>OY728163.1:439082014-448354768 GCA_963277665.1 Viscum album | reverse complement strand
GGTTGTTGAGAAAATAATAATATAGGATTGTTACTCTCGTGGACGAGTCACAATGATGAAATGCCATTGGTTTGATTCGATGACAAGACATAACATATTTATTGATGATTGTGGATTTCGAGTAATTAATATGACTCACACTCTTGGTATCGAAGAACTATTTGTGTTGTCATCAATGGCTAAACAAGTTTTTTATATCAAAGACCACCTTTTACCTGAATTTGGTGTCATAGCTGAAGTAATTCCAAGACATATTTTTGATAATGGTGATGATGGAATTGACATTGTCCCTAGTTCCATTGGAACCAATCCATTTATTTCTTTTGATGACTCAAATAGCTCAATTGTCAGTGTTGATTGTAAACACGAAGTTGTGGTTGAAAATATATATAATCATTCATCCATGTTCTCAATTATTTTGGTTTACCATGAGTTGGGTTGTTAAGGTTGGTAATATTCAAATTGATTTAGTATTGATCACAAATATGTTTTATCTGACTTGACCATTTTTTGAATTTTCAATGATTATTGGTTGCAGTTTTATTTGAATTACATTTTCTAATTTTGAATTGAACTTTATTCAAACATAGTCAAACAATATTTCTAACTTGGTGAACATTAGAACTTGTGTGATTTATTAAATCCATTCAAGATATTCTAAAAGAATTGATATATGACTTGACTGTTTTGTGAATTTTCAATGTTTATTGGTTGTAGTTTTACTTGAATTTAATTTTCTAATTTGGAATTGAACATTATGCAAACATAGTAAAACAATATTTATAACTTGGTGAACATTACAACTTGTATGATTTATTAAATTCCTTCAAGCTCTTCTAAAACAATTGATAGCCAACTTGATCATTATGTAAATTTTTAATGTTTATTGGTTGCAGTTTTATTTGAATTGAATTTTCTAATTTGGAATTGAATTGTGTTCAAACATAGTCAAAAAATATTTCTAACTTGGTGAACATTACAACTTGTTTGATTTATTAAATCCGTTCAAGCTCTTCTAAGACAATTGATAGCTGACTTGACCATTATGTGAATTTTCAATGTTTATTGGTTGAAGTTTTATTTAAATTGCAATTTCTAATTTGGAATTGAACTGTATTCAAACACAGTCAAACAATATTTCTAACTTGGTGAACATTACAACTTGTATGATTTATTAAATCCATTCAAGCACTTATAAAGCAATTGATAGCTAAATTACCAATGAATCCCCCTATACCCCCATATAGTTAGTTTTTTTTGGGTTACACATTAGTTTTCTTTTTCTAATTAATTACATATTTGATTTCAAAAGCATGAAATGAAGCCAATTGAAGAGAGATGAAGGAAAAAATGATAGAGAACAATCGTCGAATGACGGAGTTGGGAATTCCATCATTAGTGCCTCTAGTGAGTAATTTATTTAAAATTGATTTATTTAAAGAATATATAATGTCATGTGGCTATTTTTTTGTTAACATTTTTGTAGGATCCACCTATACGTCGACAGTTATCCGACGAGGAGCCTAGTATTGGTCCTAGTACTCAGGCCGGTGGTATGAGGAGGGTTCGTACCAGAGGTGGACGAGTAGTTGCGCGTACCCGACTAGACCCTGCCCCTCCCACTGACATGTCATCCATCCCACATTCTGATCCTGGTGTGTCGTTAGGGACACACTGGATATTTAGGCCTCCCATGTTTTCGCTACCTTCTGCATTTTATGGCCCATCATTTTCACATCCCATGATGATTCCCACTCCCCAGTCATCATTCGTTCAGACAGTTGTCCCATCTTCTTTTACTTCTACTTTTGTCTCTCTGAGCTTCTATATTCCATCGTCTTCGACTCCTGTTCCACCACAGGGTGTTCCATCAGCTTCTGTGGATCTAGTGGTGCTCATCGATCAGACCGAAATAGGTATATTTATAGAACCCTAACAAATTTTTATAGCAATATTTATATTCATTATAACATGTTTTGATAAAATATTTTTTTTTATTTCATGACAGATACATCTAATGACAGGAGGCGTGGGCAGGTGTGTACATGCATTTGTTCGGCGTGGAACTGCCGCACACAGGTTATAGTGGATTATAATGAAGACAACCAAATGGTTGAGAAAACAGGGAAGCAATGTCGGAGTTTTTTGGTGATGTTTTCCAAATACTCCGACATCATTCCCGTCAGCCTGCTATCGTGGAGACATTTTCCACATGGGGTCAAGGATAAATCTTGGCAGAGATATGGGTAAAAAAATCTGTTCTATTTAATTCCATGAATAATTTTTTATTTATATGAATTACTATTTTGATTTCATCTTCGATTTAATTTTCCTGATGGTGAGGGTTCAAGACCGGAACGTCTAAAGGATTTAGGTGAGCTTTGGAGAGCCTACAAGCATGAGTCATATATTGGCTAGGTTGCTAGAGTTGTCATTGAGTTAGAGGTGTTACCAGTGGTGGATGATTGTCCTATAGAGTAGTATCATCAGATGATTACTAATTGGACGAGTAACAAGTTTGAGGTATTAATAACATTTGAGGTATTTAAATAATAACATTCATGTTTTTCATTAATACTATCTGTTGCATTTTCGAATTTTATTTAGGAATCATCTGGAAAAAATAAAAATAACATTGATGCAAAAAATTACCTCCACACACTGGGACGCACTACAATGCATGATCATGAGAGGAAGCAGGTATGACAATTGTTTATAAGTTTTCTTTACGACTTACACTTTCTTTTGTTTCATCAATTATTTAATAGTTTGCTAAATTTTTCATATAACATTAGTTTTCAATGTCATTGTAGAGGAAAAATACAAAATATGGAAGGATGTGTGCCCTCGAGCAAAAACTGTTTTGCTCGAGTAGACAAAAAAGGATGGAAGTGTCGTCAACGAAGTGACTCAGCAGCAGACCTGTAAGTTTTAAAATGTTGAATTTATTTTTTGATGTCTATTTTGTATCTTAATGATATATTTATATTTGTAACAGGATTCTTTAGAGGCCCTCGATTCCCAAGAACCAGACAATTTTGTGCCAATAGATCACTTACATCAGGTGTTGGAATAGGAGAATTCTGGCAGAGTACGCTGCCGACCTAGGATAGCCCCGACGAGGTATGAGCTGTACTGTCACCGAGCTATAGAAAGTTAGGGAACATGCAGAACAGGCTGAGAAAAGGGCCACAGAGATGGCAGAACATCCTGATAGGGAAAACAGTGAATTTATGAAATTTATTGAAGTTCTACATCCTACACTTCTAGCAGAGGCCAACCCAGATTTTGATGATTATATTTCATCGATACGTTCTATATACGGTGCACCATGTTGCAGTTCTAGTGGTGGTCAACACGATGACCATCTTGACAATGATGATGGCGAGGAGTCTGATGCGGATGAGGAGGGAGAGGAGGAGGGCGAGGCGGGTGGCGAGGGCGAGGAGGAGGGTGAGGATGAGGAGGAGGGTGAGGGTGAGGAGGGCGAGGACGATGATGGGGACGAGGACGAGGGTGGTGATGATGATGGTGATGATGGTGATGTTAAAGTGGGACAAGTTGATCCATTCCATTTTTTGACTGATATTACTGAGATTTGATATTTAATCTATTCTAGTCGTTGGCTTTATCTAGACTCGTATTATAGTACTGGAGTTGATTTATTTTTATATATTATCTGTATTTATAGATGTTGTTGTATTTTAGTGGTTGTGTGTTTGGGAACCCCCTCCTTCCTGGACCCTGGACAACCCCCACCCTCCTCCCTGGACCCTGGACATCCCACTGGACAGCCCCCCAGACATCCCCCCAGACAGCCCCCCACCCCACCCTCTTCCTTGGACCCCGGACAACCCCCCGAACACCCCAGACAGCCCATGGACAGCCCCCTGAACAGCCCCCACCCTCCTCCCTGGACCCCGGATAGGCCCTAGACAGCTCCCCGGACAGCCCCCCACCCTCTTCCTTGGACCCCGGAAAACCCCCCAAACACGCTCGGATAGCCCCCAGACATCCCCCCGAACATCCCCCCGGACATCCCCCCCCCCTCCTCCCTGGACCCCGGACAACCCCACAGACAGCCCCCCAGACAGCCCCCCAGATAGCCCCCCACCCTCTTCCTTGGACCCTGGACAACCCCCTGAACAGCCTCGGACAACCCCTGGACAGCCCCCCGAACAGCCCCCCGGACAGGCCCCCACCCTCCTCCCTGGACACCAAATAGCCCCCCGGACAGCCCCCACCCTCCTCCTTGGACCCCGGAGAACCCCCTGAACACCCCCCAGATAGCCACCCGCACAGCCCCCCACCCTCCTCCCTGGACCCCAGACTTCCCCCCAGACAGCCCCCCCCCCTCCTCCTTGGTCCCGAGACAGCCCCCAGACACCCACCGGACAGCCCCCCGGACAGCCCCCACCCTTCTTGATTTCATTTAATACTAGAAAATCTATAATATATATTTTATTTATTTTCATCACGATAATCAATGTAAATCACATTTACACATCTAATCAATATCATAGATTCATGGTATGTTAAAAAAGAGATGTATTCATTGGGAATGACATTGTTATCTCTGAAATGTTTCATAGCATTATAAACGAAAATCTAATCCATACTAAGAATGATATAAAAATATTTTATATAAATATCCACATGATTTTAAGTAAATTCCATTCAACTAATAGACACATGATGATTCTCATAAAATGGACAACATTTTAAGTACATACAAGAAACCAACCAAACGCATTTTGTTTCCATTGAAACACTATCACAACGATCCATGGGTCATATGTGATGTGTACGAGTCAACCCCACCTCAATCCGAGGCGCGGTGTGGCCACCACCACTCAAAGTGTTTGTCTTTTGTTTCAAAAGGACGTCATTTTAATTGAAAAACAACAATTGGCATAAGGAAAACCGACAAATGCATTCTGATTTTGTCAATACTTTAGCAAAACGATCTATGGGTCATATGTGATGTGTATGAGTCAACCCTGCCTCAATCCGAGGCGTGTTGTGGCCGCCACCACTCAAAGTGTCTATCTTTTGTTACAAAAGGACGTCATTTGAAGTGAAAAACATCAACTGGCATACAGAAAACCGACCAAACACATTCGGATTGTGTCGATACTTAAGAATAACAATCCATGGGTTATATGTGATGTGTAAAAGTCAACCCTTCCTTAATCTGAGGCACGGTGTGGCCGGAATCACTCTAAGTGTCTATCTTTTGTTTAAAATGGACAACATTTTAAGTACATACGGAAAACTGAACGAACACATTCGGTTTCCATTGAAACTTTAGGATAACGATGGATGGGTAATATTTGAAGTGTATGAATCTTATCCACCTCAATATAAGATGCGGTGTGGCCAGCACCACTCAAAGTGTCTGCCTTTTGTTTCAAAAGGATGTCATTTTAATTGAAAAACATCAACTGGCATACAGAAAAGTGACCAAACGCATTCAGATTGTGTCGATACGTTAGAACAACGATCCATGGGTCATATGTGACCTGTACGAGTCAACCCCGCCTCAATCTGAGGCGCGGTGTGGTCGGAATCACTCAAGTGTCTGTCTTTTGTTTCGAAAGTATGTCATTTTAAGTGAAAAATATCAACTGGCATACGGAAAACCAACCAAACGCATTCAAATTGTGTCGATACATTAGCACAACGATCCATAGGTCATATGTGACATGTACGAGTCAACCTTGCCTCAATCCGAGGCACGGTGTGGCCGCCACCACTCAAAGTGTCTGTCTTTTGTTTCAAAAGGACGTCATTTGAAGTGAAAAACATCAACTGGCATACGAAAAACCGACCAAACACATTCGAATTGTGTCGATACTTTAGCACAATGATCCATGGGTTATATGTGACGTGTACGAGTCAACCCTGCCTTAATCTGAGGCATGGTGTGGCCGGAATCACTCTATTTGGCTCTCTTTTGCTTAAAATGGACAACATTTTAAGTACATATGGAAAACCAACCAAACACATTAGGTTTCCACTGATACTTTAGGAGAATGATCCATGAGTCATATGTGACGTTTACGAGTCAACTCTGCCTCAATCCGAGGTGCGGTGTGGCCGGCACCACTCAAAGTGTGCCTTTTGTTTCAAAAGGATGTCGTTTTAATTGAAAAACATCAACTGGCATACAGAAATCCGACCAAACGCATTCGGATTGTGTCGATACATTAGCACAATGATCCATGGGTCATATGTGACGTGTACGAGTCAACTCCGCCTCAATTCGAGGCACGGTGTGGCCACCTCCACTCAAATTTTCTACCTTTTGTTTCAAAAGGATGCCATTTTAATTGAAAAACATCAACTGGCATACGAAAAACCGACAAACGCATTTGGATTGTGTCGATACTTTAGCATAACGATCCATGGGACATATGTGACGTGTACGAGTAAACCCCTCCTCAATTAGAGGCACAGTGTGGCCGGAACCAGTCAAAGTGTCTGTCTTTTGTTTCAAAAGGACTTCATTTTACGTGAAAAATATCAACTGGCATATGGAAAAGAGACCAAACGCATTCAGATTGTATCGATACCTTAGCACAACGATCCATGGTTCATATGTGACGTGTACGAGTAAAACCTTCCTTAATCTGAGGCACAGTGTGTCCGGAATCACTCTAAGTGGCTCTATTTTGTTTAAAATGGACAACATTTTAATTACATACGAAAAACTGACCAAACACATTATGTTTCCATTGAAACATGAGAAGAACGATCCATGGGTCATATGTGACATGTATGAGTCAACTCAACATCAATCCGAGGTGCAGTGTGGCCGGCACCACTCAAAGTGTCTGCCTTTTGTTTCAAAAGGACGTCAATTTAATTGAAAAAATCAACTGGCATATGGAAAACTGACCAAACACATTCGGATTGTGTCGATACATTAGAACAATGAGACATGGGTGATATGTGACGTGTACGAGTCATCCCCGCCTCAATCTGAGGCATGGTGTGGCCGCCACCACTCAAAGTTTCTGCCTTTTGTTTCAGAAGGACATCATTTTAATTGAAAAACATCAACTGGAATACAGAAAAATGACCAAACGCATTCAAATTGTGTTGATACATTAGAAAAACGATCCATGGGTCATATGTGACATGTAAAAGTCAACAACGCCTCTATCCGAGGTGCGGTGTGCCCGCCGCCCCTCAAAGTGTCTGTCTTTTGTTTCAAAAGGACGCCATTTAAAGTGAAAAACATCAACTGGCATACGAAAAACCAACCAAACACATTCGTATTGTGTCGATACTTTAGAACAATGATCCATGGGTCATATGTGATGTGTAAGAGTCAACTTCGCCTTAATCTGAGGCACAGTGTGGCCGGAATCACTCTAACTGGGTCTCTTTTGCTTAAAATGGAAAAAAATTTAAGTACATATGGAAAACCAACCAAACGCATTTGGTTTCCATTTAAAAATTAGGAGAATGATTCATGGGTCATATGTGACGTGTACGAGTCAACTACGCCTCAATCCGAAGAACGGTGTGGCCGACACAACTCAAAGTGTGCCTTTTGTTTCAACAGGATGTCATTTTAATTGAAAAACATAAACTGGCATACAGAAAACTGACCAAATGCATTCGGATTGTGTCGATACATTAGCACAACGATCCATGGTTTGTATGTTCCATGTACGAGTCAACCCCGACTCAATTCGAGGTGTGTTGTGGCCGCCACCAGTCAATGTGTTTTCCTTCTGTTTCAAAAGGACGTCATTTTAATTGAAGAACATCAACCGGCATACGGAAAAATGACAAATGCGTTCAGATTGTGTCGATACATTAGCACAACTATCCATGGATCATATGTAAAGTGTACGAGTCAACCCCGCCTCAATTAGAGGCATGGTGTGGCCGACACCACTCAAAGTGTCTATCTTTTGTTTCAAAAGGACATCATTTTAAGTGAAAAATATCAACTGATATACAGAAAAGAGACCAAACGCATTCGTATTTTGTCGATACTTTAGAAAAACGATCCATGGGTCATTTGTGACGTGTAAAAGTCAACCCCTCCTTAATCTAAGGCACGGTGTGGCCGTAATCACTTTAAGTGTCTCTCTTTTGTTTAAAATGGAAAACATTTTATATATATACGGGAAACCAACTAAACGCATTCGGTTTCCATTGAAACTTTAGGAGAAAGATCCATGGGTCATATGTGAATTGTATGAGTCAAATCTGCCTCGATCTGAGGTGCGGTGTGGCCGGAACCACTCAAAGTGTCTACCTTTTTTTTAAATGGACGCCATTTTAATTGAAAAAATCAACTGGCATACGGAAAACTGACCAAACGCATTCATATTTTGTCGATACATTAGAAAAACGATCCATGGGTCATATGTGACGTGTACGAGTCAACCCCGCCTCAATTCGAGGCGCGATGTGGCTTCCACCACTCAAAGTGTTTGCCTTTTGTTTCAAAAGGACGTCATTTTAATTGAAAAACATCAACTGGCATATAGAAAACCGACCAAACGTATTCGTATTGTGTCGATACATTAGCACAATGATCCATGGGTCATATGTATTGTGTATGAGTCAACCCCACCTCAATCCGAGGCACGGTGTGGCAGCCCCCACTCAATGTGTCTGTCTTTTCATTCAAAAGGACGTCATTTGAAGTGAAAAACATCAACTGGTATATGGAAAACCAACAAAACGCATTCGAATTGTGTCGATACATTATCACAACGATCCATGGGTCATATGTGACGTGTACGAGTCAACCCCACCTTAATCGGAGGCACTGTGTGACCAGAATCACTCTAAGTGGCTCTCTTTTGTTTAAAATGGACTACATTTTACGTATATATGGAAAACCGACCAAATGTAGTAGGTTTTTGTTGATACTTTAGGAGAACGATCCATGGGACATATGTGACATGTAATAATAAACCTGGCCTCAATCTGAGATGTGGTGTGGCCGGAACCACTCAAAGTGTCTGCCTTTTGTTTCAAAAAGTCATCATTTTAATTGAAAAACATCAACTGGCATACAGAAAACTGAACAAACACATTCGTATTGTGTCGATAATTTACCACAACGATCCATGGGTCAAATGTGATGTGTACGAGTCAACCCCGCCTCAATCTGAGGCGCGGTGTGGCCAGTAGCACTCCAGGTGTATGTATTTTGTTTAAAATGGACATCATTTCAGATAAAAATATATGGTATAGAAAAAACCGATAAAATTATGAATTGACTTCCGGATTCCATATATAATTGTAATTTAATTTTAAATTGAATTCTAAATGATTTATATATGTCTATAATTACATTATGAATTCTAATTTAATTATGGATGTGTATAGTTCCAGCATTATATCTTAAATGTGTATGAATTTGTTCTCTATATGTAAGTTTTAGTTTGTTATTGTAGGTACAATAATTGTATAGGTATGTGTTAGTTTATTAAAGGTACAATAATTGGATTGAAAATGAGAGGGAACCCACAAAATGAGACATGGTGGGCAAATTGGGGAGCTGGTGGGAAAATTGGAGAGCTGCTGGGAAAATTGCAGAGCTGCTGTGCAATTTTCCCCAGAAGAGGCTATGCCAATGGTTTGAAACCATTGGCATAGCATGTCTGTGTTTTGTTTTACCAACGGTTCATAGAACCGTTGGGAAAGAGGAGATCTTGGGTTTTTCTGAATGGTTTGGCCAAACCGTTGGGAAAAACATGGTAATTTTCAGCACTCTATCCCAACGGTTGGAAACCATTGGGAAAAATCTTTCCCAACGGTTTTCCAGAACCATTGGGATATGGTAATATTTCTCCACCCTATCCCAACAGTTCACTGTACACTATTGGGAAAATCTTTTTCCAACGGATTACTTTCCTACGGTTTGCAGAACCATTGGTAAATCCTGCATTTCACGTAGTGTTAGTTTTATGATGAGTTTTATTTTCATATATAACCTGGAAATCTCAAAAAAAATCATGAGTATTGTTACCATTCTTCTTTACAAGTTAAATTTCTAATAATTGAAATATATTATATTAGCTCAAAAAATTGTCAACAATTTATATGTCTAAATATGGCGTAACATAAATTAGTAAATTAATGCATAAAAAATTTCTTTATCATTAACATGGTTTAATTGGGGATATATTTGAATATATATCCTTCATAAGGTATGGAATGAAAATATGAACTATCAAAAGCATAATTATTGGGAGTGTGAAACCAAGTGTTAAGTAAGGACTATTTTCAAGTTCCATGTTACACTGAGTCGGGCCAAACAAACATTGTTGGAGTTGTTACTCATAGGTACATCTGTTCTATAACCAAATCCAATTGTATTATCTAGATTGGGAGGTATTTCTAGGAATACCCACATAATTATTACCTTACCAAAACACTAGGATTTTCTTCCATACTAATCCTAATATTCTATCTTTGGTATAGGTTCCTTATTCAAGGTTTTCAAAGTCATGTTTCTATAGTTGCTGCATAAATTCTTTTAATACCAACTCTAAATCCCTAACCCGAGAAGCCGAGAGTCGGTGAATTGTTTTATTATATTGGCATGAATTCAATGAATTATATCTTAAAGGACCACACAATATAGTAGTATTGGACAGAAGAATTATATATAGAATACGTATAATAGATTAGGAAACGAAAATAAAACATGGTACATATTAAAATGAAATATACTGCATCATAGAAATCATATTAATATTTTTCCGCTTCACAACCTGGGGAAAGGGAAAAAAATATGGCAGATCTCAAATGCTCAGTATGGGTAAGTAATGTAGATGAAATAATTAAAAAATATGAATAAATTAACCTGTAATTTTGAATAAATGATAAATTACTCCTTTCAAATAACTAGATGAAGAAAATTCAATATTTAAAGGTAATCAACTGAAACACATGCCAAATTTTTAATAAACTGTGAACAAACTACTTTAAAATATGATTCGAGAAAAGATATAATGGATAGATAATATCTAAATCTATTTAATTTAATGTATAAATTATTGGATTCCAGGTATCTAGAACATGAAAAAATACCATAAATATATTTCACAATATGGTTTATTATATAGGGTAAAACCCATCTAATTGGGTAAAATATTTCATCTCATGAGACTACCAATGTGTCAAGGGAATATCTATAAAAAGGGACCACTCATGGAACACCTTTCCAATGACTTCCTCAAATAGTCCATTTGATGTAATCAATAAACAATATGCATTAAAAAATATATTTATTGAATAATATATATATATATATTTGAAATTTCCCTCGTTAATCATATAGCTAAAAAAGTGTACACTATATGTAAAAATGGAATACAAATTAGGAAATAACAATATAAATCACCCAAAAATGAGTATAATTAGATAATTTAAAATTTTCAATAGGATATTAACAATAACAATATTGTAATATTTTAATGGTGATCATTAAACACAATCCTGAGGAAAATAATCTTTAAACATTCTAAACTATCCTATACAACTTTCAAACATTTAAATAATAATCTCTATGAATGAATAACATTAAGTGAAACTTAAAATATCATAAAAATAATTTTATTCATCATTTAATATAAAAAGTGTAGTATATACAACACATAAAATTGAATTGGTAAAAAAAATTAACTTTCGATAGAATGTAAATTGAGATGAAATCTCTTACCTTAAATATTTTTAATTGTGTGTTATTCATCCACACACATATTAGTTTAAAATATTTTACTAAACTATAACATTACCATAATGTAATTTATATTATTATATATCATCTTTATATAATGTATAATTACATTTTTGTAAACAATCTTTCATTATTTTGGCCATTTGGGGTGATAATTTTGTAGCTTTCTCAACTATGTTTTGGCTTGTTACATGATGCTACTATTACATAGATTACAACTTCATTATCTCTAGAATGTAAAAATGCACTTATCTTATATATTCAGTACATATTAATTAATAATAATCTATATTGATTATAAATAAGAAATTAAATGCATTAATCATGGAGACAGTAGTTCATATGTACACATGAACACAACATTAATTTCTTTTTCGTATTAATAAAATGAAATATAAATGATACAAATCAATGTTATAATTAAATTAACATATATATGATATATTTCTTACATAGATTTATTGAAATATTCCCTAATATTTTTCATGTATAACATGAATGAAACACATCTCTCGAAGAAGGTGGAAGTCCACACTTCCACAAATGATGTTATCATATTTACACAAAATGGAATGTATAGAGGATTGAGTTATTAAATAATTAAATGAGAATTAAATAAATTATAAATATCATATATATCATATATTGACATATTTTACATCATATTGAAAACCATGAGAGGTGTTAAAGGAAGTTCGAATAGTCATCCTTTCGCGAGGTGGTAGTTTACCTGTCACATTAACATTATGTTCATTACATATTAGATGGGGGTGTGTAAGTTTAGGTAGAAAACAAAACATAGAAAAATACTAATATATTTAAGATACTGGTTTTTTATATAATAATTTAATAATATCATTTTAGAGAGTGTATAATGTATATAAAACTAAAAAGCTTCAGGAAGTTTCTTTCCTCTTATTCAAGTAACTCTTTTTGGTTTGTACCCAACAACTACCTTGGATTTATTCCTGAAAAAGTGAAGAATTCAGGGATGAGGAGAGATATTTTGAGGAAATATTTTCTATGATTTTAGTCTAGAAAATTTTATAAAGAGGTCTGAGGTAGTGTTATGAGAGGAGGCCCTTTTATATTGGAGGAGTGTCACTTTTGTAATATTACTACAATGGAATTCCCAGAATGTTTTTCAAATTTAACGTGGCACCCTTAATTGTAAAATTTAGATCAAAATTGGTATAGGCTACAAATATTTCCATAAACCATTTCCCATAAATTTTTATAGGTCATTTGGTCTCTAAATATTGAGGTCTGGTCAATTAATATGCTTAATTTTACCTAAATCGTGTTAATTAATTTTAATTAAATTAACTTTGAGTTTTGGTCTAAAACCATGTCGAAATTATTAGAAATTAGAAATTATTTAGATTTAAAATATGGGGTCTATTTTTAATAATTCCAATCAAAATAATTTCATCAATTAATTGAAATTTAATCCCACATATGGGACAACAATGTAGGTTTTTAAAGTAAAAACGTCTGAATTTTTTCTATGTTTTTAGTATATTTCAAGTGAAATTGACTGTAATGACCAAAATAGGATTAATGGAATAAATTTTTTTCTAATTACTCATTAAATATAAATTTAAATATTATTTTATCTAATAAATAAATTATATAAAAATTTTGTTTTGAACTAATACTCAATATTTTTCACCATTCATTAAAAATGAATCTTCATAGAAAAATTTAAAAAAACATCCTATGATATTTTTTATATAACAATTACAAATAAATTTTTTTTTTATATTAAATTTATAAAATGTTAAATATATTGATTTAAAATTATTCATCCATTATAAGGAAGTGAAAATGACTTAACCAAAATATATTATTTTATGCATACAATTATGTTTGTTTTTATCTTAAGCATATCAATTATATTACATGAATATAAAAAATATTTTATGGAAAACTTAATATATATATATATATCGCATTAATATCACTCACAAATTATATTAAATTTAATTTATTAGGTTAAAATAACATTGTGTGCATAATAATAATAACACTTTCCTTTCTATTCAATAAATTGTCATATTCATTTATAATTTATTTGATACTGATGAATTCATTTTATATTTTTCTAAACCATATGATTCCATAAGTAAAATAACGCTTTTCATAACTACTAATTTTATTGAAAATTAATATTAAATAATATTTTAATAATATATCATTATTCGATCAAACCCGATCTTGCATGTAATATAAGCCATTTGAACAAACTTGTTGTTATGTGTGACATATTCTAACTTTTTGTTATGTTCATTGCAAGATATGTCATAGATTTAATTTATTAAAAATATTAAATTAATTATTAAGTATTAAAGTATTATATTTATTTATGCACTTGTTTATGTGTGTGATACATAATATAAAACACAATGTTATCATATTAAAATTTCAAGGTGTTACACCCAAGACACAAACCGTTTCATTCACTTTTTAAATATTTTTTATTTTTTTTATTTTTTAATATCTATTTACTTTATTTTTGGGTATCCAGTAGAGTAAAATGGAAAATCCATCTTTTTTATGTACATAATACCTCATGAAAACACACCCACACTTCATCATCAATGTAAAGAATCCAAATTCGCTATGAAAAACCACTCCCATAAAATTAATCCATGGAAAATTTATTAGAACACTATTTGTATTGTCGGATGAATAAAATTATCATTTCATTTGGTGTTCCTTATCATGTGCATTTATACCTTCATAGAAATTAACGAATGATACAAAATATAATGGTGTGAACTAGTGATATAGGTTTAATAACAACATCTTAAATCATATTAATGATACTTTGTCCAATCATTAATTTTTTAAAATTAAGTATAACATATATTAATAAAACACATTTTAGTATTTCTCATGAATTGGAATATTTTTTTTTAAATTTGGATTATTATATCACCTAATACATGAGAATTAACCTTTACAAGTTATTCATAGGCATGGATATTAATTTTTAATCAATGACAAACAAATATTTGGAACATACAATTAGGGAAAAGTTTCTATATCAACAGTCCTTTATAAGTGTTTTTCATTTCAAAAATAAATTGATAAATTTCACAACCATTTTTCAGGTGAAAAATTATAATCTATGTAGGTTTAAGATAATTAATCTTCAAAAATAAAATGAACAATATCATTAAAAATTTCTAAACTAAAAAATCTATTTAATATTTTACCCACTCCCATAAACATAATTTTTTTTATCTACATCAATGTGACCGTATGAAATTATGTCTATGTTTTATGTTATGAATTAAAATTACAATAACTGACATAAATGTGAGAGTAAAGGTACAACATGATGTTATCATGTTATGATGAGCACATATAATATGATTATTTCAACTGAACATATGGGGAATCCTTCAATTTATTTTTTTACCAATATCCATTAACTATAAATATCCTTCCCATAACCTCTTTTCTGACCTCCGTTACACTATAATGAAAAATATTGATTCAATTTAATTTCTACGATGTCTAGAGTTCCACATACCTGGCATCATTTTTAGCAATAAAATTCAATGAAGGAATTCTTCTATAATTTATAACTCCAATGGTTAAAATATATTATCATTGGATGGTTTTGTTTTCTCTTTCTAGATCATTAAGATCTTATATTATGATAATTAAATCTCTTCATGATCTAAAACTTGTATCTTCCTTTGATCTTAATATTTGTATAAATCCATGATGATTTTTATATCCTTAAAGGATTAATTCTGAAATTTCATTGTAATATGGAATAATTGTGCAAACATTATTTGTTAGTGTGAAATATTGATATCTATTTTCATTTTCCTCATCTTTTTCCAAAGCACAACATCCATGATATTTCTATAATCCTTCAATTTTAGTTTCATATTTTTTCCCAAATTATCTTGAAAAAATATTTTTTGAATTAGATATTTCAACTTATTTGTGGTTGGTAAGGTATTTTTTTTGATCCACCCAATAATTCTGACAAAGGGAATCAAAATTAGGATTGAAGAAGTTTTTCCCGTGATCACTAATAATCACTATTGGTTCTAAAAACCTAAAAAATATCAACCCGTTAAAAAATCAACAGAAACATTGGAATCATTAGTCCAAGTGAATTTGGACTTCACCCATTTTATAACATAATCAATTAAATATTGTATGTATATGAAACGAAAAAATAAATGAAATAGAGATAATAATTGTATAACCAAAACACAAGAAATATTAGAGAAAAATATTAAATTTTTAATCATCTAATGTCTATTATAAATAATACTTGTGTGATTATAATGTGAACATGTTATAAATTTTTTTGGGAATCATGAAAAAAATTAGTATAATATAATCCTACGTCTAAGATCTTCCTTTTTTCCTCTGGTGTCAAAAGTTCCCTCAACACATAGTTATATGGTATAATATTACAAAAGACTAAAACTCATGATCAATATTGAATCTCTTATATACTTGATCAGTATATATTTAACCATTTTTCATTTCCTCTGGGTATATTTATGGTAGGTAACCCTTTCTTATATTTGAAAATGAATGATAAAGAGTTAATGATAGAGTATCACAAGTAAGGAGAGAGAGAAGATTGTTTAAGGAAGAGAGTGATAGATTTTGGGAATGTGTTCATATGATCTCCATTTATCAATATTGGGTTCATCAAATTTAATATTGAGATATATAAATGTTAAAAAAATATACCTTCAAAATTAGGGCATGTGATTTTTATTATCAAAAAATAGATATTTCATTAACAAAATAAGGAATTGATAGTGATAGATAATTAAAAACCTTATATAATTCATTATAAACATTTAGAAATAAATCAAAAACAAATAATGGTAATATAGTACATCAATTCAATACGTTATTCATGAATAATGATATAATGGAAATATAGTGACTTACTTAAAAGATGATGGTTTGATGTTTTAATCCATTGTTGATGAAAGGGTTTTATTCATCAGATATGAATGACTAGTTCTCATTATTTTTTATGATCTCATTGTTATATAATATTTTATTTCTATATCCTCCAAATATACAAATGGTATTATATAAGTGAAAAGTTGGTTAACCTAAGGGATAAGACATAAAAACAGTTAAATAGGTCTTATCTAGGGGTTCGACCATAAACTATGTAATTTATTTTATTTTTTTTAATTATTTAATTAACTAATCCAATTATTATGTTACTTCCTTGGAAAGATTAATGGGAATCCATATTATTTGTTTTTATTGGGTAATAATCATGATCTAGACGTAGCCATGGCGATATGTTTCCCATTGGATGATACATTAAGAATTAAAATAATATTTGTTTAAAATAAATGTGTTTGTGTTAAAAGTAATATTTTTCACAAATAATATATCTTTATTAGGGCCAACATACACTCAAAATTAAACACTATCTCATTATGTGGGTAGACACCACAACCCATAATCAATGGAACAATAAATTAATTTTTAAATGACATTGATCTTAGGTATGCTTATCATTTTAACAACATTTTGGTCTAGGGACACTAAATCCCCAAATAGATCCATGTTTAGTATAATGACCCATAATATTCCAAAATAGATATTACTTATAAATATAATAATATTAATTTCATAATATAACAAAACCATTCCATAATTGTATTGGTTTAGTATATTTCAAAATTTGGAAATATAAATAGATGATTCATAAAAAATCTACATATTCTCCTACTTATTTCATCATAACTAAAACCCCCTTTTGACACATCTTACCTAATATCTTTTTTCATATCCTGGGGAGAGGAAAAATATGATAAGGGAGATCTCATATTCTCAGTAATCTTATTCATGTGAGATAACATAAGCATAAGGGCATAGGAACATGAATATGTGTTTTTTTAATTATAAACTTCATATCAAAGGTCATGATATAATGTTGTTGATTAAAACATAAGAGTATATAAAGAATAAAAGAATATATTCTTTGATAGAATAATGTAATACATGAAATTTTGGAATACACATAATTATAGAAAATAATTTCTATAATTTTCAAGGCTTACTTTCAAGACCATGAAAGCACAAAATGTAATTTACTGAACAGAGTTCACTCCTCGTTGTGGTCCTAATTTACTCAATCAAGTTTACTAATAATTCTTATCCCTTCCATCTCATGATATTTAAATATTTACCAAATTCATTGCAGGGGGATATAGGTCCCACCAATCACATAATAAAAACCATAAATATGTGTGCCTAAAAGCATAAATCATTCATCAAATTAAAACTAAAAAAGTAATGGGTTTCATAAACATCATTCCATCATAACATAACTGATGTAGAAGAAATAGGTTTTATAAATATCATTCCATAATAGAAATCAAATAATCATAGAAATAATAGAGATTTTATCCTCTAAATATATCCCCAAGAATATATAAATAACATCAACTAATGATATCATATATGGAAAATAATTTTTAGATATCTCTTGAAGATATTTTTTCAGGAAAATATTCTTTCTACTTTGAATGGTATTTCTTCTAGTAAAAACCAAATGATTCTAAAAGAAAAAATTATTTTGAAATAACCATATAAGAATATAAATTAATGTTGAAGGCATGAAATAATTAGGAAATCATAAAAATACATTCATTATTTATAATTTAGAAAAACATTCCTCTTGATATTTTGTTGGAAATGTCAAAAAGTACCTCGGTATGAAAACGTTACAAATATTCATTTGCAACCATTCAGAAAAATTTCACAAAAGGGTAAAAATGATTAAAATTTATAATAATTGTAGAAATATTTTGGAAAATATTTTTATGAATCATGTACATGGAATATAAATATTCCCCAGAAGATACTTACATATATGAATTCCTAAAAAATAATGACATTCTGAAATTAACTGTTACCTTACCTCCAACAACCTTCATATTTAAAACTATTGTATAATGGTTAAATTGTTTTATTAACTTATTATTTAACCATATTAATATTCTTTATCATATATGATCCTCTTATATATTCTTCTCGCCCATTTTAAAATAATATTTCGTTATTACCGTTCTTTCAGGTATTAATTTTCGCATTTTCCTATGCATGTTTTGTAAAATAAGTTATAGTTAATTTCAAAAAGTTATATTACATAATTTATAGAGTGATAATAATATAATAAATCTATTATTTATTCATTATATACATTTATATAATAATTCTTAAATGATGAACAGAGAAAATAAACCGCATCACATCATGAAGATGGTTGGTCATACACACGCACACATGAGCACCAACATTATTTACTTAATGGTGAAATTGGACAAAAGTAGTGGTATATTAATTTCTAGACTCAATATATTTTTATAATTATAATATATATATATATATATAATATAAATAATAATACCCATCTAAAGATTTGTTTGAAAATAACATATTACACCACGATGTGGAGATGGTAAATCGTTTTTACTCAAGCATAATATTTTTTTCATAAGATGCAAAAATAATGGAATATGGTTGTTTCATAATCATAATAAAATATAAAAATAAATATTATACAAGATTTATTAATTTTTTATGAAATAAAATCATGAAGATCAATTACAAGATTAAATTATCTTGAAAGAATCAATATTGTCGATTACTTCTTCTTTGTTGATCATCCTTTGTATATCCTATTATTGAAACTAGGGATTGTATTTTGAGAATAAAATAACCTCTATAATGTTTATAGGGATGTTTATAAAAGATATATTAATTGGTTGGTTGATCTTGAAGGATCAATGAGAGTTTAATAAATGAGGGAGGATGTGGCCTTTATAATTAAGGTGAAAGGCACTTTTAGACTTCTCTCAAAATATTAATTTAAAATAAATTAAATATCAATATAAATACCTAAAAAATGAATTTTACTCAAATATAAGTTTATATAAGGTTTTAATATCCTCAACAATATATTTTATAAATTATTTCGTATTATTTTAATCCTCATCATTTTGAATAAACCTTTATTAACCTATTGTAATTTAACTAAGGTACCCATTTTTTCAATATTAAAATGTCATGAATTTTAATTATGTGATGTCAATTAAAGAATTAAAGGAAAATTTATAAGATTTTAGTTCATATTATTTTTTTATAGTTTTTTTATGATTTTGAAATAATTTGATGAAATATTATTTTGTTATATATCATTAGTGTCAATTTTGACACTCTTCCTTACATGGATAATTAAAAAATCATTATAATAAGATAATTTAGAACCAAATATTGTATTATATCAAAATGTTGTCATGTTTATCTATAAAATTGGTTTATTTTATAAATTATATAAAATTAAATTTATTTTAATATTTTTAGTAATAATAACTTTATTATTCCATTAATAATATAATTATTACATAATACTATGTAATTATTTAATATACATATTTTTTTACTAAAAAAATCCTTAATAAAGATATATATTATAAATTTTTTAAGAATATTTATATTAGAATACATATATTAGGTAACCCTATTTTAAAAATGATATGTTATTTAAAACATGAATCTGAAATCCTTAAATTTTTATAAAATAAAATATTATAAATATAATAATCTCATCAAAGTTCTCTATAAAGATAAAAATAATTTTTTTTCAGTAAAATAAATTAATTATGTTACAAATTCACATTTATATGCATTATTAACACTTATGTTTCCGTATTTGGACACAAAAAGGATATTTAAGATAAAGAAAGTGTCATTTTGTGACTTTCATTGATTTAAATATTATATAAGGTTGTTTCATGGAAAAGTTACTATTAAGAAATTTTATTTAGATTCTTATTTGTCAATGGTTGAATTATATATATCCAATTTATTTCTTTCATATATTCATGTTATTTTATACTTTTTATAAACATAATTTTAAACTAAAATATCCACATTACCCTTTAACGTAGAATTTTTTTCCAAGGAAACTATTCAAAATGACTACACATGAAAAGGTACCTATTCATTATTTTTAGACGTCCAAGATCCTAATGTGTCATACATTTATCAAAATTCAATACTTATAAGTTGTAGATGTAAATTTAAAATTAAATTTATAGACTACTATGAAATGTAATTTTTTTAAGATTCCATTTTAAAATATAATTTTTTATAATACTTGTGTTTGTAAATTCATTTAAAAAAATATAATTGGATTATTTTAAAAAAATGTGAACTAATGAAAACTTATAACTAATCCAAAACATAATTTAAATTGGCAATGTCTATAAAATAAATTCATATTTTCCAAAAAAATTGTTATTACTTAATTGTTTTTATAAAATTAACGAAAATGATTTTTTTTTAATTTTACATGAAAAAGTAAATTCATTTAGTTATATTAAATTAATATATATTTTAATTATAAATATTCCCCCATAAAAAACTAAACTCATTTGTTGATAAAATTTATTTTTTAAGAATAAAGAGATTTTACCAAAAATTGAGTGATTATTTTTAACGAATGTACCAATATATTCATATTTATTTGTACCATTATTAATATTTAATTAATTATTTATTCATATTTACTCATTCCAATTTTGTAGAAATTTTATAACATTCATTTTATTCTAATAGCGTCTCATGGTTCTTTTAAACTCACGGTTGTGTGAATGATAATCTATAGAAGAATTAAAATTTTTAATGAGGTATATTTTATAAAAATATCCGTGTGTTAAATTATAACCTTCTTGAATTGTATTTATTCCTTGAAATTTCACACCTAGATGCAAATATACAAGGATCCTAATTCATATTCAAAACCTCAAGATCCCACGTAGCTTCCTCAAAATTGTTGTTATTCCATAAAAATTTAACCAATTCATTGGTCTTTTTTCATAAAACTTTCTCCCTACAATCTAAAATATCTATTTATTTTTTTCATTGGAAATAAAATTCTTCAGTAGAATGATATTGGAGTTTAGTATATGTAAAGGATCATGTATTTACTTTCCCATGGGAGAAACATGGAATAGATCATGATGTTGAGAGAGATTCGGTGGAAGTGAGAATCTGTAATCCACCTTCCCAATGCGATTAAGAATTTCTAAAGGACAACTATACCTAGGTCTTAGAATTACCTTCTTTTCAAATATATTTACTATATTCTATGGGGATAATCATAAAAAGAACATGTGACCCACTTAATAATATATTTCTTTTCATTAATTATCATCATAAATTCTTTCTTGACATATAGAATGTTTTAATTGATTTTGAATAGATCTAACATTAATTATCATCTCATAAACTAAATTAGGTCCCAATAGATTCCTTTCCTTAAATCCATTCCATTATGTTGGAGTTCCAAAATTCATACCATAGAGGGCTTCATAGTGAGCCATCTAAATACTATAATGAATGATATTGTTCAATAAATATTCATCCAATGGAAGGCTTTGATCCCAACAACTATTGAAATACAATGAAAAATCTCCCAACATGTATTCTAGAGATTATCTATTTCAATCATACTGAGTGAAAACGTTATCATGACCCATCAAATTGATTATGGTTTTATGAATGATTTATATTATAGGGAAGACCATATTTTTTCTCTCAAGGATAATTTTTCGGTTTAGAGTATGAGTTTTTTGGTAAAAAGTACTAAAGATGGAGTGGTTTAGAAAATTGTTTTATGATAATAATTTAATTTAAAACATTTAATAATTGATTAAACAAGTGGAATTTGAAAAATATGAGGCAAAATGGATTTTTGTGAGTTCACTACACCAATTTCATGTTCATTTTTCTTGGATAATAATTAGGGGATTATGTAAGTCTTTGGTTGAAATTAATCAGAATCCCAATTACATTCCATGCTTTTATATCAAAGCATATTGAGCCAAACCATGACATAACAATCATATAGACAAGGTAAAAATCTTGTTTTCGGTATAATAACTTCCAAATAAAATTGAAATATCAAATAAGTGGGTAATAAAAGGACCCTTGTAATTTCAAATTGGAATGACTCGAGTCAAACACAAAAAACCTCACACTGATCAGTTAAAAGAATCGAGAATTTTATTTAGTTAACTCAATTAAAGATAAATCAATTTTATATACATTGGAATGAAATGTATTCAAAACAAAAATAAATCAAACCAGTAGTATTAAATGTTCTGGAACATCCTTTACAAGATGTGTAGCACCCTCACAACAAACACCCACCAATTAGTTTAACATCCAGAGGAAGAGGTATGGTGGGTGGAACTCATTATCTATCTTTGATCGCCCTATGAGGCCTAGGGACTCTAGAACATATTGGATGAGGAGGAGAATCAAATAGGTCTCAAAAATGGACGTTCATTTCTCTTGGTTCTAACTTTCAAATAATGTTCCCATGGTGCCTTTTGATAGACAAATTGGGACATGGTTTTGAGAACCTAGTTTTTTAGATAATTATTGTGTCTCAGTTTTGGACTTGAATAATGCTATATCACAACTTTTTGAAAAGGTAATTATTATTGGACGACCTCTTTACTATTTCCATGACAAATTTGGAGGACATTTTACATCTTTACTGGGAGATATTTTCAAAATATCGAACTAATCTTTTTAATATAGGCTGATTTTGTCCCATGGACATAATGGTTGGGATAGGCCATTAGATGGATGAGATAGGATTTTTCTCCTTGAGATTATTTGTAGAAAAAAAAATTATATAGAGGAACACAATTTTTCTTCTCATTTAAAGGCACTTAATTCTTGTAATGATCAAAATAGTGGCCAAATTTCCATGGGATGCCATATGTTTTAGCCCATTTCCATCTAGATCATATCTTGGGCCTCCAAATCACCTCATCCTACAATGAATTCTTCAAATAAAAGTAACATTTAGTTTTTTAATGGTGATAAACACAAAATAAGTTAATCAAACATGTAGATAAATTTTTTATTATTTCAATAATTTACTGTACAAAAGGAGTTTATCATAGTTGTGTAAGGGTGAAAATGAAACAATGAATCACGGTGCAATCACACCCCTATACTTAAACAATTTCACTAATGGGAAATGTCTTTCATCATATCCAAGAAACATTATTAAATATACGGTGAAAAATTTTAAAATATTATTTAGAAATTAAATTACTCATGTCTTATTTATGAAATCAATTTTATAATTGTTAGGTCGGGATGTATATGACAAAGACACAAGAGGGGGGGGGGGTTAATTTTGTCCTTTTAAAATTTATAACAATATTGAAAAATCCCTCTTGAAAAGAAGAGATACATTCCATATCTCTTAATGTCAAGTGAAAATCAGAAATAAATAAATGAAAAGATCATAAGAATGTATAAGGTTTTGGGGAACACAAATCTCTTAGTCCACTCCACCAATGCTCTACACCATGACCTTGATGATTTTCACAAGTAAGTCATATTATCATAAAATCATCCACAACTGAGTATATGTTGTTGATACCATAAAATGATTTTATAGGGCCTTTTGGTTCTTCCATAGAAAAAAAATGTCCATAGTTTATTATGAGATGATGACATTCCACAATGACTGAGCCCGAGCATCCGATACGGAAAATTAAAATAGACGAGATAATTTTTCTTGTGAAATTGGTTTACCTCACAATTGTAGTAGAAAATGGAATATGTAGATGGTTTTCAATATAGAATGGTAGTAGAAGTAAAGAAGTATTCAATGTCGTGTAGGCCTCTTTGTCTTTAAATATCAGTAAATACATTAGACAATGTTTTTGAAGTCTTTCTTCGCCTTTACACCCCGAAAGAAGAAGAATGTACAAAGAATAATTTCACTCATTGAAAGAATCGTGATTTTGTATGAATATTTTCCACGACATATTTTTAACAAAGAATTCATGTCACCAATTTTATTAGTTCTATATATTATTTTACTAATAGAGAGAAATATAAATAGAGAATAAATAACCTACAGTGGAAACAACATTCCTCTTCTTTATGATACTCAAAATAAATAGAATTAACCACCATCATAAATATCTCAAAGAATATCATAGCACCATTACCTCTTTATTCCTATAGAATAATTCTCTCATAAATTCAATCAAAAATATTTGAATCAATCTTCCAATAATATCTACATAATAATAATATCATTGAACAATTTAAAACTACCATTTAAGTCCATTTAATCCACTTTAAATACATTCAAATCAGTTCCTGAAAAATAATCTAAAAATAAATCATGAATATTTGAAATAAAATCATTCATGTGATTAAAAATGTTCTTTATAAATAGGAATGATTTAATCCATAAAATGTTAGCCTTTGAATCAATCATAAAATAGAATTATAAAGATCTTAAATACTAAGAAGTCCATTGCATAAATCACATAAAATTTCATCGATTGAAAAGAGAGTCATTGAAAAGTCAAACATAGGTTTCCATCATGTAATGATGAAATATAAATAGTGGGGTTCAATTATGTAATGTATGGTATCATTGAATAGTGTAGGGTACCTGCCAATGTATGCTTCCTTTTTCAATACTTTCATATGTACGTAATGTAGCGATCAAAAAGTAACTTAAGGATAATGATTTATACGTACATCCTAGTAAGCATAAAATCACAAACGGAACATTGATTAATCATACGTCCATATTTCCTAAATGTTGGTTTGAAAATAGTAAATATATACTCTAACGAAGGTTTTTTGATCTATACATTAATTTTTCAGTGAAGGTTATGATTGATTCCTTATGTTACTTTTATCAATGCAGGGTTTGAATAGTATTTCAAGAGGATGTATACAACTTAACTTCATATTTACAAAACTTTTTGAGCCCTTTAACATCATATTCAACCATAGTCACACAAAAAATATTTTTAATAAATATCAGGTTCATTCCAATGGTTTAAGAAACAAATAAATCAGAATTTAAAATATTTTGATATCTACGAAAAAATGAACCAATAACATTCTGGAAAACTATATATGTAAAAATGCATTCTCAATATTCGGTGAACTTATTGACGATCCAAAAAACTTTTTTAGTATTTTATTTGAACTGATAAATCAATATAAACATATTTTATTTCCTTATACCTACATTAGAAGAAATTATGACATTTTTTGATGTTATATCAAAATAAATACTGTAGTATTTAAAATATATTCACAATATATTTGAAAAAGTGCATTATAAAATTATATTATTTTTTAGAGTATAAAAAAAATTCGTTTCAGACATCGACATAATCTAATTATATTTAGATAAACTCATCATATATCCAACGGTAAAGTGTGCATGCAAATCTGCTCAATATATTTTGAGATATCATCATAATTATAAATTTACTTTATGTTGATAATTGCAATATCATTTGAACATCTTATAACAGATTCCAGGATTCTTTTCACCATCATAAAATTAAATTGGTGTATAACAATAATGATTAAATGAAGACAATATTATCATAATTCCAATCGAATAAAAACCATATGAATCTGATCACTATTTCATCATATAGAAAATAAATACCTTGATGCAATAAATTTCAAATACATAAAAAATTTATTAGAAAAAATATTGACGGCTTGAAGGAATTATGAAAACTAAATCTAAATAAGATTTTCATGGAGCCATTAAAAAATGTACCCTTTTTTATAAATACAAAACTATAACTCACTAATAACTTTCTCCCACCCTTTGTAAGGATAAAAAAGATATGATCTTGTATAAATTAAATAATACCATATATTTACCCCTTTTTATAAAGAATTTTTATTTGAGATTTAAGTGTAAATAAATAAATAACTAAAAGTGTAAGAACTAAATTTTCTTCCCCCATTTTAAAAATTTCAAAAACATAAAAAAAGTAACAAATTTAATATTTTAAAAGTAGTAAATTAAAAAAAATTAAATTTGAAAAAAAAGCATTTTATGTATTTAAAATTAGAAAAAAAATATTCCATTTTTTAAAAATATATTTATAATTTGATTATTTTTAATATATAAAAAATTGAGTTAGTTCAAAATAAGTTATAAATACTTGAAGCAATATAAACTACCACTAAATTCAAAATTCCTTCAAAAAGATAAAAATAAATAATCAAAGACACATGAAAATATATAAAATATTATTAAATGAATTCTAAGTGTTTGTAATGAATATATTAACAAATTTTATTCATGCCATCATAATGAAACATTTAAACACATGATAAATATTTAAAATAACTCCCTATAAGACAATGAAAACATATATATATAATTAAATGAATTTAAATAAATGATTTTCGTGGAATGTAAATAAAATAATTTTCATTATTTTAAAAATAAAGAAAAATAATATGAATAATTAAAGGAATTTATATCAACTTAATTAAAAAATTAAATAAATTTAATTAAAAATAATATTCAAATAATTAAATTAAATTTATTTTTAAAAACTTTTAATAAAAATTTCATTAAATTTAAATAAATGAATTTTACATATGTTCTAAATAATATAGAAATTTAATCTCAAAATAAAATAATGTATCACCAAAAGTTAGGGATTAATATAGAACATGAAATTATTTTAAATAGTTATACATTAAAGATATGCTTATTTGCAAGATAAATATATTATTATTACAATGTTTGACGGTCATCGATTAAGAAGATAAATAAACGAATTAATTCATTTTATAAAATAATAGCGTGAAAATATTTAATTTTTTTAAGAATGATAAAAATAATTAAATGTAAAAGAATAATAGATAATATATAAAATAAAATATATCCTCCTCTATAAAATAGTTTGTGCCTTTAAATTAAATATTAATATAAAAAAAATACTTCTTCAATTAACTCTTCAAGCTATTTTGGAATTTTCAGAAAGAATAAATTGAAATATAATAAATTTCAATAATATTCCATAATCCACATGATGATATAATGATAATTTTTTGTGGTGCCTACCTACAATATAAAAAAAACTATTGTATTTTTTTCCCACGAACTTTTTTGTTCCGGTAGTGTTAGAAATTAATGATTTAGGTAACCAAATATGATTATTTGGATCAAATCTGTTATAATTAATGTTAAATAATTTTTTCAAATAATTTAATTGATTAACACAACAAAATTGAAGTTTTATTTATTAATAGTAATTAGCATATTTTCTATTAATAAAACAATAAAAATATTTAACAGTAAACATGCTTTTCCTGTTTGACCCAGGAACAAAATAATTTTTATATAAATTTGGATTTTCTACATTACAACTAATACCTTGTATTCTTTTATGAATTTTAATTTTACCATGAATTTGATTCAAATAATTCCCTCCATTAATAAGAATTGGTGATGTACTCTATAAATTATCTAATTCGTCTAATAATTCTATAATTTTACTTTTATGCAGATCACAAGAAATTTTGAATGAATTTGATCTTAAACTAGCCATCTGTTTTTACAGACACTCATTGTCAATTGAAATAGATTCACAATATTTTCTTATAATTTTATACCTTTTCATTAATGAATTATATTTATATAGAAGAATAAAACACATATTTTTATGATCATTATAATAAAAATATTCAAAATTATAACTTTCAGAGTAAGAAGATTATACCTCATCATCATAATTCATAAGACATAAATTACACTTATTATTTTCTTACTCAGCTTCTGAGTTTGTCGTATATTAACACGTGCCTCTCATAAGGCGTGGAAAAAGAAATTTAATTTTTATAGTGCAGCACCGTGGCTGACCAGGATCATCTCACTTGATGAGTTTTTTCAGTTCGTTCACACACTTAATCTAATTCAACATTACTACTTCATTTTGGATATTTTTACTTAATATGTGAATAGATTGGTATTTAATAAAATAAATGAATTGAAATAATTGTATTCAAATTAATATTAAATGCTAAACAAAACAGAATTAATGATGAAATGATGTATTCCCGAGAGAAAATTTAGGGGGAACCTTTATTGACCATCTTCAAATAGTCTTAGTGAACACACTCCATCATATGTTTGAACACCTTAGTATACACCAGTAATAAATGAAATTTACACTTAGAAATTTCAAATCAGACCCTCTATCCAACACCTCAATCGATGGAAAATGTTTTTAGATTAGGCTGTTAAACATTAGACAACCATAGCGAGGATTACACCCACTATAAATTATATGTATATTTAACTAAATAAATATTAAAAATGTGGTCTTGTGTTCAAGAACATGATTACTCCCTAGGGATATTCCTTGGATTAGTTACTCATGATCATGAGTATTATAGTTCCTTATGGTTAGATGAGAAGAATAAACTATGGTGGATGGGTGGACACCAAAGTAAAAAACAATTCATTAATATATTAGAAATATAAATTCAAATTAGAAACTAAAAAAATATAGAAAATAAATACCTTAAAAATAAAGGTGGAAGATTTGCGATCGACCTACCTTAGTGGAGATGTACTCCTTGGTGCCTCATGGAATGGGATCGAAAATGAGATTATTTGAGATGGAGGAGATCCCCTCCTTTTATATGAAGAATTTGTCCCTTGAACATTGATGCATTTTAAGCCCATTAAATGGAATCTTCACGAGTTGAACTCTTCTTGAATGATGTTCTTAATTACCTTAGCCATTTTGCCTCAATTGTTAAGCATATTTGGACAAGTATTTCGAGAGTTTTGCCCATTTTAATCTAAAAATTTATTCCGTTCAATCCGACTCTCTAAATAACAATCCTTCAGATTAGAATGCTTTAATGACAATTATATTGGTCAATTCACACGTTCTATCCTTCATAAAATATGTTTCAAATTTTCTTTTGTGTCCGCACACTAAATTCTATAGTATTTGGGCCCACCATGAACGTGTTGTGGACCCAACACAAAAAATCAACAAATTTTTAAATAGTTTTAATGGTCCAACTTGTGAGTTTTTTTTTGGAGCTTCCATATTGTCAATCCAGCTTTTGGTTAAGAAGCCTGAAATAAATCCATGTTGTGTAGAATCTGGAAATGAAATAATTTTTCAATTTTGATTAATGATGAAAATATTATGTTCAATATATATAAAAAATTTGGAATAGTTAAAAATATGAATTGGACCATTTTACTATTATGTTTAAAATATCACCAATATCATAAAATACAGTAATTTATCTTAAATCAGCACTTTTGTAGGATTTAAAATAGTGAAATTCCATTTAATTTTTTTTTGAAAATATTTTCCCTATCAATTCCCCCACAGATAAATTGGGCATATCCTCATGAATAAATTCTCAAAATGGGATCTTGAGGATAATAATGTTACCAATATTCAAATTCCAATGTAATAAAAGTTAACAATTTTCAATGTCAAATAAAACATTCAAAAATCCACATAAAATATCATTTTAATTTCTAATTTTTCAAAGAAATAACCATATCATGTATTTTTTCCCCTTTGAAAAAATGTGGATCTTCTTCTTTCTTTCATTTGTTCTTCTCAATTCAAGATTATTAAGCATGCCACATCATGATTTATCTCACATTTGATATTTTCCTCTCATCTCATATGATAAAATTCAAGAATAGTTATGCTCATATCATGAGAAGATGCACCATATCCATAATATTTTAAAATAACTACATTCTCCACTTTATAAAGATAAAATTCACATAAAATAATGACAACTTTTCAATAATGGTTCAAATGACTCTGATGTTTAAGGTTGATAGGATTTGATGTTTTAAACATTATGATTTAAGGAGGAGTCTTATCTCATATGTGCAATGCATGATATCAATAAGTGTAATGAAATTATCTTATTTAAAGTACCAACACCCACTTCCCAAAAAACTCAAAGTATGGTCATGATAAATGTAAAGCATGATGAATGATTAATGCACCATCTTGAATTTTTTATATTTTTTCTTTTTTTACAAGTAATGATTAGTTCAAATCTCACATCTATCACCTAACCACATACGATAAGGGGATTGTAAGACTGGAAAATGGGGATTTTTTGTTATCCATAATCACAAAACATTTTCTCATTATTTTTGGTTCTTTTTCTCATTCTTTCATATATTTTTATATTCAAGAGGGTCAGAATATGATGTATAATGAATGACTCTACAAACATTTTCAATTCCCACAATAACACCCCCACATTTTTCATACAATGTAAATCATCACTTTTACCATGAATCCCTTTACCCCCACACTTCATCAGTAAAATGACATGCAAATACCAAGAGTATGGAAGGAATGGATAAAAATGGATTGAAACTTGGATCATCCCTATGACGGTCATTCATGATCTCTATTGGATAAAATAATAATTGATATAATGGTGGTCTTTACGGATAATGGATTTTAAAAATATGTCTCAATCATTTTAATTTTTTTTTGCACAATGATAGCTTCGACTAGTTCAAATTCTAGTTCCGGTCGGTGGCATGTCACATGATCACTCGAGAAATATTCTCAATAATAAATAAGAAGTACTTGGTATATAAATCCTATAGGGAATTAGATATATGATATTAGACAATCACACAATGCATGATTTATAAGAACAAATTAATTCACATTAATATCGTAAATTCAAAGCATGAAAAATGGTAGAGAAATTTCATTTACATAAATCAAATAATTCTGTTAAATCATGATTCATCATTTCAATATCCAAGCTTCACATTAAACATTCTATTTTCAATTTTTCTCATTCAATCCTATTAACATTGAAATCTATAACATGGAATCACTATATTCTAAGTGAAATCATATCTCATAGATATGTCATAAATATCATAATTCATGTGTGGTCATGGAATTTTATCTTTGAATCTCAAATCAATATTTGGACATAAATTTAAGGAGTTTAAAAGTTAAAAATTAAAAGGGAAAACTGTTTTGAAATAAATATTCTGTCATCTTCCACCAATGTTTGGGTATTCCTTAATACATCATGATCCTTCAAAAAATCACTCAATTAATAATAAGGATCGTTTCTTTGAAGATAAAAATGGAATGTGTGAGGGGGGTGTATACTAAATTATTTCCTATGAAATGAAATTAAATTATAAATTACTAGAAAGAAAGTATGGATAAATCTTGGTATGATCCCCCATGTGGGCACAAGATTATTCTACTACCACTTGAGGGAAGTTCAAATCGGTTATCCCCAATATGAAGGCCGGTTTAGTTTACTTCTCATTAAAAAATAAGAATTCTTCTTTCCAAAATGCACATATTTCTTTTTGTTGATGTCTCCATGTATATAGCACAATAAATCCACCCCATGGTAGTTAAATAATACATTAAATGTGGGGGTAGGATAATGAATGATTACTCTTCAATTTTTTTTCACTTTCCCAAATTCTTCTTTATTCTCTAGTGATTTTTCAATGTATGTTGGATTAATGGAATCATAAAAGGGAATTTTAGAGTGTAATTATATTTGAAAAAAAACTATAAAATGATGATTAAATATAAAATTATTACCTTTCAATGTATGTAGATTTTGACTCATTTTCCTCCAAAAAATCCACTTTTATCTTCTCATGTACTCCCCCCAATAAATGTTCAGTGTGTTCAGGTAGCTCCAGCTGTTCCTCTTTAAGTGTATATTTTTTTATAATAATCATCCATGGAAACAAATAATATTTATGAATATGAAAATTTCAAGCAATGGGATGTGATACGCAATTTATTTTTGATGAAACTAAAATATAATTACTTCAAGATAATTTCATCTACCTGGTTTTGTTTGACTTCAATCACCTCTTAGTGTTGAGTAGTATAAGATAGAGGTAGGTAGTCTGGATCCACTATTTTGTCTTCAAATTCCACCACGTTAGTGTTTTATCCATTTAATGGTTCTGAATATTTATCCATTGGGATGCCAAGTTGTTCTTCACACTCATTCCAGAATTCATTCAAAACATGTTGATCCCCAACCTATATCTTAGGCACAGATTTGACTCTGGTGGAAAGGAACAATTCTGTTAGCCTTTTATTTGACCCTTTAGTCATTCTATGACAATTTTGAGTTCCTTCAATTGATATTTGTGTAATATAAAACACCTTTTTCTTGATGTTGATACACCTGTGTGTATTTATTCCATGAAGAGTAATCGTAGTAGGGTTATGTCATGGAAAAAGAATTTTTTAATTATATTTTTTAAAAGTGTAAAATATTTTTATTTATATTGTGGAACTGCCTCCCATACAATAGAAGAATGTTTTTTATTCATTCTTTTCATAGGTCATGGAAATAGAAATTTCATTTTCTTAGTGCTGCACAGTGGCTTACCAGGGTCATCTCGCTTGAGGAGCTTTTTCAGTTTGTTCACCCACTTAATCAAATTCACCATAAAAGCTACATTTTGGATGTTTTTATTTAATCTATAAATTGAATGGAATTTATGAAAACAAATTAAATTCCCAAATTCAATTGAAATAAATATAAAATACTAAAAAATGGATTTAGTGAAAAAAAAGAAGCTCTCCCGAGAGAATATTCTGGGAGAACCTACATTGGACAACATAAAATATTATTAGGGAACACAATCAATTGTTTTTGTGAACAGTTTATTCTTCCCCGGTTATAAATGAAAATCACACTTAGTGATCTCCAAACATAACCTCCAACCACTTCCTCACTCGATGGGAAATGGTTGTAGATTAATAAGATAAACATTCGACAACCAAAATGAGGAGTACACCCACTATAAATGATTCTATGAATTAAATAAAAAAATATTAAACACATGTTCTTGGGTTAAAGAACTTGATTATTCCCTCATGATATTCATCATATTAGTTAGTCATGATCATGAGTATTAAATTTCACAATGGTAGGATGAGAAAAAAATGTTGGTGGATGGGTGGCCCCAGAAATAAAAACAATGCATGAATTTAATATAAATCAAAATTTAAATCGATAACTAAAAAAAATAAAAACAAAATAAATTTAAAATAAATGGGGATGATTTGGGGTCTACCTCCCTCAGTGGAGATGTCCACCTTGGTGCCTTGATGTAATGGGATAGAAAATGGTATGACTTTAGAATGAGCAACTCCCATCTATTTATAGGTAAACTTTTTCCCATGACAGTTGACGCATTATAGACTCATTAAATGAGCACTTCATGCCTTGAACGCTTCATTGATGTTATTTATAATTATCTCGGCCATCTATCCTCAAAATTTCAGTGCATTTTGAAATTTATTTCAAGAGTTATGGCCATTTGACTCTAATAATTTATCTTGTCCAATAAAACCCTCCAAATCAAAAACCTTCATATTAGATTTCTTTAATGAATCATAAAACATCCAATTCACACGTTCCTTCATTCATTAAACAATGTTCCAAAATGTATTGTGCATCTACCAACAGTTTTTCACAAAAATTAGACCCCTCCATGAACATGTTATAGACCCTACACAAAAAATTGGTTGTTCTATAAACAGTTTTCATGGTCCAACTTGTAAGATTCTTTCCAAATTTCATATTTTAAATTCAGCTTTTGGTCAATAAGGTTGAAATGAATTAGTGGATCTGTAAAATATGGAAAAGAAAAAAAAATCAATTTTGATTAATATTGAATGTTTTATGGCCAAAATACTAAAATCATTTGAAATATTAAAAAATGTGAAAATCTCCCTTTTTACTATTATACTAAAAATACCACAAATATAATAAAATTTTGATATTTATCATAAATTACCTATTTTGTGGAATTTAAAATATTAAAATTCAATGTAAATTGGCTGAAAATATTTTCTCTATAATATATTAATCGTTAGGATCTTCATATGAATTTCTAGTATCCCTCAAAAATTCCATTCATTTTCATTTATATTCTTTTTTCTTTTGATCATTAAACAATGGACTGTCAAGGCTTAAATTAACTTTCTTTTTACACATAAATAATCTTACTTCTTTCTCTTTATTCAAATTAAATTTCTCCTTTTTTCTTTTATAAAAATTTCCATATTTTTTCAAGATGTGGTAGCTCATCATTAGAATCTGAAGAGATTTAATATGAATATAATAATTCATCCATTGAAATATTAATTTTAGTTGTTTCCTTTTTGATAGAAATATAATTTTATCTTCCTCTTGCATTACTGCTTCATACATCATCAAGGATCAAATCAATGCTTTCATCATTAATTCTTTAACTAGTGTGGATTGTCGAATAGAATCCAAAATTACATTCCACTTAGAATGTAAAAATCTAAATACCTTTAATGCCTAATCTAGTTCTGGAATTAGAGTTCCCAATTAAAAAACATAATTAACATCTTCTATTAATCATCCTTTCAACTGAGTGATGCTCCAATATTCTTGCATCCTGAATGTTTCAAATTTAGGTTTTTCTATATTGTACCATTGTTTCTTAATATTTTCATTTCCTTTATATGAAACTGTTATAGTCGTCCACATATCATATGTAGTAGAAAATTGGGAACATGATTAAATTCATCAAGACCAAGACCTAAAAAAAGTGCCTTCATGGCTTTTGAATTAATATTATACCCATCTTCCTTAGGTGCATCCCACTTTTCGGTTCACTTGGAATTTTATAATGTTTTATAATATTCATAGAAACCTTGAAACCAAGATTCTGTAAAAATATAGTAATACAAGTTTTCCAGCATCTATAATTATCACCATTTAAATAAGAAGACAGATCATTGACTAACCTTCTCTGAAATTTTCTATTGATTTTTTTCTCCATCTAAATCTTTAACTACGGATTGATAGATCCATCAAAAATTAGTAGATCCCTTTATGTCATATACACTATTAGGACGAGATTTCTATGGTGAAGACACAAGATGGTAGTGAATTGGGTCCTTATAAAATCTTGAAAATATTGAAATGTATCTATTGAAATGAAGAAATCATTTTTGTCTCACTTGAAGTCGAACAAAAATTAAAAATAAATAAAAGAATAAAACACAAGGATGTATAGTGGTTCAAGGCACATAAATCCCCATGTCCACTCTACCAATTCTCTACTGCATGATCATTGAGATTTTCACTTGTAGATCCTCTTATCAAAAGACTCTACATAACTAAGTGTAGGAAATTTACACCTTTTAAGGCTTTTACAGGGCCTTCTGGTTCTGTTATAGGGAACTAAAATATCCAAAACATAGTTCGAGAAGCTGACACTCCACCATGAATGAGTCTGAGCATCCGATACTCAAACGAAAATAGAATAGATAGAATTTTTTGTGAAGTAGGTTTAGCTCATAGTTGTAGTAGCAACTCGAAGATGTGGATGATCTTCAACATGGCACAATAGCAGCAGTAAAATAATATTCAATGTCGAGAAATCATCTTTATTTTATAATGTAGAATATAAATCAAACAATTATTATGTATGCTTCCTTTATGTTTACACTGTGATAGAATAAGAATGTATAGTGTATAATTTCTCTTTTCAAAATAATCGAGCTTTTATAGGAATATTTTCAGCACCATCATTTCAATAGAGTATTCATGTCCCTACTTTTCTTATTTGTGGATATTATTTTCAAGATAAAGAGAAATATATATAGAGAATAAATATACAACACTTGTAACATTTTTTCTCTTCCTTAGGATACTAAAAATAAATAGAATTAATAGCCTTCATAAATATCCCCAAGAATTTCATAGCACCGTTTCTTCGTTATTACTATTGAATAAATCTCTAATAAATTCATTCAAAATAATTTGAATTAATCCTTAAAAAATATCTCTATAATAACAATATCATTGGTCAATTTAAAAATATTATTTAAATCCAATCTACTTATATAAAATATATTCAAAACTGTTCCTAAAAAATAGCCTCAGAATATTTCATGAATATGTGAAATAACATATCTTAAATAGATTCATAATGTCTTTTATAAATAGTAATGATTTAATACATTGCATATGAGACTTTGAATCAGTCGTAAAATTTCTTTATAGCACTCAACAATTCTACGAAGATTGTTAGAGAAATTGTGTAAAATATCACAAATTTAAAATGGTGACGTTGAAACTCAAATGTAGGGTTCCTTCTTGTAACAAAAAAATATAAAAGGTGGGGTTCAATTATGTAACATACAATTAATTTTCATAGAACATGTTTTTTACCAATGTATGGTTCCTTTTACATAGTTTCATATGCACGTAATGTAGGGATCAAAAAGTAACGTAAGGATGATGATCCATATGTTCATCCTTATCGGCATAAAATCCTGAACATAACATTGATTAAACATATGATCATCTTTCCAGAATGTAGGGTTGAAAATAATAAATCTAGACTCCCACATAGGGTTTCTGATCCATACATGAATTATTCGGTGTAGTGTAGGGTTGATGGATAACATTATGTTTATCAATGTTGTGCAAGAATAGTGTTTCTAGAAAATGTAAACAACTTAACATCATACTTCATTAAATATTTAGATCCATTTAACAAAATAATCTACATTTTTCTCGTTGTACTTATTTTTATAAATATTAATATCATTCCAATGATTCACAAAATTATTCAATCTGACTTCAAAATCTACTAATATCTTCACAAAACGGAAGTAATATCATTCGGGGGAACTGCAACTAGAAAACTACATTCCCAATATTTGGTGAATTTATTGACCATCCGAAGAATTTTTTTTGCCTTTGATGTGAATTTATGAAATAATTATAATAATATTTTCTTTCCATATCCATAGGTTCTGACCGATTCTAGCATTTATATAAGTTACAAAAGAATAAATAATTTGGAATTTAAATTCTTTTTACAGTATAGTTGAAAAAAATCTTTAGAATATTCTGCAATCTTTTAGAGGATTAAAATATCATTTTCAATCTTTAAAATAAACTAATGATGTTTCAATAAATTATATATATATACAACAGTATAATTTACCCTAAAATATGTTCAAAATTGTTTTAGATATCATCATAATTATGAATTTAATTTATACATAAAATTTCAATATCATTTGAATAACTTTTTACAGATTCTATGATTTATTTCACCATATAAACAATTTAATTGGATTATAAAATAAATAGATGAAATTAAGATAAAATTATCATATTTCTAATGTTATAAATACCATAATAATCCAATCACTATTACATAGATATAAAATAAAAACTTTGACGTAATAAAACTGAAATATTTACAAATTTATTAGAAAATAAATATTGAAGAGTTGAGGTTATTATCAAAACTAAATCAAAATGTGAGTAGAATGAATCCACTCAACAAATATAATTTTTCTTCAATCCCATTCCAATTTTTTCGACATCATTTAGACACCCATGAAACATGTCTCAACCTACCTCATCTTGAAATTTTCCCTCTTCACTAAAGGAATATATGAAAGATGAGTTATTCTCTTTTTCCAGAGTTCATGTGATCTTACAATATGCACTCCATGATTCTATTTTCTCTAACTATAGAAACTAGTTTGAAACACTATATTACTTCCAACCGATTTTTCTGAGGTTCAAGAGTTTGTAGGATTTAATGTATAAAAAATATGATACAGAAGAGGAGTTCTTAGTCTCCTAAGTACAAAACATTTCAAAATTCACAATGTATTCATAATGAATGTACACACTCATCCCCTAACAAAGTGTATCAATTACAACTCACTATCCCTATTTCCATTTATGTGGTTTACTATAATTTCATTGAAATTATGTGAATTTTTTTTTAAAAAAAAATTATATATAATTATTCTAATACCACACACATTGATGACACAGATTTTGAGGCCTAGTGAGCCCGAAACAGAATTTAGAACATTTTTTATGAACATTTAAGTAAACATGCAAGTGGTTCTTTTAAATTTTGAATCAGTTATCAGATAAAAATAGGATGGAACCATTGAATTTAGAACACTAGGTTTGACCTAGAATGGTCTTCACATCAGGTGGCAAGGGATGAATGAAAATTTTAATTTTCAGAAATTTTGAGAAATCATAAAATTACATTTAAAAATTATATTATTTTCTCTTATCATCCATTGAGTAGAAAATGGAAATGTTATGGTGCAATGATGAGGTTCATTGATGAGGCTCATTAATGAATCTTTAACTCATAGATTAACGATGCTTTAATGACGTGTAATAGCGATTCTCTTTTATAAATGAAACAGCATAACATATACTCTACGACCTGATTTCCTTTTATTTTGTTTGATTCATTGCTATAACAAGGAATTAAACTATGAGGATTCTCTGAAAACCTTTTATGAACTTCCTCTCCAAAAAAGAGCAACAAAAACCAATGAATGTCAAACATCTTTGATCCACCTCGAAAGAAATGAGCTAGAAGCGACGAACGACATCGACGTCCAGAAACTTTGAGAAAATAACACTGTAGAGATGAATTTCGAGAGGTAGGGGTCTAATTTTTTTAATTTCTTACCCATTATTTATCTAGAAACAATTAATTTGGATCAACCCATGAACAGGTTGATCCGGGAATAGTGCATTTATATGGGTGGGTAAATTTTTTTGGGATTTTCTATAAATGGTGTTGAAACTAACATTTGTCGATTGAAATGAAGTCGATGAACCTCCCATGAATATAAACCTCTAATACAGAGGGTTTAGGCCAACATGACAAGCCCCAAGTACCTCCCATGTGTGAATTATTTGTGGCAAAAACCTCAGGGTGCAGAACAATTATTCCTAGACCTTTTTGGTTTAGAGGGCGTTCCTCAGAGACCACAGGCACTGGCGGCGTGAAGAACGGACAACCGAAGGACGTCCGGTGGTCCGCCAAAAATATTTCGGCACGCTGTCGATCCCGGGTGCAGGACAATAGTGCGCCACAATAGTATGAGATCATGGTCGGCTGAGTGTGAGAGTAGGATGGGGCAGCCCCAGGCAGGCGTTGTGTGGATGGGTGGCCCGCAACCATGCCTCTTGGGGGTATGGTGATCCATTGTCACTTGACCACAGCTGGAGGAGCCTCACGCATCCACATGACAGTTGATAGGTGGGATAGGTCTGGCTTCTCTGTCCTAAGAGTATCCCACCGGCCGACCATGGGGCAGGTCCCCGGGCTGGTCTGCCGCACCCCCCAGCCAACGGGTTGTGCCCCGGACCACCGGGTTGGGCCGGTTCTGTAGCCCAGCATGCCGGTCCCATTGCCCTTCTGGAAGGACCTACACTGACAGACCAATCTGATGTTTTTATAGTCGACCCACACCCTTCGGGTCAGGCTGAACTATACTGGGTTGTTGGGTGACCCTGCGGGCTGGACCCTGAGCCAAACCGAGCAGGGTCATGCAAGGTCCATTGGTCCTGACCCACTTGTTAGACAATTCCACACTGACCAAGGCCCGAAGTAGGTCTGGTATACTTGTTCAAATTAATCCAGGGTATGTGTGACTCCCAGTCTGGGTTGGTTGGGTCAGTTCCTCTGGGTTGGATCGGGCCTAGACACAATTGGCCCCTATTTTCTAAAACACCTGTATCATGAAAATCGTGTGTCTGACTAAGGAGCCATTTGTGGATTTGGGACCCTCTATACAAGGAGGACCTTTTTGAATTCCCTATTGTGACTATCATGGAAGATTAGATTTGACAAATGGATTGAGGTTTTGTTCTCCCAGGCTTACTATGTACAGAACCATGGGGTTGGCTAAGACATGAAGAGTACTAATTTTTGAATCTATGGGACTCGACTATAGACTATTGGGAAGCACTTCTTTGTGACTTTTCATGAACATAGTGGGAAACACTTTTTGGTGACTTTTCAAGCCCAAGGTACATGACAAAGAGGTTTATCTCAGTTGGCCAAGATTCTTGGGAAGCACTTCTGTGGGACTGTGCTGGCCCATAGAATGCGATGTGGAAGTTTACCTAAGCAGTCAAAGATTAGTGGGGAGAACATATTTGTGACTTTTTAGGCCCATGGTACATGATTAGGAGGTGTACTTATGTAGTCCAAGGTTAGTAGGATGAACTTCTGTGTGACTTAAGAGGCCCATTTTACTAGAGAGAGGTTGCATTCTCTAGTAGCTGTGGTGTTTGATGATGTGACTGATGATTAATCTATCACTACCCTAAATGTGTACCTGGTGGGAGTTTTTAGTGCATAATTCTTTTCGTTGAGGATTTTTTTGTGGTCTTTCCTTTTTTTGGGCGTTCCTACAGAGTAATTTTTTTTAACTCACCCTTGCATGGGCTTCGCCTACACATGTTGTGTCTTTTGTAGATGATCGACGTTTCGATAGAGACTATAGCGGATCGAGACCCAGAGCTGCTCAGGGACACAATACCAAAGTACACTAATAGGATGGATTTGGTGGCCTAGGAATAGGTGGGGCCCAATATGATAGGTTTTATAGGAATTTCTACATCGACTTCTAGTAGCTACACTACTCTCACAATTAGGTTGTGTCTTCCACAAATGGACATCTTAGTTTCCTGTTGGTACTTTTCTTTTTTTAGTTGTTTTTTTTGTTTTTATTCTGGACCCCTTATATTTTTCATACTTGTACTCAGATTGTTTTACTGATATGTGTTTCCTTTTTATGTTTGGTACTTGGTTGGGTGTGTGTGTTTATACAGGTACATTGTAAAATACCAACCACATATAGGTTGACACCTTCGGCACTAGTCACCATCCATTGGCCTTCGAGTGGTGGCCATGGGGTAGTCACGGTATGGTCCCCAGGGGGTGGGTCCTGAAAAAGTGGCATTAAAAGGTGTTTGGTCCTACCATAAATACAGAGAGTCAGGGATATATTTTGTGGCAATAGTGTTATGTGTTTTGAGACTAACATCCAGATTTTGGGAGTCCAATGTTGGTGTTGTGGTCAAAGTATTCATACACCAGAACCTGGCATTCTAATTTTTGTCTCTATGCATGAAAACACTGGTTACATAAGTGTCTCCAAATATTATTTTTAATATGTTTCATCTCACCAGGTATAACCTCTTGACTATGGTAAATCTTGATCTATGTATGGATGCCTCATTTTAGACGATTAGCAAGGATACCGATACGAGGTCGTTAGGACAGCCCACCTAGCGACGAGGTGTCTGTTTAGTGAAAATTTCAAGAGATGGCCCCATCAGGTGGTGTACCAATGATACCACCATTTGATGGTCATTATATACTATCTTTTATTTTGGCAATGGAGATGCGTAGACTCAGAGCCCTACATGAGTTTCTGAGATAGAGACCTCCAAGATTCACGGGAGGGAAAGATCATCTTGTCACTAAGGACTGGCTGGAGGTAGTGATAGAGGTCTTTCTCTTAGTGAGGACACATCCTGACCAGATTACTATCTTAGCAGTGAGCCTTCTACATGGATCGGTAGGGATATGGTGGAGTTTTACCACCCAAGCACCCAATGAGGTGACCCTCACCTAGATAAAATCAAGTTAATTTTCTTGGAGTAGTTTTTCCCCATGACCTTAAGTTCTAAGAGCATCTAGAATATGCTTCACCAATAGTAGGTTAACATGGCTGTGGTGGAGTACTTTGCGAGGTTCACTAAGTAATCACACTACTAGACAGATATGGTACAAGTCCCTTTCGTCAGGGCTCGAGCCTTTGAGTGGGGACTTAGGTCGGAGATCAGGGCATTAGTGTTGCCTTTCATCATCTCTACTCAGGATGTGGTACTGGTGAAAGACCTCGTGGTACTGAAGTCATATAAGGCTCTCATTGCTAGAGCTACCAGAAGACACCAAGTTATTTATTCTTTGGCAGGAAGCAAACAATAGACATTAGATGTGAGTGCCTAAACGAGCCAAGTCTTTCAGTTGATGACCCCCGGACTCAGGGTTAGTAGTGTGAGGATCCCATACTAGATGGAGTTAGCTGTGAACCAATCATTTTATTCTCATGTGTCAAGTTGGGAAAAATGGCATGTGACTGCCTGACCTATAATACAGATGAACAAAAGGTAGTTGAGGGGCCACTATGTTAGAGGCAACGGTTTGAGTGAGGAGGTTCGTAGGGTGGCCAATGTGTTAGGGGAGTAGGCTGAGTAGCAGGCGATGGGAGACAATTGGAGGTGTTACAACCACCACCCTATGGTCATCCACGCCAACCTCAGGGAGTAGGAAGACATGGGTGAGTAAAACTTTAGGCAGTGGATGCTAATAACCACAGCATACTAGAGGTGATCTTTGGTTTGATCAATATCTTCTCCACCCAAGAAGCAATTTTTATAGACACGGGTTCTAGTCATTCCTTATTTTCCACGACTCTCATTTGGATCTCTGAGATTATGATGGATCTATTGGCTTGATCCATATTTCTAGAGACTCCTACAGAAATGGATTCGATGAGTACACACTAGTTTCGATAGTGTGTGCTTACTCTAGGAGATTATAACATTATTTGGGATCTCCTAGAAAGAAAATGAGAGTTTGAGGATGTGAATGGACAATCGACACCTAAAGCAGGCGACCATGATGAATAATTATCCACTACCAATGATCAATTCTATCTTTGACTAGTTGAACGGTGTGAGGTGGTCGTCGAAGATAAACCTAGATCGGTCTATCACCAGCTTCATGTACGAGATACATATGTACCAAACACAACCTTCATATGCTGATATAACCACTGTGAGTTCCACATAATGCCTTTTGGTGTTAACAATGCCCCAGTAGTGTTCATAGGAATCATGAATAGGATCTTAAAACCTTTCCTTGATCAGTTAGTTGTGGTATTCATTTATGACATCTTAAAGTACTTGGAAGTAGAGGAGAAGCGCGCTACACACCTGCGGATAGTACTGGATACACTCCTAGAGAACCAGCTTTATGGAATGATCTTGTAGTTTCAGTTTTGGATTGGGAATGTCCACTTTATGGGACACATCATCTCAGAGGATATAATTGCAATGGATCTGGTGACGATAATGGTGGTGATTTCTTGGGAGCCACATAGGAATGTGGCTGAGGTGCAGAGCTTCTGGGGGTTGTCTGGTTACTGTTGGAGGTTTGTGTCTGACATATTTAGAGTTTCAACACCCTTATCGACATTATCATAGAAGTGAGTCACTTCTTGAAGATGGAGAAATGTCAACAGAGTTTCCTAGAGCTTATGAGAAGACTGACTAGTTCCCCCATCATAAGACTACTAGAGGTGGTCATTGAGTATGTAGTTTACTATGATGAATCAGGGACCAAAATTGGTTCTTTCATGATTTAGGAGTGAGCAGTGATCTCTTATAACTCATTACAGTTGAGATATAATGAGTAGAAATACGTAACCCATGACTTGGATGTAGTGGTAGTAGTATTTTTCATGATTATGTGGTGGCACTACTTGATGGGTGCACAATTAATGATTTAATCTTACCAAAAGAGTCTCAGGTATATATTCTCCCATATGGACCTGATCCTAAGTCAATGATAATGGCTTATGCTACTCCAAGACTATGACTTTGATAGAGTCTATACTTTTTGGAAGTGGAATGTAGTGGCAGACGAACTTAGCAGGAGGACCGGTTTGCAACTGCTGAGTGAGGTAATAGAGCAGTTAGCCATGATGCAGATATCATTCTTGGATGGTGGTGGAGTTATTGTCGTTCAGTTGATTATTGTTACTCCCCCACTCTTACAAAGTGTCAGGGAAGCTCAATTGGTGGGTTTTAACTATGAGGTGTGACATGCTCAGTTATCCTCAAGATGGTCTTCAGATGGATTTTCGATAGGTGCAGAGCACGTCATCCTTTCCAGAGGGTTCATTATAGTGAAAATGATGTTAAAGGAGAACGTTTTGAGGTAGTTACATTCATCCCCTTTAAGGGGACATCCTAGAGTGGAGAAGATGTACCAAGACCTCTGACACCAGTACTGGTGGCCAATGATAAAGGAAGCAGCGGCCGAGGTCGTTTAATGATACCTCACTTTTCAGAATGTGAAGGGTGACCATTGGGTTTCAGTAGGATTGTTCTAGATAATAAATATACCAGAGGTTAAATGGGATGGTCTGTTGATAGACATTTTTAAGGTGTTACCAGATATATCTAGGGACCACAACTCTATCTGGGTGATCGTTAACCGACTCACCATGTCCGCCCACTTCCTACCCATCCGGGAGTAGGGATCTCTAGAGGGCATGGGATGCCTATACATCCAGGAGATAGGTAGGATACATTGGGTGCCTTGGACAATCATCTCTGATTGTGATACACTATTTTCATCATGGATGTGGAGGGAATTATAGCAGGTGTTCAGGATGCATCTGTGCTTGAGCACAACTTTTCATTCCTAGAGGTATGGTCAGACTGAGCGGACCATACATACCATTGATGAAATGCTATGTGCTTTCATCCTGGAATATGGTTGTAGTTGGTAGGACCAACTTCCACTATTTTATTATGCATACAACAAAATATTTCTCTCCACCATTGTAATGACACCGTTTGAGGCCTAGTACGAGTGGCCTTGCAGATCACCTCTATGCTAGAATAACCCAGGGGAGTTTGAACTCATCAGTCAAGAGTTGGTATGGGCTACCACCGAGAAGTTGCAGATCATATTGAAGTGGATGAGGACTTCACAGAGCAGGCATATATCTTTTGCTGATAGAAGACAGAGTCCCTAGAAGTTTGCGGAGGACGATAATGTATTACTTTGGGTCTCACCCCGATGAGGATTGTGGATATTTTTTGCGGAGGCAATCTTTCTATGAGGTAAATCATACCTTTTAAGATAGTAAGCAGGGTTAGATATGTATCATACTGCCTAGGTATTCCCATAAAGATGCACTGGGTGCATGATGTTTTCAATGTGTTGTAGCTGAGGTAGTACGTTCATGATCCATCGTAATTCATTTACTAGGGTTAGCAAGACATTGATGATAGGGTGACATTTGTAGAGTTCATAGGGGAGATAGTGGATTGAAATAAGAGGGTCCTACATGGGCAGTCTATTCCTCTAGTGAGAGTTCGGTGGCTGCATGGGAATATCCATGAGAGCACATGGGAGCGAGAGGGTAGATTTTTTCTCAGTACCCCCATCTATTTGATAAGTTTTATTTGGAATTCAGGGACACAAACCCCTAAGGTGGAGATAATGTAATTTCATTGGAATTCGGTGTATTTTTTAAAAAAAAATTAGAAATTTTTCCGAGACTACACGCTTTGACGACACATGATTCTGAGGCCCAGTGAACCCGAAGTAGAATTTTGAACATTTTAATAAGTATGCTTAAGTAAACATGTGAGCGGGTTTTTCTAACTTTTGAAATGGTGATCAAATTTAAAACCTAAGGGCATCATTGAATTTAAAACACCAGGATTTTCCTATAAAAGAAAATAACATTTTTCATTAAGGTCCTAATAGATATGATAATTTTCTTACTTTTATAAAAATTAAAAAATACCTTTTTAATGCTATTTTATATTATTTTTTCAGTAGTTTAGCTATTGAATGTGATAATATGGTGCATAAATGAAGCTCATTAATGAAGATCATTAATGGATCTTCAAAGCATAAACAATGAATGAAAAAGTGGTAGGGGTATAATTTATCTATGTTCTTCGTTATTCTTTTTCTAGAAACGAAGAATGTGGATCAACCCACAAACAGGTTCATCAGATAATCTTGTGTTTATGTGAGAGGGTAAATATTTTGGGAATTTTGTTTAACCAGAGATGAACATATTATTTTTTGAATAAACTGAAATCCCAGAACATCCAATGATTATAAAACTATAATGTAGAGGGCACGATCTAACACAAAAAAAATATGAGAACCTATATCATGTATGGTATTGGTGGACACACCCTCAAATTGGCAGCAGAATGATTCTGGGACATTTTCTGTTAAGAGGGAATTCTTCAGAGAGCGTATGAAAAGAATGCATGAAGAATGGACCATCAGAGCACGTTCAGTGGTCCACTGAACATATGTTGGCACGCTGATGGTGGCCTGTAGTTACGTCTATGGGAGGAGGATAGCGGCACGCATGTTAGTGCGCTACGATGGCAGGAGACCATGACATTGGGATGATGTAGTGCCAGGCTAGTGCTACATGGTGGGGTGGCTGACATTTTGGTGGCATGTGGGGTTTGCGAGCCATGGTCTCTCAATCCCAATAGAAGGAGACCCACATGTCCATGGGGAAGGAAGGATGATGAACGTTGCAAGCTGCTACATCCCAAGAGCGCATCAATGGATGCCCATGGGGCCAGTAATCAGGTTGGTGGGCCATGCCCCCAGCCAATGGGATTCACCCCTAGAAACCGTGTCGGGCGGGTCTCATGGCACAACTGGCTAGTTCGTCACCCAGTAGGCTAGAACCATGGCCCAACATGGTGGACCTTCAGCAGCGGGGCCAGACTAGACAACGTCGATGAGAGTCCCAGGGGGCTGGACCCTTGGCCAAACTAGGCCATGTCTAGCGAGGCCCATTGGGCCTGGGCCACTAGTAGGACCAGAACGACTGACCCAGACCCGAAATGGGTTAGGTCGAGTCATTCAAATAAAACCATGGTATGTGGGACCCTTGGGATGGGTTGGTCGGATCAGTCTGACCGAATATGACTGGGCCCAGATGCAACCAACCCTTGTTTGTTAAAACACCCATATCTTACAAACCATGTGTCTGATTCAGAAGCCATTTGTGGAATTGGTATCTTCTCGATGAGGAGGATATTTCAGAATTCTCTATGGTGAAATTTATGAATGTTGATAGGTGAGAAATGGCTTCAGGATAAGTTAACCCAATATCTCTAGGTACCAAACACTATGATTTTCTATGACCTTAAGACTGTTGATATTCGACTCTCTGTGACTCAACTATGTCCCACTAGGAAGCAATTATATGTGACTTTTCATGCCCATGGTACACAACGAGTATGATTACCTCAATTTTCCATGAATATTTGGAAGCAATTCTATGTGACTTTGTAGGCCCATAGTATTCAATGAATAGGTGAACCTAACTTGTCCATGATTTGCAAGAAGCACTTATATGTTTCTCTACAAGACCATGGTACATGATGAGGATGTGTACCTAAGTAGTCCATGGTTTGTGAGTTAAACATCTATGGCACTTGACAGGCCCATTTTACTCGATAGAGGAGTAGTTCATTGACAGTAGTAGTGGTTGATGATTTTATTGATGATTCATCTATCCCTACCCAAAATATATATCTTGGCTGTGTTTTCTTGTGCTTATTGATTTAATTTTATGATTTTAGTGTGGTATTTATATTTTTTTGGGTTCCTATTGAGTATTTTTTTACTCACCCCTACACGGGCTTCGCTAGCACGTGTTGTGTCTGGTGCAGATGATCAATGTCTCGACAGAGACTTTGTTGGACTAGGACCCATTGGTGCTTACAGAGGTTGGACCGATAGATTCTATAATAGTGGACTTTGTTGACAAGGACCTGGCATGTCCTAGTAGGATCAGGTGAATAAGATATTCTACTTCGACATTCATTAGCTACAATACTCTTATGAACAGGCTAGGTTTTCCATGGATGTCCATAATAGATTCTTTTTTGTACATGGATGTTTTTCGTTATTTTGATGGGTTTGTATTCTGAATATCTTATATTAGTTTTACTTGTACTCAAAATTTATTATTGATACATTCTTCTTATTTTGTTTATGGGGCTTGTTTGGTCATGTGTGTGCATTTAGGTATGCTGAAAAATGCCTCCAACATGTGGGTTGATTCCTTCAGGGCCAGTCCCCATCACCCAACATTCGAGAGGTAGTCTAGGGGTAGTCATGACAGAAGCCGCTAGGGAAATGTCATGACAGTCACAACCAATCATTGAATAATAATTAATAAAAATTTTATTTTCTCTATTAGTTTCCTTTTTATTCTTATTCTTTTTTTAATGTGCAAAAACTATTTTCCTTTTTTACAATTTTCCTAAGAGATAAAGAGGAAAAAATTTGTAAAATAATGATACAATATGGCTTGTGAACCCAATGCCAAAGGAAGATATAGGCACCCTTTTTATCAACCCATAAATATGATTCATTTGAAATACATCCCCTAGAAACATCTCCTCCCCCACAATGGCTGAAAGTAAAACAAGAATTTATATAAGAGTTGGGTAGGCCGGGATAAATAAGCTTGTAATGTGGCTAACCGTTGGTTTATGGGGGATATGAAGTATATACTCAATGAATGAACCCATTTCGACCCCAATGTAATTGTATTGTTTAGTTGCAGAAATGAGAACCTTGGTCACTGATAATGAACCTAGTAGTTTAAATCTATAGAATAATTGGGTTCCCAAAAATTCTACAACAGCCTTAGAATCATCTGTCCTTGTGGTTCGTGCCTCTATACATATTGACTCATAATAAACATATATAAAACTATACAAGTTTCCCAATGAATAAAGAAACAACCCCATAACACGAATTCCCTGAAGATAAAAAATTTCATGTAATAGAACTGCTTGTTGTGGCATTTCATTTTTTAGAGACATTACCCTTTCATTGACAATGTGGATAAGATTTAAAAAAATCATGGTCATCCTAAAAAAGAGTTATAAAAAAGATACCATTATCAAGGACATTGTGAGAATTGCATTGGTGACCAATGTGTCCCCCATAATCAAGAGTGTGGTAGAATCTAAGGATAGAATGAAACTCGCTATCAGGAACAAAACACCTAAGGAAAAGATCACTACATGTGCCCTAGAGGTAGGGGTTATCCTAAATGTACCAACATGACTCATTTTAAATACTACTAGCATGGTTTATCTTGGAATAAATATGAGTGAAATATGAAACCAAATAATTTACAATTTCATCCTACCAAGGAATATCATCTTGCACTTGGTATAATTTTTCATCAAAAAATATGCCATTTATAGGAATACAGGGGGAGGATTCAATGTCCAGGGATGGAGGAATCCTATTGATATGTCCTGCCACCACATTCTAGAATCCTTTTTTTCTATAATTTATATATTGAATTATTAATGGGGGAGCATCTAATGAATGAGACGTGATTTGGATTCTGGTTTCTTTTGAAGATACCAGAGGGATGTATGGTCTAAGAACACAATGACATTGGACCCAAAAAGGAATTACGAATTTTTTTCCAAGGGAAAAAAATTGAAAATAATTCAATTTTAGTTGTGGTGTAGTGTTGTTGGGCAGGTTTCAATGTATGTGTGATATAAGCAATGACATGTAGATCTCGATTGACCGTTTACTATAAGACTGCCACAACTACATAGTCAGAGGCATCATACATGAGATCAAATGGGAAATCCCACCGATGTAGTTGGATTACGGTGTGTGATGTGAGACTCTATTTAAACATATTAACAATATATATCAAAAAAAATTCATTTTATTTTTTGAGTGGTTGGGATAGGGGATGGAAACATTACTAAAGTCCCAAATGAAATAACAATAAAATAAAGAATATATAGGAAAGAACACATATCCTGTTCATTTTTAGGGAATTGTATGGAAGAGATGATATACACTTTCAATTTATCTACTAGGATCCATCCCCAGCAACTATTTTCCCCAAAACTATAAATTATCACACTATGAAATTGAATTTATAATAATTTAATATGATATTCTTTTCAATAAAGGGATGTAGTAATGAACCTAAACTACCAAAACATTCATCAAAATTGGAAACATACACAATGAAATCATCCATGAAAACATCCATTAAATTCTCCATGTAGTACAAAAAAAATACTAAACATACTTTATTAGAAAGTACCCTAAGCATTACACAGACCAAACGACATCCTTAAATAGGAAAATGTGCCAAAGGGGTGAGTGACAGTTTTCTTTTCTTGATCCTGAGGGGAAATATGGATTTGAATGTATCCATAATACCCATCAAGAAAATAGTAGTTGTACTTCCCCACTAGCCTCTCTATCATTTGGTAAATTAGTGGTATTGGTAAATGGTCCTTCCTAGTTTTTTTATTTAGTTAGCAGTAGTCTTTGCAGATATTCCAACTATTCCTTATAGGATTTGGAAGGAAATCATTACTGTATGATAAATTTTTTAGGAACTACTTGAATGGGACTAACTCATTCGATGTTAGATATGGGGTAAATGATTTAATCAACCAATAATTTTGTTATTTCAATTATAACTACTTTTAAGAGGTTTGGGTTCAGCTGACATTAGGTTTTCCTAATTATTTTAGCCTCATCATTTAAAAAATTTGATGTGTAAAAATTGATGGTATAATAACATTATTTTCCACAATTATATGTCCCAATTATTCTTTCTACTATATGTCCCAATTATTCTTTCTACTCCCTAAAATTTTCAAGCAGTTTAAATTCAAGATCAGGATAGAGTGAACTAGTAATGATGATGGTTAGCTTGTTTCTGTTCTCAAAATATGAATATTTTAAATATTGAGTTAGATGCTTAAATTCCATTTCTGGTATATTTTGGATTTTTGGAAGTGTGTTTGAATGTTATATTTCACTAATCTCATCTAACTGCTCAATGGTATCATCCTTATAGGAGGAATGAGATTTTACAAGTTTAGTAGTATCATTTATGGTCATGTGATCCCCAAAATTCAAGAAATTATCAATTAATAAACATGCAAGAAACATTTATATAACACTAGAACAATCGATGGATGATTCATTGCCATGAATTTAAATCAATGATTAATACATCAAAAGTTGATCATGGGAATGAAAATAAGTGTTTCTTAGGGAAGGGAGTAAATGAATTGAATTTACTAAGAGGGAGGAATTCTATTTTGAGGTGTGCTTCATGGAATCAAGAATTTTGAAATGGAAAATGAAACCAAATTTTTTTTAGATAATATACCATTAAGGAAATTAATTATGGTGTTGTTGGATTTCATTAAATTTCTCCCAAATATAATTTTGGAATGTCTATTCATCATATCATATTTCATTTTAAGCACCTTAAAACATGTAGAAAAAATTAAAATTTTCACCGTCACAAAAACATTCTCTAACACATTAGAGGGGTGTGTAGTACTCTAGATTGCATGTCGAACAAAAAATCTTGTGGGATTCAATTCTCCAAACTACAATGAATATTAAATAGAGCAATTCATACATTTAGAGAGGAAACTAAATCAACAATAGCATGGGAAATGGAATAATTCCATGTGGGACATGGTATTTAGAATATTCCTTTATCATTTCATTAGGTGGGAGGTGATGAATCTATCAATTCTGAGACATTCATCCAAAATATCAACTTTTCATCTCCACAAAGTCACCATCAATGTATACATGTATCTTTTATAAAATATTTGCATTTTGGAATTTTTTTTATGACATAAATCAAGAAGATGTTTACTGAAATGTTTTTGATAGCTTCCTACATTTCATTATCAACTTCTTTTTCTTTTTTTTCTTGGTTAGGAGGACCTTTGGGAAAATTGAAAAGGAATGGTTGGGCTAGAAAACTCATAAAAATAAACTCTATTTTTTTAAATTTATTCTATTAGGACAAGGTTAATCATCATTTATAGAATTATCAGTTGTTGGGATTGTAGTTTCTTTAGGATGGGATGACTCTAGTGGAGGGGTCATTTGGAATTTATGTTTTTTTCACTATGAAGGGTGATGTCACGATCAAATCACTTATCCCTTCTGTTAACTACTAGATGAGAAGGCATTTTACCCAACCCATGGCTTTGGATTTCCCACACCGACTTCAAAGGATGGCCTAATTAGATTTTTAGGTCTTCTATGGAAGCTTTTGGGGTTTTTTGAAATTAGGGATTATTGGAAACCATTTATTTCATCATGTCTTCTAGGCAATGATTGGGTTTTGGAGGCATTTTTTAGAAAGCCCTTTATTGTGGTTTAAGATTTTTGGGTGGTGGTGGATGACTACTCTTCCCTAGTTGGTTCCATTTCTCTTGAGGTTGGTTTGAATATCCCATTTTTGATAGGTTTGGTTTGCTTTCGACACAGGGTTGGAGGGATAGTAATGTTCTTTCTTAAAGGGTCTATAATAGGGGTGGCCTGGAAATATTTCCTCATAACTCTCAGAAGTTTCTCTTAATTGAATACCATTTTCAGAGTATTGGGTGAAAAAAGAACATATACCAAAATGGATAGAAGAAAGATATTTGGAGTTCCCTTTGGAAAGATAAATTTTTCGGAGAATTGTACTTACCTCTTCAAACATTGTGTCCTCCTTCTTCTCAAATTATGTACATTTCACCACATGGACACCAAGAATGGGTACATTAGACCTTGTACTGGAATGTGGAGTGTTTAGTTCAATGTTTTCAAATAGGGTCCTTGTAGCAATTAGGGTTTTATCTAGTAGGGATCCTCCTGTAGCATCATCAATCATGTTATGTTCAATTGGAATTAAACCCCCATAAAAATACAATATTAAATGTTGTTTTCTTATTTCTTGTTGTGGACAACTTAAACATTATATTTTAAATATTATCTAATATTCATTAAGTGTTTACCCTTGATATTTTCTTATACCACATATTTCTTTTCATATTGTTTTAGTTCAAGAGGCTTGGAAATATTTTTCCAGAAAAAAGGGGTTTCATGTATGACCAATGTCTTCTTGGGGAATTAACATAATATTACTAATATTTCGCTATATCTTTTAATGAAAAGGGTAATTATATAAGTTTTACTTGTTGTTCATCTACATTATCAAGTTTTAAGTTTCAACAAAAAGTATCAATATATTATAAGTTCTTATGATGATCTTATCCAGCATGTCCATCGAATATGGCATTAAGTGAATTAAACCGGATTTTTGTTCCAAATTGGGTGTCTCAGCTTCTATTTATATGTATGCGGGTTAGATATCAAAATGCGGGGTGGTTATTTTATTTTGTGTCCTATTATTTTCAGAAATTTTATTCATTTTTATATTAGTTTTTATTTAATTTTTTCAAAATAATAAGTAGACATATCAAAAAGAGTGTCGATGTTTTGTGTGTCTTCCATCAAAGGGTTCTCTTCTGTGTCTCGGTATCACTTATGTAAGATCCTCTCCGGTTTAGGTACAGATGGTGGTAGGTCTCCCAATGTAGAATGTGTCATGAAAATTCCCAAAAAAATGAAAAAATCAAAATAAAAAAAGGTAAAGGTATAAGATAAAACAAATTAATATTCACAAAATTTACAAATATGATATAAAAAACACGCACTAAAAACTAAAGTTCTCCCTGAAAACGGTGCCCTGTTTTGAACGCGATGTCATGACACATCAAATTGATTATGATTTTATGGTCAATTTATAGCATATTTTAGACCCTAGGTCGTCTCTTAATGAGCGTTGATTGGTTTAGAGTATGTATTTTTTTGATAAAAAGTAATAAATAGGGGGTGGTTTAACAAACAATTTTTTTAAAATAACATTATTTAAAAAATTTAATATTTGATTGAAAAAGTGGATTTTGAGAAATACATGATAAAAGGGTTTATTGTGACTTCACTACACACATTTCTAGTTCATAGTTATTTGATATTAATTAGGGATGATTTAAGTATTTTTTGGAAATTAATCTAGTATCTCGATCACTTTCCAAGATTTTATATCAAATCACATTGGCCCAAACACTAACATAAAAATAGTATAGATAAGGTCCAGATCTCAGGCATTTTATAATAACTTCAAAATCAAATTGAAATCTCAATTAATTTCTGATGAAAAGGATCCTTTTCATACCCAATTAGAACGACTAATGTCACGTGCTCAAAACATCACACTGATTGGTTAAAAGTAAAAATCTTTTCATTCATTTAACTAAAAAAAGATAAATAAAATTAAAATACTTTTTATTGAAATGTTTTTAAACCCTAAATACATTAAACTAGTAGTAGTACAATTTCTGGAACTCCCATTACAATATGTGTAGCTCCCTCGCAATGAACACCCACAGTTTAGCCCAACATTGTGAGGAAGAGGTAAGTTGGGTTGAACTTATTATTCATCCTTGATCCCCCAATGAAGATAGGGTCCTCATGAAATTCAAGGATGACGAGGAGACTCCACTAGGAATCCAAAAAGTTAGATCATTTCTCATGGTTCAAACAATCAAATGAGATTCCCATTGTGCCTTTTTATAGCCAAAATGGGACATGGTTTTGAGAACACTATTTTGGAGATACCACTTGTGTCTTGGTTTTAGACTAGTATAAAGACATATCATGACATGGAAATAAGTTAAAAGATGTTTTTCGGACTTCTGACTATCTTCATGTTAATTTTTAATGCCATTAGGCATTTTTTTAGAGGGATATGGTCAAAAAGGTCAAACTAATGTTTTGAATTTGGGAAGATTATATCCCCTGGACATAATGGTTTAGATGGGCCCCCATATGGATGAATTGGGCTCCTACTCCTTGAATGTATTTGTATACGATGAATTTTTAGAGAAAACCAAAATGTTTCAGCTCATTTGGATTCATGTAATTATTATAATGTTAAAAATAGTGGACATATGTCCATGGGATTCCATGCAATTTGCCCTGTTACATTCTGGATCATCTTTGGTACCTCCAAATCACCTCATTCTACAATTAATTCATAAAACCATGTAACATTTTTCTTTTTAACAGATATATACACATACAAAAAATCAAACATGATGTTCAATTATTTATTATTTCATTAATTTTAAATAAAAACATGTTTTGCATAGTGGTGTAAGGGTCAAAATGATACAATGAATCGCAGTGAAATTATACCCCTACACCAAAACGTTTTCTCTCACAAACAACATATTATATACTAAGAAAGTATCATTCCTAAATAAAAGATGAAATTTTTTTTCCAGAAACTTTAGAAACTAAATTCATCATGTTTTGTTTATAAAATGATCTTTTCTATCAATTTTTTTCTCTCACATTGGAATTTGATCAACTTCATTTGTTCATCCATGAAACATGTCATATCCTACCATGCATAGAACGTTCCCATCTTCACTCGAGGAACATATGAATGTGGAGTTATTCTATTTTCACATATTTCATGTGATATTACCATATGTTTACTAAGATTCTATGTTCTCTACCAGTAGAAACTACTGTGAAACTAAAGAGGAATTCTAACAGGTTGTTCTAAGGGTCAAGGGTTGGTAGGATTTAATGTGTAAAATTTATGAGGCAGATGAGGAGTGTTTAAACTCTTATATACAAAACATGTCAAAATTAAAAAACTGTTCACAATAAATGTACACAAGTATCCCATCACAAAGTGTATTACTTCAAACTCACCATCCCAATTGTCCATTTATGTGGGTCACAACAGATCAATGAATAATAATGAATAAACATCCGATTTTCTCCATTATTTTTATTACTTTTTATTCTGTTTTTATCAATATACATAAGTATTTTATTTTTATACAATTTTCTTTGGTGATAAAGTGGGAAAAGTTGTAGAACAATTATACAATATGGCTTGAGAACCCACATCCCATGGAAATTATATTCCCCCTTTCTATCAGCCCATAATAATGATTCATTCCTGATAATTCCCATGGAAACATCACCTCCCCCACATGTTCAGAAAGAAAAATAAGAATGTACACCAAATATGGGTTGGTAAGGATATATAATCTTGAAATGTGGCTACCTAAGAGGCATTTCATGGTCTCTAAGGCTTAATAAGGGTAAAATTTCATATTGGAAAAAATGTGTTTAATTATATAGTGGGATTTTCAATGAATGATGCCCTATATTTGGAATATAGAACACATGATTCTTATATTTTCAAAAAGAATCAAGTTATGATCTATTTTTTTTACAAGAATTGAGACTCATATGAAATTGATTAAAAGTAAAAATATGAAAAAATGGATTATAATTTCTCTTAGGTAAGGGATTAAAATATTTTTTAAGTCCTAATGAGTCATGGTCTTCAAAAATCCATTAAAAACTAGGAATGATTTTAAAATAAAAATTCTAGAAAATGATTCCATATCAACATTCATTTAGAAAACATTTTTCCAAAAACATTGGAATTTTCCACATAATAATCACAATAATGAAAGATATTTGGAATTTCCTTAAATCATGCATATTTTTTCCATAGTAAAATTAACGTTCTGAGGGATGAATTAAGGGGTCATGTGACAATAAAATTCAACAGAAAAATGATTAAATTTCCTAACTAATCCAAGAAATATACCCATCCTCCCCACACCTAGAAAAAGTAGTGTCCTTGGTGTAAAAAAATGAGAATGTGTGAAGGAAGGATAAACCACGGTGGGTGTCATTCATAGGTCGCTTCTTGAACATGGGGTTTCTCCATAGGGGGATCTTAAATAGCTTCATGGAAGTTCTTCAGCCACTGCCCACTGAAAGAGAATGTTTTATTAGTTTCATCATTTTGAACCTAAACAATACCAAACATAGAGACATTAGTAACTGTGTATGGTCCAAACCAGTGTGAAAAAATCATACAATGATGCAATTTTAGCCATACATTGTAGTGTAGGACCTTCTTCCTAATTCAGAACTAAAGATGATGGAAAAGGTAGCCATGCGTAGTGTTGGTTTTCTACATATAAATTAATAAGTTCTCATATGCTTCTCTTCTCATTTCTTCTAGCTCATGAATCTGTGACTTCCTTTGAGAACCTGTGCCAGAAATGGTAGAATTGCATTGTTTGATGGCCCAGTAGGCCTGATGCTCAATCTCAATAGGTAGGTGAATACTCATTCCAAAGAAAATCATATAAGGATACATTTTAATTGGAGCTTTAAAAGCCAAATGTTAAGCCCATAACAAATAGTCAGCTCTAAGACTCTAATATTTTCAATTGGGATGAACAGTTTTTTTAAGAATTTGGTGTACCTCTCTATTTGAATCCTCGACATGAATATTTTTCTATGGGAAATATATAATAGAAACTCAATGACTGAACCCATAATGATGAAAAAGTGATTGCATTTTTAGTTGTAAAAAGATAACCCAGGTACTAATGTGAACATAGGTTATCCAAACCTATAAATTATTTGATTTCTCAAAGTTCTGCAACTACCGTAGAATTATCTATCCTTGTGGTTCGTTCCTCTGACCAATTTGACACATAATAAACTTGCAGAAGAATGTACATGTTGAAAAAGGAATTTGGAAATGGACCCATAAATTTAATTCTAGAAACATCATAACATTTTAGGAATGATTAGTAGATTTTGTGGCCTTTCATCTATATAAGATACATTATCCATTATTTCAAAATAAAGGAAAGATTTAAAAAAATCATGGGAATCCTTAAAAAGTGTTGGATGAAAGATACCAGAATCAAGGACTTTGTAAATACCCGGAAATTTCAAGGAAATTTGTTTTCTTATTTTTTTTGGAATTTTACGAGTACGCAGTTTTTGACAGCACTTGATTCCGAGGCCCGGTGTGCCCGGAATCAATTTCCAATGTTTAGCTCGGGTATGTTAAGTGAACGAACGAGCAGGTTTTCCTAACTTTTGAACTGGTGCGTGCAATCGAAATCCAAGGGCACAGATGGAATTGTAGCAATGGTAATTTCTTAGGAACACCTTTTCTGGTGTTGTGTTTTCTCGAGTGAGGTTAATAAATAAATGGGTTTACTGAGGTGTGAAATAAATATTTGTGCTACAATTTTTTTTCTATTCTAAGCAGTGATAACCTATGCATGGATGTTGAGGTGGTACCCACTACATCCTAACACCACGTGGTAGGAAAATAGTGAGGTGGGTCCCACACGAGCCCCACCCCTTCAAATCCCTTAAAACCTCCCTCGTGCTTTTAATTTAGTAACACACCCGCACCCCCATTAATTTTTGTCTCCTCCACTTTAAAAAACATGCCAATAAAATGCCTCATTAATTGGACAATGCACATTAATTAATTCAGTGAATTTTTTTTATTTTTGAAAAGGTTGGCATGAGTTATAAAATAAGGAAAGCCTTATTTTATTATGGCTGATCGTTGTGTGGAGATTTTTGGAGATGAGGGCTCAAGTCTTAGAGATCTTCTTCTTCCACAGAGAAGAACGCGAAGAACACCGACAGGCTTCTCGATCTTCTTTCTGTGTCAAAGAAAGGGGGACACCGCATCCTTCATCGGGTGTGCACCGATGACGTGTACAAAGCCTCATTCCGAAACGTCGTGTTCCGCGACGCCATTATTCCGCGATGACCATCGTTCGAAAACTCCTTGAGGTAGGGGTTTGAATTTTTTTGTTCATGAATATTCATTGCGTTCTTTGTTAAATATTTGGGCTGCCTGTTATGAATTTAATGGGAGGAGGTCAGACTGCCTGAACACGGCTGATCCTCCTCCCCCCTTTTTGTTGTATTCGTTGTGGTTCAAATGAAGGCGGCACGGTGCAACGACACCACACAGAAAAAAGGAAGAACACGGTGAAGGAGCGTGGTGCCTTCGCGCCGCTCCGTTGAGGCCGAAATAATCCGCGGACGGAGCAGGCCCGCGGCAGAGGGGCATTGGCGCTAGCGCGCCGCGGCTGGAGCGGGGCTGCAGCAGTGGGGCGGGCGCCATCGCGTCGTGTCGGACAGACAAGGGTCGCGGCCTAAGGCTGCGGCAGTGCTGGGAGGGGCGGCCGGAATCACCGGCCGCCGACGCTTCGGAGGGGCGGGACCATGGGGTCCCACGTTAGTAGCAGCGGCCGGCCAACCAGGCCGGCTGTTTCAGAAGAACATGGGGTCGTAACCCCCGGCTGGCAAAGGAGCAGGCCCCGTTGTGGGGGGGGTGCCGTTACAACAAGGGGGCAGTGCCCCCCCCCCTTCTCACGTCCGCTCGGCCAGCGCCGAGCCGCCCAGGCTGGACCGGATGCACCGGGCTGGGCTGCGCCCTAATGGGCCGGACCCGGACCCAGGTCAGGCCGCCCTGATTTGGGCCGACCCAGGGGGTCTTGGGCCGGGTCGGTCCGGGCCAAAAACCCCCTAAAATCGGACATGTTCGTTCAAAGACCCATAACATGGGCTACAGACCTCCGATCGACGCACTGTCAATTGGGATGCGATCCTTAGATCGAGATGGTCATTTAATTATATTATACTCAAGGTTTCGGAAAACTTTGGGTATGGCCGGGTTGGTTTGAACATGAAACCAACTGGGCCCTCGGAGCGGAAACACTTATAACTCGAGCTCCGGATGTCCGATTGACATGCCATCGACTTTTTTGGATTCCTCTTAGTGAGACAAGTCTTTGGAATTACTCCTTTCGAGGTTTAGACGCAATTGGAGTACATTCGGGTTGATTTTGACTTAAAAACCAACCGGGCCCCTGGGACGAAATGGCCAATAACTTTCAAACCGGGCGTCCGATTGACATGTCGTCTGTCGCGTTGAGTTACTTTTGACGTGACGGAACATTGTGATACATCAACTCTGGTCTACGTGATAGTTGATGTATCGACAACTTGGATCATGGAGCGGACCCTCCCAGAATGATCGTGATGTGTGCAAGAAACCTATAGCTGGCTGAGACTTGATGACTGCTGATCGATCGACTCAGAGTGCTTCAGATAGCCTAGTGGGAAGCACTTGGTTGTAGAGGCAGACCCACTGCAGAGGAGCGCTTGATTGTAGTGGCAAACCAGTGGTACTCAACATAAGGAGTACCTCTGTAGGTTATGAGGCGGAGCGCTTGGTTGTAGTGACAGACCCAAGGTGGGAAGCGCTTGGTTGTAGCAGCAGGCCCACAGTACTTGACAGGTGGAGCACTACAGCTATCGAAGGTTAGTGGTAAGCACTTGGTTGTAGCGGCAGGCCCACTGTACTTGATAGAGGAGGAGTTCCCGAGCTGCTATGGTTTTGATATCCTGAATAAAATCCTGGTTAGAGCTCAGTCTTGACTTCCAATCATTATCATCGATATGATTGACTTGCTTTCCTATATGGATTGGGTTGTTCTTTCCTGTGTGGATTGGGTTTTACTATCCTGTGTGGACGTGATCGAACATGGTCTCGGATGTTAGAGACGAACTAGAATTGATGACTTAGGTATATGTATGGGCATATACCTAAGTAGTGTTGGATGTTACTTTGTGATTGTATCTTTCCTTTGTGGATTATCCTTTGTGGATTCTAGGAGACCATCGGGGGTCTTGGCATCCCTACTGAGTAGAGTATACTCACCCCTGCACTGGCAATGCCTGCACTACGTTGTGTTGGATGCAGAAGAAGGACAACGTTGATCGTGGTTGAGGCTTGTGGAGCAAGTCAGTACCTGGAGGCGGACCACTGGGCAGGACATACACGGAGCGGACGGCTGGACCCGAGGAGCTGAAGAGGCTATCTGTACCCACCCTTTTGGTGGGATTCTCAGAGGATGGCTCAGCGTTGCTGCTTTACTTTTTCAGTTGTTGTACTTTCTTTTTAGTTGTACGTTTCATCAGTTGGGTTTGTATTTTGGGCCATTTTCTTTCCAGCACTTACAATTGTACCCAGTTTATATAGTGTTTACTTCAGCTTTCTTACTCTGTGGTGTTTGATTACTTTATAAAGGCAATGCCTTCCCTTTTTATCGGGATTTACGCCTTTGGTGTTAGTCACCATCCCCTGGCCTATGGAAGGAGGGCTTGGGGCACTCACAGAATATGTCCCGAGGATGAGTCGTGACAAATTGGTATCAGAGGAGTGGGTTCTATCGCAGAACTTATGACTCTGATATATTCTCTCTGTGAAGCAATAATGTTAAGTATACCGAGTGTGGTTTTCAGTTTAGGGAGTCCAGTGTCAGTGCGGCGGCCGATGTATTCATACACCAGGTCCCCGACTTCTGATTTCTGAGTCAATATACGAAAACATTGATTTCATGTGTGTTTAAAATGTTTTCTTTGTGATTACTTTGTGTCATGTCACCAGTTATTATGTTTTGAACGTGGCGCACCTGTCCCTTTTTAGGATGGCATCGTGATGGCAGCCAGCTAGGGTTCTGAGCCTTGTGCGAGATGACAGCCCACCGAGCGACGAGGCCTCGGTGCAGGTCCCTATTACCATGAGGGCACCGGCAGTACCTCTACCCACCGAGCCACTGATGCCACCAGCCCCAGCCGCTGAGAGTGCACGTCGCCTTAGTGCACTGCACGAGTTTCATCATTAGAGACCGCCCAGGTTCCACAGGGAGATGGACCCTCAGGAAACCAAGGATTGGCTGGAGGCTGTTGTTCTAGTTTTTAGATTGGTAGGGACACCAGCAGACATCATGGTCATCCTTGTTACCATCCTCCTTCAGGAAGCAGCAGGCAGATGGTGGAGCCTGATGCTCCAGGTGCACGACGAGGCATCCCTTCATTGGGAATACTTCGAGAGCCTGTTCTGGGCAGAGTTTGTACCAACCACCCTTCGAGCGGTGTACATACCAGAGTTACTTCATCTTCAGCAGGGTAGCATGACGGTGGTGTAGTATTCAGCAAGGTTCACCGATCTCTTGCGCTACACCACAGATATGGAACGTGACCTGTTCTTCAGGGCCCGAACCTTCGAGCAGGGACTCAGGCGAGAAATTAGAGCTTCAGTTGTTTCTCACAGCATCCCAACGTAGAAAAATGTGCTGAAGCGACCCCTCTTAGTAGATAGTTTCCTTGCTGAACAATCTCCATCAGCAGGACCTACCACTAGCCGGCATGCGGCAGAGTCTTCTACAGCGGGCAGTAGACAGATGATGCAGAGGTCCATGAGGACCAGGCCAATAGGTGGTCAACCGCATGACACAGCATCGTGTGTGCGAGGCACCCAGTGTAGAGAATGACTTACCAGGAGTGGACATTGTTACTCCTATGGAGCGGTTGGTCACATGGCACATGACTATCCGACCCTCCATACAGATGACTAGCAGATAAAAGAAGGACCTCCCAGGAAGTGGCAGAGGTTCGATCGGGGTAGATCGCAAGGAGCAGGAGACCGAGGCAGGGGAGTTGGCCATGAAATAGGAGGTAGATGATGCTTCGAGGGGTTTCCACCACCACCACCAGGAGGTCCACCCCAACCACAGGGAACAGGGGGACATGGGAGAGCTCAGCTTCAGGCAGCTGAGGCATACGACCATGGATCTTCGAAAGTAGATGGATAGGAGCGGGACTAGTTCTAGGCGTGGGACCTTTGATCATGGTGCTTCTAGTTTCCTTGTTGTCATTGTTGTGTGTCTTTTTTACTTGATCTGCAGTAATAAAAGACACTTTTCCTTGTGATGTTGCTTCCTCTTTTTTTGTGTACTAAGATGTTCCGGTTAAAACTGTTGACTTGACCCTCACTTTGGAGATTCCTACTGGAGGAGACCCCGTGACCACACACTGATGTCGACAGTGTGACTCAACCCTTGGAGGTGAGAGTAATGGTTGGATCTATTGGTAGTAGCGTCGAGGTCTTACGACGTCATCCATGGCATGGATTAGTATCATTCATGTCAGGATTGACTGTATTAGGTAAAGAATGTAGTTCATCCTGGGGATGAGACTGGATTTCTCTTATCGATAAAGAAGATATCTTAGCAGCACTTGTAGGACCATAGAAGGTCCAAGTCATCCAAGATCAAATGAGGATAGCTCAGAGCTGACAAATGTCTTTTGCTGACAAGAGGCAGAGACCACCAGAGTTCGAGGATGGCGACCACGTTTTTCTACGGGTCTCACCTAGTCGTGGATTATGGAGATTTGGCCGTGGTGGAAAGTTATCACCGCGTTTCATCGGACCCTTCTAGGTCTTCAAAAAGGTAGGCGAGGTGGTTTACCTCTTGAAACATTAGCCTCAGTTGCACAAGGTGCACGATGTTTTCCACATGTCTCAGCTAAGGAGATACGTGCACGACCCGATGCATATCATCAACCATGGGGAGATGAACATTGATGGTGTCGCGACTTTTGCAGAGGTCCCAGTGGAGAACGAGGATCGACAAAAGCGGGTCCTATGTGGACGGTCGATTCCTTAGGTGTGCTTTCACTGGTAGCACGATAACCTCCAGGAGATCACATGGGAGCGGGAGTCTCAGTTGCGTGCTTAGTACCACGTTTGTTTCCCTAGTTTGTGTTATAGCTTTACGGGGATGTAATGCCATGTCATGGGAGTAATGTAAAGACCCGAAAATTTCAAGGAAATTGTTTTTCTTAATTTTTTTTTTAATTTTACGAGTACTCAATTTCTGACGGCACTTGATTCCGAGGCCTGGGGTGCCGAGAATCAATTTCCAAAGATTAGCTCGGGTACGTTCAGTGAACGAACGAGCGGGTTTTCCTATCTTTTGAACCGGTGCTCGGAATTGAAATCTGAGGGCACCAATGGAATCGCAGCAGCGGTAATTTCTTTGGAACACCTTTTCTGGAGTAGCGTTTGCTCTGGTGAGGTTATTAAATAAATGGGTTAACTAAGGAGTGAAATAAAAATTTGTGCTACAATTTTTTATTTAATTCAAACCAGTTATAACCTATGCATGGAAGTTGAGGTGGGACCCACTACATCCTAACTCCACTTGGTAGGATAATAGGGAAGTGGGACCCACATGATCCCCACCCCTTCAAATCCCTTAAAACCTTCCTTATGATTTTAATTGTGTAACACAGTCGCACCCCAATTAATTTGTGTCTCCTCCACTTTTAAACCATGCCAATAAAAACCCTCATTAATTGGACAATGTACGTTAATTAATTTGTGGAATTAATTTTGAATATTGAAATGGTTAGCATGAGTAATAAAATAAGGAACGCCTTATTTTATTATGGTTGATCATTGTGTGGAAATTTTTGGAAAGGGGGGCTCATGTCTTGGAGATATTCGTCATCTATGGAGAAGAATGCGAAGAACACTGACACGCTTCTCGATCTTCATTCTATGCCAATGAAAGGGGGACTCTGCATCCTTCATCAGGCATGCACCGACGACATGTACGGAGCCTCATTCCGTGACACTATCTTCCGCGACGCCATTTTTCCTCGATGACCATCGTTCGACAACTCCATGAGGAAGGGGTTTGAATTTTTTTATTCGTTAATATTCATTGCATTCTTCATTAAATATTTTGGCCGCCTGTTATCAATTTAACGAGAGGAGGTCAGACCGCCCGAACACGGCCGATACTCCTCCCCCCTTTGTTGTTGTATTAATTTCGGTTCGAACAAAGGCAGCGTGCTGCAATGACACCACACAGAAACAAGGAAGAACATTGTGAAGAAGCGCCACGCCGTCGCGCTGCGCCGTTGAGGCCGAAAGAAGCCGCTACCGGAGTAGGGCCGCGGCGGAGGGGTGCGGCACAATCGCACCGCACCGGAGGACCACGAAGACGTAGCGGTCGGAGAGGGACCATGGAGGAGGGGCGCAGCTCTGCAGGGAAGGGCGGCTGGAATCATCGGCCGCCAGTGCTTCGGTGGGGCGGGACCGCGGTGTCCCGCGGCAGCGGCACAGGCCGGCCATCTGGTTCGGCCATATTGGGAGAACCGGGGGTCGTAACACCTGGCTGGAAAATGAGCGGGCCCCCATGTGGGGGGGGGGGGTGCCATTACAACAAGGGGACAGCGCCCCCCCCCCCCCCCTTCTCGCGTCCACTCGGCCAGTTCTGAGCCGCACCGCGCGGCCAGCGCTGAGCCGCCCAGGCCAGACCGGTTGCGCCATGCCACGCCATTTGGGCCAAGCCACGCCCTTATGAGCCGGACCCAATCCCGGGTCAGGTCGACTCGGTTCAGGATGACCAAGGGGGTCTTGGGCAGGGTCGGTCCGGGCCCAAAACCCCCTAAAATCGTATAGGTTCGTTCAAAGACCCATAACCTGGGCTACAGACCTCCGATCGATGCATCGTCTATTGCGATGTGATCCTTAGATCGAGATGGTTGTTTCGATATATTATACTCAAGGTCTCGAAAAACTTTGGGTATGACCAGGTGGGCTGGAACACGAAACCAACCGTGCCCTCGGAGCGGAAACGCTTATAACTCGAGTTCCGGACGTCCGATTGACGTGCAGTCAACTTTGTTGGATTCCTATTAGTGAGATGGTTATTTGGTCTTACTCCGCTCAAGGTTTGGATGCAGTTGAAGTATTGTCAAGTTGGTTTTTACTTAAAAACCAATTGTGCCCCTGGGATAAAAAGGCCAATAACATTCAGACCGGGCATCTGATTGACGCGCCGTCTGTCGTGTTGAGTTCCTTTTGACGTGATATAACTTTGCGATACATCAACTCTGGTCTACATGAAAGTTGATTTATCGACCTCTTGGCTCGGGGAGAAGACCCTCCTGGAACAAGCATGTTGTGTGCAAGAACCCTAGAGATGGATGAGTCTTGACGACTGCTGATCGATCGACTCGGAGTGTTTCAGATAGCCCATTGGGAAGCGCATGGTTGTAGCAACAGACCCATAGTGGTGGAGCGCTTGGTTATAGTGGCAGACCCGCAGTACTCAACAGAAGGGGTACCTCTATAGGCTATGAGGGGGAGCGCTTGGTTGTAGTGGCATACCCATGGTGGGAAGCGCTTGGTTGTAGCAGCAGGTCCACAGTACTTGATAGGTGGAGCATTACAGCAGTCCAAGGTTAGTGGGAAGTGCTTGTTTGTAGCGGAAGGCCCACTGTACTCGATAGAGGAGGAGTTCCCCAGCATCTATGGTTTTGACATCATGAATAAAATCCTGGTTTGAGCTGAGTCTTGACTTTCAATCCTTATCTTCGAAATGATTGACTTACTTTCCTATGTGGATTGGGTTGTGCTTTCCGGTGTGGATTGGGTTTTACTATCCTATGTGGACGTAATCGAACTTGGGCTCGGATGTTGGAGCCGAACTGGAATTGATGACTTAGGTATATGTATGGGCATATACCTAAGTAGTTTTGGATGTTACTTCATGACTGTATATTTCCTTTTTGGATTATACTTTGTGGATTCTTGGAGACCTTTGAGGGTCTCGGGGTCCCTATTGAGTAGAGTATACTCACCCCTGCATGGGAAATGCCTGCGCTACGTTGTGTTGGATGCAGACGACTGACAGCGTTGATCGTGGTTGAGGCTTGTGGAGCAAGTCGGTACCTGGAGGCAGACCACTGGGAGGGACATACACGGAGCGGACGGCGGGACCCGAGGAGCTGAGGAGGCTATCTGTAACCACCCTTCAGGTAGGATTCCCAGAGGACGGCTCAACATTGCTGCTTTACTTTTTCAGTTGCTGTACTTTCTTTTTAGTTGTACTTTACTTCAGTTGGGTTTGTATTTCGGCCCATTTACTTTCCAGAACATACAATTGTACCCAGTTTACTTATTGTTTACTTTAACATGCTTACTCTATGGTGTTTTTATTACTTTATAAAAGAAATGCCTTCCCTTTTTATCGGGATTTACGCCTTTGGTGCTAGTCACCAGCCCCTGGCCTATAGAAGGCGGGCTTGGGGTAGTCACGACACGGGTCCTGAGGACGGGTTGTGACAGACTTTGTGAGTAGTCTATTGGTGACCAAAGTGGCCCCCATAAGAAATACTATGGTAGTATCTATGGATATAATGAAACTCTCTATCATGAACACAATTCCTAAGGACAATATCACTACATGAACACAAGAGTTAGGGTCATTCACAATGTACAAATGGGACTCATGTTTTCGACAACTGGTTGGGTTTCTTTGAAATTGTTATGAATCTAAGATACTTCCAAATAATTTACAATTTATATATAACAAGGAATAGAATATTAAAATTGGTGGAATTTTTCGTCACGAACCCAGTCGTTTATAGGAATATAGGGGGATGAGTTATTGTCTAAGGATGGGGGAATCCTACTGATATTTTTAGCCACCACATTCTCTGCTAATTTTTTATCTATAAATTCTAGATTGAATTCTTGAAGGAGGAGCATACAGTGAATGAGAGTTGGTTTGTATTCCTCATTATTTAGATGATATTGGAGGGCTACATGGTCAGATAACACAATGAATTTGGACCCCAAAAGGTATGATGTAGATTTTTCCAATGAAAACACAATGGAAAGGAATAATTTTCAGTTTTGGTGTTGTTTTCTTGGTAAGGGTCCCTTGTTTTTGAGGTATAGTGAATGACATGTGTATCTTGATCAACCATTTGTGATAAGTCTTCCCCAAAAACATAGTTAGAGGCATCATACATGAGCACAAGTGGTAAATCCCACCTAGGTGGTTGGATTACCAGTGGTGATGTGAGACTCCATTTTAACTTATTAAAAGCTTCAATTTATTATTTATCAAAAAAATTCTTATTATTTTAGGAATAATCTAAAGTGGTGTACTGCAACATTACTAATGTCACGAATGAAACGATGGTAAAATCCAGCATGACCTATGAAAGAATGAAAATCCCATACATTTTTTGGGAATGATAAATAATAAATGACATCCACTTTTCATATATCTTGATGGATACTATCCATAGAAATTTCATTCCCAAAAACTATACCTTTTCGCACCATGAAATGGAATTTCTCATAATTTAATAGGTGAATATTTTCAATATTGTGACATTTGACAGAACCTAAACTACTTAAACATTCATCAAAAGAGTAGCAATAAATAGTAAAATCATCTATGAAAACATCCATTAAATTATCATAGTTGTAAAAAAAATACTAACCATGCTTTGTTGTGAAGTTCCCAATAAGGATCCAAGTATCACTGAGAGGGGGAAGGGCGAATTAGTGATATAATTTATTTTCCTGTTTCCTTCTAATTTAAATAACTTTCACCTCCTGTTAAAGATTTTCTTCTCTATTGAACACACACAACCCCAGGAACACTAGATTTACCAGGTTCACTACTCAACAAGAGTAGCTACATCCTTGGTATGGTACAGAAATAATCCAGTACCACACAATCCACTAGAAAAACATTCTTTGAAGTGGAATACAATGAGTAGGAAATAACCTTACACTCGTGTAGCACTTGGAAAACAATCATCTAGCACGTGTTCACCCTCTTTGCAAAAATAGGGAATTACAATATTTCATTGCTTCTTTACAATTGAACAGTTGTATTCTCTGAAGTATAGATCTTCACATTCCTACCCAGAAGCTGGTAATAACTCCCATACACCCAACTAGATATGTACGAAGACCCCAAATTCTTTGCACAGCCTTTAGGGTGTCTTGTGCGCAATTCAAAAGTTTTGCATGAAAAAAAAAATCCACTTTTGGCATGGAAAACTTATTTCACGCAACTTCCATTTTCGCACAACTTTTTCTGTTTTCGCGCAACTGTCCTCTTTTAATGCAAACTCCATTATCTTCGCACAACTCACTTAGCGTATAATTTTTCATGCACCAGTGCTCAGGATTTATTCTAAGTGTCGATCATAAACAAATGAGATTGGATCACCTCATATTTATAGGCATTTAATGTGGAAAACGGTTCCACATTAAATTGTGCTTTTGTGCCACCTCCAGATTGTCCATTTCTTTGTCATTTATCTCTTATCTGCTTCCCATAACCATTAATTAGATTTATCATGAATTTCACTACCATTATATATATCTTTTGATAGACCAGATCTATCATCGCCAGAATTATAATGGGAAGTACTAAAACTTCCCTATCTTCCAGCAGCATCACTCCATCCAATCAAAACTTTATATGATCATCATCATCATTTCTCCCACTTTCCATCAATACGGCTTGCATCACAAGTTCTCCTGACTTATGATATTTGTGAAATACAAATCAATAATGCATCATTTGGTTTTATGTCCTTTACAAAGTGAACTGATTTATCTTCTTTGACAACAAAAGTAAAAATTCAGAAAAATCTAACTCTTGAAACATCCTTCTTCATACAAATTGGTCCAAACTTTTTGGAAAGTACCCAGATAATTTCACAGACCAAATGGAATCCTTCTATATGAAAATGTGCCAAAGTGGTATGTGAAGGATTTCTTTTCCTGATCCTCGAGGGCATTATGAATCAGAAATTATCCTGAATAACCATCAGGAAAAAAGTAACGGAACATCCATACATGAATATCTAGCTTTTTTTCAATGAATGGAAATTGGAATTGGTCCTTACAAGTGTGTTGGTTTAGTCCATGGTAGTCTATTCAGACATACCAATTATTTTGTACATGAGTTGGAACAAATTCATTATTTTAATTTTTGATTACTGTATGATATGTTGTTTAAGAACTAGTTGAATGGGAAAAACCAATGGGTTGTAAAATATGTTTTAAATGACTCCAACCACTAATAATTTTGTTACATAATTTTTAACTACAAATATGTGGTTTGGGTTCAGTCGATGATGTTCTTACCTCACTGGTTTAGCCTCACCATTGACAAAATATGATGAGTAAAAATTGATGGGGTAATAATAGTAATGTATACAAGTTTCCATCCCAATGCTTGTTTATACTCTCTAAAACATTCAGGAAGCCACAATTTAGGCACATGAGTTATTGATCTATAAATGAAGATGGTCAGATATTTTCAATTCTCAAGATATCAAAATTTTAAATATTTAGGCAGATGTTTCAATTCCAATTCTGGTAGATTTTGGATTTATGTGAGTGATTGTGAATGTGATAGGTCAATAATCTCGTATAACTAATCAATGGTATCATCATTATATGAGTAATGAGTTTTGACAAGCTTATTAGTATCATTGACAGTCATGCGATCATCAGAGTTCATGTAATTATATATTAATAAAAATGCATGACACATTTCTAGACCACTACAACAATCAATTCAAGATTCATTACCATGAATTTCTATAAAGGATGAAAACTCATAAAAGGGATTGGTGGAATGCAAATAAGTGATTTCAGTTGAAGGGAGTACATCAGTTGAATTTTCCGAGTGAGAGGAATGCTCTTCTGAGGGGTGCTTCATGGAATTAAGGACGTTGAATTGGACATTGTCACCACCAAATTCAATATATAATGTTCCATTATGATAATTAATTATGGTTTTTGTATTTTTCAAGAATTTTTTCCCCAATATAATTCGGGCATATCCATTTGTCTTACCATCATCCATTTTAGCACATAAAAATCAATCGAAAAATTAAAATTTTATCCATCACAAGAACATACTCTAACAAAACAGAGGGGTGTAAATTACACTATTTTTGAAGTTGAAAAAAATTACTATGGTATTATATTACCTGACCTATAATAAGTATAAATTTAGTGAGGTATCATATTTATGGAGGTACCTAATTCAGGAAAATCATTATACAATGAATACTCCCCTATAGAGCATTGAATTTAGAATTTTCTTAGATACTAAAATTTGGAGGGAATTAATGGCTCTATCAATGCTAATACGTACCTCCCCAATCTCAGCTTTTCATCTCCCCAAAATCTACATCGGTGTGTACACATATCCTTTAGATACTTGGCATATTGTGGAATTGTTTTGAAGGCATGAATCAAGGGGATGTTGACCAGCACTTTTTTGAATGTTTACATGATTTCCTTATCTAGTTCTATTTATTTTTATTTTTTTGGTTGGGTTTACCTTTGGATAAATGGATTAGGAATGGTTTTTCTATGTGGATCCTCAATAAGAACACTATTTTCTTTAAAAGGGATACTCTCAGGACATGGTTCTACCTCATTTGGATCATTTTGGGGGGTTAGGATGGTGGTTTATTTAGGAGGGGATGACTCTATTGGAGGGTCTATTTGGATTCTATATTTTATTCCACTCTGAAGGTTGATGGAACTGACAATTCCATTTCCCCTAGTGTTATATATTAAATGAGAAGGCATTTTACCCGACCCATGGATTTGGATTTCTCCCACTGAGTTAGAAAGTTGTCCTATATGGGTATTAATTTATTGTATGGTAGCTCAGGTGGTTTGTTGTATTGGAGATTGTTTGTAGCCTTTTTATCATTAATTATATTCTAGGAATGAGTTTTTAGGGGTTTTTTTAGAATCCTTTATTGTGATTGAGGATTTCTAGGTGGTGGTGGATGTCTACTTTCCCCTAGTTGGTTCCATTTCGGTTGAGGTTGGTCTGTATAACCCCTTACCTATGGGATTTGTTTTATTTCCATGTAGGGTTAGATGTATAGTAAGGTTCTTTCTTAAAGGGTATATTGTAGGGGTGTCTAGGATATATTTACTGATAAATCTATGATTCTTCTCTCAATTGAGGACATTTTTTAGAGTAGTGGGTGTCAGAAGATTGTATACGACAATGGATGGGAGGAGTATATTGTTATTTCCCTTGGGAAATAGAATGTTATTGATGAAGGGTACTTACATCTTCCAACATTGTGAGCACCTTATTCTCAAATTTGGTACATTTCACCTCAGGGACACCTCGAATGGGTACACATGGACTTGTATCGAAATGATGTCTATTTTTTCCCATGTTCTCTTTTAGGGTCCTTACAGTGATTTGGTTTTTATCCACTAGTGCCCCACATGTAGCAGTATCAATCATGTTATGTTAAATTGTAATTAAACCCTTAAAAATACTATATTAAAAGTTGATCACTTATTTGGTTGTGTGGGAAACTTGATCCTAATATTTTAATTCTTTCCCATTATTAATAAAGTTTTTCCCCATGATATTTTTCTATAACACATATTTATTTCCTTATTTTTTAAGTTTGAGAGGCTGGAAAATATATATCAGGAAAATGTGTTTCTTGTCTGCCCAACCTCTTATTAAGAAATAAACTTAATATAATAGATAATTTGTTGTATCTTTCAGAGAAAAGGGGAATTATCTACTCTTAACTTGTTCTAAACACACAGTACATGTCATAAAGGTTTAACACAAATTATGAAATTATTTTAATTGCTTGTGAGGATCTTCTCTAGAATTTCCATGAAATATTATTAATAAGGGAATTAACTCAAATTTTAGTTCACAATTGTTTGCCTCACCTTGTATTTGAATGTATGTGGGTTGTATTTCAACAGACAGAAAGGTTAGTTCATTTAGTGTCCTATTAAATTCAGCCACTTTATGCATGTTTATTTTAATATTGATGTTGGTTCTGGAATAATACATATAAAGATCACGAAGAGTGTTGATGTTGTGTGTGTCCTCCTTTAAAGGGTTCTCTTATGTGTCTTATTGTCCCAAACATATAATCCTCTTCCTTTTTGGTTCAAATGGTTGTATGTCTACTGATGTATAAAATTTCAAGAACAAAACCTAAAAAATAAATAAATCAAACCAAAATCAATAGGTAATGTTATTATATAAAACAATAAATATCCAAAAAAATAAAAAAATCTTATAAAAATGAACTAAAAACTGAAGTGCTCCACATCAACGGATCCAAACACTGAACGCACTGTCATTACAAGTAAAATTGATTGTGATTTTAAGGTGGATTTATAGTATAGGGTAAACCCAAGGACATATCTTAAGGAGTTTTGATAGGTTTAGTGTATTCATTTTTTTAAATAAGTACTAGGGGGTTAAGAAAACAGTTTTATGAAAATAACATAATTTATAAACATTAATAGTTGATTAACCAAGTTTTTTTTAAAAAATATGATATAAAATGGATTATTCTGAGTTAACTACACTCATTCCAAGTTTATATTTATTATAAATTAATTAGGTGTTGATGTAAGACTTTGTTTGAAATTAAAATTTCATCTAGATTACATTCCATGCATTTATATCAAAGCATGTTGAGCCAAACCATGACATAACATCTTATATCCAAGGTCTAGATCTTATTAATGTTATAATAACTTAAAAATAAAATGTAACTCTCAAATATTTGTGGAAGAAAAGAATCCTTGTGGAGTCCAATCTAAATGACTCAAGTCACACACTCAAAACCTCACACTAATCGGTTAAAAGTAAAGAACTTTTCATTCAGTGAACTCAAAAAACGATAAATCAAAGTAAAATAAATCAAAATGAAATCTTTTTTAACCCAAAATACATAAAATCAGATTTATTACAAATGCCTAAACTTATTTTACAATATATTTATCTCCCTCAAAACAAACACCCACCGATTATCCCAACATCGAGATGAGTAGGTAAGTCGGGTGGAACTCCTTCTTCATCCATGACCCCCTATAAGGATTGGGGCCCCATAACATCTACGATGATGAGGATACATATATAAGACTCCACAATGTAAGGTAATGGCTCTTTCTTTGAACTTGAAAATGAGGTTCCCAGAGTGCCTTTTTGTAACCAAAATGGGACATGGTTTTGAGCACCCTATTTTTCATACAACAATTGTGTCTTGGTTTTGTCTAGTATAAATGTATTTCACGTTATGAACAAAAGATAATTGTTGTTTTCCTGTCTCTTGAATATCTATAAGTCAAATTTGGGGGCTATTAGAAATCTATATTGGGTGATATGGTAAATGGACCAAACTAAACATTTTAATTTTGGGAGACTATGTCCAATAAACAAAATGGTTTGGACATGCCACCATATGGGAGAATTATGCTTCTATTACTTCAAATTATTTTTAACCCATGACTTTATGGAGTGAATCATAAATTTGAGGCCCATTTTTAGGCACTTAATTTTCGTAATCTAAAAAATAGTAGACAAATGTCCATGGGATTCTATGGAGTTTGGCCTATTTCTTTCTCAATCATCTTTGGGGACTCTAAAAAACCTCATCCTAAAATGAATTCATCAAAACATGTAACATTTTCATTTTAAATTGTGATAAACACAAAATAAATTAATAAAACATGATGTGAAATTTGTAATTATTTCAATAATTTTCAATACAAAAAAAGTTTACACAGTGGTGTAATGGTTAAAATGAAACAGTGAATCACAATGTGATCACACCACCACACCCAAACATTTGCACTCCTGGAAAAGTATTATATTATTACCAAGTATCATTCCTAAATAAAAGGTGTTAAATTTTCAAATATTATTATGAAATTAAATTCATCATGTTTCATTTATGAAATCAATTTTCCTATAAATTTTCTTCTCTCACATTTGAATTTTTTTAACATCATTTGTTCACGCATGAATTTTTTCACAACCAACCTCACTTATAAATTTTCCCTCTTTTCTAATGAAACATATGAAAGTTGATTTGTTCACTTTTCCCATAGATAAAGTGATCTTACCATATGATTTCCAATATTCTATCTTCTCAACTGGTAGAAACTAGTGTGCTACTAAAGAGGACATCCAACAGGTTGTTCTATGGTTCAAGGGTTTATAGGAATTAATGTATTAAAAATATGAGGTAGAAGAAGAGATTTCAATCAATTAAGTATAAAACATGTAAAAATTATTCATTTTTTCAAAATGAATGTACAAAATCACCCCATAAAAAATTTATCACTTCTAACACATTATCCTTATTGCCTATTTATGTGGGTCACAGCTAAGTAGGGAATAATATTGATTGAAATTCCTCTTCTCCACATTAGTTTCTTTTTTGTTTTTTTTCAATGTACATATATTAGTTTACAATTTTATTTATAAATAAAGATGGAAAACATGTAAAAAATACAATAAGGATTTTGAACCCACTGACCAAGGAAAATATAGGCACCCTTTCTATCAACCCATAACAATGATTCATTCTAGATAATTCCAACAAAAAAACCACTCCCCCACACTTTTTGAATTTAAAACAAGAATGTACATAAGAGATGGGAATGTAAGGATAAATAATCTTATAATGTGGCTACCTAATAGATATTTCATGGTCTCCAAGGCTTAAAAAAGATAAAATGTTATGTTATCCTAAAGTAAAGGTTAATTTTAGAATTGAATTTTCAATGAATAGTTTCATCTATAATGGATGTAGCACAGATTAAACGTATGTCTTCAAATAGAATTAAGGAATTTTATAGTTTCTCTACATGACTCGAGACTCTCATGAAATTCTTTAAATAGAGGAATATGCAATAATGTACTTAAGATTTATCTCGGTAAAGGGATTAAAATATTGGTCAGTGATAATGCGGAATGGGTTTCAAGAATTCATTGAACAAATATGAGTGGTTTAAAAATAAAAATTCTAGAAAAAAATTCCATATCAACATTTATTTGAAATATTTTTCCAAAAAAATGTAATTTTAAACATAATCGACTCAGGAATGAAAATTGATTTGGAATTAATTTAATGTCGCAATATTTTCTATGATAAAATTAACATTCTAGCATAAAAGAGAGGGATAAAATAGGGGGAATGTGAAAATATTATTAAAAGAATGACAAAAATTCTTAACTTACCCAGGAAATATACACATCCCTCCACACCTAGGACATGTTGTGCCTCACTACAAAAAAATTGAATGTGGGAAGGAAGTATAAAACTAGGTGGTTTCATCCATATGATGCTTATTGAAGATGGAGTTCCTCTATGGGGGACTCTGAAATGGCTTCATAAAAGTGCTTCAGTCGTTGCCCATTAACTGTGAAGGTTTCCTGGTTTGTTAATTTTGAACTAGAATGAAACCAAATTTAGATACATTAGAAATAGTGTATGGTCCAAACTAGTGGGAATAAATCATACCAGGATACAATTTCAGACTTGCATTTTAGAGGAGGACCTCCATCCCAATTGGGAACTGACGATAAAGGATAAGGCAATCATTTGAAGCCTTGGTTCCCTTCTTATAAATTCGGAATTTATCATATGCATCTATTCTCATTTCTTCCAACTCATGATTTTGCAACATCTTTTGAGCACCAACACCAGAAAGATTATAATTTCATTGTATGATGGCTTAATATGCTCGATGGTCATTTTGAATAGGGATGTGACAAATCTTTCCAAACACAAGCCTATATGGTGACATTCCAATTAGGGTTATAAAAGTAGTACTATAAGCTCATAATGAATCATCAAGTGTAAGACTCCAATCATTTCTATTAGGAGGAACCATTTTTTAAAAAATTTGTTTTACCTCTCTATTTGACACCTCAGGAAGACAATTTTTCTATGGTTGATGTGCAGTATACACTCATTGATAGAAACCATATTAATGAAAAATTTCTTGAATTGTTCATATTATGAAATTATAACCATGGTCACAGAAGGTGTACCTATGTAATCTAAACCAATAGAAGATTTGGGCTCCCAAAAATTCTACAAACACCATAGAATCATTTGTTCTTCTGGCTCGTGCCTCTACTAATTTTGACATGTAATAAACATCTAGAAGAATGAACATGTTTCTAAAGGAATTGGGAAATGGACACATAATATTCCCCAAACATAAAAAATGTCAATATAGAGAATTTTTTATTCTATAATTTCATTATTTTAGATACATTACCCATTCATTGAAAATGAGGACAAGATTTTGAAAAATCATGGGCATCCCAAAAAACAATTGGATGAAAGAGACATGATTCATGGACTTTGCGAGCAATTTGATGGGGACCAATGTGGCCCCCAAAATCATGTGTGTGGAATAATCTAAAGATAGACTGAAAATATCTCTCGGGAACACAAAACCATAGGACATTTTCACTATAGGTTCTCCAGAGGTAGGGCCCATCCCAAATGTACCAATGAGACTCACGTTTTAGAAGGACTGCTTGTTTTTTATTTAAATCAGTGGGAATTATAGATGCTACCAACTAATTTACAATTTCATCATCCCATGGAATAACATCTTGAACTCAATAAAATTTTTCATCAGGAAACATGTCATTTATAGGAATATAGTGGGGGAGTCAATGATTGAGGTTGGGGGAATCCTACTGATATAGTCAGCCTTGAAATTCGATACTCTTTCTTTATCTCTAATTTATAGATTGAATTCATGAAGGAGGAGAATCCAGTGAATGAGATGTGGTTTGGCTTCTGGTTTCATTAGAAGATATAGTGGGGTTGGATGGTCTAAGAACACAAGGAATTTGTACACCAATAATTATTTTTTCCAAGGGAAACACATTTGAATGAAATTTTTTTCCATTGTGGTTTAGTTATCTTGGGAATGGTCCAAAGTATATGAGGCATTGGCAATTAACTGTGGAGATATATCGACCCATTGCGATAATAATACCCTAGTTTCATAGCTAGAGGTGTCATACATAATCTCAAATGGTAAATTTCACCGAGGTTGTTGGATTACCAGGGGAGACGTGAGACTCCATTTTATCTAATTAAAATCTTCATCAAATTATTTATCAAAAACAAATTCATTTTTTATTTAGATTAATCGGGAGAGGGGGAGTGAAACCTTACTAAATCCTTGAATGAAAATATGGTAAAATCTAACATGACCAAGGAAATAAAACACATCCCACACATTTTTAGGTACTGGTAAGGAAGAAATAACATTCACTTTTGATTTATCAACATTTATACCATCCCCAAAAATGACTTTACACAAAAGTACACCTTGTCTCACCATGAAATGTCATTTCTCATAATTTAATATGAAATTAATTTCAAAACTGAGATATAGGATAGAACCAAAAAAACTCCAACATTCATCAAAAGAGGTGCCATAAACAGTGAAATCATCCATAAATTGTTCCATGCAATTATCAAGGTAGTCTGGAAAAATACTAACCATACATCATCGGAAAGTACCTAGACCATTCCACAGACCAAATGGTATCCATCTATAGGAAAATGTGAAAAATGGTAAATTGAATGGTGTCTTTTCATAATCTGTTGGGGAAATATGGATTTGAATGTATCTAGAATATCAATCATGACAATAATTGTTGGACTTCCCCGGTATCCTCTATAAAATTTTGCAAATGAATGGCACTGGGAAATGGTCATTCTTAGTGTGTTTCTTTAGTCAGCAGTAGTCTATGCATGAATGCCATCTATTATTTAAATGAGTTGGAAACAATTCATTATTTTCATTTTTGATTACGGTATGACCAGTTTTTTCAAGAACTACTTGAACTGTACTAACCCATTGGTTGTCATATATAGGGTAAATGATCCTAGCAAACAATAATATTTTTACATAATTTTTAACTACATGTATGAGGTTTGGGTTAATTGGATGTTGTTCTTGCTGCACAGGTTTAGCCTCATCATTTATCAAAATATGATATGTACAAATTGATGGGCTAATACTAGAAATGTCTAAAAGTTTCAAAAAAATGTTTATTTATACTCCCTCAAAAATTCAAGCAGTCACAATTCTTACTCGGGGTGGAGTGGACTTGAAATTATGATGGTCTTCTTGTTTTCATTATCAAGATATGAATATTTAAAATCCAGAGGCTATTTATTAAGTTCCAATTCAGGTATATTTTGGATTTATGAGAGGGTTTGTGAAATTGAGAGGTCACTAATCTCATCTAAATCCTCAATTATTTCATTCTTGTATGAGGAATGATATTTTACAAGCATATTCGTATCATCAATGGTCATGTGGATCCTTAGTGTTCAAGAAATTATCAATTAATAAATATTCATGAAACATTTCTAAACCACTAAAAGAATCAATTCATGATTCATTAATTAGAATTTAAATCAAGTTTGAAAACTCATAAAGGGAATATGGTGAATGAAAATAAGTGTTTTTTGGGGAAGGGTGTACATCAATTGAAATTTCCGAGAGAGAGGAATGTTCTTCTGAGGGGTTCTTTATGGAATAAAGGATGTTTAAATGGATTATGTCACCACCAAATTCCATATATAATATACCATTATGAACATTAATTATGTTTTTTTGGTTTCCAAGAATGTTCTCCCTAATTTTATTGGGGAATTTCTTTTCATCCTATCATCTTGACATTTTAGAACAAAAAAATCAGTAGGAAAATTTAAAAATTTCACCCTCATAAGAACATTCGGTAACACACAACAGGGGTGTTAACTACTACAATTTTCAATTTAAACAATAATTCATGTGGGCTTCAATTCCCTAACCTAAAATGAAGAGTATGTGGAGTGAGGAATCACATTTATTATGGCACCTAAATCAAGCAAACTATTGGAAAAGTAATATTCCCCTATGTTTCATGTAATTTTGAATGATCATGGAACATTGAATTAATTTAGAATTGATGTCTCTATCAATGATTAGGTGTTACTCCCCAAGATCACCTTTTCATTAACATGAGGTCACCTTATTTGTGTAAACATTTCCTTTAGAAACTTTTCATATTGGGGAATTTTCATCATGACATCAATCAAGGGGATGTTGACCTGCACCTTTTTGAATGTTTCCATGATTCCCTTATAATGTTCTTTTTCTTGGTGTTTTCTTGGTTGGGTGGACCATTGGGGAAATGGAAGATAAATTATTGGGATATGTGACTCATCAATTTAAACACTCTTTCCTTTTTAATGGAGCATTTATAGTGGTTGTGGTAGTGGTTTTTTTTGAGGGGATGACTCTAGTGGATGGTTAATTTTCTTTTATGTATTATTCCACTCCAAATGGTAATTATAATAACAATTCCCTTATCCCTAGGGTAATATAATGGATAAGAAAGTATTTTACTTAACCCATTACTTTTAAATTCCACCACAGAGTAGGAGAGTTGGCCTAAAATCGTTTTTAGGTCTTTTTTGGAATCATGGGTGGTTTCAACGAATGAGAGATTGTTGGAAGACTATTGTTTTATCATGTCTTCTAGTCTAGGAATGGGTTTTGGAGGGGTTTTTTCTAATGTCCTTTTATGTGGTTGAGGATTTTTGGGTGTTGGTGGATTACTACTCTTCCATGGTTGGTTATATTGTTTTTGAGGTTGGTTAGAATATACCCTTCCCAATAGGCTTGTTTTTCATTCAAACTAGGGTTGGATGGATTGTAAGGTTCTTGCCTAAGGGGTTTGTTATAAGTGACACATGGAAATATATCCACACAAATTTCAAGGGTTTCCATAAATTGAAAACATTGGTTAGAGTAGGTGATAGCCGGATAACATACACTATAATAGATGTGAGGATGATATTGGGATTTACTGAGGGAAGAAGATTGATGTCGAAGAATGGTACTAACCTCTTCGAACATTCGGTTCCCCTTCATCTCTACTTGAGTACATTGATACTCATGTATACCTCCAATGAGTATAGTGGACCCTATAATTAATTTTTTAGTGCTCTGTTCCATGTTTTATATTATGGTATTTGTAGTTTTTTGGGTTTTATCCACTAGTTCACCACCTATAGAAGAATCAATCATCTTACAATCAATTGTAATTAATCCATCATAGAAATACTATATTAAATGTTGATCAATTATTTGGTGGTGTGAACTACATGAACATAATATATTAAAAATTTCCCAATATTCATGAAGTGTTATCCCATCAAATATTCTTATACCACATATGTCTTTCCTTATTGTTGTATTTTAAGAGGCCGGAAAATATTTTTCATGAAAATGGCGTTTCATGTACACCTAGACTCTAATTAGAGAATTATCATGTTATAACCTATCTTTAGCAGTATCTTTCAATGAAAAGGGAAATTCTATAAACAGATCATATTCTACGTCCTCATAATTAGGGTTTGAGGTTGAATAAATAGTATGAAAATCTTTTAAGTGCTTATGAGGATATCCTCAAGAAAGTCCATGAAATATTGTGAATAAATAAATTAAACCAGATTTTAGATCAAAATTGGGTGACCCTCCTTGTATTTGAATATATGTAGGTCGGATATATACATCTGGATAGGTTAATTATTTTAGTTTCCTATTCTTTTCAACCATGTTATGAATGTTATTTTCGGTTTTCATGTTGGTTCCAGAAGAAGAAGTAGAAGGATCAATAACAGTGTCAATGTTTTGTGTGTCCTCCTTCAAAGGGTTATCTTTTATGTCTCGAGGTCACCAACGTAAGATCCTCTCTTGATCTATTTTAAATGGTAATAGGTGTCTTGAAGTAGAAACATCATGCCCGGAACATACAATATAAACAAATCAGAACACAAAAAATAGTTAACGGTATAACATAAAATAAATAAATAGTCTCGTAATTTACAAATATCTTATAAAAAACCCCACACTAAAAACCAAAGAGATCCACACCAATGGTGAAAATATTTGAATCTATTTTTAGGAAATGTAAAATTGATTATCATTTTATGGTTTATTTATAGTATATAGAAGAACCAAGGTTGTATCGCAAGGCGTGTTGATAGGTTTATAGTTTTCATTTTGTTTGATAAAAATACTAAAGAGGGGGGGAGTAGAAAATACTTTTATGAGAATGACTTAATTTAAAAAGATTAATAGTTAATTAACCAAGTGAATTTTGAAGAATATTTGATAAATGGGTTCATTGAGAGTTTACTAAACACATCACATGTTTATTGATCTTGGATATAATTAGGGGTAGTTGTAATCCTTTGGTTGAAATTAATCTGGCATCCCGACTACTAACCTATATTTAATATCAAAATAAGTTCTGCAAATCCATGACAGAACAATCATATAGAGAAGGTCTATATATCATGCATGGAATAATAACTTCCAAAGAAAATTGGAATCTCAAATATGTTGGGAAAAATGATCCTCGTGTTGTCGAATCAGAATGACTAAAGTCACGCTCTCCAAACCTCACATTGATCGGTTAAAAGTAAATAGAATTTCATTCAATAAACTCAAAAAAATATGAAAAAAGTAAAATAATTTGGAATTAATTTTTATCAAAACCAAAATAAATCAATATAATAGTATAAAAAGTCTTGGATCTCCCATTACATGTTTTGTAGCTCCTTCACAATGAAAACCCACCGATTATCCCAACAATGAAAGGAGGATGTTGTTCGGGTGGAACTACTTCTTTATCCATGACCTCCCAATGAGGATAGGGGCCTACAGAACATATATGATGATTATGAGACTCCTCTTGGTCTCTAAAATGGTAGATCTAGGCACCTGGATGGAAATTCAAAATGATGTGCCCATGGTGCCTTTTTATATCCAAAATGGGGCTTGGTTTTTAGCACCCTTTTTTGAGATACCAATTTTGTTTCAGTTAGGGATTATTCCAAATCCATATCACGATATGGGAAAAATATAATAGTTGTTGGACGACCTATTTTATATATCCATGACAAATATGGAGGCCATTAGATATCTATATTGGGAGATTTGGTCAAAAGACCAACTAAACTTTTCAATTCAGACATGCTATGTTCCCTAGACAGAATGGTTTGGATGGGAAACCATACAGAAGAGTTGGGATTCTATCCCTTGAGATGATTTTTATCCCATGAAAATTCATATATGAACACAAATTTTCAACACAATTAGAGTAACACAATTTTTGTAAGAATCAAAATAGTGGACATATGTCCATGGGATGCCCTGCATTTTTCCATTTCCATCTGGATCAACTTTGGAGCATCCAAATCTCCTCCTCCTACAATTAATTGATAAAAAAAGTAACATTTACCTTTTTAATTCTGATAAACAAAAATTAAATTAATCAAACATGAATTTCAATTTTTATTATTTCAATACTATTCAATACAATAAAATTTTAGTACAGTACGATATGGTTGAAAATGTAATAGGGAATCATAGTGTGATCACTATGAATATTTACAAGGATGAAAATTAGTGTTGAAACAAAAGTCTGTATTAGTTTTTAGTCTAATAATTCTCTATAAGATCATTTTAAACCTTGTGTCCTGATCAGATATAATGGAATGTGGTATGCCATGAAATCTCTCCAATTCATTAATATATATTCTGGAAGGATTCACAAGAGGGAAGTCTTATCTGATAGTAATGATGTGTGTTGAAAATGTAAGGTGATAAAAAAATAACCCATTAAACATTGTGTATATCATATGTTTTGGGAAATATGACATTAAATAACATGGAAATGTTTTCCCATTTCCATTCTGGGGTGTGAAATGGTTGACTAAATCTTACATTTTTATTATAAAAATTAAAAGGGTGGGAAAACCACAAGATTAAAATATAGTGACCTCAAGGGGGATGAAAATGACACAAGCCAAGAAAATAACCTTGGGGAAATTCCTTTCTTTAAAATCCAAAATCATAGAACACAAACTATCATAGATAACTAGATCCTTGTTTGGCCTCCAGATGTGGACAAGTTCATATGCAACTAAATTGGCCCACCTCAAACCATGGAGAACAATCTTCACAAGATTGGCCTCCATAGCTCATATTCTAACCACATAAACAAAATATTGTGGAGTCTTATAACCCACTAAACCATTCTCACTAGAACATAATAATCCGAATCAAACTCATTCACATGGAAACCAAACCTCTAGCAAACCATGAGGCCTGTATAGATGGATTGTTCCTCCATTCCTAGAGAATTTACTAGGCAATAAAACAGGCTAAATACCATAATGACACAACCATATGAGTCACGAAGAACCCCTCCAACTATAATGATCTCATTCATGAAATATCTATACACATTATATTTAAAATCACTATTTTGAGGTCTCCATATGATATGCAAACCTCCCAACATGCGATGCGCGTTGGTTCTATTGAGAAGATTGCATACCGAGAGTGAATATTATCCCAATTTCACCACCAAATCCATCTTGAATAATAATTCTGCTATCATTATCTAGAAGTATAATAACATGTTAAGTGATCCCAGAATTGTCTGATTTCAAACAACCCAAATGATTTAGCAAATGGAGGAGAGGATAATAGGTCAAACCTTTCCTACATAACCATTACCTTTGACCCTTAGAACCATGAGGCCATGAAGACATGAAAAAAGAACTGATAATGATTGATGTGGGGTTGTTGAGTGAATAGATACCAGATACTAGCCACCCAATCAGTCTAAAAAATGGATGTTCCATTGATTCATCCAATGGGTTCTCATAGAAGAAGTAATGATAACCCAAGCGTATACACTTAACATGGCTTTATACCCTGAATCAACATCTGTCACCCTTGGTATTCATGATAATACCTTCATACACATTTTTTTTCTCATGATTGAGAACCATCTCGAATAGGATAGGATGGAAGCTCACTTTCTTAATGGAAATTTTAGGGGTGGGTAATTAGGAAAAAACAACCTCTCAGGATCCCATTCTTTCCTCCAAAATAAAGTATCTTATTTCCTATTGATCCATCTGGATAAGGCAGGAAGATCCTCAAGATGGGAGAACATGCACCTAGAAAGGTAGGGAGACATGAAATACCAGTACCTGTAGCCACCCAAAGCACCCCTTATCGCCCTTTGAAGAACAAATCCCACAAGAAATCCCTTGTAATGATATCCCATGAAATCCACACTTGCATTCCATGTACATATTTGGAAAGGTCACATTGCCCCACTCCACCATCCTTGATAGGTCTCGCAAAGCATGCCCATTATGCATTGATACAATATCCCATATGGTTGGAATCCCATTATAATACAGTTAGTATTTTATCTATCCTCTCAATGGTCCCTTTAGAGGGATTGATGATTGAAAAAACATGCATAGAGATAGAGGTAAACACATTTTTTATCACGGAAACCTGCCCAACAAATGAAATGAACTTGTATTTCCAACAAAAAATGATCCCCATCACTCAATTATTGATATAATCGAAGAAATTATTCCAAATGCATCAATAGCAGTGTGGAGAACCAATATAAAACAAAGGAAAATGATTTTATTTAAAATCCCAAATGTCATGAATAACCCAACAATGTCTTCCAAAAAACATATTAGAAATAAAAACATGACTGTCTGTTAAATTGTTACTCTATATTCTCAAATTATCATACACTGTGAACATCTCGATGAGGAGAAGCAAAGATTTCCACATTCCATTAATCAATATCAGAACGTCATCAACAAACATAAAATTATATAACCATTCCCTACCATTATGGATGTATTATTGGAACAACCTTAAGCCCTAATTGCATCTATAAAGCTTCTATGATAAATCATCTTGAGCCAAAATGAAAAAAAAGGTGACAATGGATCTCATGGATGAACTCACTAGTGCAGAAAACATTTTTAACGTCTCCGTTTTTTAATGTCATTTATATATAACCGACGTGAAAATATGTGATATGTGGTTTTTCACATCGATTATAAAATAACTGACGTCAAAAAAACATAGATTAAAATTTTTATGTCGGATATTTGATAACTGATGTAAAAAAAGTGGAATCTAATGAATTTTTTTACGTCGCTTATAAAATAACCGACGTAAAAAAGGTAGCATCTAAGGCCCTTTTGAAGTCGGTTATTTAATAACCGACGTAAAAACCCAACCCGAAAGAATTTTTTACGTCATTTATATTATAAACGATGAAAAAACCAACACATAGTAGTTTTTATGTCGGTTATAAAATAACTGACCAAAAAACTATGGTTTCTGATGTGTTTTTTACGTCAGTTATAGAATAACCAATGTAAAAAACCAAGACGCTGATTTTTTTACATCGGTTATAAAATAACCGACGTAAAAAATGTAGTATATGATGCATTTATAACGTCGGTTATTATAATAACTGACATTATAAATGTAATAAAAATAGTTTGTAATGTCATTTTTTAAATAATCGACATTATAAAACATTTAAAAAATTTATCACACCCTGTGGATTGTCATTTCTAATTTTTCAATCGACAGACCTGCGACTCATCTCTCTCGCGCAGAAAACCTATAATCGACTCTTCGATCTCATTTCATTAAACTCCTTTTTCAATTATCTATTGTCATCTTTACTCTCCTCAGATCTATCATCTCTACTCGCAACACTCAGGTAAGCCTCCCACGACTTTATTTCGTTAGTTTTTTTCCCGGATAGCCTATATTTACGTTTTGTGATTTTTTTGCTTAAACTAGGTAAGATTCATCGATTTCAAACCCTATTACTGTTTTTTCCATCATAATCTTATTTATTATCACCAGATCTATTAGATCGACTCGCAATATTCAAGTAATCCTCACCTACTTCTATTTTGTTTGTTTTTTTCGTGGATTCCATACATTTATGATAATATTAGTTTTCATTGACAAATAATGATCTCAATCACCTATATTATTTCAATTTATATCTAAACCATTTTGATACACCCATTCTGTGTACCAGTGTGATTTATTTTATAAGTATATATGGTTTTTCATGATGGAATGTTTGTTTTGGTTCCTTAGTTGTTTCTATTTTGGGTATCACTTTTTGTTATTCCATAAACTATTTACGTAGCTTATTTTCATGGACTATTATAAGTATTCACATGCTACTAAAACATTATTCATTGAACAATAGAGAATTTTATACTAGTAGGGGATACAGTTCATGGTTCTCATTTTGAATAATGGCATGATACCAACACTATTAGCTTGAGGTTAAAATACCTTGATATGCCAAAACTATTATCTTGAGGTTAAAATCCCATGGATCTAGGGGTTATCCATAGGTTTGGGGATTTCAAGGGGGTTGGGGGTTGTATAGAGGGTTGGGGGATGTCTAGGGTGTCCATGGAGATGGGTGGGGGGGTAGTCCAGGGGTGTATGTGGGGAGGGGGGTCCAAGGGGGTGGGGGTGTCGAAGGGGTTGGGGGGCTATCCAAAGGGGTGGGGGGCGTTCCAAGGGGGTGGGGGCCTATCCAGAGGGTTTGGTGGGTTTTCCGTGGGGAAGGGGCTCTCCAAACGGTTGGGGTGTCCAGGGGGTGTCAAAGGTGGTAGTGGGTGGGGGTGGTGTCCAGGAGGGGTGGGGGTGTCCAAGGGGGTGGGGGTGCTGTCTAGAGGGGCGGGACTATCCAGGGGGTGGGGGATGTTTAGAGGGGAGGGGTTGTCCAAGGGGGTGGTGGTGTCCAAGGGATGTCCAAGGGGGTTGGGGTGGTGTCTACAAGGTTCGGGTGGCTGTCTAGAGGGTTTGGGGGTGTCCAGGGTGTCCATGGAGGTGGGGGGGGGGGGGGTCTAAGGGGATGGGGTGTCTAAGGGGGTGGGGGCGGTCCAAGGGGGTGGGGGCATGTTCAGAGGGTTTGGGGGTTGTCCAAGGGGGCTTTACAGAGGGTTGGGGGTGTCTATGGGGTGTCCAAGGGGGTGGTAGGTGGGTGGTGGTGTCCAGGAGGGGTGGGGGTGTCCAGGAGGGGTGGGTGGTGTCAATGGGGGTGGGGTTAGTCCAAGGGGGGTGTTGGTGTCCAGGGGGTGTCCAAGGGGGTGGGGGTGGAGTCTAGGGGTGGGGGGTTATCCAAGGGGTTGGTGGTGTCTAGGGGTGTCCAAGGGTGTGGGGGTGATGTCTAGGGGGTGGGGGATGTCCAAGGGTGTGGTGGTGTCCAGGGGGTGTCCAAGGGGGTGGGGGGTAAGTGTCAGTTGAGATTGACTATTGTATCATGGTTTGTGAGAATATGACATGATGATTGTATTGGTTCATGGATATTAGTGTTGCAATATGATTCTATTTGGTTATATATATTTTGAAAAGTCATTGACTATGAGAAAACTTATGGGTTATGGGGAGACCATGTCTTGGTTTTCAAATATGTGTTGCTATCCTGACCCCATTGTGTCGTGATGATTGGCTTTAAATTGTGATTTTCTTCATTCGAGTTTTTTATTTTAAATTTTATTTGATTCTTAGGATTACTCTATTTTCTCAAATTTTCTATCAACCATTAAGGACCCATGGTTTTCTGTGATTCCATCGAATTTAAAACTGTTATATCTAACAAAATATTCTTTTCAAAATCATATTCAAGCATATTATTTTAAATATGCATAGATTTGTTCTATATTTCAAAATTATTTTACATTCTAATTATGATTTTTTTCATATAAACATATATTTTTCTTATCTTGAAAATATGTATAGTTTTGATATTTGTTATAGGTAATAATGAGTCGAAGTTGGATTACGGTACATCAAATGAGCAATGAATTTGAGTAAGGTGTTGATGCCTTTTTTGAATTTTCTAAATGAAATGTTCCAAGTAGTGACATTTTTTTATGTCCATGCCTGAAATGTTTGAATATGAAGAAGATGGAAACTATAGAGATAAAAAATCATCTGATTTGTCATGGGTTTAATATGAGTTGCATGTCATGGATTTGGCATGGTGAAACTGGACGGAATGTCACTGGTGATTATGATTTGCAAGATGGTGACTGTGATGGAATTGAAGAAATGATTCGAGATATAGCAGCATAACAAATTGAGATAGGACTGACAGTTTCATGTCTAAATGGTGATGCTGAAAAACCATTATATCTTATTTGTACAAATTTTATAGTTTCTTTGGTGGTGTTAAGATTGGTTAACCTAAAGTCGAAACATGGATGGAGTGACCGAAGTTTTAAAGAGATGCTACAGTTGATGACAGACATTCTTCCAAAAGATAATGATCTTCCAGATTCACATTATACGGCCAAGAAATTATTATGCCCGGTGGGATTAGGATACAAGAAAATACATGCTTGTCCAAATGACTGTATGATATATAGGAAGGAGTATGAATTTTATTTAGAGCATCCTAAATGTGGGACATCACGGTATAAGGTGAAAGAAAAATCACAGGCTAATGTAGAGATTACAAAGATCCATTCAAAAGTATTTTGGTATCTTCCTATAATTCATCATTCCAAACATTTATTTTCTAATTAACATGATGAAAAAAGGTTAGGATGGCATGCTGATGAGTGGTTATGTGATGGAATAATGTGTCATCCAGCTGATTGTCCACAATTGAAGAAAATTGATATGTAGTATCCTACATTTGGAAATGAAATTAGAAATCTCAAAACAGGGTTGTGCACATATGGAATGAATACATAGCAGACCATCAGTTGCACACATAGTTCAGGGCATGTTTTATTGGTAATTTATAGCCTCTCTCCTAAAGTTTGAATGAAGCACAAATATTTCATGTTGAGTATAATGATCTCTGGTCCGAAGCAACCCGACAAGGATATTGATGTTTTCATGTCACCATTGATTGATGATTTGATGCTTTTATGGGAGGATGGTATTAGGGTGTATTATTATTATAAAATGGAATATTTTCAACTACATATAGTTCTTTTGTTCACTATAAATGACTTCTCAGCATATAGAAATTTGTCTGGATACAGTGTTAAAGGGCATAAAGCAGGTCCAATTTGCAAAAAACAGACATCATATTTTCAATTTCATCATAGGAGGAAAATAGTGTACATGGGTCATCGAAGGTTCTTGCCTATGGATCACTCTTATAGAAGACTAAAAAAAGGCATTCAATGGCTCACAAGAATTTGATATTGCTCCAAAATCATTATCCCATGAACTATATTTTGAGAGGGTAAAAAACCTTGATGTGACATTGGGAAAGACACAGAAATATGGTAATGATAGATATAATTGGAATAAAAGGTCAATATTTTTTAGCTACCATATTGGAGATATCATGAAGTTAAACATAATATTGATTTCATGCATGTGGAGAAGAATATTTGTGATTGTTTGATTAGAACATTATTAGATATTAAATGAAAGACAAAAGATTTATTGAATGCAATATTAGACTTACTATCAATGGGAATACGTTTGGAGTTAGCTCCCACTCCAAATAGAAGACAGAAATTTGTTCTCTCGACTTTTCATACATTATCGAGGAGGGAGAAAATTAGATTTTGTCAGTGTCTTCATGATATCAAAGTGCCTCAAGGTTATTATTCAAATGTAAAAAAAATTGTCAAATTCAAGGACTTGAAGTTGATTGGTATGAAATCTCATGATTGTCACGTCATGATGCAACAACATATATGAGTTGCATTGCGTGGAATATTTCTCATCTATGTCAGAAAGACTGTAATGATGTATTGTTATTTTTTCAATTCGATTTGTAATAAGGTGATTGATGTGAATGCTTTAAACATTTTGGAAAATGATGAAATTTTTATACTTTGTCAATTGGAAATGTATTTTCCTCCAACTTTTTTTTGTTATAGTGGTGCATTTAATGATTCATCTGGTTCGAGAAATTATTGTTTGTGGACCTATATATCTTCGTTGGATGTATCCATTTGAAAGGTATATGAAAATATTGAAGGGGTATGTTAAGAATCCATATCGACCTGAATCCTCCGTTATTGAAAAGAATATTTCTGAGGAGGTTGAAAAGTTTTGTACAAGCTACATGGCTGCGGTGCAACACATAGGTTTGCCTCCATCTCACCATGAATGAGTTAATAATGAGGGAAAGGGGATTCGTGGCTTGAAAGTCAAATCATTGTCAGCTGAACAAATGATGAAGTTAGAATCATACATCTTGAAGAACATAGCTGATTCTCAACCGTATATTACATTTCATATTAATGAGTTGAAAGAATATCATCCAAAGAAGAAAGAAATGTGGGTTTTGAATGAGCACAACAAAAAAATTTAGTCATGGTTTAAAATGACCTTGCATGTTAGATCAGATGTATCAAAGACATTAAAATGGATAGTGGGTGGTCCATGTCTAAATGTTATAACATGGTCTAGTTATGAAATTAATGACTATACATTTCATATGAAAGCTCAAGACAACAGAATTTCAGTTCAAAATAGTGGTGTATTGGTGTTTGCAGAAGCAATGCATTTTTCAAATGCTAAGGAAAAAACCCCAATTTCCACATTAAGTGCATATTATGGAGTGATTGAAGACATATGGGAGGTGTATTACTTTAAAATTAAAGTTCCTATTTTAAACTGTAAATGGTTTATTGGTAACAATAATGTCAGACATGATGAATTTGGAATGATAGTTGATAATCGGAATAGATTGGAAGACACTGTTGATTATTTTATAATGGAAACACATGAAAAACAAATTTTCGATGTAGTATATCAATCAGATATGCAGTGGGCTGTTGTTTTACAAGGGAAAAAACAATATGTTGGTGAGGATGAAGTTGATGAAGATGCTGATTTATGTGAGATCCCTACTTCCATGGAAATATTAACAGAACATAATGATGAGCATGTTGAAGACATGGTTTGTTCTATATGGAATGATAACGATAAAGGAATTTGGGAAAATAATCAATTTTTATATTCCTAAAATTACAGGTAACATTTTATTATTTCTTGTTTATATTTATTATTTTCATAAAATGGTAGATATTGTATGTTTTTTCATTATTAAAACATGTATTAAAACAAAATAATTATAAGTTTTTTTGTTTTATTTTTGTTTAGTTTACTTAATCATGTTTACCATTACATTAATTATATATATTGTTTTTGTTTAGTGACAGTTAGTTTACCATGTTTACGATGTTTATCAGGTTTACCATGTTTTAATTTTTTTTAGTTTACTTTGTCATGTTTACCGTTAAATAAATTATATGTCTATTATTTTTTTCAGTGACAATTACTTTACCAAGTTTACCATGTTTACCAGGATTACCATGTTTACCTTGTTTACCATGTTTACCATAATGACTATCATTACCATCTTTACCATTGTTTAACATGATTACCATATTAAACATCTTTACTATTATATAACTTAGTATAATTTTCTATTTTCTGATTACAGTAGTATTAAAATATTTGAATAAAAATATTTGTGAAATAATGTTTGTTTTTTTGATTTTATTGATAATTTCAAATCAATCAGTTGATCAACCACATGATTCTGGAGATGAGAATATTGGTCATACCTCTGGGGAGGAACATTCACATCCTCTTCTTGATGTTCCCAAATCTTCTTCATGTTCCTCCATTACTACACAGAGTTCAAGAGTTGGTAAACGTGGGTACACACATTTACCAAAATTATTACTTTCCCGTATGTTAGATCAGAGGATACTCATTGAGTTTGATGAGGATGATATTCCTTGAGGTCCAAATGAAAAATATTTTAAGAGTTTTGTATTGACTGAGGGTAAGACAAAAGTAAGAATTTTGTATAAATACTGGAGAAGTGTGGACAAAGAGATAATCTCTCAGTTGTGGGAGAAGATTTTGGTAAGATATTTTGCTATTGTTTTCCTATTCTTTAAATGTTTTTAGTTTATATAATAGGTTTAACCTCTTCTTTATCAGATGGAATTTGATATTCCTGATACTGGAGGAGTCATAAAGAAATGCTTATCGACGGCTATCAGGAGATGGAGGGATTTCAAATCAACCCTCACATCTGATTTCATTTTTGGTCATAGGAGTCATGACAATCCATGTCTTATATATCCTTTCATAGATGAAGACACATGGAGATAGTTTGTTGAAATTAGAAGAAAAGAATCATTTTTTCTAAGGGAAATGTAAAATTTTATAAGCGTTCTTATATAAATATTCTTATTACTGTTTTGTTACTGATTTCTTATTCTTAATTTACCGCAAACAAGGAAATATCATCAGAAGATTCAATCTAAAAATGTATACCCTCATAGTTTATCTTGGATAGGGTATAAATTATATAAAGAAAAAATTATGGAAGAAAAATTAAAAAAACTAAGAGCTGAGTCTTCAAGCTCTGGAGAGGTGGCCCCTCCATCCCCTCCATCTAGACATGAAAAATGGAACAGAGCTCGGATGGGAAAAAAGTGCAATATCTTTGAAAGGATTTGATAATCGTAGCTGAGAGGATTATAAGATATCTATTTTATTTATTTATGTTAACTATTTTCTTCATATAATTTCAATCATTATAGAAATGAACAATTAATTAATATAGGATTCTCTTGAGGAGCAGATCACACAAGGGGTATTTTCAGCTGCTCGGAGGCAAGATATTTTATCTTCATCATTGGGAAAGCCCGAACATCCTGGTCATGTACGAGGATATCTGGTAGGTGTATCAGTAAGAAAAGTGTTTCCCCGTTCCTCAACTACTTACGTTCAGGGTGTTTATTAAAAAAATAGAATCCTTAGAGGGTAAAGTTCATAATATTAATGTGACAATGGAGGAAAATAGTAGAGCATCAGTACAGTCTATGTTTGTAGACATACAAAGACAATTTCAGACTACAACTCCGACTCCTCCACCTCCCCTTAAAGACCCCATTATTTATCCTCCACCTCTTGTAGTAGCTCACAATCCCCCACCTTATCCCGCGGACCCCATTTTTTATCCTACTCCTCTTTCGTAGCTTCCTACTTATTGCGAGTTGTATTTCGATGATCCTCAACATCATATAGTTACATATGGGTTGTTATATTGTATATGAGATATAGTTCATCATAAAAAAATAGAGTTAGAGAATCAGAGGGTCACTATAAAGGATATTATAGATAGATCATCTTGAGTACCATTTCCTACAGATGAGGTGATGATGGTTGGACATAGTATCAGCCATTTTTTATTTTGGCCATCCAAACTTCTTCGACTCATTACCATAGAGGTATGTATGTTATATCTTCTATTTTATTTTTTATTAAAGTTGTTTTATCATTTGAAAACTAATATATATTCATATTTATTTTTACAGAAATACTTCAATGGTAATGACATACTGTATAGAAAAAAAAGACAAATAGTTATGAAATCAGATACAGATTCTAGTAGTTTTGTCATATTGTCAAGATATTCAAATATTTTTGTGGATCATTATGAGTTTCCAATGGAATCTAATGTTTTTTAATGCCCAATAACTATGTGGATTATGAAAGATGATATCATAGAGCTTGGTACTAGAGATAAGTTGGGCATCAATGTGGTGCAGATTTTTTCCATGTAAGTCTTAACACCTTTTCCCTATGTTATATTTATTAGAAATGTATACTTATTTCTATTTTGTATTAGGTATCTTTATAAAATTGGTGATAAGAATGAGCGGACAGATGTATATGGGTTCATGGACCGACATTTTATTTCCCATGAAGAATGTGCATTGGATGAGGAACAATGAATGATTTATATTTCTGAAATACTTGAATAGAATATATTCACACAATGTTAGATGATTCCTTTTTGTGAGAGGTATGAAACACATCTCTCTCAAAGATTTCATTATCTTTTAACATAAAAAACCATTAACCTCAATTTTTTTACCAGTGATCATTGGATGTTATGGATTTTTTTCCCAAGGGGGAAGACACTTTATTGGATATTCTCTATTTATAGTGATGTGTGGGAAAGTTTTAAGAAAATGTTGTAAAAGTGAGTTTCAATTTCTCTTTACTTTTCTATATTATAATGAATTTTAAATTTATCCCATTCATATTATTTTCTAACAGGGGATGGGTCTACTTTCAAAAAAACATAATTAAAATTAGTGCGAAGATCAAATATGTAAATGTAAATATAAATTTCCATTTATAATTTGTACAATTTGATTTATTACATACAAATAATATATTGAATTTACACTCATTCAAACAGAATTGTCATGAACAACAAGGCATCATCGAATTCATATATTATATATTAAGATTTATGTATGAAATAATAATAACTTGGACAGTTGTGAACTTTGACTGGTAATATTTCCTTTTAAACATTTGCATAATATTTCATCTGATTTATTCATTATATGCGTTAACTACTATACTTTTAATTTGTATCTATTTGATGACCATCAACCCTATAGTTCTAAAGACTTCAAACACTTACAAGTGGAATGGTAAAATTATTTTATAGGCTTGATTAATTTTTAGTTTCTTGTAGTGTAAAATGTAATTTTCAATAAAGTCATTGTAATTGTGTATTTGGTTGTTTTTTAGGATGAATTTAGTTTTTTAAGTTGACATTGTAAGTTTTGAATGTTATATATGTGAATGTTTATTTTTTCTCTACTTCTTGTTTTGGTCTACTTATGATGGTTTTTCTGGTATGGATTTTGGTCTGGGGGGAGGGTTCCAAGGGTGTGGGGGTGTTTATTAGGGTGGGGGTATCCAGGGGTGTGGGAGGGATGTCCTGTGGGGTGGGGGTATCCTGGGTGTCCATGAGAGTGCGGGGGGGGGGGGGGGGGGGGGGGGGCAGTCCACGGGGTGGGAGCTTTTTTAGAGGGTGGAAGGGTTGTCCAAGGGGGTGACAAGGGGTGTGGGGGTGTTTTGTGGGGCGAGTGGGGTTTTCAGGGGTGTAGGAGGGCTGTTCAATAGTGTGGGGGGGTCCAGGGTGTCTATGGGGATGGAGAGGGGGGGCAGTCCAGGGGGTGGGAGAGGAGGCACTGCCATCCCTTCGGGGGATGAACACCACTGGAAGGTACTCATCAATCCCACATGTGAAACATTTTGAGATCTCAAGCTTCGCATGTGGGAGTGATGAGTACCTTTCAGCGGCATGCCCCCCGAGGAATGGAAGCACCTCCTCTCTCAACAGCAGCTGTCTAGGCGCTGTCTAGGGTGGGGGCAGTCCAGGGGTGTGGGTGGGGGTGTCCAGGGGGTGGTGGGGGAGTCCAGGGGTTTGGGGGTGTCCAAGAGGGTGGGAGTTGTCCAGGGGTATTGGGGGATTTCCAAGGGGTGGGGGCATTTCATGGGTGTGGGGGGTGTTTTGGGGATTGTTCAGTGGGGTGAGGGGGTTTTGGTATGTTTTTGGTAACTTTTTTGTCTGTTTCAGGGGTGTGGGAGGGTTTTCTAGGGCTGTGGGAGTGATTTCCAGGGGTGGGGGTTTACAATAGGGTGGGGGATGTCCAGGGGTGGGGGTGATGTCCAGGGGTGTGGGGGTGTCTAGGGGTGTGGTGGGGGCATCCCAATGGGGTGAGGGGGTTCTGGTCTGTTTTTGGTAACATTCTGGACCTCTTTCAGGGGTGTGGGAGGGCAGTCTAGGGGTGTGTGAGTGATGTCCAGGGGTGGGGGTATATATGATGGTGGGGGTGTCTAGGGGGTGGGGGGCTGTTCAGGGGGTGGTGGGGATGGACAAGGGTGTTTGGGGCTGTCCAGGTGTCGGGGGTAGTCTAAAGTTGTGGGGGGGGGGGGGGTCCAGGGGTGTGGTAGGGGCTATCCAGTGGGGTGAAGGGGGATTTCCATGGGTGGTGGGGGGCTATACAATGGGGTAAGTTTTAAATGTTATCAATGTAAATGCTTAATTGTTCTTTGGTTCTTGTTTTGATCTACTTCTGTTTTTCTGGTATGAATTCTGGGTTTGGATTGTGGTTGTTTCAGGGGAGAGCAGAGGACTGATTTCTATTTAAAAAAATATGTTTTTTCACATCGGTTATTTAATTATCGATGTGATAAACACCCTCACACTAATTTATCTCATTAGTTATTAAATAAACGATGTGATAAACCCTCCCCCCCCTGGGTTTTCACGTCGTTTATTCAATAACCGATGTGATAAACACCCCCTGCACTTGTTTATCACGTTAGTTATTTAATAAATGATGGGATAAACCCTCCCCCTATTTTTCCACATCGGTTATTTAATATCTGACACGATAAACACCCCACCCCACCCTCGCACTAGTTTATCACGTCTATTATTAAATAAACGACATGATAAACCTTCCCCCCCTGGGTTTTCACACTAGTTATTTAATAACTGAACTGATAAAATCCAAGGAAATGGGTTATCAGGTCGGTTATTAAATAACCGACGTGATAAACACCACAATGTTCTGTTTTTTACATAGGTTTTTAAAGAACCGATGTAAAAAAAAATATTTATAATGTCATCCATATTAACGTCATCTAAAAACTGATTAAAAAATAAAAAATAACCGATGTAAAAAACGTTTTTTTTCACTAGTATAAATATATTTAATGAAACCAAAGCATTTTCCATAATGAGATATAGTATCTAATGGAGATGTGTATCACTTGAAACAATGATCCCAAAACAACTCTTGGAACCCAAATTCCGCATCACACTGATTATGAAATTCTTTCAACATTGACATACTCATTTTCTATATAAACATGGAAGATGGAATTTGAGAAAACTAGTCTTATATTAAAATCATACATCGGCTCATGGAAAATTCCAATAACCCATAGAATGCTTTGACCCATGACAAACCCATGTCGCTCTTTAGACACTTGCATTGAAATTGCCCCACTATGTCTTCAAGAAATAGGTCTCAACATAATTTTGTAAGACACATTAAAAAAGAAAATGGGCCTCTATTGATTAAGGATAGCATGGTCCTTAAGCATTAGTCTAAGATCCACACAATATGAAAACACACTTCCATTAAGATCACCATAATGAAAGATGTCTTGAACATCTTCCACCACATGAGGTGCCAATGATGTCCTAAGAATCCATATAAAATTCTCTAGGAAATCCATCCATTCTCCGGGTACTATCATGAGGCTACACATGAACAGTACCCTTTATTTCCTCACCATTAGGCATAAAAATCTTGAAATCATTGTCAGATATCTCCACCAGATGGATAATAAACCCCTAGAAAGACTCATCCAATTCATCAGCTCACATATCCTCATATCCAGAAGGTACCACACTAGAAAATAGAACTAAAAAAATCTCAAGTTCCAACCGACCAATGAAAACTACATCATAATTAACGTGTCAATTACTATTACTATGATTGAGTCTCATGATACTCTTATCCATCAAGCATTCCTGGTTGAAGGCACTGTTAATATCAACATCGTTCATCTATATCACCTTTGATATCTATTTCTTTCCCCTCACGATATTCAATAGTTTCTTAGTAAGAAAAAAGATATTATCATAGAGGACAATGTATCTATACTCATCCTAAGAATATTTAAGACCCACCTCAAGCTTTTTTATGTCCTCCTAAATACTATCCTCATCTAATATATCATTTTTCCAATTATCAAACCAATCGTTATTTTTTTTCTAAAGGCATTCTAGGTGGTTAGAAATGTCATTCCATGATCTCTCATCATCCTCAGGGGCTCATGAACATATCATCATTTGCATGAAATCATATGCCTAGTGCATGATATTAGAGTAGTGGAAGGAATGATTCCTAGATACGTCCCTTCGATGTTCCAAGAGAAATGGAGCATGATCCGAAAGGGAGAGATATAGGTGAGTTAATATTTCATGAATGAAAAAATCTAATCCTTGGAGTTTCGAAAGAAATATTTCAATCTGGATCCAGATGCGGTTAGAGCCCCATGCAGTTATTGAACCATATGTATCTGTTACATATTAAACTAAAGTCCAAAATTTGCATAATGGAAACAAAATCATGAATGTCCTGTATGATTTTGTTAAACATGTTAAAATGAACCCTCTAATCTAATGAATCCTCAATAATGTTGAAATCCCCATCCATAATCCAAGGAACAGTGATATTTTGAAAGGACCCTTGGAAATGCAAAAGATCCATCCTCTCATGCACCCTATTACAAGCATAAACAAAGGAAAAGCACACCTTACCCCCAGGTTAGGATATATTGGTATTAATATAATGAGTTATAAGACTAACCACCTCCACTTTGACATTCATATTACTTGAAATCCATATGTCCATGTTATCTTATAATCCAAGAATGACCATCAAGCATCCCTTTATCCATGCTAGTGAAGGAATTTTTCTAGGATCATTATTCGGATCAATTATGATAAAAGCTAATACTAATGATTCTAGGATTATATAACCATGAAGGTGTACTTTTCTTATGCTTTCATCCAATGATAATTCTAAATAATCAATGAATTCATTATAGCATTGGTTCATTGAAATTATAGCCTAAAGCACTGGATGTCAGTGGAGTGGGAAAAATTATCGTCTCCTTCGACATAGAGAAGGTGACTGGACCTGAGACCCCATATAATGTCACACAATGCTTCAGGGTGATTATATTATTCTTAAAGATCCCTAATGGATCCTTGACTAAAAATAAACTAATATATGTAGTTGGAATCGGAGGACTCAGTGCCACATCCTCTTGGGAAATAGATACCAGAAGAAGTCACTGCAGGGAACCTCGTGAGGACAGAATATCCTTCGCTAAACCCTCTGGAGCCGTCTCCATATACGGAATCCCATTTATAGAAGGGAAAAATTCATTAAGTAAGGATCAATTTTCTTAATTCTTTAGAAAACTGGGATGAGATCCAATACGACATGGAGGGAGGAAACGAAGCCATTGGATGAAGAGAGATGGAACAAGACAGGAGGTCACACTAATCCCAAGAGACCCCCATGAAACTATTGATGTTCCAATGGTAAAAGGTGCACAGAAAACATCATTGGGAGACAAAGAATTGGGGATTGGGATTGTAGGAGGTGGAGGAGATCCAAAAAAATGGTTCCCTGAAGTTGGCCGGATGACAATGTTTGAAATTTCTACAAGCGTGTGGGAACTGCTAGGAGAATTTGAATATAAAAATTCATCACCAAAATTATCACCATCCACTTTGTCAATAGTTGTGGCTAAAAGAGCACCGTGATGAGCACCCTGAATCCCCGAACTAGAAGATCTAGTCCTTGACATATTATTTATATCTAACACCATTTAGTGTCCATACAGATTTCAAACCTTGAAAAAACCTGAAGGAGATTTTTAGAAGAGACTTTTCCACAACATAAAACCTTCACCTGACCGCAACAAGATACACATTGGAAAGCATACTGAAATTTCAATCTCCACACTGAAACAATGGTAGAATACAATATTAAGATGAGTCATGCTTTCATAAAAATTGTGAAAATAAAAAATGGAGTCTCCAACCAATTTTAGTATTTCTAGATTATGGAAGGGATGCAAGGAGCCATAAAGGTTGATCCAAACTACAACCGATGATGACTCCCTACAAATGTTCACATGATTGTTGGTGCATATAGAAGAGATGCGACCCGAACTACAAGATCTCACTAGACCAAGTTACCAAAAAATATTCCTTGGAGGATAAATGAATAAAGAAGCCCACTCTAGAAAGCTCAGATATAACCTTTATGAGCCAGAGCCCTGAAGAGATGATGAACTCCTTAAACAGGTCTATTAGTGATTTTTTACAACTAAAATGTGCTTCTAGAGTGTGATTATGATAGGCTGTGGCATCTGGATGCTACTTCTGTACGAGATCCACCACTAGGAAACCATACACGTTGACAAGAACTGTGTGATCAACCATGATTTGAAAAATTATCAAAATACATGTAGTAGTAGATGAGGACGGCTCACCTAAGACAGGAGAATACGAATACAGAGTGTAGTAAATAACATCATTAAAGGACATCCCTTTAGATAAACCATTAAATCCCCACCCGTCTCCCATCATGGAAGAGAGACTGGAGGGGGTAAACCCCCATCAATAGAGGTAGTGATGAGAATATGAGAGGAAGTGGCCACCAAAGAGGAATCCACCAACCATGTTATTCATAGGGCCGAGAAAAACTATATGTGGTTTGTGTAACGGTTGTAACATCCCATTATACATCTTCCTATCATCCTTAACTTGCTGAGAAATGATGCAATGAGTAACATACTATGAAATCTATATCTTCCTTCCATCCCACCAAAAATACTATTTTTGGTCCCTATAAAAATGTATTATTCTTGAATGAATAGAGAATAATGAACTGTGGGCCTCATCCAATAGCTTGTTTTTTAATTCTATTATGGGAGGGTTATAAACAATCTTATGGAATCATATTATTACATCACAATAAATGTTGAACTCAGGATCATTTCTCAACTTATTTTTCAGAACTACATTTTTTTATTCACCTCCTCAATCATCACTTGTATAGATGATGGAAAATCCCATTAAAAGAGATAGTATTTCTCCCCTTCGTTTATAATTTTAAAATCCATCCATTTCATGAACATAAATATTGGATATTTTTTGTTCCTCGTCATAGATACTCTAGCATGTCCCTTCTAAATAAAATATTCTAGCACCTTGTTCTATTTCCTAGGGTGGTTATGTATTAAAAATTCATAATCATTAATCAACTCTAACCATCTACTTCATAATTTATTCATATTATTGGAGTGAAAGTATGCTTTAAACTTTTATGAGTAGTATGTATATCACACCTTTTTACATAATGATAATTCTTTTATATATTTAATGTTAATATTACCGTATCTAATTTGAAATCATTATTTGGGTAATTTATCTTATGGATTTTCTATTTTCATGAGGCCTAATCTATAAAAATATCAATTTACATAAAAACATATACCAATAACTGTTTGGATGAATCACTATAGTTCATAAAACATTAACCACATTAGGATAGTATTAATACAAGTTCACTAAATAATATTCTTTTAATTTCCATTAAATTAACATCACTGGCCTCCATCAATATGAACTTAACTCTTTTTTGAGTCAACATGCGGGGAAAATGAGATAATCTTGAAAAATCATTCTCAAAATAACCTTAATATCCATCCAAAACATGAAAACATCATATCTTAGTAAAGTTTCTTGGTATATAACAATGTTTAATAACTTATATCTTTACTGTATCCTTAAATATCCCAACTATTTATATTATGTGACCCAACAAATAAAAATTTTGAATCCAAAATTCAATAATGGTAAATTTTTCTCTTTATCAAGCTATTGAGTATAATCCTCAAGCTATATTAATGTTGTTGCATTATCCTTGAATACACAAGAATATCATCTAAAAATATAACCCCAAACAGATCAAGATATCATCTAATGAGTACTAATTGATTCCTTGAAGATAATATTGGAATTTGTATGACTAGAAGGAATCAATATAAATTCATAGTCTCTATAAATTTTACAGAAGGATGTATTAGATATATCGTCCTTATTATCCCTTAATAGATAATATATGTATTGAGTATCGATATTGGAAAATTATTTCTCTCCATGTAGTTGATAAAAGAATTCATCTATATGGGGGATAGAATATTTGTTCTTGATAGTGATCTTGTTAAGTTATCGATAATCAATGATGAGTCTCATTGATCCATCATTATTAATAAGAAATAGAATAGATACACCACAATGTGATACACTATGGAATATTAATACCTTTTGAGTAATCTATTGGATTTTCTTCAATATTTTCTACAACTCAATTGGGGAAATTTTATATGGTGTATTTGAAATAGGCAATGAACCAGGTATGGTTTTATTTGAATGTCATCTGTATGATTCAGTGGAAGACCTTGAAATTATTCTTGATGGTCATAAAAACCCCCATATAATAGGTGTATCCTTAGTTTTTATTTTTTCCCATCTATTTGAGAGACATAACCCTATTTTATATGAATTAAGACCTAGAATATGAAGCTAATTTCCACTAGATGTTCATTTTCATCGTTACATCGATAAACGATCATGGATTAGTTTGGAATATGAAATTTGACTTCCCTAACTTGGTAATAGATATTATATACTTATATTAAAATCCAATACATTCCCATAATCACATAAAATTCAACAAAAAGAAGAATCAAAATATTTTTATGATGAAAATTTATAAAAAAATAAAATGGTAATGAATTATACAACTGAGATGATACCTTTTTGCTATTATGAGTTCTGATAGATAGCTAAAAATATAAATTTTTAGATAAAAATGTGATAAATAAAGAAAATTAATTATAAATAAAATATTGGGTTGGGAAAATTCAAATAAAACAATAGATATTTTTGAGGGGATGATATGTGTACATTTCAACACATTATTTTTTGAACTCCATCTCTCAATTAGGGATTGAATACATTTTTCCCTTCTATTTGGCCTTGATAGGTTTTCTCCATCGATCATCATCAATAACCCTTGTATTAGGGAAATGGATAGAGAAATTACAATTTTCCTTGCATGTGAAGCAATGAAGTGTGATAAGTGTATTCTGTGTATCCTTTTTACAGATTTCATCATTATCAATCTTTCTTCCACCACACTGGTAATGAGTTTCTTGATAACCTTATTTCAAAAACATAAACCATTTTCTAGTCCCATTAATTCAATACTCTTCCATATTTCCTTCCACGCTTTGATCATAAAAGAAACATTATCTTTTTTTTGATATGTTTTCATATTTTCCCGTGAATTCAAATTTTCACTTTTAATCAAACTCATAAGATTGATGGGTGAATTAAATCTCCATGTCAACCTTGAAATCATATAGAATGATTTAATAAAATCCACAATAGCCCTTAATGGAAAATACCATTCTGAGACTTAGTTTTAAGCCACTAAATAATCATTCAACCTTACTTTTAGGCTTGATGATAACTCTAGAAGTGTACGATTAATGTTTTGTAAAACATTCTACATTTGAACCAATATAATCATCATTCTTTTGGATAATATCAAGGACCTCTTTCTACACCATTATTCAATGAATTAGAGAAAATTTTATAGTGAAAAGTAATTTCTTGAACTCATCCCATTCCATTGATTCAATTTCATAACATTTCCTATTATTTTTTAGGTGGTTTTCCCATTGATCTGCTTCTCCTTCTAATCAATAGACTGGAAAAATTAAATTCTCTGGTTCAGAATATTGTAGAATAGAAAATATATTTTCATTGGTGTTTATCATCTTTTTAGACATTATTATTTCATATGACCCACTTAAATATATTGGATTATCCCTCATTAAGGAAAGAACAAAATTTTCTTTCCATCTTTTATCATTTGAAGGTATTATATGATTCATACCTTGAGAAATTAGAGTATGCATATAAAACAATTTCATTAAATATCCTAAAAAGTTGGGTTACTTGGGAGGAAAATCATTACAATTCATGTCACATTCAACCTTAATGTAGTTCCTTTTTGTTTTAATCATTGACTAGAACCATAAAGTATATTGTGATAATAACTACTCATAGTGGGAAAACCACGTAATTAAAGGAAATTTCTTATAAATTTTAATTTTATGATGCCTCATGTGTAATCATAGGTTATTAATGAACATTTCCCAAATTCTAAGAATATATCCCATACTTAGACTTATCAATTGGGTTTTCTACTATGGTTTTCATATCCTTGTTTCCTTTAGTTAAATAAATGTTTCAGTAATACCAATAATAATATACCATAATTGTCATAAATATATTGTGAGTACATAATGAATAATATTAATTTTTTAATATAACAAATCAACACTAGAACAATATATATTTAGTGTATTTGGTATCTACGAAACATAAACAAAAAATTCATAAAATAACAACACCATCTACCACTAATTAATTCATAACTGAAAGCCCTTTTTGACGTATCTTACATAATACCATTCATCATATAATGGGGAAAGAAAACATAAGATAAGGGTAAGTTAAGATGATAATTAATGGTAATAATGGGAGATAACATTGGCACAAACAAATAAGGACAGGAAAATAATTTTTGAAAATTACATACTTCATATTTGAGATCATGAAATTTTATTATGGAATAAACCATAAAAGTTCATAGATAATCCATAAACATATTCCTTGAGAAAAAAACAAAAGACATGATATTTTTTAATACACATAAGAATATAAATTCATTTAAATATTATTCAAGGATTTCATAAAATACCATTATAGTGAAAAATTCCCTTACTTGACTGAGTTATCTCTTAATTACATCTTGGATTTACTAAAATAATTTTACTACCAGTCAATTCTTGTTTATTTGGTGAGATATAAAAAATTTTCATTGCATGTGAGGGAGACATTGGTTCCAATGATTAAATAATTTAAAATATACATATTTTTTCCATAATAACATTAATTAATCATTATATTAGAACAAAAACAATAAATGGGTTTCATAAAAATCATTCCATCATAACATAACCCATGGAAAAGAAATGGGTCTTATAAATATCATTCCATCATAAAAATATAACAACCATAGAAATAATTGGGATATTATCGTTATAAAATATATCTATTAAAGATTTAAATAAATCAAGAAATATCATCATACATGGAAATAAATTTTGGAAATAACTGGAATATAGTTCTTGTGAATATTATCTGTTCTCCTTTGAAAATGTTTTCTTTTCAAAAAATGACATGTAATTTTAATAGAAGACATTTTATTTTAAAATAAACTTGTAATATTATAAGTTTAAATTCATGAAATATAACTATAATCAAGGTGTAAAAATTCACTCATTCAGTATAAGTTGAATATAATTTCTCTTGTACTTTTTCTGGAAATGTCAAAAAGTACCTCATTTGGAAAATGAAAAAAAGATTCCTTTTTAACCATTCAGTAAAACATCACACATGGGTAAAAATTAAATAAAAATTATATAATCACAGTAAAATATAATTTATTTTTTAAACAAGAATTTACATTGAAGATAAATGTTCCTCGGTATATAATCATGTATAAACAATCTTGAAAAATAACAAGATTGGTAAATTAACCCTTAACTAATTTTTAATTTAATTCATATATGAAACTCTTTTATAATGGTTTAAATAATATTTTTTAACTTATTATAGAACCATATTAATATTTATGGTATCATATATGATACTATTATATCATCTCATCTTGAGTTTGTTAATAATAATTCATTTTTATTATTTTTTAAAGTTAATTTATTTGATTTCATGTCCATGTTTTGATGTATAAATTCTAATAATGTTCATAGGATATAGTTAAATCATTACTGGAATTATATTAGGGACTGAAATATCATTTTTATTAATTATATACATTTATATAATCATTCTGGAATTACTAACATGGAAAATGAATGACATTGGGTCATGGAGATGGTTGGTTGTATGTACGCATGAGAGATTATATCATTTCCTCAATGGTGAAATGGTAAGGAAGTGGATTGTATATTAATTTACCTAACCAAGATGATTATATAATCATTATATATATATATATATATATATATATTAATTCATCATTATAACCATCCAAATTATGTTGTGATGGAAAATATATTACCCCATGTTGTAAAGACAGTAAGTTGTACATACACACACATAATGATTTTAAATTTTGTAGGATCATTTAAAGAATGAATGTGGATTTTTGATAATCAAAATAACATCACAACATTTATTATACAATGTATTTATTATTTTCAAATGTAAATTACTTTTTAAGTTGAATTAGAAGATGAAATAATCTGGATAAAATCATTAAAGATGATGGTCTCTTCTTTAGAGAGCATCCATTATGTCTCCTCTTATGAACACTATGGAAGGTTTTTTGAGAATAATAAAACCTCTGTAATGTGTCTAGGTAGGTTTATAAGATAATTATTTGAGGGATGGTGTATTTTTAAGTCTCAATGTGATGTGAATAATTGAGGGAGGATGTTCCCTTTTATAATTGAGGTGAGGGTCATTTTTTAAATTTTCTAAAAATATTAGTTTATAATGAATTAAATGTAAATAAAAATATCCAAGAAACAATATTTATTTCAATATAATATGAAATAAGGTATAAATACCATCAAATTATATATTTTATATAATTTTTGGCATTAATTTAAATCTTATCATTTTAATTAACCCTTAATTAACATGTTTTAATTTTAAGTATGATAACAATGTTTTAAATATTAAAAGGATGTGAATTTGACATTTGTGATTTAAATTAAATAATATATGAAAAAAATATGAAATTATATTCTACAAGGTTTCGAATTTTTTTTTGACTTTTTAATATTTTATTAAAATATTATTTTGATCGAATATCATTACTGTCAATTTTGACATTATTCATAACATTGAATTTTAAAAAATCAAGATAAGATGTTAACTTAAAATTAAATATTTAATTAATTCTCATATAGGAAAATATAATATATAAAATTCTATTATTATATTAATTATCTCAAATTATATTTATTTTAATATTTTTATTAACATTTATATGATATTTCCATTAATAAAATAGTTACTAAATCAGGGTGTATAATTATTTATTATACTTATTTTTTCACAAAAATTTAGAAATAAAATACCATGATTAAAATAAATATTATTATTTTTATAAAAATATTTATTGTCAGCTATATCATTAAGGTAACTCTATTTTAAAATGATATAGTATTTAAAACATGAATGTCCCATCAGTAATTATTTATTAAATAAAATATTATAAATATTATAATCTAATATACGTATCCCAGAAAGTTAAAATTTAATTATAATTATTAAAATATGTTTATAATGTTACAAATTTATATCTATATTCTATCAAAACACGTCTTTTCCTCATTTAGAAACATATGGGATATTCAAGACAAGGAAAGTGACATTCTGTGACTTATTATGATTTAAATATTAATATAATTCATTTTCATGAAAAAGTATCCATTTAAAAAATTAATTTAAAAAACATTATGTTATGGGTCCCATTATATTCATACAATTAAATTTAGGGTTATTTTAGGGTCATTTTTTTGTATTTATAATTTTATCTTTATCCAAAATTACAAAATTTATACATTACCATTGTAAAAAATATACCAATGCTACTATTAATGTAAGAAAAAAAGGCCTCATTCAATAAATTGTCACCCTATGTATCAAAAATTGGATTCCAAATTAAAAAATTCAAATTAAATATGTTTCAGAATTAAATTTAAAATGAATATGGTAAACTACCATGACAAATTGTTTTTCAGAGAAATACTCGTTTATAAACTTAAATCATTGAAAAAAAATTATATTTAAAATTAATTTTAAAAACCATATTTTTATAATATTAAATCAATATGAACTAATTAAAATTTAAAACAAATAAAAAAAATATCATTGTAAATTCATTGAAAGAAAATACAATTTTCAATAAATTTTTTGATTAATGTTCAAAATATGTTTTCAAAAAATTATAAAACAAATAATTTAAAGATAATGATGAAATTATAATTAAATTAATTTTATCAAAACAATTTTCTGGAATATTGGAAAATTAATATTCACTCATAATAGGAAAATAAAATTATTTATGATGACAATTTATTTTTGAGGAATAAGGTGAATTTACTAAATATTGAGAAATTATTTTACAATAACAATCCAATAAATTAATATTTAGTTCTTCTTTTATTCATATTTATTAAATTATTTAATCAAATATATTCCCTCAAATTTAACAACAAGGTTATTGTTTCTGACGCTTTCACCGGGGCGAGCGTGCATCCGTCTGTGAGGAGGATGCTGTAGTGGCCCCACATTCCCGCATTCCAAAGGCAGGAGGCATCCGCTCCATATTCAGGGATCTCTGATCCTTGATCGAAACGGGATGATGGGAAGTCCGTTCCACCTTCTATGGATTCATCCTCGGAACTCGTCACCTAGTTCGGGTCTCCCTCATAGATTTAAGACGTGTTCGTGAAACTCTTCCCGGTGCAATATCTTCATAGACACTAGTTAATTATGATGCTTCCATCGAGATGCTCCAAGGGGTCTTGCTGGGGCAGCAACCTGCGGTTAGGGGAATGGTCATGCTGAGGCATCATTGGCGTGTCTTGAAACTGGGGGATGGGCATGTCTGTCTTCTGTCACTTATTATAGTGATTCTCAAGGGCTCAGAAGCCCGAGGCATCCCACATCGAACACGAGGAATGGTATGCCGTAGGCATTTATCTGAGGTTTTCCACATATTCCCATGTTTAACATAGGGTATGCTGCAAGTTTAACGTCAAACCGAGACGGATCAGACTGATTGGAATACTAGCTAGAGTGGATCAGATTGAAGAACCCCCTTATGGGAACACCAATGTTGGGGCTGCCACATGGGCGGATTCTCATATACTGTGGAGGGGAATGAAATGGCATGATCCCACCGGGATGTGGTGGCCCACGTAAGAATCAGGATGGGTGATGGGTTTGGGAATGAGCCTCGTGGACACTTCCTACGTATCCCCGCGGTAGGGAATCAATGTCCGCGTAGTTCGATGATACGTCGGGACACCTGAAAGGGAGACCCGTGAGAATGAACACATGGATGGGTCCCAGTGGTAGTAAAACCTCCAGCTTAAGGCATGATCTTCTCGAGGAACGTGGGATTGAGGGAGTGGTCAGGATGAGACATGGGTGTTGGGCATGAACCTCATGGAGGATTCCTACGTATCCCCATGGCAGGGAATCAAAGTCTACGTAGTTCGGTATGGGATGTGGCTTACACTCTGAGGCAGCCCACAATAATGGATGGAAGGATGGGGATTACACTCTGAGGCAGCCCATAATGGTGGATGGATGGGGATTACACTCTTAGGTGGCCCACAATGGTGGATGGATGGGGCTTATACTCTGAGGCGGACCACAATGATGGATTGAATAAGGATTACACTCGGAGGCGCCCCACAATGATTGATGGAATGGGGCTTATGCTCTGAGGTGGCCCATGGTGGTTGGTGAACCAACGTGAAGAGGTCGGAATGACTAGGTAGTGGGCTTGATCCTCAGGGAGGCTTCCTATGTACCATGCATTGACATGGATCAAATTCCTCGTTGTTCGGGGTGTATAGTTTTACATCATGCGGGACAGTGGCATTTGGGGATTACACTCTGAGGCGGCCTGAGGTGGTGGGTCTTAAACCTCGATGAGGCTTCCTACGTACCATACCTTAGCACGGATCAATGTCCTTATAGTTTGGGTGTACCATTTAACGTCATGCGGGACGAGGTGCATTTCGAGATTACGCTCTGAGGTGGCCCAAGGTGGTGGGGATTGAACCTTGTGGAGGCTTCCAATGTGCCATTCCTTAGCACAGATCAAAGTCCTCATAGTTCGGGTGTACAGTTTAACGTCATGTGGGACAGGGTGCATTTGGGGCTTACGCTCTGAGGCAGACCAAGGTGGTGTCATGGTCAGTGCTTACTCTTAGCTCGCGGGAGTCATGCTCAGTGTGAGAAACAAGAGGTTTCATGGACCTAATGATCACGTCGTGAAGGGTGCGTTCGTGGGAAACGAAGAGGGGAACATGCTTTGGGTGGCCCGTGGTGCTGGGACTTAGACTAGGATGGAGGCCCATGGGTGAAAAAGTGCATGAGGAGATGTATTTGGGACCAAAGAATGAAGGAGTCCCCCTTCCCATCATTCTCCCTGCTTGCCCTGGTGACGGGGAATTATGGAGGTGCATGGGTGCTACCTTCCGAAAGAGGGGCTAGGGGCTTACACCAAGGCGGATGCCCTTCCACGTGGACAAATGCCACTCTGAGAAGGAGGATATCATCCCATTTGGTGGGTGATCCCATCCCCGTGGAGATGAGTGGGTGTGGAGAATGTTTGAGGTGGGGGGACCCTACGTGTGAGGCACGGGGCCAGATCACCGTTTAACATCATGTGTTGAGGATGAGGTATTTTCCCATTTTATCGTCCTACCGCTCGGATGAGGTGGGTTTACTCCGCACCCTTAGGACATAAATAATCGGTTCCCTCTACCCCTTGTGTATGGGAAGGAATTGACATGGCTGTGGTGAGGGGGTGTCGCGGAGCGAACCATCGAGGGGTCCACATTAGTGTGGCTATGTGAAGAAGCAATAGTCGTTTGTGTGCCTATGTGAAGAAGCCTGAGGCAAAGAAACAAAACTGGAAAAACTACCCAAGGGATCTTGTGGTTGCTTCTTACGAGCCTGGAAGGTTGTAAGAGAAAATAGCGCATGGTGCGTATGCCTTGTGTGTGTGCCCGGGGCATCCTGAAGGAGGACATTGGGTGCCTACGCAGGGAGGTGCCCGGGGAGCATCATGGTGGGGGGCCCCGGGGGTAGCGCGCAAAGAAATGGTTGGAGCGCAAAACACCGGGATGGAATGTGATCATGGAAAAGGGCTTGTGCGTGGGTAGTAGGATCACAGACAAGGGATATGAATTGCATGCGTGTGGCAAAGGTCGCACCCAAAGTTAAGGCCGCACCCAGTGAATGGGATTGCACCCAATTGGACTATTTTACGTGCAACGGAAGGAATTGCTGGCAAGGGAGGAACCCTGAAGAGCTTGGAATTCTGTTTAAGCCAGTGGGATCGTGCGCAAAGGCGGATCCCAGGGTGAGGTGGTGCGAAAAAGATCAGTACCTGAAGGCCATCTTGTATGCGTGAAAGTTCTATTTCGTGCATGGGAGACGATCCGAATTCCCCAACCCCGAAACGGAAGGGCCCTCCTTATATTTTTAGGTATCCGGTAGTGCGGAATTCATGGTGCTGCACAAAACATGCGCGCCAGAGAAATTGATGCAGAATATTAACCACACAGGGGCACGGGCGTGAAAGTATTTTGGACCGGCGCCAGGGACCCTTTGTGAATCCCAGACATTTTCCACATGGCCCTATTTTTTCCGCACACATACCCCTTTTATCCGCGCAACAATTTCAGACCCTCCGGATCGAGCCTCCGAGTCCGGATATGACTTCACATTGTCATTTTGAAAAATCCTTCAATAATTATGGACATTTCGGCGTCTACAAATTCCCCCCCTCGGAATTGGATCAGAGATGGGTCACAATGATTGGATTACGAGGGAAACGCCGATGTGTCGAGATTTTTGTGCCCCATACACGCAATAAATGTTGCGGCGCACAAAACATCGGATGGTGCGGAATCACCTTTCAGCGTGGTGCGGATCCCCAACTTCACCTATAAAAGGGGCCATGGGTACCATGCTCCGTATGCAACTTTCTCATGCGATAGGCTCCGGGCTCTTGTGCGCGGAATTGCCTCTGCGCCTGCACGTAAAACCCACTTTGGCAGTGCGTAATTGCTCCGGGTTTTGGCCGTAGATTTGCGCAAACCTAGAATTTTCCACGTCGATTTCTCGGATTTCATTCCATGCTTTCGAATTTCGTGCAACATTACCAGATTCCACACAACATTTCCAGATTCCGCGCAACACTCTCGAAGAACTTAGCTGGAAGAAGATGGCCACAAATCAAGTAGATGAGGGGGAAGCCGCCACTCATAGAGTTGCAATGGCTGCAAACGAGGAGGTTTGTGGTTCAAGAGTGGTTATCTCTAATAACCACACTCTGTTCAGCCTACTAACCCCCTCCGTGAATGAGTACCATTTCTCCAAAAACCTTCCCCTAAGGAACTTCGTCATTTTGGATGAGGTCCGACTGCCGGGCTTCGAGGATGATACACCACGGACATGGGTGACCCGGGAGGATGACCATCCCCAATACAATATCAACAACAATGGTCATCCTGCCAGAGAAACCAGGCACATGGATGTATAGGTCCTAAACCCGAGGACTAGGACCATTGTTGGGGGTGATCCTATTGAAGAGAGTTCTCCAGCCCACTACGCGAGCACTTTTTGTCAGAGTGTATTGAACGATAATAAGGGATGGTCACAAGATTTGGATTTGTGGTTCGGAGGCAACTTCACTAGTGAGTGGGCCTAGACGTACTGGGTTCGCCATACATGTGACCAATCTGGGGTCGAGCTTGCGGAACATTGGTCTGTTCGAGGTGGTGTGGACGTCGTAGTTCCACTTCTACCGCCAACCAGAGCTCAGGCTGAAGTTGTTCACCCGGTGGTCCCCTGACATCAACACATTCCATATTCACCATGGTGATGTTGGTATCAGTCTCTGGTACATCGACTGCATTGGAGGTATCCCTCTTGAGGGCTATCATTATGACGAGTTCCTTCCCCCAATGAACAGATGGGAGGATAGATCACAGACCCCCACGCTAATGTGGCATCTGCTAGAGCTGGCCAAAGAGGGGATAGAGGTCAAGGACATCCTGAAAGACATCTCCTACAAGGACTGGTTCAGTATATTCTTGGGGAAGGATCTAGCGGTCAAGATTCTAGGATGGGTAAAATGTTGTCCAACCCCGGCTTAAAGAAGCAAGAATGGATCGTACTGGATGAACCTGGAGGCGATGCAATACCAATCATAGTGCTACCACATTAATGAGGCTTGGGACCCAAATTTTTGATATGACTGGTTCCTCACCACCTTCATGAGTGGGTGGCTCATGTTGGTGTGTGACACAAGGATGGGCGTCCATCCAACAACCCTAGTGATGGCGGGCACCATGGCCACCAACAAAAGGTTTAATCTGGGGGTCCTCATGTTGGCTCAGTTGTATGCCATCCTAGGATGCATCTCAACAGGGGGGTCACCTTAGAGAGTTTTCGGCCCCTTCCAGATCTTCCACGGCTAGGTGGCTGCTCATCTTGGTGTGTAAATTTTCCCAAACACCATTTGTCCTCTGGGCAACGGCCTGCCACCATCTCTGCTGAACATTGTCGAGGTCTCACAAATGACTCTCAGTGAGGAGGGAGTAAGGATCAGAATTGGTAACCATGAAAACTTTACCTTCATCCCATTCCCCACCCTGACCATCAAAATAGTAGACAATGGTAAAGGCTCACTAGAGCACCAGGAATACATCCAGAGCATTAGAGGTGGGGTGCTTGTGGCTCGGATTGATGGGAAGATCTTCTGCGAGCCTTTCGTGCCGTCCCGATTCGCCAGGCAGTTTGGGCATCTTTAGTGAATGCTGAAAAGTGTATTCACGGACGTCTGGGAGGAGAGGAATCCATGCTACCTTCTCCAGATGTGGTTAATTTTCACAACATATGGCTCTGGTGACGTCATTACCCTTCCTCCCATTGGGGCTGATGCTGGCCTATCAACCGAGTATGTCGAACACTGGGTCATTGCATACCCTGAGGGGCTTTTGCGCAAGCGAGTTCGGCAACTTGAGACTACCTATGGGGAACCTGGGCGACAAGAGAGTAGGCAATGTGCTTCTAGAAGGGGGAGAACAAGGGCGCCCCAAGTAGCGAGGCCTGCGCAGGCATGGACCTCAGTAGCAGGAGCATTGCATGGCGGGACCAATGAACTTCCTGGGAAGAATATAAGGTATATGCTTCATCCTTCCCACGATGAAATATTCCCAGTGATATGGTCAACCTGGTTAACCCTGCGATAGTCGGTGAGCATCAAAACTCTCTGGGAGAAGATAATACGTGAAAGAGTCCAGCTGCCAGAAGTCGGGCTTGTCCGGATTTCCAACAAAGTAAACTTCCACCGACGACATGCATATCTAAAGACCATGGACACATACGCATGCCAACATGGTCGGCACGTGGAGCCACCTTTCCTGTTAAAAGTGATGCTCGTCCAAGAGCATGATCCAGAAATGATGCTGCTGGGAGAAGGTGATAGTGATGAATCAGAGGATGACGAGATCAGAGAGGAAGTGGGAGGAGAAGAGGAAGGTGAAATAGAAGGTGTGAGAGAATATGAAGGAGAAGGTGATGGAGAACCCAAAGGTGAGGGGTCGAAGGGGGTGCCCAACCAAGGGAGTCTCTGGGAGAGTGGCGAGATTGTCGGCTCTGACATAGACATAACTGTGATACTCGATGTATGATTCAACCCTCATCCATTCTTGTATTGTCTTCCCTTTTTAACCCATATCATGAATTCCTTATCTTACTCAGGTGAAAATTGGCGCCAATAAAATTTCTCTGGTTAATGTATGGGAGGAAGCATCAATAGGGCCAGGCGAGGCACCAATGCCCATTATTTAGCTGGCGAGTGCTGTGGGGTCTCCTGCCACGATAGCTCTTGCAGCGGCCAGAGCACCAGAGGTGGATGCCTTGGATTCCTGTAAGTCCCTTTCTTCAATGCCGATAATTAGTGTTGATGAACTCAACTGACTAGGGTGCTTTCTGTATGTGCAGTGATCGTGGCATTGGGGGCCCTTCGAGCTGTTGAGCCCATGCCATCCACGGGTGTGCTGATGACAAGCACAATACCCCACCCAGAACATGCCTCCCAAACTGAGTTGGCTCCGGTGATCAGTCACTAGGGGCAGGGGACATTGGTTGTGCTGCCATTGGGGCAGGGCCAGAAGCTGATATGGGTGTCACCGAAACCAAGGGGAGAGAGGAAGGTTATCCAGATTCTAAAGAACCAATTCCACTTAGAGGAACCTCATAAGAAGACCCTGTTGCTTCCCTGTTGGTTTTCTTCCCTATCTACCGGCACACTGACCTCAAAGAATTTGATGATTCGGATTCAGAAGCGGCCGAGGAGAGTCAGATTATGAGACGCAAGGGATAGAAGTGCATAAAAAGTTTCCTCAATCATCCCCAAGCGGAGTGGCTAAATTGGATGGGGACTCTCCACACCTGGTTGCGCTTCCTGTGTGCTGGAGGGGTGGATGCTCAACGTCTTCATCAGACAGTCCGTGATTACATGGCTGAGAGGATGTGGGAGAGCAGCTGGTACGTCAATGTCATTCGATTACAGGAGGAGTTGGAGAGTACCCAGGCATTTATGAGGTCAGAACAGGAGGTTTGACACCTCAAGTAACAGGAGAAGGAGAAAGAGTTGTTCATTACAACATTCTCTAATCTTGTGGAGCAAATTAGGGTCCAACTGGCGGATGCACAAGATCAACTCATAAAAGAAAGTTGTCAGATAACTGAGCTCCAAGCTAAACTGGAACGGGCTCAGGCCTGGGCCGGTGAGTTGCGCTTCACGGCTGCTGGCAAAGAAAGAGTTCTTAGGGGGCAGGAGGCAGTCCTGGATGCCACTAGAGAAAGGGTGGCGACATTAGATAGATCCATCCAAGAAGCTAACCCCTAAGGGCCCTATTTTGTCCATACCCATACACTTATCCCACATTACAACATTCTTCTCTATTGAACTATATGTATAGAAAAATTTAATTACTTTCCCCTTTTCCAAACATACATGTTCCTTTGGTTTGCCTTGCACAGCCATAATCCCGAAATAAATAGAAATCTATCACTAATATCATGTGGGTCGTGAGAAGAAAAGGTGGTTCGTACTATCACCCCGTTTGATCGTGGGAGCGTCAAACAAGATTCATGCATTTGAAATTCGAACCTGGATTCCCAAGGAGACTAAGGAGGCCTAATAAAAAGAGGAGTACCATTGACCAATTGATGTATCATCTTCTCGACATGCTCTAGCACATGAGCGGGGCAGTGCTAGGGGAATTGGAATCAATCCGAACATGGAAAAATGAAAAAGGTGAATCATGTTAACCAAATTCATAACATAATGAGAGGGGAGTGACTATGGAGGATAGCTGTTAACCGTGGTGGAAACGCAGCATCCATATCGCATTAGCCTAAAATGTGGAAAAAAAATGAGGGATGACTACTGACCATGTTCACAACACGGGGCCTAACTCAATATTGTCAATCAGTCTTCCGGAACGTTGTCCCAGGATAGCAGTCTGACCATAGGTCAAGCATACATACTGTTTGGGGGTCCCATCAAATGTGATTAGTCTTCCGGAACGTTGGCCCAGGACAGCCAGCGGACCATAGGTCAAGCATCCAAACTGTTAGGGGGTCTTATCAAATGTGAAATAGGATGAAGATCCAAATAAGGGGGCATGTGAAGCATGGAAAGTGGAGTGATGGTTTGTTTGCATGGTATATAACACTCCCAAAATTACACCACCGTGGTGGAGGTACATTAGGTAGACGTATTAATCTAATTATGAATCATCCCTACTTTTAGACAGGACCTCTCTGGTGAGGGAACTGTCACTTCCCAACATCATTATGGGGCTTTCGGAACTTATTCAGGGCTAATTTTGAAGTTACACAACTCCCATAGAAGTCAGGCCAAAGGGCTTTCAGTGAGGGGTGAATAGACTTGTGATTCCTGGGACTGGACCCAAGATGAAATATTTGTGCTATCCTGTATATCCCATAAGGATGAGAATCATGTTTTATGTAGTTCTGAAATGTGGTATTAGTTTAAGGTCTTAGAACTCAGAACAAGGGGTAAGAAGAGTAGGAGACACACGAATGATAGACCGGGCCCGTGGGGAAGTTCTCGGGTGCTCCTATGTATCCCATAAGGATGGGAATCAATCCAAACGTAGTTCTAGGAGGGTGGCACGACATGTCATGGTACCTATGCAAAGTATGAAAAGGGGTGTGCGGGTCTAGCCCCTCGCACCAAAAAAAGTGCATTTGATGTATCTTGTTTTTCCTTTAAGGTGAATGGTTTTTCTTTTATGGAGCAACCAGCATAGGGTAGAAATTACTGGCATCGACTCAATATTCAAGCCATATATGAGCATTGAAAAATGGTATGGTAAATAATTGATACCCAATGTGATGTCCTCTATGGAGAGGTCATCACAATGCAATGCCATTTTTCATTGTGTGGTCGTGACGATATCATCACAGTTTACAGTGATGTGGCAGGACCAACCAGCACAGTTTAAGGTCATATGGCCTGTACCTAGGGGAATGTGCAAGATGTGATAAAGAAACCAGACACAAATGAGGACATAGTCCCACACTATCATCGCGCGCGATTCCGAGAATGGAGCCCTGGGCCAAGGGGCCAGCGAAGGTCTAAAGATAAAGTGGAAAGAGACCCTAGACTCCAGCTGAGCAGGGCCCGAAATGCATCATCTGGGAAACCCCTCATATCCCATGGGGATAAGGGTCAAGCTGCGCTTGGCTCTTAGAGAAGATCTCATCCTATAGTCCTAGACCTCGGATCGCAGGAACCCCGAGAGACGTTGTATTGAAGCTTTATCTTCCTGACGTGTAGAGGTGCACTAAGGGTTAGTGAAAAGAGTGTCAAGATTCCACCTTGACACGATGGGGTGAAACATAATTTAAATCAATCAATCAACATTCAGGGACTGAAGGGGATTGCGTGACGACGAATGATTACTGCTGACCATGTTTGCAACACATCATCCTGTCGTGTTATCCTGAAATGGGGACAAACAAATGAGAATCCACTGCTGACCATATCTGTAATGCAGGAATTGTATCAATTTGTTGTCCAAAACCCTCAGGGGCATTGGCCTGTAATGGTTTTATTTCCCTTAGGCGTTGTATCCAGGCCGTTTTTGGGGGTCCCTCCAGATATGAAGGATAACGAGGGCCTGAATGAAGGGGAAGACGAAGCTTGAAAAGTAGACAGAACTTGCCTAAGTTGAATCTGACAATCCAGGTCCTAGACTAGCATACTCTGAACACATTAGCAGACCGCTGAAAAGGGTCATGGGGCTCAATCTGAGAGTGTCCAAAACATGGCGGTTTTCCCAGAGAAGGGGGGCATGGTTCCAAAAACCCTATACCACACCTATATATCCCCCTAGTGGAGAGGGACATGTGAAGAGGCCGAGGTTACAGGGAGATTTGGGGATCTCTTAAGATATGTGGCTGGACCTAAAATCTAGGTGTTAAGGTGGTCCTACGTATCCCATAATGATGGGAATCAAGCTGCACGTAGTTCTAGCAGCATATTTTAACATCATGTAGGAAAATGAGAGGCATCTCAACCAGGGGTGAACATGGTACGGTGGATAACCTGACATCAACGAGGACATAATCCCACATCATGCAACACAATCCCAAGAGAGAGAACCTAGGCCAGAGGCCTAAAAAAGCTGTGGGGCCTTGGTTGGGGCTTAGTCAGGAAGGACTGACCCGCTTGCAGTTTAACGTCTTGTAGTGGGGATGGGAAGTGAAGGAAGACACCTCAGATAAGGGTGGTATACAATGCGGTGACCAACCCGACGTGAATGAGGACATAACCCCACACCACACCATACTCTCCAGGTAAGAACATGGGATAGGTCCCAGAAAGGCCAAGGGGCCTCGGCTGGGCCTCGATCAAGAAGGCTTGACCTTCTTGTAGTTTACCGTCTTGCAGTGGGTATGGCGTGTATTTTAGGGTCATGTGGGACCATTCCGTTTAAGTTCATGGGGAACCATATTCCAGTGTAAGGTCATGGAGTGCCATTCAACTCAAGTGAATTATTTCATGAAGAACCTGGAATTTTTGGGAGGAGTTATACGCTCACCATCCATGGTCACCAAGGATTATGCACCATTGGGATAAACCTTATGGACAATGAAAGGTCCCTTTCATTTGGGCTCCAACTTGGGTGGTTTCCGGCCGGGGATCATTGGCGCTCTGAGGGCCAATACTAAGTCACCTTGCTGGAAAGAGCAGAGGAAAAACTTCTTGTTGAAAGATCGAGCCATCCTTCTCTGGTGCCTCTCTAGGTTGTGCAAGGCATGAATCTTATCCTCATCCAGTGTTTCAAATTCTGCTAGACGGATCTCACCTACCAAATCTGGTGCTTTCTGGTCATAGACCGATGTGCGCAATGTGGAAAATTGAATCTCAATGGGTAGGAAGAGCTCTCTTCCATACACCAGGGAATATGGGGTCACCTGGGTGGAATTACGGGTCGTCTTCCGATAAGCCCAAAGGGTTTTGGGGAGTTTATCCGGGCAACTTTACTTTTTTTGACCAACCATCTTCTGCAAAAAGTTAGAGAGGGTTTTGTTAAATGCCTCGATCTGTCCATTTGTCTTCGCATGATAGTGGGAGGTATGGTTAGACTAAATGTTGTACTTGGCATAAAATTTCTTCAGCTCATCTCCTCGGAAGTTGGTGTCATTATCAATGAGGATAGCAAGATGTACTCTAAATCGATAGATGATATTGGAACCCACGAAGTCCGCAATAGAATGGGATTTGACTTCCGTGAGTAGAATTTCCTCCACCCACTTGGAAAAGAAGTCTGTGGCGGCTAGAATAAATCGGCACTGGCGATCCATTGTCGGCGGGCATGGCCCCACGGCATCTATCCCCCATACTGCAAAGGGCCAAGAGTACTCGGTGGTATGGAGAGGTTCTGGTGGCCGATGCACAATGTTAGCATGGACTTGGCATGCATGGAACATCTTGGCGAAATCAATGCAGTCATGGATCATGGTGGGCCAGAAGTACCCTAGTCTTTGAATTTGGTGAGACAGCTTCGACCCAGCCTGATGGGCGCCATAGGAACTGGCATGGACTTCTTGCTTGACCTGTGGAATCATGACTTATTGAGGTCAATGGAGGAGAACACCATCAAATCCGCATTTATAATGGATCTTCTCAAGGGTGGGGCCTCCTTGAAGGGTAAAAAATTGCGCGCGGCATCGGATTCTCTTGCGCTCAGCCCGGTCTGACGGGAGATTACAATATTGGAAGTACTCAACCAAAGGTGTCCTCCAATCGGCAACTATTTCAATTGCTGCATCTGAAGTACCCGAGGCTCCTGACGTAGGGGCACCAGTGGTATGATGGTTTATCCATAGGGCGCAATCATCCTCCGGGGTAACGATAGTGATGACTCTCTGGTGCGCCACGTGGATAATCAGGTCGTCCTATTCAGGCTCCGTAAGTGACACGGACAGACTGGACAAAGCATCTTCTCGACCGTTTTGTGACCGAGGGATGTGAATGACCTCTGGCCGAGAAGCGAACTGGTCCATTAGATGGAGGGTGCACTCCAACAATGGCATGAGTTCTGGCTTTCTGAAAACACAATTTCAATTGACCTGCGTGATGACCAGCTCGGAATCCAATTTCACATGCAAATTGGGCACGTAGATCTCATGGTCCAGCTCAATACTAGTAATGAGAGCCTGATACTCTGCCTCATTGTTGGTGCAGCCCTATGACAATAAGAATGAGTATGGCATAATGGCTTGCTTCAAGGTGATGAAGATGATACTCAGGCCCACTCCGTTGAGTCTAGGATCATTGAGTCTCCTACCGGTGGGGCTCCGGGAGGCACCGTCGAAATGAATATTCCAACATGGGACGACATGACAGACTAAGAGGGTTTCCTCATTCGAAAAACCTTGGTCCATCGGCTGATCCGCGGAGGATGGATGGGCAGCTAAGAAGTTTGCCAATTCCTTCCCCTTGATAGCCTTCTAGGACACGAAACTTATGTCAAACTATTGGAGGATCACCGCCCACCATGCTAGTCAGCCAGTCAACATGGGACAGTTCAGAATGTACATCAGCGGGTCTACTCGAGAGACCAATTGTACCTCATGGTGCTGCAAGTAGTGAAACAATTTTGGTATGGAAAATATGAGCACCAGATAGCTTTTCTCGATGGGATAATATCTGGTCTCCGTATCAAGGAGCATGTGTCTGAGGTAGTAGAGGCTATTCCCTATCTCCTCATTATTCTTCTGGGTGAGAATGGCGCCCAAGGATCATTCCTGGGTGGTGACATAAAGAATCAGTGGATTGTCGGAGACGGGTGGCATCATGACCGGAGGTTGGAGAAAATATTGATTGATTTCTCAAAAGGCGGTCTGGCACTCCTCATCCCACTTATAAGGGGTTCCATTATTCATGAGCCAAGAAAAAGGCTTAAACATACTAGCCAGATTCGCAATGAATCGGCGTATGTAGGCTAAGTGTCATTTTAAACCCCGAATCTCCTGAATATTGCTCGGGGGAGACATATGGTTGATTGCATTGATCTTCTTGGGTCAACCTTGATGCCTCGATGGTAGACAACAATTCCAAAGAACTTTCCGAAGGTTACCCTGAAGGCACACTTCAACGGGTTCATCTTCAGGTGGTGGGAATGGAGGAAACCGAACACTTTCTCAAGGTCCATGAGATAGTCCTCACGCTTGTGAGATTTGACAACCAGATCAACCACGTAGCATTCCACCAATGTTCCCTAAATCAAATTTAATATGCGATACATGGACTTCTGATAGGTGGCACCTGCATTATTCAATCTGAAAGGGATAACCTGGTAACAGAAAGTACCTTGGAGTTCCCTAAAAGCTGTGGATTCTTCATCCTTAGGGGCCATCTAGATCTGGTAATTCCAGGAGTACCCATCCATTAAAGAGAGGGCTTGAAACCCAGACGTGACATCATTTAACAACTCTTTCACTAAAAGGGTAAAATAATCCTTTGGACAGTGGCGATTGAGATCAAAGAAGTCGATACAGACTCTGATTAGCCCATTCATCTTCCTGACTGGCACAATGTTGCCTAGCCACTTGGGGTACTGAACATACCTGATGAAGTTGGATTTGATAAGCTTGTCAACTTCGGCCTAAACCATGGAATCCTGAGAAGGGTGAATCTTTTTTGGAGGCTGCTAGAACCTATGATGGCTTGTCAGGAGACCAAGGTGGTGGACGGCTACCTGAGAATCCAATCCAGGAATCTCGTTGTAACTCCAGGCACACATGTCACAGTGTTTTTTGAGGAATTCTACATATTATTGATGCTCCTAAGGAGACATATCAGTGCTGATCAATGTGGGTCTCAGATCAGCGTCACTTCAGAGGTTCACCTGTACCAGTCCATCGACTGTGGCTGAGACGCCTTCCTCAAAGGTAGGGGGAGCATCCTCTATATCTTCTTCTCCACTTGTGGAGGGATCATCCGCAAGGGGAGATGATTCTAATCTATCAAACTCTAGTGGGAGGCTGCTACCTGCTTGTACGACCATGGTTATCACATCGGGAGATTCATGCGCCACTGAGACCAAGGATATGAAGGCTGTCGACCCAACCCCATTTGTTCTTCGGCCTAAGAGGCCACGTTTGATAACATCAAAGCAGTATTGGTGTGTCGGTCGGAGCTGACTTATCCCAGCCCGGTGAAATAGACACATATGACGGACTACCCTTTCCATGAGATGAATTTCTCGATACCATACAGGGGTAGGAGGATTCAGGATCACATGATCCTGGTTCGTGTAGGAGTATGTGGTGATTTTCTACTGTCCCTTGGTCCTGGGAATATTCCTTCCTCTTATACCCGAAACAAAAAAAAACCACCCCATTTTTGGGGTCATGACCTCCAACCGATGAATCGAGAAGATGTAGGCATCATCTAGACCCACCCAGGGGTCACTTTTGACCGGGTAAGTCTCAACCTCACTTGCCTAGACTTGTTTATCCTTTCTCTTGTAATAGTCAGCATCCAAGTAGCGTGCTTCACAAGAGGCAAATGGAGACGCATCACCTTGGATCATGCCTAATTCACCATTGAGGGATTATTTGAGGCATTGGTGATATGATGAAGGGACTGCTTCTTGCAGGTGGAGTCATGGACTGCCCATTAATGCGTTGTATGCAATGTCCTGGGAGACAACCATAAATTCGGTACTAGAAATGAGGACACCGAATTGGGTCTTCAGGGAGATTTTCCAGACCGGGGTCTGTTCGGTCCTGTCGTATCCCTGGATTCTGAGGTCGGAGGGAGTTAAGTCATACTTAGACAAACCCAACATCCGTAGTGTCTGAGTCAGGATTAGGCTAATCCCAGAGCCTGTGTCGACAAGACAGTGGTGGAATTCCACACCATTGAACGATCCAGTGACATACAACGGGCGAATGTGCCCTGATATGGGAGGGTCTTCATATTTACCAGAGAACGAGAAGATGGTCTGGCACTCTGCACTATCAACTGCTTCAGCGTGTAAGGATTCTACAGCTGCTACCTATGTCTCAAACTGGAGGGGGATTCATAAAGCCTCCGCGAGTGTTTCGTGCATATCCGGTTACAAGAGAAGGTCTTCAAGGATGTAAAGCCTTGATGGGATGCTAGAAAGGTTCTTCATAACATCATATTTTTGTGCCAGGTGTGGACCTCTACTTAAAGGTTACCGCTCTGCGTCTGGAGTCCCGGAGGACCCTTCCGGCTGGACCGGTGGCTAACTAGTACTGGGGACATCCCACTGCTCACTAGTCAGAGCTCGGAGGGTAGCTGCCGGGTGAGGACCGAAAGGATGGGTTCGGCTGGTGGCAGAGCAATACTGGTCACATGACGGCCGAAGTGGCCCTGCCTGATCTAGTAACACAAACGGTGGTGGAGGAGGGCCTGTCGCGTGTTGAGTTCTACACCGGACAAGCTGTCTGGTCTCAGAGGCATGCACGGCCTGGCTGGAGGGGCCAAATGACGTTCCCCTGTGACCCATATGGTCACGGTTCCGCCGAGGTTGGCGTCGGATGGGGACATTGGGGAGGTTCGTCTGGTTCCCCCTCGTCAGGATTCATATAGGGATTTACCAGCTCGACGGTGTTAACTGAAGGGTACAACTGACTGTCATTTGAAGAGTCATCAACTACCGAGAAGAGTCTTGGATGGATCCCCATTTCTGGGTGCATAAAGTCGCCAAGAGTGCAGGAAGATGACGACATTGGCAATTCGCGTTGTTTCTTCGTGTGTCGTCGTTGCATGATCTTCTGGGAAGAGGATGGTTGAGACAACGATGTCGAAGTAGTAATCACAACTTCTGAGGGTTCTGGATGATTCAGGCATTCACAGATGATGCCATGGGCGTGGGCGGCCACCTTGTTGGACATCCAGTCGTTATACTTGTGGGACCCATGGTTGGAAACCTGCTGCCATTCACCTTCGTCACCACTACTGCCATCTGATCCCACAATGACACCTGCCACTTGCACTGAGGCTGGGCCCAACCTGAATATATTGTTGTCAATCTTGTCTTGGATCTAGTCGTTGAACAAATATTATCGCTTGATGGTGTGACCCAGGATCCGGTGATAAGGACAGTAGTTAGGGTGATCAGTGAGACGCGCCTCTTCTAGCTTCTGGAACTCTGGCAACCACATGACTTTCTGCCCCAAGGCACTGCGGAAGTAACCAAGGACCTGAGCCTCATCAAACAAGTATGTCCAATTCCTTCTATCCATAAGGGGGGATCTAGGAGTCTATCCTTTATGGGGGTCTATAGGAGCATGCCGAGGAGGCAGAACATGATTATCTCGCCTAGGCGGTGGCAGCGCATTACGCGGATGTGCTTTCCAATTTTGAGGCAGTCGCTGCTAGGCTGGAAGCTATGCATGTGGGGGAGGACCCCTATGGGGCTGTGGATCTGGCTCCACTTGTATAAATTATAGTTTCTTGGGGTCCTCTATCTGGGCCACTGTAGTGGGATTGGCTCTGACATCTCTCTTTGATGGGATTACAGGAGGTAGCAGGCGTGCCTGACCGGCCTGTTGTAGGGCTTCTTCGAGGCACTGGGCCTTGTCTGAGTTGTCCTAGAACCCTCCGGGGAAATTCTGAGTGTTCAGAGAAGGAACCAGCTCTGCCTTGACATTCCATGTGCACATTTTCAGTAATTTCTCCTGAGTTAGTGGCATGTCAACGAGTATGTGATCCCCTTCCACCGGGCGATGAAGTCTGCGACTCGCTCATCGGGCATTTTCATGAACCTGAAGAGGTCTGTGATGTTCGTCTTCTGGTTTGTGGAACTGAACTGGTAGAGGAATTTCCTGCGAAGGTCCTCCCATCTAGTCACAGATCCAACAGAGTGCTAGTTATACCAAACGAACGCCGACCCCTCTAGTGTCTGAACAAAGCAACGGAGCTTGGCGGCCTCCTGCTGCGCTGGAGTCCCTATCATAGGCCCACACCTTGAGTTGAAGTAGTTCAGGTGTTGTAGTGGGTATCATGTCCCGTTAATGTGGGAGAATGTGGGGTTCCCAAATCCCATAGGTTCTGGTATTTCATCAACCCATGCCGGGTACGGCTTGACGTCTGGTGGGATCGCCACTTGACGAGTTTCAAAAGCCTCTAAGTGGGCGATGAGTGCTCCCATCAGATCTTTTGGAAGTGGGTTCTTGTCCTGATGGGGATCCGTAAGCATAATTTCATTGTTGGGATCTTCAATTTAATAGACAAGCTCATATGCTCGTGGATCAGCTGGTGGAGCAACCCTTGTGGCGGTGGGAGGAACCCGAGCAGGGTCTCTTGGGTGGTCACGCTGCTCAGGAGGGTTTGGTGAAACATATCGAACCCCCTTTACATGAGCTCCAGCCTCTCCTTTGTCAGCGAACACGACATGATCGAGGTTGGCTGGTATAATCTCACCAAGGGGTAGTTGTTCTTGTCCTGGTTGCCCCAGCCTAGGATCACCGTAATCAGGTCGCTGATCTGCAATGTGTTTATCCAGAAGCTCATCAACCATCCTCTTCTTCTCTGAATGTTTTTGGCACGACATGGCCTTCTCAGGATCTTCCTCTACCTTCTACACTAAGGCAGATGGTTCGGAGAGCTTGATAGCCCCAACGTTCTCTTTACCCTTGCCAATATTCTGGATCAGTATTAATGCCTCAGTGGTGTGGGGAGACCTAGGAGGTTCCTCTGCAGAAGATTAATCCTCCCTGATGGGTCTAGTGGCGGTTTTTCCTCCAGGGGTAAGTCCCTATCATGAATTCACAGACCGTTCCACTCTCCCGACAGATTGTCCATGTTGACCGTCACTGCCCTAAGGGGCATGTCCTCAGAGCTGCCCAGTGAGTCAGGCTGCTGTCCAATCCCACTGAAGAGAAGGGCATCATACTTCCCCCATACACGGATGTATGCATGGGGGGTGACCTCCTCAACAACATTGCAGAGTACTTGAAAACTATGAACACATTGTTATTGTAGGGCCCTATGGTGGCCGAGTGACTCGAGTGCCAGAACGCAAGGTGTGCGGCCTGGTCGACCCGACGACATTTCTCGCTGATATCCTCGAGGTGTGCTTAGATCCCGGGATAAGGCACTAGCTGGTGGTGAAGATAGAAGTGAGTCTCCCTAATGGTCTGGAGGAAACATTCAAACTATCCTGGGGTGACAGAATCTGGTGTATCATAATCCGACCCTGCGACTAGCCAAAACTTTTCAGGGAAGTGACCTACTGCGAGGATAGTCCAAAATCACCACGACTCAGGTTTAGGATCCGTTCCTTGATGGCCCCTCTCATCAATTAGAAGTGGCTGGGGAACTTGCAGCAGTGCCGAGGCAGACCGCTATGCCGGTGAGCTGGCCGAATAAGAATACGACGAGCATGCCGATTGGCCACCGAATCATAGGTCGTCCTCCATGGGTTGTGATGACTAGGCTACCACATCATGATAGGATGGACAGGCGAATGGTCCTCCTTTCACAGTTTTGGTGCTTTCCAGGGGTGTTCTATGTCGCAGCTCTTCCACTATTAACCCCCAAAAAATCTCTCTTCCATCTCTGGCCAAGGTGGAATGTGCTTCCGGAGAGGCGGATGGTGACTGCAAGTTCAGTACCTGGGGGTATGCAAAGTCCTTGTCCTCTAGGATATATTTTTGGAGGGAGGTGGGGATCATATGGATCTCACATTCGGGGAGTAAGATGCTGATCCGCCGTGTCCCTATCCCATCACTTTACTCAGTGGACTGAGGGGAGGGATCCATCGCTGAATCGTACTCTGCCTCGAAGTTTGAGAAATAGACAGGTATTATTTCCATCTGGACTTCCCTAGCATTTCTTAACGATGACGACATCCCTCCTTCCTTTCTCCTGGGTGGCTCCTCGCGGCAGGGCCGATTTCTGTCATGGAGTCCTTTGTCCGCACAAGTTCTGGCGCGGAAAGGATTGAAGGCCGGGGTGCGGGGAGCACACGAGAAAATGTCGAAAGGTGCACGGGGAGGACCTCCATGTGGGTGAGTGACTAGATATACAAAGGCTCCATACTCACGGTCTGTGGTAGGGGAAGTGACCCTGTAACCAGTGTATTGAGCGCTGGAGAGAGCCCCACTTGGAGTGTTGCTATCACGGGGATACCCCTTACCTGCGGCGAGGGTGGAAGTAGGGAGGCCTCTTGGCCGAGGATGGAAGCAGGGAGGGTCCACACCTTCCAGAACAGTGGAATGGAGTAGGCCTTCACGTTGGATGGAACTACCGCGAATTGGTCCGCAACGACCATTTCTTGTGCTGGGGACCGGGAGAGTCAACCAAACCTACCCATGGGATAGTTGGGGCCTCGACCTGGATCGGGCATATAACTGCCCTTGCTCAAAATGAGCGGGGGGTTTATGATAGGAGCCACGGTGGCTCGGGCCACAGTGGTTTCTGACATTGATGCCCTGGGGTGAGTATCCTCTTCTGCTCGTGCCCGACACTAGCGTCAAGTCAGATGGGTTCGAGCCAGTGGTGCGGGCACATGGACTGCCTTCTCCTTGGCTCGGGCAGTCGGGAGGTGGTGCCGATGCGGACTGGCTGGGGCCCTTGCTGTGAAACCTTGAAGCGGGTCTCCGATTGGGCAAACCCAGACATCCCCTACCTCGTCGGCGTAGGGGAGGGAGTTGTCAAGGCATTCTGGGGATAAGCTCCCAAAACGGTTGAATGTTGGGGTGGGAAACAACGGCTCCCTGCGCGGCCCTCAGGGGCGGCGTTGGAGGTGAGGCGTAGCTGTCTCGAGGTCCAAATGGGCCATGTCCCAGGTGGGGATGACCAATCCTCCTAGTACAAACGGACAAGGTCATTGATCACCCTTAGTTGGATAATCTCTAATGGGGATAGGGGGTGTGAGCACCCAATAGTCATGGAAATCGGAGCAACTATGGAAGAGGCGGAACCACACATGGTGGCCAGGTCGGTACTTCCCCTGCCCCTGTGCCGGTGGGGGGTGGTGATTGAGCTCCAGATGAAGCGATCTGATTCTTGAAAGTAGGGAGATGAACTCATTAACACTGATAGGGAAAACATAGACAACCAGTAGCCCATCTCCATTCCATCATCTGTGGTTGGTAAGAGGGATCCATGCTGACAACGTCACAGAACGGAGTGATCAATGTCCCGAATGCCCCAACCCCTGGCGGGTTTCACGTCCTAGTGTTGGGTGCCCGGACCTGGTGACATGAAAATCTTCTGACGCCCCAAACGCTACCAGTCTCTATATTGAGGAGAAGATATTCATGTTAGGTTCACCATTTCTATTTCTGACGCTTTCTCTAGGGCGCTCGCGCATCTGTCTGTGAGGAGGATGCTAATGTAGCCCCACATTCCCGCTTTCCAAAGGCAGGCGGCATCCACTCCTTATTCTGGGATGTCTGCTCCTTGATCGAAATGGGATGATGGGATGTCCATTCCTCCAACTATGGATTCCTCCTCAGAACTCGTCACCTAGTCCGAGTCTACCTCATATATTTAATACATGTTCATGGAACACTTCCCAGTGCCATATCTTCATGGACACCAGTTAATTACGCTGCTTCTATCGAGATACTCCAAGGGGTCAGGTCGGGGTAACAACCTGTGGTTATGGGAATGGTCACTCTAAGGCATCATTGGCGTGTCTTGATGCTGGTGGATTGGAATTTCTATCATATGTCCCTTATTATAGTTCTTCTTGATGGCGCGGATGCCCGAGGCATCCCAAATCGAACGCGGGGAATTGGATGTCATGGGCATGTATCTAAGGTTTTCCTCAGCTTCCCATGTTTTTTTTTGACAAAATATGATGAATCCATTAATTATGGAGATCAGCAGAAATACAGTCACATAACCACGGTGGGAAATGATTAAACCAGAGAAAATCCTTGTAAGGAGGGCCAACGGCTGCCATCTTGTGAGCGGCGTCATTCGCTTCCCTTTTAATAAATGAGAAATCGCAGGATGTGAAGCCTTGTCTCAGAGAGTGAATACACCGAGTAATGGAGCCGAAAGGTTAAAGCCCGCCATCAGTGAGATTGATGGCATTGATTACGGTGAGGCAATTAGATTCGATGTGAATGGAATCCCAACCACGGTCTTTTGCGAAGTTTAACCCAGCAAGGATGGCGGCGGCCTCTGAGAATGAGGACTCCCAAACTGCGTAGCGTGCTTTGTATTTGGCTGCGATAAGATTTCCTTGGTTGTCTCGGGCCAGCAAACCTAGTCCAACTGGGCCATCCTTAGGGAGTGAGGCATCCACATTGATCTTAATAATCCCTTCTAGTGGGGGGCACCAATGTTGGGAATGAGGAGAGGGGGTGAAAAGTCTTTGCTGCTCATGGTGGTTCTGCCAAACCGCAATCCTTGATGATGCCCAGTCAATCCAAAATCTGAGGGGCCTCCGAAAAAGATTGAAAATGGCCTCGTTCCGCCTATCCCAGATAATCCAAGTCAGAATGCACAGGGCGCCTGCTTTAGCCGGTTAAAAGGAGGAGCACCATCGCATCAGGAGAGAGGTAAGATCCGAGGCGATGTCCAGGGACAGCTCCGTAGTAGATCCCCAGCCATTCCAAACCTCCTGAGCCCCGGGGCATTGAATGAGAGCATGGAGAGGGGATTCATGCACAGAAGGGTAGAAGGGGCATGAGTTTTCGTTTGAAAAGTGTCTGTAGGCTAGGAGGCTCTTAGTAGGAAGGATACCGGTGCACACCTGCCACCAGAAAAAGAGGACTTTAGGGGTAACATTAAGCTTCCAAATTGATGTCCAGGGCCTCGCATCTCCTTCTGTAATTCGAGCAGTGAGAGCTCACCGGTAGCCAGCTTTCACCGTGTACTCTCCTAAGGTATCGTTTGTCTAGTAGAGATGATCTGGCCCTGCATCTGGCACACAGGGGATACTCAGAATAATTCTCATGTCCCTCTCATTAAACCACGAAAAGAGTTTTTCCAGACACCATCTCGCCCCTTGATTATCAAAAAGACAACAGACTGTGGCATTTTCGGTGCCTGGATAACTAGGGGATGATGCCTTCGCGCCTTCCTAATCAATAATCCTGGGATCAGTCCAAATCTTGACCGTTAAACCATTCCCAATCCTCCAGCCTAGTCCTTTCCTCAGAAGATTGCGAGCACCCCAAATGCTTCTCCAGAGAAAACTGGGTCGATAGCCAAGATGGGAATCCAAGAAATCCTTATGTGGGAAATATTTATCCCGGAGAACTCGCGTGCATTGGGATGATGGGTTATTAATCATACGCCACCCTTGTTTAGCCAGCAAAGCATCATTAAAAAGAGAAAGGTCCTAGAAGCCCATTCCTCCTTCAGATTTTGGTTGGCAGAGAGTAGACCAGGCGATCTAATGGACTTTATTTTTGTCGTCCTTTCGACCCCACCAGAAGTTAGATGTGCTGGAATGAATCTATTAAAGCACCACATCAGGAAGTTTAAAAATAGATATCAAATAGCTTGGGATAGATTGAAGTGCCGCCTTGATGAGTGTTTCCTTCCCGGCCTTGGAGATTTTTTTGGGGGTCTAACCTTGTATTTTTCCTTCAATTCGATCCACAATAACTGAACTGATATATTTCCTTGACCGTCCAACCACTGTCTAGAGCCCAAGATACTTCTGGTGCTTATCAACCCCAGGGATGCTTACTATAGAGCAGAGTTCTTCTCTTTTCGGCTGAGGGAATCCAGAGCTGAAAGAAATTTCTGATTTACTCTAGTTGATCATTTGTCCTAAAGCCCGTTCATACTGTTGAATCGTCTGGAAGATTGCAGTACACTCCTTAGGGGTAGCTCAGGAAAAAAGAAGGCGGTCATCGGCGAAGAAGAGGTGGGAGATCGGAGGGCCCTTGCGGCACACTTTCGCCCCATGAATTCTGGAAGACGAAGCTGCCCTGGAAAGGAGGCTAGAAAACACATCAGCCACTAAAATAAAGAGGAAAGGTGAAATAGGATCTCCCTGGCGAAGCCCACGGGATGGGGAAAAGCCTCGGGTGAGCACCCCATTGACATTAATACAGAAGGACACTGACGAGATGCATTGCATTATCATATCAATCCATTTGGTGCAGAAACCCATCTTGAGCATCACAAATCCGAGGAAGTTCCATTCCACTCTATCATAGGACTTAGCCATATCCAATTTCCAAGCCATGATCCCTCTCTTTGCTCGTGTTTGTGTTTTCATGGAATGAAAAATTTCATGAGCAATAATGGCATAATCAGTGATTAACCTTATTTCCCCAAAAGCGCTTTGGTTCTCTGAAATGACGTCGGGTAACCATGGACGCAACCGATTCGCCAGGATCATCGAAAAGATCTTAAATGAAACAATGCATAGACTGATAGGTCGAAAGTCCGAAACCCCTTGCGGATTTTTCATCTTGGGGATGAGGGTAAGAATAGTTTTGTTAATAGTAGACATGTCCGTTTTCCCTGCCCAAATATCCCTCATCAGATTGCAGATGTCTGGACCAATGATGTGCCAGTAATTCTTGAAAAAGAGGGCATGGAAACCGTCTGGTCCCGGGGCCTTCGTAGGGTGGATTTTCTTTAAAGACTTGAGAGTCTCGTCATTCGTCACATCTTTAGAAAGCTGTCTATTCATATCATCAGATATCACGGGTGTGATGCAGTCCTCAATCTCAGGAGAAATGTTAGATTGGCCTGCAGAGAAGAGCTTCTGAAAATAGCTCAAGAATACTTCTTGGATTCCCCCTGTGTCAGAAACATTACTACAATCTGATTTTAAAATTCCAGAAATAATGTTTTTTTGGCGTCTTGCCCTCAGCTTCCCATGTTTATCATAGGGTATTCCGCGAGTTTACTGTCTAGAAGAGACATATCGGATAGATCGGAACACTAGATAGAGTCGATCAGATTGAAGAACCCCCTTGAGGGAACACCGATGTTGGGGCCGCCACATGGGCGGCTTCCCGGATAACGTGTAGGGGAATGAAATGGAATGATCACACTGGGATGTGGCGGCCCGGGTAAGAATCAGGATGGGTGATGGCCTTGGTCTTGGTCCTTGTGGAGGCTTCCTACGTATCCCCGAGACATGGAATCAAAGTCCACGTAGTTCGATGATATGGTGTGACACCAGAAAGGGTGACCCATGAGAATGAACACATGGATGGGACCCAGAGGGATTAAAACCTACGGCTTAAGGCATGAGCTTCTCAAGCCGCATAGGCTCAAGGGAGTGGTCAGGATGATACATGGGTGTTGGTCTTGAACCTCGTGTAGGATTCCTACATATCCTCATGGTAGGGAATCAAAATCCACATAGTTTGGGATGGGATGGGGATTACACTTTGAGGTGTCCCACAATGATGGATGGTAGGATGGGGCTTACACTATGAGGTGGCCCACAATAGTGGATGGATGGTGATTACCCTCTGAGGTGGCCCAAAATGGTGGATGGATGGGGCTTACACTCTGAGGCATCCCACAATGATGGATGGAATGGTGCTAACGCTTTGAGGTGGCCCACAATGATGGATGGAATGGGGCTTATGCTCTGAGGTGGCCCATGGTGGTTGGTGAACCGATGTGAATAGGATGGAACGACCATGTGGTGGGATTGAACCTCGGGACGGCTTCCTACATACCATGCCTTGACATGGATCAATGTCCTCGTAGTTCGGGTGTATAGTTTAACGTCATGCGGGATGGGGGCATTTGGGGATTACGCTCTGAGGCGGCCCGAGTTGGTGGGTCTTGAACCTTGTGGACGCTTCCTATGTACCCTGCCTTAGCACAGATCAAAGTCCACGTAGTTCGGGTGTACAATTTATCATCATTCAGGACGGGTTGAATTTGGGGCTTACGCTCTAAGGTGGCCCATGGTGGTGGGAATTGAACCTCATGGAGGCTTCCTACGTACCATGCCATAGAACAGATCAAAGTCCTCATAGTTCGGGTGTACAATTTAACATCATGTGGGACGGGGTGAATTTGGGTCTTACGCTCTGAGGCGGCTCAAGGTGGTGTCATGGTCGGTGCTTACTCTAAGCTCATGGGAGTCATTCCCAGTGTGAGAAATAAGAGGTTATAGGGTCATAACGATCACGTCGTGAAGGGTGCGTCCGTGGGAAACGAAGAGGGGATTACGCGTTGGGTGGCCCGTGGTGCCAGGACTTTCTATAGGATGGAGGCCTATGGGTGTCAAAGTATAGAGGGAGAAGGATTTGGGATCGATGAAAGACGGAGTCCCACTTCCCATAATTCTCCCTACTGGCCCTGGTGTCCGGGAAGTATAGAGGTGCATGGGTGATACCTTCCGCAAGAGGAGCTAGGGGCATACACCAAGGCGGCTGCCCTTCCCCACGGACAAACGCCACTCCGAGAAGGAGGAAATCATCCCATGTGCGGGGTGATCCCATCCTCATGGAGAAGATTGGGCATGGAGAATGACAAGGTGGGGGGACCCTTCGTGCGAGGCACGTGGCCAGATCATAGTTTAATGTCATGTGTTGAGGACTAGGTGCTTGGCAGTTTAACGTCCTGCAGCTCAGACAAGGTAGGCTTACTCCGTACCCCTTGGATGTACGGAACTGGTGCCCTCTGCCCCGTCTGGAAGGGAAGTCATCAGAAAGGCCATGGTGAGGGGGTGTTTTAGAGAGAACCATCGAGGGTTCCATGTTTGTGTGGCTATGCGAAAAATCAATAGCCATTAGCATGCCTATGAGAAGAAGTATGAGGAAATGAAACGCAACGGGACAATCTGCCAAAGGCTCCTTGAGGTTACTTCGTACGAGCCAGGAAGGTCATATGGGAAAATAGCACATGATATGTATACCCGGTGTGTGTGCCCGGGGCATCCAGAAGGAGGACACCGGGTGCCTAAGCAGGGAGGCGCCCGAGGAGCACCAAGGTGAGGGGTCCCGGGGGTTGCGCGCAAAGAAATGGTTGGCGTGCAGAACACCGTGATGGCACATGATCGGGGCAGAGGGCTTGCGCGTGGCTAGTAGGATCATGAACAAGGGATATTAATTGCAAAAGAGTGGAAAAGTCCAAACCCAAAGGTAAGGTCGCACCCAGCGAAAGGGATTGCGTGAAATTGGACCGTTTTGCATGCAACAGAAGTTATTGCGCACAAGGGAGGAACCGTGAAGGGTATGGAATTTTGTTTAAACCAGTGGGATCGCGTGTAAAGGAGGATCCCGGGGCAAGGTTGTGCGAAAAGGATTTGTACCTGAAGGACATCTTGCGCACGCGGAAGTCCGATTTTTCCCCTGGGAGATGATCTGAATTCCTCAACCCCGAAACGAAAGGGATCCCCTTGTATTTATAGGCATTCGATGTCGCGTAATTCAGGGTGGCGTGCAAAACATGTGCGCTAGAGGCATCGACGTGGAATATTAACCGTGCGAGGTCGCAGGCACGAAAGTATTTCTCACCGACGCCAGGGACGCTTCGCGAATCCCAGACCCTTTCCATGTGGCCCTATTTTTTCCGCGCACATTCCAATTTTTTCCGCACAATAATTTTGGGCCCTCCGGATCGAGCCTTCGAGTCCTAATATGACTTCACTTTGTCATTTCAAAACTTCATTCAGTAATTACGGACTTTTCGGCATCTACAGTTATATTGGTCATTTAATTCAAATTGTTTATCGCTGTTGGTTTAAACTCATGTTTGTGTGCAACATAATCTATTAAGGACTTAAAATTACTTAAAGAGAAGTAAATCATAAAAATATTAAGGTGTTACATATTTTTTCAAGAAACAAATTAACTCAATACAATATTCTCTTCTTATAATTTTATATATATTCGGTTACAACTAAAAATGATGGAATAAAATTTATAAAAAAACAATAAAATTTATTTTTATGAACTATATGATGGTATAATTCAAATTAATATGGAATTATGTTAATAGTTTAATATTGAGTGAATTTTTAAAAAATAAATAAATAAATAAATATTAGAATTGAGTAGGTCTAAATTAGTTTACATTTCACATTGATATGACCAATTTTGAATACCCCATATGGATTGTTTGTAAGGTATTTTTTAGAACATTTTCATGAATTGTGTTTTATTAGAGAAGAGAAGTATATGGAAGATGGTTACATTTATATTTGAATATGAGGGTTGGTTTATAATTTAATTTAATTTATATAATTTTTTTACTCTATATAATCAATTAATTTGACTATTTTGAAAAAATATAGTAACTCATACATGTGAGGTAGATTAAATGGGTGATTACATTATTTAGGCTGTAATTTGTCTTATATTAAACATATAATAAAATAAAAAATAATTTACTTTATTTCACTACTAACTTAAAAAATTTAATGTTTTTGAAAATTAACAATGATGTACCATTACATGATTTTGATATGATAACAATCCATAGTTTTGTATACAATTCAATAATTTTTAATATGAATATTTAAATCTATTAGAAGAATATGAGTTTTATTTAATAACATAAAATATGTTTTTCTATGCATATAAAAAAATAATTATACTATGTTACCTAGAGTGATTAATTATTTCATGGTATTTTGATTCATATATGTACTTATTTTATTAATGGTAAAAATTATTTATAAGATTTATTCATCATTTAACCTAATCCTCAATTTACTATTCCAAGAGTTGGCATACTATTATAATAATAAGTTTAGTATTTAAATGGATATATATACATTAATAATATATTTTTTAAAAACATATAGGGAATTTTTATTTACAAATTTCATCATTCACTCATTTTTTCCCAAGGTTCACTATACTATATTTTGATAATGACAATAATAAGTCTATTTTTTTCCTTTTCAAAATGTTGGTGATGGGGGTGATATTTTTTTTGAGAGCATGACTATCACAAATTTCATATTCTAGTTTTTTATTATACATGATTTTACTATAGAAATGTTTTTAAAATTTTATAGCATTTATTTTTATAGGATATATAATTTTCTATATTAATAGTGGAGACTATTCATGATAAAATATAAATATAACTATGATTTAGTAAAATGATGAAATAAATTAACACGTGTTATAATGATATATTAATACTAAAATCGTGGTTATTAGAAAGATTATTATTTATAACCTCATATATAATATAAAAAAACATTTTTAAAAAATAAATAATTTATGTAATTAGTAAATATTTTAAAATAAAAGATGAAATATTTCATACCTGCACTGCTAATATCATATCCATTCAAAGAGGCACTGCTATTAATCTTATGAGATGGAAGTGTGATTGTATATATCTTTACAATATTCACTAAATGGATGAATATCATAATAAAATAACTATAACTTAATATTTTAATCTTCTATTTCACCTAAAAAATGATTTCATTGATATTCCATAAATCAACAACTAAAAAATTAATCATGTAATCAAATTGAAAATAATAAAATATAATTTATTGAAAATGAAACAAATGTTATTCATTATTATATATTTTTTCATCATTTATTAATATGTGTATTTTTTTAGATTTTTTTTAGAAAAATGAAACTGTTGTATCTGTATTTTTTCATTCATGATAAATAATTTTTATTAATTATTAAAATGATGTCTAAGAATTATAAAGCCAAATTTAATTAAACATTATTTTCTTAAAGTATACAAGTTACAAATAATAAAGGGATTATCAATTTAATGAATTCATTGAATTCTATAACAAGTGAAAATACTAGAACCTCCATTACCAATTATATTTGTATATTTATTTCATAAATATATTTGTTTCATACAATTATTAGTGTTCCAAACCTATATAAATTTATATCCCAATATTTTAAACTCAATAATGTTGAAGAAAAAAAATTGAAATTAATTTTATTAATAATTTTTATATGATGTTCAAAATGTTTCACAAAGAACATATTTTGAAAAATTATGCTCTATTATGGTCATAGAAGATGTGATATCCTAATAGTGCCTAACAAAATCCTTCTATAAAATCAAAGTCTATACATTAAAAAAAATTATCATAAAATAAATTAATTAATTTGTTATTGTTTTTATGAAAACATCCAACGACAATATATTGTCTCTAATCAATGATGTAAGGGTGGAGAATATAATTATAAGATAAGAACTGAATAATTTCAATATCCATGTTTCTCATTGAACAAAAAAATAGTATGTAATAGTAAAAGTATTTGACTTTGAATTACTTTTCATATGAAGTAGGTTAGTAATTCAATTCACCACTACTAGATACTTTTAGGGGAATAATAATGTTTTTATAAAAATTGGCATTAATGAAATCCAACATATTGGCATATTAGTTTGAGTTGTGGGTATCATAATTGTGTCTAAAATGGGGTGTTTAACCTATTATATATACATATATATATTGGTTGTTGATGAATCATTGTACCCTTAGTTGTGTGGATTTTTAGTTTACTAAAATGACTAAAAATAATTTTAACAAACTTGTAAAAGCTTCACCCTTATATATATATTTTTTCATGGATGTACAGTGGGGAAAGATGATCCCTTTTATGAGTATTCCCAGGTTATAATATAGTATTGGCATAGAATTTTGAAAAATAATCCTAGAATTATTGTTAATTTGAATATTTATTTAATTTAAATAAATTTTAATAGTAAATACTCTCTTATAATGTATTCTATAAATGGATTTCAATATGAAATTTTCATATAGTAATGAGAAAGACATTTTTTCATAAACAGATCAAGTTTAATTGAAATATAGTGATGGGAATTCATATAATCTAGAGAGATGATTAGACTGAAAAACTTATTCATTTATTTAAGTGTCATAAATATTTTAGTATTAAACTATGCTTCAAAAGATAAATTCTCTACCACAAAAAATTTATATTGATGAGAATTTTGTTTGATAAGAATTATTTTTTTTTTATAACCAAGATATTAATTTTCTATCAATATTATAATAATTTCAATAAATAAATAAGAAATCATTAAATTTTAAAGGAAGACCATAAAAATATGAAATGATATTTTAAACTTTAATTTAGGGAGAGGTTTTTTAGGTTGATTGTGGAATTGTTATGACGTTCTGTTCTAGGGATTGTTCACCAATATAACCCTCTATCTATAATTTTAAGTTATTAATGATTTATTTAAGAGTGAAATTTTATTTATTTCATATTCCTAGGGTCAGAATAAAATTATACTCTATTGTTTATTTAATAATTCATATTTTTTAGTAAACATCTATCATGGGTGTCAGAAAATTGGTCCAATAGAGTTCCATGGTTCAATGGATGTGTTTCTGCACACGGTTGGTAGTATTAAACACAAGGGGATCAATTTTATTAAAGGGTATGCTCTCAGGTTACACTACTTTAGACCCCTGAAGATTTTTTCTTTGGGGGGGGGGGGGGGGCTCAATTGCCCCCCCCCCCATTTTGTGACATCCTTTTGATATCCTTTTATCAGGAATAAAAAATTACTTAATGATGTTGGTGGTGAATGAAACATCGTATACCATGTTTATCTTAATATTTATGATTATTTGACATCCCTCGTGGACACATCATCAGTTTTGGATCCTACTTGGTCAGATCTGAGTGATTCTACAAGGGATGGCTGGTTAGTAATTTGATACATGTCTTTCCTTCATGTTAGAAATGTAGTGAGGATCACTAGAAAATAAAAATAAGAGAATGTTTTTTCCTCAAAGCACCAATATACCATCAAAAAGGTCTTGTACTCATCGGGACCTATAAAAGTGTGGAATTTCCGCCCAAAATCTCTAATAGACCCTTGAAATATCAATAACCAAATGAAACCAAGTGTAAATTTTTTGAAATCATTTCAAGGAAATATATTAATAATTAAATAATTTAAATAATTATTATTACTAAATAAAATTACTTCTATGATGTTTGGTAGAATCAGGATGCATGTTGAATTTTTACCAATCCCAGAGTGTCATTTTAACACGTTAGTCGTACCAGTTTAATTTTGAATTATTTGACTATTTTTTAATTAATAAATTTATATTAGTATATAAATAAAATTATTATTATTTGTTTATTTTTAAATATTTTGATGAGATGGAAATATTCTATTCATGAGTTACTTATCCTCAAGATTTGGTGATTTGTATATGATGACAAAATATTTGAGAAAATTTACTCATTTAAAGGGAATGAAAATTATTAATATATTAATTGGTATTTATACTAAATTATCCTAAAACACTTATTGAGATTTGGAATCTTTTTGATGTAATTTATTTGTGAAATTGATTATATAGGATAAAAATAAATGTGAATTTTTAAAAAAATTATATTGGATAATATATTTTATTAATGAAAAATAATAAATATCTAAATTCTAAATAAATTTTGAATGATATAATAAATAAATTAAAATATAATGTAGTTATATTGTTGACTGGGGAATATGGGGAAGGGACTTCAAGAAATAACTCATCAAAAATGACTTAATGATACAAAAGTGTTCATTTTTATTATTGGATGTCATTTAATATTATAAAAAAATATGTATGTTTTGAGCTTGTATTTTCTCTGTATGGTTTATTACTATTATATGATCTTACTTTTCAAGGGGAATCACCCACTAATATAAAATATTGACACTATAGCAGATCATTAAACTAAGATAATGGGAGTTGGGTATCATTGGTACCTTTTAGTGGGTTTTATATCAAATTAATATATTCTATTAATGATTTATGACATGTTCATAAATCAGAAATAATGATTATAATAATTTTTTTGATAACCTTAATAATTATGGTTGATTAATTATATATATGAATGAGTGATAACACGTCGGTATTTATTAAATGTTCCCAATACCATAAAGTGTATAATTATGGTGTGATATTTTATTTATAATCATTATTATCAGTTAATCTAGTTATGTAATGTTATCCTGTAATTGTTTTAGTGAATTATGTAAGGATAATACTCGATAAATAGTATTCCCATGTACCCCTATGAAGGGAATCTGAACCCACATATTTTGGGGGTAGTTAATGGGAAATTTCACCTTTTAATATCAAGTTAATATGGCCAATTACAAGAAGATACAAGTCATATGAAATGATATTTATATATTCTAGGTTACTAGTAATTGTTGGTGAGGAAATTACACAGACGTTATCCATTATGGCTTTTCATTGAGGGAATACATCATAGTTGTAAAATTTATAATGAACACCATACAATAATATTTTCCTCCTAGTGGTTGATGATTTAATAGGGGTTATATTTAAATGATGAAATAAAGTTTTATAGAGTATAGCTTAGTGGGGGAACTTATAAAAAAATGGAGATATGGGGAAATTAGTATTAAACCAAAAATAATAATTCTACATAACCAGTTAGGGATAAAAATTAGACCCCAACTAGTTTTAGTGATATAATTTGTTATAATATTCTACGTTTATACCGTGTCATTAAAAGTCATGATGTAAATATGTTTTCATATAGTTTACCATTTTCCAAACAACTTATTACAATGTAGTTTAGCATTTTGTAACTAGTACATCTTTTTTATAAATGTTTTCAAAACAAAATATTATTCTTGTCTTATATACTAGAAGATTTCTTAATGAATGATGTTTTTAGGGATTGAACCAATGAAGGATACTCATAGGGGACTTTTTTGGGGAATATATCTAATGATTATACCATAGATATATAATTTTATTATGTTAATGGTATAATTAAATCAAATCAATAATCCCAGATGAACTATTTTTTTGAGAGATAAGAGATAATAATTATCAATCATATTGATAAATTATATTTGTATGTTTTTTTACTAATGTGAAATCCCAGGATTAATGTTTTAACTATATTAATGATATAATCAAATTAGATCTATAAAACAAAATGAGTCACTCTATATGTGAGACACAAGGGACAATAGAATATTATGAACATTCTATTATTATATAATTATTATACTTTTACCTAAAGAGGTACACCATTGTGAATATCCAATATTTATGGTTGGTATTTTCTATAGGAATCATATTTTCTCTTATACTCATAAGAGAATCTCAAATTACATTCTAAGAAACTATATATAGGATATAGAAGGGAATATAAGTAGGATTATGACATCCTATAAGAAATAATATGGGATTACACAATGTGGGATTAACTTTATAACCAATATTGATAGACATAGAATAAATTCACTATTGAGTTGAACAAAACTTCTATTGTGTATTAATTATAGTATAGAAACCCCTAAATTTTATACATAAATATATCATCTCATTAGATAAATATATATTACATGACATTATGATCCATGATAAGAGCATAATGGTTTAGTGTATTGTGATATTCAGATACATAAAAAGTTGTTAGATTAGTGATCTTCACCATCTAAGACATAGTACATATCAATTCGAATATTTATTAGAAACATGAAACATAAAATATTTATCATATAATAAGGATAGGAAAACAAGATTAAGGGTGATCTTAGATGCTGGAAAAGGATAAACTTTTCAGTTATGAATGATCTTCTAAACAGAACATGCAAACAATTTTTTTAGGACATGAAATTAATCATTAAATAATATACACAATAATTCATATATCCTGAAAATGAGTCATGAAATAAATATAGTCATTTTTTCATCAAAAATATTTTATTTAAAAAACATGATCAATGAGAAGATTACAGAGGTATAAGATGATGTCTTAAAACAGTGGAATAAAGTGTGGAAAAATAAAAATCATAGAAATATTATGTCAATGCCACCAACTGATAAATTCATAATATGTTATGATTCTGATAACTACATGTATACCAACATTAGTTTTGAGATAAACTCTTTTTTCCCAATTTTGAGCATGGGATAACCTGTTGTGTACCCTATTTTGGTCTTCAGATATCATCCCAAGTACCCTTTAATATCATATAACATTACACATTATCTAATTCACTGGTGGAATATAAAATTATGGGTCCAATCATTTCATAATCATAAATCCATTCATATTTAGTACATATGATCATAAAAACATTCATTATAACTGAAAAAACATATAAAATAATACAATTTTCACAGATATTTCATCATCGTAGGTACCAACCATCTATAGAGATAATAAAGATGGTATCACTGGTTCATTTACCTAATAAATCATAAGTAACATCAAAGGATTTTTTTCAAATAGTGAAAATGAATTCATAAGATAACTGGAAATACTTTTGAAGAAAATAACATTTTCTTCTTGAAATCATGTATTTATAAGATAAAAATATACTAAATGTTATGGAAAAAATATTATTTAAAAATTATATTTTATACATTTATAGTAAGATTAAAATGATTTAATGTCTATGACCATGTGAAATTTCCAATCATTCCATGTATATTAGAACAAAGATCCCAAAATCATTTTCAAAAAATTGAAAAAAAATTGCAACTTTTGGAAATCTATAAGAAGTGACATTTGTTTTTTATTGAATATAATACATTGATATAAATTAATTCAAAAAATAATATGAGAATATAAATAAAATATAATTGTTTTTGAAAAAAACATTGATGTGGATGAAAAATATTATCTACCAAAGATGAAATAAATCCAACATTTCTCAAATATATTATCTTATTCACCTAAAGTAAGAATGAGACGATAATGGTAATGTTAAACTAAATATTTAGGGATATATAATGTAAAATTTATTTAAATGTTTCTATCAATAAACTATGATATAATTTACTTCAATGAAAATTTTGTGATAAAAAATCTTAATTGATATGATATTGTAACATAATTCTTTTTCCTCAAGTTTGACATTATTTAATTGTATTAAATAATCCAAGATAAAAAATTCAAATTTATTATAATTAAATACCAGAATCATGGAAATCATTATAATATCATACATTATCAACTTAAAATATTTCATCACCAAATAATTAACAATTCCATATTGATATCAACATTTTTGGGTGTCCACGGTTTCAATTTTCCTCGATGTTTCAGTTCTACAATTTCATTCTATATACATTTATCATGGTTACATAATATAAATAATTCATTTATTTATTTCAATATTTTATATATTTATTTTATACATATTTTCAATCATCAATAATAGTTTGAGAAAAAATTATTTCAAATGTATGCGGTGATTGTTGGTCATATGAACTCTTGAATGAAATTTTCATTTTCTATACAAAAATGAAAGAAAAAAAACACTTTAATCAATAAAATAAAATAATTATACCATAAATAATATATATATATATAAATTAAACATACATTTTTTCATCTGTGTAAATCATAAATGGGTGGAAAATCACATTAGTTTGTGAAGGTGGTAGTCTAGACGTACACACAAGTAATGTTATCATCTTACAATGAAATAGAAGGTAAGATGGTAGATATGATATTATTATTATTATTAAAAATTAATATTTATTTCCTAAAAATCATAAAAAACATTATATCTATCATTATAACAATCGTCAATATATGGTGATGGAAAATGAAATGCTCCACTACATGGAGGTGGTAGTCCACACCTATGCAAGAGTGATAATTTCACTTCCCATTTGATTTAAATAGGATGAAAAATGGTGTTTAAACATTCATAATAACAATATAGTTATTTGAGGATACTTAATTTATTATTTTATTGTGATTAACATATATTTAGATGAGTAATATGATGAAATACTCTGAAATACGTTGGGAAGGATGACTTCTACTATATTAGTTGACTTACATTAAATTATTTCTTAAGGACACTTATAATGGTATTTTGATATATTCTTATCATAGGGCATGGAAAAAATAAAATTATTTTCCAAATGCAACTTATAGGCTGAACAGGATCATCTCACATGACGAGAATTATTGTTGGTTCAATCACTAATTACAATTCAACTTATTTAATTTTTTATGTTTTATTAATATTTAAATATAAATGGTTTTATTTTTCTAAAACATGTAATTAATATAATGAAATGCAGAATTGAAATATAAGTAATGATGTTGACAAAATGCATATGAGAAAGAATGGTCTTGGACAATGGTTTGAGAACATGAGTTCATTCATTATTTTATTTGTTATATAAATTAAATTTGATAATTTAATTAGAGAAACCTCATTAATTAATTATTCTCTATTTATTAATTGAGTGTGCGATTTTTCATGCATTCGTTACACCAAACCACACATCCTCCAGTAGTCAAGCAGGGTAACACCTCAACCGATAATTCCATTCCTAAAAGACCTATCTCCACCATGTGCCATTTAATCCCTTATGGAAACCCCAAATCCACCATATATAAGGTTTTCCTAAAAGAAGGAATGGAAATGAATTAATAATCAGAAAAAATGTATTTGGAAATTGTGTCGGGGTTGTCGACCACCACACCCATGCAATATTATCGCCTTTACCACAAATAGAATAAAAACATTTTGAATTGAAGTTCAATAATGAAGGAAACCAGGAAACCTCCCTCAGGTCTAAGCATATAGTTAGTGACTTTCCATAGAAAGATTCATAGAGATCATGATGGAAATGTGAAAGAGAGGAAATTACAATTATAGTTGTAAGAGAAAGAAGGATTGAATAACAAATGAGAAAAAACATTAATAAAAAATATATACGCATTACGTGAGAAAATAAAAATAAATATAAAATAAAGAAAAAAATATAAATAGCCCTAGGCCTCCTCTCCATGGTGACCTAGATGGTGTGTGGGTATGAAGGAATGATTTGAGAGGTAGGAGCTCCTCTACCATTATAGGAAGATTTATATCCTACGAATTTTGACATGTTGTTGGCCTATTACTTGGAGAAATAATGCATGGACCCCCTCCTGGATGCTTTTCTAACTGTGTTGGCCATTCACCCTCCAAATATTATCTTATCTTGGCTCAATATGTATGAAATATGATTTATTCCATTGGAGGATTCCTTTTCTCGATGAATGTTCTATAAAGAATCCTCTAAATTAATAACCTCTAATGGAAATATAAATGAATTCAAAACTCAATAAAATTAATTTTAGAGCCTCTAATATGTGTCCCCATTCTATCACATGTGGAATAACATCGATTCTAGGTGTGTAGAATGATATGGACATTTATTACTGTGGTGGGGTCCATATTGTCTACCACAAAAAATCATCAACTTCATTGATGTTTAATGGCCTTTAGATGATATATTTATCCCCAAGTCCATAATACAATTTTTAAATATATAAAATAAGTATTCTAAAAAAAGAATCACTCAATTTGGAATTATATAATTAAGAAAATGACTAAACTACCCTTGACATTTTAAATATTTCACAAATCCATAATTATGCACTTTTTATAATATTTCTAATTTTAATTATATAATCCAAATTTACCATTATTTTATTTAAACATTTTAATACATGGGTTTTATCATTTATAACATCAATAATTAATTATTATTAGATTAAATATATAAACATATATTTTCTCTATCAAATACCACCACACTTAAACCCGGTTTCCCCTTAATCATAAAATCTCAAAATGGGATTCAGAGAACACTAATATTACCAATATTCAAATTCCAAAGTAAAAAAATTAAAAAAATCACTGTCAAATAACATTTTCAAAATTCTAGATAAATTATCAATTTAATTTCCCAATTTATAAAGAAGTAATTAATTTATATATTTTGCCATTCTCATTTGATAGATGATGGAACTTATTCATTCATTCATTCATGATTTTCAATTCATTATTATTAAGCCTGCCAAATCATTATTTACCTTAACATGAAATTTTTCCTCTCATCTATCATGAGAAAATTAATGTAGTGTTATTCTCATATTATAAGAACATGCACAATATCCAAAATCCTGTAAAATAATCTCTTTAATTAAATTTTAAAGACAAAAGTCTTATAAAATCATGAGGAATTTTCCATTAATGTTCAAATGACTTTGAGGCTTATGATTGGAAGGATTTAAGGTTTTAAAAATTGAGTCCTAAAGTGGAGGTTTATCTCATAAGCATAATGCATGATATAAAACATGTGATGATATTATCCCCTTTAATGTACCATGACCCACTTCCCCAAAAACTCAAAGTGATGTAATGATCAATGTTAAGAATAATGAATGACTAAAGGAACCACTTGATTTTTTTGAATTTTGATTTTTTTTTTCATTTTTTGTTGAAATTTAGGATTACATCAAAGCTAACATATATCATATAACCACATATGTTTATAATATCATCAGTTTATAAAGTGGTGATTTTTTATTCTCCCAAATCACAACCAATGTTTCATTTTTTTGGATCTTTTTATCATATTTTTTTTTTCATTTTTTTAATTCAAGAGGGGAAAATAATTGAGTATAATGAATAATTCAAAAACCTCTAAAAATTTCTACAATAAAACCTCCACACTATTTCCTTACAATGTATAACATTTCTTCTACCATGATTAACTTCACCCTCACACTTCATCATTAAAATATAATGAAAATACCAATATTATGGTAGGAGTGGATAGAAATGGATTGAAACATGGCTCATCCCTATAAGTTCATTCATGGTCTCTATGGAATTAAATAATTATTGATGTGAAGGTTGAATTTAAGGATAAGTTCTTTTCCAAATATTTCTCAATCATTATAAATGTTCTTTTTTATAGTCACATCTTTGACAACTTCAAATGCAAGTTCCGGTAGGTGAAAAGTACCAAGATCACTCAAGAAATATGCTTAAAAATAAGTATGAACTACATGGTATAGAAATACTCTTAGGAATGTGAAATTTGATTTTGTACATTCACTCAAGGCATTAATAATAATAATAAATCAATTCACATGAATTTCAGAAATTCAAAGTATGAAAAATGGTAGGAAAATTTTATTTACACAAATAAACTAATTCCCTTAAATCATGCATCATCATTTCAATATCTATTCTTCACTTTAAACATTCAATCTTCCATTTTACTGATTAAATAACATTAACATTCAAATCTAAAATATGGTATCATAGGATTACTAAGAAACCTATGCCTCTTAAACAATTCAAGTAATGTAATAATTTATGTGTGGACATACAATTTTATAATTAAATCTCAAAACACGTTTTGGAACAAAAAATGAAAGGAATTTCAATGTTTAAACATTAAAATTAAAATCCCTTTTGAATAAGGCTTCAATACTCTTCCTCTATTTAAGGATTCCTTTTCAAATTTATGAACCTACAAAATATAATTACTCACTTAAGAACATGAATCATATCATTAAAGATAAAAAAGATAAGGAGTAGTGGGCCTCATGTTTGACTAGTCCAGAAATGGAATTTGAAATAAAAAAATCATGTAAAGATAAATCTTGGAATAATCCCCCAAGGGGGCTTGGAATTTTTACTGTCTCTAGAGGGAAGTATCATCTGTTATCCAATATTATAGGGTGGATGATGTTTCTTTGATTTGAACCACCACATGTGGCATTTCACAGAATCAACATATGTGTTATTCATCAGGAGGACTCCTTGGAGAGAGTACACCATATCTTCCCCCTTTACAATATGGTAAAACTTACATGGAGTGGGTAGGATGATGTACAGAGCCTCCTCCTCCATCGTTGGTACGTGTGCAATGTTCTCTTTCACTTATTGTAATCCCTCAAATGATTTTTCAATGTAAATTTTGGAGCACTAGGTGTTCCTCAATAGGTGAATATTCTTTTTTCTCATTATCCTCCGAGGAATAATAAGATTCAATAGATTCTAAATATTTAAAACTATTAGTGGTGATACTCAAATTAGTTTCAATAAAATCAAATGAGTTTGAGTTCAGGATTTCATTATCTCCTTGAGTAGTTTAGGCTTGAATATTTTCTTTGGTGTAAAGTTCCTCTTGGAGTTGATTATAACTAGATTTAGGGAGGTAGTCAGGATCCTCCTTCTTTATTTCTAATTCCACCACTTGGGTGGTGTCTTCATTATTTGGTGTTATCACATTATATTTAAAAGGCTTGGGGAGATCAAGTAGTTCATCACATTCATTCTAGAATTCATCTTGTTCTTTTTTATCTCCCACATGTAGCTCAGCAGGGAAGTCATCATCTTTTTAATCTATCATGGGTAGAATTGGTTGAGTGGGGATGAATGATTCTTCAGTTACCTCAAAATTTACATACTCTGGTTATTCAATGATTAGTGGTGAAATATTTTTAACCACTAGCTCAACTTATTTTTCTAGTTCATGGTTAGGTTTCTCCATTACTGCACAAACATAGTCAAATTCTCATTCCATTTTCCTCCCCAAATCATCATGAGTATTACTCATCTGTTCAAATCAGTCATTTAGATCAAAATAATCAACTTCTGGTTCTTCATATTTCACCTACGAGTAATCATCCCAGGCATAAAAATTTGAATATGATGACATCATGGAAAAAGAATAGTTTTTTATATTTTATATAAGGAAACCAATAAAAAATATTTTCAAAAATGTGAATTTAGAAAAAAAATTTGATCAATGTAACTTCTAGCTCCCCGAAAAGGGTGAAGATTATGATGCACGCCTATTATAGGGTTTGGAAATAGCAGATTATTTTCCTAATACAGCATAAGGGCTGATGAGTGTTGTCCACTTAAGGAGAATTGTAATTGGTTTGATAAGTAATTATAATTCACATAATATAATTCTTTATGGATTAATTTAATATTTACTTAAAATAATGTTTTTTTTGAAAATGTGTAATTAAAATAATGTAATGCAGAATTGAAAAATAAATGCTCCTGTAGACAAAATGTAGATGTGAAATAAAGGTCTTGGCCAAAATGTTGATAACATGTTTTCATACATAATTTTATTTTTTATGAAAATTAAAGTTTATAATTAATTTAGTGTATCCTTATTAAGGAATTAATCTCTATTTATTTATTGAGTGTGTGATTTTAGCATCCATAGGGCACACCAGACCACACCTCATCTAGTTGTCAAATAGGGTAACACCTCAACTGAGAAAATTATTTCTAAAATACCTTGCTCTACCTTATGATATGTATTCCCTTATGACAACCACAACACCACTTTTTGAAAACAATTTCTATGATAAGGGTGTTAAAATGAATTAATCAATGGAAAATAATGGATTTGGAAACAATGTCGGGGTGGATGATCACCACACCAAGGAAATATTATCACATCCACCAAAAAAAGAATAAAAAAAATTTTAATTGAAGTTCTGTAGTGAATAACACTGTGAATCCTCCCCCATCTCCATGCCTTGAGTAAGTCACTTTACATGGGGAAGTGCATATAGATCACGATGGAAAGATGGAAGAGAGATAATGAGAATTAGAGATGGAAGAGATGTAACGATAGACAAATAAATCTGTATTAGTTTAATATAAAACATGAATATATAACATGGGAAAAGAAAACTAAAATAAAAAAATAATGAAACAAAATTATCTAAATGTCCCTAGGCCAGCTATTCCTGGTTACCCAGATGGTGTGAGGATGGGATGGAATGATATTAGAGGTAGGATCTCCACTCCTTTTTTAGGAAGATTTCGTTTATCTGAATGTTTTCACGTTTTTAATCCATTAAATTTATAAATAACGTGTGGACCCCTTCATGAAAGTTTCTCCTAAATATGTTGGCTGTTGACCATCAAAATTACTACTCATTTTTCACCAGATGATTGCGTTCTAATTTTTTATTGTAGGTTTCATTTTCTGGATTAATGTTCTAGGAATCTTCCTCTAAAATTATAACCTCCAATGGAAAACATAATGACTTCTAAACATCATAAAATTAATTTTAGAGACTCTAATATATATTCTCGTGCTATCTCAGGTGGAATAACATCAATTGAAGGTGTGTAGGCTGAGATGGACGTCTGTTACTATGATGGGCTCCATGTTGTCCTCTTGGAAAAATATTTAACTTAATTGACATATTAAGGCCTCTTGATGAATGATTCAGCCCCTGGTCCTGAAGAAAAAGTTGAAGTAAATAAAAAAATTATTTTAAAAAAATTAATATCTCAATTTGGAATTATATTTTTCAATAAATAGCTAAACTACCCTTGACGTTTTAAATCTTTCAAAAATCCAAATTTATAAACATCTCACAATTTAGCTCATTTTCATTATATAATCCAAATGTCCTATTATTTTAATAAAACATTTAAATAAATAGGTTTTATCATTTAAAAACATAGAATATTAATTATTATTGGATTAAAAAAAATGCACATATATTTTCTCTATCAAATACCACCACACTTAAACCTTGCTTTCCCTCAAGCATAAAATCACAAGATAAAATACAGAGGACACAAATATTACCAATATTCAAATTCAAAAGTAATAAAATAAAATTAAACCAATGTCAAATAGAATTTTCAAATATCCACATAAAATTTAAATTTAACTTCCCAATTTCTATATAAACCATTAATTCATATGTTTTACCTTTCCCCCTTGAAAAGTGAATGACCTTCTTTTTTCATTCATTATAGCCTCTCAATTCAATATTATTTAGTATGCCACATCATGATTTACCTTAACTTTTAATTTTTTCTATCATCTCTCATAATAAAGTTCAATTATAGTTATGCTTATATCATAATAACATGCACCCTATCCATAAGAAAGTAAAATAACATCTTTCTTCACTTTGTAAAGTCAAATGGAACATAAAATCGTAAGGACATTTCAATAAAGGTTCAAATGACATTGTTTCTTATGGTTGTTAGGATATGATGTTTTAAAAATTGAGTCTCAAGAGGAGGTTTATCTCTTAATTACAATGCATGATATCAAAGTAGTGACGAAATTATCCCCTTCAATGTACCAGAACCCACTTCCCCCAAAACACAATGTAAGGTCATGTTCAATGTTAAGAATAATGAATGATTAATGAACCCTCTAGATTTTTGTTATTTTTTTTCTTTTTTTTTCTAAAGGTATTATTCGATAACAACACACATCCATCCCCTATCCATATATTATTAGAATATCATTGGTCTAAAAAATGGTGGTTTTTGGTTCACACAAATCACAACCAATGTTTTCTTTTTTTGAATTTTTTTTTTATTTTTTTCATTTTTTAATTCAAGAGTGGAAAACATATAGTATAATTAATGCATCAAAATCATTTTAAAATTGCCAAAATAACACCCCCACACATTTTACTTACAATGTATAAAATCCATTCCACCTTGATTACCTTTACCCCCACACTTCATCTATAAAATATCATGCCAATAAAAATCATAGGGTAGGAATGCATAAAAATTTCTTAAAGCATGGATCATCTCTATAATGGTCATTCATGGTCTCTATGGGATAAAATAAGTATTCATGTAAAGTTGGTAATTAAGGATTAGGTGTTTTCCAAAGATGCCTCAATCATTTTTAATGTGCTTTTGTATAGTCACAACTTTGAAAATTTCAAATACATGTTCTGGTATGTGACATGTTCCAAGATCACTCATGAAATATTTTTATGAATAAGTAGGAAGTACATGGTCTATAAATCCTCTAAAGAATTATACATTTTATTTTGGACAATAAATCAAGGCGTAATTAATAATAAAAAATCAATTCACATGAATTTCACAAATTCAATGAATTAAAAATGGTAAGAAAATTTAATTTAACTATATAAACTAATTCCTTTAAATAATGAGTCATAATTTCAATATTCATTCTTCACATTTAACATTAAATTTTCCATTTTACCCATTGAATCTAATTACCATTCAAATATAAATCATGGAATGTAAGGATTCCTAAGAAAATCATGTCTCCTAGATAAGTCCATTAAATCATTAATTCATGTGTGGACATGAAATTTTATCTTTATAGACGAAAACATGGTTTGGACCAAATAATTTAAGAAGTTTAAAAGTTTAAAAATTAAAAGTGAACTCCATTTTGAAATAAGGATTCGATCCTCTTCCTCTATTTAAGGATTTATTTTCCCATTTATGAACCCACAAAAGTGAATTACCCACTTAAGAACAAGGATCATGTCATTGAAGCTCAACAAGATAAGTGGGAGTAGGCCTCATGTTGGACTAATCTAAAAAGTAATTTGAAATAAAAAAAGCATGTAAAGATAAATCTAGGTATGATCCCTCAGGTGGGACATGCATTTCTACTACCTGCAGAGGGTAATACCACATGTTATCCAAAATCAAAGTGTAGATGATAATTCTTTGATTTGAACAACCACATGTGGCTTTTCCCAACATCCACATCCATGTTCTTGTTAAGGATGACTCCCTGGATAGAGTACACCAGATCCACCCCCTTTTCAATTTGGTACAACTTTCATGGTGGGGGATGGATGAAGTATAAATCCTCCTCCTCCTTCATTTCTACATGTGAAACATTCGCTTTCTCTTGTTGTATTCCCTCAAAATTATTATCAGTGTATTATTGGAGCTCTAGGTATTCCTCAATTGGTGCATCTTCTTCTTTATCATCATCATCCAAGGCATAATTGGAGTCATCCAATTCGGAAAACTCAAAACCATTAGGGGAGATAATCACATTCGTTTCAATAAAATAAAATGATTTAGAGTCCAAAATTTTATTATCTCTTAGAGTATGTTCAGCTTGAATATTTTACTTGGGGTAAAGTTATTCTTAGAGTTAATTATCAATGGATAGAGGTAGGTAGTCAGGCTCCTCCAACTTTACTTCAAATTCCACCACTTGGGTTGTGTCTTCTTTCAGAGGTGCTAGGTTTTCTTATTTATAAGGCTTGGGGAGATCAACCAGTTCCTCAAATTCATTACATAATTCATTATGTTCTTATTGATCTCCTACATGTAGCCCAGTAGGGAATTCATCATCTTTTTCATCTAACTCAGGTATAATTGGTTGAGTGAGGATGATTGATTCTTCATGTACCTCGACATTTACCTCATATGGTTCTTAAATGGTGTGTGTAGAAATCCCTTCCACCATAGCCTCAACTTATTTTTCTTGTTCAGGGTCATATTCTTCAATCACTCCACGAACATAGTCAAATTCCTATTCCATTTCCCCCCCAAATAATCCAGACTATTACCCATCCTTTTAACCCACTCATTTAGATCATGTTAATCAACTTCTGGTTCTTTATATTTCACCTAAGAGTAATCTTCTCATGTATATAAATTTGAATTTGAATACATCATATAAAAATAATTGTTTATTATATTTTTTTAATAATGAAAAAAAAGAAAAATATTCACAAAAATGTGAATTTAGAAAAAAAATATCAAAGTAACTGCTTTGTTCCTTATTAACAGTGCCAGTTTTGATGCACTCTTGTCATTGGGCGTGGCAAAGGAAAATTATTTTCATAATGGATTATAGAGTCAAACCAATGCCATCTCACTTGAGAAGCGTTGTAGTTGGTTCAATCACTAATTTTAATTCACCTAATCTAAATATTTATGGGTTTTTTAATATTTACTTAAAACAATCATTTTAGTTTCTTAAAACAATGGTTTTTGTTTATGGAAACATGTAATTAAAATAACACAATACCTAAATAAAATATAAATGCAAATGTAGGAAAAATACAGGTGGGAATGAAAGGTCTTGGTCTAGGATTTTTTTAAGATGGGTTCATTCATCATATTTGAAATTTAAATTAAATTTGATAATTCATTTACTGGATTCTCATTAATGAATTAATATCCCTTTATTTATTGATTGTGTGATTTTATAATGGGTTTGGCACACCAAACCACACCTCCTCCAGTAGTCCGGTAGGGTAACACCTCAACTGATAATGTTATTCTTAAAATATATGCCTCTACTCTATGTTATTTCATCCCTTATGGAATCCATAACTCCATTGTATGAAGGGTAATCATAATATAATGGAGGGAAAATAAATTAATCAATGGAAAAGAATGGATTTGTAAATAATGTCTTGGTGGAAGACCGCCACACCCATGCAATATTCTTTCTTCTACCACAAATAGAATAAAACCATTTTGAATTAAAGTTCAATAATAATAAAAAGATGAGAAACCTCCCTCGGGACCAAGTCTCTAGTTTGTAAAATTCCATGGCTATGTGGATAGAAATCATTATGGAACGATGGAAAAGAGAGAAAACTAATTAGAGTTTGAATAGAATGAAATATAGAAGACGAAATTGGAAACACATTAATTAAAAAATTATGAATGCATTACCTCCGAAAAAAATAAAACAAAAATAAAGAGAGAGAACAATATAAATGGACCTTGGCCTCCACTCTTAGGTGAACCAGATGTTGTGGGTATTGGAAGAAATTATTTGAGAGGTAGGTGCTCCACTCTTTTTATAAGAATATTTATGTCTTCTGAATGTTTCCACGTTATAAACCCATTAGTTCACCGAATAATGCATGGACCCCTTTATTAAAGTTATTTATGAATTTTTTGGCCATTAACCCTCCAAAATTTAACTCATTTTGGATCTATATGTATGCATTATGATATTTTCATTGGAGGTTTATGTTTTTGGATGAAGGTTCCATGATGATTTCTCAAAAATTACAACTTCTAATAGACTTTTTTATGACTTTAAAAAACTATACAATGAATTTTAGATCCTCAATTATGTGTCCTCATGCTAAAGGAGTTAGAATAATATCAATCGGAGGTGTTTAGGATGATATATACATCCTTTATTGTGGTGGGGACCCTATTGTACACCTGGAAAAATATTCAACTTCATTAATTTTTTAAGGCCTCTAGATGACCGACTCAACCCGTGATCTAGCAGACAAAGTAGAAGTAAATAAAATAAAGATTCTAATAGAAATTGAATCACAAAATTTTGAATTATAATATTCAATAAATTCTAAAATACCCTTGATGTTTGAAATCTGTAAAAAATCCATAATCATGCACTTTTTCAAAATTATCTCATTTTCATTATATAATCCAAATTCCCAAAAATTTTAATAAAAAATATAAATACATGGGTTTTATCATTTAAAACATCAAAAATTAATTACTATTGGAGAAAAATATGCACAAATATTTGATCTGTTATATTTCATGTAGGAAATATCCAATAATTCATGGATATATATATTTATAAGATGTTTGAGTATGTTTGGGTTAATATAGATTGTTCAATGTGGGGTAAAGAGGCAAAAGGAGGGGTGTTCTTTTTATGTGTCAGAGATGACTCAATTAGGATTTCAAAAAATATTACAATACAATATTAACATTCATAATATTAATTCATCCTTATAAAAAAATAATTATAATGTGATAGGTTTATTTCATAATACTTTTACATAATAGTATTTATAAAAGTTTAATTGGAAAACAAACCACTATTTCTTAATTCTTCTCTGTGTAAACTTGTTTTAATCATAATTATTATAGAAAACTAGTGTAATTATTAATATTACATATAAAAAACTATTTATGTTATCAAACGTATTAAATATTATTATTATAAATATTTAATCAATTTTATTAAATTATATTCATTGATGTTTTTGTATTTAATATAAAAATAAAATACAAAACATGACAACAAAATCATCCATAAATTTTTTTCCTATATATAAAATGTTTTTATACCAAAATCAAACATAAATTTCATTCTAATGACCTTTATTTGTAAACTAATTAAGTAAATTAACTAATGGTAATTTTAAAACCATTTTCTTATAAAATGGAACTTTTTGAATGTTTTAAGCAAATATTCATATTCAATAAAAATTTGTACTGTTCACTATTAATAACAATATCAATCTCTTAAGAAAATTATAAAAGAACACTTTGATAATATGTACAAGTTGATTTGAAAAATCAATTATATTATTTATATAAATTTTAAAAAATCGTAAAACATTTATTTTATTATTATTTTAAAAATAGAAAAACCCCATTTTTGAGGAATAATGTATTTTTGTAGAATATGATGACTTTTCTATAAATTTAATACTTATTTATCTACATATTTATTTTATCCAAAAACATTAAACATATTAGTATTCAAAAATGTGGTAATTCTTATTCTCTTTAATAATTTAATATCTTAAAAATAAAGGTATAATGTATTATGATACATGTGCAGTCAATGTTGTTTGTATCTCATGATATCAAATAAATTAAAATTATTTTAAGAGTTTTATATCATAAAATAGTAGGTGGTTACATTTTACACCCATTAAAATGTATTTCACCCATTAATATACATCACTATGATATTAAAATGATGATCTATTTATTTTATCACATCCTTAGGTACCCATTTTTCTTTTTCAGATTTCTACTTAATTTAGAAAATTTTAACATGCTATGTACTATGGTTCCCTATAGTCTTTTTTCTATAATGAATGACTTATAAAAGTGGTAATTCATAGGAAATATCATTATCTAGTAGGAAAACCTAGAAATATAGTACATGATAAATATCTGGTTTAAACTTCCTTAATAGAGACACATGGAATATATCAAGAATATATTAGTGGTTATGTTGAAATTCCATGTGATATGAAACCATCCTTACTAGATCAATAATTTTGAAGGGGACACTAAACATAGGGTGAATCTTTCCCTTATTATTGAATGTCATAACCATATTTCATAGGGTAATTTTTATGAATAACAACTCACTAACTATTAATTACTGACACAATTGATGAGTATTTGTATAACATTCCTATAAACTCTTGGAATCTATGATGTTCTTCGAAATGGATATATATTTATCTATAATTTCTATATCAATCTCAATACCAAATAGCTTTCCTTTTCTAAATCCATCTCAGAACATTGATGTTCAACACTTCTTTCCATTGAGATTTTCATAGAGATCCATATAAATTCTTGAGATAAATATATTATTTTAAGAAAACTCGAGTAGGGTACAATGTTAATCCCCGCCACATTTGATGTTCATATAAAAAGAACCCAAAAAATTCTATATTTTATATTTGTTTCTCTTAGACGGACCATGATTCGATGGATGGTAAGATGTACTGAATCACAAATCAAAATATAAGACATGAAAAATAAAAATCTATATTATTTAGGTAAACCATACATCCCAATTAGATAAAATATAATTTTCTACTCCATACAACCTTAAACTTTATTTAATGTATATCCTATAGTTTTAATTTGAAGATAAATATTCACTGATAATAGTGAAGTGTGTGATCTTCATAAAGAGATCAATTATAAAAAAATCATTTACTTTTTCAATTTTGTGGTGTGTGATGAAAAAAATCAATGGTGACAATCTCTCATTTCTGTTCTATCATGGATTTTTGTTTTAACATCCACTTAGACTTTTGTGTATTTGTAGCACCTTAAATACCAAACTAAGAACACGGTGTTTGAGAGAATGTATAACAGTCATCACCAAATGTGTAATGGAATATAATTCCCCAATGAATTACAATATATTTAATATTATAAATTAATTAAATCTATGATATATCTTTCGATGAACATAATATTGAGTTATCATATGTCACACACAACAATAATTTTCTTTAAATGACTTTGTTACATGTATGTATGAGTTTTTCTGTATAATGAAATATTATTAAGAATTATTCAACCTAACCAAACAATTAAATTAGTATTAAAATATAAAGTTCTCTACATAATAGAAATATATGATTTACCAAAATATAATATTATATAATTAGTCACTATTTATTTATAAATGATTATAAAAAACTCATTAGATTTAAATAAATATATTATTATATTAATCCTCGCAAATTTTTTTACCATAAATAATTATATTAATTTAAATTAATGAGTTATATTAATTATATATATATATATATATATTATAATAAATAAAATATTTTTTATATTCAGCCAATATATTTGATAGCCTATAGATAAACACAAACACAATTTTATGGATAAAATACATTATTTTAATTAAGAAATTTTCACCACCATTTAATGAGGAAACCATTTTAAATAAAATTTGTACCCATTTTTACATATAATATGTATAAACAAACTTAAACATCAGAAGAGAAACATAAAAATTAGATTCTGGAGAATTTATGGTATTTTTATGTGAATTGTCATTTTTTAATGAATAGATTTCATTTTAAAATTTATTTAATTTTATTTAGTTAAATGTTCTGTAAATTTATTCGAGTCATTGTATTCAATTTCATTTTTAAATTGTGAATAAAAAAATAGGAAATATTTTGACATTTTTTACTTTAAATCCCTGCATTGTTGTCCCATTTAGGGGATTAACATTAAATTTTATTTTGACACGTCTATTTTTTTAATTTGAAAAAATGGATTAAATATTTTAAATATTAATAATTTATATTTTATAATGAGGTAAAAATAGTTTTTTACCAAATATATTTGTACATGTAAAAAAAATTAATGACAATTATTAAGGAAAATGAAGCATAATAAAGGAAAAAACCTTTAACATAAGGGCCCAGATGACCTAGAAATATGTCTAAAAAAACTTTTCAGGATTTAAATAATACATTATAATTGATTTATATTTTCTTTGGTTTTTATGACATTTTTTTAGAAACAACATGGATACTCCGAATTTCATTTCAAAAATTCCAAGTGAATCATTTTCTTCCCTTACTAAAGGCTACCAACTCTCTGATTTCATCACACCAATCAAGCCACTAATGTTCCAAAAATATCATCAAAAATTTTAAATCAACATCCCTCACTTATTACTTGAATCATCCTTTTGATCATAAATCAATCCATGTAAGCCTTTTGGTACCAAACAAAAGGATTTACCATATCAAAAGGTAACATCTTCTCTCATGCTCTTTAGATTTATTTTCATTTTCCACCCACTCAAATATATATATTCCATAATTATATAAAAAACATTATACAAAATATATTAATATGTTTTTTATTTTATGTTTTTTAATAACACTCACACAAATTTATATCTAATTGGTATCACATATACTATTTTTGTGAATGACGAACTACCACCTCACGAAACAATGATTGTTCATTTTTTCTATTACAGCCTATAATGGTGGAAATTATGATGGAAAATATGTTTATATATGATATATTTTATAATCATTATAAATGTATTCTTATTAATTTTGTTGATAATATATACCCTTATACTTTCTATTCTGTGTCAATACGATAACAACCTTTGTGGAAGTGTGGACTACCGCCTCCTAAAAGCGATATGACTCATTCACGGTAAAAATGTGACATAAAAAAGATGATATTAATAAACCTATGTAACATATAAAACATATATATGATAATATAATTATAATATATATATATATTTAAAATTTAATTTTCATTCTTTTTATAAAAAATTTAATTGAAAGTATCGTCCATGCATACATACGATCTTCTGTCTCTATAGACAGTGCTTTTAATTTCTTATCTCCAATAATCATAGATTATTATAAATAAATATTTACATAATATATTTTATAATTAATCCTTATTTTAAATAATTAATATGATGAAATCATGTTCTAATTAATTATAAAAATAAACCATAAGAGAAAACATACTTGAGAAAACTAGTCAATTAACACCTAAAATTTTTAAAATAATGAAAGAATGTTAACAAATAGTAAATGAAATATTGTAAGAAGTTAATATATGATATAATAAAAATTAGTATCATTATTTTCTAATATAGTTACATATTTTAAACCACTATGCAGGTGGATAAATTCCACACAACAAAATAAGATTATGTTAAAGAAATTTCATCTCAATTTACATTCCATTGAGACTTATTTGTTATCATGCACCAATTTACCTTTATTTGGTTTATATAATTCCGTTTGACATGATTTATCCTCAAAAAAATTACCCACATGATATTTTAATTTTAATTTAATGTTATAATTTTATGTGTATTATGATTTAAATGTTGTAAGGTTGAATGGGACACTTTGTTATGTTTAAATGTGATTTCCCATAAATGTTTTATTGATCATTCACCAGTTTTTTGATTCATTAACCTACATTTCCATTGTTTTTAATTGTCCTATAGTAGTGAAATTTTGATAAATATATATCCTTCATTCATTATAGATATGTGATATGGTATGTTGTTAATTATTTGAATCTATTATTCGATATGATGAATGCTTTGGATAGGTATAACACGGGTGGTCCCAGATTATAAATAGCCTCTCAATGCATCGATAGTCTCATGAGACATACTCATTGGAAAAATTAGATGCAGTTTTACTAATTATGTTAAACCATCTTGAAAATGGTATTGATTTTAGTGGATCATGATCCACATACATGATGTCCAAAAATTAATAAACTCCCTCATATATATTCTTTTATTATTTATCTATGAGATTTTGCGTCGATGTTTCTATGGATATAGTTCATTCTTATTTTAGAAACTAGATGGAATAATTTTTAATTTCATACATTTCCATATTTATTTTTCCTTATCTATTAATTTTAATGGAATTTATTATCATTTATTCGACTTTATTTATTAATTTATTCTCACTGATTCATTTTTTCTTATGCGTTAATTTTCCTTACTGATCATTTGAGCTCACCTTGTTATGTTTCCTTTCCCCATGTTATGAAGATGACTACATTGAATAATATTTAAAGGATTACATTTATTTATTTTTATTATGTATTGTGTTTGTTTTTCATATTTCCCAAAGTATTATCAGTATCATTTAAGTAATATGACATTCCATGATAGTTAAACAAACATGTCCTTAAATTTTGATTCTTCATAACCAAGTAAATTTCATAAAATAATGAACTATCATTGGGATTTTTGGTTCAGGGTGTTAAATTATTAGCCATAACCTATTAATAAACAGTTAACCCACATAAGTATTATGTTATATGTCATTTCATGTTAACCCATATGATATACTCCAAATAATTTTTATCTTCCTACATATTTGATTAATATAGTATAAGGACCAATGATATTTATCCAAAAAATCCTTCTTCTGGTATGGTATTAGTGGGGAATATACCCAGTTCATAACAAATTGAATTCATTCACAATTAATGTTGAACTCAAGAATTATTTCACCTTATTTTTTTCTCTACATATTCCTCATATTCCTCTTTAATAATCATATTGATAATGGTTAAACAACAATTTATTCACTTCCCTTTAGATTTCTTGATCTATCCTTTTCATATCCATAAATATTGCATCATTTTTTTCCTCTACAGAAATATTCATTCATAATCCATAGGAATAAGATCATCTTTCAACATGTTCTTTTTCCCTGGGTTGTAATATATGATTAGTCATAATCTTTAAACAACTCCATCCATATACTCTAGACTATATTTAACTCTTTTTATGTGAATAGGAAATGACCCTAACTTTTATCAATAAATTTTTTTAAATCACACAGTAATTTCATATATTATAAATCACATTAAATCACTTATAGAAGATAATGAATAATTTATAAATGAATGGTAAATGAAATAACAACTATTTATATATGTTGAAGAACATATTCTGATAAAATAGTAACTTGAGATTAGGAATAGTAATTTGGCCTATATGAATAATAAACCTGGAGAATGAATAGTAGCCTCACCCATGAGGGTATAATTTTTTATTCCTTTTATAAATAAAATAATAGTATAGTTATATCATCTCCTAAGTAAAAAAGTTTTTATAAGATTATTAATTAAGCGTTAGAATTTTTGTTAGACATAAATATTTAATTGAAAAAATTGATTAATTTTATAATTTAAAAGAAAATTCACTTTCATAAAATGAATTCATAAATTAATATTTTAATTTATTATGATTTGAAGATAATTTTATGAGACATTAAATTATTTTTCAATGTGTTATAAAAGTAGTTATAATTTTAAAATCTATATTTTCCAAGTAAATGATAAATTTAATTAAAAATTCAATTACTCATATATATAAACATATTTTTATCAAATGTAATTCATTTTTTAATTATACATGTCAAAAAATGGTTACATTTTTTTCTAAAATAAACTTCTTTTTTATGAATAGTAAAATACAATAATTTACAGTAAAATCAAAATACATGAATTATGGATTCATGGATAAAGTATAGATTATGTAAGACCACAATCTCGAATTATCCTTCATTGTTTAAATATTTTTATATATTATTCTGAAATAATTATGTCTTGATCCAGAATAATAAACTAGTGAATAAAATAATGAGAAAGTACACATATCCCCCACTATAAATACACACTCAACCCATCTACTCCTCACACCTCTCATGCTTCGAACCTTACCCAAATATATCTGAATACAATTTATTAACTCTTTCCACACATCCAAGAGCTCTTTTCCTCATAAAATGATGAAATCCATTTCACTGAGAAGGTTCTCAAGAAAGATAAATTCATGAGGTTAAACCCTCTTTCTTTTTCTATTAATTTCGTTTCAATTACATTTATTTTATTCTATTGTCCTTTTATTAAATTATCCAAATAGAATAGTAACTCTAGTCTATTTGGTATACTGGTATTCTATCATGTTAATTTATAATCAATCATAAAACTCCTCCATCTCTCTCTCTCTTATTCATAAAATGAAATTGTCTCTTGAGATGTGTCAATTTAACAACGTCATGGGCGATGCACATTCATTTTACTCTAACACATTAAATGATATTAATATAACCATTAAATAGTCGAAAAATGATTTTATAATTTATGTCAAAAATTTCATCATGTTCTATATGTAACATATATATATATAATACTAACTAATAATACCAAATGAGTATGTTGTGATAGAAAAACACAAAAAATTAACATAAAAACATCATTAACATTTATCTAATGTTTCCTAATCATAACATATAATTTTTTTTAAGATCATTTAAAATTATATAATATAATTAATGAAATATAATAACAATTATGGATATTTGCCCACATTTTACATGAACTTCCATTCTTGTATTCAAGAAAACCAATTATGAAAACCATATAAACAGATGCCTCTGAATGATGAAATTAAATAATATAACATTTATAAGAAAACATAAATAAACATAATAAAACCATAATTAATCAAAATCATGTATAAAAGGTTATGGAATTTTTAATTAATTAATTTAATTTTATTATACTCTATATTAATTTGGAGAACATATTGAGACATAAGGTAAGTGGAATTCTCAAACCCAACTCCATTTCATTAGGTTTTTCCCTATTTCACCACATTATTAGTGTGGATATTACATAAATATGATTTATTCATCATTTTATTATCTATTTTTGGATATAAATGTTTCATAACTACATTTATGAAAAACAAAATGTTTTCTAAAATAAAACTTATTTAAAAAAACACACCTTTCATATCTCCATATTGATTCTTTATCACGTATGGTTTAAGAATATTATATCATATTTATTATTACATCATTAATTTTAAAACCCATGTTATGAATTTATGATTTATGAAAATAATCCAAATCTTTTCGATGGGTTATTTTATTTCCATAATTGATATACCTTCTTTAGGGCATGAGTGATAATGTAAATTTTATGATCTGACAGGTGCACCCAGAATAATATAGCATAATGTGAATGTTATATTGTGGTGGTCAAACCTATATTTATATAGTGATCCAATGAATTGGGTAATGTGATTTATCACATGATAAAAGTGAAATATGCATGAACATGATGCAATAATTATTCAAAATTATGTGGGGTAGTCGACTACTAAGACATGATGTTTCGTTCTTAGAAATTCCCATATTCCATGCCATTTATTAATTGTTCCTCTAATGATTATGATCATGTGTATATGTTATGATGATAATTAGTATGCTCTTCCCATGTTATATAAATATTCATGATCTTATCTATTATATTACTGGGCTTTTAGGTCACCTATTTTTTGGGTATATCCTCTGGTGCTTAATTAATCCATGTAGAAATCAATGGTAAATAATAACATAGAGAACAATGAATTAAATAAATGTTTATCTTGTATTTTGTAAATGAAATTTATAGCCTGAATATCTGAAATACCATAATACATTTTATATTGTTCATATAATTATTTTATATAGTTTTTCATTAATATAATTCAATAATAACTTGGGGAAAAGTAGGGTCTTTATAGTTGGTATTAGAGGATTTTATTGTTAATATTGGAATTTGGATTAGTGAAAATTAGTGAGAACCCTTTGTATGAGACTATGTATATGTAAGCACATGATATAATTTTCTAAACATAGAGATCCAATAACATATGTCCTTATAGTTAATTTCATTGAAGGAAAATGTATTGATGAATTATTGACATAAGTTTTATTCTAACCTTTTTTATTTTATAAAATGTTGGAAACTAGGAGAATCTAGGTCAACAACCTGTGTGATGGACAATGCAGCGATTGGGCGAATGAGATCCCCAATTATTTGGGAGGTGGAGTTTCATGTTTAATGGTGATTCTTACCCAATGTTCTTTGTTAATGAACAATAACCTGAATAAGGTGTAAAATCCTCCTTCACCTAAGAAGAAAAAACTACCTATTGAGTGTTATATGAATTAATGACCACCAATGTTTAGTGTATCATCTATTCCACTAGTTTTAGAATGGTGGGTAAACACAATCGAGAAGAAATTTTCAACACTTCACAATTTTGACATAGAGAACGTGACTCTAGATGTTTACTGTTTATCTTTAGAGGCTGATAAAAGGGGGTATTTGATTTAGAACACCAAGCCGAATGAGGAAATTGAAGAGATGGAGTGGGAAGACATTAAGATAATGTATCATAACAAGTATTTTCCTAGAATTCTTCAAACAATAGTGTAGAAATAATTCAAATAGATCAAGAAAAATGAATGATAATATATCTCATACTACAATGAAATTTTCAAAAAGCATAAAAGTTATTCTTTTGGATTTGTTACAAAAAAATGATAGAAAAATAGATATATGATATAGTGCCTTAAAACCACATTTTCAAATGTATCCAGTAATACAAGCCTTTGGGAGTTTTGACGATATTGTTTGATGGGATATCCAAGTTGATATGGAGTTTTGAGAATGGTTCCATTGTAATTGTGATGAGACATAGAATATGTAATTTCTAGATAGAGAATCTAATGGGGAAGGTGGAAAGAAAAATCAACCATCCACATGTTAAAAATTTGGGAAGAAGAATCATTGTAACTTATACAATGTGTTTGGAAATGCTTCAAGTGTGGGAGATAAGGCTTTCAAACTCATGAATGATAATAATTCAAGAGGAGGATGTAAAATTTGGTAGAGCAAGGATATAACCACCCTTGGTCCAGTGATACATATATTGAGAAAGTCAAATATGAAATCCACCGCACTAAACCCTGATTCCTTGAGGGTAATCAACACAACATCCATCCAAGCCAACAGATTCCATCACTACTAAAAAAGTAGAGAAATAACATGATGTTTTACATGGTACACTTCCAATTCGGTCATGAATGGAAAAATTATTTTTTGATTCAGGTTCTACGTATTCCTTTATCACATACAAGTTTTCTAGAACTATTGAATCGAAGCCCCAGAACCATGAAGTTGAGTAATATTTAAACACAAAAAGTTGTTCAATAATAGAAACCCATGTGTCAAACTCTTATCCCCATATAATATGTTGGTGTATTCTTCAATATAATCTTGTGATACTTCTTGTGGATAAATTTGATGCTATCATGGGAATTGACTATCTCTTGTCATTCAGAGAACATATAAAAAATAATGAAAAAGAAATATGTTTTCATATTTTGAACCATCCCATTCTCATCTAAAAATTAGAGGATCATGAATATTTTTTGGAAAATCCTTCAATGGTGTGGGTGTTTATTCCTTATAAAGAATCATACATCAGTCTAATGTTTGAGTCAAAGGAAACTGCCAACCTAGCGAAAATGCTCATCATAAAGGAATACAATAATGTATTTCCAAAATTGTTTCTTGGACTTCCTTGAGATCGTGAGGTAGAGTCATCAATAGAACTCATACATTGAGAGACTCCAATTTCATATTGTTCTTATAGGATATATCTGATCTAACAGGAAGAGGTAAACAAATAGATGCAGTATTATTTGGAGAAATGGTTCATACACACTAGTGCATCACCTTAGGGCCACACGTTCTCTTTGTCAATCAGAAGGATGGATTAATGTTGTGTTGTATCAGTTTTCAAGAACCCAAAAATATCACCATAAATAACAAGTATACTATTATAAGGATTAAATACGTCATTGATCAACTACATGGATCACAATACATATCTAAGGTGTACCATTTTTCTAGATTTTATTAGCTAAAGTTGATTTTGGAAGATATTCCAAAGGCCACCTTATATACACGGTACTGGAACATTGTGTTTCTGGTAATGCCCTTCAAACATACATATTCCCCTCCAATCATCATGTATTTTATGAATAGTGTCTCTCTACATTACCTTCAAAAAACTGTGGTAGTGTTTATTGATGATATTGCCATCTAATCTAAGAGAATGGAAGAACATGAAGAAAATATAAGGATTTTGTGAGAGAAATTAAAAAAATGAGAAGTTGTATTCTAAGTTGAAAAAGTGTGACTATTTGATGAAGCATGTCACATTCATGGGACATGTGATCATAAGTGGGGAAATTTCTATAGACCATAAATTCAATTTAAGAATAGACCATATGCTCTCGTGTCATAGAAATTTGTGGTATTAGTGGATTATGTGGGTACTACCACAATTTTGAGAGAAATTTTTCATGATTTTCAAGCCTAATAACTAAGTAAATAAGTGATGGGGTAATGTATGTCTGGATTGAATAATGTGAGGAATTATTCAAGGAGCTAAAGAAGTGGTTCATCACTGCACCTCTACTAATATTTCCAAAAAGTCATGAATGTTTTGTTATATAAAGTGATGCATAAATGAATATCTTGGGTTGCATACTCATGAAAAATTATAATGTGATATCCTACGCCTCGCAAATATTTAAGATACATGACAAGAACTTCATAAAAAATGTTCTAGATCTAGTAGTTGTTATTTTTCTTTGGAAATCTAGTGATACTATTTGTATGGTGAGAAGTGTGACAAATATATTGATCACAATAGCCTAATGTATATATTCACATAAAATGATATCAACATGAATCAAATGATATGGTTAGAAATAATTAAATACAATGATTTCTCTATTCACTATCATCCTGGTAAGGGAAAAAAGGTAGTTGATTTTCTTGGGAGAAAATAACCAACTATAACATCCATGTGGGGGAATGAGAAAGACCCTATTTTCTTGGACACAAAAAGGATGGATTTTGAAATCATAAAGGTAGGGAATATAACTACCGTTCCCAAATTATTTCCCAAGCATCTATCAAAGGGATGTTTAAGGATTCACAAAGGGATGATCCAGAGTTACAAAATATGGTGTATACAATAAAGGAAGGGAAAATAAAAAAGTTAAATATCAATGATTATGGATTGATTTAGTTTGGAATGAGGATACATGTTCCTTAATTACATGGGAAAAAATTTAGCTATTGGGGATTGAGCATATGTTAACATTCTCTATCTATCTAGGGAGTACCAAGATGTACCGTGATCTTTGTGAACTATTCTCATGGGAAATCATAATGAAGGAAGTTTTTGAGTATATCCTAAGGTTCCATATAAGTCAATATGTTAAATCTAAGAGAAAAAACTTAGAAGGGATGATAAAAAAATTTTCTATACCCATGTGGAAATAGGATAATGTCACTACAGACTTTTTCATGGGTATCTAGAAGACATCCAAAGAAAGTAATGTGATTTGGGTTATGGTGGACCGACTGACCAAGACTACAATCATTATCACTATTCATAAAGATATATCATGTAAATAAAATTCTTAGATATAGAAGAAAGAAATAGTGTGACTGTATGAATATCCACTCTTGATTTTCTCTGATCGTGGTCCTAGGTTCAAATCTAAATTCTCGAGGATTCTTCAAAATAGACTGATCAATGAATTAAATTTTAGCATGGCTTATCACCCCCAATGTAACGAACAACATGAATGGAATATTCACACACTCAAAGATACTCGAGGAGCCTACAATTTAGAATTAAAAATTTTATGGGATCATTATCTCTCACTGGATGAGTTCTAATTAAACAAATAGCTTCCATTTGAGCATTCAAATCGCTCCATATGAAGATTTAAATGTTAAGTGAAGTATAAATCCAAAATATTTAGATTAAGTTAATGAACAACATCTACTTGGACCAAATCTTGTGAAAGATACGATAGTGAAGTACATACTAGATTCCTCGTGTATACTGAAATCTGAGATGGTACAATTAGATGATGATATCTCTTCTGAAGACAAAATACTAAAGATTCTAGACTGGAGATATAAGGTTCATCACAACAATAAAACCCACATTTTCAATTTTTTGTTAAGGATCCATAATTATGAAGAAGATACTTGGGACTATATGAGGTGATGAAGGAGAAGTACCCTCACTTGTTTTTGTAAAATGAAAGTTTGATGGAGAAATTTCCAAAGGGGGGAGGAAATTACAACCAAAACATTTATCAATGTAATATTCCCTTATTATGAAAATGTAATATATTATAAATCACATAAAATAACTTATGAACCATAACAAATTTTTTATAAATGATGAAATAATGAAATCAGAAATATTTAATGAAGTTAAGGAATCGATAATGCTGAAATACTAACTTGACATCTGGAATAGTAATATGATGTTATGAATAGTAAACCAGCCAAATGAATGGTAGGCTTACCCATGAAATTATAAATAAAATTTAGGTATCTTATAAATAAAGTAAATGTGTAGCTATATAATATTCTATGTATATAATATTTTCAAAATTACTAATCAACTGTTGGCATTTTTCTAAGTCGCGTATATTTAATTACTATTTTATGATTAATCTTATAAAATAAAAAAAATAGAAAAAATTATTTCTAAATTAATATTTTTATAACTTATGATATTTATATAATTTTATAAGGCCATATATAATGCTTCTAAGTGTTATAAAATAAATTATAATTTTAAATTCTGTATTTTCCAAATAAATGATGATTTTAATTAAAAAATAAAATACAAATATTTAGATATTTGATTCATAAAATGGAGTTCCTTTTTTAAATATACTCAATAAAAAGTAATTATGGTTAATTTTTGGTATTTTTCCTTAAAAGATAAATTTTTATGAATAGTAAAATTTGAAATTTTATAATAAAAGTTAATACATGAATTTTCGTGTCATAGATGATGTAAGAATGTTGTAAGCCAAAAATATTGAACACATCTACATTAGTTTAAAATATTTATATATAATTCTAAATCTATTCGTTGTCTTTAGATAGAATAATAAAATAATGAATATAATAATGAGAAAACACTCCTCTCCTCCACTATAAATACTATCCCTCACCCCCTCTGCTCCTCACACCACTCAAGATTTATTCCACACCAAAATTCATCCCAAAAATATTCCCTTTCCCCTTTACCCCATCCAGGATCTTTTTGTCCCATCAAAAGACCAAAAAAATTTACCTAAGTATGTTCTCAAGGAGGATATATCCAAGAGGTAAAACCCACTTATTTTTTCTATTAATTTATTTCTTATTTCAATTAATTTATTATCTTATCATGACAATTCACATAGTAATAGAATCATAACTCCATTATGGTTGATATACATTTATTATATAATATTAATGGATGATCCATAATTAGGCTACTCGCATTCTCTATTTTTTTCAAAAAATTAAATTTCCACATGTGGTGTGTCAATTTAATAACATCGTTGGAAACAAACATTCATTTTAATATTACGCATTAAAGGAAAACAATAAAACCATTAAATGGTTGAAAATGTATTTTAAATTAAATTTTACAATCTTATTTATGTTCTAGAAATAATATATATATATATATGACTAAATAATAATAAAAATTAATTAATTGTGATAAAGAACCATCAAAATTAACCTAAAGTGATCAGTATTAACTTGTATCTAGATAGTAATTATTATTCCGTATAACTAGATTTTTCATAAGATAATTTCAAATTATGTAATATAATTAATTAAATATAATAACAATTCTATATATTTTTCCACATTTTTCATGAACTATTATTCTTGTATATAAGAAAACCAATCATGAAAACCATGAAAATCAATGCTCCTGAATGACAAAATTAATCTCTATAACTCATCTAAAAGGACATAAAAGGACATAATCAAACCAAAATGAATCAAATTCAAGTATAATATTTTTTCATTTTTAATTAATGAATCTAATGATACTATACATGATATTAAATTGAATAAATCATTCAAACATATCATAAGGGGGTTCTTGAATACAACTCCATTTCCGCGGGGATTCACCCATTCACCCCAGTTTCAGTATGGATATTACCAAAATATCATTTCTTCGTCATTACATTATATATTATGGGATAAAAGTTTTTAATAGTTTATTTTATGAAAAATATAATGTTTTCCAAAAAACTCATCCTAAAAAAACACACATATTAGTTATTGAGATTGATTCTTCTTCACTCAAGGTTTTCAATTCATAAAAATACTATGATATCCCCCAATTTATTTGGGATCCCAATTTTTGAATGTATTATGTATGAAATTAAACCCATTTTAATCCATGGTATATTTTATGTGCATGACTGATACATGTTTTATATTTCATGCATGATAATGAAAATTCTATGATGTGACAGGTGTTGAACAAAATTATACAGTGAAATGTTAATGTCATGATGTGATGGGTTCTACTAGAATTATATAGTTCTCATTAAATGGGTTATTGGGATGTATTTCATGATAAATGTGAAATATGGGTGTGCATGAAGCTAGCTGTGTTGATAATTTTGTGTAGTAGTTGGCCACTAAGACATGATGTTTCATTTTTTTGGCATTTACATATTCCATGACCTTTCATAATGATTAATAGCATTATTATGATTCTATGATTCAATGTCTTGGACCTCCCGTTCGATTACATTTTTAAAATATGTTTTTTGCGGTGTTTGAGGTGATCAAGGTGATTTATTCCAAAACTTTTTAGTTTTTTTAGATTTTTAGTTTCTCCAATAGTCGGTCATAATTGTGAGTTGTGATAGTGAGTCACAACTATGAATCAAGACTGGGTAATTACAATGATGAAAGGTGATGGTAGAATGCACTGGTAGCTCATGTAGGTAGATCGCTAAATGGTGACTCCCACTGGTGACTCACATCGGTGACTCGCACCAGTGACTCATCTAAGGGTGAGTCATTTCCAGCAGTTTTTCTTATTTCCAATTTTTCTAGATTCTCCCCATTAATTTTTTTATTGATGTAAAATGAGTTAAATACCATCTTTAATGGGTTTTCAAGCCATTTCGAATCATATATATCTTCTAAATACCTAGTGCTTACTTTTACACACAAACCACATAGTGAGGGTCATGATCTTCCATTAATGGATTTTAAAACCCATTTATACTAATGATTTAGGATACTCCCTTTATAAATATGATATACTTTCTTCCTTATAAACTTACCTTTCTATTTGTGAAATATAAATTTAACCTTTCTTCCATGAGGAGTAGTGTGTTTTTGTTATAGCTTTTGGATGACATTTTCTCTGGAGGCTTGTTCTTACAACATGTGTATCTCCTACTTTGGCACAATAAGGATGTGTCGAACATTTTTTCTTCAATGTAGGTTTCCTTGATCCCTATTAATTGTTTACCAAGTGGGCCGAGTGTATGAATATTTCCCATTTGACAATAACTGCATCCAAATTAAATAACTAAAAGTGAATCTGTTTAAGTTCTATATGATATGGATGGTGAAAAGTGACATATAACGTTCATTATTTTTGGGTTTTTGTTTTGAATTATATGGACTAAACTCCCATATGAAAATCATAACCATTTGGGGTCATTTTTTTCCATGGGGAGATCTATATAAATAATGATTTTTTTATTTTTTTTCTCGGATCAATTATATAATAAATTATATAAACGCATACACTCAAAAATTAATTGGATGGCTCAAGATCGTATATTTTATGATATCCCCAGAATTTAATAATAATATTTAAAGAATAGGTAAATTTTTATATTTGAATATGTTTTGTTTGGTTTGTGTAGTGGTAAAATAGGGAACACTATTATGTATTCTTTGGTGGTTGAAAAGGTGTAATTGAATCTTAGGTTAGGAGATTGATTTATTGCAGAAGGATGGGTAGTGTTGTGAAGCAGACCTACAAATATGTTTTGTTATCTTCTATTATGGGATATGATGAGTGTGGTGTGGTTATATATTAGGGGTGCATAGAATGTTTTTGATGGGTTTGTTGTAGTTATGATGATATGGGTTTTTAGGTGTGGTTTTGAGTTAGGGTGTTTTATCTATTTAGAAGATGGATTAGGTAGAATGACTATGGTTAATTATGATATAAGTGGGTGGAATAGGTTCTCCTCCAATAATAACCTATATAAAGATTTCTCATATAGTTTGATCAATATATTATGTCATGAATTGGTGTTAAACGGAGTGGAATGCGAAGTGGGTTAATTTACCATGGTTCTTCTTCATTGGTGTGACCTTTTTTGTACTGAACGTTGTGCCATGTAAATGGTATTTTCTCGGTTAGTGATGGAATGAATAAATAAATTGTTAATATAGAATTATAATTGGAAAAAATATTTGGTTGGCTGTATGAATTGGGTTGGTTTTTGTTTCTGTGGTTGTACATTTAGTGGTAGTAGAAAATGGGGTTTTATGATTTGTTTGTTGGATGAAAAAACAAAGGTTGGGCTTGAGTGTTTGGTATCATATATATATACATGTATTAATTTTGTAATTTCAAAAGACACGCCACCCTAGTTTATCACTATATAACAGACACCCCCATAATCATAGGAGAGGGTGTATTTCTAAATCACCTAGGTGGGAGGATGGATGGTTGTTCACTTGATCTTCCCTACACCCTCTTCCATGTGGTTATGGAACATTATTCTTTGGGAAGGTTGTGGTTTGTGAGGCCAAGGTTTGTACAGATTAGTTGTGTTTTCTTAGTGGCCTTTGGGGTGAGATGAGACATCCTTTTCGATGTTTCTTCAGTATGAGATGTTTTTTGTGAGGCCTAGGTGTGTGCTGGTGGCATGTGATGGGATTCATTTTCCCAGGTAACAGGACTAGCTGTGAGGCCTTAGTGTGTCTAGGTGCGAAGTGAAGGGTATCATTTTCCCAGGTGATGAGATTAGATGTAAGGCATGGGAGTATGCATGTAGGATATGATGAGCTTCAATTTCCTAGGTGATAGGTCTAGTTGTGAGGTTGAGATGTGGGCAGTTGGTTTGTGGTGTGGTGTGTAGGGAAGAGGTGGGGGAGTGATAATATTCTCCATTTGATAAGAGTGGATAAACCAGAGAGACATGGTACGGGGTAGCCAAATCATTTATGTGCTTACTATATTAAATTACATGATGTCTATTACTTGGTGAGTTTTCCTTGGTGAGGGTGGGATGGCTATTATACATTGTTTGGGGATTTTGGTTTCTTCAATTTTCTCATGGGAGCATTAGTGTGCTTCAATTACTTGTACATGTGAGACATTGAATTTTTATACTGAGTATACATGTATTCTCACCCTACACATATAATATGATTTTAATATTTGTAGGAGGATTATGTAGACCATGTTGGGCCTTACTATCTCAGATATTATACAGTTTTTGTGTCACTACCTAGCTTGGATTTTAGTATTTACATTGGAGTTTCATTGTATTCATAAAAGTTTTATTTAAAATATTCATTTAGAATGGATTTTCGATTTCTTATATATATATGATGCAAAGTTATTTTGGTATTGGACATTATATATCTGGATCATGTTTTCTTAAAAAGGGAAATTCCTTCCATTTTGTGATATTGTATACCCTAGGTGTTGGTCGCCACCTCGGGTATACTAGATGTGGGACTCATGGGTCATTATCTCCGGTTATTTATTGACATCCTAGGAGAGGAATCATTGGAGAGAGGGGGTCCGGATGTAATGGTATCATAGGTGATGGTTAAAAGATAGGATGTGGTTTGTAGTTAGGCATAGTGAGGATTTAATGGATAGGATGGGAAATAGTGTCTTGTGATGTTAGTGTGTGGCATTGGATAGGGAAGACCGGCTATGATAACATATTTTAGGTCCCCTATGATCCGATGCAAAGACTCCTAACCAACTCATTTTTGTTTTATTTTAAGAATTCACTTTTTGTAGAAGTGAGAACCATACAAACATATCCCCAGCACATTCCCCACTTATACATCAACATACAACATACAAAATGCAGAATTCAAAAAACAAAAGTCACTGCAGACAAACCCTCCAAGCACTGCCACGTGCCGTCATCCAAGATCATAACCAGATCACTTTTCCATAGCTGATTTCCCCCATAAACCATTTCAAAATTTGAAAATAAAAAAACTTTCAGACCATCATCACACCTCAGAAACCTAGCCACCTCCAATAGAACACCGAAAATGTCAGCCATCACATCGCCATAGAGAACCTACCATCGAATCCCTTGTCGCTGTCGAGAGTAACCCACAACAACATGTAAGGACTCAAAGTATACTAAATGACCATGTAAGGCTATAGAATTTGCAAGGTATTGACACTATGAAAGTTATTGGCATCATATTGACTTATTTTATTATATAATTTTGGTTTATTTGAGAATTTTAAAATGATAATGAAATGAGTAAAAATAGGTAAAATGATTCTTAAATAAGATTACATAATACTCAGGCTTAGGAATTCCTTTTTTATCATTCATCCATATAACATAGTCATAATCTATGTATCTCTCGGTAGCTTTATGATTAGAAGACTTACACAGTTGATCGAGAGAGGGATGATCTAGTAGAGTAGGATGCCCAGTAGGAGAGAAAATTACATGCTTTCTAGAAGTTGGACATGGGAATATATGAGGGTAGTGTTCTAGACATGGAGATAAAGAACAGGCTCAAGGAGATTAAGATCACCTCTAGTTTGATCTGGGATCCGACAGAGTACTGGGTTCCTTGGGAATTGATCATGATTCATGGAGATACATGTCAATGGTGGATTATATACCTTGGGGAGAGAATATATGTTGATGTTCTTTGGGTTGATTTTGAGAAGAGGTTCTAAGAAAAATTCCTTTAACCGAAAATGAAGGCTGAGAAGAGGTTGTAGTTACTATATCTCCTGTAGTGGAGTATTTTGGTATATTATGTGGGTATTACATTCATGTATCTCCTTATTTTTTCACAATATAACATTTTATATGACTATCCCCAAAAGATACACCTGGAGGAGTCACATCGCACTTATATCTAATACATAGTTACTGCCTTTACATTTTTTTCATACTTGGAGGTTCGGAAGATGGTGGAAGTGGTTGAGCAGATGAAATCATGAGGAGTTCTATCAGGAGAGGTGAAAAATTAGGGTTCATTAAGAGTTAGGGTTACTATAACAATGTCTTAGGTGCAAGGTCCTTTGATGTTTTAACTAGAAAGTTGCCGACCTCAGTAATTTCACATCAATCTTCATATCCTTATTCCATTCTCATGAACTTGGTAATGATGTTTTTTATCTATATAGTCAATGGTAGTCTTTATAACTAGTTCCTAGTTTCCATTAAACAACACTATAGTGGATCTATATATGATTCAGATCAGCCTCACTAGTAGTGGCCAACTAGGACATTTCTGTAGTAGGGATAGAAGGGTCATGCTCCATCAATGGTAGATGTGGCTGGTAGAGGCTGACCGTAGGGAATACCATTGGGACCAAAAAATAGGCATGGATATGGATGGATTCATCAGCATTGGAGAAGAGGAGTTGGGAGTGGCAAGATGCACACAATAGAGGTATTAGTTTCGGTTGGACAGGATAATGGTAGTGGTACGATGAGCTTTTTTAGTACCGTTTCTTGTGCTCTTATTGATTCTGGAGATTTTCACTCCTTTTTTTTACCCAATATATTCCATTATCTAGTAATTTATGTAGAGATTATTCTCATGACCCTAGTATTGAGTAGGCCAATAGTTGGTCAAACTACCATGTTTTATGTGTGCCGAGTATGTATACAGATGAGGGGACTACATCAATCCCATGTGAATCTGTAACACCCGAGATTTTATGATAAATATTTTATTTTTATGTTATATACATCACCAAAGAAATCATTCACTACACACAACAATGCCTTGGATTGCGTTACACATTAGAGAAACCTTCCTCGATAGCTTGCATTGTACGCAATACCAAGTTTCGCTAAACAATGATATATTATTAAAATATTATTTAACTAGCTGTTATGAATAGTAATACCCAGTTTATGAAATTTTACAAATTTTATCTTTCAAAATGGACTTCATTTTTTTATTCGGAATATCGAAATTTTCATAGGGTGAATTTTTGGTATTTTTCTAAAAAATTTCAATTTTTGATGAATAGTGAAAACACTAGGTTACTATTTAAAAACTGACTATTTGTTTAAATAATTATTTATTCTATTTAAATTTATTTTAGGTCAAAATTGATATATAATACATGTATAAGTTCAATATAATTCATTGGAGTCATTTTATAATAATTTGAGATATATAAAAATTTTATTTAACTTTTCACCATCTTTTACCCACCTCCAAGGAGAATTTTAAAATTTGCATAAAACATAATTTTACCACTTCAGTGAGAGGAATTTTGAAAATTCAAAAAAATGGTTAATATAAACGAGTTAATGTGGTTCAATAAGATAAAAATAATTTTTGGTGAATAGTAACTTTTTTACTTTAATTTACCACAGTTAAAAGCAAATACGGTAATTAAGGGTAAAAACGATATTATTATTAGCCTAACATATATACTAACTCTATTAGATAAGTTTAATTCGACCAAAAACAACATTAGGAATAAAATATGAAAATTTAGGTCCACATGGATTAGATTAGGACACTTATTATAATTTTATTTAAAGAAAAGTTAAAAGACTTAAAATCAAAGTTTTATAACTAAAATCATTTTTAATATAGGGTTATACATAAGATAAATTCGACTATAAATATTAATTAGAAATATAAAAATATTTCCTATGTAATGGCATTTTATTTATAATTTTTAGACATTAAATTAGTTAATTTATTTTGATGCAATGATGATGCAGTAATTACCATATTAATGAAATAATAACATAATTGATGTTATAAATACCCACATAAATGTAATTTGAGACTTTTTATGAATATAACAAATTTAATAGGTTAATATGACATGTTAGTATTTATTTAATTTACATTTTTTGAACTATTCATGCTGATATGAATTTCAAAAAAATCAATTACCAAATTGTGTCAAAATTGACATAAATAGTTTTTGAAACAAATATTATATTATTAATTGTTACTTTATTCCTAAAAATATATTTTTCGGCCAAATTTCATAGATACAGTTATATATATTAATAATGAACAACTTGGGGTTTTTTTGGCTTTTTATATTAACTTTATTAACCATATAGTGTAAGAAAACAAGAAGACACAGTAAAAGTTAAATTATTTAGCTTAGAGTTAAATCTAAATGATAAGGTTAAAATAATAACCTAAACTTGTCTAAAACCTATTGGTAGAGAGGATTTCGACCCATCCCCACATTAGCTTCTAAATAAATCAATTTTTATCTATTAAAAACCGAATATGACATTATTATAAAATAATATTTTATGTTTTTCCAAAGGTTCCCCTCTCCTCTCTTATAAATGGGCACCTCCTCCCTCTCCTTCTCACACAATTTTGAGCCTTAAAACTCGTCCAAACCCTACCCATTTCCCTTATAAACTTCCATAGAAACATACTATAGGTCCTGGTCTTCTTCAAATAACAATTTTAGTTCCCAAAGAGGAGGTTTCAAAGAGGCATGTCGAAGAAGAGGTAATATCCGTCACCGATTCATTCAAATTTATTTCTTCTTCTACTTCCTCTTATTTAGTTGATTCATTATAAAGTAATAACATAAGTATCACTTATATACTTATACGTTATTATAAATATGAAATAACCCTATTTCACCTTCTATCCATCCTACGAAAAATGAAATCACCGCACGTGCATACGTACGGAATACCATCTCCACATCGTGGTGTAATCTGTTTTCCATCACCACCTTACATGGATGGGTATAATGGTATAAAGAATAACTATATATGATTATTGTAAAATGATTTTGATTCTGAAATAGTATACATACACTTCAATACAATTCCACGATCATGAGAACGATATAATCGCTCGTGCGTACGTACGGCCTACCATCTCCACGATGTGATACGACTCGTTTTACATGATCTTCATTGAATAATGAATATATAAATGATTTGAATGAATAAATATGATATATATTATATTAATACCATTATTTAAATGATGTATCTATAACCTAAACAGAATAATAAGAATTTATTCGACAAAACATGCATAAGAACTTAAAGTAATGAACACCCAAATAACAAGTACCAATGAAATATTATTAATAAGAAGACAATAATATGACCATATATGATATCATAACAATGAATATGATTCTGTAATAAGTCAATGACATTATTTAAATCATTATATAGGAGGTTCGGATACGTACAAAGCATATCAGACCAAAGGTATGGGAAAATCTCACAATCTCAATTTTATCCGAGATTTTTTATACTTCAGTAACTACGGGGTCATATTTATCATCCACATCCATTTTTCGTCAATATGTAATGGTGTTTTTATCCTCCTACAATTTTTTAAATCTAATTTTACCCATTGTTGAGTTTTTAGAAAAATATATGAAAGGAATCTTTTGTCGTTTTTATTACAAGGTACTTTTTTACTTTTCCGTCCAAAGTACGAGAAGAATGTTTTTTTAACTTATATGGAATGAATGGATTTTTATGATTTCATAGAACATTATTTCCATTAATAATCCTTTAAAAATTTTCAAGTTTTTTTTATTTAACTTCTTTTATTTTAAAATTTTATGACATTTTAAGAAAGGAAAAATGTTTTTGAAGTAGAAAGGATATTTTTTTCAAGAATGGAGTTCAAGTGTTCTATCAAAATTATTTTCCATCTAAGATAATATAGGGTTCTATTTCTATCCCTATTTTAACATTGATTTTATTATGTTATGAGGAAATTATTTTTATGAAGTTCTTTTATCTTACATGGATTATGTTATGATGTCATGAAGTTTTAGAATCCCATTTTTACTACATGGGTTATGCTATGATATATGCATTATGATTTCGTGAAACACATAATAATGGTTTAATTATGAGATGGGTGGGACCTATATCTCCCTCCAATGCATTGGGTAAAGATTTATATCTCAAGAGATAGACATGGCTGGAACGACAAGTTAATCCGGTTCAGTGATACAGGACTAGAACGAGGCGTGAGCTCGGTTCAGTAATGGACTTTGTCTGCTATGATGGTCTTGGAAAATAGACTTGACTAATACGAAATTATTTTTTATGATTATGTGTGTATGCCACAAAGTTTCATGTTTTATGTTATGATTATTGATATTACATTTCACTAATATGATTTATCTTATGTTATGATATTATGATCTCTTTTGCAGGTTAAGATTTTAAAAATGATATGTTCTTATGAATATGATATGATTAATATTTATTTTGTTACCCTTACTGAGCATTTCAGATCACCCTTTTGCATGTTTTCTTTTCCCCAGGTCTGGAAGAAGGCTATTAAGTAGGATATGCCAAAAGGGACACTAGATATGATGAAATAAATGGGATACAATGTAGATGATTTATGAACCAGTTGTTTATCATTCCCTGTTTCTAAAGACACTATACCTATACGTTCCTATCATAGTTTTTTTATATGTTGTAATAAGTATGCTTCAATTTTTAAGTAATACCAATGTATGTAAATTATGGGTTTCTATAGTTGCTATATGAGGAAAGGTATAGTCAACCATTGGAAACATTGATGTGAAAGCCTTCGTAAGAACTCTAAGGATATGTATAAACATAGAACACAATATTAGTGTTTTAGATATGGCCATGAACAACCTATGATAAGAACTAAAGTGTGATATTTTATTCTTTCTTATGTGGTTTTCCTAATATGATTAGTGTTTCTCAGACTATGATTATTGGTTTTAGTCAATGGCTGGAACCCGAAGGAACCGTGTTAATGCTGAATGCGACGGGAAATGCAATGATTGTCCCCCTGAGCAAATAAACGTTATAGGAGATAGAATGAAAAATATTGTATCCATGCTCACAAAACTTTATCAAGCCATGAATCATGCAGGACTTCCAAATGAGCAAAGGAAGGAGAAAAATTTTGTTGAATCCTTCATGAGGTAGCATCCACCTTCATTCAGCGGGTCTTATGATCCATTAGTGGCTGAACAATGGATCTGTACCAATGAAAAGATATTTTCAGTTCTACAATGTTCTGAACATGATAAAATCATCTTAGCAGTATATCGTTTGGAAGGTGAAGCTGATCAACAGTGGAATCTTATTACGAAGACGAGGATAAGGGATGAAAATGTGTCTATGGAATGGGACGAGTTCAAGAACTTATTTTTCAATAAGTAAATCCCTCTTATTCTTTGAAAAAAGATATAGAAAGAGTTTCTTGAACTGAAGAAAAAGGATGATGAATTTGTTGGTACCTACAAAGAAAATTTTACAAGACTTTCAAGGTACGCTTCTGGAATTATTATCCAACCTGAGAATAAGATCGATCGATTTTTTAGTGGCTTAAAACCAAGTCTTCGAAGGGCGTTATCCATAAGGGGCATCAATAGCTACGAGGAAATTATTTGATGTGCTCTCAAGGTTGAGATGGAGATTAGAGTAAGCCATTAGTCATATGGGTTTGATAAGAAGAGGAAAATGGAATTCAAAGGGAAATATAAAGACCACAATGAAAAGAAGATGAGTTTTCCTTTATGCTCAAAGTGTAGAAAGCAACATGGAGGGATTTGTCTTAAAGGGACAAGTAAATGTTTTAAATGTGGAAAACAAGGTCATCGGGCAGTTGAATATCGAAATAATGGGAAGAAGATGTCTAATGATGCGAACAAAGAAAGGGATACACAGAATGCACCTCTTACACTACAATGTTTCAAGTGAATGGAAATGGGGCATTATGCCAATTAATGCCCTAATCCAAGGGTTGTTGATGATGATCAATGTCAAAAAACTATTAAATCCAAAGACAAAGGAAAGTCACATGCACTTTCTATCGGTGATGTGGAGTACGATAACAAAGTGGTGAAAGGTACACATACCATCCACTATAAAGTAGAAACTATTTTTTTATTCTGGATCCACCCAATATTTTATTTTTGATGAATTTTCTAAGGTTATCATCGTACTACCTCAACAATTATATGTTTTGTAAGCTGTGACAACTCATAATGGCCCAACGTTTTCATGAAAAGTTTATAATTCTTCTCCAATTTAAGTTTGTGGGAAAGTGCATTCAGAAAATCTTGTGATCCATCCTATAGTGTAATTTGATGTGATTCTTGGGATGGATTGTCTTTCTTTATATGGAGATCATATCAATTTCCGAAGAAGGGAAATCACATTTAATATTCCCGATCAATCTATTATCATCTATCGATGCAAGGATGAATATAACCTTCTAGTGGAAATTTCTCCCCTCTTATGGGTCTTGATTCCAATAAATGAAGGTTATTTATCTCAAATGGTTGGTGAGAAACTCATGATTAAGAATACACCCATTGTACGGGAGTTTGATGATGTCTTTCCATAGGAATTTCCAGGTCTTCCACCAAATCGTGAAGTTGAGTTTTTTGTTGAACTCATACCCAGTTCTATGCCCATTTAAAAGACACCTTATAGAATGGCCCCAATTGAGTTGCAGGAATTGAAGAAGCAACTCTAAGAGAATTTTGATAAGGGATTCATATGCCCAAGTGCATCACCTTCGGGAGCACCTGTTTTGTTCGTTAAGAAGAAAGATGGATCAATGAGACTATGCATTGATTATCGAGAACATAAAAAGATCACTATCAAGAAAAAATATCATCTCCCATGCATTGATGACTTATTTGACCAACTACGCGGATCTCAATACATTTCCAAGATTAATATTCTCTCCGGGTATCATAAATTAAGGTTAAAAAAGGAGGATATATCAAATACGGATTTCCGTACAAGGTATGGACACTATGAATTTATAGTGATTCCATTTGGTATTACTAATGCCCCTGCTATCTTCATGGATCTAATGAATATATTCTTTAGAGACTATCTTGATCTGTTTGTGGTAGTCTTTATAGATGATATTCTTATCTATTCAAAGTGAAAGGAAGAACATGAAGATCAATTGAAAATTGTACTAAATACCCTAAGAAGGGAGAGTATTTATGCAAAATTTACCAAGTGTGAATTTTGTCTTCAAAAAGATTCATTTTTGGGTCACATAATCTCAAAAGAGGGGATATCTATGGATCCAGCAAAAACCGAGGTTATCGAAAAATGGTCGAGACCAACAACAGTAACTGAGATCCGATGTTTTCATGGATTGGCTAGATATAATCCATATTTTGTGAAACTTTTTCTCGATTATATAATCCAATCACCAGGTTGACTCAAAAAGGAGTTATGTTCGTGTGGACGGAGGAGTGTGAAGAGAATTTCAAGGAGTTGAAAAGAAGGTTATCCAGTGCACCTGTGCTCACACTGCCTTGTAGTGGAGAAAGGTTTGTGATCTACAATGATGCATCCAAGAAGGGATTGGGGTATGTTCTCATGAAAAATGATATGGTGATAGCTTTTTCCTCACGACAGTTGAAAATCCATGATCAAAATTTCCCAACTCATGATTTGGAGTTAGTTGTGCTAATCTTTGCATTAATGATTGGAGGCATTATCTTTATTGGGAAAGGTGTGATATTTATACTGATCATAAAAGTTTAATGTATATTTTCACACAAAAGGAGTTGAATATGTGCCAAAGAAGATGTTTGGAACTGATTAAGGATTACGACTACTCAATTCATTACCACCCTCGGAAAGCAAACAAGGTGGCAGATGCATTAAGTCGACATGACCATGCTAGCTTATCCTTGATGAGGATCACAAAAGATCCAATATTTATGGATTTACAAAGTATGGATCATGGAATTATAATGGAAGGGGAAAATCTAATCTTTCTCAAACGAATGTTCAACCATCTATACATGTCAAACTTAAAGATGCACAAAAATAAGATGTAGAGTTACAAAAAAAGGTGATAATTGTTCCTGAATTCAAAATTGATTTTGATGGGATAATAAGGTTCAGGAATTGGGTTTGTGTTTATAAGGCCTCGGCCTTAAACCTTACTTAATATTGAATTAAATGAATAATTCACATTGAGGATCTTTTCAGGTTTATATTTTAATAGAATTAGAACATAACTATTACATCTCAAAATATTACAAAGTACACACTTCTACTAAGTTTACATAGAATAAAAAAACTCTTAAAAAGAAACATGTCTAGTTCCATGTTTTATATTGCATGTCATTCCCTTGATCCCATCCTTGACCGTATTCCACATTAAGTCCTGTGAAAAACATTTCAAAGAAACTTGGGGTGAGAATAAAGAGCTCAGTAAGGGATACACGAAGAATGAAAACTGTTAGTTTATCAAAACAAAAAGTAAACTATGTATACTTTATCAAAGTAATACATTTCACCTTTATGAAGTAGTAAAAACTCTTCACTGAATAAAAGATCATTACTTACCGTTTTGTAACCAAAAGATTACCATAAAACCCATATAAAGAACACATAACATATGAAGGTATCTTGGGACATAAACATACTTATGTGGAATAACCATACGGTCGACTTCCACACATATCACTTAATGGAATAGCCATTCGGCCAACTTCTATACATACTTAATGGAATAGCCATACGGCCAAATTCCATACCCAATGCGTTGGAGGTTATAACGTAACCACCCATCCTGTTATTCATGGCACCACCCGTCATATGGTTTATCACGTAACCACCTGTTAAATGCCCAAGTACCATAATAAAATCATAATACATAAAACAAATATAATGGAAAGAAAACATTTCAACACTTTGATCAGAATATATCACTCAAATATATTGACATAACAAATCCATTATAAAAACCATTTTCAATACCAAAATACATAAAATAGTATATGGTATTTATTTCATTTAAAGAAACATCAAGGCTTGTTGAGGAAGCCAAAGACCAAATAATACTCATGGCGGCGGAAAAGGTCATTGTCACCGTGTACGTTAAAAGAAACATTCCTTTTTGTCATTTAGTAAAACGCTTCGTATAAAAAATATTCCTTTTGTATAAATTTAAAATTAAATGGGGTTTATACACCGTATATAAGAATGTTGTGTATAAAACAAAATATGCCTTAATGAAAGGAGATTGAGACGAAGTCCCTTACCTCGGGTCCGACTTGACTCGATCGTTCTATAACGTCCTGAATAATAAACTTGAGTTAATTTATATTTTCTTAAGAACCTTTTTCAAGTTCATTATTCCTTTTATATCACTTATTTCCATGTTATAAAAATTATGTAATCATTTATGTTAATAATGTTTGTTTTGTCGATATTTGGTCCTTAAGTCGAAAGTGGACTTCTTACGATTACATGTTGTTTGTGTGGTCAAAGGTTCTTTATATCCAGAATGACATTCCTGATTTAGATATCATATATATCATATATATCCAGCATATACATGTATTTATAATATTACATAATCATTTAGAGGTAAGAAATGAAATGCACCGTTCATGGAGACGGTAAGCCATACGTACGCATGAACACTACTTTCATTTCTATGTCATATTAATGGAATTAAAACTAAATTAGAGGTATGTATATTTTAATTCCAGAATTATATTCATCATTTATTTATATCATACATCATATATATCCATTATATTTATGTACTTATAATAGTACATTACATTTGGGGATAAGAAATGAAATGCACCGTTCATGGAGACGGTAAGTTGTACTTACGCATGAACGCTACTTTTATTTCTTTGTCAGACTTTAATGGAAAGAAATAATAATTATATAGAGGTATATTATAATTCCAGTATAACATCATATATAATAACTTTAAATACACCATTTATACATCCCACATATGGCATTAACGAATCAAATCACTTTGAGGGGGCGGTAGTCCGCACTTCCTTAAATGAAGATATCACATTTACCTATAATGGAAACCATAAAGGTATGCCCAAAATGAAAAATACAGAATCTTAAGAAAAACATAACCATATTATATATCATATATAAATATAGTGACATCTTAATGGCCACCATTGAAGGTGTTAGAAGAATATTGAACAATCATCGTTTCGTGAGGCAGAAATTCGCCATCCACGGAAACAGTATGTTCTTTAACCATTATACGTAGGTGTGTGTAAGTGTAGATCAAATACTTATTATAACAACATCTTAGTATATGGAAGATACTGGAGTTGTTACAAAAGAAAAGAATAAAATTTTTTTAGGGGGTTGTAGAAGCAAAATAAAACAAAAGGACTCAAGTGAAGACATTACCTTATAATCGGGTAACTCCCTTTGGTTTGATCTCAAAGGCTTCCTTGGGAAGACTTCTGCCCAAAGTGAGGCTTCAAGGAGTAAGAGAGGGATGTGGAGAGAGAAAATGAGTAGGGGTTGGCTGAGCCAAAGTCTTTAGAATTGTGGGTAATGAGGTAGAGGTCGGGGCCTTTTATAAGAGGAGAGGAGGGGCACTCTTGGAAAGTAAGGAAATGTTATTTTATTTTAGAATGAGTTTCGGTTATTAATGGCCCCACATTGATGTGTTTCTAGGGTAAGGTGATAAGGGTTCGAAATCGTCCCATCCAATAGGTTTTGTACATGTGTAGGTCTTATATTTTACATTATCTTTCCATTTTATTTAATTCGTTAAATAATGAGGTAATCGCTGCATCATCATGGTGTCATAAATAATTTAGTTTATATAATGTATAAAAATTATAAAAAAAATATCATGATGTAGGAAATATTTTTTTATTTCTAATGAATATTTATAGTAAGAAATATGACTTGTATAACCCCATGTAAAAATTGTTTTAGTAAAATATCTCATGTTTGTGTCATTTTTACTTTAACTTTAAATAAAAGGCATAAATGTCATTATCATACCCAAGTGGCTCTATGGGGTACCCAAAATCGACCCATGGGTTGTATTGGTCGGAAATAACTCAACAAATAGGGTTAGGACAAGTGTCAAGATATTTTCATTTTATTATAATATCATTTTTACCTTAAATTACACTAATTACCTTTAATCGTGATTAATAAAACATAAAAGTAACTATTCAACAAAATTTATTTTAATCCCATTGAACCACATTTTACTTAATAATGAAAATCATTTAAATTGGATTTTTTATATTCAAAACACAGAAGCGTTAAAGTCCCATTTAAACGAAAAATCAAAATTTGTAACCACCACTTTGCGGTTTCACTATTCATAAAAAAATTGAAGTTTTTCAGAAAAAAACCAAAACATCACCCTAAGCTATATTTGATATTACGAATTAAAAAATTAAGTCCATTTTACAAAATTCAAAACATATAAGATGCATTAATTAATTTAATAATTAATTCCCGCTGTCAAAACAAATAGCGTGTTATTATGAAACAATAAGTATCAAAAGATTGACACCAGTTTAAGTCCAATTTCAAAGTGAAATTGATTCCAATGACCACTATTAGATTAAATGGTAAAAATATATTCTAATTTCACATTAAATCCAATTCAAAAGATAATCTAATCATCCTAATAAATTAGATTAAAAATAGGTTTTGAGTTAAAATACAACATTTTACACTTCATTAAAAAATGAACTTTATCAGAAAAATACCAAAAAATAACACAATGTAATATTTGATGTCCCATTTATAAAGAAGAGTTTTATTTGGTCCAAAAGAATGTATAAGAGTTACCAAAACTATATTTAATTACTGTTCACCATTAAATGTTGATAAGTGGACCTTTCGTGAAAATTAGAGTATATAAGCCTAAAATTGAATTCTTTTCGTATTTTAAGACTTTATCCTTTATTAGATAAATGTAAAAACATTTAACAAACATATATAATCATACTTTAGTTATTTATATCCATTCCCACCAATACAACGGCTATGTGTTAACTATCATTTAAAATAATATTATTTTATTACTAGTGTGCAACGTATGATTTCAATGAAACTCTTTGTTGCGTATCGGGTACGCTATCGAACATAGCAACCCCTTTAAAATAAAATTAATATTTAATTCATAAATATTAATAAATATGAAAATTTATTATTCTTTATTTACCTGGGATGTTACAGTGTTCCTCCCATCCCAGAATTTAAGAAGGAGCTACTGGATGAGGCTCATAGTTCATCGTTCTCTATTCATCCTGGAAGCACGAAGATGTATAGGTAACTGAAGGAGTACTTCTAGTGGGATGGAATGAAAAGAGTTGTTGCTGAATATGTCTCTTGATGCTTGGTTTTTCAACAAGTTAATGCTAAGAGAAAGAAGTCTAAGGGGATGTTACAAACATTACCCTTACCAAAATGGAAATGGGAAGACATCACTATGGACTTTGTCACTGGACATCCTAAAACATCCAAAGGAAATAATGCTATCTGGGTTATAGTTGATCATCTTACGAAGTCGGCACACTTCATTACTATTAGAAAAGATTTCTCTTTGGATCAGCTTGCTAGGATATATGTGAATGAAGTGGTAAGATTGCATGGAGTACCACTTTCTATTATATCTGATCAGGATCTGAGGATTGTCTCGATGTTCTGGTGAAGTCTTCAGTATACTATAGATATAGAGTTGAGTTTCAGCACTGCTTATCATCCTCAGACAAATGGTCAGTCTGAGAGAACAATTAAAACTCAAGAAGATATGCTAAGAGCTTGATCTATGGATTTCAAAGGTGGTTGGGATCAACACCAACCTTTGGTGGAATTTTCTTATATTATAGCTTTCACTCCAGTATTCAGATGGCTCTTTATGAATCTCACTATGTAAATAAATACAGAACTCCAACTTGCTGGGATGAAGTGGGGAAAGAAAGCTATTAGGACCTAATCTTATTGATGAGATGGCAGAAAAGGTTATATCTATTTAACAACACATATGATCATCTCAGAGTCGAAAAAAATTTATGCCAAAAACCGAAGAAAAGACCTATAGTTTGAAGTGGGTGATAAATTTTTCTTACGAATATCTCCTTGAAAAAGAGAAATGAGATTTGGAAAGGAGAGAATGTTGAGCCATAGGTATATCGGTCCTTTCTAAATACTTGATTGTGTTGGAAAGGTATCTTACCGGTGGAGCTTCCACCGAATCTCTCTCAAGATCACGATGTGTTCAATGTATCTCTCCTGAGAATGTACATACCTAATCCTTCATATGTAATAAGCTCAGAAGTTGTACTGCTGGAGAAAGATCATTCTTATGAAGAACATCCGATAGAGATTCTTGATCGTAGATAAAAAGTTCTACAGAACAAGACCACTCGCTTGGTGAAAGTTTTTTTGGAGGAAAAACCTATTAGAAGAAGCAACATGGGAACTAAAGGATATGATGAGGGAGAGGTATCCTCATCTGTTTGTTACAAAGTGATGAATTTTGAGGGCGAAATTCATTTTAATGTGGGTAGAATGTAACACCCAATATTTTATGAGAAATATTTTATTTTTATGTTATATACATCACCAAATGAATCTTTCACTATAAAAAACACTTTCTTGGCGTGTGTTACACACGAGAGGAACCTTCCTCAATAGCTTACGTTGTACGCAATACCGAGTTTCGCTAAACAAAGATATGTTATTAAAATTTTATATAAACTAGCCATCATAGATAGGAATAACCACTTTATGAAATTTTATAAATTTTATCTTTCACAATGGACTTCATTGTAGGATCAGAATATCGAAATTAGACTAGGGTGAATTTTTGGTATTTTTCTGAAAACATTCAATTTTTGATGAATAGTGAAAACATTTGGTTACTACTTAAAAACCAAATTTTTATTTAAATAATTATTTATTCTATTTAAATTTATTTTAGGTCAATATTGATACATAATACCTATATAAGTTCAATGTAATTCATTGGAGTCATTTTATAAAAATTATATATATATATAAAATATATTGGACTTTTCACTATCTTTTACACACCTCCTAGGAGAATTTAAAAATCTACATAAAACATAATTTTTCCGCTTCTGTGAGTGGAATTTCGAAAATCTGAAAAAAAAAGTTCAAATCAAGGAGTAAAATGTGGTTCAATAAGTTAAAAATAATTTTTGGTGAATAGTAACATTTTCTTTTTATTTACCATGGTTAAAAGTAAATAGGGTAATTAAGGGTAAAAATGATATTATTATTACCCTAACATATGTCGTAATTATATTGGATTAGTTTAATTCGACCAAAAACAACCTTAGGAATAAAATATGACCATTTAGGTCCACTTATATTAGATAGGACACTTATTATTATTTTATTTAAAGAAGTGTTAAAAGAGTTAAAATCAATGTTTTATAAATAAAAATATTTTTAATATAGGGTTATACATAAGATAAATTCTACTATAAATATTAACTGTAAATATAAAAAGATTTTCTACATAATGGGATTTTGTTTATAATTTTTGGACATTAAATAATTTAATTTGTTTTGACGCAATGATGATGCAATAATTTTCTTTATTAATGAAATATTAACATAATTGATGTTATAAATACCAACATAAATTTAATTTGAGACATTTTATGAATAAAAAATATTTTATAGGTTAATATGACATGTTATTATTTTTTTAATTAAATTTTTTAGAACTAATCATGCTGTTATGAATTTCACAAAAATCAATTACCAAATAGTTACCAATTTGACATAAAATAGTTCTTAAAACAAATATTATATTAATAATTGTTATTTTATTCCTAAAAATATAATCTTTGTCCAAATGACTTAGACAAGGTTATATATATTAATAGTGAACCACTTGGGGTTCGTTTGGCTTGTTATAGTAAGTTTATTAACTATATAGTGTACGAAAACAAGAATACACAGTAAAAGTTAAATTATTTAACTTAGAGTTAAATCTAAATGATAAGGTTAAGAAAGTAACCTAAACTGGTCTAAAACCAATTTGATGAGAGTTTTTGGACCCATCCCCGACTTAGCTTCTAAATAAATTAATTTGGATGTATTAAAAATTGAATATGACTTTATTATAAAATAATATTTCAAGTTTTTCCAAATTTCCCCTCTCCTCCCTTATTAAAGGGAACCTCCTCCCTCTCCTCCTCACACAATTTTGATCTTTAAAGCTTGGAAAGCCCCTGAACATTTCCCTTTTCAACATTCCTAGAAACATAGTTGAGGTACTTGTATTCTTAAAAGACCAATTTTAGTTTCTTAAGAGGAGGTTTCAAAGAGGCGTGTCGAAGAAGAGGTAATATCTGTTACCAATTCTTTCAAATTTATTTCTTCTTCTACTTTCTCTTATTTTGTTTTTTCATTATGAAGTAATAACTTCAGTATAACTCATATAGTGATATGTTATTATAAATATGGAACAACCCTATTTCACCTTCTATCCATCCTACGGTAAAGGAAAGTACCGCGTGTGCGTACGTACGGAATACTATCTCCACACCATGGTGTAATCTGTTTTCCACCACCACCTTACTTGGATGGGTATAATGGTGTAAATAATAACTATATATTATTATTGTAAATTTATATTGATTCTGAAGTAGTATACATAAACTTCAATACAATTCCACAATCATGGCAACGATATCATCGCTCGTGCGTACGTACGACCTACCATCTCCACGATGTGATGTGAATCGTTTTACATGATATTGATTGAATAATGATTATATAAATGCATTTAATGAATAAATATGATATATATTATTCTAATACCATTCTGTAAATGGTGTATCTATAACAAAAAAAAAAGAATAATAAGAATTTATTCGACAACACATGTATAAGAACATAAAGCAATGAACACCCGAATAACAAGTAGAAATGAAATATTATTAATAAGAAGATAATAATATAACAATATATGATATCATAACAATTAATATTATTCTTTAATAAGTCAATGACATTATTTAAATCATTATACCGGAGGTTCGGATACGTACGAAGCATATCGGACCTAAGGTAAGGGAAATTCTCGCAATCTCAATTTTTATCTGAGATTGTTTATACTTTGGTTATTACTGGGGAATATTTATCATACACATCAATTTTTCTTCAATATGTAATATTATTTCTATCCTCCTAAAAATTTTTAAATCAAAATTTACCCATTGGTGCGTTTTTAGTAAAATTTATGAAAGGAATCTTTTTTCGTTTTTAGTACGTTGTACTATTTGACATTTCTGGCCAAAGTACGAGAAGAATATTTTTTTAACTTATAAGGAATGAATGGATTTTTATGATTTCATAGAACATTATTTCCATGAATCATCCTTTAAAATTTTTTGTGTTTATTTTTAATTAACTTCTTTTATTTTAAAAATGTATGATATGTTAAGAAAAGAAAAAATGTTTTTGAAGTAGAAAAAATATTTTACCAAGAATAGAGTTAAAGTGTTTTATCAAAATTATTTTACATATAGGATAATATAGGGTTCAATTTATATCCCTATATTTACATTGATTATATTATGTTATGATGGGATTATTTTAATGAAGTCCTTTTATATTACACGGATTATGTTATGATGGCATGATGTTTAAGAAAACCATTTTTTATTACATGGGTTATGCTATGATATATGATTTATGATTTTGTGGAACACATAATAATAGATTCATTATGAGATGGGTGGGACCTATATCTCCCTCCAATGCATTGGATAAAAATTTATATCTCATGAGATAGACATGGATGGAACATGAAGTTAATCTGGTTCAGTGATATAGGACTGGAACGAGGAGTGAACCCGGTTCAGTAATGGACTTTGTACACTATGATGGTCTTGTAAAAGAGACTTAACTAATATGAAATGATTTTCTATGATTATGTGTGAATTCCACAATGTTTCATGTCTTAATTTATGATTATTAGGATTACATTTCACTACTATGATTTATCCCATATTATGATATTGTGATCTCTTTTTCATGTTAATATTTTAAAAATGTTATGTTCATATGCATATGATATGATTGATATTTTCTTTGTTACCCTTACTAAGCATTTGAGCTCACCCTTTTGTATGTTTTCTTTCCCCCAGGACAGGAAGAAGGGTATTAAGTAGGATGTGCCAAAAGGGACTCTAGATATGATGAAATAAATGGGAGACAATGTAGATGATTTATGAACTAGTTGTCTATGTTTTCCAGTTTCTAAAGACACTATACTTATATGGTCCTATCATGGTTTTGTTATATGTTGTAATAAGTATTCTTCAATTTTGAATTAATAACAAAGTATGTAAAGTATGGGTCATTATAGAATCTATTCTTTCAACAAATGAAACCATATAATATCATTATCGACATCTACTATTTGTATTCCATGAGTGTTGTTGTCGACTTATTTTATAGAAGAGTCCTATTTTTAGATGTGGATCACCAATATGTGGTTTTCATTGGTGAGTATAGTAATCTAGTGGAAAGTCAGAATATAGAGCCTCTTCATTCCTTGTTGGATGAGCAGTCAATGGAATCAATGGATGATAAGATATTTGTAGTTTATGGAGTCTTTGGGGAGTTCCTTGAGGATTTCCAGAAAGAGTTTTGATGATACCATCATGATGTGATGTTGATTTCGGGATGGACCTGTTGGATTGTGATTCTATGATTTTGATGGAACATTTTTAGATGGAACCTTCTAATTTGCAGGATTTGAAGATTCGGATTGATGAACTAATGAATAATGGATTTATCCAGCCCAGTGTCTCACCATGGGGTGCTATGGTGTTGTTCTCAAAGTTGTAGGATAGTTGTTTGAGGTTCGACATAGACTACAAGAGGCTGAATTTGGTAACTGTGAAGAACTATTACTCCCTTCCAAGGATCGGTGATATTTTTGACCAATTTAGAGGGAAGAGTTGGTTTTCTATGATTGATATGAAGTCTATATATCACTAGTTAATGGTAAATGAGGGACATATCCAAAACACTTCCCTCAGATGTTGGTATGGGTTCTTTGAGTTTGTAGAAATGTCATTCGGTGTTACGAACGCACCATCCTTGTTCATGGGGCTCATATAATCTATCATTAATGAGTTCTTAGACTATATCATAATCAGATTCATTGTCAAAATCTTTATGTACTTTATGTCTGTGGAGGAGCACTCTAAGAATCTCATAACCTTCTTACAGGTTCATCGATGCCACCGGATCAATGGAATGTTTTATAAGTGCATTATTTGGACAAGGGTGGTGAATTTCCATGGTCATGTGGTGACTCTTCGGGGTGTATCAATGGACCCATTAAATGTTGAAGTATTAATTTAGTGGGATTAACCCAATAATTTGGTTGAATTTCATAGTTTTCTTGGTCTCACGATATATTACTATAGGTTAGTACCCTATTTCTCACAATTTACAGCACAATTGAAAGCTTTGAATATAAAAGAACAAGATTTTCTATGGAGTAAGAAGTGCTATAAATTGTTTGTCTATCTAAATATGATTTTCTTTTTTCTATAGTGCTCTATTTTCTAGAGAATGGGGTGATTTTTGAGGTGTTCTGTGATACTTATTGTGTGTGTTTGAGATGCATACTGATGCAGCATCTAGTAGTGATCTTCTATGGGTCTATGCTATTATGTATACATGAGTGTAACTACAAAAGACATGATATGAAGTTATTTTTAGTTATTTTTTATAGATTTTGGGGATGCATTACGTCATTGGAGAGTGATTTTTGGCCTTCACTGTCCATAGGAGATTGAGGCTCATCTTTTCCTATTATTATTTTAATCTATGAAAATGGATGTGGATAGAGTTTTTTCAGAAATATGGTTTTTCAGATCTCCTACTCCTCAGAAAAGGGGAATGTCATGGTCGATGATTTGAGAAGGAAGTCACATAAAACGTTTTTTAGGAATCAATAGACGCTTGGAAGGAAATGGAGGAGTTGAAAGCCTTGAATAAGGATTCAAGGGAGGACATTAGTAGTTCATGTTTATTTCAAATGACGGTTCAATATACTATGAAGAAGTAGGTGGTAGAGTCTCAGTGTGGAGACTCAAAGGGAGAGGTGATGTGTGATGATGATGACCATTGTGATGCTCTATAGGGATGGTTAGAATTAGCTGTTTTTCCATGGAAGGTGATTTTTCTTGTTGTGATGAGTGATAGAGTCCTCCATGAGTTTCATAGATCACACATATCTATACACCAATGATTTTATAATATATACTATATAATAAGGATGTATCTTTTGTGTCCCAGGATGAAATGGGTAGCGATAGATTTTGTGGAAATATTCATAGTGTTCTAGTAGGTCAGGGATGAGAACCATGTTTCTAGTTGTTTGTTAAAGCCCAGAGATGTCCTCAAGTAGAATTTGGAAGAAAAATCAATGGATTTTGTCACAGGGTTACCCAGAGTTCAGTGAGGTGATGATACTATTATGGAAGTAGTATATTAGCTGATTAAATCATCTCAATTTTTAGTGATCAAGGAGTCGGGAAAAGTGGATTCCTTGTTAAATAGGTATGTTGATGATGTGGTGAGACTACATGGAGTTTCAAGTTCCATTTTATTGCCCCGGGATACACATTTTACCTCTCGATTCTAGAATTGATTTCTTCATACTTTGGGCACTCATTTATGCCTCAACACTACCTTCCACCATCACATAGATGGACAGACAGAATGTTTTGTCCAGATGTTGGAGGATATGTTGCGACCATGCATCGTGGACCTTCACAAATATTTTGTAAAAGATTTTCCCATGGGGGATTTTTCATACAACAATATTTATCACACTACCATTAGCATGGAACAATTTCAATCATTTTTTAGAATATCATGTAGTTCACCTTTATGATTGCGAGAGGTTGGGGAGATAACAATTCTTGGACCTAAGGTAGTACAGAGCATGATAAATAAGGTATAACATCCTCATGAGAGAATGACAGTGGTTCTAGACAAACATAAGTCAATTTTTTTAAGGAGGAGACCCTTGGAGTTGGTGTTTTGTGGAACATGTTTTCTTGAAGATTTCCCCTAGCCGTGGTAAGTAGCCTATTGGTAAAGCGAGTGTACTTTCTCCTAGGTTCATCAGACCCTTTGATACTTTGGGGGTGAGTTAGAGAGTTGGAATAAATGTTAGTGGTACGACTATTGTTGGATATGATCCACATCTTATTTCACATCTCTCAACACAGTCAGTATATTCATTATGATTTTCATGTCAATGAATGTGGAGAGTTAGATATTGAAGATGATGTGAAATACAATGAATGATCATTTAATAATGTGATGCATAGGTGGACCATTCCTTGTGTTCGTGTGTCATGGAGGAATGGTGGAATAGAGGAGATAACATGGTAATGAGAAGTGCAGTTTTGTTCCCAGTACGTGGAGTTGTTTTGAATTTTTCCTTGGTCTATATATCCTTATGATTTAATGTGTGAACATTATTTGTTATGAGATAGAATGTTTCCTTGTTCCTAACATGTGCTAAAGTCTATACGTGTGAAGTGGGGATGACCATATTCATAATCAAGAATAATTAATTGAGATGAAATAAATATTGTGTGGGTGAGTCAGTTCCTCCCAGAGTTGATATTATCTTGACATGAAGGAAAGAATTCTCTAATTCATGCGTGCGGATAGTGTGGCTGTTATACTTGTGTGATGTTTCTTCTTATTGGTTGATTTTGTAGATATCATAGGTGGAAGCATTAGATTTTGAGTTTCCACTCTAGATTTTGATCAAAAATGGTTTGGTTTTTCATTGAACATTGATGTGATTGGTTTTTAGTGGTGTTTCATGTGTAGAGGGATCCATGAGAGGTATCTCACTGCGTAGTTGATTAGACCCCTCTTTCTTATGGTCATGGTTTTGGATTCTCAATTATAATAATAGGTTGAGGTGTATCAGATTTAATGGCTCATCCAACCCAGGCCCATTAAATTTTGAAAATCTTGTGTTTGAGGTGTTCTAGAAGATCTAGGCGACTTATTCATATAGAATGTAGTTTTTCCATTTTTTCAGGTTCTTCAATGTTTGGAGGTAATGGTGAGTCACAAACGTGAGTCACGATGGTGATTCTCATGGGTGAATTGAGATAGCGTGTCTCAGTGGTGGGTCACGATGGTCTGTCATGATAGTGTGTCATGACAGTAAGTTGTAACATGGATTTTGGACTGGTATATTGCAATAAGAACTCGAGACGGTATCACGCACTGGTAGCTTGTTGAATGGTGACTCACACTAGTGACTCAAACTAGTGACTCACACTGGTGCCTCTAACTGGTGACTCATCTAATGGGGATCTCTTTCTAGAAGTGTTTATTTCTTAAAATTTTTCTAGTTTCAACCATTTAATGTTTTCATTGATGTGAAATATGTTATTTACCATATTTATTGGTTTTTGGAGCTATTTTTAATCATATTTATCTTCTAGAAACAAAAAATCATCCTTTGACATCTAAACGACATGGTCTTGGTCAAGATCGTCCTTTAAAGTCTTTTAAAAAATGTTTCTCCTATTGAATTAGGATATAGACATTCTATAGATGATATATTCTCTTCCTTGTGCACTTCCCATTATCGTAGTTCTAGATAGCTAAAATGTTTCTTCCACAGGGATTCATCCATTTGTGAAGTATATTCTGGATCATATTTTCCATAGATGATTCTTCATGATATATTTTCCCCCAAACATTTGTATAATAAAGAAGTGTTGATGGTTTTTTCTTCTAGGTATGTGTCCTTTCTCACTCTTAATTGTGTATCATATAGGGTGGGTGTATGAATTTTTCTAATTTATGAATAGTTGATTCAATATTAATTAATGAAAATTTAATTTTTTTGATCAATAAGAAGGGGATGGGGAAAACTGACATATGATCTGCTGAGTATTTTTTTATGTTGTTGTTATTAATTATACAAACTAAATTACCTATTGAAATTCATTGTCTTTAGGGTATTTTTAAGTGTGAGGGATGATCTATAGAACGAAGGATGTTTATTTTTTATTAAACAATTGTAAATGAGTTTTTATAACTGCATACACCTATATTATAAATTGGTTCCTGAAGATCATACCTTTTATGCTAACCCTAGATGTCATCAATTTGAATTAAAGAACAAATTATTTGATAAATATGGATATTTTTTGTTTGTATATCATGTTATCATAGTTTTAATCAATATTATGTGTTGTGGGGTGCTTCAGAAATAGTTTTGTAATCTCAGGATGAGAGGTTGATTGATTGTGGAAGGGATGGGTAATGTTGTGTTGTGGGGATGCAATCGGGTTGAGCTATGTTGTGTTATAGTATGTGATGAGTGTGGTGCTTTTATGTAGCAAGGATTCCAAGAATGGTAATGAGAGGTGTGTTTTAGATTTCACGAGATGTGTTGATGGGTGTGGCTATGAGTTGGGGGTTTCACAAATTGAGATGGTGTAATGGGTGGAATGGATTTGAAGAATGATGATGGTAGTGGATAGAATGGGTTTCATTCCATTAATAGCACATATAATGATTTCTCTTATCTTGAGATCGGTATGTTATGTCAGGAATGGGTGTTAAATAGATAGGAATACGAATTGGGTTATTTTACCATGGTTCTTCTTCCTCAGTTTGAACTTCGTTGTGCTTATTTTTCTGCCTTATTACTGGTATTTTTTTTCTAGAGATTGAATGAATATGTAAATTATTAATAAATAATGAGAATTTAATAAATGTATTAGTTGGGGGTATAAATTGAGTTTGTGTCTTGTTTTGATTTTGTAAATTTATTGTTAGCGAAAAAGGAGGTTTGGTGATTCGGTTGTTAGCTGAAAACCCAATGGTTTGGCATCAATGTTTAGTGTCATATATATATTTACAAGTTTTTCCTATGTGATTGTTATACACACTATTGGGACCAATTTGGATGGATAAGGAAGTTAGAAAAGTTTTCTATTACAAAGTGTTGTCTTTTGTTGTCAAATAAGCTAAATCAATTCATGTTGTAAATGACTTTTAAATTAGACGATGCTTTGCTAATTTGTATTTTACAATCATCACAAGTTTTTAGAACTTGTGGTTCAATCCATATAAAGGATATTGAGAGTAAAGAAGTGTTTTTTTTTTGAAAAAAACATTTCAACATCATACTATCCAAAAATGACAAAGGCAAGAAGAAGGCGTGCAATTGGTGGCACGCAAGTGGCGGCGCGCATGTGGCGGCGTGCAAGTGGCGGCACACAAGTGTCGGCACTCAAGTGTTGTAGAGGCGTTCAAGTCATATTTCAAATAGCATTATTTCAGAAATATGGAAATAGAAAGAAAGTTTCACGCAAGTATTGGAGCGCACGTAGTGACACACAAGTGGTGGCGCACAAGTATTGACGCACAAGTGTATGTGGCACGCAAGTCATATTTCAAGATCATTCCATCAAAATATGACAGAGAAAATAAAGTGGTGGGAATGTTAGTGATTGGAGGGTAAGATAATAAGTGGCATGAAAGTATGGCGCACAATTATCTATGGCACGCAAGTGTATGTTGCAGGGAAGTCATATTCCAACATCATCATATCAAAATATGAAAAAGGAAGTGTCGCGCTAGTGATGCATGAGCATGGAAGTGATAGAGTGGTGTGCAAGTGAGAATGTGGCATTCAAGTAAGAACGGCGTGAAAGTATAGGTCATGCAACTCACCAAAATTCCTGTAAATAGACGACTATACTCCTCATTTTTTAAGGCTCAATACATGAGAATTGTCATTGAGATCTAGGCGCGCAAGTAGAGAGTTGGGTGCGCAAGTTGAGGGTTGTTATAAGGTGCAAAAGTTGGGGATGCACAAGTTGGAGGCGCGCCAGTGTTTGTTGGCGCGTAGGCTACAAGTAGGAAGCACATCTGAAGGGAATCACGCATGCAGGAAGCACGCAAGAAGAGGTGCACAAGTTGTAGGCGCGCAAGTGTAGGTCGCGCAAGTAGAAGTGGGCGTGCATGCTATTTTTCTCCATGGGTTCCTGCCAACTTATGGTTAGGAAAGTGAAGATTTTATTTGAAAGATTTGATTTTTAAAAGCTCATTAAGAGGCATTGATCCATTTTATTACCCTATTTGTGCTAAGAGGGAGCACACACACTATTAGATTGTTTTCAAAGTGCTACATGAGTGTAAGGGTATATCATACTCGATGTATTCCACATAAAATGATTGTTTTCTTTTGGATTGTGTGGTACTGGATTGTTTCTGTACCATACTAAGGACGTAGCTACTATTGTTGAGTAGTGAACCTTGTAGATCTTATGTTCTTGTGGTTGTGTGTGTTCAGCAGGGAAGAAACTCATTAATAGGAGGCGAATGTTGTTTCAAAAATGGGAATCATAAAAAAGAAAAAACTATCACTGATTCTCCCTTCCCCCTCTCAGTGATACATGGATCCTGACTGGGAACTTCAATTGGTATTAGAGAAATAGGTTCCCTTCATTTATTCATTGCTGAACAGGTTGAAGAGAGGTTTTGATGGAGAATCTAAATTGAGTGAACAGTAAGGGGATTCCGATTTTTGATGGAAAGAACTATCACGCCTGGAAGGAGAGAATGATGCCTTATCTAATGTCTCGTGGATAGGACGTTCTTGAAATTACAACGGATGGATTTCCTGCTACTGATGACTGGTTCCTCTTACTCTTGTCGATAAGAAGAACCTTGAGAATGATGGAAGAGCTAAAAATGCATTACTCTCATCTCTTTCTAAGAGTGAAATTTTAAGAGTGAAAGGTGTTGCTACAGCCAAAGGAATCGGGGACAAACCAAAGAATATTTTTTAAGGAAATACAAAAGTGACGAAGGATAAACTAAAAATCTAGAGACTAAAGTATGAATATTTGAAAATGGGAGAATCTGAATATGATGGGGATTTCTTTACCAGTATAAATTATATTTTCAGAACAATTAGATGTCTTGGTGAAACATTGGAGGGTTATATAGTTGTTGAAAAGATCTTGAGAATTCTGCCTGACAAGTATGATGCTAATGATTATTCATTAGAAGATAGAGACCCTGAAACATTATCTTTGGATGATTTGGATAGCACTCACATTACTGATGAGATGAGAAGAGAGAATACTATGAAGGGAAAAAAGTTGATAGAGAAATTCCTTTCAAGGATACAAATAGAGAGAATTCAAAGTAGACACTTATTTAAGATGATGCTAGTGAATCCGATTCTGAAAATGAGGTATGTAAAAATTTTGATGAAATTTTATCCTTGTTTTCTATGAATGTGAAAAGTGGTACATGGAAATACAAGGGTAAACTTCCCTTGAATTGTTTTGAGTATGGAGCTATTTTTCACTTTGCGGCTAACTATCTTCAAAAGAATAAAAAAGAAGATATTGATGATGATAACAGAATGCCATGATGGTTGTGGAAGAAACAAGCTAACAAAGATAAATATTTCTCAAAGGGGAAGGATAAAAAGTTATTCAAATAAAAAAGACAAAGCTTTTTATCTAATGATGAAGATGGACAAGATAGCGAAGATGAATATGAGAAATTATTTGCTTAAAAAAATAGAGAGAATACCTTTATTGCTGGAGTGAATAATGAAGAGTACGAGAGAGACATTTATGATGAAGAAGAGACTCAACTTGAATATAATCTAAAAGAATATTTGATTGAATGCTTGAGGATGATCAGAAGTCTTGAGAAGGAAAACAACAAGATGATAAATGAAAATTCCTCATTAAACAATCAAGAAGGTTTTACTGATGATAAAATCAAGATGGAAAAGTAGATTGATTATCTAAGAAATTCTCCTAAGAATACAAATAATACTAATGATCATCGTGAAGTAAAGACGAAGGTAAAAGAAGAAGAGTTGGAACTTATCCAAAAGAAACTTTATAATGCTAAAGAAATGAATATCAGTTTGAACGATTCTATCTCAGATATTGGTGAATGTTCTAGTAAGAATATACCAAAAAGGATCCAAAAAATTTACTTACAATGTTTGAAATGAAAGATAGAACTGGTTCTGATAAGAATAAGGCTATAAATACCATGTATGTGGTCAAAGTCAACAATGATGAAAAATTGGATGTGCATAAAAATCACGAGTCAAGAAAGACTTCTAATACTTCTAGAGCTATTAAATCCGAAATGAGAAAGAGAGTTACAAATAAAAACATGAAGTATGATGGTAAGCATAGTTATATTAAGAAAGATGTTGAGAAGAGTGTTCACAAATCTGGTTAGTATTGATGTTTCAGAGGCAAATATTCTTTCTATGGTTATTGTTAGTTTTGTGGTGGATTTGGACAGATGGAAAATATGTGTTGGTTCAACCAACAACATTACAATTATTCCACATGTTTCGAAAGAAAATGATTAAGGGGGAGTCAATCCTTTCAAAATATAAAGTCTCCAAATAAATTACATAATATATCTGAGAATACTGATGTGAAAGTTGAGAATATTTTCTAACTACTGGAAACTATTTGTGAAATATGTGATCGACCTAGACATCATTCCAAGGGATGCCTTAGTGTGTTCCTAGAGAAACAAAAGAATCTTAATAATTCTTAAAATCTATATTTTTTAACATCTAAAAGGGACAAGTCCGAAAAGTCCTAAAATAAAGAGTGCATGGTTGTCTGGAAAGAACACATTGACATGGCAAGGAAATTGGAGGAATCACAACATAAATTTAAGGAAAAGGAAAAAAAAGCTCTTGTTGCTGAAACTACTTTGAAAGATACAAAAGGAGAAAATCCATGGATTCTTGATAGTGGTTGTTCTTCTCATATGATAGGAGACTTAATGTTTCCAAATAATGTGGGATACTTCAAAGAAGTAATTGTTACATTTGGAAATGATGAATCTCTAAGAATCAAAGGTGTTGGATCATCCATCACCAGAAAAGAAAAAACTGAAATCTAAGAAAACATTATATATTGATGGATTGAAACATAGTCATCTGAGTATTTCACAACTCTATGATGAGGGTAACAAATTTATATTCAGAAAATATGGATTTGTTTTGAAAAGTGAAAATGATGGAAATATAGTTACAAGGGGACAACATACAAGTGGGAATTTGTTCCAAGTTGGTGAAGTGTAGAAATCTTGATAAATGGGTGTAGAGGATGAAAATTAGTTATCGCATAAAAGGATATCACATATATGTCAAATAAATCTGTGCAAGTTATCAACGCGATACAGTGTCTGAGATATGCTTGATTTATCAAGAAGAAGAGATTGGTGATGCACTATTTGTGAAAAAGGGATGATTACAAAATCTTTTCATAAGAGAGTTGAAATTCGTTCAAAACAACCCTTGGAACTAATACATTATGATATATGTGAACCAATGACCAAGAAATCAATGAATGGAGATAAGTACTTCATTACTTTCATTGATGACTTTACTTTCATTACTTGTGTTATGTACATGAGACATAAGTCAGATGCTCTGAAAATGTTTAAGAGTTTCAGGAGGAAAGCAGCAAAGGAATGTGAGTATTCAGTGAAGAAGTTGAGCACTGATAATGGTGGTGAGTATAAGAATAAAGAGTTCTAAAGTTACCTTGAGAAACATGGAATAAGGCATGAGTTCAGTTCACCATACGCACCATAAAAAATGGGGTTGCTGAAAGAAAGAATCGAAGTCTGGTGGAAATGGTGAGAACTATGTTACTTGAACATAGTCATTCTCATTATTTTTGGAGGTAAGCCATGATAGCTATTTTTTATATTCAGAACTGATGCTTATATAGGAAAAACTCCTATATGACTCCATATTAAATTTTTTATGGAAAAAATCCACGTCTAAATCATTTAATATTATTTGGGAGTCCATGCATTATAAAGAAGAAAGGTGGAAACCATGTAATGTTTGAGAAAAGAGGAGATGATGGAATTTTTATTGGATATGATTCAGAAGGAAGAGGATATAGATTTATCAACAAAGAAATAGGAAGAATTATTGATTCTTCAGATGTAAATGTTGTTGAAAATGTTGAGAATGAAAAGAATTCATGTGTTAATGTGGAAGTTGGCCAGGATAGAGAAGATTTTTTTAATGATTCTGATTATTCTACAGACTGTGTTAATCCTACTATTGAAGAGGAATCCGACACAGAAATATCGACTGATGAGGATGAATTTTGAATAAGTCATCCTAGGTTGAGGAAACAAGTGGACGCTCAAAATATTATTGGAAATAAACGTCAGAGGGTTCAAATAAGAAGAACAGTGGATGTTGTATCACATACTTATCTTTATTCAAATGTTGAACCGAATGATGTAAATGATGCATTTGAGCATCCATAATGGGTTCATGAAATTAATGAAGAGCTTGATCAGATAAAGAATAATGATACTTGGAAACATTTACCTAATCCAGACAACAAGAACATTATTAGTACAAAGTGGGTTTTCCAAAAAAATCTGAATGAAGAATGTAAAGTAATAAGAAACCAATAAAGATTATCTTTAAAAGGTTATTCACAAATTGAAGGCATTGGTTTTTATGGAACCTTTTCTCTAGTGGAATGATTAAAAACAATCAGAATCTTTATTAATATTTTTGCACAATGTGGATAGAAAAAAATTCAAATGGATGTAAAACCCACATTCTTTAATGGTGACCTTGATGAGGAAGTTCACATTGATCAACCTTGTGGATTTGTTATTGGAAAGGATGAAATTTATGTGTGCAGGTTAAAGAAGGATTTATATGGGATAAAATAGGCTCTAAGTGAATGGTATTCTAAATTAGATACTTGCATAAAGAAGATGAACTTTTTGAAAGGGAGAGTTGGCAGAAATCTCTACATCAAGGAATGTAAGAATTTTTCATTGATCATTATTTTTTATGTCGAGGATATTATATTTTATGGAAATGAATAAGGATCATGTGAAAATTTTGATGAGGAGATGAAGAAGTTATTTGAGATGTCCATGTTGGGAGAAATGAAGTAATTTCTTAGACTACCTATTTCATAGAAGAAGAATCACATTTTTCTATCTCAAGAAAAGTACGCTATTGAACTTCTGAAGAAGTTTGGAATGTAAAATTCGAAACTAGTTTCCACACTAATTTTAGTTGGAACCATGTTGTCTAAGGATGTAGAAGGCATGGATGATGATCAGAAAGAGTTTCAAAAACTGTTTGGAAGATTGTTGTATTTGACTGCCTCAAGATCCGACATAGTCTATGCTATCACATTATGTGAAATATTTCATAGTTCTCATAAAGAATCATATTAGATTAGCTGGAAAAAAAATTCTCAAATATATCAAAGGCACAACAAATTTTGGATTCAGGTATGATAGCTCTAGAAATATTGATCTATTCAGGTATTCTAATGCTGATAGGGTAGGAAATATTGATGATCGAAGATCCACATCTGGTGGAGTTTTCTTTCCAGGGAAATGTTGTGTTAGTTGGCATACCAAGAAACAGAATTAAATAACTCTTAGCACAACTAATGCTGAGTATGTTGCTGCTACTCAATCTGCAAATCAACTAATGCGGATGAAGACTCAACTGGAAGATCTACTTGTTGAAGTAAAGCTACCATTGCTCTTGGGATGTGATAATCAGAGTGAAATCAATCTTACAAGAAGTACATTACAACATTATCGTCCAAAACACATTGATATAAAGTACCACGTCATCAAAGAGCATGTGGAGAAGAATGAATTGAGGCTGGAGTATGTTTCTACATCTGAACAAGTTGTTGATACATTCACAAAACCATTACCGATGGAACTATTTGCAAAATTGATGTTGAACATGGGTGTTCAGCATCCTTCTCATCAAGATTATGGTACGTGTTTCTATCCCCGTTATCATATTACCACTGGATAGTATTGTTAAGGGAGAGAATTGTTTCATAAATCTATCCTTATGGAAACATGCATAAAGGGGGAGTTGTGGGTAAGCTGTGAATCCAGCATGTATATGTGTAAATTATTCTAATTGTTTGTTGGAGTGGTTGTAGGAAACAATGTTCTTTTCCAGGATACTTGACGCATTGTGCTAAGGTATAAGCTTGAAAGATGATCTGAAGAAGGATGAGAAGGTACGACCATGAGAATTCATAGTCACTGATTTTGGACAGCATGGTTTTGGCTATCAATAATTCTTGTTTCCTACATTGTGTTAGCTCACGTAGGCTTAGAATTATTGATAATTAATCCATTTCATAAGGATACAAAGTTCAGTTATTTATGAATCACAGTTGCAAAAAAAATCCAAAGGGGGAGATTTTTGGGACAATGTTGGATGGATGAGGAAGTTAGAAATGTTTTCTGTTACAAATTGTTGTCTTTTGTTGTCAAATAAGCTAAATCAATTCCCAATATAAAGGACTTGTAAATCAGACGATGCTTTGCTAATTTGTATTTTAAAATCATCACAAGTTTGGAGAACTTTTGGTGCAAGCAGTATGAAGGATAGATAAATTAAAGAAGTGTTTTAGAAAAAAAACACATATCAACATTATACATTTCAAAAATGACAAAGGGAAGAAGAATGCGTGCAAGTGGCGGCACGCAAGTGGCGGTGTGCAAGTGGCGGTCCACAAGTGGTGGCGCGCATGTGGCAGTGCGCAAGTGGTGGCGTGCAAGTGGTGGCACACAAGTGGCAGCATGCAAGTGGTGGCACACAAGTGCTATAGAGGTGCGCAAGTCATATTTCAAATAGCATTATTTCATAAATATAGAAAAAGAAAGAAAGTTGCGTGCAAGTATTGGTGTGCAAGTAGTTGCACGCAATTGGTGGAACGCAAGTATTGACAAGAAAGTGTAAGTGGCGTAGAAGTCATATTTCAAGATCATTGCATCAAAAATGACATTGGAAATAAAGCGGCATGCAAGTTAATGATTGGTGAGAAAGTCAAGAAGTGGCGCGCAAGTATGGCACACAAGTATCTGAGGTGCATAAGTGTATGTTTCCACCAAGTCATATTCCAACATCATCATATAAAAATATGAAAGAGGAAATAAAGTGTCACGCTAGTGATGTAAGGGCATGAAAGTTATGGAGTAGCGTGCAAGTGAGGAAGTTGCGTGCATGTAGGAACATCATGCAAGTATAGGTCACGCAAGTCACCAAAATGCCTATAAATAGATGACTAGCCTCCTCATTTTAAGGCTCAATACTTGAGAATTAACTTTGAGCTCCGGGCGTTCAAGTAGAGAGTTGGGCGAGGAAGTTGAGGGTTGTTAGAAGGTATGCAAGTTGGGGACGCGGAAGTTCGAGGCGCACAAGTGTTAGTTGGAATGCAAGCTGCAAGCAGGATGCATGTCTGAAGGTAATCATGCACATAGGCAGTGCATAATAAGAGGCATGCAAGTTGTAGGCAGGCAATTATAGGTCACACAATTGGAAGAGGTCATGCCAGCTAATTTTCTCCAGAGGGTTCCTGCCAGCTTCTCGGTATGAAAGTGAAGAATTTCTATGAAAGATTTTATTTGTGTAAGCTCATTAAGAATCATTTATCCATTGTATTACCCTATTTGTGCTATGAGGGAGCACACGCACAATTGGATTTTTTTCAAAGTGCTACATGAATGTAAGGGTATATCCTACTTGTTGTATTCCACATCAATGGATTGTTTTCTAGTGGATTGTGTCATACTGGATTTTTTCCGTACCATACAAAGGACGTAGCTACTCTTGTTGAGTAGTGAACCTTGTAAATATTGTGTTTATGTGGTTGTGTGTGTTTAGAAGGGGAGAAAATCTTAAACAGGAGGCACATGTTGTTTCAAAAAGGGGAAACATAAAAAGGAAAAATATCACCGATTCACCCCTCCCCCTCTCAGTGATACTTGGATCCTAACTGGGAACTTCACACACCCCACCATAGTTTAGCAATATGTGTCGAACAAACCCATATTCCTGGGGGATGGTATTTTTCCTAATCATCCTGGTGGGAGAATGGTTGGTTTAACACCCTCTATTCCCAACTCCCACTTCCATGTGGTGATAGGCAAAGAATATTCATATAGGTTGTGGTTTTTGAGGCCCAGCTGTGTGCAGGTGAGTTGTGTTTTTTCAGGGGTCTTCGGGATATGATGAATCAGTCTTTACCAAGTGTCTTTGGGACAAAACATGGTTTGTGAGGCCCATGTGTGAGCAGGTAGAATGTGACGAGCTTTGTTTTCCAAGACAAAGAGACATACTGTGAGTCCCAAGTGTGTGTGGGTGAGATGTGATGAGAATCATTTTCCTTGGTGATGTGACGAGATGTGAGGCCATGGTTTGTGTGTGTGCAGGATGCGATGAGATTCATTTTCCCTGGTGATATGACATGTTGTGAGGCCCATGTATGGGAAAAAATATTGTGATGTGGTGTCTTGGGAAGAGGTCGGAGTGTGAGGACATTTTCCTTTAAGAAAGAATGGATAAACCAGTGGGACGTGGTGTGGGGTACCCAAATCATCTATGTGATTACTATATTACTATAATTGACTTTTATTACTTGATGAGTTTTACTTGGTGAGTTTGGGATGTCTATTAAACCTTGTTAGGTGATTTTGGGTTCTGAGTTTTTCTCACAAGATAATTTGTATGATTATCTCAATTGTGAATGAGAGAGTTTGGATTTTCTTTCTGTGTATATTTGTTATATCAACCTACATATGAAAAACTATTTTCACATTTCCATGAGGATTATGTGGACCTTGCTTTACTTTACCTAATCAGAAATTTGACATTTTTCAAGTTTATGTTTAGCCTTGCATTTATTATTTACATTTCTGTTTCATTGTATTTATAATAGTTGTATTCAAAACATGTATGTGGGATGAATTGGGGAATTCTATTATATAAATAGTACATGAAGTTGTTTTGGGATGGACAATATTTTATCTTGATATTATCTTCTAAAAATTGGAAATGCCTCCCAATTTATGAGATTGTATCACCTTGGCATTGGTCGCCACCCCGAGGCCTACTATAGGTGGGACTCATGGGTCATTATCTCCCATTTGTCATTTCCATCCCTAGAGGGGCCTATTTGGATTATGGGGGGTCATTACATATGTCTATTTTATTATGATAATAATTAAACTCAACCCATGACATATTATTTCATTAAATTACTTATCCTCTTAATTGGATTATAGATCACCCCTTTTTGATATTTATCCTCAAGTGATTACTTGAATGAATTACAAAAAAAGGGAAAATATGAATATATAGAAGACAGAATTGAATTAATTTTTATATTTTTTAGTAACTTTTTTCTATAGCCCTAATTTTCTCATGACACGAGTCCTTTCGATGTTGGCCATGTAATGAATTTCTGTTGTTTATCATTAAAATGATTTTATAATAATGTAAGGAAAAATAGTGTCTCTATATAATATATTATTTAAAATATTATTATCATTTAATATGTCACAACTTTCTCAATGATTCTAACATTTCCATATCGATAATTAAATCGATACTACAATAAAAGAAATTCACGAGTCACGTAATTATTCTCCGGAACATTCAGTTTTTCTTAGACATAACCAATGACCATGAGATTATTTATGAGGATGCATCCTGATTCATTATATGATGCATCACTACTTATCACAATCCCTTATCTAATACAACGTAGTGCAAGAACAATTTCACTAACTAACATTCTCTTCAATTTCATGAAATTTAACACCCATTTATTTATCGAAATGAATTGGAATCCATTCCAAGTATGATTATATAGAGGATTTTATAACTATGATATATTTTCCCCAAAGAATCCATAATAACCATCCAAAAATGAAAACTATATATCTTTGTCATGAGGGCTGGTCTGGTCCAATGTTCAACTAACTATATCCTTGATGGATTAACCAGTGTATCATTTATTGGGATTATATGACCCAATAATGAGAAATTATGTGTGAAAACATTTAAAAATATGATATTTTATTTAAAATTCATAATTTATTATAGTTACCAGAATAATTCCCATGTTACCTTAAATATATTCATTTATTTTATAATATATAATAAAATCATTTATTTATATTACAAAAAAATATTATGGTAATCTCCAATGAATATATTCATTAAATAAATGAAATTTGTGGGGAATTTTAGAATGAATTAATGAGATCACAATTAATACATTGTGTCTACACCTCGTATGAAACATTTTTCATTTATAAATATTAAACTTTTTATTAGAATAATATTGAGATCCACACACATGATCAATAATGTTATTAATAGGGGGTAGTGTACACCTATTCATAGTTATGATCTTGGAATTTTCCAAATAATCATTTCAAAGTAAATTTATCCATCATTATTCATAAAAAAGATCATATGAACTCCAATGTGACATAAATGGAGGAATTAAACCCTTATCACCATGATTATATTATTCAATTACTATAACTTAATTAAGGTAATTCTATATAGTTTTTTTGGAATAGGTATAGAAATTTGAATGAGTTATATTGAAAACTCAACACCATTATTCTGACTTATAATAAAAAATTATTCTGGAAAGACATCAACAATCACCCAAACAAGAGGAATAACTTTGATGTCATGTCTATCCAAATTTAAAACAGATAAAAACCCTATAAAAAAAGAAATTTATCCCATAAAAAATATAAAATTTTGATTTAATTTTCTTATTTATCATCTATGTAATAGGAGATCATAGGATGGATTGGAATATAAAATTAGACATTCCTTACATATTAATTGATATTGGATTTATATAAATTAATCCCTTCCATTCTCAAAATTATAAAAAATTATACTAAAAGAAATAATATAGTAATTTTCATGAATAAAAACCCTAAAAACCGACATTTAGATAAGGATCGTATAAATTAGATGTCATCATAATATCATTAGATGTTTTGACTATATATTCCACATCTAATCATGAGTTGGTGTTGTGATATCGTTATAAAATTCATCAGATATAAAATAGTTTATAGTTATAGAATCAAATAATATATTTAAAATACTAGAGATGATGGTATGTTTACCTTTCCATGCATAATAATTTTACCCCCCATTGACAATTGTGATCATGTGAAATTTCCCTTTGTATCAATGATTTAGTAGTCACTAACCTAGATCACTATAATTAACCGTTTATTTGAACACAGGTTAGAATTAGAACCATAAACCATGAATTTGAAACCCTTTTTTGTGGTTTGTGTATTCTATGAGATTTATATTTCTTCAAATGATTTGATAACATCTTCAAATCACTATGTAATTTAATTCATGATGTCCATCCTCTACACACTTAAAATATTGTATAGTTACCAAAACAAAATTTCGACCATGTCTCCTTCAACAAATTAATTAAAAAATTGAATGGATCAACTCTATCTTTCCATGATTATTATTATTATTATTATTTCTTTATATTTGTTGATAACTTTTCTTATCTACACAATTTGATTGTTGGGTACTAAAATATCAATTTATACCATGGTAAACCATTGAATAATTTCATCATTTATGTTAAAGTATATTATAGTAAATGTCCTTTAGAGTGTTTGTTTTATGAATCTGGAAAATCAATCCATCTTTATTTCTAGTTCAATTTTAAGAGACGAAGTATATCTCACAAATCATATAAAATTTATATCATTGTTAAAAGTGTATTTATTATACCTATTCCTTCTCTTATAGAATTCCTTCTCCATATTCTTTAAATGGAATTTCGTATTGAAAAATATCTTTATAAACTAAACACACAATATATTGTCATTTTCTCCTTGTCACAACATGTTAATGATGACTATTCATTATTGATGTACTTAAACTTCCAAATGATACAAAACCAATATGAAGTTTTCTTTCTATAAACACATAATAATGGAAAATAAGCTTTTAATGGTACTGATCTATTTCCCAACACCGAGTAGATCAGAGGAACCACTAAAAGAATATAGATGTTTCATCATGATGTAATCAAGTTAATTTTGTCCCTAATTGTCTCATTTTTATACTTGACATGATTCATCCGTTTATAATGTTTCAAAATCAAATAAATAAGATACTATAGTCTATATCTCATAGAATTATTCTACCTTGGAGGAAAACCATTGCATTTTCCATCACATTTTGTAATAACACTATTTCATATGAATCTATCCATTTACTAAATCTAAAAATAATTATGTAAGAATCAATAATCCAATTTATAAATCATATATTCATTGAAAATAAATCCTTATATTTCAATATATGACACCTAAAATTTAACCTATGTCATCCATGGTCACCATATATTCAAATCCCTCATAATAATTTATAATAACAATGGGAATTAACCCAATAATATTTATTGGTAATGTGTAGCTAGGTTTATAATCATAGGATTACTCATCATGAATTGGTAATGATCAAGCTAATACCAATTCCACCTTATTAAATGTTATTTACCCTATGTTAATTTGTATCACAACCATATCCAAAATCTTATATCCATACCAATATATATTTTCTTACAAAACTAAACATCTACCTTTACTATATCATAGGTAGTTTTCCTGCAATTTGAATTGACCTATGTGTTATCACTAAATTTTTCTCATCATATATTATAAAAATGACTAAATATTTCATTCATATATTTTAAAACTGCCCATACATTTCAAATACCAATATTATTTTATCTTAAATGAATATTAATTACATAACATTAAAATCCAAAATTTTATCATAATGTATTGTTATATTTAGAAACATGGATACATAATCAGCTCGTACATATGTGATCTACAATATCTATCACGTATTATATAATTGTTACCACATTTCATAGAAAAATTACAATGAAATCACGTCTTAAAATCCTGTGGAAAATAAAAGAAAATAAATGTTGAGATCAGATGGTTAGTAAGGTAAAAAAGGAGTTATAAACAACTATTTACTAATAAAATAAGAAAAAGTGTATTATAATACTAGTATTTCCTTTGAAATACATACACATAGATTTTTAGATTATAAACATCACTCAATAAATAATGCTTGATAGTTTATAAGACATAAATTGTAAAAATAATCAAGAAGATAGTCCTTGAGAACATAACATTGTTATAATATCATGAATTATATGAGTTGAATACAGTGTGAATGAACATTAATTCTATAAATATATTTTAATGGTCTTGATAAAGTCATTTGAAAATATTTCGGATTTTGATTACGACATGTGTATATACTTCTAGCCTAGGATAACTACCCATGTACCATCTATCGAGATTGGAAAAACTGTTATATACCCACTATCATGCTTGTGATAACCTTTTATATACCCTTTATTCTTATAAAACATTTTTCATTACCCAATGCATTATATGAATATAGAATATATTTCCTACTGATCACATATTAAAAAATTCCATCATTTGTATTACATATGTTTTTAAAAACATTCATCATAACTTAATCCATTGAATAGAAAATTGGTTTCATAATGATTTAAATAAAAGAATAATAAACCATAAATATATTAAAACAATTATTTCATTTTTTAGATATCCTTATTTAAACATAAGAAAAAAATAGATGTCATCATAGATTAATAATATATTTAAAAGATCAATAAAATATAACATGATGAATGTACCATTTTATTTCTAAAATAATAAAATTTTCACTAAATATTTCAAAAAATTTAAGGAGATAATTTTCATTTAAAATTACATTGGAAACATGTAATATAATATTTTTTTAATTAATATGTCAAGATAGAATGAAATTTACATTCCTGTCATGTATATTAAAACAATTATTTGTTTCACATTTTCTTTTAAAGGTAAATGTACCTTATTCGCAAAATATTAAGTAGAATCCTTTTTATTGATAGAAATTATAACATGGTTAAATTAAAAAAACTATATTTTATTAAAACATGAAATAATTTTAAACAAAACATGGATATAGGGTAAAGATATTTTCGTCCAATGTGGAAATAAATTATGTTTTTCTTAAATATAATATCCTCATTATTTTAATTTTAAAATAGAGGAAAAAATTTCCATTACATTAAAATTTTAGGAATATATATAGATGAATAAAATTAATGGTCTTTATCAGAAAAAGTATCATATAATTTAATTAAATGTAAATTAAACAATAAAAATTCTTAATTAAATTCATATTTAAATACAAATCCCCTAATGCAAGTATGACTTTCTTCAATATCAAACTAAACACGAATATAATAAATGAAAATTTATTATAATTATATAGAAATATTTTACATTCTTACAATATAATATATGATACACTTAAGAAAAATTAAATCCCAATTTATTAATAATTACTTATTATAATAACTGTTTTCATGGATTAATTATTTCATTATTCATGGATTCCTCCATAATAAAGTTTCTACCCTTGTACCGTGATAATGGAATAATAATATAAATATTTTTATTATAGATATATATTTATATAATATATTAACTATATATATGTATAATCATCAATAAAAGTGATATATTTAAAATTTATTCACCCCATTCCATGAGATAGTATGTTGTACATACACATGAATGTTGTTTTCATTTTCTAATGAAAAGAACGAAATGAAGAGAAATATTATTTTAAATTTATAGAATAAAAATAATAATACAAATAAAATATATATAAACTAAATCTATCCTGATTACCATCTATGTAAATTTAAATTTGAAAAGAATCATATCACTTCATGGAGGTGGTAGTCCACATATATACGTGACATATGTTTTCGTTACCCAACTAATAAGATGTTAAGAAGGTATACACGCACCAATCATAGAAAAGTATCCCATATGAAACCAAATTTAAATAATATTTGTTTAATATATAAATACATTCAACAGAAAAATAATAAATATGAAAAATTGGGACTTTATAATTTATTTTTAGTTTTTTTACATGATTTACCCTTTTAACATAGAATTTTCATTAATGTTATTACTATTCAATATAGAAAAAATTTATTTTCTCTTATTATATAGTATAATTTTGAATATATTAAAATTTTAACCCATTTTCAATTAACTAATTGTAATAAATGATAGAAAATTACATTAAAATAAATTTCAAAAAGATGATGATAAACAATTTTCATGAAAAATGGGTTTGTATATCTTATAGTATTTCAAAAAAAATATAATATAAATCAAAAAGGTATAAATTGAATTATGTTTTAAAAAAAGGAACCATTAAAATTTTATAACCAATCTATATCAATACATTTCTTTGAAAATACTACAGAATGAATGAAAAGTTTTTTTAAAATATATATTTTACTATTCACCAAAATGTACAGTTTTCATGAACATTACCAAATCATTAGTGCAAGATAATTCTGGAAAATTAAATTAAAAAATTGAATTCTTTTAATAAAACAAATCTTCTTAATGTAATCAAAATAGCAATATCGTTTCCCAAAATTCAATAAATACTATTTTCATGAAAATATATTTCTGAAGCGGAACATATATTTAAAAAAATTCATCATTAATATTCACCAACATGTGAATTTTAAATTTTGTGCCTTTATTACAAAAATAATTGTTTTTTAAATTATTTTGTAGTGCATATATATTCAATTTAATAAGTTTTGAAAACATTGTAAGATATTGTTTTGGAAAATATCCCTTTTTACATGTAAATGATTTTATATTAATTCCTAACAAAAAAATAAAATATTTATGGATGATTAATATTTTATTCATATAAAACCTCAGTAAACAATATTTAAATTATCAATTGAAATATTTTATTTAGATCAACACACATTAAATGTCAAAATTGTAATTATTTGAAAAATTATAAATAAAAAAATTAATTGATTTTGAAAATTGAGTGCTATAAATTAATAATTATACTTATATTAAGAAAAAAATTTATTGATTATATTTCATAATGTAGTATTATATATTCACCTCAAGAAATCAAGTAAAAAGGTTTTAATATATCATAATTTTATTTAGACTTTGAATTTCATTAAAACAATTTTTTTAGACAACTGAAATATATATTAATTCGAAATATATTTTATAAAAATATAGCATGTTACATTTTCTATATATGGAAAATAAAAATACCGCTTGTTCATATGTGTGGATTACAATCTCAATGACGTGTTGTGTTTAATTTTTATTCATGACCATACACATATGATTTTTATGATAGATTTAATTAATATATATTATATTCATAACATATTTATAATTATTTAAAGATAATTTATAATATATTTTTTTCCATTGCATCCATATGAAAATATAAAATCATTCTTGGGTATGTGTGTACAATCACCACTATGATGTCATGTTATTAATTTTTCATAAAAACATTTTATGAATGGTTTTAAAATTTTATTTCACGTATAAAAACGAAATAAAATTATTAATAATATTATAGAGTTGATGAAACAATGAACATGGAGAAAGTATCGATGTACAAATTCAGTTTTTATTATAAATCGAAAATCCTCACAACATCAGATTTAATCATAATTGACAATGAAACTAAATTAAATGTTTTCACGAAAGAAAACAAAATGATAATAATAATAGAATCAAATGGGAAAAGTTTCTTAATAAAAAAAATAACAACAATAGATTTATTATTCAGGAGTTAGAGAATCTATAGTGATATATTATATTTAAATTATTGGATTTCAAGTCCCAATTTATTTTCACTGAGATTCATTCCATTTTTATTATAGGATTTATTTTTCATGGTCTATATACATAAATATGAAAGTCTATTACCATTAATTTATATTATTCCATGTTTTTTATGAAAAAATTCAACAAAAACTCCTTAAATGTTATTAGGATTCAAATGTCAAAAAAGGCATGAGATATATTTCATTAAAACATTATTTTAAAAGTTTAATAATTCTTGTATGATGTCTCCCTATACCCCTTACCATTGGAATGTTTCTGGAATGGTATTATTTATGCATAAAATACATTAAATGGATATTATCAATTTCCCTTTCCATTATTTAAATTTATTGAAAAGGAATACTCATTGAAATTTCTAAAGAAGGAATATTTCATAAAGGTGTGAATGATTTAATATTTTAGATTTTATTGAATGAATGAAATTTCCAATAGTCATGTATTTTTATTATGTTAAATATTTCATTTCATGTTTCCATGAATATACCAATATAATATACTTTATTAAAAATTTAGGGAAATGTTCAGTTTAATGTGTTTTCAAAAGAAAGGAAAATTTGATATTTTCCTAAAACATTAATATTCTTTTTTATATGTGTTCAAATTATCTTTTAAATGGATTAATAATGAAATAATTAATGATTTAAAATGTTTTATTCAGTAAAATGTATTATAAAATTATATATTATAGTTGGTGAGATTGATAAGACATATATGGTCAGTGGACTCAATATAGCTTATATAGTCGGTGAGGTATATATCTCTCTCTAATTAATTGTGTAATTTTTTTTCCCTCAAAGTTAATAAAGATGTAGTTCACTGAGATGGTTTCACCTATTTATTTTTCAAGCTCTATTAATTTTAAACATTAGTGAACATGGGTTATGAATATAATACTATATTATTCCCATAATATTTTCTATTTTTCTACATTGGGTTTTAATTGTATTTTGTGATTAAAAATTTGGTTTTCTACATTAAAATGATTTATTTACTACTGTAAAAGAATTATGGAATAACAAAATACATTTATTGGAATTCATTTTTTTCACCTGTCAAATTGATTGTATTCTTATTTATTCATTACTATTATTTATTTGTTAATAACATGTTATTAAATTTTCATCAATGTGTTTGAATGATTATGAACATAAAATATGTCATTTTAGAAGTCCTAATGATGTTTAATAAAAATAATTTTTTTACTCTAAAAGTTTATATTATTGAAAAAATAGATAATATGTGGACATATACACTTTAAAATTTATTAGTTTCACATATATGAATTATGACCTAATCCTCTAAAATAGTTAATAGTAAAATACATTAAATGAAATAAAATTAATTATTATTTAAAAAATCAAGATTATGTATTGTTTTATGGTTGTTTCAATATAGTTAGAATATACTGAAAGATTTAGGTAAAATATTGAGATTATGAAAATATCAATATATTATACTTCATGGTTTTTAACATTTGGTTATGCTAAAGTGATCTAAAATTTTATTATTTAACTATTTTCTCACCTAATATATGTCAGATCATAATGGATTCCCATAGGGGAAATAGGAAAGCTGAAGAAGGAAGATATCATGAAATAAAATCCTTGTAGATTTAATGTATTAAATAAGTGGAAGTATAATTGTGTATCTAGTTATTGTGATGTATTTGTTGATGTAGTTTATAAATAGTGGTTACATCAATATTATAATGATATTATATTTAAAACATTGAACAAGCCGATTTTTTTATCATTTTTTAAATTTATACAATCTATATATTTGTAGAAACTTTGATCTAGTGGTAATCAAGGGATTGATTAATTATTTTGAAAATATATTCAATGTCATTTTATATTTAGAATAGAAATATATAACCCATTCAATTTTTATTTTGAATATGAATAATATCAATAATGTTTATTGGATGTGAATTCAGGTGATTGGTAGAGGGATTTAAGTGCATGAAACCATTGAATGATAAAATTTAAATATTTATTTCTATAAAACAATTTCCATATGGATGATTGCAATAAAATAAAGAAATTATTATTGGAATTGAAGAAAAAATAGGGTGGATTAATTAGGCATGTATGTGGAAAATTTATATCAATGGATAAGGCCACAAAAAAATTTATTTAGGACCATGATATTAAAATTAAAAAATTTTAATCATAATTCAAAACCATCTTACAAAGAGAATTGGAATCATAAGGATTCTAAATTTATGTTAAATTATTTCCTTTTTGATAAGAAAAATTATATATTGTAGTCTCACACATATGTTCTTCATGATGAAAAAATTATGAAGTGTTAAATGTGGAATGTAATAAATAATAAAAAAGCTGATAAATATATAACCAAGCCTTGACATATTTTATGTGACATAAAAACATTTTAGAAAATGTATAAAATGTTCTATAATGTTTTTATAGTGTGATAATTTTAGTCATATATATTTTGATAGAAAATAAAGTAGTGTTAATCAATCCATGAATGTGGTAATAAATTGGAAACCTGTTGTGATATTTTAATTTAAATGAGTTCAGGAATTATGATCAATTGTGTTTGACTATTTTCACTTTGGTCAGAAATCATGAACTTTAAAAGAAAAAAGTTTTATAAAAATTCATTTTTCCTACTACGAATAATATTGGGGTATTTAATTAAGTGGAGACAAGTAATTTAATAGTTTATTCATTATTTTTGAATCCCTATTTTAAATAGTATATTGAAATTTTTTCATTTTTGAGAAATTTATATTTTAAATGAAAATATCACCTTAGGAAACGAAGATAATTTTTTTAGTTAAAACACATTATATAAGTACTAAAATATTATATATTCTTTATAAACATCATATTGTTAATAGTGAGATGGTTTCTTCAACTAATTTTGTTTAAATCCTATAATAGAGGTTAAATTAATTATCTTATAGATTGGATTTTATATTATCATGAAAAATATATTTTTTGATATAATAAATTCATATTCAATTATTTGATCATTTGATAACATATCTAAAACATATAAAATTAGATAATGATATATATTAAAGATACCTTGCACATGTTATTAAAAATAAGAAATTTATATGAATATTAATGTTCGAGTTGTAAGTAAAAATATTTTTTTATTTACTGATGATTTTCTAAATATATTCCAATCATGAAAGTATAATATAAAATTTAATTAGTTTATAATGGTAATATAATTTTAGAACATCATTATAAAATAGATCAAGATGAAATTTTTGAACTGAAAAGGTAGTTGAATGATTTCTTGATGATTTTATCATTTATAATTGAACATCACCGTGGGGTGTTTTTGTTTTATTTATTAATAACAATTGGGGCACTATGAAGCTTTATAATGACTATAGAGCCATAAATTACATCAATATTAAGAAAAATTATATTTTTCATCATATTGATGATTTCTTTAATAAACTATAGGTATAATAATAATTTTCAACGACTGATCATAGGTCAAGGTATGAAAAATTAACGGTTAAGTAGAATGGTATTTCAAAGATTGTGTTTTAGATTAGATATGATCATTATGAGTTTTTTGTTCTTCTATTGTGGTTTCTAAATGCACCAGCTATATTCATGGATCATATGAAAATATATATCCATGAATATTTGGATAATATTATAGTTTGTTATTGGTGATATTTTTTTCCAGTCAAAAATTTATAAGGATTACTAATTGAACCTTTGGTTGTTTTTCAGACCATGAAAATAGAGATTATATATTGAAAATTCAGTAAATGTAATATTTTAATGGAATATTTCATTACCTGTAAATATATTTTTAGAGATATAATAATTATTTAAATAACTAAAAGTAGTTAATTAATGTATAAGACTTATAAATGTATGATGGATTAATATATATTTTTTGATAATAATTTTCCACAAACCATTTTTAGAAAACTTTTATTATCTATCTATCCCACTAACTACGATAACATGGAATGAAATTAAAATGAACTAAAAAGATGTGTGTGGTGAATGTTTCTAGGAAATTAATGTAATATGCTTGATTTTTTTATTTTTGGACCTACCCTCAAGAAATAGTAAATTTTTTATCTCCAGTGACGCCTCATGAAATGAAATTGGTTATATTCTGATAATGAATGAATGACTGATTTCATATACATCATGTTAATTAAAACCTCATAAAATAAATTATCATACACATGATATGGAATTGTAAACTGTGGTGTTTCATTAATAATATTGGTACATTATTAATATTTAATAATTTTGAAACTATATACTCATAATAAATGATTTATGATTATATTCACACAACGAGAGTTGAACATGAGGTAGGGAAGATGGATTCAATTAACAAAAGATTATGTTATCAGGATATATTAACATATGAAATATGAAAACCATATAACCAATGATTTTTAGTTTAAATGATAAAGAATCATAAATAATTATACATTTGGAATATGATGCATTGGTAAATGATTTAATGAATTATTTTCTAAACATTGAGCATGTAAGAACTTATTTTTTTTGTTTTATGATTCAGTAATGTTGACATCGTAAGGAATAATTTACTAAGTTCATTGCGAGTACCATGATTTACCTGAAAATGTAGAATGGGTAAAAAAAGAATGTTTGCTGAATTTTACATTAACATGGAAAATTTTGGAGATTTAGAATAATGTTATGTGCAATGTCTATCTTTCAGTTGAAATGAAATTGTTGAGTAAATATCAGAACTCTGAATTTTCAATTGATCCCATGAAGAATAATATATATATATATATATTAGTAATATAATTGGAATGTAAGAGTGAATTTTTATTCATAGGTTACCATGAAATGATTAAATTTTTAATTTTTCAATGTTGAACAATAATTACCAAAAGGGATGACTTATCATATTTTAGTTCCAAATATTTAATGAAAACATATATTCTTGAAATTCATTATGATATTTTAATGACATATCACTGTAATAATATGATTAATGATATTTATTTGATTGAATAAATCTTCATGTTTCATTGATATTTGTCAAACTATGACTTTAGATCACATTACTAGACCGTATATCACTGATATTGTCAGGTTACATGGTGTTCTTCTCTCTATAATATTTTACTACAATCCCAGGCTTACTGCTAATTTTTGGAAAGACCATCATATTTCATTGGGTACTAAATTAATATTTTTTAAAACTTTTCATCCTTTGACTAATGGATTTTTAGAGTAAAAAATTCATACATTGTAGGATATGATTAAAAATGGTTCAATGGATTAACAAGGTATTTAAGATCAATATTTTTGATTAGTTTAATTTACATATATTTTGATTTTTAATTATAGGTTATCAATGGCACCATTTGTGGAATTATATAGAATGTAGTGTTGGACTTTAACTTATTTGGATAAAGTTACTGTAATATGTTCATTCAGAATAGAGTTGGTAGATGATATCATTGAAATGGTAAATATTGTTAAATTAATTATGGTGGAATTTTAATGTAAACGAGATAGTTATATAGAAAAATGGAGTAAATTTCATTCATTTTAAATTGGTAATAACATTTTTTTTGAAGTATATCCCTTGAAATGTGTTATGTGTTTTAGTAAAAAATGGAAATATATGTCTCTAGTTCATTGGACCATAATATATTTTTGAGAAAGATGGACTCATTTATTTCTAAGTGAAATGTCCTCCTTGTTTATTATATGTCCATGATGTGTTTCATTCTTTATTATTAATGAAATATATTTAAGATGAATCAATTATTTTTATTTTATTGGTTTTATAGTTTGATGTGAGAAATTTATATGGAAATAAACCAGTTCATATTTTTATCTGTAAGAGTAGGTGTTGTGTAATAAGGCGATTCATCATGTTTTGGTTTAGTGTAAAAACCATATGATTGAAGAAGCAACAGGGGTATGAAAAAATTATATGAATGGAAAATATCTCCGACTACTTTTCTAGTGAGTGAAATTGATTGTTGAAAATTTAAAAAGGGGGAATAATTTTTTTAAAAAAATATAATTATTAATTATTTTTTAAAAAATTAATTTTATATAAGTATATTCATTATTAGAATATTATGTAATTTTTTAATCCAAATGTAAATAATTATATTCACACTATACTCATTTTCATGTGTTATATAGTTTTATTTAGAATATTAATTTATATAAAAATTATTTATAAAAAAAGTAAATCATTTTTAAAATAAGTAATTAATAATTACCCTAGAATCAATTTTAGTTAATTATCATTAATTATTTATTATTAAATGAAATGTGATAGAAATAGATTCTTGAAAAATTGTCATTTATTTTTATTATATTAAGTCCTGTAAAAGTACAATTATGTTTATAATTTTTATTTTAATGAACACATTGATCATATAATTATAAATAATAAATTTAGTTATATGGTAATCAACATTAAATGTGATTTTACTATATGATAATTTTTAGGATTAAAACACATTTTTTGAAAAACTATTCTCTATTGTTTTATATTTTTTTTGTTTAATTGTTTTCTACAAATTATAGAAATGTAATCATGAAAAATGAATTCAATATTTTGAGTAAACAAAATTTAAATAATTTATTATTGTATAATTAGTTTTTCGTCACTATCTATAATAACTATGATATGAATTTAGCACCTTAATAAGGATAAAACATGTAAAAATGGATTAATACTATATGATAAATCATTAAAATATTTCTAACACATTAATTTAAAATATTTTATGATTTTTTATAAAATATATTTTAATATAGATAAATAAAATATTTCATGGCATTATTTTTAATTTGGGAACTGAATCGTCACTTCTATGAAGATAAGTTATATTTTATTTAGATTTCCAACTATTTTTTTGTTTCATTGCATTTAATGAAATTATTGGAAGAATACATTTGTATTTTTATTGATCAAAATGAAATAAATTTTTTTTATTATATAACCAAAAAAATTTAGAATCCATGTTTTTAATTGACCTAAATATAGTATTTTATTTACGAATAAACCAGGTATTTTTTTTAAAACCATTTACATTATGTTTCGTTTCATATATTAAATTTAATTTCATCCAAATATAGAAATTTAATCAGAAAAAGTGGATTTTTTATTTATAATTGTAATTTATAAATTATGTTGGATATCACCTTTCATTTTTGTACATATAACTTGGTTGCCTTTGTGAAATTCTTATTTATCATAGTTCATGTTAAAATAGATTTAATATGGTGTAACTAGTAGGTATGGATTAAAATGAATATAAAAATTTATAAATACTTAATTGAATTATAGGATTTAAAATAATAATAGTTCTCCCTTTTCATAGTGTAGATGAAAAATAATTTATTATATTTAAATTTTTAATGTAATTCCATTTGCATCCTTTCCCTCACTTATAAAATAGAACATCATATACTCCATTACTCACAAATTCAGAGCACCCTATTTTTTCACATAGCTAACTGAACAATACAATTTACTCCATATAAATTTTTTAGATGCTATATTCTCACCAAAATAATAAACCATGATGTCTTAAGTTATAAGTCAAAGAGGTAATCATATGAAAAGGTGTAAGTCGTAAACAAACTACATCATGTTTATATAATATGATAATTCATTCAAACATTATAAAACCCCTATGTGATAATAAAATTGATAAAATAAATATAAAAAAACTATATATTTATCATAGTAAAACCCTTTTTTATCATTCTTTAATTTATATGGGAAAAGAAAACATCTCTTGTTCACACATGTTGATTACCAAATCTATGAAGTTATGTGTTTATTTTTTTCATCAACACCTCACATAGTTGAAAATTATGATGTATTTTATAATATACCTGATATTAAATTAAATTTTATTAATTTCTAAATATATTATATCAATTATTTTATTACATTCCATCCTTCAAAAATTCATAATGTTATTCATGTATATGTGTGGACTACCAACTCCATAGATTGATATACTATTTTTTTCATGTACATATTCTAGGTTTGGTTATAAAATTTTATATTATTTATATTTATGATTAAAATTTCATTATTTATATTTTATAGATAATGGAATAGTTACCACTTTGACTACATAAAACCCACCGAATATGTATTGGTTTAACAATTAAATGACTTCAAAAACATTTATTCTTAAAAAATTAAATGTGTAACTAAATAAAACATGTAAAAAATTAAAATATAAGGGAAAATTATAATTTAAAAAATAATTTATGGACCCTAATAAATTAATAACCTAATGGTTTAATGACCCTAATGAATATATTAGTATATGGAATTTATGAAATGGATTTCTTGTATCTATTTTCTTTCTATGAGACTCGTTCCATTTTCACCAAATGGTTTACATTACGTGGTGTATATAAATTCATATGGATTTATATTATTATACTAATTTAAAATTTAATATCTTTATGAATCATTTTTATGTAGCATCCTTCAATGGTATTATAATAAAAAATTTACTAATGTCATAATGTATTTTTATTTAGAACCATATTTTTAAAAAAAATTAATGTTTTTTATTATATTTTTCCTCCATATCCATGTTCATTAATATATTTCTATAATGATCTTATTTAGTCATAAAATACTATCAAATTTCATCATTAATTAAATATGAGTTTATTTACATGTATTAAAAAGGAATCATATATTTTATGACAATGCATGGAAGGAATCATTGTGTGAAATTTTATTTCCTGAATAAACCTTATCTCAAACATTAAGTATCATTTTGTTTAGTATTCCTCTCAATTATACATGGAATAACTAAACTAAAATAATTTGTAAAACATTTTTATAATTTATCATTAATTTTTTATATTGAAAGGGATATTTATCATTTTATTTCTGAAATCTAAATGCGTATATATATATGGGTTCAAATAAATTTTTCAAAGGATTTATACTGAACATTTCAATGGCTGAAAATATTCTACTCATGATAGGTTAATTAGAAAATATAAATGAAGATTGGTAATCTTGATTCAACTTATAAGGTTGGTGAGACTAATATATTATACATGGTTGGTGTGCCTGATATATCTGACCAATGCGTGGGATAATGTTCTTTTTTAATATTGTAAATAATAATGGAGTAATTATAGGGGGATTATCCAATGGATTTAACTATACTATATATACTTTTTACATAAGTGACCATAGGGTATTAATGCGATCCTATAATATTCCCAAAAGGGATTCTATTTTTTCTATATGGTATTTAATGGTTTTCATTATGAAATTTGGTTTTATATATGGAAAATATTTAATTTTTTCTCGAAGAATGGTGAAAAGGTAATATAGATTTTGGGTATTAATGTTATTTTATGAACTATAACATTTAATTTCCTTGTATCCATTACTAAGAATTTTGTTCTCATCCCATGATTTTAAATATTATTCTCTGGATTTGAGTATGAGTTGGAATAAAGATGTTCTCAAGATGAAAGACATGGAGATTTTTTATGAATAGAAGACGTGTTACATTATTATTTTTATATTTTATCTAAAGTTGATACTGAGTGGATGTGTACACTTTGTAATATATAGGGTTCATACATAAGATTCTAGACCAAATCGTCTATTACAGTGAACCATATGATCCTTGTAAGGTACAAAAATTAATTCTTGTCTAAAACAGAATATTGTGTAATTTTTTTAATTATGAGTCCTTATGAATATAGTTTAAAACACTATATGACTACTCTTAATAATATAATAAAATTTAAGAAGGCAGTAATATGGAATTTCATTACATGAATTTTGATCTCCCTTTAATATTATAATATAAAATACTTTATAGTTTTGAGAAAATCGATTTTCCATCATACATATAACGAAAAATAGTTGGTTATAAAAAACAATATGATATACCCTCTTGATATATGTAATATATATAGGATTTAGGTAATATATTCTTAACTAGTATACTATTGAATATATAAATGTCCCCACACAAAGATTTTATCATTCCATAGAAATATTATTACACAATTTTGGGAAGTGTTAATTGGTTATTCAATGTGATTTTTATCAGTGAATGATAGATGAAAGCAATAATTTCCATTCTGAGTGTAAGGTAGACATATTTTATTTTATTTATACAAAATTTTATCATTTAAAAAAATGGTGATCTTATGAATAAGTTTTATAATGTATTTCAATACATTTAAAAGACTAAAATTAATAAAATAAATGAATCAACAATATTTTTTTAAACAAAATGTTAATTTTATATTATATCATCTATAAATAAATTAATCAAGGTTATTATAGTTATTATCTATGATATAATGAGTTTTAATATATTCATGGTCAAGCTATGATAATCCAAATTGTTAACTAGATAGTTAAAATGATGCAGGTAAAAATTATAAATGTTTATATGAGGTTCATTCGTAAATGGATCATCTTCCTTATCATGGGGCTTTTCAAAAGTTAATTTACAACTATGGTGTAAAAAATATATGTTATTAAGGAAATATTCATGACCTATGATAATGATCATTTTGATTTCAATAATAAAAAATATTGAAGGAGGATGAAAATAGTTTTTATAAAAAAATATATTTCGTTTGAGATAAATGTGATACAACCCATGATTTTATTATATATATATTGAAAAATTCATTTTATGATCAATATTTTATTTCCCATACATAACCCAACTAAAAAAAATCCATATATATCAATAAAGTAGACTTATTAAATTTTATAATTTAAAAAAAGAAATAAAATGAAGTAGTAAAAATTAATGTAATTGAATTATGATATCTATATTAAATGTATAAGTAATGGAATCATGAAGTAGGATTCATTCTTACAATGTAAATTATAATGAGATTGAAAATGATGTCACATCACTAAGGGTTTCTCTATACTAAGCCCTAGTTGAACGTTGCTAATTGATGTTTGATTGAAATTATATATGGGGGAAGTTCAAGATCAAGGAAATTAAATTTAGAAATAAGAAACATAAATCCCAACCCACACATGAGAATATTATTTATTTAACCCTTTGGTCAAATGAACTATTATTTTTGGTTTTTTTATTATATGATAGGGTAACTTCACCATGTAATAAAAATAATTTTATATATGATATCAAAATTTTATTGTCAATTTTTTTAACAATTAATTTTAATATAAATTTAAAAGGGTTTATTTAATATAAATATTTTTATTTATTATTATTAAATAATAAGTCAATTTTAAAAGCTAAGAATAAAATCATTTGATGATTAAAATACCAAATTATCCAAGAATATTATTTTTTATATATTCTATAAATTTATCATAATAATCTAACTCCAAAACATTTTAAAAATGATTTTATCATTTTTATTTAGAATTTAATGAGAATATAATAACATAAACATTTAATTTTTTTCTAAAAACTATTTACCACAATATGAATTATCATATTAATATTATATTTATCAGTTTTATAAAATGGAATATTTAAATTTTATTTTATTTTTGGAATAATCTTTTATAAATTACGTAATAAGTAAAAAATTCATTTTTTCCCTAAAAATAAGATAAAAATGGTAAATTTATCACCATGGAAATTGTAAACGTTTTATACAAAATGATATATCATGAGGTAATGTCACTAAATATAATAAAATATTTTACTTAATTGGATGGTTAGATGATTGATATATCTTACCACACATTTTCCTAGATAATTTCTAGTTTTTTTTTATCAATTTTCATTGAATAATTCATCTATTTTTATATTAATAAATAAATATTTAAAACATTTCCTCCCTAATCACCAATAAATTTACCAATTCTCCACCCATGTTTTTATCATACCTATCCTTTACTAAATATACTAAAAAGTTATAAAAACCCTCCCCAAAATGATTTTATATGTCATTTAGGGTTTTTATCCCCAAAATGATTATCTAAGAAACTGTAAGGAGTTTTATGACATATAACATCAAATGATGATGTATTTAATTTAGAAAATCCCCTTCCTGTTTATTTCATATTCCTTGTCCTCCAAATATTTTATACACGTCATTATATGATGGAAACCAATATCATTATTATAATTAAATTTTATTTTTTATGGAATATTTAGTAATCATTTCTCCAAATCAATTGGGCCATACAAAATAATGATGGTGACCAGTGTCATCGAAGGGTAGTGGTTGACTGATAGACAGTTGGATGGAATTGGATCGAAGGAAAAATAATGTGGCGGGAAGTACTGATTGGATATGTAGCATTGTGTTTGACAACCATTTGCGATATGGAGTAGTAATATTGATAGGTTTGAGTAGGTTACATGGTAAGGATAGGGTGATAGGGTTAGAGATATCGTCGGATGAGTTACAACAACAACAACACGAATGTGGCTTCCCCGAATGATGGTGTGATATTATAGGTAACAATGATTATATCATAATAACTAATATTTTGGGTGGATTAATTGGTCTGGTGTGCCTATATAGATTATTAAATAATGATTGATCATTGGGTTATCCCTTTTATGGGGTCCATGACCTACCTTTCAGGACTGTGTGTGTGCGATGTGTGTGTTTGAATGTTTTTTTACCACAAATAACCTAATAAAAAAATTAATAAGGAGACGTAAATAATTAATTAAGTCAATGAAATCCATAATAATTAGAAATTATAAATTTAACCACCTAAAATGAGAATAATAAGGAAAATTCATTAATTTAAACAGATTTAATAAACCATAATATAATTTAAAATTAATATTCTTATTGAATAATAATGACACACATATATACAATTATAGTGATTATTAAACAATTATATAACTCCTTTGACCATGATTGAGTGACTGAAGTAGTTTTTTTTAATAAATTTATAGAATAAAATTAAGTGTTTGATATGAAGATAAACTAAAAAATAAATGTATGACATGTGATAATAAATGGACATTAAAAATTGTATATTCATTAAAAAATTTATAACAATATATATTTAATAATCATAATTTTTTATTCATGATGCAACACGCATCCAATAAGAGAATCAGGGCATGAGGTAGTGGTTCCCCACCCCAAATATCCTTCATTGAGAATGATTGAGTTTTATCACAACATAATTAGTGGTCATAATTGAGTGTTTTCAATTCATAATGCATGAGAATGATTATAGTTTATGAATAAAAAAGTAATGGACATATTTTTTTTTCATAATATAATTTATTGTAATGACTATGTTTTCTCATAATTGTATGATTTTATATTATTATACTAATGACACATTTCTAGGTTATGATGTATTCCAATGTTATTTTTCAATGTTTCGTGATTTATATTATAGGATTCTAGGCCATGGTGTACATATTATTATTTCATAGTTATATTTATAAGGACTTATGTTTTTTCAATGATATATGATGTTCACCTATGTCTTATTATTACCACTGATGATCAAATATTTATTTTATTCTATATTTGTCAAATGTTCATTTTTCCACATATAAGAATGATTCAAATTTTATAACTAATTTAGATATTTTACCTTTTTAAATATTTGATCTCACTTTTTCCCTTTTTTCATTACCAAGATAAGTTAAATGTAGATCATTGTATAGATCGATTTTATTATAGTGGTGTTTATAAGAGAAGTTGAAGGAATAATTTGTAATAATATTTTTAGGAAGCAAATATCTAATGTCAAAAAATATTTTGGTTCTAGGATTGCATGATTATTGTGATATGTTAATTATTAAGAATGGAAATAATGTAAGAAATTCATGTTTATCATGGTCAATAGTTTGAATATAAATGTGATTTTTTGTGGAATAGGTCAATAGAGTTCAACATAATGAAACCAAGGATTAACTGATAGAAATTTATAATTATCTAAATATATCATATTCTAAAATGAATTTTTCATGGAGTTAGATATCATATGAGAGTGTTTCTAAATCATACAATGGTTTTATTTTATTTCATAAGATATTATTTTTCATTTATCATATTAACCCTTTATACTTTTAATAAATGTTTTGAACCCGGGATAACTGATTTAAAAATGGGTGTGAAGGGAAATTCATTGTTTTTTAAGTGAGAAACCAAATGGTATAGGATATAGAGTGAATATAATCTTGGTTATTCTCCCTTTATCTATAAATAGTTATATAATTCATTTTAATGTCTCCAATTTAATAAGGATTGTGAAAATGTATCTCCGATATTGTATGAGAAAAAATAACCCTTCTTAATTATTGTTTTCAATTCGCTAATTTCGAGGAAATGGATCAATGAAAAAGATATGATTTCTCTATTATCTATTTCTCGGAATAGGACCATGATATTTTGTGTACATAACATTTTTAGGTTGAATTTGAATAATGGGAGACCATCATTAATATTATAATGATAAAATATGAAGATGACTCTATTGTATGGGAGGAGTATAAGAATGTATTATTCCTGAAATATTTTACATGAACACTTTTTATAAAAAGGAAGGAGAATTGTTGGTGTTGATTCCAAATGTGGATGTGCCCATTTTAACTTTTTAATATAACATGAATAGAATCACAGAGTATGGAACTAATTTAATTATTTAAACAAAAATAAATATTGATATATTCTCCAATGGAATGAAACCAAGCCTTTCAATAGAATGATCAATAATAAATATTTTAATATATAAGGAAGTTGTTAAATATGAATATAAAACACATATGGAAACTTAATAATATCATTATTTAAATATATTTCTAGGTAGGAAAATGAAAATGGTGTCCCATGAAAACTATAATGATAAATCAAATTGTGTAAAGATAGTTTAACTGACTTCATGACTCAAATTTTTGAGGAATACTCCATTAATTGCCTCAAGGGTTTAGGGAATTATTTTAAATGTGATAGATAAGGCCAAAAATCTCATAATTGTTAAATAATTTTTTCGTATAAAATTGACATATTATAGGAGAAGAATTCCCCAACTAAAAACACCTTATCACCCATACACACACACACTTATTCATCAGATACATCATGTTTGGGAAGTAAAAAATAATACGTAACACAAAGGCTAAAAAGGATAATGTACATAAAAATTATATTGGGAATATTGATGAGTTTATGAAATTAATTCTTCTAACATAGATAATAATGGTAATGTTCTCATGGATACCCATACTCTTAATGACATATTTCTAAAGGCTTAGTTTATTTATGATTCTCTGTATTGCCTCATCACATGATATTTTTCTATAAATATTGAATCAATACATATATAATTATATATTTTATTTTTAATGAACAGGCCTGGGATACTATCAAAATAGATACATGAGCTGATTCTCCACTAACCTAATTAGCATTCCCAATCTCCATGGGTCGATGACATGCACATGTGTATTAAAAAGATAATCTTTGGGAATTATTTCTCCAAAAAAATACGACATTAATAGAGTACAATGTGGGAACATATATATATATATATCAACAAAGATACATATCATATACAAAGAGACATTATAAATTGAATGTAATACATAACAAATAAAACCTATCTCCTATTGGTCTACGACTAACCACAATGTTCCAAGTAACACACCCCTAGTTACCCATGAAGTAACTCACTAATGGCGGTGAGATAACAAAATCCTTCTATAATATAATAATGTCTAAAAAAACCTAAGGTACAAGCAGGGTATGTGCGAAAAAATCCATTAGAATTCCAAAAAATGTTATATTTATTTACTTCATAAGGAAACTAAGGTATGCTGGAAGAAGAGTATAAATGGGTGATTATGCGGATTAGTTTAAATATATGGTTTCAAACATTAAACATCATTTATTAAACTAAACATGTAAATTATATTATTTCACTAATTAAGATATAAAAATATTATTGAGAATATTTTGAAACCTTTCCCCAATGTAAAGTAAGGACATCCCGAAAAGTATGAAAATATTAATAAAATATTTACACATTGAGAGGAATCAATACAATCCATTCAACGTGCATAATAACAATAAACTAAGATAATAAGGGAAACATTGGATCCATATGGTTTTAAAATCAAGAAATCAACATTCCATTTAATATAAACAGATTTTTTCATTTCAAAAACATATTTACACAAATATTTCTTTATATTTCAAATGATCAAAAAAATGAAAGCTAATGCAATACATTACAATTGAATGTATATTTCAAAAACAAATGTCTTAATTAAACTATTTATATAAAAATATTTATAATATTTCTCAAGGCATGAAAAATAGTTTACAATAATGGAAAATATATACATTCAAAATATGAAAATGAAAGTGACATGGTCATGCACCACATTGGTATGATAGTCCGGGTTACATGGATCCAACACTGTGAACGGAAAAGTATGTACATATGCCCCTTTAGGCATATGGTAGAGGGTTCACATCACCATCACCTAAGGAATGGGATGTGTTGATATGATGTTTTATAATGTTTTAGAATGATCATGTGACACCCAAAATAACTCACTAATTACCTAAGTATTGCATCTTTTCAAAAAAAATCAATTATTGAAAATTCACTATTTAACAAAGAAGAAATTCATCCCATTTTCCATTTTAAATATGCCAATTTTCTCTTTAAAACCCATAACAGGTTTTTAATCAAAACTAGCCTTTCACTAAGATAATATCCTAATGATTGCATCAAAATATTTTAATCCATTTTCAAAAATTGTGATTCAAATAAAATTCATTCATCTTCACAATCAATTTCAAAATTTAATTCAAAAATTTAATTATAAAACATATTCTAATAATTATATCAAAAACCACCAATTTACTAGAATTTGGGGGTTTCAAATGGATTCCAACAAATCAATTTCTACCATTAAATTATATAATTTAATTGATATAATTTACAATAAAAACCAAAACCTCAATTAAAAATCATTGATTGAATTTCAACATTAAGAATGGGTAACAACCCACATTCATTCACTATTAATAGTTAAAATTACAAAGGTTCCATTAAAACAACAATAATTTTATTCCCAATCCTGTTATAAAATTCAATATTAAAAAGGGTAATAATACACACATCATTTACCAATACTCCATAAGAATTCCAAATGGGATTTCAAAACAATAATTTTTTCCTAAGAATCCCTAATTCATTTAAAGGAGGTATTTCAAATCAAAAAGCATTGAATAAATTTCAAAACATTGGATTACACCGTCTTTCAATTAAGATAAATGATTTATTAAAAATAACCCAAGAACACCAATTCCCAAAAAGGTGTAAATTCATTTAAAATGGGTTCTTTGTAATTTAATAAATTCATGAATTTGAAACTATATAGAAAAAATCAAATAGTTCAATTCAATTAATTCAAATCATGTATATTAATTTGGTAAATAAAAACTTCCCCAATTCCATCAATTTCCCCAAAACATCCTTTAAATGTTCTATAAAAATAGATCTAAAAAACAAGGGCATTTTTTAATCCACATAAATGTAAGATAAATCAAGGTCAAACACCTTTAATTAATTCCATATCCATTTATATGGAAAATTGTTCAATGAATATTTTATGAGGAATTAATAGGATAAAAATCATAGAACATGTGTTGGAAATACTAATAAATGTATCTATAAATTATCTAGAATAATTGAATCACAAAATTAAGGAAGATAATATAACCACCTATATGGAATTTAAGGAATCCAATCCCTAGGAATCCATGATTTTCCATCTTTGATAGAAATAAACGAATCTAAGAGGATAAATATTGAAAGCAGATAGAGGATATTCTAGACATAAAATTCCCCATAAATCCATAAAGATCTATTTAAACTCAATGAGTTCACAACCATTAATAATAATCAATGAATAATATAAGGGAGATGAATGATTAAGAGGAACTTTTTTTGAATATGATCACCACTATGACTGGTTCTTTGATCTTCCAGGAGATTTGTTTGGGGTAGCCAAAATACCTCTGGATTTCTCATAGAACCCTAAGGATCATATTATGTTCAAGTGTATCAATTTCAGTGTTATTTAGTTGTCTTTCAGGTCATTAATTACAATTATGGACGTTAAAATACCATGTGCATGGTTTCTTGGGTTATATCCCACTGTTTGTAATAACCGTGTGCAAACCGTGTTCCCATAACAGATCCCCTAGAAGTGTTTCACGGTTTTCTGCACACATTGTCACACCATGAACCAACAGTTCGAACCCTACATTATTGGTTGCAAACTTTTGTTAAACTGTGCTCAGACCGTGCACAAACCATGCACATTCCCAAAACCCCCAAAAAAGTCAAGAAAAACTCTAGAAATGACCCTAGATGATACCCAATCATCATGTAATCAAATAAATGGGCCAAGATATATAAAAAGGTAACGGGGTATTAAAACCTCCCCATTATAGGATGTTTTACCTAGAATGCATCAAATCCAAAATATAGTACATGATGACACAATAAGAACTCATCACTTATCTTGTTTGGTGAACAAACATGGTCCAGAAGCGAGACTCACCCAAAGGTTAACAAAACACACAACTAATAGAACAAAAAAATAAGATCAAGTACTGTCTCCAAAAAAAATACTATAGGCCTCATATAGGTCTCCCCACCATTTAATGATTCACTAAAATTTTATATAACAAGAAAGGCATGTCCCTTAAACCCAATGAAGATACTCAGACCACTCACAGAGGGAAAACATTAAATTTCCACCAACATTAATAAATTAAAAATTCTAATAAGGATTAATACCATGTGTAATTACACAATTGTAACCTGGTATTTTTCAAATATAGCCTCATAACTTAATGATATCATTAAAACAAGTTCCAGCACCATCATGTAACTGGTATATCGAAAAATCAACATCATCCGAGGAACCCATCTACATTCCCAAGGTCTATCCAAGTCCAAATAGAGAGTGATCATACATTATGTCCACTGCATGAAAGGGAACTACACTCTCATAAGGGAGATCATCCAATATATTATAAGTGACTCTAAGCATCTAGAAAATCCAGGAGAACATCAAGAAACAAAAAAATTATATCTAAAGAAGTAAACCATTATTAGATAACCTATCCACTTATGACCTAAACCATGTTCCACAAGATATTATCTCAATGATCCCTAAATAAAATGTTTCCAAAAAATATAGTCCAGAAGAAGGAAAACCCAAAAAGTTTCCTCCATAACATCAAAAACAAAAATGTGGAAACCATCAGCTCATTAAATTCATGAAAAGATTCAATATCAGGACTATGTCTAGAGAAATGTTATCATGAAACATATTCTACCCAACATTTAGAAGCATAAATTTCAACCCGGTTATTTGTCTCCAATCACCAAAATTATAGAACCTCATAAAGTGACCTAAGTGGACACACCATTTATAAACACCGAAAGCTAACAAATACAACTTCTTAGAATGAATAGGTGCTCGATACTAGAGACACATTGTAGTAGTCTTACTTTTCTGATGAAGTTTTCCTTTATCAACATTTAAAATGGTATTATTCCCTTCACATTGTTTCAGTTTCTCTACTTTATCTAAGAAAGACTTGTTGATCATATCATGATAATAAATCAATATAACTGTAGGCATGAATTTTTGATGGTCTGAGTGGAGACCGTTTCTTAAATATATAATCTTATTGGAGTGATCACCAATAAGATTAGGCATGAATCAAACCAAACAGTAAAATTTCTCGGAATACACTAAAACCTATAGTTTCTCATGACTAAAACCCAATAACTCAATATCATTCTCGATCTTCACTTCCTTTTGATACTACCACTTAATGACGAATGACTTGAATAATTAACAAGAACTTATTTCATACATACTAGAAGTAATTACATATTCCCACCACACTTGGATAGGCCCCTCAAATAAAGATGAAACAGACTTGAACTTAATTGATTTAGGAGCCTTGATAGTATCGAATATCACATCGACTTATTGAATCCATTGTTATACCTCAAGAGAACCTCATTCAACTTCATTATAAGGTGGGAAAAATACATAAAATCAAGGGTAGTGTTTAATGGTTGGAAAGTATTTGGATGAACCACTCAAAATGGAGTCTGTGTCGAGTTTATGAAAAAGGACTGAACATATGAAAACTTGGAGAACATACCTAAGGACTGGACCATAGAACTGACATTCTGTCATTGATGACGGAATTTCTGTGATAAATTCTTAAACATCACAAATCACAATCATGTCTACTCAAAAATTAATTAATACCATGAATAAAAAAAATACTTTAATAAAAGTCACAACATATTTCAATCAAATAATAATTGAGTCAAAAATTAATATGATTTTATCATTTATGAAATATTACTCTCATTTCAAAGTGACAAATTATGTTATAAATCAATTATAGTTTCTAATAGTCATTATCAGCAGTTTTAAACTATACTATGGTTTTCGATTCATTAACCCGCACAATAAAATAAACAAAACCATTTCCATCTAAATCCATTACAAACTGAAATTTCTTCTTAAAATATTGTTTTACTGGATCAAATAATTATCTTTGATAATTATTCATTTAATCCAACAATTTAATAAAATTCAATTTTTGAAATTCAAAACATTTATCAAAAAAACATAAACAAAACATGTTATAAGACCGAATTTAGTTTTCAAAAAGGATTAACAATTTTCAACAATAGATTAAATTTGAATCAAACAAAGAAATAGCTTGATACAACCCATGTCCATAACCCAAACTACCATCTTATCATAATTTAAGTCACTTTTCAGAAAATAGATAAGGATTATAGTTTATGACCAAGTTTGAACTATAATAGGATTGGTCATATGGGATAGTAAACCACATAAAAACCTCACTACATTTTAGGGTTGCATTTCCAAATCATCCAAAACAATTCCCCATAATTTAACAGACCATGAAAACATGGTTTCACTTTGTTCATCCTTCTATTCGGGTTTAAAAAATCATAAGAAATTCCCCATATAAATGATTGAATCATTGAGAATAAAAATTTTAATTTTTAGAATGTAACCGATAACTCAAAAAAATAAGCATGTCCCAATAGCCCTGGTAACTCTAGTGTCATCATGAAGGGGTGGTTATCAAGAACCTACTCAAGGACTACCTATTGAGTCAGGATATATTATTAATCTCCATTCCACCATGACTCAACCAAAAAAAATATTACATTGGAAAGGATTTCCCTTTATGAAAAAACCTCCCACCAATACCAATTGTAACAAACCAACCTGAGGTACCATCTAAACTGATACTCAAGAATATTCACCACTAACATGAAGTATGTTCCCGATTTCCATGGGCCAGCGACAAACACCCCCCATGTTCCAAGTAACACACCCTTGGTCACCCATGAACGAACTCAGAAAGAGAAGTGAGACAATGGAAACCTACTATAAGATAATAATGGCTGCAAACACCAAAGGTATAAGTAGGGAATGAGCTAATGATCCCGGAAAGATTCCAAAAAATATTCGATGTATTTTCTTCATAAGTCAATTTTGGTATGCTAAAAGAGGAGTATAAATTATAGATCATGAAGATTAGTTTAAGAATAGAGTTTAAAAAATTAAAAATCATTTATTAAACTAAACCAATAAAACATACCATTAAACCATTTAAAGCCTAATAATTTTCTTGAGATGCATTGAAAACCACATCATATGATAATTTAAGGTAATCAATAAATTTATAAGAATAATCCCATGAAATATATGATGAATAAGAATAAATTCAATTTAGTCAATGTTCATAATAACAAAAAATAAATAAAACAGGGAAACTCTGGTGCTAGATAGTATGACAACCAATAGAAGAGATTTACATTTTATCAAAATATGTTTCTCATTCGAAAATCATATTTTAAAAAATACTACATTACATTTCAAATGATGGGAATACATTAACAAATATCATTACTTTTCAATTGATGGAATCTTCCTAAAACAAATGGCTTAATAAAAAATTATATATAAACATTTTATATCATTTCCACTGACATGTAAAATAGTTTACAAAATTGTTATATGTATACATTCCAAATTATAACAACAAGGTAACATGGTAATGCACTACAATGGTCTGATAGTCCATGATTTAGGGAACCATCATTGTGAACTGTAATGTTTGTATATATTCCCCATTAGACCTAAGGTAACATGATCTCATCATCATCTCTTAAGGAACGAGATGTGTTGATATGATGTTTTATAACATTTTAAATTGATCATGAGACACTCAAAATAAATCACTAAATACCTAATTCTAGCATGTTCTCGTGTAAAAAACCAATGATGGGTAATTAACTAAGTAATAGAAATGAAATTCATCCCATTTTACATTTAAAATATTCCAATTTTCTCTTTAAAACCCAAAATTGATTTTAATCAAAACATTCCTTTTCAACAGTATGAGACATAAAGGATTCCATCAAAAAAATTAAATACATTTTTAAAAATATGGACTTAAAATCAATTAATTCAATTTTACAATCCATGACTAAATTAAATTCAAAAAATTAATTTTAAAACATATTTCAATATTTTTATCACAAACCGCCAATTCAGTGGTATTGGGGTTTTCACATGTTTTCCATCAAATAAATTTCAAAAATTATATTCAACAATTTAATTTATATAACTTACATAAAAAAATAAAACACATGTTCAAAACCATTTAAGGAATGTTAATAATCCAAATGGGTAACAACCCACATTCTTTCATGATTAATTTTTAAAATGCCTAATGGGCCATTAAAACTACCGTCAATTCATTCCCAAGGCTTTTGAACAGTACAATATTAAAAATGATAACAATACCCACATCATTTCACAATATATCATTAAAATGACCATTGGGCCATCAATACATTCATTTATTTCAATGCATCCCATAGGTATTACAAAAATTATTACTATTTAAGAAGGATTGAATAATTTTTTGAACAAGGGATTATAATGTATTTACATGAAGATAAATAATTTATTCCAAATAACCTATGAAAACCAATTTATTAAAAGTGTAAAATTATTTAAAAGGGGTTCTTGTTCATTTAATAAATTTATGAATTTGAAAATATTTAATAATAAGCAATTAGTTCAATTCTATTAATTTAATTCATGGATGTTAATTTTGTAAATAAAAACATGGCCAAAGACCTCAATTTCACCAACACATCATCAAAAATTTCTTTTAAAATAAATCCAAACAATCATGTCTTTTTTCAATTCCCAACATGGTAAGATAAATCAATGTCAAAGGCGTTTAATTCATTCCATATCCAATTCAAAGGAAAATTGGTCAATGAAGTTTTAATGAGGAATTAAGTGGATAAGAATCCTGGAACATATATTGGAAATCATGACATGTGTATCTATGAATTATTTAGAAACAATGAATTACTAAACTATGTAATATAATAGAACCACCTACTTTGAATTTAAGGTTTCCAATTGCAATGAATCAAAGATATTCCACCTTCTATGGCAATCAATGAATATAAGAAGAGAAATCTAGAAATCAGAGAGAGGATATACTTGATCTAAAATTCCACATCAATCAATCGATATCCATAAAAACTCAAGGATTTTACAATCATTAGGAATAAGGAATCAATATGATAAGGTAGATCTATGATCAAGAAGAAAGTAACTCACCAGGAGAAGATCACCACTTTGAATGTCACTTCGATCGATTAAAATTTGTGGTTGTGAGAGACAAAATGACTTTCAAAGGCTCATAAAAACCTAATGATCATATTTTGGTTAAGTGGTGGATTTTTTGGGGTTATTTAGGGGTTTTTTGGGTCATTAATTGCAATTTTTGTATGTTAAAATACCACATGCATGGTTTACAGGGTTAAGATGCACAATTTTCACTAACGGTTCGCAAACCGTGCACAGAGAACAGAACCCCATGAAGTGTTACATGGTTTAGCTTCAAACATTTTTCAAACTGTGTGCCAACCATGTGACCCCACTCTCTGAGCAACACACTTTTTGAAAACCAAACTCAGAAAGTTTGCTGGCCTAGAAACCCTAAAAAAGACTGAAAAACTCAAAAAACAACCCTAGAAGATACCCAATTATTGGTTAATCAAATTAATGGGCTAGGTAACATAAAAACAAGTAATGAGATGTTATAACATTAAAAATAAATACATCTATTGGTGTGATAGCTTCATAAAAATTATATATGTATCCCAAATTGAGGGTCATATGGAGATACTTCATATAGATTTCATAATACATCCCCTTGTTGAAATATATGTGATATTGGGAATGGATTAACCCTCCATATGTAAATATATGAAAAATTATCTTTAAAAGGAATCTCATTACTATTATAACCATGGCTATTCTATGCATGAATTTGAGTATGGTTTCTTTTTTTGTCAATCCTTAGTGGATTTTCAAAATGTGTTCCCTCAAAGTGATCATACTGTTTAAGCAGACAACAGAATTGAAGGTGGTGCCATTTCCCAGTGTTTGCCAAATTTTTGGGCCTCAAAATCGGAAAATTAGGACATGGATTTTTGGTAAAATGAGGTGCGCACAAATAGAAAGTGGTTCGTGAATAAAATGGGCCTTGAGCGAAATATTTGGGTTATGTGTGAAAAAACACGTGGTGCGCGAAATAGTGGAGCAAGTTTTTTCACACAAATAGTGTTTCAGATTCAAAATGCCAAAAAATAGAAAAGGCATGGGCTGCATGAAAAATCTGATGATGTGCGCGAAAAATTATACCTGCGTGAAATATTACGCGCCAACTAAGAGGTTTTTCTCTCCATTGGGGGTTTTGCACGTGGGGGTCTGAGATTCCTATAAATAAGAGGTGACCCCCCTCATTACGTACAATTAATGACTTAGAGAAGATACGAGTTCTAATTCATGTTAAAGATTCACGTAAAGGGAGTTGTGTGAAAAACGAACGAGTTGCGTGAAATAGGTTAAGATGCATGAAAACGCTAACAGTGTACAAAAAATTTGAGGTTTCCCGAAAATCTCTTAGCTGTGCAAAAAGGTGTGGCACGTAAAGGAGGTTGTTGCATGAAATTTTTTCCATGCCAATATCATGTATTTCATGCCAAAGTCAGATATTTCGCGCAAAGGGTGGGAGTTGCATGAAATCTTTGGTATAACCTGTTTCCACATTTCTGATTATCCAGTTCAGTGGTTGTGTGCATTCAAGTGCATCATTTCAAGAATTTGATGCAAGTAGAGGCAATGTATTCAATGAAAATCTATTGAAGAGACCTTTATTCCTATAAACTAACTGGTACTCACAAAAGTTAGTGATCCAGGGGGAGTCAATGGGAGTGACCTGAGGGATGCAGTGGGCTATCCCTGAACAGTTGTAAAGGCAGTGAGCCTGGGATAGAGTGAAGTTTTCCGAACATTTGTAATCCATAACTACTAAAGAATAGTGTAATTTGGTATGACTGACAACCTATGAGCATACGCTTCTTGAATGTAGCCCTTAATGACGAACCAATTAAAACGTTTTGTGTCATCTCTTTGCATGTGAATGTCTGAATGCTTCTCATATCCATCATATAGGTTAAACTAGTTCCTACCAATGTGGGAACAAGATCCATCAGTTTAAAAGAAAAAATTTGACACCCTGATTCACCCCTCAAACTTTCATAAATGACAGGAAATGCAACTATTATCTCAAGGAAGAAGGCATGATGATAAATTCAAGTGAAAAGACATTTTGTCTCATGAAGTGTCAGTTTTGTGGCTATCTGGACCATACGATGTCATATTGCGAAGTGGCGAGGATCTACTTGAATGGGGAAGATTTGGGATGTCAATAAAAAATATTGACATCATATCCTCCATCTTATAGTAGAAATAGTTTCTATGGATACTATTTTCATTGTTCTAACTTTGGGCATAAAGATATGTTTTGCAGAAAAAGATTCGATTAGATAGATTCATACAACTCTTACAGATGAGTCAATATTCACCCTCCTAATGGTATTGATCTCACAAATAGGTTTCTCCTCTGGAATAAGATTATGGGTATGAAGAATCTGATTATGTGGAAGAAATAATTATAAGGCAATCAATAACTTATACTCAATCCAATATCTCTTGGAAATAAAAGAAGAAGATCGAGAATTCCCATCTTGCAGAAGTAGCCTTCAAATCAACAAAGAGTAGCAGCACCTGGATTCTTGATAGTGGATGATCTTCACATATGATAGGAAATAAAGACCTTTTTAAGAACATTAAATTGAAAGTTGATGGAATAGTTAGGTTTGGTAATGATGGTTCTCTGAAGATTAATGGCGTTGGGAATACTGCTCTCACCAATGGATAGATAATGAAGACTGAAGTTCTTTATGTGGATGGTCTATGCCACAATCTCCTCAGTGTGAGTCAACTATGGGACTCATGAATCATAGTAACTTTCAATCAAAAAGGCTACACTATAAAGGAAAAAATAATGAATTCTCTTATGAAAGGCTGTAGAATAGATGGAAACTTATATCAGGTTGACAGCAAAGTAAAATCTTGTTATTTGTCTGTTGAAGAAGAAAACAACCTTTCGAATTGAAGGCTGGGGCACATTAACTAACTAAAAATGGAAAAGATATCTAAGATGATGATTGTCATGGATATCCCCATTCTGAAATGTCAATGGTAAATGACTTGTGATTATTGCATATGGGGGAAGCTTGTATGTAATTCATATCAACCAAAGAAGAAAATGGAATCACACCTTCTTGATCTCATCCATACAGACGTATGTGGCTGGATAAATGTTGATGGAACTCATGGAGAGCAGTACTTCTTCCTTGTCATTGGTGATTATATTATAATGGATTGTGTAATGGTTATTCATAGAAAGCGACAAGTACTTGATTTAATAAAAACATATAACTGGATTACCGAGAATGATACTGGACGGACAATAAAAGTCATACGATTTGATAATGGAGGGGAATACACATCCATTGAGTTTGATAATTACCTAGAAAAATATGGAATACAAAATGAGGTAGCTGTTGTGAGAACTCCACAAGAAAAATGGAGTTTTTGAGTGCCGGAATTGACAGGTCAACAATATGGCTAGGACTATGCTGATTGAGATTTGCATCTCTCACCATCACTGAAAAGAATCTTTTGAAGCTGCAGTGCACATTCTGAATCGAACATGGATTTATATGGGAGAAACGAAGACACCATATGTATTGTGGCATGGAAGGAATCCTTCATTGAAATACTTTCATGTTTTTGGACGCATATATTTCATCCGAAATAAAGAAAGAAATCAAGTGATGTTTGGTGACAATTTTGATGAAGGAATTTTTCTTGGGTATCCAATGAACAGAAAAGCCTACAAGTGTTTCAATAAATGCTTAGGAAGGATTTTGGAGAGCAGTGACATTAATATCATTGAAGAGAAAACCACAAATGCTTTAAGGATTTCATATAATGATGTGATAAAGAGTGAGGAAGCAAGTGAACATGGAGAAAATACAAATACAGAAATATCAGAAGGTGTAAAAAACACTCAACAGTCACATAATGATGTTTAATCATAAGAAGAATATGAAGAAGAAACCATGGATGGAGAGAATGGAACTGAACCACACAGGAGAAATAGAAGGGCTGAGATTTATGTATCTAAAATAATTGGGGATATAAGTGCACCAACACAAACAAGGAGAATGAGGAACAATGCACAATCTGAATTTCTATCAGTTGTAGAGCCATCCTCATTTGAAGAAGGTACAAAGGATGAAACTTGGGTGAAATCCATGAATGAAGAGTCAGATCATATTTACAAAAACCCAAAAAAGGATCTAGTGAAGAGACCCGATGGTCACAATGTAATTGGTACAAAATGAATCTTCCAAAACAAGTTTGATGAGCATGGAAGTGTTATTAGAAACATGGCACGACTAGTATGTAAATGATACTCTCAGATTGAAGGTATTGATATTGAAGAAACCTTTTCTCTAGTGGCAAGACTGGAGTCAATCAGGATTTTCCTTACTATCACACTCCAAAGAGGATATAAATTATATCAAATGGATGTCAAGACAACATTCTTGAATGGTGTACTCGAAGAAAGAGTCTACATTGAACAACATGTGGGTCTTACTCTTAGTTCTGATGAAACAAAGGTTTTCAAACAAGAGAAGGTGCAATATGGTCTGAAGCAGGCTCCACAAGCATGGTATTCCTGGGTAGACTCTTATCTCAAGAAGCTGGAATTCAAAAGTGGAGGAGTAGATCATAATCTATATGTGAATAATTTTCCAAAAGTTCAGTTCGTGGTTCAAGTCTACATTGATGACATTATTTCTAGTGGCGGCAGACAAAAATTAGTGGGAGAATATCCCAATCACATGAAATCAGAATTTGAAATGCCTATGATTGGGGAGCTCACATATTTCATGGGACTGCAGGAGATTCAAAAGAAGGATTACACTTTCATTTCTCAGGAAAAGTATGCAAGAGAGCTACTGAAGAAGTTTAATATGCATGACTCCAAACTGATGGCATCTCCGATTGTGGTTGGAACCAAACTTGGGAAGCATGAGGATGAGAATTTTGTAGATCACACCATATACAAGAGGATAATTGGGAGCCTACTATACATGAAAATGACCTAGACATATATTTTCTTTTCCAGATGTCTAGAGGGCCACTTTCAGAGTAATCCAAAGTAGGAACACATGGTAGCCGTAAAAAGAATCATGAGGTATATTCAAGTACTCGCAATTATGGATTATACTTTGTTGTAGGAAGGGATAGTGAATTATCAGTATTTTATGATCCTGATTGGGCTAAATATTTAGTGGATAGAAAGTCCCATGTGTTGGTGGATTCTATATTGGGAATAAATGTGTTGGCTGGTTGAGTAAGAAACAAGAAAGTACTTCTCTAAGTACTGCTGAAGCTGAGTATATCTCCCACAACAAAGGAATGCAATCATCTACTATGGATAAAGCAACAACTAACAGATATTAGTGATGAGGTAAAGCTACCAATGGTTATTTACTGTGATAACAAGAGCACAATTGATCTTATTAAGGATCAATTTCAGAATTCTCATACAAAACATATTGAAATCGGGTATCACTTTATCAAAGAAAAAGTTTAGCAAGGTGTGATTAAAATGGATCATGTGGGAACTAATGAGAAAGTGGCTGATTTCCTGACCAAGCCTCTATCAGCGGTTTTCTTTCAGAAGCATCGGTTGAACCTCAGTGTTCATCCATCTCCCAGTGCCTAAGGAGGTTAATAAATACCCCTCTCTCCATTTATGTTAACTATTTTTAATCTTTTTCTGGATATGATGGAGGTTTATGTGGGAGATACTATCCAGAGGTATATTGAAATGTTTAGTGATCAAATACTGATCTTTGGGTTTATTTCCAATGGGGGAGAAAGAATAAATTCAGGAAATGTTTGGTATCACAATGATAATTCGATGATAGGATAAGAAGGAATACATTGGACATGTAATGCTTCTGGGAATATTCAAGATAATTACTTGGGTTTCATTGGGAATTCCAAAACATGAGATCCCAATTCACGCTTCCCCTATTGTTTTCTACACTGACTTTTTCTCACGTAGACATAGAATGTTGGCTGAGTTGATTCTTGAATTTTTGGTTTTCATGTGGATGGTAATCAATTGAATTTATTTAGTGATTTCCAACAAACACAAAGGGGGAGATTATTGGAACCATGGCTATTATATGCATGAATTGGAGTATAGTTTGTGTTTGTTGTCAATCCTCAGGGGAAGTTCAGAATGTTTGGAGCAAAGTGATGATACAGTTTAAGCCGACAATAGTATTGAAGGTCGCGTCGTTTTCTAGTGTTTGCCAAATTTTTGGCCCTCAAAATCATAAAATTACGACTTGGATTGTTGTTAAAAGTAGGTGCGTGCAAAGAGGAAGTGGTGCACAAAAATGGTGGGCCTTGCACAAAATATTTGGGTTATGCGTGAAAAAAGGCGTGCTGTGCGAAATAGTGGGGCATGGTTTCTCGCACAAATAGTGTTTCAGACTCAGAATGTTGAAAAATGGCAAAGGCATTGGCTGCGTGAAAAATCAAATGATGTGCGCGAAAAATGATACCTGTGTGAAATATAATGCGCCAACTGAGAGGTTTTTCATGCCACATGGGGTTTTGCGCACAGGGTTCTAAGACACCTATAAATACTAGGTGACCCCCATCATTCCGTATGGTTGAATACATAAAGAAGATCTGAGGTATGATTTTTGTAAAAGGTTCGCGTAAAGGGAGTTGCATGAAAAAGTTCGAGTTGCGTGAAAAGTGTTAAGTTTCACGAAAACACAGACCCTGCGTGAAAATTTTAAGGTTACACGAAAAACTCCGAATTGTGCGAAAAAGGTGTGGTGCGTAAATCTTCATGTAAAGGAGGTTGTTGCACGAAATATTTTCCATGCCAAAATCAAGTATTTTGCACCAAAGATAGATATTTCAAGCAAAGGATGGCAGTTGACTAAAATCTTTAGTATAACATGTTTGTGAATTTCTGATTATCCGATTCAATGGTTCAGTGCATTCAAGTGCATCATTTCGAGACTTCGATGAAAAAAAAGGCAAATACTTAAATGTAAATCTATTTAAGAGACCTTCACGTCTATAATCTGACCGGGACATCACCAAAGGCAGTGAGCCAGATGGAGTCAATGAGAGTGACCTGAGGGACACAGTGGGCTATCCCTAAATAGTTGTAAAGGTATTGTGACTAGGATAGAGTGACTATTCATGAACCTTTTTAATCCACAACGAGTGAAGAATAGTGGAATTTGGTATGACTGACAACCTATTGGCGTATGCTCCTTTGACACAACCCTTAGTGGTGAACCACGAAAAAACTGTTGTGTCGTCTCTTTGCATGTGAATGTTTGACTGCTTCTCATATCTATCATACAGGTTAAAATAGTTCATACCAACATGGGAACAATATCCATCGGTTTAAAAGAAATAGTTGACACCATGATTCAACCCTCCCCTCTCAGGGTGTCCTGGGTTCCAGCAATTACATATCCCAAAAAATATTATTTTAAAATACCAATGAATGGATGATTATAGTATCCATTTTAAAAAAATTTCAATGATATATATATTGAAAACCCATAACAACAAATTCTTGATTAAAATAATCAATTAGGAATTCATCATTTGAAATAATTGAACCAAAGAATATAATATTAATGTATTACCTAAGAAAACAAATTTATTCTAGAAATGTGTGATATAGAGTTCTCAAATTGAACTCTTACCATGTATTATTTCTATATCAATTATACCATACATAATAGACCCTATTGAAATAAATTAACTGAAGGAAATCTATAGGTAAACTAGAAGTTAGTCACATGCACACAAGCTCTTCACCATGGGTGTAGTAGTCCACTTTTTCAAAAATATTTATATATTAATTAATCCATTCATTGATTATATTGAAATTGAAATATTTTGGATCTATAAAAAGTATACATTATAATGTTTTAATAGTCTATTTTATCTAATTAGAGGGTTTCAATAATTCTAGACAATCCAAACTTGTTCTAGAGGGGCCCATGTCATGACTACCGCAAGACCACCTCCAGTAGGGGAGGAGATGGTTACTAGAAACGAGAAGGCATATCCCACACATAGAAGGCATTTTCCTATGTACCTGTATGCCCACACTTCTCCAAGGGACAAGAGATTACATGTAAAAACAAAATGAAAAAAAAAATTACATGCATACACTATATTCCAACCAAGATAGTATGACTGGAATGTAAAGTTAAGTAATGTAAATTCGGCTTGAATAAATGCCACAAAATAAAAATTATGTAAACCAAAAAATCCAACCTATTATAAAAGTTATAGGGACTACTGCTCGAAGCCATCATAACACATCAGCCTTCCTAAACTAAAAAACTATGTCAAGCCTTGGTACACCCTATACTCTTTAAAAAGGATTCTCATCTTCAGAAGACACAACATTTGTCGGAAAATCCCATTCATGGTTGATTAAAACAATACACATTAAGGAACCCTGAGACCAAACAGTAAGACAAAAAAGGGAATACTATATAGGAAATACCACACCTAAAATACCATGAAGTAATATCAGATATAAAAGTCCACAGAGGAAATACCAGAAAAAATTAACATGAATTAAAAGTATAGTCAACCCCTTAATGATATATGCCCAAGTCCTATATATAAAGAATATCAACATATAATCTCTCTAATGAGACACACAGTCTCATAGAGATACATAGTCTTGGTAAGACAAACATTCTTTGGAAATCACATTGTCTCCTAAGACACACAATATACATAAGACTCACAATATATTGGAGTCACACCATATCCATGAGATGCCCAGTGACCATGTCACAACCATCCAAAGGATTCTGCACAAAAAACACCCATGCCACATGAACCTACTCCCCAATCCATTAATTTGTATGCACAGTTCAATAACACCATAAAACCTACCTCATGTTGGATTATGGATAAATAAATCCAAAGAAAAAAACACCCTACCTCATGTTGGATTAGTCATTGATGAGGAGCAGTTTCTTTGTTCATCGTTGATGAGATCCTCCATCTTCGTTGGCATGAAGATCCATGATCTAATATATGATCCATCTTCATTTTTTGGAGTGGTTTATTTTTACAATCTCCAATGTAATTACATGGTTATTGAGAGAACCCTGAATTCATCAACAAAGGATTGTTAAAAAAATATTGTTTCTTCAACATGTAAAGTTATATATAATAAAAACTAATTTATATTATTCTCTACATTGAGAAATTACTTTTCAATATTGAATCATGCTGGTCAATATTAGGACGTTATTAAGTTAATGTTGCAACTCTGAACAAAATGGTGTCATTAGATTTATAATATGATAATCCATTGAGAATTTAGTCCAATGTTTCCAGTAAAAATATATGAATGTCCTATTTAATATTTTAATATTACTCAAAAAATTGTTCTGGGCACCCTGAGCCTCGGAATCAAATGTCATCATAGTGCCTCATCTAGAAATCAACCCATATAATATCTAGAAATAGTAAATATAACAATATGATATTTTACCATACTAGTGGTCTATTGATCTAGTTAGCACTAATTAGTAGTAAAGAGAGAGGACATACACAACACATCTATCAAAAAAATATAATGAATGTATAAATTCATTGGGATGAATTTATAATGATAACTTCTCCAAAAATATAAATGGATTTTGTAAAAAGAGTCTTTAGATAATGACTTGAATTTTTTGGGAAGTCTTAACTAATTAAGTTTTTATATTTTCCATGTCAAAGGGAGAAGAAGAATATTATTTTTTTGATTGTGAAAAATCCCATTTATATGGTAATATATATTATATGTTCATTATGTTTGATTTTTGAAAAATTTCTATCCATCTTGGGTACTGCATCCACAACATGTTACATCATTACGTCCATTAATGTCCTTGAGAAATGATGAATTTACATGAGTAACCATGGTTATATAAATCTATATTTTTCTTAGGTTATCTAGAAAAAAATGATGCTCTTGAAATAAAAACTCATATTATGAATTTTTTTGACAATATTAAAAAAATGTAGTAATGTTATTTTGGAATTGAAAATGTAATGAATTGTATAAGAAACTAAAAAAGAGGATGGCCATCATACTTGTACTCACATTAACCAAAATTAGATAATAGTCTCTACTACAAATTAATTCTATAAGGAATGTCTTTGGATGTGTTCTTATATGAATGATAATGGTAATAACTTATGTCTTAAAGAAATTGATTTACCATGAGTATTATTACCAAACAGATGATTTTGAGTTTGTGGGAGAAATATTTTCATTATAGATATTTTTTTATTATGTCTATGGTTAGATGTATTCTATACATACAGATGATAAAAAGTTATTTTATAAATTCATGAAGATGGAGTTCAACACAAAAATAGGACTTAGTTACTGTTAATAGAATAAAATTATTAATTAATAAAATACCATCCTAGGATGTCAAATAATGTAGAATCTTCATTATTTATAATGGATTATGATATATTTTACAAAAAAATGACTTAAGGGACCTAATAATTATTTATATTAAACATATGGATATATATATCATAAAATAATAAATTAAATCTAATAATTTTCAAATTAATTTTCAGTAGTCTGTCTATATAAAAAAATATTGGCCCAGCAATATGACATGGAACTACATATGAAGACAAGATGTATTTTTGTTTTCAACAATAAAAGTGGATGGATTATATGTTTTTAAAAATTATATGTTTCCCCCCAGAACGTGAAATAAATAAAGAGACATGAAATGATACAAATATATCAACCTTCTGTATTGATATTAGATGAAAAAAATATGTAAACAAGTCCAAAACAACATTTTTAAAGGGAAAATATAAATAAGTAGATTATGTATCACATACCTCAATGATTAGTATGTTTAGATGGTATTTCACAACGATTTTATTCTAAGTAAATAATAATTCTATTTTCTATAATAATTGGGATTTTGGAGAACATTATCATGGATTCAGTCAAGAGTCCTCCTAATACATATAAAATAAATAATTCCATATGAGTATAGGAATATTGACTGTCATATTCTTCCCACATCATTTTTATTTGTTAGGGTTTTTTAATAAATGAAATTTCTAAAGTTTACCGAATTGAAGTTGGGAGGATAAATGGGGTTAAAATATCTATTTAAATATATATATATATATATAAGATTCAAATCAAAATTATTGTAGAGTATTTAATAAAGAATGGATATTGGGATGAATTATAGAAACAAACTAACATTCTATAAATAATGGTCAATATTAAAATACTATTAAATTTCTATAGGATATAAAAATATCATGCACAATGAAATTCAGAGGAATTTTTAATTAAGATATTCCTCTTGTAGAGTTCAGATATAATATTACATTCCACCATAGCATTAAAATGTACAATATATGGATCGATATGCAAAATGATAGAGGAATCTAACATACTAGGATGAAGTAACATAATAAAAGTTGTTAGGCTATTATCTTGTATCAGAAATAAATAAGAATACTGAATCCATTCAGTGTTATATAATAGTGGAACTATGTTGGAAGAAAAACTATTTTTAAAATCATTGATGTAATTTGAATTTAAAATCAGTGATAATGTATTCTATTGCTTATCACATGAGAATAATGATATGAGATGCATTAAGAAGTTGAATTTATTCAGTAGATATATTTTCTACGCCATGATTATAAATTTTTTGGAGACTATATCTCATCGCATAGAACTTCTTAAAAACCCATCCCGAATACATGTTGTGATACATGTATATCTATTTAAAATGTACATAGCATCCCATCACATGTATAGAACATGGACGAATTGTAATTCAAATAATACATCTCTTATGAGAAGAAAATAGTAGAGATATTTTATCATAGAGATAATGTATTTCTAATGTATGCAAAACACTTTGCCAAGGATCTATAGTAATATCAAAATTTTTAGGAAGTGATATGAGAATATGTATATGTAATTACAAAAGTTCTCCCACATGTTTCTATCATTGAAATATAATTTCTTGTTTGAAATTACTATTAGGGGGTGTAATGTAACAATCTACAGGATTCATATATTTTATCATAGAGATAATGTATTTCTATTCAAGGAGAATGATTCTTCCGTATAAAGCACATTATTCTAGGATTTTGATGCAAAACAAATTACAACAATTTTTCCTAGAACAAGACAAAGTAGAACATGAAATAGTATAGAATGATTTAAATAATCTGTGAGACAAGTTTATTCTCTTTTAAATCATGATCCATGAATATTATATCGCCACTCGTGATTTCCAATATTTATTATCATTCTATTAGATCTTATGCGGAGGACTTGAGAGGTTTTTTATATAGATGATAAGATGACACGCCCATGTAATGAAATAAATTTTATATATGTTCTCCTGATTTAATCAGGGAAAATTATAATTTTGATTTTTAAATTAATATAATTTTTTATTATCTATAAATGGTTTTTATTAATTGTTATTATATAAGTAAACTATTTTAAAAATTATGAATAAAATCATTTTAATCTTAAATGAAATATTTTTCAAAGAATTTATTTTTAAAAGCTTTTTAAAATATTATTTATATATATCATAATGGATTAAAATGATATTGTTTTAAAGGTGAATGTAATGAAATTTATAGATAATTTATATAAAAAGAAATTAAAATTAATTAATATTTTATAATTTTATTGGAAGAATAATAAATCCACTTAATTAAAAAAATCCAAAAAATCTACACTTTCTATTATAATATATATATGTACATATATCACATTTAGAAATATAAACATGTAAAATTCATTTTTCATTGTGATAAAGATTAAATTAAGTTAAAAATTTTAAATCAAGAGGTGAAATCTCAATTTACTATTACAAATTATCTAAAAATTGTTATATAATGGTTTTATCGACATTAATTTTTTTCTTTGTAATTATCTATTTTAGATCTACCGTACATCAATAACATATCTATTTATATTTTAATATTATAATATTAAAAAAATCCACCCCTCCCACAAATAAATGGAAACGTAAACCACATCAATTATCCTGACGCCAAAATCTTATTTTCATTAGAAAAATATAAAAACCCCAACCCATACCACTACCCCATTTAATAGTGGTTCTTTTCTCCCAAAAATAATCTTTTAAGTTTCAAAAAGTATTTCAAAGGGGGGTATCAATGGAAATGATAATTGTTTCAGCTTAGTTTGTCAACATTTCATTCATCTTCCACCTCCTCTAAAAAATTTAACCCACACTAATATAATTATATAATTATAATTTTCATACATAAATTTTATTATGTTTATTTATTAATAATTATCTAAAATGAACCCATTAATTAGAAAATGAATGCATCACTCATGTTATTGTTGGACTATAATCTCGATTTCTAGTGTATTTTATTTTTCAACAACAATTCACTATATGGTTATAAATGTGATTTTTTTGGAAACATATTTTACTTATTTCATTACTATGCTTTTTCAAGGATAACGTAGGCATTCTATAAATACTATTACCATAAATTGTTATTAAACAAGCATATCAAGTCACTATTCAAAAATAAAACCTATTTTTCAAACCAATTCAAGTGCATAAATTTTAATATAATAGAATGGTAAATAACATATATCTATAATTTTGGAGATTTGTGATCAATAATTTAAATCATATGACCATGGTTAGAGTACCAATGTACTTTTGATGGAATGGAGTGAAAAAGACAAAGTGACCATTTAGAGAAAAAATATAAAACAAATGAATGGAATATGATAATAAATGCACCTTAAAATTGATATATTCTTGAAAATGGTTACAAATTAAATGATTAATATACATAATTTTATAATTTTTATTTTAAATTTTTTCACTATGTAGTTTAGGAGATAATGTAAGGGTTCCTAATCTCAAATTACCTTCATTTCTTACATGTTCTCTATTATAAAAATTTTATAATTTATATGATCTATATACCACCACCTCTAAATATTTAATCATGTATAAATGTAAATTAATGGTATTTAATTTTTCATTTCATGTTCTTCCCTTAGAGGAATTTTTATATAATTGTACAAAAATTAAAAGGGATTTGTCAACTCAATTTTCATTTCATTAGGTTGATTTTTTTTATTTTCCATTGATCTTGTAAATTTCTTTTATTATTCCATTATTATACCTTATCTGTCATTTCCACTTTCTCTTAACAAAAATTATATTTTTACATTAAAATATTCTAATTTTAGAATTTTCATCTCTATAAAAAATTGATGTTGTTTAAGAATAATACTTATCCTTTCTAGTGGATATTTTAATTTAATATCTACAACCTATATATTATTATTATTTTTAAACATAAATAATTATACTTTTTTATTTTCCAATTTTTTTTATATTATTTTAAATTAATCAGAAATAATATTCTTTTTAATTTTCTCATGGGCTATATTTCTGATTGACAAATATTTAGAATAATTTTATTTTTTGATGTTTATGATATGTGATCATTTTTTTATATTATAACCATTTTTTACCTAATCAACCACTTCAAAATTTTACATTTTTCGAATGGATTTTCTATTCACAAATTTTTGTAAATTTTTTTCCTTTAAAATGTGTTTTTTATAATAATAAATAATTCTCTTTTGTTAAAATTATGTATATTTTTACCGTCCACTCCATATTCATTATCTTCTAATCAATTCATCTTCAAGGGTTTTCTAAGAACCCAAGTGTTTATTATTTAATATTTTCCCTTTTAATTGACCAACATTTTTTGAAATATTACACCACAGAATAACCAAAACTCTAGTAATGAAAGAAATTCAAGATAATAAAATTATATAAAATATAATATATATGGATGATTAAAATATTTTCATAATTAATTGATAAAAAACAATATTATTGATAATAAAAAACATTTTAACATGAATATTTTTCAATAAAATATGATTTTATTTATATATTTTATTTTAATTTTAAATATAAAAATTAAATTATGGAATATTTATTTTTGTAAAATGATTTATGTTTTTGAATTCAACAATTAAATTTTTTTTACGGTGATTTTTAGAAAATTTTCTAAAATATGTTTTTTTAGGACAATATTTGAAAACATAGTTTTTAGAACACAATAAATTTTATCATTATATATTAACCAAATAGATTTTTATAAAACATTTTAATTAGAAAAATATGTATTTAATAATTAAAACTTTTTTTAAGAGTACTATTAAGAAATTTGAAATTTAATGATTATCATTTTAAGTACATAAGAGATACATTCCAATAAAACTATTTCTTGGTCTTTTAATTTAATTTTATTGTCCAAAATTTGGTTTTGGATTGATTTGATAGGGAAATTAATTTTCTTTTTTTATATGTTACCATTTAATAACATTAAAATAAAATATATTGATAATTTTACCCAATAAGTAAATTTGAAGCATCAAAATATTCTTTTTCTAATAACATGTTTTTACTTGTTACATGTGATAAAGTTAAAATTTTATTTTATTACATGTAAAAAAATTTACCTAATAATATGTATTTTATTTTTTAAATTATTATGTATAAATTAAGTAATAAGGTCTATTTTCTTTTTTGTAATTAAATGTATTTTACTTAAGAAATAATTAGTTAGCACAATAAAAAAATTCGTAAATGAAAATATTTAATTACTAATAGACATAAGAAATTCATTTAAACATAAGTAAAAAGAATATGGACTAATTATATGCCGTATAACACCCTCAATTAATTATTATCCATTTGGGGTCTTCATTAAAATTTAAACATGATATTTCTTTAAATTATGTTTAAATATTTTAAAAAATATATTCTCTCACATTTAAATGGAGCCTCATAGCTCCCATTAAGGACCACCCTAAAAAAATGTTTCTTCTTGAAAATCATATCTATTTCTTTTACACCTGAAAAAAATTATTTTCCTTGAGATTCATGTTATAAAACATTATACTAATACTTTTATTTCTGTGGATTTTTATATTGGACATCTTTATCCTCAATGTAAGAGAAAAAATTCACATACATATTTTCTTTTCATTGTTATTTTACTAATGTAATTTTGAAAATTATATATAATTATGAAATTTTTTATATTAATGTTATTATGAAAATGGTGTAATAATTAATATCATTTTCTATTTTATATTAAAAATAATTAAATTTTCATTCATGTGTTTTTCAGACTATCGCCTCTATGGAGAGACAAATTCAATTTTTTCACTTCTACCTCACTTCACTTTTTATAAATGTATGTTGTAGAATAAAGGGGACACATATAATATAACTATTATTTTTTATATACAAATTATATTCATTCTTTTCTCTTATTATTATCTAAGAAATAAAAATATCAACATTTCATCGTGGGAACTAATTCCCCCACAAAAAAAACTATCACATTTTCATCAAGTTTATTTATTTTTTACTCAAAAATCATTATGAAATACACATCCAAATATATTTATAAAAAAATTAATTATTCTTTAGTAATAATGATATTATTAAATAACCAATTTAATAATAATAACAATCTTCTATTAATGATAGAATGTTAATGCTTGTGTTTGAATAACAAATTATTTGAAAGATGATGTAAAATAATATCATGGATGAAAATGAGAATATAATAATTATTAATATATTAAATAGATAATCAAATATTTAATTTATTTTGGTTCTATAACATATACATATATATTAATCTCAATAATTAATATATCATTGTTTGTTCTTTAAAAAATATATATATATGCTCACCGCTGATTGAATAATTAAGGATTGTAACCACATAGTTCATTGAATGGAATTATAAAATTATTAAATAATTAAAAAAAAATATAAATTCAATTACCTTTTTCGATATAGTTAAAATTTTATTTTGGAGGAGAATGATGAAAAAAACTGCTAAAATGATATGAGTTCAAAATGATATAAACTACTCACACCTGATGTTAAAAATATGTAATAAATAAATAAGATAAATTTATATTGATATTAATTATAAATTATGATTATAAAATTTTATGTAAGTAAATCATTTTCATAAATAGATTATTAATATATTTCTTTTTGTTATACATGAACATATATTGCATTCTACTAAATGTGAAATATGTTATAGGTACATTATCTAATATATTTACCCTTGAATAAAAATTTATGATTATATGTCATTTTTAATTTTTAAAGGTAATTATATATACCCATTTATATTTTCTATCATAATAATCTCATTATTCATAGAAATTAATTTTTAAACTGAAATCGTTTCCTTTAAGGTGTTTCAACCTGAATGTTATATTAGTGGGAGAGGTTATTTTATCATCGTTAATTCTATGATACATGTTTGATATAAAATAAAATTATTTATTATATATAGCGTATTCTCAAACATATATCTTTGAATAATTAAATATTTTTTATTTCATGTGTTTGTAATGTCTATTTCATAATCATCATCTAATGTTCCATCTATTCATACAATAAGATTATCAGGAAGGTATCATCACCATACTCATTTTATAATATAGATTTATTTGGAAGGACAATCCATCAATGGAATTTTAATAGTGTTTTCCCTAAAAAAACCTATCATTTTATTCTAGTCTACTCATTTTTAGTGATTTAATTTTAGTTTTCCTATTTTATTTTTTTCATAGGATCATTTTTTATCGATTGTAAGGAAACAAAATCCACCTTTACTTTTTAGTCCAAAATCTCACTTTTTCTATGTCAATACTTCTTGGATTATTTTTTTTAATGTCCATATACATGAATCAAAAATGTATTTTTTTATTTTTATAATATTATTAGTTATTTAAGAGTATTAATAAATTTTTAATTTGATTATGGTGTCTTATCATTATGGTATTAAAAATATATACTTTTAAATTTTTAGTGCAACCAGATCGTTTTTCTAAATTTTCCTTTATTAATAAAATATTCTCTATACATTTTCAATATTTCTAAATGTTAATATTTTAATTCACTTTTTATAATATATTTCTTTTAAAATGATTTGAAATTTTCATGGATTTTTATTATTTCCGATTTTTTATTTCTAAAACCCCAAAAAGTGTTTCTCATCTATGTGATTATATTTTTACATGTATTTAACTTTATTGAATAATATTTTCAAATTTTACAACCCATATTCTTTCTTTGGATGGATAATATATTTTTATTTTATATCTATGAAATGGTCCATCAATTCATTTTCCTTTTCATACAATATACTATGATTATGAATAGCATATCTTATAATGCCATTACATAATGAGAGTGATACATTTTGTAGATTTTATTAGTGGGTGATCACCTAGATACATTAATTTGGGGTATTAGGGAATTTCCTGGCCTAACCATAAACAATTAATCCAAAAATTGTCATAATTATATACTTTATTGATTGTTACTTACCAATAATGTAACTATGTATTATTTGAAACAAATTTATTTAATATTATATTATAATGTTAGGATTAATTATGCTGTTATTAATGATTTCCTGTTGAGATTTCATTTGACAAATTTATGAAACCCATTTTCACTCTAATGCATTTGTTAAATGATAATATCACATGAGATAATGTATTATTATGTATGTTATAGTTTCTTGTATTCATAAGCACTGATGGTGTGGATCATTAATGTCAATTACCTAATACTGATTATTGTGACACATTTCTAAGAGATCCTGATGATATGCTCTCATGGGTAATGTTAATAGACTAATGTTTCCACATTATTTTGACCCATTGTGTTTTATATATTCCATGAATTATGATATTATATTTATTGGGTATAAATTTTTGATATATCATGATTATTACAATATATTAATCTTATGATAACTAAGAATATTTTATTATTATTACAATTTTAATCATTGTTATGTGTCTTTACTCAAACCATTATAATGTTTTCATTCCTTGTGACATAAAAGAAGGTAATGAATATGATGTGTCCTGAAGAGTATCTTGTGAGAAAGATTTATGGGATATATTTAAGTCTTGTTATTGATTTATAATTTTATTATAATGTTGAAAAACTATCCATTTGATATAAGGATCAATTTTTTATTAAATAAATATGATTCCAAATTCAATAAATCTCTAAACATAAAAAGGTATTGGGAATATAAATATAACATTAGGTGAGAAAGATAGTTTAATAAATAATATTTACTAAATACATTTTGAATGGAATGATGTTCTTACCACTAAATGATGGAGTTCATGTATTCTGTGACTCAATTAGTATCAAAGGAGGGTTTTGATAACATTAAAGGATATGATGATAGTGGATAAAGGCTAGTTATGTGTTGTAATGTTCATTAAGAATAAATCATATAAATTTGACCATTTTTTTAATGTATAGGAAAAATATTATTTGGGTTATAATATATATTTAACATTTTTTGGGATTATGGTGAGAAAATATTTTGGAACGCTCTAAGATACAACTAAGGGATAAGTGTAAATATATGGCCCCATTATGAAGTTCTGATGAAATTGATATTGTGTGGTTCCCCTAGGAATTAAATCCTTAACTAGATACAAAAAGTTGACGAAGTTATATGAATACATGTACCAAGGGGAAACAACCTTGAAATGGGTTGATTGGGCCTTGATTTTATTTTCACCCAGTGCATAACCAAGAAGCATGACTACACACAGAGTTTTAAACTCCCAGAGGAAATGCTATTGATAATCCACATTAAACATAATGAATCACTATGAAGAATTTTATTTTAATGTTAACTAATTGGTTTGGACAACCTAATATAAAATTAATGATGAGTAACCAAGGATTAAATAAAGTGTGTCATAGGTTTAAATATAAATAATTTATATTAAAGAAGAATATTTCATAGGAGAAGACATATTCTATTTGATGTATTTATATTAATATTTTAGATATCATTATAACATTTTTAGTTTCAATATCATCTAAAACTGGACCCGAAAAATGATACCGAGAAAGTTATGTATCAATAAATTACTATGATTTTATAAAAATAAGGAATTCTACATAAATGATTTAGGACCATAGTATATTCATGTCATGATGGATAATTTGTGTTTCCTAATAATACCTAAGGTAATGAGTTCAATATATAAATATAAATTAATACTAATTTTGTTATATATTAGAATTAATGAGTATTATTTATCAATGATATTATAAAATATTCCAAATGATAGAGGGATTATGTAAAAAAATATAAGGATTGATCTTAAATCGTTTTTATTTAGTTTTCATGAAATATATTTTAAATTTTATCTGTATGATTAAAAAGAAAATTTTGAAAATTCTTTTCTTGATTACTGTTGGATAATACATTACCGTGCTCAGGAATACACTTAGGTATAATATATTCATGATGTTGCTGTAATAAAGCATTGTTTTATTTTGATAAATGTAAGTTATATATTTTTTATAGCCTTAAAACTTATTATTGATTTAATTTAAAATCCATCATTGTCATTTTCGTTTAATTTGGTCTCATTTTTTGTATTATAAAAAATATAAATAATTTATACTTTATGAAAATGTTATAATTCTATTTAGTATTAAAAAATTGTGTTAATTTTTAGAGGAATATATAATTTCTATGTGGTTTAATGTATTGGCGATTAAAATTGTTTTTAGAGAGGTATATTTTAGAGAATATATTTTCACGATATATACATTCTTGAGTATATGAAATTATAAAAACATAATTATGTTTGAGGAATGATACATAAATGATATATCCTCATAAATTAACATAGATATCATATTAGAAGTTACACATAGAATAATAAATCTGTTTAGAGTACACTCTCCAACATTCATCAAATATTTATTATTAATTAATAGAGAACACAATTTATTTAAAAGGGAAAATCTAGAGAAGAATAATTTTAATTAAATTATTTTTCATTAATTAAATGTTCTGTTGATATATTTTTCCAAAAACAATGTAAAAAATAAAAATAATATAAGATATATTTGATAATTAAATTACAAAAAAATAATTAATTATATAGATAACAATATTTCAGTTAATTATAAAATAATATAAAATATTAATACAATCAATCGAAACATAAAAATGGATTTTATAATTAAAAGAAGTTTTATTTATAAAATTTATTTCCATTTAAATTTTTTTATGTATATTTTTTTTGTAAAATTTTCTTCATTTTTAATCATGAATATAATGTTATCTTATGAAGATTTTTAAATGTTTTTATAAAATAATTTTTTTAGTTGAATAATGAAATATATATTTAATACCCATATTTTATATGTCACAATTATATTTTATTTATTTAAAATTGTATAATAACTTTTATTTGGAAAAAAATGAATTTAATATGTAAAAAAATTCCAAATGATATGTTTCATTAACAATATATATTCTTATCATTTCAAGGATATAAGTAATAATTTTAAATTAAAATTCATTTTTATCTTTTATTTAAATTGAAAATTAATTTTATTTTTTAGAATTTATTTGATGTGAACATAAATTTATATTCATTTATAATATAAAAAATAATATAAAAATGAAGAATATTGATAAATTTATGTAACACATAAACAACATTTTAGAAAAACTTTTTTTTTAAAACATCTGTTAATACATGTAACATGATCTGATATAAAAATTAATTTTTCTTAAAAATTTAAATTTTATTTCATAATTTGGATTTCATAAATATAAAAAATAGTTTCAAATATTATAATAAGGAGTATTTTATTTTAATTATTTAACGGTAAACTACTTATGTAAAAACTATAAACCACTATGAAACCAAAGAATTTGAGAAGATAAAATTATAAGATGAAATGAATTAAAAATGTATATACCATTTCTAAAAATGAATGGTTGAGGTATTATTCCCCTTAACTCATACCCCAATAGATTATTATTCATTTGGGATTCTTATGGACTTTTCAAATAAGAGCACTCATGGTGTTAAGTTGAAATGTTTACAAAAATGCAATTCTCATTGTTTATAAAACATGACCCTTTATATTCATTAATAACACACTAAATATTCCATTTCCTCTTGAATATATAATTTTTTTCATTTTATATAATCCAATTTCTTCTTCTTGAGCTTCTATTCATAATATATTTTCCTAATACCTCCAATTTCAAGGATCCCTAAAAGGAAAATCCCAAGTCCTCTATGCGAGTAATGTTTTTTCCTAACTTATATTTTTTTCATACCACCCTAAATATAATATTTATCTTCTTAAATAATGGAATTATTATTTTTATAATACTGAAACTTTTTATTATAAATGGATATATTTAGACTAATTTTAACCATTTCTATTATGAAAATCTAAACTACCATTCACGCATTGTGTGGGCTACTGAATCCATTATTCAACGACTTTTGTCTCACCACCACCACATATATTCCATTATTAGTAAAGGTTAATTGAGGAATAAATGTTAGAAATATGATTTAAATATTATTTGTAATGGAGAAATTATGTTTCAGCTTCTTTCCCTATCATTCTCTATAAATTGAAAACTTTATCCTTGCATTGTGAGAACTCCCAGTACCATGATGTGAAATGTCTTTTTTTATCTAATTTCATTATTATTTTCTAAAACCACTTCCTATGTTAGTCACCATAATAAAAACATCTATGAAATATATTTATTATTCTATAAAAATTATTTTATTCCAAAATGCATGACTTTATTAATCATAATCATCCATAAATTATGGAATGTTAATCTTCAGTTCGGTTTAACAACCTGTTCAAAAATTTTGTAGAATAATATCATTGATAACCATGAGAAAATGATTACTACTAATATATGGTATAAATAATATTTTTTTGGAATGGAAATATTCATATTAATTACATTGATTATGAAATTAATGTTTGTAGGTTAAAAATCACTGAAATATTCACTTTCATGATTTCATCTTTATGCATAATAACCAAAATCCTAGAGTTAAAATATAAACTTTTAAATAAAAAATAAATTTAGAAACATTTTATTATTTTATAATGTTGATATGTTGGATAATATTGATTAAAATCACCTATAATATGGAACCAGTACTAAATGCTCAATACTAAAGACACCTGATATTGAAAAATGAAAGTAACCACCTAATATAGATATATAGAATAAGAAAAATGAAATTTTAAAAACGTTTTAAATATTTATATGGTTATAAAATAAGTGATTATGTAATTTACCTTTTTGTTAAAGGATTGTAGAATGCATTCGACTAATAAGGGTAATATGGTATTGGTTTCTTGAAAGAAATCATCCCTTTATACATGTTTTAAATTATACAACATGATTTATTTGGAATGGTGTACCTACTAAATGAGAAATATTTTTTAATCCCTATTCACTCATCATTAATGGTAGTTAATTTTTTATTTGAAATTATATACTTTATTGGGTTTTGAATCGAATGGTTTTATGATTAAATGTGACTCTTTGTCACAACATTAATTTCACAGGAGATGTTTTATATTTCGTGGAATTATTTTTTTTATATGGTGTATTCACAGATCTATTTATTATATGGTATATATAAATATTACATTTCATGATATTTTACTGTTCTTTTCATAATCTTCCTCTCAAGATCTATTTATTCTTACATTACCTTAATAGTGACTATTTTTCGTCCAATATGATATTAAAATTGATATTTATATTAAAGGATAATCCTTCTCGGAATTTCCTATACATTACTATCTAAAAAAGGACTCATTTTCATTTTCCTCTAATAATTCATGAGGTCTTACATGCCTTCTCTCTATTTTAATTTCACGTATGGATCACTATTATCCCATTGTAAGGAAAACAACCATGTATTCTATTTTATTCTTGTCAATATTCAATGGGTGGTTTTGTGAATTTCCTTATCAATTCCTTAAGACTTTATTAAGAACATTTTATACCAATTAAATCTATTTAATAGTTTTTATAAAATTCATAACTTTTATTTCCTTATTCATTATAATCAATGTTTGAAAATGATTTCTTTTTATTATTCTTTCAAAACAATTTCAAGAAAGGGTTGTTATTTTTACTTTTTTAATGTTAGGTTTATGTTTTTTTTATTTTGGAATCTAGCAAATTAAGATGTCAAATGAATTGACAGAAATTCATTTTTAGAAAGAGTCAACTAAATTGAAGATCTACTAAGGGAGTTAATTTATTTGATTCCCTTGTGGAATTTCTTTAGTTTTTATACACACATAAATAAATTATAATTTTTACATAAAAATAGGTTTTAATAAATGTATATATATATATATATCATTTACATATATAATAAAACATTAAAAAAATATTTTAACGAATTATTTTTTATTTATAATTAATATAATATAGATAATTATAAAAACTGAAAAACTCATCCATGGTACCCTTATATAGAAGAGGGTAACTTGAAATCCCATATGAGTTTATCATGTTGGATTTAGAGTCACATTTTCATCATTAAAATTGTAATATAATAACAATAATTTTGATATAAAATTTAGAATTTAGAATACCATTCTTTAAAATAAATAAAATTAATCGAAATACATATATAATATTATAAATAAAAATTAAAATTAAAATGAATAGTATAAATAAAAATTACAATGGAAAATAATAATTAACAACAATTAATAATAATAAAAGATAATTATTATTATAGAATAATTATTAATTATATTATTTTAAAAACAATAAATTATTATCATTATTGACAATATTAATAATTGATCATATAATTATCGAATATAGTCTTGTCATTGTACCACAATATATTATTACTATGCCCTAATTCCTACGGGTTTCCTCTAGTAACCCTTGTGGTGGTGTTGAATATCCCTCTCCCAAATCTGTTTTTTGGATAATACATTGTTTGGCTTCCCCAAAGAAGACGTGGAGAAACATTTGTATTGTGGTTCATTTGATGGAACCTCTTCATACTCATAGTCACTAGTTTCATCTCATCAGCCTCATGATTAACCTTCCACTTTATTATCAAGTGAATTACCCAAGATGTCTAGATCATCAATTATCCTAGGGTTTTTTGATAAGTTGTTTTAGTCAATCCATGTGTTCTAGTGGATATGATACAGAGTAAAGAATATGGTGTTAGAGATAAATCCAACTAAATGTGATTGTAACTAGATTCAAAGTGTCCATTGGTTACTTTTAATGTAAGGGATCCAAGATCATTAATGTTGTTAGGAGGGTAGTACTCACTGATAGTCTCAATGCCTCAATCCATCCCCTAATCAAAGAAATAATTGAGATTATACTTTATCCAAAACCTTTGTGTTTCCTTTGGTTTTGGTGTTATTCTAGTTCTACTAGCACTCCTCTAACATCAGTTGACTAGAGATGCTAATTTATGGTGTGGAATTTCAAGGGGAGGGAACATCACCAACATCCCTAGGATCATCGTCTAGTTGATGATTTCATAGTTATGATTTATCTTATATATATATATATTAGGATTTCATGAATTATTGTCATTTCAGTCCATATTTCATGATTCATAAGGCACTTGTGGGATAATGATATAACATATCACATTTGGAACGACACGCATCTTGTAAATATTTAATATTTTATGATATTTCAATGTAAATATTATAATTTTTTTGGTATATTTATTTACATGTATCTCCATGATTTTAAAAACCATAATATATTATTTTTTTATTACTATTTAATAAACAAATTATTATCTAGTTATTAGATTGTATAGAATAAATAATGATAGAATAATTTTTAAAAATTTATTATTTTCACACTTATGAATCAATTTCTTTGTTTTAAACTATTTAGAAATGAAAATAAAAATAATTTTAATGTAGAACAAATTATTTTCCAGAATATTATTTTTACGAATTCAATGTGATTTTATCTTAATAAATTAAATTAATTATAATTTATGAATGATTTTATTTTACGTTATATATTTTATATTTAATAAATTATGTTTCATTGAAATCAAATTTGAATATATGTAGTTTTTTTCTTAAAGTACACATTTTCAAAAATTAATTTTGGTTGAATTTTATGCACTAATATTATAATGAATGTTTTCTACCTAATGGAATTGAATATTCCAAAAATGCATTATAAATTTTGATTCATAATTTTCAAATTTAGAAAACATGAATTTTATTTTTGGTCATCATGACTAGTAACATTCGATTTTTCCATTATATGATCTGGTAAAATAGATAAATCAAGTTTAAAACCAAGATATAAAGATTTACTATTTCAATAGAACATGCATTTATACTATTTTATGAGTGAATTTATACCATTTAAACCTAAAAATAGAATATATATCCACTTGGTTCTATTTTTCTTTTATTATAATATTTATATAAATTTATGAAATTAATAAATACAAAATATCCCTGGCTTGACATTAATTTCTCTAATTTTTTTTATACAAGGATAAAAGAAGGTTTTTTGTTATGAATAAATAAATTATATATTAAATACTTTTTATATCATCATAATTTATTTTTAAATATATTGACTGAATGATTAACTAAATTTCCTATATAATAATTACAGAATATTTATTTAACTCAATGAAAATTAATATTAATGATTTAGAAAATTAATAAAAGTAATTAAATTTTTTAGAATAATTTTTTCCTATGATTTATATTGATAAATAAAATATCATAAGTATTTAAAAAAGTTTTATATTCAAATTCCATTAAATTCATTTTGTATTCAATGTCAAGGTAAATGAATATATGAAATAATTTCATTAATGATATTTAATAATAAAAAAGATTATTAATTTTTTTAAAATTCATAAAAATATAATAAATAGAAAAAATAATAGAATAAGGTTTAAAATAACAATAATCGTCCATTTATGGATTAATTTTCTATTTATTGTACCATTCATGGCACTTAAATAGTAGAAAACATTGTAATCAATATATTTACAAAGAAGGGTTTTCATGGATTAAAACATAGAGATAATAGAGAAAACATAAATAAAACTTTTGAAAATTTTATTGTGTGAGGGTATTGGGAGACTTAATCGTATTATATTATAGTTTTATCAATTTGGAGAAATTTTAAACCCATAATAATTTTTATTAATTCAATAATTTATGTAATTACAATATTACCCCTCCCTCTTTTGAAAAATGACACATCATTTCTTTTATCATTCAAAAATGTTTAAGACCGATATAACATCTAACAAATACCATAGTACCATATTATATTCCTTACCAACATGTTTTATCTTATGTTATTCTAAATGGTTATCCTTTCAAGTTATAAGGTGTATGTCAGCTAAATTTTATCAGTGAAAAGGTATAACACTTAACCGAGTGTTTTCGATTTAATTTTTTCATATAACATTTTTAAATATATGGTAAATATTTTAAAATAATGAATTAATTATATTCAACATACATAATTGTTATTAGGATTATTTAACACCCATTATCCACAACCTACCAATCCTTTGTAATCAACAATGTCACTTGTGGCTAGGTGTAGAAAACAACATGCACACAGAGATGTGATTGATTTTTTATTTCCAAGTTAAATGAAGGTCCATTAGGATTAATTTATTTTGTGAAGACCTTCCCAAGAGGGGACCGTGTCGTGACTACCCATAGTCCACCTCCAATTTTCCAGGGAATGGGAACTAGCTCCTAGTTTCCATACCCTACAAATTAGAAGCATTTTCTTATGTACCTTTTCACAAACACACATCTCCCAACCCAAAATCCTGGATAGTAAAAACACTATGGAAAAAAATTCATGCATACAACTATATCCCAAAAAATAGAGTATTTCAGAATGTAAATTGTTGTAAAGTATTACTATGCTAGAATAAAATCCCACCAACAAGACATAGTCTGTAGCATAATGTATTGAAGCTTGCCTATAGAAAACCATACCTGAAGGGTAGGTACATGAAAATATATCTACAACTACAAGAGAACACCAAAACTATCTAGTCTCCATCCAATAACCACATATCACTGGTCCACCTATGACTTTTTCCTATTGTCTATGGTGTGCACAAGTCATGACATGTACAGACAAAGCCCGTTCAAGGATGAGTAAAAGAATTCAAATTAGGAAACCCTAAAACAAAAAGTAAAAGACCACAGAGAAAACTTCACTAAGAAGATATAGACATCTCAGCACAGGTATGTTCATAAAAATCATATAACAATAAAATCCAGGTATACTCATAAAGGATTCCACAACTCTAGGTCCCATCCACTTCTAGTAACATGGTTTTGTTCATATCACGCTTTTCTCAGGAGATCTCATTCCTAGAGCTATATGATAGAATCACGTAAATCATCTCTCTTAAAGTACCAAAGAAAACACTAGGGTCTCAACAAGTTACATAGTTTCTCTAAGACATCTATTATCCTTAAGACATAGTGTTTTGATAACCCCCAGAGTGGGGGTAACACACAGAGCGTCGGAAACACTTGGAGTTTCAATAAGTCATGCAGCACCCAAGTCATATAGTCACCAAGTCCTAGACAAGCCTTGACCACTGAAAACTACCTAAAGAGTAGTCATCATGTCCTTTCCCATAGAATGGAATGAATCTTATCTTGATACATAGATAGGGGTTCCTCCATGCACATGTATCACAAAAGGAACTCTTTTCCCTACTGGAAAAAACATCCTAAATAGGGGAGAAGAGCCCAAGAAAATATTGGTCACACAATATCCTCAAACCCAATCTAAGGTACCACTAACATTAGTGAAGACCGAGTGGGCTTCTCAATGTGATAAATGATTTGACCCAATGAGTCAAATGTCGAACCTGATCTAAGATAACTAAATTCTGAATATGGGTTATCCTCTGTGACATGTATGTGATCCTATATTTATCCCTCATATGAAAAGTCCAAGGGTATTCTCTCAACCTCTACTGATCCAAATATAACCCCACCTAACCCTATTAAAAGGACTTCTTTATCAAAAGGGTCCCAACACCATAGACGGGTCTTCAATTAGATGCTCTGTTTGAATGATATGGACATTTAGAGAAAAAATCCATATCTCGGATTGACCCAACCTACTGGAGTCGGCATGACTCATCAGATGACTCAACCGAGTCTGATCGACTTGAATAGATCCATTTAGACCGACCTAACCTGGTTCGAATGACCTCACTCAATTATTCCCAGTCTGAACCGATTCATCCCATTGTTCTCATCTCATATGGTGTGTCCTATTGGGTCATCAAGACATGCCCCACTGGGCCTTTGTGTCCAACCCGCCTGGCTTCCAAAGCAGCCGAATCCCTTTTCTCCTTCCCACATGCACGTGCCATTTTTTACGCACCGCATGCAGTAAACTAGATGGAATGCCTCTACTTGGTAATCATGGGGCCTCCATATTCCACATGGTTAGTCTTCACATCCCATCTCCACCATATCTTTGTACCACAATAGATTCCATGAAGACCATCGTCCCCGTATGTGGCGTCCCTCACTACATCCCCTGTTAGCACCATGCCCGCCTGTTGTGACCCTAGTTGATGCCTACGACCCCCAATACTGCAAGATCCCTCCTATGTGGTGCAGCATGGACCACATCATCCTGCCACTGCAGGCCACCCTATCAGCTCTAAATGGACTAACCCCTACCCCGCAGAGGCTTCCACTACCGCCGACCGCCATACTGATACCTGCTATTTTCCACACCCTCCGTTCAGATCCACCTGAAGCCACTTCTCTGGGCACTACCTTACACCACCAACGTGTTCCACCATAACCCACTACCTCATGTGATGCATTTTTTGCCTTTGTTGTTCCACCATTATGATGTCATAGTGGTGTTGGATCCCCGATCATTGATGGTTACGCCACATATCGAAGTTTCAATGATCTTCATTTCATAATCTTACTGAATGAGAAACATTGATTGGTATAGGGAATATGGATAACTTACATGAATTCCCAATGAACTAGTCTTGTATGTGTTCATGTGGGAATTGATCTGTTAATGTTAGGAGGATGGTGAGGAACCATTCAACACACTGATTTAATCCCCATTCCAATACCCAAAAGCAGTTATCCATTCCACAAGAACGAACAAACCATGGATCAACTTGTTCATTGGATGGTCTATTTTTGTCACTTTAATCTCACAGGGGAAAGGAAACTAGAAAGAGATTAACATCCAACCTCAATTTGGTTCGATTTCAAATGAAGAACAAATGTTGTGTCATTGTCTTGGGTGACGATTCTTTAAATATGAGGTTCTTCATAGATCTTCAATTCACAATCTACCATCATTCATTGAGAGAGATTCATTGCCATGTCTTAGATGAATTATAAGGTTATAGTGATAACCCTGAATCCTCTAAAAACATGTATTAAAATAAAATGTGTCTTTGCATAAAAAATAAAATATTTTAATGACGTGTTCCTCCAAAACAAACTATCATAGACGGCCCTCATCGATAGATGTTGGTCTCACCTATGGAAAAAAACACACTTAAAAACTCAATGGAGGTCTTGGATTTCCAATATGAGTAACCATTTATGAATTATTATGTTTTTAATATTAAATATTTTTGTTTAATAATTTTATTTATAGTTAATTCCTTTTAAGGTTCTTCAAAAACAGACCAGCACCGAATAATTCTAGGTCATTCCTAAGGTAAGTACATTCTTCTGAGATCAATGGTGCCTTTGGATTCTTGATCTAGGAACCCATTAAAATGTTATTTCACTTTTTCAGAAAACTCACATATGTTTTATATTAAAAATATGGAATTTTTCATTGAACTGTTTAAGGCCCACCATATAAGGACCCACCCTTAAACCATACATAATATTGAATTAAATGAATAATTCGCATTGAGAATCATTTCAGGTTTAGAGTTTTAGATAAATAGGACATAACTATTATATCTCAAAATATTGCAAAGTAGACACTTTTACACAGTTTCCTTTTTTTAGAAAACATGAAATCTTGAAAAAAAGAGTCATGTCTAGTTTCATGTTTAAGACATCATGAATTTTCCTCGATCTCATCCATGACCATATTCCACATTATGTTCTGTGAAACACATTTCCAAAACATCGGATGAGCATAAAAAGCTCAGTAAGGGATACACAAAGAAGGAAAACTTTTAGTTTTTCAAAACAATAAGTAAACCATGAATACTTTAACATAATAATAATTTTACCCTTTATGATGTATTAAATACTCATCACTGAATAAAAGATCAGTAAATACTATTTTTGTAACAAAAATATTACCATAAAACCCATATAAAGAACACATAACATATAAAGGTAACTTGGGACATAAACATACTTAAATGGAATAACCATACGGTCGACTTCCACACATATCAATAAATGGAATAGCCATACGACCGAATTCCATACCAAATGCATTGAAGTTTATAACGTAACGACCCGTCCTGGTATTCACGTCACCACCCTCATTTGGTTTATTACGTAACCACCTATCAAATGTCCATGTAAAATTATAAAATCATAACACATAAAACAATTATAAAGGAATGAAAACGTTTCCACATTTCAATCACAATATTCCACATAAATATATTGACATAAGTGATCCATTATCAAAACCATTTTCAATACCAAAATACATAAAAGAGTATATGGTATTTATTCTCTTTTAAAAACATTACGGCTTGTTGAGGAAGCCAAGGATCAAATAATACTCGCGGCGGCAGAAAGGTTATTGTCACCACATACGTTAAAAGAAATATTTCTTTTTCTCATTTAGTAAAACACTTCCTAGAAAATGATTCCATTTGAATGAAATGAAAAGTCAAAGGTGTTTATACAGCTTATAAAAGAAAGTATTGTTTTAAAAAAAATATGCCTCAATGAAAGGAGATTGAGATGAAGTCCCTTACCTCGTCTCCGACTTGACTCGATCTCTCTTTAATCTCAAAAATAATAAACTAAAGATAATATATACTTTCTTAAGAACCTTTTTAAAGTTTATTATTCCTTTTATATCACTTATTCCCATGTTATAAACATTATTTAATCATTTAAGTTTATAATGTTCATTTTTTTTGGATATTTGGTACTTAAGTCAAAAATGGAATTCTTACAATTACATGTTGTTTATGTTGTCAAAGGTTCATTATATCCAGAATGATATTCATGATTTGGATATCATATATATAATACATATTCAAAGTATTCATGTATTTATAATTGTACATAGCATTTAGAGGTAAGAAATGAAATGCACTTTTCATGGAGATAGTAAGACGTACATACGCATGAACGCAACATTCATTTCTATTTCGTATTTAATGTAATGAAATCACAATGATATAAAGGGGAATTATAATTTTAGTATAATATAATATATAATATTATTAACTTCGTCCTTTATACGTCCCACACATGACATTAACGATTCAAATCACATTGAGGGGGCGGTAGTCCGCACTTCCTAAAATGAAATTATCGCGTTTATCCATTATGGAAAACATAAAGTTATGCCATAAATGAAAAATACAGAGGCATGATGAAAATATAAACATAATATATATCATATATAAATATAGTGACATCTTAATGGCCACTATGAAAGGTATTAAGAGAAGATTGAACAATCATCATTTCGTGAGGCACTAATTCGCCATCCATAGATATAGTAAGTTATTTAACCATTAGACGGAGGTGTGTGTAAGTGTATCTAGAATAATTATAACCAAAACATCCTAGTATATTGATGATACATTTTTTACAAAATAAAGGAATAAAAAGAGTTTAGGAGGTTGGAGAAGAAAAATAAAACATAAGAACATAAGAAAAGACATTACCTTTAAATCGAGTAACTCCCCTTGGTTTGAACCAAAAGGGTTTCTTGAAGAGCTTTCTACCTAAGGTAAGGCTTCTAGTATGAATAGATGGATTTTTAGAGATAATAGGAGAAGGGGTTTTACAATCCAAGGGATTGAGAGGTGTGGGTAAGGGAGTAGAGGTGGGGGCCTTTTATAAGAGGGAGGAGGGTCACTCATTGAAGGTCATGAAATGTTACATTTTTATGAAGTGATTTTCGGATTTTAAAGTTCCCACAATGATATATTTCGAGTTTAAGGTGATAATGGTTATAAATACACCAATCCAATAGGTTTTAGAGAAGTTTAAGTCTTAGATTTTACCTTATATTTTCATTTTATTTAAATCATTTACTAATGAGGTAATCGCTGCATCAACATAGTGTCATAAATAAATTTGATTATTTAGTGTTTAAACATTATAAATAAATACCATGATGTATAAAATATTTTTTTCTTTCTAATGAATATTTATAGTACAAATAATAATTTATATAACCCCATGTAAAAATTCTTATAGTATAACAATACATGTTTGTAACATTTTTATTTTAACTTTAAATAAAACATTATTAATGCCATTTTCTTACCCAAGTGGCTCCATGGGGTCCCCAAGTTGACCCATGGATTGTCTTGTTCAGCCATGATTCATCCAATAAGGGTAGAACATCTTTCAAGGTAATTTTATATTTTTAGAACATTATTTTTACCTTATGTTACACTAATTACCTCTAATCGCGATTAATAAAACTTAAATGTTACTTTTCACCAATAATTATTTTCATCCCATTGAATCACATTTTACTTACTAATGACAACCATGTATATTGGATTTTTTAAATTCAATTCACAGAAGCGGTACTGTTTTGTTTAATGAGAAATTAATTTTTTTAACTACCACTTAATGGTTTTCACTATTCATCAAAAAATGATGTTTCTTAGAAAAATACCAAAACTTCACCATAAGATATATTTGATATTCTGAATTCAAAAATTATTTGTATTTTAACAAATTCAACGCATATAAGTTTCATTATTTAATTTTATAATTAATTCCCATTGTCAAAACAAATAGTGTGTTTTCAAGAAACAATATCTATCAAAAGACTAACACTTATTTATGTCCAATTTTAAAGTAATATTAATTCCAATGACCACCATTGGATTAAATAGTAAACATATATTATAATTTCACATTGAAACCAATTTAAAATATAATCTAACCATATAAATAAACTAGATTAAAATGATGTTTTGACTTAAAATACAACATTTTTTACTATTCATTAAAAATGAACATTATCGGAAAAATACTAATTATTTACAAAAATTAAATTTTGATGTCACAATTATAAAGAAGAATTTTATTTTTTTCAATATAATGTTTAAGAGTGAACAAAAATATATTTATAGAGGGTTCACCATAAAATGGAGATAAATCGACTTTTCAGTGAAGTCATCCTGCTACCTGCATCCATCGTCGTAGCCCCGCAGGTTGGCTCCCACGTTGGCCTAGTTTTGGGGCCACCGCCTTAGAATTCTTTCAAAGAGGCCCTTTTCCGACCGCATCCCATCTCTGAACCATGTGGGGTTCTCTCACCGGTAGCTCCTTTTGCTGTTTCCTCTTCTATGGAAGGGGGTTCTCCGGTGCTATCCATTTCGGCAGACTCATTATGGGAAGCATCAAAGTCCCTAAAGTGGACCATTGTTGCGAGATTCAGCCAGGAAAAACCCCCGATGTATCTATTTCTGAATTTTTGGAATTCGGGAAACCATTCTATGCCGTCCAAGATTTCGAATCTGAATCGAAGAAGCTTATGCGTGGTTCTGGGATCTTATGATGTCTTCATCAGAGCCTGGTGGTTCTGCCCTAGGTCCCCCAGGCGATGGCATTTCCACCTTTGTCGATGGTCGACGTAAGCTCAGTCCGGAAGGGATTCATCGAGGGCAGCGGTCTGGATATCTTTACCATGTTTACCTCTTCCATTTCAGAATACTTGTTTGATATTCGAGATTGGTAACATGATTTGTGTCTTTCTTTGTTCTGATGAGCGAACACTCTGCCTTGAGGATGCGGCGATGGCTCGGATTTGCATTGACTTGGATCTTGCTACTCCTGTTCCCGGGAAGATCAGCCTCAGATTGGAAGGAATGGAGTACTGGCTTCAACCGATTGTAGTTCCTTTTCCCATGCCTTTATGCTCAAGCAATCATCTACAACGGAATTCCTTGTATATCTGTTATAGGCAATGTTCAAAGCGCACGGCCTCTAGCCCTTCGGATTACTCTGATGGTGTTTCAGAGTTGTTGTCTCCCTTGATTCCTGCTCCCAATTCCCCCTTGGGCATCGATGTGTCTTCTCCACCTAAGTCTTCCTCGACTGTCCCGGAGGAATGTATTTTGGTTGACATGTTATCTTCTTACTTTGTCATGGTTGAGTCGCTGCACGTTTCACTGGGTCCTAGAGATCGGGTGTTTTCACTTCTACAGCTTTCCTCAGGTACCAGGGTTTTCTGCCAAGGTTGGAGGAGATCGACTTTTTTGGGCTTTAGAGCCATATCAAGCCTGCTTGCTGGGTGTGGTCCGTTGGATCAACTACCTAGTTTTTAGTTGGAGGTTCTAGGCCCGTCTTGCCCCCGGTTGTGTTCTATTCTAGTCAGGGGGTCGCGGTGTGTGGAAGGTGAGGAGGATAGTCTTCCCGCATTAATTTCTAAGCCCTCATTTTTCTCTAGCGAGTTTATCAAGGCTTATGGTTGTGATCTGGGGAGTTCCTCTAAAGTGAGATCTCATTTGAATTCTCCTCAGGCAGTCCTGGACCCCCTCGGCAATTCCTTTCTCTCACTTTCAAACAACTTCAGTGGCCTATTACTGGTTTCAGATTTTTCATCCATGGTGGAGGTTGTGACGGCCCCCCTGGATAATGGTGTCACCACCCGTGCTCATGCCAAGCCTTCTCATAATTATCCCTCCAGTAATAATAAAGGCCTGGTGTCATCTATATCGAAATCCAGATGGTCTTGGTTCCAATGATATCCTCAATTCTTTGTAATGCCCGGGGTCTAGGAGCACGGGAAAAAACTGACTTTCTAGTTTCCGAGCTTCAACGTATAAAGGCGTATGTGGTCGTGATTCATTATCATAAGCAACACTATTCTAAAATCTCCAGTTTTGCGGAAAGACTTGGCATGAGAGGCTTCTTTCATGGCGATCCAGTCAACCAATATATTTGGGTCTTCTAGAAGGGCAATATTTTATTGGATTTTCTGGAAACTTCTAACTAGCATATTTCTGTGAAAATCAGTGATAGCCATCAAGGTTGTGCTTTTTCTTTTGTCTATGACAAGTGCGATTCCATGTAGAGGGAAACTTTGTTACAAAGGCTGGACATTTTTGACCATGGAAATGAAGCAAGGATCGTCGGGGGGGGGGGGGGGGATTTTAATGTCATCAAGGATTTGTCAGAAAAGAAATGAGGTGGAAGGGTTTCTAGTAGTGATTGGCATGCCTTTTTGTCCTGTGCTTCTCGGAATTGTTTACTGGATTTGGGTTTTGTGGGAAACAAGTTTACGTGGTGCAATAATCAGCGAGGCCCTCGACGCACTTGGTGCAGGTTGGATTGGTACCTTGATAACTTCTCGACATTATCTTCCTTTTCAAACACAAAGGTGGATCATTTGGTGCGAGCTTTATCAGATCATGCACCTCTTCTTACTAGCTTTGATCACAGGCTGGTGAACAATATACATTTCTTCAATTCCAGACAATGCAAAACGGATACCAGCTTCCATTCAATGGTGCTTTCATCTTGGGCGAAACCCATGAAGGATAGATTTTGGATGGGCTTGCACAAAAAACTAGGAAGGATAAGAGATGATTTACAACAAGGGTTTTCCAACAGGCCCATCATTTTATCTAATTTGGAGGATCTGAAAGAAGAAATTTAACACCTTGAGAAAAAGCTGGAAGATGGCTGGGATGAGGAAATTTTTGGTACTTTGACCGGCAAGAAGAATCCCCTTTCTGCTTTGATCATGGAGAAAGAGAGGTTGGCTCGTGAGAGATCTCGGGAAACTTGGTTCAGGGAGGGTGATAGAAATACAGCCATATTTTAGGCCTGCATAAAGGACATGAGGCAGAAAAATGTACCCAATATTCGAATGGCAGATGGGTCTTCTACTCAAGAGATTGGGGTTGTGGGAGGCATAGCTCTTGACTAATTCAAAAGGTTGTTGGCTTATCCTAATCCATGTATGCAGGAGGGATACCCGTCGGAGCAAACTGATTTGTTTAATTTTATACCAAGGGTGGTGTCCAATGAGGTTAGTCTTTCTCTTGAAAAAATACCAGATGAAGATGACGTTTGGGAGGCGGTCAAGGTTCTCAATTTTGAGAGTCCTTCGGGGCCGGATGGGTTTTCTGGGTCTTCTTACATTAGTTTTTGGGAGTAGGTTAAGTGGGATTTAGTTGAGGCCATCATGGATTTATTTAGAGGGGGGTCATTTTCCTTGTGTTTCTTATTCGTAAACTCTAGTTCTTATTCCTAAAGTGAGAGACCCCTCTGCACTTAATCAATACTGGCCGATTAGTATGTGTATTTTTTCCTTCAAGGATCTTGAAAATATTATCAACAGAAGACTTGCGGCTCATCTTCCTCAATGGGTCTTGGAAAATCAGCAGGGTTTTTCAAAGGAAGGTCCACTCAATCCTCCATTTCCATGGCTCATGAGTTGATATGGGATATTAATCATAAGATGCCTGGGTCCGATGTGGTGATTATAGTGGACATGCACAAAGATTATGATAAAATGGAATGGAATTTTATCATTAAAGTGTTGTCTCACATGGGTTTTTCCAGAGGGGTTGTGGATTAACTGTTTAGAATTTTCAGCTCGCCATGGCTTGTTGTCTCTTTTATGGGGAAGCTGTGCAGTTTTTTCAAACGCAACCGAGGCTTGTGGCAGAGAGACCATCTCTCTCCCAGTTTCTTTACCTTGGTTCAGGACTCTCTTAGCAGATATTTTGAGTGGAAAATTCTTAATGGGAGGCTTCAGGAATATAATGGTAGAGGGAATTCCAGTGATGTTTCACATTTATTCTTTGCAGATGACATGTTATTCTTCTGGAATGGTAATAGGTGGAACATTAGGGAATTTAACAGAGTAATGGAAACCTATTGCAAGTGGAGTGGTCAATCCATCAACAGGGAGAAAAGCAGTGTGTTTCTCTCGAAATGGTGTTCGGAAAGAAGGGGGAAAATGATGGAGGAGGCATTGGGAATACATAAAAAATCATTCTCGATGGAATACATTGGAGCTCCTATTGCACCTGGTAGGGTACGAATTCAGCACTTTGACGGGCTTGTTGGGAAAATTACAAATCGCATTACAAATTGGAAGAACCGGTTTCTCTCTTTTAGGGCACATATCATACTGGTCAACTGTGTCTTTTCCTCAATTCCCATGCATGTGCTCTCAGTGCTCAAGGTTCTAAAGGCAATGCTTCTTAATATTGAAAAAGTGTTGAACAACTTCATATGGGGTTCTCTTAATTAGGGCAGAACTCAATGGACTTCATGGGACAAGATGGTTAGAGATATTTCTGAAGGAGGATTTACTGTCCGAAGTGTAAGAGGAGAAATAAGAAATTTAACACCTTGAGAAAAAGCTGGAAGATGGCTGGGATGAGGAAATTTTTGGTACGTTGACCGGCAAGAAGAATCCCCTATCTGCTTTGATCATGGAGAAAGAGAGGTTGGCTCGTGAGAGATCCCGGGAAACTTGGTTCAGGGAGGGTGATAGAAATACAGCCTTATTTTAGGCCTGTATAAAGGACATGAGGCAGAAAAATGTACCCAATATTCGAATGGCAGATGGGTCTTCTACTCAAGAGATTGGGGTTGTGGGAGGCATAGCTCTTGACTAATTCAAAAGGTTGTTGGCTTATCCTAATCCATGTATGCAGGAGGGATACCCGTCGGAGCAAACTGATTTGTTTAATTTTATACTAAGGGTGGTGTCCAATGAGGTTAGTCTTTCTCTTGAAAAAATACCAGATGAAGATGAGGTTTGGGAGGCGGTCAAGGTTCTCAATTTTGAGAGTCCTTCGGGGCCGGATGGGTTTTCTGGGTCTTCTTACATTAGTTTTTGGGAGTAGGTTAAGTGGGATTTAGTTGAGGCCATCATGGATTTATTTAGAGGGGGGTCATTTTCCTTGTGTTTCTTATTCGTAAACTCTAGTTCTTATTCCTAAAGTGAGAGACCCCTCTGCACTTAATCAATACTGGCCGATTAGTATGTGTATTTTTTCCTTCAAGGATCTTGAAAATATTATCAACAGAAGACTTGCGGCTCATCTTCCTCAATGGGTCTTGGAAAATCAGCAGGGTTTTTCAAAGGAAGGTCCACTCAATCCTCCATTTCCATGGCTCATGAGTTGATATGGGATATTAATCATAAGATGCATGGTTCCGATGTGGTGATTATAGTGGACATGCACAATGATTATGATAAAATTGAATGGAATTTTATCATTAAAGTGTTGTCTCACATGGGTTTTTCCAGAGGGGTTGTGGATTAACTGTTTAGAATTTTCAACTCGCCATGGCTTGCTGTCTCTTTTATGGGGAAGCTGTGCAGCTTTTTCAAACGCAACCGAGGCTTGTGGCAGAGAGACCATCTCTCTCCCAGTTTCTTTACCTTGGTTCAGGACTCTCTTAGCAGATATTTTGAGTGGAAAATTCTTAATGGGAGGCTTCAGGAATATAATGGTAGAGGGAATTCCAGTGATGTTTCACATTTATTCTTTGCAGATGACATGTTATTCTTCTGGAATGGTAATAGGCGGAACATTAGGGAATTTAACAGAGTAATGGAAACCTATTGCAAGTGGAGTGGTCAGTCCATCAACAGGGAGAAAAGCAATGTGTTTCTCTCGAAATGGTGTTCGGAAAGAAGGGGGAAAATGATGGAGGAGGCATTGGGAATACATAAAAAATCATTCTCGATGGAATACATTGGAGCTCCTATTGCACCTGGTAGGGTACGAATTCTGCACTTTGACGGGCTTGTTGGGAAAATTACAAATCGCATTACAAATTGGAAGAACCAGTTTCTCTCTTTTAGGGCACATATCATGCTGGTCAACTGTGTCTTTTCCTCAATTCCCATGCATGTGCTCTCAGTGCTCAAGGTTCTAAAGGCAATGCTGCTTAATATTGAAAAAGTGTTGAACAACTTCATATGGGGTTCTCTTAATTAGGGCAGAACTCAATGGACTTCATGGGACAAGATGGTTAGAGATATTTCTGAAGGAGGATTTACTGTCCGAAGTGTAAGAGGAGAAAGAAGAAATTTAACACCTTGAGAAAAAGCTGGAAGATGGCTGGGATGAGGAAATTTTTGGTACTTTGACCGGCAAGAAGAATCCCCTTTCTGCTTTGATCATGGAGAAAGAGAGGTTGGCTCGTGAGAGATCCCGGGAAACGTGGTTCAGGGAGGGTGATAGAAATACAGCCTTATTTTAGGCCTTTATAAAGGACATGAGGCAGAAAAATGTACCCAATATTCGAATGGCAGATGGGTCTTCTACTCAAGAGATTGGGGTTGTGGGAGGCATAGCTCATGACTAATTCAAAAGGTTGTTGGCTTATCCTAATCCATGTATGCAGGAGGGATACCCGTCGGAGCAAACTGATTTGTTTAATTTTATACCAAGGGTGGTGTCCAATGAGGTTAGTCTTTCTCTTGAAAAAATACCAGATGAAGATGAGGTTTGGGAGGCGGTCAAGGTTCTCAATTTTGAGAGTCCTTCGGGGCCGGATGTGTTTTCTGGGTCTTCTTACATTAGTTTTTGGGAGTAGGTTAAGTGGGATTTAGTTGAGGCCATCATGGATTTATTTAGAGGGGGGTCATTTTCCTTGTGTTTCTTATTCGTAAACTCTAGTTATTATTCCTAAAGTGAGAGACCCCTATGCACTTAATCAATACTGGCTGATTAGTATGTGTATTTTTTCCTTCAAGGATCTTGAAAATATTATCAACGGAAGACTTGCGGCTCATCTTCCTCAATGGGTCTTGGAAAATCAGCAGGGTTTTTCAAAGGAAGGTCCACTCAATCCTCCATTTCCATGGCTCATGAGTTGATATGGGATATTAATCATAAGATGCCTGGGTCCGATGTGGTGATTATAGTGGACATGCACAAAGATTATGATAAAATGGAATGGAATTTTATCATTAAAGTGTTGTCTCACATGGGTTTTTCCAGAGAGGTTGTGGATTTACTGTTTAGAATTTTCAGCTCGCCATGGCTTGCTGTCTCTTTTATGGGGAAGCTGTGCAGTTTTTTCAAACGCAACCGAGGCTTGTGGCAGAGAGACCATCTCTCTCCCAGTTTCTTTACCTTGGTTCAGGACTCTCTTAGCAGATATTTTGAGTGGAAAATTCTTAATGGGAGGCTTCAGGAATATAATGGTAGAGGGAATTCCAGTGATGTTTCACATTTATTCTTTGCAGATGACATGTTATTCTTCTGGAATGGTAATAGGAGGAACATTTGGGAATTTAACAGAGTAATGGAAACCTATTGCAAGTGGAGTGGTCAGTCCATCAACAGGGAGAAAAGCAGTGTGTTTCTCTCGAAATGGTGTTCGGAAAGAAGGGGGAAAATGATGGAGGAGGCATTGGGAATACATAAAAAATCATTCTCTATGGAATACATTGGAGCTCCTATTGCACCTGGTAGGGTACGAATTCAGCACTTTGACGGGCTTGTTGGGAAAATTACAAATCGCATTACAAATTGGAAGAACCGGTTTCTCTCATTTAGGGCACATATCATGCTGGTCAACTGTGTCTTTTCCTCAATTCCCATGCATGTGCTCTCAGTGCTCAAGGTTCTAAAGGCAATGCTGCTTAATATTGAAAAAGTTTTGAACAACTTCATATGGGGTTCTCTTAATTAGGGCAGAACTCAATGGAATTCATGGGATAAGATGGTTAGAGATGTTTCTGAAGGAGGATTTACTGTCCGAAGTGTAAGAGGAGAAATTCAAGGCATGCAAGCTAATCATTCTTGGGAATTTCAGGAGAAAAAATCGTTGTGGGAGAGGTTTATTAATAACAGATATAGAACTCACTTAACCGGTGGTAGAATAATTCTTTCCCATATTTAACCACAATTTCCAGTTACCTAACAGTTCTTCTCTGTCACTCCAATGGCTGGTTGGTTGTGGGAAAATAAATTTTTGGAGTGATAATTGGATTGGATCAACGCTTGGTTTCTCTGGCTGTCCTACTCTGGAGATTTACTTTGATCAAGCTAGAAGTTTCAGACCATTTATCCAGGCCATTCTCACGCACAACCAACTGAAGGTCTTTGATAGAATCACCTTGAATGATGAGCCTGATAAACTCATTTTCACTGGGTCGGCCTCGGGGCTGTTCTCGGCCAAGGGGTATCGGTCTTTGTCTCTGGTGCAGGGCTCTCTGGATATTTGGAATGAAGCATTGTTGATTAATGATCTACCGGTGAAGTATAATTTTCCCATCTGGTGCCTTCAGAATCAGGCTTTCCCTACAGATAAACAGGTGAAGCGCCGGAGGATTCCTCTGAATTCTAAATGTCTATTCTGCTCGTTCCCCACCAAAGAGTCGATCGACCACCTTTTCTTAGCCAGTGATTGGGCTACCACGTTTTGGGGTTTCCATGGTGTGGTCTTCGAATGAAAAGTTCGGGCAGCTTCAACTGCATCTTTTCTGCATTCGTGGTTCTTGGGAACTGATGACAACATCTCTGAGAAGAAGGCGAGGACGGTGCTTTTTAGTTCGGGTTGCTGGACTCTTTGGAGCACTCGCAACCAGAGGCTGCATGGGGGCACGGGCTGTTCGAGGCTGGCGTTGGTTTTTCACGCCTGCTGTATTGGGACCGATTTGGTCCCACTTGTTAAGGGTGGGGAGGCCATTCCACAACTTAGAATTTTCATGGCAGGTAACTCCTATAGTCCATTTTTATGAGGTGTGAATAATAAGGGATGTTGGGTGTATTGGAAACCTCCGAGCAGTGGTATGAAGCTCAATGTGGACGGGTCTTGTGTGTCTGGTTTTATGAGAGGAGTGGGAGTGTTTTGTGACTCCCAAGGGTTGGTGTTACTGGCTTTTAGTGATGATTTTGGAATGGGAGACTCTCTTATGGCAGAGGCGTATGCAAAGTTGAAAGTCATTGAGCTCTTTCATTATCATAATCTTGTGCTTGAGTCGGTGGAGACAGACTCGGCTATCCTTTGCAGGTCACTATGAGGATCTCTTCTCATTCAATGGACCATTTCCTACATTGTTCGTAGATGCAAGGTCCTTCTGGACTCTCAAGTGATCTTTAGTCAAACTTGGAGCGAAGGGAACAAGGTGGAAGATTTTTTGGCCTCCGGGGTTAGCACTCACGATCAAAGTTTATTGTTTTCTACATTGGGATCTCTTCCACATGCATGTGGTAATTTTGTTAGGCCGTATGCTTTGGGACATCATTATTTTAGGCCTCCTTAAACTTGTCTTTGTATGGGGCACTGCCTAGTTTAAAAGTTCTATAAAAAGTTAATGTTGGAAATAGTTATTTCTATTCATTCCCACCAATACAACAGTTATGTGTTAACTACCATTTGAAATAATATTATTATATTACTTGTGTGCAACGTAATATTTCAAAGAAACTCATTGTTCTGTATCGGGTATGCCATCGAAAATAGCAACCCCATTAAAGTAAACTTATTATTTAATTCACTGGGATGTTACATCCTTCCCCCCTTTTGGGAATTGCATCCTCACAATTTTATTCACTTATCAAAATAACTAGGTGTATTTATCCCTCATAGAATTTTCATATAACTACATAACCTCTCCAACCATATGGTTTTTCCATAAAACCTTCACATGATAAATTACCTTATTCCGCAACACTTGCCCTAAACGGTCAAGAATATGGACTGTTTGTTCCTCATAAGAGAGGTTCTCTTCCAACTGAACTACTTTGGGGCTAAAAACATGAGATGGATCTGACATATAATTTCTCAACATCGAAACATGAAAAACAATGTGTACCTGAGACAAACATGGAGGTAAAGACACTTTGTATGCAAGTAATCCTACTTTCTCTTGGATTTCATAAGGTCCAATTAACATCAGACTCAACTTTCCTATCTTGCCAAAATGTATCACACTTTTCCATGAAGAAACATTGAGAAAGACTTGTTCTCCTACCTTAAAAGAAAGATCCTTTCTCTGGTTATCCGAATAACTATTATTCTTGCTCTGATCTATTCTCAAGTGTTTTTGAATCAAATAAATTTTTTTTGCCGTCTCTTCTACCAATTATGGTCCCATTAGCTTCCTTTCCCCTACTTCACCCCCAAAAAGATGGAGTTCGACACCGTTTACAATATAATGCCTCAAAAAGGGCCATCTATATACTAGAATGAAAATATTTATTATAAGAAAATTCAAACAAAGAAAGAAGTTGGTAACAACTTCCCTGGAAATCCATTGTGCAAGAACGTAACATATCCTCCATGGTATAAATTGTTCATTCTGACTGCCCATCTGATTGCGGATGAAAAGCTATACTAAAATTTAATTCAGTACCCAACGACATCTGAAGGCCTTTCCAAAAGTTAGAAGTAAACCGGGTATCACGATCAGATACAATTGAGAGGGAACTTCATGTAACTCAACTATCTCTTTAAGATACAATCGAGAAATTTGATCTATAGTGATAGTATATCGAATACGAAGGAAATGAGCAGATTTAGTCAATCGATCAACAATAACCTAGATTGCATTATTACCTCGAGATGTCTTTGATAATCCCACAACAACATCCATGGATATATTTTCCCATTTCCACTCTGGCACCGGTAATGACTGAAGAATCATATTTGTTAACTTCTGCTCTACATTAACCCGCTGACAAGTCAAACACTTCAAAGTAAAATCAGAAATATCTCATTTCATTCCATCCCACCAATAATACTCCCACAAATCCATGTACATTATAGTACTGCCAGGATAAACTAAAATCAGGGAACTATGAACCTCACATAACAAATCATTCTTCAAATCTGAATCAAAAGGCACACATAATCTCTTCCTAAACCTCAAAACACATTCATTATCAATGTTAAATTCAGACAATATACACTTCTAAACCAGATCTACCTTTTTCTTCAACCCACTATCTTCATTCTACGCCTGCTTAATTCTGTCTGATAAGGACGATCTCACTGACACCTGAAACAAAACAGAAGAACTTCTTGCACCAAAAACTTCTATTCAAGTGTTCATCAAATCAAAAACTAATGGATCTCGTTCGAAACGTTGCATTGTTAATGAAGCATTACTTTTTCGACTCAAATCATCTGCCACTTTATTTTCATTTCCTGGATGGTAATGAATTGTACAATCATAATCCTTGATTAATTCCAGCCATCCCCTCTAGCTCGTGTTCAATTCATTCTGATTGATTATATACATTAATCATTTGTTATTTGTATATATTTCACTCTTTACTCCCTACAAATGATGCCTCAAAATATTTAGAGAAAAAACAACATCAGCTAATTCCAAATCAGGTGTAGGGTAATTTAACTCAGGAGTTTTCAACTGACGTGAAACACAGGCAATTACCTGATCATTTTGCATAAGGACACAAACAAGTCCCTTCAACGTAGTGTAACTGTAGATAAAAAAACTCACCATTTCTGGAAGGATGTGCCAAAACTGGATCATTCACCAATCTTCTTTTCAATTCTTGAAAATAATCATCACATTATTTTGTCTATATGAACATAACAGCTTTTCAAGTTAACTTAGACATTGGACTAGATAACCGTGAAAAATTATCAACAATCCTCTGGTAATAACCTTCCAAACCAAGAAAACTACGGATCTCAGTTATATTTGTGGGTCTTGTCCATTCTTCAACAAATTTTGTTTTAGCAGGATCGACAGTGATTCCATTTTTTGAAACAATGTGACCATGGAACGAAATTTGTTTTAACCAAAACTCACACTTTTTGAATTTTCCTTTCAGTTTCTTTTCTTTTAAGGTTTTCAAGATAACCCTTAAATGACTTTAATTCTCCTATTTACTTTTAGAAAACCCAAAAATATCATCAATGAGCACAACCACAAACTTATCCAAGAACTCATGGAAAATTATATTCATTATATCCAAGAATACAACAGGTGCATTGGTTAACCCAAAAGGAATATTTACAAATTCATAATGGCCATATCTAGTACGAAACACAATCTTCAAAATGTCTACTTCTTTTACTTTCAACTGATGGTACCCCGACCTCAAGTCAATCTTTGAAGAATACTGAGCTCCCTGGAGCTGATAAAAAAAATCATTGATATGAGGCAAATAATACTTGTTCTTAATGGTGATGTTATTAAATGCTAAATAATCAATGCAAAGTCTCATTGAACCATCATTCTTTTTAACAAACAAGACAGGAGAACACAATGGTGATGTGCTAGGTCGAATGATTCATTTATCTAATAACTATTGCAATTGCTTCTTTAACTCTAAACGTTCAACTTGAGGCATTTGATAAGGGGGTTTTGAAATTGGCATAGAAACAAGAACTAAGTCAACTATAAATTTAACTTCCCGATCGTGTATAATATCAGGAAACTCCTCAGGAAAAACATCATGATACTCATTTACCATTGGCAGATCATTAATCTGAAAAGTTCCATTGTTTTCAACAATATGTGCAAGGTAACATTCATTTCCATCTTCTACTAGTTTCTCAACTTCCTGATATGTTATCAAACTCAAGGGTTCATTCTTGTACAGAAACCTAAAATATTTCTGAAAAGAAACCACTTTATCTCTGCAGTCAATCTTAGCATGATAAACAGAAAGCCAATCCATGCCCAAAATATAATCAAAATCTAATAGAGGCAAAACAATAAGGTTTGCAGGTAGATTTTTTCGGAAAACAAGGATAGGAAGGTTTTTATAATTTCTTTTTGTCTCAACATTTCTTCTAAGTGTTTTTATCAGAAGTTCACAATTCATATCTTGAGATGGAATTCCCAATTTACTTGAACACTTCTAAGAAATGAAAGAATGTGTAGACCCTGAATCAAACAACACATTGGAATAATTTGAAAAAACAAACAGTGTACCTGATACTACTTCATTCGATGGCCGAACATCTATTGAAGTAGTTTCAATTGATTTTGCCACCCCTTTCTGCTTGTATTCTTGATTCTTTCTCTTATTTGAGTTCTTCGTTAGACACTCATTTGCATAATGACCCATTTCATTCCACTTAAAACATCTTACCACTTGCTTTTCATTGTCTGCTGGATCATCTTCCTTAATGTTACTAGAAATATGACCAGACTTATAACACAGAAAGCACTTTGCAAACATGGATAAACATTCTCCAGGATTCATTTTACAACACTTCTCACAGGATAGATATTTGGTTTTCTTACCTCATATATTCATTGATGAATTCATTCCCTTTTCTGACCAACTGGACCTCTTAATATGTTGTTTTTCAAAGAACACATGATCATCAGAAAACTCTATTTCCACCTTCTCTGCACATCGAACATGTTTTTCATAAATCCTAAACCCACGAGAATCTAAAGACTTTAGATACTTTGGATTTAACCCTGAGAAAAAATGGTTGATTTTACTATCAAGATATCGTATGAAATTTGGAGGATACCTTGCCAGTCGAGTGAACATTCCTTCACAAGCAGCCACTGAGTCATCCACCTACCTCAATTCTTGGAATTTTTATTCCATCCTAGGACAAACCACCTTAGAAATGTTTTTCTCAAGAAACATACCTTTGAGCTCATCCCAGTAAAGATCATAAATCTCATAACTATCCCTGATATTTTTCACCCTCGACCACCACTGATCGGCTTCACCTTCAATATGGTAAACAATGAGACTAACCTTTTGATGTTCTGAACACCCCATGAAATCAAGAATCATCTCCAGTGCTTTAATCCACCCTTCTACTAGCACATGGTCAGATGATCCTCTAAATGATGGTGTATGTTTCTCATGAAATTATCCACCACTGACAAGTTCCTCTGTGATTGATCTGGCTAATCTCATTCATGGATACCACCACCATGTATATCCAGAGTCAACTATGCCATCACTGCAACAAACTGTTTAGTTCCAATTCTGACCATCTTAGGTTGCTAATTTGGAAGGTTGTCTTCCTCCTGATGTCATCCCAACATAGTTGACTTTTTTCCTCTATTGAAAACAATTCTGACCACATAAATATCTTATGCAAAGAAACATGGTAATGTTTAAATGCTATATCATTTCAATCATACGATAAATTAATTTACGTACATGAATTTAACAATTTTCTAACTCCTAAAATTGTCTAAACCTACCTTTGATACCATCTATAAGGACCCGGCCTTAAACCATACATAATATTGAATTAAATGAAGAATTCACATTGAGCATCTTTTCAGGTTTAGAGTTTTAGAGAATTAAGACATAACTATTACATCTCAAAAGATTGCAAAGTAGACACTTCTACACCATTTTCTTTTTTTTACAAAACATGAACTCTTGAAAAAAAAGATTCATGTCTTATTCTATGTTTTAGACAACATGACTTTTCTATGATCCTATCCTTGACCCTATTATACATTATGTCCTATGAGAAACATTTCAAAAACATGGAATGAACATAAAAATCTCAGTAAGGGATATACAATGAAGGAAAACTGTTAGTTTTCAAAACAACAAGTAAATGATAAATAATATAACATAAGTAATAATTTTCAACTTAATGAAGTATTAAATACTCTTCACTGAATAAGAGATCATTAAATAACATTTTATAACCATAATATTACCATAAAACCCATATAAAGAACACATAACATATAAAGTTAACTTGGGACATAAACATACTTAATTAGAATAACCATACGGTCGACTTCCACATATATCACTAAATCGAATATCCAAACGGCCGACTTCCATACCCAATGCATTGGATTTTATAACGTAACCACCCATCCTTGTATTCACGTCACCACCCATAATTTGGTTTATCATGTAACCACCCATCAAATGTCCAAGTACCATTATAAAATCACAACACATAAAACAATTATAAAGGAAAAAAAATATTTCCATATTTAAATCAAAATATATCATTTAAATATATTGACATAACATATCCATTATCAAAACCATTTTCAATTCCAAAATAAATAAAATATTTTATGGTATTTATTCTCTTTTAAAAACATTACTGCTTGTTGAGGAAGCCAAAGATCAAATAATACACACGGTGGTGGAAAGGACATTGTCACGACGTACGTTAAAAGAAACATTCCTTTTTGTCATTTAGTAAAACACATCATAGAAAAAGATTCCCTATGAATGAAATGAAATGTGAAAGGTGTTTATACAGCTTATAAAAGAAAGTCTTGTATTAAAACAAAATATGCCTCAATGAAATGAGATTGAGATGAAGTCCCTTACCTCGTGTCTGACTTGACTCGATCACTCTTTAATCTTCTGAATAATAAACTAAAGTTAATTTCTACTTGCATAAGAACCATTTTAAAGTTTATTATTCCTTTCATGTAACTTATTGCCTTGTTATAAACATTATGTAATCATTTATTTCAATAATGTTCGTTTTGACGATATTTGGTACTTAAGTCAAAAATGGACTTCTTACAATTACAAGTTGTTCATGTGGATAAAGTTTCATTATATACAGAATGATATTAATGATTTAGATATCATATATATCCAGAATATACATGTATTTATAATAGCACATATCATTTAGAGGTAAGAAATGAAATGCACCGTTCATGGAGACGGTAAGCCGTACATACACATGAACGCTACATTCATTTCTATTTTGTATTAATGGCATGAAATCACAATGATATAAAGATACATTATAATTAAATTATAATATCATATATAATATTATTAACTCCATCATTTATATATCCCATATATGGCATTAATGGTTCAAATCACTTTGAGGGGGTGGTAGTATGCACTTCCTAAAATGAAATTATCACATTTATCCATTATGGAAACCATAAAGGTATGCCATAAATGGAAAATACATAGGCATAAGGAAAAAACATAATATATATCATATATAAATATAGTTACATCTTAATGGCCACCATGAATGGTTTTAAGGGAAGGTTGAACATTAATCGTTTCGTGAGGCAGTAATTCGCCATCCACAAAAACAGTATGTTCTTTAACAATTTGATGGAGGTGTGTGTAAGTTTTGATTGAATCATTATAATAACAACATCCTATTATATTGAAGATAATGATGTTGTTACAAAAAAACGAATAAAAAGAGTTTAGTGGGCTAGAGGAGCAAAATAAAACAAAAGAACATAAGAGAATACATTACCTTTAAATCGGATAACTCCCCTTGATTTGAACGAAAATGGTTTTTGAAGAGATTTATGCCTAAGGTGAGGATAATAGGATGAATAGAGGGATGTGGATAGATAATATGAGCAGGGGTTGGATGAGACATGGTCTTTAGACGTGTGGGTAAGGAAGTAGAGGTGGGGGCCTTTTATAAGAGGGAGGAGGGGCACTCTTGGAAGGTCATGAAATGTTACTTTATTATGAAATGATTTTTGGATTTTAAATATCCCACAATGATATATAGATATGGTGATAAGGGTTCGAAATCCACCCATACAATAGGTTTTATACAAGTTTAAGTCTTATATTTTACCTTATCTTTTGATTTTATTTAAATGGTTTATTAATGAGGTGATTGCTGCATCATCATGGTGTCATAAATAAATTTATTTATTTAATGTCTAAAAATTATAAAAGAATACCATGATGTATGAAATATTTTTATCTTTATAATGAATATTTATAGTCAAAAAGATAACTTATATAAACCCAAGTAATTTTTTTTTGGTAAAACAATACATGTTTGTGACATTTCTATTTTAACATTAAATAAAAAGTTATTAATGTCATTTTCTTACCCAAGTGGCTCCATGGAGTCCCCAAGTAGACCCATTTATTTTATTGGTCTTCCATGACTCATACAATAATGGTAGGAAATTTTTCAAGGTAATTTCATATTATTAAAACATTATTTTTACCTTAAATTACACTAATTACCTCTAATCGTGATTAATAAAACATAAAAGTTACTATTCACAAAAAATTATTTTCATCCCATTGAACAACATTTTACTTACTAATGAAAACCATGTATTTTAGATTTTTGAAATTCAATTCACAGAAGTGGTAACGTTTCGTTTAACGAAAAAAATCAGTTTTTTAACTAACATTTATTGGTTTTCACTATTCATAAAAAAATGACGTTTTTCAGAAAAATATCAAATCATCACCCTAAGATATATTTGATATTAAGAATTCAAAAATTATGTCTATTTTAGAAAATTAAAAACATATAAGTTTTAGTAATTAATTTTACAATGAATTCCCATTGTCAAAACAAATAGCGTTTTTTAAGGAAGAATATCTATCAAAAGACTGACAGATGTTTATGTCCAATTTCAAAGTTCAATTAATTCCAATGACCACAATTAGATTAAATGGTAAAAATATATTCTTATTACACATTTAAACCATTTTAAAATATAATATAACCATATAAATAAATTACATTAAAAAGAGGTTTTGATTTAAAATACAACATTTTTCACTATTCATTAAAAATTGAACTTTATCGGAAAAATACCAAAAATTTACACAAAGTAAATTTTGATGTCCCAATTATAATGAAGAATTTTAATTTTTCCAATATAATGTATAAGAGTGAACAAAAATATATTTAATGAGGGTCCATCATCGAAAGGCGATAAATCGGCATTTTAGTGAATATTGGAGTATTTATGCTTAAAATTGGATTCAGTCGCATTTTAAGCCACTAACATTTATTGGATAAATGTAAAACCATTTAACAAACATATATAATCATATTCTAGTAATTTTTATTCATTCCAACCAATACAATGAATAAGTGCTAACTACCATTTGAAATAATATTATTATATTACTAGTATGCAACGTAAGATTTCAAAAAAACTCGTTGTTGCGTATCGGGTACACCATAAAACACAGAAACCCCATTAAATTAAAATAAATATTTAATTCACAAATATTTATAAATGTGAAAATGTCTTATTCTTTATTTACTTGGGATGTTACACACCATGCCTCGGAATCCCACATCCTCTCAGCACATGGTCCCAGAATTTTCCCAAATAATTTATAAAACTAAATTAGGGAAACTAAGAGTCATTAAATTCTTCCAACCTTAGGGATTTATGTCCCTGAAATACATAAAATGTGACAATTATAAAAATGAGGGGACTGCATATGAATCTAATCACCCCGCTCCCATGTGCTCTTCTAGAGATTCATGTGATGCCATCGAACATTCATCAGAGGAATCAACCCACCAAGGAGTATAACCTTCTATTTATCCTTTACCTACATTGTAATCTGAACAAAATTCACAACCATAAATGACTTGTGATGAATGTTGCACTTTTCACTTCATTTGAGGCATGTGGAAGACGTCGTGTACCCAGCCCAACTATGGGGGTAGATCCAAGAGGTACAACACCTCTCTAACTCTATAAAGCATCAATAAAGGTATAATGATCCTTAGATATAGCTTGTTATCTCATCCAAATATATATATCCCACATCGAGGAGAGACCCGGGCGAACACACAGTCTCCCTCCTCCAATAGCAAATGCCTCCATCGCTTGTCAGTATATGATTTCTGATGGCTATGTGCAGTCTTCATTTTCTCATAGATTACATGAACCTTATCTATAGTTTCTATCACCAAATATGGGCCCATGAGTGTTGACTCTCATGTGTTAGTCCAGCAAAGTGGTGACTATAAGGGCCACCGGTACCATTTCTCAAATGGTGCCATACCAATGGCGGAGTTGCAAGTTTGTTTGTACACAGACTCCACTAAAGGTGTTATATCCTACAAACAATGACCAAAACATTATATGAATGATTGTATCGTGTTCTCCAGAGCCTAAATGGATCGCTCAGTCTGGCTATCCTCCAATGAGTGAAACTCAGTGCTCAGGAATAACTGAGTCTCAAATACCTCTTATAATTACATCTATTACATGGATGTGAATTGAGGATCATGATCAGAAACAGTCATCGGTGGAACTATATAATGTCAAACTACCTCTTGCTTATAGAGGAATCTCAATCTATCTACTGAACTCTTCTCTTGAATTTTTTGGAATTGGCCCAAATTTTTGAGTTCATCAACAATCATCCAAATGGTATCATTCTATTTAGACATATGTGGTAAAACTATAATGAAGTACATTATTATTCCACCACATTTTACTTCTAAGACCAAAAGAGGTTGCGCCAATTCCGCTATAACATGATGATCAACCTTCATTAATTGACATGTATGTCATTGAGACACAAACTCTACAACTTCATTCTTCCCCCCAGCTACTAAAATAATGTAAATGGTTCTGATACATCATTTCCACCCCAGGATATACCGCTAAAGAGGATGAATGAGACTTCATTAGTACCTCCACTCACAACTCCACCGGTATCATCCCAAATCCTATGAAAAGACAAAAATGCTCCCCACATTTTCAATATTCATCAGGGGATGGACCTATGGACTATTGAGCATATAGAGACTCACAATCAATATCCCAAAGTTGTGCTTCCATCACTTGTTGATAGAGTGGAGGGGTGACAACTATTTACTAGAGATAAGTTATTTCAACTCCATCCATAATTGATATATACAACTGGGATAACTAATCAGATGCCTCATTAAACATCTAAAATATAGATCTCTTTCTAGGATAACATGATACCTTTTTTCCTTTCCTAGGAGTATAACAATCACCAATAATATTCTTGGAGAAACTATAGCCATCACCCCTATCTCTTGTTCCAATCCTTCTTAGTGTCATCACATATTCAATGTGAAGACTACAACTGCTAAATCAGGATCATGGGTCGAATATTTCTGCTCATGCGATTTTAACTGGGATGAAATATAGGTGATCAATGATTTCCTATACATCAGGACAAAACTATGCTCGGTTCTTGATGCATCATATAACAATATGTACTTGAAACCCTCCTCAGGAATCCTCTAGAGGGGAGTCCTTGTCAAACTCTAGCTCAACCTTCATTGGATCAATTTCAATTCTGTCCACTATGATTATTTTCATGGAGATCAATGAATAAAACCTAGGGATTTATAGGGTGAAACACTAGGTCTCATGAATCCCTTCATCTTCAAGTCCTCCAACTTCACACTTAGCCCATGAAGATTTTAGGTAACCGTCTGATATGCTGGTGTAGATATCGGTATCATCTAGGGTATTAGATCAAAGAAAATGTATATCTCATAGTGGGGAGGTAAACATGGAACATATTTAGGGAAGACATCCTTATAATCCACCACCCTTGCAAGAAAGTGAGGACTCAAAACAACCACTACATTGAGCGTCAGTCTAGAAAACTAAGGAGTAATCAACTTCACCCCTATGCATGAGTCCATTTAGAGCTATAAGGATTTCCCATTCAATGATAAATTGGGGAATCATGTTCGATTATCATGTATGAACCACACAATTTTCTAAAAATAGTCAAACTAATCAAGAACTATTGCCACATGTCCATACCAAGAATGACATCGCAAGGCCTCAACACTACTACCAAGAGATCCAATCGGAAACTCTAACATTTAAGAGATCGTTCATAATGTAGGAACTGGTGTGTGATCATTGTGTCTCTTATAGTATAAGAATCTAAATGTGAGTGTAAAGTCAACTTTTTGACTAGAATATCTATGTATCAAACAAGAAATGTGGTAGGAAATGAAATTACTATCACATGTCAGTATCAACACAACAGATAACATAGAAAGACACAAATCGTGCCTTGAACCATTCATATAGTCCTTGGGTCATAAGACTCGATAGCCTACAAATATATCCTCCCATTTCCTCTAGCTCCAAGAGTCTGGTATAGAACACCGTGGGTAGTGGAGTTATCACATTAAAAATTTTTCCTCCTTCAACTACTTCCTGAGCTCCATTTCCACATCCACTGCTCGACAGACTTATCTGCTCCTACAACTACATCTTCATTGTAAATTCATCAACCGCATCTCTAACAAATATTTGAATAGTGGGAAAATATCACTCAATATTTTAACGTCCCGGTTCTGGAAGCCACCCAGAGGTGCCCCGTACCCGGTTGGTCACATGGCCTCTAGCACATTTTCCCAAATGCTAGAGGCTTCCGACTAGCAGCAAAGGACTTGGGTGTGATAGGGGGGAAACTATGCTCTCATTGGCAGAGTACACAGCATAAGAAGAATAAACATACAAGAGAAGAAACAGTAATAACCAACAATATAACAGTAGAAGACTAATCAACAAACTAGAGTACATATGTATATATGAAATGATGCATGATACATAAATAGGAAAACATCCAAACAGGTTACAATGATGGAAAACACTACAGTACCAAAACTAGTACAAAAATAAAAGTAAATAGCTCATCAGCATCGTGAGCCAAAACTCGGTCCCATGCTCTCCTGCTCCAAGCAATCAAGTTCCATAAGTCGAATGATGCTTTCCTTTTTCTATTCCTGCAACAAAATAGTCTTCTTGGGACCAAAAGCATAAACCAAACCCGAGTGTGAGATAAAATCCTAGTAGTAAACCACCCGAAGATCTATGCCTAGCAATTGGTGAGTATATGGCAGGTAAAAGTACAATAAGTAGTAAATAACAACATCAAGCAGTATGCAGTAAACAGTAAGCAGTAAAACAAGATGATGCATAGAAGAAATCAGTCCACAACCAATCAACAGTAGTGAAACAAATAGTTAACAAGTTGGAAACCCTCTGGGAAGTACTTGCGGCCATCCCCTCTAGTCCTATCCAAGAAGTACCACAACCCTCTGGGTAGTGCGCTCAGTCTAACCCATCTGGCATGAGCATAAGAATTCATGAGACTCTCTGGGGAAGCTAACTTGATCAATTACACTTATAGTCTAGGGTAGTTAGGTACTCTCTTGAGGAAGATTGCGTGGTCTAACCCTCTTAGCCCCAAGGTCTAGAGACTATCTGAGGTAGCTATCTCGGTCAATTCCTCCTATAGCCTCATGTATACCATAGACTATCTGAGGAAGCTCACTCGGTCAATTCCCCCTCTAGACTGGGAAGGTTCTTAAAGAAATTAAAACAAGTTAAGACCCTCTAAAGAAGATCACTCGGTCTACCCTCCTCTAATCTATAAAATCCAAGACTCTCTGGGAGCTCACTCGATCCATTCCCTCTGTAGTCTGTAATATCATAGACCCTCTCGAAAGATCACCCGGTCTGTCCCTTGTAGTCTACAGTCCCATGTTCACTCGACCCCAGGCCATTCTGTGCATAATAATGCTACAAGACGAAATTAAACATATAGAGATACTTGTCTAACCAAGGTACACCTATAGAGATACTTAGCTAAACAGTCTACAAGGCAACAATCCTGTCATGAATTTCACTTCAACCTAAAACCGCAAGGAATGAAAAAAGGTGTAGAATCCAAAGGAAAACAGGACCCAAAGGTCATAAACATAACAAAGAAAGGAAAAAACATCCAAGCACAAAATATTATCCTCAAAAATGTTCAATTTACCTCTATGCAAGCATACTAGCATGGTAGAATAAAAACAGGGGTAAAATGGTAAACACGCAATACCCCATTCACGAGTATTGGTGATATTTGTACATAAAACTCAAGGACTTTGAACGGTAAGTCACAAACCACCTACCTTAATCCTAGGAGATTGATCTACTTGAACCACGATGGCTGATTCTCCCTAGAACTTAGTATATTTGAGAGAAGATACAAAAAGTTCAACCTTAGATAACTTGAGAAAGAGAAATAATTGGAAAACAAGGCTCAAGAAGAAGGAAGAACTCACCGTTGCGCTTCTAAGGCAATAGACAGAGCTCGAATTGGTGAACGGATGGAGAGGTGGGAGCTCAGGGATGATCTATCCATACGGTTCTCTCTCGGATGAACCAGACCAAGATGAAGATGATTATGTTGATTAGGCACGACCCCGGTCCGTTTAGTGAAAAAAATAAAAAGTACACGACGTGTATTTTTAAAGTACACAGTGTGTAGTGTGTTTTTCCATACACCGCCAAAATCGGCCTCCACGTCACCCCTACACACCTTGTGTGGGCCCGGACATGGCCATCACATGGCTTTGAGTGGGAAAAGAGTACACAACATGTACTCTGAATGTTGACGGCATGTACTTCAAAAGTTTCCAAAATTTGAAAAAATTCTCAAAAACTCCAGAAAAAGAAATACATATCGGAAATGAAGATCCAGGTTCTTACAAACATCCCCCCTTAAAGAAATTCATCCCCAAATTTCCCTAGATGGGGGTAGAAGAAGAAACCTTGAACAGCTCAAGCCACTGTGATCAAACCTCAGCCTCCCTCTCCCAAGTCTCATCCTGTACTCGCTCGGTCTTCCATAGCACTTGTACCAGAGGGAAAAACCATCCTCGGAGAACCATCATACTGCGATTGAAAATACGGATAGGATTCTCTTCAAAAGACGCATCTGCTTCGAGTTCAACCTCCTCGGTTTGAATGACATGATACAGGTCAGAAAATTAACGTCGGAGCTGAGAGGCATAGAAGACGTCATGCGTAGCTCGGTACCTCTGAGTTAGCAGCAACCGATAGGCGACCAGCCCAACTATCTCCAATACCTCAAACGGCCCAACGTACCATGGTGAAAGCATACCCTTTCTCCGAATTCTCTTGTGTCCCAACCTCAGTGCGAAACGCAGGAAAACCTGATCTCTGACCTTGAACTACAGAGGTCATCTCCGCTGATCAGCATAAGACTTCTGTCGAGACGGTGCTATAGTAATCCTCTTCCTAATAAACTCTATCTTCTCTAAGGTTTCCTGAACAAGACGAGGTCCTAGAAAAGCTGCCTCTCCTACCTCTAGCCAGCATAAGGTTGATCGGCATGGCCTACCGTACCGAGCCACGTATGGTGCCATCTGAATGGTCTCCTGAATACTATTGTTGTACGAGAACTCCACAAGAGGTATATTCTTCTCCCAAGAACCGAAGAACTCTAGAATGATAGCTCGGAGAATATCCTCGAACACCTAGATCGTGCACTCGGACTGGTTATCAGTGTGGGGATGGTATGCTGTACTCAAAAGTACATGTGTACCCAAAGCCTTCTGAAGTCCCTGCCAGAACCCAGAGGTAAAGCATCCATCCCTATCTGAAACAATGGAGTGTGGAACTCCATGTAGACGTAAAATCTCTCGGATGTACAGTCATCCCAGATCATCAATACTGAAGGCCTCCTTGATTGGCAAGAAGTGTGAAACCTTCGTAAGCATTTCGATGACAACCAAAACAACATCACTTCCCCGTGGTGACCTCGGTAACTCGGTCATGAAGTCCATCACGACATCGTTCCACTTCCACTCTGGAATGGGTAACTGCTGTAAAAGCCATGCTGGTCGCTGGTGCTCTGCTTTCACCGACTGATAAGTAGAATATCTCATGACAACACTAGAAACATCCTTCTTCATACCTGGCCACCAGTACTGGGGATGAAGATTATGATACATCTTGGTGACGCCAAGATGAACTGCCCAAACTAAGGAATGGAAATCCCACAGTAGCTCCTCACGTATGTCTACTGGCACCCATATGCATCCCTAGAAATGCAAGATCTCATCCTCACCTACTATCAATCCAGGAAGAGGGTCCCCTCCAGACACACTCTCTCGCAGGACCAAGGCCTCTGAGTCTAATATCTGCCTCATTCGTACATGATCAATAAGTGTAGAGGTAACAGCTACAGAAGATAGGACAGTCTGTCCTTGCTTGTCGTGCACTTCTATTTGAATCTCAGAGAACATGGACATAAGTTGTCACTCACTACTGGCCTCCTGAACTGCCTGAATCTGAGTTCTTCTTCATAATTCATCATGCACTGCATTTCCCTTTCCCAGCATATAGGCGAGCTTGAATTCAAAGGACTGAAGATACTCTTCCCACCTGTGCTGTCTCAGATTCAGATCACGTTGAGTGAAGATATACTTGAGACTCTTGTGTTCGGTGAAAACCACAATGTGCTCTCCTAGAAGATAGTGTTTGAAATAGCATAAGGTGTGAACAACTTCTGCCAACTCCAGATCATGTGTCGGGTTGTTCCTCTTCTGTGGCCTCAACTGCCGAGACCCGTAAGCAAAGACCCCATCTCCCTGCATGAGCACAACACTCAGCCTGATACTTGAAGCATCATAGTAAATAGTGTAGCCCTTTCCCTGATCTAGAAAGACTAGTATCAGTGCTGACGTCAACCTCCCTTTAATCTACTGAAAGGATGACTCAAATGAATCTAACCATAAAAACTTTTCACCCTTCTTGGTCAGACCTCTCTATCGTGCTTCTAGGCCCATGAAGTACTGAATGAAGTGTTTGTAGTATCCGGCCAGCCCAAGGAAACTCTGCACCTCAAAGACATTCTTCGGATGCTCCTAGGAAACTACAGCTCTCAATTTCTCTAGGTCCACTGACTCTCATGTCTCCGAGATAACATAACCCAGGAAGTGAATCTAATCCATCCAAAATTTGCACTTCGAGTGTTTATCATAATGCCGATGCTCTCTCAGTGTACTCATAACGATCTCAATCTGTGTGGCATGGTCGTGTTGAGTGTGAGAGTACACCAAGATATCATCCACGAAGACCACGACAAAGGAGTCCATTTACGGATGGAATACTCGGTTCATAAGTGCCATGAAAATTACAGGCGCGTTCATGAGACCGAACGACATGACTGTATACTCGAAAAGACCATTCCTGCTTCTGAAAGTTGTCAGAGGTATATCTAATGGTCTAACGCGCAACTGATGATAATCGGACCTCATGTTGATCTTCGAGAACACCCGGTCTCCTCAAAGTTGATCAAAGAGATCATTGATCCTCAGCAAGGGATATCAGTTCTTGACCGTCAACTGGTACATCTTCCAATAATCCACACAAACACGAAGGGTACCATCTTCCTTCTTCGCAAACAAGATAGAAGAACCCCATGGAAAAGTACTGGGTCTGATGAAACCCTTTTCCTGAAACTCCTCCAACTGCTTCTTGAGGTTCTGCAACATAGGTGTAGCCATCTAATAAAGAGGAATGGACACCGGTGTCACTCCTGGTACGAGCTCAATCGAGAAGTCTACCTCACGCTCTAGAGGTAAACCTGAAAAGTCCACTAGAAAGACATCCATGAAACGATCCACCACTGGAGGAAAGTCTATATTTGAAGTCACCTGGTCATCCAGATAAAGACTAGAAATCTGTGCTGTAAATTCCCCTAGCACATGATGCTCTGGTCCAGCTCTACCCGCCTGGACATACCACTCGCCTCTATGAAGGAAAGATCAGCCATCTAGTGATACAAAACTCACCCTACGATTATAGAAATCGACGACTACCTGGAAAATAATTAACTAGTCCATCATGAGAATGATGTCATACCCTGTCATCTCTAGGACATAGAGGTCCCATAAGAAATGACAACCCATAACCTCGAGAGGGCACTCTCTGCACTGTTGTACGCTAGATGTCCTCGTTCCCAACAGTGTGTCAAGAGTCAACATGTCTGCAGAGGAAAAGATACATAGCCCAAGGCTATCCATAACCGTGATAGATATAAAGATATGGTATGCACCAGTATAAAATAGAGATGAAGATAAAACAAAGGCTACAAAGATCGTACCTCAAACTGTAGAAGGTTCAGGATCCTGCTCCTGAAAGGTCTGCTCCACGGTGAAAGACTGGCCTGCACCGTGGCCCTACGCCCCTGGATGACTGCTCTGAGCTGATCCACTCTAGTGTCACAGATGACTTGGTGACTGAACACAACGGTCGTGACCTCCACCTCGGCCTGAACAGCCGGAAGATCTCCAGTTCCCTGACTGGTGGGAAACTGGTGAAGCATCTTCAAAACTCGGGGTCATAGAGGAACCCATACCACCAGTTGATGGTAGGAAGATATGACCAAAGCGCTGAAGATGGACCATCATTCCAAAAGACCGGCAGTCCATCAGATCCCTCTAGCACTGAGGCCTAGTTTGCCCACTCCTACCGCACTGGTAGCATACAACCTGGCCACTAGAAGATGCACCCTGCGAACCCCGATCTCCCCAAGAAGACTCTCTGTGATACTTCCTACTATCCGTAGGAGGATCACCAGATCTGGATGACGTACAACCCTAGCTCACTGCTCCAAAATCTCTCAGATTAGGCTCAGTGATCAGTGCCAGGTTGACGATGGTGGATATCGAAGTCAACTAGAAGATATTCACCGGGGAATGGATCTCCTGCCTGAGGCCATCATCGAACTTCCTAGCAAGGAACAAATCATCACCTGTTGGGATCGGTGTCAAACGCTGCAGCTCAGTGAATCGAGATGAATACTCCATAACAGAGAGAGTACCATGTTGCAGACTCATAAACTACGGGGCTCGATCGGCCCTTAGGGTCCCCGGATAGAAGTAGTCAAAGAAGGTGCTTTGAAACCCATCCCAAGACATATCCTTCTAACGCCCTGACTGTGAGATCACCTCCCACCACCTCTTGGCGGTGTCCCAGAGCATATAAGTTTCCATATTTACCCTTTTCTCTGGATGGATCTCTAGGTGCTCAAAGATGGTCAGTGTGGCCTCTATCCACGACTCTGCAGCCGGGCGTCCTCCATCCCCTGAAAAAGTAGGAGGATGCTGCTGTTGGAAAACCCGCGTCAACTTAGCCATAGACGGGACAGGAGGCAGCCCTCCCGGGAAGGTCTGCATCATCCTCAGGATGTCCTCCCTGAACTTCACCTCGGCACCTACAATGGGTATGACAGCCGGTGCCATGGCTGGCTCGACTGGAGGATCAGTAGGAAGTCCCTGATCAGACATATCTGGCATCTGATCACTGCCTGATGGCAGACGTACAACCGGAAGATGTCTCAGAGGCATAGAACATAAAGATCAAAATTATACCTTAGATTAGAAAAACAAGGACAGAAAACACAAGAGTACAAAACTAGAACATCGGAAGAAAAACACATATGATTACAAAACATGATTACACAGCGTGTATAAAAACTACACAGTGTGTCTTCTAAAGCCCCTGACATGGGCGTGTACCCCTGCCCTACAGTTCGTGTAACACCTCAAACTACACGGTGTGTTGACCCAACACACGGCGTGTACATGAAGACTATTCCCCTGCCCTAGTCTATTTACACGGCTAACTCACACAGTTCAAACTAACCTTAGACTACACGGCGTGTTCCCTAGGGACACGACATGTACTAGACACTGACTCGGCAGCCCGTGTTGTTAGTTACATGGCTGTTTACATGGCTGGACCTTACACGGCGTGTTCCGAACAAACAGGGTGTGTATATGAGAAGGTGACATCGTCCCGTGTTGTTCGTGACACGGCCGGGTACCTGGGAAAGACTACACGACATGTTTCAAAAGAAACACGGCATGTCTTAGAGAAGGTCACTCCGACCCGTGTTGTTCGTGACACGACCGGGTGTCTGGACAGAAATACACGGTGTGTTCTTCACCCACACGACGTGTTCTACTCGATCTTCCCCGACCTGTGTTGGTAGTGACACTGCTGGGTATAAGGCTCGACACTACACGGCATGTACATACCATACACGGCGTGCTCCTGACATTATTTTCACAACACTGTGTTCCTACACACACAGTCAGTAACACGACCTAAAAACTACACGGCGTGTAACTAGAAAGTACACGCCGTGTATTCTGGTTTTTTCTGGGCTGTAGCTCAGAAACTGCATAGAAACCCAGAAACACTGAAAACAAGGTAAAGAGGTGTGAAATTACGATCCATGAGGGCCCACACTCCCCACGAATCGAAGCTTGGAATATCCTACAGTCATGTACAAGAGAAAACAGGATCATGATCCACCAATTTCCGATTCAAGAGGGCCCATAACACCTCAAGAATCAAAATTTGGCATTCATGTAAAAAATGTACAATTCAAACAATTATCTAACAAGTAACAGATATTATATCAATCATCTAACACAACAACATGCATAATCTACACAACTTCTATCACAACAGCATGCAATCTCTAATGCACCCTATATGGCATGGCAAGAATGCATGGCATGTGATTTCTACAAGTGACTATATGATGCATGAGATGGAAGACCCTCATATTATCAGGTTTCGACAGAAATAGAACCGTAATATCAAAAAAATAACAATACAAGGCATGTGAATCACTCTAGGTGAAATCGTATCAATCATAATATCTCAAAACCAGAAAACTGCAATAAATGAGGTAGTGTGGATTTTCCCTGTACACGGGTTAGCTACTCCCAGGCACAACTTATTACCAAGTACTGAATTCATCCTATCCCTGGATAAGTCACCAAATAGTAATGCGAGAGAAAAGAATACCTCTGATACCACTTTTAACGTCCCAGTTCTGGAAGCCACCTAGAGGCACCCCGTACCCGGTTGGTCACATGGCCTCAAGAGAATTTTCTCAAATTCCAGAGGCTGCCAACTAGAAGTGAGGGCCTTGGGTGTGATAGTGGGGAAACTATGCCCTCATTAGCAGAGTACCTAGTGGAAGAAGAAAAAACATACAATAACTGAAGAAGTAATAACCAACAATATAACAACGGAATACTAATCAACAAACTGGAGCACATATGTATATATGAAATGATGCATGATACATAACTAAGAAAACATCCAAACATGTCACAATGCTGGAAAACACTACAGTACCAAAACAAGTACAAAAATAAATGTAAACATCTCCTTAGCATCGAGATCCAAAACTCGGTCTCATGCTCTCCTGCTCCAAGAAATCGAGTTTCAAAAGTGGAAGGGTGCTTGCAATTTTCTATACCTGCAACAACATAGTATGCTTGGTCCCAAAAGCATGGCCCAAATAGGATGTGAGATAAAATCTTAGTAGGCGACCACCCAATGATCTGTGCCTAACAGTCGGTGAGTATATGGCAGGTAAAAGTACAATAAACAGTTAACAGAAACAGCAAGCAGTAGGCAAGAAACAGTAAGTAGTAAAACATGATGATACATAGCAGTAATAAATCAAAAACCAATCAACAGTAGTGAATCAAATAGATAACAATCCGGAAACCCTCAGGTATGTACTCTCAGCCATCCACTCTGTTCCTATGCAAGAAGTACGACAACCCTCTGAGCAGTGCGCTCAGCCTAACCCCTCTGGCTTAGTCATATGAATTCATGAGACTCTCTGGGGATTCTCACTCGGTCAATTCCCCTTATAGTCTAGGGTAGTCAGGGACTCTCTTGAGGAAGATCATGCAGTCTAACCCTCTTATCCCCAAGGTCTAGAGACTCTCTGAAAAAGGTATCGTGGTCAATTCCTCCTATAGCCTCAGGTATACCACAGACTCTCTAAGGAAGCTCACTCGGTCAATTCCCACTCTAGCCTGGGAAGGTTCTTAAATAAATTCAAACAAGGTAAGAATCTCTGAGGAAGCTCACTCGGTCTACCCTCCTATAGTCTATAAAATCCAAGGATCTCTCGGAGCTCACTCGGTCCATCCCCTCTGTAGTCTGTAATATCTAAGACTCTTTAGGAAGATCAATTGGTCTATCCCTTATAGTTTATAGCACCAGGTTCTCTTGGCCCCGTGCGAGTCTGTGCATAATAATTCTATAAGGACAAAGTACACCTATAGAGAAACTTTCCTAAACAAGGTAGACCAATAGAGCTACTTAGCTAAAACGTATACATGGCAACAAGCCTATCATGAATTTCACTTAAACCTATAAATGAAAGGCATGAAAACAGGGGTAGCAGCCAAAGAAAAACATGACCCAAAGGTCATAAACAGAACAAAGAAAGGGGAAAACAACCAAGAAGAACAAATTATCCACAAACATGTTCAATTTACCTATACACAAGCATACTAGAAAGGCTGTAAAACAACAAGGTTAAAACGGTAAACACGCAATAACCTATTCACGGGTATTGGTGAAATTTGCACATAAAACTCAAGGACTTTTAATGGTAAGGCACAAACGACATACCTCGCTCCTAGGAGATCGATATACTTGAACCACGATGGCTGATTCTCCGTAGAACATCGTAGATATAAGAAAAAGCACAAAACATTCAACCTTAGATAACATGATAAAGATTGGAAAACAATGCTCAAGGAGAAGGAAGAACTCACCGCTGCGCTTCCAACGCAATTCACAGAGCTCAAATTGGGGAACAGACAGAGAGGCGGGAGATCGGGGAATATCCGGCCGTACGGGTTGCTCTCGGATGAACCAGACCTTGAAAAAGATGATTATGGTGATTAGGCGCGACCCCAGTCCGTTTAGTGACAAAAAAAAAAGAAAAGTACATGGCGTGCATTTTTAAAGTACACGGCGTGTAGTGGGTCATTCCGTACTCCGCAAAATCAGCATCCACATCCACCCTACACACCATGTGTGTGTCCCGGACATGGACAACACATGTCTTTGAGCGGGAAAAGAGTACACGGCATGTACTCAGAAAGTACACGGCGTGTACTTAAAAAATTTCTAGAATCTCCAAAAATTCTCAAAAACTCCAGAAAAGGAATGACATACCTGAAACGAAGATCCGGGTTCTTACAAATATGTACACTCTAACGAAAATCATAGAAATTCCTCTTCCTTGGTGAACTAGCATGCCCCTGGAATTTCCAATGAAACCTCTTGTTCTACAACTTTTTTCATGACCCTACTATAGGTAGGCCCTGGTGACCATACCTCCATGGTGATCACTACCTTGGAAGCTTATGATACACATTAAAAACTTGTTTATCATCATCTATCTCCCAAAGATGCATCTATGACTCTGCCATGATAATTTCATCTTTTTGAACCACTAGAAGTGGTTCTAAATACTAATCGAAAGGAGAATGTGCCAACTACTTACCATCCTGAAGAAAAACTACTCCATGACTGGATCCCCTCAAATAGGCCTCGTCCAATATCAGGTTGAAATACCCATCTTGTGGTGGATAACATGATCACTGGAATCATGAATATATCCTATAAGAAATCATTATGTATCATATTTAAAGGAGTTTACATAGTGTCCTGACTCAAGAAAGACATGGAAAACAAAATCCATTCCTAGATAATGCATGTACCTTTATTTTATTTTATTTATTTTTTTCCTTTAAAATAGTTTTTTAATCTACCATGTTGAAATGTAGGTGTCCATGATCCATGTGAATGGAAACTTAGACTTCAACACTTAAAATGGAGTCCGTAGCTCGAAATCCAAAACTTGAAACACTTAACACTATTTCCCCAAACCAATCTCAAAAACCCCCATTCTTAATGTAGAACCGAACTCCTATGATACCACTCTTTCAAGAACCATCCCAGAGGATCCCATGTAGTGACAACCCCAAGCATGCCTCCAATAGTCCATGGGATGGGTACTAGCATAGAGTAGGCATATGCCACAAATGGGAAGACTTTTCTTATATACCTATACACACACACATATCTCTCAACCCAAAATGATGAAAACTAAAAACACTATATACAAAAATGCATGCATACCACTATATACCTACCAATAAAGTATGAAAAAAATGTAAGGTGAAGTAAAGTAAAAATATGCCATAATACATGCCCACCAAAAAGATTGAGTCAATAGAACATGGGCCAGAATCGCATCCATGGAAAACCCTACATAAAGGGTAAGAACATGAACAAATATATGAAGGTTCAGAAGAAGAACTAAATTTTCTAGTTTCACTCTATGAACCACCTAGTTCTATTAATACTAAGTCTTTTTCAAAGTGTTTATGTTCTACACAAGATACAACACGTGTGGGAAATTCCTGTGTAGGGGTGAGTAAAATAATACTCAGTAGGACACCCTCAAACACAAAGTAAAATAACCCATAATAAAAAACACTATGAAGATGAAATTAACTCAACATAGGTATATATCAACAAAACATATAACAAGAACATCCAAGTATACTAGTAAATTATTATAAGTCTCAAGTTCTCATCCACTGCCAACTACATAGTTTAGTTCATAGCATTATCATCTCATAGGATCTCACTCCTCATGTTATTTGATAGAAGCACATAGAAAAAGTCTACCAAAATTACCCAATAGAACACTAGGGTCTCAATAGGTTATATAGTTTCCATTAGAAATCTAGTTAATCTTACACATTTTTTTGAATGAGTTATGAGGACAAAATCAATTTTTTAAATAAAAGAAGTATTTTTTAAAAAATGTTGTTTTGCCGCCTTTTGATGGTGCACCCACTTTAAATCTAGATTTTGACAAAATTATAGGTTCAATTTGATGAAATTAAATTATTTATTTCAATAAGGATATAAAAATTTACCTTGGAATTTTTTTTAGTACTTTTCTATTAACTTTCATATTTTGATGAATAGTAAAAATTTGCAAAATTTTAATTAAAAACAAATTTTTTCATCGAGATAATTTATATGGATAAATTATAATATTGAATTGTTTTAAAGTATAAATAGAATATATTTTTACCATTTAATATAATTTAATTCATTAGCATTAATTTTAAATTGAATTCATGGGTAAAAACATTTCAATATTTGACAATGTTTTAACTTTTAAAACTCATTTTCTTAACAAAGAGATTAATTTTGAATTAATTACTTCAACATCTGTGTTCCTAATTTTGAAAAATGGATTCAATATTTTAATTCAGTTGGTCCAAATTATGTTAATAGGTTACTTTTATTTTTTTAATGTTATGAATAGTGACTGCGGTAATTTTTATTTACTACAGTTAAAGGTAAATCAGGTAATTAATGGTAAAAATAAGATTATAAAATTACCCAAAGACCTGACAAAATTTTATTGGATGAATAAAAGTCGACCCATATCTTTTAGGGGTTATAATAGATTAATTTAATGGACTATTTACCATGAAAATGATATAATTATTATTAAAACCAAAGAAAGTGACAACATGTCACTCTATTATATCTTATAAGTTTAATAATTTTAATTTAGTTATAAACCTCATAAAACATAGAAAATAAATAGTCTTCGGTAATATAATAAAATTATCTACATCAATTGACTCTATTTAAAATTTTTAGGGATTAAATAGTTATCATTAATGATGACACAATAGTGAGGTATAAATTATTTTATTGATTGAAATATCAAATAAATTGATTTAAAAATGATAAAATAATGAATATATGAACTAATTAATGTTATACAAAAAATTTTTAGATTAATATGTCATTTTAGAAGTCTATTAAATATATTTTTTATGAATATATTCTCTGATTGTATTTTATTTAAATTCAAATAAATGAATAGTTCCAAAATTGACACTATTGTTATTTTATAAAAATAACTTATTATAATATTGTTTACAAATCACAAAAATATTTAAAAATTATAAATTGAAATTTATATGGCCTAAAATGTAATAAATTATACAATTATGGATAATTCACAAAAAAGAAAATAATTATTTATAACAATTTAAAATTTAGAATATTATTTTTACAAATAAACATAAATAGATTAAATAAGGATAAATCAAGTTGATAAGGTTTAAAAACTAGTACAAACATGTCTAAATCTTATTTTTTGAAGCTATTACAACTCTATCTCATCTAATATTTATATTGGAGTCATTTCCGATGGTTTTTAAGTGGGTTTTCAGTTTATTATAAATTAATATTCTAGAGGTTTCAAAAAGTGTCCCACTACTCTCTTATAAAGGGGAACCTCCTCCCTTTCCTCCTCACACCATTTTGAGACTTAAAACTATCCAAAACCCTGCCAATGTATCTTATCCACTTCCCTATAAACATACTAGATGTCCTGGTCTTCATAAAAGGCCAACTATAGTGCTATAAGAGGAGGTGTAGAATAGGCGAGTCGAAGAAGAGGTAATATCCTTTACCGATTATTTCAAGTTCATTTCTTCTTATACATCCTATTATTTTTTTGTTTCATAATAAATTAATAACATAACTATCAATCATGTACTTATATGTTATTATAAATATGAACCGACCATATTTCATCTTCTATCCATCCTATAGAAAATGAAATCACCGCGCGTGCGTACGTACGGAACACCGTCTCCACGCCGTGGTGTAGTCTATATTTCCACCACCACCTTACATGGATGGGTATAATGGTGTAAAGAATAATTATATATAGTAATTATAACATGATACTAATTCTGATATATTATATCATCCTCTCTAATTCCATTCAATAATTATGGGAACGATATCATCTCTCATGCGTAAGTACGGATTACCGTCCCCACGACGCGATGAGTTTCATTCTCCATGTTAACTATTCAAGAATGATTATAAAGAATATATATTAAATAATCATGAAATATATGACATATTAATTTTACTGGATTTATGTATATGTCTTTTTCTTACTTCCATTCAATTTAATAAGGAAACAAAAACAGTGGTCATGCATACATATAACCTACTGCCACCATGAATGGTGTATTTCATTACATTTATCTATATATTATATATATGTATATTCTGAATATATTTTATATATAAAGAATGTTTTACATTCTGGATGTAATTAACGATGATCTAAGTAATCATATGAATAATTACAAGTCAAAACATAGATGAAAAATGAAATGATTTTACCCAAAACGCTGCTTTAACATGGAATTAAAAAAAGAACGTGTAATATAAAGTATTAAGTGAAGCATATATGATATCATAATTATTATTATGGTTCTATTACAAGTTAATAATATGATTAAACCCACTATACAGGAGTCTTGGACACATACTGATGAAATTGGACATAAGGTTAGAGATAATTTTTCAAATCTCATTTTTATCCGAGATTGCTTATACGTAAGTATTTACTGGGTTATATTTTTCATCCATGTCTATAAAACTGTTTTTCATAAAGTGTTTAATATTATTCCATGTAATTTTAAATTCATGTTTACCCCTATTTGACTTTTAAATTGTGTTATGGAAGGAATCTTTTTTTACCATTCGAGGAACTTTTTGGCTTTTCCGAAAAAAGTACGAGGAGAATGTTTTTTTAACTCATACGACATGAAGAGATTATTATGGTTTTATAATGCATAATTTTCATTAAGCTTAATCTAAAATATTACATGATTATTTTCAACAAAATCATTTTATTTTAAAATTGAATGGCATTTTGTGAAAAGAAAATGATTTAGAAGAAGAAATGATATTTTCAACAAAATTCATTTCAAGTGTTTTGTCAAAAATATTTTCCATTTAATATGTAATTATTTAGTATGATTATGTTTCAAGTATAATGTCTCTATTATTTCTATGGTTTTATTCTTCTTATGATGAAATTATATCCATTTGTTTTATATGGATTATGTTATGATGGGATGTTGTTTATGAAACCCATTTTATTCATTGGGTTATGATTAATTATTTATGTTTATTTTGTGGAACAAGTAAAAATGTTTTCATTATGAGATGGGTGAGACCTATATCTCCCTCCAATGCATTGGAAGAAGATTTATATCTCATGAGATAGACATGGATGGAACAGAAAGTGAATCCGATTCAGTAAAACAGGGCTGGAACTGCAAGTAAACCTGGTTCAGTAGACTTTGTCCACTATAATGGTCTTAGAAACAATGCCTCAGCTACTAAGAAAATCATAACATGGGCATAATGGTTTTACAAAATTAAATTTATTTTTACCATGATATTTTATCATTATTAATTTTCCTTTATGATATATGCCTTATGTATTGGCATGATTTATGACATTCCTTATGTTCATGTTTTTACGTTCAAATGTTTATGGATTGTTTTTATGTTCTCCATGTTTACCTTTACTGAGCTTTTGAGCTCACCCTTTTTATGTTTTCTGTTCCCTAGGATATAAATAAATGTTTTAGGTAAGAAAAAAAGGGGAAGATATTTATGGGAGATGTTAAATATCTTTCACCATGATTAGAATATTATGTTCTCAGTTTCTAAATACACTAAACTAATACAGTCTTTGGGTGCCTGTTTTTCTAATGTATTAATTATTCCGTAAAAGTAATGTAATGTCTATATACATCACATATGGGTCTCTATAGTTGGTATCAGAGTGATGTTTTAGTTAACATTTGGAAACTAGGATCCAAAAACTTTAGTGAGATCCCTAGAGATGTTTCTAATATATGTCTAAGGATGTCCCTATGGTTAAGTATAATTATAAGTCATAGTCCTAGAATTATGATGACGATCATGAATAACCTATTATTAAACCTATGATGTTAGATATTGAATGTACACCCCTTGATTAGGTTGTTTTCCTAGAATGATGTTTTCCTCTCACACTATTCTTTTTTTTGGTTTTAGAAAATGGCTGGAAATAGGAAGATTCATGTTAATGGATAATATGATGGGTAATGGATTGATATTATTCCTCATCAAGAAAATGAAATGGGATTTTGAAGGTGAAACATCGTTATCATGCCTAATTAGAAATATCATAATATGATCAATAATATCAACTTTGGTAAGTTTCCTAAATCAGTTAATAAGAGAAACAATAAGATTCCTAATGATCATAGAGGAAAGAATGCTCAATTTTCCTCATGTAAATTATGTGGGACGAGAAATCAAGGAGAATGTTTCTAAGGAACTAGAAGGTGCTTTTGGTGTGGAAAATAATGACACAAAGCCAGTAATTGCAAAGGAAAGGGTTCAGTTAAAACTATGGACAAGGATAATGGTATTTCTAAGACATCAACAGTAGTTAAATGTTTTAAATGTGGAATATACATGAATTATGCAAAACAATTCCCTAAGGGAAATTCTCATGAAGAGAGTCGGCATGGTAGTATGGGTAGTATTTATGTTGTTGATGATGAGGATACTATAAATGATATATGATATGAAAGAAGTGTTGAGGAATAAAATAATGAAGCTTGGTCGATGGTCTAAGAAGGTAGTTGAATGATTTTATGGTTATCAAGAGTAATATTGTATAGGTAATTTAATGGTACTATGGAATAAAGAAACATCTAAGGATTGTTACACTATTACTTTTCCTTGAGTATTTGAAAGTATACGATGAATGGTACCAATAACCATGAATGGTTTTTTAGATATATTTGGAAAGAAGATTATATGTGCATAATAAAGGGATTAGGATAAAATAATATGTTGGATATTATTAATGAGCTCATGATTGATATAAGGACAAATTGATATCATGGTTTGAGTATATAGTATTTTTGGGATTTTGGTATATGGAAAGCATTAACTTTTGACAACATTGATGTTTTCACTAAGGTTCTATGGTAATTTATGTTTTAAGAGAATACATGATTAAGGTATTCACATGTTTGGAAAGCGATCAAAATGATATATCTTATGATATATGGGGGATAAATGATGGTATTCACATGCTTAGTATGAGACCTTTCTAGCAATCATTTTCTTTATGCTATGAGATTGGACAAAAGTATTTTTGATAAGCCTAAAGGTTGGAATTCATTAAGTTGGACATCAGATAGTATTGTTTAAGGCTAGAAATTTTTGATATTATTTCTATAATGTTGTAGTATTATAGTTTTAGAAAAACGATACCCCATAATATGGGTGACAACCCGTCACGTCGGACAAGGTTGCTGGAGTCGAACCCACAACTGAAGTGCGACATGCCTTTATCACTTACCACTGGCCTACAAGAAGTCCATGATTAGTAGAAATTCGTTTTATTTTATTAAGCAGTATTATAGTTGAAGTATAAGTCCATTTTTGGAATCACATACTGTTAAACTCACCGTAATATGGACTTAGGTATATAACGTTTTCTATCCTTTTGTTTGAGAAAGATGGAATGGCCTATCATATTATCGCATGATCTGCTAACACTTCATGGAAGACAAATTCAAATTAATTTCTTTAAGAGATGAATTTGAAATTTTTCAAGGCACAAACAATGGTGAGATTGTACCAAAATCAAGTAAGTATTTCTTTTAATTCATCAACTTTAGGGAAATGATATTAAAAACCAAAAATGTAGTCCTGGTTCCCTCATATATGAAGAATCAGATGGTACCTTAGATCATCTCAAATTTATGGTTTTGTGATGTTGGATATTTCATTGCCATGTTCTCTACCACTCTTCATCCAAACACGATGGATAGATTTCTCTTCCATTTGCATGGTTTCACCTATATTCTCCTATATGGAAACCTAGTGATGAGTAACTTTGGGTGTCCATTATGTTTCTATCGTTCCATTTTAAAATTAAGATTTAGTATTCCTTTTTGCGATTTGGGTTTCTATAAAATAAACATTCAAGTAGAGAACCATTTATAACCCTAATGAATTTCGAGGTTGAAATTCATTTTAAGGGGGGTAGAATGTAACACCCCGAGATTTTATGATAATTTTTCTTTTTAATTTATTTGATGCCTTTTTTTGTATGCTTCACCAATGTTATCTTGTGCGATACAAAACACTATATTAGCTTGTAGTATATGCAACACTATTCTTGGATTGTGATGCACAATTTTTCAAGTTCATTCGAATAAAATTCATTTTATGCAACACTACGTATAGATTTTGATCGATGTATAATTGTACTAAATTTTTACTATGTTATACGCAACACCAAAGGTATATTTCCCTACAAGAAACCCTGGCTTGTCTTGTATTAAAGACAAGAGCAACCTTCCTTAATAGTGTGTGTTGTACACAATACCGAGTTTCACTGAACAACGATATATTATTATAATATTATTATGAACTAGCCATTATGAATATTGTTGACTGAATTTTGAAATTTGTAACATTATAGTTTATCTTAGACATTATTTGGAATGTGGTATGAGAACAAAATCAATTTTTTTAATAAAAGATGTATTTTCCAAAAAATATAGTTTTGCAGCCTTTTGATGGTGCACCCACATTAAATATAGTTTCTGACACATTTATAAGTTCAATTGGATGAAATAAAATTATTTATTTCAATAATGATATAAAAAATTACTTTGGATAATTTTTTTATATTTTTCTGTTAACTTTCATATTTTGATGAATATTAAAAATATACTTAATTTTAATTAAAAACAACTTTTTTCATCTAGATAATTTATATGGTAAATTATAATATTGAATGGTTTTAAAGTATAAATAGAATATATTTTTACAATTTAATATTGTGTAAGTCATGAGAATTAATTTTATAGTGACTTCATGGGTAAGAACATTTCAATCTTTGACAATGTTGAAACTTCTAAAACCCGTTTTCTTAACAACATGATTAATATTAAAATAATTACTGCAACTTCTGTGTTTTGAATTTTGAAAATTGGATTCCATATTTGGATTCAGTGGGTACAAATTATGTTAATAGATTACTTTTAAATTTTTTATGTTATGAATAGTAACTATAGTTTATGGTAAATCAGGTAATTATGGGTAAAAATAAGATTATAAAATTACCTTAAGTCCTGCCAAAATTCTATTGGATGAATAAAAGACGACCCATATTATTTAATGGTCGGAATAGATTCATTTCATGGACAATGGTCCATGAAAATGATATAATTATTATTAAATTCAAATAAAGTGACAACAAGTCACTCTCTTATATCTTATAAGTGTAATAATTTTAATTTAGTGACAAACCATATAAAACATAAAAAATAAATAGTCTACAGAAATATAATAAAAGTATCTACATCATGAAAATTTATTTAAAATTTTTAGGGATTAAATAATTATCATTAATGATGACACAATAGTGATGTACAAATTATTTTATGGACTGAAATATCAAATAAATGGTTTTAAAAGTATTAAAATAAATATTATATGAACTTATTAATGTTCTCCACAAATATTATAGATTAATATTACATGTTAGGAGTCTATTAAATATTTTATTTCAAATATATCCTCTGTGTGGATTTTATTTAAATTCAAATAAATAAATACTTCCAAAATTGACACTATTGTTATTTTTTAAAAATAACATATTATAATATTGTTTAAAAATCAAAAAAATATTTAAAATTTATAAATTGAAATATATATGGTCTAAAATTTCATAAAGTATCCAATTATGGAAAATTAAAAACACATATGTAATTATTTATAACAATTTAAAATTTAGAATATTATTACCACAAATAAAATTAAATAGAATAAATAAGGATAAATTAAGTTGATAAGGTTTAAAATAAATTTCCAACATGTCTAAATATTATTGGATGATGGGATTACAACCCTATATCATCTATGTTTCTGATTTTAGTCATTTTTGGTGGTTTTTTTGTGGGGTTTGAGTTTATTATAAATTAATATTTTAGAGGTTTCCAAAAGTGCCTCTCTCCCCTCTTATAAGAGGGAACCTTCTCCCTCTCCTACTCACACCATTTTGAGCCTTCAAGATCGGCCAAACCATTCCAATTTCTCTTATCCACTTCCCTATAAACATACTAGAGGTCCTGGTCTTTTTCAAAGACTGACTGTAGTTCCCTAAGAGGAGGTTTAGAAGAGGGGCGTCGAAGAAGAGGTAATATCCTTTACCGATTCTTTCAAGTTCATTTCTTCTTCTACTTACACTTCTTTTGGGGTTTCTTAATAGATTAATAACATAAGTATCACTGATATACTGATATGTTATTATAAATATGAACCAACCTTATTTCACATTCTATCCATCCTACGGAAAACAAAATCACCGCGCGTGTGTATGTACAGAATACCGTCTCCACGTCGTGGTGTAATCTGTTTTTCCACCACCACATTACATGGATATGGATAATGGTGTAAAGAATAACTATATATGGTTATTATAACATTATACTAATTCTGGGATATTATATCATCCACTATAATTCCATTCACTAATTATGGAAATGATATCATCGCTCGTGCGTATGTACAAATTACCTTCTCCACGATGCGATTAGATTCATTCTCCAAGTTAACCATTCAAGAATGATTATAATGTATATATATTAAATAATAATAAATATATGGCATATTAATGATAATGGATTTATGTGTATGTTATTTACTTACTTTCATTCAATTTAATAAGGAAACGAAAACAGTGTCCATGCGTTTGTATGACCTACCATCTCCATGAAAGGTGTATTTCATTCCATTTATAGATCTATTATATATATGTTTATTTTGAATATATTATATATAAAAATCATTTTTTAAATTCTGGAATAAAGTAACCATGATCTAAGTAATTATATGAATAATTACAAGTCAAAACACGGACGATAAATGAAACGATTTTACCCAAAACGCTACTTTAACATGGAATTGACAAATGAATGGGTAATATAAAGTCTTAAGTGAATCATATACGATATCATAAATATTATTATGTTCTTTTACAAGTTAATAATATGTATAAACCCACTATACAGGAGTATTGGACACATACGAATGAAATTGGACATATGGTAAGGGATAATTTTTCAAATCTCTTTTTTATCCATGATTGCTTATACGTAAGTATTTAATGGGGTTATATTTTTCATCCATGTCCATAATAATGTTTTTCATAAAGTGATTAATATTATTACATTTATTTTTAAAATCATGTTTACCCCACTTTGACTTTTAAATTGTGTTATGGAAGGAATCTTTCTTTTGTTTATCATGCGATGAACTTTTTGACTTTTTCGGAAAAAGTATGCGAAGAATGTTCTGTTAAATTATACGGCATGAATAGATTTTTATGGTTTTAGAACATATAATTTTCATGAACATTACCCTAAAATATTTTATGATTATTTTCAACAAAATAATTTTCATTTAAAATTGAATGTAATTTTGTGAAAAGAATATTATTTTGAAGAGTGAAGGATATTATCCTCAAAATTCATTTCAAGTGTTTTGTAAAAACTATTTTCCATCTAAGATTACATTAGTTAGTATGATTATGTTTCAAGTATAATGTCTCTATTATTTCCATGGTTTTAATATTCTTATTATGAAATGATATCCATTTGTTTTATATGGATTATGTTATGATGCGTTGATGTTTATGAAACCCATTTTATTCATTGGGTTATGATAAATGATTTATGTTTATTTTGGGGAACAAGTAAAAATGATTTCATTATGAGATGGGTGAGACGTATATCTCCCTCCAATTAATTGGGTAAAAATTTATATCTAATGATATATAAATGGATGGAACAGCAAGTGAATCTGGTTCAGTAATACATGAATGGAATGACAAGTAAACCCGATACGGTAAGGGACTTTGTCCACTATGATGGTCTTGGCAACAATGCCTTGGCTACTACGGAAATAATAACACGTGGTTATTAATTTTCCACAATTACATGTTTTATTTCAATGATATTTTATCATGATTATTGTTCCTTTATGATCTATGCCTTATTTACTGCCAAGATTTATGTCACTGCTTATGTTCATCTTTTTACGTTAAAATGTTTATGGATTGTTTTTACGTTCTCCATGTTTAAACTTACTGAGAATTTGAACTCACCGTTTTTAAGTTTTCTTTTCCACAGGATATGAATAAAGTTTTTAGATAAGAAAAAAAAGGGAAGATATTTATGGGAGATTTTGAATATCTTTCACTATGATTAGAAGATTATTTTCCGAGTTTCCAAAGACACTAAACTAATATGGTCGTTGGGCGTATATTTTTGTAATGTATTACATATTCCGCAAAAGTAATGTAATGTCTATGTACGTCAAGTATGGGTCTCTACAGTTGGTATCAGAGCAAATGATTAGTTACCCTTTGGAAAATAGGATCCAAAAACATTAGTGAGATCCCTAGAAATATTTCTAAGGTATTTCTAGGGATGTTAATAAGGTTAAGTATAAGTATAGGTTACATTCCTAGAATTATGATAAAGATCATGAATATAATAGGATTAAACAAATGTTGTTAGATATTTAATGTACCCTCCTTTATTATGTTGTTTTCTTAGCATGATTTTTTCCTCTCACACTATTTCTTTTGGGTTTTAGAAAATGGATGGAAATCGAAAGATTCTTGTTAATGGAGAATATGATGGGAAATGGAATGATATTATTCATGACCAAGAAAATGAAATGGGATCGGAAGGTGAAACATTGTTATTAAGACTAATAAAAAATATCATAATATGATCAATAATCTCACGTTTGGTAAGTTTCCCTGACTTAGTTAATAAGAGAAATAAGGAGTTTCATGATAATCATAGAGGAAAGAAAGTACAATTTTCCTCATGTAAATCATGTGTGAAGAGACATCCATGAGAATGTTTCAAAGGAACTTGAAGATGATTTGGGTGTGGAAATGATGGACACAAAGCCAGTGATTGCAAAGGAAAGGGTTTGGTTAACACTATGAACAAGGATAATGGTATTTATAAGACATAAACAATAGTTAAATGTTTTAAATTTGTATTGTACGGGAATTATGAAAACCAATTCCCTAAGGGAAAGTCTCATGAAGAGAATCAACATGGTTGTATGGGTAGTATTTATGTTGATGATGATGAGGAGACTACAAATAATATATGATATGAAAGAAGTGTTGAGGAATAAAATGATGATGCTTGGTTGATTGTTTAAGAAGGTAGTGTAATGATTTTTTGTTTATCAATAGTAATTTTTTACAGGTAATTTAATGGTACTATGGAATAAAGAAACATCTAAGGATTGTTACACTATTTTTTCCCTTGATTATTTGAATGTATACGTTGAATAGTAATGGTAACCCTGAAAGGTTATTCAGATATTTTTGGAAAGCAGATTATATTCAAAAAATAAAGTGATAAGGGAAAAAATAATATGTTGGATATTATTAATGATCTCATCATTGATATAAGGACAAAGTGATACCATGGTTTGAGTATATAGTATTTTTGTGATTTGGGTATGTGGAAAGAGTTAACTTTTGACAACATTCATGTTTTCACTACGGTTCTTTGGTAATTTATGTTTCACGAGAATACATGATTAAGGTATTCACATGTTTGGAATGTGATAAACAAGACATATCTTATGATATATGGGGGATAAATGAAGGTATTCACATGTTTGGTAGATAACCTTTCTAGTAGTCGTTTTCTTTATACTGTGAGATTGGACAGAAGTATTTTCGATAAACATAATGGTTGGAATGAATTAAGTTGGGAATCATATTGTATTGTTTAAGCCTATAAATTTTTGATATTATTTCTAGAATGTTGTAATAGTATAGTATTAGAAAAAGGACACCCCGTAAGATGGGCGAAAACCCGTCACGTCAGACAAGGTTATGGGAATTGAACCCACAACCGAAGTGCGACATGCCTTTAGCACCTACCACTAGCCTACAAGAAGTCCTTGGTGAGTAGAAATTTGTGTTATTTTATTAACCAGTATGATAGTTGAAGTATAAGTCCATTTTTGGAATCACATGCGGTTAATCTCACCATAAGATGGACTTATGTATATAAATTTTTCAAGCCATATGTTTGAGACAGATGGAATGACCTATCATTCTATCTCATGATCTGCTAAAACATCATGGAAGAAAAATTCAACTAAATTTCTTTAAGAGATGATGTGGAAATTGTTCAAGGCCCAAAAAACGGTGATATTGTACCAAAAACAAGTAATTATTTCTTTTATTTATTCAATATTAGGGAAATGATCTTGAAAACCAAAAATGTCGTCCAGGTGCCCTCTTATCTGATGAATTAGATGGTACCTTATATCTTTACAAATTTCTGGTTTTGTGATTGTTGGCTTTTTAATAGCCATTTTATCTACCACTCTTCATCCAAACATCATGGTTAGATTTCTGTTCCATATCCATATTTTCACCTATATTCTGCAATGTGGAAACCCAGTGATGAGTTACTTTGGGTATCCGTTATGTTTCTAATGTTCCTTTTTAAAATGAGGATTTAGTATTCCTTTTTACTATGTGGGTTTCTCTGAAATAAACATTCAAGTAGAAGTCCATTTATAACCCTGACAAATTTCGAGGGTGAAATTCATTTTAAGGTGGGTAGAATGTAACACCCCAAGATTTTATGAGATTTATTCTTATTAATTTCTTTGATGTCTATTGTTGTATGCTTCACCATGATTAGCTTGCGCTATAAGAAACACCATATTAGATTGTAGTATACACAACACTATACTTGGCTTGTGATGTACAAAATTTCAAGTTCTTTCGAATAAAATTAATTTTACACAACACCATTTATAGATTTTTATCAATGTATAATTGAACTATATTTTGAGTATGTTATACGCAACACCAAAGGAATCTTTCCCTACATGCAACCCTAAAGTGGCTTGCATTACACGCAAGAGAGACCTTCCTCAATAGCATGTGTTGTATGCAAAACCGAGTTTCACTAAACAACGATATATTATTTTAATATTATTATGAACTAGCCATTATGAATAGTATTAATAACATTTTGAATTTTATAAAATTATAGTTCATCTTACTCATTTTTTGTAATGAGGTATGAGAAAAAAATCAATTTTTCAAATAAAAGATGTATTTTTCAAAAAATGCAGTTGTTCCGCCTTTTGATGGCGAACCCACATTAAATATCGTTTTGACACATTTATAAGTTCAATTTGACAGAATTAAATTATTTATTTTAATAAGGTTATTAAAATTTACTTTGGATAATTTTTTTAATATTTTTCGATTAACTTTCATATTTTGATGAATAGTAAAAATATGCTAAATTTTAATTAAAAACAACTTTTTTTCATCGAGATGATTTATATGGTTAAATTATAATATTTAATGGATTTAAAGTATAAATAGAATATATTTTTTCCATATAATATAATGTAATTCGTGATCATTATTTTACATTGAATTCATTTGTAAAAACATTTTAATCTTTGAAAATGTTGTAACTTTTAAAACTCATTTTCTTGAAAACAGGATTAATTTAAAATTAATTACTGAAACTTCTGTGTTTTGAATTTTAAAAATGGATTCCATATTTCGATTCATTGTGTCCAAATTTTGTTATTAGGTTACTTTTAATTTTTTGATGTTATGAATAGTAACTACGGTAATTTTTATTTTGTACAGTTGAAGGTAAATCAGGTAATTAAGGGTAAAAATAAGATTAAAAAATTACCCTAAGACCTGCAAAAATACTATTGGATGAATATAAGTCGACCAATATCATTTAAGTGTCGGAAGAGATTCATTTCATGGTCTATTGACCATGAAAAGTATATAATTATTATTAAAACCAAAGAACGTGACAACATGTCACTCTATTATATCTTATAAGTGTAATAATTTTAATTTAGAGATAAAACTCATAAAACATAAAAAATAAATAGTCTCTAGAAATATAATACAATTATATACATCATAATAATTTTTTTAGTGTTTTTAGGGATTATATAATTATCATTAAGGATGACACAATAGTGATGTATAAATTATTTTATTGATTAAAATATCAAATAAATGATATTAAAAATATTAAAATAAATATTATATTAAATAATTAATGTTCTCCACAAATTTCATAGATTACTATGACATTCTAGGAGTCTATTAAATATTCTGGTTTGAATATATCCTCTATTTGGATATTATTTAAATTGAAATAAATTTATAGTGTAAAAATTGACACTATTGTCATTTTATACAAATAACATATTATAAAATTGATTAAAAATCAAAAAAAATTGAAAATTATAAATTGAAATTTATATGGTCTGTAATGACATAACGTATCCAATTATGGAAAATTCACAACACATAAGTAATTATTTATAATAATATAAAATTTAGAATATTATTACCACAAATAAAATTAAATAGATTAAATAAGGATAAATTTAGTTGATAAGGTTTAAAATAAATTCCCAACGAGTCTAAATATAATTGGTTGATGAGATTACAACTCTCTCTCATTTAATATTCAGATATGAGTCATATTTTTAGGTTTTTAAGTGGGGTTTGATTTTATTATAAATTAATATTTTAGAGGCTTCCAAAAGTGCCCCTCTCCTCTCTTATAAAAGGGCACCTCCTCCCTCTCATCCTCACACCATTTTGAGCCTCCAAGATCAGCCAACCCATGAAAATTTCTCTTCCACACTTCTTTATAAATAGACTAGGGGTCACAGTCTTCTTTAAAGACCAACATTAGTGCCATAAGAGGAGGTTTAGAAGAGGTGCAATGAAGAAGAGGTAATATCCTTTACTGATTCTTTCAACTTCATTTCTTCTTCTAATTCCTCTTATTTTGTTGTATCATAATAAATTAATAACAAAAATATCACTCATATACTAATATGATATTATAAATATGAACCATCCCCATTTCACCTTCTATCCATCCTACGGAAAACGAAATCACCGCGCATGCGTATGTACGGAATATCGTCTCCACGCTGTGGTGTAATCTGTTTTTCCACCACCACATTACACAGATGGGTATAATAGTTTAGAGAATAACAATATATGGTTATTATTACATCATACTAATTGTGAGATATTTTATCATCCACTCTAATTCCATTCAATAATTATGGGAACGATATCATCGCTCGTGTGTAGGTACGGATTACCCTCCTCACGACGTGATTAGATTCATTCTCCCAGTTAACCATTAAAGAATGATTATAAAGTATATATATTAAATAATCATAAAATATATGACATATTAGTGATACTTGACTTATTTATATGTTATTTACTTACTTCTATTCAATTTAATAAGGAAACAAAAATAGTGTCCATGCGTACGTACAGTCTACCATCTCCATGAACGGTGTATTTCATTCCATTTATCGATCTATTATATATATGTATATTCTGAATATATCTTTTATATAAAACATTTTTTACATTCTGGAAGTATGTATCCCTGATATAATTAATCATATGAATAATTAAAACTCAAAATACAGACGATAAATTTAACGATTTTAACCAAAACGCAACTTTAACAAGGAATTGACAAATGAACATGTAATATAAAGTCTTAAGTGAATCATATATGATATCATAAATATTATTATAGTTTTGTTACATGTTAATAATATGATTAAACCCACTATAAGTGAGTCTTAGACACATAAGGAAGAAATTTGACATAATGTAAGGGATAATTTTGGAAATATAATTTTTATCCAAGATTGCTTAAACATAAGTATTTAATGGGATTATATTTTTAATCCTTGTCCATAAAAATGTTTTCCATACAGTGTTTAATATTATTCCAGGTAGGTTTAAATTCTTGTTTACCCCTCTTTTGACCTTTTCATTGTGTTATGGAAGGAATATTTCTTTTGTTTACCATGCAAGGAACTTTTTGAATTTTCCGGCAATAGTATGAGGAGAATGTTTTTTTTAAATTATACAGCATGAATAGATTTTTACAGTTTCTTAATGCCTAATTTTCATGAAGCATACTCTGAAATAAATCATGTTTATTTTCAGAAAAATCCTTTTCATTTAAAATTGAATTTTATTTTGTGAAATGAAAATGATTTTGAAGAAGAAATGATATTTTCCTAAAAATTCATTTCAAGTGTTTTGTCAAAATTATTTTCCATATAAGATGAAATTATTTAGTATGATTATATTTCAAGTATAATTATTATATTATCTCCATTTTTTATTCTTCTTATGATTCAATTTTATCCATTTGTTTTATATGGATTATGTTATGATGGGATTATGTTTATGAAACCCATTTTATTCTTTGGGTTATGATGAATGATTTATTTTTATTTTGTGACATAAGTAAAAAAATTCATTATGAGGTGGGTGGGACCTATATCTCCCTCAAATTCATTGGGTAAAGATTTATATCTTATGAGATAGACATTCCCGGAAAGAAAAGTGAATCTGATTCAGTAATACAGGGCTGGAACGGCATGTAAACCCGGTTCATCAATGGACATTATCAACTATGATGGTCTTGGCAACAATGCCTTGGATATTATAGAAATCATAACATGTGGTTAATTATTATCCAAAAGTAAATGTTTTATTCCAATGATATTTCATAATGATTAATTCTCCTTTATGACCTATGCCTTATGTACTGCCAATATTTATGTCCTTTCTTATATTCATGTTTTTATGTTCAAATGTTTATGGATTGTTTTTATATTCTCCATGTTTACCCTTACTGAGAATTTGTTCTCACCCTTTTTATGTTTTCTTTTCCCCCGGATATAAATAAAGGTTTTAGGTTGGAAAAGAAAAGGGTACGATATTTATTGGATATGTTGAAGATCTTTCACCATGATTAGATGATTATGTTCCGAGATTCAAAAGACACTAAACTAATATGGTCATTGAGCGTATGTTTTTTATAATGTTTTAAGTATTCCTTAAAAGTAATGTAATGTATATTTATGTCAAGTATTGGTATCTATAGTTGGAATTATATTGAAGGTTTAGTTAACCTTTGGAAACTAGGATCCGAAAACATTAGTGAGATCCTTAGAGATATTTTTAAGGTATGTCTAGGGATGTACATAAGGTTAAATATAAGTATAGTTTGCAGTACTAGAATTATGATAACGATCATGAATAACCTAGTATTAAACCTATGATGTTAGAGATTGAATGTACTCCCCTTTATTATGTTGTTTTCCTAGCATGAATTTTTCCCCTCACACTATTCTTTTTTTGGGATTGAGAAAATGGCTGGAAATCTAAAGATTCATTTTAATGGAGAATATGATGGGAAATGAAATGGGATTTGGAAAGTGAAACATCGTTATCATGCCTAATCAGAAATATCATACTATGATAAAAAATCTCAACTTTGTTAAGTTTCCTAACTCATTTAATAAGAGAAAGACGGAGTTTCATGATGATCATAGAGGAAAGAAAGTTCAATTATCCTCATGTAAATCATGTGGGAAGAGACATCAAAGAGATTGTTTCAATAGAACTGTATGATGATTTAGGTGTGGAAAAGGAGGACAGAAAGCCTGTAATTGAAAAAGAAAAGGGTTAAGTTAACACTACAGACAAGGATAATGTTATTTCTAAGTCATAAACCACAGTTAAATGTTTTTAATGTGGAATGTATGTGAATTATGAAAACCAATGCCCTAATGTAAAGTCTCATGAAGAGAATAAGCATGGTCATATGGGTTGTATTTATATTGATGATGATGAGGAGACTACAAATAATATATGATATGTAAGATGTATTGAGGAATAAGATGATGAACCTCGGTCGATGGTTTAATAATGTAGCGGATTGATTTTAGTTTTATCAAGAGTAATGTTTTATAGGTAATTTAATGGTACTATGGAATAAAGAAACATCTAAGGATTGTTACACTATTATTTTTCCTTGAGTATTTGAAAGTATAGGTTGAATGGTACCTGTAACCATGAATGGTTATTCAGATATTTTTGGAAATCATTGATATGCGCATAATAAATGGATAAGGAGAAAATAATATGATGGATATTATTAATGAGCTCATTATTGATATAAGGACAAAGTGATATCATGCTTTGAGTATATAGTATTTTTGGTATTTTTATAGGCGGAGATAGTTAACTTTTGATAGCATTCAAGTTTTCACTATGGTTTTAGCGTAATATAGGTTTAAATAGAATAAATGATTAAGGTATTAACATGATTGGAATGTGATCAACAAGATATATCTTATGATATATGTGGGTTAAATTATTGTATTCACATTCTTGGAATATGACCTTTCTAGTAGTCATTTTCTTTATACTATGAGATTGGATATAAGAATTTCTGATAAACCTAAAGTTAGGAATGAATTATATTGGACATCAAATAGTATTGTTTAAGGCTATAAATTTTTGATATTATTTCTGTAATGTTTTAATAGTATTGTTTTAGAAAAAGGACAAACCGTAAGATGGGTGACAACCTGCCACATCGGACAAGGTTGTGGGAATCGAACCCACAACTGAAGTGAGACGGGACTTTATCACCTACCAATAGCCTACAAGAAGTCCCTAGTTAGTAGAAATTAGTTTTTTTTATTAAGCAGTATGATAGTTTAAGTATAAGTCCATTTTTGGAATCACATACGGTTAGTCTCACCAAAAGATGGACTTATGTATTTAACTTTTTCTAGCCTTATTTTTGAGACAGATAGAATGACCTGTCATTATATCGTGTGATCTGCTAACACTTCATGGAAGACAAATTCAACTTCATTTCTTTAAGAGATGATGTGGAAATTGTTCAAGGCACAATCAACAGTGAGATTGTACCAAAATCAAGTAAGTATTTCTTTTAATTGTTCAACATTAGGCAAATAATCTTGAAAACCAAAAATGTCATGCTAGTGCCCTCATATCTGATGAATCAGATGGTACCTTAGATCGTCACAAATTTATGGTTTTGTGATTGCTGGATTTTTCATAGCCAAATTCTCTACTACTCTTCATCCAAACATTATGGTTATATGTCTCTTCCATATCCATAATTTCACCTATATTATTTTATGTGGAAACCCAGTGATTAGTTACATTGGGTATCCATTATGTTTATAAATATCCTTTTCAAAAATGATGATTTATTATTCCTTTTTTATGATGTGGGTTTCTATGGAAGAAACTTTCAAGTAGAAAACCATTTATAACCCTAAAGAATTTCTAGGGTGAAATTAATTTTATGTGGGGTAGAATGTAACACCCCGAGATTTTATAAGAATTATTCTTTTTAATTTCTTTGATGTCTTTTTTTGTATACTTCACCAATATTATATTGTGCTATACGAAATACCATATTATCTTGTAGTATATACAACTCAATTATTGGCTTGTGATGCACAAAAGTTCAAGTTCTTTTGAATAAAATACATTTTACACAACACTAAGTATAGATTTTGATCAATGTATAATTGAACTATATTTTGAGTATGTTATACGCAACTCCAAAGGAAGCTTTCCTTGTACGCAACCCTGACTTGGGTTGGATTACACGCAAGAGAGACCTTCTTCAAAAGCATGTGTTGTATGTAATACCGAGCTTCCCTAAACAACGATATATTGTAATAATATTATTATGAATTAGCCGTTATCAATAGTATTAACCTAATTTGGAATTTTATAACATTATAGTTCATATTACACATTATTTGGAATGAGGAAGGAGAAAAAGATCAATTTTTTGAATAAAAGAAGTATTTTATAAAAAAATGCAGTTTGGCCGCCTTTTGATGGAGCACCCACATTAAATCTAGTTTTTGACACATTTTTATGTTCAATTTGATGAAAATAAATTATTTATTTCAATAAGGATATAAATATTTACTTTGGTTAATTTTTTAATATTTTTCTGTTAACATTCATATTTTAATGAATAGTAAAAATATGATAAATTTTAATTAAAAACATCTTTTTTCATCAAGATAATATATATAGTTAAATTAAAATGTTGAATGGTTTTAAAGTGTTAATAGAATATATTTTTACCATTTAATATAATGTAAGTCATTAGCATTAATTTTACATTGAATTCATGGGTAAAAACATTTCAATCTTTGACAATGTTGTAACTTTTAAAACCCATTTTCGTAATAATGAGAATAATTTTAAATTTCGTACTTCAAATTCTATGTTTTGGATTTTTAAAAATGGATTCCATATTTGGATTCAGTGGGTCCAAATTATGTTAATAGTTTACTTTTATTTTTTTGATGTTATGAATAGTAACTACGGTAATTTTTAATTACTATAGTTAAAAGTAAATCCGGTAATTAAGGGTAAAAATAAGATTATGAAATTTCCCTAAGACCTGACAAATTCTATTGGATGAATAAAAGTAGACCCATATTATTTAAGGATTGTAATAGATTCATTTCATGGACTATTGACCATGAAAATGACATAATTATTATTAAAACCAAAGAAAGTGACAACATGTCACTCTCTTATAACTTATAAGTGTAATAATTTTAATTTAGTGATAAAACTCATAAAACATAGAATATAAATAGTATCCATAAATATAATACAATTATATACATCATGAAAATTTATTTATAATTTTTAGGGACTTAATAATTATTATAAATGAGGACACAATAGTGATGTATATATTATTTTATTGATTGAAATATCAAATAAATGATATTAAAAATATTAAAATAAATATTATATGAACTAATTAATATCCTCTACAAATTTTATTGATGAATATGATATGTTAGGAGTCTATTAGATATTTGTTTGAATATATCCTACGTGTAGATTTTATTTAAATTCAAATAAATGAATAGTGTCAAAAATGACACTATTGTTATTTTATAAAAATAACATATTATAAAATTGTTCAAAAATAACAAAAATATTTAAAAATTATAAATAGAAATTTATATTGTCTAAAATGGAATAAATTATCCAATTAGGGATAATTAAAAACATATAAGTAATTATTTATAACAATTTCAAATTTAGAATATTATAACCACAAATAAAATTATATAGATGAAATAAGGATAAATCAAGTTGATAATGTTTTAAATAAATTACCAACATGTATAAATCTTATTGGTTTATGATATAACAACACTATATCATCTAATATTTTTATTCGAGTGATTCTTGGAGGTTTTTAAGGGGGGTTGAGTTTATTATATGTTAATATTTTAGAGATTTCCAAAAGTGCCCCTCTCCTCTCATATAAAAGGGAACCTCCTCCCTCTCGTCCTCACAAAATTTTCAGCCTTCAAGCTCTAATAAACCCTTCCAATATCTATTATTCACTTCCCTATAAGCATACTAGAGGTCCTAGCCTTCTCCAAAGACCATATTTAGTTCCATAATAGGAGGTTTAGATGAGGTGCGTCGAAGAGGAGGTAATATCCTTTACTTATTCTTTCAAGTTCATTTCTTCATATACTTCATCTTGTTTTTTTGTTTAATAATAAATTAATAACATCATTATCACTAATATATTGATATGTTAATATAAATATGATCCAACCCTATTTAACCTTCTATACATCCTATGGAAAATGAAATCACCGCGCGTGCGTACGTACAGAATACCGTCTCCACTCCTTGGTGTAATATGTTTTTCCACCACCACCTTACCTGGATGGGTATAATGGTGTAAATAATTAATATATATGGTTATTATAACATGAGAATAATTCTGAGATATTATATCATCCACAATAATTCCATTCAATAGTTATGGGAACGATATCATCGCTCGTGTGTACGTACAGATTACTGTCTCCACAACGCGATGAGATTCATTTTCCAAGTTAACCATTAAAAAATAATTATAAAGTATATATATTAAATAATCATAAAATATATGACATATTATTGATATTTTATTTATTTATATGTTATTTACTTACTTCAATTCAATTTAATAAGGAAACGAAAACAGCGTTCATGCGTACGTAAGGCCTACCGTCTTCATGAACGATGTATTTCATTTCATTTATCGATCTATATAATATATGTATATTCTGAATATATTTAATATATAATTAAATTTTTACATTCTTGAATTATGTAACCATGATCTATGTAATTATATGAATAATTACAAGTCAAAACACGGATGATAAATGAATTCAATTTACCCAAAATGCTGCTTTAACATGGAATTGACAAATGAACAGGTAATATAAAGTCTTAAGTGAATCATATATGATATCATTATTATTATTATGGTTCTATTACAGTTTAATAATATGTTGAAACCCACTATACAAGAGTCTCAAATACATATGGAAGAAACTGGACATACGTTGAGGGATAATTTTTCAAATCTCATTTTTTGCCAAGATTGCTTACACGATTGTATTTAAAGTGGTTATATTTTTCATCCATTTCCATAAAAATGTTTTTTATAAACTATTTAATATTATTCAATTTATTTTTAAAGACATTTTTTCCCCTATTTTACTTTTACATTGTGTTATGGAAGGAATATTTCTTTTGTTTACCATGCGAGGAACTTTTTGACTTTTCTGGAAAAAGTAAAAGGAGAATGTTTTTTAAGATTATACGGCGTGAACGGATTTTTACGGTTTCATAATGCCTAATTTTCATGAATCTTCCACTACAATATTTCATGATTATTTTAAAAAAAATCCTTTTATTTTAATATTTAATGGCATTTTGTGAAAAGAAAATGATTTTGAAGAAGAAATGATATTTTTCTCAAAATTCATTTCAAGTGTTTTTTCCAAACTATTTTCCATCTAAGATGACATTATTTAGTATGATTATATTTCAAATATAATTTCTCTATTATTTCCATGGTTTGATTCTTCTTATGATGAGATGATATCCATTTGTTTAATATGGATTATGTTATAATGGTATGCTGTTTATGAAACCCATTTTATTCTTTGGGTTATGATGAATTATTTATGTTTATTTTGTGGAACATGTAAAAGTTATTTCATTATGAGATGGATGGGACTGATATCTACCTCCATTGAATTGGGTAAAGATTTATATCCCATGAGATAGACATGGCTAGAATGGAGATTGAATCGAGTTTAGTAATATATGGCTGGTACGGCAAGTAAATCTAGTTTAGTAATGGACTTTGTCCACTATGATGGTATTGGAAACATTGCCTTGGCTACTATGGAAATAATTACATGTGCTTAATGGTTATCCACAATTACATGTTTTTTTCCCAGGATATATTATCATTAATAATGTTCCTTTATCATTTATTCCTTATGTACTGCCTAGATTTATGTCATTGTTTATGTTCATGTTTTTACGTTCAAATGGTTATGGATTGTTTTTATGTTCTCCATGTTTACCCTTACTGAGCATTTGAGCTCACCCTTTTTATGTTTTATTTTCCCTAGGATATAAATAAAGGTTTTGGGTAATAAAAAAAGGTTAAGATATTTATAGGATATGTCGAAGATCTTTCACCATGATTAGAAGATTATGTTCTGAGTTTCCAAAGACACTAATCTAATATGTTCTTTGGGAGTCTGTTTTTTTAATGTATTAAGTATTCTGAAAAATAATGTAATTTCTATGTTAGGACCATAAGGCTGAGTACCATGAGAGGGGGGTGAATCGGGGTATGACTAATTTAAAATTAAATCTCATTCTGATCTTGTTTTGCTATTATGAAAAACAATCTTCTCTCTCTTTGTTATTGCACAATATAAACAGAAAGTAAAGCAAGCACATGACACAAAAATTTTACTTGGTTCACCGCTAAGGGCTACGTTCATGGAGCATATGCCGACAGGCTTCCGGTAGTACCAAATTCTACTATACTTCACTAGCCATGGATTACAATGTTCGTGCACAGTCACTATGTCCCAGGATCACTGCCTTCGGCTCACTGCTTTCCCAAGGGTCACTCCCTATTTCTCTTTCTCTAGCTCACTACTAGTGGAGATGATCACCTTCTTCATCTTCCATCGCTCACTACTATGGAAAGGATCCACTCACAATTTATTAACCTGTAGGTATCTTCATTTTCATGAATGAATGCATCTTCCTCTGTATGTAGATGCTCTGTTGAAGTAATACTTTCACCCATAGATGAATATCTGTTTGCACCGAAGGTATCGACCAAACTTCCAGCTTCCACGCAGCCTGAAAATCACTACTGGAAATAAACCTTACTTGGAATGCAAGTCAATCTCGGCGCGCAAGTATCGGTGCGCAAGTCTACCTCAGACACTTGCACGACACAACCTTCTTCAACCCAAAACCTGTGCGACTCACTTCCTTTTACGCCCAAACCAATATTGGCGCGCAACTGCCAACCGGCCCACAACTTCTCACACTGGCGTGCAACTTCAATTACACGACCACACACCACTTGCACAACCACCACACTTGCATGACAGGAGCTCTGATTTCTCAATGTGTTGAACTCTGGTAAAGAATGAAGATGGGTGGTCCAGTATTTATAGGCAATCTGACCACCCTGCATGACGGCGCGCAAGTCAACCCTCGGCACGCAAGTCTCGACACGCAGGTCTCTTCCCCTAAAAGTCACTTGCGTGACCTACATCCAAACTTAAGAGAACGTATTTCATTTGCCATATTTTGATCTTATGATCATGAAAAACCACAGGCGCGCACGTTCTCAAACATCCAAGGCATCAGGGCACAAGTATCTTTCATGGCGCGCAAGTCACCTGCGCGACCTCACCAAAACATGCGCGAACCTTATCCCTTTGCCATATTTTGATGATCTGATCTTGAAAAACATATGGCGTTAATGTTTCCAAGCCTTAATGTACACATCGCGCAAGTCCCTTTTCCAAAAACCACATTTCATTATATGTCGATTTTCAGGCCCAAAAATTTGGCAAACACTGGAAAACGGCACCACCTTGTATCTATTCTTTTTGTACCGCCTCCAGATCATCTATCTCTTTGTCGATGTTCTTGAATCAAACATGGATCATTAATCATAGCTCTTGAACTCGACATTCCAACATGAAATCCTCTTTGTCCAAAAATTTGTATGTCATGGTTTGTATTGTCAACAATCACAAAACAGATGTTCACTTTGTCAACAAACACAATCACCTCAAAAATGATTCAATGATTCCTTGAGGTATTTTTTCCCAATAATATCCCCCTTTGGTCTTGTTGACAATTCTTCCACAAATAGATACAACATTAATTCTTCAGCCACCATTTACCTTTTGTGATTCTGATAGGGATCAAGGATTTACTCAACACATCCTCTAAGCCCACATGTGCAATGCTCGACGTGAGAAACAAGAGTAAATTAAAATTTCATCCATGATTCACTTCTAATTTGACATCCACTGTTGAATCCAAACTAATACAAATTTCCAAATTGATCCCAATTTTTGATACATCACTGATAGTAATTTTTGGAAATATTCATACCACATTCCAACATCTCTTTTTTTTTTCTTTTATCACGATCCTCAACTGTCGTGATATCTATTCTTTGATCGATCACCTCTAGCATCATCAAATTTAAAACTCTCGCCCTTTCTTCTCAGAGCTTCAACTCTTGTCAGTTTCAAAACCATTTTAGCCCTATTTCCTGTATTTTCAAAGCTAAGCTCTGGCTAAGCATGTTCAACTAGCTTCAACTCCCCCTATCTGGCTGATCCACCTATCAGCTTCTCCCCATATCATTCATGATTTATCAAATTGCCACATTATCTCCCCCTTAAATAATCACTATTTTCTCCCCCTTTGTCAATGAACCCAAAGGTTACGCCTTTGCAGTCTGTAATAGAGTAGAGAACACATATCAGTACATTAGGGAAACACACATCATACCTCGGTGAGAGGGGTGTTCCACATCCACATGCTTTTAAGTGTGGGGAATCGACTGAACTCCCAGAGCTAGTCGATGCCTTTCAAATGCTTCCTTGGGTAAGGCCGTTGTCAGAATATCTGAAACATGTAACTTTGTAGGCAGATACTCCAACTTCACAAGTCATTGTTCCACCTTCTCCGTGATGAAATGATACTTATTCTCAATTTTCTTTGTCCTTGAATGATGGACAGGATTTTTTCTATGATTTATAGCACTTGAGTTGTCTCACTGGATTCCGATCAGATACTTCACTTCAACTCTCATATCTTCAAGCTCCTTCTTCATCCACAATAACTGTGTGCATGCTTGAGTGGCCGCAATATACTTGGCTTCTGCGGTGCTCAACAAAATACAATCCTGCTTCTTGCTTAACCAAGCAATACATAGCCCACCAAGATAGAATGCACCACCTGACGTTGATTTTCAATCATATGCTGAACTGGCCCAGTCTGCATTAGTATATCCCAATAACTCTGTCTGAGATTTGTCAATATATGTCAATCCAAAATCCATTGTGCCCTGGATATACCGAAGTATTCTTTTCACTACAAGCACGTTTCCTTCCATGGGATTACTCTAATATCTCACTGCTTGGCATGTGGCGAAAACAATATCTGGCCTTGTTGTGGTTAAGTATATCTGAATTCCAACAATTTTCCTGTATTTTGTGATATTAACTGCCTTTCCATCCTCATCGTTTGATAATTTAATCCTGGTAGCAACCAGAGTCTTTATCTCCTTGGAATTATCCATTCCAAACCTTCTCAGAATATTCTTGCCATATTTATATTGAGAAATGAAGGTTCCATTCCTTCCTTGTGTCACCTGTAGACCTAGGAACAACGTTAGCCCTCCAATCATTGACATTTAAAACTCATTTTTCATGAATTCAGAAAACTATCTACACTGAGCTTCATCTGATTCGCCAAAAATTATGTCATTGACATACACCAGCACCATCATCCTTTGATTATTGTCATTACTGAAATAGTGGTTGTAATCAACTCTTCCATGAAGAAAACCATGCTTTTTCAAGTACTGATCAAGCCTTGAGTACCATGCTCTTGGTGCTTGTTTCAGCCCATACAATGCCTTCTTCAGTCTTCAAACTTTGTTCTCATCCTCATGAATGAGAAAACCATCTGGCTGCTCAATGTACACCTCTTCTTACAAACCCTGTTCAAGAATGCGGATTTGACCTCCATCTAGAACACTTTGAACTTTCTTTGCACTGCTATGGCCAAAAATAATCTGATTGTCTCCAGCCTTGCAACTGGTGCAAATGTCTCATCTACAACTATTCCCTCTATCTGGGAGTATCCCTTACACACTAGTCATGCTATGTTTCGAATCATAGTTCCATCTTCATTCATCTTGTTGCGATAGACCCATTTAGTCCCGATGACATTCTTGTCTGCTGGCCTCAAAAGAATCTCCCATGTTTGGTTCTTCTCAATCTGATCATGCTCTTCATTCATAGCCTAAACCCATTTTATATCTTCGGCTACATCAGAAAAACATTTCGGCTCCACCTGAGATAAAAATGATGTTTGCTGTAATTATTTCATTCTTCGAGTCTGAACTGGAGCTGTCTGATCACTAATGATATTCTACCTATCAATTTCAGCTCGACTCTTTGGCTTCCTTGAAGACACGGATTTGACACATTCTTGTTCATCATCAGTATCTTATTTTGAGTCAGCCTCTGCCACTTCTCCACCTGTGTTACTTATTTCCTCATCACTTTCATCCTGAAATTAGTCACTGGGTCGTTGAGTATTCTGTTCATTTTCAACTATAGTGACATCATTGCTCTCAACTATTTTTCCCAGCCTTTTGTTGTAGCATTTATATGCTTTGATTTTCCCTGAGTAGCCAAGGAATATCCCTTCATATCCTCATTCCTCAAACTTCCTGTGATTTTCTCTATTGAGAATGAAACACTTAATTCCAAAGATTCGAATGTATTTCAGCGTTGGCTTCTTTCCATACCTAAGTTCATACAAAGACTTCTCTTGCTTCGGACACAACAGAGACATGTTCGAAACATAGAATGATGTCAAAACTACTTCCTTCCAAAATTTCTCTGGTAGGTCTTTATCAATATGAATCGTTCTTCCCATGTTGTTGATGATATGCTTTCTCCTTTCAACCACTCCATTCTGTTAGTGAGTTCTCACTGATGAAACTTGATGCCCTATCCCGTGTTTCTCGAGATATTTTTCCACATGACTGTTTGTGAATTCTGCACCGTTATCTGTACGGAACGTCAAAATTTTCTACCCAAGCATCCTTTCTGATTCCCTCCTGTACTTTTTTATGCAATTGAACACCTTTGTCTTATGGGTAATGTAAAATACACAGGCCATTCTGCTATAATCATCAATGAAAATAACATAGTACCTTTGCCCATTTATAGATCGTGGTGAGATAGGTCCACATATATCAGCATGACCTAATTCGAGCACTCTTGTTGATTTCTGTTCCTTTGGTCTGTATGTCTTTATGATGATCTTCCTTTGTTGGAAAAAATCACACATATGAGTGCAATCACATGATAGTTTGGGAAGGTCTCTAGTATAATCACACTTTACGAGATCCTCCATAGATGGTTGGCATAGATGACCAAGTCGCTTATCCCACAACTGGTTTTCTTCCTCTTTGGATTAAAGGCATGTATCTTTTTCCCCACCTACAAGGTAGAGATTTCCCTTTGTCCTTTTTCCTTGTAAAAAAACTTCTCCATCTTTTCATTTCACAACACAAATCATCTTAGTAAATCGGATAGAGTTCCCAGAGTCACATAGTTGACTAACACTGAGTATGTTATGACTAAGACGCTCTACTACGAAGACATCAGCACGTCTCATTTCTTTTCCCCCAAACTTGGATCTCCCGGATCCAACAATCATCAGGCCTTCATCATTTCCAAATTTTACAACTCCTTCTTTGTCATATTTTATGCCTACAACAAGATCCTTATTAACAATCATGTGGTATGTGCAACCACTATCAAGGATCCACACACCAGATCGATCTGATGCGTTATGGGAAATCTCCGCCACCACAAACTTCTCATTTTTCTTCTTCTTGGTCCATACTTTTTCTTTCACACTCGGCATGGATTGAGACTCCTGTTCTTTCTCAGAGTATGATAGACCAGCCTCATCTTGCAAATCTACAAATCTATTCTTCATTTTTAACTCACCTATCGGTCTATTGATCTGCTGCTTGCGAACGTTTTGATTCTGATTTGGTACATTTCGCTGAATGGTCTAAGTACAGTATATAGCCATGTGCCCAAATCCGCCGCACCAAAACAGGGTCCTTCAAAATATGTTCTGGAAAACTGTTCTCTCTTTGGCTGCCACCACTGTTCTTGTTCCCTTTGATATCTCTTGGCTATGGAACACACATACTGTGAATGTCCCATCATCCAACAACAATAACACCTGATATATGGTGCATTCCGTCGTGGCACTTCAGCACTCTGAGTTTCCCTTTGGGATCTCTGAATATTCTAATTTTTCTTTGTGCCCAAATCAATCTTCAATCTCAAGATGGGTGCTTGCAGTCTGACTTCAATTGCCACAGATTTTTCTTTATGATCAAGCCCTGAATCAGCCTTAACAATTGAGCTAAATTGCTTCTTCTTTCCTGCTGAACTACTAGGCGCCTCTTTCATCTTTTCAGTCTTCAGAATTATCTGCTTTCCCAATAATATATTGGGAATAAAAGGATTTCCCTAGTCTTTAACTTTTCTCCCTAGACTGAAAACTTCTTCTTCAAACTCTTCGATATAATTGACATGATCTTTCACTTTTCTGTTCAAGCCATCGATCTCCTTTTTCTATTCTTCAATCTTGGGCTTATAATCACTAACTGATTTTGAGTTATCTTGTGTTTATAACTTGAGTTTATCAATTTCTTCCATCAACTCATACTTTTCATCTTCCTGCTGCTGCATATAGAGTTTGGCATCACGAACAACTTTATTATATTTCTTTGTTTTTGCTCTCTAAACATATATCTCCTCAAGAGCTAATTCCAATTCAGCTTCCATATCAACTCTTCCTTCAACTTATGCTTTCTCTTCTCCAAAGTCATTTTCTTCCTTTTACTGTGAACTACCGACGACCGCTACCCTAACATTTTGTCTATGGTCTTTACAATTTTCAAACTCCTCAACCTCTTCATCCTCAGACTCATCTGAACTATTTATTTCTTGTGAAATAATATTCTTCCTCTTGATGAAATTTCTCAGGAACTGCTTTTTCCCTTTCACATAGGCTGAAGATTTCTTCTTTGGATTTTCAAATTCATGTTCATCATTTTTTTCTTTATACTTTTTGGGGAATATTGCAGCAAGATGACCAACCTTTCCACATCGAAAGCATGCTAGTGGATGTTTCCCTTTAAACTTTCTTTTTCCTCATTGCAGATTTGAAGAAAGGAATGACATCACCTCATCTGTCTCTTCTTCCTCCTAAGAATCATCAATAGTGAGCTTCTTCATGGCCTTAAATTCCACCTCTTTAGATTTCCACTTTTCCACAGCATCGTTATCATCATTTCTCATTTCATACGCAACAAGAGTGTTGTGCAGGTTATCCAATGTCAGCTCTTTCGGATCATTATCTTCCAAAACAGAAACTTTCAGATTGAACTGAGGTGGAAGTTTTTTCAAGATGCACTTCACAATTTTAATGTCTTCGATAATCTCACCAAGACCTCGTATTTATTCTACCACATCATTTACCCTTTCAAAGAAAACATCAAAAGACTCATTCAGGTTCATTCTTAGATCTTAATACTTGTTCCACAACACTTGTAGCTTTGCCTCTCTGACTTTTGTATCCCCTTCATAAATATTCAACAGCTTTTCCCACATGGATTGAGACATTTTGCATGACATCACCATTGTATAGATGGGATTGTAAAGGGCTCCCCTAAGGCATTGATTGCTTTGGCATCAGCATCCGACTCTTTATGATTAGCTTCTGATAATGCACCACTAGTAATATCAGCTGTGATACCATGCATAGCTACTGAAAATACATCCATTCCCAAAGATCGGAAATAGTCTTGCATTCGATTCTTCCAAATATGAAAATTACATCCGTCAAAGATCGGTATCCCTCTATAATTAGTGACCTCCATTGAGAGAAGAAAAAATATCAACCCTTCCCTTTGATACCAATTATTAGGTCCACAAGACTTAATACCCTGAGAGAGGCGGTGAATCAGGGTATGACTAATTTAAAATTAAATATCGTTCTGATCTTGTTTCGCTCTTAAGAAAAACACGCTTCTCTCTCTTTCCAGTTGCACAATATAAACAGAAAGTAAAGCAAGCACATGACACAACAATTTTACTTGGTTCACCGCTAAGGGCTACGTCCAAGGAGTATACGCCGACATGTTGTCGGTCGTATGAAATTCCACTATACTTCACTAGCTGTGGATTACAATGTTTGGGCACAGTCACTCTGTCCCAGGCTCGCTGCCTTTATAAGGTTTTAGGGTCATCTCACTACATTCCCAGGGGTCACTCCATGTTTCTCTCTCTCTTTCTCACTGCTGGTGGAGAGGACCACCTTCTTCCTCTTTTTTTGCTCACTACTCCGGAAAGGATCCACTCATAGTTTATAGACTTGTAGGTCAATTCATTTGCACGAATGAATGCATATACCTCTGTATTTAGATGCTCTGTTGAATTACAAAATTCAACCATAGATGAATATCTCTTTGCACTGAAGGTATCGGGCAAACTTCCAGCTTCCACGCATCCCGAAAATCACTACTGGAAATAAACCTTACTTGGCACGCATGTCAATATCGGCGCATAAATCACAACTGGCTTGCAAGTCTACCTCAGACACTTGCACGACACAACCTTCTTCAACCCAAAACCTGCGCGACTCACTTCCTTTTACGCCCAAACCAATATTGGCGTGCAACTGCCAACTGGCGCACAACTTCTCACACTGGCGCGCAACTTCACTTCTGTGACCACACACCACTTGCGCGACCACCACACCTGCGTGACAGGAGCTCTGATTTCTCAAAGTGTTGAACTCCGGTAATGAATGAAGAGGGGTGGACCATTATTTATAGGCAATCTGACCACCCTGCGCGACAGCACGCACGTCCACCCTCGGCGCGCAAGTCACGACACGCATGTCTCTTCCCCTACAAGTCACTTGCGCGACCTACTTCCAAAATTTCAAGAACCTCTTTCCTTTTCCATATTTTGATCTTCTGATCTTGAGAAACCATAGGCGAGCAAGTTCTTAAACATCCATGGCATCGGCACATAAGTATCTTTCATGGCGCGTAAGTCACCTGCGCGACCTCACCAAAACTTGCGCGGACCTTATCCCTTTGCCATATTTTCTGGATCTGATATTGAAAAACATATTGCGTGCAAGTTTCCAAGACTTCATGTACATGGCGCACAAGTCCCTTTGCCAAAAACCACATTTGTTTATTTTTCGATTTTCAGGCCCAATAATTTGGCAAACACTAGAAAATGGCGCCTCCTTGTATCTGTTCATTTTGTACTGCCTCCAGATCATCCATCTATTTGCCGACATTCTTGAATGAAACTTTGATCATTAATCACAGCTCTTAAAATCAAAATTCCATCATGAAATACTCTTTTTCAACAAATTTTTATGTCATGGTTTGTATTTTCAACAGTCACAATGCATATGTTCACTTTGTCAACAAACACAATCACCTCAAAAATGCTTCAATGATGGCTTGAGGGATTTTTTCCCAACAGTCTATGTAAGTCATGTGGGTGTCTCTATAATTTACAAAGTTCAATCATTATAGATCCTACAAGTGATACAATTTTAAAATCAAATCTTCATTATCTACATCTTATATCATTAATTATTTTTGGAAGACTACTCTCTCAAGGATTATGGTGTTAGCAAAAATTTGTTCCTAAATGAATATACATAAATCTCAACTGATCATTTTTAATTTTATTTAATATTATACCAAAACTAAATCAATTATATAAATTCATGAATACATAAATTATTATCTAAAATATAAATAATATTTTTATTATTTTGGAACAACTGTTATGAACCTCCTTCCAATCCATAAGAAAAAATAGCATCGCTCGTCGTTATGTGTGAACATCATCCTCCACAGGGAGATGTGATTCTTTATTCATATCCATTTTCTGAGAATGTATATAAGGATTATTTTAATGAATATATATGATATGTGTTTTGTATAATAATTATACAAGAGTAGTGAATTATTATTTTCATTTCATTCAATCCATCATTGAACAGTGGAAGTAATATTTATGTGTATATGCATACTATCGTATACTTGAATGGTGTAATTCATTTTTAATTCTAAATACTTTTTGGATGAATATATATATATATATATATACTGAGTGTATTTGAAATTTATATAATGAGTAAAATAATATAGATTATGGAATCTAGATAAATTTTCATGCGCCAAAACTGGAAAACTATAATTCTCATGAAAATTGAAAGAGTTAACACCCAAAAATATTGACATTAATAAGAAGTGATTAATAAATGGGTGTAAAAACTTATTAGTGGGTCATATATTATATTTTAACTATATAAATGAATATATAGTATTTTTATAATAAATAATAATTTATTATTTAGGAGTTTCAATGATTTAAAATTATGTCTAGCTCATGTTAAGGGATTTATGTTACAATCTCATTGTTTATCAGGATTACTGGGGATCAAGATTCATATGATGAAATTTTTTGATTTATAACACATGAGTCCGATGAATATTATTATCTTCTAGTTATTTTATGATATTATATGTTTTAATTTCACATTATACACTTAAAAAACTATGATATAGAATGAGTATTTTTATGTAAAAATGAATCTATTTAACATTTTTCAAATATATTTTTTCTTTAATATCCATGTTTTATGAAATTTTCTCAATAAAATTTTTACCAATATTCAAATATTTTTTCAAGAAATTATTTCAATGAATTATTTTAAAAAATAATTTAAAAAATAATTTTTTAATCATTATCCGAACAAGGTAATTTTAAACATTTTCAAAAAAAATTAAAAGTGACTATTTTGTAATGTAGGATGAATGAATGAAATATCCAACCAAAATTATCACTTATGGAATTTATTTTTCCATCCCATGTAACAATGTTTATTTCCAAGATATTTTTTCCATAATATTTTTGAAATTTTTAGAATTTTAGATGTGATATTAGTGTGAAAATGGTATTTTCATCAAGAAGTATTTCATGTCATAATTTAAAAAGAATTTCAATATAAGATGACATCCTTAAATGATACTTATTATTTACTAGAAACATGATTGAATTATTAAATCATTATTCATTCCCTATATGATATAATTTTTATAAATCAAAATTTTTTCCCTGTATTTTGAAATTATAATATGTTGAAATGTTTACAAAACTTATTCTCTATACTTAGGTAGGGAAATGTGATGAATGATTTATGATCATGTGAGGAAAAAATTAAGGAATTATCACTATATTGTGGTTGGGTCATGAATAACATTTATCTTTAATGCATTGGGTAAATATAGATAGACAAAGAGATAACAATGACTAGTATATGGAGTGAACCTTTTTTGTATCTGTATGAATAACTTATTATATACTTACATCTAAATATAAAATAATATTATGATATAATGGGTTGTGAACAAAATAAACCATGATAGTATTCAAGGAAAACATTAACTAAAGATATTATTTTATATGATTATTTGTACACCACAAACATATGAATTATGCTAATGTTATTAATTTATTATAATCATCCAATATTTTTTTTCATCAATCAAGATCATGATATATTATTGTTAGGGTATTATTTTATAATTTTTACTCATAAAAAAATCCACTTATTCTCATATTATGTTTAAGTGATTAGTGGTATCTTTTTTATTTATCCTTACTTATAATCATTGCTCACCTTTTCGTGTGTGTCCTTTACTAGGATTTGAAAAATATTTTTGTGTATGATATGTCTTAGTTGGCTTCTAATTACAAATAATATCATGGGAGATGATGTAAATCAATTTTAAAAAATTTTCTTCATGTATCCATGTTTCTAAGGATAGACAACTCATATTTATTTTGTGTGAATCATAATTTATGTATTGATATTCATGTAACGTGATGTAATGTTTATGTCTAAAATGAATGGGTCACTATACATATATCAATAATGATGCAATGATGTTGATAGTGGCATGGTGGGGTATACACATAAATCATTATTAGTTTCAGTAGTTTAATATCTATATAGTGAGGGGGTGATATAGAAAATGACAAATGGAACATTATAGTGAAAAAATTCAGTGGATCCTGATGGTAATCAGGTGGTCTGGGTGCACATGGATAATAAATGGGGAAAATTATAGAGGTTCGATGCTTGGGGTGGTAGGGGAGGCAATTTTTGTCTACAACCTTCAATAGTGGGCATTTGAGCTGTTGAATTCACGGCCTAGAGGCCATTGGTCATTTGGACCATGTAATGAACTTTGAGCCATGTATTTTATTAGCATATGTGACTCTGGGCTTATTTCACATATACTGGGTCCCCTCTCCACCTAGTTTTAAAAGGTTTTTCTTTCCTAACAAAAGGGGTTATTCCCCCAATTGTTAAAAAATAGTTCATTAGTTAAATTATAATTAATAAATATTATTAAAATTAAAAACATATAAATTATAAATGAATAATTAACAATAACATTATTTATAAAATTGATAATTAATCTAAATTCAAAATTAACAAATAATATTTATTAATATTTATTAATAATAGTTATTAATTATAAATTTTAATAATTAGTAATTAATTATAAATTATTATTATTAAATATTATTTATTTATCTTTTAATATTAGTTTCTAATTATTAGAAGTAATTAGTCATAATTAATAAAAAATATTTATTTTCTTAAACATCAGAAATTATTAATATTACTTATAAATTATTATTACCAATCATTATTTTTTAATAATTATTATTATCTAATAATTAATTTAAATTAATAAATTTTTTATTAATAATTATTAGATATTACTAATTATTTTCATTTATAAATTGATGAATATTAATTATTATATAATCTTATTTACTGTTATTAAATATTATTAATTACCATTAATTAAAAATTTTAACTAATATCTGTTTTTACTATTTATTAATTAGTAATATTAATTAATAATTTTAAAAATAATTATTAATTATATTAATTATGTCAATATATCTTTTATTAATCATATTATTTTTTAATTTAATTAATTGTAATTTTATTTAATTATAGGTATTATTAATGATATGTAGTTGATTATTTTTTATTATCTATAATATTTTATTATTTTTAGAATTCTAGAAATTTGAAACTAAATTCCAACAGGAAAATCTTAAAGGATTATCAGGGTCCCCTCAACTATATACGGGTTTCATGGGAGATATTCTTTTTATACTATCTATTATTTTAACTTGCTGTGGGATAGTCAAAAAGGGACCATATAATTTATAAAACAAATTGTATAATAGAAAATATATGGGGTCAAACATTAAAAATACTACATTAATAAATGAAAAGAAGATGAAATATGTAATTTTTTCATAATAGTACTTTAAATATTGTTATATATATATTATAAAAAATGACTAGAGATAATTAACTAAAAATCATTATCATGTATCAATGAATTTGATGATTTTACTCAGAATGGTCAAGCATCTATTTATTTGATGCAAAACTATCATAGATTCTCATATAATAAAACATAACCAAGAAAATAATTATTCAAAAATTTCATTTTTTTTCTTAGTAAACACTTAATTCATATATTATTAACTTTTATATGATACATTCTCAATATGTTTTCATGGTTTCCTAATGAAATTATTTTTCTCATATTTTAAAAAATACTTCTATAAAAAGTTTTTCAAACATTCTTAGAGAATTTAAATTTCCAAAATGGGTTTTATAAAACACTATAATGGTCTATATATTCTATGTCATTGTATTTTGAAATAGATTATGCTTGATAACAGAAATTATTTATATTTAAAAATCGTCCTACATTATCAAGATGGAATATGTAATTTTCTTTTCTATTAAATAAGTGATCTGATAAGTTCAATTTTTTCCCAAAACATCCACTATAAATATGAATATTTTTTTTATGATGACTTTCCTTATTGAATACCCTATTTTTTATTTAATTAATAGAATAGTGTTCAATTTGGTGTCATTCATTGAATTATTGTATAAATTATCTAATTTGTTTTATGAATTATTAAAGTGCATCTACCTAGATTTTCACTGAATTTATTTAGACAAAGAATAAGTTTCTATGGATTTATCATGTTGTGATTATTTACTAAATTATGAATGTTTTTTATGTGGTTCCTTTTGAATATGATAGTAAACTCAATATCCTTCCATGGGTTCTTTATAGTATATTAAATTATATATTTTACTTGGAACATATATGTATTGATGAATGAAGGGTGGGGACCTATATATCCTTAAAATTAATTGGATAACAGTTCATATGTCATGAGTTAAAGTATTCATATGAAAATTTTATTTTAATAGAAGAATGATAATTGATATTCTGGTTACTGAATGAATTTTTCCATATACTAATGTTTATCCAACATTTGAAAGGTATATTGATGTCACGCTCTCGTATCTATTATTTATTGAATAATGATTCCACAATCATTAAATTCATTATGTTTTCCTTTTGAATTGAATTATTATACATGATTTTTCTCGTATACCTTTTTATATATCAATATAAGACCCATCTTATCATCTAATGATCACTTATGATATTTGATTGTCTGCACCAATGTTTAACATTACCGACCATCAGAGCTCACCCCTTAACTATGTTTTTTATATTTTATGATGAAATGTAATATGTACAAAATTAGTAGATGTACATACTGGGTGGATGATTTTTAGAGGTATTAAATATTTGTTACGAATTAATTAATTTCATATATACCGGGAAAAATTATATTTGACACAAAAAATGGGATCAAATAACTGAATATTATTTCAAAAATAGCTCAAACATTATACATAATTTTTTTGGAATGTTAATGTTACATTATTTGAGAAATATATTATAATTAAGTATATATATTGATGTCAATGCATAATTTGAACATTTTTAACACCAGATTCTAGATTGGGGGTCAGGGGATCATCGTTTTAAATATTTTTAATTATTTTATAATTAATATTTTTAATGACCTATTTTCAAACATTTAAAATATGTTTTCATACAAGTTATATGAATTTTTATATTAATGTTATAAAATACATAGTATACTTCTATTTTTTTGATCTACCTCCATATGATCTATCTCTTGTGAAACAATATCCACAATTATGTCATAATTTATTTTGTAAAATAATTGTTTATTGAGATTTTTTTGTGTATCGTAAAATTAAACGTTCATTTAATATTATGAAATTCTGTTTGGAAATAATATGACACTCGTTTTCCTTCCAAGGGTATTTTTTAGAGTTTGTGATTTATTTATTTCATATGGAACATATGTTCGTTTTTATCATTAAATAATGGGGGTTATAAATAAAAATCAAATAGATTAATGAGGATTTATATCTTTAAGATAATAATTTTATGATTATACATGATTGGATTTATTCAGAACATAATGAAAATGAATCATTGGGTTTTACCATAATATAATCAAAGTCATGATTATGTGTTCTGTAAAATTAATGTGAAACAATGATTATGTTTTCTCATAATATAATTTAGGGACATGATTCTCATTGACCATAACATAATTCATGGTCAGGATTTGATTTTATCCCAATTTTTAGATTTCATATGGTTATTCATTTTTCTAATTTTCATGTAATTCCACATTTCAATTTCATTCCACAATATTGTGTATTTATTCCAAGGATCATGATTATTTTTACACTATTTCATGACATAGAATTGGTAATATTGTATTATGATGACATTATTAAGGTATTATATTCCCAATTCAATATCTATGAAATTCATCCATGTATAATGATTACAATTAATGAAGATACACTCTCTTAAATAGGATATTTCTTCAATTGTTCTTCTATGATTTTGTGCATATGATCTAACACATTAATTAATACTTATTAGTATTCATTTTATGATCATTTGACCAAAAACCTTTTTTCAAATTTCCCAATTAAATGTATGTAAGATTATGTGAAGAGGATAGTATAATTTCATTATTTGTTAGGGATACATTAAAGTAATAAAAAGTTATAAGATGTTTTTGAATATAAAAATTAGAGTCAATAAAAATTTTGGTTTTGGTATTTTTATTATTATTGTGAGTTGTGATATTTAAATTATTGTTAAGACAAAAAATAAATTCATTTTTAGCTTAAGACTTCTCAAAATATCATTTTTTCATTCATATATATGAAAATAAATTGTAAAACCCCATGGATTGTGGCCTTTATAATATTATGGTCCTAGGATATAAGGATATTTTTATTAGTTTAAAAACAATAATATGGTTGTTATTGTTTTTATTATATTAATTATTGATGCTCAACCAATAATTATAATATGTATGGGATCAGAGTATCATTGACTATTTTTTACATACATAATCCTGGTTTGATATTGATAAGATGATGTATGTAGTACATTTTCATGTGTGATTATCTGGATTTTATATATATGTTTGATAAAAATAATTATATAGTCTAAATAGTGACTTAGATCAAGCAGATATCAACATTTAAAATAAAAATATAGAAAATGGAGGTTTTTACTACACTAGGATATGAAGTTTTGTATTTATGAAATTATTTAAATAATTATCATGGTGAAATTGATTAGGAGTACTATAGTATTTCTCTACAAGTGATTCCAAAATATATGAGAGGATGTTATGTAGTTTAAAATATCATTTAATATATGTTATGTGAATAACGTGGTTGAATACATTCTTTTTTATAAAAATTAATTAATTAGTGAATGAGTTCAACATATATAAAAAATTTTAGGTTTATATTTAATAAATGTTATTTTTAAATTTTAATGATATAAATATTCTTTTTTAATGATCATAAAATTGGAATATTTTAATTTCACATAAATAGTTAAATTATATTAATTGTCTATGTCAACTTCTATAATATTTAATTGTATTATATATTCATAATTTTTATTTTGAATCAAATAATTTTTGAATTAATTTGGAATCAATATCAAGACATTAGTCAGTTTAAAAATATGATGATAAATATTTGGCAGAAATCATTATTTTGATGTAATTTATATTTCAATGAAATATTCATTAATTTAATTTAAATATATTTATTCCATGGTACTTGTGTTATATTTATAAACATTTAATAATATTTTTTAGGTTTTTGTAAATTTTTTTACTTTTTATCTAATGTTAATGAAAAATAAAATTAAAGAACACACGATCGTGGAACTTTTTACTATATAAATGCAGTGGTATTTTAAAGAAAAGTATATAGACATTGGGTTAGAAACTAAATTATTCAAAATTATATGGTTAATTATTTTTTTTATGGAATAATTTTTAATATACTGTTTAAAGTTTACATATTCATGGAAATTAACAACATATTTCAATGAATTAATATTGTTATAACCTTAACTCAAGAAGATTTAACGTTTTAGAAACCTTTAAATCGGGACAATATGGATTTTAATTTCTTAACTAATTTATGACTTCAAATTTAATTAATTTAAAATCATTGTAATGTTAATGTAGTGAATTAAATTTAATATATTTGGACCCATAACCTTTTTGTCTTGGGAGGTAATTACCAACTTTTGATGAACCATATTTTTTACGACATTATATTAAAATATAAATAGAAGACAATGAAGAGAAGTAGTTATTGATCTAGTTGAGAAAAAATAACATTTTGTGAAAATATAAAATTATATTTATATAAAATTAGTGGGATACAATTTTCCTTAATGATGAGATCTGTCCAAGTATCGTTACTTACTATACTGAAATAAATGATATTAAAATAAACTCAATGACTACATAAATGAGTCAAAACATGTTTCTCCCCATTCATGTAACTAATATTAGTATTATACCATTATTGGGGCTTGAAAAATACTTTATTTATGTCATTTACTATCTTTGTTTTTTTATTATACCTCCTATATTAGTCTAGGTCCTTTCTAGTGGTTCAATATTATCAACTTTTATACCATATTCAATAATTTTTCTTCATTTTCGGTGGGTCAATTCCCTAGAGTAATAGTGTGTCTATGGGTGGTTATTTTGTAATATCCTCATGATATTCCATGGAAAACACCACCCAATTAATTTAAAAATAATGTGAAGTAGGAGGATAGTGAGGATAGTGGATGAATCCCCCACCATAGAATAGCTAAGATAGAGGATGATAATGGTTCTCGATTACTTATAAAATGAGTGTTCCTACAAATTCTTTCATCATTTCATAGAGTAACATCCCTTTTATAATTTGACACAATATTTGAGGGTTATTTATTAGTTGATTATTTAGTATTCTAGACTGGAATTTATGAATGATTTCTCATGGTCATATGAGATTCCATTATTTTCCATTTTTATAAATCTCCTTATTTTAGGTTTTTTAAAAATAAATTATGTTTCTACTAATTTATTAATTTCTCATTTTATTTTCATCTAAAAATTATAAGTACAATAATCAAACGGTAGACAAAAATCTGGATATTGAGGGGTCGAAGAAGATGAGACAGTTTCTGGTGGACAATACCAAAGAGAAAAGTGAATGGATTGATTAGAAGAAACATATTTTTTAGAGGACTCAACATGGGGAAGATCTACAGGGAGGAATACAAGATATCATGGGGAAACATGGAGAATCTATATCAAGGCACCTTATATTACTATCCTGACACCCATGTACATATTATCCTCGAGATATTGTTTAGGGATATTTGTTCCAACCAACTCAATATATTTTTCAAAAAATATATCATATCATTTGGTGCTGAAACATGTAATGTGTGAGAGTTCTCAGTTCTCCCTTAAATGTTTTTGGAAAAAAATTCATGTTTGATGGTTGCATACTGAGGTTTATTAAATACATCATTCATATATATAAGGGGATATTTCTTGAAGTCGCATCTTGATTTCGCTGGTACAACAGATTGGAAAACTAAACGAGATTAATTTTCCATTATTTATAGTGAATATTCAAGAACAATTTTAGATGAATAATTAAATAAATGAAATTATAAATAAATTTTAAAGTGTTAAAAAATAGAATTGGAATGAATTATTTAGGAGTGAAATCTCCAGCATAGATTTTGATTTAGAACATCAGGTTGTTTTATGTATTATGGAGAAAATTACAATGAATGAAATTTAAGATACACATATAAAGTTGTATCATGAAAAGTAACATCATAAAATAATTTAAAAATACTAAAAATCATTCTCTCTTCAATTTAAGAGTAAAAATCGATGGCCTACTATACAAACCCCATTAATAACATCATTTTTGGACCACATTTGTTTTATGAAAAAAGATTTATATGGAACGTGAAAATATTTGGGAAATTATTTTTTACATTTGTATGATCTTCTCATCATAAATATCACCAATAATTTTCTAATGGATATTTTGTTTACCAATTACATGGATTCAAATTTTTTTAAAAATGCATTATTCATAAGTATAATGAGAAATGATAAAAAATTCACAAAATGTTGAATCTAATTCAATAAAAAGATGAATGATTTTTATTCATAGTTCAACAGAGAGACAAAATCTTGGTTATTACAAATAAAAGAGAATAATGTTGATATCCAAATTTTAAAATTGATGAAATATGTGGTACTTCAAGAAGGAATACTATAAAATTATATTAATTGATAATACAATCACGGAAATGTGGTAATTACTTTTAGAAAAGGATGCATAATAGTTGATAAAATTGGAAAAATAACTATTTTAGATAATAAAATATTTCAATTATACATAGAAAATAAAAATGAAATAGATTATAGAACATTGAGTATTGATGTAAATTGTTTTCTTAATATAATCCAATATTAGTTGGACTAGTTTATATGGGTAATGATATAAAATTTCAATTAAACTTATTCAAAACCATAGGTTTCATTATTCATGATGGTATGGTTTTAATTATAAAAATATTACTTCATATTAATGGTCTAAAAAAGAATAAATTTTATTAAGAAACATTTGATGATATTGAATAATGACTCAAAATGAGAAATGTTGGATGAATATTTAAAAGGGAACACTTACAATGATTTATTCATAAAATATATAAATTAAACAATATATGATCACGGGTGAAACATACAGGGATGTGGGAATATTAGTTTCATTAACCAAATAAAAAATAAAATTGATGATGTCATGGAATCAAATTCTTGCCTATATATCAAAAAGAATCTTGGATATTATTATTAATTAGATGTTATATAATGGGCATAAAAAAGCATCTATTCCAATTTTTTAGCATTATGTTTGGATTTTGAAACAAAGGTTCATATTCTGGACATCGATAGGTTGGGTCAGTAAGATTTAAATGTTGATCGATTTTATAATTTATAAAGAATCAATTATATTGTTTTGCATGATCAAGGTACATTATATTATTCATTTCCAATTATTTTCATATATTTGATTCACACCCAATAATAGCGAACATGGATGTTTTTTAATTTATAAAAATCTCAATGTGTAAAAAGAGTTTATATCTATAAAGTTGATCAATTTTATAAGACAAAAAATGGTATGGAATAGACATGAAAATAGCTTAACACAACTTTTTAATAAAAATACATCACAAGATAGATTGTTTTGCTTTATATTCCACAATAGAATATATATCTATTCTTTTTAAATAATATATTTCTGAATAAAATAAGGGAAATATTGAAAACAAAAAAATCCCAAATTTTTGGGGAAGTACTAAATATATCCTAATAGGTGAGAAATTGATCTACTTAATTAGAGATTGATTTGAAGTCATGAATAATGATATAGACTTGTAAACTAATTAACTACTCTCTGTTATAAATTTTTAGAAGTTTAATATTTATATTATTTAATGACCATGAATTATTTGAAGAATATAAAAACTTTTAGAAATTCAATTTCATGTAATATATTTATGGTGTAAATATGTATCATTTGTTGGGCCCCATATGCAATAAAAATATCAAAAATATGGATTTATTTTCCCTAAATGGAATGTAGAAAATAATTATTAGTAGATATATGAAGTAATAAAATATAAATACAATATTAGTCGAGTCAGATGTTGAATAAATGTATGAAAATTTCTCCTCTAAGGCATTATAGGAGAATTATGATCAGTACCAACTGAGTTAGGACCATGATAGTTAAATATTTAGAAAAGAGACCAAATATGGAACTCAAAATATATAAATAAGAGAAATATGGAATGATTATTATTTATGGATCATAGAGATGGATATTAGTTTTTGAAGTTGAACTAGTAGCTATATGTATCCTTATAGATGATTTAATTTCCAAAGGAACATGAAGCATATTATATGATCATTACATGAGATCATGATTCATTATCACAAAGAAAGAATACTATAAAAAAATGGGGTATATAAGATCAAGAATTATGGAAATTAATATCTGTAATAATATCATATATTCTTCGAGGAAAAGGGATATGATATAAATGAAGTTATATATATCAATAAATCATTTTCTCTTTTTTTAGACTAATGTCTATTTCTGTAGTTAAGGGTATTTTTAATAGATATTTATTTCATCTCAAGTATCTCTATATGATAAAACAGTTCCCTATGGTTATATTGATGAATAAATCTATATGTTCCCACTAAATGGTTTTGTAGAGTAAATAATATATAACATAGTATATCACCGTGAAAAATATTTATTTAGTCACAATTTTGTTACATTTTATAAGAACAAGTTATTTTATTCCTATATCATGGTCAATATATATAGTAAAACTAATTTATATTGGGGTGCATATATTAATTTTTTAGACAGAAATTATTTAAACTCATTTATATTGTATTTGGATTATTTAAGATTGTATAAAAATTTTAATTTTTCATACATGTGAAATAGAGAGTTTATCCACTGTGATTTTTACAACTAGTGAAATAAAGAGGTCCTAGATGTTATAAGTAATATAAACAAAATTAATGTAGAGTTTGATAATAACTATGGGTTATAAATGACATGAAATTGTACCTATATGTGGATAATTAATTCAATATATAGAGATATAGGATTGTATAATTGAATTATGGTGAAGAGAATCATGAGATTCCTCAAAGATACCTAAGATAATTCATAATATTTTGGGTTATTTCATTTCTCTATCCATTGATATTTCGATTAAATTTATTATAAAATTCGTGCTAGAGTGTATACATTAATTGTTATGTATTTAATATTTTTGGATGAACTATGAGATATATTTAAATTTTATTTTAATTTTTTAATTTATACACAACATAAGAGAAGTAAAAGAAATCTATAAAGGATTTAAAATATGTAATTTGTATGGGAAGGTTGTTGGATTAGCTCATTCTTAGAAAGGAGAAGATTCTATTGTTTATGATAGTCAAAACACATTACACAATGAAATGAATACAAATTTTTATTTTAGTATGGAGCTTATTGGGCTACAATATAATTTTATTTATATATTTGGGGGAGGAATAATTCCTACATATGGATATAATTCAAACTATGAAAATTTCGATATTTTTATTTGATAAATATTAAATCTAAAAATATTATATCATTATATCTTGGATAAAACTTATATAAAATTGAGTTACATGTTTTTTAGATACAAAAGACTTAATGATAGGTGATGGGTTCTTAATTAAAACTCAATGTAGGTTATTTGTTAGAAGTAACCCCTTTATTTTATATCGATTATACCACCCACTGATTTAATAATTATGGGATAATGAGTGGTCTTGTAATGATTGAGTCACACCCCAACATATTTTCTATAATAAAATAGTGGAATAAAAGTATCATATTAAAAGGGATATCACCTAGTGGTATCATTATTTCCTAAAGTACATTTCCTTCACCTAATTGAGTGTTTATTTGAGTTGTATTTGATTTGGTGCTTCCCAATTTTCCCAAATATATTTTAATAATAAATTTATCATTTTCACATTAATATAGTTTCTAAAGCTATATATTAACACAATGTAATCTATATATATTTTTTCTATTTTTGACCATATTCTTTTGGGGAGTATTTAACATTAGATCTAGTGTCAATTTTTTCAACATATTAACTTCATTTTTTTCTTGAAATGAGTACCACAAAAAAGTTCCATTCAATATCAGTTGAAATTAGTTTTAGATTTACATTATCTTAATTTTCAATTAATGATGTTGGATCAGGGTTTTTTCCCTCACATATGTAGGCATGACTTTCCCTCTATTTTCTAGTCTGGATTTTGGAGTCTCACATCATATTCAAAAGATCAATCATCAAATCATTTTATAGATTTACTCATCCATTTCACATGATATTGTGCATACTCATTCATAGAGAAAGTGAATATTCCACATCCATTGAGGTTCAATGGAGTGAAAAATATTTGTTTATTTTAGTTTGATGCTCAAAATGATGATAAGGGGAGAAGTTGGTTGTGGAGATAGTACATGAGGTGGTGAGTGTTGGCCCACAATAGTTGTCCCGGAAGGATATAGAGATCATTTAATCAGCATCCCTATAAGTGATTTATTATAATTATTGGTTTATTCAGATTTATTAAAGTGATTCATTGAATTTATATCTTGGTACAATCCATTTATTCTTCCACTCTTCTTTCTTCGTAATGATTAGGTCCATGGATGGGAGGGATACAACCCAATCCAATATCATTATTGGTTTGGGGTAAAGATTTTTAGTATTTATGTTGAAAGAATATATGGATTTCCTTCATCCAAAATTATATTGTTTTTTATTTTAATGTGGAGAGAAGATTAATTAGTTGAAATTTTTGGAGGAATATTAGACGATGATGGTTCATGAATTTGAGTATTGTAGTTTATTTTAGAAAAATTGATATTTTAAGAATTTAATACACATTTATCTTGATTTGTAATCATAGGTTTTAGTTCATTGAAATCGTTTGTGGTTGATACTATATTTTTATTCATGAATTATTGTTCCCCTCAATAGTGTTCTTAATATGGACTAATGGAGTTACTGTATTGGTTCTTATGATGTTTTTTCTATTTTTATTTACCAGTCATAGTGGTGGAAAAATGATATTGATATTGTTTCAATTTAGATGGGGTAATGATTGAGGTATTCCTCGGTCGAGCTACCATATGCGGTATTATGTAATTAATTAGTTCAAGGATAGTGAATGAGTATTTATGGTCATATTTCTTTCAGTTTCATTTTTAATGGACATATTTATTTATGTATAATTTGTATATTATGTTCAAAAAAATAGTCACCATGGTATCTCATTTCAGGATTACTCCACCAAAATAAGCTAATAAATATAATCAGTTCCATGAAAGACCATAAAATTTGATCTTTATTTAAAATATGAGTCTCATGGATAGAAATAATTTTTTCTTAAATTGTGTTGTATGGAAAAAAAATTATTCAAATTATAATTAAATCAAAAATTAAATGTGTGTATTAATAAAATATATCCATATTTAATCACAACATGGGGTGGAATAATAAGATATCCAAAATTATCATTTTCTCCTCTTTAAAAATATGATAATATTTATATCAATATATTTAATTTCATTAAATTAATAATGAACACGATATAAGAATATTGGGTTATTTTTAAAGAGGTTTTAATTTTTTTACTATTTTGATGGGATCTACTTACTTATTCTATGATTTTATATCATGTTCTAGAAATGTAATAACATCATTATGTATGTTTTGTATAAGTGATTAATTAAAAATGATATTATTAAAATAACCATAATAATTATTGGAAGAAATATGTAATAATAGTTTTTTATTTCAATCTATCAGTATTAAATATATTAAATGGTTTTTTAAAGGGGAAGATGAAGAATTTTAGGAATAAAAATTAATATTTATAAAAATACTTTTGAGGGGATATTTATTCAATAATATCATTATATACCTATGGAATGATATAATTTAATTTATTTTAATAAGTTTAATTATTTTAATGTGTTGGGGGTAATAATTAACAGTGGATGGGGTAAAAAATATTTTAAAAATAGTTGTTACTCTTGGATTCTAACTACAAAAAGATAAATTAAATCAGTAAGAAATATATTCTTTTGAATAATCATTTATTATATTCATTAAGACTATTTTTTCTATTATCATAAATATAGAGGATAAAATAATGAATTAATCCAAATAAATGAAAATGTTTTAATTTTATGAGAGAAACAAAAAATTAAATAATTATTGGAGAACTATGTTTGACTCCAAGAAACTCTTGAGTTGTCCATAGAACAAATAGTCTATATCCTAATGATTTTGAAGAGTTATAAAATATATAATAAATTTTTTGAAAAATATGTAAAACATGAGGATTAAATTAATTATTATTTAGTGGAATAATATAAAAATAAAATGAAATATATTTTAGGTGAAATAAAGCATTTATAAGTTAAAGAGGTTTTATAGAATGGTCAACACTTAATTAAAGGAGAGTGGATTTTAACTAATTTTTTGTTGGGATAACATTCTAATTAAAAAAACAAAAATTTAATATCCTTGAGATGATGTTTATTTATTAAAATGACATAGAATTCATTGATACCAGTACCCAGGATCATATTTCTGGCTGTCCTCTAAGACTAGATGTATTTATTATTAACCGCAAAAATCAGAAACATCATTAAATTTAAGGAAATATTATTATTAGACCAAATATTGTGTACAAATCATTTATAGTGAGCTTGAGGTTTTCATAGAGAGACATGAAAAATATATAATGGGGTGTTATAATATAATATTTAAAATAGTGTGTAAAAGTGTATACATTATAAATACAAACATATATTCATAATTGTGAGGGAATATATAATAATATAATTTTATATACCAAATATCACACAAATAAAATATCCATATATGACATAGAAATATAAATAAATAATGATATAGAAAAAAATAGATAATTTCATTGTTATGGAATGTATATTGTTGGAAACCATAACCATACTGTTAAGGAATAAAAAATGTTATTATACATAAATGGGAAGGAAATACAAAATTCATATTCTAATTTTTCTCATGATACTTTCAAATTCATTATGGGGATATGTAGTTATGTCCCCCATCAATCACATACTATTTCTAATAAATTCATTAAATTAAAATAATATACTGACAAAAAATAAAATACGTAATTCTCCCAAAAAAACAAATTACACAGGAAACTATTTGTAATAAAAAATTACAATTATTAAAATAAAGAGAATATATGTTGTCTTTATTTCCTTGGTAATAGTATTTTTATAACCCCCATGTTATATAACCTTCAAAACTAATTATTATATATATATATTTCTCACACCACAGAGAATAAAATTATATTTTAAAGTAAATAAAAGTATTTAATAACAAAAAAAATAAATCAATTAGATAATGAATATGATGATGGAAGAGAAAATTAATTCAAGAGAGATTGAGATATTGATTTATTTAAAACATAATCACATGAACGTAAAAAAGTTAAATGATAGACCAATAAAAAAATAAGAGAGGAAAAAATGAAACAATACATAGAAAGTTAACAAAAAATTGTAAATAATGTCTTCAACAATTTTTTAATGATGTATATAAAATAAGATTTATAATTGTGAAGAAATAAAAGACAAATTTAGGATTGGGAAGAAAAACCCTAATCATGGGACATGTAATTCATTGTTAAAATATTACATAGGGTGTAAAAAGATTTCTATTGACTTTTAAATTGATTCAAGAAAATGAAGTTTATCCCAGAATTATTATTATTTTAAATAATTTATTATAAATTATTACCCACTAAAAGGATAACTTATATATCCATTGTTCATTTTGATGTTTCTTGATTTAATTCTTAGAAATTGATTTGATGTAATGTAAACAATTATAGGTATGTGATGATTGGTTACATAACTACACTATGTTTCATGATACTAGATTTTATGTAATTATAGTGGTAAACTTATTCTATGATCAAAATATATTCATTCATGTATAATTACTAGGAAACATGTTTCAGTATTCAAGTTTTAGTACTTTTAAAACTCCATGATTGTTAATTATTTATATTATGAAAATAAAACATATGATACATTTAAAAGGGGATTATAATATAATTTATTTTATATATCTTAATTAAATATTTTTTTATGCCATCCATGTTTGGTGGTAGTTTTCTAATCATTACATTATCATATATTCCATTAAAAACTACAATGATTGAATGAATGTTACAAACAATAATGGAATGAATTTTTGATAGTAAAATGATGATATAATTTACATTATTGTATAATTACAGTAAAAATTTAATTTTATAAGGATAGTTCATTAATATTTGTAAGTGGTTGATAAAAAAAATAAAATGAATGAAAATTTCTTAATTATAAGAAGTACTTTCCTCAATGATACACTACTTTGCTCTACACATTAAGGATTCATGAAATAATATTGTGATGACATTGAAACATATAAAACATAGATTAGATATATTTTAAGTAATTTAGGTATATATTTTTCTAAAAAAATGATCTAAATGAGAATATAAATTGGTTATATTGGAGTGTATTTATAGAGAAGGGGATGGGTATTTTATAAAAATAATTTAGATTAATTAATTATTTTAATTTTAGGATTATAAACATTTTTTATTCCTATAACAAAATACAGTAATTAAAAAATTTAGGTAGAGATAATTTTTTCATATAACATATATGATTTCAATATGTATGGATTTATTTTTGAATGAAAAATACAATATTTTATTATATTACATTATTTACATACACATGGCACTATTCCTAGAAAAACGCAACACCACTAGTTAATTTTGAAGAAAAAAATCTCAAAATGGAATATATTTTTCCAAAAGAAATTTATAAATTAGGTAATCATTATATTTAATTGTTTTAAATTTATTTTTTGTATTATATAATAATATAAAAAATTTCAAAAAAATTACTTATACCTATAAAATGTTTCATAGATTATATGATTGTTTAATTTTATAATTATAAATTAAATTACAGAATTAATTAATGGTTTTAATTATTTAGAAGGATCACTGATCAATTACTATAATATCCTTTTTACAAATATACTGGGCATATTTAATAATAATAGCTATACTATAATCCAAACATTCAAATTTCAATATCCATATAATTTTACATCTCCTATAATATAACTTATTTATATAATTCATCACTAAATAAATTTAACCACAATTTTATGTATTTTTTAAGGAAAATGATCATACATCTACTGGTGTTTGTATTTTTCATATTTACTCATGGAAGATATATTTATTGGGTACTATGATTTAACAAAGTATCAAATACTATTTTTTTATTTATTTCTATTTATTTTTCATTTTATCTTTTTTCAATTTTATTGACCGTACATATATATTTTAATAAATTTTCTCGATAAATTGTCGTAGTATTTTAGGTTAATGTTAAATCATTGAATTTTTTAATAAATTGATGAAATTAATATATTTATTTTGAAATTAAATATTTAAGGATAACCATAGGTCTTATTATCACCCATAAAAACATTTCATTCTTTGGTTTTTGGGTATTCATCAACTCATTAATAATTATCTATAATTATTCATCGTTAGTTTTTTGGAAACCGTGTTTCATCCAAAACCATGTTCTTCCTTACATAAACCATAACTATATATGTTATCCAATTATAAAACACCATGTATATAATATTAAAGATATATATTTTTCTTTCAATTTAGGATAAAACATGCTTTATCTCAATCTCATAAATTTTGATTACTTGTATTTGGTATGGTATATACATATTTTATAGTGTCTAATGAATGATATAATTCAATTGAGAGTTTTTAAAATATGACGAAATAATAATCCAAAAATCCATTTCTATCATTAAAACCTTAAAATGATTAATTTACATTAAAAAAATATTTTTATCTAAAAAAACATCATAACACTCTTCTATATAGTGGCATTAAGAATAAATATTTCTTGAAATGAAATTAAATTATATTTATATAATTTTTTTCAGAACATCGTAATATACTTTAGAATATCAAAATATGATTCCATAAAAGTTAAGTACATGCCCTATGTTATTTGGAATACAGGACTAAAAAAATATTTTTGTATATGAATTCCACAGGAGGTAGGTACTTGCCCCATGTTATTTGGAAGTTTAGTGACTTGAACTAAACATATCATCTTATTGTTTGATAGTACATTTATTCATTCCATTATTTTATGTCGGATAGATGGTGGTTAAATGTAACTCACAGATCACAATAATTTAAAATCAAATCCAAACATTTTATATCATTTTGTTCTCATATTTATCAAAAATGACACATGGTTCAGCATAAATCCTAAAAAATTAATTAATATAAATCCCTAAACGTTTTCCAAGTGGTATATAACCACCAATTTTATGGAAATGATAATCATTTATGGATAATTCAATATAACCCAAATTTTATCATTTCAATTCGATTTCTTATGAATCCCAATGTAAAATTCAATTGTGATATTATCCTGCTTATTCGTTTATATATGTAGAGGATGAAAAAGAAAATTTTAATGATTTATGTTTAAATTAACTTTTTGAAATATTATAAATATTTATAAAATGTCATAATTTTAAAACATTACATTTTCCGAAAAATAAAAACCTTTTAACTCCTTATACACTATGATGATACAAGCATGTATAATGAAACTTGTGCTATGTGATACATATAGTAATTCACTATATATATTTTTTTATAAATTCAACAAAAAATGGATTTCCAAATTTAAAAATTATATAATCATAGATTATGTCTTTTTAATTATGTTCATATGTAGATTTCAATATATAATATTGATAATTTTCAACTTGTCAGAATTTTATATCTCCCCCGGTTTTTATTGTTGAAATTTCATTGTAAATTTAATCATGTTTCCACTCCCAAATTATTTCCATATTCATATTTATAAAATATTAGAATATTGTATCCTATGAATTTTTTCTCATCGATAGAATTCAACGATCCTCCCTACCTATGGCACCACTTAACTTTTATTCCTCCCCATAGTCGTTGTGTTTCCTAAAATCACAATCCTCAAGTAATTCTAATATTTATTTTTCCTATTATTGGGGTCTTTATATGTGAATATATAAAATAATATATTTTTATCCATATATATTTCACAAAATTCACTATAATTATTGTGTCTATATTCCATCAAATAAAATATTAATGCAATTATATCCATGTCATTAGTGGGATAGTTTTATTATGAGACATTACTTTCCTAAATACATAAGTAACAAATGAATCAATTTGTATAAGTATGTATGCAATTTATGTCTTCAATAAATTTCTAATAATAAAAAACCATTCCTACACCATTGGTAATGTTATTAGTGTTGAATTGATTATTTCCTCACTATAAAATTATTAATATTCCTTTAAATGTGTGAATTTTACCAATTAACATATCAACATAGTTTTTTGGATAGTTTATGGAGAAATGTTTTCAACATTCCAATAATTAAAACTAATCAACAAAATAATACTACATATTCCATTAGTATTTGTTTATATTTCCATTATTACACAATCATTGTATTTTAAGGATAAAAAATATTCTATCATTTTAGGTACCTGTGCTAGTAATAGAATCTTATTTATGAACAAATGCATTCAATAAGAATTTTCTGTATAACATATTCTCACTTAGAGATTTTAGGAATATATGTTTAGGGTTATAAAACTAAAAATATATCATAGACTATAACATGATATCATCCATAATTAGCATAAAATATTTATCAATATAATTATTTTATAAGTTATTCATCAAATAAATTAATTATTGGGGTTTATTGTATGACCAAAAAAGATTTATTGTAATTTTATTAATACTATATTACTAAAAGATATTTAAATTTGGTATAATAACATTCATAAAATTTTAATTGATTAAACCCATAAGGAAGGAAAATGTTTTAAAATTATTGGCATAATGTCCCTAACCCATAAGACACTAAACCAGTGCCCCAGGCCAGGTCTCTACATGACCCCAGGTTTGTGTCCCAGAATCCTATAGGAATTTGACTAGTATGGAGGGTTTAAATGAACTCATGGGGAGACTATATCCTCTTTCGTATACTAAAAAAATATAATAAATGGAAATAAAGTAAAAAATTGTAAATTACCAACAAACATGCATTAACAAAAATTTCATCATGAGTGAGGACAAGTCCAAAAACAAACAGTAATTATGCTACATCATGTTCTACAATGTCAAGTGATAGAAAACCCAAAAAAATGATGAATCCCAAAATTGGGTATAGACACAGATTTTGGATTCCTCATCCACGCACATACCATTCCCAAAAACATACTAGCGTAGGGCACTTTCCATTATACTAACATGAAACCATAAAATCTACTTAGGTACCCAATGGAGACTTGGGGAGTTTGTGGGTAAAGCTTAGTTGGTAACCACCAATGGTATCGAAACAACATACACTCTAATAGATAGTGAATGAAAGTATTAAATAAATAAAAAGGTAGCATAATATAACTTAGGTTCTATTAGTTAATAATATTCACTTTAACCATTTTCATCATTTGTTCTATGGGATAGGGATTCAAATCATTTATAATACAGAATTAGATGGTCAATTAAAATACATAATGTAGTAATTGATGATCTATATACCAATACAAAAAAAAGTCAAAAAAATCCAATACACCTACCATGGAGCCTCAGTCCAGGTAGTCTTATCCAACACAACTATGAGCCTCAGTCCCCAACCCTAACCAATGAATTATAGGGGTGGAATTTAAAGCCTCAATCTATCCCAACATGTGGGCATACAACCTCATGTTAAGTACCCCACTTCTACTAAGCCATGTGAAAATTAATATTTACACATTTACCACATATAGAATTTCAAAAACTATACACAATAAATACTCAAAACATTCACATTCCATAATTATTCAACATGTAAATCAACACCAAGCCTTAACCCATTATCACACACTACTGAAAAAATGACTACTACCCATGGTTCAAGAAAATTGGTACAGCCCCCAAAACCATAGGTATACTCTATACTCATAGTTTTTGTAATAATGGGAAACCGAGGTGTCATTTTTTCTCCACAAATTATACCAATGGTTTTCCAAACATTGGGTATAGCTTTTTGGCTATTGTGTCATTGGATTATACGCACTTTCAACTGTTTCATCGCCTTATACCCTCGGTTTTAAAATCATTGGTATAAATATTATAAAATGGGGGGGGGGTTTAATTCATTCTCACAACCTTATATCCTAATATGAGGTTCCCCAACACTCCAGAAGCATCACACACATATATATATATATATATACATATATCTATCTACATTTAGATAATTTATTAATCTGACCCTCATATTAGAATAAAATCCAGTGGCCTATTTTGTTCTGGCGACATCACCTTCGAATTTAAAGCGCCTCACCACTCCGACAACAATATTTTTTGGAATATATATGTATATATACATTTACATGATGATATTAAAATAAATCATTGGAATTATAAAATATTATGAGACGTGTTTCGTACTCATGACCATTGATAATAGCACATAGTGACTCACATACAGACCCATCTTACATTTGTTTATTTAATTATGTATCTACCTAAAAATATTAATCTATTCCATCGGAATATTAGGGAAACCCATCAGTATAGGGTTTTCCAAACTAAGATTTTTTCACGCATTCATGCAGGAAACCAATACCAACAGATCTTGAAAACCATTGGTATAGGATCAGAACATATCCTGATCCCCATAGTTTTTGAGAAACCATGAGTATATGTAGACTTGTGCCCACTTTTTCCCAAAACTGTGGGAAGAGGTTACAATATATCTCTATAAACTACTATAAAATTTATATAACCCCATGTTTTTACTAGAACCGTGTGTATAGTCCCCCTATACCCACAGTATTGGGAAACCCGTGGGCATTGGTATATAATGAGAACCTATACACACAATTTTCCTATACCATGGGTATGTTGTAATTATTAAGACCTATAACCATGGATTAATAAGAAAGGTCTTTATATGGTTTCTTCTCGAAGACCTATACCCACAGTTTTACAAAACCTTGGTTAGATACATCCCGCAGTATGGCGCCGAAAACAATTTCGTGGGGCACAAAAGCTTTTTCACAAGAAACTCTATTCACATAGTTTTCTACCAATGGGAACGATTTAAATACATATATATATCTTAATATATATTTATATACCAGTAAAAAATGTGCATTCTATTTGGTGCATGAGGAATAAATGACTGCTCCAGGGATTGAATCCTGCGTTCATGTTGTTTTGTCAAAGATATACCCACAATTTTAAAAATGTCGATATAGGTGAATGACATTGTGGAATATTGAGTGACATGGTGTGCTGGAACTATACCGTTGTTTTAAGAAAACTTGGGTATAGCTCATGGGCTATCCCAATGCATCATTATCCCATGGTTCATAAAATTATGGGTATAGAGAAATTCTCCAGTAGTGGTACCCATGGTTTTGAGAAAATCATGGGTATAGAAGACTTTTCTAGTGCTGACAGTTACCATTTCAGTTATATTTCCCTTTTAACCCATTTCCTTCTCTCGTGACATAACTTATGAATCCAATTTAATAACTCTCATACATTATCCCATTAAACATTTTCCTCAAATCACATGGTCGGACCAATTTATGCATTTCAATTACAAACTCACAAGTTATTTTAAACATTCACTTAATTCCATCTAACCCTTTCACATTAGGCCAAAAAATCCTCTATGTCATTTCCAACAACTAGAAATATGTATTATTAGTGATTCATTATAATTAAATCCTATATTTCAACAAATTTATCATGATATCTATTTGTACATAAATCTATTATAGGCTTAACATTACCAATTTCCTTGATTGGGAATCTTTTCCCACCCCATGGCTGCACTGAAACCGGTCTAATCAATTTCAATGCATCCCATATAGATCAAGAGAGATTCAATTAATCATTCAAACAAAAATTTCACCAAATACAACTAATTTAATAAAGTTAACAACATGAGTGAAGAAATAACATAGCCAGACCTCCAAAAATAAACATCATGACTTTGAGATATAAATTTTCGACCACATACCAAGATTATATAGATGGAATCATCTTTAACAAAATCCTTTGAACATGATTGATTCACCCTTTGAATCCTAGACATATGATTCGTTATGGAAAGAGATTTGAAGGGATTCAGAGGAAGATGAATAAAACCACACACTATAATATAGTAAATACAAGGAAAGGGAGTGTTAGACTTACATAGAGCTTCCATCTGTACAAAATGACACTCAAAATGTCCATGATCAGAAGGCGAAAAATACTTATGATGTTTTGGTCAGATTGGATTTTTCCTATGGTTGATAGGGGATAAATGATTGTTTAAATTGTCTGAGAAATAAAAAAATAATGGGAGGGGATAGTAAAAACACACTTTTAATGAGGCACATGATTTATCTGCAAATTCTTCCAAACTGTATTCCAACAGTGCGCTAGGCTTAATCTAATAGGTGATAGGTTTCATGACTACCAGGGGAGCCCCAAAATGTTTACAAAATCATGCACCAACTGTGTGATTGATTCTATCCAAGACCGCATCATTTGGAATCCCAATTTTTTATGATTTACTTAACTGTGCACCCTTTCGCCTTGTTAGCATGATTTGGGTGCATGGTTACACCTAACTATGTTCCAACCATGAAACATTAACTGGATGAACATTTTTATCATTCATTCATGGCATAAACCCCCATAACACCCTAGATACTCCCCATAAACCCGATAAACATTTAATTAAACAAAATTATGTAAATTAAACCAAAATATTAATTGGACAGAACACCTATGAGGTCTGAGATCATAAAACCTCCCCACATTATAATGGATATCCCTGAAATAATCTTCCCAAGAATCATTTTTCTTCCAAATAAATTTGATTGGGTTGTTAAGGCATTATATCTATCTATATGTCCCATGTATCTTCCCAAAAATTACCAATATTCTACAAAACAAGAACCATGTTCACTATCTTACAGGCATGCATTTTTCACTATGATTGTAAATAAGAACTACATGATCCTAAAGGAACCATCCGCATCAAGATTCACATCTTGAACATCAATTTTGTGGGATAGTTCATGATGATACCACTGAAAATGTTACACATGAAATATAGTGTTCATACAACTATTCCATTTAGGAAGTGATAGTCAGTATGATTCCAGTATGATCATCTCCACAATCTCAAATGGACCTATATACCTAGGTGCAAACATACTCTGTATTCAAATATAACTTTAAACCCACCATGGAAATACCAAAAGGAAGACACAATCACCCACCATAAACTAAATAGTTCTACAATGTAAATACTCATATTAATTTGTCCTACTTTGAGTATTATCCCTTTGGTTCTGAATTAGATGAGTTACTCTAACACCAGCGACATGAGTCTTAGTCCCAACAACTATAATTACCCAACATATATTCAATGAAATAGAGATCTATATGGTCTACCAGAGATTTACTCTGATTGTTCCATCGAATTGTCTCCTTGAAACTATTTCTTTAGTAAAACTCAACTATCCACATGGGTATTTCCAAAAATCCACCAAAATCTAGGACAATGACCCTCAAAATGACCTCTATCACTGGAATATGCTTTGGTGTCCCGTTTTTCTGTGAGTGGAAGAATGTACAAAAAACACCAAAAAAACGAGTTGCTTTTGAAAAATCTATTAGAAACACAAGGAAATATGTAGATCACCATATGAAAATATCATTCCCAGCCTCCCATTCAATTGCAATATCTCTCATGCATATAACATACCCTTCATATAAACAATGAAGGTATCTCAAATTGGTAAGAAATGTGATACATGGGTAAAACAATCCACTACACCCATATCATGTCAATATTCAATGGAGTCTCAGAAGACCCACTAAAATTACATCATCCCATAATACCATTTACATTATTGTATGAGAAATGGATTTAAAAAACCACATAGTCACTGATTCGCTAACATTTCCTACTGACAAGTATGGCCTCACACCACGACACTTGGAACATCCATTTTCATCCCTAGCCACCAACACTGCCTATGCATATCACATTAAAATTAGGTCAAACTGGGATGGAATTCTATCTTTAAGCAAGTAAATCATCCATCTTCATTCAAATAGGCACGATAACTTGTCCATAGGCATAAACGATATCATCATCACCAAAAACCCATCCAGAAGGTAGACCCCTACCATTGTGTATTTATAATAGATTAAAACTCTTTGGATCCTCACACTTCCACTGCATGATCCACTCCTTAGGGTGAACTAAATATCCAAATATGAAATTGTCATGTATCCATTCCTATTATGAACCACTAGTTAAATTCCCGTAAACAATTTCATCATCCCTTAATTAAAACTAAATTCTTCAACTATCAGGTTTTGAGCCTTCAAACTCAAAGGATCTGCAACATGGTTTCTCGTCCGTGGCATGTACATCAGGTTAAAATCAATGGACCCAATTTAATCCTCAAATATTCAATATCAATGATTCTACTCACCTTGGGAGAAGATATACATAATAATTTAATGATCGGTATATGTTGTAAACCTCTCTCTCACCATGTAATTTTGTAAAAACAATAAGGAATAAACCATCATGGCCAATTCAAGATCATGATTAGGGTAAGATCATTCATGAAGACTCAATTGTTGAGACACATACTATATAACCTAATCTTTTTGTATTAATAAATTTCTAGACCCACACTAGATGCATTATAAAATAAATTATACTCAATACCTGACTTGGGAAGAATCAAAACTAGTGTTGTAGTTTAATGAATCATTAAATCATGGAAGGATTTATAAAATTCCTCAAACCAATCAAACATGATTCAATTGTATGTCATTCTTGAATTTAGTGTAGCTAAATTGGATATATATTTGATGAACCATAAGTAATTTCCTACCAAACCCAAAAAACATCTCATATCGAAATCATTCTACGGAGTCTCCCAAGACACATGTGCATGATCTTTCTCTATGTCCCTAACAGACCTTCCTTAGAGATGATATGACCCAATAAATGAACAATTTCTATCATGAAATGGAATTTTGATAGCTTGGTGTGTAACCTATTTTTTCATAGTGTACTCAAAACAATTTCATCATGTTTGGAATGATCATTATGATTCTTTGAGTACAAAAATATTTCATCAGAAAGAAAACTATGAAATGATCTATGTAAGGGTGAATTAATTAGTTAATTAGATCTATAGAAATATACAACATATTATTCAACCCAAATGGCATCACAATGAACTCATAAAACCTACAACTTATACCAACGGAATTCCTCATTACATATGAAGTTATAAACATTATATTATGATACCCAATTATGAAATAAATATCGAATAATAATTAAAAATATATTATATGGTAAAAAATACATTTATTGGGGAAGAGGGTATTAGTTATTATCTATCATCAGATTCAACTTCTTATAATCTACAAAGAACCAAAAACTCCCATCAACATCCTTGGAAAATAAAACAAGAGATACCCAATGTTATCTACTCGGGAAAAGATACCCCTTTTTATCAAGTTATTCTGAATGGAATTGAAGTTCCTAGAGTTTTTCCAGTCCCATTTTATATGGTGGATATTTCAGAATCTTTTTATGGGATCGAGTATTCGTCTGTCAAGGATGTGCTGTTTGCTACCCCGCATTCCCACTTTCTAAAGGCAGGTAGCATCAACAACTTATTTAGTGATGTTTTATCCTTGATCAAAATAGGATGATGGGATTTTGATTCCTCTTTACGTGGATACCTCCTTGAAACTTGTTACCTAGACCATGTATCACTTATTTACAGAAGAATTTATTCGTGAAACTCTTCCCAGTGCCATATATTTATGGACTCTGGTTAATTACACTACTTTTGTCAGGACATTCTAAGGGGTCCGGTCAGGACATCAACCTTCGATCTGGGGAGTAGTCATGTTGGACATTACTAGCATGTCTAGAATCTAGAATACAAGCACATTTGGATTTATTCCCCTTATTATATGGATTCTTTAGGGCACATAAGTTCGAGGAATTCCATGTCTAATGAGGGTAATTGTATGCCATCAGTATGTCTCTAAGGTTTTCCTCAACATTCCATGTTTAACACAGGGTATAGCGCGAGTTTAACATCTAGCAAAGATGGATCAATCTAATCAGAACACTAATGGGTGGAGATAATATGGGTGCAACCCCTATATGGAACACTGATCCTAGGAAAAATGCATAGTTAGTTTCCCGGTTGCTGCTAAGTGAAGTGAAGAGGTGAATTGGTATGATCTCCCTGAGATGTGGCAGCCCAAGTAAGAATTAGGACGGATGAAGGAGAGTTGAATGAAGCGGTGGGGGAATGAGACAGAACCATCGTGAAGGTGATGGTAGTATCGAGCTACATCCTCGAATAGATTTATTATGTATCCCAGTGGTAGGTAATCAAAGTCTAATTAGTTCAGTAGGGTGATGTGACCCATGAGGAGGCAACCCGTATGGATGGGACCCATAGGAAGTGGAACCTATGGGTTGGGCGTGACCTTCCCAAAAAACATAGGCTCAAGGGAGATACAACGATGGGACTTGAGTGATGTTTTTTATCCTTAGGGAGTCTTCTAATGTATCCTTGTGGCAGGGTATCAAAGTTCACATAGTTCAATATGGGGTTATAGAATTGGGGAGTACGCATAGGACAATGACTCAACGATATACATGAGATTACATGTGATTAGAAGCCTGGGTTGGTCTGACACCTGGGGGTAGACCATAGACGTGGGTCCTGATGAAGGGGACGAAAATGGAATACAGTTCACTGTGGAAAATAATTTCTTTCCACTAGTTGGGTGCGTCGACATAATACTAACTAGGGTTCCAATGGCTTACCTCTCAATAGGGTTCCAACGTCTAAGTGCTGAATGTGGTTCCAATAGATTACCACTGTATGGGGTTCCAATGGCTTATCAATGGATGGGGTTCCAATGGATTACCTCTTGTTGGAGTTCCAATAGATTATTGCTGGTTGGGGATCACAATGGCCTACCACTGAATAGAGGGGTAGTTTAGTGTCATGTGGGAGAAAAGTGGCGCACATTTTAATGTCATGCAAGACGGCGGTGGACCGACATGGAGTGGTTCGGACCAATAGGTGTTGGGATTGAACCTTAGGGAGGCCTCCTATATACCTTTCATTTTCATGGACCATAGTCCACATTGTTCGTAAGAGGTATTTGGAGGACCGACATGAAGTGGGTGGGACCAATGGTGTTGGGATTGAACCTCATGGAGGCTTCCTACATACCATTCCTTAGAAAGGATCAAAGTCCCTATAGTTCAGGATAGTGTTGGTGTATCGACATGAAGTGGTCGAGACCCATGGTTTTTGGTATTGAACCCTTAGAGAGGCATCCCACGTACCTTGCCTTGGGAATGATCAAAGTCCATGTAGTTTGGGTAGGTGTTGGTGTACCATTGTGAAGTGGTCAGGATCAATCGCTGTTGGGATTGAACCACAGAGAGGCTTCCTACGTACCTTGACATTGTAAGGATCAAAGTCCATGTAGTTCGAGATTGTGTGGTTCTTACATGCTATGGTGAAACAAAGAATATTTCATGGTTGAATCTTACTCTAAGACCATATGAGTCATTCATGGTGTGAGAAACAAGAGGCATCAAAGACCTGATGATCATGTTTCCAGATGTGTGTTCGTGGGATGTGGAGTGGGGATTACACGTTGTTAGCATCCCAAAGATGAAATGGGGGCTTATTCATGGTTCACAACCCAAATAGGAAAGAGGGGCTCCCGTATGGTTCGCAGCTCAGGGAGATGATGGTTGTGACTTACTCCAGGACGGAGGCCTAAGTGGCAACAAAGCCCAGCGGGACAGGGATTTGCACAAGAGAGAGGAGGGTTTTGGTGCCTACCCTCCCCCCACCCTCTGGTCTTTGTCTTGGAAGTATATAGGAGGATTAGGGTTACTGCCTCCCGTAATAAAGGCTAGGGGATTACACCAAGGTGGTTTCCCTTTCTGCACCTACATACACTCCTCCAGCAAAGAGTATGTCATTCCATGTGAGGAAGATCTCACTCACGTGGAAAAAAGTGGGCATAGATAATGTTAAAGATGGTTCGCCCCGTATGAACTGAATTGGGTGAGTCTATAGTTTAAAGTCATGTAAGGAGGACAATGGTGCGTGGAAATTTAACATTCAACAGCTCAGACGAGGCGGGGTAACTCTGCACCCTAGGATATACATAACTAATACCCACCCACCCTTGGGGAAGGGAAGGCATCATCAATGCTGTGAAAAGGGGGTATCATTGAGTGATCCAATGACGGTACCACATTAGTGTGGCTATGGGAAGTAATATTCCTTAGCGTTCCTATGTGAAGAAACATAAAGCTAAGCAACGAAGTGGGATGTACCACCCAAGGGACTTTTAAATCCCATCGTGCAAACCAAGAGGGTCACACGGGAAGAGGAGTTATAGAGCCAAGGCTTTTACAAGTAAAAGCCTCGTGAAGCATTTGTACTCCATGTAGTGGAGGTGCTTCTCGAAGGGGTATGCTTACCGAAGTGAATTGGTCTATCCTAGGCGTAGGGAACTTGTGCATATGGAAGGTTCTTCACGAAGTGGAAAGGCTTTTGCAGAGTAGTGCTTCATGATGTAATGGTGCCCTACGAAGAAATGTGATTCACGAAGTGAAGTGTTCTAGCATAGGAATAGGGTATAGGTCCATATGGAATGTTCTTCGCGAAGTGGAAAGGCTTTCACAGGGCAGTGATTCATGATGAAAGGGTTCCCTATAAAGCAATGTGCTTCGCAAAGCACAGTGAACCTGCCTTAGCATGTGGGTTACATGTGCATGGAGGGTCCTTCGTGAAGCATTAGTGATCTGCGAAGTCCCGAGTAACCTTGCGGATACCCTTCCATAGCAGAGGCCCATGAGATCCACAAAGGGAATCCCTCTTTGAAAAGGGGGTGAATTCAAGAAAAGGGAAAGGCACTTTGCGATGCTAATTTACATTGAAGACTTCATGGTACGTAGAGAAAAATATGCATAGGGATTTGGGATATAAGAATGTGAAATTTTAGTGGATCTATCTTTTGGGTGTGAGGGGAGCCTAGTATTTATAGGTAAGAGGTGTCGTGAAGCAGATCATGATGGGTGTGAAGAAACGTGGAATTCTATCGTAACTGTGGAGCCTCCTTCCTACTTCCATTATAGAGGCTTCACAAATGACAATACAGTTTGTTGAGACTCCCACCTCCTTACTCTGCAGCGGCTTCACAAGCGTCAATCCGGCTCACGAAGCCTCACACGTCCTTGATCCCTGGAAGTTTCTTGGAGGGGGAGATTCATGCTGACTTCACTACTATAGGGATCTATGGGTGAGCTTTGTGAAGCAGGCCCATGGGATTCATGTTATCTTATCCTCTTCCCAAATTTTGGTCGTAATAAATGCCCCCCTCCGAAATTGATTTGAGGAGAAAACGGGGGTCGGAGTATGACGGTCAATCACCAAAATTCCTTGGTTAATTGAGATGAAGACTCACAATGGAGGCTCACGAGGCGAAGAGGCGAAGCACGGGATGAGCACACCATGAAGCTCACCATGGTCGGATGCGTAACAAAGCACAATGGGTCATCATCTATAAATAGGGGAGTAAGAACTATCTTTTTTCATTTATCACCTCTTTGTTTTGGAACTTAGCACTCTCGATTCACGAAGCTCAGCGTACTCTGTGATTTCTCTCTACAAATAGAGCTTCCTGATTCGTGGCACACGTGAGTCTTTAGCTCCATGGTGGTGCGTTCTGCGTCTTGCGCCTGAAGGTCGGGGCAGGTCTCCAAGATTTCTTTTCTTGGATTGAGCTCTACAAATGATAATCATGTACAGGATTCATGAAGGTGCTTCGTGAACCAGAAACCAAAGGTCCAAAATTTCAAAAAACATAATGGATAATCAGGAGAATGCCATGGGGTCATAGGGAATTATTCTTGAACGTATGAAATAACAGATAGCTCCAGTATATAAGATTTTCTATGAATCCATTTAGACCATAATTAACTAGTAGCACTACAGTTTATTGTCATTCCTTGAGGACATGGCAACCAAGAAAGAAAATGGGTGGTGTAGTACATACCCATATGTGAATAAGGACTATAAGAGTCCATGATACACAACACACTCTAAATATAGTCCTTAGGTTAAGGGACGGTAGGTGAAAATGGGGCTGGGTCCAAGATAGGTTGTCAAGGCATTCTTACATATCCCCTATTGATGGGAATAAAGCCACACATAGTTCTAGAGGTGCAGTTTAACGTCATGTGGGATGATGAAAGGCATGTGTTGCATGGTTTCACCAATACACGTCCTACATGTACTACTAAGACCACACGAGTCGTGATCGATTTGGGAAAAAAGATGTAGTGATGGGACTTCATTAGTACTAGGAGGCACACATTATGGGCAATGAGACTCTTGGTGAATGATGTTCCCATAATGTTGACCCGGTTACTTAACACACCTAGATGCATGAAGGGGTAAAGCTGAGTATGTTATAATTCAACTTGAACCTAAGGGAATGGAAAATATGAATCATTATTCTTGAGATCTGGACCATAATGAAAGTGGAGTGACGATAGACCATAACTTCTGACCATGTTTGAAACACATTATCCATTCACATTATCCTAAAATGGGGACATGCAAATGAGGGTCGACCGCATACCATGTTTGAAACATGGGACCTGTCGCAAATGGCACTTGAGGACTTTAGGGGTGTCAGCCAAAGATGTTAGGTATGCCAATGTGGCATGAGACTTGGTTGTAGAGGGAGTCCCATTAGACATGGAAGTGGATGAAGATCCAAACAAAGGGATCATGAAACCAAGAGATGAAATAAGGGAATTTCCATGGGATAATTCCTCACCTTGGTCCCTTTTCCACAATAAATTTGTGTATGACAATGAGGCATGCCATATAGTGTAAGTCAAATCTTGTTCTGAGGACAAGGGTCATGGGGTCGCATGCTCCTAGATTATGGTTGTAGAGTGGAACATTAAGGGGGGAATGGGATCTATGGACTATTCATAGGGAGAAGTTTATCCAAACCTGACGTGTATTTCCCATAAAGAGATCTTAGTTTTGGGTTATAGAACTTGGACCAGATTGGGAAACAACAAGGGAGGTTCATGGTGCGGCTATTTAAAAACCAAAGGTGAATGAGAACCCTAGAGGTAATCTCCACACCACATGTTCCTAAAAGAGTTCAGGATAATGGACTAAAGATAGGGGTAGGATTTTAGGTTCCAAGGGCTTGACCCGATGACAAGATGACTAGGCGTTTCTATATATCACATGAAAATTGAAATCAATCCATAGGTAGTTCTAAAATATGTCATGCAGTTTAATGTTTTTTTGGAAGGATACGGAGTGGTCTTAGTTTATTAACACATATTTTGGGCCATAGATGTAATGGAGTGAGGGAGACACATGGTTTCGTAAGTATAAAACCCGACGTAAATGTGGACATAAGCACATACCACATTGTTCTCCCAGTGAAGCTTATAGGTCGAGGGACCAAAAGTGAAAGTTAGGATGGGCCCGAAAAAATATGTGTGGGTATTCCTATGTACCCCATGACGATGAGGATAAAGCCACACATAATTCAAAGATAGCACGGTAAGGTACCAATGCCATGGATAATAAGGTCATTCGAATTTGGAACTCTCACCAGAAGAGGTAGTATTTGATAGATCTTGTTTGTCCTTTAGGGTAGATGTTTGTTTTTTTTGTTTTATTTGTGAAGCGATAATCCTTGAACAAAGAATCCTGATATCTCTACAGAAATCATGCCGCATGTAGGCATTGAAAAATGGTATGGGGGTGACCAATACAAAACATGATGTCCCCTCGAGGGAGAAAATCATGATGCCATGTTGTTTTTCATCATTTGGTCATGACAATAATGTCCATGTTTAGGTCATGTGATATGGAAAAACATTTCATTTTAATGTCATTCAATAAATACAAAACATTTTAATTTCATGTGGGACCATGGGGGTAATACACATGATGTGATAAAGCATACCTGATGTGAATGAGGACCAGTTCCAGATTAAACCATGCGCAATTCTGAGGAAGAATCCTATGGCCGAGGGGCCAAAAAAATCCAAAAACATATGGGGATGAAGCTATGGAAGAAATGTCCAGGTGTTCCTACGTATCCCATGAGGATGGGAATCAACCCATACGTTGTTCTAAGAGTGCAGTTTAACGTCAGGCATGACATATAAGGAGATCTTAGTTTTAAGTCTTAGATCTCGGACCATACCAGAGAGAAACTCATCCAAGCGACCATAGACCTCGATCTGATCCCTAATCCCACATGAGTAAAACTCGGTATGGGAAAAAAGGAAGAAGATGTATTTGTAACAAATGGAATTCATGTGAAGGGAAAGTTGGTGTCGAGGCCCAAATGATGCCTCACCATGACTTTGTCCTCCTAATGTGAAAATGCACATGAGGGATAGTTAAAAGAGTGTCTAAATACTACTTGGAAATGATGGGGTGGAGAATGATGTGAATCATGCAACCAATACTTAATGACTAATGGGGTTGGCATGATGATGAAGGATAATTGTTGACCGTGTTCAAAACATAGAATCCATATTTTGTGACCTAAAATGGGAATATGAAATGAGCATCAACCGCTGAAAATATTCACAACGTGGGACAAGTTGTTGTTTGAAACCCTCAAGGGTGTTATCATATTGTCGTAGGAGATCTCTTATGTTGATCATGAATGCCATTTGGGGGTCCCGTCAGATGTGAAATATAATGAAATCCTGAATGAAGGGGAACACGAAGCCGACAAAAATGCATGAAAACATGTCTAGGAAGAATCCGACACTCAAAATTCTAAACTAGAGTACTCTTGGGCACACTGGTGATTCACTAAAGAGTGTTGAGGGACCCAACATAAAATCAGCTGACTCAAATAGATGAGTGTAGGGTAAGGGAGAAAAGGGAGCTCAAGAGAGAGAGAGGTATGGGGTGTCATTTTTACAAACCTCACATGAATGGGGGAACAAGCCCATACCACACAACACACCCACCCTTTTAGAGGACTTAGGCCAAGATAATAAAATGATAAGGATGATTCTAAGGGTTAGGGATGGACCCAATGAATAGATGATTTGGTTGTCCTATGTATCCCATAATGATGTCAATCAAGCCAAAAATAGTACTAGAGTATGATGATGTGCAGTTTTACATCATGGATTGAGGAAACAAATAGGAGAAATGTGCCACAATGAGGGATGTGTATGGCATAGAGAGTAGCCTAAGGTGATGAGGGCCGAAGCTGATACCACATCATACAATCCCGAATGAACCCTTGGGCCAAGGGGTCAAAGAGGTTAAGGGACCTGAAACGGGATGTCCCAATCAATTCACAGTTTAACATCTTACAGTAAGGACAATAATGCTATTAGTTTAATATTGTAGGTCTTAGACTGTAGATGCCTAGTTTAATTTCATATGCATGGGATGGTTAGGTGGAGAGGGGGAATCATCATGCCTGTGGAAAACCACGAAATGAAAACAATGGTAGTGGATAATTTTTGACCATGTTTGCAACACGGTATCTGTATTTATGTGACCAGAGGTCGGGGTAAAACAATTGAGCGTTGAACATTGACTAAATTCACTACATGAGACTTGTTTCAATTTCTATCCCTAAATCCTCGAATACATTGGTCTGAAATGGTAGGAGAGCCCTTTCTCCAAGTATCAATGTTGTTCGGGGGTCATTTCAGATAGAAAATACGAAGGAAATCCAAATGGTGGGGTGCACAAAGAATGGAAAGGACTTTCCTCATGGAAAGGATGATAAATTATGGAGGGATGTCTCTTGGAGATATGTGGGGCATAAAAAAATACCCTGACGTGAATGAGGATGTGATTCAATACCACACTGCACAATCCTAGATGAGAACATGCACCAGGGGGCCAAAAGGGTCGAGTGACCTGAGGCTGGGAGTCACTAATAACTATAGCCACATGATCCCTCGTGCAGGTATTGCCTTACCACAGCTCATAAGCCCATGTTGGCAATGCTCGATGTGGAAAACAAGCAATAGGACAGTTATATCCCCCACATATATGGGTACGAAAGTGGGACTCACACTCCTACACAAGGTAGATTGAATCTTAAATAGACGGAAAGTTAGAATGATCCACTACACTCGATGTTTGGTATATATAGGGGTGGTGACAAAGAAAAATGATAGCTATTGACCAGATTCAAAACACAACATCCATATCGTGTGACCTGAAATGTGGACAATAAATGAGCATCAATCGTAGACCATATTCACAATGTGTTAATTGTATCAATTTTTTAGTTTGAAACCATTGAAGATGTTATCCTGTATTGGTAGGATAGCCCTTGGGCTGAGCATCCATTCCAGTTTGGGGTCCCCTCTGATGTGAAAGATAATGGAGTCCCATTTACATGGAGTGTGTGAAACATAAATGTTCTCGTGCAATTTAACATCATATAAGATGGTAAAAGAAGTGGATATCTCTAGAAAAGAGGGGGGCTCTAGGAAATGCAATATATGGTGCAGTTATGATAGATCCATTGTAAATGAGAGCATTTGCTAGCCCAAAACCATGTTGTCTAACCCGAGGGGAGATTTAGAAGTTGGGGCTGGGCCAATAGAAAAAATGTTTGGGCATTCCAACATATCCCATGAGGATGGAAATCAATCCATAAGTAGTACTTAAAGGCCATGAAGTTTATCATTGTGCAGTGAGGATGATGAAAAAATAGATGAACGAGGTGGGGCACATGGTGTGATTATCATAATCCTGATCTGAGTGGGGCCAAAGATTCCTACACGACATCATGCGGTATCCTCCAATAGAACTATACCCAGGGAGACAGTCAAATAGGAAACTAGTGTTGTACTGAAGAATATGTTTCCAATCGTTCCTACATATCCAATGATGATGGGAATCAAGCCATATGTAGTTCTTGAAGTTTAACATCTTGTAGAATGACACCCAATTTCACGTCATGCAGGACAATACAGTTTATGGCTGTGTGAGACCATATACAGTTTAATGTCATGGTGGACATCAAAATGCATCATCAATAGGCATTTTAACGTCATGCAGGACAAGAACTGAATAGTTTTTCATCCTAAAGTTAAGACGAACCAAACATTTCAATGTCATTTTGTATAGACGAAACAATTTAATGTCATGTAGGACCATACAGTTTATGGTCTTGTAGGACCAAAAAGTTTAATGTCAAGTAGGACCAGAGAGTTTAAGGTCATGGAGAACCTTATTGTAGTTTATTTTTGTGTAGGACCATACAATTTATGTTCACACATGTCCTTAAAACTCAGGAAAATTATTTCTTGATGAACGTGGCATTGGTGGGAGGAGTTATATGCTCACTATCCATGGTAACTAGAGAGTGTGCACTATTGGATTAAAACTTTTGAATGATGTAAGGTCCTTCCCATTTGGGATCTAGCTTGGGTAATTTATTGCTAGGTATCATTGGTGTTCTTATAGGCAACACCATGTCGCATTGCAAGAAATAGTGGATAAGAACTTTATTATTGAAATCTAAATCTATCTAGTTTTTATGCCTTTCTAGATTGTGTAGGGCACGAAGCCTATTCTCAACAAGTGCTTCCAATTCATCCAGGTGGACCGTAGCTACATTATCCGGAGCTTAATAATCATAGATAGTTGTGCACAATCAGGAAAACTGAATCTTGATAGACAGGGTGACCTTTGTTCCGTACACCACGGAATAAGGGGTCACCTGGGTGGAATTATGATTCATCGTTTGATAAGCCAAGAAGGTGTTGGGGAGATTTTCTATCCAAATTTTCTTGTTCTGACCAACTGTTTCATTAGAATCTTAGACTTTTTTTTGAATGCCTCAATCTATCCACTTTCTTGCACATGATAGCGGGAAGTGTGGTTATAATGGATGATTTATTTAGTGTAAAATTTTTTCTTCTCAACTGTACAGATGTTCGTGACTTTATTGGTGAGGAAGGGGTGAGGGACTCCATATTTGTAGATGAGGTTGGAGCTCACAAAGTCCACGATGGAACATGCATTGTCCTCCTAGAGTGGAACTACTTCTACCCAATGGGAAAAGAAATCTTTAGTGGTTAGTATGAACAGGAACTGGAGAGCCATTTCCAGTGGATATGGTCCCACAACATCGAGTACCCAGACTGCAAAGGTCAAGGAGTACTTGGTAGTGTAGGGAGGCTTTGGTAGCTGATGCAAAATTTTGGCCTTAATTTGGAATGCATGGCAGACCATGGAGGTCTCAATGAGGTCATGGATCATGGAGGGCCAAAAATACCCCAGTCTCAGAATCTGGTGTGATGGTTTCTGCACAATCTAATGAGCCTCGCAGGAACCGACATGAACCTTCTACATTAATTGTGAAATATCAACTCCTTGGATGAAACATATGATAATTTCATCAAACCCACACTTTTATAGTATCTTATCATGACCAAGACTTTCCTGAAGTGTAAACTGTAACATGTGTCTTTAGATTCACTTGGGCTCAACCCGATCTACATGTAGATTACTATTTTGGAGTTACTTGAAAAAGGAGGTTCTCCAGTCTGGAGTCACCTAAATCACCACATCTAGGGGACTTGGAGGTACTGATGTGGCGGCTTCAACGATAAAGTTTCTCACCATTAGGATTTCATCGTCATATGGAGTGACGGGAGCAATAACACTATGGTGTGCCATGTGGATAATCAGATCATCATATTCGGGCCCTACAAGTGATGTATCAAGGCTGTCCAAGGTGATAGCTGCACCGGTCTCGGATTAAGGGATATGAGTAACTTATGGCTCTGATGGGAACTGGGCCATCAGGTGGAGAGTGTGTTCCAACAATGGTATGGGCTCTGTATTTCTGATAACATATTCACTGTGGATATGCTTGATGACTAGTTCAGATTCCCCTTTCACATGCAAGTGGGGAACATTTATCTTGGGGGCCAGCATGAGGCCCGTAATGAGAGCATGATACACCAACACATTTTTGGTGTAGACTTCTGACAACAGAACTGAATATAGTAGAATGGATTGTGCTAGGGTAATAAAGACAATACCTAGGCCTACACTATTTATCCTGGGTTTAATGAGCCTTCTTCCAGTGGGGCTCCAGGAAGCACAATCAAAGTGCATTTTCCTGCATGAGATGACTTGGTCTACTGATAGGATTGCCTAATAAATAAAATGAAGGTCTAGGGACTAGTCCATAGAAGCTAGATGAGCATCAAGGTAGTCTTCCAATTCTTGTCCCTTGATAGCCTTTTGAGGAACAGACCTGATGTCGAATTACTAAATGATTACTTCCCACTAAGCTAGAAGGCCCGTTAACATGATCCGGTTCAGGATGTACATCATTGGATCTACCTGATACACCTGCTATACCTCGTGGAACAGTATATAATGTCACAATTTCTGTACTCTGAATACAAGTGTGAGGATTCTCTTCTCGTTAGGGGAGTATATGGTCTCCGTATTAATGATCATGCAGCTGAGGTAATAAGGATTGTTCTCAGTTCCCTCATTTTTCTTCTGGGCGAGAAGGGCGCTGAGGGATTGGTTGAGGGTGGTCACATAAATGACCAGTGGCTTTTAGAAAATGGGTATCATTATAAATGGAGGTTGGAGCAGTTACTTCATGATTTCCTCAAAGTTAGTCAGACATTCTTCATCCAACTGGTAGAAAATTCCTTTCTTCATGAGCCGATAAAAGGGATTAATTTTTTGTTTCCAAATTCCTAATGAAACGGAGTATGATGGCCATGTTTCCTTGGAAACCTCAAATCATCTAGAGGATGATTGGGGGAGACATGTGGATAATGTTATTGATATTATCCTGGTCAATTTGATGCCCCTGTATCTGACAATTATGCTGAGGTACTTTCGAGATGTGACCCTGAATGTTCAAATCAACAGATTCAAATTTTTGTGGAAAGAATGGATTAATCTGAACACTTTCTCAAGGTCATTGAGATGGTCTTCAAGCTGGAAATATTTTAACTCTAGATTGTCCACATTGAAATCCACTAATTTCCTAAGGACTGTCTTAAATATGCAATGCATTGCTCATTGGTAGGTGTCAACTGCATTCCTTAAACCGAAGGGCATGACATGGTAACAGAAAATGTCTTGTAGCACCCTGAAGGTTGTATAATCCTTGTCCTTATGAGCCATTCAGATCTGGTTAAACCCAGAGTACCCATCCATTAAAAAGAGGGCTTGGATCCCAGTAGTGGAATCAATCAACAACTCCGTCCCAGTAAGCGGAATATCATCTTTCGGGCAATGAAAGTTGAGATGCTGGTAGTCGATGTAGACTCTGATCTGTCTGTTCTTCTTCCTTACTGGCACAATTTTGGCTAGCCATTTGGGGTACTGGACCTCCTTAATGAAACTATCTCTGATGATTTAATCATCTTGGTCATTGATCATAGCTCTATGAGAAGGGTGCATCTATCTCGGAGGCTGCCTAAACCCACGGTGATTTGCAGGGAGGCCCAAGTGTTGGAAAGATACCGGAGGATCTAGTCATGGCATCTCATCATAACTCTAGGAGAATACATCACGATGTTTCTTCATGAATTCCACATATCATCATTCCTCTTCAACATGAATAGCGGCAATGATCATTGTGGGCTTCAGACCCACATCTCTATCGAGGTTCACCTATACTAATTCATCGACCATGGTGGAGATGCCATATTCAAGGGCGGGGGAGAATCCATGAGATCATCTTATTCACTTATGGAGGAGGTACCCTCGGCAGGAGGAGTTTCCTATGAGTCAACAGATCCTGGTGGGAGGCTGGTACCAGCATGAGCAGCAAAGGACACGACATCAGATGACTCGTCTACTGCCGAAACCATAGAGATGAAGGCTATTGATCTGATCCCATATGGTCTGAGGCCGTAGGGGACACACTTGATGATATTGATCCAATAATGTCTCATCATCTTGAGTCGGTTAATCCAATACCTGAAAAACAAGAAAGTATGGCATATTTTCTTTGCTATATGGTTGACATCCTAATACCTTATGGGAGTTGGAGGCCCCGAGATCACCTGAGCCTAATTCATGTAAGAGTAATAGGTGATCTTTCCGGCTTCCCTTAGACATGGTAATGTGTTCCTCCCTCATTCTGGAATGAATGATGAATTTTCCAAAGTACGAGGTTGTACCCTCCAATCGGTGAATTGGAAAGATGTAGGAATCTTCCAGCTATATCCACAGGTCGATCGCAATCGTTGAATGCTCAGTCTCATTAGAAAAAGTCTTCTTATCCTTGCTCTTGTAATAGTCGACATCTAGATAGAAGGCTTCAAAAGAGGAAATGGGAGACATGTCAACATGGAGTATGCCAACTCAGCCATTAATGGAGTACATGAAGCACTAGTGACACAATGAAGAAACCACCACATGCAGGTGGATCCATGTACTTCCCATCAACTCAATGTAGGCTTTATCCTGAGAGACAACCATGAACTCAATGCTGACTACTATTTAATAGAACTGATAATTCATGTGGATCTTGCTGACTAGTGACTATTTTATCATGTCAAAAGATTGGATTTTCAAGTCAGAGGGTCTCATATCCTCCATGGGAAACCCCGATTTTTGAAGTGTCGGAGTCGGGATTAGGATGATTCTGGAGGCTATGTCGACTAGATAGCGACGATCCTCCATTCCATTAAACTGGAAGGTGGTATACAGTGGGCGAATGTGCCCCGATAAGTGAGAGACATTATCATCTCTAGATAGTTATATGATGTCCTAGGATTCAGCATGATCAACCACCTCAACATGAAAGGATTTTGCGGCTGCTACCTTTGTCTCAAACTAGGGGGAGTTCTTGAAGCCATGCAAGGGCCTCACACATATCTGCTGACATGTAAAGATCCACAAGGATAAATAGCCCTACTGTAATGATGGAATGATGCTAAATGACATCATTCTTTTGTTCTAGGCATGAAATTCTTCTTACAGAAGGTCACTCTATGGAAGGAGGTATGGTGGGCCCTGGTTTTTGGACTGATGACTGACTGGTGCTGGGAATATCATGCTGATCACTAGTAAAAGTTTTTCGAGTGAAAATTATATGAGGGTCAGATGACTGAGATTAGTACGTAGCATAGCGTGGCTGGTCATGACATGTTCAAGGTGGTTATTCTGGATCAAGCTACACAAATGGGGGGAAGGTGGATCAGATGACACCAGATGGGAATGTTCTGCATGATGAGATCTGTGCTAGTCCAACTACCTGTTTTTAGTATCATGCAGAGCCTGGCGGGGCGTACTAACCGAGGAACACTGATGACCCATATTGTCGCATCACCGTCAACGTAGATGATCGCTAGGAACATTGGGAGGATTAGTCTGGTGGTCCTCATCGTCAGGAATCATGTAGGGGTTTACCAGCTATACAATATTAACTAGGTCTTACCCTTGACTGTCACTAGAAGAGTCATCCACTTCTAGGTGGATTTTGGGATGAATCTACATCACTAGGGGAACGAAGTTTTTGAGTGTACGGGATGACGATGTCAGTGGAAGGCGACATCATTTTTCTTTACACCACTGATGCTTTCTCTTCTGGGTAGAAGATTGATGATCCATTGACAAAGAAGTACATGAGGTGGATGGTGTGGTGCTTTCTAAAGGTTTAGATTGATTCAAGAGTGCACAAGATAATACCATGAGCATGGGTGACTATCTTACGAGCCATACAATAATCATAATTCTAGGACACACTATTAGAAACTCGATGCCACTCGCCATCGATATCATTGATACTGTCTGGATTCATGACAACACCTGCTACATGTGCCAGAGATGGGCCTAACCGGAAAGGTTGTTATCCAATTGGTCTTGAAACCAGTATTTAAACACATTGAACTATTTGAGGGTGTGACCCATGATCCATTGATTGGGATATTAATTTGGGATATTAGTGAGGTTTTCCTCTTCTGGCCTCCTGTATTCAAGAAAATATATTGTCCCCAATTCCAATGCACTATGGAAAAAAAGGTACATGGGCCTAGTTGCACAAGTAGGTCTATTTTCTTCTATCCTGAAAGGGGGAAATGGGAGCCTAAACCTGACAAGGGGCTATAGGATCCTCTCACAGATGTGGGACCTAGTTATCTCACCTGGGAAGCGGCAGTGCATTGTGCAGGGGTGCCTGCAGATTTTGAGGTGGGTACTATTGGGTCGGAGGCTGCGCCTGAGGTGGAGGGTCTCTATGAGGCTGTGAAGTCGTCTCCATTAGTAACAAATATAGATTATTAGAGGCCTCTATTTAGGCCACCATAGTGAGGTCGGCCCTAGAATCCCTTCTCTAGGGGATTTCTGGAGGGAATGGATGTGCCTGGCTGGCCTGTTGCAAGGCTTCTTCTAGGCACTAGGCCTTATCCGAGATGTTTCAGAACCCCCCAGGGCAGTTCTAGGTGATCAGAGAGTGGACCAGTTATGGCTGGACATTTTGTATTCACATTGTCAGTAGTGTCTCCTGATACATTGGCATGTCAAGGAAGTTATTGAGCCCTTTACACTGGGTGAAAAAGTTTTCAATGCGCTCATCATGCATCCGGATGCATTTAATGTGGTCTGTGATACTCGACTTCTAAGTGGTGGAATTGATCTGGTAGAGAAATAGTCTATGGAGGTCTTTACAGATGGTTGATGATCTGATGGGTAGCTGGTCAAACTTGAAATACACAAGCCCTTCCAATGTCTGTGCAAAACATAAGAGTTTAGACGCTTCTTACTATGATGGAGTTCCCATCATGGGTCCACAACTTTAGATGAAGTGTCCTAGGAGCTACAGTGAGTCCCGTATCCTGTTAAAGGGGTAAAAGTGGGATTTTCAAAACTTGGGAGATCTAAAATATCATCCACCCATGACGGATATGGCTTTCCATTAGGCGGTCCTTCCACCTGTCGCATTTACTATGTCTCGATGTGAGCGATTAGTTCTTCCATAGGATCATCTAGTCAGGAATTCCTATATTGATGGGGATCCCTGACCACCAGTGTGTTGGGGAGTTCTTCAACACAATAATTAGGCCCAATTACTTGTGGATTGGCTATCATAATGACCTACGAAGCAGTTGGGGGAACTTGAACAGGGTCCCTGAGGATTGTCATGCGGCTCAGGGGGATTGGGTGACACATATCGTGCCCTATTTCTACATTTTCAAATCTCAACCCTTCATGCATTGATAGGATATTCAGGTTTACTTGGTGGCAATTCACATGGGGAATGTTGTGTTTGAACTTTCTGCCCCGGTCAGGGATCACCATATTCTGGTCGTCGGTCCGTAGCACGTTCAACAAGGAGGTTTTAGATCGTCTTCTTATGTTCAGTGAGTTGCTAATGAAACATGACTTTTTTAGTATCATGTTCTTCCTTCTACACTGAGCCAGATAGTTTGGATGGTTTAACGGCTTTGAGGTGCTCTTTACCCTTTTTGGGATTCCATCAGAGGGACAATGCCTCCGTGGGCATAAGAAGACCCAATAAATTCCTTTGATGTAGAGTAATCAATCCCAATAGATCTAATTGTTGTGAAACACCCTTGGGGGTTATGTCCTCTCCATGAAACTCTATGAAGTTCTCACCCCCCAGTAGGTTGACCATGTTAACCGCGACCTTGCCTAGCAGCATATCCTGTTTGTCGCCCAGCAAATTGGGTTGGCACTAGATTGAAATGAAATGTAGGTATGTGTATTTCCCCTAACCTTGTATTTTCATGTAGGGAGAGGCCTCATAGATTATTCTATAGAGCAATTTGAAGATCCAGATGCATCGCTATTGGAGGGTCCTATGGCGTCTTGGTTACTCAGGGCGCTGGGCCACGAAGAGTGAAACCATGTTAACCAAATGACATTGGTAGCCGATGACTTCCAAGTGTTCCTAAATTTTGGGTTAGACCCCTCATCAAGGAAGAATATATAAATGAGGCACTTAGAGGTTCTGGTGAACGAATCTAACCTCCTCTGGGGTGAGTGCTTCTAGTGCCCTGAAATTTGTCGTTGCAACTGGCCACAGAATCTCTCGGAAATGGTCAGCTACGAGAATATTCCACAATCTCCATGATCTAGATACAGGTCTGGGCCCTGCATTTCCCCACTTTTCAATGGGAGGTGGCTGGGGAACCAGTAGTTGTATTGAAGTAAAATGATGGGATATTTTGTTGGCTGGGGGAGAAAACGGTGAGCGAGCTGATAGACTGCCACATCTCAGGCTATGCTCCGAAGGGTGCAGTGAGATAGACACCACATCGCGGTAAGATGGGATGAAGAACACAGTTTATGGTGCAAGGACAAAGGATAATGGGGATGGACCACATTTCTTCTCTTCCACCATTATTCCCCAGAATATCTCTATGTGATCTCTCGTCGATGTAGAGTATTCTTCTGGTGATGATGGTGTCTATTGCACGACTGAAACATGTGGAGCTTCCAAAGTTTCGTTCTCATGGATATACCTACAAAAGGAGGTAGTAATTTGATGGACCTCACATTCTAGATGAACGAAGATGATGCGCCTTGTTCCTTCCCGGACCGATGACTTGGAGGATCTAGGAAAGGGTTCCATCATTAAGCTGTATTCCACCTCAGAATCTGAGAAGTAGACTAGTTCAATCTCAGCCAGAATCTTCATGGTATTCTTTTTTATTGTGGAAATGACTATCCCTCCTGCCCTGGGATGGTTCTTCAGGATAGGGTATATTTTTGGCATGGGGAGGACCAACATCCATACTAGTGTTGGGGAGGAGATGATTTCTACCTGAGTGAGTTGTGGTGCGAGGAGAACCCGGACAGATATCAATGGGAACACGGGGAGGACCTCTATGTCCACTGACTGATGTGAATTGATAATCTCCGTGAAAGGTTCTAGAGTGGGTAAGACTTCTATTTTAGCTGGTAATATCATGGTTAGGACCTCCATTTTTATTTCTTTTGGTAGCGTTATCATGGGGAGGGTCCTCGTACTGGTCAAGACGAACACGGGTAGGACCTCCGTATTGGGTGTAATGAAGCGAGGCTGACCAACACTCCTCTGATTGCTGAGGCGAGGAAGACCTCTATCAGCCGCTGTAAGAACATTGTTAAGGAATCCATGCTGGAGATTGACTGGATGTGAAATATCTCAACATCGGCCAGTGGTAGGAGGAATGACCCCATACTCGATGTCATGAGCATGGAAGGGGCTTCTGTAATGAGTGTCACTACAATTGGGAGGACCATCATTAAAATTGATGGTGTAATAGGGAATAACTCCACACCATGCATGGAAGTGATGATGATCTATTTTCTCAATGGTGGCGGTACGGGGAGAAAATCTATACTCAATGTCGTTGCCGCGAGTCGGTCCGCGGCGGCCACTACCTGTGCCTCCGACAAAGAGAGTCGACCCCGCCTACCCGTGGGTGGTTGTGCCTTCGATCTGAGAAGTGTATATCAGTTCCCCTACTCAACATAGATATGGGTTGATGATAAACATCAACAGTGGAATTAGCCATGGTAGTTTCCGATGTTGACGCCCCTTTGAGGGTATCCTCCTCGGCATGTGCCTGATGCTAGTGTCAGGTCAGCCGATCTGGGGCCGGTAGTTTAGGCACATTTCTTATCTGCTCCTAGACATGTGGGACTAGGTGGCCGTGCTAGCACGACCATGTGGGTTCCCTCCTTGGGAGCCCATAGAATGAAATCTATACCGGGCTAGCTCAGAAAACCCCAACCTCATCAGCATAGCGGAGGGAGTCATAAAATCATTCTTGGGAGAGGCTCTCAAAATAGTTGTGTGCCGGTGTAGGGAGTAGTGGCTCCCTAGGTGGCCCTTGGGGGTGATCGTAGCGATGAGGCCTAGATGCTTCTAAATCCCGACGTTTCATATCCCAAGTTGGAATAATCCCCACCTCCTCGTATCAGTAGATGAGGTTGTTTAACACCCTTTGTTGAAAGAACTCAGAAGGGGATATGTGGCGTAGGTGCCCAATAGTTGTGGGTGTGGATGATATCTCAGAATTGGTGGGGCCACAAGAGAGATCCACATTAGCATGGCCCCTGCCCCCGCATCGGTGGGTTGGTGGCGATCGGTTATCTTTTACGGAAGCTTGGGTTCTGTAAAGTACGGAGATTAAACCATTAGTGCTGAAAAAATAAAATCAAAGTTTCATTCCACATCACTATTTCATCTTCCATGACTGGTAATAGGAAAACATGCTAACAATATCACCGACCTAGATATCCAATGTTTAACTGCCATAAAATCTGGTGAGTTTCACGCCAGGCCCACTATTTGCATTGCGGGACCTAGCACTGCATACATGGATCTCGTGACATACTATTCCACTAATGTAGTGAATGCTACAAATCTTCACATTGAGGATAACCCATTCACATTAGGTTCACCATTTATATTTCCGATGATTTTTTTGGGTTCCGTACATCTATCTATCAAGGACTCACTGTTGGTTTTCCCGCATTCCCACTTTCCAAAGGCGGGAATCATCCATCTCTTATTTAGGGACATTTTCTCCTTGATCAAAACGGGATAATGGGATGTTAGTTCCTCCATTTGTGGATTCCTCCTTGGACCTTGTTACCTAGTTCGGGTCTTCCTTATTGATGTAAAATGTTGTTCTTGAAACTCTTCTCGATGCCATATCTTCATGGATCCTAGTTAATTTCACTGCTTTTTTCAGGACATTACAAGGGGTCCGATCAGGGTATCAACCTTTGGTTGGGGGAGTAGTCACATTAGACATCACTCGCGTTTCTAGACACTAGAACACTATGGTGTCTTGATTTCATCCTTTTATGATAGGGATTCTCAAGGGAACAGAAGCCCGAGGCATCCCACGTCGAATGTGCAGAATTTTATGCTATAGGTATGTCTCTGAGGTTTTCCTCTGCTTCCCATGTTTAACACAGGGTATGTCGCGAGTTTAGCATATAGCAAAGATGGATGGAAGTGATCAGGAAACTGACAGCAATGTATTAGATATGTACATCCCCTAGAGGGAACACTGATGTTGGGACTAATGTTGGTTAGTTTTCTGGCTACTACTAAGAGCTGGGAAGAGGTGAACAGACATGATCTCGATGAGATGTGGCTGCCCAGGTAAGAAACAACATGCATGATGGAGAGGTGAATGACATGATGAGGTAATGATATGGAACCATCATGAAAGTGACGGTAGTATCAATATTGAGCCTAGAAGAAACTTTCTACGTATCAATGTGGTAGGGAATCAATTTCTACATAGTTCAGCGGGGTGATGGGACCTCTTAGGAGGCAACCCATATGGATGGGACCTGGAGGAAGTTGAACCTCTGGGTAGGGCATGACCATTCTGAAACACATAGGCTCAAGGGAGAGATCGCGATGGGACATGAGTGATGTGTTTGAACCTCAGGGAGGCTTCATATGTATCCCCTTGGTAGATAATCAATGTTTATGTAGTTAAATATGGGGTTATCAAATCAGCGTGTACACATCGGACAACGACCCAGTGATATACTAGGGATTTTGTGTGACTAGCACCCTGGGTTGGTCTGATGCCTGGGGGTGGACCAAAGTTCTGGGTCCTGATGAATGGGACGACAATGACATAATATCAATTGTGGACTACAGTGGTGTACCACTACTTGGTTGTAACGACTTACCACTGACTGGGGTTCCAATGTCTTACCGCTTAATGTAGTTCTGACGGCTTAGCATTGAACGGGGTTCCTATGTCTTACCACTGAATGGGGTTCCAACAGATTACCGCTGGATGGGGTTCCAATGTCTTTCTGCTGGATGGGGTTCCAATGGCTTACCACAAGTTGGGGATCACATCATCTTACCGCTGAATATGGGGGGGGGTTTAGTTTCATCCAGGAAAAAAATATGTGTACAGTATAATGTCAAGCAAGATGAGGGGTGGACCGACGTGGAGTGGTCGGGACCAATGGGTGTTGGACTTGAAACTCATGAATGTGTCTACATACCTTTTATTGGAAAGGATCAATGAACACATAGTTTGAAAGAGGGGTTTGGTGAACCGGCATGAAGGGGCCGGGATGAATGGTGTTGGGCTTAATCCTTAGGGAGGCTTCTTACATACCTTCCCTTGGAATGGATCAATGTCCCTGTAGTTCAGGATGGTTTTGGTTTACCAACATGAAGTGTTTGGGACCAATGTTTTTGGTCATGATCCTTTGGGAGGCATCCTATATACCATTTCGTTCCAAGGATCAATGTCCACGTAGTTCGAGATGGTGTTGGTGTACCGATTTGAAGTGGTCGGGACCAATGGTTGTTGATCATGAACCATAGGAAGGCTTCCTACGTACCTTTCCCTGACAAGGATCAATGTCCATGTAGTTCAGGATGGTGTGGAGCATACACACTAAGGCGATTGAATGCGGATTTCATGGTAGATTCTTACTCTATGCCCACTTGAATCATGCTCGGTGTGTAAAAAAAGAGGCAACAAAGACCTAGAGATCACGTAGCGAACGATGCATCTGTGGGAAGTGGAGTGGGGATTACACATGGTTAGAAGCCCAAATAGGAAACCAAGGCTTATGTGTGGTTCACACCCCTAAGAGGAAACAGGGGAATACGCCTGGTTCACAGCCCAGGGAGATGAATATTGGGACTTATTGCAGGATAGAGGCCTAGGTGGTGAAAAGGTCCAATGGGAGAGTGATTTGGAATGGAAGAGAGGAGGGTTATGATGCCCCCCCCCTCTAGTCTTTGTCTATAAAAAGATAAGAGGAGTAGGGATGTTGCATCCCGAATAAAAGTATAGGGGCTTACACCATGGTTTTTATCTTTCCCCATAGAGAGACGTTGCTCCGTCAAAGAGTATCTCATTCCATGTGAGGAAGATCTCACACTCGTGGATACCATTGGGTGTAGAGAATGTCCGATATGGGGAACCCAGTATGCAATGCATGTTGTAAGGATAGAGTTTAACATCATGTGCCGAGGAAGATGGTGTTTAGTAGTTTAACATCTTGCAGCTCGGACGAGGTGGGATCACTCCACACCCCTAGGACTTATATAATTGATACCCACCCACCCTTGGGGAAGGGAAGGCATCAGCAATGGCCTGAAAAAGGGTGTGTCATGGGGGGATCTAATGAGGGTCACATGTTAGCATGGCTATGCGAAGAAGAATAAGTATAAGAAACACAACATGAATCATCGCCCAAGGGACTTCGAAATAACTTCGTGCAAACATAGAGGGTCACACAGGAAGAGGAGTTGCGGAGAACAGGGGTTCACAGGTAAAAGCCTCTTGAAGCTCTGTTACTATATGCAGTGGAGGGGATTCGTGAAGGGGTATGATTTGTGAAGTGAAGTTCTCTAGCCTTGGAATAAGGAATATGTTCTTATGGAAAGTCCTTCGAAAAGTGGAAATGCATTTGTAGAGTAGTGCTTATCAAAGCAAGGGTTCCCATTTAAGCGTAGAATTTCGAAGCATAGTGACCCTACCTTTGCATGAGGGTTACATGTGCATGGTGGGTCCATTTAAAATCATTAGTGATCCTCAAAGACCCGAGTCCCCATGGGGATAACCTTCCTTCACAGAGGCATGTTGGCTCTGTTATGGGAATCCCTTGTTGAAGAGGGGTTGAATTAAAGCAAAGGGAAATGAACTTCATGATGCTAAAGTACCTTGAAGAGCTCATGGTTTGCAGAGCAAAATTTTCATCATGGTTTGGGAGCTAAGAAGGTGAAGGGTTGGAGGATCTATACTTTAGGCTCGAGGGGAGCCTGGTATTTATAGTAAAGAGGCACTACAAAGCAGAGTTGATGGGAGTGAAGACATGTATCATTTTTCGTAACTGTGGAGCCTACCACCTCCTTCCTCATCAGTGGCATCAAAAACATCAAACCGGTTCGTGGATCCTCCCACTAGCTTTCTCCTTGGTGGCTTAACAAGAATCCATCCAGATCATGGAGCCTACCACCCACTTGTTTCGTGGCAGCTTCAAAGAGGGGGAGCGTCATGCCAGCTATGGTGTTTTGGGGCTCTGTGGGAGAGCTCTTTGAAGCAGCCCCAATGGATTTTCTCATTCTTATCTTATTTACAAAATTTGGCACCAACTATGGAATATAAACTAGGTTTTCCATTTGTTGGTACTCTATAATGAACTCAACCTCTCAAGTGGAAACCCTATGAATTCCTCAAGAAACACATCATGAAATTTTTCACCCAAATTAAGTAATAAATAATTCCCTCATTCCACACTAGTAAGAATTAGACATTCCACATTAATAGTGAGTAAACCTAACTTCTTACTGAATAAACCGAAATTTCCATATCATATATCACATTCCCCATTGTGTATATAGTTATTTCACTTTTAGGATGTGAACATTACACAATGTAGTTAATGATCAATATAGACCTATTATAACACTAAACAATCCAACCCCAAAATCAGATCAAATCCTCACATCTCTAGAATAAACAAGCCCCGATGAAAATAGTACCCATCAACCTTAAGGGAAAACCCATTATATTGACAGTTATTTTCTTCTCAAACCCCTAAAAATGTGTCAATGCACATAACCCCACATATATGATCCACCAGTAGGCCCAAAACACTCCAAATATGAGAAAATATAATATAATATGATTCATCTTTATCAAATAAATCACAAGAAAGTGAATAAGTAATAAGAATCACACCTCATATTATTGATGGTCCGACCCCACCACCGCCAGGTTCTAGATAAAATTTGTGAATATGACTTTCCCCTCTACCCTAGGCATATGTATGAGTTCATTGAATTTTACTACCTTCATGATATGGGTGGTCTCTTCTTGGATTACCCTTCCTACCTCCCCAGCTAGTATGTCCTGTAGAACACTAATTTTTTAACTCATTTGGGGTCACTGACCCCCTTCCTGAACTCTGTATTGACCTTGATCCTATATTTGTTCCTGACTATCGAAGGGTCTAATAGAACCTATTCACATTACCCATCATGCAACATACATGAAAATGAACTGATGGTCAGGCAAACTAAGAACACATGTTCCACCCTCTCATGCAATAATTAATTGGTAGTACCACTAAAACTCTCTAGTTAAATCAAACATTATCGACACTACCTTCTCTAGGTATCATTCAAGCATTTTCATAAATCATGAAAAGTTATCATGGAAATTACCCTCTCATCTGTTACCCTTAACAACTGATATTTCATTCCCCATCAATAGAGGAGAATTATCAGTGCTATTATATTGTCCCCTAACTAGAACACATCAGCCTGGTGGAATATTTTTATAATGAAAACCACACTTCTCAAAAAACTCAATATAAAACAACCACAAGTTTTAAAAAATAAATCTATTTACAATCCATAACCAATACATTTATAATACACTGTCCCAAAGATGTCATAAAAAATAGAACACTACCCTCAACCATCCATTTTGCCTGTCATGATCAACATGTATTAAACCAACATATATAGTCACAAGTCTTCATATGACACCCTTTTTAATTCATCTAACATTCACAACATGAATCATTATCTTTTTAAAAACTATTATCCTAAAAACATTATACAAATGACATTTTAACTCATTCATATCATTTCATTTAGCACAATTATTTCACCACCCATTAATATTTTTTCCATTTACCCATTTTCATCATCATTATTTTAAACCACTTCCCTAAAATTTTCAATGAAAATAAAATGTAATTTATAACACATGTCTCACACATCTTCTTCATACGTGCCTATCATAATGCATGTAACCTATTTCCATTGGTTCATAAAAAGATGGATGAATAAAAAACATCATTATATTATGGAATTGAGAGAAGTATCATAAAATAGTCACATAACACAACAAGTGAAACCCAAAATGGTGAAATGTCATTCAACCATAACAACCCAAACCAATAACAACAATCCCACCCTAGAAACATAGGTTTCCCCCCATTCATGGGTAAGCTACACCAAAGAACGATATAATTTGGATAACCCAAAACATCTTAATATAATGTATTATATCCCAGAATAATTTTTCTATAGAAAATAACCTCTCTTATTAAAATTTCTAACATCTCAAACGTGGAATCCACTAAACTAGTTCCACATGCTGTGTTACTACAAGAACATAGGTGCACCTCCAAGTGTGACAGTGGAATCTAACTAGCATTGAAGGTCTAAAAGAACATGTGGGAAGACTATTCCCTATTTATTATATTAAACCAAAACTAATAACAACGAAAAATAAAGGAAAAAGAAGGCAATAACCAACAAAAATGAATTAACAACCATTACCCATAATTGAGGACAATCTTACAAACAACCAGTAAATATAATATGTCATTTCTTAAAAAGTCAAGTTATAGAAAATTAAAAAATATATATATGAATAACTAAAATTGTTTAGGTCACTAACTCAATAATCATCATCCCTGCACGTCACATTTCAATCCAACCCACTAGAATATGGCCCTTTCCCTTATCCTAACACAGAACAATAATATCTTTTTAGGTTCCCCAATACATCCCATGTAGGGTGTATGTACAACTCAGTAGGTCACAACCAATAGCGTAAGAACCCAGGTCTTCTTTTCAGGTATGCTTTTCTTTTCTGATCGTTTTTGAGTAAAAAAGGTTTTTTCTATAAATTTCATCAGTACACACCATGTACATAGTGAGTACACGTTGTGTACTTTGTTACCGCAGGTAGCCAGGTGCTGGCCATGTTACAGCCACACACACTGTCATGTGTGGTGACCTAGAGAATGCCTAATGTAGGGTCTAGTTAAGTCAAGTACATGTCATGTACAATGAACATACACACTGTGTACTTTCATTTTATTCATTAAATGCATCAGGGTAGCGTCTGCAGGATAGAACCATCTTATTCTACGTCTAGTTCGACTGAGAGAAATCGTATGACCATAGATCTTCTCTGAGCCCCTAATCGAGCACCTGTTCTCTGAATCGATCATTGTCTATTGTGTTGTGATCACCTCAGTAAGCTCTTCCTTCCCCTAGAACATCATTTCTTGATTCCTCTTCTTTCACAAGATATCTTCATTTGAGAGTTTTGAGCATTTTTAAAGATCTAATGTTTCCTTGGGTGATTCAAGGACTGAGGCTCATGTATAATAATCCTACAACACTAAGGTAGGTGGTTTGTGCCTTTCCATAGATATTCATTGAGTTTATGTGAAAAATTCCTCTGTACCCATTAAAGGTGTATTTTACATTTATGGTTTTAGCCAAATTTTATGCCTGTAATTCCCTAGTTTTTTTGGATAGAGGTTATTTGTTGAAAATATGGTTACTTTTACATGTTGTTGAGGTTTTTCCAATGTTTGCTAGTTTTGACAGTTGGGTATTGTTTGCCTTTTAGGATGATGTTTGTTTCTTATTCTTTGTATTTTTAGGATGGAGTGTCTATTTATCTGACCTACTTTTATGTTGTAGATTGGTAATCCAAGTTGTTCTTGAGGATTACTTTGGACGCTTTACACTGCTATGCCCGTTTGATTTACACAGGGTTGTGAGAACCAGGAGTAGTATACCATAGAGAGAATGGATGTAAGGGCATCTCCCAAGTGTCTTCAATTAATATCATGCTGCGAGACCATGGGGGATTGATGTTGAGTGCTCCCTCAGAGTGTCTATAGTTACATTACAAGGCCACAACAGGAATTGACATTGACTGCTTTCTTAGAGTGCCTATAGGTTGTCGTTAAAATACTACAGGTGGAATTTATTGTGAGTACTTCCTCAGAGAGTCTTCGATCACACTTGACTCTAAGGGTAAATTACGATGAATGCTTCCTTAGAGTGTCTATTCTAATGTTGAACCAAAGGTGTGAGACTTTGTGTGTTTCCCATAGGTTAACATGTGTTTTCTGAGTAGGACTAGAGGGGATATGCTGTGAGTACATCCCAGAGGGTTACTTTTTTGTGATTATCTAATTGCATGATATGTAGTATTTGAATGCTTTGAAACTATAGGAATGTTCATTGTTGAGTACCTTCTTGTTTACTGTATATTTTGTTTATTTCCTACCATATATATTCATTGAATATAAGGCAAAGATCTCTCGGTGGTTGCCTACAGAGATATAGTCTCCCACCCTATTTTTTCCTTGCTTTTGGGATCAAAGAGATTATATTTTTGTAGGTATATATAAGGGAAATCACCCTTCTACTAATGGTAATTGACTGCTTTGGAGCTAGAGAGCATGGGACCCAGCTTTGGCTTGCAATGATGTGGACTTGTTTAATGTTTTTCTTATACTTTGGTTTGGTATGGTATATCAGCATTATGACTTGTTTGGATGTTGTCCTAAACTTATGTATCATTCATCATTATATTTTTTCTCTAGATATTTATTTATTCAGTCTTTTACTATTTCATTCTGTATGGTAATATTACTACTTCTGCTTCTGCTTTTTGTTTTACTTCCACCGTGTTACTCTAACAATATGGGAATAGTTTCCCCACTATCACACCTATGGCCCTCGCTACTAGTCGGATGCCTCTGGCAGTTGGGGTAATGCTCTTGAGGCCATGTGAAAAACTAGGTACGGGGCGTCTCTAGGCTGCTTCTAGGACTAGGAATTTACAATGTTGTATCAGAGGTGTTCTTTTCTTCTTGACTTACAGTTTTGAGCCTATAGTCAGGGATAGGATGGAAATAGGTACTTGGTAATAAGTTGTTCCTAAGAGTAACTAAACCTTGTACAGGTAAAATCCAATTTACCTCGTTTATTGCAATTTTATGGTTTAGCAATATTATGGTTGATTTTATTTCACCGTTGGGTGATTCACATGCATTGTGCTGTTATTGTTTATATTATTTAGGATTTATTTCTGTTGCAACCCGATGAGATGAGGTTATTCCATCTCATGCATCATATAGGCACTTGATAGATATCACATTTCATTCATTCATACCATTACATGTAGGGTTTATTTGTTATTTCATGTTGTTGTGATAGATTTTGTGCAAGATATTTATGTTTTTGTGATAGATTCCTTGATAGTGTACATGTTGTTTGATAGGGTATTTATTTGTGTAAGGGTTTGTTGGAATAAACGCCAAACTGTTGTACTTGAGGTGTTATTGGCTCTCATGGATCGGAATTTACTGGATCACTGCCTTGTTTTTTTCATGTATATGAGAGGTATGAGATGCCAAGCTTTGATTCTCGGGGTGTATAAGCCTTCACAGATCGGAATTTGGCTCTTTAATGTCTGTTTCACTATTTTATAGTCTTCTAGAGTAGTTTCTATTGATTGCTATCCAGAAAAACCTAGAGTATGCACCCTGTAGTTTTGAATACACTCCATGTGTTCTTCAGTTTAGGATGAAACTGTTTTTCTTAAGTACAAGTTCTGAAATCTGTGTACACGCTGTGTAGTCTCTAACAATTTCGATGGTTGTGTGGGTATAGACACGAGGTTGGAAGAATTTTTGGTGGGAATGGTCGTGTACCAGACGTACACAACATGTGTTTAGACCATGTGTCTTCCCATGTGACTAAGGACATGGATAGATAAAAACATAATCATTACATGCTGGCTCTGTTTGGAACAAGCTGTGTAGTGTGAGCCATGTATCCCGCCATGTCACTAACAATACAGGTCGGTGAAGATCATCTAGTTGACGACTTTTTTGTCAAAAACATTACGTATAGTCTTGTTTTGGGAGAACCATGTAGCTTTGTCTTTTTGAAGGGCTCAGGTAGGGGAAGAGGATTCAAGTACACGATGTGTGTTAGGACAACACGTTGTGGGTTTGGGGTGTTACATGACCAGTTTTGGAAGAAGTACATGTCCATGTGAAATTTTTAAGGGAACATGCCATGTAGTTATGTATACACGCTATGTATCCGTGTTTTGTAAGACATGAATGCATTATTTCTCATGTTACCTCTTTCCTTTCCAGATTTCAGTCCTTGATATTATTGCTCTAATGTCTGTGTTTGAACTTTCAGAGTCATGCCATCGAGACTTCCTCCAGTTGTACACCCATTAAATGGAAGCGATCAAACACCCAACATGGATGATCAGGGACTTCCCATAGATCCTCCAGTTGTGCCAGTCTTGGAACCAGCTGTCATTTGGGACACAGGTGCTGACGTACAGTTCCGAGCGGGATTTATGAAGTTCATGTAGACCTTCCAGGGAGAACCACACCCTACCCCATATATGGAAGAGTTGAAATGATTTTTCCAATATTAGAGTCATGTTCTAAGGCCACAGTGACGATCATCGAGCACTTGGAGATGCCTCAGGAGAGTAGCTTCAAGATCACTACATATATGCTTCGGGATTCCTCCAAGAGATGGTGGGATGTTAACTCTTATGTGGGAAGCCAACATGATATGGCTTGGGGTGATTTTCAGCATACCTTCTACAATTACATCTATCAGGAGACCTTGAGGGCTAATCAAGCCTCAGAGTTCATGAGTTTGGAGTAGGGTACTCTTTCTGTTATGGAGTACTCTTCTCACTTCACCAAGATACATTTCTTTACACCCATTCTAGGGAGATATGGGTTGTTCATGGCAAAGATGTTTGAGAATGGTCTCAGAAAGGACATTCGGGCTCAGGTGAACATCTTTAGGTTTACTTTGATATCTTCTATAGTCAACCAGGCACTAATAACGGATCTTAATCTGAGGGATTCTGGAGTTGTGTGTGAAGGCGGTTCAATATCCAAAGTTAGTGCTTTGCTGATTGAATGAAGGAAGCATTGTAGGGAGACTACACATAGAGATCTGAGTAGGAGGAATAAACCTTCAGGTAGCCAGGTCATATGCTACTAGTGTGGGAAGTTTGGGCATACGATACCACATTGGCCGAGAGACCCAATGGAGTGTCGGTCTTGCGAAAATATGGGTTATCATCAGTGATTCTATCAGATCTTCTCACTAGTAGCTGGTGATATGGGTTCTTCTATGACTTCTCATTCAGAAGTAACACCACTGGTTTCATCTCAGTCTGAGAATTAGAGTTCTTCCAGCCATTCGGGAAGAGGTGGAGGTCATGACCGAGGTAGCCAGTCGCTAGGCATTCAGTGGAAAAATGGTGTATCAGATTAGGGTGGTCAGGTAGGGTCGTAAGGATGTGGAACATACCAGACTTTTATAGTGCAGTACACCCTATAAGGGCAGGATCTCGATCCCTCTACCGTACAAGGTACACTATTAGTTGCCTCAGTTTTAGCTTCAGATCTTTTCGATACAGGGGATTCACATAGATTTATATTTATTACTATTGTGTAAAGCCTTGGGATTTGTATAGTTTCTCTTGATGATATCATGATGGTAGACACTCCATTGGGGAAAAGAAAGGCTGTTGTACGCCAGTGCAAGAAGTTCACTATTGAGGTAACTTTGTGTCACTTATTTTGGGACCTTTATGTCGTAGAAATGATAGGCAATGAAGTAATTCATGGAATGGATTTGTTAGTTCCCTTCTAGTTAGTTATTGATTTCTATCACTATATGGGGGGTTTCACATCACCAGAAGGCATATATTTTCTTTATATTGGCGAATAGGATGTCCATGCGTGGAGACCGGGACTCGAGCATCATGGGTTGGGAGGAGTTACAACCCATATAACATGTCTATATCTTGATGACCAAGGGATTTCACAGTTGGACTTTACACTTTTGATGGATCTTTTCAAGGATGTATTTCCAATTTTATTTTCAGGTTTACCTCTAGAGTGAGAGGTAGAAGTTTCTATAGAGCTCATGACAGGAGCGGCACCAGTGTCCATTTCTCCTTATATGATGGAAACAACATAGTTTCAAGAGTTCAATAATCAGTTTGAGGAGTTGTAGGAAAAGGGTTTCATCTGACCTAATACTTCTCCTTGGTGGTTTTTGTCCAATTTGAGATGATGGCAGATGATACCCTTCAACTTTGTGTGGATTATCGGAAGCTAAACCAGTTAACGGTTAAGAACTGATATCCTTTACTGAAGATAATTGATTTCTTTGATCAACTTCAAGGAGCCCAAGTGCTCTCAAAGATTGTCTTGAGATCTGGTTATCATCAGTTGCATGTTGGACCATATTATATACCTCGTATAGCCTTTTGAAGCCAGTATGCCCTATATGATTATATCGCCTGTACTATTCATGGCACTGATGAACTGAGTGTTCCACCCATACTTTGATTCCTTCATGGTGGTATTCATAGATGATATCTAGGTGTACTCTCACACTCGAAACGACCATTACACCCATCTTGAGATTGTTTTGGTGTACTCTGATAGAGCATGCATTATATGTTATGCTCTCAAAATGACACTTCTGGATAGACCATATTCACTTATTGGGTCATATTATCTCAGAGACAGGAGTATCAATGGACCTAGAGAAAGTGAGAGTAGTAGTTTCCTGGGTGCAGCCAAAGAATGTCTTTGAGGTACATTGTTTTCTAGGGTGGGTCAGATACTATAGGAATTTCATATAGGACTTCTCATGCATAGCAGTGATACTGAAGAGCCTAACTAAGAAGGGTGTGAAGTACTTGTGGTCAGATTCTTGTGAGTCAGCCTTTCAGGAGTTGATAGTGAGGTTGAAATTAGTATTGATTCTAGTATTTCTAGATTCAGGAAAGAGATACACTATTTATTGTGATGCTTCATGTATCAGGCTAGGATCATTGCTTATGTTGGGAGAATGAGTCGTTACATATGGTTCTTGGTAGTTGAGGCCACATGAGAGGAATTATCTGACATACAATCTTGAGTTGGCTGTAGTTGTTCATGACTTACACTGTTAGTGACATTATATTATTGGAGAGTATTTTGTGGTTTTCACCGACCACAAAAGTCTCATGTATATCTTCACCCAGTATGACTTGTATTTGAGAAAGTGAAGGTGGGTTGGGTACCTTCAGTCCTTTGACTATGATATTGCATATATGTCAGGGAAAGGCAACACTGTTCCTTATGCGTTGAACAAGAGAAATTAGTTCCAGGAAGCTTAGGATGCCAAAACTGAGTGGTGTCTTATGAATCTTCTCTCTGAGATGCATTTTTAGGTGCACAATAGTAAAGGAAAAATGTTTCTATTTTCTGATACTATTACCTATACTCTACTTGATCGTGTGAGAATGAAGCAGTTATCAGATTATGAAGGCCTAATCCTACAGGAGAGTGTTGCAGGAGAGGACCATATTCTTGGTCGGACCATAGTAGAGGATGAGATATTGCATTTATAGTGGCACAAATGGTTTTAAGCAGACATACACAATGAGTTGATATGGGACTTTCATTCCTCTATTTGGGAAGTTCATCCTGGTGTCACTAAGATGAATCGTGATCTACATCATCAGTATTGGTGCCCAAGTATGAACGAATACGTTGATGGGTTCGTCAGGAGGTGTTTCATCTATCAGTATGTGAAGGTGGAGCATGAGTGACCCGCGAGACTTTTGCAGCAGTTACCCATTCCTGAGTGGATGTGGAATGATGTCGCGTTAGATTTTTTGATAGGTTTACCGAGGTCACCTCGAGGGAATGATGCTGTATTAGTTGTCATTGACAGACTCACAATGGCTTCTCACCTCATACCGATCAAGGAGACCATCAGTGTTGATGATCTTTGATGGTTATACATCCTTGAGATTGTACGTTTACAGGGAGTTCCAAAATCTATTATTTCATACTGGTACACCCATTTTACTACCCAGGTCTTGTAGGGACTACAGATGGCTTTGGGAACACAGGTACTTTTGAGTACAGATTTCCCCCCTCAGATAGATGGCTAGTCTGAGCGTATGATCTAGGTGCCTGAGGATATGTTGCGCGCACACATCCTTTATTTTGGAGGTTCCTGGGATAAGCACATACCTATTGTGGAGTTTTCCTACAACAATAGTTTTCAAACAACTATTCATATGGAACCTTATGAGGTTTTGTACGGTAGTCCATGCCGATCACCCTTATGTTGGCTGGAGGAGGGAGAGGCAGCTATGCTTGGACCTCGTCTTCTCTAGGAGACTATATAGCAGATATAGTTGATTCAGAAGAAGATGGGTACTGCACTATCTCGACAGAAGTCTTATGTTGATCAACGGAGATGACCTCTGGAGTGCGATGTTGGGGATCAGGTTTTCCTGTGAGTCACACTGAGGTTGGGGCACAAGAGGATTATGAGATAGGGTAAGCTTTCATCGAGGTACGTCGGGCTATTTGAGGTTCTTGGAGGGAGTTGGGCTAGTTTCATATCGGATGAAGTTACCTCAGAGGTACCAAGATATGCACGATTACTTTCATGTTTCTTACCTTCAACATTACTTCTCAGACCCGTATCATGCTCTTCAACCTGAAGCAGTTGAGTTGAAGGTGGGTGCCACAATTGAGGATCATCTAATCCGAATAGTTGATAACAGTATAACGGATCTCTATGGATGGTCTTTTTCTCTGGTACATGTGCTATGGCAACATGGGTGAGTAAAAGACAAGACATGGGAGAGGGATACCGATGTATGATCACAGTGGCCAGAGTTGTTTGAGGATTCTTCTTCTATGCCGCATTTCTAGGGAAATTCAGGGACATATTTCTTTATGGGGGATGTTTATAAGAACCCGGATCTTGTTTTCAGGTATATATTTATTTTCTGGTCGTTTTTTAGAAAAAGTGGTTTTTTTAATATTTTTTAAGTGAACACCGTGTACTTTATGAGTACACATTGTGTATATTATGAGTACACATCGTGCACTGGGTTACCGCAGGTAGCCGAGTATTGGTCGTGTCACAGACATGAAAACGTTCGTGTGTGGTGACCTGTAGACCACATAATGTTTGTGTCAGTTAAGTCAAGTACACATCCTATACTTACCTATGTACACGACATGTACTTTTTTCATTAAATGCACCAGGGACACGTCTAATGGACAAAACCATATCCTTCTAGGTCTAGTTCGACAGTGATAGATCGTATGACTAAAGAACTTCTCTAATCCCTTGTTCAAGCACCCATTCTCAGAATTGACCATCGTTGATTGCGTTAAGATCACCTCGGTAAGATCCTCTTTCCCTTAGAACTTCATTTAAGGATTCCACCTATTTCTTATGTTATCTTTAGTTGATCATTTTTACCATTTTTTAGATCTATGATTTTTTGGGCAATTCAAGGCTTGAGGTTAATGTTTAACAATCCTAGAACACCTAGGTAGATGTTTTGTTCCTTTCTATTGATAGTCATTGAGTTTATGTGAAAAATTATCCAATACCCAGGAATGGGTTATTTCGTGTTTATGGTTGTAGCCCTTTGTTTTTTCAGATATGCCCTAATATTTTTTGATAGGGGTTATTTGTTAAGAATAGAGTTTACGTTTCCATGTTAAGGAGGATTTTCCCATGTTTTCTTATTTTGAAAATTTGTTCTAGTTTTCATGTTTGGCTATTTTTTATTTCCCATTAATAAAATCATTAGGATTGAATGATTTTTTATCTGACATGTTTTTATGTTGTATACTAGTTAGAAAAGTAGTTCTTGAGGTTTACTTTGGCCGCTTTGAATTGATATGATCAGTTGACATACACAGGGCCATGAGAACCTAGTGTAGTAGACCATAGTGAGAATGGAAGTAAGGGATTATCCAGAGCGTTTTAAATTATTATCATGCTACGAGACCATAGGGGGGATTTAAGTTAAGTGATACCTCAAAGTGTCTATAGTTTCCCATAGATCTCTTGGTGGTTTCCTACTGGGATTTAGTATGACACCCAATTTTTTCCTCTCTTTTGGCCCTAAAAAGATTATATTTTTGCAGGTATAGATAAGGGCAATAACCCTTCTACTACATGTACTTGATTGCTTTGGAGATGAAGATCATGGGACCAAGCATTGGATTGCGATGTTGTGGAGCTATTTACAGTTTTTCTTATACTTTGGTTTGGTTCTGTATTTCAGCGGTGTTTCTTGTTTGAATTATTTCATAGAAATATGTATCATGTATCATTATATATGTGCTAAAGCTATTTATTTCTTCAGTCTACTGCTATTTCATTTTGTATGGTAGTATTACTGCATCTGCTATTGCTTTGTGTTTTACATCTGTTGTGTTAATCTGCCAATGAGAGAATAGTTTCCCCGCCATCAAACCCTAGGCCCTCACTACTACTTGGTAGCCTCTGACATTTTGTGAAATGCGCTTGAGGACATGTGACCAACTGGGTACGGGGCATCTTGGGGCGGCTTCCAGAACCGGGATGTTACATATAGTGCCAAAAAATATACAATCTAACAGATAATGCATGAATTTATTAAATACATGTCAAGGTAGAAGATTATAAATTGGGTTCCATTAGTTTAAAATATTCACTTTAACCATTTTAATTATTTTTTCCATGGGTTAGTCACTTACAAAATTTACATTACGTTATAATCCATTCAATTACTATGCACAAGGGAGTAAGAAATATTTTTATCCCACTAAGGACAATCATTTCAAATACAATTAATATAAACTTACCACGGAGCCCTCATCCAGTTAGTCTATTCTAATACAATTCTTAGGGTCATATAGCCCCAATCCCCTTCCCTAACCTATGTATTATAGGCGTGGGGTTTAGATCATTAGTAGAACCCAACCCATGGACATAGTCCTCAACTCCAATACCCCACAACTACCTATCCATGTGAACAATCTTATTTATCCATCTACCATATATACCATGTCAGAAACCATACATAATCAATACAAATTACATACACATTTCATAATAATTCAATATATAAATCAACAAAAATTCCATAATAGTTTAGCACAATTATCACATAAATAGCATTTCCTGTTAAACCCATTTCCATTTCACATTCCTTAATCTATTAAACATATTCAAAAACTCCCACACATTATCCCATTAAAAATATTACTTAATTCACATTTCTAAAACACTTATGAATTTATATTACAAAATAAAAAACCATTTGTCACATTAACATAATTACATTTAACCGTTGCATGTTATTCTAAACAATCCATTATATAATTTCCAAAAACATTAATCATCAACTATTATCATTTATCTATAAATCAAACAAACATTTCTAAAAATTTATCTTGGAATATATTTCATCATAAATATAATATATTCCTTACATTACCATTTTCAATGTTCGGGAATCTTGGAACACCATATGGGTCTCCCTAAACAAGACTAAAATATATCAATGCATACAATGGGGGTCTTGAAAGGATAAATTGATCATTTAACCATCTATTTTACTAAATATAAAAAAATACATCAATTTAAAAAAACATAGAAGCAATTTCATATCCACACATGAAGAAAATATCTTCAATCCAATGGTATATAACTAGTAGAACACCAACATTGAATCTGTAGATGATTGTTCACTTAAACAAGGGCTTATATCTAGTTTAAAGCACTATTTGATGCCCTGACCTAATATCTACTATAAAAATAATGTTTTACAGCCTATAAAATATAATAATAAAACCATAGGTCCTTATCCGTAAAATAGAATCAATATGAGTGTTACACTTAGACAAAACATTGATCTACACTCAACAACACCTAAAATGGCCTAGAATCAAATGGGATTGATACATGGGAAGTATTTGTCGAAATGGATCATCCTTGGGGTGGAAAGAAGATAAATTATAGAATCAATCAAATGAAAAAACCTACAATTCCCAGGGGAAAATAGTAAAAATGCACTTTTAATGAGGTGAATAGTTTGGCGATAAGGTTCTCCAAACCATGCACTAATCCTAAACCAACCTCTCTCTAAGAGGGCCTATGTTACATAATTACCTGGGGATCCCTTCATAGTTTAAGAAATTGTGTTCCAACAATAAATAATGGATCATTCCATGACCTCATGGTTTGGCCACCCACTTTCACATTTTACTAAACCATGAACACTTTTCCACAAGATAGAATATTTTGGGTGCACGTTTACCCATAAACATCTTCCTACTGTGGAAATTGAGCTTTATGGAAATTTTTATCTTTCATTTATATAACTAACTCGAGAACACCTTCAAGTATCCACATATTATTAGTAAACATTAAATTATCAAACATTATGTGATTTATAAAAACTAAATATGAAAGTACCTCCATGATTTTGTAGATCATAAAATTTATCTTCTAAAAGATGATCAAGTATATGAAAAATTCATTGAAAAATAATTATTGATAATAATAATGGTATTGATTTCGTTATAATTGATGAAAAAACTTATATATAAATACAAAATATTTTTAAATAAGTAATAGTATGTACATAATAATACACAATTTCATAAGAATCCCCAATTACACAAAAATAAGTGTATCTTATTTAAGTCCACTAATTCAACTAGATTCATTCGAAAGGATAGCTATTTTAATAGATTGACACCAGGGATATGGTTAATAGTGTATTAAAAATTATTTTTTCAGTTGGTATCGTGTAAATTCATTAAGAAATAGGGAAAAATAATCATTTACAATAATTAAATGTTCAAATATTTGGATATAACTCTATTCCACATATTGAATTTGATATTGAACATAATTTCATCTTAAATTCAGAAATTTTAGTTACCCATTAGACCATATTATTGAGGAAATTATAACACAATGAATATTCAATTAAAATATTCCCATTCAATGACTTCTATTACTTTATTATTTTTTTTGAATATATGACAACCATTAATAAGAATAACACTTGGGATGATATACAAAATGATAGCCTTATCCCTTTTAAAATCTATCAATGTGAATTATAATTTATTTAAAGATTTTATGCAGTATTATACCAATAATGGATTAGTAATTTCACATAATTCTAGAGGATGATGACCCATGAAATGATCTAAAATAATTATACCTTTTGAGAGGAAATTTTGTTTCCTAATAATAATGGTTATTCAACAATGATTTTGATAAATTTCATAAAATATTGATAACCCACTATGATTACACAAGAGATTCACTAGAATTTTTGGGATGGAAGTTTATATATTGATATAAATTATTGAAATATTTTATGTACCTTCCATTAAGAACTATTTTTAAACAATTTTAATAACAAAATATTGTGGAAAAACAATATGAATTTTGAAAAATGATATATTATTAATTCAAATTTGATAAAAATTCATATATATATATATATATATTTCACCCATTATAAAAATAATCCTTAATTTTTCAAAGTATTTTTTCCAAAAGATGAGTTATATAGCTATGTTATTTTAAATCTAGTTCCTATGGATTTTAGTAATATTTCCCATACACCAACTATTACGAACCGATCAGTTATAAGTATGAGATTGTGTCTATTTATTATAATGGTAGAGACTACATTTGTATAAATAGAATGGATTTTATGTTTTGTAGTTTCTTAGTATTGGATATGTGCATGATCAATACATTATAAGAAAAACATCATTAAAAAATGAAATATTATTATTCATTCTATGACTTCCCTAAGAGGATGTATAATTATCATAATTGTTTCAGGGAGAAAATTAAAAAAAGTTGAAATCGGTGATCTTAGATACTCGATAAAGGCTACTGAATAGTATAGTTTATCATAGATTTGGTAAAAAATAGTTAATAAGGATGGGATAACAAATAAGTTAGAAATATTTAACTAATTTCTTGTGTATAATGTTTCAATGGATTAAATATCATTTGAAATAAATAAAAATATGGTTATTAATAACTAAATTTTTAGATACTCAATATAAAATGAAATACATTATAACCATACTATCACGTTCTTTTCCAAGACTTCAATCATAATTGGTAATACATAATATAAATACCCAATCGATACCATCTAAATATACAATACAATACATCAAGGGATTATATAATTCCTGGCCCTACCTATTAGTCAAAATATCAAAATATCATTATATGAAAATAAAAAATTTGCATTAATGAAATACATAATGAACCACAAATAAAAACTTATATAAAAAAGTGTTTATAGTCAATAATTAATCATATAAAAACAATAATACAATAGATAATAGATCTTATACATTTCAAATGTCATATATAACTATATTGGAAGACATCCTATAAAATAAATTATGAAAAATTATGTGTTCAAAATATATATGGTAAAATGAATATTTCATATCATAAAAAGGTTTATGAAGATATAAGATAAATATATGAGAAAAATTATATGTATGTGAAAGAAAAATAAATGGTTAATAGCAATATTAATGGAAATTGAAAGGGAATATAATAATTACTATGTTAAAAAGTGTATATTAGACCCCATTAATCCACAATGATATTAATGAGAAAACAATAACAAAAAAATATTAAAAAACATTTAAGGAATATATTCTAAAATATTATGAAATTAATATAAAATATGATATACTACTGAAAATAAATACATATATTGAGAGGGATGTTAGAAGAGAAACCATTACCATGAGTCATGTCACAATTTATAAAACATCAAAATTTGTAATTAATAATATTTTATTAATTTCATTCTTGATTAAACGATTTTTCATGTTAAATTTATTATTATTTTTCCTTTTAATTAAATTATGATCAATTATTAATCATTTTAAGGATATAATATTTATCCAATAACCATATTAGAAGTAATTAGATTCATAGTTCTTAGAAAACAATGGTGTAATTATTAAGGGAAAAGGTGATTGTAAAAAGATTCTATAAAATGAGAATGTGTTAGGTAAATTATATCAATTCCATTTTAGAAGAAAAAATATTCCCTGACAAATATATATTTTAAAATATATATATATTAAGAAACATGTATCAATATTATTTTTATCGACAAAATAAATAGACAATGTTTTTAAAAATTTATGATATTACTCTAATGAATATTTTATCATTCATTAATATCATTCATGTAATGAATATTATATTTTTTCATTGAATACTATTTTATATCCACCTATATAAAATGGTAGTGGATGATATCACTCTACCCACCATGATACCTACGTGGTTGTAGTAATCTGAGTGTACCATTGGACGTCCATATGAAATTTGGAAAGAGCATGTTAATAGTGTTGAGCAGAATATATAACCTAATTCCATATATTATCCTAATTTTTTCTATAAAACACACATTACATAATAATATTGTGATGAAAATTAAATTCCATTGGATTTTAAATGTTATACTTGAACTAAACACTATGATCCATAATGTAAATGATGTAAGAAACCTATAATGAATAAGGTCAAGATACCCACACACGAAATAACAAAAAACTATATAAGTAGAAAATATTATGAGTATGCGTTCAATGATAGCTCTTAATGTGATATTATCTCTAATAAATCATCATATTCTATGTATGCGACCATCAATTAAATTTCAAGAAGCCACCATACTTGATTTTTTACTATTAACATCTTTGACTGATGCATTGATTTCATTGACACAACATATGTTAGAAAAAGTCTTATATAGGAGTAAGTATAACTATACATTGTATAATTACTTGAAACTAGACTGTAATAATGATCATACAAGTTAACATAAAATCCTTGATGCTAGAGAGTAATTATCAAAGAAAAGGGAAATAATATTATATATTTTCATTTACAAAAATATAGATGGTATCATATATTTAGTGGTTATATAACTTCCGAATGATGAAGGTTCACTAAAATCAAGTCACTAGAATGTAGAAATACTAATAGTAAAAAAACCATTAGAGTTATAATTTGATATCCAATCATTATATTTCATATTTAAATAGATATCATTCTATCATATTTTAATTTTAATTTATTATTTAATTTATATATTTGGGTTTGAACATTTACTATATATTTTGGTTCACAATATAAGATTTATAAGGGATTTCTGGGGTTTTATAATTGTATTACATTGTTTGAAAAACTGTTCAAGTATCCTATAAACTATGGTACAACACATATTTCAGCCTTTCATAGTTGATTCACGATATTTTATAATATTTTAGAAAAACCATAATGCTAGTGATTTAATATATAATTTCAACAACACAATTTCATAAATGTTGGCCAAATAATGAAAGCTCCCCAGCTATTACAATTTTTCCTCATTTTTATTTAGGTTTATTTAATTATTTTTCAACCCTTATTCTATTTTATTCCCATTTGACCTCCCTAGGACATTCTAAAGAAGAGATATTTATCCATTGTTTCTGTATTTTGTTTTTTCTATAAGATGAAATTTTATAATGTTTCTTCATGAAAAACCCCTCCATTCTTATTTTCCTTCATTTTTCCTTTAGCATGGTATAATTTTTCTTGATTTCATTTCATCCATGAAAAAAATAGTTTTTAGGGTAATATTAGGATTCATGTGTGTTTTTATTCTAGGGACTTAATTTGCATTGTTATGTAGGATCAATCATCTATCTTACATTAATATTCTCCAGCGAGGGAAATCTATTTTATATTTACATGACCTAATTTCCACTCATTCGATATTGGTGATTATGTGATTTTATTTCAGTTAGACTTGTAATTGTGATCATGAGAGTCACCAATTAATTATATGAATAATTACTAATATATATCTATGTGTGTGTGTGAGTGATAACTCCATTGGATTAAAAATCATCTCAAGGAAATCCTATATTTAATATATCAGAATTATTATACTAGTTTTAATATAAATTTTATATGTGATGTAATTGTGGATAAAATTTATAAAGGTTATTTAAAGGAGGATCTTTGTGAAATAATGAATTGGAAAAATTTGTGTCATTGGATAAATTTAAGGGATGATGTGGTGGATATTTTAATATATTTCATTAAAATATAAGTTCACATATAAATTTATTTGATGGATAGAATAATGTTTAATGTTTTAAGGATTATTTTGTAAATGGTTTTCAAATTGTAGTGAAAACAAATTGAATTTATTATTTGTTTTTTATGTATTCACATTTCGAACATTATAATAGTTTTCCTTAAGAGTGGGTTCATGATACCATAATAGTTCCCCTATTTGATTTTACCATTACTTCTTTTGTTTTATGTATGCAGATATTGGGTGATATATAGAAGGGGTTGTTTCTGATAAGGGGTTTGGAGGTATGGGTGAGTGATTTTTTTATTATTAATGCTTGTATAGATTGTTTTATCAACAAATATTTTATTTTGTCATGGATACTCGAATAGCTATGAAAAATGTCCCGATTAATTCAATTTGTGATATTATCACACTTCTAGTGTCACCTCATGAATAAGATACGACTATATTGGGAGCACCTCAAATGAGGTTGGGGTTAGGAAAGACAATGTGTCCTATGTTTAAGATGCATGGTAGGTTGGAAAGGTCGTTATTATTTTGTAATTATTATGAATTCATCATTTCTAGATCCTAGGTAGTTCCCAATAAACTCATTCTATAATTGGTTTAGTAGTATAATTAATACCCTTTATTTTTAATTAATATTTCCTATTTGATAAAATTGAGACATCGTTTTCTCTCTTAACTCCTATGAATTTTTTTATTTCATCATATTGTTCCCCTCGATTAATTTTTTATTAATGTTCTATGAATTTTATTTATTTATGATTTTAAAAATGTTTTTATTGATGTTTGAGATGAAATATGGGTAGTTTTTAGGTTATGTTTCAAAAAATTGGGTTTCAAATTAATTGGTATCATTTAAGTAAAAACTATATAATGTGTTTATAAAATATGAATTAAATCATCATTGGATTTTTTAAAATAAATGAATTATTTTATAAAATAATAATTTATTAATATTTGTATTGGAAAATATTTTCCAAAAAACTAATTTTTATTCTATTTCAAACTAATATAAATGAATTATCATTTTAATTGAATTTCACAAAGACTATTGTGATATCCTATGAGGCATTGTTTCCTCACACCCTTTATACATCATTTATTGAATGTATTTATTATGCTTCAATTTATTGTTTATCAGAATGTGATTTCATTATTTTTTATGTATGAATGTTCCAAAAATTTAATATTAATGTGGTTTTTTGGGATACTATTAGAAAATACGTAATATGATATATTTGATGATGTATCATAGGTATTATATTACGGTTCTTGTGTGACATTCACCATGTGTGGCACTTTATTTGGTGCATATAGATATTTTATGATCTTTTGGTATAATGATGGAATAAACTTAGTTTTTCAGGTGTTCTATTTTGTTTTAATTTTTTTTTCTATTTGTGGAATTATTTAATAACATGTTGTTCTATTATATAATAGATTCTGGATTTTACATTTTTAGGACGTGATGATACATAGCTTTTGTCTGTGCCTTGTGGATTTGGGTTGTTTCCAATTGATCATTTTGAGTGATTTTGGTTGAGTTACTATAAAGATTGTTTCCATACCTATTATACATGGCATATCTAATGGGTCCATGCTATGATATCTAGGACCATTTTTTTTTCCAATTTTAGAACAAGGGGAGGTTATTTAATTTTTATTATTTTCTCATAGTGGAATCAAATTGTTGATGTCCTATTTTCCCTTGAAGAACATGGTGAAACTGGTCTAGAACCCATAATTGGTTTTATGAGTGTCCTTATTGATTGTTTTTTCTTATTTAAGTATTAATTAGTTCATAATTTATGGTTTTCTAATATTTTGATAGAGTGGGGCACTAGGGTATTTTATAGAGTGGAGGTTATTAGTGGTCTTTAATCTCAAGGTGTGTATCTTGTTTGTAATTTCACCATTATAGATAAATTTTAAATGTTGGGGTGTCCAATAATGGGTCTCAGTTTCATCATATCTTTTCATTCCTTTTTATTATGGTTCAATTTGTAAATGGGTTTCACATTGTGACAAATCGAGTATTTTCTGGACTTGATCTGAATTTTTAGATAAAATGGTTTTTATTTTTGGTCTTTTATTTTAGGACCACTATAGTTCTTATCATAACCACCCACCTCTCAAGGTGTGTTGGAGTTAGGTTATCTTCCCATAATTTTAATTGATATCAATGATTTTACTATGGGAGAATCTCTTATGGTGCGGAAAATTAACATACCCATATCTCTTTTTAACATTATTATTTTATATATTTTCCATATATCTTTTGTTGTGAACTTGATTTATAATTCTTAGGATGTAATATAGAATTTTTGAATGGATTTTAATTACATTATGTTCCAGTTGATTGATAGAAAAACCCATTAGGTAGCTTATGTGTAGTGTTACAACTATTCTATGTGGAATTTATGGTTGGAGCATGGTTTCTTCAAAATAGGAAACCAAACTATTGGCTAGGGTGTTTTTATCTAGTGAAAAAAATGGTTTCATCTTGGTTTCCCAAACCATGTGGCCAAAACATGTGACTTACATAGATTCTAATATTTTTCCAAATTTCCCCCTAATTTGATAAAATGGATTTCAACCACTTTTGTCTTAAATTCCAATTTGACCAATCATGTTTATTCTAATGGGAATATCTTCCACCCTTTATAATACATTTATGAGTCACTATGATCATATTTACCATACTTATTTCCTGAAAAAACCCTATGTTAACTATCTCCATCATTATTATTACTTATACCTATCATTTAATCATAATTTCACTTATATAAAATAAATGTAGGGATTTTTAGAATAAAACTAGAGTTATATTTTGGGGAATTTGTTCTGTACATGTTAAATATAATGCATTATAGATTTTTGTGACCAGATTCCTACTTATTAGAGGTAGGTGTTCTTGTAAATTTAATTTAGTTTGGAATGAATTTTTGTTCTTGTGATTTTTAAATGATTTATTTTTAAAATTAATTTTTTTTATAAAAATATTTTTAAAAATTATCTAATGATTTACAGGATTTTTTATATACCAATTTTGTTTGTATAAGCTTCATAATTTTTTTTGAATCGGCCTTTGGTTATAAAATTCATTAATCTTGTTTAGTATAGGGTATACATTAAAAGTATAATGTTTATCATTTATTATATATCATAAAAGAATGAGTCGATCATTCAATTGAGTTTTAGGGTGGTTACAAGTTTTAATGGTTGGGTAAATATTTTGGAAATATATATATAATTAGTATTCAAAACACACCGAATTCTGTTTTTATTTACAAAAAGGAAATATAAATCATTAAAATTAGTTTCCAACGGTGCAGGTTTGTATTAAACATCATTTCCCATCATTAATTTTCACTTTTATGGGAGGGGTTTGATTTATTTTTAGATTGGATAAGGGATAAAATATAGTGTTTCATAAATGAATGTTATAGTGGATGGGGTGTTATTTTTTATGCTACTGATTCTTATATGTATTTTTTTGTAATATTAAGTTTTTTTTTCACATGATAACACATAGATATATATAAAGTCTAAAAATATGTCACATAAGTTGGTAAAATACCACAAGTGTCTAGGGACAAGATAATGTGTGTGCCCAATGAGTCCAGGTGTATGATACATATGTGGCTTGTTTTTGGTACACAATGTAACAAAAAATGGTTGTTCCTTGTTTGGTATTATTTAAGACGTCACCAAATTGAGATCTAGGTTAGATACCATGATATAAATCACTTTATTGGTGTATTTACATAGGGAATACCATTAATGTTTTATTTTTTACTAATTTAATCTACTTGTTTAACCATTTATTGTTTTCTTACATATGCTTGTTTTTTGTTTGATGATATGGTTCCCCTCAACTAAAATTATATTTATGGTGCGAGATTTGGTTTTTAAAGGTTGTTAGAAAAAAATTAGATTGATATTTAGGATGATCATTAAATGTTTATAAGGTATGGTTTCAAATGTTATTTTCCAATTTGATCATTTTAATTTAAAGGGAAACAAGTATTAATGATTTTATTAATAAAATTGAAACATATTAAACATAGGTTTTCATAAAATAAATGGGTCATGTTAGAAAACTAGTATATATAATTATTTGGTTTGTTTAGTATTTTACCAAAATAATCAAATTACTAATGTATTTCAAACAATATAAAATGAATTTCTATATTTAAGGAAATATGTAAACTATTTTGTATAATCTTATGGGGAATGGTTTAATCACACCCTGCATACACAAATATGTTTATAAAATTATTACATATACTTTACTAGAATCGTATGATGTGATTCAATTATTGATCAATATTTAGGTTATACTGATGGGAGTTAGTTTTATATATGGCTAGAGAGCATTAGTCACATTGAGTTTCTCGGTAACATTGTGGGTTTGGTTTTATTTTTGAGGTTCTTATATTTCCAATTTTTGTTGAATGTTCTATTTATTTAGGTATTTATGTTTATTATTTTAATATTTTGTTCCTATGTTGGTTTATATTAAGCCATTTTTTAATACATCAACTTATTTGTACTATAAAATAAATGTTTCATTTTAGATTGTTTTTTGGGAGAAACAATTCCCGAGTTTGTACATTGAGGTCCATGAACATGAATCTATACCATTGGGATAGGGGTCCAAAAATAGCATGAATGATTGATGTGATCATTGTGGTGAATCAATGATATATTGTAATTTTATTTTTTTTCCTTTGAAACGAACTTAACCTCATATAAATGAGTTATAACATTACTATTAATTTCACAATCAAAACCATACAAAAAATAATAATTTTCAAGGATTAATAATTAATTAAAGTATCTAGTCATTTCTGTCATTTGTAAATTATCTAATACCATAAAATCTAATAGAAATAGATCCTATAATGGGGTTAATAAAATTAAAAATTATGATATCATTTTCATGGAACCATGATAAAAAAAGTGCAGGTTATTATCAAGAAATAAATATATAAAAATGATTTTGTGAGATGTTTGTATTCCCTCACAAGCATGTTAAAAATAATTTCCCTATGTTAATTTTCAAACAAGGGATTTTTATTCATAAAAAACTACTTCATTGAATTATTAACATTAAGTAAATGAGAAGATTTTCTCTATACATTATACAAAACTATTTCAGATCACTCTATATTTTACACACAATCTGTTTGATCTATCTAAAAATTTGTCTTTCCAGATAAAGGTAAATCTAGTTTTTTGAAGCTAACCAAATCCCCCCTCTTCCCTAATCCAATCATCATCTTGAATCTATCCATTTGATTATTCTACAATTTTCTATACATATAATGAGTTAATCATGTAAAACCTTATCACAAGTTCAATTTTTTAAATAATACTCATATTCACCTCAACCAAGAGATTCCTAGGAAGAAAATAACTCTCTCAAAACATTGACCAACTAATTTTTGTCCAATGAGTTCATCTGATATAAAAATAAGAATCTAATTCAATAATACTTGAAAATTTACACAGAAATGAAAAAATATTCCTCCATACTATGACATGTACACATGATATAGGTTCACACAATGTATAAAAGTCAAGGAATCAAATTTATTTTCATATATTAATGAAACAAATTCAAAACTCTGTCTCATCTAATTAATAGTTTGACAGATTGAAAACATTTATATAAACATCTTTATAACTCATCTTGAATCATTATTTTCCACTATGATTTATCTAAAAATAAAATACCATCTTAGAATCGTCAAATTGTGTAACTTTATAAATTATGTAATGTTTTTAAATTCTTAAGAAGACATTTATCCAAAAAATAATTTTCTAAAAAATGATTAACTATAAAATATTCCGAAGATTATATTGTCTGGAAACTAAGTCCAATAAACTATGTTGAGTATTATACATATGTAAATATGAGTCTTATAAGAAACATGAGCTCTTTTATAATCTAATAACTTCTTTATCAACATAACATTCTTTCAGAAACATCAAGAATATTTGTTACGAAATTGGTCATAAGTTTATGTTGGTAACTATGATTATATATATTGTTATTTTTTTCTATAGATAATGAGAATCCAATCTTATTTTCTCTATGAAAAAATAGTACCATTGTCACCTAAATACAAACCCCATAACATTATTAAAATTCTTAACTTATACATATTTTTAAATCTTCTGCCATATCTCAATCATGTATTATATGAAAAAATCTATGTATGATCATCTGTCTAAACATGTTTTTCTATCATTCATTCATAGAAAATCATTGTGTTAATAGTGTACATACTTTTTATTTTCATCCCTGATATAAAATACTCTTCGATTATGAACCCTTAAAAATACACTATGTTGGAATATTTCATAACTTCATTGTATCTCCATATTTTTCATCACAAAACATCTGTAAAATTGTATCCATAAAGTTTGGGATCAATTAAAATTAACAAAATCAATTTATCAATAGCACATATAATGTGATTTTACTTAGTATTAGAAATTTTTTAATCTTAATAACTTTAGATGAATTAATATCAACATTCCATGGTAAATGATTTATCCCGAAACAAGGTCTATAAAAAATTTAGAATATACATAAATGGTGATTTTTTTTGAATATATATTCTAATATTATTACATCCAATTTTGTGTGTATGATCATATATGCATAGTCACCAGATATTTAAATGGAGTTTATTCTTGTATTAAACAATGAAAATTCCACTATAAAACATTATTCAAACAAAATAATCATCCAACAAGTTCAAAAAAATCTCTCACTTCACATTTTAGTTCAAAAATGGGTCATAAATCAATAAATCATTATAAATTAGGAAATGGATAGCCTATCCAACAATTCTAAGCCTATGATAGTAAGCATGATACAAGAAATGAGATTCATTGAATAGTAAAACCAAGTTGTTCATAAGTAGTAACTTTAAAAAATACTTAATTCTCAAACAACTTATCAGACGCTTTTTCATGATTCATATAAAACTATTTCTCAATACAATTAAATAAAAATAATTTATTCATCAAAATAAAAATCTCATTAAAAATTCAAACATGCTAAAATAATATATCTACCTATTCAAGGGATCAATGTAAATGCTAGATTTCCATAAATAGTTTACCACATACCAATGCATATATTTTTCTAATAATCGTTTTAAACCCCATTAAAAACACTACCCGATAGAAACATGAAACTGGTAATGAAACACATACCAAAATCATGTATATAAATTGGTTGTACATCCATGTCAATCCTCCATTTATAAAATGTTTTCTTCAAAAAATGTTTTGTGAACACATAAATAAAATTTCCTATTGTAGGAAAGTATTATTGAATCAATTCATTGTTCCCAACATTCTCTTTAATGATGTGATATTTGGTATCCCTATTCATTTAATGATAATTCTTCAATGGTTTTTAGAATAATCTATATCACATTTCTTATAACAAACCTTGTGAAGTGGTAACATCAAATCAATTAAAATAATAATAATATAAAGTATTTATCTATATAATATGTATAGAAACCTGATTGGATGTAAAATATTCTACATCAACCATGATATGAGATATAAATTTTATTTATTCCAACATACACAATTTTACCCAACAATGAATACTCCACCATACCTAGATCCTCTATCTTCAATACTTCGTAACCAATAAGTCTCTTTATAACACTGTAATCAATCATTAATAACATGTAATATTATTTACCAAAATCTAATGTACATATAATATATTTGAGAATTATTTTTCCTACCATGAAATGATATTATTTTTTAGCACTCTGAAATGTTACACCCAATGTAACAATATATATAATATCTTGTTTATAATCCATCAGATAAAAAAACTTCAATCCAATTTCTTAAACTATCTATGTTCTACTTCATTACCCTTTATATATCTAGACTACTTGGTTCCCATTGAATTTATTTTCGAAATTATTTTTCAATAATTGATGGAAAATTTCATAAGAAGTTACATATCATACATTTGATGGGAAATAAAAATATACATATTATTTTTTAATATTTTATTCCAAAAATCTATTTTATTTCTACCATAATGGAAATTTCAATAAACAATTTTCCTTCTTTCGAAAACATGTCATATTTTTTATAATAATTAATAGAATATCACCATCATAATGTATGATAATGACTTAAAACTCTTGGTTTTCATTGATATAGAGATCAACATAAACTATAACTTTCATAATGTTCAACTTCAATAAGAAGGAATCAAATTGGTAATACTAATCTCTCTAATAAATCTATAACCCATACCATGTTTTATTCATCTTGCACTCATAAATTTCATCTTTTCCAATCATGAATCCAAAAGGATGTTCAACCTAGACTTCATTATCAAGCTCTACATGAATAAAATATATATTTAAATACATATGAAAAAAATTATATCATTTTTTTGAAACAATAGAAATAAATATTAAGATAGTTTATAATCTTAAGATTTGTAGAACAATTTACATCAAAATCATTTCCATTAGTTTTTTATTATCACTTTCAAACAAATCATTCAATATTTCTTATCACTTAATAATTATCCCCAAATTTCATATATGCATGTATTTATGAAACATTATCAATAAATTTTTTATAAAATATTACATCCTATAGATCAAATATATTCTAATTTTTTTAAAACATTTATATTCTATACAATTAAGAGAATGTAAAATTAATATTCCATCAACAACTCTTTGATCAGAGTCTAAAAGATTCCCAATATTCACATTAAAGATAAATAGACATCCAAAAACCCATTAGAGATTCAAATATAGATTTTAACTGTGAAACTATTCATAAGGATTAAAATTTGAGCTGAGTCAATATAAAAATCTATTATAAATTTAAATAGTTGTACACATCTCTTGTCTCCAATAATAATGAGATATGTCATAGTATAGAAACATTATATGTCCCATATCTAATGAACTAATTATTATTCATTAAGAATCACATATTTTGGTGTGTGTATGGAGAAATAAACGCATTGAGAATTCCATAATTTTCAAGATAATCCTGGAACTTTTCATTTTTTTATTCACTACCATTATCAGTTTATAACTTCTTCACATAATATACCCAATCATTTTTATCACCCGTCCTGAAACTCATAATAAAATTAAATTCTTTTGATTTATGTTTCAAGTAAATCATACATGTTATTTTTTTAAAATTTTCATGAAATAAAAGTTGTAGTTATTTTTAATTGTTGATTGTTTACTCAATTTCCAAAAATTTCAAAACGAATTATCTCGAAGGAATGAGATGTTTGAATCTCATCTTTCTGTTCAACTGAATTTTTTATCATTACTTTCTAAAAAATATACAAAACTAATCGGATCATCATTTTATATAAGTAATATAATGAATAATTTATCTCTTTTTTAACTTGATAATATTCCATTGAAAAATATTTCACAATAATTTTTTTCAATTATAGATTTTAATTTATCATTCTATGAATAAACGAATATTTTCCATCAGTAACAGGAAACAAGTTCCCATTTTTTATTGTCCTCTCATAATTTTATTTCCATATTATACAATTTTTACAAAAAAATAATCTTTTCTGAAAAGAACATTATTAGATTCATCAAAAATATGTGAAACACTCAATGAGTTGTGTTTCAACCCATTAACAAAAAAAGGATTTTTGGATTTCAATTTTCCTTCCCCAATTACAAGTGACCCAAATCCTTTGATTCCAAGTGACTCATCATTAACAAAGGTAATTTTTCCTTATTTCATATATTTTACAATTTTAAATATCATCAAATATCATGTCATTTAGGAATAGAAACAACTATTCCAAATATAGAGGTCTTCTTCTTTTGTGGCTTTGAGATCAATTTCAATAAAAATATATTTTACCATTACTTTATCATCATTGTCATAACTATTTTTTGTAATTATTATAAATAGTTTGTGGGGAAGGTAAAAAACAACTTTATTAAGGGTGATGAGTCTATTCACATCATTCACAAATAGTTTCCAATGTTTGGAATATATTTTCATTTTGCATAGAAAATTTCATTTGATAACATATTTGAGTATGTTTAATCCCCATAATTTTTTTTCATGTTTCTCTTAGGATTATTTTATTTTTTTGAATGAACCAAAAACTATATTTTGTATAAAAAAATTCATCAAAATACCTAAAGTAGCTATAAATGTTTACATTCAAATGTAACATCGAAAAATCCAAGAGATGTAAAAATTATATTCCATAAATTAATTACATCATACTCTGGAAAATTATCGTTACCCAAAATTTATGTCATCTTACAAAAAATTTCATTCTCAATGAAGAATTATTCTTCATTTTAACAATATCCCTAGAAAAAGAAATATTTTATTCTCTCTTAGAATTTTAGAATCAATATATTTTTCAAGTAATTCATTTTTGGATATGTAAATGGTTTTTTTAAAATTATTATGATTATAAACATATTTTTTTACTCTTTTTATCTTTTGAATATTACATTTTGGACCTTTTTTATATCACACTTCAAAATATTCATTAGCCTCAATAATTAATTTTTTGAACTATTTGACTCCATGATCCATTTTAGAAACTCTATATTGAAAAGAGTTCTAGTTATTCCTCATTTAGAAATATCTTCCCATAAATAAAAATATTTATTCTCAATACCTTTTCACGATATTTCTTCAAATGGTCTACTTTTTCTATAAATGTGGAATTTTATGCAAGAATAGTTTCTTCATTATATAACATTTATCATTCCTGTTCTAATTTCACGATCTCCCTTTCATGTATTGTAATCCTTAAATAAAAATATTTAATAATAATTTTGTATAATATTCATTATGAGTATCTTATTCTTTAGAAGTAAAAATTTAATCACCAATAAAGGATCAATCATTCACTATTTTAATAAAAGTACATTAATCATCATTATCACTTAATATTTCAGTATCAACCATGTTGTTTTCAAATTTTTCATCTCTAGATAAAAAGAATCTCCTTTTTGATTTTGAGACCTTTTTACCCTTTCCATTGAAATATTATTTATATTGGATTGAATTTTTATTTTAGGATATTATTTACTTCATATAATTTACATAAAAGCTTTCGTCTTCCCTTATTAAATGACTTTTTTTGAAATAAATACCCTATAGGGCATTAGACAGAGCATTTAATTGGTAAATTGTAATTTTAATTTCATGCACCCATTTTTACATATTTATTAATAAATAAAATTAATTCATCACCATTGTTACTAACCTCATATTTGGTGTAATATTTTCTAGATTTTTCATATTAAAAAAATTTCATAAAATTTCATTTTTGGAAGTATAAAAGGAAATTTTTCAAGCATGTTCTAATTTAATTTTCATAATGTTCTATCTTATGAAATTAAATGTTATTAGAGTACTATGTATGTCACCTAGAGATAGTGTTTTCAGATCACTATTTTCTAGTGATTAAACATTGGTATTAAATTTATGAAGAAAATATATAAAATATATTATAAAAAATATATGAATCTTCCAGCAATCCAAATTATATATTATAGTGCTTAATATTTAATTCATCTTTTTTATGAATTCACCATAAGATATATAATGACCAATTTTATTATCTTCATACTACGGTCTTTGGATTTTCATCTTCTCTTTCTTTAATTTATTGTTTCAGTTATGTGTGTTCTTAAACTTTTCCCAGATACCAGAACCTACATAATGTCCTTTAACTGTAAGAATCACAATTTCCTAGAGTGAGGTAAGTATATAATTTTTGTCTCTCACATAATTCTGAAAATTTTACATATCAAATATATTTAGTGGAAATTTACCAACATGAGAAGAAAAACCATCAGTTTCATCTTCAAGAACATCAAAGCAATCTAAAATAAGATATGATAATAATATTTGATTTTAGTTATGATATTTATTCCAATCGAAAACCGAAATCCCATTATTATTAAATATATTCTAAACATCCAAAGACAATATATTTTCTTCTAACTTCAGAAAATTTCAATTTATGGAGGATATGTTGATACCAATTTAAAATAAAATTAATTATATATATGCAACTGAGAGGGTTCGTAAATCAATAAACTATTTTTCTTTAATATTATTTTATTAAGAAATAAAATCACCTATTGTTAAATTGTTATATAATTTCCTAAAATCAAAATAATGAACATAACCATGTGAATATACTAATTTACCTTGTTCACTACTCAAAAAGAGCAATGAGGCATTGGAATGGTTTTGAAATAATCCCATACCACACAATCCACTAGAAAAATTAAATTTTGTTCTTATAATCATTAACACGTATCTTATAAAATGAATGTAAATATGATTAGTAAGATAGTTCATGTTCTTCTCAAGAACTAAATATATAAATATGATTTTCTAACAAGTTTCCGCCCCTTCACTAATAGGTTGACAACCTTCTCAAAATGCTTCTTCCCTGAACTATAATTTTATTCTCATTCAAAAAACATGTAATTTTCATTATTACCAAATATAAGATATGATATTATTATATAAATTTATAGAAATAAAATTTAGGTCACTATATCTGATTCCTTAGCCTATTTCCCAATATCATGGCTATCTATCCAAAAATTATTCTGTCCAGAAAATGGGCCATCTGATTTTTCAATAGTAAACTAAAAACATACTTTTTCCATTATAATTACTTATATCGAATATGTATATCCAATTATTCTCTCTGATCATGTATGATTGATTGGTTCATCCATAAATATTCAATCACATTATTTGACAGAAAAATCTATATTCGCTACAATCTTCTTTTCCACCATATCTAAGAGATTTCATTGTTGTAAATAATTTCTCAAACCCCATGACAAATAAAATTTTCCTAATGTGTTAATATGATGAGCCTATAAGATACCAATTCTGTAGTACTTCATCTCTTACACACCTGGTAATATCTACTCCTTAGTAATTTCACTTGATCCCTTTATATATGTATGATCAAAATTGAAGGGGCATGATCATAAATTTTTTATAATAATTTAAGAAAATATTAAATTTAAAAACACCCAATAAATAAATTTATAAATTTATACCATAAAATACATCCTTTAGAAATAGTTAAATCTTTTAATGATTCATGAAATTCCTCCATTAATTTTGAAAAAATTATATACTAGCTCAACATCCTTACAGTTTGATAAATATACAATATTGGTAAAGTTATTAATTTTATATAAAGGCATTTTTATGAAACATTATTTACAAAAAAATATTTCATGAAAAATATTCACAGTATTACTATTTCTTGAAACTATGATTTCTCTACTACATAGGTATTGTCTCTCAGAAAAACTATATTAAATAAAAAACACGAGTTCTTCTACATTTTAGAATCTTCATTCATTTAATCACAATTATTTATTCAACTTAAATAAAATTTCTATGTATCTGTCCAAAATTCCTTATATAGAACCCTAAGTTTCTCAATTTTTATGTTTTAATATATATTAAAATTATAATCTGGTAGCCTACCTGAAATATAGTACCATTTTCACATGTGGAAAAACCCATCGACATTCAAAAACATCTCAACTATAAAAAATTTGTAATTCTTTATCTAGATCTCTATCATGACTTCTCTTGAAATGAATTTATCTAATTCCTTGTCAAGAAACATATTCATAGTAATATTTATTATAATGGGGTGATATAATCATTTTTACATAATATTTTTTTTTCTATCTATAGAATTAATCAGATCATGAACTCTTGATGATGTAAGTTGTTGAAGAATTTAATAACAGTATGAATCTCAATATTTTTCATCCAAAAAACATTTTTTTTAAAATGTGCATTAGGAAAAATACATCTTAATTTTTTAATATCAATGATAATAAACAACACGCCATTATCAAAATTTACTATCATGATATTTTCCATGAGGAGAGGATTTTTTATATCTACATAGCATCATCTGAATTAATATCAATCATTCCAATGAAATATATTTGTTTGGAATGAAGAACTATACAACAAATTCCGAAAAGCAACAACTGATGGATGTTATTATGAAAACATTCCCAACCTTCTATGTTTGTTCCTATGTTTCAGATCCTCTATATCTCTCAACCATATTTAAAAAGTGTGGTGATATTTTTAAAATAAAAATAAGAGAAATCATCATCGAAAACAACTTTAAAACAGTTACATCAGCCAACATGGTCCCAACAAGAACACCATTTGGGAAATGATGTAGTTTGGATTAGGTAGTGGGATTGGTTATCCTATGATGGTTCTTGACATTCCTAGGGATTTCTGAAGATTTATATGCCGAAATTACCTAATGTACCATATAATTGTTTCACATTGACACTCGAAACCAAATATTAGGAATTACTCTTTGGTTGATATGTGATCATTAATCGAGATGGGTAGAACACCATATTATCTAGAATAACCTATGTTATGTTAATTTTATAAACCATTAGGGTATCCAACATCAAATATCGATTTATTCCATAAGTGAGGTAAACATATTTACAATAACCGCCAATGCTATGAGAAAATGTAGTCGCATCACATGTTACCATAGAAGGATACCCATTCTATGCTGGGGAAATGTATTATTCAAGGGGATGTTATATAATCCTAGTAGAATTCCTTATCCTTGAGTAATACAAAATAGCCACACAATAAGTCTGGGTGGCACACAGTCATTCAAAGGATGTGAATATACTCCACCAATGATAAATAGACCCACTCCACATAAGAGAGTAGTCTATAGATGAGGAGGGAGTACCTATCCCAATGAATAAATTGATCATCTTTTCGAAACCCCATTATAGTTCCCAGCTCAAAATTTATGTTCTTCTAGATATCACCCTAAAAATTGAGTCAAATGGTTATAAAGACCATTATATTAGAATTTATGTAGAAAAATACTTAGGATAGACATTTTACTTCTTGAAATCATACCAAAGATGAAAACACATTTTTTCATAATAGACATAAGGTGTTTTATAATTTTAAAAGACCTCAGGATTATACAATGATTTAGTGTTATATATCATATATTGGACTCATATCATTCACCATAATAACAAGATTCTGATATCACAGTTGGATTTTTTGTCTAATATTCTGATAATATATTACATTAACTTCAAAAATTATAATAAATCAGAATGGCCTAAAATATGAGATGAAAAATAATATTCCCCAAAATGAAAAAAATTAATGGAAACAATTAGTGATATATTAGGGTTCATTGTACTTTAACTGATGAGAGTTTAATCAAAAGTATATATATTTAGTTAATATATAAAACAATAAAAAATCCATAAAATTCTATAATAATTGTTTCTTGAAATAATTTAAAACCAATCCTAATTTTATAGAAAACATATTATTTATAGTCATTCTACATATCGAAAGTCATTTAGTCAATTCAATATATTAATAACATCTACATATATCATCACTATCTTTCATGATAAGGACTCAAAATCAAAACATTCAGTAAGGAACCATGATTTAACATAATAAGAAGCTTGGACATAAAGAGATTTTCTCAATGAATTTATAATACTATTGTATCATCAAAATGTACATAATAAACAACATGGATATATGTAAATCCAACTAACAACTAAACCTTTACAAAATAGTATGAATTATAATTATCATAACATAGGAGTTGAAATAAAGAACTGTAAGGTCACATCAGACCATATAGTAAAAAATGGTTGTGTAAAATATCATATAATTTATACTCAAACTTTTTTATCGTTGAAGACAAAACTAGAAACAGATGAGTCTTAATGTTGGTAATGAAAATTCGATATGAAAAAATTTTATGTCAAATCTGTTGGTGAATAAATCAATTAAAATGACTTTTTATAATTTAAACGCAAACTAATGTAAAAAATTTGATTAGTGGGGAAAAATAATTTAGGGTATATTTTATTGTTTTTTAAGGTAATAGATAATTAAAAATAAAATAAAATCTATTAATGATGAAAAATAGAGTAGTGCGTAGAATAATAGTTCTGTTTTTCAATTTTATTATAATAATGAAACCAATTGAATACAAAAATTAAATTGAATTTATAACATTACCCCTATTACAAAAAATACATGAAATGATGATTTAATAATTTATTTGAAATCGATATAAATTAAGACAATGAAAAATATTGAAGCTTATGAAACCTATGTTGACATTATAATAAAAAATCATAACACCTTTATTTGATAATCATTCAAAAGTAAACATTATAGTATATTGAAAATTATTAAATAAATCAACCCCAAATTGTTTTTATTAAAATTTGTTATGTATTAAATTTAAACCGTATTATTTTATTATCTACTGATTATATTTTATAATTTATGTTCTCTCTCATGATTCAATATAATTAGAATGTATACATTATGTGTTCTATAATTTAAGTTAATAATTTTTAAAATTATAATAAATACATATATTTTTATGATTACAATTATTTTTATGGACTTAATATAATCAATTTATGATGGTGTATTCTAGTAAATTACAAAAAATTATGATAATATGTGTGTATAGGTAGTGCATGTGAATTTTTGCAAACGTAATAGACAAGGCTCATAAGAACCAACCTAATATCAACTATTGTTTTTCATTCTAAGGAAATAAAATACTTGTGAAAAAAAAATTAATTGTAAAATTTAAAATAGTATGAAAAGAATAAAATTTTATTCCTGAATAAAAGCATTATAACATAATGGATGACAAAGAGAGAATTACTCAGAAGATCTTGGAATAAGCGCTCTATTCGAAAATGGTGAATAAATGTTTAAGGGTATAAATTATCTAATGCTACAAATTTAATAATAAATTAACCATTAACTCCATTGGTGGATAAACCATAATAATATTGTTGGGGGTATTCATGGGTTTTAAAATATAAAATTTATAAAATTTTAAATTTACTCCAAACCAATTCTAATTTTAGTGGTGGATTACTAGCCATAATAAATATAGAAATATACATGTATATAAATAATTCAAATGGGTGAAATAGAGTCTTATAAAATATGAAAATTATTAACTGAATATAATCATTAATAAAACATTCATATATGAAATGGGGAGTTTATGTTCATTCTATCCAATTTATGTCAAAAATGAATTCATTTCCATAGTACAAAAAAATATTTTGATCAAACACTAAAGGTCTAAAAGAAAAAGGTAGATATATTCGTGGATAATTCGATCATATTAAGTAATTTCAAAATTCTCTACTAAAAATATTCTAATATTAGAACACTAGATTTCACATAAAGATGATATAAATTTATTTTTTTAGAAATATCAAAATTATTATAAAATCACAAATTTATATTGAATCATTAAATAATAATCAATTTTGAGAAGTTATAGAATATTATATAAATAAAATTTAAAACAAAATCATGATTTATTATCCCCCCACAGTAACCCTTTCTCACTACCATGAAAATATAATATAGTTTCCACACAAAATTCACTCAAAATCCATATTGAGAATTTTTACACTATCATTCATAAAAAAATAATAATATATATCATGTATTATATATGAAAAATATTTCATTTATTTCTCATATCTCAATACTCATTTCTTCCAACATCATGAAACCATCTATGACCTAATAGCAATTAACCTCGCATGGAAACTCTTATCAGTCATCAGTCAACATAAATTTAATATGGTATTATTCTCAAACCTAAATTACAATATCAAAAACATTAGATTTTAAATAATCTTGAATCAGCCCCAAATGAAAAAAATTAACATCAATTGTGAGTAAATAAAAATTAGGCTCAAATTACATTGAGGTTAAGGTCAGGTAGGTAATTATAAAAAACATAATAAAGCTCCAAAGTATTTTACCATTTATGAATATTGTATGATAATAAATAAAAATTCATTTATATTTCAACATTCTAAGATAAACTAACCCACATCAGCAATAATAAATGGAAATGATCATAAATATGAAAACAACATACTATAAATGATATACACACTTTTTCTATTTGTTATTTTTTCCTTCTTGATTTTCAAAAAGAAAATTTGGAATAAATATTACACTCATCTATCACATCGTGTTTGAACTCAGGAAAAATTTAATTATAATAATTAAAACTATATTAAAGGTGAACGATGGGTTATTTTTTATATTCCTATGAGATAATAATATTTTGTCAATTTTTTTTTCAGTTTTTAATTCTTTTTTTCAAACAAATTTCAATATAATTATTTATAAGGTCCGAAACAGGTATAATGGTAAACAAAACATAAGTATCTAAAAAATACCTAATTATACCCCCACCCCCAAATCATTCCTAAATATAAAGAATCATATTTATCTATGGAAATCCTCATCCAAAAAAATAATCTATTGATTACCTTATAGAACACCAAAAAGATGTGTGAAATATAATATATGGTTATAATTCATTTTTCCCTATTATTCACAAATTCTAAGAGATTAATGAAATATAAAAATATTAAGGTTGTTCTTATGTATATGTGATTCCAAAAAAATTGAATGCATCTTATTAATGATATTTTATTCAATAATTTATTTTACCATATGTAATGTATTTTTATGTTGGAAAATATGTTTTAGTGTGTCTCATGAAATGACTATTATAATGAATATGAATAAGTTTGTGTAAAATACCACACAGGATGGGGGAAATATTATTTTTTATGATCCATATGAATCAATTTAAATTATCAATAAACTCATAAAATTGTTTGGAAATCAAATTATTGGAATTTTTTTCATACAAAAAACCATTTAACGCCCAATTTTTTACAATATCCAATCATTTTCTCAAAAAGCACATTAGTAGTGACAAATAATAATGAATGTTTATTAGAACTCAAAAATATAAATTATCAAAATAAAAAATAAAATTTGATAAAAATGTTTAAAATAGTATGACTTAAATTTTATCCCCACTACCATATTTAAAATATTTCTCTATGAAAAATGAAACCATAGTAAATAATGTATGTAATTTTAACACTAAATATAAGTTAGGATAACTATCATAAAATTGATAGGATATGGGATAACATGAAGTTGTATAGTGATGATGGGATTATATGGTATCATGAAGTCAACTGATGTTTTGAGGAATCATTCAATATATTTCTTTTACCATTTCCCATTGATTGCAATACTCTTTATCATGTCCTATTAGGTGATATTAATTCCACTATAATAAAAACAATATATAAAATATGTGGTCATTACGATTTTAAAAACAACATACATTATATCAATTTTGGTTCTGAAATACAAGGAACGATATTGTCTCCCACATGCTACTACTTTTTTAGATCATTCATGTATTTATTTGTGTATTACAATGATATTTTAAAAAAATGATATGTTTGATAGTGTATAAAACCTGAAAACTTGAGCTTAAATAAACCAAAAGATGTTATTATTTAAATAATAACATAATAAAAAATCCATTCATTTTGATGGAATCAATTGAATTAACCATATTCTGAAAAATATAAATTACATTCTCAAAAAAATGTTTTTTTAATTCTTAGAAAATAAGTACTTAATTTTTAGTAAAGACATCTCATTTTTGAAAATATATCCTCTTTATGGGTGATTTTTTATTAATTTGTTTTGATATAATAATATAATTATTATTTAGAACATATCGAAAGTTTATTTGAAATGAAGGATATCATTAGAAAAATCATCATGTTAAAATTATCATATAGATAATTTTTGGAATTTTTTTTGAAATGACTTAAATTCCAGTCTCTAATGAAAAATAAAAAAATTTATTGAAAACAGAATTTTTGTTATTCAAATTTATAAATATCCATTTTTTCATGATGGTTTAAAAAATATTTATCCTATATTATGAAATATTAATTTATGATAATTGGGATAAACGATGACATATAATTTATTATAATACAATTTTACACATATAAAATCATTTTAACTGAATTCGTGATTATGTTATGTGTCAGTATCTTAAATTAATTTATCCATTTCCATAAATTGATTCATGGAAATAGGATTCCATATTTTGAATCAGGTGGTCCATATTTCATAAATAGTTTCATTTTATTTTTTTTATAATGAATAGTAACTTTTATTCAAGACATTGTAACTTCATGATGTTTAAAATTGTTAACATAGGGTTAAAACTAATAAATAATAATGAAATATAATACCAAAACATTCAATTATACTATTTTATGGGCTTATAACATCAATTTATACAACTTTTTCTATTATCGACACTTGGTGGCAAAATTATTTGATTATGATATATATATTAATTAAAGAAAAAAATAAGTAAAAAATGTCAGTATCATGACATAAATAACTCTAAATTTTTATTGTAAATATAAAAATTTTAATATTTGAATTATAAAAGTTTATTTGAAATTTTTTTTTTATCATGGTAATTTCATTAATATTATTTTGGATAAATTGACAGTGTTAAATTCATCCACCACATCGATATAATATTTATTCAAATAATATAAATATAATTATTTTTTGAATAATCTTAATGTCATATTTTTTACTACGTTATAGTAACCCAGGAATTTTATAGATTGATAATAAATATTATAAAATATTTAAGAGTTATTATTATAATTAATAATTTTTATTGATTTCTTTAAACTCTAATTATATTATTAGTGTTAAAAATTCTAAAAATAATATTATATGATAAAAATATATTTTCCTAAATTAATTAAATATATTTAAAAATTATAAATAGGACTTGTATGATTATATAATGAATCTAATTTTACCCTCTAGACATTTATATGAAATATTTCTCCTAAAAAGCAAAACATCAACCCTTTATGAGGAAAAAAATAGTAACGGTAGTTAAGGATAACATATGATAACGAGGGTGTTAAACAACAAAAATATTGTTTTATATACCACTTAAACCCAATCAAAAGTTATTTTTTGATGATATATAAAATGTACAATACCATATCATTGAATATATTTCCATTTTAGTGATTCTTTCTTAGGTACGATGTCACGAACCTGCCTGAGTCGACCCTGAACCGGTCACCCAGGCCAACCCACGACATGTCCCGAGAGGCATTCCCGATCCTCCTAGGATGGTGACAAGCACCAAGGGCATCAATAGAGTATACAAGGGAATGCTTTATCCCATATATAATCACTCAGACAAACAGCGGAAAGAAATGGACAACCCAAAATACATTTATATAAAAATTGACTTGAACACTATTTGTACAATAAATTGAAAGTAAAACTAAACCAACAACTCAACTGATGAAACCCGATAACCAAATAACTCCATGTGACCCTTCTGTTCACTCTCCAACACAATCATCACACATCGCCCCAAGGTGATAAACTCAAGATGTAACATGCACAAGGGCTAAAAACATAAGAAGACTATAGGCATGAGTATTAAAACTCAGTTGGTTAGCCGAATATTCTATTCCCAATGCACATCCTTTAAAATAAAAGAAACATCAATTTCATGTTTTAAATAAAATATATATAGGTATGTTCTCTAAATGAGGTCTCATTTTATAAAGAAATTTACCAGACAAAAACAAGCATGTTTTACAAACAAGAATGCTAGTAACAATTTTCAAAGAGGAGAAACTTCTAAATAAAATATGTTTTCAAGAGGGCTTCTTTAAAGAATTTTACCTTTTAAATAATTCACTCACACTACTGAATTTACCAACCAAACACATCGCATGCCGATGGTGAGTACAAAATAGCCAATGAGCACATGTCACGGGAACACCCCTAGGCACTAGTTAGTTGTGAGCCCCAGGTACCTCATATCTCGATGAAAGTAACCATAATAAAAATATGTTCTCGTGCACATGAGCCACTAGTAGGGAGAATAACCATAACCTAGTGGTCCCCCAACATCATCATTATCATAGTTTAGTTAGTGTTGTCAATGTCAAACTTGCTACGTGAAACATGGGCCAAACCCCACGGAATTACTAGAATACTAGTACACATCCTCCCACCTAGATACCTGGGATTCCCTTTAGTGCTCAATAAAGTTACACATGTTATCAAATACACATTTCACATCCAATGTGCAGTACCAAACCATAAAAATGTAAACAGCACACAAAATTTCTCCACCTTTCATTCACGAATCAACAAACCACTAGATATTTTCGCAAAACAATTTCAAGGAGTGTATTGGGGCTTTGCACATAAAACTCATTCAAAAAAAGTATTCTATGACCATAAAACCATCATTAACCTAACAAACCTGATTTTACAGCCCCAAATAAAATTAATAAATCAATTTCAGGGACCATAAAATGGCCCCAAATGATAGAACAGAAAATACACATGGATACCATTTTTTTAAAGAAAATGCCAAATGTGCCTCTAAGCCTTTACCAAGACAAAATTTGACAAAGCTATTAATTCTAAATTTTATTAAGGAGGTGTATAAACAACATTGGAATCATCAACCCACATTTATAAATCCCTTAAAAAACATAGGTTTCATATTCAAAACACAACCATTTTCATAAGGATGTGAAACAGACCATTTTCTGACAACTCGGGCCAAAACATGTTATAAACCACAACCCATTTATTTGTAAAAACAATTCCAAATTGTAAATACATATAAGGACCCAAAAATACTGTTTATTATTCTTCCAATTCATTTATAAATCCAAACAATTAATTTTTAAATAACACATCACACATAAAATCCAACCGGGCAATTTACCGAACACATGACATGCCCTTTAAAAAACAATTTATTTTAATAACTTGAAAACGAGTAAAACCAAAATTGAATTCCATATTTCATTAAAGCTACCATAACATGTTAAAAATATTATAAACCAGCTTCTAAACATCACAAAATAGTTTCAAAAGATAGTGGAACATTTTAACAAACACTAGGTGTGCACTTTTATGACAAAGAACACTACCTTTAACAAAACAAGGCATAAACAACCATTTTTCACACCAAGAAAACTATCCAAAGGATGGAAAACAATAATAAAAATATATATCAGGTGTTAAAAATAATAAAATGATGATACTTAAATAATAAAGTAATGTGCAAGTGGTATCCTACATCAAATCCTTGGCGTAATTGAAACACACACATGAAATCACCTGCCACGGGTTTATAAACCATAAAACAATAAATACGAGACATAAATGAACAGAAACCCCATCCAAAAACATATTAAAACATAACACTAGGTCGATCATGACTAGGGTACAATAAAAAAACAAGAAATAATGATATGAGTGGGAAGAGGAAGGAGAAAGGATAAGGAATATCACCTTTCAACCTAGAAAACTCTTCGTCTTATATTAGATATGCAACACTAGAGAGAAGTGAATGGCTTGAAACTTCTTGTAGAGTCTCCTATGGTCTGGAAGAACTAGGGAAAGATTATTTGTGGCAAAAGTATCAAGAATTAAATGAGTTGTGGGTGAAACAATTTACCTTCTCAATTATGGAAGTTTGGAGCAAACCAGAGAACATTCGCCCTAATCTGCGACCCATATGAGCTCAAAATAGGGTTAATAGATAATGGTGGTGTGGATATGGGTATTGGATTAGAGGGGGAGGTTAAATCACAGAAAAACATTTAAAAATGTAAATGATATAAAAGAACCAAATTATTATTTTCCAAAACTGGAAACTGGCCCATGGGCTGGCCCAATATCTAAATAAGTAACCAAAATTCACCATGACCATGAATTCATAAGTGGTCCAAAAGGAAATGTAAGTTTTAATATTTCAGTATAGATGAATTGGGGAGTGGAATGGGTGAAAAGAGATGAAAACCAATGGAGTTATAAAAGAAACAAATTTGGGTTTTAAAACTTGAAATGGGTTCACGGTTGGCCCAAATCATGTAGTAACTGCCTTTTCTTAAAAAACTACTAAACAAGTAATGAGGAACCCAAATTAAGTTGACGAGACATATATGAAACATAAAAACTCAACATTAATCTCAATAAATAACCATGGAAAATAACGGTATTTCCAATGGACCGGATCAAAACAAAGACATGAAAAACATGGTGTGACAATTCTCCCCACCATTAAAGGTTTCCACCCCCGGAAAGCCATAAAGCTTTCCAGATGAAATATAAAAAACTAAGGATTCATTATCAATATGTTCCAACCTCCTAATACAATGACACTACATCATCCATTAATGGAAATTAATCCTCTTACCTCAACCAAAACATCAACTTTTAACCACTTCTTGAGAATCAACAGAAAGATGAAGCCACCACCTCCACAACCAAGAAAAGAACTAGATTGTTGGGCCTTCTCCCATTGAACCTAATGATCACCCAAACCATAGTTCACTCACAAAATCCAATGAGTTGGTGTGGAGGAGTTAATGGTCTCCCAACTATTAAATCACAACTACCATCATAAAAATCCTAAAGGAATGATCTTCGAGACCCGTAGTGGGTCTCCCCACCATTAAAGTCCAACTAGAAATGAACAAAAAAAGAATTCAAAATGAACTCGAATTGGGCCTCACCTGCACAGGACCACCAAAAATCTCCAACAAAAAACTTCAAACCCATGTTAATAGGGTTACAACATGGACATCTAAACAACCAACTCCTGAATATAGGGGACACGAACATGGCCATGACTTTCAGCACGGATTTGGAACCCCACCACATAGGGAGGGGAGGGAAGGGGACCCAATAATTTGGCCACTGATACCAAATAAAAGAAACAAAGGAACTATCAAAAACTCTCAACCTACTGATAGGTAATACCAAAACATAACCTGATTTGCCGGTCTATACTGGGACATTGATCAGAATCCCACATCCATGAAGGTATAAGCATTGACATTGTGCGAGGGTTAAGTCCACCATGCTTATTGTGACAAATAGAAATTCCCAGAAATGATGAACCACAATGGAGACATAGAAACTACCATACCACAATGGTGGAGGCAGGAGCCTGGTCATGCTCCCCACACCTCTAGAGATTTCCTGACTGCGTGAAAAGCTTCACTCTGAGGCCTATGGCTGGAGCCCTGATTCTTGAAGCATCTGTTGTACCGCAATCAGGGTTCTAAAGATTACACCGCTAAAAAACATACATGCTCAACGAAACACCTTCATCTAAATAGGAACACATAGATTCATATCAAAATTATTTCTCACTACAAAAAAGGTATAGAATGGACAAGGAATACTAAAAAACACATCAACATCACCAAACACAATTGCTATGTCCAAAAGAATTATCAGGACCTAGAAGCACTTTTAATCGATCCCAAATAGCTCTCTATTCCAAAGAATAGGTTTAGGCATCATCAATACCGATGGATTTAATATTTGAAATGAATCCTTAGGTTGATCAACATGAAATACTTCCAATGGAGAACTATCCATAGCTGCTTCACAACATCAAACACATCTTTAGAAACCCAAGGAACATTACTCCAAAACCAAGCCACCAACAAGATCTCTTCTCAATATACAACAAGAGTATGAATTATAGATAACAAGGAATATTTTTGAATAATCAAATCTTCTAAGACATAGAAAAATCAAGCCATATAACCATTGGTTGAAAAAAGGCCACAAATTTTCAGCTCAAAACACTTTTGAAAAACAAACTACCTTGGTGGGCTTCCACATTTACCAATGGTGTTTCATAAAGTCTCACCCACATGCACATTTACTTGCCACCCTAGGCACCCAACCACCATTCCATATAGGCCATCCTTCCATATATGAATAATACCATGCATGTGAGAACCCATGAAAACACGAAAGGCTAAAACAAAACAACATCATTCCAAAAATCATGTACCTTCAAAAGGAACACCAACCACCAAGTCAAAACCCATTTTCATATTTCACAAAAAACCCACAATTCAATAAGAACCATTTCCTTAAAAAACTACCCCTTTTTATTTTTAATAACTTTTAAAATAACCAAGCCACTCCAAACAACCCCTTACTATTTTTAATATTTTTCAAGGTATGTTTTCATAATTTGAGGTCCACTGAGAACAATAACCTTTCTAAGAAAACAAAAACTGATCAAAACCATTTACCGAAACTAATTTATCTGATTCAAAAAATATTTGACCTCCCAAAATACCCCATTTAAAACAATGATTTAGAATTACCTCAGTATGATACACAATTTCAAAACATTTTATTCCAACAAACCACAATTTTAGAGTATAGATAATCCAATCTCGTTAAATCATTTCAACTTCCCTCCATTTTCTTCCACAAACACAACCTTCCAAAACAATTATTATATTTAATTGTTGAAATTCACCATTTACACTTTTCAAAATCCAATCCTTCCTTTAAAACCCATTTCCACAATTCTCACACAAGGATTTTCAAAATAGAAAAAAAATCAGAATTCAAGAAAGGTTCAAGAGATACAAAAAAGGGAACTAGTGTTGGTGTGTGACTTGACCATATGGTTGGCGGCCACATGTCAAACACAATACCAACACAAAGAGACTTATTAAGACCATTCCCCAGCTCTACATGGCTTTCCAGTCCCTGCGAGCTCATGAAGGCCCTCATTCATACTCCCTTTGTCATATCCCAACACCAAACAATCAACAAGAACAAAGGACACTAATAAAACTAGACTTCCCAAGGAAACACGAGGAATAGTACGATAAAGAGTTCACGTCGCTCTTCTTGCACTTACCCCTAAAGTCCCAACAATCTTACTCCATCTACCTTGGCATCCCCAAAATAACAAGGGCGCTTTAAAATGAATGGTATGTTAAGAGCCGACCTCCTCTGATACCATTTTTTCACGAACCATCCTGAGTCGACCCTGAACCTGTCACCCAGGCCAACCCGCAACTAGTCCCGAGAGGCATTCCCGATCCCCCCAGAATGGTGACAAGCACCAAGGGCATCAATAGTGTACCCAAGGGAACGATTTATCCTGTATACAGTTAGTCAGAAAAATAGCAGAAATAAATGGACAACCCAAAATACATTTATAAAAAAATTGACTTGAACACTATTTGTACAAGAAATTGAAAGTACAACTAAACCAACCACTCAACTAAAGAAATCCGATAACCAACTAACTCCATGCGACCCTTCTGGTCACTCTCCAAAAAAATCATCACATGTGACCCCAAGGTTACCAAACTCAAGCTGTAACCTCCACAAGGGCTACAAACATAAGAAGACTATAGGCGTGAGTATTAAAACTCAATAGGCTAGCCTGATATTCTATTCCCAATGCACATAATTTAAAATAAAAGAAACATCAATTTCAAGTTTCAAATAAAATATATATAGGTATGTTTTCCAAATGAAGACCCATTTTATAAAGAAATTTACCAGACACAAACATGCATGATTTACAAACAGGAATGCAAGTAACAATTTTAAAAGAGGTGCAACTTCCAAATAAAAATAGTTTTCAAGAGGGCTGCGTTAAAGAATTTTAACTTTTAAATAAATCACCCACACTACTGAATTTACCAACCAAAAACACTGTATGACGACGATGAGTAAAAAATAGCCAATGAGCACAAGTCACGATAACACCCCTAGGAACTAGTTAGTTGTGAGCCCCAGGTACCTCATATCTCGATGAAAGTAACCATAATAAATATCTGTTCTTGTATACACGAGCCACTAGTAGGGAGCATACCCATAACCTAGTGTTCCCCCAAAATCATCATTATCATAGCTTAGTTAGTGTTTTCATCGTCAAACCTGCTACCTGAAACAGGGGCCAATCCCCACAGAATCACTTGCATACTAGTACACGTCTGCCCACCTAGACACACGGGATTCCCTTTAGTGCTCAATCATGTTACACATATTATCAAATACACATTTCACATCAAAAGTCCATTCCAAAACCATAAACATGTAAACAACCCACAAAATTTCTTCACCTTTCATTCCTGAATCAAGAATCCACTAGATATTTTCGTAAAACACTTTTGAGGAGTTTATTGAGGCTTTGCACATAAAACTCATTCAAAAACACTATTTTAAGACCATAAACCCATCAATAACCTAAAAAAAAGATTTTTCATCCCCAAGTCAAATTAATAAATCAATTTCAGGGACCATAAAATGGCCCAAAAAGATAGAACAGAAAATACACATGGATACCATTTGTTTAATGAAAATGCCAAATGTTCCTTTAAGCCTTTCCCAAAACAAACCTTTGACAAACGTATTCATTTCTGTTTTATTAAGGTCAGGTATAAAAAAAATTCAAAGCATCAAAACACATTTATAAATCCCTTAAAATAATCAGGTTACATATTCAAAACACAACCATTTTCATAAGGATGTGAAACAGACCATTTTCCGACAACTCGGCCAAAACATTTTATAAACCAAAACCCATTTGTTTGTAAAAACAAATCCAAATTGGAAAGCCATATAAGGACCCAAAAATACCATTATTAATTCTTCCGATTCATTTATAATTCCAAAAAAATAATTTTTATATAACATATCACACATAAAATCCAACCGGCAATTTACAAAACACATGACATGCCCTTTAAAAAAACAATTTATTTTAAGAACTTGAAAAGGAATAAAACCCCAATTGCATGCCATATTTCATTAAAGCTACTATAAAATTTTAAAAATATCCTAAAACATCTTCTAAACATCACAAAATAGTTTTGAAAGATAGCGGAACATTTTAAAAAACACTAGGTGTGCACTTTTATGACAAAACAACTCTACCTTTAACAAAACAAGGCATAAACAACCATTTTTCACACCAAGAAAACTATCCAATAAATGAAAAACAATAATAAAAATATATATCTGGTTTTAAAAATAATAAAATGATGAAACCTAAATAATAAAGGCATGTTCAAGGGGTATCCTTCTTCAAATCCTTGGCTTAATTGAAACGCACACCCGAAATCACCCGCCGCGGGTTTATAAACCCTAAAACTATAAATACCATACCTAAATGAACAGAAACCCCATAAAAACATATTATAACAGATCCCTAGGCCTATCATGACTAGGGTATAATATAAAACCAAGAAATAATGAAATGAGGGGGAAGAGGAAGGAGAATGGAGAAGGAATCTCACATTTCAACCTAGAAAACTCTTCGTCTTCCATTAGATATGCAACACTAGATAAAAGGGAATGTCTTGAAAATTCTTGGAGAGTTTCCTATGGTCTGGAAGAAGCAGGTAAAGATGATTTTTAGAAACATGATCACTAATTGAATGAGTTATGGGTGAAACAATGTACCTTCTCAATTTTGGACGTTTTGAGGAAACTAGAGAACATCCAACCTAATCGGTGACCCATATGAGCTCCGAATAGGGTAAATAGATAATGGTTGTACTGATAGTGGTATTGGATTCGAGGTGGAGGTAGAATCACCGAAAAATATCAAAAAATTAAAATTATATAAAAGAATCAAATTATTTTTTTTAAAATAGGAAATGGGCCCATGGGCTGGCCTAATACCTAAATAAGTAACCTAAATTCACCATGAATATGAATTATTAAGTGGTCCAAAAGGATATATATGTTTTAATATGTCAGTATATGAAATGTGGTAAGTGGAATGGGTTAAAAAAGATGAAAAAAATGGAGTTATAAAAGAAACAAATTCGGGTATTAAAACTGGAAATGAGCTCACGGTTGGCCCAAATCATGTAGTAACCACCTTTTCTTCAAATACTCCTAAACAAGTAATGAGGAACCCAAATTAGGTTGATGAGACATATATGAAACATAAAAACTCACCATTAATCTCACCAAATAACCATGGAAAGGGTCGGGATTTCCTATCGATCGGATTGAAACAAAGACATGAAAAAGCAGGTGTGACATACGACATTAATATTTTTTCAATATTTTTGGAAATTCCAAAAGTAACCCTCACCGTACTCATAAAACCACAACCATATCTCACTTATTGACACCACATTTAGAAACCTAGATCAACTAAGACAAAAAAAATTATATTATAAAAATGATCATCCAAATTATGGATGTTATATAATCCCCCAATGACATAACCTATGGGTTTTTAAGAGTGGATATAATTGAGTTATTTCAAAGAGTACACAATCAACTTAATTGATCACTTTATTTTCAGTTATTCTTTTACCTCCTCAAAATTAAAGAAATTTATAATAAAATTATAACTTAATTACCCTATATATACAGACAAGTTATTATTAATATTATAATAAAACTATTATCCACCCACTTTTCTAAAAAATCGTATATAATAGTATTGCCTATGCAGTTTTAGGTCTTACCTTATAAACATAGAGATACAAACCATTTTTCAAATCCCAATGTTATGGGTTGGAATAATAATGTGTTTAATGATTAAATATGATAATAATAACATTATTATGATTCAATAATATTGATATCATAATGGAGAAATCTTATTTAACATTGAGTTTTTTTATTTATCTAAAAGTGAAAATACCAGTCCTACGTATGTACAACATACCGAATCCATGAATGATGCATTTAGTATTTATATACCTTACATTTATTAATAATTACAAACATATATATAGTAAATATAAAATATATTCAAATAATTTTTATAATTATGGAGGTTTCAGAACCATGATCAATATATAAGTACCGAAATGAATCTTCCAAAATGTACCTGAAAATGGAAGTATTTATCACTAAGAACAATGAATTTTAAAAATAATTTCAAATTAAGAAGTAAATAATGTTTTATTTAAAAGAATTATAATATTATATAAAATATTATGCATATGGTATTGATTTATAAAAAATATTTATTTATTAAGATGGAGACTTGTACACATACTAAGGAATCTAGACTTGAGGTAATAGTTTATTTAATGAAATCATCATCATTTACGATTTTTTATGTTAAAGATTGTGTTGGGTAAATTATTTGATATTTCTAACTTCACTATAATATATTTTCTTTTACTATTTTTATTTAAATAAATTTATTTTTTACAGTTCATTTTCATCCCATTAAGTATTCATGATATCATAATCTTGTTTTTATAGAAAACTAATTTTTTTCAACTCATTGGAAATAAATTTTTTCCATATCCATAATTTACATGAAATTTCAAAAATAAATTTTTTAATAATGTAAATATTTTTATTAAATAACAATTTCCTAGGTTTTATGTTTAAAAAATATAAAATTATCCTTCTTATGGTTTTTTGATTGAAGTATATTTTGACATTTCTTATAAAACTATGAAAGGAATGCTTTTATGTTATACAGAGTGAGTAGAATGTCCCTCCATAATGTCCAATTAATTTTTTTAATGATTCATTATATTTTTACATGGATTTAAGTGAATAATACTTTCCTAAGTATTTAGTAAATTTTAATATATTATACATCTTATTCCAAAGTAAAGTGGTAAATTTCCTCATGATATTTTCCAATTATATTTTAATTTATTTTAAAATCCGTAGTTGAATCATATGACATAATAATTTTATTAAACAATGGTAACACCCACCACATTTTTATCGATGTGTTATATTACAATTTTCCATGAAATGTGTTGACATTCCATATAATAGTTCTACTAAAATGAAATGTCATTGATTTTTAGATTAAATTTGTTATGTTTTATTCTTTATTCATATGATGAATGATTTGGAATTATTATATAGTTGTTGGGGCTCTAAATTACATATATTTTTAATGCAATGATTTTACTAATGAGGAAAAACTATAGGATAGCCTTATTTAATGGGATTTTTGTGTATAAGGAATTATATTTTAGACAACAATAGAAAAAAGCATAGCTTTATGTTTTATAAATCCAAATATATTCACTATATCATTATGAAATTAATTATTAATATTGATGTGATTATTTTGAATAATATATATCAAAAAGATTTAAAATTTTGTAATTATTTATTTGGGAATCATGTGGTTTAATTTACACCTATTATATTATTCATTATAATTATGTTACTTTTTTAATAGTATTTTCTTTTAGTAATTTACATCCCAAATTGATTGTTTCATATTTACTCACGATTTCTAATTATTTAAATAACACTTACTAAGCATATAATCTAACCCTTATTTCCCCATTCCCTAGGATATGAAGAACAAGTAATTGAATTAGTTCATTAATTCATATTATTTACATTCACTGTGTTTCTTAAATTTTTGGATTTAAAATATAATTTCATATTCAAGTATTTAGGTAGTTTACGAAGTATACATAAAATTTCAGTAATTCATGATATGGTTGCATCAACCTACATCAAATGTTATAGTGTTATCACCTCATCTAAGATACTATGGTGAGGGCCTTTATATTTTATATTAATGGATGCTTAGAAGAATTCATAAGAACTATATTAAAGAAACTATAGATTTGGGATATTAACTATATCCCTGATTTTGAGGAAAATTCTACGTATATGAAAATATCATACAATGTTAGTAAGGTAGTGATTATGTTGTTTTCCTAAAAATACATCATTTTCTTGATAATACTATTTATCCTATTCTTTAAATAGATGTTTTTATGAATAATAAACCCAAAAGTGTAGGTTTAGTATATCATGGCCATCATTATAGTGCATGGGGAGTGTTACCTTCCTACACACATGTTTCAAAACGCATGGGGTACATTATAGGGTTATTTCAATATTTATTGACAAACCACAATGTAGTATTTGAATAGATGATAAACATGAAATATCAAGGATAAACCTATTATAGCATTGATTGAAAATAATGTGTCATGATTTAGACAACCTATAAATTATATTCTTGATTATATTGTTTCTCACTATAATAATTGATTTTGATACTTTAATTTTTGGTTTCAATCAATGATTGGAACGATAAATAATTGTGATTAAATTGATTTTGATTGTCAATGGTGTGATGATGTGAAACTTAATGGTTGATGACCACTTTAATGTAATTCTGGTTATTCCTAATTATATATCATGACATACAAGTAAATAAGTGTACCATAACTAAATATTAGAGTCACCAATACAGATAACAAGAAGTGTTTTTTGATATCTTAGGTTGTGGAGACCTAATGTAACGAAGGCTCAATTTCCTTCATATCATATATATAGAAAAAGACACATGAGACAATGTCTCCGTGGAATGGGAAAATATTTGATGTGACGAATCTAAGATATTATATCAATGAATTTTTATGAAATAATTAAGACTATGATGAAATGAAAAAAAAATCATATAAAAACATTTATACATTAATTTTTTATGTTTAAGGAATATAGAAATTATCTGAGACAATTTTTTAATCCATGGGGTAACATTGAGACTATGAAAGGATATATTCTTTAGAAATAATTGATGTGGAAGGTTTGAAGTGTGTATAATATTGATCCTTGATAATTGTTTTATAAATTTATTATATGAATGATATTTTGTCTATAAGAATCACGAAACACTTTATTATTCATCCGAATTAGTTTTTATTTTTGGATTTGAAATCCAATTTTAAATGGTTCTAATGACCATGAATTTTTTTTAATGTTATGGTGAAATTTTATGAAAAAACACTTTATTGTGGAAAAACATTTCATATTTTCTGAATATAGATATAATAATGTATAGATGGTATAAATAAATGATTCATATTGACAAAATTAACAGGATAATATTTTCTAAAGTTTGAAATAATTAGTGATTTGATGGTATTGTTTTTAATGAAATCCTAGATGCTTGATGGTTGATTAAAACGATGGGATTGATTATGGTTTCACAATCATTAGTATATAGCCACCATTTTCATTATGTATACCCTATAGGTTTGTTTCCAGTGTTTTTTGTATATTGAAATAGAAACACCTTATAATTCCAAAATCCATGATGTTTGAAGACATTCTTTCTAAAGGAATGAAGTCATTAATGCATTTTTTCAATGATGCTTAGAAACTAACACAGGCGGAGAGGATGGGACGTTAGACTCATCATAATTTTGTGCGAGGGATTGAATTCATATACACCATGAATATATTATAGATTTATGTCATCATGATTAACTTTTATAAACATTCTTATCAAACAATTCACCCTTCAAATTTGTAATTAATCAAATACCCATTAACGATTGACCATGTGTAGGTATTTGAGGTATTACATTATGAGATTAATATATATATTTATTTATATCAATGTTTATCTATCTCTTTTTTTTACTTACATGGTAACAAAATATTTAATGGATCATGGTTTAAAGCCTATTAATTGGGTTTGCTAGATTTTATTACTATCCATGGTAGTTGTTATGATTTTGATATCTAGATCAAGACCCTAAGAGATGATTCATATGTATTCATTCTAATTTTATAAAACCCCATATTTTTCTATTCCACTTAATGTTACATATCACACCATTAAGGGTCATGTGACAAGGATCAAAACATTTAGTTTAGTGTCATGGTACATGGTAGTCGAGGTATAATATGTGTCGATTATGATATTGTGGTAATTATATAAGAGTGGCCATTTCTGGTAGATTTGGTTTGGAATATGGCCCTATAATTAGAAAATATTCACTATGGACTAGGGTCGATGAGGATGATGTGAAAACAACCTGGAAGGAATATAGACTACCCAGTGAGGTGCATTATCTTGTTGGGAATATGGACTGAAAGGGATGATGACAGATTAATGGGTTGGGTATTATCCTCAAGGAAACAACCTAGATATATTATGAGAACATGAATCAAATCAAACATAGTTAATACTAGTGGGGCCTACAAATACAAGGGATTACCAAGGTTTCATTATTGGGAATATGAACCTATAAGTGTTTCTCTTACAACGAATGTGTTTTTTGGGTGGATGGTAACATGAATAGTAATTATACCTTATAGGATTCCCAAATGGTATATTTTATCATAATAGTGATAGGATCACCATTGAACATTATTTCCACACGAGTCATGCCTGATGTGAGAAAATGAGGATGTGGAATACATTTCACTTCATATGGTATCCTTATTTATCATGAGGATGAAGATGAGGGTATTAAGGGAAAGAGATGTCTTACAAGAAAAACAAGCGTATTACAATAGAATTTATTCACATTTAATTCCTTTTTCGATAGGTGGAATAGTGTTTGTGGTTGATGAAACATACAATAAGTGGAATTTTTCATCTGATTTAGTTCACATTTTTTGGAAAAGATGTCGCTGGACAACCCAAAATGTCATCATCAAGGATAAAAATGGAAGTAATCATCTTAAACATGTTAATAATTACTTTGAAAATTATAATGACACTATGTATTATAGAGATTAAATGAGGTAAATTCCTTTACCTGAATAATGCATGATCAGTTGGGGACACACTATTGTTTCTTGTCCCTACACTAAATGATATTGGAATCCACGAGGGATGTCTTAAAAATTGAATTCCTAGGTTTTGGTATGGGTCACATGAAATTATTTTAATATTACATGAATGGGAAAATTTGGGGAAAAATTCTGCAAGGAATGTTGATAGCTAGAGTGGAAGGCAAAATATAATAAGGGTTCATCATTATACATACTACTCTTTAATATAAAAGGTGTGGGATTATTATGAGTTTCTTCCCCAAAGGGGAACTTATTGCGGTTGGATTCTATCATGTGTAATGGTATCTACATTATGTATGGCCTTTCCAAAATTTTAACTTTTTTGGGTCATCCATTTTTCATTTCATCATGGAATGCAGTTAGTGAATTACTTGGAAAGGTCATCTCTCATATTCTTTTCTATTAAAATACACATTATGTACCTATCTCTCCATATCATTATAGAAAGTCATGTAATTTTAGGGAAATGATAAATAACTATTTTCCCAAAATGGGTAGTTGTTTGTATGTTATTCTGGGTACCATACGTTTGTGTAATAAAATTATCTCCTATCATGAATTTTAGTTCATATGATGGGAGGGAAAATATCTCCCCCAGTAATAGATTTTTATTTTAATTGTTCCAGAATGCATCACCTCTCATAGAATAATAAACACATTTTGCAGGCCTGATTTCACAACATTAACCATTCAAAATGAATAATCATTTTTAGGGTCTTTGAATCCAATCCTTCATCTGTAAACAAAAATTCATTTTTAGGGGGGCATGAAACTACCACCTCTTGATGTAAATGATTTCATTTGGGGTAACATCATATGGAGCATCATTCCTTCATAGAGTGAATTCTATGTGGATTGGACTACATGTCATGTGGTTCTATGCACTTAACTAATTTATACTCAATGACTTGTTGTAACACCCCAATATTTTGTAAAATATTTGTTTTTGAATTAATTAACACTATTTGATATTTTAAATTTAATGAAACATTGAATATATCTTTTATAATATGAAAACACCAATTTAATGATTCTATTTAACCAATATCATGTCTACCTTGCACTACATGCAATGCCAACTTAGTTTATGTTACACACAACCCTGAGTTTCTAAAAAACAACATTTTATTACTATAATATATTAAAATGAGATAGTTATGAAATAGATTTTGTGAAATTTAATAAGAATATAAATAAATACTACATAAATATTATTTATAATTTACTTATATAAATTAAAAATATTTATAATAATACATATAACTATTCAGCCATGTCTATATATGTTTGAGATTGTGATTTTCAAAAATGAATTACTTATTATATCCTTATTTTGACAATAATATATTTAATTTTGAAAAATTTTAGAAATTAAACAAGGAAATATAATACTCATTTTTTTAATTAAAATTTTCATGATTATCATAGGGAGAAGTTTTTGGATCTGTCTAGAAAAACATAACATTCGGATTAATAATTAAAAGTAATGAATTTAAATTTAAAACTACTTTTGTGCCTAATTTATTTATATTGTAAAATGATATTTTAATTTGGTTTTAAATTTTGTGTATGTTAATTTTAAATAAATTAATCCAAATAAGGAAATTTTAACTATCTTTACATTGAAAAACAATATTAAAACATATAATTATTTTCAATATTTCCTATTAAAAATATCCACAGTCGAAACATGTCAACACGATTCATTTTAAATTAATTTATGAAATATATTTTATTTAAATATTGAAAAATTGATTCCATATTTGTAATATATATAATTTATAATTTATATTATAGTGAAATTAATTTTTGTTAAAAAAATATTAGTGAATGTAATTCAAATTAATAACAACGATTAGGGTAAAACAAGATTATTTATTGGTGAAAAATTAATTTATAAGGTCAAATAGAATTGAAACATGTCTAATAGCAGGATTCTAAAAATATCTAGACCATGAACCCCCATTTTATGAAAATTGAAAATTATTGTACTCTTTTTATGTAAGGGATTCCTATGAATAGTCTTTTCCTTTCTATATTTAAAAGCATGTCAATCATCCTCCACTATAATAGGAAAATCATCCCCCACACATATTCCTGCCTCTAAGGGCTATTAGATCATCCATCCCTAGCCCAATTATCCTCCCATGATCCATCAATTTAACCCTATTGGAATTCTTTTGGGAATATATGAAAACAATGGAACTATTTGTTTCAAACTAAGAGGAGTTTCCCAAAAGAGAGGTAACATCCTTCCATAAGACATCTTGTTTTATACTCATTATCCATCAACACAATAATTATTATTAAATTATAATATAATAACATGATTATAAAAAATATACTGAATTTTTTTATTCTAATGGTTCTTCCAAAACCTATTTACACTTCCATCAAATGGGTAATGAACATACCATCCATATGTCTGGAAAACTGCCCTCACGTGAAACGATGTCGTTGGTTTTTTCTTTACCAACTATCATGGCTTAAAATTACGATGGATGTACTTCTTTTTTATTTTTATTATATTTATGATGTATTAGGATTATTCAATTATTATATTATTAATACCTTTATGCTTTTCATTTTGTGTAAAAATGATAACATCGTTTGTTTCCTTGTGGACTAACACATCCTCAAAATGATATGATTCATTCAAAAATTAAATAAAATATATTAAGGATGGGATTAGTAAATGTATATGATATATATGAAATGGAAAATATACCGAAATAATAATTTATATATACAAATATTATAGTTCTATTATTTCACTTTAATTACGATGATAAAAAGGAATCAACATTAATGACTACGTACGACCTACCATCTCCATGAACGGTGTATTAAATTTGATATTTTTATATTTCATAGATATTATAAATATTTATATACTGAATATATATTATAATTAAATAATGATTTAAATTATATAAGTATTTAAATAATTATCTAATTATTATGATCATGTATATGAAGTCAAATCATTTAAGGAAAACAAAGCTGACATTACAGAAAAAGGAACATTAACTTGATGTTGTTAATTAACAGGTAATATAAAGTCCTAAAAAAATAATATATGGAATGATATATAATATTATGGCCAAATGGTTGATTTATAATATTCTAATAATTCATATATAGTATTATTAAACAGTTATGAAATAAATTCAAGAATTATGTTAAGGGTTTTCTCAACTAATTTTTATTTTTGTGAGATTTAACCCTTATTCACCACATATTTTCATTGTGTGGTGTATAAAATTACCATGAATATATTAGATGTTTTTTATTTTTAACATTATGGCTATTTACATATCCATTTTATGATATCTCTTTCATGTTGTTTATGGTTCAAATATTACCAAATCGGTAAAGTAACATTGTATCAATTTTTTTGCTTTGAGACACATGTCATGTTATGCACCTATAGTATTCAACAAGGTGCATAAACTTCCATATGATATGTTATATAATTAATATCCCTTTTAAATGATATTTTAATCATCATGAAATGTTATTATTTCACTATAATTGTTATTCATGTTTACAGAAGTGGTTACATTGAATTTTTACAATCTCATTATTTATTTGGATTATTTATGATTATGATTACATTGATGAAATATTATTATCCATATCCTATTAAATATCATCAAATATCATTTCCTATATTTATTCCTTAAATCTTCTTGTTATGTGGAATTTTTCCAATCTTTTATACTTATGATATTTAATAATGCGTTTTTAGAAAAATATGTCTTTATCATTACATTAGATCAAAAGTCTATGTTCATTTAAAAAATTGTTTTCAAAAATTGTCTTACAAAATTTTTTATGTTAAATAAATTATAATGTTATATTAATATCATTTTATATGTTTCTATAGAAAAATATTTTTTAAATTTTTTCTATTTAACATATATATTTTAATGGGAAAACTGTTTTGAAAGTGTTTCCATGATTGCTTTATAATTTTTATAATAAAATATTTTTCTAGATTGTTTCAATATCCTAATATTATTTTTCAAGTCAAAAAAATTTTCATGTTGTTTCAAGAGTTCTTTATAAGTTTAAAATTAATTTCCAACGAAAAATTATTTCAAAATGTTATGAAACATGTATATTTTTTTAAAAGAAGAATGTTTTAATTTTTTTTTAATATTACATAATATGTTTTAAAATATAATTTAAAAGAACATTGGTTTTGATTTTGTTTATATTTTAAAAATATATTTACAAATATAAAAATATTATTTGCTCAAGAAATGGTGTAAATGATATTTCAAATAATTAAGAAATGAAAATGATTTTTGAAATTGTTGTTTTAATGTTATTTTAAAAGAATGGCTATTTTTCCTTGATAAATATTAAAAGTGATCTTAAAAAACTATCTCAAGCTAAGATTAAATCCTTTGATATAGTTTATAATTTACTTTGAATATGTTATGAGGACAAAATTCACATTATTTATATGTATGGGTAATGTTTAAGATATCATGAATTTTTATGAATCTCATTTCTCTTCCACAGGTTGTACTATGATAAAACACTTATGTAAACTTTTTCTTTTAATGGCTCATTCTATGAGGCAGTGATGTTAAGACCATTTAGTTTTCCATTGGATATTATATAATGAAAATTTTCTGATACCCTTTTCTTTTCATGTTGTAATTTATAATGAGTGGTTACCATGTCATCATAAATATATTTGTGATTTTATTATGTGATTGGTGGGACCTATATCTCCCTCAAATTCAATGGGTATTGATTGAAATCTCTTGATATACTTATTAGAAATATGTCAAAATGATTTATCCATAATGGGAAAAAATGTCTCCTGAAACATAAATTGATACATGTACATCCTAATCCATTATTAGAGACATGTGTGTTCAGATCCACAATGGAAAATGGTTGTCTACTTATCCAAAATATTCAATAGGTGTGGCCTCATCCACAATGAGACATAAGTGCATCCATATCCACAATGGGAAAAAGGTGCATCTTGATTTACTAGGGGAATGAGGTGTATCGTAATACATTATATTGGCAGTGTTGGTAGTTAACCATGTAACAGAAAATGTTTTTCTACATTAATTATTATTTCACAATTATGAGATATGATCTTATGGTTCATGGTTGATTTACAAATATTTATCTCCCTTTTGATTCATCTGTTATAAACATAAAATATTTCATCCAGGATTCATCATTATAATATTTGATATGCAAGGAATGATATTAAAATGTTCTAATAATATTATCATACCCTCATATTTATTTTATGCTAAAACATCTCCTTTATTTAACCTTACAAATCATTTGAGATTACCCCTTTCTTAGGTTTCCTTTCTGCATATTATGAAAACAAATATAATTGGATACTAAAGTCTAATATTAATAAGGGAGATGTTAAGGATCATTCAATAAACTAGATTAATGAGTTCAATGATTCCAAATGCACTAAAAAATTACGGTCCTATAGAATGTACTTTTTTGAATATTCATCTTTTATTATGTAACATCTATCAATGTTAATCTTGGGTCACTATAGTTGGTATTAAACGAATGGTTTAGTCAACCATTGAAAATTTGGATGAGAAAACATCAGTGAGATCCCTAGGGATATTTATAAGGATATGTCTAGTGATGTATCTAAATATAATCCAAAGGTGTTATAGATTAAAGGATTATATGTTATGTTTTAGACATAATATAAGTAATTATTCAAGATTATGTGGTTTTGTTCTATTATTGTGATTCTAATGATATTGTTTCCAGTTTTATTCAATGGATTGAACCCAATGGAACCTTGCCAAAATAGAATGCAATAGAAAAAGCAGTGATTATACTCTACAGAAACCAAATGATACAAGAGATATAATGATGATTCTTTTTTATAAACAACATCTACATTTTCATACTATGAATCATGTTGAACATCCAAACTATAAAATAATATGAATGTGTTCTCTTGAGTTCTTCATGAGGCAACAAACACCATATTTTAGTGGTTCCACTAATCCACTAGTTGATGAGTAATGGATCAGTACCACTGAAAATATAATTTCAATTATTAAATTCTCAGAGCATTAAAAATATATTTTTGATTCTTATCATTTTAGAAGGTAAAGAAAATCAGTGGTGTAATCTAATTATAAACATGATTGAACATGAAGAAATTGAATCTATGGAATTGGAAGAGTATAGGATAATATTTTTTCTCTAAGTAATTACATTGTATTCTATGAATAATGATATATATAAAATTCAATGTGTTAAGGAAAAAATTATTTTAATATATTAGTACATATGAAGTTAAGTTTACAAGACTTTCTAGGTACGCTTCTTGTAACAACCAATGATCTTTGAATTATTATTTTTCGAATTAATTTAACATTTTCCACTTTACACAAATCTGAATATATTCTATCATTAAATCAAAAATTTAATTTACATGGATCAAGAATGGAATTTGTTACATGCAATCGCAACATGGCATACATTACCCAGAACAATTAGGTTTACATACAGTACATGAAAGATTTACCCTCCTTGATTGCTTGCGTAACACACAAGATTGAGATCTACCTAACTATAAGATGTTAATAAAATATTATTATAATGAAATATTTCCACGAATTTAATACCATGTTTATTAATAGTATAAACTATATTTTGAAAATATATTTAGTACAAAAATATAAGATGAATGCATATGTTTCCAATTAATGAATGTGAAAACCGATTGAATAAATAATATTATAGTGAAAAATCTATTTTAACCCATTAAATTAAGTTTACTAAATTTTTTAGGTGATATAAATTTAATAAATATGTTATATATTTAATAAAATATTTTTTAGATTCATCCAATAGATTATATAGAAATAAGATAAGAATAAACATAATTTTATGCTTAGAAACCTATATTTTTATGAAGGAATTTTTACCAACATTCGATTGTGAAACTTTTTTAATTCAAATTTTTGGAACATTTATAGATTTAATATGTTTAAGTAGACATCATAATATTAATATATACATAAAAAATTTGGTTAAGATGATTTTTCGGTATTTTTATAAAAGGAATCATCTTTTAATGAATATTAAAAAATAATGTATTTTAATTCCAAACTAATTTTTCATCTAATTTATTGATAACGATAAATTATATTTTAAAATTGATCAATAGTTTCTAAAGATAATATTTATACCAATTAGTCTAATTTTGGTCATTGTTACCGATTTCACATTTAAATTGGATATAAAAACATAGCAACCATTTCAATATTGTTTTCACTTTTAAAACTCATAGTGTCCTCCCATCAGTGAGATTAAGTTTAAAATAATTTATGCTAATTATGTGATTATAATTTGGAAAAAAATGGATTAAATTTTTGGAGCCATCATAATTAATATTTTTTATCTATTTAATATATTTTGGACAAATAAGATTAGTGAAATTGATTAAAATTAATTACACAGGTTATAATTAAAGCTAGTTTACTAAAGAACTAAACCTTACATTTGAGACCCAAAATGACCTAAAAACATGTCCAACCCCTATTGGATTCCATTATATAGAAGTTATAATCATAATTGTGGATCTGGTCCATTATTGGATAAACTAAAAATAAGAAAAACGTTGGTGGAATTCTCTCTCAAAATATTAACAACAATTACACTCCTCATCAACTATAAAAGGAAACCATATCTACCTATTACTCACACCTCTCAAAAATATTATATTAGGACAATAAGTTCACCATACAGTTAAAAAAAAAATCCTAAAATTTACCTTGAATCACCCCTTTAGGTATAAAATTTCTCAAGGATGCCTTTTTTGAAAAAAAAAACAAACGGTGTAACCTAATGAAGAGGTGGAATCTTCTCTCAGGCTCCTTCAATTTATTTTTACTCTTCACCCTTCCAATCTATTCATTACATTTTGCGTGAAAAAAGTATAATAAATATATTATTATGTTTTTATAAAAAAATTTATACCTACACATCCACACACATTCATCTAATGGATTTATAACATATTGTTTCTATGTATGGTGAATTACTGCCTCATGAAATGATGATTGTTAATTTTTAATTTACCACAATCACATTGGAAATTATGATCAAAACTATATTTATATATTTCATATATTTTACTTATTAATTAATAAGGTTTTTATATTCATTTTACCAAATAAATATCTTTAATTTTCTTTTGGATTTAATATATTAATCTCTTTTGAGGATGTACCGACTACTGCCCCCTCAAGGGGATATGATTCGTTGACACACAACATAGAATATATTAAGGATAGTATTGATGAACTTATATAAAATATATGACATAATTTTAACACTTTTACACACACACAAACACACACACACACATATACATTCATATATGTATATATACATATTTTATTTATATATTTTCTTTCAATATGACAATAAAATGGAAACATCGTTCATTTGTACATACGACATTCTGTCTCCATTAACGATGTATTCAGTTTTTCATTATTTATTCTATAGATTATTATAATATAAATATGTTATATATAAATAATATTTATATCATTACATAAAATATGGAATCATGATACATATATAGGAACCATTTATATAACTAATTATGAAACATGAGATGAACACAGTGAATTTTACCTTTTTGGTCTTTTACTAATATCTTAAAATAAATCTTCTAGTAGTTTTATGAAAATTTATTTTTCTAACCATTTAACCATGTAAAATGAATAGAATTTTTACCTTGTATGAAATTTAAATATTAAACCACTAATATTCCATTCATGTTTCCATTTCATTTTAAAAAGGATGATCTTTAAGCCTAAATGGCCTGACGACAATCATTTTTATTGACATTTGATAATCCCTCTTTCAAGGGAAGAGGGAGAACCAATACATGCCCCATAGGATCAGATATTACATGTCTCATAGGCTTAGGATATTACATGACCCAAAGGTCTTAGGGAATTCAACCAGACCATCTAAAAATAATTTCCCCACCTTAGCATCTGCATCATGATAGTAGCTCTCCACCTTTTCATGGCATTCTATCTAGGCTTCCCATGTAGGCACAGGCTGGTCAAAATTTCATAACCATACCCTCCCATTCTGAAAAATAAATTTGGATCTACTCTGGTGAGTTCACCTTCTCAAGGGAAATAATTTCAAATGGATTTCAAGTGTTCTTAATAATATTTCAACGTATTTTATATGAAAATGATTTTGTATTGTTTTATGTATTAAGAACCCATTTTTAGATGATGAAAGGATAGTTTCCCCATGAAATGTTTCAAAATTATATTCCATCTAAGATTTAATCTATTGATATTACTCATGACCTTATATGAAATGTTCTAAATATTCCATTCATATCATTTCTATGAATGTGTTATGAAAAATGTTATGGTCTTTATGAAACCCATATCCCTTCATGGTTTATATTTTTATGAAATATGCTTCTATTTCACAGGTTATTCATTCATAATGTGATTATTAAAACTATATCTTTTCATGGGATGTGACGTGATGAAATAATAATGATACCCATTTCATTTTATGGGATATTATTTTATGTTTATAAAACGTATATCTTTTTATGGTCACTATACATTTAATGTTTTAATTATCTTATGGATCTTGTATGATATATTTTATTATGAGATTGGTGGGACCTATATCTACCTCCAATGTTTTTAGTAACGATAGATGACTACTGAGTCTAAATGTTATTATTGAACCTGATTACATGTTAACAGTGTTATTCAAGGTCCTTATTTCAAATACATAAGTTTATGCATGGACCTGATGACATGTTCACATTGTTATGAGGTAATCTAATTACATATTGAAAATGTTATGCATGGGCTTGGTTTCAAATCCTAATGGTTAGGTGTGAACCTAATTACATTTTCACAATTTAATGAATGGACCTTATTTCATGTATATTAGTTTATGCATGAACCTGATTATATGTTAACAAAGTTATAAATGGAGTTTGTATCACATCCAAATTGTAAGCATGAACCTGATTACATGTTCACAATGTTATGTTTGGACCTCATTGCATGTACACAAATTTATTTTTGAACATGATTACGTGTTCTCAATGTTATGAGAGAACATAATTACATATTCAAAATTTTATTCATGGCCTTGGTAACATATCATTAAGGTTATGTGTGCACGATATTACATGTTCACAATGTTATTCATAGACCTGGTTTCATGTCCAGAAGTTGATTTTTGGGAATGATTTCATGTTCTTATATTATTTAGTGACCCTATCTCTACATATACGTGTTCATAACATTATAAACCAATGTGCAGGACAAAAATTCCATGACTTTTCATATATTATGTTTTGTTTTCCTATGATCATTATTTCTTTATGATTCATCTGTTATGAATTGAAATTCTTTCTTTTAGTCTCTAATATTTAGTGCTCGATATTCAAATGTTTTGATAAAGTTCCATATCCTTTTTTTGTGTTATGCTTTAGGATTTCTTTTATTTACCCTTACTAATCTTCTGGATCACACACCTTTCTTATATTTCCTTCCCTCAAGGTATGAATAATTATTTTAGGTAGAATAAAAATGGTTTAGATCACTATGGGTTATGTTAGATATTATTCAAAATCATAGAATATTTTGTTTCCATGATTCCAAAGACACTAAACAATTATGGTACAAGAGAATGTATTTTTTCTAATGTACTGAATATTCATCTAAAATGATTTAATATCCATATATGTTATACCTGGGTTGCTATATTTGGAATAAAAGAAATGTTTCAGTCTACCATTGCAAACTAGGATGAGGAAACATTACTCAATTCACTATGAATATATCATAGTATATGTCTAGGGATGTCTCTAAGGATAAGTATTAGGATGAGTAAATGTCTAGGAAAATGTCTTGGAATTTTTGTAAAGGATAGAGTGAGTGGTTTCATATAAAAAACCATATATTTATATTACATGTGGATGTGGATCTAGAACAAATGTACATAAGGGTACCCACTCTAAAAAGATGTTCTAGTCTTGACTCATGGTAATCTGGTATAGTAAAATAGGCCTTTCCGCACACCTAGATTGACACTACTGGGGGATATGCTTTAGGAATTCACAAATGCATAAAAACCATTATGATGTAAATTAATATATGTTTTAAATTAATAACATTTGATAAATTTGTGGTGTTATAGATTATATAAGGTGAAATGATTTAGATACCATATAAGTTAATATTTTGAGGATGATATGTTTTTTTTATATTTTAAGTAGTGCTCGCACTATTCTTCTGGTTTTGCTAAATGGTAGGAAGTAGATGGAACTGGATTACTATTGAATGTGATGGATGATTTGATAATGAGAAATAATTTGTGATAATCAATGGAGAAAAATATATTATAATTATATTGAATCATATATCACGTTATATGATTAGAAATATTAGTTTTGGTGATATTCCAGACATATCGAATAATTGAATGATGTACTTTGATTGTAAGGAACATAGAGGGATGAAGATTCAACTTCCTTCATGTCTAGAAGAAGTGATGAAAACCCTGAATAATGCCTCAAATGATGCAGAAGATGTAATTTGTTCTAAAAAATGGTCATAGAGTGATGAATTTTCCTAGAGTTCAGTGTCTTTTCATAAGAGAACATGGTAATTACCCAACTCAATGCCCTATGGTAAGAATTTACTTTTAAACAAAGTAAAGAACTATTCTATTAAAATGTTAAAATTTATTTATTGAATTATTTATGTATTGGATTATAGAATTAAGAATTTTGAATTATGTATAGAGTGTTTAGTTTATGATTTTTCTAATTATTTACAAGAATATGATGAATTGTCCAAATGAACCAGAATGGTTATCTCATGAATGGTGGAATTTTTACTAACGGATGATATCCCTTAATATGTTCTTTATTATAAGATAATTTGGTGTTGATAAAGATATGTGGGATATGAATAAGTAAATTGGACAGTTCTAATTACCTTATAACTAAGGACTTATTAATAGGTGGGTTATGCTATCACTAATGATGTTTTCAACATTTTGGATTTTATTATTAGATCCAATACACTTTGGAATAATGAATAATTCATATTTTCCAAAATAATTTGTGTTAATTTAAATTTTTACCATGTTTGAAGATAATATATTTTGTTAGTATCACAATTTTGGAATGTGAAAACCAAGATTTGGTTTGTGATATATTGGGGATCAAGGCTAAGCTGATTTCAAGAAATTATTTTCAAAGCCATGAATTTTTCTATTTTGGAAGGATGGAAAGGTTAACCATTTATGGAATGATTTATTTAAAAATTAGACCATGTTAGTATGATTAAAGAGTTATCTCTACATATGAGGATTTATATTTGATAGCCTATTCAAACTACCTTGTGTTGAATGAAACTAATTTCCAATGAAATAGAATATCATTGGTCTCATGATCTCTTAGTACTTTTGGAATGAAAAAGTTTCCTTATTGTTTTGTGAAATTTGTGAAGTGGATAAAAAACAATAAAGTCTGACATTGTACAGAAATCATGAATGTATATCTTTTAATTAAAATTCCCTAACTCTAGGAAAAAGGATCTTGAAACCAAAACTTTTCTCCTATAACTACATTTTTAATGAATCAGAAGGTCCCATAGGTCATTATAGAATTATGGAATTGTTGTTTATAACATTTTCTTAACCCATTTCTCTATCACTCTCCATCATAACATGATGGTATGTTTTTTATTCCATATCCATCTGTTCACATGCCACCTATGTTCTCCCATGTAGAAAATGATTTATATGTTACTTTGGGTTACCATTATGGTCTTAAAATTACCTTTTAGAGGATGTTTTAGTATCTATTTTTATGAGGTGGGTTTCTATATATTAAAAATTCAAGTATTAAACCACTAATAATATAAATTAATTCTAAGGTCAAAATTTATTTTAAATGGGGTATAATGTAACACCCTAAGATTTGGTGAATTATTTTTCTTCAAATTAATTTAACTATTTCACTTAATGCAAGATTGAAAATATTTTTTCAGTAATTCAAACATTCCTTTAACAGAGAACTAGCTTAACGAATTCTACATGCAATCCACAATTGGTGTCTGATACACATAATAACAAGGTTCATGTACATTACTTGTAAGATTGATCGCCCTTAATGGCATGTGTAAGACACAAGACTGAATGATAAAAAACAATAACACATTTTATAAAATATTATTATAATGTGATATAACCTAGAAATTATGTTGATGGATATGAATAGTATAATCTAATTTATGAAAATATGTTTTCTGGAAAAATATAAGATGAATTCATAGGTTACAATTTAATGAATATAAAAAGTAGTTAAATATAAAGGAAAATATTATTAGTCACAATGATATTTTAACTAACAAATTAAGTGAATTAAATTTTAAAATGGGTATTAATAAAAATATATATTATATTTTCAATAATTTTTTTATATTCATACAATGTATTATATAGCCATAACATTAGAATATTCCTAATTTTATGCTTAAAACCCCATATTTTTATTATGGTATTTTTACAGCCCTTCAATGGAGAATCCTGTTTAAATCCAATTTTTGGAACATTTATAAATTTAATAAGTTAAAATAAAATAATTTTTTTGAATTGAAACATATAAATTAGGTTTGGATATATTTTTGGTAATTTTTTTAAAGGTTTCATCACTTAAGGAATACTTAAAAATATTGGATTTTAATTCGAAACAAATTTTTCATATAATTTATTTATAAGGAAAAATTATATTTTTAATATTTTAGATATATAATATTTTTATCATTTAATCCAATTTAGGTCATTGGAATCAATTTCACATTTAAATTTTATATAAAAACATAGAAAAAATTTCAACTTTTATTTTACATTAAAAACTCACAATGTTGTCTCATCAGTAGGATGAATTTTAAATTAATTGCATCCAAATATATGAGAGGAATTCAGAAAAATGGATTCCATATTTTGAAACAGAATAATTAATAATTTCTAATATCCTCAAATTTTCTTTTGATTAAAATTTTTATTGAATGTAAATAAAAGTAATTAAATCAATTAAGATAAAAATTAGTTTAATAAAGTAAAAAAACGTACACTTAAGACCAAAAATGACCTAGAAACATGTAAAAAAATCATTGAATATAATTATATTGAACTTATAATAAATTTTATCAACCATGGTCAATTATTGGATCCACAAGCTACATGAATAACATTTAGTGGAATTCTCTCTTCATATATTTACAAGATTTTGACTCATCCTCCACTATAAAGACCACCATCTATACCAATTCCTCAGACATCACAATCAATATAAATCAGCAAATTTATACACAATACACTTTTAAAAAATACTACCGTATACCTATAAGCCTCTATTTATGAGTAAACCCTCTCATGGAATCCTTTTGGATTAAACCAAAAGGTGTTACCTAAATAAGAGGTAACATCTTCTCTCTAGATCCTTCTATTTATTTCCACCCTTCACCCATCCACACTCTTTATTCCAGTAATATGTGCCAAAAAATTCATCCTAAATATACTATTATGTTTTTATTCTATGTTTTTGAACAAAACATACACACACTTCCATCTAATGGATATCCGGCATACTGTTTCTAAGTGTGGAGAATTATCAAATATACTATTTCTGTGGTTCCCATAATGATAGAAACACTATATATATATGTATTATATTGTATTTATTATTTATTTAAGATTATATATTATTTTTAAAACACACAAATATTATCTTTCCATTTTTTTAATATGATTATATCGTTTGAGAAACTGTGGACTACTGCCCCCTCAAAGAGATGTGATTAGTTAAAACACAACATGTAATGTATTAAGGATGAGTTTAATGAACATATATTATATATATGATATAATAATTATACTATAATATATATAAATATACATATTTATACATATTTAATTTACATACTATCTTTCAATATGATAATAAATGTTGAAACAATGTCCATCAGTACGTACAGCTTATCGTCTCCAGGAACGGTGTATTCTATTTTGTACATATTTATCTTATAAAATATGATAAAATAAATATAATGTATATAAATTATATTTAATACCATTATGTAAAATATGAAATAATGATATATGTATAATAACTAACTATATAACAAATTGTGACACATGTGAATAACAATATGAATATTACGTGATGTGAAACCTTAACATAGGATTATCAACAAGTTGGTAATATATTGTCATAATAAAATAATATATGGTATTATATATCTTAATATTGTTCTATAAAATATTTATAATAAATTTATATTTATTATACAGGTTTTTTGAATGTGTACAACGAGTGTCTAAATCCAACTTAAGGGGATTTCATCTGACTTTTAATTTCTGTGAGATACAATCTAGGTTCAAAAATATATCATTTTGTGTGGTGTATGTTCTAAAAATTATTTTATTATATTTATATTATAATTTAATTTTTCGGTATTCACATATAAATTTTATGATCCTTATTTCATTGGCATAATGTTTCAAAAGATACCAAATCGGTAAAACCGTTTTGCCTCCATTTTTATTCTTTGAGACTCATTTATTATTTTTCACCTAAACACTTTTTCAAGGAGTTGATTTTTCTATTTTATATATAAAATAATGAATATTATTTTTATTTTATTTTATGATTTATTTTATTTTATTTTCTTACATAGATAGTATGATCCCATGTTTACAAGATTTATGTTATTGTTGAGAAACTTTCATCGCTCGTCGTGACTCTTTATGTTTTTTATTATTTTAATGAAATATTATGATCCATATCTCAAGAAAATTCATGAAATTTACCTTCCTTTGGTTATTAATGATATAATAGTTAATTGGTACTATATTCCCACTATTTATATTTTAATATTGTTTAGAATGTGTTTTTATGGAAGCCCAACATTACCATTTCATTGGTCGGAAATCGATGATTTCTAAAAAGGGTTACCAATAATTTTAAACCATAATACTATATTAAATAAAATATATTTTTACCCTTTATTATTTTACTAGTCTCTTCAGTTGAATATTATTTTCTCATTATGAACAAGGCTTTTTTTTACCTTTTTACCATGAAAAATGAATGTTCTTTTTACCTTGTACAACATGTTCATATTCACCAATCGTCATACCATTGAAGCCTGCTTTGTATTTTTAAAAGGTTAATATTAGTGAAAATGTTTTTATATGTAATTTTCAATGAAAGGGTTTTTTAATATGATTTTAAGTTTTATTTATAAATTTTAAATTTCTTTTCTAGGAAAATTATTTTAAAATTATTTTATGAATTAAAAATCTATTATTTGAAGAAGAAATGGTATTTTCCTCAAGAAATGATTCAATGTTATTTTCTATGTAAAATGAAATATTTTGATATTACCCATTACCTTATAGGAAATTGTTTAAATGATCCATTAATATCCATTCTATGAATGGGTTATGATTAATTTCATGTTCTTTATGAAACTCATTTCACTTTATGTGTTATATGTGTATGAATTCTATTTCACTATCACCGTATATTATTTCATAAAGTTATTATGAAACCAACTTCCATTCATATGATGTGATGTGATGAAATCATAATGATATCCATTTAATTTTATGGATTTTTATTTGATTTTTATAAAACCTATCTCTTTTTATGGTTTATGATATGATGACTATTTTAAGTATCTTAAATATCATGTATGATGTATTTTAGTATTTGATGGGTGGTACATATATATCCCTTTAATGCATTGTATAACAATGAATGAATCATGGGTATAAATGTTATGTGTGAACATGATTATATGTTAACAATGTTATACAAGGATCTGGTTGCATGTCTATAAGTTTATGCGTAAACTTGATTACATGTTCACAATGTTATGAGTGAAACTACTTATATTTTAATAATGTTAATAATAGATTTGGTTTCACATATAAAAGGTTAGGAATGAACCTGATTATGTTTTAAAAATGTTATGCATGGACCTAGTGGCGTATCCAAAGATTTATGTGGGAACATGATTACTTGTTCACAATGCTGTGAGGGACCCTGATTACATGTTCAAAATGTTATTCAATAACATGGTTTGACATCCAAAATTATATGAATGGACCAAATTACATGTTCACAATGTTATTCATGGACCTACTTTCTTATCTATAAGTTTATTCATGAATGTAATTACATGTTCACAATGTTATCAGAGAACTATATTACACGTTCACAATGATATTCATTGACATGGTTTTACATCTATAATGTTATGTATGAACAATATTACATGCTCACAATGTTATGAATGGACCTAGTTGAATGTCTACAAGTTGATTCTAGGGATTTATTTCAAGTCATCAACCAAATGAGTGAGCATGTCCCTACTTATACACATTCACATAATTATAAACTAACATGAATGTCACAAATCCAGTTACATGTACTATGTTATCCTTACTAGGAAAATGATCTTTATATCATTATCATTCAAGTCTTGCGAAATTACATTATTTGTTATTCTATCTAATATATATGAAATTATTTTCAAATGTAATGCTCATGTTCCATACCTTTTTGTTTGTGTTATTCTTATGCATTTCCATATTAACCCTTACTATGCATCTGAGCTCACCCCTTTTGTATTTTTCCACTCCCCATGGTGTAAAGAAGTGTTTTAGGTAGAATTAAAAATGGTGGATATATTTTTTGGAGTTGTTTAATATCTTTCACTATGAAATAATATTTTGATTCCATTATTTTGAAGATAATAAACTATTAAGTTCCTATGGAATGCATTTTTTTAATGTGATGAATATTATTCTAAAATGATGTAATATCCATGTATGTAATTTCATGGTGGATATACTTCTTATTTGATCAATAGTATAAAAATAAAAATTGATCGATTATTTGGTGTCCGGAAACTAAGTCATCGAAATGCATTATCTATAGAATAATTTAGTAGTCATGTAGATTTTATTCGATGTTCACTGTATGTAGAAATTGAAATTGGATATCCTTACAATTCCTCGGGTTTTGATAATAAATTTTATACCAAGTATCAATAAAATGGAAATGGTGGAATGATAATCTAGACATTTGTGTTCGAGTAATGTGGGTAGAAGGATTAATGGAATTTCATGAATGGAATTCATATGTGATTTAAATGTGGAAATAAAGTTTATAAAATTAGGGAATGTGAAAATAAAATGAATGAGACTATTAATGTAATAAAAGTGAAGAAAATTCAAACTAATACACAACCCATACTCTAGTGTTTCAACAATACTGAACTGTAAAATCATATTAAACAATTCCATGATTAAAGGGCTAATATGGATGATAGTCAACAACAACCTAAGATGAAAAATGAAAAAATTAATTATTATACTATAATAAGTTATGAAGATAATATTGATAATTAGGGTACAATTATCCCCCAAACATATTTGGAAGTTCACGATTTATTTTTAATAAATAATTACTATGAAAATCTTATTGATAATCAGTTAGTGAATTTTTAGTATATTATCTCCTCCTACACGAATAAAAAACTACAGTCAATATTCTATTGGTAAAATGATGAACCCGTGTTTCCAAGAATTTTTTTTGAATAATATAAGAGTGTATTTATTCAATTTATGTTGAATTATATTTTGGAAGGATTATAAGGATAACCATTTATGGAATGGTTTATGTTAATCTTCATATGATGTTTTCAATATTAAATTATTATCTATCCAAGTGACAATTTACGCATATTGGACTACCTGTGCTAACCATTTTTCTATTATGATAACTAATGATATATGAAATAAATTGTCATATATTGAGATTTTATGAGTTGAAAGTGCTCTAGGAATAAAAAATTCTACATCATTGTTGGAGTAATAGATGAAGTGTAAATTTCTAAAGGTACAATATTAGTAAAATGACATTGAAACTAAAAATGTAATCCAATTATCATTAGATATGATGAATCAAATGTTCCAATAGATTAAGACAGATTTATGGATTTTTTATTGTTAAATTTTTCATAAACATGTTCTTCATCACTCTCTATCATAACATGATAGTGAAATTTCTCTTCTATCACCATGTTTGCACATTCAAGCTGTATTATTCTATATTGGAACCAAGATATAAGACACTTTGTTAACAATTTATTTATTTTATTAAGGAATTTTTGGTATTTATTTTTCTTATGTTGTTTTTTGTGAATTTAACTTCTATGTTTTAATCTTTTGATAACTATGATGAATTTCAAAGGAGAAATTTATTTTAAAGTGAGTAGAACGTGACACATTGAGATTTTTTTAAATATATATGATTGAGTTAATTTAAACTATTTGATATTTGGAATTTAATGATACTCATAAAATGGATTTTTTATATTAAATCACCATATTATACATTTTTTAGGAAAGACCATGTTGAGGATATGTTATATGCATCACCGACCTGGAAAGAGTTACACAAAAAACCGAGTTTCTACAAAGCTAAATCTTATTACTATAATTACTCAATCTAGATAGTTATAACATAACTATTAAAAATTATAATATTAATATTAATATGTACTTTTAAAATACTCTTACTAATAGTTTTATATAAATTAAAAATATAATGTTTTAGTAAATTCTTTATATGTTTGAAAATTATATTTTCTTAATTGAACTTCAATTTATGACCATTGGTGAATAATAATAAAATTAATTTTATACACTTTTAAAAATATTATTTCATAACATAAAAATAATTTTATACTTCAATACTTCAAAATTATCATAGGGTTAATTTTAGTCATTTTTCTAAAACATATTTTTCTGATGAAAATTGAAAAATATTGAATTTTATTTCAAAAATGATTTATCATCAAATTTATTTTTCTCGAATCATTATATTTTAATTGGGATTTAAAGTGTAATAATATGAATGTAACAACATCTAATCGAATTTATGTAATTGAAAACAATTTCACATTTATATTGAACACAAAAACATTTAAATATTTTAAACATTTTCTCATAAAAAATATTTTGTTTTGAAACATCTGTAAGATTAATTTTATATTAATTTAAATATATTTTTTAATTACAATTTTGAAAAATGGATTCTATATTTGGAATCAACATAATTTATAATTTCTAATCTTGTAAACATTGTTTTTTTATAAAAATTTAAAATTGTGATTAAATTACAAACATGATGTCATTGTGGTTAAAAATTAATTTATGTGGAAAAATAACATAAAAAATGTACAAATTCCATCAGCTATACATATTTTGACCATATATCCAATTATCTAGATAATGGGTAATTATTGTAGGTACATTATGTAAAGGATAACTCTTAATAATGTTTACCTTTTATATTTAAATGAATTCCACAACTCATCCACTATAAAAGGTAACACACATCCTCACATATTCACACCTCTCATGCCCTTTTTTTGGAAAAACCCGTCCTAAATATCCACACAAAATTCCTAATTAAATACTATATTAATATTTTTGGGAATAAATCCAACCAAGGAATCCCTTAGGGAAAATAAGGGAGTTTCCCAATGAAGACCAACTCTTGTACACACTTCCATCAAATGGGTAATGAACTTACAATTCTTCTGTATGGTAGACTACCACCTAATGAAATGATATCATTAGTTTTTTTACTTTACCAATACCATGGTGGGAAATTATGATGGGAATAAAATATTTATATGATATTTATGATAAATATAAGGTCTATATTCTTATGAAATTATTATATAAAACATACCTATATTTTTTATATTTTATGTTAAAATAATAAATTTGTATGTGCTTGTATCGATTACCGCCCCCTCAAAACAATGTCAATCATTAAATTTTTTCATGAAATGAATTATGGATTAGTTTAGTAATATTATATGATATATAGAAATACTATTTATACAATAATTATTGTATATTAATTTGCATATATGTTATTTACTTACATTCTGTCAAATATGATGATAAACCAGAAACAAAATTAATGCATACGTATGACCTAATTTATCTATGAATGGTGTATTAAATTTCATATTTCTATTATAGATTATTTTAAATATATATATAAGGAATATATATTATTTTTAAATAATTTTATATATTCTATAAATATTTTAATAATGATCTAATAAAGATAATCAATAACAAAAATTAAAAAAAACATATAAAAAAAACTAAGAATATATTACCCAAACTGTAACATTTTCATGATGTTGTTAATAAAAGGTTATATAAAGTCAAAATAAAATAATATTTGGTATGATATATAAGAATATGGTAATATGGTAGATTTATAATAATCTTATACATTGTATACATGAAGTTTGTACATGTACAAACAATTTCTAGACTTAAGGTTATGGTTTTCCCATGTCACTCTAATTTCATTGGGATTTATGCCTTATTCACCACACGTTTATTTTGTGTGTTTTATATAATTTCCCTGAATGTATTTTGTGATTATTATCCTTGAATTTTTTGGTATTTACATATCCCGTTGATTATATCTCTTACATGGGGTTTATAGTTCCAAAGATAAAAAATCTGTAATGTAATTTTGTCTCAATTTTTCTTCTATGAGACACAAGTCGTGTTATACACCAATATATATTTATGATATTTTTACACTAAAATTTTCCATTATATATAGTGAATATGATTCTATTTATAATATTTTTATTTCCATGTAATTTTATTCTTTCATTGGTTTTATGATTCAATGTTACAAAAGTGGTTTTAGGTATTACTACAATATCATCATTTATCATGATTGTTTATGATTATTCTCCCATTGATAAAATATTATGATCAATAATTACCTAAATATCATTAAATTTATTCTTCTCTAATTATTCGTGATATTTTCATGAAATGGTACCATTTTTACTCTTTTGTACTTAAAATATTTAATAATGGTATTTTAAGAACACACAACATTATCTATACATTCAATCAAAAATCTATGTTCCTTTGAAACCAGCGATTCTAAAATTATATTCAAAAATATTTTATGTTCAAATTTTTTTTTAAATTTTTTAATGATTTTATTATATGTTTCATGTAAAAAGTAGTTCAATATTTTTTCAATCTTCTTTTATATGTTTTCATGGAAAAACGTTTTTCAATGTATTTGAAGATTCCTTTATATGTTATCAATGAAAATGGATTTCAAAATATATTCAATATCATTTTATATGTTTAAAAGGAAATAGAGTTTTTAAAATGCCTTCAAAGATTATTTAAATTTTTTCAATGTATTTTACATGAAAAAGGTCTTTAAAATTTTATAATTCTTCTTTATGTATTTTCAATGTATTTTCAATGAAAAAGGTTTTCAAATTAATTTCATTCTTAATTTATAACTTTCCATAAATTCTTTCATAGTAAACTTTTTCCAAAATGATTTATAGTTTAAAAATAATTTTAAAAAGTGGTGAATATATTTTCTTCTATAAATATTTTAACTAAATTGATGATCATTTATTATAATAAAATATGTTATGAAATAGTTTTTTAAAATGGATTTTCAAAGAAAGAATATTTTTATATATAAAATATTAAAAATTATCATTAAACTTGGATCTCAAAATAATATGAAATTCTTTAATATAGTTTATGATTTAATAGGAAAATGATATAAGGACATAATTATAAAAAAAATTTGTAATGGTTTTTATTAAATATTTTATGTTTTTTATGAATTATTTTCTCTTCCACAAGTTATACCAAGATAAAACAATTATGAAATCATTTTATTTTTATGGGTCCTTACATAATTAAATTATTATGAAAACAATCTCTTTTCTATAGGTTATGATATTATGAAATGATTTTGACACCCATTTTATTTCCTATGTTATGATATTATGAGTTGTTTAGATCGTATTCCACACATATGTATCATTTAATTTTTTGATGGGTGAGACTTATAAATCCCAAAAATGAAATTGGTAAGCATTTATATCTCTTGGGATATTTTTTAGGTCGTGATGTATGTAAAAATTACTCAAGAAGAGAGGGAATTATGTCCTTCGAAAAATATTGACAATATTGAAACATCCATTTTGAAAAGAAGTGATCATTTCCTTATCTCTAAAATTTGAGTGAGGAGTGGAATTAAATTAAGGAAAAGAACAAAATTATATATATATTTTTTGGGGCATTGAAATCCCCAAGTACACTTCACTAATACTCTACTCCATGTGCTTGGTGAATTTGGATAGTAGGTCATCTTATCATAAGATCAACATCAAATGAGTATTGGAAGTTGACAACTTTCAAGGCATTTATAGGACCTTCAAGTTTTATTATAGGGAACCAAAATATCTACATCATAGTCTAATAAGATAACACTCCACTATGATTGAGTCTAATGAGATGATACTAAAAAAATACATGAGATGAAATTTCTGGTAAAATATGTTTAGCTCACAGTTGCAGCAGAAACTGATAGATGTAGATGATATTTAAAATAGAATAGTAGTAGGACTAAAATAATCATCAATGTCAAACATGATTCCTGATTTTTAAATAATAGCAAAAATATTAGATAATGTTTTTGCATGTTTCATTCATCTTTACATCGTGAGTGAATAAGAATGTACATCAAATAATTTCCCTCTTTGAAAGCATTGAAATTTTTTATGAATATATTCTATGCCTCATTTTTAGCAGACCATTTACGTCTCATCTATTATTTATTGTGTATATTTTTTTCCTGCTATAGAAAAAATATATAGTGAAAAACATCTACCAGTTGTAATGTCATACGTGTTCTATAGCATACTCAAAATAAATATAATATTTTGTCATCTTAAATATCCCCAAGAATATAATATCATTGTTTTGTATTTATTCATGTAGAATAAATCTCTGATAAATGAATTTAAAATAATTTTTATAAATCCTCCAATAATATCCCATAATAATAGCATCGTTGAACAATTTAAAACTCTCATTTTAATCAATTCATACCACGTTAAATATAGTTGAAACAGTTCCATAAAAATTATCGCACAATAAATATTGATTTTTTTGAAATTAAATCTTTTAAATAGATTCATAATGTCCTTTATGAATATGAATGATTTAATACATTGCATGCGATCCTTTCATATGGGTGGTAAAATAGCCTTATAACAGTGTTTAATACTAAGAATACCATTATAGAAATCACGTAAAGTATCGCGGATTTAAAAAAGTGTCGTTGAAAATTCAAATATAGGGTTCCTTCATGTAACAAAAAAATATCATACATAAGGTTCAATTATGAAACTGATGTTTTCTTTGTATAGAGTAAAGTTATTTCCAGTGTATGGTACTTTTTCCATACATTAATTTGAACACAAAGTAAGGATGAAAAAGAAAAATAAGGATGATGATCCATGTGTTCATCCCTATCATCATAAAATCATGAAGGTATAATTGATTAACCTTATGTTCATCTTTCCAGAATTTAGGTTTCCAAATAGTAAATCCAAACTCCAACATAGAGTTATTGATCCATACGTGAATTGTTCCGCATATCATATTATTTATCTCTTATGTTAGTTTTATCAATTGAGTGTATGAATAGTATTTCCTGAAAATGCAAACAACTTAACTTTATAATTCACTGATTTTTTATCCCATTAACATCAGATTAAGACTTATTCTCACAAGACATATTTTTATAATATATCAATATCTTCCTAATGGTTCATGAATTTAATCAACTTAACTTCACAATATCTCGATATATTCAAAAAACAGAAACATTTACATTCTGAAAAACTATAGCTATAAAACAACATTCCCAACTTTCAGTAAATTTATCGACCAACCAAATTTTTTTTATCTTTTGATGTAAACTAATGAAATCAAAATAAACTTATATTATTTCCAACTCCCCTTGCTCGAAGCTATTATAACATTTTTATAAGTTAAAAAATACTATATTATTTCTAATATGTTCATTGTACAGTTGAATAACTAATTCATAATCTTAAATTATTTTTTAGGGTACAAAAAATATTTTCCTGAATTTCACAAAAACAAATGATGTTTTGATGAACACCATATCTATCCAACAAAATAATTCCCTCACAAATCTGTTCAATATATCTTGAGATATCATCATAATTAAAAATTGACTTTATGATGAAAATTGGAATACATTTTCAACAACTTATAACATATTAAGTGACTATTTTCACCATCAAAACAATTGAGTTGGCTTCTAGCATAAATAGATGAAATGAATATAAAATTCTCATCATCCCAAGACAATAAAAACCATAATAATCCAATCACTATTTCTTCATATATAAAATAAATATATCGACAAAATATATTTGAAATTGTTAACATATTTATTAGCAAAAAAAATATTGATGGGTTCAAGTAATTATCAGAACAAAATCAAAATTAAAATGGAGAAGATCCACTCTAAAATATCCCACTTTTTTAAAAATAAAAAAACATAACTCACTTCTAAAATTTTCTACCCATTTTCCAAGGATAAAAAAGATATATTATTGAGTGAATTAAATTGTACCATATATTTATCCCTTTTGTAATGAATTAGAATTTTATATTTAAGTAAATATAAATAAACAAATAAGTAAATAAAATTTCAAAAACTAAATTTTATTCTACCTTTTGTAAAAATAGTCAAAACTTGAAAAAGAATTTTATATATTTACAATTTGACTACTAATAATTTAAAAAAAATTATGAAAAATATTTTTTTAAGTATTTAAAATTTGGAAAAAAATTTATGTATTTAAATTTGGATAAAATTCATTCTTCTTTTTAAAAATAATATTTAATTTTTTTTAAAATATTCAAAAGTCGAGTTATTTTAAAATATGATATAATTACATTCATCGATATAAACTCCCCCCTAAATTCATACTTCCTTCAAAAATATAGAAAGATAAAATAATGTACCCATGGAATCATATATAATATTATTAAATGAATAACAAGGGTTTTAATTACTATATCAGACAATTTAATTCAATCCATCATAATGGGACATTTAAAAACATGATAAATATTTAAATTAAAAACCCCTAAGTCAATGCATAAATATTTGTAATATTCAACGAATTTAAAGAAATTATTTTCAAGGAATTTAAATAAAATATTTTTCATTATTTATACATTAAAATGAAATATTAAGAATAATAATTTATTTTAAAAAAAATTAAATTTTTTTCGAAGATTTTAATTAAAAATATTTTCAATAAATTTAATTAAAATAATTAATGAATTTTTAATAAATTTAATTAAAATTTTTCTTAGAATTTAAATAAAATAATTTTACATATGAGATATATGACCCAAAAAAATTTATCTAATAATAGAATAATGTATCACAATAATCAAGAGATTAATATACCACATACAATTAATTTAAATAGTCAAATGTTAAAAAAAATCATACTCACAACATAAATAATAACATGCTAAAACATTTTGAGGAAATTGATTAAAATAAGAAATCAACTAATTAATTCATTTTAAAAAATAATAGTGTTAAAAAAATTTATTCTTTAATAATGATAATAATAATTAAATGTAGAGTAATAAAAGATAACCTATAAAATAAAATTTCTTCCCCTGTATAAAATACATATTGCATTTAAATTGAAAATAAAATACTTCCTCGATTAACCATTCGTGTTATTTTAAATTTTTTAAAAAGAATAAATATAAATATAATTAATTTCCATAATTTTAAATTATCAAGTTGATGACATAATAATGATATTTAATTGTCTATACGTCCAATATATCAAAAAACAAGTTCCTTTTGGTACCCATATACTTTTGTGTCCAGTAATATCAGCAATTAATGATTTACCTAACCAAATAGGTTTTTTTATCATAATTGTTATAATTAATTCTATATAATTATTTGGAATAATGAACATGCTTGACACCAAAAAATTACGGTTTTATAAAATAACAGTCATTTTAATAATTTCAATTCATACAACAATAACGAAATTTAATAGTAGACATTATTTTTCTATTTGAACCATGAACAAAATAATTTTTATATAATTTTGGATTTTCTCCAATACTACCAATACCATGATTTATTTTATGAATTTTAAGTTTACCAAGAATTTGATACAAATAATTCTATCCCATAATAGGAAAACATAAATATTTCTTTAAATTATCATATTTATCCATAAATTCTTTACTTTTAGATCCATGTAGATCACAAATTTTTTTTGACGAATTTGATTTTAAACAAGTAATATGTTTTGAAAAAATTCATTATAAATTGAAATATAATTAAAATATTTTCTCTTATTTTTGTGTTAATTATTTAATGAAACAAATTTAACTTGAAGAAAAAAAAATATTTTTAAGTTCATCAAATGAAAAAATTTAAGAATTTGAAAATTCAGAGTAAAAAAGATTATTCCTCATTTGTATTAGCCAAAAGAAATAAATTAACATTTTTCCTTTCCCATATTCTGATTTTGTAGAAGATATATAATTTGAGTTGTCATATGAATTTCTAGTTTTATCCTCATCTTTCTTTCCATTGATCATTAAGAAATAGATAGTTGTGTCTTAAATGATATATCTTTTTTACACTTGTTGCATCAGAGTTCTTTCTCATTATTCATATTTAATTTTTCCTTTCTATTTTTATATATAGAGCCAAAAAAATTTGCAAGATGTGGAAACTCATCATTTGATTCTGAATGTCTTGAATCAGAATCAGAAAAGTCATCCATTAAAACATTAATTGAATTTGTTTTCTTTTTGATAGAAATAATATTTTCATCATATGGATTAATATCTAATCTTTACATCATCAAGTTTCCAATAAATTAATTCATATTTAATTCTTTAAATGGTGTGTATTGTTGCATAGCACATGAAATTTCATTCCAGTTAAAGTGTAAAACTATAATTACCATTAATTCTAGGTCTAGTTCTGCAATCAGTGTTCCCAAGGAAAAAACATCATTAACATCTTATATTAATCTTCCATTCATCTGAGTGATGCTCTTATATTACTTCATCCAGAATGTGTCAAATTTACGTTTTGCAGTACTGTACCTTAGTTTTCTGACATTTTTAGTTTCTTCATATGAAACCACAATAGTTTTCCACATCTCATAGGTGGTAGAACATGTGAAACATGATTAAATTCATCACTAACAAGACCAAATATAATTACATTCATCACTTTTGCAATAATTTCATATTTAGCTACCTAAGAAGCATCCCACTTTTCCGATTCTCAATGGATTTCATAAGGTTTGAAGATTTTCATATAAACATTGAAACCCAAATTAATTAATTAGGTAGTCAAGCGAGCATTCAAAAATCCATATTTAACACAATTAAAATAAGGATAATGAATTATCAACATATATTCTTAGAAAATTTCTATTGAGATTTTTTTTAATCTGAATCAATAAATTGGCATTTTTAGAGCCAATAGAAATCAGTAGGTCCCTTCCTTTGAAACACATTTATATTTGGGATGTCTACGATGAAGACACAAGAGGGGGTAAATAGTTTCCTTTTAAAAATCTTGAAAACACTGAAACATACCCCTTGAAATGAAGAAATCATTTCCTTCTCTTTTATAGTCGAGAGAGTAGTGGAAATAAAGAAACAAAAAAAACATAAGGATATATATTGGTTCAGGGAACATTAATCCCCTAGTCCATTCTACCAAAAACCGTATTCTATATGAATGTATATTTTCTCTAGTAGGTACTCTTGTCATACGACCATCCACAAATAAGTATAGGTTGCTGACACCTTTTAAGGATTTTACATTTCATTCTTGTTCTTTTATGGGGAACCAAGACATCCCGGACTTAGTCTGTTAAGATAATGCTCCACAATGACTGAAACCGAGCATCCGATATTCAAAAATACAATAGATGATATGAAATTTGTTGCGAAATAGGTTTAGGTCATAGATGAAGGAGAAACTAGAAGATGTATATGATCTTCAATATAGAACAATAGTTACAGTAAAACAATTTTCAATGTCGAGTATGCTTCCTCATCTTTAAATAGAATAAAATGTATCAGAAAATATTTGTGTCAGCTTGATCTTTACATCATGAGAGAATAATAATGTAAAAAGAATAATTTCTCTCTTTGAAAGCATCGAGCTTTTGTATGAATATGTTTAGTATCTTCATTTTAAGAGAGTATTTAGGTCTCCACTTTTAATCCTTGAGTTTACTATTTTCCTTCAAGAAAGATATATATAGATAATAAATATCTCAAAATTTTAACATCATTCATCTTCCTTAGGATACTAAAAAATAAATTTAATTAATAAACTTCGTAAATATCCCAACAATATCATATCACTATAGCATAATTATTCTTGTAGAATAGATATCTGATAAATACATTCAAAATAATGTGAATAAATCCTCCAAATATATCTCCATAATAATAGAATCATTGAATAATATAAAACTCCAATTTAAATTAATTCAAACCACTTTAAATATAGTCGAAACAGTTCCTGAAAAATAGATGCACAATAAATCATGAATATTTGAAATCAAATCATTCATTTCGATTCATAACATACCTTATAAAAAAGAATGATTTAATCAATTTTAAGTAAACCTTTGAACTGGTTATAAAATATTTTTACAATGATATTTAATACATAGAAGATATTTTAGAAATCACATAAAATATCATAGATTTATAACAGTGTTGTTGAAAAGTCAAACATAAGGGTCTATTATGTAATGATAAAATAACAAACGTAGGGATCAATTGTGTAATGTATGGTTCCTTTTCTATACATTTATCTGCACATAATATAGAGATCAAAACGAAATGTAAGGAGGATCATCAATATATTCATACTTGCTAGCATAAAATCCTAAATGTAACAATGATTAACCACACACACATCTTTCTAGAATATAGGATTACAAACAGTAAATCCAGACTCTAATATTGGGTTACTGATCCATATGAAAATTGTTCATCATATTGTAGGGTTTATTACTTATGTTGTGTTTATCAACGTAGGGTATGAATAATGGTTCTAGAAAATGTAAACAAGTTAACTTCATACTTCATTGGTTTTTTGAGCCCTTTAACATTAGATTCATCCTTAGTTCCAGTAGAATTATTTTTTTGTAAATATCACGATATATCCAACAGTTTAAGAAGAGAATAAATCTAACTTCATAATCATCTAATATCATTGAAAAATTGAAGAAATAAAATTCAAGAAATCTACATATGGAAAACTGCATTACCAATATTCAGTGAATTTATTAACTAGCGAAATAACATTTTTTTCCTTTGATGTAAACAGAGGAAATAATGATTAGTATATCTTCTTCCCATTTACCTAGGCTCAGAGTGATTATGAAACTTTTAGAAGTTTCATCAAAATAAATAGAATAAGATTTCAAATATGTACACTGTACAGTTCAAAAACTACATCATAAACATAGGTGTTTTTTTAGAGTATCACAACATACTTTTTTGTCTTCCACATAATCTATGGATGTTTATAACGATTCCTTATCTATCCAATGATATAATACACTCAGAAATCCATAAAATATATCTTGATATATCATCAGAATTCCAAAACGACTTTATATTGAAAACTACATTATCATTTGAAAAGCTTATAATAGATTCAATGAAATTTTACACCATCGAAACTATTGAATTGGCTTGTCACATAAGAAGATAATGTAAAGATCATATTCTCATCCTTCCAAAGAGATAAAAATCATAATAATCTAATAACTATTTATTTATATAGATAATAAATACTTTGAGGTAAAAAATTAGATATAATTAACAAAATTTATTAGAAAAAAATATTGATGGGTTGAAGTAATTATCAATACTGAATCAAAATTAGATTGGTAAAGAGTTACTCAACAGTCCCCCCTTTTGATAATTACAAAATCCTTACTCAATAATATATTTTCTCCCTTTCTGTAAGGATAAAAAAGATACGATCTTGAGTAAATTAAAAAATACCATATATTTAACCCCTTTTTATAAAGAATTCGAATTTGAGATTTAAATATAAATAAATAAATAAATAAATAAATAACTAAAATATGATAATCAAAATTATATTCCCTATTTTTTAAAAATATTTTAATATGGAAAAATTAAATTTCATCATATTTAAAATTTGACAAATAATTAATTAAAAGATTAAATTTGGGAAATAATTTTTTTAAGTATTTTCAATTTAAAAACTATTTTTTTCAATTATTTGAAATGTGAAAAAAAAACATTCCCCTTATTTTACATAAAAGGATTTAAATTGAGATTTTTTAATAAATATTAAAAATACAAGTTATTTCAAAATATGCTATCAATACATGCAGCAATAATAACTCCCCCTAAATTCATGATTCCTTCAAAAAGATAAAAAGATATAATCAAGTAGCCATGAAAACAAATATAATATTACTAAATGAATACCTACGGTTTTCATTGAATATATTAGACAATATAATTCAAGAAATAAAAATGAATCCTTTTAACACCTCTTAAATATTTAAAATAACACCCCCTAAGTCCAAGAATACATTTTTATAATATTTAATGAATTTAAATAAATTATTTTCTAGGAATGTATGTAAAATATTATCATTATTTAATGAATGAAATAAAATAATTTGAATATATATTATTTTAAAACAGATTAATTAAATGAATTTCAAAGAATTTAATTAATAATATTTTAAAAAATTATTAAATGAATTATTAATGAATTTAAATAACCGATTTTGTAATAAATTTAATTTAAAATTTTCAACAAAATTAAATAATGGTGTTTTACATATGTGATAAATGACAAAAATATTTAATGTAAGAATTTAATAATTTATCACAATGATAAAGAGATTAATGTAGGACACACAATTAATTTAAATAGACAAACATTAATGAAATTCTTACACGCAAGCTAAATAAATTCTTGATAGAACATTTGATGGTCATTGATTAAGAAAATAAATAAACTTATTAATTCATTTAACAAAATAATATCTTGAAAAGGATTAAGTTTTTTAGAATAATAATAATAATTACATGTAATGGAATAAAAGATAATGTATAAAATAAAAAATTTTCCATTTTATTAAATAGTTAGTACATTTAAATTGAATATTAAAATTGAAAATAACATACTTCTTGGATTGACCATTCTAACTATTTTTGAATTTTCAGAAATAATAAATAGAAATATAATAAATTTCCATAATTTTTATGAATCCAATTGATTATATAAATATGAGGTTAAGTGTTTTGTACATAAAATATATTTAAAAATATCTTCCATTGGGTATCCATATACTTTTGGTTCTGGTAGTGTGATAAATTAATGATTTAGGTAACCAAATAAGTTTATTTTGAGCAAAAATGTAGTAATTTATGTTAGATTGTGCTTATGAATAATGATAATTCTTTACACCACAAAATTGAGGCTTTATAAAATAATATTCATTAGCATAATATCCATTTATACCGTAATAAAAACAGTAAATAATAGACATGCTTTTGGTGTTTTAACGAGGAACCAAATAATTTTTATATAATTTTAGATTTTATCTATTACAATCAATACCAAGTATTCTTTTATGAATTTAATTTTATCAGTTAATTTTATTCAAATAATTATCTACCTTAATAATCATACATGAAGCATTCATTAAATTATCAACTTCATATAAAAAATCATTAATTTTATTTCCCTCTAGATCACAAGATGTTTTGGATGAATTTGATCATAAATAAGCAATCAGTTTTGATAGACATTCATTATCTATTAAAATAGAATCAAAATATTTTATTATATTTTTATGTTTATTATTTAAAAAAAATTATCTAGGTGAGTAAAAAAATATTTTAAATTTCATCATAAGAAAAAATTCCAGAATTAGAACTTTCATAGTAAAAAGATTTTACATCATCAACATGAGACATAAGATATAAATTAACCATTTTATTTTTTTACTCATCTTCTATGTTTGTTGTACATTCATTATTTGAATCTTCATATCCATTTCAAGTAGCCCCCATTAAATTATTTCTTTTTTTTTATATTCATCATTCCTATTAGCTTTATGCAATAGACAATCAGGACCTAAATGACTATTATTTTTATACTCGTAGCATCTGACATTGTTATCATAATTCAACTTCTATTTCTCATTTCTCATTTTATGATACTTTCTAAATTTTTTTAGGATGTGGTAGTGCATAATTTTAATCTGAATGGTTATAATCGGAATCATAATATTAATCCATCAAACAATTTAGTGAAATTTGTTTCCTTTTTAAATGAAATATGACCTTCTTCTTCATGCATCTTTGCTTCATACATCATCAAGGTTCTGATCAATTATTTCATCTTAAATTGTTTAACTGGGGTCTATTGTTGAATATAAGCTGAAATTTATTTTCATATATATTGTAAAATTCTAACTACCTTTAATTCCTGATATTTATTTGGAATTGGCATTCCCAAGGCACCAACATCATTAACAGCTTATGATAATATTCTATTAGTTTGAGTGATTCTCTCATACTCCTGCATCTTGAATGTGTAAAATTTATGTTTTTCAGTATTGTAGCTTAGTTGCCTGAATTTTTCAATTCCATCATATGCCACTAACATAGTCTTTTACATCCCATAGGCTATAGCACATTGAGAAACATGGTTAATTTCATCATGACCAAGACCGCATATAATTGCATTCACATATTTTGAATTAAGATCATATTCATCTTCCTTAACAACATCCCACTTTTCTAGTTATCCATGTATTTATAATGGTTTTATAATCTTCATATAAACTTTTAAATCTTGATTCATTAAATATATAGTCATAAAGCATTTCCATCATCCGTAATTATCACTATTAAAATAAGAAGGATGAATCATCGACATACCTTCCCTCAAATTTTCCATTGAGATTTTTAATTTGAATCATTAACTTGGCCTTGTTAGAGACAAAAAAATAGTAGAGGTCTTTCTTTAATGACAATTGTTAGGTCGGTATGTCTATGACGAAGACACAAGAGGGGCTAAATTTTCTTCTTTTAAAAATCTGGATGAACCTTCAAAGTTCGTCATGAAATTATGTAATCCATTCCTTCACTCTTAAATTTGATAGATTAGTAGAAATAAATAAAAGAAATGAACACATGGATATATAGTAGTTCGGGCCATAGAAATACCCTAGTCCACTCGACCAATGATTTACTTTACGATATTGGTGATTTTATCCATTGTGCCCTCTTATCATAAGTTCTTCCACAACTGAGCAAAGGTAGTTCAAAACTTAAAAGGATTTTACAAGGCCTTACAGTTCTTTTACAAGGAATCTAAACATCCACAGATTAATCTGAGAAGCTAACACTCCACCACTACTGATTCTGAGCATCTAATACTCAAAAAGTAAATAGATGAGATGATTTTTTTAAAAATATTTAGCTCACATTTTTATCAGCAATTGATTTATGTAGATGATCTTCAATATAGCATAGTAGCAGTAGAAAAATAATCGTAAATGTTGAGAATATATCATCATATTTAAATATAATAAAATCGATCAGACAATGTGTTTTCATGCTTCCTTCATCTTAAAACTATGATTGAATAATAATGTACAAAGAATTATTTCTATCTTCAAAAGCATCGTGGTTTTGTATGAATATTTTCATCACCTTATTTTTAACAGAGTATTCATGTCTCTTCTTTTCTTCGATTTATATATTCATTTGCAATCATATAGAAATATATATAGAGAATAAATATCTATTATTGGTTACAACATTCCTCTTCCATAGGATATTAATAAGAAATATAATTAACAGCCTTTATAAATATTTCCCAGAATAACATACCACCATTGGCTCTTTATTCCTATTTAATAAATATCTGATAAATCCATTAAATATGATTTCATTAAATACTTCAGTAATATCTCCATAATAATATCATCTTTCTATAATTTAAAACTCCCTTTTAAATCGTTTAAATATAATTTAAATATAGTAAAAATAGTTCATGAAAAAATTCCACACAATAAATCATGAGTATTTCAAATCAAATAATTCAAAACGATTTGTAACATCCCTTATAATTATGAATGATTTAATCCGTTGACTTAATTACTTTTATTTGGATGTCAATTATCTTTATAATGATCATTAATATTAAGAAGACTAATGCTGAAATAGCGTAAAATATCGTAGATTTAAAACAGTGTCATTCAAAAGTCAAACGTAATGTTCCTTAATTTAACAAAAAAATATCAATGGTGGGGTTCAATTATGTAATATATAGTTCCTTTTCATTGCATAGGGTTCGTGCCAATGTATGGCTCTATTTACATACTTTCACCTATAGGTAATGTTGGGATCAAAAAGTTACATAAGGATAATGATCCATACATTCATCTTTGTCATCATAAAATCTCAAACGTAACATTTATTAGACATAAATTATGCTATTTTGAATGTAGGGTTGGAAATAGTAAATCCAGACTCCAATGTAGGGTTTATGATCCATATGTTAATTGTTCTGTATAGGATTGGTTTGATTCCTTACTTTTGATTTATCATCATATGGTATGAATAGAGTTTCTAAAAAATGTTCACAAATTAACTTCATATATCACTTATATTTTTGAGCCCTTTAAAATCAGATTAAGACTTAGTATCCTGAGACTTGGTTGTATTGAGTATCAATATCTTTCCAATGGTTTAGGAAGATAATCAACCCATCTCCAAAATCCCCCGATATCCTTGAAAAACTGAATCCATATCATTCTGTTGAACTACAGTGGGAAAACTGAATTCCCAATATTCGGTGAATTCATTGAACATCCAGACAACTTTTTTTACGTTTTATGTAAACTGATGAAATCAAGATAATCATAATTTCCATCCACCTCCCTAGGATCTGAGTTATTTTGATTTTTTAGGTGTTTTCATAAAATAAATACTATAAGATTCCAAATATATTCATTGTATAGTTGAAAACCTACTTCATATATAATAGTGATATTTAATAGTATCTAAATATCCTTTTTATACATCCTCATAAACTAATGATATTTATATAAACTCATTATTTTTCCAATGGTACAATAATCAAAAAAATCAGTTTAATATAGATTGAGACACCATTATAATTCCAAATTGAATTTATGTAGAAAAATACAATATACTTTAAAGAGATTATAATAATTTCAATGAATTTTTGCACCCTCAAAACAATGGAATTGGATAATAACATAAAAATATTAAATGAATATAATATTATCATATTTTTAAAGGTATAATAACCATAATAATCGGATCACCATTTCTTTTGATATTAAAAAAATAAATAGACATAATAAATTTGAAATACATAAAAATTTTATTAAAAAACAAATAGTGATTGTTTGATATAATTATCAAAACTAAATAAAAATGAGATAGGAAAGATCCAATCAAAAATATTTATTGGAAAAAAATTGATGGGATTAATATAAAATGGAAAATAGTTGTGTCATAGTCCACAATGGGAATCATGTGTCTCCTGATCCACAATGGGAAACTACAGTGTCATGATTCACTATGGGCAATAGGTGTTTCAGGATCAACAATGGGAACATGTTATATCCTAATCCACATTGGAAAAAATATGTGTAGTAATCCATAATATTAAAATGTGCATCATGATCCATAATGGGAAACAGAACTGTCCAGATTTACTGTGGGAAATTGGTGTGCCATGATCCACTATGTGGATGGCCTTGGTAGTTAACCTTCACGCATGAAATTGTTTTCTATATTTATGATTGTTCCACAATTATATTATTTGAGATTACGGTCATGACTAATTTATGATGACACTTCATCCTTATGATTCATGTATTATTATATTCCAATTTTTTGATCATGTCTTATGACACTGATGATTGATTTGTAGAGTATGAGAATCAAATTTTATGGGAATATTATCATACCCTTATGTTCATGTAATGATTTCTTATCTCCATTATTTATAGTTATAGGAAAATTTCCCTCACCCATTTCTTATTTTTCCTTTCCCCATGTTATGGAGAAAGGATTTATGTAAGTGTACTAAAGGGGGTGATCTTTACGAGATGTTTTGAAGAGCTTTACCCAAAATAGAATAATGTGTAACAAATTTATAATGATAGTAAACTATTATTGTCCCCTGGCATGTGATTATATATTGTTATAAATAATAATATAAAAAGATGTAATATCATTCAATGTTAGTCCTAGCTCACTATAATACCTTTCCACCTTGATTCTCGGTTACAGAAATTCATAATATATTCTTCAAGAATCCATGCGTTTTTAGGCAAAAAAATGCCCCCATAGGATTAGTGTTTAATTGAAATGAATATGAGGAAATCCCAAGGAATAACTCATCATATTTTAATTCAGTTCTGTATGAATTTTGACCTAGAGGAGGTCCCACACCTATAATATTGCATCAGAGAAAAATTAATTATCACATAGAAAATGATAGTTTTTTTACTCACCTTGATCTTACATATTGGATCGCATCCCGCACATTGGTTTTCCATTTAAAATTTATTATTCAACATAATGATGCATTACCATATTTTAACTGGTATTTATGGGTACTATATATCACACATCAGGGTGGAATTATTCTTGTATAGTGATTTGATATTCTACATAGTCTACAGAAGAGCCAATATAATACCTTGCATTCTCATTGGTTTTGAAAAGTTATAAATAAATGAAAAAATTAACAAATATAAAATTATTTAATGATTTTTTATAAGGATAAAATGGGTTATTAACATAATCATCTATCATATTCTATAACCATGAATTAAATGAGAATTTATACTTTTAGAAATATTAAAGCCAACACTCGATACTATATTATTTCGTCGAAAGGTATCCTAAATAATATTTTTTTGAGAGAATCTAAACTATCCATTACAGCACAAATTAACCTTATAAAACATTAGGAAATATTACTATTATCTAATTCAAACTATTAATAAAAAACATCCACTGACTTTTTTCGAAGTGTCCTTCAATTCAGATCAAGTGAGAATCTCTACTATGGGTCACATTATTCTTGAATCTAGTAAATAGAATGTATTAATTAAGAAAAATTATTTATATAATAATAAATCCAATATAATAAAGAAATTTTATTATAACCATCCATTAAATATTACCATTTTATTTTTAATATCAAATTTGGTAATTCCATTAGAGGGTGGAGGAGAGACTGGATGTTGTAGTATAGAGAGTGTTTCTTTGAGAAATGGGTATAGGACTTATGGGTGAATTAAAATTAAATAGAAATTATTCAATGGATTGTGGATATTGGATTATACCTAGTGGTCTAGATTTCATAATTCTTCTTTTATCCTCTAGCTGGGATTTTTTTAAATGGATTAGTTGATTGTGTTCAGGTACAAACACCTTTCACCTACCATATGGTGATGTTAGGATCTATTTCTTTATATACAAAAATTTTAGGGAATCAAAATCCTTGAAAATATATATTATTATTTTATTCATATGGATAACACATTTTTGGATACCCAATAGAATTATCCATTAGTAAAATATAGATTGAGTGGGTATGAGAATCCACTGGTTCGTCCCCTTCCAATTTCATTTCTTATTTCATTTACTAACCTGGTAAATTTATTCATTAAAGCTAGTATTCTGAAGTAAAAGGAAAAGCGTATTAGTAATCATCTAACTCCTCAATCATGATATGTTCAAGGTCTATATTGGGACACTTTTGGGGCCCCTGAACATACCATGAGTACTTTGGTTAAATATATCCCCGGACTTTTGGCTGTTTGGATTTATCACCATGTTTCTAAGTGGATCTATTTTACCATCCCATTATGATTACAATTTTTATGGTGTTCAACATGATAATCATTGATATTTTGTTAAAGGTACAACCTATCAACCTAACTGTACCCACCCTTACATATATTTTCAAATTGTTTGGTCATATACTTGAGGGAAGGTCTCTTAATCACCTGAGTTGGCCATTCCAATATTTAAATTGAAAGATATAAATAAATATTTATTCTTATGATTTTTATTATACCAAAATTATTCCTTTTTTTCCTAAACTAATCTACATGGATTATATTCACATGACATCCCTAAAATTCAATAGTGTTATTGAGATACTAAGTGATTCAATAGAATTTAATTTTCTGTCCATATTCAGAACCTTGGGGAGTTGTGATTGAATGTGGTGGGTGGAAATAAAAATAACACTTTTATATTATTCCATTAAGTGATAAGATTATTGAATATCTGATAGATTTAGATTCCATTTCAAAACCTAATCCCCCTTAATTTTTTTTCAAATATATTATTTAGTTTAGAAGAGGCTACATATTCACCACTCACTAGGGTTATGAGTGAATCACCCCCAGTCATCCACCATTAACCATGTTTGATGATGATGCTTGAGGATTTCATCATGGAAATGATTTTTCATTACAATGATTCTTCAACCCATTTTTCATGTGATTATACTAAAACATGTAAGGAATAATATGTTTATAGAATATTAGGGAAACTGAGATTGAGGGTGAATAAGACAATGACGTTTCCATGTTCCTCATTTATCATGTTTCTATAATCTAATAATTGAGGTAGAAATTTATGTATCTAATTATTCCAGGAGTTATGAGGGAGCTTCATATTCATGTTTCCATCATATTAAATGTGGTAATAACAAAACAATTTCATCTAACACAACTGATCATTTCACATTGCATGTCCTAGTGAAATGTAAAAGGGATCTTCACATGTGGGAATCAAGATAACATGATAAATACCATTAATTAAACATGAATAAATGATGGTGGGAATTCTAGTAACTATGTAATTGATATTCTCTGGTCTATCTATATTGAACATGATTCTAGAGTATAATCTTCCACCCCAAGGTTAGTAGAGACTATATCCCATGGCATCCATTAAAAATCATGGTGTACAAAAATTCTTTTGGATCCTTATTTTAATTATTATTTTTGATAATCCTCTATAGAATTTTTTCGATAAGGTGATAATATTAAAAAAAATTTCCTCATCATGGGAAAATGTGGGTTTGATTAATAGAATTTATACATCCATATATATTAAGAACTTGTATATTGGGGTGGTCTTGTAAGAATGATAACATGAACTTAACTAATTTAAAATTTCCAAATGTCACATAAAATAATGATTGATGCTTCTCTGGTGGAGAATCACATAGTGACAGAGAAAGTAAAATTCCCTAAGTAGATCACTTATCAGACTATGGAGAAGAGAGAATATGAGCTTCTTATAGCCAGGGAACGTAATATATTCCATTGGGAAACAAAGGGCCAAAATACATATGATGAAAGAGTTGAGATATAAATGCCTTTCTTTGGAAAACCCACAATTTTTCTGAAGCTAGTCTATTGAAAATAGAATTTCATGAGATGTACCTAAAAGCTTTACATCATCTATTATACAATTTTTATAACAAAACTATCCAATGAATGTTGTAACTGTTTTATTTCATTCATTTTTTAATTAGTATTAATGAGACTCTTTTATATAGAATTTCATAATTTCAATTATTTCACATATTAATAGATTCATAGTATCTTGTCAATTGATTGTTTTTTTATTTTTATAATAAAAATTCATATCAGATTTCAATGTTTCAAAAGGAATCTTAATTGTATCTTGAATCATTAAACTATAGTGTATCAACATTTTTCATATTTATAAACATTTAAGCCAATATTATCTATTTCTTTCATTTTCTATGGCTCACATACTGGTATAGATTTAATTACCATCACTATGAAATCTGAGTTGGCCTATTTTAAAGGGGGAATACAAATGTAGAATCCAATTTTATATTTAATCTAATATTCCGTGAAGCAATATTTTTAGGGCTATAAATTTTTTCAAGGAAAAGGTACCTAGTGAGTGTAATTTTTATATTATTGCATTCATATGATGGACCCTACAAAATTATCTACTTGTTTCACTATAATAATTTTTTACAAAAAATATAATGTGAAGTAAGATTAGTTGGGATGACTCACCATTTACCCAGGCTTCCATTTTCTATTTTTAAACATGATGAGTTCAGAAACATTTCAATTAAAACTATAATATATTTCTTAACTCATGATGATAGTATTCCTAGTGATCTGATACATGACTTTATCTCAGTTTTCCCATTAATAGGTTTTCAGCCTCATAATTTTTATGACTCCATTTATTGGTTATTTATGGTTTTTCATACTGTAATAATGTAAATATTGTTTTATGTCAAAAATATTTGACCGTGAGTTACCTAAATAGTCCTTTCAGGTCATGAATCCATCAAAACCTGATATATGTAAAGTTGGATGTTTTCAAATAATGATCATAAGATATTAAAATTATAATAAATTGAATAGAACAATCATGTCTAGGTTGACAACTAACATTGTTTGAGAAGTATTTTCTGATATTATTTCAGCATAGATTATAGAGATATAAGGGTTTTATCTAGTGGAAGAGGTTATCTTATAGTCAATGGAAAAATTGAGGTGTATTATATAAATAATATTTTTGGAATATTATTCATAGTAAAAATAATTATGTATTTTAATGTTGGATTCAATTATCATTGATTAACAAGGAATGTTTTCGAATATCAAAATATGTCAAGACTAAGTATTCTGGTTTGTGAAAACAATGTGTCAGAATATAATGGGAGGATTGAGGTCATCATTTTCCATGGAAGGGAATCCTCTAACCAAATATTTCATTTTTATATAAGGAAGTGGAATGTTTTCTCCAACTATGAATTTTCTAATGATGGAACACATGATGGATTTCCATGTATATTCTGGGACCATATTCAAGAGAGAATGGGATGACACAATTATTTATTTATTTTAGTAATTGAGCTTAAGCTAATAAATTCCTTTTTCACAATCTATATCATTGAAATGAGAGCCATTCCATATATAGTTCTAGGTTGTGTGTTCCATACACAAAGATGAAACTTATGTCAGGAATAAATACATAGAGTAATCCACTATCGATATTTTAAGATCATCTTATAAGGACCAATGTATCCTTAGTTTTTGATGTAGTGTGGAATAATCATGGAAACTATAAAAATACCCTATAATCTATAACATCATGTAATCCAATATTTGTGTGAGAAAAAGGTCTAGATCAGAGTAATATTTGATTTGTGATAATGATAATAGTTTTAATATCTAGTTTCCATGAATTTGATGACTTCATTTTCTTATGGTGGAGAAACCATCCCCCATACCATGTGGTTTTGGGTTTATATAAAATAATATTACATCATATTATATAGGTGACGGTAAAGAAGCGATTTCTTTAGAAATTATGATATTGGGGGTTCTTAGATACAATGGAATGACAATGAAAAAATATCTAAGGGGTGGTTGTGGAAAAAACATTCAACATTATATCAACTAAACTTTCATCAATGCATATAAGGGTAACTGTATTTTCTCCTTGGGATGATGGTTCCTCTAGTTTATAGGAATCATTTGGTGGCATAATATGAAAAAGAAACATCACAAATGAATTTTATTTTAAAAAAATTTGTCCTTTAGAGCTGGATTATCTTATCGATGATAGCCAACAAGTTATTATAGGTATTTGAGATTCATAGTAAATGATGTGTGATTTTTTAATGGATGGTGTTTGGATTATGATGAAGGCATTTCAACTAATGTTGGACGTGACCTAGTAGATAATTACATACATAGAGCAAGCTCATATATATGATAATAGGATTGGTTATTAAATTATTTATGGTATGATATTAAAGTATTCTTTCATCATTAGGTATCATATTGGGATGAAAAACATGAAATTTATTTTACAATAATCAATATTTTATAAGAGACTAACACTAGGAATTATGGTCCCCTAATAAGTAGACCAAAAAAATGTGTAGTTTTACATCATATTATAAGGAAAAAATCAATTAAAATTAATATATTATAGTGAGAATTGTTCCATGTAGTTTATCATCATGGGGTAAGGATGTCCAATTTTTCTTTTTTAGGTCTTGCATCAAGAACCACTTTAATCATGAAGTGAATTTATGCATCACAATAATGTTGGGAATGACCCTATAAAAATGTGTCTAGACTAGGATGTTAGATTATAGAAACACTACATATCCCAACTGAGATAAGAATCATGAAAAATTATTTATTGAGGCAAGGATGATCCCAAAAAAATTTCATTCTTATATGGGTAAAAGATATTTTTTTAACATGGGTATGAGAGTTAATGGAAAATTCCATGTGGGATATGTCTTAAAAAGTTGTTTCAAATTCATTGATATTCTCATTTGTTAACAGGATGTGATTTTAGGATCACCACACCATTTTAGGGGGGAATTTGTTTCTACCTCATTACTCTCTAATTCACTTATGTGAAATTTATAAATATTTTATAAACCATAAAATAAAAATGGATGCCCTTCCCATTTTTAATCATTCACATATACAAGTAAGAGTTAAATATTTTATGCATTATAGGATCCTAATTGACAGATCCACCAATGTACATCATAGGTTCTCTATATAATTTCATTGTTTACATTGTAATAATTTATTTAAAGGATCATGTATAAAATAATCATGATTAGAAATTGAATAGATTATTTCATTCAAACTACGTACAAAGAGTTTTGATATACGGATTAGGACCAAAATAGGGGCTTTCAATGTATCATCATTGAAGGAATTATAACCCACATAGTTTGGTTCCACCTAATGGGACATGTCATACCTTTTAGATCCATGTGAAAAGGATCAAACCATGATGTTTTGTTTCATGCGATGAGGATGTCAAGATAGAAGATACCTAGAATATGATGGTGTCTAATTTATATAAGTGTGTTCCTTTTCAGTTGATCTAGAAGGGAATATAGACATATAATGATATGAGCTACACATAGTGTTTTGGAAGATAAGGATGACGTAAAAATAAACTTGAAGGAATATAGCCTCTTAGGCATAGGGATTCATATTACTAGGAATATATCCCGATGTGGATAATGATTGATTAAGGTGTTGGGTTTGAAACTTAGGACGGCTTCTTATATATCATGTGTGTATAATAATAAAATACCACATAGTTTGTAATAGTTTTGGATTACACCATAAATGGATTCATAATGTTACTTAATTGGGAATATGTCCCATATGAAGTTTCTCTTTCATGGAATATAACACATTGAGATGATGGTAATATTGTAGAGGCATATGCCTAATATGAGGCCCAAAACTAATATTTTATCACACTAGTGATATGATCATCGCTAACCTATAAGCCCAAAAAAATCATGCACAGTGTTAGAAATAATATTAAGTAGAATATTTGGAACATCAAATGATCTATGTCATCCATTGGTGGATGAGTGTATGGTTATGTTGAGTTGGATATATCTATAAATAATGAATGAGTTACGGATACATGGGGAATTAAAATTTGATAATCCATCCAAAATGTGAAAGAGAGTATGTAGAAAATGCTATGGATGACAATGAGTATTATCGTCTGAGCACTTAACAATTTAGAAAACAGATGTGGCCACCATTCCTAAGAATCCATCCCCCAAAATTGATATGGTTGGGATCATCATTGATACTAGAAATCAGAATCATGAATATTATAAGGACCTAGCCTACTCGGGACGTTAAATACATGAAATACTTTACCCATGAATGAATTATAATATAGGGGACATTCTAATGTGTCCTATCACAGGGATGAAAGAATATTGTGGTCATGGGGGGTCTCAATGGTTGTATTTGTGGGTTTTTTGTATGTGGAAAATGTATTAACATAGAGGGATTTCAAAATAAAATAATGGGACCAAACCGAAATATGAAATAGGATAAAAAAGTTTGAATGTAAAACACCCTAATGATACCCCATTGAATGTAATACTCTTCGATACATGGGTTTGCGTATCTCATAGGATGTTATTATATTTTTGGTGACTTCTTTGTGGTGGTATTCCTTCACAGGAATAAGGGTATTTTAATTTCTGGTGTAATTTCATGGAGTATAACTTTTTGGCTTCTCGCTTTTTTATTTTCTACATGGTATGTGGTAGTTTAATTACATGCTGAAATATTATATTGTTTTATTCGTTGTCTATACAAACATTCTATATATGTCTATTATTCTCTATCCTTGAAATTATTGTATTTATAAGACATGGAAAATAACTATTTTTTCAGAATGCCCATTTGAACAAATTGCTTACTTAGCACCATGAATTCAAATTATAAAACCATCTCACACCATGGATCATGGTTCATGGGGCATTAGAGTGACTATCTATCACTTCATGTGATTTTATTTTTTTGGGAGCATGATTCAGCTACCTTGTGCCTCAAACCGCAATCATTTGTATGTGTTATAATTTCATATCCTACTCCTAAAAAATGGAAAATAATTTATGGGGATTTTGAGTCAACTCCTCATTTTATAGAATATAATTTCATTTCAGACATGGGGCATGGAATTAATACCTCTCCCAAAGGAAAGTTTTCAGTTTTAAGAACTCCATTCACAAAAATCGTCCAACATAGCTTCTTTACTATGTTGAAGTGATGTACTGCATTGAAGTTCTAGGGATGTTATGGATTCAACTCCATGAATAGTTTTCTAAATTGACACTGGTTTTCTGAAATTCATAAAATTTTCCTCATATTCCATATTCATGTTTTATGCCTAATAGATATCAATGTTGATTTTTACTATAATTATGGATTTCTATATTATATTTGATTGTGTATTGATTTATTTAGGGAATAAAGAGAGTGTTATTTAATGAAATTATTATGTTTTAATAATTATTTTATGGTGATTTTGATTATTAATATGTTTTAAGAGAATATATGATAAATCAATTCTCATATTTGGTATGTAACATTAAGTGTTACCATATATCATTTTTGGATTTAATGTTATGATGTTATACTGAAATTTCATGAACTTCTTTATAAATTATTAGATTTTGATTTTGGAAACAATTATTTTCAAATGGTTATTTGGATACATATCTATTTAATAGATTGGGATTAAATTTCGGTGTCACAGTTTATATGTTAGAGATTAATATATTATAATTATCCATATTGGATATCTTGTGATAACCATTTTGGGTGTCTAATTTTTTTTTGGAAATTAGGAGTGAATTATCATTCATTTATTGTTATTATTATCCATTAAATGATAATTTTAGTGTTTCATGCCTAAAAAAACATAGTCTGCAATATTTATTTTATGGAGTAAATGATAAAGTGGTAATTGATAAAATTAATATCAAATTATGAAATTGTGAATATGAAATAAAAATAATGTATGTATTTATAAATTCTTGGTGTTCATTATTTCTTTATAAATGGATTACTAAATATTATGAATGGTTTCATCAAAAAATAATTTTAATTTTTTAACTTAAATTTTTGATGAATCAGTGCTATTTTCAACTGTCATATATTTATCATTTTGTGGTTATTAACTTTATATAGACTGTGTAATCTATTAGTATATATTTTTCTATGGGTGTTAGTTTTCATATACACTTAAATAATTTCATTTCCCATTAGTTTTATCCAATTATATTTAATTATTTTATATATTTAGGATGAATTTCACAATTCAATTTCATTATTTTAAGAATAATTTTTATTAACCCATTTTACAATGTGGTTTTTCAAAAAGGGTATTTTAGAATTTCCAACCATTTATTAAAATAATATGTTAAAATTATGAGGGGAAAATTATTAGGGGGTGAAATTTAAAACCCTTAAAATTTAGAAGAAAATTTTGTTTGATAGTGTATATAATATGAAGCCCCATGCATAAACAAATAACATATTAAGATTATTTAAATATAGGCATCATAACCCATCAATTTAATTAGGGGTATGAATAGGAATAACCATCTAATTAAATATTTAAATGGACTAACCAACCCAAATTTATTGATTAATTATTTTAAAATAATAACTTGGTATTCTGTAAAAACATATTATTATTTAAAATAAGATTTCTTCAAAACTTATTTTTATTACATATTCTGAGATAATATTATAATTTATTTCTATATAATTTAATATAATTATTTTCTAAATTTTTTTATCATTCATATAATCATAATTTAAAAAATATCTTATTGTGATTTGTTTTATAAAAATATGTATTTTATAATTAATTGTAAAAGATATTGTAATATACTAAAAATTGTATATTTATTTGAAGAATTAACAAGGTGGAAATTTTATAAAATGGTTTCAAATTAATATTTGTCCACATATTTGATGAAAAATCTAATTAATTTCAATGGAATTTATTTTAATGTTGATTTTGATCTAAAATTTTCTATAAAAAAGTTGTTTTTCTAAGAAACTGTTTTTTCTTATATTTGTGATCTAATAATACATTATCTTTTGAAATAATATAAATATGGTTATTAAAAATGGATTTTATATTTTTAATTTGTTGGGAACCATTTGTTAGATTTGTCTTCTTTTGTTTTTTTATTATGATAAGTATCCCTGGTAAATAAATAACCTCGGTAAGGGTAAACCCTATAAAATTTGGATAAGCCATTAGATTAGTTATAAAAATGGACCAAAACATTTATTTTCATATTTTATGGGTTGACATCATATCATTCCATCCAAATGTGGAATATATATCCACTGGGTTTCATAATTATTTGATTATGACATTTATATTAATTGAAGAGAAGAATATATACAAATGTCAATTAATTGATTTAAATATCTAAATTTTTTTATTATATTAATTAAAATAGAAAAGGCTGAGTTCTAAAAATTTATTTGAAATATATATTATGTTTTATAATTATTACATAATGTTCCAATTAATACATTAAATTTATACTAAACACTGATATAGTGTTTATTCATTTAATAGAAAAATACGATGAAATATTTAAAAACACTAAAAGTAAAAATCGGTAGGTCATTTATTGTTCCCAATGTATCTTATAGAGTGTTATGAAATATTTTATATCTTTTTAAAATAAATATTTATAATTAGATATTTTTATAAATCTATTTACTATCTAATTAAATAAATATTGTCAGAAATAAAATTAGTGATATTTAGTGTTAAATAATATGTTTTTAAATTATATAAAAATAATAAAAACAATAAATGTTGCAATGTATGGTATTATATGTTTTAAATTATCATACCTCAAACATTTATAGAAAATTATTTACCTTATATGTAATCTTATAACCCTTTAAGAGTGAAGAAGGTGGTATTATGGTTAAAATAGGTTAATTAAGGGGTTTATCTAAAAGTTATGGTTCGAAATATCAAATAAACCAATCCTAATATTATAGGATGACTATATATATAAAATATCCTACCTTATTTTTGAATATATTTCTGGTTTTAAAAATTATCTTTAGAATAACATTATTATTTATTTGATCAATTTTGGAATTTCAATAGTTCACCGCTCCTTACTTATAAAAGGATACCACTTCCCTCCCTTTATTACACCACCTTGATTAACATATCTCAAAAAATCCCTAAAAGATTACCTTATAAAATTCATTATCTACTTTTTGGAGGTTATAGTATTCACAAATGTTTAAACTGAGGGTTCTTATAAGAATATCAAATCGGTTAATTCAAAAAAAAGATAATCTCTTTAACTGCTAAAATTATTTTAACTTCTTCATTTACCTAAAAATATATTTTTTATTATTTAAATGGAAATATATTATGTTTCATACAAATAATAAAATTGTATTATTATTATGAAACCACAACTATCCACCAACGTTTCCATAAAATAGGAAGTGAAAGTATCAGTTTTGTATACATACGACTTATCATCTCCACGTAGCGAAAGTATTCATTTACCATAACCATATTTTATCGATGGGTATTATTTTGGGTTTGATGTTTTTAAATGATAATTATTTAATAATTATGAATCTACAAATATAATTTCACATATACTTACATACCATCCAATATTTTTGAAAATGATAGCATTGATCGTTTGTATGTGGGGACCACCACCTCCCAAAAGTGATGTTATTAATTTTTCAACATTTATTTATTTATTTTATAAAGATGAGATAAAACCTATTCCCATATCATGTGACTAATTAAGGGGTAATTTATCATTGGGTCCTATATGAATGTAGCCTAATATCATAGATTAATATAATATCAATACCATCTTATGGAAAGTTCCACATGTTGTAAAAGAAACAGAACTAATTACAAAGAGAAGATGTATATACAAGGTAGTCAGACACATTATTCCCGTAGAATAAAAACGAAAGATTTAAACCTATCATTTTAGATACTTTTTCATTTTTTTTATATGATATGTGATATGACTGGGAGTCGGGATATGATCACACAACTAGTAAAAAATCATAATCAGGTTTGTTTGAAATGGTGCTGGTCTAATGTTATTTTTGATGCACAGTTCCAAAAAAGCCATTCCAAATATTTTTTTTAATTTTCTTATTAAACTACTTTATGGGTGAGTGGGAACATCCCAATACTGAAAAAAATATTTCAAACACTACATAAACTGGATAGGCTTCGAAAAAACCCAGAACAACCATCATATACAACTATCTTCATGTGGGGTTTTTAGAATAATTTCAGGTGTCCCTATACCCAAGAAGAACATGATAAAAGGTGATATTTCATTGTCCTTAATATATTTGACAATATCAATCAATAGATATTTAGTACAAATTAAAATAGACATTTGAGAACTCATAATTACCCTAATGTTGGACTTATTTTTCACATGTAATATTAACCATCACAATGAATCAAGGATACCTACACACACAAATCTTTGGGGGAGGCCATTCATAACTCCTTTAAACCAATGGATGACAAAATTAGAAACTTTTTGAGTGATAGATGAAGAAATTTTGAAGCATCAAAAACCACACTTGATCCATATAGGCCACTTCCCCTATAATAATATAGGTCATAAGATTTCACTACTATGAAAATTACAATAAGAACAACCGAAAGTGAGGGAAATCATAAATCATAGGATAGTCGGATCAGTAGGCAGTCCATTATTTCTAATGTACCACACAATAAAGAAGAGTTTTAATGGGATGAACTTGATCCACAATTTCACTCTCCATACACCCCCCTACTTCATCACATGAAGTATTCTTTGATAATCCTTCACAAATATACCTTGAACGATTGAATTAGAGAGTAAAAATCTATCTAGCTCTATAGAAAGTGCCAATAAATCTTTCACATTTTGTTTCTCAAGGTTTTCCTTGACTGAAGAGGAGGTTGTTATTGGATTTTAAGAAGATAATATCTAGGGTATGAAAACATAGAAAATCAAGTTTATTACAACGAAATTTACGTTGATAGAAACTAATTTCTCCCGTGCTGATGATCCAGTGTGATCTATCATCTAGTCCTAAGATGAAAGGATGAACAACACACCATAAATAAAATTCACTACCCTTCCATGGATGTTCTACTATCCTACACATTTTATGTGAAATTACTCATAAGTACAACCTTTCAATGTATTCCCAAGAATTAATAACATGAATCCCATGTACGAATTTATATATACTATGAACACTAACACTCCGCCCCCATGGGTTTTAGTATTCTAGCCCAATTAGCATAGTGACTATATCCCATATAGCACACATCCCATAAAAATTATCCCATTATATTATTCATCCATGAAAGAAATATAATTAGGGGATTTAGTAATAGAGATCATACGCAGTGGTGTATATTTCAAAATTCCAATATCAAGGTGACACTCCCCTTAAAAGAAAAATAATTATTTTTCTATACAAGAATGTGGACCTAAATTCTATCAATCACCATATCTAAGTGGTTAGTGTGAAGCCTACATGTAAAAATGGTTACCCTTGGATAATCTATTGGGAAAATTCTCTGTCTGAATCAATGAGTCACTTTCATGTCTCTATTCCTCCTCCTAGAACATCATCAAAAGATAAAAATACTGATTTTATCATGACTGACAAGTTGTCCAGTACAAGAGAAATATTTAAAAATTTTATTCTTGATTAATTTTATTTAAAAATTGATTCCAGTAATAATAGAAAATGGTGTCATTGGTATACATGATATTAGAGATGCGTGGAATTTCATTCTTGCACCAAAAAAGGGATAACCTATCATCATGTAGGCAAGTCTTAATATACTTAAAAATGTTAACCTCTTACAAGTTAAATAACATTGAAGATAAGGGGATATCCTTGGAGAATCCCCATGATCAATACCCAAAACCCATGATTTCCCTTAGAAACATGACATCCACCCATAAAGTTCAAAAGAACCGGAAAAAGATACCAGTGACATGCATAGAGATGTCCAAATAAGAGATAACCTTTAGTATACAGGGCCACTCTATTCAATCCTAACATTATCCATATAATGTTTAATGGAAATATTAGACATTATAAGATTCTTATTAGGTCAATAATAATTTCTTTCTCCAACCCAACATCACCTTGGATTTTAAAACCTGTTATAAATCCATTTATTTCATGGGAGATCCATTTGTTAAATTTATTTCATTCCATCTATTGAAATGTGAAAACTAGGTTCATGCATATGTACGACCTACCATCTACCCTAATGATGAAGTTAATTATTCTATATCAAAATTTTATGAATGAATTTAAATATATATGTAATTAATATATATTATATTTATATAACTTTTAAAATTATTGATATTATGGAACCATGTTTAATTACATAGACCTAACATACCAAACCAAAACCTACATGAAAAATATAATATATTTTCATCTAGAACAATGATTTTTATAATGAATTATTAATAAAGGGGCGACAAAAAGATTTATAAATATCATATATGGTTATATAATAACTATATAATAAATCTAAATTTATTATATAAGAGTTCCAATCAGATACAAAGGATATCAAACATTAGGTAAGGGTTTTTCCTGAATCCCATTATTATTAGGAATAATTTATGTTAAAGTATCAATTAGGGGAACAACATCATCAATAAGTCTTAAAACTATTATATATTACTCAAATCTAGGTATTTTTTTAAATTCTCAATTTATCATTTCATTTTTTTCTCTATGTACTCAATATATTGAAATAATCATTTATAGATAATTAAATATATTTTTCTACTCAGTAGAGAGTATTTTTATTCTATATCAATTTTTTTTAAATGCATTAAATAATATTTTTAATATATTCCTTCGGTTTATTAAATATATTTTTACACAATTTTTACATTTAATTTTTTTAAATTGAATTATCCTATCATTTCATGAATGCGGTACACTTTTAATTTTCTTACAAAAGTGTGAAGTGAATGTTTTTTAACTTATAAAACATGAATATAATTTCATGACATCATGAACACACATTTATTTAAGGATTGCTCAAAATTTATACAAGGATATTTTTCGAAATAAAATTCCATAATATTTAGTAATTTTTTAGATTTCAATGAATTGATTTCAATGTGAAAGGGGTATATTCCCCATGACACTTCATATTGATATTTAAAAAGTATTTTCATCCATTTAAATATAAATTATGAATCATATGTTTTACTGGGTATATAATTTTAATATACCATCCACAATATTTTTGATGATTTTTATGTTTAAATTTTCTGTGGAAAGTAATGAAATTATCTATGAAAAGTTCTTCCAATGAAGATATTTACTATATTTTAAGGCATATTAACAATATTTGACTGTTTATTCTTATGATGAATTCATTAGACTAGTTAAGTATTGGGTGGTGCCCCAAATTTCACATCCCCTTGATGCATTTGAAGGTATCATGTCGGAAACCAGATGTGTACAATTTTTAAATGGGATTTTTCTCATATATAATCCTATAGTTTGAATTTAATAGGTACAAGTCCTCAACGGTATGTTTTAGATATTGAAATTTGGTATTCCATCATGATAAAATTATTTATTAAATTCAAATTGATTATTTTGAATAATATCAATGAATTGGTTTCAAAAAATGTGATTATTTATATGGAATTATTTGATCATAAATTAAAACTTCCATATTAATCTTCATACTTAGATTATTTATTAAATGGAATGTGAATTTATTTATTTATATTTCAATATTATTTATTGATTATTTTTCTTTAAAAATTTCACTAAATAACCCTTATGAATTATCGTAACATGCCTTTATTATCTTCATCCCACATGATGTAAGGAAGTAATCATTAAATGACTATAAAAAGACCAAATATTTATATTCATAATTTTTTTCACATCAATGTTTTCTAATTTTAGGTGATATTAATGTGTTTATCTAGTTTAACACGAATAATAAACCATTAAATCTTTCATTATGTTATATCTAATACGTAGTTACAATATAATTTTTTAAAAAACTAATCTGGGATACCTTGGTCATGTAATTTATTGTTTTTTCTTTACTTTTGGATCTTTAAGTTATTATATGATAATAAAAAATATCCTCAAGATTCTAAAGTTTCATATTTCTTTAATCTCTATCTTGGGCTAAATCAATGTTGCATTAAAAAAAACGATTCATGATGCTCAACCTATTTGAGGGAATGATATATATTCCCAAAAATTATTTGGTATGTGGATATGCCATTTAATGTTTTGAATATCTTCCTATATGCATAAAGTGCATCATCCAATTATTGTATCTAATAGTTTTTACTTTTTCAATTTATTTACTTAATATCTTATTCAAAAAAAATTATTTACTATGGCTTGGAAATTTTTATAGGGGTGGTAATGTATTTTTTTCACCACATATTTCTAAAGGATGGAACTAAAATTAAAATTCAATAAATGTGATCCAAGACATATAATATTCACCTTAGTTATTCAAACCCTACATAAAACACAGTGTTTATAAAATTCACTACTTCATAATATTCATCTGTTACTGTGAATTAAGACTCTGACCAATTTTTACATAATTTATAAAATCATGAATTTATATGAAATCAATATAACTAAGAAATGGACCAAAGCAATAAATTCACAAGAAAAAAATGGCACATAATATTATGAGCTACTGAGGAATTTTAGTTCTATTTTAAATATTACCAATTTAATGGAAACATAAACAGATCTAAAAAACATATGGGAGGCATGACGAAACTATGAAAACATAATACCTTGTCATAGGCATTAATAATTTCACTTATTGAAAAAATATCACTCCACAGACTAGTGAATGACAGCCATTTAGAATTGTACCTGACTCAAGATCTAGATTTCATCTCTTACTTGCATTAACAATATAGAAATTTTGATGGTGTCATTAACCACTTATCATTTTCACAATCCATTTACATATTTTATAAGACATTGTTACATGAAAGATTTGATGATAGAGATAGAGAGTGTCACAATTTAGAGAGATGGAAGAGGTTTCTGGGAATAGAGAGATAAAGAGATAGAATAAAATCCACAGGATATTCATTAATTACTATTGTGTTCATTAGTGACAATCAAGATACATATAAATATTAACAAAAAGTACCATACAAGTCTGTGCTTGATGTTTTCATTGTTCATGAATATGGAATTAAAAATGAAATAATGTAAAAGGAATGCAAAATAAATATTAATATAAAGTAATTATTGATGAAAAATTAAGAAGAAATCAACAATAATGAATACTGATCTTATTGACCAATAAGAAATGGAATTTCCATGGAAGGAAGAAATGGAAATACAGTATACCTTCCATATGTCATAATGTTTGATGATACAATGGGTTGTTGAAACATGATTTTTCATCATCCTTCCATTATTAGGTCTCGTTCATTGTTCCGATTTCATTACCATAAATGATATGTACTTTGCATTATCATATCCCCCATATGGTTTTACATACATGAAAAATGGAATAAACCTATGGAAGAAATGTTACATGAGAAAAATAGAGAATCGATAGGGATTAGGGAGTAAATAAAATAATGTAATTAATTGATTTAAATTATTTAAATCAATAATTTATTCATTATGGTTATTAACATATACCTACAATGTGAACCCAAACTATAGTGATCTATGCATAAAACTCAAGATTCAGATACAATTTTGATATTAGTTTTCCCATGAGATGTTAGGATTAGAATACAACATTTTATTCTAGAGAATAATTGTGAATAATAAAATTTTTCTCTCTGAATATTATAATTTAATCGAGGACCACCTACGCTTGAAATTATGTATTAGAACGGTACTAGGGTAAACACCACATCCTTAAATCAATAGAACCATGGATTAATCTTTATATGGTTGACCACTTGGAAAAAACTAACATATATCCCTAGGTGTAGTTTTGTGAATCTAAATATGAAAATAAATCCATGTAAATATCATGGGAAACCAAAATTATTATAGTATTCAATACATATAATTATCCATATAAGAAGTTAAAACCAACAATTATGGAATGAATGCTATTAAAAATAGTAAAAAGTATTTTTATAAAATATATGATCATATAATGCCAATTTTAGTAGAATTATATTGTTAATTTCATGTTTAAATAATATTTAAATACATATAGAAAAAGAATGATAAATAATTGAAAAATAATGTAATTGAAAATTATTATATTATATGACATGGATCTTTGAGATTGCACTTTAAGAATACAATTAATGGATTTTGGGAGTTTTATATTTTCATAAATAAAATATAAAAAATGTATCTAAGACAATTGTTATTTTATTTTTTTAAATCATTTATAACAAATGTACACTTATAACAATATTATGTAACATGTATTGATTAATTATTTTAGGGTAAGTTGATACAAATAAATTCTTATTTAATTTTTTGTATTAATTAAATGGATAATTAGTTTATCATTTATTCAAATTTTAAATTTTAAATTTCAACGATCAAATTACTATTATAATAATTACTATAATCTTTAAATAGTAATATTTTATATAGTCAAATAATTTAACCAATTATATTGATACCTATTATTTCGATAATTCAATATTCACTCATTTTGTTAAGAATCATTATACTACTTTTAAAAAATTCCAATAATAATTCCACGGTTTCTTCCTTTTTATAGTTTCTTGGAAATGATAATACTTATAGTGGAATTTGACCCACTCAAAATTCAAATTACATTTTTTATTTAGATTTTTTTATTATTACAATATATTTATAACTTTATATAGTTTAATTATAATTAATATATAATGTTCTAAATTAATAATGGTAGCTATTCTGGTGAGTATAACTCTATATTTGTCTTATAGTGATATGATGAGAAAACATAATATATTTCATAAGGAAATATTTATATTATAATCACGGGGTATACATTAAATATTATTTATTACCTCATATATATTTGAATAAATAACATCTTCAAGAATAAAATCATTCACCTAAGTAGAAATGATATTTAATAACAGATGAAATATATTATAGATTCACTAATAATATCATATTAATTCATATAGAAACCACAATTATACTTATGTTACTGAAGATAGTTTTATGTATTCCAACCATTATTCGCTAAAGAGATAAAAACCATATTACAATAAATATCATTAAACAGGTTCATTTTATAATTCATTATAAAAATTATTACATTGATATTTGAAAAATCAGCAAGGGAATCTTTCTTTATGGACTCAACATGGATTGAATAGTAAAAAAAAATTCAATATGAAACAACTCTTACTCTTCATTATTTTAAGGATAATCATGTAATATTATCATTTATTTATTCTAAATTCATATATAATTTTTTATTATTGCAATGTTTTTATGATTTTTTAAATAACAAATACTTTTATACATATTCTTTCATTCATGAAAAATTATTTTTCTTCATTTTTCAGTCACAAATAACGAAATAATAAACCATATAATTATTATTATTGATTTTATGAAAAAATATATGATCCAAAAAGAAAAGGGTTCATGAATAGAATGAAATCACAGAACGATATTACAAGTGAAATTAGAATAACAATAAATACTTATAAAAATGATAAATTCATTTTTTTAACTTAATAGAATGATTAAAATTGGTATTATTTATGACCTATGAAAATTTATTACCCATGGTTTTAAATTATTCAAATTTATTAACAAAAAATTTGATTTTCTTTTGAGGGAATTTTTTTAAATGATTCCCTATTCATTTCAATAAGAACTAATATGTAACTACATTTCTCTCTTATGATTATAACAAATCTGATATTTGTGCAATGCCTAACTAATAATTCTATAAAATCATTTAACTAGAATTATAGATAATCAAATAAAAAAATAAATCATTATTTTATAAATTTTTATCAAAAAATAAATGGTAATATATCATCTCTAATCTATAATGCAACAACGGAGTATATCATTATATGATAAGTTAAAAAATCAAATTTTTTTTATTTTAATTGAACTAAAAAATATTTCATTTTTGTGTTCCTAAAATTGAAATTCCTTTTCCTATGATGTTTATTAGAAGGTTGATTGACCACCACAAGTATTTTGTGTGTGAATAATAATGTTTCCCAAAAAAAGGATAAATAATAAATTTAATGTTATCAATTTATAAAATTGAGGAGTGGACTTAAACATTGCGTCTAAATAGGTTCTTGGACATACGATATGGAGTTCTAATTTTTGGTTGAGGTTGAGCCATTTCACCATTGATGACGATTATTTGTAGTTGTTTATTAAAAATTATAAAAAATACATTTTAATTATTTTGTCCAAGATTCAATGGTTTTTAGAATATTGGGTTGTGGTGTTATGAAATAACTCCTAATAAATGAATAAATGATATATAAGTATTCATTTACATAAGTTAATGAATTTTATTATGATTTGTGAATATGGAAAATTTGATCATGTATTATGTTTATATGGTTTATGTCCATTATAATTTCCTACTTTTAGATGGAAGGTGGTCACTTAGACATACAAGTGACACCACAATTGCACATAATTGATATAATGGGTGGTTTGGATCACTGAAACCATTTATGGTGATTAATTTTATTCTTTGAGACACCATTATTGATTAATTGATTGTTCATGAATCATACCTCATAATGTTAATAATTCTATCAGGTAACCTAATTAATGATATATTATTAATTATGATTCAGAATGAGTGATAAAAACATTATATGTATTAATGATTCTCAATCTCATTCCTTATCTGGTGAATGGATGATATTTTAGTTTAATTCCTTTTTTATCATGAAATATTTAAATTCATGTCATCACAGAAAAAAATTTTTGCTCTTTTTTATACCATAATCATTAAAAATTCATCTTATATACCCATATGAATTAGATCATAATCGACATAGTTTTGTTATAATTAATGGGAAACATGTTAACTTTTCAGGGACTGAGGAAAGGAATAATTATATGTATCTATAAGTCATCCAAAATGGATATTCAATATAAATTATTCCATTTAATGGTTAGTGTTAGATTTATGATTAATTAATTAATTCAAGTTGATCTAGAAGGGAATATAACCCAATAGATTAATGTATGATCAACACCCAATGAGAATATGGACCTCCAAGTTTTAAATAATGTCATTCAGGATATATATCAATGAATGAATATGCTTGTGTTGGGAGTATAGATTAGTGGGGGAACTTATAAAACTATGATGATATGGGAATATTAGGTTTGGTGCCTAAAAGAGTAATTTACATATCTAGTTATAGATATGAAATAGCACCCATACATTTCATGTGATATACTTTAACATATTATGATAGGAATATATCATTCTGTATAACATCATGGGTTACAGATGTTTCATTTTCGTTCAATATTTTATTAATTATTAGTCATGGTAAAGTTTAACATCATGTAATAAGGACATCATTATTATTAATGGTGTGAAAAAAAAATATTGAATGAGGATTATGCATATGACGTTTAAAAAAATGATCTGTATTCATAGAGATTAAACTTATAGAGGAGGCCTATATAGGATATTTTTGGGGATTATATCATAAGAGGAGAACCATTATATATATTTTAATTTTGATAACATAATAATTAACTCATATCATTAATTTCATGTGGCTCCTTGTAACACCTTATGATTATGTTAATTTATTCCAATATTAATTTAATCTTTTAAATATTTTAATTCAAGAGATTTTTGTTTGTCTTGTGTTATACACAATACCGCGTCCCATCAATTTATTTCATTACATGCTATTTTTAGTTTTACTAAACTAAAATATAATATTAATATTCTTATTAAAATATTATTAAAATTACCACCTAACTGTTGGAATGGAAGTTACAAATAAGATTATCTAAATTATTATTATATTATTTACACATTAATATAAAATGAATCCTTTATTTATCATTGAGTATAAATTAATTGAAGAGAAAATTTAAAATAATGAAATTTCTTTTCTATGAAATATTTTTTTCTATGTAAAAACACAATATTTTCCAAATTAATTAAACTAAGAACATTTAATGAATGTTTTGAGTGATATATATATATATATATATTCATTGAATATCTTCGATTATCATCCAACATATTTTATATGTATAATATAATAATACAACTCATTTTATGAATAAAAAACTAATTTTCAAATAGAAAATTTTACTGCCTTTTAATGGTGAACCCATAATAAATCAATTTTTTGAGACTTTTATAAATTTTTTAATCTAAAAATCATTTTTGAAAGAGGAAAATAAAATAACTTAGACACATTTCCAAGAAAAATTTCTATTCAATATTTGAAGCATATCATCCCTTGTATCTAAAAAACATAATTAGTAGAGGCACATGATGTAAGGGAGGCCTCTTGATAATTTTTTTTCAATTATATGTTTACAAGAATACCACTCCTTCTCCTCTATAAAAGGGAACCAACCCCTTCACTTCCTTAAACATCTCAAGCCACAATAGTTAATCCAAACCTTATCCAATGTGTTCAAAAATTTCATCCCATCATCCAACAATCCACACATTGGGATAAAATACATACACGAAATCCCTTTTCTGAAAACCAGGAGGAATTTCTCAATGAAGAGGTAACATCATTCCAAATTCACTTTATTTTTATTTATTTCTCAAACCCCACAACACTTATTATTCCATGAATGTATTAAAAAAATAATTATAATAAATATACTATGAATTTTTATGGTAATGTTTTTCCTACACTCATACATACTTCCGTAAAATGTTATACAAAAATCAGCATTCATGTGTATGGAAGACTACAGCATCGTGAATCGATTCCACTCATTCATCTATTGCCACCATTAAATGTTGGAAATATTGATTTAATTTATATTGTTATATGTTATTTATGATATTTATGACATTTTAATGCTGCAATAATTTTTACATAAAAAATAACTTCATTCTATCCATTTTTGGTAAATATGACAATTTTGGATGAGTTGATTACTGCCTCCTCAAAGTGATGTGATTCCTTCAAACATTACATGTACTGTATATAGTAGGGGTTTAGTAAAATAATATGATATATATGATATATTAATTCTATTATAATGATAATATATATAAATGTATGTATATTCATATATGTTGTATACTTTCTTTTCGTCAATACATTAATAAAATGGAAACAACATTAATTCATATATACAACCAATCATCTATATTGATAGTCTATTCCATTTAATTTATTTTATATTGTATATATTATTGAAAATAATAATATAATTTTTTTCTTTCTAGAAATATTTAAATTATGATATACATAAGAGGATCAATAATAATTAGTCAAAACATATCTAAAAAATGAGATGTTACTTGAAATGCAACAATCACATGATGTTTGTTTATAAATGAGTAATTATAATTTATAATAAATTATATTATTGTATTAAAAATAATGTTTGGCGGTATATTTATAAATATATTATTATTATTTTATTGTTGTATTGAATATTTACAAAAAATATAAAGACTTTATTAAAGTGTTTTCTCATCTAAATTTGTATATCATTGACATATATCCAATGTTAACCACTCTTTTATTTTGTTTGGTGTATATATGTCACATGAAATTATTCTATGGAAATTATAAAAAATATTTATGGGTATTTACATATACATTTTTTTATCTCATATTTAAGTGGTGTACATTTCAAAAGTTACCAAATCAGTAATGTAATTTGATCACAAGTTTCTTTATTTAAGACACGTGTCATGTAAGGAAACTATATTCATCTATGAGGAATATATAGTTCCTTTTGAAATTATAAATTACCAATAATCTTATTTTAATGATATTATAATCTTCATGTGATTTTATTGTCTAATGAGGATTATGAATTAATTTTACAAATGTGTTTTTATTTTATTACTAAAATATCATCATATTGTAAGATATTTTTTTATTATTCTTCCATTGATGAAATATTTTCATCAATATCTAAAGAAATCTCATGAAATATATTATAATATGATTATTCAAGTTATACCCCTGTAATGGTTAAAATTTTATACCCTTTTGTATGTAATAAAATAAAATAAAGTGGTTTTATGAAATTATGATTTAACTAATTTTCGTCAGAGATGCGTTTTCTATCATTATAGATTTATAAAAAAATGTATTAAAATTTATTCACTATTATTCTAGAATATTTAATGAAGATATTTTTCAACATTTTATCTTTTTAAAAAATTATTTTAAAATTAATATTCTCATCATCTTCTGGTCAAGGAAATTTTATAATCTTTTGATGATAAAAAAAAGAATGTTTTACATGTAAATACATAACTTCTGTAAAAAAAATCACTTCCATGAAAATTCTATTACAATATTAAAAGTTCATTTTTAGAGTTATTTAATTCATAATATTCTAACAAATCATTTTTTTAATTTTTTTTTCAAATAAAAAAGTTTTAACAAATGTTATATGTCTAATGGTGTTTTAAATGATTTACAAATATTCCTTTATATGTTATAAAAATTTTATTATCAAAGAAGAGGAAGTCAATGATTTCAATATCTAATTATAATATTTCAAATAAAGTTTCTATTATCTCTTTTAAAAATGATTTCAATCCGTTTTTCAATTTTTTCAAATTGTTCTCAAATAAAACTTTTTCTCCAAATATTTTTCATCATACTTAATAATATTTAAAGGATATTTTATAATAAAATGGTTTTCAAAATTCATGATGTTTTAAAAATATTTTTATTAATAGTGGAATAGTTATTTTATTTATGAAAATTTTCAAATGAAATTATAATTCTTTCCTTATAATCAAATGAATTTTGAAATGGTTTTTTGAAAATGTATTTTCAAAGAAAGGCTTTTTTCCTTACAAAATTTTCTATGTGATCCTTATAAATTATTCTCCATATAAGATGAAATAATTTGCTATATATTTTGATTTAATGGGGATATGATCTACGAATATCATTCATATTATTTTCTTAATAGAATATTTTTTGATGGAAAAATTATTATGAAATGTTTTTATTTTTCATATGTAATATGTTTTGTAAACATGTTTTTATTCCATGAGTTATATTCTTTTGAAACGAATATCTTTTCACAGATTATGAATTGATAAAATGATTGTGAAAAAATATCTTATCAATATGATATGATGTTATGGTATCTTTATAATACCTATTTCATTTCATGGGTTGTGATATGATTCTTATGAAACCAAATTTTTTATAGATCATGATATGATGATTGTTTATGATTTTGTCGAAAACGTATGTATGATTTTATTATGTGATTGGTGGGACCAGTATATCCCTTGAATGAATTGGGTAATGATTTATATCTCCGGATCCAATGATGTGTAAAATAACAATGGGATTGATTTATAATGGGAAACCAGTGCATCCAAATCTATAATTGGAAATAGGTGTTTCCTAATCCACAATGGAAATATTGTGAAACCTAGTCCACTATTTGATGATGGGGAAACCCAATCTACTCTGGGAAGAAGGGGAAACAAGATCCCTTATAATGAAATGATTCCTCCTCGTGATGGAGGTGTGTCCCACCCAGTAGGTATAGTCCCCATGAAGTTCCATAATATGTTATGGAAATTATCCTTGACTTATTAGAAATTTAATTATGTGTGAACCTGATTAATTGTTCACAATATTATATTTGGGCTTGGTTTTATTTCCATAATTTTATTCAAGGGCCTAATTTCACATCCTTAACTAAATGAGTGAACTTGTTTCTATTTACACATGTTCAAAATGTTATAATATATTTTTTATTTAAAAAATAAAATGTCTAATGCCTATATTAAGTTTTTATTACTTATTCTCTTGACATTTTTAAGATTCATAAAATATAAAATACCAATATTTATTTAATGACTCTTGATTTTTATCATTGATATGAAGGTTATGATCATATAATGCTATGATCATAGTTCCCATACTCTTATGCTCGGTTTATGATTACATATCTCCCTTACTTATAATTTATGTTAAATTTATCTCACCCATTTATTATGTTTCCTTTCAACATTTTATGAAGGAATGTCCTAAGGTATACTACTTAAGTGGAAGATCATTGAGGAAGATGTTGAAGATATTTCACCAAGTAAAAATATTTTGTTTACATGATTCCAAAGACAATAAACTATTAAAGACCTCAGACATGTATTTTTGTAATATGTGTATCATTCAAAAAAATGATGTAATATCCACATATGTTATGTATGGTATCTATATTTTGTATCAAATAATCAGATCATTAAAACATTCGATAAAAAAAAGGAATAATTTAGGGAGATAACTGGGTATATTTCTATGGATTTTGCTAGATATTTCTAATGGATAATCCAAATGTGACATATATTTAATATCATATGTCATGATTTTGGAATACGATAAGTAATGTATCATGATTATGTGTTTTTATTCTTGGATAACTTTTTACACTTTATTGTTACTATTTTTAGTCAGTAGTGGGTGCTTAAAGAAATCGGTTTAACATATAATGTTTCATATGTGGAAATTATTGGCACTATTCCTCAATTTTTTTTTAATATTCCTGAAAACCACTTTGAGGTTAAGTGGGAGCCGACATAACATTCACCAGCAGTAAGACACATCCTAAAAAAACACATTTCAAATTAAAAATTACATTTTCATAATAACATACATCCATCCGCCATGCTAAGACCATCAAAAGTTCCCTATTTAAAAAATTAAAAGATGCCTTCCCCAGAACAAATACCGCAAATCCTAGGTCAATAGAAGAATTTTTTCACCTGAGAAATCTGACCGCCATCATGATATCACCTATAAATCACTGAACACACCAACATGTCATCATGTCACCCTAATATGCTCGTTTCCATCATCTACCCTCTCATGTCCACTACGTGAACCAAAAACCATCGATACCATCCACACCGTCCAAACAACTTCATAAGCTGAACACATCTCTACAAATCACTATCCTTAGTAACAACTTCAATTGGACAAATCTCACATATGAATAGACAACCATCCTATTCTCTCAACACCTTTCCACACCACTGACTACCATTTTTCCGTAGCTAAATCTCTAAACAAATTAGAATCTCCTCTCTTGAATCCCCAGTAACATGCCACCACAACAAACCACACAACAAAAATATCCTACGTACCATCAGACCTGACCAACCTGGAAGGGGGTAGTGATCCTAGATTCTATATATGGGTGAGTATATGTACTCCAATATCATGACACCGAGTAAGAACCGGCATGTCAAACCTTCAATAGAAAGAGAAACCAAAACAAAAACCAAAACACACCAAAAAAATCGAAAGGCATGACCAAATCATCCCAACAGAAGGGGGACAAAAAGAGATTGGAAACCTGAATAAGGCATGAAGGAAAGAATACAATGGATGAAACCCTATAAATAACAAAGGGAATTTTGAAGGATGTTTCGAAGCCTTAAGGAAGGAGAGACACAGGCTGAGAAATCCACAACAACCTATCCGCTACACCCAAAACCACAGTTTCTCCATCATTCCAGATCCAACCTGGATATGAGCAGTGGAGATCAAGGTTAGAGTGTAGGGAAAACGACCTAGAAAAAAACTGAAGCCCCACAGAGCATAGGCAATTGACGGGGAAGAAACCCAGAGTAGAACGAGTAAGAAGAAGCAAGATCCCAAGGAGAGGATCAAGTGGGAATTATGAAATGATTGAGTTTGAGAGACTGTAATACATGATTCTTATTTTATATTCTAGTAAAGGGAAATTAGAGAATAATATTATGAATCCCTAGTAATTTATTAAGAATAAAGTCAGTTGATTCAAGTGTATATGTATCGTAATTCAAGAATTATGTTACATAAACCATAGAGTACATGTTCTCCATTATGGTTTTTAAAAAATTATATTGAATGTTGTTTATGAAAAATAAATGTGATTTAATGGAATTGTGATATATTGATTAAGTAATTTTATCCCTAAATTCCTTCCTGGTATTGAAAAAATTATGTCTATCTTGAATAATGATATGATTGATTTGGAAAAAACATGTTCGACAGTAATAATTCTCAAGGAACTGATTATTGATTTGTTGAGAAGGTGTTATTTATTATCATTGATGAATTTTATAACTTCTATGTTTTATGAAATAAAACATATAATAATTAAAAAATTGAAGCATTCATGTTTTGAAAAAATGATTTATAGTAATTCAAGTTATTATCATGTTTCAATAGAATATATGATGTGGGTATTCACTAGTTTAGAATGTAAAAACCATTAGATATTTTACGATATATCAGGAATCAATGTTATGCTGATTTAGTGATAATCATTATAATGTTGTAGACATCTATATTTCGAATGGGATATATGGATAACCAATCATGGAATTGTTTATATTAAATATCATATTACGTATTATAGATTGAAGTATTATCTCTCTATATATTGATTATTCATATAGGATAATTTTTTTTGACATTTTATTGTGATTACTAAATACATATATAGTTTCTTATCAATGTATTGATGGATCTCAAGATATGATAATTCTTTAGGAATGAAAATTTCACAATAATTTCTAGGAATAAAAGATGATTTGGAAATGGATCATGTCACAATAAAGGGTGATATTTTCCTAAAATCTTATAAGAATATATTTTCATGAATATTTTAAAAAATTAGGAAAATGGGTCTTTAAATAAATGGTTTTTCTAGTTATAATAATTTTTTATGATGTCAATAATATCATTCCTTCTTATTCAGTTTATGTTTTTTTCATTGTTAAACTTATATAGATCTCCCAATTTCTTGCCATCAATTATCATTATCAATATCTACGATTATTTATTTGTTTCTTCCATTTCCATGTTTTCATTGTACAACTATTTTATCCTATATGGAAACCTATTTATGTGTTACTTTGAGTAACAATAATGTCTCTAGAATTACTTTTTTAATGAATATTGAAGTATTCATTTTTTATGTGGCTTTATATGAATCGAAGAATCCAGTATAAACCCATTTAAAACACATAAAAAGTTTTATGTTGAAATTAATTTTATGGGGGGTAGAATGTAACACCCTGAGATTTTGTAATTTTTTTCAAATTAATTTAATCTTTTAAATATTTTTCGTTTAACACAATACTAAATATACCTTTTTATATGAAATCACAATGTTTGGAATGCATTATATGAATGAACCTGTTAATATTGTAGTACATAGAAAACTTATATTAGCTTGAGGAACATATAACACTGTGTCTATATTTTATTACACACAATACTGAGTCACTCCTATTTCTTTTGTTGCATGCAATCCCCAATTTTACCAAACTAGAATATACTATTTATATTGTACAAACTCCATTTTAATAAAATAAATTAGGCAAATCAATTTTGATGATTTTGTTAATAAAATGTAAATATTTCATATATTCAATCAATATTTGTGATACTCATACAATAGATTTTATAGGTATTAGATATGAATAAATCCAAAATATTTAATAAAATTATATATTTTAATAAAATTAAATAAACCACCACTTAATTGATAACAAATTTTAAAAAAATATTTTTTTAAACATTTATAATTATTATTTCATGATAAAATCATTTATGGAATCATGAAATAAAAATTTCATTTGGGTTAATTTTTATTATTTTTAGATAAGATTCATATTGTGTTGAACTGTTAAAAAATGCTGAAGTTTAATTGAACTATTATTTTTCATCTAATTTTTTATAGAAAAATTATATTTTAAATTAATATTATTTTATAAATAGTTGAATTATAAAAAAATAAATCCAACATATTTTATTATAGTCACATTCACATTGAAATTGGATATCGAGTTTTTTAAATCTTTTGAACATTTTATCTTTAAAAACGTTTTATCTTGTCTCGTCAACAACATTAATTTTAAATTAATTTCTTCTAATTATGTGATTATAATTTGAATAAATGTATAAAATATTTTTAATAATAATAATTTATAATTTATAATAACATAAAATTAATTTTTGAGTAAATATATTTGTGATTATAATTTATACTAATTAATGTTTTAAGGTAAAAAAGAGTTTACTAGGTGTTTAAACAATACATTCAGGTTCCCAATACCCAATACATATATCTAAAATCTATTTAATGGACATATTTAGACCACATACTCCCATTTTTTAAAAATGGACTATTATTTGAGGCACATGATGTATGTTAGATCTCTCAATAGAATTTACCTTTTTATATTTAATATAATTTCACTCATCATCCACTATAAAATAGTCACCACACCCTAATTTCCTCACACATATCATGCCACATTGGATCATAAAAACCCTTCCCACATAATGCTCCAAAATTCCCTCACATAAACATATAATCCAACTTTTTTTATTAAATCCTTCTAATGAATCCCTTTGGTGAAAACCAAAAGTAGTTACTCAAATAAGATGTAACATCCTTCAATAAGCACATTATTATTATTTATCTATCCATCCCAAAAATAATTCTTATAAAATTATTTTATATTAAAATCATTATCCAGAATAGATATAGATTTTTTTATCTTAACATTTTGACATACACTCATAGACACTTCCATCAAATGGGATACACAATCATTGTTCTTTAGTACAACAGGCTACTACCTCACATATTGATGTCACTCGTTCTTCCATTTCAACCTTTAATGGTTATAAAAAATTATTTAATTTATGTTATAATATATTAAATATTAAATTTATGATGTTTTTATTCTTTTATAATTATTAAATTAAACATACCATCATTATTATCATATGTGTGAATATGATAACGTCATTTGTCGTCCGATGGACTAGCACCTCCTCAAAACGATGTGACTCATTCACACATTACATGAAATATATTATGGATGGGTTTATTAAAATTATATGAAAAAATAATAATGGGAGTTTAATATATATATATATATATTTCATTTACTTTCTTTCTTTCAATATGAAGAAAATGGAAATATCATATTTGCATACATATGGCCTACCGTCTCCATGAACGGTATATTCGATTTCATATTAATATATGTTATATATTATTATAAATGTTTATATAATAAACATATATGTTATTTATATCAGGTTTTACATTCATTAAATAATTAAATCATGATCAAATTAAAATGATCAATAATAATAAGACAAAACATATCAAAAAAAGTGGATATTACCCGAAACATATAACTAACATGAAATTGTTAGTAAATAGGTAATATTACGTAATAATAAAATAATATATTGTATTAGATTTAATAATATTGTTATGTAGTATATTTAGGATAAAATTATATTTACTATAGAATAGTTTTTAATGTGTATGATGAAATTCAAGACAAAATGTAAGGGTTTTCTAATCTCACTGATTATATCATTGAGCCACATGCCATGTTAACCAATAGTTTCTTTTGTCTTTTTTATATAATACCAATGATTATATTATATTATTATTATACTAATAATTATTCTTTTTTACATATCCATTTTTACGATCTCTCCTTCATGGGGGTTATGTTTCAAATGATTCAAAATTGGTAAGTATATTTTTGACTCATGTTTCATTCATTAAGAGACATATTTTTGTATTCATCTATATTTTTTTATGAGTTTCATATAATGTCCTTTGTAATTTAATATAATTAATAATATTAATTTAATGATACAATAATGTTATCATAATTTTATTCTTTCATGGCGATTATGACTTAAAGATGAAAATGTGGTCAGTGTTTATTGCAACAATCAAATGGTATGTCAGGATTGTATACAATTATGATTATTTTTATGGATTCATAGGACACATATCTCAATATATATCCAACATTATCATATACTCTTAAAAATTATTTTATGTCCATTAAATGGAACAATTTTTTACTCATTGGTACGTAAGAAAATTATTATAATGTTTTTATCAAAATCCAGATTTATTCCTTTTTTTGGTCAAGATTCAATGTTACATACAAACCATGTCTTCTAAAAATATTTTAAAAGATATGGAACTATTATGCTATGATATTTTAAAACAATTATCCATGATTCAGTTTTTTTTAAAATGTGTTTAATAAAATTATGCTTCTAATTTTTTTATCAGGTCGATTTTCCAAAAAATTTAATATGTATAATGGAATGTTTTTCATGTATAAGATTAACCTCTATCGTGACAATTATTTCCTTGAATCATAAATTTTATGTTTAATATTTTATTTTTAAAGAAAATTTTTTCTTAAAATTCTATAAATTTGTTTTTGAATAGTTATTTTCAAATAATAAGTATTTCGATCATATTTTATGTTTTATGATTTTTTAAGGATTCTCAATGATTCATTTAAAAATTTACAAAAGCTTATTTCTTTGAAAATTATTTAAAATATGTAAAGATATCATTATAATACATAAAATAAATTTTCTATAAAACTGTTTTCAGAAATTATTTCAATACTTCTTTCTATATGTTAAATATAATTTAAAATAAAATAGTTTTCAAAATATCTTTAAGAATCCTTTATATATTTTAAAATCTATTTTATAAGAAAAAGTTTTTAAAAATGCTTGATTTTTTATAAATTAATTTTTTTAAATTGGAAGATCTATTTTCCTTATTAATTTTTTCAAATGAAATTATAAATCATTATTTATAATAAAATGATATTTGAAATGTTTTTATGAGAATAAATTTTTAAAGAATTGAAATTTTTCTTAGGAAATGTTTCATTTGATCCATATAAATCCTTCTCATTTATAGATGAAAAACTTTTTTATATTTTATGTGTTATGGGAATATGATCCATGAATTCCATTCACCTTAATTCAGGAATTTTTAATGTTTTAAGGGAATGGCAACTATGAAACCTTTTTTTCTTTCACTGGTTATATATTTGTGTAACCTGTTTCTCTTCTATGGGTTATATGTTTTAGAAACATGATTCCTTTCTAGGGTTATACATGAGGAAATGATTATGAGACATGTATATTTACCTTTGGCTATGTTATGATTTCATGATTATGATACCAATTTCATTTGATGGGTTATGATATATTGTATATGAAACCAATATCTTTTTGTGGTCTATGATACAATGATTGTTCAAGATATTATATAACCCATATATATGATTTTATTATGTGATAGGTGAGACATATATATGCTTCCATTTCATTAGGTAATTATGTGGAGAATGTCTATTGTCTTTATCCACAGTGAGAAATAGTTGTGTCCTGATCCAAAATTGGAAATAATTCTCTCTTAATATACTATGGAAATATGGGAAAACCAATTAAATTATGTGAAGAGTATGAAAAATAACCACTATTGTAATAAGGATATAAAAAGTCCCATATTTCTAAATGACTGTAACATAGGATGGTGGTTTGTCCCACCCAGTAGGTATTGTCCCCATGCATTTCCTTAATAACTTTTGTCATTTAGTCTTGACTTCATGGGAATTATTTTTAAGTGTGAACCTTATTACATGACTAAAATATTATGAATAGACCTAGTTTTATGTATATATGTTTATTTAAGGTCCTGAAATCATGTCCCTACCTAAATGAGTGAACGTTTTTCAATTTACACGTGTTCACAATGTTATAAGACGATGATTATAACCCATGAATTTGTCATTTTCCAATTCAGTATTTTATTAACTTATGATCCATTATTTCATTATAATTAATTTCTTATTAACTGCCAATATCTATTCCATGACCCGTGATTATGATATTTGATATTAATGGTTTGATCTTAAAAGGTCTTCAACATGTTCTCATACCCTTATTCTCTTTTTATTCTTACATATCTCCCTTGAATACACTTACGGAGAAACTAAAATAACATATTTATAATATTTCCATTAAATAAATTATGAATAGAGGATTTATGTAATAGTAAAAAAGGTGATGATCTTTATGGTATATGTTGAATAACATTCATAATAATATAAGATTATGTTTCTATATTTCCAAAGACACTAAACTATTACTATCCTTGGGAATTTATTTTTGTAATGTGTTGAATATTCATCTAATATGATGTAATATCCATGTTTTTTAAGCCCAAATATCTATAATTTATCTCTGTGACAACCACCATATTTAGAACACCTTAATTTCTATTTTAATATATAAATATACAGTTAATATATTACAAAACGATAGTGACTCCTAGTATGACTTAATAATTCAATACATAGAACAATAGGATAAATCATTGGTAGAATGAAGTTATAATAATGCTATAGAAAGACTATTTTATTCCATTTATCTTATACAACTATTTAAGATAGGTTGGGGATACACTAAAAAATGGGTGATCTATAAATAATTGCAAGTAAATAATAAAATTTTAATATAATAAAAATAATACGTTATATTTAACGAGCATGTCAAGGTGAAAAATAAGGTGTGATAATTATAAACATGAATATAGATTAATTATATATGATGATGATAACAATGTGATGTACAAAGGTGTAAAAAACATAAAACATGATATCATAAAAATAAGTTAGGGATAACAACCCAAACATCATAACGTAATGTTCTAATGATAACCCCATAAGTAAAAAACATGCTATCTCATGATATAAAAACATTAAAAATGAATTGGAGGACAAAAATATTTGTCCCACTTCTCTCATTTGTATCATGAACATGTATTAGTGTTGAAAAATGATCATACAACATTAGAAGACCTTTCATCACTTTTAATCCCATGATTAAAGATTGTGGATAAAATTGCTAGATGGCCCAAATAAATGAAATATAGGTAAATATGGGTGAATACCCTTGAGTTTAAATGTGGATGGGTATTAAATACAAACATATTTTCGATTTAAAATCACAGTATATTCCTATCAGTGTAACATGTGTTAATAATCATTCTTATAATATTTTAATGTGTTTCAATGGTGGTATGTCATTACATCCAAATAATAAGGATATTTAATTGTATATGTTCAAAAAATTAAAACATGACTAGTTTGAAACTATATAGAATATAAAATGAATGGAATTGAAAAAATAAGAGGAGGACAAAATCCATTACACTTGGAGGGTTCTTCTAAAATCTTCAGAGGAGCTTCTTATGGGATTGGAAACACCTTTTTAGTGACTTAAAGTTGGCTATAATGAATAAGTTGGTGCTAAATGGTTTTTATGTGAAGGGAAGTTGGAGGAAGGGTTGGTATATATAGAAAATGAGAGGTAAATTCATTATTAATTTCTAAAATTATATTTTGGACTTAATATAATAAAATTATAAAAAGAATAAAAATGTTGATAGTCTTTTAAAAGAATTTCAGCCAATGTGGAGTGATGTGAAATATTTTATAAGATCAAGAACGAACAATTAAAACATAATTCCATTTATGAGGTATTAATAACTCATGTTCATAATTAAATGATTTTAAAAACATAAAATATAATTTTTTTTGAGGATTCATTAAGAGTTTTCCAAAATACTCAAATCACTTCATTAACATTATTTTTAAAGAGAAATATAAATTTTAGTTTGTATACATATTATATAATTAATTACATTAGTTTTTGGAAATTTTATTAGGGAAAATATATATATATATATTTATAGAATATTAAATTTTTACTAATTTTTTTTGACTAACTCTGAATGTTATGAAAAACTATGAATTGTCTAATCTCAATGTTATGTTTTCAAAAAAGAATATTTTTCTCAAAATTAGTCACAAAAAAATATTATTTTTTAATTTCATATAAAATATTATTATTTACTAGAACATATATATTTTTAAGGAAATAACAATTTTATAAACATTATGATGATTATAGTGGACTTCATTAAATTATATTATCATTTTAGGTAAATAAGTATTATTTAATAATGTTATTATATTGAAGTAATATTTATTTTAAATTTCATGAATTTATCAAAAAGAGTGTTAACATATTATATATTCCGAAAATACATTTTTTATTTCTTCATATCAGAATCAAATTTTCATCAACTAATATAAATTTTTATAAATATTTTAACAATAAATATTTATATAAATAATTATAATTTTATCACTAATATATCATAAAAATTAATATTACAATGGTCATGATATGAAACTGTTTATTACAATAGTGTGTTCCGTATGGCTAATATGTGTAATGGTGGTACACTCGTGGGGTGGTTTTTGGAAAATGGTTTGCACAATGATCATGATAATATTGAACTTATCTCATAAATGATTTCACTCTTATTTTAGTTATTTATTCTCATTATTTAAGTAGTCAATGGAAAATCATAACTATACTATCACCCATAGAATCTATAATAAATGGGATTCATAGTGTATGATCTAATTGGTTGAGGCCCCTGCTTCTTACATCTATGACAATTATATAAATCATATCTATTAAAGTACACTATTATTAATGGTCACTATACAGTGGATATATAATCAAATATTATGAATCTTAATAGTCATTTAAATTAGATAGGCTGTTTTTTCAAATTATCCAAAATTCAAAATTTAGTTCATCTGATTTCTATAACTCAATTACTTATAAAAAATTCATTCATTCAAATGAGATATTTATTTTTAAATTTCTGGTTCATTACGTTCTTCGCCATTTTGAAATATCACCCATAAAATTTTATTTTTGTCATCAAAAGATATGTGTTTTCAGATATTTCATCACCTATTATGGTTCCCATGTCACCGCCTCAAACATTTGGTTCCATAATAGTAATTTTTTTATACGCAATCATGTTTCATGGAATATTTTTTATAGAATATAATATATTCATTAGGCACTCCTTGTATGAATGATTATTCTTAAATGGTTACGCTTTGGGGTCATTACATGTTTGGGTTATATTTTTCACTTAATCAAGTGGCATAGATAAAACACATACGGTAATTCAAATAGGTTAGGTGGTATTTCTATTCAATGGAAAAAATATTTGATTTAATTATTAATCTAAAAGTGTGCAACATATCTTGAAATATGTTTTTCAAAATTCTTAAAACTCATGAATTTTTTTCAAGATGATATACGAACAAATACCATTTATCCAACCCCAAACTATAGGTCACATCGATGAATGGCTTCACATATTTATAGTTGACTTCACACATATTTTTTAGGGTATGAAATAAATTAAATATTCTCTTTCATATATTGGATAAGATCATGTCCCATCAATTTCATATCTCAATCATCATCCCAACATGTTTGTGTCTAACACTACATCTCGTACGTAGCCTCATATTGTATTAGAATGTTATAATTGAAACCTTTGTAATATGATATCATTAATGTGGGATTTTGGGTTCACAATATCATTATAAATAAATTTACCATGATTTAGGCATATCATTTATAGTTTTAATGGTTTTTTTAGACTGACCATCAATCTAAGGTTGATATATAGCTCAAGAAATAATTTTTTCATCTACATCTTGATAACGAATTATCCAAATTTTTTTGTAAACCGCATATATAAATTACATACAATTTTGAGTTATTCTTTATCTAGCCTTACCCCTTCCATAATTTATATCATAATGATTCGGTGAAGAGATAAATAGTACTTGATATTATTGAAATGTAATTTCTTTTTAAGTAGATCGATTACTACCTAAATAAAAATATTTTATTTTTCTTTCTTTGGGAGTTCTATAATTAAATATTTGTGTTATGTTTTACCATTTCCATATTATTACAAGAATGGTTTCATTATATCATCATAATTCTATTATCAAGAACTGAATCATTGTCATATCATGCATCAATGTAAATATTTTATAATCTCAATCTTCATGTTACGAAACAAAAGGAATAACATCTGATCTATTTATATCATATTTCTTTCTAGACGAATAGAGATGATTGATCTATGCATATTAGTTATAATTTTATTCTTTAGTTATTTTTTTATGGGATACATATATAGATTCTAAAAAATCATATCTATATCATTAGATATGATGATATTTATAAAATTTTTAAAATTTTTCTATGGCTGCTTGATATCATTTTGGTCCTCCATGATTATCTCCTGATGGTGTGGATGAATAGTAATTTGTGAGATGTAGTATAATGAAACATTTATTATTACTATGTACATCCATTTAATGTTATAGAATATTTTATCACATTGAATTATCATTATGGATATTCTATAAGATCCTTTCTACTCATAGCATCTTTCACTTATTCCCTTATAAAGATTTTAATAGTTTGAAAAAACATAATACATGAAAAAATATAACCACATTGGATATAATATTTTAATCGCCATTTGGGTTGATATGTAAACAATACATTTATCATACATATTAATTTTAACCTTCTCCCCTTTGAGATAATATTATGAAATATTTAATGTAAAGATCACAATATCCTAATGTATATCATAAATGATGTAGTTTTTTCATTGATCCCTAAATGGATGGAAGATTAGGCTATTAACTTTTCATTATTCATGTGTACAATACAAATGTCTTGTTTGGATTCATCTCTATAGAACAATAATACTACCCTAATTGTGGATAATATGAACATATGTATAACTAATTTCATGTTCATAAAATCAACAAATATATTCTAGCATTTATTAGTCTATAATGACATCAAACTATTTAATTTCATCCTAGATATTTGGAAATATAATCATAAGATGTTTGAAAACAATTAAAATAGTACCATCTAAACCAATTATAGTATGGATATCAATCATATATATTTATCTACATAATACTTTAATTGTCACTATTTATTAAGGATCCAAAGATTTCCCCTTTCTAATGATACGAATAACTAGGAATTTCACTCACTCACTTATATACTCTTATTTATTATACATATTAAATAACATTTCATTTCATATGGTATTTATTATGGTATTATAATGGTCCTTGTGTTCATCCTTGCATTTATATTTGAACGTAATATTATCTATTGATACCAAAAAATCAACTTCATCCCTAATGACTATATTCATTATGTACATGAATATATATGAAGCATTAATGGGTCCAATTGTTTTCACAATGTACTCTTAATTCTAGTGCGTTGGAAAAACAATTGTCCTGGGGATATCCACCTTCTTCAACATTACATGATAATATCTCAATTGATGATCAACCATAAATAATTCCACCATTCTATGTAGTTGATCGAACACAACATCAATCAATGGAAGGGGATAATTTTTTTATCATGATATCAGAAAATTCATTTAAAGCATTATAGAGTCCCATTAAACCATCATTCATTATGATGAAAAATATCATTACACCTCACGATGTAGAACATGGTTGTATAAACTCATTACCATGATTCCATTGTATTTTATTCTTCATATCCCAATGATAAAAATATTTCATTCTCTATTGATCCATTGATATCGTTTGAGCAATAGATTAGAGATTATATTGGAACTAAAACTCTTAGTTTGGGGGAAGAACAATAAATCTTTTAGGAAACACACAACCATATTCCATTACAATGGTAGTATTTTATAGGGAGTTATATTCATTAGATTCAATTATTTGAGCTAGATACTCTTACTCATATGGAAATAATATCCATGATTGTTATTATGATTCCATAGGTGACTTAACCTCAAAAATGTTATATATTAAAGAATAGAATTTTCAATATATATTTAATTTTTCCTCACATAAACATATGAAAGTTATATTCAAACAATGTCAATCCAAACCTAGAAAAACATCAAATTCATCTAATGTGGATATCACAAGGTTTGTTAAGAAAATAATCCCATAAATATGGACAGTGGAGAATTTATATATGTGGGATGTAATAATTTCCCAATATTCAATTTTCACTCTTAACTCAACTTCCTTGTTTTGAGGTGGAATTTCAATAGTTAAAATAACCTTCTATTTTATAATGAATTAATATAAAAATAATCATATTTGTAAATTTGAAGTACTTTAATGGGAGGTAGACTTTCTATTCACTATTTTATTTAGGTTATAGTCATTTAAATAATAAAAAATTCACACGGGGATGTAAATTTTAAATAAATTTCATTCGTAAAAGGGAATCATATTATAATTGATAAGATAAATAATAAATAGAATACATTCACTAAAATATGAATTTTTATGTTTCAATATAAATTAATCATGGTGTTTTTTCTAAAATAAAATTTTAAAGGCATTTTTTCATTTGTAATGGTTCGTATCATGCTCATGAATTTAACAAATCATTAACCCTAAAAGAAAAAAAACTAGATGTGATGAATGAAATCACTTTTATTCCCCAATTTATGATGAGGTTAACAGATAATATATCTTTTTAGGTTTATTAACCCTAGGTAAAACACATCTAGATCCAAATTGACATGTAGTATCCAGACATGGATTAAATTTATTAGAATGAACATAGACTATACATTGCCAATTTTTTAGGATGTTTTTTTTGGTATAGCTATCCCTAAGGCCTTCCTTAAAGATTTAAAATATAAATTAGAAAATGTAACTAGACCATTCTTGGATTCTAACTATGGAAAAAAATTCTTTAATAAACCTTCATTAAGGATTTATTTCATAATTATATAGTTGTTATAATAAAAAAAATATAATAAGGTGAATGTCGGGTGGATGGGCCAACAAGGGGTGGTTCTTCACTCTCACAAATCCCCCCTTAATGGGTTTTTTGACTCATAGGTGATGGAATTCTGTGAACAATTGGGCTTCCTCATCTCCCTAATTCTCCTCCTCCTTTCTTTGAAGATGGTCCAGCACCATCATATTGAGTGTTCAGTGGAGATGGTCATTTTCATTCTCTCTCGTTTCCATCAGTTCCTCGAATGGTTGGGTTTTATGGAGTTAGAAAACTATATGGTTTTCATATTCTCTAGGGACAGTATGCAGTCAGAGATGGTGTCTTTATGAATTTTCAAATCTAGATTCATCCCCTTTCCAGTTTGTATGAACCTAGATCTTCAATTTAGGCATGTTTTTCTTTTTCTGGTCGTTTTTTTGAAAAAGAGAAAAATATGGAAATTTTCAAAGTACATGTCATGTACCTTGTTTCCACGTGAGGTCATGTGTTGGCCGTGTCCAGGCCATACACACGATGTGTAGGGGTGATGTAGAGGCCACTTAAAGAGGAGTACGGAAAGTCTAAGTACACGCTGTGTACCCTCTAAGTACATTCCATGTACTTTCTTTGTATTCATTAAACGGATTGGGGTCATGCCTAATCGACAGAAACACCTTCTTCTCAGAATTCTTCGACCGAGAGCGTCTGTACGACCGCTAACATCCACTGATTCCCTGACCCTCCGTCTATTTTCTGAATCTACTGTCGTCGATTACATTGTAACCACAGTGGTGAGCTCTTACTTCTTATTGAGTCTCTTTCCATTATTTTCCTCTTTCTCGAGATATCATAGGTTGAACATTTTGTGCGTTTTCATAGATATACGCCATTCTCAGGAGAATCAATCCTTTTGGTCAAAGTATATTGATCTCCTAGCACCAAGGTAGGTGGTTTGTTCCTTACCTTTTGAACTCTTTGAGATTTATGTGAAAATTCCCACCAATACACTTGAACGGGGTATTGCATGTTTACCATTTGTCCCCTGTTGTATTCATGCCTCACTTGTTTTCTTGTTTAGAGTTAATTTGATCATGATTTTGGATAATTGAAATTCTTGGATGTTTTACCCATTCCTTGTTCTTGTTATGACCATTGTGTTTTGTTAACCTTTGGCCATTATACCTGATTTTCATGCCTTGTGACCATAGGGAGGAATGATATTCATAAGATGATGGTTGTTCTATAGAATGGTTAGCCAAGTATCTATATAGGTATACTTTTTCCTTATAGTATTATTATGCACTAAATGGCATGGGACCATGAGAACCTGGTGCTATAGTCAATAACGGATATACTGATGGAGATTCCCAGAGATTCATGGATATTATAGACGACTTGAGGGTAGACCAAGTGAGCTTCCTCAGAGAGTCATGGTTGATATAGACTAGAGGGGATATACCTAGTGAGCTTTCTAGAGAGTCTTTTATATTATAGGCCAATTGAGGGTAGACCGAGTGAGCTTCCTTAGAGAGTCTTTACTTTGTATGAATTTCCTTAATCCTTTTCAGGCTAGAGAAGGAATTGACTGAGTGATCTTCCTTAGAGATTATGGGGTAGACCTAAGACTATAGTAGGAATTGACCGAGTGATCTTCCTCAGTGAGTTTCTAGACTTTGGGGATATAAGATGGTTAGACCGCATAATATTCATCATAGAATCCTTAAATAGCCTAGACTATAAGGGGAATTGAATGAGCTATCTTCCCCAGAGAGTGTTTTAATTTTGTATGACCAAACCAGAGGGGTTAGGCTGAGTGCATTGCTCAGAGGGTTGTTGTTACTTCATGGATCGAACCAGAGGGGTTGGCTGTGAGTACTTCCCAGAGGGGTTCATGTTGTGGTTAGATGTTTGATTCACTACTGCTTGTTGTTCTGTGGATTGATTATTGATGTATATCATCATGTTACTTCTTTCAAATTATTGTATGTTGTTTACTTTTATTGTTTACTTCTTACTGTACTATAACCTACCGTATACTCACTAACTGTTAGGAACAGATCTTCGGGAGGTTGCCTACTGGGATTTAGTCTCACACTCGGTTTGGGTCATGCATTTGTGCCCAAACAGACTATTTTGTTGCAGGTACAGACAAGAGAAAGTTCCCTTCAACTTCTGGTACTTGATTGCTTTGGAGAAGGAGAGCATGGGAACAAGCGTAGGCTTGTGATGCTGAGCAGTCGTTTATCATCTCATTGGTAGTTGCTTTGGTACTATTTGTATTTCTTGCATTATGAACTGTTTGGTTGTTTTCCTAGATATGTATCATTCATCATTTCAGATATTCATATGTGCTCCAGTGGTTTATTTATTTAGTCTTTTGATGTTTACTTGTACATTGTTGTTGGTTATTTACTGATTCCGCTATTGCATGTTTTGTTTACTTCTGTTGTGTACTCTGCCAATGAGGGCATAGTTTCCCCACTAAAACACCTAAGGCCCTCACTGCTAGTTGGCATCCTCTGGCGTTTGGGGAAATGTTCTTGATTCCATGTGACCAACCTAGTTCTAGGCGCCCCTGGGTGGATTCTAGAACTGGGACATTACGAAGTGGTATCATATGGATTTTTTTCTCTTGATTTACAGTTTGGAGCCTTTATCCAGTGATAGGATGGATTCAGTACTTGGTAATAAGATGTTCTTAGAAGTAGCTAACCCATGAATAGGGAAAATCCAATCTACCTCGCTTATTGCAGTTTTTGGTTTTTCTATGTTATAGTAGATTTGATTTCAACTAGAGTGTTTCACATGCATTGTGTTGTTATTTTTGTGCTAGTGCGGTTCTATTTCTGTCATAAACAAATGAGATGAGGGTATTCCATCTCATACATAATATAGGCACTTGTTATAAATCACATATCATGCATTATTCCAAGCCATCTAGGGTGAATTAGCGACTGCATGTTGTTGTGATAGACATTGTGTACACTATGCATGCTGTTGTGATAGATGCTTGATAGAATCCCTGCAGTTTGATATAGGAATTGTTTGTATTGTGCCCTGCTTAAATTAACACCAAATTTTGGTTCTTGAGGTGTTATGGGCCTTCATGAATCAGAACATGGTAGATCATTGACTTGTTTCCCTTGCATATGATATGTATAAAATGCCATTCTTTGGTCTGCAGGGAGTATGGTCCCTCACGGATCGGAATTTTGAACCGTCATGTTTGTTTTTCAGTGTTTTCTGGGCTTCGGTGAAGTTTCTGAGCTACTGCCCGGAAAAACCCAGAATAAACGACATGTACTTGAATATATGTCATGTATTTTTAAACAGTGTCACTGACTGTGTGAGCAGAAACACAGGGTTGTGAAAAGATTTTTAGGAACACACCGTGTAGTAGTGATCCGTGTACCCAGCCGTGTCACTAACAACACGGGTCAGAAAAGCTTGTGTAGTACATGTCGTGTTGGGTACAAACACGCTGTGTAGTCTTGTTCTGGGTACCTGGCCGTGTCATGAACAACACAGGATGGTTTTATCTCTCCTATACACGCCGTGTTTGTTTGGAACACGCTGTGTAAGGTTTATCCATGTAGCTTGCCATGTACCTAACAACACGGGTAGCCTAAACCTTGTCTAGTACACACTGTGTCATTAGTGAACATGTCGTGTAGTCTAGGGATAAGTGAAACGTGTGAGTTAGCCATGTAAAGGGACATGTGAATGGGAATAGAGATAAAGTACACACCGTATGTGGGGACAACACGCCGTGTAGTCTGGGGTGTTACACGACCAAAGGAGGCAGAATTACATGCCCATATGAATGGAATTAAGGAACATGTCGTGTAGTTTTATACTTGAAGTGTAGTCATGTTTAGTAATCTTGAGTGTTTCTTCCTCCTGTTCCTGTTTTGTACTCTTGTGTTTTTTGTCCTTGATAATCCTGATCTGAGATGTGTTTTTGATCTTTCAGAGCTATGCCTCTGAGACATCCTCTGGTCATACGTCAGCTTCTAGATAGTGATCAAACACCAGATATGGCCAATCAGGGAGAAATTGATGATCCTCCTGCTATGCCAACCTTGGTACTTGTGGTTAAAACCGTTGCAGGAGCCGGTGCACAGTTCCAGGATGACTTCTTGAGGATGATGCAGACCTTTCAGGGAGCACCGCCTCCTGCCCTATCGATGGCTAAGTTGACACGGGTTTTCCAACAACAACATCATCCTACTTTCTCAGGGTATGGAGGACCCCTGGCTTTAGAGTCGTATCTAGAGGCCACACTGATGATCTTCAAGAATCTGGGGATACCGCTAGAGAAGAGTGTGATGCCGGATACTTATATGCTCTGAGACACCTCCAATAGGTGGTGGGAGGTGATCTCACAGTCAGGAATTCAGCAGAGTATGACATGGGATGAGATTTGGAGCATCTTATTAGATTAATTCTATCCAAAGACCTTGAGGGATGAACATTCCTGAGGGTTTATGAGTCTCGAGCAGGGTACTCTTTCTATTATGGAGTACTCGTCTCGTTTTACCGAGCTGCAGCGCTTCACGTCGATTCCAGTAGGTGATGATTTGTTCCTTTCCACGAAGTTTGAGGACGATCGTAGGCATGAGATCCATTCACAGGTGAATGTATGCAGGTTCACTTCGACATCCTCGATCATCAACTAGGCACTGATCATTGAGTGTAATCTGAGATATTCTAGAGAAGTGAGCCAGGGCGATTCGACCTCCAGAGCTAGTGTTCCTCCTTCTGATAGTAAGAAGCGTCGCAGGGAGCTATCTCGAGGAGATAAGAGTCGGTGGAATGTATATTCGGGCAGCCTGGTTTTATGCTACCAGTGTGGTAGGTGCGGGCATACTAGGCCTCAGTGTTAGAGATACCTGATGGAGTGCCAATCTTGTGGGAAGATGGGCCATCTTAATCATTTTTGACAGATCTTCTCACCTATAGCTGGTGGTAGGGGTTCTTCTATGACCCCTCATATAGGAGATTTATCACAAGTTTCTCCCCATTTTGGGAACTAGAGTTCTTCCGGCCGTTCGGGCTGAGGTGGAGGTTGCAACTATGGTGGTCAGTCACTAGGTTACTAGAGACATCAGAGTCGATCAGCTCAGAGTGGTCAGCCAGGGGCGCAAAGCCACAGTACAGGCCAGACATTCACCATTGAGCAGACCCATCAAGAGCAGCATCCCAACCCTTCTACAGTTAGAGGTACGAATGTAGTAGCCTCAATTTTATCTTTATCTCTTTTTGATACTAGTGCTTCACATATTTTTATCTATGTTGCTATTGTGGAGATCCTTGGGCTCTGTATATTTTCGTCTTCCGACATTTTGACTCTTGATACACTATTGGAAATGAGGACATCTAGCGTACGTCAGTCCGGAGATTTAACTCTTGAGGTTACAGGGTGTCACTTCTTATGGTACCTCTATGTCCTAGAGATGACATGCTATGATTTCATTCTTGGTATGGTCTGGTTAGTAACCTTCCATGGAGTCATCGATTGCTATCATCTCATGGTGAGTTTTTATCAGTACAGGGCATATATTTTCTATATAGAGGCGAGTGGGATGTCTAGGCGGGTAGAGCAGGACCAGATCATAATGGGCAAGGAGGAGTTACTGCCCAGATTTCTAGACTTTATCTAGATGACCAGGGGACTTCATAGTTATACTTTCCTCTAGTGGTGGATCATTTCATGGATGTCTTTCCAGAGGTATTTTCAGGTTTTCCTCTGGAGTGTGAGGTATAAATTCTTATTGAGCTTGTGCCAGGAGTGGCACTGGTGTCCATTCCTCCTTATATAATGGATACACCTGAGTTACATGAGCTCAAGAAGCAGTTAGAGGAGTTGTAGCCAAAGGGTTTCATCTGAACCAGTACTTCCCCTTAGGGTTCGACTGTCCTTTTGCGATGAAGGAATATTTTACCCTTCAGCTATGTGTGGATTATTGGAAGATGAACTAGTTGACAGTCAAGAACCGTTATCCCTTGCTAAGGTTCGATGACCTCTTTGATCAGATTTGGGGATCCCGGGTGTTCTTGAAGATCAATTTGAGGTCCGATTATCATCAGTTGTGCGTTAGACGATCAAATATACCTCTTAAAGCCTTTAGGAGTAGGTATGGTATATACGAGTATACGGTCATGCCATTCGGTCCCACGAATTCGCCCGCAGATTTTATGGAACTGATGAACCGATTATTCCTTCCTTACATGGATTCCTTCATGGTGGTTTTCATGGATGACATCTTGGTGTACTCTCACACTCGACACTACCATGCTTCCCATCTTGAGATCGTTTTGAGTACACTGAGAGAACATCACCTATTTTCTAAACTCTCAACGTTCCACTTTTGGATGGATTAGATTCACTCTTTGGGTCACGTCATCTCATAGGTAAGAGTATCAGTGGACCCAGAGAATGTGAGAGCGGTAGTTTCTTGGGAGTAGATGAAGAACGTCTTTGAGGAGAGGAGTTTTCTAGGGATGGCTGGGTACTACAGACACTTTATTTAAGACTTCTCACACCTAGAAGAACCGTTGACAGGTCTGACCAAGAAAGGGGAGAAGTTCTTAAGGTTAGATTCTTGTGATTCAGCCTTTCAGGAGATGAAATGGAGGTTGATGTCAGCAATGATACTAGTCGTTCCAGATCCAGGAAAGAGCTTTACCATTTACTATGATTCTTCAGCTATCGGACTGGGAGATGTGCTTATGCAGGGAGATGGAGTGGTTGCGTACGGGTCTCGATAATTGAGGCCACATGATAGGAACTACCTGACGCACGATCTGGAGTTATTACCTATTGTCTATGCCTTACTCTATTGGAGACACTACCTTCTAGGAGAGCACATTGTGGTTTTCACTGACCATAAGAGCCTAAGAAAATATTCACTCAGCTGACCTGAATCAAGACAGAAAAGGCAGGTCGAGTATCTTTAGTCCTTCGAATTTGAGCATTCTTACACACCTGGGATGGGTAATGTAGTTGCAGATGTGCTGAGCAGGAGAACTCAAATACGGGATGTTCATAAGGCTAGAAGTGAGTGGCAGCTTATGGCTCTAATCTATGAGATGCATTTGGAGGTTCTTGATAGAGATGGACATGCTAACCTATCTTCTGTATATGTGACCTCTACACTTCTTTATCAGGTATGGATGATGCAGATATCAAATTCAGAAGGCCTAGTCATGCAGGAGAGGGTGTCAAGAGAGGACCCTCCTCCTGGATGGACAGTGGGTGAGGATGATATCTTGAGCTTCCAAGGATTTGTATGGGTGCCATTAGACATACGCGAGGGGATGATGCAGGATTTACATTCCTCAGTTTCGGCAGTTCATCCTGGTGTCACCAAGATGTATTAGGATCTTCATCACCAGTATTGGTGGACAGGTATGAAGAGAGATGTTTCTGGTTTCATTATGAGATGTTCTACTTGTCAGTAGGTGAAACTGGAGCATCAAAAACCAGCAAGGCTTTTATAGTAGCTACCCATTCTTGAGTGGAATTGGAACGATGTAGCGATGGACCTCATGACCGGGTTGCCGAGGTCACCTCGAGGGAGTGATGCTGTTTGGGTCATCGTCGACAGGCTTACGAAGGTTGCTCACTTCTTGCCTATCAAGGAGACCATCAGTGTTGATGAGCTTGGACGGTTGTAAATTTGAGAGATTTTACATCTGCATGGAGTTCCACATTCAATTGTTTCACACAGGGATGCACGTTTTACTTCTCAGTTCTAGCAGGGGCTTCAAAAGGCTTTGGGTACACAGGTACATTTGAGTACAACATACCATCCCCAGACAGATGGCCAGCCCGAGCGTGCGATCCAGGTGCTTGAGGATATGCTCCGAGATTTCAATCGTGACATTGGAGGTTCTTGGGAGAATCATATTCCACTGGTGGAGTTTTCCTATAACAACATTTTTTAGGAAACTATTCAGATGGCACCTTATGAGGATTTTTATAGTAGGCCATGCCAATCAACTTTGTGCTGGATGGAGGTAGGAGAGGTAGCTTTGCTGGGACCTCACCTTGTTCAGAAGACCTAAGAGAATATAGAATTGATTCAGAAGAGGATGGCTACAAAACAGTCTTGAAATAAGTCTTATGTTGATCAGCGGAGACAACCTCTGGAGTTCGAGGTCAGGGATCAATTTTTCTTGCATGTCGCACTGAGGTTGGGACATAAGAGGATTCGGAGAGAGGGAAATATTTCACCGTGGTACATCAGGCCGTTTGAGGTGTTGGAAAGAGTTGTGCCAGATGCCTATCGGTATCATTTACCTCAGAGGTACCGGTCTATGCACAACGTCCTCCACATCTCTCAGCTCCGACATTACTTTTCAGACCCGTATCACGTCTTTCAACCAGAGGTGGTTAAGCTCAATGCGGATGCGTCATTTGATAAGAATCCTATTCAGATTTTCTATCGCAGTACAAAGGTTATCCATGGGTGGTCTATCCCTTTGGTATGGGTGCGATGGAAGAACGGGTGAGTACAAGACGAGACCTGGGAGAGGGTGGTCGATTTATGATCGCAGTGTCCAGAGTTGTTCTGGGTTTCTTCTTCTATGCCTCAATAGGGGAATTCAGGGACGAATTTCTTTAAGGGGGTAAGTTTGCAAGAACCCAGCTCTTTGTTTTAGGAATTTTTTTCCTTTTCTGTTTGTTTTTGAGAAAAAGAGGAAAATCTGGAAATTTTCAAAGTACACGCCGTGTACCTTGTTGCCACGCGAGGCTATCTGTTCGCCATGTCCAGGCCACACGTACGGTGCGTAGGGGTGATGTGGAGGTTGCTTAAAGAGGAGTATGGAATGGATAAGTACATGTCGTCTACCCCAGAAGTACATGACGTGTACTTTCATTTCTTTCATTAAACGGACTGGGGTCACACCTAATCGACAAAAATGACTTCTTCTCAGTATTCTTCAACTGGGAGCATCCATACAGCCACAGACAACCATCGAGCCCCCAAGCCTTTGTCTGTTTTCTAAATCAACCACAACAGTGAGATCTTCCTTCTTCTTGAGTCTCATTCCATGATTTTCCATCTTTCTTGAGATATCATATGTTGAACGTTTTGTGAATTTTCATAGATCTATGCTATTATAAGGAGAATCAAGCCTCGTGGTCATAGTTTGTTGATCTCTTAAACCAAGGTAGGTGGTTTGTGACTTTCCTTTTGAATTATTTGAGTTTTATTTGTTAATTCCAACAATACAAGTGAACGAGGTATTGTGTGTTTACTATTTTTCCCTTGTTGTATTGCTGCCTTGCTTGTTTTCTTATGTAGAGGTAATTTGAACATGTTTGAGGATAATTTCAATACATGGATGTTTTTACCATGGCTTGTTTTTTAATGACCTTTGTGTTATGTTATCCTTTGGCCGTTATACCTATTTTCCATGCCTTGTGACCATAGGATGTAATGATATAATTGACATACTGGTGGTTTTGTAGAATGGTTTTCCCTGTAGCTCAATAGGTGTACTTTGGCCTTATATCATTATTATGCACTAACTGGCACAGGGCCATGCGAACCTGGTGATATAGACTATAATAGATTGACTGAGTGAGCTTCCCAGAGAGTCTTGGATATTATAGACTACAAAGGGTAGACCGAGTGAGCTTCCTCAGAGAGTCTTGGTTGTTATAGACTATAGGGGATAGGCCGAGTGAGCTTCTCAGAGAGTCTTGGATATTATATACTACAGGAGGGTAGACCGAGTGAGCTTCCTCAAAGAGTCTTTAAATTGTTTGAATTTCCTTAAACCTTTTCAGGATAGAGAAGGAATTGACTGAGTGAGCATACATTGAGAGTCTGTGGAAGACCTGGGACTATAGGAGGACTTAACCGAGTGAGTTTCCTCAGAGTGTTTCTAGTCCTTGGGGCTATAAGAGGGTTAGACCGCGTGATCTTCCTCAGAGAGTCCCTGAATACCCTAGACTATAAGGGGAATTGACCGAGTGAGCTTCCCCAGAGAGTCTTATAACTTCGTGTGACCAAACATGAGGGGTTAGGCTGAGTGCACTGCCTAGAGGGTTGTTGGTACTTCATGGATATGACCAGAGGGGTTGTCTGTGAGTACTTCCTAGAGGGGTTCCTGTTGTGGTTAATTGTTTTCCTCACTGCCGCTAGTTGTTCTATGGATTGATTACTGTTGTATATCATCCTGTTAATAATGTTGATTACAGCCTACTGTTTACTATTATTGTTTACTACTTACTGTACTATTACCTTCCATATGCTCACTGACTATTAGGCATAGATTTTCGGGTGGTTGCCTACTAATATTTAGTCTCACATCCTATTTGGGTCATGCTATTGGTCCCAAACAGAATATTTTTTTGCAGGTATAGACAAGGGAAAGTGACCTTCGAATTCTGGAACTTGATTGCTTTGGAAGAGGAGAGCATGGCACCAAGATTAGGCTTGCGATGCTGAGGAGATGTTTATATTTTCTTTTGTACTATTTTTGGTACTATTTGAATTTCCATCACTGTAACCTGTTTGGATGTTTTCCTAGATATGTATCACGCATCATTTTAGATATTAATATGTACTCCAGTGGTTTATTTCTTTAGTCTTTCGTTGTTTACTTGTGCATTGTTGTTGGTTATTTACTACTTCCACTATTGCATATTGTTTTTACTTCCACTGTGTACTCTTCCAATGAAGGAATAGTTTCCCCAATAAAACACCCAAGGCACCTGCTTCTAGTCGTCATCATATGGTTTTTGGGGAAATGTTCTTGAGACCATGTGAACAACAGAGTACGGGGCTCCCCTGGGTGGCTTTTGTAACCGAGACGTTACACAGTTTGCCTCTTCATTCCTATAGCTTGTTCGGTGGTGTTCATGTTTCTCTATTGTGTGTTAAGTGTGAGTATGTGCATTTTGAAATATTATCTCTATATTCCTTAGTTCTACATTAAGTACCATAATGGTCCTCCTCTAAAATGTTTTCTGTGTTCCACTTTACAAGACCACAAACTAGTCTGGTTTAAAAGATTCCATTGTGATTTGGGAGGGTGTTGTTGGTTTCTGTACTGAATGTCTAACCCATGTGGTTTTTGGTTGTGTCCCACCCTTGGAGGTGCTGTTCGGGTGGTTTTGTCATGAAAGTGTGTGAAGTAACTACTGGTGGTATCATCGCGGTGTGCCTATAATGTGTCATGTGTCATTATGGTGGATCTAGTGATTTTTTCTTTGATATCCCCCTTAATGGGGTCTTCCAATGTTTGTCTCTAAAGTGGGCTCCAATTATTCTACTTTTTTGATGTTATCAATCCTCTTAGGCAAGCTCTAGCATTCTAAATTTGAAGAATCTATAATTTTGTTGAATTTAGACATAAAAAATATTTTATTAAACAGTGGTGGGATGGATGATGAGTGTTCACTGTAGGGAGGCGGCCAGATGGGTAACATGGTACCACTGCTTCCCCTCCATTTTTTAGGATGGTCTAGTCTTGGTTAGGGAACCTTGTTCAAGCAACCATTTTTATGTGGGTTAAACATTCAAATTAAAAGGGATTCTTCAAAATTCACAAAACGTTTCTTGGGGATAAAAATAAATCAACACGCCTATAACAATAATTTAAATAGTCACATGGAATATTAATATGAATCATGGGTACAATGAAATTTAAAAAAAACCTAATTTTTTTTATATTCATTTGATCTTGTAATATATCTTGTTATAACATGGTGACTTAGATAAGAACGTGACGATATTTAAAGCCTAATAATGGAATAATAAATTAATAATATTGCATAATATATACTACTTAGTCGATAGGTATATATAGCTAACCTAAAAATAGTGATAATAATAAAATGGATAAAAAATATTTTTATAATATGATAAAATCATGGAACCATTGGAATGAAGAAACGAAATAAAACATGAAATCATAAGAACATGTCAATGATAAATATTAATGAATCATAAAATAGATTAAATAGGTTAAATTCTCATGCACCGTACTTGTTATTCCATGATTAAAAGCATTACCCAATGCATTGGATTGATATATAATTTTTGGCCCACCAGTTACGTTAATAACTTGTGTATGAATAGGTTTTCGATATAAATTATACGTGATAATAACACCATTAATGAATATTAATCCTTTTATCTAATAGGATGGGTTACATTCCTAGAGGACCCAAATAAATGAATATTATGACCTAGGAATAACACACATTGATATTACATCATTTTTTTGGAATATTCATTACATTATATAAACACATGCCTAAGAACCATAATAGTTTAGTGTCTTAGAAAATTATGAAACATAATCCTGAAACATGATGAATGATCTTCATCATATCCCATTCAGATATTTCTATTGAGTAATCTTTACATGAATACCATACATACAATGTTTCTTCATAAAAAATGTAAATGAACCATTAGAAATGGTGATCTCAAATTCATAGTAATGGTAAAAAAGGGTGATAGGGAAGCATGGAATAAGCACATGTTTATGAGAACATGAGTATGACATTGGAAACCTACAAAATGAATATTAATGATTGTAAAAGCAATTCATGGAATATATATTGACACCTAATAAAACATATATCTTAAGGATAAAAAATATCATGATCCCCAATAACCTAAAAATGGACATTATGGCATACAAGTATTAATAAAAACTCATTTCCATATTATCCAAGGATCAATACTAAGACCATCATAGAGGAAAAATTACAATAATCATTCAGGTTCACTCTCAGGTCTACCACAATTTTATGAAACAAGCTTCATTTACTATTCCTATCATGTATTTTTATTAAAAGTTCATTCCTCATTCCTTCATTTTATTATTGAATTGGGATTACACTATTCTCTAGTCTTGTATTATATAATCATTTTCACTCCCTATTCCATTCCTATATTACTGAACAAGGTTCAATTCTCAATCCATGCCTCTATTATTGAACTAGGTTCACTTCCAGTTCCATCCCTAGCTTATATAAATGTGTTCTCTCCACATTCAAATCATGTATATATCATGAGATACAAATCATTACAAAATCTATTTGAATTATATATGGGTCCCACTCATCACAAAATTAATTCATACATATGGGTACTTCATGAACCTAACAATTCATCATATCATAACGAATGAAATGAAATTGGTATCATAAAAATATATTCATATCCGAAAATGTGAAAAATAAATGGGTTTCATAAAAATTTTATCATAGAATAACCTAAGAAAGGATGTGATTCTCACTAACTGTTTATAATTTTATAACCCATGGAAGTGAAATATATTTCATAATATAATTTCTTCTTAGGCGAAAAAGATTCAATCAAAAAATAATAATGGTGTCTTTAGATATTATCCCTTAAAATAAATTACATCAAATGATTTTATCTTAAATTGTGATGGATTTTTAATTATCAGTTGGAACATTTCTTAAGTAAATTAGCATCTCTTTGAAATTCACTTTCATAAATCATTTTAAAAATCATTTTCATAGAAAATAACATTGGAAAATGGTTATATTACCAAATATATTTAGTGATATAATGTGGAGGAGAAAATTGAATTAACTTATTTAGAAACGATCATATAATTTTCATTAATGGATGAAAAATCACAAGTAATCCTGATTAAAATGAGGTTGAAATATAAATCCCTTTATTCATGCTTGACATCCGTTGAAATCTCTCTAAAAACATATATAAAAAATTTGAATGTATTATAATTTTATAATTTAATAATTTAAATATTTATAATATCATATATGATAATATTACAACACATCGACACATAATAATTAATAATTTTTTATTTAAATCATAATTATAGTTTTTTACATATTCATTGTTCACAAAATTTTTGATTCTTCTAGTCCGATAATTGTAATTAGATCATGGAAAAATCATCTCAAAAACTATAATCATGCTAAAAATATTTTATATATTATCTATATTAATATTTATAATAATCCTTGAATATTTTAGATTGAAAATTCTTAACACCATTTATACAGATAGTAAATCACACATAAGGATGAATGATGTCTTGATTTTTTAAAAAATAATATGGAAAAAAGATAAATATAAAATTTTCATTATAAAAAATATTATATTACTAATAATATATTTAAATTAAATATATCCTCATAAATATAAATTTAAATAAAAAATTATTAATTAATCACATTGCTTCCTAGAGGAGGTATTCCATACGTACAAATGAGATATGTTTTCATAATCCAATTAATGATAATATAGGAGGATTAAAATAATAATACAATTATAGAATAAAATTTTTATTATAAACATCATAGATGAAAATTTCTAGATCACAACAACCTTCAAATAAATATAGTGATTGAAAATTTAATACATCGTTATGTGGTCCACACATATGCACGGTTGATACATTCGCATCAAATTTGATGCAAAAGATGTTGAATAATATTGGTTACATAATCATTCTAAAATTTTATAATATTTATTAAACAAAACTTTTTATTTTATGATGAATAAATAATATTATTAGAAGGAATAAAATGATTTATTTAAAATACATTAGGTTGGAAAATTATATCTCTTTTAGATAGCCACTTTTATAACCATTCCTAAGCACCATAAGAATTGAATTTTAAGGAAAAAATTACATATTAATATTGTAAATTTTTTATGAGATGATAAATGGGTAAGGTTTTTTGGGATTGATGGCCCATATTTAGATAAATAATAGATATGAGGGTTGTCCCTTTATAAGTGGTGTAGGGGGGCACATACAGAGTTTCATGAAGGATTAATTTATTATAATTTAATTCCAATGAAATATTCCTAAAAAAGAATATTAATTAATTATTATGATATGACGATGTCCAAATATTTCCACATAAAATTTTTTACACTAGTTTAACTGAAAAAACCCACCATTATTTTTTTGGTTAAACACATGATAATCGTGTTTAACCTTAGTCATGGTAACAAATTTTTACAGATTATACTATTCACTAAAATGAAATAAATTTTTCCATACTAAATTGTATTAATTATTCTCATTCCAAAATATAAAATTAAATTTATAGAATATAATTCAATTCTTTTGTAGAAGATGATTTAAAATTAATCTCATAAAATGTGATGAAAAAATATTTTGTAGAGAAAAAATATTCTTATATATCAAATATTTTGAAAAAATCCAACATAAAATTAAATCCAATGACCATAATTTTATTATTCAAAATATAAATTAATTAATTTTATACTTTAAATAATTTATAATAGTAATGTATCATTTTTTATTATTTTAGTTAAAATATATTGTAAAAATAGTATTTTCACAATTAATCCAAAAAAATAAATCTTTTGAATAAATATAAAAAAACATGCACTAAGAGATTTTTAAATATTGATTTCAAAAATAAATTTCAATTTATGAAAAAAAAATTTAATTTGATATAAATAAATAATATTATTTTCTAACAATGTGAAATTGAAAACATTTTTTCAGGAAAAATATATCTTTAAATCATAAATCACATTACTAAAAATTTAGTACTTATTTATCAGATTTTTTTGTAATACCATTATGAATTTTCATTAAAAATATGGTCAAGCTTTTTTACTCCAAACATTTAATGGCTATACTATAAAAATATAAGATATTGTTCTTCATTTAGTCTTTTTTGTTTAATGTGTAACATGCTATCAAAAAAATAAATTTATTTGATGGAAAATATATTATAAAATTATGAAGTGTTACAAATAGGGAGTTTCATAATTATGTTAACACATGATATTGAATCCACCTAGGATTATACCTATTCAGTATGATGACATCGAACCTCTTTTTATCTAGGGAATACATTATCAGGGTAGTGCACACTAATGTCGATGACTTGATCATGGGGGTTGAGTGGATTTATTAGAGTCATCATAGTAGACTTTTTGGATTTTCCCCTTAGAAGTAGGGATCCACATTGGTATTATATATTTCTATTGATCTAGGGTATAATCCATGTGACATGATTCTCGATTTATATAGATACATTATGAATGAGACAAGAAGAATATGTGCGAGAATCCCTTTTAAAAAGAGAAATTCATATAACATGCCTTATGAAGACATAAATGGGGTGTGGGTGGTTTATTGACAAATCAATGGCTAGATTGAAAACTATGAATTTGGACAACCCTCTACAAATTTGTTTAGAATTCCATATTTTTCGAATGACCTCGAAGTAGTTGGATCATCTTCCATTAGGTAAGATCAAGCAACATGATATCAGCTCAACCATTGTGATGTTAGCTAAATTTTCATGAGTAGTGTATTCCCACCATGTGGTCTTCTAGCCATCATATTTTTGGGGCTTTCCATTTTCGATTACCTAAGTAGGAGAATTTATGGAAATAATTAATATCCCTTATTTAGAGAAAGTCAAAAAATCAATATGATTTTCAACATTATGATTATTAGATGAAATAAATCTTATTTATCTTTAGAATGGGTTCCAGAGATCTGGGACACCTTAATATGATATTTTCTGAAAATAAATTATTCTAATATGGTTTCCATGATGATTTTTGAGTTTTAGAAGAATTAGTTATTAAGAACCCAATTTCAAGATATATAACCATGGGAACAGAGTTAGTGCATATTTATCTGTGTAGACCAAACCATGACAACAGTTTGTAATAAGACACAATTTGATTAAACAGTGTGGTTTTCATGGAAAACTATATGTTTTGGTGATGATGGGAAGAGGGATCCACAAGGTTTACACATAGTTTTTTGGACCATTCACTGCAACCATTTGAGTAAGATTGATGATGGAAAAGTAACACCACATGGTTAGCGATAATATTTCCAAAATGTGTGGCCAAACCATGTGTACTATTATATTGGATAGAGATTACTATTTTACACATTCCTATTTTTAACATTCACTCCCCTTTCACACCCTCATTCCACACAATAGATCTATATGAGAACATGTCCTCTTCTCTGACCTACAATTCAATGGATCTTCATCATATATGATTCGATGTAAGCGTTTTTAATTTTTTTAGATAAATCTTGTTAAGAATAACTATCCTATTGCTTTATTTATTAGTTCTCATCCCCTTAGTAGAATATTTTTCAATGAAATATCAAATTCACTATTTTCAATGTGTTTTTGTATTATTAAATTTTCTATCATTCCGAATCAAATAAAAGGCCAATATCATATGTTAAAATAATATTAATCCTAATGTAAAAGATTCCTACACTTCCCTTGACTTATATATCACTTTTTACGATTCATGATAATTTGGAATGATTTAGGTTGTCCAGGTGTGATAATTTTTATGTTTCATTCATGTTAAATTATTATTTTGATTATGAGGGGTAGTTTTATGGGTGATATGGTATGTTTGAGCTTTGTATATAATGGACAGAGTGATAAATGGTTTTTTCAACAGGTGGTAGGTATATTTTAGTATGGGATGTTATTAATGTTATCCTTGAGTTAGTAATGTTCTTTGGTGACATGTTTGGAATAAACAATGAGGCTATGGTTCATGTTAAATTAATATAAATAGAAGAATGTGAGGTTTTTAAGGGATTTAATTATGAGTTTCGGTTTTTATACGCACTTTTGTTGTCTAATAACATCATATTGTTCATGTTTCACAGTATAAGGGCATGGTAAAGAGGTTTTTCAAATGATGTGGGTAGAGGCCTCTAATGATATAGTGTCATATGGGATGGTGATGACCAGTAGTATAATAATAGTTTCCACCATATAAAACCATGGTTGATGGTGTTAGAGACCACAAAATGGGGGATGTGGATCACCTTGATACTGGGGAAGATGGTCTGAGACTACTAAAAGATTTATATTTCTTGGACTTGGTACATCATCAAGTCAAGATGAATATGAATAAATTAGTGGACATCTAATGGGATTGTGATATGTTTTATGGGTGTATGGATGAGACATCATATTCACTCATATGTTATATTTTTTTAATCGTTCGCATGTGATTTTGTGTGTTATGTGAATGGGTGGAGGAGAGGGGTTCTTTTAATTTTACTGACAGTGCTTACATTGTTCCACTATGGTGTTCGATGATGTATATAAAGGTTGTGTGACTATCAGATACAAGTGAAATGGGTCAATTTATGTGTGAGTAATTAATGATTATTTACATTATATATATTGGTATATGTATGGATGTAAGACAGGTATAGGTTGGTGGTGTCCAACTAAGATCATACTCACATAATGTATGAGGCCCTTAGGATGCATGTAGGCATTATGGATTTGGGTGCAGGAAAGAGACCGAGTTGTTGGTGTAAATATTACTGATATGGGAATTTTCAAGTAAAATATGATAGATGGAAATCATTTTAGTATATGAACCATGTAGATCCATTATTCCGATATATGATTTCTTTTTGAATTTATGTTTTTGTAGAAATATTATTAACCTCAGGGAAACCAATTATTATTATTTATGACTTTATGAAATAATATAACATCATATATGTATACTAGGATTAGTTTTGGCTTGTTACATATTTGGTTTCATATTTTTTGAACTAGGATTGGATGAACACTTCTGCTATGTAGTTAGTAGGAATATTTTTATCACCATCACTGTAGGGTATAGTCTCCCCACTATTAGGAAATAGACCCTCATTTCTAGTCGGTAGCCTTTGCTATGTAGGGGAGTTCACCTAAGGCAATGTGGTTATCTAGCCCGAAGCAACAGTTATATAATGCCCAGGTCATGGTATAAAAAGATGTATCAAAGGTGTCATGTTGGATAAATATTTGTTGCAGCATTCAGCTAGTTTCTGAGTATGTTTAAAGGAGATTTTTTGAAACAATGTATTATTTTGGACATGGTATATTAGATCCTAGGAAAATGTTGAACATGGTAGGGAAGATTTGTTGTGTGTCTTTCAAAAAACATCACGAATTAATGTTCATATAACATGGGGAAATGGAGAGTGGTATTGTATTTTCATGATTATATTTGAGTTATTTGATTCAGTTAATTTTGATTTTTTTTATTAATTTGTTTTAGAAATTGGTCCTGAGAGGAAAGAAGACAGAAATCATGCATCAAGATAAGAACATCGGTTCACTTGAAATATATGTGTTCTTGTGATTTTTTATGGAACATGGATTATATAAACGTGGTTTTGGATATTTAACATTTCAAAAATTGGCTATATATTGATTTCCTATATAGACTCTTAGTGTAATCATACTCACCCATCCTAGGTATCTTGTTTTGGTGTAATTATTATGTGATTATATATAGATACAGTTTCTGAGATGTTTGAATATGATACGGTAGGTATGAATAAAATAATGGGTTAGTATGTTTAAAATTTCAAAAAATAACTATATGCATATAATGTTTTTTTGTATTGAAATTTGGTGGAATTATACTCATCCATCATAGAAAATTGGTTTCTAGTGTGATTTTCATGTGATACGTGACTCTAATATGGGTAGGTAGGAGTCCATGAGGCCTTAGGATATATGATATGGTTTTTGTAGGTAAGTATATTTGTGGTGAGAAGTTATACCTATTAAATCATTGCCTATTTTATATATATATATATATATTATTGGTATTGATCATGGAGTTGATTCCTTTTGATATGAAACCTAGATGTATTCTATTAGAATGGAATGGGGGTGGAGATGTGGTATCTCTTGGGTGTGAACTAGATGAGGACCTTGTTGGATTTGGTGATCATGATCTATATGGAGAGACTCTAGGGTATGTAGGATAGTTGTAATGAGAATCATGTATTGGAAAATGTCTAAAACTACAGCACACAATGATCATAATTTAGTTCATTCATACAATTAACCAAGGAACATAGATAGATGAACCATAATTGATATATCTAATTTGGGAGTTTTAGTCATAGAACCCAACATCTTCTGGGATTGGGTGGACCAAATATAGAAGTGTTCATAATAGAGTCTGTGAAGAATATTTTTTATCTGATTAAGACATCCCCAGGGAGAGGGTTAATTTAGACACTTATTTCCTAAGGAGACTAACATAATGCTGGTGGGATATACAGGTAAATACATTTATACATAAGGATTTGTACTTGAAATACTACAAGATTATGTTCATTGAGTAGTTCTTTCCAAAGACAATGATGAGATACTAATCTATTATGTTTATGAACATGTATTTGGGGTAAACATTGTTCATAGAGTATGTTGAGAGGTTCACAGACCAATTGCATTTTAACCCTCTAGGTTAGGAGATGGAATCATTAGGGTGAGGTGGTTAAATGAAACTTTTCAAACTTAAATTACAGTATAAGTGTACATTTTTATGTTTATCATAATCCTAGAGAAAGTGAAAAAGGAATTGTTAGAGGATGGTAACATGATGGATAAGACATTTCCATGAAAATATAATACATCTAGATAGATAGGATATAGTGATTCATGTAATTAAAAGCAAGTCCATGTGGGATCTTAGTTGTGCAACCAGGTAAAAACATAGTTTGACCACTAAGGAGTGGAATGTTAGTGGTATGCTTCATGTATGGGTTGAAAGTTCATGTTAAACCCCATTATGGTAAACATTAATATGAGTTCTGATAATTTGAGTAATTATGAATTATGGAGAGTTTATTTTGGAATAAGCTTCACACATCTAAGAGTAAGGTACCATGGCACACTCAGGGAGCTGATATTAGATAGGGAAAATTACCAAGATATGGTATCTTGGATACAAATTCAAACAGATATCTTTGTACAAATAGATATACCCATATGTTGTATAACTAGCTGGTAGTGGGTAAATATCTGTAGGGATTATAACAATCAATAATTTTGACAATTACATTGCCTTACGTGGTTTGGATGACATGTTCATAGAATTTTGGTTGATGATGAGTGATAGTGGTATTCTATTAGTGTGTACATTTTATTTTATTATTGAAAAAAAGACATAAGTTCTTTAGCTAAACATATGGTAAATTAATTAAACATTTTCGTACCAGTTCATTGGTATCAAGACTATTGAAGACCATAGAGATGATGTGTGCGAAACATGATACCTTTTTGGGAGTTATATATATGATGTAGGGTATTTTGGGCATCTAGTGTGATATTGGTTTTTTGGTATCGACTACTATATAGGAACCTCTATGAATCTAGTGTAATATAGGTGTTATATGAAAATATAAGGATATATAATAGTTATGGTATGATATCATTATGGAATGTTTGTCTAGGTTTATGTTGTTGTTAGACCATTTGAATATTGGGATGTGGCTTGGGAAGTGACTGATTATGTGATTTCTAATATGGTGATCATTGTATAAAGAATCTGTGATGAGTGGCTAGGTTATGTAGTCCAGAATTTTGGAAATGAAATGGATATATTTAGTTTTATATCATAATATGGAAATGTGAATAATGGGATACAAATGATAAATGATATCCTAGGATAGTCTCTATTAAAATATCTCAGGGATGAGCTAATATAATTTGGGGGGGGAGGTTATATGATCCTTTGTTTTGGTCCTAAAACAAATTAAATGAGAATTTCAAAATATAGTTTTTTGGTAGGAATAAATTATAAATTATTATTTTACAGGTAATTATGTGAGTTTTTAAAAAAACATAGTTTTTTGGATGGGGCTATGGATGAGAATGTGTTTTAGAGGTTCAGTTTATTTTTGGAACCATTGGGCTTCCAAAACCACATTTTGGGAGACACAACACTGGGATCATAGTGGGTTCATTTTTAGTTTTATCTTTGAAACACCAACCATGTAGACCAATTACACATGTATATGGTTTTTTTACAATGCATTGAGCATAGTGAAAAAAGAAATTTTTTTCTTTGGGATTGATAAATCCACAATGTTTGCACCCAATTTGTTTAAAAATATTATTTAACCATGTGTGTTCGACTATGATTTTGATATTATCTATTAATGGTAGGAAAACATATTGAAGAATCATACATCCAATCTATAAAGTTCATTATTGGGGACGTAACTAACTATTTTACCACTCCCTCATTTGATCATTCACCGCATATTTCATTCACTAATTCCACATACTAACTAACTATAATAGTTCATCCTATTATCCCACATAAGATACATTGACTATAACTTTTTTAGATTCTATTTAAGAATCAATTATCATGTTAGGTCTATATATGTTTAATTATGCTCATATTTATCATTTTCATAATCTACTTCTCTATAATGGAATTTATTTTAATGTGAGCTCATATGCCCTATTTTCAATGTGTATGTATATCATTTCATTTTATGGTAATTCTTATCATTATAATGAGAAGTATTAGATTATTTTGGATTCTTAATAACGTTTTAGAATATTATTAGATATCTCATAATCTATTCGTGTGTTAATATGAAAATTATTATGATTATGTGAGTGCAGAGGACTGGTTGTGTGAATATCTATATTGGCATATTTTTATATTTTTATTTAGAGATGATGAGGGGTTGTATAATATGTGATAAGGTTGGTTTAGACCTTTTATACATATGGTGTGTGATATATGGTCTATTACTTGTTGGCCGGTTGATTCTACTATGTGATGTTATTTAAGTGATCCTCTAGCATGGTTGGTTCCATTGGAACATGATGGGCATGGCCGATAAGACCATAAATCTTGTTGAATTTATAGAAATGTTGGTAATAAATATTCATCAAAGGTTTTTATTACTATTTATGGAGATTTTCTCTCACTATTGTTGGAATATAGAGCTAATAAGGTCATCTTTACACATAACATTTTCCCATTAAGGTGGTTTTGGCACTCGATAAAGGAAGGGGTCTTCGTACAATTATATCCATAAGGGATATTGATGAATATGAATATGGAGATTGCTCTAAACATTGATATACATTGTTAATGGTGTGAGATAACAATATATATAGGGGTTATGATTTCAATTATGATCGGGATGAAGGTTTGGGACTACAAATGGGTAGATATTATTGTGTGTTAGGAAATTCAACTATCAATAAAAACATGAAAAAATATGAGTATGTGTAATGGGAATGGTGTATTATTATAACAATATCATTGGGATATCATATTCAAATGTTTAAAATAAACTACTTTGATCATACACACATTCTACATGAACCCTTAGGATACATTCAACCTTTATACCTTTGAGTATAGAAAATTGATCAGGCTCGTGGTATGCACCTTAATGAGTTGGGATGTGTTTATGTCCAAGGGTTTGATGTAATGTTTTATAGAAGAAGAAACAAGTGGTCCCTTTAGGCAATGATGTAGTTTATTTTTCATATTTTTTTACGTACTAATAAAATCGAACAATTGGAAATATAGGATTCTTATTTCAAACTGTAATTAGATATAGATATTATCTGGACATTATAGCATGATTAACATTTGATTTTTTAGTTGTTGGTTTGTATTGATTCCACTGGTTTTGGATGAAAACATCCATAGTAAAATTATTATAAGTATTATTATTATTATCACATGATGTTATATTATCCCCACTATCGACCAATAAACCCTTTTTTCTAGTTGGAAACCCTTGGCATATGGGGGAACACCTATGGTCGTCTTGTGCACCAGCCCAGAGCAGCGATTGGGTGATTCATGGGTCGAGGAGATACATGAAATACATTATTATATATCAAAAACATATATAATTTCTTGTGTCCCAAAATATATATATATTCTTGGTAGGAATAGGGGTATTTATTGGCCTCTCACAGATCAATTAAAATCCAAAATTAGGTTACTATGTGAAATTCCCCATGGATATAAATATCAACACAGGGAGCTTGTAATATGGTGAAGTCATTACCCAAATATAATGAGGTAAAAATATCCATGAGTCAAAAATCATGGGGTACTAGTCAAGGGTATGTCACATGGTCGTAGTCCATCAAGATAAAGCACGACTGACTTTGTTCCCATGTTATATTCTCGTGGCATGTCTTGATTCAGCTTGGTTGGGAGATGGGAATTCACATAGGGACTCTATTATTTAGGAGTTTAAAGGATGGAATTTCTAGCTTAGGGTAGAACTCATAATTCCATATCAATGATTAAAAAAAATACTAAAAATTAATAATTTATTTGTTTTGGGATTTGGATTCCCATTTATGTTATCTTATATTTTTTTGGATTTTGTAAATAAAACTCTATATAATTGAGTTTATTTTAATTGGTATGGAGTTTATAATACAAAATTTAAAATGTATTATATTATTTAACTATTTCTATTGATGTGGGACCCTAAAAATAGGTCACATGGGTCCCTATTATTTTGAATATTCACTCAAACTGAACTCTAAATGTCTACGGTGAATGTAACTCAACTAAATAAAATAGTAATTCACATACGTACATGGAGATAATTTCAGTTGACTCTACTCCCTAAAAGAAACATTTCTATGATTTTGTTACATCTCAATCCATTTGGTACATCATATGAATCAATTATGTTTTTTCACCTATGTATCTAACTACACAGTCATTGATTTCAATCTGATGATTTATGTAGTGACCTTTTGAGGGATTCACTTTATATATTTTAGAAATTATTTCCAATGAAACATATTAATTTGACTTAGATTTAATTAAATTTAATGCTTTCATGTAGTAACCATTAATTTAAAATAGTATTCCAAATCATTATATAATTTCATGTTTTTTTAAAAGAAGAATATGTTTGATAGATTATACAGTACACAACACCAAGCATAAATGAATGAATAATTTTTATTATTTTAATATTAGAGATACTATATAACCATTAAATTAATTAAATAAAGAGTATTTAATGGAATATGAATTTTTTTTTAAATTTCATACTAGATACCAATATAATGACTAATTCATTGGAAATAGGAACTCATTTTTTCATAAAGTCATTTTATGGTTCAAAATTATGATTCCATTAAATAATGGTTTCAATTTATTTTGTGGGAAAATATTATAACATATTTATGGATAATTTAAAAAAATTATATTATAAAATTGATATATGTTTTGAATTTATCTTTTCCAAATTATCTAAGGTTAATGTTTTATATTTTTTTGGAATGTTTTTTTGTAAATAGTGATAAATAATGCTTTTTTATGAAATAGACATTTATATTCATTAAATAAATGAAATTCCCTGTTGATCTTACATAAAATTTTGTATATTTTAATTATAAATAATCTAATTAATTAAATGTTAATCATCATTATATCTAATTTTTGTGTAACTACATTTTTGGGATTAAAAATGAATTTATCTAAAAACTATATTCCATTCTGTTTTAAATTTAAAAATCAAATTAAATAATGAAAATTATTTAGAATGAAATTTTAAAAATAGTTCTCATATTTGTAATTAGTAATTATATATTTCTTATATAGGTCAATTTTATTTTCTGTCCTTATGAATAGTAACTATAATAATCATTTGTCACATTAGAATGGTTATTTTGGGAAATTATGATTAAAAATAATATGACAAGGACTAACAATAACCATAAAATTTCAGTTAAATATAATATATGAATTTTTTAGGACTTATTAATCCAATATTCTATTTTTGGAAAACATCATGGTGTATTTCTTTGAAAATTAAATATAAATTACTTTAATGTAATATAATGTAAAAATAGTCACTAGCTTTCATTTAATATATATAATATATTATGATATGGATATGAAAACATATGTTCAGTTATAAATAGTTATTTTAAGTATTATTTATTTGTTATATTTTTTTTATTATTTTTACTGATAATATAATTTCTTTAAATGTTTATGCGACACTTAATCAGCATTTTTTCCAAACACAAAAAATTTAAATAAATTTATTTAAAAAATATAATTAATTTCATGATTAATTTATAGTGTCACAATATTATTTATCATTTATATAATATTATTGATATTGTTTAATGATTCAAATTAAAATCACTTGACTGCCATGCTATTTTCAATGTCAAATTTTGGGAATCCGTTTTCAAAATTACATTAATAGTATTTTTAATTAAATAATATAATATTAAATAATTTAAAACTCGTAAGACATTAAAGGGGAAAACATAGGATTAAAAATTGTATAATATTTCATCCCTTTTCCATTCGAGATTCAATTTACACCCTATATATAAAATTACTACTCTTTAGTATTGAAAACTTTACTACCATAGTTAGGGATAAATATTGTTTCCCAAGCAGTTAAACCAAATGATGTTTTTTATAATGATATATAAACATTTGAAAAATTTATTTTGTGATTATATTAAGAAAATGACCCTATTATATTCATGATAATAATATTTTGGAACCTTTGGACATGATATTAAGACATATTCTATTATTATATTTTAAATATTTTTATAAATTAAAATAATAATACTATATAATGAACAATATTTATTATGTCACGACCCATCCCCTGGGGCTCGTGCCGTGACTACCCCAACCCCACCTCCCATAGGCAAGGGGCTGGCGACTTGCACCAAAGGCGTAAATCCACAAAACGATGAAGGGATTGCCTTTATAAATTAAAACTCACACAAAAGATTATAAGCTGGAAGAAAAACACTAAGTAAAACATTATTCAAAAGGATTATTGAAAATTAAAGGGGCCAGAAATACAAGCCCAATGGTAAAGTACAAGGAAACTGATGTACATAAGAAGAATGGTGAAACAGATATTGGATCTTCCTCTGGGAAATCCTATATGAAGGTTAGGTATAGATAGCCTCCATAACACTCCACGTCCAGATGTCTCCTCCGTGTACTGTCATGACGTGTGATCCACCTCTGGGTACCGTCCAGTCCGGGTCCACTCAGCCTCAGTCAACACTGACCGTTGCATGCAACCAGCACAACGAAGTGTGGGCATAGCTCATGCTGGGTTGAGTATAACGATACTCAGTAGGGACCCCAATATTCTGAAGGTCTCAAAAAATCAAACAAGAATAAACCACAAAGTATGAATTCAACAGATAACCTCACAAAGGTATATACCCTTACATATACCTAATTTATACAGTAATCCATCTCAATCATGAGGTAAACAAAAAAGTTACTAACTCAGCTCAACCAAGATTTTTATTCACATTGTTGAAACCACGGCTCTTGGAGAACTCCTCCTCTTTCGAGTACAGTGGGTCTGCCACCAACTACCAGGGGATTCCCACTAACCATGGACTGCTGAGGTACTCCTCCTGTCGAGTACCGTGGGTCTACCGCGCTCACACAAAGGCACTCCCCACTGTGGGTCTACCTCCAACTACCATGCACTCTCTCTAAAAGAATGCAGAGGTACTCCTCTTGTCGAGTATTATGGGTCTGATGCCAACTACGAGGAGGTCCTCCGCCGTGGGTCTACTTCCAACCACCAGGCGCTCCCCACTAGGATAGTCGAATCACTCCGAGTCGAATCGGTTAAGCAATCGTCAGGTCTTAGCCATCTACTAGGTCTTCTTACTCCGCTCTCTCGTCTCTAGGATGGTCCGTTCCACAAGCTATAATTCAATAATTTAACTATCACGAAGTTTCACGTAGAAGTATCTCAAAGGTCCACCTCATCATAGAGGTATCAACACAACATATGGCACGTCAATCGGACACCCGGTCTGTGAGTTATAAGATTTTTAGTCCCAAGGGCCTGGTTGGATTTGTGTACGATCCAACCTGACTGTATGTCAACATTTCCCCGAACTCCATTGGGGTATACTCAAAGTGACCTTTGCATTCCAAGAATACCAGCACCGCTGATGGTTCGTCAAATGAACATTCGGTGCCAAAGAAAGTAAAGGGTCGGTAATGGGCCTGGGCCCAGTCCAACCTGGTTGGACCGACTCTGCCCAACCCAGACTGGATTGACCCGGTCTGGGTTGACCCTGTCAATCCGCTAGGTTCGTCTCGGTCTGCTGGGCCCGGCCTAGTGAACTACGGGGGCGGTTTGGCCCGACCATCGCCGCGTAGGCGGCTCATTCCAGAGGTCGGGGCTAGTTCGTCCAGCATCACGAGGGGCGTGGTTTGGTGGCTTGGCCCGAGAGGTTGGAAGGGCACCAGCAGGGCGTCAGGAGGCTTCACGGGGCATAGGAAGGCTGGCGGGGCACAGGGAAAGGTGCTGAAAGGCTGCGGGGGGCGCGTCCAGGCTAGTAGGGCGTCAGGCAGGGTGCCGGGCAGGCCATAGGGGTGCTTGGTAGGGTGCACGAGAGTCCACGCGGGGCACGGGAAGGGCGACGAGAGGCCGCACAGTGTACAGGCAGGCCACGGGCAGACCAGCGGGGCATCAGGCAGGCCGTGCGGGGGCTGGGTTGTGCACGGGCAGGCCGAGAGCAGGTTGGTGGGGCGCGCCGGAGGCAGTGGGCAGGGCATCGACTAGAAGTTTCGGCACTTCTTGGGAAAGCGTGGGCCAGTAGTGTTTGGCTGGGAACATTGGTGCACTGTAGTGCCAGCACGGAGGCCATGGGTAGCGCAGCCTTGGTCGTTGTCGCCTTTATCATCGTCACCTCATCTCCATGCTAAATACACATCACAAATGATCGGTTGAGGGATTCATGCCATGTTAGTTTGGTCCGCACCCTCCACATTTAGAGGTGATAGAAATTGGTTCATCAAAGGAGAACGATGAAAAACAATTTCATACAAACATTCACATCAATTTTTTCAAATGAATATGAGGAAAAGTAAGGTATAGTACTGAAAGTAAACCCCCTAACTTTGATTGTCGGGCATCTCTTGTTGACAAAGTCACAGAAGGTAGACGAAAAATTTGGTCGTTCTCCATATCCTCCAAGCACTTCTAAACCCGAGTTGTGTCGACTCATTGACGACGATTTCAAAGTCAGTCATCGAAGACACCTCACGATGGTTGAAGCTCCGAGAAAGAAGTCAAAGAAGGTCATTGTCAGTGTTCTTCATTGGAAGAACTCATTCTACATTCTTCGTTGGAAGAGGAGGTTCTTCATTGGAGAAATCCTTTTCTCCCAATCTCTCCTCCAATGTTGAATAGATGTTCCCACACAAAAATAATAAGAGATTGTGATATCATATTATTTTGTTGGAAAAATATTAGAAAAGAAGAAGAATTAAATCAAATGGCTATACCTAATTAATGTGAAGGACTGTGCATATTAAATTATGTGTTGGCCCAATTAATTAAAGAGGAGATGGTGGCACCATAATTGGTAGAGGAGGACAAGGGACTACCCCCTCATTAATGATGGGAGTTGAGAGATTTTCCACTCCTCCCATTAATTGGGGGGTTTTAGTCTTGTGTGGTCCCCACATTGTAACCTCTCGCATGAGGTCATGTTTCAGGTGGTCCCCACCACCATAACCTCTCATGGGAGGTTAACGTGTCATGGTCCCGCCTCCATCTTCCAATAGGAGGTTTCAACTACCAATCACCCACATGGTGACTCAAATAAAATAATTTATTTCTCACATTATATTATTTTTTTTAAACCCAAAAAAAAACATTTATTCTCGACCAACTATCGTCGAGATGAAAGTATCCTTAAGCGAATAACAACACTGCGAGTTAAATGGTGCCCTCAGATTTCAATTCCGAGCTCCGGTGAAAAAGTTATAAAAAACCGCTTGTACGTTTGCTGAACGTACCCAAACTAAACTTCCGAAATTGATTCCGGGCACGTCGGACCTCAGAATCACGCACCGTCATTTTTTGCGGACTCATAAAAATTCCCATGTAATAAAAACATTCCACGAGATTTTCAGGTCTTTACAATCTACCCACCTCAGGGCTTTACGTACCCGTAAGCTACAACTCAAACTATGGAAACATGTGGGGGTACTGAGCATGCATCGGAACCTCTTGCTCCTATGTTCTCTCATGGAGGTTCCTGTGCTGCTAGGATATGGCCACCAGAGGTATCAACCATCCACCATGGACCCTCTCTTGTCGATCCTCAATCTTCACTGGAACTTCCGTAAAAGACATGGACTTCTAGTTCTCCATGGTCAATGATGTGAGAAGGGTCATGCACGTATCTCCTCAACTGAGATACATGGAAGATGTCGTGCACCAAATGTAACTGAGGTGGAAGAGCCTAGCGGTAAGCCACCTCACCTACTCTGCTGAGGACCTGGAAAGGTCCAATAAAACGTGGAGATAACTTGCTACCTTGGCCAAATCTTCGTAAACCTCATCGGGGTGAGACTCATAGAATGACATGGTTTCCATACTCGAACTCAAGAGGTCTCCATCTCCTATCATCATATGACTTCTTCCTACTCTATGCAGTCATAATTCACTCTTTGGTGATATTCACCTTTTCCGTGGTATTCAGTACCATCTTTGGTCCCACTAGTGTTGAATCCCCTAGGTCTGTCAAGCATAGTTGCGATCTGCATGGTCGACCATACAAGGCCTCAAAAGGTGTTATCCCAATGGTGGAGTGATAGATGTTTTTGTATGAAAACTCCACCAATGGTAAGTGGTCCATCCAACTGCGACCAAAGTCGAGGAAGCATGCACGGAGGATTTCCTCGAGTGTCTGAATGGTTCTCTCAGTATGGACATCCGTCTGACAATGGAAGGTGGTACTCAGACGAAGCTGTGTCCCAAAATCCTCCTACAACCCTTTCCATAGTCAGGAAGTAAAATGTGTGTCCCGATCGGAGACAACAGAAGAAGGTACTCAATGTAGCCTCACAATCTTCTTATACATAGAGGCATCCCAAGATCTCTACTGAACCCTACTATCTGATCGGTAGGAAGTGGGCCGACTTGGTGAGTCAGTAAATGATCACCCAAATCGAGTTGTGACCCCTAGATAAACATGGAAGTCATGTCACTAAGTCCATAGATATCCTATCCCACTTCCACACTGAGACATGTAAAGGATGAACCAAGCCGGCTGGTACCTAGTTCTCTGCCTTCACTTGCTGACAAGTGAGTCACTGAGAGACAAACTATACAAATGACTTCTTTATACCTGGGCACCAATGTTCTCATCAAAGGTTTGGGTACATCTTCGCCACTTCTGGATGTACCGCCAAAGAGGATGTGTGGATATCCCTCAACACTTCCTCCTGAAGTGAAACTTGTATCATAGTTCATCCCCTGAAGAGGATGACATGTTCCCCACTTTCAGAAAATATATCAGGTGCCTGCCCTATGGATATCTGAGGACGTCATATCTCGCAGTTAGTGTTTCCATGTTGTGCCTCCCTGACTCGCGGAAGAAGTGGGGGTGTGACTGTAAGAGACTATAGAAAGTTTTCTTCGTCTCTATCCACAAAGGATATATATAGAGTAGCTAGATGCTCTATTGGCTCACCTAGTAGCTGTAAGTCAGACCTCATGCTAACTGTATCTTCCAAAACGTTCCCCTTCCTAGGAGTATAGACTATCTCGATGTCATAGTCCTGGAGGAAATCAAGCCATCTTCGATGTCTCAGGTTTAGGTCCTTCTGGGAGAAGATATACTGGAGACTCTTGTGATTAGAGTACACGGTAAAATGTTCTCCCATGAGATAGAGATGCCACATATTCAAGGAAAAGCCCACTACTGCTAACTCCAGGTCATAGGTACCATAGTTATGCTCGTGTTGTCTTAGAATCGGAGAACAATATGCGATCATTGCTTTTCCCTGCATCTGGAAACACCTGAGTCTGATCCCTGCGGAGTCGTAGTAGGCTATGTACCCTACTTCTTCCTGTAGAAGCCTCATGATGGGGGCACTAGTCAGCCTCTGCCTCAGCTCCTAAAAGCTCTGCTGGCATCCCTCTGACCACCCTAAGGTTTTCCCCTTCTTCGTCAAGGCTGATAGTGGTGCTGCAACTCTAGAGAAGTCTATTATGATGCTCTAGTAGTAACCGGCCAAACCAAACGTCCCCCCCTTTGGGGGGTAATCCTAGAAACATCTTTTGAAAATATTTCCCCATGTTCTATCATTCCAGTTTGGAACTGAAACTCGAAACTCCTACAGCCACGAGGGAAAGGCTGGCCGACTCAAGAGTGATCGGTTTCACCCTCCTATGCACGAGTTTAACCTTTTCTTCCTGGATTACCTTTTTCGCTGACTAAGGAAAATCTCATCACAATGTTGTAGATAAACCATGAACATTTTTCATAATACATTCAATATGTGTATGAACTTTGGTTGCACAGTCCATACCAAAATCAATGTCGTAAGGCCTCGACGCTGCCACCAAGAGGTTTCAACCAAAACTCTCACCTCAAGGGTCAAATCACACCATTAGCGAAAGTGTGATTATCAATTCTCCTCCTACAGGTATATCCATACATCAGGGTCAATTCAATGGTTTATCAAGAAACTATAGGTATGGTACAAGATTCTTGGAAGGAAGGAATGATCGGTACCTATGTCTATCGATACAGAATCAAGTAGAAGACACAGTCCGTACATAAAATCATTCATAGAGCCCATGGGTCACACTCCTTGAGTGCATGCAGCTACTCTCTTCCCCTACCCTCTAGCTCCCTGAGCCCGGTAGGGACTACAAAGGCGGGTGGTTGTAACATGTCAAAATGTACACCACCTCATGCTTCTATCCTCGCTCTGCTTCCACATTTTCTTCCCTACAGATACATTTGTTGTTAACACTTCCTCTTGTCAAAACATTTTACACACACAAGTCTCTGAGAGTAGTTCCAGTTCCAGGATTTCCCAATACTAACATTCACTGGCTGTATCCACTCAGCCAAAGAACATTCAATCCGCAATGGTTATCTCTAGAATATAGAGAAAAGGTGTTAGCTAGGATGTCCAACAACACACCTCACTCGGTAGTCTGAGCCCCAAAGCACTGATCATAAAATATTCATCGAGTACCAGGAACAATCGGTATGCCTGGATGAATTCTCAACTACTGACAAGTCATCATGATGAAGCTTCACAAGCTCTAATGAACTCTCAGCCACCTCCTCAAGCCTATCCTCAGCTGCCTGTGGGTTGGGTTCTCCTTGGATCCTGCGGGGTATCTAATGCTAAAACACGTGTAAGGAACTAAGTCAACATGTGTCATCTACCAGTACCTCCAGTTGTAACTACTGACCAACAGATTGTGATATAGCTGACACACCACCTGATGGTACAATCTTGGGCAACGGTCTATGTAATGAAGCTTCATCACTAACAAACCAACCACATGGTCACTCACTGAAAAACACTAGTATCTAAGATCACTATCTGCTCTACAGGTTTCTCAAATAGGAAGATAAGTCTAGAAATCACATCCATCCAGTTATCTATTGCCTGGGAATTTGTCTCGCCTCGTAACCTCAGAGGCCTCTACCGCTGGAACTCGTGCAACACGCTCAGTCGGCATGCACCATCAGCCAGCGCGGCTGGCGGCATCTGTTTCCCAATGGGTAGTGGTGCTATTGGTACACCACCCCAAGGATCCAACATAGTAATAGGGCCTTGCACTGTAGCCTTGTCCCTCGGTGGGGCTTCATCGTGTACTCCCTCAGAACTCTAACTGGCTATCTACATGGAGGCATCCGGAAAAAATGCAACACGGTCAAAAGTTATACTTGGTGAGCTAACCTGGTAGATCTAAATAAAATAAAACTTTTGAAAACACACTTGCAATCATTTTTTTCATGCACTGAGTCAGAGATCAGTAGTCAGGGTCCTAGTGTATGAATACGTCGGCCGCCGCACCAACACTGGACTCCATGAACTGAAAACCACACTCGGTACCTTGAACACTATTTCTTCACAGAAAATAAAGATCATAGACCTATGTTCTGCAGTATAACCGACTCCTCTGATACCAATTTGTCACGACCCATCCCCCAGGGCCCGTACTATGACTATCCCAAGCCTGCCTTCCATAGGACAGGGGCTGGCGACCAGCACCAAATGTGTAAATCCCTAAAAATGGGATGTAATTACCATTATAAATTATAACACAAACAACAGAGTATAGGCTGGAAGCAAAAAACTGAGTAAAAATGTATACAAAAGGAGTACTAAAAAGTAAAGGGTCCAGAAATACAAGCCCAATTGTAATATACAGGGAAACTGAAGTACATCAGAAGAATGGTGAAACAACTGCTGGATCGTGCTCCAGGAAATCCTACCTGAAGGGTAGGTACAGATAGCCTTTACAGCACTCCACATACTACTGTCTCCTCTATGTACTGTTATGCCATGTGGTCCACCTCTGGATACCATCTAGTCCTGGTTCACTCAGCCTCAGTCAGCGCCACCCATCATCTGCAACCAACACAACGAAGTGCGGTCATAGCCCGTTCATGGTTGATTATAACGATAGTCAGTAGGGACAATAAGACCCTCAATGCCTCACAAAATCAACAATGATAAACCACAATGTATGAATTCAACAGAAAACCACACTTAGGTATATTTCCATACATATACCTAAGTTATAAAGTAATTCATCTAAATCATTAGTTAAACAAAAAACTTACTAACTCAGCTCAACTAGGATTTGTATTCACATTTTCGAAACCATGGATGTTGTAGAACTCCACCTCTGTCGAGTACAGTGGGTCTTCCTCCAACTACCAGGTGCATCCCACTATCCTTGGACTTTGAAGGTACCCTCCTGTCAAGTATAATGGTTCTGCAGCACTCACATAGAGGCGCTCCCCACTATGGGTCTATTGCCAACTACCAAGTGCTCCCCCTAATATCCTGCAGAGGTACTCCTCTTGTCGATTTCCACGGGTCTACCACCAACTATCAGGTGATCCTGTTCCATGGGTCTTACACCAACTAAAAGGCGCTTCCCACTAGGCTAGTAAAATCACTCGGAGTCGAATCAGTCAAGCAGTCATCAGGTGTCAGCCAGCTACTATGTCTATGTACTCTGCTCGCTCGTCTACGTGAGGGTCCGGTCCACGAACTACATGTAGATACTCTAACTGTAATGAAGTACTACGTAGAAGTATCTCAAATGTACTCCTCATCATAGGGGTCTCAATGCAATAGATGTTGCATTAATAGGAATTACATACTGTGAGTTATAATCTTTTTAGTCCCAGGGGCCCAGTTGAATTCTTGTACGATCCAACATGACCATATCTCAGCATTTGTCTGAACTCTAGTGGGGTATACTCAAAGGGACCGTTGCATTCCAAGAATACTAACACCACCGAATGTTCATCTAATGGACGTCTGGTGCCAATGATATGGCCCAAGAAAGTATAGTGTGGGTAATGCGCTTCGGCCTGGTCCGACTCGGCCCAACCCAGACTGGGTTGATCCAGTCAGTCCGCTAGGTTTGGCCCGGTCTGCTAGGCCTAGCCTAGTGCAATATGGTGGAATTTATGCCTAGAGGTCATCGTGTAGGCAGCTTGTCCCAGAGGTTGAGGCCGGTTCGGCCAGCACCGCGAGGGGCATGGCTCGACAGCTTGGCTCGGGATGTCAGCAGAGCACCGGGAGGCCGTGCGGGGTGCAGGCAGGCCACTGGGATGTCGGGCAGGGCTCTGGGAGTCTGTGTGGGGCATGGGAAGGTGGGTAGGGTGCTGGGCAGGGCGATTTCTAGACACACAGGGCATGGGCAGGCCGACAAGGCGCCAGACAGGCTGGTTGGGCCCCAGGCAGGGCGCGCGGGAGGCCGCGCAGGGCGCATGTAGGCCTTGGGAAGACCTCCAGAGTGCCATTCAGGCCGCATGGGGGCCAGTCAGGGTGCGGGCAGGCCTGCGAGGTGGGAGGGAGGTCACGGGCAGGGAACAGGCTCACCAGTTCGATGCGGCTCAGGCCGACGCAGGCCAACAGTGTTCAACCGGGAGCATCGGTGTGTCGCGGGGGCGACACGATTCATGGAGCCTGAGGGTAGCACAACCTTTTTCATTGCCACCTTCATCATAGTCGTCTCAACTCCATGACTAAGAAACATCACAAAATATTGGTGGAGGGGGTTGGGACATGTTAGTTTGGTCGGCACCCTCTATTATTAAAGGTGATAGCAATTGGTTTATCAAAGGAGAATGATGAACAACAATTTCTTACAAATCTTTGCATCAATTTCTTTCAAATGAGTATGAGGAAATTAAAGGTATATTACTCAATGTAAACCCCCTACCTTTGATTTTTGGGCAGCACTCATTGATGGAGTCATAGAAGGACGACAAAGAAGGTCATCGTTCATCGTATCTGCCAAGAACTTCCAAACACAAGCTGTGTTGGCTCGTTGACAACGATGCATAAGTGGGTCATCGAAGACATCTCACGATGGTAGATGCTCAAAGGAAGAAGTCGAAGAAGGTCATTTCCAGCATTCATTTTTAGAAGAATGTGTTCTTTGTTCATCGTTGGAAGGGGAGGTCCTTCGTTGTAGAACTCCTTTTCTCCCAAGCTCTCCTCCAAAGATGAATAGATGTGCCAACCCAAAAATAATAAGAGATTGTGATATCTTATTATTTTGTTGCGAAAATATTAAAAAATAATAATTAAATTAAATGGCTCCACCTAATTAATGTGAAGGATTAGGAATATTAAATTATGAGTTTTCCCTATTAATTAAAGGGATGTGGTGGCACTATAAATGGTAGAGGAGGTCAAGGGAATCCCCCCTCATTAATGAGGGGAGTTGAGAGATGTGAAACTCCTCCAATTAATTTGTGGGTTTTAGTATCGTGTGGTCCCCATGTCGTAACCTCTCACGGGAGGTTATGATTTAGGTGGTCTCCACCACCATAACCTCTCATGGAAGGTTATGGTGTGGTGGTCCCACCTCCAACTTCCAAGTGGAGGTTTCAACTACTAGTCAACTACATGGAGGCCAAAATAAAATAATGTTTAGCTCACATTATTTTTTTGTTTTTTTATGAAAACCCAAAAACTAACTTTTATTCTCTACCAACTATCTTCAAGGTGAAAGCCTTCTTAAGCGAATACTGACACTGTAAGTTCAACGGTGCCCTCAGATTTAAATTTTGAGCATCGGTTCCAAAGTTAGAAAAAACCTGCCCGTACGTTTACTGAACGTACCTGAAAAAAACTTTAGAAGTTGATTCTAGACACACCGAAACTCAGAATCACGCGCTATCAGTTCTCACAGACTCGTAAAAATTCCCATGTATTAAAAAAAATTCCACGAGATTTATGGGTCTTTACATATTAAATTATTTAAAATTCATAAAAAAAAAATTTTCAACCATATGAAATGGTTATCATTTAAATTATCATAAAAAATTAATTTCTAGGAAATTTTTTTTCTTCATAGAATCATTCATTCCCCCAAAAGTGTAAGAATGATTTTTAGGAGGGTAATTGTCAAAATTGATATCATTCGGTTGAAAAAAAGAGACAATGGTAAAAACATAACAAAATATATTCCAAATTATATTATTTGAGATGGTTTATAATAATAAATTTCATATATTTTAAAAAAATTAATTTGAACATTTATATATATTAATTAAATATTTTTAAAAATTACATTAATGGATTCCATATCACTTATAAAAGGACACAACAACCCCTCTCTTATACACATTTGAATAGTCATTTGGTTTTCATGACCCATTCCAAAATAAATTGTAAAAATTCATCCCCACATTAAAGAAGTTATGGTTTTGGACTAATAGAATCCTTACAGTGCATAAGGTGTAATGTAATGGTGGTTGTCCGAAGAAGAGGTATTGATTTCATTTGAATGTCTTTTAATATTTCAGCATATATGACCTTAAATTCATATTCAAACATGTTGATATAATAAATAATATTTTTATATTATGATGATTTTTTTTAATTTCATAACCTATATACATCTCATTCATCCATTAATTGGGAAACGATTACATTATTTGTATGTTCATCAGATAGGACTCTTATGAAACTAATGTAATACATTTACCCCACCTCCTCTAATATTGAATTATGATGATGTATTTTATTTATATACATCATATTTAGGAATAATGTTTATTATGTAATCATTATATATTATATATTTCCATATTATTCAACCCAATGAATATTGATAATGTCATTCATGTGTATATGTGGATTACAACCTCCAATAGAGGTGAAGGATTATAATAATTTCAAAAAATGGAACATATATATTAATTATATAATGTGATAATAATATTTTTATGATAAAATTATAATATTTTTAGAAAAAATAATATTTAACTCATTTCCCTTATGCTCTTAAATAATGAAAATGTTACTTATGAGTGTGAAAGACTTAGGTTCTCCATGTGTGTATAATTATTCATTTTTCATATCCATATCTCATGGTAACATTTATATGCACAATTGATATATAGAATTTATAGTTACTACCTGAATTTTATTTTTTAAATTGTTGAACAGTGACACCTTTTACAATGGTCAACACACTGAATCTGTATTGATATTATGAACTTAACTTCCTCAAAAAAAACCCAACTTGGGAAAAATAGATTATGTAATTAAGTTTGTCCTTAAATAAATTAATAAATTTGTAAATAGAAATTAATAATTTCTATAAAATCTTCTTATGAAATAAATTAATTTTTATAATTTTATTATACAATTGTTAACAGATATTCCAAGAATGTTTGGTCTCCTATTATAAGATTTGACCTCAATTTAATATCATTGAGTTACATATTAATTTTATGAATGTAATTTATTTTATATGAAAAATATTCATCCTCTATACAAAAGTTATATCATTACTCATTAATATTTCATTTAATTTTTAGTTATAATTTAAATTATTTCATAAAAGGATATATGACGTGAAGCTTACCATGTGTTAAGGTGTTTGTTAACTAAATTACCCTTTATTGGTATTTAAATATAATTATTTTTCTTTCTTACTCCATGATTATGAGTAATTTTATTACTTATTAGTTTTCAATATTTCTAAATTTTTTGGATTATTTCCATTTAATCACATAATCACTTTACTGATTAATTTTGACTTCAAAAGTTATGAATTTTTCAAGGGATTTCATTATCTTAATCACATGTTATTTACACATGTTTCATCTTGTTCATCATTATTTCATTAAATATTGTACTTTAATACCCTTTAATGATCATTGAAATATAACATCATATAATTCATAGGATTTATAGATCCATAACATACTATTTCCTTCAGTGATTTTTCATTAAAATATTACCATATCGTAAAGGATTTGTGTTTCAATAACCTTTATTTTCAAGATCATTTGTGTTCAAGGATCCGTTAGATGAAATAATATTAAATTATTTTCTTGATCCTTATATATTCATTATCCTCTGGTTATGAATTTATTTTACTTGAATAATTTTTATTTCCCAATTTATTAATCAAAGAAGCATCAAGGATGTTGTTTTTCAGTGATACTGATATTTTTTTATTCTTTAATATCAAAAATCATTCTCTTCCATATGCATGTCTAATAAAGATTATATCATGGTTTTTCCTTTTAATATATATATAATTTCTTAAAGATATTTTTCATGAAATTTGATCAACTATTAAAATTATTTAAAAGTAAATTTCACATAGTTTTCTATATGGGTCACCATTACCACTCTTTACAAATTGTTTAAATTTTTTTCTATTTTAAACATTTGAAACATTAATAGATTATCCCACCATCAAGACTATTTAATTTATTGAATAATCCTATAAATTTTTCTATGGTTAATTTCAATGAAATTTATTTTCATAAAAAATTCTTAATTTTTAATAGTTTTAATTTATTTTTAAAATGAAAAGGGTGACTTGTTCAAAAAAGATTTAGTGATATTTTTTGTGTCCATATTAATGAATTAAAACAATAGTTTATTTTACTTGTGATTCAATAAGTAAATGATGTATTAAATCTATCCTTATTCCATTTTGGGATATTTTATGATATTTTGAAATTTATTTTTATATAACCCTATTCCATTCATTTGATTCATGATAATATGAAAGAATACTGATTATTGTTTTTAATATGAAATATTTTAATTGAATTTATCATGATATGGATCTTAGATATTATTAATGAATGAAAAATTGGGTAGTAAACCCAAATCCTTGATAGATTTTTTCAAGAATGTTATTATTCAGTTCATTATATTCCTCCAATTCATTGGATAATGAAGGCAATGTTCAATTAATATATGTATCTTATAAAAGTATTCAGAGTTAAATATTAATAGGTTACTCCCTAAAAATTGTGATAATTAATCATGAAATGTTATCCCATTTTTATAGATTCTATTAATGGTTATATGAAAATAGTTTTCCAAGACACCAACATGTTTTTATATTCCTCTTATGAGTTTTTAATGGATTCATTTATTGAAATTGATATCAAATGGAACTAGATTATTCATTCGAATGAATATTATATTTTTAATGAATTCTGATAGGTATAATTTCTTATGTTATATGGATTTTCTATATAAATTATATAATTTTTTTCTCATCCACTATGACTATGTCATTATACCATTTTGTTAATCTTATTCTCACAGATGATATTCAATTGTTACTACATATATGTACCCTTTTAGGGAAATTATGCTCACCCTTCTTGTGTTTACTTTTACCATGGATATAAAGATTATTGTTATGTATATTATTCTATTGGAGGTTTATAGATATGAGTAACATAGTTGGAGATGATGTATATATTTATGAAGTAGTTGGTGATATATCTATGTTATTATGTATGAACATTTCGTAATTCTATAAAACTCAAAACCTAAAATATCTTTGTGTATGTATGTGATACTATATTTTATTTTGATTTTATATGTTTTTCATTGTGAAATTTGTATAAGTTTTATCAGTATAAAATCTAGAAATATAATGATTGTTTTTTTAATACCATATGAGGAAGTGCGAGTTCAATGCTATGATAGTTGGCATCGATGTAAGGTTTTGAAATTTATAGTGATTACGATAATTTAATGCCTTTTAATAAAAGTGTTATAGATAATATATTGAGTTTATAAATTTCTTTTTGATTAAATGTTCATTGTAATAGAAACCCCTTTCTATGTTTTATGGGATGTGGGTTTTAGGTGACTAATGAAAATTTAAGGGTATTGTTCTGAGTGATTTATATATAAAAGCAATGATTAATATGTATTATTACTTCAATGTAATGATATTAAATTTCATTGATATTTCATCTAAAATGTATGAGATAAATTTCGAGATTAAAAAATATTTAATATTAAATATATTGTGGTTATTTGGGATATAGGTTTATTTATTTATGGAATGATCTATGATAAAAATTTTGTATTATTCATGAATATTGTATATTAATTTATTATTTCATAATTTTATTGTTTAAAAAAAATTTATATTATATTATGTTGTGAAAACTATTTTTTATTTTGATTATATATAAAGAAAATAGGAATAATTTGTTATCCTTTATAGATTATCATATCCAATAGAAGTTGCGTTTAATACATTATGCATTAAAAACTCATCATCAAAAGTCATTATTTAGAGAAGAAAATATTTTAATATCATGGAAATTAATAAATTGAAGATATTATACATTAAAAGTAAGAATATTTCCTTATGTAATTAGTCTAGATGTTATATTAATTCCTTAACTCTATGAAATGGATGTTGAATAAAAAAATGTTATCTTTTTATGTTTATTTTTTATAAATAAATTCTCTTTGTTAGATCACCTTAATTAGTGGTTTTTTTCATTATAATCAATTTGATAATTCTGACCTTATTTTGGAATTTATATTTACCATAATTTTCATAATTTTACTTCTGTTTTATAATAGCAATTTATGTTTTTATTAACGAGATAGAGGGTTTAGGTTTGAGGGGGTCTAAAGTGGTTCAATCAGAGCATGTATCCTCTTTCAATATCCAATCAACCAATTAAGAGTGATCAAAAAATATGTAATTTATTATGAACACTAGTTGGATTTGAATAATTTTTTTATTCTATATTACCTTCATATTTCCTTTTACTTCTTTTTAAAATGACGTTTTTTAACCTTATTTATGATGTCAGATTCCAATAATAGAACCTTAAAAATAAAAACCCATGTTTTTCATGATCACATTAAAATTTTAAGGTTGATGTATAATAAGGGTGGAGGTATAATGTAATATACTAATATAAAAATAATATAATTATCAATATCATATAATATATTCTTAATTCATATTAAAAAAAACCATGAAATTGTATTATTTACCTATTATAGTTACCACTTTTCAATTAAATTAGTGGGAATGTACACGACCAGAAAAAAAGATGGAATATATATATATATATATAATTTTCATACTAAATAAAACTTTATTGGTTACTTTTTAATAAATAAGAATTTAATTTTTCAATAATGTCATTTTACGGTTGAAAAATATGTTTGCTTAAAAAAATAATACATTTTGTGAATGAATATTATAATTAATTTATATAAATTTTAGAAATTTTATTTAAAAAAATATGTCATTGTTATATAAATCTTGTGAAAATTAACTTAAAGTGAAATGTTTATATATTTCTAGAATGATTATTTTTTGGTGAATAGTGAAAATTAAGGAATATTGTGTACTGTCATTTTATTTCATTGAGAAAATAAATATAAAAGGTCCATATTATCATAGAGTTACATAAGTAGCCTTAAATTATTAATAATCTAATTAATTACTTTGGAATCACCACTATACATATTTTTTTCATATAAGATGATATTTATCCATATAAATAGTCTCATTTTATATTTTAATAATAAATGAATTTAAAAAAATCTATAAATATAATCAAAAAAAATTATTCAATATTTGGAATTAGGATAGAAAAAAATTAATTATTAAACAATAATTGTTTTCATTATTAGTAGAAATCATTGTATGATATTTTTACCATATTAAGGATAAATTTTTTAATTGAGGTCAAAAATTATTTCTTAAGGACTAAAAATAACAGTAATATATGATTTTAATCTATTTTATGAGTGCTATTTGAACTTCCTCGTCCAATTATCTAGTTAAAAGAAATTTATATAAATTATTCATTTAAAATTACATATATCACTTTAATGAAATATAAATTCTGAAATGTAACTCTCTTTCTTTGAATATATATAATTTTTTGAGATATGGATAACAATTAAATATATTCTATTATAAATACTAAATTTAGAGAAAAATTATTTTATTTATCACGGTAATATATTTTACATTTTAATTAATTAATTAATTACCTTAAATTCTTATGAAACCTCAACTCAATAATTTTTAAATTAGTAAAAAATTCAAGTAAATTATTTTTAAAAAACTAAATGTAATTGTGTTATGGTTAGTAATAGTTTCCCAAAAATTATGAATATAAATATAACATATTATATATTTTTTAATGTTTTTATTAAAATTTATGTGTTCTCTTGTGGTTTTCCAATTAAAATTATGTGACAAGGTTCTAAAAATTTAATCAATTGTGTTTTAGGATATATAATAATTTATTAAATGATATAAAAGTGTTAAAAATATTTTTAAATGAAAAGTATAAATATAAATTGATGAAAATTCCATCCCTTAAATTTTGATCAATTTTGAACCATATATGTACTTTTATTACACATTAATATTGATAAAATTATTATGGATATTGATAAAATTATTATGGATATTAAGATTAATGTTGGTAAACAATGGGGTTAAACCAGATGATATCATTTAAAATGATATCTAAACCAAGAAAATGTTTATTGTGTGATTATATTTGGACCATATATAACATACCTAACATTTTACTAATGTAATTACAATGACTTAAAAAAGTAATTATCCATTAAATACATCAAAAGAATCAATATGTCAAGTGTGTTTAGAAGAAAAGTTACATAAATAGTAAACATGAAACTAGAATAAAAAAATTTTATTGATATTTATAATGATCTCACAACCCCCTTTCAAATAATATAACTACATATGATATCCTAGAAAATACATAGGTAGAATAGATGAGTTAAAAAACCTTATAATAGAATAAACATGGGAATAAAGCATAACACTAGAGTCAGAAAGCATAAATTATAACATAAATGACATGCCACATGAATAAAAATATAGAAGAATATGACTAGGGAAACAATAGAAAGTGGAATCAATATATAACATGTCATAAAAATTATTCAAGGCTTACTTCCAAGACTTTATCACATGGTCAGAAGAGTCCCATAATGTATGAGGATTTCTCCATAATCTCATACATAACATATCTTGAAAAAAAACATTACCCAATACATTGGACTAATATATGGAAACACATGTCCTTACATGTTCATGCATATGTTTTTTGTATAAAGAATTCAATCATAAAGTGTAAAAAAATGATTTATAATGAAACTAAATGGGTATCAAAATCAGGTCCTATGTAATAAACAAAGGAAATATCATAATGGAATTGATGAAATAAATGTTTAAATAATAATTGGAAATTAATTAAACAATTATAACATTAAATCAAGAATAATTCTGTCCAAATTAACTAAAAACTTGAAAAGTAACGGTTATGTGACTTTATAAATGTGTGACTTTAACACAGGTTTATAGAAAATAATTAATATTCTTCAAAGAGGTTAAAGGAATAATATTATTCATTAATCCAATAATGTAAAAATTATGTTTTACATGATAAATTGAGTGATTTTATAAAAAAATCGTACGTGTAATATATTATATGAAGCATACTTAAAAACAAGTAAGAAAAATGGATGTTCCCTTTTAAATCATGATTTATTATCAAGAGGAATTTAGAAAGAAAACTTTTAAAACATGTATTTATGAGTAAAATAAAGATAAATTGAACTAGATAGTTAGCTTTGGAACATATAAATAGAATATAAAAGATTTATAACGTAATAATGAAGATTCAAATATAGTTTAAGAAAGATAAAATGTATCCTAATGTAAAAACTAGACGTTCAGATATATCTCTTACCTTATTTATGAATTTACACTACACTTGGACAAAATTTGATAGATTATTAAATTACATTTATTAATAATTTTATTCATAACCTATTCCACATATATTTGATTTATTATAATTTTATTATTTTTATAAATGTATATACTAAAATGTTATAATGTTAGATACCATCATTCTTGCATCATTCATTTAATGTTTTCATGATCAGTTCACTTGTGTATAATTATGAATGTTCGTTTCAAATTTAACTAATTCTCCAAACTTAAAATTAAATTGTAATAATTCACATAAATATTATTTAATGGTCCAAAAATCATTATTTTCTTAAAAAATGATGATTCATTCGATAAAATGTTAATGACACGTGTATAGTTTATTTCGGTAGTTTTTATAACCATCATAAACAATTATCATTTTAATGAATATTATGTGTATATATTGGTTATTGAAATGGAAAATTAAAACTCATTATCCATGAAGGCTATGACCCAACATATTATGGATGATGTTTTCATTTTTAAAATAAACGAAATTGCGATGAGATTTTATAATTGATATTACATTAAAAAAATTAAAAAATTATATATTACGTAATATTGGGGTTATCATGTCAATTTAAATAGGGTTTGAGGATATGGTTGGATAAATAATTAATTTAAAAGAGAAATGTGTAGGATTTTACCTCTTGGATGTTTAATTTTGAAGAAAACCATGATGAAAATAAAATTTATCTCTTGGTGATACCATAAATACCATGACATAATGAAGAGACTTGTGGAGGGAATTGGATATAATATTTTCATGAAACGAATATTTAATGTTCTTAGGAGACGACGTGTTGATGGTTTATATTTATAAGGGGAGAAGTGGGGAGTTATAATTTTTATATTCTTTATATTCTTATTTTCGATCAACACAGTCAATATTATTGATTATCAATACAATATATTGTAGATCATTCATTTGAATTCTTTATAATTGTTAATTTCCTCAGTCAGGACTCAAAAATTCATGTATTTTTTAAATAATGTTAATATGGTAAATTATTTTATATAACTATGAATAAAAAGCCTCAAGATTTTTAGAAAAATATAAAACATTCAACCTAAATATTTTTTTATGTATAGATCTAAGAAATATACTCCTTTTTATGAAAATCAATTTTTTATTATGATAATTTATATTTTTAAATAAAATCATCATTTATTCAAAAATACATATCTTAGTATTGTAATTGATTTAATTAACCATTTACCAATTACCTATTGTATCATAAAATCATTATATAACTATAAAAAATTATAAAATTAAATTTTTAATCCTTTTTATAATCCCTAATTTTCTTTTAAATAATTATATTCATTATAAGTTAAAAATAAAAGATTTATTTTTTAAAATAATAATAATACAAAAGAAGTATTTTAAATTATTTCTTATTTTGCCATTATATAATTATATATAATATTTTCATTTATAAGGTACCTAAATATAACTATACACTTTCATATGATAATTTACTATTCTAATTGTTATATTACTGTTACTTCCAATCAGATTACTATTCCAACAGCTAGGCCACTTTTCAAATGATGATATTACTAGTCCTACCATCATATTTAAAATGGTCATATATGTTTACTATATCAATTAAATAACTAGAACATTATTTATTAACTATTATATTCTCTCATGGAAATTTATTTTTTCATTCTCAAAATAAATGTTTTTTTATTATCATTTTTTTTCTACAACTCTTTTTGTTAGTGTGTTTATTCTGGTAGACCAAGAAGATCCAAATTATCCTATTATTATTCACTTATTTTCTATTTATTTTCCTTAAATTTTATTTCATATTATTCATGGTTTAATTTTATATTTAATTTATCATCTGTCGTTAATGAGAATGATGTTTTCTTAATTTATATATGCTATGTATGAGCTTTGTACAGTAGGATAAAATTAAAAGAAGAGAAATTCCATTTATAATAAATGTGAGTCATTATATTCGTCCCCCCATATGAAATTTCACTATTTAATTTTTTAACATAATTAGATGGAAAACAGGTGAGGGTACTTCTATATCATCACTTTCTCTGGTTCCCATGTCACATATTCATACTTATTATTTTCCAAAAAAAACTATGACAAGGTGAGTTGTCTTGTTGACAAAAACGTTATCTCTATTGTCCAACATCTTCACAATAATATCCTTATAAGATAGTTCATTCTCTATTTTCACCACCTAGGAATTCAATACATGTCAAGGATCTCATTTTTACATCCTCATGGTAGATTTTTGGAATACATCATGGACATGACACATAGCTGGTGGATGTTTTAGTTTATAGGTAATATATCCCACATGATCAAGAGTATCAAAGGGATAATTTACATAGGAAATATATTTCTTGTATTCTCAGATCTCATGACACTCTTCCATGGAGATATGTATTGGAATACCGTGGCTCCAACAGCAAACTCCATGCCCCATCTATAATTAATAATGTGGATATTTTGAAACATTATGAAACCCTAAGGTGTTGTTCAAAAGAGTTAAAATTTATTAATAACTCTTCAACCATTTATGATCTCATAATATTTCATTCACCATCTATATCCCATTATTTAGGTGTTATTCATCTTTTCTCATAGAGTGCTTCATATAAATCCACTTTGATGTGTGAGTGGAAACAATTTTTTTTACAAGAATTCAACTAAGGGAAGATTTAAACACCATCCCCCATTTATTTCATTTAAGCATGTTCCCAACATTTCTTATAGGGTCTTAATAGTATTCTCATAATAGGCTATAGTTTTTGGATGATAATTCACACTATCATTCAGATTAGTGTTTAGAGTATATGTTAGACTCTTCTTGAACATGGAGGTAAATATCATATCTCAATAAAATTCAATCGATAAATGTACTCCATGAATCCTAACCACTTATCTGATTTATATCAATGTGAGTTTATTGAGTTTGTAGTCACCTAGTGTTGTAATAAAGTGATCAGTTTTTTAAAGATGATCCATAACATCCTATAGATCATTATTTCTTCTAGAGGTCTTCCGAAGCCTAGTGAAAAGTTCCATGGTGATTTTTCTTAGTTCCATGTATGTATGGTTGATGGATTTATCATCCCCTTACACCCTTTCCTTTCATACGTCACTTGTTGACATTCTAAAAACATTGATGTATATCCTTCAATCATATTCTTTATTTTTTACAATCAATAGGGATATATCATGTTACATCTTTGTACACCTAGGTGGATGCAGAAGGCCGAGATATGTGAATCATTAAAAATCTCCATCTTTATTGCAAGGTTTTATGGTATAAATAGTCATGACCTAAAATATATGACCCTTTCCTAATAAATTTTTTACACTTAGTATTTTTTTTTCTAAATATATTCCACAATATTATGAATTTCCAAATCATCTCTTCGGTAATAATTTATCTTACATAAAAGGGATAGATGATAAATTATTTTATAAATTAATGATTGTGTGAATTTTTTTATAATTCTCTTGTCCTTCATTCTCATGTATAAAAGGATTATATCGTTATCAATTATCTTCATTGATATTGTTTTAGGATCCTTTCATGTTAGAGAATCTTCCACTTTATTCACCTTTCCGGGATGGTAGTGGTTTTGGAATTTATAATCCTTAATGAAATCTAACCACATTTTCTAGGGAATATTTATTTCCTTAAATGTGATTATATTTGATGCAATTGTGATAAATAATTATCTCACACTAATCCCCATGTAGATAACGCTTCCAGATTTATTACACAAATACATTAGTTTCCAACATCATATTATTAATCGGATTCTTTTTCTCATGAACATTCAGAGGCTTATAAGAAAATGATATCATTTCATAATTTTACATAAGTACGTGCCATAATCCCTTTTTTATTCATCACTATCCAAGAAAAGTAGTAACCCACTTTTGTTTAGTGTATGTACTGATGCATTGACAATACGGTTTTCAACTCTCTAATGTAGTATTCACATTTAATATTCCAAAAACATTTACACCCTTTATATTTATCATCGTTAATGTGTATTATAGTCATAGATAGATCCTCAAAATTTATCGTTAGTACATAGCTAGAACAAGGAAACATCATATCCTCATTAAATATGTTTCTCTTGTGCACTCCTTGATATTATTTTTCATTAAATAGTCCACAAATATTTCTTTCTTGGTGCTAATGTTCCAAAATAAGGATACTTCATCCAAAACATTCAATTAACCTACTTTTCATATATTTTCTCTGACCAAAATGTCTTTACTATATTAATATAATACTGTTCATGCTCTTCATTTAACATAAATTATATCATAATATCATCTATAATGACTACCATAATTTTCTGATGTAATATCTAAATACAATATTCATTATATCCACGAGAGTTTCTACTACATTACTGAGTTTGAACGACATGACTATGATCACATAGTTTAAATTCCTCATGAAAAAGGAAAAATTCGGGATATCTTCATTATTATCCATTAATTAGGGATATTTTGGAAGATGGTCCACATTATTGAAATACATGGAACCACATAGATGATTTATGAAGTCATCTATCCATGGAATATGATACATGTTATTTTTGGTGATTTTTTGATTTTATGAAAATCAATGTAGAGGCACATTATTATATCCTTCTTCTCTACAAATTGGACTGGAACACTCCATAGTAAAAAACTCAAGAATATAAAACCATTTTCCATATGTTCATGTAATTGTGTCTTAAATTCTTCTAAAACAATAGTGGACATCGTTTATAGTGTATTTGATATTTGAAGAGATTCAGGTATTAGAATAATTGAGAAAACAACCTCTTAGTCAAGAGGATGACATAGAAATTATTTATTAAACACATAGGTGTAGTCCCTCACAATAGTAATGTCTTATATAAGGATCATTTCCATTGTCTCAATTGTTTGAGAAAGATATTCTTTATTATATGGTAAAAGTATACATTATTAAGATGGAAATTCTAATGGATACGTACACTCCTCCATACATTTTAATATATTCATTTTATACTTTAGGAAGTGAATGGTGATATACCAATCCTGTTATTTAATGTTTGATTTATATAAAGATATCTAATATAAGATCAATAATTAATAAAACTCCACCTAAGGAAGTGGGACATTATTTTATGGGATGTTTAGTCCACAAATAATGACCATAGAGGAGTTATATACCTTATATGAAATGATTGAATCATTCTTAGATTTCGTGGATAACTCAACCTCCATATTTTTAGGCGGTGTTTGAATAATTCCAATAAACATGAATTATACGAATGAATGCATAAAACAATTATAAAATAGTATTTTCATTATTTTTGAAGGAATAACCAACATACCAGTCACCCCATTTTTGTTGGAATCCACCTCTGTGTTAGTGATAACATATACCGCTCCATGATACATTGGAGGTTCTTGTCATTGATTTTCCAAATTTAGAGTATTCATCATATCCCTTTATAAATTATTATCTTGATTCCTTATTTTCAATATTTGAAGCATCTCTTGGTTCTCTTTATAATGTTCCATATATGACTCTTCTCACAATTTTGATAGGTGGTAAGTTTATTTTTCATCCCTAAATGGGATATAACAATTTATCTTCCCATATTTAACCCAATTTCAACTTTTTCTCAATGAAAATGAGTCCAATGAGAGTCTCCAATTCCCATCCCAATAGAAAGGGAACAATAAAAAATATATTCATAGTTGTCAAAGTATCAAATAATAAATTCAATTCATAGAATAAGATGTTATACACTATATAATCCATGCACCTTTGATTCAATTATACAAAAAAAGATAGAGAAATATCATTGAAGCCTTTTGATGTTTTCCTCGTACACCCTGATAGACTCGTATTCCATTTTCATTAGTAAGAGGAACTTGCTATTAATATTATGATGGAGATTTTTGGGAAAATAGTTATTTGGAAAAATATTTTCATCCCTCCTTCCAATTCCATTGAATCAATTTCTCCATTAGAATTTTTATTCATAACCAGTCTCTACCACTGATGAACTTACCCATCAAAATAATAGACAGCCAACATGAAATTCACTTCTACTAATAACTAAATGGAAAAAATAACCTCTTAATGGATTTAATCCATTATTACATTATAATAGAAATTTAAGGGACAAGAATGGTATGAGGTCTTCTCATGTAAGGGATTCGACCAAAACTGGATCTCTCTTTAGTGAATGAGTGTGGTGTACATGATTCAAGTTATTATTTATAACCAGATCTAGTTGAGGCAATATTTTCATGATTTTATGGGTTCCCATTCCAATTAGTTGTGGAATATCTTTAGTTAAATCTTCATATTTTCTATAAATTTGTTACTATCAAATGTTATCCTATTTAAATTAATTAACTAAAATAGAAAAATAAAATTAGGGGGATTTAATACATAGTTTATCAGAATTGAAAAAAATTGTGAACATGTAAGGACGTCAATTTTAGTGAAAAAATGCCCAAACATATGATCACTATGTATAAATATTGGAAATAAATGTTCTTATAGTTCTCCCTAGGGATCATACAAATGTATTCTGGTACTACTACCAAAAAATAACTAGACCCTTTAGAGATACTGACAATAGAATAGCTATACATTTACATAAATTATTAAAAGATTTTAAGAACAACTCTTCATCAAATAAAATCCAATGATAAAAAATTAAGATATGTTTGGAAGACTAGATACATAATTAGAAACATGAAAATATAATAAAAAATATTTTTATTAATATCAACAATGATCTCCTAACTCCATTGGATCTTCTACATCTTCAGAAGATAATTGTAGAAAACAAACATGTCACATGAGGAAGAACGGATAACATGATAACATAAAATGGATGTATTAGGAACAAAAAATGGAATAAAAAAATATTATACATGGAGTCATATAATAATTTAAATATATCAATGTAGTATAAATATCTAACATGTAATAAACCCGAGTCAAGGCTACATTTGAAGACTAAATCACATGGCAGACAATGTTTCATAATAGATTATGTTTACTCAATAATCTGATACATTATGTATTATAAGAAAAAATATTACCCAATTTATTGAAGTTCTATCTATGAGAAAATTTCATAAAATTTTTTATGCATATGTGTTCCCCACGAATAAGTAATAAATAAGATGTTAATATAATATTTCCTCTGAAAGGAAATGAGTTTCAAAATCATGTCATATGGTATAAATAATGGGTTTATCATAATGGTATTCATGAGATAGGGGTCTAATTAATTACTGAAAATTTATCAAATAATGATAATAATAGATCATGAATAATTATTCCCATCTCAAGTGAAAACAAGAAAAATAATTTTTAGGTAACACTAAAAACACTCCACTTTAATGTTGTTTTAGGGAAAAGAATAATGATTCTTCACATGAGATGAAGGATTAATTTTTAACATAAAATTAAATATGAGCTAAAAACGTTTTATTGGAAAAATTTATAGATTCTAGAAATATATTTGAGGCTCAAAATGGTATATTATGTGTACATTAAAATGGTATAAAATAAATAATTTCCCTTTAAATAAAATTTTCTTATCAAGATTAATTGTGAAGAAACCCATTAGAACATTAATTTATCTATATAATAATTAATATCTGAGATAGATGAATATATTTGAAACATATTAAATTAATATATATGAATAAAAAAGGAATAATATGGATTTTAATTTAGTTATAAAATTATAAAGTATACATCAATGAAAAAAGAGGTTAAAAGAGATCACTTACATTATGTCAAAATGTGTTATGTATAGTGATATAATGTCCTAGATAATCAAATTAGATTCACTATTAATTAACCAAATAAGATATTAAATGTATAATATATTTATTATTAATATATTAACATCATTTGGGACCATTTTAATGAGTTTTATAGTTTAATTATTTCTTTTTGGGAGTATTATTATCACAATTTTATGATCAGATCCCTTACGTATAATTATGGTAGTTCTTTTCAAATTTGAAATATTCTCATGAAGTGAAATTTTATCGTATTAATTCAGTTGTAAATGTTTAAAATGTCACATATATATGTATATATATATTTAATGATATGATGATGATTGATTAGATAAAATGTTAATGACAATTGATTAGTTTATTTTAGAAGTTTTTACGACCATAAAAAACTAGTATCATTTCATTTAATATTATTTTTATTTATTGGTTCCATTAAATGAAATATTATATATTATACACATTAAAATATTATTTAACGGTAATAATTTTTTTATGACCATCTTGTAAGGTGGTAATTGAAAAAAGATAATATGAATTGTCCACGAAGGTAGTGAAATGATATATTAGTGATGATTTTTTCATTTTAACAATAAAAAGAAGAGAGAATGGATTTGATGATAGATATTCCATTAACACAATAAAATTCTAGTATATATATAATAATGGATTTATCATGTCACTTTGGATAATGGTGTTTTGGAAAAGGTAGAAGAAATAATTAATTTATCATAAAAAGATGGAGGATTTTACCTCTTGAATGTCATCTCCTTGTGGATCCCCATATAGAAAATTAAATTGGTCATTTTGTGGGTCTAAAATTTTTGGGATGAATGGAAGATGCACGTAGATGGAGTTTGGATGAATATTTCAATACCCAAAAACTTATATGGTGTTATGAAATATAGTAATGCAGGTGGGTATTTATAAAGGGTAATGGGTGTTTTCGATTCTTATATTTATTTATTTGTTATTTTTTGTCATGATTATGTGTATTATTGATTCATGGAAAAATATACAGTAAATAATTTGTTTGATTGATAATTAATGGGTAATTACATCACTTATGACTCAAAAAATCATGTTACTAGCTTATAATGATAAAATGTGTTAAATTACCGTACTTCACTTTTAATCAAAACACATATATTTTTGAAAAATCCCAAATGTTCTCACAAACCATTTTTCGTTTTTTTTATATTTAAAAAATAGAATCCATTTTATAAAAAAATTATATGTATATAAATATAAATTTTTAAATAAAATCATCACTTATTCAGAAAATAATGATTTCAATATTATAATATATTTTATCACCCTTTTAAAAAGAATTTTTATAGTTATAATATAATATTATAATTGTAATAGAATATAATATTAATTATCGATACCATTTTATAAAAATATTTTTTGAACAATATTAAATTTTTTAAAAAATATAAAAAAATAAATTTATATTTAAAAAAATATTTACTCTTATAATCTCATTTTTAAAAACATATATTAAATTTTACCATGATATAATTGTATCCTATTTTCATTTATAAGTGACATAAATTTTATTTCACAATTTTATAGGTGATGATGTTATTTTAATAGTCATATTACAATTCCTAAAGTTAAGATTATTATTCTACTAATTATTTTATTCTTCCAAAAGTAAATATGTCATTTTAATGGTTAGATTTAGAATTTTTATTTGGGTTTAATAATTTATATAAATACCTCAATCATTCCCTATTCTATAATATATTTTCTTATGGTTATTTATAATTTCATATTCTAAATGAATATTTTATTATTATAAAAGGGCTTTGTTTCAAAAATATTTTTCATGATTGGGGCCATTTTATTAGAACATGAAGATAAAAATTATCACATTATCATTCTATTTTTTTTCTATTTATTTATTTATTTTAATATTTTTTTCATTATAATGTGTTTATTTTTTGAATAATTTATCATTGTTCATTTATAGGAATAATGTTTTTATAGGTTTCTCTTTGTGATGTATGATCATTATAAAAAATGAAATAATTATAAGAAGGGTATCTATATTGAAAAATAATTGGGTTATTAAAAAATATCTTCTTAATTAAAATTAATTTTATTTTGGAACCATTCGATGTTATATAGACACGTATTATTTTATATTAATGCATTTATTTCTGAAACTGACATTCTTGATATATTATGATAATAAAAATTTAGTAAATGTTTTAAAATTACAAAAAATAATTTATTTATATTAGTGAATGAAATATAGTTTAAAATATCAATCGTGATTCCTTTATGGTTCAACATTATTTTTTAGATAAATTATTGACCCTTAAATAGTAAAAAACAACAATATCATGGTAATTGTCAAACATGTTAATAGGTGTTAAAAAGAGATAAGGGTAAAAACATATTCATAATAAGTCCAAATATTATTTTATGAGTTTATTTATACTCAAAATGATAATATATATTATTAATATAAATTTGGAACAATTAAAACATTAAAAATTATTTATAATAATTTTATAATTTAAGAAATTCAATGAATTCCACTCCCATGTATTATAAAAGAGAACCTATATACTCTCTTATCAAAACATAAATAGCCTTTTCTCATCTAATCCCATCCAAAATTGAAAAAATAAATCCCTTTACACGTTATAGAAGACTTATTTCTAGAATAATGACACACATATATGCATTAGTGATTAACGTGAATGAGGTTGTTTGGAGAAGATGTAGAACTTTTAATAGAATGTAATTTTTTTGTTTCTTCTTATAATACCTTCAAATACAATTCCAACATGATGAAATAATAACACTGTAAATTTATATATAAATATATTTTGTTATGTTAATTTACCTTAAATTATCCATCTCCTTCTTCGATCAAATGTGAAATGAACCCATCATTATTGTGTATGGAATACTACCACCTCACGATCCTGATGTAAATATTTTACCATAACCAACAATGATGTATGGTTTTAATGATTTATTTAATGTATATATGTGGCATTAATGGATTAATTATAATTTTGGAATGATTATATATCATTATTTTCTGTCCTTTCCACACATTGAATAATGAAAACATCCATTGTTTGTACATGTGGATTACCACCTTCATAAAGTGATGTGATTTGTTTTCCATAACCGAATATGATAGATGGTATATATAATTATTGTAAGACATAATATAATATTTCTGATATATTAATAATTAGTTTATCATAATATAACACTTCCCAACCTCACCCCACTGTCTTCAAAAAAATTATATTGTTATTCATGAGTATGTAGTCCATACCATCTCAATGGTTGTAACATAGTTAATTTCATGTAACAATTCTTCATGGATGATTTTAAATGAATTTTTTATTAATAAAAATTTAAATTAGGTAATGAATCATATATTTTATATTAGTTAACAATGACTTCATTGACCTTGATTAGAACACCGAATCTATTTTGAAATTATGATCTGAACATCCTCTAAAGACATTACAAGGAAATAATCAAATAAGTATCTAAATATTTAATTAAATAAGATAAATAAATAGTTTTAGGATAATTTATTAATTAAATAAATGGTTAATATGAAATATAATTATTGATATATGTTATTTCTTTGTATTAAAGGTCATTAATTTCAATTCTGGACTTGAGGTAAGAAATTGTTTCTCAATTTCATCTAATTGAGGAATATTTCATTATTATGAAGCTAATATCAATTATCCAGAGTATATGTTTCGCATTTTTACAATTAATACTGGTAATATATAATAAATGATGTTATTTTAATGATATATTATATTTATATCTCTAAAGGTGATTTTTTATGAATGTTATAATGTAGTAAGGAGTTTCTTAACACAATTTCTATTCAAGGGTTATTAAATTAATCATCTATATTATGAAATGATTATGTGTGAATTGATATCCAAATCATTTTATTATGTATTTGATATTTTATATAAATAAATATAGATATTTTCATATAATCACTTTATATAAAAATAAATTCTTTCATTGTAATCTCCTATCTAAAAATTCATCGTTGTCATATTTATTTACATAATGATACATAATACTAGCACAAAACATGATAAAACCTCATACATTTTATTAGTTCAAAAATTAAATATACAGAATAAATATATATTTAATAAATGTAATTTTTAAATGGTAAAATAGTAAAAAATACTATAATAGTAAAAGTAAAATTTGGAAATAATCAATCCCCCATAATAATAATACTTTTGAAAAACTCTTCTAAAATTACATAGAATTATAGTAATGAAATTTTCATTTTGGAAAAAAAATAAAAAATTTAGTTAATAAATTTATAAATTAATGTTTAATGAAATATTATGAATTTATATAAATATGTAATCCCATGTGGCTATTAAAAAAATTATCGTGGTAATAGTATCCTAAGCATTGTTATTATAAGATGACAATTGGAATTATAATATGATCATTAAAAATATTAACCTATCCATTAGAACAGTATTATAACCTTATATATTTCCAAATTTATTCCAAATTTCATTTCCAATCATCTCTCCCACATCATAGTGTTATTTTTCACACTAAATGACATATTACATGTTCTGTAAGGAGTATTTCAATGTAAAAACATTTATGAGGTAATATTCACTATTTACCTACATTAAATTCATTTATAAGTCGGCCTTCTCCTCTCCTACCTCATACAACCTATCAAAATTACCATAGTAATAGAAATATGGTATAATTATATTGTGTTAATGGGATATTTATATTCTTCCACCGAGTTATTTCTTCTAAAATGAATGTTTTGTTAACAATATGGTTGGTTAACCAACTCTTAGAATAATTTAGTTTATTTTTTCTACCTATTTAAAATATAGTAATAAAAATTATTATGGTTATATATTATATTATTAATTATTCTATAAATTAATAAATGTATTTAATTTTATAAGAATTATTTAATTAAATTAAATCAACATAGGTCCTGGCGGTTGGTAAAATTTCCTAAATTAACTAACTATATAGTGTTACCATATATACTAAAACACTCATACATATATTAGAAATAAATAGAGTTATTTGGGAAAATTTAAATTTCTAATATTAAATTAATACCATTTTATAACACTTATACAGTTGTAGTCCCATTTTATGTGAACATCAATAATTATTCGCATGTGATCCAACCATGGAATCATATAACAATGAAACAAAAGCTCTCAGAAAATTGAAATTATTATCTATATCAAATTGAAATGTATATTAATGACCAGGATGTAATATTATAAAATAAAATATAGATGGATAATGATCTATATTTAATAACATATGAATTAAATTTTTTTATTTATGATATTAAGGACAAGTGGAAAGTTATTTGGGAACATGTGGTATGTGATTTATAAAAAAACCATTTTTCATTGGGATTAGTAATTTCCCTCACAATCACACTTTTTCTATCCCCTAATATTATTTAATAATTGTAAATTATATTTTTCTTTATAATATACATACCAAGATAATTCCCTCTTCATTTTATGGGGGTAATCAATGCCTCAAAGTTCTTTTCACAAATTCTTTATTTATAATCAAACCCAATTAGTGGGATGATTTTGAAGCCTTAATCATATTATATAACAATAATTATATTACTTATTCCCAAATGAACAATATATTTTTGGGGCCAAATATGTGTAATCATATAAAAAAATATATACTATTTAATTTATTCTTCAATTTCGTGAATTTATGAAATATCCCTTGATTATGATATGACAAATGATTTTGAAACCAATTTCATTACATGGGTAATTATTGTTTTTATTCATTATGATTGATTTTATTTTATGGAATATGAAATCATGTACATATTCTAATGTGTGTTCCCAGATTGTTCTCCAATTAATTGAGTAATTATTTTGTCTCATGAGACTATATGTATGGGATTATGGAGTAAACCTTATCAACAATTGGAGACTCTCCACAATGTGATTATTTATTAGATATTTTCCTTGACAACATCTTATTCCGTGTTTCGTGTTACTCCCACAATAATATGACTCCATGATATTATGATATGTTGTTATTAATGTTTTTTCATATCTAATTAATCATGATCCTTAGATTTCAATATATCATGTTATTCAATTTTACTCACCATGTTATGTTTCCTAGTATTTTTTATTCCCTTATATAGAGTTATAGACCACCCCATTATTTTAGGTATTAAGATGGTTAATATTTAATGTTTTAGTATCTCAAACGGATTTAATAGGTCATTGTGGAGAATAAAATAATTTTATTAGGTTTTAGCATCTTTTTGATGAATTAAAATCTTATTGTTCAAAAAACACATGACCTCACAATATTTTGGTAGTGTTTGTTAGAAAATTATGTTAAGAATCATGTAATAATATATGTAAAATGACTTTATATCGATAATAAGTATTTGAAAAAGATATTGTTATTTTATGGGATTGTGAATATAATACATTTGTGTGATTACTAAGGATAATTCAATGTATTTTAAAACATCCAAACAATTAATTGATGTTTTTTGAAGATTGTTTCCATGAAATTACAAACCATTAAAGTCACTACAGGCGTATTTGGCTATAAAGAAGTTGTACTTAGGAGTGATAGTTATGAATATGGCTCCTTGGGTCTGAACTCGAGTATCAGCTGGTTAATGGAATAGAGGCATTGTTGCAGACATGGTTCGACACTCTCATAGGATTGTTTTTGGAAAATTCATGAACTATTTACATGCCCTCATAAAGGATTTGAATATATTCTATTATTATAAAAAAAATTAGTAAGCCTCTATGGATAACTTATATTGAGTCCATGATAATCATATATTGTGATATACTTTTCCTTTTTATGTTATTCTTTTATGTTAATTACTTTAGTTTTTATATGAATTTTATTTTTATTATTCTAATCATTTTTTAATTTTTTAAAGCTGATAAATATTAAAATAACAATAAAATTTCAAACATGATAGGAAATGTGATAATTTTCTTCATGAGATTACTAGCATTTTAGGTGTGGGAGTTCAAAACATCATGGAAGTAATATCTTAGATAACTCTTAATATGAATAATAATATGAATCATGTTGAATTAAAATCTTATCCTATGAAAGAATATATTTTATTAATTTTATTTATGACGTAAGGGATTCAACAATTAGTTTATCTTCTAATGAGAAAATAGAAAATAATGTTATGAATAACACTCATCCAATGGTATTGTGTTTTAATATAATAAATGGGAATTATGGTAACCAATTCACTAATCCAAGGGTTGTATGAGAAATTAATAGGATTCAACAGAAAAGTACAAGAGAGAACATAAGGTAATATGTTATCACTACCAGTATGATTGATCCTAAAAATAATGTGGGGACATGTATATTATTTAATAATTCAAGAATAAAAAATATACTATTTGATTTTATATCATCATATTTTTTCATTATTTTAATTTTTAGTATAATTATTTAAACCCCATCTTAAAAAATGGGGGTTGAGGTATATGTGAGAATAGAAAATTTGTAATTATTTCATCTTAGGTATATAACAATTACCCTGTCTATGTTTATGGAATGAACCTCCAAGAAAATCATTTCATACATCATTTTCTGGAGTTTTCTCTTTATTGGGAATGGATGTCCAATCATTGAGTAAATATAGCACCAAATTCTAAGAGTGGTAGATCAATCCTTACATCCATAGTCATACAAATATTATATATAAGTTTACATTTGAGGATAAATCTCCTATGGAATATTTTTACCAAGTGTGGATATGACACCCTTATGAGAAATCATATCATTCCCAAATGACTACTGAAATTGAATAAATCATGATCAAAAGCATGCCAATTATATGGGATCATATAGATATATTCATTGAAGATTTTCACTGCCTTCCACCTTTCTAAATATTTGGGTTATATATCAAATGTATACTTGGATCTCTAAACATATAAAATATTCCTTATATGACAACAACCATTGGGTTGGAAGAATTTAATAAGAGGGTATAGAAGAATATAAAAATTATTTTTATACACCTGATTACTTACTTTTGGGGTGTTCCAGTCCTCTTTTCCATGAAAATGGATGGTCCCATTGATCATTGAATTTATAATCTAGAGTACATAAAAATCATGATAAAGAAAAATATCCATTGAAATGGATAATTTAATTTTTCGATCAACTATATGGGTTTGAGTATTTCTATATGTTTTACATTCCTTCACGACATCCCCAATTAATGATTAAAAAAGATGATATTCCAAAGAACACCTTTAAAATAAGGCATGGACACTATGAGTCTATAGTGATACCCTTTGGAATCACTAATGATCTAGCAATATTTTTAGATATAATTAATTGGGACATTAGAGATTTACCAAAATTATATTTAATTTAATATTTTTAGATAATATTATAATATAATCAATGATCAAGGATGATACTGAGATGAAGTTTGATATTATGTTAAAGGCATTTTAAAGTATGAGGCTATATGAGATGTATTGTAAATGTGGGATCTAGATGGATATAAAATTATTTTATGGATTTTGATCCCATATAAAGGGATGTATATGGACCCTTATAAGTAAAAATTAAATGAGGATTTTTTTAGAAAATGATCATAATTAATGACATGCATTTCATGTAGAAAAACTGTGTATTAATGATGATTTTTGAGAAACGTTTCTCAATTTTCCTAACAACAAACTAGAATGAGTATGAAGGTTGTACATTTTTTCTAGAGAGATTAATAAAAATAATGAATTATGGAATTAAAAAAATATGTTAATAACCAAACTAGCACATAAACTACCCATTAGTTGGGGGAAATTTTGTGGTTTAAAATAAAACATCATGTATGGTCATTGGATATGAACAATTACAGAATGATAAAGAGATAATTCATAGTTAAATGCAGTTGAATATTCATGACTAGAAATATCAAATGCCTGATATAGAGGTAGTTATAGTGATATTAAGGTTTAAAATATTGGGATATTATCTATATGTGGGGAACTATGAAATATATACAGGTCATAAGAGCCTCAAATATATTTTCACATGTAAGATCATAATAAGAACCAATGAATATGGACAGATATGATCAAGGACTAGGATTGTTCAATCCACTACCATTCTAGGAAGACAAATAAAGTGGAATATTCTATAATTAGAAAGGATTATGTGACCTTATCAAAGATGATAATTGAGAAATATCCAATCATCTTTTACATTGGATGATTATATGTGAGAATCATAATGAAACATCATTATATAATTCTCAAATGATTTTCCAATTAACACTTATAGATAAGTTAAAGGATTCTCAACTAAATGATATAGAAATATATAATATGTTAGAATATAATAATTGAAATTCTTCAGGTCATGAATTTATAAAGGAGTTGTATGATTTGGGTCACATGGTGTTCTATAACAAAATCATGAGATAAATAATTATCGTTATAATGATAAAGATAACTAGATCATCTCCATCTACCAATAGATAATAAATATGTATCAAGATCTCTCAGATAACTATTATTGGAACACTATGAAGATGTTTATCTTGTAATATACATTAAAATTCATAGTATGTAAATCGGATAATTTTGAAATGAAAATTTATAAGCTTTTGATGATTTAATTACTCATAACTACATAGAAATTGGAAACATCACTTTGTAATTTTTCATCGGTCATCCAAATACATCAAGAAGAATTAATTATATATGGGTTGTGGTTGATCTTCTTACAATGACCCCTTATTTCATTGAAATTAATGTGGGATTCTAACTCAATAAATCTGAAAGGGAATACATCATATAAGTGGTGTGAATTAAATACCCCTCATACCATTAAAATCCATGTGGGATTCAAACTCATTAAATAAGAAAGGTATATATAATATATGTGGTGTGGATTAAAGGAAAGACTTTCTATATTTCATATAACCCATATCATATATTTATGTGCATGTTCTAGAAGATTATATTACATGACCAGAACATTGATTTGATCTTATATATGGATTATAACACCCAAATTGATTTCTAATTTGGGAGGACTATCATACACATGTGGAATTTTTAAGAGATTTCATGAAAGGTTACAAAGGAAAATGTGAACAAAATGTACCTCTACTAGAGTAAACATAAAATTATTGATTTCAATTAAGAATACAAATGGATCTATAGAAATCCCATTACATGAATAAATTTATTACACATGTGTTCTGAAATGATGTTATATATTGAAAGCTATTGGGTCTAGAAATGGTAGAGAATGTCAATATTATTCATCAATACATCAGGGCTACTCAAAGGTGATATAAGATCTAGGACATGAATTGTTGATGATACTAAGAGTATTAGGATATAGATAATGTGTACTTATACATGACTCTATTGTATAGAGTCAGGATATTTTGGAATAAGGGAATATATGTCCCACGTATAATATCCTTATTGAAATTTATTATCGCATTAGAGCTGTGAAAAATTAGTTATTAGTCACACAAAACCCTATCTCATGTACATGGATTATTAAATGTTTTTGTCTTAATGAATTATATAACATTTCCATCACATGTACTAAATATAAAGGTGTAATTACTAGAAAATGAATTATATTATGAGGATACGATAGTGAGTTCAATGAAACATGTAATCTAACCTAGTATATGTTCTATGGTGAAACCATAAGTGGTTGAAAGATGAATATGAACCAGAGTAAGAGATGAAACAGAAGTACCTCAAAAATTTTCAATTTATTATTTTAAATTAAATTTGAATGGAAAATTTCATAAGCAGGAGAAATATAACATCCCTAAAAAACTGCATTGAAATTTCCCTTCTGAATATATAATTATGTCATTTTTATAAATATATTACAATAGAATTTACACATGAAACATTATAAAATAAACTACATTTAATTAATTTAAACATTTAAATGGTACAATAAATATGAACATATGTAGTGAAATTAAAATATTTTTAAATTAAATATACAATTATGATAATAATAAAATGAAAATTTTTATATGCTTGATCCCCAAGAATAATAAAAACCATGAACAATAATATAGAAAATTAATAATAATAGTAATGTGATATAAATTTTGAAAATAAAAATACAACCATGATATAAAATTATGTAAGGGAATAATTAATGAAATTTTAGTTATTAATTAAATATGATGATATGATATGATCATTACAAATATAAATTTCTAAATAGTAATTTGACCATTAGAATAGTAACATGACCATTGGAATGGTAAAATATACATTATAACAGTAAACATATATATAGATTAATAAAAATCCTATGTAAGTGTAAAATGATATTTTTTTATCTTAAAAAATGCATTTACGATAATATTATATCATTAAAAAAGTAAAATAATGTTTTAAAAATTATAAAATAAGTGTTCATATTTTCATAAAACATATCTATTTTATAAGAAAATATAATGATTTAAAAGAATTTTTATTTTCATAACATTGGTAAATAAGTGAATATTATGTTTTTTATAATGATAATATCATTATATAAGTGAATAAGTGATTTTTAAAGGGTTGAAAATTGATCATAAATTTATAATTTATATTTTTATATAAAATGTTATTCTTATAGAAAAATAACATATATCATATTTAAATAATTATTTTCATAAAATTGATTACATATTTTTATTTTACACATTTAAAAATGTTTATTTTTAATTTTTATAAAATTTTATAATAATATCAATTTTTTAGGAATATTGTAATACTATAAAATACGTAATTTTTAATAACAAGATTAATACATGAATTTAGTAATTATTTATTATTTAAAAACTCATTATTTAAAACAAAAATTCCACATTTAATAAATATATTTTTATTTATATATATATTTTAAAAATAATCATTACTCTTGGTAATATTGAGCCAAAATAATGAACAACTGAATATAATATTTTGAAACACCCATCTTTAACATTGTAAAACCACCCTTGAAATCCACATATCCTTCTAACATAGAATCATTTTATATTGGAATATTATTGCCCAATTATCTTATAAGTACTCTTCCCCACGTTTTAGTGCTACCGGTATATACAAAAGACCAATTCTATATTCAATATATATTACAAAGATAAGAAATATAAGAGGAAATATTCTTTATTTACCTCTTTTAAATTTATTTCATATTATACCTTGTCCTAATATTATTCATTAAACATGACATAATTAATCTAGTATTATAAATATATAATAATATTATTCTTTAATTCTTATAATCATGTTATATCATCCTTTATTTTGTTTCATAATTAATTGTGTTTTTCACGATATAGTTGGTTCACCGTCACATAGGAAAATTAATATTTTTTCATTACTTCCTTCTTGGAAGGTAATAAAAATATATTATTGTTTACATATTGTTATTATAATTAAGTAATAACTTCTTCAAAATTTGTTAATATTTCACTAATTATTTAAATAAATAAAAATAATATTTTTTCTTTAGAGACTATAAAATGGCCTAAATGAAGTAAAAATTTAATGGTCACATATTTAGTATAAGAATTGTATGTCTATCAAAACAAATAGGTTTATTTGGGACCATTTAATGTTTTTTATTTATAGTAATTCCATTTCATTTTTGATATATAGTTATATTCTAAATTGAAAATAAAATTAATAATTATATTTAATTTATCAGACTATGTAATCATGATCTAACCACTCTCATAACAATGTAATAAGATTTTTTATCCCAGTGAAATGGTTATAAATTAATATAATACAATCACTACTAGAAAAACAGGTATTCGGGACGGGTCATTTGCGACGGGATCCCGTTGCAAATGGCCTGTTGCGAAGGGGGCCTGTCGCAAATGGCCCGTTGCTGAAAACGGCGTCGCAACAACACTTATTTGCGACGGGCCCGCCGCTAAAACCCTTTTTTGCGACGGGTATTCTTCCCCTTCGCAAATAGTACACCGTATATTTGTAAAAAACTTTTAAAATAGTTTTTGTGACGGGTCCCGTCGCAAATACCTGTTGCGACGGGCCCGTCGCAAAAACTATTTGCAACGGGCCCGTCGCATAAACTATTTTTTTAAAAAAATAAAAACTATTAATAAATATAATAATAAAACTATTTGCGATGGGACCCATCGTAATACTATTAGCGACGGGCATAGCATCCCGTCGCAAATACTATAAAAAAAAATAAAATAAATAAATTATTAATAAATTATTTTAATTAATATAATAATAATCCAATTATAATTCAAAAATAAAAAATAATAAAATATTAATAAATGATTTTAATTAATATAATAATAGAATTATAATTCACAAATAAAAATAATAAATTATTTTAATTAATATAATAATAATAGAATTATAATTCAAAAATAAAAAATAATAGAATATTAATAAATGATTTAATTAATATAATAATATTAGAATTATAATTCATAAGTAAAGAAATTATTAATAAATTATTTTAATTAATATAAAAATCATAGAATTATTTTACATTCAAATATTAAAATAATTCAAGTAAAAAAATATAATTAATTTATAATATTATAAAATTTAAATATATATATAAAATTTAATATTATAAAATATAAATAATATTATTATTCATATTAATATTGTTATTTAAAAATATAATATTATTAATATTTTATAGTGATACAGAAACTACGAATAGAAAAAAATCATATTTTGATTTCACAAATTTTATAACATAAATACAAACTCTAATCTGAAGGAGGGGGGGAGGGGGGGATCTGCAGATGGTGGTGGAGGAAACTCCATCCCTAAAGCATGAGTGAGTCGGCGCATGTACTCCATCTGCTCCTGATGCTACTGCTGCCACCGACTCGTCTGCTCCTCGTACAGTTACTGCTGGCGTCGATGCTCCTCCTCATGCTGCTGACGCATCTGCTCCTGCTCCTGTCAGAGACTCTCTATCAGTGCAGTCTGAGATCGCAACTGATCCTCATACTGTGTAGTAGAAGAAGATGCACGAGCTCCTCTCAAGTTGGACGCCGACATCACAACACTGCCATAATAATCTCCGAGAGTCAGTCGAGAGCTGATACCAACTACCCAACCCTTCTCGAAGGCATACTGGGTGGCCTGCATCCATGCCGCCTCATCAAACTGACGGCCAGTGGTCTGATCTGATGACTAGGCCTGACTCTCAGGCCGGGCCTGTGACGTTGCAGCCTCATATGACTCCTGTAGTTGCAATTTAAAATTAAAATTGTGAATATATTATATGCAGTTAATTTTTAAACTTGAAAATAAATAATACTGACCACGATGTGATGCTGACGATCACCTCTGAGCTCCCCAGTAGCAGGATCACTATACATCCTCCGATATACGTCGTACTCCGTAATATCGGGGTGCTCGACAGCCTATAAGAATAAAAAATAAACTGTTAATATTTATAGTTGTATAAAATATTTATAAATAATGTACGTACCAGATGCTGTCTATGAGTACTGAAAGAACGACTCCCAGCTCGATGAGTCACCTCCTGTCTCCCCCGATTCTGCCTCCCCATCGATGATCTCCTCTGAAAGGCACCACTCAACCAGTGCGCACATAATCCATCCCATACATGGGATGAAATGTACTCTGGTCGGTGTGCTCTACATGACTCGTCAAAATCTGACACTCCTGCTTTCTTCATGGCATCTTTTCTTAAATTGTGCAAAAACTGACGAAGGCGATCACACATGGCCACCTCCCATGCCTCGTGGATGGCTTCATGCATGGTATCCTCGATCGGAAACCATAAACCCTAAAAATAAATCAAAATATCAAGTTAGAAATGAAATAATTTTCAAAATAAAAATTATTTATTTACGTACGTACCAACCAATGGCCGAACATGGCCTGCTGCACATCAATGGGAATCTGCTCCCATGTGGTCCACGGCTGAGAGAAATAGTTGCGCAAAATAGCGCTGCCCTATCCGACTGCTATATGTGAAAAACTGTAAAAATAATAAACATTTATTATGTGAATAGTTCAATGAAATATTAGTCAAATCCACAGGTTATCACACTGGTTATCACACCTCCGTGTGCGTGGATCAAACCCAAGACGTGGACGTCACTCGGGGACGGGGTCAGGAATCATCAATCGTGCAAGACCGCGCCCCCTCCGCATACTCCCTAGAGTGCCTGCAGGCTGAGGGTCTTCTGCCAGCAACTCATCCGCATCGAAATGCAGGTCAGCATCCACCAACTCACGAAATGTGGCGTCGTCCATATGAAACAAAAAATGTTAATGTTAGCAAATAATTGATAATTACTATTATATATACATATATAAATATTATGATTGTATATAAATACCATATAATTCTATCAGTGTTCATCTTTATCATTATCTTCATATATGTCAATGTCATCTTCATATTCCTCCTCAACATCATCGATATCCATTCGAGTTACAGTTGCTTCATCTCTTACCATTTCAAATTCATATGTGACATCATTAACATCATCGTCATCACCAACTCTTAAATGTGGGTTGTCGTCATCGATACTCATGTCTCTTTGTAAAAAAGATTGATTTTGAGTACTCTCTTGAAAAACTTCAATTCTTTGCACATCAGTGAAAGCACATTCACTTTGACTAAACTGATTGTCTCGAATTTTGATTTTTATTACACTCCACCAATCAGTTAAGTCTCTTGATGTAGTGCAGTACTTTGTGTAATAAACTTGATATGCCTGTTGAGCCAATAAGAATGGTTCATTTACTGCGAGAACACTTTTACATTTAATATCGATGATTCCATCAGTCTGATGAACACGCACGCCTCTCTCTGTATCCAACCACCGATATTTGAACATGGTTATGTAATGTTGTCCAAGATAATAGAGTTCAATGATTTCATCAAGTATTCCATAAAAGTCAACTTCATTTTCTCGATGATGAGATCCTCTCAAGATAACTCCACTGCTCATTGTTTTTTTCGATTCCCCATATGCATGTGTGTGGAATCGAAATCCATTCACCACATATGCATTATAAGTTTTAACATGTTTGGAAGGTGGGTTACTCAATACACACAGCCGTTTGTCAATTTTATCAGCATGTCGAGACACCTGAAAATTTGTGAAATAATTATCAATATAGTAAACTATACATTGAATGAGTTTCTAAAAGATAAAGAATTTATGTTACCATTTTTTGAAACCACTGAGAGAAATTTTTCAGTCGAAGTTCTTCGAGAGCAGCTGCTGTAATTTGTGGAATTTGTTTCTTGATACGATTATCATACAACCTATAAAAACCAAAGTTATTTAATATAACATAAATGATATCATAAGTGATATAAACACTTACAGTACAACTGATGTCATCTTTTCACAGTTGAGGAGAACATACGTATGAGCTCTATGATGTTCATCATCTGAAAGCTAGCATTCATAAACTCCACCAAAACCAAGCTCTGACTGGTTAAAAACAGATAATTGATTGTCGATTTCATCAATATTCCTCTCGTTCTGTCCCATTCGGTTGTGATTTTAAGGATACTCAGATTCAAAATAATGGGTGAAGAAAAAATATATTTCCTCTTGCAAATAAGCTTCTGCAATAGATCCTTCAACAGATGCTTTGTTACATACTTTTCTTTTCAATTTTTGCATACATCTTTCAAATGGTTACATCCATCGAAACTGTACTAGACCTCCACTTTTGGCTTTAGATGGAGAATGTAACATCAAATGTTCCATTGAGTCAAAGAAAGACGGCAGAAATATTTTTTCCAGTTTACATATAATTATAACAACAACTTTTTCAAGTTTTCCTAGAGCATCATAATCTGCCGTAGCCGCACAAATTTCACGAAAAAAATGAGACATGTCTGTTATGGAATCCCAAATCACAGAATTCAACAGACCTCTTAATCCAATGGGTAGAAGTCTCTCCATTATAACATGACAATCATGACTTTTTAATCCAGTAATATGACCATTCTTTACACATCTACCCAAATTGGAAGCACAGCCATATGGAAGTCTCAAATCTACAATCCACTGACAAAATAATAAACGGTTTTCTTTAGAAAGTGTATAAGCTGCTTTTGGTTTCAGTAACCTTTCTGTTCTGACATTCTCAAATAGTTCCAATTCTGGACGCCTGCAAATTTGGGCAAGATCTAAACGTGAATTTACATTGTCTTTGCTCTTTCCTGGCGTATCCAAAACTGTATGAAACAAATTATCAAAACAGTTCTTCTCAATATGCATGACATCTAACATGTGTCGGACCAACAAATCAGACCAATATGGAAAATCCGAAAATAAGCTACGTTTAATCCAATTGTGTTCTTTCCCAAAACCAGAAATTTTCTGTTGGTTTATTGTGGGACCAAAAGTGATGGGAGGTAATGAAAATACAACTGATTTTAACTCCGAACCTAATAGCATTTTTGGAGGTTCATCCCTTTCAACTGTTCCTTTTCTGAAATGAGATTTGTTTCTGCGAAAAAGATGATCAGCTGGAAGAAATCTACGATGACAGTCAAAATAACAAGGTTTCTTTCCAGGAATGAGCATAAATGCTTTGTTCTCTCCCATACAGTAAGGACATGATTTCTGACCATGTGTACTCCTGCCAGATAACATCCCATAAGCCGGGAAGTCACTTATTGTCCACATCAATGCTGCTCTCAGTATAAAATTCTGTTTTGTTGCAACATCATATGTACTGACACTAGTACTCCATAATAAATTTAATTCATCAATCAATGGTTTCAAATAAACATCAATATTTTTCTTCAGATGTCCTGGAATTAGTAAATTCAAAAAGATATATGGCACCTTCATTAACATCCATGGAGGTAAATTATACGGAGTTAAAAAAACAGGCCAACATGAATATTGACTACCATAAGATCCAAACGGACAGAAACCATCAGTGGAAAGGCCCAGTCGAACATTTCTAGCTTCTAAAGCAAAGGATTGATGCACTCTATCAAAATGTTTCCATGAATCACCATCGGCTGGATGATTCAAGCTTTTATCGGTTGAAATATTCTCTTTATTCCATGACATCATTGTTGCTGTATTCTTAGACATGAATAAACGCTGAAGTCTTGATGTAAGAGGAAAATATCTCAACTGTTTTACAGGAATCAAACCAGACTTCCTGTGTTGTCCTTCTTTATATCTCAGTTGCCCACATGTGGGACAACTATCCAACGACTCATTTTCCCCAGAATATAAAATGCAGTCATTTGAACATGCATGAATCTTCTGACAAGTAAGTCCCAAATTTTAAACCAGCCTCTTACTCTCATAGTAATTTGCAGGTAAAACATTTCCTTCAGGTAACAGTGTTTTAAGAAAAGAAAATATCTGGTCAAAACAAGTGTTTGACATTCTGTTATCTGATTTGATAGCCATAAATTTTGCAACTGCTTCTAATTTGCTCATCTTGCATCCAGGATATAATGTATCCTCAGCAGACTTCCAGAACTCATAAAATTCAGACGGTGCCAACTCAGGATTTGAATCTATATCAGCCGGAGTTTCTGTATGTTGAACAGATGAACCTGCAACATCATGTACTAAATCATGAAACCGGGATGGATCCAGAATCAAGTTGGGATCACCTGCTCTGGAACTGCGTTCACCGTTTTGATACCAAAAAACATAATCTGGTTGAAAACCAAAACGCAAGAGATGTTCTCCCACTTTGTCAAACATGTCAAATGTTCTCAATGCACATTTTCTACAAGGTCTTTTTATTTTTCCTTCTGAAATAAATTCTGGATTTGATGCCGCAAATGATAAAAAAGTCTCCACACCCTCTACATATACTGGATTTAAACCAGATCTGTTTGGATATCTACGTTGATTTTTTCATATGCGGTCACCTAATAATGATTTTTGACGACCTCGTTGTTCCATATTTCTCTATAAAATATAAAAGCATTACTGGTTTTGAATAATTTGTTAGAAAAAACACTAAAGCTAGGATAATTATAGAGTTTAGATCATAGACGACTGACGCAAACTTTTTGTTGAGATAGACCTAAAAATTGACCATTTAAGAATTAAATATGTTGAGAATAAAGCAAAACATGTTACAAATATTGATAATTTTAATATTATATAAATTTTTTATTATTTTCATAGTACTAATATTATTGGTAATTAATACTAATTATTCATAATTATTACTAATTATTGGTAATTATTGGTAATTATTGGTAATTATTGGTAATTATTGGTAATTATTGGTAATTATTACTAATTATTGGTAATTATTACTAATTATTTCTAATTATTACTAATTATTTCTAATTATTACTAATTATTGGCAATTATTACTAATTATTACTAATTATTCCTAATTATTGTTAATTATAACTAATTATTGGTAATTAGTACTAATTATTACTAATTATTACTAATTATTACTAATTATTGGTAATTATTACAAATTATTACTAATTATTACTAATTATTGGTAATTATTGCTAATTATTACTAATTATTAGAAATTGTTACTAATTATTACTAATTATTACTAATTATTGGTAATTATTACTAATTATTACTAATTATTACTAATTATTGGTAATTATTGGTAATTATTGGTAATTATTGGTAATTATTACTAATTATTGGTAATTATTGATAATTATTACTAATTATTGGTAATTATTTTTAATTATTGGTAATTATTGGTAATTATTACGAATTAATACTAATTATTGGTAATTATTGATAATTATTACTAATTATTGATAATTATTAATAATTATTACTAATTATTACTAATTATTGGTTATTATTGCTAATTATTACTAATTATTTCTAATTATTACTAATTATTGTTAATTATTACTAATTATTACTAATTATTACTTATTATTACTAATTATTACTAATTATTGGTAATTATTACTAATTATTACCAATTATTGTTAATTATTGGTAATTAATACCTATTATTGGTAATTATTACTAATTATTGGTAATTATTATTAATTATTACTAATTATTGTTAATTATTACGAATTATTGGTAATTATTACTTATTATTACTAATTATTACTAATTATTACTAATTATTACTAATTATTGGTAATTATTACTAATTATTCGTAATTATTATTATTTATTACTAATTATTCCTAATTATTCATAATTATTGTTAATTATTACTAATTATTACGAATTATTACTAATTATTACTAATTATTGGTAATTATTACTAATTATTACTAATTATTACTAATTATTGGTAATTATTGGTAATTATTGCAAATTATTGGTAATTATTACTAATTATTGGTAATTATTGATAATTATTTCTAATTATCGGTAATTATTGGTAATTATTGGTAATTATGGTAATATTTCCTAATTAATACTAATTATTGGTAATTATTGATAATTATTACTAATTATTGATAATTATTACTAATTATTACTAATTATTACTAATTATTGGTAAATATTACTAATTATTACTAATTATTACTAATTATTACCAATTATTGGTAATTATTACTAATTATTACTAATTATTACCAATTATTGGTAATTATTAGGAATTATTACCAATTATTGGTAATTATTGGTAATTATTGGTAATTAATACTAATTATTGGTAATTAATACTAATTATTGGTAATTGTTACTAATTATTGATAATTATTACTAATTATTGGTAATTATTACTAATTATTGGTAATTATTACTAATTATTGGTAATTATTACTAATTATTACTAATTATTACCAATTATTACTAATTATTACCAATTATTACTAAGTATTACCAATTATTACTAATTATTACCAATTATTACTAATTATAACCAATTATTGGTAATTATTGGTAATTAATACTAATTATTGGTAATTATTACTAATTATTGGTAATTATTACTAATTATTGGTAATTATTACTAATTATTGGTAATTATTACTAATTATGGTAATTATTACGATATTATTACAAATTATTACCAATTATTACTAATTATTACCAATTATTGTTAATTATTGGTAATTAATACCTATTATTGGTAATTATTACTAATTATTGGTAATTATTATTAATTATTACTAATTATTGTTAATTATTACGAATTATTGGTAATTATTACTTATTATTACTAATTATTACTAATTATTACTAATTATTACTAATTATTGGTAATTATTACTAATTATTCGTAATTATTATTATTTATTACTAATTATTCCTAATTATTCATAATTATTGTTAATTATTACTAATTATTGTTAATTATTACTAATTATTACGAATTATTACTAATTATTACTAATTATTGGTAATTATTACTAATTATTACTAATTATTACTAATTATTGGTAATTATTGGTATTTATTGCAAATTATTGGTAATTATTACTAATTATTGGTAATTATTGATAATTATTTCTAATTATCGGTAATTATTGGTAATTATTGGTAATTATGGTAATATTTCCTAATTAATACTAATTATTGGTAATTATTGATAATTATTACTAATTATTGATAATTATTACTAATTATTACTAATTATTACTAATTATTGGTAAATATTACTAATTATTACTAATTATTACTAATTATTACCAATTATTGGTAATTATTACTAATTATTACTAATTATTACCAATTATTGGTAATTATTAGGAATTATTACCAATTATTGGTAATTATTGGTAATTATTGGTAATTAATACTAATTATTGGTAATTAATACTAATTATTGGTAATTGTTACTAATTATTGATAATTATTACTAATTATTGGTAATTATTACTAATTATTGGTAATTATTACTAATTATTGGTAATTATTACTAATTATTACTAATTATTACCAATTATTACTAATTATTACCAATTATTACTAAGTATTACCAATTATTACTAATTATTACCAATTATTACTAATTATAACCAATTATTGGTAATTATTGGTAATTAATACTAATTATTGGTAATTATTACTAATTATTGGTAATTATTACTAATTATTGGTAATTATTACTAATTATTGGTAATTATTACTAATTATGGTAATTATTACGATATTATTACAAATTATTACCAATTATTACTAATTATTACCAATTATTACGAATTATTACCAATTATTACTAATTATTGGTAATTATTGGTAATTATTGGTAATTATTGGTAATTATTGGTAATTATTAGTAATATTGGTAATTATTGGTAATTATTACTAATTATTGGTAATTATTACTAATTATTACTAATTATTACTAATTATTACTAATTATTACTAATTATTACGAATTATTACTAATTATTGGTAATTATTACTAATTATTGGTAATTATTACTAATTATTTGTAATTATTACTAATTATTGGTAATTATTACTAATTATAGGTAATTATTACTAATTATTACTAATTATTTGTAATTATTACTAATTATTGGTAATTATTACTAATTAGTACTAATTAATGATAATTATTACTAATTAATGGTATTTATTACTAATTATTGGTAGTTATTACTAATTATTGGTAGTTATTACTAATTAGTAGTAATTAAATGAATAATTACCAATAATTAGGCATAATTACCAATAATTATGAATAATTACCAATAATTACGAATAATAACATTATTAGTATATTTTATTATTAATATTAAAATAATATAATTTTATAATTTATATACAATTCTCCTTTCATCTGTGTGTATTCTATCTCCACATACAAATAATACATGTGGAGACAGCAAACACACAGATAAAAAGAGAATTGTATATATATAAAAAATTATATTATTTTAATATTAATAATAAAGTATACTAATAATTTAATAATGTTTTTATTACTAATTATTAATATTTATTACTAATTATCAATATTTATTCTTAATTATTAAAAATTATTACTAATTATTCCTAATTAGTATTAACTATGAACAATACAAATAATTTAAATTTATTAAGTAACAAAACAATGCAAACATAATTAAATTACAACTAATTAAGAATTATTAAAACTAATAAAAAATTAAAAATAAAAATGAACATAAATACCTTGAAAACTGATCTGCTCTGATCGTTCTTCAAAACTTTAATATCGACTCTGAAAAAAAAATTAAACTTGAGAAAAACTGAACTTTAGAAATAAAACTTTGAGAGAAGAAGAAGATGGAAATTGAGAATGATTTGAAAAAAACGGATGGGGGTATTTATAGGTTAGAGTATTTGCGACGGGATTCCCGTCGCAAATAACCACCTGCCGACACACTAGTTGCGACGGGGGAATATTCCCGTCGCAAATACCTTTTACCGCCGCCGGTTATTTGCGACGGGAATATTCCCCCGTCGCAAATAGGTTTCCCGCGATTTGGCGCGCAAACCGCGCCAGTCCTTTTGCGACGGGGAAAGCTATCCCGTCGCAAAAGGCTACTTATTTGCAACGGGAAAATATTCCCGTCGCAAATAAGTTTTTAATAGGACTATTTGCGATGGGATTTATTCCCATCGCAAATAACCCGTCACAAATACCCCTTTTTCCCGTAGTGAATCTTTATAAATAATTTATAGATTGAAAATGTTTTTAATTATTTTATTAGTTAATTAAATTTGATAAGTCATGCCATTAAGTGAATATACACAAATATTCTTGAGAAAAAGCTACTGATAATCTTAGAACCAGCCATTATCTGTGGGTAATAATAATTCTCTCTCTAACTCACTTTATACCTCTCTTGATATTATACAATGATTCAAAATTCATTTTATATGTGTCTTACATATATTCCTAGCTTATTCTTCCTTTATTTTACGGGTTAGCATATCTTTTTAAATATCCTTTGATAAATTTCATTTTTAAAATCAAACTAGATTATGTGGAACGTTTCAATCCCTTAATCCTTTTATGTAATGATAATTTAATGAATATATTCACAAATTGACACAAAATTTTGAGACCAATTCTTGTATAATAAGATATGAACTTCCAAAAATTTTAATTTATTATTATATATAGAATCTTTATGAAATATCTTTTCATTGGGATATGAAGAAAGATTATGAAACACTTTTCATTAAACAGGTAAATATTATCTTTATGTATTATAAATTATATCTTTATGGTTCATACAAAATCAGGTAAATATTAGTATTGTTTCTCCCAAGCAGTGCTCAAATGCATTGGGTAATGTTACTGTCTCATGAGATGGTATGTATGGGGTCATCGAGTAAACATAAACCAAGATGAGAATTTTTATACATTGTGATATTGCCCTGGTTGTTAGTCTTAACTTAAAATTATATCATGTTTTATATTTCATCAAGATTCCAATATTTTGATGATCTTATGATACCATGTTTTTTAGGTTATTACCCCTTGTGATTATTCATGGGTATCATTTATATGATATCATGTTAAACAATTCAAATCACTTGTTATGTTTTGTTATCTACATTGTTACCTTATATGAATTTATATCTCAACTGTTTATTTGTTTTATTCACAAGGTTATCCTAAAAAATTGATCTCAATTGAATTTATGATTTTTTAATGGTCAATAAAATAATATATAATGAATTAGTTATTTGTATGGTTGATGATCCTAGTTTTACAATGAAACCATTCCTCAAGATAATTTGGTTGTATTTATGTGATAATTATTAAAAAATATCAAGAAATAATATGTGTAAAAGTCATACGAAATTGTACACATCATTGATTAATAATCACATCGAATGTTATGAATTTTTTAACATGTTTTGTTTTTATCAATATCATATTCTTGAGAGATGATTCATTTTATGCACCATGTTTTCTTTAAAATGTATATTTACTACCAAATGAATGAATTTTAAAATATAAATTCATATCATTACTAGGATTTCTAAATCCATTACATAATTTTTATTATAATTAATTTTTATTTGAAAATTTAGAAATATGTAATGGTATTATGTTTGAATCCACTTTATTTTTTTACATTATTCATGTTTCTAGTTCATTTGGAGGAAATAAAATGCTCTTATATTCTAGAACTGAATTTATATTTTATTCCCATTAGTTTATTTATGTGGATCACATGTCTAAAATAAATTTAATTCCTTATATATTGAATAATTATCCAAAATTTTGATTATAAGTGATACCTATCGTGTTTGGTTTGGAATAATTATCTTACATATCCATGTCTTATAATTTTTTTCAAGGATATTATTTTAAAAACATGAATTATTTATTAAATTTAATATAAAATACATAAAACATATTTTAGATACTATTTAAAATGATATTTCTTTTAGTTACCTTATGGGTCACCTTTTACACTCTATATAAAATGATTGAAAATATTGTTCATTTTAATCATTTATTATATTAACAAAATTTCTCACCATCATTATAGTTCCACTCTTTGAATCCTCCTCTATTTAATTCTGAGGTTATTTTCAATTAAAATTATTTTTATATTATTATTTTTAAATGTTATTTTTAAAGTGAAGATGTAATATCCCTTATGATTTATTTTAATGTTATATTAATTTTATTTCTTTTCATCAATCAGAAAAAACCATTTATTTTACTTCTATTCTTTTTGGTATATGTTGTAATAATATCATTATTATTATTTCTAAAGATGGATATATATTTTTTTCATAGAAATTTCTAGGGAACCCATTTCTTTTCCATGTGTAAATCATGCTATAAATGAATAGTTAGTTTTTTTATGTTGAAAATCATATGAAATTCATTGTTTTTATCAAAATATGGTACTTGGACATTGATCACAAGATCATAATTAGAGATTGAACCCAAATCCTTAGTAATATTGTCCAATTTGTTATGGGAGGGTCTGTTATAACCCTCCAATTCATTATATAATGATAAAATAAAACATAGAAAATAATATTCTCATAAGAGAAGATAATGTTTGATAGTTGGCATGTTACTCCTAAGAAATTATAGGTATTAACCACGTAAGGTTATCCCATCAACAAGGGTTCTTTGAAGGGTAATATAAAGAAAACTATCCAAGATACAAAAATATAATATTTATTCTTTCTTTGAATTTTTTGTGGTTCCTTTGATCAATATTTATATAACATGTCCCATGATTATTGATTCCTATAATTATTTATATTTTTAATTGTTTATTCAATTTATCATGTTTTATGATATATTTTTTTTCTCGGAATAATGTCTATTATGTTGTGAACATGCACATTGATTATGTAATTATACCCTTATGATCTTCTTGTTCTCACTGATGAAATTTATTTATTATTGATTATAATTACAATTACAGAGCCTTTATTTTCAAATTTTATGTTTCGTTTTCTAAATTATGTAATGAAGTGTTTCAATTATGTTATGACTATGAATGTGACCATTTTAAAGGAACATAGGGGGTGATGATATTGATTTTATGAACTATTTGATTATGTTTCTATGTTTTATGCAATAATTTTTCTTAAATATCAAAAAAATGAATCATAAAATGACATTAGGTGTGTATGTGATCTGATATTATATCTTTATGTTATATATTTTGGATTGATAAAATTAGATCAGGTTTATCGATATCATATATAGAAAAATAAAGACGATTTTTTCAGTACTAGATCAAGATGTATGGGTTTAGGGCTGTTGTAATCCCAATGTTGTCTTGGATTTGACATCAAGGAGGATTGATAAGGATAATATAATTGATGCCTCGAACAATATAATCATTACCAAACATCAAAACATTCTATCCAATATGATAGGGGCGATCCTTCAAGACAATCAAGTATCAAATAAAATACATATTTTGTGGATTGGGATTGTTAATGTTTCACCCCTATTGAGAAAACGACATAAAAATTTGATAAGTAGTTGGATCATCCATTCTATGAAGGTTACATTGGAGTGTACTTCTTTAATGTCTTATCCCATTATGAAGATGATTTTGAAGGGTAAACTTTGTGATTCCAACCCTCGAACATGAAAGGAAATTGTAACAAACATAATGATTAAGCCCAAATTATTCAATGATTTTGATTATGTTTACAACAAAACACAATTTTATATGGGAATGTTTTTGGGATTTTTAATATGGTTTCTCTTTTGGTATGGACTAGGGAAGTCCTTTATATGTAATGATGCTAGATTGATAAATTTTAAAAGGAAATCATATCCATTGTATTTTTTTGAGGTGGTCTAGATATATAGGCCTTTAATTCATAGTAATCATCAAATTCTAAATACCAAAATAAATTATGGGATTATATACTTGAAAACATTTTATATTATGTAGAAATATATTATGATCATATATGCGGAAATGAAAATGATTCTTGGATCCCCAATCACGGGGGACATGTATAAATGAATATTTCATAGTACTTCTATATGAGATATTGAAAGAAGAAATCCCTCACTTGAAAATGAACTATTTTTACTGGACAATGACATTTTAAGGGATGTGGTATACTCCAATATTGACGTACCCTTTTTTGCTAAAATTATTTTTTTAAAATCACCAGTAATGTTCATTAATATAAAATACAATAGACTTTATCATCCAACACGTATCATTGTGCCACAAGGACATGTCTTCAAACACTAAAATCAGGGATAAATACCAATGGGGTTTGGGAAGTCATCATAGGGGGATAATGAACTCAATAATTCAATGACCTTCCTTATGATGTTAATTAGAATAAGAATTCTCTTGGTTATAGTGTTATAGGGTAGACGCAGAGTTTGTACTATTTGGAAGGTAGGCTAGTTGACCTGTGTGGTTAAACTTGTCAGATCCAGTATTCGAGATGTTATATCTAATTCTTGGACATTTTCATAGTGTGAAGTACCTGTTTAATATTTTATACCATTTTAAAGATCCTTAGCATTTTATTAGACTCTATATTGGTGGATATGAATTCCATACCATCCATGATATAAAAAATGTGTGATTTTAACCCATCTATTACCACATGGGGGATCCAGGACTTTAATGATGATGGAAAAAGATATATTATTCAATATTATCTTTAATTGATTGTTTCTCTTCGTTCCATATTGTGTTTCTATATAGGCTTCTACAGATGATATAACTATTTATCAAGAATAGATTTCATATTTGATATCCTCAAGAGATGGAATATTGGGTAAAATAATAGACATAGATATTGTGTGTAATGTATATTCCATTTTTATATATAGAAAATAGTTTCTATGCTTCCAAAAATTATTCTATGCTCCTCCCTAAATAGTGATATTAGAGAAATATCTCATGGTTACTATTCAATTTGGTCAAATTCCTAGATTATAGATGATATATTTTTTATGAATCCCTCCATGATCAATTTTTGATACATGATGTTTTGATTCATACTCTCAATTGTGGAAATGGACCTATCCTAATATGTTGTTAACTATTGTCAAATATAATGCAATATAATTTCACATAACTGAGGCTAGTATAGGATGATAAGGACTATAAAAAACATAGAGGCCTATAGTAATAGTGTGTCTAGCTATGGTGAGTTTTCTTTTAGGTTTGATTCTCTCTAGAGGGGTACCAGGTCTATGTAATAATTTTTTTATGATATTCAAAGAAATTTAAAAAAACAAAATAATTGTATATTCTATTAGTATGGAATGTTCCATGTATTTTATGACTCTATATCTATATTTTCCTAATAATTCCACTTTTCTATAAATATGGATGTAATGATACTTTTGTTAGTGTGGATTTTCAAATAAGTAATGAATGGTATTCATTCCATTATAGTGAAAATGTTTTCAGAGATCATGGTTAATAAAAACGTCGTGGTAATATAATACTAGGGAATTTAATGCATAAATTCATGATATTATAGTTTCTATCAAATATATATAATGAATCGTTCATAACATTTCATGAAAACCTATAAGTTTGAGGCCCCAAATGAGTATAATGGATTATGAGAAGAATATCTATAACACTTTTAAAGAGATAAGAAAAAAATAAACATTTTCTTTCTAGACGATTTATTATTATAGTTATAGAGAATCTCAATGATATGTATAGAACAATATAGTAGAAAAAATATCCATAACTTCCCTAGTGTACTTAGATGGGGGATCAATAACTACTGTCAGTACATATATGTATTCCAAATTTTTTGATGAGGGACCCCTATTATATCATATAATATTTTGGAATTTGAAATTAATGATCAATGTTTAATTGTTCAACCACAAGTTATCCTATCAATTTATTATTCAATATAGGATATTCATAATATGAAACAGGAACATGAACTAGTTAATCATATTAATTTGAGATTGATAAATTAATATATAAGTTCAATCAGAGTAAATTTAATCATATTATCAACATAATACAAATTTTTTATCTATATAGATGCTGGATTAGTTTGTATGAGTATAATAATATTGTTTTTTTGAAGCATGTTTCCTCCATTACATTAGGTAAGACCTTTTTGAAAATGAAATGTGTTTGGATAGAAAAGAACTCATGAACAAACACTATTGAAAAAACGACCTATACACACGGTTCAAAACCATGGGTATAGCCCCAAAAACCATGGGTATAGCCTATAACCACAGTTTTGGGAATCGTGGGCTGGAAAGGTATTGAAATTGGGGTCTCATCCTATAACTATGGTGTTGGAGAACCGTGGTTATAAGGGATTCAATGTGTGGCACCCAGCTGTACTAGCGTGGTACACAACAGACCCCACAGTTTTCAAACCGGGGGGTATTTAAATTAAAAAATCGCGCGCATGGGTGATTCGAAACTGCACCTCACGCTGCGCTTCATGGCCCCGCCCCACCAAGGGACCAACATAGCTATGATTTTTAATTTTAATATATACATACATCTATATATATATATATATATATATATATATATATTAATATGATATACGTGGGGTATTTAAATTCCAAAAATGTGGGCAGGGGGATTGGAACCTGCGTCTCACGATGTTCCTCATGGCTGTGCCTCACCAAGGGACCAACCGAGATATCATTTTTATTTTATATATATACATTCATATACTTATATATATTAATATGATCTATGTTTCGAAAAATGATAACTAAAGAAATTGAACCTACAACCTACAACAGCCGTGGAGAAGGGTTTACCAATCGAGCGAAGGAAATTTTGATAATATATATTTATATTTATGTAAATATATTAATTTAAACCGTGAAAAAACGTCTTCCTGCCAAATTTTTTTCGTGTCCTACCTAATTTTCTTTCCCCACCATAATACGGGAAATTTATACCCACGGTTCTGGAGAATCGTGGGTATATGTCTTCAAAAAAAAGCCCAATACCCACGGTTTTGAAGAACCGTCGGTATAGGTCTTCGAAAAATACCCTATTCCCATGGTTTTCCCCAAAACCGTGGGTATAGGTCTTAAAAGAAAACTATACTTATGGTTTTTGGCACAACCGTTGGTATAGGGGTACCCTATACCCACCGTTTTTTGCAAAACCGTGGGTATAGATGTATTTTCTAGTAGTAAACCCATAATCCATATGTTTCTTGTCACGACCCCCTCCCCACAAGGTGTACCCCTCCTTGGGCCGGCAATGTGAAAAGGGAGATAATGACCCCCGAGTCCCGCCTCCAGTAGGCCCCGGGTTGGCGACTAGCACCGAGGGTATAATACACACACAAATGGGAGGCATTACCCTCTAAGAGAACACATGAAGAAGAGAGAGATAGAATAGAATCCAACCAACTCCAACTCATAACTGAAATGTAAAAGAAACCCAAGTACATATATGAAATGTCATGCAAAAGTACTACAACTGAAAGGGGAAACTAAAAGTACCCAAAAGAAAGTAAAACGACAGCGACCACAAGCCCGAACAGCTCCTCCTCCAACCGCAAGCTAGTAGTAACCAGCTTGATCTCCAACCTGCTCCAAGTGACCTGAAAAACAGTTTATATGTACATAGGGTGAGTATAACAGTATACTCAGTAGGATCCTCCCCAAGACTCTCGTGCAAAAGTAAAGAAAGCATGCTAAAGCCCAGTGAAGAACAAGTGAAACTAACTCGTCACCTAAACAGGTATACTATGTTCCCAACCTCACCAAGGCTACTCTCACCAAGTAACGCATACAAGAATATAGCATATAGTAAAGAATATCAAGGGTACCCCGCTACTACTTCCCCACTGGTTTGCCGCTTTGCCCCAACGACATACGTCATGTGCATCTCTCTCCAAAGGCTTGCCCGTATCAACATGGGTCAAGCTCCACAATCTGCACCACGTGCACCACATAGGCTTGCCCGCAGACACCTGGGCTAAGCTCCACACAATCCTCACAACCAAATGTAACCAGGTAGTTTCCAGGAGCCACCACAGCTCGCATAACGTGTATCATACGTCGGGTATTATACCTCAAGCCATTACAGCCCATACACCGAGTAAGGATCCTCAAGCCATCACAGCCTATACACGTTACACCTATAGTAGTCCATAGGATACTATATCCAGAATATATGTGTGTGAAATAACCACAAGCCATTACAGCCCTCTACACACATATATGGGTAAAACTAACCACTGTGCCTACCAGCACTAAGATCTACCAAGAGAAGAGAGCGGGGCCAAAGGGGGTAGTCAGCCATTCAACCTCCCATCAGAATGTTGGGGAAAACACCCCCCCAGGGCTCAGAATCCCCGGGGTGTCAGATGCCCTTACCGACAGGGTGGAGTAGCGTATAGAAACACAAAAAGTACAGAATATATAAGTAACTCACATCCACACTATGGGCATTACCTATTCTTAGATACAACTGCAGCTAACGTCTCTCAGACTCCAGGCTGCTACTTCTAAGACTAGGTATCCTATAAGCACACAACCAATTGAAGAGCTTTATTAGATTACTCCATTCTCATTTATCAGTTCCACTGTACATTAGTTAATTCTTTAACCATTAATTAAGATTGAACAATTCCCCATTTAACTGAAATGGCGTCACTTTCAATACAACTGCTCCTTTTTAAGATTCACATCACCTTTAAATTCCAGCATCTCCATCCCCGTGGATTTTCACCATTTAATAAAACATTCATTACAGAAATACTTTTACACATTCCCAGGCATTCTAGAAAAACATCCTATGCTTCTAAACACAAAGGAGGCTCAACACGGTGAGTAGATATACTACCCGTCGAGTCTTTGCCGCCTATAGAAAGAGCATAGACCCATCCTCCATCGAGAGGCTAAACACGGAAAGCACGTGGCATACCCCGCGTGTCTTCGCCTCCTTCAGAATGAGGGTAAGCAAGACCAGCTGCCTTGAGCAGTGGGGAAAAGCAAAGCAGATTAACATTCAAGAAAACCACAAGCAACCAGCAACCATATCCGTCCCATTCCATCACCCCCGGTGTCCTCCCTGACACCCATATGCATAAACCGATGCATCTCGCCACACTAGGCATCATCCGCTGCCACAACTATAAGGCCTCCATGCCTCCACATATCACAACAACCATCCCGGCTCACATCACAGCACAAGCAGCAGGAAAACAAACATCACAAAATGGACTCTCGGCCCTTTAACAAACAAGAGGGTAACTCAGAACCCTTTTTGAAATTCCCGCATAATCTGTTCTCTATACCATATTGAATTAACAGATTTGTAATTCGTAGGTTCCAATCATGGATACCTAATCAGTAAGCTATCACAATTAAATAACCATGCTTACTTCCCTAATTTGATTATCCTCAAATTAGAACAACTACAACAATGACAACAACCAGATTAATTTACATGCCTCTTTATCTTTAGCCAATTAATCAACAATTAATTCCGGCTTTACGTTTATTATCAATTCCAATCATGAACGAACAATAAATCAAAGAAAACATAGATATCACTATATTTAGGAAAACATGAGGCAAACCGTTATCACGGTATAAAGCAACAGCATGCGATCAACCAATTCTTTTAATCCGGTTCAAGTATTTAATTAGGTCAATTCCATTGTGATCCAAAGGAATAAATCATTCTAACTCTACGATTGCACATATATAATTAGAGAAGCCATGAATCCCCTACCTCGAAGAGTTCTTGACGTCCTTTATCCACACAGCAGGTCACGATCCTCCCCTCGCGACAACTTATGTGGAAGAATGATCGACACAGCTTGGTTGCATCCAACAGAGCGGGACTGATCCTAGGAGTAAGGGTTGATTGTGAAACTCCTACGGGAAGGATTGAAAGGTTCTAGAGCCTCTTAGTTAAGAATAAAGGTAAGGAACAAGGGAGAATGATATCTCGTCCCTTTTTAAGATTTAACGAGGTGACGGTTTAAGATCCGGTTAATTCTCCATTAAAAACGGATCGCATTAACCCACGCGGTTTGACCAAGTGAAACATTCCAAGCCTTAGGAATAATTAATATAGGATTTATGGCATTTGAATCGGCCTTAAGAGCCCTTAAAATAAGGCTTTAAATGCATTTTACGTCAAAGGAAACGTCAAAAGGGGCAAAACTGTAGGAGTCTGGAAACACTGTTCACCCACCGTTACTGTACATGAAACTGATCTGTGAAACTGATCTGTCACACCGATCTGTGAAACTGATCTGTGAAACTGATCTGTCACACCGATCTGTCTCACTGATCTGTCTCACCGATCTGTCTCACCGATCTGTCTCACCGATCTGTCTCACCGATCTGTCTCACCGATCTGTGACACTGATCTGTCTCACCGATCTGTGAAACTGATCTGTCTCACCGATCCGTGAAACTGATCTGTCTCACCGATCTGTGAAACTGATCTGTCTCACCGATCTGTGACACTGATCTGTCTCACCGATCCGTGACACTGATCTGTCTCACCGATCTGTGAAACTGATCTGTCTCACCGATCTGTGAAACTGATCTGTCTCACCGATCTGTGAAACTGATCTGTCTCACTGATCTGTGAAACTGATCTGTCTCACCGATCCGTGAAACTGATCTGTCTCACTGATCTGTTACTGTTCATAAAACTGGAAACACTGTTCACAGAACTAGAAAATTGGCAAAGTGTTGGGGATAAGTCCCCTTGACCTCCCGGAACACCTCCAACACCAACATTTCACAAAGTAATGGACCAGAGAGGTCCGGGCCATTACATTAGATACCTCTCAAAACATTCTCGTCCTCGAGAATTAAAAACCAACCCAGAAGAAAAGAGGGGTCCGAACAACCACCCCATAAGATACCTCTCAGGGGAAAACCACCATGAGTTGTTCGAAAGCTGGAACAAAACTATGACATCCGGGAACAAACAATCCATACCCAAACAATTCATTCACAACCTCACATCAAAGGTACATAAACAAAACATGAAAGGTCCAACCACAGAGAAAACATCATTACATGAAAGGAGTTAAACATTAAACAACTCTGGGTACTGAGCACGTATCTGTGACTCACGCTCCCAGGTACTCTCCTCCATGCCACCGTGTCGCCACAAGACACGAACTAAAGGAATAGAATGCCCACGCAACACCTTCTCCTTGTGGTCTTGGATCTCCACAGGTCGCTCCTCGAAGGTTGCATCATCATCAATATCGATCTCTCCCCAATCGATAACATGAGATTCATCATGAAGATAATGACGGAGCTGCGATACATGAAAAACATCATGTATCCGACTCATCCGAGGGGGAAGTGCTACTCGATATGCCACAGCTCCAACACGAGCTAACACCTCGAAAGGCCCAACAAAACGGGGAGAAAGCTTACTTCCGCGACCAAACCTTCGCTGCCCACGACGGGGAGTCACCTTCAGAAACACATGATCCCCAACATTAAACTCTAAGGGTCTCCTTCTTTGATCCACATAAGATTTCTGACGATCTTGTGCTGTCTTCATCCTCTCACGAATCACTTGAACCATCTCCGTCGTATTCTGCACTAGTTCTGGTCCGAGAATTGCTGACTCTCCGACCCCAGTCCAGCACAACGGAGAACGGCATGGCCGGCCATACAAGGCTTCAAACGGCGCCATGCCGATGGTAGAGTGAAAACTATTATTGTAAGCGAACTCTACCAAAGGTAAGTGTTTCACCCATGAACCTCCAAAATCAAGAACACAAGAGCGCAACATGTCTTCAAGAGTTTGGATGGTTCGCTCTGTCTGACCATCCGTTTGAGGATGAAAAGCAGTGCTAAGGCATAGTCGAGAGCCAAAAGCATGCTGGAGACCTCTCCACACCCTCGAGGTAAAACGAGGGTCTCGATCAGAAATGATCGTCTTAGGAACTCCGTGAAGCCTCACCACTTCCTCCAGATACTGCCTCGACAAAACCTCCACTGAGCTCGACTCCTTGATTGCTATGAAGTGGGCCGATTTAGTTAAACGATCCACTACCACCCATATAGCATCATGTCCTCCCGGAGCTCGAGGTAAACCTGTAACAAAGTCCATTGAGATGTCCTCCCACTTCCACTGAGGAATCTCTAAGTGCTGGAGAAGACCACCAGGAACACGGTGTTCGGCCTTCACCTTCTGGCAGACTAAACATCGAGACACACATTCTGCAACTGAACGCTTCAGCCCAGGCCACCAAAACTGACTCCTCAAGGATCGATACATCTTCGTCACACCAGGATGTACAGCTAAGGGCGAGCTATGGAACTCTCGGAGAACCGTCTCGCGCATTGCCAAGGGAACAAAAAGCCTGTCATGATACAACACTCGGTGTTGTTCATCCTCTGACCAACCATCAGGGGCCTCCCCACAAACAACTCTGTCTCTCAAAACTTCCACCTCTAGATCACCCAACTGAGACTCTTCCACCTTTTGCATCAGGGATGACTGCACCGTCATCTGGAAAAGACAACCTCTTCCTCCAACTTCTCCCATATCAAGATGCAAAGCTGCTAGCTCTTCCATCCCTCTCCAGGAATCACCAGATTCACGTACAACATCATTACGTGACTTTCGGCTTAGTGCATCAGCAACAACATTTCCCTTCCCAGGTGTATACGATATTTCGAAGTCGTATTCCTGCAAGAACTCCATCCACCGACGCTGCCGCAAGTTCAAATCCCGCTGAGAGAAAACATACCTCAAACTCTTATGATCGGTGAAAACCACAAAGCGCTCTCCAATGAGGTAATGTCTCCACAACTTCAGCGCAAACACCACGGCTGCCAACTCAAGATCATGGGTGGCATAGTTGCGTTCCTGGGGACGCAACTGCCGAGACCCATAAGAAACAACTGACCTCTGCTGCATGAGAACACAGCCTAGCCCCAGATGTGAAGCATCACAGAAAACATCAAACTGGACTCCCTCCGTTGGAAGACAAAGGACTGGAGCACTTACCAACTTCTCCTTTAGATACTCGAAAGCTGTCTGACACTGATCAGTCCATATGAACGCTTGATCCTTCCTGGTCAAAGCTGTCAGAGGAGTCGCAACTCGGGAGAAATTAGCCACAAACCTCCTATAATAGCCTGCGAGACCAAGGAAACTTCGCACCTCTGACACGGTCTTGGGGGCTGGCCAAGACACCACTGCTTCTATCTTCGAAGGATCCACAGCTACTCCCTGTTGGGACACAACATGTCCCAAGAAACGAACTTCTCGAGCCCAGAACTCACACTTGGACAACTTCCCAAACAACCGATGTTGGCGAAGAACTCCCAAAACAGCTCGTAGATGTTCTGCATGCTCTTCTTCAGATGTGGAGTACACAAGGATGTCGTCAATGAAAACCACAACAAACTTGTCCAAGAATTCACGGAACACAGCATTCATCAACCCCATGAAAACAGCTGGAGCATTTGTCACGCCGAATGGCATTACAACAAACTCATAATGCCCATGACGACAGCGGAAAGCTGTCTTCGGGATATCCTCATCCTTTACACGCATCTGATGATATCCTGACCGCAAGTCGATCTTTGAAAACCAACTTGCACCCTTCAGTTGATCGAATAGGTCATCAATCCGTGGGAGAGGATAACGGTTCTTTATTGTCACTTTGTTTAAGCGACGATAATCGACGCACAACCGCAAACTGCCATCAGCCTTTTTCACGAACAAGACTGGTGCACCCCACGGTGACACACTTGGCCGAACAAAACCACACTGCAATAGACCATCGAGCTGAATACGTAGCTCTCGTAACTCAGAAGGGGCCATCCTATACGGAGACATAGAGATGGGAGACGCTCCGGGCTGTAGCTCGATCCCAAACTCGATCTCCCGTCGAGGGGGTAAGGATACAACCTCTTCTGGAAAGACATCAGGGTACTCTTCTACGACCCTAGGAAACGCCAACTGTTGAACCTCTGAAGAACTCAGCATCATCCCAGCCATCATGGATGATAAGGATGAAACTCGTCTATGACTCATCCGAGGATCTCTCTCACCAACAAACACTACTTCCTCTCCATCTTCATCAAAGAAAACGACCTTCTTCCTGTAGCAATCCACAATAGCCTGCACCGAATACAACCAATCCATGCCGAGGATGACATCATATGGTTGTATTCGTAAACATAGGAAATCTCCCCAAGAGCGGTGCTGCCCCAACACTAGCTCACAGTCTCTACATACTTCAAACAAGCTAGCTCGACCTCCAACTGGCGTAGTCAATGCCAAGGGCACTGGAAGCCTCTCTACCTCAAGTCCCAAAGCGTGGACAAGGGTAGGGGATATAAAGGAGTGTGTCGCTCCGGAATCAAACAAGGCATACACCAAGGTAGAAAACAAGCAAAGGGTACCTCGGACGACGTCTGGCTCGCCTGGAGCTGGCAACGCTAGAGCATGAAGCTGACCACGACCACCTCCACGGCCTCTCTGACCCTGATGACGACCACCACCACGGCCGCGCTCTGCTCTCTGAGGACGGGGAGCGTCATGGGGCTGTCCTCTGCCTGCTCCATCTACCCTCTGGTGATCTAAAGCTGGTGCAACCTGCTGCTGTTGCCTCGGCTGGAACTGCCTCAACGGAGGAACCTGGAGTGGAGCGCCTAGTGCACGATGACTGCTCTGAAAAGTTGGGCACTCCCGCTGCTGATGACCACGTCCACCACAAGAAAAACAAGCGCCTGATCCCTTGGCATAGGTCTGAGAGTTGCTACCTCCGGAGAAATGAGATGGGAAGGGCCGGGACCTACCCCCAGGTGAACGGAAACTCTTCTGTCCTGAAAACCGGGAACCCCGGACCACAACTCTGCTTCTTGAGGAATCATGACGATTCCCCTCTCGTGACGATCCGGTCCTAGCCAAGGTCCTCTCAACACCCTCTGCCCTCGCCAGCACCTCAAGATATGTCTTCAGCATAAATGGGGTGACATGACGCTGGATCTCTGGACGCAAAGCCTCCTCGAAATGCCTCGCCCTGGCCTCATCATCTGGTAACAGGTCTGAAGCATATCGTAGAAGGTTCCTGAAACGGATTCCAAACTCCCGAACACTGGAGCTCCCCTGTCGAAGGGTAAGAAGCTCCTGGAGACTGGATGCCTTCGCAGTCGAAGAAAGAAACTCGACTCTAAACCTGTCTCGAAACTCCTCCCATGAGATCGCTGACTCCTCACGATCCCCGAGGAACAAGAACCACCACTGTCTCGCTGCTCCACGCAACATCGTCACAACCAAGGACACCCAGTGTTCCTTCCGAGCACGAATCGAACTGAAGCCTATCTCGACCTCCTCTAACCAGTCTTCTGTGACTGCATCTGAAACGGAGCCCTCGTACTTCTGTAGACTCTGGCGCTGAAACTCTCAGAGTGTCTTCCTCCAAGTGTCATCGTCGTCAACCTCTAACCGGCGGCGATCTGCTGGAACAGCCTGCTGGGCACCTTCTGCGCAAACCTGACGGGGACGCCGACCTGGAGCCATACCTGTAAAATAATCAATCGTTAGAGCTCCTAAGCCTGGAATATGGAAGACTCAACATTAATTAATTAATTATTTTGTTTTATTAATTTTAGGTTACCTATCCCAAGGTCTACCCATTCAAACACAGGCGCAAGGAATAATGATGCATGATCCTTTCCTAGGTCTCTACCCTGCAACCAGTATCACTTTGTTTAGTAGCCATCGTAAACTTAAAGGTCCGTGCAACAGATCATAGGGGGCCCTGAACGCCTATGTCTCTGCCGGTCTCCAGTGTTTACCCCACTTGCTAAACATGAATGACACCGTTGCCCTACCATCCCATGCATCCTCACCTATGCCTAACTCCAAACTCCATCCTATCCCTCGACCAGACCTTTGATACCACTCTGTCATGACCCCCTCCCCACAAGGTGTACCCCTCCTTGGGCCGGCAATGTGAAAAGGGAGATAATGACCCCCGAGTCCCGCCTCCAGTAGGCCCCGGGTTGGCGACTAGCACCGAGGGTATAATACACACACAAATGGGAGGCATTACCCTCTAAGAGAACACATGAAGAAGAGAGAGATAGAATAGAATCCAACCAACTCCAACTCATAACTGAAATGTAAAAGAAACCCAAGTACATATATGAAATGTCATGCAAAAGTACTACAACTGAAAGGGGAAACTAAAAGTACCCAAAAGAAAGTAAAACGACAGCGACCACAAGCCCGAACAGCTCCTCCTCCAACCGCAAGCTAGTAGTAACCAGCTTGATCTCCAACCTGCTCCAAGTGACCTGAAAAACAGTTTATATGTACATAGGGTGAGTATAACAGTATACTCAGTAGGATCCTCCCCAAGACTCTCGTGAAAAAGTAAAGAAAGCATGCTAAAGCCCAGTGAACAACAAGTGAAACTAACTCGTCACCTAAACAGGTATACTATGTTCCCAACCTCACCAAGGCTACTCTCACCAAGTAATGCATACAAGAATATAGCATATACTAAAGAATATCAAGGGTACCCCGCTACTACTTCCCCACTGGTTTGCCGCTTTGCCCCAACGACATACGTCCTGTGCATCTCTCTCCAAAGGCTTTCCCGTATCAACATGGGTCAAGCTCCACAATCTGCACCACGTGCACCACATAGGCTTGCCCGCAGACACCTGGGCTAAGCTCCACACAATCCTCACAACCAAAAGTAACCAGGTAGTTTCCAGGAGCCACCACAGCTCGCATAACGTGTATCATACGTCGTGTATTATACCTCAAGCCATTACAGCCCATACACCGAGTAAGGATCCTCAAGCCATCACAGCCTATACACGTTACACCTATAGTAGTCCATAGGATACTATATCCAGAATATATGTGTGTGAAATAACCACAAGCCATTACAGCCCTCTACACACATATATGGGTAAAACTAACCACTGTGCCTACCAGCACTAAGATCTACCAAGAGAAGAGAGCGGGGCCAAAGGGGGTAGTCAGCCATTCAACCTCCCATCAGAATGTTGGGGAAAACACCCCCCCAGGGCTCAGAATCCCCGGGGTGTCAGATGCCCTTACCGACAGGGTGGAGTAGCGTATAGAAACACAAAAAGTACAGAATATATAAGTAACTCACATCCACACTATGGGCATTACCTATTCTTAGATACAACTGCAGCTAACGTCTCTCAGACTCCAGGCTGCTACTTCTAAGACTAGGTATCCTATAAGCACACAACCAATTGAAGAGCTTTATTAGATTACTCCATTCTCATTTATCAGTTCCACTGTACATTAGTTAATTCTTTAACCATTAATTAAGATTGAACAATTCCCCATTTAACTGAAATGGCGTCACTTTCAATACAACTGCTCCTTTTTAAGATTCACATCACCTTTAAATTCCAGCATCTCCATCCCCGTGGATTTTCACCATTTAATAAAACATTCATTACAGAAATACTTTTCCACATTCCCAGGCATTCTAGAAAAACATCCTATGCTTCTAAACACAAAGGAGGCTCAACACGGTGAGTAGATATACTACCCGTCGAGTCTTTGCCGCCTATAGAAAGAGCATAGACCCATCCTCCATCGAGAGGCTAAACACGGAAAGCACGTGGCATACCCCGCGTGTCTTCGCCTCCTTCAGAATGAGGGTAAGCAAGACCAGCTGCCTTGAGCAGTGGGGAAAAGCAAAGCAGATTAACATTCAAGAAAACCACAAGCAACCAGCAACCATATCCGTCCCATTCCATCACCCCCGGTGTCCTCCCTGACACCCATATGCATAAACCGATGCATCTCGCCACACTAGGCATCATCCGCTGCCACAACTATAAGGCCTCCATGCCTCCACATATCACAACAACCATCCCGGCTCACATCACAGCACAAGCAGCAGGAAAACAAACATCACAAAATGGACTCTCGGCCCTTTAACAAACAAGAGGGTAACTCAGAACCCTTTTTGAAATTCCCGCATAATCTGTTCTCTATACCATATTGAATTAACAGATTTGTAATTCGTAGGTTCCAATCATGGATACCTAATCAGTAAGCTATCACAATTAAATAACCATGCTTACTTCCCTAATTTGATTATCCTCAAATTAGAACAACTACAACAACGACAACAACCAGATTAATTTACATGCCTCTTTATCTTTAGCCAATTAATCAACAATTAATTCCGGCTTTACGTTTATTATCAATTCCAATCATGAACGAACAATAAATCAAAGAAAACATAGATATCACTATATTTAGGAAAACATGAGGCAAACCGTTATCACGGTATAAAGCAACAGCATGCGATCAACCAATTCTTTTAATCCGGTTCAAGTATTTAATTAGGTCAATTCCATTGTGATCCAAAGGAATAAATCATGCTAACTATACGATTGCACATATATAATTAGAGAAGCCATGAATCCCCTACCTCGAAGAGTTCTTGACGTCCTTTATCCACACAGCAGGTCACGATCCTCCCCTCGCGACAACTTATGTGGAAGAATGATCGACACAGCTTGGTTGCATCCAACAGAGCGGGACTGATCCTAGGAGTAAGGGTTGATTGTGAAACTCCTACGGGAAGGATTGAAAGGTTCTAGAGCCTCTTAGTTAATAATAAAGGTAAGGAACAAGGGAGAATGATATCTCGTCCCTTTTTAAGATTTAACGAGGTGACGGTTTAAGATCCGGTTAATTCTCCATTAAAAACGGATCGCATTAACCCACGCGGTTTGACCAAGTGAAACATTCCAAGCCTTAGGAATAATTAATATAGGATTTATGGCATTTGAATCGGTCTTAAGAGCCCTTAAAATAAGGCTTTAAATGCATTTTACGTCAAAGGAAACGTCAAAAGGGGCAAAACTGTAGGAGTCTGGAAACACTGTTCACCCACCGTTACTGTACATGAAACTGATCTGTGAAACTGATCTGTCACACCGATCTGTGAAACTGATCTGTGAAACTGATCTGTCACACCGATCTGTCTCACCGATCTGTCTCACCGATCTGTCTCACCGATCTGTCTCACCGATCTGTCTCACCGATCTGTCTCACCGATCTGTGAAACTGATCTGTCTCACCGATCTGTGAAACTGATCTGTCTCACCGATCCGTGAAACTGATCTGTCTCACCGATCTGTGAAACTGATCTGTCTCACCGATCTGTGAAACTGATCTGTCTCACCGATTTGTGAAACTGATCTGTCTCACCGATCCGTGACACTGATCTGTCTCACCGATCTATGAAACTGATCTGTCTCACCGATCTGTGAAACTGATCTGTCTCACCGATCTGTGAAACTGATCTGTCTCACTGATCTGTGAAACTGATCTGTCTCACCGATCCGTGAAACTGATCTGTCTCACTGATCTGTTACTGTTCATAAAACTGGAAACACTGTTCACAGAACTAGAAAATTGGCAAAGTGTTGGGGATAAGTCCCCTTGACCTCCCGGAACACCTCCAACACCAACATTTCACAAAGTAATGGACCAGAGAGGTCCGGGCCATTACATTTCTAATATATCTTATTTGACTAAATGCCAAATTTGTGAACTTAAAAAAAATATCAACCATTATTTATTTAAATCAATGACTTACTAAGTGCATAAAATTGTTTTTTTACAATTAGGTAGTTACTATCTAAGAACAGGTGATCACAACTCCATCATTGGAGGAGAATGTGGAAGTGGAACTCATTGAATCAACTAGAGGTGAGGATCATGAAGATTATGAATGTACCTATGATAAAAAAAACTAACCATAATCCTCATGCATGTAATACAAATGGAAATATTTTTGATAATTGATTTATTAGTGGAATACAATGGACTACAACATACCAACAATAATGTCATTTTTTTGAGAAACTAAGATGCATTAAATTTTACAATGATCCTTTGGAGAAGAATAATATTATATCTTAATTTATATTCTATTCTTGGTGATATTCAGAAATACATAATAATTTTAGTGTAATATAGATCAGTATAAAAACTAAGGGATATACAACTTCTAGAATACTCTATATATATCACTCATAGTGGGTTCATAATGTTAGATGATGATGTAATCCCCATATAAAATGTAGAGGATCCACATCTATTGAATAAGATATATTACCATATTATTTAAAAAATGAGCCATGTTTGTTTTATTTTTCCAACATCATTATATAATAAAGGTTTATTGGATTCCATTGTCACAAAATATCTAAAAATAACAATTATGGGAAACCATGGTTATGCAATTATATCTCTACAAGTTGATTTCTAGGACATACATTGTCTAGATGATTTGTTAAGAAAATATATTCCACTATGAAATAGACATTGTGAGTATGAAAAAGAAGTTATTGGTTCTTTTATAATCATGTTTATGGGAATGTGGAAGATAATCATGTTTTAAATTTGTTGAAATACTCTAGAATAATGTTGGATGAAATTACACCAACTCGGTTTCCTTTTCATGACACTTAGTGACAGAAAGCATCACTATTGATCGATCCATGATGGCATGAATGAAATCATCCGAACATGAGATAATGAAAATGGAAGATTATTTATAATTTTTGTGGTGGAATAAAAAGATAATAATTAAAACATTTGAGGTATTAAGATACAGGAATCCTTCAATATATAGTTATAATAGTGACATCTCAACATTGAATTAGAGTAGACCTGGGTGCGATTAAAAATTGGTTCTAAAACATATAAAATCACTAAGAGATGATATCAATTAAAGATATAGAAATAAAGGAGAATCGTATTCTAATTTATAGATCATAGAAGGTTATTTTATATTTCACTTTAATAGTTGAGATTATACTTCATGATGTAGTGTATTAAACTGAATGATAAGCTAGACTTGGAAATTATGTCAACCAATACCATCAATGAATCAAGAACATTTATGATAGAAAAAAACATGACCAGAAAAATTTGATTCAACCATTTGTAAATAATTATCGATGATATAGAATGTGGAATGATTTATCTTTTTAATTCAATCAATGAATGAAAATCCATTGTAATTCTCAATTATTTGTCCTTTCGAGTCCTCATCACAGTAATAAAAATATAAAAAACCTATATGAAAAGACCAAGACAACCCAAATCCATATGGACATTAAATTTAAATTCATTATTGTAATTCATAGTCCATAAACAATCGATTCAAAAAAATACTCCTGGGCATAGGTTATAGATAGGTATATGCTGTAATACCATCACAATTCACAAGAGTTATTTTATTTGGCTGACTTCTTCATGGGATTGGATCAAATATTTTTATTTGTAGAAAATTCATCCTTATATACTAGTGTTTGTCCATTTTGATTCCAACATTTATGGTTTAGTTCATATATAGGTGTATACTGAACCTACATCATTGAACAATGGATTTGGTCATTTTGGAGAATTTATTTTAACCAACATGATGAGGATCATAGTCAATAGGGATAGAGTGTGTTGAGATTATGGATGAATGTTCATAATTTTCCCTATAAAAAATAGGGAGTGGAGAATAACTAGTTCATTCATAGGGCCATTTTATATACCGTAAAGTATTTATGTTATTTTAACAACCCAATATCATTCCCCATCCATATATAGAGAAGAATATTTGGAGGGAAATTGAATTTTTTGTTCACCCATTATGCATATTCAACCTGTTATGTTTCATTATATCTTAGAATTTCCATTACTCATTATTTCCAAAATATTGTTTGTCACACTTCTGGAGAACATATTCTCTTTTTTACAAGAGTCTCTTTATTGGTTTTTAACCTAGACAGTAATGTTAATCGATCCTTAATATGTTTTAGGTCATTAATTTCAGACAAATTAGGTATGGTGTATATGGTCATATAGCTTCATAGAGGTATCATTGATATTTATATTTATATAGATATTAAATTTGGCCTATATAGTACATATTATCAATTAAATAAAAAACCACAAGTAGAATAAGATCCCAATGTCATTGATGTAGAGAAACTAGGGGATTGGTCCATCATCTGAATGGACATATTAATCAGAACATTTTATTGTTTTGTTTGGGATAATATAATATGTTGAAATAGTTCAATAATAAAACATTGTATTATTACCCCCACAAACTAATATAGTTCATGGTGGTGTAACATTATAGATATATAACCCATATAAAAAACATGATTATGGGTTGTTAAAATCATATCCTAATGTGTTCACACCAATAATGAGGATATGGGATATGAATAGAAATTATAAACACCAACCAAATGTAATTGATGTTTTCTACTATGATTCTATCCATGAATATAAATAATTTTCGTACATATATTCATAATGAGATGATTCAGTTCAAAATTTCAAATGAAGGCATATTTGTAGATCCATATTTTGGTCTGTATATATAACAAAATAAAATATTCTCTTAGAGTTTACTATAAAAATTCCCAATATTCATGAAATATTTTTTAATGAATCAGTCACATTGTATATAATATATTTTAAGGAAGAATGAAATTCAATGAGGGAACTAGTACCCTAAAAGTTTTTGTTACCATGTACATAACAAAATATCAGGGTAAAGGGATATGATATATCAGTGGTCTATATTTTCCATAATCTACTTTCTCTAGTGAGTACAACTCAAATTTTACAAGTGTTGTTAGTTTCTCGTAATAATCATTTTAAATATTCAATTTACACTATATCTTGTACCTACTACTAGAAAGGATTAAGTGTTGATATTAGTGACTTTCAATTTACTCAGGCTATCAAATATAGGTTTCTATCCTAAATGTTTTTTCTTATTTGTCTTTAATTTAAAAAAACAATTCCAATGATTTCACTTGGGCTTCTATGCATTGCACATATGAAATATATATCCCTAAATTTCCACGTAAAAAATGTCGAATCATGAAATAAATTTCAACAAATTTGTATTCTCCGTGATCGAAATGAGATGATGAGATGCTAGTTCCTCCTTCCTTGGATTCCTCCTTTTGTGGATTCCTCCTTGGAGATCATTTATTACTCAGGTTCTCTCTTACTGATGAATTTGTAATCATGGAACTCATTCCAGCTACCATCTCAATATAGATCCTAGTTATTTACACTTCGTATGTCTCTAATCGTCATAACAACCTGATCAGGGTGAATTGCATTATTGTAAACCTCTAGGAATGTCTATATGTTGGGTATATTGGGATCTTGTGAATCTTCATTTATTAGAGGGAGTCCTATAAGATGCATCTTAGGATCAGAACACAGGGCATAATGTATCAATCAAGAAGCAATTAATGATAGGTACATCTATATTCCAATGAATTTTTACCATATCCATCCAATGTTGATTACATGGGGTAGCTATTTATGCTCAGTTCAGATGATCCACGTCTTATGAAGATGGATCAAAATGTCTTATTAAGACAGATAAGGTCACAAGATAAAAAAATTTAAGATAGATAAGCATTCCCAATTGAGGTGGATAATGGAGGTGTATCCCAATAGTTGATGATTTATTAACTATGTTATTGATAATAATGAAATATTGGGGAACATCATTGAGGTCCATCCTTATAAAGGATTATTTGACACCTAGATTATTGATCATAACTTCATATTGAGGAAAATCAGGGTTTTTCATCCCCAGATGGGAATATTTCACAACAGGGTTGTTGATCAAAATTCACCATTAAGATGGATCAGGGAGTTGAATCCCAAAGAGGGAGTATTTCACGTATGATTTGTTGATTAAAACATCGTATTGAGTTCTATTGTGGTTGTGTGTCCCTTAGAGGGATGATTTCACAATAGGGGTTTTTATCAGAACAACATATTGGGGAGAAAAATAGAGGTGGATTCCTATGTTGAAAGATTGTAGACATAGGATATTGATTATAATTCACTTTTATGGTGGATCATATAGTTTTTCCAAAAAGGGAATATTTCACACCCGGTTTGTTGATCTGAAATCCATATTGAGGTATATCGGGGAGGTGTTTCCCTGAGAGGGAATATTTCACAATTATGTTTTTTTATAAAAACTCCCTATTGAGGAGGATAATGGTTATTATTTCCTTAGGGGTAATATTTCGCTAAATTATGGTTGATCAAAATTCAATAATGAGGAAAATTATAACGGTGCATCTCTAAGTTGGAATATTTCACACCATAGTTAATAGCTGTTGGGATTAAACCTTGGGGAGAATTCTTAAGTTTCATGTTTATGATATATGGTTAAAAAATGTATTTTGATGTTTTAGATTAATTTTTTGTGATAGTAATGATACATTCTGTTTAATATCATGTAGTGAGGATTCTTGTGTCATGGAAGGATCATCAATGAGGTATGGTGTGGGGCTAATTAGTGGATGTTTCCCTCTATTGGTGGATTATATCCCATAGTGGCAGAGTGGGTCGAATACCATTATGATCATAAAAAGGTCATCCTATGTTCATCACATATGGTCGACTAAGTAGGGTCACCCCATGTTAATCATGCATGGGGAATCATATATTCATCACACAAGGTAAGGATATAGTCTTTCGTCTTATGCTGAGGATATTTCCTTGTAGTTTAAAATCATATGACTAGGATGTGGAGATAGAAAATTTTGTGTCATGAAAAAACGTTATTGAAGGTTCCACTCAACAATGGGTCATGTCAAGAAGAGAGGATGATAAGTAATATAGACCCTAGAACAAGACAGTTGTGCAGTTTACCTCGAAGATGATACCATAAGGGATTACATGACCACTACTCATAGTACCCTGAGTGGGACATCAAATTAAAACTACTACAGAAGAGTGTCCATCATAAGGATCTATTTTAGGATTCCAATGATTAGAAGTTATATATATTAGGGTATCCTTGTATAGAAGAATAATATATATTGAAGGACAATGCCGTAAATACAATGAAGTGGGAACACACCATTGTGTGTGGTAATTTTTAGATTGGTACTCGAGGTGCAACATATTCAGCCCATATTATGTATTGGGGCCTTGGGAAATCAATATTCTTAATGGGGTGTTATCCAAGAGGATGTGTTATTAAAGTTACAAATAGAGGTTTTCTTTAAATATTTAGGCCTCATGAATGGGTGTATTGTGAAGATTAGGGGCTACACTAAGCTCAAGGGTTTTGCGAAGAAGTAGGTTTGGCTACACAGAGTGACCCTTCTTTAGGGTGAAGTCTAGGTAGCCATGTGGTTGGTTTAATACATGATATCTTCCTTATTAAGAACTAAGTTACACATAGGAATTGAATCATCCACAAATTCCATGGATACTCACAAAAGGAATATCTACATTGGGTTTAGGTTCTAAAGACCCCAAGGGCGGTGCTTTCACAAAATATGGATACCTTGGGGGATCTATTTTTTATTTCACACGTGACAATGAAGAGTATCATGTATTTGAACAATCATTAAAATGTTGAAAGGTCCCATGAATCCCCTTAAAATATAGATTTAATTTGTTATTTTTAGGGTATTGTTTTATTAATGGTTTTATCCCTTCATGACTACATATGATCTTCTTTAATGTACACGGATTCGTGAATCTGAACGATGCAACAATGAGTTTACCATCAAACCATTTAATGCCAAGGGGATTAGTTACTTGATTTGGAAATTGTATGGAGGATACCACTAGGCCACCATGTGTCCATGACCTTCATGATATTCAGTCATCTATGATGGTGGTGATCTTTATTAAACAACTCGCTAGAGGTATTTTGGGTTGTATTGGCTCAACATTGCTCTAAATTGACTTTTCATTCTGAGACTACTCCCGTGACATGCGTATTTTTTAATAAACAAATGACCCCCTCATAATTGGAGTATATATAGACAGTGTGGGTTATATATTGAGGGGAAATGAAAAAATGGCATTAACCACCTGTATATGAATAATATTTGTGAAGAACATTCATGATGCCCATTTTTAAATCCCTCATTCAAACCATGGTCAGGAATGAACCTATAAATAGTGATGGGGAACCATAAGGGGAATACAATCATTTAAAAATTATAAAATCATAGGCTCTAAATTTGTGAATCACCTCCTTCATGAGTGCTTTGTCATTTTGATCTCCATCATTCATGAAACTCAACACCTTAGCTAACATAGTTCCATGAACTTGTCTATATATAGTCTAACATTGAAAAACATCTTCTATAGAATGTCCTTCAAGAACCAGACCTTCACCAGTAGATCATTCCAAAGAAATCCCAAATAAACTAGTAAGTATCAAAAATATGTTTCACAATGGTTCAAAACTAAATTTGGTTTGTCATGATGATATAGTTGTAAAAATACAATTAGGGATAATATTCAGTGTGTGTTAGACCATGATAAACTTACCCTACTACCGATAATAGCTCTAAATGAATACCCATATTCCAAGAGGCTGAAACATTATGGAATTGGGATGAGGGATGATGTCATCATCCCTGAGGCGAGCACAGATGAGTCCAATTACTAGTTTCTAATTAGACCTAGACAGTACTAGTTGAATAGGTCTTCTGGTGGCACATACTATTGGGTCAAATTTCACTCATGACATGCATTCTCTGTAACCATGTTAATAAAAATAGTTGGGAGATTTTGGAGGAAGATACACCCCCATAGGATTTGATGATTTTCAAGGTGGTTTTGGTGGATCCTCTTAAGGGATGGTAGAAAAACTAGTACCAGCATTAGGAGGGAAGCATCTAAAATGAATGGGCATGAGAATATTGGTCATGTGAATTATGCTATGATATTTAAGCTGATCTAAAGATTTTAGGGCTTTATGTGGCGTCCTGGGCCTCACAATTCAATGTCTATCCCAATTTGGATATCAAACTAGAGCTACTGAGTAAGTAGTCACCAGGAACCAGTACATTGTTTTTTTACTATGGAGAAGTAAACATTAGCTTATGGGATCATTTCTAGATCCATGGGACCCCATTTCATGGGGTCATGTACAATGTGTACCTCCAAAAAGAGATTGTGTGGGAGGACTAGAAGAAACTTCTAGATCTAGTAAGGACATTACATAATTTTTTTCAATGGATCCATGAACATAAGATGAGGATAAGGTAAATACCATTTGAGAAGGGGTTTAAATATTTCATGAATGACTAAGTGGACAGGCTATATGGTGGTCCAGATACATGACTTAATGCATTACAGTGTGGCAAATTTAAATCATAATGGAGGATTGTAGAGGAGACCCAACGATGGTGTGTGGCTAGAACATAAATTATAAATCTCCAATGGTAATACATTTAGATTTTATTGTATTGTTAATATGTAGAGAGATACTTCTAGCGAGGGATGTTCACATGGTGGTGAATCTGAGTTCCTCTATCGTGGAGAAAACAATAGTGATGGGGTAGTTCATAAATTTGGATACATCTGAATTAGAAAATATGAACAAGGTATTATTTCACATCAACTATTAGAATACTCGACTCCATGTGTGTGGGTCCCTCTACTTATTTTACATTTTGGTAGCTGTAACACCTGGTTTTTTATGATCTATTTTCATTAAATAATTTTAATTCATCAATTTCATGAATTACATGCAATCATGAGTTTAAAAAAACCATGAGACACCATTATTATAAAATTCATTTTTAACATATTCATTAGGACAGTGGGAAAAAATATAACTAACTAATGAAAATGATGGATGAATTTATTTACTTCCAATTATTTAAGAAAAATATAAATCAATTATATTTTTTATTTTTTTATTGATAAATCCTGTTAATTTCAATTAGTGAAAAAATTTAATTAAATATGTATTTTATATACTTACTAAAATATTTTTAATATTCATCCAACAGATATATCTCTCATAAGGTATGAATAAACCCTATTTGATGTAGAGAAACCAATATTTTTTAAAATGGTAATTTTCTTCCTTTTAATGGAGAATCCCTTTTAAATAAATATTTTCACACATTAATAATTTTTCTATGACAACATAAACATGTTATTTGGAAAAACGATATAAAAACATACATTGGATGAAATTTTAATATTTTTTTGATAACTCTCAAACTTTGATAAATTGTAAGAATATAATGAATTTTAATTAAAAACAACTTTTTTCATCAAAATAATATATATTGATAATTTATTATATTTAATGGTTTCAATGTATAAAAATAATGTATATTTCTCGTTAAATATAATGTTTTACATTATCATTAAATAAGTAATTATAAAATAATTAATATATAGTATAAATTCTTTTAAATTATTTATTTATGGTCTAGTGGACATAAAATAAGTAAATATTCCACCCGGTTATTGTTGAAATATTTGTAACCATAGTTAAAAATATTATATATTAACTAAGTTTTAATTAAAATGATAATGTTTAAATTGATAAAAAAACATGTCTAAAATATATGTTTTGATTATATTAAAACCCTATCTCATTTTAGATTCAATATTGGGATATTTTGGATGTTTAATGGGGTTTTTACTGTATTGTAAATTAATATTTTTAGAAATCCCAAAAAATACCCTCACCTCAATTATAAAAGGGATCCAACTCCCTCAAATATTTAAATCACTTTTGTGCCTTAAATTCACTTTTATACCCAATATTTGTTACCTACTCAACATCCCTAGTTACACTATATAAGTTCAGGCCTTCTTTAAGGACTTACTCATTTGCGCTAAGAGGAGATTTAGAGGAAGCATGTCGAAGAAGAGGTAATATCCTCTACCAATTCTTTTAACCTTATTTCTTCTTCTACTTCATCATCATGAGTTTTTCCTTATAAATTAATAACCCCATTTTCAATAATGTAATAAGATGTTATTATGATTATGGAACAACAATATTCCATATTCAACCCATCTCATGAAAAATGAAATTACCATTCTTGTGTACGTACACCTTACTGTCGGCACACTGCGATGTAATCTATTTTTTCACGATAACCTTACATGGATGGGTATAATGAAAAAAATAATAACTATATATTATTATTAAAACAATATATTTATTATGATATATTATACACCATTCACTTGAATACAATTCAAAAATTATTGGATTGATATAGTCGCTCGTGTGTACGTACAACCTACCGTCTCCCTAATACGATGTGACTAATTCAACAAATCATCATTAAAACATGATTATATAAATTTATAGAATTAATAAATATAATATATATGATGTTAGTATCATTTTTTAATGATATATGTATGAACTATTAAGGATAACTTGAACTTATTCGACAAAACATGCATAAGCAAATCAAGCAGTCAATACATGAATAAAAAGTAATAATGAAATGTTATTAACAAATGGATAAATATATGATTTTATGTTATATCATAAATATTACTATGATTCTAAAATAATCCAAAAAATTATTTAAATAATTATACTCATCGTTTGAATACTTATCATCCACATCAATGCTTCCAAAATATATAACATTATTTATATTATTATAAATTTTGTTCAATTTCAATGTTAGCCATTTAGGTAATTTTTATTAAATGGTATGAATAAAATCTTTCTTCAATATTCAAAAGGAGCTAATTTTTTAATTTTTCAGAAAAAATATGTGGAGATTGTTTTTTAACTTATACAGTATAAAGATGTTTTTATGGCTTCCTAATGGTTTATTTACAAGAATATTACTCTATAAGATTTAAAAATTATTTTCAAATAAATTATTTTCATTTTAAATTCTATGGAATTTTGAGAATGGAAAATATTTTTAATGAAGAAATGATATTTTCATCAAAAATTAATTTCGATTGTTATATCTAAATTATTTTCCATTTAAGATGTAATTCATTAAAAGAGTTATATTTCAAGTATAATATCCTTATTGTTCCTATGATTTTAATGTGTTTATGATTGTATTCTATTTATTAAATCCATTTGTTTGATATGGATTATGATACGGTGAAATGATGTTTAAAGAAACCCATTTTATTCATTGGGTTATGATGAATGATTATTATTATAATTCCACACATAATAATGATTACATTATGATATGGGTGGGACCATATCTCCCACTAATTCATTGGGAAAATATTTATATCTCATAATATGGACCAAGCTGGGATGAGAAATGATTTGGTTTTGTAATACATGCATGGAACGAGGAGTGAAATTTGGTCAGTAATTGACAATGTCTTTTATGATGGTCAGGGAAATGAAACTTGACTAATATTAAATTATTTTCTATGCTTATGTGTATTCCAAAAAACATTATGTATTTTGTTATGACTTTTGGGATTATTATCAATGAATCTTATGAACTTTCACAATTTATCATAGAGTATGATTTCACGATCTTTCATATGTATGATAATATTTTCAAATGTTCTATTATTCTGTCTTATGATAATGATACTATTAATATCACCCTTTTTAACCTTACTTGTCATTTGATCTCACCTATTCATATTCTTATTTTCACAAGGACATGAAGAATATAATTAAGTAAAATATTTCAAAAAGGATCTAGTTATGACAAAATAAGTGGGAGAAAATGAATATGACTTATTAACCACTCGTTTATTTTTCCAATTTTATTAATACACTATACCTATATGGGGTTTTCATGGATTTTTTATAATATGTAATGAATATTACTCAAAGGGTGAAATGGATCCTCATTCGCTGGGCACCCGCTCACTCTTCTCACCCTCCATCTAGGGTTTGGAGCGCTCACCGGCGGTGATGGCTCCTTCTCCCGGTTCTTTGGCCTCTCCATTCCAGGTTCTCTCATTATTTTTTCTATCCCTTATTCTGGACAGCCCCTACATTCATGGTTTCCCTTTACCTATGCTTCGGTTATCAATTTCCTAACCCTCTGTTTCATATTGTCGGGCCCTCTAGTTTTGTTTATTCCCCCACTCCCGCACTGCTCTATCGGTCTGGCCTGACATTCTTGACCACAAATTCGTTAGGTAAGTTGGTTTCTATGATTGGTTTGGGAATATGGCATAGAGTGTAGTGGTGTGAATACTATTCCTTTTGGTGGTTTCTTCCCCTATTTGGTTCAACGGTTTTCATTCCCATTATCCACTTTTTATGTTCCATGATTGTTCATTAACTGAAGCTCCTTGTCTAGGTCTATCTTGGATTTTTCTCTGCTCTTGTCCCTATATCCATTGACTCTGGACACCATCTTGGCCTGTTGTGAAGGATCTTGTGTTGTCTTGGGAGATGTTGTTCAAGCATTAGTTTCCTTTCTAGGAGACTTTTCAGGTCTTCGTTCCGCGGTTTGGTTCTCCCTACACAAATTTTACTTCTTATTATGTTTTTGGGTTAAGGCGTGTTGTTGCTTCCGGTTGATTGCCGATTTTTTTGTTCACATCAGAGTTTTTGTGTTTGTGTTTTCCTGGTTGTCATTGGTGGCATGAGGTTGATGTCTATGGTGTCAGTTTCTTTGGGTGGTTCTCTAGTTCAGTTCGGTATTCGACCGTGATGGTGGGTTCCGTTGGATGTCTCGTATGTCGTCGGGGTTGTCGTTATGGTGTTGAGGCGACTAGTGCTGTAGGATTTTCTGGCTGAGGGGAATCTTACCATGTTTCCGTATACAATGGCATTGGTGGCTCGACGACAATGACATGACCACGACGATGAGTCTCGGTGTCTCTGTGGTGACATTTTCATCTTCTCTAGGATGAAGATTGTTTAAGGTGTTTCAAAGGTGAATATGGTTTCAGGTGGTTCGACGGTGATGTTGGTGGACACTTTTTCTATTGGGGACGGTGACCGAGGCTTGATAACGGCCGATGGTGGTAGTCATCTCATGACAATGGTGACAGAGGCATGACGATGGTTTCTATATTTTCAAATTTAAATTTTTTAAATGGTTTTTGGTTTTGCAGCACTATGAAGTCTTGGATAGTGTTCAAAGAGGAAAATTACTTCTTGAAATTATATATTTTGCATAATTGTAGGACTTTTTTGGATTTTAAATAAGTGGGTTTTTGAGGTCTTGTATATCTTTTATGTTTTTCCTAGTTGGAACTTTGTTATTGTTCAATCTTATCCTTTAAAAGTGTTAACAAATAAAAAAATATGGATTATGGCTAATGAATATTCATCATCTTTTATATAATATCAATTTATGAGATATATGAGTCAATAGATTTGGTATCATAGGAAATTTAAGTTTATCTGTTGAAAATTGGGATGAGAAAACCTCAGTATAAACTCATAGGATATTTTGAAGTATAGGTTATAATCCTAATGTTTTATAAATTATTATGAATAACCTTGGATAAAAATGTGATGTGTCTTAAATTGAATGTTTATTCTGGATCATGTGGTTTTCCCATTATGATTTGTGATACTCACAATATTCTTCTTATTTTAGTCAATGGATGGACCCCAATGCAAACTCGTTAATGCTGAATGAAATGAGAAGTGCAATGAATTTCCACATGAGAAACTAAATGTTATGAGAGGTAGAATTCATAATCTAATAGCTATTCTCATACAACATGTGGGACATAAAAACAAGTAAAGGAGGGAACCACATTATGTTGAGTCCTTTATGAGGTAGCATCAACCTTCTTTTAGTGGTTCTTCTGGTCTATTAGTGGCTGAACAATAGATCAGTACCATTGAAAATATATTTTTAGTTCTCTAATGTTCACAAGCAGATAAATTCATCTTACAATTCTATCATTTTGAAGGTGATTCTGATCAATGGTTGAACGTTATCAAGAATACAATGACAACAAATGAAATTGAATCTATTTAATGGGATGAGTTCATGATATTATTTTTCCAGAAGTACACTCTTAATATTTTTTAACAAAGGTGGAGAACATTTTCCTTTAACATAAGAAAATGGACGATAAATCCTTTGGTACCAACAAAGAAAATTTTACATGATATTCAATGCACGGTTCGGGAATTATTATCCAAATTGAGGGTAAAATTTATCGATTATTTAGGGGCTCAACACTACATCTCCAAAGGGCATTAGCAATAAGGGGCATCAATTTCTATGAATATTTTTCTATGTGATATCATGGTTGAGATGGAGATGGGAGTAAACCATAAATCCAATAGGTTTGATAAGAAGAGAATAATGGAATTTAATTGAAAATAAAATTTCCACACTGAATAGAAGATGCTTTTTCCCTTATGAACAAAGTGTGTAATGAATCATGGAGAAATTTTTATTAAAGGGGATACTAAAGTTTTTATGTTGGTAATGGAAGTTAATCATGAAATTGAATACTGATGTGATGCGGAAAATATATCTAATGATGTGAATAGAGATATGGATACATAGAATGCACTTACTACACTTAAATGTTACATGTTCAAGGTAATGGGGAAGTATTCTGATAAATGATCTAATCCAAGGGTTATAGATGATGATCAATATAGGAAAACTATTTATGCCAAATAAAAAGGCATGTCACATTGCATAACTATCAGTGAAAAAATATGATAATGAAGTCGTGAAAGGTACAATTACCATCAACATTAAAGTATAAAATGTTTTATAGGATTTGGGATCCACCCACTTATTTATTTCTCAATAAATTTCCAAGGGAATCACTGTATTACATAAAAAATTAGATGTTCAATTAGTTGTGACAAATCCGAAAGGCACAACAGCACATCAAAATTTTACAATTCGTCCCTAGTTGAAGCTTTTTGTAATGTGTTTCATATAAATATTGTGATACTTCCTATAGTGTAATTTTATGTGATTCTTGGCATGAATTGGAATTATCTATATGGATCTCACTTCAATTTCCATCGAAGGGAAGTCAAATTTAATATTCCTAATAAATCTATGATCTTATTTTGATGAAAGGATTAATATGACCATAGAGTAGAAATTTATTCTATTATATGGGATTTGATATATATAAATAAATATTATCTATCTGAAATGGTTTGCAAGAAACTCACAATTGTGATTACACACATTTTATTAGAGTTTGATTAAATGATTCCGAAATAATAGCCAGGACTTCCACCAATTTGTGAAGTTCAATTTTCATTAAGACTCATACCAGATGCTATTCATATTTCAAAAACACCTTATAAAATATCCCCAATTGAGATATAGAAATTGAATAACCAAATCCAATTGAATTTTGACAAGGGATTCATACACCATAGTGTATCACCATGGGGATCACCTATTGTGTTTGTTAAGATTAAATATGGATCAATGAGACTCTACAATTAATATATAGAACATTGCAAGATAAATAGAAAAAAATAAAATAACATCATCCACACATTGATGACTTATTTGACCAACTACAAGGAGATCAATACATTTTCATGAGTGATCTTCACTTAGCATATCATCAATTAAGGGTCGAGATGGGGGATATACCCAATATGGAATTCTAAACAATGTATGGACACTATGGATTTATAGTTATTCCTTTAGGTCTTACTAATGCCCCCAATATCTTCATTGATCTAACGAAAAATGTTTTTGGAGACTATATTGTTCAGTTTGTCATAGTCTTTATATAAGATATTACAATTTGTTAAAAAAATAAAAGGAATAACATGAATATCACTTGATAATTGTCCCAAAGGCCCTAATAAGGGAGAATATTTTTGAACAAAATTATCATGTGTGAATTATGGAATCAGAAATTTTCATTTTTGGGTCACAAAATATGATGAGAGGGGATACCTGTGGATCCAGCAAAAAAATAAGTTATTGAATGTTTTCTATGACCAACGATGATAACTGAGATCTTATGTTTTCTTGGATTGGTTAGTTATTATCGATTTTTTGTGAAATATTTTCCATGATTATTTAAGAAACTCACCAAGACGAATTAGAAAGGATTTATGTTCATGTGGGCGGAGGATTGGTATGAGAATTTGAAAGAGGTAGAAAAAGGTTATAAATTGAATATGTCTGTGCACTTCCTTGTAGTGGAAAATTGTTTGTGATCTATAATGATGCATCCAAGAAGAGTATGGGTTTTTTCTCCTACAAAATGATATGGTGATAGCTAATAACTTACAAAAATTAAAAATCTATGAACAATTTCACCCAACTATATGATTTGGAGTTTGATGTGGTAATCTTTTCACTAAATATATGGAGGCATTATCTATATGGTGAAATGTGGGATATTTATACTGAACATAAATGTTTAATGTATATTTTCACTAAAAAAGTCTACATATTCATTAAAGAAGGAGGATAGAGTTGATTAATTTTTACTACTACTCAATACATTTCTATCATGAGAAATCGAACATGGTGGAAGATGCTTTGAGTTGAAAGGACCATGTTATCATATCCAGGACGAGGATTAAAAAAGATCCAATATTTTTTTATTTTCACAGGATAGATAATTAAATTTTTATGGAAATGTAGAAATCATAAATTTTTCAATTAAATGTTAAACCATCTATACATGTTATGATTATTGAGGTGAAAAAAGAAGATTTATAGTTAAAAAACGATGTGAGGAATGTTCTAGGATTTAACCACTATTATGGTGGATCAATTGGGTTTAAGAACGGGGTTTTTATCCTCCCAAATGAGAGTTAAAGAAGGGGCTATTGGATGATGCTCATATTCCTTCATTCTCTATTCATAATATAATAACAAAGATGTATAGGTACATGAAAGATTATATATTCAGTGGGATTCTGTGAAAAGAGATGTTGTCGAATATGTCTCTTGGTTCTTTGTTTGTCAGCCTGTGAAGGCTGAGAGAGATAAGTTTAAGGGGATGTTACAAACATACCCTATACCAAAATTCGAAAGGGAAAACATCACTATAGACCTTATCATCAGACTACCCAAAACATCTAATGGCTATAATATTATATGGGTTATAGTTGATCGTTGTACTAAGTCATCACACTTTATTGTTATTAGAGAGTATTTATCTCTTGATCATCATTTCGGGATATATGTAATGTATGTGGTAAGATTTAATGGAGTACCAATTTCCATTGTATCTGATTGCAATCTGAGGTATGCCTCAATGTTATAGGGATGTAATTAGTAGGCTCTGGATACAAAGTTATGATCATGATGTTCTAATCGTCCTCTGATAGGGAGTCTGTCTGAGTAAGCAATTCATACACTATATGACATGTTGAGATCTCTCTCTATGGATTACCATGGTATTTGGGATCAAAACCTATCTTTGGTGGAATTTTCAAACAAAAACCACTTTCACTACAGTATTCAGAGGGCTCCCTATAAATCCCTCAATAGAAATATGTTCGGAAATCCAACTTTTTGGGATGAAGTTGGGGAAAAATTTATTATGACCTGATCTTTTTTAAGAAATTGAATAAATGGTCAGATCAATTTAACAACACATAAGAGCATCTCAGAGTCAACATAAATGTTATGATAACAACTGAAGAAAAGTACTATATTTTTAAGTAGGTGACAAGGTGTTTCTATGAATATATCCCTCAAAAAGAGTAATGAATCTTGGAAAGAAGGGAAAGAGGATCCATTGGTATATTGGTCCATTTTATATTTTTGATCATGCTGGGAAGGTAGCTTATCCATAAGTCAAACATCTAGTGAAAGATCTTTCTTATAAAGAACAATAAATAATGAATGTACATTGTAATCACAATTTTCTCTGATACAAGATCACTCGCTTGGTTAATGTTTTTAGGAAAAACCGCCAAATTTATGAAGCTATGTGGGAACTTGAGGATATGATGAGGGAGATATATCGTAATCATTTTTTATCCAATTGATGAATTTTGAAGGTGAAATTGAGTTTATGGGGGAATAATGTGACACCTAGATGTTCTTTATAAAATATTTTCTTTACATAATTTTAATTCTTGATTAAGTTGAATTGAACACAATCATGAGTTTAAAAGAACCATGTGATGACCTTACTAAAAAATGTTCATTTTAACCCAACCTTTAGGTTAGCAGGGATACAAATTACTAACTTATGAAAATTTATATTGAAGTCATTTGCTAAAAATTATTTATGAAAAATATAAATCAATTATATATTTATATTTTGTACTAAAAAATTAAGTGAATTACTTTTAGAATATGAAATAATTGAAATAAAAATATTATATAATTAATAAAATATTTTTTAAATTGTACAATAGATATTTTTTCATAGGTTATGAATAAACCTTGTTTGATGAATGAAAACCCTTGTATTTTAAAGGGTAAATTTTCTGCCTTTTAATGGTGAACCCCTTTTATATTACGATTTTGACACATTAATTATTTTTATATGATATAATAAACATGTTTTTGTAATTAGGATATAAAAATTTAATTAGGATAATGTTTTTATTTTTTTTGATAACTTTCAAACATTGATGAATAGTAACAATACATTAATTTTTATTTAAAAACAACATTTTTCCTAAAAATCATTTATACGGTTAAATTATAATATGGAATGGTTATAACGTATAAATAGAATTAAATTTTATCATTTAATAGAATATAATTAATTAACATTAATTTTACAATATATATGGAGGTAAATAAGTTTCTATCCTCAAAAATGTTTTAACTTTTAAAACGTATTCTCTCTGTCTGAAAATATGACTAATTTTAAAAAAATTAAAGAATTTTATTAGTTTGGTAATTTTAAAAATTTATTCCATATTTGAAATCAATTGTTCCCAATAATTTAAATATCGTTATTTTATTTTTGGGTATTATTAGTAGAAACTTCGATAATGTTTTTTTAAATTTGGTAAAAGGGTAAATCTGAAAATGAAGGATATTAATGATATTATAAAAATACCCTAAAACATGGAATAATATCATTGGATGAGTTTGTTTAGAACTAAATCAACATTGGGTCGAAATGTTGTCCTTTGGAACCTACATCGACGAGATTTGAAAATTTAATTTATTTCATATAATGAAATTTTAAATATTTCTTACATAAATTTTATTGACTAAATCATTATTTATATAATGTAATAAAAAAGATAAATTTGACTATAAATACTCATATTAAAAAGATAATTTTTATATTTATCTGGGTAATTTGTTATTAATTTTTAGAAAATAAATAATTACTTTAATGAATTATACCATCATGATCTAATAATTAATTAATTGTTGAGAAATAAAAAAACCAATTTTTATTAAAATACTTATAAAAATTAAAGGCCAAAAACCTGACAAAAAATAATTGATTGAGTACACCTAGACCATTACCATCTGAGGGTCATGATAGTGACCATTTTGAGTCCTATAGTGTCACGAACCGACGCAACGGGGCTCGAGCCGTGACTCCCCAATCCCGCCTCCAATAGGCCAGGGGCTAGCGACTAGTGCCGAGTAGGGTATCACACACATGGGAGGTATTCACCTAAGATATCTATACACACGAACCCACATACACCTCCATAAAACAGTGAAGAGATATATAAAATTGAAAAGTAAAGGCATGCATACCACTATCCCATACTAGAGTGCAACAACAGTACAAAGAAAAGAAAAACATGACCCACTAAAAGGAAACCAAAAAATTATCCAACCTTCTCGGAATAAGGGGTACGCTACCAAAAGCACCATAAGAATGATCCTCGGCATAGCTTCGGTAATACTCCATGGTTAGTCCTGCTCAATCAACACTGCTTGTCCTGGGTCCTCCCAGGACATCGTCGAACGACCTGTGGTATTCACAAGACACAAACATGGTCGGGGAAATCCTGTGTAGGGATGAGTATAACAATACTCAGTAGGCACCCCAAAAACAAAAAAAAAGAGCAACTAGAAGGCAACAGTTCACACATCCCAGCTAGAGGGTACCCAAATGAGAGTGAAACTCCATCTCATGACCATCCTCAGATAAACACAACTAGTCAGCTCAACTTAGTTGTATGCCCATTCATATAGCATGAGCAATCTAGATATACTCCACTCATGCACCAAGACACATGAGGTACCGACCTCATCACCAGCAACTGTTCACAACAAGGAGAGCACACTCCATGATCACTTTCATCCTAGGTGACACTCATCTGAGAGATACTCTCCATCAAGTCCCATAGGAACACCTCATACACTAACCCGAGAGATCACACTCGTCAGATATCGTCAATGAGAAAAACACACTGAAATAGCAAAAACACCAAACTCCATGGATAGGGGATCACTCATTGGGTCCTCTAGGGGAGAACAGAACCCACACCAGTATACAAAGATATCACAGATAGGGGATCACTCCCAGCGTCCGCTGGGGGATACCACAACCCGATCTGGCGTTCGTAGATCTCACAGATAGGGGGTCACTCCCAGGATCCGCTGGGGGATATCACATCCCGATCTGGCATTCGACAGAAACACATCACTCAGATAGAGGATCATCACCCATGTCACGACGGTCACAACGATACCGAAACCCTATCGGGTACATCTCACATTATAGGGGATCGAACTGACGATGCCACAACCCTACAGAAACCACTCACTTAGTAGGGGATCGTATAACCAATGATACTGTAACCCTACTAAAAAATTCATGCTGAGTAGAGGATCGTATACCCTAAAATACCATAGCCCTACTAAGCATGGCCCACTGCGTAGGGGATCATATTCCCAATGATGCCACAAACCCTACTGTGTTAACCTGCTAGATAGGGGATCACCGCCCATGGATAAGCAGCCACCGTGATACCAAAAACCCGATCTAGGGAAACGGTGATACATGATCTAGCTCCAGGCCCACCAGTGGGATGCCAGAACTCGAACAAATTAGACATCCCATCGAGAGGATCACAAACCTATACTAGTGTTTTGATGCCGCACGAACACTTGTAGGAAAGAACCCAGGGAGTACCCTCAACCACTACCAGTCCAAATGTCACAATCGCGAGTGGCCCACCACAATGCCACAACGTGCTCCTCCAAGGCCGATACCAATGCCAAAATCGCGATCCACGTGGAAAAACACACAGGATATGTTGTTTACTCACCCGAAAAAGACAACCGGTAAAAAAGGCACTATTCACTGAAGCCAACATGGGTGGTTCCCATGCTTGAATCCTGAAACTCATCGAACTGATCACACCATTGTGATCCTTTCCAAAAAACACACCAGATTGACTATTCATCTACCAAAAATCAGACTCCTGGTGAGAATGTTGTGTTTCTCCGTAAATGCCCAAACCTGGCCTCATGGGGCCTGCACACCAAACTCGGTCCCAACAACCACAAACCAACAAGAAAAGTCATCCGTACCATTAGGGCCTCAACACCACTAATGACACGTCAATCAGACGCTCCTAGTAGAATATACAACGACCCTTAGTCGAATAGTAATAAAATATCATTATTTTACTTGATGTTTCTAGAACCTGGGCCATTATCCCGAACTTCGAAACACCTGAAACCACACCGAGGGGTTTGTCTCTTCGTTAGGGTTGTGTCTCCATAGATGACACACGATTCGAGTCTCCAAGGAGCAAGATACTGGGCTTTTAAAACCCCCGTGTCCCTAGAGATGGTCGGACCGGCCTGAACCGGCTCGGCCGCCGCCGCCGCCTGCCGCTTTGGCCGGCTGAACATGCAACCGCGACACGGCGCTGTGTGCACACGTGGATGAACCCCTCTGTGGGTCACCGCTAATTAGTGGCTAGACCGCCACAGGGGGCGGCGGTCCGATTTCAACCCTCACGGCACGCCGCTATGGGCCACCGCCGTGCCAGTGCCACACCGACAGACGTTCTGAGGGCCAAAGTGGGCACACTGGGGGTCCAAACACACATCAGAAAGCATTTTTCCCCCCAGGACCATATCTACGCATCTGCAGGATGAAAATAGAGAAGACCAACCAAATCAGGATCTGGGATCTTAAAACTCAGAATTCCTACCTGTTGGTGGATCACCGAAGCTTTAGGTGCAGAACGACGCCTGCGACGTGCTGGATATCGATCCACCGTCGATCGACGCTGAAAACAGGCGCCTGCGTCTCGGTTTGGTGAAGAAACGGAGGAGGTAGTGGGATGGTTTCATCACCAACACAGAGGAGAGTTGGGGGGGGAGTAGTTTTGATTGATTTCTTTTTAATTTAAAACATCATTTAAACTTCCCGCCAACATGCCTCCGACCCAACACCTAGCGCCGACTAAAATTATGTCGCGCATAGGGTAAACACAATGTTCTGAATGAAATGGCAGAGTTAGATTTTTGATTTGAGACTCCATTCAGAAGTTATTCAAGCTGACGCTCATAAATAAACATTCCATTTATTTACGAAAAGGCTCCGGGTGTCTTTTCTCACAGAAGGCCCATGCCCGCAATGTCTATACCCCGCCTAGGGTAAAAGGCATTCTCTGGACGCTAACATGCCCTCAAATTTCCATTATGAGCTACCGTTTAGGAGATAAAACACCCCCACTACGTGAAAAGTATAAAAATAATTAATATTTTTTATAAAATTTATTCTGGGCACATCGCGCCTCAAAATCGCAATCCGTATTTGTGCCTAGCTCTGAAATTATTAATAGGAATTTTCAAAGTCTGACAGGGCCAAAACCCGAATCGCTACATCCTCCCCACCTTAGAACTTTTCATCCCGGAAAATCCATAAGCACAAGTAAAGATATCGGACTCTCAACTGGGTCTCCCACGACAGCGAGTTCACCAACAAACACCCATGCCCGAACACATATGTCAGAAGGACTCATCCACCACACCTCAACACTATCTTCTTTGGGTAGCACTATCTCGCCCGCACGGTTTTAGTCGCGTCAAAAAAACGCGTCTCGGTGGGGGAAGGATCCCTCTTCCTTATGCTTTCGAAACATGACAAACAAAACCCACACATGGTCTTACCAAGGCCCTAAAAAAACATGAGAAAGTAACAAAAAGGGAAGAGTACCGCTAAATAGTTTCTAACAAACAAATGTCGAATATTTAAAAGACACTATGCGTACCTCTATCCATCCACGGAGCCTTTGGGTCATCAGACTCTAGGGAATTCAGTTGTCCTCTCCCTCGGACAACAACACCCTGAGCTTGGCATGGACCACCAGGAGGTGGGGTGGTGGAAGATGATACCGCATACCAACTCCTACTGCTGCACCAGCTCCGTCGGCAATTCTGTCACCCAGCGGACCACCATACTCGAGACGTTGCTGCTGCCAAGGTGGCCTGTCGACCGGCTCCCTCTCAATAGAACGACGGGTCGGAAAATCTCTAGTAAGATGTCCTCGTCCATCAAAAGTGCAACACCTCCTCTCCTGTGGGTGACCAAAACTATTATGCGAGCCCTGAGCCTTGGATCATCCATCCGGGGGTCGCATCCTGAAACACCAGCCACATCCAGACCCTTGCACCTACAGCGGGCTACCAGTTGCCTACATCTCATCTGCCACGTTCCCAACATTGATGGGCTGAATCTGCTCATCTAGAAATCTCTCCACCACCAACTCTCCCTCCAGCACTCCATCATAGGTGGGTAAGCACAAGGAAACCACACCATCCCAGATGTCCCTGCATAACCCCTACTCAAAGGTCTGAGCCCTAATGAATGGGTCTAGATTGTGTGTTTGATAGTTCATCTCATGAAATTTCAATTTTCATAAAGCAGAGAAAATGTATTTTGATTTTTGCATCAACACATATCCCAAGACCTTCATTCATGAATCATTGAATACTATGAAATGATGACCACTTGTGGGTAGTGTGAGCATGTGATCAGTAATAAACCTCGATTTTAACTCCTTAAATCTCTCTTTTCATTCATTATTCTATGAATATTTGGTACCCCTCTAAGTTACCTTGGTAATAGGGGTTGTAAATCATGAGAAATTTCATAAAAATCGATGATAATATCCAGCTAACAAAATGTAGCAATGGATATCTATCATAGATGGTGTCCTCGTCCATCCCACAATTTCTTTTATGGTGGAGGGATCCATAGATATCACATTGCTTGTGATGATGTTCCCTATGAATGAGACTTCCTTCAACCAGAACACCCAGTTTCTATACATCTCCTAGATATTCTCCTTTTGAAAGGCCTATTGTATAGTGCTTTGATGCTCCTCATGCTCGTCCTTGGTTTGGGAGTATATTAGAATATCATATACAAATACTACCATGATGTTATCCATGAAATCTGAAAAGACTGATTTAATCATGTCCAAGATGATTTTTGGAGAATTAGTGAGTCAAAAAAGCATTACTATGAATCCATAGTTCTCATACCTTGTACGAAAACCTGTCTTATCGATATCATCATTCTTCACCCTTACCTAGTAATATCCTAAACGCAGATCCACCTTAGAGATATATTATGCTCCATGTATTTGATCAAAAAAGACATAATTTTTTTTCAAAGGATACTTGTTCATTATCATTGTTTTTTTGGAGCTCGTGATAATCATTATAAAAGTTCCTTGACCTATCCATCTTCTGGAAGAAGAGGACTGGTGCACCCCATGGAGAAGCACAGGGGTGTTTAAACCCTATATGCATATTCTCCTATAGTTGTTTATTGATCTCTTCAATCTCTACAACAGACATTCTGAATGGAGCATTGGCTATTTTTAATTCCCCAAGTATGAGATCAACCCATTATTAAACATCTCTTCTAGGAGGATGACCAAAAAATTCTTCCAGAATACTATCAGCGAATTACCTCATAAAAGGCATGTATTCATGGATGGTTCCTTCCTGAGAGTTAATCATCTGAGCATGATAATCATGCTCATAGGGTAGTAATATCCATGCTTGGTATGATGGGGATAAAGAAGATTCAACCTCTTCCTTCCACTTGTATATAGTTGGTGCTCGATTCACCATATGAAGATTGATTTCACTCTCATAGATATTGTTGTTGGATCTAAATAGGTAAATCCAATACATACAATAAATTTCATTTAATTAAACCCGAGCATGTTTGATGAGGTTTTTTGGGATGTTCAATCCATAAATTGTGATAGGGGAGGAGATATATTCATGGGACGAAATAATTTCTCCATTTTTTGTTCTCACCGATATCTCTACGTCCCTAATTTGTGGAGGTGTTTGGAGATATCTACAAAAATTTTGGTATATAAAAGAATTCATAAAACTAGAATAAAAAGTATTTTTCTCTATTTTAATGAATAACAAGAAAATCTTTTACCATATCATTGTCAGGATTCACTTTAGTAGTAGTGATCGAATTTTTTTTCCATTTCTGCCTTGGATGTTTTTGGTTGCCTCTAAAACACTAGGCTTAGGGAACTTGTTTGTAAAGTTCCCTAGTTCTTTACAGTTGTAGTAATGAACAATGAATAGAGGGTTTAATAAAAAAATCCTCTCCTCTATCACAACAAAGTTTTTTTTCTTTTTGGCAGTTAATTTCATGGTTCCCTTATCTTCTACACCTAAAGCATTTGCTCATCCCCTTCAAGTAATTTTCAGGGTGCTTTTTTACGGACCTTTGGAATGTGGGGTGATGGAATTTCATAACACCATTGAAGCTATCCATCAGACCTCCAGAATTAAAGTCCACTTTCCTATTCTTATCCCCATTATACGCCTAAGATTCCCCGATCTCCATTTCGACTTTGACGAAACATCAGACAATTTCTTCATAGCTATTAAATTCACAGATCGATAAGCCATTGTGTTTGCTATGTTTTATCCCACCAAAGAAGTTTTCAACGTTGAATTAAAGGGTAAAAACAAATATAGAGGATTATTAGGAATTCCTTCTGATGTTTCCATCATACGCTCGGATGCATTCATTATATTTTTTATTTTGGTGAAGAAGTCCCTTTCTATCTTATGTAGATGGTGTGAGGAAAAGTTTTATTGAAAATTATTTTTGGAAAGCCTTCCATTCCAATGCCTCGATCTCTCCCTCAAGCTTCTTATTTTAATCAACGTCCAACATTGATCAACTCCACCATCTAAAGGATCAACCTCTAGAAGAACATTCTCTTTTTTAGAACATTGATGGAGGGAGAAGATCTTCTCAATTGAGTTGATCTTTGTTCGGAAATTGAGGTATCAGATTATCCCTTGAATGTATGAGGCCTTTGTCTTATGAATCTCCTAATTGCGTCTTGTTATTTCATAGGGGGGTGGAAATTACTCTTAAAAAAAGTTTCAATTCAAAACATGAGTTAACTGAAAATGTACAGTGGCAATGTTGGCAATTCCTGCTCCCATCGGATTGGGAATCTCAGTCATCACATTGATCTTTTCCTCATTTTTTCGCTCGAGTCATCTTGTTACCGACCATTGGATATAATAATAGTAAATTTAGGTGTATGTTTATTAAACACATAAAGTGGAATCCAATTACCAAAATGGATAACTTATAAATTATATTTATTTTCATAACCTATGAATTTATAGGCTTCAGTCTATGTTATCAATGATTTATTTTCTAACATATATTATATGGTATTTTTCCCCTTAATAATAGATTATACTAATCATATGAATTAACCAATGAATAGACCCCCTATGAGTATTAATCCAAGAGTGTTGTTAGGCCCATTTATGTGAACCAGTTCCTATTCGAGTCAAGCTCAAAGCATTGTTTTCAGATTTTACCCCAAGATACATCGGTACGAGAGCCACCTATACTTGTTCATATACTGAAAGAGATGTATTTTCTTTATAAACCACTTTATATATACTCACAAAAACATAGGGATGTTTTTCTTATACACTGTCTTCTCCCAAAGTATTTCATTAGGGATTTCTAATCCTAATCCTGAAAATAACTAATTATGTCCTTTGATACCAACTATAACAACCCAACTCTTTATTACAAACATAAAAAATTATTTTTTAAATAAAATTCTATTTAATACAAATACAAGGATCAAGAGGTCTACTGTACTAGGAAATTAGGAACATTACATAAAACATAATGAAATAAAAAATATTTATTTCTAACTTCTATGACATGACCAACTCATTCCATCGTACTTAACAAAACACAGGATGACCTGAGGACATACATAAGAAAAGTGTGAGCTATAAATTTGTGTAAGGTAGTAAACATGGAATAACTTGAATAATACAATAAATTTTAGCTAATAGGAATTGAAATGGATCATAAGAGAAACATGAACATAAAGACATTATATAGCATGATTATTTTAATAGGGAAATGTGTCAACAAACATACAACATGATATTAGTAAGATTCAAGGCCCATTGCACATGGATCAACATTATTAAACCCTCATTTCACATGAATTAGAATTATTAAACCCTCATTGAACATAAATTATAATAACTAAACTCTCATTACACATGGAGTATACTGATACTAATTGTTACCCAATGCATTAAGGCTCTATTGGGATGCACCTTTTATAAAAAATTTAATTTCATTCATAAGTGTGGAACACAGATCTTATAACAAGGATGTTTCAACATCGTAAGTTACTACACGATTAAGAAATGTGGAATACATACATGTATGTACCATTAAATATGTATATGTGTATAAAGTTTAATAACCTTGATAGAGTAATGGGTATGGTATTCAATACACAATGATTTTGGCCTGTTAAATCATGGTTCAATTTGAATAGTATAACATCATCAAATATAAATTCATAAGTTCGGTTGATTAGAAAGAGAAATGGGTCTCTTATAAATTATATATGAAATAGATAGTAAGGGGATCATATAACAAAATGTTGAAAAATATTACATTTTATTTAGATAAATAATTTGGGAGAAATACTTTAAAAAAAATAGAAGAGAGATATCCCTTATATAATATCCGCAAGGTAATAGGTGTACACAGAAGTAATTAATGATGGAGAAATTAGTATATCATCATTAAAACATAAGTAGGGACGTATGAGGGAGGTTTTAAATTGTACCCAAGTATTTTTAATTGAATGAAAAGGGGTATTACAAATAGAGAAACATTGATAAAAATGAAAAAGGAAGGAATCCCTTACTTGAGTGTATGACTTCAAATTCTTGAAGAGGGGATTCATGAGATCATATGGTTCCTTGGGAGGATTATAAAGAGATGAAGTCAAGGTATAGGCGTGTTACAATGTTTTTTAATGAGGATAAGTGGTATCTTGATCGGATTTTTATAGGAAATGAGAGGTGAATTATTTAATATTTCATAAACATAGGTTTTGGAATAAATATAATTAAATATTCAAATCCCCAAAACATCTCATGGTTTTTTCCCAGGGTTTTCGACAATGATAAGTAGAAAACATTTTTTTATATGGCCATTGGCCGAACATATTAAAATATCATCCTTGATTATGTGGTGATGAGTGACACCATTAAACAAATGAATTTAAAATCATAATGTATATTATAAATACTGGAGGATTCACTAAGGCCTTATAAAATAAGTTAACAAAATATAATATCACATTTGTTCAATGGGAAAACATATATTGAGCAGAGAATACCAATTAAGTAATTCATTGCATCATTTTGGGGTAATTATGATGTCACAAAACACAAATTTCATTTATATAGTATTTAATTTTTACCCAAAAAAATCGACTTTCTCAGAAAATTATAAACAATTTACCATTGGATAATTTTGACATACTCATTCCAAAAATAATATTCATTTTATCTAAATAATCTTCTAAATATGTGAATTTTTACTTTTAAAATGAAATGTGTCATTTATAAAAAACTCACTCGTTTTGATAAACATAGTTTTCAAACCTTGATAAAAATTACATTTGACTTCATAAAAGTTATATACGCATTTTTTATTCGTAAAAAAATTTTACAGTACTATTTTATTAAAATATTATTTATTTAAAAAATTCATTAATTATGTGAAATAAATACTTTAAAATACACATTTTTTATCATAAAAAATATAACTCTTATCAAAACGATTACACATTCATTTACAAATAAAGAACTGATATAACCATCATTTATAAGAATTATTTTTTATAATATTATTAATAAAAAACATAGTTTTATATAATAATATATATATTACTCAAATGAACCATTTTTACACAAAAAGAAAATTTATCAAATTCGTCACTTTTTAAGACATAATACTTTCATAATCGAATTGATTGAATAAAAATTTTATTTATAAAAAAGGATTACACAATAAGAAACGAATACGTTATTACATAACCACTTATAACACCCGCATACATCCTAAGGGTAAGGTGTGCTATGGTGACTGTCTCTTGGGGCGGTTTGGATAAAATTGGTTGTGTGGTAAACACTATTAACTTGAAAACCTTTCATAGGTGACTCTGTTCATGCTTAACATATTGAAGCTAGGCTTGGGATTTGACAGTACCGAATCCTAGTGATGCTACCTCCTTTCTGAGCTTCGAAATATGAGCTTCATAGGAAATGAATCTACTGGATGAGGCCATCCCCTTCTATGTCTGCGTCAAAAGGATTCCTTCTAAATACTATATATTTATATCAGTCATGTTATCACTTTTCAACAACTATATTATCAATGGTAATGATACTTAATATTCATTTGAACCCAATAATAAAAAAAGAGTGCATAGGATTTCTATAAGACATTAAAAGAAAGTGATTCTTATTTTTAAAAGACTAGGTCGTTACATTTGGCACATATTGTGCACCAAACAAGGAGAAAATTATTTGTGATTGGTGGTTTTCACACGTCAAAAATATCCTTTATAGGGTTTTCATATTTTAGACGGGTCCTATAGTAAATATCCCTTCTTTGGTTATTATATTTTCTACGGGTCGCATCAAAAATACCCTTTTTAACTGCCACCCCTAATTAATAAGAGATTGAAATTTGCGATTGGTCCTGTTGAAAATAATATTATTTGGGAAGGGATTTATCACCAGTCGCAAATGCTATGTCAACAGAGTAGTATTTGCAATTGGACCCATCGCAAATACCTTTTTAACAATCTCTTCCTAATTAATAGGGCGTTTATATTTGCGACGGGACCCATCACAAATGTGCTCGTCACAAATTTTCTAAAATATATATACCCCCATCTGTTTTTTCCATCCACATCTCTCTCAACACCTAACCCTCTCTCAACTATCATATATCTATCTAATTTTTTCCAATGTTTAAAATTTCACATTTGAGTGATTTTCAAGCCTTGCAGCATACAAAATATCATATTTTAAGGTATTTACCTATTGCTTTATTTTTAAGTTAATTATATTAATCTTATAGTTGTTATAATTATTGTTAATTAGTGGCAATTAAATTAAATTAGAATTAAATGGTATTATTTTTCATTATTTATTTTTAATATTATGTTGTTTCATTAGTAATAAATGCTAAAAAATTGTAACAAATAGAAATAAATAGTAATAAATACTAATAGTTAGTTATAATTTGTAATAATTAGTAATAACTAATAATAAATATTAATAATTAGTAAAAATTATAAATAAATTGGAATAAATTTGAAAATTTAGTAAACAATAGTAATAAATATGGATAAATATGAATAACTAGGAATGAGTAGAAATAATTATTAATAATTAGGATTAATTAATAATAATTTCAAAAAATAGTTAAAATAAGTAATTTTTTGTATTAATTTGTATTAATAAGGTACAAATTAGTAATAATTTGTAATAATTAGGTACAAATTATTAATTATTAGTAATAATTATAGTGTATTTAGTAATAATTAGTAGAAAATAGGTATAATTATTAAACATTTGTTTCAAATATTTATAATTAGTAAAAAAATTTAATAAATAGTTATAATTAGAAATAGACAGTAATAATTAGTAATAAATAGGTATAACTAGTAATTACTAGTAATAAATAGTAATAAATTGGTATAATTTGTAATAAATAGAAATAAATAGGTATAATTTGTAAAAGATAGTAATAATAAAAAATGATTAATAAATACTAGTAATAAATGTTAATAAATAGGCATAACTTGTAATAAATTGAAATAATTAGTAATAAATATGTATATTTATTAAGAATTATTAATAATTCGAAATATCTTCTAGTAAATATGAATATATAGTAACAATTATAAGTAATTAGTAAAATTGAGTCATAAATAGTAACAAATAGTAATAAACAGGTCTAAAAATGTAATATTAGTAATGAATATGTGTATTTAGTTATAATTAGTAATAAATATGTATAATTAGTAATAATTAGTAATAATTAGTAATAATCAGTTATAAATAGTTTTAATTAGTAACGAATAGTTATAAATAGTAATAAATAGTTATAAATATGTATAATTAGTAATAAAGTGATATAATTAGTAATAATGGGTAATAAAAAAGTATAATTAGTAATAATAAGTAAAAATTAGTCCTAACAATTAATAATTAGTAAAAATTTATAATAATTTTTAATAAATAGGTATAAATAGTAATAATTAATTATAATTAGTACGAAATGACTATAATTTAAAATAATCCATAATAATTAGTAACAATTAGCTATAATTAGTAATAATAAGTAGTAATTAATAATAAGTAAGTAAAATTTGAAATATTAACATATAATTAGTAATAATAAATAATAATTTACAATAATATGCAATAATTATTAATAATAAGTAATAATTTGAAATAATTAGTAGCAATTAGTAATAATTAGTAATAATTAGTAAATATTAGCAATAATGAGTAATAATTTATAGTAAGTGGGTATAATTATTAAAAGATTGGTATAATTTGTAATAATTAGGTTCAATTGGTAATAATTGGTTAAAATTTAGTAATTAGAAATACATTTTAATAATTAGTAAATATTAGTAATAAATTATAATAATTAGTAATAATAGATAATAAATTATATTAATTTTTACTAAAGAGTAATAATAAGTAATAATTAAAAGTAATTAGTAATAAATTTTAATAATTATTAATAATTAGTAATTAATTATTACAATTTGTAATTATTAGAAATAAATCTTAATAATTAGTAATAATTAGTAATATTTGATTATAATTTGTAATAATTTGTAATAAATTGGTATAATTTGTTGTAGTTAGTTATAATTCAAGATAATTAGTAATAATTAGTAATAATAAATAATAATTAGGTATAATTTGTAATAATTTAGTATAATTAGTAATAAATAGGTATAATTACATACAATTTTAAATTACTAGTAATAACATTGAATAACTAGTAATTATTAGTCATATTTAGTAATAATTAGTAATAGTTAGTAATAATTAGTAATAAATAATAATAATTTGTAATAAGCTGTAATAATTAATAATAATTTGTTAAAAATTAGTAATAATTAGGTTTAAATAGTAATAATTAGAAATAAAAATGTTTAATTAGTAATATATAGTATTAAATAGGTATGATTAATAAAAATTACTTATAATTCGTTATAATTCATAATAATTTGTTATAATTAGTAATAATCAAAAACAAGTAGGCATAATTGGTAATAATTTGTAATAAATATGTATAATGAGTAATAATTAGTAATAATTAGGTATAATTTGAAATATTATGTAATATATAGTAATAATTAGGTATAATTAGTTATAACTGGTAATAAAAAAATATTTAGTAATAATTAGTTATAATTTGAAATAAATAGGTATTAATGGGTATAATTAGTTATAAATAGAATGAATTAGTAGTAATTAGGAATAAATATGTATAAATATTAATTATCATTAATAAATAGATTAAATTAAAAAAAATTTCATTTCCAATAAGTATACATACTAATGAATATTAAAGAAGAGGTGTAATTAGAAATAATTTATAATTAATAGAAAATTTATTGAATGAAGGTTTCATTAAATGGGGATCTCTCTGCTGGTGTTCAATAGGATCTAGTTAACTATGGATAAGGGTATGGTGGGATTTTCCATCCATGAGAGTCCCTATGAAGTGAGGGATCAGGTCCTAGTGATCTTAGGTTTTCATATCTGAGTGATGGTGTTCTAGATCTCAATGATGTATGGTCGGGCAATCCAGTCTTGGGTAGTACTGATCCGAGCATAGTAGTCTTAGGCATACAATTGTTGAGCCAGAAAATGCCGGTTTTGGGTGCTCTAGTGTGAGGCAGGCTAGATAAAAGTGTGGCAAGGGATGATTTAGGTGGACCAATGAGGAATGTTTCAGTAAGTCTCAAGGTTGTGTCAAGGATTCTTCTAGTTCCTACACATCCAAGGAAACTGGGTAAAGAATTGTCTTTTTCCATGGTACTAATAAAAACTAAAATCCTTACTGATGAAGGTACTCTGGTGTCTACAGAGCTTCAGATTTCAATATTTTGAAACAAAACCTTTACAAAAATTTCAAATCCTCATGGTCTTAATGAAAGGTCAGATGAATTCATGTTTTCGCTTATTGAGAGTTTGTTTCTTGATAAATGGGTTAAACAGTTGAATATTGAGGAGGTTAAATAAATACTCTCCCAAATTTGGGGCATCTCTTAGTGAAGTATTGTTCATATTGTAAGAGGTTATTTTATTTTTCTATTCTCCAATATTAATGTCACACATTGTTCATGGAGATATAGTTTTTATGATTTTATCCCAAGGATCCTTAGTGTCTTATCCATGGATTTTTGTTTCGACCCACATTCACAGAAACATACAACTATATAGATCTAGACTAGAAATCATTATCTCATCTGGGTGCTTTGGAATCCTCAAATTAATAATAATCCTATCTCAAGTATTGATCGACCCATTAATATGAATGAGAATAATATTGATGAGATATTGGGGTAATTTTATAGTGTCAATGTGTATGTTGAAATGAAAAATCCTTTGCATGATTCAACGATTCTTATGGAAAAAGTGACAAATTAGATGTCCAATGTGAATATGATTTCATCCAAACAATATGTATGTTCTATAAGGTTATTAGGAATGATTTATCAACCTACATATAATTTAATTTAATTTATATGATTTTCTTAAATTATATAGAATTATTTTGAGACTGCACACTCTGAAGACACGTGATTCTGAGGCCTGGGTAGACTATAATGTAATTTTGAACTCTTTTTAAGGTACGTTCAGTAAACAAATGACTGGGGTTTTATATCATTTAACTGGTTCTTGGATAAAAAATTTTAGGGCACCATTGAACTATGAATTCCAAGATTCACCTAGAACTGACTTAACTTCGGATGGAAGGGAGAGAAGAAAAGGTAATATTCAGATATTTTGGGAAAATTATAAATAAAATTGAAAAGAGATTATATTTATTTTCCTCAACAAAAAATTGGCGATACGGTGATGCTGCGATGTAGCAATGAGGCGGTGATGAGTAAAATCAATGGTACTCAATAATGACTCATTAAAACACAACATAAGGATGCTTTAAAGATGTGTAACTATAATGATGTTTCATAAAAGAAAGAGCATAAAAATGCGACCTCACAACATAAAAAATGTTACGACATGTTTTCTTTTTAATAATTAGACACATTAGGGGAGGATGATTAAATTGTGAGTATTATCTGAATAAAATCTTATAGATTTCTTCCCCAACGAAGAATGAAGAATGCTAGTGCAATGACATTGGCTTTGACAAACCTCAATGTATGACGGATGCCATTGACCACTTGGACACTCAAGGATGAAGTTCTATGATAATGAATTTCAACAAGGTAGGGGTTTTGTCAGGAATTATTCCCCATATTTTATTTCTAAATGATGAACGTAGATTAACCCATGAACAAGTTGTTCCACGTGTCACTCGTTCTTGTGGGATGGTACTCTATTTGGGGTTCAACGTCAGAACTGAAATATCATGGATTAGACATCTTCCCCAAAAAAACTTCCAATTTTAAATATTTTAATACAGAGGGCATGGGATGACACAAATATGGCCTAAGACCCTCTAAATATGCAATAATTTTGAATTGATTGTACAAGATGGTGGAAAGGTGCATCTGACACCATCGTGGTAACGGTGACAGCCAACGGAGCCTGTAGGCACAAGCAGATCAAGAAACGGACCACAGGAGAAACTCTGGTTGCCCGTAGAAAGAACCGTCGGTGTCCCAACGGGAAGAGGGAGGTAGGGCGCTAGTTGTAATACCATGACGACATAGATAACTAGCGCTTACTGGCACTGCAAGGAGGCGAGGACCCATGTCCGGGCAGCCCGGGCGACTGGGCGACCCATGGTCGATTGGTCACGGCGGAGGGGAGGACGCAACCCATCAGCCGCAAAAGGTTCCGGACACGGTTCTAGGAAGAAGCCATGTGGGTGGAGTGTACCCCCCATTGCAGGCTACCTTTAGACAGAGGAGTGGACGTGACAATGCTTATCGCTTCCTAGGTGCACAGCACCGGCTGCACCTGCATTTAAGTTTCTACTGGTGGGCCACACCCACAGAAAACATACCAGGACTGACCTAGGGCCTAGAGGGCCAGTCCATCACCATTGGGCCGGGCTAGACGAGACCATTTTCTTGGGCAACCCAACATGATGGACCGTCATCCAAACCAAGCTAACTCCAGCGAGGCCCATTGGGCTAGGGCCACTGCTAGGCTGGACTAGACAAACCCAAACATGAACCGGGCCAGGTTGAGTTAGTCAAATTAAATTGTGGTGTGTGGGAACTCTAGGCCAGGTTGGTTGTGTATGTCCAACCAGGTTGGACTAGGCCCATATGCAACCGGTCCCTGATTAATAAAACACTAATAACTTGTAAACCAGACTTCTTATTGATGATCCATTTATGGCATGGGGACCCTACCGATGAGGTGGATATTTTGGTATGATCTAAAGAGACTTATAAGGTATTTTTTATACAGTGTATGGCCTTAGGGTGCAGTTCTCCCGAGATCAATTGCACAACTTATAAACAACCATGTGGGCCTCAATGGTCTAGCAGACCAATAACCATGCGTTCCTCAGTGGCCCAGAAGAGTAGTGTTGACCTTAGTGTCTAGAAAGACGAGCAACAATCATGATGACCTTGGTGACCCAGCAGACTTCAGTGACCCATCATGGATGATTCCTTCATCAATAGAAATAGTCATTTGCTATAATCGGTGAATCTTTCATACCCTATAATATACCTGGTGTGATATGTCTTGTTCCTTGAGCTTGTTCTTCGTGCTTATGATTCATGCATTACATTGAGGATTTCATTGTGGTCTTTTATTTGTGTTTCTGTGTCCCCTAGTGAGTATTCTGTTACTCACGCCTACATGGGCTTTTCCCACCCATTTTGTGTATGGAGCAGATGATCAACACATCGATGGAGGACTTGGTGTCCTAGGACCAGGCATGTCCCAGTAGGATCAGGAGGACATGACGTACTACTTTGTCTTCCAGTAGCTACAATACTATTACCATCAGGTGGGGTTTTTAGTGGATGGCTACCCAAGATCATTTTTAATTTATCATTTTAATTTATTTTGATGGGTTTTTATTCTGTTCCACATGTTTTTAGTTGTACTTGTACTCAATATATGTTTCAGTATACTTGTTTTCCCATTCAAGTTTTTGGAACGTGGTTTCTTGTGTGTGTGCGTGTGTGTCAAGTTACATTGTAAAATTCCCCCACATGCATGTATAATCCTTCAGCACTAGTCTCCAGCCCCTAGCCATCAGGAGGTAGGCATGGCGTAGTCACAGCACGAGCCCCGGGAGACGGGTCATGACAAATTTATATTAGAGGGGGGGGGGGTCGGTTCTACCTTAGATACTAAGATTCTATTGTTTTTTGGAAGTATTGTTAAATGTTGTGAGTTTGACATTTAAATTTGGGGTGTCCAATTTTTGTGCGATAACCGACGTGTCCACACACATGGACCTTGAATTCATCTTTTCAGTTGAACGCATAAAAACAATCATTGTAAATTTGACTCTTTATGTTATTTTGTATAAGAGTAATATCACCAGGTATAATCTATTGACCATATCCCATCATTATCAATTTTAGGATTCCTCTATGAGGACCAATTTACATGATTCTGATAAATGGTCGGGATGATAGCCCACCTAGTAAAGAGGCGTCTGTTCATGGACCAGTTTTCGAGATGGCCCCACTGAGGGGTTCACCAATGATACCACCACTTGATGGTCAACATCTACTACAAGAGGTACCGATATAGGACGTGTAAAGACTATATTCCTTTTACATGTTATAGAGATGGAGACCACCTAGGTTTAGTGGAGAGATGGATCCCCAGGTTACTGAGGATTAAATGGATATGGTGACACTGGTCTTCTACTAAGTTAGGATGCTACCCAAATAGAAGGAAGTCCTAGCCATGAGCTTTCTACAGGGATCAACATAAAGATAGTGGAGCATGACCATCCAGATGCATGATGAGGAGGCCCTCACCTGGATGGAAACCAATCTGTTTTTTCAGGAGGAGTTCTTCCAAGTGACTATATTCTTGGTGTGCATTCAAGAGCCTCTTCACCTTCATTAGGGTAATATTATGGTATCTGAGTACTCAGGGAGGTTCACCGATCTTTCCCACTACTCTATAGAATTGGTAAGAAAACCATTCCTTCACATATCGATCCTTCGAGTAGGGGCTACACTGGGAGATTAGGGCATCTGTGTTGTCTCTCATCATCCCCATGTATGCTGGAGTGATGGAGAAAGTTCTACTGGTAGAGATCTTTCTCGCAGAGTAGGAACCGACAGTGGGTGCCCCCACCAGGTGACAGGTAGCTGAGCTATCCGTGGTAGGTATCCAAAAGATTTTTCATGGGCCCAAATGGGTTAGATCATCTAGTGGAAGACCTCCGAACTCAGTATCGGTAGTGCGAGGCCACTAGTATAGTGAGAGATAGTAGAAGAGTAGGGTTTTCTACTCAAGCAGTGGTCATGGACACATAGATCGTGACTGCCTGACCCATTGTACATAAGATTAGTAGATGATCAAGGGACAACCGAGACAGAGGTAGAGGTACAAGAAAGGAGGGATATGGGGTGGCAGATGTGGCAATGGAGCAGGCTGATTAGCAGGCGGTGGGTGATAGTTCAAGCTACTACCACCACCACCTCTAGGTGTTCCACCCCGACCTCATGGTGGACATGGGATATCGTAGCGTCAGGAATCGGAGTTTTATGACCTTAGTTCTATAGAGTTGATTCCGGGTATGATTTGTGTCTTTTCTACCATATTTGTTTTCCTTATAGACACAGGTTCCAGTCACTCTTTCCTTAAAAAGTCTCTCGTTTGGAGATCGGTGATTACTTTGGAGCCATTGGATCGATCCTTATGCCTAGAAACTCCTATGAGAGGGGATTAGATGATTAAACACTAGTACTGGAAGTGTGAGCTTACTCTAAGCAGCAAAGGATTCGACTATTATCTCATAGTAGTAGCATTAAGGCCTTATGAAATTATCTTGGGTATGGATGGGTTATCTATTGTCCACACTCAGATTTACTGTTTAGGTTCAATGTGCAGTGTGTCCGAAGATATGGGACAAGTTTTTCCTTTACCGGAGAGATGTAAACACTTGCATCATAGGAATTCCATTCTCAAAGGATGGTGTTACTGATCACTAACCAGTTGGATAGCCTCACCCCCAGTGTAGTGGATGAGAGGAGTCCAAGATCTCCTGTAGTGGTGGATGATTATGAAGATGTTTTTTTCTGAGGATGTCTCCGAAAACATCCTCATAGAGTAGTCGAACATTGAATCAACCTATATTCTAGGATTACATTGATATCCACAATGGTGTATTTGATATATTCCATAGAGCTTCGTGAGATGAATATATAACTAGATGAATTTCCAAAGAAGAGGTTCATAAGGCCCATCGTTTCCCCATGGGCACCTCAGTATTGTATTCCAAGATAGAAAATAGAATATTGAGGCTATGCATGGACTTCCAGCACCTGAACCAGGTGACCATGATGAACAAGTACCCATTGTCGAGGATTGGTGACCTCTTTCATCACCAGATGGGAGCTAGGTGGTTCTAAAAGATCAACCTCCGATCAGGCTATCATCAGCTTCAGGTATGGGATGAGGATGTACTAAATATAGCTTTCAGAAGCTGATATTGCCACTATGAGTTCTTTGTGATGACTTTTGGTGGGATCAACACCCCATCATTATTCATTGGACTCATAAATAGGATTGTATAGCCTTAACATGATCATTTTGTGGTTATCTTAATTGATGACATCTTAGTGTACTCGGCATCAGAGGAGGAGCATGCTACACACTTACAGATAGTCCTAAATAAACATTGAGTGCACTATCATTATGGTAATCTCTTTATGTGCATGTTCTATATTTGAGAGGTCCACTAATAGGGGAACATCTTCTCGTAGGTTGGAGTTGCAGTGGATATAGAAAAAATAGAGGCAGTTAGTGATTGGGAGCCACCAAAAAGCATGAATAAGGTGAAAAATATATTGGGTTTTGTTGGATACCACTGTAGGATCGTGATCAACATTTATAGTTTAGAAAAACCCTTATCATATTTGAAAAATAAGGGACATCCCTTCATGTGGACGGAGAGGTTCCTGTAGATTTTCCAGGAGCTGATTCAGAGATTGAAGAGTTCCCCCATCTGGAGACTACTGGAAAATGGAATTGGGTATGCATTCTTCTGTGAATCATTAGGGACCAGACTGGGTTGTTTCCTGATGCAGGAGGGAGAAGTGATCACTTATGTCTCAATACTGTTGAATCCACATGATAAGAACTATGTGACCCACAAACCGAAGTTAGCAGTAGTTGTATTTTCCTTGAAGATGTTGCAGCACTATATGATGGGAGAATGGTTTTCCATCTACTCAGATCATAAGATTCTCATTTATATCTTCTCCCCAAAAGACATGAACATGAGAAAATGATGATTAATATAGTTCCTCTAAGACAAAGACTTCGAGATAGTATATTGTCTTAGGAATGAGAATGTGGTAGAAGACACACTTTGCAGGAGGACCTGTTTACAGCTACTGAGTGAGGTGATATAGAATCTATCATCGATAAAGATATCCTTTGTGGATGAATATGAAGCCTCTTACCATCAGTCGATGACTATTACTCCCCCACTCTTACAGCAAGTGGGGGATGTATAGGTGGTGGTTAATGACTATGAGGCCTGACATGCTCAATTATCCTTTGGACATTCTTCTGATAGATTTTTTATAAGATGGGAGCACATTATCCCTTTCAGAGAGCACACCAAAGTACCAGTGGCGTTACTGGAGGAGGTTTTGAGGGAGTTTCATACATCCCCTTTTCCGGTAAATCCTAGAGTGGTGAAGATGTACTAAGACCTCCGATGTCAGTTATGGTGTCCGAGGATGTAGAAAGCAGTGGCCGAGTTCATCTCATGATGCCTCACTTGTTAGCAAGTAGAAGATAAGTATCAGGTTATAGTACGGTTGGATCAACCACTTGAGGTACCAAAGTCTAAATTGGATGTTGCCCCGATAGAATTTTTGATGGGGTTACCACAGATATCCAGTGGACATGATTCTATGTCGGCGATCGTGGACCGACTCACCAAGGCTGCCCAATTCATACCCATCTGGGAGTTGGGATTGGTAGAGGGCATGAGACCCCTCTGCATTCAGGAGATAGAGATACTTCATGGGGTGACTTAAATGATCATCCTGTATTGTGATGAACCCTTTACATCCTAGTTATGAAAGGGATAATAGAAGGCGTTTGGGACACAGGTGCATTTGACAACTGCTTTTCATCTCGAAACAAATGGTCAAATAGAGTGGACCATAAAAACAATAGAGGACATTCATTGTGATTTCATCATTGATTTTGGTCATAGTTCCAAGGAACACCTTACACTGGCGGTGTTTTAATACAAAAATAGTTAACACCACTGACATGGCACCATTCAAGGCCTTGTACGGGTGGCCTTGAATATCACCTATAAACTAGAAAGAGTGAGGGGAGTCAGGACTCATGGGTCCACAGTTAGTATAGTAAACCACCAAGAAGGTGTAGATAATCAAGGAGTTGACAAGGACATTGCAGAGTAGGCATAAGTCTTATGATGATAGGATATAGGGACCCTTGGAGTTTGAGGAGGGAGACCATGTGTTTCTTCGGGTGTCACCTATATGATGATTGTAGAGATTTGGCCATAGTGGAAAGATATCTCTAGGGTTAATCAGACTATTTCACATCATGAGTAGAGTTTCCAAGGTGGAATACTACAATTATATTCCCTCACAAATGCACCAAGTGCACAATGTTTTCCACATCTTGCATCTGAGGAGATTTATGAATGATCCATCATATGTCATTGACTTGGGAAAGCTGGACATTGATGATGCGGTGACGTTTACAAAGTCCCCGATGGAGATAGAGGATTGAAAGGTGGGGTCCCTCTATGGGAATTTGATTCCATGGTTGCATGTTCAGTGGTAGCATGTTAATATCCATGAAAGCACATGGGATCATGTGTCTCATATTCATGCTCAACACAACCATTTGTTTGATTAGCCAATGTTATGCCTTTTCGGGATGTAAATCCCAATGGTGTGGAGATTGTAATACCTCTAAATTTTTGTGTAATTTTTTAAAATTATATAGAATTATTTCAAGACTAAAGTCTCTAACAACATGTGATTCTGAGGCCCAGTGAGCCCAGAATGGAATTTTGATCTTTTTTTAAGGTACATTCAGTAAAGGGACGAGCATGTTTTTCTAACATTTGAATCGGTGATCAGATAAAAAATCCTAGGGCACCACTGAACTCAGAACACTAGTATTCACCTAGAAAGGATATAACTTTGGCCAGTAAGGGATGAAAAAAAATGTTAATTTTCTGAATTTTTGGAAAAAAATAAACTAATATTTGAAACATATTTTATTTTACTTCCTCAACAGATGATCAATGACATGATGACATTGCGATGCAGATATGAGGCTGTGAAATATCACATTATTGGATCTCATTAATGGATTGTTAACACAAAAAATAACGAAACATTAAAGATTCATAAAAGAGACACTATTTCCTAAATAAAAAATCATAGATACAAGATGTCATAGTGTAACAGAAACAATGAAAAGTTTTTTCATTTTAATATTTTGACGCATGGGGGTACTAGGATGAAACTGCAATAATTATCTGCCGAACCTATGATAGATTTCCTCTCCAACGAATAACGATGAACACTGGCCAGACTTCATCGAGTTCTTTACACCTCGAATAATGATGAACATTATCGACCTCTTGGAACCTCTAGGATGAAGAGATATTGCAAAAAATATCAATGAGGTAGGGGTTTTATTTGGATCTCTTCCTCATCTTGTATTTTTAATGGGTGAGCACGAATCAACCAATGAAAAGTTTGATCCACGGGTTGCTCATTCTATTTGAAGGGTACACTTTTTGGGGTTCAACATCATGAATAAATTATCATAGATTGAACATCGTCCCCGAACATCCTCCCTGATTTAAAACATCTAATGTGGAGGGAGTGGGGCAACACGAACATGGCCAGATCCCCACCACATTCCCACTCATTTTAAATATAATTCCCAAGAGGGAAACAAGGGGCATACCATACCATCGAGTTGATAGTGACATCCAGTGAAGCCTATTGGAACATGAAGATTGAGAAATGGACCCCCGGAGCAACTCTGTAGTTCAGCATAATGAACCGCTGATGCGTCAGTGGCTATGGGAGTAGGGAGGTGGAGCGCCCATCGGTGTGCCCTGACGGCTTGTAAGAGCAGTGCCGACCGATGCCGAGTGGAGGCAGTGACCCCCTTCCAGGCCTCTCGGTCGACCTGGAGAGCTGCAGTTGCTCAACCACGGCAGAGGCTAGGCCACGACCTGCCGGGAATCGTAGGTCTGGGATGTGGCATGAGGCGAGCGACAAAATGGAGTAGTGGCCTGCCTCTTGACGACATCGTTCAGATATTAGAGGGGACACAACTTCAGCGACCACATCCCGGGCGCACACCAATGGCCACATGTGGCTGGGCTTGAGCTGTCACGAGGGTCCCATTTCAGAGGGCCGGACCCGTGCCAACATTCTAGAATCATGACCTTCAAGTCATCTCGGATGAGAGTAGGTTTTCAGGCAACCCGATAGGCTGGAACCTCAGCCAAACTCGGCTGAGTCCACCAAGGCCCATTGGTCATGGCCCCCTTGTCAAGCCAGGAAAAACTAACCTAGATCCGTACTGGTCCATTTCGAGATTGTCGAATTAAACTGGGGTATGTGGGACCCCTTGACCCAGGTTGGTTGGGTCGGCCCAACCAAGTCAGACCAGGTCTAGTTGCAACTGACCCTTGATTACTAAAATGCTAACAACATGCATACCTAGAATCTGATTGACATGGTGATTGTGGTATTGGGACCCTCTCGATGAGGTAGATATTATGGTATTCTATAAGTATACATCCAAGGAAGTTGATTTTCAATATACGGCTTAGGGGAGCAGTTTTATTAGGATCAAGCCTGTTGAAGAGAAGCAGACTGGGGACCTTAGTGGGCTTTTAGATGAGTATCCGCATGGACCTCGATGGCCCGAAATACCAGAATCTAGGTATAACTCTGTGGGATGGCCGATCTATGTGGATCTTAGTGGGCCGACAGACTAGAAACACCTGTTTGGACCATAGTATCCCAAACAAATTCACCGAAACATCAGAGATGATTACCTCAATCTTATGAAACACTGTTCACTATAGCTGATGAATCCTTAATACTCTAGAATTACCTGGTGTGAGTTGTCTTATGCACTGTGCTTGTGATTCATTCTTATGCTCTATGCATTTCTTTGAAAATTTATTTGTGGTCTTTACTATGTGTTTCTGGATACCCAACTATGTATTTTGTTACTCACCCTTCTATAGTCTATGCCCGTACTTTTTGTGTTTGGTGTAGATGATCAGCGCTTCGAAGGAGGACTTCGGGGTCTATGACAAGGTGGGGTCCATTTGGATCATGCATACATGAGGTATTACTTATGCTTCGAGTATCTACACTACTATTACCATTCGGTGTGGATTTCAGTTGATGGCTACCTGAGGCCCTTGGTACTTTCCTATTTTCAGTTCTTTTGTTAGGTTTGTATTCCGGCCCACTTGTTTTCTGTGGTACCTGTACATAGCACTTATTTCAGTATACTTGTTTTCCCTTCCTGTTTGTGGGGCGTGGTTTGGTGTGTGTGTGTAAGGGTTCTCAAAAAAATGCTTCCCACTAGTAGGTTGATTCCTTTGGTGCTAGTCTCCAACCACTAGCCATCGGGAAGTGGGCTTGAGGTCGCCATGCCACGGGCCCTAGGGGAAGGGTCTTGGAACTATATTAATTTTCAAAATATAAAAGTCAAACATGCTGCTACTTTTTAACCTCCTAATATGAAATTTTTTAATAAATAAAGTATAAAAAGTTATACCATTCTTGAGAGGGTGTAAGATCTTGGATATTCCTTTTCAGTTTGGATCATGATTTTGGGTTGTTTTGAGGAAAAATAAAGAAAAGATGATTTTCTATGTACACATCGTGTATTTATAACACCCCATTGTTTTGAAAATAAATTTTTAATGCATGAAACCCTATGCCCCTTAAAAAAACACATTTTATAATCTAACTGTTAAACAAAACATTTCCTCTATTATGATTTGAATTTTAAAAAACATTCATCTAGAGTATTAATCAGTATGCCATTTGGAGTCTGATATAACAATCTTGATTTTTCGTGAATAGTAATAATCATATATGAATAGTAATATGAATAGTAATATGACCCATATGAGTAGAAATTAATGATATTAATTTATTTTTATATGGTAATAAGATAATGAGATATTAATTAATTTTTTTATGTTGTATAAAACAAATTATTCCTATAAAATTGTTATTTTTCAAATTAACTATGATTTTATAGAAAAAGTTAATTAATAATATTTTGAATAAATTTTTTGAAAAATGGAGTTTATTTTTGAATTCTACAAAGTGAATAATGCTAGGGGTAATTTTTTTTGGATTTTTTTTAAATTCTTGAATTTTTTATGAATAATGAAATACGATAAAATACCATATATACAAATTATTAGTTAAATACACTATTTATGACATCATAAGTAATATAAGACAACATTGTTCAAACTAAAATGAACTTATTAATATTAGGGGTCACATGAAACAACACTATTGGTTTACTTGAATGAATTAATAAAATAATGAATAAAATATTGAAAATTTACTTCTGTCCACCACTATAAAAACCCCCCATCTCTCCCTATTCTCTTCACTCCACTAAGCCATGAAGCCCCTAAATGCTCTGCCCAAATTCCCTTCCCTAGTCACTCCACACGTCCAAGAATCTCATGGTATTTCTGAAATACCCAAACCCCTTCCTTAAGAAGGTTCTGAAGGAGGTTATTTCAAGAGGTTAAGAACCCTTGTTTTTCTTTTAGTTTCATTTCAATTTATCTTCTTTTGTTATACCCTACTCATCTCCTCTATCCAAATGACCATGATAATTCCAGTATCATATATATACATGAATTATATCTTGTTAATGGAAGAACCATCTCAATATTCTTTCTATCTCCCTTTTATTTTATAAATGAAATCAATGACCAAGAGGTTCCTATTTATAACATTCAATGACGACAATGTTTTATTCATCAATTTATCCTTCATTAATGGTCATGAAACCATTTTAATGGTTGAACCAAACTATAATATATGTATTATAACCTAATTAATATTCAAAAACCATTATACATTCATATTATTAATTATTATGACCAAACTAGTTCTTAATAATCAAAATACCACTAAAATAATCTAAGCGAATATCATTAATATTTCATCTAATGATTCATTAACTTTCCATGTAACCAAATGATATAAATATCCATTAAAACTTATAAATTTTCATAAATAATATTTAATTTCAATTCAAGTGATTTACATCAATTCCACATGAACTCTGTTACCTAAAAACAAGTGAACCGAATATGAAAATCGAGAAAACGAACACTCCAGAATGATGGAATTCAATATAATAAATAATAAATAAAGAGAAAAATTAACTAGAAATAATTATTATAAAATAAAATACTGTATAAGAAGTTCATAAATAAGTTATTAATAAGTATAATTTCATATTTCAGGACCATCAGTTCATGAGCGGAAAACATTCAAACTTAAGGTAAGTGATATTCACCCGAAAGTCAGTTTTAATTCGGTTTTTTTAATTGTCTAATTACCTCATTGAAATTATTATGTATTATAATGTACTCCTCATAAAATCTGTTTGAGTGTTATATATATGTTTACCCACTATTATAATACCTTGTTTTTGGTGTAATTACACATTTTAAAAGGAACATTCAAAATTATTTCTAAAATTCAAGGATGATTCAAGGGAATTTCTCCAACTCTTACTTAAATTCAATGGAAAAATAAAATCTTTTTTTAAAGCCATTTTACATATAAAATCACCAATTTTGTTATGAAAATACTATCTTACATCACTTCTGGTTTTATACAAATTCTTTTCAAAAAGCACACAACTTTTCAAAATAAAAGATTATTTATCTCAAGAATTACTCAATGATTTTATAAGATTATTTTCATTTATTTCAACCCTCTTGTTCATTATTTTTATTATTGGAATTTTTTATTTATTATGTCATATATGATATTTAATTTCATGTTTTATGAGGATTTTTATTTTGGATGTTCCATCTAAAAACCATTCTATAATTTAGTATGAATGGTTGGTGCTTAAATTTAATGTTTGGGGAATGTTATTTACATTTCATATGATAATTAAAATATTAATGTATATGTTTTTTATATCAATACCATATCATATTAGGAATTAATTGGACTTATTATGTGAAGGGTGGGGCCTGATATATCCCCTCGATGCATCAATAGGAATAATCAGACAAATGGACGTGGAATTGGATGAGGTGTTTCCCCATTCGATATATGTTTTTTGTTGGGGCATTAATCATTTTTAGAAGTCTTAGTCGATGCCTTGAGAAATGTTTTAGAATTTCTAGTATATGCACTTCCCTCATTATTATGGAAGTAATTTAAAGTTCATGTGGTTATTCGACTAGTATAATACCCATGATTATGTTTTATTATGGAATTATTTACTTAGCTCATATTTCTGTTGTAATGTGTTCTTGTTAATTATTTGTAAAGGAATGTGATTAAATTATTCACCATGAAATTTTTTATGATTATGATATCTTCTTTCTCATTTCTTATGCTTACTGATCGTTTGAGCTCACCCCATTCATTTGTTTCATTTCCCCTAGGATATGAAGAAGTAACCTCAGCATGATTTGAAGGCATAATATAGGAGATGTGGATGTTTCTAATTGAATAAATTATTATTGTATTTAATTTTATGATGTAATGTTGATCTTATAGAAGTATATTTTTTACAACGGAAATAAAACTATTTGGTTCTTCAGTATGAATATTCTTTTTTTATATGCCAATACAATGAAATATGGCACCAGCATAGGGAATATGTGGTCGAGTCCTTATAGTTGGTATCATAAGATGGTTATTAGAAATATTGGAAGATAGATTCAGACAAAAATGATTTGGGAAAAAGTTCCTACGATTGTCTTTGAGGATAAGAATACAAGAACATCCTGGTATTTCGGTAGAGAATGGATTATGTTGATCTATCTAGAAAATGCATCGTTGTCTGGATATAATGTGGTAGAGGTGGATTTTGCACAGATGAACCTAGGAGTGAAAGCTCTGAAAAAAAGATTCAAGCTTGACCCAAGGTTTCCTCGTACATGGAAATGGTCCTTGATGTACTCTTAGAATTTACACTGAAAGGGGATATTCTTAGGATTATTTTCATTTTCTTTAAAATCCATTATGAGGGTTTGAAATGTAAATTTTTCTTCAAATAATCCATTTTTCTGATAACGGGGTAAACTGTGAAAGGATTTAAATTTATAATAAGTATTTTTATAAGTTAATATTTTGATTCATACCCAAATATAGTGTATTCCATTATGTAGAAATTAATTATAGTGGAATAAATGGAAACTGCATGAACACCTGTATCCCATGTTGGTATTTCCCACCGACGGAAGATAAAGATGTTGTCTCTAGTGATGCAACTAGTGTAGAGAATCTTAAAAACTGTTCAAGGAAAATTTACTCCAGTTATGAACAATAACCATAACTATAAAGAGAATTCATATGCACCAAGTGTAGGATCTTGGATAGATCACTTTATGTGAAAAAATCACCATCGTTCAATGGGACTACAAACCCATTTGTAGCAAAGCAGTGGATAAGTTCCTTAGAGAAGATATTTCTTTCTTTGGGAAGTAATGAAAGATAAATGGTCATTTTGTAATTTATCATCTATTAGGATATGTGGATTAGCGATCACTAGTGCAGAAAACGTTTTTTACGTCGGTTATTTTTAATTTTTTACGTCGGTTTCTAGCTGACGTTAATACGTGCGACGTTATAAATATGGTTTTTGACGTCATTTATTTAAAAACCGACCTCAAAAACATAAAATCGCGATGTTTATCACGTCGGTTATTTTAGAACCGATGTGATAAACTGGGGTGAGGGCGGTTTATCACGTCCGTTCTATAAGAACCGACGAGATAAACTGGGCTGAGCGTGGTTTATCACGTCAGTTCATATAAAACCGACGTGATAAACCGGGGGAGGGGGGTTTATCACATCGGTTATTGTATAACCGCTGTGATAAACCAGAGGGAGGCAGTTTATCATGTCGGTTATTCAATAACCGACGTGATAAACCATTGTCCAGGCCGTTTATCACGTCGGTTATTCAATAACCGACGTGCTAAACCATTCTCCAGGCACTTTACCACGTCAGTTATTAAATAACTGACATGATAAACCATTCTCCAGGCCTTTTATCACGTCAGTTATTTAATAACTGACGTGCTAAACCATTCTGCAGGCCTTTTATCACGTCGGTTATTAAATAACCGACGTGATAAACCCATTTTTTTTATACAGAATGCAGTGATCTTCTCTCCACCAGAATCAACCAGAAAACAAATCAAGAAATCGTACCACAAAAACAGAAGTACATCGAAATTAAGCATGTACATAGATAACATATAAAACATACCCACTAGACAGCATCCACCCTCATTTATACCCCATGGACAGCCCTACCCCACCCCGTTGGAGCCCTCACCCTCATGTATACCCCCTGGACAGCCCTCCCCCACCCCATTGGAGCTCCCACCCTCATGTATAACCCTTGGACAACCCTCCCCCACCCCATTGGAGCCCCCACCACACTCCTGGACTGCCCCCGACCCCTGGACACCCTCAAACACCCCTCGACAACCCCCCACCCACCTGAACAACACCTCCTCATCCCCTCACCCCACTTTACAGCCCCCACCACACCCATGGACAACCCCCCACCCATGGACAGCACTCCCACAGCCCTGGACCGGCTTCCCACACCCCTGGACATCCCTGCCACCCCTAGGACTGTCCCCCCACCCCACCGGACAGCCCTCCCAGACCGCTGGACACCCCCAACCCCACTGAACACACCCCCACACCCTTGGAACCCCTCCCCCACAGACCCAAATCCATACCAGAAGAACCATAAAAAGTAGACCAAAACAAGAAGTAGAGAAAAATTAAACATTCACTTATATAACATTCAAAACATACACTGTCAACTTCAAAAAAAACTAAATCAAACCTAAACAACTACCAAATACACAATTAATACGACAATATTCAAAATTACATTTTACATTACAAACAACTAAAATTCAATCAAACCTGTAAAATAATTTGACCACTCCACTTGTACGTGTTTGATGTCTTCAGCAGTATAGGGTTGAGGGTCATCAAAAAGCTACAAATGAAAAATAATATAGTTAACATGTATAATGAATAAATCAAATTGAAATATTATGGCAAAGTTTAAGAGGAAATCGTACCAGGTCAAAATTCACAACTGTCCCAGTTGTTATTATTTCATACATAAATCTTAACATATAATATCTGCTTTCGATGGGGCCTTGTTGTTCATGACAATTCTGTTTTGAATGAGTGTAAATTCAATATATTATTTTTATGTAATAAATCAAAAAGTACAAATTATAAATGGAAATTTACCTTCGCATTTACATATTTGATCTTTGCATTTCTTTTCTTTGTGTTTTTTCGAAAGTAGACCCATACACTGTTAGAAAATAATACGAATGAGGTAAATTTAAAATTCATTATAATATATAAAACTATTGAGAAATTGAAACTTACTTTTCCAATATATTCTTAAAACTTGCCCGCACATCACCATGAACAGAGCATATCCAATAAAGAGCTTTCTCCCTTGGGCAAAAAATCCCTAACATCCAATGATTACTGATAAAAGGAAATTTAATGTTAGTGGTTTTTTATGTTAAAAGATGATTAACTCTTTGAGAGAAATGTGTTTCATACCTCTGAAAAAAAGGCATCATCCAACATTGTTGGATTATATTCTTTTCAAATCTTTCAGCAATATAAACCATTCATTGTTCCTCAGTCAATGCACATGCTTCAGGGGAAATCAATTGCGGGTCCATGAATCCATATACTTCTGTCAGTTCATTCCTCTCACAAATTTTATAAAGATACCTAATACAAAACATATATAAGTATACATTTTTAATAAATATAACGTAGGGAAAAGGTGTTAAGACTTACATGGAAAATATTTGCACCACGTTGTTGCCCAACATATCTCCTGTAACAAGCTCCATGATATCAGATTTTGTAATCCCCACACTTATTTCACGTCCACAAACATGAGATTCCATTGGAAACTCATAAAAACCCAACAACAAATGTGAATATCTTGACAATCTACCAAGAACACTGGAATCTGTATCTGATGTCATAGCCTGTTGTCTTTGTTGTTGTCTATACAATATTTCTTTACCTTTGAAGTATTCCTGTGGAAAAAAATTGAGAATTATAGTAGTTTTCAAATGATAAAACAACTTTAATAAAAAAATAAAATAAAATATATAAGATTCATACCTCTATGGTAATGAGTCGAAGAAGTCTGGATGGACAAACTAAAAAATGGCCGATACTCTGTCCAACTGTCGCCACCTCATCTGTAGGTATTGGTACCCTTGCTGATCTATCTATAATATCCTGTACAGTGACCCTCTGATTCTCTACCTCTAATTGTTGATGATGAACTATATCTCCTATACAATATACCAACCCGTATGCTACTATATGATGTTGAGAATAATCAACATACAACTCGCAATATGTAGGAAGCTGCGGCAGAGGCGTAGGATAAAGAATGGGGTCCACAGGCTGAGGTGGGGGAGTGGGAGCTACTGGCGGAGGTGGAGGATAAATAATGGGGTCTTCAGGGGGAGGTGGAGGAGTGGGAGCTGCAGTCTGAAATTGTCTTTGCATTTCTGCAAACATAGACTGCACCGAATCTCTAATCTTGTCTTCCATCGTCGCATTAATATTTTGAACTTCAGCCTCCAAGGATTCTATTTTTTTTATAAACCCCCTCAATGTTAGAAGTTGAAGAATGTGGAAACACTTTTCTTACTGATACACCTGTCGGATATCCTCTTACACGACCAGGATGTTCGGGCCTTCCCAATGCTGCAAATAAAATATCTTCCCTCCCAGTAGCTGTAAATGTCCCCTCTGAACTTTGCTCCTCAAGAGAGTCCTGTATTAATTAATTGAACATTTCTGTAATGATTGAAACTTATATGACAAAAAAAGTTAACTTAAATAAATTAAATAGATATCTTACAATCCTCTCAGCTACGATTCTCGATTCTTCCGAAAGATATTGCCCTTTTTTCCCTTCCGGGCTCTCTTCCATTTTTCATGTTTAGATGGAGGGGATGGAGGGGCCACCTCTCCAGAGCTTGAAGACTCAGCTCTTAGTTGTTGAAATTTTTCCACTATCATTTTTTCTTCCAATAATGTATACCCTCCCCGAGATAAACTATGAGGGTATACATTTTTAGATTGGATCTCCTAATGAGCTTTCCTTGTTTTCTGTAATTTAAGAATAATAAATCATTTACAAAACATTAATAAAATCATTTATATAAGAATGTATATAAAAGTTTACATTGCCCTTACCAGAAATGACTCTTTTTTTCTACTTTCAAAAAACTGTCTCCATGTGTCTTCATCTATAAAAGGATATATACGACATGGATTGTCATGACTCCTATGACCATAAATGAAATCAGATGTGAGGGTTGATTTGAAATCCCTCCATCTCCTGGCTTCCAACGATAAGCATTTCTTCCTGACTCCTCCAGTGTCAGGAATATCAAATGTCATCTGATAATGAAGAGGTTAAACATATTATATATACCAGAAACATTAAAAGAATGCTCAAACAATGACAAAAGATCTTACCAAAATCGTCTCCCACAACTGAGAGATAATCGCTTTATCCACACCTCTCCAATCATCATTCAGAATGCTTACTTTGGTCTTAGCCTGAGTTGCAACAAAACTCTTAAAATATTTGGCATTCGGACCTCTAGGAATATCATCATAATCAAACTCAACTACTATCCTCTGATCCTGCGTACGGGCAAGTGATAGTTTTGGTAAACGTGTGCAACCACGTTTACCAACCTTTGAACTCTTTGTCGTAATAGGAGCATGTGAATGTTCATCCCCAGAGGTATGACCAGCAATATGCTCCTCCCCAGAATCATGTGGTTGATCATCTGAATGATCTGTCATTATCCTTCAAATCAAAAAAAAACAAACGTCAGTTCACAAATATACAAATTCAAATATTTTAATACTACTGTAATCAGAAAATAGAAAAGTGTACTAGGTTACATAATAGTAAACATTGGTAATATGGTAAGCATGTTAAACAATGGTAAAGATGGCAAAGATGGTCAAGATGGTCAAGATGGTCAAGATGGTAAAAAATGGAAAAAATGGTAAACCTGGGTCCTCCGGCTGGCCGGTGGGCAAGAACCGGTTGGCCGGTGCCCATACCGGCTGGCCGGTGCGCTAACACCGGCTGACCGGTGGCTCTGGCAGAAAGCAATGCTTCTGCCAGAGACCACCGGCTGGCCAGTGGTCATCCACCGGTTGGCCGGTGTCACCAGGCAGTGGGCAAGCCTAATGCCTTGGTCCTCCGGCTGGCCGGTGGGCAAGAACCGGTTGGCCGGTGCCCATACCGGCTGGCAGGTGCGCTAACACCGGCTGACCGGTGGCTCTGGAAGAAAGCAATGCTTCTGCCATAGACCACCGGCTGGCCGGTGGGAATCCACCGGTTGGCCGGTATACTCAGAGAGTCCACTATCATCCTTCTTTTAAAACATGTTTTAATAAATAAAAAACTTACAATATCTAACATTTATGGAAAAAATAAATGTAAACAAGAAATAAACATATGTTACTTGTAATTTTAGGAATGTACAGATGGATTGTTTTCCCAAATTCCTTCGTCGTGATCGTTCCTTATGGCAAAAACTATGTCTTCAACATGATCGTCATTATGTTCTGTTAATATTTCCATTGACGTAGGGATCTCACATAAATCATCATATTCATCAAGTTCATCCTCACCAACATATTGTTTTTTCCCATGTAAAATAACAGCCCACTGCATATCTGATTGATCTACTACATAAAAAATTAGTTTTGCATGTGTTTCCATTATAAAAGAATCAGCTGTGTCTTCCAATCTATTCAGATTAACAAGTGTCATTCCAAATTCATCGTGTCTGACACTGTTGTTACCGTTAAACCATTTACAGTTAAAAACGGGAACTTTAATTTTAAAGTAATCAACCTCCCATATGTCTTCAATCACTCCATAATATGCATTTGATGCAGAAATTGGGTTTTTGTCCTTAGCACTCGAAAAATGCATTGCTTCTGCAAACACCAATACACCACTATTCTGAACTGCACTTCTGTTGTCCTGAGCTTTTGTATGAAATGTATAACCATTAATGTCATAACCAGACCATGTTATCACATTTAAACATGGACCACCCACTATCCATTTTAATGTCTCTGGGACATCTGATCTACCAAGCAAAGTCTTTTTAATCCATGACAAAAACGTTTTGTTGTGCTCATTCAAAATCCACATTTCTTTCTTCTTTGGATGACATTGTTTCAACTCATTAATGTGAAATGTGATATATAGTTGAGCATCAGCTATGTTCTTCAAGATGTATGATTCTAACTTCTTCATCTATTCAACTGACAATGATTTTACTTTCATGCCGCGAATCCCCTTTCCCTCATTATTAACTCATTCATGGCGAGATGGAGGCAAACCTATGTGTTGCGCTGCAACCAAATAGCTCGTACAAAACTCTGATACCTCCTCAGAAATATACTTTTCAATAATGGAGGCTTCAGGTCGATATAGATTTTTAACATACCCCTTTAATATTTTCATATACCTTTAAAAAGGATACATCCAATGAAGATATACAGGTCCACAAAGATTTATTTCTCGAACCAGATGAATCATTAAATGCACCATTATATCAAAAAAAGTTGGAGGAAAATATATTTCCAATTGACAAAGTATTAAAATTGCATCCTTTTCCAAAATGTTCAAAGCATTCACATCAATCGACTTGTTACAAATTGAATTGAAAAAATAACACAACTTCATTATATTCTTTTTGACACGAATGGGCAATATTACACGCAATGCAACTGGTAGAATTTGTTGCATCATGACGTGACAATCATCTGATTTCATACCTATCAACTTCAAGTCCTTCATTGAGACAAAAATTTTTACATTAGAAGAATAACCTTGAGGCACTTTGGTATCATGAAGACACTGACAGAATCTAATTTTCTCCCTCTTCGATAATGTATGACAAGCCGGGGGAAGAAATGTTCGTCTTCCTTTATGAGTAGGAGCTAACTCCAAACGTATTCCCATTGATAGCAAGTCTAATCTTGCATTCAACCCATCTTTAGTCTTTCCTTTAATGTCTAACAATGTTCCAATCAAATAATCACAGATATTTTTCTCCACGTTCATGACATCAATATTATGTTTAACTTCATGATACCTCCAATATGGTAGCTCAAAAAATAATGACCTTTTCTTCCAAATATGTCTATCATTACCAGATTTCTGTGTCTTTCCCAAAGTCACGTCAAGGTTTTTCACCCTCTCAAAATACAGATCATGGGATAAAGGTTTTAGAGCAGTATAAAATTCTTGTGATCCATTGAATGCCTTTTTAGTCTTCTATAAGGGTGTTCCATAGGCAAAAACTTTCGATGACCCATGTACACTGTTTTCCTCCCATGATGCAATTGACAATAGGACGTCTGTTGTTCTCAAATTGGACATGCTTTATGCCCTTTAACTCTGTATCTAGACAAATTTCCATACGCTGGGAAGTCATTAATAGTGAATGGAAGCACTGCATGCAGTTGAAAATATTCCATTTTATAAGAATCATACACCCTAATACCATCAGCCCATAACAATTTCAAATCATCAATCAACGGTGACAAGTAAACATCAATATCATTACCGGGTTGATTTGGACAAGAGATCATTGTACTAAACATGACATATTTGCGCTTCATACAAACTTCAGGAGAGAGGTTGTAAATTACCAATAAAACATGCCATGAACTATGTGTGCTACTTAGTGTTCGGTATGGATTCATTCCATCTGTGCACAACCCTAGTCTGAGATTTCTTATTTCATTTCCAAATGTAGAATACTGCGCATCAATTTTCTTCCATTGTGGACAATCAGCTGGATGACATATTTTTCCATCACATACCCGCTCTTCAGCATTCCATATTAACCTTTATTGCATCATGTGAATTAGCAAATAAACGTTTGAAACGATTAATTATAGGAAGATACCAAAATACCTTTGAAGGGAGCTTTGTAATCTCTACATCACCCTGTGATTTTTCTTTCACCTTATACCGTGATGTCCCACATTTTGGACACTCTGACAGAAATTCATATTCCTTCTTATATATAATGCAGTCATTCCGACATGCATGTATTTTCTTGTATCCCAATCCCATCGGGCATAATATTTTCTTGGCTTTGTAATGTGAATCTGGAAGATTCTTATCTTTTGGAAGAATGTCTTTCATCAATTGTAGCAGCTCTGTAAAACTTTTGTCACTCCATCCATGCTTCGCCTTTAGGTTAATCAATCTTAACACTGCCGACAGAACCATAAAATCTGTACAACCGGGATATAATGGTTTTTCAGCATCACCATATAGACGTGGAACTGTCGGTTCTATCTCAATTTGTTCTGCTACAATATCACGAATCATTTCTTCAATTCCATCGGAGTTACCATCTTGCGAATCATCATCATCAGTGACATTCCGTCCAGTTTAACCATGCCAAATCCAAGGGTTTTAACTCGGATTAAAACCATGACATATCAGATGATCTTTTATCTCTCTACTTTTCAACTTCTTCATATTCAAACATTTCAGACATGGACAGAAAAAAATGTCACTACTTGGAACATTTCGTTTTGCAAATTCCAAAAAGGCATCAACACCTTCCTCAAATTAATTTATCATTCGATGTGCCGTAATCCAACTTCGACTCATTATTACCTATAACAAATATCAACAAAAAATATATATTTTTAAGATAAGACAAAACATCTTTATATGAAAAAAATCATAATTTGAATGTAAAACAATTTAAAATATAAAACAAATCTTGAAAGTAGTAGTAGTTTTCATAAGTACCCAACACCAAATAGCTATACATCGTAAGTGTCATGTTAAAAATATGAATATAGACCATTTGTTTTATGTTTAATAATATTGTCATATTATCTGATCATTCTGATTATATATTAGAATTACTATATCCTTTTGATCTGATATATAATCTAAGGACATTAATATTTCTTTAGAAAAAGTAATGTTAATATCATGGTAATGTAAAAAAAGTATATGTCGAACTATATATATGTAATACCAATAAAAAAATACATATGTGTTTGGCCTGGGCTTCACACATAAATCATCTCATCTCACAGATTAAATTTTTGAATCATCATACATAATACTTATTTTTATAACTTAGGGAATGAAAATAATAAAAGTTTTTATTTATGATACTCATTATGGGTAAACATGATATATATAAATATAATATCTAATCTCATAAAAAGATATCCATGGGGGTATAAGATCATACACAAAGCACATGATCAAAAAGATAAGTGAAACAGTTCTATATAATCATAGATCATAAAACCTGAGTCCAAGTATAAAAATTTTAGCATAACATAAGACATGATTTATATGATAGTGGGAACATGATTTAAAAAACCTTATTCACAAGATCACAACATTGGTATGTGGAATAACATAAGAGTGTGGCACAAACATAATCATATAAATCATAACATATGTCAAGGGAAAACATAGTTTCATTCACCTCATATTGGGATATGTTAATCAGCTTTCCTATAATTTATTATAATATTTCTTACCAGGCACATCACATAACGCATTGGACATGGTATAACCATCTGTATACCATATTGATCTATGATATATAATGCATTGTCGAATGCATTAGAAGGATATTATGGACCCAAATGTCATATAATGACTAACCATATATATGGGTGAATCGTGATCATCAAATCATTTATAACACTTTCGTAGATCAATTAACTAACAAAAATGAAATGGGGGTCATAATTGTTTTTACAAAACATAATAATTATTAATACATAAAAATGTGTTTGGATGGTAAGATAAGATAATATACCTAATTCAATCTAATTATCATTAAATTATTTCTACCTAGATAGAAAAGACCTTTATAAAAAATATAATTTAACTTGAGAATGAAAAGAAAGTACCCTTTACCTTTTTTATAATGAAAAATCTGAAAAGTATGATAATAATATTTAGGTATTATAATTTTTTTATGAATTATTAATAATAAAAGAAATCACCTCACTTGGTTTTCTTGAAAATCAGACATACCATCGCATTCAAGAAATCAGATACACTTTGCACGAAAAGGTCCATCATTTTTAGGAGATGACTGAAAGAAGAAATGTATTATCAGACTCACCATGAGTCCAGAATGAAATATTTGATTGTAATAGGTATGAATTGATATTTTTATGAATGCAGATGAAAACAGATGATGGTTTTCTGATCCAGGAGTTCTAAAAATCTGAATTTTTTGAAAAATTATTATGATGTAAGAATGTTGAATGAAATTTTAAGGATAGGTATTACCGATTGTACCTGGTCCAATTTCATTCATGAAAATAATTTTCTAGACAATCATATTGAAAATATGATTTTAAGAAAATAAGTACTACCATTCTTCATCCAGAAAGACACATTCCATCTAAGTAGGAAATAATAATGTTGCTGGAAGAATGGAACGTTACAGTACCACCCATTATTTTTCAGATTTTGCTGAAGCTAATCCACAATGCTTTAATAATCATTTGCGAGTTGAATGTTGCGAGTTGAATGAACATAATAACCATTTGCAATAAAAAAAATTCCACGAGATTCAAAAACGAACGAAAAGCACATCAAGAATCGAAACAAAAACGAACGAAATAAATTCGTGGAAGGCTTACTTGAATGTCGCGAGTTGAGATGATAGATCCGAGAGCAGTGAAGAAGATAAACAATAAAGCCAAAATGAGGGTTATGCAGGTGATCGACGATCCGATTACGGTTTACCACGCGAGAGAGAGACGAGCCGGCGACTGTCAATCGAAAAAATCGTAAATGAAAGAACACAGGCTTTAATTTTTTTAAATGCTTTATAATTTCGGTTATTATATAACCGACGTTATAAACTATTTATTAGCTTTTTTACGTCGGTTATTTTAAAACAGCCGTAAAAAGGCTCCCGCGCTTTGGTTTTTTAGGTCGGTTATAAAATAATTGACGTAAAAAACGCGTAGATATCAGGTGTTTTTACGTTGTTTATTTAGAAACCGACGTAAAAAACCCCCCGGGGCTTTGGTTTTTTACGTCGGTTTACAAATAACCGACGTAAAAAACCCAATTTTGACGCGTTTTTTACGTCGGTTATCAAATAACTGACGTAAAAAACCAAATCCCCCGGGGGTTTTTTACGTCGGTTATTTGATAACCGATGTAAAAAACGCGTCAATATTGGGTTTTTTACGTCGGTTACAAGATAACCGACTTAAAAAACCCCTCACGCATTGGTTTTTTACGTCAGTTATTTGATGACCGACATAAAAACCCAACAGGCGCGATTTGTAACGTCGGTTATTAAAATAACCGACGTGAAAAATCTACTCACCGCATTGTTACGTCGGTTATATATAACCGACGTAAAAAATGGTGACGTAAAAAACGATTTCTGCACTAGTGGATGGTTATTAATCCAAAAAACAAAGGAGGAGGAATAAATATACGATATAGAATGAAGATACATTAAATAATCTTCATAGACAAATACATTCCTCATGATCAGTGAGTGGATATGGTGAGTAAATCATTGAATCTAAGGGAAAAGGAAGATGATTATGTTTCAAATAATTAATCCAACATTACATGGCTAGAAATGCATGTTGTGGACTAAATACATAATCCAATGATAAAAATTGATCGATTCATTGATGTTTTGAAACTACTCCTCCTAAAGGCTATAGTTTCCCTAATTATATCATCATACGAAGATGTAGTTTCACAAGATATCAAGATGGAAAATGATTTCTCTATGTCTTATGAAATTACGGGAATGAAAGAGAAAAATGGGGTTGTTTAAAACTATGGAAATGGAAATAAGGAAACAGGGAAGAAGGGAAGAGTTGAATTTCCACCCTGTGATAATTGTGGATAGAAACACCCTAGTTTCTGCTTAAAGGGAAAAAGAGTATACTACAAATGTTGAAACAATTCCATCAGACCATTGATTTTAAGGGGAAGAAGGAGTCTAATAATGTTAAATTCTCTAATTATGAGGATATTAGACACTATGCTAATTATTTATCTAAATCATCAAGGAAAAAATCCACAGAAAAATCCAAGGAAGTAGAGAAAAGATAACGCGATCCCAACTACTGATATTTAAGTTCCTGATTATGTGGTGGTTGGTAATTTAATCATTTCATCAAATATATCCAATGCTTTATTTGATTCTGGATTATCACAATCATTTTTATCTTCCAATTTTTTCAATAATATTAGACATAAACAATTTGATTTAATAAAAGAGTTATCAATCAAAAATCCTAGTTGATGTATCATTGCATCAAAGGCATATAAATTAGACCCCCTCTTGACACATAAACTTGCATTAGTTTCTATCCTTATCACCCTACCAATTATTGACTTTGTTATAATTCTTGGTATGAATTGGATATAAAATTATTATTGCGAAGATCTATTGCAAGAAGTAGAAAGTTACAATTTTTGGGAATGTAATATAATACCTTATCTTTAGAGAAAAAACCTCACCTTATTATTCTCATCTAGATCCACCCCCAACAGCTCTACTAAATTAAATCATTAGAGAAGAAGGTAATTCAATAACTTTTGTTGAGGAAAATAATTTTCAAATATAAGATGTACCTATTGTGAACGAATATATTGACATCTTTTTAGAGGATTTACCTAGAAATCCTCTAGAGTGGTAAATTGAGTTTTTCATTAAATTAATTCCTGGTTCAAATCCCATATCAAAGAACACTTATAGAATGGCCACTATGGATTTTTTTGGAACTAATGAAAAAACTATAGGAATTGAGTGATAAGGATTTATTTTCCATAATGTTTCTCTATGGGGAGCCCCTGTTCTTTTTGTTAAGAAGAATGATGGGTCTATGAGGGTGTCCATCGAATACATGGAGATCAATGAAATAACAATAAAGAAAAATATTCCCTACCTCACATTAACAATTTATTTGATCAACGTCATGGACCCCAAAATATTTCAATGATATATCTTCAATATGGATATCATCAGTTTCCTGTGAAGAAGGAAGAAATTTCAAAAAACAACATTTCAAAATAGGTATGGTCATTACTATTTTACAGTAATTCCTTTTGGACTGACTAATTCATCATATGTTTTCATGGATCTAGTGAATAGATTATTCATGGAATATCTTTATGAATTTGTAGTGTTGTTTATTAATGTTATCCTTATATAATCTAAATGCTATGAAGATCCTGAAAATCACTTGTGCACTATTCTCAAGACTCTTAAAAGAAATGAATTATATAGGATGTTTAGAAAGTGTAATTATTGGATGAAATCCATTTCCTTTCTGGTAAACATTTTCACTATCGATGTAATATTTTTTGATCCTATGAAGAAAAAGGCTGCGAAAGAATGGCCTACTCTAATGAACATAACTGAGGTATGTAGTTTTATTGGTTTAGTTGCATATTATCGGTGTTTCATTCAGAACATCGCATGTTTATCCAACTGAATGACCAAGCTTACACGAAAAGGGGTTATGTTCATATGGAGAAAGGAATGTGAATAATGTTTTAAATAATTGACGATACAATTTTCGAATTCTCAAATCTGGACTCTACCATCATAGAATGATGGATTTGTGATCTTTAGCGATGCATCAAAAAAATGAATTGGACATTTACTTATACAGAATGATAGAGTTATTGCCTATGAATATATACAGATAAAAATTCATGAACAAAACAATACAACTCATGATCATGAGTTAGCAATGGTAATCATTTCTCTAAGGATTTGGAGACATTACCTCTATAGAGAAAAAATGTGAGATATACAGAGATCATAAGAGTTTGAAATATATCATCTCACAGAAATAACTCAACATGAGACTAAGGAGATGGATTGAGATACTTAAAGATTATGATTGCACAATAAAATACAACTCGAGGAAGGCAAAAAAGGAGGAAGAAGATTTGAGTATAAGGGATTGTGGAATTTTGAACCAGATGAGAGTTGAAAGTCATACTATGTTCATAGATCTAGTAAAGATGGATATGATAATTATCATGAAGTCAATAGATCACTACTTTTTCAAATGGTTTTCAAACCTTTGTTAGTTGAAAGGATAAAAAGTTCTCAAGTAGATGATAAAGAGTTTAAATGGAAAATTAAAGCTATAAATGATGTTAATTTTATTGACTATGTATATGATGGTGTTATTTTAACATTCGGAAAGTGTATTTGAGTTCCTGCTATTCCTGACCTAAAGAGGAAACTATTGGGTGATGCTCATAGATCGAATTTCTCTATACACCCTAGTAGCACAATGATGTATGGAGATCTAAAGTAACATTTTTTGTTGGAAGACATGAAGAGGGATATTTCTGATTATTGTTCGAGATGTTTTGGGTTGTCAATAAGTGATGTTTGGAAGAAAACATCATGGAGGAGTCATGAAACCCCTTATTATTACATTGTGGAAATGGGATTATATTATAATGGACATTGTTATGGGTCTACCAACGACTCCATGAAAAATGATGTGATATGGGTCATTGTTGATCATCTTACAAAATCATCACATTTTCTTACTGTAAGAAAAGAGTTACCACTTGAACATTTAAAAATACTACATGTTAATGATGTTGCAAGACTTCATGGTGTACCTTTATCAATTATTTCAGATTCTGATCCCTGTTTACATCATAATTCTAGAAAAGTATTCAGAAGTCCCTAGATATTAATCCTCTTTTGAGTACTTCCTACCTCCCAAAAACTAATGGGAAATCACAACGAACTTTTAAAAAATTGTAATAAATGTTGAGGTCTAGTTCACATGACATTAAAGGTGCATGGGATCAGTATTTACCTCTTGTAGAATTTTCCTATAACAACAGATTCCATTAATGTAATCATATGGAACATATGAAGCGTTATATATAAAGTGATGTTGTACAACATCGTGCTGGGATGATGTTGGTGAATGATAGCTCGTTGGCCCAGAACATGGTTAGGAAACAATGGAAATGGTCATTATTATCCAAACCCATATTAAAATAGCTTAATGTAGGAAAATAAGATATACTTATAACCGATGGAAGGATTTGGAATTTCAAGACAGAGATCATGTTTTATTAATATTTTATTCATGGAATGGTATTATACGATTTGGTAAGAAGGGAAAATTAAGTCCCAAGTACATAGGACCTTTTGAAATTTTGGATCGAGTTGATGCTGTAGCTTACCATTTGGAAATGCCAACAAGTTTCTCCAAATATCATAATGTGTTCCATGTATCAATGTCTAGGAAATACATGCCAAAACCAACACATGTAATAGCCTATGATAAAATACAACTTGAGCCTGATCAATCATTTTGTGAAGAGCCTGTCATGAGTCGTGATACAAGAGAACAGTATTGAGAAATCGGATGACTCGTCTGGTAAAGGTTCTTTGAAAGAACCATAAGATGGAAGATGCAACATGGGATCCTGAAAATATAATGTTGAATACATACCCAAATCTTTTTAGGAAACATTTTTTGAAATTTGAAGGAAAACATTTTTGTGAGGAGGGGAGAATGTAACACACCATGGTATTGAAAATAAATATTTAATGCATGAAACATCGAGTCCCTTAAAAAACCACATTTTACAATCTAGTCGTTAAAAAAACAATGCCACTTCTATGTTTTGAATTCCAAAAAACGGTCATCTGGAGTTTTTATTAGTAAGTCATTTGTAGTCTTATTGGAAAAACATGATTTTTTGTGAATATTAATATATTCATAACAATGAATGAGTGATAGAGTTTGATGAGTCTTTTCATGACATCCAACCTGATGAAATTTCATCTCAGGTTTAGGATAGATTATGTTCAAACTGTTTTGGTGGCTGTTTTTAGAGAATATCATCAATGGATCAAAAAAAACATGGTGAGACAGGAGGTGACTAATTGATATAGTAGTCATACATTCAGTATGACTACAAAACATATTGTATTCTTTTGTTTTATTAATTTAAATAACATTAAATGTAAACTCTTCATTTAATATTCATATAGGAAGTCTAAAAACCCAATATTATTATGTTCAATGTTTATTATTTTATGTACATTAATCTGGTCAGTTGGAAGATTATAGGGGATTGCCAACATCAGATTTTGGTTAGTCAGTTTTTTTATTTATAAAAAAAATTATTATTATAATTTTAAATTTTAATTGAAGGATTCATTTGAGGTCACAACTTCTCAGACATAGACAGCTTGTATGGCTAAGACCGAGGGTCAGTCTAGTACCCACTGATTTGACGAGTCAGCTTGGATACAATTAACCCACTATGCCATCATGAATGTTTCAGTTTTTGGTATTAGCTCTCAACTGATGCATGAGAGTTATTGTGGGACTTCTATAATGTTAGCGTGCAACTTGATTTGAGCTCATGACTGTCATAATCATCTTATAAACATTATTAGGAGAATATACACGCTCAAGGTGATATTATATAGTGTATATATTGGGAGAAGAAAGAGATCTATCGATAGTAGTAGTAGTAAGAGGAGGAGATGCATTGATGGAAGGAGCATCAGTTGCTGGAGAAGGCGATGTAGTGCATGTGTCGTCTAACTCATGATTTAGGGATGAAGCTCCCTCCACCACCTCATCCAGCTCCTCCAGCTCCCCGATAATACATCCTGTGAAATATAGTTATTTCATGATAATACATTTGAATGTGTTTTTTTAATATTATATATTCACATTTCAATAGAGGGTGTTTTTATTTCGTTGCAAATATTGAACTTTTTATAATTAACATTTATTTTTTAATTTCATTATATATTTATTATTTTAATAATTTAATAATTTATTGATTATTATATTAAAATTATTATATAATAATAATAATAATGTTATTATTATTTATTTTGTCATTGTTTTTTATATTTTTTTCATATGGAGTTGTTTTTTACTTTTTTTATTATATTATTTTACTTATGCTTGTTAAAATTACACTTATTAATATTTTATTATTAATATTATTTTTATTATTTTTATTAATATTAAAATTTTATCAATATTATTATTATTTTATTAGTAATACTAATATTATTTTATTATTATTTATTATTTATTATATTCTTTATATAATTATTATTATTTTATTAAAATTATTTTGTTATTATCAATATTATTATTTATTATTAATTTATTATTTTCAATATTATTTTATTAAATATTATTAATATTTATTTTTTTAATATTTTTATAGTTTTTTGCGACAGGATCATCGCAAATATGTACTTGTGATGAGCCCATTATTAAAATATTTTTAAATAAAACATGTGTACTAATTACGATGGGAGAATTTCCTATCATAAATAAACATTTTTGGGATGGATCATCAAAAAAAAATATTTACGACGTGCGTTTCTGCAAATGGTTATTTATGATGAGTCCCCATTTAAAATAAATAAATTTTCAGTTATGGATGATGTTGGAGATATTGAGGTCGATCTCATTTCTAGATTTGACCTCCTCAAGTTGAATCACTTATTCCAATATGGATAATATGTCCCTTTCTATCAATGTAAACCTTCATATGAGCTATGTCTTAGGCAATTATGGAACCATGACGTCGAGCCAACATATTACAAAGGGATAATAATATTTGGTGGTGTGCATGATCTACATAAGTTGGTGAAAAATGTTATCATAGAACTAGAATGCATGAAATCCCTTGGGAAATATGATGCAGTAATGTAACATGGAGGGAAAGAAGTATCCTAGTGTCCAAATTATATGCAAGAGCATCAATCCTACTTTATGGGAACCATAGGACCTAGAATGGGCTTCTTGTATGACATGGGTTATATCATCCCCTTAAATTCAATAGAGGAATATTCCATCAATCCCATATATGTGTAGATGTATCTCAAGGTTATTCCAACATTGGGGGGGTGAAATGTGCTACACACAAGAAAATTGACTCATTCATAGATCTGTATGCTGGGAGATTGACATGCTGGGGAAATTTGATGATTTTATTTTTCCTATAAAGCACTCACTATATTTTTGGCAGACCTGAGAGACTATATAGAGAATCTTTGGCATCTAATTGGTCTACATGTTGTCTATCTTCATTTTATGTGGCATGATTGATGACCCTCTACAGTGATACATGAATAATCTGACCATCATATTTGAGATTTATAAGAGACATGGATATACATTAAGAGGTGTTGGCCTAACCATTCAATTATTGGGTATAGAATTCAGTTAAAGACGATAGGGAAAATCGGCCATTTTCTGATGGTAATGCCCTAGATGGGTAATCATCACTTTCTTTTTGATGGTACAGGCTCAATTGATTTGGTTGATGACTAAATTGGAGTCTCTCTTCTCAAGAAAGTGGGAAATTTAATTTTGACGGCCAACAAGAGACCAGGAATAAGAGAATCATACATAGCTTTATTGATGTAACAACCTTATGAATAAAGTAATATGTTTGTAAACTGTCTTTGTGCTATAGTGATTAAGATGATTCCCTGGCCCAGACAATTAATTTTGGTGAACATGATCCTTTTACCAATCATTATACTTGAAACACCAATGAACTAAATCTTATTACACCAAAAAACTTTATCTACAAAGAGGATATCATCATCTTAGAATGTTTTGTCTAAGGTATATTCTTTTGGGGTATATGGGTGGCCAGGTTGCCTTATAGTTCATTGATTTTTATGGGTTTCTATAGAACAAACCTGAATCAAACTTCAGGCGGATTAAAACATGGTATGCCATCCATCCCATCAAGAATGGGTGATTGGTGATATACTTCAATAGGTATACATGGGGCTCCAGCTGTATCTGAAAATGCTGAAGATAATGCTGCACCTTCTACCATGCGAAAAAATGCATGATGTATCTCTTATTGATTGTGGTGTATTTGGTATCTATTTCATTTATTATATGACTATGATATTATAAAAATTAGTCTCTTTATTAATTATTTTAAGGGTGATATTGCAACCAATATCTTTTTTCATGGTGTTCATGGAATGAAACAATGGATTCCCCAAAATAGGTGGCACTAGAACTAGATTTTGTAGTTGATGCTAATTTATATCCTCAAGAGAAATATTTTCTTCCTCATCCCACTAATAAATATATAATATCTTCATAATAATAGATAATTCAATGAACCATCTATTCTTATTCATGATAAATTAGCATATGTAGATTGTGTGTCATTTGAGGCAACATAGCTCAAAGATGTTTCTTGGGGGAGCCATTAGATTGATTGCCTTAATCTTCTCTAGGATAATCTTCATGCCTTTGTACCTTATGAATAATCTAAGAGTTTCCCATCGGTGAAACTGAAATCCCACTTCAAGGGGTTCATCTTCAAAATATGGGAGTAGAGGAAGCTAAATTATTCTTGAAGTTCCTTGAGATGGTCCTTAAGCTATAGATATTTGACCACCAGCTTGTATGTGTATAATTCTACCGATATCTAGATAATTGTTTTGAAAGTAGGGTTTATGTACCAATGATAATTTTCGAAAAAAATTCTTCCATATTGAGGGAATAAAATCCTAGAAATAAATCCATTGTGATGCATTGATGGTGGTCGAATCCTCATCCTCAGGGTCCATTATGATCTTATAGAACCCGAAATATATTTTAATGAAGGATGGGGTCTATATCCCTATTGTAGAATTGATCAAAACCCAATCACTATAAAGGTAATTTCACCCTTTGAAAAATATCATTTGAGAACATGGATGTTACTAATGACATTGATATTCAAATTCTTCATCCATATCGATAAAACATTGAATATCCATTAGGGGTAATATAATTCCATGAAAAATATGTCGTTTATAAGAATATAAACTTCATCCTTTACCACAACATTGTAGGAGGTGTTCTTATTTCTGGAAGGCAACATGAACTCATGATGAATCATAGGAAGGACAAGATGATAAAAAAATACCATAGGATCCATTCGTGGAATCTCATCATTGTTCCAAGAGAGGACATCATGATAATATTTTAGGAAGGCCACATTCTACTAATGCACATCAGCAGAAATGGATATAAATATCATCATTGACCTTAAATCCTATTTAGTACCAATGTTCAACTGGGCCAGCACATCAATGGTGGTTGAGAAACCCTATTAAAACGTTTGAGGTCTATATTCCAAATCCACATGGTCACTTGAGAAAGGAGAATTAGGGTGGTTTGGATATTCTAGGCCATTGGACCTAGGTGAAGGACTAGTGCCTACTTGGGAGGACACAAAATCTAGATTTAAGGAAACCTGGAATACTAAAACTATAGTGATATATTATTTTTAGGAATTAATGTACGACCATTGAATGCAAGGTCCATTAATTATACAATGAAATGGCTATCAGTCCCAATTTGGAAATCTAGCCATGCTCTACAGAACATGTTAGAAAAACATGAATATGTATAAATTGGTAAAACTGCATGACACCTTACATGATTAGATGACTCTAATATGACATAGTACTATAATGTATATGATTATGAGATAATCTATGGGATATAATTACTCTTGGGTATTCGCAATCACTTTTTCATAGTGATAATGACACATACCCCAAAGTCTGGCTTTATAGTCTCTATCTAATGATTCAGGGGAATAATTATATTTTCAATGACATCCCACAAAGCGACCATCCTTGTTGTTAGATCATTGGGAGAATTTATTTTTGTATCCCTATTGCATTAGACCTTATTTCATTATCTCATATAGTATCCTATATTTATATATATAGTTAGATTTATAGGATTTATAGGGTAATGTAACACCTAGAATCACCACTACTCATCCATTGTGGAAGTATATGAGGAACAAGTGGAATATGGAGTGGACTGTTGTATTCAAATGAATCCAGGGTCTACCAGACAACATGATTTAGGTGGTATTCTATGAGACAACCCTGAATTTTTTTCTGGATATATGGTCATCCATTGGGTCTTTAGGTGAACCTTTCATTGTGGTTTCAGCTTTCTATTATCATAACCTAGAATTTTCTAGTTGGATGGAGTCAAATATCCCTCTATTATTACCAACTTATGGAGCATCTGGTTCATCATGATATTAATCATCGAGAAATTATCCAATGGGTAGTGGTATATATCCATTCCAATGAACCGTCATGTGATTTTCAGTTGGAGTATGTGCTTCTATGTGATGATACACAGGTCTTCCTCAGAAAATGATATTATGGTTTTATATTCCTCATTCTCGACTATTGTATCTATCTTAGAAAAAAATTAGGGAGTGATTTCAAATGATTATTCAGGGGCCATGCTGATTTCTTTTTATAAGAGGATGAACACAAGGATTTACATCCAACCAATTATATTTCATATTTTCTTTTAGACATCATACTTCTCTTCATGGGGCATATTTATGCCTGCATCAGGTTTCACCTTGGATGGGGGTGAGGTATATGATACTAGATGAACGAAATGTTTTTAAATATTTGTAAAAATGTGTTACTATTTACTAACTCACCATATCTATACAACTACAATATTACCATCTATTGGCTAAGGCCCGACACTGGTTGGACATGGTTGATCACCGAGTAGTCACATCATTTAACCCTAAGTGACCAACACAATATAATCAGGTGGAAATCTTGATGGAGAGGGGTGTGAGTAAAACACATGTGTATCTCTAGGAATAACCTCATGTTTTTTAGTATTATGAATTCCTTGGTTGTCGTGAACATTTTTATGGATCAAAATTCATTGACCGTTTATTAGATGGCATCAGTAGGAGGAACTTGCAGGATTAAATGATATTCCTCACTATTGGGAATAATGATATAGTTCAATATATTGATGATATTCATAAAAGCCTACTCTAGATTCTCATTCATGGGATATTTTAGGTTGGGGTGGACCCTTGGTGCATCATCTATTCTAGTTGTAAGGAAATATCAAACATTACAAGATACCTTTAGCACTGGTTAGGGACATGGATTTCCCTTACACTAATGGAACATGTTAATATGATAAATGTATGTTTGGGATGCATATTTGTTGGAATCTACCTGAGTGTTCATGAAAACCATAGATGTTTGAGCTTTCCCATGAGCTTATGTACAACAATACCTACATGATAAACTTATATAGAGGTTGAAAATTCATCATATTTTTGGATTCAATTACAAGAAGCCCGCTGTAATTGTCAATATACTTCACAGTAACTATCACAGTAATAAGTGAAAAGTTTCACTATATCCAGAATTATAGAAAAAATTAATAGGCCATGATCCACTTGGTCTTGGAGCCAATATTAGAACCCAATACATTCTTTGATTGTGTATATGAGGATCCTATGGTACAAGGAGTGTCTATGGTGTCATGCGAGTCCTACCTCTTGAAGCCTCTTAGAATCTAGCATTTTCAAATTTTCTATTCCCCATGGAACATATGAGTTATCATGGGCCCTATGAATCCATGATGGAATAGTTATAGTTTATTCTCATTTGGCATGAATGTCTGGGAGCCTAGACTTTATAATATATGGATATACATTTTTTATCTTGTAGACTCCACGTGATGAGGAGGTTCCTAATGGTTCTATTCTTGGTGTGCCCATGCATAGAAGGGTTTCAATCATTGTGGCTCTATTGGAAATATGTCTAGAAGGTGAACCATCATAGGATCCTCAACATGTACAATAGTGTACTTATCCTCCCTTGCGGGTCTTCTTACAGGAGCAAGAAGGGGAAACATTCATGGATTTTTTCTACAATGCTATAAGACCTCCTCTAGATGATGAGAATTTTTAGAGAACTCCCTGAATATCCACTACAATGTTCTAGGTGATGACGGTTAATACCATATTACTCATAATATTTCCCAATAATATTGTAAACATCTTTCATGGGAGGGAGCCATGTTGATTGAAAATATGAAGCCTTTCCACTAGATAATATTCTATGATGTGCTAATCATTCCATTTATTTAATAGGAAGATGTTGTAAAAAAATTTTGTGAGTGGTGGAGATAAAATAATAGATTAATTTACACCAAATATACTCTAAAATAGTAAGACACCCTATTGGTAGTTGGTTATACTAGAAAAATGGGGGAACATCTAGTGTTTGAACACAGAATTGGAAATTTTCTATATTAAATAGTTATAGGATTTCTAATATAGGTTCACACATTGATGTAATGTGGAATAGGTGTTTCAGAGAGTCACCCTTCTCATTAAATGGTGTTTATCAAGGGACTCTGGTCTTAGGGGTTGGTCGGACACTATCCTCCCATACTTGCTAAAAAATTATTCCAGGTGGGAATTCCACCAGTGTGGTTTCCAAGGATTTAAGGCAAGCTATAAGAAGGATATCCAGTCGTCATGGAAAGGGTTTATTCCCTCTAACTCATTTAAATTATCATCAAGTCGATGAGGGATATCATCAACTCATTGAGAAGAATGATTTGATCTCAAAGAGGATAATCATTCTAATCACATTTCACAAAATGAGGGGTTGGTCCATACCTCGACCACATTACATATCATATAGATTCCACTCATATTGGATGCATAGGGATAAAAATATACAAAATAGTTATATGGACATGGACGATTGTGTGAACTTCTATAGGAGAAATGGGATCCCTCAAGGAATTTCTTTAATCTAAGAACCCAAAAAAAATGAGGTAGTTGATGAGCCTTGTTTTTTTAGAAAGCTTCTAGAACAAGGAAGGTAATATGGGTTCTAGATCTCCATTAAAAATATCCTTGAATTTATAATAAGGATCTACATGTCCGTTTACATTATTGATATTCCAAATGGTAGGTAGAAATTACTCTTTTGAGTGACCTATGAAGCAATGAGTGTGTCTCTACTGATGTATAAGGACACATTCTGAAGAGTCTTCTTTGTAATGTATCTCCACTTGAGGTGTATCATCCATTTATTGACCTGAATCATTTCCCCTATTCCAATTATCCTCACTCAGTTCATATTCTATCATATTAATAATATTATGAGTCAGAGGGGATGTCTTTTGATAGAAGGTTTTGCCAAACTGTCACAATATACGGATGAAATATAGAGAATCATACTGTCCCCAACTTCTAATATATACATGTACAGATGATTCTTCTTTATAAGTATAGAGAATAGTAGGGATATAGAAATATTTGTGTTGAAGGTTCTAGCAGTTTCTGTACAACTCAGGGTGCTTTGGAACCGGGGGATATGTGATCACAACCTTTTTACACTACTAGTTAATATAATTTAGGTTCTCTTGACTCCCAAGGAAGGGAAACTGACAATACTAATGGTGGTAAAATGTCTCTTAAATAATTTGGTAGAAACACACTTATGTGTCCTCCATGAGAGACACTGGAATGTCATAGTATGACTCATATATTGCCTAAAACACCATTGATTGATGATCAATGGACAAACCCTCCCACATGACCTATTAAATAAAAGAATGTTCATAAACATGATCAGCCCAATCCCTAATTGGATCACATCAAATAAAAATCAGGCGGTACTTTTGTAGACTGTATCTATTTCATGATTACTTATAGATAAGTCACTATATGAGTCAAATATCCACCATATATTTTTACTTCCCTAAATGTTGGTGCCAACCCCATCATCACATCCCTGAAGGAGGGGGTGTTTACAACAACCTCATGTGTGAGGGTGAAATCATCCTTATGTTTCTTAGTATACTTCAGACCATTGTAATGTGTTATCCTAGAACCTAACATCTATACAACTTATCAAGAGGAGTTATTAAGGAGGGAAACTAGTGATTATGGAGGTGGATACACTACGAGTACTTGAAAGGGGAATGAATTTCATCCACCTACAAGTACAGGTGGATGGTTTGGGGGATCCTATGGACCTAGACATCTGAGGCCATGAATATAAATTACTAGGATCATTCGCCAGAATCTAGAATCCATGGTTTATGTTTTATCCTCAAAACGATTATCACCTCATTATTTTAGATGTCAAAATTTTCAATTATGAGATGGGTCTTACCATATTTCTTCCCCTGATGACTGGTATTCTATTTTCATCTACATGATGTTACTTTTGGGTTTGTTATGTATTTGGAATGTATATTACCTCCATTTCTGTGGGATTTATGATGGGTAAATCATCCTCTTTGATCAATAAGATCAAAAGGAGGTCCTTTATCATAGCTAATAGTGACATTTGGAGAACATAAATGTTGGATGATGAAATAACATGGATGGTCTCTACTCTGATTGTCAATAGAGTGTGTAAGAACACCCCTTTAGGTGTTGATGGAGTTGGGAATACCTCCCAATTAGCTTTCGATAGAGTGTGCATGCCCTCCACTTTAACCAGTCAGAGTATGGTGAGGAACACCATTTAGGTTGTTGAATGTGATGTGAGGATATCAACAATTGTTATCAACCTCAACGGGATGGCATATAATGGTCATAAATGGAATCAATGATTTAGGGAGTCAATCTAGCTTACCTTTGAAGAATATAGGGTCTCAATCCCAATCGAGCTAATGAGGATCCATGTTCACCAATAGTAGGGATCTATAATGATACACTAGTATAGGTCTGTTCCACATAATTTATATACGATCCCCTTACCAGGTGGTGTCCAATGAATTTCTAGGATGATAGCATATGTTTCATTAGACTGGGGCCAATCGATCATTTATGAAGTCCACCTGTTATTTTAACTATGTGATTGATGGGTTCTAATTTTGATAAGGAATATTTGGACCCATCATAGGTGGATCTAAAGCGGCTGTCACTATTTTCATGACTAAAACATAACATATCTCATCAACATAAGGGATTTATCCATTAGAGCACTCTAGGGATAGAGTCTCTAAGTGTTTAATCATTATAAGGGGGGTATATTCCCCTTACATGAACCATGAGGGTGGAAGTTTTGATGAGGCACTGAATCATCCAGGTCTTGGTAGGAAACATTCCATGTTCGAATGTCCAAAAATATCCATATCAACCTACCAGGGTGTCGATCACCCTCATCATGTTGATATTTTATGGTGAGATAAGATGTGGGAACCTATCATCTATGGTAGAAGTGGTTATAATTGAAGATGTAGAGTTTCATGGGGTCTTTGCATCAGGTTTTCTTCTACCATGGTTACTTTAGGGGTTGGGTTTCTAGATTCCCATAGAATGATTCCTATAAGCTCTATGAATTCATCCATACGTACATGTATAGAGAAATCAAGGAATAATTCTCCAAAACCAGAAAATCATTTGAAGAAGGAGGAGGAACCATGATTAAATTGTAAAATACCAAGGTTCCCCATTGGGAACAACCCCGATTTTCATATAGGATTCATGTTGGGACCACCATTTTCATACTGGGACAAGGAGATGAATTTTGGAATTTAGTGTCTTGAAAATAAATTTTTTTCCTAGACACTAGTATTACCCATGGTTTAGGGGAAGTGTTTCACATTAGGTTCCCCATTTCTCTATCAAATGCATTTATCGTGGCAAATTCATGATGCATGAGGGATTTTCATTCCCCACATTCCCAATTAAAAATGCAAGGTGAAATTAATAATATTCATTATTTATGTATTATCCTTGGCTGAAATGATATTAGGGGTTGTCATTTATTCCTTCCATGTATTCCTCTTTGGATCACGTTTCCATGTCCCTGATTCCATTAATAATTCTGTCTCATTCAAGAAATCATTTCCTTGTTCAATCTCTATGTGGATGCTGGTTGATTACACTTATTCTATTTCTCCAGGGAGTCAACTTTTGTAATAATGAGTATTCCTTTGTTTGTACCTATAGGAATATCAATATGTTGGCTATATTAGGAAATTGTGAATCTTCCACATTTGGAGAGATCTCAAATGAGGAACCCTAGGCACCAAACCCAAGTAATCTTGGGTCAATCATGAGGATATTTATTACATACGAATAACTAATTAAATGGTATTTATGTTAGGAATCACATGTATTTTAAAAGGGTCGGTATACTTGGTCTGTTCATAAGTTCTCCTTCTTAGGGATATGGATCAAAACATATATTGAATCATATTGGGTCACATTCATACAGTCTTATGTAGATGGATCATGATTCTCTATTAAGTTCGATCTGGGAGTTGTGACCCGGGAAGGGAATATTTCACACTAGTGTTTTTGATCAAAATGACCAATTTAGACACATCAATGAGGTTCATCACATAGAGGGAGTATTTCATGACTGGGTTGTTTATTAGATCACCCTGTAGAGAAGAAACATTTATATATGTCCCTAGTCGGGAAGAATTCACAATAGGTTTGTTGAATAGAACACCCTATTGGGACGGATCATGGAGGTGTGTCCATAGTATGTAATATTTAACTCTTTATTTGGTGTTGTAAATTCACTATCAAGATAGATTGTAGAAGTATTTCCCAATGAGTGAATTTTTTACACCACTATTTTTGATCAAAAATCCCTATTGAGGTGAATTATTGAGTTTCATCCCCAATAGAGAATATCTCACTACTATTTTGTAGATAATAACACCATATTAAGTCAGTTCATGAAGTAATATACCTAGGAGGGATGATATAAAAAAATTATTTGTGGCCAGAACTCCCATTTGAGGTGGATCATAGGGTTTATTTCATAAGACAGATGATATCACACATAGAATTTTGACCAAAATTCCCTATTAAGGATGATCAAGGATGTGTTTCCATAGGTTGGAAGATTCCACACCTATACGGTTGATCGAAATTCTCAATATAATAAGATCCTGGATGTAATGGCCCAGACTTCTCCGGTCCATTACATTGTGAAATGTTGGTGTTGGAGGTGTTCTGGGTGGTCAAGGGGACTTATCCTCAACACATTGCCAATTTTTCCAGTTCTGTGAACAGTGTTTCCAGTTTTATGAACAGTAACAGATCGGTCTGACAGATCGGTCTCACAGATCGGTTTCACAGATCGGTCTGATAGATCGGTTTCACAGATCGGTCTGACAGATCGGTTTCACAGATCGGTGTGAGAGATCGGTTTCAGAGATTGGTCTGACAGATCGGTTTCACAGATCGGTCTGACAGATCGGTTTCAGAGATCGGTGTGACAGATCGGTTTCAGAGATCGGTCTGACAGATCGGTTTCACAGATCGGTGTGACAGATCGGTTTCACAGATCGGTTTCACAGATCGGTCTGACAGATCGGTTTCACAGATCGGTGTGACAGATCCCTTTCAGAGATCGGTCTGACAGATCGGTTTCACAGATCGGTGTGACAGATCAGTTTCACAGATCTCTGTGACAGATCGGTTTCACAGATCGGTCTGACAGATCAGTTTCACAGATCGGTGTGACAGATCAGTTTCACAGATCGGTGTGACAGATCGGTTTCACAGATCGGTCTGATAGATCGGTTTCACAGATCGGTCTAACAGATCCGTTTCACAGATCGGTGTGACAGATCGGTTTCACAGATCGGTTTCACATATCGGTTTCACATATTGGTTTCAGAGATCGGTTTCACAGATCGGTTTCACAGATCGGTTTCACCGATCAGTTTCACAGATCGGTTTCATGTACAGTAACAGTGGGTGAACAGTTTTTCGAGACTCCTATAGTTTTGCCCCTTTTGACGTTTCCTTTGACATAAAATACATTTAAAGCCTTATTTTAAGGGATATTAAGGCCGTTTAAAATGCCATAAATCCTATAATAATTATTCCTAAGGCTTGGAATGTTTTACTTGGTCAAACTGCGTGGGTTAATGCGATCTGTTTTTAATGGAGAATTAACTGGATCGTAAACCGTCGCCCCATTAAATCTTCAAAAAGGGACGAGATATCATTCTCCCTTGTTCTTTCCTTTTTTCTCAATTAAGAGGCACTAGAATTTTTCAATCCTTTCCATAGGAGTTGCATAATCAATCTTTACTCCTTGGATTGGTTCTGCTCTGTTTTGGATGCAACTGAGCCGTGTCGATCAATCTTCGATATAAGGTATGTTGTATCGTCATTCTTTTGGGGTTCATCTTCTCCTATACTCTTTTACATAATTATACCATATATTCTCCAAGATTATAATGGGTTTTTCTTGGGTTTGGTTGGTACTGTCATACCATGGAATCCTCCAGTGGATGCAGTTGTCCTGAGAGGAGGATTGTGACCCGTTGAGTAGATAAAGGACGTCAAGAACTCTTCGAGGTAGGGGATTCATGGCTTTTCTAATTGTATATGTGAAATCGTAGAATTAGCATGATTTATCCCTTTGTATCACAATGAAATTGACCTAATTAAATACTTGAACCGGATTAAAAGAATTGGTTGATCGCATGTTGTTGCTTTGTACCGTGATAACGGTTTGCCTCATGTTTTCCTAGATATAGTGATATCTATGTTTTCTTTGATTTGTTGTTAGTTCATGATAGAAATTGATAATGAACGTAAATCCGAAATTAATTGTTAATTAATTGGCTAAAGATAAAGGGGCATGTAAATTAATCTGGTTATTACCGTTGTTATAATTGTTCTAATTTGAGGATAATCAAATTATGGAAGTAAGCATGGTTATTTATTTTTGATAGCTTAATGATTAGGTAACCCGTAATTGGAACTTACGAACAACATATCTTCTAATTCATTATAGATTAAAGAACAGATTATGTGGGAATTTCTAAAAGGGTTCTAAGTTACCCTCTTGTTTGTTAAAGGGTCAAGAGCCCATGGTTATGATTGTTGTTTTTCTGTTTCTTGTGCTATGATGTGACCCTAGAGGGGTGTTATGATATGTGGAGGCATGGAGGCCTTGTGGTTGCGGCAGCAGATGATGCCTAGAGTGGCAAGATGCATCAGTTTATGCATGTGGGTGTCGGGGAGGACACCAGGGGTGATAGATTGGGATGGATGTGGTTGCTGGATGCTTGTGGTTTTCTTGAATTTCAATCTGCATTGCTTTTCCCCACTGCTCAAGGCAGCTGGTCGTGCTACCCTTCTTCCGAAGGAGGCGTAGACGCGCGGGGTATGCCATGTGCTTTCCGTGTTTAGCCTCTCGAGGGAGAATTTGTATATGCTCTTTCTATAGGTGGCAAAGACTCGACGGGTAGTATATCTACTCACCGTGTTGAGCCTCCTTTGTGTTTAGAAGCATAGGATGCTTCTCTAGAATGCCTGGGAATATCGAAAAGTAATTCTGTAATGAATGTTTGATTAAATGGTGAAAATCCACGGGGATGGAGATGCTGGAATTTAAAGGTGGTGTGAATCAAAAAAGGAGCAGTTGTTTTTGAATGTGATGCCAATTTTGTTTAATGTGGAATTTTTCATTCTTAATTAATGTTTAAATAATTTATTAACGTACAGTGGAACTGATAAAATGAGAATGGAGTAATCTAATAATGCTCTTCAAATGTTTGTGTGCTTATAGGATACCTAGTCTTTGAAGTAGCAGCCTGGAGTCTGAGAGACGTTAGATGCAGTTGTATCTAAGACTAAGTAATGCCCATAGTGTGGATGTGAGTTACATATATATTCTGTACTTTTTATGTTTCTATACGCTACTCCACTCTGTCGGTAAGGGAAACTGACACCCCGGGGATTCTGAGCCCTGGGGGGGTGTTTTCCCAAAATTCTGATGGGAAGTTTAATGGCTGACTACCCCCTTTGGCTCCGCTCTCTTCTCTTGGTAGATACTTGTGCCATGAGGCACAGTGGTTAGTTACCCCATATATGTGTGTAGAGGGCTGTAATGGATTGTGGTTATTCACACACATATATTCTGGTTATAGTATCCTATGGACTACTATAGGTGTAACGTGTATAGGCTATGATGGCTTGAGCATCTTTACTCGGAGTATGGGCTGTAATGGCTTTATGTATTATACCCGACGTATGATACACGTTATGTGAGTTGTGGTGGCTCCCGGAACTTACCCGATTGATTTTAGTTGTGAGGATGGTGTGGTGCTTCGCCCAGGTGTCTGCGGGCAAGCCTATGTGGTGCACGAGGTGCAGATTGTGATGCTTAGCCCAGGTGTCTGCGGGCAAGCCTTTGGAGAAAGATGCACATGACGTATGTCATTGGGGAAAAGCGGCAAACCAGTGGGGAAGTAGTAGCGGGGTACCCTTGATAATCTATACTATATGCTTTATTCTTGTATGCGTTACATGGTGAGAGTAGCCATGGTGAGGTTGGGAACATAGTATACCTGTTTAGGTGACGAGTTAGTTTCACTTGTTCTTCACTGGGCTTTAACATGCTTTCTTAACTTTTGCACGAGAATCTTGGGGAGGATCCTACTGAGTATACTGTTATACTCACCCTATGTATATATAAATTGTTTTTCAGGTCACTTGGAGCAGGTTGGAGATCAAGCGGGTTACTACTAGCTTGTGGTTCGTGGAGGAACTGTTCGGGCTCGTGGTCGCTGCCGTTTAACTTTTTTTGGGTACTTTTAGTTTTCCCCTTCAGTTGTAGTACTTTTGCATGAAATTTCATATATGTAATTGGGTTTCTTTTATATTTCAGTTATGAGTTGGAGTTTTTTCGAGTCTATTCTATCTCTCTCTTCCGCATGTGTTCTCTTAGAGGGTAATGCCTCCCATTTGTATGTTTATTATACCCTCGGTGCTAGTCGCCAACCCGGGGCCTACTGGAGGCGGGACTCAGGGGTCATTATCTCCCTTCTCACATTGCCGGCCTAGGAGGGGTACACTTTGTGGGGAGGGGGTCATGACAGAGTGGTATCAGAGGTCTGGTTGAGGGATAGGATGGAGTTTGGAGTTAGGCACAGGCGAGGATGCATGGGATGGTAGGGAAACAATGTCATTCATGTTTAGAAAGTGGGGTAAACACTGGAGACTGGCAGAGACATAGGCATTTAGGGCCCCCCTATGATCTGTTGCACAGACCTTTAAGTTTACGATGGCTATTAAACAAAGTGATACTGGTTGCAGGGTAGAGACCTAGGAAAGGATCATGCATCATTATTCTTTGCGCCTCTGTTTGAATGGGTAAACCGTGGGATAGGTAACCTAAAATTAATAAAACAAAATAATTAATTAATTAATGTTGAGTCTTCCACATTCCAGGCTTATGAGCTCTAACAGTTGTTATTTTACAGGTATGGCTCCAGGTTGACGTCCTCGTCAGGTTTGCGCCGAAGATACCCAGTAGGCGGTTCCAGCAGATCGCCACCGGGTAGAGGTTGATGACGATGACACTTGGAGGAAGACACTCTGAGAGTTTCAGCGCCAGAGTCTACAGAAGTACGAGGGCTCCGTTTCAGATGCAGTCACAGAAGACTGGTTGGAGGAGATCGAGGTAGGCTTAAGTTCGATTTGTGCTCATAAGGAACACTGGGTGTACTTGGTTGTGACGATGTTGCGTGGAGTAGTGAGGCAGTGGTGGTTCTTGTTCCTCAGTGATTGTGAGGAGTCATCAATCTCATGGGAGGAGTTTCGAGACAGGTTTAGAGTCGAGTTTCTTTCATAGACTGCGAAGGCGTCTAGTCGCCAGGAGCTTCTCACCCTTCCACAGGGGAGATCCAGTGTTCGAGAGTTTGGAATCCGTTTCAGGAACCTTCTACGATATGCTTCAGACCTGTTACCAAATGATGAGGCCATGGCGAGGCATTTCGAAGAGGCTTTGCATCTAGAGATCCAGCGCCAGGTCACCCCATTTATTCTCAAGACATATCTTGAGGTGCTGGCGAGGAAAGAGGTTGTTGAGAGGACTTTGGCCAGGACTGTATCGTCACGAGAGGGGAATCGTCATGATTCATCACGAAGCAGAGCTGTGGTCCGGGGTTCCCGGTTTTCAGGACAGAAGATTTTCCTTTCACCTGGTGGTAGGTCCCAGCCCTTCCCATCTCGTTTCTCCGGAGGCAGCAACTCTCAGGCCTATGCCAAGGGATCAGGCGCTTGTTTTTCTTGTGGTGGTCATGGTCATTAGTAGTGGGAGTGCCCGACTTTTCAGAGCAGTCATCGTGCACCAGGCGCTCCACTCCAGGTTCCTCCGTTGAGGCAGTTCCAGCCGAGGCAGCAGCAGTAGGTTGCACCAGCTTTAGATCACCAGAGGGTAGATGGAGTAGGCAGAGGACAGCCCCATGACGCTCCCTTTCCTCAGAGAGTAGAGCGCGGCCGTGGTGGTGGTCTTCATCAGGGTCAAAGAGGCCGTGGAGGTGGTCGTTGTCAGCTTCATGCTCTAGCATTGCCAGTTCCAGGCGAGCCAGACATCGTCCGAGGTACCCTTTGATTGTTTTCTACCTTGGTTTATTCCTTGTTTGATTGAGGAGCGACACACTCCTTTATATCCCCTACCCTTGTCCACGCTTTGGGACATGAGGAAGAGAGACTTCCAGTGCCCTCGGCGTTGACTACGCCAGTTGGAGGTCGAGCTAGCTTGTTTGATGTTTGTAGAGACTGTGAGCTAGTGTTGGGGCAGCACCGCTCTTGGGGAGATTTCTTATGTTTACGAATACAACCATATGATGTCATCCTCGGCATGGATTGGTTGTATTCGGTGCAGGCTATTGTGGATTGCTTTTGGAAGGAGGTCATCTTCTTCGATGTAGATGGAGAAACAGTGGTGTTTGCTGGTGAGTGAGATCCTCGGATGGGTCATAGGTAGGTTTAATCCTTATCATCCATGATGGCTGAGATGATGTTATGTTCTTCAGAGGTTGAGCAGTTGGCGTTTCCTAGGGTTGTGGAGGAGTACCCTGATGTATTTCCCGAAGAGGTTGTAGTATTACCCCCTCGACGAGAGATCGAGTTTGGGATCGAGCTACAGCCAGGAGCGTCTCCTATCTCTATGTCTCCGTATTGAAAGGCCCCTTCTGAGTTACAAGAGCTACGTATACAGCTTGATGATCTCTTGAAGTGTGGTTTTGTTCGGCCAAGTCTGTCTCCGTGGGGTGCACCAGTCTTGTTCGTGAAGAAGGCCGATGACAGTTTGCGGTTGTGCGTCGATTATCTTTGATTAAACAAAGTGACAATAAATAATCGCTGTCCTCTTCCACGGATTGATGACCTATTCGATCAACTGAAGGGTGAAAGTTGGTTCTCAAATATCGACTTGCGGTCAGGATATCATCAGATGCGTGTAAAGGATGAGGATATCCCGAAGACTGCTTTCCGTTGTCATCATGGGCACTATGAGTTTGTTGTAATGCCATTCGGCGTGAAGAATGCTCCAGCTGTTTTCATGGGGTTGATGAATGCTGTGTTCTGTGAGATCCTGGACAAGTTTGTTGTGGTTTTCATCGATGACACCCTTGTGTACTCCACATCTGAAGAAGAGCATGCAGAGCGTCTACGAGCCATTTTGGGAGTTCTTTGCCAACATCAGTTGTTTGGGAAGTTGTCCAGGTGTGAGTTCTGGGATCGAGAAGTTCGTTTCTTAGGGCATGTTGTGTCCCAACATGGAGTAGCTGTGGATCCATCGAAGATAGAAGCAATAGTGTCTTGGGCAGCCCCCAAGACAGTGTCAGAGGTGCGAAGTTTCTTTGGTCTCACAGGATATTACAGGAGGTTCGTAGCAAATTTCTCAAGGGTTGTGAATCCTCTAACAGCTTTGACCAGGAAGGATCAAGCATTCATGTGGACTGACCAGTGTCAGGTAGCATTCGAGTATCTAAAGGAGAAGTTGGTAAGTGCTCATGTTCTATGTCTTCCAGCTGAGGGAGTCCAGTTTGACGTCTTCTGCGATGCGTCACATCTGGGGCTAGGCTGTGTACTTATGCAACAAAGGTCAGTTGTTTCTTATGGGTCTCGACAATTGCGTCCCCATGAACGCAACTATGACACCCATGATCATGAGTTGGCAGTCTTGGTGATTGCGCAGAAGTTATGGAGACATTACCTCATTGGCGAGCGCTTTGTGGTTTTCACCGATCATAAGAGTTTGAGGTATGTTTTCTCTCAGCGAGACTTGAACTTGCAGCAGCATCGGTGGATGGAGTTCTTGCAGGAATACGACTTTGAAATATCGTATACACTTGGGATGGGAAATGTTGTTGCTGATGCGCTGAGCTGAAAGTCACGTAGTGATGCTGTGCGTGAATCCGGTGATTCTTGGAGAGTAATGGAGGAACTATCAGCATTACATCTTGATATGGAAGAGGTTGGAGGTAGAGGTTGTCTTTTCCAAATGACGGTTCAATCATCTCTGATACAGAAGGTGGAAGAGTCTCAGTTGGGTGATCCAGTGGTGGAAGTTTGGAGAGACAGAGTTGTTCTTGGAGAGTCCCCTGATGGTTGGTCGGAGGATGAAAAAAACTGAGTGTTGTATCATGGTAGGCTTTTTGTTCCCTTGGAGTTGCGTGAGACAGTTCTCCAAAAGTTCCATAGCTCGCTCTTAGCAGTAAATCCTGGTGTGACAAAGATGTACCTGTAACACCCCGAGCTTCCACGATACGCTTCTCATTCAATAATACAATAGCTTGCATTGTACGCAACTTCGAGTTCTAAAACATCGCGACAAATCAAAGTAGCCGTTATGAATAGTAATAACCACTTTTTAAAATTATAGAAATTTTATATTTCAAAATGGATTTCATTTTTGTATTCCTAATATTGAAATTAGCCTATGTTGAATTTTTTGTAATTTTCTGAGAACTTCAAAATTTTTATGAATAGTGAAAAATACTTAAAACAATTTTTTTAATAAAAATAATTCATAGTGATAAATTATACTATTGAGTGGTTTTAGAGTATAATTAGAATATATTTTTACCATTTTATCCAATGGTGGTCATTAGAATTAATTTAACATTGAAATTGGACATAAACAATTGCCAATCTTTTGATATAAATTGTTTCTTAAAAACACGCTATTTGTTGTGACAGCGGGAATTAATTATAAAATTAATTAATGCAACTAATATGTTTGGAATTTTGTAAAATAGACATCATTTTTGAATTCGTAATATCAATTATAGCTTAGGGTGAAATTTTGGCCTTATTCTGAAAAACTTCAATTTTTGATGAATAGTGAAACCACTAAGTGGTTGTTAAATAACTGATTTTTCGTTTAAATGAAATATTACCACTTCTGTGATTTGATTTTCAAAAATCCGACATACATGGTTGTCATAAAGAAGTAAAATGTGGTTCAATGGGATAAAAATAATTTTTTGGTGAATAGTAACTTATTAAGTTCTTAATCGCGATTAGTGGTAATTAGGGTAGTTTAAGGTATAAATAATACTTTAATAATATTAAATGACCTAGACACATGTCCCAACCTCATTGGTTGTGTCATGGCCGACCAAGACAAGCCATGGCCTAACTTGGGGACCCCATGGATCCACTTTTGTTGGGAAATAACATAAATTACTTTTTATTTAATGTTAAAGTGAAAATGACACTAACATAAAGTGTTTTACTAAAACAATTTTTAAGTAGGGTTACACAAGTCCAAATTTTGATTATAAATAGTCATTGGAAAGATAAATCGATTTCCTATATCATAGTATTTTTTTTATAATTTTTAGACATTAAATAAATTTAATTATTTATGACATAATAATGATGCAGCGATGACATCATTATTTGACGATTTAAATAAAATGGAAAGATAATATAAAATCTATGAACTACACATGGCCAAAACCAATTGGATGAGTGGATTTCGATGCCTTATCACCTTATCCACGAATTCTATCAATGTGGGACCTTTTAAAACCGAAACACATTTTCAAATAATGTAATGTTCCTTTACTTTCCAAAAGTGCCCCTCATCTCCTCTTATAAAAGGCCCCCACCTCTACCTCATTTCACACACTCTTCAAGCCATTGGCTCGGCCAACCCCTGCCCATTTGCTCTCTCCACATCCCTCTCCTCATCCTAGAGGATTCCATTTGGGCAGAATCCTTTCAAAGGAAGCCTTTAGGCTCAACTCAAAAGGAGTTACACTTTTTAAGGTAATTCATTCTCTCATGTTCTTTTGTTTTATTTTGCTTCTCCAACCCCCTAAACTCTTTTTATTTACTTCTTTTGTAACAACACCAGTATCTTAAATATACTAGTATGTTGTTATAAGATTTATTTGAGCTACACTTCCACACAACTACATCAAATGGTTAAAGAACATAAGGTTTCCGTGGATGGTGAAATTCTGCCTCCCGAAACGATGATTGTTCAACACTCATTTAACACCTTCAAAGGTGGCCATTATGATGTCACTATTTTTATATATGATATATAATATGTTTATGTTTTCCTTAAGCTTCTGTTTTTTTCATTTTGGGCATACCTTTATGGTTTCCATTATGGGTAAAACACGATATCTTCATTTTAGGAAGCGCGGACTACCGCCCCCTGAAAGTGATTTGATTCGTTAATACCATATGTGGGATGTGTGAAGGATAAAGTTAATGATATTATATATGTTATTATACTGGAATTATAATATACTCTCATATCATTATGATTCCATTCCAGAAAATATGAAATAGAAATGGAAGTAGCGTTCATGCGTACGTACGGCTTACCGTCTCCATGAACGGTGCATTTCATTTCTTACCTCTAAATGTGATGTAATATTATAAATGAATGTATGTACTGGATATATATGACATATATGATATCTACATCATGAATACCATTCTGGATATAATGAACCTTTGACCAAATTAACAACATGTAAGTGTAAGAAGCCTATTTTTGACTTAAGAACCAAATACCGACAAAATGAACATTATTAACTTAAATAATTACATAATGTTCATATCATTGTAATAAGTGATATAATAAGGATAATGAAGTTGAAAATGGTTCTTAATAAGGTATATATTAACTCTAGTTTATTATTCAGGAGGTTAAAGAACGGTTGAGTCAAGTCAGACACGAGGTAAGGGAAATTCTTAACCCAATTTCTGTTCTTTGGGTTAATCTCCTACTTTCAAATTCTGTCATGATATTGTTATGTATTATCTTGTATTTGTACTTTCTTTATGTGTACTTATAGTTAATACACATAATAGATCTATTTTATTTATAAATGATCTTGTAAGGGAACTTCTTAACCCAATTTCCATTCTTTGGGTTAATCTCCTACTTTCAAATTATGTCATGATGTTATTATGTCCTATTTTGTATTTTTACTTTCTTTATGTGTACCTATAGTGAATACACATAATATATCTATTCTATTTTAAAAATGATCTTTTTAAGGACATCGTCTCAATCTCCTTTCATTGAGGCATATTTTGTTTTATACACAAATTTCTTTTATACGGTGTATAAACCCCTTTGACTTTTACGTTTATTCAAAAGGAATCTTTTTATACGAAGCATTTTGCTAAACGACAAAAGGGAATGTTTTTCTTTCCGTACTTATGCGGCGACAACGACTTCTCCGCCGCCGTGACCATTATTTGAGTTTCGGCTTCCTCTACAAGCCATCATTTTCTTTTTTAATGAAAAATAAATACAAAGTTTTAACTTACTTTTATTTTGGTATTGAAAATGGTTTTGAAAGCGTTTTTATTATATCAATGTGTTGTATTGATATCTTGTGATTGGAATGTGGAAATGTTATGTTTCCTTTATGCATGTTTTATGTGATATGATTATGTTATGGTTTATGATATGTTTAAACCTATTCATATGAGGAATGTATTGGACTTAATAAGTGACGGGTGGGGCCCGCTATAGCTCCTCGATGCATCGGTAGGTCTCATGAGACAACTAGACGTGGAATTGGCCGAGGCCCTTTCCCAATTTGATTTATGGTTTTGGCCGAGGCCTTAATCATTTTAGACGTCTTGGCCGAGGCCTTGACAAAATGTTTCAGAATGTCTGGCATTATACATTCCCTCATTATGAAAGTGGTTATTGATATTTCATGTGATTATTCGACCAGTAGAATATCCATGTGAAGAAGTAAATGGCATTATCTCATTTTACTTTTGCCATATTATGTTGAAGTTCATGTTTAAGAGGCTTTTGTTTTAGTTATACATTGCCTTAAATGTTAATGTTTATTTATGAAAGCTTCCGCAATATTGTTATCCTTACTGAGCATCTGAGCTCACCCCTTTCAATGTCTTAATATTTTCCAGGATGTGAAGAAGTATTTTATGAATGACCTGCAGGGATAGTCAGAAGAGGATATGAGTGTGGACTATGAAGACTTTGTTATTAGTTTTTCACTTTATGATGTAATGTAAGACTTATGAATGTATCTAGTGTTTCCAAGGCTACTAAACTAATCGGTCTTTCGAGACTTGATCTTTTGTGATCATGCCAATGTTACGAAGTAATGCACCGACTCTGGGTAGCTGGGGTCGGGGCGTTACAGTTGGTATCAGAGGAAGTTTAGTACTAACCTTGGAAGCAAGATTTAGATAAACTCTGATTAGAGCACATAGCCCAAAGATAGACTTTGAGGATTAGTATAGAAGAACTTCCTAGAATTTTGGTATTATAGAGATGTTATGACTTTTCCGAGCAATACATCCCTGTCTGGATACGAGCAGGTAGAGGCGGCTCTGGCACAGATGTACCTAGGGGTAAAACCCGAAAACACCGCTTTGAGCTAGACTCGAACGGGAACTGGTGCACGACAACGGGCCTTGCTGCACTCTTGGTTACGACACTCCCGGGGGATATGCTTAGGATAATTCTCATTTTATTTACAAACCACTATGAAGGGTTATGAGTATATAATTCCTCAAAGAAAACCTTTTTATGATTATGGATTATATCCATAAATAGTTCAATTTATGTTAAGTAAGTATGGAATTATGTATTTCGATTCATAAACTAACCTATTTTATGGCATTGTATAGAAATGGCGCCCAGTAGAAGGAATGTGAACTCCATCAATACGTATGATCCAAAGAGTAAGAAGGATCATATCTTTCATGGTATTAAGCCAACATTTCGAAGGGAAATAGTCTCCCATGTGTTATCAACATATGAAGAAATAATATCATGTGTTAGTAAGATAAGTAGAGAATTATCTGAGTCTTATGGATTTGAAGGGATGAAAGAGAAGAAAAGGATGGAAGAGAGAATGATGGATAAAGGGACGAGGGAAAAGAAGAATTTTCCAATATGTGATAACTGTGGGAAGAAACACCTTGGAATTTGCCTGAAGGGAATGGGAGTTTGTTATAAGTGTGGAGAAAAAGGACACAAAGTGCATGACTGCAAGGGTAAGAAAATGGTTTCAAATGTACAATGCTTCTTCTGCAAGGATTGGGGGCACTACGCAAACCAATGTCCAAATCATCAGAGTATGCCCCAAATGATGTTATTGGATAATAATCAAGTTATGATACTACCACAGATGAGGAGTAATGATTAGAGTTCTTATGTTGTTATTAAATAATTTTGTAATTTGAGTGTTGTATCAATGATGTACTGGTTATAATAATTATGGAGTATATAAGGACTGTACTGCAGTACTATTTCATCAAGGACTTGAGATTGTGTGGAACCAAGAAAAGTGACTCCACAGTAGGATAAAATTTTTGGAAAATATATGGTTGAGGGAAAGATAGACCATAATATGGTTCTGATACTGAGATTGTGATTTTGGAATAAGACGTGATTGATTTGGATAAATTATATTGGATATACTTAACTTCCTTGAAACTGATTGATGTTTTGTATACATTTTTGGATATAAGGAGTATATCTAGTATTCTATAAGGAATAAGGGATCATGGTAATTCAGTATGTTTAAAAAGAATACATGATGAAGGTATTCACATGTTGTTACGTGGGAAAAAGGATCTTCATTATGTTTACCTTCCTTATAAAATTTGGACTGTGAGATGGACAGAAGTATTTTGGATAACTATAAAGGTTGGAATGGATTAAGTTGAACTTTGAATAGTATGGTTTAAGGTTAAAAAATTAATGAATATTGTTTTTGGAGTATTATAATACTATAGTTTTAGGAAAAGGACAACCTGCAGGGTGGGGCATAAACCGTCGCGTCGGACAAAGCTGTAGGAATCGAACCCACAATCAAAGTGCGACAAACCTTTATTTCCTACCACTAGCCTACAGGAAGTCCCTGGTTATTACAAAATAATTTTACTAATCTAAATGGTATGTTTTAACATTTTGAACCTTATACAATTAGGATAAGTATAATATTTTTGAGTTCTATTATCTTTTGAGTGAAAGATGAGTTGAAGGTTGAAACTCTAATGTCAAACACATATATATATATATACCTATCTCTTATTCAATGAATAAATTAATTCTTAAACTTTAGTAAAGGGATATTAAAACAAAAAAAATGTGTTATCCTAATAACTTATGTTTTGTTGAACTGATGATATTTTAAATCAACATAGATTGAAGGCTTTGAGGCCCTCAATTTGACAGTTGATTGTGATTGATGACCTCAATCAATCCCTACAAATATTTACGTTTTTCCTCAAATTATATGTCTCTAATTGCCACCAATGTTCTCCTTATCGAGATCATGATTTGGTGGTGACTTTCTTATTTCCATTTCCCTCTTATTAAGACTAAATTCTATTAACCTTATTTCCGATGTGGGTTTTCCACAAAGGTATTTTCTATTTTCAACCTTTTATTTTCCAAGAAAAATTTCAAATTGCGAGGACGCAATTTATTGAAGGAGGGGAGAATGTAACACCCCGAGCTTCCACGATACGCTTCTCATTCAATAATACAATAGCTTGCATTGTACGCAACTTCGAGTTCTAAAACATCGCGACAAATCAAAGTAGCCGTTATGAATAGTAATAACCACTTTTTAAAATTATAGAAATTTTATATTTCAAAATGGATTTCATTTTTGTATTCCTAATATTGAAATTAGCCTATGTTGAATTTTTTGTAATTTTCTGAGAACTTCAAAATTTTTATGAATAGTGAAAAATACTTAAAACAACTTTTTTAATAAAAATAATTCATAGTGATAAATTATACTATTGAGTGGTTTTAGAGTATAATTAGAATATATTTTTACCATTTTATCCAATGGTGGTCATTAGAATTAATTTAACATTGAAATTGGACATAAACAATTGCCAATATTTTGATATAAATTGTTTCTTAAAAACACGCTATTTGTTGTGACAGCGGGAATTAATTATAAAATTAATTAATGCAACTAATATGTTTGGAATTTTGTAAAATAGACATCATTTTTGAATTCGTAATATCAATTATAGCTTAGGGTGAAATTTTGGCCTTATTTTGAAAAACTTCAATTTTTGATGAATAGTGAAACCACTAAGTGGTTGTTAAATAACTGATTTTTCGTTTAAATGAAATATTACCACTTCTGTGATTTGATTTTCAAAAATCCGACATACATGGTTGTCATAAAGAAGTAAAATGTGGTTCAATGGGATAAAAATAATTTTTTGGTGAATAGTAACTTATTAAGTTCTTAATCGCGATTAGTGGTAATTAGGGTAGTTTAAGGTATAAATAATACTTTAATAATATTAAATGACCTAGACACATGTCCCAACCTCATTGGTTGTGTCATGGCCGACCAAGACAAGCCATGGCCTAACTTGGGGACCCCATGGATCCACTTTTGTTGGGAAATAACATAAATTACTTTTTATTTAATGTTAAAGTGAAAATGACACTAACATAAAGTGTTTTACTAAAACAATTTTTAAGTAGGGTTACACAAGTCCAAATTTTGATTATAAATAGTCATTGGAAAGATAAAAATATTTCCTATATCATAGTATTTTTTTTATAATTTTTAGACATTATATAAATTTAATTATTTATGACATAATAATGATGCAGCGATGACATCATTATTTGACGATTTAAATAAAATGGAAAGATAATATAAAATCTATGAACTACACATGGCCAAAACCAATTGGATGAGTGGATTTCGATGCCTTATCACCTTATCCACGAATTCTATCAATGTGGGACCTTTTAAAACCGAAACACATTTTCAAATAATGTAATGTTCCTTTACTTTCCAAAAGTGCCCCTCATCTCCTCTTATAAAAGGCCCCCACCTCTACCTCATTTCACACACTCTTCAAGCCATTGGCTCGGCCAACCCCTGCCCATTTGCTCTCTCCACATCCCTCTCCTCATCCTAGAGGATTCCATTTGGGCAGAATCCTTTCAAAGGAAGCCTTTAGGCTCAACTCAAAAGGAGTTACACTTTTTAAGGTAATTCATTCTCTCATGTTCTTTTGTTTTATTTTGCTTCTCCAACCCCCTAAACTCTTTTTATTTACTTCTTTTGTAACAACACCAGTATCTTAAATATACTAGGATGTTGTTATAAGATTTATTTGAGCTACACTTCCACACAACTACATCAAATGGTTAAAGAACATAAGGTTTCCGTGGATGGTGAAATTCTGCCTCCCGAAACGATGATTGTTCAACACTCATTTAACACCTTCAAAGGTGGCCATTATGATGTCACTATTTTTATATATGATATATAATATGTTTATGTTTTCCTTAAGCTTCTGTTTTTTTCATTTTGGGCATACCTTTATGGTTTCCATTATGGGTAAAACACGATATCTTCATTTTAGGAAGCGCGGACTACCGCCCCCTGAAAGTGATTTGATTCGTTAATACCATATGTGGGATGTGTGAAGGATAAAGTTAATGATATTATATATGTTATTATACTGGAATTATAATATACTCTCATATCATTATGATTCCATTCCAGAAAATTTGAAATAGAAATGGAAGTAGCGTTCATGCGTACGTACGGCTTACCGTCTCCATGAACGGTGCATTTCATTTCTTACCTCTAAATGTGATGTAATATTATAAATGAATGTATTTACTGGATATATATGACATATATGATATCTACATCATGAATACCATTCTGGATATAATGAACCTTTGACCAAATTAACAACATGTAAGTGTAAGAAGCCTATTTTTGACTTAAGAACCAAATACCGACAAAATGAACATTATTAACTTAAATAATTACATAATGTTCATATCATTGTAATAAGTGATATAATAAGGATAATGAAGTTGAAAATGGTTCTTAATAAGGTATATATTAACTCTAGTTTATTATTCAGGAGGTTAAAGAACGGTTGAGTCAAGTCAGACACGAGGTAAGGGAAATTCTTAACCCAATTTCTGTTCTTTGGGTTAATCTCCTACTTTCAAATTCTGTCATGATATTGTTATGTATTATCTTGTATTTGTACTTTCTTTATGTGTACTTATAGTTAATACACATAATAGATCTATTTTATTTATAAATGATCTTGTAAGGGAACTTCTTAACCCAATTTCCATTCTTTGGGTTAATCTCTTACTTTCAAATTATGTCATGATGTTATTATGTCCTATTTTGTATTTTTACTTTCTTTATGTGTACCTATAGTGAATACACATAATATATCTATTCTATTTTAAAAATGATCTTTTTAAGGACATCGTCTCAATCTCCTTTCATTGAGGCATATTTTGTTTTATACACAAATTTCTTTTATACGGTGTATAAACCCCTTTGACTTTTACGTTTATTCAAAAGGAATCTTTTTATACGAAGCATTTTGCTAAACGACAAAAGGGAATGTTTTTCTTTCCGTACTTATGCGGCGACAACGACTTCTCCGCCGCCGTGACCATTATTTGAGTTTCGGCTTCCTCTACAAGCCATCATTTTCTTTTTTAATGAAAAATAAATACAAAGTTTTAACTTACTTTTATTTTGGTATTGAAAATGGTTTTGAAAGCGTTTTTATTATATCAATGTGTTGTATTGATATCTTGTGATTGGAATGTGGAAATGTTATGTTTCCTTTATGCATGTTTTATGTGATATGATTATGTTATGGTTTATGATATGTTTAAACCTATTCATATGAGGAATGTATTGGACTTAATAAGTGACGGGTGGGGCCCGCTATAGCTCCTCGATGCATCGGTAGGTCTCATGAGACAACTAGACGTGGAATTGGCCGAGGCCCTTTCCCAATTTGATTTATGGTTTTGGCCGAGGCCTTAATCATTTTAGACGTCTTGGCCGAGGCCTTGACAAAATGTTTCAGAATGTCTGGCATTATACATTCCCTCATTATGAAAGTGGTTATTGATATTTCATGTGATTATTCGACCAGTAGAATATCCATGTGAAGAAGTAAATGGCATTATCTCATTTTACTTTTTCCATATTATGTTGAAGTTCATGTTTAAGAGGCTTTTGTTTTAGTTATACATTGCCTTAAATGTTAATGTTTATTTATGAAAGCTTCCGCAATATTGTTATCCTTACTGAGCATCTGAGCTCACCCCTTTCAATGTCTTAATATTTTCCAGGATGTGAAGAAGTATTTTATGAATGACCTGCAGGGATAGTCAGAAGAGGATATGAGTGTGGACTATGAAGACTTTGTTATTAGTTTTTCACTTTATGATGTAATGTAAGACTTATGAATGTATCTAGTGTTTCCAAGGCTACTAAACTAATCGGTCTTTCGAGACTTGATCTTTTGTGATCATGCCAATGTTACGAAGTAATGCACCGACTCTGGGTAGCTGGGGTCGGGGCGTTACAGTACCGATCCTTGAGGAGTCAGTTTTGGTGGCCTGGGCTGAAGCGTACAGTGGTAGAGTCTGTGTCTCGATGTTTAGACTGTCAGAGGGTGAAGGTCAACACCGTGATCCTGGTGGTCTTCTCCAGCCCTTAAAGATTCCTCAGTGGAAGTGAGAGGAAATCTCAATGGACTTTGTTACAGGATTACCTCGAGCTCCGGGAGGACATGATTCTATATGGGTGGTAGTGGATCGTTTAACTAAATCGGCCCACTTCATAGCAATCAAGGAGTTGAGCTCAGTGGAGGTTTTGTCGAGGCAGTATCTGGAGGAGGTGGTGAGGCGTCACGGAGTTCCTAAGACGATCATTTCTGATCGAGATCCTCGTTTTACCTCTAGGGTGCAGAGAGGTCTCCAGCATGCTTTTGTTTCTCAATTATTCCTTAGCACTGCTTTTATTCCTCAAACGGATGGTCAGACAGAGCGAACAATCCAGACTCTTGAAGACATGTTGCACTCCTGTGTTCTTGATTTTTGAGGTTCATGGTCAAAGCACTTACCCTTGGTAGAGTCCGCTTACAATAATAGTTTTCACTCTACCATCGACATGGTGCCGTTTGAAGCATTTTATGGCCGGCCATGCCGTTCTCCGTTGTGCTGGACTGGGGTCGGAGAGTCAGCAGTTCTCGGACCATAACTAGTGCAGAATACAGTAGAGATGGTACAGGTGATTTGTGAGAGGATGAAGACAGCATAGGATCATCAGAAATCATATGCTGATCAAAGAAGGAGACCGTTAGAGTTTAATGATGGGGATCATGTGTTTCTGAAGGTGACTCCCCGTCGTGGGCAGCGAAGGTTTGGTCGTGGAAGTAAGTTTTCTCCCCGGTTTGTTGGGCATTTCGAGGTGTTAGCTCGTGTTGGAGCTGTGGAATATCGAGTAGCACTTCCCCCTCAGATGAGTCGGATACATGATGTTTTCCATGTATCACAGCTCCGTCGTTATCTTCATGATGAATCTCATGTTATTGATTGGGGAGAGATCAATATTGACGATGATGCAAGCTTCGAGGAGCGACCTGTGGAGATCCAAGACCGCAAGGAGAAGGTGATGCATGGGCGTTCTATCCCCTTAGTTCGTGTCTTGTGGTGACACGGTGGCATGGAGGAGAGTACCTGGGAACGTGAGTCACAGATACATGCTCAGTACCCAGAGTTGTTTAATGTTTAACTTTTTTTTGTAATGATGTTTCCTTTATGGTTAGACATTTCATGTTTTATTTATGTACCTTTGATGTGATTTTGTGAATTAATTGTTTGGGTATGGATTGTTTGTTCCTAAATGTCATAGTTTTGTTCCAGCTTTCGAACAACTCATGGTGGTTTTCCCCTGAGAGGTATCTTATGGGGTGGTTGTTCGGACCCCTCTTTTCTTCTGGGTTGGTTTTTCATTATCGAGGATGAGAATGTTTTGAGAGGTATCAAATGTAATGGCCCGGACCTCTCTGGTCCATTACTTTGTGAAATGTTGGTGTTGGAGGTGTTCTAGGAGGTCAAGGGGACTTATCCCCAACACATTGCCAATATTTCCAGTTCTGTGAACAGTGTTTCCAGTTTTATGAACAGTAACAGATCGGTCTCACCGATCGGTCTGATAGATCGGTCTCACAGATCGGTTTCACAGATCAGTCTGACAGATCGGTTTCACAGATCGGTGTGACAGATCGGTTTCACAGATCGGTCTGACAGATTGGTTTCACAGATCGGTCTGACAGATCGGTTTCACAGATTGGTTTGACAGATTGGTTTCACAGATCAGTGTGATAGATCGGTTTCACAGATCAGTCTGACAGATCGGTTTCACAGATCGGTGTGACAGATCCGTTTCACAGATCGGTCTAACAGATCGGTTTCACCGATCGGTGTGACAGATCAGTTTCACAAATCGGTGTGACAGATCGGTTTCACAAATCAGTCTGACAGATCAGTTTCACAGATCAGTGTGACAGATCGGTGTCACAGATCGGTGTGACAGATCGGTTTCACAGATCGGTCTGAAAGATCGGTTTCATAGATCGGTCTGACGGATCAGTTTCACAGATCGGTGTGACAGATCGGTTTCACAGATCAGTTTCATAGATCGGTTTCATAGATCGGTTTCAGAGATCAGTTTCACAGATCGGTTTCATGTACAGTAACAGTGGGTGAACAGTGTTTCCAGACTCCTACAGTTTTTCCCCTTTTGATGTTTCCTTTGACATAAAATACATTTAAAGCCTTATTTTAAGGGCTCTTAAGGCCGTTTAAAATGCCATAAATCCTATATTAATTATTCCTAAGGCTTGGAATGTTTTACTTGGTCAAACCACGTGGGTTAATGCGATCCGTTTTTAATGGAGAATTAACCGGATCTGAAACCGTCGCCCCATTAAATCTTCAAAAAGGGACGAGATATCATTCTCCCTTGTTCTTTCCTTTGTTGTAAATTAAGAGGCACTAGAACCTTTCAATCCTTTCCATAGGAGATGCACAATCAATCTTTACTCCTAGGATTGGTTCTGCTCTGTTTTGGATGCCACTGAGCCGTGTCGATCAATTTTCGATATAAGCTATGTTGTACCGTCGTTCTTTTGGGGTTCACCTTCTCCTATCCACTTTTCCGTAATTATACCATGTATTCTCCAAGATTCTAATGTGTTTTTCTTGGGTTTGGTTGGTACTTTCGTACCGTGGCATCCTCCGGTGGATGCAATTTTCGTGAGAGGATGATTGTGACCCATTGTGTAGATAAAGGATGTCAAGAACTCTTTGAGGTAGGGGATTCATGGATTCTCTAATTGTATATGTGCAATCATAGAATTATCATGATTTATCCCCTTGTATCACAATGAAATTGACCTAATTAAATACTTGAACCGGATTAAAAGAATTGGTTGATCGCATGTTGTTGCTTTGTACCGTGATAACGGTTTGCCTCATGTTTTCCTAGATATAGTCATATCAATGTTTTCTTTGATTTTTTGTTCGTTCATGATAGAAATTGATAATGAATGTAAATCTGGAATTAATTGTTAATTAATTGGCTAAAGATAAAGGGGCATGTAAATTAATCTGGTTATTACCGTTGTTATAATTGTTCTAATTTGAGGATAATCAAATTAGGGAAGTAAGCATGGTTATTTATTTGGGATAGCTTACTGATTAGGTATCCCGTAATTGGAACCTACGAATAACATATCTGCTAATTCAATATAGATTAAAGAACAGATTATGTGGGAATTTCTAAAAGGGTTCTGAGTTACCCTCTTGTTTGTTAAAGGGTCAAGAGCCCATGGTTATGATTGTTGTTTTTCTGCTTCTTGTGCTATGATGTGACCCTGGAGGGGTGTTGTGAAATGTGGAGGCATGGAGACCTTGTGGTTGTGGCAGCAGATGATGCCTAGAGTGGCGAGATGCATCAGTTTATGCATGTGGGTGTCGGGGAGGACACCAGGGGTGATATAATGGGATACATGTGGTTGCTGGATGCTTGTGGTTTCCTGAATGTTAATCTGCTTTGCTTTTCCCCACTGCTCAAGGCTGCTGGTCTTGCTACCCTTCTTCCGAAGGAGGCGAAGACGCGCGGGTTATTCCACGTGCTTTCCGTGTTTAGCCTCTCGAGGGAGAATGAGTATATTCTCTTTCTATAGGTGGAAAAGAATCGACAGGTAGTATATCTACTCACCGTGTTGGGCCTCCTTTGTGTTTAGAAGCATAGGATGGTTTTCTAGAAATCCTGGGAATATGGAAAAGTAATTCTGTAATGAATTTTTGATTAAATGGTGAAAATCCATGGGGATGGAGATGCTGGAATTTAAAGGTGATGTGAATCATAAAAGGAGCAGTTGTTTTTGAATGTGATGCCAATTCATTTTAATGTGGAATTGTTCATTCTTAATTAATGTTTAAAGAATTAATTAACGTACAGTGGAACTGATAAAATGATAATGGAATAATCTAATAAAGCTCTTCAAATGTTTGTGTGCTTATAGGATACCTAGTCTTTGAAGTAGCAGCCTAGAGTCTGAGAGACGTTAGCTGCAGTTGTATCTAAGACTAAGTAATTCCCATAGTGTGGATGTGAGTTACATATATATTCTGTACTTTTTGTGTTTCTATACACTAATCCACTCTCTCAGTAAGGGCAACTGACACCCCGAGGATTCTGAGCCCTGGGGGGGTGTTTTCCCCAAAATTCTGATGGGAGGTTAAATGGCTGACGACCCCCTTTGGCTCCACTCTCTTCTCTTGGTAGATACTTGTGCCATGAGGCACAACGGTTAGTTACCCCATATAGGTGTGTAGAGGATTGTAATGGCTTTTGGCTATTCACACACATATATTCTGGTTATAGTATCCTATGGACTACTATATGTGTAACGTGTATAGGCTATGATGGCTTGAGGATCCTTACTCGGAGTATGGGCTGTAATGGCTTGAGGTAGTATACCCAAAATATAATACACGTTATGCGAGCTGTGGTGGCTCCCCAAAGTTACCCGGTTGCTTTTAGTTGTGAGGATGGTGTGGTGCTTCTCCCAGGTGTCTGCGGGCAAGCCTATGTGGTGCATGAGGTGCAGATTGTGGAGCTTAGCCCAGGTGTTTGCGGGCAAGCCTTTGGAGAGAGATGCACAAGATGTATGTTGTTGGGGAAAAGCGGCAAACCAGTGGGGAAGTAGTAGCGGGGTACCCTTGATATTCTATACTATATGCTATATTCTTGTATGCGTTACATGGTGAGAGTAGCCATGGTGAGTTTAGGAACATAGTATACCTGTTTAGGTGACGAGTTAGTTTCACTTGTTGTTCACTGGGCTTTAGCATGCTTTCTTTACTTTTACATGAGAGGCTTGAGGAGGATCCTACTGAGTATACTGTTATACTCACCCTATGTATATATAAACTGTTTTTCAGGTTACTTGGAGCAGGTTGGAGATCAAGAGGGTTACTACTAGCTTGTGGTTGGAGGAGGAGCTGTTCGGGCTCGTGGTCGCTGCCGTTTAACTTTTTTTTGGGTACTTTTAGTTTTCCCCTTCAGTTGTAGTAGTTTTGCATGACATGTCATATATGTACTTGGGTTTCTTTTATATTTCAGTTATGAGATCGAGCTGGTTGGAGTCTATTCTACTTCTCTCTTCCGCATGTGTTCTCTTAGAGGGTAATGCCTCCCATTTGTATGTTTATTATACCCTCGGTGCTAGTCGCCAACCCGGGGCCTACTGGAGGCGGGACTCGGGGGTCATTATCTCTCTTCTCACATTGCCGGCCCAGGAGGGGTACACTTTGTGGGGAGGGGGTCGTGACACTGGAGGTGTATCCATAGGATGGAATATTTGACATAGGGGTGAAATGTGTTTAGTATTTAACCTCATGGAGTCATACTATGTACCATATTTAAGAAACATTTATCAAAAGACACATAGTTTGATGTCGCAATTAAGGACTTGTGATAGGACTATTAAATAAGGTTTATTATCACATGTTAAGGACACTTGTGTTATATATGAGGTATTTAAAGGGGATGGTGTGGGGATAATGTGCAGATTCGTCCTTTTGTGGGTAACTCATATCCCATGATGGGAGAGAGGGTGATATACCATATTGATTATACACATGGCATCATGTGTTAATCACATGGGTTAGGAGGTGTGTGTTCATACCATGTAAATCATAAAATAGAATATTTTGTTTATAGAATATGGTAAGACTATAGTGTTACCTCATGTATCGAGGTTGTTTTCATGTTGTCTAATGTCACATGACTGTGCTGTGGAGCTACGTAGTTTTGAATATTTTATATTGTATCTCGAAGGGGTCACCCCTCATGGTGCACCATTTAATATAGAGAGGAAGATCCCATATAAAGACCACTGAACCAAAAAATAGCACTATTTCCCTGGATGATAAAACCCTTATGGATTATGAGGCCACCACTCAAGCACCTCTGAGTGGTATATGGAGTTAGAACTACCATGGAGGAGTGTCAATCAAGAGGACTGATGTTTTAGAACATATTATTAGATGAAATGAAAAGTAAGGTATATATTTTTAGAGGAAAAATGTAAGATGAATTCCCATATCATACTTGGAGAAAATTGGGATGACATAGTAGTGATTGGAACTAGTCACCCATGGGAACAAGTAGCATCTTAACATGTCCCGATTTGGTATGGGGGCCCCTATATATAGACCTTCTCAACAGCATGTCTATCGAAATAGAAAACCATGGAGAGGCCTAAGAGAGATGTTTAATATTTCTTAAGGCCTCTTGGAGGGGGTATCACATAAATTTTCAGGGAATCACAAAAATATGGGTTTCAAAAACAAGTATGATTAAAAAATTTGATTTAACCTTCCTTCGTGTCAATTCTTGGTTCCCAGTGTTATCATTATGAAGGATAGATTCCCCGTGACTCCCCAAGTTTCTAAATGGATTTTCTTCTTCCATGGAGGTCATTGAACTTCATGAAATTAATCTACACTTTGTCTAGATTGTCTCAATATTTCAAGGGAGGCATTTATATTATCGATTGAGAACCTGGGAGAATAATTTTCTCATTCACTCATAGAGAATAGGAGTATCATGAACTCATAGAGTCTCTAGGATGTAGAAAGGTTGCACATTTCCTCTAAAAATTCATAAATAAGGTGAATTTATTGCATCTGGATTTCATGAAGGATGGATCATTTAATATTGATTTTATATATTCAAGAATCGATAGGGCTCTATGAGTTTGAATGACTCAATGAAAATTTTATCATTAAACATTTGAATAGCAAGGGGCTCCACAACCATAGATTAACATTGTGTGATGGAATCCATCCGGACACTATTTGGATAGGACTGTCTTGAGAATGATCCATTCATGAATGTTGTAATTTTCCCAAAATAGTTCCTTATAGGGATCATTGGTCTGTATTAGAAAGAAATATATCTCAACTAGTCAGGACTTTCAAAACCACCCCCATGACATGAATATTTAAAAATCAAAAAAGGTCATGTGATTTAGATCACCAATGGAAATCGTTTCAGGTCAAAAAAAATTTAAAAAAATTGATGTGTTCTATATTAAAATAGATATTTAAACCCGGTAATATTGAATGAATCATTAACAATATAGATTACCTCAGGGCATCTATACACAATTTAGGGTCGTGATGAATATCCTTATTGTAATATGAGTGGAAATTTATAATATATATTGGGATAAAGATCCAAGAACACACATAAACCTCTTGAAAAGATAATGGGGATGATAATATAAGTCATAATTAGAGGATCTTTGATCATAAGAGACGATATGTAAAAAATTACAGGCCCTAGAATCCCAGATCCCCTAGTTACCTAATTAATTTTGCACTAGGTAAAATAAATCAAATATAAAATGATCAAGAAGTCATGTAGTCTTGGAAATATATAAACAAACATGAATTTAAATTTCATTTTAAAACATAAAATATTTCAATTATAACACCATTATTCCCACTAAAAGTTTTCTAAAATTCATAGTTAATATAGTTCCTCACAACCTAGGAAATGAAACAAAAAAATGATCGATCTCATATACTTATTAAGGACATTTGTACATGGAACGATATCATGAATACATAATGAATAATGAGAATGGATTGTTAAATATATAAAAAATCAATTAATTTGTTTTGTAACATGATAAATAAAAATATTGAATGAATATGTGATGATTAAATAATTCTACATAAATAATTACATGATCATGAAGACTGTCTATGGATATCATATAAAATAAAATATTTACTTGGGCATCAATAACAAATATCATAATTATAGAGTGCATAATGCGGAACATCATAAAATAATATTAAATTATTTGTTCCAAGACATCATACATAAAACAAGTATGGGCTCAATAAAATACCAGTAATAGTTTATATTATAAGACCTCTAAATGCATCATGGGGAAATAGTGGTCTCATACCATCTCATACTAAATCCATTTCAATCATTATATGAAATAGATGAATATTAATTCAATATATAATCAAGATAAATATTAATATTGAAAAACTAGATTAAAAAATGTTCATATTTTCGCTAAATATATATTATTATAAACCATCATGACAATTAATAACAATAAAATCATCAAACTATATCCCCAATGGAACATAATTAAAACAATGGTTTGTTTTCATTGATAAATAGAAATACCCTAAAAATATCATAAAAACATATTGAGGAAAATACCATTTTCTCATTGAATTTTGTTTTCTAAAAAATAAAAAATATATTGAAATAAATTTACTTTCAAAAGATCATGGAATAATTTAATCAATTATTAAAATTATTTATTATTCATTATAGTGAAAAATATAATTCATTCTATATAAATTAAAATAACTTTCAATTCACAGTTTTTATGAAAATTAAAAAAGTACCTAATTCATAAATTTATAAGAAGAATACATTTAAATTATTTTATAAAAATAAAAAATGTGTTAAAATTTAATTTTTAATTGATTTTATAATATTAAAAGTATTATTTTTAATATTTTAGTTAAAATTTTGTTAAGGAAAAAACTTATTCCCAAAGGAGTAGAAAAAATATTTTCCTTAAAAACATTATTTCAGTATATAGATTACATAATTGAGGGAAATGAATGTAAAAATTTAAATTTTAGTAAGTAATAGATAATTTTTTAGGGATTTATAATAATATATTAAATTATTCTGTTAGTGTAGACTTAAACAAAAACAATACTAAATAATGATGAGATTGTGAAATAAACCTTTACACATTTTTAAATTGTTGAATATTAATCACTCTAAAAAAACAACAACAAATGAAAATAAAAATATTGTCAAAATGCATATAGTCATGATATATTATTTATAAGGTATATTATATACATCATCAAAATACAATCTTTTTGAATAATAATAAAATATGCCTCATTGAATGGAAGTTGAGATGAGATCCCTTCTCCCAAGTGTGAATTACTTTATATATGTCAAATAATCTTATAAAATAAATATATTTTTATTATAAATATATTTCATAATCATAATAAAACACATCATTCCATATATATATATATATTATAATTATTTATCTCCCATTTATAGATAATTTCTTATTATAGTTTATTTTCCTTCGGAAAAATTGCATTATTTTTCATGTATGTTTTGGTTAAATATTTTTATTCCTTAAATATTTATCTATGTTTAATTATTTAATTAATTTTATTCATGATATAAATATCATATATATAACTAATATTCATATTTGGAGTCATTTATAAATTTTAGGGAATTTATTACACCATTTTATAAGAAAGTAGTCCATACATATTAATGAATAAAAATTTCACATTTTGATGGATGATATAAAAGATCTGTAAATAGAAATTCACATTTCAAGAATAATGTTTAAATCATATATGAAATATACATTCATCAAATGTATCCTTTTTTACAATCAACAAAATCCGCAATGGATATATAATTATATCACTTCAGAGAGGTAGCATTTCACAAATACAATTGAATGATGTTATCATTTTTCAGTGGATTTAAAAGAAATAAGGAAGGTAAAAATAATTATTTCATAGTGACTATATATAATTATTATTTACATCATTATATCCATTGAAGAAATTTTGTGATGAAAAATTAATTACACTACTACATCGAGAATGTATTCCATATATACGCACATGTGATGTTTTTTCTTTTTATAGGTTAGAAATAAGAATGAAATTTATCATAAAAAAAATAATAATATCATATCAATTTATTTATAATAATTTATTTTATTATTTAATTAAGTTTTGATAACATTTTGAGGGTGTATAAGATGAATTAAATTTTAAAGAGTTGTAAAAATCATTACCTTATCACTGAGAACTCTCATTTGGACATCTTCAAAAGCACCATAGTGTATATATTTGTGGCAGAAAATAACAACCAAAACACAAATGTTGTGTTTTTTAATATTTTTGTATAAGTTTCTCTCAATAAATATAAATCAATGTATTTTGTGGATTTTAGAGAAGGGGGTAACATTTAATAAACATGTTTAGGGGTATTAGTCAAAATTATAAATTTATTAAATTAATATAAATTAGTTTCAGTGTCAAAATGTCTCGATAATGATATAATTAATATCTAAGAGTACTATAATCTTAATTCCTCCAAATAAATAAATCATGACCTCATTTTTGTAAATTTTTCCCACATAAATTTTAGTTTCAACCATATATTAAATAATTTGATAATTGACAAAATAATAATATTTTCCACTCTATATGTATCATGAATATAATGAACCAAGATTTTAATACAAGGAAATTATATCAATAATGATGAATATCCACTACATTAAACAAACACATGCTCAAAGACCGATATAGTTTACTACATTTGGAAACATTGAACACCGCAAAATGTTTTTTTTCAATTTTCTGAATAACCATTTTTTAAAGCATATTGGGGGACCCATAAAACTAATTAAACAGATAAAAACAACTGAATTATAAAGAAAAAAACCTAAAAATAAATCTATAAAAAAGAACAAACTTTTCAAAGTTTCAAAATTATATCCCTTTACTAGTGTACGAGGGGACACCTCAGTCCCAACACCACCCCCTTTCACATTGATTCCATCGCCTACTACCTATTGTCACACCCTTGATCCAACAATCTAAAACAATATCATGCAACTCCTTAGCACAAGTAGGACTACCTACTATCCAGTAAACCAAATCGTTAACCACCATCGTTAATAATACATAATAAATGATGAAAAAAACAATAGAAAACGCCAAAAACATAAGTGATGACATAGAAAAAACCAATAAAAACTATAATAATCATTCACTTTAGTACACTAAAATTAAAATATTCTATATACCTATGTAAAATATACATAACAAATTGGTTCTTCTCAGATGCTCCGTAAGGGTATCCATAGAACATATAAATTTTAAAATATATGAAATAATAATATAAGAAAATAGAGTTTGTCATCAGGTGAAAAATATAATATTTTCAAATACAACTTTTCATGGATCCTAAAAAATATTTCTATCATAAAAAATTAACAAAAACAATAAAAACAGATCTTATTCCATACAAATTAATGAACAATATGTTAATGTCACAAATTAATATGGAATCATCAAATGTATAGAAACAAATTTCACATGTAATGGCTAATTACCATTAATCTCGGATCATGCCTTATCACTTATTTACCTTAACAAATCAAGCACATCAACATGTTTCCCATCAAAAATAGAACACCTCGACTGATTTCCCTTTACTATTTAATGAGATGAAACTCATTAAATAAATAATTGGGGGGAGATAGAGGTTCCATCAGTCACATATTTAAAACTACTCATATGTCTTCCACATGACCATAAACCAGTTATCACATCATAACCCATGTGAATAAATGATCATCATAAACATTTATCACAACATAACACATAGAAAAAATCATCATAAAAATCATGTTGTTATAAACAAACACTATTCATATAATTAATTATAATTGTATCATAGTGTTTTTCCCCTATAAATCATAAGTAACACCACTTAATGTAAACTTTGATGGAAAATGATTTTTGAAACAACAATTGAAATAACTATTGTGGAAAATATCCTTTCCATTATGACATCATTTTTAAATAGATGACTAATATTAAAAAAAATTAATTGAAAATAACCTTATAATATTTTGAGGAAATATTATAGGATTTAAGGCATCATGATGGTGGGGAAATAAATTCATCATATATTAGTTAAAAAACATTCCTTTCTTGTTTTTTTAGAAAAGTCACAATGTATCTCATTATGAATTCAAGAAAAGAAGATCCCTTTCAAACCATTTAATACATAAGTAAATCATGGGTATGAATAAATTTAAATATTCATAGTTTAAATGTAAAAACTATTTAAAAATTTATTTTGGAATCATGGATGTGGATGATTAATATTCCCTAATGGAGATTTAAAATGAAACAATCCCGAATCTATATGAGATTTTGAATTAATCCCTAGCAACAATATAATCTTTAGAATATTATTCCCCATGAATTACGGAAATTTGTAATGATGTTAAAATACAATATCCGTACAAATAATACTAATATTAAGAATAATTTAGTATTATATACATCATGAAGAAGAACGATGTATTGTATAAGGCAAGTGTCCTACATAAAAAAAAGAGAAACAAATACCTTACCTTATGTATTGACTTATTTATATATGTTTGAACCACATGTATAATAAACATATGTATATAATAAATATAAAAATAACCATATTCATTTATATGATAACAAATAATATTTACTTATGACTTTATGCTACTCTGTTATTAACAATTTCATGTTAATGTTTAGTTTCGGGTAATAACCTCTTTGATATTCATACATGTTCTGACTTCTAATCCGTCATCATATTAAATAGATCATGGATTTATCATATACATAATTAGAACAAAGATATAATATAGTATATATTTTATGTTTAGATTTATTCATGGATATTCAAAAAATGTAGTGGTAGAAACTAAACTACATCGTACATAGTGATGATAGGTCATAATTACGCTTGAACGCTAATTTAATAATACATAAAAAATAAAAAATGAAATTTATATGATATATAATAGTTCAAGAATTCAAATTATGTTATAAATATATAATATATATTCATAAAATTTACCATTATATCCAAAAATGTGAAATATGAATGAAAACAGAGTCAAATCGCATCGTGGAGATGGTAAGCCATACATACACACATGAAACATTATAATTTATGAAAAGATTAGGTGGTAGAAAGTTAGATATTATATTTTCATTAAATAATTAAAATAATTTAAGAAATATCATATAATAACATTAAACCCATCATTATTATCATTCATAAATGTCATGTAAAGGAAATTAATAGTATCACTACATGGAGACGGTAAGTCATACATACACACAAGTGACAATTAAACTTCTTTTTTAATGAGAAAAGGGGTTATATAATGGTGTGTTCATAATAATGATAAAATTTATTAATGTTTAGAATTATTATTTTATTACATTATGATATGTATCATATATTTATAGGAGTAATATAATAGTATAAAAATAGAGTGATCAGTTAGAGTGATTACCTCTTCTTCGAAACTACTCCTTGAGATCTCTTAAAAAAACTATAAAAAGATCATTTGGGATGAACATAACATAAATAATTTGTTCAGGTTAGTAGAGAAGAAATTTTTTTATATTATAATAATTCTATAAGAGTCATGGTGGTGAAATGAGATGTGGATCTTGGTTTTCTAGTATAATGATGGTGAGGGGATGTTTTAGAACCTAAAAAAATTAATTTATAATAAATTAAATCTAAATCAAAATACAAAACAATTTACTGTGATTAAATTATTTTGTGGAATATTGTGTTAACCCTATAAAAAATAGATTTTTGACATTGTTTTTATACTCTTTAACATTGTGTTTTCTATTAAACCTTACATATCCTATTTTAATTTTAACTACAGTAACCATATTCTAAATAAAAAAAATTTATATATTTTTAAATATAAATTTTAATTTTAATAATAAAGTCTCAATTTATTATTTATTGGGAAACAAATTATCCCATTTTACCTTACCTTGTATTTTTATTATTTTTAACTAATTAAGTAAAATATTATTTTGGTAAAATATCATTAGAGTTAATTTTTACACTATTCATTTTATTGAATTCATCAAAACCAATCTTACACAATAACACTGATCCAATTAATTTCAAACATCCCTCAAATGCCATATTTACCAATATAATTAATGGATATCGACAATTAATTCAAATTTTATTTTTTTAATATTTAAAATATCATTTAATTTAATATTTATTTTATTAAATAAATACTACATCACAATAATCTATTTTTTTCAGAATACTATTTCTTAGATACAATTTAATAATAAAATAACTTTATTTATAAAAATCTCTTTGATTTAATAATAATAAAAATAATCAAGAATATCATCTATTTTGAAAAAAATTAAAAATATTGTACTTATTAATTGTAAGAGTGTGACATTTCATCACTATATTGATTTTAATAATATCTCATGCAATTTCCAAGAACATTATCCATTAAATAATACAATTTAGATCCTTATGTGGTAATGGTTTAATTAAATTCATCCAATAACATTTGTAAATGTGTTAGGGTAGTTTTATAATATTCATAATATTATTTTTTCCATTAATTACTTGATTTACCCTTAACCATGGTAATAAAAAAACAACTTTTTATATTCGCATCATCCAGAAAATAAGAATATTTAATAAATTTTGACTTTATTATTAAAAATATCGTGTCTATTATTTTTTAATTTAATATTCATAATTTATTGAAATTAATTGACAATTAATCCGGCATACAAGATCAAATAACATGTTATTAAAGTTGAAATGATGGAAACCTTATAATGTTCTTTTATATATAATTTTAATTAAAAATTTTTTCCAATAAACTATATCGGATTAACTAATGAAAATTTGAACTAATTATACAGTAAAACCATATATAAATATAATTTAACACTATATTTGATTTTGGAATAAATTCATTTTGTAATTACAATACCATAATTTTTTACTAGTCCTAAAAACATGAAACTTAACAAAAAAAATACAAAAATATCAAAAAATGTAAATTTGGATTTTTTGACATCAAATAAAATGTTTATCTTTTCAATTAAAATTTATAAAAGTATAAAAACCAAAAAATTTAACATTTTCTCCATCAAAAGTGAAAACAAATTTTTTTATAAAAAAATACTCATTTTATGAGTACAATTGGATTTTTTCTTATGGAATGACTTGAAAAAACATAACATGAATGATAAAAATTGGATTTAATTATATATATATATATGCATATATATAATTCAATAATAAAATCCAAATAGGGTTAGTTGTTTATTTATTAGTATATAACATAATTTTAAACATTTATGATGTTTTCAGATAAAAAATTCCATTTATATTAAAAATGTTTCACATTAATTTAAAAATATTCTTTAAATTAATTATATATACATTTATAAAACATAATTCATAATTTATCTAATCTTTTTCATACATATAATTTTAATTGTTAGGTGATAATTTTCTTATTTAAATAACTACAACGATAACATATGTTTCGTAGAAACTGAGTGTTGCATGTATCACAAGATAAGTCGGTGTTGTGTATATCATAAGATTAATACAGTGTATCATGTAATGGATGATAATGAAATAAAATTATTTAATTAAAAATTCACAAAAATATTTGTTTTCAACAATCCACCCCCTTATAATTATTTTATCCATCGAGAATTTTCAATCTTTTTAATTGTTTAATACTGGAATGTTCATTCATTGAAACCCACATTATAAAAATAGATACTAAAAATTCCTTTAAGAAAAATAATATGGGGAACATAATAGTTTCCCAAATTATCTCATTCATAGGTTTCCACATTGGGGAACATATGTGGAAAGTGAAAACAAGAACACGAAAGAGAAATATAACTATCAAGTTCTGATTGAGATTTATAAAGATGATGGTTAAGGGAAATTTAATGATCACGAAGATATAATAGAATGTGGAATTAATAAGGACATTTAAATTATCAAACATAATTATTATGGAATAATATTTTATTTCATGTCCCTTTTTTATAATGTTTTTTGATAATATATTTACATGATTTCATCACAATATCACCATTCATCACGCCTTAATGAATTTTCACTTCATGACTTATACTTATAAATGATTGTGAATTTTTCATTACTAAAGTATATGTATATAATGAGATCTATAAATATATTTATATATCACTCCATGTGCCATTATCTCAAAAAATTACTAGTATTAGTTATCCAATTTTTGTAAATCCTCAAATAGCGAGATAATATGTTCAAATATAAAATAAAATACAATATTTAATATAAATGATCGCATAAATGGTAAACCTTATAAAGATGTATAACTATGAAAGTAGAAAACATTAAAAATATGATCTCAAAACATGTGAAAACCGTTATTATGTAAATTTAGTGCATATTTTTTACATTCCAAACATGTGAATACATTCATCATAAAATCTCTTGAAACATTATTATTACCTAAATTAACATAAATATTTATTTAAAACATGCACTATTCCTTATTCCACTACATTTTGGATATATTAAAAAAATATAAAAATGTTATAAACTACATCAACAATAGAAGGACCCTCTTTTTCAACAATTAATTAATCAATCTGAATGTAACCAATACTATTCAATTTATTTAATCCAAACATAATTATCTTAAAATTGATAAATGAAATTAAGGGTTATCCTTCCCTTAATCAATGGTTTTATATTAATATCAAAATTTCATTAAAAAACTTTTTAATTCTATCTAAATAATATGAAATATTATTGTAAATTAATTGTGAAAAAATAGACTGAATAATCCTTATATATTTCACACAATTTTTAAAAACAAAACAATAAACACATTAACTATTTAACTTCATCCTTAATCCATTAAAAAGGATACCTCATCTAATTATATAAGACCTCTTTACATTCATATTTCACCAATAGTAAGATCACCCTAAATAATATAACCCCCAATTGTTAAAACATTTTGATTATCTTCGTGACATATCCACTTAGTACACTGATCATCATAACGCCTATTCCTTCCACCTTTAAATATTTTATTTTTTGATAGTATGTTATGTATTAAAATATTTCCATGAATTTCATTAACGAAACGTTTCAATTTCCTATTACTATTACTTGATTTCTTTCATTATATTCCATAGTGATAATATCTTCTTGTTCCACAAAGAAATCGATTTGGGTGCTTAATCCCATATTAATGGGACAATGGAAACAAAACTTCATTCATATGTGGTATCCATTTCCATAAATTTTAGACAACTCTTTATTTTTCTTATTGGGAATGTTTGAGAGTTAGTTAAGATACACATTGCTAATCATGTTCTATGAAAATTGTAGTCATGATCACAATGTCCTTCACTCAAATTATCATATGATTTATCCGCTCACAAACTAGTATTTCATCATACTCAATATTCACCCATTTTCTATTGGTTCCTTCAACTGTCTAAAACTAGATAACATAGTGTAAAAACTCTTATTACAGTGGAAACCCACATAACTATGAAAAATAACCTTTGGGATGTCTAAATTATGACACATTATTTAATCTTTGACGCCATTATATTATTATTAGATATATACTATGAAATATCCCTTGGTATCTCATTATAATTTTCTCAACTGAGTTTCCAAAAATGAATAAACCATTACTAGGATACACTATAACGATCCAGAATTTTAATTCATGGATATTACCTATTTTCAGATGAATATTAACTACATTACAAAAGAAATCCTACATACCAAAATAATTTATTTCCTTTGAAAGCATGAAAAACATTACACTAATTTGTGGATAGATCTTCAGCATCTCCCTCAATTATCATTACCTTTTGTAATCCTATATAAAACCTTTCTTTTTACATATGTAAAGGATAAATATTAAAAAGGTAAAGATCAGATGCCCAGTAAGGGAATACATGGAATATATACATTTAATATCTTATTAAATAATAATATAATAAATATGATTGTTTTATCATTATCATAACATTAAAAGTTTATACTCAACATGTCATGGACCATAAACATGAGTTATAGAATAAAACATTAACACGAACAATAACAATTTAACTTTATCATAACTCATTCTTGATCCACATTTTCAAGTAAAATATTCTTATTTCATCATCCTAAGTATCGAAAAAAAATTCAAATGTCATGGTCAACTACCAATTCTCTCATATCAGTCCTTCTCACCTAATTTATTTAACAGATCAAGAATATAGACTTGCTTCACATCATATATCATGAACATAAACTTTTTCCCATTAAACAACACATGATATATTATTCATTACCCAATGAATTAGATAAATATATATTTCCATCCAATCACATTAAGAAAAATATATTTATGGGTTTTTTATGACCGTAAATAACTTATTACATTATAATCCATGTAAAGAAATGAGTTTCCTAAACACTTCATCATAACCTAACTCATTTTTAAAAATAGGTTTCATAAATATCATGACATCATAAACATAATACATTAATAGATATAATAAATATGGTATCATTGGGTCAAATCCCTATTAAATCATAAGTAACATGATATAATGTATTCTTAGATGAATAATTTTTTTCAAAATATTACATGAAAAAATTATTGATGAAAACATACATTTCTTTATGAGTTATTTTATTAAAGAAGCCGTAAAAAATATAAGGAAAATAATTTCATAGTAAATAAACTAATAATATTATAAGGTATGATTCAGGGAATTTTGGAATCATGACGGTAGAAGAATATGTTCATGCAGTATAAATAAAGATAAATGATTTCGTACATTTTTTTGAAAATTCACACTGTAACTCATTTTGAAAATGTAAAACAATAATTAAAACCATTTATTAAATAAGTAAAATATGTGTAAAAATAAATTTAAATATTAATATTATAATCATAAAAACCTATTTCAAAGAATAATAATACATAAATTTGGAAGATAAATATTTCACAACACTGATTTAAAATTTTTTTTGAATGTTGGTGAGATTGTAAGTTAAACCGTTAAAACATTATAATTAGTAGAATAATATTTTCATAAAGCAATGAAACTAATATAAATTTTAAAATACCATAATTTTTATAATAAGACTCATAAAATGAATTCATGGTCAGTATAAACACCACATAGAATAAATAAGTACTGTATAAGGCATGTGTCTCATTAAAATAAATGCGAGACGAAGATAAATTACATTAAGTATTGTCTTCCTTTATACTGGTTTCAATATCATTTATAAAAAATAAAATTATTTATACATACATAAAAGAAAAATATTCATATATGGAATATTGTGTATGAGTTTCTTATTACTTTATATTCCTCACTCAATAATGATTTCATATTAATGATTTGTTTCAATTAATAACAGCTTTATTATTCATTAATTGTTTTGACTTATTATACTTGGTACCTAGACATATATCATGATTTACTCATAACTAGAATGATAAAAATGATATTAATATAATATATATGTTTGGTATATATTTATTTATGTTCATTCATAATATATTTAGGTAGAATATAAATTGCAGTGTTCATAGAGATGGTAGGTTGTATGTATGCTTAAACCCTATTTGTATTTTCATTTAATATTAAATAAATGAAATATATATGAAATATTATAATTAAAAATTCATTATTATTATATATATCATATATATTAATTAATTTCGTCCTTATTACCACCCATATGAAATATGCATGAAAAACGAATCAACTTATATCATGGAGATGGTAAGTCATATGTACGATTGAGCAACGTTTTCATTTTCCAAATGATTTGTTGGTGAGATTATATATATGATATTATAATTAATGAAGTATAATATTTAAATAAATATGATATATAAATATTAAACCCATCACAATTACAACTCATTAAATATGGTTATGGAAAATGAAATGTATCTTTTAGTGGATAGGGTAAGTCATATGTATGAACAAGTGATACATTCACTTACTGTTAGATGGGAAAGGGGATGTATAATGTATTGTTAATAATTATAATAAAATTTTATAATATTTAGGTTGATTAATTTACTTTCTTATGGTATATATAATAGACTATAATATGTATATAAGAGTATAAAATGAGACTGATCAGTTAGAGAGATTAATTCTTCTATGAAAAAGATCTAGATATATCCTCTAAAATACTATAGAGTTGGTCTTTTGGGAAGACAATAACACATATAATATGTATAGGGATGTGGATAATATAATTTCAAATATTTTTATGGAGATATAAGACTCATGGATGTGAAATGAGATGAGGGAAGATATGTCCTTTTCTAATAAAGGTGAGGGGTACGTTTGGTAATTTTAAAAAAGATTAAAGAATAATAAACTATATCTCCACCCAAATACAACAAAATTTAAAGGTATTATTATATAATTCTATATAGGGTGTTAAAAACATAAACCAATAAATTTATAAAGTTTTTTTTTAAATTTAAATATTAACTTTTTTATTAACCCCTAGTTAACCTATTTTTATTTTAACTATGGTAACAACAATTTCAATAATAAAAGGCACATATTATTTCTTTTAAGTATTAAATTGAATCCTAAATGGTTAGTTAATTATACATTAGACATTAAATTATCCACTTTGTCCTTAGGTTATTTTATTTTTAGCTACTTTAATAAAATATTATTTTTTATAAAATATTATTAGTGTCAATGTTGAAACTATTCATTATATTGACAAAAATAAAATATATCAAGCAAGACAACATCAATAAAATTAATTTAATACAACCCTATATTGTACTACATACTTATAATATTATTCAAGAACCTTAATTAATTATAATTTAATTTATATTAGTATTTATAATATCATTTAGTTCATTTTTTCATTAATTAAATAATTAAAACATCATTATTGTGTAATTATTTATAAAACAAATATCATCATAAAAACCAGAAACTAAAGTACCATGATCTAGAAAATGCATTAATATCTCATTATAATATACATAGTCTTGAATATCTTTTATTTGACAAGATATTAAAAATAATATACTTATTGAGAGTAAGATTGTGACATTTTGACACTCTCTATGATGTGAATAATATCCAAGCCATTTTCATTGATAAGTGCCCATTTAATTATTAAATTTATATAGTTATGTGTTTAGAGTGTAATTAGATTTATCCAATAACATTTGGGAATTTTTTATTGTATTTGTTTAAAAACTATTATATTATATTTTCCAACAATTATCCAATCTAACAGTATCTGTGGTAATAAAAATTGTTAACATTACAATTAATAATGTAAAAAAGGGGAATATTTAATAAATTTTTATGTAATAATTCAAAATAATAAATCAATCTTAAAATTTTATTTAAAATTTTTTACATAAATGAAATAAAAATTAATCCCACAAGGGGATGAAGGACTGGGTTTTTAATGAAAATATGATCAATAGTTTAGAATGTTTTGTTATATCCAATTTCAATATGATTTTGATTCCAAAGACATATATTGTATTTAATGATAAAAATTTGATGTAATTATTCATTAAAACTAGTTATAAAAATAATTTAACTTTAAAATTTATTTTGAAAAAAATCAATTTTTATTTAAAATGGAATTTTCTTTCTATTAATCAAAACTAGAAACTTAACAAAAAATATTAAAAAAACCAAAGTAAATGTTCATATTATTATTTAAATAGTTATTTTATTTAGTAAAAACGAATTTATAATTTTTGAAAAAACATTATTTTTAACAAGCGCACCATCAAAATGTGGAAAATGCCTTTTTAGAAAAATCATTTTTCAATATAGAAAATTCAATTTGTTCTTGTATCGATCTAAAAAATAAATAAGATGAATGTTTAAAATTATATTGATTATTATATATATATATATATATATTTAATTAATATACTCCAAAAAAATTCATTTGTTTATTAATTTCCATAAACACACTTGTGAAAATTTAAATATTCTATCAAACAATATTTTTATTATATTTTAAAAATGGTTTTAAATTCATTTATAATTATCACCTTTAAATGTAATCCCCATGTGTATTATTTTAGATCCCTCCACACAAGGGATCCTCCTCCCCATTAAAAGGTAACTCTGAAGATAGCCACAACTAGGTTATATTTTTTATTTAAACAATTATAATAATGGATAAATGTTTCATAGAATACCAGTGATGCATGTAATGGAAGATAATACAGTTTTGTGTGTAACACAATAATAATATGATGTTTCATTTTATGAAAGCTAAAGATATCAAATTATTTAAAAACCGATTTCATAAAAATATCACGGTCTTATAGTGAATATTAAGATAAAGTAAAAATATATTCGTAATGTATAGTGGCCGATGTTTTCGACTCTACCTCATTCATTAGGTTGAATGTAATATATTTATGTATTTTAAATATTTTTATAAATTAATATTTATTATAAATTATTATTAGTTTTATTTTTGACACAATCCATTTAATATGAAATTAGATACTTCAGGGAAAAGGGGTGTTTCAAATATATTCATTTTACACTTCCCAAGCATTCCATATAGATCTATAATATTATGTGGCTGTAAATTTACTAAAATGATACAATTATTATTTAAATCATTTATTTTAATGTTCAATTATGTTAAAAAATAACAAAACGGTGGTGTGTAATCATTTCGTGTAATTATTTTGTTACTAAAAATTTTAAATAAATTACCTCAATGGAAAAAATATTTATCGTTCAAATTACTATTTAGAGCAGCACATAGAAACTTTTTATTAATTTTTCAATAATTAAAATATAATAAAACAAATAGAATGATATTTTGACTTTTCCACAAATAAAATAATATAAAGAACAAAATGATATCTAAATGAAAATAAAATCATGCATATTATAATATTGGTTGATTATTGATGAATTAGGTTTATCTAATGAAAAAAAGGAAGCTGTTATGGTCATTTTATAATATATAACAAACACAACTTTTAACTATATTTTTCCAACTTACCCATACCATGGGGATAATTGACAACTCGGTTACTATTCATAATGACAAAAAATAAAAGGGGCTTATTTATGAACATTGGACTTCATTATTCGAAATATTGAGAAAATGTTTCCTAATTTAATTTATATTAGTGGAAGTAATTGATTCAAAACTAATACAAAAACACAAATTAAAACATATTTTTTTATAAATGAGTTTTTATGTTTAAAAATGTTTTCATTTCAAATTTTATGATAAATTATATTCCAAATAATATAATTATTTTTTTTGGAAATATAAGAATACTAAATATAGTTTTAAATAATTTTAAAATTTTTTTAACTTTGTAAGGTTGGAAAAAAATAAAGTTTTTAATAAATGTAGTATTTTTTGCTATCAATTGAAAATCATTTTTTCCAGAAAAATCCAAAATTTTCCCCATAAAAAAATATTTATATGTCGAGTAAAAAATACATTATTTTTATAAATAATATTTAATTTATTTCAAAAAATAATATTTAAAATTTTATCTCAAAATTAAGTAAAAATATTTTTTTAATAACATGTACTTTTGAAGAATAAAAATCTATTAAAAAAATTTATTACTTAATTGAAAATAATTATTCAATGATTTTTTATTGAGTAGTTCCTTTATCTATATATATTATTTGGTTAATTTTGTTCATACTCAGTATTTCAATGGATATGTTTAACTTTATCATAATCTAGTAAAATTTTAACAGTGTACCTTGGTTCGTTTAGACTTCGTTATGCATGTTATAAAAGATATAATAGAAATTAAATTTATACGAATAGAAATATTTTCTAAAATATAAGGGTGTTATATTCTTACCGACCCCATAAATAAATATTTCTAGTAATATTTCTTCTCACCTATAAATTTTTCAACCTTTGTTTAAAACCCACATTTTATAGAGAGTCGTTAGTACTTCTTTTGAAAATGGAATGTGAGAAACATAAATAATACATGGTATATTACATTTTCCACTTCCATAATAAGAAAATAATTATTATGATATTATAATATGGAAATGTTAGAGAAACCTACTACCCAATTATTATTAAATAGTGACAGAGAACAAGGATAAGATGGAATTGACTACCAAAAATATATATGATCATTTAAAAGATTATTTATTAATGTAAAAAAGAATGTTATATTATTATTTATTATTACAACATCATTTTCCTAGAGTATTTGAATTACTTTTTCTTATGCATAATGAAAATATGTGATTATACATAATTGACATGTATGATATTATCCTTTAATAAATTTAAAACATAATCACATCCTTCCTTTAAATGAGAAGTATTCAAGAAAATTTATCCAAGAATAAATCCATAAAATCAACTTATAATTGAACACATAACCCAAAAAGGATGAAAATATATTTTTCCTTTTTAAACATTTTCCGTATGAAAAACATATAGCACTATGTCAGCTAATTTCCAAAGTCATTAATCTTTAATATGAAGATATATATATATAGTATGAAAACCCTCTGAACTAATTAAAACAGTTTAACATAGATAATTTGATAGATAAATAATATTAAAATTCATCAAAATATTCTAAAAAATGCTTGAAACCCTATGAAAACAATTATTTGATTTCATATTCTTCTAATATTAATATAATGTTTATTATAAATCAACATTAGTCAATTATATACAATAAATGAATATTATATAATAATATATTCTCTATAATATGAAAATAATTTCCATAAATAACCTAAATCACCATAATTACAGATTAAAATCATACATTCATCCAAAATATAATTAATAATTTATTCCTAAAATAAAATCACAGTGTATTCCCCTAAATCCCAATGTTAAATGTAATTCATAAAAGAAGGCCTATATAATTTTGTCATTAAATCACAAAGAAACCCAAGGTCAATAATACTACCCCATTTAGTTCATTAATGTCAATCATCTCTTTATATAAGATAAAATTATCATATTACCTAGAAATCTATTTTTATGGTTATCGGTACCATTCAGAACAGTTTTTCAAATCCATAATGGAAATCAACTCTAGAATAATAATTAGACGACTCATGATTCTATTATCCATAATATAATTTATATAACACATAAAAAACATAATTATCAAATCCAAATACATGACCACGTTCATACATAAAATTCTATGAATGTTATAAAATATGTTCTTCATTATTCAAGGATTTAAAACTATGATTTTGGAATTGTAATTTATAATATCCATATATTAACAGAAAAGACATTATACATTAAATGGTACCTTAGGATGATCATAAAATCACTACATTTACACATTGTTTCATCAAGAATTGGATTCTATATTCCAATATTTTCCATATATAATATTTTTACCATTCCCTTGATAAGATAGATGAAGTTTCACTATCAATATTTCTATAATTATAATAATTTATCTTTCATTAATCCATGGTCTCAACCACCCAGTCTCTCAAAAAAAATATGTGCATGTTATTTGGTGAGTATGAGAGTAATTTATAGTTTATGACTTTAGTCATATATCATGAAAAATAGTTTGTATGAATCATTATATCATTCAATCTAGCCAGGATCTAATTTGGTTCCTCATAATTAACTCATTATCAAACTAATTAAGTGTTATCATGATTCTGCGTATTCTTAGCCAATGATTAAAACCCAAAAGAAAAGTGTGACCGGAAATAACAATTTTGGGAAATCACATAATCTATATGTTTCAAAAAATTAAGGATATTAATATATATATAAAATTATTCTCAAAGTAGTCATATGTTTATTTTCCCTAATATATGTAATCCTAAATATAGTTCACATAGTTTCTATGAAAGTCACTGTAATAGTAATTGTATATAACTTACAACTAGTGACCTATAGTCTATGGATTCAATATCAAATTGGAATGAGATACAAAAATTCACATACCATAGGATAATATAGTTACGTAGCCTTTTAAATGTAGATATATACATGAATCTCACATTACATTTTAATATATAAAATATAATATAGTATTTCCTTGAGAAAACCCTTATTCCCTTTAGCATATCCCAAAACATATTAAAAATAACCGCTTATTAAGGAAAAAAATCAGAATAAAGGTGTGATATTACATCGAAGAAAGGATACTAGTACAATAGAAAATATCATGAATATATAATACATAATCAATATGCAATGGAGAATAACTGAAAACACATGTCATTTGACCAATGAATTTATCATGAAGAATAATATAGTTATAATAAAATACAATTAAATGATACGATATAAAAAATCACATGTTCATGAATCTCATTAATAGATATCATTACAAATTAAAAAATATCAAGGTTATTAATAACTATTCTCATGTTGATTTAGTGAAAAATATTGAACATCATAACCTAACTACCAATGCCTTGAATAAAGATATCACACTTACAACATGTAAGTACTTTTTCAAAATAACCATACTTCTATGTATAATGAGATATTATAATGAAAAAGTGGACTATAGAATGATACACACATTATTATGTCTAATGAATTCAATATATTAAAGGGGAGTATACTGATTCAATACATAATGACCATAAACATTCATATTAAAAATATATAATACTTAATGATCATATTTCCTCCAAAACTAAAATATCATAAACCATAAAAGAGTGGATAAGTATGAAATAATTACAATATATCCACTGTGGATAACAAGTTAAATAATTTTTTTTTTATTTTTCATTAATTGAAAAACCATAAAAAAACATTTGTAATATTTTTGATAAAAATAATGTTCTTTCATTTAAATTAACATTAAGAAACTGAATAATTATAGAATATGTGGAAAAAATTTCCATTAAAAATAGTAAAAAAATATTTTAAAGGATGATTCAATGTGCTGACCATTTATGACGGTTGGAAAATCAATTATTCTTATATAAATTTAAAAAACATTCTATTCAAAATTATTTTTGAAATTCCAAAAGTATCTAATTCATGAAATGATAAAATGAATTTTTGTAATCCATGTTAGAAATGTAAAAAATGTGTAAAACATTATATTAAAATTAATTTTATAATATTATAATTATTATTTTAATAATTTTAAATTAAATATGGATTTGGGTGATGAAATTCACTTAGGTGTGGAAATTTAATGTCAAATTTCTATATAAATGTTATTTTAGTGTCATGATAGTATAAATAATGGAAAATAAAATGGAGATAAATAATTTTCAGAAATATAAAGTAGAAAATATATTATGTTGGGTTTTAAATAATAAATATCAAATAATTCTCACAACTGATACAAAACGATAAATAATCCCATATAATTTTGAGATTATGAAATTAACCATCATAATTTTGGTGATATATAAATCAAAAAAACTGATGAAATGATCACATAAAAAATAAAAATATAATGGAAATAAAGACAATAATGATATAACATGTCAAAGGTGTAGTATATATATCATAAAAGATTCATTTGGTGTTTAAAAATTAAATATTCCTCAATGAATGGAAATTGTGATGAACTCTATTAACTCGGGTTCAACTTCCTCCAGATGAATTCATATACCTAATGTAATAAATAAATCATTATTATATATATTATAGAAAAATTATCCCATATATCATACCTTATATTATTTAATTATTCTCATTTACTTCCAATTTAATAATAATTATTCATTAACATCATTGTTCTAGGTAACAACTGCTCTATTTTTCATGAATGTCTTGGTTTGGTACTTTAGTCCCTATCATTGAAAATAGTTTCATCATATCCCTAATTTTAATCATGATATAAATAAATACATCATATTTATATATTATATTCATATTTAGAGTCATCCATAAATGATATATAATGAATTATAATATTCGTGGAGATATGAGGGCTTACGTACACAAGTTTGATGTATTTTATTTTTTACGGTAGGAAAACAATTAAAGATAAATAATAATTCCATATTAATGAATAGTTGTTATATAATATCTACAATATACATTCACTCAATCTCCCCTAATTACCATTTATTAGTGTAATTGAAAAAGTAATCACAACTCTTTTTGGAGGTGTTAGTCCACACGTATACATAAGCGACGTTATCACTTTCCAATGGATTAGAAACTAGAATGGTATGTATGATATTTTAACCTCATAATCATAATTATTCCATGAATGTTATATATAATATTTATTTCCAATTTTAAATCCATCCTTCTAATGTGGTGATGAAAAATGAATTACACATCTTAGTGGAGACAACCAGTTGTAAATATACAAGTGTGATGGTTTCACTTTCTGTATAGTAGAAAAGGAATTGAAATTGTTTATCCCATAATCATAATGAGCAATGAGTAAATTTAGTATAATTTATTTAAAATTTTACCATACTTACAATAAAAGTTTATGGAGAAGAAGTGGAAATGATATTTAATGATTTCTTAAAATGATGGTCATCTATTTGAGTATCCACTTTTGGATCCCTTTTTAAGGACAATTGGATGATATTTTGGGAATACTGGACCCTTAAGAATATTAATAATTTAGTGGAGAATAGAATTGAGTATGTTGTGTTTTGACCTATATTTAACATCGATTCATTGGTAATTGAAAGAATGCGAGTCCTCCATAAGGCCGGGGATGGTATTCCTAGAAATTATAGAAGTGCTAAATTAATATAAAATAATTTCCATTTTAAGATAGAACAAAAGGTTTATAATTAAAAGGAAACATGAGTATTAGATAATATAATTTCAAAAATTGATTTCTAAACATGTTTTGTTAAGTTTTAACTATTATTTTTTAGTTTTAACCCTTATTAATCATATCGAAAATTAATACAATGATGTATATCCATACTCTTTAAGGGACATAAATCTTATCTTTAAAGGAAAAATTTCTAAAAAATGTACCATGGTTGATTTCTATAACCATATACCATTCATGTTTCTGAATGTATTTTTTTATTAATTTAAAATCATAAAATGCAATATTATTTATTATAAAACATTATTAATGGAATTTTAAACACTATTTATTTTATATGGAAATATATAAAGCACGATAAAAGGGGAATTCAAATATAATCATTTCTAAAATTCATAACATGTTATATGGATTTGTAAAATACTTCGAAAGTAGTAATTTATTAAAATTAATAATATATATTATCTATAATATCATTTAATTTATTTTCATATTAATTGAATGAATAACATTTCAGTGTTTCATTTGAATTTTGTGTAGTAATTTTGTAACTAAATATTATTAATAAAATATCACGATAATTAATATTTATATTTTAAATAAATAAATCGAATTGATGTTTTCCACTTTCTATATTTATGTCTAAAATTTAATGATAATAAAAAAACCAAAAGAAGTATTTGGTGATTCTTTAAATAAAATATTATAACTTACAAGATAAAATTTAAAAGGAAAAAATATCATTTATTCAAATATTGGATAAGTATGGAAGAAATAGGTCCTTTTAATGAAAATATTTCATGTTTTATTGTCATTTTATAGTCTTTATCATATTATTTTATCAATAATTTCCCAAATTACCCACAATATATTGGAATTTATTTACTCTTGTTACACTCTATAATGTCTCATAACAAAAGGGGTATATTTAAAATTTTTAAACTCCCTAATAAATTACATGGAATGTATTTTTAAATATTATTATTATATAAGTAGAATAAATTATTTGAATATCATCATGAAAAATAAAATGAAAAATGGTTTTTATAAAATATTCTTTTATTGTATAAATATATTCATATATCATATACATTCTAGAATTTAATTCCAATTAAATTAGTTGAATTTTAAATAATATAATATAAATAATTCTTTTTTTAATTAATTTAAAACAATAAAGAAATTTGTAATTTTTTGATCAAAAGATAATTAAAAATATTTATTTTTAACTATTTATAGATAAATGAATCCTTTAAGATCGATAAAAATATCAGCAATATATATTTTTATGTGATGATTTTTAAAATTATATTATTTTTATAAAATAAAATTTATATATGTTCTTGAAATTAAATTTAATATTTTATCCCAAAATGAAATAAACATCATTTAAAAAATCTTACTTCTATAGGAAAATATAACATTAATATATATATATATATATTAATTATTTCATAAGAATTTATTAATCAATTATTCTTGAGTTAGAACATTATATATATATATAGAAAAAATTTTATTTCTATTTATACCATCCAATTAAATGACTAGGTGATAAATTTTACATGAAATAATAATATTTTAGTAGTATATCATTGTCTATTTAGGCTCAGTGATGCATGTAACTGAATCTATCAATGAAATTAAATTTATTTACAGAGGACTACATTATAAAATTTTTGGGTGTCACAATATGTGAAATCTACAAATGGGATGACCAATAACCATATCCAATTATTGGGGATCATTATGATGCTACCATGTCATTCAAATATGAGTTGTCTTTCCCATCTAGTCAAAATGATTTTTTTTATAGGGAAAAGGGGATGCATATACATATCTATAATTAAGAATGGACTCACAGAAAAACAGAATCTTCTCTTAGTGTTTCATACACTCATCACCAATAAACAAGAATGATTTTGGAATATGTTAGTTATTTGTAAATAAATGTTCAGTTTGTGGTTGAATGGTGTTGAATTGTGGTGGTGAAACTATTCTGCATTTAAGAGTACTAAATCATGGTTGTTAATATCATTTGGAATGGAATGAGGATAGATGATCATTTATTTGAACAATTTTCATTTTTTCGATCAAATTTCACCATATATCCCAAATTAATTAATAATTTGGACACATGAAGATCTTAAATGTGAATAATTTTATTTTCAGACGATATGAACTCAAGTGTGAGGTAGATTAAATATGTACAATGAGGAAATTTACCATGAAATTTATTGTCATACTTAATGGAAATATATGAATCCCACTGGTGGTCCCGATGTGAATGAGAAGAGGAAAAATTCTTATAGGGAATTTTGGATTGGCGAAATTTCTAGATGGACCTGGATAAGGGATCCATGCATTGCAATATATCATTATTGAAGAATAACCAAGAAAATATTATTTTGTTTAAAGTCACTCACAATATATTTGTAGATCATTTTCTTTAAATGCATAATTTTATTAATAAATGTGGAAAATCCTCATAGGATCTCACACATAAATGGGTTAAAAATATAGAGTAGGTACATACCAACAAACTAACCATAATGGATTGATATTTTTCACAATATAAACTATATATGGATCAAAAAACATCATGTGCCTAGTATGTGTTTCTCTATCACTCATAAAAGGTGTATTTCAATCAAACATCTAGGTATTATCCACCAAAACCATTAATGTCATGTGATCCTTAATTAGTGTGAAAAATAAGTGATGTTTTTGATACCAGCAATTTTTTTTAGAGTTCATAATGAGGTATATATACATAATATTTGGGACAAATATATTTTCATCCCATAAAATTTAGGTTTTTTATCAACATGTGTTATAATATAAGGATAGAATCTATATTGTATGAATACTTTAATAGATACTTCTCTAATGAAGCAACATAAAAACTATAGAGGTTAGGATATTTTAAGAGTATTATATTCACACAAGATTGAATGAAATAGTTATGTGGGGAGTGAAGAGGGTTTGGGGTATCTATTCCCCACTTGTTGTTTGTAAAACCTTGTACCAAACAATTAAATATTTAATTAATGGGGTCCTGAGCGTGATTCAATAGTAAGTGAACTTGATTGATTCTATATATCCTGAATGAATAGTAATCAATCCCACATATTTATTATAATTTAATTCCCCACATTTATCTGGATCATGAAAAGTTGTAAACAAGTTTGGTAGGATTAATCTAGATTCATGGAATTGCAAGTGTTCCAACATGAACTTAGAGAGATTTTATCACCATATATAAGGAAAATAACTAATTTATCTGGGTTTATAATAAAGATAAGAATTTCAATAATTAATCAATGATATTGATAATGAATCCATGCATTATTCTAGTATTTAACCCCAATATAGATTACACTCTTAAATGTGGAAATATGTTATTTTATTAGCACATGTTCAAAGATGAGGTAACCCATACTGAAGCCTATTTTATAGATCAATCAAATTCTCATAATGGTGAATTTATAAATTCATGGTTTTTATTATATCATATTGGAACATATATTAAAAGAAACTCTTCTGTGTGATAAAAACTGAAAACAACGTACAATAATGAAGTGTGATCTCATCTTAATGAATTAAAGGTGGTTGAATTTTTTGATTTCCACGACTAGAACTATTTCTCATAACATATTACTTAATATGCAAGATATTATGATAGGAATAAAGCCACAAATTATTCATACGAATGATATAATAGGATTCAAACATCATGAAAAAATATTTTCCATATGTGGGTTGTGAACACATAGTTTAATGCCATGTGGGATGAAAATTGTAATTTATTTTATCATAGTATGAAAAAGATTTTATTCACAAATAATAATTTCATGTTAACTAGATTTTTACTCTACATTTTAACAAGTATAACCCAAAAATTTTGATGGAATTTTTAATTGTGCAGTGGGGATATTCAATATAATGTTTATCATTATTTAGAAAGGAAGTGTACCATTTTGTTGATATTATTCGTGGAACATTTTAAGAGACATCACATTAGTCTAAGGGGTAATCCACTATCTATAAATAGTTATTTGGTAATAATCTACATTAAAGATAATCCGTTGTATGACTTAATGACCCACTTATAATCAATCCATTTTTAGAGTCGTCATTCATATTATCATCGGTGTTTTGAGAGAAAACATGAAATCTCTGAAGAGAAAATAATGGAAGAGAAAAAATATATTAAATTCCTACGAACATCAATTTTGATTGATTCATATGTTTTACAATGTGAAAAATTACATTTGATCACTGTAATCCAATTCATTGAACTATCTCTTTAATTGTTTATCTTCATACAGCTTGTTTCATTGAGAATCATGATGTAAGGGTAGATGAACATAAATTGGTAAAACTGCCTCTTCATCATACATATGCATATATTGGTACACATGAGTAGAAATATAATTTTTGGTGAGACAACCCCGTAACAAATGTTTTAACTTCTCTATCCACAACTTATTATTTTTGTATTTGATTTTCATGATGATATTAGTTAGAGTTATATGAAAAGAGTCAATCTTCCAATGTTCCACTAAATAGTAATGGGTGGAATGATTAGATTAGAAATCATTATTATTTATATAATCCATTAAACACCATGGAACAAAAATTGGTTCCATTTTAAATCAATATCACATGAGGGGTATAAATATAGTGAATATGTATGGCTTTAAGAAAATGAAGGTAACCTTTTCAACTATATTCTATAGGGGTATAACCTCAGTCCTACTAAAAAACTTTAGTGTAAGTAATGATATAGTTGAACTGACTACATATTTTTAGGGGATATTCCCCTTTGAATTATGTTACCCACATGGAAAATAGATATAAATATCCATCATTATACAATATATCGAGAGGTTTATGGATGATTTAGAAAAAATCTTTTGCCGCTATTGTTTAGAAATATCCACACATATTGATCTAATTAGATTTGTTGGTTCATAAGGGATGCACATTACGTGATCCATCATGAACTGACTAGATGATGGTGTGTATTCCCAATCATTCAATGAAACTATGGAGTACATCATTGAAACCAAATTTATATAGGACTTACTATGTACTTATACTATTTTATAGAATGGAACCTTCTACAAGATAATAATTTTTTTCAATATTTTCAAGTTATAATAGAATGAAATCACCTATTCTATATTCAATTATATCATATTTCTATCAATTTGGGAAATCCATTGATGAGGATATTTGGTTATAAATATCTAGAGTGGTTTAAATATCATTGATCACTTCGATGATATATATTATTAATAGAGAGATGACTATATTATGCATGATTTGAATTATACCTTTTTAAAAATATAGATCACTTAGGAATATTGATATGTATAGTAACCCATCAATGTGACTATTTTAGGGTCACATAGTATGTGTCAGAATCAGAAACTATCAGAATTTATCAATTAATACATAGACATGATTAAATTGTTGTATCCATTCCTCCTATTTTATGGCATATTCACAAATTATTTATTTAATTATCAATTATGAATCACCATTAATATAAATTTATTTCACTAAAAATTTATGGTATCATTCCAAGCCTATAATGTGGGACTGATATTCTACATCATTATTAATTAATCCCATTTAATGAAAATTGAAAAATGGAATTATTTCGGGGAATATGGAGATGAACACAATATCGAAACTAGACCAGTTACCGAACAATTCATCCTTTCCCATTCTTATGGGGATCCTTGAAGCCCTATTAATATATAGTTTTCAAATTTCCTTTAAAAAATATTATTTCATTGAGGATTATTATATCTATCGGTATGTTCTTTGTAACTATATATACAAACTGAAATACTTCCAATCCATAAACCATGACTACTTTCTATGGGACGAACTTATATATGGTCGGTTAGTTTTTTTCCCAACAAGATAGTCAACCTATTAGAAATGGATTTCAATGGATATGCATGATTGGTTCAATGTAAGAGACATTGTAGATATTATAGTGCATGAACAATTAACTAGGGTTCTATACTTTAATGATCACTATATATATATTTTTATTATTATAAGAATATTGGGTATTAAAATTTAATATTTTAATTCTAATACTGTCAAATAAATTTTATTTATTACGCCACTATAAAGTGTTGAAAGTGTGTAGGTTGGCTACTCTTGAGCATCCAAAAAAATAATTATTGGATCATATTCAACAATTGAAATATGTAGTGGAAGGTTAAGAATATTTTTCATTGTATTCAGATGTTATTTCTATTATCATTCATCCCACATATTATGGATTCCCTTATCTATAAATCTAATGTACGATTTATATTTTATAGCCAAATTGGGGATGAATTGTCTGATATATGAATGTTGTCCCTATAATAGAATCATCTATTTTATATTTTATGGTGGGGGAATACTGATGTTTTCCATAAAAAATATTAATTATCTTAATATACTTATAAGTTGTAATAAAACAAAATGAATTTCCCTAATTTCACAATCAACGTTAATTTAAGGTGGTTCATTTTCAAATTATGTTTTCACATCTTAACAAACAATTTTTCCATGAATTTTGAGATGATCATATAATTAATGGGATTTCAACACCAAATTAACCACATATCATTTTTAGATCATTCACATGAGGGTCTTAAATTTATGTTCCATAGTGTCTTGTTATGATTCACCAATATAATTCAAAAATAATGACACTACATAATAGGAATAAACAATTTTTGGATATTTAGATGATGTATATTCTTCATCTTAATTTTAAATCATAATATAATTTTATTCATAGTATATATTCAGGAATGAAAGGGACTTGATTCCAATGGATTCATTGATAAAATTTCATTGCGATTGTTTGATGGAAATTGTGTATTTTCCAATATTTGTTGGAATCTCTAAAATCATTGTAGAATAAGAGTTTAATCTTTTTTTCATCACTATAAAAATATTTTCCATCCATATTAGATGTTGGACATCCTGAATAATGTTTACCAAGGTGATATTTCCATCATCAACCTCTACATAGGAATAATGGATAGATTCAATCATATCCATGCCAAATTATAACTTTTTTAATAATAAGTCAATCATATATGATTGGATTCTTACCCTATGTATAGCATGTTTTTTTAATATAATTCAATGTAAAAAATATATATTCTATTTATGAAAGGAATCATATTTCCCCTTTTCCTCCAGAGTTATGTATGAACTATAAATTTTAGGAAAAATATATTTATCTATTTTATGTATTACTAGTTTTAGTTCATCTACCATGGCTGGGTTACCTTTTTCAAATATTATAGGGGATTGTTTTAGATCCTCCCCATCAACTTCTTACCCTACCATTTAATCAAGAGAAATAAAAATGAGGGTATAATTACAAATAGTAATGTAATATTTAATAGTATATAACATGACATCCATTGAAGGGGATTACAAATTTTATTTTTATGTATATGAAAATTAAACATACAGTATTTCAGAAAAAAGATTATGATACCGATATTAGAGGGTAATTTTCATTATCGACACTGAAAGAGTGACTTTGCACTGAGGTTAAATTAATGTCTTTTACATCTGAGAACCAGTGAATGATGTCTTATTACAATCTATGAAATGATGCCCATATGTATATATTAGGGTATTTATCCTCACATGTTTGTGAAATAAAGACAACCTCCAAATATTTTAGAAACACAAAAGGGGGATTACTATCAATAAAGATATCATATATTGGGATACTTCTCAGGGTTAACCCATGTGATCTTATGAATTGTGGGTGATTATCCTTCTTAGGGTTATTACAATACATTTTTGGTAACATTTTTCAATAGTGGCATAATTATTATAATAAAAATTAAGGCATTCATACAATGGATGTTTAGGAACTAGCCATCTTAAAAGATTCCCTAGTTTACAATTAGGGCCTCTATATGTTAAATTGAAAACAGAAAATAATCCAAAATAATATTCAAGGGATGTATTAGATATTATTTCATTCCATCCATGATATTAACTTGGTAATTATTATTTATTTCTATGTAATTTAATTAATTTTTTAGTATGATTCATCCATATACTAATCCTCACAAGCATCAAACTAGTATCCCTCTCTATGTAGCCCAATGGCCAGCATATTAAGTGCATAATTCAAGACTTTACTATATGAAAAGGCCGCCGTAGATTTAATGTGATTCCATGGTATTCCTAAGAGAACATTAAATTTTATATTGTGACAGGAAAAATGATGTCATGATTGGAGATAATGTCCCTGAACTAGGATTTTAAAATAATATTTAAGAAGATTATTATTTAGTATTATCATACCCTTTAATTTTGGATTGGTAGGGTACAAATCCTCCTCAGAAAAACTCAGGTATAGAAGGAGTCATGTAAAGATAAAGTTAGTGATGTAGATTTTTTCAATGATTTCACGGTGAACATCGATGTTAATAATCCTCCCTATTAAGTACAATTTTATATTGTTCCCATATATTTCATATTTATGATCTTTTTCAATGATATGGATGCCCATTTTACATTTTTCTATATTAGTCTATATCAATTATTCCTCTAATATAGAAACATTCAATTTTAATTCCAATGGAATAGAAATGGAATTTATTATTTTTAATTCAAGTTACATCGAGATACAAATGTTTTTTTTGGATTGAATGAATTTTTGGGACTATATCCAGTTGCTTCTAGATGTCATTTTTCTTAGAAAAGTACCTTCTTTTTATATAAGGGAATAGATAATCTGATAGAGTAATTTTTGTTGTTGTATATATTCATTAATAATTATAGAAAACATATAGTGGTGTATCAATTTTATGCAAACATTGATCTATCCTTTCTATATATTGATGTTAGTGACTTTTTGGAGGAGAATTTTACAATAAGTTTTCTAATACAAAATAATTAGATGTTGAACATGATGGTCTAGTAGTGATTTTTTTCAACTATTGAGCATGTTAGATTTTTTATTATTAGTCTCAACTAGAAAAATTAACTATACAAGTATTCTACCTATATTATATAACCCTTTGTAACCTATTCATCAATAGACCCCACGGCCACATCATCATATACTCATTCAATAACCTATATGATTATTCTTGCATAATTGATGCTCATAATTCTGTATAGTTTCTTCATCATGGAAGGGATCCAACAAATGAATTATTTTAACTATGTTATATACCATGTTTTCATCTAAAGATGGTTTTGTTTGTTGGAATGATTTCAAACCACCAATTGTTGGAGGAATGATTCCTTAAATAGTATGAAACATCTTAGGGATCTGTCAATGTTCATCTTCTTCCACCAATTTCTTTTCATCCATTCATAATTATTTTAATATGTTATTGATATTCTACAAAAGGTGGTTTAGTTATTAATCATTGAATAGGGTTCAAAATTACTAAATTTAATTACCTTTTGAGTATGGAATGTACTCAATTGACTATTTTTCAAGTCATCCAAATGAAAAATATATGCATGTGTTTACTTGGGTCTTATTTCCGTACTATCTAAAGCTTTTGTTTAATGGTGGAAACATAATACACTTTCTCTAATGGTCCTATAAATCATTCTTTTCCATAGACAACCATCATTTATAATATTTCAGTGCTGATAATGAAGTAATGGATTTTATATCTTGACATCATGTGAGGTGGAATATAATTCTATAATTATATATGATCAACCACTTATGGTTCCCATATTTCTATTAATTTATTCTTACTTTATTCTTGGGATACACTAAAATATCAGTTAACTAATTCCCTCATTAAAGAATGTTTCTTATTCTTTATATATTCAAAATGTGTATGACCCTTATCCATTAATGCTTTTTTTAGGTTGTTGTTGTTGTGGTTGTTTAGGAAGATTTTCTACATGTTATTGAGTGGGATTTGGATTTGGAGCTATCACAAATTCTAGTTTGTGTTTAACCATCATCACTTATACATAAAAAATTTCCATTCTCATTGGTCAACATAAGATGATATTTTCACTATTATTTTTAGTGTATTTTCCAACCATTGGAATATTGAGGCTATTTCATTGAACCCATTGAGTAATGAAAATGTTAAAAGAGGAATTTTTTTTTATCACAAAAACTATACACTGATAAATTTAATATATTACCATTTATAGTATTCATATATGTAGAATATGCCAGACTCACCAATATAAAGATATCATAGACTCATTCATTCTAATTTTTTTTCAGCTCATATAGCTAGAGATTGCTACCATCCATAACGTGGACCTAAATTCATGTTGAAATTAGTGAATTAAATATTAATAATCTAAAAATTAACAAGTTGGAAGGTTAATATACCAGATAAATATTAGTCCTCCCAATGACTATATTAGTAATATAACTTTAGAAATAATTTTCTACTCAAGTTTTCCCATCATGGGGAAATAATAGAACACAAAATATATAATTGTTTTCCCAAACCACCAACACCGTCAAAGAAATAGAATGTATGTGTTCAAATTTTGGATGGAGGGCATGATTTTCTCGTTGGTTTTACCACATTGTGATTCCCCTATATGGCCTCCATCTGAGCGATAATGGGTTTTATATAGTCCAATGACTCAAGAGGTATGATCCTATAATGGGAATAATGATTATTTCCTATGGGTAAATAATGATATATCCTACATCAATTTTCATAATGTTTTAACCATGTTTTCATGGGTTTTATATTATGGGAATATAGTGATGAAACCTTTCGTCTTAGAGGAGTGAAATCATGATAGTTTATTTCTATTATATTCTAGTATATGGTTTGTATTTATCTAGAAATAACACGATGACTTGACCCTTGAACAGTAATTGTAGTGGTTCGTTTTGGGTTTAGAACTCTCATTTTAGAGGATAAATTAGTTCCCACTATTTGATTTTATTCAGTTTTAATATTTACCTTGATGGGCACAAATTTGATTTATTGGAAATATTCATTATCAACACTGTATCATTAAAACTTTTCCTTAGTGGAAGGTGTATCATTATCTACAATTTGGGTGTAAGATAATGATACTACATTCCCATTTTTTTTATAGATTCATTTTGTGAGATTTGTACTTATGTACTTCAGGGTTCTATATTTTGAACCTCTCTAAGATTTGTAGTACACATGCCCTCCTCACAATACTCAATGTGATCATCTTGTGAAATTGGAAACTCCAAATATTTTTTAATTGAATAATTTTTATCTTCTAAATTGGTCTAAATGACATTAGATAAATAATAAAATGTATTCATAATCATTAAATCATAAACCTACTAATTTTACTGTGTCATTATAACCTCACGATATTCATTGAGGGATTTTTTGGATTCTACTTTAATCCTATCCTTCAAGGATAGTCATTTGGGATTATAACCACTTTGGTGTTTGATTTTTTCCTTCGGCAGATTCCCTATCAAGTTGCATATATAGTGTATCCCACAAAGTGATTCTTTAGATTTTTGATGCATGTCTCGATTAGGGATTATATATCGAGAACATAAAATAGTTTATGAGATAATTTCTATGATATATATCTTTACATGGTGAAGAACGATTCCTTTAGTGGGGAACATGGTAGGCCTTTAGATTCTCCTAGACCTATGGTTTGGGGTTATTTGGAAACCATTGATACCCCATCTATATATTTATTTTCCATTAGTTATCCCAATGTTATGGAGATGACATAAATTCCCCCATCCTAATATAATAATATTTTATTATCCATTCATCCACAATATCCTGATTATTTTGGGCTTTAATGATCCAAAACGTGGTTGAAGAAATAAATATGACGAAATTATGCTAGCCCTATAGGATTGTATTTTTTTATATTTCCATTTATGTTTGTTCTATTGTGTCCTTTTAAATTTATATTTATTTTACATGAGTATAATATGGGTGATTATATGTTGTGATCATCATATAATTTCTTCTAGATAAATATTTCTAGAATGGGGTTCCCATTTATCTCAACTAGGAAGCCTTTTATACATTTTTTTAACTTATTTAGTAACCCGGTGATTTATCATTATCAATATGTAATACATTTATGGTAATTAGAAGAATAAATACTATCCAATATTAACTCATTTATATATTCACATTCTCGCTTTATCATTTGGCCTGAGTCAATTAAATTATTTGATAAAAACCGTATATGGATATTCTAACTCAAGTGTAAAATAAAATGTAGTGATCCATTTTTTACTCAACTTCTAATGTGAGCATGGTTTGAATCATTCACCACTATCAATTTTAGAACCTTCATTATATCAAGGAAATAATAATATAAAATATTATATTACTTTTGAGACTTTGGGTCTTCTGAAAATAAAATGTTTTTCAACTAAACATTGTGGAATAAAAGGGTTATCACATTAATGTGATAGGAAGATTGATCACCCTGAATATGTTTCTAATTGAGGTAGAAATTAGTTTCCTATAGTTTATGTATATAAATTTTATACATTATGATTTTATTTTTTGGAGAACAACATATTGGGAGATAGTATTGGGACAAAACATGACCATGATACGACCCTTTTATTTAATAATTTACATATATGATGTATTATACTCATTCCCATTTGAATATTACACTAAATAATTAAACTTTTATTGTTCCATTTTTAAAAATAATTACATGAGAATTTTGGAAAGATAAGCTGATAGTTACAGACCACATCATTTAATTGATAATGGTGAAGGATTATTTAATGATTATTGGAAACTATATGGTTTTGACCAGAATTTACCACATACCGCTCTATAAAAAGTTTATTCAACATTGGTATACTATCATTTACTAGATAATATGTCACTATAGTCAGGTCCTCTATATTGGATGTTATAGAAATAGTCCCAATAATTGATCTATATATAAGAATGAATAAAAAAGCCTATGATAAACATTTCCCCACCTTTTGGATGGGCACTCATTGTATCCTTGCGAGGTTATTAATAAGAATTATATATCCTAATGAACATGAAAACTAATTAGTGTAATAATACCATCCTTTTCAAGAACACTATATTATTCCTTGATTTAAATTTATAAAATGATACTAACTCTATGAAATACCTATAATATTGATATATTAATTTTCTATGGTGATTGTCATGTTATGATGGTGATCCCCATTTTGAGTGTGAATGTGTTCCTGGATTTGTTTATCATTATTTTCCAGAATGTACTAGTGATCCTCCTAAATGATATTAAGAATATGAATTGGATCTTTATTAGTTATGTGAATATATGGATATATTACATTGATGTTGTGAGCTATGATTTATGGCCATCCTTATATGCTAATCAAAATAATATAACAAATTTTTTATGGATTCTATATTGTTATTAAGGTTTTAATGAGTCTGATTAGGGATATATGGATTCTATTTTTATGTTTATAAGAGATTATAGCATTTATATTTTATCTAAGAAGAGATATATGAACATTAAAATAATCCTTATAATATCAATGTATCTCATCATCCTTGATATGAAAGAGTATTAATATATGATTATCCATTAGTTTTGACTACACAAGGGTGAGTTCCATTATTAATAAGTAGAATATGATAATGATACCTAGATTTCTCTAGGTCATAAATAGGTATTCATATGGGAACAATAATATATACCATATCCTTTCTTGTTGTTATAATATACTATCTATATGTCTTATTGGGAATTATAGTATATACCTATCTCTTGGTAATTGCAGCTCCCAATTCATGAAGAGTCCATCAGGGAACAATATCTTGAATAATTATTGTGAATGTATACAGAAAATCCTCCTCTAAATCCACTAAATTGTGATAGTTTTGTGGTGATGGTAATGTTATCTCATATGGGGCGTCCTCCTTTTCAAATCCTGTACGGTTTTCTCCCCAAATTCTTCTCTAATATACCATAGGAATTGGATATTCGTATTAGTTTTTAAGATTAATAGTTCTCGAAATTGTTGGAAGTGGAAATGGTTTCCAATTTATTATTTTCCATTTGAATTTAATGAGGTGAGTAATTATAAATTAAAATGAAATGGCTATATATAGTGGTATCAATGTTTTGGATGATACTTTTTTTATGGTGCCTCCAAAAAAGGTTGTTCATAAAATTTCATTATAGATTTTGAAATTTAGATAAATTTTACTATGTAGATGGCCCTACATGTTTCATATAGATTATTTGTAATAATAATAGGTTTTTTATGAATCAATTACCTTGGATTGAAGATTGATTTGAAAAAATCACCCATTAATGGACTACAATTAAAAACAATATTCTATTATGAAACTTCACCAATTTGTATTTAAACATGTTTATTATATAAAATTTTAATCAAATTAATTATATTTGTCTATTTTCATGTCCGTAAGAATCATTTATATATATCAATTATTTTTTTGATCCTCATAACGGTGATGTTATTTTTATATTTATTGCCTTTATGATTATTATATTTATAGAAGGCTTTCCTTTTTTCAATCACATATCCACTATGTATGGTCCATTTCCTTTATAATAACATACATTCCAATGATATGAATTCACTGAGACATACTAATAACTCCATGAATGTAAATTTTACCAATAGATAGAGAAGATGAAATCATCACTAGATTTTTCATTTAATTATTTCATATGATTGGATTATATTATAGATTTATGAAATGCACATGATTATTAAATTACAAAGTTAATAATGTCATTATTTACATGAAATAATGGATGTCAATAAAAAAAATATATGAATGAGTGAGAAAAAATCTATATTTAATAATGATTCTCCATATCCTCTATTTTCTGATGATGGTATATTATTATATAATAGATCCTTGTTATTTTGATCTCTCAAATTTATTTTCAACTTATGATATAGTTGGTAATTGATATTGGGATCGTTCAAATTTTATAAGCCTAATATATATTCTTATGATGCGAATCATAACCCACATTGTTTACATTCACTTAAGGGAAAACATCATGAATTTTATGGTAATTTTGAAAGGACTAATTCCTTGAAGTTAAATATCACAATGAACTATTTTTATAGATAAAATGTTCAAAATAAGGGTTTGTGAGGGATATACACTAGATCATCTCTTTTCGGTTGATATCATTGAGAATAAATCCCAATAGAGAAAATTATGATGAACAGTTGATGAGATTATGGTTATCTAGGATGGGAATTAAGTCATTGGGTATATAGTTTAATAAAATAATATAGTTATTCTGAGAGTATACCATAATCTATGAACGTATAAATCAATAGTAATATGATAATGTTTGGTTCTTACCCCCAAAAGGATGTTATATATATCCAGTTGATGTTAAGAATTTGATCCCACATAGTTCATGTGGAAGAGTATATGGTCATATGAATAGTCTATATAAAAAATTTTAATTTCATTTAATAAAGAAGTTGCCATTGAATTTAATATTGTAAAATCCTGATATTATCATCGAATTTAACATTGTGAAAAAATGATATTTTAATGGTGTCAAATTTCATATGATGATGACACTAGTGACATGAAAGGGATTAAAATAGAGGATTGAGTACCGCTAATTCATTGTAGGCTCCTCAGAGGAAGGATATGGATGTTCCTTACACTAGGAGGAGGCCCATGATGTATATGTATAGGGATTATACACAAATATGGGGATATATTGGAGGGTTAAGTTGTTCTAATGTCCTTAAGAACCATGATATATAATCTCCCATGATTCAAGATCCATGTGACAAGAAAGATATAATAGAATATCAAATAATTTACACAAATAGATTTAGATGCGACCAACTCCTAAAGAGGAATCCCATGCTGGATTTATTTATTTTTTGAATTTAATAATCAACCCAACTAACTATTCCTACATGAGTCATTCCTGATGTGCTAAATAAGTGATTAAAATCATCAGAGACATTCCAGAATAAGATTTGGATATGTATTATACATGAATAAGATTTTCATTACAAGAATCCTTGGTTTATTATTTTATTACCAATAAGAAAAATTTGGGATCTTAAAAAAACTGTTTCACAAACCATCCCAATGGGGTTCATTCCATGTGTAACTGAATACCATCTTCAATTGACATTGGGATGGTGACTACCATCGATTAGTTATATCATACACATGGTAGTACATAGCATAATGAACATTTACACACACACACCCAACTATAGGCACATAACATGATGAAATTTAACTAAATAATGACAATGAATTCATAGAAATAAAATCCCATTAAATTGATTATGGAAAAATTTATTGAAATAGAAAGGGCTATGTACATGCCCCCCATAAATAATCTAAAAAGAATCCCAAATTGTAATGTGTGTAAGGACTACATTCCATGGTACCATAAGAACATACCTTGGTTTGTCTATCTCAAAATTCTTTATTTGGTCCTAGTCCCTATATAACACCATTGAATGGTCAGTTTTCAGTATAATCCATGACACATGAGGGAAAATACAATGTTTTGATGAGTATAATAATAAAAAATAGAAAAATCTAAAATCTACAAGAATTTAATATCAATAATTACAATCATCTTATTATTGGAATATGTACACATCTCATATAACAAGAATGTACACATATACCAAACATCGGCACATAGTCTCAATGTAAATCGACAACCATAACAATGACATAAGATTCGTGATAGAAGGTTCCACATTGAACTCATCTAGGAGAACACACTCCTTGATTCGAATATAAATGACGGTGTATTCCCATGATTTCATACTAATTTGGTCTTTACATTATAATTATACACTAGAAGTCTAAATTATATGATAAACAAATATTAATCACCCCAAACTCCATAGGTTATACCAACAACCAAATCTAAAATAAACAACTATGCAGAGGATTTAATATATAATAGTAATGGATGAGATGATACCAAAACATCCATTGAGGGTAACGATGAAGATAGATTTTATCCATTTATGCCTCACAAATTGATTCCAACAAATCTGTCAAATAATGAAGTCCCTCTAAAGGGATCACCAAATTATGTATAGGATGTGATTCGAAACTAAAACCACATGTAATATACTAAGGGGACAAAACATAATGTATCTTTTACAATATAAAGATTAAAAGTGATCTAATATATCATTTAATTGGTATAGAATATGTATTAAAATTATACAACATGTCCCTTAAAAACCAGGTACATTTCAGGTATCAAATCCCGTGCCCATATTCGTGTCAGATTGAATGGTGTGTCCAAGCCCATTTACTCCTAACTATGTCTGTGTTGTTCAATACATGTATGTTTCATAGAACATGGGATGTATAAGACACTATACTCATGTCCTTTTCCAATTTCTCTCTAAGATGCACACCTTTTTGCTTGGTAAGGGTCATACAGAGTGTGATTCTTAACTTTTCCAAATAACCCTAGCACTGTGTATGGTGGTCCCACACTTTGTTGATATCCTATGACACATTATATGAAATTTGTTTCATAGATTACAGATTACTCCGATAAAGATTCCAATCGTACAATTTTCTCTAGCTCTACCACCATCCTCACATGATAACTATGTATATGATCCGACTGAGCCTTACCTTCCCCACCTATTGAAATATGGCCTTCACGACCGGTCATGAAATTTATAGATGCATTTTCCATAATCATTACATAAAATTGGAATAAATATAAATCATAAAACAAATTATCATGCATCATAACAATCATTTCATCTAGAATCCGTCATTAAACTAAACCTGTATTTTTATAATAATCCATTGTACCAAGGAATAAGTGCATGATGATTTGTTATCCTGTAATTTTCATACGATCCTCAAAATTAATGGTGGAGATGAAGGAATGAATAATTATTAGAGAAATACATGAGTCACCAAAAATATAAATTAATCACATCAACTGTAACACCCCATGATTTCATAGTACGTTATTTCGTCAAAGTAATTAAATAACTTGCGCAACACACAACACTGAGTTCAAGCTGACCACGACATACCAAACTAGCCGTTCAAAAGAGGTTATGAATAGTATTAACTTAATTTTGAACTTTATATAATCCTAATAATTTTAGAATCCATATTATGTGTTTTTTAGACATAATGTAAAAAAATTCAATTTTTTAGATAAAGGAAGTATTTTTCATAAAATGAAATTTTACCGCCATTTAAGGGAGAACCCTTTTTAAATCCAATATTTGAAGCTTTTATATATTCAATTTGACAAAATAAACTTCTTCTTTATAATCGAAAAATAAAAATTTAGTTATGATAAATTTTTGGTATTCATCAGGTAACTTTCAAATTTTGGTGAATAGTAGAAAATACTAAATTTTAATTAAAATTAACTTTTTTAACCAAAATAATTAATGGTGTTAAATTATACATTAAAATGGATTTTAAGTATAAATAAATTATATTTTTACCATTTAATCCAATTTTGTTCATTGGAATTAATTTCACTTTGAAATAGAACATAAACAAGTGTCAATCTTTTGATAGTTATTGTTTCTTAAAAACACGGTATTTGTTTTAACAATGGGAATTATTTTTAAATTAATTAATGCAGCTTCTATGATTATTATTTGGTAAAATAGACATCATTTTTTAATTTGGAATATCAAATATACCTTCGGTATAATTTTCTGTATTTTTCTGAAAAACTTCAATTTTTGATGAATAGTGAAACCACTTAGTAGTAGTTAAAAACTAAATTTTTCATTTAAATGAATTTTACCACTTATGTAAATTGAATTTAGAAAATATGACATACATGGTTGTTATTAGATAGTAAAATTTGGTTCAATAATATGAAAATAATTTTTGGTGAATAGTAACTTTTGACTTTTATTTACCGAGGTTAAAGGTAAATAAGGTAGTTTAAGGTAAAAAGATTATTATAATAATTCACAATTTCCTTAACACTTTTCCAAACCTTATTGTTTGAGTCATTAGCGACAATGGGCATCATTGGGTAGATTTTGGGACCCCATTTAGTTACATGGGAGTGATAATTACAATTTAGATTAATTAACTTAATGTAAAGGCAAAAATGACATAAACAAAACTCTTTTAGTAAATTAATTTTTTATGGTGTTATATAAGACATTTTTTCAACTATAAATATTATTTAGAAAGAAAAAAATATTTACTACATGATAGTATTTGTTTTATAATTTTTATACACCGAACAAATTAAATTATTTATGACACAATAATAATGCAGTATTTACCTCATTTATAAATGATTTAAATAAATAAGATTATAATGATTAAAATATAAACAGAAACAAGTCCAATTTCTATTGGATGATTTTATTTCAACCATTTGTCATCTTATCTTCGACTATATTGATATTTGGACATTTAGAAACTGAATATCATTATATAATAAAATAATATTTTCACACTTTCCTAAAGAGCCCCTCCTCCCCCATATAAAAGGAGACCACTTCTATCCAATTCCTAACACCTCTCATGCCATTTGTCTCATCCAACCTCAGCCCAATTAAGTTCCCTACATCCCTATACTCATCCTATAAGATTTTCCTTAGGCATAAGGAGCTTGAAAAAGTTTTTTGGTTCAAACCAATGGGAGTTACCCGAATTAAAGGTAATAGTTTCTCTTAAATTATTTTGTTTTATTTTGTTTTATTATGCTTTTAAAACCACTAAAATCCTTATATTCTTATATTTTACAAACAAAATAGTATCATAAATATACTAGGATGTTTTTATGATAAGTATTCTAAGTACACTTACACACACCTCCATCTAATGGGTGAAGATCATAGTGTATATGTGGATGGGAAACTAACGCCTCACGAAACGATGATTGTTCAATTACCTCCTACCGCCTCACATGGTGGCCATTATGATGGAACTGTATTTATATTAGATATATATTATGTTTATGTTTTCTTCATGCTTCTGTATTTTTCTTTTATATCATACCTTAATGGTTTCCATTTTGGGTAAACGCAATAATTTCATTTGAGAAAGTGCGGACTACCGCCCCCTCAATGTGATATGACTCATTAATCCCATATGTGGGACGTATAAATGATAGAGTTAATGATATTATATATGATATTATACTGGATTTATAATATACCTATTTATCATTATGTTTTAATTCCATTAAAATTAGAAATAGAAATGAAAGCAGCGTTCATGCGTACGTACTACTTACCGTCTCCATGAACATTGCATTTCATTTCTTCCCCCAAAATGATATGTACTGTTCTAAATACATATATATACTTGATATATATGATATATATGATATATAAATCATGAATATAATTCTGTATATAATAAAATATTGACCATGTGAACAACTTGTAACTATAAGGCATTCATTTTTTACTCACGTTCCAAATATCGACAAAACGAATGTTATTAACTTAAATGATTACATAATGATTATAACATGGTAATAAGTGATATAAATGGAATAATAAACATTAAAAAGGTTATTACACAAGTATAAATGATCTTTAATTTATTATTCAGGATATTAAAAAACGAACGGGTCAAGTCAGACAGGAGGTAAGGGGTTTCTTATCTAACTTTTAATTCCGTGAGATTTCCATTGTTCACCACTTATTTATTGCATGTGGTGTATTGTGTACTGCCATTTGATATATATTATCATGATTGTTTTTATATTCATGATATTCAATGATTCTTGTGGTTTTTATTGACTATTGTTCATATGACTTGATTGATTACAACGAGGTAAGGGTTTATTTCAAAATCTCTTCATTATCCGATGTTGTTTATACATAATTATCTATTGGGACCTCTTTATCATCCACATCCACGTTTCTTAAAAATTTATTCCAATTTTTTTTAAATTTACTAGACTATGGGTTAAAGACATTTATACCCTTATTTTACTTTTTATAAAATGTTTTGAATGGAATCCTTCTTTTTTTTTCCAAACAAGGTCATTTTTAACCTTTTCGACAATATTAATGTAAGAATGTTTTTTGAACTTATACGGTGGGTGCAACTATTTTCCACCATTATAACATCATCAAATATTCCCTTAAAATCTTATAATAATATTTACAAAATAAATGATTTCATTATAATTATGTGACTCTTAAATGATTTGAAAATAGAAACAGGTATTTCTCTAAAAATTGATTTGATTTCACCTATGTCAACATCCTTTGATAGATCTTATGTTTATTTGAAGTTGATTTATTATGATACAAAACATTCATATTGTATTGATGGTTTTGTGATATGTTTGATTGTGGATGTGGTATTTTTATACCACTCATGGTTTATGGTTAAAGTATTGACATTTTGTATGCTAGTTTTAATATGAATGTTTATGATATATCTAAACCTTTTCATATGAGTAATGTATTGGACATAATAAGTGATGGGTGGAGCCCACTATAGGTCCTCGATTCATCGGCAGGTCTCATGAGACAACTAGATGTGGAATTGTCGTAGGCCCTTTCCCAATTTAATATGTGGTTTTGGCTGAGTCCTTAATCATTTTTAGAAATCTTGTCCGAGTCCTTGACAAAATGTTTCAGAATATCCGACATTATACATTCCTTCATTATGAAAATAATATTGATGGTTCATGTGGTCATTCGACTAGTTGAACACCCATGATTATGTTTAATTATGACATTATTTACTCAGCTCATAATCATTCCATAAAATTATTCATGTTTATTATTGGTAAAGGCATGTGGTTTCAATTATTCACCATGATTAATATTTATGTTATCTTCTGCTGTATTGCTTACCCTTACTGAGCATTTCAGCTCACCCCTTTCTAAGTTTTAATTTTTCCTAGGATTCCAAGAAGTGTGTTGTGATTGATATGCAATGTTATGCTAAGGAAATAATGACATTCATAATGGATTATTTATGTTGTGTTGTATGTTATAAAGTGTAATGTAACATTCAAGTATGCAATCTATTTTCCAAGACTTCTAAACCGATTGGTAATTAGAGACTATATTCCTTGTAATCATTACTATGTATTAAAATAATGCACCGACGTTGGGTAACTGTAGTCGTGGTGTTACAGTTGGTATCAGAGGAAGTTTAGGAATAACCTTGGAAGCTAGATTTAGATAAAACCTGATTAGAGCGCATAGACCTCAGATAAAATTTGAGGATTATTATAGAAGGACTTCCTAGAATTTTGGTAACGTAGAGATTTTGTGAGTTTTCCAAGAAAATACAACCTTGTCTGGATACGAGAAGGTAGAGGCGGCTCTGGAACATATGTACCTAGGGGTAAAACCTGAAAACATCGCTTTGAGCTAGACTCAAACAGGAACTGGTGCACGACAATAGGCCTTGCTGCACTCTTGGTTACGACACTCCAAGGGGGTATTCTTAGGATAATTATCGTTTTCTTTACAAACCACTATGAAGGGTTTATGAGTATATACCTCCTTAAAGAAAATATTTTTGTGATTATGGATTATATCCATAAACTGTTCAATTTACATTAGGTATTTTACATGTTTGGAATTATGAATTGTGATTCATAAACTGACCTAGTGTATACAATTGTTTAGAAATGGCATCCAGTAGAAGGAATGAGAACTCCAGAAATACATTTGATCCAAAGAGTAATAAGGGTCATATCATTCATGGTATTAAGCCAAAATTTAGAAATGAAATAGCCTCCCATGTATTATCATCATATGAATAAATAGTATCATGTGTTAATAATATTAGTAAATAATTCTTGGAATGCAATGGTTTTGAAGGGAATCGAGAGAAGAAAATGATGGTAGAAATAATGATGAATTAAGGGAACAACAGAAAGAAGGATTTTACAATATGTGATAAATGTGGAATGAATCACCTTGGTAAATGCTTGAAGGGAATGTGAGTTTGTTATAAGTGTGGAGAAAAAGGACACTAGGTACGTGATTGCTAGGGTATGAAAAAGTTTTCAATTGTAAAATGCATCATCTGCAAGGTGTTGAGACACTACGTGAATCATTGTCCAATTCATAAGAGTATTCCACAAATGATGTTATTGGATAATAATAAAGTTATGATACTACCAAAAATGAAGAAGAATGACTACAGTTCTTATTTTTTTATTATATAATTATTTCATATGAGTGTTGTAACAATAGTATTCTGGTTACATGAATTAAAGAGATAAATAAGGATTGTACTATTGTCACGACCCGCCTTCACCAAAAGGAGGGAAGAGTCAGCGGATTGCCAGGCCCTTCCTTCTTTAAGTTGAAGGAGAGATAATGACCCCCGAAACCCGCCTTCAATAGGTCCCGGAGTGGCGACTAGCACCAAGGGTATAGGAAATCCTCGCAAATGGAAGGCATTACCCTTTTTATTTTATAGGATTCGAAAGATAAGGAGGAGAAAACCCAACAACACCAAGGTAGAAAGAAAAGTAAAGCCAAAGGTAAACCATCCCCACATGCATGTTTCAAAAGTGAAAGCCACAAAGTGCAAAAGGCTGACTACAAGGTAAGTACCAAAAAGAAGAGAGAAGCAACTGCAACTGCTCCAAAAGTCCGAGCTAGTAAGGTCCTGCGTGATCCCCGAAGTCCTCCTGGAAACCTGAAAGTAAACGTAGGGTGAGCATACAAGTACACTCAGTAGGGAAAACCAAGACTCTCGTGCACAAGTGGGGGAACATACTAAAGTCCCGTGAGAAAAGAGTGAACCAAACAACTAACAAGGCAAACTATCCATCCCAGGCCTCACCAAGGCTCACTCCCCAAATAACGCAAGTCAAGTAATATATATAATAAGAGCACATCGATGTTTGGGTACCCCGCGCCACTTTCCCACTGGTTATTGACACATCCTACGCATCGGACCAATCCCGCCATTCTCACTGCAGTCCCACTGCCACACCCGCCCGCACACACCTGGGCCACCACCACGCGCAGTCCCACTGCCAAATCCCGCCCGCACTCACCTGGGCCACAACCACGCGCAGTCCCACTGCCAAATCCCGCCCGCACACACCTGGGCCTCAACTGTCACAAGTAACCATGCCTGCAAACACCTAGGCCAGAACAACCACCGCTACGCCTGAAGACACCTGGGCTAAAGGATCCACTGCCACGCCCGAAAACACCTGGGCCTCATCCCGAAGACACCTGGGAAACCACCTGCCGCACACACCTGGCCAACCACCACAACACCCTGCCCGATGGTTCTTGGGCTAATAATGGACTTCAGGCCATCACAGCCTGCCCGAAGGTACTTGGGCTATCCGGGAAAGGGAGCAGAAAAGGAGCTAATAACCAGCCACTAAGTATAGTGTTGGGAAAAACACCCTTCCCCCATAAATGGGGGTGTTCGGCACTAAGTGCTCAACTTGGGTGGGGCGCGAATAAGAAACACAAAGCTACAAGTATAGATATAGGTAACAAACACTCACCCAAAACTTAGGTTTTCCTAGCCAACCTACAGAACACAATACCACAGCGTCCGAGTCACAGTTCACGATCCTTGCCCACAAAACCATTTGTCCCAATTCTTGTTTCACGTTCAGTTAAAATGTTCAAATGATTTTAAGCACTACTGGGCAACTACCATAAGCATAACCAAGGAAAACGTCAAAGCATAGATCAACCAAAACACTCACACCCGGTTCTGCCAACAGAGGATCTCTCCCCAATTTGTGATAGAAACTCACAACCACTGAAACCATACCAACATGAGATCCCATCCCCCAAATTCACATAGCCACCGAGAGTATAAAAGAACGGGGATCCCATCCCCTCCCACATTTCCAGCAAACGGCCCCAAGGGAAAAACGACCAACAACCACTACCAACACAAGTCAGGGATTTTCATATTTAAACGACTTAACACACTCCATGATTTCAAAATTCCATGTGTTCTATCCGTTAATTATCACAGAAGGGTTGATCCTGGTGCTTTCAATTATTCAGCCAGATATACGTGGTTAACAAATTTCACAGCAGGAGTTCACAATTTCAGCAACCCATTTAAAACATCACGAGGGGATTCAAGTGCACATACACGACCACCAACGGCCTCAATTTTCAGAAAACATAAACCAATACAATAGAAGGGATGATCACAAGATAAAGCATAACAACGATCACAACCCCTTCCCCTTCTTCCTTTAGAACTTCTTTTATTATCTTCATTAGGGTTTGGTTCAACCAATTCCATAGGAACAAAAGTGACGCCCACCCCGCATGATACACAAAAGTGAGAGACGAGAGAAATTCCCTACTTGTTGATGGATGATCGACGCTTAGGCCGGGGGCGCGGAACTTTACGGATAACGATGCGGCGGTCCCGATGCACCAGAAGAGCCACGATCGAAGAAGGGGGGAAGCCACGGCCTAACCCTTAATTTATAAGAGCTGGGGACGGTCGAGATGAAAACACAAAACCACGGAAGACGAGGGAGTCGTGGGTTGACCACGTGGATTGACTCATCATTAATGGCACTGGGTGGTTTTAACCGACCCATGAATTAATGAAGCATTTAATTAAAACCTTTGTGCGCTTTTCGGATTCCCAAGACATTTTTAACAAGGCAGAATAGGGTTTAAAACCCTATTTGTGAAAAAGGAACGTTACTGGACCAACTTGGCAAGGCCGGGCGACGTCGGCCGGTCTCACCGATCGGTCTCTCCGATCGGTCTCACCGATCGGTACCCCGCAAGGAAACCGGATTTTTGGCAAAGGAAGGGACCAAGGGGGGTCTGGGTCATCACATCAGATACCTCTTAAACGATTCTCGTCCCCGAGAATCAAAACAAACCAGAAGGAAAGAGAGGATCCGAAAAATCATCTTCGAAGATACCTCTTAGGAGTGGACCCCCGCTAATTGAAAACACTCCCTGTCAAGAACCAAGCAACATAACACGCCAAACCGCCCGGTCATGTGGGTTTGGGGAGTTCCCCTCCCCCATGTCATGATATTATCCGCTTTAGGCGGCACTGACTCGCCCGCACGGGTTTAATCGCATCCACCTTAATGCGTCCTGATTAGGGGTCGGGTTTCCCCTTCCCTTTAGCCGGGGCTTTCCACACATAACAGAGGAAAGGAACTAGCACATTTCATAGACAAAAAGGTCAAACGTTTTGTCACAACAGGTACCAAAGGTTCAAAGCTCAGAACAACTTGGGGTATTGGGCACGCATCTGTGCTTCCCTCTCCCACGTACTCTCTTCGAGGCCGCCATGTCTCCACAACACACGAACCAGGCCGACGGTTCGTCCACGGAGCACATTCTCCTTGCGATCCTCGATTCTGACTGGCCGTTCCTCGAAGGTCGCGTCTCCTCCCACATCTAACTCTCCCCAGTTGATGACATGAGAGTCATCATGTAAGTACTGACGAAGCTGGGAGACATGGAAGACATCATGGACCCTCTCCAACTGAGGTGGTAGGGCCAGCTGATATGCTACCTCGCCAACTCGCCTCAGCACCTCGAAAGGTCCGATGAACCTAGGGGAGAGCTTACTCCCCTTCCCGAATCTTTGCTTCCCCCGTCAAGGGGAAACCTTCAAAAACACATGATCTCCCACCTCGAACTTCAGGGCCCTCCTCCGACGATCATCATAAGATTTCTGCCGATCCTGAGCTGCTTTCATCCTCTCCCGCACTAGCTGGACTTTCTCCGTGGTGCTCTGCACTACTTCTGGTCCAAGAGTACCAGTCTCACCAACCTCTGCCCAGCATAAGGGTGAACGACATGGTCTTCCATACAAAGCCTCAAAAGGATCCATGCCGATAGTAGAGTGAAAACTGTTGTTGTAGGCAAACTCTACTAAAGGCAAGTGTCGTACCCATGATCCTCCGAAATCCAGAACACATGCTCGCAGCATGTCCTCCAAGGTCTGGATAGTCCGCTCTGTCTGCCCATCAGTCTGAGGGTGAAAAGCATTGCTAAGGTGTAGTTGGGTGCCAAAAGCATGCTGTAACCCCTTCCAGACTCGTGAGGTGAAACGAGTGTCCCGATCTGAGACGATCGTTTTCGGAACTCCATGCAAACGCACCACCTCATCCACGTACCTTTGTGCTAAGGTACTCACGGGTCCTGACTCCTTGATAGCCAAGAAGTGAGCAGATTTTGTCAATCGATCCACCACTACCCAGATAGCATCATGCCCGCCCTGAGTTCTGGGTAGTCCCGTGACGAAGTCCATCGAGACGTCGTCCCACTTCCACTCGGGAACATCTAGAGGATGCAACAGACCACCAGGAACACGGTGTTCAGCCTTCACCTGCTGACACACCAGGCATTTAGCCACGAACTCTGCCACTGCCCGTTTCACCCCGGGCCACCAAAACTGTCCCCTCAGGCCTTGGTACATTTTCGAAACACCCGGATGTACTGCCAAGGCTGACCCATGGAACTCACGAAGGACTTCATCACGCATCACCTCTGGAACAAACAACCTCCGATGAAAGAGCATCCGACGTCGGATGTCCTCCGACCATCCTTCCGGGGCGTTCCCCTGATCGATACGATCCCGCAACACTTCCACCTCAGGATCTCCCCACTGAGACTCTTCCACTTGCTGCAACAAAGAGGACTCTACCGTCATCTGAAACAAACAGCCTCTAGTAACTTCCACCCTTGCATCCAAGTGCAAGGCAGCCAACTCCCCCATCGCCTTCCAAGCATCAGCAGATTCCCGAACTACCTCCTGATGCGGCTTCCTGCTCAGGGCATCAGCCACAACGTTTCCCTTACCTTCAGTGTATGAGATCTCAAAGTCGTAGTCCTGGAGAAACTCGACCCACCTCCGCTGTCGCAAGTTCAAGTCACGCTGGGAGAAGATATAGCGCAAGCTTTTGTGATCGGTGAAGACCACAAAGCGCTCCCCAAAGAGGTAATGTCGCCACAGCTTTAATGCGAACACTACCGCTGCAAGCTCCAGGTCATGGGTGGCATAGTTCCGCTCATGGGGGCGTAGCTGCCTGGACCCGTAAGAGATCACCCCTTGTCGCTGCATCAATACGCACCCCAGGCCCTGTCCTGAAGCATCACAGAATACCTCATAGGCCATCCCTCCTTTTGGCAATCTCAACACTGGGGAACTAACCAGTTTTTTTTTAGGTAGCTGAAGGACGACTCACATTGCTCGCTCCACATGAAAACCTGGTCCTTCTTGGTCAATGAGGTCAAAGGGGATGCTACCCGGGAGAAGTTGGGTACGAATCTCCGGTAGTAGCCTGCCAGTCCGAGGAAACTCCGAAATTCCGCCACATTCTTGGGTGCTTCCCAAGAAACAATTGCCTCAACCTTTGATGGGTCGACTGCTACTCCCTGCTCAGACACTACATGTCCGAGGAAGTGCACTTCTCGTGCCCAGAACTTGCACTTTGACAACTTCCCATAGAGCTGGTGTTGTCGGAGGTCCTCCAAAACCGTCCTCAGGTGCTCTGCATGGTCCTCTTCTGACTTTGAATAGATCAGGATATCGTCGATGAACACCACCACAAACCGATCCAGGTACTCCCGAAAGATGGAGTTCATAAGCCCCATGAACACGGCCGAGGCGTTCGTAACACCAAAGGGAATGACCACGAACTCGAAGTGCCCATACCTGCACCTGAACGCCGTCTTCGGGACGTCGCTATCCTTCACCCTCAGCTGGTGGTACCCGGATCGCAGGTCGATCTTCGAGAACCATCCTGCCCCCTTCAGCTGGTCGAAAAGATCATCTATCCTCGGAAGAGGGTAGCGGTTCTTGATTGTTACCTGATTCAGCCTCCTGTAATCGATGCACAACCTGAGGCCACCATCTGCCTTCTTTGCGAACAAGACTGGGGCACCCCACGGTGATGCACTTGGACGAACATAACCCCTCTTCATCAGATCGTCAATCTGTATCCGCAACTCCCGTAGCTCCGAAGGTGCCATCCGGTAAGGAGCCATCGAGATTGGTCGAGAGCCGGGCTGCAGGTCTATCCCGAACTCGATATCACGTCGAGGGGGTAGAGTCGTCACCTCCTCAGGAAAGACGTCCATAAATCCACGAACGATCTCTGATACTTACACCATTTCCGCATCTGTTGATTCTATCGTCAGTTCGGTCAACAAGGAGAGGAGAGGTTCCTCCCTCCTGTTTCCCTTCGGACAGCTCCGCTCGCCGGTGAAAGTAACACGCTGGCCGTCCAAACCGGAGAACACCACCCTCCCTTGGAAACAGTCGATGACGGCGCACACAGAAAATAGCCAGTCGATGCCTAGGATGACATCGTACGGCCGAATCTGTAGCAGAAGGAGATCCTTAACCGACTGATGTGGCCCCAACATCAGTCTACATCCCCGAAAAACGAACAGCAAGTCGGTCTGACCTCCAACTGGTGTGCTCAACACCAGGGGCACTGGAAGTCTCTTGGCATCTAGACCCAAGGCGCGGGCTAGACTGGGTGCAACAAAGGAGTGCGAAGCTCCGGTATCGAACAAAGCATAAGCAAGAGTGCTAAACACACTGATCGTACCTCGAACAACCTCTGGCCCTGCTGGAACTGTTGCTTCTGCGGCGTGTAACTGTCCACGCCCAGCTCCCCTGCCCCTCGGCTGTCGGCCACCTCCCCGACCACGCCCTGGTCGAGGTCCCTGGGGAGCGCCCTGAGGTCGGCCTCCCCCTCCTATGTCTGTCTGTGGAGGAGCGGGAGCTCGCTGTCCCTGCTGCTGCTGCTGGAAGGGTCTGGCTGGGAACTGCTGCTGCGGCGGACGCTGGGGATGACTGCCACTGCTGTACTGCACCCGATCGGGGCACTGACTCCGAAGATGTCCAGGGCTCTCGCAGATGAAGCACCGTGGTCCCGAGCCTGAAGGAAAAGAACGTGGGCCAGGGGATCAAAACTGAAACTGCTGCGGCCTGCTCCCTGCGGGTCGGAACCTGGAGGGTCCCGATGCTGGAGGCCTGGTGCTGACGGCCTTCCCCTTCGATGGTCCCAGCTGGATCCCTTCTCGTGACAGTCCGCCTAGAGCGTGCATCCTTTCCACCACTTCAGCCTTCTTCTGAACCTCTAAGTATGTCGGAAGGGTAAAGGGGGTAACAGCATACTGGAGGGAGGGTCGGAGCGCCTCCTCCAAACGTCTTTCCCGAGACTCCTCATCGGGAAAGAGGTCCGGAGAAAAATGCAGGAGGTCCTTGAACTTGATTCCAAGTTCCCTCACGGACATGCTCCCCTGCTGGAGGGAGAGTAGCTCCTGCCTCTTCTCCGCCTTCATTGTCGAGGAGAGAAACTCCGCCCGGAACTCCTTCTCGAAGTCCGCCCAAGCAACCTCAGACTTTTTTCTACTCCCCAGGTGAAGCATCCACCACTGACGTGCCGCTCCTCGCATCTGGCTAACAGCCAGAGGAACCCAGTACTCCGTCGGGGCCCGAATCAGGCCGAAGGCTATGACTAGCTCCTCCAGCCAGCCTTCCGTCTTCATGTCGGAGGTGCTGCCCTCGTATTTCTCGAGTGCCTGTCGCTGAAAGGCTCGAAGAGTCTTCTGCCACTGGTCGTCCTCTTCCTCCCGATCAGCTCTCTGCCGATTGGCCAAAGTAGTCTCAGGAGTCTCGATCGCCTGCACCACACGTGGTCGCCTCCCAGGTGCCATAGCTGCATGGTAAACAAGGAATGCCTAAGCCCAGTAGTGCAAAGAAAACCGTTCTCAAAACTTATTAAGATTTAATTTATTATTAATTTCCCAAGACATCCCAGAAACACAAGAACACAAGTCATTTATGATGCATGTACCTTTCCTAGGGTCTCTACCCTGCAATCAGTGTGGCCTCACTTGGTCGTTCGGTAGGTCCAGAGTCCTTGCATCGGATCACGGTGGGCCCTAAAATCCCGTGTCCTAGCCGGTCCTCCCTGGCCTAATTCACGCACCCAGGTCACCCAACGCTGTTGCCTCACCATCCCATGCAATCCTTACTGTGCCTAACTCCAGACTCCGTCCTATCTCTCAACCTCCGCCCTCTGATACCATTCTATCACGACCCGCCTTCACCAAAAGGAGGGAAGAGTCAGCGGATTGCCAGGCCCTTCCTTCTTTAAGTTGAAGGAGAGATAATGACCCCCGAAACCCGCCTTCAATAGGTCCCGGAGTGGCGGCTAGCACCAAGGGTATAGGAAATTCTCGCAAATGGAAGGCATTGCCCTTTTTATTTTATAGGATTCGAAAGATAAGGAGGAGAAAACCCAACAACACCAAGGTAGAAAGAAAAGTAAAGCCAAAAGTAAACCATCCCCACATGCATGTTTCAAAAGTGAAAGCCACAAAGTGCAAAAAGCTGACTACAAGGTAAGTACCAAAAAGAAGAGAGAAGAAACTGCAACTGCTCCAAAAGTCCAAGCTAGTAAGGTCCTGCGTGATCCCCGAAGTCCTCCTGGAAACCTGAAAGTAAACGTAGGGTGAGCATACAAGTACACTCAGTAGGGAAAACAAAGACTCTCGTGCACAAGTGGGGGAACGTACTAAAGCCCCGTGAGAAAAGAGTGAACCAAACAACTAACAAGGAAAACTATGCATCCCAGGCCTCACCAAGGCTCACTCCCCAAATAACGCAAGTCAAGTAATATATATAATAAGAGCACATCGATGTTTGGGTACCCCACGCCACTTTCCCACTGGTTATTGAGACATCCTACGCATCAGACCAATCCCGCCATTCTCACAGCAGTCCCACTGCCACGCCCGCCCGCACACACCTGGGCCACCACCACGCGCAGTCCCACTGCCAAATCCCGCCCGCACTCACCTGGGCCACAACCACACGCAGTCCCACTGCCAAATCCCGCCCGCACACACCTGGGCCTCAACTGTCACAAGTAACCATGCCTGCAAACACCTAGGCCAGAACAACCACCGCTACGCCCGAAGACACCTGGGCTAAAGGATCCACTGCCACGCCCGAAAACACCTGGGCCTCATCCTGAAGACACCTGGGAAACCACCTGCCGCACACACCTGGCCAACCACCACAACACCCTGCCCGATGGTTCTTGGGCTAATAATGGACTTCAGGCCATCACAGCCTGCCCGAAGGTACTTGGGCTATCCGGGAAAGGGAGCAGAAAAGGAGCTAATAACCAGCCACTAAGTATAGTGTTGGGAAAAACACCCTTCCCCCATAAATGGGGGTGTTCGGCACTAAGTGCTCAACTTGGGTGGGGCGCGAATAAGAAACACAAAGCTACAAGTATAGATATAGGTAACAAACACTCACCCAAAACTTAGGTTTTCCTAGCCAACCTACAGAACACAATACCACAGCGTCCGAGTCACAGTTCACGATCCTTGCCCACAAAACCATTTGTCCCAATTCTTGTTTCACGTTCAGTTAAAATGTTCAAATGATTTTAAGCACTACTGGGCAACTACCATAAGCATAACCAAGGAAAACGTCAAAGCATAGATCAACCAAAACACTCACACCCGGTTCTGCCAACAGAGGATCTCTCCCCAATTTGTGATAGAAACTCACAACCACTGAAACCATACCAACATGAGATCCCATCCCCCAAATTCACACAGCCACCGAGAGTATAAAAGAACGGGGATCCCATCCCCTCCCACATTTCCAGCAAACGGCCCCAAGGGAAAAACGACCAACAACCACTACCAACACAAGTCTGGGATTTTCAGATTTAAACGACTTAACACACTCCATGATTTCAAAATTCCATGTGTTCTATCCGTTAGTTATCACAGAAGGGTTGACCCTGGTGCTTTCAATTATTCAGCCGGATATACGTGGTTAACCAATTTCACAGCAGGAGTTCACAATTTCAGCAACCCATTTAAAACATCACGAGGGGATTCAAGTGCACATACACGACCACCAACGACCTCAATTTTCAGAAAACATAAACCAGTACAATAGAAGGGATGATCACAAGATAAAGCATAACAACGATCACAACCCCTTCCCCTTCTTCCTTTAGAACTTCGTTTATTATCTTCATTAGGGTTTGGTTCAACCAATTCCATAGGAACAAAAGTGACGCCCACCCCGCATGATACACAAAAGTGAGAGACGAGAGAAATTCCCTACTTGTTGATGGATGATCGACGCTTAGGCCGGGGGCGTGGAACTTTACGGATAACGATGCGGCGGTCCCGATGCACCAGAAGAGCCACGATCGAAGAAGGGGGGAAGCCACGGCCTAACCCTTAATTTATAAGAGCTGGGGACGGTCGAGATGAAAACACAAAACCAAGGAAGACGAGGGAGTCGTGGGTTGACCACGTGGCTTGACTCATCATTAATGGCACTGGGTGGTTTTAACCGACCCATGAATTAATGAAGCATTTAATTAAAATCTTTGTGCGCGTTTCGGATTCCCAAGACATTTTTAATAAGGCAAAATATGGTTTAAAACCCTATTTGCGAAAAAGGAACGTTACTGGAACAACTTGGTAAGGCCGGGCGACGTCGGCCGGTCTCACCGATCGGTCACACCGATCGGTCTCACCGATCGGTCTCTCCGATAGGTCTCACCGATCGGTCTCACCGATCGGTACCCCGCAAGGAAACCAGATTTTTGGCAAAGGAAGGGACCAAGGGGGGTCTGGGTCATCACAACTATAGTACAATTTTATTGAGGATTTGAGATTATATGGTTCTAAGAAAAGTTAATTAATAGTAAGCTACACTTTTTGTAAAATAAATGGATGAAGGAAAGGTAATCCTTAATATGGTCATGATAATGAGGTAGTGATTTTGGAATAAGAGATGGTTGATTTTGGAAATTCATGATGTTGCGGTGTTGTAAAAAAATACATGATGCAGGCGTTCACATGTTATTATCTGAAAAAAAGGATCAACATTATGTTTAACTTCCTTATAAAATTTTGACTGAGAGTTTTGATATATGTATTTTGGATAATTATAAAGTTTGGAATGGATTATGTTTGATATTGGTTACTATTTTTATGGTTATTTTTCGATTTCCATAAAATGTACAACCCGGAGGTCGGGCGACAACCCGTCACGTCTGGAAAAAACGCTAGACATGAACCCAGAACCAAAGGAAGGCAAGGGTGTCTCACCTATCACTGATCCACGTGATTTCCTAGATTGAATAATGTTATTTTCTAAAGGGTTTGATATTTGAATTATAAATTCATTATTTCTGGAACCCTATACGATTATGATAAATAGAATATATATATATTTGAAATCTTTTAGAGTGAAAGATGAGTTTGTGGTAGAAATTAGTTAAAGGATGGAACTCTACTTGTCAAGTATATATTTTTTATTCTCTTATTCTATGAATAAATTAATCTTAAAATTTAGGTAAGGTATCTTAAAACTAAAAATTTATTATCCTAATACATTATGTATTGTTGAATCGAGGATATTTTAAATCATCAGAGATTGATGGCTTTGAGGCCCTCAATTCTAAAATTCTTTGTGATTGATGACCTCAATCAGTCCCTATAAATATTTACATTTTTTCTCCAATAATGTGTCTCTAATATGCACCCATTTTATCTTAATTTAGATCATAATTTGGTGGTGAATTTTTCATTCCCCCTTTCATCTTATTAAGAATAAATTTTATAAACCCAATTTCCGATGTGGGTTTTCCCATAAAGGTATTTTCTAATTTCAACAGTTTATTTTTGAAGAAAAATTTCAAATTACGAGGATACAATTTTTTGAATGAGGGAATATTGCAACACCCCATGATTTCATAGTACGTTATTTCTTCAAAGTAGTTCAATAACTTCCATTACACGCAACACTGAGTTCAAGCGCACCACGACTTACCAAACTAGCCGTTCAAAAGTTTTTATGAATAGTATTAACTAAAATTTTAACTTTATATAATCCTTATAATTTTAGAATCCATATTATGTGTTTCTTAGACATAATGTAAGAACAAATTCAATTTTTTTAGATAAAGGAAGTATTTTTCAGAAAATGAAATTTTACCGCCTTTTAAGGGAGAACCCTTTTAAAAACAATATTTGACACTTTTAAATATTCAAGTTGACAAAATAAAAATTTTCATTAGAATATGGAGATAAAAATTTAGTTTTGATAAATTTTTGGTATTCTTCTGATAACTTTCATATTTTGGTGAATAATGAAAAATACTAAATTTTAATTAAAAATTAATTTTTTAATCGAAATATTTTTTAGTGTTAAATTATAATTTTAAATTTTTTTAAAGTATAAATAGATTATATTTTTACCATTTAATCCAATTTTGGTCATTTTAATAAATTTCACTTTGAAATTGGACATAAACAATTGTCAAACATTTGACAGTTTTTATTTCTTAAAAACACGCTATTTGTTTTAACAACGAGAATTAATTTTAAATGAATTAATGCAGAATATATGTTTAGAATTTCATAAAATAGAAATCATTTTTGAATTTATAATATCAAATATAGCTTAGGCTGAATTTTTTGTATTTTTCTGAAAAACATCAATTTTTGATGAATAGTGGAACCACTTAGTAGTAGTAAAATAATGAATTTTTCATTAAAATGAATTTTACCACTTATGTGAATTGAATTTTGAAAATCTGACATACATGGTTGTTATTAGTTAGTAAAATGTGGTTTGATAAGATGAAAATAATTTTTCAGGAATAGTAACTTTTCCCTTTTATTTACCGAGATTAAAGGTAAATAAGGTAATTCAAGGTAAAAAGAATATTATAAAAATTCAATATTACCTTAACACTTTTCCAAACCATATTGGTTGAGCCATTAACGACAATGAGCATATTTGGGTCGATTTTGGGACCCCATTGAGCCACATGGGAGTCATAATGGAAATTTAGATTAATTAACATTATGTAATGTCAAAAATGACATAAACAAACATATTTTAGTAAATTAATTTTTTTTATCATGTTATATAAGACATTTTTTCAACTATAAATATTATTTAGAAAGATAAAAATATTTCCTTCATGATAGTATTTTTTTATAATTTTTATACTTCTAATAAATTAAATTATTTATGACAAAATAATAATGCAGTGTTTACCTCATTAATAAATGATTTACAAAAATAAGATTATAATGATTAAAATATTATCCAAAACCTGTCAAATTCCTATTGGATGATTTTATTTTGACCACGAGTCATATTATATTTGACTATAATGATTTATGGACCTTTAGAAACCGAATATCATTATATAAATAAATAATATTTTGACACTTTCCTAAAGAGCCCCACCTACCCCTTATAAAACGATACCAATTCTAACAAATTCCTCACACCTCTCAAGCCATTTGGATCATCCAAAATCGACCCCATTAAGCTCCCTAAATCCATCTCCTCATCCCAGAAAACATAATATAGGAAAAAGAAACTTGAAGAAGTCCTTTGGTTCAAACCAAAAGGACTTACCCAAATTAAAGGTTACTGTTTCTCTTAAATTCTTTTGTTTTATTTTGTTTTATTTTTATTCTCCAACCCCTAAAATATTTTTTATTCATTTCTTTTATAACAAAACGAGTATCCTCAATATATTACGATTTTTTTATGAGAATTATTTGAACTACACTTACACACACCCCCATATAATGGGTGAAGAACATAATGCTTATGTGGATGGAAAACTAACGCCTCACGAAACGACGATTGTTCAATTACCTCCTACTGCCTCTCATGGTGGCCATTATGATGGCACTGTAGTTATATATGATATATATTATGTTTATGATTTCTTAAAGCTTCTATATTTTTCTTTTATATCATACCTTAATGGTTTCCATTATTGGTAAACACGATAATTTCATTTGAGAAAATGCGGACTACCACCCCCTCAACGTGATATTACTCGTTAATACCATATGTGGGACATATAAAGGATGGAGTTAATGATATTATATATGATATTATAATGGAATTATAATATACCTATGTATCATTATGTTTTAATTCCATTAAAACAAGAAATATAAATGAAAGTAGCATTCATGTATACGTACGGCTTACCGTCTCCATGAACGGTGCATTTCATTTATTACCCCAACATGATATGTTCTGTTATAAATACATGTATATACTGAATATATATGATATATATGATATATAAATAATCAATATAATTCTAGATATAATAAAATTTTGACCATGTGAACAACTTGTAACTATATGGCGTTCATTTTGGACTCAAGTGCCGAATATCGACAAAACGTACGTTATTAACATAAATTATTAAATAATATTTATAACATGGTAATAAGAAATATAAATGGAATAATAAATTTGAAAAAGGTTTTTAAGCAAGTATAAATTAACTTTAATTTATTATCCAGGATTTTAAAGAATGAACGGGTCAAGTCGGACACGAGGTAAGGGGTTTCTTATCTAACATTTAATTCCATGAGATTTCAATTGTTCACCACTTATTTATTGCATGTGGTGTATTGTGTATTTCCATTTGATATATATTATAATGATTCTTTCTATATTCATGATATTCTCTGATTCATGTGGATGTTATTGACTATTGTTCATACGACTCGATTGATTACAATGAGGTAAGGGTTTATTTCACAATCTCTTCATTATCCAAGGTTGTTTATTCGTAATTATCTACTGGGACCTCTTTATCATCCACATCCATGTTTATTAAAAATTTATTCCAAATCATTCTTACTATTTACTAGTTTATGGGTAAAAGTCATTTATACCCTTGTTTGACTGTTTATAAAATCATTTGAAAGGAATCCTTTTGTCGTTTTCCAAACAAGGTCCTTTTTAACCTTTTTGACAAAATTAAGGTAAGAAAGATTTTTTAACTTATACGGTGGGTGATCTATTTTCTGCTGTTATAAAATCATCAAAGCTTCCCTTATAATCTTATAATAATATTTTCAAAATAAATGTTTTCTTTATAATTATGTGACTCTTAAATGATTTCAAAATAAAAAAAAGGTATTTCTCCAAAAATGGTTTTGATCTCACATATGTCAACATCCTCTGATGGATATTATGTTTATTTGAAGTTTATTTATTATGATACAAAACATCAATATTGTATTGAAGGTTTTTTGATATGTTTGATTGTGGATGTTCTATTTTAAACCATTCATCGTTTAAGGTTAAAGTATTCACATTTCGTATGCTAGTTTTAATATGAATGTTTATGATATGTCTAAACCTTTTCATATGAGGAATGTATTGGACATAGTATGTGATGGGTGGAGCCCGCTATAGCTCCTCGATGCATTGGTAGGTCTCATGAGATAGCTAGACATGGAATTGGCCGAGGACCTTTCCCAATTTGATATTTGGTTTTGGCTGAGGCCTTAATCATTTTTAGACGTCTTGGCCAAGGCCTTGACAAAATGTTTCTGAATGTCCGACATTATAAGTTCCCTCATTATGAAAATAATATTGATGGTTCATGTGGTCATTAGACTAGTTGAATACCCATGATTATGTTTTATTATTGCATTATTTACTCAGCTCGTATTCATTCCATAAAAGTATTGATGTTTATTATTGGTAAAGCCATGTGGTTTCAAATATTTACCATGCATAATATTTATGTTATCTTCCACTATATTGATTACCCTTACTGAACATTTGAGCTCACCCCTTTCTATGTTTTATTTTTCCAAGGATTCCAAGAAAATTATTGTGATTTATATGAAAGGTTACGCTAAGGGAATAATATCATTCATAAAGGATTATTTATGTTATGTTGTTCGTTATAAAGTGTAATGTAATATTCAAGTATGTAATCTATTTTCCAAGACTGCTAAACCGATTGGTCCTTCGGGACGTGATTCTTTTTAATCATGCCAATGTATTAAAATAATTCACCAACTCTGGGTAACTGTGGTCAGTGCGTTACATCAATTTTGGTTGGCCTCATTCCATTTCTTTTATAATGATGAAAAATGACCCAATTTAAATAAATAGTCCTTGATAATTCCCTTTTATATAATCACATACCCAAAAATACAATGATTCATGATTCAATCTGTAAGTCGATTGATTTGATATTTTCATTGTTTTAAATAAAAGTGGATAAATAAAATTAAAAAATTTCCTAACCATTATCTGGATCAATCACATGATAAGAACAATTCCCTGACATTTTCAATGGTGAGAAACCCATGTTCCCTCACACACCGACCGATGATCCACATTCCTATCATCGATATCGAATGGAAATCCTCCAATACTCTATCTCAAAATATCATTCATTATGTGCATAAAACTGAGATTTAATCATAATAGCCCATTTATTGGAAAAAACATGTCATGAATATTAATTGAATAAAATACAAAACCATTTTACTTATTTATTAACTTGCTCGTTACTATGCTCATCCTGAACATTTGATGAACTTCAAATCTATGTCATGACTAGTATAAAATACACCCTCAAAATAAAATGATAGACATAGATTTCCATTATCATCCTCCATTTAATTGTTATATCACTTTTCTAGAAAACTATGCTTCTTGATGTTAAATATATTTAATATATTTCAAAAATTAATGCCATGTTAATTGGACCTTAGAATCACAAAATGTCTCAGATCCTAATTCTAGAAATAGTCCATTTATTATTATAATGAAATAATTTAAAAAAATATATCCTTTTTATAATCCCCACTATGTATATTTATATACTATAATCCCAAACAGAATTCTATACAAAGATATGTGGGTACTGATCAAGCATCTGGGTCTCCCACTCCATAGTACAGTATAAAAAAATCTTGTTCATCCACTAGAGACGCAACACGAAAATTGATAACCCATGTTGTATCATCTACATACAATCCTAAATCTATATAAGAATATCATAAAAATATAGTTCCATCCTTGTTGTCCATCTCACTTAAATCTATAACATATGATGGTTTATGCATGTACATCCTCGGTTATGACTTGTTGAGGTCATTATGTACCCATTATAACTATTTAATATAGATAGACAAGATTCCACAATTCCAACTATATTTAATATCTAGAATAGTCCAATGAATGTTAGATATGGATAAATGCCCCCAACCAAATATCAACAATCCACATCACCCTAAGATCTTTAGGAACACATATTCTCCCTCCAAAAACTCTAAAGGACTCCATCATCAGTCAACATAGATCTTTTGAGGGATCTGTTTAGTCTTCATCTTCTCCAAGATCATCTACAGATTAACTATAGTGCTTGGAACCAACTTTGGCACCATGACAGCTAAATCTCTTTGTCCATTATTTTATATTATTGACAAGAAGGGGTTTTCATACAATTCCTTGATTGGTTCCATAGCAATGGTAAAATTGTGTCTGTTGTGATTCAAAAACAATTCCAATGGTAGTTGATCCTCACAACTATGGAAAATTTCGAACATGAAAGACCACAACATTTTCTCCATGACATGAATGGTCTTCCCATTATAAAAATCATTCTGGCGGTGAAAAGATGTTCTCAAATAAAAACATAAACCAAAGCCCCCAAAAATCTGATCCATATCCTTTATTTGAAGTGAGTATCAATGTAAAAAATTATTGTTAAGGTAAATTAATAGAGTAAGAATATCTCTTATATGTAGATTCATTCCAAGATCTTTATTGGTCTCTTCTCATGAATTTCTGAAAAGTGGGATTAATTTGTGAGCCATTTTATGATGACATAGATGTCATCGTGTCCACTAGATGAATGAAGTAACTCCATAATGAAGTCCAAAGAAATATAATCCCACTATCACTAGGTAACCTCAAGGGGTTCACCTAAACCTATTGAAACATGTTGCGTAAGATTTACTTTTTTCACAAGTAATTCACCGACAAACAACCTCTGCAACTCCCTTATTCACCTCTATCGATGAAAATCGATGTCATTATTCTTAGTACATATTCACCAAATTTTGATATACCTCTATGTATATATACTAAAATAACATAGAACATACTCATTCAACATTACTTGTACCATCACACACCCCTTAATATAAAATTTTTTCACCACCCTCATAAAACCCATTAGAAGCATGTCTAGGGAATATATCAGTATGTATTGTCTTATAGATAGTATCCCCCAATGTTGCATCATTCAATATTTATAAAATAACATGGATTAAATCCATCGATTGAATTTATGATAATTGATCTCTATTGAAAAATTATCATTGTAATGGTGCCAACTACTCAAATTTCTTTATCTATAACTATAAACATGATCTCCTACTCAGAGATTTTCCTATGATGTTCCCCTTACATGGATTGTATAAAATATAAAATTAATAAGTATGGAAGAACAATATCCATAACCTCTTCTAATTTTATTATCCATCTGAGTGAATACATAATTGAGACTATTATGGTAAGAATTGATGATAATCAACTCACCCATCTGTTAGTGTCGCAACATCTTTAGTGTGAAGACTACAAGTGTTTACATAAGATCATGGGTCATATAGTTTTTTTTCATGATGTCTCAACTTAAATAAATTATAGGAAATCATCGACTATATCGACATTAGAACAAAAAATTACTACCTATGTTGCACTACAGAACACTTGTACTCAACATCATCCTCTAGGAATCTAAAGATCAGTGGCCTCATCAGTCTCTACCTGAACTATTAGAAAGCCTAATGAAATATATCATTCTGTAAAATAGTATTCCCAATTTATAGTCAAAGATATCATGCAATGTAGAATATTATATAAATTTAGTATGAATATGTTATAGTATCCTCCCATATTAATGAATCTCCCCACATATTTTTCACTATTGGGTGGCTCAAAAGATAACACTACCTCATTGTTTTCTATGTCCACTGCTACTCCATCTATTGAAATTACATTCCCTATAAAATAGGAATCCTAAATCCCATATGTTGAATCTGAGATTTTCCCATTCATATGTTTCACTCAGAGAATCCATCACACCAAAGAGAATCACCATGCACTCGTATCGATGATAACAATATTTTAAATAAATCTTTGATATATCCTTGTAAAATACTCAAAAATGGGGATAGCCTCAGTGGAGGTTAATCACCAAGAACAATAATACCCCTTATATATGTTCACAGTGGTAATCGATCTTAAATACTAGAAGTATGGTCATTAAGGTAACCTAATTTTTCTGATGGAAATCCATGCACAAGATCGTTCTACCATTAACATTCTTGGTGAACATTACTTGTGATGCCTTGGTTGAGACATTGGGCTAGAATACATTATAATTTTAAAAGTATACCATATGTACCTAGATCTTGCAAAGAACTATAGCATCCGCCCAATATGTTGGAATCGATATTAGGGTTGTACTAGGGTTAAGGTCGATGAAAATGTATACCTCTCAGTGGGGAGGTAATCCTGTAATTTCCATAGGAAAGACAACTTCATTATATGCCACCATAGTAGAGAACTGAAAACTCAATGCATCCACTACACTGATGGATATTCTAGAAAAATTATTAGTAATCAAATGAATCTTCTTATGAATGATTCAATCCTTTGTTTCCTAGGTTTTCTTTTCAACCCCAAGGAAAACCACAACCCATCACGGTGGAAACACCACAACCACCACAAAAAACATTCTATTTGGGAATAATAAATTGTTTACCAATCCATAAAAATTATTTTGTTGTAGTACCTCGTCACATTTACAATGAGATCCCAAAATTAACTCTTTCCACCCAGAGTCAGGACACAACATTGGTATGTGTGTGTTACCCCTGTTTGACCTCTAGTAAGAGTCTATATGTGAAAGGTTTGATCCAAGATGAGATATTTATGTCTAAAACCAGAAAAATTGAAATAAATGAAATAATAAAACCTATGTATATTAGTATTATATATTTGTTGAAAATATAAAAAACATACCTTATATATCCATGATACTCTGGGTCAAAATCCTCAACCACATACAACTACCCACATCCCAATCCCCCACATACCTAAGCTTGGATTGGACCACTTGTGGAGGTTGTTGTAATAAGTCAAAATGACTGCCACCCCCAACTATATTACCATATATTATAGAATGTAATCCACAATTTTAACATACCTTCTCCTACCTCATCCACTACCAAGGTTCCCCAGCCACTATCTTTATATTGGCTATATGGTGGGACAAAAAATATTGAATGATATGTCCTCTAATATTACAATGTTATAAGTAAATATCCCCAATTTTCATAGATCCATCATTTAATACCTAAAGTATAGAATCATTTTCATTGGGTCACCTCCTAAAATGTCTCACACATCCATATCCCTGTGGCTGACATTAATATTCTGCTACCAAAGAATAATGTCATTCCTGCCCACTGGCCAGACCAACTCTTTTTTTATTCTCATCCTTGAAACTCTTGACAACCAAATCATTCTATTAAACCCCAATATATGTTATAATTATAGAGGTATCTAGATGGATTTAATTTATCTAAATATTCATCACTTAAAGGTTTGATCCTAAAATAACTAGTCATGCACTATATCCATTTAGTCAGAGAGAGGTTGTCTATCAATAATGATTACTCACCCATTATGATACTTCCCTACCAATGAGGTAGAATCTCCTTTATAGGTACAACCCTTAAAAATTTCTGGAGATAATTCCTCTATGAAATGGTTCTAAAAATATGATCACACTATATTCACCTTATCGTACAACTAGATCACCAAGCCCGAACATCTTCCTACTAATCAATGAAGAAGGATCTCTTCCCGGACCAAAATCCAATATATTGGCTTCCTAAAATGATGGAAGACATGTGTTACCACATCAAGGAACTCCTAACACACCAATGGGTTGGTCATAACATAGATTCTATTTGATATTTAAATGAAACGATTAAATAAATCTCATCAAGAACATAATATCTTCTATTACAGATGGTACCACCAACTTCTTTTTAGGTGGTGGTATTATTAGTGCACCACCTAAATGTAAAACCTCTAGTATAGGTACTTATATCGAATCCTCATCGGTAAGGGGATCATCAACATGCTCCTGATGCTCAATAATAGATATAAAATAGAGTCGAGGCATCATGAAAGTAGATATTATATATGGAGGTCGATGAGTATATATGGAGAGATGACCCATGAAGGACACGTAATCCAGCACCCATTCCAATATGAGGCACATACCAATGTTTTCCCCTATAACCAATGTCTACATGTACCAAGGTGAATGTATGTTGATTAGAGATCTTATGTATGGATATATCAGCTTCCATGCAGACAACAGAGTCTATGGAATGATATATGAACACAAAACACTTTACATTGTTTCCCTAAACTAACATTACTAACTCCATTCCAAACATTGAACTTACCTCTAATACCACTTTATCACAACCTATACTAATAGGGTCTATTCCATAACTACCCCGATCCCAACTCCAATAGGAAAGGAGATAACAACTAGCATTGTATAAGAATATAACTAACATATTTGGTCGTAGCCTAAGGTAACTATACACAAGAACACATCTCCAATACCATATAATGATCAAATGTTAAAAATTTAAAAAAACTCATGCGTACATCTAATGTCCCATCCATCAGAGCATGAAATAATATAATGGAAAACAAAAGATCCAAATACAGGACCAAAAAACATAAATATAGAACAATTTAGATATGTATAGTGGTTTAGACTTCTAAATATTATCTTATGAAACACATCCCGGTATTTCTAGCAGACTAATCTCAATCAGGTCTTAGACTCTCTAGGAATCTGTCAAAAGTTTGATTGTCTTCATAAGACCTGAGATGTGTGGGAATGTCTCATGCATGGGTGAGTAAAAAAATAACGAGTAGTATAGAACAATATCATTGAGTATATAAAATCAATAATAAAATTCAACTCATCACATGTATATGCCTACATCAACTATAACATGTATACCATGTTGTACTCAACATAGTTGAAGTTCCCTGTCAGGATCCAAGAATCACTGAGATGGGGAGGGGGTGAATTAGTGATATATTTTCTATATATGTTTCCTTTATATTTTAAAAAACCTTCACCTCTTGTTAAAGTGTCCTTTCCTTGTTGAACACACCCAACCACATGAACCCACGATTTACAAGGTTCAGTACTCAACAAGATTAGTTACGTCCTTTGTAAGGAACAAAAATAATAAAGTACCAAAAAATTCACCAGAAATAAAATACTTTGATATGTAATACAACAAGTACTGTATTCCCTATAACTTGTGTAGCACTGAGGAGATAATCCTCATGTTTGTGTGTGCCCTCTTAGCACAAATACGTAAAGGAAATATGTCTGTGCTTCTTGACAAACATTCTCAAATATGACTTTTGAAAATAACTATTCTCTTTATTATCCAAAAGTGGATAATAACTACCTATAATTTGTAATAATACTTAGTCCTATACCCATGTAATATGTTGATATACTTGAAATCACTTCTCACTTAATTTGTGTACACAAATATATTTCACGTAGAGCTCCTTCACGGAGCTCCCGGTTTCGCAGATCACTCTAGTTCACAGAAGATTCTAGTTTGCAAATCTCACTAGATGGAAGGGCTCACTATTTTGTGGATCATAGATTGGTCTTTTTTAATTTCACTTCTTTTTCAAATCACAAAGGCTTGACGTAAAAAACTATTCATTTTTAGAGCTCACTACCTTCACAGAGGTTTCTTTCTCCACAAACCTTCTTTGTAACTTCAGAGCTATAACATTATCATTATTTCTCTCAAATTTTCTCGAGGGGTTAGGGGCCTATTTATATTTATTTTCTACCCACTCTAGAACATTTAATCCACCTCATAAGGACATCATCACTAAATCTATGACCTCTGCAATTTCTGCTGAAATTCACACTATTTCGTGTAACAGCATGGCTATTTTCAAGATTGGCAATGCTCTTCTTAACTGTGAATCATTCCATCCAATCCTTCGTGCCAATGTGATTCACAATTCACAATGATCATCATCATGGTATTTCTCGCTAGCAATCCTCTTCACCTCTACCACTCCTGAAGCTCATCAGAATGGAAAAAAAATCGTCAACATTATTAATATTTTCACAAAATATACTTCATGTAGCCCATCTTCGCGAAATTTATATTTTTATTATATATTCTTTGATATCATATATTTGAAATACTAGAACATATCCAAATTTTAGACCCCACAAATTTAGAATGCACTAAAAAACATCTCCACCTTAGACACATGCTTCTGTAAGAAAAACCATGCTGATGGAAAACATCATTTCTCCAAAATTATGTCATAATTCATGCTTAAAAATTCTCCAACCAACATATGATAGTTGTGAAATAAATACACTAAAAACATTCTCGAATTTACCGTGGAATGTACTATATCTTTCATGTATTTCTTCAGCAACTTATAATAGGGGAATTGATTTCCTTTCTTCTCAAAATTCATTAACAACAAATGGATATACTAAATTCATGAAATAAATATCATTATCCAACTTGGTACATACAATATTTACAATGTATCATGTTAAATTCACTTCCTAGATTCCAAAATATGATTCCTTCTCGTTGGTTCCACATATCACTCATCCGAGATAATACACTCCATGATTCAAATAGAAAATATTATGTCCATATGATATTTCATTCTCAACCTAACTCACTAAAAGAAGATAACAATGAATTTATAAAGAGAACGATGCATTGAAGGGGGTCCCACATAACAACATCCCATACACCAACAACCAAATCATGATTCACCCGCTATGTAGAGGATCGATACAAAGTTACTGTTAGTCTCAATGATATGATAAACTCTACATAATGAAAATTTGAAGAAAGAGGATGTCACTCCACGACTCAGGGTTAAATTTTAACTATATTATCCAAGACTAATCTGCCTCTAAAGGGATCAATATCTTTTATATAGGACTTGATTCCATACATAAAATTGAGGTAATAGATCATGGGGATTGAAGCTAATGAAATATGTCATTTGAAAGATGAAAAGGGATCCAAACCATCTTTGAATGGTTATAATATGTGTAATGGTGGTACCCAAAACATTCCATCATCACTTGGTCCAACCCATTTTCCATGACCCTTACACATGTCCATGTCTGTGTACATGGGATGTCCGAGCTCATGTACTCATGAATATGTCAGTGTCCCTCTATATGTGTTTGTGCTGAAGAATACAGACTTTAAGAACCCATGTATTCCGATCCACATCCATATAGCATCCACGGTACACATGATGTTTCATATTAGGGGTCTACACCATTTGATATATATGAAAAACTATGTGATATTTAACTTATCCTTAGAAACCAAGTTCCTCATTGGAGGGGGGGGGTCCCACACTGCATGTGAACCCGATGACATGCCTTGTAATCCTTAAATTAAAATTAATATATTTTATATCTCCATGTACGCTTGCACCACTTTCACTTATGGTTCACCGTCCATGCTATCTTGATAATTATGGATCTAGTCTGGTCCTACATCATGCTTTCCACTCACAGGGCTAAAATATTATTAAATTCTTGGTAAATTCCTTGATTCTCAATCCATAGAAGCTCCATAGAACCAAAACGAACAGAAATAATCAGAATGATATTTATATATCATCACCATTGTCACTGTATGATTCCATCATGAAACCCAACTAATATTTTTGACAACAATCTATCATACCAAGGAACAGGAGTAGAACAATTTTTTATCTGGTAATTTTTAATCCACAAGAAAAAATAAATGATGAAAATAATCTCATGAGGAATGGTGGGAGTTATCTACAAAAAAATAAAAATAGAAACAATAATTGAACATGTTTGGTTTTCCAAAATCAATTGGCATTACAATGATGAAAAAATATTGAAATTAAACAAAAACATATCGCAAATTTCCCATAGAGAATCCCATACCACAATACTATTAATATGAAAATAAATAAATTGAATAATTGATTTTTGGTTTATCATTAGAATAAATTAAGGGGGAAAATCCTAATAAAAAACACTTAAATTTATTTGTATTAATCATTAGCGATGAACGATTTTTTGTCATTGTTATTGGGGAGATCCTAGAGTCTTGTCACACATAGATAAATGATCCATGATATGGCCTTCACTCACCACAAAAGCTCCTTCAATTATCTCTCTCAAAAATCTATACGTTTATGGGGCTATCCCTTGGATTTGTTTTTAAGAGATTAATTATAGAGCAAATTCATGTAATTAAAATTAATTAAATATGATAAAAAATAATTTTTCTTATTTATTAATACATTGGTGACTATGATCAACTGATAAATTTTATTTGCTTTTTGTTTAGGTTTCATCATGGGAAAGATGTATCGTTTTGACTCGAATATAGCCTTATATTTTTTATTTGAGCTTCAATTTTTGAGTTACTCTTCTTTTTCTGGAAAACTACACAAGGATGATAGTTTATATATATAATATAGTTTAAAAATTCATTTTAGGGACATCATGCCTCCAGATATCTTTTAGTTTTATAATCTATGTCAGAAAATAATCCATTTAATATTCTAGAGAATTAAATTGAATAATCAAAGTAATTACCCAAAGAAGGATATCACCTTCCAATACTCCATTATATAATTATAATATTTCCGGTTTAGAAATAAATAGTTGGGTATCATGAATAACTGATAGGGGGAATACTGAATTATGAATTCAATGTATTACCCAGCATGATTGGTAGAGATAAAATACACCATTGAGTCAGTAAAGACTACTATTGTGTCTTATCAATAGGGGCTATCATCCCTAATCGATTCCATGACTAGGATTCCCCAACATATTTTAAAAATTGATGATAATGACTAATACTATCATTTTATCAAGGGAATCCATTATTGTTGGGGAACATAGTAGTGTAGAAACCCAAATCATGCTTGTGTGATTCTTTTGATGGAGGATTCAAGATGCAATTTTTTTTTGTTTTTGGCCAAGGTGTAAAGGATCCAAAAGGGTATTCTGGGTTATCATATATTGAGATGAAAATTATGGAGATATTATTTTCTATTCATATGGATACCATGAGAAATATATAGGATACCCTGTAGAGAGTATCCCTTTTTAATGTGTAGTTCATGGTGGGAGCCTCATGAAGTCACAGTTTGTGTCCATGTGGTTGGACAAACATCTTCAAGGTTTCACTAACTACTATGAAGTATTAAAAACATTAACTTTATCTTAATAACCTTAACATGATCATTACAACATCTTTGTGCTAAAATTAAATGATTTTTTTTTGGATTTACATCTTGGTGAATGGAACAACCACTATGAGTTCAGGTACACCACTCCGAGGTTGGCTCAATTATCGCAAGGTTAGCTCAGCCAATATGAGGATAGATTTACCAATGTGTGGTTTTCTGACTCTATTGGAGTATATTATTTCTTTTATGAGTTTCATATAAAGGATATTGTTTCCTATAATAATTTGTTGAATCTTGAATATTTTAATTATTCAATGTTTCCCCATACTATATCAATTTTATAATGGTAAGGGGTACTTATATTATTCCCTAGGTCAATTGTCTTCCAAGAATACTTCTATCTGTATAATTCCATGTGTATGAGGAAATAATATAAGGGAAATCCTGGCCTAATGAAATCATCAATATAAAACAATTTTTTTAGAAACATTGTGAGGTAGAAAAAACTCACCAGAATATCATGTGTTTTCCATATGTTAATAGTCTATATTGATATCTATGATCTAATCCATCTCAATGTTGAATTATAAAGGTACATATTGATGTCATGTTTTTAGGGTGATGGTAGTACATTTTAGTAAAATACACATTGAGGATTCAATTGATAGTCATCATGACGTATAGAAGACCACATGATTCCTCTAGAATACTTCACAAGTGAACTCATAAATACTCATTTATTTTTTCTTTGAATTTTATTATAATTATCAGTAAATTAGATTTCCCAACAATAAATATTGAAAATCAATTAAACATTTAATATTATTCATTATGGTTAGTATATTAAATCACTTAGAGTGATAAAACACATAAATATATATATTGAGAAATTAGTCCCCTAATGATGAAACCCCACTTTGAAAGAATGATATGTTCATAATGAATTCAATTAGTAATGGGAAAAGAGTGAAGAACCATTAAAAAGATGTAAATTTTAATGTGGTGGAATATTTGTAATAAATATTCATATTTCACATCTTTTTATGGGATCATAGTGAAATAACCATGAGTTACATTCAATAATATAAAAAATACTTCTATGCAAAATTTATATATATACCGTACAAGTTTGTGTATTATATAATTATTCAATATCATTAATCAATATTTTTTTTAATTATATATTCCTTTTTTGGGTTTAGAAAGTGAAAATCCATTTTGAATTATGTAATAGATGGATTGATATATGGGATGTATTGTGTGACTAATAAGGGTATCCTTGATTGTGATTTAATAGATTTATTATTTTTACTTATCCTCTTTGAGATGTGATGTATCCTAATACTGATGGCTGTCAATATATAAATAATTCAATATTGTATATCCTTTACACTATGCACTTAACAGGGGATATAGAGGGATGGTAGTTGACATATCATTGTCTTCCAATAATCAGTGTACATATGTGAGATGACAATTTCTTATATATTATAATGTTCACCCCTGCCATCAAGTTGTGATAGATCATATAATTCATGGAAATAATTTGGAGAAATGGAGTTCCTATGTAATTCCAACTACACGATTGGTGTGTATAAGTAGTACCTCAATTATTCTTAAAATGAGAATTAAATGGATGATGGTTTACATTAGAAGAGTCACTTCCCCCTATATTCTAAGGATCAAGGTTGACGATGATGAACTAGAAACAATATATTCGAGTACCCATTCCTCCTAGAAATAGAGAAAGTACACACACAAATTCATATAATGTGAAATGAATTTCCTCTACCTAATATTTATTGAACATAATTGTTGAATATTTTAATGTTTAACATTTTCTAGAAATATGTAAAACTCATATATTTGGTGAAGGTTATATCATATAACACTACTATGATATGTATAAATATGTATTTCATACAACATCTATTAACTGATGCATCTTGCGTGAGTTATCAGTTCTGGAATATACGATGTTTGTTATATTTAATAATTGATATACAGTATAGAATTAATGTAGTTATTTATTGAGATTGATTTAAGTGATCTAGTTATTGTCAGATTAAGATTAATCGCGAATAGAGTAATGTCATCTAATTTTAAAATTATTAAATGTTATCTATTATCTATTAAATTTTTTTCATTCATAGGTAATATTGACTACTTGAGACGACCATAAAAGATAAAATAATACTTATCCATATATTCACAATTGCAGTTTTTTTACCTTGTGTGAATGTAGATTATCAAATGTGAATGATTGATTTAATGGTTCTTGGAGATATTTGATTGATTTTTATATATTATTACGAAAAGATCTCAATATTTAGTCCACCAACTTTTAATTGTAGCGTAGGAATATTAATTGTTTTAGGGTTCATATGAACGTGGTGATATTTGGATGTTTCTTCTAATTGTACCAATGTGGGTTTTATTAAATATGACTATATTTCATTATTAAATTTTCATTTTTTTGTATACCATATTTTTTATTGATAGATTATAATAGGTTTTATGTTCTATAATAGGAAAATCCTTGAATGAATGTTTTGATACATCAACATATGACCCCATCCCCTTGAAAAATAGTTACAGGATAGGGATTTCACCTAGTGGAATGTTGTGATATAACATATTGTTATCATAATGTAAGAAGTAGTTCATATTTCATAACATATGATTTTTTATATTTATATACATTTAATGATACTAAATATACCATGTATATGTATTTACAAATGAGTAAATTAAAATTATTTAAATGTACATTTTATACGGAATAATTATTATTATTGATGAAAAATGACTTAGGAAAAACTATGAGAGAGAGGTTATTATCAAGGGGTCATTCATCATATAGATTTAGCTCGTGAATTTATGATTTTTTTTTGTTTTTTGTGAATACATGCATAGTTTGTGAGGTCATGATTAGAGATACATCTATTTAAATAATCATCAATTACTATGATTTTTAGGTAGATATATTTTTCAGGAGAGTTTAGGTTTGTATTGTAGAGATAAGGATATTTTATTATACATGATGACCTGAGATTGAGACAATAGATGATACACTATTCCACCAATATAATTAATCATTTAAAGGACTCGACTATTCATAAATTACAGACATTATATTTGGTTGTATTAAATCCTTGTGATATTTTTGAGACTCAGTTAACATGTGCAAAAATTAAAGAGTTATGACACATATTTTTCATTAATTAGAGGGCCAAAAGTGGGTATTTTTAACTATGGGATCATTATCATTAGATTATAATTGAATTATTATGTTGGGTGTTCTAGGATATCCAATAGTGATGTATATGAATATGTTGAATCCTTTTGGTAATATCAAATCATACTAGTTAATAAAAAATGGATATATAAATGTTATTTAAATAGTATATTTATTCTTATTTTCCATGTGAGGAGAATCCATATGGTAATGTGATCTAAGGATTATCTTTTTGTTTGATAATTTATATTGATTATTTTTATTGTGTATATTGAAGATTTAATAGTGATATTATTATATGAGATGAAAAAAGATTGATGGTGAGTATTTTGATAACTTCAAATGATTAGATCATTTCCGATTAATCATTTTTCTATTTATTAGATTTTACCATTTATAGTTATCCTTTAATAGATAATTCCATCCCATTCCAATGTTGTGGAATGGGTTTCAATTAAATATCATTCAAATTTTCTATATTTGGGAGATAATATTTTGTATATGGGAAATACTTGATAGTAAATCGCATATTAGAGTGACGATGTTCTAACATATAATTTTTCATAAGTATAATGGACATCGTTACTAACAAAATGATATTCAGAATAATCTCTATAGAGATAAAACATGATAAATATTATAATGAAGTTGGAATATATATGTTTTAGTGTAGTGGAATTTATGATGAATGGTGGTTAGTAGTTTCATCTAAGGTGGGAAACATTGAAATGTAGAGTGACTGCTCATTATCTAAAGATTTTCATTTATAGATGAAAGAAGACTAGTATATTAGTATATGAAATTGGATTTAATGGGGGGGGGGGAGTTTCTTTATTTATATTTATCTAGGTCATGCATTTAATTCATTTTTTTATAGAATTCATATAGAGTTTGTGTATGACATATTATAGGGAGATTTATTAAAATCATCCTTTTTTACGAGTTATAGGTTCATATATTGACAATGATTTTATGGTTAGGTATTCAAAAGATTAATATATTTTATTATTTGTGATGACCTAATATGAAAACAAGATAAGATACAATATTTGATTTCACTAAAAAATCATTGGATGTTAGTAAACATAATTTCTAGACCTTTTAAGTGGTTGTATCAATTAATTGGGAGATATTTAATAATTGATTTACTTTTCCAAAATATGACAGTTGTGTCATTATTATTGTACTAATTATAGTTCCACATGTGGGTCATTTTAAATGGGTGATCCTTATTTTTATAGTAGTATACCTAATTTTTAGTGGGTGTTTGGGGGGTTTTCCTTACTCACATATAGTTATATGATGATTCATTTTCAAAATAATAAATATTCAATGTTAATAATCTTATATACATTTTTTTTGAGATGTAAAATTTTTATTTATTCCCAGTTTCAATGTTAAGGGGATTCATATGGGAATGTACTCTAATTAAACCCATTAAAAAAGATATCAATTTTCAATTAGGTTCAAATAATATATTTGGTATTTACATCAGTGACCAGTACATGGAATGTAAAAAAAGTTGACACTATGTTTTTTGATTAAGTAATGTGGATTGATATTTTTTATTAATATTATATTCTATATATATGATTGGGTTATTTATTTTCATTTTTAAATGGACAGGATTTACCCCTTTTAATTTGATGTCATGTGATTCAAAAAACTATCATCCAACTTCTTTATTGTTTGAATTTTTGAGTTTGTATATATAACCTCAATAATTGTATATCACTCAATAACGTGATGATAGTGAAATTGATACATTTCCATGTGTATTAAGGAAAACAAAATGAACATAGTATTTTAGAGAATGATCTATACGTAGAGTCAGAAAGAGTGATATAATATCAAGGTTGGATTATTATTGTGTTAATGTAAAGGAAATGGTAAATAGAAGTGGTTGGCCACTTCCTCTATGATGGTAAAAAATGAAATGTGGAGTGACTAATCATAATACACAGTGTCCAAATTACATTCAATACCTAATGTTAATACCATATCGAATATTGTTTTTGGAATGGTGTTTTTACCAAAGGAATATATTTTTATAATATTTACGTGATGTTTAATTTTTTTCTAGTGTTAATGATGAGTACATGTAATGGTTTATTAATAATGATTTAAATATCCATTTACTTGATCATTCCAAGAACTATGAATCTATATTCATATTTATATGGAAAACAGGTAGAGGGAGAGAATACATTTTTCTTATAGGCTATATAATTAATAGAGGATCTATTCTAGAGGTCGACGTTTCTTTTTAGACGTATGGTCGATTATATTATTTTATACCCAATTTAAAATTCATTTCCATAAAATATTTTTTTCTTACTAATTGAATAAATTTAAATATTGATATATTAATTCAATGTATGTAATTTTTTAGAAAATAATTTATCAGTGTCTTAGATTTTACATCTATACCTCAAAAAAAGAAACCATAAATTCAAAAAAACTATTATATTTTATTATATTGATATAAATATATATAATTATAATAATTATAAAGGATATAAAATTTTATATTTAGGGATATTTTAGATAAAAAAATCCAATCAATTTTAGGGTAAATTTATGATCAAAATGAAAAATAATTATCATGAAAAGAATATCCCCTTACATCAGTATTTACAAAACTAATTTTTTGAGTGAAATTTGATATAGAACTGATGATTTGTTAAGTGTGGTGTTAGAGATATGTTTTCCTCTTTTTCTCATCATCTATAGATTTTTATGTCCTTAATGATAGATTTATGAGATAAAAATTATTTTTCTATATTTCTACATGTGAGAGAATGATGATGTTTTTAGGATTTTACAGAATTTATTTCTCTAATATTCATTTACATGAAGTAGTGATCCAATTAGTAGATGTAACATATTCAATCTCATATAGTCAAATAAAGACAATATAATACCTCAAACATTGAATAAATGTTCACTCGAGTCTCATACTACACATGATGATATGGTTAATCATGGTTATTTTATATTTTGATCATAAGGTGATGTGTTGGGATTGTAAATTATTAGGTCACAAATAGAATTATAATATTGAGATAAAATGTAGTGTAAATAAATCATAAATAAGTGAGGCTAGATATAACATTGTAAAACACCCTAAATAAAAGTGGTAAAACCAAAATAATATAGAGGGATCTCTCTATGGAAAAATGTTGGTCCACACATCCTTAAAACTAGAATAATAATCCCTCAAATATATCTCTGATTAACATATATGGAAACCACCTTGAAACATACCTCTTGTATTATCATCATAAAATATGATATTACTAGTGAAGATGATAATTAAACCCTTTAGGGGAGATCCCCTTTTACAGGGTTCCATTCCTACTCATTCTCCTCCAACCAAGATGGTCGGGGCCAATTTTCCACACACCACATTTTATACCAAATACCCCCATTGAAAAATTCATGTGAATTTTTCATCAATCAAAAAAGGGGTTCCATCATATATCGAATTTTTTGGTTTATTTATAAAAAATATTATCTCCATATATCCATTCTATCTACCAATCCATGTTTCCCACAACTCTATACGTCTAATCAAGGATCTGTATTATATTATCATATCAGATTCAATCACCATCATCATGAAATATACTAGATTTTATTTAGTGTGATTTTTCTGCATGTCTGCACTCACTTTATCCCAAAAATATCATAAAATGTGATATTTATCCCAATATTCCTCATCTAAGAACTAAAATATTGTATTATAATAAATTTATGATACAAAATACTCACTCTTCCAAGGGATATAGCTGATTCCTTCAAAATATTAGAATGTATCATCTCTTTGATTTTGTTGTTTTTTACTATTCATGTCCCAAATGTTAACATAGGTTTCTAGATCAAAAATATTTCTCAAATAATGGTAAATATATATTTCTATGAACATGTAGTAACTAATTATAATCAAGAATCTCTGATCATTATTTACACATATAGAAATTTTTTTGATTCCATAACATCATCAACACATTCATTAAAGTAGTTTTTATGATAACTATATCATACTCATTATACATTTTGCCCATAGAAACATACAATATATTTAATATATTCTCTTCCATAATTACTAAAATCACTCCCTTTAGAACTCTCATCACTCTATTCCAATGGAATGTCTTGCATATGATATAATGTAATTTTTGTAAGGAAATAATTTCCTCTATGGTTCAATCACAAGGACTACTCCTTGGATGAAGAAAAATAATAAATAATTAATATTTTTTATTTTAGTAACTCCAATGATCTTCATGTTGTGATTTTTACCTTGTATGTAAGTCCTTTTGGTTCATTTCATATTAATCAAACCATTCCTAGTGAGACTATGTGTGCTATATTCCTTTTATTTTGATTAATAATACATTACGGAGATGTTTGTTACCTACAACATTGTTATTTACTTCACTGACTAGTATATCCTTATTCCCAAAATTACTCACCCCAATTTTGATATTTTAATGATCAGTTCTCTGACTATGAAAATTATCCATCATCACATATGATGTTGTTTCTCCAATTAATTTTTGGTAGTTTTCCATCCAAATTTTTTCCTATATCATAATTTTACACAACATAATGTTATTCATCTTAAATTTGATGATCTCAAATTTCCATTCTTTTTAGTGGAATCATTAGTCCATTACAACAATTATTTCAAAATAGCGTATTTAATAATTGCAATATATATTTTCTGATGTGAAATACTAACCACTATTTCAATTAGAGGCAATAGTAAACTTTTTAATAATTATAAACTCCAAAAAAGTGAATATATCATGTTCAAACCTTCTTTTAATATCACTTTTTGAGATGTGAAATGATTTTCCCATTGTTTGAGTGATACTATAAAGGAATAGTAAAGTACAAATAATATGGAAAAAATGATACCATATATAACATGGAAAACCCATAAAAATTTAAATTGGTAGATAACCATTTGGAATGGAAGGATATCAGTATATATAAAAGTTTGTAGAAACTCCCTCATAATTTCAATGATAAATCATCATAAAAATATCCCTTGAATATCTATGGAATACACCTAACAAAATTCATCTTGAATAATGATCGTAAAATATGTGATTTCCATTCAATATGATTATAAACCTTATAGGGGTAGATTCTTATTTAAAGGCTACCTCTCACCCTTAAAATCATCCTCTACATGATCGGTTTTTGGGTATGCCCAGCCACCACAAATCCCTACACCTGCAAACATTTATAAATTAGGGGGGGGGGATTGGTTTTCCATAAAAAATGTTTATTCTTACACGATTTTCTTGTTTTATACGCTAAACCTAAGAAGTAAGTGGTACTAGTGTTGGTGTTCAAACAAGAATCTAATTATTATGTTGCAATAATTTACATAAGAACACATTGACAACATAATTTCAACAATATCCCATGATCGTGGGAATTTGATCACTACTATGGGATGACATAATGCATGTATATATGGTCCAATTAAAATAAAACTTATTTCATACTAAGATGGGACACCATTTCCACATGAGTAGTGACCAAATAGATTAAATTCATATAATTTTGTTTGAATGTGTTGTAGTTTATACACAAGTAAAAATACTTATGGGGGTATCATTTTTTCCTATATACCTTCTAAAATATTATCTCTTATGTAGGGGGACAAGGATGTTTTGAGTATTTTACAAAAAAAACATCATCAGAGTCCTATTGATATAAAAAACAAAGGAAAGAATTCCTTTTTAGGGATCATTTTATATATAATTTAAGGTATTGATGCCTAAATAAGTGATATAATTACTATTATAATGATATAATAATTATATAATGTTTTAATGAAATGGTATTCTTGTTATAATTCCACTAGTACCTTTATATCATTTTACTGATTCAATTGAAACTAATTGAATGTGAATTCACTATATAAATATAGGATATTAGGTGTGGTTTTTTAGATATAGTTTTAGATACAACCTCAAATTAGTTTTAAAAATATTATATTAATTTTTTTAGAATTTTTATAAAACCTCAAATAATAATTATTTTTATCAGAAATTTTAATAAAAAATGTTAAATATATAAAAATAATAAACTACCATGTTCCCTCCTTGACCTCACACTGACTCCTATAGTCCTAACAATATTGACCCTAATAAACCCACTAAATCCACCTCCCTCAATTCTCACCACCTCCCATGAACATCAGTCATAAAATTATTTTTCATCATTGTCGAATCCCTCCCATGATGCTGACCATTGACCAGTAGTCTCCCCTACTTTGACATCAACCTCTGACCCTCAATCCCACCCCTCATTGATGACTTCAAAACCACAACATCCCCTACCCACCCTCCATAATTTCCTACCATAGTGGAATCCCTCAAGATATCCTCATTATAGAAGGAGGGCCATCTTCCCTATTTTCCAGTGATCACAACCCTCAATGGCTACTAATCCCTATCCATATACATAGTACAATCTACTCATTCATATATAAATTATTTAACTAATTTTTTTTAAAAGAACATTTATTGTATCATATCCTTTACATCAACAATGGTTTTTCACTCACATTTTCTTAGTTATTGTCTTCTATGACTTCTAAAATATTTTTGGAGGGGTAAAATTGATGCATTTATTTTTATATTTTTCTTATATAATTGAATTATTTTCATGTTATTTTTTTTATTGAATCAAGACCATACTATGTTCACTTATCAAATATAGTGTTTTTTAAAATTTATTATAATAGTTTCATTAATGATTTATAACATTAAATCATAATATACCTGGACAAGATGGAAAATTATATAAATATGGATAAAAGGAGGAATAATTTATCCAGAAACACACCTCAGTATACCATGGATTAGGTTGAATTTTTAAGTTGTTTATATCAAATAGACCAGTAGATGGTTGGATAAATTACATATGTATATTTTAAATTCATTTCATAGTGGAAATTAATCATTGAACGTGAAAACATGATATTGATAAAGAACCCTGTTGGATATTTTTATTGTATTTAGAAAAAAAATATAATGTCATTTAATGTAAAAAAATTACTATCATATAAAAAAAATGTTACATACCAGAGAATAATTCATTTTGAAACAAGATATATGATGAATTTTTCTTATTAGGATAAAATTCCCCTTATTCTAATATATAAACTAATGATTACTATTCTCTTTAGTAAGTTAATATTTCTCTAATCATTAGACACCAATAATACTAGTTTAATGAAATAATTAACGACAACAATTTTGAACTATATGAAGGGTTTACCATGTCTTCAATGTTGTCATTTATAATTATATTGTATTACATATAGTGTATTGGTGGAATTTTTGGGAAATAAATTTCAAGGAATTTATAGTTTCATCAGGATTACTTTAGTTAATTTAAGATCCCAAAATTATATTATGATATATTGAAAATTATCAAAAAGCATAGAATTGACTATATCAATATACATGGATTCTTTAATTGTTACATAAAATATTGTGGGTAGGAGTCTAATAATGAATAATTTTTTATATTTCATATAATGAGATAAATGTCAATGAACAATAATGGGAGTAAAAATCAATGAAACAACATGAAGAAAAACAATAATAATACCCTTAAATATTTATTATTATACATTCTTATACAACCTTTAATGTAATTAATATTCATGTCATTTGATACTGTATGATATAAATAGTGGCCTGCACAACATAGTATCAATTACAACATTATGCGACATTAGAAAGATTCATCATATTGAATTGTGTTTTTTTTTCAATTATCCAAACTATTATTTGGATCCTATAAATGATTTTTTGTGAATGGATTATGATGGTTTTAACAATTTATGAAATTTCAATACTATGTATAGTATTTTTCTAGTATTTTTTCTACTATAATATACCTATATTGATGTGTATTAATAATAATTATATGAATAGTTAGCTGATTATTAATATAATTAAAATTCCTAGAAATGAAATTAATGTATACCTTCAACCAATAACATATTAGTTACTAGAACTATGGGACGATGGAATGAAAAAACATGATGCTTCAATGAGAATAATATTCAAAATTCATACTAATTTAGTGTGCAAAATTAGAGTCATTATTTAATGATAAAACATTTTTGTTGGAACAATCATATTAGTAGGATTGTCAAATATGTATATTTGATTATGAAACTCACCAATTAAATCATAGTAGAAAATGGTGGTTAATATTTTATCATCAATTCCATGATTCTTCTCATAAATTCAGGTTTACTAAGAATCAATTCAATGGAGATATTTAATTGAGATATCCAGATCAATTTTAATCTAGTTTTTAAATAATTGGGAAAATAATAAATGTGATTGAAAAATTTAGAATTTTTTTTCAATCTATATATGGAGGTAAATTGTTATATAGTATAATATCTAAAGTACTTGAATATAGTAGTAGAACATAATAAGTATAATTTAAAAAAACATATTATATGTTTAATTTTCTATATCATAATCATGACGTAAATCTTATTGAGAAGAATATCTATATTAATATAAATTTTCAAATTGATTAATGATAAGGTTAAATCGAAGGATACCCTTTATACTCATAAGGGTTTCAAATCAATGAATATAAGGCATGTTTTTAGGGAAAATGATATTGGGAAGTATCATTTGTATATATTTACAATGATGCATTATGGGATGATTGTATTATTTTAGTCATTAAATAATATAACATTTATTATGGATATTGAAGTAATATTTTTAGTATCATTGAGTAAAAACATCGAATTTTACATAGATTGATAATTTATGAATTAGATATTCTTATATATTAGTTTCTATATTTACAATTTACAATATGTTACTTAAAAAATAACTATAGTTTTTGTTTATTCATGAACTTATTTTATAGACGAGTTGGAAAACATATAAATCCAAATTAACATGATAAATATCATTAAATAATTCATTTTCACATGATAAATTAGATATTTTATTTCCCCATCATTATTCATAGTTAAGATTCATTTGACAATTCATTAGTCATGGTAGGTTAGTACACTATCAATGTATGTATACAATTGATGTGTTCATTTCTATTAATTTTATCACAATTGGTGAATTCAATTTTATCAAATCATTGAATAAATTTGTTAAAATTGCTTTTAACATTATTTCCATTAGGTACATAGGTTATTTGAAATCATAATTTAGGAATAAAGGTTAACTATATACCTATATTGAGGAATGTTACATAGTTGAAAGTTCCTAAAATCCAATTATTTGTATTTTGATGTCATTGAAAATATATACAATTTTTATTTATATGTTTATGACATCTCAACTAATTCTCATTCTATAAACTAGTTATCAGTATTTCAAACAATGAGATGACCAATTATAATGGGGTAAACTTTTACACTGTATGAATTATAGTTGCTATAATAACAGAAATATGTTATAAATAATACTCTAATAGGAGATCCTAGTAATAATGAATTACTATTTAAAAAAAGTGATGAATAATGGTGTAATCTCAAAATTAGTTTGAATTAACAAAATTTGTCCTTAAGGAAGATTTCAAATGGGATTCCTATAATGTATGTATACACACATATATATATATATATTATTTACATTTAGTTATTTTTTATATGATAAAAGTAACACCCTATATTTTATTTTATAGATAACTAATGTTTATAATAGATCTGAAATATCAAAGGATTTGATGTTTTTTGTTTTATGTCATTTATGTATGCTTGAGAGATTTGATGCATACAAAATTCATGGCTTCCAGTTTCATAAAATTTGTCATGAAGAATATTGGAAAATAAAAAGTATATGGTTATTTAAACATTCAGTTGTGGGAAGCAATTAAAATTCAATGGATATTATTTAAATAAATTATGATGGTCAATTTCTTATTTTCATATTCAAATGAATGTTTTCTAACATTAATAGGGTTATTTGATGCATTTAATACATTTAACATTTTTCAACATATCTCAATTGATCCATAAAAGTGAAAATTTAGTATATGACCAATTAATATTGGAATTAATGATAAGATTCATTATTATGTGAAATATGAAATATAAGAATTTAAAAGTTTTTTCTTACAAAAAATGTAAAGATTCATGTATGATACAAGCTATGAAGGTCAATTGGTAATTTGAGATAGTGAAACTCATTTATAAGAAATAATTGAATATGTTTTTAGTGACGATATTTAAATTTTAGAAAATACAATAGAGGGTCAAAATGAAGTACATATCATAATGGTTTATGATAACAATGATTAAAATGATGATAAATACAATTTAATCACTGGAGTTCTTGTGTCAAAGCCTCTGTTACTAACTATTGGTCATGTCCATTGTGTCGGTCTTCCCCCCTCGATAGGGGAAGGACCTTTGTCATCCCATGGGAAGGCTTCCAATATCTTGATTTTTCCCTTCTCAAATACCAATTTTCTTCCTCCTTTCCTTCCAAACTTTTCCCCATAAATATATATATATATATTTTATGGTTGCGATAAACTCCATATAGTTACTTCAGAAATCCATGAGGCCTCATCTCTATTCAATTTAACATTGAATTCTAAAATTAGATAGTGTCGAGATTTAGTGGATTCCTTCAAAAAACATATCAATAACACATGGGGAATAAAAGAACATGAAAGAGAGGGCCTTCTTGATAGCAGACACAACATGTTTGGTTTCTCTTTAGAAAACTACTTAATTTGAGCTTGATCTAATATACCCCTTTCCCCTAAAATGGTCTTTGTTTATATTTATTCAAGTACTCTTATGGCATTCACATGAAACATGATACATAAATGGTGGATATTTGGGTAGTCTTCACTACAATTGAATTTCTATATCCAAATCCTTTGGTGGTGTGTTTTCTAAAAAATCAGGTGGGTAGATATATATAATCTAATTATAAGACGTAATCAGTTTTTCACCTGAATCATCCATGAATATGTGTAGAGGTATGATGTGTCAGTAATTTCAGTTGATCTTTTTTGGATTACAGCCCGAGAATAATTCTGCAGAATGAAATTTGTGAACATTGAGTCATGTTCAAATTATTGTTCATTATTTAAGAGATTTGGTCATTCAATATATTTTTATAGGAATGGAATGAGGAAATTACATTAGGAGTTGGATATAGATGTAGGATGAGGTGTTCAAGGTTTGGTTCCAATTTCTAGTGATGTCTAGTTGAATAATTTGGATGTTCGAAAGATTCCATGTAAGGTGGAACCTATTCGTGGTAGTATTCACTTGGGATATCTAACTGTGGAAGAAATATTAAAAAAAAATTAGGTCTGATTTAGAATCCTCTATGTATTCGATGCATGTTATTTCAGATCGAGGGGTTATTGGGGAGCTTCCTGTGGCAGGTGAATTATGTCCTCTTCTAGGAGATTCATTTCAGATAATATATGAAGGGGTAGTGAAAATGATAGTTTTTATACACCTAATGATGGCAGGGGGTAAATTTTCAAATGAATGAGACCTTTGGAGATGTATGATATAGTCGAAGCCTTCTAAAAGGCATAAGGATTTGGGGAGGTTATGAAGGGATCCAACCTAAAAACAACCACATCCTTCTTGAATCTAAAAAATAATTTTGAATGGATATGAGAAGAATTTTGGGACGAGACCTCCATGTTTTCAGTGGATGAGTCAGATTGATATTGATGGCCAAGTTTTGGTTGATAGATCTAAAAAAGGGCTTGGTAGTGTTTTGCAATCCCAAGGAGGAAGAATGGGTATTGAGGACTCAAATATCCAAGGAGATTCATTGTAATTAGGAGTTAGATACCCTAGGGGCATTAATATTATTGATATCTTCTGAAACCTATGGATACAAGGTCAACCAAGAAAATTGGGTCAAGATTATAGATAATGTTTCTTCAGGGAAGGAACTTGTGAAGGAGATAAACCTAGATCTGATTAATGAACCTAAAAAGGATAATGATGGTAGATATAAGTGCCATCACATTGGGATGATGGATGACATGATGGGTATCCAATCTCAGAAATAATCCGGTTTAATTTTTAACCAGATAATTTAGCAGATGTTTCATGAAAATGTGGTTGCTGATGTTGTTGGGTCATTGGACCTTAAACATAGAACTAAGTTGTAAGAAAGTGAGAAGGTAGTGGAATTTTGTGATCATAACCATCATTATGATGAGAAATTTTGGATGAGGCATTGATTATTTGGACTCTAAAAAGGATACAATCAGGATGGGAGATATTGCAGTTTAGGTTGAATGAAAATAGGGTTAGATAAACTTGATAAAAAATAAATACTTAATCCTGGTAAGTGTAATTAATGAAAAAATTATAAGTAGAGGAATCATTACATGAATTAGACATGATTTATTATAGCATAAATGAAATTATCAAATATAAACCGGAATAAAAGCTAAATTCTTTAATTGAAAATATATACGGATACATCTTCTATTAGGAACAAACATGTCATTAATACTTTTAAATTCTTTTATATTGTTGGATTTTTTCTTGTTTAGACTTGCATGGTTTCTCACTTTTTCCATAAATTTGTTTATATAATAAAAGAAATAATTTTTGACAAAAATCAAAAATATAATAGAATGTATAAATATATAATTAAGCAATATTAAAAAAAATCATTTATATGTGATTCATACATACAGAACATGTTCTTATTTTTCATTCTATAATAATAATTTAATTTGGTATATTTTTAAAATTTATTATATTTTAAACCATTTGAATTATACAAATTCCATGAACAAAAAAATTTAGAGATCATAGTGGATAATTATCTTATAGAATACCACAACCACCATTATCATAATAGATCCAAGTGAATTTTCAATACAAGGGATATATATTGAGGGATATATTTCCCTTTATGTTATTGGTAGACCACTATTAGATTCACCTCTGCCAAAGGAGTAGTTGTTCCACCCTCAATGTAGGGGATAGTATCAAGTTAGAATTACTATTATGTATTCCATTGTAATAAAACTATATATTTTATTAATTGATTATTTAATTTATTAGATAGATAAAGACAAAAATAGAATAGATATAAATTGGAATAATAAATAAGTATGGTTCTTCAAAGACTAAATGATTATACTTACATTTTATGAGTTCACGGTGACGACTGGTGATGCTTCCAGAATCTATGGATAGATTCTATCCTATCTTTCATGGTTGATGATGATATTTCGAATTAATTATAACTATTGATTCTATATTACCACATATTTTAATAATAATGTATTTCACAACAAATTAATGTTTATGTTAATTTAATATTCATTCATAACCAATTTAAATGACATCTGTAAAGTTAATTATATACTTATAAAGAGTTCTATTTTTTGTTTTGTTTTTTATTATGATTCCCCTAATTCAATTTAACTCCCTAGTTTCTAAAAACTGGGGAAAATATTGAGATATTTTAATTACGGATAATAATATTAATGTAATGAAACATCTTTTAGATAATGAAAAATGTTTGAGAGTCCCTAAAATAATTTCTATTGAGCATTAAATGATTTTTTCAGTATTATAATAACTGAATCTCATCATGTAATTTCATACTATTATGGTATTATAAAAATATGAACAAAATAAAATTATTTTTTTAACAATTTTCTTATCTTTTTTAGGGTTCATCTTAAAAAATTATATGGATTTTGTGAAATAATTGATTTATCATATCCCTTGCTCACATAGATTTTCAAGAAATAGAATAATCATGGTTGTATATTGTTATATTATTATTTATACTATATTAATATATGTTAATGTTTCTTTAACATCAATATGTTTTAGTAAAGGATGATGAATTACACATCTATGTTGACTAGAGAGAGATATAGAATAATATTTATGGTAAACCTGATGATATTTTCATGAATGAACTAACAAGAGAAAATAGATAATGTACTTTTCATTACATTTGAATGTTATTTCGTTAATATGAAAACATATTAAAGAAAAAAATTATAATAACAAAAATACATTAACATAAATTAAATGGGGATTACTATATATACTATATAGTATAATTTGGATCTTTTGCAACCATTTTATCCATGTAGCTAGGAACATTTAATTGGGTTTATGGAATGTTTATTGTTATAAATTATTTTTCATTATTATGAAATAATGGTAAAGATATAACTGTAAATAGTAATGAAAAAATTATGAATTTGATAATCTAATGAAGATAATATAATTTAAAAATCATTGTTAATATTGGTGTACTAATATCATACAATTCAGGATTATTAGAATGTGAACCCTTAAAAATCGCTATATGAATCCCATAATGATGCAATTGAAATAATTTTAGGAAAGGACCATCCATGGTGTTTTTGAGGGATAAGTTGAATTCCTACTCCATCAATTTCTTTTTCTAGGGTTTCACTATCATTTACTTATATACATTGTGTGTGTTTGAGAATACCAATTAATCAGGATAAACAAAGAGATATTACAAGGATGAAAGAAAATGTGAAAAAATCACCCTTTTAGGAAACCATTGGCTCAGTTGGAGTCATTAATGAATAATTCATTAGTTTATAGATTTTAGAGGATGATGGGAAGGATCCACAGAGATATTTCATTATATTTTTCTCATCATTCCAAGGTAATTTCTAATATCCATTCATTATTCACATATTTGGATTGAACACATTAAACATCCATGGTTAAAATTAACATGACACTTTTATTCTAAAAACATGCACTTTGAATCATATGAGCCATATCGTATGTCATAATGACATGAGGTAAATACCCAAAAAAAATCAAAATGAAATATAAATCATTTTTAATATGTTTAAAAAAAATCCATGTTTATTTTTTCAGTTTTGTCCATAAGATGTTCACTTTAGGGAAAAATGAATCTTTTATATAAAAATAATACACTTTGATTTATAGAACCTATTTTTGGTTTCATAAGATCATAGTATTATAGTAAAATTAATATATATTAATTTTATAAATATAGCATCTTTGGCATTGTGAATATGAGTTATAATTTTCCTTGGATTTTAACTAACACATTTTTAGTTTTTTTAAACACTAAAATGTGAATGTAATATTAAATAATCATATAAAAAATTTGATATTGATTTGAAATCCTAGTAAAATCACTTTTAAATTATTTTTTGAAATGGACTTATTGAAAGCACATCCAACTGGCCTATTTTTTTCCTAAAAAAACTCAATAATTATTTGAAAGAACATATATATTAAAAAACATGTTGTAGTGGTTAAAATATGAAATAAATCACTATATGTAAATGAAATAATATTAAAATTACCATTAATTTATTTAGGAAATTTAAGAAAAAACATAATTTGATATTGTGATTTTATGGGGAATCTTTTAAAAATGTTATTACTATTATGAAACACTAAAACATACTTGAAAAGGTCAAAACCATAAGAAATGACCATAGATTTATTTGATCTCACTAGAAAAAAATATGAATTATTTGTGGAATGTCCATGTATAAAACATGGCCACCAAATATGTGATTTGATTAGAATGAATCTATTTATTGTTTTTTAAAATTACCAAGACTAAAATCACATGTCATTGAGTTAAAGATAGATAAAATATGTCACAAGGCTGTGTAGTCATATTAAAATAATAATTGAATGATTTTTAATAATTGATGAACTGAATACATATAATTTCATGTTACTGGTTCCCTGAGATTCACTATAACAGATTTTTGGTGTTTTAAAAAACTAAAACATGAATATAAAAGTCCAACTATATAAAATAGTCTTTTTAATGATATTAAACAATTGGAAGCTCATAGATAAGTTATTTTTTATGTTTTAAAAAACACAACACATGCATATGACATGTGGCATGATTAGAATGTTGGAATAAGCAGTTTTTATTTGTACCAATGTCTTTCAAATGTGTATTAGTGGGTCAACACAAAAAAATGGTGTTAAAAAACAATGAATTCCATGGAAAAATATTGTAGATTTATTTAGTAAATATAATAATTGGAAAATTTTAATTTGTATTTATGGTTTTATTTGGATTAATATAAATGAAGTTTAGTTTTTTAAAACACTAAAACATGTATCTATTGGTAAAAACATAATAAAATGGCCTCATATTGATGTGAATCCATGTGAAAAATATAGATGAATTATTTATGTTGTGTACAGGTAAAAAAACATCCATAATATGTGATGTTTTCTAGGAACAACTGAATAATTCATTTTTAAATATAAAAAATTACTCAATAACCTGCTTGTGGAGTTAAAAAAAAATTGACAACTGGTGGATACGAAATTATATTAAAAGTGCTATAGATTAATTAATTATATATATGAATTGAATCAAATTTATTCTATGTATTAGTTTACCTGAGATGCCTATAAACTTATTTATAGTGTTTTAAAACACTAAATGTTGTGTGTAATGGTCAAATACATTTAAAAAACCTGTATATTAGTGTGACATAAATAAAACCCAACTATTTAATTAGTTATGACCTTTTTTGTTGAGAAAAAATCTATACAATGTGTGGTGCTATCAGAATAACATAATAAAATGATTATAAATATGAAAATTTCTCTAAAAACACTTTTAGGGGTCAAAATTATTTAAATAATATCTCATGGATATGAATTAATAAACAACTATATATTTATTCATTAAATTTATGAACCAACAACAAATAATTCCATGTTATGGTTTCCCTATGGTTCATATGAATATGTTTTTAGTGTTTTAAAATAGAAAGTCATGCATGATATGTTTAAATCCATATAAAATATCTTATATTGATCTTAAATTAATGTCACACCACCATTGATTTATTTAGGACATTTTTGAATAGACAACATGCCCATGAAATGTGTGTTGTTCTTCGAATGAATCAATAAGGAGTTTATGAAGACCACAGTGTCATCAAAAACTTGTTTAAGCGGGTCAAAAATATGAATATGTTGTCGGTTGAGAGTTTTGTTAGAGGAAAATTTAAACATAAATATATTCAAATATATGGGATCCAATACTATTCCATTCAATGCTATAGCTTCCTTTAGATGCCTGTAAACTCATTTTTAGTGGTTTAAAATTATTAAAGAAGCTTATAACAACTGTGACCCTAGAAAATGACCAAATATAGATGTAAAATAATGGGAGAACCATATTTGAACTATTTTTTATGATTAATTGTTGATAAACCCAGAAATCTATGTGTTGTGTGCTTTGAATGACTGAATTAATAGTTTTAAAAGATTCTGATCACATTAAAAACATGTTTCAGGGGTCAAAACATAACTGAAGACATATTATCGTACTAATATCATAGAAAAATAACTATATATTTATTTTTGTAATGTAGGAATCAATGATATTTTATTTGGTGTTAATTTTTTCTATGGATTCCCAAAAAACGTTTTCAGTGTTTTAAAATACTAAAACCTGTGTGTACAAGTCAAATCCATAGAAAATGAAATCTTATTGGTAGGAACTAATCATACTAAAACAATTTAAATATTTTTATGTGATCACACATATAACTTGATCATAATCTATGTGATGTGCTCAAAATTACTCAATAATTTGTTTAAGAAAAATATTGATGTCTCTAGACAAGTATTTTAGGGTGTCCAAAAAATAACATCAGATGCATGTGAAACTAGAGGAGAAATACAAACCATTATATTTTGAAATCTCAGAACCCACCACATGGCATTCCAAGTAACATTCTAGAAGGGATTAAATTAAACATTTTTTACTATTTTAAAACACCAATACATTCGTGTAATTATTAAAATAATAATAAAAGCCATATATATTAAATGAAATCCTAGTAAAACCACTATTTAACAATTTTTTATGTTTAAGCATAGACTATTTTCCTATATGGCGTCTATTTTTCTAGAAATTAATCAATAATCTATTTTTAAGGATTAAAAATTCATTAAAAACATGTTTCATGGGATCAAATTAAGGAAAACAACATCACATGTCAATTAAATTAGAGGAAAGTGACCATATATATATATATTTAAAATGCAGGAACTAACAAAACATCGTTTTGAGTTATGGTTGTTTTAGGATACCCATTAATTTATTTTTTCTGTTTTGAAAATTTATAACGTGAATGAAATTTATAAAACCATATATAATGACCAATTATTAATGTGAAATAATCTGAAAACGGGCTCTGAATAATCTATGATGTTTTCACATTGAAAACATGTCAATATGATAAGTGGTGTCCTAAGAATGACTTAGTAAACAATTTTTAAAGATAAAAAAGTCTTCAAAAATGCGTGACATGGGGTCAAGGCCAAGGGAAAATGTCACGAGACATGTCTTTGGGCCCGTGTCGTGACTACACAATGCTCGCATTCCAAAGTCCAGCTACTGATGACTAGCACTGAAGGCATCAACATTCATGTGGGAGGCATTTTCTTGAGTACCTATATGCACACACATGCCCAACCAAGTCCCACATACTAAATATGGAACATGTATCACTATAAAAAAGTTGAGTACAAGTACAACTAATACTAGTGGGCCGAAATAAAAATCCCCAAAAAAATAACATAAAAAATGTATAAAAAGAAAACTCAGATAGTTTTCCCTGTAAACCCCACTTGATCATGATAATGGAGTAGCTATAGGAAGCTAATGTTGAAAATCTTATCCACACAATCCTATTGTGCCCCGTTTGGTCCTAGGCCACCATGTCCACCGTCGTAGCATTTGTCAGTCTCGTATCCACTAGCACCTCTAAGTCCCAATCCACCAAAGTCTCTGATAAAAGGCCGATTGTCTCCACCAGACCCAATCAGTACTGGTGAAGCCCATTTAGTGGTTAGTAACAAAATACTCTGTAGGGACCCCAAAACTAAAAAAATAACACACAACAATACTCAATGTAATGCATGATACAAAGGACAACTCATACCAGGAATGAAAAAGGGTAGCAATATAAGAGTCATCAGTCAAATTATCGAACACCTCGGTTGATGAGGAACTCATCCTATATTGAGAAATGTGGTCCAACCATGTCACAAATAAGTACATCCCCCTAATCTTGGACTACATAGGTACACCTCTTCATCGCATATCATGGCACTGCAAAGTCACACAGAATTACTTCTTACCAATCGTGGCAAACAAAGTAACTCCCCCTCATCGCGTACCATGGGACTCAAAAGTTACAAAAATGTTCGTTTGATGGTGGGCCTACATTATCACATGGAATAGCATCTAGCTAGTGCATAGTTGAGTCTCAGAGTGTCAAAAGTTTGCAGACATCAGGTCTCACCCAACCACAAGTTTATGTACGTAGCGCACCTAGAAGAACCTCTCCTCATGCAATTATTCACATCTCAAAATCCATGAAATCATATTTAGGGAATTCAAAAATACCCTCCTCCTAGAGAGGGTCCCAATTCCAGAAAATGCTCATCAATCAGACATTCATATTGCATGATACAAGTGTTTTAGTAAACATGAATGGGTTACTTCTAGGCCCTGTCTGACCCTGTCGGACCAACCCGACCAACCTTGCGCTAGGGACCCACATACCCCAGTTTAGTTCTAACTCAGTCGAACTGGCGTAGTTTGGGTCTGAGTCATTTCGTTCTAGCATGAATGGAGTCCAGGCCTAGTGGCCCCTGCTGGACCCGACCTGGTTTGGCTGAGGGTACAGCCCACTGGGTTTCCCAGTGACATAGTCTAGTCTAGCTTGTTGGGTCATGGGTCAAGGATACTGACTATGGGTGTGACCTTCCAACCCAAATTCCAATCCGAGAAGTGTGATATAGTTGTGGACCAGATAGCCGGGATTTGGTTTTCTACCGCTTCAGGCCCCAACAGGCCCAACCGACAAGCGATGCCTCCATCCTTCCAAGGTAAAGTGACCGCAGCTTGGTGAACCACCTAGACAGCCCAGATGCAGGACATCACTCAACATGGCACATTCCTACTTCCACGTCTCCACGTTGCACCCACCAGGCACCACATCTTCCCATGGCCTCTAGATGTTGTGGCACACTGACGTCCTCCAGCGATGATGGTCAGTGATGTTAGCCTCCTCAGCTACGATGCTAGTTAAAGTCGACTACTTCATGTGGACGATGTGGGTCGGCTAATGCCACTGATTTCCAGTGCGACGACACCAGCGCCACCTTCTACGGGCCCACAAAGTTTCTTTGTTTGACCTTTTTTTAATCTTTCATCGCCTATGGTCTTCTTGGGACTCATCCATCCCTGTGATGGTCTCAGACGCGCCTTTCCACCAATTTTGAAAATCTGTTCACAAGGAAAGAACATGAAGAGGGGTCCATGCCTATATACATGTTGGCCCATAGCCTCCATGTTAGATGTTTTAATATCAGAGATTCTCATGGGAGATGTCCAAACATAGAAAAATATAAACTAATCCCGGATAGCGAATCCCCAAAATATAGGTACCTTCCTGCATAAATGCATGATTCACATATAATATTGTTTGAAGTTTTATCTACATTTCTCATTTCTAGAAAAATTATGGGGAATAACTTGCTCAAATTAATCCCCTACTTCTTTTATGTTTAATGTTATAGTTCTTCATCCTCGAGGATTCAAGATGTTTCCGTCATTCGTTGCTTCTGGTTCCGATCTTCAAGGGGTGTATAAGATGTTTAAGTTCATTAGAATTTTCCAATATTCATTGTATAGGTAGTATATCTATGTTTTTTCAAAGAATACACACAATTTAATCCTCTTTCCACCAATGCATTAGACTATTAATAGGAGACAAGTCGCAGCACTTCACTACACTGCTATGTCGAGTCGTTACACTATTATGCTTCATTAATGCATTATCACATTTTTAGTTAATGATCCATTAATGAGTTCCATTAATACGGCTCATCACCACCTCATTACTACACCATAGCGTCTTCTTCCTCCACTCATTGGTGAGAAAATAAACAAAATAATTCTATTAATTCTTATTATTTTTCACAAAAATTAAGAAAAATAATATTTTCTCTAGGCCCTTTCCCGATGAAGTTACATAATTTCTCAGAAAATCTTGGTATTCTGAGTTCAACAATGCCTGGATATTTTCGATTCAATCACCGGTTTAAAAGTTAGAAGACATCCTTCACGCATTTACTAAACATACCATAAAAAATGATCAAAATTATATTCCAAGCACTCCGGGCCTAAAAATCATGTGCCTTCTGATTGTGTGGTCTCATAATAATTCTATATAATTAATGAAATTGTATATAATTTCCGAGACATTACATTATAGACACATTAAATATTTATGTCCTTAAAAGCCAAAACAAAACTGATCAAACATATTGGGGTACTGAGCATGATTCTGAGCCTTCTTCTCTCATGTGCTATCATGGAGATTCATGTGCTCACACTAAACTAACACCATAGGAATCAACTGCCCATCAGGGGCCCACTCTTCACAATCCCCTCTCTCCAATGGGAACCCCAAAAATTATGAGCCATCATCACTGTCCAACTCTCCCTAGTCTATGACATGTGAGGGATCAGGAAAAACCTCCTCAGCTGTGACACATGGAAAACATCATGCACACGATGCATCTATGGAGGAAGATCTAGATGATACACCACTTCGATAAGTCTGCTCCGGATGTGAAAAAGTATGATGACCCTCAGAGATAGATTTTTTTCCCTAGGAACGTCTCTACAATCCACGTTAGGGTTAGAACCAATGGAATACATGATCACCCTCAAAAAACACCAAGTGTCTCTATCTTTAGTTGGAATATGAATTATTCCTACACTGTAAATCCCTCATCCTCTCCTAGATGATCTTCACATTGTCGTTTGAAGCTCGTACCTACTCTTGATTCATGAGAGCCAACTCCCATGAGTTTGTTCCGTACACGAATTAAATGCATGTATGAATTTAAAAACCCACAATTAGTTCCATACCAATGGTGGAGTGATAAATTTTGTTCTATGAAAACTCCACCAGGGAAATGTGGTCCTCCCAACTATGACCAAAATCCATGATGCAAGCATGTAGAATGTCTACAAAGGTCTGTATGGTCTGATGACCATCTGTATGGGGATGAAAAGTTATGATGAACCATAACTGTGTCCTAAACATTGCTTCTATTCCCCTCTGTGGCTAGGATGTAAATCAATAATCATGATCTGATATAGTCATCAACAGAATTACGTGAATCTATAATATCTCTTAGATGTAGAGGAATCCTAATCCCTCTACCAGTCTCTTCTTTCATATGGATAGTAAGTGACCCGTCTTGGTGATTCAGTCAACAATCTCCTAGATAGTGTCATGGCCCTTGGATGTGTGTGGTAACCCCATCACAAATTCCATTGAGATACAATCTCATTTCCACCCTGTTACCTTGACTGGATAGGCCAATCCTACTGGAACTTGATGCTTGGCCTTCACTTACTGACAAATGAGGCATCATGAAATGAACTCAGCCATTGATTTCTTAATCGTGGGCCACTAGTACTGATGTCAGAGGTCCTAATAATTCTTCTAAACTCCGATATGTACCACCAAAGGGGAAGTATGCCACCACAACAACACCTGCTCCTACAACATCACTGGAAATATGGTGAGCATTCTGAAAAGAATGTTGTGCTCTCCACCTATCGAAAATCCATCAGGATCCCATCCTAAGGATAACTGAGCGAATCCTGCCTCGTAGTCTTAATCTGCCACATGTGCCTCTCTGACTCGTTGTATGTGTGAGGGACTAATAGTCATCAACTAAATATAAACTGCTCCACCATCATCCACGAAGAATATCTACATAGATACTACCTTCTCTACCACCTAACTCAGTAGAAACAAACTGGACCTCATGTTGATTGTGTCTACCACCACGGTCCCCTTCCCAAGTGTATACACTATCTCAATGTCATTTTCTTGGGGGAAATATACCTATCGACACTATCTCAGGTTCCGGTCCTCCTAAGAGAAGATATACCTAAGACTCATCAGGTCAAAGTCAACTGTAAACCACTCACCCATCATGTAGTGCTGCATCATCATAAATTCAAAGAGAACTACTGCTAAATCCAAGTCATAGGTTTCATATTTATGCTCATTCTTCCTTAACTACAATGAGTTTTAGGTGATCACTGCTCAGTACTACATTCGGACAAAACCGATTTTGGTCCTTCATGCATCACAGTAAACTTCATACCCAACACCCTCCTCTAGCAGTCTCAAGATGGGGGGCACTATCGAGTCTCTACCTCAACTCTTGGAGAAATTGCTGACATTTATCTATAAAAAAGGGGTTTCCCTTCCGAGTCAATTCCAATAAGGGTGATTCTACTTTGGTAAATTTCAGAACAGACCTCTTATAGTAACCATCAAACCTCAAGAATCTCCACACCTCGGTTATGATTCTGGTTGGCTCTTTAGAAGGCACTGACCCGATCTTCACCAGATATACTGCAACTCTAGACTCTAAGATGATGTTTCCCATAAAGTAGGCCCATCGTATCCAAGACTGACAATTATAGAGCCTACCAAAAATATGGTGCTATTAGATCTCCATTTGGTTAGGTGCTATCCAAACAAAGCAGAAAACCCACACCACAACCTCTAGTCAGTCCTTAGTGACCTAACTATTTGTCCCTCCATTGAACGTGGGAGGTCTCTACCACTGAAAATCATATAGGGCTCTGTGTCTTCACACATAATCTTCTAGAACCGCAAAAAGTAGATACTGACCATCTGGTGGTGGTTGCACGATTGCATCACATGGTGGGTCCATCACTAGAACTGGTCTTTGAAATGATGCCTCATCTCTAGGAGGTCCTATCTCACAACCACTTATCAGGATCTTGGTTAGTCGTCCATGTAGAGGCATCCTGAGATAGATTATGATGAACCATGACTAGAAGGTTATGCCTGGTGATATAAGCTTTATTCAAAACTACATAAAGGGACACGTATTGAACCAGTGTATTCATGTATAGAGCAGGAAAGTAGATTTTGAGGTCCTATTGTATGGATACAATGACCACCACATAAACATTGGACTCCATGAATATGGATGTTGGAATCCAAACACATAAAAATGTTCCCCAAACCAAAACACAAACTCACGGTCCTTATGGTAGGAATGGAAACCTTCTAATACAACTTTTTCATGAATCATCCCTAGGGGCCCGTACCGTTTCTACCCCAAGCCCCCTTCCGAAGGCTATGGGCTAGCTACTAGCACCAAAGGCATCAACCTGCATGTGGGAGGCATTTTCCTGACTGCATGTACCTAGAAACACATCCAAACAAGTCCCAAACTATAAAAGGGAACATGTATGACTAAAAAAATGATTTCAAGTACATATTATACAATTTATCCATAATACAAACCCAAAAAGAACATAAAATCGAAAACTACAAAAAAAAATTCGATGGCCATTCGTGGAAAAACCAACATGATTGTTAGAGTAGTGAAGCTTCTATAAACTGAAGTACAACGACATGTCCAACTAATCCTACTTGGCCTCACTTGGTCCTAGGCCACCATTTCCACCATTTTAGATTACATCGGCCTTATCTCCCTGAGAACCTCTAGGTCCCAATCCAACAAATACTATGCTGAAAAGTTGATCATCTCTAATAGACACAACACGTGCGGGCGAAGCCCATGAACGAGAGAGTAACAATATACTAATTAGGGTACCCAAAATAAAATGGAAAGACCACATAAATATCCTCAAATTAAATAAATATGCACAAGATAGATCACTCCAAGTATGGATTAGTATTGTGGTAGAAGAATTATTAGTCACATCATCGAACACATCATCTACTGGAGAACTCCTCCTCTATCACATAAAGTGGGCCTGCCAAGTTACACAAAAGTGCATCCAACCAATCTCATCTATCTTAGGTACTCATCCTCATCACATACCTAGGGCATGAAATGTCACAAATATGTGATTCAAACCATGGTCCTGCAATTTCACACAAAATTTATTCCCACTGAGTCATGGTTGAGTACCACAGAGTCCAATGTATATAGTCCTCAAGTCCCACCCACCTACAGGGATCTACTTTTAGAACTACTCCTCAAGCCATTTGTCACATCTAAAATTACATGAAATCTTTTATAGGGATTCCAAAAATATCTGCCTCATCGAGAGGGTCCAAACTCTGTAAACAGATTGTCAATCAGATCACCAGTTTTCATGATTTGGGCGTTTTAGTAAATAGGGGCGTCACCAACTCCCATCCTCTATCATAGACGGTGATGGAAAACCACCTCCTTAACCAAAATGTTGTTGGTGACACCCCTTCCATGCAACCAACATGGGTCAGTTGCAACTGCTAGTCTCTGACACCAGTGAATCCTTCTATGGGCCACTAGAGTGGTCCTGGTTGTATGTTTTCCTATCCCTATACAACTATGCCCATCTCAGGTCACCACGATTATCTTAGATTCACCATTCCCTCATTATTAAAAATCCATTAACAAGGATCACACATGCAGAAGCATTTAGTCCTATGTTCATGTCAGACTGCTCCCTCCACATTAGGAGTTATAAAAACGATGAGGCTCGGGAGAGTTTTTCAATCATAGAAATAGATAATGTAATCCCTGATATATAATCCCTCAAATATAGTTAATCTCCTGCAAATATTCATGATTTTCATATCAACCTTTTCATGGGTTGATCAGCGTTCGTCATTTAGAAAATAAAAATAGGTAAGAACATTCACAAACTAAACCCTGACTTCTTTGACATTTGATGATGTAGCGCTTCATCCTCAAGGTTTCAAGACGTTGGAATCATTCACCTATACCAGATCTAATCTTCAAGGGGCATCAAATATGTTGATATTTATTAGAATTCATCATTTTTCATTGTAAGGAAGTATGTTGGAGGTTCATCAGGTAATCAAAGCAGTTTAATCCTCATTTCGCCAATGTGTCAGAATATTTAAAGGAAACATGTCGTTGTGCTTCTACTACACTGTGACGTCATGTCACTACACTATTGTGGGTCATTAATGTGTTGTTACTATGTGATTTAATTATCCATTAATGTGTTCAATTAATCTTCTTCATTGATGCACCACGGCATCGCCGTCCTCCACTCAACTGTGAGAAATGAATTGAAAAAATTCATTTAATTTAAGTAATTATTTTTCATGAAAATTACAAAAAAAATATAAAATTTCTGCTCAGCCCTTGTAGGATGAAGTTAATTCATTTTTAGGTGAATTTCAGGAATTTGAGATCAATGATGCCCTCATATTTTTGTTCTGAGCAGTGGTTCAATAGTTAGAAAATACCACTCGCATGTTTACTGAACATACATTAAAAAGGATCATAATTCTATTATGGTCATTCTGGGTCTCATAATCACATGCCATTAGAGTGTGTGATATCAGAATAATTCCATATAATTAACAAAATTCACAGAGTTTCTGAGACATTATAGAAAAAATATCAGATGGTAATAAAATACGATAAAAATGACATGTTTTTTATTTAGGAAATTTATAAATTGACTACATGCACATCTAAGTTCTGTTTTTTTCTAGAAACCTGTAAAAAGGTGATTAGTGTTTTAAATCACCAATACAGTCATGTAACCATCAAAACACTATAAGAAAATCTCAAATTACTGTGAAATAATACGGAAAACAATATTTAATTATTTTTGAAATATAACACATTTTTCCCTTTAAGATTTTTTAATTTTTTTTAATTATATAAGTATCCAGAACACCACATATGGACATAAATATTCATAAAACTATTATAAACATGGTCCTTTACAAATCCAATTATGGATTCATATATTATATAACTAATATTATATTTTTAATGTTTCTTGATGTTAAATTATTTTTTTATGTTAATTTTTACCCATTTTATTCGCAAATGACAAATGTTAATTTTAACATTAGAAATATGTTTTGTGTGTTTTATATTTCACATTTTTCATTTTAAAGTTCTCATTTTAATTTTATATTATAGATTGTGGATGTAAGAAAGATCATGAATATTATAATACTTGATATTATTAAGTAGGATGTAATTATGGTTCTTGGTTTGTGTGGTATGTTTAAATATTATCAATGAATCCACCATAATGATGAAAAATTATATTAAATTCCAATTTATGCCTTCTTTTTTTTCAAATTTATGACATCAGGTGGTTGGTTCATGTAGATGAAATGATGTAGATGTTCATGGATGTAGTAAAAGTCATGGTATGACTTTATTTTGGCCTTCTATTGTTATTGGTGGTGGACATACATTATTTGTGTATATTGATGATTGATATTATGGGTTGATTTATTGTTTGGGTTGAATAAGGTTATGATGATTATGTTTTTAATATGAAAATTTGAAGAACGGTGAAGGTTGGATACAATTTTTAAAATAGTAAATCACGTAGAGTGTTAATGTGATGAGATTTCAATAGTGATTAATTATTCCTTCAATGATTAAATACATCCATGAAAGGATGATATGTTTTTAGTTAATGTAATGATGAATAAAATATAATGTGGAATAATTAATAAGTATTTGAATTGTAAATAACGGAAATAATAATAATAAAATTCAAATATATTGTCATTTTTTGGGAATAATATTAGAAATAACTTGACTTAATTATAATAAAAAACATTAATTATAAAAAATAACAAGATATTAGTCATAATGTTATTCAGATATCATAATAATTAAATAATGAATATTTTCATAATAAGTAATTATTATGTACATTATATAGGATCAGAATATATGAATCATTTAAGGATATTATTTTAGGCGAATTGTGATATTGTAAGTAAAATCTAATATGTAGGGCGTCCTTCATTCAAATCGATTTGGTATATTGTGTGTACTCACTTACATTAATATGTGATGTAGCTTGAGAAATATGGATTTTAGTTTTGAGACGATGTGATGTGGGATCTCTTTTATAATATAATACATCATTATTATTTTTAGTTACTAGCTTATTTATTCTATTTTTATCATATTTGTTTGGGTGTGTTTGTGGGATTACTAGGTATTGAGAGTTGTTTCTAGAAAAATAATGTAATTGTCAAAGATGTATGTTTATTTTAATTAATTGAGTATAGGTATAAATGTGTTAATAGAGTTGACGGGTTCTCTCATGTTTGGAGGTTGTAGTAGGTGCCTTTATATTTTCCACTACGAATTGCTATATTTGATGCCTATTGGGTGATTAAATTCCACGAAAATGGATTACACACCATGCAATATACTCCTAAATTGTTCTGTGAAATTTGATCATTGGATTAATGGTTTACAAGATGTATGTAGGTTTTAAATCATGTAATTCCAGAAATCTAGATTATAATAAAAAAGATATGATCTTTTGAGTTTTTTCACCCTTGTTGGAATAAAATCTAAGTAATGGTTTACATTCCCTGAAAATATCATGAACTATAGGGTTTTGGATTTCATCAGATCATTTATTATTCCTTCACCTACAACCATCATTTTCGGAACCAAGATCTCACCCAACAAATTTTTGGGGGATTCCTTCCCATTCGTATCACTTTATTCAGCAATCCTTCATTAGGGTTGTTTAAGTGCACCTATCACTCTATGTGTTACTTATAGATATTCTTTCTTTTGGACACATCTATTATGTTGGTTGTGGTTAAGTAACATCCCATGTCTTTATAGAATAATAAATTTTTATATCTATTTATATTTTTTAATTAGATATTAATTATAATTTATAGGGTACACTATGTATGATATCATATGAAACATTTAAAATGAGATTCTCAAAAATCTTCCATTGCACACAATAGTGAGTTATACCAAAAAATATTAAAATAATAATATTACAATCTTAAATGGTAGTTAACACATAAGTATTCTATTGGTAAGTATGAACATAATTAACTATATTATGATTTTACACATTTGTTAAATGTTTGATAATTATCCAATGAATTCTAGAGTGTTAAAATGAGAATGAATACAATTTTAAGCGTAAAATTCTCTAATATTTTTTAAATGGTCATATTAACATCTATCGATAGAGAAGTATTTTGAAAAATAGTTTTTGTCAATTTTATATGTTCTATTACATAAAATAAGATTTTTATTTAGAAGCGGGACACTACAATTTACATTAGTAGAATTTTTAGTATATTTTTGATAAAATCCATATTTTTATGAATGGTGAAAAATACTGCATTAAATTTCAAAAATGCCTTTTCATCTAGTTTATTCGTATAGTAACATTGTCATTTTAATTGGACTTATAGTGTAATCGGGTTATTTTTTATCATTTAATACAATTATGGCCATAATATATAATTTTACATTTAAATTGTACAAAAATGCATGTCAATCTTTTGATAGTTTCTATTTCTTAAAAACATGCTTTCTAGTTTTGATGATGGGAATTATTTTTAAATAAATCATTGAAACTTATATGTTTTGAATTTTTAAAAATGTATTCAAAATTTGGAATCAGATGTTCCAAATTATGTAGATAGGTACCGTTTATTTTTCGATATTATGATTAGTAACATTAGTAATTATTTTTATTTACCACATTTAAAGGGTAAACTTGACAAATAAAGTTAAATAGAATATTATAATAATATAATACTACACTACCTTGAGGCCTAAACATATTATATGAGTTATGGGTTTACAAAATATCTTTAGGCATAACCTTTGGCATTTTGGAGCCCCTAGTGTGTGAAAATGACATGTTAAACTAACTAATTTAAGATAAGAGAAATATAACATAAAAATGTATCATTTTATTAAAACAATTTTAAGGTGGGGTTCAATATGTGATATCTTTGAATATAAACATTATTTATAATGATGAATTATTCCCTTCATCATGGTATTTTATTTATAATTTCTAGTGATTACATAAAAAATTAATTATGACACAATGATGATGGAATGATGACCAAATTAATAATGGATTTAGATAAACGATATTATTAATATTAAAATAAATATTATTGAACATAATTTTTGACATTAAAGAATTTTATGGATGAATATGACATGTTATTAGACTATTCAATGGTTTTTTTCAATGTTATCTCTCTTTTTTGATTTATTTAAATTCAATTACTTGAATAGTGTAAAAATGTACATAATTGATGTTTAATAAAAATAATAATTAATTAAATTATTTAAAAATAGAAGAATTATTTTTTTAAAACAGTATTACTGTGTGGTATAAATTTTCTTTATGTGTAAAATTATGGGTAATTGAACAAATAAAATTAAAATTAATTGTCTCGTAACAATTAATATTTTTTACCACTCTTAAAAATAAATGTGAATAATAAAGAGTAGGTTGAAATGAAAAGGCTTAAAATAAACTAAATACATGTATAATAACTATTTTATGATATTATTTTATTCTATACTCGTCTAATATTTTCTATATATCATTTTGGAGGAATATACATTAAAAAACAATTTATATTAATTTAATATATTAATACTTTCTAAGTGTGCCCCTCCACTCTCCTAAAAAACACCCATTACTCTCTATTACTCACACATCCAAATCCTTTTAGTTCATCAAATATTATCCTATATATCTTACAATAATCCCCACCAACATGCTTGAAGCTTTATTTTTGGCATAACACCATTTTTATAAAAGTTACGTGTTCTTCAAAGGCGGTCAACCGAAGAAGAGGTGTCATTTTCTGTAAGTGTTTCTATTTTTTTTCTTCTTCCACAACCTCAAATCTCATCCATCAGTTATGAGATAATAAAACTAGTATCCTTAATATAATGGGATATAATTATGTTTATATCAACCCCTAAAACCATCTCTATATACATAAAATGTGAAATAATTAATGGTTTATGCGTACTTTTGAATTATCACATCCACAGACTGATTTAGTTCATTTTACATTTCCATCTATTAATATTGGTTATAATTGTGGAATAAATATTTATATTTTATTTTCATGGAATATTTATAATTTTGAGATAATAATATATCAATTACATTCTTACTTCCTTGTGTAAAAAATGATAACATCATTCGTGCATACGTGTAAACAATCACCTATATGAAGCGATTTGATTCATTTTTATTAATTAATATAATTTTATGATATATATAAGTATATGTAATTTATTATGAATATTATAATAATATAATGATCATTATAGATAAGTAAAATTATAATTACATTGTTTTATAATGATTACCAAAAAATGGAAATGTTACTCATGAATACGTACGGCCTACAATCTCTATGATCATAACATTGTTCATTTTTAATAAAAAATTTTAATAATATAAATTAAAAAATATGAGTGATGTGTAAATTTGATAATTTATTCATGAATACTAGATGATGTAATTATGAGAACATAGATTAGCGACCTCATAATATGACAAGTTTCACCTCAAGAACCGATTATCGAGAAAATGCCCAAGAAAACTAAATAATTAATTAATTATTTTAACATTGTTAAAACTGATGTAATGGGGATAATTAACATGAATAATGTTATGAAACAAGTATAAATTAACCTATTTTTATTATTCAGTAATATAAGGGACGAACAGGACTTTTCAAACTCATGGTAAGGGAACACCATAACCCAATTTCTATTATTCGAGCTACTCCTCTAATTGTTGATTATGTCATGCGATGATTATGTGAGATATAACTGTTGATATCTTATATTGAATTTATACATTATTTTTTTACTTATATTGAATACACATAATCAATCTATTTAATTTTCAAAATGATTTATGTAAGGTAATTTCTAAACTCAATTACCACTCATTGGTTTTTACGCATACTTCGTTGATTATATTATGCAAAGATTGTGTGTCAAATCATTGTTTGTTTATTTATATAATAATTTACAATGAACATTATGTGGATATACATTTTCTACACATAATCACCCCTTCATAAATTGTTACATCATTTATATAAATATTTTAAAGGGAAAATTTAACTCAATCTCATGTCATTGATTTTAATATCCATGTCAATGGTTTTATTTTTCCAAGAATATGTGTCAATGGACTATGATTGTTTTACAATTTATATCCACATATATTTGGGGTATTTATATTTTCACACATAATTATTTCACTGATTTGTCCTTAATATTATAATAATAAATTTGTACAGGACATCATCTCAATCACCTTTCACTGATCCATATATTTATTTATATACAACATTCATTTATACAGAGTACAATCACTCTATATGACTTTTAATTTCAATCACAGTTTTTCAATAGGAATTCATTTTTACAAAGCATTTTAGTAAATAAAAAAATGATGTTTTCTTTTTAATGTATGAGGCGACAACAACCTTTCCTCCCCAATTAGAATTTTTTGATATTTGGAATCTTATATAAGGCATAATGTTTTTAAAATGAAAATAAAATACCATAATCATTTTTTGGTATTTTGGTATTGAAAATGGTTTTTATAATGGATTGATTATATCAATATTTCAAAATGATTTCTTATGATTCATATATGGAAATATAATTTTTCCAATATGTTTAGTCATGTGTTATGATTATGTTATAGTTCATGGGAATTGCTTATGTATATGGGTGGTAATGTTAATAACTAAGGGCCAGTGAGTCCATGATAACTCTCTAATTCATTGGGGAATGAGACAGAGGTAAATTTGATGGTTTATCCTAAGAGATTTTGGAAATATACTGTGATCGGTATTCCAAACGTAACAATGAAGGTTAATCCCTAGGTGAATGTGCAATATTAAATGTGAGTATGTTATGGATACCAAAATATACCATTATGATTTAATTTTTCTATGAGTTATTCATATGTTTTATAATTTCATGAGGTCTGTTAAAGATCATATGTTTTATGAGTAAAATGTATGATTTCATTAATTTTAATGTATTTATGGACTAATGTTTTTTTATTTTATATCCGTTAATTATCTTTTTATGCTCATATAAAGTTTATGAATAGTTTTTCATAGGGTATAAGGAAGGGTAATAAAAAGTAATTATTTATGAATATTTATCTCATGAAAATAATTCTGGTTGTATTTAAAGAGTTTTATTACATTGAAAATTTTTATTAGAGTAGAAGTGTCTACACTGTAATATTTGAAATGTAATGTTATAATTATGTGCTAATTATCTAATACTCAAAACCTGAAAATATATACGATGGTAAAGAATTTAAATTCCTGAAAAAAACTCAAGATTATGTAATTTTTATGGCCGGTTTATTATATTTTGTATCAGAGAAAAAATTATATTACTTTAATGGTTAGGGTGTTATTTAAGCATAAGAGAAAAGTTATATACCCAAAATGGTTACCATATTAGAAAGAGTCAGAAATTGGTTATATAAGTTGAATGAGTTTATGATAATATTAAAAAGTATATCATAGTTTTTACACTCTTTATAAGATAGATATACTCACACTAACCTTTTTATTTTTACTGAATGTCTAGATCATACAGGAAATAAAGTAATAATTTATGTGAAGGAAAATGTGGTGTTTCTCTAAATAAGAAACAAAAAGAAATGAGAGACAGAATGGGAACTATTTTGGTTATTCTAACCTATTTATCTAGAGTAATTATAAACCACTTAATCTTTGGTGATTTTTTTAATGTATCATTTTTGAGATAAATAAATCCATGTGGAATTTCAGGTAATAATCAGAAAGGTAATCACATTCCATGACATATGCGTCAAGTATGCCAAAAGAATCACCTAGTAAATTGATTTAAGGGGACATTAATATGTTAAATATGTGGTAATAATGTTCATAAAGAAGTAACCTTCCATGAAAAAATGAAGAATTCAATTGACTCTATGAAAGGGAGATAAGTTCTTTATGAGATACTGATTGACTGTTTTATGTGTGGGGAGTATCGTAATTATGACGATATATATCCTAAGAATAAGGTACATGAATTTGATTAGAAGGCCCATCCAAATATATGATTAAAAATATCTAATGAATTTCCAATTAAATATGAGGAAATGAAAAATGACCAATAAAAGGTACGTTTTATTTTATAGCATGTATTTTGAAATTTTTTAATCATAGGACTTGATTCATGATTTTTTTCTGTTAATCAAGTATTATAGAATAATTTGTAAAAAATGGTAAAGGGATATTTAAAAATTAGGGATGATTACGATGTCTATGTTTTAGAAATTCGATAGTTAAGTTAGATCTATGGTTAATAAACAATGTTAATGTATTAATTCACTTTGTGATCGAATTATTTGGAATTATTTATCCAGTTTGGGTAACCATGATTTTTGTTAAGTGAAAAATGATATTTGAGTAAAAATTACAGTTTATTTTGTGGATATAATTTTAAATAATATTTATGGATTATATGATCCTTGATTTTTATGTAATTCTGGTTTATTACATTTTGAGATTCAAAATCAATGACATGATATAATCGTGATGTTAAATTATGATATAATTATTTTTGAAGATTTTATCCAATTTTGGGAATGTTTTAAGAATTTTATAGTTTTAGAAAATAAATACATAGAAATGGCGACAACTCGTAATTTAGGACAAGGATGTGGGAATCAAACCCACAATCGAAGTGTTATAAGGCTTTATCACCCAAAATTGGCCAACAAGATGTCACTAGATAATATGATGTTTACTTTTTTAGATTAACAAGTTTATAGAATCATAATGAGTTTAATTTGTGAACATATATATATATTAACAAATGGATGTACTTGTTATTGGAAAAATTAATTGGGGATTAACTGACAAATGTTATTTCTTAGAGGTTCTCTATTTTGGGATCATTATATGGTTAAGGTAAATAGAATTATATAGGACATAATTGAGGAATAATTGTTATATTATATTTTGGTAATAATATATGATTTTAAATGTGGAATCATGGGTAATTAGAAAATTTAATGATTTGATTAACATTAATTTTAGAATATGTGATTAAGTTAATTACATTTTGGAATGAAACATAAAGAGTGATTTATTTTATTTAGATATATCTATTAAAAATTATCTTTGAAGATTATGAGATTAAATCATCTTAATTTTTGATTTAAATAATTTTTTGGATTATTTTGAAGAATTTTATGCGCAATTATATGTTGAATTGTATTTGTTGAAATTTGGGTATTACTGTTTAATCATGGAGATTAAAAGTTGTCTTTCTTGTATTAACAATTTATTATTTTTAAGGATTATCTAACATTTTACCTACCATTTTTGTTTTGGTTAATCTTTATAGATAATTTTAATAGATAGATAATAATTTTTGGTTTATATGTATCTATATATTTTGATTCTATTGCATTAGGTGTGACCAGGTAATCTTGAATAATCATCACTTAGAGAAAAGATGAGTTTGTGGTGCTAATTTATTAAATGATGAAACTCTACTTATCAAGTAATTATATTTCCTTATGTTTTATTCCATGTAGTATTACAATTCCCAAACATTATAAAAAGGATCCTAAAATGAAAACTATATATGTTTTCGTTACATAATGAGAAATGAACAGCCTTTTAACTATTCACATATTTATGGTTTTGTGATTGTTAAATTTCTCCCCATCATGTTTTCTATCACTCCCCATCAGAACATGGTGGTTAGTTTTCTCTTTCATATCAACGTTATCCTATATAGAAACCCTTTTTATGTTTTCTTGGGTGACTTTTGTACATCAATTTATTTCTATTAAAGTGATTGTTTATTTGACCCTTTTTCGATGTGGTATTTTTAATGGAGTTTCTAAAACCAATTATAAAATTTCGAGGATGAAATTTACCAAACAGGGGAATGATGTAACATCCCAGGTATTTAGAGAATAATAAATTTTCATATCAATTAATAATTTATAATTTAATATTAATTTTAGTTTAAAGGATAAATTATTTATGATAGCGTACCAAACATGAAATAATGGGTTTCTCCAAAATCATACATTGCACACAACACCATGTTATACCAAATAATAATAAAACATTAAAATTAATATTTTAAAAAGAAGTAAATGCATATCATTTGTATTGGTGGTAATGAACAGAATTAACTATATTATGATTTACATATATTATAAATGTTTTACATTTATCTAATAAATTTTAGATTCTTAAAATGATAATGAATGAAATTTTAATCATAAAATACTCTAATATTTTTAAGAGGATGTTTTACCACCTTTTGATGGAGAACACTTTTTATTAATAGATTATATGAATTAAAATATCTTATATTAGATAAAATAATCTTTTTCTTTAGATAATGGATATAAAAATTCACTTCATCTGAAATTTTGGTATTTTTCTGATAAAATCCAAATTTTTATAAATAGTGAAAAATACTGCATTTTATTTCAAAACAACCTTTTCATATAATTTATTTTTATAGTTATATTGACCTTTTAATATGAATAAATATTTAATTGGATTAATTTTTAATAATTTAATCTAGTGATGGTTTTTGGATTTTATTTCATATATATATTGGATATAACCATATGTCAATCTTTTGATAGTTTTAATTTCTTAAAAACCTACATTATAGGTTTGACGACGGGAATTAATTTTAAATTTATTAATGCAAAATACTGGTTTAAATTTAAGAAAAATGGATTCTATTTTTGGAATCATATGGTCCAAATTATGTACATAGTTAAATTTTTCGATATTATGAATAGTAAATTTTGTAATTATTTTAATTTACCACGGTTAGAGATTTAATTAGGTAAATAAGGGTAAAAATAATATTATAATAATATAAAACTATTCTTATACATGTCCTAATCTTATTTGATAATCTGGGGTGACAAAAACTCTCTTTAGTCTTATATGTTTTCATTTTGGAGTCTCTTGGTTGTGAAAATGACATGTTATAATAATTAATTTAATGCAAAGGGAAATATAATAGAATCATGTGTCACTTTTCCTAAACAATTTTCTGGTGGGGTTCTATAAGTCATATCTTAGAATCTAATAATTAATTATAAAGATAAAAATATTTCCTACATCATTGTATTTAATTTTTAATTTTTAATGATTATATAAATAAATTTAATTATGACACAATGATGATCCAGTGATTTCCTCATTAATAAAGGAATACAATAAATGATATTATAAATAATAAAATAAATAATATTTTACATAATTTATTTCAACAACTAATTTTATAGGTTAATATGAAATGTCATTAGGCTATCAAACTATTTGTTTCGAAGTTATCTCTATGATTGAATTTTATTTATATTCACAAAGTGAATAGTGTATAAATTGACATAATTGATGTTTTATAAAAATAATAACTTATTAAATTATTTAAAATAAAAAATAAATTTTAAAATAAAAAAATTATTATGATATTCTCTATTTGTTCATTAAGTGTCTAATTTTGTGAAATTGACCAAATATAAGTAAAACTAATAGCTTCTTAACAATCAAAACTTTGTATCCACTTTTAAAATTAAAAGATAATAATTAAGGGTAAAACAAAAAGATAAGTTTTAAAATAAAATAAATACATTTCTAAAAACAATATGATGATATAATATTGATATATCATCATCTTATATTTTTCATATCACAGGTTGGAGCTATTTTTATTTAAAAATTAATTTATATTAATTTAATATATTAATACTTCCCATGGGTACCCCTCCCCTCTCTTGTGAAAACGCACACATTCGTCTATATTAATCACACATCCAAAAACTTTTAGTTTATCCAATATATATCCAATACACTTCCTCCCCAGATTATTAATTACTTATATTTGGGTGAACACCCTTCTTATTGGTGATTACATGTTCTTTGAAGGCGATCAACCAAAGAAGAGGCATCATTTTCATTAAGTATTTCAATTTTTTTATTATTCCACATCCTCAAATATCTTCCAACCATGATGAGATAATAGCTTCAGTATACTAAATATAATGAGATGATATTATGTTAATATTATTCACGAAATAAGTCTCTACTTTGATCAAATGGAAATGTAATTAATTGTTCATGTGTACATCTAAATTATCACCTCTAGAGACCGATTTATTTCATTTTCCATTACCATATATTAATATTGGTTAAAATGAAAGAATTAATATTAATATATGATATTAATTACACAATAATAAATATAATATTATAATATATTAATTACATTCTTACTTCCATGTGCATAATAAATGATAACTTTTTTTGTGCATTTGTGTGAACCATCACCTCCAAAAAGCAATAAGACTCATTTTTAATAATTATATCACATGTATGATATATACAAGTATATATAAATTATTGTTATTATATTAAAAATATCATTATAATTTTGGAAAGATAAAATTAGTAATACCTAATTTCTAAAATTATCAATGAAAAATGAAGTGTTACTCATGAGTACGTACATCTTGTCGCCTCCATGATTATAACATTTTTCATTTTTTCAAAACCACATTTTGTGGTATAAAATTAAAAATATGATTTATGTGTAAAATATATGAATACTTAATTGATACTATTCTAGAGACTACATACTTATGACCAAATGGACTAGTGACATCATACCGTGTTCATTTTCAATTCAAGAATTGATTATCAACAAACCACCCGTCATGAACTCAAATAAATTACTAATTATTATAAAATGTTCATAATTTTTTTAATGGGAATAATAAAAATAACAAAATGTCTAAAGGAATTATAATTTAACATAAGTTTATTATTTAGGATGTTGAATAATGAACAAGACATGTCAAACTCATGGTAAGGGAACTTCATAACCCAATTTTTACTCTTTGGTTTAATCTTCTACCTTTTTTTATGTCGTTATATGATTATATTATAAATAATTTTATATATCATATCATGTATTTAAAAATTCTTTATGTTTATTTATAGTGAATATACATAATTTATCTATAATTTTAAAAAATGATCTTTTTTAGGGATGTTCTAAACTCAATATCCAGTTATTGGGTTTTACAGAAACTTCATTGACTATATTATTACAAGAATATGTGTGGAATAAATGTGTATTTATTTATTTTATAATTTACAATTACATTTATGTGAATATACTATTAATACACCTAATCACCCCATTGATAAATTTTTAAATCATTTAAACAAACTTTGTAAGGGAAATGTAAACTCAATATCATTTCATTGAGTTAAATATCCAGATAATTGGTTTTGTTTTTCCAATAATATGTTTGAATGACCTCTCATTTTTTTATACAAAGTATCCACTAATATTGGGGGTATTTATCATTTTATTACATAATTATGTCACTGATTTATCCTCAATCTAATGGTATGATATTTGTAGGGGATGTCAACTAAATATCCTTTCATTAAGGCATATTTATATATATATACACTATTCTATTATAAAATGTATAATCAAACCCTTTTAAATTTCATTTCATTTAATAGTATTCAGAAATAATCTTTTTTTAAACGATTAATTAAACAAACAAATGAAGGGTTCTTTTTAACGTATGCTGCATAAATAATCATTTCATAACTGCGAGCATTATTTGATATTTCACTTCCACTATAATCCATTAAAAATACAAAAGTAAATACCATATTACTTTTTTTATATTTTGGTTTTGAAAATGGTTTTGAGAATATATTTATCATATCAATAACTCAAAATGATATCTTGATTAAATTTTGGAAATGTTATTTATACATTATGATGGTTCATATGTTATTATTATGTTATGTTTATTAGCCATTTATTATGTATACGGGTGATTCTGTGATAAACTAGGTGTGGGTGAACCCATTATATATCTCAAATGCATTAGGTAATTCAACAGAGGTAAACATTAAGGTTTATCCTAAGAGATTTAGGGAATATACTGTGATGGGTATTCCAAATGTAACCATGATGGTTACTCCCTATGTGGGTATGAATTATACAACGCAAGTATGTTATGGATGCCGTAAGTTACCATTATGATTTATGGTTTCTATTATTTATTCAAAAATCTTATAATTTCATGGGGTTTGTAAAATATATTATGTTTTTTGAGAAAAATTTATTATTTCATTGATTTGTTTGTATTCATGTACTAATGTTTTCTTTCATTATTTTACATCCCATACTGATATTTTAATGCTCATCCCATGCCTTTGAATTGTTTTTATAGGGTATAAGGAATGCTATCCTAAAGGAATAATTCAAGATGATTATTTTCATGAAAAGGACTCCTCTTTTATTTATTATGTCTTATTATTGTGATCAAAATTGGATAGAGTAGTAGTGTCTACATTATAATATTTGAGATTAAATGTCAATGTTATGTAATAATTCCCTAAAACTATTAACCTAAAAATATTATACAAGTTAAAGAAAGATAATTATTGACCAGAACACAATATTATGTACTGTTTAAGGTTGGGGCCTTATAGGTTAGCTTTTAGATTAATTATGGAGTATTGTTTTCTATCAAACCATTGTAGATTATTTTCATTACTTTTATTTTAAATGGAGTATCTATTAATTTATAGTAACCATTGTTAAAGGAATATATTTTTATACCATTTTGAGGTATTTATTTTTATATAATTGATTAATTTGATGAATTTAGTATATTTTATGTAAATTTCAATTGTTTTGTTCATTTTTTGGAATTGATATGATGTTTCATTGGATTTCATGGTATGAAAAATGTTTCTAAGGGGTTTTTTGGTCTCATCTTGTTTTAATATTCAAAAATCATGTATTTTGTTTTAATGCACAAGAATCATGTATCAAAATTTATAGGCCAAAAATCATGTTAGTCATGTTTTACATATCCCAAATCATAAATTAACCTTGTAAACTATGATTAATATTGTTCTATTTTGATTCAGTATGAGTTTGTTCAATATTAGACCATTCTGTGAATATTTTTTCTTTTGAAATACTACATATAATTGGCTAGGTCTGTGGCACCATAAGTTTCCAACATGTTCCATATTTTCACAATGGATGTGACACCATAAGCATACTATCGGTTTCATATTTTTGAAAAGGACTTAACCCCATTTCCTTGCTACCATTTCCAAAACACCATAACAAGACACCTTTTAGAATTTTGACAATGAACTTGACACCATTTCATTATTTTCACAATGGACTAGACACCATGACCGTGCTATCAATTTCAAATTTCCCAAAGTATCTAATACCACAATAATGATACTATTACCATATTCTAGAGGTTCCACAATAAGAAAAGTACTAGACACCAATCCCGTTATTCCAATCAAAGGAAAAGTAGAAGACACTATTCCAAGTGACACTGTTTCGCAACTGTCCATCCATGACAGTCTCATTGTGACTGTATCAACACAACTGCAACATCGTTCCATAGTTAACCACTTTTCTATATTTTTTAACTAAAAATAACTTTTATTTATAATGCATATATTCGATTATTTAATTACACTGATATAGTTAATGTTCTTTTTTAGTCCTGTCGGTAGATAGTACAAGGTATGGAGATAGTGCATCCTATAGGCTCCAAAACAAGCACATGAAATAAAATGAAAAGCATGGAACCTGATTATTATAGAGAATGAGAAGTGGATTACATTCAAAAGATAAGAACATATATTCAATTATGAACACATGCAGAACTCTCGATTCCTAATGGTATAACTATAATAGATCCGAATCTCAAATATCTGCACAACATCAATTCTATGAATAATAAGTGCTACAAATAACATCTCATAGAACTGGAAACAATAACATTAGATTCATGATACTATGTTTCTATAATATGGCTCTAAAATGAAATATTATTTATCCTACAAGTACAAATCTACATTGAACAATAAATAGAGAAATTCTAATACTTTATCATTATCTTTTATCTGTTCTGTATTAAATTTATTACTTTTTGAGTAGTGTGTGTTTATCTATAAATAACACACACAGTATCCTGAATTATATTTTAGGATACTCGATATCATCACTAAAATATATTTTACACTTTATTTTACCCATGAATAACTATGGAATAAGTCTTGTGTGACCTGGTTGTAAGTTCTCTAACATAAAACAGTATAAATGGTCTTTTGAACTGGATAGTTATGTGTAATATTGTTATCCCATTTCCAGGGTGTGGATTAAATCTTTATTTATATATTTCGTTGTGGTAGGTGATCACCAAGTGGAGTGGATTATGTTTTATCTTGAGATTGAACAACTAGTTTTATCTGTGTTTTCATTCAATTTAGTCTTTCTCTGTTGTATCAACTATTTGAGGAAACTAATGTTTCCATATATAGTTAGTCTTGGATAGTAGTTATAACTATTTTTCCTTATTGTAGCAGTTTCAAATGTTTTATCAATATCTGATATAGTTATAAATAACAATTAATCAATCTTCTGAGTAACTATTTGACCAGTCAAACTATAATAAATTTACTACAATGATTAATTATCCTATTTTATTTTTAATTTGGTGAATCCTTTAATAAAATTAATAAGATTTTTAATTGGAACTCAATTAACTACTTATTGAGTGTCGAAATTCCACAAAAATTTGGTATTAAAAGTTTTTTCAAAATCCATATTTTCAAAATTTTTAATCTAATTAAAATATTTATCAATTATAATTTTAGTTAAGTTTCAATGATCCTTAAATTTCAGTTAGAAAACAATATACATTAGATTTTAATTTATTTCCATTTTGTTATTTAACATGTAGAGGAGTCATGGTATTCTTGGTATGCCCACATCTATCTCTGTTATACTGATGAGAATTATTCTGATGAATTTATCCTATCAAATCATATGATATTTGTGACACCTGAAATGTGTCCCGAACACCTGACCATGGTAAAATATGAAAATACCTCTGAAGATATCTCATCTTGTTGAAATTTTTTAATGAACTAGGGGGTTTATTCAATTTATATTGATATTATTAGAAGATCCACATTAGAAACATCAATCCTTACTATTTAGTTTTCGAGGATGATTTACTGATCTAGCTGTGTGATCCGATGTCAACCCACTACATTGGAAATATGTGTCCCTCTTATTTTTCCTTGTATCATTAGTGTTACCACCATATCTTATAGTTACCAACATGATTCCTCCACATGTTGTTCTTGAGAAGTATATTTCAATCACCAACGCTTTGTTGACCATATTGGTATAATCTATTAAAGAGGGCACACCAATATTCTATTGAATCGCATGACTTAGGAATAGTATTAAAATTTGTTCCTTTAATGACACTCTAAGAGTAAAATTTGGTGAAATATGGACAAAACACATAAATTTATTCGCATACTCTGTCACTGATATATTTTAATACTTCACGATTAAAAATTTCATCGTTCTAGTAATCCTAAATGTATGAGGATATAATTTCTGGTTAACAAATTCTTCAAAATCCCCCTATTAAATTCCATGGTAAATGTATTAATAAGTTAATAAATCTCACAACTATCATGGATTATATATACATATGGGACATAGAAATTAAATATTTTATTAACCCTATTTGTCTACACATCCTCCATCGCTGGTTTGGAATCACTCAAAAAGATGGGGGGATTCTGCTTCCGGAACTGAATAGAATATTCCACTGGCCTTGAATCACCACATAAACTCTCTCTATTTATATATTTAATGGAATGATATTTAATATAAAACAGTAATTGGATCACCTATGGCTTAGGGGTAGCCACATTATCTACAAATTTTTCTAGATAGACTCTTAAACACATACCAGGTTCCATTTTCTATATGCACAAAATCCTCTATATGTCCCACTCTCTAGAAACTAAATTCATAAAAATTCATATTTATAGTATCAAAATAATCAAAAAAGGTATTCCAAAATTACATAATTTCCATTTTGAACCCATGTTTAAAAATTTCACAATGTTTTTGAAAATCAACCAATTTTTAGAGTATTAATTTTATGCCATTAAAAAATACCACATTTAACAACAATTTCAACACATTATCCAAAATAAAACTTTTGTCACCAAATCATAAATCATTACACAAAATAAAACATGCACTCATACTGGAATGCCATTTTTAAAAATTCATTCCATTCTTTTCTCATTGGATAAACCGATAAAAATGAGGTTATACTCAAATAAGTGTTTCATAAAAATCATGTAGAAAACCTCATGGTAACATGAGGCACATTATTAATATGTTAGCTAGAAGTTTTTATGCTCTACATTTAATGGCCTAATGATCCTATTCATTTCAAAATCCCTACTCATGGAAAATTCAAGATTGATTGTTAACCCCATGAATGATGTAACTTAAACAAAAGGATTGAACATACTTATTCCACCTATAAAATCCCATCCATGGTCATCATCTTCTATTGAGGTATAATTTCTACATGGACATAGGTGATATACCTAGAATTATAATGTATTCCAATAAACTGCAAGGGCGTAAATGAAATTTCAGGACAATTTGACTATTGAAAATAAATACTACAAAAACAATTAATTCCATAAACAAAAATTCCTATATGATGGATGGTAAGAGTGTAATATAACTCAACGTAATAACAACTAATATAACAACCAAGCTATTATAGGGTACAAAAGTGGGAGACTTCCTACATAATATTACAATGTGGAAGAAAAAAACACACATATCAAGGACTCCAAAGAAATAAAATCTAGAGTTCAAAATTTTCTCTATCCTTCAACTTCACAAAATATTTCAACGTATCAGGACACATCACTAATGAAATGAGATAATTTTCCTTTACCATTTTCACAATAAATAATATACAAAAAATAACCATAGTACCAAAGCAGGGTGTGAGTACAGTTGGTTTTTCCAAAATAAAAATCATAATAATTCAACTAGGATATAAAATGTAAATTTTTTTAATATAAACCATTTTTGTTGAACAATTAAAAACATTTTTATTGTTTAAATAAAATACATAATGTTTCAAAACAAAACATTTATTATACCACAACAAAACATGTCCTTCAATCCATTTCATAAATATATTTTATATAACCCATTCTAATCAATATTTCAATACATGTATGCCCAAGTGAATGTTCCATACTCATGAGTGTTTTCACATCGATCTAACATGTCATCACAGGGTAACCATATAATAGTTCCCTAATGTCACATGTCCCTTCCACAGGGTAACACCAATGAAATTGAAAACACATCAATAAATTATTCCAAAACCATGACAAAACAATTATTCCAAACATTATCAAAAACATTGTTCAAAACCATATCATCAAAATAGTATTTTTATTGAAAACCATTCCATAAAAATGTTTTCCATGAATCAAACCAAAATAAAAATTTTAAATATCATCAATTTAAAATCATTAAATAAATCACATTGCATATTAATTTTACAATTTCACAAATCACGACTAATGTAGGTTTCTTGAAAATACTTTCACTATATTTTCTCTATAATTTTCAATGATTTTTAAATTTTTTTACCCAATACACCATGTTATAATAATTAGAGTCTATAGTGATGAAGGATACCAAATAAACTATGGTGAATGTGAATAATGATGTGAAGTCTTCAAAAAAACTGGGTTGAAACACTAAAAACATTAATTATATATTCTTCTCAAACATCCACATAACCAAATATTATCATGATTGGCGTAAAATATAATATTTATATACCAAACAGAATAGAACTATGAATCTAGGTGATGGAAGAAGATGACACTATGAAAAATAATGAAGAACATAGACTTTCCTAGGTGACCAGGCTTTGATGCACTTAGAAATGCCAAATGATCACTCACTTATTATTCGGAATGGAATATTATACCATTGGGGGATAGAAAATTAGTTCGTGTCAACCTAGTGAAAAACGATATGTTTAGAAAAAATATGAATAATATCCAAATTTTTCTGATTTTTTTTCACAGTTAGGGTGCACATTTAATCAAACAGTGTGCTGACTGTGAAAATGAAAATATCCAAAAAATAATGGTAACATATTAGTTTCCACATGATTATTACAAATATTGAACCTAATTGTGTTCTTATCTATATCATTCTTTCTCATCATGAATTATTTTTAGTATGCGTTTTATGGTTTATACTAACCACAATCAAACCGTGCACCATTAGAAAATACCTCAAAAAAATCCAAAATTCTTCCAAAACCCATAAAACATCAGAATAAAACATTAAATACGTAAAATTTATAAATAAATGGTTACATAATTTAAAATGCAGGGTATACATAGGGAAATAATGAAATTGTATTTATATCAATTGACATGAACTTATCATTTAGATGATTCGACATGAACTTAAATTATTTAATATCTTCTAATTCTTGGTGACGGTAAAACCCCAATGATTCTTCCAAATTTACGATATATATTGAACTATATTTATAAGGGATGTTCCCTATAATTAATTCCATGGTTTACAACTTGGAAATAAATTTTCTCTAATAATTATCAATAATATACTCTAATTGTAATGATACCTTTAAAACTTCTATTTTACCAATTTTTCAAAACGTACAAAAACGATTTAATGAAGATATTTAGTTAATTTTAAATCATTCAAACTAATATCACAAATAATTATCCACCTTTTTATCTCTATTAATATGTCGATTCCATATCTCATATAATTCTTATTTTATATTTCAATTTCAATTGATTTTATTTTTATTAGAGAATATAAAAAATGAAATCTCTAAAATGAAATTGAATTATTAATTTTTTATTTTTACAATATTAAATATAAAAATAATAATAAATTTGTACCTATTATTTTCATTATATATTTTATATTTATAATATTATTATTTATTAGAATATTTTTTTGGGAATTATATTCTCCCCTATTAGAATAATTACATACTCAAAAAATTAAGTCAATAAATAAAAATATTATCATAAAAAATCATATTACATCATTCGATCCCCATGTCATGACTTATAGATGGTGATTCCCCCAGAGATCCTTCAAACGTCAACATTATTTTTATTTTAGATAAATTTCAATCTATTTTCAGGAATTTAAATTGAATATTCATTATATTATATGTGAGGACCAATACAAACTTGATACACATTACAGGATGTAAAGGTTCTGGTATATTCATTATTATAAGTTAAATATGGAATAAATTGTTCACATTAGATAGGTTATGTGGCATATCTATATGATATTCCATTTCTGAAATCCACCCCACTATTTCAAAAGGCCTAGAATACCTTGGACATAGCTTACATTTCTTTCTATATCTCAATAGATTTTTCAATGGACATATAATCTTGATTCCATTATACTCGACAAGAAATTAATTATCCCTCATTATGATTTTATAATAAATTTTTTATTTATATAAATATACCATAAAATTCTTACTGATAGATTATAGCTCCACTAATGATTATTTTACAGGGTCTAGATAAAATTTCATACATTCTCCAAATTCAACCTAATATAAAAGAGTCGAAAATATCTACACATACAAGATGTAATATGTTTCAATTTTTATACATGTTTGGGAATTTTTATTTAATGAAAACTATACTGTTGGTAAATAATAATATTAAATTCCTTAAAATTAATAATAGTATGATTTGAAAACATATTCAAATATTTTTTATTGCCATTTTTGATTGTCTATCCATTTGAGGTTGATATGATTTTATGACATTATACTCTATAAATATCATATATTTGGGAATAATATGAAATATTATGGTGACCTCTACTAATGAAAAAATAAAATTAATAATTTTTTGACATTATGTCTTACAACTAAATTTATATATAATCTTGAATGATGAAGTAAGATGAAATATTCTCAAAATAATATAGAATTTATAAAATTTTTATTATTATCAATAATGAAGTATATTTCATTATTCCCCATCAATTTCATAAGAATTATAGTGATTAAATCCATTGTAGTATTATCAAAAACATGTATTGTTATATCAAATTTAATCAAAATTCCTCTGGGAAGTTATCTTCTTTTCCTCACTTGTTTTCAAAGTTATCATCTTGTAGAAAAATTGTAAAAATATTTCTTTATATTTTCCCATATTAAATATTATCTGATATAAATATTCATCTTGGTTATAGTTGGATTAATAGATAAGTTTGTGCTATTATCCACATAAAACATACCCCTCTTCTCCTCTAGTAATGATGGAACACAAAATCCCCTAACAATCTTTATGAATAAATTTTCACCTAGGTTAATCTCTAATAATTTATCATTCCTCATATCTTATATATTTTTCATTATTCATTATAATAATTTTTATTTTTATTAATCCTCAAAAATTAATAGTATTTGGTAATTATGTGGAATAATAATGATGTTCAAAATTCATTACAATTACCAATTTCATATTTACTAAATCTAGGAGAATTAGATCATTCCACACCCTCATTCTCAAAAATACACCACTATATTTCCTAATAATTGTATCAGAATACATTTTTGTTTCTAAATATAAAAATGATTTAAAAAATTAATCCTTGATTAGTTTAAAACTTTTTCTTTTCATTATATTAAAATTTTTCTTGCAAAGATATATTTCATACACTTTTTTTGGGGTATATATCATATATGTCTCTATAGTGATTATTTCATCATATCATTAATGTAATTTTTACAAAATCCAATGATAAATACCAAACCAGAATTATAAACACATTGGTTTTTAATATTAATATTCATAGTACACCACCCACTATTTTTTTCATAATAACACATCCATTACTTTTCCCTGATGCATCACTATAAATAATGAACCCTTAAACAATGGATTAGTGAAATAATATAGGTCTATTTACTTATATCTTCTTAATTGCTAAATGAATTTCTCACAGTCCATCTCAATATTAGTATTAACAATTTATATTTCATCATGGTGAATATATTTTCTAATCGAGTGTAGTTTTCCTAAAACATGTTATAGTATCATATAAAACAAATTAAATTACTTATTTTGTTTTTAATGGTGGGTATTGACCATTTACCCAAAGCCTTTATTTTATAATGAATAACAAATAAACCATTCATGAAACAAATATGTCCAATTTAAGAATCTTGTTAATGAAAAAACATTCATTAACTTTGTTTTACATATATATGATTCTCCTTAAAACCTCTATATTGATTTGAAAATAGGTTCCTTCCCACTCATAAAAAATAGTGTATAGAAGAGTGTCATAAATAAACACAACCATTATCATAAAAATATAATCCCTGAATATATTTTTTATCAAATATCACTAATATAGGGGACACATTATACATTCCCAAAATGATTACTACGAACTCGTAATGAATAAAACACATATGACATGAAACACATATGATATATAACGTCTTAAATTTTAACTAGTGCTACCTACAAGGATGATTGAATAATGGGAAATTATTGATCCCAATGTATATTAAAAAAATTCCTCAATATGTGGAAATGAATACTCGTTCTTATAAAATTTACAATTTTTTCACATTATCAAAAAAAATCTAATTGAACCATTATTCTTATTCACCAAAAAATAGGTGCTCCCCATGGTGAAATTCTACTATTTTTCAAATAATTATTCAATCTGATATAAAAAATTAAATAACCATAATCTATCCATTTTATATGTTATCATATTTATGGGGTTTTAATAGTGGTAATATTAATAAAAAATTCAATTTATTAATCAATGGAATCATAGTAATTAACTAATTGTATGACTGACTACCACCTTGTGAATTAATGTAATTCATATTCCAAGACCATATATAATAGTTTGATATAATATTAAATTTAACATATTTGGATGATAATTATAAAATTAATATACTTTTGAAATTAAAATATCATATCCATCTTCTTAACTTCTAACTAGTCGAAGTACAATAACGTCTCTCACATGTATGGTTAACTACCGCCTCCTGAACCTGTGTAATTTATTTTTCATTACTATTTTACATGAATGGTAATAAAGATATATAAAAAGACTATATATGTTTTATAATATATAATAACTATTACTTGATGTTTAATTTTTATATAAATTTATTTTGTTCCATTCATCGATGAAAAAGGTATACAATATTAATGCGTACAAACAACCTACTGTCTCCATGAATGGTGGAAATAATTTCAAAATATATAAATTATATGAATGGATATAAATAAAAATATAATAAAAATATATGAAATTTTTATCATTTATAACATTATATTGGTTTTGGAACTATGTTAACTAACTTTTACTAAATTATAGAACTAAAACATATATAAACAATAAAATAATTTTCTTATAAAATAATAAGTTTTACAATGACCCATTAATAAAAGAGTGATAAACATATATATGTAAACTATATATGTTATGATATGTATAATTATATTATTATCATATTGTAATAATAATCTTACATTTACTATATAAGAATTTCATATGCATATGAAGGAAATCAGACCTGACAAATGTTTTTCACGTCTCACTTCTATATATGTGAGACATATGCCATATTTCTCACTTGATATATTGTGTGGTTTATATATTTACAATGTTGAAATGTAATATTTTGAATTTATTTCTATTAATTATTCATTTTGAGTAATTGCTTTCATGGGTCTCATGAAACAAATGTCAGTAATGTGGAAAATGATTATTTAAAAATCACATCAATATTAAAGATTGTGTTTATTTATGTCTTGTATGTGGGAATTATATTTCAATTATATCAATAATTAAATATATTTATATATAATAAATTTATTCATTATTAATTACGTAATAGTAGCATATTTTTAGTTATTTTTTCTTTAAATTATTATGATATGTTTTTATGAAAAGATGAATTCATTTATCTCTTTAGACAAAAATTTTTTTTCATCCAATACCATCTTTCCCTTAAAAAATGTTTATACATTAAACAATATAAATATTATATAAAAAATTACCCATTTTTTAAATATTAATAAATATTTTAAAATTTATCTTCCTACTATGATTCAAACAGGGTACATTTTGATTTTTTATAAAAAAATTTGAATGAAGAATTTCTTGTAATGTGTTTGACATGAATGGATTTCCAAACCATCATGATGAATCAACGTTTTATATATTTATTTTTATGTTTCCAAATCATTTATTTTTTCAATATTTTCATAACTTTCATATTTTAATAGATGATTTCCAATGTGTAATTTATATTCTCTCCAATAATGATTTTAATGGTCTCTTTATTAAATATATATTCATCAAAATCAACGATACTTATTCTATTCTTGTTTCATTGGGGATATGTTGTAATAATTTTATCCTTATTATTTATCTGAATGAAATATGATCAATTTGATAAGGACTATTATATTTTCACACCATTCTTCATATTACTATGAATGGTATGTAATTATATTTTTGTTGGATAATTAATAAAATTTCATAGGTTTTTTCAAGAATAATGTTTATTTTAATTAATATTATCTCATTTAAAATGATGATATTGTTCCAATAATAATGTGATTCGTGGGGCCCACTATATCCCATCGATTAATCAGTATGTAACATTAGTCATACGAGAATTTTCTATTTGTGTGAGGCCATACCAATTAATGTAAAATATCATATAACTAAGATCATATGATATGGTTATGATATCTTGAATTATAAATTTCTTTATTATGATATGAGTAATTGATATCCATGTGATTACTAAATTATATAGAATATCCACAGTTAGGATTAAATCTCATGAGATTATTTATATTTAATTATTTGATCATCATCTATTTATACTATTTTATAATTATTGTTCATGTTATTTACTAAAAATATTGTGTTTCAGTTATATAAATTTCCCTGTTTATTATTTATTATTAATTATTGATTAAATTGTATTCACCAAAAAAGTTATAAATTTAGCTCTCTCCTTTCACATGTTTTCTTTCAATCAGATTCCTTGATCAGTATTCGAATTATGTAGGGGAATGATAGAGAAAATAGTGATGTACTTAACGAAAATACTATGTTTTACATTATATTTTAAATTGTAAATTGAATTTCATCTATTTATATATATTATCATGAATAAGAAAATATTTGTTCCTTTAAGATGTAATTTATTTTTTTTCAATTGATAATATAACCAAGTAACAACCCATTTTGGGTTATTAGGGTTCGGTTCATTATAGTTGGATTAATATATAATTTAGTTGAATCATCTAGAACATGATTTTGGAATACATAGATTTTATTAAATATACTTGTGATAAAATTTTGTGATATGTATAGAATAATGTGCTAATGTTTTAGTGATAAATATATATATTTTTTAAATATCTTCTTGCATACTATAATTTGATGTGCTTCTAGAACAAATGTACCTTAGTGTAATTACTCTAAAAAATTCATATCATACATGACACAAGATTTTCCCGGTACACGAAAATAGTATTTACTGAACACTTGGGATGAAACTCTCTGTGGGTAATTATGGGATAATTCACATTGTCGTTACAATCTATAATGATGGACTATAAAAAAATTGTGATTTCGAAACATTACTTAATAAAGCATGTTTTTAATTATGGTAGTTTTCTTGAATTTATTTTTGATTTTATTTAATGTGTGTGAAATGTTTTAAGATTTAAAATTAGGCTTTATGATATTATAATATAGTCTAGTAAATTCCATGTTTTAGGAAAATATCCAAGATGAGTGAATGTAAACTGACCCAATTCAAAATCTCTATGTAGGGATTTCCCTCATTGGTATGGTAATGAAGATAGATATTAGGTTATAACTCAAGAAGATAACATTATAAACATATTGGGGAAGATATCTCAGTTTATTTTCAATGTATTTTCCCATATAAAGAATCTTACTAATCCAGAATGTGTCGTAACCATGTTGGATAACCTCATCTATCCTAAATTTAGATTATTTAGGGAGACTATAAATCCATTTTTAGCTAAAAAATATATATGTTCATTAGAGAATATATTTCCCACTCTGGGATGTAATTTGAGAGAAACTTTTTTCATGTATGTTTATCATCTCTCAGTATATATACATTATTGGATGTCATTGATTGAAAACAATAAATATGAAGATGAAATTGAAAACACAAAATTAAAGGATTTTATGTTAATAACATGGAAAATTATTTTCCACACATGTAATAAGAGGATATTGAGAGTCAATTCTTATGTCTGAGAATAAATGGTGAGAAAATTGTTTCTATGTATGAACCCAAATATAGATGTTTGGAGAAGAATGTAAAGAACTATACACAAAATCCAAATAAAAATATTGAACATTTTATCTATATGATTATGCAAATCATTTTAAAGGAAGTAGTCTCCCAATCCATATCGTCATACGATGACAAAATAGTATTTGTAATCAAGATAGAGATGTAATTCCCCATGAGATATGTATTTTAATCAAATCAAGGAAACATGAGTAAAATAGAGAAAATATTGTATTAAGGTAAGAAGGGAAATTTTTTTTCCCCCTATAAGATATTTTTTGATAGAAAAAACTTGATATTTGATTAAAGGGGATGGGATATTCAAATTTATTTGGAGAGAAAAGAAAATTTTCTCATTATTTAAATGTAATGAAAGAAGATGGAAAACTAAAATGATTTATATAGAAGGATATAGGATGCTGCACATATGAATTTCCCAAGATTTAATGGAATATACATTAGAAAGAGATAAGTTATCAAGGAAAATTCTACAACATTGATATAGTAGAAGTGGAATGATTAAAATTCTTCTGTATTTGGATTTTAAAATTATTTTTTACTAGTACTCTATTAAATATATTCTCAAACAAGGATAGAAGAGTTTTATTTTTCCATATAATTTCAATATATATGTTTAATGATATCAATGACTTGAGAAATTAAAACTTTGAAATGTTTATATTTTTTTGGAAACATGTGATTGAAGCCTGAAAACCATTGAAATGTTCCGAATGAATATATAATAGTGATAAATATATTTCAATGGGATTTTATTGATGAACTAGAAATTGGTTAGTTATTTTATTATTTATGTTACCAATAATGTAGTTACCTTATTTTGGATTTATATAACATATTCAATAATATATATTTTATTTTTTGATGCATATAGGGTTATATTTTTGGATTCATGTATGGTTTTATCTTTTGGTTTTACTGTTGAGGTTTAGTGATTAATGTATTTTATTTTATGATTCGTTGAAACTAATTTTTCATTTTTAAATATTTTGTGGCGTAAAAAGTTTCTTTTAATTATTTTATGAATCTTATTATCTATTAAAATTTAACTATAGTCCCTCAATAATTAAAAAATAACTATTGTTATTAATTTAATGGAGTAATAAATGATATGGAAATTTATCAATGGATAATTAAATGTTAAATGTTTCCTATGAAATAGAAGTATATTTAGCGATTATATTGCCTTATTTTTTTTAGTTTATATAGTAATGCGATTACATACCATTTCAAAAATGATCTATAAATAAAAATGTTACATATTAGCATAAATTTTATAATGAATATATGGCATTGTGGTTGTAAAATGCCATTCAATCATTCACATTATTTGGAAAAATGATCTCTATCACTTTTATTATATCTCTGTATTTTTTCCAATGTAACAGTTCCACCTCCCATTAATGTTTTCCTATATACAAACCGTGTTATTTATTATTCTAGTCGTTCTTCTACTTAATTTTCCCTATAATAAAAATTTATTTTTATCTTATTACTTTATGATGTGGGGTTTCAATAATGGTTATTCCTATAATGAACACAATACACTTGTGAGGGCAGAATTTATTAAATATTAGAAGAATGTGACACCCTATGATTGTAAAATAAGAACATTCTCTTCTATTGAATATGTAACATGAAAAAATGAGATTATATTTCCCACATAAAATATTATTTTTTTAATTTAATAACTTTTGTAGATTATGTTACAAGGAAAACTGAGTTTAAACAATCAAAAACATATTACAATGACACTATTATTTAAACAAGGTCAATATAACATAGATATTAAATTGGAGGGTTCATATAAGAATAACTAAATAATGAAAATAATATGTTGTATATGTATAAAATATAAAATAAATTTTTATCTAGTAATTATAAATTAACTAATAATCATTTGAATGAAGAAATTGTTTTTTTTTGGGAAAACTATATTTTTCTCAAAGATGGGTTCATTATGTTTTTTTCACACATAATTTAAAATTAATGTTTACCTGGTTTCAAAAAATGAATTTGAAAAAGGATATTCATTTTATAAATGATAATGTCAAAATTATCTTAGGGAAATTTTTTTATAATGTTTATAAAAGATTAATTTTTCCAGAAATATTGAAAAATATAGGGTTTTTTCAGAAGATAGTGATTTTTCATAAGAATTTTAAAAATACATTATGATTTATTTTAAAAAAAAATTAAAAATGATTTAGTTAAATTATAATAAAATAAATTTATTTCGATAAAATAATTTTTATATTTATTTTTAAGAAAATAAAACATTCCATATTTTTGAAAATAATCTCTTTAGAAACACTTTTTTCATTACATAAGAACTGATTATTTTAAACTAAATCTTGACAGTTCTTTGAATTGAACATTGATATATGTTCATAATTTTTAATTTTCAAAATTAATCTTATTTTATAATTTCGAATAAATTTCTAAAAATAATTAATATTATATATTATAAACATTAATTATTATGATTAAAGTGGAAATGGGTTTACTAAGGAGTTAAAATATAATGATATGGGTTAATAATAAACTAAAACATATAAAAATAATTTTTTATGATATATGTTATACTTATTACATATAAGGTTCTTCAATGAACAATTTTATATCCTTCTCAATAGTGAAAAATGTGGGTAAAAAGTTTTTCTCCAGGTATTCCATGGGTGTCCCCTTCCAAAAATATAGATGTACACCCACTTTCTGCTCCACTTCAAACATACAATGTCATATCTGTGATAAAACTACCTTAAATATTAAAAAAATGTTGTTAATTAAACTATAATTCATATTCTAACATTCAAATGATTTTTTAGGTTTTTAATTTTACTGAATTGGGACATAAACTCATATATAAAAAAAATCATTTATTACATAGTATACACATTTATTGTGTATGCATTTATTCACCATATGATCCTTTTTGAAAAATTGAGAATTATTTCCTTAAAAACATCATGAAATAAAACTTGAATTTTTATATTCCATTACCAATCTCAAAACCATATGAAAAACATTTTAAAATTTTATATGTTCACAAAACTCTCAGAAATGAACATACAACCAAAAATATAAATTGTTAGTAAATAAAAGAAATAAAATTTCAATGTAATAGATTTTACCAAAAATAATAATCTCTTTTGATTACCATATGAAATAATTATATTCATATATATATATAGAAATAACACTTCAAATATAAAAGGTTACTAGAGGAATGATTTTTATATCATTCTTGAATTTAAAGTATTACTCCCAACTATATAGTGTGTAACAATCATGGTTACACTTGAAATAACCATCAAAATATATTCACAAAACCTCACAGGAGAGACGTAACCCGTTAACACCATTTATTTACACAGTTCATTAGAGATCCATAATGGCATAACCAACCATTGGTTCATCATGGAACCCCAAATATTTCCAAAAAATTCTCGGGATTCATTACATGATCTTAACCCATAAATCAATCATAAAACAAACATTAATAAAGAAAATTAACATTCTATTTTGAAATATCATTTCATTTTAAAGAATATAAACAAATATAAATAGAAAAAATAATTTAAAAAATAAATCATTTAAAAATTTAAAGGAAAGACAAATAAATCTTCATAAAAATGGTGAAATCCACTTATTTCTTATAATAAAAAATAATTATTTTTTAAAATTAGTTGTTACATGACAAGATCACTTTTTAAAATAATAACCCTTACTAATATCATATCATTAAAGTGATAGTTAAATAATTTAATAGAATAATTTTATAAAATTGAGATACACACAATAAAAGATATTATAATCAAAAGACATCTTAGAAATAATATTATAAATACATAGTCAATGAATTAGATGATAAACCCAATGAATAGAAATTTGGTGTTGAATTCAATTATCTTTTTTCCAATAGTATTATGAAGTTGTAAATAATTTCTTATATAATAAATATATTCATTAATTATATAATTATGAAACTTTTAAAAATTAATTTTATTTATTAACATTTTTTCATGTTTATTTGTGGCTATATCAATGAGATATAATTATCAGAATCATTATCCCAAGAGTATTTTTATTCGGTTTTACGGTCGTTTCACTTGAGTAAAATAATGGGAGTTCATTTCAATTGTAATACGAATAAAAGAAGTGGAAATTAATTATATTAATATGTTTTCATAATTTTAATTGATCACACAGATTATTTTTTCTAATATGAGAATGATTCATTAGATTAAACAATAATGATAATTTTTTTGTTTATTTTTGTATATTTTCCATCCACCACCATATTTTTATATTTTATTTAAAAATATGTAAATAAATTAGTTATATGATAAAAAAAAGTTATAATATACATATTAAAATATGGTTTAACAACAATTATCATTTTAATAGAATAATTTATGTCATAAATATAAATTGAAAATTCATCCCCCATGAAAGCGGTGATCAACACATGACATATGATGTTTTATTTTTTTACAATAGGAGGAGAAGAGAAGATGATTTTTATGGGTATTCCCTAAACAAAATAAATTTATAGTATATTTTTGTTACATATGATATCATGTCACTTTGGATAGGAGATGCAGATAAGATAGAAAGAATGAAAGAAAGAAAGAATTTAAATGATATATAATAGAGGGTATACCTCTTGAATATCATATCTCCTTAAAAACTCTTTAAGGAACATGAAATTAGAATTTTGTTGAGATAGGAAGGTCTTACCTAGGAAAGAGGCTTGTGGAGGGAATTTTATAGAATTTATATAAGATTAATGGTTTAGAACAAGTGTTGAAAAGATTTCATATTTATAGAGAGAAAAAAGGGGTGTTATTTATTCTTTTATTCATGTGTTTATTATTATATTTTAATGATATAAATAGTTTCGATTATTGGGAATAATCACATTAAATATTGAATGTTGTTTTAATTAATGAATCAATGAGAAATGACTAAAAAATTCATTTACTTGGATTATAATGTTAAATATAAAAAATTATCATATTGAAACTATTCAAAAAAATTATAATATTTGAATAATATCATAAAATTTATCTATACCCTTTTTTAATCATGTATATAAAACATTATCTGAATTTTCAAAAAATTTCTTTCAAATTTTAAAAAATAAATTTATAATTTAAATCATCATTTATTCAAAAAAATATCAATTTTAACATTATAATTGATTTTAAAAAACTAATAAAAACGAATTAAGGTCACATAAAATTAGAGTATAATTATAACAAAAGAAAATATTAATTTATGAATCCATTTTATGAAAAATCAATTTTCTTATAAATCATTATATTAATTATGATTTTTTAAATAACATTTAACTATTTATAAAAATAATAACACTTAATTAATCATATTTAATGTATTTATTCCCTAAATATATTATATAAATATATCATATTTTCACTTATGATAGATGTAAATTTTTATTTATGATTTTATAGGTGAGACTATTATACTGATCATGAGATTACTGTTCTTATTGGTCACATTACTATTCCAATTGAATGCTTACTATTATATTAATATAGGTTCCTTAATTTATACAAACACCACTTATTTCAACATAAATTTATAATACATATAGCTATATAATTATAGAATTAAAAATAATATTGTATAAGGACATAGGTTGTTACATTCTCCCCCTTTTGGAAGATGTATACTCCAAAAAAAATTCACTTATTAAACAAGTTATTATACATTTCCGTCATAAAATTTTTAGATTCCCATTTTTCTTCTTCAACCTTAAAGTTTCTCAACAAAATTTAACATGCTTAATTACCTTATTTCAAAATACTTGTTAATATATGTTAATAATTTAATATGTTTTCTCCTTATAAGAATGGTTTTATTCATTCTGAAGTAATTTAGGGATCAAAACACAAGATAAATATGGAATAAACTTTGAAAACATCAAAACCTAAAAACCATTATAACCGTGAGGAAAACTCAGAATCAATGACACTCAGTATGAAATAGAACCAAAATTATCTAGGATTTCATAGAGTCTAATGAACTCTGGGAGTAGCTTAACCTTTATACAAAAATGAATCACACTTTTCCATGAATATACTATAAGAAATACATGATCACAAACCTCAGAACAAAGATCCTTCCTTTGGATATCCACATAACTTTTCAGACTACTCAGAACCATTTTCATGTTTTATTAGTCATTTGATCTTTCTCTACCATTTTTTGTTAACAATTTTGGTCCTGCTATCATTCGTTCACCTACTGTATCCAAAAATTATGGATTTTAGACAATATTCCCATATAATAAATTAAAAATGTTCTTTTTGTATACTATAATGAAAACTATTATTATAAGAAATCTCAACCAAAAATATGATGATCCAAAATTCCCTGGTAATCCATTAAAAACGTGAAAAACCAATCCCTTGATGTTGGAATTGTTCACTTTTATTTTTCATCACATTGTGGATGAAAACCATTATTGAGATTTAAATATGTTCTCAGATTTACTACTAATGGAATTTATAAAAATAGAATTGAACTTGTTATCCAAATAAAATACACTCGAGAGAAGAAGTCCATGTGACGTGAATATCTTCTTTAAATACAACTGATAAGTATAATCAAGAGACAATATGTCTAGAATAGGAATACAATGTGTATATTTAGTTAGTTGATTAACAATAACCTAAACCCAATTATTACCTCTATATTTTTTTTGGTAATCCCAATATAAAATCCATTGATATTTTTATCATTTACACTATGGAAATGGGAAATGAATATGAATCCCTTGTGGTAATTATCATTCTTCAGTTATATATTTAACGTGAAAAATATTATGGTAAATTAACTAATATTTATTTTTATTATATGACACAAAAAATACTTCAAGATGCATTTCTACATTGTAGTGATTCTATGATGGACTAAAAATAGGTAACTATGAGCCTCAAATAATAATAGTTTCTTGAACTATGAATTATATCTCTCGCAATATATCTTCCCAAATATAAATAATCAATTTATAGTAAAGATACATTTTTTAAAACTACATTTTTTTAACAACTTTTAACTATTTATATAACACACATTATTTATTCTATGTATGAATCACTCTATTTGATCAAGATTATTTCACTATCAACTAAAAAAAATAGATGAATTTCCTACACCAAAAAATTGTTATCCAAAATTAATAAAATCATAATGAAAGGGGTATTGTTTTAAATGAAACGTGGCTAGTGTAGAATTGTTTTTTGAAATCAAATAATCATCCAATTTATTTTCTTTTATAGGATGATAATTGGTTATGAAATCATAGAATTTAATTATATCCATCCATATTTTGTGCATCATGTTAAATTATTTCTGAGTGAATATATACATCTATCTTTTATGATCAGTATATATTTAACACTTTACTACATAGTGATGATGTAACCAAATTTTTATTTAAAAAACCACTACTTATAACTCTATAACATATGTTGGTGGTTTTACTCATGAGTATTCATTTTTTGATATGTGTAAGCAGTTAAGAGTTTATTATTCTTTTGAATGTAACCGTGTAGCATTAATGAATCATCCCACTATATAAAAAAATATTCATTTTTAAAAGGTATGGAAAAAATTGGATCATTCACGAATAATAATTAATGTTTCTAAAACAAATATTCTTCAATTCAAAACAATTAACCCCTTTTGTGTTAACTTAGTTATAGGGCCATATAACCACGTAATTTCATCAACAAACCCTAAGTGAAATCCTAATAACCATGAAAATGTGGAATCTCAGTTAAATTTTTTGGTATATTACATTCATAAATAAATTTAGTTTTTGATGAATCAAATATTGTGATATCCATAAATACATTGTTCTAAATAAAAGAAAAATTTTGTAACCAACAAATTACATTTCCTAAACTTACATTTTAAATTATTTTCCTTTTAGTGTTTTAAGAATAATCCTTGCATGTTTTTCAGGATCCAAATATTTTTTTTGAAAAAATAAAAATATCTTCACAAAAAGAATAAAAATTATAAAAAAATATTCAAGTAAGATTCTATTAATATGATACATAAATAAAGTTGAAGAATTTTTAAAATGAAATGAAAAAAAATAAAACTCAAATTTATTATATATATTATATAATGAACTTTGGGAATGCCACCCTCTTTCACCTACAACTGATGGTACCTATATGTGAAGTCAATCATTGAGAAATATTGTAATCCCTAGAGATGATCAAACATGACATCGATATGAATAAATGGATAATTATTATTAAAAGATAATTTATGAAATACTATATAATATAAACATTACATAATAGAACCATATTTTTTTAACATACAAAATAAGATGATTGTGTGCTGAAGTTCTTAGATGAATGCATATTTTTTCTAAAAACTCATACAACATAATTTTCAATTATATAATTTCAACATGAGCCATTTGGTATTAGATTTTTAAAAAAGTGTTAGAAAAATAAACTAAATCAATAGTAAACTCTACCTCCCAGGATGGTATAATACCAAGAAAATAATCAGGAAAACATCAAGATACTCATTTAAAAATAGTAAATCATTAATCTAAAAATTCTATTTTCTCAATAATCTATTCAAGATGATTTTAATATCTATATATTAAAATTTTCTTAGCATACTAAATTGTGAAAAATTGTATGGATTCAATATTTTATAAAAACTGAATCACTTAAAAAAACAACTTCTTTATTCATACAATCAATCTTAGACTGGTAACAGAAAATACAGTACATAAGTAGAATAACATCAAATTATACCAACAGTACAAAAACATATTTTGTATAGAAGAAGATTAAATGGATATCTCCACACCATTATTCTTAAATTATTGATGGTTCCCATCCTTTGGTTTCCTCCAAAAAATCATTTTTATAATTACCCATCATATTAAATTTAAAAAAAACTGTATTTATATTTTATTATTATCCATACCACTACAACGACAGCTTTTTCTTGCAATTAATATCTATATTACCAAACATAACACTTCAAAAACACTTATAAAATATCAAAATGGTCTCTCTAATGTTTTTTCTACCATAATAAATACTAAATGAAAACATAATTTTCCTTCTATAAAATTAATTTGACGTATTCTTTTCATTTTTACAACTATATTGTCCAATGTTTCATCTAATTTTAAAGTAATACATGATCATAAAAAAAATTCAATTCCACATTTCCACACATCAAAATTTATTTCCATATCATTTTAATAAAGGAGAAAGAAAGTCCCATTTATATTTTTGATTCTTTCTTAATTAAGAATGACTCATTTTTTTTATTAAGACCCTAGACAATACATAGAGTAAACCTTTTCAATTGGGTTAATTCCCCATCATATACAAAAACTAAATCATATTCCTTTCACAATTCATGTAATTGTTTTCTAATCGTTATTCTAATTACCTTAGAATAATATTTAACATGGATTTTTGTTTCTTGAATTCATCTAATTCCAATGATTCAATATCTTTTATATCCTAGTTACTTTTGACCATTGGCAACAACTAGTCGGTTTCACCATCAAAATGTTAAATAGAATGTCTAACCTTTTCATTGTTTAAACAACCCATGACATGGAGAAAAATTTCATTGGAATTAATCCACTCTTCAATTACCTCAAGGTCTAATTTCCATAAATCCAAGAGTATGTTGGCTCAAAAAATGATCCACCATTGAAATAATCCACTAAGTATGATCTAGGTGACCTCATACATGAATGTTTCCATCATTTATATTCTATGTTAACTAATATATTACTTCCACAAACTACTTTGTTCCGATTTTCACTATTCTATGTCACAAATTCATAAGTATATTGACATTTTGGTTCCTTTATACTATAACTTCCCTATTCCATATATGGAACACCATTATAAACAAACATATATTCTACCAAGAAACATGGTAATATAAAAAATATATATCATTTAAATAATCAAAAAAGGTATAATTGTATATGTGTATTCTATTAACAGTATCCTAACTTCAAAAGATATCTACACCATTATCTGATACCAATAATATAGACACTACATTAAACATTAAATAATAATGATAATTACTCTACAAATAAATTTAATAAATTCGAAATAATCATTTAGTTTTAGATTTTTCGATAATAATTTTATAAACTCATATATAAAAACTCGTTAATTACAATGTAGACACTTATAATCAATATACATTTTTTCATAATGTGATAATTTTAAAAAACACGATTTAATTTTCTAACAATAATTCAAATTTTTAAACTATATTTATTAACATCATTTTCCAATACATGAAACCAGAAAATTTTTTAGACTTTAGAAGAAAAGAAATCCTAGTAAGAGAAAAAAGACAAAATAAACCATTAGTCCATACATGAAAACATTTTTACAAAGATATAACTCTAACACATAAAACATAATCTCTTTAGTATATCTTATGAATTCATAAGTTCCCTAAAAACCATAAATATATCATAAAAGTTATATTTTAGAATCATTTTCACTTCACTCTGACATTTAATGTATCTATATGAGATAAATAGGGAGAATCCGCCAAAATTATACTTGGAATATCCATCGCAATATATAATAATACTCTATTAGGAAAAATATTACTAGGTAACCATATCACTTTACCATATGAATTGGAGAACTACAAAGTCACCAGCCTCCCTCAATTTATTACTAAACCACCAATCAACAAAAAAATTACCAAGTACCTTAGCATGATCATGACACATAAATATTTCCTGAAATAATTGTTATTTAGGAAAATAAATTTTCATTTCTAAATCAATTTTCATTTTTAAGATGAAACAAAATTATAAATGAAAACATTTTATTTCAAAATTAATATTGTAAACATGTAAATGAAATTTCAATTATGCATCATGATTTTGTTAGATCCTATTATTTCATATTAGTAAAAATAAATTTCTTAATAATTTGTTTTACTTTATAATGGGATTTTCAAAATGAAATTCCACTATAAATATCATATTGAGAAAGTAAGATTAGGTAAAATGTATTTAATAAGTTTATTCACAATAAAGAAACATAACTAAACATAATATAATAAAAACTAATCTCACCAATAATCCTAGATTTAATAATTAATAAATTATAAGGTTATCCCAATGAATGGAAATTAGGTTAATAATTTCCTTCATTTGTGTCCAAATGTGTCGGACACTAATACTAAATGTGTTGGACAACCAAATTATATTCATTAATTACTCAATTAAGAACCATTTGAAATATAATTAAATTATTACCATTTTGTAGGTACAATTATGGAAATTTGTTTGAGTTATCAATATAAGAACCATTGTTCAAAGAATCTTTATTTCGTGACATTATGGTATGTTCCTTGAATATAATTGTTGGAGTTACTTTAAAATGGATGAAAAACTCAATATGTTGAATGGAATGGTGTCAATATGATTCCAAAGTTTTAAATTACTGAATATATATTTTTTCTTATATGAGGATGATTCAATAAATAAAACATTACTATTAAATGTTTTGTTTATTTTTTGTTGTTTATCCGATCATCATGATCTAGTTATGTTTTCTTTATTATATATGTTTAAATTAGACATTGAATATTTAAAAAGATACAATATAATAATTTAAACATATTTTAACCAAAATAATTAATTTATGACTGGATTTGTTGGTGATAATATAATATTAAATCTAATCATCCACAAAGGTGGTGAATAGACATGTCAAGGATGATGTTTACATTTTTTTAGCAAGAGGATAATATAAGATGATTTGTGATTGGTATTCTATTAGCATAGTAATATTTTATTATATGTATTATACATGAGTTATCAGGTCATTTTCTATAGGGTATGTGTAACATCCCAGGTAAATAAAAAATAAAACATTTTCTTATTTATTAATATTTATGAATTAAATATTAATTTTACTTAAAGGGGTTTCTATGTTCAATAGCGTACTTGATACACAACAAAGAGTTTCATTGAAATCTTACTTTGCACACTAGTAATAAAATAATATTATTTTAAATGGTAGTTAACACGTAGCCGTTGTATTGGATATAACGAATAAAAATAACTAAAATATGATTATATATGTTTTTTAAATGTTTTTACATTTATCTAATAAAGGATAAAGGCTTAAAATATGAAAATAATTTAATTTTAGGCATATATACTCTAATTTTCACTAAAGGTCCACTTATCACCCTTCGATGGTGAACCGTCATTAAATATAGTTTTGGTCACTCTTATACATTCTGTTGGACCCAATAAAATTCTTCTTTTGAATCGGGACATCAAAATTTACATTGTGTAAATTTTTGGTATTTTTCCGATAAAGTTCATTTTTTAATGAATAATGAAAAATGTTGTATTTTAATTAAAAACATCATTTTAATATAATTTATTTATATGATTATTTTTTTGAATTGGTTTTAAAGTGAAATTAGAATATAATTTTAACATATAATCCAATGGTGGTCATTATAATTAATTTCACTTTAAAATTGGACTTAAACTAGTGTCAATCTTTTGATATATATTGTTTCATAAAAACACAATATTTGTTATGACAGTTGGAATTAATTATTAAATTAATTAATGTAACTTATATGTTTTTAATTTTTTTAAATAGACGTTGTTTTTGAATTCGTAATATCAAATATAGCTTAGAGGGAAGTTTTGTTATTTTTCTGATAAACTTCAATTTTTGATGAATAATGAAACCACTAAGTGGTACTTAAAAACTGATTGACCATTTAAATGAAAAAAATACCACCTCTGTGTTTTGAATTTCAAAAATCTGACATACATAGTCATCATTATAAAGTAATATTTGGTTCAATGGGATTAAAATAAATTTTTTGTGAATAGTAACTTTAAAGTTTTTAATCGCGATTAGAGGTAATTAGTGTAATATAAGGTAGAAAAAATGATTTAATAATATGAAATGACCTTGACACATGTCCTACCCTTATTGGATGAGTCATGGAGGACCAAGACAATCCATGGGTCAACATGGGGACTCCATGGAGCCACTTTGGTAAGAGAATGACACTAATAACATTTTATATGATGTTAAAATAAAAATGTCACAAACATGTGTTGTTTTACTAACACAATTGTTTAATTGGGTTATACAAGTCATATTTTTTACTATAAATATTAATTAGAAAGATAAAAAAAATTACTATATCATGATATTTTTTTTCTAATTTTTAGACATTATGTAAATTAAATTATTTATGACACCATGATAATGCAGCGATTACCTCATTATTTAACGATTTAAATAAAATTATAAGAAAATGTACAATATAAGACCTACACTTGTAAAAAACCTATTATATGTGTGTATTTAAAACTCTTATCACCTTATCCTAGAAATATATAATTTTGGGACCTTTAAAATCTGAAAAGTATTTTATAATAAACTAACCTTTTATAACATTCCAAGAGTGCCCCTCTCTCCTCTTATAAAAGGCCCCCACCTCTACAACCTTACCCACACCTCTGAAGCCATTGGCTCGGCCAAAACCTGACCATTTTGTCTCTCCACATCCCAATCTTACTCCTAGAAGCCTCACGTTGGGAATAAGTCTTTCCAGTGAAGCCATTGAGCTCAAATCAAAAAGAGTTACCCGATTTAAAGGTAGTGTCTTCTCTTGTGTTCTTATGTTTTATTTTCCTTATCCAACCCCCCTAAACACTTTTTATTCCATTATTTTGTAAACACACAAGTATCCTAAATATACTAGGATGATGTTATAAGAGGGATTCGAGCAACACATACACTCACCTACATCTAATGGTTAAAGAACATATTGTTTCTGTGGTTGGCGATTTTCTGCCTCACGAAACGATGATTGTTCAATATTCTTTTAACACCTTTAATGGTGTCCATTAAGATGTAAATATATTTATATATGGTATATATTATGTTTATTTTTTCATTATGATTCTGTATTTTTCATTTGTGGCATACCTTTATGGTTTCCATTGTGGGTAAACACGATAATTTCATTTTAGGAAGTGCAGACTACTGCACCCTCAAAGTGATTTGATTCGTTAATGCCATCTGTGGGACATATAAAGGATGGAGATAATGTTATTATATATGATGTTATACTGGAATTATAATATATCCTTATATGATTTTGATTTTACTCCATTAAATACAAAATTGAAATGAATGTAGCGTTCATGCGTACGTACGGCTTACCGTCTCTATGAATGGTGCATTTCATTTCTTACCTCTAAATGTTATGTACTATTATAAATGCATGTATATGCTGGATATATATGATATATATGATATCCAAATCATGAATATCATTCTGTATATAATGAACCATTGACCACATAAACAACATGTAAATGTATGAAGTCCATTTTTGACTTAAGTACCAAATATCGACAAAACAAACTTTATTAAATTAAATGATTACATAACATTTATAACATGGAAATAAGTTCTATAAAAGGAATAATAAACATGAAAAAGTTTCTTAAGAAAGTATAAATGAACATTAGTTTATTATTCATGAGATTAAAGAGCAATCGAGTCACGTCGGACACGAGGTAAGGGACTTTGTCTCAATCTCCTTTCATTGAGGCATATTTTGTTCTAATGCAAGGATTTATTTTATACGCTGTATAAACCCCTTTGAATTTTAATTTTATACAAAATGAATCTTTTTCTATGAAGAGTTTTAGAAAAAGACAAAAAGGAATGTTTCTTTTAACGTACGTGGTGACAACAACCTTTTCCGCCGCCGCGAGTATTATTTGGTCTTTGGCATCCTCAATAAAGTTGTGATGTTTTTTAAAAATGAAATAAATACCATATACTCTTTTATGTATTTTTGTATTGGAAATGGTTTTTATAATGGATTTTTTATGTCAATATATTTAAGTGATATATTGTGTTTGAAATGTGGAAATGTTTTTTCCATTATTTTTGTTTTATTTCTTATGATTTTATAATGGTACTTGGATATTTGACGCATGGTTATGTGATAAACCATATCACGGGTGGTTCCATGAATACCAGGATGGGTGGTTACGTTATAAACCCCAATGTATTGGGTATAGAAGTCGTCCGTATGGCTCTCCCGTTTAGTGATATGTGTGGAAGTCGACCGTATGGTTATTTCATTTAAGTATGTTTATGTCCCAAGTTAACTTTATATGTAATGTGTACATTATATGGGTTTTATGGTAATATTTAGGATAAAAACGGTATGTAATGATCTCTTATTCAATGAAGAGTATTTTCTACTTCATAAAGGTAAAAATTATTACTTTGATAAAGTATTCATGGTTTACTTTTTATTTTGAAAAACCAACAGTTTTCCTTCTTTGTGTATCCCTTACTGAGCTTTTTATGCTCACCCCAAGTTTTTTTGAAATGTTTTTCACAGGTCATATTGTGGAATAGGGACAAGGATGGGATTAAGGAAAAGTCATGCTTTATTAAACATGGAACTAGAAATGACTCTTTTTTTAGAGTTCATGTTTTGGAAAAAAGGAAACTTTGTAGAAGTGTCTAATGTGTAATCTTTTGAGATGTAATAGTTATGATATAATTATATAAAACTCTAAAACTAAAAATATCCTCAATAGGAATTATTCATTTATTTCAATATTAAGTAATGTTTAATGTCGGGGCCTTATAGTTGGTATCAAAGGTCATTTTAAACAACTTTCAGAGTTAGAAAATTTTTAAATTATAAATTAATTTATGGAATGATTCAAATGATATAGCATTTAAAGATTACCATGTTGCTTCACCTAAGATAATTCTGTGATAAGAATGTTTTTCCATAGAGGAAACAGAGCATCGTTTCTATGAAGTCATACAGAGTATAATGACCTTTTGAATCATCAACCAGAGATGGTTGGAATTAGAATTGAGCAGTTTACTGCACTGATGGCTCATTTGAATCGGGTGATAAATGTTGGTTGTTTTTATTGATGATATTTTGGTGTTTTCTAAAAGTAAAGAGGGGCATGAAAGTCATTTATGGGTTATCTTGCAAACCTTAAATGAAAAGAAACTGTATGGAAAATTAAACAAGTGTGAGTCTTGGTTACAAAAAAATTTCATTCCTTGGTCACATTGTTTCAAAAAATGGCATAACTGTTGATCCTGCTAAAACAAATGTTATTGAAGAATGTCCAAGATCCACAAATGTAACCGAGATCCATAGTTTTCTTGGGTTGGCAGGTTACTACCGAAGGTTTTTTGAAAAGTTTTCATGGTTATCTAGTCCAATGACTAAGCTAACTCGGAAGGGTGTTAAGTTTATCTGGACAATAGAATGTGATGATTGTTTTCAGGAGTCGAAAAGAAGATTGGTGAATGCTCCAGTTTTGGCACTTCCTTCCATGAATGGTGAGTTTGTTATATAAAGTGATGCTTCGTTGAAGGTACATGGTTGTGTCTTTATGTAGAATGATCAGGTAATTTCATATGTTTCAGGTCAGTTGAAAAATCATGAGGTAAATTACCCTACACATGACGTGGAATTAGCTGCTATGGTTTTTGCTCTAAAAACATGGAGGCATCATTTGTATGGAGTAAAATATGAAATATATACTGATGAAAATAGTTTAAAGTATATATTAAATCATATTGAATTGAACATGAGACAGAGGAGATGCCTAGAATTAATCAAGGATTATGATTGTACAATTCATTACCATCCGGGAAAAGCAAATAAAGTGGATGGTGCTTTGAGTCGAAAAAGTTATGCTTCATTAACCATGATACATTTGGAACGAGATCCTTTAGATTTTGATTTGATAAAGTTTGGCATAGAAGTTATTGGTGTAGGAAGTTTTTTTTGTTTTGTTTCAGGTATCAGTGAGATCATCTCTATCAGACAAAATTAAGAAAGTGCAAAAGAATGAAAGTGGGTTGCAGAAAAAGGTAGAGCTAGTTCAAAAGGGTAAGTTACCTGAATTTGTTATTAATAATGATTGGGTTTTGAGGTTTTGGAAGATATTATGTATGCCATGTGATTCAAAGTTGAAAAATGTGTTGTTATTTGAGATTCATAGTTCTTTGTTTTCAGTTCATCCTAGATGTACTAAGATGTACAGAGATCTTCGGGAGTTTTACTAGTGGGACAGAATGAAATGATATATTGTTGATTTCCCTATGATGTGTTTGACTTGTCAACAGGTTAAAGCAGAGTGGCAGTTAACGAAAGTGATTCTTTAACATTTACCAGTGCCAGAGTGGAAATGGGAAAATATATCCATGGACATTGTTGTGGGATTACTGAAGACATCTCAAGGTAATAATGAAATCTGGGTTATTGTTGATCGCTTGACTAAATCTGCTCATTTCCTTCATATTAGAGATACTTTCTCTCTAGATCAACTTTCTCAACTGTATCTTAAAGAGATAGTCAGGTTGCATGGAATTCCCCTATCCATTGTATCTGATCGTGATCCCGGGTTTACTTCTAACATTTGGAAAGGCCTTCATAAGTCGTTGGGTACTGAATTAAATTTTAGTATAGGTTTTCATCCTCAATCAGATGGGTAGTAAGAACGAACAATGTAGACTTTGGAGGATATGCTACATTCTTGTTCGATGGATTATCAGGGAAGTTGGGACCAACATATTTCTTGGGTTTAATTTTCATATAATAACAGTTTTCATTCCAGTATACAGATGGCACCATTTGAGGCATTATATGGTAAGCGGTGTCGAACTCCAGCTTTTTGGGATGTAGTCAGTGAACTGAAGCTGATGGGACCAGAATTGGTAGAAGAGATGGCAGAAATAGTTTAGTTGATTCAGAAACACATGAGAACAGCTCAGAGTAGACAAAAACATTATGTAGACAACAGGAGGAAGGATCTATCTTTCAAGGTAGGTGATCATGTTTTTCTCAAAGTTGCACCATTGAAAAGTGTGATGCGATTTGGTAAGAATGGAAAGCTGATTCCATGTTTCATTGGACCGTATGAAATTCTGGGGAGAGTAGGATCAGTTTCTTATTGAGTGGCTTTATCTATGAGTTTATCTCAGGTACACAATGTTTTTCAAGTTTCTATTTTAAGAAAGTATATTCCAGATCCATCTCATGTTTTGAGCCTAGAGGTAGTTCGGTTGGAAGAGAATCTCTCTTATGAAGAACAACCAGTCCAGATTTTTGACCGAACAGAGAAAGTTTTTTAAAATATGGTAATTTACTAGGTAAAGGTTTTGTCGAAAAACCATATAGTTAAAGAGGAAACGTGGGAATCTGAAAATGCTATAAGGGAAAAATACCCCCACTTATTTTGATAAATGAATAAAATTGTGAGGACGTAATTCCCAAAAGGGGGGAAGGATGTAACAAACTAGGTAAATAAAGAAAAAAACATTTTCATATTTATTAATATTTACGAATTAAATATTAATTTTGCTTTAAAGGGTTTTCTATGTTCGATAGCTTACCTGATACGCATCAAAGAGTTTCTTTGAAATCATACATTGCACACTAGTAATAAAATAATATTATTTTAAATGGTAGTTAACACGTAGTCGTTGTATTGGCGGGACTGAATAGAAATAACTAAAATATGATTATATTTGTATGTTAAATGTTTTTACATTTATCAAACAAAGGATAAAGGCTTAAAATATGAAAAGAATTCAATTTTAGGCATATATACTATAATTTTCACTAAAGGACCACTTATCACCTTTTGATGGCGAACCGTCTTTAAATATAGTTTTGGCCATTCTTATACATTCTATTGTACCGAATAAAATTCTTCTTTAGAATCGGGACATCAAAATTAATTGTGTGTAAATTTTTGGTATTTTTCCGATAAAGATCATTATTTAATGAATAGTGAAAAATGTAGTATTTTAATTCAAAACCTCTTTTTAATCTAATTCATTAATATGATTATATTATCTTTTGAATTGGTTTTAAAGAGAAATTAGAATTTATTTTTAACATTTAATCCAATGGTGGTCATTGGAATTAATTTCACTTTGTAATTGGACTTAAACTAGTGTCAATCTTTTGATATATATTATTTCATAAAAACATGCTATTTGTTCTGACAGCGGAAATTATTTATTAAATTAATTAATTTAACTTATATGTTTTGAATTTTTCAAAATAGAAATAATTTTTGAATTTGGAATATCAAATATATCTTAGGGTGATGTTTTGGTATTTTTATGAAAAACTTCAATTTTTGATGAATAGTGCAACCACTAAGTGGTACTTAAAAAACTCATTGTTCGTTTAAAAGAAATTTTACCACCTCTGTGTTTTGAATTTAATAAATCTGACACACATGGTTGTCATTAGGATGTAAAATTTTGTTCAATTGGATTAAAATAATTTTTTGGTGAATAGTAACTTTTAGGTTTTTAATCGCGATTAGAGGTAATTAGTGTAATTTAAGGTAAAAATAATGTTATAATAATATAAAATGACCTTGAAACATGTCCTGCCATTATTGGATGAGTCATGGTCGACCAATAAAGTCAATGGGTCAAATTGGGGACCCCATGGAGACACTTTGGTAGGAAAATGACACTCATAATGTTTTATAAAATGTTAAAATAAAAATGTCACAAACATATGTTGTTTTACCAAAAAATTTTAAAATGGGGTTATACAAGTCTTATTTTTGACTATAAATATTAATTATAAATCTGAAAATATTTCCTACATCATGATATTTTTTTTTATAATTTTTAGACATTATATTAATTAAATTAGTTATGACACCATGATGATGCAGCGATTACCTCATTATTTAACGATTTAAATGAAATGAAACAATAATGTAAAATCTAGGACCTACAATTTTCAAAAACCTATTTGATGGGTGTATTTAGAACTATTATCACCTTATACTAGAAATATATATTTTTGGGACCTTTAAAATCCGAAAATCATTTTATAATAAAGTAACCTTTTATAACATTCCAAGAGTGCCCCTCCTCTCCTCTTATAAAAGGCCCCCACCTCTACCACCGTACCAAAAAATATCAAGCCCTTGGCTCAGCCAAAACCTACCCATTTTTTCTCTTCAAATCCCTCCCTTACTCCTATAACCCTCACTTTGGGCATAAGTCTTTCCAAGGAAGACTTTGAGCTGAAATCAAAAAGAGATACCCGATTTAAAGGTAGTGTCTTCTCTTGTGTTCTTATGATTTATTTTTCTTCTCCAACCCCCTAAACTATTTTTATTCATTAATTTTGTAACAACAAAAGTATCTTCAATATACTAAGATGTTTTTATGAGAAGGTTTAGAGCTACACCTACACACACCTTCATCGAATGGTTAAAGAACATACTGTTTCTGTGGTTGGCGATTTTCGGCCTCATGAAACGATGATTGTTCAATCTTCTTTTAACACCTTTCATGGTGGACATTAATATGTCAATATATTTATATATGAGATATATTATTTTTATGTTTTCCTTATGCTTCTGTATTTTTGATTTGTGGCATACCTTTATGGTTTCTATTATGGGTAGACACGATAATTTCATTTTAGGAAGTGCGGACTACCGCCCCCTCAAAGTGATTTGATTCGTTAATTCCATATGTGGGATGTATATAGGATGGAGTTAATGTTATTATATATGATGTTATACTGGAATTATAATATACCCTTTTATCATTATGATTTCACTCCATTAAATACGAAATAAAATTGAAAGTAGCGTTCATGCGTATGTACGGCTTAGCGTCTCCATGAATGGTGCATTTCATGTCTTACCTCTAAATGTTATGTACTATTAAAAATTTATGTATATTGTGGATATATATGATATATATGATATCCAAATCATGAATATCATTATCTATATAATAAACCTTTGACCACATAAACAACATGTAATTGTACGAAGTACATTTTTGAATTAAGTACCAAATATCGACAAAATGAACTTTATTAAATTAAATGATTACATAAAATTTATGACATGGAAATAAGTTATATAAAAGGAATAATAAACGTGAAGAAGGTTCTTCAGCAAGTAGAAATAAACATTAGTTTATTATTCAGGAGTTTAAAGAGTAATCGTGTCACGTCGGACACGAGGTAAGAGACTTCGTCACAATCTCCTTTCACGGAGGCATATTTTGTTCTAAGACAAGGCTTTCTTTTATACTGTGTATAAACCCCTTTGACTTTTAATTTTATACAAAAGGAATATTTTTCTACGAATAATTTTACACAATGAAAAAAATAAATGTTTCTTTTAACATACGCGGTGACAACGACCGTTTCCGCCGCCGCGAGTATTATTTGGTCTTTGGCTTCCTCAACTAGACGTGATGTTTTTTTAAAAGGAAATAAATACCATATACACTTTTATGCATTTTGGTATTGAAAATAGTTTTTATAATTTATTTTTAATGTCAATATGTTTAAATGATATATTGTGTTTGAAATGTGGAAATGTTTTCTTTCCATTATTTATTTATGTCTTATTATTTTATAATGGTACTTGGACATTTGAGGGGTGGTTACGTGATAAACCATATGACGGGTGGTGCCGTGAATACCAGGATGGGTGGTTACGTTATAACCTCCAATGCATTGGGTATGGAAGTCGGCCTTATGGATATTCCATTAAGTGATATGTGTGGAAGTCGACTGTATGGTTATTCCATTTAAGAATGTTTATGTCCCAAGTTACCTTTATCTGTTATGTGTACTTTATATTGGTTTTATGGTAATATTTCAGTTACAAAAGGGTAAGTAGTGATATTTTATAAAATTAAGAGTATTTTCTTCTACATAAAGGTGAAAAGTATTACTTTGACAAAGTATTCATGGTTTACTTGTTGTTTTGAAAAACTAGATGTTTTCCTTCTTTATGTATCCCTTACTGAGCTTTTTATGCTCACCCCATGTTTTTTAAATGTTTTTCATAGGACATAATGTGGAATAGGGTCAAGGATGGGATCAAGGAAAATTCATGATTTCATAAACATGGAACTAGAAATGAGTCCTTTTTTAGAGTTCATGATTTGAAAAAAGGAAACATTGTAGAAGTGTGTACTGTGTAATCTTTTGAGATGTAATAGTTATGATCTAATTCTATAAAACACTAAACCTGAAAAGATCCTCAATGGGAATTATTCATTTAATTCAATATTAAGTATTGTTTAAGGCAGGGGCCTTATAGTATGTCTGGATAAGGTAGAATAAAATTAAGAAAACAAGAATTTAATGGAAAAAGTATGAAGTATTTTACCACTTTACTATCATCTCTCCGATACTCTCCATAAGGAACATGTGTTTGGTCATTTGTTAATAAAAGTTATTCATGGAAATGCAGAAGAGTCTTGAGATGGTAATTGGGTATAATTCTTACAATATTCACTACATAGAATATGCAAAGAGAAGTGGTGGTGAGGGGTGGTATTTATTGGGTGAGGGGATGGAGTTTTTTATTATTTCCTATATTTTTTTTATTAATTTCGATTAAGACTATAAATAGTGTTTATTTATTTAAATATTCATAGTAATTACTTAATTTTAGTTCAAACAAATGAACTGTTACATCAACATTAACTCAATAACTGATGAATTTGTCTTAAAATGTTAAATACTGTAAATTACTATATTTCATAATTCATCAAAAATTCAATTATTTTTTAAAAATCCCAAACAAAAACATAAACTATTTTTCAATGTGAAAAATATTAAAATGTTCTCCAACTTATAAAAAAAATTCTAAATATGGTAAATTTAATTTTTATTAAAAATCATCATTTATTCAAAAAAAATATAGATTTTAATATTATATAAATATTTATGACACTTTTAAATGATAATTAAGGTATCATAAAATCATCTTATAATTATAACAAGTAAAAATATTAATTTATGAATCTCTTTAAAGAATATTTTTTTAAGTCATTGTATTAATTGTTAAAGTCTGAATAAAATTAAATATTTTACAAAACTACTAACTCTTAGTTTATCATTTTTGAAATAGCTATTTAGATATTTGATTATATAAATATATAATATTTTCAAATATGAGAATCCTAATGTTTTATATGTAATTTTATAGGTTATTTTATTACACTAATTTTCAGATTACTACTCCTAACAGTTATATTACTATTCTATTGGAGGATTTACTATTCCATTTGTATAGATTCATTAATTTATATAAATACTTATTGTATTATTTTACATTTATAATTAATATAACTATATAATTATAGAATGAAAAAAATTATTCTATAAGTACCTAGGATGCTAAATTTTTTTCTTGAAATATATTCCCAAATATAATCCCCACTCATCATAAAACATCATCTATTCTTAGGGTTGACCAGAAATTAATCCATTGATGATTTTTGGTAAAAAAATAAGTTTTCTAAGGAAAATGAAATGTTATTAAATGGGTGTATTTTATTTTATTTCCACAAACCAATCATTGATTCATACAAAAAGATTATATTACATTAATATCAAAATAAAAAATATACTAATATGTTTTTAGGTGAGTGTCATTACCAAGAAGCATCACTTCTTCTATCATGTTGTAAATGAAATCATCAACCCTCAGTAAAGAAGACTACAACCTTGTAAACTGATTTAATTTTTCCATCACTAACTTTCATGATTCGTTATAATAATTGATTAAAATATTTATATGATATTTATTTAATAAAAATAAATATGTAATTAACACATCATAGATACATTATTACCTTTGAAAATACCAGAATACAATAACGCCGCTCATGTGTACAAATGTCTAATGCCTCGAGAACCAATGCGATGTGTTTTTTATTCATGAATTATTTGAATACTAATTATGATATATTAAAGAATATATATGATATATATGATATAATAACAATTCTATAAGTGTGATTTATTATATACCTTTCTTTCATTCCATCTAGAGAGGAAAAATTAAAACATCATTTATGAGAACATACGATATACTATCTCCATGATTGGTGTAACTCAATTTTCAAAATATAAATTTAATGGGACACCCTAAATATGTATATAATGAATTTTTTATGATATTTGTTTCAGTATTATTATACTTTAAATGATGAAACCATGATAAAAGTAAAATAACAAAAACTACTCAACCAAATCATACATGGAAAATGAAAAAGTTATCACAAAAAATATGGATTTTAATAAGGAATTGTTAATAAATATGTCATTAAAGACTATAAATAAATAAATATTATATGAAACATAATACTATTTTTCTATATTTGATGTATAATTAACCTATATTTATTAAACAAGATGATCAGATCCATATGAATGATTTCAAACCAAAGATAAGGGTTTCTTATTTCCCTTTTACTTCCTTGAGACATATTCCACATTCACCACTTATTCATTATATACATATATATAAATCGGTCATTTTATTTTATATAATGATAAAATTTAGAATAATTATATTTAACGTATCATTTCATGTTATTTATTCAATGGGACTTATTATTCTAAATTAATCAAATTGGTAATTGTTTATTTCAAAATCACGTCCATAATTATAGTGGTTTATGTTTAAGTCTACTATGGGGTAATAATTTTATATTTAAATCATAAAACTAATATATTTTATTATATAATTATTATTAATGAACTTTTTAAATTATTTTATCATTTCTTCTTATTTGGTACTTAATATTTTTGAGAATTATTTTAAAAAATGGTGAATTAATTTCACCGTTCGATTAAATATCCCCTTTTATCTAAAAAAACATGGTTTCAAAAAAATAACTCTAATATTTTAATATTTTAAAATGATTTAATTAAACTAATTTATATCCAAGATTTACCTTTTATAATAATTTTTTAATGTAATATGGCAATCGTTTTCTCAACTTGTATCTTTTTTACATATCATACAAAAACATGAATGGAATATTTATTTTAATATGAACTAGGGAAATTAAATATCTCAATTTCTTAACCAATAAATGATTTAATGATTCAATTATAGGTTTACAAATTTTATTTCAATGAAAATTAGTTTTATAATATTATTTATATTTTATATTTAAAAAATATTTTACAAGTGGAAAGGTTTATTTCCATAATTTTGTTTACGGATCCCTTTATGGAATTTCATTCCACAAACATTAAAACACTTATTCTAATAATTATCCAATGGTGATATGCTATAATGACACTATACATATTATTTATCCTAATGGTATATGAATAATTTTATTGGGAAAATTCTATTTTGATACCATTATCAAAATTACTCTTAATGGTTTATGATTGTTTCTTGATTCGGGTAATTATTATCATTTCATATGAATTTTTTGAAATATTAGGTATATTATGGTTCATAAAATTCATTTGAGTAATATATTCAACTTATTTTTTTCATAAATAATTCACTAAAAATCCCTTGTATGAATTTTTATGTTTAATTAGTTTAAATAGATTAGTTTGTTGACAAGGGCCTTAGTCATTATTATAAGATGTCTTGGCATGGGGACTTGATGGTATGGTTATGATGTCCAATAATATCAATTTGATAATTACGATGTTATTCATTGATATTATGTGGCTTTATTTGATTATTTATAATACCCATATGTTTTAAGGTCATGTGATTATAAATATAGAATTATTTGATCGTCATCTATTTCTACTATATTATTTTTCATGTTAAAGTAAATGATAAAATAGAATATGTTTTAGTTATTTAACATTACATATTTATTATATATTATTCAGTATATCTCCCACTCTATATATACCCATTATTAGAATTTGAGATCACTACTAGTTTTTTCTATCCCAAATATTCCATGATGTGTATTTTGATTGATAATAAGTTTCATAATGGGGAAATAATAAAGTAATTTAAGAAAAAAGTATGTTATATTTTATGTTTCAATTGTAATTTGAAATTAATTTTTGTCTATATTTAAAAATAATACAAAATTTTATATGTCCTTTGGGATGAAATTTCTTGTATCTTCTACCAATATAATAATGTATCACCCCAGGTATCATGTAGGTAACTATTTCTTTATGGTTTTTATGATTAAAATGTTTTTCATGTTTTCAGAGGGTTTTGAAGAATTTTGGAATGTTTTGGGAACATTATAATGGTTCTATATTAGTTTTTTTAAATAATTTAACATTGACAAGAAACTATTCACATTGATACATAGGATAAGGGGAACACACATGGGAAGGCGCACAATTTTTTTAATCGTGCAACCACCTAGGAGAATCCATCAAAAGTGGTATAATGATATTTTCTACGATTGGGGAATATTTTGTAAAACCATGTGGGATAACCATGTGAGGAAACCTTAAGATAGAAACTGGAGCATAGTTAGCGCATCGTTTGTATAATAGTTAAACTAACCATGCACAATTTTAAAAAATTATCACCAAATTATGGATGAATATCGATACTAATAATTAACCCATATTTTCTCCAAAATAAATTTAATAGTATATTTTTTCCTCACAAAGGTATTAAAGGATTCTCCCTTCAATCCAGAGGTGATATAAAGGTTTATCTTGGTGAATTAATGGTTTATTGTCATAACTAGTCAAAATTCATGGTAGTTTGTCTTGGGTTTCCAGAGATATACCTCTCCCTGTCACTATGTTTCATATATATACTTTTTCATTGTATTTATCTAAGGTATTTGATTATAAATATGATTATATTTGGAATTTTTGATATAATGGGAAGTGGTATATGGAATATTATTTTACAATCAAATAGGTTTTGTGATGTTTTTAATCCATACGTAATTATCATCATAAATATGAGATGTAGTTGTCTGTACACAAAACTATTCTTATTATGACATGAATGATTAGTTTCAAGCTGATTTTTTCTATTAAAATGGTTGTGTAATTGTTGTTAATTTCCATTGGAAACCCTCTTTAGTGCCAATTTATATAAATTTTTTAATTTGGATTTTTTTATAGAAAGTTTTATTGTTAAATTGATTTTAAAATGATCATCCTAAAATTATGTTTTGATTTTAGTCCAAGGAAATTAATTTTAAAAAAAAATTGTTTTATTAGAATGGTTTGACGAATTTTTTTTTAATAAAAGAATGTTTTTATTGAAATTTTTGAAAGGGTTGACAGGTTTTTCCTTTTTAGAATAATGGTTGTGTGTGATGTTGTGAATTTGGGATGGATAAGGGTAATACGTCCCCCCATCAATAGATGGATGGATGAGTTTCATTACATTACCCAATAAAATGGTTCACTAATTTATGACATAGTGAATGGATAACTCACTACTATTATGTCAAGGATGGTCTAGTTTTTCATATATGATTGGATGTTTGGATATGTGTAATGGAATGGTTATACCAAAATAGGACTTTTGAAATGGTTTAGTTGTATCCCTTGGAAATTGGTTAGTTTTCAGAAATCTATATTCTTATGGAAAAATAATTATGTATTTAATTTTCATAGATTTGTTAAAAATAGTTTATTTGTGTAATATATTTAATTTAAATGTTTTAACTTGTTCTATCTTAGTGGCATGAGTATAGAAGTTAGTTGGAGAAATCCATCATAGTTTCATTACTCTCCCCTACTTTGGAAATTAGTTTATTTATAATATTTTTATCGAGACACATGAAAAGATAACGCATCACCCATTTTTATTGGATCATAGTTATAATTGGTATGTCTGTTGAGTTAGATAAATGGTAACGTTAGATATTTGGAGTTCTGTGGTTTATGTGGGGATTTTTTGTTTTTTAAGTCTTCCACTTTGTAATTGGTTTATTTAATATTTTATTTCTGTACACTTTGAAGTTTCATTTAATATAAAAAAAATATTTTGGTAGTATTTACTATTAATCATTATTCTTATACGATTTTATTATTTATGTATAGTTTGGTTGGTTGATTTTTTTTTTGAAGAGAAAATTGTCCCCCTCCTATTAATGAATCCTATGTCATTTATTGCTAGCCATTGGAATCAGGGGGATTTTCCTTAAGTGAAATTTACATAATACATTCTTATCAAGAAAATGAGATGAATATTTATGTTGAAAGTGGTATAATTCGTGGTCCATATAAATATAATATTTTGGTAAAAGTGGCCATTAGCTTGTTTGGTCCTTTGTTAACAAGAGTTCACCAGTTCTATCGGTCTTGGAGTTCAAATTAATTATATTGTAATCATTTTATTTGGATAATTGAAAAGGATTGGATTTTTGTGACATGAAATATATGGAATAAAATGATGTGTCAAACCATTTTATTTTGATCTTCACACTAATAGGTATTTGGGAACATTTATGTTTTTGATACATTATAAGAATTTATATCTTTTTTTCATGGGTTTCGAAAATGAGATGAGCATGACATGCATTACAAAATGACTTCCCAATATATGTGAATATTTCCATTTGAGTAATAATTTGTGATTTGTAATAATGTGTTAATTTTTTAAAATTGTTATATTTTATTCAAATGTGAAATTTTGAAAAATGCATGAAATTATTATTTTGAATATTATTTGATTTTAAAATTTATGGTGAATTTTTAAAAAATGGTTAAATAAATAAATGTGTTGAATTTTGGAAATCCCAATTTTGATAGATGATGTAGTATAATTTGAAATTATTATGCCATCAGTTTCTAGAGAGTGAGACATATGACAACGGTTGTGTTTATAGAAAATGGAACATGGTAGCCATCATAAGAATAAACCTAAAGATTTTTTGGAGAATATGGTTGAACATGAGACATAGGTAACCAAGATCTGGTTCAAATTATTTTCCATGTATTTTAGGATGCAGATAGAGGTAATAGGAAGGATGAGACAAAGAAGGTGATCATTCCTTCAAATTCTAGAAGAAGAATCCACCTATCGTTTTGGTTGATTTGGAACTGGGGAAGGAATACATGCAATATAATAGGATGAACCATATATTAAATTTCCATGGAACACTAACTATTATTAAATTCATGCTAGAGACATATATTCTATAGGATCCCGCACAACAGGGGTAGCACTTAGCTCTCTGGAAAAAATTCGAACTACTCTATACATTGGTGGATTTTAAATATTTGTTCAATAAATAATTATATCCTCGCTTGTTTAAAATTTAAATTATGATGATCTTCTTCATCATGATGAAGTAAAATAACTTTTTCATGATGTTTGGAGATATATTATTAAATATAGTTCATTTTTCCCATGATGTTTCTACTAGATAATCCTTGAAGTCACAGATCCTTGAATAAAGGATGAAAAAGTATATTCACTCGATGGTCTTTGTTCTATGTATAAAAAATTATATCGATATGGTTCATAGATAAATAGTGAAATAAAATTAAATCTTAGGATATATGGGAGGAAGATGCATGTTGATACCCATAAAAAAGATGTGAACTCTAATGTTAGGGGAAATAAGAATAGGGACAATTGTTTCCATAGTGGGTGTATGGATTAGAATCAAATATTTGGATTGTTGTATCATCCACATAAACCAAAGACAAATCCTGGATGATTTCAATGTGGTTCATTCTAATACATGCATAGAAAGTGTACGACCCCACCTAGATCATGCTATATTTGTAATAAATGGGGAATCATCAATGCTTTTGTTAGAATTATATGAGGTTGGACATTTGAGAAACTTCTCATGTATCATAGGAAACAAATTATTTTATGGGGATAAGGAATCTAAATTCCTTTCATTAGTGGAATAGATATTTTTAGAGAGATTCATGATAATACCTTACTCGTCAGTAAGGGAAATCTCAATTGGGAAATAAGGAGAAATGTTTTGTGAGCATGAAATTATTTTTAGCTGAGTATACTATAATTTATGATCAGTTTGGGCCATCATTGGAAATATGTACTATTATTTTGAATTATACCATTTTGAAAATATTTTTTGATTAGGGTACAACCCAATCCTTTATTTCTTCTCATGTTTTTTATTTGAAGCTATTATATGTCATCTTGAGGACTTCTATCATTAAAAATCAAACTTCTACTTGTCAGAGAGAATGTTGAGCCTTTATGTGAAAATAATGTTCTATAACTATTGATCAAATTGATCTTATATGGTATTTTTTGCACTAGTGATGGATTTATATATGTAATCCTGGTTATAGAATAGTTTATGATTTCTAAGGCTCACATAGAATTTCATACAATGATGATCACTTCTGTAACTGAAGATATCATCAAACATCTCTATCGAGGGGACTAGAGTCTAATGGAATGTAAAATTATCATATTGGAATTACATGTTTGAAAATATCAAAAAAGATGGTGTTGTTTTCTTTTTCATTAATTAAATAGTTCAAGAATAAAAGTATTCTTGCAGTGGTGGATCCGATTCAAAATGTATTTCCAAAATATTTCATAAGGCTACCACCTACGAGAGAAGTGCAGTGTACCATTTATTTCCTTCCATGCACTAACATGATTACCAATCCATATTATTAGATGACCCTAGTATAATGAATGTAGTTGAATGTGTAGATATTGGGTTTTAAAGAAAATGTTGCATTCCACCAAGCACTTCTCTGTGGGAAGCACCATTATTGTTTGTCATAAAGGTAGATGGAAATGATTTATTATGTGTGGATTATCATAATTATAACCATGTTATGACAAATAATCACTATCCACTAAAATTAATTGATGACATGTCCAGTCAATTGGTGGGTTTTTTGTGCTTTTCATAGATTCACTTGCACTTAAAATGTCTCTAATTGTCTATTAAAATGAGGATTTTCGAGAGATATCTTTATGATGAAGATATGGACATTTTTATTATGTGGTAATTCCTTAATGTATTTTGAATTCACTATAGGTCTATATAGAATTTAAGAATCATATATTTTAGCGATATATGTGATATTTTAAGGTTGTGTCTTTGTATAACTTATTGTTGAATTCAGGACATGGGTTGAGAATGTCCAACATTTAGAAAAAGTGTTGGGAATATTGAGGGATCATTGGTTATAGAACAATCTATTAATGTTTTTTGGATACTATATGTATGATTAAATGGAAAAATACTGTCAAAAAAAAATTATTTCATTATATCTAGAAATGATAGAGGGAGTTGTCTCACATCAACCGTTAAAGAATGTCTTTGAGGTATGTATTTTTCTTGGTTTCCATTATTACCAAGTTTTTTTTCAGAATTTTCATGGATAGATTCACTAATTAATGATTTTAAAGGGATATATTTTAAATTCCTTCAGAATAATGAATGTCCGAGTATTCTCAAGAGGTTATTGATTTCCTTATATGAACACCTATCTAGATATTTCTAGAATCAAAGTAATGTTACTAGGTGTATTGTGATTGTTTGGGATTAGGGTTGGGATTTGTTCTATTGTAGGGAGACAATATTTTTTCTTATGGATCAAGGATCTTAAGGAAGCAAGATAATAACTTCCCAACAAATAATTTGGACTTAGATGTCATAGTACATGATTTTAAGACTTGGTGCCATTATATCGTTTGCGAGATATTTTCTATTTTTATGTATCATAATAGCTTGAAGCATATTTTACCTAAAAGGGATTTGGAAATAAGTCAGATTAGATGGCTATAGTATACAAAAAACTTTGACATAGACTTGATGTTTGCACTAGGTAATGGAAATCTGGGGGAAGATACATTATAAATTAAGTCATATGATCAGTTGGAAAAGAGGGTTTAGATGAGTGGAATTTGATGTCTGTCTGAGTTCACATTCACATGGAATGTAAATATGTATGTAAAGGTATTACCATATTTCTTATTTCATTTTCCATAATTTCATAAATATGGTTAAATAGGCACATACATATGATGAACAATTTGTGACGATGATGTCAAAACTCAATGGTTAGGAGATTATAAAGTGTTGGATATTGGATGGGAATTTAGTGTTGTTATTCTAGAATCACTTGTTTTTAACAATGTATTATCAGGAAAAATTATTAATTCTGACCACCATTCAAGATGGGTTTTTCATTTGGGAAATCAAAACATGTATAATGCATTGAATCCACATATTTTTTGGGTTGGTATGAAAAATAAGGTGGATGATTTTTTATAGACATGAATAACTTGTCAGTAGGTTTAAGAAGATAATCAAAACTTACTAGGTATGTTATAGTCTATACCTATTCTTGTATGCATATGAGAATAGATATCTATGAATTTTATAATAGGCCACCAATTAATGGTTCAAAACCACATTCCATATGGGTGACAGAAGATCGGATCACAATGTAGTCTCATTTCTTACTTATTCAAGAATCACATACTATAGAGGACTTGTCAAAAATATTTATCCGAGAAGTCATAAAGAGGCATGGTGTACCATTATTGATAGTCATAGAAAGATATTTGAGGATTACATCCCAATTCAAATAATCATTACAAAAGTCCCTTAGGAATCAGTTCACTATGGGCTACATGTATCATCCTCAAATGGATGATATATTTTAAAGGATGATACAAATGATAGAATACATGTTGTGGGCTTGCATAATCGATTTTGGTGGCTCATAGAAAGACAATGTGACATTAATGGATTTCTCATACAAAAACACTTTGAAAGATTCGATACATTAAGATCATTTATGGAATGTTATATGATTTATAACCATTATCTACTTTATTATGGTGAAATAGGTGAAACTTCACATGTTGGACCAATCCATGTCCATGAATGAATGGTTACAATTAAATTAAATAGGAAAAAGATGAAGATGTGACAAATCCATTAGAAGTCGTATGGGTATCATCCTTGATGGTTTTTGTTGGTTGAGGTGAGTGATCATTTTATTTTTAAGATCTCTCAAAGTATTGGGAAATATCATTTTTGAAATCATGTAGTTTTATCTCATTGATTCATTTTCCCTTTTGGGATCAATTCAATGGTTTGGAGACATGGAATACCTATTTAAATTTCCATATTGGATCATTTAAGTAAATAATTTGTTTCTTGTATCATAGTTGAAATAGTATGAGCCTAATACTAAACATATTATCAAATGGGATCATATTGGACTATAACCAATTTTTTGGTACAAATACTACAATGGATTGTAGATAGGGAGGACAATGTGTTTCTTGGGAAAAGCATCAGTGTAGTGCAGGTTTGGTGGAAATATGGTTAGATTCATGGTGATACATCAAAATTTGAGAAATAAATGATCAAAGAATGGCCCAAAATATATTAGGGAACATGTGTTTTTATACTTTCTAGGGATGGAAAAAACAATGTTGGGGAGAATGTATCACATCCAGTTTCATGTAAGTACACAGTCATTATGATTTCATAGTATATATGGTGTTTGGGAGAAGTTTGGGAGGGTTTGGGAGATGATTGGAATGTTTTGTTGGATTTTAAAAGGGAATAAGGTTTTTACATGTTTTGTGGGAACCATTAAACACCTGTAGGAAACCGTTCACATTGATATAGGACATAAGGGGAAGCTATAATGTAAGGTGCACTTTTTTTCCAAACTGAGTAGTAACCTAAGAGAATAGTAAAATGTGGGAAAGTGATATTTTTTATCACCAGTGCATGGTTCATCAAATGATGTAGGATAATAGGATGAGGCCCCCCATGGGTTAGATTCTGTAACATGGTTATCCCATGATTTTTCTATCTATGAAACTAATTCGGTGTAGTTTAAAAACAAGATCCAAAAAATTGTAGATCCTGGTCAGGATAAATCATTAACCCCTCCATTCCACCAGTAGGCCATAACACAATATTTTATCCTCAAAAATGTATTATTGGATTATCCCATTGATCTGAACGTGATTTTAGGGCTTCTCTTATATCATTGAATCTAGATTGTTGCTGTAATTCATCATTATTGGTTGCATTCATTGGTTTTCAGTAGATCAACATCTCCCCCTCTATCTGTTTCCTTGATCTACTTCCTCATTTGATATATCTAATGTACTTAATGACATGTAAAATTATATTTGGATTTTTGGATGCTATTTGAGGAGAGGTAAGGATCGTTTTTAGAGATTCAACATGGTTTTGAGACATTTTGGTGATATCCATCATTGGCGTTATAAATGCTTGATGTAAGTGGATTTAATCTCAACAACAATTTTTAGAACAAGATGTTTTATCTTAAAATTTATTTTTTTTATTGTAATTTGTTGGGAAATTGTTGTCAATTTCTTAAGGAAATCCTCTTTTTTGATAGTTTATAGATTTTGGGATGTTGGGATATTTTTTTAAAATGTAAAATTGAAAAAAGGATTTAAAAATAATGATTTTAAAATTATTTTTATATAGTTTTATAAAAATTATTTTTTCAATATAGGGTTGTTTTTATTGTAATGGTATAATGGAAGGGTATTAAATAATTTTTTTTAAATGGTAGAAAGTCTATTTTTTTTAGTTTTTTGCATGATTTTCATGTGAGTTTATTGGAATTCAAGACGAATAGGAGTAATAAATCTCAAACATTATTTGTAAGAAGGATATGGGTCATTAATTTCCCCCAACAAATGAGTCATTAAGTAAGAATGTAGGGAATGGAAGAATCACCTCTTATAAGTATAGGTAGGTCCCCGTTTTCAAGCATGGTTGGATGTGTGGATATGTCGAATGAAATAGTTATGATGAAAAGGAAATTTTGAAGTGGTTTTAAGTTATTTTTTGGTTTCATTCCATTTAATATTTTATGTTTTGAAAAAACTATTTTAGAATGAAAAAATATTTCATTATTAAATTTCATGACATTGTAATAAACATTTAAATGATTTGATATAAATAATTTTATATAAATGTAATGACATTTTCTATCATAATGGTTATAGTAAGGAAGTAATTTAGTGAAAAAATATTATATTTCATTACACACCATGAATTGGATCATTGGTTTTATTATAGAGGATTTTTATTATGACATAATAAAAATTAAAACATTATATTTTATCAATGGTTCATGGTGATAAATGGGTTTTTAGTGGAGTTGGAGAATAGAAAATGGTGTACCTTTGAAATTATGTGGGGTTCTATGCGTTTTGATGGGTTTTAAGTCCCATTCTATCTTTATGAATGTTTGGTATTATTCTGGTGTGTAAGTCCTTATAGTTGGTTATGATATAAATTTAATATTTTAATTGTCGTTCATTGTTATCATTCCTTAGGTAGTGCTTTAATTTTTAATGGATTGATTGATTGGTCGATTTATTTTTTAAAGGAAAATAATTAGACATCTTTTAATGAATTACATCGTATTTATTGTCTGCCCTTGGAATCCTGGGAGGTCACTAAATGAATATAAATTCCCCCCACCTTCTCTGGATAATGCGTAGAAAAGGGATGTTATAAATAATGTATTCATTGACTCTAAGATATGGTTTCTAGGACATTACATGGTATCAGTGTGAACTCCATATAATTTCATGACTAATTTCAAATTTAATAAAACAAAATCCATAGAGAAATAAACCCATACCACCCTATAATAATTCCAATGGTTATTGTGTAAAATATTGTTAAATTTAGTCGGTGGTTTGACCAACATTAATATTGTTATTATTTTCACCAACGTGAACATATCCCATTATTGATCCTGCTTGAAAATAAATTATCAAGGTTATAGTTGGGATTAATCATTAGAAAACCTGGAAATTCAACATCCATCCCAATATTTGAAAAATGATCAAAAAATTGGATGTTTCCATTTTTTGATTCCCTATATTCTCCATTCATTCTAAATTATATATCTTCATTACCCAACATATTCTTTAATTCAAATTGTCATAATATGACCAATATATAACCAATATTAATAATAATAATATTTTCTATAATTTCCATAGTAACATATTACAAATTTATTAACTAAAATACCCTAGGTAATATTAATTTTATTACTTAATTTTGTAACATGTTTCTTTACATAAATTTATTATTCTTTTACAGCATATTTATCATAGTAGTAATATTCATTATGTAATATGATATTGGTGATATCTATATAGTATATGCCTTATTATGTTTATCTTTATCCCATTTACTATTCTAAATTTCAAATTAAATTTATACAATCAATTTTTTAATATTTTAAAATAAAAATATTTTTATTTATCCAACAAAATAAACGATTATTACATTAGAAATGGTCAACATCCTATAGATACACTCCAATATGTGGTCTCTGACAAATATGTAATTTACTAATGTATATATTGTGTGTTTTTCCATCTATTTAGTAAATATGTTGAAATAATACACACTCCAGTCATGTGACACACACAATAAAAGGATTGGAATAGGGTTGCACTATGTCTTAAATTTAAATTTCTTCATAAAACCTATCAACTAGAAAATAAGACATATGTATGGTGTGTCATTGAGATAATGATCACACTGTTGTGGAAAATATATAATTCATTGAAATGTTTAAAAATATATTTTTAGATATAACCACAATTAGACATACTACCCATCTTACAATTATGTCACATGTTATAACTTCATCTTTATACTTCATCCTCGATGATCATTTTAAAGTAAATATTACATCCAAGCTATATCTTCAGAATATTCATGGATTTTTTCTGATACACTATCTCATATTTCCCATTCGTATAATAAAAACCATGTAAGATCCAAAAAATCACTATTTATGGATGATAAAAAGAATTATTTCATGTGAGTGAATTTATAAGATAATATTAAACATTTTAGAGTTGATGGGATGTTCAACAACCAAAAATGGTTTTTCAATTGTTGAAAAAATGGGATGGTAGTTTGAAAAAATTCAAGAAAAATATTTCAAAATTATCTTGAATGTACTATTAGAAAATCCATGAGGAATAATCAGTAACATGATGTTCTATAAGTTATTTTCTCATGATTATATGATGATAAATAAAAAATATAACAGGTGATAATTATCAATTTCTCTAGAATATTTTCATGTTGTTCTTAAAATATATTTATTTTTAAATTGATTATTATTAGGAAAACTATAATCATTAATCATATATGGGAAAAAATAAGAACAAATATAATAAAATAATAATGTTTTCTTAAAAATAAATAAATCATTACCCATATTAAACCCATTAATATATTAAAAATATTAGCATGTAAAAAATCATAAAAATTTTATGTTAAAAAATATTAAAACTTTTTTCACATTAATTTAAATCTAAAATTTCTTATTATCCATTTGAATAATTCATTAGTTATGTAAATAATATTATTTGGATTACAATTATTATTATTTTCTATAAACTTATTCCATAATTATAATAAAACCTCTAATGGGTTGTCAACTATGAAAATAATTTCCCATTAAAAATAATATTTAATGTAATTTAATTTCCAATGTTATTTCCACAAAAATAATAAAATTCCAATTTCATATGAATCATTTGTGTGAAAATAATATTTTATTTAACATAATTTCAATATTATGTATTACACAATTTGTTATTAACTTAACATTTATTAATAATTTGAAGACTAATTTTTAAAATGTTTTATCATAGATAAATCCATAGACAACAAAAAAATTTAGGAATTAATAATGTAAAGAAATATTTTAACTCATTAGATCTTTTAAAATAACTAAATATTTCTCCCTTATTTACATGTTAATTGGAAAAATAGTTATTTTTTATTTTTTTCACCTCTACTGTGTAGAATACAATAACATATTACTCATTACATATAAAGAGTGTGATAGATAATTAAAAATTATTCATGGGTAGTTTTCTTCCACCAATGAAAAAGGATATATAGTGTATCCTCTCTATGCTATACAATGATATAATGATAGAAATGAAAAGATAAATTATCTCCTAACAATCCCCACAGTAAATGATTAATTTTTCCTCAGTCTAATTTCCATTATTTAATATTTTATTCTATATTATTCTTGTGTAAAATCATCTCACAATGTCTATAATATGCCAAAAACATGAGATTCTAGAATCCACTTTACCAGATCATCACCATCATATTATATCATCAACACATTAGTGTCCTATAATTTTTTTAATAAATATCTATTTGAGTTCCTTGATTATCTAAAATATTGATAATATGTTGATAATAACATGGAATGACAATAGATCACATATATTATTACACACCTATATAAAAAACATTTATATAAAAACTCTTAGTGTTGGGATTTTCTATTTGAGAAACCATTTAAAATATATAAGTATTCATTATGATGGAGGTAATATGTATTTATTAATAAATTTAAATTATTAAAAAAATTCACATTTATCCAAGAAAATAAACAATATTTATCCCAAATTTATGCACTAGGATTTGATATAAATTTATTCAGCAGAATAATTTTCTATTTTTTTACTATAGTGAAATTAAAATTTTAATCTTTTTAGGGACATATGACTCCAAAAAAATAAAATGATCTTAGGCATGATCAAGAAACAAATATAGGATGTTATTTTATAGATAAAATTGTTAAAAACAATAATTTAAAACAAATATTGAACATGAATTTTAATAATTAAGTTGATATTGATTGTACTATATTGTTGAATTATTAAAAATTTAATAATTTACATATATTTGTTTTTTAATTATAAATTACCATATATGGGTTTTGAAAATGAAAATTCATTCAGGATAATATAAATGATGAATTTATTGATGGGAAGTAATCCATAAGAAATAGGTGGATCCTATAAGCTGATTAAGATATATATATTTTTGTGTAATCATCCCATTTTATATGTGATGTTTCTTAAAATAAATATATATTGATGGAGCAAGGATCATAAATTAGATCATATTTGTAGTCAATATTTGACTGAGGACAATTTAGGGTGAATAATTACATACCATTAATTACTATAGATGAAGTATACTATTTCCATTGGAATATTAAAATATCATTTTCTGATCACCTAATTATCCTAATAATGATAGTTAATGTACTAATTGGGGATTGTTTGGAGGTATTAGGTTCATCCAAAATCCATGGTAAAAAATTAGTGATGATATGATGTTACTCTTATATCCTAGACACAATAATGTGATATAAGTTGGTTCACTTATTTTAAGACACTCTACCTCTAACACAACCTTGATATTGAGGGGGATAATAATGCCCAAGTCTGCATCTCATCTACTACCCAAAACACATAGACATTAGATATTACAATAGAAATATAAATCCTTAAATAGGTGTATTATATATAGTTACACGACTTATATATTTGATATTGGTGATCTTTTTTCTTTTTATGTATCTCACATATACAAGTACATGATGTATTCATTGGTATTTCATTCAATGAATTTGAGATAAGAGGATATATTTGTTTCATATAGAATATCATCATAGATTCACATTGGGAGAATTATTAGATGAGGAATATATGATGTTTTTTGAGATCCAGTTATAAATTTATTTATTAATTTTGATGTATGTGTGTAATACTATGATATTTTCATTGTATTCTATCTTCAATAGCATATAAGACACACAACACTGAGATTAAATAAAAGACATAGTATTATTCTTCAAAAGATACCATTATAATATTTCCATTGAATTTATAGATATGAATGAGAGAAATAAAATTGTGAAAAATATATAAAATTTTACTGATCAATAAAAATATATTTATTAATTATTAGGAATAAACACTTAGTTTCAGTAATGTTACTTTTTTCATTAAATAAACGTCTTCATAAAAAAATCTGTTTTACTTCATTTATTGGGAGAATATTACAATTAATTTCTACCAACGTTATAAATATTATTTCAGAAAAAATGTATCATTTCTAAAATCCAACATATCAAAATTAACTAATGGTAAAATATGGGATAGTTCTAAAATGATCGATCCTTTAGTGATGAATGAAATATAACAGTTTTTGTAAAAAATAATTTTTTTAGTTTAGAAGTAAATTATATCATTTAATATGTTATGTAATTAATATAAATATAATTTAGTCATAAAAAAATTAATTAATTACATAGTAAGATATTTTCCACCATATTTTAGTATTAGTTCATTTTTCCCAAAAATTGATATTTAAAAAAATGTTTACCATTTCAATGTACAAATTTATATTATAATATTTTTATGACAATACTATAAATTAAATAAAAAAAACTATTCTATATTTTGAAATGGGATGCCCAAATATTGCTATTAACTCATAACTATTTTGGGAATAATCAATAACAACAATGCTAAATATTTGTCACTTCAGTAAGGGTAAATCAATAAATCAAGGATACAAATAATGGGGTAAGAATTATGGAACCTACCTAAATGACTTAAAATTTTAGTTACATGATTATAGGTCAATTAGATAATCTATATATTAAAAAATATACCATTTAGGTGTCATCTTATTAGATTCATATCTCTATATTATTTTAATAGAAGGAAAATTCCATAATTCTACTTTCATACATTTATTTTTTCTAATATGTTCAAATAGTGGTTACATGGTGTTATTAAAGAATATAAAATTTTATTTTTGATATAATTACATCATTTTAAATGTTCAGTGATTTTATTATCAACATAGTTTTTCCACACAACACTGACTCAATGCTTGTACAGGTTTTATAATAATCAAAGTAAATGATTTCAACAACATTACATGAAATATTTTATGGATAATTTATCTAATTACAATAATATTATGATATATAATAAATTTAAATTACGTTTTAAATAGTATATATTCAATTTCAATACCTTTTTGATGTCCTTAAAATGAAAATATATGAATAGATCATAAAATTACATAATATTATATCATATTAAATATAATTTCATAAATATATTTAATTTAAAAAACCCATTAAATAATAAAATAAGGCTATTACGTACTCAAAAATTTCATCCCTAGACCATACATGTTGTAATTTATAATTTATAATAATATTTATAACCTCTTTGTATTGAATTTTTTTTACCATGGCTACGGTAATAATTCTTTAATGGATGGGTTATACCCCATGATATGGATGAAATTTTCACATAGACTTCTAATTATTATATTTCTAAAAGTATTTTAATATTTCCATATATTATCCAAAATTTTTTTTATCTTTTTCGACTTCCACATGAAACATAATTTCTTATATTTAAATCATTTATTTAATTCCTTGTGTGTCCATTGATTCACTATAAATTGATACCATTTATCCACTTTTATTCGCACTACTATGAGAAAATTACCTTGAGAAAACCCTAAAAACCTATTATTAAAATAATTTTATAATTACTATATGTTTTTAAATTTTTAAAAAACCTTAAATGTGGACCTTAAGATAAAATGGACAGAAGGTATCTAAAATAAGAAGCAATCTTTCCAAAAAATCAATTTAATTTCTTTTTCTTATTCTACATCATAAAATTATATTTTAAACACTACAATACAATAACTACAACATATAACCAATATTTTTAAGTATATATGTTAATTTTATAATCTTATTCATCTTATTTTATATCCATTGTGGGGTGAAATCATTTTCATTCCACACGTATGGACTTCAACCCCAATATAGAGATGTGTTTTGTTTTATCACTACCTCAAAAGTATTGTTATTTAATTGTAATTAAAACCAACACAAGATATTAATGATTTAATTTTTTCTATATAAATAAAAGATAATACATACCTTTTTACCCTTCCACCTATTTAAAAAATTATAACATCGCTCATTAATACATGTGGAATACCACCTGTACAAAGTGATCTCATTTATTTATCATGTTAACCATTAATGGGTGAATTAAAAAATATATTTTATATATATGAATGATAATTTTTTTTGGATTACAAATATAGATATGATATAATAGAGATGTTTTTGTTACCACAGTCACCATACCAATGTAATTTTATTATTATGAATTGGATGTCTATGTATCAAATAAAATGGTCTATACCGAATAATTAATTAATAATATAAATATTTTAGAAGAAATAAATGGAATAATAATAACATTATAACACTATATATAGTTCCTAAATGAGTAAAAAATTAGTATATCTTTAATATAAAAGAATAGAATAGATATAAATAGAATGGATGGACTAGAGTTAATGGGATTTATAACTCAATTTTTTTTATTTTGTTATACTTATACATCATTTACATAGACATGAAAAGACTATGTGGAATAACATGTGAAATTATTTTTCATAATTATAATATTTATTCAAATTGGTTTAACAAAAATCTCTTCACTGCTTAAATATGACTTCAGTGATATAATCCTTTTATGGATTATTTGTCCCAATATTATTTCTCTAATACATGTCTCATTTAATTAACCTACTTCATTTTATAAGGTGTATATTAATATAACTGGAGATATTATATAATAAATGAATCAATTATCATGAGCTTTAGTGTTACTTTTCTATTCTCGATTTATTGATATATTGATTCAGATGTTATAATATTTACAATTGGTTTCGTGGTCTTAACTCCCATTCTTCGATACATTATTCATGTTATGAAACATTATGTATTCAATGTGGTGTTATGTTTCAACACATTTAATTTTTATATAAATAATTTTAGTTTCATAATAATACTCAGTAATTAAACATTATATATTAAAATTCATTATTAAAATATTTTATAATTTTTTTTGTTAAAATAATAATGGTGTTTTTTAAAACTAATTGGGTTATCATGCCTTAAATGATTTATTTTAAAAAATCTTCTATAAATTATAGAAATTTAATATGAATAAATTTAAAAAAATTGAATTTATAAATTTAAAATTCAATTAGAAATAATTTTTGAGAATAATCTGGAAAATCATGATTTTTCAACTAGTAGGAGAAGATTATGATTTTTATTAAAAAATATATTTTTTCCAATCATTTAAAATTTAAAATTTTGTATAAAATTTGCATAAATATAACATTAGATCACATATATTATATATAATTCATTATCTGAAATTAGAATGAATATTTTATCTTTATTTCATTTATAAATAATTATTTATAAAAATAATTTTTTCCGAAAAAAATCCATTTTCTTATGTGGGATTAACATTAAAATACATTATACCACTAATGGTAATTGATTTTTTAAAATAATTCCATATATCCTGATTCTTAATAGTTAATATTTGGAAATTATTTAAACATAATTTTTTGTTCTAATGAATAATACAAATGGTAAAAATATCATAAAACTATTAAGGTTCTAATAGATATATTGGGGGTTAAGTTAAAGTGATAATTATTAAAATGACCTAGAAACATCTATAAATAATTTCTTATGAAAATATTCAGACAATAAATCATATAATGTATGAAAGTTTTCCTTTTTTTGATATTGATTTGAATATGTCATTAATATATTTTAATCTTTTTTGAAATACCAATTGTGTCTTCTCCCCCACTTTTAAAAGGACACCCTATATACTCTCTTATACACACATAAAAAATACATTTCATAATCAAATAAAAAAACATTAATAACATTCAAAAAATCGTTTTATAGGGACTGGTTTGATAAAAACAAACTAAGATGGATTAATGATTAAACTAAAAGTAGTTTTCCGGAGAAGGTGTATAGTTCTAAACATGATTTTTCATTTTAAATATTATTTTACAAAGTTAAAATATTATTCACCTATTATGAAATAATAAATTCTGTATATTACTTGTTTTAATGTGATTTTATGTTATTATAATAACATATTTATATTTACTCATAATTAAAACGAGAAATAAGGCATTTATTGTTGTGTACATGGACAACTGCCTCCAAATTGATCTAATACATTTTCATCAACATCATTAAAGATATTTATATTTATGGATATAAAGTATATATATATATATATTATTTATGAAATAATTATCATTTTGGAAATATATTATATGATCAAATTTATTACCTTTCAATCCATTAAAAATGATAATCTCATTCCTGCATATATTTGGACAACTAGATTCACAAAGCGATACGATTGTTTGTTTATATCATCATCACATGGAGATATAATGTATGATTATTTGAATATAAAATAATCTATTAATGATATGATTATCATTTTATGATTAAAAAATTGTAATTATATTATTTCCATCATTCCATTAAAAAAATAAAAACATACTCAAGAATATGAACATCCTACATTCTCCATGATTGTAATATAATTCATTTTTAATGACCATATTTAATGGATTACTTCATAAATGTTATTTATGTTTAAAAATAATAATAATGTAATGAATATTAAATATTTTAAGATTGAATAACGACCCCTTGGACCATATCAACCTACCAAATTCATTTTGGACATTTGGGAAAAAATAATTGAAACAATAACCATGAAAATCAATTATTATATAATTGAATATAACATGGAAATAAAAATAATTTGGGTTATAATAAATGTGAAAATGTTTCTTCAAAAAATTTGATACTTAACACATGTTTATTATTCAATATGATAAATAGTGTGTGTAATGAGTATAACTTGAGGTAATGTCCACATTAAATAAAAAATGCCAATTTAAACTCTATTATTATTTATTTTTACAAATAGTTTTCTTTTATATATGTAACACTATAACTATTTTTCACAAGTATTTATAGGGATATAAAATGATTTATAAATTAAATTTCATGTCATTTTTTCGTATTTTTTAAATTTTATTCAAAAGGAATCCTTATATGTAATTTTTATTGAATGTTTTGACTTCATTAAATAAATTGAAAAAATATATAATTTTTTAATGAATAATGCATAATAATATTTCCCTACAACTTTAAACATTATTTTACATTTTACTTACAATAAAATCTCCCTTTTTGTCTTTAAGGAATCCATTATTCTCTTTTTTATTTGTTTTTATATTTTGGAAAAAATGGCTTAAAAAAGAAATTGTATTTCTATATACTAAAGTAAATTTTATATGGGATCTATAGTGTTTCTGATGGATTTTATAATGAATTGGTGTATGTTATTTTTTTTATTAATTATATGGTTCTTGATAAATATATATGATTTTAGGTGAGATGGATATATATTTGGGGATGGATCATCCAAATACATCTTATATGATGGGTGATCCCAATTCATCTCATGTCACGACTCGTCCCAGATTTGCTCATGTCGTTACTGCCCCAAAGATTACTCCCATAGTGTTAGGGATGGTGACTAGCCCCAAGAAGGCATATCCCACAAATGGGAGGAATTTTTGCAGAGTACCTATACACACACACAAACACGTATCCCAACCACAAAAGTTGAAATGTAAAAACCCCAAGTAAAAAAATGCATGTGTACTCTATATACCAACCAAAAAAGTACAATAAGAATCTATAGTACAGTAAATTAAACTACCCCTGAAAAAAATCCCACCAAATGAACTATATATAAACCACAATGTCCACCTTGTAGATAAATGTATAGGTACTTCTACTCAAATTCGTAGGAACACCTCATCCTACATGTACTCAAAAGAGATATCAAGTCCTAGTCTACCCTGTACTCTGCCAAAAGGTCTCTTGTCTACCAGATACATGAAATGTATAGGAAAATCCCATTCAGGGGACAGTAATACAATAACCAATAAGTCACCCCGAAAAAACAATGGAAGAAAAAAAACGAAAAACCACATAGAAAATATCCCCAAAAGATATCCCACACATGAAATACCACAATGGAAATACTACATAAGAAAATACCACAAATAAAATAGCAAAAAAAGTATACCACAATGTAAATAACACATAGGAAATACCATATAGGAAATAACACAAAGTAAATACCACACATGAAATATTACAGTCATATCCTTAAAGATATATATTCATGGCCCATATATCAAGAATATCCAGATATAATTTCTCCAATGAGACTCAAAATCTCTATGAGACACATAGTCTCTATGAGTCATATAGTTTTGGTATGACAAACAATCACTATTAGGCACACAATATCACTAAGACACAAAATCTATGGGATTCACACCCTCTCAATGAAACACATTATCTCTATAATACACATAATATTTGGTAGTCACATAATCTCCATGAGAAACCAATTACAAAAATGACATCCATACAAAGTATTTGGCTCAATGAAAAATCATTTAGGGGGTACCATGTAATAAATCCATTCAGTCTTATAAAAACATCCACAAAACCCACATATGATATCTCAAAATGATCATATCATTTCAAGGGTCCCAATACTGTAGATGGTTCATCAAATAGACACATTAATTGAATGATACAAGAATTTGAAAATTTATATGGGGGGCCACTAGCCCATAGATCGATCGAGCAGTCAATATAGTGACCATGGAAGGCGACCATATGGCATTCGCTCATGCTGTTATGGTGGTTGATTGTAAACCAACTGTCGTTGCCTCACATTATCTCAATCAGCCATGGATCATGGTTTAATTCCATGGTTGAATGAAGCAAGATCTAGTGGCCTAGGACCAAATTATCCCGAGGTCAGACCTAGATCAGTGTCCAACCCAACCCTTTATTTTAAACCAACACGCTTCTATTAGGATGGACCCTCTGTCCCAACCTGTCGAGTTTCCGGGTTCGTTCCATGTGGTGTTCCATCATGTCCCATGATCACAACTGCATCCATGGGACACCACACCTCATAATGGTCAAAAATATGAAACAAAAGATCCTCAGGGATCCCCAAGTTACGAGCAACAACAATCTGCCTTAGTTTTTTCTTACCACAAATATTGGGTTTTGATAATGTTTGGTGCCTCCTAGTAATTTGAGTCATGACTATAAGGGTCCAACGGTGAATAATTCCTTGAACGGAGGATAGAATAATCAAAAGAACACCTAGAGTAATTAAACTTGAAATTTGTTCCCATGAGCCTCAATTCATTCCCTTTAGAATAAATAATGTTGATGAAACAATCAAAAGGATGTATTTTCCATTAAAACCCCACAATCAATCCCATCAGGCAAGAAATATTGAACTTTTGATCATCCTATTCGTGGGTTGGTCCATGTGCATCATTATGTTCCAGAATGGTGGATCATGATAAAAATAGATTCCCTAACATGAGTTGGATCTGTAGTGGATAAGGGGATGTTTCTTTTCTATTATTGATGTTATCCTCTAACTCTATTAGAGTGATGATCAACGATTTGATCTCGGATTTTTTGTCAGTCATTAGAGAGGGTTCCTTCTCAATGCTTCAGTGGGATTATAGGGCTATGGTAATAACCCTCAATTATCCAGAAAAAGGGATTATTAAATTAAAGGGAAAATTTTATAAATCATCATTTCATGATAAATAAAATAAAAAATAATTTATTTTATTCATTAATACAACCAAATATTAATTTTTTAGTTGACCCACTCTTGTCGATATTTTTCCTCACCTAAGGTAAGGTTGTTTCTCTGAATTAAATAATACCTTCAAGTTTTTTAATAGAGGAACCCTATTTGAATTCATTCTACTTTTTTGTAAAACATCATGTGTAAGCTATTTAATATTATAATAATATTTAAAAAAAATTCTGGGAACCCATGCCAAAGAATTTCCTACCATATCAGCACCTAGTCTCAAAATAAATCAATATAATATATAAAAATAATACATGGAAAATATGGGATATCACATTCTCCACAGCATAGAGATTAATATCCTTGAAATCCAAAACAAAAGGGCCTCAGAAACAATAGATTCCACTTATCATGAAGATGAGCCTCATGCTCCTAATTCATCTCATGGAGATTCATGTGGTACCACTGAATGCACACTAAGGGAATCAACCAGCCATAAATAATCCCCACTTGTCTGTCCTTGATTTCTAGTAGGTACTCCGTAAAAATTTCTCCGTCATTGATTTCCAGCTCACCCTAGTCAATGACATGGTATGTGTCAAGCGTGTACCTCCTCGGTTGTGACATGTGGAATACATCGTGTGGCCGCTATAACTATAGAGCTAAATCCATGTGTTACACCATCTATCCCTCTCTTCATAGAATCATGAAAGGGTTGAAGAACCATGTAGATAGACTGTAACACCATCCCAGTATTTGTAATTTGTGATAAGCTGAGACCTAGAGAAACTGGTGGTCTCCTTCCTCAAACTCCAAAGGCTTCTGTCATATATCAACATAAGAATTCTAAAAGCTTTGTGTAGTCTTCATATGCTTCAGGGTGATCTGAACCTTCTCTATAGCTGTCTTCACCTTATTTGGGCCCCTTAATTCTGGTACTCTTGGGTATGTCATATAAAGTGGTCACATACATGGTAGTCGTACAAGACCTTTAATGGTGTCATACTGATGGTGGAAGGGTAGATGATGTAGAATATCATCCACAACCTAAATGGTAAACTCCATCTAGTCATCCCTATCTTGGTTAAACCTTGGTCTTAAGCATTAATATGTGACAAATTCCACCTACAATCCCTTCCAAAACTATTATGTAAAGAGATAATCATGATCTAAAATTATCATCGATGGAACTCTATGAATTTGAACTATCTCAAGAAGGTATAGGTGTCTCAAGCTCTATACTAAACACTTCTTCTGAATGTCTAGGATGTGGGATGACATGGTGAGTCAGTCAATAATCACTTGGATCGTATCATTCCCCCTAGAAATACATGGTAAAACCATAATGAAGTCCACCAATATCCCATCCCACAATCATTCCATCACCTCTAGGGGTTGAGTCAAACCCGATAGAACTAGGTGCTCGACCATACATTGCTGACATGCGAGGCATCGATAAACAAACTCTACAACTCCCTTCCTCATTCCCAGCCACCAGAACTGATTTTGGAGGTCCTCTTAAATCTCTTAAAAACCTACATGTACCTATAAAATGGATATTTGAAACACTTTCAACATCTCCTCCAATAACACCACTGATATTTGTGTGTGTTCTCTAAAAATAATGATGTGCTCCCAACATTTTGAATATCCATCAGGGGAATCCCTTATAAAAATCTAATAATATAGAGTCTCTCAGTTTATATCCCCATGTTGTGCCTCCATGAATCCCTATAAAAGTGGATATGTGACAACCATCGTCTGGATGTAAGATACTATTTTTCCATCAATAATGTATATCCACATTGAATCTAACTACTCTAATTCCTCATTCAGAAACTACGTAATGGATCTCCCACTGAGACCACCTACCACCATGTTCTCCTCCCTAAGAGTATACCCAATCTCAAAGCCATAGTCTAGGAGGAACTCAATCCATTTCATATGTCTCATGTTCAAATATCTATAAAAAAGATATATTTTATACTCTTGTGGTCATAGTAGATGATTAACCACCCACCCATATGGTTGTGTCGACAAATCTTCAATGGATATACTACCACTGCTAACATAAGATCATGGGTCTTGTAGTTCATCTTGTGTGGTATCAACAAGAGTTACCATAGGAAATCACCACATTATTATGCATCAGGACACAACAATGTCTGGTTCATGATGCATGGTATAACACTTCATACTCCACAGCCTCCTTTAGACATCTCACGATGGTTGCACTCGTCAATCTTTCACACAACTGATAGAATCTCTCCTAGAACTTCTCTAACCACATGAAATGATTCCCCTTTATTTTCAAGGATTATACAACACTAGGAATTTCTCATACAATCCTAAAATATTACCCAGAAAAACTATGAAAAATATCCACCTCAATAACACTATTGGGTGGCTCCCAAGCAACCACTGCCTGAATCTTCAATGGATCCACTACTACTACAACACCTTAAATGATGTTTCCTCAAAAAGGGGCCTCTCAAATCCACAACTAACACTTCGAGAGAATCTTGTATAGTTTGGGATCTCATAGAGTGTACAGTAAAATCTTAAAGTGTCTCGCATGCTCTTTCTCAGATGTTGTGTATACAAGGATTTCATCAATGAAGACCACTAAAAACTCACCTGGGTAATATTGGAAGATCCTATCCATGAGTCCCATTAACACTTTAGGTGTGTTCTTCATATTAACTTACAACACCATGTACTCATATTGGTCATATTAGTAAATAAAATCCATCTTTGGTATATCCTCATCTTGTACTCAAAGAGGGTGATTTATAGATATGAGGTTTATCTTTGAGATAATCCTCTCCCCATTCAACAGATTGAATAGTTCATATATCCTTGGTATTGGACACGTATTCTTCACATTCACCGGGATCATGCACCGAAATCCTACACAAAATTACCTCATGCTATCGTCTACCTTATCAGAAAACAAATCTCATGATACCCAGGCTGAAAAATTGGGTCTCACGATGCCCTTTTTTTATAATTAATCCAAGTATACCCTCATCTCCCAAATCTCTGTAGGAGATATCCAATTTGAAGGTGTAGATATCAATGTCTTCCTTGGGTATAGATTAATTCTAAATTATACCTACATGCGGGGATCTCATCCTAGATTATCCTCAAGAATTATTTTCTTTTACCCTTCCACCAGTATAAGAAACTGATCACTACGCCATGTTTTATATTTATTGGTAGTGTTTTTTCATTTAGCAGCGGTTTAAATGGCTGTGAAATCGTTCTATGATAGTTTTTGAAAACTCTCGCAAAATCGTGCGTCGGGAAATAATTAGCTGTGGTTTAAATAGCCACAAAATTGTTTTTAATTTGTTTTTAATTTTTCAATTTTTTTTTTAAATTTTTTATTTAGTGTCAGTTTATTAGCGGCAGTTAAAACTGTCGCTAAATCATTTTTAATTTGTTTAATTTGTTTATTTTTTTAATTTATTTATTTATTTATTTTTTTTATTATCAATTTATTTATTTAATTAATTAATTAATTTATTTATTTATTTATTTTTTTAATATATTATATATTTATTATTTATTTATAATTTATTTATTATTAATTTATAATTAATTTATAATTAATTTTTTAATTTTTTATTATTTATGTATTATTACCATGCACATGCCCATCCATCTCCATGCACAAGTCTATGTCCATACACATGCCCATGCACATGCCCATGCCATATCATTAAATTCTGCGTTGGGTTAGATTTCAACCCCTTACCTCTTGTTAATTCTCCAAAGACTTTACCACTCCAGCAGTCTCTTCATGTGCTCAATAAATCAAATTTAATTTTCATACACACACACACTCACACACATATATATTAATTGACAAAACAAGTAATACACAACAAATAGAAAGAAACTAAATAATTATTAATCAATAATTATTAATCAATAATCAATAATTAATAATTAATCATATATAATATATAATATATTATATATAACAAAGAATATTTAATACCTAATGCATAATACATAATATCTAATATATAATATATAATATATAATATATAATGTATTATATATAATATATAATATATAATATATATTATATATTAGGTATTATATAATAGATAATATATAATAAAAAATATATAATATATAATATATAATAGATAGTAGACAAAAGATAATAAAAAATATATAATGTATAATATATAATATATAATATATATATGAAATGTATAAATAATAAATTAATAAAAAAAGAATTGAAAATATTAAAAATAAAAAAATTATATATAATAAATTAATATCTAAGAAATATATAAATAAAAATATCAAAAAATAATAAAAAAATAATAAATAATAAATAATAAATAATAAATAATAAATATTTAATAATTAATTATTAATAATTACTAATTAATAATAACTAATAATTAATAATTGATCATTAAGAGTTAATAATTAAGAATTAATAATTTATATACAAAAATTTATAATAATTTACAAATTGCTAATAAATTATTATTAAATAAATAATAAATATTTAATAATGAATAATTAATTAAATAAATAAATAATGAATAATAAAATAATAATAAAATAATATTTAGTAAATTAAAAATAAGTTAACAAATAACAAATAATAAATAATAAATAATAAATTAGAAAGAATAAATAAATAATAAATAAATAAATACACAAATAAATAGATAAATAAATTATAATTAATTAATATATAATAATTAATAATAACAAATAATTTATAATTTATATTTATAAAATGAATAATTCTTAATTAATAATTGATATTTTAATTTTAATATTTAATATGCACTATTCAATATTGAATATTTAATAAATAATTATTATTTCATTAATATTTAATTTATAAATAATCAATAAATAATCAATAATAAATAAATAAATATAAAAATAAATAGATAAATAATTAATAATTAATAAATAATTAATACTAAAAGTAGTTCAGCCATGAGTTCGAAAACCCATGACCCCACAAATTTATTAAAAAGAGTAAAGATACAACCGACCGAAGGAAATGCTTACATGTGAGACACCACGCCGGATAGCAAACTGAACAGACACATCATAATACCATATATTACCTTTTTCCGGGCCGACCTCGACTCCGAGATCCTCCCCAATTAGCTGGATGTCGCCCTCTTCCCCTTTGCAACACAGAAGCATCATCCATCTCCATAACCTCTATCGTATGCAGATCAGGATCTTCATGGGGGTTCTCCCTCTACAGCAATGAAGTATCAGCAACAGAGGGGCTACCATCCTGTTGAGCAGCATCATGAATAGGCTCCCCATGCTCATGAGAAGCCTCCTACACGTCCTTGAAGTCCGACACCGTCACACAAATAGGCATGTAGACCTCCTTTGGGGCCTCCAAACCATCAAATGCCATAGGCATCGAGGAGAGGCACGTTCGGTTACTACATCCTGCATTACTGAGTCCTTCAAGATTAAGAAAATCAAACTTCGGGGTATTAATAGATTCTAACATTGAGAAGAAGTTGACAGCCGGCTTTGCAGGTCCTTGCAACTCCACAATACTGGATGCATGCATGGAGACCACATTCACCTGATTCCACCCCTGATCAGAAACCATAGGGGGAGAATTAATTATTAATTAATAATTAATAATAACTAATAAATAATAATTGATAATTATAAAATTAATAATTCTTAATTAATAATTAATATTCTAATTTTAATATTTAATATTCAATATTCAATATTTAAAATTTAATAAATACTAAATAAATAATTAAATAATAATAATTAAATAATCAATTAATAATAAAAAATAAATAACTAATAAATGAGTAATGAAATAATAATAAATTAATATTTACTAAATTAAAAATAAATAATAGGGAATAAATAATTAAGAATAAACAATAAAGAATAAAAATTACAAAATATTAAATAAATATTAAATAATAAAGAAATAAATACATGGATAAATAAATAAATAAATAAACAAATAATAAATAATAATAAACAATAACTAATAACTAATAATTTATAATTTATAATAAATAAATAATAATTAATCAATTAATAATTAATAATTAATTAATTAATAATGAATAACGAATTCATAAATAAATAATCAATAAATAAATAAAATAAATAATAAACAAATATTAAATAATTAATAATTAATAATTAATTCATAAATAAATAAAAAATAAATTAATAATTAATGTGTACATTATTACTAAATAATAAATAAATAAATAAATACATAATAATAAATAATATTTAAATAAATAATAAGAACATATTAATTAATATTAAATAAATAAATAAATAAACAATTAATTAAATAAATCATAAAATGTTACGAACCATTGTTAACGCTAAAAACACAAAAATGGTCATAAAATATGATCTGATACTCATTTTCGAGTGCCACAACCAATCAAAGTGAATATTGTGAAATGAGCTTTGATATGATATGTGGTACACGCCAAATGGACACATGGATTGAATGTTATCACCGTTTGAATTTTATGAAATCAGTGTCGCAACTTAAACCTCTATTTCGGAGGCCTTCTAGGCCGTTCTGGTTGAATAAGAGGGGTACAATACTCAAAGAGTTGGTACCAAACCTAGGATGTGTAAATCTCATCGCAGGATTTAATTTGATATATGGTAGAGCCCAAACTTACGCCCGAATTAAAAGTTATAGTCGTTTGAAGTTCGAGTTCGATTTTTGACATGAATTTTGAATATATTTTTTTCCTTTGATTATCACACGATTTAATTCTCACTTGGTTTTTTCTCATTTGATAAACTTTGATTTGACTGGTTGTGGAGCTGAAAATGACTCTCTAATTAGAAATTTTGGTCATTTCATGCCGAAGTCAGTTCTTCTACATATTTAATATTTGCTTTCACTTTAAAAATAGTATTAACTAATAATTATAAAGATTAATTAATTGACACATTATAAATATATAAAATAATAAATAATAAACTATATTTAATTATAAATAATAAATAAATAATAATTAATAAATAATAACTAATAAATAATTTTATAAAAATTTTCAACTTTTTTTCATAAATTTTGCGGCAGTTTTCAAAAAACCGCTGCTATTTCGTGGCATTTTTAAAAAAATCCTCGTTAAAGAAATTTAATTTTCTTAGATGATATTTTTTTAAAAAAATTAAATAAATAATTATTAAATAAATAATAAATAATAAATAAATAATAATAAATAAATAATAAAAAATAAAAAATAAATAAATAATTAATTAATTAAAAATATAAAAAAAATATATTGCTAATATAAAAAAATAGAGAAATTAAAAATAAAAATAAATAAAAAAAATAAAATAAAATTTTAAAAAAATATAAATGATTTAGCAACTGTTTAAGCTGCTACTAAAAAACCACCTCTAATTAAACAAATTGAAAAAAAATTGCAGTAGGTTTAAAAACGACTGCTAAATTTTTGATCGAAAAAAAATTTAACAGCGGTTTTTAAAGCGGCCGCTAAAACACTGTTTTCTTATAGTGGATGACGCGTATAATCTAATATTCTAGGGGTCTGGCTAGCCAAGAGATGATTGATTGGTTGAACCATCCAATGTGTAATTCCACCATATACTTATTTGGGTTTATTTACTCCGATAAAGGAAAATCTGGTCACATCACTACAGACACACCACAGTCTGCACCTAAAACTGTCAATTTGATCATGGACTATGGATAACCAGTCTATACCACGAATTAGTACATACGTACTTGACCCAACTACTAAGTAATCCAAACTAAACCACTCACCCCAGTGTATTTTTGCACTATCCTAACTAGTTTTTGATAATCTAATCTTCTCCCGTTAGACTATATAAGCCAAAGTGTTGAGTCAATGGTTCAATTAGAATCTATGAGTCTCGAACAATGGTAAAGGAATGAAACAAATGACTGTAACCCGTGTCTATCAAAACTATACCTAAGGTGGAAAACATATAGATCATACCTCTCTTCATACCCATTTCCTTGGGGTTTTAATCTTCCAACACCTAAAGCTAGCCTCATCCATGCGAATCATCTCTCTAAGCCTATCATGGACATCCTGTGGGTGGAGGTTGTAGTACATCAAACATCCTCCCACCACCTTTCTCCCTACCTGCTCCTCTGCCACATCTTCCAGCTTATAGATTACACATCTCTACTCTATGCCTATCCCTCAGCGATACCTTTACCATCTCATGATCAGTTATATGACAGGTTGGGAAATATCATGTTGATTTCCCTAACCACCACATGTGTAACACATCCTGTCTCTCAAGTTATTTGAGCCACTCTAGGAGCCCGAAAACCATAGATCTTATGCCATGGGATCATCCCCCAAAGTTCCTGACCCACTTGGGTCCCTACGACTTCCATCTTCTACCTAATTTCAAGCTCTTAACTACATGGTGTTTGTGGGTAGCTCCCAATACTGGTGTCTACATTTCTAGAAAAATATCAACCAGTAGAGCATGCTCAAGTACTGATGCATAGGTAGGAATGCTGAGGTATATCATGGATTCCATAAGATCTCAGAATACTCCCTACTGGAAGGTCTAATCCATAAATAACTAGTCTTATACAATATATATGGTGTAATTTTAATATTCATTAAATCTCATCAAGTACTCTGTCATAGTCAAACCTCCCTTCATTAGATACAGAAGGTCATCTATGCGCACATATCACAATATTTCCGCAAAAAAACGTTTTGTAAAGAGACACTCAAATTCATTTCTAGATAGAGTAATTTTATCATTTGTGTGGGTCACTAAGCTACACCATCACCATCCTAATCCCAAGGAACGACATGTTATAAAAACTTCAATCTAGTCAGAAGGAGTCCCCACAAGGCAGAATACTCATTTATCTTCTTCCAACCAATTGTCAGCTACCTAGGGGTCTGACTCACAACAAAACATAGGTGATTTATTCCACAAGAACTCATGAAATTCACTCAACCTCTGTGAATCCTCAACTAATAAAGTTAGTAGTAATTACTACTCTAACGGTAGTGGTATCACTATAATACCACTTGTATGTTCTATCTCGAGTACATTCCCCAAGGTTGATGACTCATTACTTGGTGGATCATCCTCGTGATCATGCAACTGATTCCTAGATGGGTGTCTGTGTGGAGGAATCCTGTAATAAAATAATATGTAACATGGTAAATATATTTTATTTTGGAAGAAGAATCCTGATGTCCATGGAAAACATAACACATTCTTATATGATACATGTAACATTATTTTTCCCCAAAACTAGTGTTTTCATGTACTTAGTCAAACATTAGAAATCATAGTCCTGATGTATGGATACGTTGTCCTCCACACCAACACAAGATTTCCTGGGCTGAAATCTGATCATAAGACACTTAACAATTTTTCCCCAATCCCAAATGACAGAATCTATGCACTATGGTAGAACCAACCACCTCTTATACCACTCTCAAAAGAACCATCCCATAAGGGCCCCCGTCGTGTCTACAATAAGCCCACACCCAATAGAATAGGGATTGGTGTCTAGCAATGAAAAGGAATATGCGACAAATGGGAAGTATTTTCCTATATACCCATACAAAAACACCCACACACTTATCCAAGCCAAAAAATGCTGAAATGTAAAAAACACTAAGTAAAAAATTCCATGCATACACTATATCCCAACCAACATGGATTGAAAGGAAAGTAATGTGTTGTAAGTAAATAGTGCCAGAATAAAATCCCACCAAAAGTATTTCCTATAAACCAAAAATCCCAACATGAAATAAATAGTAATGGGACTACTTCTCGAAGCCATAAGAAAACCTCTGGCTACCTGAAGTCACAATGATCTCCCCGGTGCTATTCTTCCCTGAACATTGTCAAAAGGTCTCTTGTACACAGAAGACATGACACATGCAACAAAATACCAGGAAAGATTTTTTAATAAAATACTCAGTAAGGATCCCCAAAACCAAAAATGATGACCACAAACGGAATACCAAAAATGAAATACCACATAGTAAATAACACATAGGAAATACCAAATTAGATGTACCACAAAAGAAATTCCACACAAGAAATACCAAAAAAGAAATACCACATAGGAAATATCATATAGGAAATACCGTGGAGAAAATAACACAAAGGAAATACTGTATATGAAATATTACAATCATCTCCTTAAGGATATATTTCCATGGACCATATATTGAGAATATCAAAATATACACTATCCAATGAGTCATAAATTCTCTATGAGACAATCAATATTAGAAAGACCCATAGTCTTTGGGATTCTCATAGTCTCCATGAGACACACAGTCTCTATAATACACGAAATCTTTAGGATTCACACATTATACAAGATATGCACCTTCAATATAAGAAAAAAATTATTTGGGAGTCAAAAAATATCTTTTAGAAACCCAGTCTCTATATCATAGGAATACCCAGATTCCTCTCAAAGAACACTTTTTCATAGAGAGCACAATCCTCATGATATTAGTTCATATGAATAGTTCATCAAAACCACACATAAGATATCTTAGAATGATTGTCTTTTCACATAGATTACAATATTGCTGATGGTACATCAAAGAGACACACAATTTGAAAGATACACGTGTTTGACCATTTAAAAGGGGGTTTACTTCCACATTAGCCAACAATAGTAGTTGACCACTCATTCCCCCCCCCCCACCATAGTCCGTTGTGGGTACCATTGCATAGTCTGGCCACCGAGGACTAATCTAGGTGCAATACGGGTCTAAGCTGATCTGTTTGGTCAACTCAGCCCACTAGGCCCGACATGCTCTCTCGACCCGGCCCTTGGAAGGGTCTCGTCCATGTCGTGTTCTACCACATTTATAAATCCATTGTGGTCCATTGATTCTGTGACCCACATGGTGTCACTCTACATCACATGGCCTTTCACCACATCCTGTGGCTTCTCTACTAGCCGGCTCCGATGTAGCTTCCGCCGGTCATCACCCCCACTATTTCGGTGGACCTCCACTCCTCCTCCTATGGTCTAAAATATGAAATTAAAGCCCTTATGTGATAAATAGGCCATGATTTATTTTGATCCAGAATTATTTTATTCTTACTACCAATCTAGGGGTCCCATCATATTTAGAAACTCCCAAATAATTGAGCCAAAACAATGAGGTTCCAATAGTGATGAACACCTTGAATGTGGGATTGAATAATCAAATAAAGACCCATTGGAATGAACCTCATACTTTTTATGTTTTCCTCAATTAATTATTGTTATAACTAAGAATAAAAAATAATTAATCAGAATGATTTATCCCCCATTAAAACCTCACAACCATGACTATCCCACAAGAATAGTCAAACCATGGAGCAACCTATTCGTGGGTTGGTTCTCATTTGTAATTGAATTCGAGAATGGGGAATCATGAAGAACAAAAATTACCTACCTCAAATTGGATGTTTTGTTGATGAGGAGACATTTATTTACCTTCATTAATGAGATCTTCCAAATTTATTGGAGTGATGATCCGTGATCTGATATTTGATTTTTCATCATTCGCTAGAGAGGGTTTATTATCCATGCTCTAGGAAAATTACAGGGTTTGAGATATAAACCAAAATTATATGAAAAATAATTATTAATAAAACCATGATTCAATGCGTTATCCAGTAAAATTTAATAAAATAAAACATAATATATTTTATTCATTAAAACATCAAAAAATGACTTTTCAAAACCAACCCATGCTAGTCGATTTTAGGCCTCACCTAAGGTCATGCCTCTTCTCTGAATGCAATTGTTCCCTCAGAATTATGATTTGGGTACCCGTTTAGTATTTAATCCACTTTTTTGATGAAAATAGTGTGCATGTGCTATTTAATATTATGATAGTATTCATTCAATTGTTTTGGGCTCACCAATCATTAGAATCACACATCTCTCATGCACCAAGTCTCAAACTCAATCCATATAATATCTAAAAATAATACATCGAAAATCCGAGATAATACATCTTATATAATTTTTATTTGTATATAGATATCCAATTCCATGGGTAATGATCCATGTCTAAAAAATTTAAAATAGGGAGATTAATGGGTGGATTTTATTATGTATTTAAATGAGATCCTTTAATATCTAAAATGAGTTATAAATTTAATACATAAAAAATCAAAAAATGGTTTCTATTTGATTACTACAGGTTTTAATGTTTTTTTTATGAAAATTGTTTTTTATTTTTCATGTGGACATTATTAGTTATACAGTCCCAAGTAATAGTCTCATAATGCTAATCATGTTATGGGTTTAATGGTTTTTCAATAATCTAACATATTTATTCCATTTATGACCCTTTCTGATCTTATATTGCAATCATCCTAGATTCTAATTTTTTTTATAGAGTTTATGGATGAGTTAGAACAGTGATGAATCCATGATAAATGTCATTCTATTTTTTTGGAATTAATGTGTTTCATTTCAAGAATATTAAAAAAAGGTAAAATTATATTTTGATGGGATGTCTTCCCATTATAATTAATTGTTTTGTTATTTTATATTCATGATCTAAATATCGGAAACTATAATAATAAATTATCACTTGGAATAAATGGATTTGAATTTTTCTTTACAGATACTAGATTATGTAATGTTTATGTTGGGGTTATCATAGTTATTATATGATCTAGAATTTATAAAACCTCATAGGTTTGGATAATGTTAAGATAATTCTATTGAGATTATACATTATTTTTTTTTATGAAATATCATTTCCACAATACATTTTTACATCGTCTAATTAATTTTTAGATTGAATTGTTTCTCAGAGTAAAAAAGTAAAAACCACATAGGAAGGTACCAATAGTATAATAACTGCCTAAATCGACATCTTGGGATAGATGGAATTACAACTGATCCACTTTTTGTATTGATGAACCTGTTGATGATGACTATAAATGGTGGTGATCTGAATGAATGAAAGAAACTATAATTACCATTTAGGAACATGTGGATAGTATATAATTCTATAAAACAAAACAATCAATAAATAAATGAAACATCAGATAATATGTTTTTCTAATGATAGATTGAATATAAGGAAGTAATATTTTAAGTGATGATATATTTAAAATCACTAAAGAAAACTCTTTCCATTTATTATATTAAAGTTGAATCGGATTGATGGTGGGAATAGGTTAAAAATAAAACAGTTAGAGATGTGTATGATGTAATGGAATGAGACACATATATGATTTTATATTGAAAATTATATACATATTATCTTTAGGCTAAGGATATAGAAACAATTTTTTAAATTGAGTAATGAGGACCATTCAGTAGCTGGATATGAATAATTTGTTACAATATTTGATAGGTATGTTAAATATAGTATTTTTAACATTCTAACAAAATATTGACCAACATATGTTATTTTTAATAGAAATATAATTTTTTATTTAATAGGATGAAATTTTAAATTCATCCTTATCAATGTTTCAAGTCAAAATAAAACCATCAATATGGAGTCTAAATAGATTTGGTCACCATAAGATCGTATTTACAATTTTTTAGAGATATTTAGTAAAAAATTAATTGATAAATACTATTTTTAGTGGATTATTTAAATATAAATTAAAAAATCTTTTAATGGATTTAACCAAGCTCACATAACATATTTCCTAATTTTTTAGTGATCTATGGTAGAGTGGGATGATGAATATTTTATGATGGATAACTAAATATTGAATTATCATTTACAATGGTCAAATAATCTTCCAAGTGGTATGGTTCTTGGGAGTATTTTATTCCCATTTATTTAATTTTTTTCTTTTTAATAATTTATTTCAACATTTATAGATCAATGAATAGATTTTGATAAGAAATTTGAGTAGGTTAATTTATAAAAACAATATTTATCAAATATTTATTGTTTAGTTGATATTTGATGACTGGATATCATAAAAATCAAGAGAGATATATTGAATCTCAAAATTTACCTAGAGATTTCAAGGTCTTGAAAAAAAATATTATTATAAAATATTTCAATTACGATTTCTTATACCATTGAATGTTTTTAATTATGTATTTTTTATATATAGATCAAAACATTTAGTGATATTATATAAAAAAGTTTCATTTTATTATGGATTATTTTGAGGACTATAGAACAATATGAAAAATTAGAAACTAGACTACACAAATTCATGTAGATGATTATAAGATGGGTCCAATTAAACTATTTTATGGTCAATGGGATGATAAGTTTACAGTTTTTTGAGATAAATTCTTCTCTATATCCCATTCTCTCAGGAATTTTAGGGTCTTCATAATTTATTTGTATTCATAAATTTATGTGTATGTGTTGAATTTAGTGAGATAATGTTGTTTTAATGTTTTGTATGTTTTATTGAATTTATGTGTCTAAAATTAAACTAGTCAAAGAAATGGTGACCATAATGGTGGAATCATCCTGATCTATCTAATGTAGCATAAAATTATTTGTATGGGTCCACGTAAGCACATTTTTCATGTATATTATATTCACACCAAATAATGCGGTTAGGTAAAATAAGGTTATTCAATCATTTTATGAATGAAACTACTTATGTAGTTCTTTTCATACGTTACATGTACATAACATCATAATAGGGTCAGTCATATTAATTATATAGGGATGATAAAATTGGGAGAATAAAGACATGTGGAACTTAAATTGAAAATGAATTATTTTGATCAATACTATTCACTCAATTTTATTGGAAGATAAAACCAATTGACCAATGGTTAAAAAAAATCATTCCTGTACTATGAACATATAGGCGACAATAGCCATAAGAAAAATGTTGGTTTGACTGTAATTCCACCTGGATTTTTTTGGTGCACCAGATACTCTGAAAAATGTTCTCGTAGGCTACCATATATCTCCCACTTACTATACAAAAAATGCATCCACATGTTGGGACATGTAGATTTTTTTATTTCTCCCAAAACAACCATTGGAATATTCTAAATGTCACTAAATTAAAAGAACCACGTGTGAGTGGTTTAAAGATATTATTTTTTGTAATTCAAGGTGTTGATGATTAAATAATTGATTGGATTATTATAATGATATAACAATAATTGAATAACATTGTGGAAAATATAGATTCATGTAACACTACTTCTGATCACTAGGTATTAGTTTATTGAGTGGGTTGAAGACATTATTCTTTGAATTATTTTACCCATTGTTGGAATTATATAAATTATCTAGATATAATATTAATTTAATTTAATAAAATTTGTATTTATTTATTTTTTGGTGACATTATTGAGGATATTGATATAATCAACTTGATAATAAACATGAACATAACATATATTGATTCCTCTATTTTGAAGATTTTTTAAATGGGTAAAGTGGTCAAAATAATATAAACAGATTCATTAAAAAAATTATAATTACTTCAAATTAAATGAATTGAAAATATTAATATATAATAGAAAATGTTTTCAAAAAATGATCTATAGGAATTGATAATTTATGGTCTTAATGAATTTTAACAACACAATCAAGCATTGTAGATGATGTGAAATAGTGATGTCTAAATAAAAATCATTGACTGTTGAAAGATATTTGATTAATTTAAAACAAATTAAATGGAAAATAGTGCATCTTAGAGTAAAGTAATACAATAAAGTTAATAAAATAAATATAAAATTATTATTTGATTGAATGATATATAATTAATTACTTATATCTATGAAAAAATATATTTTGGTCAATAAATATGGGAAATACATGAAAAAACATGTTTGGGATTATGAACTATGAACTAATTCAAAAAAGAGGGATATATATATATGACATATTTCAATGTATGGATTTGTATTGTAATTATGAATCTCTACCATGAGTGTATAATATGTTCCTAGTGAATATCATTGTAATTATGGATATAATGATGAATAGTGACATGAAAAATAATGTTTAAACCAATGGAATCATTGTGATAAATATTTAAATAGCATGGGATTGTCTATAAGATTACATGGACCATCGGGTCACCAAATGGGTTGGCAATGAATTATGTATGCCTCCTTCAGACTACCACCAATAGAACTGAGTATGGAAACTAGCACCATGAATTCATAATAATATCAGGTATGCCTAATCCTATAACATCATGTATTAGATATGAAATGAAAAATGTAGAATATATACTATAAGATGAGATAATATAAATGAAAATAAAAATTATTTAATAATAGATAAATTAACATCATCTATACAATGATTTTATCCATCGGTACACCAAATAAATGATCATTACACAAAATAACACTACATTATGTAATATTATTTAACATATATAGAAACAAATGTACATAGTAAGGACACCTAATAAGAGTCACCTCATCCAACCAACACATAAAGACTATTATAAATTATATAAAAAAAGTAAATTCCAAAATTGAATACCACTTTCAATCACTAATAACATACTCTACCCAAATATCTCTATCTCAGCGATCCCCAAGACCATTATTTAATTATCCATCATCTCTAAAGAAATAACATATTTCATATTATGTGTTGTGTACAGTTGAGTGTATATATATAAATAGGGAAACATAGAAATACCAAATATAATATAAATATAAAATTAGACTAAAATCATTGTTATTAGAGTTAAATTAAATAAAGGAATTTCATAAATTTATTATATGATAGTAGAATAATAACATAGGACAATATTGAATAATTATGGTAAAATTTATTAAAGAACCATATCAAACTAGTATTTTGGATCATTTAGGTCTAAAAAATATCTAGAGTGTCTAAAGTACATAAGTTAGTTATAAGTCACACTTTAGTGGTATTTCAAGGTAATATATAAGATCCCCAAACCACTAGATTTCATCCACTCCTTGATTGTGTTCTAAAGGATCCACAAAACATCAATGAATAAAAATTCTCCAAAAAATATAGTTCTTCATAGACCTATTGATATAAAACAATTTATAAGAAGTTGGACCATGCCTCATCTTGGAAAATTTTATCGATGGTTAAAAATATCCTCGAAAAATATATAATGTTGGAATTGAATATAGAGGACCGAGGAACTATAAAAAATGTTATCACACATTATTTCACATTAATAACCTATAAAACATCCCTTGGTAGAATTATTAATGGAAAAACCATACATTTTTGTACAATATTCTAGTATATAGAGTCACTAATCATTATAGAGTGCCTATACCCCAATGTATTCAATGTAAATATAATAAGAGGGTGACATGCTCCACTATTGGAGGAAGCATAACATTCATATAAGAGAGTTTTATTACCTCTAGTATATTTATTTATATATAGAAAGCATACCATGGAATCACAATTCTAGAATAGGGATTTTAACCAGAATGTTAGTCTAGTAATATTCTTTCACATGTCCTCATTTATGCAAAACTAAAAAAACATAACTTCTTTGAATATAAATAATTGAAAAAGAGGCTATATATACCATCGATTTAAATATAAAAAAACACAATAAATTGGAAACACATTAAATTAAAATAGTCTCCTAATAATAATGATAAAATGATAATTTTATTGTTTCATGGAAAAACAAGTCTCAATATAATACAAGACTTGTATGTATACTCAGATAGATTATTTAAATACTTTCTTCACACAAATAATTTTATGACAACATAATAATCTTTTCATTATGGGTACCTAACATGTATTGTTAAATGTATACATGATGTTAATCAATCATATACTAACAGAATTACAATATATTCTTAATATTTCTATATAATTTCTGATTTGGGAAGTATACGTCATTTAAAAAATGTATCATGCTAGGTAATACAATGAATGTTGGACAGTCTACAGTGTATACTTGTCAAGGCGATTGTTCTATTATTCAAAGTGTATACTAAGTTTAATAAGAAATTTGAGGAAAATTATGTAATCAATATCTATAACTAATAAACCCCCATGATATGAGACCCACACATCACAATGTGGGTCATATTGTAAACAAATTATGAAAATTCACTCATCATTAAAATAACATCATAAAATCTACGCATGTAGTGTTTAATATATATACCACATCACATGTAGTTTGGAAAATTATTAAATATCTAGATATGGGGAATTAAATTTTACGTAAAACAATTAAAATAAATCCCATCAGTAACTTCCCTATTCATAGAGCACGTCATTCTCCAATCTGTCTACATACTCCTATGTGTTTTTTACTTATTGAAAATTTTCCATCATGTGTTGCCATTGTCATCTATATTGGATTTATAAAATAAAAATGCTACAATGTTGTTCCCATACCAGAATAACCTAGCATAAACCTAAATACCATGTTTTTGTGCTGTTATATGACAATCAAATTTAAGATGGAAGATCATGAAACAAGTATTCATAATATTATGGTCAGCGGTATTCTTGACTAAATTAAATAGTTTCATAATCAAAGAGAAAAAATATATAGGATGAGTAAATATTTTAAAAAAATTATTGAATTCATATCAAATGTAATTATATGGAAACCATGAGAAATATTCATTGTCATGGAATTTTACCGATTAACAACCTATTTTTTTAACATAAAATAAATAATATTCAATAAATCATAGTCACATACCTGAAAATATAATCATCATTTTTGTAACAAAAATTCATTTCGAATTATTTGAATTATATATAAATTCTGATACTTTGATCTTGATAAATGTTATTGGATAATTTATAACACTTGTAAAAACTATTTCTCAGCCGATAGACATCCATAACTTTTAATCACTTATAAAATTCATAATTATTATATAAATATTATCATAGTTCCATCTTGATGAAAATTTATATTTTTTTTATGAATGTATTTGACAATTTATAATCGACGTTAACTTTTTGTTAAAATTTCATAATCACCATCATATATAAACAATAAACAAATAGATGATTTTAATATGAATAAATGACTATTCATATACATCAGTGAATATTATAAATATTTTAAAACCAGAATCCTAGAATTTCATCTACACAAACACTTTATCATTTATTAAAATACACAATATAATCTAATTTCTCATGTTTTTTACACCAAAATAATCAAATTTAATAGTAATATGATTCCCTTGTTGAATAATTAATCTTCTATATAACATATTTTGAATGATTGGGATTATCTAATTTTTATTATATATATAATTTTTATTACATTATATAATAATTTTTATGTGTTTCTATTTTACAGAGGGTGACTGAATAGATAATTAAGATGAAAGAAAAAATTACAAAAATTTATTACGTCTTTTGAGATATGTCGATGCTTACATAATTTTTTATTCATTCCATATTCCTCAATGTCACATTTAATGAATTACGTATACATGATAACTCCATATTTTGTAATATCTTCTACACCATAATGAACATGAAAACACATAAATTCATTATAACTTGGGAAAATATATATAAGGAGAGAGGGAGAAAGAGGGAGATATTTAGAGAGAGATATTTCTCCATGGAAAGGATTCTTCAAAAACTACAATGTCTAATGAGGTATTCCTCTTTAGATTTTATAATAATAAAAAGGATAATGGATAATAGGAAATATCTCTCCGTAATATCTATAAAATTATAGAATTACTCAAAATATATCTGTTAATTAATCATTTAAAAATATCTCATAATTATTATCATAAAATCATCCCATTTTGGAAATGACATACCCACACCATGAGATTATAGATTTATCCACTGTAAAACATCTTTATCAAATAATATCAACATCACCTCCTAAAGAATATAAAAATATTTTTATTTTTTATTTTTATTTACAAATGATTAAAAATAAAGGTTTGAAATAGCTTGTTCTATAGAAAATCAACCTAGTATATACCTTGTGAATTACCAAGGAGAAACACTATATTATAAATACCACTACAGAGTCAAAATTTATCTTGAGCTCTCATTTATGATATAGAAATAAGCATTCTCATTGATAAAATATTTATTAATTACTAATTATCAATTATTCTAATAAATTAAGGATTCTCTAAAAATATCAAAAATATAAAAAAATGGTAAACACAATATTTTGAGATGGAATTATGAATCATAAAAACTTTCTACACGTTTTTTATATAATATATTTACAATATAATACAGTTGAGGGATTTTTGACACAAAAACTAAAAAATGTTTTAATTATCAATTAATGGAAAATAATGGTTTCTATATCATCCACAACATTTTTGATTTCAATAAATGAAAAAAGAAATACTATAATCAGTAATCAAGAATCCCACAAAATTATTACTTTTTGAAAATAATCCATCAACACATGTCTATAATCCTTATCTAGGGGCTCGAGATCTATGTTAAATTATGACACAACCATATAAGAATGTGATATTCCCCTTTACCGCAGACATATTAACAACAATTACATTATAAGCCCTATAAAATGTATATTATCTTGAATAAGAATCATATAAATATTTATAAATTACCATCATTGAGTCTTGTAAAACCTCAAAACTAACAATATTCCATCACACAACAGTCATGATAGTTAATTTGATAGGGTTTGACCATGAATATCTAACATCACCATGAAATATTTTATCACTAAAAATCCCTTCATTTGTGTCATTATATTCCAATCCATTAAGATATTTCTTGATGAATGTTAATAGAAAATAATTTATCCACTTTAAATATCCGAATATATCACAAAATTGAGATTTCCTACAGACTTCTAGTGATTTAGTAGATAATATGATAAATATAACCTGATTATGGTACTCTCATATATATCCAAAAAGGTACATTAACCAAATCTACGATATCATGGGACATTTTTAAAAAAATCCTGTTACCATTCATAATAGTCACATCCACATATTTTCTTTCATTCCAAAAATATGTTTCTCTAACAAATGAATCATACTAGTTTTTTCATTCCGTATCCTTTATGAAATATAAAAATATTCTTTTTAGGATCACTAAACTAACCTCCCCATGATAAACAATTACCTAATACTTTTCATTACGGATCCATTATGACATAATCTAAAATGGATGATTGTAACTATTCAAATAACAATTTATTTTTAACCACATACCCTAAAATAACACCTGATGAATTTTTATAACTAAACCTGATACCATTACTAGTACATAATCATATTGATATCAAAAAATCTCTCTATGTAGGGAATAAACCAAAACTACATTGAAATCAAATTATTGATGAATATACACCACTATGGAATATCCTTTCTCAAATCCACACTAATAAACCCCTAAGTGATACTAAGTGAAAAAAATTATATTTTTTAGTAGTGGATGACATATATACATCCTATGAGGAAAACAATTGGGTTCATCACCGATAAAAATCTTGTGACATAGTAACTATCATTAGATTCTACCCAAATACATGATATTACATTCCTCGGTCCCCTGTGAGGGGAAAACCATGTTTTTCATCTAAAAACAATCATAGGATCCTTTTTAATCCAAAAATAATAATTCTATTATAAATATTCAATAAAAATATGGATTGATTATTTATATATATTTAGATGGGTATAAATATTTATGTTTTAGATCTAATATTTATAGTCTAGGAAAATAATCACCACAAGAGTGTAAATATCATTATAAGATCAATTAAAGATCATCTTATAAATCTAGGATAATGAATTAAATCATTATAGAACATGACAAAACCATGTATAGACACTACAATAATGAAATGAAATGAAACATATCATCCTTTAATATGGTCCAACTCTCTTTATAAGAGTGTGTGAGTGTTTTAAGGTTACCATAAATGGATTTTATCAATAAATAATGGCATTATACAGTGAACCATATGAATCATGCACTTCCTGAAAATAATGTGAAAAAATATAATTTGCCTCTCTCAATTCTCACATGAGAAAATAAGTAGCCGAAATAAATTATACCACATACCACACAGAAAATAATAAAATTATATAGATACATTTCACTTATAAACCAAAATATCTCAATTTTTGGAATATATGGTTGAGTATAACAATTGAGGATTTGTATGAGTGTGAGTGTATTAATGATTCATCCACTACTAGCCACTTACACATCACTTATTCTTTAATACAATTAACATCATTCTAAGGCTAATACAACTAATAATATTATGTATCATGTATTTACAATATCATCAATATGGAATTAAATAAATGAAACGACACTATCCTTATTCATGGGAAACTAATTATTTTTTGGTAATCTGGGTTCATATATTCCATGAATTTCTATGCTATCAATTCCGTCCCATGTATTTAAGAATTTGTGAAAATACATATAGGGAAAATCATAATTGAAATTATTCCCACATAATAATTTCTAAAACTACTAAAATAGAAATAATATTCAATAAAACATGTTCATGGACTACCTTATGAGCTCTTTGATCCTCAAAATGTACTAAAAAAGTATTGGGATTCACTAAAAATGTTCCAAAATCTTCTAAACTGAAATCATCAACACATCACATAACTGAATTGAATCCTAAATATGGTATCAACATCCAACCATGGTTGAGAAATAATTTCAAATGCTAGAGATAATCCTCATCCACTATTTTATTAACTCATTGTATGTTATCTTAATAAAAAATGGTCATATAGATAACATGTTCCTAGAATTGATATCATTTATGTGTCAGACTCAAAAAATCATATCCAATAGAATTATTAGTTTTCTCTATGATTCATGAAAAAAAACAATAAATGGAACTCCTATAGTTCACAATACTAATGGATTATCTATATTAATAAAATAGTATTGACTATATACTGTACACAAATTATTTCATTGAGATTTAAGGTGGAGAGACTCTGCCACTCCCAAGAGAAGTATATCTATTTCAATCAAGCCATTCTATTAATGTACTATCGATCAAATAATTATTTGTGATAGGTGTGTTGATTGAGAAGGGATCTCATAACTCTATATCTAAATAAGAGATTCATATGTATCGGTAGATTCGATTATTTGACTATCAAAAATAATAAGGGTTAATATTATTTGAAGTAGCTAGGAAAAAACAACAGTTAAAGTACCCTATATAATATTTGAACCTTACACATTATACCTATAATTTAAATCCTTATGGATTGATTTAAATTAATAGATTATGAGATTCATGGTGAATATATATATATAAGTTTTCCTATAAATTTTGGATTTTATAATTAGTTAATCAAAACGAAAAAATATTAGCTCGGTTACTCAATTTACAAAAAAAGGCCCACTATGTAACTCCAATTATCAAACCAAGAAATTCTACAATATAAACCCCCAAAAATCTATTTTACTAAAACTGCTATTATAGTGACCGAAGCCTTTTATATAGAACATTACTTGATTTTAAGCATAGTTAGTCATCAGGGTACAAGACAAGGATCGTTAAGACTAGTGTCTTGAATGAAAAGGTACATAAAACATAAAAAATAGGCTAATTTTTATTATTATTTAATCTCCATTAAGAGATCCTATCTTCTTTTGAGCCTTTACATCTGCATGGGGTACCTTGGGGAACACATGAATAAATGGATGAGATAAGAAACCTAGTAAGGTAATGAATATATAGATATATCTTAAGAAAATGTGTTTGAAGGCATGAAATAATTAAAACAACAAATGGAACATATTAAATCATATCATATAAGCATGGGATCATATAAAAATGGAATCATTTAAATGTGTCATAACCATAAAACATTTCTTTAGTACGAGTCAAGGCTAACCGCCAATCTCGTTTCACATCGCATCTCATGAGACTTAACATTACCCAATGCATTGGAGCGCTATATGGGTTCACCCATATCAACATTATCATGAATATTATTTCCACATAAATAATCTTTCCACATAAATAATCATATATATTCAATCGTTCATAAACTTAAGGAAACATAAGGAGAGAATTGGGTACCACAATCATGACAAAAAGAATAATCAATGAGTGTATCATGAAAGTATACATGAAAGAAAGGTATTATACCATTCATGGACTTTCATGATGTAATATAGGCATATAACATGGTAGGTTATGATAAATATAAGTGACATCATATAAGAAACGTATTTGAGATATGTTATTATTAAAACATTTTTTGTGTGGTTTTAAGGAAAATACTGTAGATCTTTTAAAATAGTAAAGAGGAAATTATATTATATAAAAACAAAATTGAAACAAAATGTTTTCATAATAAAAATTAATATATTATAAAAAAATGGTTTCTTAAAATAGTGGATAGAGTTCACTTGAAATTGGTTTAATATTCGAGAATTTCCTTTAAAACGAGTGTGCTTATTGGGAAGTATTGAGGATGGATTCAGTTAAAAGAATGGATATTCCCAAAAGAGAATGAGATATGGATCTTCGAACATTATTTTGGAGGATATAAACAGAATGTAGAAGTTCTACATAAAAATAAAGACAACTTCATTTTGGTTAAAATAAAGATAGAGAAACCCGAAAGAATAAAAGAAGTTCAGGTAGAATCCATTATGGTTTATCAGTATGGTATCTGGTGTAACTAAGATGGCTTAACGAGAGAGATAAGGGGTTTATAATCACTTATAAAACATTAGGTCGGTATGGGGGATGTGTTAAAATATACCCCATCACTTGGTATTACACAAACAGGGCATAGCATAGAGAACAATCTTGATTAAGATTGAAAAGGAGAGGATCCCTTAACTTAAATTAATTTGTGTTATCCTCTAGTTATAAAAGACCTGAATAAAAAAATTATGTTTATTAATTAATAATTAATGAATGTATTATATATTTAATTGATTTATCACAACCTTTTTTATTTCATTAATGTCCTTATTGATTAGTTATAAGGATCAATTTCTTTGTTCGGGAACGTTTGTTTACATGGTTTTAAAAGATCGATCCACTTATATTCAAGTTTGGATAAACATGAAAGGTGGGAGTGGTTGTCAAAAAACGGAGTTATGTGATATTATAGAATATCCAGGTGATTACATGGTTTTATATATAATTTTTTTACTTAGAGTAACGTCAAATTATTTTATAAAACTAAATTGACAACCATTTTTGTTAATTTGTAGGTTTGATTACAAAGAACATATTTTTCTTTATAACTTAATAAAACATGTACAGAATGATTACAGAATAAAAATAAGAAATATTACATTTATATATTCTGGTTAAACTATAACAAAAATTGTTTCACGACCCGATTTGATGATGATTCTATAAATTGATAAACTGTTGTCCTTGAATGTGCTAAAATAACACATCTCAAATGATGCATTAATTTTTTTTCAAACAATAATAGAGGAATGGAGAGAAGATAATGAAGTATACCGTTAGCATAATATAATACTAGTACATGTATTATAATGGAGTTATCATACCATTTGGGTGATGGGAGGTGAGAAAAGAAACAAAAATAAAATAACTTTACTGAATAGAAGGAATTGGAAAGAGAAATTTACCTCTTTAGAATTACTCCATTGAGAACCTCTTAAGGGGAGAGGTTTGGGTATTTTTAAAAGTCTCCGATCTTTTAGACATGGGGGAGGATCTTGATGAGATATTTGGGAAGAATATTGTAAAGGCACAAGGCTTGAGTGGAGGGATGAGAAGAGGGAGTGAGGGGGGGGGGTTATAGTGGGGGAGAGGAGCGTTTTTATAATTTTTTAATCATTAGTTTATTATTTACTCCGACGTCATGGAATAGTAAGTATTATATGACTATTAATATTAATAAATTCATCTAAATTAGAAAAAAATGGTCTTACATCAGCAAATCATCATCAATGACTCAATAAATCCATTATTTAACATTTATAGAGAATTATCAGATTCTACTATTCATAAAAAATTAAACTATTTCAGAAAATACCAAAAATTCACCCTAACAATTTTTCAATGTTTAGAATCCAAAAATAAAGTCCATTTTTCAAAAATAATTTTTTAAATATTATTAATGTTTAATTAAAATCAAAATTTATTATTAAAACCCAATTTTAAAACATTCATTTACTTATTCTAAAATATAGGTATATCATAATTTTACTTGAATATTATTTTATGAAAATCATTGGTAAGGTTACTATTAATTAGGATATTTCAGTATTCATAAGGGTATCTTTCCATTCATATGGGTATGTTACTATTCACCAAAAATTATGTTTTTCTAATCAGACTCCAAATAATATACTGATTGCAACCAGGTATATCATATTTTTGAAATTCCAAACGTAGAAGTGACAAACTAATGTTTAAAGGATATTTAGAACATAGTATTTCATTATGTTGTGTTTTCATGTTATTTTGTGATATATTTATAAGAATGTAATTTTACATAGAAAAAATTGGGTCATTACATTATTCCCCCCCTTATTAAATTTCACCCTCAAAATTTAGTTTTACATTCTAGGCCGTAAACAGGTGAGGGTACTTCTGCTTCATCACCTCCTCCAGTTACCAAGTAGCTTTTCAAAAATTTGGTACCTCCACAACACATTGACAAGGTGGGATTTCATGTTGTGTAGAACCTTATCACTTGGGTCCAGAATCATCACTGGCTGCTCCTGATAAGAGAGATCATCCTCTAGCTGCACCACCTCTGAATTCAGCACATTTGAGGGATAGGGTATGTTATTCCTTAGGAAAGATATGTGAAACACATCATGAACTCAAGTCATATTCAGAGTATGTGCAAGCCGGTAGGCCATGAATCCTATGCGGTCAAGGATCTCAAAGGGTCCAATGTACTAAGGGATTAATTTCCCTTTCTTTCCAAACTGCATGCCTCTCTTCCATGGTGACATTTGAAGAAAGACGTTATATCTAATGTCGAACTCCAAGTCCATTGGTTGGTTATCATCATAGCTCTTTTTCTGACTATGACCAGCTTTGATTTTTATCTGGATGAAATGAACTCTCTCCATCATCTCTTGCACATGATCGGGTCTAAGTATCTTTCGTTGTCAAAATTCATCCCAAAATGTTATCATTCTACATCGCTTTCCATACAGATCATCATACAGAGACATTTGAATAATCTAGTGGAAGCTATTGTTGTATGAGAACTCAACCAATGTGATATGCAGATCCAATACACCTTTGAATGCTAGAGTGCAGGCTCCTAGAATATTATCATGTGTCTAAATAGTCCTTTTAGATTGGCCATCAGTTTGGGGGTGATAGGTCATGTTGAAAATTAATTTAGTACTCAATGTGTGTTGATGAATCCTCCAAAATTAAGATGTGAACCATAGATCTGGATCAGAGACAATTGAGAGTGTTACACCATGCAGTCTCACCAATACTTCACATATATTTTTGAAAGTTGTTCAAGTGATAGGTATTCCCAAATAGTGATAAAATGGTTATTCTTGGTGAGTCGATCATCCAAAACCCAAATCGTATTATATCTATTTGACTTCATCAGGAGATCCTTGACAAAGTCCATTGTGACATTTTCCCATTTCCACATGGGTATAGGTAATGGTTTCATCAATCCTTTGGACTTTTGTCTCTCTACTTTAAATTACTGACATACCAAGCACCTTGATATATATTCTACAATCTCTGTCTTCATGTTATACCACCAGAAGTGCTCTTGGAGATCATGATACATCTTGGTACTCCAAGTATGGATAGATAATGTTGAGATATGTTCATTTTCCAATAGATCTTTCTTTATCTCGGGTGGTAAAGGCACACATAGTCGTGTTCCAAACTAAATCACACCATACTCATTGATATGGAAGTCTTGCAAATTTCATTCCTTTAATACATTGGACCTCTTTTGTAACTCCACATCATTCCATTGTAGTTCCTTAATACTCTCTTGAATTTATGGTTACACAATCATTTGGGAAAGGTAGGATGTATCCCCTACCCATATGATTTCTAAATCCATCCTTTGCATATCCAAGAAGATATGGCCTTTCTCAATCTGTTATATAGATTGAGTAGCAGGTTCTTTTCTTCTTAGAGCATCAGATACCTTGTTTTCCTTGTCAAGATGATAGTGAATCGAGGAATTGTAATCCTTGATTAGATCTAACCGTCTACTTTAATGCATGTTGATCTCCTTTTGTGTGAATATATAATTTAGGCTCATATGGTCGGTGTATATGTCACACTTCTCACTATAAAGGTTATGCCGCCAGATTTTCATGGAAAAATCATGAATGCCAGCTCTAGATCTTGCATCGGGCAGTTCTTCTCATAGATCTTCAACTACTGTGAGGCATAGGGTATCACATTATTATTTGCATAAGTACACAACCCAACACTTTCTTTGAAGCATCACTGTATATCAATTTTTTTTTCTAATTTTTGGTAATTTGATTACAGGTGCAGTGATCAGCCTTCTCTTTAGCTCCGTAAATCTTACCTCACATTATTCCATCTAGGAAAACATTACCCCCTTCCATGTATTCTTGGTCATTGGGTTCGAAAATCATGAAAATTTCTTCACGAATTTCCAAAAAATACCCAGCTAGACCCAAAATGCTATGGTTATTTGTTATAGTAGTTGGCCCGAGCCACTCTTCAATTACTTTAATCTTGGAAGGGTACACAATTATCCCTTTACTGGTGATAACATTCCCATTGAATGATACTTCCTCCATCCAGAACTCACATTTACTATACTTTGCATACAAATTCTCTCTTCCCAATGTATTTAGCATAGATTTTAAATTCTCTCCATGTTTCTCCTTTCTCTTGGAGTATATCAGAATATCATCAATAAATACTACATAAAATTTTGCAAGGTAATCACTAAAGACTCTATTCATTAAATCCATGAAAATTGATGGAGCATTAGTGGGTCTAAATGGAATAATTATGTTCTCATAGTGTCCATTTGACATTCGAAAGGCATTCTTGGGTATATCTTCTTTCCTCACCTTTAGTTGGTGGTATCCTGACCAAAGGTCCACCATTAAGAAACAACTGGCCCCACGATGATGATAGATCAAGTCACTTATCCATAGAAGGGGATACTTATACTTTATCGTGATTTTATTGAGATCACGATAATCAATGTCGAGGCACATTTATCCATCCTTTTTCTTGATGAAGTTGACTGGAGCACCCCACAATGAAGCACTCGGGTGTATAAAACCCTTCTCCATATTCTCCTATAACTACTTCATTAGCTCCTCTAGCTCTATTGTGGCCATTCTATAAGGTTTATTTTATATAAACAAATATCCAAGGATCAATTCAATTGAGAACTCAACCTCATGGATAGAAGGAAGACCAGACAACTCTTCATGGAATACATCAGTGTAATACCTCATGATGGGCATTTCTTCAATTAATATTCTTTCCTTTGTCTCAATCATTTGAGCTAGATAAGCTTTCTTATAAAGAAACAATATCTACAGTTGAGATGAAGATTCTAAAGGAGGCTCATGTTCCTTCTCACACTTTTAATGAATTGGTGGATGCTTTGGGATTTGAAAAGTCATATGCCTTTCCCAACAGTTCATGTTGGATTTTTAAAAAGATAGATAATCTATTCCCATGATTGTGTCAAACACAATTAAAGGATGTATGGTGATATTTTCTGGGAGGTTTAGTCCACAAACATGAACCATGGAGGAGTTATAAACCATGTATGTAGCGATTACCCCATTTTCTTTTCTCACAGATAACTTTTCCTCCAAATTTTGAGGTAGGGATTCAATATTTATACTAAACACGCAAGATGTAAAATAATGCATAGAAGAAGAATCAAATAGTTCGTCTCATATTCTTGAATTAATAACTAGTGTACCTATCACCACATAATTTACTAAATCAACCTTAGTAGTAGTGATATCATAGGCCCTTCCTTGTTACCTTGGAGGTTGTTGTTGATTTCCTCGGACAACCCCTGACTTAGGGAAAATTTTCACATAATGCCCATGCTTCATGCAGTCGTAACACTGAACTATAGGCTGAGTGTGGATCTGAACCTTATTTTCCACTTCAACATTAGTGGGATTTTTCATTTCCCTTCATAAGTTCTTCGCAAGATGACCAAGCTTTCCACATTTGAAGCAATTCTTGGTTCCCTTTAGACAGTTACGAGGATTCTTCTTCCCACAATTTTTACAAGGGGAAAAGTAGTCATTCATTCCATCATGGGATTTTTTTGATTCCCCACTAATGTTTTTCTCCATTTTCCACTACTTTTAACTAGGCCCACCTGACCAATGAGAGTCTTTAATCTCCATTTCCACCATGAGGGCACAACAGACTATATTCTCATAACTGTTGAAGTCTCGAATTGACAACACTATTCGTAGACTTGGCTTTAGTCCTCTAAATAAGCGACCCCCCAAGCTTTTGGTGTTCATAACAAGGCCAGAGGCGTACCTTTCAATACTTGTAAAGTTTTCTTCATACACCCCGATTGACTCATGTTTCTTCTACTTGAGTTTGAGGAACTCTCTTTCCATCTTGAGACGGAGGGTTCGGGGAAAATATTTGATGAAACAATACTCCTCAATTCCTCCCAATCCATGGAATCAATTTCATCTAAGGACCTTTTATTCTTGATCAATGTCCAACACTGATAAGATTCCCCATCAAAATGATAGACTACTGGTACAATGTTTTCTTCTTCCGAGAACTAGAGAGTGGATAATATTCTTTCAATGGAGTTAATCCCTTGTTCCGTGAGGAGTGGATGGGAAGATCTGCAAAAAATGTGGGGCATTTTCCGTATGAAGGATTCTACGAAAACATTCTCTTTCTTTGGAGGAAGAGGGAATTCCACATGGTTCATGTTATTATTCATAACTCGAGCTAGCCGAGAAATTACTGTTATGAAGTTTTGAGAACCCGCTCCTGTCATATGAGGCATATCATTAGAGAAATCTTTACATTTCCTATAACATTGGTCATTGGAATGTGTTATTTAATTTCACTCCATTAACTAAGAAAAAGAACGTATAATTATAGGTCTTTAATACTTATTTATTGAGCATAATAAATAATTTTCAACATAAAAGGATAACCTTATAAAGAAGAGGTTCATCCTAACTTATGATTCCATAGGTTAAAACCTAGGTCATCCTTGATATATTTCTGGACTTATATTCTAATGGGATTTTTTTTGTCCCTTAATAATGGTTTGTACTAAGCTCATGAATCTACCAAAGAATATCCCATGTGAGTGTCGTAACCAAGTGTGCAAAAATGCCCATTGTTGTCTAATAGGATACCCAAGGTTAATACTGAAACTCCTTGTTGGAGTTTTCACTCCTAGGTACATCTGTGCCAGAGCCGCATCTACCTGTTCGCATCAACAGAGGGATGTATTTTCTTGATAAACCATATACAATATACGTACTAATATTTAGGGATGTTTTATTATACTTTGCCTCATCCATAAGGTTCTCACTAATGTTCTATATTCATAATATCCAAAAATAACTAGACCATCCTCTGATACCTACTAAAATGACCCAAGCCTTTTATATATAACATTACATGAATTTAAGCATAGTTAATTATCTGAGTACCAACCAAGGATCGTTAAGTTTAGTGTCTTAGAAGACTTGGTACATAAAACATAAAACATATGGCTAAAAACATTTCTTTATTTAATATCCATTAAGAGCTCTTAACATCCTTTGAGCCCTTACATCTTCATAGGGTACCCTAGGGAACAGATGAAAAACGGTATGAGCTAAAAAGCCCAATAAGGGAATGAACGTAAGGATACATCTTAATCACATGAGTTAGGAGGCATGAAGTAATGAAAACAAAAAACATAACATAAGAAATCATATCATGTAGGCATGGGATCATATAAACATGGAATCATATAAATGTAGCATAATCATAAAACATTTCTCTATTACGAGTCAAGGCTAACTGACAATATTGTTTCACATTGAACCTCACGTGACTTAAAATTACCCAATGAATTGGAGTGTTATCTCGGTGCATCCATATCAGAATTTTCATGAATATTACATTCACATAAATATTATTTCCACATAAATAATCATACATAATCAAATCGTTCATAAACATAAGGATAGTCATGGGGAGAATTGGGTACAACAATCATGAAATAAAGCATAAACAATGAGCGTATCATGAAAGTGTACATGAAATAAAAGGATTAGAACATACATGGACGTTCATGAGGTAATATAGGCATATAACATGGTATTTTGTGACAAATAAAAGTGATAACATATCAGAAATCAATTTTACAAACATTAGCATTGAAACATTTTTGTGCAGTTTTAAGGAAAATACTATAGAGATTTTAAAATAGTGAAGAGTAAATTATTTTATATAATGGATGAATTGAACCAAAAGGGTTTCATAATAAATATATTGATTTTATAAAGAGAATGTTGTCTTAAAACAAAGGATCGAGTTCACTTGAAATTGGATAAAAATTTGGGATGTTCCTTTAAAATGACTGTGCTTATTGGGAAGTATCGAGGATGGATTCACTTAAAAGAATGTATTTCCCCGAAAGAGAATGAGAGATGGATCATGGAACCTGATTTTGGAGAATATAAACAGAATTTATATGTTTTACATTAAAATAAAAGAGAAATACATTTTGGTAAAAAGAAATATATAGCAACCCTAAGGAATAAAGGATGTTCGGGTAGAATCCATTAAGGTTTATCATCATGGTATCAGGTGTAACTAAGAGGGAATGTTGAGATAGATAAGGGGTTTGTCATCACTTATTAAACATTAGGTATGTATGGGGGAGGTGAAAAAACAAACCCCATCACTTGGTATTACACAGAAAAGGATTATCATAGAGAAAAATCTTGATTAAGAGTGAAAATGAGAGGATCCCTTACATTAAATCTTTCGGTGTTTTCCACTTGTTATTGAAGAAAAGAGTAAAAAAAATAGGATTATTAATTAATAAATAAAAAATATATTCTATATGTAATTGATTTATTATAACACTTTTTAGTTCATTCAAGGCCTTCTTGATTATTTATAGGGATCAATTTCTTTGTTCAACCTCGTTTGTTTACTTGGTTTTAAAGTTCGGTCCACTTATATTAATGTTCAGATAAACATGAATGATTGAAGGGGTTTGTACTGATGTAATGTTATATGATATTAGTAAACATCCAAAATATTACATGGTTTTATATTAAATTTGGTAACTTTTATTAACGTCAAATTATTATATGAAACCAATGTGACAACTGTTTTTGTTAATTGGTTGGTTTGATTACAAAGAACGTATTTTTCTTTATAACTTAATAACATTTGTAAAAAAATTTAAAGAATCAAAATAGGATATATTACATATATATTATCTTTCAATCATACCAAAAATAGTTTCATGACTAGATTTGATGATGATAATATAAATTGATAAACTTTTTTCATTGAATGAGCTAAATAAGCACATCTCTAACGACGCTTTCTATTCTTTCAAACAAAAGGTTTGTAAATGATAGAAGATATTGAAGTATACCATTAGCATAATAGAATTCCAGTACATGTATTCTAATAGAGTTATCACATCATTTGGGTGATGGGAGGTGAGTAACAAAACAAAATGAAAATAACTTAAAAGAAAAGAAGGAATTGGAATGTGGAATTTACCTCTAGAGAATTCCTCCTATGAGAACCTCTTAAGGGGATAGGTTTTGGTATTTTGAATAGTCTAAGAGGTTTTGGACTTGGGGGAGGATCTTGGGGAGATATTTGGGCATAATATTGGCAAGGTACAAGGCTTGAGATGATTTAAGAGAAGAGGGGGTGTGGGGGGGGGGGGTTATAGTGGAGGAGAGGAGGGTTTTCATAATTTTTTATTCATTAGTTTATTTGTTCCTCACAAGTCAATGAATAGTAAGTATTCCATGACCAATAATAGTAATAAATGTATGTGAATGCAAACCAAATGGGCTTACATTAGCATATCACCATCAATGACTCAATTCATCCATTATTTAGCATTTATTGTGAATTATCAGATTCTACTATTCATAAAAAATTCAAGTATTTCACCCTAACCATTTTTTGACATGTAGAATCCAAAAAATGAAGTCCATGTTTTCAAAAACAATTTTATAAATATGATTACTTTTTAATTAAAATCATATTTTATTATTAAAAACTAGTTTTAAAACTTTCATTTATTTATTCTAAAATATAGGATCATCATAATTTCACTTGAATATTATTTTATGACTATAATAGATAAGGATAATATTAATTAGGGTATTTCACTATTAATAAGGGAATGTTAATATTCATAAGTGTAGGTTACTATTCAGAAAAAAGTTTTTCCTATCGAACTCCAAATAACTCACTGATTGCAACCATGTAGATAAGATTTTCAAAATTACAATTAGAGAGCTGACAAAATTATGTTTAAAGGACACATAGAACATAGTAGTTCATCATGTTGTGTTTTCATGTTATTTTATGACATATTTATAATATGGGAAATTTCCATTGAAAAATTTGGGCCGTTACATTCTTCCTCCTTTATGAAATTTTACCCTTGAAATATTGTTTTACATTCTAGGCTATAAACAGGTGAGGGTACTTCTAATTCATCGCCTCATCTGGTTCCCAAGTAGCTTCTTCAAACAGACGGTTCCTCCACAACACCTAGAAAAGGTGTGTTGTCTTGTTGTGTAGAACATTATCTCTTCGGTCCAGAATCTTCACTGGCTTCTCCACATAAGAGATATCATCTTCTAGCTGCACCACCTCTAATTTCCGAACTTGTGAGGGATTGGGTATGTACTTCCTCAGGAGTGATACGTGAAACACATCATGAGGTCGAGTCATATTTGGAGGAAGTGAAAGTCGATAGGCAACAGATCCTATGAGGTCATTGTTTTTAAAGGGTCCAATGTACCTTGGGTTTAGCTCCACTTTCTTTCCAAACTACATAATTCTCTTCCATGGTGATATTCGAAGGATGACATTATCCCCAACGTTGAACCCCAAGTCCCTTTAATGTTTTTCAGCGTAGCTCTTTTGCTGACTTTTAGAAGCTTTGATTTTTTTCTAGATGAATTAAACCTTTTTTGTCATCTCTTGAACAATATTGGGTCTAAGTAGAATTTTTTCTCCAACTTAATCCCAGTATGATAGAGTTCTACATCGCCTTCTATACAAAGCTTCACACAGAGCCATCAGAATACTCGAGTGGAAGTTATTGTTGTATGAGAAATCAACCAATGTGAGATGCTGACCCCATCCACGTTTTAATTATTTAGATAATGATCTTAGAATAACATCACGTGTCTGAATAGTCCTTTTAGATTGGCCATCATTTTTGTTGTGATATGCCATGCTAAAATTTAATTGGGTACTCAATTCATGTTGAAGACTCCTCCAGAATTTAGATGTGATCCTTGGATCATGATCTGAGACAATTGAGAGTGTAACACTATACAGTCTCACCACATCCATCACATATATTTTTGCATGTTGTTCAAGAGAGAGGTCTTCTTGAATTGTGATAAAATTGGTAGTCTTGGTGAGTTGATCAACCACAACCCATATCACATTGTTTCTCTTCGACATCTTCGAGAGACCCGTGACAAAGTCCACTATGACACTCTCCTATTCCCACATGGGTATAGGAAATGGTTCCATCATCCCATTGGACTTTTTTCCCTCTTCTTTAACATGTTTACATACCAAGCACCATTATATATATTCCACAATGTACTTCTTCATGATATCCCACCAAAAGTGTTCATGGAGATCACGATACATCTTGGTACTCCCAAGATGGATAGAGAATGTTGAGCTATGCACATTATCAAATAGATCTTTATTTATCCCGGGTGATGATGGAAAACAAATCTATGTTCCAAACCAAATCACACTATCATCATTGATATGAAACTCTTGCAGCTTCCCTTACCTTAATGCAATGACCCACTTTTGTAACTCCACATATATTATTTTGTGCTTCCATAATTATCTCATGAATGGATTGTTGCACAATAATTTGGGCTATGTAGAATTTATCTCATTCCCTTATGATTTCTAAATCCATCCTTTTCCTATCCAATAAGATATGGTATTTTTCAATCCGTAACATGGATAGAGTAGCATGTTCTTTTATGATTAGAGAATCATCTACCCTATTTTCCATTCCATGATGATAGTGAATCAAGATATTGTTATCCTTTATTAGCTCTAACATTATATTTTGATTCATGTTGATCTCTTTTTGTGTGAATATATACATTAGGCTCTTGTGGTCGGTGTATATGTCACACTTCTCACCATAAAGGTAGTACTGCAAGATTTTCAAGGAAAAAATCGCGACTGAAAACTCTAGATCATGTGTCAGGTAGTTCTTCTCATGGATATTCAACTACTATGAGGAATAGGATATCAAATTATCATTTTTCATTTGTACACAACCCAAGACTTTCTTTAAAGCAACACCGTTTATCACAATACTATCTCCACTTATGGTAATGTGAGTACAGGAGTAGTGATCAACATTCCATTTAGCTCCTTGAAGCTTACCTAACATTCTTCCATCCATTCAAACAATACCCCCTTATATGTCAGCTTGGTCATTAGGTTTGAAAATCATTTAAAGTTCTTCATTAATCGTCGATAATACCTTGCTAGACTAGAAAAGCTACAGATCTCCATTACATAAGTTGTCCTGGACAACTCTTTAATTTCTTTCGTCTTAGAAGGGTCCACATATATCCCTTTGGTGGTGATAACATGCCCCATGAATGATAATTCTTCAATCCAGAACTCACATTTACTATAAATTGCATACAACTTATCCATTCACAAATTATTTAACATTGTGTTTAAATGCTCTTCATGTTCCTCCTTGCTCTTGGAGTATATCTGAATATCGTCATTGAAGACTACCAAAAATTGGTCATGGTAATCTCTAAAGACACTATTAATTAAATACCTGAAAATTTATGGAGCATTAGTGATTCTGAATGGAATCACTATGAAATAATAGTTTTTATATCTCATTCGAATGTTAGTCGTGGGTATATCTTCCATCCTCACCTTTAGTTGGTGATATCCTGGCTGAAGGTCCACCTTCGAGAAATAACAGGCCCTAAGAAGCTGATCGATCTTGTCATCTCTCCATGGAAGGGTATAATTTTTCTTTATTGTGGTTTTATTTAGCTCATGATAATCAAGTCATAGTTGCATTGATCCATCCATCTTCTTGTCGAAGAGGACTAGTGCACCCCATGGTGTAGCACTCAATTGTATAAAACCATTCTCCATATTCTCATTTAACTACTACTTTAGATCCTCTATATCTACGATGTCCATTAAGTAAGGTGTATTTGATATAGGTAGATATCCATGGATAAGTTTAATTAATTACTCAACCAATCAGTCTAGAGGAAGACCAAGAAACTCTTCAGGGAATACATCAGTGTAATCCCTCACGATTGGAATGTCATCAAGCATAATTATCTCCTTTGTCTCAATAATTTGAGTTAGATGTGCTTTCTCATAAGGAAATAATCTCCACACTTGGGATGAAGGTTTTAAAGGATACTCATGTTCCTCCCTACACCTGTAATGAATCATAGGATGCTTCGGGTTGTCAAAAGTGATCCCCCTTTCCGGACAGTTGATGTTGTCTTTGTACAAAGATTGAAAATCCATGCCCAAGATTGCGTCAAAATCCACTAAAGGAAGTATGATGAGAATTTATGGGATGTTCAGTCCAAAAACATGATCCTAGGAGGAGTATAAACAATGGATTTAGAGATTTCCACATTTCATTTTCTCAGAGATAACTTTTCCTCCAAATTTTTTGGTGGTGTTTGAATAGTTAAACTAAACATGAAAGATATGAAGGAATTTGTAGAACCAGAATCAAATAGTACGTCTGCTATTCGTGAATGAATAACCAGTGTACCTATCATGACATCATTGTTTGTATCCACCTTAGAAGTAGTGATATCATAAACCCTTCCAAGTTTCATTGGAGGATGTTGTTGGTTTCCTCCAACAACCCTCGAATTTGGGAAATTGTATTCATAATTCCCAAACTCCGTGCAGTTTTAACAATATACTCTTGGATGAGTGTTGATCTAAACCATCCTTTCTTCTTCAACAATAGCGGGATTTTTCATATCAGATTGGCAGTTCTTGGTGGGAAGACCAAACATTCCACATTTGAATCAATTCTTGGTTCCCTTCAGACATTTACCTTGATGATTTTTCCCACAATTTTTGCAAGGGGAAAATTAATGCTTCTTTCTATCATGGGATTTGTTTGATGAACCACCCTTGTTGTTCTACATTTTACTCTTCTTATCACTAGTCCCACAAGACCACTAAGAGTCTCCAATTTCCATTTACACTTTGAGGGATTAACATACAATATCCTCATAACTTCCAAAGTCTCGGAATGTGGACACTTTTATTAGACTCAGCTTTAGTCTGTTAAATAAGCGATAAACCTTGCTTTCAGTGTTCATCAAAAGGTCAGAGGCATACCTTGCAAGCCTTGTAATGTTTTATTTATACGTCGTGATGGAATCATCATCCTTCTTCTTGAGCCTGAGGAACTCTCTTTCCATATTGAGATGGAAGGTTTGTGGAAAATATTTTTTGAAAAACATCCTCTTAAATTCCTTCCGACCCATTGAATCAATTTCCTCTTGAGAATTTGTATGATTAATCATTATCCTCCATAAATTAGATTCCCCATCAAAATGATAGACTTATTGTACAACCTTCTCCTCTTCTTAGCACTAGATAACGGATAATATCTTTCTAATAGTGTTAATCCATTGTTCCGAATGGAGGGGATTAGAAGATCTTCTAATCATCGAAGGCCATATCATCATGAAGGATTCTAAGACAACGTACTCTTTCCTTGTAGGAGGAGAGAAATCCACATGATTCATTATATTATTCATAACTCTAGCCAGCTGAGCAAGTACTTTCATGAATTTTTGAGCACCCACTCCCATTATATCAGACATATCATTAGGGAAATCTTCACATTTCCTATCACCTTAGTTGTTAGAAGGCGTTCTTCTATTTCATTCCATTAACTAAGAAAAATAATGTATAATTAGATGTCTTGAATACTTATTTATTGAGCATAAAAATGAATCTTTCAACATAAAAGGATACACATATAACTAAGAGGTACTTCCTAACATCTGATTCCATTGGCTAAAACCTAGTTTATCGTCGACCTATTTATTGAAATATATTCTTATGGGATTTTTTGACCCTTAAAAAATCTTTTTACTAAGCTCATGAATCTAGCAAAGCATATCCCCTGGGAGTGTCGTAACCAAGAGCGCAGCAAGGCCCATTGTCGTGTATCGGGATAGCTCGGGTCTAGCCCAAAATTCCTTGTCAGAGTTTTCAATCTTAGGTACATCTATGCTAGAGCCACCTTTACCTACTCATTTCCAGACAGGGATGTATTTTCCTCATAAACCACTTAATCTATACTTACTGAAATTTAAGGATATTTTATTATACATTGTCTCATCCTTCAGGTTATCACTAAGTTGCTATATTCCTAATCTCCAAAAATAACTAGAACATCCTCTAATACCAACAATAGCGACCCACGAATTTTATATATAACATTACTTGATTTTAAGCCTAGTTAATCAACATAGTACAAGCCAAGGATCGTTATGTCTACTGTCTTGGAAGACTAGGTACATAAAACATAAAACATTAGGCCAGACAATATTACATTATTTAATCTCCATTAAGAGATCATATCTTTCATTGAGACCTTACTTCTACATAGGGTACCCTGGGGAACACATGAACAAAGTGAGGAGCTAAATATCCGAGTAAGGGAATGAAAATAAGGATACATATTAAGCACATCAGATAGGAGGCATGAAATTATGAAAAAAACATGGAACATATGATATCATATCATATCTTCATGGGATCATATAAACATGGAATCATATAAATTTGGAATAATCATAAAAAAATTTCTTTAGTACATGTCAAGGTTAACCGTAAATGTTGTCTCACATCGCATCTCATGAGACTTAACATTACCCAATGCATTGGATCACTATATGGGCGCACCCATCTCAACATTTTAATGAGTATTATTTCCACACAAATATTAATTCTTCCTAAATAATCATACATAATAAATCATTCATAAACATTAGGACACCCATGGAGAGAATCGGGCACCACAATCATAACATAAAGTATAACCAATGAGTGTATCATAAAAGTACACATGAAAAAAAGTGATTAGAACATACATGGACATTGATGATGTAATTTTAGAGACCCAATATTGTTGTAAATAGACATTACATTACTTTTGTGGAATACTTAATACATAACAAAAACAAACACACAGGGACCGTAATAGTTTAGTGTCTTTAGAAACTCGGAAAAATAATCTTCTAATCATGGTGAAAGATCTCAAACATCTCTCATAAATATCTTAACCTTTTGTTTTATTACCTAAAACCTTTCATTATATCCTGGGGAAAAGAAATCCTAAAAAGGGTGAGCTCAAATGATCAATAAGGGTAAACATAGAGAACATAAAAAAGTCTATAAACATTTGAAAGAAAAAACTTGAACATAAAATCCAAACATCAAAATCACGAGAAAAGACATAAATCATTGAAGTAAGTAAGGCATATATCATAAAGGAACATCAATAATGATAAAATAGAATGGGAATAAAACTTGTAATTTTTTAAAACCATTAATCACATGATATGATTTCCATAGTAGCCAAGGCATTTCTTGCATGACCATCTTAGTGGACAAAGTCCCTTTCTGAATCGAGTTCACTCCTCGTTCTAGTCCTGTAACACTGAACTGGATCAACTTACCATTCCAACCATGTCTATCTTATGAGATATAAATCTCCACCCAATGCGTTTAAGGTAGATATAGGTCCCACCCATCTCATAATGAAATCATTCTTACTTGTGCCACAACATAAACTTAAATCATTCATCATAACACAGAGAATAAAATGGGTTTCATAAACATCATCCCATCATAACATAATCCATATAAAAAATTGATATCATTTAATCATAAGAAAATTTAAACCATGTAAATCATAGAGACATTATATTTGAAACATAAACATATGAAATAATGTCATCACAGATGGAAAATGATTTTGATAAAAAAAACCTGAAATGAATTCTTGAGGAAAATATCCTTTCATCTTCAAAATCATTTTTATTTGACAAACTAACATGAAATTTTAAATGAAAAGTATTTTGTTAAAAATAATCATGAAATATTGTGGAGGAAGATTCATGAAAATAAGGATTTATGAAACCATAAAAATATATTCATGCCTTATAAGTTAAGGAAACATTCTCCTCAAACTTTTTTTGGAAAAGTCAAAAAGATCCCTGTATGGTAAACAATAGAAAGATTCCTTCCATAAAATTTAGTAAAATTAAAAAATGGGTATAAAGGACATTAAACATATAATAATTTTTTTGTAAAACATTTACATGGATGATAACAATAACCGCAGTAAATACTTACGAATAAACAATCTCAGATAAGAACAAGATTGGAATTGTTATCCCTTACCTTAGGTCCGATATGCTTCGTAAGTTTCCAAACCTCATGTATAATGATATAAATAATATCATTTTCTTATTATAGAATCATCGGAATTGTTATTATACAATATATGGTTCACTTATGACTTTATATTTCCCATTCTTTTGTAAATTCCATGTTAAAGCATCGTTTTGGGTAAAATCTTTTTTTTATCATACGTGTTTGGAATTTTTGTTCTTGATATTATTATTACTTATATCATGATTTACTTAAATCCATAATTTAAATCATGATTTATATATCATATATATTCAGTATATATATATAATATATAGATGAATGAAATAAAATACACCGTTCATGGAGACGGTAGGCCGTACGTACGCAAGAACGCTGTTTTCCATTCCTTATTGACTTGAATTGAAGTAAGTAGATGATATATATATATATATATATATATATATATATTGATCCAATATCCTAATTATGTCATATATTTCATTCTTATTCATTATATATACTTTATAATCAGTATTGAATGGCCAACATAGAGAATAAATCTCATCGCATCGTGGAGATGGTAATCGGTACGTACGCACGAGCGATGTAATCATTACCATAATTATTAAATGGAATTGGAGTGGATGATATAATATCTCAGAATAATTATGATGTTATAATAACCATATATAGTTATTCTTTACACCATCATACACATCCAGGTAAGGTGCTGGTGGGAAAACAGATTATTCCACGGCGTGAAGACGATATTCCGTACATACGCACGCGCGGTGATTTCGTTATCCATAGGATGGATAGAAGATGAAATGGGTTTGTTTCATATATATAATAAAATATCAATATATTATTGATACTGATGTTATTACTTTATAATGAATCAACTAAATAAGATGTAGTTTGAGAAGTAAGAAACTTGAAAGAATCGGTAGAAGAGATTACCTCTTCTTCGACGCACTTCTTTTAAGATTCCTCTTATGGCACTAGAGTGGGTATTTTGAGGAGACCATAACCTCTATAATGTTTATAAATATGTTTATAAGTTAAATGGGTAGGTTTTGGCTGAGCCTGAAGGCTCAAAATTGGGTAAAGAGAAGAGGTAGGAGGTGCCTTTTTATAAGGGAGGGAGAGGCACCTTTAGAAACCTAAAACATATTAATTTATAATAAATAAAACTCCACATAAAGAACACCAAAAATGACTCATATTATAAAATTAGATGAGATAAGGTTGTAATATCATCAAACAATAAAATTTAGACATGTGGAAAATTTATTTTAAACCTTATCATCTTGATTTATCCTTATTTAATCTAATTAATTTTATTTGTGGTAATAAGATTGTAAAATATAAATTTTTATAAATAATTACTTATGTGTTGTGAATTGTCCATAATTGGATAATTTATGACATTTTCGACCATATAAATTATAATTTATAATTTTTAAATACTATTTTGATTTTTAAACAATTCATTATTGTGTTATTTTTATAAAATAACAATAGTGTCAATTTTGACAATATTCATTTATTTTAATTTAAATAAAATCCTACACAGAATATTTGTTCAAAATAAAAGATTTAATAGATTCATAACATGTCATATTTATCTTGTAAATTCGTGGAGCTCATTTAATAGTTAATATAATATTTATTTTAATATTTTTAAAACTATTTATTTGATATTTCAATCAATAAAATAATTTCAACATCACTATTGTGGCACCTTTAATGATATGTATTTAATCCCTAAAAATTATAAGTAAATTTAAATGATGTAGATAATAATATTATCTTTCTCGGAGACTATTCATGTTCTATGTGTGATGAATTTTATCACTAAATTGAAATTATTATACTTATAATATTTAAGAGAGTGACATGATGTCACTTTCTTTGGTTTTAATAATAATTAAAATATTTTCAGGATCAAAAGTCCATAAAATGAATCTAATCCGACCCTTATGTGATATGGGTGGACTTTTAGTCATCCAATAGAATTTTGGCAGGTGTTAGGGTAATTTGATAATAATATTTTTACCCTTAATTACCTAATTTACCTTCAACTGCAGAAAATAAAAATTACCATAGTTATTATTCTTAATATCAAAAAAACCTATTAACATAATTTGGACCCACTAAATTCAAATATGGAATCCATTTTTCAAAATTCAAAATACAGAAGTTTTAGTAATTAATTTAATATTAATCCCATTGTTAAGAAAATGGGTTTTAAAAGATAAAACATTGCCAAAGATTGAAATGTTTTTAACTATGAATTCAATGTAAAATTAATGGTAATGACCTACATTATATTAAATGGTAAAAATATATTCTATTTATACATTAAAACCATTCAATATTATTATTTAACCATTTAAATTATTGCGATGAAAAATGTTGTTTTTAATTTTAATATATTGTGTTTTTACTATTCATTAAAATATGAATGTTTTTAGAATAATATGAACAATTTATTCAAAGTAAATTTTTTATATCCTGATTCCAAAGAAGAATTTTATTTTATCAAATTTAACATATAAACATGTCAAAAACTATATTTAAAGTGGGAGCTCCATCAAAAGGCTGCAAAACTGCACTTTTTTGAAAAAAACTTATTTTACTCGAAAAATTTATTTTGTTCTCATACCATGTTCTAGGAAATGAGTAGTATTAATAATAATGTTATAAAATTAAAAATTTAATTGATACTATTCACAACGGCTAGTTCATAATAATATTATAACCATATATCGTTCTTTAGTGAAACCTGGTATTGCGTACAACACATGTTATCGAGGAAGGTTGTGATTGCGTGTAATGCAAGCCAAGTCAGGGTTACATGTTGTGAAAGACTCTTCAGTTGTTTCGTATAACATAATCCAACCATATTTCATTTATACATTGAATATATATATATATATATGTATAAACTCAATGTTTCATAGAATAATTACTATCAAACGAACTTGAAATTCTGTGTAACATGATTCAAGAATAGTGTTACGTATACTGCAAGCTAATACGGTGTCGCGTATAGTGCAAGGTAATATTGGTTTAGAATACAACAGAAGATATGAAAAAAATACTATATCTCATAAAAATATTGGGTCGTTACATTTTACCCCCCTTAAAATGAATTTCTCCCTCGAAATTTTTCAGGGTTATAAATGGTTTATTACTTGAGAGTTTCTTTCATAGAAACCCACATCATGAAAAGGAATACTAAAACTTACATTTAATAATGAACGTTAGAAACAAATGGTTACCGAAAGTAACTCATCACTTGGGTTCCCACATAGGAGATCATATGTGAAAATATGGATATGGAAGAGAAATCTAACTGTCATGTTCGGACAGAGAGTGGTAGAGAACATGGCTATAAAAAAGACAACAATCACAAAGCCATAAATTTGTGATAATATAAGGTACCATCTGATTCACTAGATATGAGGGCACTAGGACAACTTTTTTGTTTTTCATGATCATTTCCCTAATGTTGAAGAGTTTTCCAGAAGGAGAAATACTTACTTGATTTCAGTGAATTATCATTGTTGGTCATTCCATGAACAATTTACACATTATCTCTTATTTAACAAAATGAAGTTGAGTTTACCCTTCTAGAAATGTTAGAAGATCATGTGATAGAATGATAGGTCATTCCATCTGTCTCAAACAAAAAGTTAGAAAAAGTTATTAAATATACCTAAGTCCATCTCTGGTGAGATTAACCTTATCTGATTCCAAAAATGGACTTATACACCAACTATCATACCTCTTAATAAAATAAATCATATTTAAACTAACCAAGGACATCTTGTAGGCCAGAGGTAGGTGATAAAGGCCTGTCACATTTCAGTTGCGGGTTCAATTCCTGCATCCTTGTCTGATGTGATGGGTTATTGCACATCTTGTAGGCTGTCCCTTTTTCTAAAACTATGTTATTATACCATTCCTTCAATTATATAAAAAATAAATTCTAGCCTTAAACAAAACTATCGTATGTCAAACTTAATTAATTCCAATCATTAGGCTTATCCAAAATACTTCAGTCAAAGCTCATAGTATAAAGAAAATGATTAATTGGAAGGTCACATAACAAGCACATGAATACCATCATTTATCCCCCATATATCATAATATATATCTTGTTGGTCACATTCAAAACTTGTGAATACCTTAATCATATATTATTTTGAAACATGAATTACCATATAACCTTAGTGAAAACATGAATGCTGTCAAAACTTATGTTTTTTCACATACCAAAATCCCAAAATTCCTACATACTCAAACCGTAACATTTTCCTTATTTCATTTTCGATTTATCCCTTCATTATGTGCATATCATCTTCATTACAAAAATATTTCAATCACTTTTCATGGTTTCCGGTAACATTCATCATATACTTTCAAATACTCATGGAAAGACAATAGTGTAACAATCCTTAGATTTTTCTTTATTCAACAGTACCATACATTATTCTTGATGCAATCATTCCACTACCTTCTTAACCCATTTACCGAGCTCCATCATTTTATTCCTTAACACTTATTTCATCTCACATATCATTTGTAGTCTCTTCATCATCAACAAAATAAATACTACCCATACGACCAGGTAGATTCTCTTCATGTGATTTTCCTTTAGGGAATTGGTTTTCATAATGACTATACCTTCCACATTTAAAACATTTAACCATTGTTGATGTCATTGCAATACCATTTTCCTTGTCTATTGTGATTACTGAACCTTTTCCTTTACAATTACTGGGTTTTTTTCCATCTTTTCATCACCCAAAGAATCTTCCATTTCCTTTGAAACATTAGCCTTGATGCCTCTCCCCACATGATTTACATGAGGGAAGTTTAACTTTCATTCCTCTATCATACACATGAAACTCTATATTTTTCTTATTAGGTGAGTCAGGAAATATACCAAAGTTGAGATTATTGATCATATTATGAGATTTCTGGTTAAGCATAATAACAATATGTGGACTTCCAGATCCAATTTCATTTGGATGCTCACGAATCATATCATTCCATTGTCCATCATATCCTCCACTATCGTGAATCTTCCTATTTCCATCAATTTTCTAAAACCCAAAAAGAATAGTATGGTAGGAAAAAATCATAATCAAGGGGGAGTAACATCAATATATAACATCTTCGATTAAATTTTAATATTTTTAATGTAATTCTAGGACTATAACCTATACATATACCTAACCATAGGGACATCCCTAGACATACCTTAGAAATATATCTAGGGATCTCACTAATCTTTTCGCATCCTAGTTTCCAAAGTTCAACTAAACCTTTCCTCTGATACCAAATGTAGAGACCCAATCTATACGTACATGGACATTACATTACTTTTTCTGAATACTTAATACATAAAAAAACAAACAAACAAGGATCGTAATAGTATATTGTATTTGAAAACTCAGAAAAATAACCTTCTAATCATGGTGAAAGATCATCAACATCTCCAATAAAGATCTTCCCCTTTTATTTTCTTACCTAAAACCTCTCTTTATTTCCTAGGGAAAAGAAAACATAAAAAGGGTGAGCTCAAATTCCCAGTAAGGGTAAACATAGATAACATAAAACAATGCATAAACATTTGAATGCAAAAACATGAACATAAAATCTAAACATCAAAATCATGAGAAAATACATAAATCTAGGAAGTACGTAAGGACTATATCATAAAGGAAGATCAATAATGATAAAATATCATGGGAATAAAACTTGTAATTTTGGAAAACCATTAAGAACATGATATTATTTCTATAGTTCCCAAGGAATTGCTGGAAAGACCATATTAGTGGACAATGTCACTTTCTGAATCGAGTTCACTCCTCATTCCAGTCCTGTTACGCTGAACCAGATTAACATACCATTCCAGCAATGTCTATCTCGTGAGATATAAATCATAACCCAATTCATTTGAGTGAGATATAGGTTCCAACCATCTCATAATGAAATCATTCTTACTTGTGCCACAACATAAACATAAATCATTCATCATAACACAAAGAATAAAATGGGTTTCATAAACATTATCACATCACAACATAATCCATATAAAACAAATGGATATCATTTCATCATAATAAAAGTGAAACCATGTAAATAATAGAGACATTATACTTATAAAATACATATATCAAATAATGTCATCTTAGATGGAAAATGGTTTTGATAAAACACTTGAAATGAATTCTTGAGGAAAATATCATTTCTTATTTGAAATCATTTTCTTTTCACAAAATGCCATGAAATTTAAAAGAAATGGATTTTGTTAAAAATAATAATGAAATCTTGTGGTGGAAGCTTTATGAAAATAAGGGTTTGAAACCATAAAAATCTGTTAATGTCGTATAAGTTAAAAAAACATTGTCCTCATACTCTTTTCGGAAAAGTCAAAAAGTTGCTAGTATGGTAAACAAAGGAACGATTCCTTACATAACATGTGGTAAAAGTCCCAAAAGGGTATAAAGGACAATAAAAATATAAGATTAGTTTTAGAAACATGGACATGGATGATAATAATAACCCCAATAAATACATACGAATAAACAATCTCGGATAAGAACGAGATTGGAATAGTTATCCCTTATCTTAGGTCTGATATGATTCATATGTACTTGAAACTCATGTATAATTATTTAAATAATGTCATTTACTTGTTACATAATCTTATTAATTGTTGTGATATCATATATGGTTCACTTATGACTTTATATTACCTGTTCTTTTGTAAATTCAATGTTAAAGCAGCGTTTTGGGTAAAATTGTTTTTTTATCGTACGTGTTGGGAATTGTTGTTCTTGATATTATTATTCCTTATATCATGATTTACTTATATAAATAATTTAAATCATGATTTATATATCATATATATTCTGTATATATATATAATAGATAGATTAATGAAATGAAATACACCGTTCATGGAGACGGTAGACCGTACGTACGCATGAACGTTGTTTTCCTTTCCTTATTGACTTGAATGGAAGTAAGTATATGGCATATATATATACACACATAATTACTATAGATTAATTATTACATATATTTCAATATTATTCATTATATATACTTTATAATCATTCTTGAATGGTTAAAATGGAGAATGAATCTCATCACGTCGTGGAGACGGAAATCTAAACGTACGCACGAGCAATGATATCATAACCATAATTATTAAATAGAATAAGAGTGGATGATATAATATATAAGTGTCATTATGATGTTATAATAACCGTATATAGTTATTATTTACACCATTATACACATCCAAGTAAGGTGGTGGTGGAAAAACACATTACACCACGACGTGGAGATGGTATTTCGTACGTACTCACCCGTGGTGATTTCATATTCTATAGGACGGATAGAAGGTGAAATGGGGTTGTTTCATATTTATAATAACATATCAGTATATTATTGATACTTGTGTTATTAATTTATAATGAAACAACTAAATAAGAAGAATTTTAAGAAAAAAGACACTTGAATGAATCGGTAGAAGAGATTACCTCATCTTCGACGTGCCTCTTTTATGTTTCCTCTTAAGGCACTAGAGTTGGTCTTTTGAGCAGAACAAAACCTCTATAATGTTTACAGAGAAATTTATAAGGGAAATGGACAGGGTTTGGCCAACCTTGAAGGCTCAAAAGTATGTAAAGAGAAGAGTTAGAAGGTGACCTTTTATAAGGGATGAGAGGGGCACCTTTGGAAACCTAAAAAATATTAATTTATAATAAATTAATACCCACTTAAAAACCTCCAAAAATGACTCATATTAGAAGATTATATGATATAGGGTTGTAATATCTTCGTCGAATAAAATTTAGACATGTTGAAATCATATATTAAACCTTATCAACATGATTTATCCATATTTAATTTATTTAATTTTATTTGTGGTAATAAGATTCTAAATTTTAAATTGTTATAAATAATTACTTATGTGTTGTTAGTTTTCAATAATTGGATAATTTATGACAATTTAGACAATATTAATTTTAATTTATAAATTTTAAATATTTTTTTGATTTTTAAATAATTTTTTATTATGTTATTTTTATAAAATAACAATAGTGTCAATTTTGACACAATTCATTTAATTGAATTAAACTAAAATCCTACATAGAAGATATGTTCGAAATAAAAGAATTAATAGATTCATTACATGTCATATTTATCTAGAAAATTAGTGGAGATCTTTAAATAGTTCATATAATATTTACTTTAATATTTTTAAAACCATTTATTTGATATTTCAATCAATAAAATAATTTCAACATCATTATTGTTTCACCTTTAATGATAATTATTTAATCCCTAAAAATTATAAATAAATTTACATGATATATATAATAATATAATATTTATTTAGACTATTCATGTTCGTTGTTTTATGATGTTTATCACTAAATTAAAATTATTATACTTATAATATTTTAGAGAGTGACATGTTTTCACTTTCATTGGTTTTAATAATAATTAAATTATTTTCACTGTCAAAAGTCCATAAAATGAATCTAATACAACCCATAGGTGATATGGGTCGACTTTTAGTCATCCAATAGAATTTTGGTAGTTGTTAGGGTAATATTATAATCATATTATTACCCTTAATTACTTGTTTTACCTTTAACTTCAGTAAATAAAAATTACCATAGTTACTATTCATAATATCAGAAAAATGAAAGTAACCCATTAACATAATTTGGACCCACTAAACTAAAATTTGAAATTAAATTTTCAAAATTCAAAACACAGAAGTTTCAGTAATTAATTTAAAATTAATCCCATTTTTAAGAAAACTGGTTCTAAAAGTTATAACATTACCAAAGATTAAAATGTTTTTATATATGAATTCAATGTAAAATTAATGGTAATGACATATATTATATTAATTGGTAAATATATATTCTATTTATACTTGAAAACCATTCAATATTATAATTTAACCATATAAAGTATTGTGATGAAAAAAGTTGTTTTTAATTAAAATATAGCGTGTTTTAACTATTCATTCAAATATGAATGTTATCAGAATAATATGAAAATTTTATTCAAAGAAAATTTTTTATATCATGATTCCAAAGAATAATTTTAGTTTGTCAAATCTAACTTATAAACATGTCAAAAACTAGATTTAATGTGGGTGCTCCATCAAAGATGGAAAAACTGCATTTTTTTAAAGATACTTATTTTACCTAAAAAAATTATTTTGTTCTCATACCATGTTCTAGAAAATGTGTAAGATGAATAATAATGTTATAAAATTAAAATTTTAGTTGATACTATTCATAAAATCTAGTTCATAATAATATTATAACAATATATTGTTGTTTAGTGAAACTTGGTATTGCATACAACACACTCTATCGAAGGAGGTTTTGATTGTGTGTAATGCAAGCCAAGTTAGGGTTGTGTGTTGTGAAAGACTCTTTAATATTTTCTTATAATATAATCCAACCATATTTAATTTATACATTGAATATATATATATATATATATATATATATATACACTCAATTTTGTGTATAATAATTACTATCAAACAAACTTGAAATTGTGTGTAACATGATCCAAGAATAGTTTTGCGTATACTGCAAGCTAATATGGTGTTGCATATAGCGCAAAGTATTTTTTGGTGTAGCGTAAAAAAAAGATATGAGAAATAATAATATATCTCATAAAATCTTGGGGTGTTATAGTAATATAATCATATAGGATGTTAGGATGTGACTAATATAAGTCACAACATATAAGAAATGTATTTGAGAAACATTAGAATTAAAACATATTTGTGCAGTTTTAATAAAAAAACTATAGATATTTTAAAATAGTAAAGAGAACATTCTTTTATATAAAACCATAATTAAACCAAAAGGTTTTCAAAATAAAAATAATAATTTTATAAAGGAAATGTTGTCTTAAAATAGAGTATATTTTAACTTTAAATTGGGTAAAAATTTGGGAAGTTCCTTTAAAACGAGTATGCTTCTGGGGAAGTATCTAGGAGAGCTTCACTTAAAAGTATGCATATCCCCGAAAGAGAATGAGAGATGGATCATGGAACATGATTTTGTAGAATATAAATATAATGTAAAAGTTTGACATAAAAATAAGAGATAAATATATTTTGGTAAAATTAATGATAGAGCAACCCGAAGGAATAAAGGTAGTTCAGGTAGAATCCATTACGTTTTATCAGCATGGTATCAGATGAAACTAAGACAGATTGAAGAGAGAGATAAGGGGTTTATAATAACTTCTAAAACATTATGAAAGTATGGAGGAGGTGCTAAAACGTACCCCATCCCTTGGTATTACACAAAAAAGGCATAGCATAGAGAACAATCATGATTAAGAGTTAAAATGAGAGGATCCCCTACCTTAAATCTGTTGGTGTTCTACTATTGTTATTAAAGAACTTAATAAAAAAAGTAGGATTATTAATTAATAATTAAATAACCTATTCTATATTTAATTGATTTATTATAAAGCTTCTTTGTTCATTCAAGGCCTCCTTGATTTGTTATAAGGACCAATGTCATCGTTCAGGCTCGTTTGTTTACTTGGTTTTAAATGATCGGTCCACTTATATTCAAGAACGAATAAACATGAAAGATGAATGTGGTTTTCCGTAACTGAATTTATATGATATTAGTGAACATCCAAGAGATTAAATGGTTTTATATTTAATTTGGTTACTTAGAGTAATGTTGAATTATCATATAAAACCAAAGTGACAACCATTTTTGTTAATTGTCCGGTTTGATTACAAAGAACATATTTTTCAATATAACTTAATACAATTTGTACAAATACATTACAAAATAAAAAAAGAATCTATTAAATAAATATATTCTAGTTAAACCATAATGAAAATGGTTTCATGACCAGATTTGATGATGATAAAAGAAATTGATAAATGGTTGTCCTTGAATGTGCTAAATTAGCACATCCCAAACACTGCTTTCATTTCTCTAAAAAATTTGTGAGGAAATGAGATAAGATAATGAAGTAACCCATTAGAATAATATAATTCTAGTACATGTATTCTAATGGAGTTATAATACCATTTGTTTTAAGGTAAGTATGTAAAGAAACAATAAGAAAAGAACTTAAAAGAAAAGAAGGAATTGGAATTTGGAATTTACCTCTTGAGACTTCATCCTTTGAGACCTCTTAAGGGGATAGGTTTTGGTATTTTGAAGAATTATAAGAGATTTAGGACTTGGAGGAGGATATTCGGGAGATATTTGGGTAGAATATTGTCCTGGAATTAGGCTTGAGAGGAATAAAGTGAAGACGGAGTGAGGGGGGGGGGTTACAGTGGAGGAGATGAGGGTTTTCATAATTTTTTAATCATTTGGTTATTATTTCCTCACAAGACAAGGAATATAAATAATTCCATGAAAAAAATAGTAATAAGTGCATGTGACTTTGATCCAAATGATCTAAAATCAGCAGATCATCATCAATAATTCAATTAATCCATTATTTAGCATTTGTTTTGAATTATAGGATTTTACTATTCATAAATAATTTTCCTATTTCAGAAAAATCCCAAAAATTCACCCTAACCATTTTCGATGTTTAGAATCCAGAAATGAAGTCTATTTTTCAAAACAAATTCTATATATTATTATGTTTTAATTAAAATCATAATTTATTATGAAAAATCAGTTTTAAAACATTCATTTACATATTCTAAAATATAGGTATATCATAATTTAAATGGAATATTATATCATGACTATCATAGGTAAAGTTACTATTAATTATGGCATTTCACTATTCATAAGAGTATGCTACTATTCATAAGGGTAGGTTACTATTCACCAAAAATAATGTTTTTCATATCGGACTCAAAATAACTTACTGATCGCAACAATGAATATCAGATTCTTGAAATTCCAAACACATAAGTGACAAACTTATGTTTATAGGACACTTATCACTTAGTAGTTAATAATGTTGGGTTTTCATGTTATTTAATGAAATATTTATATGAAGGGAAATTTCCAATGAAAATTTTGGGTCGTTACAGCTATTACACAATTAAAACATGACATAATCTATCAGGTGTAATGAGCTGAGTGTTCCAGCCCAGCCTCACCTCTAATAGGAATAGAGCTACTAACTGGTAACATGATGGTATTATCATATACGGGAGGCTATAGCATATAAAAACCTATGAAATATATGCAGTATAAAATTGAATCTATTTCCCAAAAATTATATATGTATAAGTTTAAAATTACACAGCATAATATTAAATACATTAACAATAAATATATATTATTATAATAAATTGGTAACCTCAATGAATGATCACTAAATAATGGGATACAAGCCCATAGTGCCATCGGGCTATGTAATGGGTCTCCCTCTAACCAGTTAAAAGAGGTCTTTACTTTGATTCAATAAAAAATGAGGCTTCGGCCCCAACCTATTGAAAAAAAATTTAGATATGATTTAATGTAATGTAAAATAATACAACAAAAATTTTTCATGTTTTAATATTTATGTTCTCCAAGGAATCATTTTACTAGAATTATATATCATATTGTTCTTTGAATGACTTTATGTTTCTAAATTCCATATCATAGACGAAAGTCACAAATTGATGGTATTCCAAGGTATTACAAAGGATCCCTAAAACAAATGTTTTTATCTCTTATATTTTCAATTTTTTAGGAACTTGAGAAACAAGTAGAATCCACATCAACTAGAGAAACTATTTCTCTTTAAATATTGCATCACTTCCATTGAGTAATGTAATGGTACAAAACCACTTATATGAAAATTATATCAACCATCATATCTCATCAAACTAGATTCTTGACACTAGAAATTTATCTAGAATATGTACTGAACTGTAATACATAGTTTTCAATAACATTCTCAAACCTATAACTCCACGACATATCGTAAGAGTATCATTATTGGTAGACTCATTTTCCTATGAATATTATATCATCAAGGTGGGGTAGAGACTCATATAGATGAATCATACCCTAACACATGTAGTTATTATCATCTGAGAGGGTTTTTGACTCCAATGGCTGAGGACCTATAACTTGTCTCTATGAGAGAGTAATTTAATCACCAACATAATGGAGAGATATATACCCTTAATTCAGTATGTTGTTGTAGGGATCGAAAGATTGATGTACATGGACATTACATTATTTTTTCGAAATACTTAATACATAACGAAAACAGACACATAAGGACCGTAATAGTTTAGTGTCTTTGGAAACTCGGAAAATAATCTTCTAATCATGGTGAAAGATCTTCAACATCTCCCATAAAGATCTTCCCCTTTTTGTTTTCTTACCTAAAACCTTTCTTTAAATCCTTAGGAAAAGAAAACACATAAAGTGTGAGCTCAAATACTCAGTAAGGGTAAGCATAGAGAACATAGAACAATCCATAAACATTTGAATGCAAAAACTTGAACATAAAATCTAAACATCAAAATCATGAGCAACAGCATAAAACTTGGATGTACACAAGGAATAGATCATAAAGGAACATTAGTCATGAAAGACTAGCATGGTAATAAAACATGTAATTTTGGAATCCACTAAGCACATGTAATTATTTCCATAGTAGCCAAGGCATTGCTACCAAGACCTTCTTAGTGGACAAAGTCCCATTCTGAATCGAGTTCACTCCACATTCCAGTCCTATAACACTGAACCAGATTAACTTACCGTTCCAGCCATGTCTATCTCATGAGATATAAATCATTACACAATGCATTGGAGGGAGATATGGGTCCCACCCATCTCATGATGAAATCATTCTTACTTGTGCCACAAAATAAACATAAAACATTCATAATAACCCAAAGAATAAAATGGTTTTTGTAAACATCATCCCATCATCACATAATTCATATAAAACAAATGGATACTTCATCATAAGAAAAGTGAAACCATGTAAATCATATATACATTATACAGGAAACATACATATATCAAATAATGTAATCTTAGATGGATAATTGTTTTGATAAAACACTTGAAATGAATTCTTGAGGAAAATATCCTTTCTTCTTCTAAATCATTTTCTTTTCACAAAATTCCATGCAATTTTAAAAGAAAATTATTTTTTTTGAAAATAGTCATAAATTCTTGTAGATTAATCTTCATTAAAACGAGGCATTATGAAATCGTAAAAATCCGTTCACACCGTATAAGTTAAAAATAACAGTCTTCTCGTTCTTTTGTCAGAAAACTCAAAAAGTACCCTATATGGTAAAAAAAATAATATTCATTCTATTCTATGTGGTAAAAGTAACAAATGGGTAAGAATGACTTTAAAAATAAATTGATGAATTGTAAAAATTTTATGAAAACATTTTTAGAACATATTGACATGGATAATAAACATAACCCCAGTAAATAGTTACACATAAAGAATCTCAGATATGGATGAGATTGGAATAATTATCCCTTAACATATGTCTGATGTGCTTTGTATGTATCTGAACCTCCTGTATAATGATTTAAATAATGACATTGAATTATTATAGAATCATATTCATTGTAATTATATCATATATGGTTCACTTAGGTATTTATATTACTCGTTCATTTGTCAATTCCATGTTAAAGTAGCGTTTTGGGTAAAATTGTTTCATTTATCGTACGTGTTTGGACTTGTTGTTCTTGATATTATTATTACATATATCATGATTGAATTAATCCTAGAATATAATAAATTATTTATATATCATATATATTCAGTACATATATATATAATAGATAGATAAATTAAATGAAATACACCATTCATGGAGACGGTAGGCCGTACGTACGCATGAATGCTATTTTCCTTTCATTATTGACATGAATGGAAGTAAGTATATGAAATATATATATATACATAACTCCAGTATCTTAATTATGTCATATATTTCATTATTAATTATTATATATACTTTATAATCATTCTTGAATGGTTAACATGGAGAATGAATCTCATCGCGTCGTGGAGACGGTAGTCTGTAGGTATGCACAAGCGATGATATCATTCCCATGATCATGGAATTGTATTGATGTGTGTGTATAATATTTAAGAATCAATATCAACTTACAATAATCATATATGGTTATTTATTTACACCATTATACCAATCTATGTAAGGTGGTGGTCGAAAACAGATTACACCACGGCGTGGAGACAGTATTCTGTACGTACGCACGCGCGGTGCTTTTGTTTTCCATAGGATGGATAGAAGGTGAAATATGATTGTTTCATATTTATAATAACATATCAGTATATAAGTAATACTGATGTTATTACTTTATAATGAGACAACTAAATAAGAATAAGTAGAAGAATAAAGAAACTTGAAATAATCAGAAGAAGAGATTGCCTCTCCTTCGACGCACCTCGTTTACGATTCCTCTTAAGGAAGTAGAGATTGTCTTTTGAGAATACCAAAACCTCTAGAATGTTTCTAGGTAAGTGTAGAAGATAAATGTGCAGGGTTTGGCCGAGCTTCAAGTCTCAAAAGGGGGTGAAGAGATGAGGGAAGGGGTGACCTTTTTATAAGGGAGGAGAGGGGCACCTTTGGAAAGACTTCAAATATTATTTTATAATAAATTCATATTCAGTTTGTAATTGCTCCAAATTGATTAATTTTAAAGATAATGTTGGTATGGGTCGAAATCCACTCAACCAATAGATTTTAGAAAAGTTTAGGTTACAATTTTAACCTTATCATTTAGATTTAACTCTATGTTACATAATTAAACTTTTACCGTGTATTCATGTTTTCTTACACTATAAGGTTATAAACATACTATAACAAGACAAATTAACCACAAGAGGTTTATTATTAATATATATATATATCTTTATATAAGTCATTTGGCCTAACCTTATATTTTTAGGAATAAAATAACAATTAATAATATAATATTTGTTTTAAAAACTATTTTATGTTAATTTTGACACTATTTGGTAATTGATTTTTTTGAAACTCATAACAGCATGATTAGTTCGAAAAAATATAAATAAATAATTACTAACATTTCATACTAACCTATAAATGTTTTTTATTCATAAAAAGTCTCCAATTACATTTATTTGGATATTTATAATATCAATTATTTTAATATATCATTACGTATGTAATTACTGCATCACCATTGTGTCATAAATAACATGAATTATTTAATGTCTAAAAATTATAAAGAAAGTCCCATTTGTTAGGAAATATTATTATATTTCTAATGAATATTTATAGTCGAATTTATCTTATTCATAACCCTATATTAAAAATTAATTATTTATTAAACATTGATTTTAACTATTTTAACCCTTCTTTAAATAAATTAATAATAAATGTCTTAATCTAATCCTCATGGACCTAAATGGTCATATTTTATTCCTAAGGTTGTATTTGGTAAAATTACACTTATAAAATAGAATTATGGCATGTGTTAGTGCATTAATAATATCATTTTTACACTTAATTACCCTATTTTCTTTTAACCGTGGTAAATAAAAGTAAAAAGTTACTATTCACCAAAAAATATTTTCACCTCATTGAACCAAATTTTAGTCCTTGAAATTAACTATTTGTCTTGGATTTTTGAAATTCCACTCACCAAAGCGGTAAAATTAAGTTTTATGTGAATTTTCAAATTATCCTAGGAGCTGGGTAAAAGACGGTGAAAAGTTCAATAAACTTTTTATATATTTAAATTATTATAACATGACTCCAAGGAATTAAATTGAACTTATATAGTTATTATGTATCAATTTTGACCTAAAATAAATTTAAAAAATATAAATAATTATTTAAATAAAAAGTCTCTTTTAAAATAGTAAGCCAGTGTTTTCATTATTCATCAAAAATTGAAATTTTTCATAAAAATAACAAAAATTCACCCTAGGCTAATTTCGATATTCCGAATCCAAAAATGAAGTCCATTTTAAAGGATAAAATTTATAAAATTTTAAAAAGTTGGTATTACCATTCATAACGGCTAGTTTATATCACATATCGTTGTTTAGTAAAACTCGGTATCGCTTACAACACACGCTATCATGGAAGGTCGCGATTACGTGTAATGCAAGCCAAGTCAGGGATGCGTGTAGTGCAAGCTCTTTTTGGTGTAGCTTACAACAAAAGACATCAATAAAATTAAAAATAATATTTTACATAAATCCTCGAGGTGTTAAATTATACACCCGTTAAAATGAATTTTTCCCTCAAAATTCGTCAGGGTTATAAATGGTTTACTACTCGAAAGTTTATTTAATAGAAACCCACATCGTAAAAAGGAATACCAAAACAAATCTTTAAAAACTAAATTATGAAACGTAACAGTTACCCAAATTAACTAATCATTGGTTTTCCACATAAAAGAACAAAGGTGAAAATATGGATATGGAAGTTAAATATAACCATCATGTTCTAATGGAAAGTGGTAGAGAACATGGCTATGAAAAAGACAACAGTCACAAAGCCATATATTTATGATGATCTAAGGTAACATCTGATTCATCGGATATAAGGGCACTAGGACAACATTTTTGGTTTTCAAGATCATTTCTCTAATGTTGATGAAATTGGAATTAGAAGAAATACTTTCCTGATTTTGGTACAGTCTCACCATTGGTCATTCCATGGATAATTTTTACTTCATTTCTTAAATAAATGAAGTTTAATTTGTCATTCGTGAAGTGTTAGGATATAATGTGATAGAATAATGGGTCATTCCATCTATCTCAAAAAAAAGGATAAAAAATGTTATAAAAAATACAAAAGACCATCTATAGTGAGATTAATCAAATATGGTTCCTAAAATGGAATTATTCTTCATATATCATACTTATTAATTTAATAAAACTGGTTTCTACTAAATAGAGACTTCTTGTAGTCCACTGGTTGGAGATAATGGCCTATCACACATCATTTGTGGGTTTGATTCCCACAGCCTTGTCTGACGCGACGGGTTATCACCCGTCCTGTAGGTTGTCCTTTTTTTAAAACTACATTATTATAACAATACATAAATAATATCGAATGAAAAAAATGCCTTAAAAAATTCTACCTGATTTTCAACTTAATCCATTCCAACCTTTAAGCTTATCAAAAATACTTTTTTCCAATCTCATAGTGTAAAAAAAATGATTACTTGAGAGGTCACATAACAATTACTTGAATACCATCATTTATCCCCCATATATCATAGGGTATATCTTCTTGGTCACATTCCAAACATTCAAAGGCCTTAATCATGTATTCTCTTGAAAAATGATTACACATTGAACCTTAGTGAAAACATGAATGCAGTTAAAAGTTAACACTTTCGACATACCAAAATCCCCAAAATTCTATATACTCAAACCATGATATCACTTAGTCCTTATATCAATCATGAGCTCATGAATACTATCAAACAATTTATTTTCTCTTAATCCCTTCATTATGCGCATATCATCTGCTTTCCAAAATATTTGAATCACTTTTCATGGTTACTGGTACCATATTCTTATAGAAAACCACAATGGGCCAAAACAAAGATATTTCAAAATTCCAGGATACAATAGATGAGATTCCATGATACTATTTTGAAATCCCATTACATAAACACTTAATAATTACACAACATCATTATCATACTAAACATCACAAATAGTGATCGCATGTGACATCCCCTTATCCTTTTCCTTAAGAGGTTGCTCACGTTGATCATCATTAACCCTTGGATTAGGGAATTGATTAACATTATGCCCCATTTCATTTCACTTGAAGAATTGAAGTGTTGTTGGTGCGTTTTCTGCCGTATTTTCTTTATTCACATCATTATCAACCCTTTTTCCATTACATCGACACTCAGCTACTCGATGACCTTCTTTTCTACAAATAAAACATTTTCTATTCCCTTTAAGAAAATCTCCAACATGCTTCATTCCACACATTGTGCTTAAAGAAACATTAATCTTCTTTTCACCATTATTCTGAGATTTTCCTTGAACTCCATCTTTCATTTCTTGTCAATACCATGAGATGGATATGTTACAGCAACTTCCAGTTCTACTTCGATAGTACAATGGAAAATTTCTTCATTGATACTGAAGCCTCTTATAGATAATTCCCTTCGAAGACTTGGTTTTAAGCCACTGAAAAATCGATAAACTTTACTTTAAGGTTGGATGATAATGCCAGATGCATATCGTGCAAGTCTTGTAAAATTCTCTTCGTATGTACCAACATATTCATCATCCTTCTACTTAAAGCTCAAGAAACTCCTTTTCCATCTTTGTTCAAAGAATACAATGGATGTACTTACTGAAAAACATGTTTTTGAGCTCGTCCCATTCCATGGATTCAATTTCATCTTGGGGCCCTGTATTATTAATTAGAGTCCACCACTAGTCTGCTTCACCTTATAAACGGTAAACATCTAAAATGACTATTTCATGTTCTAAATAGTGAAGTATGGATAATATCTTTTCAATGGTACTGATCCATTTTTCAGCAACATGTGGATCAGAAGACCCATTGAAAGACGGTGGGCGTTGCCTCATGATGGGCTCAAGAAAATATTGTTCCCTTCTCCGATTATTTGGAAATCCAAAATGATTCATAGCTTGTGCAAGTATAGAAATATGATTTTGCACTCCATCTCACATCACATTTGGTTCCTCGGGAATAAAATCATTGAATTTTCCATTACATTGATCAAAACGGTTCCTTTGGGTTCTATCCATCGTCTAAAACCCAAAAAGAACAATTTGAGAGGAAATATCATGCTAGGAAAACAACATAATAAAGGGGGATTAACATCAATATCTAACCTGTTAGGTTTATTTCTAATATCGTTACCTTAATTATAGGTCTATAACTTATACTTATACTTAACCTTTGGGACATCCCTAGACATACCTTAGAAATATCTCTAGGGATCTCACTAATGTTTTCGCATCCTAGTTTCCAATGGGTAACTAAACCTTTACTCTGATACGAACTGTATAGACCCAAAGATTGAATAACATGCACATTATATTAATTTTGCAGAATACTTAATATATAACTAAAACAGACACACAAGGACCTTAATAGTTTAGTGTATTTGGAAACATTGGAAATAATCTTCTAATCGATGTGAAAGATCTTCAACATATCCCATAAAGAACTTCCCCATATTGTTTTCGTACCTAAAACCATTCTTAAAATCCTGGGGAAAAGAAAACATATAATGGGTGAGCTAAAATGCTCATTAAGGGTAAGCATAGGAACATAAAACAATCCATAAACATTTGAATGCTAAAACTTGAACATAAAATCTAAACATCAAAATAATGAGCAACAACAGAAATCATGGACGTACACAAGGAATAGATCGTAAAGGAACATTAGTCATGACAAACTAGCATGGTAATATGACATGTAATTGTGGCATCCATTAAGCGCATGTTATGATTTCTATAGTATCCAAGGCATTGCTGCTAATACCATCTTTGTGGTCAATGTCCCATTCTGAATCAAGTTCACTCCTTGTTCCAGTCCTGTAACACTGAACCGGATTAACTTACCATTCCAACCATGTCTATCTCATGAGATATAAATATTTAACAAATTCATTGGAGGGAGATATAGGTCCCACCCATCTCAAAATGAAATCATTCTTACTTGTGCAACAAAATAAACATAAAACATTCATTATAACCCAAAGAATAAAGTGGGTTTTGTAAACATCTTCCCATCATCACATAATTCAAATAAAACAAATGAATATTTCATTATAAGAAAAGTGAAACCATGTAAATCATAGATACATTATACATGAGACATACACATATGAAATAATATCATCATTGATGGAAAATGGTTTTGATAAAACACTTGAAATGAATATATGAGGAAAATATACTTTCTTCTTCAAAATCATTTTCTTTTCACAAAATTCCAAGCAATTTTAAAAGAAAAGTATTTTGTTGAAAATAGTCATAAAATCTTGTACAGTAAGCTTCATGAAAATGAGGCGTTATGAAACAGTAAAAATTCCGTTCATGCCGTATAAGTTATAAATAACATTCTTCTCATTTTTTTGTTGTCGGAAAAGTCAAAAAGTTCCTCGTATAGTAGACAAAAGAAAGATTCCTTCCACACTATGTGGTAAAAGTAAAAAAGGGTAAGAATGTCTTTAAACATAAGTTGAAGAAAATTCAACATTTTATGAAAATATTTTGAGAACATATGGATATGGATAATAAACATAACCCCGGTAAATACATACGAATAAACAATCTCAGTTAAAAATGAGATTAGAATAATTACCCCTTACCTTATGTCTGATATGATTCGTATGTTTCTAAACCTCCTGTATAAATATTTAAATAATGTCATTGACTTATTACATAATCATATTCATTGTTATTATATCATATATGGTTCACTTAGGTATTTATATTACCTGTTCATTTGTCAATTCCATGTTAAAGTAGCGTTTTGGGGAAAATAGTTTCATTTATCCTACGTGTTTGGACATGTTGTTATTGATATTGTTATTACTTATATCATGATTTACTTACTTCCAGAATGTAAAACATTATTTATATATCATATATATTCAATATATATTTATATAATTGATAGATAAATGCAATGAAACACAACGTTCATGGAGACGGTAGGCCGTACGTACGCGTGAACGATGTTTTCCTTTCTTTATTCACATGAATGGAAGGAAGTAGATAACATATAAATATATATACATAAATATAGTAACTTCATTATGTCATATATTTCATTATTATTCATTATATATACTTTATAATCATTCTTTAATGGATAACATGGAGAATGAATCTCATCGCGTCCTGGAGACGGTAGTCCGTACGTACGCACGACCGATGATATCATTCCCATGATCATGGAATTGTATTGAAGTGTACGTATAAAATTTAAGAATAAATATAACTTTAAAATAATCATATATGGTTATTTATTTACAACATTATACCCATATATGTAAGGTGGTGGTCTAAAACAGATTACACCATGGCGTAGAGACGGTATTCCGTATGTACGCACGCGCGGTGATTTTTTTCCGTAGGATGAATAGAAGGTGAAATAGGGTTGTTTTATATTTATAATAACATATCATTATATAATTAATACTGATGTTATTACTTTATAATGAGACAACTAAAGAAGAAGTCGTATAAGAAGAAATAAGCATGATAGAATCAGAAGAAGAGATTACCTCTTCTTCGACGCACCTCCTCTATGCTTCCTATTAAGGAGGTAGAGTTGGTATTTTGAGAAGAACATAACTTCCATAATGTTTCTAGGGAAGTGGAGAAGATAAATGGAAGGTTTTGGATGAGCATAATGTCTCAAAATGGAGTAAAGTGAATAAGGAAGGGGTGCCCTTTTTATAAGGGAGGAGAGGGGAACCTTTGGAAAAACCTAAAATATTATTTTATAATAAAGTCATATTCGCTTTATAATAACTCAAAATTGATTTATTTGGAAGAAAAATTGTGGATGGGTCGAAATCCTCTCAACCAATAGATTTTAGACATGTTTAGGTTAAAATTTTAACCTTATCATTTAGATTTAACTCTAAGTTAAATAATTTAACTTTAACTTTGTCTTCTTGTTTTCTTACACTATATGGTTAATAAACTTACTATAACAAGAAAAATGAACCCCAAGTGGTTTATTATTGATATATATATCTGTATATAAGTCATTTGTCTGAACCTTAGGATTTTATGAATAAAATAACAATTAATAATATAATATTTGTTTTAATAACTTTTTTATGTCAATTTTGACACTATTTGGTAATTTATTTTTTTGAAAATCATAACAGCATGATTAGTTCCAAAAAAGTTAATTAAATCAATACTAACATGTCATATTAACCTAGAAAATTAGTGGAATTCATAAAAAGTCTTAAATTACATTTATTTTGGTATTTTGGATATCAATTAGTTTAATATGTCATTATTTATATAATTACTGCATCACCATTGTGTCATAAATAAAATTAATTATTTAATGCCTAAAAATTACAAATAAAATACCATTAGGTAGGAAATATTTTTATCTTTATAATGAATATTTATAGTCAAATTTATCTTATGCATAACCCTATATTAAAAATTAATTAGTTATTAAACATTGATTTCAACTATTTTAACCCTTCTTTAAATAAATTAATAATAAATGTTATAATATAATCCAAGTGGACCTAAATGGTCATATTTTATTCTTAAGGTTGTTTTTGGTCGAATTACTCTTATACAGTAGAATTAAGACATGTGTTATGGTAATAATAATATTATTTTTATCCTTCATTACCGTATTTACTTTTAACCGTGGTAAATAAAATAAAAATTTACTATTCACCAAAAATTATTTTTATCTCATTGAACCAAATTTTAGTCCTTGATATCAACCGTGTCTCTCGGATTTTCTAAATTCCACTCACAGAAGCAGTAAAATTTTGTTTTATGTTAATTTCCAAATTCTCCTAGGAGGTGGGTAAAAGATGATAAAAAGTTCAATAAAATTTTTATATAACTAAAATTATTATAAAATGATTCTAATGAATTACATTGAACATATATAGGTATTATGTATCAATTTTGAACTAAAATAAATTTAAATAAAAAAATAATTATTTAAATAAAAAGTCGGTTTTTAAATAGTAACCGAGTGTTTTCACTATTCAGCAAAAATTGAAAGTTTTCAGAAAAATACCAAAATTTTACCCTAGTCTAATTTCGATATTCCGAATCCAAAAATGAAGTCCATTTTGAAAGATAAAATTTATAAAATTTAAAAATGTGGTATTACTATTCAGAACTGCTATTTTATATTATATATCATTGTTCAGTGAAACTCGGTATTGCGTACAACACACGCTATCGTGGAAGGTCGCGATTGCATGTAATGCAAGCCAAGTCAGGGATTCGTGTAGTGCAAGCTCCTTTTGGTGTATCTTACATCACAAGAAATCAATAAAATTAAAAAAAATTCTTAAAATCTCGGGGTGTTACAGTTGCAATGTAGGATTAAACCCTAGTGCTAATCTATTCATCAACATAGACACACTATTATATATAAAAATCTATAAAACTCAAACTATCTCAAATATAAAACTCAAAATACAATGATTTATAAAATTTAATGCTTTATAAAAAAGCATTTAATGGACTGCACATTAATCAGAACCCATAACCAAGGTGCAATGATATGAAAAAGTATACTATTCAAACTTGGAAATTATATTTTCAATGGAAACAATATATTATAGAGACAATATTAATTAAAAAAGAAGATAATTACACAGTTAAAAAGTGTAGAATTGTGAAGATAATAAATCTTTCCCTAAAATAGTCTAGCCATAGATTTTCATTACCAAAGTTAGAGTATATCTCCATATATATTGTGTATAATATAGGACATTATGAGTATTGATTAAAAGTACAAGATTCATATATCACATACACCAAAAAAATCTAAAATATTATTATATAGTATGTAAAACATGTAATATAGGATCTGTATGAGGTTCTATAAAAGATACAGTTTGGGTGATAATATTTGCTGCAACACCCCAAAGTACAATATCCTTGATTTGGGTTCTACATATTATAATCAAAATTGATTACATGAAATTATATTCATATGATAATTGTTTAGTTGAAAATAATTTGCAAGATACAAAAACATTACATTATGACATGGTATACTAAATAATTTAAGAATACATAATTACTACATAATGATATTCATGATATAATAAAATACAGTATCCCACATAATTAGGTACAGAAATATAAGAAAAATTTAATGGATGAGGGAAACACTCAATAATCAATATAGTAAAATGAGTGCTCAAATGGATAAATTACTATATATGAAATAATACTTGAATAGATAAAAATGATTGCATGTATTTGAATACAGAATCATAACACAACCCATATATTGAATAGGAAAAAGTAATTAAAGTGGTAATTTAAATGTGGTGATAGGGATGTGAATTCATAATATTTGACATCATCAAATATAGAAAGTTCCTCCTGAAATAACATCACATATACCAAGAAATTCTTCTCCAATTAAACTTTTTCATTAGTCTAATGAGATCTACCTCTGTAATGAGGTGTTATATATTTCTGATCCCCACCCTTAGTAGAGTTATTTGTCATAGTTAGTGTATGGGTTATACAATAGTGTGGTCAAACCATGTGTTATCACCTTAATATAGGCATTAACCTATTAAGGGTTCAAAATTAAATTTATGTTATTTTATACTATGTTGAATAACTGTTTCATATAAATTTTATGTATGGAGTAATCTAGTGAGGTGTGTACGATTGGAATACATTTTTTTAAATTGTGATTCCAAATAATGTGTCACAACATGGTGTTTAAAAATGTAATGTTCCATTATCTACCCTTCAAATGTAAAATAATTTTTGGGTCTCCCATCTCTCCATTTAATCGAGGAATAAAAATGTGGATTCGATCTACCACCTATATTCCCCACATTTGTATTTTTATGGATTCATTATTTTTCTTAGTGGGTTGTTCTAAAGTTATACCTTATAATTACACTATTTCATAATTTCTATTTTTCATGATGTTTTATTCCCATATAATAATGTAATATAAACCCCAGGTTGATTTTTATCTATAAGATGTTGTATCTTTTGATGTTAGGATGGGTTTATTTTTTTTAATATTATCATTCATATATGGGAGTTTCATTACTACAACAATCTAATGGAGGTAACTATTAGCATGATTTTTCTATTTGATGAACACTAGGGGATTATTTATGTTTCCAAAATTCCAATTAATGGAATTTATCCTGACTTCTAATTTATAAATTAATTTTGAAATCATTATTGGTTAATGTATTTATTAAAATGTAATTTTTTACGATTTCAATGATTTGGTTGTTACATTGAAAGCATACGTACACCATATATTTTCTAAGATGTGTAGCAGGTATTTTACAAAAAATTGGGTTTTAAATGGTGATAATCCATTTATTCATTATATATATTATGTGTTGAGGATTAATTATGGATTTTGTTGGTTACATATATTTGGTGTTTTTACTATTTTTTACTAGGATATTTTTATAAATTATAGATTAAAATAAATAATTTTTTCTTTTTTTTCTCTTGGAATTTTATATGAATTTATATATTCTATTATTATGTGAATATATATACATATATTTATGTATAAATATATATTATTTTGTAAAAATTTATACAGATTTAATAATAGTATTCTATTGATTAATAGGATCTCAAATTTTCCAATGGTTACAAAAATAAATTCCAAAAATGGATTTTAAATTTTTTTCATTGTAATGAATAACATGTTGTTTGTTATTATGAATGAGATTGTTTCTTGACACTCTCGTTATGACTCTATGTTGTATTTAATGATGTTATCTTTTCTTAAAAAATTATTACTAGTTTCAATAGTTATGGAATGACTGGTATATTGAAATAAATTTGGATACAATGCATGAACCCATACATGATGTCCCTCAGTTGTGATATTATTATGTTTCTGTTTTCAAAATTTATGATGTGTTTTTATATATATGTGTTGTGTGGAGGGATTTTTATGTTCGTTTGGAATATGTTGATTTTCAATTCCTATTTTTTTTGAAAATTCTACCTCACCACCCTTGACAATAGCCATATATATTAGGGGAATCATATTTATTGGTGATTATAAAAACCCTTGTTTTCCAACCCTTTTCATGTTACCAATGATCTTAGAGCTCAATGAATGCATGGACATGGTATGGATTGTTTTGGCTATGAAATTCCAAAATTTTGGAGAATATGTGGTCTTTATGTATTTCACATCATGTATGTGTAGTTCAAAACATATGGTGGGACAACCCTGGTAGTGTAATTATAGTGGTTGAATAATAAAATGGAAATGAATTTTTTATACAAAAACAATCGATGAGGTTTAAATAATGACATTGTGGATTATACATCATGTAAATCCTTGATGTTATACATCAATAAATGTTTTAGACCCTTGAGGTTTCTCTAAACCCAATTTCCATCGACCCTTTATCCAGATTCTAGGTGACTAAAAGCTCCATTCAAGATGTAATGTAGATTATTTCAATATGAATCAATCATTATGCATTCAAATTTTATATGTGGTGATAAATATAGATATAAAACGAATTGTTCCTTTATTTTCTAGTGGTTTTTCCAAACATAATCTTGTTTCCTCCCATTTTCATTCCCATACAATGGTGAACCATCTCTATTGTTTATTATTGGGATATTATTGGTTATTATTGCTGTGATTATGATACGGAATCCTCATCGAGATGAATGTATTTTCAAATAGGTGATTAGAGATCCACAACATGGTCCATTTTTCTGTGAAGAACATTAGTAGCTTTGAGGTAGGGGATTCATTAATTATCTGTCTATTTTTACATGAAAAATAAATTTTATGTTGATTTATCATTTTTAATGGAAATGAAATTAAAATAATAATTATTGAACTGATTTTAGAAATTGGATAATGATATCATGTTGTCGATATAGTTAAATTATATCTTAATTGTGGGTTTCCTCTTATTTTTATACATATTATAATATTTATTCTATTCTTTGTTATCTTGATCTAATTACTCTATTATCATATTTAATTGGTAAATAATGTTACTATTAAATTAACAAATAACTTATATCCTTAAGAAACACAATAAGTCAAATGTTTCTAATCTTTTTGTTAATAAATTATGATTAAAATAAAAAAATGAAATTAATAGTCTTAATTAAAATTGATAAATAATATGGTGAATTTTTATGAATTTGTGTAATTGAAAAGGAATGTTAAATTAGAATAGTACTTCTTTTATGTATGTTAAACGAAAAAGAAATCTAAGATCATTTTTTCCATTTGATAGCTTATTATAACATGATTCTATCTATTTCTTATAGTTGGAACCCATTAATAAATGAGCCAGTTTTTAAAAATGGAGTGTCTGTCTGTTGTGTGATAGTGATAGTATTTTTTTGGGGATCAAGAATCTCATTTTCTTGTGAAGGTAGAATTCCTTGTTTTAAGGGATAATTTTCTACGTTATATGTTTTTTTGTATCAACTAATTTTGTGATGTTCTATATATATTATCCTTGTGATATGGTCATGGTATGACTTATACTGGAGGGATGTTGTGATATTGGGTGGGGAGGTCAAGATGTGATGCGATCCTAGTAAGGATGAGCCTAGGATGAGTGACATGTTTTTTGGTAGGGTGGACTAGATGATGTAACAACAAATCATTCCTGCATCGAATGCAGCATCTGGATATGCGGGTAGGTTTCGTAGTGGGAACCAAAGAAGATGGAATGGGTTAAAGTAATTCTTACCCATTGAGTAGATGTTGAGAGATTGTATACTTACATATGGATTTTTTAATTATTCACAGTTGATTTTCTTGTTTTAGTTTCATTTATTTCCCAATAAATTTTGTAATATAGATGTGAATGATTTCAATATTACATTTGGTGGCAGACTAGGCTGGTTGTCCAAGATTACCCGGATATTGAATGATGTTAATAATGAAAAAATAAATTTTTAACAGAAGTAGTTGGTATATGATTAAATGCATATTATTTAAATTTGTTAATCTTGGTAAACATTGTATTTGGTTTGGATTATGCTTATAGGTCATGTAAATTAGTCTTATAATTTGTTCTATACAATGTAATGAAATGTGGGAAACAATGAAAGTTAATTAATCTATTAAATGAAGTAAATTAAAAATAATGAATTAATTTATAATGGTTTTTAAATTCTGGTTTTATTATAGGATACATTGTCTTATTATTTGAATATGGGAGTCTGAATGAGCTTAGATGCAACTGATTATAAGACTACGTAATCCCATAGTGTGGTTTAGATCTATATTATATCATATATATTATGTGATTTCCTACACTATCCCACCCATAACTACTATAGAAACTAACACCTAGGAGACTCTGGGAGAATGTTTTCCCAAATATCCTAGTGGGAGGATGGATGGATGAAATCCCCCCTTTATCTAGACTCACTTATCTTGTATGTAACTTGTGATGGCATGAATATCAGTTAGTTTTCCTAAATATGTATGTAGAGGATTCATATTTCTTATGGTTATTTCATAAACATGTATAACCAGATATAGTATCTAACGTATTTTTATAGGTATGACTATTATAGGGAGTGATTTCATATACAATTACTATGTGTATGTACTATAATAGTCTAAGGTGTAACATTCGAAGGTTGATATTCATCATACAATCTATGGTGGAATCTAATAACTATATGTTTTAAATATATTGATATGGTGTGGTGTACTGATATGATGCACAAGGTTAGAGTTGGGTCTCCTATCCTAGGTGACTTTGGGGTGGTTTACTTTTGGATGTATATGGATGAGGACATGCGATGTAGGGGATGAGCAGAAAACTAGTGTGGCAGTAGTAGACAGGTACCCCAATTATTTTTTAATATATCATATAACCCCTTGTATGAATTACATACTGAGAGATAGCCATGGTATGGTTGGGAATTTAGAATACTTAATTAGTTGAGGAGTTAGTCTATTTTTTTCAATATTCATTACCATTCACTCACTACATTTAACATGAGAGACTCTGGGGATGATCCTTCTGAGTATACTCTAATGCTCACCTTATGAGTATATGAATTGTTTCTAAAGTCATATAATGTAGGTTTTTGATTTAGATGTATATTACTATATCATGTTATATCAAGTTATTATTGGACTTTGTGATGTCTGTTAACTTTAAATTTTATGATTTCATCATCGAATATAACAAAGATACAAGATGAATAAATATTTTAAAAAATTTCTTGAATTCATATCAAATGCAATGATATAGAAACAGTGAGAAATATTATTAACATGTAATTTTATCAATTAACACCTCCTATTTTTGAACATTAAATAAATAATATTCAATGAATTATAGTCACACATATGAAAATTTAGTCATCATGTTCATAACAAATATTAATTTCCAATTATTTGAATTATATATAAATCCGGATCATTTAATCCTGATAAATGCTATAGGATAATTGAGAACACTTATAAAAATTAATACTCATCCAATGGAAATCCATAACATTTAATCACTTATAAAATTTATAATTATTGAATAAATATTATCATGCTACCATCATGATGAAAATTTTTATTATTTATTAATGTATTTGTCAATTTCATATAAATGTTAACTTTCTGTTAATATTTCATAACCACCATTAGATATATACAATAAATAAATAAATGATCTTAATATGAATAAATGATTATTCATATCCATCAGTGAATTTTATAAATATTTTAAAACCATAATCATAGAAATTTATCTACACAAACACTTTATCATTTTTTAAAATATCCAATATAATATACTTTTTCATCCTGTTCACACCAAAATAATCAAATTTTATAGTAAAATGATTTTTTGGTGCAGAATTAAAGTTCTATATAACATATTTTCAACGCTTTGTGTTACCTAATTTTTATTATATATCTAATTTTTATTACATTATATAATAATTTTTTTGTGTTTCTTTTTTAGAGAGGGTGATTGAATAGATAATTAATTAAGAAGAAAACATTAACAAAATTTATTATGCCTTTTGAGATATGAAGATGCTTCAATAATTTTTTATTCATTCCACATTCATCAATGTAACATTTAATGAATTCCTTATCCATGATAACTCCATATTTTGTAATATATCCAACACCATAATGAAAATGAAGAACACATATATTCATTATTACTTGTGAAAATATATATAAGGAAAGAGAGGGAAATGGAGGGAGACATATAGAGATATATATTTGTCCATCGGAAGGATTATTAAAAAATGAAAATGTTTAGGGAGGTATTCCTCTTTAGATTTTAAAATAATAGAAAATGATAATGGATAATAGGAAATATCTCTCTATAATATATATAAAATTATAGAATTACTTGAATTTTTTTGCTAATTAACCATTTTAAACTATCCCATAATTATTTTCATAAAATCCTCCCATTTTGGAAATAACATACCAACACTATGAGATTCTAGATTTATCCATTGTACGTCATTTTTATCCTAGAATATCATCATCACCTCATAATCCTTATAAAAATATTTTTAGTTTTTATATGTATATAGAAATAATTAAAAATAAGGACACGAAATTACTTGTTCTATAGTGAATCACCAAAGTATATACCTTGTGAATTTCCATGAAAAAACACTATATTATAAATACCACCATAGTGTCAAAAATTTATCTAGTGCTCCCATTTATAAGATGGAAATAACCATGATCATGGATAAAATATTTATTAATTTATATTTATCAATTATTTTATAAAAAAAATTCTAAAAATATCCAAAATATAAAAAATGGTAAACCTAATATTTTGAGGCAGAATTATAAATAAAAAAATTTTCATTATTTTTTAATATAATTAATTTAAAATTTTATACTTTTGAGGGATTTTATACACAAAAACTAAAAAATGAGTTAAATATAAATTAATGGAAAATAATGGTTTCTATATTATCCACAACATTATTGATTTCAATAAATGAATATAGAAATACTATAATAAGTAATCTAGAATCCAATAAGAAAATTACTTCTTGAAAATAATCCATCAAAAATGTCTATAATCTATCTTTAGGGGCTCATGATCTATGTGAAATTGGGACACAACCATATAAGAATTTGATATTCTCCCTTCCCCCAGACATATGAAAATCAATTACATTATAGGCCCAATAAAATCTAGATTATCTTGGAGAAGAATCATTTAAAAATTTATAAATTACCATCATTGTATAAACTCAAAACACACAATATTCCATGACCCAGAAGTCAGGCTACTTCAGATGATAGGGTATGACCATGAATATCTAACATCACCATGAAATATTTTATCACTAAAAATACTTTCACTTGGATCATTATATACCCATCCATTAAGATATTTCCGGATGAATATTATATGAAAATAATTTATCCCCATTAAATATCTGAATATATCACAAAATTGAGATTCCTTACCGACTCTTAGATATTTAGTAGATAATATATTATATAGGATCTCCTTTGGGTTCTCATCATATAAAACCAAAAATAAATATGAACCAGATATATGATATTGTGGGACATGTTTAACAAAATCATGTTACCATTCATAATATTCATATCCACATATTTTTTTTCAATCAAAAAATATGTAGCTATAACATATAAAACATACTAGTTTTTTCATTCCATATCCATTATGAAACCTAACAATATTATTTTCATAATAGCTAAAACAACCTTCCAATGATACCCAATTACCAAATACATTTCATCATGGATCAATTATGACATAATCTAAAGTGGATGATCCTAACTATTCCAATAACACTATATTTTAAACTAAATACCCCGAAATAAGACATGATGAATTTTTATAACTAAACATTCTACCATTAGTGATACATAATCATATTTATATCAAAAAATCACACAATGTTGTGAATAAACAAAAACTACATTGAACACACATAATTGATGACCATACACCGCTCTGGGATATCCTTTCTCAAATTCTCACTAATAAACCACTAGGGATAGTAAGTGATAAAAATAATTTTTTTAGTAGTAGATGACATATATAAATCCTATGAAAAAAACCATCGGGTTCATCACCTATAAATATCTTGTGACATTGAAACTATTATTTGATTCTACCCAAATAAATGATATTACATTCCTCGGTCCCCTATTGAGGTAAAACCATGTTTTTTCATCTATAAAACACTCACAAGATCCTCCTTAGAAAAAATTAGAATGATATTATAAATATTAAATAAAAATATTTAATGATTATTTAAATATGTTTAGATGGTTATAAATATTTAAGTCTTCGATATAATATTTATAGTATGGTAAAACATGCACCACTAGAGTGTAAATATTATTATAAGATCAATTGAAGATCGTGTTATAATTCTAGGATAATGAATTAAATCATTATAGAACAAGACACAACAAAATGTAGACCCTACCATATTGAACTCAAATGAAATATATCATCATTTAATATGGTGAAACTCACTTTATAAGAGTGTGTAAGTGTTTTACAGTTTCCATAAATGAATATTATCAATAAATAATGGAATTATCCAATGAACCATATGAATCATGTACTTCATCAAAATAATGCGAGAATAATATAATTTACCTCTCTCAACTATCACAAGGGAACATAAGTAGAGGAAATTAATTATACCCCATAACACACACAAAATAATGAAATTATATAGAAACATTGTATTTATAAACTAAAATATCTGATGTTTTATATTATATGGTTGAGTATAATTGTTAAGCATTTGTATGATTGTGAGTGCATTAATTATTCATCCACTACAATCCACCTAAGAATCACTTATTACTTTATACAATTTGATTCTTTCTTAGGATAACAAAACTAATAATAGAATGTATCATGTACCGAAAATATCATCAATATGGAATTTCATAAATGAAACCACACTATCACTATTCAGGGGAAACTCATTCCTATTTTTTAATCCGGGTTCATATATTCATTGAATTTCTAAGCTATCAATTCCATTCCATGGATTTAATCACATGTGAAAATACATAAGGGGAAAATCCTAGCTACAGTTCTCCCCCCATAATAATTTCTCAAAATACTATAATTGAAATACTTTTCAGTAAAAAATGTACATGGAATACCTTATAAGCTCATTGATCCTCAAAATGTACTAAAATAGTGTTGGGATACACTAAAAATGGTACAAAATCAACTAAATATAAATCATCAACACATCACACGAATTAATTGAATCATAAATAGGGGATAAACATCCAACCATGGTTGAGTATTAATTTTAAATTCTATAGATAAACCTCATCCACTATATTCTTAATGCATTGTACGTTATCTTAATAAAGAATAGTTATATAGAAAACATGTTCCTAGACTTGATATCATTTATGTGTCAAACTCAAAAAATCACATCCAATAGAATGATTAATTTTCTCTATGATTATTAAAAAATGGAACTCCTATAGTTCACAATACCAATTGTTTATCTCTATTAACATAATAGGAATTACTATATACTCTAGATGAATGTTTTCATTGAAATTGAAGGTGGAGAGAATATACCAATACCAAGAGAAATATATCACTTTCAATCATGCATTTTTATTAATGTATTCTCGTTCAACTAATTATTTGTGATAGGCATGTTGATTGACAAGGGCTCTCATAAGTCTAAATCTAAATAAGAGATTCATATCTATTGGTGGATTCGATTATTTTACTATATAAAATAATAATGGATAATGTGATTCAAAATACATTGGAAATGACTACCATTACTGTCCCCTATATAATATTTTATCTTTCCCCAATATACCCAGAATTTAATGCGTTATGGTTTGATTTAAAATAATATATTATGAGACTCATGGTGAATAGATATATTAGTTTTCTACAAATTTTGGATTCTATAATTAGTTAATCAAAATGAAAACATATTAGCTTAGTTACTCAATTTAAAAAACCAAGAGAACTTTATTACTCAAAATATAAAACCAATAAGTTCTAAAATATAAACCCAAAAAATACCTATCATTAAAACTGCTCTTGTACTATTCAAACATGACATAATACTTCAGGAGTAATAAGTTGAGTGTTCCACCCCAGTCTCACCTCAAATATGATAAGGGATACTAATAGGCACCATGATGGTATTATCATATAGGGGAGAACATAACATATAAAAACATATAAAATATATGAAATATAAAATGGAAATTATAAACCAAAAATTAGATAAGTATAAGTTAACAATTAAACAATATACTATTAAATCCATTAACAATAACTATACATTATAATAATAAATTAGAAAACTCAATGGATTAACACTAAGTAAAATAACATCACATTATGTAATAGACTTGTATAATGGGAACAAAAGTTATTCATTGTATGGAAACATGTGTAAAGCTAATACACATCACATAGGACCATTATTCATTGAGGGGTATTATAATTTAGAAAGCTATTATTGAATACAAAATTTATCCACTAAATAGTTAGTTTTTATAAATAACTCCAGATACATGATAATGAATCTAATATTGGAATGGTGCATCCTCTGTATATTAATAGTTTTTTTTTGACCCATGTATCATGTGTGGTTTATTAAAATTATAGCTAGTGGGATTTCTTTATATAATGCTAAATTTATGAAAAAAATAGAACAATCAAATCTCATTATATAAAAACTGAAACTAAATAAGGAAAATATAGATATGAATTAATGTAATGTAATATAATAAAACATATATGTTTTATGTTTTAATTTTTATGTTCTTTAAGGAATCATTTTACTATAATTCCAGATCATATTTTTCTATGAATGACTTTATGTTTCTGTTGTCTATATCATAGATGAAAGTCACAAATTGATGGTACTCCAATGTATTACAAAGGATTCCTAAAAAAAGATTTTATCTCAATTTTTTTTAGGAACTCAAGAAACTAATAGAATCCACATCATCTATGGAATGTATTTATATTCAAATCAGGAATCACCGCCATGGAATAATGTAATGGTACAAAACCACAAATATAAAAATTAAATCAAACATCATATCTCATCCAAATTGATTCCATACATTATAAATATATCTACAGTATGTAATGAACAATAATACACAGTTCTCCATAACATTCTCAAACATATAACTCCACAAAATTATGTAATAGTATCATTATTGGTAGACACATTTCTTTATTAATATTATATCATCTATGTAGGATATAGACTAATATAGATGAATCTTACCGCAAATTCTGTAGTAATTATCTTCTGAGATGGTTTTTGACTCAATGGTTGAGGACAAATAACTTGTCTCTACGAGAGAGTAAATTACTCCACAATATAATGGAATGATATATACCCTTCATTCAGTATTCTATAATATGGGATTAAAACCCTGGAGCCAATCTAATCATCAATAGAGACACACTATAATATATATTAATCTATAAAACTCAAACACTCTCAAATATAAAAGTCAAAATATAATTATTTATATAATATTATGATTTATAAAAAACATTTAGTGGACTGCACATTAATCAAAACCTAGAACCATGGTGCAATGATATGAAAAGTACACTATTTTTTCAAGAAAATGTTATTTTCAATGGAAAAAATATATTCTAAATACAATATTAATTATAAAAGTATAAATTTATATAGTTCAAAATTGCATAATTTTGTAGATGATAAATCATTCCATAAAATTTTCTGGCCATGGATTTTCATTACCAAAATCATGTTATTTTGGCACATATATTGTGTATAATATGGTTCATTGGGAGTATAGACTAAAAGTAAATGATTATAATATCACATACAATAAAAAAATTCTAATAAATTATTATGTAGGATACAAAACATGTAATATAGGATTAGTATGAGGTGTCATAAAAGATACTGTTTTGGGTGATAATATTTGGTGCAACAATCCAAACTATAGTCCCCTTGATTTGTGTTCTACTTGTTACAATCAAAATTGATAACATGAAATTATATTCATATTATAAATGTTTAGTAGTAAATAATCTGAATGATACAAAAACATTACATTATAACATGGTATACTAAATAATTTAAGAATACATAATTATTACATAATGATATTCATGATCTAATAAAATATAGTATCTCACATCATTTGGTAAATAAATATGAGAAAAATGTAATTGGTGAGGGAAACACTCAATATTATATATATTACAATGAATTCTCAAATGGAAAAATTATTATATATGAAATATAACATGAATAGATAAAAAATGATTCCATGTCTTTGAATATAGAATCATAACAAAATCCATCTATTAAATAAGAAAAAATAATTTTTATGATAAATTAAATGAGGTGATAGTGTTGTGAATTCATAATATTTGACATAATAACAAATATCTAGTGCATCCTGGAATAACAACATATATAACAAGAAAAGATTCTCCTATTAAACTATTTCATTAGTCTCATGAGACCTACCTGTTTGATGAGGTGTTATATATTTCTGATCCCCATCCATAGTAAAGTTATTTTTTATAGTTAGTGCATGGTTTATAAAATAGTATTGTTAAACCTTTTGGTATCACATTAATATAGGCATTCACCTATTGAGGGTTCAAAATTTAATTCATGATATTTTCAACTATGAAAGATAAAAATTTTGTACAAATTTTATGGACGGAGTAATCTAGTAAGGTGTGTACTATTGGAATACAACTTGTTAAATTGAGATTCCAAATAATGTTACAGAACATGGTGTTTAAAAATGCGATGTTTCAATATATACCCTTGAAATTTCGAATCCTTTTTGGGTCTCACATCTCTCTATTCAACCAAGGAATACAAATGCAGATTCTTTCTACCACATATCATCCCTACATTGCTATTTTTAGGGCTTCATTATTTTTCATAGTGGGTAGTTCTAATGTTATACCATATAATTACACTATTTCATAATTTCTATTAATTTTTATGTTTTATTCCCTTAGAATCAGGTTAAAAAAATTATTGGTTGATTTTTATATATAAGATGTTGAATATTTTGATGTTAGGATAGGTTTATTTTTTTAATATTCTTTTTCATATATGGGAGATTCTTTACTACAACAACCTATTAGAAGTATATTTTACCATGATTTTCCTTTTTGTAAAACACTAGGGGATTCTTAATGTTTCCAAAAATCTAATTAATGAAATTTTTAATGACTACTAAATTTTAAAATAATTTTGAAATAATTCTTGGGTAAGGTATTTATAAAAATTCATTTTTATGATTTTAATGATTTGGTCGTTACATTGAAAGTAAACATACACCATTTATTTTCTAAAATTAGTAGTATGTATTTTACAAAAAAATAGGGTTTTAAATGTTTATTATATTTTTATTCATTATAAATATTTGGTATTGAGGTTTAATTATGGATTTTTTAGGTTACATATATTTTGGGTCTTTATTGTTTTTACTAGGATATTTTTATATATTGTAGATTAAACTATTTTTTTTTATTTTTTGTTCACTTGTAATTATATATGAATTTGTATATAATATATATTTATATCATTATGTGTATATATATACATATATTCATGTATAAATATTAATAATTATGTCAAAATGTATACAGATTAAATAATATTCTTTTATTGATTAATAGGATCTCAAATTTCCCAATGGTTTCTAAAATACATTCCAAAAATTGATTTTAAATTTTTTTCATTCTAAAGAATAACATAAGGTTTTGTATAGTGAATGAGATAGTTTAATGAAACTCTCGTTATAAGTCTAAATTTTATTTAATGATGTGATATTTTCTTATAATACTATTACGAGTTTCAAATGTTATGGAATTGTTGGTATATTGAAATGACTTTGGCTACGAAGAATAAACCCATCCTGGATGTACCCCACTTATAATATTCTTATGTTTTTGTTTTCTAAATTTATAACGTGTTTTTAGAGATGTGTTTTGCGTGGAGGGATTTGAATATTCATTTGGAATATGTTGATTTTCATTTCGTAAGTTTTATGTAAATTCTTACCTCACCACCCTTTGAAATAGTCATTTTTATTAGGTGAATAATATTTATAAATGATCATAAAGGTCCAAACCCATGTGGTCTAGCCCTTTTCTTGTTACCAATGCTCTTAGAGCACAATGAATGCATAGACATGGTCTGAAGGTGTTTGGATATGAAATTCCAAAAGTTTGGAGAATATTTGGTGTGAATTCCTTTCACATCAAGTATGTGTAGTTCAAGACATGTGTAGGTACAAACCTAGTTGTGTAATTTTAATGGTTGAATAATAAAATGGAAATGTTTTTTTATCCAAAACCAAATCCTAATGATTAAATGATGATAATGTGGATTAAACATAATGTAAAACCTTGATGTTATACATCAATAAATATTTTTGCCGATCGAGTTTTCTCCATACCCAATTTCCATTGCCCCTTTCTCCCAATTCAAAGCGACTAGAAGCTCCCTTAATGAATTTATGGAGATTATTTTAGTAATAATCCATCCTTAGGCATTCAAAGTTTATATGTGGTGATAAATATAGATATATGATGAATTGTGCCTTTATATTCTAGTGGTTTCTACCAACCTAATCTCATTTATTTCCATTTTCCTTCCCATACGATGGTTAACCATCTCTATTGAATATAATTGGGATTTTATTGGTTATTATTGGTGTAATTGGGATGCGGAATCCACATATAGATGTATGTATATTCAAAGAGGTGATTAGGGATCTGCGGCATTGTCCGTTCTTCTATGAAGAAAATTAGTAGCTTTGAGGTAGGGGATTCATTAATTCTCTGTCTATTTTTACATGAAACAATAATTTTATGAGGATTTATCAATTTTAATGGATATTAAATTATAATTATAAATATTTAACAGATTTTATAAATTGGATATTTATCCCATGTTTTCAATATAGTTACATTAAATCTTAATAGTGGGTGTCCTCTTATTCTTATAGAAATTATGATATCTAATAAATACATTGTTATCTTGATATAATGCTTCTATTATCATATTTAATTGTTAAATAATATAATGATTAAATTAATAAATAACTAATAGCCTTGATAAACAAAATAAGTGACATGTTTTTAATCATTTTGTTAATAAATTATGATGAAAATAAAAATAATGCAATGAATAGGTTTAATTGAAACTGAAAAATAATATGGTAAATTTTTAGGCATTTAGATACTTGAAATCAAATGTTAAATTATAATGGTACTTCTTTAGGTAGGTTAAACAGACAAAAAATTCTAAGATCATATTTTCCATTTGATAACTCATTATAACATGATTCTATATGTTTCCTGTAGTTGGAACCAATTAATAAATGAGTCATTTTTTAAAACTATAGTGTGTATCCTTTCTGTGATAATGACAATATTTATTCGTGGATCAATCATATCATTTTCTCGAGAAGTAAGAATGACTTGTTTTGAAGGAAAATTTTCCATGTTACATTATTTTTTTGTTTGAACTTATTTTGTTATGTTCTCCACATATTATCCTTGTGATATGATCATGGTACAACTTATCCTGGAGGGATATTGTGAATTTGGGTGGGGTGGGAATGATGTGATGTGATCCTAGTAAGGATGAGCCTGGGATGGGTGACATGTTTTTTTGTAGGATGGCCAAGATGAGGTAACAACATATCATTCCTATGATGGAATGATGCATATATATATGAAGGTGGGATTCATAGTTGGAACAAGATATGGTGGAATGGTTTAAAGATATTCTTACTCATTGAGAAGATGTTGAGAGATTTTATGATTACATATGATTTTGTAATTGTTGATAGACTATTTTATTGTTTTATTTGAATTAAATTCACCATATCTTTTAGAAAATGGATTTGAATTAATTAAATTTATCTTTTGGTGGTTGATTAGGATGGTCATCATAGATTTCCTGGACATTGAATGATGTTAATAATGAAAAAATAAATGTTTAACCGATAGAGTTGGTTTATGATGGAATGAATATTATTTAAATTTGTTAATCTTGGTAAACTATGTCTTTAGTTTGGATTATGTGTATTGGGAATGGACATTAATCTTATAATTTGTTTTATACAATATGTTGAAATATGGGAAAAAAATATTGGTTAATAAACGGTAAATTAATCAATTAAATGAAGTAAATAACAATGTAATGAATTAATTTATAGTAGTTTTTAAATTATTGTTTTATTTTGGGATACCTATTGTTATTATTTGAAAATGGGAGTCTGAATGACCTTAGATGCAACTGATTCTATGACTAGGTAAACCCATAGTGTGTTTGTGATCTGTATTATATCATATATATTCTGTGATTTCCTAAACTACCCCACCTATATCTATTATAAAACAAACACCAAGGATACTATGGGAGGTAGTTTTCCCAAATATCCTGGTGGGAGGATAGATGACAAAATTCCCCCTTGGTCCCGACTCACTTCTCTTGTATGTTACTTGTGATGGCATGAATATCAGTTAGTTTTCCTAAATATGTATGTAGAGGTTGGATATGAGTTCTGGTTATTTCAAAGACATGTATTACCAGATATATTATCTAACGTACTATTATAGGTATGGAGATTATAAGGAGTGATTTCATAAGATACTTACCATATGTATGTACTATAACAGTCTAAGGTGTAACACCCAAAGTTTGATATTCATCATACAATATATTTTGGATTCTAATAACTATATGGTTTCAATATATTGATATGGTATGGTGTGGTTATATGATGCACAATGTTAGAGTTAGGCTTTCTGTCCTAGGTGACTTTGGGATGGTTTACTTTTGGATGGAGATGGATGAGGACATGTGATGTAGGGGATGAGTGGAAAAATAGTGGCGCAGTAGGAGCAGGGTACCCCTATTATTTTTTTATATCATATGATCCCTTTTATGAATTACATAGTGAGAGGTAGCCATGGTAAGGTTGGGAATTTAGTATACTTAATTAGATGATTAGTTAGTCTCAGTGTCTTTCAATATTCATTACCATTCCTTCAATATCTTTTACTTGAGAGACTCTGGGGATGATTGGGAATTTAGTATACTTAATTATTTGATGAGTTATTCTCATTTTTTTTCAATATTCATTACCATTAATTCAATATCTTTTACATGAGAGACTTTGTGGATGATTCTACTGAGTATACTCTAATGATCAAATTATGAGTATATGAATTGTTTATGACGTCATATGAAGTAGGATTGTGATTGGGATAGATATTACTATATCAATGTTTAGAATGTTATTATTGGACATATTGATGTCTGTTGAATTTAATTTTTTTAAATTTAGTTTTCCATTTTGTTTTTAACTAATGTATTCAATTGCATGTTTTCACTAGGTTATTTGTTTACATTTATCTATATGTGTGTGTGTGTTTGTTTTGTAGAATTCTTTTGTTGATGTATCCATATTATCGTGCTCTTATGAACGTTTCTATAAGAGTTTAATTCCTACCATATACATGTTTAATATGCCATCTGTGCTAGCCACCAACCTAGGGTCAATTAGTTTCCAGAAATGGGCAGTCACTATCTCTCTCCCATCATTGTTGTATCATTTCAGGGAGGGTCTGTAAAAATGTGATTCAAAAATAATCTAGTGATTATGACCTTAAATAGATGTGTTTCAGTATAGAATGATATAATTTCTTCAAGGATTGTCACTACTGAGGTAGATCAAAGTAATTTTTTTTTATATTTATGAATTCATTGGTGGTCCTATAGATATTTCCCAACTGAGTAGATCTTGGGTATCCTCATATGATGTTAATGAATTATATAGGGTTAACTCGTTTATGGTTATTTAATTTAACATTCATCTACAATTGGGTAAGAAGATCTACTAAATGTAAGAGGGTGTATCCTCACATAATTTTCCACCACTAATATATTCCATCGAGCATTATAAATTCAATCTTGTGCAAGGTTTATACTTCCATTTATTTCCTACTAAAACTAAGATATCACATTCCAAAAACTGCTCAGTCCCAATTTCAACCACTCTAGGTTACTTATCCTAAATGACATCATTCTCTCGAGGCCTTCTTAGTTCAGTTTCCCTATTTTTATGAAAAAAACCACTCTTAATTGACATTTCATAGATAAATAAACATGGAAATATTTAAATTATATATCATATCATCATAAAATAAAGAAAAATAATCATTTATGGGTATTCTACAAACAATAACAGAAATCATAATGTTATCTAAACCTATCATTTGTACCAACTGTAATGAGAATGCCATAAAAATTACATAATCTAGTTAATTCCACTAGAATTTACATTCATACATCCATAAATATCATTTATGTTTATATTTTTAGACATTAATTCATAACCACACATATAAAAAACCCTATATTATAAGATATATAAATATACTCAATTTCCATATTTTATGAAATAGTAATCTTTTTAATGAAAATGGGATTTCATTGAATAAAAATACATAATAACATTAAAATTGAATACTTCTCTTCCTCTACCCATAATACATTCCTATATGAATCATTTTAATACTTTTTATGAGAACAAGAATGATTACAAGGGACAAAAAAAGGATTAAAGAAACCAGTAATCCATAAATGAATTTTTTTCACAATGTTATAATTTTTAAAAATAAAACATATGATCTTAAGATTACCAAAAGAATTCATATGTATCCTATAAAACCATACAAGGAATTAATAAATCATATAATGTAATTTGGGGTATCATTTTATTATATCTCTGACAATTAATGTTGGTCCATGGATCCCATTGAGTAACCATCTTAGTAACACGTGGAATAACTATCAAAATATATTCCTATAATCTCTTAGGATAAACCTAACAGCTTCACTCCATCCCTTTACCCAATGAATTGGAGAGATAAAACAGGGTAAACTCTAGTAGTATTATATATAACTACACATAATCAAATCAATACTTAATAACCACACATGACCATAACACGCAAATATTACAAAAAAGAATAATTATTCTGGAAAATAAATCTTTAATTTGGAAACCTATATTCATTGTTAAAAAGCCACACAATTATAAATTAAACAATATTATTTGAAAATTGATCTTGTATAACATATAAAGGAAATATCAATATGGAATCATTAATTCAGGAATATATTGTTATTTTTTTTTATTTATGAAAAATTAGTTAATTAAATGAGTTGTAACCGAAAAAGATTATTTTTAAAAAGAATGTCCCTTAAAAATATCTTATCATTGTAGCAAGAATTAATTAGATTAATTTAATAAGTGTATTGACTATAAATACACATTATATAACATTATAAAATAAAAATTATTATCACAACTAGTCCGAGCCTGAAATAATCAATGAATTAGAATGTTAACCCTAAATATGGAAATTGTGTTAATAATTCCCTCACCTTATGTCTCAAATTATGTTGAACATGTAGTTAAGACACAACATCATAACATTAGATTCAATAATTAAATATTTCAAAATACTTTCCACAATTATTTTCTATATTATAATTTTAGTAATTTCATTTGTTTAAATTTCATCGAGTTATAAATTTCTGAATTAACATTCCATGCAAGTTTTTGTCACATATTTATTGTTAATTCCCTTGAATATATTATTGGGAGTTGTTTTCAAATGGAATAAAAAATCAAAAAGTGTAAAGAAAATAGCATTAGTATGTTTCCACAATTTTTTAATATAACATATATCTTTTTATGATAAGATTATTACCTATCAGATAAAAAATTAATGATAAATATTTGGTATATTTTTGGAATCTTGTCTAACCATCACAAACTAGATTCATTTAATTTAATAATATTTCAATAAATTAGTACCAAATTATAAAAAATTTTAATATATATAGTAAAACGTGTTTTAAAAATAATAAAGGTTTTATGAACATAAATTAAGGAGGAAATATAAAATTGACACTCATTATCCATGGGGAATGTTATTCGACGCGTCATGGATGTTGATTTAATTTTTTTAGAATAAGAGGGGATGTTATGATGTTGGATAGCTCATATTCAATTCAAAAAGTAAAATTCAATTAAATGAATGAAAATTTATTTATCATCACTCTTCTGATAGTGTAAGTGAGGATATGGTATAAATAAATAATGAACGAAATAATTTAAAAGTGAATGAATTGATGATTTTACCTATCAAATGTTGTCTCATTTATAATAACATTATGGAACGTAGGATTGATGTTTCAAATACCAGAAGGACATGGAAATGGATAATAATCTTGTTAAGGTAATTAGGTGTAATTTATGAATGATTCGAGGATTAAATGAGTGAGGATAATATGTGGATAGGTGTGGTATTTATATTGATACCATAGAGAGGTTTTTGATAATTTTTTTCATTTGATTATTATATTTTTCAAGACAATAAATTGTGTTGATTAGTGTAAATAAGTATAGTATGTAAATAAATTGAAAAAAATTTAATTGGAAATTTCATTATATATGACAAAAAAATTCATGTATTTTGAATTTAATGGTAAATATGATAAATTACCATAATTCACTATTCACAAAAATTCAACTATTTCATAAAATTCCGAAAAAACAACCCTAAATTGTATTAGTGTTTTGAACTCAAAAATGGGTTCTATTTTTTTTAAATAATTCTCTATATGTGCTAAATTTATTTTTATATTAAAATCATCATTTATATTAAATAACATTATTTAAATATTATAACTGATTTTATGGCACATTGAAAATTAATTAAGATCTCATAAAATTATCTTATATTATAATACAAAAAAATAATTTTTGAAATTATTTAATAAAAATAAATTTATAAAATAAATATATTTATAATTAAATTTCAATAAAAGGTTTACATTTTATAAAAAAACCAACAACTATTTTATCATTTTTAAAGCATTTATTTACATATTCAATGATAAAAATACATCATATTCTCGTTTGTGAGAAACCTAAAGTTTTATTAAAACCTTTATTGGTGAGGTTATTATAATAATTTTCAGATTACTATTATTAATGATATCATTATTTTTCTAATGTTCAGGTTACTATTCCATCAATATAGATTCTTTAATTTCAAAAAATATAAACAATTTCATTATAAATTTATAATGAATTTAATCCTTTAAATTATAGAATGAAAAAAAATATTATATAAGTACATGTGTTTTTAACATTTGGATACTAAAATACCTAAAAATAAAATAATCACTCATATAAAATCATCTTATAGCCTATGGTTTGATTAGAAAGACACCCCATAATTGGTGCATTGTGCACAATAAATTACCATTGGAAACTAGTCTTCAATCCTTTGGCATCTCTCTTTATTCCAAGTGTTGTCTGTGTAACCAACATAGGGAAGATGCCAATCATTTGTTTCTATCTTGTGCGACGGCCTCTGCTCATTAGAGTTACATCTTCGAGCTTTTTAATTGCAGAAAGCCCCTTAATGATTCAATTTCATTGTTTCTAAATAATTGCACTAGACATGATGCTTCCCTGCAGGTCAAAAACTAGTTTCTTATGGCATTGGCGGAACTCGTGCCTGATCTCTGGTATGCTAGAAATGATCTCATTCACAATAATCAATCGCTTAATCTTAATGCAGGGAAGTCTCATATTCTTCTTGCGATTTATGAAGCAGCCTCAATTCAAAAGGACTATTGCAACAACTCTTTTGGTGATTTTATGATCCTTCTTCGTATTCATATTCCTGGCATTTTCCCAAAGCCTAAAGGCTCCTTGGATGTTTTATGGAAACCTCCAATGCCAGAATGGATCAAAGTGAACATTGATGGCGCTTTTAAAGGCAACCCTGGCCCTGCCAGTTGTGGTGGTATCATTAGAGACTCAGCTGGTCAATGTCAGGGTTGTTTCTTTGCTGGATGTGGTCACTCATCATCTCTGGAGGTAGAAATGCTTGGCGTTATTCATGCTGTTGATTTTACTCTTCAAAGAGGCTGTAGAAAGCTTTGGATTGAAAGTGATTCAACCACTATTATACATGCCATCTGGAATGGCAACATCCACCTAGCCTGGTCCCTCATAGCTCGTTGGATGAACTGTCTTAATTTTCTCCATGGGATTGATTTTATCGCTACTCAATCCTATCGTAAAGCAAATCCCGTTGCTGATGCCCTAGCCAAAAAGGTTTCCATCAAAGCATGACTTGATGGATGCTATTCTTTCCGACTTATTATATCTTTTTGATAGAGATTGTAAAAAAATCCCCTCCTTTCGCATTTTGTAATCTGTTTTTGCTTATCAATAAATTATGCTTCGGTCTTTAACCAAAGCATTACCTTTAAAAAAAATCGTCGACCATGTTTTTGGAAGACTACCAACCTACGAACATATGTAATTCATTTTCTATCACTACCTCTCATGGTTTTATATAATAATTTATTTATATTATTTATATTATAGTTATTAATTTAAAATAAATTTATAATTTTAATATCATTTTTATCTTATTACCTTCCAAACTATCCGAATAATATGATTTCGTTCATTTGTACGAAAGATTGATGCCTCCCAAACAAATGTAATGTGTTTTTTATTAATGTGTTACTTATGTAGTAATGATGATATATTAATTGAATATATATGATATATATTATATAATAACTACTATTGAATTTTTAATTATTGTGTACCTTCATTTTACATCATTCAACGAGTAAAAATGAAAACAACATTAATGTGAATGTATGACCTACCTTCACCATGAACATAGTGAGAAATTGTTCAATATATAACTTTTATTGGTGACTATGAATATTTATCTAATTAATATATAAGATATATTATCTTTTTTAACATTATTCATATGATTTTACCATTCTCAATAGAAAATAAATAAATTTAAAAAAACAAAACATACATTGAAAATGAAAAAATTATAACATTAAACTGTGATTTTAATAGATAATTGATAATATAAAAGTGATTAATGAGTATAATTAAATATATTATGGTACAAAAACCTGTTATTGTTCTATAATATATTTGTAAAGAACCTATGTTTATTTAAAAAAATTGGTTCATATGTATATGAACCATGATGAACCAGAGATAAGTGTTTCTTGTTTCACTTTTTCATTCATGAGATATATGTCATGTTCACAACTTATTTCTTTTTGTATTGTATATATTTACCATATTAAATGTTATATCCCAAAAAATATATCCCATACTATTTTTAAAGTTTCAATTATTTTATTTATTTCATTGGACATGTGATTTAAAAGTAACCAATGAGGTAAGTGTTTATTTCACAATAACATCACTATTTAGGACTATTTATGTTTAAGTCTCCCTTGAGAGAATAATTTTATATTTATATCATAAATATAACATATCTAGTTTTATATAGGTTATTATGTAACATTTCATATTACTATTCTATTTTTATCTCGTTGGTACTTAAAATGTGTGATAAATTTTTTAGGACAATCTTTCTTCATTTCTCTATTTGGTAGGAAATAATTTTTTTTTCAAAACAATGTTTTCTAAAAAATTTGTCACAAATATTTTAAAAATATAAGAATTATTAATTTAATTAATTTATTCCCAAGATTTATTTTTTTCAATATATTTTTTAATGTAATGTCCCAATCTGTTTCTAAATTAGGTACTTTTTGACTTTTATAACAACCATATGAATGTAATTTTTTTTCAACAAGAATGATTTGAATGATATTTATCACTATCCTTTCCAAAAAATGTTTTAGAAAATAAATATGTTGTTCTTAACGTGAATTTCAGTGAAAATAATTCTTATAATTTTTGGTGGATTTTTGATTTATATAGATATTTTCAAATTGGAATGGTTATTTTCCTTATGAATGTTCTCAATGATTCCATTATGAAATTTCTATTCATCAACATCAAAAACACATATTCTACTAATGATCCAATGTGGATATGTTATAATTATACCATCCATATTCTTTATCCCCATGGATTGTGAAAAGTTTCACTTGGAATATACTATTTTGATACCAATCTCTCTAATACCCTAAAGAGTATATGATTATGTTTATAAATTGTGGCAATTAATAACATTTCATATTATAGTTTTTCAATTTAATTTTTTATATTTATTATGTTACAACCCTTTTGCAATAAGAACTTATTGGACGTAGTATGTGATAGAGAATTCTCTCCAAATACCCTTTGATGGTTTGTTAGGTCTCACATGACTAACTAGATTAGTTTTTTGATCGAGGACTTACCCATTTATATAAGAAGTCTTGGAATACGTCCTTGCTGGCATGGTTATGATGTAAAAATTTATGAATTTCTTAATTATGAGACTATTCATTATTTGTCAATGTGATTTTATTATTAATTTCCATATCCATGATTTTGAATCTCAAGTGATTATTTTTATTGAATAATGTTGTGATCATGTATTCCTACCATATTATTTTTTATGATTAATTTATTGAATAAATAGAATGTTTTTAGTCATTTACCATTCCATATTAATAATAAATTATCCAACATGGATTACCTTGTTTGAATACCCTTATTGTGTATTTGAGGCACCCATTGTTATGTTTCCTTTCCCATGGATTCTAATAAGTGTATTATTATTGACATAAAGGTTCATGATGGAGGAAATAATAATTTAATTCACGAAAATAGTATGTTATATTTTATTTTTCAAATTGTACTGTGAAATTCACGTTAGTTTCTATTTACCAAGAATAGAAAATAGTTCAGTGCATTGGGATGTGATTTTATGTGTCTACTAATAATGTAATAAAGTATCCACTAACTCTAGGATACATGGATCTGGTTCATTACATGGTACCATAGTAAAACCCATATCATTCTAAGAATAATTAATAATATAATAAAAATTATACCCATAGAAATAAACCATTACCACCCTATAATATTTCATAACTTTATTGGAGTGAAATAGTGGTAAATTTACAATGTAGATCAACCAATATTAATCTAGTTGTGATTTCCAATAATGTGAATTTCTATCATTTTTTACAGTGGATTAAATAAAACTAGATATGCTCTACTTGGAGTTAATCATAGGGAACCCTATTAATGAAACTATATCCAATCAGTTGATAAAAAATAATCAAATTGGATGATCATGTTGGTTGATTCCATAGATTCTACCTTATTTCCCAATTACCTTACATCATTATCCTATATATACTTTAATTCTAATAGTCACAATATATAAAAAATATTAATAATATTCAAAATACTAAAATTTCTTTTAAAGTCCACAGTTTCATATAATATATTCATTCAATCAAATACCCTATTTAATATTAATTTTTTACATATTTTAGTATGTTTATTCCTCAAATCTATTAATGTATTTTTATAAAATTCTTAATATAGAATTGAAATTCATTATATAATATGACATTTTTCATATCTACATAGTGAATGCATTATTATTTTCTATTTCTTTTTTTTTAATTTGTATGTTTGTAATAAAACATACTCATTTTATTTTATTTATATATTTTGTAACATAAATATTCTTATTTTTTATAAAATTTTATATATTATTACATATGGGGTGGTCAGAATGATCTAGATAGACGCCAATATGTGGTGCCTAATATATATATTTCATTTAAAATGGTCTCTAGATTGTGTGTTTTAACCTATTTAATATGTATTTATCACTACTACACACCCATGTCATGTGACAGACGATATACAATTTCTGGTATAGTGTCACACTCTGTGTGAAATATAACTCAGTGCATAAAACTAATCCATTGGATAATCTGCCAAATGTATTTTGTGTCACTGAGATTATACTCCATGTAGTTATGAAATATATAAATATTCCTGAAATGTTTCATAAAATTATTCTAATTATAACTATAATGAATCCTTTAACCCAATTCACCATTGTATCACATGTCACAACATAGTGTTTATACTTCATCATTAATGACCATTTTTAACAAAAAATTTATATCTAAGATTTATCATCTTTATTCAAATGGATCACTTAAAATACTCTATATTACATTCCAAATCCACAAAAAACCATTATGGATGACCCAGATATTTAATTACTTCAAGATGATATAAACAATTGAATTTAGGTGAGAATATATAAAAGATAATATAATAAATTTGGTAGTTGATTGGTTATTCAACCAACACAAATAGTTTTTTAAATTAAAGAGAACAATTATATTAGTTGAATAAATTTTCAAAAAACATACATAAAAATTAAAATGAATCAAATATTATAAAAACCAAGAGAAATATTCACTAAGATGAAGTTCAATAAGATAATTCCTCAATATTATATAAAAATTAATGAATCAAATAACAAGAGATCAATATCAGACTCTCAAGAATATTTTCACATTTTTCATAAAAAATATCAATTATTTAATATTATAATTATGTGGAAGAATAGAAATATTAATAATATATGAAAAAAATAAGAACACATGTAAGAAAATAATCAAGGGTCCTTAAAATCCCATAATCATTTTAACACATAATCAAACCGATTATATCTAATCAAAATTATCTTCATATAAATCAACAAAAATGGTTGAAAATTTTATTAATTCAACATCCACATGTATGTCATTCTAAAACATCTTATTAACCATTGTAATATTTTTTAGGAAAAGTATTAATATTATTAGGATTATAATTATTCTTATTTTACATAAATATATTTTATAATGACTATAATACATTAATAGTGTTTCTCATATGTGAAAATAATTTATCATCAAAGATTAGAATTAATTATATTGAATTAAAAGTGTTCCATCGACCCAAATAATCAAATATCATAGTCATAGGAATTATTTTTTCTGGAAATAATATTTTATTTAATATAATTTTAATACTATAGATTACATGATTTTTTATTATTTTCTCATATCTCAATAATTTAATGTTTAATCTATAAGTGGTTTTATATTAGGGAGATATATAATCTACAAACATATCCAGGAACAAATATGTAATAAAAAATGTGATACCAAATTATAAACTTCTAAAAACATCAACAATTATCCATTTCTTCTATATTAACATGTTCCATATTTTGTGAATGATATTTCCAAAATATAAATATTTTAATTTTTATCAACTCCACTTTTTAGAATATAGGGGCCCATTCAACATTATCTACAGAGAGAGGGAGAGATAAAAAATTCTTCATGGGTGGGTTTCTACTAATAATGAATAAAGATATAGAGATGATCCTGTCAATGTTATACAATGATAAAATTACACAGTATAGAAGATAAATTATGTCTCAATAACCTCCAATATAAAGACATCATTTTTATCAAACTATTTTCTATCTTAATATTTTATACACTCTGATTATAATATAACAATCCTCTCATAATGGTAACAGTATTATGAAAATATGATATTCTATAATCCTACATACCATATAAACACCACAATACAAATCATTACCACATTACTATCCATTAATTGTTTCTAATTTGAATTTGAATTATTTGATTATTTAAAAAAATGAGAAAACAATTATAAGTCCACTTCATGACAAAATATCATATATATTATAACACACTTATATAAAATTTCCCATTATAGAAAAACTCATACGGTTGGAATTTTTTATTTGTTATCTCATTCAGGATATATAAATATTCATTCTCCCTGAAAAAATATTTCATAATTACTAAATATATATTATTCTAAAAATACAATTTATTGTAGAAAATAAGGAAAATTTTTCCATAATCCATGCACCGTGTTTGGATATGAATCATGTAATGAAAATAGTTTTTTAATTTTTTAATATGGTGAAATTACCATTTTACACATTTATGCATCTTATGAATTAAAAAAATAAAAAATGAACTTCAACACGATTAAAAAAATGGGGATGTTACAATCTAGATAACATAGTGGAACCACGTTTAGATTAATGAAATAAAATTCAATTGAATTTTAATAATGATGTATATATTTATTTTATAATGACATTGATTGATTAAAAATTTACAAATTTAAATTTATATAATAATTAATTAATAAATAATTTATATTTTTTATAAAATGGATGTAAACTAAGGATGATGTAAAAGAATGATTTATTCATTGGAATTCTTATGTAACAAATAAGCGGATTCAAGATTTATAATAAGACATTTTTATGTGTAATAATTCTATTTAACATGCGTTGTTTCCTAAAAAAAATGGATTTCATATATGGAAAGATATAATGGTGGATCTTATTAATATTCACAGTATATATAATTATATATTATGATGAAAAACTACTTACAATTACCTCCCACTTGCCAAGGAAAATATAGTCTATAGGATAAGAATATATATTCTCAATTTTAGCTAATGCTTATACTTATAATAGATCATGTACTAATTGGAGATAGATTCAATGTAGGGATTTCGTCCAACATCTATGTTACAAGATCAATAAAAATGAGAAGTTACTATTATGTCATAGATAATATAATACAATATATTATAGTTCACATAGATCATGAGACTCTTCCTTTCCCACAAACTTGAGATCAAGGTGGATGATGATGCATAAGGTTTCATCTCTTCTTCTACCCACAACTCTAGAACTTTATAGGTTACAATATAATGAAAAATTCACAATGATTTCTTTTTTATCATGTTAAATTGAATATATTTTTTTCAACATATATCTATTATTATTTTCATGAATTTAATGTATAAAATTACTAGTTAAATAGATAGTCATTTCATTCAATACTTCTGAGAAAGGTTGAGATATGTGTTTCTTCAATAATGATATCATCAATGCATATTGTGGGACTTATTGGATGATAAATCTATGATGTAGTTTGAGATCCAGTTGAGAAATTTTTAAATAAAAGAAAGAATTTTATTTATTAAGTGAGATGTATGTGTAATAGTATGATATTTTAATATCACATTATAACCAATATCGTATATGACATATAACACCATGATTAAAAGTATAACAGAATATTATTTCTCAAATATGACTATTATAACATATCCATTAAATTTATATAAATGAATAAGTGTAATAAAATTATAAAATATCTATAAAATTTTCAAACTCAATAAAAAATTATGAATTAATACTTAGGAATAATCATTCAGTTTTTAGTAATGTTATTTTATTCTGTAAATATATTTTTCTTAAAAAAATTGGTTTTATTAAATTTAATTATAGAATATAATAATTAATTTGTACCACTATTAGAAATTTTATTTTATAAAAATGATACAATTTATCAATTTAAGATATCAAAATTATCTTAAGGTGAAATATCAATATTTTTCTAAAATGATTTATTTTTCAAGGAATAGTTAAATAAATAAATTTATTTTAAAAATGTATTTTATTTTCATTGAAAATATAAATTTTCATGTATGAATATATTAAAATAACATATTTATTAATTAATTTTTAGTAATATAAATAAATAAATTGGAATATTTTTTACACATTATTTTTGTTTCAATTCATTGTTTCCCTTAAAAATTTATTTATTTGAACAACAATTTCTCATTTAATTATATATATAAATATATATATATATATTATTTTTCATTTATAAAACTAATATAAATATATTCATAAAAAAATGGAATGTATATTCTAAATTAAGAGTTAAAATTTTTGCTCATAGCTCATCTTTATTTTTTTCATATTGAATAATAATATTGTAAAATATATTTCACCAAAGTGTAAATAATGTAGTTAGTGATAAATATATTATTGTATGTATTTAAAAATATATATTAAATAGAAGTTCTTTGCATAGAAAATTCAGCATTTAATTCCTTTGGTGAAGCAGCGGCTGCAATATAAGCGGTGGAAGGATGACTATGGCATGTATCTCTTTTGATGACCTAGAAGAAGGGAGTGAATCCTTGGATCTATAAATGTTTGGACAATTCTGACCAAAACCAAAATGGATGGAAGGTGAAAATTATTGTCTAACTATCATTTTGTAATCTTTTTATTCCCGATTGGTGCGAATACACTACACCTCATGTATTCACCTTGTTGTTGCCTTTTCATTTAATAAATTTTTTGGGTATGGGTTTGGCAACAAACTCATGCTAGAATCTTTTGGGTATATTAAATATTAAAAATTCCAATTACATGATTCATGTTCCACCATGTAATTCATATATTTAAAAATAGTTCATTTTGGTTTCATTTGTCTTTAATTAATACATTTCTATTATTTTATGAAATGGAAAATCTCAAAATGTCGCTCTCTTATTTTTAATTTGTCTTATATGTAAAAATATCGATAAGATTATTTTACCACTTAATAAATTTTTTTGTTTTTGAAATAATTATTTTATTTTAAATACATAGTTTTAGTATTATTTATATAATTGTTTACACAACACTAACACAATGAATATACATGATACAGAATAATAAATGTCAATGAATAGAAAAACATAAAATTTAATATATTATAGATAATTTATTATTCACAAGAAAATTATATCCAATAATAAAACATAATTTATTTTTAAAGAGAATATTTTTGAATTCAATACATTTAATGTTGTCTTTAAAATAAAAATATGTAAATAGATGTTAAAATTAATTTTATATTATATTACATTAAAAAATATGTTATATATTGATGTAACTTTTAGTAAATCATTAAATAAGAAAAGGGGATGTAATGTAGTCTCAATATTAAACCCTTTACAATTTTGAGGTAATATCTACCTTATATTAATATTTATAGTTATTTTGTTTTGAAAAACTTGTTACACTATTGAGGATACAGTTGATTAATAATGTGGTTATACCCCAAGATACAATTTAAATGACCAGATTGGTTATTTATTTAAAGGATTTTAATCATTCCATATAAAAGATAGAATTTAATTCTGAAATATGATTCACTTTCACATGAAAAACTATTTATTATATTTAAATATATTATTTAATTCCAAGGGTTATTTTTTTACAATAAAAGGACTTCACTTATCCATTGTTATTCACACAACTATGAGAAATATTTGTTGAAAAAAACCATAATAAATATTCTAAAAAACATTTTCCTTGTTCTATATGTTTTTATATTTCTAAAATATCGTCACTATGGTCGTTCATATGAATTCTGATAGATGTCTCTCAAAGTGTAGGTAATAATCTTATGTAATCTATTTAATTTTACATCTTGTTGACTATTATTACATTATATCACAACTATTAAAATATAATGAAATTAATATATAACACATATTTATGTTAATTATTTTCACTGTAAAATCATATTAATCTCTTTTTCCATCTGTAGAGGAATGAAATCATTGTTCTTGCGTATGTGTGGAATACAACCTCTATGTAGAAATGTCTTTCGGATTTAATCACCAGCCCTGAATGATTATTATTAAACAATAATTAATAAGAATATAAGATATGTGTAACTTAATTATGAATATTGAAATATAAGATAATACATACCATTTTACCCATCCTCGTGTTTGAAAAATGTTAATGTTTCTAATTCGTACCTATGGATTACCACATCCATGAAGTGAGGTATTTTTTCCATCTCTATCATTTGTGGGTCACTATGAAATTTTCATTTTATATATAAGAACATTAAAAATTTCAAGGTTATAATAATATATTTCATTTAACAAAAACATCATCAACCAAAGTATTCCAACCTATGTAATTTTTTTAATTTTGAGTGGGATGTTCTTAAAAAAACTGAAATGTCCATTAACGATTAATTAGTTAAAAATCACAAAATAATAAATGAAATTAATGGATTAATAATTTGGGAATAATGATATATTGAGTTCTTGAAAATTTAAATAATATAATAAATTCGATATATAATAATTAAATAATTGTTAATATAATTATTGGACTTAAGTTAACAGATTTCCTAACAAAATATTTATTTGTATGGTTTTACTTATACATAATTTACAATGATTATAGAAGTTTTTATCAAATAACATATGAATGAATTATTAATAATTTAAATTTTTTTTATTCAAATTGGTTACTCATAGTCACTTTATTGAATAAATATGACATCTATGATATAGTCTTTATAAATATTATTTGTCTCAATATATTTTCTACAGTACATATCTTATTTAATGGACCTAATTATTTTTATAAGGTTTATATTATGAAAATTTAGATATTTTTTAATGAATGAATATATTATCATGTTATTCAGTGTTCCTTGGATGTTTAATATTTCATTATATATTTATTCAAATGATATTATATATAGAGAGGGATTTATTGTCTGAATTTCCATTCATTGAGAATTTATTCATGTTATGAAACATGAATTTTTTTATATAGTGTTAGTTTAAAACCAATTTAAAGATAATATAAAGAAATATAATGTCTTATTAATAATAAATAATTTCATTATATAGATTAACATCCACTCTAAGAATATTATAAAATTAAATATTCCTAATTAAAAAGTGTTATATAAACAAAAATTCAGTTTTCTTATAGTGTAATATTTATTTAAAAAAAAGATATCTAAATTAATAACTTATTATTTGAAAAAATATAATATATTCTTTAGTTTAGAAAGAAACCTTATTATAGAAATAAATATTGGGAATAATAGGACAACATGTATTTTTTAATGAATAAAAGAATTATAATTTTTATTAAAAATTGTCTTTTTTGTATCAAAAATTTAAAATATTCGATATTATTTTAAATTGGTTTTAAATTAAATTTTTTCACTTATATTATTAATAATCCATTTAAATACATTGTAAATAATATGTTAATTTTATTTCTATATAAAAAAGTTCACTAAAAAATTTGTTTTTTCTGAAAAAATGTTTTCATTATGTTATGTTGGATTAAAATTAAATTTACATATACCACTTATGATAATTAAATTATCTAAATTATTTTTATATTAGATTCATAATAATTTATATTTGATAATTATGTCAACATATATTTTTTAATGAATAGTAAAAAGGGTAAAAATTTCTCATAACTATTATGGTTAAAACTGATATATGGGGGGTTTTCCAAAAAAGAAAATAGTTAAACTTATTTAAAAACATTTATTAATAATTTTAAAGGGAAATATTCATATAATAAACTATCTAATATAACAAATCATTTATTTTTTTATTTTTGTTTAGTAATTCAGTAATATGTTATAATCTTTCTTGTAATTCAAATTGTGTCTTCCCCTCAAAAGTAAAATAATAGACCATGTATTATCATCTACACACTTAAAATTCCTTCTGTTTCATCCAAAAAAACTAAATACCTTACTAATATACCTAAAAACCTTATATAGGCTTTGTAATGATCCTAAAACAAAACTAGGATGAACTTAGGTATAAAAAAATGTGGGAATCAGAATAAGAGTTATATCTCTTAACCCTAATTTTAATTTTAATTTATTAATTTACATCATTAAAATATTCTTAAAATAATATTAAATAATTAAATTAGTAACTTTCATGTACTTATATGATTTCTGGTTATTATAATGACCTATATCTAATTAATCTTCCATCGAATGAAAAACTAAATCATGATTCATGTGTATGAAGGATTACTGCTTTGCAATCTTTTTCATTTATGTTCGTCAATGTCACTCAAATTTAGTGATTCTTATTTATTTAATATCTATTTATATATATATATATATATTATTCATGATTTTTTTATTTTGTAAATATTTTATATCGTATTTTTTGTTACCTTTAAGTCCATTAAAAGTGATAATTTCATGCCTCTATATATATGGATTACATGCTTCATTGAGGAATGTGATTTTTTAACGACCACATCACAGAGAAATATAATATATGTGTATTTAAATATATAATTTGATATTTATGATATAATAATAATTTCACGATGATAATATTATAATTACCTTTTTTCAGTCATACTATTTAAAAATCAAAATATTACCCATGCGTATGTATAAACTACCATCTCTATGATTACAACATAGTACATTTTTAATAACTATATTTTATGGACTGTACTAATAATATAATTGTTGTATAATAATGAAAAATATGAAATGATTATTATTTGATGAATATGGAATAATGACCCATTTGAGCATATAATTCCACTAAAGTCATTTTGGACATTCGATCTAAATATCATCAAAACACCCAACATATACATATTTTACAATGTTATTGAATATAACATGGAAATAAATATAATAAAATTAATAATAAACAACAAATATATTATTAATAAAGTAAAAAATGAACATGTGTTTATAATTTTGTGATATACATAATATATTCATTGAGTATGAATTTAGGTAAGGTACACATTACATTAAAAGATTCATTTAAATTTTTTTAAGAATAATTTTACATATAACATTCTACCATGTTCATATTCGAAAAATTATTTTCTAGTGCTATATATATCGATATAAATGAATCAGAAATGAAATGTTATGTTATTTCTTTGCACTATTTCAATGTTTTTCAAAATAAATATTTTTTTATAATGTATACTAAATTATTTAAGTTTTTTACATAAGATAAAAAATGAATATTCAAATATAAATTATACAGTGTTAATTTTATTTCCCATAACTAGAAGCATTATTTTATGTTTTTCTTCAATTGAAATATTCTTTGTTATTCTTAAAAAAATCCTTAGTCCATTATTCTATGTTTTTTTTGTTTTAAAAATAGTGTTTTTAATAAAAAATTATTTTCAAAATACTAAAGCGTTTTACATATTAATTACAATGTGTTTTAGAGGTTTTTATGGTAAATTGGTGTGAGAGTAAATTTTATAATTATTGGCATTATTATTGATAATTTTATTTAATTATAATTAATACTAATATAGATTATGTGAAGGTTGGGCCCAAAACATAATATATGACTGCTGATCCTGATACATCTTATTTGATGAGGGAGACATAAAAATCTCTCCAATGTATTGTTAATGTTCCTTGTATCTAAAATCCAGAAAGAGGGAGTTAACATTTGTTGTTTCTCATATGGATTTACCTAGGATCTTTTTATTTCATAAATGACTTATAAATATAATAAATTACAATTCCTTAATTTTTTTTGTACACTATTAGTTTTAATGTGTTTATTCATGAAAATAATACTTTGTTTTTCATGTGAGTATGAATAATTTTATATTATAAAAAAAATATTTTCATAATTTTAACTATGTTAAGGGATTTCCTATTTTCAACAGACTAATGTATTTATATATTTTTGACCCTTATTGAGCCTTCTATGACCATCCCAAATTTTTTGGGTTTAAGTATGAGTAAGAATATATATAATGTATAGTTAAAAGTCATTAATTCATATTATGAATAAAAAATATTTTTCATTATAGAAGTTTTAAATTTTAGTAAAATTAGATACTTAGGGGATTTTTTCTCTTTTAAATAAATTGAGTATTTAAGAGTTTTGATCTATATCTATGAAACTATACCCTTAAATGACCATTATTAATGAAAGATTTTTAATTCTATTATAAATAAACTATATTATTTAATATTTATGGTTTTTTAATATAGTTAATGTATCATAAATGGTTTATATAAAAATACAAGATTGGATAATATTAATGTAATTAAATTGGATGATTCTATATTATGTTACTCATAATAAATAATTTCAAGATTACAATGTTGCTTCATCTATTTTTTGACTATATAGAATATTCTTTTCAAGGAAATAGGTATGAAGATGTAAGACTATATCAAGAGGATAATTACTATCAAAATTAATAACCTAGAATGGTTGGAATTAGAACTGATCAACTAGTTGTAGTGACAGATCAGTTGATGCAGAGTATAAATAGTGGTGATATCAATCCTAGAGGGAAACCATAACTGAATTTCTGGAATGTGACAATATTTTATAAGCCTATAAAATAAAACTCTCAAACATTTAGTTGATCATTATATATAGTGTTATCATAATCTTAGATCAATTAAATAGAAATGAAATTTAAATTTATTGTATATTTTTAATGTTAAAATTTAACTCCATCCTTTTATCATTTTTAAGATGAATTATATTGATGGTGTAAATTAGCTAAAAATACCATAGTGGGAAATGAGGATGACACAATGGAATGAGAAACATGTAGGGATATTTTTCAAAATAAGTATTTCACTATGTATGTTATAATTAGGATAGAGACACAATTATTTTAATTGATCCAAGTAGAAGATATAGTATATGTTTAGAAGAAATATTTTACAATATTATATGGAAATTAATAAAATATTATTTGGGTCATTGATAGTAATGTTTATAAATTTTAAATAGTTATAAAACTATATTAATGATGAAATTATTTCACATTATAATTGTAATGATATGATATTTTTGTTTATTTTAATGAAATTATTGAGATAAAGTTTGTATAAAATTATGTTCCTCAAGAATATCATAGTGAGATGTGGATAGTGTGATCATAAATGGATATATAGTCAACTATTACATCTAGAGGAAATCCCCAAACATTTTTCTAGTGTAGTGAAACACTATTCAAGGAAAGTTTTATTGGATCTAGAATGTGTTATATTTCTAATGGGTTTAGTCATAGGAATTGTGAATACAGGGGAAAAACTAATGAAAAATATAATATTGGGTTGAAATATATACAACCATCATTGATACTTTTTAATTATAATTTGTATTGAAATTTTAAGACTATGTCCAAAATTAATTATTTAGGGTGGAAATGACAATGATTTAATGCAGAAAGCTGTGGACAACTGATTTTCTTATTCAACGGTTGATGTTGGGAAATCTAATGATGTGGTAATATTTATGTTACTTTATTCTTCAAATTATGAAATTCTATATTTAACTATATATATTCACATTACTTTATTGTTTAGAGAATTTATAGAAAAATGGTTTTATCACCTAATGTAAAGAAGATACAACATTTGAGGAAACCATCTGATGGATGTATTTAAAAAACAATTGAGGTTTGGAGGGATAATTTTACCCCATTACATATATTTTATGTTTATGATATTATTCTCTTTATAAAATAATCAAATAAATCCATCTCTACAATTAAATGTCACTTTCATCAATATTAGAAGATTCTAGATGGAAAATAAACTGGAATACATTCTAAATTATTATTTTTGATTAAATTTCAGAAGGAAAAAATAATATAATAATTAGATGTATTAGAGTGAAAATTAGAATTATTTATTTCAGTTACCTTCATGTCCCTTTGTTTTGGAGAAAAGTTGGGAGGCAATATTTTTAATGAATATGAATGGAAATCATTAATCAATTATTCAGGTGGAATGTAGAATCCATGTATCAAAATGGAAGGATATGCTTTCTCAACTACATTATTAAATTAATGAATGTATACTCATCATTGTATAGGTGGCCATGAAGCCTTATTAGTGAGCTTCGATTCATGATAGATAATTTTTAATGGATTTAGAATATTAATGAGTTGAAATTAGTTATTGTTCTATTGAGTTATTGTGTCAAACCTATTGATATAAAAGAACATGGTGTTAATTATATTAAGATCCTTAATGATAATCTCATTAGGAAATTTAATTGGATTATATTAGTCTTTAATACAATCATATTACTATAATTTATGATAAAAAATGAAACTATTAGATAGTTTTTGATACTATATTTCCTCATTAGTTTGGAACTATAAAAAATTATCTATTAAATACATTATTCACAATGATATGTTATTGGTAAGTAAGAAATATAATTTCAACTATTGGTGTTATACATGGTTGGAAAACCCTATTATTGATAGTATAAACCTTTCCACAGATAGTTTGTAAATGGCCAAAAGGGATTTAATGTTTCATTCTTATAGCCCAGATTTAATTTCCCCCTAGAATATGATGGATAATAAGAACTATCATTTTATAGAAGATGATAATGTCTTTTGGAAGACCATCCCCAATTAAAAATTTAATGGTAAAGACCACTACCAACTATAATGTGGAGGATCATGTTTGATTATATAATTGACGATAAATTTTAAGTTAAAATGAATACTTCTTTAAAGGTTAATTTTTTCCTAGAGTATCTGGAAGAGAATAATAGAAACACATAACCAGATCAAAATGTCTGGACAACATATGGTTCATCTATCTTTCTATATTTAAATGCTAAGGAGGAAATTCATGATTAAATCATGTGATGTGAGTTTTCTAAAATCTTTTGGAATTATGAAGACTACATTTATAGAGTTAACAGTGATATTGATTGGCTGTTTATGGAATAGTATAACTATATTTCTCATTATAGTCATAGTGTAAAATTTAAAACTTTCTGTTAAATGTTACACTTTTAGTAATTTATCATATTTTCAATACACAGAATGCAATGTTATATGAAAATTAAACTCCTACATCTTATGTTGGTACAATTTCAATGCACATTTTAAATGTGGGTGGACACAATGGTGATATCTGGAACCATTAATAATTATTTAAATGAGAAAAAAATCTATGAAGGATATGTGTTATGGGAATCCCATAAATCCACTTGTCCAAAAATATGTATCTTAGATCCATCTGATCACCTCTAAAAACAATGTTAATATTGATAGTTAATCCCATAGCATAATATGATGTTTATTTTATGGAGCTATCTCACAATGTCATCATGGATTTGACAATGGTTTTATTTTTAATTAAATTTTAATTGGTACTACATATTATGAGAATTTGGGGAAAAATATTAATTATCTCACATATTTTGTTCGATATGGATGGACCTATATTTAAGTGAAATCTTACTGTTTTCTTTTTTTATGGTATAGAAGATGGAAACCAAGAAGGTTCCATGGAAAATATTACATTTTTGGGCCAACCATATTCATGTTTCAAATCATCATAATTTGACCTTTTCACATGTTTATAGATAATTCAATCCAGTGGGTGATTCTTTGTAAATGATGGAGGTCAGGGAATGTTGTTCAATGTGGACCTTTTGGGATCCTTACTATTGTACAACAATGGTGGATACTGACATGAAAGGATATGTCTATGCCATTTTATGTAAAACCCCATCTCAGTCATGGCTATTCTTATTTATTTTTATTTTATATATTTATTAGGATCAACTTTGTCTAGGCCTGGATTTATATGGAAATGTTTTGTAAGAATCATCCTAATAGAATATGTTGGTTATTTTTTCAAACATATCTTAGTGAACATCCCATGATAACGATTAAAATTATTTTGGGTATTTATTGGATTTCATTTATTCATGATAGGTTAGATTTGAAATAAAATAACATAATATTCAGTGATTACAAAACATTGAAAATATATCAAGATGTTTAGAAATTTATTATAAATGGTAGTGAATATTATTTTGATAATGTTGTTGTAAATAAAATAATTCTTCTGATTAATAATGTTTCATTAGTAAATGAATATATGGTTATATTTCTATATTGTTTTTCCAATTTTCTCCAAATTGCATGGATTACTATTCTATAGTCATAATGTCTAATGTTAATGAATATTAAGAATTCAAATATCTAAAGGATCATTAAGAACATTTGAAATTGATAAATAAGTTGACAGAGTTCCTAGGAAAATGATTCATTCATCCAAGCACTTCAATATGGGGTTCACATATTTTATTTGTTAAAAATAATAATGTTTCAATGACTATTTTTATGGATAATATATACTTGAATAACATTATTGTTAAAAAAAATCAAATTTTCATCATATAATTGATTTTAATGATAAGATCGAAAGAGAATCAAATAAATCAATGATTTTTATCAAATCTGCATACAATCAGTTGAAGGTGATAGATGATGATATTTTCTATATTGAAATTTAGATATATATTATCATTATGAGTTTCTGGTTATTTCATATCGGCTCTCTAATGTACAAATTAATAGAGTATTTTATGAATATAAAAATATGTTTTTTTGAGGTAAATATGGATGATATACTAGTATATTTTAATTTTCAGGAGGATCATGAATGGAACCTTAATAATGTTTTGAATTAATTAAATGATAAATAGCTATATAGAAAATTATGAATTTTTGAATTATATTTGAAAAAATATCATTCGTCATGTTTATTTTTTATAATGATAGTAATAATATTGACCCTCATAAAAATAAAGTTGTGAAGGATCTTTAAAGTCATAATTATTATATTTATATTCACATTTCTCATGGATTTTGGATTACTATAATAATTTTTTTTAAACTACTCATTATTCTAGCATACAAGATTAATTGACCCAAATGTGAGTCAAAATTTGTGGGTAATAATTGTGTGATGATAATTTTTGCGAAACAAAAATAATATTGTTGAATTATGTATTTTCATCCCTACGATATTGAGATGGTTTATTATTCATCGAAATAGATTCTTCATTAGAGGGACATGGATGAATTATATTAGATAATAGTTTTCTAATTTCATAGACATCATGTCTGATGAATCATCATGAGTTAAATTATCCTACACATGATCTAAAATTATCTTCTACAGTTTTTCATTAAAAATATAGGTGCACATTAATAGAGTATTATTGTTTAAATTTATACTATTTCCAAAAGGATTAATTATATATTCACTCATAAATACATGAATATGAGGAGGAGAATATAGTTCAAAATATTTTAGGACTAAAATAGAATGATTTATTATAACTATATAATATAAAAAAATGTAGGTGATTTGTTAAGATGAAAATATAATACTCTATATACCATGATACTTTTGGAACATTACCATTTTCTTAATTTTATGATGAATTTTTTCCTAGAAATTATTTTGGATAGAACGTCCAAAATATTATTTCAGGTGTCAGTATACTCATCTATATCAAAAAGAATTAATAAATCTCAAAAAGATGGTAATTTTTTATAGAAGGGTTTAATATATAATTAATAATATGATTAGAGTGTGTAAATTTAATTAAGATGGTTTTTTCATATTTGGAATGAGATTATATAAGCCTTGTGATTCTATATTGAATATAGATCTATTAGGTTATGCTAAAACATCTCTATTTTATATTCATCTTGGATATACTTATATATAAAAATAAATTTTATAGTATTACTATTATGATAGAATAAAAAGAGTTGTTGTTTGAATTTCCTCCAAATGTTTTATTTTTCAAGAGGACAATGTTAATAGAAAATATCCAATGGTGATGCATCAATATTTTTCTTTTCTGATGTTGAAATATAATGATATATCCCATCAATTCAGGGTGGTATTTACAGAGGCATATGAATGTAATAATGTGAATTGTGATATTATTGATTGACAAACTTATTATTCAAATATAATTCCCATTCATGTTACTATGTAATTATATATACATTCCTGAATATAAATAAAGGATATATACAGGTTATTTAGAGTTTATCACTCTATTGTATTTGATATAGATCCTTGGTTTCATTATAATTTTTTGGACAACATTTAAATGTTAATTTTTTTTGAATTAACATTAGGTACAACATTCCAATATGAATATGAGGGATGGTCCTAGTGAATGATTCATATCATTAAACACAACATTCATTATTTTATATTGAATTACTTGGGAATTTCGTATCAACATATTTTTTAATATTTGTTTTCATATAATAATAAATTTATACCAATTTACTGATGGGATCATTTGAGGGATTATACATAATATGGTATTAGAATCCAAACTATTTGGATGATGTGGGGAAAATTTTGTTTATGGGACATATGTTTTTAAAAGAAATAACTTATAAGATAATGATAATTAAATGGTGTTTAAAGAAGAAATAGAGAAAGAATAAATGTTATGTTAAAAATAGGAAGATATATCACTAGTTATATAATTATGACCATGTTTTTATAAAGGTATATTAAAGGAATATTTTTATTTTTTTAGTTAAAATAGAAGGGTAATACAATATGGATTTATAGAATTTTAAATTCTAGATAATAATATATCAGTTTAATATTGAGTTTCATTTCCATGAATTATTTATAGGTGGATAACATATTACACATTTCGTTTTTAAGAAAATATGATCTAGTAAAATATCATTTTTAGAGTTGGGACATAGTTCAGTTGGGAGAATACATTTTTTATGAGGAATATCCAGTATAGAGTCTTGACTATAGAGAGAATTTATTTTGGTACATATTATGTCATCATGGTATTTTTTTGAATAACTATATGGATGAAAAAGAAACATGAGAATCTAAAAATTATGGGATGAAAACATATCGCCACCAGTATAAGAAATGAATAAAAAAACAGGGACACAATATCAACAGGGTAGAAGAATTTAAAAACCAATGTGATTTGAAGACAAAAAAAATTAACTTCATAATAAATTTTATTATTTTTAATTTAGAGATTTATATTACATGGAACTTATGTTAATTAAATTTAAGTCAGAAGGGAAATGTTTATTTATAATTTAATCTAGTTTTTATACATTTTATAGTTTAACTAAAACAATTATGTCCAAGTTTTTTAATTTAATTTTATTTATAAAAGTAACATCATATTTTTATATTTCCAATTATAAAGTAATTATAATGAATTTGTTTTTATTTTTTTGAAATGTTTCATTTATCAATGAATATTGAAGATATGGATTTTTATTAGTGGTATATATTGATGGTTTTTTAAATTTATATTTTTTTAAAAAAAAATCAATTTAAAATTAATTCCATTACATTATGAATAATACAGATAAGTTCATTCCAATCAACATTATACTAGTATATGGAAGAAAAATATGTTTATCCTTAAATATCATTTTTTATTAAAAAACAATTTTCATGACAATTTTTGGGTTTATTTTTAAATTATTTTATACCAATTATATGATTTAAAATTGGTAAAATTGATTCCATATTTGGAATAAGTATAATAACTATTATTTAATGAGGACAATTTCATTTTTTTTCATAATGAATAGTTGAAATTGCAAAAAACATTTATGATGGTTAATGATAAAACAATAGTATTAGGGGTCAAAATATATCTATAGGTGTTTGAATGACATAAAAATAACTCTATGTCATATTTTATTGATATATTCCTACATTATATCATATAAAAAATGGTCTATTTTTTATCTATTTGGTTTAAGTAATATGTTAATATATTTTAACCATATTTTATACTATAATTTTCTCCTCTCCCCAACTTATAAATAGACACCCAAACCCTGTTATCATTACAATTTAAGAAGCTTTCTGGTCATCCAATAAATAATTAAACAGATTCATAAAATTCACCCCCATTTCCTTAAAGATTTTTTTTATCAAAATATCATCCTAATATTACTTTAGTTATAATTTCAATGTTGTAGTCTAATGATGTTTAATAGTTCTTAAACAAGCATTTTCATTTAATTTATTCTTTTAACTCATTCTAAATTTCATGAAAAATTCATAAAAACATAAAAATATATAATATATACTGATATTTTATTATCTTAATGTACTCATCAATGTCCATCTCCTCATCCATCAAATAGGAAACATATTTGTCGTCCATGTGTATAGCAGACCATAGCCTCAAGAACTGATATAAGTTTTTTCACCCATCATCATCATTCATCAATATAAATAATTAGGGATTTAATTTATATATATATATATATATATTATATTCATAATATAATTAAAATTATTAAATGATAGACTATCATCAATTTTTTACATTTCCATCTATTTAAAAATCCTAACGATGTACATGAATATTTTTGTATTACCACCTATATAATGTGATATCATTTGATTTTCATCGTGACACCACAAAGGTAGTTCATATAAGTGAATTAAAGGTTTTAATATTATATTTTTATCTAATAATTATAATTTCATGAAAATTTGATACATACATTCTTAACCTCATTCACTTTGAAAATTAAATATTTTAACCAGGTGTATATACACTTACCATCTCCAGGATACTAATGTAGTTCATTTTTCATAACCATATTTGAAGTATGGTTCCAAAATTATAATTCATTTATAAAAACAAGATTTTTTTCATGATTAATATTCATATAATAGGGAATAATGGTCACTTTAACATTTATCATCCTAGCGTTGTCATTTTAAACATATGTGTCAAATATAAGTGAAATTCTCATAATAGACCCAAATAAGATAATATGATAAAAAATGAAAAATAAATTTAATAAAGTAATTAATTGGAATTTTTTATTCTAGATGATAAAGTATATACATGATGATTCATACTCATGTTAAGGGATACATTACGTTAAAAACTCATTTTAAATGATTTATGTTTTTTGCAAAATCACTGTCTATCACATCCATATTCTTATGATTAGTTTATAAATTTATTTATTTAGAAATATTTTAATTATAAAGGAAAATTTAAATACTTTTATGCATTCTAGGAAATTTTTCCCATGTGATAATTTTTATGTAATTAATACTATATAATCTTACTATTATTACAACAGGTAAAAAAGAGTGTTATATTTTAATGTATATGTTGCCAATGACTTTTTCTATGGCCAGAATCATAATTTTATGTTTTTATTATTTTGTAATCATTCATGATTTCTTCAAACAAAACTATTATTCCCTTTATTATATGTATTTTGGAAAATGAAATTGGGTTTTAAATGGAAAGGGTATCTTTATATCTAATTTTTATTCCATATGGGATCCAAATATTTTTTCAAATGGTGAATGATGAGTAGATAAAACAACAACTATTTTTTCATGATATTTTACTTGAGAAAAATAGATGATGATGGGGGATCCCAATACAACATATATGATGGATGATCCTAGTATCTCCTAAAGAGTGGGTGACCCTCATAAAACTTATATGAATGGGTGTACACAATATATATCTACAATGCATTGGGTAATTGTCAATATCATGAAAAACAATAATAAAGAGTTTAGCAGTGAGCCTTCTATGATGAATTTAATTTGACGGAAATTATATTTTATATTGGTTGGAAATATAATGCTATATATTTCCTAAAATTGTTTCTATTTTCTTTCTATGTTATTTAAAGGTTTTATTTGATGATAAAATTGTGTGTTTCTCAAATGATTATTACATATTTTATAATCACTATGAATATTGTGATAATGCTAAAAAAGTATTGTGTTTACATTTTTTCATTGGATTGATGCATTTATTCCAATTTTTTTCCTTATTGAAGTGTTTGCTCTCATATAATGATATTTAAGGTTTTTAAAATTGTTTAAAGATGATTGATAACATAGAAAAATTAATGATTAATTCCATGAATATTTTTCAAGATAATAAATTGTATTTCTTTATAAAACTTTTTAGTGCGGAAAAAACGTGTATTGAATTGATGTGTACACTTTTTCATAGACTTGTTTTTTTATTTATGATATGTTTCTCTAAACTCTAAACTTATAATATCACTGGTAGATAATGGATCTGAGTTATCATCTAGAGACACTAAATTTTTTAATTACTAATGATAAGTACTTATATATACATACTTCCACCTAAATGTGTTTCAATGTATTTTTCATGGAAATTATGGGTCTTATAGATTCATGTTATGTTAAAAAATTCAGTGTAATTTATGTTTCAATCATTTCTAAGCTAATTTAGAATTGTTTTTGGAAATATAAATGATTGGATGAGGTTGTAAATTGAATGTCACAAAAAATTACCAGTGTTATTAAATGTGAATGTTTAGATTTTATTTTTCAAAAAAATTTCATAATTTTTTTTTCAAATGTCTAAGAATATTAAATGAGTGGTTAGTGCAGAAATATATAAAAATTGATGAAGGCATAATTTTTATAGTGGTTTAGTCTAAAATACATTATTAACTATTCACACACCAACCATTGACGTATGGAGCCCACTATGATATTATAGATACACATAATCGGAAAAAATCTAAAACTAAAACATTAAAACATGATGAATCCCACCCAAGGAATATTAAGTGTGAGAAACTCTAATACTATTCGGCCTTTTGTAACGGAAAAATTCCAAACATTCCTCAAGGATCATATTGAAAATAACCATTATCCCTTTAATTCAAGGGAGAATAAATTTATAATTACATTTAAAGGTTGTATAAACTATTTTGTGAAATATTTTATTCTATAAAAATCAAACCATCATATAATTAATAAATAAAATAGTTAAAAATAATTTAGTAGATATAAAAATAATGATAGTGATGAAATAGTTGATATATTATCTTTAATTAAATATGAATAATTAATTCGTTGAATTATTGCAATGTACAGTTCTTATTTTCAATGAGAATAAAGATGAAGATCAGTTATCTTTTCCTTGATAGTAATTTACCAGATGAAAAATAGTTGTGTATAATAACACATTCACATTTATGACAACGAAACTATGAGGAAAAAAATTACATTACTATGGCATTAAGGAATATAAATAAAATTAAATAATCATTTCAAGTGATCCATTAGATAATTATAAGTAGTGAATCTAATAATTTTGATTCAAAATTATCTAGTCGGTAGAGATATGGAGCTAAACCGCTTATCACTCAAACTATGAAATCAATGTTATAATTAAAAAATATTTTAATTATCCAATTTAAGAAGATAAAAATATTAATAATAAGTTGTGAATATCAATAAAATTAAAAAAAATTAAAACTACAAAATATAAATTTATAATTTCACATACCATTCTATACTGAACATATGAAAATATAAGACATTAAATATTTTTGATAAAAAATATGAAACACGTTTGAATTAATTTTTTAATCAATTATGAATAGTAAAATATTAAATATGAGATATATAATAAAATTTATTATAAATATTTACCATTCATTTTTGTAAATATATCCACAAAAGAATAAAAAATATTATCTTACTGAAAATTAATTCAATATAATGTAAATATATTCCACATTGATTATGCATCATTAATAATAATTTATGGAACCATTAAAATAGTTTAACTTCGTAAAAAAAATATTATTACTAAAAATGAAATTAATATACTTGAAACACAGTAATATTTAATTTCAAGGTTCATAGACCAACATAAGGGTCATATTCGATTAATACAAATAGGTAAATTGTAATTTTGACACATTATGTAATGGTAACAAAAAACTTACAAATATTCATAAGGGTAACATTTCATTGTTGCGTAAAAAATTTAACAATGTATATAAGGTACATAATGGTGTAATGATATGATTTATAATGATAGATAGTAGATTAAACTACTTTTGTGTGGGTATAGAGAATTTTATAGGATGGTAAGAAATTATTTCTAAATATTTAATAAGGTTGAAATGTAGTTTTTAATGGTAACTGAATATCTTAAAATGCTATGAAATGGAAAAACCATACTTATTCAATGTTAAACACTATGATTAATCACATTATAAAGGAATATAAGTTCTCACATAATGGTAATTGAAACTAGAATAAGGGTAAATTAAAACATGCATAAGACTAATATTAGAGTTTCTAATGGTTTGAAAGTGTTTAAAAAACATGTGTATTGTTAACAAATAAAATGTGTCAAGGTAAATTATAATTGGAAAAAATAAAGTAATGATAAAAATATGTTTATGAATGATATGTATCGGTAATAAATAAAGGTAAAAATTTATTTTTTCAAAATTATTGCCCAAAAATATATATTTTGTATAATAGGGAGAATAAAATTAATTAACTCAATAACTAAAAAACACAATTAAAAATATTCATGTTATTAAACTAACAATAAAATTTCTAATGAAAAAATAATAATTAACTACTATAGTAAAAATTATCCACTATAACAACCATCATGTTTTCTAATTATAACCAAAAATATCAATTTGAATATTTTTCCCAATTTTTTAATTTATGATAATTATAAAAATATTTGGAAATATAATTTTCTCTTCATTTTTGATAAAAATATAGAAAAAATTATATTTCTTTCAAACAACTTCTCTCCCAAAAAGAAAATATTTTCATCCCAAAATAAACACCTCATAAATTAAACATAGACATTCAAAATTTGATAGCTCCGCTAAAAATATTTAAAAAAATACTTAAATGATAAATGAAAAAGATAATATGAAATTCAATTGATTTTTAAAAGATATAAAATAAAAAAAAGTTATAACATTAAGTTAAAAGAAAATTTACAACATTGAATACATTTTCACTGTTCTAAATGATATAAATATAATAGAAAATTGAAAAATGTAACAAGATAAAATAATTTGAATATACATGCTGACCATAAAATTATAAAAGTGTACATTGAGATCTAAAACAATTATATTTTATAAGTATTATGAAGTTTACCTTTATGTTGTAATTATACAAAAGGTCTTGTTCACTTAAGATTAAAATAATATAAAGAGATATAATTAATTGTATGTGTAAATAAATGATGAAATTATAGTGAAAAAATAAAATCATATTAAACAGTTGAAAAACATTAAATACTACAAATAGATTAAATTCATTAATTTTAACAATTGAAAAATCTATTATTAAAAATTATAGAAAATCATTTTTATAATTATAAAATTTTATATTTTATTTTAAAACTTTTTCATGTCATAAATTCTCTAATGATTTACAAACAAAAGTTAAATAGAAAAAAAAATTCTTTAATTTTTTTATGTCATCCTTGAGCTTTATATTTTTATTTTGAATTATTTATAAACTATGAGAAAATATTTACATAATACTAAAAGTTTATTTTTTAGAATTATGATACTTCTTTACTTGTTTAGACAAATGAATTTGAAAAAAACATATTTACCAAAATAAGTCATATAATTATTAAGAATTTCATATTCCAAAGGGAGAATAAAATTTATGTTTTAAAGCTTCTTCTAATCTATGTTAAACTATTAATATTTTATAGAAACTATTCCATTTCACCATGATATTAATCACATATGTTATATAAATTTTTATTATTTTATTTAGCATAATAAATCGTAGATTAAAATTTTGAATAAGAATCATTAGTAGATGAATTGGAAACTTTATTTGATCTATTAATTAAAGGAAAATTAGAATTATTTATCATATAATCAATTAGATTAAGGATGTGTGGAAACTTTTCCATTAGAGAAAGGTAACTAGTCTCTTTTTCCCATCATGATTCATCAAAGTTTTTTGATTCTTTGGTAAAACTAGTATAATAACTATACTCAAATTTCATTTTGTGCATATACATATTATCATTATGTATTTATTTTAATTTTTGAAACCCATATATTATATTCCTAGGATTTATACATTCATTGAAAATAATAACGTACTAACTATTACATCATTTTCTTTTTCAATAATTATTATATATTTTTCTTTTCCAGTTTTCTATTTTGGTATTATTCTCTTTAATTATTTGATTCTGATTGTATTAATAAAATATATTTAGATCATAATTTTAGTAAAAATATATTGAGTATTGGAATAAAAATAAAAGTTAAAAATATAATTTTTTTAAAATAATATCCCATTATTATGTTAGATAAGTCAAAATAATTATTCTTTAATTAAAAATTGTATTGTAATATGTATTCAATTAGCTTATCTGGAGAGTAATATGAGAAATAAATTCTTTCATTAATGGAAACTTTTTATATTTATTCATCCTTGGTAAGGATCAATTTAATATTTCATTCATTACTTATTTCTTTATTATTTCTACAAATGAAACCATTTGTGTAAAATATTTGTCAATTTGTTGAACATATCATTTCCCAATTCATGACCAAACAATCTAAATTCATGAAATTATTTCATGTTAGTTCCATCATTTTTTGCCCATATTTTTATAAGTTCCATCCAATGTATCCCAATAATCAATACATATATTCCTAAAAAATTAAATTCATTATTTCGTTACATTATATTTAGCCCCTTAAATATTTATGAGATGGTCTCATTGGATTACAAAAACCCATGTCCGAATTTTTCATCATTGAAATATATCTATTCCTTTTTCTTATTGTTGACTAGGATACAATATATATCATAAAAAAATAATCACAGAAATGTGAAAATCCTTAAGACTATATTTTTAATATATTCCATTGAGATCATTTATTTTTATGAATAAAAATAATTATATAGGAATGAATTCTCCGAGATGGTTTCCTATTAAAGAAAATTCATATGTAAAAGTGGTTGATATAAATAGAGAAGGTGTGTTAATTTCCTTCTCTTAACATTATAAATGTTATTAAAAAATAGTAGAATTTGGTGGTTTAAAAATATTAAACATATAAAAAAAACTTTGTAACAATATTAAATTGGTGAAGTGTGTTTGTAGAAAATTAATTGGATGAAAACCATAATATTATTTAATTTTAGTTAAAATGACTTATTCCACCCTTTAACCCCAAACTGACATAGTATTGAACCCTTTAAGATGTTAGATATATGTGTACACTTGATTAATCTAAACATATACTTATATAATGGCATAAATCCCATCCATGGACTTTTATATTGGAGAATCCCAAACCCACATACCCATTTTATATAGTAAAAAAAACCCATTATTTTATATAATGTGTAACCCCAACAGAAGTGTTATGAAGTTTATTCAAGGGATAATAACAACATATTAAATTTTAGAGGTAGTAAATCATGATGTCTAAAATATATTACTTATGAATAATCTATCCATCCCAAAATAACATAATAAAATAATTAAATAATTTCAATAATGCTGTAGCAAGAATCTTGGTAATGAAAAAATTAATGATGTCCATTAAAATGAATCAAAATTTTAGTGGATAGTTTTAGAAACAATTTAATTTTCTTATATTAATGGAAAATAAAGTTAATTATGAGTTATCCAGTCATATATAATTCTTTAATAGAAGAACAATAGTTAGGTACATGATCAGTTTCATAAATATAACACACACACAGCCACAACCACCACTATTCAATGTAGTACTCAATGAATGAAAGAAATAAAAATAATAATATTCTCATCATATCGAATTGGTAATAAAAATATTAAAATTAATAATATAGATTAATAATAATTGCAGATACAGATATAGGAAAAGATATTTTAATTTTAATTACAAAATAATTTTAAAAAATTCAATGTTATTTGAAGTTACTTATTAAAATAGTTCAAACTACTTTCATAATAATTGGTCATGTAAGTCCAAAAATCTAATAAAAAGTAATAACAAAAAATAAATTTTCAAATTACATTATATATCCATATTAAAAATAATATTTTATGAAATTATAATCATATTAAATTAAAACAATTTACAAAAAATTAAATATTTTTTTAAAATCAAAAAAGATATTATAAATGATAAAATGAAACAACCCATTCGATAAAAATAAATTATAAATATTAAAAGTTCATACTATATATATAATCATGAAAGGATTATATATTTTATATTAATGAAATTTTTTTTAAAAATGTAAAAAAAATTCTTATTTGTTTTATTTCAATAATAAAAATTTATAAAAACATTAAAAAATTTACAAATCATAAAATAAATGTGTACAGACAGAATATTATGAATATAATGAGAAATGAGTAAAACTGAATTTCTAGAATTTTATATGTGTGTAAGGGTAATAATTCACAAATTCATTCATTAAGGCAAAATTTATTTTAGAAACAATACATAATGGCGATTAAAATTTATGAAAATGTGTAAGGGTAGCATTGTGATGCTACAATGTAACTTCGAATGTATATATATGATATATAATCATAGAATGACATGAATTGATAAGGTATATATAATTTTATACTAGTTACATAATTGTAAATATAATTTCATGTACGGTTGAAACAAGTCATTTTAATCGTTGTGTAAGGGTAATATTTATTTTTTATGTGTAATATAAGAACTCCATAAAATGTGTAGTGTAAAAACCTATATTAACAAAGTTAAATATACTGAGTAATTAAATTTTAAAGGTATATAGGTTCTCATGAAAGGTTAATAGAATCATGCGTAAGGGTAACGTGAAGCATGCATAAGGGTAAACAGAGTGTTTCATAATGATATTTTTCCCTTACCTTTGTGTATGGATAATGAATAAGCTATGTATATTCAGATGTTGAATTTTCATACTCATTTGAAGTTATATATAATTTTATTAATGATATAAAATGGTAGAAAATTTAGAAATTATTTTTTTCAAATATTAAAATAAAAATTTATATAAAGAATAATATGAATTTTAAAAATAAATTATGAAATAATTAATAATGAAATAAGTATTAAAAATTATTAATAAAAATGAATAAAATTGATTATCAAGATAAATGAAAATTAATGTGTTTAAAAGGTGTCACTGCAATATATATGTATTTCATGGATTTATCTTCTCAAACTTCTTTTGTTGAGATATATTTCGTTTGATGCACCGATGATAATTTATATTGATTATATACTATATCTTGATATATAATAACATGAATATTTTATAATAATGGAATTTAATTACTCTTATAATGATTTTGATTTGAATTTTTTTTAATGAAATAAATTATTTTTTATAAAAATTATTAATGGAATTAAATACAATTAATCTAAATATTCCCCTATTTCAATTCAATTATTTTAATATTGTTATTTTAAAAAAATATATTATTTGATAAAATTATTTCTAGTATATTTTAAATTCGTTCAAAGTGATTATAAATGGTTATTTTTTATCTTTTTAAGATTGGTAATCCTTTTAAAATCATTAAAAATAAAAAATAATGTCTTCATTAAACATTTACAATATGTATATATTTTCCCACAATTATTGACTATTCATTGATTTGAACCACACTTTATATATTTATATGGTTTTTCTATAACGAAAAGGATTTCCAATATACTTTGTGAATTTTTATTTTGTAAAGGTAGTGAATAAAAAAGGTTTTTTCTACTATTTAGTAAGAAACATTTAAAACTTTCTTTAAATGAATGTTTTATTTTCACATCACATTCTAATGATTATAATGGTTTAATAAGAGTATATTCTTATTATACCATTAATTTATATTATCTAAATGGTTATGATGACGTTTTAACTGTGAATTTAAGAAACACATTTCTATTCTATGTTTTAATCATCCTAGGATAGTTTTGATGGAATAATAAAATCCACATGTTTTTCGTCATTATGTGCTACTTTAACATTACTAATGTAATCATAATTGGTTAGTAATCAAAATTCTTGAAGGGACGTTTATGATATATGATGAGTGGAACTATTATTACCCTCAAATTCATTGAGTATTTAGATATAGTTAATTGGATGGTAGATACTCCTAAGAGATTATGTAGTTCATTTACCATAATTAGATGGTTGAATTTATTGTTTATAACATACCCCAATAACTTAAACGAGTTTATTGATTATAGGTTACTTCAAGGAGAACTAATAATCATTTAGTTATTTAATTTAATGAAAAATTATTGATGTTCCTAGATACCAATAGTCTTTTCTAATTCATTCAATGGTTTATAAAAGATACTTTTCTCAAATATTATTTTAAAATGGCTCTTGATTGTGAAAATATATGAATCTTGGATTCTGTGAATGGTTTATTACATGTATCATGAATCAATATCCAATCAATATGGGTATGAATTATCATATTGTTTTCCACATACATGTTGTTTATATCATTATATCCCCACTGATAGAATTAAATTGTTAATTCACATTATTTTCCATAAGATTTATTTTACCTCCCCTACATATGTTTTTCATTTAATAGGGTTATAAGGATATATTTAAAATGAATCATATCTTAAAGTGGTTTATTTTTTATCTATTTTATTGGATATAATCAATACATAATGTAAAATATTGATTATAGGAAGTATTTGAAGAAATTATCACTTAAAGACATGGGTATTTGGTACTTATGTGATTATAAAAATTTCTAAAAACTCAAACCCAGAAATGACCTTGGGTGTATATGTTACCCATTATTTTCTTCTTCAATAGTATTCATATTATAAAAAAATTATATCACACTTATTTTTATCAAATCTAGAAACCTAAAGAATATAGTTTAACACTGGATTTAAAAATGCTAGATTAGGGTAGTTATAGTTGGTATCTGAGAAATATTTAGATAACATTGGATATTAATAATTTTTAATGTGAGGACAATATAAGTGTTATAGATGAAATATTCTGGTTATATGATAATGGTTTTCCATAAGGTCATATTCAAAGGCACTAATTTTTTTATTTCAATAAATGAGATTTTATTGTTATTATTTATATTCTATTAGATTGATTTTTGGGATAAAATATAAGAAACCTTAATTTATATCATATTATTTAACATTCGGTATTATTTGGGAAAAATATAATATATAAGATACACATTGAGGCTAATATGTTATTATTATTATTGTCTAGGATATATCCATTTTTATTTATAGAAGGATTTAATTAAAATTTTTTGTATCATAATTGTGTCTTGTAAATTAAGATATTTTTATTTTATTTGGAATTCTATTAATTTTGGGTATTAACATACCTAGGGTAAAAATTAGGTTCTAAAAAATATTTTATTAAAATAATTTAATCCTATTATATTACTCATATTAAATGAGAAAAATATTATTTTACTTCAATAACAGACTATTTATTATCATCATTTCTAATAAAAGATTAGATAAAGGTGGACTATGATTGAAACACACAACGAAATGATACAATTACATATATTTATTTGAATAATATAAAGTAATAATGTAAACCTATACACATTTTTTATAAGATAATGTAATTACCCAACTCTAGAAAAATTATTTTGAAGTTAAAATGTTTTATATTACATTAATTTTTGATAAATTGTAGTTGTTTTTTCACACCTTACAGGTTTAACATTTTATTTTAATTGAAATTCTGATGTTAAATGTTATCTATCAATCTCAATCATTATTTCCAATTTTTTGGTTTCCTCCATGTGATTATTTGTATAATCTATTAATATTATCTTATTAGGAAACACAATTATGTGTTAATTAAGATGAACTTCATATTGAACTTCCACCTTTCCAAAATAATGATTAATTGGTCCCTCTAATGAAGTTTTATTTAAGATATTATATTTTTAAAATGAAAAACTCATAATTATTTTGATGAAGATGTAATTTTGAGGAATTAATTTATTAAACTAGGAGAATTTTATAACTTGAAATTATTAAAAAAAACAATGATATGTATCTTATACAATATGAAACATAAATCTTAAATGAAGAATGAAATATATTTTTTAAATATGAAATTTATAACCAATAAATTGAATTGGATTCAATCAATAATATTAACCGTATTATTAACTATAAATAATATGGATTTACTCAATTTGTGTTCACTGATTAAGTCTTATAAAATAAAGAATTATTTTTCCATAATGTAATTTTATTCCTAGAAAAAATAATTTCATAAAAAAGGGATTATAAATAGTATTATAATAAATTTCATATACATTGATAAATTTTATTTGGAAGAAATATATAATTTTTGAAATATTAATATTAAAATTATATTTGTGTAAAATTTAATGATTTTTCAAAAAATATTCTTTTATCAAGGAAATGTGAAAAATAAAAATTTATATAAAATTATAAATAAATTTCATCAAAATGTTTGATTATTCATAGAATTTGAAACTAAATAAATTTAAGTCACTTATAGAGAAAAATAATTTTTTAAAATTATTTTGGTCATATTTGATGCTTATTTTTGAATAAATTTATATTTGAGATTAAAATGCATTTTTCCAAATAAAAAAAATCTTCATGGGTGTTACACAGTTATATTAGCAATAATTTAATAAATATAATGAAATTGATAAATATAAAATTGATTCTATATTTGGAATCCTAAGGCTAAAACATTATAAAAGATTCCACATTATATTTATAATAAGAAATAATAACCTCTTAACATTTACCACCTTTGTAAGAATAAATTAGATTATTAAAGATAAAAATAATCTCATAAGAAATTTAATCTATACCTAAAAGCTAACATATTTCTAATGGTTTGGTTTAGTTCAACTACCCCACTAATATTTTTGATAATATATTAATTTATTTCTATTTTTTGATATTGAACATATTATTATTTTAACAATGGAAAATTAATAAATATCATAGTTTTTTTAATTTTTAGAATATGTTCCAAAAATGAACTGACCCACGTCCACAATACACATCCCCCATGACAACCAACCATAAGGCTTGAAGGAGATTTCCATCTACCATGGGATAACGATAAGAAATGTAAAAAACAAAAAATTTATAAGGAAAATAATCAAACAAAGTAAACTAGTGTGTCATAGTCATGAATAGGATTTCCACACACACAAATAAATATAAAAACATAAAATACATCATCCAATGTATTAATTTAGAAATAAAAAACAATATTTAATAATAATGAATATACATCATTTATATAACATTAAATTACATGAAATATAAATGGCATCTTAAGTAAATATGAAAAACTCCAAAGTGTAGGAATAATTGAAAACAGGGCAATCACATACACCCCAAATGGAACAAAATCCACTCTATTATTCCATATGGGACAACTATGTGATACTCTATCTCCTCTACAAAAGAAGGATATAAGTAATAATGAATATACACCAAGTTATATAGTTACCTCAGACATATATGTGTTCTAAAAATAATATATACACAATAGTGAATGATCCTATTGGTTATGAGGAGTATAGAATAGTATGATACTACCACAAAACAATTTATGGTTTTATGCATCAAATCCCACTTAACTAGTTTGAAAAAATACAACAACCACCATTAAATATTTTTACATTAAATAAACTTGTATATGTCAATTTGATTTTTTCATTTACCACCAGGGATTTCCTAAAACACATTAAAAAATGTATCATTTTAGGAAGATATTTAATAGGAAATTAATGTAACATCCCAGGTAAATAAAGAATAAAGAATTTTCATATTTATTAATATTTACGAATTAAATATTAATTTTAATTAAAAGGGGTTTCTACATTCGATAGCATACTCGGTACGCAACGATGATTTTCTTTGAAAACTTACGTTGCACACAAGTAATAAAATAATATAATTTTAAATGTTAGTTAAAGAGTAGCCGTTGTACTGGTAGGAATGTATAGAAATAACTAAAATATGATTATATATGTTTTTAAATGTTTTTACATTTACCCAATAAAATATAAAGGCTTAAAATACAGAAAGAGTTCAATTTTAAGCATTTATACCCTAATTTTCACGAAAGGTCCACTTATCACCTTTTGACGGAGAACCGTCATTAAATATAGTTTTGATCAATCTTATAAATTCCATTGGACCAAATATAACTCTTATTTAGAATCAGGACATCAAAATTTACTTTTTGTAAATTTTTGGTACCTTTCTGATAAAGTTCTTTTTTTAATGAATAGTGTAAAATGTTGTATTTTAATTCAAAACCTCTTTTTAATCTAATTTATTTATATGATTAGATTATCTTTTTAATTGGTTTTAAAGTGCAATTAGAAAATATTTTTACCATTAAATCCAATAGTGGTCGTTGGAATTAATTTCACTTTGAAATCGGACTTAAACTAGTGTCAATCTTTTGATACTTATTATTTCATAAAAACACGCTATTTTCTCTGACAGCGAGAATTAATTATTAAATTAATTAATGTGACTTATATGTTTTTTAATTTTGTAAAATAGACTTCATTTTGAATTCGTAATATCAAATATAGCTTAGGGTGAATTTTTGGTAATTTTCTGAAAAACGTCAATTTTTGATGAATAGTGAAACCACTAAGTGGTACTTATAAAGACTGATTTTCCGTTTAAATAAATTTTTTCCATAATTGTGTTTTGAATTTCAAAAATCCGACATAAATGGTTGTCATTAAGAAGTAAAATGTGGTTTAATGATATTAAAATAATTTTTTGGTGAATAGTAACTTATTAAGTTTTTAATCGTGATTGGTGGTAATTAGTGTAGTTTAAGGTAAAAATAATGATTTAATAAAATAAGATGAGCTTGACACATGTCCTACCCTCATTGGTTGTTTCATGGCCGACCAAGACAAGCCATGGGTCAACTTGGGGACCCCATGGAGACACTTTGGTTGGGAAATGACATAAATAACTTTTTATTTAATGTAAAAGTAAAAATGACACAAACATAATATGTTTTACGAAAACAATTTTTACATGGGGTTATAAAAATAAGATTTTTGATTATAAATAGTAATTGGAAATATAGAAAGATTTTCTACATCATATAATTTTTTTTATAATTTTTAGACATTAAATAAATTAATTATTTATGACATAATAATGATGCAGCGATGACATCATTATTTGAAGATTTAAATAAAATGGAAAGATAATGTAAAATCTATGAACATCACATGTCCAAAACCAATTGGATGAGTGGATTTAGAACCCTTATCACCTTATCCACGAATTATATAAATTTGGTACCTTTTAAAAGCGAAACACATTTTCAAATAAAGTAATATTTCTTTACTTTCCAAAAGTGCCCCTCCTCTCCTCTTATAAAAGGCCCCCACCTCTACCTCATTTCACACACTACTTAAGCCTTTGGCTAGGCCAACCCCTGCCCATTTACTCTCTCCACATCCCACTGTTCATCCAATAGGATTCCCTTTGGGAAGAATCCTTTCAAAGGAAGCCTTTAGGCTCAAATCAAAAGAAGTTACACTTTTAAAGGTAATTCATTCTCTCTTGTTCATTTGTTTTAATTTGCTTCCCCAACCCTCTAAACTCTTTTAATTTACTTCTTTTGTAACAACAACAGTATCTAAAATATACTAGGATATTGTTATAAGATTTATTCGAGCTACACTCTCACACAACTACATCAAATGGTTAAAGAACATACGGTTTCCATGGATGGCGAAATTCTGCCTCCCGAAACGATGATTGTTCAATACTCATTTAACACCTTCAAAGGTGTCCATTATGATGTCACTATTTTTATATATGATATATAATATGTTTATTTTTTTTAAGCTCTGTATTTTTCATATTGGCCATACCTTTATCGTTTCCATTATGGGTAAACACGATATCTTCATTTAAGGAAGTGCGGCCTACCGCCCCCTCAAAGTGATGTGATTCGTTAATGCCATATGTGGGACATGTAAAGGATGGATTTAAAGTTATTATATATGATGTTATACTGGAATTATAATATACCTCTATATAATTATTATTTCATTGCATTAATGTATGAGATAGAAATGAAAGTAGCGTTCATGCGTACGTACAGCTTACCGTCTCCAGGAACGGTGCATTTCATTTCTTATCCCCAAATGTAATGTACTATTAAAAGTACATGTATAAAATGGATATATATAATTAATGATATATCTAAATGATGAATATAATTCTGGAATTAAAATATACAAACCTCTCATTTAGTTTTAATACCATTAATATGACAACGAAATGAAAGTAGCGTTCATGCGTACGTACGGCTTACCGTCTCCATGAACGGTGCATTTCATTTCTTACCTCTAAATGATTATGTAATATTATAAATACAAGTATATTCTGAATATATATGATACATATTATATCCAAATCGGGAATTTCATTCGGGATATAAAGAACCATTGACCACACGAACAACATGTAATTGTAAGAAGTCCACTTTCGACTTAAGAACCAAATATTGACAAAACAAACATTATTAACTTAAATGGTTACATAATGTTTATAACATAGCAATAAGTGATATAAAAGGAATAATTATCTTTAAAAATGTTCTTAATCAAGTATAAATTAACTCTAGTTTATTATTCAGGACGTTAAAGAACGATCGAGTCAAGTTGGACCCGAGGTAAGGGACTTCGTCTCAATCTCCTTTCATTGAGGCATATTTCGTTTTATATACAACTTTCTTTTATATAGTGTATAAACCCCTTTGAAGTTTACTTTTATACAAAAGGAATCTTTTTCTACGAAGATTTTTACAAAACGACAAAAATGAATGTTTCTTTTAACGTACGCGGCGACAACGACCTTTTCCGCCACCGCGAGTATTATTTGGTCTTTGGCTTTCTCAACAAGCCGTAATGTTTTTAGAATAAAATAAATACCATATAGTCTTTTATGTATTTTGGTATTGAAAATGGTTTTGAAAAATGATTCTATTATGTCAATATATTTATGATATATTGTGATTGAAATGTGGAAACGTTATCATTCCTTTATATTGGTTTTATGTTTTATGATTTTATACTGGTACTTGGATATTTTAACGGGTGGTTACGTTATAAACCATATGACAGGTGGTGCCTTGAATACCAGGATGGGTGGTTACGTTATAACCTCCAATTCATTGGGAAATGAATTTCGGCCGTATGGCTATTCCATTAAGTATGTATGGAAATTGGCCGTATGGCTATTCCATTAAGTGATATGTGTGGAAGTCGACCGTATGGTTATTCCACATGTGTATGTTTATGTCCCAAGTTACCTTTATATATGTTATGTGTTCTTTTTATGGATTTTATGGTCATCCTTTGGTTACAAAAAGGTAAGTAATGATACTTTACTCAATGAAGATTTTTTACTAATTCATGAAGGTGAAGGTATTATTTTGATAGAGTATATATGGTTTTTTTGATGTCTGAAAAACTAATAGTTTTCATTCATTCTGTATCCCTTACTGAGATTTTTATGCTCACCCCATGTTTTTTTTTGAAATGTTTTCATAGGACATAATGTGGAATAAGGTCAAGGATGAGATCAAGGGAATGTCATCCTATATTAAACATGGAAATAAACACGTTTCTTTTTAAGAGTTTTTATTATTATGGAAACTTAGTAGAATTGAATACTTTGTAATCTTTTGATATGTAATAGTAATGTTCTAATTCACTAAAACTCTAAACCTAAAAAGATCCTTGACGTGAATTATTCATTTAATTCAATATTAAGTAAGGTTTAAGGCCAGGGCCTTATAGTTGGTATCAATGGTCGGTTTAGATAACTTTAGGAGTTAGAATTCTATTAAATGATTATCCAAAAATATATATTTTTGAAATGATATAGCATTTGAAGATTACCATGTTGCTTCATCTAAGAAATGTTTGTTCAGAATGGTTTTCCACAAAGGAAACAGGGAAGCAGTGCTAGGAAGGCATACAGAAGGAAATAACCTTCCGAATCAGCATCCAGAAATGGTCGGAATTGGAACTGAACAGTTTGTTGCAGTAATGACGCAGTTGACTCAGGCTATAAATCGTGGTGGTATCCATGCACGAGATCAGCCAGATCAACCGCAGAGGAACATGTCAGTGGTGGAACATTTCATGAGGCAACATCCCCCATCATTCAGAGGATCATATGACCCTGTGCAAGCTGAAGGGTGGATTAAAGTACTGGAGAAGATTTTTGATGTCATGGGGTGTTCAGAACATCAAAAGGTTAGTCTTTCTTTTTACCATTTTGAAGGTGATGCTGATCAGTGGTGATCGATGGTGAAAAATATAAGGGATAGTGATGAGATTGAGGATCTTCACTGGGATGAATTCAAAGGTATGTTTCTTGAGAAATATTTTCCTAAGGTGGTTCGTCTTCGGATGGAAAAACAGTTCCTATAATTGAGGCAAGAGGATGATTCAGTGGCTGGTTATGAAGAAAAGTTCACTCGATTGGCAAGGTATGCTCCAAACTTCATACGAGATCTTGATAGTAAAATAAACTGTTTTTACTCAGGGTTAAAGCCAAAGTATCGAAGGGCTTTAGATTCTCGTGAGTTCAAAAGTTATGAAAAACTTGTTCGATGTGCGGAGAAGGTGGAAATGGAGTTTGCCGATGATCAGGTTTTCTATGACAAACAACAGAATAAGAGGTCTAGTTAGTAGGCAAAGGGGAAGAATTCATCAAAGAAGCAAGGAGGTAAGAAAACCAAATATCCATCCTGTGATAAGTGGGGTAAAATGCATCCTGGAGAATGTTTATCCAAGTCTGGTAAGTGCTTTCGGTGTGGTAAGTCTAGTCATATTGCTCGTAACTGTAAGGAAGATGATCAAGCAGGAAATGAAAAGCCAACGGTAAGATGTTTTAAGTGTAATGAAATGGGTCATTATGCAAACGAGTGTCCAACGAAGAACTCAACTGGGGGAATGAAGCCAGAGTACAAGCAGAAAGGGGTGGTGAAATCCTTTGCAACAACTTCAGCAGATGTTGGGCCATCAAATGAAGTGGTATCAGCTCCAGGGAGCTCAGTATTTTTCAAAGATTGACCTGAGATCGGGGTACCATCAGTTGAAATTAAAAGAAGAAGATGTTCCGAAGACTGTGTTCCGTACTAGATATGGCCATTATGAATTTGTAGTTATGCCTTTTGGGTTAACAAATGCACCTACTGTATTCATGGACCTTATGAATAAAATTTTCCATGAGTTCTTGGATAAGTTTTTGTTTGTGTTTTGAGGTTTGGGAAGAGATTTTGTGTGTCTTGTGATTCATAGTTGAAGAGAGAGTTGTTATGTGAAGCTCATAGATCTTTGTTTTCAGTTAATCCTGGCATTACTAAGATATATAGAGATCTGCAAGATTATTACTGGTGGGATGGAATGAAAAGAGATATTGCTGATTTTACTGTGAAGTGTTTGACATGTCAATAGGTTAAAGCAGAGCGGCAGTTACCGAAAGGGATGCTTCATCCTTTACCAGTGCCATAGTGGAAATGGGAGAATATATCAATGGACTTTGTTATGGGATTACAGAAGACATATCAATGTAATAATGAAATCTGGGTTATTGTTGATCGCTTGACCAAATCTTCTCATTTCCTTGTTATATGAGATACTTTCTCTCTTGATCAACTTTCCCGTTTGTATCTTAAAGTGATAGTCAGGTTACATGGAGTTCCTCTCTCCATTGTATCCGATCGTGATCCCAGGTTTACTTCTAACTTTTGGAAAGGCCTTCAGAAGTCGTTGGGTACTGAATTAAATTTTAGTACAGCTTTTCATCCTCAATCAGATGGGCAGTCATAACGAACAATTCAGACATTGGAGGATATGCTACGAGCTTGTTCGATGGATTATCAGGGAAGTTGGGACCAACATCTTTCTTTGGTTGATTTTTCATATAATAACAATTTTCATTCCAGTATACAGATGGAACCATTTTAGGCATTATATGGGAAGCGGTGTCAAACTCCAGCTTTCTGGGATGAAGTTGGTGAAAGGAAGTTGATGGGACGAGAATTGGTAGAAGAGTTGGTAGAAAAAGTTCAGCTGATTCAGAAGCACATGAGAACAGCTCAGAGCAGGCAGAAGAGTTATGCGGACAACATGAGGAAGGATCTCTCTTTTGAGGTAGGTGATCATGTTTTTTCTCAAAGTATCACCATGGAAAAGTGTGATGCGATTTGGTAAGAAAGGAAAGTTGAGTCCAAGGTTCGTTGGACCATATGAAATTCTGGAGAGAGTTGGATCAGTTGCATACAGAGTGGCTTTACCTCCGAGTTTATCTCAGGTACACAATGTTTTTCACATTTCGATGTTGAGAAAGTATATGCCAGATCCATCTCGTGTTTTGAGTCCAGAGGTAGTTCAGTTGGAAGAGAACCTATCTTATGAGGAACAAACGGTCCAGATTCTTGAACACAGGGAGCAGGTGTTACGGAATAAGGTGATTCATCAGGTAAAGCTTTTGTGGAAAAACCATGTGATTGAAGAGGCAACGTGGGAATCTGAAAATGTTATGAGGGATAAATACCCCCACTTATTTTGATAAGTGAATAAAATTGCGAGGACGCAATTCCCAAAAGGGGGGAAGGATGTAACATCCCAGGTAAATAAAGAATAAATAATTTTAATATTTATTAATATTTACGAATTAAATATTAATTTTAATTAAAAGGGGTTTCTACGTTCGATAGCGTACTCGGTATGAAACGATGAGTTTCTTTGAAAACTTACGTTGCACACAAGTAATAAAATAATAATATTTTAAATGTTAGTTAATGAGTAGCCGTTGTACTGGAGGTAATGGATAGAAATAACTAAAATATGATTATATATGGTTTTAAATGTTTTTACATTTACCCAATGAAAGATAAAGGGTTAAAATACGGAAAGAGTTCAATTTTAGGCATTTATACCCTAATTTTCATGAAAGGTCCACTTATCACCTTTTGACGGAGAGCCGTCAATAAATATAGTTTTGATCGATCTTATAAATTCTATTGGACCATATATAACTCTTCTTTAGAATCGGGACATCAAAATTTACTTTGTGTAAATGTTTGGTACCTTTCTGATAAAGTTCTTTTTTTAATGAATAGTGTAAAATGTTGTATATTAATTCAAAACCTCTTTTTAATCTAATTTATTTATATGATTAGATTATCTTTTGAATTGTTTTTAAAGTGAAATTAGGAAATATTTTTACCATTAAATCCATTAGTCGTCGTTGTAATTAATTTCACTTTGAAATCGGACTTAAACTAGTGTTAATCTTTTGATACTTATTGTTTCATAAAAACACGCTATTTTCTCTGACAGCGGGAATTAATTATTAAATTAATTAATGTGACTTATATGTTTTGAATTTTGTAAAATAGACTTCATTTATGAATTCGTAATATCAAATATATCTTAGGGTGAATTTTTCGTAATTTTCTGAAAAACTTCATTTTTTGATGAATAGTGAAACCTCAAAGTGGTACTTATAAAGACTGATTTTCCGTTTAAATGAAATTTTGCCATCATAGTGTTTTGAATTTCAAAAATCCGACATACATGGTTGTCATTACGAAGTATAATGTCGTTGAATGAGATTAAAATAATTTTCTGGTGAATAGTAACTGATTAAGTTTTTAATCGTGATTAGTGGTAATTAGTGTAGTTTAAGGTAAAAATAATGATTTTATAAAATAAGATGAGCTTGAGACATGTCCTACCCTCATTGGCAGTGTCATGGACGACCAAGACAAGACATGGTTCAACTTGGGGACCCCATGGAGACACTTTGGTTGGGAAATGACATAAATAACTTTTTATTTAATGTAAAAGTAATAATGACATAAACATAATATGTTTTACAAAAAAAAATTTTACATGGGGTTATAAAGATCATATTTTTGATTATAAATAGTCATTGGAAATATAAAAAGATTTCCTACATCATAGTATTTTTTTTATAATTTTTAGACATTAAATAAATTAAATTATTTATGACATAATAATGATGCAGCGATGACATCATCATTTGCCGATTTAAATAAAATGGAACGATAATGCAAAATCTATGAACTACACATGTCCAAAACCAATTGGATGAGTGGATTTCGAACCCTTATAACATTATCCACGAATTATATCAATGTGGGACCTTTTAAAACCGAATCACATTTTCAAATAAAGTAATATTTCTTTACTTTCCAAAAGTTACCCTCCTCTCCTCTTATAAAAGGCCCCCACCTCTACCACATTTCACAAACTTCTTAAGCCTTTGGCTCGGCCAACCCCTGCCCATTAACTCTCTCCACATCCCTCTCCTAATCCTAGAGGATTCCCTTTGGGCAGAATCCTTTCAAAGGAAGCCTTTAGTCTCAAATCAAAAGGAGTTACACTTTTAAAGGTAATTCATTCGCTCTTGTTCATTTGTTTTATTTTGCTTCTCCAACCCTCTAAACTCTTTTTATTTACTTCTTTTGTAACAACAACAGTATCTTCAATATACTAGGATGTTTTTATAAAATTTATTCGAGCTACACTCTCACACAACTACATCAAATGGTTAAAGAACATACGGTTTCTGTGGATGGCGAAATTCTGCCTCCCGAAACGATGATTGTTCAATACTCATTTAACACCTTCAAAGGTGGCCATTATGATGTCACTATTTTTATATATGATATATAATATGTTTATTTTTTCTTTAATCTCTGTATTTTTCATTTTGGTCATACCTTTATCTTTTCCATTATGGGTAAACACGATATCTTCATTTAAGGAAGTGCGGACTACCGCCCCCTCAATGTGATGTGATTCGTTAATGCCATATGTGGGACATGTAAAGGATGGATTTAAAGTTATTATATATGATGTTATACTGGAAATATAATATACCTCTATATCATTATTATTTCATTCCATTAATGTATGAGATAGAAATGAAAGTAGCGTTCATGCGTACGTACGGCTTACCGTCTCCAGGAACGATGCATTTCATTTCTTATCCCCAAATGTAATGTACTATTAAAACTACATGTATATAATGGATATATATAATTAATGATATATATAAATGATGAATATAATTATGGAATTAAAATATACATACCTCTCATTTAGTTTTAATTACATTAATATGACAACGAAATGAAAGTAGCGTTCATGCGTACATACGGCTTACCGTCTCCATGAACGGTGCATTTCATTTATTACCTCTAAATGATTATGTAATATTATAAATACATGTATATTCTGGATATATATGATACATATTATATCCAAATCGGGAATATCATTCTGGATATAAAGAACCTTTGACCACACGAACAACGTGTAATTGTAAGAAGTCCACTTTCGACTTAAGAACCAAATATTGACAAAACAAACATTATTAACATAAATGGTTACATAATGTTTATAACATGGAAATAAGTGATATAAAAGGAATAATTTACTTTAAAAATGTTCTTTATCAAGTATAAATTAACTCAAGTTTATTATTCAGGACGTTAAAGAACGATCGAGTCAAGTCGAACCCGAGGTAAGGGAATTCGTCTCAATCTCCTTTCATTGAGGCATATTTCGTTTTATACACAACTTTGTTTTATACAATGTATAAACCCATTTGAATTTTACTTTTATACAAAAGGAATCTTTTTCTACAAAGCGTTTTACAAAACGACAAAAAGGAATGTTTCTTTTAACGTACGCGGCGACAACGACCTTTTCTGCCACCGCGAGTATTATTTGGTCTTTGGCTTTCTCAACAAGCTGTAATGTTTTTAGAATAAAATAAATACCATATACTATTTTATGTATTTTGGTATTGAAAATGGTTTTGAAAAAGGATTCTATTATGTCAATATATTTATGATATATTGAGATTGAAATGTGGAAATGTTATCATTCCTTTATATTGGTTTTATGTTTTATGATTTTATACTGGTACATGGACATTTTAACGGGTGGTTATGTTATAAACCATATGACGGGTGGTGCCGTGAATACCAGGATGGGTGGTTACATTATAACCTCCAATGCATTGGGTATGGATGTCGGCCGTATGGCTATTCCATTAAATATGTATAGAAATTGGCCGTATGGCTATTCCATTAAGTGATATGTGTGGAAGTCGACCGTATGGTTATTCCACTTAAGTATGTTTATGTCCCAAGTTACCTTTATATATGTTATGTGTTCTTTTTATGGACTTTATGGTAATCCTTTGGTTACAAAAATGTAAGTAATGATACTTTATTCAGTGAAGAGTTTTTACTACTTCATGAAGGTGAAGGTATTACTTTGATAGAGTATATATGGTTTATTTGATGTTTGAAAAACTAACAGTTTTCATTCATTCTATATCCCTTACTGAGCTTCTTAGGCTCACCCCAAGTTTTTTTTTGAAATGTTTTCACAGGACTTAATGTGGAATAAGGTCAAGGATGGGATCAAGGGAATGCCATCCTATATAAAACATGGAACTAGACACGTTTCTTTTTAAGAGTTTTTTTTATTATGGAAACTTAGTAGAAGTGACTACTTTGTAATCTTTTGAGATGTAATAGTTATGTTCTAATTCTCTAAAACTCTAAACCTGAAAAGATCCTCGACGTGAATTATTCATTTAATTCAATATTAAGTATGGTTTAAGGCCGGGGTCTTATAATTTACCTTCTCATTACACTCCAAATATTTTTTTTCATGCATAGTCATCACCGTCGCATATTCAATAAATGAAAATCAGAATAACATCAACAAATATTTTTTGGAATGGATCTATCAAAATTTAAAAAAGGTATACAACCAAAAAAAAGATGATTCAAGGAACCTATGATATAAACTCAATATACTAATGTGGTTTTGTCTGAATAAGTATACTAAGCAGCTAGGAAAGAGGGATGCTCTAATAAGATTCCATATACACAGTCCCCAATATCTCTCATGGTCTCTCAAAATCAACAAAAAAACCCAATAGTGTTCTTACCCAATGGATATCAGTGACCCATATAAACCTAATGGAGGCTTTCATTGTTTCTTGTCCTCTTGGATATAATGGTTCCTAAGACAACCCCCCACTCACACCTTGATTAAACCATTATATACTTCCTTCCATATGATCACAATGTAGTTTTATTCCTTTAATAAAATTTTCAAATGAAATTAAAAAAAAATCAAAAATTTTATCAAAATGAATTTACCATGAAAAAACCACCCCCAATACAATTATTGAGATCCGTTTAAATCCATAAAATTTCATTTATCTATTATATAAAATTTTTTTGGGGCATATATACTACCCCTATTTTGAAAACCCTATCTAAACACCGAGTTTATAAACTAATCCATAAATCATGTAAAAGTTTTATTACAAAAATACAAAAATATTTATTTAGAAATTCAATATCAAAGATATATATAAATTAAAAATTAAAAATAAAGCCATTGCAATATTACATATATAGAGACACCTACGTTGTAAATGGTTCCAATCATGTTAAACATGATGATAACCACCCAATATAGGAAGATAAAGTCCTAATACGCCTACAATATATGATAACAAACCAAAAAACTATCATAAAAAAATATAGATGAAATAAAACATGGGGATTCATCCATCTATAAATATGGAAGAACTAGCAAGAGGTGGGGTAAAGGAGGAATAAGAATGATGAAATGGGGTTATGTCGTGCAAAACACAAAAACTACTAGGATAATCCACCAATGGGAAAGGGGGGATTCCAATGAAATTAGGGGGAGGGATACATAAAATGGGGGAAGATTCATGGGAATATAGGGGTATAAATTCATAATGGAAAAATGACAAAACATTAAATTTTGTGTACCTTTGATAGGAAACCTTGTTTGGTCTCTTAGTTAAATAAAATATGTGCCAAAAATGTTGTCATGTTAATTCCAAAAAATCCAAGACACACTATTTGTTATGGGTGTCAATTTTTTTTTAAATATATGCCAAAATTGTTAAAACCCCCAATTTTAAAAAATATAACACCCTCTCAAGGTTAGAGTCCTAGTTAATAAAAATTTATGTCAAACATGAATGTGGTATTACATTCCTTGAAATTGGGTTTTCTACCCCCAACATCATAAAAATCCCAACGAAAATGGAATGTTAAATAAAACTGAAAATATGATATATCAGGGACCTTATATGTGTTACTAACTCCCCACAATTCGATATTCTTCTCCTATAATGTCCATTATAATTTAAAAAATGGTGAGGCCACCACTCCCCCTTCACATATTGAAAACCCCATGTATTATATATATTTCCACCAAGACCTCATATCACACTATCTAATGAGGTAGAAAATCTATATATAATCTTTTTCTAATAATCCCCAAGAAGAACATGATGCTTTAAAATAGTGGTATAAGGATTATTCTCTAAATATTTCCAAATATAACATGAGATTGTTCTAGAGTATATCTTTTCCTATTAGTTATATGAATGATTCCTTGGTTCAAGGCTAACTATGGTGTTAACTAGTCTTAATGGGATACCTATCCAAGAAGTTCTACAAAACTAGACTAACCAAAAAAATTTGGCATCGACATTACATTCATTCCCAGCTAAAAATATTTCAACAAAACTAATGCTTTATTAAACACATGAGAACTATCCTAAAACTTTAATTGTTAAATTTTTTGGTCTACACATGACATTTTGGGATTATTATATATTATTAACCATTTTATATTATGAAATACTATCTCAATCTCTTCATTGATGAGACTCAATCCAACAAAATAATTCTCACACACCTCATCCATACACAAAAGGTATTGGCATTATAATAAATATAATTCTTTAAATGGGGCTATCTTCGTCGAGGAAGGATAGCTATTATTATATGAATACACGGTCAACTATAGGTCCCTTTAAAAGAAAACATCAAAATTTTGTAAAAAACATAAAAAATATCCATAAAATTCAGGATGGTCTTCACAAATTGACAATACATATATGGATGGTATAATAAAAATTCTCTAATATCCTAGATCTGGTGGTTATTTTACTAAATATTCAATCTATACACTAAATAAAATCCCAAAAGAACAAATAGTAAAGTAGTAATGGTAATTTAGATACATACTATAAATTCACAAAACATTTTAAAACATTAAATAATAAATTTGATAACTTTAAGAACTATATTTTTCTCCTTATAATATTTCTATATATCAAAAATAAAACACATCCTTGTATCCTTGGGATAATTTAAAAAAAGAAAGAGGTGAGCTCAAATTATTCGTAAGGGTATTTCTAAGGAGAAATATATCATGAATAAATATTTTTTAAAAATATATGTAAACTTAAATAACTAAAGAACAATAGATTCATTAAATTACTTGATCATAATATGGAAGGAATTAATGATGTTACAATAATACCATATAAATACTCACATGACTATGGAACATAACCATTGATATTCTAATTAATAGGATAGTCACATAGAGAATTAATATCGAATAAAATGATGAATAATTTCATAATTTTGAAAAAACTAACTATAACCTGAAGGCCTCATTTTAAAACACCATACAAAAATAGGTAAGACATCAAGTAAAATACAAGATTTTTTTGTATCATGATACATACCAATGAATAAAGTAGATATAACAGGTCTCTCACATAACTTACTAAGTCCAAATAATTTATCATATGAAAGGGTTGAAGCATAATTAGTATGTATATTCTTATTGAAAAATAGAATATGTAATATTTATACATTCACTAATAAATAAATATATTCATAAATCATTAATAGAAATTGGGATAATGTTATTGAAATTGTATATCCACAGTAAAACTAATCATAATTTATTTATAAAAATAATAAAAATTGTGTCATTATATCATATTTCTAATTTATCATAAAAAAATGTTTTTTTCATTTATGAATAGTAATACCATAAAATTTCCATTAAAAACAATCTTTTGAAAAATATACATTTCAAATTGAAAATGAGTATTAAATAATAAAAATTTCATGAATATTTGGAAAAAAAGTTATATAAAGAAACACCTTTTAAACATATAAATAAATCTTAAATAAATTAGTATCCATGATTTTATAAACATTTGTACATTCCTTTTATGATGAAATAAAAAATACATTCATATATGATCAAATGTCAGAATATACCTATTCAAAAATTTATTGGATGATAAAATTTTATTTATTTAAAAAAAACTATAATGGGTTTAGAATGAAATTTTTAAATCATTTATAGTATTTTAAATATATTTATAATACAATATTATAGAATGTGGACATAGAATTGGAATAGATTTCCAACCGAAAAGGAAAATAAAGGCGTGTTTTCCAAAAATTTGTTTTTAATCATTTTAGGCACCAAAGAGAGGAAAATTGTACTATTAAATAAATTTATAATAAATATAAAAATGTTAAAAAAATAATAGTTTCTTTAGTGAATGATCATAATATTTCATTATCACAAATTTAATTATAAATGATCATGATGAATAATTATATTATAAAATAAACCATTATAAACTTGGTAACATTTTAATCATAAGCCTCATGATAGAAAAAAAATAAAAATAAATTTAGTATACCATCTAGATAAATTGATTTATGATATAAAAAATCCTAGGAGTATTTTATAAACTACTCAGAAGAACTATGTTGTGAATATGGAATACGTATCACGTAAGTAAATGTTAGATGAGAAACCCTTACCTTAGATACGATTTTCATTATACATATCCTTACCTCATAAATAATAAATATATATTTGTTTTAAATATTTTAGGTAAACATAAATATATATATTTCATTCCATATATGATATCCATATTGGAATTTATGACCCTTTTATTAACAATTCCATATTAAAATAATTATTTCATGTGTGAATTGATTCATTTTAAGTATGTGTTTTAGTTCGCTGATTTTAGTTATTTTACTTTCAACATGGATAAATCAAACAAATAATTTACAAAATGGAATAAATATTATTTAACTCCACTATATGTGTACATAGACTAATCATAAAAAGTTTAACAGAGGCAATTTCTGACTCATTTTATTTGGATGGTAGGTTTTTTATTCGCACGAATGTCGGTTCCATATTGTTTATGGATGTAAATAAAAGAGAATAAATATTTATTCACTATTATAATAATAATTTTATTCAATATATATCGTGTATATTAATTAAATTCATCCTTATAACCATCCATGTAAAAACCAAATTATAAAAATTTTCATCGCGATGTGGAGTGAGTAGTCAACAAGTGAACATGAGAAACATTATTGTTTTATAATGGATTGGAATATGAGAAGTTAGATATGAAATTATATTTAAGGTAGAATGGATATTTCAAAATATAAGATATGTTTAATTAACATTATCCTTACAACCATTCATGTAAATCATAATAAAAAAACGAATAACATCACTTTGTGGGGTGGCAATCCATCTTACATACAAGTCAATTTATCATATCCTCCATGGAAAAGTACGTTAGAAGATATATTTGATATAATAAATCCATTAGTCCAATAATTTACTAAATATCATATAAATATGTCAAATCCCTCGTTATATCTAACCATTAGAGGTGGTGGTGAAGAAATAATTACACTAGTTTATAAAGTGGTGGTCCACCATACACATGATTGAAAATTTCATTTCCCTTTAAATAAAAATGGAGATAGTTATAGGTTATTTATTTAACATAATAAAAAAATTAGATACAGTCATTACTAGAGTTTATTTCAAAAAAAAATGAGGATTTTAATATTTTTATAGGATTATTTAAAATATTTTGGGTGTTTAAGTAAAATACAAGGGTGTTTAGAAGGGTTAATAAGAGAGGAGTATGAGTGTCATTTTAAGTGTAGTAGAAGACAGAGATATAATTTTTGAAAATAATAATGTGTATGCACATTTTATACATAAACAAAGTCTCCCTAATAAAAAATTTTAATCCCTAGAGGATATAAGGTCGAAATATCTATATATAATAGGAATTAGAGATGTTTTTATATCATTTATCCCTTTCATTTTTGTTTTTCCCATTGCAAACCCATTTTAACCTTAACTGCGACAATCAATGTTTACTATTTCAACTATTCATTATAATAAAAATTTAATTTGATGTAATAATATAAAATTATTTATAATTATTTGAAATATGGAATATATTTTAACAAATTCAATTTAAATAATTTCATGAATATATATTTAAATTAAACCTGCACACATTGTAAAAATGTTGTTTTCTGAAAAGAAAATATTAATAAGTATTGATAGTTTTAGTATAAAAATTAAATATCAAAATGACACAAATAAAATAAATTGGATAAAAAAATAATTATTTTAAAAATTTATAGTAATAACACAATTTTATTCAACAGGAGTCATTATAAATTATTTGAATAAAAAATGAGTGTTTAATAAAAATTAGTATTTTTTATTGTTCAATGAAAAACTAATATTTCATATATTAATCAAAAGTTAATCCTAAGATTTTTTTACAAGAAGGATACTAAAATTATATTATATTTATAAAATATTTTTTATTGTTTCCATATTTAATATTATTATTATTTTAGGTAAAACAATAAAATCAATTTTTTATGAATAAAATATTTTTTAGGCATTTACACAACCTTTTAAACAAAAAATATTATCTACCCATTTATTTTAATTTTATAAAAAATCATAATTTTTTGAAAAATTTATTTATTATTATTCCTAATTCCATTAATGACATGAAGGTTAAAATGGGTTTATATAAAAAATATATTTTTATTCCTTGACTATACTCGGTGTTGTGTGTCGTATATGCCATCAAAAAATTTTTCTTATTTTAAAAAATAGTGGTTTCATGGATAAAAATATAATAAATAGATCAAATATATATATATATATATATATTAAAATTTCTTGAAGTTACATTCTCCACAACTTTAATAAATTCAATACCCATATTTTGAACTTTCCCTTATAGGATAAGGGTTTGATATTTGAAAATTCCATTGTGGAAAACATAAATAAAAAAGGTTAAATAAACATCATATTATAAAATATAAAGGTAATTATTAGGGTAATTTTTAATAATACATTAATATTTTTCCATTTATATGACCATTTGTGTGAAGTGAAAATTTGGATATGGAGGAATCGATTAAAAAGATGGAGTATATAGTTTTCATGGATTAGCATAAAATGAATGATCGTGAAAATTTTAATGAACAAGAAAACCACAAATGTATGGTGATTAAAATTCCATTTGATTTATTGGATATAAAATTGGTATTATAATTTATTTCTTGATAATTTTCCTAAAATCAGGGTATTATTTTACCATATAAGAAGATAATGAAATAGGCAGACCTTATATCAATTTTACTTCATAAGCACAGTTTCTTATGTTGGTAATTCTTTGATAATTTTATAGATAATCTCTTACTATATGAAATGAATTTAGAGAAATTATTTTTTATGATTCAAGAATTGGAATTTTCTTTAAATGGATAACAAGATCCATAAATGAGTAAAAATCCATTTCCCATGTCTCTTGATTTTTCCAATAGTAGAATTGGAAGGATAAGTTATACAATAATACATATATTACTATAACCTATAAAATATCACCAACATATAAAATAATCTATTTTATATATGATTAAATAGAATACTCATCCATAATATTTCAAATAAAACTGAAATTATAAAACAATCGATGTAAGCTAACCAATTTTACTAAATAAACATAACAATAGATTCATTAAACAACATAATATTGCTCTTAAGGTCACAGAAAAATATCTAAAGACCGTAATCACTAAAATACCATAATAAATAATATATACTTCAACTAATAAAATCAAATTTGTTAGAATATATTTCATAAATCCAAAAAATTCCACAAAATATAGTAAAAGTTAACTCAAAGCATTGAGCCACCCACCAAATTTAAGTTCACAAATACTACCCAATAAACGTTAACTCGTCATTATTATCTAATCATAGAGTATAGATTAAGGATTATGTTTAATTAATCATGTGTTTTCCAAAAACTTATATACTTTGTAGTAAATGAATTTCCTCCATACCAATCATCAGAAGTATTAAAATCACTAATTAAATACTATTAATGCACAATCATTATATATTTTAGGAATATTATAAGGAGAATATCATCAAATAAGTAATTATATAATCTATTTCTTGAATCCAAATACATATGAACATTAGACATTACATAGTTGAATTATCAAGAAAAATGGATTTTTCTTTACCCCGTAGCTTCTTCTCCAGTATATTCCCTTCATAAATGGAGTAATTCGTTCGATAATTCCCCAACTCCATAATGGTAGTGCAGTATAATTTGAGATCCATTTTTAAATCTGTTTTTTGTCAATTTTAAAAGTTCCATTTGAAAAAATAAACTTCTACTTTAGTAATGGAAAATATAAAATTTAATATGGGTAACTTTTTGGTATTTTTCTAACAATGATTAATTTTTAATGAATAGTGAAAAATAATGAATTTTTAGTAAAACCCATCATTTAATACAATTTATTTACATGATGAGACTAAAATTTTAATTCAGTTTAAAGTTTAATGAGATTATATTTTGATAATTTAATCCAACGTTGATTAGTGGATGTAATTTCACATTGAAATTGGACATAAACACATGTCAATGTTTTGATAGTTATAATTTTATAAAAATATAATTTTTTGGTTTTCACAACAGAAAATAATTTTAAATTAGTTTCTAAAATTTCTTTGTTTTTAATTTTGAATAATGGATTCCATATTTTGAATCAATATGCCCAAATTTTTTAAATAGGTAGCTTTGATATTTATATTTTATGAATAGTAACTTCAGTAAATATTTTATTTACCGTGGTTAAAGGGTAAATATGGTAATAAGGGTAAATAATAACATTGTAATAATATTAAATTACCATGAAAAATGTCCCATTCCTATTTTATTATAGATATATGACAATTGGAATACTATTGTTGATTTAGGGACCACATGGATCCACATGTAAGTAAAAATGAAATATTATAAAAATTAATTTAATGTAATGGAAAACATGACCTAAAATTGTATGTTGTACTAAAACAATTTTTATATGAGTTTACATAAGAGGCATCATCAACTATTAATATTAATTATAAAGATAAAAGTATAACTTTTACCATGGTATTTTATTTATTCTTTTTTGGCATTAAATAAATAAATTTTATTATGACACAACGATTCTGTAGTGATGTATTCATTAATAAAGTATTAAAATAAAAGATATTATAAATGTTAAAATAAATATAATCTAGCTATTTTCAGGACATACAAGAATTTTATGGATTATGTTTATATGTTATATTTGTATTAATTTTTTTTTTTCAGATCAACAAATATTTTATGGGTTTTTAAAAAATCATGATATGAATAGTGTCCAAATGGACAAAATTCATATTTTAAAATATAAAATATTTTATTAAATATTATAAAATTAAAAAAAAAATCTAACATTTTTTAAAATGGTTAGAATAAGTATGGTGGTTTTTTAGGACACATTAATAAGATATTTTTTTGTTTGGGTAACTTTTTTGATTCTCAAAGTGTTAATTGATTTATAAAATGGTAAGTGTAAATAAGGGCTACATAAAAAAGATTTGGATTATTAAACATCCAAACCCATTAAATTATCATTTAATGATTTTATTTATAGTTATTTTCATATTATCTTCTAATTTAACGTGTTTTGGACTTTTTGAAACATAAAATCATTTTATAATAAAATAATTCTTTCAAACATTCCAAAAGATCCCCTCCTCCCCCTTATAAAAGGGCATCAACTCTTACCCATAATCACAACTCTCAAGCCACATTGGCTCATGCATCCTCTGCCAAAATAAGATCAAATCATCCCTTTTTCCTCCTATAATCTTTATCATATGCATAATCCACTTCATGACATCCTTTTTCTTGAATCCCAAGGGAGATACCTAATTTTGAGGGAATTTCATTCCTCATGTTCACTTCTTTTATTTTACTTCTTCACTCCCAATTCTATTATTATTATTTTATTACATAACAACACTAGTATACCAAATATTCTATGTTTTTGTTATGATAAGGATTCAAAATACATTTACACAGTCCACCATCTAATGGGTATATAACATACTATTTCTGTGGACTGCGATCTACTGCCTCACGAAACAATTATTATTCTATATTCCCATACCACCTCTTATGGTGGCCATTATGATGGCACTATAATTATATATGATATTAATTATATTTTTTATCACAATACTTCTGTAATTATTTTTTATAACATAACTTTATGATCTTCATCTTGTATAAATACGATAACTTAATTTGAGGAACTGTGGACCACCAAGCCCTGCAAGTGATACGAATCATTAATACTAAACATGGAATGTATAAAGTATAGAATTAATTAACTTATGTAACATATATATAATATATATTATACTGGAATTATAATATACCTATTTATTTTTTATTTTTTCCTTCCATTAAATATGATAAATAAATGAAAGTAGCGTTCTTGCGTACATATGCATTATCGTCGCTATGAACAGTGTGATTCATTTATTTTATCCAAATGATATGGACTATTCTAAATAAATATGTACTAGATATATATGATATATATGAAATATAAATCATTGATATCATTCTTGAGATAATTTACTTTTAACCACATGGAAAATTATAAAATATAACAAGTTCATTTATTAATCAAGTTCCAAACATCAACATGATATCTGATATGAACTCAAATAATTAAGTAATTGTTATAGCATAGTAATAAGTGATAGTAAAGGAATAATAATCTTGAAAATTATATAAGGCAACTATAAAATAAATTAGGTTTATTATTCTATAAGAACAAGGATCTTACGAGTCATGTCGGATATGAGGTAAGGAACTTCATCTCAATCTCCTTTCATTGAGGCATATTTAGATAATATATAACTCCTTCCATTATATGTTTTATAATACAACCCTTTAACTTTAACATTCATTTTGAGGGAATATTTCTTCAAAAAATCATTTTACTAAACGAAAAATGAATTTTTTTAACATATGTAGAGATAATGACTTATACGCCGTTGTAATCATTATTTGACATCCTCTATATGCCTTAAAGTTTTTAAAAGGAAATATAAATACAATAAATTGGTTTTTGGGTGTTTTTCAATAGAATTTTTTTTAAATGTATTCATTATTTCAATATCTTTAAATTACTTCTTTTTATGGAAAATTAATTTTTATTAGTGAAATGTTTATATTTTCATTATTTAATGTGTTGTTATTTTTTAATGGTACTTTGAAATTTGATGGGAGGTTACATGATAAAACAAATGAAGGTTATTTATTTGATAAACCAATAACAAGTGGTCATGTTATAACCTCTAATGCATTGGGTATTGATGTTTTCAATATGGCTATTCCATTTATTGATATGTGTGTAAGTTGATCGTATGGTTATTCCATTTCAGTATGTTTATGTCCCAAATTACCTTTATATGCTATTTATTTCTTTCTAGGGGGTTTATAGTAATCATATGGTTATAAAAAAGGTATTAAATGAGATTATATTTAGTTGTTTATTTTTAATACTTCTTAACGGTCAAAATTATTATTTTATGATAAAGTATTATTGGTTATCATGTTATCCTAAGACAAATTGTTTTCTCTGTTTATGTATCCCTTTCTATGCTTTTTTAAGACCATACCACTTTTTAAAATTTATTCACATGACTTAATGATGAATACTATCAAGATGTGATGAAGGAAATGTTATGTTGTTTAGAACATGGAACTAAACATGTCAATTTATTAAGAGTTTTTGTTTTATAAAAAAATAGATAGTGTATAGAAGTGTATACTTATAATATTTATGCTGTTATGTATATGTTATGAACTAATTATCTAAATCTATAAACATGAAAAGATCCCCAATGTGAATTATTAATGTAATTCAAGATTAGTTAATATTTATGGCTGAGCCCTTACAGTTGGTATTGGAGGAATAGTTTAGAAAACAATAGGGATTATGAGTCTTTGTTAAACACATTGGAAGTCTCTATGTCCATTCATTATGTTAAATCCTTGTTTTATAACTCTTTTAGATCAACGAGGGTCTGTTACAAATGGATGGTGGTGAATCTCAAATGACATTCCTATCTATTTCTGATGACACAGTGGCAATAATTATTTCAAAGTCATGTTTGAATGATTGTGAAACGTTTTCTAGCATACAACTCACATGAAAGAAGTTGTTTGAGATATCAAACACCTCCAATATACCTTTATACCATCATGTATCATGGGATTTATTTAATGAAATCATGTTTTCTCAATATTCTCATATTTTCAAGAAAGGTAAATATTATCAAAGAATTTTCAAATATTTTACCATATCACAATATTTTGAAGAATATTATGATTTTAAAAAATCTAGTGAAAAAATAGATCCTTGCTCAAACTATTTATATTTTCTTTTAAAATATAGTCTCTCAACACAGACTTTTTCATTTTTAATAGACCATTGATACAAATTTTTTACCCCAACTTAGTCTATGTTTTTTATAAAATTCATGTTTTATCATATGTTTTGAAATTATATGTCATACATGATTATTTTTCAAAACTATTTTTCTACAAACACTCATATGACCCAAGATTATGAGGTGTATTAGGATGAATGAAGCAAATGATTTTGAAGGATCTCTAAATAATTTCTAAAATTCATGGACCTTCTATCAATGTGAATATGATGATGATGAATCCAAGTGGACATCATGATCAAGGTATGAAGTTTTTTCTTTTGGGGATAGTTTATTTTATCGTATGTTGGGGAAATAAAAAATTGACAATGAATAGAAGACTACATTAATTAAGATGTTGCGGTCATAATGTGTTGGGATGAAAATGGGAGGTATAATACAACCATTGAGGTTAAAATATTATAGGGTTATTTTTTAGTTTTATAAAAAGGGACAACCCACAAGATGGGTGAAATCCTGTCGCATCGGGCAAGACCGTGGGAATTGAACCCACAACTGAAGGGCGGCAAAGGTGCATCACCTACCACTGGCCTACGTGAAGTCCTTGGTTAGTATGAATTATTATTTATTAGATAAGTGATATTATGGATCAATAATAAGATGATTTTTGGAACTTATGGTTTTTCAAATAGATATTTTTAGTGTAGGAAAATGATTTGGTGATTGAGTAATAAATGTTAATTTAAAATATGTTTTCTCCTTTGGATACACTATATTCCCATGTAAATTAGAAAACAATAGGATTTTATTTGATAAGTAATGGAGGAATATTATTTTGGAAGAATATATATTTTTATTTCAGACATATAGTGATTTGGGTTATTTATGGAAATGATTAACATATCTTTGAGAATATGTGATTAGGTAAATTACACATCAGTATGGGTTTTTAAGAGCAGTCTATGATATTTGAAGATAAATGTTAAGATATTATATGGAATAATATATGATTAAATCTTTTTGTTTTTTGGGTTTCAATCTTATTTTGGATTACATTGAATAATTATAAGGATAGTTTTTTATTGAATGGTCTTTTTGAACATTGCGTAATTTTTGTTTAATTTTTTAGATTAAAAATAATATTTATTTCTGAAAAAGATTATTCTTTTTTTGGATCATCAGATCTTATAATAACCATTTTGGTTTTCGTTAATATATAGTTAATATTTTTTGATTATGTAATTCTATATAAGTTTATTCTAGCACTTTTAATGGCACCAATCCAGATTGAATACTCATCGTTTATTGAAAAAGGATGATGTGGTAGAAATTTAGTAAGGGATGAATGTATACATGACAAGTAGGTATTTTCCTTTATGTTCTTTATCAAGATCATAAAGAAATTCCTCAAAATTATGAAAAGGAACATAAAAGAAAAAGGTCGAGATTATACTTTTCATACTGGGGAGTCAAAGAACCTTTAACCAATCACAATTTTGTGATTTTATAGTGGTTAACTATCTCATAATAATGTTTTCTAACACTCTCTATTAGAACACATTGCTTAGTTTTTCTTCCATACCCTTCTCTTTGTACACACAATCCTAGTATGGGTTATCAGAGATGGAAATTTTACTTCCCTTTAATTCTTTTAAAGTGATAATTTTATTGACTCATTTTATTTTGTGGGATTTTCAATGATGCTTCCAAGCCCAATTTTAAAATTTCGAGGTTGCAATTTCCAAAAAAGGGGGAAGGATGTAACGATCGAGGTATTTATAGAATAATAATTTTTCATGTATATTAAAATTTATAAATAATATATTGATTTTATCTTAAATAGGACACTTTTTTGATATCTTACTAAACAGACATCCACGGGTTTCTTTTAAATCCTATGTCGCACAAAATTTTACGTTTTATAAAAAAGTCATATAATAATAATAATATTTTAATTGATAGTTAACGCATAGCCGTTGAATTGCTTGGAATGATCATTACTAACTAGATTATGATTACACAGGTCTGTTAAATTTATTTACATTTATCCAATATATTTTAGAAGGCATAAAATATGAACGAATTATATTTTAAGCTTGAAATATTCTGATATTTTTTTAAAGGTTGATTTATCACCTTTTGATGGGGAACCATTTTTAATCTAGTTTTTGTAACTTTTATATGTTCCATGTGAGAAAATTACCTTCTAATTTAGAATAGGGACATAATAATTTACTTTGGGTAATTATTTGGTATTTTTCTGATAATGTACATTTTTTTAATGAATAGTGGAAAATACTACATTTAAGTCAACACTGTCTTTTAATCTAATTAATTTATATTATTATATTTCTCTTTTAATTGATTTTAAAGTGTTATTATATTTTATTTTTATCATTTCATCCAATTTTGTTCATTTTATGTAATTTCACATTGAAATTAGATATAAACCCATGTTAATATTTTGATAGTTATTATTTCGTAAAAACACATTTTTTGGTTCTCACAATGGAATTTCAATTTAAATTATTTTCTGAAACATGTGTGTTTTTAAATTATAAAAATGGATTCTATATTTGGAATCAGGAGGTAAAAATTGTGTAAATAGGAAACATTAATTTTTAGACATTATGAATAGTATATTCAGTAAATATTTTATTTGCCATGGTTAAAAGGTAAATCTGGTAAATAAGGGTAAGAAATAATATTATAATAATATTAAATTACAATAACACATGTCCTAATCATATTGGATGAGAAATATATGACAATGGGCATCTTTAGGTCTATTTTCATACCTCGAGGAGCCACTAGTAAGTGAAATGACATTTTAAAAATATTTATTTATTGTAAATGAAAATATATCATAATCATGTATCTTTTACTAAAACAATTTTTATACTGGGTTATATAAGTGATATCTTCGACTATAAGTATCAATTATAAATTTAATAGGATTTAATAAATAATTGTACTTTATATATAATTTTTAGAAATTATATAAAAAATATAATTAATGCACAATGATGATATAATGATTGTTTCATTGATAAAAGATTCAAATTAATTATATTATAATGTTAAAATGAAATTAATTTTTTTATTTCATCGAAAAATTATATAGATTATGGTTACATGTTATATTTTTATTATTTTTTTTTATTGAATCAATAATGTTTTATGGGTTTTCAAAAATTTGTGATATGAATAATATCAAAATTCACATAATTCATTTGATAAAATATAAAATATTTTATTAAATATTTTAAAATTCCAAAAAATATATGATTCATATAAATGGTGATAATAAGACTAAAATTTTTATTAATGGATCTTTAATTGGATATTTTTCAGTTTTTTGAAACTATTTTGATTCTCAAAGTATTAAATGCTTGATAAAATGGTAAGAGTAAAAAATTGTTAAATATACAATATAAGGATTAAAAAAATTATAACTTTTGAAATTATTATGGGATGATTTTATTTAGACTTATATTCATCTTATATTCTAATTTAATGAGTTTTTGGAATTTTGAAACTGAAAATAATTTTTTAATAAAATAATACATTCTATCTTTCCTAAAGGGCACATTCCCCCATTATAAGAGAGCATCATATCTAAATCTTACTCACACCACACTATCCCCCTTGGTTCATAAAAAATCTGAATAAAGAAGCTCTAAAAATCCAATTAATTCTACTATAATCATTTCCATATGCATAAGGAACTTTATGAATGGATTTTGGTTCAATACAAACGGAGTTAGATGATTTAGAGGTAACATATTCTTTCAAGTACTCATCTTTTATTTTACTTTGTCTCTCCCTATTATATTATTATTATTTGATTACATAACAAATAAAGTATCCTAAACATTATAGTTTGCTTTTAGGATAATTATTCAAACTACACTTACACCCACCTCCATCTAATGAGTATATTACATTCTGTTTCTTTGGACAAAGAACTACAGTCTCCCAAAATGATGATTGTTCAATCTTCACCTACCACCCCTTATGGTGGCCATTGTGATGGAACTATAATTATAAATGATATTATTGATATTTATTTTTTCTCCATTCTTATTTAATTATCATTTACAACATAACATTATTCTTTTCAAGTTGTATAAATATGATAATTTCATTTTAGGAAGGGTGGGCAACCGCCCCCATAATGTGACATGAATCGTTCATTCTACACATGGAACTTATAAAGGATGGAATTAATGAAATTATATAACCTATATAAAATATATGTTAAAATGTAATTATTATATACCTATTTATCAATCAGTTTTCATTCCTACAAATTTGAAAATGAATTGAATGTAGCTTTCATGCGTATATACGACTTACTGTATCCATGAATGGTGAATTTTATTTGTTATATAAAAAATCAATGGAAATTATAAATAAAAAAATACTAGATATAATATATATATATTACATAAATCTTGAATATCATTTTGGAGATAATGTACTTTTGACTACATGAACAATTTGTAATTTTAACGAGCTCATTTTTGACTCTAGATCCGAACATCGGCAAAATGCCTGATATAAACTCAAATAGTTAAAAAATTGTTATAGCTAGGTAATAACTGATTTAAAAGTAATAATAAACATGAAAAAGGTTCTGATTCAAGTAGATTTTAAATTAAGTTTATTTTTCAAGAATAATTAGGAACATACGAGTCAAGTCGAACACAATGTAAGGGAATTCGTCTCAATCTCCTTTTATTGAGGCATATTTTGATAATATATACCTCCTTTTATACAGTTTATAATAAAACTCTTTTAATTTTACATTCATTAAATATGAATATTTCTCTACAAAGTATTTTACTTAACAAAAAATGATTTTTTAACGTATGCGGCGATAATAACCTCATCGACATTATATTCAGTATTTGGATTCCTCTATAAGCCATAATGGTTTTAAAAGGGAAATATAAATCCCCTTATTCTGTTATTGGGTGTTTTGGTATTTAAAATGGGTTTTGAAATAGATTGAGTATTTCAATATATTGAAATGATTTCTTGTGATTTCAAATGAATTGTTATTAGTTGAATATTGATATTTTTAATATTTTATGTGTATTGATTATATAATGGTACATGGACATTTGACATGTGGTTACGTGATAAAAAAATGGTGGGTGGAATTGTGATAAACCAGGGACATGTGTTTATGTTATAACCTCCAATGGATTGGGTATGGAATTCTCCGTTTGGCCATTCAATTTTGTGGCATGTGTAAAAGTCGAATGTATGGTTATTTCATTTTAGTATGTTTATGTCCAAAATTACATTTATATGCTATATGTTTTTTAGGTTTTATGGAAATACTAGGGTTACAAAAAGGTTAATAAATGTTATTATATCGAGTAAACTATATTTACTACTTCATAAGGGTGAAAAGTATTACTTTATGATAAATTATTCATGGTTTTCATTTTATCCAAAGACTAACCATTTTATTTATTTATGTATTCCATTCTGAGATTTCTAATGCTCATCCAATGTTTGGAAATTTTTATGGGATGTCTTAAAAATGAATAGGGTCAACGATGGGATAATAGAAAATTCATGTTGTTTAAATCATGGAACTAATCATGTCTATTTTTAAATATCTTGTGTTCTATAAAAAAAATAGTGAGTAGAAGTCTATACTTGTAATATTACGGTTGTTATATATAAGTTATGAAAAATTCTCAAGAGCTCTAAACCTGATGAGATCCTCAATGACATTTATTAAAATAATTTGAGATTATGTAATGTTTATGGTTGGGTCCTCACAATTAACTTTTTGAAAAACTTTTTAAGTGCCACTTTTGGGTTGACAAAATTCATATATTTGGTCACATTATCTTAGAATTATGTGTATCTATTGACCCTAAAATGTATGGTGTTCTTGTTTCATGGGAGAATCACACGAATGTGTTTGATATACAATGATTCTTGGGGTAGGCGGGATGTTATAGGCATTTTATAAAAAACATCCCATACAATGATTCACCAACCTCTGGCCTTAAAAAGAATGGTGTTAAGTTCCAATGGTCAGAAACATGGGAAAAATCAATTGATAAGTTTAAATGGAGTCTTGTCTCATCACCTATTATGATTTATCTAATTCCAGGCATAGGTTATACCATCTCTTTTGATGCATCACACATCTTCTTAGAAGCACTGCTGATGTTGTTGGATATATTCATTGCGTATGTATATCGGTTGTTGAGGCATCATGAAAGAAACTAATCAACACATGACCATGATATAACAGTTGTTTTCTATGCCTTATGTTGCTGGATTTACAATCTGTTGGTTGAGTTCTTTAAGGTGTACATGGACAACAAGACCCTAAAATATATCTTTAATCATAATGACTTGAATCTCATACAATATAGATCAGTTGATTATCTACAATACTTTGATTTTTGATATTTACTATCTATCTGGGAAGAGCAATGTAGTTGGTTATGCATAGAGTCAAAAAACAATAGAAAAATACATAAATGAATCCATTGATGAATGGATATTAATGGACCTCTTTTCTGAGAATCATTTGGAGTTTCATGATTTTCATGAGTAGTCTTACCTCTTAGACTTGACAGTTACCTATTCTCTCCATAAAGAAGGTGAAGGTTAGAATGTTTTAATATCATGATGGATTGGTTATTTATGTGTGTATATATGAAAATAAACCACATTGCTAATAGTCTATGGACAAATACTATATCCTATGAATACTTGGATTTTTTGTGTTCTTATAGATATTAGAGAGATGTTAATAGAAGTGTCCATAGATTTTTAGAAAACAGTTCATCCCAAAATATCCAAGATGTATTGAGATTTACAATGCGATTTTTAGAGGCCTGTGAAGAAATTACATGTAGTAGGCTTTATATCTAGGCATTACACCTCTCAGTTTGTGATGATAGAGGACCAGAGACGTACTAGATTATTACCACCCCAATCAGTCTCAGAATAGAAATATGAAGATGTTTCAATGGACATTGTAATAGGTTTACATAGGTCACTTGGAGGTAAGGATATTGTATGGGTTGTCATTGGCAGGGTGATTAAAGTGCCTCACTTCATTAATATTTTGTAAAACATATATGTTATTTATCTGGAAAGACTCTATATCTGTGAGATCATATGGCTAAATAGTGTCACTGTTAGCATCATTTCATATAGGTACACTTTCATCATACCACCAATATTTTAGGTACTGTAGAATTATATAGTAACACAGGTGCTTGAATGTATAGCTTTTCATCCTCAGGCTGGTGGAAAACCAAAACAGACAATAGAGGTCCAAGTGGATATGATCTGAGCTTGTTTCTGTGATTTTTTCGGTTCAAGGGAGAAGAATATCTATCTCATTGATTTCACTTATTATAATATCATTCAAGTGAAAATTTTGATTTCTCATTTTCAGGCCTTATATGGTATACCATGTTATTCACCTCTGTGCTGGCTAGAGGCAGGAGAGGAAGCACTATATGGCCATCATTTCATTTAGGGGACTCTAGAGTAGGTTTAGATGGTCTGAAAGTGTATGAATACTACTCAATCTAGGCATAAATATTATGTCTATCACCATCAGTGACCTCTATAGTTTGAGGTCAGGGATTGTGTATTTATGCAATTATTGTCCATGATTGGGAATAGATAGATACATAGGAAATCAAATCTATTACTTGGTTTTGTAGGAATGTTTGATCTCATAGAGAGAGTCGGGTCGATGGCCTATTAATTGATACTACCTTGGAGGTATCATGTGATGCATTATGTCTTCCATGTTTCTTAGATTCACCAATATCATGCTTACCCATATCATCCCATTGATCCTGATGAAGTTGAGTTAGTTCATGATTCTACCTTTGAGGACTATCAACTACACATCATTAAATGAATCATGAAGGATATCTGAGGATGGTATATCCCTCTTTTACAGGATCTATAGAAGCAAGGACACATGAAATATGAGAAATTGGAGCGGGGGGCTGATATATGTGGCAAGTGGCCTATGTTTTTCTCAAATAGTGCTTCAACACACATTGATGTTGAACTCAATAAAGAGTTCTTTTATTGGAAGAAGACTATAAGAACCAAATGTTTCTCTGAGGTGTGGATCCTACAAAAATTATAGTAATTACAAATTTTGGATATAATATTTATTGATAATGAGTTAGAAAACAGATCATGAATTTCTGGGGATTTTTTAGAGCCCAAAAACCATCACTTTGGGAATACTATCAATATCTCAATGTTAGATAAAACTATCCTTGTAGAGTGAAAGGATAGATCTAACGATACTGATGGTTTTAATTTTTTGGTTGAGCCGTCTTGAATGGTGTTCATTTGGTTTCCATAACCATGTGGCCAAACCATGAGAGTTCCCCTTTTCAAAGGAACTCAAGTAGTGTTTGCACACAGTTTTTAAAATCAAGCATACAAACCGACAAAAATATAATTTTTGTGTAACCTAACCACTTTCCCCTTAATGAATTAATTAAGCTCCCCTTCCCCCATAATCATATTTCAAAATGGATTATCATCCATTACACTCATTTTAGATTTTTTGAAGGCATATGGTAGGGTTCAAGATTTCTCAATAATATTAAATATCTTTTAGATTTTTTTCATCGCGTTAGATGTGAAACAGTATGTACCCTAGTATTTTTTTGTCACACTACTTCCCTCTTCCTCTGGAACATGTTATCGAGGTGTGAGTGTTCTTTAAATTTTCTCAAATATTCTTTCTTCTATGTCGAATCCGAGGCTGATATCTGAGGAGTAGAGTCGTGTGAGCCTATGGTGTGTGTTTTATAACTAATACATAATGTTCAATGATTTTGGAATTTGTAGTGTGGGGCCCATGATTTCATCGGTTGTTGTTTATTGAATTTATATTAGATGATTACAGTCACTAGAACTATATGGTTACGATCTTTCCAAGTATTTTATTAGTTGTGAGTGGTAATGACCGCAATTCCATCCAACCCATGTAGGATATTATGATTTAATTTGTGTTTACTGTTTTAACACATTTGATCTACCATTCAGGTGAGCCTTGAATTAAAATTCCTAAGGATATTCTTTTATATATAATAAATGTCTTGCTTTAAATTGTAAATATTATAATTGAAGGTAAATTTATTTCCCAACACTTAACCTGCCGAATGTAAGTGCCTTAAATTAGTGAATCAATTATAAATAGAAATTGGAAAGTATACTATGAATATGACTTGGCCTTTAAAAATATAATTTAATAGTAGGTTCCATATCTGTATCACCCCTTACCATTTAAATGGAATTTTGTGTATTGATACTTGATTAATTATAAATGAAATAAGTGGGTTAAATGATTTTTTTATTTTACTTTCCCTTGTCACAGTAATGAAAGTAAAGTCTTAAACCAATTGTACTTATTGATAAATTTTGAGTTGATTAATGGAATGCATATTAACGGTCATATCACAATAATGAAGGGAAAGGAATCAACCAAATGGGATTATTGATAAATTATAACATGATTAGCGAATTTCATACTATTGGCCTTATCACACTAATGAAAGACAAGGATTGAACCATATGTACTTATTGAAAAATTATGAATTGATTATAAGGTTTCCTTCTACATGACCATATCACACTATTTAAAGGAAAGGTTTGAACTAAATAAAATATTATTTGACATTATTATCAAGTAGGAGTGCCCTACCATGAGCTCACCATTGATTCTTATCATGGAATTACTTGAGCACCCAGGAACCCCACAGTGATTCATAGATACAACTCTCTTAGGTCGAAACCCACCATGAACTAGATCGTTTCATATTCGTGGATGCACCATAGGGAAATAGAGGATCCCTAAAAAATGTAGAAGGATTACCTGGATACACTTATTTTATCCAATATTTACTAGTAGCTTACATGGTTAATGGTCATAGAGCCCAGTCACTTTTTAGACCCATTTTACACTGGGATATCACATTGGATTCAATTGGAGTATTTTTATGGAATGCCTTGGAATATAATCCATAGATTACACTATTACCCTTATCCAGTAGGCAGTTATTTTACAGTTCAAGACCCTTGATCTATGTATTTCCATCATTATTACCTTGTAGCATCATTATTAAATATCATTAATGGTTTCCACGTTATATCTTAGAACCTTCACTATTGCCTCCATGTGGATTATTTATAAACTAGTAATAATAAAATAACTAAATGGTTATATATCCAAACACTAGATGAAAGATGAAGTAGGTACTTGTGTATTTTGTAACAATTTACTCCTTTACTTTAAATATCCATTCCCACACACAATTACACTTTCAATATATAGGATGTATTTTATAGATAATATTGGTGATGAACCACTGATATTTATCACACACCCCCTCTAGGAACCATTTGGTACCTGTGTAAGATTACATGTATGCAGACATTGAAAAAGGGAAGCATACCACTTCAAAAACATGATTGTTTAATCTTTAAGATAGAGCATGATAGCAAATGAATAAGCCGAAGATCAGTAATAATTGGATAGTCTATCAATTTCCTTTAAACATTATTGGAAGTTTTTATTCGTATCATTTTTATCCATGTTTTCCAGTTTTATAGTGACATGACATATCATCATTAGTTGATCCATTTGATTAACTTATTGTAAACCTTATTTATTATTTACATTATATTGCTTCAGCTATTTACCCATTTTAATATTTATCCATTATACTACACTCTAGTAATGAAGGCACAATATCCCCATGGAAACACCCTAGGCCCTCACTGAAAATTGTCAACCTCACACATTTGGGGACATGTGTTTGGTGCCATCAGTCACATTGGTCTTATGTCACCTATTAAGTGGAATTTGAGTACTCGACATCACATACCAATACATTACTATGGTATCATATACATATACTTGTACTCAAATTAGATTATATTGTTATATTCTCAAACCTACATTTTCATAAATATACTATAAATGTATTATAAAAAAATAATCTCATAAAAACTATGAAGGGGAAAAACCTAGTATCCCTGAGAAAGTGGTTACATTGTTACATTTTTTGTAGTTAGAATCAATCACATGCAACATGAATAAATTGTTTAGTAGTCTTGGTAAACTATATACATACTGGAAATTCACATTACATTTTAAAACATAAAATTAACAATGTTTCCCCTTTGAGAACTCAAATTTTATCACATAGTATTCTAGAATATTAATAATAAAGAACATCCTTTTATCATATGGAAAATAAAACACATGAAAGTACCGAGGTCAAATGTTTAGTAGAAGAATGATAACAACAAAATCTATCAAGATTAAAAATCTTCTCAAATTTTTAATTTAAATAACTATAAAATTCCATTAAATCTATTGCATGTGAATTATATGGGACCAATAAATGATGATCAAATATATTTCCACATAAACATCCCCTTGATTTCCGTGCTTATACATGGACATTCTAACATATCAAATAATCAAATGGTACATCGATTACTGATATCAAAACGAGGGAATTAATAAATCTAGACATCGCAACTGTATTATCAAATAAACGGTCTACCAAATATTACATAAATATATGAGGCATTAGTTAAATACTTAATGTTTATTGTCTCATTAGACATACCGATGCATCTCGGGGAGAAAGAGGGCCCCTGATATAAATTATTAAGACCAATTAATTCTTTTTTTGAATGGAGTGAAACATAATTAACATAATAATTCATATTGAAAAATATAAACTTTTAATACATTCCACAGTCAATAAATATAATCATAAAATATTAAGCCTAATACATAAAATTTTATCAGTTAGTGAATATATATTTAAAATGACTATAAAACATCTAGATAAATAATGAGGATATTATAATTGGAAAATCTTGATGTGTGAAGGTTAGTCATCTTCACCACTTTTCAAGTCCCGATAAATTAATTTTTAAAATAAATGAATATATTAAGGGGTTCATATAATTTGTTATTCAATAAAAATAGAATGATGCAATATCTATGAATCATGGAATTCCAAACAATAATGAACAAAAAAAGTATCCTATAATTTATTCCAACAGAATTATATAACATATAGAACACTAATTTTATTTTTATTTGATCATATAATTCAATGGTTGGAGATCAAATTACATTTTTTCAATTATTGAATAAATCACTATTTTAGGTTTTTTATGTTTTAATCCGTGATAACCAACTAGAATATCAATAAAATTATTTTTCTTATTCATAATTTTAATTAAAAAAATAAAAAATTTCATCCAATATGTATGTGAAATTTACTTAGGGGAATCCTATTGTGGAATTTAAATACATGTATAAATTGTAAGTGTGGATATTATTATGTTGGATCAAATTACCATATGATGTTAACATTTTTATTAGTTTTACAGTTACATAACATTAGATCTAGAACAATTTATTAAATTAATTGAATCGTGAATTTGAAGTCACAATAAGATTTGGGCATATAAATTTTTGTTACACCACATAAACCCCAAACATTGATAATTTAGTCATGTTGTTTTATTTCAGAAAAAAGAGTATAATTTTAACAAATTGTTTCTAATTTTATATATGATAAATATTTAACATTGAAAATTAATGTATGATATAAATTTGACTACATATATTAGACTATGATTAACATCACCCTATATTAAATTAACATATGATAAATATTTTATAAACATACTCTAAACAGGACTATATTTCTAATTTTCCTTCCAATTCAAATAGTTCCACCTCCACATTGACTCATACTGATCTCATTACATGAAAATAACATCATTAAACTATTTGAAAAAATGATCCTTACATAGAATTGGAGATGTAATCCAGAAAAAATAAATTATATTAAAATTCACCTACAAATGTTATCTAATATAAAACAACACACATATGATTTATAAAAAAACTAGTTTCATTCATCATAATTTTAATTGTATCATGGTCTTTAGATATTATATATAATAGTATAGTGGGATGGAATTCTACCAAATTATGGGTCTTCAAGTTCCAATTAGTTATCCATAGTACCATTAATTATAAAAACTCTTCTATATTATTACTACAGTCATCACTAATTATATTCCAAACTATTTAAGATACTATGATAAATCCTCCTCAATCACATGTCATGTTCATTAATAAATGTAATATATTTTAATATCCTGATGCCTGTGATAATAGGAAATTTATCTATCCATGTATTTTAAATAACCTACTTTTCATTCATTATTGATCATAGTTTTTTGGAATAATATCCTATATATTTAGTTGTTGGATACTCCAATCCATCATCTAACCCAACTCCTATTCAGAATGACATTAACAGTGACAGTATAATGATGGAAAATAGATAACATCATCAATCCAATGTCACATTGATCTCCCAATTTATGTTATTTATCATTAATTGAATTATTCAAATAATCAATGTATTTTCTCTCCCCCAACCTAAAAATCATGAAGAATGAATTACAATGAAATCCCACTTAATGTTAGGGTTACCTCCAAGATTATTTGTTCCGTGGATTGTGAGAACCAATTTAAAGGGGGTGGTAGTGAATCAGTGGTGATAATTCATAATGTCCTCAGTCATTGAAATTAACACTACAACTCATTATAGATTAAATCAATTTTAGCCTTATCAAACTCAATAAACCTTTATATAAAATGTTATAAAATTAAATATTAGCATTAAATATTTACAATAGTTTACACCACTGTTGTTCATTACATCCTTTTGTGTAAACTCAAATAATTCAATGGGAATCCATTCTAATATGAAGTGAGTATAATTTTTCCCAACATCCATAAGAATCGTTTTATATCCAGATATGAATTGATACTAATTATCATTAGATATAAAATATTATTTTTGTATTGAGGAACAAATATAAGAATTTTTCGAAAAATATCAAAGTTAATTCATTGGTAGAATTCATCATCTCATTACCCCGTCTGCTAAGACACTATCCTGTGCATATGCATCATATGATCTATGAAACTTCATCCAGAAAAAGATAATTTTATTCTAATTTCGTCCTTTTTTTGGTGAAAATATGTCTTGTCTATAATAGATCTATGAAACAATGATCTTTATTTTTTTAGTGAACAAAATGCATCATTGAAAAAACTACCTAATATCAATGTTTGGGAAAACAACTCAATTATATCTTTGAAAATTCCCTCTAAAAAATCTATTTGGTACCAAATCTCACTAAACCGTTGTCTGAGGTAATTCTTATTCAACCATATATTGACTTTTCTAGTCAATCACACTACAAAATTCATTTAACCCTGAAAATATCTTAAATAAGAATAGTATTCATTGAACTATATTACACTTTCAACCCTTTTAATGGTATTTATTTGGGAAAGAAGGCTGTAAATCAGAAATATTTTCCATATCATCCAAAATTAATAATGAAATTATCCTCCTCAATTTAAAATCATTGTATTCCTCTTAATCATTCTAGAACTATCTTGAATATTCATGAAATTAATGAATTTGAAACCTATGTCAAACTTCTATAAACTAATAGTTATAGAATGTTTCATGTTTCCTTGCCAATGGAAAAATGAAAAATGCTATATAGACTTTCTTTATAATCATCGTTTTAAAGGGAATTATAGTTATGAGTAAAGATTCAATGATTTAGTTTTGGTAAATTATTTGCTAATAACAAAAATATATAATATCTCCATTCACCAAATTTATTATATCCAGGGAATTTTATTTTTCTCCAACTAGGGAAAAACAATTAGGTGAGTTGATCAGCTCTCCATAATTTTCCTCTACTGATTGAATTAGTTTAATGAAATCATCAATTCGTCACCCATTTCTTCTAATATCATACCTCTAACCAATGAACACAGATTGTTTTCTATATTGATATTCCTAATGAACTGAAATATCTCTATCTTAACAACTAGTGTCTGATTGAAAATAATAAATATCTTATAAGATTAAACATCAATTATTTCATTTTTTTGAGCCATCAATCAGATACATTCTTACCGCCTAAATTTTGATTCATATTTTTAAACAATTTTCAATAATTTTAAATTTATTTTTGATCAAAATAATAATTATATTTAAATTTATATTCATAACGGTATTTTTGAAAATAAATAATTAACATTTCATTAAATTAATTAAGAATGACTGTGTTTTTGGATTTAGAAATTACTTTATGAATTTTCGACTGGTATTTAGTGAATTGGATATGAATTTATTAATATCATTTTATTATATAGGACATTAACAAAAAATAGGCCAAATACATGAAAACATTCAATAATGATTCACATAATAGATATCCTAACTAAAATTAATATACGGTCACACAGCCTATTCAGGGGCCTGTTATAGAAGAAATTGATTATGCGAATCAATCCAATACAGTGGCCTACGGTGAGTCAATCCTATGGGTAGTACATATTGGGGAGAGGCTCCCATGGGCTGCATAACATGAAGCCCAGGTGTCTGTATGTGTTTTGCTAGATCCCACCCCAGTACAATTATCAAAGCCATGAACCAGAGAAAATATATTATAGACGAGTTCTCAAAGAGTTTATTTCTGATATGGAATGCTCGTTATTCGAGTAATGATTTATATTTTTATAGAAATGTTTTCATCCCATTCCACATACACACACCTAGTGCTCAGGAACATTCTAGCCACAAATATTTCATGATCTATCATTGTCACCTTCACCTTCAACATTCGGCGTCCACTACTACAAAACAGGAACCACTAATAAGTATCCAAATAATATTTGGCTTGAGATTATCAAATTTTCATCACCAAAAACACCAACTATCACCTCTATGTCCCTAGATGATTACCACACAGCCGTATTTGAGTCTTAATATATCCAAATTGATGGATCAATAATGGATTATACTGATGTCCTCTACTACTACTTCCTCCATCCACATTCATTATCATCTACAACTCACTGATGTTTCAACTATAAATAACATGTTTAACCAAAAAAAGCCCATGCTCGAGCCATTGGTAACTTCCACTGAGCAAGAACACATATAATCAACCACCAGTCCTCGGAAATCCTTCATTAGGAACATTTCGATGTTCATCAGACCACTTTGAAGGACAGATTAAGGAGGATTCATCACATCCATGCTCAACACTCTAGAATACTTCCACGCTTCCATGTTTTCCATGTAACCAATTCATATGGATAATCCAAACTTACATAATTTCAGGATAAGTCCAAACACACTACCTCATTGAAGTAGTCCAGGTATCGAATATTTAAACACCTAAATTCTAATGTTGTTTCCATTATCATAACCATGGGTCTCAAGAAGATCCTTGAAGAGAGGTTTGGAGATCCAATTACCACTATGTGAGATAAGATAAAAAAATTTTCTATTAATATATAAGGATCATACTATAAGGCCTCGGCCTTAAACCTTACTTAATATTGAATTAAATGAATAACTCACATTGAGGATCTTTTCACGGTTTAGTGTATTAGAGAATTAGGACATAACTATTACATCTCAAAAAGATTAAAAAGTAGAAACTTCTACTAAGTTTCCATAAAATAAAAAATCTTAAAAGGAAACATGTCTAGTTCCATGTTTTAGATAACATGAATTTCACTTGATCCCATCCTTGACCCTATTCCACATTATGTCTTGTGAAAAAGATTTCAAAAAAAACTTGGGGTAGGCATAAAAAGCTCAGTAAGGGATACAAAATGAATGAAAACTGTTAGTTTTTCAAAACAACACGTAAACAATGTATACTTTATCAAAGTAATACTTTTCACCATTATGAAGTAGTAAAAACTCTTCACTGAAATAAAAGATCATTACTTACCCTTTTGTAACAAAAATATTACCATAAAACCCATATAATGATCAAATAACATATATAGGTAACTTGGGACATAAACATACTTAAATGGAATAACCATACAGTTGACTTCCACACAAATCACTTAATGGACTAGCCATATGGCTGACTTCCATACCCAATGCATTGGAGGTTATAACATAACCACCCATCCTGGTATTCACGGCACCACCCGTCATATGGTTTATCACGTAACCACCCATCAAATGTCCAAGTACCATTATAAAATCATAAGACATAAAACAAATATAATGGAAAGAACAAATTTCCACACTTTGATCACAATATATCACTCAAATATATTGACATAACAAATCCATTATAAAAACGATTTTCAATACCAAAATAAATAAAAGAGTATATAGTATTTATTTCATTTTAAAAACATTACGGCTTGTTGAGGAAGCCAAAGACCAAATAATACTCGCGGCGGCGGAAAAGGTCGTTGTCTCTGCGTAAGTTAAAAGAAACAGTCCTTTTTGTCATTTTGTAAAACGCTTCATAGAAAAAGATTTGTTTTTGTATAAAATTAAAAGTCAAAGGGGCTTATACACCTTATAAAATAATGTTGTGTATAAAAATAAATATGCCTCAATGAAAGGAGATTGAGACGAAGTCCCTTACCTCGGGTCCGACTTGACTCGATCATTCTTTAACGTCCTGAATAATAAACATGAGTTAATTTATAATTTATTAAGAACCTTTTTCAAGTTCATTATTCCTTTTATATCACTTATTTCTATGTTATAAACATTATGTAATCATTTAATTTAATAATGCTTGTTTTTTCAATAGTTGGTCCTTAATTCGAAAGTGGACTTCTTATAATTACATGTTGTTCGTGTGGTCAAAGGTTCATTATATCAAGAATGATATTCAGGATTTTGATATCATATATATCATATACATCCACCATATACATGTATTTATAATATAACATAATCATTTATAGGTAATAAATGAAATGCACCGTTAATGGAGACGGTAAGCTGTACGTACGCATGAACGCTACTTTCATTTCTATGTCATATTAATGGAATTAAAACTAAATGAGAGATATGAATATTTTAATTCCAGAATTATATTAATCATTTAGATTTAACATACATTATATATATCCATTATATATATGTAGTTATAATAGTACATTACATTTGGGGATAAGAAATGAAAACTACCGTTCATGGAGACGGTAAGCCGTACGTACGCATGAATGCTACTTTCATTTCTATATCATACATTAATGGAATGAAATAATAATTATATAAAGGTATACTATAATTCCAGTATAACATCATATATAATAACTTTAAATCAATCCTTTATACGTCCCACATATGGAATTAACGAATCACATCACTTTTAGGGGGCGGTAGTCCGCACTTCCTAAAATGAAGATAACGCGTATAACAATAATGGAAGCCATAATGGTATGCCATAAATGAAAAATACAATAGCTTAAAGGAAACATAAAAATATTATATATCATATATAAATATAGTGACATCTTAATGGCCACCTTTTAAGGTCTTAGAAAAATATTGAACAATAATCGTTTCGTGAGGCAGAAATTCGCTATCCACAGAAACAATATGGTCTTTAACCATTAAATGTAGGTGTGTGTAAGTGTAGCTCGAATTATTCGTATAAAAACATCCTAGTATATTGAAGATACTAGAGTTGTTACAAAAGAAATGAATAAAAATAGTTTAGGGGGTTGGAGAAGCAAAATAAAAAAAAAGAACAGAAGTGAAGACATTACCTTAAAATCGGGTAACGTTCTTAGATTTGAGATCAAAGGCTTCCTAGGAAATACTTCTGCCAAAAGTGAGGCTTCTAGGAGTAGGAGATGGATGTGTAGAGACAAAAAGAACACAGCTTGGCTGAACCAAATGCTTGAGAGGTGTGGGTAAGTAGGTAGACGTGGGGGCCTTTTATAAGAGGAGAGGAGGGGCACTCTTGGAAAGTTAAGAAAAGATATTTTATTATAAAATGATTTTCTGATAAAAAGGGTCCCAAAATTATATATTTAGATTATAAGGTGATAAGAGTTCGAAATCCACACATCCAACCAGTTTTTGACATGTGTAGGTCTTAGATTTTACATTATCATTTCATTTTATTTAAATCCATAAATAATGAGGAAATCGCTACATCATCATGGTGTCATAAATAATTTAATATATTTAATGTCTAAAATTTATAAATAAAAATAGAATGATTTAGGTAATCGTTGTATCTTTCTAATGAATATTTATAGTAAAAAATAAGACTTGTATAACCCCATTTAAAAATTGTTTTCGTAAAACAACTCATGTTTGTGACATTTTTATTTCAACATTAAATAAAAAGTTTTTAATGTCATTTTCCTACCAAAGTTGCTCCATGGGGTCCCCAAGTTGACCCATGGATATTCTTGGTCAGCCATGACACATCCAATAAGGGTAGTACATGGTTCAAGTTCATTTCATATTATTAAAATATTATTTTTACCTTAAACTACACTAATTACCTCTAATCGCGATTAAAAACATAAAAGTTACTATTCACCAAAAAATTATTTTAATCTCATTGAACCAAATTTTACTTCATAATGACAACCATGTATGTCGGATTTTTGAAATTCAAAACACTGAGGTGGTAAAATTTCATTTAAATGAAAAATCAATTATTTATGTACCACTTAGTGGTTTCACTATTCATCAAAAATTGAAGTTTTTCAGAAAAATACCAAAACGTCACCCTAAGCTATATTTGATATTCCGAATTCAAAAATAAAGTCTATTTTACAAAATTCAAAAAATATAAGTTGCATTAATTAATTTAATAATTAATTCCCGCTGTCAGAGAAACTAGCGTGTTTTTATGAAACAATAAGTATCAAAAGATTGACACTAGTTTAAGTCCGATTTCAAAGTGAAATTAATTCCAATGACCACTATTGGATTAAATGGTAAAAATATAATCTAATTTCACTTTAAAACCAATTCAAACAATAATATAATCATATAAATAAATTATATTAAAAATAGGGTTTGAATTAAAATACAACATTTTCAGTATTCATTAAAAAATTTACTTTATCGGAAAAATACCAAAAATTTACACAAAGTAAATTTTGATGTCCCGATTATAAAAAAGAATATTATTTGGTCCAATAGAATGTATAAGAGTAACCATAACTATATTTAATGAAGGTTCTCCATCAAAATGTGATAAGTGGACCTTTAGGGAATATTAGAGTATCTATGCCTAAAATTGAATTCTTTTCTTATTTTAATCATTTATCTATTATTGGATAAATGAAAAAAAATTTAACATATATAATCATATTTTAGTTATTTCTATTCATTCCCGCCAATACAACGGCTACGTGTTAACTACCATTTAAAATAATATTATTTTATTACTAGTGTGCAATGTAAGATTTCAAAAAATCTCTTTGTTGCGTATCAGGTACGCTATCGAACATAGTAACCCCTTTAAAGTGAAGTTAAATTTTAAATTCGTAAATGTTAATAAATAAGAAAATTTATTATTCTTTATTTACTTGGGATGTTACATCCTTCCCCCCTTTTGGAAATTGTGTCCTCGCAATTTTATTCACTTATCAAAATAAGTGGGGGTATTTATCCCTCAAAGCATTTTCTGATTCCCACGTTGCCTCTTCAACCATATGGTTTTTTCACAAAACCTTTACCTGGTGAATTACCTTATTTCGCAACACTTTCTCTCTTTCGTCAAGAATCTGGACTCTTTGTTCTTAATAAGGGAGATTCTCTTACAACTGAACTACCTCTGGGCTCAAAACATGAGATGGATCTGGTATATAGTTTCTCAACATCAAAACATGAAAAACATTGTGTACCTGAGATAAACTCAGAGGTAAAGCCACATGGTAATCAAATGATCCATCATTCTCTAGAATTTCATATGGTCCAATGAACCTTGGACTCAGCTTTCCTTTATTACCAAATCGCATCACACTTTTCCACGGTGAAAATTTGAGAAAAACATGATCACCTACCTCGAAAGATATATCCTTCTTCCGGTTATCCGCATAACTCTTCTGCTTGCTCTGAGCTATTCTCAGGTGTTTCTGAATCAACTGAATTTTTTCTGCCATCTCTTCTACCAATTCTGGTCCCATCAGCTTCCTTTTCACCCACTTCATCCCAAAAAGCTAGAGTTTGACACCGCTTCCCATATAATTCCTCAAATGGTTCCATCTGTATACTGGAATGAAAACTATTATTATAAGAAAACTCTACCAATGAATGATTTTGGTCCCCACTTCCCTGATAATCCATAGAGAAAACTCGTATCATATCCTCCACGGTCTGAATTATTCATTCTGACTGCCCATCTGATTGCTAATGAAAAGCTGTACTAAAATTTAATTTAGTACCCAATGACTTCTGAAGGCCTATCCAAAAGTTATAAGTAAACCTGGGATCACGATTAGATACAATGGATAGGGGAACTCCATGCAACCTGACTATCTCTTTCTGATACAATCGAGAAAGTTGATCTAGAGAGAATGTATCTCGAATAGGAAAGAAATGAGCCGATTTAGTCAAACAATCAATAATAACACAGATTGCATTATTACCACGAGATGTCCTCGGTAATCCCACAACAAAGTCCATGGATATATTTTACCATTTCCACTCTGGAACTGGTAATGGCTGAAGCATCCCTTTCGGCAACTGCCGCTCTACTTTAACCGGATGACACGTCAAACAATTCACAGTAAAATCAGTAATATCTCTTTTCATTCCATCCCACCAGTAATACTCCCACATATCTTTGTACATATTAGTACTACCAGGATGAACTGAAAATGGAGAAATATTATCTTCACATAAAAACTCTCTCTTCATCTGTGAATCACAAGGCACACACAATCTCTTCCCAAATCTCAAAACACAATCATTATCAATGTTGAATTCGTGCAACTTACCCTTCTGAACTAGCTCTACCTTTTTCTGTAACTCACTGTATTCCCTCTGTGCTTGCTTAATTTTGTCTAATAGGGATGATCTCACAGATACCTGAAACAAAACAGAAGAACTTCTTGCACCAAAAAAATCTATTCCAAAGTTCATCAAATCAAAAACCAAAGGATCTTCTTCCAAACGTAGCATTGTTAATGAAGCATTACTTTTTCGACTCAAAGCATCAGCCACTTTATTTACTTTTCTAGGATGGTAATGAATTGTACACTCATAATACTTGATTAATTCTAGACATCTCCTTTGTCTCATGTTCAATTCATTCTGAGTGAATATATAATTTAAACTTTTGTGATCATTATATATCTCACACTTTTCTCCATACAAATGATGCCTCCAAATTTTGAGAGAAAAAACAACAGCAGCTAATTCCAAATCATATGTAGGGTAATTTACCTCATGGGTTCTCAATTGACATGAAGTATATGAAATTACCTAATCATTCTGCAGAAGGAAACAACCAAGTACCTTCAACTAAGAATCACTCTATAGAACAAACTCACCATTCTTGGAAGGAAGTGACAAAACTAGAGCATTCAACAATATTCTTTTCAACTCCTGAAAACAATCATCACATTCTTTTGTCCAGATAAACTTAACACCCTTCCAAGTTAGCTTAGTCATTGGACTAGATAACCGTGAAAACTTTTCAACAAACCTTCGGTACTAACCTGCCAAACCATGGAAACTATGGATCTCAGTTACATTTGTGGGTCTTTTCCATTCTTCAACAACATTTTTTTAGTAGGATCAACAGTTATGCCATATTTTGAAACAATGTGACCTAGGAAAGAAATTTTTTGTAACCAAAACTCAGACTTGCTAAATTTTCCATACAGTTTGTTTTCTTATAAGGTTTGCAAGATAACCCTTAAATGACTTTCATGCTCCTCTTTACTTTTAGAAAACACCAAAATATCATCAATGAAAACAACCACAAACTTATCCAAGAACTCATAGAAAATTCTATTCATATGGTCCATGAATACAGCAGGTTCATTGGATAACTCAAAAGGCATAACTACAAATTCATAATGGCAATATCTTGTACGGAACGTAGTTATCAGAACGTCTGATTCTTTTACTTTCAACTGATGGTACCCCGACTTCACGTCAATCTTCGAAAAATACTGAGCTCCCTGGAGCTGATCAAACAAATCATCGGTATGAGTCAAAGGATACTTTCTCTTAACAGTAATGTTATTCAAGGCTCTATAATCAATGCAAAGTCTCATTGAGCCATATTTTTTTTATCAAACAATATAGGAGAACCCATGGTGATGTGCTAGGTTGAATGAAACCTTTATCTAATAACTCCTACAATTTCTTCTTTAACTCTAAAAGTCCAACTTGAGCCATTCTATAAGGGGATTTTGAAATTGGCTTAGAATTAAGAACTAAGTCAACAATAAATTCAACTTCCCGATCATGAATAATACCAGACAACTCATCAGGAAAAACTTCAAGATACTCATTTACCACTAGCACATCATTAATCTCAAGAGTTCCTTTATTTTTAACAATATGTGCAAGGTAACATTCATTTCCATCTTTTACTAGTTTCTCAAATTCTTGATATGTTATCAAAATCAAGGGTTTATTCTTGTACACAAACTGAAAATATTTCTGAAACGAAACCATTTTAGCTCTGCAATCAATCTTAGCATGATAAACAGAAAGCCAATCCATGCCCAAAATTACATCAAAATCTACTAGAGGTAAAACAATAAGGTTTCCGGGTAGATTCTTTCCGCACACAAGGATAGGAAGTTTCTTATAATTCCTTTTTGTCTCAACGTTTCCTCCGAGAGTTTTTACCATAAATTTAGGGTTCATATCTTGAGATGGAACTTCCAATTTACTAGAAAACTACTCAGAAATGAACGAATGTGTATACCCTGAATCAAACAACACATTGACATAATCTAAATAATCAAAATGTGTACCTGATACTACTTTATTTGATGGACCAACATCTGCTGAAGTAGTTGAAAAGGATTTGACCAACCCTTTATACTTGTAGTCTGGCTGCTTTTCCCCAGTTGAGTTCTTCATTAGACACTAATTTTCATAATGACCAATATCATTACACTTAAAACATCATACTTATAGCTTTTCATTGCCTGCTCGATCATCTTCCTTGCAGTTACGAGCAATATGACCTGACTTAACACACCGAAAGCACTTTCCAGAATTGGATAAACATTCTCTAGGATGCATTTTACCACACTTCTCATAGGATGGATATTTGGTTTTCTTACCTCCTTGTTTCTTTGATGAATTCAACCACTTTTCATGCCAACAGGACCCCTTATTCTGTTGTTTGTCAAAGAACACATAATCATCAGCAAACTCCATTTCCACTTTCTCCGCACATCAAACAAGTTTTTCATAACTTTTGAACTCACGAGAAGCTAAATCCCTTCGATACTTTGGCTTTAACCTTGAGTAAAAATGGTTGATTTTACTATCAGCATCCCATATGAAGTTTGGAGCATACCTAGCCAATCAAGTGAACTTTGCTTCATAAGCAGCAACTGAGTCATCCTCCAGCCTCAATTCTAGGAACTGTTTTTCCATCCTAAGACGAACCACCTTAGGAAAATATTTCTCAAGAAACATACCTTTGAATTGATCCCAGTGAAGATCATAAATCTCATCACTATCCCTGATATTTTTCACCATCGACCACCACTTATCAGCTGCACCTTCAAAACGGTAAACAGCAAGTCTATCCTTTTGATGTTCTGAACACCCCATGACATCAAAAATCTTCTCCAGTGCTTTAATCCACCCTTCATCTTGCACGGGGTAAAATGATCCTATGAATGATGGGGGATGTTGCCTCATGAAATGTTCCACCACTGACATGTTCCTCTGCGGTTGATCTGGATGATCTCGTACATAGATACCACCACCATTTATAGCCTGAGTCAAATGTGCCATCACTGCAACAAAATATTTAGTTCCAATTCTGACCATCTCAGGTTGCTAATATGGAAGGTTGTCTTCCTCCTGATGTCGTCCCAACATAGCTTCCTTGTTTCCTCTACGGAAAACCATTCTGGACACAGAAATATCTTAGGCAAAGCAACATGGTAATCTTTAAATTCTATATCATTTCAGTCATACCATAAATTAACTTATAATTTAACACTTTTCTGACTCCTAAAGTTTTCTAAACTGACCTCTGATACCAACTATAAGGCCCCACCCTTATACCTTACTTAATATTGAATTAAATGAATAATTCACAATGAGGATCTTTTCACGGTTTACAGTTTTAGACAATTAGGAGATAACTATTACATCTCAAAATATTATAAAGTAAAAAACTTCTACTAAGTTTCCATAAAATAAAAACTATTAAAAGGAAACATGTCTAGTTCCATGTTTTAGAGAGCATGACTCTCCCTTGATCCCATCCTTGACCCTATTGAACATTAGGTCCCGTGAAAAAAATTTCAAAAAAAACTTGGGGTGAGCATAAAAAGCTTAGTATGGGATACACAATGAATGAAAACTGTTAGTTTTTCAACACAACAAGTAAACCATGTATACTTTATCAATGTAATACTTTTGACCTTTATGAAGTAGTAAAAACACTTCACTAAAATAAAAGATCATTAATTACCCTTTTTAACCAATAGATTACCATAAAACCCATATAAAGACCACATAACATATATAGGTAACTTGGTACATAAACATAAATAAACGGAATAACCATACGGTCGACTTACACACATATCACTTAATGGAATAGCCATACGGCCGACTTCCATACCCAATGCATTGGATGTTATAACGTAGCCACCCGTCCTGGTATTCACAACACCACCTCTCATATGGTTTATCACGTTACCACCCATCAAATGTCCATATACCATTATAAAATCAGAAGACATAAAAAAATATAATGGAATGAAAACATTTCCACAAATTGATCACAATATATCACTCAAATATGTTGACATAACAAATCCATTATAAAAACCATTTTCAATACCAAAATACATAAAAGAGTATTTGGTATTTATTTCATTTTTAAAAAATTACGAATTGTTGAGGAAGCCAAATACCAAATAATACTCGCATCGGGGGAAAAGGTCGTTGTCACCGCGTACGTTAAAAGAAACATTCCTTTTTGTCATTTTGTAAAATGCTTCGTAGAAAAAGATTCCTTTTGTATAAAAGTAAAACTAAAAGGGGTTTATACACCTTATAAAATAATGTTGTGTATAAAATGAAATATGCCTCAATGAAAGGAGATTGAGACGAAGTCCCTTACCTCGGGTCCGACTTGAATCGATCGTTCTTTAACGTACTGAATAATAAACATGAGTTAATTTATACTTGATTAAGAACCTTTTTTAAGTTTATTTATTCATTTTATATCACTTATTTCCATGTTATAAACATTATGTAATCATTTAAGTTAATAATGACTGTTTTGTCGATATTTGGTCCTTAATTCGAAAGTGGACTTCTTACAATTACATGTTGTTCGTGTGGTCAAAGGATCATTATATCCCGAATGATATTCATGATTTGGATATAATATATGTCATATATATCCAGAATATACATTTATTTATAATATTACAAAAATCATTTAGAGGTAATAAATGAAATGCACCGTTCATGGAGACGGTAAGTCGTACGTATGCTTGAACGCTAGTTTCATTTCAATGTCATATTAATGGAATTAAAACTAAATGACAGATATGTATATTTTAATTCCAGAATTATATTAATCATTTAGATGTAACATACATCATATATATCCATTATATATATGTACTTATAATAGTACATTACATTTGGTGATAAGAAACGGAATGCACCGTTCATGGAGATGGTATGCCGTACGTATGCATGAATGTAAATTTCATTTCTATCTCATACATTAATGGAATGAAATAATAATGATATAAAGGTATATAATAATTCCATTATAACATCATATATAATAACTTTAAATCCATCCTTTATACATCCCACATATGGCATTAACGAATCAAATCACTTTAAGGGGCGGTAGTCCGCACTTCCTAAAATGAAGATATCACATATACCCATAATGGAAGCCATAATGTTTTTCCATAAATGAAAAATACATAAGATTAAGGAAAACATAAACATATTATATATCATATATAAATATAGTGGCATCTTAATGGCCACCTTTGAAGGTGTTAGAAAAATATTTAATAATCATCGTTTTGTGAGGAATAAATTCGCCATCCATAGAAATAGTATGTTCTTTAACCATAAGATGTAGGTGTGTGTAATTGTAGCTCCAATTATTGTTATAAAAAAATCCTATTATATTTAAGATACTGGGGTTGTTACAAAATAAATGAATAAAAAGAGTTTAGGGGGTTTGAGAATCAAAATAAAACAAAAGAATAGAAGTTAAGACATTACCTTAAAATCGGGTAACTTTCTTAGATTTGAGCTCAAATGCTTTCTTTGAAAGACTTATGCCCAAAGTGAGGCTTCTAAGAGTAAGAGAGGGATGTGGAGAGAAAATATGAGCATATCTTGGCCGAAACAAATGTTTGAGAGGTGTTGGGTAAGGAGGTAGAGGTGGGGGCCTTTTATAAGTGGAGAGGAGGGGCACTTTTGGAAAGTTAAGAAAAGATATTTTATTATAAAATGATTTTCGGATAAAAAGGGTCCCAAAATTATATATTTAGAGGCTAAGGTGATACGAGTTCTAAATCCACCCATCCAATAGGTTTTTGACATGTTTAGGTATTAGATTTTACATTATCTTTTCATTTTATTTAAATCGTTAAATAATAAGGTAATCACTGCATCATCATGGTGTCATATATAATTTAATCTATTTAATGTCTAAAAATCATAAAAAAACTATCATGATGTAGTAAATCGTTTTATCTTTCTAATGAATATTTATAGTCAAAATTCTGACTTGTATGACCCCATTTAGAAATTGTTTTAGTAAAACAACTCATGTTTGAGACATTTTTATTTTAACATTAAATAAAAGGTTTTTAATGTCATTTTCCTTCCAAAGTGGCTCCATGGGGTCCCCATGTTGACCCATGGATTGTCTAGGTCTCACATGACACATATAATACGGGTAGGACATGTGTCAACATCATTTCATATTATTAAAACATTATTTTTACCTTAAACTACACTAATTACCTCTAATCGCGATTAAAAACATTAAATTTACTATTCACAAAAAAATTTATTTTAATTACATTGAACCACATTTTACTTATTAATGACAACCATGTATGTCAGATTTTTGAAAATCAAAACAATGAGGTGGTTAAATTTCATTTAAACGAAAAACCAGTTTTTTAAGTACCACTTAGGGGTTTCACTATTCATCAAAAATTGAAGTTTTTTAGAAAATTACCAAAACATCACCCTAAGCTATATTTGATATTACAAATTCAAAAATAAAGTATATTTTAGAAAATTAAAAACATATAAGTAGCATTAATTAATTTAATAATTAATTCCCGTTGTCAGAGAAAATAGCATGTTTTTATGAAACAATAAGTATCAAAAGATTGACAGTAGTTTATGTACGATTTCAAAGTGAAATTTATTCCAATGACCAATATTGGATTAAATTATAAGAATATATTCTAATTTCACTTTAAAACCAATTCAAAAAATAATATAATCATATAAATAAATTATATTAAAAAGAGGTTTTGAATTAAAATACAACATTTTTCACTATCCATTAAAAAATGAACTTTATCAGAAAAATACCAAAAATTTACACAATGTAAATTTTGATGTCCCAATTCTAAAGAAGAATTTTATTTGGTCTAATAGAATGTATAAGAGTGACCCAAACTATATTTAATGAAGGTTCGCCATTAAAAGGCGATAAGTGGACCTTTAGTGAATATTAGAGTATCTATGCCTAAAATTGAATTTTTTCTTATTTTAAGCCTTTATCTATTATTGGATAAATGAAATAACATTTAACATATATAATCATATTTTAGTTATTTCTATTCATTCCCGCCAATACAACGGCTACGTGTTAACTACCATTTAAAATAATTTTATTTTATTTCTAGTGTGCAACGTAAGATTTCAAAGAAACTCTTTGATGCGTATCGGGTACGCTATCGAACACATCAACCCCTTTAATGTAAAATTAATTTTTAATTCATAAATGTTAATAAATATGAAAATGTATTATTCGTTATTTACCTGGTATGTTACACATACCACTAAAAAATCCCTATCCCCAACAATAATAGGATATAGAGATGTGATGAGGATGTACCCATTTATGTATTCTAAAACTATTTTATTTTTTAGTTTTAGTGTTATTTCAATTTATTATTCCATTAATTCATGAATTTTGATATTAAATGTTTTTTCCTCAAAATTCATTTGTCCTCATCATCATTATTATTTATATTTTTATATTTATTTCACTCCTTCTTATTCTTCATTTGTATTTTAATTTATTTCTTCTTCTCTAATTATATAATATTAATTTATTTTTAAATTTTTTCAGTATTATTTTATCTTATCCTCATTCCCTTTTTTCTTATATTTCTCATTTTACCACTATGATCTCTTAACATAAAAATATAGTGGTAAGAAGATTCTTGGACCTGGGGAGGTATGTTTTATTTTATAATAATTCTTTGATTAAATTAATAATTTTATTTATGTTTGTGGTGAGAGAGATTAATGTTCATGAGTATGAAAGTTTTCCACTATGCCAATGAGCTCAAACTATGTTTTATAATTTTTTTAAATCGGTTCCATAACTTCCACTAAAAATAATATATTCATGTGATGGAGTTGATACTTTTAGTGGATAAAGTGACATACTTTAGAGTCAGGACCTAGAATATGTCATAGACTCGACTAAATTGTGCCATAAAACTTGAATAGAGGATGAGGTGAATTTTTTATTTCTGAAGGCATTTAAGATTTTACCCTAATAAATTAATGAATGCTACTTCAATATTGATATTTCATGACTGAGCTATTAAAATAATTTTAAATACTGTGATGGAGAATCGTGGAACCCAAAAACCATACAAAAATGGCCAAGTTAATTGTTTTCTAAAAAAATCTTTCATTTAATATTAATATTATTTTTTTAGATAATTTTTACTATAAAATTACATTTCATTTATATAATACGAAACGATAACAAAAAATATGTAGTTTATGTGAATTAGATTAAGTGTGTGAATTATCAAGGAGGTTCCTCAAGTGAGATGAACTTGGTCAGCCTATGTTCTGCAATAGGAAAATAAATTTTATTTTTTGATGGTCTTCAATATTAATGCATCAAAACTGGATCATTTGTTCAGACTTATAATCAACAGTTTACGTTACTGACAAATATTAATTGTTCTTAAAATATAACACTATAAATTTAGTTTAATTATGTTCCAAAGAGTACCATATTTCTATGAAAGCAATGAATTACATAGGTGCAGGAGAAACAAGGAGAGGAGAATAGTTATGATAAATTTTATGTGTAATCTCATAGAACATAAACAGAACAACTAGAATGTAAAATAGAGATAAAAATTTAATTTATTCTTGAATTGATAGTTAAACCATAACCTGAGCTACAAAGGGGGGATCAACATGATATGGATAAATTTTTGAATTATTTTCATGAACAAATTGATATCCCTAAATAGTAAGATCTATCAGTATTGGAGAGAGACGACACCCATGTGGTGGAATTTTAAAAAAAGTTGGAGGATCCTCACTACTTACCTCAATCCACTTGGATCCAACTTCAAGAGGTTCTCATAATTGAGAAAGATGTTAAACCAGACAAATCTAATGGATTTGATCAATTATCAACCTATATTTCATTATATTGTATAAATCTAAATTGATTATTAATTCCCACTATTTTGAATTTTAAATTTTGGACTATCTTTCGTATTCCTTATAGGATGATCAAGAAACTGGATATGTACATTCCGAGGAACATAAGGACCACCCATAATTTTATGAACATATATATGAGTAATCTCATTAGGAAGTCTATGTATATTTTCATGATGAAATATTGATATATTAATCTAATATTGCAAGGAAAAATTTTCTTATAAATAAGTGAAGTGTAAATTTTGATCAAGATAAAATACCTACTTAAGATTCCACTGATCATTAAATTCATGAATACCCTATTAATAGAACAATAAACAAAGAGAGAGTTTTTCACAAGTATCAACCAAGAAAGAGGAAAATGTATAATTCATCTTACCCATTCCATGAATGTTGTACTTAATTGTGAATGAGATGGGTCAAGTATAATCTTTCCATTGGTCATTCCTGACTAAGGAGGAATTAGTGAGATATAGGAAAACCCACATGTGGTGGCTCAAATATAAAAGAATCCACCCACCATTAGAAAATGGATAACATATATTATGTCCCTCTAGATGCAGTACAAATTTAGGCCGACATGGGGGATCTAACTAATATTTATCCCTTTATATTCATTCTGGAACTATAAATTTTATTTTTAATAATATTCCATAAGGTATCCCACTCCCTATTATATTTTTGATATAATCTACTTGATATTTTTTATTAAATGATTAATTTACTATTAAGGGTTCATCATCATCAAACAAATCATTATTCAATTAAATAGGATACCTAGTACTAAAATCATGAACCAGGAAAAGGATCATAGAATTATGATGGCATAAAATAAGGAATCCTAAGAGAATAATAGATTTAACAGTTTAATCCCACTTGGGGAAAAGACCCGAAGCTATAGTATCATAAAAAGTGGTTATGATTAGTGACCTTTTATGCTATATAATTTATCACATTATTTTATTCTCTCCTTGCATGATGAGTATCAGTGCATCATTAGATCGGTTGTTTTCACTTTCCAATATGGTATGCGATTTATCAGGGGTGGTGCAACATCCATGCATCTAACTAAAAATGTCCTCAGAGTCACTCTACAAGGATTCCAGTTAGATGTTTCTTATAATACAATATTTGGGATCATCAACCAACAATCCTGACTCATCCAAAAGAGAGTCCCCATTCTCAAAAATTTCTATGAAATCTATAACCACTGAGGACATGTTGTTACGAACCATACCGCCACCCCCCCACATTATTCCAATTATAAATGATCCATTGAAATTCAGTTTAACTCCTGTTGGGTGAGAAGACCAGTAGATCCCTATCCAAATAGAGGGTTCCAGGACACTGAGACAGGTACACCAGTGGTCATGGCTTGTTCATTACACTCCAAAGCTTTTATCCCTTGTCCCTTGAAATGAAATGGTGAGATAACATAAACCCATCTATAATTTCATGGGAATGCCTATAAAATATACCAAGCCTCCCCAAAGCTCTCACTCCCACTAGAACTCGAAGAATATGAGTTAATGTTGTCACCACTAGGTTAATTGAAAGATAAACACCTTGAAGTTAGATGGATACCTATGCACTAAATATTCACATCACTTTTACATGAAAAATTTCAGATATACCAAACCAGGAAAATATATTTGGTGGGGATGAAATTTCACCAATGTTTCTCAAACCACCCATACATAACCTATATTTTATTTGCATAACTATAATTATTTCTAATAGAGTAACCTCATAAATATGAACTTTTGTAGACACATCTGTTTTTTTGAGGATATCAATATTAAACAATATATTCTCTATTCATCGACATCCAGCCCATCTTGGATGAAAATGGTATATCTTCTATCCTATTGAGAGGGGATATTAGAAATACATTATCTTGGGAATCCATGATTAATGTTAAGAAAATTATGGGTCTGAAAACTTATATATCCCCACCAAAAATCCATCACGAATTACCTTTCATTACTAAGATTTGAGGATGAATAGAATTCTATAATATTAAATCATTACTTGTCATTGGATGAATAAAATCACCATATAGTTTTTTCTAGAATTTCCCGACAAATTACACCCCTAAAAAACTCCCATTTCAACATCTCATGCATCCATTCCATATTATTGGAAATTCTTCTGACACTAAATACCCCTCCATTACACGTCAACCCATTTTTATCCATGATATAATGTGGGATTTACCCTTCCTGATAGAATCCTATAGGAATACCCATATTATTTTATCTATTATCATGAAAACTGATTTTGTAGCTCTATTAGCCGATAGAACGTGCAATGGGGTTAAAAATATAATGTTTTTCATTAGAGTGATCTTCCATCCATAAGATATAAATTATTATTCTATTTGAGAATTAATCATCATATCATAGCCACAATTGTATCAAAATTAAGTGGTGAGAGATGGACTGAAGATATATAAACTCCAAGAAACTACATGGGGAGGCTTCATTATTTCATTACAATTCTATATTCTAATGATTATGACCTTCCATCAGAGCACTAGTTTGAAATGAAGATGATTATTTTCCCATAATTAATGCATTTCCTACTCTAATGGAAATAATCAATGGTCGGATTGATTCCTCTATCATATTATTTTAATCCACTAATGAAGAGAATGTTATCATTCATAATTATGTGGTGGGAAACTCCTTGGAAATGAGATATTAACTATTAAATAAGGATTCCTCTGATTTTAATGTTTATGTTAATATTATTATTTATGGAATATTTCATCATAATGAATATTATATGTGAAATAGGATCCCCATGTTGATGAACCAAAAATGAAATGAACAAACCACAATTACTCGTAAGAAAATAAATTGTCTTCCATGGTGACAAAAAGAATCTAAACATGATATTAACTAAATTATATGAAAAATAAAATACATGAAAGTACCTATGAGATTATGGAACATTCATTCCAATCATAATATTTATCAATGTTCAATTTTATGACCAGGATCAATCCATGAACATTCTTGTTAAAATTAAAAATAATATCTTGATCCAAACTAAAATCATCCAGAATCATCCTACCTAGAAATAATCCTTTTCTTTTATCAAATGTCATATAGTTGAGATGTGGGGATATAATTATATTAATTACACTCTCAAAACTTTTTTAGGTGATGTTTCATTATCTAATAGGATGGTAGTGGTTCAGAGAATATATACACTTAATTTTATGGATTAGCATAAGGGATAAGGAACTTGCCACATGAGGATTACAACAACAACAGAAAGCATCTTTAAAAACATCAGTAATAGATCTCTAGATCCAATCTCATTTGGAGAGTTAAATGATCATAGATAATTTTCAGGATAGAGAAAACTATCTAGATTAATAACATTCATCTATCCATTAATTTCTTATTCTTTGAGTGCCTTTTCCAATTATCCATTAATAACGGATGGCAGTATATGAGGTACAACATTAAAAAAGATAGCCTAGCCGATCAGGTATCATTTTTGTATAATCATGTCACAACTAGATATAAAATATATTAAATGTGATAGAGCAATGACCCCCACCTCTTTTGGGTCATTAAAGAATGTACCATCCCCCAAAATAACATTTTGTTGTATAGTTTTACTCTTTTATTTGATGCAGGCATGGAAATAATCCATATTTTATCACCCTATAAAATCCTTATGATCATAGCTTCTTCCCTGTAAGACCATTCTCATTGTATAAGATACTTCGTCAATTATTTTTTATTTGAAATCATGTTGTTGAAAAAGGTCGCATCCCATTCATTTTCGATGAATTATTCTATTTTACCATTCTCCCAAAAATAGTCTTTACACCAAGAAAATGGGGAGGGCGATACTACATCAAAGCTAGTGGATGGAGTTTTAGGCATCTTATCCCTATATTAGGTCTTTTCCAGCATTCTCTCTATATGGGAATCATTCATGAATATTCCATAGTCTTTCGGTAACTAGGATCAGAAATACAACTGTGTGAGAAGAAAAATAAACCCTAGTAGCTTCATTCTGGGATAAATTGACATGTAAAGGGGAATAGTAGGGAAATGTCTAATAATGGTGAGTTATTTTAACACAAGTAAAGGATGATACATCATGTATATTAGTCAAGTACCTATCAAGCCTTCATCAGTTGTGATCTGATCTCATCTGGTTGTTACATAATGTGAAAGGATCCCCTGAATAATCGAGACACATTAGTCAATAATGAGAAATAAAAAAGGATAAACCTATAAATATCGTCCTAAGAAAGGATCCTCCATCCATATTTTAGGAGGGATCAAGGACCACATCGAAATCGACAAACACGATCCAAGCCCTCCCCCAGATCAAATTATGAAATATTGGCCCAAAATTGTTCTCATCCTTTCATGCAACATCGTGAATAAAAAAAGATTTCAAAAAAGATACCCCACCTTGGGAGACCTCCATTGTTATATATTTATTATATATTTTCACCAAAAAATAATAATATGAAAATTAAAAATATGAAAATATATTAATTAATTAGAGCATCCTGCAAAATGTTGGGAACCCATAACCTGTGTCCAGTATACAATACCATTGTGTAGGGATGTTTTGGTTCCTACACCACCAGAAGCACTATAGAATTGTGATAAAAGTTATAATTAAGGAGGTATTTCTTTTAACATTAATCTAATCATTAGGCATTCCTAATTCAGATAGGATTCATTAAATAAAAATAATAGTAATTGTGGCCACAAATTATGTAGTATCCATTTAATGTGATTGAGCCGAGTGATGTTTCATATTTTAGGACATGGTTATGACAACACTAGATGATATGGAAGGATTAGTGGAAGCTAAATAAATTTGTTTCTGGTCAGAAAATTCCAATAAAATACCTAGATGAGCTAGAATTATGGGGGGAGGTGGAGTTAAGAAGGAACCTGAAGGCCCTGAGTCCCACATAAGTAGCAGGGGACGGGTGAGGGAAATAACATTTTCAATCATTTGAAAAAGGATAAATTGGGCGTGGGGGATAGAGTTTTACGGTGTATATCTCGTAGTTTATTTAACAAACACATCCTTTCAATGTGAATGGTGTGAAGAAATAGGAAGTAATAGTGGGTGGGAGAAATGAAACATGATAGCAATAAAACACTATGGAGGATACAACACTATAATCGAGGATAGGAAAAATAATGGGCTCATAAGGAATTAAAGGTGTATTAGTATTGGAAGGGGAAGCCAAAGGATCCCCCAGAGCCTCTGGGTAAGCAAGAAAACTTGTGGTGATCTAGTGTGAATCACCAAAATGTGGGTGAGATCACGAAACAATGAACCTTATGAAAAGCCAAGTAGAATGACCTTGAACTTAATAATCAGTATAGAATGTATTTGAGGACACAACCACCATTTTACACCTAGAGAATTCATCTTATTTTAGATTAATGTGATCTGAAAGGGGAGTAGAAATATTGAAATACACATAGATCCCTGTATAAAAAGAATTGACCATCTTATAGAAGTCATCTTCCACACACAAAAAGGAACCCATCACATACCCACTTGATCTAAGGAATGAATCATTGTGGAAGTGTAAGTGGAAACAAAATATAGAAATAAAAACAACCTTCTGTAGAGAATTCTAACCATATTGAACCTGTAAAGGCCATTTAACATATAAAAAATTGGATTCCACAATACCACTATGAAATAAACCATGTTGTAATAAAATCATACCTATTAGAGAGAATAATGCATATTAACATCAAATATAATAATATATAATTAGTAAAAAGAATAATTGAAATTATAAAGATGTCAATACGGATATCAAAACAAGTACTCATGCTTTAAGGTAGTTAACTGATTCATCTGAATGGAATTTTCAAAAGATTTTTTGTTCTTTGAATTTATAAAATTCAAGGTAATGTCTTTTCTATTATTAATCATTCTTGGTGAGACATTAAAAAATAATATTTCCCCTTACTAGGAGGACTTATAGATGATGTACTTTATATTTATTTTGTCAAATATTTGTTGACTCTTCATGGGAAATGACACCAACTAGAACATTCATTAAAATAATCAATGCAATGACTATAAAAAATAACATGTAACGAAATTATGGATTTTTTGAAAATATGTTATCCTTCATGAAGTCATGTACATCAGTCCTTCTATAATCCATATAATCCATGAATGACCACTTTAGGAATGATACATTTTCATGGAATTTTTATCCATTCATCTATTTATTATATTATTTTTATGGTATATTAATTTTGATGTGTGGGGATGACTATTTTCATGGGGAAAGGGATGAAATTAATTGTATATAAATTTTTTTGGGGGTTCTAATTCTCGGAATAAAAGAATGTTCCTCATTCATTATATATACTATAATTGTTTCTCATCTTTCAGAAAATAAAATAATGGGTTATCACGTAGGGGAATTCAAAATCCCCTTTACTATACCAATGATTTATTATTATAGGTTATTAGGTGGTGGGTGTGAGATTCATTCTTTGCATAAAATTAGAAAGAGAAAAAAATAGTTAATATATTAAAAAGATAAAGAAAATGAGTAAAAATAGAGAAAATAAATAAGGAAAATTACTCACCAAGCATTATTTTGATCCTAACATTACATTGATCATGGGAAGAGGGTGATACAATTTTAATGGGGATTATTTCATGACAATTATAATTTTTATATAATTCATTATTAATTAACTGATAAATCTACTCCGAGATCCTTAATGTTTTAACATAAATTTCCATATAACATAAGACTCAAAATCATTAGAACCTTACATCCAGTACCTCCTAACATTCAATGACCTTTTTCATCACAATGTGGAGAAATTAATTCCTTTACAATCCGTTGTATACTGAGAATGAACTCATTATATCAACATAAATATAATTGAATTAATAGCATGAGTAATGTGTGAAAATATTTAAAAGATAAGTAGACCATGATTTAGAATTTTTAATAATAATGAATTATGGATCTCGAATAGATAAGTGGATAAATAAAATCATTTTCATGTAGGAAAAATTAATAATATTGAGTTGATATCTTCTTTTGAATGATGAGAAATTAAACTTATATTTTATTTGTATTTTGGTATGACTTATTAAACATTGATAATAATGTTATTATATTAGTATTAAATGTATATAACAATAACACAATTTCCATATGATTTATAATTTTTTGATTTGATACATGATGAAGATCATGGTTTTTGTGTAATGGTATCAAACACACTCATTTTTATGCATATTTTCAAAAAATATTCAATTGTTTTAAAGGGTATTTTTATATAAATATTATTTAAATTCAATGGTATATTCGAATATGTGTTTTTATAAGTTATATATTAATACGGGTTTTATTTAATTAATATTTTTTTGAGTAATGGTATTTGATAATTATTTGATGAATAGGTGATTAATATTTTTTGAATTATATTTTAACTGATTAGTATATTTTTAACTTTTCTGGAATTTAACAAAAAATAGAACAAGCTCATGAAATCCTTAAAATAGGGTTCACATGCCACATAGATAACATGAATGGGATGGCTAACCATGAACCCACTAGGTTTCTCGCTAAAGTAGGCATATCAGGGGGGAATCAAGACCTTGTGGTAGCCTATATGGAGTCAATACCATTGGAAATAAAACATGGTCCATGAATTTCCATGACCACACAATAGGTAAACCATATTCGTAAATGTGTTTTATTAGGGGAAACAATGGTTCTATCTTCTGATCTAAGCACCAGAGGAAATTGATTGTCTACAAGCACCACACACAACTTTAGTTCCAATGTGATGCATATTTTTCCGTTCAATGTTCATTTTTATAGTAATTATTTCCTCCCACACAACATCTGCACCTCCAGTTCTCTAAAACATCCCACAGCTGATTCTAATGTTCTCTTCCACATTCCCCTTTATCTTGCACATTCATTTTCAACAAATACTAACTAGGAAATACCATAACTGAGCTATAAAATATGATGCATAATCATAACCCAATTCCATCACCTATAAAAACAATGGATCACCACCTAATACAAGAATAATCCTCATGAATCCTTATTAAATGGGTTATGTGACCACTTGGAAGGCCTAGGAAGGAATCCACCACTATACTTTTTTGTCACTGTCTCTTCCACGTTCCATATTCATTCTCAACAATTGGCCGTTGCTGCATCCCCTCGGGACTTCTATGGCCATCCACCTCAAGAACTGCCATTATTTTATGACACTTGAAAAAAATACCGAAAACCTATAATATCCTCATGGTCCATATATGACCTCCCTTAAGATCATTTTGAGGTTCATAAATCCACTTTTGATGTCAGATCCTAGGGGATTCACCGCTTCAATTCTCAACCCTCAATACCATAGCATAAATACCACATCTATCACCCAACCCATGAACAAGTCTACCCCATGATTCTAGGACATCATTCAAACTCTAAATCAACATACACAGGGATGTATTCCACATTTTAATGATTTTCCCACCATAATTCTATCAGTGTTTTAAAAATCACATCCATGGGTCCTAAGAATATCCAAAAAGATAGATTTAGAGATCCCATGAAAAACTGGTGAGATTTGAGGAGGTCCACTTGTATAAATAATTGAGAGGTGTCCAACTACAATTTCTCGACACGCAGTAATTGGATGAAAATCCAATGCCTCAAGAATACTTCTTATTATGTCTTATGCTTCTTTTATACTTTTTATTTGAATCCAATTTCTTTTAATTGAAATTTAAGAATTTAATTTTTAATTTTTTCCCACAAACATCGATTCTATAATATATTATTATTATTATTATTATCAATATTATATTATTTATTCATCACTTATATTAAATTTTCCTTTTAATATTTTTCAATTTTATATTTTCTTTCTCACACCCTCATTCTATTTACTATTTCATTTTATTTATTTCTGTTCTTATCTTCTTAATCAACATTACATTATGGCTAATTTCTCTTAATATGAGTAGCTAAAATGAAGAACGGCCTAGGGTAGGTAAATGGTGTTTTCCATTCATTCAGTTATAAAATTCCTATATTTTATTTTGTTTTTGGTTAGAAAGATTTTAGTGTATGCCTATAGTTGTTTTCCATTGCTGAAATGAAATAAAACTCAATTATAATCGATTTTTAAGTCTTATTCCTATCATTGAATAAACCTAATCTCCGAATGTAATGAATTCAAACAATTTATTAGATTAAATGACATATGATCAAGTATGTTTTTTTGAATATTTCAATCTATAGTTTAAGGAGTGCTCTCTACCATGATTATATGGGGAGGTGTAATTGATAGTGCTAAAGGTATCATTATTATTTTTTATTCCTATACATCACAGTTTTAAGGACGTATCATTTAAAAATGTAAATTATCTTACATCTAGTTATTCAATATCATTTATGTACATTACATCACATTTCATAACGGATGAATAACCAGAAGATGAAATTCAACGTTTTTATCAATTTTAAATCATTTAGAAATGATTCAGAAATAAAATCCCCTTCATAAAATGGATTCATTACATCTTCCATTTCTATCATATCATAAGAAACATGTCCCATAGGTTTTCTAATACATTTATCATCATAGTGAAAATGATAGTAAACCCATCTAAAGACCACATATACGACAAAAAGTTTATTTTTATAAACATTTTAACATCTAATAATATGAATTAACATTATTTCTACAACATATAAATGTCACTATATTATCTTCCTATATTTCAACAATTTATTTCATTCATATTTCTAAGGCCAGACATTATTTTCCATAAATATAATATTTTTTCTTTTATATAACATAATACCAATGATATAGAATAAACCATGTAATTTTATAGAAAAATGATCTTTCCCAACAATATTTATTTAGAAGTTTAACAAGACTTCTTGAATATTATTTTACTAGGGTTATGTATACCCTCTCGCTGATGTTAGATTCATCTTCAATAGATTTTATATTCTTATCATGTTTCTTCTCAACATATGAACTCTTGAAATTGTTATTAACACCTCCATGGTAAGTAACATAAGATGAATCATTAGGTTTAGTGGATTAATATTCCCCCGGATTCTTAGGATGAGATCATTCAATAGCATGATATATTTGAGCATTTACCATTGGATCCTTTTTTAAATTTTCAATCATTATCTTTAAGATGCACTTGACATAAATTATTGTAGATTGGGATTTTAAAACTCAACTTCTATATAATTTTTTTAATAACATGGAAAGTAACTATCATTCCTTATTATATAATTTGAAACATTAGGTTTATAGTCTCTTGAATGCATGAATAATAATTTTTATGAAAATATTATATTAATATATTCTCCGTATCACTTTATATCTTCAAAATTGTAATTTTTTTCTTGAGTTTGATAATTTTTTCAAGACATTCTATATGTTCTAATATCAGATTATATTTCTTGTAGGTTGTTTACTATTAGAAATATTTTTCACTCTTTCAAAATTTAAAAATAATGTTCCAAAAAACTTAATATTTTTTTCTGAATAAATGTAATCAATATATTTGTACTCAAATTTCATACCTAATATAATTATTATATATTATTTCTTAATTATATCTTAATTTTAGTGGATTTTAAATATTATATAGTTATATTTTTCTTTTTAATCAAATAATTATTTTCATTATAATCATTTTCATGTTCTCAAAACGGATTCCTATAAAAATTTATATAAAATTATCCAATTTATATTTAATTCATTCATTTCTTGGAAATCCATTTCCAACCAATTATTAAATTTGAATTCCTAATGTTTCCTCACATTATATTAATTAAATAATGTTATATTACTTATCATGTGATAAATAATATTTATCTAATAAGGTTGAAATTTTACATTAATACCAATAATGAAAGTATACTGTGAGTTTCCTAAAAATTGTTGAAACATTAAAAAATATTTAAATATTATTATTTTTCCAACAATTTCACTAACAATAGTTAATTATTCTTAATTAGTATCATCATTACCCATTCATATATCCTTAAAATATATTTTCTATATTTATATATTTTAAACCCTTTGGATTTATATATACTACAGAGAAACATAAGATATTTTCTTTTTTCCTTAGCAAACACGAGGCCTGAGAACATCTTATAAATATTGTGTAACAAAAAAATATTGTAATACCATTGAATTCCTTCCAATAAAACTAATTGTTTTTCATTCTAGAATATTTCATTAATGTATCTTTATTAATGTTTCTATAAAAAACAATAATGAAATCAATAACCTCTTGGAAAACAAATAGAAAATATGGTATAATTCTGTTTTTCTAAACATGTTTTTCTCATAGAATATATGAATTATACTGTAATTATAAGAGTTGTTGGTTTCCATGTGTGGGAAAAAATTACAGAGGTATCCTATATGATCTAATAAAATCTATGTTATTTATAGTGTCAAAACAAATGAGAAGTGGGGGTAGTGAATTTGCGGTGATCTTTTGCAGTTTCATCAATATTTTAAAGTTACCTCTAAATATTTTATAAATTATATATGTTTCTAAATTATATTATTGAAATATGTTATATATGAAAAAATTTAAATATGAATAGGAGTATACAATATATAAAAAGTTCTACCCTAGTATGGGTGACAAATATCGTACCATGGAGTCCACTATCGGTACATTTAAATACACTATTAAATTATATGAATATTATATGAAAAAATTATTGGTATACTGTTTCTATCATTTGATATGAAATAATATAGAACCCCTTTAGTTAAAAAAGATTCATTATTTTTAATTATAAAAAGGATCAGAATATTTTGAAATATTATACATGAAAACTAATTGTAAAATTATATATATGATAACTTAGTTCGGTAAAACCTCTTCGGATGCACATTCATTATTAATCTGGTGAAACATCATCTGGTGGACCTTAGATCATTTAACATATGAAATATTATATTTCTAGTGAAAAATAACTACACATTATAAATAGAACGACATATATATCTTTTAAAACCTATACCTGGTATCTCTAGAAGATTCGTCTAATCGATACCTTCGTCAGATATCTCTTCTTATTACATATCTATCAAATGTTCTTATTCGTCAACTATGTGTTTCCTTTATTGGATACTCTATCCTCTAACAAAAATATTTCCCCATTCCCCAAATTCATATACACAATAATGGAATACTCATATATTATATCCACCTCCATTTATATTTTATATAATGAGAGGTATTATATGAAGTAGAAAATATTTTTCCACTATGCAAATATTTGTAACATAAATCTCCCAATATGATTATATTAATTAGAATCCCCACAACCATTATATAAAATTCCTAAATATTATTGAAATATGTCTACAACATTATTAAAACATCCTCAAACTCAATTTTAAATTAATTACTTATTTTTCTTAACCAAGAAACTTTAAATATCCTTTAAAAGTAACAAAATTGAATAATTTTTTTAAAAGTCTTATATTTTTTTATAATGCACTAAAAACATTGATATATAAAACATTTTTTGATAAAACATATTAATAATATCCCAATAAAACTATATTATTCATTTCTGTTTAATTTAAATTTCACAAACCGTTGAATATTTCTATTCCGAGATCTTCACCCCTTTATAATTTCCCATGATTAATTGACTCAGTATAATGAAATCTACATGTATTCTCCCGGTTATCTTAAAATTCATCCTCTTATTAATTAACCCTCATATTATAGTCCCTATTAAAAATATAAGTGAATCATTATTTCTATATTCAACATCCTAGTGTCTTATAAATAGAATAAATATATTTTGATACAAAACATCAACTTATACAAATTTATTGATCAATTCATTGGATTCATGAATTCTATTCGGTTGTTTCTTGTCCAATTGATAAATCTTTTGATGTATTCTAAAAAAATATACATTTCTAACTGATAAAAATATAATCATTCAATATGATAAGATAAAATTTATTTCAGGTCTTCCTTTATATTTTTATGAATTCAGTTAGATACTTCATACTACTTAAACTTTATAAAACATAAGTGTTCAACATTGTATGCGCTATCCATCCAGAACATCATATGAAAATTCTTATTTCCACAAAACATTGTGTTATCCAACTTCTTACTACCCACAATTTTAAATTTATTCCCATTTAAAAATTCATACAAAGTCAATTACATGGACTTCATTCCTTGTCCACCTTATAGACATATCCTAGATCTATCTAGCAATAATGTATGACTTCATCCCTTGTACACAATCATCTTGAATAATTGATTTCATCATGATGATAAAAACCTAATATTAAAACAACATCCTTGTACTTTTAAAATAAATTATAACCTTTTTACGAATGAATTACTATACTCCAATATTACAGGATAAGAATCCCTTCATAAAAAATCCTACAACTATTTACTTCCAGATAAACAAACAATTTCACAATATTTTTTTTGGAAAAAATACCACACATGTTACAAAAATAACATAATGAATCTTTAAACACTAAATACATTTTATAACCCACATGATCTTACAAAATTATTAGAGAAGTAAAGAACCACAAACCTCTTATATTTGAGTAATTAAGAAAACCAATTGTATAATATAAAAGTTAATAAACTCTACACTTAAGTGTTTGATTATTTTTTTCAATGTAGCTCACACTCATATTTTATAATTCAATAGGGGTATAAAAATATTATCTATAAAAATTAATAATACTTACACATATCAAAATAAAAATATCAAACCATTAACCTGATCTTACAAAAGATTCACATAGTATTTACCTATTCACAGTATGCTATCTTTTGATACATTATTACATATAAATGGTATTGAATATCCTACCTCAAACATAAAAATATATATAAATGTGTATAATTTTAGGTTCTAATAAATATATATTATCATTCACTTCTTCATTTGATCCCTATCAAGGGATTCAATATATAATTAATACTTCACTTTAATCCCTATTATTGAATCAAAAGAAACATTGATATGAGAAATTGGTGGAATTTCATTTCATCCTCTCTTGTTTCATTAGGGATGACACATCATTCTCAAGGAACATACAATTTCCTTTGATTAGTTGAAATGTTAAAACTTATTCATTATAGAATCCACCATTGGATTACATATTTCTACATTAGTGGGTGGTAAAAATATCTTCCCATTTTAAACTCTATTCTTTTAGGATAAATATTTATCTTAATTTTCCATTATATTTTGTAGTAATTTGATCATGTTTGGATGAATGGTAAGAAATATTTTTTTCATATGCTCAATTATATTATTGAATATGGATTCCTTCTAGTTGAGGAAATATTATCGCATAAAAAATTGAATTATTACCCTTCTTTCCTCATCTCTACATGTTACGGAAAAAATGTTATACATTTTATAGCACCATATCCAACATGTTCTCAACATATATTACCATCTTCATCAACAATGACATTTACCATTTATGTAAGCTTATTATAATATTCGAAACGAGTTTCTATAGCAATACCATTTCAATTGTATCTCTATACAATGAGTTACATTTTATATTCAAATTTAACATATATTTATTTGAGGATCATGAATAATTAACTATGTTCCACAATGAGGAATTTTTTTATAAGAGATGTATTTTTATCCAATATGTTTAATCTCATCATTGAATTTATTCTTGTAGCACCCCAACTAGAGAAAATATGAGTCAGTATCACCAACTTATTATATTGCCATGATTAGAATTAATCAGATTCAGGAAGTACTGATGAGTTTATAAGTATTTGGGAACCAAATACATACGTGAGTCCTTTATTACAAATGAATACACTAAGGAAATCATTTTTAGTTACTGAGGATAATTATAATTTTATTCTATATAGAATATTCTTTTATATATTTCATATTACAATTCATAGATTCTTAGTAGAGGGAAACAGAACAAGGGTGTGCTCAAATTCTCAGTAATGGTTAATTAATGTGGAAGCAGTAGATAATTGATGAGATTAAATACACATAGAATGGAAATTAATGGATAAAACATTTCATTAATATAACAATGTAATGAATAATAAATATGGAATAGTTAGAAAATGAAACATTTTCTCTAAAACTAATAAACAGAGAATGGAATGTAATCATAGATATTTCAATGCAATAATCAAATGGGTTATAGTAATAATTGAATTCTCTATAAAGTAATTTCTTAATTAATAAAAATTATGTTTACAAGGAAATTAATACCTATACCATCAAGATCTATTCTTAATAATGATTAAATCTATGGGTATAAACCTATCTATTTTTCATAGAATCAAATTCAAGGGTTTTTAGCCAACTAATTTCATCTCATGAGACTACAGAGGCATTATGGGGAATAATATAAATTGATCAATACCTATAGGGTGTGCATGAATGGTCCCCAACACGTAGACATTTCATTTACTGGTCTCTAACGTGTATAATGCATATCCAATGAATTTTAATATATGATATACCTTATCAAATATCCATATTGAGTAAAGGGTATGGATTTATCAATATTTTCCAGGTCAATAAGATAACTCTCAAAGAAAACACCATATGAAATAATTATATAATTTTTTGGCAATTAACATATCCAGGATAAATGATATGGATAATTAAGGGAATTTTAATGTGAAATGGTATTATAAAATTGAATATTTCAAGTTGCTAAAAAGATTTGATATAGTGGAAGTTAAGACACTCTTCAGTAAAATAAAACAAAATCCATAAAATTTTAATATAATTATGGTATTAGTAATACATAACCAATGTGGTTTATAAAAAAATGGTTCTTATCATTGAAAAATTGTAATACTATAAAAAGATTTTTTAAAATACATTCTTGACGAAAATATCATATTTTTTTAGAATAAATTTTTAAATTACTTTTAATTGCAAAAAAAATGTGAAAAAAAAACTTCAAAAGTATACTTTTATACTTTTTTATATGCTTTGATGATATTATGTTATGAAAATACATATAATTTATTCAAGATAAAAAGATCATTCCTTTTGTATGGTAAAAGGTTTGAAATGATTTTTATTTAGAACATGAAAAGAATATACCATTGAAAATTATTGTAAAAGATAAAATGGTAAATATTTCATTCATAATTCATATTGTGCAGGTTTAAAAAAAGTAAATCTTTTTAGAAAATATGGTTTTTAGAAGAAAACGAGTTCTCCGATTAAAGAGATAAATGGACTGTGGATTTCATAAAAACATTTCCTAAAACATTTTGGGTACCAATGTGTGGAAAAGTGGTACTAATAATTAAAACGTTCATTAATAATCATAGGATAAGAAGATAATATGGTTTATTTTGATATGATCAAATAATTTCCTTTTATGTAAATTCATGTGTAAAAAACATGAACAAAATGAGTTACTGAAGTATACCCATGAAAAGACCATAACATTGATGTGAAAATTAATCAATGAATATAATATGTGCCAAATGTAAATACATATAAAACAAGTTGAAATAAAATAACATATTAAGAAATATTATTATAATTTTAATCTTATAATATTAATAGGAAAAAGAAAGTGATATAACCCAATGAAAATGAATTAGGTTTGTAATTATTTACCACATGGTAATTTTTATTTTATATGCCCATATAAGAAATTAATAAAATTAATCCCAGACATCAATTAATATAAATAAATTTATGATATAATGTATCAAAACTGGTAGTAGGTACCCCAAAAATATATATAAGTGGTGAATATGACATTAATCTCATGGAAGTAAAATGTGACGTTCAAATCCTTTAACATACAGCTCCTTTTTGGGTGAACATATATTAACCTATTGTATAATGGTTTTAGGAATTTTAATAATATATAAAATAAACATAATAATATTAATAATATAATATAATATCTTTGTATAATATATCATTACCCATTTTTTAATAATCTTTCATTATATTCAATATTTTGAGTTTTGTTTTCCTAATTTTCGAGTGTGTTTTGACATGTTAGTTACTATTCCTATTACATAGACCATGATTTAATACTCCTAAAAAAAGAAACCCATGATTTAATTATAATATATATTCATTATTTATTTTTTTAAAATAATCCACTATTTTTTCAGATAATAAATGAAATAGACCGTACATAGATATTGTTGGTTGTACGTATGCATGAACGCAACCTTCATTTAATTTTCATGATTGATGAATGCAAAGTAAATTATATATTTGTTTATTATAAATATAGTAAAATATAAATTATATACATATTACATATTTTTATTAAATCCATCCATTATACATTTCATTTATAATGTGAATGAATCACATCACTTTGAGAGGGTTGTAGTCAACACTTCCACAGATGATGTTATTTTTTTATAGAAAATAGAAAGAATAATGGAATATGTTATATAAATATTAAATAATTGTAATAAATTAAAAATAACATATATATCATATTTAAATGTATATTACATCATAATTACCACAATGATAGGTGGTAAAGGATGAATGAATAACCACCATTTTGGGAGGTAGTTGATCGTAGTACCCATAAAGAGTAAGTTAGTCACCCGTTACATGGAAGTGTGTGTGAGTAAAGGTATTACCATTAGAATAGACACATATCAGTATATTGAGGTTAATTATTTTATTAAATAATCATCGAATTACAAGAGTTTTTGGGTGGATAATGAAAGTAAAATCAAAGATCATAAGTAAATGTGTTACCTATTCATTAGATAATACATTTTCTGTTTTCACCGAAGAAAATTCAATGATATATTTATAAAGAAAGGGAGGCTTCTAGGAGAATGTTAAGAGTTTTTAGGATCTATTTGGGAAGATATTGGTATATCCACTTTTCTTCAGATGTGTGAGTTATTGGTAGGTGTGAGTACATATTTATAATGGAAGAGGAGTTATATTATTAAAATTTATTAAAAATAAAATTCCTTCAACTATTTTACTATGAAAAGTGAATCATATAATGAAACAATTAATATCAATGGGAGTATATGTGAGAAATATGAACATCCAATGGATTTTATCCAATTTTATAGGTTATTTCTCCGTTAAGATTATGGTTTACACCCTTGCGAATCAAAATTTTCTCCTGATCGCTGTGATTAATTATAATTACATTCAATAATATTTTTTTATCAAAACGATGTAGAAATAATTATAAAATATAAATTATTATGAATCAAAAATTTCAATTAATTTTTGTAAATTCAAATCTCATAAGTGGGATAAAATAATTTAAAATTATTCTTGGAAACATGATGACGGTGTGAGTTTTTAATGTAACAATGCTCAAAATGTTACTATGATTTTATTTAAAATTTGAAACTAAAATTGATTCTAATAACATAAATTGTACTAATAAATGTAAAATTAATCTATTTAAACATTGTAAATAATCAAAAATATAATTTATCCCATTAAATAAATTACACAAACATGTGTTTTAATTTAAAATTCAATATTTTCATGATTCATTAAGAAATTAAAATTTATAGAGAAATTACCAAAATATACCTTAAACTAATTTTGATGGTTCTATTCAAAATATAAATTTTATTTTGTAACAAAAAATTATAATAGTTCCATAAATTGGATTTAAAATAAGTTCTCTGTTAAAAGGCTGTAAAAGTTCATTTATAATAATAAATGTTTTTATGTATAAAATTAGTTTTATTCTCTTCATAAGCCAAAAAAATGATTAGATTAATGTAAAAATATTTTATTGAATTACATATATAAATATATATATTACATTATTATCAATCTATAATTATTTACATTTATTAAAACAAAACAATAATAAGAGCATAAAAATAGATTCTAAAAAACATTCCCTTTATATTCAATAGGTAATTATGTTAATTTATAATTAATTATTAACCAAAAAATAAATTTTATAATTTTGTAATCTATATATTTTAGAGGTTAGTTAAGACTACCCAAATATAATAATTTTATTTCTATCTATTATCTTATCGTACTAAATAATAATATTTTGTGGATTTATTTTTGTTTAGTAAAACATGGTCTTGCTTGAATTGAAAGGTATTCAAGAATGTTAATATTGCTTGTAACGAAAGCTAACTCAGTATTGTGTGTATTTAATGTTATAGAATGAATTTATTTAAAATTATAATTATATTGTGAAATAAAAGGATATTATATCTCTTATGCTCTTGGTGTTGGGTTTCATATGTGTTATTTAATACAATGTCTATAGATTAGAATTATATGGCGTTATTATGTTGTTCTTGGGATTATTTATCATCAATGATTTCTTATGGTTATCAATAATAATGGATTCACATTATTTTTCAAACTAATTATCATAATATGGTGTGTATTTGTCTTTTTTATGTTAATATATGATATATTTTAGTATTGACTAACATTAATTATAAAAATTACCACTTTTATTACATAGATCATAGATGTTTATCAATGATTCAACAATGTTATCGTAAGATGGTCTCTTCTATATCTATGTAGAATCCATTGTTGTTGTATGTTGTTTATTCTCTAACAATTTTCTCCACATTTATATGTTTGTTTTAGGATTTCTACATGCTAACATGTTATTCCAATAATCAATATACATATTCAGGAATCCCCATCAATAAAAACATATTTCAATTAAGCATGATCACATAATGGTAGGTGTAGTCAATCTAGATATGCTTTATTGGTTATTTAGAGATGTAACTCCATCTATAAGGATATTTTTTGGAACAGTAATTCGAAAAAAATCTCACAAATATCCTTGAAATATTTTTAATTATACCATCATTATAACTCCACGACATTAGTTCATATTTTTTTTCTTATATCCTTGATTTTCATGAATTCCAAATTTAGTTCAAAAATTTTTATTTTTATTTTTGGTTGAATATATCTAAAAACATCAGGTGGATGGTTCCAAAGATGAATTCATACCCATTAAGACACAATTATTATTTTTTATGATGTAGTTCTCATGTATGATAATTTGTCGAAGTTACCATTTTTTAACTATTTTGGATGGTTGATATTTTGATTCAATATTTTCTAGTTTATTTTGTAGCTTTAGACACATCAGGTAGAGGGTGATATTTTTATATTTCTCACATATGATTATATCTTACCAATAACTCGTAAAATTATTAATTTGAATCTTCTGTTCTTGAATTTTATTTTTTATGAAACAAATTTTCTCTTTAAACATTTTTTATTTATCTTCTATTTGTTAATTAATAAAAGCCATGGATATATTATTGAGCATTTCAAAACTAGGTACAAATTTCATCATAACATACAAGAAATAGTTTTTTCAAATAGAAATAAATTAAATTATTATCAGCTTTATAATATCATTCCCAAAATAGAAGGGATGATTTTCCCAATCATTTATATTGGGGTAATTTCTTGAAATATTGTGTAATTTTTTAAAACATATATATATTTTTTTGTAGACGAGAAACTCTAACGGAACTAGATTCAGAGGATCGGTGATCCCAGAATAGAATTTTGACCATTTTTATTTCATTTATGTAAACGTGTGATTTTGTTTTTCTATCTTTTAAACTGTTGGTTAGATAAAAATATATAAGGGAATTTTTAAACTCCGAATGGCATGAATCACCTAGAAAATAATTTACTTCGACTGGAAAGGATCGTCGTGAGTGTTAATTGATGGACTATTATGAAAAAATTAAAATAACCTAAAAAATTATTTTTTTCCCCAACCATTGGACAGTTGCATGGTTGTGCTGTGGTGTGGTTAAAAAGTGGAGTTGAGTCATATTAAATTAAGCTCATTAATAAATTTTCAACATTATGCGTAATGATGCATTAAATGTAGTTTATTAGATACATTTTTTCATAAATAATTTAGTGTAACGACATGACAATGCAACATAACAAAAATGAAGCGATGTGTTTTCTTTTAATGGGATAACATGTTAGAGAAATCAGGATCAATGAGTGGAATTTTTATAAATAAAATACGACGATAGACCATCTCTATGAATAAATAAGGAATGAAGGTTAATTATTATAGACGTTGACACATCTTGAAGAACGATATCAAAAAGTGGTTAATGCCAATGAAACAAGAATCCTCATGAGCAGAGCACTCCAACGACTAACTCAATCAATGATGGGGTTAATTTTGAATTGAGTACCCTATTCATCTTTCTAACATGTATACTGTGGATGAAATCGTGAAAAGGATGATTCATTGATTGATATTTGTTGCGTGGGGGATCCTTTTTCCTAGAATTTGTGTATCATGATTTACTAAATTGCGATAGAACTTCATTTCAATATTACATTTCTAAACATCTAAAGCAAACGATGTGAGATGACAAAAACAATGCTCAAGACTATCATCCTTGATCATTTTATGCATTCTTAATGGATGTTTCCTCAAAATTGATTCAAGGATGATACAAGACCATCACAGGGATGATTGCATCCCCCCGAGGCCATAGGTGCATGTGGTGCGAAGAACACACAACTAACGAGGACCTGATGGTTCGCGTAAGAACCCATCCATGTGTCGACGACTAAGGGATGGTGGAGGTGTGCCAAAATGGAATTCTGGGAGAATATTCATAGTTGGAATGGGATACAGAGGTGTGTCAGAATCCACCAGACATTGTGTTGGTGGCTAGTGGCCGGTGGACATGGCCACCCACCCGCATTGGTGCACCACAAACGAGGCACCACACTTCATTTCACGTAGAAAAGGCTACGATCAATCGATCGTGCCATAGGAGGGGGCCCTTTGGATGACCCATAGGGTAAGGGGAGCTAGACACAACTTCTAGCTGTATCACTTCTAGGTAACATCCCCCGCTTTGGCCAGGTCGGGTGCGGGGTTCCCCAGCGTGCTGGACCCGCCCCAATGGGTAGTGCCCGAACAACATCCCGATGATCCAGACAAGGATGGGCCCAGGTCCGGCAGGAACTAGGTTGGGTCAGCTGACAAGGGTTGGTTTGTTGGACCCCATGCTTGTTCGGGATAGACTAGACCTGAAACCAACCAACCCCTTTTCAGAAAAAGCACTAATATCATTAACTTTTTTCTTCCAATTGTTAATGTGTTTGATGTGTTAGAACCCTCGTGACGAGGAGGATATTTTGGAATAATCTAAGTAGATTTTCATGGATGTTTAAATTTTATTTAGTTCTTGGGGATCGTTTCTTCAGGAATCAAGCACAATATGTGCGGAAATCATGCAGATGGATGAGATATGAAGACTGCTTACAAGATACCTTGTGTGGATATGCTATTATTGACCAGTGTGATGGGGCTCTCTGTGACCCTCCAAGACCATGTTAGGGAGAAGATCCGTGTGACATTGTATTCCAAAGGTACTCAATGTGGAAAAGTACCTCAGTATGGCCAATGTGGGAAGAGACTCTATATGTCTTGGCATGCCCATAGTGGGGAGAAGCTCGGTGTGACCCGGCATACCCATGGTACTTATCAGGGATGAGTACCACATAAGCCCATTGATTGTGGGAAATAGATACACGTGACCCAGAAGGTCCGCTATACTCATAGAGTAGTTCGTCAGTAGCCTAAGGTGTTCAGGGATATGACTAATGGTCTTACATTCCTACTGTAGATTATACCTCATACAAGAAATCTTTCTTTGTGATCATGCTTCATGATTATTAATTTTGGTTTTATTATGGATTGATATGGGGTCCTTGATTGATGGTTCAGTGTCTGTACTGAGTATTTAGTTACTCTCCCATGAACAGGCTCTTCCTGCACGTGTTTTTTTGGTGTAGACCAGCGACGTCTTGGAGGAGGACTTGGTGGACTAGGACCAGGTAGTTCCTACTGAGATCAGGTAGCTAGGATGTACTTTTATGGATTATAGCATATACTATACACATACCCATCAGTTGGGGTTTTTAGTAGATGAATTTTAGGGTTTTATTGTACATTCCTATTTTCATTACATATTTTTAGGGGGGTTTCTGGTCTATTTGACCAAATGTATGAACTTTTACACAATAGTTATTAAGATCCAGGCATGTTTATATTTTTACTACATTTAGAAATGTTTTGGTGTGGGTGGATACATGTTCTTCAAAAAATTCATCCTACTTGCAGTTTGATGCCTTTGGTTCTAGTTACCAACATCTAGTATTCAGGTGGCGGGCATGGGGGATGTCACAGCATGAGCCTCGTGGGATATTTAGTGATAAAGTGGTATCCAAGGTGGTCGGTTCCACCTCAATGACCAAGAGACGATTGTTGTGTGTTTGGGTAATAATGTTAGATATCTCAAGTTTGACATTTAGGTTCGGGGATTCTAGTGTTGGTGTGATGGCTGTCGTATCCATACACCATGACCTTGAATTCTCCTTTTCAGATCTATACATAAAAACACTGGTTTCATGCATCATATAATAATTAAGTGTTTCCTTGTGTTTTCATGAATTAGATTCAGCACACCCAGTATAATATATTTACTGTTGTAAATCATGATCATTATCGAGAAGCCTGCACATAGACAACATGTTAGGATTCTGATGTGTTACCAAGAGGACAGCCCGCCTAGCGATGTGCTGTCAGTTCAGGGACTACTGTAGAAGATATCCCTGCTGGGTGGTGTACCACCATTACCACCACCTATTGATCAAAAATTACTACCATCATTACAGGTAAATGGAGCACTGAGGAATATCTCCTTGCATGCTTTCCAGAGACAGATACCTCTCATGTTTAGGGGAGAGACAGATCCTCAGGCCACTGGGTACTGGCTGGAGGTGGTGACACATGTATTCCACTAAGTGAGGACACCACATAACAAGATGGTGATCATAGATGAAATCATTCTTTCGGGATTGGTAGGGATATGGTAGAGTTTTAGGACTCAGACTCATGATGAGGAGACCTTCTATTGGGTTTACATCATGAGGCTTTTCTAGGAGGAGTTTTTCCCCGCGATCATTCACTCAGTGCACATATAAAAGTTGCTTCACCTATAGTTGGGAAGCATGTTAGTGGATGAGTACTCTATGAGGGTTACAAACCTCTCCCTATAATCCACAAACATGGTGTGTTAACCTTTATTTAGGGTCTAGACATTCAAGAAGGGACTTTGACATAAGATCTCTATGTCAATGGTTTTCTTCAGCATGCCGACAATGGATGGAGTGCAAGAGAGATCCCTTCTGATGGAGAGCTTACTAGAAGAGAAAGTACTGATAGTTGGATCCAGTAGTAGAAATCACAAGGTAGAGTCTTTAGTGGTGAGAAACAGACAACATATGTGGGGACCAAAGAGGGTCATATCATTCAAGGGATGACTGTAGTATTCAGTGTCATTTGTGTGGCGCTCCTAGATAATATGGAGTCATCGGGGAGATAGGATGTTCTTCACATATGGAGAGTAGGGACACATAACTCATGTGGGCCGGACCTGCCACACAGATGACCACTGGATGGTTGAAGGTCTACTGAGGCAGAGACAAAGGTTCATGTGAGGAGGTCTGTATGGTAGTAGACATGGTAGGGTAGCAGGCCGAGCAACATGTGATGGGATACGGTTTGAGGTACTTCATCCACCACCCAATGGTTTTACACCGTAGACCATGGGAGTAGGTGGACAAGGGAACGCTCAGCTTCTGGAAGTGGAGGCCAATGACCATGGTTCTCCATAGATGATTAGAGGTACAATATATGCCTTTTCAACCTTAGATGTAGTTCTTATAGACACATATTCTAGTCTGTATTTTTTCGCGAACTTCATTCAAGGCTTGAATATTCTGGTGGAGCCATTAGCTTGATACATATGATTAGATACTTCTAAAATAAGACATTCGATGACTAAAAACTAGTTCTAGCAGTGTGACCTTACTATGAGAGGTGATAACTTCGACTGGGATCTCCTAGTAGTGGTGTCAAGGCTTTACGATGTCATATTGGGTATGGAATGGTTATCTACATTCCAAGCTCAGATCATCTTTATTAGATGAAAAGTATGGTGTGTTTGTGATAATGGGAACAATATTTCATTCACCAGAAAAAAGGGAACTCTAGCTGTAAATGAAAAACATTTGTGGAGGATGCTGCAACCAATCATTCACCAACTGTCTAGCCTCACCCACAGTGTGGTGGATGAGATGGGTACATGATTTCTTGTAGTTGTGTATGAGTATAAGGATGTCTTTCCTAAGGACGTTCAAAGACTACCTCATTAGAGGAAGGTAGACTTGGGAATTTAACTATACCCTAGAATGACACAGATGTATGCACTGGAATATCGTATGGATTCTATCGAGCATCAAAAATCGGGGGAGTAGTTTTAGGACATGTAAGAGAGTGGATTTTTAAAGAATACCATTTCACAATGGCCCACCCTAGAAATGTTATAGAAGAAGGAAGTTGGGAGATTGAGGCTATGTTTATTCATCTGGTTCTTGAACCAGGTGACTGTGAGGAAAAAATATCCGCATTGAAGAATTGATGACCACTTCGACTAGTTGAAGGGGGTGAGGTGTTTCTCAAAGATCGACCTCAAATAAGGATTTTATCATGTTTGAGTACAATATGTGGATGTATCAAAGACAACCTTTAGATACTGGTATGGACACTTTGAGTTTTTTATGCCTTTCAGCATGACCAATGCCCCAGTAGTGTTCATAGGACTCATGAACATGATATTCCAGCCTTACCTTGATTGTTTTGTAGTGGTATTCATAGATTAAATCATGGTTTACCTGTTATCAGAATAAGATCACACTAAAAACCCTAAGATAGTTCTTGATACACTCCGAGATAACTAGATCTATGGGAATCCCTTGAAGTGCCAGTTTTAGAATTCAGATGTCCACTTTTTGGGAATTTCATCTCTTATGATATAGTTTCAGTGAATCTGAAAATGATAGAGGCAGTGCTAGCATGAGAGCCACGAGGGGAATGACAATGGTTTGGAGTTTATAAGGGTTGTATAAATACTACTGGAGGATTGTGCTAGACTTATCTAGAGTAGCACCAACTTTATCAACCTTAGCATGAAAGGGACAATCCTTCATATTGACATTGATGTTATAGTAGAGTTTACAAGAGATGTGACGGAGACTTAAAAGTTCCCCTATCTAAATACCACCAAAGAAGGTGTTGGGTATGTAGTTTTCTATGATACACCTAGGATTATATAGGGTAGTTTTCTAATTAAAGAGTGAGTGGTGATCACCTATAGATCATGATAGTTGAGGCATCGTGAATAGGAAAATATGACCCATGATCTGGAGTTAACTATAGTGGTCTTTTCTTTGAAGATTTTGTAGCAAAAATTGATGGGTGAACAGTTTACCTTCTACTCTCACAACAAGAGTCTCATATCTATCTTCTCAAAAAGGGCCTGAACATGAGTCAATGGTTATGGCTGTAGTTCTTCTGGGACTATGACATTGAGATATTCTACACTTCTAGGAAGGGGACCGTGGTGGCATACGTGCTCAGCATAAGGTTTGGTTTACCACTTCTGAGTGAGGAAACGATGTAGTTAGATACGATGAAGATAGCCTTAATTGATAATTATGGATCAACCTACCATCTATCAATGATTGTAACTCACCCAATCATACTAAGAGTTAGGGGGATACAACTTGTGGACATTGACGGTGATGCCGGACAGGCCTAGTTACCCTCAGGACAAGCTCCTGATAGATTTTGGGTAGGTGTGGAGCATGTAATCCTTTTCAGAGGGTGCATTGTGGTACCATATACATTGAGGTAGGATGTGTTTATGGATTTAGATACATCTCATTTGGTGGTATATCATGGAAAGGGAAGGATTTATCAGGAGCTCTGACTTCTGTAATGGTGGCCAAGGATGAAGAAAGTAGTGGCATTGTGTATTTCATAACTCCTCAATTGTCTGCACGTAAAAGATGAGCATCAGGTTCCAATAGGCTTGGTTGAACCACTTGAGGTACCAGAGTTTAAATGGGATGGTATCTCAGTGGATTTTTTCTCTGGGATAAACACACGTCCAGGGGCCACGATTCAATCTAGGTGATTGTTGACCGACTCACCTAGTCACCTCACTTCCTACCCATCTGAGAGAGGGGATCGAAAGAGGGAATGGGGTGCCTCCATGTCTATGAGATATTTTGGCTTAATAAGGTGACTTAGATGATCATCTAAGACAGTGATGCATTCTTTACATCTTGTTTATGGAAGGTATTGCAAGAGGTAATCAAGACTCAGTTGCGTGTGAGCAAAGCCTTTCACCCACAGACAGATTGTAACAGCCCAAGATTTTATAAAAAAATATTCTTTTTAATTTTATTAATGTCTTGTGTTGTACGCTACACCAAAAGGAGCTTGTACAACACGCATCCTTGTCTTGCCTTGCATTACACGCAATCACGACCTTCCTCGATAGCGTGTGTAATACGCAATACCGAGTTTCACTAAACAACGATGTGCTATTAAAATATTATTAAAACTAGCCGTTATGAATAGTAATAACCACTTTTTAAAATTCTGTAAATCTTATTTTTCAAAATGAACTTCATTCTTGGATTCAGAATATCGAATTTAGCCTAAGGTGAAATTTTGGTACTTTTCGGATAACTTTCATATTCTGATGAATAGTGAAAATTACTAAATTATAATTAAAAACATATTTTTTAATCGAAATAATTAATAGTGAAAAATTATTAATTTGAGTGGTTTTAAAGTATATTTAGAATATATTTTTACAATTTAATACAATGTTGGTCATTGGTTGTAATTTCACATTTAAACCAGACATAATCAAGTGTCAATCTTTTGATATATATTGTTTCCTAAAAACACGCTATTTATTTTAACAGCGGGATTTAATTATAAAATTAATTAATGCAACTTCTATGTAATGAATTTGGTAAAATAGATTTCATTTTTGAATTCAGAATATGAAATATAGCTTAGGATGAAATTTTGGCATTGTTCTGAAAAACATCAATTTTTGATGAATAGTGAAACTACTAAGTGGTAGTTAAAAAAACAAAATTTTTCATAAAACTTAATTTTGCCGCTTCTGCGAATGGAATTTCGAAAATCCGAGAGACACGGTTAATATCAAGGACTAAAATTTGGTTCAATGAGATGAAAATAATTTTTTGGTGAATAGTAACTTTTTACTTTTTTTACTGCGGTTAATAGTAAATAGGGTAACTAAGGATAAATATGATATTACTATTACCCTAACAAATGTCCTAATTCTATTGGACAAGTTTAATTCGACCAAAAACAAACTTAGGAATAAAATATGACCATTTAGGCCCACTTGGATTAGATTAGGACATTTATTATTAATTTATTTAAAGAAAGGTTAAAATAGTTAAAATCAATGTTTAATAAGTAAATCATTTTTAATATGGGGTTATACATAAGCTAAATTCGATTGTAAATATTCATTAGAAAGCTAAAAAGATTTTCTACATGATGGTATTTCATTTGTAATCTTTAGACATCAAATAATTTAATTTATTTATGACACAACGATGATGCAGTAATTATCTTATTAATGAAATATTGACATAATTGATGTTATAAACACCAAAATAAATGTAATTTGAGACTTTTTATGAATTCCACTAATTTTCTAGGTTACTATGATATATTAATGTTGATTTAATCAACTTGGTTCGAACATTTAATTCTGTTATGACTTTCAAAAAAATCATATATCAAATAGTGTCAAAATTGACACAAAATAGTTTTTAAATCAAATATAATATTATTAATTTTTATTTTATTCCTAAAAATCCAAGGTTCGGCCAAATGACTTAGATAAGGATATATATATTAATAATAAACAATTTGGGGTTCGTTTGGCATGTTATAGTAAGTGTATTAACTATATAGTGAAAGAAAACAAAAAAACACGGTAAAAGTTAAATTAATTAACTTAGAGTTAAATCTAATTGATAAGGTTAAAATAATATCCTAAACTTGTCTAAATTTTATTGGTTGATAGGCTTTCGACCCATCCCCACTTTATCTTCGAAATAAGACCCTTTGGAACCATTATAAACCGATTTTGACTTTAATATAAAATAATATTTTGAGATATTCCTAAGGTGCCCCTCTCCTCCCCTATAAAAGGACACCTCCTCCCCCTCCTCCTCACACAAATTTGAGCACTCAAGCTCGGCCAACCCCTGCCAAAATCTCTTCTCCACTTCCCTAGAAACATCCTAGAGGTTCTGGTCTTCCTCAAAGACCAATTTTAGTTCCCTAAGAGGAGGTCTCCAAAAGGCGCTTCAAAGAAGAGGTAATTACCGTTACCAATTCTTTCATCTTTATTTCTTCTTCCATTTCTTCTTCTTAGGTTGTTTCATTATGAATTAATAACATAAGTATCACTCATATACTGATATGTTATTATAAGTATGAAACAACCCTATTTCACCATCTATCCATCCTAAGGAAAAAGAAATCACCGCGCGTGCGTACGTACGGAATACCGTCTCCACGCCGTGGTGTAATCTATTTTCCACCACCACCTTACATGGATGGGTATAATGGTGTAAAGAATAACTATACATAGTTATTACAACATAATATTGATTCTGATATATTGTATAATCCACTCCAATTCAATTCAATAATTATGGAAATGATATCATCGCTCGTGCGTACGTACGGAATACCGTCTCCACGACGCGATGAGATTCATTCTTAATGATTAACCATTCATGAATGATTATAAAGTATATATAATAAGTACTAATGAAATATATGACATAATAATGATACTGGATTTATGTATATATATATATATATGTATGTCATCTACTTACTTCCATTCAAGACAATAAAGAAAGAAAAACAGCGTTCATGCGTACGTACGGACTACCGTCTCCATGAACGGTGTTTTTCATTTCATTTATCTATCTATTATATATATATATATATATACTGAATATATATGATATATAAATAATATTTTATATTCTGGAAGTGAGTAAATCATGATATAAGTAATAATGATGTCAAGAACAACAAGTCAAAACACCTACGATAAATGAAACGATTTTACCCAAAACGCTTCTTTAACATGGAATTTACAAAAGAACGGGTAATATAATGTCATAAGTGAACCATATATGATATCATAACAATTAATATGAATCTTTAATAAGTCAATAACATGATTTAAATCATTATACAGGAGGTTCGGACACTTACAAAGCAAGTCGGACCTAAGGTAATGGAAATATCACAATCTCATTTTTATCCGAGATTGTTTATTCGTAAGTATTTACTGGGGTGTATTTTATCATCCACATCCATGTTTACTCAATATGTAATATTATTTCCATCCACCTAAAATTGTTTAAATCCATTTTTACCCTTCGGTGAGTTTTTAGTAATACGTATTCAAGGAATCTTTTGTCGTTTTTCGTACGAGGTACTTTTTGACTTTTCCGACAAAAGTACGAAGAATGTTTTTTTTAACTTATACAGCACGAACGGATTTCTACTGGTTTATAAAGCCTTAGTTTCATGAAGCTTCCTCTAAAAGATATCATGACTATTTTCAATAAAATCTCTTTCTTTTAAAATTGCACGATGTTTTGTGAAAAGAAATTGATTTTGAAGAAGAAAGGATATTTTCCTCAAGAATTCAATTCAAGTGTTTTATCAAAATTATTTTCCATCTAAGATAATAAAGGGTTCTGTTTCTATCCATATTTTTACATTGATTTGACTATGTTGTGATGGAATTATGTTTATTAATTCCTTTATCTTATATGAATTGATTTATGATGTCATGATATTTCAAGAATCCTATTTTTGTTACATGTGTTATGGGATGATGTATGTTTTATGACTATGTGGCACACATAAGAAAGGATTCATTATAAGATGGGTGGGACCTATATCTCCCTCCAATGCATTGGGTAATGATTTTATATCTCATGAGATAGACATGGCTGGAATGGTAGGTTATACCGGTTCAGTGAAACAGGACTGAAACGAGGGTTACTCGATTCAGAAAGGGACTTTGTCCACTAAGATAGTCTTGGCAATGAGTCTTGACTAACAAGAAATGATTCTCTATGATTATGTGTGTATGCCACAAAGTTTCATGTTTTAAGTTATGATTATTGGGATTACTTTTTCACTGCCATGATGTATCCCATGATTATGAAATTATGCTCTCTTTTGCAGGTTATGATTTCCAAAATGCTATGTTCTTATGAATATGATGTGATTGATATTTATTTTGTTTACCCTTACAGAGCATTTGAGCTCACCCTTTTATGTTTTCTTTTCCCCAGGATATAAAGAAAGGTTTTAGGTAAAAAAAAGGAGGAATATCTTTATGGGAGATTTTGAAAATCTTTCACCATGATTAGAAGATTATAGTCCGAGTTTCCAAAGACACTAAACTATTACGATCCTTGTGTGTGTGTTTTTGTTATGTACTAAGTATTCCGCAAAAGTAATGTAATGTCCATGTATGTCAAGATACGGGTCTCTACAGTTGGTATCAGAGGAAAGGTTTAGTCAACCTTTGGAAACTAGGATGCAAAAACGTTAGTGAGATCCCTAGAGATATTTCTAAGGTATGTCTAGGGATGCCCCTAAGGATAAGTATACGTATAGGATATAGTCCTAGAACTATGGTAACGATATTAGATTAAACCAAAGATGATATATATTTAAGTTACTCCCCCTTTATTATGATTTTTGCATCTAACACTATTCTTTTGGGTTTTAGAAAATGGCTGGAAACAAGATGATTCATGATAATGGAGGATATGATGGACAATGGAATGATATTCTTCATAATGAAATGGGATTTGGAAGTCCAAACATCATTATTATGCCGAATCAGCAATCTCATAATATGATCAATAAAGTAAAATTTGGTATGTTTCCTGACTCGGCTAATAAGAGAAAGATGGAGTTTCATGATGATCATAGAGGAAAGATAGTTCAATTTCCCCTATGTAAATCATGTGGGAAGAGGCATCAAGGAGAATGTTTCAAAGGAACTGGAAGATGCTTTGGGTGTGGAAAAGAAGGACACAAAGCAAGTAAATTCAAAGGAAAAGGTTCAGTTAACAACATGGATGAGGATAATGGTATTGCTACGACATCAACAATGGTTAAATGTTTTAAATGTGGAATGTACGGGCATTATGCAAACCAATGCCCTAAGGGAATGTCTCATGAAGATAATCAGTATCGTCGTATGGGAAGTATTTATGTGGATGATGATGAAGAGACTACAAATGATATGTGAGATGAAAGAATAGTTGAAGCTCGGTCAATGGTTTAAGAATGTAGTGGAATTATTACATGTTTATCATGTGTAATGTTGTATAAGTAATCTCATGGCACTATGGAATAAAGAGACATGTAAGGATTGTTACATTGTTGTCTGATTAATGTTACCAGTATCCATGAAAGGTTATTCAGATATTTTTGGAATGTAGATGATATGCGCATAATGAAGGGATAAGGAGAAAATAAAATGTTTGATAGTATTCATGAGCTCATGACTGATATAAGGAGAAGGTTATATCATGGTTTGAGTATATAGAATTTTTGGATTTTGGTATGTGGAAAGAGTTAACTTTTGACAGAATTCATGTTTTCACTAAGGTTTAATGGGTATTCATATTTTTCAAGAGAATACATCATTAAAGTATTCACATGATTGGAATGTGACCAACAAGATATATGGGGGATAAATGATGGTATTCACATGCTTGGTCGGCGACATTTCAAGTAATCATTTTCTTTATACTATGAGCTTGGACCGAAGTATTTTAGATAAGCCTAAAGATTGTAATGGATTATGTTAACCATAAGTTAGTATTGTTTAAGTATAGAACTTTTTTTGATGTTATTTATGTGATGTTATAGTAATGTAGTTTTAGAAAAAGGACAACCTGCAGGACGGGCGGCAACCCATCGCTTCGGACAAGGATGTAGGAATTGAACCCACAACCGAAGTGCGACTCGCCTTTATCGCCTACCACTGGCCTACAGGAAGTCCCTGTTTAGTAGAAACTAGTTTTATTATATTAAGCAGTATGATATATGAAGTATAAGTCCATTTTAGGAACCATATATGATTAATCTCACTATAGATCGATTTATGCATATAATTTTTTCTAACCTTTTGTTTGAGACAGATGGAATGACCCGTCATTCTATCACATGATCTGCTAACACTTCACGAATAACAAATTCAACTTCATTTATTTAAGAGATGAAGTGGAAATTGTTCAAGGCATGAACAACAGTGAGATTGTACCAAAATAAAGTAAGTATTTATTAAAATTCAAATTTTCAACTTTAGGGGAAATGATCTTGAAAACCAAAAATGTTGTCCTAGTGATCTTATACCTGATGAATCAGATGGTACCTTATATCATCACAAATCTATGGATTTGTGATTACTGGCTTTTCCATATCCATGTTCTCTACCACTCTCCATCAGAACATGATGGTTAGATTTCTCTTCCATATCCATATTTTCACCTATGTGGAAACCCAATGATTGGTTTATTTGGGTAACCGTTACGTTTCATACTTTTGTTTTTAAATATTGGTTTTTATATTCCTTTTTACGATGTGGGTTTCTATTAAAGAAACTTTCGAATAGTAAACCATTTATAACCCCGACGAATTTCGAGGGAGAAATTCTTTTTTAAGGGGTGTAGAATGTAACAGCCCAAGATTTTATAAAAAAATATTCTTTTTAATTTTATTAATGTCTTGTGTTGTACGCTACACCAAAAGGAGCTTGTACAACACGCATCCTTGTCTTGCCTTTCATTACACGCAATCGCGACCTTCCTCGATAGCGTGTGTATTACGCAATACCGAGTTTCACTAAACAACGATGTGCTATTAAAATATAATTAAAACTAGCCGTTATGAATAGTAATAACCACTTTTTAAAATTCTGTAAATCTTATTTTTCAAAATGAACTTCATTCTTGGATTCGGAATATCGAATTTAGCCTAAGGTGAAATTTTGGTACTTTTCGGATAACGTTCATATTCTGATGAATAGTGAAAATTACTAAATTATAATTAAAAACAACTTTTTTAATCGAAATAATTAATAGTGATAAATTATTAATTTGAGTGGTTTTAAAGTATATTTAGAATATATTTTTACAATTTAATACAATGTTGGTCATTGGTTGTAATTTCACATTTAAACCAGACATAATCAAGTGTCAATCTTTTGATATATATTGTTTCCTAAAAACACGCTATTTATTTTAACAGCGGGATTTAATTATAAAATTAATTAATGCAACTTCTATGTTATGAATTTGGTAAAATAGATTTCATTTTTGAATTCAGAATATGAAATATAGCTTAGGATGAAATTTTGGCATTGTTCTGAAAAACATCAATTTTTTATGAATAGTGAAACTACTATGTGATAGTTAAAAAAACTAAATTTTTCATAAAAGATAATTTTTCCGCTTCTGTGAATGGAATTTCGAAAATCCGAGAGACACGGTTAATATCAAGGACTAAAATGTGGTTCAATGAGATGAAAATAATTTTTTGGTGAATAGTAACTTTTTACTTTTTTTTAACCGCGGTTAATAGTAAATAGGGTAACTAAGGGTAAATATGATATTATTATTACCCTAACACATGTACTAATTCTATTGGACAAGTTTAATTCGACCAAAAACAAACTTTGGAATAAAATATGACCATTTATGCCCACTTGGATTAGATTAGGACATTTATTATTAATTTATTTAAAGAAAGGTTAAAATAGTTAAAATCAAAGTTTAATAAGTAAATCATTTTTAATATGGGGTTACACATAAGATAAATTCGATTGTAAATATTCATTAGAAATCTAAAAGTATTTCCTACATGATGGTATTTTATTTGTAATTTTTAGACATCAAATAATTTAATTTATTTATGACACAACGATGATGCAGTAATTATCTTATTAATGAAATATTGACATAATTGATGTTATAAACACCAAAATAAATGTAATTTGAGACTTTTTGTGAATTCCACTAATTTTATAGGTTACTAAGATATATTAATGTTGATTTAATCAACTTGGTTCGAACATTTAATTCTGTTATGACTTTCAAAAAAATCATATATCAAATAGTGTCAAAATTGACACAAAATAGTTTTTAAATCAAATATTATATTATTAATTGTTATTGTATTCCTAAAAATCCAAGGTTCGGCCAAATGACTTAGATAAGAATATATATATTAATAATAAACAATTTTGGGTTCGTTTGGCATGTTATAGTAAGTGTATTAACCATATAGTGAAAGAAAACAAAAAGACACGGTAAAAGTTAAATTAATTAACTTAGAGTTAAATCTAATTGATAAGGTTAAAATAATATCCTAAACTTGTCTAAATTTTACTGGTTGATAGGCTTTCGACCCATCCCCACTTTAGCTTCGAAATAAGACCCTTTGGAACCATTATAAACCGATTTTGACTTTAATATAAAATAATATTTTGAGATATTCCTAAGGTGCCCCTCTCCTCCCCTATAAAAGGACACCTCCTCCCCCTCCTCCTCACACCAATTTGAGCACTCAAGATCGGCCAACCCCTGCCAAAATCTCTTCTCCACTTCCCTATCAACATCCTAGAGGTTCTGGTCTTCCTCAAAGACCAATTTTAGTTCCCTAAGAGGAGGTCTCCAAAAGGCGCTTCAAAGAAGAGGTAATTACCGTTACCAATTCTTTCATCTTTATTTCTTCTTCCATTTCTTCTTCTTAGGTTGTTTCATTATGAAGTAATAACATAAGTATCACTCATATACTGATATGTTATTATAAGTATGAAACAACCCTATTTCACCATCTATCCATCCTAAGGAAAAAGAAATCACCGCGCGTGCGTACGTACGGAATACCGTCTCCACGCCGTGGTGTAATCTATTTTCCACCACCACCTTACATGGATGGGTATAATGGTGTAAAGAATAACTATACATAGTTATTACAACATAATATTGATTCTGATATATTGTATAATCCACTCCAATTCAATTCAATAATTATGGAAATGATATCATCGCTCGTGCGTACGTACGGAATACCGTCTCCACGACGCGATGAGATACATTCTTAATGATTAACCATTCATGAATGATTATAAAGTATATATAATAAGTACTAATGAAATATATGACATAATAATGATACTGGATTTATGTATATATATATATGTATGTCATCTACTAACTTCCATTCAAGACAATAAAGAAAGAAAAACAGCGTTCATGCGTACGTACGGACTACCGTCTCCATGAACGGTGTTTTTCATTTCATTTATCTATCTATTATATATATATATATATACTGAATATATATGATATATAAATAATATTTTATATTCTGGAAGTGAGTAAATCATGATATAAGTAATAATGATGTCAAGAACAACAAGTCAAAACACCTACGATAAATGAAACGATTTTACCCAAAACGCTTCTTTAACATGGAATTTACAAAAGAACGGGTAATATAATGTCATAAGTGAACCATATATGATATCATAACAATTAATATGATTCTGTAATAAGTCAATAACATGATTTAAATCATTATACAGGAGGTTCGGACACTTACAAAGCAAGTCGGACCTAAGGTAAGGGAAATATCACAATCTCATTTTTATCCGAGATTGTTTATTCGTAAGTATTTACTGGGGTGTATTTTATCATCAACATCCATGCTTACTCAATATGTAATATTATTTCCATCCACCTAAAATTGTTTAAATCCATTTTTACCCTTCGGTGAGTTTTTAGTAATACGTATGAAAGGAATCTTTTGTCGTTTTTCGTACGAGGTACTTTTTGACTTTTCCGACAAAAGTACGAAGAATATTTTTTTAACTTATACGGAACGAACGGATTTCTACTGTTTTATAAAGCCTTATTTTCATGAAGCTTCCTCTAAAATATTTCATGACTATTTTCAATAAAATCTCTTTCTTTTAAAATTGCATGATGTTTTGTGAAAAGAAATTGATTTTGTAGAAGAAAGGATATTTTCCTCAAGAATTCAATTCAAGTGTTTTATCAAAATTATTTTCCATCTAAGATAATAAAGGGTTCTATTTCTATCCATATTTTTACATTGATTTGACTATGTTGTGATGGAATTATGTTTATGAATTCCTTTATCTTATATGAATTGATTTATGATGTCATGATGTTTCAAGAATCCCATTTTTGTTACATGTGTTATGCGATGATGTATGTTTTATGATTATGTGGCACACATAAGAAATGATTCATTATAATATGGGTGGGACCTATATCTCCCTCCAATGCATTGGGTAATGATTTTATATCTCATGAGATAGACATGGCTGGAATGGTAGGTTATACCGGTTCAGTGAAACAGGACTGAAACGAGGGTTACTCGATTCAGAAAGGGACTTTGTCCACTAAGATAGTCTTGGCAATGAGTCTTGACTAACAAGAAATGATTCTATATGATTATGTGTGTATACCACAAAGTTTCATGTTTTAAGTTATGATTATTGGGATTAGTTTTTCACTGCCATGATTTATCCCATGATTATGAAATTATGCTCTCTTTTGCAGGTTATGATTTCCAAAATGCTATGTTCTTATGAATATGATGTGATTGATATTTATTTTGTTTACCCTTACTGAGCATTTGAGCTCACCCTTTTATGTTTTCTTTTCCCCAGGATATAAAGAAAGGTTTTAGGTAAAAAAAAGGAGGAAGATCTTTGTGGGAGATTTTGAAGATCTTTCACCACGATTAGAAGATTATAGTCCGAGTTTCCAAAGACACTAAACTATTACGATCCTTGTGTGTGTGTTTTTGTTATGTACTAAGTATTCCGCAAAAGTAATGTAATGTCCATGTATGTCAAGATACGGGTCTCTACACAGATGGTCAGACAGAGAAGACCACACAGACATGGAGGAGATACTGCATGCTTGCATTCTTGATTTGGTCATATTTTAGAGGACCACATACCAGTAGTTTAGTTTTCATTCAAAAAATATATCTCTCTCATCCATTAGCATGACACCATTTTAGGCCTTGTACAGGAAGCCATGTTGATCAAATCTATACAGGACAAACACAGGGGAGTCAGCACTCATGTGTCCAGAGTTGGTAATGGAAACCACTGACAAGGTTCAGATCATCCTGGATTAGATTAGGAGTCTATGGAGTAGGCATAAATAATATTTGGACAAGAGAATAATTCACATAGATTTGGAGGTGGGAGACCATGTGTTCCTTTGGGTCTCACCCTGATGGGGTTTGAAAAGATTTGGAAGGGTTTACAAGAAATATATTAGTTTCATAAGACCATTCCAAATTCATAGAAAATTTTGAGAAGTATAATTCTAACTAACTCTCCCCCCATAGATGCACCATAGGCATAATGTTTTTCACATGTCATAGCAACGAAGGTACATGCATTATTCATCGCACGTCATCGACTGGGGCGAGCTAAACTTTGACAATGGGGAGATGACTACAGAGTTCCTAATAGAGATAGAGGATCAACATAAGTGAGTCTGTTGTGGATTTTTGATTCATTTGGTTTATAATTTGTGGTGGCGCAAGAATCTCTAGGAGAGAACATAGGAGTGGGTGGCTTAAATTTGTGCTCAGTACCCCCATTTTTTTCCTAGTTTTCAATTATGAGGTCAAGAATCCCAACAAGGGGAGTAATGTAGTGTACCATAAATTCCAGGTAATTTGTTTTAAATTATATGAAATTATATATAGACTAGACACTCTAAGGACTCCTGATTTTGAGGCCCGATGAGCCCATAATATAATCATGTTCTTTTTTAGTTCATTTATGTAAAAGTGTAAGTGAGATTTTCTACGTTTTAAATCATTGATCAGATCAAAGAGATGATGAAACCGTTGAACTCCAAACATCCGGATTCTCCTAGAAAATAATTATCTTTGATAGGTATGTGTAGACCAGAAAATTTTATTTTATGAAATTTTGAAAAAATATAAAATAACATAAAAAGTTATTTTATTTGTTTTCCCCAACTTCTGGGTTGTAGAATGGTACTGATGATATGTGGCATAAATCTGTGAGCAGTATCATTAAATTAAGCTCATTAATTTATTGTAAATGTGTAGCATAACAATGCATTAAATGATGCATAACAGAAACATTATTTCATAAATGAAATAGCTTAATTATAATAGCAATGCTATAAAATATTTTTCTTTTAATGGGATAACGCGTTGGAAAAATCAGGATAATTCGATTTAATTTATATGAAGAACCTATAGTGAGAGACACTCTCCAATAACGAATGAGGAACACCAGCGAATCACTAACACCGTTGATGCATCTCGATGAAGGATATAAGAATGTGGTGAATGCCAACAAAACATGAATCCTCATGGGTGGAGTTCTTCATGACAAAATCAATCGAGGTATGGGTTACTTTTGAATTTATTTCTCCATTATTCCCTCTAAAATGATGATCAAAGGTCATCCCATGAACATTTTGATCCACATATAGCTCATTCTTGTAGGAGGGAGACTTTTTCTTTGAATTCATGTACCAGTATTGAATAAATTGTGATAAAACATAAATTCTATTTACCATTTTTCTAAAACTCTAATGCAGAGGGTGTGGGACGACACAAACAAGGCCTGATCCCCTCTTCCATGTGCAATTTGTGTGTTCATTCATGGTCACCTCATTGAAATGTACGAATGTAAGATTCGAGGCCATCATAAGGAAGATGGAAACCCATAGAGTCCATATGAGAAATCCACAAGAAGAGAGGACACCCGAAGTGGACCCAGTGGTCCGCAGAAGATCCCATCGATGGTGTCCCATGGCGACTGCTATGGGTGGGAGGCGGTACTCCACAAAAATGATCCAGATGAACATTCATGGTTTTCTCATGTTGTTTCCGAGAGATAAAAGCCTCCGACCCCCATGTGGCTTGCAAGCAGTCGGCAGACACAGACCCACGCCACATCACATATTGTAATGTCCATGATCAGTTGAGTGTGACAGAGGAGGTGGTAAAATGGATGACCAGTGGGGTAGGGGGAGGCAGAGCAGGCTTCTAGCCTTGTCTTGGAAATGTAAGAGTAGGCCCACCCTTGGCAGGCTGGGTAGGATGCAGGACACCCCATCAGGTTTGATCAGATCACGTTGGGCCAAGGTCTGGTCAGACAACCCGGGTTAGGTAGATGGACCCCAGGCTGGGTAGGGTCTAGTCAGACGAGACCCGGACCCAACTATCCCCTTTTCCAAAAAAACCAATATCATTCAAATCGGGCATCCAATTGATGATCTTTTTAAGTCTTTAGAACCCTCACAATGAGGTAGATCATTCATAATAATCAATTAAGGCTTTAAAGTGAGTTGACCTATGACAAATGGTCTGGGTAGTAGTTCTCTTTCAATCCAACGCACTATGTTCAAAAATGTTTCAGTTGATTGAGACCCAAAGATTGTTGAAAAGAGACCCTGGGGGGATATCTAAGATGGCCTAGTGGAAATAGGATCTATGTGATCCAGCAGAACCATAGTGGGGAGCATCTAAGTGTGACCTAGAATACCCATAATACATGATGTGGGGGTTGAACCTCTATGGTGTGAAAATGCTATGTGTGACTGAGTAGGCCAAAAGTGGGGAGTGGCTCGGTGTGACCCGGCATACCAATTTTAATCATAAGGGATTAGTACCACAACAACCCATGGTTAGTGGGAAGCGGCTTTGTGCGACCCAACTGGCCCACTATACTAATAGATGATGAGTTCTTCAGCAGCACAAGGTGTTCATTGATATTAATAATGGTATTGCTTTATGACTCTAGATTATACCTTCTGTGAGCAGTGTTTCATCATGATCATGCTTTGGGATCATAATTCTTGGTTTACATATGGATTGTTTTTTGGTGCATCCTTGTTGGTTCGGAGTCCCTACTGTGTATTTTGTTACTCACCCCAACACGGGCTCTGCACACACATGTTCTGTCTGGCGTAGATGGCTGAAGACTTGGAGGTGGACTTGGTGGCCCTGGACCAGGCGATACCTAGGGAGATCAGGTAGAATGGACATGCTTCTATGGATTCCAACATCTACTCTAATCTTAACCATCTGGTGGGGTTTTCTGTGGATGGATTTTAGGGTTTCCTTGTAATTTACTGCTTTCAGTTTATCTATTGATGGGTTTGTATTATAGCCCTTTTGACCTTCAATTTGTACTTTTACTCAGTGGTTTTTTAGTGGCATACATTTTTACCATTCCAGATTTGGGACGTGGTTGGGTGATTGTGCGTAGAGGTACTCAGGACAATTCCTCCCACATGTAGGTTGACATCTTATGTGCTAGATTCCAACATATATCCTTTGAGAGGTGGGCTTGGGGGATTTTTTGGCCTTGGCACCAAGGTATAGGTCATGAGAAAGTCAAATCAGAGGTGGTCGATTCTACATCAATAACCATAAGTATGTTTTTTATTTTTTGAGAAACATTGTTAAATGTTTCAGGTTCAACATTCAGATTCAAGGAGTATATTTTCGGTGCATCAACAGACATATCAATACACTAGGAACCTGAATTCGTATTTTTAGATCTATACCAAAAATCCCAGGTTACATGCATCATATAAGAATTGATTTTTTCCTCATGTTTTTTTTGAAATATTGTCAGCTCACCTGGTATAATGTATTGTCTGTGGTACATCCTGATCAATATCAGGATTCCTATTTGCACACAGCTAGCTAGGATTCTGCTGTGTGACCTTGAGGACGACCACCTTAGCGATGAGGCACCAGTTCAGGAGCCAGTGCTAGAGATGGCCCCACCGGGTGGGGCACAAGTTTTAGCACCACCTAATATTTTTCAATTACAACTGGCATTACCGGTAGAGGATACACCCAGGCTCCACACCTTTCTTTAGATTTATAGAGTGAGTCCTCCCATGTTCAGAGGAGAGATAGATCCTCTGGTTGCTAAGGAATATATTGTGGCGGTGGTGTGAGTATTCTTATTAGCGAGGATTCCACATGTCCAGATTCTTTTCCTAGTTGTGGTCCATCTTCAAGGATTGGTAGGGATATGGGGAGTTTGAGGATTCAGACTCACGATGAGGTAACCCATTCCTAGGATAACATTGAGCATCATTTTCAGGAGGAGTTATTCCCCACGACCTTGAATTCAATGTGAATATAAGAGTTGGATCACCTATAGTAGTTATATTATATGTGGATAAGTACTCTACATGGTTTACATACCTCTCATGCATCCATAAAGACATGATACAGGACCAATTATTTATATCCTAGTAAACTGAGCTGGGACCCCAATGGGAGATCAGGGTGTCGATGGATTCCCTCAGCATCAACACTTAGGCTGGAGTTCTAGAGAGAACCATTCTTGTTGGGACCTTTCCAGAAGAATAGGAACTCACTGCTGGAGCCAGCATTAGTTGTTAGACAACAATGTCTTCAGTGGTGAGTAGAAGGTTGTAGATGTAGGGACCAAAGTGGGTCAGATCATTTGAAGGACAACCCTTGGACATAAGGTCAGTAGGTAGGGGCTCCCATATAAGAGGAAGTCATTATGGAGCTAGGCCATGCTTCACGTTTGGTGAGTAGGGACACAAGGATCATGACTGCCTAACCCGCCACATAGATAATCAATAGATGGTCGAGGTACCACCGAGGTAGTGATAGATATTTGAGTGAGGAGTTCAGTAGAATGGCAGACGTCGCAGGGGAGCAGGATGAGTAGCAAGTGATGGGCGATGGTTTGAAGTACTACTTCCACTAGCCCCAGGTTGTCCACTATGGCCTCAAGAAGTAGGTGGATGGGGAAAGATCAGCTTCAAGCAGTAGAGGCCTATGACCATAGTGCTCATAAGATTATTAGAGGTGCGATCTATTTCATCTCTAATAAAGCTGCAATTATTACAGACATATGTTCCAGTAACACATTCATTTTTATGGACATTGTTCACGGATCAGATATTCTGGTGGATCCATTGTCTCGATCAGTACGATTAAAGAATCATATGGGATGCAATTTGATGATTTCATAATAGTGATGGAAGTGTGAGCTTACACTATGAGGTGAGAGTTTCAGATGGGATCTTCTAGAAGAAGTTTCGAGGCATAATGAATTCATATTGGGTATGGATTAGTTATATACATTCCATGCTCTGATCAACTATATTCGGAGCAAAGTGATGTGTTCCTGCAAGGATGATACCATGTTTTCCATCATCAGTGATAAGGGTACTCATGTAGCATGTGACTAACTTTCTTGGAGGAGGGTGAAGCCAATCACTCACCAATTGGCTAGCCTCACCCTTATTACGGTGGACGAGAGGAGGCCACACATTTATGTAGTGGTGGATGAGTACGAGGATGTATTTCTTGAGGATGTTTTGGGACTACCTCCACACGGGGTGGAAGACTATGGCATCAACTTATTCCATGAGACGACCCCGATATCCACACTGACATATCAGATGGCTCCCGTATAGCTTCATAAATTGATTGTGTAGAAGGAGTAATTTCTGGAGAAGGGCTTAGTGAGCCCCAACATTTAACCATGGGTATCCCCAATATTGTTTTCTAAGAAGGTAGATAGAAGCATGAGGCTATTCATTGACTGTTGGGGCCAGAACCAGGTGACCGTGAAGAACAAATATCCACTTCCCAAAATTGATTACTTCTTGATGATCGACATTTTATCATTCTATAATCATATTTATGTATGGGATGAGAACATATCGAAGAAAACCTATAGATGATGGTATAGCCACTATTTATTTTCTAGTTGCTTTTTGGCATGTAGAATTCCCCAAAAGTGTTCATGGGACTCATGAATAGGATCTTCCTACCTTACCCTGATCATTTCGTAGTGGACTTCATTGATGAAATATTCATGTACTCAGTTTTAGAAGAGGATCATGCTACACATCATCAGATAGTCCTGGATACACTCTGAGAGAACCAGCATTATGGGATGCTCTCAAAGTTTTATTTCATTATTTTTCATGTCCACGTTATGGGATGAATCATCTCATTGGTTGGAATTTCAGTGGATTTGGAAAATATAGAGGTAGTAATGGCTTGGTATTCACCCTGGGGTGTGACTGTGGTTCATAGATTATTGGTGTTGGATAGATACTACGGGGGGCTCGTGATTGACATTTCCAAAGTAGATGAACCATTATCATCCAATACATTGAAGGGTTAGCCATTCTATTTGACAGAGAAGATTCATGAGAGCTACCAGGAGCTGAGGTGGAGAGGGACTAGTGCCCCTTTCATGAGACTACGAGAGGAGGGTGTTGGGTATGTAGTTTTCAACAATGAGTTAGGGACCAGACTGGGTTATGTCCCGATGCAAGATTGATCATTGATCACCTATGTGTCATGGTAGTTGAGGCATCATGAACTGAACTACGTGACTCATGACCTAGATTTTGGATTATTGGTCTTTTCTTTTAAGATGTGGCAACCCTACAAGATGGATGAACAGTTTACCATCTACTCCAGACATAAGTGTCTCAGGTATATCTTCCCATGGAAGGACATGAAATTGAGACAATAGTTATGGATGGAGTTCCTCTAGGAATATGAGATTGGGATATTATATCAAGGGAAAAATTGTGGAAAAAGAACTCTACAGAAGGTCTGGTTTAAAGATCCTATGTGAGGAAACTAAGAAGCTAACTGAGATGCTGATATCCATCATTGATAATGATGAAGAGTCCTACCATAAATAAATTAATATCACTCCCCAACTCATAGAGTGAGTTATGGAGTCACAACATATGGATATTGACTATGAGGCCCGATGTTCCAAGTAACTGTCAGAACAAACCCCTGATGAATTTTCAATTGGTGGGGAGTACGTCATCCTTTTCAGAGGCTGCACAGTGGTACTAGTGATGTTTCAGAAGGAGTTGATGAGGTAGTTCTACAAACCCCATTTGGTATTACATACTGGCATGAAAAATATGTATCAAGACCTTCGATGTCTGTATAGGTGGACAAGGATGATGAATGAAGTGGTAGAGTTCATTTCACAATTTCTCACTTGATAGAAAATGAAGAGTGACCATTATGTTCTTGCAAGATTGGCCGTTAATAATCAGGTACCAATGTGGAAATGGGATGGTATCATAGTGGACTTCTGGGGGGTTACCACGTATGTCCAAGGGCCACAATTCTATCTGGGTCATTATTGAACGACTCCCCTTGTCGGCTCACTTCATACCCATCCAAGAGAATGGACCAGTAAAGGGATTAGGGCACCTCTACATCTGGGAGAAAATGTGGATTCACGAGGAACATTTGATGATAAACTCTGAATGTGATGGATTATTTACATCTTGTATCTAGAAGGGATTTCCGGAGGCATTCGAAGCTTAGTTATGCTTAGGCATAGCCTTTCACTCAAAGACGAATGGTCAGACGGAGTAGACCATATAGACCATAGAGAACATGCTTCATGCTTTCATCCTTAATTTTGGATGTAGTAGGGAGGACCACCTTACATAGGTTTATTTGTCATAAAATAAAAATTATAACTCCCCCATTAGAGTGGCACTATTTGGGGCTTTGTATGATTTTCCGTGTGGAGCACCGCTATATTCTACTGACCTTGGAGATTCCTCACTCATGGGTCCAAATTTAATAAGGGCTACCACTGAGAAGGTACAGATCATCTAGGAGAAGTTGAGGACTACACTGAGTTGGTAGAAATTGTATGTTGAAAGGAGAAGGAGGCCCTTAGAGTTTGAATAGGGATACGATGTGTTCCTTCTGGTCTCACCTTGATGTGGTTTGCAGAGATTTGGCTAGGGAGGCATGTTATCTCCAAGGATTATCAGACCATTCCAGATTCATAGAAGTGTTGGTGAGGTGGAAAACATCCTAGATATTCCAAAACATATTCACTAGGTGCAAAATGTTTTTCACATGTCACTAATGAAGTGGTAAGTTCATTATTTATTTCACAGCATCGACTAGGGAAAGATGCACATTGAAGCTAGGGTGACGTTTTCAGTGTTCAGTTGATGATAATGGATTGATGGGAACAAGTCCTTTGTGTAAGGTATATTCATCTCGTGCACATTCATTGGAAGCACCAAAACCTCTAGGTGAGCACATAATAGTGGGAGTCTCTGATTCATACTCATTACCCCTATTTGTTTGTTTATCCCTGTTTTGGTATATGACAACGTGATTCCCAAAAGGTGGAGTAATGTGATGTCCTGGAAATTCCATGTAGTTTTTAAAATTATATAGAATTATTTGGAGACCAGATTCTTGAATGGAAAATGATTTTGAGGAACTTTGATCCCGGAATTGAAATTTGAACTTTTTAGTTCATTTAAGTAAACGTGTGAGCGAGTTTTTCTAACATTTAAACCAGTGGTCAGTTCAAAAATATTTGGGAACTCTTGAACAATGAAAGTAATGATTTTTCTAGAATGGACTTAACATCGATTCACAAGGGTCGACCGGAAATGTAAATATTCAGAATTATTGGAAATAAAACATAAACCATTATTTTATATGTTATTCCCAACCATTCGGTGGTGGATCATCGATGCTATGGTGTGGCAACAAATCTTGGATGAGTCACATTAAATTAAGCTCATTAATGGATTTTAAATGTATAAAATGATGATGCATTAAATGAAGTGTAACAAATATGTTGTTTCATAAATGAAATAGCGTAATGATGCGAAAACACATCATAATTGAAACCACGAAACATTTTTTATTATAACGGGTTAATGTGTTGGAGAAATTAGGATAATGTAGTGAAACTTCTCTGACAAACCTATAGAAATAGACTCCCTCCAATGACGAATGATTAATTTTGGTGAATCAGTAACGACGTGGATATATCTCTATAAATAGGAACACAAAGCAGTGAATAAAAATTAAACATGAACCCTCATGGATTGGGAAATTCAATGATGAATTCAATTAAGGTGGCTGTTACTTTCTAATTTAATGCCTCATTATTATTTTTAAAATGATGATCACGGATCAAACAATGAATAGGATGATTTGTGGATCACTTGTTCTTGTAGGAGGGTTCCTTTTTCACAGGATTTCTGTATCATGATTGATTAAATTTTGATAGAACTTATATTATATATCCCATGTTTATAAACCTCAAATTTGGAGGGTGTGGGCCAACACGAACATTGCCTGATCCCCTATTCCTAGTTGGTTTTGTGAGATATTTGTGACCACATCGTCGAAATTACCACAAGTAGGATTTGAGGCCATCTCAGAGAAGATTTATTCTTATATAGGCCATAGACACATGCTATGTGAAGAACTGAAAACATTATTGGACACGATGGTCAATGGGATAACCCGATGGCATGCCGATGGTAGCTCACAACAATGACTGCAAACTATTTTTGGTGCCCCACAATGATGAGATGAAAGATGCACCATGGTCTTCTATGGCCGTAGCAGTATAGAAAGAGTCTCCCACCTCATTTTTGGTAGCTGGTGGGGGGTGGACATGACATCATACCACATCACATGAGGAAATGGCTACATTCAATTGACCATAGTGTAGGTGGTGGCCTCATGGAAGACCCATGGGATAGAGGGAGGTTGAAGCGACTTCCATCCATGTACTGGTCCAGTAAGATTATTCTTGCCCAATCATTATGGGCCAAATCTTGGTCGGGTCATGTCGGCGCACCCCCGGGCCTGGTCGAGTCAGGTCAGTCCGACCGGGATGGAGCAGAGCTAGACCCAACCAAACCCTTTTTGTAAAAACCCCAGTATTTTTAAACTGGTCATCCTATTGGATATATATTTCTAGAGTTGGAAGCCTCAAGGTGAGGCAGATATTTTTTTCATACACTCTGAATGCTTTCATGCAGGTTAAAACATAATAACTGGAATGGGTTTTTGTTCTCTCAGAATCAAGTAAACTACGTGCAAAAACCCTATGGTTGGTTGAGACCTAAAGATTGTTGACAAGAATCCCTATGTAGATCAACTACAGATGGACCAGTGGAATGTGGATTTTTGTAACATGGTAGCCACATAGTGGCGACCCCTCTTTGTGACCTAGCTACCCCATGATACTCCTCGGGGAGAAGTACCTCAATAAGGCCAAGGTGTTAAGTGGATCTGTGTGACATGACATGCCCATGCTAGGGAGATGCTCTGTGTGACCTAAAATACCAATGGTAGTCATTAGGGATGAATTCCAAAGAATCCCAAGGTTATTGGTAAGTGGCTTTTTGTGACCCAAAAGGCCCACTGTACTCATAGAATATAAGTTCTACAACATCCCATGTTGTTTAGTTATATGACTGATGGTCTTAATTTATTAATCCAGATTATACATGGTTTGATAATTCTTGATTAATTATCATGCTTCGCGATCAAACCATTAATTTTTCATGTTTATTGCTTTGGGATCCTTCCTTGATTGTTTGGGGTCCCTAATGAGTATTTCATTACTCCCCCCTATAGGGGCTCCACCCGCATGTTTTGTGTCTGGTGCAGACAACTAATGACATGGGGGCGGACATGGTGGTTGAGCACCTGGAGATACCCAGTGAGATCAGGCAGTCATGACGTGCTTCTACGGCTTCTAGCAGCTACTCTAAACTTACCCATTATGTGGGGTTTTTAGTGTAAAACCTTTAGGGTGTCTATATACTTTTTGATTTTTAGTTAATATTTTTTTGGGTTTGTAGTCTATTTGACCAAAAATTTGTACTTTTACTCAGTGGTTGTTTAGTTCCATTCAGGTATACCTTTCCATCTCTAGGACGTGGTTGTGTGTGCTTGTGTATATGCACCTAAACAAATGTGTCCCACATGAATGTTGAAACCTTCGGCACTAGTCTCCAACCGATGGCCTTTGGGAGGTGGGATTTCATGATGTCATGACATGGACCCCAGGGGACAAGTCGTGACAGTAGGCTAGAGGGAATGTTGGATTTACCTACTTATGTGTCAAATAAATTTTCAATTAAATTAACCTCTTCTTCTAGTCTTGACAATTGATACTGAATTACCTGGATTTAGATGATTAAATACATCATTATTTCAATTGTTGTATTCTTTATATACTTTGTAACCCCATGATAACGATTTTTGAGTTTCAATACATCCATCATCACAAAATCATCTTTTATTTTTAGGGGGTCAATCATATTTTAAATTAACAACATAATACAGAATATCATGATTATCTTGAACTGATTGTATTTTATTATCATTATTTATATTATTTCTTCCATATTTGTCTCTTTCAATATCATTTTTCTAAAACCTTTATTATATACATCCAATTTGGTTTTCATAGAGATAAAATCTAAATTTACCACAAAAAATAGTTCTCTGATGGTCTCAAATATCATATACATAAAATCAAATAAATTTTAGTGTTCTTTAAAATTAGATACATTCATAGGAAATCTATTTTAATACTAATTTATGTACTTAATATTCTACTAAAAATTATTTTCTGTGGGGGTTTTAATAAATTTATTACTAATTTATTTTTTAAAAATAAACATCAAGAATCCCCATCGTAATTTACCCTTCATTGGGATTATATAATTTTAATATATATTTTTTAACCATATAATCATTAAATCAATTAATGAATATAATGAATATAAACGTAACATATTATGAAAACCAATATCTTTTTATAAACATTATTTAAATAATTGTTTCATAAATATACTTATAATATACTTTTATAACATTATGAGGTCTATTATATTCGTGTAAAAAGATAAAAAACATAATAACCTAAAATTGTGATATATTGAATTTTTTTAATACTCTTTAACATGCCATTAATAACTATTTTTTTATAATTATCTAGAAAACCATAGGATGTAGATAAGAAAATAGTGATCTCTAAATCTTGATAAAGGAATAATGAAAAATTAACATTAAGTGAAGTTGTAAAAGTGAGTAATGGTCAATGAAGTCGTGAAATAAAATTATAAGAATCATAATCGTGAATGTTGAAAAATGACATATATTATATCAACAAAAAATATTGGAATGTGGAAACAAATTATAACATGGAATCATAAGACATATTCAATGATATCTGCCAAGACAACATATCATACATTAAATAGGCTACCCTCTAATAAACCATACATGGTATCTCATGAATAAAAACATTACTTATTGTGTTGGAAGACTGTGTAATACATGTATCACTTGAGAAAATAATATTATATAAAAGAATTTTTGTGAAACAAAGATCATACAACATATTATAATATTTCATCATACATAATACCTTTATTATATATTTTGTCTTATATACATGGAAGTACCCCATCAATTAATGATAGTTAAATATTTATGAATTCCCTTGAGGGGTAATCGAGAACAGTGTTCATAATACAAAAGTTGGGCATAAAAATTCATGGGATAATTTTTGCGGTATAACTAGTGTGAATAAATGTTCATGGAAGGGTTAGAAGAGAATGAAAGATGGTATCTCATTACATGGTAATTATTATTAATTTAATTCTATCTGTAAAGACACAATAAAATATACGATTTGGGAAATGAAAATTTATATTATAAAAAATGTGATTCACAAAAAGGATGATGAGATAATCTCGTCCCATAGGGGTTTTTTTTAATAAAATTGAATGATATTATTATGTGAATGGATAGACCATGGGATGGATTTATAATTTTAGAGTTAGAGTAACATCCTTCTCAATAAGATTTTATATAAGAGTAATGGTAGTATGGGTTTTAAGATATATAAAAAATATAGGGGAAGTCGTTATTTGTAAATTAAATTATGTTTTTCACTATAAGTGACAAAATAATAAAAAACAGACCCCACAACAATATTTCTCCCATGGTAATTAAAAAATCAATGTGTCTTAAATAATGAATTAGTTAAATACCAAAAAAAATTATAATAGTACTACTCATGATGTGGAGGAATGTCATGGTCATATAGAATTAATTTTTTAACTTTTCAACATTATATAGTTTTTAGATGATACATCATAGTTTTTAAAATGAATCAAAAAAATTCAAAAAAAATTATTTAAAATTCTAAATATATTCATAGTCATATGTTACTTTTTATACTATTTATTAAAAACAGATTTGTGATAATATGATGTGATAATACATATTATATTAAATTTCTAGGAAAAAAATTCTAAAGATGTGGAAATATATAAAATTATATCAACTAACCAATTAAAATGTTCTCATTTTGAAAATAGTATTTATCTTATAAAATTATATAATAAATTCTAAAATTTAAACTTTTAAAGAATTATTGTAAACAGAAATATAATAGTTCTTATGAAATATAAATCTTTTTGGACCATATAAAAATTAAATGAATCATCATTAAATTAGTGTCATATTGAAATAAATAAATATTATCTAATACGAATATTTCATGAAAATATAATTTATTTCAAAATTCATTAAATTTTAAAAAATGTGTATTTAATTTGATAGATATATTTCCCAAATATATAACTTCTCGTCTTTATATAATAAATAATTAATTTATTAAACTAATTATATAATCTTGTGTATAGAGTAATAATGATATGATTAAATGAAATTTTTATCTTATAATAATAATATATACATATTCTTATTACTAGATTATAGATAAATAACCCCTTATTATATTATATTATGCCCTATGGGTAAAGAGTGTGATGGAGGTATATTCATTTGGTGGATAGATGAACCTGGATTAGGTCTACATCCTAATAATCTTGAACATGTCACATAAATGGTTACAATCAAGATTTATTTATTGCATCTAGGCTTGGTCCTAGTAATGTAATGATCCATGTGACATGATCTCCCTTGGAAGCTCTAGTAAATGGGATTCATAAGATAGGTTCCCATTGGATGAGGTTATCTCTTCTCCTTTATATGTAAATTAAATGAAATTATAAATCATAGTTCATATAAAAAATAATGTCACTTAGAGTAAGAATTTATAAATAGGGTTTTTTATTCATTGCGGTATTCTAAGAATAACATTCAAGCTATTGAATTATTTTATAATGATCCAAAATAATGAATGAAATATATTTTATGTGTTTTAAATAGTTTCATTACATAATAATTTATTTTTCCATTAATATGGGAATACCACTTCTAAATGTTTGGTTAGTCTCATTCTTCCCCTCTTCCAAAATTTCAAAAATGAAATATTCATTTTATAAATGAAAATATATGATTTTACTTGTATTTGTTCTCCTATTATGGTTCCCATGTTACCTAATCAATCTTGTTTTTATTTAATTGTATGATAAATATGTGAGTGGTATTTTTTTCCATGAACATTATTTCAATAACCTACGATCATCATCATATTCTCAGCATATGAATACTCTTTCTATAATAGAACCACCTCTACATTCAGTATATGTGAGGTTCTATAAGGAAAATTTATAAGGGGGATATATGAAACATGTGTTGAATATTAGATAGGTAAGTTGGTATTTCTAATTGATGTTCCACAAATCCATTATGACCATGAGTCTCAAATAAGCATGATGTATAATGTATAATATTTCCATTATACCCAAAAAACAATTTCTTCAATGGTGATATTTAAAGAATGCAGTATCTCCATCTTAAAACACTAGGACATATAAAATAATATTTATGTATATTTTTTCATACATTTAATGGATTTAATAGGGTCCAAAATGATTTGAAATTTCACTTTCATCTCAGGGATATTTTTAGATCCCATCCTCATCTACTATCAAACATTATCCCAACATGTTTTATTCTAACACCTCTTCCAATATAGTTCCATATAAAGTTCTATTTGAATACTAGAATGAAAATAATTCTTACATGAGAACTATAATAAGGAAAGTTATTGATACTAACATATTTGGAAATCTATTAATCCTGATCACAATATATCCTCTAGGGTTTGATTAGTTATTATTGAATGACCATCCATATGCGGGTGATAAAAAGTATTGAAAAACATACTTTTCTCCAACTCATAAAGAAGGATTATCCAATAAAATAATTGTAAACATTAAAAATTGATTATATATAATTTATAGTTGTACTCCAAGAATTATTACCACTTATTCAATATATATAATATAAAAATGGTCAATATTGAAATGAACTTTGATAGTAATGAAATTAATTAACTCTATAAGGAGGCATACTATGATAGAAATGGAGAAATTAAAATAATATGATATTTCATGGTGAAATAAATAATTTTTTGTTATTGTTATCTATATAAATCATTCTATAGATGATAATTACATCGTACCCTTTGAACTCATTTGATCGTCCATGAATTTTTGGAAAACCAGGAACCAATATAGAAATTCAGAAATCTCTATAAATTTTACCTAACTATATTTTCAGATTCAAATATATATTCAAATTAGTGATTCTTATATTAATAGAGAATGATGAGATATGTAAAGCAAAAAAATATTCCCTACTATATTCTGATTTAATTGGGAAACATATCTATCATAAATATTTTTCAATCCATTATTAAACATTTTAAACTATATGTTATTAACTACAAACTTTTTTATATCCTTATCCAATTATTGGGCCTCTCGGGACCTCTGGAGAACGGATTCTTGAGTATTTATTTGAGAATAGTATTATGATGTTCCTTATTATTCTCATTTCATTTTGTGTCATGTCTAAGAATATTGGATTACTTTTGTTCCCTATCCTGGATATGGTCTTTGGATCCATCGAAATCAATTCATGTGAGACTCTTTATACTTCTAAGGATGGTAATGGATTGAACAATCATATTCCTTATCATCCACCACCACCATCATCAAAAAATATTGAGATATTTTTTGTTAACATATAATTGAGGATATTGTGAATCTAATATATGTCACACATTCCCTCATGGAGATAATTTAGAAAAATTATAAATTTCAGTATCACTGCTACCAATTATATATCATGATTTGGGTTGTTCTTTATATGGAAAATTAATTTGAGGTAGATATATAATACCAAGTTTTATGTTTTCTAGATTATACAACCCAATATTCCCTTTAATGCATCACTTTTGATAGAAAACTATTCCCCACTAGTGGTTAATTTTATAACATGTGTAGTTGTTAGCCTGTTATTTAACAATTTATTTTCATAATCACATTTATCATTATATAAAAACATATCTCCTATCACATTTTCATGGTCAGTGGGATTTAAAATTATTAAAAGATTCTCACAAATTGATGTGAGTACAAAAATTATCCAATGACATTGTTTATCTATGTCCTAGATGTTTCTATAGGCCATCATTCAATTTTCCATATTTTCAAAGGGACAATTTATATTTCTCATATAGTGATAGAATTCATTAAGAATGTTACATTATATATAAAAACTCAAACATATTATAAATTTCAAGGAAATATTTCTTTGTCAGGGTATTTCATAATTCAATAAAATCCCCCTCATGATACTTTTTAATTTTGGGTAAGAAAATAAGAACATAATTAAATAATATGATATATTGTTTATTTTAATCCATAAAGACCCTATTTATTACTTAGAAAAAGATATTTGGAAAATTAGAAATTAAAAATGCAATTAATATAACTCTTAATCCTTAAACATCTTCAAAAATTTAGTATTAGGGATATCCTTTTTAATTACCTTTAATTCATAAAATAATGAACAATGATCCCCTATAAATGAGTACCATCTTTCATGTAGCTGAGTGAATAATTCATCAATATATGGAATCAAAAAACTTCACCAATATGATATTTTTAGGCTCTATATAAATAATATAGTAGTGAATTGTCCCATCAATATTCTCATTAAAGAGGTCTAGTACACCCCACGATGATGCACAAGGGAATATAAACCCTTTATCCTTATTCTCAAGTAGTTTCATAAGAGGATTTGTAAATTTAAAATAGATAATATATATTTAGTATTTTTATATTGGAAAATTTATAGATATACATTTTATTGATATCATAACCTCTCTATTTGGATGAAGTCCCAAAAATTCATTAAGAATCATAATAAAAAATTCCCTTACAATTTCCATGTCATCAGGGATGATGTTTTCCATTGTAATAATCATTTTTTCTAGAAATTATTGATCATAATGAAATAATATACTTGTTTGAGAAAATTATTCTAAATGATATCCATCCTCCTCCTTACACAGGTATATAATTATATAGTGACTCATTATATGGTTTTTAATTTCTATCATGAACCCCTCCATTAAATGGTAACCCTCAAGGGTCCTCAATGAATGAAGAGGGATCATCACTGTTGAGTCCAACAAGTAGTCTTCGTTGGTTTTTTTCTAGCACTGAGGGTATGAAAATATCAAATATGGAAGTCAATACCCTCTTTTATAAAATAAGATGATGATATAGGATATCAATGATCAATAAAAACAATGAAATAGTTTAAAATTAATAGGAAAATAATTGAAAAATTATTGAATATTGTAAATAGATAATGATTAAGGATTCTAGATAAATACCCAAAAAGTAAATGTTAAGGAAGTAACACATCAATAGTCTAATGGTCTAAACATATAATTTTTATCATGGTCTATATAGCACACATGGAATCCTAATAATATTTTTCAAATATATAGTTTGGTCATGCATATATACACATTAGGATCTTTCCCAATGTCTACCATGCACATTTGAAAGAAACACACTAATGCTCCAGGGAAGAAAGAGTAAAAACAAAATCACCAAAATAGGAAATGTAACAAATATTATCCTCTCAATCAAACGCTCTTCATACAACATATCAATTTATTGTAACATAATATGAATAATATCATTAAAGGATACCTTGTATTGATTTCCAACTAATTTTATGCTCTAAATACCCAACGTCATACATCCTAGTGCTCCGATATCTTTCATAAAACATCCTACCAAAAAACACAAGTTCCATCACACGAAATATTTCAAAAAACACCTAGTCACACAAAATGCATCATTTCTCACCCAAATACACATGGATCCACACATCAAATCACATATTTATTAAGGATTCATGGGCCAAAAAATCATATAGCATCTCATAAAAAAGGCATATTGGAAAAAAACTCATCTAGAACCACATAAACATAGTAGTTAGGTGTCACGAACCCAAATAACGTCAACCTCATTACCAATTCATACTATGCATGACCCCCATCATAATCCATATCCTCATATCATCTAACACCTCCCTAAGTATCTTTATTTTCTTCTATCCATCATAATTTGTTCATGCCAACCTCTCTTAGAAGAGGGATTTGGGATGAGTTGATAGTTATCCATCCTTCATCAACATCGAGATATTGGTAAAAATCGTAACAATAAAATTTATTTTTTGAAACTTGGTTCCCAACATGGGAGGGGTTCATCTTGAAATCATTGGGAATATATGAGGTATATATTTAAATAACATACATTTCATTTATTAGAAATAAAAAACAGTCCATAAATTTTCATTCCATTTTAATTAGTTATTAAACAAAACTTTTATTACTACATCAGAAAATAGAACAACACAACACAACAGAAAAACCACGCACCGTTTTCAAACAAAAAGTCCAAACTTACCCTATTTCACAAACACATACAAAATCCAATTCACAACCACTTTCCAAATCTCCCCTTATATATTCTAACATCACATTTCATCATATCTGCATATCATCTTCACAATTAAAATAACCACCAAATACACGTTTTTTATTTTACATTTAAATAATGATATCAAAATCCCATTTAAATTTAATTTTCATGTGAATTCATAGACAAAATATTATTCCAAGGGAAACCAATTTATTAATCCATTATTATAGGATAGGGGATTATATTTTTTATGATAACGTAAAAATTAACAATCGGGATCCAAAAACACAAAAACAATAGAAAAAACTCCCCCAACAACCACAATTTTTCTAATTGCATCAAGACTATAAAATCTGAATATCAAATAATAAACAATGTCTTTGAAAATGAGATTTCTTCACTTAACCCTTTCAATATGAGAAAAAATGATCTATTATATTAATTATATAGGTGTACACTATCTTCCAAAATGATAAAAGTATCATAAAATCTTTTGTATGATACAACTAGATGATGAATGATGGATCCCCTACCTAAAACGATGCATTACAAAAAACTATAGATGTACTAGATGAGGGGAAAAGAATCCATAGGATCCATGTTGAAGGAGAAAACCTCTACCCACCTCAAAAACATCATCCTAGATTTTTGAATTACTATTAGAACACCAAAACCAATTATTCCCTAATATCACACTTCTCTAGTTGAAGAACATGAATAAAACAAGGTGTGGGAGATTGTTAAACTCATCTAAAACCAATACTTATTTATATTATAAATCATAGGTGGAATGAAAAGTATATATGGGAGAATATCCTCCATTGGATACAACATAATCACCCATAAATCAATAGAAAAACTTGAAGAAATATTGGATTTGGGGGTATTTTTGGCTTTATAAGTGTTCTCGGAAATAGAATACCACAACCCACACAATAACATTATGTTGAAGAATTGATTAAAATGGGGAGGACAATGGAGAACTGTGTGATACTATATATGTTTCTGTGCTAATGGTCAATGAGAGATTAATATTTAATGTTATGTCCATGTTATAGATCTGATAAAACTTGATAGGGGACCATAGTGTAGCCAAGGTAACCATGCCACAAAACCTAACAACTAGGAAGGGGAAATGACACAACCAATCTCTATTGTTCATGTATCCAAAAAACATCTATGGCACTATAAACTCATCATCAGGACACTATCCCTTGCCATTCTCTCTATACTCAAAAAAAATTTGTGACGAAGGCTACGACATAGTTATGACCCATATAAAAACTAACCCTAAAGGGAAGAACAATGAAAATACCCATTTGAGACCATATATGAAACAACCATCTTCTCCATATTGTAGTAGACCATATTATAGAGTATCCCAATTCCAAAATTGTATGATTTTTTTTCCTCTTTTCTAAAAACACTTCATCACATACTCTGTAATTCAATGGAAAATACCATAGAACCCTAACAACACTCTATTTGTAATAAAGAAATATGATAGATGTTTTGTACCATAATTTCAGTTACCTCTCAAACTATTATCTACCTCACGAATCAAAACCAATATAAATAAGAAATAGAGAAACAACTAAAAACAACATTCCTAATAAATACCTCTTATGGATCTTTTTAAAATTGAACGGATCCACCAATGAACCAAACCATCGAAAAGAATTACACATAAACCCCACACAACAACACCCCTACACAAACCACAATCCACTATTCTTCCACAACCATCTATATCACCATCACATCACTACACTATCTCACATAGGACTCGAACTTCCACTCTTCCACATAACCATTTACATAATTATCTAAATATCCATAAGTAACAAACTAATGACAAACAAAAACACCAAAAAATATATCACCAGACATAATAGTTAAGGATTTATTAATCTCATTTCATGACAGTATACACATCAAGTGGATCTAACTCACTTTCACATTTTTATTCATTTCAATGTATAATACCTATTTATAAGGAATTAGTGTTTCCCTAATTCTAATGAATGAATAATTTTTCAAAAATATAATATCAAGTAAAATGAATATTTCAAAACCAACTAGATCAAAAAAATATGATTAATTAAAAAAATGATGAAAAAACATAAAAACCCTTAGGTATTGAGAATTTTTACTCGCCTCATACACATAAGTACTATCCTCTTGAATGCCGTAACTCCTAGAAAGTAACCAAATGAATGTTCCACCCACACATCACCTTCTCATGGTGATTTTGGACCTCTACTAAATTCTCTATAGACATTATGTTATATTTGATTTCACAAACTCCATACTCAATGATATGGGAGACATCATTATGATACCAGTGGAGCTACAAGACCAAGAAAACATCATAAAGATTTCCTAGTCTTGTAGGGTGTGTAAAAAAATAAACCACCTCTATAATTCACCTAAACACATTAAAAGGTCTAATAATATTGTGTGAGAACTTATTCCCCCTTCCAAAAAAATATTCCTTCGTTGAGTAGAATCCTTTAAAACATGGGTTCTCACACCCCAAACTGCATGGGACTCCTCATAAGACACGAATAAGGCTTATATTGGTCCTCCACTACATTAATTCTATCATTAATAACCTGATCACTCAATATATTGATGTAAATCAGATTTGGATCCAGAATAAAAAACTCTCTGACCTCAGCCCATCACAATGGAGAATAATATTCATGCCGGCAGAAATATGAAAAGCATGACCATTATGAAGGATGAGAGGTAGTGATTATTATAATAAAGAAATAAATGGAAATTTACTTTAAATTTTATAGATATTTTTTTGATTCACGCCTAAAACATATCCTCGAGTGTCTCAATAGTATGCTCTATCATTCCCTCATTTGGAGGGTGGAAATAATTTTTAGGGACAACTGAGAGAAAAAAACATGTTGATGTCCCCTCAAGAATCTCTATTAAAAACTCTTTTTATGTTTTGAGAATATAAAACACATAATTTCATAAAATGTTACAACCTCTTTCAAATACATATATTCCATTAGATCAATGAATATCAAATCCTTAATGAATAGAAAGTTAGTTGATTTCATCAAAGAATATGTGATTATACATTAACATCATAACCTCCCTAATCTCGGTGTAATATAAGGAAAACTTTTACTTTAATTTAATCCCATTTAAACTTTTTAATATCCAATAGATATAAAAGAAACAACTAAAAACATGTTGTTCAGACATTTCATATGGGAAAACCAAACACCATCCCACAAACTCTTCAACACCAAAATTCATATTAGACCACAAAAAATATGTCCTCAATATTTGGTATATATTAAATTACTATGGGTATAAAACTAATATTAGTATGTGAAACTCATTAAAGACTCCCTCATGAATTTATTTTGGAAAGAACAACCTTTATAGAAACAAAATATCATCTTGAATTTCCACCGACTATCCCTTTGGAACAAAATCATTTTCAACACAATATCACATCTCCCCTACCACTGGTTTTCCACATCGGGACTCCTTTAATTTACTATTATTCATAACAAATAACCTATATTATCAACCATAAATTCTTATAATTTAATGGATTTCAACTTCTTTATCTCCATCTTTGTTTATCCGGATTATTTACCAATACACCTCCATGAATTCCTACTGAATGCATCATCCATGATATCCTACCTTCCTAATTTATAGGACATCTAAAATTTATAGACCCAAATAAACATCATCCACCTATATTAAATATTATTTATTTCATGTTATGAATATATATGCCAGAAGACCTCATGATTCATTAAGACCCTGAAGTTCCCCTTGGAATGTTAATACTATAACAACTTCACCACAAACAAAAAAATTTATTATCTCCATTTGATGCGTGGAATAGTTATTCCCAGGGTGATATAATTTTTTAAAAACATAAGAGATCATTTATTTCTTTTGAATCAAGAAACAAAAAAATTATAGAAGGATAAACTCACAAAATACCTCAAACACCACCCTTTCTATAGTAACTGAATCCCATGATCATTGATTAATTTCCCCTTCAGGTAGTCAGACACAACCTGAAACTGATTATCGTCAATAATTTCAAGGCCCATCCAAGTTAATGTTGTCAATGTTGGTTCAAAAAATGATAAATCAGATACAAACCTCCATTAATAGATACCAAGAGCATGAAAAATACAAACCTATTCCAAATCATTTGGGGATTCATGAGAAATAATTTCATGGGACTTATATAGGTCAATAGAAAAAAACCCAAATTTGACAGCACATGCCTGATTAAAATACCCCCCATTATTGATAACGTACACATGGATAATTTTTTTATAGATTCTGTTATGTCTACGAACACATAAGACCTATGAAATATAATTGACAAACATTTACTCTAACATTTAGTTAAACAATATTCCATTGATGAGCATGATTAGTAACTAATCTATGAATTCATGAAACACAAAGTTCATGATCCCTAAGTACAATACAATATTTTTTAATGATACTAAAAAACATTACCTTGAAATCGAATTTCTAATATCTCTATCAGAAGGAATTATTTGAAATATCATCCTCCATCACCCTCATCAAGTTATATCCCATCTATTTATTAAATATAGCAAATAAACTATCTCCTCTCAACTAGTTGAAAATATCATCGATCCATGGAATAATGACTCTATTCTATAATTTCACACGATTCATTCACTTGGATTGGGTACACAACCTAAAATGAGTATTGAAATTAATTGATAATATCAAGGGGAAACGTCAAAATTAGTCATTGTGAAATGTGAAACTATTTATTATCATATAATATATTTAATTCTTAAGCTCCTTCAATATAGAAATTTCCAACCGATAAGGTGCCATCAAAATCGGGTAACACCTTGGAGGAAAATTTATCAACAACAGAAAATTTTTATAAGGGGGTATTTGCATAAACACTCTGGAAAAAAACATCTAGAAACTCCATGAAAACATTGAGAACCTCCATAGTCCAAGTGTCCCTAACATCCATATACATCCTATCCATTAAATGAATAAGTGGATATTCACATACTATTCCCACTTGACAACAATTATCACTAATTAAAACCATATTTTGGTTATCCAGATATATAAACATGACACTCCTTCAGATAAAATTGATAATAACATGGATGGGATACAATCATGAGATTTTAGTGGTGAAAAAATTCTACATCTTCTCAACTAAGAAGATATCCCTACATGAGGATGAAACAAAAGTGTCAAAAGAATTCCCTGATGTATATAAAAAATAACCTATAATCTGATTGGTTTAGCCAAAAAAAATCTTATATGAATCCTATCTAATTGTATTCCTAGATCACGTAATAATGAGGGTGAAACTAAGTAATGTGAAGATCTTAAATCATACAATGAATAAAGAAGGGTTGATGATGAATGTGTTGTACCTCTAACAATTTATTTCCCCCCTATGAATTTCATATCCACTACATACAACTAACCATAAATTTATATTCCACATCACTAATGATGGCCACCTCCATGTACACACTTTCTATGATTCCCCAAAACATGAGGAAACTCCTATGGTTACCCTATAAGTTGGTCATATCTCCTTAGTAGAGAATAGGCCTATTCTTTGTGTTAGTGAAACCACATCAATGTCAATATCTTATAAGATTTACACTAAACCATAACTCCTCCACTATACAAAACTCCTTGTATTTTAGTGAACTGATTCATATAAAGGAGAAAAACTCCATTTTTGAATCTCAGTAGCTCAAGGCCCCAAGAGAAATAAAAAGCTAGTGGACCTAGTAGGATAGAAAATAAACTGATGAGGTTGACCCCCCATTTTCAGAACAAATAATGGATATGTCACCTGATACCTTCCATTAACTACAATACTCATCAAATATAATGGTAGGCCCCCCTATAGTAGTAAAACTTCTTGTGACTGAATATGATTGATCACCTCTTCCATCTTTTGTGCCTCTGAAAATTACAGCAATGAAAAGGGAGTGCCATCAAAATGGATAAGGGGACATATTTCCTCCTCAAGAGTATAAGCTCATGGCTCCTCATCTTAAAAATAGTCATGGGAGAAATGAATAGGGTCCATTAACATGATCTCAATCTCCCTTTTCGAAATTCCATAATACTGAAGAGTGACCAGCTAATGTCTCATCACTACATTCATGGTCAGTTCTAGTATCATTTCATGGAAGTCCATATAAAAATTGACTTATGAAATAACTTCCCCCTTCCATTAAAAAATATTTATATAAATCATTGACATGAATATATTCACATTTTAATGACTAGAAAATGGATCCAATACAATGATGGGCCCAGGATCACACTGATGATAATCTTGAGTAACACCAACTATTTACTAATATCTATATCTAATACACTTTCATTGTATATAACTAAATCATGTTGTTCAAAGGCACAAAAAGTTCTCTATAACATATCATCCTCATCAATTATATCAACCCTATGAGGATCAACGAGATCAACATACTAAATTTATACTATCTTAACCATCCACATATGATGATTATGACCCATAGATTAATTGGGAAGAAATATTTATAGACCATGATTGAATAGAAATTTGTTAATTTTTATATAAATCATATAATAATTCATAAAAACTACCAATTCAATAATGAAAATATGATAATAATGATAAATGTACGTCTAATATGTCTCTACCTTATAAGAAGTTTATCCTAACTGGTACATTCATTATCCTCAAATACATGGAATCAGATCATGACTATCCATAATGTTCTGTGTCAAATATTATTTTTCGAGTCTACTTAATTCATGAAGATCAAATGACATCATTTTCATACCATCCCATGAAACTATCACTATACCAAACTCAAAAAACCACCCCATAACTCTACCAAATTCACTAATACCACTCTTTCTTAATTCCCATCCTCCCAAGTTTTCACTCCTAGAATTATAATGAATGAAGAGGGATACTAATCACCCACAAGTCACATATCTAGTAGGCCTTAGTTTGGAGGCTACTGAAAAAGGTATAAAAAATTTACATATGGAGAGAATTATCTTTTATAACAATATAAGATCAATTGATAAGATATAAATGATCAATTAACATCATGAAATAAAATAAATGAAGTCAAATATCTATTAAAAATTTCTAATATAAACAAAAAAGAGATAAATGTATCAAAAAATAAATACAAAAAAATGAAAACCTACAGAAATGAAAAAATAATAGTCAAAGGTTTTTTATAGTAATTTGTAGAATAGTCAATATATTCCACATTAAAACATGAATTCATTTTTCTTATATAAATATATATATTGTTTTTATACATGTATAATCAACATGATCATATCCAAAGTCCCTCACGTACATTTGAATGAATCATACTAATTATCTTGTATGGAAACATCATATCGATCAACTTTTAAATAGTTCTACTAATTATTACGATCCTCACTATGGTACAGTAATCCAAGAAAGTATTCAAGTATATTAACATAATAAGTGTCATATTGATAAATAGTTATCCTAAAATATTTTCTGATTGATTTTTCCCCTCACACACCCCAATGTTATACATCCTTCCACCCATATATCTTCCATATATGTTCTTTCCAATAGGCAGCTAGCTGTTCACATCACTTATAACTAGAAGTCACTTGTGTCAGCACATCACATCAAATCTTTCATAATGTCACCAAGGCCACCACATGACATCACATCTATCTTGAAGACTCCCAAGACAACACATAACATCACTTCTCGACCAATGACACATTGTCCAACCACAATTATCCACTACCACATTACTAGATTATTTGGGTTTCATGAACATGAATGAAATCAACCTCATTTCAACTTTCTATCATGAATTACAATGTTCATAATCCATATCATCATCTCATCTAAGTTGACCAAAATTCACTTTTTTATTTATATCCATCACATCCTATTAATGTTAATGTGGTACATATGATAGAGACGGGAAGCATATATATCCGGCCATCTATCCCCACCAATGGTATGTTGGAGAAAATTACCCCAAAACAATTGGTTCATGGCACATGATTCTCGAAAATGTGGGGGTTCATCTTGAAATCACATGTATTGTACAAGGAATATATATACATAACAACACACAATCCATCCCCATTAATTCCCAACAAGAATACCCCAACCCAATAATTCAATGTCAGCATCCTTATCATGCATTACATTTTCTTCTATATCTAAAAGGAAAACACTACCCACAAAATACACAAAATAGAAACTTAATTTATTTTAAAGTTAATCCATTTTTTTATATTTACCCATCTACCAACCATTTCATTATTTAACCATAAAACCAATCAAAAATTTTCCAATTAATTTTAATTAAATATTAAAATGTGATTGTATTACAAATCAAGAAACTAGCATTAAACTCCATATCATAATAACCTCCCACCTTTATGATGATAATAAGCCACATACTACCACCATTCATAAACACAACCACTTTACATTTAAAAATTACATTCCAAATCCACAATTTCATGCACCACATAAACTCATCACCACTACACATAATAGCATCATAGAATAAAACACCTATCTTATTTTAGATATAAAAAGGGGATTCATATGAAATTTAAAATTTCATTTCAATGGAATTATATGGAAAATAAAATCATTAGGGGAAACCATTTTTTAAACATGATATACGTTGATCTCCAATTCTGTATTTGGTGATAATAATCAAAATCACAATAGGGTTCAAGAAACACATCATCCAAATTGAATTAAAATCCCATAATAACCACAATTTCTCGTAAGGAATCATGTATATAAATTTATAATATCAAATAATCCAAACTGTTATGACACATGTATTTGATTAACTCAACTTTTAACATTTAGTAAGAAAATTATTATCTTATTTAGGCCACTTCATATTGTTATCTGAGTCGAAAAAATGTGTATAAACTGTCTGATATGTTACGATATGATGATAAATTAAAATTCATCTACCTCAAAAAAAAATATCAAAATTCTAATTGAAGTTTATAATAAATGAAATACAACTTATGAGACCCATAATAATGGAGATGAATATTAATAACCTAGAAAATATCCTTCTAGTTTATTCCAATACAAAGATAACATGAAAAACAATGATTCCCTTATACCACCCATCTTCGGTTTAAGAACTATAAGAAAAACATGGAGTTGTAAAGAAGAAAAATCACCTAAACCCCCCATAGATAGATCATACATGGATGGGGTTCAAAGATAATAATTTTGTAATAAAAGACCTCTAATTGACACACATGGGTCCCCTAAGTATTTTGAGAAATCTCAAAATAGTAATGGGATTCAAGAGGATTTTGGGTTTTATTGTTGAATAATAACTAGAAGACCATATACAAGGACACTTCACCCCCAAAAGAATTTATAAAATAATGGTTGGTGACCATGAAAATTTTCAAAAATATTATGATGCATTATAGCGCCTATAAGTGTTTCTAATGTTTTCCCTAATTCGATACCACGGATTTGATAAAAGAGGAGATACGACCATGATGCAACCCAAAATTTCAAAGAGCAGAATATGACAACCATGATGGGGGCGACACCGCATCCCATATTCATAGCACAAATTCCCTGAAAATGTATGCTTCATATAAAAACAAACACCTAGAACTATAATCCATACCCATGTTCTCTAATACATCTCTCTCAACTATCAATAGTGATATTACACTGCATCCAAGATCGTAGACACAACTACCAACCATAATTGAAAAACTACCAATCTCATTTTCTGATTCCTTCTACAACCTAATTAGAATAATTAATCTATATATTCACTATTTAGAATATATATCTATTCCCAATTTTTATGTAAAAAAAACAATATTTTCTATCTCCATTGAACCACCATAACCCCTTATCCTTGGAATATCCCATGAAAATCTCTATCACCAAAATTCCTACAATGTAAGAGGTCTGATGGTTTGGACTATCACAATTATATTCTTTTAATAGTTTATGTTTCATCTAAACAATGAAAAATTATATATAACTATAATTGAATAAAATATACATAATGGTTTTATAAAACAGATTTATAGGAAATTTTTCCCATAAATATTTATAGGGTAGATGTTACATTTTTGAGATATAAAAATTTCTCCATTTTTAGTTTCACTAATAGCATGACAATAATGTTTTGATGTGGTGTTTGAATTTATCTACTAAAGGTGTTTCATATGAATGAATTCGCATAACAAATTTAATATTTTACAATTCTATCCAATAATGAATAACTAACATAACATTAACGAAATAATTTGCATGATACAACTTAGTAGTTTTGATTGTATATGCTCCACTTCATCACTATTATTGGAATGTTCTTATTACAATTTATCTGTGGAAAAAATTGGAATGATATATTAGTTCACATAGTGTCCTTGTTCCATAATGATGAAACAATAGACTACTAGTTGAGTGTTGAATAGAAAATTTCCATATCCCATCACATTGTAACTGTTAATCTTGGTGTAATTCTCTAGTTTGGTTCCCCTCCTTAGAATACATAATAAATCTCATACTCCCAATTATAAAATTTCATGGAATATTCTTTCACTTTATACAATTGGGATATTTGACATTCTCTATACTATAATATTTCTTCATTTCTCTATCATAATTAAACCCCATTCATAACATTCCTTCTATAGACTCATGCGACCCTTGTGATTCACCATTCTCTATTTCACAATTCATGAAAAATCGTGAAAATTATTTTCTAGTTTTAATATACTCTAATCACCAAATAATTTAGACGAATTATCTATAGAAAAGAAATGAATTAGTCTACAGAGACCCTAGAATTTTACACAAATAACATTACATGATTTAAAGCATAATTATACATCAGTGTACAAGCCAAGGAACGTTATGTCTAGTGTCTTGGAATACTAGGAACATAAAAAATAAAACATGGGTCTAAAAAACACTTCTTTATTTAATATTTATAAAGAGATCTTAACTTCCTTTGTGCCCTTACATCAATATAAGATACCCTAGGGAACAAAAGAACCAATGGTTGATCTAAAAATCCTATTAAGGTAATGAACATAAGGATACAATGTAAGAACATGGGTTAAAAGACATGGCATAATGATATCCAAATAATGAATCATATGAAATAATAAGATATAAACATTGGATAATATAATCTTGGAATCATATAAATTTAGAACACTCATAAAACAATTCATTAATTTGAGTCAAGGCTAACCAATACTCTTGTTTTCCATTTTTGTATGTGTATAGGATAACCACTAATCTCTATTCCCATTTTAGTATGGGTCATTGCTAACCACCAATCCAATGTGCATTTTATTGTGGGGTAAGGCTAGCCGCCCTTCCCATTCCACATTGCATATCATGAGACTTAACTTCCCCGAATGAATTGGTGTGCAATATGGGCTCACCCATCTCAACATTTTCATGAATATTATTGTCACATAAATAATCATACATAATCATCCATACCTAATCATATGGGACCATTTAAAAAAATAGGTACCACAATCACGACATAAAGCATAACTAATGGTTGTGTCATGAAAGTGTCCATGAAAGAAAATAAATAATAAATATATGGAAGTTCATAGGGTAAAATAATCATATCACATGGTTAGTGATGTAAAACTGAAGATAAAACATATATGAAATTTATTTGAGAAATATTAGAATTAAAATATTTTTGTGCACTTTTATGAGAAATACTATAGATATTTTAAAATAGAAAAGAGGAAACCCATTTATTCAAAACCAGAATGGAACCAAGTAGTTTATAATAGAAAAAAATACTAATTTTATGAAGACAATGGTGGTGTAAAATAGTGGATAGAGTGAACTTGAAATTGGGAAACAATTTGGGAATTTTTATTAAAACAGGTTTACTTATCGAAATGTTCAACAGAGGGATTCTTTTAAAAACATGTATATCACCAAAAGAGAGTAATGAAAGGGTCTAGATAATTGAATTTTTTTATAACCAAACCACATTTAAAATATGTAATAAAATAGATAATATGACACCCTTTTTTATATGGAATGATAATGCAACCCAATAGAACAAAGGAGGTTCGGGTAGATATCGTTATGGTTTATCGGCGTGATATTTGGTGTACCTAAGAGGGATTGCTGAGATAGAAAAGGGTTTTCTCATCACTTTTACATCATTATTTCAGTATGAGGAAGGTATATAATCATACCCCATCATTAGGGATTAAACATAAAAATTGAATAACAAAGAGTACATCATGATTATGAATGAATTGGGGAGGATCCCTTACCTTAAGTCCAATGGGGTAATATACTTGTTATTAATGACCTGAATAAACAAATTATGTATATTAATTAATAATTATATAAACTCTTATATATGAAATTTATTTATTTTATCCCTTTTTAGTTCATTCAAGACCTTTTTAATTGGTCATAATGTTCAATTTTATTGTTTAGGTTAGATTTCTTCGTTAGTTTTAATGATCGGTTCATGATCAGATAAACACGCATGATGAAAGTGATTGTCCAGAATTAAAGTTGTATTTTATTAGTAATCATCCATGAGATTAAATGTTTAAAAAAATATTTTGGTTAGGTGAAGTTATGTTGAACCATTATATATAACTTTAGTGACTACCGTTTTGGGATAATTAGTGGGTTGGATTACAATGAACTTGTTTTTCTTTGTAACATACTTCGATGTGTACAAAATTATTACAGAACTATAACAATCATTTATTAAATTCATCAAAATCTTGTTCAACCATAACACAAATAGTTTCATGACTAGAATAATTTATGATAATATAAATTGAATAACTATTGTCCTTGAATGTGTTAAATTTACACATCTCAAATGGTGTTTTCATTTTGGTCAAATAAAATATGGAGAAATGAGATATGATAATGAAATATCCCACTAACATAAAAAACATTTCAGCACAAGTATGTTACTAGAGTTATCCAACCATTTGAGTAAAGGTTGGTGAGGAAGAAGACAAAATGAAAAGAACATAAAATAAATGAATGAATTTGAAAGTGGAATTTTTCTATTTATTCTACCTCCTTTGAGAACATAATATAGTGATAAGTTTTGGAATTATGAAGAGACTAGGGTCTTTTGGACATGGGGGAGGATCTTGGGGAGATATTTTTGAACCACTCATACTTTCATTAATGAAAATTCCTCTTGTTATAATTAAATGTATTATGATGTAAAATGAATATATGAAATGTGGACTTCTTTGGGTATTATGTATTTTGATTTTATATTACCATTAAGAATTGTGATAGTTTCTTATATAGCCATTAAACATTGACCACATGATTAGTATAAATATATGGTTGTAAGAAATCCAATATACTCATACAAAGGAAGTGATGGCCTCATCCAGTAGACTTCCCCGTACGAATCACATTTACCAGAGCTCATAATAGAGGTGGAATCATTGGTCTTTGCTTTTGACCAAGCCCAACCCATTCATGGAAAAGTTACACTTCAGCGGAACCTACTACGGGAGATGTGGATGGTAATAGATATTACCACCCGAGCGATGTTATCCGAGCCACCCCAAGAGTCTGTCACCATCACACCACCAATCCTTCAGTCATATAAGGGTGTCATAAGGGGTTATGTAACAAGACCCTATCATTAATATTATGTATAGTAATTTTTATATAATAAATAAGATGCATTCATTTTATTATTATTACTATGTAAATAGTTTTTAAATCGCAAATAGTTTTTTTACTTAATATTCAACTATGAAATATATTTTGTTGAATTAATGGATTTTCTAATTAAATAATATTTTAATAAAATATTATTATTAGTAGTAAATTAATTTTTATTATGTATAAATGATCATAAAATTTTATAAATGCAATTGTAATTTTTATTATGGTTTGAAAGCTATTTTTGACAAAACAAATGAATTTTCGATAAATGTTGGTTTTTAAATTAAAAGTAAAAATTCATATATTTAAAAAATTATTTAGATAAAGTGAATATTATTTTTTTAATCCAGACTTTGAAATTATCCAACGGTGAATTTTTCATAATTTAATGTGATAGTCGAATTTTTGGGTAAAAATTATATAACGTTTAAAAATATAATGTGTTTTATGACATCATAATGACCCAATAGTGATATAATAAAATACTATGAAAATTATTTTCATCAAATATATATTTTAACATTAAAATAATGTGATTTTGGGTTTTATTGATTAATTTAAAAAAACATTAGTGGACCCTCTTAGACTTGTACAACATTTTGTGTTTTTTAATTGTTTTCCTTGAGAGTGTGACTTTCCTCCACATATGAAACCATATTATATTAATAATTTAAGCCAATGGAAATATAAATAATTCTTTTCCACTCACCTTTGGAAAAAACAATGGGAATGAATCTATGGTCTGGTATGTGTTTTTGATTAATTTAATCTGAGGTGTCCCAAACCTAAATAATAAAGAATTCTTTCTCTTTTCCTATATAAACCCACCCAATATCCCACTTCCTCTTCATTAAAATTCATTGAGTTCATCAAAACAATGCTCTCTGCTCTCTATAATCCTTCCAAGGTGACCAAAGATCCCAAGAAGCCTCTCTCAAGACTCTCCCAATCGTTTAGATGCACACTTCCCAGTAAGGGATTCCTACCTTCTCTCTTTTTATCCATGTTTCAAAATATTGTTATGACCTTTTATTTTCAATTATAAATGTTGTGGTATGATTTAAAACCTTCGCATAGTACCCTATTTTTTTTAAATTTTGAGAGACCCATTTATCTCTCATTAAATGCCTTCCATGTACACCCATTACTATGCCAAAATTTTGAAAATAATTTCTCTTTCATTTACATTCATGCAATAATTTTGTATCATGAATATAAATTACATTAAAAATGTTGGGAAATGTATCTATATTTAACCCTTAAATTACATTTCATGTACATATGATGAGACACCCCTTTATCTCTCATCACCCATTTTTATTAATTCTTATGCCACACCGTTATGCAGCTGAAATTGCACCATGTTTTTTCGACCCAAAGTCATTCTATAGTGAATACCATGCACATTTATTTATCAAGGGTATTCACCTTTACACGCATTTACTTATTGATTATATAATTTCATGTATTAATTCCACATTCCATTATCATGGAATAAATTATGATGTTCAATGAATCCATGTTTTTTATCCATGTGGCACACTTATTCATGATATGAAATGTTTACGAAGGGTCAGCCCAGATAGAATTCCAATGCATTGAGAAAAGTATAGTATCATGATATGTCATGTTAAATGAGTGTTGAATCATGATAATTCATATGCAATGAGGGTTTACTTGTTCTTCATGTGCAATGAGGGTTTACTCATGCTCCATGTGTAATGAGCCTTATCTCATGCTAATTCTATGTTAAGTGTTGTTGCCACATTTCCATGTTAGGATTATCATGATTTATCATGACTTTTTGTTTATGTTTCTCTTGTACTCTATTTATATTCATATTTACTAACGTGTATTGTATTCCTCATTTTATTCTATGTTTATCACATTACTGGGCATTATAGCCCACAATTTTCTTATGCATGTCCTCAGGTTATCCCATGCAATGCTAAGTACGAGAGAATGTAGTGGTCATGTAAAGGATGTTATCAATAAATATGTTTTTATTTTTATGTTAAAAGCTATTATGTAATGTTCCTAATCCCCAAAGACAATATAAACCTCGATCTTCTATGTTTTATCAAGTAAATTTTACGTATTAATAATGTTTATGTGTGTAAATAAAGAAGGGTTGTTATAGTTGGTATTAGAGGATTGGCTTAATTATTTTTTTTTTATTTGGATTAGAGAACCCTAGTTAAGCCTTTGAGACAAGACTAGGTATAACAAAAAACACTACTTTTTATTGAGTAATGATAATGTGGTTTATCTAGAAAATACATCCCTATCTGGATAGTAGCAGTTAGAGGCATATCTGGCATAAATTTATCCTAGAGGTAAAACCCAAAATCCAAACATTGAGCTAGATTAGAATGGGAACTGGTGTATGAAAATGGGAATTGATTGACTCATGGTTACGACACTACTATGGGATATACATTGGTAAATTCACAAGTTTAGTATGTTCAATTGTTAAGGGACTAGAAAAAATTCACTAAATAATATCATGTATAACATAGACTGAAGGCAACAAATTCATAAGTTAAATAAAATCTATTTATACATTATCCATTTTTTGTATTTGGATTACCCTTTTTGTGTTACCACTAAAATTCTTTTTATTCCTACCAATGGGTGGTAATAGGAGGACTCGGGCTAACAACCGATGTGAATATCAATGCGATTATTATTTTAAAATGATCCACAATCCCATAGGAGTGGGAATTGTGAACATTGTCATGATAATCACTTAGTTAACACACTATTTTAATAAAACAATTGTACAAGAGGAACGGTCACCCCCCCCCCCCACTAATAAGGAACCAGTCTTTATCGAGAGATTCATGAGAAAAATCCTCCTACTATTAATGGGTCATTTGATCCCTCAATCATCGAAAAATGGATCAAATTCATTGAAATGATCTTCTCCATTCTTCATTATTCTAAACAAGAGAAGTTTATCCTAGATGCTGATTATATGGAGGGAAAATCTGATCAGTGGTGGATGTTGATCAATAAATACGAAGCTTGATGAGGAGAACAATGCGCTGGATTGGAAGGATTTCAGGAAGATGTTTTTCGATAAATATTTTTTGTGCACCCTCTGACATAAGATGGAAAGAGACTTCCTTACCCTCAAGAAAAAAGATGAAAAATCTGTCAGAACATACTAGGAAAACATCACAAGGAATTCACGTTATGCCTCCGGAGTTTCTGTTACACCCGAATGAAAAGTTGATCTCTTCTTTGGTGGGCTGAAACACTGCCTCTGGAAAGCACAGCAATCCATGACTTCGACATCTATGAGGAATTTTTTAGATGTTCCCTTATGGTCTAAATGTTCATTGGAGAATCCCAGGGGTATCATGGGGATATGAAGCCTTAGATAGACATAAATTCTAGTGGTCCTATGTATAAATCCAATGGTGCTATGGAAATCCAACACCCCATTTGCCTACAGTGTGGAAAGAAGAAACGTGGAAATTGATTGAAAGGGACGAGGAAATGATTTAGGTGTCGAAGAGAAAGGCACATAATCATTAATTGCAGACAAGAAAATCCAACACCTGTGACAGAGGAGATTAACGCTCTATTTGACTCTCAACACATTGTTCATTTCTTCAACTACAAAAAAATAGGGAATCATGAGAATCAGTTCCCTAGTTAAATGGTTTTCAGAGGCAACCAACAAACTCCATGGGAGAAATGGGAGATTTTTCCATCGCTGCAGCCGAAGTGAACCCAGACAAAAAAGTGGTGACAAGTATAATAGTTATTCATTAATTAATAGAAAATGTACTTTTTGACTCATGTTCTACACAATTTTTTATAACTATAATGTTTAGTTGAACAATCCCAACACCAGCACAAATCATGGAAGTAAAGATGTTAGTGAGTATGGAAAATGGGGAAATCATTGTATCCCATGAATATAACTCCTCCCCTATCATAATATGTGGATTGATCTTATCGGTGATCGTCATCATACACCCTCTAGTGGAATTTGAAGCAAGTATTTGCATGGATTGGATTTCCTTATATAAAGACAACATAAATTTACGTGAGAGGGAAATTACTCTCTATGTGGAGAATCGACCACTGATTTTTTATTAGTGCAAGGAGGAAGATGAATCTTCTTTAGCTCTATCATCTCATATGTGGATATTATTGCTCTATGAGCAACTGTATCTATCTTAGATTATTGATTCTAAGGCTGAAACCATCCGTGAATACATGCCTATTGTGAGGGAATTCGCTGATGTGTTTCATAAGGAATCTCCTGGTCTTCCTACAAGAAGAGATGTTGAATTCCCAATTGATATTATACCTGGGGCATTTCAAATATCCAAGACACTATATAGAATGTCTGTTGTAGAGAATGAGGATATGAGGAAACATCTACTAGAGAATCTATATTAGGGGTTTATGTTCCCATGTGTTTCACCACGGGGTGCACCTGTCCTCTTCGTCAAGAAGAAGGATGGGTCAATTCACCTTTGCATCAATTATTGTGAGCTTAACAAAATCAGGTTAAAAACAAGTATCCTATCCCAAGAATTGAAGACCTGTTCAATTTTCTGCGTGAATAAAAATATATCTCCAAAGTGGTTTGGTAGTTTAGATATTATCAAGTAAGGGTGAAGAAGGAATATATCCCCAAGACTGCTTTTTGTACAAGATATGGGCACTATGATGTCATAATAATACCTTTCAGACTCACTAATGCCCCTGCAATCTTCATGGACATGATGAATACGGTCTTTAGTGATTACCGCAAAAAAAATTTGGTAGTATTTCTAGATGATATTCTAATATACTCCAATAAAAGGGAGGATCATGAGAACCATCTAAGAAGTATACTAGATACCTTGCGAAAGGAGAAGCTCAATGAAAAGTACAACATATGTGAGTTCTGGTTGAAAGATGTCTCATTATTGGGACATATAATCACAAGAAATGGGATATATGTGGATCCCTCCAAGACAGTTAAAATAGAGGGATAACTGAGGCCTACATCAGTAACATATATTTGTAGCTTTTCGGGATTAGATGGATATTATCAATGATTTGTGAGAAATTTCTCATGATTTTCCAACACTATGACCAAGCTAACTAGAAAGGGTGTAAGGTTTATGTGGAGTGATTAATGTGAATATTGATTCGAGGAGTTGAAAAAGAGGCATATCACTATGCTTGTGCTCACTTTACCAACAAGTAGAGAACATTTTATGGTACTCGGTGATGCATTGAAGAAGGTTATGGGATATTTATTGATGAAAATTGAAAAAATCATTGCCTATGATTCTAGGGAATTTAATTTTCATGAGAATTTTTATCCAACACATTATTTGGAGTTTGTTGCAGCGATATTCACTAAAATTATTTGGTAGAATTATCTATTTTGGGATAAGTGAGAAATATATATGGACCACAAAAGCATAAAGTATATATTCACATAGAAAGAGTTGAACATGTGCCAATGAATATCGTTAGAGCTGATCAAAGACAATGAATGCTCAATCCATTACTACCCATGGAATGCAAACGAGGTGGAAGATGCACTATGTAGAAAGGACCCATTGATTCTATCATTGATGAGAATTGAAAGGGATCCAATATTCATGTATTTGATGAAGATGTACTTGGGAATCATAATGAAGGGAACATCATAAATCATTTCACAAATAATTGCTCAACCATATTTTTTTTGGAAAAGTCAAAGGATTCCCAAAAGGTTGATGTTGGAATTCCGAAGAAATTAGAATCTATCAGAAAAAGGAAATCCATGGTGTTCAATGTTAATGATGAAGGAATTGTGTGATTTGGGAAAAGACTATGTGTTCCATAAATTCTAGAGGTGAAGAGGTATCATTGGGGTGATGTTTATAGTTCAAATTTCTCAATTCACCCTGGAAACACAAAAATGTATCAAGATCCCCAAGACCATTATTGGTGGGATAATATGTAACACCCCGACCCCAGTTACCCAAAGTCGGTACATTATTACATAACATAGGCATGATCACAAGGGATCAAATCCCGAAGGACTGATCAATTTAGTATCCTTGGAAGTACTAGATACATTCATAACTATTACATTACAATATAAAATGAAAATAAAACAACTACATTGTTCCATTTGAACACACTAATTTCTAATAGAATATCCATGCATGTCAGTCATAATATACTTCTTCGCATCCTGGAAAAAATAAAACATAGAAAGGGGTGAGCTCATATGCTCTGTAAGGATTACAATATAGCCGAAACATTAATAAATAAGCATAAACATTTAAGGCGATGTATATGACTAAAACACAATTATTATAAACAAAAACTTTTGTATAATGTAGCCAATATAATTCAAATAATTCTATTTACTTAGTCACATGGATATTCTACTAGTCAAATAATCACATACAATATCAATAGCCAATTTCATAATGATGGAACATGTAATTCCAGACATCATAACCACATAGTCAAGGCCTTATGCCAAGACTAAAAATAATATTTTGTCAAGGCCTTGTTCCAAAACACTTTTTTGTTTCATGAGACCTACTGATGCATCGAGGAGCTATAGAGGTCCCCACCCATCACTTACTATGTCCAATGCATTCCTTATAATAAAATTTTTAAACATAACATAAACATTCATATTAAAACTAGTATACGAAATGTCAATACATTATCCATAAACCTTGAATACTGTAAAAAAACACATCCATAGTCAAACATATCAAAAATCCTTTAATACAATATTAATGTTTTGTATCATAATAAATCAACTTCAAACAAGCTTAAAATCCATCAAATGATGATGACATAGATGAAATCAAAACTTTTTTAGGAAATATCTCTTTCCATTTTGAAATCATTTAAAGAATATAAAATTATAAAAGAAAACATTTATTTTGAAAATATTTTTATATGGTTTTATGGGAAGCTTATACAATGTTATAATGGTGGAAAATAGCCACACCCCCCATATAAGTTAAAAAATAGATTCTTACCTTAATTTTGTCAAAAAGGTTTTAAAGTGCCTTGTTTGGAAAATGACGGAAAGATTCCTTTCAAATCATATATGGTCAAATAAGGGTATAAATTTCTTTATCCCATATTATAGTAAATATCAAAAATGTTTTGAATTAAATTTTTAAGAAAACATGAATGTGGATGAAAAAGAGGTCCCGGTAGGTACTTACGTGTTAACAACCTCAGATAAGTAAAGAGATTGTAGAATTAACCCTTAAGTTGTAATTTTCCTTAGTAGACAGAATGATATCCTATTTTATAATAGTGAAAACATTGTTATTAAATTATACAAAAACTATATACATAACTATGATATCATAAATGATCCTCTAATATTGCATTGTTAATAATATTTCATAAGTATCATCATTTTGGGTGTTAACTGATTTGTTTTCATTTATATGCTTGGTAACATAAGCCATGTTTTCTATGGTTATAATTTATTTTATTCATATGAATAACTATATTATATTCATAAAAATTATTTTTAATCATAATAAGAAAATTTTTCACGAATGATTACGCTGGTTAATGAATCTCATCGCGTTCGTGGAGACGGTAATCCGTACATATGAACGAGCGATAATTTAATTATATTACAGGTAAATTTTTTTGTAATTGGTTGGTATATAATATATAAAGAATAATTAAAATTTTATATTTATTATTTACATTAGTTATACTCATTATTATACCCACCCAAAATAATGAAGGGTTTGAAAAACAAAGTACACCACGACGTGGAGATGGTAAGCCGTACGTACACACGTGTGTTGACTTTGTCGTTTATAGGATGGATAAAATTAAGAAAATGGTTGTTAAATATTTATAATAACATCAAATTATGTATAAGGTATTGGATGTATTATATTGGTATGGAAGAAACCAAGAAAGAATAAGTGAAAAAATTAAAGAACATGACAGACGGTGTTGAAACTATTACCTCTTCTTTGGGTGTTTCCATTTGAGTTGATCAAAAGGGATCCATAGGTTGGATTTGAGATCAATTTAAGGCATATAGGTAGAATTAATGATATTTTATAGGATATTTGGGTAGGGTTTGGTAGAGCTAAACGGATTTGGATAATAGAATTTAAGTGAAATGGAAGTACCCTTTTTTAAGAGAGGTCAGGGGTTCTATAAGAAAATCTTGAAATATTATTTTATAATAAAACTATTTTCGGTTTCTAATATCTCCAAAATGATTTATTTAGAGGATAAGGTGGGTATGGTTTTAATACCTCTCAACCAATAGGATTTAGATAGGTTTAGGTCACCATATTAAACTTATCTTCTTTATTTAACTGTTAGTTAAATAGTTTGACATTTACGATGTCTCATTGTATTTTTATATTATATGGTTAATAAACATACTATAACAAGTCAAGTGAAGCCCAAGATGTTCAATATTAATATATATATTTTTATATATGTACTTTGGCCAAACCATATATTTTTTAGAATATTATATCAATTAATAATATAGTATTTTTTTAAAAAACTCAAAGATTTCAATTTTGACACTATTTAGTATTTGGTTTTTATGAAAATCATAACAACATGATTAACTTGAAAAAGATATTATTTAATCAATCCTAAAAAGTCATATTAACCTATAAGATTAGTTTAATTTATCATATGTCTCAATTTTCATTAATTTGGATATTTATAAAATCAATTATTTAAATACTTTATTAATAAGGTAACTACTGCATCATCATTGTTTCATAAATAAATAAAATTCTTTAATGTATAAAAATTATAAATAAAATACAATTATGTATGAAATATTTTTATTTTTCTAATGATTATTTATAGTAAAATTTATATTATGTTTATCCCTATATTAAAAATGGTTTAGTAATTAAACATTGAATTTAACACATTTAACTATTCTTTAAATAAAATAATAAAAAATGTCCTAATCAAATCCATGTGGACCAAAAGAATCATATTTTATTCCCAAGTTTTTTTTATAGAATTTCACTTATCCAATAGTATTAGAAGATGTGTTTGTGTAATTATAATATCATTGTTACCTTTAATTACCCTATTTACTTTTAACCGTGGTAAATAAAAGACAAAATTTACTATTAAAAAATAATTATTTTTATCTTATTAAACCAAATTTCATTTATTTATATAAACTGTGTCATTAATATTTTTTAAATTCAACTCATAGAAGCTGTAAAATTATGTTTTATGCAAATTTGCAAATCCTCTTAGAAGGTGGGCAAAAGACGGTAAATAGTTCGATAAAATTTTATATATCTAAACTTATTACAAAATGAATCCAATGAATTATGTTGAACATATATAGGTATTATTTATCTATTTGGACATAAGATAAATTTAATTAAAATAACATATCATTTAAATAAAAAGTCAGTTTTAAACAATAAAGTAGTGTTTTTCACTATTTATCAAAAATTGAATGTTTTCAGAAAAATATAAAAAAATCACCCTAAGCTAATATTGATATTATGAATCAATAAATAAAGTCCATTCTGAAAAATAAAATTTATAAACTTTTAAAATTTTGGTATTACTATTCATAATGGCTTGTTCGATTGGTCTTGGTGTGTTAAAATTCCAAGTTGCGTACAATGCAAGTTACTTAATTAATAAAGGGGAAACGTACCATGGAAGCTTGGGGTATTACATTCTCCCCTATATATAATAATTTTATCCTTGAAATTTCTAGAATATTACTATATAAAAATATTTGGGTGGTTCTTCATCATATCTTCCTCAGGTACCCACTTTGGATCTTCCATCTTATGGTTTCTACATAGAAATTTTATCAGATGAGTCATCTAGTTTCGTAACACTTGTTCTGTCGTATCAAGAAATTGACCTGCTCTTCACAATAAGACTGATCTAGTTCCAGTTCTATTTTCTCATAATTGAGTACATTTCTTGGGCCGGGCATGTATTTTCTCAACAGTGATACATGGAATACATCATGATAATTGGAGAGACTTTGACGCATTTCCAAATGATAAACCACAACAGTAATTTTTTCTAGAAATTCAAAAGGTCTAAGGTACTGTGGACTCAGTTTACCCTTCTTAAAAAATATATAACACCCATCCATAGAGATACACTTAATAAAACATAGACTCCTACTTGAAATTTCAAATCCATTCTTTAGTTATTGGAATAGAACTTTTTCCTACTTTGGGCTGCTATGATTTGGGTTTGAATAACCTTCACCCTTTCCACTAATTCCTCAACATGTTTGGGGCCTACGAGTTTTCTTTCCCAAACATAATCCTAACAAGTTGGAGTGCAACATCTCTTTCAGTATACTGCTTCATATGGGGTCAACTGAATACTTCAATGGAAGCTATTTTTATTGGAAAATTATAGGAAAATAAAATATTGATCCCACATACCTTGAATGTCAAGTGAGAATGATCTCAACATGTCTTCTAAGGTTTGAATAGTATGTTCTGGTTATCCATCAGTTTGAGGGTGGTAGGAATTTCTCCAATGAAGTTCAGTATCCCGAGCCTTTAGAAGACTTTTCTAGAATCTTGATGTAAAATGGGGATCACGATCAGAAAAAATCAATAGGGGTACAACATAGAGTGTTAAACTTCATTAATATATAGTCTTTCTAGACATTCATGTGGTAAATCATCTCTTATATCAAGATAATGTTCTGACTTGGTAAGAAGATCAACAATGACCCATATTGCATAATTCCTTCTAGGCGTCATAGGCAGTCCCATCACAAAGTCCATTGTGATATCATCCAATTTCCTCCTAGGTATGGGAATAGGTTGCATGACTCCTCTAGGATATTATCTTCTAGCTTTCACATTTTGACAAACCATACATATCGACAAAAAATCAGAAATATCTCTCTTCATGTTGTACCAACAAATATGTTCTTTCGAATATCTATACATATTTGTGCTAATAGAATGTATATAGAAATTATAGCTATGAGAATCATCCAACAATTCCCTTTTTATATCATGTATATTGGAAACACAAAGTCTCTTCCGAAATATCCAAATCCAATCTTCATATAGAATATCCATAAATCTTCCATCGTTTACAGCTTTAATTTTCTTTTGAGACCCCCCATCATCAGACTAAGAACTCTTTATACATTCTAGTAAAGTTGTTTTGGAAACCATTTTAAAATGTATTAATGTTTCACCTTCCATGGTTATTCCAAAATCCATCTTTACTAGATCCATGAAAATAGGATCCCTTTCAACTATCATATTCTTCAAAACACTATGATCATTTCTATTCAAAGAATCTTCTACCGTATTTTCCTTCCACAGGTGGTAGTGTATAGTTAAATCATAATCCTTGAGTATTTGAAGCCATCGTCTTTGCCTCATGTTGAATTCTTTTTGTGAGAAAATATAATTCAAACTATTTTGATCAGTATAAATCTCACATTTTCACCATAGAGAGAGTGTCTCCATATTTTTAGAGAAAATATTATATCATAAATCTTAAGATAATGAGTGGGATAGTGTTGCTCCTGTTTTTTTAGTTTTCGTGATGCATAAACAATAATTCTATCATTCTGCATAAAGACACAACCATGTACTTTCTTTGATGGATCACTATAAATAACAAACTCATTGTTCCATGATGGTAGAGTGAAGATAGGAGCATTGACTAATGTTCTCTTCAGTTTTTCAAAACATTCTTCACACACTTTGGTACAAAAAAAAGTTGATCTCTTAACAAGTGAGCAAGGTTAATAGGGTTACCAACCAAGACAAATTCTAGAAAAAATGTTGATAATAACTAGATAAACAAATAAAACTACGTACCTCAGTTATACTTGTCAATGCTTCCCATTCATGTATTTCCCTTACCGTAGAATGATAAATATAGATTCCATCTTTAGAGACAATATGGAAATGAAAAGAAATCTCTTGAATCCAGAATTCCCACTTGCTAAACATCCCCTATAATTCATTTTATCTAAGAGTTCTTAGGATAATGCACATGTTATTTTCATGATCATAGAATCTTTTTTAGTATACCAAGATATCATCAGTAAATACCACTACAATTTCATCAAGATAGTCCTTGAAAACGTTTTTCATTTGATCACTGAAAACAGAGGGTGCATTAGTCAATCAAAAATGAATTACTATAAACTGGTAATGCATGTACCTAGTTCGAAATGCTATTTTTAGATTTTCTTCCTTCTTCCCACACAACTAATGATATCCAGATCGAATGTCAATCTTTGAAAAATTTTGAGCTGCAAAAAGTTGGTCGAATAAATCATCAATGCGAGATAAGGGATACTTGTTATTTTTTGTTATAATATTGATCTCCATGTAGTCAATGCACAACCACATAGATCCATCTTTCATCTTAACAAAAAGGATAGTGGATCCCTATAGAGAAACACTAGGGTGATTTAATACCTTGTTACTCAATTCCATTAGTTGTTTCATTAGTTCCACTAATTCCATAGTGGCCATTATATAAGGGGTCTTTGATATGGGCCTTCAAACAGGAATTAATTCAGTTGAATACTCAATTTTTCATTCTGGGGGATGTCCAGTTAAATCCTATAGAAACAAATATAATATTGTTGTACAATAGGTACTTTTTCTATTCGAATATTCTTTTCATCACCCATAGTTATTTCATTCTCTTCATCCCTAATAATTGAATTCAGTACATCTACTGGGGGAGGATCTAGATAATAATCAGATGGTGAAGATTCCGCTGTAAACATAAGTACTCCTTATCATCATAAAAAATTGTAACATGCTTCTTATTACAATAAACTTTCACATCATGGTCTGAAATCCAATCTATACTAGGGATTATATTAAATATAATCATGTGTGTGATGATGAAATCAGATGATAAAGAATATTTATATTCCCTAATGGGAACTGATTCACAGAACATTGTTGTCAAGATACATCCCTTATTTATTTTGACTAAAAACTCTCATATTAAGTCAAATTGAAAATATCTAAATTTCATAGAATACTGAGAAGATATGAAAAAAATAATTGATCCGGAATCAAATAAATTATTTTCTAAACATGATAAAACAATTAAATTACTTTCCACCGCATCTTTCAGAGCTTCATCCTCTGTAGTAGTGATTTCGTAAGCATGGCATGGCTCGCGTAGCCTTTTCTGAGATAATTTCCCTTGTAGCTTAGGAGACTCATTTTCATAATGTCCCTTTTCTATAAATTTTTTGGATTCATCATTGAGAGCCTCTTTCTTACCCTTGAGATCACGAGCTTGGGGGAATTTCTAACCATAGTTGTAACAGACCCCCATTCCTTTCAGGTAAGTACATGGGTGGTTCTTCTAACATTTTTGTAACGCCCCGACCCCAGTTACCCAGAGTCGCTTCATTATTACAAAACATTGGCATGTTCACAAGAAAGATCAAATCTCAAAAGATTGATTGGTTTAGTAGCCCTGGAAACACTATATATATTCATAAGTATTACATTACATCATAAAATGAAAAACTACTACAACAACATAATGTCTCCACAGTCTACACTATTATCCCCTCATAATATCCCTGCAGGTCATTCATAACTTACTTCTTCACATCCTGGGAAAAATGAAACACAGAATAGGGGTGAGCTCAAATGCCCATTAAGGATAACAATATAGTGGAAACTTTCATAAATAAGAATAAACATTTAAGGAAATGTGTACTAAAACAAAACCCTTTCAAACTTGAACTTTAAACATAGTATGGAATAAATAAAATGAAATAATTAAATTTATTTATTTACATGGATATTCTACTAATCGAATAATCACATGCAAAAACAATAACCACTTTCATAATGATGGAATGCATAATTATAGACTATCATAACCACATAGCCCAGGCCTCATGCCAAGACTATAAATAAGATTTTTCCAAGGCCTTGTGCCAAAATACTAGTTTGTCTCATGAGACCTACTGATGCATCGAGGAGCTATAGCGGGCTCCACCCGTCACATATTAAGTCCAATGCATTCCCATATGAAAAGGTTTAAACATAACATAAACATTCGTATTAAAACTAGCATACAAAATGTCAATAATTTCTCCATAAACTATGAATGGTATAAAAATATCACATCCATAGTCAAACATATTACAAAACCTTCAATACAATATAGAAGTTTTGTATCATAATAAATCAACTTCAAATAAGCGTAAAATCCATCAAAGGATGTTGACATAGATGAAATCAAAACACTTCTTAGAGAAATATCTCATTCTATTTTTTAAATCATTTAAGAGCCATAAAAAATAACACATTTTCTTTGAAAATATTTTTATAAGCTTGTAAAGAAAGCTTTGAAGATTTTATAATGGCGGAAAATAACCGCACCTGCCGTATAAGTTAAAAAAAACATTCTTACCTTAATTCTGTCGAAAAGTTTAAAAAGGTCCTTGTTTTGAAAACGACGGAAAGATTCCTCTTATAAAAAGTCAAACAAGGGTATAAATTACTTTAACCCATATTCTTGTAAATAATAAAAATGTTTTGAAATACATTTTTAAGAAAACATGGATGTGGATGATAAAGATATCCCAATAGATTATTACATATAAACAAACTCGGATAATGAAGTGATTGTGAAATAACCCTTAATTGTACTTTTCCTTTGTTGTGGTAGGTTAACATCCTGTATAATGGTGAAATAATTATACAAGAATCAAATACATTAATATGATATCATATATGATCTTTTAATATTGATTTGATAATAATATCTTAGTATTATAGTTGTTTCGGGTGTTGACTTACTTGTTTTCTTTTATATGTTTTGTTACGTAAGACATGTTTTTAAATGATAGGTTGTATATTATTCATATCAAGAATGATATCAAGTCCTTAAACATCATTTTTTAAATCATAAAATGATAATTATACTTGAATGGATACGATGGAGAATGAATCTCATCGCGTTCGTGGAGACGGTAGTCTGTACGTACGCACGAGCGACAATAACATTCTTTTGATATTAAAATAATAAATGGATTGTATATCATATATACAGAATCATTAACATGTTATATTTATTATTTACATGAGTTGCATATCATTATTATACCCATCCAAATAATAATATATTGAATAACAATTACACCACGACGTGGAGACGGTAAGCCGTACGTACGCACGAATGGTGACATGTTATTCAAAGGGTGGATAGAATACTGAATATGGTTGTACCATATATATAATAAAATCACAGTATATATATGATACTGGAGTTATTATTTTAGAATGGTAACAACAAAGGGAGAAGAAGTGGAAGAAGAAATGAACTTCGAAAAGGGTGGTGAAATCATTACCTCTTCTTCGGGTTCTTCCTTTTTATTTGATCAAAAGGGCTCTTTAGGTTGGCTTTCTGATCAAACTAAGGCCTCTAGGTTGTAGTGAGGGAAGTTGGGGGAGTATTTGGGAAGAGTTTGGCCGATCCAAAAGGCTTTGAAGGTGTGAAGAAATGAGAAGGAGAAGTGCCCTTTTATAAGAGGGGTGAGGGGCACCTTTGGAACAACTAGAAATATTAGTTTAAAATAAATTCATATTCGGTTTCCAATGGCTACAAAGATGATTATTTAAATGTTAAGGTGGGGATAGGTCGAAAACAACTCAAACAATAGAATTTAGACAAGTTTGGGTGCTTATATTAACCTTATCTTTAAGTATTAACTCTAAATTAATTAGTTTCACTTTTACAATGTCTCTTTGTATTTTTATATAATATGGTAAATAAACTTACTATATACATCCAAGACACTCCCAAGTGGTCCATTAATGGTTATCCTATCATGATATAAGTCTCTTGGCTGAACCTTAGATTTTTAGGAATTTAATATCAATTAATGATATAATATTTGTTTTAAGAACTCTTTTATGTCAATTTTGACACTATTCAATAGTTGATTTTTGTGAAACTCATAACAGATTGATTACTTCGAAAAAAGTCAATTAAATAAATCCTAATATATCATATTATCCTATAAAATTAGTTAAATTCATTAAAAGTTTCTTATTATATTTATTTGTGTATTGATAATATCAATTATTTTAATTTTTCACTATTATGATAATTACTGCATCATCATTGTGTCATAAATAAATTAAATTATTTAATCTCTAAAAATTGAAAATAAATTATCATCATGTAGGAAAGCTTATTATCTTTCTAATTAATATTTATAGTCGAAAATCCAACATATATAACCCTATGTAAATAGTTGTTTTGCTAAAAGATATATGCTTGTGTCATTTCTGTATTCATTTTAACTTAATTAAAATAAAGTGTCCCTATCACCTACAAGTGGCACCATGGGGTCCCAAAATCGACCCAAAGATGCCTATTGTCGAACTTGTATCAACCAATAAGGCCAGGACACGTTTTAGGGTAATTTATTATTATTATAATATTATTTTTTAACCCTTATTTACCAGATTTACCCTTAACCATGGTAAACAAAATATTTACCACATTAATTATTCAAAATGTCTAAAAATAAAAGTTACCTATTTACACAATTTGGAAATCCTGATTCCAAATATGGAATCAATTTTTCTAAATTCAAAATACAGAAGTGGCAGAAATTAATTTAAAATTAATTCCCGCTGTCAAAACAAAAACAATGTTTTTAAGAGATAATAACTATCAAAAGATTGACACTTGTTTATGTTCGGTTTAATTGTAAAATTATGTCCAATGACCAACATTATATTAAATGGTAAAAATATATTCTAAATATACTTTAAAACCACTCAAATTCATAATTTATCTCTGTTAATTATTTTGATTAAAAAAGTTGTTTTAATTAAAATTTAGTAATTTTCACTATTCATCAAAATATGAAAGTTATCCAAAAAGTACCAAAAATTCACCTGAGGCTAAATTCGATATTCCGAATCTAGAAATGAAGTCCATTTTAAAATATAAAATATATATAATTTCAAAAAGTAGGTATTACTATTCATAACGGCTAGTTTGATTGGTTATGGTGTGTTAGAACTCGGTGTTGCGTACAACACACGCTATCACATTATTCAAAGAGAAGCGTACCGTAGAAGCTTTGGGTGTTACAATTTTCCACAGCATGGATATTCAATGTTTTCCTTCTTCCCCTTAATTCCATTTCTAGAGGGTTCAACATATCTATTTATCTCTTTATTTTCTTTAAATTCATAAGACATAGATAATTATTTTTTTTCTTGATAGCGCATGAGACAATATCTTCATATAATGAGAAGGATTGTGAGACTAATGATCGACAGATAAATGTTTTTAACCCATAAAAGAATCCACCAATCATACTCATTGGTAACGTATATAATCTATTGCATTCCTTTCTAACCTTGTAAAGTTATCCACATACATTCCGACAATCTCATCCTCTGTTTGCCTCATACATAGAAATTGCCTTTCCATATCCACTCGGTGGTTAGGAGGAATGTTTTTTTATATAAAAATATATTTAAACTCCCTCCATTCCATTTATTATACTTCTTCATCTTACTTTGTGTTTTGGATTAATGACCACCATGGATCTACATCTTCTGTAAGACAATAAACTTCCATGAAATAATTTTCCCTTTCGCTACGCCCCAATGAACAAAATATTTTCTCTAAGAAACTTATCCATTACTAAGACACCAGTGGATTTTTACTCTCATTAAATGTTCATGTTTTTTTCCTCAAGAAGCAGTCTAAAATTTATCCTCCACATTGTGGATCAAGGTTCATCATGTGGGTAATGTTATTTTTCATAACCTGAGTGAGTTATCACTATATGGTGATAAGCTGATCAGCATCATTTGCATCACCAGCTCCACTATAATTATATTGAGTAGGAGGGTAATCCATATATTGATTATGTGAGTTTAACAGTTTCCATTCCTTCCACTAGGCACCATTTCAAAAAAAAATGGCATACACAAGATTACTTTATGAATCGCAACACTTAATGTCAAACTTGTAAAACCCTTAACATAAATTGAGCAGTTTATGGATATAATACCTAATAATAAAAATGTTTTCATTGAGGAGGTATATACTCATAAATCCTTCATAATGGGTTGTAATAAAATTATCAATTATCATAAGCATATCCCCCAAAGTGTCGTAACCAAGAGAGCACATGGCCCATTGTCGTTCACCAGTTCCCATTCGAGTCTAGATCAAAGTTGTGTTTTCGTGTTTTAGCCCTTGGTACATCTATACTAGAGCCACCTCAACCAACTCGTATCTAAACAGGGATTTATTACTTTGAAAACAAAAAAAATCAACATTACCAAAAATATTGGATGTCCTTCTATACAAATCCTCAAAGTCGTTCTTAGGGAAATGTTCTCCAATCAGAGTTTTTCTAAGTATAACATCCATGGTTTATACTAAACATACACTATTAGCAACTATAATGGCCCGACCCCAATTACCAAGAGTCTATGCATTATTACATAACATTGGCATGATCACAAGGGAGCAAATCCAAAAAGAACGATCAATTTGGTTGCCTTGAATGTACTAGAAAAATTCATAAGTTATATATTACATTATAAAATGAAAAACAACAACAACATTGTCCAATTTGAAATCACTTATTTCCCTTAGCCAATTCCTGTAGATCAGTCATACTATAATTCTTCACATCCTAAGAAAACTAAAACATAGAAAGGGGTGAGCTCAGATACTCAATAAGGATAACAATATAGAAAAAACATTTATAAATAAGAAAAATGATTTATGGAAATGTATAAGAATAAAACATATACCTTTTAAACATAAACTTCTGAATATTATGGCCAATATATATCAAATAATACAATTTGCTAATTTAAATTGATATTAAACTAGTTAAGTAATCACATGCAATATTAATAGCCAATTTCATAATTAAAGAATGCATAATGCCAGATTTTATAATCACATAGTAAAGGCCTTGTGCCAAATCTACAAATAATATTTAGTCAAGGAATTGTACCAAGACACTAGTTAGTCTAATGAGACCTAAAAATGCATCAGGGAGCTATAGCGGGATCCACCCCTCACTTATAAGTCCAGTGCATTCCTCATATAAAAATGTTTAAACAATACAAAAACATTCATATTAAAACTATCATACAAAATGTCCATACATTATCCATAAACAATGAATGGTGTAAAAATAACACATCCATAGTCAAACATATCACAAATCATTCAATAAAATATGGATGTTTGGTATCATAATAAATCAACTTCAAACAAGCATAAAATCCATCAAAGGATGTTGACATAGATGAAATCAAAACTTTTTTAGAGAAATATCACTTTCTCTTTTGAAATCATTTAAAATTTATATAATTATAAAACAGAATATTTATGTTGAAAATATTCTTAGAATCTTGTATGGTATTCTGCGACAATTTTATAATGGTAGAAAATAGTTGCACCCACCGTATAGTTAAAAAAATATATTCTTTCCTTAATTTTGTCCAAAAGGATATAAAGTACCTTGTTTAGAAAACGATGGAAAGATTCTTCTAAAAACATATATGGTCAAATATGGGCATAAATGACTTTAACCCATAATCTAGTAAATAGAAAAAATGTATTGAATTACATTTTTTAGAATACACTGATTTGGATGATAAGTAGGTCCCATTAGATACTTGGGTATTAACAACCTTAGATAAGTAAAAATATTTTATAATAAACCCTTATCTTGTAAATTTACTTAGTTTATGGTACATTAAACTATTGTATAATAGTTAAATCATTGTTATTAAATTATACAAGAACTGTATACATAAATATGATATAATATATTATCCTTTAATATTTTTTTGTTAATAATATTTCTGTAGTATCATCAATTTTGGTGTTAACAGATTCATTTTCCATTATATTCTTGTTTATGTAAGCCATGTTTGTTATGGATAGGATGTATTATATATCATTTAAATAATGATATTATATTTATAACCATTATTTTTAATCATAAAATGAAAATTATTCTTTAATGATTACGATGAAGAATGAATCTCATCGCGTTCATGAAGACAGTAGTCCATAGGTACGCACAAGCGACAATATCATTATATTAACGGTGAAATCATATGTAATTGGATGGTATATCATATACATATAATAATTAACATTTTTTAATTTACATCACTTATACTTGTTACACCCATTGAAATAATGAAGTGTTTGAAAAATAAACAACACGATGGCGTGGAAGTGGTAAGTCGTACATGCGCACGTATGGTGACATTGTAATTTATAGGACAGATAGAATAATGAATATGGTTTTACCATATTTAAAATAACATCATAGTGTGTACAAGGTACTGGATTTATTAATTTGGTATGGAATCAACAAAGAAAGAAGAAGTTGATCATGAAAAGAACATGAAAGAGGGTAGTTAAATTATTACCTCTTTTTTAGGTGATTCCTTTTAAGTAGATGAAAAGGGATCTATAGGTTGGATTCCTGATCAAAGTAAGGCCTTAAGGGTTAAGGGAGGATAGTTTAGAGTATATTTGAGCAGGTTTTTTCCATGAAAAATGTCTTTGGAGATGTGAATTTAAGATAAATAAAAGTACCCTTTTATAAGAGAGGTGAGGGTCACTTTAGGAAAATCATTACATATTATATTATAATAACATAATTTTCAATGTAAAATCACTCCAAAATGATTTATCTATATGAAAAAGTGGGTATGGGTCGAAAAACTCCCAACCAATAGGTTATAGATAGTTTTAGGTCACCATACTAACCTTATCTTTTAGATTTAACTCTTAGTTAAATAGTTTGAAATTTACCATGTCTCTCTGTATTTTTATATTATATGGTTCATAAACATACTATAACAAGCCAATAGAACACCAAATGGTTAATTTTTAATATATATAATATATTCTATGTCTGTTTTTTGAACATTATATTTTTATGAATATTATATCAATTAATAATATACTATTTGTTTTAAAAACTCAATTATGTCACTTTTGACAATATTTAGTATTTTGTTTTTGTGAAAATCATAACAACATGATTACATCGAAAAAAAATTATTGAATCAACCCTAACAAGTAATATTAAGCTATAAAATTAGTGGAATTAATCAGAAGTCTCAATTTACATTTATTTGGCTACTTATAATATCAATTATTTTAATATTTTATTAATAAGGTAATTACTACATCGTCATTGTGTCATATAAAAATTACATTTCTTAAGGTCTAAAAATTATAATTAAATTAAAATTATGTAGGAAATAGTTTTATGTTTATAATGAATATTTATAGTTGAATTTATATAGTGTTTATCCATATATCAAAAATGGTTTCTTTATTAAACATCGAATTTAACACTTTGAACACTTTTATAAATTAAATAATAATGAATATCCTAATCTATTCCATGTGGACCAAAAGGATGATATTTTATTCTTAATGTTGTTTTTTGTCGAATTAAACATAACTGTGTATCTTGGATTTATGATATTCAACTAACAGAAGTGGTAAAATTTTTCTTTATTAAAATTTGCAAATGCCCCAAGAAGATGGGTAAAAGATAGTAAAAAGTTCGATAAAATATTATATATCTAAACATATTATAAAATTACTCCAATTAAATAAATTTAAAATATATAGGTATTATGTATCTATTTTTACCTAAAATAAAATAAAATAAAATAAATAATTATTTAAATAAAATTTTTATTTTAAACAATAATGTAGTGTTTTTCACTATTCATAAAAAATTGAATGTTTTCAGAAAAATACCAAAAATTCACCCTAATATAATTTTGATATTTCGATTCCAAAAATTAATTCCATTTTGATGAATAAAATTTATAAAATTTCAAAATGTGGGTATTACTATTCATAACTGCTAGTTCGATTAGTCGTTGTGTGTTAAAATTCCATGTTGCGTACAAATCAAGCTACTACCTTAATCAAAGGAAATCATACTGTGGAATCTTGGGGGGGGGGGTACATGATATGATGAAGTAGATTTCTGAGTATACATCAAAGTGCCTGGTGTGTCAGAAAGTGAAGGTAGAGAGGCAGAAGTCTTCGAGGATGATGCCACGATTACCCATACCAGTAAGGAAATTGGAGAACATCCCCATAGACTTTTTCACCGGACATCAAAATACATCCAAAGGAAACAATTCAATCAGGGTTTCTATGGATCATCTTATAAATCCTTCACAATTCATTGAAATTACAGAGGATTTCTCATTGGATAAAATTTCATGGATATATATCTGAGATGTTATAAGGCAGCATGGGGTACCACTATCGATTGTATCTGATCAAGATCCAAAATTCACATCAATGTTTTGGAAGAGTCTTCAACAAGCTCTGGATACTGCGTTGAACGTCAGTACATCTTATCATCATCAAACTAATTTTCAATCTGAACGGACTATCGAAACACTTGAGGACATGTTGAGAGTGTGCTCAATGGACTTCAAAGGGGGATGGGATTAACATATTCTTCTACTTGAGTTCTCTTATAACAACAGTTTACACTCGGGAATCCAAAGGGGACCATATGAATCATTGTATTTGAGGAGGTGCAAAACACTGACATATTGGGATGATGTTGGTGAGCGTAAGCTGCTTGGACCAGAAATGTTTGATGAAATGGTATAGAAGGTAAAAACCATTCAACCGCATATCAAGGAAGTCCAGGGTCAACAGAAGAGTTATAGAGATGACCATCAATGAGGCCTTTATTTTAATGTTGGAGACATTTTATTTTTACACATATCTTCATGGAATAGGTTCACGAGGATTGGAACGAAAGTGAAGTTATGTCTTAGCTACATTGGCCCCGTTGAGATTCTTGATTGTGTTGAGGCTGTGGCCTATCGACTAGCACTTCCACATACCATGGCCAATGTGTATGAAGCCTTTCACTTTCCCTCTTATCGATGTACATACCAGACCCATCACATGTACTCACTTCAAAGGTGGTGTAGTTAGAGGATGATATATCATACGAGGAGACACCACTGAAGATATTAGATCGTAGGTAAAAAGTCCTACGAAATAAGATAATGCCCCTAGTGATGGTGTAATGGCAAAACCAAAAGCATGAAGAAGCATCCTGGGAATCAGAAGATGTGATATAGTAGATTTAGCCTCATCTTTTTAGTGTTGGAAAAGGAAATTTTGAGGGAGAAATTTCTTATGGGGGGAAGATTGGAATGACCCAAAATTTCATTAATTAAAATTCCACTTATCCTAATTATTTATCTTATTATGTCAAATAGATATATAAAATGTGAAATTCATTAGTTTTATGTATTTGGATTCTAAAATACCATTAATAATTGTGATCTTTTATAATATAACTATTGAAAAGTGGTCACTTGATTAGTATAAATACAGGGTTCTAACCAATTCAATTTACTCAAACAAAGGAAGTGATGACCTCATCTAGTAGAATTGACACGTATGAAGACTCTTTATCAGAGCATGGAAAGGAGGTGGCATCCTTGGGATTCTCTCTTAACTAAGCCCAAGCTGAGCTTCATCACATTAAGCTTGAGTGGAACCTACTATGGGAGAAGTGGAAGTTAATAGGGATTACCACCCAAGCGATGTTATCTAAACCACCCCAAGAGTCTATCATCATCGCACACCTTTCCCTTCAGTCTTATCCTGGTCTTATAAGGGGTTTTGTAACAAGACCCTATAATTATGATTATATACAAAACTAATTTATATAATAAAGAATATACATTCATTTTATTATTGTTATTTTGTAAATTATTTTTAAAGCGTAAATAGTATTTTTAGTTCATATTCAACTAAGAAATCTATTTGGATGAATTAATGGATTTTTGAAATAAATAATTTTTCAATAAAATATTATTTATATTAATTAAAAATGATTTTATATTTTTATTAACGCTATTGTAATTTTTATTAATGTTTTAATGTTGTTTTTTCCAAAACGAATGATTTTTTTATAGATGTCCATTTTTATTTTAAAGTAAAATTACAAGTATTTAGATATTTTTTTAGATAAAATGAATATTATTTTTGGAATTATTACATCAAAATTATCCAACACTGAATTGTTTATAATTTTCTGAGACAATTTAATTTTTGGGTAAAAATTAAATACCGTTTAAATATATAATGTGTTTTATGACATCATAATGACCTAATAGTGATGTAATAAAATAATGTGAAAATTATGTTTGGCCAATATATTTTTGACCATTAATATAATTTGATTTTCTATTTGCTTGATTTTTTTACAATGCCTTAGTGGACCGTGCATGACTTATTACACAATTTGTCTTTTTAAATTGTTTTCAATGAGAGTGTGACTCACCTCCACACAAGCAACCCTATTATATTATGAAGTTTTTCCATTGGAATTATAAAGTATTTGTTTTCCACTCCCATTTGGAAAAAACCATGTGGGAAAACAAATGGCTGGGTTTTTGGTTTTGATTTGTTTAATTTGAGGTGTCCCAACCAAAATAATAAAGAATTCCTTCTCCTTTCCTATATAAACCTACACACGATTCTCCTTACTCATCACTGAATTCCCTTGGACTTCATCCAACCTATGGCCTCCTATATCTATAATCCTCCCAAGGCACCCCAATATTCCATGAATCCCCTCTCAGACCTATCACAATCCTTTTGAAGCACACTTCCAAGTTAAGGATTTCATCCTTCCCATTTTTACCCATGTTTATTAATATTTTTATGCCCTGTTATTTTCAAATGTAAATGTTGGGGTATGATTTTTCACTTCCCCCATAATACCATATTTATGTTTCAATGTTGAGAGATCCATTTATCTCTCATTAAATTCCTCCCATGTACACTTGTTACTATGCTGAAATTCCGAATGGAATTTCTCTCCCCTCATTTAAATTCTAACAATTTTTTTGTATCATGAATCTAAATTACATTACAATTGTTGGGACATGTATCAATATGAAACCATTAAAGTAAATTTCATGTACATATGTTGAGATACCCTTTAACTCTCATCAACTATTTTTATTAATTCTTCTGTCAAGTCAGTATGCTACAGAAACAGCACCACGTTTTTCCTAGCCAAAGTCATTGTGTAGTGTATACTATGCCCATTTCCCTATCATGATTATTAACCTTTATGTACATTTAATTATTGATTATATAATTTCATATTTGAATTCCACATTCCTTTAAATTGGAATAAATGATGACATTCAATGAATCCATGATTTATGATTCATGTGGCACACTTACACATGAAATGAAATATTTAAGAAGGGTGTGCCCTGATTGTGCTACAATTCATTAGGTAAGTATAGTATCATGATATGTCATTTTCAATGAGCATTGAATCGTTATAATAAAAATGAAACGAGGTTTTACTCGTGCTTCAGGTGTAATGAGGGTTTTTTTCATGCTTCATGTGCAATAAGACTTGGTTCATGCAAATTTCATGTTAAGTGGTGTTGCCACATTTACATGTTTTGATTATAATGATTTATCATTCATTTATGTTTATGTTTCTCTTGTGCTCCCTTGATATTCTTAAGTATTAATATGTATTTTATTTCGCATGTAATTCCATGTTTATTCCCTTATTGGGCTTTATAACTCACCCTTTTCTTATGCATGTCCTCAGGTTATCCCACGAAATGCTAAATACGATGGAATGTAGTGGTCATGTAATGGACATTTTCAAAAAATATGTTGTGTGTTTTATGTTCTGAGCTGTTATGTAATGTTCCTATTCCCCAAAGGCACTATACCTCTCGATCTTTTGTTGTATTAAGTGAATTTTATGCAATAAATCATGTTTAAGTGCGTAAATAAGGAAGGGTAGTTATAGATTTGGGAAGAATATTGGAAAGGAACATGGATTAATTGGAGTGAAGAGAATATGGAGTGAGGGGTCGAAGAGTGTTGGGTTTTATAGTGGAGGATGGGAGGGTTTTCCTAATATTATAATCATTAGTTTATTTTTTATAAGACATGATGTAGTGAGTGTCACTTGACCAAAAATAGTAATAAATTCAAGTGAGTTAGAACCAATGGTCATTTAAATCATCCATGACTCATTCATGATGCGTAAATTAAGGTTTTAACATTTATTGTGAGTAATCAGATTTTACTATTCATAAAAATTCATATAATTTAGAAAAATCTCACAAATTCACCCTAACCATTTTTCTACATGAAGAAACCAGAAATTAAGAAATTTTTCAAAAAACAAATTCTAACTATGATTTATTTAATATTTTGTTACAATCAAAATTTATTATTAAAACCCCACTTCTAAAAATTTAATTTAATTATTCTAAAATATAGGTATATCAAAATTTCACATTATTATTATTTTAATTATGTCATAGTTAAGATTACTATTCATTAGGGTTTATAACTATTCACAATGTTATATTACTATTCATATGAATATGTAACTATTCAACAAAAATTATTTTTTCCTTATCAGACTCCAAATAACTTCCTGATCGTAACCATGTATGTCATATTTTTAAAATACCAAACACAGAAGTGAAAAAATTAATTCTAAAGGTAACATAGAACTTAGTTGTTCATTGTGTTGTGATTTCAAGAAATATTTATATGAAAGTAATTTCCATTTATAAAACATTGGGTCATTACGTTCTTCTGCCCCTAATGAAATTTTTCCCTCAAAATTTTGTTTTATATTCTAATCCAGAAAAAGGTGTAGGGAAGTTTCCTTCATTTCCTCCTCTAGTTCCCATGCTGCCTCTTCGTACTTATGGTTTCTCTAAGTACCTTGACTAGGTGAGTATTCTTGATACTTAGAATATTGTCTCTATGATCCAAGATCTTCACTCACTTCTCCTTGTATGAAAGATCATCCTTCAACTATACCACCTATGATGATAGTACATTTGGAGGGTCTGGTATGTATATACATAAGAGGTATGTATGAAAGACATCATGCACTTTGGCCTTGGTTGGAGGATGTTCCAGTCAATAGGGAAAAAATCTGACTTGATCAAGGATCTATTAGGGGCTGATGTACTGGATAATTAACATCCCTTTATTTCCTAACATCATTACCTTCTTACACAAAGATCTATGTAGAAATACTACTTCTCCAACTTTGAACTCAAGGTATCATTAAAAGATATATTCATAACTCTACTGACGAGTTTGGACTTCCTTAATATTCCACTGAATGGTTTTCACCTTCTCCATAATTTCTTCACCCATTTCTAGTCCTAGAATCTTATTCTCATTGAATTCATCCCAACACACTGGTGTTCTTCAACTTTTCAAATAAAGGGCTTCATATTGTTCCATTCAGACGTTCGAGTGGAAACTATTTTTGTAGGAGAATTGAAAAGGTAGAAGATGTTAGTCCCATCCTCCTTTAATGTCCATAGAACATGATCTCAACATATCTTCGAGTGTCGGAATGGTTTGATCAAATTATCCAACTGGTTGAGGATGATAGGACATACTATAGTCTAGTTCAGTGCATAGAGCATGTTGGAGACTTTTTTATTGAGGTGAATCTCAGATAACGAGCAGATAAAATAGAAAATGGAACTCCATGAATTCGTACCACCTCTATGATATAAATCTGTGAATGTTGATACAATGATAAGTCCTCTCTAATCACGATAAAGTGAGTATTCTTTTTAAGATGACGCACAACGACCCATAGTGCATTGTTTCCTCTAGTTGTCCTTGGATTTCCAGCGACAAAGTCCATGGTAATATTCTCCCACATCCATGTTGGTGTGGGTGATGGTTGCATCATCCCATTATACTTTTTCCAATCAATCTCCACCTTCTAAAATACTAGGCTCTTTTATGTATATTCAACAATCTCCCTTTTCATATTGTCCCGCCAAAAGTTTTCTCGGAGATCTCGATACATATTTGTGCTCCCTAGGTGGATTGAGAGAGTTAATCTATGTGCGTCATTCATAATATCCTACTTTATCTTTAGATCATATGGTAAAAATAATAATGACACAAATATTACAACTCATACTTCATCAATCTTTATCTACAAGGATTTCTCATTTCTAATTGCTTCCACCATTTTCATAATTTCCACATATATTCATTGAGCATCCATTATTTTCTCCCTGAGAGATGGTTGAGCAATAATTTTAGAAAAGATTGAAGATTTTTCTCCCTTAATGATTCCCATGTTGTTCCTATACAAATCTAAAAATATCCAATCCTTTTCAATTCTCATCATTGATAATGATGCATGATCCTTTCTACATAGAGCATCTGCCATCTTATTTTCCTTACCGGGATGGTAGTGGATTGAGAAGTCATAATCCTTTATGAGTTATATCCATTGTCACTGGTGCATATTAATATATTTTTTTGTGAATATATATTTTATATTCTTATGATCAGTATATATCTCACAATTCTCCAAATAGAGATAATGCCTCCAGATTCTCAATGCAAAGATCAGAAATTCCAACTACAAATCATGCGTAGGATAGTATTGCTCATGTATTTTTATGTGCCTTGAGGTATTGGATATTACTTTATAATTATTAATTACCATAAATCATAATCCTATCTTTGAAGAGTCAATGTACACCCCCCAAGAGTTTTCCAGTTATTGGGAGTGTGAGTACTGATGCAGTGATAAGCATCATTTTCAAGTCCTTGAAATTGTCTTCACATTCATGAGTCCAAAAAACATCACTCCCTTCCATGTTAGCTTAGTCCATGGGTTCAACAATCATGAAAATTTATAGAAAAATATTCAATAATACCTAGCTAGACCCAAATATCTATAGATCTCCATTACAGATGATGGATTGTTCCACTATTCAATTTCCTTTGCCTTGGATGGGTCCCCAAACATCCCATAGGTTGTGATAACATGCACATGGAATGATACTTCCTCAATCCAGAACTCACATTTGATGTACATTGCATACAACTTGTCCCTTCACGAAGACATTAACATAGTATTCAAATGCTCCTCATGCTCCTCCTAGATCTTGGAGTATATCATAATATCATCCATAAAGACTACAACACATATATCTAGGTACTCCTTAAAGACTATATTCATTAAATCCAAGAAAATTACCAGTGCATTAGTGCCACTGAAGGAAATCACTATGAAATAATTGTGTTCAAACCTTGTTTGAATGGTATTCTTGGTAATATCATCCTTCCTCACATTCATTTGGTGTTATCCTGATCGATGGTCCAACATAGAGAAATAAATATCCCCATGAAGATGATTGAACAAGTCATCTATCCTGGGAAGGGGATACTTCTTATTTATCATGATTTTATTGGGATTACGATAATCAATTCAGATGCAAATTTGATTCATCCTTCTTCTTTAATAAGAGGACTAGTTCACCCCACGGTAAAGCACTCGGGCGTATAAAACCCTTCCCAGTATTCTATTCTAATTGCCTCTTCAGCTCCTATAGATCTACGGTTGTCATTCCGTAAGGTGTCTTTGATATAGGTAGAGATCCAGGGATAAGTTCAATTCAGAAATCAACCTCTCGATCAAGAGGAAGACCAGCAAAATCTTCAAGGAAAACATCAGTGTAATCCCTCACGATGGACATGTCTTCAGGAATGATTCTCTCCATTGTCAAAATAATTTGTGGAAGATATTATTTCACATAACGGAACAATATCAACACTTATGATGATGATTCTTAATGAGATTCATCATCCTGATTACAATCGTAAAGAATCGTAGGATGCTTTAGGATTGGAATAGGGATCTCCAATTTTCGAATAATGATGTTGGCCTTATACAAATATATCATATCCATGCCCAAGATAAAGTCGAACTCCACTAAAGGAAGAATGACAAGATTTTCAAGGAGGTTCAGTCCACAAACGTTAACTGTAGAGGACTTATAAACCATGGAGGAAATAATTTACCTATTCCCATTTCTCAAAGATAACTTGTCCTCCAAATTTTGATGTGGTGTTTAAATATCTCAAATAAACTTTAAAGATATGAAAGAATGCATAGAACTAGAATCAAATAGTATGTTCTCTATTCTGGAAAGAAATACTAGCATACCTATCCCCACATCATTGTCTGACTCCACCTCAGCAGTAGTGATAACATTATCCCTCACTTGTTTCCTTGGAGGTTGTTGTTGATTTCATCCAACAATCCTCAGATTTGGGAAATTGTTTGCATAATTCCCATGATCGTTAAAATTTTAACATTGCACTACAGGATGAGGGTTAATCTAATATAAACTTTCTTCTTCCACACTAGCGAGATTTTAATATCCCTTCAGTATTTCCTGTCAAGATTACAAAAAATTCTGCATTTGAATCAATTCTTGGTTCTCTTCAGATAGTTCCAAGTATACTTCCTCCCAAAACATTTACAAATGGAAAAGTCATGCATCATTCCATCATGGGTGTTTCTCAATGAACCACTCATGTTGTTCTCCATTTTCCTCTTTTATTCACTAGGCCCAGGAGACCACATAGAGTTTCCAATATCCATTTCAACCATGAGGGAACAACGAAAAATCTCTTCATGACCTTCGATGTCTCAAATTACCAATGATTTGTGTAGATATGGCATTAGTCCGCTAGAGAAGCGATCCACCATTCCTTTAGTGTTCATGAAAAATCCATAGGTGTACATTGCATGCCTTGTGAAATTTTCTTCAAATGTCCCGATGGACTCATCTATATAATGCTCGAGTCCAAGGAACACTTTTTCCATCATGAGACAGAGGGTTTGAGGAAAATATTTTTTGAAAAAATCCTCTTGATTTCCTCCCAATCCATGGAATAAATTTCAACATGGGACATTGTATTCATGATCAGTTTCCACCACTGATCAGCTTCCCCATCAAAATGATTGAATTCCAATACTACTTTCTCATTATCAGAGCCCTGGTGGATGGATAATTTCTTTTAAATTGAGTTAATCCATATTTTCAAGAGGAGGGGATTAGAAGATCAGCTAAACATGGGAGGCTATTTTCACATGAAGGATTCTACATAAACTTGATCTTTACTTGGAGATGGATGGAGTTCCATAGGATTCATGTTATTATTCATAACTCGATCCAGCTAAGTATGTACTATCATGATGTTTTGAGTACCAGTTCACATCATATTAGACCTATCATTAGGGAAATATTTACAATGCCTATCACATTGATGGTTGGAATGTGTTTTTCTATTAACCACTGTTAACTATGAATAAAATATATAACTAGAAGTCTTGAATACTAATGTATTGAGCATAAAAAGGAAACATTGAACACAAAAGGATACAATTGTGGAGGATAAGAATATCTGAAAATGTGATTCCTTAGGTTTTATTCTAGGTTATCCATGGTCTATTTCATAATGTATATTCTTATGAGGTTATTTTATTCTGTTAATAATGGTTCATATGATGATGATGAGTTAACAATGCATATCCCCTTGGAGTTTTGTAATAAAGATTTCTACAAATCCCATTTTCGTGTACCAACTCCTATTATAGTCTAGCTCAAAGCGTTGTTTTTTGGGGTTTTCCCCTATATACAAATGTGCATGAGCTGCCTCTACCTACTTGTATCCAGAAAATAAATGTATTTTATTGATAAAACATTTACAATATACTTAACAAAATTTAGGGATGTTTTCTTATACTTCGTCTCATCCTTAAGGTGTTCACTAAGGTGCTCTATTCATAATCTCCAAAAATAACTAGATCATCCTATAATACCAACTATAGAGAACCTATCATTTTAAATATATAACATTTCATGATTTTAAGAATAATTATACATCATATTAAAAACAAAAAATCATTATGTATAGTGTTTTGGAAGATTAGGTACATAAAACAAAAAACATGGGGCTAAGAAACATTTTTATTTAATCTCCATAAATAGCTCCTATCTTATTTTTGAGTCTTACATCAGCATAGGGTACCCTGGGGAACACATGATCAAAGGAATGAGCTAAAAACCCCAGTAAAGGAATGAACATAAGAATATATATTAAGTACATGACATAGGAGTCATAGCATAATTATATCAAAATCGCGAGACATATGAAATCATATCATATAAACATGGAATCATAGAAGCACGGAATAATATAAATGTTGACGAATCAGAAAACTTGTCTTTAATACGACTCAAGGCTAACCACTAATATCATTTCCCATTTTAGTATGGGTTAAGTCTAACAATGAATCCCATTTCTTATTTTAGTATGGGTCAAGGCTAAATGTCATTCTGGTTTTCCATTTTTGTACGGGTCAAGGCTAACAGCCAATCCCGTTTCACATCACATCTCGTAAGACATAACATTACCCAATGCATTAGAGTACTATTTGGGTTCACCCATCACAAAAAAATTCATTAATATTCTCTCCACATAAACATTTGTAATGCCCTGACCCCGGTAACCTAGATTTAGTGCATTATTACATAACATTGGAATGATACAACGAATCATGTCCCAAAATACCAATCAGTTTAGTAGCATTGGAAGTTCTAGATACATTAATAAGTCGTACATTAAATTTTGAAAAAAAAATAATCGACAACATTTTGTCCCCTTTTGAACACACTTATATTCTTATCCTATCCCTGCAGGTTAACCATAAAATAGTACTTCACATCCTTGAGAAAATAAAACATAGAAGGGCATGAGCTCAGATACTCAGTAAGGATAACAATATAGTGGAAACATTCAAAAATAATAATAAACATTTAAGGAAATGTATAATACTAACACAAAATCCTTTTAAACATAGACTTTAGCATAATATGGAAAATATAAAATCATATAGATCTATTTACTTATTCACATGCATATTCTACATGTTGAATAATCACATGCAATATCAATAGCCACTTTCATAATGATGGAATTCGTAATGTTATACTTCATAACCACATAGTCAAGGCCTTGTTCAAAGTATACAAATAATTTTTTTTCAAGTCCCTATTCCAAGACAGTAGTCTGTCCCATGAGACCTACCAACGCATTGAGGAGCTATAGTGGGCTCCACCCATCACATACTATGTCCAATGCATTCCTCATATGAAAATGTTTAAACATAACATAATCATTAATATTAAAACTAGAATACGAAGTGTCATCACTTTATCCATAATCCATGAATGGTATAAAAATAACAGATCCATAGTCAAATATATTGCAAAAACATCAATATAATATAGATTATTTTTATCATAAATAAATCAACTTCAAACAAGTTTAAAATCCATCAAAGAATGTTGACATAGATGAAATCAAAACATTTCGAGAGAAATATATATATGTATTTTGAAATCATTTAGATGTCCTGTAATTATAAAAGAAAACATTTATTTTTAAAATATTCATATAATCTTATAAGGTAAGATTCGATGATGTAATAATGGCAGAAAATAGCAGCACCCGCCGTGTATGTTAAGAAAACATTCTTACCTTAATTTTGTCAAAAACCTTATAATGTACTTTGTTTGGAAAACGATGGAAAGATTCTTTTCAAAACATATAAGGTCAAATACGGGTATAAAAGACATTAACCCCTTTTTAGTAAATAGTTTAAATGTTTTGAAATACATTTTTATGAAAATAGGGATGTGGATGATAAAGAGGTCCCAGTAGATACTTACGTAAAAACAACCTTCGATAATAAACAGATTGTAAAATTAACCCTTACCTTGTACATTTCCTTGGTCAATGGTATTTTATACTCCTATATAATAGTTAAAAAATTGTTATTAAATTATAAAAAACTATATACAAAAATATTATATCACATATGATCCTCTATTATTTATTTGTTAATAATATTTCTGTAGTATCATCATTTTGGGTCTTAACTGATTCGTTTTACTTTATATTATTGGTTACATAATCTATGTTTTTTATAGATAGAGTGTATTTTATTCATATAGAGAATTATATTATGTTCATAAACATTATTTTTAATCATAAAATGAAAAATATTTTTGAATGCTAATGATGGGGAATGAATCTCATGATGTTCGTGGAGAAGGTAATCTGTACTTACGCATGAGTAGAAATATCATTATATTGATGGTGAAATTGTATGTAATTGGATGTTATATCATATATGAAGAATTGTTAACATGTTATATTTATTATTTAAATAAGTTGTATCTCATTATTATACCCATCCAAATATTGAAGTGTTTGAATAACAAACTCTACCACGACGTGGAGATGGTGAGCATTACGTACGCACGTATGGTGACTTTCTCATTCATATGTTGGATAAAATAATTAATATGGTTGTACCATTTGTATAATAACATCACAATATATAGAATATACTGGAGTTTTTATTTTATAAAGGAAAAAACAAATAATGAGTAATTGAAAGAAGAAAAGAACATGAAAGAGGTGATGAAATATTTACCTCTTCTTCGGGTTCTTCCTTTGGATTTGATCAAAAGGGCTCCTTAGGATGGCTTTTTGACCAAAGGAAGGCATCAAGGATGAATGGACGAATGTTGTAAGGATATATGGTCAGATTTGGGATGATAAAAATGTGTTTGGGGGTGTGAAATTAAGAGAAGGGGATGTAACCTTCTATACGAGAGTTGAGGGTCACTTTAGGAAAAGATTTAAATATTATTATATTCTAAAAAATCATTTCTAGTTTCTAATGGCTCCAAAATGAATTATTTCAAGGCTAAGGTGGGGGGAGGGGTCTATAACCACTCAACCAATATTTTTTAGCCATGCTTAGTTCATCATATTAAACTTATCTTTTAGATTTAAGTCTTAGTTAAATAGTTTGACATTTACCATGTCCCATTGTATTTTTTTTATTATATGGTTAAAAATCATACTATAAACATTCAATGAAAAACCAAGTCGTTCATTTTTAATATATATAACCTTTTATAAGTCCTTTGGCCAAGCCATAGATTTTTAGGAATATTATATCAATTAATAAAATAATATTTGTTTTAAAAACCCGATTAGATCAATTTTGACACTATATAGTATTTGGTTTTTGTGAAAATAATAACAACATGATTGATTCGAAAAAAAATCATTTAATCAACGCAAACATGTCATATAAACATATAAAATTAGTGTAATTTATCAAAAGTCTCAAATTACATTTATTTGGGTATTTATGAAATCAATTATTTAAATCATTCATTAATAAGGTAATTACTGCATCATTATTGTGTCATAAATAAATTAAATAATTTAATGTATAAAAATTAAAAATGAAATAAAATTATGTAGAAATTTTTTTTAGCTTTCTAATTAATATTTATAGTCGAATTTATATTATGTATATCCATATATTAAAAAATGGTTTAGTTATTAAACATTGAATTTAACACTTTTTACTCTTCATTAAATAAAATAATAATAAACGACTTAATCAAATCCAAATAGACCAGATGGGATAAAATTTTATTCCTAAGAAATTTTTTTCGTCAAATTAAATTTATCCAATAGAATTAGGACATCTGTTAGTGATAATTATAATATCATTTTTACCTTTAATTACCCTATTTACTTATAACGGTGGTAAATAAAAGTAAAAAGTCACAATTCACCAAAAATTATTTTCATCTTATTGGACAATATTTTACTTACTGATGTCAACAGAGTCTCTAAGATTTTTGAAATTAGACTCACAGAAGTGGTAAAATTTTGATTTATGCAAATTTTCAAATGCTCCTAGGAGGTGGGTAAAAGACAATAAAAAGTTCAATAAACAATTAATATATCTAAGCTTATTATAAAATGAATCCAAATAACTAAAATTACCATATATAGGTATTATGTATATATTTTTACTTAAAATAAATTTAAATAAAATAAATATTTATTTAAATAAAAATTTGGTTTTAACCCTTAAGGGGGTGTTTTTCACAATTCCTCAAAAATTGAATTTTTACAGAAAAATAGCAAAAATTCACCCTATGCTAATATCAATATTCAGAATTGAAAAACAATGTCCATTTTGAAAAATAAAATTTATAAAATTTCAAAAAGTGGGTATTACTATTCATATCAAATAGTTTGATTGGTTGTGGAGTGTTAGAATCTCGAAGATGCGTACAATGCAAGCTATTACATTATTCAAAGGGAAATGTACCGTGGATGCTTGGGGTGTTACATTCTCCCCTCCTTAAAATAATTTCATCCTCGAAATTTCTAGAATATTATTGCATAGAAAGATTCAGGTGGTTCTTCATCATAAGATCTTATGGTTCCCACAATGCCTCTTCCATCTAATGGTTTATTCATAGAACTCTTACCAGACTAGACGTCCAGTTTCTCATCACTTGTTCTCTTGTATCTAGAATTTTGACATGATTTTCACAATAAGACAGATCATGTTCCAATACAATTTCCTCATATGTGAGTACATGTGTTGGGTTAGGCATGCTTTTTTCAGCAGTGATATGTGTAACACATCGTGAACTTTGGAGAGACATGGAGGCATTTCAAAACGATAATCTAGAACTTCAATTCATTCAATAATTTCGAAAGGTATGATGTAACTAGGACTCAATTTACCCTTCTTACTGAAACTTATAACACCCCTTCATGGAGATACCATAAAGAAAACGTGATTTCCTACATGAAATTCCATATAATTCCTTCAGTTATCTCCATAGATCCTTTTCCGACTTTGAGCGGCTTTGATGCGGGTTTGGATAATATTCAATTTTCTATTGTTTTCTCAACATGTTCCGGGCCTATGAGTTTTATTTCACCAATATCATCCCAAAAAGTTGGTGTGCGACATCACTTTCCGTATAATGCTTCATATGGTGCCATCTGAATACTTTAATGGAATCTATTGTTATAAGAAAATTCCACCATAGGTAAATATTGATCCTATATGCCTTGAAGGTCAAGTGAGAAAGATATCAACATGTCTTATATGTTTTGAATAGTTTTTTCTGATTGTCTATTAGTTTGAGTGTGGTAGGCAGTGCTTAAAATAAGTTTAGTGTTTAGGGCCTTCTAAAGAATTTCATAGAATATTGACATAAAATTGGGATCATGATCAGAAACAATCGATAGGGGTACTCTATGAAGTCTTAAAAATTCATTAATATAGAGTCTTTCCATATGTTCAAGTGGGAAATCTTATCTTATACTCTGAAAATGTGCTGACTTGGTAATACGATAAAAAATGACCCATATTGCATCATTTCATTATGGATTCTTTCATAGCCCCATGACAAATTCCATCGAAATAGTATCCCATTTCCACTTAGGTATGTGAATAAGTTGCATGACTCTTCCAGGCTCTTGCCTTCCGGCTTTCCCTTGTTGACAAAGCATATATCATGACAAAAAATGATCAATCACCCTTTTCATGTTGTCCCAATAATAATTTTCCATCAAATCATCGTATATCATTGTGCTCCCCATATGTATATAGAAATTGTAGAAATGATCATCATCCTAAAATTTCCTTTTTAGAACATGTATGTTAGGTACACAAAGTCTCTTCCCAAATTTCAATATTCCATCTTAATATATGAAGTTACTCAATATCAAAACAATCACTGCATTAATATTATTTTGAAACTCTACATAATATGTCTACGAAATCTTTATCCTTTCTAGTAAAGATGGTTTGGAAACCATTTAAAAAAGTATTGACGTTTCACCTTCGATTGTTATTCCCATATCCATCATTACTAGATCCATGAATATATGATCCCTTTCAACTCTCATCTTGTTCAAAACTTCATGATCCTTTCTACTCAAAGCATCTGCAACATTATTTTCCTTCCCCTGGTAGTAGTGTATAGTGAAATCATAATCCTTGAGTAGTTCAAGCCATTTCCTTTGCCTCATGTTGAGTTCTTTTTGTGAGAAAATATACTTTCAACTCTTGTGAACAGTATAAATCTCACAATTTTCACCATAGAGATAGTTTCTCCATACATTCATAGAAAATATTACCGCTGCTAACCCAAGGTCATGAGTAAGATAGTTTTTCTCATGAATTTTTAGCTACTGTGATGCATAGGAAATTACTCTACAATTCTGAATAAGACACAACCAAGTACTTTATTTGAAGCATCATGATAAATAATAAAACCTTCATTCCCTGATGGTAGAGTCAAGATAGAAGCATTGAATAATCTTCTCTGCAATCCTTCAAAACATTCTCCACTCATTGGTCAAAAAAAATTTAATGCATTTACGTGTGAGATTGTTTAAAGGGTTAGCCAACCGAGAACAATTCTAGATGAAACGTTGATAATAACCTGCTAAACAAATAAAATTGTGTACCTCAGTTATACTCTACCTTGGTGGAAATTATAGGATCACCTTGGTCTTTGAAGGATCAATAAAGATTTCATCCGTAGAAACAATATTCCCATTAAAATAAATCTCCAGGAGCCCAAATTCACACTTGTTAAAACTGTCCATATAATTCATTTCTTATACGAGTCTTTAAAATAATGCACAAGTTATTTTCTATATCTTTGTAACTTTTGGAGTATACTAAGATATCATCAATAAATAACACTAACAATTCATCAATATATTCCTTGAAATCTATATTCATTAGATCCATGAAGACAAAGGGTGAATTAGTCAATCCAAAATGCATTACTGTAAACATATAATGCCCATACCTGGTTCGAATTGTTGTTTTTGGAATTTCATCATTCTTCACTCACAAACGATGATATCCAAATCGAAGGTCAATATATGAAAAATATTATTCTCCATGATGTTGGTCGAATAAATAATTAATGTGAGGTAGGGGATACTTGTTCTTTTTTGTTATAGCATAGATCTCCCTGTACACAATGCACAACATCTTAGATCTGTCTTTCTTCTTAGGAAAAAGGGCATGGGATCCCCATGGAGAAACAATTGGGAGAATAAATCTCTTATTACCCAATACATATAGTTGTTTTATTAGTTACACTAATTCCATAGTGGCCATTCTATAAGGGTTCTTTGATATGGGCTTTGAACCAAAAATTAAATCAATGGAAAACGTAATTTCTCATTTTGGAGATTTCCAGGTAGATCCTCAAGAAACACAACAACATATTATTTCACAATAGGTATTCCCTCTATTATAACATTCTTTTCCTCATCCATAATTATATCATTTTCTTCCTCCACAATAATTGATTTTAGTAGAGATATAGGGGTGGATTGAGATAAGAATCAGATAGTGACATTTTAACACTAATGATAAGGTACTTCTTATCATCTTCTATAATTGTATCGCCCTTATTCTTACAATAAATTTTCAAATCATGGTCCTAAATCCAATCCATAATAAGGATTATATCAAATTCAATCATGGTTTTGACAATGAGATCAGTAGATAAAGAACATTTATATGCCCTAATGGGAACTGATTCACAAAACATTATTGTGATGATACTTCCCGGAGGTGTTTAGGCTCACAACTCCCATGTTATGTCAAATTTAAAATATCTAATTTTCTTGTCAAACTGGGATGATATGAAACAATGTGATGATCCATAATCCAATAATGCATTGGAAAAACATAAGGAAACAATTATGTTACCTGCCACCATGTCTTTCAAAGCATCAACCTCAGAAGTAGTGATCTCATAAGCTTAGCCTTGCTCCCTTTTCCTTTTCTGAGATATGTTCCATTGAATATTAGGAAATTCATTTTCATAATGCCCCTTTTCTCTACAATTTTACCATTCAACATTGACAGACTCTATCTTCCCATTACAATCATGATCTTGGTGTCCTTCACCAGAATTGTAACATACTCACATTCCATTTAGGCATGTACCAGGGTGTTTCTTTCCATAGTTACCAAAGGATAGATATTCAAAATTTCCATTCTTCCCTTTATTTATATTTCCAATGTGTTCAGAAGATATTATTTTCTCTTTCATTGCTTTAAATTTGTAATACCTAGAGAATTAATTTTATGTCTTGACAGTGCATGAGACTATATCTTTGTACAATTAGAATGATTTTGAGACTAATGCTCGATGGAGAAATGGTTTTAACCAATCAATGAATCAATCAATATTACTCTTTGGGTTACATATAAAATCTGCTACTTGACTTTCCAACATTGTAAAGTAATCCTCTTATTTTGAGACATTCTCATCCTCCTTTTGCCTCAGACTCAAATGTTTCCTTTCCATATCCACTCGACGGTCATGAGGAAAGTATTTTTCTAAGAAAATCTCATTAAACTCCCTCACTTTCCTGATTTATACTTCTCTATCTTCCTTTGTGTTTTTAATTAATGACCTCTATTGTTTTGCATCTCCGGTGAGGTGATAGTCTTGAAAACTATTTCCCTTTCTTTACTCCCCAAAGAATGAAATATTTTCTCTAAGTAATTTATCCATTTCTCATCTACTAATGGATTTTTTCACCTATTTAATGTTGGTGGTTGTTTTCTAATGAAGCGGACTAACATTGATCCTCCTCGCTATGGATCAAGGTGCTCCATACGGGTAAAGTTATTATTCATAACCTGAGTGAGTTTTCCCACTATGCTGATAAGCTAATCAGCACCAGTTTCATCACAAAATCAACTATAATTATCTTGTGTATGAGGGAAATCCCTACATTGATTACGTGGGTTGATACAGTTTTTATTCCTTCCTCAAGGTGCCATTTCTAAAAAATGGCATACACTAAATTAGTTTTTAAATCGCAATTCATAATTCCAAACATGTAAAAAAATTTACAAACATTGAAAAGTTTATGTATACAATCCATAATCATAAAAAAAAAATTTATTTGAGGAAGAATATTCTCATAAACCCTTCATAATTGTTTTTAAGGAAAATGATAATTATCCTAAGCATATCCCCTTGGAGTTTCATAACCAAGAGTGTAGAAAGGCCCATTCTCATGCACCTGTTCCCGATCGAGTCTAGTTCAAAGAGGTGTTTTCTGGATTTACCCTTAGGTATATCTAGGCCTGAACTGCCTCTACCTACTCATACCTAGAAAGGGATGTATTGTTTGTATAACTCAAAAAATCTCTACATTACCAAAATTCTAAGATGTTCTTCTATACTAATCCTCAAAGTCTATCTGACAGTTTTGATCTCTTATCAATGTTTTTCTAAATCTAGTTTCAATGGTTGGTACTAAACATTCTTTGATACAAACTGTAACACCCTGACGACAATTATCCAATGTTGGTACATCATTTCAAAACATTGGAATGATATAAAGACTCATGTGCCTAAATTCCAATCATTTTAGTTGCCTTGGACGTAATAGATACATTCATAAGTTTTACATTACATAAAGAAATAAAAAACATCAACTAATTTTCCCCCCTTTTTAACACACTTATATCCTTTGCCAATCCCTGTAGGTCAACCATAAAATAATTTTTCACATCCTGGGAAAAATAAAATATATAAAGGGGTGAGCTTAGATGCTCATTAAGGATAATAATATAGTAGAAACTTACATAAATAAGGATAAACATTTAAGGCAATGTATAAGACTAAAACAAAAGCATTTTAAACATAAACTAAAGCATAATATGGAAAAGATAAAATCATATAATTCCATTTACTTATTCACATGGTTATTCTACTAGCCAAACAATCACATTCAATATCAATAGCCACATTCATAATTATGGAATTCCTAATGCCAGACTTCATAACCACATAATCAAGGCCTTATTCCAAGACTACAAATTAGATTCTATCAAGGACATTTGAGAAGACACCAGTTTGTCTCATGAGACCTACCGATGTATCGAGGAGCCATAGTAGACTCCACCCGTCACTTACTTTGTCCAATTCATTCCTCATACAATAAAGCATAAACATAACATAAAAATTCATATAAAAAGAAGCATAAAAATGTCAATACTTTATACATAATCCATGAATGGTATAAAAATAACACATCCACAGTAAAATAAATCACAAAACATTCAATACAATATGGAAGATTTTTATCATAAAAAAATCAACTTCAAACAGGTTTAAATTCCATCAAATAATGTTGACATAGATGAAATCAATCCTTTTTTAGAGAAATATATCATTATATTTTGAAACAATATATAAGTAATGTAATTATAAAAGAGAACATTTATATTGAAAATATTCTTATAAGATTTTAAGGGGAGCATTGATGATATTATAATGGCAGAAAATAACAACACCCACCGTATAAGTTCAAAAACATTCTTACATTAATTTTATCGAAAAGGTCATAAAGTACCTTATTTGGAAAGTGACACAAAGATTCCTTCAAAAACATATAAGTTCAAATAAGGGTATAAACGACTTTAAACCATTGTCTAGTTAATAGTAAAAATGTATTGAAATATATCAGTTATCTAAACTAAACTACGAATATCCATTGCTAATGTGTCACCTTACCATGCATCCACATCTCCCTAATCTATATATTACTCCTTCAAAACCATAAAAAATCACCCACCCCGATCGGGAATTTCCACCTCGCGCTCCCATCCCCGAAACCAACCCAAAACTCCCACTCCCCGCTCTCTGATTCCCGCTCAACTCCCAGAATCCCCTCTCCCAGATCGCTGATTCCCAATACCCCCCCCCCCCAAATCCCCTATCCCTACTCTCCAATTCTTGATCCCCTCCACAAATCCCCTATCACTGCTCTTCGATTCCTGCTACCCTCCCCAAATCACCATTGTTCCCACTCCCCTCCCTAATTCCCCTATCCCACTCCTCTTACTGATTATCCACTCCAGCCCACACAACTCCCACTCAGGATTTTCATTTCCCACTCCAACGCTTCCTAGTGGATTTCATCTCCAAGAAGGTCTACTAAGTACAACACCTCTGATTATTTCTATAATGTAGAATATTCAGAGGTTCGGTTTTCAAAGCCCATGTAGACTCCTCATTCGAGTTCATTGGTTCTTCATTGATAAAAACCATTACCCATATAAATACTATCTTTTGGTCTGAGATTCATTTAGAAACCCAGTTCAAAGAACAAACAGAATTTCATACCTGGTTATGCACATATGAAACAGACATGGGACTTCATCAATGACTTTCCATTTCAATGGCGTCTGATGCGAGAACCCAGTTAAATAAAATTATAGATCTACATTTAAGCTCAGAACCGGCCCGACTAAGACAACCTGCATTAATTTCCCTCGCATGGTTTAGATTCAGTTGACTGGTCTCATAGAACCTTGTCCTCATGATCCAATTTTTTGTCCAAAAAACTAATCTAGGGTTAGTATATTATTTTGTCACTGATCCAATAATTTTTATTTATTTCAAATATTTATTTTCTTATAAGTTATTGTATTGCTCATTTATTTCTTTTTGATTATCATTTTTCAGGTGTTGACCTCCTCCACATCAACACTAAACTATTGAGATATTGTTAGTTTCTGAATTTTTTGACTAACAATCAGAAAATATTATTATTCCGGACAACACTTTATTATATCATGAAGTATCATCATACCTTTCTTCATCAATTTTCTTATTATACTAATGAATCCCATACTTTTCATATTTTATATTATTTTTCTATCACCAAATAGACCGTTCATCGTATAGGTTGTGGGAATACTAAGGTCAGTTATCTTCATTTCCTGAAGTTTCATTTTTATTAATTTAACTATGTCCAATATGTGTTTTTTAGTGTTGTCAATATTAGATATTTCAAACACTATTACTATTAATGATACTGATAATTGTTCTTTCAATATCTTTTTTGATGCATACAATTCAACTGTATATTATTCCCTAATTTTTTTTTCTTACAGATGGAATGAATTTCCCTTCAAATGCATTCATTTTTCATGTTGGATTTTTTTCTTTCTATTATTTATTCACATGGTTTGAACAATTAATTACTATCACTATAGATGTTACATATGTATTCATAGGTTTTCATCTTTTTTCCTTAATTCCTTAATGCTATATCTTGATGTGGTTTTGAAATTTCTTGCAGACTCCAAACACTAAAGGTAAAACTAGTTCAGTGGAATCCTTATTCATGTTATACTGCATTTTATTAATTTTAGTATGTGACAGCATATTTGTGAATTATTGAGATACATTGTATATATCATTTGTGATTAAATTTATAAATTGTATTTAAATTTACTGACTATAGTAATTTTTTAATAGAATAGTTAAGGATTTCTTATTTTGAGATGTTGGAATAGAATTATCCAGTAAATAGAGTTCACAAACTATGTATTCTGTAAACCTGGATCGTTATGAGACCATAAATTTACTAGGAAGTATTTATTTCATTTTTTTTATAATTTAAAATTATGCCATATCAATATGCTTGATCAAACAATTACAACATGTTTATTGCAACTTTTCCAATATTATTTTATTTTTATTGGTCCATGTTTATAATTAAAATTGGGTAGGGTCAGGAGGGTGATGAAAAGTTTATTTGGTACCACAACATGGTATGGAATTAAAATCACTCCCTCACTTTTTATGATAAATATTTTTTCCAGAATAAAAACATATGATATTCTATTTTCTATTGGAAACATTCTAAATGATTCATATTCAATTTCTACATTCATTTTTTCATGAATATAGAAAAAATGGTCATTAGAAGATGTTTTTTTCCATTAAACATCCATCATTAAATAATCAGGGCTACGTTTCCTCCCATTTTACAACCATGCTCGACTAGACTTCTCATTGGGTTCTAAACTTGCATGGTAACCATAATGGAGGTCACCCATTAAACAGAAGCTATGATGATTGTATTCATATAGTAATGAACATTTTGTATTTTTGAATATGTAATACCTTATGTGTCTTTTCATAGTCTACATGCACTTATTATTTATAGAGCTTCGAAGTTGAATAGAATGGTGACATTTATTCTCATTCCACACAAAGATTCAATCTGTCTTAATATATATATTTAATTCATTATCATGTTTTTAAGTATTTTAAATTGGTTAAGAGCTCCCTTTTGAAGATTCATGGCATGGGAGAATGTCTCGAATTAGTGGAAAAAAAACCTCAATCCCCTCCATCTATCCATTACTTGCAACTATTCACGTGAGCTTTAATAACACCAATACATCACTCTTGACATTGAGATAAGAAACATCAACATACAATATGGCTTCATTTTTTTTTTACTTTCATGATGTCAGGTCGTATGAAGTGGTTGAGGGCTCTCGGTTGATGCTTCTTAGCATGGGAGAATGTCTCTATTAAGCTAAATTATATCTGGCCACGCCTCCGCTTACCCATGATTGGCCCTTATTCATGCAAGATGTAAAAACAATAACCAAGGTAGATGTTTTTTATTTTCATTATCATCTATTTTTATTCCATCACTAGATTAGACAATAATGTTTTTTACAGTATCATTTTCATTCTATCATTAAAACACAATTCAGTTTTTTCTCATTTTTCAATTTGTAAACATCAAATTATTTATTCAATAATTACAGTGGTGAGTATATTTTTGAAAATTATTGATTTAATCCATCAATTAATGTACATAAATCTGTTGATTGAGTTTTAGGATGATGATGCAGTGCAACAGACAGTTACAATGACTCAGGATGCAAGGAACAGTTATAATGACTCACGATGCAACGAACGGTTACAATGACTAACGATGAAACATCCACATGGCATGAAAATGAACAATATCCCAATTTAATGGAAAACATAAACAAGAAGACCTCAAAAAATGATTGACATTAAGTGGCGTATTTTCAAGGTGTCAAAAGAACCTTATTTAACCTATTTTTTTCAAATTAGCTTATATATTTTTATATCAAATTTTAACTCTACTATTTTTATAGGATAAATGAAAGTAGTTATAACACATATAACACACACGGTTATCCTTTCATATTAGTATATATTGTACATTGTACAACTATCCTAGATTATTTTTTATTAGCTATATTAAACACCAATGGAAACCACCATCTAGATGTGGTCGTCCAATGCACCATAGGTGCACACTTCTGGAAAACATGAAGTAAGAATGGTGATATTTATTCTCATGCTACACCAAAATTCAATCTGTCTTCATTATTTTTTTTAATTTAATATCATATTGTTAGGTCTTATAAAGTGGTTGAGAGCTACCTTTCAAAGCTTCTTAGCATGGGTGAATGCCTCGAATCAGTGGAAATAAATCTTGAATCCCCTACGTTTATCCATTACTTTCCACTATTCAGGTGATCATTAAAACTAGAAATATATCACTTTTGGCATTGATTTAAGAAATATTAATATCGAATCTATCTCTATCTATTCATTTCTCATTCATGTTTTCAGGTCTTATGATGTGGTAGAGGGATCTATGTTGATGCTCCTTAGTATGGGTGAATTTCTCCATGCAAGAAAGTGATATCTGGATACCGCTCCACTTACCCATGATTGGACTATGTTCATGCATGCTGTTAAAATAATAACCTAGGTAGTTGTTTTTTATTTTCACTGCCTTCTATTTTGATTACATCATTTGATTAGAAAATACAATTTTTTTTATATTATCATTTTCATTGTATCATAAAAACACAATGCATCTTTTTGTATCATTTTTTAATTTGTAAACATCAAATTACATATTCAATAATTACAGTGGTAAGTATTTTTTGCAACTTATTGATTTAATTCATCACTTAATGTACATATATTTTTTGATTTATTTTATGATGACGACGTGGTGAAACAGACAATTACAATGACTCACAACGATGTAGCATCCCCAAGCCATGCGAATGAAGTGCATCCCCATTTAAAGAAAAACATAAAAAGGAAGACTTCCAAAAATTATTAACATTAAGTGGAACTTTTGAAAGGTATCCCCATAATCATATTGAACCTATTTTTTCAAATTAGCATATACATTTTTATATCAAATTTTGAGTCTACAATTATTATAAGATATAGAAAGTAGTTATAACACATATAACACACATTTTTGTCCTTTATTATTAGTGTAGGCTGTATGTTGTATAGTTTTCCCAGTTTATTTTTTGTTAACAAAATTAAACAGCTGCATCAACCACCTTCCAAAATTGGTCATCCAATGCACCATTGATACAAACTTTTTGGAAGGATTGTCATGATTTCAGTAGACAAAATGGAACATTTTATTCCTCTTACACATTTATTGATTAATGAAACCATAATTTTTTTTGAAAAAAAAATTTGTTTACTCTTTCCTAACCTTTGTTCAATAGTCTTCATTTATGAAACACAAATTTTTTTGGATACAAGAGATGTCCATGTTATACTATTTAGACCAAATAAGTGATCTTGATTTGGTTGGCTCCTAAAACATTGTTTTAAATTATAAATTATGGAAAAATATTATTCTTGATTCAGCACTACATATAATTTTCTCTAATTTAATGACTATTACATATTCTGTGTAATTAGTTTTTTATTGTACTTTACAATTTTAGTTTCCCATGCATCACTAGAACTAATACATTAAAATTCATTGTATGTAAATGAGGATGCCAGTGCAGTAATGATATGTGTACTTTTATCAATTGACCACCTGAAATTCATTCTCCTACAAAAGTAACGGTAAGCCCGACAAAGTCCTCTGCTCCTTTTTCTTGCAATATCCACTAGAATATATACTAATAGGAATAGAAAATTTTCTAAGGTTATCCTTAGTTCAACAACATTAGTCCATTCCCCAAAGTTTGTTATCAAAGTCCATTAGGATATCTATCCATTCAATAATGAAATATATTGTTTCGGGATTAGATATGTTTACTAAAATGTCATAGTACGTAATCTTATTTCAATACTCGAAGTCTTATTTCTCTCATGGAATCTATTGTCTTATGATAACAGTATGTGATTGTAACTATAAATCCAATAATAGAACTTACTATAGGTATAATATATTTCTTACTTGACTGCAGCATTTACATTCTCTAAGCTATTCTCACAGTACACCCACCTAATAAACTTATGCACTACGGTTGACCAACTAAAATTTATTCACGGACTAAAGTAATGGTAAGCCTGAAAAATTCATTTGAATCTATTTCATTAATTATCCACTACTATCTATAATCAGAGTTCTGTAGACATCCAGGTATGCAGTCTCATTCTTCTATAGGAATTTCATGGAATCATACTGAAGATCGCATAATATCATTATTTTTAATGAGCATAAAAAGAATTTATTTAGTTTTTCATCATTACAATTCATATTTTTTTTAAAACATTTACCACACTATTTTAACCATATTTAGTAGGAACATCAAAGCACTGGATCTTCAGGAATCATCTTGAACACTTCTGCTGCAGTTGATACAAGTACTACTACAATCTCTTCAACCCAGGTATAAAATCTCCAACTTCACACTCTCTTACTGTGATGTTGTACATGTTTTATTCAATAACGTGTCTTTATTCATTTCAATTTTCCATTATAGTCTAAAAAACTGCACATTCTTCTACATTACTGATAATTTATTTTGTAATTACATTTACTTTGTCCTAGATGGGTTGGGGACTCTAAACAGCTTCCCATGCCACGACAGGACTACGTGTGGAATGAAAAATCGAGGCCGCTGATCATCGGGCGTGAAGATTAGTTATGCCCTGACACGTGGATGGTGAGACAGAATTAGCAAGGATCACTTCCTGAATCGAGTGGTATTTTAGGAAATTTGTTCATTGTGATAATTTTTTCCTTGAATTCCCAGATTTTGGTATTTTTGGAAAATTCAAAATTGGTCCCAGATATTTTATTTTAGAATTTTAACATTCTATATCATTAACTTCAGTTAATAAATTAATTTAAATAAGTTCATTTTCTTATATTTATTCAATAATTTTTTTCAAAAACATCACTCACAGCCACGCCTGTTAGTGTGATTTTCATAGTTAAAAAAATCATGCATTTGATGACCAATTCTAATCACAAATGAGATTTATTATGAGACTATGATTGGAAACTATCATCATATCACATGTAATGATCAACAAATGAAAATTATAAGAGTGGAATATAATTTAAAATTCTAATGTTTGAAAGTTTCATGATATGATTAAATGATTCTACCTATTATTTATTTATTAAAAAGATAAAATGAATTCTTTTTCATTCATAATTTCAAAATATACGCATATTGTAATTGTATACATCTTAATTTCATGTTTTTTTGTTGTATATATTTTTTAAAATAACTCAACTATTAGGATGTTTTATTACTAATCATTGGATTTGGAGGGCTCAGAAAAAAATACATGATATATTCAATGATTACATGGAAGACTATTTCATGTCAATTCATAACTTAAAAAAATATGAAATAAGGGTTTTATTTCACATGTCATCTCATTCCATTGGAATGAAATTTCCTAAATAGATGCTTAGATCTTTAAAATTATAATTGGTTTTGCATTTAAATTGATTCATATTATTCATTAATTGGATACAAAAACACATTTTTGATATCAATAAATAAAATGAAAATGAAATATTCATCACAATTTTATTGAAACCTTTTATTATTTATCATCACCTTGCGGAATATATTTTTTCCCTTGCTACAAGCCACTAACAGTTTATGTGTGGAAGATTTCATTCTGGTAAAACTGATTTTATTTCAATTATTTTAACACAAGAAATCCTTTTTCAATTGAAATTGTGTCTTATCTAATTTTATTTCTTTATCTTATTTCCTCTGTCGAACTTATTTATATTTCTAAGATACTGATCATCACTGGGAAAGACAACTATCTTCCATTGTCAGTGATAATGTGGACATTTGGGATTATAATAGGTTTTATCTGGACACCATTTTTTTGTTTTCCCTGGGGGTAATACTATGATTTTATTTCAATTATTTTAAGATAAGGAATCCTTTGTCAATTGATATTGTATCTTATTTAATTTGAGTTCTTTATCTTATTTACTCTATTTAACTTCATTATGTTTCAGGGCTGCTAATCATCACTGGGAAAGATACTTGTTTTCCTCAATTTTTTTCATGTGGACATTTGGGATCACAATAGGTTTGATTGGGACTCTATTTATTTCCGAGGGTGGTACTGGAGATGATGTTTTCTATTAATTTTATAATTTATATTTATTTAGTCGTACACAATGTTACTTCTTGATTTAAATTTAAAAATCTCAATATGATTTCCATAAATTTGTCTGAGCCATTGCATATATTTGAATGGGGAATGACACTGTCTAGTTTTATCCTTGAGATCCTAATGTCCTATAAACATCAGGAAGGTAGAATCATTGATTTTAAACTATTCTATTTCTCTCATCCCCTTTACTGGATGAATATATTAACATTTGGATTTTGTTTTATGTAATTACACCTTTATTTCAATTTCTGAAATTGATCTATGCCTATGTTCTTTTAAATCTGCAGGCACCCTCCACAACAAATTTCCCAATTTTTTATTACTCACTAATACTGAATCCTATAGGGATCCACAACACAGTGAACGCAACACCCAATATAGGGGCTCCATTTCAACAACAACTCACACCTTTACTGGTATCCTTCACCAAATACTATTAAAAACAAATTATGTTTTTACGTAAGTCAACCTTGTTTTAAAGTAACAAAGGCTTTTGTTTTGAAATTTTTTATTGTTTTCATCATTTCATGCTTTTTCTTTTCAGTTTCCAATCACAATGAAATGTATGTAATTCAATATCCATTATTATTTGTTCTTATTTGAAATGATTGTTGCTTCATATATATGATTTCTCCATGGTCAAAATAAAATTTCTATATTTTTCATATCTCATTTTTTATGTCTCATCCTGTTTTAATACTATCCCAATGTTAGGGGGAGGGGAGGGGTAGAGCGGGGTAGGGGGTAGGAGGAGGAGCTGGGAATTTGGGTGGGGGTGACAAGCTGGGCAGGGTGGCAGGGGGAGAGGAGGGGCAGAGCAATGGAGGAAGGAAGATGGGGGAGGAGGGGTTTTACAAGTGCTGCTCATCTTGTAGAAACATTTGCCGAAGAAAAATGCCAGACCAAGGTGTTCAGTCCACCAAATAATTATATTTTAATGCATTGATTTTTTTCGTATTCCACAGTCTGTCCACTTTTTGGTTTTGTAATGCAGGTTGTTGGTGTTCCTGTAACTTTGTATAGGGATCTCAATGACCAATTTGCTGTGACAAATGTTGTGTTTGATATAATATGCAAGTTATTAGTATTAAGTCTCAACATGAATTATGAAGAGAAGAAAATAAATTTTGTTCAAAACATAAACATGCAAATATTTTTAAATTTTTACTGAAGCACATTTTAAATATGTTTTTTTGTTGAAATTAGGGATTAATAAATATTAACAACTTAATTTATTGGTTTTGATTCATTTGGAATCCCTTTATCATGTAAGATTTATTTTTTAATGTAATTGTTTGATTTAGAACAAGAATTTATTTGGGCACATGATTTTAATAAATGTATATGAAATCCAGGTTAACGACCAGCTCATAACCAATCTTTCCACGGATTCCCTTTCTGCAGAGAATGTATTAATATACTTTTTATTATAAAATTTCTACTATTTATATGGAATCTTTTATAGTTTAAGAGATCATTGTATGAGAACCAAATCTCATTGATGCAAAATTTAATTATTTTTCTCTTTCTTCAAAGTTATTTAATGAGTGACCTGCTACTGTAGTATTGAATAGTATTGATGTCATAACATTTGGCAGGTTAGAGGGGAGGGGCTGGGGCTGGGCAGGTTGGAGGGGAGGGGAGGGGAGGGGAGGGGCTGGGTAGGTTGGACGGTAGGGGATGGGAGGGAAGGACGACGGTAGGGGGAGGGGGTTGCTGGGGGAAAAGGTTGGCCAGGGGGAGGGGAGGGGAGGGGTTGGGGTTGGGAAGGTTAGAGGGGAGGGGGAAGGTGAGGGGAGGGTGATGGCAGGGGGGAGGGGGATGCTGGGGGAAAATATTGTGGGGGGTGAGGGGAGGGGAGGGGCATGGGCTGGGCAGGTTGGATGGGAGGGGAGGGGAGGGGCTGGGCAGGTTGGAGGGGATGGGAGGGTAGAGGAGGATGATGGAAGGGGGTGCTGGGGGAAGAGTTTGGGCATGGGGAGGGGAGGGTGATGGCCGGGGGGAGGGGCTGCTGGGGGAAAAGATTGGGCACGGGGAGTGGAGGGGAGGGGTTGGGGCTGGGTATGTTGGAGGGGAGTGGAGGGGGAGGGGAGGATGATTGCAGGGGGGGTTCTAGAGGAAGAGGCTGGGTAGGGGGAGGGAGGGTGATGGCATGGGAGGGGGCTACTGGGGGAAGAGGCCGGGCAGGGGGGAGGGGAGGGTGATGGCAGGGGGAGGGGGCTGCTGGGAAAAATGGTTGGTCCAGTGGGGAGGGGAGGGGAGGGGCTGGGGATGGGCATGTAGGAGGGGAGGGGAGGGTTTGGGAGGGTATTAGAATATTGGAGGGTAGGGGAGGGGAGATGAGGATGATGGCAGTGGGGAGGGGGTGCTAGAAGTAGTGGTTTGGCTGGGGGGAGGGGAGGGGATGGGAGGGGTGGGGGAGGGGTCTAATTTATGTGATCCCACCCATCCTATGTGATACTTTGAATGTTCTTTTCATTCATTTTCATTTATATATTATGATGTGTATACTTATGTTGTGTGTATCATGTCCATTTGAATGTTATTTTTCAGTTGGATATTTCATTCATGTCCATTTCTCGGTGACATTAATACTTATTTTGCATTTTCATGTATTCTAATGTTGTCTATATTCTTTTGTTGTATTTTTATGCCACATATTAAGGTACTCTTATGATGTGTTAGTCATGGAAGATTCCAACCAATCTTATATTCGTGAGGCAAAGGTGAAATGCATTCGGAATATCTTCTACTTGCTAGAAAATTACTCCATGTCTAAACATCCCAACATCTATATTTTTGGACTACAGTTTTTTTTTGTATTATAATTATTCCTCAGCACATCTCATATTTGTTATTAGATAAACTATTCTTTAATTATATTCTCTTCAACTTTGTGTTTCATTGTACGCAATATTGTTTTCCTAAATGCAGTTTATATTGAAGTCAGGTTTCCATCCTTGACTATTCCAAAGTGTTTCACATTATAATTGATGTATCTTATTTTAAAATTTAATATTGATGTCTTCTTAATAGATTCACTTATAATTACAAATTATTCACCACTTATTTATGAGATAAATACATTAAACTTTACTTTTTCTTTGCAACTATTACAAATAATACTCTTGAGAAGACAGATAATAAACAATTTTGTTTTATAAATAGTTATCTATAGTTGATGATTATTATTATTTTATAGTGTCGTGAATCACATTGACGGATTACTTGTTTTGATGAAAACACGGATGTGGATGATAAAGAGGTCCCAGAAGATACTTACGTAAAAACAACCTCAGGTAAATAAGAGATTGTAAAATTAACCATTAACTTGATCTTTTCCTTGGTTGATGGATTTTTACCCTCATGTATAATATTTAAACAATAGTTATTATATTTGATAATAACTATAAACATAAATATGATATCATATAAGATCCTCCAATATTTCTTTGTTAATAATATTTCAGTAGTATCATCATTTCAGGTGTTAACTGATTCATTTTCTATTATATTTTTGGTTACGTAAGCCATATTTTTTATGGATATGATGTATTTGATTCATATACTGAACGATATTATGTTTATAAACATTATTTTTAATCATATAATAAAAGTTATTCTTGAATGATTGTGAGGGGGAATGAATCGCATCGCCTTCATGGAGACAGTAATCTGTACGTACACACGAGTGACAATATCATTTTATTGATTGTGAAATTTTATGTAATTGGATGTTATGTCATATATAAGGAATCATAAACATGTTATATTTATTATTTACATCTATTATACTCATTATTATACCTATCCAAATAATGAAGTGTTTGAATAACAAACTACACCACGACGTGGAGACGGTAAGTCGTACGTACGTAGGTACAATGTCTTTTTCATTCATATGATAGAGAGAATAATGAATATGGTTGTAAAATTTTTATAATAACATCACGGTATACTTAAGATATTGGATATATTATTTTATAATGGAAACCGCAAATAAATAATAAGTGGAAGAAGAAAAGAGCATGAAAGAGGTGTTGAAATATTTACCACTTCTTTGGGTTCTTCATTTAGTGTATATCAAAAGGGCGCCATAGGTAGGATTTATGACAAAATTAAGGCCTCTAGGATTAAGTGAATAATGTTTGGAGGATATTTGGGTAGGGGTTTTCTGATCCAAATGGATTTGGAGGTGTGAAATTAATAGAAGAAGATGTACCCTTTTATAAGATAGGTGAGTGTCACTTTTGGAAAAGATTGAAATAATATTTTATAATAAAATAATTTTTTTATAATTGATAAAAAATTGAATTATTTCAAGGATAAAGTTGTAGTGGGTGGAAAACCTTTCAACCAATAGGATTTAGATAGGTTGAGGTCATCATGTTAACCTTATCTTTTAGATTTAACCCTTAGTTAAATAGTTTTTCATTTACCATGTCTTTTTGTATTTTTATATTATATAGTTAACAAACATTCTATAAACTTACAAGAAAACCCCAAGTTGTTCATTAATAATATATATAACCTTATATAAGTCCTTTTTCAGATACTTATATTTTTATAAATTTTATATCAATTAATAATATGTTATTTGTTTTAAAAACTCAATTTGGTAAATTTTGACAGTATTTAGTATTTGGTTTTTGTAAAAATAATAATAGAATGATTTCATTGAAAACAATTATTTACTCAACCCTAACATGTAATATAATCCTATAAAAGTAGTTGAATTCACCAAAAGTCTCAAATTACATTTATTTGGATATTTATAATTCTAATTATTTATATCATTCATTAATAAGGTAATTACTGCATCATCATTGTGTCACAAATAAATTAAATTATTTAATGTATAAAAATTACAAATAAAATACAATTATGTAGGAAATGTATTTATATTTGTAATTAATATTTATAGTCTAATTTATTTTATGTATAACACTATATTAAAAAATGGTTTAGTTATTAGACATTGAATTTGACTCTTTTAACTCTTCATTATATAAAATAATAATAAATGTCCCAATCTAATCCATGTGAACCAAAGGGGCTCAAATTTTATTTATAAGGTTTTTTTGGTCGAATTTAATTTATCCAATAGAATTACTACATGTGTTAGGATAATTATAATATCATTTTTACCCTTAATTACCCTATTTACTTTTAACGGTGGTAAATAAAAGTAAAAAGTTACAATTCACCAAATATTATTTTCATCTTCTTGAACTGAATTTTACTTAATGATGACAATAATGTCTCTATGATTTTTGAATTTCAACTCATAGAAGTGTAAAATTATGTTTTATGAAAATTTTCAAATTCTCATAGGAGGTGGGTAATAGACGGTAAAAAGTTCAATGAAATTTTAATATATCTAAGCTTTTTATAAAATGAATCCAAAGAATTAAATTGAATGTATATAGGTATTATGTATCTATTTATACGTAAAATAAAATTAAATAAAATAAATATTTATTTAAATAAAAAGTCGGTTTTAACCAATAACGTAGTGCTTTTCACTATTCCTCAAAAATTGAATGTTTTTAGAAAAATGCAAAAAATTTACCCTAAGCTATTTTTGATATTCTAAATTTAATAACGAAGACAATTTTGAAAAATAAAATTTATAAAATTTCAAAAAGTGGGTATTACTATTCATATCAACTAGTTTCATTGGTTGTCATGTGTTGGAATCTTGATGTTGCGTACAATGCAAGCTATTGCATTATTCAAAGGGAAACGTACCATAGAAGTTTGGGGTGTTACTTTATACCCGCCTTAAAATAATTTCATCCAAGAATTTTCTAGAATATTACTACATAAAAAGATTCGGGTGGTTCTTCATCATATGTTCTTATGGTTCCCACATTGACTCGTTTATCTAATGGTTTCTCCATATAACTTTTACCAGACAAGTCGTGTAGTTTCTCATCACTTGTTCTCTTCTATCTAGAATTTCCACTAGATATTCACAATAAGACATATTAGGTTCTAGTTAAATTTCCTCCTAGGTGAGTACATGCATTCGGTCAGGCATGTATGTTTTCAGCAGTGATATGTGGAACACATCATGAACATTGGAGAGATATAGAGGCACTGCCAAATGAAAAGCTACAACTCCAATTCGTTCTAGAATTTCGAAAGGTCAGATGTACCTGGGACTCAATTTACCCTTCTTACCGAAACGTATAACACACTTTCATGGAGATACCTTATAGATAACATGATCTCAAACATGAAATTCCAAATCCTTCCATCGGTTATCGGAATAGCACTGTTTGTTAATTTGAGCAGCTTTGACGTGGGTCTAGATAATATTCACTTTTTCCGTTGTTTCCTTAACAAGTTCTGGGCCTACGAGTTTTCCTACACCAACATCATCCCAAAAGGTTTGTGTGCGACATCCCTTTCCGTATAACGCTTCATATACTGCCATCTGAATACTGTAATGGAAGATATTGTTATAGGAAAATTCAACCAGAGGTAAATATTGATCCCACATACCTTGAAAGTCATGTGAGAGAGATATCAACATGACTTCTATGGTTTGAATAGTCTGTTCTGATTGTCCATCAGTTTGAGGGTGGTAGGCAGTGCTTAAATGAAGTTCAGTATCTAAGGCCTTTTGAAGACTTTTCCATAATCTTGATGTAAAATGGGGATCATGATCAGAAACAATTGATAGGGGTACTCCATGAGGTCTTACAACTTCATTTATATATAGTCTTTCAATATGTTCAAGCGGTAAATGTTCTCTTATAGTATGAAAATGTGATGACTTGGAAAGAAATTCAATAATGACCCATATTGCATTATTTCTTCTAGGATTCTTTGGTATCCCCATGAAAAATTCAAATGTAATATTTTCCCATTTCCACTCAGCTATGTGAAGAGGTTCCATGACTCCTCCAAGCTATTTCCTTCCAGATTCCACTTATTGACAAACCATACATCTTGACACAAAATCATCAATATCCCTTTTCCTGTTGTCCCCCCAAAAATGTTCCATCAAATCATTGTACATCTTGGTTATCCTAGAATTTATAGAGAAATTAGACCTATGAGAATCAACCAACAATTCCCTTTTTAGATTCAGTATGTCAGGTACACAATGTCTCTTCCCAAATTTCAATATTCCATCTTCATATATGAAGTCACTCAATCTCCCAACATTCACATATTTAATCTTATTTTAAAACCTACTCATCATCAGTCTATGAACTCTATATCCATTATAGTAAATGTGGTTTGAAAACCAATTTAAAAAATTATTCATGTTTCAACTTCCATTTTTATTCCCATATCAATCTTTACTAGGTCCATGAAAATAGGATCCCTTTCAACTCTCATATTTTTTAAAACACCAAGATATGTTCTACTCAAATCGTCTTCCATATTATTTTCCTTCCCTGAGTGGTAGTGTATAGTGAAATCATAGTCCTTGAGTAGTTCAAGCCATCACCTTTGCCTCATGTTGAGTTCTTTTTGTGAGAAAATTTACTTCCAACTCTTGTGCTCACTATAAATCTCAAAATTTTCACCATAGAGATAGTGTCTCCATAGTTTCAATGCCATGATTATAGCTCCAAACTGAAGATCATGAGAAATATAGGTTTTCTCATGAATTTTTTTTCTATTGTGATTCATAGTAAATAACTCCATAATTCTTCATTATGACACAACCAAGTCCTTTCTTTGAATAATAACGATAAATAACAAACCCATCATTCTCTCATGGTAGAGTCAATATAGTAACATTGAAGAATCTTCAATTTAGTTATTCAAAACATTCTTCCCACCTTATGGTCCAAGCTAATTTAAACCATTTACATGTGATCTTGGTTAATGGGTTTTCCAACTGGGAAAAATTATGGACGAAATGTCAATAATAACCTGCTAAACTAATAAAACTGTGCACCTCAGTTATACTCATCCTTGCTGGCCATTATTGGATTGACTTGGTCTTTGAAAGGTCAACAAATTTTCCATCTGTGGAGACAATATGGACATGAAAATAAATCTCTATGAGCCAAAATTCAGACTTTATAAACTTCCCATATAATTCAATTATTCTATGATTCATTTGAATAATGAACAAGTTATTTTCTTGATCTTAATAGATTTTTGAGTATGCCATGATATCATCAATAAATACCACTACAAAGTCATCAAGATATTCTTTGAAATATTTAATCATTAGATCAATGAAGACAAAGTGCTCATTAGTCAATCCAAAAGGCATTACTATAAACTCGTTCTGCCCGTACTTGGTATGAATTGTTGTTTTGAGAATGTCTTCGTTATTCACACACAAATGATGATATCCAGATCAATGGTCAATCTTTGAAAAATATTTTAGTCCATAATGTAGGTCGAATTAATCATTAATATGAGGTGGGGGAAACTTGTTCATTATTTTTATAGCACTGCTCTCCATGTAATCAATGCACAGCCTCATAGATCTGTCTTTGTTCTTAGCAAAAAAATACATTGGATCCCTATGGAGAAAAACAATGTTGAATAGATCCCTTATAACTCACTTCTTATAGTTGTTTCTTTAGTTCCACTAATTCCACAGTGGCCATTCTCTAAGGGGTCTTCGATACGAGTCTTGAACTAAGAATTAAATCAATTGAAAAATCAATTTCTCATTTTAGAGGATGTCTAGGTAAATCCTATAGAAACAAAACAATATATTCTTGATAAATATGTACATCCTATATTCGAATATTCTTTTTCCTCAACCATAATTATTTAATTCTCTTCCTCCCAGATAATTTATTTTAGTAGAGCTACAAGGGGTGGATCTAGATAAGAATCAGATGGCGACATTTCTTCTCTAAAGATAAGTTACTTCTTATCATCATCAAGAATTGTATCCTCCTTCTTATTACAATAATTTTTTTCACCCTGATCTAAAATCCAATCCATACTAAGGATTATATCAAATTTAATTGTGGTTATGATGATGAGATCAGCATATAAAGATCATGTATATGGCCTAATGAGAACTGATTCACAAAACATTGTTGTGATGATACTACCCTTATGACTTTTGACTCACAACTCCCTTGTTAATCCAAATTGAAAATATCTATGTTTCTTATCAAAATAGGAAGATATGAAAAATGTGACGATATATGATCCAATAAAGAATTGTCAAAAATTGAGTAAACCATTAAGTTACCTACCACCATGTCGTTCAGAGATTCATCCTCACCAGCAGTGATCGCATAAGCTTGGCATTTCTCCCTTGGCCATTTCTGTGGTAATTTATATTTTTTCTTAGGAAATTCATTTGAATAATTCCCCTTTTCTCTAAAATTGTAGTAATCAAAATTCATAGCCTATTTTTTCCACTTGCAATCATGATCTTGGTGGCCTTTTCCCCACACTTGTGACAGACTCCCACTCCCTTCAGGCATGTATCATGGTGTTTATTCCCACATTTACCAGTGGACAGATATTCAATATTTCCATTATTCACATTATTTCCATTTCTAGAGTGTTCAGTAGTTCTTATTTTCTATTTATTTTCATTAAAGTCATAATACCTAGTGAATTAATTTTTTGTCTTGATAGCACGTGAGACTATATCTTCATACGATGAGAAGGATTGTAAGACTAATGCTAAATAGTGAACTGTTTTTATCCCATTAATTAATTGATCAATATTACTCTTTTTGTTACGTATAAAATCTATTGCATGCCTTTCTAACGTTGTAAATTTAGCCTCATACTTTGTGACATTATCATCCACCTTTTGACTCAGACTCAAAAAGTTTCTTTCCATATCTGCTCGATGGTCACAAGGAAAGTATTTTTCTATTAATGTATGATTAAACTCCATCCATTACAAGTTTGATACTTACTCATCTTTTTTTGTGTTATGAATAAATGACAACTATTGATCTATATCTCCTATAAGGCGATAATCTGCCATGAAGAAATTTTCCCTTTCGCTACTCCCCAAGGAATGAAATATTTTATCTAAGAAATTTATCAATTTCACAGCTACTAATTGATTTTTAAACCCATTTAATGTTGGTGGCTGTTTCCTCATTAAGTGCTCTAACGTTGATCCTCCATGCTATGGATCAGGGTGATCCATATAGGTAAGGTTATTATTCATAACTTGAGTGAGTTTACCCGGTATGCTGATAAGATAATAAACACTAGTTGCATCACTGGCTCTACTATAATTATCTTCTGAATGAGGGAAATTCCTAAATGGATTACATGGGTTAATATGGTTACTATTTATTCTACTAGGTGCCATTTCTAAATAATAGAATACACTCGATTATTTTATGAATCACAATACATAATTCCAATCATGTAAAATAGTTACCATAAATTGAGTAGTTTATAGATATAATCCATATTCATAAAAATGTTTCCTTTGAGGAAGAATATTCTCATATCCTATTCATAATGGTTTGTAAATAAAATCTGAATTATCCTAAGCATATCCCCTAGGAGTGTCATAACCCATAGTGCAGCAAGGCACGTTTTCATGAACCAATTACCATTTGAGCCTAGCTCAAAGAAGTGTTTTTAGGGTTTACCCCTAGGTACATCTAGGCCAAAGCTGCCTCCACCTACTTTTATCTTGACAGGAATGTATTGCATGGAAAACTAAAAAAATATCTATAGTACCAAATTTCTAGGATGTTTTTCTATACTAATCCTCAAAGTCTATCTTAGGGATATGTTCTCTTATAAATGTTTTTCTAAATCTATCTTCCAATGGTTGTACTAAAATTCCACTGATACTAACAGTAACACCCCGACCAGAGTTACACATAGTTGGTTCATTCTTAATAAAACATTGGCATGATATAAATAATCATGTGTTGAAAGGCCGATAAGTTTAGTAGCCTAGGAAGTAATAGATACATTAAAATTTTTTACGTTACATCAAGAAATAAAAAACATCACCTATAGTTTTACCCCTTTTTAACACACTTTTATCCTTATCATATCCCTACAGGTCAACCATAAAATACTTTTCACATCCTGGGAAAATTAAAGCATATAAAGGGGTGATATTCGATGCTCATTAATGATAACAACATAGAGGAAACATTCATAAATAAGCATAAACATTTAAGGCAATCTACAAGACTAAAACAAAAGCCTTTTAAAAATAAACATAAGCATAATATGGAAAAGATAAAGTCAAATTATTCCAATTACTTATTTACAAGGATATTCTACTTGTCAAATAATCACATGTAATATCAATAGCTACTTTCATAATGATGGAATGCCTAATTCGAGATTTCAAAACCACATAGTCAAATCCTTGTTCAAAGAATAAAAATTCGATTTTGTCAAGGCCTTGTCCCATGACACTAGTTTTTCTCATGAGTCCTACTGATGCATTGTGAAGCTATAACATGATCCACCCATCACTTACTAAGTCCAATTCATTCCTCATATGAAAAGGTATAAACATAGCATAAACATTCTTATAAAAACTATCATATGAAATTTCAATACATTATCCATAATCCATGAATGGAATAAAAATAACACATCAACTGTCAAATATATCACAGAACCTTCAATACAACATGAAAGATTTGTACCATAAATAAATTAACATCAAATGGTTTTGAAATCCATCAAAGAATGTTGACGTAGATAAAATCAAATATTTTTGATGGAAATATATCATTCTATTATGAAATCATTTAGAAGTCATGTAATATTAAAAGAAAACATTTATTTTGAAAATAGTTTTAAAAACTTGCAAGGGATGCTTCAATGATGATATAATGGCAGAAAACAGCGGCACTCTTCGTGTAAGTTAAACAAGCATTCTTATCTTAATTTTTTCAAAAAGGTCATAATGTACCTTATTTGGAAAACTACAGAAAGATTACCTTAAAAACATATAAGGTCAAATAATGGTATAAATGTCTAGAACCCATTTTCAAGTAAATAGTAAAATTGTTTTAAAATACATTGTTAAGAAAACACTGATGTGGATGATAAATAGGTCCCACTAGATACTTAAAAACTTTGTCTAAAAAGCCCCCAAATAAAACACACAATTAAACTGTAGTGAAATAATATCAAAATAAAGGTTATGTTAGGTTCTCAACGGATTGATTATTACCTAGTTAATCAAATCAGAAGTATTGATTAACTTTTGAAACTAACTTACTGATTTACAAATAATATAAACACTTGCGAGTTTAATTATCAAAGTGACTTTAAAATAGTTTTGGTTTTAACGTAGTGTGCAGCGAAATAAAAAGAACTTAGAAAATAAATAAGAATAACAGGTTTAACCAAGAGGTTCAGTCTCATGCTGAGACTTAGTCCTCTCAAAACATTATATAAAAGTGATCCACACCCTGGATCAGGGATTACAACAGTATACAACTGTCCAGGTCCAAGACCTCTACCACTGTTATCTGTGGGAACAAAATCAACAGTAAACCAGTTGTTCAGGTCATCCAAGACCTCTACCACTATCCCAGTGGGAAATAAAACATGTAAGAGTTTGAGTGAGGATTTACAGATACTCCAGTTAAAGTACAGGAGATAGTGTGTGTGTAAAATATAGTAGATAACACACACTACTCAATATGTAAAATGATAAATCACATAGGGAAAGATTTAGAGTTTAGAAATGGCTCTAGTGATTGCAGTGTAGCTCTGGAATTCTTTGGATTGATCACAATTAGTTCTGAGTCCTCTTTTGGTTTTTTTCTGGAAAACAGAGTGTCGTATGCTTCCTTGACTTCCAGGTGTAGAGACAGAGGAGATAGTAGTCGATGATGTTCTTGTGTTATGTTCTTGTTCTTAGCTCTTCACTGGTATGCAGTAATGAGTTCTTCGTGTAAGTTTTGTCGTCTCTTTGCATTCACAGTCGGTTGTTCTTTTTGCACACCTCGTGGTATGTATATCTCTCTGTGTATTCATCTATTCATTCCATGTTTTGCAGTAGCACATCTTTCCTTTATATAAAGCACAAGATCTGGCAAAAGATGATTTTATTTTTCAGGTATGAGGTACGGTTCCCTAACATCCAACAACAAACATTAAATAAATGTCTGAGTATTAAGATATACCTGATATGACCGTTGGTTAGATTAAATAATGATATAGAAATTAATGCAGCATCGGGTTCTGTTTCTGGAATGGTAGCTCTTGATATCGGTAGACTTGTGTTACGATAGGTGTCTGTATCAGTAGACTTCATTTGTAATGGTATACTTTGTATCGGTAGCTGCAACAGTAGAATTGATCGCATCAGTAGCGGTGGAATTGTAATGGTAGCTGTGGCTCTGCCTTGTATCGGTAGTAGTAAGTCATAACGGTAGCTTCCTTGATGTATCAGTAGACGTTGCATATCAGTGGTCCTTAGCATATCAGTAGCTCTGTTTCAGTAGATGCCGACTTCGATGTAGTGGTAGGCTTGAGTACCAGTGGGCTTGTAACTATAACTCTATCGGTAGACTTTTTGTACCGTCTTGGTAGACTTTCATGTGGCGGTGAACTTTGAGTACCGGTGAACTTGTTGTATCGGTGAACTCCGTATCGGTAGCTCTATTCGATATCGGTAGCTATAAGTCATAATGGTAGCTACTGTTCTGTATCGGTAGCTATAAAATGTTTAAGCATTCTATTGGCAGAATGTGTTAGGTCAGAGTACATATATTCAGAAGAATTATATTAAGCATAATTGAAAGTAACAATATATAATAAATCATATTTGAGATGTATCAGACATAATTAAGATGTAAATAAAATATAGTTGGGATTATCTAAATATAGTAAAGCAACTCAATTCCCATAGGGTTCAACAATCTCCCCCTTTTTTATAATCACAACTTATGCCAAAAAATTAAATAGTATCAGAGAAAAATATATATCAAAAAATGATATCAACAAAAAAGATTAGTATTAGAGGAAAAAGAAAAGATGGAAAAGAACACGAGGTTTCTTTTGTTTTAAAAAATATTTCCATATTCTTCAAGTCTCAGTTTCTCATTCCCCCTTTGTGTGTTTCTCCCCCTTTGTTAACTCTTAGGTATCATTGCTTATCTTCTCTCATTTTCTCATGTTCTCATTTTCTCCCCCTTTGTGATTATAAAAAAGAAGGGTAGAAAAGAAAAGATAAAGATTAGAAGAGAATAAATGACAATGTAATAAAAACTCAGTAAAGTAGAGAATGAAGAGTAATTTTATTAATATAAAAACGATACACTGATAAAAGCAGAAAAAAAAATTATAAGTGGATCCTATCAAAAAAATATAGAAACACTCAATCCTTCTATGGAACAGGTGTCTTCCCCTTAGGATCAGTAGAGGTTGCAGGTGCAGGGTCAGCAGAGGGTTTCGGAATAGCTGAAGGCACAACTGGTGGTTCGGCTATAGAAACGGTACCAGATCTGAAATCTTTTCTCCTCTAAGTGACCATTGGTGTCAAGCTCTTGATGGCTTGAACGGGATTCAATTGAGGAGTACTCACAGAGGTAGAAGCAGGAAGTGCATGAGGTACAATCACCGGTCTGGCATCCACATGCAGGAAGGGCAGCAACAGGTTTCTGAAATCCATTATAATTTTTCCTCCTCTCTCCATTGAAGACACAAAATCATCTCTATTCTCTATAAACTTATCCCAAGCAGGAGTAAGCTCCCTGAGCTTACTAACTTCTTCCTTTAAGTCTTGGGTAACTCGAGGCAACATCATATTTTCCATCAAGATCTTGAAATGGTTGTTCGTCTGATGTTTGGTATAAACCATTTCAAAATAAGCATCCACCTTATTCTTGATTGCCTCTTCAGAAGCAGTAACTGCCCGCAGGTGATCACGAACAAAACTACTAACATCTCTATTGGTAGCAAGAATTTGAGAATCTGATGCACCACTGGGACTGGACTTAGCCAATTCTTCCTGAAAAATAGTGTGGATCTGGTCAATGTTCACACTTGAGCTAGATGAGGGAAGAGGTTTCATTGAAAAAGCCACTATCTCCTTGAAGGATTGAGTCAGACTACTAACGACCTTCTGAACAGGGGTATCCTGACTGTTCAGATGTTATTTAACCGACTTTTTAAAGGCCTCAAAAACTTCAACAAAATGTTTGGCCACTTCTTTGATAAATCTAATGTCAGAGTTTACTTGATTTTGAGAGCTATTCTTGGTAGTCAGAGAAGCAATCGATTGTCTCAAGGAAACTACAGCTCCTGTCCAACTCTCAATATGAGTGTGGCACACTTTATGTTCATCCATCATTTCTTTCACAGGACTGGACACACCACATCCAATAGATAACTCAAGGGATTTCTCCACGCTTTTCATCTCTTCAACCATACTTTTCTTCATATCTGCCACTGATTTCTTTATGGATTATTTCAATTAAGCTTTTAAGGACTCAAGGTCCTCCTTGGATGCCATATTTTCAGCCATAGTGGGGAAGGTAACTTATTACTTTTGGGGTTGGTCTTCTTTATCTGAATATCCATAAGAAAATCCAAGAATCATATATCTGGGATCTGATGTCTATCCTTCAATGTCATATAACACTGATACTAAGCCAATATTCTCCCCCTCACTTGGAACATTCTCATGAGGTATCTCTTACAACTATTCTTCCTGTGGTAATTCTACAATTTCCTCTACAACCACAGTAGATTCATTAGCCATTTGTTCTGAGTCATTAACGACTCTCTCATCAAAAGTTATTGCTGCTACGTCTTCTTGATCAGGCACTGTCTTAAATGTACTGACTATTAGAGGACTCAAACTGAGCTCTTTTTTAACATTTTCCTCATCATCTTCTTCACCAGCAGCCTCCTTTTCTCCATTATCATTATGATCAGATTCAGATGCCTCATCCTCCTTAGAGGTATCCTTGACAACATACTGGCATGCTTCTTCTCCTTCTTCTGTAGTCTCTGCATCACTATCCTTCAAGACAGTTCTTTTTTTGGTAGTTCTTTTAGAGGGATAGTTGCTCCATAAGAAATAAATTGATGCACAGGACTAGGGGGTAATTCTAGGTCTCCTCCTTCCTCTATTGATGACTCTTCCTCCTCAGCTTCATCATCTCTATAGACCAGTTCTGGCTCATCTGGTCCAAGACCAGGATCCCTCACATCCTTTGGTCTAGAAGGATGATCCACAGGAGTATACTTGTCATATATTTTTCCATCAACATTCACCAATGATTTATTACAAGGATTCCAACTGACCTTCATGTATTTATAGACAGTTCTTGTAATGCAGAAGTTATCATTAACCACTACCAGCTCATCCTGAGGTCCAGCAACCTCTTTCACTTTTAGCATCACAGAAATCACCTTTGAGAAAAACAGTGCATTTGATTTGGACTTCAGTCTGGTCCTCTCTTCCACTTGAACCATAATAAATCTACATAGATTGATTCTCACACTCTGCTTCAGCAAATATAACAGATATATGTCTTGGAATCTCAATTTAGAAAAGTCTCCACTTCTTGGACAAAAAACATGCTGAATAAATTTAAACAACAACTTATCTTCTTCTACCATCTCTACAACAATCACCTTTCTAGGGGTCCCATTCCCTGTAAGCTCCAGCAAAGAATCTTCATATTGAAACACATCACTGGTTGAAGGTACAAATATTAAATGAAACGCATAATCTCATTCACGTGGAACTCTCAAGTTCCCAGCCCATTCTACTGAATTAAAAGATACTTCCTGACCATTTACCAAAGATATCATTCTGTGTTCCTCCTTAGTCTTTTCAAAGCATACAAAATCATAGAACTACTTCTCCGGCTCAGGACAGTAAGTTATGTTGTTGTTCGTGAAGCACTCAATCCAACCTTGTTCTTCTAAAACTTTACAAACCAAGGATTTTCTCTCCATGAGCCATTCTGAACACACCTCTTTCTCTACAACAATCTCTCACTTTGAGAGATGCGGGTTTATTGTATTCCTTCGAGCTATACTTCCACTGGTACTAGCATTCGTTACTTTCTGTCTTATCACTTGCGGCTCATCACTCCCATCTGTTACCTGGGGTCTCCTAACACGGGCCATTTCAGATTCTAGGTTTAGGGTTTTGGGGCTTGAGAGGGTTATGTTGGAGGGATTTTAACAGACGAGTTCGCGGTGAGATTGAGTGATGTCTAGACTCGGTTTTTAAAATCATTTAGGATCCACATATAAAATAAATCATAAAAAAACTCGATGTCTCGGCTATAAAGAAGTTTAAAAGAGCACAAGATGTACCGGTAAAGTCTCTGAACGGTGAGGTCTTCTAATGGTGAGGATTCTCTAACGTTGGGGTTTTAATCAGTGAGGATTCTATCGGTGAGGATTCTAACGGTGAGGTTTCTCTAACGGTGAGGATTCTCTAACAGTGAGTTTTCTAACAGTGAGTTTTCTAATGTTGAGGTTTCTAAGGGTTTAAGGGTATGTTATCATTCCTAATTCTTGTATAATGAAACTTAATCTTTCTGAACTTAAAGGCTTAGTGAAAATATCAACTAATTGGAGTTCAGTGCCTATAAATTCAAGAGTTATATCACCTCTTTGATAATGATCTCTTAAAAAGTGGTGTATAATATTAATGTGTTTTGTTCTAGAGTGAGACACATGATTCATAGAGATGCTGATCACAATAGTGTTGTCACAGTTGATTGAAAAATGTTAAAAATTAAATCCATAGTCCAATAAAGTGTGTTTCATCCACAGAATCTGTGCACAGCAACTACCAGCAGCTATATACTCTACTTCAGCAGTAAAAAATGCAACTGACATCTGTTTCATAATACACCATGATACTAGGGACGTTCCAAGTAAATGACATGTTCCAGAAGTCCTTTTTATATCTAACTTTCATCCAGAAAATTCAGCATCCGAATAACTTATTAAATCAAATGATTGTCCTTTTGGATAAAACAATCCCAAATTAGCAGTATTTTTAAGATATTTGAAAATCTTTTTGACATCAAGTAATTGTTACTCTTTAGGGTTAGCTTGAAATCTAGCACACATACATACACTAAACATAATATCTGGTCGACTAGAAGTAAGATAAAGTAAACTCCCAGTCATACCTCTGTAATTAGTTTGATCAAATGGTTTACTAGTTTCATCAATATCCAATTTACAGGTGGTACTCATATGTGTATCACTTCCCTTAATACTATCCATGCCAAAACATTTTAATAAATCCTTAGTATATTTACTCTGATTTAAAATAATACAATCTTTAGTTAGAAAGATTTTAAATCCAAGAATGTACTTAAGCTCTCCCATTAAGCTCATTTCAAACTCATTCTGCATAACCTTTGAAAAATAAGTACATAAGGAATTTTTAGAAGATCCAAAAATAATATCATCAACATAGATCTGTACTATTAAAACATCTTTTGAAATACTTTTTATAAAAAGAGTGGGATCAGCAATTCCTTTTGAAAATCCTTTTGAAAAAAGAAAATTTGTAAGTCTTTCATACCAAGCTCTTGGAGCTTGTTTTAAACAATATAAAGCTTTAGAATGTTTAAAAACATGATTTTGAAAATGAGGATTTGAAAAACTAGGTGGTTGTTCTTTAAAAACATCTCCAATAATAAAACCATTTATAAAAGCACTTCTCACATCCATTTGATATAACTTGAAATTCAGATATGATGCAAAAGCAAGTAAGATCCTAATATCCTCTAATCTAGCTACGGGAGCAAAGGATTCCTCATAGTCAATTCCTTCTTCTTGATTGTAACCTTGTGCAACTAGCCTAGCTTTGTTTCTAATGATGTTTCCAGGTTCATCAACATTGTTTCTAAACACCCATTTTGTGCCTATGGTTATAGTGTCCTTAGGTTTTTCTACTAATTTCCAAACTTTGTTTCTTTAAAATTGATTTAGTTCTTCTTTCATATCCATTACCCAAAATTCATCATTGATAGCATTATTTATATTTTTAGGTTCTAACTGTTAATGAAAAGCTTGATGTTCAACCTGATTTCTTAGAGAAGTTGTAGTTTGTGTCCCTCTATCATGATTTCATACAACAGCATTTAAAGGATGATTTTTTATAATTCTAGTTGATCTAGAAAAGGTAGCACTAGAAATTTCAGGTTCATCTACAGGTTGAGGTTCAACAGAAAGCAGGTTCTGGAAAATTTCTAGAACTGGATGTTTTAATTACAGGTCCACTGTCTTTATCATTATGTTTCAAACCAGAGAGATCATCTTCAAGATTTTCAAGAGAAGTTTTAGGTTCATGTGGATCAGTTTCATCAAATTTTATGTGAACAGACTCTTCCACACATTTGGTTATTTTATTGAAAACACTATAGGCTTTACTAGAAATAGAGTAACCTAAGAAAATTCCTTCATCAATATTTGGTGCAAACTTGTCAAGATTATCTTTAGTATTATGAATAAAGACTTTGCATCCAAAAACTCTTAAGTAGTTAACCTTAGGTTTCCTATGGTTCCACAACTCATAAAGGGTTTTCTTAAGAACAGGCCTGATTAAGACTCTATTGATAACATAACAAGCTATATTGACAGCTTCAGCCCAAAAGTAAACAGGTAGGTCATACTCATTTAGCATGGTTCTGGAAATTTCATACAGGGTTCTATTCCTCCTTTCTACTACACCATTCTGGTGAGGTGTCCTTGGGGTAGAAAAATTGTGACTATAGCCACTGTGTGAGAAGTATGATTCAAACTCATGATTTTCAAACTCACAAACATGATCACTTCTCAATGTTTTGATCTTAAGTCCACTAATGTTCTCTACAGACATGGAATATTTTATAAATCAAGAACAAGCTTCACTTTTGTGAGCTAGAAAATATACCCAAGTATATCTAGAAAAGTCATCTACAAGAACATAGACATAGTGAATCCCATTTAAACTAGAAACTCTAGAAGGTCCAAATAAATCCATGTGAACCAACTCAAGAGGTTGAGAAGTTGAAACTTCTTTCGTTGATTTAAAAGAAACTTTATTTTGCATTCCCTTTTGACAGGGATTACAAACTTTATCTGCTGGAAATTCAAGTTTGGGTAGGTCTGTAACTAAGTTCTTCCTAGAAAGTTTTCTAAGTGAGTGTACATTGTAGTGTCCTAAAATTCTATGCCAAATCCAAGAATCATTATGAAATGCATTTAAACAAGTAATATTTTTCTTAGGTAATGAATTTAAATCAATAGCATAAATATTTTCATTTCATAAAGCAGAAAATACTAAAACATTTTTAGAATTAAAAACACTGCAAGAGTCATTTTCAAATTTAACATAAAAAACATCATCAAATAACTGAGAAATACTTAATCAATTATATTTCAGTCCATCAAAAAATAAAAATTTGGAAATCAATATTGAGTTAGTGTTACCAATTTGGCCTAAGACGATGATTTTTCCTTTTGAGTTATCACCAAAGGTGACAAAACCTCCATCAACTCGGACTAATATTTTAAATCATGAAAAGTCTCTTGAAATATGTCTTGAACATCCACTGTCCAAATACCAAGTCTTTCTACAGGAGATATTTAAGCAGGTTCCCTACAAAACAGATTTAGATAGGAAATAATTTTGGTACCTAGATCTTCTTGGGTCCAGACAGGTTAGCCAATAAAACTGTAGGTACCCATATTTGTCTAATGGGTCTCATAAACTTTGTAGAATCAATAGCTTTTGAAAGGTAAACCTTATTAGATCCTTAACTATGAATATAACTATTTTAAACATATAAATGTCTAGAACAAGAACTAACAGTATTCTGTCCAGATTTAGGAATGAATTTAGTTTTGGTAAATTTTCTCTGTCCAGGTTGGTATCCTATAACAGAAGTGTATCTAGGTGCTATTTGTTTACCTAGCATCTGAGTAAGAGTATATTTACCATTTTTAAACTTTTCTAAGTCTTTATTAATTTGATCATTAGATAATTTGAGTTCAGTGTTCTCTTTTAGAAACTGAGCATTCGTTTCTATTTCAATATCAAGATCATATTTATGTTTAACAGTTAAAGCATACTGTTTCCTTAATCCTTTGTATATATCATTCAGTTCATTACATGTTTCTTCTAACATATCACAATATTCAAACAGTTCAAATTTTGACATGTTTTCTGAGTCAGACTCATTTCTAGAATAATATGAATTTAAAGCAGGAGTTTCAGATGTTACCTTAGATGTGTTTGTCATAAAACACATATTTTCCTTATTTATAGATTCAGTTTTAGAAATTTCAGATTCACTGGAGATATCCTCATAAGCACTCCATGTAGCCTTCATAGATTTCGTGTACTTATTGTAATTATATTCATATTTATTCTTGTACTTCAACTTTGGACAGTCTACTTTTATATGTCCTTTTCTTTTGCACTCATAGAAGACAACCTCATCTGTTTTGTCAGATTTCTTCCAATCCTTTTTCCAATGACCCTTGTTGTCATACTTATTTTTGGAATTTGATTTTCTAAAAAACATATTCTTCCTATAGAACTTCTTAAAACTTCTGGCAATGTGAGCCATCACAACATCACTATCAAAAACACTTTCCCTGTCTTCACATCTTGAACACTCATTTATAGCTTGAAGCTTCTCCTTATCTTAGTTCTTTGAAGTTGAAGATTTGAAAGCAACAGACTTCCTTCTTTGTTCACCTTATGTTCTTCTTCATACATCATCAGCTTTCCAATTAATTCCTTGACTGTAATTTCACCAATATCACACGACTCTCTAATTGAGACAGAAGTTCCTCTCCATCTTTCAGGTAGGCATCTCAGAATTCTCATAATTTGTTCCTTTAATGGAACATCCTTTCCCAGAGATATCATTGTTATGAGAATTTCGTTGAACCTGAGATACATGTTAGAAATGGGGTCATCAGGATTCATCTTAAAATTGTCATATTTAATAGTATAAGTGTTGAATCTCATTTCCTTAACATTAGTTGTTCCTTCATCAGAAACAACTAAGGTATCCGAAATTTCATAATCAGTTTTACAGGAAGATATTCTATTAAATTACTCATCACCTAAAGCACAGTACAAGGCAATCATATCTTTACAATTATTGTTGTAGGCTGTCTTAGTAGCATCATTCCAAGTAGATCTAACAGTAGAAGGAATTTTATATTCTGATTCTATAGTAGTCCAAATATCAAAACCCATGCTTTCTAAATGAATTTTCATCTTGATTTTCCACCGAGCATAGTCTGTGCCATTGAAAAATGGTGGTATATTGGTAGCAACACCTTCAAGTCTATTATCCATAATAGCTTACTTAAAGAAAATATTTTAAATAAGTAAACATTTAGAAATAACAGAAATTTTAAGAAAATTAAAATACAACTAAAATCACAGTTGAAAAACAGAGTACAAAATATTTAAAACAATCCTATGATACCAAATTTTGGTCGGAGTGGACACTTAAGAGGTGGGTGAATTGAGTTACAATTAAAATTTCTGTTTTTAAAAACATTGTCTAAAAATCCCCCAAATAAAACAAATAATTAAACTGTAGTGAATTTATATTAGAATAAAGGTTCTGTTAGGTTCTCAAAGGATTGATTATTTCCTACTTAATCAAATCAGAATAATTGATTAACTTTTGAAACTAACTTACTGATTTACAACTAATATAAACGCATGCGAGTTTAATTATCAAAGTGACTTTAAAACAGTTTTGGTTTTAATGTAGTTTGCAGCGGAATAAAAAGAACATAGAAAATAAATAAGCACAACAAGTTTTACCAAGAGGTTCAGTCTCAAGATGAGAATAAGTCATCTCAAAACTTTATATAAAACTGATCCACACCATTGATCGGGGATTACAATAGTATACAACTGTCCAGGTCCAAGACCTCTACCTCTGTTATCCGTGGGAACAGAAACAATAGAAAAACAGCTGTCCAGGACACGCACGACCTCTACCACTATCCTAGTGGGAAATAAAAGATGTAAGAGTTTGAGTGAGGATTTATAGATCCTCCAGTTAAAGAACAGGAGACAGTGTGTGTGTAAAATACAGCAGATAACACACACTGCTCAATATGTAAAAAGATAAATCACAGAGGCAATGATTTAGAGTTTAGAAATCGCTCTAGTGATTGAAGTGTAGCTCTGGACTTCTTTGGATTGATAAGAATTAGTTCTGAGTCCTCTTCTGGCTTTGTGTCTGGAAAACAGAGTGTCGTCTACTTCCTTGACATCCAGGTGTAGAGACAGAGGAGATAGTAGTCGATGAAGTTCTTGTGTTATGTTCTTATTCTCAGCTCTTCACTAGTATGCAGTAATGAGTTCTTCCTGTAAGTTCTGTCGTCTCTTTGCATTCACAGTCGGTTGTTCATTTTTCACACCTCGTGGTATATATATCTCTCTGTGTATTCGTCTATTCATTCCATGTTTTGCAGTATCACATCCTTCCATTATATAAAGCACGAGCTCCGGAAAAAGATGATTTACTTTTTGTAGGTACGAGGTACGGTTCCCTGACATCCAACAACACACATTAAATAAATGTCAGTGTATTAAAATATACATGATATGACCATTGTTTAGATTAAATAATTATAAAGAAATTAAAGCAGCATCGGGTTCTGTTTCTAGAACGGTAGCTCTTGATATCGGTAGACTTGTGTTACGGTAGATGTCTGTATCGGTAGACTTCATTTGTAACGGTAGACTTTGTATCGGTAGCTGCAACCGTAGACTTGATCGCATCAGTAGCGGTGGACTCGTAACAGTAGTTGTGGCTCTACCTTGTATCGGTAGAGGTAAGTCATAATGGTAGCTTCTTTGATGTATCGATAGACTTTGCATATCGGTGGTCTTTAGCATATCGGTAGCTCTATATCGGTAGCTGTCGACTTCGATGTAGCGGTAGGCTTGAGTACCGGTGAGCTTGTAACTGTAACTCTATCGGTAGTCTTGTTGTACCATCTTGGTAGACTTTGATGTAGTAGTGAACTTTGAGTACCTGTGAACTTGATGTATCGGTGAACTCCGTATCAGTATCTTTATTCGATATCGGTAGCTATAAGTCATAACGGTAGCTACTATTCTGTATCGATAGCTATAAACTATTTAAGCATTCTATTGGCAGAATGTTTTAGGTCAGAGTACATATATCCAAAAGACTTATATTAAGCATAATTGAATGTAACAACATATAATAAAACATATTTGAGATGTATCAAACATAATTAAGATATGAATAAAATATAGTTGGGATTATCAAAATATAGTAAAGAAAATCAATTCCCAGAGGGTTCAAAAAATGGTAAAAATGACTATAACCCATTATCTAGTAAATATTAAAATTGTTTTGAAATACATTTTTAAGAAAACACAGATGTGGATGATAAATAGGTCCCACTAGATACTTACGTAAAAACAACCTCGAATAATAAAGAGATTCTGAAATTGACCCTTAACATGTACTTTACCTTGGTATATGTTATGTTAACCTCATTTATAATAGTTTAAACAAAGTTATTAGATTATATAAGAACTATAAACATAAATATGATATCATATATGATCCTCTAATATTTCTCTGTTAATAATATTTCTACAGTATCATCATTTCGTGTGTTAACTAATTCGTTTTCTTTTATATGATTGGTTAGGTAAGCCATGTTTGATATGGATATGATGTATTTGATTCATATATATAATTATTTTATGTTCTTAAACATTATTTTTAATCATATAATCTAAATTATTCATGATTGATTATGATGGGGAATGAATCTCATCGCATTCATGGAGACAATAATCTGTACGTACAAACGAATGACAATATCATTATATTGATGGATAAATTATATGTAATTGGATGGAATATCATATATACCGAATAATTAACATGTTATATTTATTATTTAAATCAGGTATACTCATTATTATACCCATCCAAATAATTAAGTGTTTGAATAACAAACTACACCACGATGTGGAGATGGTAAGTCGTACGTATGTAGGTATGATGACTTTTTCATTCATATGATGGATAGAATAACGAATATGGTTGTATAATTTTTATAATAACATAAAATTATATATAAAATACTAGATATATTATTTTAGAATTGAAGAAACAAAGAAATAGGAAGTGGAAGATGAAAATAACTTGAAAAGATGATGAGATACTTACCACTTCTTCGGGTTCTTCTTTTTGATTATATCAAAAGGGATATATAGGATGGCTTTATGTCCAAAGGAAGGCCTCGAGGATGATGGGAGGAAAGTTGGGAGGTTATTTAGGAAGGGTTTGGTAGTGAAAAATGGCTTTGTTGGTGTTAAATTAAGAGAAGAGGATGTACTCTTTTATAAGAGAGGTGAGGGTCACATTAGGAAAAGCATGAAATATTATTTTATAATAAAATAATTTTCGGTTTCTAATGGATCCAAAATAAAATATATTAAGGATAAGGTTGGAATGAGTCGTAAAACTCTAAAAAAAATAGGTTTTAGATAGTCTTATTTCATTATATTTACTATATCATTTAGATTTAACTCTTAGTTAAATAGTTTGACATTTACCTTGTCTTTTTGTGTTTTTATATTATATGGTTAATAAACATTCTATAAACTTCCAAGAAAACCCCAAGTGGTTAATTATTAATACATATAACCTTATATAATTAAATTGGCCAAGCCTTAGATTTTTAGGAATATTATGTCAATAAATCATATAGTATTTGTTTTAAAAACTCAATTAGGTCAATTTTAAAAATATTTAGTAATTGGTTTTTGTGAAAATCATGTCAAGATGATTAATTCGAACAAATATTATTTAATCAATCCTAACATGTAATCTTAACATATAAAATTAATTTAAGTCATTAATATTCTCAAATTACATTAATTTGGATATTTATAATATGAATTATTTTTAATCATTCACTAATAAGGTAACTACTCCATCATCATTGTGCCATAAATAAATTAAATTATCTAATGTATAAAATTATAAATAAAATACCATTTTTTAGGAAAATTTTTTAGATTTCTTATGGATTTTTATAGTCGAATTTATCATATGTATAACCCTTCATTTAAAAATTTTTTAGTTAATAAATGACCTAATCTGATCTAAGTGGACCAAAGGGGATCATATTTTATTCCTAAGGATGTTTTTGGTTGAATTACACTTGTCCAACAGAATTAGGAAATGTGTTACAGTAATTATAATTTCATTTTTACCCTTAATTACTATTTTTACATTTAATTGTGGTAAATAAAAGTAAAACGTTACTATTCACCAAACATTATTATTATCTTATCGAACCACATTTTACTTATTAATGTCAACTGTGTCTCTAATTTTTTTGAAATTCAACTCATTGAATTGGTAAAATTATGTTTTATGAAAATTTCCAAATTCTTCTAAGAGAAGGGTAAAATATGGTAAAAAGTTTAATAAACTTTTTATATATCTATGCTTATTATAAAATTAACCCAATGAATTACATTGAACATATATAGGTATTATGTACCTATTTTTACCTAAAATAAATTTAAATATAATAAATAATTATTTAAATGAAAAATTGGTTTTAACCAACAATTCATTGTTTTTAACCATTCAACAAAAATTGAATGTTTTCATAAAAATACCAGAAATTCACCCAAAGATAATTTCTATATTCCGAATTGAAAAATGAAGTAAATTTTAAAAAATAAAATTTATACAATTTCAAAAAGTGGGTATTACTATTTATAACGGCTAGTATTACTGGTAGCGGTGTGTTAGAATATCAAAGTTGCATATAATGCAATCTATTTCATTATTAAAAGGGAAATGTTCTGTAGAATCATGGGGTGTTACAATAATCATTCATAATCAACCATACATATACATAAGGGTACCCATGGAAATAATTGGATACCTAAATCACGAAAAAAATGCATAACCAATGGTCGTATCATGAATGTTTCCATGAATGAAAGGGATTAGAAATTATATTAACGTTCATAGTGTAAAATTGGCATAAAACATAATAAGTGAGGTCAAACAGAAGTGACAACATTTAAGAAATGTATTTGAGAAACATTATTATTAAAACATTTTTCTGTGGTATTAAAGAAAATACTATAGGATTTTTAAAATTGAATAGAAGAAAATATTTTATATAAAATAAGAATTGAACTAGGATGGATGTAATTGTAAAAATACTCATTTTATATGTCAATGGTGGATTTAAAAGAGGACATAGTTCACTTGAAATTGGTTAAAAAATCTGGAAGTTCTTTTTAAACAGGTTTGCTTATCGGAAAGTTCAATGGATGTATTCTTTTAAAAAAATGTATATCCCTAAAATAGGGTGACTAATGGGACATCATAAATGATTTTTTACAACTAAATATGCATTTAAATTATTTATGAGACAGAGAAGATAACTCTATTTTTATATAAACAAAGATAAGGAAACCCAAAAGAACAAAGGAGGTTCAGGTAAAATTTGTTACGGTTCATTGGCATTGTATCAGGTGGACCTAAGAGGACTTGATGAGAGATAAAATGGGGATCCAATCACATATTAATCATGAGGGATGTATGGGGGGTCATAATCATACCCCATCATTAGGTATTACACAAAAAATGAAATATCATAAAGGCCATCATGATTAAGAGTGAAATGGAGGGGATCCCTTACCATGTCCAATGGTATTCTCTAGTTGTAATTAATGACCTGAATAAACTAATTTTCTTTATAAATTAATAATTACAGAACCTCTTATATAATTAATTGATTTAGTTTAACCCTTTTTAGTTTATTAAAGAACTTTTTGATTTGTTATAAGGTTCAATTTCATTATTTATGTCTGTTTTCATCCTTGGGTTTAATGATTTGTTGATGTTCGGATAAACACGTATTACAAAATATATTGTCCATAATTGAAGTTTTATGTTATTATTGAACATAAAAGAGATTATATGGTTGAAAACATAATTTGGTTACTTGTGGGATGTTGAATCGTTATATATAAAATTAGTGACAACAGTTTTGGGTTAATCGGTGGGTTTGATTACAAAGAACTTGTTTTGCTTTATAACATACTTCCATTTGTACAAAATTATTAAAGAAACATAACAAGTATATATTAAATACATAATAATATGGTTCAAACATAACAAAAATGGTTTTATGGCCATAATTAATGACTATAATAGAAATCTGGAAACTATTGTCCTTGAAAGTATCAAATTTACACATCTCAAATAGTTTTTTCATTTCATTCAAATAAAATATGGGGAATGAATAAATGATATTGAATGATCACATTAGAATAAAAAATTTCTATTACATGTATGTTACTAGAGTTATCAGACCATTTGTGTGAATAGAGGTGAGGAAAAAAACAAAACAAAAAGAAATTTAAAGAGATGAATGAATTGGAAAGACGAATTCACCTCTTGAGTCTATATCATTTGAGAACCTCTTAATGGGAGATTTTTTGTTTATTTGAAGATACTAGGGGTTTTGGGGATGTGGGAGGATATTGGGGAGAGATTTGGGAAGAATATTGGCATGGAACAAGGTTTGAGAGGAGTGAAGAGAAGAGGGAGTGAGGGGGGGGGGGTTATAGTGGAGGAGAGGAGGGTTTTCATAATATTATAATCAATAGTTTATTATTTTTTATAAGAAAATAAATAGTCAGTATTTCATGACCTAGAATAGTGAAAAATGCATTTGAGCTTGAACCGACGGTCATTTATGACATCTATGACACAAGCATGATACAGAAATTAAGGTTTTAGCATTTATTGTGAATTATCATATTTATTTACTCTTAAAAAATCAAATATTTCAGAAAAATATCAAAAATTAATCCTAACAATTTTATGACATGTACAAACAAAAAATGAATTCCATTTTTCAAAAATATTTTCAATGTATGAGTAATTAAATATTAAATTAAAATTATATTTTATTATTAAGAACCCTGTTTTAAAACATTCATTTTATTATTCTAAAATATAAGTACATCATAATATCACTTTAATATTATTTTAATACTATCATAGGTAAGGTTACTATTCATTAGGGTGTATCAATATTCATAAGGGTTTGTCACTATTCATATTGGTAGGTTACTATTTACCAAAAAATACTTTTTTCTTATTGGACTCCGAATAACATACTGATCACAACACTGTATGACAGATTTACGAAATTCCCAACACAGAAGTGACAAACATAAGTTTAATGGTAACTAGCACTATGTAGTTAAATATGTTTTTATTTAATGACATAATTATAAGAATTGAATTCCTCTTTATAAAACATTGGGTTGTCACATTGTCATCTTTACTTTTAGGGATAATGAAAAATCTAGTCACATTTTTGAATGTATTTTAAAGCATTCCTATTACACACAAATGGATATAATTAATTCGTTATCCTCTATCACTTTTATTTTTTTAGTATTTTTATTCTAGTTCAACATCAATCATACACTAGATTCCCCATCCATGTGATCAAGAAAAATCATCACCAACCATTACATATATCATTGATGTAAATTGAAGATCATTTTTGAGGATTATATATGTCATTACATGATTAATAGATCAGAAGATTCAAAGATATTCAGAAAGATTTTATCATTTAAATGAATCCAATTGAACATTATCAATCATAATAGGTTTTGTACGATCCCTATAATTTGTTTTTATTTTAAAATAATGACTTAATTTGGTTAGTATTGTAATATTGTTTTAAAATCCTTTTCCTATTAGGCTAAGAATCTCATTTGGGTAGTAATAACATTGGCCATAACATTGGTTTTTGACTTAGTTCTTCCAATATCCATCCAAATGCTAAAATAAAAGGATAATTACAGATATGTATTTTTATAAATTTATAACATAAAAAAGGTGATAAGAACATTATGGTGATAAATCATTATTGACATGTATTCTGTAACTAATAATGTTATAAGTTTCAATGTAATTCATCAATTTTTTATTTCCTAACGAGTAAGTTTCAAAATCATTTTTGTTCACTTCATACTGGTTTGTAAAGAGATTATTTATTTTTAAATGTATATGGAATGGTATTTCCAAACATAGTTTACAAGAAGGCCTTATTATTGTACACTAGGAAAAGATCATGTTAATAACCAATGCACCCTCTCGTTGTTTGTATCCATAGATACATGTCTTCCATATCCACATCAACATGTAGTATCTAGATAATGATTTTATTGGCAAGAAACCACTCGGTAATACATTCAAAAAATCTATGTAATTTTTCTAGGTTTAGAAATATTCTTATGGATTTATATTTGATTTTATAATACTAATCCCCAAAAATAACTTGGTCATTCTCTAATACCTTCTTTCCCAACACGTATATTTTTTTAATACACATTATTTCATCACATTTTAAATTAATATAGGAATATATTAATCCAAAAAAATCATTTTTAATTATGTCCCTGTGTAATTTTTGACAAATCACAATGACTTGAAATAGGATTTCGATGATATTCATTAAGACATTGTAATATTGATTGATATAAACCTAGAATTTAATAAGAAATGGGTGATATATAAAGCTGAGAAAATAAATAGTCCAATAATATTAGGATGTAAAAGAGAAAAAAGTGAGTCAAGGCATAGAACATGGGGATATAAATAGCTTATAATTGAAATCATGAATATTAAATCTTGATATAAGGTGATAACATCCTGGTAGAAAAGGAATTTTAAAACAATGTAAAACACGCCATATTAAAAATATCTCCATGAAAAACAAAATGATATCAATAAATAGTTTTATTCAGATAACCTCCCATGAAATGTAAGTGGAATCTCCTTAGATAATAATATTACACAAGCATTTTAGTGCTATATAATTCGGGTGTGATATATCAATATAATTTTAGGGATAAGCATTTTCATTCCACATATATCATACAATATAAAAATGAATTTTATCATATATAATCCAATATTATCATGTTTTGGTTACATAAATGTAATTTACTAAAAGATGAATGGTTGTTACACCTATGTACATACCCATTAGTGTAGATGGGGATTGGTTTTTTTTAAAAATTTATATGAACAGAACATTATGAAATAGTTTCCCAAAATAACAGGAGTAAATAGAGGTTCATGGAATGGTTTTCATCATAGTGGAAGATGTTATAACATTACATTGGAATAAAAAGGATATTAAGGTATGTGTAAACTATTTAAATCATGAAAAAGTTGAAATGAAAAATCTTAGTATTAAGTAAGTACCTGAATATAACGGAAATTGGGAAAATACCTTTCATTGTTTGGTTGCCTCAAAATTACTAGGGGAGCCATCTTATGTTATTATGAAAAGGTGGGAGACAAATAAAGAGGTATATTGATAGAACTATAATACTCAATGGTTTTTTATTGATGAGGATTGTGTGGTTTGGTGGGTATTTTTCCCAAAATATTAACGAACATTTAATTAATTTTTATGCGTATGTTTTGGAATCTACGTGAGGAAATAATAAAAACCAAAAACATTCCCATTGATTATGAAGATTACTTATAACAAATAATATAGTTTTTACATATTTTATTATGATAAAAACCTAACTCGTTAATATAATATCATTTATTATGTGAGGTGAGTTTTATTTATATTGAATTGTATTTTATTCCATAAAATAATTGATAAGGATTTGAGTATTTATTATAGGTTTTAAAAAATAATCAAATAACATAAAAAAATTAAAGTGGAAATAAATGTTTTATTATTTATGTCATTCATAATATTTATTACGTAATTTTTGGTATAATATGTTTTCATAATACATAATTTATATTTATAATATATTGAATTTCTCCCAAAAAAAGTCATTTGTCTTAGAAGATTTTGAAATCCAATTTATTGAATAAATTTGATATTTTAATTTAACAAATAATATCTATTTTAACAATGTATTTTTTAGAATATATTGATTTATAATTTAAAATAAAAGTCCTTATTTTATTAAAAATATTATTGTTTCTAGGATAATAAATCATTCAGACACCTATAAAAAATCTATGGGACCTCATTAAATTAAATTTTAAAATTAATTTAATTTAATATTATTTATTAATAATATTTCAGGATGATTTAATTTGTAAAATTATTATTGAATTTATAAAAAAAATATTGAAAATATATACTAAAAAATACTATTTTTGTTACTTATTATCAAAATATAGATTTTTTTAAACTCATTATATAATATTATGCTTAATGTTATTATGAATGGAATAAATATAAAAATTATTTCATTAGAATAAAATACTTAAATTTATTCTAGTAGATTATATATATATAATTTTATCAACCTATCATTCGCATTATGGGTAAGGTGTTTGACTGTGGAACAATAATGGGATGGATCCATGAAAATTGTAAGGCTATCATCAAGACATGGTTACACTTATCCAATAAAGTGTCTCACTAAATATTTATTTTTCGAATGTAAATTTTTTATCATCCAAAAGAAAATTCAAATGATAGTATATTCAATGAAATCTATTATAATTGAGATTTAGATTGTTTTATCCTACTTGTCAGGACATCATATCTACCTTTTATATTAGTTAGATTTTATTTCAATCCTTAATTTATAATAATCATAATGGAACCAGTACTCCAATTTTATAAACAATTCTTGTAATTATATATATTATTATAATTTTACACAGTTATTAAAAAAGTATATCTCCCAATTATGATGGTTTTTCCCTCTATCAATTGATTCAACACTATAATAATGAATCAATAATAATTTGTTTAGTTCGTCATAAATAAATAATTCCAACACCTCCATGAGGATATAATTACATTCCTCACACATATTTATTAGAACTAGATTCATATAGTATTATTGGTTCTATATTATTCTATAAATGTATACCCTAATTCAAACAGTTTCATTATTATACCACAATGCATATGATATTTGTTTCTTCCAAGATCCTCATATAAATTGGATTAAAAAGTTGACTTAGTGATGTCTCAGCACCCAAATCTTTATATTCCTCTCTCAACTCATATTGTAGACATTTAATGCCTTCAAATCCTCATGATGAACCATATATTACTCGTTCTCCCATATATCTCATAATAATATATTGTTAATATATCCAATCAATAAGCTTCCTCTCAACTCAATTCAAGTTCACTATAAGTTGTATTATATTCATTTCTTCCTCATCGAGTAGTTGTCTGATCTCACATAAAAAAACTCAAGTCTAAAAAATACACACACTGTACAAGAATAAACTTATCTACATTTCTATATTTTTTCTCAGTAATTGTTCCATATATCATTCATTGGTGGATTTATTTATGAGCATTATATTTATTTGATTATAATCAGTTTCCAAAAATTGAAAAATATGAAGGCTTTTTGTTTACTAATAGAAATCAAAACTATAAAATTTCATTATTTGGACTTTATTTATTTTAAATGCAAGAATCAACAATATATCACCTATAAAAATTATTTCTCATTATTACTTAACATTGAATACCAAAATAAACATATAAATACTTTTGAATAAACAACATCATTATCTTATTCAATATACAATAACACAAAAAAACAAATATTTTGATAGAATTAATGTCAGATTGAATCTATCATTTTTAACTGATAAATTGAATAAATTTTTCATATTTTAATAATAGTGTCATAATAAATATATCATTATTTTGGAAGTCATTTCATTGAAGAATGAAACACTGACTGCAAAATAGTACATCTTATAATCTTCTATATGTACATATTATAAACAATCCATCCTTCACATGGTTTTAGTACTGGGAAAGATAAAAAATAAAAATTAAATAAACCATAAAGACTAAAAATACCATAGATCTAAATGTTGTTGGATTTAATGAAAAAATATCATGGTTAAAAAGATCTACATTTACATAAATCATTAATATAATTAACATTTTTATCAAAATAAATCATAATATAGGTATGCTTTTATCATATGTTTTCCACAAAAAATACATAGATCATGCCTTTTATAAGAATCATCATATTATAAAATCTAATAAAAACACAAAAAATCATCATATTTGATTTCATTATTATTATAATATTAATTATAATCCATTTTTCAGTTTTACTTGATAATAATTTTCAAAAGATAAAAATCTGTTCATCTTTTTTATCAATGATTAAATCACTCAAAATTCAAGAAGTTTTTTATATTATAATACTTTATGAATAGTTTTTTCCTTAATAAAATTGTTTTTCTTCTTCATAATATGAATTCTTGACTTCTACATAATGTCACATAAATATGAATTCAAAATTTCCTTAAACGGTTCATATTTAATAATTCAGATATGTGAATACAGGACAGTGGTGATATAGTTATGTTTTATCAAATTGTAATGTCTCATCCAGAATTACATTAAACTAGTACTCCAAAATAATTCATTATGATGTCTAAAGCATGCACCTATATTTTCCAATGGATTTCGACTAAAAACATGGGCCGAGGGTGTCTCTAGAGATACTTACATCCTTAAAGAGTTAAAACAATGTATATACACAGATGTCATCCAAGAATTAAATAAATAAAGTGGAAATGAGATGAATTGAAGGAAGTAAAACACGTTATAATAAAAAATCAAATGCTATAAAATTGCTGAAAACCATTTCCAATAGCACTTGTCACCCACTAGGATAAAAATGAAAATAAGAGTACAGAAATTAAACTAAAATAAAATTTTGAGGCTTTAATAGTAAAACCTAGGTAGACCAGTTAACTAATCTCTATGATGCTATCAAACTGAATTATCTAGATAATAAGAATCCAAATATGTCTCTCTTATTGATAATTAATCTCTTGTCCTCTCCCCTATATTCAAAGCACTCCAAGCTCAAACAAAAAATGTAGACATATGTATGCACACACATTATGGTTCACATATAAGGGTGAGAATATAATCATGGTAGGCCATCCCAATGATATATTAATGAATATTAATTTATAAGTACATTCTCATGATATATGATTAGCCAACCCAATACATAACTGAATAGAAAAATTAAAAATTAATAACATGAAACCATAATTGATCTCAAGGTCCATGATCCAAGTTTAATAAGAATATTCTATTATAGAGATCTATATTTATATGAACATATATATATATATATGTATTCCCCCATATATTTATGAAAATATATATATATCTCTATATACACGATTATTATAAAATAAATAACATATAGCAATAGTAGTTGATCCTGGGGTCAATATTCCTAATTACATCGTCTCCCTAGTAAAAGAGAATCATACTAGATGTCGTATCATTAAAGAGATGTGTCATTAAATCAATATATTGGTTCATATTCTGGATCTATAATACATGCTTCATCAATCATCAATATGTATCACAACAAGATACATCACAATAGGTGGATAGACTCCATATCCATGGGTTCACTCATACTCACCTCTAATCACTTTTATGATGGGTTCTAGTGAAGCAGATATTGATAATATTTGAATGTCCTAGAGCTAGATTAAATGATTAATATGAAATTTATGTCTATTACAATGTCTATTCTATAATAACCAGCATGTAGATGTTCACCAAATTGTTACTCTGATGAACCCAAATAGTATAACCCTTAGCTAAACTATAAGGGGAGATCATTGGATGCATTTCAGACCCACCCCTCAAGGTATCTAATTAGGGGAATTTGAATCAAAATAATCACTCTATAAGTATTAATAATACATTGGTATCATGAAATGTGAAACTCCACTTATAACAATCTATTCTAGTAATAGATTAGGGGGAGAATAATTAGCCCTATTGCTCGGCAGAGAATAATCATCAATGACTATAATCAAATAAAGTATAGCATAATCATCCTCCACACATTCCAATCAAATGAGTGGGTAATCATCCTCAATATATAATAATTAGATGACATAGGAATCATCATCATCTACCCAAGAGAGATTAATCATACATGGGTATCATTACGAGGGAGACAATGCATGTATATCATAACCACAACCCCAAAATCTAGAACCTATATAAGGACCCGACCTTAAAAATTAATTATTATTGAATTAAATGAATCATTCACATTGAGGATATTTTCAGGTTTGGTGTTTTAGAGAATTAGGAAATAACTATTACATCTCAATGATTACAAATTAGACACATCTACTAATCTTCCATTTTTTCACAGAAATAAAAACTCTTGAACAAAAGAGTCATGTCTAGTTCCTTGTTTTAGACATCCTGACATTACCTTGATCCCATCCATGACCCAATTCAACTTTTTGTCCTATAAAAAACATTTAAAAAACACGGGATCAGCATAAATAGCTCTATAAGTGTTATAACAATATGGAAAGAAAACATTAGTCCATGTATACATAAGAATCAATGAAATCATACTTTACTCATAAAACACAAGCAATTTAACATACCTCACGAAATCATAATATTTACAAATAACTCATTGAAATCATAACACATAAAGGTAACTTGAGGAATTAATAACACTCTTACGTAGGGTGTAACCCTCAAGATTACATTTGGAATACCCATTACAGTATATTCCTTAAATCCATTTAGAGAAACCTTAGCGTTTAACCACTTCGTGTTACCCAATTCATTGGAGAGCTATATCGGGCTCACCCGCCCTTAGTTTATCACAGAACCACCCATCTTTATAAACAATGACCTAGAAACATAACATAATCATAGCATATAACATAATCATAAATGAAAGATAACATTCCCACATTGCAATAAAAATATAACATTTTAGGATATTTGAATAATAAATCCATTCTATAAACCATTTTCCCAAACCATTTAAAACATTTAATAAAAATATTTTTGAATCAAAGAGTCCCATACCACTTTGAAGATTTTAACATTTTATACCATTAATACCCATATAAATAAATTCTTAAAAACATTTTGAAAACATGGATATTAATGAGAAATATTTATAAGAATAAATCATTAAATCATTTAAAACGAGATTTTAGTTAAAGGGTTTTCAACAAATTGACAGACACATGAATAAAATAATTGAGGAATAACATTTAATCAGAACTTTATAATAGAATGAGAATTAATGTATTCCTGATATAATATTCCAAAAGACAGTATATACACAATATAAGAGTGAATTGGTTCATAACAACAATGAAGTCTCAATATAAATTTAAAATGAGAGGAAATCCCTTATAAAGATGGTATCCATAAATTAATGATAAATCAATCTCATAATTATGTGTGACAAATATAAATACACCAAATATAAGTGGATATTAACTGTAAAACAATAAAAGGTAATTCACACATATTCAAAGGATTACATATTCAATAACTACATTTTGAACCTAAAGAAATTGAAATTCGGTTAAAAAGTTCCCTTTGTAAAATTCGACAGCCTAACGACGTCACATTAAAATTCATACAATTAGTTGATGAGAGAGAAAACGGTATCTCATCACTTGGACAAAAACGTTACATAAATAAGGATTTATAATAACATATCCCAAAATAAAAATATGTAAATTAAAATACATAACAAAATAAGTCTTTTTAAAAGAGGAGTGTGAAAGTTTCCCTTACCGATTTGGGTAACTTTTGAAACGTACACCCCATGAAAGAAGGGTCATACAATGAAGATGTAACTACCCATAAATGAGAGTATGTTATACAAATAGTAAAATAATGGGTATTAAATACACCAAACAAAAGGAAATAGTGTCCAATGTAGCATGAATCTCATGAGAATAAAAAGTGAGAAGAAAATACCCTTATGAAAATTCGGCAGCCTAATGACACCACATAAAACATCCAAAAATGGATTGATGTGATAAAATAGGGTCTCTCATCATATTAACATAAAATTTACAGAAATATTAATATAAAATAACATCCTCCAACATAATAAAGAGGAGGTTAAAGTAAGTTACATAAAAAGAGTACTTAAACATAAAGAGAGAGGTAGGATCCCTTACCACAAGTCCGACTTGTCTTGTTCGTTTCTTTATATTCATGAATAATAAAATTTGGTCAATTTATAATTTCATAAGGTACTCATTTAAAGATTAGTATTCGGTTCATATCACATATTATAATGTTATAATAATTGGTTAATAATGTGAGTTCATATCAGATGTTTTTGTCGATGTTTGGTATTGAGTCAAACATGATTTTGTTTGAAAATTATTGTCCATGTAGTTATAAGTAAATCATCTCTAGAATAGAATTAATTATTTAAATATCATATATATCAAGTAAATATTCATTTTATACTATTACATAACATTTGGAGATAAAAAGAAATGGAATACACTGTTCATGGAGACGGTAGGCCGTACGTACGCGTGAATGCTACTTTCATTTCATTGACATATTAATGGAATTAAAAATAATTGAGATATATATATTATAATTATAGTATAATATATATGTTTTATAGGTTACATAAGTTCATTAATTTCAATCTTTATACATTCCATGTATTTCATGAACAAGTCACATCACTTGAGGGGGTGGTAGTCCACACTTCCTCGTATGCAATTATCGCATTTGCACAACATTCAAAGCATAAACGTATGTTTTAAATATAAAATACAGAAGCATATGGAAAACATAAATACAATATATATCATATATAAAATACAGTGACATCATAATTTCCACCATGAAAGGTGTTAAGAGAATATTTAACAATAATCGTTTCGTGAGGCAGTAATTCTCCATCCACAAAAACAGTATGTTCTTTAACCATTAGACGGAGGTGTGTGTAAGTTTAGCTCTAATAAATCACATAAAAACATACTTGTATATTGAAGATAATTGTTTTGTTACAAAATAAAGGAATAAAAATAGTTTAGTGGTTTGGAGAAGCAAAATAAAACAAAAGGACACAAGTGAAGACATTACCTTTAAACCGGGTAACTCCTCTTGGTTTGAACCAAAAGGGTTTCTTGTAGAGAATTCTGACAAAAGTTAGGCTTAAATGATGAATAGAGGTATGTGGAGAGATGAAATGAGCAGGTTTTGGTTGAGTAAAAGGATTGAGAGGTGTGGGTAAGGTGGAAGAGGTGGGGGCCTTTTATAAGAGAAGAGGAGGGGCACTCATGGAAAGTTATAAAATATTACTTTATTATAAAATGATTTTCGGATTTTAATGGTCCCAAAAGGATATATTTAGAGTATAAGGTTTTAAGTATTCTAAATCAACCCATACAATATCTTTGTTATATGTTTAAGACTTAGATTTCACCCTATATTCTCATTTTATTTAAATCGTTCATTTATGAGGTAATCACTGCATCATCACGGTGTCATAAATAAAATAATTTATTTAATAACTAAAAATTATAAAAAAATATAATGATGTAGGAAATAGTTTTATCTTTCTAATTCTTATTTATAGTCAAAAATATGACTTGTATAACCACATGTAAAAATTGTTTTAGTAAAACAATACATGTTTGTGACATTTTAATTTTATCTTTAAATAAAAAGTTATTACTGTCATTTCCCAACCAAAGTGGCTCCATGGGGTCCCCAAGTTGACCCATTTATTTTATTGGTCGTCCATGACTCATCAAATATGGTTAAGACATGTGTCAATTTCATTTCATATTATTATAACATTATCATTACCTTAAATTACACTAATTACATTTAATCACGGATAATAAAACTTAAAAGTTACTATTCAAACAAAAATTAGTATAATCTCATTGAACCAGTTTTTACTTCCTAATGACAACCATTTATGGATTACTTTTGAAAATAAAATCATCGAAGTGGTAAATTTTCATTTAAACGAAAATCAGTTTCTATAACTACCACTTAGTGGTTTCAGTATTCTTCAAAAATTGAAGTTCTTCAGAAAATACCAAAAATTCACCCTAAGCTATATTTGATATTCCAAAATCAAAAATGATGTATATTTTTAAAAATTAAAATTATATAAGTTTCATTAATTAATTTAATGATTCATTCCCACTGTCAAAACAAATAGCGTGTTTTTATGAAACAATATCTACTAAAAGATTGACACTAGTTTAAGTCCAATATCAAAGTGAAATTAATTTCAATGACCACCATTGGATTAAATGGTAAAAATATTTTTTAAATACACATTAATCTCAATTACAAAGATAATCTATACATATAATTAAATCATACTAAAAGGAGTTTTTGAATAAAAACTATCTTTATCGAAAAAATAACAAAAAATTACACAAAGTAAATTTTGACGTCCAGATTCTAAAGAAAGATTTTATTTTTTCAAATAAAACATATAAAATTGTCAAAATTATATTTAAAAATGGTTCTCCTTAAAAAGGCGGTTAATCTACCTTTTAAAGAATATTAGAAGATTTATGGTTAAAATTGGATTCATTTTCATTTTAAGCCTCTAACATTTATTGGATAAAAGTAAAAATATTTGACAAACATTTATAATCATTTTTTACTTAGTTCTGTTCAATCCCGCCATTACAACATATAGGTGTTAACTACCATTTAAAATAATATTATTTTATTATCAGAGTGCAATGTATGATTTCAAAGAAACTCATTGTTTCGTATTGGGTACACCATCGAGCATAGCGTTCCTTTTAAAGTAATATTAAAATTTTATTCACAAATATGGATAAATATGAAAATGTAATATTCTTTATTTACCTGGGGTGTTACATCCTTACACCCATTTTGGAATTGCGTCCTCGCAATTTTAAAATTGGTCTTGGAAACTTCAATAAAAATCCCACATCGGAACAAGAGTCAGTAAAACTATAACATTAAAATAAAGAAAGAGAAGTACAAAAGTCACCAGAGTTAACCCATACTAGGATTCCATGTTGGAAAACATGGACATGGAGGAGAAAAAATGGTTCATGTTCTGATGGAGAGTGATAGAAAACATGTTTAGGAGAAAGATAACCACAAGAAAATCACAAACTCGTGATGGGTTAAATGGTATTTGATTCCACAGTAGGAAAAATTAACAGACAACATTTTTATTGTAAGTTACTTTTCATTGAAGAATTTATTTATGATCTTAACTAAAACATAAGGAAACATACTTACTTGAAATGTTGACTTTCAAATGTTACTATATTTCTTATATGAACTCATATTTTCTCCAAAATATGAGTATTTAAGATGAATTGTTCACATTAAGAGAGATATAATAAACTTCTACAGAATCACCTAATCCAAAAAATATAACTATATACTTCCCATGTCTTTAGACCTAAACCAAAACTAAAACCAAAAAGGTTATTATGAGATAAGATAATACCAAAAAAGGATAATACTTTATAAAAAAATATATTCTTAATCTCCAAAATTTGTCAAAAAATACCCAAATTTCAACAAAGACCATTCAATAAACATATATCCATAAAATTTTTCAAAGTAATCAAAATAAGACTGAAACCAAAATCTCTTAAGGATTTAATCACAGAGTCTTCCAAGATAAACCTTAACATTTATCTCCAAATATCATCACTTACTCTTAAAGTCTCATAATGAAAAGTAATTAACCTAATCACATATCCTCCATGATTGGTTAATAATTTCTATAGATAACCCAAAATCAACTTATTATAGATTCACAAGATCATCTAACTAAAAATAATTAGTCAAAATAACTAGGGACTTCATGTAGTCCAGTGGTAAGTGATAAATACTAGTCACACTTTGGTTGTGGGTTCGATTCGCGTAACTTCGTCAGACACAACAGGTTGTCACACAGTCTACGTGTTGTCCTTTTTCTGAAACTACACAATTCTTATAACATTCCCCAAAAAGTGATAAAATCTTTAAAAATAACCATAACATAATTTAACCTCATGTTTATCTCATGTCGTTTGTATTCCATCATAACGTATAGTAACCCTTAATTACCTCAAAAGTAAGTATCATATAAACCCTAATGGTTAACTTTATAATTATTACCTGAACATCCCTGTCGAGTCGGTTCTCTCGTACATGATGCATTAGAGAACTCACCGAGGTTCAAGTGGTTGATCATGACTCCTGATAGTTGGTTTAGAATATCCACAAGATTTCTCATTGAATCCCCCATTTCATCCAATCTCTTAATCAGAGAACCACCACAGTTTCCTTCAAACCCATTGTCACTTTGGTGACTGCTAGATCCATCCATTTACTAAAACCGGAAATGTTAGTGTGAGTATATCAAAAAAATCATTATGTACTAATGAGGAAGATAAACACTAAGATATACTTACTCATTCACTTTATCTAAAAACTATGAATCTTTCTGAAATCCTAGCCATTATGGTAATGTTACTTATGGTTAAAGAATACCCTAACCTCTAAAGTTATCTCAACCTCCCTTTGATACCAACTATAAGGACCATGCCTTAATCATTAATTATTATTGAATTAAATTAATAATTCACATTGAGGATCTTTTTATGTTTAGATTTTTAGAGAATTAGGACATAACTATTACATCTCAAAGATTACAATTTGACACATCTACTCAGCTTCCATTTTTTTCACAAATATAAAAACTCTTGAACAAAAGAGTCATTCCTGGTTCCTTGTTTTAGACAGGCTGACATTTCCTTGATCCCATCCTTGACCCTATTCAACATTATGTCCTCTGAAAAACATTTCAAAAATACTTGGGATGAGAATAAAAAGATCAGTAAGGGTTATAAAAATACAGAAAAAAACATTAGTCCATGTATACATAAAAATCAATGAAAGCATACTTTACTCATAAAACATAATCAATTTAACATACCTCATGAAATCATATGATTTACGAATACCTCATAGAAATCATAATACATAAAGGTAACTTGAGGCATTCATAACATTCTTACATAGGGAGTAACCCTTATGGTTTCATTTGGAATACCCATCACAGTATGTTCCCTAAATCTCTTCGGAGAAATCTTAGCATTTAACCCCTTCGCATTACCCAATGCATTGGAGAGCTATATCAGGCTCACCCGCCCTTAGTTTATCACAGAACCACCCATATTCATAAACAATTCCGAAGAACCATAACATAAAAATAACACATAACTTTAGCATAAATGATTGATAACATTCCCACATTGCAAAAACAATATAACATTTTAAGATATTGAAATAATAAATCCATTCTAAAAACCATTTTCCAAAACCATTTAAAACATTTAATAAAGTGATTTTTGAATCAAAGTGTCCCATACCACTTTGATGCTTTTAACATTTTAAACTATTAATATCCATATAAATAAATCCTTAAAACCATTTTGAAAACATGGATATTAATGACAAATATTTCTAAGAAAAAATCATTAAAACATTTAAAACGATATTTTAGTTAAAGGGTTTTTAACAAAATGAGAGACGCTCGAATACAATATTGAGGAATATCATTAATTATAACATTATAATATCATGATAATAAATGGATTCGTGATATAATATTAAAAAGGATAGTATATACACCATATAAGAGTGAATTGGTGTATAACACCAATGAAGTCTCAATAGAAATGTAAAATGAGATGAAATCCCTTATAAAGAAGGTATCCTTAAATTAAGGATAAATCAATCTCATAATTATGTGTGAAAAATATATATACACCCAATATAACTGGATATTATGTGTAAAACAGTAAAAGGTCATTCACACATATTCAAAGGTTGTCATATTCAATAACTACATGTTGAACCCAAAGAAATCGAAATTGGGTTAAAAATTCCCTTGGTAAAATTCGATAGCCTAACGATGTCACTTTAAAATTCATTAAATTAGTTGATGAGAGAGAAAATGGTATCTCATTCCTTCGACACAAAATTTAAATCAATAATGATTTATTAGAACATATCCCAACATAAAAATATGTAAATTAAAATTCATAACAAAATATGTCTTTTTAAAAGAGGAGTGTGAAATGTTCCCTTACCGATTTGGGCAACTTTCGAAACGTACACCCCATGAAAGAAGCGTCATACAATAAAGATGTAACTACCCATAAATGAGATTATATTATAAAAATAGTAAAATAATGTGCAGTACATACACCACACAAAAAGAAATAGTGGCCAATGTAGCATGAATCTCACGGGAATAAAAAGTGAGATGAAAATCCCGTTATGAAAATTCGGCAGCCTAACGGCGCCACATAAAACTTCCAAAAAATGGATTGATGAGATAAAATAGGGTCTATAATAATATTAACATAACATTTACCGAAATAGAAATATAAAATAACATCCCCCACCTTAATAAAGAGGATCTTCAAGTAAGTTGCATAAAAAGAGTAATTAAAAATAAAGAGAGAGGTAGGATCCCTTACCTCAAGTCCAACTTGTCTTGTTCATTTCATTATATTCCTGAATAATAAACATTGTAAAATTCATAATTTTTTAAGGTCCTCATTTATATATTATTATTCAGTTCATATCACATATTATAATGTTATAATAATTGGTAAATAACGTGATTTCATGTCAGACGTTTTTGTCGATGTTTGGTACATAAGTCAAAAATGAACTTGTTTGAAAATGATTGTCCATTTAGTTATAAGTAAATCATCTCTAGAATATTATTAATGATTTAAATATAATATATATCCAGTAAATATTCATTTTATACTATTCCATAACATTTGGAGATAAAAATAAATGAAATGCACCGTTCATGGAGACGGTAGGCCGTACGTACGCATGAACGCTACTTTCATTTCTTTGACATATTAATGGAATTAAAAATAATTGAGAGATATATATATATATTATAATTACAGTATAATATATATGTTTTATAGTTCACATAAGTTCATTAATTTCATTCTTTATACATACCATGTATTACACGAACGAGTCACATCACTTGAGGGGGCGGTAGTCCACACTTCCTCGTATGACATTATCGCATTTGCAAAACATGAAAAGCAAAATATTATGTTTTAAATATAAAATACAAAAGCATATGTAAAGAATAAATACCATATATATCATATATAAAATATAGTGGCATCATAATGGCCACCGTGAAAGGTTTTAAGATAAGATTGAACAATCATCGTTTCGTGAGGCAGTAATTCGCCATCCACAGAAATAGTATGTTCTTTAACCATTAGACGGAGATGTGTGTAAGTGTATCTTGAAACCTTAACATAAACAAATACTAGTATATTTAAGATACTGGTGTTGTTATAAAATAAAGGAATAAAAAGATTTTAGGGGTTTGGAGAAGAAAAATAAAACAAAAGAACAAAAGTGAAGACATTACCTTTAAATCGGGTAACTCCTCTTGGTCTGAACCAAAAAGGTTTCTTGAAGAGAATTCTTCCAAAGGTGAGGCTTCAATGATTAATAGAGGGATATGGAGAGATTAAATGGTCTGGTGTTGGCTGAGAAAAAGGCTTGAGAGGTGCGGGTAAGGTGTTAGAGGTGGGTCCTTTTATAAGAGAAGAGGAGGGGGACTCTTGGAAAGTTATAAAATATTACTTTATTATAAAATTATTTTCAGATTTTAATGGTCCCAAAAGGAAATATTTCTAGGATAAGGTGATAATGTTTCTAAATCCACCCATCCAAAATTTTATTGACAAGTTTAAGACTTATATTTCACCCTATCTTCTCATTTTATTTAAATTGTTCATTTATGAGGTAATCACTGCATCATCACGGTGTCATAAATAAAATAATTTATTTAATGTCTAAAAATTATAAAAAAATATCATGATGTACGAAATCTTTTTAGATTTATAATGAATAGATATAGTCAGAAATATGACTTGTATAACCCCACATAAATTTTTTTTAGTAAAACAATACATGTTTGTGACATTTCAATTTTAACTATAAATAAAAAGTTATTAATGTCATTTTCCAACCAATGTGGCTCCATGTGGTTCCCAAGGTGACCCATGTATTTTCATGGTCTTCCAAGACTCATTAAATAAGGGTAGAACACGTTTCAAGGCCATTTCAGTTTATTATAACATTATCTTTAACTTCAATTACACTAATTACCTTTAATCGCGATTAATAAAACTTAAAAGTTACTATTCACCAAAAAATTATTTTCATCTCATTGAACAACATTTTATTTCCTAATGACATACATGTATGTTGGATCTTTGAAAATCAAATCACAGATTTGGTAAATTTTCATTTAAACAAAAAAATCAGTTTCTTTAACTACCACTTAGTGGTTTAACTATTCATCAAAAATTGAAGTTTTCCAGAAAAATACCAAAAATTCACCCGAAGCAATATTTGATATTCCAAATTCAAAAATGATGTCTATAATAAAAATTTTAAAATATAAAAGTTGAATTAATTACTTTAATAATTCATTCCCGCTGTCAAAACAAATAGCGTGTTTTTAAGAAACAATGTCTATTAAAAGATTGACACTAGATTACATCCAATTTCAAAGTGAAATTAATTCCAATGACCACAATTCGATTAAATGGTAAAAATATATTCCAAATACACATTAATATAAATTAAAAAGATAATATATCCATATAAATTAATCATATTAAAATGAGGATTTGATTTAAAATGCAACATTTTCACTAAAAATGATCTTTATCGGAAAAATAACAAAAATTTACACAAAGTAAATTTTGATGTCCAGATTCTAAAAAAAGATTTTATTTTTTCAAATGAAACATCTAAAAGTTTCAAAAGTATATTTAAAAATGGTTCTCCATCAAAAGGCGGTTAATTGAACTTTAAAATATTATTAGATGATTTATGTTTAAAATTGGATTCATTTGCATTTTAAGACTCTAACATTTAATGGATAAAAGTAAAAATATTTGACAAACATATATAATCATTTTGTAGTTAGTTTCGTTCATTCCCGCCATTACAACATCTAGGCGTTAACTACCATTTAAAATAATATAATTTTATTATTAGAGTGCAACATAAGATTTCATAGAAACTCGTTGTTGAGTATTGGGTACGCCATCGAGCATAGCGTTACCTTTAAAGTAATGTTAATATTTTATTCACAAATATAGAAAAAAATGAAAATGTTATATACTTTATTTACCTGGGGTGTTACAACCTAGGAAGCAATTATAAGAATCCCAAAAATATAGTAGTTAAATATACAGTCTCAGTAGAAATGTCACATGCAGTACCTCTTGGTATGGTAGTAAACAAAAGAAATAACTTGGATCGGAAGACAGATCCTAGTTAATACGTCTGGTTATCCTAATAATGAATAAGACGAATCCCATGTAGAATGTTCGAGCACCCAAAATTTAAATAATGAGGAACATTTTTAGAATCATGAGCCTCCAACCAAGGGTAACCTCTTCTAATCATTGTTCCTTTACCAATAAAGAAGTGAAGTAATACATTAATAAGTGAGGTGAAAGAATTCCAAACCCCACCATTGCTGCCACATCCTCATGGGATTACACGTTTAGTATGGGTGCTAAGTTGACACATGATATTATCTTTACCAATTAATGATATACTAGCTCAGGGATGGTAAAATGTTAGGTCACCCCCTGGGTTTCTCCAGCAAAAACACAAGATTTGCATCCTACATGGGATCCTCATGGTTCATTCATAACTTAAGGAATCCAACCTATGGTCATCATCAATGAAGGTAAAAAAGGAATCCTATATTGTATAAATTATGGAATGAATAAAGAGGTATACTACACAACATCATCAGGATGAAACAAAAATAGGAGTTTCACACTTGGGTTTCTCAATAATAGATTATGTGGAAAGAGGAATCCTTCATTAGATCCTCAAAATGGTATACTCGTAAAGGGGTCCTACAATAGATTCCATAAGTCAGCATTAAGAGAGGTCTCCCCTCAGGGGATCATTGGTTACAATAATATGATAGATGAATCTGACATCTTATCCTCTAGGTATTAACATAACCAGAGGAATCCTAATAGTGGTTTTTAATCAACTTACATCAAAATCTCCAAGTCTATAACGGAATAACTCACAATGAATATGTACTCAAGGATAAATTGGTAAAAGTATCATTTAATAGAAATATCTTTTGTCTTGTCTCAGATCAAGGTATTTCTCTTTGGAGATAAGTAAATTTGTTTGCAAGAGGTGGAACCACTTAGTTTAGGACTGTGTAATATATGTCATCTATGAGTGTACCTCATCCGTACAGGTTATTCTAAATACCATTTACATGATATGATATTCATGTATAGGGAGTTTATCTTCTATAGAGTACTATCCCATGTACATCCCATGGAATGGACATTCATATATGTTAGTTATCTAACATTACGGAGTGTTTAACCAACATGGTTTTTTGGAAGAATATTTCAAAAGGGTTTTCTACATAGGCACTTGAATAAATGTATGTGTCAAAGTATAAATTGATTATAACCCATAAATAGTGTCTAGTTCTAAATGATCATCTACCCTATCCATGTTGAACACACAGTGTGTTCTCATGAATTACATGTTGTGTGATTGGGACTTCCAAATGGGAAATACCTCAAATCATTTGAAATATCCTTTTCCAACCAAATAAGTGAATGACTCACATGTGGACATAAACAAGCATAATAGGGGGTTAAAACTAGAAACTGAAAAATTTATTAGGGTTAATTTAAGAAAAACCAGAAAATTTCATAAATGTTGATAGAATCTGATAAATCCACATCGGTTATCATGATCAACATATGCCACATGAAAATATCTCATATCCTGAGCATTGCGGTGGTACCCTTATTCATAACTCCCTCTCTATATCCAATCGACCAATCATGTTCTATGTTTTTGTATTGATGAATCAGGTGACCCATTGGGGTTAATGTGAGAATCGTGCGGAGGAATAAAAGAAAATGAAATGAAATGAAAGGAAATCAAAAAGGAAAAGTGATGTAAAAAGAATCTTAGCCTCGCACTAATGTTGAAATTATGTTTATTCCCCACCTAGGAAAAAATTGAATTTTGGTTTCAAGGACATGTGTAGAGTCTCAATCCGACACTCCATTCAAAAGATATGTTCAAACAAACATAAAAATAAATTAATATTTATTTCTGTAAATATTAAATATTATTTATTTCTAAAAAATTTAAATAGAGATTTCAACCCGCACACATATAGCAATACCATGGCACAAGTTTGGGATAAACTACATGGCATGAATATTTTCATTTGGGAACCCAAAATAATGCTAATGAATTAGTCTCTTCTCACCGAAATTATATCAAATCTATTAATAGTTCTAATGGGATGGAGGCCATTGGTTGTCAAATAATATATGAGAATCCTAATATTAGCCGACTATCTGTTTAGGATGAGGTAAAAAACATTAAAACACTAATAAACAAGGTTATATGATACCATAACCTATAAAACATACAAAAGGAAGCACTTCCTCGGTACATGACCCCATGCTTATACATGCACATCCAGAATCCACTGGGAAGAGGCACCTTCCCTCAGTTATGGATGCTGCCAAGTAGCAGAATATATATTCTTTAAAGGTACCATGTACTCCTTGTCCTCGTTATATAAATTTACCTTTTGATGGTGCTCAATATATAGATATTAAGAATGGTTCTAAGCAGCCGGGTACATGGTTATTCAACCAAAACACCATTTCATTGATTCTATGTAATACGAGCAGTAAAATCTCAATTATGAATGCTTCAAGAAATGAACCAAAAAAGACGAAAAATATCATTACTAACCATGAGAACGAACAGAACACTAACAATAACAATGATCAAAATTATAGAAGAAATTCTTGAAACAAAGTCTCCAAAAAGAATAAAAAATGGAGTTATAACTCTAAAACCAGGTTTAATTGACGATTATTTTTTGGAATTATCTGGGTATTACCAACTCTAAAACATTTACTATTCTAAAAAGAATGGTTAAATCTCACATCCTATGTTATTTTCTATTGTTGAGACAAAAATTGCGTATTCTTCTAAATACTCTCACTTGTGTCAACATAATTATATTTTTACTCGTGCAATCTCAAATACCTACAATGAGAAATCTCAATGGATTTTTTCTCACTCTTCTTTACAGAATGATAATAAATTTAACGTCTCTGATCATATTTTTACTTTTAATTTTAAGACTGATGGAATAGTCCTCTCCTGCTATTTTGTCTATGCTAAAAATAGATACCAAGAATGGAGAACTCTTTCGAATGACCTTTCATATATAGGCATTAATATTAATTCCCATTGTTTTCCTATTGGAGAATTCAATGTTGTTCTAAACTGAAGTGAGACAATTGGACATTTTCATGCTTCTATTTCCACAAGTGAATTTAATGCTTCGATTGAAGACAATAATCTCATTGAAATTAAACTCATTGGTGTGAAATACCCTAGACATAGGAAACATTACAATATAGTGGTTACTTCAAAATTAGATATATTGTTCACAAATGTCCATGATTTTGACAAATGGGATACTATCTCTAGCACCACCCTTCATAAGCTGAACTCTGACCATCACCCTATTCTTTTCAATGTCTTCACCAAAAACAATATACCCCAGTTACACTTAAGATTTAAAAATATTTGGTCCAATCATGTTGATTGAACTACTTTCATATAATATCATAGGTCTTCAATGTATCACAATAATGATGGCTTTGCCTGTAATGTCAAGTTACATCATCTCAAACAGGTTCTCAAGAGTTGGGGCAGTTCCAAAGAAAAACAAATTAACAATCACATCCTTATTCTTGGGGATGTACTTAATGATATTCAAGAAAAAAACACAATCTCTAACCTCATCACTGATTCAATTCCTGAAATTAACCTTGCAGTTAAACTCAACTCTCTGATCAATTTTAAAGAAAATATTTGGAAACAAACATTTAAAAAAATGGTTACTAGATGATGACTGAAATACTACGTTCTATATCAATCTTCAAAGAATCAGGAAGGTTTGCAAGTCGTTAACCTTTATAAGGGATGGAGAAAATCTTCTTGACATTTAATATAGCATTGCTCATTGTATATTCATCCACTATGAAACCATTATTAATGTTCCTGATAACAATAAGGACCTCCTTCCTAAGATCAATCGAATGGTGGAAACTGGTAAAGACAACACATTCCTTCTCCACACTCTGTTGGATCATGAAATAAAAGACATAGTCTTTAGTCAGAATCCAGATAGTGCTCCAGGTCCTGATGGTTTAAATAATGGGTTCTTCCATCATTTTTGGGATATGATTGATATTGATTTTTCTAAACTTGTTAAATCCTTTTTCTCTAATGATGTCCTTCCTCTTGCAGTTAATGCCAAGATTCTCACCATGATTCCAAAAGTGGAAAATTCCTCTGAGATTCATCTATTTTGACCCATTGTTCTTATAAAAAATATTTAGAAAATACATGCTAATATTATTTCAACTATCACTAATAAACTTGTCTCCTCGAACAAATTTTGTTTTATTAAGGTATTATCCATTCAGATCTACTTCTATTTTGCTTAGGAGTGTGTCAAAATATTGGAAAAGGCGAACAAAGAAAGGAATATTACCATTAAACATGACATCCAAAAAGCATTCGACACCATGTATTGGAGTTTTATCTTCATGGTTCTTGAATGTTTTGGTTTCAATGAAACATTTATCACTACAATTAAAACAATGTTTAACTCAACATCTATCTCCATTTTGATCAATATCTCTCCCAAAAGCTACATTAAATGCACCAAAGGTGTCAGATAAGGTGACCTGCTCTATGTCATTCAATTCTCAATAGTAGCGGAATATCTTAGTCATCTAATCATCCATCTGGTGGAATGGAAAAATCTAAACCCCATCCATGTCTCTAGGAATGTAAATACTCATACAAATCTTCTCTATGCTGATGACATCATCCTTTTTCTTCATGGAGACAAAAGAAACATTCCCCACAACAAGAATGCTCTCTCACAATATAAAGAGGTCTCTGGTAAAATCATTAGTTATAATAAATCGTTCATTTTCATTGGGAAGAACATTCCTCCCATTAGAAAATGTAACATTATCAATGACGTAGGTCTAAAAAAGGTATGATCCCTTTCACTTATCTCGGTGATCCCATCATTTGGGGTAGACCCAAAGCTTCCCACTTAAAGACTATAGCTGACAAAGTTCTAAACCAAAAATATTATTGGAATGGGAAAACAATCTCTATTGATGGTAGGTCTTGTCTTGTAGAATCCACCATTATCTCCATGATCATATACTCCATGATGGTATATAAATGGCTTGTAGGTCTTATCAAAAAATGAACACCTCTCATAAGAACATAATCTGGAATAGAAATATTCATGAATGAAATCTTGTGATTGTCCCCTAGTCAACTTGCTGCAAGCCCAATGAGAAAGGTGATATAATTATTAAAATTTTAAAATAGTTTAATAAAGACCTTCAAGCTAGGATCACCTTGAAACCCTTTTCACAATACTTCAAAAGCTATTACCTTCCTCAAAAATATATTTCTTGATAAACATAAGAAGGCTAATTTGAATTTCATTAAATCCTCTATTTGGCCCTACATTAAACATTCTTTCTCAATCATCATGAATAATTATAAATGGATGGTTTCCAAGAAAGTTTCCATGAAATTATAGTTGGATAACTAGGTTGGAAGACCTTTAATTTCAATAATATCTCCTGATGAGACCCATGAGAATATAAAATTCTATATTAGAAAAACCTTAAACTCTCAACTCAACAAACTCCATGGTACTATCATGAATATCATTGAAAATTACTCTTTTCACTTACACATATGATTTCTTAATTTGGGAACCTGCTCACAATGATCTACTATACTCAAATAATTTCTTTAGTCATTTTTTCTCTAATGTTGATAATGATTAAAATTGGTTAATGCATTTCAACATGCCTTGGATAAAACCTTCTAGATTTTATCTCATCTGGCGTCTTTTTCACAACCGAGTTCCCATATGGATTTTCAATATATCTTTTGTAATTCAGCTCTACTCTATGTGGAATTTTTGAAATAAAAAAAAGAAGATACTAACCACCCATTTCTTTCTTGCACTACTGCTTCTGCTATTTTGAAATATATTCTTGAAATTTGTTACTATAGATGGTTACGTTTTGACTCCATGAAAACTCAACAAAATAAATCTACAGAAATGGAAGGATCTCAATGAATCAAGAACCTTTTCCTAACTATAGTTACTGAGCACCATCATGTGATCTGGTATGAAAAGAATGCAATTATTTATAATAATTACTCATGCAATCAAAATGCAGGTTATATGTGGATCCTCACTACCAAATAAGAAGTTGCTCTAATGAAAAATGGATATTTCCACAACACTATGAATGAAATCATAATATTACAACGTCTCTATATTAATGGAAATTTTTTTCATCCTTGCCGCACTATGGAGGTATTCTTGCAAGCTCCTCTTCTTGTATAGATAAAAATTTATATTTATGGTGCCTCCAAAGGAATTCCGGGCCCTGCGGGATGTGGTGCACTCTTTCGGAATCATATCGGTCAGATCCTTGATTTCTTCATTGGTAGTTGTGGCATTTCCACCTCCCTTGAAGCTGAAATGAAGAGCTCAATTCCTTCCATCACCATTTCCAATATCTTTCATTGGAATAGTCTTTAGATTAAAAGTGACTCAAAGACCATCGAGCAAGAAATTTGGAATGTAATTATTCTCCTTGCATGGCTGATTACTACTCGTTGGATGGAATGAAGTAGTTCACTTATAGATCACAACTATATCATCACTCATGTTTATAGAGAAGATAATAAAATTTCTGATGGCCTAGACAACATGTTAGTAAATCATGACATCACCTGGTTCGAAGACCTCCCCATTGATCTTATTTTCATTCCTGAAAAATATTGTAATCTGATCCCACACTTTAGATTCCTCTAAAATTTCTTTTGATTTTATTTTTTCCTTTGACATTGATATATCTTCACTAATAAATTTTTTAATGGATCATAATTCCACCAAACACCTATCATAAGACAAACATAGTATTTTGGAATAGACATAGTAGTTTAAAAATTAAATTATATCATTTTCATGGTGTAAAATACCATTAATCCACTTATACACTTATGAAATAGAATATTTAAAAAATTTAACAAAATTTATGTCCAAAAAAATATGGGTCATTAAAATATCCCCAAAATAAACATTCTCGACCTTGATAAGAATTGGAGGAATATATAGTAGTCATTATCTAATCCTGAGAATCTATACAATAGCTCCACATCAAATTTCAAATGACGAGCCTCAAAAAATCAACAACTATCTACTTCATGAGAGATGTTTAGATACAACCGATCTGGTACTCCCCACTATGGGAATACCCTTATAATTATCTTGAAAAAAATATTGATCTCAAATACTCATGGGAAAATATAAATTTCAACTGAAGGAAGGTTAATAACCCACAACCATCTAATCATTCAATCACATCCAAAAGGATTACCGTTTACCACTCATCAAGGAAAACCATAACACAATCCTTAATTATAAAAAGAATGATATTTATGAAGAATAAAAGATCAAAATACCATCTATGCTCTCAAATGACATTCAATATGATGTTGTGATATATCATGGTTGTCTCTTAAAAGGTGTATAGTATGATTTAAAAAACCCCAATTATTGCTCTCTCCAAACCACCCACACATTCAACTGGCTATACCCATCTTGAACGAACACCTAGCACCATATCTGCTAAAAATATGTGTTCATGACAATCCATGAGTCAACCACATCACAAAACCCAGTTTATTCATGTTGTATCCTCTACCATAGAGGTATAGTACTTGTTTAACTATAACCATAGAGACAATATTCCATGAAAAGTCATTAAAACAATGGTCCTCTGCTCAAACAAGGATACTACCCAATTAAAAAATTAAATGGTATAATGCATAACAAGTATATACCATTATAAAATCATCCAAATCTTGTGAGTCGGACATTATAAGAATAATATAACCATGATACATGACATGTCAGTACTATCATTCAAGAATATACCTTTGAAATCCTCTTCAAAATAAGACACCTCACCCATTCAATGATTTCTTCCTTGACTTCCTATCGCCTATCATCCATCCAATCCTTAGCATCTACCTGAGCTATGACAAAATCAGTAATAGTGAAAACACTAGTAAACGGATTGACGTACCATAAATATCTTTCCCATCGAAGGTAGTATTGACAAAATGTTACCCTAATTTGTTTTCAAATGTGTAATTCATCACATTCATATATCACGTTGATCGATCAATAACGATGAACTTGATAAAAATTATTTTATAACCTAGACCACTAGCTGAAAAGCTATCGCAAAACACATGACAAATTAAATCAAATATTTCCAATGAGAAAACAGAACATCAAGCTACAAATCTATGATCGAAAACAAAGGGAATGTAGGCCTCCCACTAAGACATATTGATAAATCTTCACAATTGGGATCAAAATTCAAACAACCTATGCAAAGATCAAACTTTACACGGCAAGATAAAAAAAACAACAACATACCAGCGTAAAAATATCAACATAACCTACATTGCCCTAATACTATATGGACATTGTTATGAGGAACTACTCCCTAGAGGCCAAGATACCAATGTAGAAAATATATTGAAAGGAAATTAACTAGTCAGTTGTGTATGGTAATACCCCGTCAAGGTAAGTTCAAATGAAAATATTTTTCTACCTATTGTCATTGTACATAGGGTTACAACTAGAAAACCATAAGAGTGGTCATTGAAGTATAATTTCATTCCAATATATTAATGATAAATATATAAATTTTTATTAAAAAATTAAATAACAAAAACAATAACAAAAACCATAAAATGGTTATAAAACATGGGAAGAATGTGCCCTATCAACCAACTAGGGTCACCACTCCTCCAATGAACGAAGACTGAGACACCATCCTCACCATCAAACACCTCATCATTGATCAAAATTACCCACTATAAATATGATATATATATATTATAGTAGGATTAATTGAGTATAATTCAACATAAAACTATACTAGAAAGATCCATTAGGTATTTTGATGAATCATCAAACAATTTTCCTCTATCATTAGTAATATTACACACTAGTGGGGATATGAAATATGATTACTATGTTCCAAATATGATAACTGAGATGCGTCTTTACTTTACCTACAATGATTCAAAATAAATAAATTACCTATATCTAATAGGATAATAGCTATAAATCCTAAATATATCATAACACTCACAAAGCATGTCAATTTTTCAGTGTGATAATATTTATAAACGTAACATCACATTTCGGAATAGAAATACCATACCCATGGAAGCTATAAATTCAAATTGGAACATGTGTTTTTGAATCACCAGTCTTATATCCATCATATGTTTCAAGACATTCCTAATAATTCGGTTTACCATATCTCATATAGTTATACACCAATAATCTTAAAACCTCTTACACCACATTGTAACGTCTTGACCAAGATTCCAATAAACTTGTGATTTATGTGGGTAATTTTTAGGCATAAAGTTTGATTCTCCATACACCAGAGGATGATGATTAGAAGATAGGTCCTAATGTGCGTCTTTAGAATGAAAATTACATCATATTAGAGTATATAATGACATAAAAAACTATATAACATCACACTAGTAATTAATTAGTTTCAAAAAAAATATTTCGATTGAAATAAAACTTTTTTGATACAAAAATTGATGCAATAAAAACCAAATTAGCCAGTTCATACAACACAGGTCATCCACTAGGACAACCATACATACTAAAGTACATAATAAAAACTGAAATAAAACTAAGAGGTTATACTACTAACTATGATACATACCAAATATATAATATCCAAGAAATTATCGAACAACCTCAAATTGAATATAATAATCCAGACGTGTGGCTATACATGATCATGAAATTTTTTTCCTCAACCATATCTAACAAAAAATATAGGTTCCACATAAAAATTAAACAAAATATCTATATAGACATTGTGGATCACGTATGTGAGTGATAATATAATATTTAAAGGCAACCCCAATGATGATCCATTAAATAATATTTCATAAGTGAATCTTCATTAAATATGATTAGATAATCTAGGACACAAATGAAATGATAAATTAAAAACATTATAACAAGAGACCATAGTCTATCATTGGGATCATGATCCCTATCAATTAAGAAAGTTGTTGTCATGAGGAACCATATTTAAATGTGGGTAGATACAAATATTCCTATATATATACACTTAAATATGTATATTCTTGATTAAGGTTAAATATATAACATAAATCAATAGCAGTCAATAATAGGGTTTGTAATCCCAATCAACTGGATATCCTATGAAAATGAAATTGTGATGGATATCATACCACTATATCCATGAATCATTAACTTGTTCTCCAGTTCTTCAGTACCAATCAAAAATATTTTATTTGATCAGTTCCAAATGTCACTGAGTAAGCTATGTCACTACAGGGGATACCCATATGAACATTTGGTTCACCCACACACACTTATATTCACTATAACGAATGATTCTAATGATGTAAATATTGAAATCCAACAAATTTTATAGTTTATAATGTCATTCAGCTCAAGAAATGTTAATCAAGACTAATTTTTAGGCCTGAGGTCCCGGTTTGTAGGAGGTCATGACATTGCATCTCAGATTAAATGTAACGATCTTACCCTTATATTAACATTAAGTGGTCATCATTATATCCTCCCACATTTTTAGAACATAACATTTCATTACATTTTACAAAATCAAGGATCTTTGAAGTTTAGTGTGTTGGAAACCAGGAACATAATACATAATGATATAAAACATTCTTCTTAAATAGTTGAAAGGATTATTCATTGTTAATCCTATGTTAATTATAGGATCTCATAAACTAAGATCATAAATCAAAGGAAAGGGTGAGCAGAAGGCCTAGTAAGGGAAACAAGAGAAACATTTTACATATGAACTTGAGATACATCAATAAAGTCATGATTAATAACTTTATGGAATGAGAAAGAGATCATGAGGCATATCATAATAAAAATAACATGTTTAATAACCATAATATGTGGCTACATCATTTACCTTATACAATCATTTATGTATCACCAAGGTCCATCCCCACGGTGTCATAAAAAAATTACCAAGGTTATTCACCAAGGTATCGTTAAAATGGCCATATCTAGAGATTAAGTCTTTACCCAATGCATTGGACGGCTATCAAGGTGCACCGATAATTGGTCTTTATTATAATGTGATCAAAATATATAATCATCAAATATTTCAAAAATAACCCATATAGCCTAAAAGAAAAGGGTTTCATTCCATAATCATAACGTTTTAAAAGCTGCTTTAGAGACATGATCTTTATATCACTTTAAACCCATTGAAAATTAAATAGGGGTTCATGTATGTAAATCCTGGAATTGAAAATAGAACATTTTGATATATATGTGAATACCCATATATATGAATGATATTTAAGTATTCACTTAATAAAATAAAATAATTTGAGAAAAAGAGAAAGACATTTTGAGACGAAAATTCTGCAGCATAACGGCTATGTTACATGGTTTTAGAAAACATTGAAAAGAGAGGGGAAATGGGTCACCCTCTCATAAATGATCCATAAAACAGTAGGAGGACAGAATATAATGGTTTTCAGAACATGGTAATGAAATTTAAAAAACGTACCATATGAAATGAAAAACATGAAAGGATGACAAAAATAAGATTGTTTCTATGAAAAATTCGGCAGCCTAATGGTGTCACTTAAAACTTAAAACAATTAATTGATGAGATTAAATAACGTCCCTAATATTGTGAACATAAAAGGAATGTATGATGAATATATATATCATACACAAACATGGAATAAAAGGAACTTGAATGACTTGACATGAATGTTGAACATTGAAAATGGGAAGAGTGAAAAAATCCCTTACCTTGAAGAGTAACTTCAAAACCTTGAAGATTTGGACCTTGAGAGGCCTGAGGGCACCTTATGAGGTCTCCTTGGGAACTAATGAGACCCTAAATTCGTTGAGGAGGATTTTGGAATGGAAAGGATGAGAGAATGGATTGGTATTTGTAGGGGATGTGAGGGGATAAGGCATTAATGGCCAAAGGACACCTCATTGGTGGTATTGGAAAAACCATGGGCTTGACCATGGTATTTGCCCATGTTATTTTCCACTTGGGACACCTCATAACTTATATTACTATTCATAAGTTATCCAGAATTATTATATAATTATTGCATCCTTAATGATGCATTAAACACCCGAAACTCTAATCTTAAAATTCACTATTCACCGAAAATTCATCTTTTTCAGAAAAATCCCAAAAATTCACACTAACATAATATTGATGCTCTAAATTCAAAAATGAAATCCATTTTGTAAAAATAATTTTCTAAATAATTTTAATTTAATTTGTTAATAAAAAATACTATTCACCCGAAAACGTTAATACATAACTAATAATTTCTGCAACAGTTATTTATCTATTTTATAGAATAACATTACTTAATAAAGGTGATTAAATTATATTAATACTTTATATAAGTGATATTACTGATTCATTTGGTCACATTATTAATCCTAATCGTAAAATCTCTATTCATGATTTACTATTCACAAAAAATTAAGTTGATCTTATTATAGTCTAAATTTTTTACTGAACACATTTGCAGAAGACCATTTTTTGAAAATACTTACACATCATTAATTATTTATGGTTTACATAAATATTTTAAAAAAATACTTTTTTTCAAAATTTAACCATAAGATACATCCTATTTTTATCCGGAGATCTGAAAATTCACCAACTTCACCAAAGGAAGAAATCACAATTTTATTTATCTCAATGGATTACACAAAGTAGCTACAGTCTCGTTACATAGCCCCTTATAACACCAACATATGACCTATGTGTAAGGTGTTCTAATGTGAGAGAACTTCAGGGAGGCTCAAGTAATATTTCCCTAATACTAACTTCCACTAACTCGAACTTATCATGTAGGAAATTCTGTTCAAGCATGACACGCTAGAGTTCAGCTTGGGCTTGGTACAAAGCGAAGCCCAAAGATTCCACCTCCTTCCCAAGCTCTGATAAGTGGGCTTCATATGGTTCGAGTCTACTGGATGAAGCCATTGACTCTTCTTTCTGCATTAACCATCAACATCTCTATTAAATATTTAAGAGTAAATTAATATACTATTCAAAAAGTTTGGGTCATTACATTCATCCCCCATTAAGAAATTTCGTCCCCAAAATTTTAAACCAAAGGCCTAGTCGAAAAGTTGAGGGTACTTTTGCTTCATTGTTTCCTGAAGATCCCACATCGCTTCTTCATTCTTATGATTCCTCGAAAACACATTCACAAGGTGGGTAATGTTGTTGCTTAGAACCTTGTATCTATGGTATAAGATCTCCATTGGCTGCTCCACATAAGAGAGGTCCTGTTCCAGTTGTACCACCTCTGGGTTTAGTACATGCGAAGGGTCGGGTATGTACTTCCTCAAGAGAGATACATAGAAGACATTGTGAACTTGATCTAGGTTCGGTGGAATTTCTAGAAGATAGGCCAATGATCTTATGTGATCAAGGATTTCATAAGGGCCAATGTACTTAGGGCAGAGCTTCCCTTTCTTCCCAAACTGCATGACTCTCTTCCATGGAGAAATTCGAAGGAAAACATTGTCTCTAACACTAAACTCCGAGTCCCTTTGATGGTTGTCATCATAGATCTTCTGCTGACTTTGGGTAGCCTTTATGTGTTTTTGGATGTCATGAACCTTTTCTATCATCTCTTGCACAAGATCAGGCCAAAGTAGCTTTCTCTCACTAACTTCATCCCAACAAGTAGGAGTTCTACATCACTTTCCATACAGAGCATCATAGGGTGCCATCTGAATACTCAAATGTAAGATGTTGTTCTATGAGAACTCAACTAATGGGAGGTGTTTATCCCATCCCCCATTAAATTCCATTGAGCATAATCTCAGCATTTCCTAAAGTGTTTGAATAGTCTGTTCAGATTGGCCATCAGTTTGAGGAAGATAGGTTGTACTAAAATTCAATTCAGTATTCAGAGCATGTTGAAGACTTCCCCAGAATTTTGATGTGAATCTTGGATCACGATTAGATACGATGGATAGTGGTACCCCTTGCATCCATACAACTTCCTTTATGTATATCTTAGAAATCTGATCTAGAGAGAAATCTTCTTGAAAATAGATAAAATGGGCGGTCTTGGTTAGACGGTCCACTATAACACATATCACATTGTTCCTTTTGTATGTTTTCGGGAGACCAGTGACAATGTTCATAGTGATATTATCCCACTTCCATACTGGTATGGGTAGAGGTTGAAATACCCCCTTAGAAAGTTGTCATTCTACCTGTACTTGTTAACACACCAGGCACCTTTTAGTGTAATCAACAATCTCCCTCATTATTTTATCCCACCAATAATGATCACGAAGGTCTCTATACATTTTAGTGCTTCCTGGATGTATATAGAATGTTGTTCTATGAGCTTCATCCATCAGTTCTTTCTTTATCTCCAGAATAGATGGAACACATAGTCTTGTACAAAATTTCAATACACCATCTTGATCAATATTGAAATTAGGAAACTTCCCATCCTTCACACCCTCAAACTTCTCTTGCAACTAAAGATCATCTTTTTGAGCCTTCTTGATCTTCTCTAGTAATGAAGGTTGAAAAATCATTTTGGATAAGTTTAATTATGTCCCTTCACTTACAATTCCCATGTCCAGTTTTACTAGATACTAAATCAAGGGATCTCCTAGGATCCTCACTTTTTTCAGAACAATAGGGTCTTTCCAACTTAATGCATCCACGACATTATTTTATCTTCTAGGGTGATAATGAAATGATCAACCATAGTCATTAATAAGAACCAACCATCTCATTTGTCTCATGATAAATTCTTCCTACGTGAAAATATAATTTAAACATTAGTGGTTGGTGTATATATCACATTTCTCCCCATAAAGATAGTACCTCCATTTCATTAGAGCAAAAACAACTGTCGCCAGCTCTAGATCATGCGTAGGATAATTCTGATCATGTTTCTTCAGCTGAAGAGATGAATAAGCAATTACATTGTCATTTTTCATGTGGACGCACCAAATCCCTTTCATATATGCATCACTAAAAATAAGGAATCCTTCTCCGATAGAGGGTACTATTAACACAGGTGCAGTAATCAATCTCTTCTTCAGCTCTTGGAAGCTTTCCTCGAATTCCTTTGTCCAGATGAACTTAACCCCTTTTCGAGTCAACATGCTTAGTGGATTATAAATCCATGAAATGTCTTTCACAAACCTCCTATAATATCCAGCTAAACCAAGGAAACAAAGAATATTAGTTTCTATTGTGGGTTGAGGCCACTCCTCCACCCCCATTGTCTTTTTAGGGTCAACGAAGATTCGTTCATTGGTTACAATGTGCCCCAAGAAAGTTACTTTTTGTAACCAAAATTCACACTTAATAAATTTTACAAAGAGTCTATTCTTTCGCAGAGTTTGAAAAATAAACCTCATATGATCTTCATGCTCCTCACAACCTTTTGAATATATCAAAATATCATCAATAAAAACTACCAAAAAATTATCAAGGTAGTCCTTAAAGACTCTATTCTTGAAATCCATGAAAATAGCAGAAGCATTAGTCAATCTGAAGGGAATAACAGTAAACTTATAATGCCTATATCTTGATCAGAAGGAATACTTTGGAATATCTTCCTTCTTCACCCACAATTGATGAAAACCAGGTCGAATATCAATCTTGGAGAATAATTGAGCCCCACGAAGTTGGTCAAATAAATAATCAATTCTTTGAAGAGGGTATTTGGTCTTCACTGTGATCCAGTTCAGTTATCTATAATCAATGCATAGTCACATTGATCCATCCTTCTTCTTCACAAAGAGAACTAGTGCTCCACAAGGGGACACACTTGGTCAAATAAAACCTTTCTCCAAAAAGTCTTGGAGTTGTTTATTTAAATCCTCTAGCTCCAAATTTTCCATTCTATATGGGGTATTTAATATATTTTGAGATCCAGGTAAGTGTTCAATGGAGAAATATACCTCTCTTTCTGGGGGAGGTCCAGGTAACTCTCTAAGAAATACGTCCATGTATTCCTAACAATCGGATCATCTTATATTTGTATACTCCATTTTCCATCTTCAACCTCACTGATTAACACCATAAAAAAGGCTATAGGAGGCTCTTATAGACAAGGATTAGGTTGGGATATCTCTCCATAGAAGATAATTGTAGTTAGTTCATTCAAGACTACTGATATTTCCTTACTTATGCTATTTATCATAGCATTATACTTTGAGAGCCAGTCCATCCCTAGTATAACGTCGAATTCCACCATGGGAATGACTACTAGATTTGTGATAAGATTGTTCTCACTAAAGTGAACACTAGAGTCTCTAAACACTATTGATTCCTGGATAATCCCACTTGGAGACCTGACTAACAACTCTACCTCTAGCAATTCAGGGATTGATTCTATATTTTTGCAATCTTGGAGAAAATAAAGGAATGCGTAAACCAGAATCAAACAAAGAACTTTATAGTTTTGAGAGGACAACAAGAGTACATGATACCATGTCATTTGGAGCTTCAACATCAGTTTTTGTGATAGAAATAGCACGACCTTGCATCCCTTGGCCTTTGTTGAGGTTTATGGTGATTCCCCTCCACTGCCCTCAGATTTCGACAGTGATTAGAAAAGTGTCTAAGCTGTCCACACTTTAATCATTTGACTTCGGGTAGGGCCATAACCATATTTCCTCTATCGTTAGTGTTGTGAATTCGAGGCTTCACTATAAAATGACAATTCAGAGCAATTTTTCCTTCTCTTCCACACTTGTAGAACTTTCCACTTCCGATCAAGCAGTGCCCTGAATGCTTCTTCCCACTTTTATTGCATGTGGAAAGTTTCATTTAAATTCCATGTATTTCTTGATCAAAGCATCCTCTCAGGCTTGGTTCTAGAGCTCTATTCTTCTCATTAGATATGTGAGACCACTGTGTCTCACCAAACACCAGTTCGACTTTCATAGCACTTTGAACTATTTCTTCATAGCTATCATCGTCCCTGTTGGCTAGATTCTTCTGCAGATGAGGAAGTAGTCCACCAAAAATCTATCAACCTTACCATTAGGTTCCATCACAAATCATGATGTATAATGGGAAATACTTGTGATGTTCATCTAGTATATTCCAACAGATTCATTCTCTTTCTACATCAGCTCAAAAAGTATTTCTCCATTGTCGTTCTCATAAAATGAGGGAAATACTTATTGAAGAATATTCCCCTGAACTCTTTCCACTCCATAGCTTCCATATCCCCTCATGGTTTCATGTTTTTTTATCATTACCACCACTGATCAGCTTCTCCCTCTAGGCAGTAAACCGCAAGGGAGACTTTTTCGTGTTCAGAATAATGATGTATAGAAAAGAGATTTTCAATAGAGCTTATCCATTGTTATGTAACCCAAGGGTGAGTAGATCCACTGAATGTTGGTGGTCATTGACGCATGAAGGACTCAACAAAATGTATTTCCCTTTGTGGTGAGATCAGACTCCTAGCTTGATTCAAGTTATTACTCATAACTTGAGTCAGCTAGTTCATCATTTGCATGAATGTTTCAATTCTGACCCCCATCAGAGTGTCGTCAGTGCATGGTCCATTGTGGTCACCATTTGCACAGTTCCTCATATTGCTCACCATTTTCTAAAAGAATAAAATCTTAGTGAGAAACTTATTTCATTTACGAATCTTTAAACTATAAAGGGTTCTATGTCTTAAAACATCATTCTTAAAAAACTATATTTCTCTATAATTCCTTCATAATGATTCTTAAAAATCTTGTGATTAACCAAACATATACCCTAGGACTGTCATAAATAAGAGTGAAGCAAGGCCTATTTTCTGGCACCAGTTCCCATTCAAGTCTACATCAAAGTGGTGTTTTCATGATTTTTCCCTTATATACATCTGTTCCAGAGCCGCCTCTACGTGCTCATATCCAGACAGGGGTGTATTTGTTTGCTAAAACACATAATCAATAATCATCAGAATACCAGAAAGTTGTCTATATAAAACTTTTCTATAGGGTTCTTCATAAATTTTTCATAGACTAATTTCCATAAAAAATAAACCTTCCATTGATACCAACTATATCATCACTCCTTTTTATAACATAACTTTTCATTAAGATTTACAAAACCAAGGATCTTTATGTTTTAGTGTCTTGGAAACCAGGAACAGAATACATGATGACATAAAACATTCTTCTTAAACACTTGAAAGGGTTATTCATTGTTCATACAAAGCTCATTACAACATCTCTATCCCTGGGAGCATACATCAAAGGATAGGGTGAGAAGAAGGACCAGTAATGGAAACAAGAGAAACATTTTACCTGTGAACTTGAGATACATCAATAAAGTCATGATAAACAACTTAAGGCAAGATAAAGAGATCATGAGGCATATCAAAATAAAAATAACTTGTTTGATAACTTGATGATGTGCCTACAACATTTAACTTAGATAATCATTTCTGTATCACCAAGGTCCATCCCCAAGGTGGCATAAAAAATTTACCAAGGTTATTCACCTAGGTATCAATAAAATGGTAATCTGTATAGATTAAGTCTTTACCCAATGCATTGGAGCGCTATCAGGGTACACCATTAATTGGAATTTATCATCATGTGATACAAATATACCATTATAAAATATTTCATTAATAACCCATATAGCATAAAATTAATGGGTTTCATTTCATAATCATAACGATTTAAAATCTTCTTTAATGACATGATCTTTATGTCACATCAAACACACGGAAAAGGAAAGTGGGTTTCATGTATGTAAATCCTAGAATTTAAAATAGAACATTTTGATTTATATATGTGAATACCCCTATAGAAGAATGATCATTGAGTATTCACTTAATAAAATAAAAAGAATTTGAGGAAAAGGGAAAGGCATTTTGAGACAAAAATTCTGCAGCATAATGGAAATGTTAGAGGGTTTTAGAAAAATTTAAAAGAGAGGGGGCATGGGTCACCCACTCATTAATGATCCATAAAACAGTAGGAGGAAATCATATAAAGGATTTATGATCATGGTAATGGAATTTTAAGGACAAACCATATGAAATGAAAATCATGAAAGGAAGACGAAAATAAGATTCCTATTATGAAGAATTAGGCAGCCTAACAGTGTCACTTAAAACTTAAAAAAATCAACTGATGAGATTAACTAGGGTCCCTCATCATGTGAACATAAAAGGAATGTATGGTGAATATAGAGATCATACCCCAACATAGAAAAATAGGATCATTAATGACATGACATGAAAGTAGAACTTTGAAAATGGGAAGAGTGAAAGAATCCCTTACCTCGAAGAGTAACATAAAAACCATGAGTATTGGGACCTTGGGAGGCTTGAGGGAACCTTGGGAGGTCTCCTTGGGAGGTATTGGGACCAGAACTTCGTTGAGGAGGATTTTGGAATGCAAAGGATGAGAGAATGGCTTGGTATTCAGAGGGGAAGTGAGGGGACAAGGCATTAATGGCCAAGGGAAACCTCATTGGTCGTATTGGGTCGTTACAATAATGGGAAAAGGACAGTTCCTGCACATCTAGGATTATAATTCAAAAGAAAAGAATCAACCCTATCACTAGGGATTTAATAATCATCCCTGAGTATCCAATGATGTGAAACTCTATGGTCAATTAATCAACCATAAAGGGCGTAATCAACCCTATTTCTTTATAGAGGTTAATCATCCATTAGTATCATTAGATTGAGGAGAGAGTAGTCATCCTCATAACATTGAAATCAGATGATACTAGAATCAACCTCAATATATAATAATTTAAGGAGAGAATAATCATCCTCATTGCCCTGGAGAGTATAATCATCCAAAAGTATCATTACTAGGGATATCAGGATAGTATATCATAAAAATATGCCCAAATGATGGATCCCTGTAAGAACTGAAGATAATTCATATATTATAATAGTCACATATACTGGCTCAAGGGCCATGTCCAATGTAGTACATCTAGGTATTCTAGTAAATATTTTAAATAAAATTCCTTAGATGTCAAATCCAAGTAAATACATATGAGAATCCCAATAAAAAAGATGAATCAAATAAAGATCATCTAAGAATCCAAGATAGAATGATTGATAAAAAATGTGTGGGTTATTTTCCATAAACTAGGGAGTAGATCTGGTAATCATTGAAACATTATAAATAAGTAATTGATAGAATAAATGAATTATTGATGGTGGATGAATGAAAAAAACCATCGCTACCTCCATAGCCTGATGAGATTAAATGATTGGTATGGATTCTATGGTAAAAATTTCTAGTATATCAATCCAATTCCAACATACTATCTCTAGGCCAGTCTACAATTAGGTATCCCCCTCGATCCCACATGGTAAAGCACTGGGGAGACCACATTCTTGGGATCCTCATGTTTTGCTCAGAAATGAAGGCATTCTACTTCAGATAATAAAAAATGAATGTAAAAAAAGTAATCCTACATGGGATTCTTGATGGTGAGTAAGTATTTTCATCTTAAAAAAATTCATTGTAATGGTATATTAGGATTTTCGTACATGGGACCCTCAATAAAAGAGTACGTGGGTAGAGGAATCCTAAATTGGATCCTCAAAATGGTATACAAGTAAAGACATCCTGTAAGGTATTTCCCAAGTCATTATTAAAAATGGAATCCCTATGGGGACCTTTATAATAGGACGAAGATAGAAGAATCCTAAATTAAATTCCCTAGTTCAAAACATAATTGGAGGAATCCTACAATTTATTCTTGGAAGGAACTAAGGACACCACCTTCTAGGCCAGAATAGAACATCTTGCAAGGGGGATTTCATGAAGGGAAAAGATACACAATAATCATTCAAGAGTTATAAGTCATGTATCATCTCATTACTATGTGTCATTATCATAAGAAAACTAAATTATCATTACAATATGAAGTCAATATCTATGTAGAAAGAAGAATGAGACGCCACATAGGATATATTAAAACATGTCATGTGAGTTTTCGTCACGATAAACGTCAAAATATACACAAATAGAATACTCATGGGTCTGATTACAACTCCTACACATAAAGATATATAAACTCATAAAATAGTAGGAAAGGGGATGTTCACAACATATATACCTAGTAAATAATGTCTTCTATCAAAATCCCACCTTGGTGTGAACCTCAAAAGGACAAGTTGTATTAAATCCCATGTAAAAGGGGTTTTTATCATGTAAAAAATGTGGACCCTAATCCATGAACCTACACCTATGTATCATATGGACTAGCCTTGTGTATAACATAGTGGTGTACCTTCACACAAGGGTCCACCCACACAATTCCTGGCCAAAAAATTTATATGGTCATGTTCCCGTAATGGGATGTCTGGCTAGGTACACAACTACATGGCAAAATTTAGGTTCATGGTATTTGTTCCTAATACATTACTGTATCTTCTAAAATATCATATTCAACGAAAATTAATTAATCACAACATATTTTTTCTATAATACATAACATGTAATAAATATTTAGAAACCAGAGACAACCCAAATATCCAAAAATCAATGTTTTCCTCAAAAAATAATTGATCGAACCAAAAGGGGACCTAAAATATAATAATAGTGTATTAACAATATAAAATGAAAAATATACAATAATATATGATACAAAAATAAAACTATCCTACGTTTGTGAGGAATGCACTGAATATTCACTCATTTTACCGATCTAAAGCTATTAGAGAACAATTTTGCACATTCCTATCATTAGCAAGGTACCTATATTTCCATCTCACTCTTTACCTATCCCAAAATACCTTTCTATATCTCTTAGTCACATAATCAAGGAGGAATCACCTTTGGAGATTATTCATGAATCCATGGAATTAAAAGATTAAAAATAAATGAAATGGAAGAAAAATATATAGAAAATGAAAAGGGGGGCCATCTCTGCCATAATGAAAAAACTATTTTCATTCCTCAACTATTAAAAATTCCGCATTCTTGACACGACTATAGAAACATAATTTCAATATGATGTTTTGTTCCAAAAATAGGGCCAAATAGATATTTGTAGATAACTTAATATTTAATTTATTAAATAAAGAAATATTATTCTTCTCAAAATGGATAGAATATGATTTTAACCAAACGCTTTCTATAGGTTAAATGCACTATTTTGGGACCAATATTGATTTAAAAAATCTATAATCATCTAATCGGGTTAAATTAACATTTTACTCCCTAATAAGAACCATAAAGAAAAAATTAAAATGTCTTATCTAGATTCCCATTGTGAAAAACATGATTTGTTACAAAAAATACCTAATGAATTTTGGACATTAATATGTTGATTCTATTACACATCATTCTATAATGAGGAACAATATTTAGGTACGCAGGTCCATAAATGAAATATTTCATAATAAAATGATACCTAAATAATTGTTATTCCATAAAAACCCCTTAAATGATTAATTCATCTACATATCTATATTCAATAAAATGGATCATCATTTAGGTATGTAGTTCCACAATTTTGATATTAATTATACTTTAGCTCGACATGTTTTAATATGTGGGAAATTACCCTATATGGGTTTAGATACACTGTAATCAATCGTCCAATTAATTATATTATTATTTAATTCATGTACATAGAATCTGTACATAGCCTTTCTTCATTTTTCATTCTAATTTGAAATAGGGTTACTCATCTTTAACTCTAGCTGATCTTATTTATTAAAAAAATCAACACAAATTTTTAATTTAATAAATATAACCATCATAGAGAATTTATTCTTATTGACCTTAAAACATATAAAAAATATCATAATTATGTTTTTCATTATCTCATGGTGAAAATAAGATTTTAAACAACCTAAAACTTAGATCCAGTCACCATAAATGTGATGTATAAATTTATTCTATAGGTATATATAGAAACAAACATGGATTTTATTGCCCCAAATTGTTTTTCTTAAAACATCAACAAGACATCCATATTATTATAGATTTCATTAGAACTTACAATTTTCACAATAGCTAGCACTCTTTCTATTCCTAATTGGTATAGACAGTACTTAGACTCCTCCTTTAGTGTATGTAATTTTTTTCGAGGACGTTCATCTTCATTAATGCACAATTTATTTTATTATAATAACCATTCTAGTAAGGTATTATAAACACCTAACTCTCTATTCTTCTATTTCACCATTATAAGAATATAATCTCATATTTATTAATTAGCTGAATACAAAAATCAATCAACATAATATACACAATTTCATAACAAAAATTATAAATAAAAAAAGTATGATTGACAAAAATTGCAATCATAAACCCCATGAAACTTGACATGATGTCAAATCATAACACATTTGATGGTGGCATCAAATATCACATTATTGATAATCTGTTCCCTAAAAAATTTTAAAAAGTTAAAAGGGTAATGAGATAGAAAAAATGAGGAGATAACACCTGATGAAAATAATGATTTTAAAAGGCATGAAAATTAGATCTCCCTAGTCAAGTTGTGGATCTGTCGATGCACATGGTACTTGGACGCCCCACCATCATTTCTCCCAGGGTAACTTATTTTCTTATAAATAGAACCTTGGGTCATTCATTTGTATGGATGAATTTCTATGAATCCTAGTTGTTACTCTGGTCAGCCTAGTGCTTCACCCAAGTCTTCTGACACCCTCATGGTAGTTCTTTAACACCTAGAGAGGAGGAATTTAAGTAGGATCATAGGGCCAAAGATCCTTTAGTGTTTGAAATCCATAACACTTGTGTTCCACAACTTCCCTACATCCCTAAATTAGAAACACTTGTGTGACACCCATTCCTCTCAAAGGAACATGAGCACCCTACATCTGGGATTACCTGTGAATACTCTTTATGTCTTTAGTCAAGTCTAACAAAGTATTAACACCTAGGTTGGTTATCAAATAAGTGAAAATTAGGCCTCCCAAGCCTCCTCACATTCCCATTCTTTCATTCCAATTACTTACTAGGCACCCTTCATTGATTCACCTAATCCCTTTTGTGTACAAGACATTTTTCATTCCTTCTTAAAATTCATCAATGGCATGGATTCTTCTTCTTTGGATCCCATTTATGAAAGTTATTAGGTTAAAACCCACACCAAAACATCATGAAACATCAATCCATTGGAAATATCACATCAAAGTGTCTCTTTTTTGGGTTGGTATTTCTACATTTAGAGGTTTCTCACATTTGTTTGGCAATAGAGTTTGGATTCACAATGTTGTTGTGGGTTTGTATATCCATTGACGCATGGACCCTTCACCTAGGAACAATGTTGGGAAGTTCCCAGTTTACTATATTATCTTTTGGGTTATGTCCTCCCCTTCTCATATCTAAAACCCAAATCCGAACGTCTCTGGTATAGAAGGTATGTTCACACCACATTTCCCTTTAAATAAAAGAAACGTTTGTGTCCCATACTTGGAAAAATTTTAGGTAATCCATCCATTTGTAAGACCCAAACTATTCATGTTGGAGTTTGTAGTATTCCTTCTCTCTAATATGTTCACTTTCACTCCTTCCTTGCATTAGAAACTTGTCTTATATCAAGATGACAGAGGGAAGGCTAGTTTCCTTGTCCCCTTCCACAGGCTCCTTGGCCTCTTCCACCGTCGCTGCCTTAGGTGCATCCACTTCCACCAGCGGATGAGGAAATGTCTGGGAGCCTTTTCTGAATCTTTGAAATCAACTTATTTCTCACACTGAGATTGACTCATTTGGGAATAGAGATTTTTCATTACCACAACATTTTCACAAACACCATAGCTTCTTGAACCACGAGAACCCTGATTCAGATCATTATTGGGAAACGTATGAAGCCTTCTTAAAGCCCAATCCCATCTCATTTCATCCCTAAATGGGACTCTTACATAAGAGTAAAACACAAATTAAAACCCATGAATCATCATGTCGTACGTTTTAGGAATTAATCCCAAATCATTTCTCTCAAAAGAATATACCCACCTATGAGACTTATCAAACTGTGTGGGATTTAATTCCCATACAAATGGGATACAAAGGAAGACTTTCTGAGGTCCAACCCAACACTTAAAATCAAACTTGTTCTTCTTGGGCTATATTACCACTAGGTTATAATCCAACATGGAATCCCATACTCTTTTATTTTTCCATGTTCTTCTTATACATAAGTCCCACACCAAACATTGACTAAGCACCATTATCTTGGATGTCCATACCACATGACATTGAACTGTATGGTTAGGTCATTATCACATTAATTTAAATGATATGATATGTCTCATTAAGCATCTCCTGACTGAAAGGGTTATGATTCCTTCAACAAGTCTTCATAGGTATCCCATTTACGGTTATGATTCCAACATCCAAACAAAAATTCCTCTCTCTGGACAATAATAAATTCTAATGTTCCCCAATGAGTGGATTACAAAAGTATCATAATAATGATGGTTTAGAGAATATATAAAAAATATATAAGATGATACAATTGATGGATATCCTTGAATACATACATATATCTCTATTAATGGATAACCTCAAATACAAACTGACAATACAAAATTTGATACATGCTAATAATTGATTAAAAATTCCAAGGGAAACTGATGTTATAATTTTTAAATTAATATGGATTCATGAAGATATCTCAAATATATAAGAGAGTCTTAGAATAAGAAAAAATTCACCCCAAAATGGTGTGATGAGTCTAACCTCCCATTGTCTTGACAAATGAATGTTCTTAAGTATTGTATGATCAAACATAAAAAATTCATACCTTTGGAAAGAAGGTCCCTTTTGGATAAAGAACTATTCTATTATTCTTATTCTATAAATAAATACAATGGAAACTTCATGGATGATGTGATTCCTTACTTGATCACATGTTTCGAGGAACTATGAAACAGAAATGGTGAACTCGACATGAATCCAAAACCATGTTAATAATTTCACCCATATGTTAGGCCACTATCAATTGAAAAAGGAAGTATCTAAAAAGTAATCAGTAATACATGTATCCATCTAAATAAAAATTTTCATTAATGGATTCATTGTTTCTCTCAGTTTTATCTTAACTCCCTTCACTCTGAACAGATTCTTTCCATCTTATGCTCATGAATTCCCCAACCGCTACTCTAGCTAGACCATCATCTACTAGAAGGGCTTCATCACCAATTCAAGATCTTCCACACTAGGTTTACAACGTAATGGAAAAGGAATACCATCGACAGAGTATTATCCTATCCTCAAAGCTCCCAGACAGGCTCTCCTTGTTAACAAAAAATCTCGATCATCCTATCAGTGTCGACAGGTGGTCAAGAAGCAAATGATTATAAAAATCATATTCAACCATTTCAGGTCCTTATCCCCAAAATGCAAGAACCAGTACCTCACATATTACAAGGAGATGGATAAAAAGGCCACTAACTTACTCAAATCAAATCTTCAAGGGTCATTCCTAAGGGATCTTACAAACAATTGACTTCAGTTGAATCATGCAGTAGTAAATCCCCAACATGATGGGGTTGTTGCCTTTAGTTGTTCAGCCTAAGTCCCTTATACCTGGGTGTGCTAGATGAACCACTTGGGACAACTTCCATCCAACTAGGAGTATGTTATTATTTTTCCCACTCCGTATAAATCCATCAAGCAAACCTTATGGAAAATAACACATGAGCACACACACATGAACGTCCTAATTCCCCTGACTAGCTGACTTTTCTGGCAGAAAACTACCAATCTCGCCAGTAGAATGCAGTGTAATACAGTGAATAGGAACATACTCTTTAATAAATATCAACCGGTCAGCAGGATTTTCTGATAACATTTAAGGAAGCCCCCAATCAAATGTGGTGTAAACTGGTACGTAGGAACATACACCTTCTTACACTCACCAATTTATCAAGATGTATCATCTATCAACATTGAATTATGTACGTTAACCATGATTGGATGAAAATATCCAGTAGACACAAAAACCATTCATCATTATTCAATCCTTATAATAGTCTCATTTGGAAGCACCTGGAGAAGTCTATTAGAAATCACCAAAGACAAACCTGGGACAGACTTAACTCTCAACCCCCATAAATATGAACAATCAGTACCCAATGACATGATATAGAGGATAGAAGCAGGCACATAAACCTACTCAAGATATATAATGGAGGTATATTCTCATTCCGGATACTAATGTCACCAAACACATTTTAGAAATGGTGAAAGGGAAGACTCAAATTTAGGCCCACATTCTAGAAGCATGCAAGAATATCATAACAACATCTTTAGTAGCACCAGGGGAACATACCCATAATGATATACCAACACTTGGGATGACTCATCGACATTCCATCCTGGAGAATATACACACCTATGTATCAGTCCAGGAATGTTATTTGGCTTACTCACTCATATCATATGGACCATCTAATTGGGAACATAAACCTATTCCCATTGAAGTTAATCGTCCCATTCTGATTACCACTCCTAGGCATACACATACACCATCTAGTCAAAACAACTTCTCCCAGCAAGTGAGCCCATATACATGTAAAATATCACTCAAGAAAAAGTGTGACCAAATACATTTGGAAAATCAAGAGAAAATATGTGAACATGCTCCTCTTAATTCTAGAGTTCTTGAATCCCTCAGAAATATATATTTTGAAACTCAAGATCATTCCCTCCCATTACCAAATTATGGGAATATTATTAGTAATTATGAAGTTCCCCATTAGTTTCTTCATCATGAATACTTTCTTCATGAAAATTTGGTCAATCTAGAGAGCATACATCCGTAAGAGTTCCAGAGAAACCCACTATGTGACCAAAACACCACGAAACAAGATGATTTATCCCCTTCTATAATCCACCATGGTGGTCCTCCCCATGATGGAATTCATTGTAAAAGTTACCTCTATAGTAGAGTTTCTCATTGTCAATATAATTCCCAAATAAACAATGTAGTAATGAGATGTCCCTCTTATCTTGAAGCCCTTGTGTACATAATTCATGTAATTTCTAATTCCTTTTCATTATTAGGTGAAATAATTTCTCAACAAGAATACATCCTCTTGTGATGGTCATTTTCCAAACCACTTTGGGACTTTTTCCATCTAATATAGTCGAGTAAAAGGATACTGATCCAGTTGTTTGTAATAAAACAATCGAGAAGTGTCCAATCTAGTATAACCATGTGGAGAAGCCTCTAGAAAAAATGATGAAATATGATGAATATGTGAAAACAATTGGATAAAGGTGAAATAATAGTCATGTTCTGGTCTTTGGAAACCCCTCAATACAATATTCCCGAATTGATGGTAGAATATTTCATTCATGATATCTGCCTCAACATATAAAAGACTCTTCATCATTTGAAGGTGAAATAATTACCATATGATTAATATAATAATCATGTAAATGTAATAGAAGTTTTGAAACACCAAATTGAATTAGCATCTCTGCTAGTTTCCTGATATGCAATGTTTGTGATGAAGTAGGTAACCCTTCAGTGTTCATGCCTCTATGCACTGAAGTGGTTGCTCCAGTTAATACCTGATACCCTATTGGGTGTTCGTATAATAGGATTGGGTTCACACAGAGCATTGTATTTCACTATATTCAGAAATTAGAAAATCCCACCAAAAGTAGTTTCATGAAATGATAATTCCCAAGGGTAGATACAATAAACAAGTTTTTCGTGTAATCAATGATATTCTCAAGAAAACTCCTCAACCATCTCTCGTTAGTGTTAGGCCCAAAGAGAGAAAGATGTTAAGATACTTTTTATCAAGCATATCAGAACATTAAGCAGGACTCTTTCTTAGAGGATGTCAACCATCAGATGGCACAAATGTCAGAAATAGCACATCAGACTTCCGAAATATGTGATTTGAATGGTTGTCAGATAATAATCACAGCCAATTTTAGGACAGAAATTCGCAAAATTAGAAGAGCAACTGCATGAATTTCAACTCTAACAGTTCAAGTGCCACCCCAACATGCACGATTGGGGGATATTTTAATTCAACCATAGAATTCAATAAACAATGTTCAAATTTTTGATGAATAAGAAAAAAACATCCTCAGTATGTAGGGTTGGTGGATTTTTCACATATAAAATACCCTTCTAAATATAATATAGTTTTCACCTGGCTAGGGAAGAAGGCAAAAAATTTCCACACACAACTGAACTATCCAGGTATTCCCTTCGGCATGCTGTCTGAAAAATAGTACTAAGGAATTCAGTGTATAGGATTACAGAGTCGCATGGAAGATATAGAAGGAAACTATCTTACAAAGATACTAACATAAATACACCAATGATTTATGCATTGTGAATGTCATTAATTCCATTATAGAAGATCCTCTAGATAATGAGTCCATTTTATAAGAGTTTGAAGATCAAGATTTTATCCATAACATGGTACACATTAAATAAAATGAAGGAGGTGTGTGTAGCCAAAATTAAGGGCTTACCAAGATTCTAGTTATTTTTTAAAATAATCAACTCCCAGCCCTTTGAAATGCATATTACAATGGTAAAGGTAATGGTCAGATCATGTCTCACTTTTACGTTGGAGAATGTAAATCTCTTCCACATGAATAATTATTATCCCATCAATAAAACGAGATTAAGTAGTTAAAAATACTCAATATAGAATTACATTGATTTGAAATTTCTATTAGAAATGATCTCCATGATGATCCTAAACTTTCTCATCCTATATGAACTCCTCAGCAATGGAGATTTTTTCCCACTACAGATGAATATAATAAATTTCTTACATGGTGTACATAGCCAGGGCAGGATCAGACATATCCTTTTTATCCTATCTTCTTGGGTTATATAAGAGATATTCTAGCTATATATCCACCAGTGGTTTATTCATCGTTGTGTGAGTTCATACTCCAACTGGAGTACATGTACATGTAATAGATCATCCAGAAATTCTCCAAATTATTATGAATACAATTGAGGCATTAACAAAACGATTGTAAGCTATGGAAGAATGGTGTGCACCAGTACAACCAGAAAAGAATTATTACCCTGTACGGGTTGATCTGATCCCACCCATACCAAACCCTGTGAATACTACATTACTAATCTTTAATGGTTCAATAGATCGAGAGCCGGACATAAAACATTTTGTTTCTTGTGGTTCTCCCATGATGGGTACTCATCAATATGAAGAAGTAGTATAGCTCAAATGATTTGTGAAATCATTAAAGGTGATAGATTTGGTATGGTATACATTTTTTCAGTATCAATCAATTTATGGATGGGAAGACCTCCCTGAAAAATTTCTTCTCCATTCCAGATCAACGCTTCCATAGACAACAAAATTTGATCTTACAAATCGAAAACAAAGAGAAATTGAATGTTTTTATGATTTCATTGTGTGTTTTAAAGGATTAACATATTTCAAATATATGTCACTACCTCAATAAATGATTCTCGTGATTTTTGTGGAAAATGTTCTTGATGTGTTACACACACCACTAATACATATGAAATACATAGGAGGTTTTTAAAACCTTTCTTCAATATCCAAAAAAGTTGAGGATTAAACTATGGAAAATTAATCCAAATCATTTTTAAAAACCTCAACTTTAGGAAGGAGAATAGGTAAATTAGAGGCTACTAAAATAACACTCAAACCAGAACCAATACATTATTCTACTTCAAAACCATCAAAATACCGAAGGGCTCCACCTTCTGAGCATCAGTAACAACAACTGCCTCATCATGATGATCAAACAGATCAAAGAAAGACATAATTTTAGGTGTTAAAAACAATGTTCATTCTATGTGGAATAAATGGGTTCCTGGTAACTTCATTTTAGCTATGGAAAATAATTTGGTTCCATTTCCATGTCCAAATGAACGAAATAGAGCATGAGATGAAGATCTTACAAATCATTTTCCCTTTAAAAAAATGGTGGGACATCCCATTCAAGTGTGTTCTTTTTCAAAGACCTCTTTCAAAAAATGGTTGAATCTTGAAAAGTTCAACTAAAAAATTCATCATCACATGAAACATGTGATACAGAAACTGATATAGAGAAATAAGGTGAGTGGAAGAAAGTCCATAGAAAAAATGTTCAAGATTATGATTATTAGATGATTAAGAAAAGGATCAACAAAACTCATGCCATTCTATGAAAAAAATTGAAAGAAAATTTTGTTTTATCTTCCACGTCCACTATAAAAAACACATCATCATCAAATGATCAGTCCGCTAAAGGAAAATCCTTATTGAAGAGACATGATAAAAAATATAAATAGAAGTGAGAAGAGGACGAGCTTAGGTCAATGCCAAAGTCATCCATGACTTTGGATGATTTAATGCAATCTATCTCAAAAGAACGGGCACTTCCCTACTAAACATCACAACCGGAACCAACCTGTGCCGCCAAATAATCCTCATATGAATAATTGAACATTATTTATGTTATCTTTATACACTTAATGGATCCCTATGAAAATGATGATTTTGGGTATGATGATACGTAAATCCCTATACAAAACTGGGGAACTATAGTAAGAATCAAAGGCCGAGGATACATGGGAAAGGCGTGGATATGCTAGAAACAAGTATTTTATCTTTTTACCTTCTTGAACATCATATTCTATGTAAACTCATGGGAGATCCATTCAGTAGGCTCAGCAAGATCATGGAACTTCCCCCACACATGACAGCATTAGTCTTGAAATGATTATATTGGAGGACTGATATAATTCTCTCAACTGGTGGATAGACCTAGTTAGTCTAATATACCAAAAATAGAAGTATTTCTAGCTTTTTCCTAGACACATGGAAGATCTACATCAAGATCATCAACATCCAAGGCACTAGCAAAACCGTATCTCTATGCTAGAAAATAGAGACATTAGGACCCAAAATTTGATGTTATAAAATAGTTATCCCAATTTCTGACCATGTTGTTAATCATGGATTCCATGAATCTATCAAATGTCCTTTAGGAAGCACTTGTTGATGCTTTGTCAATTCCTCAAGTGTTTGAAATTCACATTGTTGCTCCTATGGATTACCTTATAGGGAATGATCCTGCTGAATGTCATGTAGTCATAACATTTATGGATGAAGATGAAGACGTTGTTTTACATGGACACATTATTTACTTTTATATATTTGAAAGGGTTAAAGATATAGATATTCAATGATCCATAATTGATAATGGCTCAGGAGTTAACATCATTCCTATCCTTATACTTCGTCGATTCGGCCTTACTGAATTAGACTTATCTCCATCCACATTATGGTAAGATGGTTATGAGAAAATTGAACAAGAAACTATATAAAATATTACACTCAGAACTCAGTTTGGGGATCATGTATCTTATTTAGATTTTATGTTTGTACGTCAGGACACAACCTTTAACATTCTTCTTAGAAGTCCTTGGCTACATCAACAAGTTTTTATTCCTTTGTTATGCCACTAGTGTCTCATATATCACTTCAATGGTAAAAGTGGGACTCTATATCGTGACAAGTATCCATTCAAAATGGGTGAATATCAATATATAGAAGCACAATTCTATCACACAAAGGGAACAAGGCCCAAGACAAAATAGGTAACTGGGATCAATTCTCCGAATGGCCTGGAAAAGATCCCAACTAACCCATTAAAAAGTCTAAGTAAATATAATGTTTTTTTATTAATCAAATTAAAAGGATAAAACCCAATATATGAAGTAATCCATTTACATCCACAATGTCAATTATGGTAACAGATCATGAAATCTCGGGAGAAATTGTTGAATTACCCAGAAGAGGTGAAATCATAAATGAAGATGTCTTCATTTCATCCCCTGAACTTAATCAAATATCTGCTCCATCAAATAGGCTAGAATAAGTTGTTGAAATAATAGAGTAAAACAATTACATTTACTCCCAACCCATAATCTCCCCTTTAATTATCCAAAAAAGACCCTTTATCATCAGTAGGGCAAGAAATGGTAACCCATTCTCTTGGATGTTCGAATACTGACTCCACCCCTAGCTCTAAAAGTTTGGCTTCATCACCTACTATTCAAGAATAAATATAATAAGTCAAACATAAGGAAAAAAATATTAATAAGATCTTATGGATGCTCCTTTAGCAATTTAGGATGGCATCTCCCCAAATGTGGATGAGCTCATGTATATAAATATGGGTAAAAAAGAATATCCACACCCCCTCTTTTATTAGTGAGGCCATGATTTTTAAAGAGAAAGAGATTTATATTTAATTTGTATAGAAAAATTGAGATATACTTTCATTTCACTATACCGAAGTCCTAGTATTTAATCCTAATGTGGCCACTCCTCATTTGGGTTTTCCCGAAGAGTATTGAGGATTCAAGCATGCATCTAGAAGAATGCACCCCACTCATGCCCCTTAAATTAAAGATAATTTTGACAAGATTATCAAGGATAACATTGTTAGGGAGGATAAATATCCAAATTGGTTAGACAAAAATCTCCTAGTGAAATATAAGAATAATTAAATCGGAGTTTTCATTGATTTCAGGTATTTCAACCTATATTATCCCACACATTAATTTCTAGTTCTAATAAGATGACATTTAATTGATACAAAAACTGTCTATGAATTTCTATCCTTTATGGATGGATACTATTGGTACAATCAAATATGAATGGTCCTAGAGGATGAAAAGTTTATAGCCTACAGAGATACTGAAGTTGTGTTTTACAATTAGGTAATGAACTTTTTCTTAAACAATGTTTGTGTGACATATCAATTTGACATGAACTATATCTTTAAATCCATCTTAGGAAATATTTTCAAATGTCATGTGGATGCTATGGTAGTTAAATTAAAAAAATATTCCAATCACCAAATGAATTAGAAGCCATCTTCAATTATCTTCGGCAATATAATTTAAACATGAATACCTTGAATTGTGCTTTTGGAGTAACATCAGGAAAATTCATCTACTTCAGCATATGTCATGGTTGAATTGAATTTGATCCTGATAATACAAAAGAAATCATTGGTATGTGACCTCCAAAAAATATGAATTAATTAAGAGGACATCAAGGTCACTTGGCCTATATTCATCACATTATCACCAATTTTGTTAGAAAGTGTTTAACCATCCCCAAATTAATGGAAAATAGGGTAACCTGTTAGTGGACTGAAAACTAGCAAGTGGAATTTGATAACCTCATGAAATATCTCTTGAGTCCATCGAAATTAATCTTATCATTATATGGAAATCCACTTATTCTCGATGTGCTAGTTTTAAAGAGATCATAGGGTTTCTTGCACAAAAAAAGAATGATGCAGGGAATGTGAATAGCCTTTACTATCTCTATCAAACTATGGTTGACACATTGGCTCAGTATCCAAGTACCTAGAAGATCTACCTTAAATTAATCATTTTAGTTCATAAATTGAGGCACTATATACTACATCATGAGGTCCAATTGGTATCTTGAAATAACTAAACTCAAATTTATTCTCAGTCATACTATGCTTACCGGATTTTTGGCATGCTGGGTAGTTATTTTGTAATATTTAAATATCTAATTTGTGCCTTATAATTCCATAAAAGGCCTTGCCTTGGATGATTTCCTTATTGAACACCCATCTGCAAAAGATACATCATTTATTATTGAAATTCTTGATAATGATTGATTCTCTATTCAATATAATACCCAATAATGGGAAATGTACATTGATGGTATCTCCAAAAGACCAATGTGTAAGAGAATGGAAAACCATAAACTCCACCAATTTGTATTAGGAATTTTACATATCTCCCCAAAAAAAGAAGTGTTTTTATATTCCATTTGATTATTTTAAGGTGGTATCAACATTGAGGCTGAATAATAATCTCTCATTGTAGTAATACAATTGGAACTCCAGATATAAATGAACCACATGAAAGTGAAAGGTGATTTAGTGTTCGTAATCAAACTGATCAACATGAAGTTTGATATTAGAAAATCAGAGTTAATCCCTTTGTGTGATTAATTTAGTGGGTTAATGGATAAATTTCCCTCAAATCAAATATTTTCTTATGTCCAGCGATGACACAATTCCCAAGCTGATGCATGGGATAATGCAGCCACTACCCTTGAAGATCCAAATCCAAATGATAAAATCATCAGTATTTCTCATCGTTATGTGGTCTCACCATTTTTGAAACTAAAATGAAGAAAATTAATGAAATCACACATATTTATGATATATGTGTTCATAATATAGGATGGATGAAACCTATCATGGAATACCAACAAAATGGAGTACTTCTACCAGATAGAGATGAAAAAGAATAGATCCGGCAACGAGTGGTCAATTTCACACTTTATGATAGTCCAAATGAATAGAAGATCCCATAAAAATGAGGCTTTTATGGAATACTCTTCTTGTGTATTGACATAGAAGAAAAAATATGTTTCCCAAAATAGGTACATGCAAGAGCTTGTGGTGCTCAGTAGTATAGGAATATGATTTATGATCCAATCTAAAGGCTTGGATACTTCTGGCCATCAATGATGTTGGACTACACAAATTTAACAATGAAATGAAATCCATACTATGTGCATACCAACTTCATTAATCAACCCTAAAATTTTTTACAGACAACTAAATACTCTTGGCTATTTTCCATAAAGGGAATTGATGTTATAGGTCTTTATCCTCCAAATACGGCTAAGAGATTCATGTATATTCTTACTGCTACTGATTTTTTCTCAAAATGGGTTAATTCCATACTCTCAGAGAATTAAAAGCCAAAAGCATTGTTATCTTTGTGAATGCTAATATCCTAACCAGGTTTGGTTTCCCTCATACTATATTAACGAACAACAACACCAATTTCTATATTTTTTGGTATAAATTTATGCCAGGAGAACAATATCAAATCCAATGATTCATCTTGCTATCATGTAGTGGCCAATGTGTAGATTAAGGCTTTCAACAATCCATTACCAAATATACTCTGGAATGTGGTGGAAAAAGATAAGAAATCTTAGCATGATAAGAATTTGCATGTTTTATGGGTATATCAGACTACTACATGTACTACCACTCCCGAAACTCCGTATTTTATGGTTACGACAAATAATTAGTTTTTCAAATTAAAATTCACTTTCCCTCACTCCAAGTTTCAATATGTTATCATTTATCTATAGATGAAAAGACTCAAAAACGATTTTATGAGCTGAAACGATTAGATGAATAATGAATGCTTACTTTTAATCACATAGAACCCTATTAGAATATAATAACACGAGATTTTAACAATTAATTTCTCCTCCCCTCATTTCCTCAAGGATAATTGGTATGGGTCTTCATGACTCTAATTATACTAGGAAATAAACCTCCAAAACATGAGCCAATGTGGTAAAGACCATACATTATACATAAGGACTACTCAAATTGAGATTATTACCTAATTTCAATGGATTGATAACTTATTACAACTCCAACCAAGGCATGATTCATGAAAAAGTGCTTTTTTTAATTGCACAATACATTTTCCTTGATGCATTACTCTAAACTGAAATACATAGAGTCCTAATTTCAAGACATTAAACTACATGAAAACCATAAGCATATATTCTACATGACAATAAAATGAATAGAAACCTATTACTTTTCACTTGACGTTAAACTTCATGACAACATTGGTCCTCCTTACACAACATTAAACTATACGATTAATTTCTTCATTAATTGACGTTATAAACTTCAATGTGTAAGTGTCACTGAAATTATTACAAACCCTTCTTATCATATGATTTCCATTTTCCCTTGTTTAAATTACGTATACATATAGACCTCATTTCATGAACTATGTGTCCTTTTACTCACACTCTGATGTGATATGTTGAGATACCAAGTATAGGGACCAAGTTTGAAACATTGCATAATCTTTAGATGAGTAGATAATTTGACTTTAATTCACATTGAGGATCTTTTTTAGGTTAATGTGATTAGATAATTAGGTCATATCATATACAAAAAACCATGAATATTATCAAAAGAAACTTTTACTCAGTATTTTTTTCATAAAACAAAAACTGTTCAAAACAAAATATGACACCGTTTTATGTTTTAACAGTAGAAATTTTCCTTGATTCTATCCTTGACTCTATTATTTATTATGTCCTATGAAAAACATTTCAAAAAAATCGATAATCAGAAAAATAGTAGTAATGGACACACAATGAATGAAAATTTTTAATCTTGAGAAAACATGTAAACCATGAAAACATTATCATAATATAATACTTATCCCCATTAAGAAGTAGCAAAAACACTTCACAAAATATAAGATTATTTCTTACCATTTTTCTAAACAAAATATTACAATAAATCCCATATAAAACAACATATAACATATAAATGTTACATGGGACATAAGCATACTAAAATATAATAACCATACGCTCGATATCCACATATACCTCTAAACAGAATATCTATACGTCCGACATCCATAAAAAAGGAATTTGAGGTTATAACGTAACTTCCCATCCTTGGTTTATTGAGGAACCACCCATTATTTGGTTAATCATATAACCAACCATCATTGGTTTATCACTTAACCACCCATCAAATGTCTAAATACCATTATATAATCATAACACCAAAAATATTGGAAATGTCAACATTTCACTAATAACATTTCATTTATAGACACAAAAATCATTTCAGGATATTGAAATAATCAATCTATTTCCAAAATAATATTCAATAACAAAACACCCTAAAAGAATTATGGGTTTCTTTTCCTTTTAAAAACATACAGGCTTATAGAGGAATCCAAATATGAAATAAATATAATGGCAGAGTAGTGGTCATTCTCTCCACATACATTAAAAAAATTCCATTTTCATTTAGTGAAATTCTATATAGAAAAAAATATTTATTTTTAAAACCATTGAATTAGATTAAAATTAAAAGTGTTATAATTATATAAGGTATAAATGAAGGTGGTCTAAAACATTAATCAATGTCTCATTAAAGGGAGATTGAGATAGATTCCCTTACGAAAATCATATAATTAGATTAAAGATAAATAAATGACATAAATAAATATGAAAAATATAAATACACTAAATATAAGTGGATATTCAATGTAAAATAATAATTGGAAATTCACACATACAGTTGAAAAAAGTCCAATGACATGGGTATTTATCATAATGAATGAATATTGAGTTATGATTTACCTATCAAATATCATTTTTTTCAATAAAATACATAAATTATCTTTATTAACTATAATTACATATATGGGAAGTAAAAATATTATATAAGATATAAAAATTCATTTCTCTCATAATCATATCATAATATAGTCTAGAAATATAAGACCAACCTAAGTAATGGAAATTGTGTAAGAGGTTCCCTTATCTTGAGTCTGATTCGTCAAATATGTTCCTTGTTCGTCCTGATTAATTAACTTATGTTAATTTATAAATTCTTAAGAAAAAATTTCAAGTTTATTCTTACTTTTATATCAATTATTAACATGTTATAAAAATTATATAATTATTTATGATAATAATGGTCATTTTGGTGATATTGGGTACTTGATTCGAAAATGATCTTCTTTTAATTGAAAATTGTCCATGTGGTCAAAAGTAAATTATCTCGAGAATATTATTCATTATTTAAAGAAAATATATATCAAGTATATATAAAAATATATGTGTTTATAATAATACATAACATTTGGAGATAAGAAATGGAATGCACTGTTAATGCAGACAGTAGGCCGTACATACACATGAATGATACATTAATTTATTTCTATATAAAAGGAATTAAATATAAATAAAACATAGGTATATTAAAATTCTATTATAATATAATATTTTATATACATTACATATGTTCATTAAATCCATCTTTTATACGTTCAAAGTAAGGGATGAACGAGTCTTATCACTTTGAGGTGGTGGTAGTCGACACTTCCTCAAATGAAATTATTGTGTTTACACATGAAGAAAAGAAAAATGGTTTGTTTTACATAAAAATTACAGAATAATAGAGAAAAAAACAAAATATATATCATATATAAATACAGTTCCATCATATTGGTCACCATAAGAGTTGGTAGGGTAAAATCGAACAGTCATCGTTTCGTGAGGCAACAGTTCACTGTAAACAGAAACAATATGTTTGTATCCCACAGATAGAGGTGTTAGTGTATGTGTAGTTTGAATAATTATCAATAAAATACTAGTATATTTAAGATAATATTGTTTCTATGTAATAAAATAATAATAATATAATAGAGAGTGATGAAATAAAATAATGGAAATGAACTTTAGAGAAGACGCTACCTCTAAAACCTGTATCTGCCCTTTTTTTAGCCAAAAGGCATTCTTGAATTTCCTTCAACCCAAGGTAAGTCTTCAATGAAGAAGTAAGGTATTTTTGGAGCTCATTGGATAATATTTTAGATGATACATGGGTATTTAGAGGTGTGAGTAATGGTTAGGGGTGGTGGCCTTTTATAAGAGGGAGGATGGGTACTTTAGGATTGCCTTAAAATATTATTTTATTATAAATTTAATTTTGATTTAAAATTGTCCAAAACTCATTTAATTATAATATAATATTATTATTGATATAAAGCCTATCTACATATAGTTTTTAGACATTTTTTTTCTCAATTGTAACATTATCATTTAGTTTTAACCCTTAGTTAACTAATATAACTCTTACCATGTCCTTTATATATTCATACTATATGGTTAATATAGAATCCATAAAATTACAATATAACAAACAAAGGTTATGTAATGAAATTTTATACATTATATATGTTATTTTGAAAAATATTATATTTTAGTACTATTATATCATTTAGCGAAATAGTATTTTTTTTAAAACTAATTTATGTCAATTTTTATACTATTCATAACATGACTTTTTAAAAAACCATAAAAACGTGATTATTTATAAAAACATCCTTAAATAAAATATAAAAATTTTTAATCACCCCCAAAATTCGTGGATGGCATAAAATGTTTGAAAATAAATTTAATTTAATTTTTATATTCTCATTTAATTAAATCATTCTTTAATAAGGTAATCACTATATCATCATTGTGTCATACCTATATTTATTTATTGGTAGTCCAAAAATTATAAATAAAAAACCATGATGTAGGAAATATTTAAATATTTCTAATGAATAATTATAGTATAAAATATCACTTATATAATGCCATATAATTTTTTTTTACTAAAAGATACTTGTTATTTTAAATTTTCCTTTACATTAAATTTATTCTTATAAAATGTCATTTTCACATCCATGTGGATCAGTGGGGTCCCCAAATAGACCCCAATAATCCCATGGTTAGAAATATAACATAAAATAGGATTAGGACATGTTTTTGGTAAGTTTAATATTATTATAACATTATTTTTTACCCTTATTTTCCAATTTTATCCTTTAACAATGTTGAATAAAATAATTACTGATGTTAGTATTCATAATGTCAAAAAATAAAATACAACTATTTGCCCAATTTTGAATTCCCAATTAGAAATATGGAATACATTTTTCAAAATTAAAATCATATCATTGGATGAAATTAATTTTAAATTAATTTACATTGTTAAAAAAAATTTGGTATTTAAGACACAATAGTTATCAAAAGATTAGAATGTGTTTAAGTCAAATTCCATAGTGAAATTACATCCAATGACCAACATTGGATATAATCATAAAAAAAATAATTCACTTATAGATCAAATAAAATTAAAAAGAAGTTCTATCTATATAATGAAATTAGATGAAATGATAGTCCTGAATTAAAATACAGTAGTTTTTCACAAATTACTAAAAAAATGAACTTTAGCAGAAAATTACATAAATTTCATACAATGTAAAATTTGAGGTCCCACATCTAATGATGATTTTTATTCTTTTAAATAGAACAGATAAAGTTGAAAAAAAATTTACAAAGGGTTATCCATGAAAAGGTGGTAAAACAACATTTTTAGAAAAATTGTTCTTTAATCCAAAAAGAATTGAATTTGCTTGTATATAATATCTAGAAATCATATAAGATGAATTTAAAAAATTAAATCAAATATATTAAATATTTTATTCATTAAATAAGAATCAATAATGAGTGATATGATTTTAAAAACATAATTATTCTCTTTTAAAATGGTTTTCATAAAAAACATCTTTTATATTGAATTTGTTTTTATTTAAATTTCAAATAAATATGTTAAAAAATGAATCATTATTTAAACATGTGTCAACCGAATTCCATATTTCAGTTTATACTATTAATTACCTCTATTCTAATGAATATAGGTCCACTAATATTTAATATAATAACAATAATATTGTACAATTTTTATGTATTACTCAAAGATTTGTGAAATGTTAGATTTCCAAGAAAACTGTTGTTGTGTGTAGAGTATGGTATGAGAAAAATAATCCTTTTTAAATTAAAAATAATATCCCATTAATAAATACTAATATCGATGAAAAAAATGTATTATTCAATAAATACCATTGTCATTACCCCTAGATATCCAATCTTGAGGCCAACCACAATCCCCAATAAATTTTTTTTTCAATTTCCTTCTCCATTATATGAACTAAAACTATACATAGTGCTCTTCCAAGATACATGGTTTAATCTCCATACCATTTTGTGTATTAAGTTTATCCATTCATTTGAAATGTGTTAAAATCCCCCATCTCTCAAATGAATCTTAATTGGTTTGGAAAATGATGTTTTCAAGAACAAGGTTTGGCTTGATTCCCATTTCAATGGGATATGTAGAGACGCCAAGATCACCAATCCAAGGCCCAGACAAGAGAAAAAAACCCTTTATTCTAGGTGTATGAATCAAACATGCATAGGTAATGTCCAAGAAGTATGTGTGGATTGATTCTCACCTATATAAGATATGTAGTGACATCCAGGTTCAATCTTCGGGTCATGCCACAATATTCATTTTTTACACTAGAATCACTTCATTTCCTCTCTACATTACTATAATCTACATAGAATAATTTCTTTTATTCATGAAATTAAAATAAAAACCACCCAAATAAATATGTATGGATTGATTCACACCCCATTGAGACACGCAGTGAAAACTAGGCCTTAGCTCCTAGTCCCAACCATGAGATATTTTTTTCAACTCTCCCCCATGTAATTAACAATTAATTTGAGAGTCCTTATTTTGGGTCCTCTCCATTAGGATGCCACCATGTAAACATGAAATTTCCCCATTTAACATATGAGTTAGATCTATCTAAGAGACTCCAGAATCATGGCCAATATTGATTCCAATATTTATCTTGTGCATTGTGTATCACCGCATTTCGTATTTCACAATCCTAAAAATGAATATTTTAGATCATTATAATATTTCTTATGGTTTTTTTTGTGGAAGAGACACTAATATTTGAGAACACTTTTTCCTAACTATATTGTAAGTTCCCCTTGGTGTCCTTTCACATGTTACATACATAACTTGAAGGTGAGTCAGTAGATACCACTATTTGGCTATACAGTATATGCCGTTTTTGGCCCTGAAAAATAAAACCCCCTTAATAGTTTTGTTAAATAATGGTAACTTATTTCTTGGTTAAAGTGAATTTTGTCTCCTTCACACTTGGATGAAAAATATGAAGGAATCTATATCATAAATCATCCATCCAAGTATATTTTTTCCATTACCTTTCTCTCGATCTGAAACTCTCTAAGACCATGGATAGCACATTTCCCACTACATGTGTTCAAATCAAGAGGAAATAACCTTGGATTAGTTAACCACATCTAACCCACTATTTCTATTTTGGTCCTAATCATATGACTTAAAAATATATAAAACATACTTTTTATGTTTGTGTCATACATTAGTAGAAATCATGTTTCTCTGATTATTTGGAAATAATGATTGGAAATACACTTTTTGGATTCAGATACCTTTCTCCATGAACCGATCTCGGTGCTATGGAAAATCTGAATATCGATAAACATTCTTCATCTTTTTGATAAATAATATCAAACATTTAAAATATCTTTTGTCTGACTATGCAGTATGTTCCCCTGGGTAGCCTTGGATAAGTTTCCTACATAATGGGCATGTCAGTTAAAAGATAAAAATATTTCTCTATGCAACATATTCTCTAGCGGTCCCAACCTAATACATCCCCAATAATGGGTTCATCAAATAATTTAAACATTGTTCTTATGAAATATTTCATCTAACACCTTTATCCCTTTTTGAATATCATTATTCGAATCCCGAAATTTCTAAATAAAAATTTACAATTATTCTATTCCATACATGAACATGGTAGTATGTTTCCAAAACATATCAAGAAATAGAAGATTCCAGAACCTTCATCCAAATCTATTGACCTTAAATTAAAGCAACCTAATGTCCTCACTACATGACTTAAAACTACACATTGTATTTTCCTCACTATGTGACATAAAAATGCACAACATGATTTCAGAAATCCCCATTCTAAGTAATTGTAACCATTACTCACGCACCAAATTTATGCAGATGTGTTTTTTCCATTCATGAAAAATGTCGGTATAAATAACCCTTTTTTCTTAAAATCGTTTTCCTTTTAAAAACAACAAATTGTGATTTTGAGTGACCTAAATCTTATTTTCCCTTGTCTATTAACAATAAAATGTTATATTCCTAAGAGCTCTTTTGCATGACTATGCAGTACATTCCCCCAGAGGCCTTGTATAAATTTTCCAACATAATAGAATTTTTAGTCAAAAGATGCCACTGTTTGGCTATACAGCATATGCCCTAGTTTGTCTTGTATAATTAAACACCAATTATGGGTTCATTAAAAAATTGTAACCTCGTTCTTGGAAAAGACCTCCTTTATGATTATACATGTTTTATATTTGTTGAACATAAAAGATCATGTCTCAGGATTCCTCTTGGATGTATTTAAAAAATATTAGAGCAATTCCTCACCACTTAAACATGATACCGATATAATTTCAAAATTTATGGCCAATGATATTAGGCCTTAAACACACGCCATTTTATTCCAACATGAATATCTCTAAACTGGTAATAATAAGTTATGTGGAACTCATCATATTGAATAACCACAATGAGAACTCTAGACAAATGTCGTGTCTGAGCTCACTAGACTCACATTTTTGAATGTTTTAGGAAACATTGAACAATAAAATTAAAAAGATAAAAAGTTTGTGGGGTTTTGTACATAACCCTAGGAAAAATCATATTATGTTTACTAGGCCCATTGGCATTGGTTAAAAAGAATGGATGAAGACCCTGATGAATTAAGTCAAAATGATTTTCATTTGTGACTAAAAACCCATAGAGGAGCATTGAAAAATAGTAGTCTATCTATCCTAAATCTCAAGAGGTTTTCTACATAACATCTCATTTTATTAATTGCCTATAAATCACAATTAACTACCTATTGGTGTTTATTTAGCCAATTGGTCAAATTCTCCACAGCATGATGAAGTGCTTCTTTATCATCTGCAATAAATTTTTCTCCGTCCTTATGGACTTCTCTAATAAAATCATGAAACCAGTCAACATCCCCTATGATAATTCATAACTCTTGTAGAAGATGCAGTTACTAAACAATCTTTTCATTTATTTTTTTCTTCAATTAATTAAACATTTTAATATGATTAGCCTCAACATGGGATAACACATCTAGAATTCATCATTGTAGATCATCTATCTAGTTATTGTTAGATCTTTCCAAATCCTAGTGTATTTCTCCATTTTCTTGATAAGCTATTTCACTATAGTATGAATTTCACAGTATTTAAAACTGCCAAATCCCTACATAATGAACAGAGATGAAATTCATGGAATTCAATAGTGAAGTTACTCATGTATAATTTCTGATATTATCTTCAGCATATTTTTCCATGCATTGTGACATGCAAGAGGAAGTTCCTCCTGTATTTTTGGGTCTGATTCAAAATCACTTTCATAATGAAGAACATATTCTTGGAATAATTCACATAAAAAAGTTCCATATTCTTCTCCTTCCATGACAATGGATGCTTCACATCCTAATACTATTTGATCTTATGTAGAGGTTTCACTTCTAGATCTAACCATTGAAGTTGATAATCTTATATGTTGATTTAAAAATTTTGTTTACAGTCAATTTCAAATGACAACAAGAGTGAACACAATCACAATATTAGTATGCCTTATATAAGAATTGGTTGACTATTTGAGAAGACTCTTCCCCAATATTCTGAATTTCATCAGTTATGGTTGATGTCTCTTGGTGAGGAGTTCTTTCTTTAAATTGCCTAGGATCCTCTGAATGAATCTTAAGAATATTTTCTATCTCATGATTCCCCTGATTTAATGACTTTATCATGGTAGTATTGGTAGTGATTTCGACACTTCCTCTAGGCATCATCACTACAACAGTTTCTTTAGATGGATCTACTTAATTCCACTAATAATGGTTAGAAAATTAATCATAATAAGATTAATAGGATGAAAAATGGAATCTTCTGTCCATTTGGTTTTATAAAAGGAACTTCATAATTAATGAATGTATTTTCCATATTAACGTGTTATAATATTTCTTTAAAACACATGAAATGATTCATAATAGCATCTAATCATATCTAAAATCTAATGTTAGTCCCATCCATGGGATCACTCGGAGTATTTTTTTCTCAACCTTCCTCTAACTCCCTTTGACCCCAAACATATTCCTTACTAATAGTAGTGGGGTTAGAATCACTTGTTGTATGATTTTATGGTGCATGTGATAATGTTAATGTATCACGGGGTGGATGTTTTTTGTAGATAAATTTTGTGTATCATGATGCACTAAAAATTTACTAGAGGTCTCTGATCTCTTTATAGTTGGAATACGAGAAATTCAGGGAATAGAAATTTGTTCATTTTGCCTAAATGTGTCTTCATGAATTGATGTGTTGGTAGGTATTTGTGCCTATTTAGTAGAAAACATGATAGTTTCTCATAGATTATCAGTGTTTTCTTTATAAGAATAAATATAATAATCTCTTTCAATTCCAAAAATTTAAAACACTTTCTATGAATAAAGCTAAAATTCATGTTTTCTAGAATGCTTACCACTACTGAGAAAAGGTTGAACTTTGGTTTTATTTCTTTGATGTTTTTTTACTTCACATTCATGGGAGGGAATGCATAAACATATCAAAAAATAGTATTGGAGAATGAAAGACCCTTTATATCTCATCCTCCATCACATGTTGGCCCGGAGATATCTATCCTGATTCACAGGGTGATCTAGTAGCTCCAAGAGAAGTACTTCAAGAGCTATATTGTGGTGATGGAACTTCACTCATATTATCTTTATCAAACATCATGTTAAAGTGATATTTCCCTGTATTTACAATGCATTTAATAAATTAAAATTCAAAATCATAAAATATTGTTTGAAAAAAGAAACATACATCGTTAGGATCAACAAAATCCCTCCATTCATCATATAATAAAAGGTAAATCCCTTTAGTGGCAGAAAAATATATTATGTTTTTCACCCACATTATGGTGGGAATTGATTCATTTATTGCATATATGATCATCTCATGCTAATGGATATAAATTCTCACTTCATCAGGGTTGTTCTGAAAGAGAATATCAAAAGAGGCTCATAGATCTCCTATCCAAGGAATACTCAACCCTTCACATAAATATATACACATGGTTTCATCATCACAATTAATACTTTTCCATGTTTGGAATACCTATGATTCAATATAATCAAATTAATTTCCAAAGGGTTGTGAAGAGGATCCTGCTATTTAAAATTTGAGTATCTTCTGAATTCCCATAGTCATAGATGTGGAATAAGAAAAGGGGACTCATTTATCTTATGAATGATGGAAACTAGACCGCCTCAAAACAGAATAAGTATAGGCTGATGGTGTGGAAATATTGGCTCTGACAGGTGGATTATATCTTCCACGAGTTTTCTTTTGTGAGATTATATCCTTATCACCTTCTCCCTCTGACTCTAATGAATCATCCCCTGATGATGAATAATTACCTTTCAAACAAAAGTTATCCTTCATACTACCTCTCTTTATCCCTAATAGTGGAACAACATAGTTTATCACCCCTACAGGGTATGATGTGACCTAGTTCATAGTGTACCAGATAGTCAATATACTTGTTTCATCTAAAATAGGTAAATTTTATATTCCCCCTTTTTTCTGTATAGTTTTTAACTGCCATAGCAGTCAGGTTACCATCGGATGTCTCTCTAATATCACATGCATTGGGGGAGATATAGAAATTTCTTGCACGCATTTCAACTGATGTAGGAATCTATAAAAATCATAATCCCTGCAAAAGATATTCTCGTCAATCCGGGTGACCAATACGCCATCCCTGTAAGCTAACATATACACCCTTAGCTCTATGCTTGTCTTCCCATCATCACCAAATCTTCCCGAAGGAGGATTTCGATACAGGAAAATATGGAATTATTTTTCCATTCTCATCCTAGACATAATATCATTGGAAATTAGGGATAAATGTAAAAATCTCGATAAATCCTGAATATATAGTCGAAACAAACATTCCAAAACATATAACCCACTTTTCACAACATAATTTTTGAAATGAGAGGTCATCTACAACCATAACATTGGGAATGGTCCCTCTATTGTGAAATGAGACTTATTTTTGTAAATATGTAGTTAGATCCTATGAATCGTTTTCAAAATATGGTAGTGAATCCCACCATCCTCTTCTTGGATTGATTGGCCACTAAACCAAATGTTTCTAGAATTTATTCTACCTTGGAATCTTAAACAGGAAATAGATACACGCTGTTCTACAAGGCCATGAATCCTACAATACATGTCTACATAAAAATTATGGATTTGAGATCATACCTCGAAATTTCAAAATCTCTTTTCTCTAATGATGGATTGAATGTGTGATGTGTAACTCTCTTTTATTCCTTTGGATATCTAGTAGGATGAGTGTAAGTGGGACCCTTATCTTTCTTATTTACCAAAAATATTTCCATCCACTCCTCTGGGTGAATATCCCTTCTTGTATGGATCTTCATTTTATTCATATTATTGAGTTTAAAAAATAACTTCATCAAATCACAAACCAAGGATGGTGTCTTTTCAATGTAATTCCATGTCACCATGGGAGGAATAAACTCATCATACATATCGTCAATGATCTGAGCTCAAGTGATCTTATGGACATCCCACAAACTAATGCCTACTTCTACATGTGTAAAATTGAAGGAGTTAGTCTATGGAGTTCATCATCTTAGAAACTATGGCTCAAAATTGCCATTCCTATATACATAGTTTTTTCTAAAACAATATAGCCACATTAATCCAAACACCAATTTCGTCATCGATAAACTCTGCACATGTCTTCCTCACCCAATACACCCACATCTATATGGGTTTAACACCCCATACAAGGATGAAATCCCATCTTCTCTTCCACCCATATGAATGATCTGTCCAAGAATCTTAAATGATGGTCGAATAACAGCGTGGCAGTTTCTCGGGTGTATGTGCATTCAATTTTGGAGCACATGGGTTCTGATGCATAAAATTGGCCTTATCTTCTAACCCAATATTGATATATGTTCCCATAATATAAATATTGGTGGACATGAAATTTTTATAGTTTTTACAAAAAGAAAGTGTAATATAATTAATTTCGTCTAGTATGTTGACATCCTACAGATGGACATAACCATACAGAGGAAAATAAGTACACCTGGGAAAATTTAAGTGATATTTCCTTAGATTCTTTTCCAAATTTGGGATAGTTGGGTCACAAACATTAATGTAATCATGACAAAAAATCTTCATCATTTCATCAATTCTATTAATAGAAAATTAATAAGCATCTCCAACTCTCTTAGTATCTATTGAACCTGAAAAAAGATCAAAATTTATCATTAAACGTATGATCATTATGTATTTTTTTAAAATGGAATTAATAAAATTTGGTAAAAAACTTAAGTCACGTAAGTATGAAAATGGCGCACATGTATAAATATGACGCACAAGTATGGAACCTTAGTTTGGGCACAGAAATTAAAAACATACATAAGAAGAGCGACTGATAAGAGCATATTGGTGAAAATACTTATGCGTCAAGAGCTTGATTTTTGGAATTCGTTTTAATTTTCTCTAAAGAGAATACACTATATATTAGAAATAAGAATTACCCTACACACCAGCACCTTGCATGACCTGTAACACCCAAGACTTTTATATGAAATATTTTGTTTTTATGTTATATAAATCATCAAAGGAATTTTTCACTAACACTGGCTTGGCTTGCTTTACACGCAACTGCGGCCTTCCTCGATAGCTTGCGTCGTACGCAATACTGAGTTTCACAAAAAAATGATATGCTATTAAAATATTATTAAAACTAGTCGTTATGAATAGTAATAACCAATTTTATAAATTTTATAAATTTTATTTTTTGAAATGGACTTCATTTTTGGATTCGGAATATCGAAATTATCCTAGGGGGAAATTATGGTAATTTTCTGAAAACTTTCAATTTTTGATGAATAGTGAAACCACTAAGTTGTAGTTAAAAAAACTGAATTTTTCATAAAACATATTTTTACCACTTCTGTGAGTGGAATTTCGAAAATACGAGAGACACGGTTGATGTCAGTAAGTAAAATGTGGTTCAATGAGATGAAAATATTTTTTTTGTAAATAGTAACTTTTTACTTTTTTTTACCAAGGTTAAAAGTAAGTAGGGTAATGAAGGGTAAAAATGATATTATTATTACCCTAACACATGTCCTAATTCTATTGGATAAGTGTAATTCGACTAAAAACAACCTTAGTAACGAAATATGACCATTTAGGCCTACGTGGATTAGATTAGGACATTTATTATTAATTTATTTAAAGAAGGGTTAAAATAGTTAAAATCAAAGTTTAATAAGTAAATCATTTTTAATATGGGGTTATACATAAGATAAATTTTACTATAAATATTCATTAGAAATCTAAAAAGGTTTCCTACATAATGGTAGTTTATTTGTAATTTATAAACATTAAATAATTTAATTTAATTATGACACAATGATGATGAAGTAATTATCTTATTAATGAAATTTTGACATAATTGATTTTATAAATACACAAATAAATGTCATTTGAGAATTTTTTTAAATTATACTAATTTTATAGGTTAATATGAGTTGTTATTATTGATTTACGTAACATGGTTCAGACTAATCATTCTGTTATGATTTTCACAAAAATCAATTACTAAACAGTGTCAAAATTGACATAAATTAGTTTTTTAAACAAATATTATATTACTAATTGTTATTTTATTCCTAAAAATCTATGTTTAGGCCAAATGACTTATATAACGTTATATATATTAATAATAAACAACTTTGGGTTCGTTTGTCTTGATATTGTAAGTTTATTAACCTTATAGTGTAAGAAAACAAGAAGACACGGTAAAAGTTAAATTTTCTAACTTAAAGTTAAATCTAAATGATAAGGTTAAAATCGATACCTAAACATGTCTAAATTCTATTGGATGAGAGTATTTCGACCCCTAACCACCTTATCTTCGAAATATATCAATTTTGAGCTATTAAAAACCGAATTTGACTTTATAATAAAATAATATTTTTAGTTATTCCAAAGGTGCCCCACTCCTCCCTTATAAAAGGGAACCTCCTGCCCCTCTTCCTCACACCACTTTGAGCCTTCAAGCTCGGCCAACACCTGACCATATCTCCTCTACACTTCCCTAGAAACATCCAATTGTTTCTGGTATTCTTCAAAGACCTATTTTAGTGCCCTAAAAGGAGGTCTCAAAGAAGCACTTCAAAGAAGAGGTGATGTCTGTTACCAATTCTTTCATCTTTATTTCTTCTTCCACATCTTCTTCATTAGTTGTTTTATTATAAAGTAATAACATAAATATAACTCACATACTGATATGTTATTATAAGTATGAAACAACCCTATTTCACCATCTATCCATCCTACGAAAAAAGAAATCACCGCGCGTGCGTACGTACGGAATACCGTCTCCACGCCGTGGTGTAATCTATTTTCCACCACCACCTTACTTGGATTGGTATAATGGTGTAAATAATGACTATATATGACTATTATGAATTGGTATTGATTCTGAAATACTATAAATACACTTCAATACAATTCCACGATCATAGTAACGATATCAACACTCGTGCGTACGTACGGAATACCGTCTCCACGATATGATGCGACTCGTTCTACATGATCTTCATTTAATAATGATTATATAAATGAATTTCATGAATGTATATGATATATATTATACTAGTACCATTCTGTAAATGAGGTATCTATAACCTAAATAGAAGAATAAGAATTTATTCAACAAAACACGCATAAGAACAAAAAGTAATAAACACCCGAATAACAAGTAGTAATGAAATATTACTAATAAGAAGATATGAATATGACAATATATTATATCATAAAAATATGTATGATTCTGGAATAATTCAATAACATTATTTAAATCATTATACAGGAGGTTCGAACACTTACAAAAGCAAATCGGACCTAAGGTAAGGGAAATATCACAATGTATTTTTTATTCGAGATTGTTTATACTTTAGTATTTTCTGGGGTGTATTTTATCATCCACATCCATGATTAATCAATATGTAATATTATTTCCATCCACCTACAATTTTTTAAATCAAAATTTTCCCTTTGGTTAGTTTTTAGTAAAATATATGAAACGAATCTTTTGTCGTTTTTCGTACGAGGTACTTTTTGACTTTTCCAACAAAAGTACAAGAAGAATGTTTTTTTAACTTCTACGGCATGAATGGATTTTTAAAACATTATTTCCAAGAATCTTCCTTTACAAGTTTTCGAGTTTATTAATAATCAACGTCTTTTAGTTTAAAATTTTATGACATGTTAAGAAAGGAAAATGTTTTTGAAGTAGAAAGCATATTTTCCTCAAGAATAGAGTTCAAGTGTTTTATCAAAATTATTTTCCATCTAAGATAATATAGGGTTCTATTTCTATCCCTATTATTACATTGATTTGGTTATGTTTTGATGGAATTATTTTTATGAATTCCTTTATCTTATATGAATTGTTTTATGATGACATTATGTTTATGAATCTCATTTTTATTACAAGGGTTATGCAATATGATTTATGATTTTGTGGCACACCTAATAATTGTATCATTATAAGATGGGTGGGACCTATATCTCCCTCCAATGCATTGGGTAATGATTTTATATCTCATGAGATAGACATGGCTGGAACGTTAGGTTATACCGGTTCAGTGAAACAGGACTGAAACGAGGAGTGAACTCGGTTCAGAGATGGAATTTGTCCACTAAGATAGTCATGGCAATGAGTCTTGACTAATAAGAAATGATTCTCTATGATTATGTGTGTATGGATCAAAGTTTCAATTTTTATGTTATGATTATTGGGATTCCATTTCACTACTATGATTTATCCCATGTTATGAAATTATGCTCTCTTTTGCAGGTTAAGATTTCCAAAACTTATGTTCTTATGAATATGATGTGATTGGTATTTCTTTTGTTTACCCTTACTGAGCGTTTGAGCTCACCCTTTTGTATGTTTTCTTTCCCCAGGTCATGAAGAAGGTTATTAAGTAAGATATGCCAAAAGGGACTATAGATATGATGAAATAAATGGGAGACAGTGTAGACACTTTATGAATCAGTTGTTTATGTTTCCCAGTTTCTAAATACACTATACCTATACGGTCCATTAGTGGTTTTGTTATATGTTGTAAAACGTATGCTTCAATTTTGAAGTATTAACAATGTATGAAAATTATTGGTCGTTATAGTTGGTATCAGAGGAAAGTTATAGTCAACCTTTGGAAACTAGGATGTGAAAGCCTTAGTAAGAACCCTAAGGATAATTCTAAGCATAGAACACAATCTTAGTGTTTTAGAAATGGCCATGAATAACCTAGGATATGACCTTAAGTGTGAAATTTTATTCTTGATTATGTGGTTTTCCTATTATAATTAGTGTTGCTCACACTATTCTTCTTGGTTTTAGTCACTGGCTAGAACCCGAAGGAACCGTGTTAATGCGGAATGCGACGGGAAATGAAATGATTGTCCCCCTGAGCAACCAAACGTTATGGGAACTGGAATGAAAAATCTTGTAGCCATGCTCACATGACATTATCAAGCTATGAATCATGCAGGACTTCCAAACGAGCAAAGGAAGGAGCAACATTCTGTTGATTCCTTCATGAGACAGCGTCCACCTTCATTCGGCGGGTCTACTGATCCACTAGTTTCTGAACAATGGATTCGTACTACTGAAAAGATATTTTTCAGTTCTTCAATGTTCCGAGCATGATAAAGTCGTCTTAGCAGTGTATCGTTTAGATGGTGATTCTGATCAATGGTGGAATCTTATTAAGAATACAAGGCAAAGGGATGAAATTGAGTCCATGGAATGGGACGAGTTCAAGAACTTATTTTTCAATAAGTACTTCCCACGTATTCTCCGAACAAAGATGGAGAAAGAGTTTCTTGAACTGAAGCCAAAGGATGATGAATCTCTTGGTACCTATGAAGCAAATTTTACAAGACTTTCAAGGTACTCTTCTGGTATTATTATCCAACCTGAGAGTAAGATCGATCGATTCTTTAGTGTATTAAAACCAAGTATTCAAAGGGCGTTAACCATAAGGGACATCAATAGCTATGAGGAAATCGTTCTATGTGCTCTCAAAGTCGAGATGGAGATTGGAGTAACCCATCAGTCAGATGGGTTTGATAAGAAGATGAAAATGGAATTCAAAGGAAAATCTAAAGAGCACACTGAAAAGAAAATGAGCTTTCCCTTATTCTCAAAGTGTAGAAGGAAACATGGTTTGAGTTGTCTTAAAGGGACAAGTAAATGTTTCAAATGTGGAAAGGAAGTTCATCAGGCATTTGAAAGCCGCGATGATGGGAAGAAGATGTCTAATGATGCAAATAAAGGAAGGGATACAGAGAATGAACCAACTACACTTCAATGTTTCAAGTGCATTGAGATGGGACTTTATGCATATAAATTCCCTAATCCAAGGGTTGATGATGATGGTCGACGTCAACAAACTCTTACAGATAAAGACAAAGGAAATTCACATGTAATTTTTATCAGCGATGTGGAGTACGATAACAATTTGGTGAAAGGTACAGTTATCATCCACTCTAAAGTAGAAAATATTTTATTTGATTCTGGATCCACCCACTCTTTTATTTCTGAAAAATTTTCTAAGGGTATCACTGTATTACCTCAACAATTAGATTTTGAGTTAGCTTTGAGAACACCTAATGGCACAACAGACACATCAAAAGTTTATAATTCTTCTCCGATCGAAGATTGTGGGAAAGTGCTTCCTACAAATCTTGTGATCCTTCCTATAGTGGAATTTGATGTGATTCTTGGCATGGATTGGCTTTCTTTATATGGAGCTCATATCGATTGCCAAAGAAGGGAAGTCACATTTCATATTCCAGATCAATCTATGATCGTCTATCAATGCAAGGATGAACATAAAATTCTAGTGGAAATTCCTTCTACCTTATGGGTGTTGATTCTACTAAATGAAGGTTATTTATCTCAAATGGTTGGTGAGAAACTCACGATTAAGAATATTCCCATTGTACGGTAGTTTGATGATGTCTTTCCAGAGGAATTACCAGGTCTTCCACCAAATAGTGAAGTTGAGTTTTCAATAAATCTCGTACCAGGTGCTTTTCCTATTTCAAAGACACCTTATATAATGGCCCCAATTGAGTTGTAGGAATTGAAGAAGCAACTCCAATAGAATCTTGATAAGGGGTTCACACGCCCTAGTGCGTCACCTTGGGGAGAACTTGTTCTGTTTGTTAAGAAGAAATATGGATCAATGAGACTCTGCATTGATTATCGAGAACTTAACAAGATCACTATCAAGAAAAAATATCCTCTCCCACACATTGATGGCTTATTTGACCAACTAAGCGGAGCTCAATACTTTTCCAAGGTTGTTCTTCGTTCAGGGTATCATCAATTAAGGGTCAAAAGGGAGGATATACCAAAGACGGCTTTCTGTAAAAGGTATGGACACTATGAATTTATAGTGATTCCATTTGGTCTTACTAATGCCCCTGCTATCTTCATGGATCTGATCAATAGAGTCTTTAGAGAATATCTTGATCAATTTGTGGTAGTCTTTATAGATGATATTCTTTTCTATTAAATGTGCAAAGAAGAACCTGAAGATCACTTGAGAATTATATTGAAGACCCTGAGAAAGGAGAATATTTATGCCAAATTTACCAAGTGTGAATTTTGGCTTCAAAAAGTTTCATTTTTGGGTCACATAATCTCAAAAGAGGGGATATCTGTGGATCCAGCAAAAACAGAGGTTATCGAAAGACGGTCGAGACCAACAACAGTAACATAGATCCGATGTTTTCTTGGATTGGATGGATATTATCGACGTTTTGTGAAATATTTTTCACGATTATCTAATCCACTCACCATGTTGACTCGTAAGGGAGTTAAGTTTGTTTGGACGGAAGAATGTGAAGAGAATTTCAAGGAGTTAAAAAGAAGGTTATCTAGTGCACCTGTGCTCACACTACCTTGTAGTGGAGAAAGGTTTGTGATCTACTGTGATGTATCCAAGAAGGGATTGGGTTCTGTTCTTATGCAAAATGATATGGTGATAGCTTATGCCTCACGATAGTTGAAAATCCATGAGCAAAATAACCCAACACATGATTTGGAGTTAGCTGCGGTAATCTTTGCATTAAATATTTGGAGGAATTATCTTTATGGAGAAAGGTGTGACATTTATACTGATCATAAAAGTTTAAAGTGTATTTTCACACAAAAGGAGCTGAATATGCGTCAAAGAAGATGGTTGGATATGATTAATGATTATGACTGCTCAATCCATTACCACCGTGGGAAAGCAAACAAGGTGGAAGATACATTAAGTCGACAAGACCATGCCAGTTTATCCATGATGAGGATCACAAAAGATCCAATATTTATGGATTTAGAAAGGATGGATCTTGGAATTATAATTGAAGGGGAAAAATCTTATCTTTCTCAAATGAATGTTCAACCATATATACATGTGAAGATTAAAGAGGCACAGAAAGACGATGTGGAGTTACAAAAGAAGGTGAGAAATGTTCCTGAATTCAACCTTGATTGTGATGGGATAATAATGTTCAGGAATCGGGTTTGTGTTCCTCCCATCCCGGAATTAAAGAAGGAGCTGCTGGATGAGGCTCATAGTTCTTTATTCTCTATTCATCCTAGAAGCACGAAGATGTATAGGGACTTGAAAGAGTACTTCTGGTGGGATGGCATGAAAAGAGATGTTGATGAATATGTCTCTCGATGCTTGGTTTGTCAGCAAGTTAAAGCTGAGAGACAGAAGTCTAAGGGGATGTTACAACCATTACCCATACCCGAACGGAAATGGGAAAACATCACTATGGACTTTGTCAAAGGACTTCCTAAAACATCCAAAGGCAATAATGCTATCTGGGTCATAGTTGATTGTCTTACCAAGTCTGCACACTTCATTGCTATTAGAGAGGATTTCTCTCTTGATCAGCTTACCAGTATATATGTAAAGGAAGTGGTAATATTGCATGGAGTACCACTTTCTATTATATCTGATCGGGATCCAAGATTTACCTCGAAGATCTGGCGAAGTCTTCAGCATACTCTGGATATAGAGTTGAGTTTCAGCACTGCTTATCATCCTCAGACAGACAGTCAGTCTGAGAGAACAATTCAAACCCTAGAAGATATGTTGAGAGCATTCTCTATAGATTTCAAAGGTGTTTGGGATCAACATCTACATTTGGTGGAATTTTCTTATAATAATAGCTTTCACTCTAGTATTCAGATGGATCATTATGAATATCTCTATGGAAAGAAATGCAGGACTCCAACTTGCTGGGATGAAGTTTGGGAAAGAAATCTATTAGGACCTGATCTCATTGATGAAATGGCAGAAAAGGTCAGATCTATTCAACAACACATAAGAGCAGCTCAGAGTCTACAGAAAAGTTATGCCGACAACCGAAGAAAAGAACTAGAGTTTGAAGTGGGTGATAAAGTGTTCTTACGAATATCTCCCTGGAAGAGAGTCATGAGATTTGGAAAGAAGGGGAAGTTGAGACCTAGATATATCGGTCCTTTCGAAATACTGGATCATGTTGGGAAGGTAGCGTACCGATTGGCGCTTCCACTGAATCTCTCTAAAGTTCACGATGTGTTCCATGTATCTCTCCTGAGAAAGTACATACCTGATCCTTCATATTTACTTAGCTCAGAAGTTGTACCGCTGGAGTAAGATCTTTCTTATGAAGAACAACAGATAGAGATTCTGGATCGTAGCGAAAAAGTCCTATGAAGCAAGACCACTCAATTTGTGAAAGTTTTATGGAGGAACCAAAAATTAGAAGAAGCTACATGAGAGCTTGAGGATATGATGAGGGAGGGGGTATCCTCATCTGTTTGTTACAAAGTGGCGAATTTTGAGGGAGAAATTCATTTTAAGGGGGGTAGAATGTAACACCCCAGACATTTATGTGAAATATTTTGTTTTTATGTTATATAAATCATCAAATAAGTCTTTCACTAACACTGGCTTGGCTTGCTTTACACGCAACCACGGCCTTCCTCAATAGCTTGTGTCGTACGCAATACCGAGTTTCACTAAACAATGTTATGCTATTAAAATATTTTTAATACTAGCCATTATGAATAGTAATAACCACTTTTTGAAATTTTATAAATTTTATTTTTCAAAATGGATTTTTTTTTATATTCGGAATATCAAAATTCTCATAGGGTGAAATTTTGGTATTTTTCTGAAAACTTTCAATTTTTGATGAATAGTGAAACCACTAAGTGATAGTTAAAAAAACTGAATTATTCATAAAACATAATTTTACCGCTTCTGTGAGTGGAATTTCAAAAATCCAAGAGACACGGTTGATGTCAGTAATTAAAATGTGGTTCAATGAGATGAAAATAATTTTTTGGTGAATAGTAACTTTTTACTTTTTTTACCACGGTTAAAAGTAAATAGGGTAATTAAGGGAAAAAATTATATTATTATTACCCTAACACATGACCTAATTCTATTGGAAAAGTGTAATTCGACCAAAAACAACCTTAGGAATAAAATATGACCATTTAGGCCCACTTTGATTAGATTAGGACATTTATTATTAATTTATTTAAAGAAGGGTTAAAATAGTTAAAATCAATGTTTAATAAGTAAGACATTTTTAATATGGGGTTATACATAAGATAAATTCGACTATAAATATTCATTAGAAAGCTAAAAATATTTCCTCATAATGGTATTTTATTTGTAATTTTTAGACATTATATAATTTAATTTATCTATGACACAATGATGATGTAGTAATTATCTTATTAATGAAATATTGACATAATTGATGTTATAAATACCCAAATAAATGTTATTTGAGACTTTTTATGAATTAAAATAATTTTATTGTATAATATAACATTTTATTATTGATTTAGGTAACTTGGTTCGAACTAATCATTCTGTTATGATTTTCACAAAAATCAATTACTAAATAGTGTCAAAATTGACATAAAATAGTTTTTAAAACAAATATTATATTACTAATTGTTATTTTATTCCTAAAAATATAAGGTTCGGCCAAATGATTTAGATAAGGTTATATATATTAATAATAAACAACTTGGGGTTCGTTTGGCTTAATATGGTATGTTTATTAACCTTATAGTGTAAAAAAACAAGAAGACACAGTAAAAGTTAAATTATCTAACTTAAAGTTAAATCTAAATGATAAGGTTAAAATTGATACCTAAACATGTCTAAATTCTATTGGATGAGATGACTTCGACCCCTACCCACCTTCTCTTAGAAATATATCAATTTGGATCTATTACAAACCGAATATGACTTTATAATAAAATAATATTTATAGTTATTCTAAAGGTGCCCCTCTCCTCCCGTATAAAAGGGGACCTACTCCCCCTCTTCCTCACACCACTTTGAGCCTTCAAACTCGGCCAAACCCTGCCAATTTATCCTCTCCACTTCCCTAGAAACATCCTAGAGGTTCTGGTCTTCTTCAAAGACCTATTTTATTGCACTAAAAGGAGGTCTCAAAGAAGCACTTCAAAGAAGAGGTGATGTCCGTTACCGATTCAATCATCTTTATTTCTTCTTCCACTTCTTCTTCATTAGTTGTTTCATTATAAAGTAATAACATAAGTATCACTCACATACTGATATTTTATTATATGTATGAAACAACCCTATTTCACCATCTATGCATCCTATGAAAAAGAATTCACCGCGTGTGCGTACGTACGGAATACCTTCTCCACGTCGTGGTGTAATCTATTTTCCACCACCACCTTACTTGTATTGGTATAATGGTGTAAATAATGACTATATATGACTATTATGAATTGGTATTGATTCTGAAATAGTATAGATACATTTCAATACAATTCCACGATCATAGGAATGATATCATCACTCGTGCGTATGTACGGAATACCATCTCCACGATGTGATGCGACTCGTTCTACATGATCTTTTTTTAATAATGATTATATATATGAATTGAATGACTGAATATGATATATATTATACTAATACAATTCTGGAAATGAGGTATCTATAAACTAAAGAGAAGAATAAGAATTTATTCGACAAAACATGCATAATAACAAAAGGTAATAAACACCCAAATAACAAGTAGTAATGAAATAATACTAATAAGAAGCTAAGAATATGACCATATATGATATCATAACAATAAGTTTGATTCTAGAATAATTAAATAACATTATTTAAATCATTATACAGGAGGTTCGAACACTTACGAAGCAAATCATACCTAAGGTAAGGGAAATATCACAATCTCATTTTTATCCGAGATTGTTTATACTTTAGTATTTACTGGGGTGTATTTTATAATTTACATACACGTTTAATCAATAAGTAATATTATTTCAATCCACCTACATTTTTTTAAATCCAATTTTACCCTTCGGTGAGTTTTTAGTAAAATATATGAAAGGAATCTTTTGTCGTATTTCGTACGAGGAACTTTTTGAATTTTCTGACAAAAGTACGAGAATAATGTATTTTTTACCTTATACGGCATGAATGGATTTTTAAAACATTATTTCCAAGAAGCTTCCTTTAATGTTTTAAATTTTATTTATAGTCAACTTCTTTTAGTTTAAAATTGTATGACATGTTAAGAAAGGAAAATTTTTTTGAGGTAGAAAGGATATTTTCCTCAAGAATGGAGTTTAAGTGTTTTATCAAAATTATTTTCCATCTAAGATAATATATGGTTCTGTTTCAATCCCTATTATTACATTGATTTGGTTATGTTTTGATGGAATTATTTTTATGAATTCCTTTATCTTATATGAATTTTTTTATGATGACATTCTGTTTAAGAATCCCATTTTTATTACCTGGGTAATGCAATATGATTTATGATTTTGTGGTACACATAAGAATGGTATCATTATGAGATGGTTGGGACATATATTTCCCTCCAATGCATTGGGTAAAGAATTTATATCTCATGAGATAGACATGGCTGGAATGGTAGGTTATACCGGTTCAGTGAAACAGGACTGAAACGAGGAGTGAACTCGGATCAGAAATGAACTTTGTCCACTAAGATAGTCTTGGTAATGAGTCCTGACTAATAAGAAATGATTCTCTATGATTATGTGTATATGCCACAAAGTTTCATGTTTTATGTTATGATTTTTGCGATTTCATTTCACTACTATGATTTATCCCATGTTATGAAATTATGCTCTCTTTTGCAGGTTAAGATTTCCAAAAGTTATGTTCTCATGAATATGATGTGATTGATATTTATTTTGTTTACCCTTACTGAGTGTTTGAGATCACCATTTTGTATGTTTTCCTTCCCCAGGTCATGAAGAAGGCTATTAAGTAAGATATTCCAAAAGGGACTATAGATATGATGAAATAAATGGGAGATAGTGTAGAGGCTTTATGAACCACTTGTTTATGATTCCCAGTTTCTAAAGACACTATACCTATACTGTCCTTTCGTGGTTTTGTTATATGTTGTAACAAGTATGCTTAAATTTTGAAGTATTAACAATGTATGCAAAGTATGGGTCATTATATGACTTGTACATTGTGTGCTATCACTAGTTCACCACATCTACCTTTTTTCCTTTTTTCATTACATTACCTAAATAGAGGATCCTCTTTTTGTTTGGGATCTAATTTTGAGGGAAGGGTTTTGTTGAAACTCAGTTCCATAAAAAAGCCTAAAATGTGGCATATTGAAATGCCTTAGAAAAAATAGGATAAAAAACATAATGAAAATCAATATTTTCAATGGTGTGAAAATTTTATCACCCTAGTAAAGAAAATGATTCATCGATGGGGTGGGTACTTGTGTGCACAATTCTTGTGCGCAACCCACTTGTACGCCCCACCACCATTTCACCCAAGGGCACATATTTTTTTATAACTAGACCATTGCGGACTTTATTTGTATTAAATAATTTCATGGAATCCTAATTGTCACTCTAGTCACCCTAGTGCTTCTCCAAAGTCTTCTAAAACCATGAAGGAAGTTTTTTAACACCTAGAGAAGAGAAATTAAAGGAGGTTCATAGTGATTATGTCTCTTTACTATTTTATATCCTTAACACTTGCGCACCTAATGGGCCCAACATCCCTATATTATAAAAACATGTGTACTACCAATTCCTCTCAAAGGAACTTGCGCACCCCACTTCGAGGAATGCCTGTGAATACTATTGAATGATTGATTCAAGCCTCTCCCGAGTATTAATATCTAGTTTTTTCATCACCTATGTGAAAATTATGTATCTCAAACATAGATTTCTACCCATAATTTCACGCTATATACTTACTCGGTCACCCTTCTTTAATTCACATAATCATTTTAGTCAACAATATTTTCTTCCAGACTTCTTCAAATCCATTCATGGAAAGGCTTCATATTCACTAGCTCCATTGCCTGAAATTCATTATGTTGAAATCTAAAAAAAACCTTCTAAATCATCAAATATTTTGTAAAAAACATCAATATGTCTCTTGTTTGGCTTTATATATCCGAAATTGGAGGTTTCCCTCATTTTTTTGCAATGGGGTTTGGATTCATGGATTGTATGTGAGTTTTTATATCTACAATCACATGGAACATTCTCCCTGGAATTGTGTTGGGATGTTTTTGGTTTTGAGGATTAGGTTTTGGGTTCTTCCCTCCCCTTCTCATCTCTAAAACCCAAAACCTTATGCCTCTGGTCGGGAAGGTATGATTCACAAACACTGTTCCTTTTGAAAAAAAATAAAATGCCACCCTCCACTACATGGATGAATTTTAGGGTATTACTCTTGGTGTAAGCCCCTAAAATTTCATGTAGGAGGTTTCATTATTGCTCCTCGCAACTCCTTTCACCGTCACTCTTTTTTTACATTGAAAACATTTCTAATGTAAAGAGATCATAGGAAAGGCTCGTCGCCTGTCCCTCTTCCGTGGTTGTGTCATCCTCTTCCATCATCGCCAACATAGGCACATCCTCTTCCACCTTTGGAAGTAGAAACGTGTGGGTTCCTTTATTGAATAATTGAAAAACTCTTGTTTCTCATACCTATCACAACTCACATGGGATTAGATATTTTTGATGACCACAACATTTGAAAATAAACCTCATCTTCTAGAACTATGAGAACTCTGATTCCAACCATAATTGGTATACGTTGAAAGTCTTCCAAAGGCCCAAACTCCATATCATTACATACATTAATGGGCCTCCTCCTAAGATGTGATCCCCAAATTTAAACCCCCAAATCATCAAGGAATTATTTTCAGGAACCAATCCCATACTTATTCATCTAAAATGAACTATACTCCCTTATGAAACTCATCGAACAACATGGGATAGGATTCCCATCCAAACGGGATATGTATAGATCATTTTTGAGGTTCAAACCCAACACTTAAAACCAACCTTGTTCTTCATGGACCATATTACAAAGAGGTTCTAATCCCTAATAGAAAACAACACTCTTTCCATGATCTTTGGGCCACATAGACAAAAGTCCCACACCAAACATTTATCAAGAACCTTTCTCTTAGATGTCATTACCACATGACATTAAATTTTATAGATAGGTCCTTATTGTAACGCCCCGAACCAAGTTACCAAGAGTCGGTGCATTATAGCGTAAATTGGCATGATCACAAAAGATCAAGTCTCGAAATACCGATTAGTTTAGTAGCGTTGGAAACACTAGATACATTCATAAATGTTACATTACATCATAAAGTGAAAAACTACAATAACATAGCCTCCATAGTCCACACTCATACACTCTTCTGACTATCCCTGCCGGTCAATCATAAAACACTTCTTCACATCCTGGAAAATATTAAATCATTAAAAGTGGTGAGATCATATGCTCAGTAAGGATAACAATATTTCGGAAGCTTTCATAAATAAACATTAACATTTAAGGCAATGTATAACTAAAACAAAAGAATTTTTAAACTTGAACTTCAACATAATATGGAAAAACTAAAATTAAATAATGCTATTTACTTACTCACATGGATATTCTACTAGTCAAATAATCACATGCAATATCAATAACCACTTTCATAAAGATGGAATGCATAATGACAGACTATCATAACCATGTAGCCAAGGCCTCGTGCCAAGACTACAAATAATATTTTGTCAAGGCCTTGTGTGAAGACACTGGTTTTTCTCATGAGACCTACCGATGCATCGAGGAGCTATAGCGGGCTCCACCCATCACTTATTAATTCCAATGCATTCCTCATATGAATAGGTTTAAACATATCATAAATCATATCATAATTGTATCACATAAAATGTGCATAAAGGGAACATAATATTTCCACACTTCAATCACAATATATCAATACAACACATTGATATAATAAAAACTTTATCAAAACCATTTTCAATACCAAAATAAAAGAATAGTAAAACATGGTATTTATTTTTCTTTTGAAAAAAAGTTATGGCTTATAGAGGAAGCTGAAACTCAAATAATAGTCATGGTGGCGTAGAAGTCATTGTCGCCACATACGTAAGAAAAAACATTCCATTTTTCGTTTAGTAAAAATGCTTCGTATAAAAATATTCCTTTTAATAAAAGTAAAAGTAAAAAGGGTTTATACACCGTATAAATGAAAGTTGTGTATAAAACCAAATATACCTCAATGAATGGAGATTGAGACGAAGTCCATACAAAGATTATTTTTAAAATAAAATACATATATTATGTGTATTTACTATAATTACACATAAAAAAAGTACAAACACAAGATTGGACATAATAATATCATGACATAATTTGAAAGTAGGAGATTAACCCAAAGAATGGAAATTGTGATAAGAAATTCCCTTACCTTGTTTCCGTCTTGACTCGACCATTATTTAACCTCCTGAATAATAAACTAGAGTTAATTTATAATTTCTTATGAACCTTTTTCAAGTTTATTATTCTTTTTATATCACTTATTACCATGTTATGAACATTATGTAATTAATTATGTTAATAACGGTCGTTTTGTCAATCTTTGGTACATGAGTCAAAAATAAACTTCTTAAAATTAAAATTTGTTCATGTGGTAAAATATCCATTATATCCATAATTATATTCATGATGTAGATATCATATACATCATATATATCCATTATATACATTCATTTATAATATTACATAACATTTAGAGGTAAGAAATGAAATGCACCGTTCATGGATATGGTAAGCCGTACGTACGCATGAACGATACATCCATTTCAATTTCGTATTTAATGGAATGAAGTTATAATTATATAAAGGTATAATATAATTCCAGTATAATATAATTTATAATACCATTTACTCCATCCTTTATACATCCCACATATGACATTAACGATTCAAATCACTTTGAGGGGGAGGTAGTCTGCATTTCCTAAAATGAAAATATCGCCTTATCCATAATGGAAACCATAAAGGTATGCCATAAATGAAAAATACCGAAGCTTAAGGAAAACATAAAAATATTATATATGATATATAAATATAGTGATGTCTTAATGGCCACCTTTGAAGGTGTTATATGAGTGTTTAACAATCATCGTTTCGTGAGGCAGAAATTTTCCATCCAGAGAAACAATATTTTCTTTAACCATTAGATATAGGTGTGTGTAAGTGTAGCTCGAATAATTCTTATAAAAACATCCTATTATATTGAAGATACAGTTTTTGTTACAAAAGAATGGAATAAAAAGAGTTTAAGGGGTTTGAGAAGCAAAATAAAAAAAATAACATAAGAGAAGACATTACCTTAAAATAGGGTAACTCTTTTTTGATTTGAGCCAAAGGCTTCCTTGGGAAGAATTATGCCCAAAGCGAGGAATCTAGGAGTAAGTGAGGGAAGTTGAGAGAGTATTTGGGAATAGGTTGTCCGAGCCAAAAGGCTTTGAAGGTGTGATTAAGGTGGTAGTGGTGGGGGCCTTTTATAAGAGGAGAGGAGGGGAACTCTTGGAAAGTCATGAAATGTTACTTTATTATACAATGAGTTTCAGATTTTAAAGGTCCCAAACATATATATCTAGAATCAAAGGTTATAAGGGTTAGAAATATACTCATCCAATAGATTTTTTAAAAGTTTAAGTCTTTGATTTTACATTATCTTTTTATTTTATTTAAATCGTTTATTAATGAGGTAGTCGTTGCATCGTCATGGTGTCATACATAATTTAATTTATTTAATGTATAAAAATTATAAAAAAATTATAATGATGTAGGAAATATTTTTATATTTCTAATGAATATTTATAGGCAAAAATATCACTTGTATAACTCCATTTAAAAATTGTTTTAGTAAAAAACTCATGTTTGTGACATTAAATAAAAGGTTTTTAATGACATTATCCAACCAAAGTCAATCCATGGGGTGCCAAAGTTGACCCATGGATTGTCTTGGTCGGCCATGACTCAAAAAATATGGGTAGGACAAGTGTAAAGGTATTTTCATATTTTCATAATATCATTTTTACCTTAAATTTCACCAATAACTTTAATCGCGATTAATTAAACTAAAAAGTTACTATTCACCAAAAATTATTTTAATCCCATTGAACCACATTTTACTTCCTAATGAAAACCATGTATGTAGGATTTTTTAAAATCAAATCACAGAAGTTGAAATGTTTCATTTAAATGATAAATTAGTTTTTTAACTACCACTTAGTGGTTTCACTATTCATCAAAAATTGATGTTTTTCAGAACAATCCCAAAATTTCACCCTATTCAATAATTGATATTCCGAATTCAAAAATGATGGCTATTTTACGAAATTCCAAACATATCAGTTGCATTAATTAATTTTATAACTAATTCCTTCTGTCACAACAAATAGCGTGTTTTTAAGAAACAATATATATCAAAAGATTGACAATTATTTATGCCCAATTTCAAAGTTAAATTAATTCGAATGAACACCATTGGATAAAATGGTAAACATATATTCTAATTATACTTTAAAACCACTCAATATTATAATTTTTCACTATAAATTATTTTGATTAAAAATATTGTTTTATATGTATTTTTCACTATTCATAAAAAATTGGAAGTTCTCCGAAAATTACAAAAAATTCAACTTAGGATAATTTCGATATTCCGAATACAAAAACGAAGTCCATTTGGCAAGATAAAATTTATAAAATCTAAAAAATTAGGTATTACTATTCATAATGGCTACTTTGATTGGTTGTGGTGTGTGTTAGAACTCAAAATTGCGTACAACACACGCTACTATATTATTCAAAGAGAAGTGTGACGTGGAAGCTTGGGGTGTTACATTCTCCCCTCCTTAAAATAATTGCATCCTCAAAATTTCATATAATATCACTGTATAAAAAGACTCGGGTGATTCTTCATCATAAGTTCCTCGGGTTCCCATGTTGCCTCCTCCATCTTATGGTTTCTCCATAGAACTTTTACCAGACGTGTCGTCTGGTTTCTCAACATTGTTCTCTTGTATCAAGAATTCTGACGGGCTCTTCGCAATAAGAAAGATCAGGTTCCAGTTCTAATTCCTCATAGGTGAGTACATGCGTTGGGTCTGGCATTTATTTTCTCAACAGTGATATGTGGAATACATCATGAACTTTGGAGAGACTTGGCGGCATTGCCAAACGGTAAGCTACAACCCCAATTTGTTCTAGAATTTTGAAGGGTCCGATGTGGCTGGTACTAAATTTACCCTTCTTAAGAAAACATATAACTCCCTTCCATGGAGATACCTTCAAGAAAACAGGATCTCCTACCTGAAATTCCAAATCCTTCCTTCTGGTTTCGGCATAGCTCTTCCACATACTTTGAGCTTCTTTGATGTGGTTTTGGATTACGTTCACCTTTTCCATCGTTTCCTCCACCAGTTCTAGGCCTACATGTTTTATTTCACCAACGTCATCCCAACAGGTTGGTGTGCGACATCTCTTTCCGTATAACGCTTCATATGGTTCCATATGAATACTTGAATGGAAGATATTTTTATAGGAAAATTCTACCAAAGGTAAATATTGATCCCACATTCCTTCAAAGTCAAGTGAGCATCATCTCAACATGTCTTCTAAGGTTTGAATAGTTCTTTCTGATTGTCCATCTCTTTGAGGGTGGTAAGCAGTGCTAAAACAAAGTTCAGTATCCAAGGCCTTCTAAAGACTTTTCCAAAATCGTGATGTAAAATGAGGATCACGATCCGAGACAATCGACAAGGGTACTCCATGAAGTATCACAACTTCATTAATATATATTCTTGCTAGACGTTCAAGTGGTAGATCTTCCCTTATAGCAAGAAAATGTGCTGACTTCGTGAGACGATCAACAATGACCCATATTGTGTCATTCCTTCTAGGAGTCTTTTGTAGTCCCATGACAAAATCCATCATAATATTATCCCATTTCCACTCAGGTATAGAAAGAGGTTGTAATAATCCACCATGTAGTTGCCTACCAGATTTCACTTATTGACAAACCATACATCTTGACACGAAATCAGCAATCTCCCTCTTCATGTTGTCCCACAAAAAATATCCCTTTAAATATCTATACATTTTGGTGCTCCCAGGGTGTATAGAGAAATTGGAACTATGATAATCATCCAACAATTCCCTCTTTATATTAGGTATATTGGGAACACAAAATCTCCTCCCAAATTTCAAAATTAAATCTTTATACACAAAGTTACTCAATCGCCCATCATTCACAGCTTTAATATTCTTTTTCAACTCTTCATTATTGGATTGAGAACACTTTATCGTTTCTAGTAAGGATGGTTTGGCAACTATTTGAAATTTTTTTGATGTTTCACCCTCCATGGTGATTCCCATATCCATCTTTACTAGATTCATGAAAATTGGAACCATTTCCACTCTCATCATGTTCAAAACTCCATGATATTTTATACTCAAAGCATCTGCAACCTTATTTTCCTTCCCTCTGTGGTAGTGTATTTTACAATCATAATCCTTGAGAAGTTCAAGCCATCGCCTTTGCCTCATGTTGAGTTCTTTTTTTTTGAGAAAACAAATTTCAAACTATTGTGATCGGTATATATCTCACATTTTTCACCATAGAGATAATTTCTCCATATCTTCAAGGAAACGATTACAGCAGCTAACATGAGATCATGAGTAGGATAGTTCTGTTGATCAATTTTTATCTGTCGTGATGCATAGGAAATAACCCTATCATTCTACATAAGGACACAACCAAGTCTTTTCATTGATGCATCACAATAAATAACGAACACATCATTCCCTAATGGTAGAGTCAATATAGGAGCATTGACTAATATTATCTTCAGTTCTTTAAAACATTCTTTACACTCTTTTGTCCAGACAAATTTAACCCCTTTACTTGTATTCTTCATTAATGGGTTAGCCGATCAGGAAAAATTCTGGACAAAATGTCGACAATAACCTGCAAAACCAATAAAGCTGCGTACCTCAGTCATACTCGTCGGTGCTAGCCATTCATGGATTGCCTTGGTCTTAGAATGATGATTGGAAATTCCATCCTTAGAGACAATATGGACATGAAAAGAAATCTCCTGAAACCAGAATTCACACTTGCTAAACTTCCCATATAATTCAAGCCTTTTAAGAGTCTTTAAGATAATGCGCAAGTGATTTTCATGATCTTCGTAGATTTTGGAGTATACCAAGATATCATCAATAAATACCAACACAAAATCATCAAGATATTCCTCTAAAACTCTATTCATTAGATCCATGTATACAGAGGGTGAATTAGTCAATCCGAAAGGCATTATTGTAAACTCATAATGCCTGTATCTTGTTCGAAATGCTATCTTCGGAATGTCTTCCTTCTTCACACACAACTGATGGTATCCAGATCGAAGGTCAATCTTTGAAAAGTATTGATATCCATGCAATTGGTCAAATAAATCATCAATGCGAGGTAGGGGCTACTTGTTATTTATTGTTATAGCATTGATCTCCCTGTAGTCAACGCACAACCACATAGATCCATCTTTCTTGTTAACAAAAAGGATAGGGGCTCCCCATGGAGAAACACTAGGGAGAATAAATCCCTTATTACACAATTCCTCTAGTTGTTTCTTTAGTTCAACTAATTCCACGGTGTCCATTCTATAAGGGGTATTCGATATAGGCCTTGATCCAGGAATTAAATCAATGGAAAACTCAACTTCTCATTCTGGAGGATGTCCAGGTAAATCTTCCAGAAACACATCTATATATTATTTCACAATAGGTACATCCTCTATTTGAACATTCCTTTCCTCACCCTTAGTCATTTCATTCTATTCCTCCAAATAATTTAATTTATTTGAGCTACTAGGGGTGGATCTAAATAAGAATTAGGTGGTGAAAATTCTGCTCTAAAAATAAGGTGTTCCTTATCATCATCATCAAAAATCGTAACCTCCTTCTTCTTAGAATAAATCTTTGCATCATAGTCAGAAAGCCAATCCATACCAAGGATTATATCAAACTCAATCATAGGTATGACAATGAGATCAGCGGATAAATAACATTTATGTGCTCTAATGGGGATTGATACAAAAAATGTTGTTGCAATGATACTTCCCATAATAGTTTTGACTGACAATTATCTTGTTAAATCAAATTGGAAATATCTAATTTTCATAGCCAACTGGGAAGATATGAAACCATACGATGATCCAGAATCAAATAATGCATTTGCTAAACTTGAGGAAACCATTAAATTACCTTCCACCACGTCTTTCAGAGCTTCAACCTCAGTAGTAGTGATAGAATAAGCTTGGCCTTTATCCCTTGGCCTTTTCTAAGGTAAGTTACCCTAATGATTAGGACATTATTTTTCATAATTTCCTATCTCTCAACAATTAAAGCATTCCACATTAACAACAACTTTATTTCCCTTGCAATAATGATCTTGGTGTCCTTTTTCACCACACTTGTAACAGACTCCCATCCCCTTCAAGAAAGTACCAGGTTGTTTCTTCCCACATTTACTACAGGACTGATATTCAACTTTTCCCTTCTTCCCCGTATTTCCATTTCCATATTGATCAGAAGATCTCTTCTTTTCTTGCTTTTCTTTAAAGTCAGAAGACTTAGAAAATTCCTTTTCTATCTTGATAGCACATGAGACAATATCTTCGTATGACGAGAAGGTTTATGAGACTAATGCTCAACAAAGAAATGGTTTTAACCCATAAATGAAACGATCAATCTTACTTCTTTGGTTACGTATATAATCTATAGCATGCCTCGCTAACCTTATAATGTTAGCCTCATACTTTGCAACATTCTCATCCTCCATCTGCCTAAAACTCAGAAATTGCCTTTCCATATCTACTAAATGGTCATGTGGAAAGTATTTTTCTAAGAAAATTTCCTTAAACTCCCTCCATTCCATACTTGATTCTTCTTCATCTTCCTTTGTGTTTTGAATCAGCGACCACCATTGATCGGAATCTCCAGTGAGGCGGTAGACTTCCATGATAACCTTCTCCATTTCACTACTCCCCAAGGCATGGAATATTTTCTCTACGGAGTTTATCTATTGCTCATATAATAATAGATATGTACGCCCATTAAATTTTGGCGGTTTTTGCCTCATGAAGCGCTCTAACATTGATCCTCCATGTTGCGGATCAGGGTGCTCCATACGAGTAAGGTTATTATTTATAACCTGAGTGAGTTTTCCCAGTATGGTGATAAGGTGATCAGCACCAGTTGTTTCTCCAGCTCCACAATAATTATCTTGTGCAGGAGGGGAATCCCTACATGGAGTGCGTGCATTTATATGGTTTCCATTCCTCCCACTAGGCACCATTTCTAAATAATGGCATAAACTAGATTAGTTTATGAATCAAAATACATAATTCCATACTTGTAAAACACTTAACATAAATTAAACTATTTATGGATATAATCCATAATCATAAAAAGAAATTTTTTCTTTGAGGAATTATATATTCATAAACCCTTCATAATGGTTTGTAAAGAAAATGAGAATTATCCTAAGCATAGCCCCCGGGAGTGTCGTAACCAAGAGTGTAGCAAGGCCCATTTTCGTGCAACATTTCCCATTCGAGTCTAGCTCAAAGCTTTGTTTTTTCGGTTTTACCCCTAGGTACATTTTTTCTAGATCTGCCTCTACCTGCACGTATCAAGACAGGGATGTATTGCTCGTAAAACACACAAAATCTCTATAATACAAAAATTCTAGGAAGATCTTCTATACTATTCCTCGAAGTCTATCTTCAGGCTATGTGCTTTAATCAGAGATTACCTAAATCTAGCTTCCAAGGTTAGTACTAAACTGCCTTTGATACCAACTGTAACGCCCCAACCCTAGTTACCCAGAGTTGGTGCATTATTGCGTAACATTGACATGATCACAAAAGATCAAGTCTCGAAAGGCCGATTAGTCTAGTAGCCTTGGAAACACTAGATACATTCATAAATGTTACATTACATCATAAAGTGAAAAACTAAAATAACAAAGTCTCCATAGTCCACACTCATATCCTCTTCTGACTATCCCTGCAGGTCATTCATAAAACACTTCTTCACATCCTGGAAAATATTAAAACCGTGAAAGGGGTGAGCTCAGATGCTCAGTAAAGATAAAAATTTTGCGAAAGCATTCATAAATAAAAATAAACATTTAAGAAAATGTGTATCTAAATCAAATTCCTTTTTAAACTTGAACATCAGCATAATATAGCAAAAATAAAATTAAATAATTCCATTTACTTACTCGTATGGAAATTCTATTAGTCGAATAATCACATGAAATATCAATAACCACTTTCATAAAGATGGAATTCATAATTCCAGACTATCATAACCACGTAGCCAAGGCCTTGTGCCAAGACTACAAATAAGATTTTGTCATGTCCTCGTTCCAAGACAATATTTTGTCTCATGAGACCTATCGATGCATCGAGGAGCTATAGCGGGCTCCACCCCTCACTTATTAATTCCAATGCATTCCTCATATGAATAGGTTTAAACATATCACAAACCATTACATAATTTTATCACATAATACGTGCATAAAGGAAACATATGATATCCCCACTTCAATTACAAGATATCAATACAACACATTGATATAATTAAAACGTTATCAAAACCATTTTCAATGTAAAAATAAAAGAAAATTAAAACATGGTATTTATTTTTCTTTAAAAAAAAGTTATGGCTTATAGAGGAAGCCGAAACTCAAATAATAGTCACGGCGGCGGAGAATTTGTTGTCGCTGCATATGTAAGAAAAAACATTCCTTTTGTCGTTTAGTAAAAACTCTTCGTATAAAAAGATTCCCTTTGAATAAAAGTAAATGTCAAAGGGGTTTATACACCGTATAAATTAAAGTTTTTTATAAAACCAAATATGCCTCAATGAAAGGAGATTGAGATAATTTCCTTACAAAGATCATTTTTAAAATAAAATAGATCTATTATGTGTATTTACAATAAGCACACATAAAGAAAGTAAAAACACAATATAGGACATAATAATATCCTGACATAATTTGAAAGTTGGAGATTAACCCAAAGAATGGAAATTGGGTTAAGAAATTCCCTTACCTTATGTCCGTCTTGACTTGACCATTCTTTAACCTCCTGAATAATAAACTAGAGTAAATTTACAATTTCTTAAGAACCTTTTTCAAGTTTATTATTCCTTTTATATCAGTTATTACCTTGTTATGACGATTATGTAATTAATTATGTTAATAACGGTTGTTTTGTCGATCTTTGGTACTTGAGTCAAAAATAAACTTCTTAAAATTACAAGTTGTTCATGTGGTAAAATATCCATTATATCCATAATTATTTTCATGATTTATATATCATATACATAATATATATCTATTATTTACATTAATTTATAATATTACATAACATTTAGAGTTATGAAATGAAATGCACCGTTCATGGAGACGGTAAGCCGTACGTACGCATGAACACTACTTTCATTTATATTTCATATTTAATGGAATGATGTTATAATTATAAAAAGGTATAATATAATTCCAGTATAATATAATGTATAATACCATTTACTCCATCCTTTATACATCCCACATATGGGAATAACGATTCAAAGAACTTTGTGGGGGCGGTAGTTCGCACTTCATAAAATGAAAATATCGCGTTTACCCACAATGGAAACCATAAAGGTATGCCTTAAATGAAAAATACAGAAGCATAAGGTAAAAATAACCATATTATATATCATATATAAATATAATTACATCTTAATGGCCACCTTATAAAGTGTTATATGACATTTGAACGATCATCGTTTCGTGAGGAAGAAATTCACCATCCACAGAAATAGTATGTTTTGTAACCCTTAGATGTAGGTGTGTGTAATTCTGGCTAGAATCCATCTTATAACAACATCCTATTATATTTAAGACACTGTATTAGTTAAAAAATATAGGAATAAAAAGATTTTAAGGGGTTGGAGAAGCAAACTAAAACAAAATAACATAAGAGAAGACATTACCGTAAAATCGGGTAACTCTTTTTTGATTTGAGCCAATGGATTCTTTCGGAAGAATTATTCATAAAGTGAGGCTTCTAGGAGTAATAGAGGGAAGTTGATAGAGTATTTGGATAGAGTTTGGCTGAGCCAAAAGGCTTTGATGGTGTGAGTAAGGTGGTAGTGGTGGGGGCCTTTTATAAGAGGAGAGGAGGGGCACTCTTGGAAAGTCATTAAATGTTACTTTATTATATAATGAGTTTCGGATTTTAAAAATCCCACAATTATATGTTTCGAGTATAAGGTGATAAGGGTTCAAAATATACTCATACAATAGGTTTTTGAAAATTTTATGTCTTAGATTTTACATTATCTTTTTATTTTATTTAAATCGTTAATTAATGAGGTAATCGCTGCATCATCATGGTGTCATACATAATTTAATTTATTTAATGTCTAAAAATTATAAAAAATTTCTCATGATATAGGAAATAGTTTTATATTTATAATGAATATTTATAGTCAAATATATGACTTGTATAACCCCATTTAAAAATTATATTAGTAAAACAACTCATGTTTGTGACATTTTTATTTTAACATGAAATAAAACGTTTTTAGTGTCATTTTACAACCAATGTGGCTCCATGGGGCCCCCAAGTTGACCCATGGATTTTCTTGGTCGTCCATGACTCATCCAATAGGGGTAGGACAAGTGTACTGATATTTTAATATTTTTATAATATCATTTTTACCATAAATTTCACTAATTACCTTTAATCATGATTAATTAAACTTAAAAGATACTATTCACCAAAAATTATATTAATCCCATTGAACCCCATTTTACTTCCTAATTACAACAATGTATGTCAGATTTTTGAAAATCAAATCACAGAAGTGGCAATGTTTAATTTAAACGAAAAATCAGTTTTTTAACTACCACTTAGTGGTTTCACTATTAATCAAAAATTGATGTTTTTCATAACAATCCCAAAATTTCACCCTAAGATATGATTGATATTCCGAATTCAAAAATGATGTCTATTTTAAAAAATTTCAAAAATATAAGTTGCATTAATTAATTTTATAACTAATTCCCGTTGTCACAACAAATAGCATGTTTTTAAGAAACAATATATATCAAAAGATTTACAATTGTTTATGTCCTATTTTTAAGTGAAATTAATTCTATTGAACAACATTGGATAAAATGGTAAAAATATATTCTAATTATACTTTAAAAACACTCAATAGTATAATTTATAATTATAAATTAATTTTTTAAAAAAATTTGTTTTTAAGTATTTTTCACTATTCATAAAAAGTGGAAGTTCTCTGAAAATTACAAAAAATTCAACATAGGATAATTTCGATATTCCGAATACAAAAAAGAGGTCCATTTTGAAAGATAAAATTTATAAAATTTAAAAAATTAGGTATTACTATTCATAACAGCTACTTTGATTGGTTGTGGTGTGTGTTAGAACTCGAAATTGCGTACAACACACGCTACTGTATTATTCAAAGAGAAGTGTACCGTGGAAGCTTGGGGTGTTACACTTATCACGTGGCCTATAAAATTATGATGTGTCTCATTAAGAAGAATAGAACCGAATGGGTTCTGATTCCATTCACAAGGACACATAGGTATACCATTTTTTCACATGAATACAAAATCAAAACAAACTATCGTCTAACTGGATGACAATAAATTCAAGAGTGCCCCACAGAGTGTCTTAAAAACCATTTACATCATAATTATGGTTAAGAGATTAATTAAATAGAATATAAGAGGATAAGAGTTATAGATAACCTTGAATACATATATATGATTCTAAATTTCACACATGCAAATAATTGATTGCAAATTCCAAGGGAATCCTATGTTATACATGGTGAATTAATAAGGATTGAGGAAAATATCTCAAATATATATGAGATTCCCGAATTAGGAAATAATTCCCCTCAAGAGGGTGTGATGAGTCCGACCTCCCATCCTCTCGACCAATTCTTGTTCTTAACTATCATAAGTTCAAACTTAACGAACACTTTCCCTTTGAAATCATGTCCCTTTGAGTAAAAAATTGTTTCATGTTTTTGGTTCCATAAATAAATCCAATGGAAACTGCTTGGACGATGTGATTTCAAACCAGAACACATGTTCTGATGTACTTTGTAACAAACATTAAATAACATTACATGACATCCTATATATTATTTATATTTTTCACATTTTCATATATCTATTACCCAATTTATCTAATCTACCCATTATATAAATATATTTATATAAAAAAAATTTCATATCTCAATACACTCAACTTGATATTAAACCATTCAATGAATGAATACTCAATGGTCACCTGGTATATTATTAAAAATCATGTATCCCATATCTCACTATTCTTTCACTGTAACACCCCGAGCTTCCATGATACGCTTGTAATTCAATAATGCAATAGCTTGCATTGTACGCAAGTTCGAGTTCTAAAACACCACGACTAATCAAAGTAGCCATTGTTAATAGTAATAACCACTTTTTAAAATTATAGAAATTTAATATTTCAAAATGGACTTCATTTTTGTATTCGTAATATCAAAATTATCCTATATTGAATTTTTGGAGAACTTCTAAATTTTTATGAATAGTGAAAATTACTTAAAAAAAACTTTTTAAATCAAAATAATTTATAGTGATAAATTATACTATTTAGTGGTTTTAAAGTATAATTAGAATATATTTTTACCATTTTATCCAATGGTGGTCATTAGAATTAATTTAACATTGAAATTGGACATAAACAATTGCCAATCTTTTGATATAAATTGCTTAATAAAAACACGCTATTTGTTGTAACAGCGGGAATTAATTATAAAATTAATTAATGCAACATATATGTTTGTAATTTTGTAAAATAGACATCATTTTTGAATTCGGAATATCAATTATAGCTTAGGGTGAAATTTTGGCCTTATTCTGAAAAACTTCAATTTTTGATGAATAGTGAAACCACTAAGTGGTAGTTAAATAACTGATTTTTCGTTTAAATGAAATATTACCACTTCTGTGATTTGATTTTCAAAAATCCGACATAAATGGTTTTCATTAAGAAGTAAAATGTGGTTCAATGAGATTAAAATAATTTTTTGGTGAATAGTAACTTTTAAGTTCTTAATCGCGATTAGAGGTAATTAGTGTAGTTTAAGGTACAAATAATGTTTTAATAATATGAGATGAGCATGACACTTGTCCTACTCCTATTTTATGAGTCATGGCCGACCAAGACAACCCATGGGTCAACTTGGGGACCCCATGGAGCCACTTTAGTTGGAAAATGACATTATTATATATTTATTTAATGTTAAAATTAAATTGACACAAACATGAGTTATTTTACTAAAACAGTTTTTAAGTGGGGTTACACAAGTCCATATTTTGACTATAAATATTAATTAGAAAGCTAAAAAGATTTCCTACATCATAGTATTTTGTTTATAATTTTTAGACATTAAATAAAGTAAATTATTTATGACATCATTATGATGCAGCGATGACCTCATTATTTAACGATTTAAATAAAATGAGAAGATAATGAAAAATCCAAGGCTTACGCTTGTCCAAAGCCTATTGGATGAGGTGATTTCGAAACCTTATCACCTTATCCTCGAATTATATAAGTGTGGAACATTTAGAATCCGAAAATCATTGTGAAATAATATAACATTTCAATCTTTCCAAAAGTGCCCCTCCTCTCCACTTATAAAAGGCCCCCACCTCTCCCACCTTATTCACACATTCAAGTCATTTGTCTCGGCCAAACTCTGCCCAAATACTCTCCCAACATCCCTCGATTACTCCTAGAAGCCTCACTTTGGGCAGAACTCTTCCCAAGGAAGCCTTTGGCTCAAATCAAAAAGAGTTACCCGATTTTGAGGTAATGTCTTCTCTAATGTTGTTTTGTTTTATTTTTCTTCTCCAACCCCCTAAACTCTTTTTATTCATTTCTTTTGTAACAACACCAGTATCCTAAATATACTAGGATGTTTTTATAAGAAGTATTCGAGCTACACTTACACACACCTATATATAATGGTTAAAGAACATACAGTTTCTGTGGATGGCGAATTTCTGTCTCACAAAACGATGATTGTTCAACACTCATATAACACCTTAAAAGGTGGCCATTAAGATGTCACTATTTTTATATATGATATATAATATTTTTATGGTTTACTTATGCTTTTGTATTTCTCATTTATTGCATACTTTATGATTTCCATTATGGGTAAAACGCGATAATTTCATTTTAAGAAGTGCGGACTACCGCCCCCTCAAAGTGATTTGAATCGTTAATGCCATATGTGGGATGTATAAAGGATGGAGTAAATGGTATTATACACTATATTATACTGGAATTATATTATACATTTATATCATTATGATTTAGTTCCATTAAATATGAAATTGAAATGAAAGTAGCGTTCATGCGTACGTACGGCTTACCGTCTCCATGAACGGTGCATTTCATTTCTTACCTATAAATGTTACGTAATATTATAAATGAATGTATATACTGGATATATAAGATATATATGACATCTAAATCATGAATATAATTCTGGATATAATGTATATTCTACCACATGAACAACTTGTAATTATAAGAAGTTTATTGTTGACTCAAGTACCAAAGATTGACAAAACGACCGTTATTAACTTAAATAATTACATAATGTTCATAACATTGTAATAAGTGATATAAAAAGGATAATTAAATTGAAAATGGTTCTTAATAAGGTAGATATTAACTCTAGTTTATTATTCAGGATGTTAATGAACGGTTGAGTCAAGTCGGACACAAGGTAAGGGAACCTCTTAACCCAACTTCCATTCATTGGGTTCATCTCCTACTTTCAAATTATGTCATGATATTATTATGTCCAATCTTGTATTTGTACTTTCATTATGTGTACTTATAGTTAATACATATAATAGATCTATTTTATTTAAAAAATGATCTTTGTAATGGAATTTCTTAACCCAACTTCCATTCTTTGGGTTAATCTCCTACTTTCAAATTATGTCATGATATTATTATGTCCTATATTGTATTTGTACATTATTTATGTGTACTTATAGTGAATACACATTATAGATGTACTTTATGTAAAAAAATGATCTTTTTAAGGACTTTGTCTCAATCCCCTTTCATTGAGGCATATTTGGTTTTATACACAACTTTCTTTTATACGGTGTATAAACCCCTTTGACTTTTACGTTTATTCAAAAGGAATCTTTTTTATACGAAGCGTTTTACTAAACGACAAAAGGGAATGTTTTTCTTTCCGTACTTATGCGGGCGACAACGACTTCTCTGCCGCCGTGACCATTATTTGAGATTCGGCTTCCTATACAAGCCATCATTTTTTTAATGAAAAATAAATACAAAGTTTTAACTTTCTTTTATTTTGGTATTGAAAATGGTTTTGAAAGCATTTTTATTATATCAATGTGTTGTATTGATATATTGTGATTGAAATTTGGAAATGTTATGTTTCCTTTATGCATGTTTTATGTGATAAGATTATGTTATGGTTTATGATATGTTTAAACCTATTCATATGAGTAATGTATTGGACTTAATAAGTGACGGGTGGATCCCGCTATAGCTCCTCGATGCATCGGCAGGTCTCATGAGACAAACTAGTGTCTTGGCACGAGGCCTTGACAAAATCTAATTTGTGGTCTTGGCACGAGGCCTTGACTACGTGGTTATGATAGTGTGTCATTATGCATTCCATCATTATGAAAGTGGTTATTTATATTGCATGTGATTATTTGACCAGTAGAATATCCATGTGAAGAAGTAAATGGCATTATCTCATTTTACTTTTACCATATTATGTTGAAGTTCAAGTTTAAAAGGCTTTTTTTTAGTTATACATTTCCTTAAATGTTAATGTTTATTTATGAAAGCTTCCGCTACATTGTTAACCTTACTGAGCATCTGAGCTCACCCCTTTCATTGTTTTAATATTTTTCCAGGATGTGAAGAAGTATTTTATGAATGACCTACAGGGGTAGTCAGAAAGGGATATGATTGTGGACTATGAAGACCATGTTATTGTAGTTTGTTTACTTTTTGATGTAATGAAAGACTTATGAATGTATCTAGTGTTTCCAAGGCTACTAAACTAATTGGTCTTTCGAGACTTGATGTTTTGTGATCATGCCAATGTTACGAACTAATGCACCGACTCTGGGTAGCTGGGGTCGGGGCGTTACAGTTGGTATCATAGGCAGTTTAGTACTATCCTTGGAAGCTAGATTTAGATAAACTCTGATTAGAGAACATAGCCCAAAGATAGACTTTGAGGATTAGTATAGAAGAACTTCCTAGAATTTTGTTATTGTAGAGATTTTGTGAGTTTTCAGAGAAATACATCCCTGTCTGGATACGAGCAGGTAGAGGCGGCTCTGGCACAGATGTACCTTGGGGTAAAACCCGAAAACACCGCTTTGAGCTAGACTCAAACGGGAACTGGTGCACGACAACGGGCCTTGCTGTACTCTTGGTTACGACACTCCCGGGGGATATGCTTAGGATAATTCTCATTTTCTTTACAAACCACTATGAAGGGTTATGAGTATATACTTTATCAAAGGAAACATTTCTTTTTATGATTATGGATTATATCCATAAATAGTTCAATTTATGTAAATTATTTTACAAATATGAAATTATGTATTTTATTTCATAAACTAATCTAGTTTACGCAATTGTTTAGAAATGGCGCCTAGTGGAAGAAATGGAAACCGTATCAATGCACACACTCCATGTAGGGATTTCCCTCCTGCTTAAGATAATTATAGTGGGGCTGGTGATGCAACTGGTGCCGATCAGCTAATCACCATACTGGGACAACTTACTCAGGTTATGAATAATAACCTTACTCATATGAAGCACCCTGATCCGCAACGTGGAGGATCAATGCTAGACCGTTTCATGAGGCAACAACCACCAACCTTCAATGGGGGTACAAATCCGTTAGTAGCTAAGCAATGGATAAACTCCTTAGAGAAAATATTCCATGCCTTGGGGAGTAGCGAAAGGGAGAAGATTGTCATGGCAGTTTACCGCCTCACTGGAGATGCCGATCAGTGGTGGTCGCTAATTCAAAACACAAAGGAAGATGATGACGTATCGAATATGGAATGGAGGGAGTTCAAAGATATTTTCTTAGAAAAATACTTTCCTCGTGACCATCGAGCAGATATGGAAAGGCAATTTCTGAGTCTGAGGAAGAAGGAGGATGAGAATGTCGCAAAGTATGAGGCCAACTTTACAAGGTTAGCAAGGCATGCTGCCGATTATATACGTAACCCAAGGAGTAAGATTGATCGTTTCTTTGATGGGTTAAAACCATTTCTCCGTCGAGCTTTAGTATCACAATCCTTCTCATCATACGAAGATATTGTCTCGTGTGCTATCAAGACAGAAAAGGAATTCTCTAAGTCTTATGACAACAAAGTAAAGCAAGAGAAGAAGAGAATGGTGGAACAAGAGACATATAAAGGGAAAAAGGGAAAGAAGGATTTTCCATTATGTGATAATTTTGGGAAGAATCACCCTGGTACTTGCCTAAAAGGAATGGGAGTTTGTTATAAATGTGAAGAAAAGGGTCACCAGGCTCGTGATTGTAAGGGAAAGAAAGAGGCTGTCAAAGTTGAATGCTACAATTGTAGAGAAATGGGTCATTATGCAAATGAATGCCCTAAGCGTCAGGGAAACTTACCTCAGAAAAGGCCAAGGGATCAAGGACAATCTTATGTTGTTACTACAGTTGAAGCAGAATAACTAATGTATTGGTGCTTTTGGACTCATGGATTATATTCTGATTATTAGAAAAATGTGATATATATATAAGGATTGTACTACAGTACTTGTTGATTTTAGTAAGGTTTTAATATGATGAAGGTAATTATATTTTTAGTATGTGAAAATAAGAGAAACTTTACTTTGTTTGGGGAATCTGATAAATTGATTTTGGAATTAAGAGACCTTTTAGAGAAAGTCTGGAAAGAGGTATTTTGGATAACTGTAAAGGTTGGAGTGGATTAAGTTGATCTTTGGATAGTATTGTTTAAGGTTAAAATTTTTTTTTGAAGATTATTTTTGGAATATTATGATACCATAGTTTTAGGAAAAGGACAGCCTGCAGGGTGGGGCATAACCCGTCACGTCGGACAAAGCTGCAGGAATCGAAGCCACAATCATAGTGCGACAAGACTTTATTTCCTACCACTAGCCTACAGGAAGTCCCTGGTTATTACAAAATAATTTTACTAATCTAAATGGTATGTGTTAACATTTGAAACCTTATACAATTAGGATAAGCATAATATTTTTGAGTTCTATTATCCTTTTGAGTGAAAGATTAGTAGAAGGTTGAAACTCTAATTGTCAAGAATAAATATATATATATACCTATATCTTATTCAATGAATAAATTAATTCTTAAACATTATTAAAGGGATATTAAAACCAAAAATGTGTTATCCTAATACCTTATGTCTTGTTGAACTGATTATATTTTAAATCAACATAGATTGATATCTTTGAGGCCCTCAATTTGACAGTTGATTGTGATTGATGACCTCAATCACTCCCTACAAATATTTACGTTTTTCCTCCAATCATATGTCTTTAATTGCCACCAATGTTCTCCTAATCGAGATCATAATTGGGTGGTGACTTTTTCATTTCCCTTCCCCTCTTATTAAGGCTAAATTTTATTAATCTTATTTCCGATGTGGGTTTTCCACAAAGGTATTTTCTCTTTTCAACCTTTTATTTACAAAGAAAAATTTCAAATTGCGAGGACGCAATTTATTGAAGGAGGGGAGAATGTAACACCCCGAGCTTCCATGATACGCTTCTAATTCAATAATGAAATAGCTTGCATTGTACGCAAGTTCAAGTTCTAAAACACCGCGACTAATCAAAGTAGCCGTTTTGAATAGTAATAACCACTTTTTAAAATTATAGAAATTTAATATTTCAAAATGTACTTCATTTTTGTATTCGTAATATCGAAATTAGCCTATATTGAATTTTTGGAGAACTTCTAAATTTTTATGAATAGTGAAAATTACATAAAAACAACTTTTTAAATCAAAATAATTTATAGTGATAAATTATACTATTTAGTGGTTTTAAAGTATAATTAGAATATATTTTTACCATTTTATCCAATGGTGGTCATTAGAATTAATTTAACATTGAAATTGGACATAAACAATTGCCAATCTTTTGATATAAATTGATCTTAAAAACACGCTATTTGTTGTAACAGCGGGAATTAATTATAAAATTAATTAATGAAACTTATATGTTTGTAATTTTGTAAAATAGACATCATTTTTGAATTCGGAATATCAATTATAGCTTAGGGTGAAATTTTGGCCATATTCTGAAAAACTTCAATTTTTTATGAATAGTGAAACCACTAAGTGGTAGTTAAATAACTGATTTTTTGTTTAAATGAAATATTACCACATCTGTGATTTGATTTTCAAAAATCCGACATAAATGGTTGTCATTAAGAAGTAAAATGTGGTTCAATGAGATTAAAATAATTTTTTGATGAATAGTAACTTTTAAGTTCTTAATCGCGATTAGAGGTAATTAGTGTAGTTTAAGGTACAAATAATGTTTTAATAATATGAGATGAGCATGACACTTGTCCTACTCCTATTGGATGAGTCATGGCCGACCAATACAACCCATGGGTCAACTTGGGGACCCCATGGAGCCACTTTAGTTGGAAAATGACATTAATATATATTTATTTAATGTTAAAATTAAATTGACACAAACTTGAGTTATTTTACTAAAACAGTTTTTAAGTGGGGTAACACAAGTCCACATTTTGACTATAAATATTCATTAGAAAGTTAAAAAGATTTCCTACATCATAGTATTTTGTTTATAATTTTTAGACATTAAATAAAGTAAATTATTTATGACATCATTATGATGCAGCGATGACCTCATTATTTAACGATTTAAATAAAATGAGAAGATAATGAAACATCCAAGGCTTACACTTGTCCAAAGCCTATTAGATGAAGAGATTTAGAAACCTTATCACCTTAGCCTATAATTATATAAGTGTGGGACCTTTAGAATCCGAAAATCATTGTGAAATAATATAACATTTCAATCTTTCCAAAAGTGCCCCTCCTCTCCACTTATAAAAGGCCCCCACCTCTCCCACCTTATTCACACCATAAAGCCATTTGGCTCGGCCAACCTCTGCCCAAATACTCTCCCAACATCCCTCTATTACTCCTAGAAGCCTCACTTTGGGAATAACTCTTCCCAAGGAAGCCTTTGGCTCAAATCAAAAAGAGTTACCCGATTTTGAGGTAATGTCTTCTCTAATGTTGTTTTGTTTTATTTTTATTCTCCAACCCCCTAAACTCTTTTTATTCATTTCTTTTGTAACAACAACAGTATCCTCAATATACTAGGATGTTGTTATAAGAAGTATTAGAGCTACACTTACACACACCTACATCTAATGGTTAAAGAACATACAGTTTCTGTGGATGGCGAATTTCTGCCTCACGAAACGATGATTGTTCAACACTCATATAACACCTTAAAAGGTGGCCATTAAGATGTCACTATTTTTATATATGATATATAATATGTTTATGGTTTACTTATGCTTCTGTATTTCTCATTTATGGCATACTTTATGATTTCCATTATGGGTAAAACACGATAATTTCATTTTAGGAAGTGCGGACTACCGCCCCCTCAAAGTGATTTGAATCGTTAATGCCATATGTGGGATGTATAAAGGATGGAGTAAATGGTATTATACACTATATTATACTGGAATTATATTATACATTTATATCATTATGATTTAGTTCCATTAAATATGAAATTGAAATGAAAGTAGTGTTCATTCGTACATACGGCTTACTGTCTCCATGAACGGTGCATTTCATTTCTTACCTCTAAATGTTACGTAATATTATAAATGAATGTATATACTGGATATATAAGATATATATGACATCTAAATCATGAATATAATTCTGGATATAATGGATATTCTACCACATGAACAACTTGTAATTATAAGAAGTTTATTGTTGACTCAAGTACCAAAGATCGACAAAATGACCGTTATTAACATAAATAATTACATAATGTTCATAACATTGTAATAAGTGATATAAAAAGGATAATGAAATTGAAAATGGTTCTTAATAAGGTAGATATTAACTCTAGTTTATTATTCAGGAGTTTAATGAACGGTTGAGTCAAGTCGGACACAAGGTAAGGGAACTTCTTAACCCAACTTCCATTCATTGGGTTCATCTCCTACTTTCAAATTATGTCATGATATTATTATGTCCAATCTTGTATTTGTACTTTCATTATGTGTACATATAGTGAATACATATAATAGATCTATTTTATTTAAAAAATGATCTTTGTAAGGGAATTTCTTAACCCAACTTCCATTCTTTGGGTTAATCTCCTACTTTCAAATTATGTCATGATATTATTATGTCCTATATTGTATTTGTACATTATTTATGTGTACTTATAGTTAATACACATTATAGATGTAATTTATGTAAAAAAATGATCTTTTTAAGGACTTCGTCTCAATCCCCTTTCATTGAGGCATATTTGGTTTTATACACAACATTCTTTTATACGGTGTATAAACCCCTTTGACTTTTACGTTTATTCAAAAGGAATCTTTTTTATACGAAGTGTTTTACTAAACGACAAAAGGGAATGTTTTTCTTTCCGTACTTATGTGGAGACAACGACTTCTCCACCGCCGTGACCATTATTTGAGATTCAGATTCCTATACAAGCCATCATTTTTTTTAATGAAAAATAAATAAAAAGTTTTAACTTTCTTTTATTTTGGTATTGAAAATGGTTTTTAAAGCATTTTTATTATATCAATGTGTTGTATTGATATATTGTGATTGAAATGTGGAAATGTTATGTTTCCTTTATGCATGTTTTATGTGATACGATTATGTTATGGTTTATGATATGTTTAAACCTATTCATATGAGGAATGCATTGGACTTAATAAGTGATGGGTGGAGCCCGCTATAGATCCTCGATGCATCAGCAGGTCTCATGAGACAAACTAGTGTCTTGGCACGAGGCGTTGACAAAATCTTATTTGTGGTCTTGGCACGAGGCCTTGACTACGTGGTTATGATAGTCTGGCATTATGCATTCCATCATTATGAAAGTGGTTATTGATATTGCATGTGATTATTCGACCAGTAGAATATCCATGTGAAGAAGTAAATGGAATTATCTCATTTTACTTTTGCCATATTATGTTGAAGTTCAAGTTTAAAAGGCTTTTGTTTTAGTTATACATTTCCTTAAAATTTAATGTTTATTTATGAAAGCTTCCGCTACATTGTTAACCTTACTGAGCATCTGAGCTCACCCCTTTCAATGTTTTAATATTTTTCCAGGATGTGAAGAAGTATTTTATGAATGACCTACAGGGGTAGTCAGAAAGGGATATGATTGTGGACTATGAATACCATGTTATTGTAGTTTGTTTACTTTTTGATGTACTGAAAGACTTATGAATGTATCTAGTGTTTCCAAGGCTACTAAACTAATCGGTCTTTCGAGACTTGATCTTTTGTGATCATGCCAATGTTACGAACTAATGCACCGACTTTGGGTAGCTGGGGTCGGGGCGTTACAGTTGGTATCAGAGGCAGTTTAGTACTAACCTTGGAAGCTAGATTTAGAAAAACTCTGATTAGAGCACATAGCCCAAAGATAGACTTTGAGGATTAGTATAGAAGAACTTCCTAGAATTTTGTTATTGTAGAGATTTTGTGAGTTTTACGAGCAATACTTCCCTGTCTGGATACGAGCAGGTAGAGGCGGCTCTGGAACAGATGTACCTAGGGGTAAAACCCGAAAACACCGCTTTGAGCTAGACTCGAACGGGAACTGGTGCACGACAACGGGCCTTGCTGTACTCTTGGTTACGACACTCCCGGGGGATATGCTTAGGATAATTCTCATTTTCTTTACAAACCACTATGAAGGGTTATGAGTATATACTTTCACAAAGGAAACATTTCTTTTTATGATTATGGATTATATCCATAAATAGTTCAATTTATGTAATGTATTTTACAAATATGAAATTATGTATTTTATTTCATAATCTAATCTAGTTTACGCAATTGTTTAGAAATGGCGCCTAGTGGAAGAAATGGAAACCGTATCAATGCACGCACTCCATGTAGGGATTGGCCTCCTGCTCAAGATAATTTTAGTGGGGATGGTGATGCAACTGGTGCCGATCAGCTAATCACCATACTGGGACCACTTACTCAGGTTATGAATAATAACCTTACTCGTATAGAGCACCCTGATCCGCAATGTGGAGGATCAATGCTAGACCGTTTCATGAGGCAACAACCACCAACCTTCAATGGGGGTACAAATCTGTTAGTAGCTGAGCAATGGATAAAATCCTTAGAGAAAATATTCCATGCCTTGGGGAGTAGCGAAAGGGAGAAGGTTTTCATGGCAGTTTACCGCCTCACTGGAGATGCCGATCAGTGGTGGTCGCTAATTCAAAACACAAAGGAAGATGATGACGTATTGAATATGGAATGGAGGGAGTCCAAAGAGATTTTCTTAGAAAAATACTTTCCTCGTGACCATCGAGCAGATATGGAAAGGCAATTTATGAGTCTAAGGCAGAAGGAGGATGAGAATGTCGCAAAGTATGAGGCCAACATTACAAGGTTAGCAAGGCATGTTGCCGATTATATACGTAACCCAAGGTGTAAGATTGATCGTTTCTTTGATGGGTTAAAACCATTTCTCTGTCGAGATTTAGTATCACAATCCTTCTCATCATACAAAGATATTTTCTCGTGTGCTATCAAGACAGAAAAGAAATTCTCTAAGTCTTATGACGACAAAGTAAAGCAAGAGAAGAAGAGAACGGTGGAACAAGAGACAGATAAAGGGAAAAAGGGAAAGAAGGATTTTCCATTATGTGATAATTGTGGGAAGAACCACCCTGGTACTTGCCTAAAAGGAATGGGAGTTTGTTATAAATGTGGAGAAAAGGGTCACCAGGCTCGTGATTACAAGGGAAATAAAGAGGCTGTCAAAGTTGAATGCTACAATTGTAGAGAAATGGGTCATTATTCAAATGAATGCCCTAAGCGTCAGGGAAACTTATCTCAGAAAAGGCCAAGGGATCAAGGACAATCTTATGCTGTTACTACAGTTGAAGCAGAATAACTAATGTATTGGTGCTTTTGGACTCATGGATTATATTCTGGTTATGAGAATAATGTGATATATATATAAGGATTGTACTGCAGTACTTGTTGATTTTAGTAAGGTTTTAATATGATGAAGGTAATTATATTTTTAGTATGTGACAATAAGAGAAACATTACTTTGTTTGGGGAATCTGATAAATTGATTTTGGAATTAAGAGACCTATTAGAGAAAGTCTGGAAAGAGGTATTTTGGATAACTATAAAGGTTGGAGTGGATTAAGTTGATCTTTGGATAATATTGTTTAAGGTTAAAAAATTTTTTTGAAGATTATTTTTGGAATATTATGATACCATAGTTTTAGGAAAAGGACAACCTGCAGTGTGGGGAATAACCCGTCGCGTCAGACAAAGATGCAGGAATCGAACCCACAATCATAGTGCGACAGGTCTTTATTTCCTACCACTAGCCTACAGGAAGTCCCTGGTTATTACAAAATAATTTTACTAATCTAAATGGTATGTGTTAACATTTGGAACCTTATACAATTAGGATAAGCATAATATTTTTGAGTTCTATTATCCTTCTGAGTGAAAGATGAGTAGAAGGTTGAAACTCTAATTTTCAAGCATAAATATATATATACCTATCTCTTATTCAATGAATAAATTAATTCTTAAACATTATTAAAGGGATATTAAAACAAAAAATGTGTTATCCTAATACCTTATGTCTTGTTGAACTGATGATATTTTAAATCAACATAGATTGATATCTTTGAGGCCCTCAATTTGACAGTTGATTGTGATTGATGACCTCAATCACTCCCTACAAATATTTACGTTTTTCCTCCAATTATATGTCTTTAATTTCCACCAATGTTCTCCTAATCGAGATCATAATTGGGTGGTGACTTTTTCATTTCCCTTCCCCTCATATTAAAGCTAAATTTTATTAATCTTATTTCTGATGTGGGTTTTCCACAAAGGTATTTTCTCTTTTCAACCTTTTATTTACAAAGAAAAATTTCAAATTGCGAGGACGCAATTTATTGAAGGAGGGGAGAATGTAACATCCCAACCTGCCATGATACGCTTCTAATTCAATAATGCAATAGTTTGCATTGTAACCAAGTTCGAGTTCTAAAACACCGCGACTAATCAAAGTAGCCGTTGTGAATTGTAATAACCACTTTTTAAAATTATAGAAATTTTATATTTCAAAATGGAATTCATTTTTGTATTCGTAATATCGAAATTAGACTATATTGAATTTTTGGAGAACTTCTAAATTTTTATGAATAGTGAAAATTACTTAAAAACAACTTTTTAAATCAAAATAATTTATAGTGATAAATTATACTATTTAGTGGTTTTAAAGTATATTTAGAATATATTTTTACCATTTTATCCAATGGTGGTCATTAGAATTAATTTAACATTGAAATTGGACATAAACAATTGCCAATCTTTTGATATAAATTGTTTCTTAAAAACACACTATTTGTTGTAACAGCGGGAATTAATTATAAAATTAATTAATGCAACTTATATGTTTGTAATTTTGTAAAATAGACATCATTTTTGAATTCGGAATATCAATTATAGCTTAGGGAGAAATTTTGGCCTTATTCTGAAAAACTTCAATTTTTGATGAATAGTGAAACAACTAAGTGGTAGTTAAATAACTGATTTTTCGTTTAAATGAAATATTAACACTTCTGTGATTTGATTTTCAAAAATCCGACATAAATGGTTGTCATTAATAAGTAAAATGTGGTTCAATGAGAATAAAATATTTTTTTGATGAATAGTAACTTTTAAGTTCTTAATCGCGATTAGAGGTAATTAGTGTAGTTTAAGGTGCAAATAATGTTTTAATAATATGAGATGAGCATGACACTTGTCCTACTCCTATTTGATGAGTCATGGCCGACCATGACAATCCATGGGTCAACTTGGGGACCCCATGTAGCCACTTTAGTTGGAAAATGACAATAATATATATTTATTTAATGTTAAAATTAAATTGACACAAACATGAGTTATTTAACTAAAACAGTTTTTAAGTGGGGTTACACAAGTCAAAATTTTGACTATAAATATTCATTAGAAAGCTAAACAGATTTCCTACATCATAGAATTTTTTTTTTAATTTTTAGACATTATATAATGTAAATTATTTATGACATCATTATGATGCAGCGATGACCTCATTATTTAACGATTTAAATAAAATGAGAAGATAATGCAACATCCAAGGCTTACACTTGTCCAAAGCCTATTGGATGAGGATATTGCGAAACCTTATCACCTTAGCCTCGAATTATATAAGTGTGGGACCTTTAGAATCCGAAAATCATTGTGAAATAATATAACATTTCAATCTTTCCAAAAGTGCCCCTCCTCTCCACTTTTAAAAGGCCCCCACCTCTCCCACCTTATTCACACCTTCAAGCCATTTGTCTCGGCCAACATCTGCCCAAATACTCTCCCAACATCCCTCTATTACTCATATAAGCCTCACTTTGGGCATAACTCTTCCCAAGGAAGCCTTTGGCTCAAATCAAAAAGAGTTACCCGATTTTGAGGTAATGTCTTCTCTAATGTTGTTTTGTTTTATTTTTCTTCTCCAACCCCCAAAATTATTTTTATTCATTTCTTTTGTAACAACACCAGTATCCTCAATATATTAGGATGTTTTTATAAGAATTATTCGAGCTACACTTACACACACCTACATCTAATGGTTAAAGAACATACAGTTTCTGTGGATGGCGAATTTCTGCCTCACGAAACGATGATTGTTCAACACTCATATAACACCTTCAAAGGTGGCCATTAAGATGTCACTATTTTTATATATGATATATAATATGTTTATGTTTTACTTATGCTTCTGTATTTCTCATTTATGGAATACTTTATTATTTCCATTATGGGTAAAACGCGATAATTTCATTTTAGGAAATGCGGACTACCGCCCCCTCAAAGTGATTTGAATCGTTAATGCCATATGTGGGATGTATAAAGGATTGAGTAAATGGTATTATAAACTATATTATAATGGAATTATATTATACATTTATATCATTATGATTTAGTTCCATTAAATATAAAATGGAAATGAAAGTAGCGTTCATGCGTACGTACGGCTTACCGTCTCCATGAACGGTGCATTTCATTTCTTACCTCTAAATGTTACGTAATATTACAAATGAATGTATATACTGGATATATAAGATATATATGAAATCTAAATCATGAATATAATTCTGGATATAATGGATATTCTACCACATGAACAAATTGTAATTATAAGAAGTTTATTGTTGACTCAAGTACCAAAGATCGACAAAATGACCGTTATTAACTTAAATAATTACATAATGTTCATGACATTGTAATAAGTGATATAAAAAGGATAATGAAATTGAAAATGGTTCTTAATAAGGTAGATATTAACTCTAGTTTATTATTCAGGAGGTTAATGAACGGTTGAGTCAAGTCGGACACAAGGTAAGGGAACTTCTTAACCCAACTTCCATTCATTGGGTTCATCTCCTACTTTCAAATTATATCATGATATTATTATGTCCAATCTTGTATTTGTACTTTAATTATGTGTACTTATAGTGAATACATATAATAGATCTATTTTATTTAAAAAATGATCTTTGTAAGGGAATTTCTTAACCCAACTTCCATTCTTTGGGTTAATCTCCTACTTTCAAATTATGTCATGATATTATTATGTCCTATATTTTATTTGTACATTATTTATGTGTACTTATAGTGAATACACATTATAGATGTACTTTATGTAAAAAAATGATCTTTTTAAGGACTTCGTGTCAATCCCCTTTCATTGAGGCATATTTGGCTTTATACACAACTTTCTTTTATACGGTGTATAAACCCCTTTGACTTTTACGTTTATTCAAAATGAATCTTTTTTATACGAAGCGTTTTACTAAACGACAAAAGGGAATGTTTTTCTTTCCGTACATATGCGGCGACAATGACTTCTCCGCCGCCGTGACCATTATTTGAGATTCGGCTTCCTATACAAGCCATCATTTTTTTTAATGAAAAATAAATACAATGTTTTAACTTTTTTTTATTTTGGTATTGAAAATGGTTTTGAAAGCATTTTTATTATATCAATGTGTTGTATTGATATATTGTGATTAAAATGTGGAAATGTTATGTTTCCTTTATGCATGTTTTATGTGATACGATTATTTTATGGTTTATGATATGTTTAAACATATTCATATGAGGAATGCATTGGACTTAATAAGTGATGGGTGGAGCCCGATATAGCTCCTCGATGCATCGGCAGGTCTAATGAGACAAACTAGTGTCTTGGCACGAGGCCTTGAAAAAATCTTATTTGTTGTCTTGGCACGAGGCCTTGACTACGTGGTTATGATAGTCTGGCATTATGCATTCCATCATTATGAAAGTGGTTATTGATATTGCATGTGATTATTCGACCAGTAGAATATCAATGTGAAGAAGTAAATGGCATTATCTCATTTTACTTTTGCCATATTATGTTGAAGTTCAAGTTTAAAAGGATTTTGTTTTAGTTATACATTGCCTTAAATGTTAATGTTTATTTATAAAAGCTTCCGCTACATTGTTAACCTTACTGAGCATCTGAGCTCACCCCTTTCAATGTTTTAATATTTTTCCAGGATGTGAAGAGCTATTTTATGAATGACCTACAGGGGTAGTCAGAAAGGGATATGATTGTGGACTATGAAGACCATGTTATTGTAGTTTGTTTACTTTTTGATGTAATGAAAGACTTATGAATGTATCTAGTGTTTCCAATGCTACTAAACTAATCGGTCTTTCGAGACTTGATCTTTTGTGATCATGCCAATGTTACGAACTAATGCACCGACTCTGGGTAGCTGGGGTCGGGGCGTTACAAGCACACTCACTCGATCTCCTTAATAACACATCATAATAACAAAAAAAACCTCATACTCATTAATTTATCTTGATCATTTACCAACATCAAATTTTTTTCTTATACTATTCAGTTTTTTGTCTCCATGTTGATTTCATTTCACATAGGCTACATGTTTATCACTTAAATGCAATAAAAATCATATTTTATCTATTCACTAGGAGGACAACCCATTAACCCAATCTTAGAATAATTCCATACTGTTCATTCAATTACTAATAAGGGCTCTCAAAACTCATCCAATTCCAATCCTGAAATTTACATTTGAGGTAAAATTCAATGTTCATTGACCAAACCCTTTCAAATATATAAAAAACCAAAATATAAAATTATCTCAATAAATAAAACATATATTTTGTAAATTAACAAACCAAAATCATAAATATAGTTGACTATCCTTGGATATTAATATTAAACATCATTCCTAATTTTTTTATGTCCATAATAAAAACAATCCCAACTTTGACAATAAAATATGGTCACTCATAGATTCTAAAATAACTAGTCCGTTCATTAAAACTATTCTCTAGTTATAATATAATTTAGACTTCATATATAAAAAATTAAAATCATTATGGTATATATTTTTTACTCCAATATCTAATTACCCACACCTACATACTACACCACACATGAATATTGTTTTTAATTGTTTAAAACATAATGATCTTCTACCCGGTACCAATAAGAGTAAACCCAAAAAATATTGTGGTCAAACCCTAACAGGATTTGGAGGTATAGAAAATATTAATAAAATGGTAATAAGTATGTTAGAGTTATATATTATAATGTTAAGATATAAAAAATGATTTAAGGTATCAATATCATTTTAATTATTTTCTAACCCCATCATTGAACATGGATCTTTATTCAGATGTGATATGAGATGTTTGGAAGAAAAATTTTGGATAATAATTAAGGGTGAAGGATTCGAGAATATGAATTTATAAAAGGACATTAATTTTAAAGGAATTATATGTGATTAAGTATTTTTTATAAAAAAGAAATCATGGCCATTTGGTTTCACAATACAGTAAGTACCCAATGTACAACTGGATAATTAGTGGGAACTATATACTAAGAGAGTTACTATTATTTGTCCATGTATTTGGATTTCAATCACATATGATTCTTATTAGGTACCTTGTTCCTCCCACTAGGTAAAAGATCATCTATACTATACAATTAAAAAACATCACCGAAATTTAATTTTCAATATTAAAAATATAACTATAAATATTCTAAACAAAAAAAATTCATTTGATGTTTATGTGATTAAAATTAAATTACAATCGTATCTAAAAATTCAGAATGGTTTAAACTCGAAACGTATACACTCACTTTCACTATAAATATTCTTCACTCATTTCTATTGGACTACTATATCCAATATGACTCAACGATCACCTCTAATATATAGGATGCCAAAATTGAATTACTATTACACCATCACATATGAACTATAGGATATTTCTATTCTAAAATAACATATTACACTAATCCATTAAACACACTAAATGTTATTAAATTCCCAAAAAATATCTAATACTACTATAGAACTTCTTATGAAAAGTAAATAATAATAATTTCATACTACACTATATATGAAACTCTTTAATTGTATATAATCTATCACATTGTAGTGAGAACGAACTTGTATCCTACAATTGAAGATGTCCATGTCTAGGAGAAACTAACAGAAAAGTTGATCCCTATTATCAAAATCCAATGGTCTCTATCTCAGGTGTTCTAGAAAATTATTACTATTCTATAATACAATCAAAATCTCTCATATTTTATAACTATGAATCAATCAACTAATTTATGATGTCTAATATATATAATTTAAAATTTTTAATTCTTGCATTGCACTTTAATTATGAGGTTTGATATTCTCCAATCATTACCCATATTTAAAAAATAAAAAATATAAAAAATATATTTAAATCATAATGTATATTGATTATGCTAGATTTTGAAAAAAAATTCCAATTTTTTGTATTCCATCATTCACGATATATAACTGACACAATTAAATCTTTTTATATAAATAAAACTGTTAGTATCAGATTTCATGTCTTTATTGTAGGAAAATCCCACTCATTTTTCACTATCATACTCCAGAATAAAGGGTCTTACCACTGAATAATTATTTTCTTTATTTCACACACCATAGTAATATATATACATCTTCTAATGACAATTAAATTCTCAAATAATAACATCAAATAAAACCCCACTAAAAGGGACATGTCCATATTACATTAAAATATTTTTCTATGAGACATTACATAAGGTCTAAAGAACACATGGTTATTCATTCCACTAAATTCTATCATTCAAAACTAGAAATATTCTCACCCTTAATTATCAATACATATATTATTTTATTGAAAAATAAAAAATATAATCTATAAAATATTGGATTAATAGTCATTAACCGATAAAATACACAAATCGCCAAAAAAAATTCCATACCTCAACACTTATTAATCTATTGTCTCTTCTACATTGTACTAATATAATTGTAAATAGATATATTGAATCATTCCTGCATAAATTTTTTTAAAATAATAAAAATCATCCAAACACATTGATGTTGAGATTGTTTTCACATCCATATTTTTTATTTATAAAGTTACTCTATATTGATTTATTTTTATGAAAGGATAAATACAATATAATGATAATTATCATATATCTATAAACCAAATATTTGTGATTCCATGTAGATCACTACCTCTTTGATTTCACTATTATAAAACATGGTAAATAATGATATGATAATATTATATTGATACACAATTCAAACATTTCCATAGAATTCATAATCTAATGAAGTTACTATTTAAAACAATTTCCAATGTTATCATATATTTATATACCACATAACACCTTAAAAAAATATTTTCTCTATAATATAAATACTATACAATTTCTCATTAACTTATTCTCACTATAATACCTTATATAATATGTGAAATTAATCAATTTGTGAAGACCCATCAATAGAAATTAAATATTCTAGTGAATATTAACTAGAACTCATGTTCTTTCATTCCCAATGACCTTTTAGGTTTAGTTTTTTAGATATTTTGTTTATAACTATTATATTACAAGCCCATATATTATAAAGGGGAAAGTAATACTCGGTACCCTTTTTTCCAACAAAAAAAATAATTAAAAGTTGAAATGTTTTCTTTTGATGATATATCATAAAATATTTTATATTCACCTCATCCTTGTCTGTACTCTAAATTAAATCCCCTTTTAAGTAAATATATTACATGGTATGAATAAACAATTTTTAGTATTAAATGAAAAAAGACGAAAAATATTTTCCCAATAAATAAACGGAAACCCCTGAAAAACCATTTTTTAAAAATTGAACAATTTATATTAAAAGTGCAACATTTTTACTTTATTAACATTATTACAATACATTTGGAAATAATAACATTTCAATTAATAATATTTAGAAATCATTGAAAAATTATTTATGGGGCTTCGGACATCATTATCTTAAAACCATTACAACCCCTAATATTTGGAATAAACATATGACTAGATAAAAATATAATTCTCTAGATAACATAATCATTACCTACTACCAATTACTTTTATCTTTATACAAATATAATATAAGCTATATCACCCTCACCAATGATCTATATTAGAGATTAATTCATCATATAATTTGTATTAGGAATGCATGGGAGATGTAATGGGGAATAACCCATTTTAAAACATTTATAAAGATAAAAAAAATTTAAAACCATTGAAAAACTCTTTTAAAAACATATTAAATCACTTTTGGATAATAAAAATACTCTTTTTTTCGTATATTTTATAATAGAACACTACATTTGACTTTTTTATAGAAGGTAAATCATTCCATAACATGATTTCGTTTTGAAATCTAGTAAAAAACTGGAATAAAATTACATTTTTTTTGTTTTTGGTACATATAAATATAGCCACAAATGAAGTTTACAAAAATGGACATGGAATAGAATTTTATTGAAAATAATTCATTATAACACTTAAAATTAGGTTTTACGTTAATGTTCCACTTAGGAAAAGTATGAATCTTATTGTATGTTTGTTATATTTACAAAAATGAAATCATATTAATTATTTAATTTCATGAGTACCTTAATGTTTTTCATTTCTAAATTTATTTTACTTATTAAAATTTCATATACTATTACTAAAATATTTTATGTTTATGTTAGATGTTTTTATGATATTTGGTTCCTAAGTCAAAAATGACATTCATAAGTTGATTACGATTGAATATTTCATTATGAAATCTTCTTGAAAATAGTAATAATAACCTAATTATCATTTTTAAATATCAATTATACTTTTTAAAACAATATATGAAGGAAATTTCAGAAAAATTAAAAACATTGTAATCATGGAGATGGTTGGTCATACGTACACATGAGTAACATTTCAATTTTTAATCAGTCACTGTGGAAAGATGGAAAGTATTATTTTATCTATAAAAAATATCAGAATATCATAAATAATATATTACATATTTAAATATATTTATTTATATCATCCATGTGATATGGTGATAAAAACGCATGATGTTGCATTATGGAGGAGGTAGTCGACATAGATCATCATACAACCTTATCATTTTTATGTGAATGTAAATTAATGATGGAGAAAGAACTATTATATTTTAAAAGTGATAAAATTTTCATGAATATCATTTAAAAACATCAATTTCGTAATAATAGTAATTCTAAGAGATATACTGAGGAAACTCAAATTATATTGGTTTATGATGTGGTAATTTGTTGTACACAAGAACAACATGTTTTTTCCTTTTTAATGGTAGTGGAGATGTGTATTAGATATCATATTTACAAAATAATATATAATTATATGTATGATAATGGTTTTATTATTCTATCCTAATTTAATATGTTCTAAATTAATTAGAAGAATAATTAAAACTAAAACCCACGGTTCAAACTATAACTCTTCATTCAAAAATCCACATATCGTAACACCCTATGACAGCTCTTATTGATATTATTCCCAAAATAAGACTACTATAACATGTGGATGGATTCATAATGTATTTATGTAGATATTGGAGAAAAATTATATTTTTATGTGTTATGTAATGATAAGAATTGTTTCAAATTAATAAGTCAAGGGAGGGGAAGTCTTGGTGTTTTTCAAAAAATTAACCTATTATAAATAATATTTTTAAATAATTGTGAAAAATCTAATTTTTTATAAAAAAATTAATGATGTATTTAATTTTTTTTCTTTCTTATCTTTAGATTTTAAGCCCTTGTTTACCCTGTTCACACATATCATTACAAAAAATGGATATTTATAATTTGAGTGTGAATATAGTTTCTATAAATACAATAAACCAACAAAAATAGACCATTATTGATATTATATACCATATAATAGTTACATTTTATAATCATTGTTCTTTAATAAATTTATATCATTTCAAAAAATATTAATTATTATAAATTACCAGTACATTAAATTTTTAGAACTATTTAATACATTGGATTTAATAACATCAAGATTCTAATGAAAATTCAGGAACCAATATTTTATTATAACCATATGATATTATATTAATCTTAAAAATATGTCGATCACATTAATTATCTGAAATTATATTACTTTTAATATTTTTAATATCATTTATATAATTTTTCTATGAATTGAGTAACTACATTGTCAACATAATGTAATAATATTAGGTAATTATTTCTTTAGTAATTTTTTTAAAATGATTATCATGATAATGATAAATCATTGGAACCCTAATACCTGAAATATAAAACCTAAAAGATGACCCATGAACATAAAAACCTATTACTTATTCCATAATCTGAATCTTTTTTCAGTTTGGGTGTTCGATATTTGGCATAAGGTTTTGGTTTTAATGTTTAGGTTTTATGATTTCGGTATTAGATTATAAGTAACACTTATATTTTAAATTAATATATATAAAAAAATTCCCCATTTAAAACATATTTTAATTATTTAATGCATGGGATTGACATTTTGTAGTTATCATTACATATAATATTACAATGTTCATAATCACATCAAAATGAAACAAAAGGAAATATGAATGAATTGGGAATGATTATGGATAATATGGAATCATAAAAAAAAAATTCAAGTTTTGTGGTCATTATACAATCATTATCAATTTATTCTTAACCATGAATTAATAAATTTACCCTATAGCATGGGAACAAAAATTATTATGATTACTATTCATATTGATTGGAAATAAATGTTTTTTTACCAGATTTCAAACTACTGACTCCATATGTGGAATCCATTTTTAATATTTTAAAACACATAATTGGTATTATTTAATTTATTATATAAAATAAAATTCATTAATAAATGGGTTTTTCAGAAAAATTATGTTTTTATTTCAAATCAGATTTCAAAAAAATTAATCTATAATTTGTATTCAAAAACCTATAATTAGATTATTCTAAATCCAATAGAACTTATTAATTTTCTAATATCATAAAAATTGAAATTTTAATGTCTAAATACATTAAAAGAAACATAAATTTCAATAAAAACTCAAAATTTTTCATTATTCTCTAAAAATATAAATCTTTTCAAAAGAAATATAAAAAATCAAATCATGATAAATTTTTCATTATGATTTCAAAATTAAATTAATTTTTCATATTTACATTTAATAATTTAAAAACTAAGAGTTTAATTAAATCATTATATGAAAAGTGTTTAAAAACTATTAACAATTTTATTAAAAAATTACCTAATATTTTTGATAATAAATATAACTATGTAATTTAAAAATAAATTAAATATTAAAATGACATATTCTATCTTTACCTAGGTTGTTATAATGTTTCTCTAAATATGAACACATTCCACCTCCACCATATTTACGTATGTAATAGTCTATAGTATATCCATTACATCAACTTTTTTCCACTCATGGGATTACAATATGATGAGTTCAATCTTTCCGAGAATTCCTTGAATAAAATTATGTGTAATCTTCTCTTGGTGCAACATCGTTTGGTGGAATTGAAGGATAAATTTATACTCATTCATTTTTCACAAGGATATCCCGTTCTAGGCATGGTTTGACATGTTCTACAAAAAGGAGGCGAGGTTTAGTATGTTGCGATAGAGAAAATATTGTCCAATATTATTATAGAGAAGGAATCCATGATCTTACAGGCTGGACGTGGAAGAATGAAAGTATCAAAATTGTTGGTATATAATGGGGGATGTTGGGACCCACTAGTTCACTATTCTTCTTTCTATTCCATATTCCAACATGGGCGGTGAATTTTTGTCAGAGATAAATAGATGGCAATATGATTGGGAATGCGAGTTATGGTGTTGAGACTAGAATCTAGTCATAGGATCGACTTGGGGATACTCATGTTTGTCAGGATTTATAGAATATTAGGTCATGTTTTGAGGGGAATGATTCCTTAATGGTTGCATGGGACATTCCAATTATTGAATGTATTGATTGATGTACATATTGGAGCTTTGAATTCATGAACTCCATAACCCTATGAACATTAGTCTATGGTCAACGTTGTTGAACATAATTAGATTCTAGATAGTGACACTTCATGAGGCTGGGGTCTTTGTTTAGATTGGAAACCATGAATAATTCATCATCCACCACTTCACAACTCTAGTTTTTCTAATTGTGAGAAACATTAAATGGATATGGGATCACATGGAGTATATTCAATGAATCGAAGGTGGGTTACTAGTGGACCAGATCAATGGAAAGGATTATGGTGATCCATACACCCCCATCCAATTTTCTACGTAATTTGTGTGACTTAAATGAGTGGTGAATAGTGTTTACATGGGGGTTTGTGATGGGAATAACCCATATATGTGTCACCAACTATTTTGTATTATATTGACTGTAGGCTCTAGTGAGACCATTATGTTGCTACAAGACAATGTAAATGATTACAAATATAAAAAATATGCCGGAAATTGGATGGATGTATATCTGAAGGAAATCATACGGAACATTATTTTAGTTATTGAACCATAAAGAGGGGATCCAAAGTAGGGATAAAGAAAATGGGATGCTCCTAAAGAGGGAGGTCAATCATAAAGGTAATCTCAGGATGGATCTACAGAAGGGGGTGTTAGAAGTTACATGTTATCCCATGCCTACCAAAATATAAAGGTCTAAAAAAACTATTTGGGGCCAACGTAAGAGGCTCTATTGAGGAAGATGAAATACTTTCTATAACCAGATGACAACACTATATTTCATTCTCTCTTTCCCACCTAGAGTACAATATAAATGTCGATGCCACCAGAGGGCCTATGGTCGATGCAATAATAGAGTGGGGTTGAGAAGTCATTGGTTGGGATCATGGAAATCGTATTCATGGTCGAATTTCAGTGGATAAATACATAAGTGGCATCCATGTTTACTTTTCTTACCATTAAGGGGAATCCATCATTCCTCCTAGCCAAACGAGGGTGATGTTTCTTGACAATTTGGGGCCTGTGGATATACCAATAATTGATGATTCATGAAAAGTGGCATAAAACAATGATCAATCACAAGATTCTAATGATGAGGAATAATTGGGAAATTTTTATCACCTTGGGAGTCCCAAGAGAGTGGTGACATCATAGTGTCCGTGGAATACAACACTAAATTCCTTTCATAATTCCCTAGCTTACTGAATCATCCTACACCTCTACCTCTTTTTTATTTTCCCAATTATATAATTGAATCATTTCTTGTATAAATTAATATACATTATTGTAAATGGGATACTACTTGTGGAGATGAAGGCACATCAAAAGATGATAAGGAATCCATTTTAGGGCCTATGCACGGGACATAAGCAGTTAGTGTATGGATTGAGGTAAAAGAGTTTAGGGTGACATCTTAAAAGACATAGGTCCTTCCTATTATCTTGGGGGAATCCTTGGAATTAATATGATAGAACACACTATTTTAAATGTGGTGGACCCAACATGGCTTATCATTAATATTCCGCCTCTTTATGGTAAGAGAAGACCATGAAATATTCATCCTTTACTAGACATCATAATGCTATTGCATAAATTTATTTACCTATTTCATGAATATAGTTATTGAACAACACAAGAAGAATCAATATCTATAATCTAAATACCATGTGTTTAAGGGTATCCAATGGAAAAATTCCCTATTGTGTATAACATTATCAATTTAATGATTCTTAGCACTCATAGGACCTTCACTATCACATATTCAAACCAATAATTTATTGATAATATTGAATTCCATTTTCATTCTTGAGTAGTGATTGAGAAAATTCACACATGACATATAGATGAGGGAGGACCATCTAGGGGTCCAATCCTGATGGGCACACTAATTTGTGAGGAGATTGTTTTCCAAGTAGATCTAAACATGGTTTGAGGTGAACTGTCAGATAAGGTTGCGGTTGATTCCACATGAGTGGTGGAACTTGAGGTTGGTGAAGATAATTTAGTTAAGGTAGGGTCAAATGAAGATTATCGTCCACAATATATAGATCCCAGCCTATATGAGATGATTTTGGAAGAGAATCATACTTCCAAGCTTCATGTGGCCATTGATGAGTATAAGTTTGCACCACTTGAAGAGCTGGGGGAATTTCGCCATGTCCCAGCCAAGAGTAAACATATTATATGGTGAATGGCGTAGAATGCATACAATTCTTGACCCATAAGACCTCATAACCCCAACTGGTGGACTAGATGGGGTCTCTCCACCACTAGACGTACTAAATGTGTGCAAGAGGGGTGAAATATTGTGGTCTTCACATGTTGATTTGTGACTTACTCACCCACCATTTTTATAAAGGAATCCAACATCTGGATGTTTCTGACTACTAGTATATGACTAAAATCATCCAAAATATCCATGATGTTAATCAAAAGATCCAACAAATGAATAGACAAGGTGAAGATAATTCTTCTATAATCGATACTCAATCTGAACGTCTCATTGAACTAAGGTATCAACTAGAGGATGTGGAAGGGAAGATAAGGCTTGCAGCTTTTCCAGTTGACGAACACCTGGCTGAGAGAAATATGCCACAAATGAGATCCCACAATCTTCTTTTAATTACATAATAGGAGTAATAGGATCTCAAGAATCCTCATAAGACATTATAGGACACAAACCAAAGGCTAGGAGAGTTGCAAAACATAAACTCTAGTGAAGAGACATAATTTTCATTTTTTTAAAAAAATATTGAGGCTACAACAAGTGGATATCCAATTAATATGACCAAAAAATCTTATTTAGTTTGAAAAATTAATATGTGTATGAATACATTTATTATATTTCTTTAATTATAACACATCAATCATATTTGTGACACAAACAATGATCAATCCCTAAGATCATGTGGCTCATTCCGGGTGTTAGAAATAAGAGAATACAACATGATTTATCATTTGTATGAAAGAAAATTATTATTATCAAAAGCTAGGGGTCTTCTATTGTTGACTTACCAAAATGTATGTTTATGATGAGAGGGACTATGGCTAGATAATAGGGATCTTATAATAGATGAATTTCATTCCCGACATGGGGTAATGCATGAATGAGATAATTAAAGGGGAATTGAAATTTATCAAAAAGTATTAGTGGGGAGGGGGTCACGACATAGTTGTATTAGAGGTCTGGTTGGGGGATAGGATGGAGTTTGGAGTTAGGCACAGGTAAGGTTGTAAGGGTTGGTAGAGAAACGACGTCAGTCATGTTTAGTAAGTGAGGAAAACAATGGAAACCAGTTGATACATAGTTGTTTACGGCCCCCTTTGATTTAATGTACGGAACATTAAGATTATAATGGCTACTAAACAGGGTGATACTAGTTGCAAGGTAGAGACCTAGGAAAGGATCATGCATCATTCTTCCTTTTGCCTATATTTGAATGGGTAGACCTTGGGATATGATAACCTAAAATGAATAAAAGAAAAAAATTAATTAATTAATATTGATTCATCCATATTTTAGGTTTAGGAGCAACACACTCCATCATATCACCTACCCTTGTCCATGCTTTGTGAATTGAGATAGAGAGGCTTCTAGTTCCCTTGGCATTGACTATGCTAGTTGGAGGTAAAGCTGACTTGTTTGATGTATGTAGATACTGTGAGATAGTGTTGGGGAAACAACGCTCTTGGGTAGATTTCCTATGTATACGAATACAACCATATGATGTCATCCTCGGCATGTATTAGCTGTATTTGGTGTAGGCTATCATGGATTTCATCAAAAATAGGTCGTCTTCATTGGTGCAGATGGAGATAAACTGGTGTTTGTTGGTGAGCGATACCATCAGATGGGTCATAGGTTCATTCCATCCTTATCGTGCATAATGGCTGAGTTGATGTTGAGTTCTTCAGAGGTTTAGTAGTTGGCATTTCCAAGGGTCGTAGAGGAGTACCCAGATGTCTTTCTAGAAGAGGATGTAGCATCACCCCCTCAATGAGAGATCGAGTTCGGGATCGAGCTACAACTAGGAGAGTCTCTTATCTCCATGTTTCTATATAAGATGGCCCCTTCTGAGTTACAAGAGATACTTATACATCTTGATGGTCTATTGGAGTGTGGTTTTGTTCGGCCATGTGTTTCACCATGGGGTGCTCTAGTTTTGTTCGTGAAGATGGCCGACGACAGTTTGTAGTTGTGTGTCAATTATTGTCTCTTAAACAAAGTTACAATAAATAATCTTTATCTTATTCCATGAATTGATGATTTATTCGATCAAATGAAGGGTGCAAGCTGGTTCTCAAAGATCGACTTGCAGTCAGGATATCATCAGATGCGTGAGAAGGATGAGGATATTCCAAAGACTGCTTTCCATTTTCGTCATGGGAATTATGATTTTGTTGTAATGCCATTTGGCATGACAAATGCTCTTGTTGTATTCATGGTATTGATGAATGCTATGTTCCTTGAGTTCCTGGAAAAATTCGTGGTATACTTCATCGATGACATCCTTGTGTACACTACATCTAAAGAGGAGCATGCAGAGCATCTATGAGCCGTTTTGGGAGTTATTCTCCAACATAAATTGTATGGTAAGTTGATGAAGTGTGAGTTTTAGGATTGAGAAGTCCATTTCATGGGGCATGTTGTGCCCCAACGTGGAGTATTTTTGGATCCATCGAAGGTAGAAGTAGTTGTGTCTTGGGTAGCTGGAAAGGCAGTATCATATGTGTGATGTTTACCTGGTCTTGCATGCTACTAAAGGAGGATCATAGAAAATTTCTCATGAGTTGCGACTCCTCTGAAATCTTTTACCATGAAAGATCAGGTATTCATATGGATTGATTAGTTTCAGGAAGCATTAGAGTATCTAGAGGAGATGTTAGTAAGTTCTCTATTCCTCTGCCTTCCAGCTAAGGGATTCCATTTTAATATTTTATGTGATGCTTCACATCTAGGGTTAGGCTGTGTTCTCATGCAGTAGAGGTCAGTTGTTTCTTATTTGTCTCGGCAGTTGCGTCCCGATGAATGCAACTATTCCCCCATGATCTTGAGTTGGTAGCCGTGTTGTTTTCTCTAAAGTTATGGAGACATTACCTCATTGGTGAGAGCTTTGTGGTTTTCACTGATAATAAGAATTTGAGGTATGTTTTCTCTCAGCGTGACTTGAACTTATGATAGCATCAGTGGATGGTGTTCTTATAGGAATACAACTTTGAAATATCATATATACCTGGAAAAGGGAATGATGTAGATGATGTGATGAGACGAAAGTCACGTAGTGATGCTAAGTGTGAATTCAGAGATTCATGGAGAGTATTGGAAGAACTGTAATCATTGAATCTTGATATGGGAGAAGTTGGGGGTAGAGGATGTCTTTTTCAGATGACGGTATAGTCATCCCTGGTGTAAAAGGTGGAAAAGTCCCATTTGGGAGATCTAGATGTGGAGGTTTGGAGAGATCGAGTTATTTGTGGTGAGGCCCCTTATAGTTGGTTGGAGGACGAACAACACCGAGTGTTGTATTATGGAAAGCTTTGTGTTACCTTGATGATGTGTGAGACGGTTCTCTGATAGTACCATAGTTCTCCCTTAGCAGTACATCCTTTCCTGAAAAAGATGTATCGATCCTTGAGGAGTTAGTTTTTGTGGGCTAGACTAAAGCATGCGGTTGCAGAGTATGTGTCTTGATGTTTAGTCTGCCAGAAGGTGAAGGTCGAACACCATGTTCCTGGTGGTCTTCTCCAGCCATTATAGATTCATCAGTGGAAGTGGGAGGACATCTCAATGGAATTTGTTACAGGTTTACCTCAAACTCCGGGAGAACATGATGCTATTTGTGTGGTAGTGGATCGTTTAAAAAAATCGGCCCACTTCATAGCGATCAAGGAGTCGAGCTCAGTGGAAGTTTTTTTGAAGTAGTATCTAGAGGAGGAGGTGAGACTTCATGGAGTCCCAAGGATGATAATTTCTGATCGAGATCCCCATTTCACCTCTAGGGTATGGTGGGGTCTCCAACATGCTTTTGGTTCCCAACTATACCTTAGCACTGCTTTTCACCGTCAAGCGGATGGTCAGACAGAGTGAACCATACAGACTCTTGAATACATGTTACACTATTGTCTTCTTAATACTGGAGGTTCATGAATGAGGCACTTACCCATGGTGGAGTTCACTTACAATAATAGTTATAACCCCACCATCAGTATGGTGTCGTTTGATACCTTGTATGGTCGGCCTTGCCATTCTCTATTGTACTAGACTAGGGTCGGAAAGTCAGTAATTATCAGACTGGAAGTAGTGCAGAATACAATAGAGATGGTCCAGCTGATTCGTGAGAGGATGAAGAAAGAACAATATTGTCATAAATCCTTTTCTAATCAAAGGTGGAGACCCATGGAGTTTGATGTTGGGGATTATGTGTTTCTGAAGTTGACTCCCTTTCGTGGGAAACAAAGGTCTGGTGGTGGAAGTAAGCTTTCTCCTCGGTTTGATGGGCCTTTCGAGGTGTTAGATCAGGTTGGTAATGTGGCCTATCAAGTATCACTTCCCCCATAGATGAGTCAGATACATGATGTTTTCCATGTATCACAACACCATCGTTATCTTCATGATGAATCCAACATTATCGATTGGCGAGAGATCGATGCTGATGATGATGCAACCTTTGAGAAGCGACCTGTGGAGATCCAAGACTGCAAGGAGAAGGTGTTTTCGACATTTATCCTCTTAGTTCGTGTCTTGTGGTGACATGGTGGCATGGAGGAGAGTACCTAGGAACGCTAGTCACCGATACGTGCTCAGTACCTAGAGTTGTTTGATGCTTAAAACTTGTCGTGTAATTATGTTCCCTTTGTGGTTAAACCTTTCATGTTTTATTTATGAATTTCTTTTGTTTATTTTGTGGCTTTCTCTCGTTTGAGAGGTATCTCGATGGGTGGATTTGGGACCCTATTTCTTTTTTTTGTCACTTTAAGTTGGTTTTTAATTCTCAAGGACGAGAATGTTTTGAGAGGTATCTAATGTAATGGCTCGGACCTCTCTGGTCCATTACTTTGTGAAAATTTAGGGCTAGTAAGATGTCGTGTGAGTTTCTTGGGAGAAGGATTTAATTTATGGGAGAGAGGGTGTAATTATTAGATAATAATGGGTTTCAATAATAATAATTATTTTTAATTATAATGATGGTGACTTGTTGATGAAATTGAAAGATGATTTATTACTATTAAATAATAATGGTAATGATGGATTTTAGTGTGTGATTAATTAAATGGAATGGTTTTAATTTAATATGAGAATTACCATGGTCAACTAATTTAATGGGTTTAAATTAGAACATTAATGATGGGTGTTATTATTATTAATTTTATTAATAATAACTTTGAAGTGAGAAAAGAGACGGGGCGTGATGGACATGGAGTAATGGCCAAGGGGTGGCACCACTATTGGTGGAGTGGGAGAAGAAATCATGTATGGAAGAGTTTGATTGGAGAGAGAATGTGATAATTAAATGGGGAAGTAATAAATGAAAAAAGAAAAGGAAATCAACTAAGGTGAAAGGGAGTGATATTCACCAAATTGGAGAGAGTGGTGACTGACTTTGGGTATTTTAAATAAATCAATTAAAAATAATAATATAATAATCATATTATTGTTTTTGTTGATAAAACACTTCATCGATCGTAACTTCTTCTTGTGACCTCGGTTTTACGAACCGTCAGCTGCAGTGCGACCCTCACTTCAAGACGGAAATTATTAGTCCAATATTGGATGCCTTTTTGGGTTTTTGGATCAAGTACCCAAAGCGCTTAGAAAAAATAGAGTTAATAATATTATTAAATCTCCGACCCACCATAACTACCACATGCGACATCCGGTTGACTTCTCATCAGGGGAAATGTGATCCTATCATTAATATGATCGATTCAAGTCTAATGTTGAATATTAAATTATGGTTCATAGCCTGGGTCCATGAAACACCCAATAATAATAATAATATTATTATTACGGGATCTTGCATCCAACATATTTCCCTCATACGGTGTTGGAATTGCGAACCATATGTGACGTTGTAACCCTGAAATTAAGATGGATTATTCAAAGACCACAAATCATATATTAATTATTCCTAAGTATCATGATGTTTTTACTTGGTCAAACCGTGTGGGTTAATGCGACCCACTTTTAATAGGTAATTATGTGTATCTTAAACCGTCGCCCCATTTAATCTTCCAAAGGGACAAGATATCATCCCCCCTTGTTCTTCCTCTTTGTTCTTGGCTATGAGATGCTAGAACATTTCAATCCTTTCAGTAGGATTTGCACAATCAAACTTTACTCCTCGGATCGGTTCCTCTCTGTTTTGATGCAACCAAGCTGTGTCGATCAATCCTTGATAGAAGGTATGTTTTATCATCGTTCCTTTGTGATTATCTTCTCCTATTTCTTTCTTCCATATTATAACATGTAATCTCTATGCTTCTAATGGCATTTTCTGGGGGCTTGGTCGGTGCTGTCATACCGTGGCATCCTCGGGTGGATGCATTTGGTGCGAGAGGAGGATCATGACCTGTTGTGTGGATAAAGAACATCAAGAGCACTTTGAGGTAGGGGATTTTTTGCTTCTCTTTTCTTTTATGTTCAACTGTACTATTCGCATGTTAAATCAAACTGGATGAAAATGGAATTGATATAATAAATATTTTAACTGGATAAGTAAATTGATATCGATCGTATGTTATTGCCTCATGTTTTTCTAGATTGTGTGATATCTATGCTTTCTTTGATTATCTATTTGTTCTTGATGGAAATTGGTAAAGAACATAAATTGGGATTAACTGATAATTGGATGGATAAAGATAAAGAGGTATGTAAATGAATCTGGTTCTAGTTGTAATTCATTTTTGATCAAATTGGTACAGTAAGCATGTTCAATTATTTTTGATAGCTTACTGATTAGGTTTCTAGAATTTGGAACCTATGAATAATATGACTGTTAATTAACGATGGATTAAAGAAATGATTGTTTGATAATTCGTTAACGGTTTATGAGTTACCCTTCTAATTTTTAAAGGGCCAAGTGACCAATTAAATGTGGTGTTTGTTTTCCTGCTATTTGTGCTATGATGTGATCTTGGATGGCTGTTGTGATATGTGGGGGCATGAAGGTTTTTTTTTGTGACAGAATATGACGCTTAGAGTGGCTAGATGCATCATTTTATGCATATGGGTGTTAGGGAGGACCCTAGGGATGATGGAATGGAGTGGATGTGATTGTGGTATGCTTGGTAATTTTGATTAGTTGTTTATCTGCATTACTTTTCTCCTCAGCTCAAGGCAGCTAGTCTTGCTTACCCTTATCCCAAAAGAGGCGAAGACACGCGAGGTATGCCACATGCTTTCCATGTTTAGGTTTTCAAGGGGGAATGGGTCTATGCTATTGTTATATGTGGAAAGTACTCGACGCGTAGTACATCTACTCACTGTGTCGAGCCATCTTGTGTTTAGTATCATAGAATGTTTTCTTAGAATGCCTGGGAATGTGGGAAATTATTTCTATAATGAATAATTTAATAAATGGTGTTAGACCATGGGGATGGAGATGTTGGAACATAATGATTAGGTTGTAATATTTTTTAAGGAACAGTTGACTTTTGGTGTGATTCTAATGAATTTTAATGCGGAATTTTTCATGGTTAATTAATGTTTAAAAAATTAACTAACGTATAGTGGAACTGATTAAAATGGAATGATGTAATCTAATAAAGCACTTAAAATGGTTTTATGCTTATAGGACACAAATTCTAATAAGTAGGATCCTGGAGTTTGAGAGATGTTGATGCAGTTGTGTCTAAGACTAGGTAATTCCCATAGTGTGGTTGTGAGATATAATATATCCTATAATTTTTGTGTTTCTATATGATAATCCAAACTATCATAAAGGGAAACTGACACCCTGGGGATTCTGAGCCATGTTGGGGTGTTTTCCTTAACACTCTGGTGGGTGGATGAATGGCTGACTACCCCTTTGTCCCCATATCTCTTATCTGGGTAGTTACTTGTGTAGATTGTCACATCGGTTAGTTTTCCCCATAAATATGTGTAGAGGGACGTAATGGCATGTGTTTATTAACACACATATATTCTGGATATAGATTTCTATGTAATAATATAGGTGTAACGTGCGTAGGATGTGATGGCTTGAAGATTCTTAATCGGTGTATGGGATGTAATGGCTTGATGTATAATACCTGATGTATGATACATGTTCTGCAAGCTGTGGTGGCTCCCAGAAACTACCTGGTTACTTTTGGTCGTGAGGATGGTGTGGTGCTTTGTCCATGTGTCTGTAGGAAAGACTTTTGGAGAGAGATTCTTAGGACGTGCGACATTGGGGAAAAGCGGAAAACCAATGGGAAAGTAGTAGCAGAGTACCCTTTATATTCATTATTATATGTTATATTCTTGTATATGTTACTTGGTGAGAGTAGACATGGTGAGGTTCAGAAGATAGTATACCTGTTTAGGTGACGAGTCAGTTTCACTTGTTGTTCACTGTACTTTAGCATGCTATCTTTACTTTTTCATGAGAGGCTTCAGGGAGGATCTTACTGAGTATACTGTTATACTCACCCTATGTATATATGAAATTTTTTTAGGTCACTTCGGGCATGCTGGAGATTAAGCTGGTTTCTACTAGCTTGGAGTCGCAGGAGCTGTTTGGGCTAGTTGTTACTACTGTTTTTACTTTCATTTTGGTACTAGTAGTTTTTTCCATCCAGTTGTAGTACTTTCGCATGACATCTCATATATGAACATGGGTTTCATTTATATTCCAATTATGAGTTAGTTTTGATTGGTGTCTATTCTATATCTGTCTTCCACATGTGTTCTCTTAGAGGGCAATGCCTCCCAATTGTGTATTTATTATAACCTCCGTGCTAGTCTCCAACCTGAGGCCTACTGGAGGAGGGACTCGGGGGGCATTATCTCGATTTTCACATTGTCGACCCAAGAGGGGTACACTTTGTGGGGAGTGGGTCATGAAAGTGGATATTTAGTTCCATATATAATTTTCATTTTGGGTATATATTCAAATTTAATTGCATCTATAGGATGATTATTTTTCTCTCCTTTTTCCTTACGGTCTCTTCTAATTTTTATTATGTTTTTTACTAGTCCAGAAAAGCATCCTTCTTATTGTCTGATCATCAATATCTTATTTGTATGAAACTAAACTACGTGGAATCATGGTTTCCTCTCATGAAAAGAAAGAACCATAGCATTAATATTTTACCTTCCCATATTTATGATCCATATACTCCTTGATTTATGCCCATGCATGATATATAGTTATGCCCAGATCATCAATATTGGTTTTATCCATTACAAAAAAATGCACCCTCTCAGCACATCAACAATAACTATGCAGAAAAAATTACATTCATGAAACTATGTATGTCTTGATTTAGATTAACATGGGATATGTAGAGACACCTAGAAATACATTATTTTTTCCTAGCTATATATCTATTCAATATTTTGTCCCATTTTCTAGATATTCTTTCAAGAGCATCTGGTTTCCTGTAGATCCTCTTAGATCATAATTTATGTCCTATTATAATAACATCACCATGAAACACTCAAAATAAATCTTATTCTCCCTTATTACATGAAAAATTACTTTAAAATTTTCAAACAACATCCTGGACACAGAACTATAAACTATATGGGGTCATCCTGATGCCCTCACCTAAAAGGACATAACCACTAACATCAGTGATCCACCCTACCCTTTTAAAAAAATTCCATCCCACTTTTGTATGAGATATATTTTTAAAAGGAGACTCATTCTTCAAGAACTACGTATAGATTGATTCTTATCAGTGAAATATGTGTATTAATTTGAAGAACTATATCCTCTACCCATTCATAAGTTATGGAAAAAACGCCTCCTATTCAAATAGATTAGACCAGTAAATAAAATTCCCATAAAACAGTATATCTATGGATTTATACCTATGAAGACAGATAAAGACAAACAAATATCTATTATTGGGCCCAAGAACCAAAATTATCTAAATTTCCATATCATTCATTCCATCACCTCTATGTGGTGTAATAAATCATTTCCACGCATTATTTTCGACACAAAGAACAACATACATGGGCTTAGTTGGTTCAGTAGTGGATTCTCCACATGAATGATTTATATCAATCCATATCAGTGTTTTCATGATCTTGGTAGAAAATCCTTTAAAGGTACTCCAAATTAATTAATAAATGACATAAAAATAAAGGGTTCATCAACAACTCCATATGGACTGATTATCATTCCAAGGATATATATAGTGATACCAAGACATGTTTCCTTATCATATTCATAGAGAATAGAAAAAATGACATTATATCCTAGAAGAAAATTAATGTATGATATCTCGAATTTAGGACCCTCATTTAGGAAACCATCAATGAAAACAAAATTATACCCTACATACAAGTTAGATCAACGTAGGTAGATTCTTTCTCCGTAGACAATCACGACCAGAATGTTTCTCACATGCCCAGATACGTCATTTCCTTCCCTGAAACTCAATTTCCTAGGAAAATTTAAGATATTAATAATCTTCCACATACATTGGATGTGGAGGTCCAATGTATTAGGGACACCTCTATTTGGCTATGCACAATATTTTGTAGTTGGATATGCATAAGTTGACCAAACAAAGGCTTTTCAGCCAAGTAATATCCATCATCTAGAGACACTTTTCCCATTTATATAAGCCCAAATGGCTTCCATTATCCCTATCATTTATCCTTATCCATGAATCCCATGTATCATTGTTTCCCCTTCACGTTCAAGTAATGTCATATCACCCTAAACTAATTATCCTTCAATTAATAATTGTTACAAAAACATGTTGCCCATACCATATGACCATAAACTACAAGACCTAAATTCTTAATCACCACATGACATTAAACTATAGGGCCCATTAACTAATTGAATGACACTATAATTTTTTGATATCAAGAGTTATATATAGATTGATTCCTGTCAACATAAGATATATAGTGATGCATAATTTTTTTCACCTTGGTCTAACGACCACTAAATTTTTTAAAAAAATAGTGTCCCTCCCAATGTATGGACCAATCCTATGAAGGTAATTTTACATTAAGTAATACGTATGTCATGATTATCATGTTATGGGATATGTTGTGATGCTTTATATTTAACCACAGTTCAAACCATATCAAATAATTCAAATCTCCCCTCATTGTGTACCGAATGAACCTAAACAAGGATTTTCCATTAAGAATTACGTATAGAATATTAACATCTCAAGGGGTATAAGGTAACACAAAATGTTCAATCATGGGTCCAAATATATAAAAAAATTCCAATGTCCCCACTTTTCATTTTCATGGGTCATACATACATGATAAATTTCTATATACAACAAGAAAATTTTTTCCCCCCATGTCCCAATGCATGAGATAAATCTACCTAGGAAAGTTAAAAAAATGTTTCTTTACCTGTTACTGGGTTATAATATACTAGTGACCTTCCATGAACCATATATGCATTGATTTGTAACCATAACTGATATTAAGTGGCACCCATAACTCCAATAAGAGGTTCATCTATAAAAAATAAACTTCCCTTCATTATACAAGGGTTGATCATGGGAAGGGAATATTTTCAAAACCTTACAAGGGAAACATCACCACCTATTAAAAGGAAATTTCTTCTATAAATGCATGTTTAATGTTCAATAAATCTTATTTCCAAAACAAAAATCTATGATTGGAAAGTCATGCATCCCCATAAACATCCCCTTCCATCAGTAGTAGAGGGCCAGTGTCTTGGGGACACCTCTACATGATTATTCTTAATATGCCCCGATTGACTATATATTTGTTTTCCAAAAAAATCCCCCTAATCTAGAGTAAAATTCCACCCCATGGGTGTTTTCCTACCTTGGTATTCAGAATATAATTTATTTCCCCCACCACTCCATGTATTCGGGTTCCACTAATATTAGAGTGTAAAATCTTTTTCCCCATCATGACTAAATATAATAGAACATTAGTAGTTATACATCCAGGAAAACGATGAATTATTTCCTCATTAGTCAGAGTAATGTGGTCTTAATTTTTTAGTCTCCCAAACTATTGGGCAATAAGATATTAAACTACATCACTGATGACCTATTTTTACATTCTTATACTGAACTAGGATTTATACAACTTTTCCAGAATCCCAATTCATGTTATAGAGGTCCCATCTAGTGGTGATACAGATTCCCTCATGGTTTCAAAACATCACCCCCTTGATAAGACACCCACTATAGTATTATAAAAGAAATCATAATTCTTATTAAATTACCTCACCATAAAAATTAAAGTTTAGTGTCATGAAAACCCCTCTTTTTTAAAATGAAAAATATTCCCTATTTCTATTTCCACAAGTTTCCCATAAAATGGTATATCAACTAAAGGAAAAAAGTTTCCTCCACGAAATTGATTCCATACTCCATAAACCCCATAAACATCATGATAGAATCTATTCATGAAGTTATAGATCATGTTTCTTAAATATCATGTTTCATATTTGTAAATCATAAAATTAGGGTAAATAAAAATCCCACATTAATGTCTAAAAAATAATAGTATGTTGATGTACATAATTCCTATTGGCTCCCTCACCCTACATTTCATGGTCAAATTTATTTCACCTAAAAAATTAGTAATTGTACTAAAATTTTCATGGCATTAAACTACCCCTGAAAAGAGACACAATATTTTACATAGGGACATCCTACAATGTGATCCCAGTATAAAAGTGGTGTTTGGTCACACTGGACTTTTGCATCTCATATATTTTACATGAATTGATGAAAAAAAATAATTAAAAGATTTACAAATAGTCTTAGTTTGAAAACACAAAAAGGGATGTCTATTAAAATATCTTGTTGTACTCAATAAACCCACACTACAATGGGATTATAAAAAAATTATACTTGTAACAAAAAAAAATTCATACAATTTTATATACAACCTTATAAACTGTCAAACCATGCTCATTATGTCTAATGGATAAGGAAATAAATTAGAGAATTATCTAACTATTCATTCGAATTAGGACCGCCTATACATCAGAATAACTTCCTCTTCATCCGGATTGAAACCAGTTTTGATAAGGGGAATTTATTAGGTCTTGGAATATCTAAAATATTTCATTTAGTTCTGTAATAAAATTTTAAAATGTGTTTAAAGGAAATAAAATATTTAGATAAAAGGAAATGTTCAAAGGGGTGAAACAATGAAGAAAACAATTCTATCACAGACCGGTACTCTACATGGTATTCCAATGTTTTGAGAATCCCCCTCAAACAAATACAGTTCATAGAAACGGTGGAACCAGCGTCACCCAAAAAAATTATAATGACATTTTCATAAAGGAGTGGTGATTTCTACTCCTGCAAACTCAATATCCCTATGAAGTAAGACATTCATGAGGAGAAGTGGTATTATTATCCCTTGAAAATGAAACAAAATCATTTATGGTTCTAAGATTGGATTTTTGTGTCCATGATGTATACTGACCTCATTTTTACATAAATGTATATTTCATCATTTTAGATTAATATTTGGTACATTAATAAATTAAATTTCCCAGGACCATAATATTTTAGTTTATATTAAAATTTAAAAACACAATCACTTTTCTTGGTGAAATATCATCAACATGTCCTATAAATATCTCCACCTTTATTACTTCTACATAATTCCCCTCTTCATAACATAGGGGAAGGAATCATAAGAAAAGGGTGATCTCAGATTCTCAGTAAGGGTAGATAAATGAAATGTAAATGTATTAAATGAAAAAAGCATATCTAACGTGGGTATAACATTTGAATAACATACCATTCATATTATAGATCATAATATATATTGTAATTTCATAAGACAAGAATCAACAAAAAATAATGCACATAATCTGTGAAGACATAACATAGAAATAGAACATGAAATTATGGGAAAAAATATTTATATAAAAACCCTATGTAAAGGAATACTAAAAGTGCCTTAGTAACATGTTAATATTTGGATAATCAGTTGTGTACCTACTTAGAGATTTGAATTCTCTCCAGTGTACTTTCTTGTTTTGGCCATGTGATGTCCTCATATGTAATTATTTTGGGATAGAGATTTCCTCTTAAAGACCCCCTTGTTTTAGGCTTGGTATGGCCTCCCCTACATCCTCTTTTTTTGGGATTGAGATGTCCTCCCTTATACTGTCTTGTTTTATGCATGGGATTTCATCATGTTTAACCTCTAATTTCAGGATTCTGGTTTCCTCCTATTTACCCCCCTTATTTCAGTATTGGGATTCCCTCCCATGTACCCTATGATATTATAAAACATTTATCATTACCCGATGAATTGGAGGGAGATATAGATCTAACCATTCATGTTATAAAATAATATATACATGTGGCACAAGAATATAAAAAATGTGTTATAAACATACCCATACAAAGAGATGGGTTTCCTAAACATCATATAACAAACCACAGAATGAAATGGGTATCATAAAAAATTAATCATATCAAAGCCTATGTAAAATATATTGGTTTCATAATCATTTCATCCTAGAATTACATGTTAATGAAAATGGGTTTCATAAGAATTTAAACCATGAATTTGAAAAATATTTCATAAACATATAACTTATAAAAGAGAATTAGGTTTCATAAATACCATGGATTTAATAATAACTAATTAAGATGAAAAATTGGAATGGAACAATTAGATTATTTTTTATAGTTTCATATGTAGAATTAGTTTATTTCATATTAGATGGAAAATTATTTAGAAATAACATTGAAAAAAATTTCTTGTGGAAAATATCCATTCATTTATTTAAAATTATTTTTAAAAGATAAAACCATGAGAATACCATTTTCATTTAAAATCCATTGAAAATAAAAAAACTCATGAATATAAATTTGAAAACTTTTCCCTTGAAAACTTATAAAAAAATATTAAAATATTTATGATAATATCTTTCCTATAAACATATATTATAATCTTTAAAACATTTTAAAACCAATTTTATTTGAGAACACATTGTGAAATATTGAAAAACATTTTTGAATGAGATTTATTTGAAAATTCATTGAGATTATATAAATAAATCATGAAAATGTATTAGAAAACATTTTTTTGAAAATAATTTGAAAACATATAGAGGAATCATGATAATGTTTTGAATCCATTTCCCTATAAATACACTAAAAACGAATAACGAAATATAAAAAATTATTAGAATGCCATTTAAAAGAAAATAATTTAAAAAATTATGAAGAATGAATGATTTTTATAATAATTTCATTTATAATATATTTAAAACATATAATAAATTCTTAAAAACATTTATAAAACCTTTTTATAAAACAATGTTTTGAAATAATATATATTTCCGATGAAAGAGAGTAAAGTTAGGATTTCTCACAAATTATATCATATATTATACTCTAATAGTTACAAATATGTTACCAATACATGAATAAATCATTAATTACCACATATTATGAATATTAAGTAATGTTCTTGAAATATGAATCATAGTATTTCTTCAAATTAGTTATAAACATAAACAATCTCAAAAGGAGATGAGATTGTTTCAATAAACTCTTACCAACTAGTATTGTTGATCAATACTCCCTGTGTATGAAAATGAAATTACCTGATTCTTAATATATCATTAAAATAAATATATTAATTATATAAAATTTCAGTGGTAGTATATAATCCTCGTGATAAAATAAAGGTATATAACATGGTATGTGTCTTAAAGAATGAAAATTGAGACAAAATTACTTTACTGATATGGTAACGTTAGGAACATTAATATCATTATAAAAAGATCAAAAAATGGATATGTGAATATGAAAAATTTTATTTCTAAGAATAATATAATAAATATATGGGTAGTATACACAACACTCAAAAGGAATGGGTACTGAATAAATCTTGTTCATCGTGGGAATAAAAAAGTCTGATGAAATCCCCTTACCATGTGTTTTGACTATCATTGTACTCATTCCAAAATCGTACATAATAACTATAAATGTATTAAAAATCAATCATGAAACTACATTAAAAAATAGAATAACATATAATGTTTTATTATTAATTTATATTACCCTCTTGTTAAGAATTCTATGTTATGGTTTCAATTCGGGTAATATCCGCTTTGTTTTTCATATATGTCTTAATTTTTTATATAAGTAGAACATATACTTATATCATTATTTAAAAAATGTAAAAAAGAGATTTAAATATAATTTATTTTCATTATATTTTTTTATAATAATAAATATAATATATAAGTATGAAACAAAATATACCGTTCATGGGGATGGTAAGCCATACGTATGCATGAACTCTATTTTAGTTTAATTGTCTTGTTGGAGGAATGAAAGTAAAATAAATATATGTATATATATTATATATATCATTATAAATTTATTATAATAAAAAATATATACATATATCACATTTATTTACTAAACCTATCCTTAGTACATTCCATGTAGTGTATGAACGAATCACATCGCATTGAGGGTGAGATAGTTCACACTTCCTCAAATGAAATTATTGTAGTATCAAAAAATATAAAGTATAAATATATATGTCATAAAATATTTAAATAAGAATAAAGACATAATAAACATAATATATAACATATAAAAACAAGGTGTCCATCATAATTTCTTTAATGATATGTGGTAAAAGAAAAATGAATAATCATCATTTCATGAGATGGTAGTCCCCCATACACGTAAAAAATCTGTTCGTTACCCATTAGATAGATATGTGAGTATGTGTAGGTAAAAAATGTATCATTAAAAATTGTATTATATTTAGAATACTGGTTTGTTTATTAATTCATTGAATAAATAGACAATAGTGGGTGGAGAAACAAAATAAATGAAAGTTGCTTTAGGGATAATGTTATCTCTTAATCGGGTAAATAATTATGGTTTGTCACATAAGGCATCCTTAGAATTCCTACATCTCTGGGTGAGGATTTAAGGTGTAATTTTGGAATGTTAGGAGTCTATTTTGGAAGAGTTTGTATGAGTCAATGTGTCTTGATATGTTCGAGGAAGGGGTAGAGTGCTTTCCTTTTTATATAGGAGGGGGAGTGGATGTTTCCTACATAGCAACATGTAGTCAATAATGACAGGTCTAATTTACCTAATATGAATCTAAACTAGGAAAATAATTTAGTAATTTAAATTTGTGATTGGTAAAAATCTACACCATATAAAAATATGTTCAATTTATTAATTAGGATCCATAACTTCTATGATACCTCTATTTTGTTGATTTGGTTTTTATTAAATAATATAGATTTTTAGACTATGTTATTTAGACACTATGAATAAAATAATGTGATAATTATTTTATAATATGAATCCAATTTATATTAGATCAGAAATATTATTTGAAAAATAAATATATCCTGGGTTTTGGAATTTTTTAAAACAAGTGTATGTGACGCACAAAACACAACTTAATGGAAAAATTAATAATCATCATTTCCTGAGACGGTAGTCCCCCATACCCAAAAAAAAATTTGTTACACTTTAGATAGATGTGTGAATATGTGTTGGTAAAACATGTTTCATTAAAAAATGGAATTATATTTTGGAAACTAATTTTGTTATTAAATCATGTAATAAATAGTTCATAGGGTGTGGTGAAACAAAATAAATGAAAAGAGCTTCAAGGATAATGTTATCTTATAATCGAGTAACACATTTTGGTTTATCCCAAAAAGGAATCACTATATTTCATACTTCCTAGGGTGAGGATTCAAGGTGAAATTTTGGAATGTTAGGAGACTATTTTTGAAGAGTTTGGATGATTCAATGAGTCATGACAGGTGCAAGGTGTAACAACCCGACCCGAATTACCCAGAGTCGGTGCATTATTACATAACATTGGCCTAATATAAGTAATCATGTCTCGAAAGACCGATCTGGTTGGTAGCCTTGGGCGTACTAGATACATTCATAAGTTTTACATTACATCATGAAATAAAATCATCCACAAAATTTTGTCCCCTTTTGAACACACTTTTATTCTTAGCAAATCCCTGCAGGTCAACCATAAAATACATCTTCACATCCTGGGAAAAATAAAACATAGAAATGGGTGAGCTCAAAATCTCAGTCAATATAACAATATAGTAGAAACATTCATAAAAATGCATAAACAATTAAGGAAATGTATTAGACTAAAAAAATACTTTTAAAAATAAACTTCATCACAATATATAAAATATAAAATAGAATAATTATATTTACTTATTATCATGGATATACTACTAGTCAAATAATAAAATGCAGTATCAATAAAAACATTCATAATTATGTAATGCATAATTCCAAGCTTCATAACGACATAGTCATGGCCTCGTGCCAAGAATAAAAATAATATTTTGTCATGACATTGTGACCGGACACTAGTTTGTCTCATGAGACCTACTGATGCATCGATGAGCTATAGAAGGGTTCAACCGTTACATACTAAGTCCAATGCATCCCTCATATGAATAAGTTTCAACATAACATAAACAATCATATTAAAACTAGCATTTGAAATGTCAATATGTTATCTATATTCCATGAATGGTATAAAAATAACACATCCACAGTCAAACATATCACAAAAACTTCAATACAATATGGAAGATTTGTATCATAATAAATCAACTTCAAACATTCTTAAAATCCATCAAAAGGATGTTGACATTGATGAAATCAAAACTTTTTTTAGTGAAATATCTCTTTTTATATTGAAATCATTTAAAATAAATATAATCATAAAAGGAAACATTTATTTTGAAAATATTATTTTAATCTTGTAAGGGAATCTTTTGGCGATGTTATAACGGCAAAAAATAGTTGCACATGTAGTATAAGTTAAAAAAAGACATCATTACCTTAATTTTATTGAAAAGGACATAAAGTTCCATGTTGTGAAAAAGACTGGAAGATTCCGTTAAAAACATATATGGTCAAATAAGGGTATAAATGACTTTAACTCATAGTCTAGTAAAAATTAAGAATTTTTGGATATAAATTTTAAAGAAAACCCATATGTGGGTGCTAAAGAGGTCCCAGTAGATATTGATGTAAAATAAAAATCAGATAATAAAGAGATTGTGAAATTAACCCTTACCTTGTACTTTTCCTTGGTCAATGGTATGTTTACCTTCTATATAATAGTTAAAAAATTGTTATTAAATTATACAAGAACTATATACATAAATATGATATCATATATGATCTTATAATATTGCTTTGTGAATAATATTTTAGTAGTATCATAGTTTTGTGTGTTAACTTATTCGTTTTCCTTTATTTGAATGGATACGTAAGCCATGATGGTTATGGATAGGATGTATTCAATTCATACACAGATTTATAATATGTTCATAGACATTATTTTTAATCATAAAATAAAAATTATTATTGAATTATTACGATGGGGATTGAATCTCATTGCATTCATGGAGATGGTAATCTGTACGTACAGATGAGCGACAATATCATTATATTGATGGAGAAATTGAATGTAATTGGATGTTGTATCATATATACAGAATAATTAACATGTTATATTTATTATTTACATTAGTTATTCTTATTATTATACCCATCCAAATAATTTAGTTTTTGAATAACATACTACCCCGTGACATGGAAACGGTAATCCGTATGTACACACGTATGGTGAATTTTTCATTTAATGGATGCATAGAATAATGAATATGGTTTTACCATTTTTATAATAACATAATATTATATATAATATACTAGAGTAATTATTTTAGAATGGAAACAACAAAAAAATCTTAAGTGGAAGAAGAAAAGAACTTGAATGAGGTGATGAAATACTCACCTCTTCTTCGGGTTCTTCTTTTTGATTTGATCAATGGGGATCCATAGGTTAGCTTTCTGACAAATTTAAGGCCTCTAGGATGAATATAGGAATGTTTCTTGTATATTTGTAACACCCCTATATTTCATAGTATGTTATCACAAGTAATTCTATAGCTTGCGCTACACGCAACACCGAGTTTGAGTGCACCACAACTTACTAAAAAACTCCTTCAAAAAGGAGTTTTGGATAGTATTAACTGAATTTTGAATCTTATATACTATATATAATTTTAACATTCATATTATGTGTTATGTATAATTAATATAAGAACACTATCATTTTTTCGGATGAAATAATTATTTTTCAAGAAAATGTAATTTTAGCACCTTATAATGGCAAACCATTTTCAAAACCAATATTAGACACTTTTATATATTTAATTTAATGAAATAAAATTCTTATTTATAATAGGTACCTAAAAATTATGTTGGGATAAATTTTTGGTAACTTTCATATTTTGATGAATAGTGAAAATATACTATGTTTTAATTAAAAAAAACTTTTTTAATCGAAATAATATATTGTGATAGGTTATGAATTTTAATGGTTTGGAAGTATAATTAGATTATATTTTTATCATTTAATACAAATTAGGACATTATAATTAATTTAAAATTATAATTTGACATAAACACATGTAAATATTTTGAAAGTTATTACTTTCTATAAAAACCCAGTTTTTTGTTATGACAACATGAATTAATTTTAAATTAATAAATGGAACTTATATATTTTTAATTTGATAAAAATACACTTCATTTTTGAATTTTTTATATCAAAAATAGCATAGGGTAAATATTGGGTATTTTCCTAAAAACATGCATTTTTATATGAATAGTGAAAAACATCACGTTATTGGTAAAAACCAACTTTTTATTTAAATAATTATTTATTAAATTCTAATTTATGTTAGGTCATAATAGATACATAATAACTATTTATGTTCAAGGTAAATAATTTGATCCATTTTATAATAAGTTTTGATATATAAAATTTTATCAAACTTTTTACCGTCTATTACCCACCTCCAAGTAGCATTTGAAAATGTGCATAAAACATAATTTTACAACTTCTGTGAGTTGAATTTAAAAATCCTGAGATACATGGTTAATATCAGTAAGAAAAATTTTGTTCAATTAGATGAAAATAATATGTGGTGAATAGAATTTTTTGACTTTTATTTACCACCGTTAAAAGTAATTAGGGTAATTAAGGGTAAAAATGATATCATAATTACCCTAACACAAGTCATAGTTATATTGGATAACTGTAATTTGAACGAAAAAAATCTTATGAATAATATATGATCCAATTTGGTTCACTTTGAATCGATTATGTCATTTATTATTATTTTATTTAATGAAGAGCTAAAAGAGTTAAATTCAATGTTTAATAACTAAATTATTTTTAATATAGGGTTATTAATAAGATAAATTCGTCTATAAAAATTAATTAGATTCTAAACAAATTTCCTATATAATGTTATTTTATTTATAGCTTTTTAACATTAAATAATTTAATTTATTTATAACACAATGCTGATGCAGAAATTACCTTATTAATGAATGATTAAAAGAATTGATATTATAAATATCCAAATAAATGTAATATGAGACTTCTGATGAATTACACTAATTTTATAGGTTATTATTACCTGTTAGGGTTGTTTAAATAAATTTAATTATAATGGATAATATTTTTATGGCTTTCATAAAAATCAAATACTATATAGTGTCAAAATTGACAGAATTGAGTTTTTAAAACAAATATTATATTATTAATTGATATAATATTTCTAAAAATTTATGGTTTAGCCAAAGTACTTTGATAATGATATATATATTTATAATTAACCACATGGGGTTCTATTGTCCTGTTATAGTATGTTTATTAACTATATAATATAAAAATACCAAGAGACATGGTAAATGTCAAACTATTTAACTAAGAGTGAAATCTAAAAGACAAGGTTAATGTGATTATATAAAAGTAACTAAAACCAATTGGTTGAAATTTTTTCGACCTATCCCTACATTATCTTTTAAATAATTCATTTTTGTTCTATTATAAATGGAGTATTATTTTATTATCAAATAATTTTCCAATCTTTTCCGAAAGTGACCCTCACCTCTCTAATAAAAGGGTACTTCCCATTACATTAATTTCACACCTCCAAATCCATTTGGATCGGCCAACCCATACCCCTATTTCCTCCCAACATTAATACCTTCATCATAGAGGACTTAATTTGGTTAGAAAGCATACCTAATAAGCCCTTCTGATCAAATAAAAAGGAAAAACACGAAGTGGTGGTAAATGTTTCATAAACTCTTTCATGTTCTATTCTTATTCCACTTCCTCTTTAGTTTCCTTTTCTATTATAAAAAGATATCTCTAGTATATTATATATAATGTGATGTTATTAAAACAATTTTACAACCATTTTCATTATTTTATCCATCATATAAATGGAAAAGTCATCATACGTGTGTACGTACGAATTACCGTCTCCACGTCGTGGGGTTGTTTGTTATTCAAACACTTCCTTATTTGGATGGGTATAATAATGAGTATAACTGATGTAAATAATAATTATATCATGTTAATTATTTGTTATATATGATATACAATCCAATTACATAAAATTTCACCATCAATATAATGATATTGTCAGTCATGCGTACGTACAGAATACCGTCTCCAAGACGTGATGAGATTCATTTCCATGTTCAACATTCAACGATGATTAAAAAAATATAATTCATTAATAAGTATGTAATATATTACATAATAATTCTACTGGATATATATATATATGTACTTACATATATCTTATTCACTTTGTTCCGTTTAATACGACATGAAAACGGAATCAGTGTTTATATGTACGTACGACCTATCGTCTCCATAAACGGTGTTTTTAATTTCATATATATTCCTATCATACAAATTTATTTTCTAAATAATTATGATATATTAATCATGTTTCAAATTATGGATTTATTTAAATCATGATCTATGTGATACAATCAAGAGTATCATTTTAAAACACGTACGATAAAGAAAGCCATTATTACCCAAAATGTTAATTTAACATGGAAATTTTTATTAAATGGGTAGTATAAAGTCATAAATGAATCATTTATGATATAAAAAGTATTAATATGGATCTGGTATACTTCAATAACATACAATGGTCATTATAAAAGAGGTTAAACATACCCTTTTCTGAAGGAAATTACAAAGTAAGGGTTAATTTCTCAATCTCTTTATTATCTAAGGTTTTTTTTACATAAGAATCTAATGGGACATATTTATTATACATGTAAATGTTTTATAAATAAGTTTTCAGATGGATACATTTTAAGGTACTTTTTACTGAGACATAATTTTAAATGTTTTAAACATTTATTCTTCTAAATCATTCCCATTAATGTCTATGTTTTCAAAATGGTTTTAAGGGTTTATTTATGTGGACATGAATGTTTTTAAAATGTTAATTCCATTCAAAATTTTCAATGTGGTATGGGACACATGGATTCAAAAATGTATTAAAATTTATTCCTTTATAAATTGTGTGACATTTAAATGTTTTCGTGAAAAAGAGATATTTCTCTTATAGTGTTTTACAAATAATTTTCATCTATGTCAACATCCTTTTTATGGATTTGAAACTTGTTTGAAGTTGATTTATTATTATACAAATATTCCATATTGTATATATGTTTTTGTGATATGTTTGACTTTGGATGTGTTATTTTTATACCATTCTTGGTTTGTGGATAATTTATTGACATTTCATATGCATGTTTTTTTTAATAATGATTATGTTATGTTTAGTCTATTTCATTGGAGGAATGAATTGGAATTAGTAAGTGACGGGTGGAGCCCACTATAGATCCTAGATGCATCGGTAGGTCTCATGAGATAAACATCTGTCTTGGCACAAGATGTTGAAAAAATATTATTTGTAGTCTCATCACAAGGCCTTGACTATGTGGTTATGATTTCTGGAATTATTAATTCCATCATTATGAAAGTGGATGTTGATATTGTATGTGATTATTTGACTCGTATAATACCCATGTAAATAAGTAAATGGAGTTATTTGATATTTAACTTTTCCATATTACAATATCCTTTGTAAGTTTAAAAGGATATTGTTTTATTTATATACATTGACTTAAATGGTTATGTTTATTTATGATAGTTTCTGAAATATTTTTATCTTTACTGAGCATATGAGATCAGCTGTTTCTTATGTTTTATTATCCCAATATTCCACGAAGTGTTTTCTAATTGATAATTATTGTTATGCTATTGAATTAAAGGTGTTCTCAAAGGATCATTTATGTTGTGTTTTATTTTCTAATGTGTAATGTAACTTTCATGTATGTAGTCTATTTTCCATGACTAATAAACTGATTGGTCTTTCAGGACTTGATTTGTTGTAATCATGCCAACATATTAAAATAATGCACTGACTCTACATAACTGGGGTTGGGGTGTTACTTTTTGTATCAGAAGATGTTTAGAAACAACAATGGAAATATATTTAGATATACTCATATTAGAGAACATTACAGTAAGATAAACTATGAGGATTAGTATAGAACAACTTCCTATAATTTTTCTACTATAGTGATTTTGTGATTTTTCCCATAAATACATCCCTATCAAGATACGAACAGGTAGAGGTGGCTCTACGATAGATATTCCTTGGGGGAAAACCTGAAAAAAGCCACTTTGAGCTAGACTGAAACAAGAACTGGTGCACGACAATAGTCCTTGCTTCACTCATGGTTGCGACACTCCCATGGGAAAAGATTAGGATAATTTACATATTTTTTCAATCAATTATAAAGGATTTAGGAGTAAATACTCTTGCAAAGAAAACATATTTATGATAATATAGTATATGCATAAAATTTTCAATTAACTTTATGTATTTTACAAATTTGGAATTATGCATTGCGATTCGTAAACTAACATTGTGTATTCCATTTTTTAGAAATGCCACCCAGTAGATGGAAGAACTCCAGAAATATGCAAGATACAAAGAGTAATAAGGATTATATCTTTTATGGTATTAATCCAAAATTTAGAAAGGAAACATTGTCCCACATATTATAATCATATGAGTTAATAGTATAATGTGTTAATAAGATATGTAAATAATTCATTGAGTCATATGGATTTGAAGGGAAGCCAGAGATAAAAAGGATGGTTGAAAGGATAATGAATAAAGGGATCAAGGGAAACAATGATTTTTCCATATGTGATAACTGTAGAAAGAATTAACTAGGTAAATTATTGAAGGGAATGGGTGTTTTTAATAAGAGTAATGAAAAATGACACCATGTACGTGATTGAAAGGGTAAGAAAAATGTTTCAAATTTACAATCATTCATCTTTATGGAGTTGAGACACTATGTGAATCAATATCCAAATCATCAGAATATACACCAAATGATGATATTGGATAATAATCAAGTTATGATACTACTGAAGTTGAAGAGGAATGATTAAGAGTTCTTATGTCGTTTTTAACGTATTGTGTTATTTTAGTATTGTATTAATGATGTCCATGTTATAAGAATTATATAATATACAAGGATTGTACTGTAGTACTATTTCATAAAGGACCTGAGATAGTGTGGAACCAGGAAAAGTGACTCAATGACAAGTTAAAATTTATGGAAAATACATGGATTAAGTAAAGGAAAAACATTAAAATGGTCATGATACTGAGGTATTGATTTTGGAATAAGAGATAATTGATATGGATAAATTATATTGGATATTATTGACATCCATAGAACTGGATAATGGTTTGTTTATTCCATCATTGTTGGAGTTTAAAATATTTAAGTATAGAAGGAGTATATATAGTATTTTATAAAGAATAAGGGAGCATCAATGTAATCAATAAGGTTTTATGGTAATTTAGGGTGTTATAGTCTTTTAATAGAATAAAGGATGAATGAATTCACAAGTTATTACGTGGCGAAAAGAATCTTAATTGTGTTTACCTTCCTTATAAATTTTAGATTGTGTGTTTGGATAGAATTATTTTGGATAAGTATAAAGATTGGAATATATTATGTATGAAATTGGATACTATTATTAAATTTGAATAATTTAATTTGATTATTTTTTAATTGTCATAAAAGGACAACCCAGAGGTCTGGAGACAACCTGTCGCGTCCGGCATGGCCACAAGACTTGATCCCATAACCAAAGGGTGATAATGGTGCATCACCTACCACTGGCATATGTGATGTCCTGGTTTTTATAATGTATTTTTTTTTAAATAATGAAAAAGGAATGATAAGTTCAGTATTTTTGGAACCCTATATATTTAGGATAAATAGAGTATTTTTGAATTCTATTATCTTTTGAAGTGAAAGATGAGTTTGTGGTAAGAATTAGTTGAAGGATGAAAGTATACTTGTCAGGTATATATATATACCTCTTATTCTATGAATAAATTAATTCTTAATCTTTAGGGAAGAGATATTAAAACCAAAATTTTTTAATCCTAATACCATATGTCTTTTCTGAACCGATGATATTTACATCATCTTATATTGAAGGATTTGAGACCCTCAATTTTACACTTGTTTTGTAATTGACGACCTCAATCACTCCCTATAAATGTATAAATTTGTCTTCCAATTACGTGTCTCTAATATCCACCAATGTTCTATTAATCAAGATCATAATTTGGTGGTGAATTTTTCATTTCCCTTTCCCTCTTATTAAGTCTAAATATTATTAACCCAATTTTTGATGTGGGCTTTCCACAATGAATGTTTTCAATTTTTTACCATTTATTCTTTAAGAACAATTTTAAATTGCATGGACTCAATTTTTTGAAGGATGGGAGAATGTAACACCATAATATTTCATAGTAAGTTATCTCATTAATGTAATTCAATATCTTGCGCTTCACGCAACATCGAGTTCAAGCACACCACAACTAACCAAACTAACTGTTCAAAAAATGGTAATGAATATTATTAACTACATTTTGAATCTTATATACTATATATAATTTTAACATCCATATTATGTGTTTCATAGACATAAAATAAGAACAAATTCATTTTTTCGAATAAAATAAGTATTTATCCAAAAAAATACTATTTTGCCACCTTTTAATGGGGAACCCTTTTTAAAACTAATATATTACACTTTGATATATTCAATTTAATGATATTAAATCCTAATTTAGATGCAGGACTTAAAATTTTAGTTGGGATAAATTTTGGGTACTTTTTTTTATAACTTTAATATTTTGATGAGTATTGAAAAATACTACGTTTTAATTAAAAACAACATTTTTAATCGAAATAATTTATAGTGATAAATTATTTATTTGAAAGGTTTGGATGTATAATTTGATTATATTTTTATCATTTAATACAATTTAGGACATTATAATTAATTTCACATATTAATTTTACATATTCACATGTCAGTCTTTTTATAGTTTTTACTTTTAAAAAAACATGCTTTTTTGGTTTTGACCACGAGAATTAATTTTAAATTAATAAATGAAATTTTTATGTTTTGAATTTGGTAAAATAGAAATCATTTTTGAATTTTTAATATAAAAATTAGCATAGGGTAAACTTTAGTTATTTTCCTGAAAGCATTCAATTTTTGATGAATAGTGAAAAACACTAGTTTATTGGTTAAAGCTGACTTTTTATTTAAATAATTAGTTATTTTATTTTAATTTATATTAGGTCATAATAGATACATAATACTAATATACTTTCAACATAATTTATTGGAGCCATTTATTAATATGTTTAGATATATAAAATTTCATTAAACTTTATATCGTCTTTTACCCACCTCCTAGGAGCATATGTATATTTTCATAAAACATAATTTTACTACTTATCTGAGTTGAATTCAAAAAATACAAGAGACATAGTTAATATCAATAAGTAAAATTTGGTTCAATAAGATGAAAATAATTTTTTGTTAATAGAAACTTTTGACTTTTATTTACCATGGTTAAAAGTAAATAGGTTAATTAAGGGTAAAAATGATTACTAAATTACCCGAAAACATGCCTTATTTCTATTTGATATGTGTAATTAGATCAAAATAATCATAGGAATATTATATGATCCCCTTTGGTTCACATGGATAATATTTGAAAAATTATTATTATTTTATTTAAGAATTGTTAAAAGAGTTAAGATCAATGTTTAATAACTAAAACATTTTTAATATAGGGTTATATGAAAGATAAATTTGACTATAAATTTTCATTATATGTCTATAAAGATTTACTATATAGTGGTATTTTGTTTATAATTTTTAGACATTAAATAATTTAATTATTTATGACACAATGATGATGTAGTAATTACATTATTAATGAATGATTAAATTAATTGATATTATAAATATCCAAATAAATGTAATTTTAGACTTATGATGAATTATAATAATTTTATAGGTTAATATTACATGTTTGTGTTGGTTAAATAAATTTTATTCGAAGTGATAATGTTTTTATGGATTTCAAAAAATTCAAACACTAAATAGTGTCAAAATTGACATAATTGAGTTTTTATAAAAAAACAAATTATATTATTAATTGATATAATATTTTTAAAAATCAATGGATCATAAAAAGGACATAGATAAGGTTATATATATTAATAATGGACCACATGGGGTTCGACTGGCTTGTTATAATATGTTTAATAACCATATAACATAAAAATACAAAGAGGCTTGGTAAACTGATTGGTCTATCGGGATTTGATTCCTTGTAATCATGCCAATGTATTAAAATAATGCATTGAATCTGGGTAAGTAGGGTCGGGGAATTACAGTTGGAATCAGGGGAAGTTCAGTAACAACCTTGGAAATAGATTTTGATATACTCTGATTAGAGAACATTACCCTAAGATAAACTATGAGGATTAGTATATAGGAAATTCCTAGAATTTTGGTACTGAAGATATTATGTGAGTATTCCAAGAAATACTTCTCTTCTTAGATATGAGTAGGTAGAGGCATCTCTGGAATAGATGTACCTAGCGATAAAACCCAAAAACACCACTTTGAGTGAGACTCGAATGGGAACTGGGGCTAGAAAAAGGGCCTTGCTTCACACTTTTTTACGACACTCCTAGGGGATATGCTTAGGATAATTCACATTTTTTAAAAGAAGTTATGAGGGATTTAGGAGTAAATACTTATTCAATGAAAACATTTTTTATTATAGATTATATACATAATCTTTTCAATTTATGTTTGGTATTTTACATGTTTGGAATTATACATTACGATTCATAAACTACGCTAGTGCATGCCATTGCTTAGAAATGGTGCCCAGAAGATGGAAGAAGAACTCCAAGAATAAGCATGATCCAAATAGTAAGAAGGGTCATATGTTTCATTGTATTATGTAAATATATAAAAAGGAAATAGTCTCCCATGTATTGTAATCATATGAAAAAAGTATCATGTTGTAATAAGATAAGTAAAGAATTACTTGAGTCCTTTGGCTTTGAAGGGAAGCCAGAGAAGAAAAGTATGGTAGAAAGAAAGATTGATAAAATGAATAAGGGAAAGAAAGATTTTCCCATACTAGTTAACTATGGAAAGAATCACCTTGGTAAATGTTTGAAGGGAATGTGGGGTTTTTATAAGTGTAGAGAAAAAGTACACCATTTACATGATTGTAATGGTAAGAAAAAGGTTTCAAATGTACAATGATTCACCTCAAAGGAGTTGGGACACTACATGAATCAATGGACAAATCGTCAGAGTATACTCCAAATGCTGCTATAGGATAATAATCAAGTTATAATAATACCAAAGATGAAGTGAAATGATTAAGAGTTCTTATGATGTTATTAAAGTATTATGTTATTTTTGTATTGTATTAATGATGTACATGTTATAATAATTATAGAATATATAAGGATTGTACTGTAATACTATTTCATTAAGGACATGAAATTTTGTGGAACTAAGAAAAGTGACTCAATGGAAAGTTAAACTTTTTGTATTATGTGTGGTTGAAGGAAAGGAAAAACTTTAATATGGTCCTGATACTGAGGTATTGATTTTGGAATAAGAGATTATTAATCTGGATAAATAATATTCGATATTATTGACAACCTTGGAACTGGTTAATTGTTTGTTTATTCCGTCATTGTTGGAGTTTACAACATTTAAGGATAGAATGTGTAACGACACGAAGTTTCATTAATGGAAATTCCTCTTGATCTAGTTAAATGTAACTTTATGTAAAATGTTTATATAAAATTTCAACATATTTAGTTTTATGTTAAGAGTTGTGACTGGTAATTTTATAGCTGTTGAATAGTGATCACATAATTAGTACAAATATAAGGCTTTAACGAACCCAATTTACTCACACAAAAGAAGTGATGGCCTCATCCAGTAGAATTTCTCCATACGAAGCCCATTTTTCGGATCTCCGAAAAGAGGTGGCATTTTTGGGCTTCGCTCTTGACCAATCCCAAGCTGAGCTTCACCATGTCAAGCTCGAACGAGACCATGAACGGGAAAAGTGGAAGTTGATAGAGATTACCACTTGAGCGATGTTATCTGAGCCACACCAAGAGTCTTTCACCATCGCACACCTTACCCTTATGTCTTATGTGGATTTTTTAAGAGGTTATCGAACAAATCTCTAGTACTACGTTCATTTACATTATTTTTTTATATAATATTGAATATAATTTCTTGTCATTATTGATACATTGTAAATAGTTTTTAAAGTACAATTAGTGTTTTTAGTTAATATTTAATTAGGAATTAAATTTTATTAAATTAAAGGGTTATTTAATTAAATAATATATTAATAAATTATTATTATTATTATTAAATTAATTTTTATTAAAAATAAATAATCTTATAATCTTATGAATGCAATTGTAATTTTTATTAAGGATAGAAAACCATTTTTGTCAAAACCCGGGAATTTTTGATAAATGTCAGTTTTTTATTTTAAAAGTGAAAATTAACATATTTAGAAAATTATTTAGATAAAATAAATTTTATTTCTGGAATCAGGACATTGAAATTATCCAACGGTGAATTTTTCATAATTTTCTGAGACAGTCAAATTTTTGGGTAAAAAATAAATAACGTTTAAATATATAATGTGTTTTATGACATCATAATGACCCAATAGTGAGGTTATAAAATACTATAAGCATTATTTTCGACCAATATATGTTTAACCATTAAAATAATGTGATTTTGGGTTTGTTTGTCTTATTTTACAAAGCATTAATGAACCCCTCAGGACTTATTAAACATTTTGTCCTTTAAATTTATTTTCCATAGGAGTGTGACTCACCTCCACATAAGCAACCCCATTATTTTAAGAATATAGGACTTTGGCCTTATATAATATTTTTTTCCTCTACCCTTTTCCAAAAACAATGGGCAAAAACCATGATCTGATTTGTGTTTTGGATTAGTTTAATGTAAGGGGTCCCAAACCTAAATAATAAAGAATTCACTCACCTTTCCTATATAATCCCACCCAAGCTCCGACTTACTCCTCACTCAAAGCCTTTGGAGTTCATAAAACCTCTGACCTACTTTCTCTAGAATCCTCAAAAGGTTCCCCAAGCTCCCAATAAGCCTCTCTCCAGCCGCTCTCAAGCATTTGGAAGCACACTTCCAAGTGAGGGTTTTTCTTCCTTTCTATTTTTGTCTAAATTTCCTTAAGTTGTTTTCCCTTTTAATTTCAATTTTGAACGTTGGGGTATTGTTTCCCAGCTCCCTCATACTTCCCTCTTTATTTTTTAATGATGGGAGACCCTTTCTCTCTCATTAAAATCCTCCACTGTACACCCCTTACTATGCTGAAATTCCGAAAGGAACTTCTCTCTTCTCATTTACATTCAAGCAATACATTTGTATCATGAATCTAAATTCAATTACAATTTTTGGGACACATATCTATATGACTTACTTACATTCCATTAAATTTAAATATGACAAGGAACCCCTTTCTCTCTGATCATTTTTTTTATGAATTCTTATGTCACGCCGTTACGCTGCCGAAATCGCACCGATTTTCTATGCCAATACCATTGTGCAGTGAATACCATGCCCATTTCTCCATCAATGGATTTCTACTTTATGCACATTTACTTATTGATTTTAAAGTTTCATTATTAATTACTCATTCCTTTATCGTGGAATAAATGATTATGTTTTATGAATCCATGTTTTATGATCCATGTGGAACACTTATGCATGAAATGAAATGTTTAAGAAGGGTGTGCCCTTATAGCGCTCCAATGCATTGGGTAAAGTATTGTGTCATGATACTTCATATGAAATGAGTATTTAATCATTCTAATTCAAGTGTAGCGAGGGTTTACTCATTCTTCATGTGCAATGAGGATTTACTCACGCTCCATGTGCAATGAGCCTTGGCTCATGCTAATTCCATGTTAAGTGTTGTTGCCACATTTCCATGTTATGATTATCATGCTTTATCATGCCTTTATTTTCATGTTTCAATTATGCTCTATTGATATTCCTATTGTCTAACATGTGTTGTACTCCTCGTGTATTCCATTTTTATTCCCTTACTGGGCTTTATAGCTCACCCCTTTTCTTATGCATGTCCTTAGGTTATCCCATGCAATGCTAAGTACGAGGGTATGTAGTGGTCATGAAAAGGATGTTTTCAATAAATATTTCGTATTTCATGTTTTAAGATTTTATGTAATGATCTGAAGCCCCAAAGACACTAGACCACTCAATCTTCCATGTTGAATCAAGTGAATAGTTTATGTAATAAATCATGTTTAACTTTGTAATAAATGCAGGGTTGTCATAGTTGGTATCAGAGGATTGGTTTAGTTATTTTTGGGATTAGGATTAAAAACCCTAGTAAAGCCTTAGATACAAGACTAAGTATAATAAGTACATCCCTATGTTTTTTTAAGTACTGAGTTAGTAATTTATCAAACAAATACATCCTTGTATGGATACGAGCAGGTAGAGGCGGCTCGGGAACAGATGTTTCTTAGGGGTAAAACCCAAAAACACCGCTTTGGGATAGACTCGAATGGGAACTTGTGCATTAAAACGGGCCTTGCTACACTCCTGGTTACGACATTCCCTGGGATACATTTTGATAAATTCACAAGCTTAGTATGAACCCTTATTAAGGGAAATAAAAAAATTCACCTAAGAATATATGTTAGAATGTAGATCATTAAAAGCCTAGATTAAAGCCTATAGAATCATGAGTTAAGAAAATAGATGTTTATTTTTTAGTCATAAACATTTTTTTTGGATAACCTTTTATGTGTTACCCTGTAACATTTATTTTATTCCAGCCAATGGGCGGTAATAGGAGGACTCGGGCTAAAAACTGATGTGCAGATCAGTGTGATGACTGTACTAATGAGATTCTCAATACAATGGGAGCGGGAATCACGAACTTTTCCATGTTTCTCTCTCATCTAACTAAAGAATTGAATAAAAAAATGGGTCAAGAAGAACATCCAAACCCCCCTAAAAAGGAACAAGTTTCTATTGAGATCTTCATGAGACAAAGGCCTCCTACTTTTAGTGGATCATCTGATCCCACGATCGCTGAATAATGAATCAACTCCATTGAAAAGATCTTCTCCATCCAACAATGTTCTGAACAAGATAATGTTCTCATGGAAGATTATCATATGGAGGGTGAAGCTAATCAATGGTGGAAATTGATCAAAAATACGAAGCATGAGGAGGAGATCAAGGCGTTGGAATGGAAGGATTTATGGAAGAAGTTTTTTGATAAATATTCTCCACACACACATCGACATAAGAGGGAAAGATACTTCCTTTCCCTAAAGCAAAAAGACGAAAAATATATTGAAATGTACGATGAAAACTTCACAAGACTTTCACGATACGCTTCCAGCTTTGTGGTTACCCCCAAATGCAAGGTTGAACGCTTCTTTGGTGGGCTGAATCCTAGCCTGTGGAATGCATTAGCAATCTGTGACTTCGACAGCTATGGGGAAATTGTCTGATGTGACCTCAAGGTTGAAATGCAAATTGGGGAATCATAGGGGTATCATGGGGACAAGAAGATTAAGGTCGAATTCAATGCTGGTGGTCCAATGGATAAATCCAATGGTGCTAAGAAGATCCAGCACCCCACCTGCCAAAAGTGCGGAAAGAACCACCATTGAAATTTACTCAAGGGGATGAGGAAATGCTTTAGGTGTGGAAGGGAAGGGCACCATGCTGTTAACTGTCAGCAAGAAATAACCGCGGCTACGATAGAGGAGAGGAATGCTCTATTCGAACATCAACATGTTCTTCATTGTTACAACTGCAATGAACCGGGGAATTTTGCAAATAGGTTCCCTAATCAAAGGGTTTTTAGAGGAAACCAACAACCTCCCAGGTAGTAAGAAAGAGCTTTTTCCATCACTTCTGCCGAAGTGAACCCCAACAATGAAGTGGTGATTGGTACGCTAGTCATTCATTCAAGAATAGTGAACATACTTTTTGATTCGGGTTCTATGCATTCTTTTATATCTCGAAAGTTTAGTAGAACAATCTCAGCACCACCACAAATCTTGGAAGTGAATATGACGATGAGTATGGAAAATGGGGCAATCATTGCATCCCATGAATATAAGTCCTCCCCTGTTATAATATGTGGGTTGAATTTTCCAGAGAACATCATCATACTCCCTCTGGTGTAATTTGATGCAATTCATGACATGGATTGTCTATCCTTATATAGATCCAACATAAATTTTTGGGAGAGGGAAATCACACTCTATATGGAGAATCGGCCCCTGATTATTTACAATTGTATGGAGGAAGATGAATCTCCTTTAGCTCCATCATATCAAGCATGAATTTTACTGCCCTATGAGTACACATATTTATCTCAGATGATTGAGTCCAAGGAAGAAACCACCCTTCAAGAAATGCCTATTGCGAGGGAATGTGTTGAAGTGTTTCTCGAAGAACTACCTAGTCTTCTTCCTAAAAGAGACGTTGAATTCTCAATTGAACTTATACTAGGTGCTCTAAAAATATCCAAGGCTATATATTGAATGGATGTTGTGGAGCTTGAAGAGCTAAAGAAAAAAACTATTGAAGAATCTGGATAAAGGGCTTATACACCCAAATTAATCACCATGGGGTGCACCAGTCCTCTTCGTCAAGAAGAAGGATGGTTCAATGCGGCTTTGCATTGATTATCATGAACATAACATAATCACGATAAAGAACAAGTATCCTCTGCCAAGGATTGATGATATGTTAGATCAGCTGTGTGGAGCACAATACTTCTCCATGGTAGATTTATGGTCGGGATATTATCAAGTAATGGTGAAGAAAGAAGATGTCCCCAAGACTGCTTTTCATACAAGATACAGCCACTATGAATTCATAGTAATGCCTTTTGGAATCACTAATGCTACAGAAATCATCCTGGACTTGATGAATAGTGTATTTAGAGATTACCTTGAAAAATTTGTGGTAGTCATTATAGATGATATTCTAATATACTCTAAAACCAAGGCAGATCATGAGGTGAATTTAATAACTATACTAGATACATTTCGCAAGGAGAAGCTCTATGAAAAGTACATCAAGTGTGAGTACTGGTTGAAGGAGGTCTCATTCTTGGGCCATATCATCACAAGCAATGGGATATCTGTGGATCCCTCCAAAACACATGCAACTGAGGGATGGTCGAGGCCAACATTAGTAACAGATATCAGTAGCTTCTGGGGGTTAGTTGGATATTATTGACGAATTTTGGGAAATTCCTCACAATTTTCTAACCCACTTACCAAGCTAGCTCGAAAGGGAGTAATGTTTTCTTGGAGTGATTAATGCAAATAAAGCTTCAAGGAGTTGAAAAAGAGGTTTATCACTGCGCCCGTGCTCACTTTACCCACAAGTGGGAAAAATTTTGGGGTATTCTGTGATGTTTCGAACAAGGGCTTAGGTTGTGTGCTAATGCAAAATGATAAAGTGATATCCTATGCCTCAAGGCAGCTGAAAATCAATGAGAAATAGTATCCAACACATGATCTGGAGTTAACAACAGTAATTTTTGCCTTGAAAATCTGGAAGCATTATCTCTATGGGGAGAAAAGTGAGGTATATACTGACCACAAGAGTCTTAAATATATATTCACATAGAAAGAGATTAATATGAGCTAGAGAAGATTGATAGATATCATCAAGGATTATGACAATACAATACATTACCACCCTAGGAAAGAGAACTAGGTGTCACATGCCCTATGTATTAAGGACCCAACGATTCTATCAATGATGAAATTTATAAGGATCCAATATTCTTAGACTTGATGAATACGAACATGGGAATCATATTGAAGGGAACATCATCAATCCGTTCACAAATGATTTATCCACTGTCTCTTTCGGAAAGGTTAAAGGATGCTCAAAAGGATGATGTGGGAATTCAGGAAAAATTGGAAGCTATCAAAAAAGGTAAATCCTTAGAGTTTAATGTTAATGAATAAGGAATTGTGCAATTTGGGAAAAGAATATGGGTTCCATCATGCCCGGAGCTCAAGAAGTAACTTTTGGATGATGCACATAGTTCAAATTTCTCTATTCACCAAGGGAGCATAAAGATGTATCGAGATCTCCATGAAAATATTTGGTGGGATAATATGAAGAAGGAGATTGTTTAATATACATCAAAGTTACTGGTGTGCCAGCAAGTGACGGCAGAGAGGTAGAAGTCTAAGGGGATGATGAAACAATTGCCTATAACAGATTGGAAAGGGGAGAACATCACCATGGAATTTGTCGCCAGACTTCTGAGGACAACCAAATGAGACTATGCAATCTAGGGTGTGGTGGATCATCTTACAAAAACTGCACACTTCATTGCTATTCGGGAGGATTTCTCATTGGATCAACTGGCACAGATATATATCATGGGAGTGGTAAGGCTGCATGGAGTACCACTATCTATTGTGTCTGACCGAGATCCAAGATTCACCTCTATGTTTTGGAAGAGTCTTCAACATGCTCTGAATACTGAACTAAACTTTATTACGTCTTGTCATACTCAAACTGATGGCCAATCCAAGCGGACTATCCAAACACATGAGGATATATTGAGAGCGTGCTCAATGGAATTTAAAGGAGGATGTTATCAACATCTTCCTCTGGTTGAATTCTCTTATAATAAAAGTTTCCACTCGAGAATACAAATGTCACCTTATGAAGCCCTGTATGGGAAAAGGTGCATAACACCAGCATGTTGGGATGAGGTCAGTGAACGTAAGCTGCTTGGACCAGAAATGGTCGAGGAAATGGTGGAGAAGGTGAAAACCATTCAGCAGCATATCAAGGCAGCCTAAAGTCGACAGAAGTGTTATGCAGAAAATCATTGATGAGACCTTGAGTTAAAATTTGGAGACATGGTTTTTCTACGCATATCTCCATTGAATAAGCTCATGAGGTTTAGAAACAAAATGGAAGTTAAGTCCAATGTACATCGGCCCCTTTGAGATTCTTGATCGTGTCGAGGTTGTGGCCTATCAACCAGCACTTCCACCTACAATGGCCAAAGTACATGATGTCTTTCATGTATCCCTCTTAAGGATGTACATACCCGACCCTTCACATGTACTCTCTTCTGAGGTGGTACAGTTGGAGGATGATCTTTCTTATGAGGAGCAACCTGTGAAGATCTTAGATCATAGAGAAAAAGTTCTACGAAATAAGACAATTCCCCTCATCAAGGTGTTCTGGCCAAACCACAAGTTTGAAGAAGGGACTTAGAAATAGGAGGAAATGATGATGTTGAGTTACCCACATCTGTTTTAGTGTGGGAAAAAGGAAATTTCGAGGGTGAAATTTCATAATGGGGGAATATTGTAATGACACAAAGATTCAATAATGGAAATTCCTCTAGATCTAGTTAAATGTCTTTTTATGTAAAACGTTTATATAAAATGTCAACATCGTTAGTTTTATGTTATGATTTGTGACCGTTACTTTTATAGCCATTGAACAGTGATCACATGATTAGTATAAATATAAGGCTTTAATGAACCCAATTTACTCAAACAAAAGAAGCAATGGCCTCATCCAGTCGAATTGCTCCATACGAAGCCCATTTGTTGTAGCTTGGAAAAGAGGTGGCGTCTTTGGGCTTCGCTCTTGACTAAGCCCAAGCTGAGCTTCACCATGTCATGCTCGAATGAGACTGTCTACGGGAAATGCGGAAATTTATAGAGATTACCACTCGAGCGACGTTATCCGAGCCACCCCACGAGTCTGTCACCGTCGCACACCTTACCCTTAGGTTTTATGTGGCTGTTTCAAGGGGTAATGTAAAAAATCACTAGTACTATGTTCATGTACATTATTTTTGTATATAATAACGAATATACTTTCTTGTCATTGTTGATACATTGTAAATTGTTTTTAAAGTAAAAAACGTTTTTTTGGTTATTAATTAATTAATAATTCTCATTTAATAAATTAAAGGATTTTTAAATTAAATAATATTTTAATAAAATATTATTATTACTATTAAATTAATTTTTATTAAAAATAAATATTCTTATAATCTTATGAATGCAATTGTAATTTTTATTAAGGTTTGAAATTCATTTCTGTTAAAACCCGTGATTTTTTTATAAATGTTGATTTATATTTTAAAAGTAAAAATTAACATATTTAGAAAATTATTTAGATAAAATAAATGTTATTTCTGTAATCAAGATGTTGAAATTATCCAACGGTGAATTTTTCATAAATTTCTAAGACAGTCAAATTTTTGGGTAAAAATTATATACCGTTTAATATATAATTTGTTTTATGACATCATAATGACCAAATAGTGATGTAATAAAATAATATAAGATTTTTGTTCTGCCAATATATGTTTTAACATTAAAATAATATTATTTTGGGTTTTTTGGCATATTTTACAAAGAATTAATGGACTCTTCAAGACTTATTAAACATCTAGTCTTTTTAAATTATTTTCCATGGGAGTGTGACTCACCTCCACATAAGCAACCCCATTTATTTAAGAAGTTAGGACTTTGTCCTTATAAAATATTGTCTTCCTATCCCCTTTTCCAAAAATCATGTGCAAAAACCATGTGCTGATTTGTGGTTTGGATTAGTTTAATGTAAGGGATCCCAAACCTAAATAATAAACAATTCACTCACCTTTCCTATATAATCCAACCCAAGATCCCACTTACTCCTCACTCAAAGACATTGGAGTTCATCTAACCTCTGCCCTACTCTCTCTAGAATCCTCTCAAGGTGACCCATTCTCCCAAGAAGCCTCTCTCAAGCCTTTGGAAGCACACTTCCATGTAAGGGTTTTTTCTTCCTTTCTCATTTTTGTCCAATTTTCCTGTTGTTGTTTTTCCCTTTTAATTTCAACAATGAATTTTGGGGTATGATTTTTTACCTCCCTCATAATTCCCTCTTTATGTTTGAATGATGGGAGACCCTCTATCTTTCATTAAAAGTCATCCCATATACACCCGTTACTATGCCGAAAATCCGAAAGGAACTTCTCTCTCCTCATTTACATTCAAACAATTTTTTTGTGTCATGAATATAAATTACATTACAATTGTTGGGAAATGTATCTATATGAACTCCTTACTATCCATTAAATGTAAATATTATGAGGAACCACATTCTCTCTCATCAACCGTTTTTATGTATTCTTATGTCACGCTGTTACGCTGCCGAAATCGCACCGATTTTCTAAGCCAATGCCATTGTTTAGTGAATATCATACCCATTTCTCTATCAAGGGTATTCACCTTTATACACCATTACCTCTGGATTATAACATTTCAGGTATTAATTCCACATTATTTTATCATGGAATAAATTATTATGTTTTATGAATACATGTTTTATGATCCATGTGGCACACTTATGCCGGAAATGAAATGTTTAAGAAGGGTGCGCCCTTATATAGCTCCAATGCATTGGGTAAAGTATATTATCATGATACGTCATGTGCAATGAGTATTGAATCATGATAATTCAAGTGAAATTAGGGTTTACTCATGCCTCATGTGCAATGAGGATTTACTCATGCTCCATGTGAAATGAGCCTTGGATCATGCTAATTCCATGTTAAGTGTTGTTGCCACATTTCCATGTTATGATTATCATTATTTATCATGCCTTTATGTTCATGTTTCTCTTGTGCTCTATTGATATGCCTATTGTCTAATATGTATTGTACTCCTCATGTATTCTATGTTTATTCCCTTACTGGGATTTATAGCTCTCCCCTTTTCTTATGCATGTCCTCAGGTTATCCCATGCAATGCTAAGTACAGGGGAATGTAGTGGTCATGTAATGGATTTTTTCAATAAATATGTTGTATTTAATGTTTTATGTTGTTATGTAATGATTGTAACCCGAAAAGACACTAGAACTCTGAATCATCCATGTTGTATCAAGTGAATAGTTTATGTAATAAATTATGTTTAAGTTTGTAATAAAAGTAGTATTGTCAAAAAATGAGTATATTTAGTATTCTATAAGGAATATGGGAACATTAATGTAATAAATATGGTTTTATGGTAATTAATGGTGTTATGGTGTTTTAAAACAATACATGATGAATGCATTCACAGGTAATTACGTGGAAAATGATCTAAATTGTGTTTACCTTCCTTATAAATTTTGGACTGTGAGTTTGGGTAGATGTATTTTGGATATGTCTACAGGTTGGAATCAACTATGTTTGACATTGGATACTACTGTTAAGTTTAAATAATTTCATGTGATTATTTTTTAATTGTCATAAAAGGACAACATAGAGGTCGGGCGAAAACCCATCGCGCCCGTCAAGGCCGCGAGACTTGAACCTACAATGGAAGGGCGACAAGGTTTCATCACCTACCACTGGCATACATGATATCCTGGTTTGTATAATGTAGTTTTTTTAAATATTCTAACAAATGAATTAAAAAATCACTATTTCTTTAACCCTATACGATTAGGATAAATAGAATATTTTTGAATTATATTATCTTTTAGAGTGAAATATGAGATTGTGGTAGGAATTATTTGAAGGATAAAAATCTACTTTTCAAGCATATATATATAATTACCTCTTATTCTATGAATAGATTAATTCTTAATTTTTACAGACGGGATCTTAAAACCTAAAATGTTTTATTCTAATACCATATGTTTTTTTTGAACCAATGATATTTTGCATCATCTTAGATTGATGGCTTTGAGGACCCTAATTTTAAAATTGATTTGTGATTTAAGACCTTAATCACTACCTATAAATATTTAAGTTCTTCCTCCAATTATGTGTCTCTAACTACCAGCAATTTTCTTTTCATCGATATCATATGTGGGTTGTTACTTTTTCATTTCCCTTTCCCTCTTACTAAGATTAAATTTTATCAACCCAATTTTCGATGTGGGTTTTCTACAAAAGTATTTTTATATTTATAACCATTAATTTTTGAATAACATTTTCAAATTTTGAGGACACAATTTATTGAATGAGAGGAGAATGTAACACCCTACGATTTCATAGTAAATTATCTCATTAATATAATTCAATAGCATGCGCTTCACGCAACATCGAGTTTGAGCGCACCACAACTTACTAAACTAACCGTTCAAAATGTAGATATGAATTGTATTAACTGAATTTGGAATCTTATACTACTATAAATAATTTTAACATCAATATTATGTGTTTCATAAACATAATATAATAAGAAATCCTTTTTTTGGATAAAATAAGTATACTTTAAAAAAATACAATTTTACCACCTTTTTATGGCGAAACATTTCTAAAAACTATATTTGACCCTTCTATATATAAAATTTAATGAAATTAAATTTTTCTTTAGAATTTGGAAACAAAAATTTAGTCGGGATAAATTTTTGGTACCTTTCTGATAACTTTTATATTTTGATGAATAGTGAAAAATACTCGGTTTTAATTAAAAAAATATTTTTAATCGAAATAATTTATAGTGATAGATTATGAAATATAATGGTTTGGAAGTGTAATTAGATAATATTATTATCTTTTAATATAATGTAGGTCATTATATGTAATTTCATATTTTAAATTGACATAAACACAGGTCAATCTTTTGATAGTTTTTACTTCTTTTAAAAACCCGCATTTTGGTTTTAACAACGATAATTATTTTTAAATTAATATATGAATCTTCTATGTTTTTAATTTGGTAAAATAGAATTAATTTTTGAATTCAGAATATCAAAATAATCATAGAGTAAATTTTAGGTATTTTTCTGAAAAATTTCATTTTGGGATGAATAGTGAAAAAACACTATGTTGTTGGTTAAAACCTACTATTTATTTAAATAATTTTGTCATTTTAATTTAATTTATTTTAGGTAATAAGAGGTATATAATTAATATATATGTACAAATTAATTCATTGGATCCATTTTATAATAAATTTAGATATATAAAATCTTATTGAAATTTTTACCGACTTTTACCCACCTCATATGAGCATTTGCAAATTTGCATAATTTTTAATTTCTATTTCATTGAGTTGAATTTAAAAAAATCCTAGACACACGGTTAACATAATTAAGTAAAATATGGTTAAATAATATGAAAATAATGTTTGGTGAATCGTATCTTTTGACTTTTATTTACCACAGTTAAAAGTAAAAAGGGTAATTAAGGGTAAAAATGAAATCATAATTACTCTAAAACACGTCTTAATTCTCATAGATTATTTTAATTCGACCAAAAAAACATTAGGGATAATATATGATCATATTTGGTCCACTTTTATAGGATTATAACATTTATTATTATTTTATTTAACGAAGAGTTAAAAGTGGTAAATTAAATGATTAATAACTATACTATTTTTAATACAGGGTTATACATAGGTAAATTCTACTAAAATAATTCATTAGAAAGATAAAAAAATATCTACATAAAGGTATTTTATTTATAATTTTTAGACATTACATAATTTTATTTATTTATGACACAATGATGATGCATTAATTACCTTATCAGTGAAAGATTAAAATAATTGATATTATAAATGTCCATATAAATGTAATTTGATAATTTTGATTAATTACACAAATTTTATAGGTAAATATTACATGTCAGTTTTGGATAATTAAATTATATTTTTAGTAATATAGTTTATATGGGTTTCATAAAAATAAAATACTATATAGTGTCAAAATTGACATATTTTAGTTTTAAAAACAAATATTATATTATTAATTTATATAATATTCCTAAAAATATATTGTTCATCTAAATGACATAGATAATGATATATATATTAATAATTAACCACATGGTATTCGTTTGGGATGTTATAGTATGTTTATTAAGAATATAATATAAAAAAACAAAGAGACATGGTAAATGTCAAACTATTTAACCAAGAGTTAAATCTAAAAGATAACGTTAATATGATGACCAAAACATATCCAAAACCTATTGGTTGAGAGGTTTTAGACCTATCCTCACTATATCCTTTAAATATTTAATTTTTGATCAATTAGAAACCGAAAATAATTTTATTATAAAATAATATTTCAAACGTTTTTTAAAGTGACTCTCATCTCTCATATAAAAGGGTATTTCCTCTTTCCTTAATATCACACCTCCAAAGAAATTTTTCTCAGCCAATACCTATCCAAATATCCTCCAGACATTCCTCCCTTTATCCTAGAGGCCTTCCTTTGGTCATAAATCCTACATATGGATCCCTATTGATAAATAAAATGGAAGAACATGATGAGGATGTAAATATTTTATCACCTCTTTCAAGATCGCTTCTTCTTCAACTTCTTATATCATTATTTTTTCTAATCTAAAAGCATAAATCTAGTGTCTTTTATATACTTTGACATTATTATAAAACATTTACAACCATTTTCATTAATCTATCCATCCTATAAATGACAAAGTCACCATACGTGTGTACGTAAGGATTACCGTCTCCATGTCGTGTTGTAGTTTGTTATTCAAACACTTTATTATTTGGATGGGTCAAATAATGAGTATAACTGAAGTAAAAAAATAAAATTTTAATGATTCTTTATATATTATATATGATACAATTACATAAAATTTCACAATCAATATAATGATATTGACGCTCGTGCGTACGTACGGATTACCGTCTCCACAACCTGATGAGATTCATTTCCACGTTCACCATTCACTGATGATTATAAAAATATATATCATTAATACATATGTATTATATGACCAAATAATTCTAATGGAAATATATATATATATTTATATATAATGTATTTATATATATTTTATTAACTTAGTTCTGTTCAATACGATCTGAAAACAGATTCAGCGTTTATGCATACGTACGGCCTACCGTCTCCATAAACGGTGTTTTCCATTTCATATATATGTATATTATACATATATATATTCTAAATATTTATTATATCTAAATCATGTTTTATATTCTGAATGTATTTAAACCATGATCTAACTGACACAATCAACAATAACATGTTAAAACACGTACGATAAAGAGGGAAATTATTATCAGAAATCTTAGTTTAACATGGAAATTATTATTAAATGGGGATTATAAAGTAATAAATGATAAATTTAAGATATCATAAATATTAATATGGCTCTGGTATAATTTAATAACATACTACTGTATTTATATATGAGGTTAAACATACCCTTAACTAAAGGAAAGTACAAGGTATTGGTTAATTTCAGAATCTCTTTATTATCTGAAGTTGTTTCTATGTAAGTATCTACTGGTACATATTTATTATCCTTTTCCATGTTTCATAAAAATGTTTTCAAAAAGATTATGTTAAGGAATTTTTTTAATAGTAAATCATTTTATAATTATTAAATATTTATTCTTCTAAATCATTCACATTAATGTCCATGTTTTCAAAATGGGGTTTAAGAATTTATTTATATGGACAAGAATGTTTTTAAAAAGTTAATTCCATTCAAAAGTCTCAAAGTGGTGTGGGAAAATTGCCTTCAAAAATGTCTATAAATTTTATCCTTTCTAAATTGTGTGACTTTGAAATTTTTTCATGAAAAAGATATATTTCTCTCAAAGAGGTTTACAAATCATTTTCATCTATGTCAACATCCTTTGATGGATTTTTAAATTTTTTGAAGTTGATTTATTATGATACAAATCTTATATATTGTATTGAAGGTTTTATGATATGTTTGACTTTGGATGGGTTATTTTTATACCAATAATGGTTTATGGATAAAGTATTGACATCTAGTATGCTAGAATTAATAAAAATATTCATGTTATGTTTAAACCTTTTCATATTATGAATGCATTGGACTTAGTAAGTGACGGGTGGAGCATGTTATAGATCCTTGATGCATAATTTGGTCTGATGAGACAAAATAATTTCTTGGAAGAAGACCTTGAAAAAATATTATTTGTAGTCTTGGCACAAGGCCTTGACAATGTGGTTATGATGTCTGGCATTATGCATTCAATCATTATAAAAGCATCTATTGGTATGGCATGTTATTATCTGACTAGTATAACATCCATGTGAATAAGTAAATGAAATTATTTGAATTTATATTTTCCATATTATGATGAATTTTATGTTTAAAAGGTTTTTGTTTCAGTCTTACATATTGCCTTAAATTGTTATGTTTATTTATCAATGTTTCTAACATATGATTATCCTTACTGGGCATCTGAGCTCACCCCTTTCTTATGTTTTACTCTCCCAGGATTCCAAGTAGTGTTTTATGATTGATAAGAATGGTTAATCTAGGGGATTAATGGATTTATAAAAGGATCATTTATTTTGTATTTTATTTTCTAATGTGTAAGGTAACGTTCATGTATATAATCTATTCTCCAATACTACTAAACTGATCTATCTTTTGGGACTCTATTCCTTGCAATCATTCCATTTAATTTAAATAATTCACCGACCCTAGGTAATGGGGTTTGGGTGTTATAGTTTGTATCAGAGGATGTTTAGCAACAAACTTGGGAATATATTTAGATAAACTCTGATTATAGGATATTACTCTAAGATAAGGATTGAGGATTAGTATAGAACAATGTCCTAGAATTTTGGTACTATATATATTTTTTGAGTTTTCCAAGAAGTACATCCCTATCTGGATACGAGCTGGTAGAGGCGGCTCTGGCACAGATGTACCTAGGGGTAAAACCTGAAAACACCGCTTTGAGCTAGACTCTAACGAGAACTGGTGCACAATAATGGGCCCTACTTTACACTTATTTACGACACTCTATGGGGATATACTTAGGATAATTCAAATTTTCACAACATGAAATTATGAAGGATTTAGGAGTAAATACTTTTTCAAAGAAAACATTTTTAGAATTATAGATTATATTCATAATCTTCCCAATTTACGTTAGGTATTTTAAAAGTTTGTAATTATGCATTGTTATTCAAAAACTAACCTAGTGTAAGACATTATTTAGAAATGGTGCCCGGTAAATGGAAGAAGAACTTCAATAATATGCATGATCCAAAGAGTAAGAAGGGTCACATCTTTTATGGTATTAAGAAATAATTTAGAAAGGTAATAGTCTCCCATGTATTATCATCATATGAGGAAATAATATAATTTTTTAATAAGATATGTCAATAATTCCTTGAGTCATATGTATTTGAAGGAAATCCAGAGAAGAAAATCATGGTTGAAAGAAATATGGATAAAGGGAATAAGGGAAATAAGGATTTTCCCATATGTGATAACTGTGGAAAGAAAAACATTGGTAAATTCTTGAAGGGAATGGGAGTTTGTTATATGTGTTGAGAAAAATGACACCAAGTATGTGATTGCAAGGGTAAGAAAAAGTTTTCAAATGTAATATTCTTTATCTGCAATGAGTTGAGACTCTACAAGAATCAATGTCTAAATCATTAGAGTATACCCCAAATGGTGCAATTGGATTGTAATATTTTTATGATACTACCGAAGATGAAGAGGAATGATTAAGAGTTCTGAAGTTGTTATTAATGTAATGTGTCATTTGATTATTATATTAATTATGTACCTGTTATAAGAATTATATGATATATATGGATTTTACTACAACACTATTTTATTAAGGACTTGAGATTGTGTGGAACAAAAAAAAGTGACTCAATGGAAAGTTAAACCTTTTGGAAATTACCTTGTTGAAGGGAAGACACAACTTTAATATGGTCCTGATATTGAGGTATTGATTTTAGAATAAGAGATGATTGATTTGGATAAATTATATTGGATATTATCGAACTCCATAGAACTGGTTAATGGTTTTTTTATTCCAACATTGTTGGAGTTTACAAAATTTTAGGATAGAAGGAGTATTTCCAATATTATATAAGAAATAAGGGAGAATGAATGTAAAATAAGGATTTATGGTAATTCAGGGTGTTATAGTGTTTTAAATGAATACCTGATGATGGTATTCACATGTCATTACGTGGAAAAAGGATCTTCATTGTTTTTACCTTCCTTATAAATTTTGGACTGTGAGTTTTGACAGAATTATTTTGGATAAGTCTAAAGGTTAGAATCGATTAAGTTTGAAAATGGATAAAATTGTTAAGGTTAAATCATTTCATGAGATTATTTTTGAATTTTCATAAAAGCCCAATCTGAAGGTCGGGAAACAACCTGTCGTGTTTGGTGAGGTCGCGAGACTTGAACCCACAACCGAAGGGGGACAAGTGCGCATCACCTACCATTGGCTTACGTGATGTCTTGGTCTATATAATGTAGTTTTTCTAAATAGTATGAAAAATGAATTATAAATTCATTATTTTAGAAACCCTATACTTTTAGGATAAATAAATATTTTTCAATTCTATTATCTTTTGCAATGAATAATGAGTTTCTGGTAAAATTAGTTGAAAGATGAAACACAACTTGTCAAGTATATATATATATATATATATATATTCCTCTTATTCTATGAATAACTTAATTATAAAACATCAAGGAAGGGATCTTACAATCAAAAATGTGTTATCCTAATACCATATATTGTTTTGAACTGATGATAATTTACATCATCTTAGATTCATGGCTTTGAGGCACTCAATGTTACACTTGTTTTGTGATTGATGACCTCAATCACACCCTATAAATATTCACATTTTCCATACAATTATGTGTCTCTAATTTCTACCAATGTTCTTTTAATCGAGATCATAATGTGGTGATGACTTTTTCATTTCTCGTTCCCTCTAATTAAGACTAAATTTTATTAACACAATTTCCAATGTGGGTTTTCCACAAAGGTATTTTTCTCTTTTTAACAATTTATTTTTGAAAAAAAAATAAAATTGTGAGGATGTAGTTTATTTAAGTAGGGGATAATTTCACACCCCAATAATTCATAGTACATTATCTCATTAATGTAATTCAACAGCTTGTGATTCAGGCAATATTGAGTTCGAGCACACCACAACTAACTAACCTTACCATTCAAAAAGTGGGTATTAATAGTATTAACTAAATTTTGAGTCTTATGTACTCTATATAATTTTTACATCCATATTATGTGTTTATTAGAAATAATATAAGAAAAAATTCATTTTTTTGGATAAAATATGTATTTAAAAAAACAATTTTACCCCCTTTTAATGGAGAACCCTTTTTAAAACCAATATTTGACATTTTTATATATTCAATTTAATTTAATTAAAATATTATTTATAAGTGGGACATTAAAATTTAGTTGGTATAAATTTTTGGTATTTTTCTGATAACTTTCATATTTTGATGAAAAGTGAAAAATATTATATTCTAATTAAAAGCTACTTTTTTAATTGAAATAATTTATAGTGATAAATTTTTCATTTGAATGGTTTGAAGGTATAATTACATTATATTTTTATCATTTAATACAATGTTGGTCATTATATGTAATTTCACGTTTTAATTTGAAATAAACACATGTCAATCTTTTGATATTTTTTTCTTTTTTTTAACTCGTTTTTTGGTTTTTATGACAGGAATTAATTTGAAATTTATAAATGAAACATCTATGTTTTGAATTTTGTAAAATATACCTCATTTTAAAATTTGGAATATAAAATTTAGCTTAGGGTAAATTTTTGGTATTTTTCTGAAAACATTCAATTTTTGATGAATGGTGATAAAACACTATGTTGTTGGTCAAAACCAACTTTTTATTAATATAATTATTTATTCTCTAAAATTATTTTATCTTATAATAGATATATAATACATATATAAGTTTAATGCAATTTAGTGGATCCATTTAATAATAATTTTAAACAAATAAAATTTTATCAAACATTTTTCCATCTTTTACCCACCTCCTATGAGCATATGAAAATTTGCATAAAATGTAATTACACATCTTCTGTGATTGAATTTCAAAAACCCTAGAGACACGGTTAATATCAGTAAATAATATGTGGTTCAATAAGATGAATTTTTTTTGTGGAATAGTAACTTTTGACATTTATTTACCATGGTGAAAAGTAAACAGGATAATTAAGGGTAAAAATGATATCATAATCACCCAAACACATGTCCTAATTCTATTGGATAAGTGTAATTCGACTAAAAACATCATTAGTAATAATATATGATCCCTTTTGGTCAACATCGATATGATTAGAACATTTATTATTATTTTATTTGAAGAAGAGTTAAAAGAGTTAGATTCAATGTTAAGTAACTAAACCAATTTTAATATAATGTTATAAATATGTTAAATTCAAAAATAAATATTAATTAGAAATCTTACAAAATTTCCTACATAATGGAATATTATTTTTAATTTTTAGACATTAAATAAATTAATTTATTTATGACAGAATAATGATGTAGGAATTACCTTCTTAATGAAAGATTAAAATAATTGATATTATAAATATCCAAATAAACCTATTGTGAGACTTATAATGAATTCCAAAACACTTCTAGGATAATATTACTTGTTATGTTTGGATAAATAAATTTTATTCAAAGTTATATAGTTTTTATGGCATTCAAACAAATCAAATAATAAATAGTGTCAAAAATGTCATAAATGAGTTTGTTTTAAAATATATTATATTATTAATTGATATAAAATTACTAAAAATTTATTTTATGGCCAAAGGAATTATTTAAGGTTATATATATTAATTATTAATGAAATGGGTTTCTCTTGTTGTAAGAAACAGGATCTTCATTTCAGGTATGTTTTACTTTTTTATAGAGTTTTTAGGAAAAATGAACCTTCTAGAAATTTTCACAGTACACGCTGTGTATGTTCTGAGTACACACCGTGTACTCTTCTCCGGCTCGAAGTCGTGTACTGGCCGTACCCGGGCCACACACATGGTGTGTAGGGGTGACGTGGAGGTCGATTTTGGCGGAATACGGAAAAACCCACTACATGTCGTGTACTTTAAAAATACACGCTGTGTACTTTTCTTTTTTTCACTAAACGGACCGGGGTCGCGCCTGATGGACAAAAACGGCTTCTTCTTCAGATTCTGTCCGTCTGAGAGCACCGAGGGCTGTGAATATTCTCTCTACTGCCATGCCTCTATCTGATCTCCGTTCCAACTGCCGTCAATTGCTTTGGGATCTCCTCGGTGAGCTCTTTCTTCTACTTCAGCCTTGTTCCGTGGTTCCGTATCATTTTCAAGTTGTCGTGGATAGAGAATTATGTGCGTTTTGTTAGATCTACAATGTTCTAGGGAGAATCATTCATCATGGTTCATGTATATCATTTCCCTAGCATCAAGGTAGGTGGTTTGTGCCTTTATGTAGAAATTATTTGAGTATTTTGTCCAATTTCACCAATTCCCTTGAACGCGAATTGTGTGTTTTCATGTTTTACCCTTTTTGTATTGCCTTCTTTGCTTGATTTCTTGAGTAGATGTATTTTCCTATGTATATGGTGGTTTTTACTATACTCTGGATGTTTACCATGCTAGTTTTTCTTGTTTTACATTTTTCCGGTTACCATGCCTAGTTGTAGGATAGTGGAACTGTTTCTATGTTATGATATTGATCCTTAGATTTATAGAATAGTATTTCGTGAGGTTTAATTTGATGTTATATGTGTGCTAAGCTTGTTAGTTTCACACAGGATTGTGAGAACCTATTGTAGTAGACTACAGGGAGAACAGACATAAGGGTTTCTCCAGAGTGTCTTTTAATACAATGCGAGACCACAGGGGGAATTGAGGATGAGTTCTTCCTCAGAGAGTTTTTATTTCCTCGATGTGGGACATAGGGGGAATGAGACGTCGAGTGCTTCCCCAGAGATCCTTTAGCACGATATGAGACTATAGGGGGAATTGATGGTGAGTGCTTCCTCAGAGAGTCTATTCTTTGCTGAACAAGAGGGGTGAGACTGTGTGTGCCTCCTAGATGGTTGCTAGTACTTGTAGGATGAACCATAAGGGGTTAAACTGTGAGAGCTACACAGAAGGTTACCTGTTTTCTTCTTGTTGCTATTGTTACATGTGTACTTTATATGCTGGAATTTTGGATTGTAGGTGCTATGTGGTTTTCTGTTTTCTGATTCATGCACATTTACTTGCCATATATTCTTTGACTGTTAGGCATATATCTTTGGGTGATTACCTTCTAGGATCATATCTCACACCCAATTTGTGCCATGATCTTGGGACCAAGCAGACATTTTTGTTGCAGGAATAGATAAGGGAAAGCACCCTTCTACATCAGGTTCATGATTGCACTAGAGCTGGTGAGCATGGGATCAAGCCGAGGCTGGCGATGCTGAGGAGTTTACTTTGTTTTCCTTTTCACATTGTTTTCAGTTGTAATTTAGCACGTTGGTTTGATTAATTCATTCCATAGACATATGTACCATGTTTCATCATTACTATTATTATACATTACTTCCGCTGTTCAGTTCAGTTGTTGTATGATGTTTATTGTTTCCGTTATTGTGATTTGTTGTTCTTCTACTGTATACTTTACCGAATGAGTGCATAGTTTCCCAACTGACTCACCAAGGCCCTCACTGCTAGTCGGCAGCCTATGGTGTTTGGGGAAATGCTCTTGAGGTCATGTGATGAACCGGGTATGGGGCACCAGTGGACGGGCTCCGGATCCGGGTCTTTACAAAGTGGTATCAAAGGGGTTCATTTCTATTACTTTACTGTTTGGAGACTTTAGACAGGGATTGGATAGATTCGGTACTTAGTATTAAGTTGTGCTCGAGAGTAGGTAACCCATGTACATGGAAAAGACATACTACCTCGTTAATTACAGTTTGCTGGTTTTGAGATTTAACGGTTGGTATGATTTCACCTAGACTGATTCACATGCCTTGTGTTGTTAGTTCCTTGATGATTGCAGTTCTATTTCTGTTTCAACCCGATGATATGAGGGTATTCCATCTCACGAATCCTATATGCACTTGTAGAAATTGCATGCCATGCATTATTTCTATGCCATCTAGGATGCATTAGCGATTGAATGCTGTTGTGATAGACTTTGTGTAGATTATGCATGCTATTTTGATAAATGATTGATAGAATCTCGGCTGCCTTGTTAGCTGATTGTTTGTTTCCTACATTTCTTAAATGAATTCCAATTTTTGAATTGTGGGGAGTATGGGCCCTCACTAATCAGAATTTGGCACTTCCATGACTTGTTTTCTGTGTTTTCTGGGCTTCTGTGTAGTTTTTAAGCTACTGCCTAGAAAAACCCAGAATACACGGCATGTACTTTTCACTACACGCCATGTAGTTGTCAGTCTGTGTCACTGACCGTGTGAGTAAAAACATAGTATCATGAGAATAACATCTGGAACACGCCATGTGAGGTAGGTACATGTCATGTAGTTCGGGGCCGTGTACCCGGTCATGTCTCTAACATCATGGGTTGGCGTCACCTTTTCATAGACACGCCGTGTTGTTTTCTGAACACGCCATATAGTCTTGATTAGGTACCCGGCAGTGTCATGAACAACACGGGACGGTGTCACCATCACCTATACACGTCGTGTTTGTTCAAAACACTCCGTGTAAGGTTCATCCATGTAGACGACCGTGTATTTTACAACACGGGCCGCCGAAGCCTTTTCTAGTACATGCCATGATTGTTCAGAACATTCCGTGTAGTCTTGGGTTAAGTCAGACCATGTGGGTTTGCCGTCTAAAGAGACTCATGCAGGGGATTAGTTTTCAAGTACACACTATGTGTTAGGTCAACACGCCGTGTAGTTTGAGGTGTTACACGACCTGTAGGGAAGGGGAACACTCCCGTGTCAGTGGTTCAAAAATATAGGACGTGTAGTTTTTATACACGTCGTGTATTCAATTATTTTAAACTTGTGTGTTTTTATTCCCCTATTACCGTTTTGCGCCCTTGTGTTCTCTGTCCTTGTATTTCTGATCTAAGGTGGTCTTTTGATCTTTCAGAGCTATGCCTCATAGACGTCCTCCGATTGTATGTCTGTCGTCAGGCAGTGATCAGACACCAGATATGTCGGATCGAGGACTTCCTGCCGATCCTCTAGTTGGGGAAGCCTTGGCAGCAGCTATCATACCTGTTGCAGGCACTGATGCGTAGTTCAGGGAAGGTTTTCTGATGATGATGCAAACATTTCATGGAACACCTCCTCCTTCCTCGACTATGGTAGATTTGATGCGGGTTTTCCAACAGTAGCATCCTCCCATGTTTTCAGGAGAAGGAGGACCACAGGATGTAGATTCATGGCTGGAAGCCATGCTGACTATCTTCAAGCATCTGGAGACACCTCCAGAGAGGTGGGTCAAGCCCGCCACCTACATGCTCCGAGACTCCACCAAGAGAGGGTGGGATGTGATCTCATAGGTGGTTCATCAACAGTTTATGGCTTGGGAGGAGTTCCAACACGTGTTCTACGACTACATCTACCCAGAGACTCTGAGGGCTGATCGAGCCTGGGAGTTCATGAGCTTAGAGCAGGGCACTCTTTCTGTCATGGAGTATTCCTCTCATTTCACCAAGTTGTAGCATTTCACAGCCCTACGGGATGGTAGTGGGGTGTTCTTGGAAAGGATGTTCAAGGATTGTCTCAGGCAGGAGATCTGTTGCATGTGAATATCTTCTAGTTGAAATCCATCACTTCCATTGTTAATCAAGTACTGATTGCAGAGAGAAATCTGAGAGACTCTGGAGCTATGATCCAGGGCAGTTCTGCTTCAAGAGCGAGATTTCCTCCAGATGATAGCAAGAAGCGCTGTAGTGAGTCTACGCATGGTGATCTGAGGAAGTGAGATGCATCGTCAGGTATCCAGGTGGTGTGATACCAGTGTGGGCGATCAGGGCACACGAGACCGCAGTTCCAGAAAGACCCCAATGAGTGCTGATCTTGTGGAAAGATGGGTCACCTTCAGCATTTCTTCCAGGTTTTATCACTAGGAGCTGGTGACCGAGGATCTTCCATGACTCCTCCTTCAGGACCAGCTCCACCAGTTTCTCACCAGTTGGGAAACATGAGTTATTCTGGCCATTCAGGCTGAGGTGGAGGTCGAGGTCGTGGCTCTCAACCACTAGACCCTCAGCACCAGTAGGGTGGTTTAGATCAGAGTGGTCAGCTAGGGGTGTAGGGATGTGGTGCATGCCAGTCCTTCACCGTGGAGCAGGCCTATCAGGAGCAGGATTCCGACCCTTCTACAGATCTAGGTACGATTTTAGTTGCCTCGTTTTTATCTTCAGCTCTTTTCGATACAGGTTCTACACAGAGTTTTATCTCCATTGCTGTTGTGGAGAGAGTTGGGCTCTGTGTATTTTCTTTTATCCACTCATTGACACTAGACACACCTTTGGGGGCGAGGACATCTACTGTATGCCAGTGTAGAGAGTTCCCTCTCGAGGTTTCAAGGTATCGTTTCTCATGGGATCTCTATGTCCTAGAGATGATAGGATATGATGTCATCCTCGGGATGGACTATTTGGTTCCCTTCCAGGAATTCGTCGACTTTTATCACCGCAGAGTGAGTTTCGTTTCACCAGAGGTTGAATAGTTTATTCATAGAGGTGAATGGGATGTCTAGGCGAGTTGAGAAAGACTCGAGCATCATGGGCTAGGAAGGGTGACAGCCCAGATTGCTAGTCTTTATTTGGATGATCATGGGACTTCATTGTGGGACTCACCTCCAGTGGTATATCGTTTCCAGGATTTAATTCCTGAGGACTTTTCAGGTTTGCCTCCGAAGCATGAGGTAGACTTCTCGATTGAGCTCATTCCAAGAGTGGCACCGGTGTCCATTACACCTTATAGGATGGCTAAACCTAAGTTGAAAGAGTACAAGAATAAGTTTTAGGAGTTGTAGGAAAAGTGTTTATCCAACCCAGTACTTCTCCTTAGGGTTTTCCTATCCTGTTTGTGAAGAAGGTAGATAGTACCCTTCAGCTTTGCGAGGATTATCAGAAGCTGAACCAGTTGATGGTCAAGAACTGATACCCCTTGCCGAGGATCGATGGCCTCTTTGTTCATCTTCGAGTAGCCCGAGTGTTCTCAAAGACCGACTTGAGGTCCGGTTATAATCATTTGTGCGTTAGACCATCAAATATACCTCTGACAGCCTTCAGGAAAAGGTATGGCCTATACGAGTATACAGTCACATCGTTCGGTCTCACGAATGCGCCTGCAGTTTTCATGGCACTGATGAACCAATTGTTCTATCATTACATGGACTCCTTTGTCGTGGACTTTTTGGATGATAACTTGGTGTACTCTCACACTCAACACAACCATGACACACATCTTGAGATCGTTCTGATTACACTTAGAGAGCATTGAATTTATTCTAAACTCTTGAAGTTCCACTTTTTGATGGATCAGATTCACTTCTTGGGTCATGTAATCTCCAAGAAAGAGTAGTTGTAGACCCAAAGAAAGTGAGAGCTGTAGTTTCCTGGGAGCATCTGAAGAACGTTTTTGAGGTATGGAGTTTCCTAGGGCTGGCTGGATACTACATACGCTTCATTCAGGATTCTCACACCTAGCAGCACCTTTGGAAGGTCTGACCAAGATGGGCGCGAAGTTGTTATGGTCAGATTCTTGTGATTCAGCCTTTCTGGAGCTGAAGGGAAGATTGCCATCAGCACAGATACTAGTCATTCCATATCCAGGAAAGATCTACACTATTTATTATGATGCTTCAGGTATCGGTCATGGAGATGTGATTATACAGGGAGATTGATTCGTTGCGTACGGGTCTCGGGAGTTGAGGCCCCAGGAGAGGAACTACCCTACGCACGATCTGGAGTTGGAAGCTTTTTTTCATGATGTACAGACCCAATGTTTGATGTACATGGATATTACATTACTTTTGAAGAATACTTAATACATGACAAAAATAGTCTCCCAAAGACCGTATTAGTTTAGTGTCTTTCGAAACTCGGAACGAAATCTTCTAATCGTGGTGAAATATCTTCAACATCTCCCATAAAGATCTTCCCATTTTTGGTTTTCTTACCAAAAACCATTCTTTATATCCTGGGGAAAAGAAAACTTATAAAGGGTGATCTCAAATTCTCAGTAAGGGTAAACATGGAGAACATAAAACAATCCATTAACATTTGAATGCAAAACGTGAACATAAAATCTAAACATCAAAATCTTGATCAAAGACATAAATCTTGGAAGTATGTGAGGCATATATCATAAAGGAACATTAATCATGATAAAATAGCATAGGAATAAACCATGTGATTGTGGAAACCATTAATCACATGATATGATTTCCATAGTAGCCATGGAATTACTGCCAAGACCATCTTAGTAGACAAAGTCGCTTTCTGAATCAAGTTCACTCCTCGTTTCAATCCTGTAACACTGAACCAGATTAACTTACCATTCTAGCCATGTATATATCATGAGATATAAATCTTTACCCAATGAATTGGAGGGAGATATAAGTCCCACCCATATCATAATGAAATCATTCTAACTTGTGCAACAATATAAACATAAATCATTCATCATAACCCAAAGAATAAAATGGGTTTTATAAACATCATCCCATCATAATATAATCCATATAAAACAAATGGATATCATATCATCATAAAAAAAGTGAAACCATGTAAATCATAGATACATTATACTTGAAAAATACACATATGAAATAATTTCATCTTAGATAGAAAATGGTTTTGATAAAACACATGAAATGAATTCTTGAGGAAAATATCCATTCTTTTTAAAATTCATTTTCTTTTCACAAAATTCCATTAAATTTTAAAATAAAAGGATTTTGTTGAAAATATACATGAAATCCTATAGATTAATCTTCATGAAAATTAGGATTTATGAAACCGTAAAAATTCGTTCATTCTGTATAACTTAAAAAAACATTCTCCTCGTACTTTTGTCGGAAAAGTCAAAAAGTTCCTCGTATGGTAAAAAAGCAATATTCTTTACATACCATGCATTAAAAGTCAAAAATGGGTAAAAATGAATTCAAAAATACATAAAAACACTTTTATAAAACATGGACGTGGATGATAACAATAGCCCCAGTAAATACTTATGAATAAACAATCTCAGATTAGAACGAGATTGGAAAGGTTATCCCTTACATTATGTCTGATATTCTTCGTATGTATCCGAACCCCCTGAATAATAATTTAAATAATGTATTTGATTTTTAAATAATCATATTCATTGTTATGATATCATAACTGGTTTACTTATGACATTATATTACCCATTATTTTGTAAATTCGATGTAAAAGCAGTGATTTAGGTAAAATCATTTTATTTATTATATGTCTTTCGACTTGTTGTTCTTGATATTATTACTTATATCCTGATTTACTTAATTCCAGAATGTAAAACATGATTTATATATTATATATATTCATCATATACGTATATATGATATATTGATAAGTGGAATGAAATACACCGTTAATGGAAACGGTAGGACGTACGTATGCATGAACACTGTTTTTGTTTCCTTATTGAATTTAATGGAATTAAGTAGATGAAATACATATATATATATATATATAAATCCAGTATCATTATTATTTCATATTTTTCCTTATTATTCATTATATATACTTTATAATCATTCATGAATTGTTAACTTGGAGAATGAATCTCATCACGTCGTGGAGACGGTTGTCCGTACATACGCACGAGCGATGACATCATTCCCATGATCCTGGAATTGTATTTAAGTGAATTTATAATCTTTTAAAATAAATATCACTTTACATTAATCATATATAGTTATTTATTTACAACATTATACCCATCCAATTAAAGTTGTTGTCGAAAACAGATTACACCACGGCATGGAGACGGTATTCCGTACGTACGCACGCGCGGTGATTTTGTTTTCCGTAGGATGGATAGAATGTGAAATAAGTTTGTTTCATTTTTATAATAACATATATGTATATAAGTAATACTGGTGTTATTACTTTATAATGATACAACTAAAGAAGAAGTATTGGAAGAAGAAAGAAACTTGAGAGAATCGGAAGAAGAGATTACGTCTTCTTCGACGCACCTCCTTTAAGCCTTCTCTTAAGGAAGTAGAGTTGGTCTTTTGAGAAGAGTATAACCTCCAGAATGTTTCTAGGTAAGTGGAAAAGAGAAATGGGCAGGGTTTTTCCAAGTTTCGAGGCTCAAAGGGTGTGAAGAGAAGAGGGAAGGGGTTCCCTTTTTATAAGGGAGGAGAGGGGTACCTTTGGAAAAACATAAAATATTATTTTATAATAAAGTCATATTCGGTTTTTAATAGCTCAAAATTGATGTATTTAGAAGCTAAGATGGGGATGGGTATAACTCATTTAGAAAAAGGTTTTAGACAAGTTTAGGTTACTTTTTTAACCTTATCTTTTAGATTTAACTCTAAGTTAAATAATTTAACTTTTATCGTGTCTTCTTGTTTTTTTACACTATATAGTTAATAAACTTCTTATAACAATACAAACGAACCCCAAGTGGTTAATTATTAATATATATAACCTTATCTATGTCATTTGGAAAAAATTTAGATTTTTAGGAATATAATATCAACTAATAATATAATATTTGTTTTAAAAACTATTTTATGTCAATTTTGACACTATTTGGTAGTTGATTGTTTGTGATAATCATAACGGCATTATTAGTTCGGAAAAAGTTAATTAAATAAATAAAAAAAATTTCATATTAACCTATAAAATTAGTGGAATTCAGAAAAGGTCTAAAATTACATTTATTTGGGTATTTATAACATCAATTATGTTAATATTTCATTAATAAGATAATTACTACATCATCATTGTGTCATAAATAAATTAAATTATTTAATGTGTAAAAATTATAAATAAAATACCATTATGTAGGAAACCTTTTTATCTATCTAAAGAATATTTATAGTATAATTAATATTATTTATAACTCTATATTAAAAATGATTGAGTTATTAAACATTGATTTTAACTATTTTAACCCTTCTTTAAATAAATTAACAATAAATGTCCTAATCTAATCCAAGTGAACCTATATGGACATATTTTATTCCTAAGGATGTTTTTGGTAGAATTACAATTATCCAATTGAATTGGTACATGTGTTAGGATAATAATAATATCATTTTTACCTTTAATTACCCTATTTACTTTTAACAGTGGTAAATAAAAGTAAAAAGTTACTATTCACCCAAAATTATTTTCATCTCATTGAACCACATTTTAGTCCTTGATATTAACCATTTCTCTCGGATTTTTGAAATTTCACTCACATAAGCGGTAAAATTATGTTTTAAGTGAATTTCCGAATTCTCCTAGGAGGTGGGTAAAAGACAGTGAAAAGTTCAATAAACGTTTTATATATCTAAAATTATTATAAAATGACTCTAATGAATTTAATTGAACTTATAAAAGTATTATTTATCAATTTTTACCTAAAATAAATTTAAATAAAATAATTAGTTATTTAAATAAAAATTCTGTTTTTAAATAGTAACACAGTGTTTTCACTATTCATCAAAAATTAAATGTTTTTAGAAAAAATACCAAAAATTCACCCTCGGCTCATTTCGATATTCCGAATCCCAAAATGAAGTCCATTTTGATAGTTAAAATTTATAAAATTTCAAAAAGTGGGTATTACTGTTCATAACAGCGAGTTCATAATAATATTATAATAATATCTCGTTTAGTGAAACTTGGTATTGCGTATAACACATGTTATCGTGGAAGGTCGCAGTTGCATGTAATGAAAGCCAAGTCAGGGTTGCGTGTAGTGAAATATTTATTTGTTGTTGAGTATAATAGAATCCAACCATATTTCATTTATACATTGAATATATAGATATATACACTCAATGTTGCGTAAAATAACTTATATCAAACGAACGTGAAATTGTGTGTAACACGATCCAAGATTAGTGTTGTGTATACTGCAAGCTAATACGGTGTTGTGTATAGAACAAGCTAAGTTTTGTGTCGCATACAACACAAGACAATAATGAAATTAAAAAATAACAATTCTCATAAAATATCGGGTTTTTACATTCTACCCCCTTAAAATGAATTTCTCCCTCGAAATTCGTCGGGGTTATAAATTGGTTACTACTTTAAATTTTCATTAATAGAACCCCACATCGTAAAAAGTAATACTAAAGCTTAATTTTAAAAACTAATGTATGAAATGTAACGGTTACTCAAATTAATATATCCTTGGGTTTCCACATAGGAGAACATAGGTGAAAATATGGATATGGAAGTGAAATCTAACCATCATGTTCTAATGGAGAGTGGTAGAGAACATGGTTATGAAAAGGCCAACAATAAAAAAGCCCTAAATTTGTGATGATCTAAGGTACCATCTAATTCATCGGATATAAAGGCACTAGGACAACATTATTGGTTTTCAAGATCATATCCCTAAAGTTTAAGAATTTGAATCAGAAGAAATACATACATTATTTCGGTATAATCTCACCATTGTTCGTGCCTTGAACAATTTCCACTTCATCTCTTAAAGAAATGATGTTGAATTTGTCTTTCGCGAAGTTTTAGCAGATCATGCAATAGAATGATATGTCATTCCATCTGTCTCAAACATATGTTAGGAAAAGTTATATACATAAGTCCATCTGTGGTGAGATTAATCATACATGGTTCCAAAATGGACTTATACTTCATCTATCATCCTGCATAAAAAAATTAAACTAGTTTATATTGACCAGGGACTTCTTGCAGGCTAGAGGTAGGCGATAAAGGCCTCTCATACTTCGGTAGTGGGTTAGATTCCCACAACCTTGTCTGACCTGACGGGTTGTCACCCGTTATATGAGTTGTCCTTTTTCTAAAACTATACTATTATAACATATCAAAATATCTATCCATAAACAATACTATCTGATATCTAACTTAATCTATTCTAATCTTTAGGTTTATCTAAAATACATCTATCCATTCTCACAGTATAAATATAATGATTACATGAAATGTCATCTACCGAGCGTGTGAATACCATCATTTATCATACGATATATCTTGTTGGTAACATTCCAAACATGTTAATACCCTAATCATGTATTCTCATGAAACATGAATTACCAGAGAACCTTAGTGAAAACATGAGTGCGGTCAAAAGTTATCTCTTTCCACATACCAAAATCCCAAAATTTCTATATACTCAAACCACGATATCACTTAGTCCTTATATCAATCAAGTGTTCATGAATACTATCATACATATTATTTTCTCCTTATCTATTCATTATGCGCATATCATCTTATTTCCAAAAATATCTGAATAACCTTTCATGGTTACCAGTACCATTCAACATACACATTCAAATACATTCGTAAAAACAGAAGTGTAATAATCCTTAGATGTGTCTTTATTCCATAATACCATTAACTATACAACATAACTGTAAATAAACATAAATCATTCCACTACCTTCTTAAACCACTAACTAAGATTCGTCATTTCTTTCATCTCATATTTCATTTGTAGTCTCTTCATCATCATCAACATAAATACAACCCATAAGACCATGCTGATTCTTTTCATGATACTTACTTTAGGGCATTGGTTTGCATAATTCCCATACATCCCATATTGAAAACATTTATTCATCATTGATGTCGTAGCAATACAATTATCCTTGTCCATGGTGTTAACTGAACCTTTTCCTTTCCACTTTTGGCTTTGTGTCCTTTTTTACACACCCAAAGCATCTTCCAGTTCCTTTGAAACAATCTCCCTAATGCCTCTTCCTATATGATTTACATGAGGGAAATTGAACATTATTTCCTCTATGATCATCATGAAACTCCATCTTTCTCTTATTATCTGATTCGGGAAACTTACCAAAGTTGAAATTATTAATCATATTAAGAGATTTCTGATTAGTAATAATAATGATATTTTGACTTCCAAATCCAATTTCATTTGGTATCTCATGAAGAATATCACTCCATTGTCCATCATATCCTCCATTATCATGAATCTTCCTGTTTCCAGCCATTTTCTAAAACCCAAAAAGAATAGTGTGAGTGGAAAAAAATCATGCTAGGAAAACAACATAATAAAAGGGGAGTACGTTCAATATATAACACCTTAGGTTTAATTCTAATATCATTACCGTAATTCTAGGACTATAACCTATACGTATACTTAACCTTAGAGACATCCCTAGACATACTGTAGAAATATCTATAAGGATCTCAGTAAAGTTCTCACATCCTTGTTTCCAAAGGTTAAATAAACCTTCGCTCTGATACCAATTGTAAAGACCCAAAGAATGACGTACAAGGAAATTACATTACTTTTGCGGAATACTTAATATATGACAAAAATAGATGCCCAAAGACTGTATTATTTTAGTGTCTTTGGAAAATCGGAACGAAATCTTCTAATCATGGTGAATGTTCTTTAACATCCCCCATAATGATCTTCCCCTTTTTAGTTTTCATATCTAAAACCTTTCTTTATATCCAGGGGAAAAGAAAACATATAAAGGGTGAGCTCAAATGCTCAGTAAGGGTAAACCTGGAGAACATAAAACAATCCATAAACATTTGAAGGCAAAAACCTGAACATAAAATATAAAAATAAAAATCTTGAGCAAAGACATAAATCTTGGAAGTATGTAAGGCATATATCATAAAGGATCATTAATAATTACAAAATAGCATGAGAATAAAACATGTTATTGTGGAAACCATTAAGCACATGATATGATTTCCATAGAAGCCAAGGAATTGCTGTCAAGACCATCTTAGTGGACAATGTCCCTTTCTGAATCGAGTTTACTCCTCATTTTAGTCTGGTAACACTGAACCGAATTAACATACCATTCCAACCATTCCTATATCATGAGATATAAATCGTTACCCAATGAATTGGATGGAGATATAGGTCCCACCCATCTCATAATGAAATCATTCTGACTTGTGCCACAACATAAACATAAATCATTCATCATAACCCAAAGAATAAAATGGGTTTCATAAACATCGTCCCATCATAACCTAATCCATGTAAAACAAATGGATATAATATCATCATAAGAAAAGTGAAACCATTAAATTCATAGAGACATTATACTTGAAACACACACATATGAAATAATTTCAACTTAGATAGAAAATGGTTTTCACAAAACACTTGAAATTAATTCTTGAAAAAAATATCCTTTCTTTTTCAAAATAATTTTATTTTAAAAAGATGCCATGGAATTTTAAAATAAAAGGATTTTTTTTGAAAATAGACATGAAATCTTGTACAGTAATCTCCATTAATATTAGGAGTAATGAAACCGTACAAATCTTTTAATGCCGTATAAGTTAAAAAAACAATCTCCTCGTACTTTTGTCGGAAAAGTCAAAAAGTTCCTCGTATGGTAAACAAAAGAAATATTATTTACATACCATGTAGTAAAAGTCAAAAATGGGTAAAAATGACATCAAACATACATTAAAAAACCTTTTAGAAAACATGGATGCAGATGATAACAATAGCCGCAGTAAATACTTACGAATAAATAATCTTTGATAAGAACAAGATTGGAAAGATATCCCTTACCTAATGTCTGATATCCTTCGTATGTATATGATTCTCCTGTATAATTATTTAAATAATTTCATTTAATTATTACATAATCATATTCATTTTTATGATATCATATATGGTTTACTTTTGACTTTATATTACCCGTTTTTTTGTAAATTCGATTTAAAAGCAACGATTTGGGTAAAATCGTTTCATTTATTGTACGGGTTTCGACTTGTTGTTCTTGATATTATTACTTATATCCTTATTTACTTAATTCCAGAATGTAAAACATGATTTATATATAATATATATTCATCATATACATATATATGATTGATCAATAAATGGAATGAAATACACCGTTCATGGGGACGAGAGGTCGTACGTAGGCATGAACGCTGTTTTTGTTTCTAAATTGAATTTAATAGAATTTAGTAAGTGAAATTCATATATAAATATACATAAATCCAGTATCATTATTATGTCATATATGTCATTATTATTAATTATATATACTTTATAATCATTCATGAATGGTTAACATGTAGAATGAATCTCATCGTATCGTGGAGACGGTTGTCCGTACGTACGCATGAGCGATGATATCATTCCCATGATTGTGGAATTGTATTAAAGTGTATTTATAATCTTTCAGAATCAATATCACTTTACAATAATCATATATAGTAATTTATTTACACCATTATACCAATCCATGTAAAGGGGTGGTTGAAAACATATTACACCACGGCATGGAGACGATATTCCGTACGTACACACACGCGGTGATTTTTTTTCCATAGGATGGATAGAAGGTGAAATAAGTTTGTTTAATATTTATAATAACATATCAGTATATAAGTAATACTGATGTTACTACTTTATAATGAGATAAATAAATAATAAGTAGTAGAAGAAGAAAGAAACTAGAGAGAATCGGAAGAAGAGATTACCTCTTCTTCAACACACCTCCTTTAAGCCTTATCTTAAGGAAGTAGGGTTGGACTTTTGAGAAGACCAAAACCTCCAGAATTTTTCTATAAAATTGGAGAAGATAAATTTTTAGGGTTTCACAGATCTTCAAGGCACAAAAAGGTGTGAAGAGAAGAGGGAAGGGGTTCCCTTTTTATAAGAGAGGAGAGGGGCACCTTTGGAAAAACATAAAATATTATTTTTTAATAAAGTCATATTCGGTTTTCAATAGCTCCAAAATGATTTATTTATAAGATAAGGTGGGGATGGGTCTAAATCCTCTCAACCAATAGTGTTTAAAAAGTTTAGGATAATATTTTAACCTTATCTTTTATATTTAACTCTAAGTTAAATAATTTAACTTTTACCATGTCTTCTTGTTTTCTTAAAATATATGGTTAATAAACATACTATAACAAGCCAAACGAACCCCAAGTGGTTCATTATTAATATATATAACCTTATCTAAGTCATTTTTATGACCCTTAGATTTTTAGGAATATAATAACAATTAATAATATAATATTTGTTTTAAAAACAATTTTATGTCAATTTTAACACTATTTGGTAATTGAATTTTGTGAAAAATATAACAGCTTGATTAGTTCGGAAAAAATTAATTAAATCAATAATAACATTTCATATAAACTATAAAATTATTTTAATTCATATGAAGTCTCCAATTACATTTATTTGGGTATTTATAAAATCATTTATGTTAATATTTCATTAACAAGATAATTACTGTTTCATCATTGTGCCATAAGTAAATTAAATTATTTAATGTTTAAAAATTATAAATAAAATACCATTATGTAGGAAACCTTTTTATCTTTCTATGGAATATTTATTGCCGAATTTATCTCATGTATAACTCTATAATAAAAATGATTTAGTTATTAAACATTGATTTTAACTATTTTAACCCGTCTTTAAATAAATTAATAATAAATGTCCTAATCTAATACAAGTGGACCTAAATGGTCATATCTTATTCCTAAGGTTGTTTTTGGTCGAATTACACTTATCCAATAGAATTACGACATGTGTTAGGGTAATAATAATATCATTTTTACCCTTAATTACACTATTTAATTTTAACTGTGGAAAATAAAAGTAAAAAGATACTATTCACCAAAATTTATTTTCATCTCATTGAACCACATTTTAGTCTTTGATATTAACCATGTGTCTCAGAATTTCTAAATTCCACTCATAGAAGCAGTAAAATTACGTTTTAGGTGAATTTCCAAATTCTTCTAGGAGGTGGGTAAAAGACGGTGAAAAGTTCAATAAAATTTTTATATATCTAAAATTATTATAAAATGACTCCAATGAATTTAATTGAACTTATATAGGTATTATGTATCAATTTTGACCCAAAATAAATTTAAAAAAAATAAATAATTCTTTAAATAAAATGTCGGTTTTTAAATAGTAACATAGTGCTTTCACTATTCATCAAAAATTAAATGTTTTCAGAAAAAATATCAAAAATTAACCCCAGGATAATTTCGATAATTTGAATCCAAAAATGAAGTCCATTTTAAATGATAAAATTTTTAAAATTTCAAAAGGTGGGTATTACTATTCATAACGACTAGTTCATAATAATATTATAATAATATCTCGTTTAGTGAAGCTTGGTATTGCCTATAACACACGCTATCGTGGAAGGTCGTGGTTGCGTTTAAGGAAAGCCATGTCAGGGTTGCGTGTAGTGCAAGATTCATTTTTTGTTGAGTATAATAGAATCTAACCATATTTCATTTATACAATGAATATATAGATATATACACTCAATGTTATGTAAAATTAATTATATCAAACGTACTTGAAATTGTGTATAACATGATACAAGATTAGTGTTGTGTATACTGCAAGATAATATGGTGTTGAGTATAGAAGAATCTAATTTTGGTGTCGCGTACAACACAAGACATCAATGGAATTAAAAAATAACAATTCTCAGAAAATTTCAGGGTGTTACACAAGCCTTAAGCTGTTGAAGACATTATCTTCAGGGAGATCACTTTGTGGTCTTCGCCGACCACAAGAGTCTCAATTATATCTTCACTCAGTGTGATCTGAATCTGAGGCATCATAGGTGGGTCGAGTATCTTCAGTCCGTTGACTTCGAGCTCACCTATATGCCGGGAAAGGGAAAAGCAGTGGAAGATGTGTTGAGTAGGGGAACTCAGATTCAGGCAGTTCAGGAGGCTAGCAGTGAGTTTCTGCTTATGGATCTATTCTCAGAGATGCATCTGGAGGTGCACAATAGACATGGACAGAATTAAATATCTTCTATAGTTGTTACCTCTACACTCCATGATCGGATACGAATGAGGTAGCTATCAGACTCAGAAGGCTTAGTCCTACAGGAGATCGTGTCAGGAGAGGACCCTCTTCTTGGATGGATAGTGGGAGAGGATGAGATCTTGGGTTTCCAAGGACGCGCATGGGTTCCAGCAGACATACGTGAGGAGATGATGTTGGAATTTCATTACTTAGTTTGGGAAGTTCATCCTAGTGTCACCAAGATGTATCAGGATCTTCATCGCCAGCACTGGTGGCTAGGTATGAATAATGATGTTGCTGGTTTTGTCATGAGATGCTCTACTTGTCAGCAGGTGAAGGTATAGAACTAGTGAACAACAGGCCTTTTACTGCAGTTACCCATTCTGGAGTGGAATTGGAACGATGTTGCGATGGACTTCGTGACCGGGTTGCTAAGGTCACCCCTAGGGAACGATGCTATTTGGGTTTTTGTCGGCAAGCTCATGAAGGTTGATCACTTCTTACCGATCAAGGAGACCATCAGTGTCGATGATCTGGGATGACTTTACATCAGGGAGATCGTTCATCTACATGGATTTCCACACTCCATTGTTTCAGACAGGTATGTGTGCTTTACTTCTCGGTTCTGGCAAGGACTTCATAAGGCTTTGGGAACACAAGTACTTTTGAGTACGGCATACCATCCCCAGACTGATGGCCAGTCTGAGCGCACAATCCAGATGCTGGAGGATATGCACAGAGCTTGCACCTTGGACTTTGGCAGATCTTGGGAGAAGCATATCCCTCAGGTGGAGTTCGCCTACAAAAACAGTTTTCAGGCAACCATTCAGATGACACCTTACGCAGCTTTGTATAGTAGGCCATGACGATCACCCTTATGCTGGCTGGAGGCAGGAGAGGCATCTTTTCTAGGACCTTGTCTTGTTCAGGAGATTTCTGAGCCGATAGAGTTGATTCGAAGGAGGATGGCTACAGCATAGTCTCGGTAGAAATCTTATGCTGATCAGCGGAGACGACCTTTGGAGATCGAGGTCGGGGATTAGGTTTTCCAGCTTGTCGCACTGAGTTTGGGACACAAGAGGATTAAGAGGAAGGGTATGATTTTACCATGGTATGCCAGGCCGTTGGACGTATTGGAGAGAGTTGGGCCAGTCACCATTCGGTTTGAGCTACCCCAGAGGTACCGGGTCATGCACGACGTCTTCCACGTCTCTCAGATTCAATTTTACTCTTCAGACCCGTCTCATGTCTTTCAGCCTGAGGATATTGAGCTCGAAGCTGATGCATCATTTGAGGAGAATCCCATACGGATTGTCGATCGCAGTATGAAGGTTCTCTGTGGGAGATCTGTTACTCTGGTACGGGTGTTATGGCAGCATGAGCGAGTACAGGGTGAGACCTGGAAGAGGGAGGCCGATGTACGATCGGAGTGGCCGGATCTGTTCAAGGTTTCTTCTTCTACTCCTTGCTAGGGAAATTTGGGGACAAATTTCTTTAATGGGGGAAGTTTGTAAGAACCCAGATTTTTGTTTCATGAGTGTTTTCCTTTTTTCTAGAGTTTTGAAGAAAAATTATCCCTCTAGAAATTTTCGAAGTACACACCATGTACTTTCTGAGTACACTTCGTGTACTCTTCTCCGGCCCGAAGCCATGTGCTGGTCATGCCATGGGCACACACACGGTGTGTAGGGGTGACGTGGAGGCCGATTTTGGCAGATTACGAAAAACTACACTACACGCCGTGTACATTAAAAATTCACACCGTGTACTTTTCTTTTTATTCACTAAATGGACCGGGGTCGTGCCTCACGCCCAAAAATAGCTTCTTCTTCAGATTCCATTCGTCGGAGAGCGCCGAGGGCCGCAAATATTCTCCGAGCCACCGTGCCTCCGTCCGATCTCCATTCCAGCTGTCATCGATTGCATTGGGATTTCCTCGGTGATTTCTTTCATCTGCTTTACCCTTGTTCCATGGTTCCTTCTCATTTTCAAGTTGTCGTGCGTTGATTGTATTGGGATTTTTCTCAGATCTACAATGTTCTAGGGAGAATGATTCATCGTGGTTCATGTATATCCTTTATCTAGCATCATGGTAGGTGGTTTGTGCGTTTTTGTATAATGTCGTTGAGTATTTTGTGCAATTGCGCTAATTCCCTTGAATAGAAATTGTGCATTATTCTATTTTACCCTTGTTGTATTGCCTGCTTTTTTTATTGCTTGAGTAGATGGATTTTCCTGTGTATATGGTATTCTTTACTGTACTCTAGATGTTTTCCATGATCGTTTTTTTTTCATTTTTCCGATTTCCATGCCTAGTTGTAGGATAGTGGATCTATTGCTATGTTATGCTATTGAGCCTTAGATTGATAGCCAAGTAGTTCTTGAGGTTTACTTGGATGTTATATGTGTGCTGGGCATGTCAGATTCACACAGGACTATTAGATCCTAGTGTAGTAGACAACATGGTGAATAGACGTAAGGGCTTCTCCAGAGTGTCTTTTAATACGATGCAAGACAACAGGGGGAATTGACGATGAGTGTTTCCTTAGAGAGTCAGTAGTTCCTCGACACGGGCCACAGGGGGAATGAGATGTCGAGTACTTCCCCAGAGATCCGTTTTCACGATACAAGACTATTGGGGGAATTGATGGTGAGTGATTCCTTAGAGAGTATATTCTTAGCTGAACCAGAGGGGTGAAAATGTGTGTGCCTCCTAGAGGGTTGCTAATACTTGAAGGTTGAACCATAGGGGTTAGGATGTGAGAGCTACCCAGAGGGTTACCTATTTTCTTCTTGTTGCTGTTGTTACTTGTGTACTTTATATGCTAGAATTATGGATTGTAGCTACTGTGTGGTTTTCTATTTACTGCTTCCTACACTTTTACTTGCCTTGTATTCATTGACTATTACAAATAGATCTTTGGGTGATTTCCTAATGGGATCGTATCTCACACCCTGTTTGGGCCATGATTTTGGGCCCAAGCAGACTTTGTTATTGCAGGAATAAATAAGGGCAAGCGCCCTTCTACTTCAGGTTCTTGATTGCACTGGAGCTGGTGAGCATGGGACAGAGCCGAGGCTGGCGATGTTGAGGAGTTTACTTTGTTTTCCTTTGCACTTTGTTTTCAGTTGTATTTTAGTACGTTGGTTTGTTTACTGCTTTCCATAGACATATGTACCATGTTGCATCATTATTATTTTTATACATTTCTTCCGCTGTTCAGTTCAGTTGTTGTATGCTGTTTATTGTTTCCATTATTCTGATTGGTTGTTCTTCCACTGTATACTTTACCGAATTAGAGCATAGTTTCCCCACAGACTCACCAAGGCCCTCGTTTCTAGTCGGCAGCCTCCGGCGTTTGGGGTAATAGTCTTGAGGTCATGTGGAAAACCAGGTATGGGGCACCAGTGGAGGGGCTCTGGATCCGGGTCGTTACACTTGTCTTGTTATAGCATGTTTATTAACCATATAATATAAAAATACAAAGAGACATGGTAAATGTCAATCTATTTAAATAAGAGTTAAATTTAAAATATAAGGTTAACATGATGACCTAAACTTGCCTAAAATCTATTGGTTGAGAGTTTTTTGAACCCTCCCCACCGTATACATAAAATAATTCATTTTGGAGCCACTATAAACCGGAAATAATTTTATTATAAAATAATATTTCAAGCTTTTCCTAAAGTGACCAACACCTCTCTTATAAAAGGGTACTTCACCTTCTCTTAATTTCACACCTCCAACGCCATTTGGATCGGCCAACCCAAACCTAAATATCCTCCCAAATTTCATCCCTTCATCCTAGAGGCCTCCTTTTTGTCATAAATCCATCTTAAGGATCCCTTTTTATCAATTCGAAAGGAAGAACCCGAAGAAGAGGTAAATATTTCATCACCTCATTCATGTTTGTTTCATATTCCACTTCCCCTATATTTTTTTCCATTTTAAAATAATAACTAAATTATATTATATATTCTGTGATTTTATTATAAAAATGGTGCAACCATTTTCATTACCCTATCCATCTTCTAAATGGAAAAGTCACCATACGTGCGTATGTACGGATTATCGTCTCCATTTCGTGGTGTAGTTTGTTATTAAAACATATCATTATTTGGATTTGTATAATAATTAGTATAAATGATGTAAATAATAAAAATAACATATTAATGATTCTGTATATATGAAATACAATTCAATTACATGCTATTTCACCATAAATATATTGATATTGTCACTTGTTCGTATGTACGGATTACCGTCTCCACGATGCGATGAGATTCATTTCCACATTCACCATTCAAAGATTATTATAAAAATATATATAATTAATAAGTATGTAATATATTACATAATAATGCTACTGGGGATATATATATATATATATATATATATATATATGTTTTTACATATATCTTATTCACTTTGTACCATTCAATACGATATGAAAACGGAAACAGAGTTTATGTGTATGTACGGCCTACTGTCTCCATAAACGGTGTTTTACATTTCATATATGTGTCTATTATACGTATTTATATTCTAAATATATATGATATAAAAATGAATTTTTTATATTCTGGAAGTATTTAAATTGCGATCTATGTGATACAATAAAGAGTTACAAGTTAAAACACGTACGATAAAAGAAAGAAATTATTACCCAAAATGTTAATTTAACATAAAAATTATTATTAAATAGGTAGTATAAAGTCATAAATGTTTTTTTATGATATAAAAAATTATAATATGGTTATGGTATAATTTAATAACATACTATGGTCATTATACAAAAGTTTAAACGTACCCTTGACTAAAGGAAAGTACAAGGTAAGGGATAATTTAACAATCTCTTTATTATCTGATGTTGTTTTTACGTAAAAATCTACTGGGACATATTTGTTATCCATGTCCATGTTTCATAAAAAAGTTCAAAATGGGATTCATTTCAAGGTACTTTTTTACTAAAACATCATTTTAAATGTTTCAAATAATTATTCTTCTACACCATTTTCAGTAATGTCCACGTTTTCAAAATGGGTTTTAAGGAATTATTTATATAGGCCTGAATGTTTTTAAAATGTTAATTCCTTTCAAAAGATTCGAAGTGGTATGGGACGCATGGATTCAAAAATCTCTTCAAATTTCTTCCTTTATAAATTATGTGACTTTTAAATGTTTTCTTGAAAAAGAGATATTTCTCTCAATGAGTTTTACAAATCATTTTCATCCATGTCAGCATCCTTTGATGGATGTTAAACTTGTTTGAAGTTGATAATTATGATACACATATTTCATATTATGTTGATGGTTAGTGATATTTTTTCCAGTGTATGTGTTTTTTATACCACTAATGGTTTATGGATAATGTATTGATATTTCGTATGCTATTATCAACAAGAATGTTTATCTTATGTTTAATCGTTTTTATATGAGGAATGCATTGGACTTAGTATGTGATGGGTGGATCCTGCTATATCTCCTCAATGAATCAGTAGGTATAATGTGATAAACTATTTTCTAGGGACAAGGCCTTGACTATGTGGTTATGAAATCTTTCATTATTCATTCCATCATTTTGAAAGTAGCTATTGATATTGCATGTGATTGTTCGACTAGAATAATATCCATGTTAAATAGTAAATGAAATTATTTTATTTTATCATAGCCATATTATGATGATTTTTAATTATAAAATGCTTTTGTTTTAGTCTTATAAATTGATTTAAATATTTATGGTTATTTATGAATGATTCAGCTATATTGTTATTCTTACTGAGCATCTGTGCTCACCCCTTTCTTATGTTTTATTTTCCCAGGATTCCAAGAAGTGTTTTATGAATGATAAAAAGGGTTGATCTAGGGGATCCCAAAGGATCATTTATGTCATGATTTATTTTCTGATGTCTAATGTAAATTTTATATATGTAATCTATTTTCCAAGACTGCTAAAATGATCAATATTTCAGACATGATTCTGTATAATCATGATAATGTAATTCAATAATGCACCAAATCTGGGTAACAGGGGCAAGGGCATTACAATAAATGGGAAAGGGTTGGATAAGCCAAAAGGCTTTGGACGTTTGAAATTTATAGAAGGCGAATTTCACTTTTTTAAGAGAGGTGAGGGTCACTTTTTGAAAAGATTGAAATATTATTTTATTTTAAAAACATTTTAGGCTTCTAATTGCAGAAAAATAATTTTTTAAGGATAAGTTGGGTATGGGTTCAAAAAATATCAATTAATAGGTTTTAGACATGTTTAGGTCATCATATTAACCTTATCTTTTAAATTTTACTATTAGTTAAATAGTTTTATATTTACCATGTATCTTTTTATTTTTATATTATATGGGTAACAAACATACTATAATAATCCCAGAGAACCCCATGTGGTTCATTATTAGTATATATAACCTTATCAATGTCCATTGGACTATCCTTATATTTTTATGAATATTATATCAATTAATACTATAATATTTGTTTTAAAAACTCAATTATGTCAATTTTGACACTATTTAGTATTTGTTATTTTTTAAATCCATAAAAACATTATCACTTATAATACAATTTATTTAACCAACCCTAAATGTCATATTAAACTATACAATTAGTGTAACATATTAGATGACTCAGTTTACATTTATTTGGATATTAATAACATCAATTATTTTAATTTTTCATTAGTAAAGTAATTAATGCATCATCATTGTGTCATAAATAAATTATAATAAATAATACCTAAAAATAATAAATAAAATACTATAATGTTGTAAATATTTTTATCTTCCAAATTAATATTTATAGTTGAATTTATATTGTGTGTAAACCTATATTAAAAATGTTTTAGTTAATAATCGTTGAATTTAACTCCTTTAACTCTTATTTAAATAAAATAATAATTAATGTCCTAATCTAATCCATGTAGACCAAAAAAGATCATATTTTATTCTTGCGGTTGCTTTTGGTCGAATTATACTTATCCAATAGAATTAGGACATGTTTTAGCATAATTATGATATCATTGTTACTCATATTAACTGTTTCTCTCGGATTTTTGAAATTCTTCTCACAAAAGCGGTAAAATTATGTTTTATACAAATTTGCAAATTCTCCTAGGATGTGGGTAAAAGATGGTAAAAAGTTCAATAAAATTTTTATATATCTGAACATATTATAAACTGACCTCAATGAATTACATTCATAATATATAGTTATTATGTATCTTTTTTGACCTAAAATAAATTAAAATAAAATAAATAATTATTTAAATAAAAATTCAGTTCAAACCAATAACTTAGTGTTTTTCACTATTCATCAAAAATTGAATGTTTTAAAAAAAATAGAAAAAATTTATCCTAAGCTAATTTCAATATTCCAAATTCAAAATTGAAGTATATTTTGAAAAATAAAATTTCAAAAAGTGGGTTTTACTATTCATAATGGATAGTCTGATTGGTCACATTGTGTTATAATCTCAAAATTGCATATAATGCAAGCTATTGCATTATTCAATGGGAAACGTACCATGGAAGCTTGGGGTGTTTCCTTATTCCCTCCATCAAATAATTCCATCCAGGATATTTCTATAACACTACCGCACAAAAATACTTGGGTGGTTTTTCATCATATGTTCTTCTGGTTCCGACGTTCCCTCTTCTATCTTATGGTTTCTCCATAGAACATTTACCAGATGAGTCGTCCGGTTTCTCAGAACTTTTTCCCTTGTATCAAGAATCTTGACAGGCTCTTCACAATAAGATAGATCAGGTTCCAATTCAATTTCCACAAAGGTCAGTACATGTGTTGGGTTAGGTATTTATTTTCTCAATAGTGATACGTGGAACACATCATGAACATTAGAGAGACATGGAAAATTTTCTAAATGGTATGCCACAACCACAATTTGTTCTTAAATTTCGAAAGGTCTGATGTACCTGGGACTCAATTTACCCTTCTTAATAAATTCTATAACTACATTCCTTGGAGATACCATCATGAACAAATGATCTCCTACCTAAAATTCAAAATCCATCCTTCAGATATCGGCATAGCTCTTCTGCCTACATTGAGCTGGATTGATGTGGATTTGGATAACCTTCACCATTTCCATCGTTTCCCCAACAAGTTATAGGCCTATGAGTTTTCTTTCACCCACTTCATCCAAACAAGTTTGTGTATGACATCTCATTCCACATAAAGCTTCATATGGTGACATTTGAATACATGACTGGAAGATATTTTTATAGGAAAATTATACCAAAGGTAAATTTTGATCCCACGTAGCCTGAAAGTCAAGTGAGAAAGATCTCAAAGTATCTTCTACGGTTCGAATAGTCTATTTATATTTTCTATTAGTTTGAGGGTGGTAGGCATTGCTCCAACGAAGTTCAGTATCCAAGGCCTTCTAAATAATTTTCCAGAATCATGATTTAAAACAGGGATCACAATAATAAAAAATCGATAGGGGTACTCCATGAAGTCATACAACATCATTAATATATTTTCTTGCTAAACATTCAAGTGGTAAATCGTCTCTTACAAGAAGAAAATGTTTTGACTTGGTAAAATGATCAACAATGACCCATATTGCATCATTCCTTCAAAGAGTCATTGGTAGTCCCATGAAAAATTCCATCATAATACCATCCCATTCCCACTCAGGTATGGGAAGAGGATGCATAAATCCTCAATGTTGTGGCCTCCTAGCTTTTACTTATTGACAAACCATACATCATGAAACAAAATCAGAAATATCCCCCTTTATGTTGTCCCACAAAAAATGTTCCTTCAAATCTCTATACATCTTAGTTCTACTAGGGTGTATATAGAAATTGGATCTATGAGAATCATCCAACAATTCCCTTTTTAGATCAGGTATATCAAGAACACCAAGTATCATAACAAATTTCAAAATTCTATCTTTATATATAAAGTTGATCAATCTCCCATCATTCACAACATTATTTTTATTTTAAAATTCATTATCATCAGTCTAAGTAATTTTTATCCTTTATAGTAAAGATGGTTTGGAAACCATTTGAAAAAGAATTAAGGTTTTACATTCCATTATTATTCCCATATCCATCATTACTAGATCAATGAAAATAGGAACCTTTTCAACTCTCATATTGTTCAAAAATCCATGATCTTTTCAACTCAAAGCATCTAAAACCTTATTTTCCTTCCTCAGGTGGTAGTGTATAGTGAAATAATAATCCTTGAGTAGTTCAAGTCATCTCATTTGCCTCACATTGAGTTCATTTTTTGTGATAATATACTTCAAACTCTTGTGATCTGAATAATCCTCACATTTTCACCAAAGAGACAATGTCTCCATATCTTGAAAGATAATATTACAGCTGCAAACTCAAGATCATGAGTGGGATGTTTTTTCTCATGAATTTTTAGCTATCGTGATGCATAGGTAATAACTCTATCAATCTACATAAAGACACAACCATGTACTTTCTTTGAAACATCACTATAAATAACAAACCCATCATTCCCCGATGGTAGAGTCAATATTGAAGCATTAACTAATGTTCTCTTATGGTCTTCAAAACATTCTCCACACTCCTTTTTCCACACAAATTTAACCCCTTTATATGTGAGCTTGGTTAATGGGTTATCCAATTGGGCGACATTTAGGAAAAAAACGCCAATAATAACCTGTTAAACCAATAAAACTGTGTACCTCAGTTATACTTGTTGGTGTTGTCCACTCATGGATTTCCATTGTCATAGAAGGATCAACATAGATTCCATCCTTAGAGACAATATGGCCAAGAAATGAAATATCCTGAAGCCAAAATTTAGACTTTCTCAACTTCCCATATAATACATTTCTTCTAAGAGTCTTTATGATAAAGCACAAGTGATTTTTGTGATCTTAATAACATTTGGAGTATGCCAATATATCATCAATTAATACCACTAAAAGTCATCAATATATTCCTTGGAAACCATGTCTATTAGATCCATGAAAACTGAGGGTGCATTAGTTATCCCAAAAGGAATTACTGTAAACTCGTAATGTCCGTACCTGGTTTGAAATGCTGTTTTCGGAATGTCTTCCTACTTCACACACAACTTATGATATCCAAATCGAAGTTCAATCTTTGAAAAATATTGAGCCCCATGATGTTGTCGAATAAATCATCAATGCGAGGTATGGGATACTTGTTCTTTATTGTTATAGCATTGAACTACCTATAGTCATTGCACAACCTCATAGATATGTCTTTCTTATTAATAAAATGTAGAGGGGCTCCCCATGGAGAAACACTAGGTCGGATAAATCCTTTATTACTCAATTACTCTAGTTTATTCATTAGTTCAACTAATTCCACAGTGGCCATTCTATAAGCGGTCTTCAATATGGGCCTTGAACCGAGAATTAAATCAATGGAAAACTCAATGTCTCATTCAAGAGGATGTCTTGGTAAATCCTCTGGAAACACATCAATATATTCATGCACAATACGTACTTACTCTTTTCAAACATTATTTTCCTTACCCATAATTATTTCATTCTCATCCTTCCAAATAATTTAATTTAGTAGTTCTACTGGGGGTGGATCTTGATAAGAATCATGTGTTGACATTTCTTCTCTAATGATAAGGTACACTTTATTCTCATCAAAAATTGTTACCTCCTTCTTCTTATAATAAATCTTCACATCATGATCCAAAAGCCAATCCATTTTGAGGATGATATCAAATTCAATCATGGGTATGCTAATGATATCAGCATATAAAGAACATTTATATACCCTAATGGGAACTGAATCACAAAATATTGTTGTTATGATACTTCCCTTAGGTGGTTTTATTGAAAAATCCCTTGTTAACTCAAATTAAAAATATCTAATTTTCCTAGAAAACTAGGATGATATGAAATAAAGAGATGATCCAGAGTCCAATAAAGCATTGGATAAACTTGGGGAAACCATTAAATTACCTACCACGGCATCATTCAAATCTTAGACCTCAGTATAAGTGATTGAATAATCTTGGACTAGCTCCCTTTTCCTTTTCTATGGTATATTCCCATATAACTTATGATGATTATGTGTATAATGACCATTTTCTCTATAATTTTAGCATTCAACAGCCTCTTTCCTCCCCTTGCAATCATGATCTTTGTGGCCTTTTTCACAACACATGTAACAGAATCCCATTCTCTTCAGGCTAGTACAGGGGTGTTTCTTCCCACATTTACCACATAATATATATTCATATTTTCACTTCTTCCCTTTATTTTAATTTCTAGTGTGTTCAATAGGTATCTTCTTCTCCTGCTTTGTTTTAAAGTCGAAAGACACCGAGAATTCTTTTTTGTCTTGATAGCACATGCGACAATATATTCATTTGATATGAAGGATTGTGAGACTAATGATCTCTATAGAAATGGTTTTAACCCATAAAATAATCGATCAACCATACTACTTGGGTTACTTATATAATCTGCAGAATGAATTTCTAACCTTGTAATGTTTTCCTCATATGTTGCGACAATATCATCCTCCTATTTCCTCAAACTGAGAATTTTCTTTTCCATATCCGTTCGATGGTCCTGAGGAAAGTATTTTTCTATGAAAATATCATTAAAATCTTTACATTACATATTTTATACTTCATCATCCTCCTTTGTGTTTTGAATCAATGACCACAATTTATCTGCATCCCGTGTGAGGTGATAAATAGCCATTACAACTTTTCTCTTTTGTTACTACCCAAAGTGTGAAATATTTTCTCTATGGAATTTATCCATTGCTCTACCTCTAATGGATTTGTAATCCTAGGAAATGTAGTTGGTTTTTGTATCATCAATAGGTCTAACATTGATCATCCATGTTGTGGATTACGGTGCTCTATAAGGGTAAGGTTGTTATTCATAACCTATGTGAGTTGCCCAGTATGGTTATAAGCTAATCACCACCAGTTGCTTCACCAACTCCACTGTAATTATTTTTAGTTGGAGGGAAATCCCAACATGGATTACGTGCATTGATACGTGTTCCATTCCTTCCACTAGGCACCATTTCTAATAAATTGAATACAATAGATTAGTTTATGAATCACAATACATAATTCTGAACTTGTAAAATAGTTAACATAAATTTAAGAGTTTACAGATATAATCCATAATAATATAAATGTTATCCTTGTGAAAGTATACACTCATAAACCCTTCATAATTGTTTTTAATGAAAATGATAATTATCCTAGTAATATCCCTCGGGAGTGTCCTAACAAATAGTGCAGCAAGGCCCGTTGTCGTGCACCAGTTCCCGTTCGAGTCTAGCTCATGTCGGTATTTTCGGGTTTCACTCCAAGGTACATATTTTCACGAGTTGCCTCTACCTGCTCGTTTCTAGACAGGGATGTATTGCTTAAAAAACTCAAAAAATCTATATAGTACATAATTCAAGAATGTTATTCTATACTAAACCTCAATGTTTATCTTAGGATAATGTTCTCTAATTAGTGATTTTCTAAATAGAGATTCTATGAATTTTACTATACTTCTTATTATAACAACTGTAACACCCAGACCCAAGTTACCTAGATTTATTGCATTATTACATAACATTGGTATTATAAAAATAATCATTCCCCGAAAGACCGATCAGTTTAGTAGCCTTGGAAATACTGGATACATTCATAATTTTTACATTAAATCATGAAATAAAAACATCAACTACATTTTGTCGCCTTTTGAGCACAGTTATATCCTTTTCCTATCCCTACACATCAACAATAAAATAATTCATTACATCTTGGGAAAAATAAAACATAAAAGGTGTGATCTGATATGCTCAATAAGGATAACAATATAGTGGAAACATTCCTAAATATGAAAAAACAATTAAAGAAATGTATTTGACTGAAACAAAAAACTTTTAAAACAAAACATTAGAATAATATGTCAAAGATAAAATCTAATATTTACATTTACTTATTTGTGTAGATATTCTACTAGTTGAATAATCATATGCAGTATCAATATCCACTTTCATAAGGATGGAATGCATAATGTCAGAATTCATAGCCACATAGTCAAGGTCTTGCGCCAAGACTACAAATAAGATTTTTTAAGGCCTTGTGATAAGACACTAGTTGGTCTTAGGAGACCTATCGATGCATCAATGAATTATAACAGGATCCACCCGTCACATAATATGTCCAATGCATTCTTCATATGAAAAGGTTTAATCATAACATAAACATTCATATTAAAACAATCATAAATTTATCCACAAACCATGAATGGTATAAAAATAACATATCTACAGTAAAAAATATCACAAAACCTTCCATACAATATTAAATATTGGTATCATAATAAATCAACTTCAAATAAACTTAAAATCCATCAAAAGGATGTTAACATTGGTGAAATCAAAATTTTTTTTTAAAGAAATACCTCTTTATTTTTTGAAACCATTTAAATGTCCTATAATTATACAAGGTAACATTTATTTTAGAAATAATCTTATATGATTTTAATGGAAACTTTGACGATGTTATAATGACGAAAAATTGCTACACCCTCTGTATAAGTTAAAAAAAAGACATTCTTACCTTTATTTTTTCAAAAAATGACATAAAGTACCTTGTTTGGAAAATGACATAAATATTCCTTTCAAAAAATATGTGGTAAAATAAAGGTATAAATGACTTCAAACCATTTAATAATTAATATTAATAATATTTTGAAATAATATTTTAAGAAAACACGGATGTGGATGATAACAAGGTCCTAGAAGATACTTACGTAAAAACAACCTCAGATAAAAAAGAGATTGTGAAATTAACCCTTACCTTTTACGTTTAATTAGTAAATTGTATGAGAACCTCTTGTATAAGATTTAAATTTTTTTTATTAAATTATACAAGGACTATATACAAAAATATGGTATCATATATGACCTTATTATATTGATTTCATAATAATATTTTAGTATTATCATCGTTTCGGGTGTTAACTGATTCATTTTCCATTATATGCTTGGTTATGTAAGCCATGTTTTTAATGGATATGATGTATTTGATTCATATAAAAAATGATATTATGTTCATAAAAAATATTTTTAAGCATAAAATGTCATTTGTTATATAATTATTACGATGGATAATGAATCTCATCACGATCATGGAGACGGTAATCCGTATGTATGCACGAGAAACAATATCATTATATTGATGGTGAACTCGTATGTAATTGAATGATATGTCATATATACATAATCATTAACATGTCATATTTATTATTTACATCAGTTATACTCATTATTATACCCATCCAAGTAATGATGTGTTTGAATGACAAACTACACCACGACGTGGAGACGGTAATCCTTACGTACGCACGTATAATGACTTTTCATTTATAGGATGGGTAGAATAATTAATATGGTTTTAATATATATATAATAAAATCATTGTATAAAAATTATACTGGTGTTATTATTTTAAAATGGAAACAACAATGAAAGAGGTAGTAGGAGAAGAAAAGAACATGATAGAGGTGACGAAATATCTACCTCTTCTTCGGGTTCTTCATTTAGATTTGATGAAAAGGGCCCCATAGGTTAGCTTTATAACAAAATTAAGGCCTCTAGGATTAATAGAGGATAGTTGGGAGGATATTTTTGTAGGTTTTTGCCGAGCCGAAAGGCATTGGATGTGTGACATTAAGAGAAGGGGAAGTGCCCTTATATAAGAGAGGTGAGGGTCAATTTGGGTAAAGCTTGAAATATTATTTTATAGGAAATTAATTTTCAGTTTATAACGGTTCCAAAATGAATTATTTAAAGAATAAGGTGGTGATGGGTCACAAACTCTCAACCAATATTTTTTATAAAGGTTTAGGTCATCATATTAACCTTATCATTTATATTTAACTCTTAGTTAAATTGATTGACATTTACCATGACTCTTTGTATTATTATATTATATGGTTAAAAACATACTATATCCAGCCAATAGAACCCCATGTGGTTAATTATTAATATATATAAACTTACCTATGTCCTTTTGCCAAAAATTAGATTTTTATGAATATTATATCTATTAATAATATCATATTTGTTTTAAAAACTTATTTATGTCAATTTTGACACTATTTTGTATTTGAATTTTTTGAAAGACATAAAAACTTTATCAATTCGAATAAAATTTATTTAACCAACTATAAAATGTCATAATAACCTATAAAATTAGTTTACTTCATTATAAGCTTTAATTTACATTTATTTGGATAATTATCAATAATTTCAATATTTCATTAATAGTGTAATTACTACATCATCATCGTTTAACAAATAAATTAAATTATATAATGTATAAATATTATAAATAAAATACTATTATGTAGGAAATATTTTTATCTTTATAATGAATATTTATAGTCGAATTTATATTCAATGTAACCCTATATTAAAAATGGTTCAGTTATTAAACTTTGAATTTAACTATTTTAACCCTTCTTTAAATAAAATAATTATAAATGTCCTAATCTAATCCAAGTGGATAAAGGAGGATCATTTTTTAATCCTAACACTGTTTTTGGTCAAATTATAATTATCTAATAGAATTAGGAAATGTGTTAATGTAATTATGATATGATTTTTACCCTTAATTACACTATTTACTTTTAACCATGGTAAATAAAAGTCAAAAGTTACTATTCACAAAAAATTATTATCATCTTATTGAACAAAATTTTACATACTGATATTAATCGGGTCTCTTGGATTTTTTAAATTCATCACATAGAAGCGGTAGAATTATGTTTTATCCAAATTTGAATATTTTCCTAGGACATTGGTAAAAAAGGTAAAAAGTTCAATAAAATTTTTATATATCTAAACTGATTATAAAATTACTTCAATGATTTACATTGAACAAATATTAGTATTATGTATCTATTTTGACCAAAAATTAAATAAAAATAAATAAATAATTGTTTAATTAAAATGTCGGTTTTAACCAATAATGTAGTGTTCTTCACTATTCATCAAAAAGTGAATGTTTTCAGAAAAATACCAAAAATTCAACCTAAGCTAATTTCAATATTTTGAATTCAAAAATGAAGTCTATTTAGAAAAATAAAATTAATAAAATTTAAAAAGGTGGTTATTAATATTCATTAAAGCTAGTTTTATTGGTCACGATGTGTTAGAATCTCGAAGTTGTGTACAATACAAACTATTGCATTATTCAAAGGGAAAAGTATTTTGGTAGAATGGGGTGTTTCTCAAGGATGGTGTAGAGTGCTATCATTTTTATATAAGAGGGATAGGGGAAGTCTTCTTCATTCCACATGTATTCAATAATGACTCGTCTAATTTACCTAATATGAATCTAAAATAGAAAAATAATTTAGTAATTTAATTTTATGATTGACCAAAATCTACAACATATATAATGATGTTCAATTTATTAATTAGGATCCTTAAATTATAAGATTCCCCAATTTTATTTTTTTGGTTTTTATTAAAAAATATAGATGTGTTGCCTATGTAATTTAGACACTAAGAATAAAAAAATTTATAATTACATTATAATATGGATCCAATTTATTATAAATAAGATATATTATTTAAGAAAGAAAAATCTCATGGGTTTTGTAAATGATTTTTTTAAAAGAGATGCATGTTACACACAAAACACTACTTAAAACCAAACGGTGCAAAAAATATTTTCACAATCAATGGGTCTATATGTCAATTATAAAATAAAAAATTTCTATATTAATAGACCATATTAAATATTTATTAACATATAAAATCACATGGATGAATATTGTAATTCTATTAATTATAAATTATTTTATAAAATATCATTTCTTGTAAAATACCAATAATGTCAATTTCATTGTTATTTATTTAATTTTATTTTTAAAAATAAAAAATAATATTTTAGTTAAAATAAATTTAGTTCAATGATGTGTTGAAAAATAATTCAATAAAATAATTCAATGAATTCTCTTTTTTTAACCATTTTAACATCATTTGTTTTAGTTAATTGTTAACTCAATAATCACTACATTGGCAGCTCTTAATCATTTTATGTAAATAAATCTTCATTAATTGTTATTAACCAATTATTATTATAAAAAAGCCATTTATATATAAAAATTATTTTTATAACAAAAAATATGATGTTTTTACATATCTCAATGTTTATTAAATGTTAATTGTAAGGAAATATCCCTTTTTCTTTTTTACTTTCATAACCTCTTAAATGTCGAAATTTCATTTAATAATATCCTAATAACCCAAAACATTTATACCAAGAGGTTATATCATGGAATTATTTACATCCAATAGATTTCGGACAAGTTTCTTGGACATTTTGGTCGTTAAAATTAGTGTTTATTCCATAATTCTGATTAATATTACCTATATCATTATGATTAATTAAAATTACTTTCACAGTTTTTTAATAAAAATTTAATTGAACTTATTATAATAAAAATATAGCCTTATTAAAAAAATTATTATTTTTTTCAAAATCCAAATAAAAGAAATGGTAAAATTATGTTTAATGTTAATCCCACATCTATGTTGAGAAAGAGAGTTTTCAATGTATAAAAATTCCAACGTTCAATAATATTTATACTTAATTTCAATAAATAAATAACTCAAATGACCTAAATTGAATAAATATATTCATATTTGATCTATTTTTAATTTAAAATCCATTTTAAAATATAATTTAACACTAATAATTATATAAAAATAAATAGTAGTTTTTACATAATTGTTGTAATTTTTACTACTCACCCAAAAATTATTTTTCTCAAAAAAACCCAAAAATACACCCTAAGATAATTAAAAATATTGGAATTAAGAAATTATTTTCATTTTATCAAATTAAATTTATATTATTTATAATATTATTTATACTATTGCTTGCAGAAGAATATAAAAAGTTGGTTCTTTAAGAAAATTTTATTTTATAACATATAATGAATTTTAAAAAACTTATATATTTCATTATCAATATGTTTTATTTATGTGAAACAGTTATAAATAATATATGATTTTTTATTAAAACTCAAACTACAAGGTTTAACATTGATGTTATAATTATCCTATTTTAATAATTATATGAAAATAATGTATTATGGATACTCAATGTTGTATATAACGCATGTAGAGTCGGTTTTTCTTGTAGAATAATAAATTTCAGGGACATGTAAAATGTATTTTTTACATAGTGAACTCATGTCATAAATGAAAATTGATTCATTCAAAAACATATTTCAAAAAATATCATGTTGTTACATTCTACACCCTTAAAATGAATTTCTTCATTATAATCCATGTAGCTTAATAATTGTTTAATAATTTAATTTTTCAATCATATAAACCCCCATTGTAAAAATATATACAAAAAAATTAATAAAAAATGAAATTTGGAACCATAACGTTTACCCAAACTAACTCATAAATAGATTCCCCTATATGAGAACATTTATGGGATGTGAAAAAATATGCATGGAAGAGAAATCATATACTCATGTTATGATGGGGAGTTATATAGAACATGGTCAGGGAATAGTTAAAAAACATAAAGGCATAAATTTTTGATGATCTTACGATCTATCTAAATCATCGGAAATGAAAGTACAATGACAAATGTCTTGGCTCAAAGATCCTTTTTCCTAATGTTTATGAATTTTTAGGAAAATATATAGTTTCATGATTTCAAGACAACTCCACCCTATGTTTTTCATTGATCTAAATCACCTCATTATCTAAAAATGATGGTTACCTTTTCATTCATGAAGTATTGAAAGATCATGAGACCCATTATATGACATCCCACCAGTTATTCTGAACAGACATTATTTTGACCACACTATCCAATATCCACAAATCCTCATATTGAGAGATAATACTTTAATCTTACTAACTTAATCTGAACATTATCTTAAACATTGCATAAATGTATAACCTTATAAATATTTAAAAAATATAAATTCAATACATCCAAAAAAAATCATGAAATAAATTTAACATTAATATCCATATATCACAAAGTTCCACATGATTGTCACATTTTATACATATGAATACTCTCATTGTATATACCATTAATTACAATACATTTTTAGAAAAGATGAAATCTTCATCATTCCTATGATTGTTATTCATATTCTATAAATACAAGAATTTTTAAACATCATCCTTGATGACATAGAACACTTTTTAAAGTATTATTTTGAGGACATAAACACAACCTTACCAGAATTATATAACTATATGGGGAGAGATACCATATTAGTTGTTATAATGAAAAATATATTAATAAATATTTAGATGGTATAATATGTCTATATTTACATTAGAATGGTAATTTTAACACATTCTCATAAAGGAGATATGACTGAAGAACATAATTTTTTTACTGTAACTAAATAATTATCATTATTTTGGTATAGAAAATTAGGACACTTTTTATTTCAATAATTAGAAAAACTATTTTGGAAATGAAATTTTAGTTAACAACCTACATATAAGTATACATGTACTATATTTTATAATACATAAAAATATGGCAATGAATGGTAGTCTAGTTTAAAAATAAAAAGTCATTTACCAACATTAAAATTTCTATAGTAGGTTTCCATTCTATTATTTAGTCCTATAAAAACTATATTTATTAAGAGAAACACAATGTTTATGTGATATAAAATTATTATATTATATTTATATGGGAATATTTTATCACATGATGTAAAGACCCATGTATTTATTGAATAATAATTTTTTTATTAAATTTATATTTATAAATAAGATATAAAATTTACATTAAAGGGGACACATTTTCTGATATCATACTCGACATACAACAATATGTTTTTTGTAAATATTACGTTGCACACAACATTGAGTTATAACAAAAAATAATACCTTTATTATTCTTATTTTAAATGGTAGTTAATTCCTAGACATTATAATGGAATGAATGAATAATTTCAACTAAATTTTGAAATATTGTTTATATTGGTTTAAATAAGGATTCATTGGTTTCCAATTTATTTAAAATGGAAATAAAAACAAATTGAATTAAATGGATATATTTGTGTGAAAACCTATTTATAAGAGGATAATTGTGTTTATAAAATCATATTACTCTTTATGGATTTCTATTTAATGAAAATTATATTTTACTTATTCAATGTAATGTTTTAAATTCATCTTATATGTTTTCTATATATGATATAAGATCAAATTCTATTTTTTTGGATAAAAGATGTATTTTTCGAAAAATGTTATTTTACAACCTTTTTATGGAGAACCCTATATAAATATATTATGTATAACTTTTAGATGTTATATTTTTTCAAAGAATTTTATTATATGTAAGAAAGAAATAAAAATTTACTTTGGTTAAATGTTTTGGTAAATTTCTTATAAAGTCCAATTTTTATGAGTAGTGAAAAATAATGCATTTTAATTCAAAACCTCCTTTTCAACGAATTTATTTATACAGTTATATAGAATTTTTAATTGGTATTAAAGTGAAATTGGATTATGTTTTTTATCATTTAATCTAGTGTCAATCATTGGAAGTAATTTCACTATTAAATCTGACATTACAACATTTTAGTCTTTTGGTAGTTTTAACTTTTTAAAACAATTCCTTTTGGTTTTATGAATTATAATTAATTTTGAATTAAATTCTCAAAATTATCTGTTTAAAATCTGAAAAAATGGATTCCATATTTAGAATTATAAGGTTCAAATTGTGTAAATAGGAACCTTTTATTTTTGGATAATTTAAAAAGTAACTTTAGTAATTATTTACCTTGGTAAAAGGGTAAATCTGGCAAATTAGGGACAACATAATATTATAACAATATTAAAATACCCTAACACATGTCTTAATTATATTATATGAGATATATTTAACCATTTTTATCCTTCGTCTGATTTTGGGACACCAAGGAGCCACTTTGGTATGATAATGACATGTTATAAGAATTAATTTAATGTAAAGTGAAATATAACACTAACAAGTATCTTCTATTAAAATAGTTTCTATATAATGTTATATAACTGACATATTTGACTATAAATATTAATTAAAAATATAAAAATATTTCTTATATCATGATATTTTATTTATAATTTTTAGACATTAAAAAAATGAATTTAATTATGACACAATGTTGATGCAGTGATAGCTTCATTAATAATGGATTCAAATAATTGATATTATAAATAAAAAAATTATAATTTGATTATATTGATACCCTCCACACAATTTGTAGATGATATTGACATATTAATATTAATTTAATTCCTTTCTTTTGAAGGAGTAAAGATGTTATGACTTTAACAAAAACAAATTACATTATTGTGTAGAAACTGAAAAAAATGAGTTTTAAAACAAATAATATTTTATGAAATGATATAATACTCCTATAAATAAATTTTTTGTCCAAATGACTAATATAATGATAAAAATGTCATTAATTATCCACTTATGGTTCTTATGGCATTTAATAGTAAATAGAGTTAGTATAGATTATGAAAATTCAAGAAGACATGGTAAGTGTTAATGTTTTTAACTAAGGGTTAATGTTAACAGATAAGGTAAATTTGAGAACTAATCTTATATAAAACCTATTTTTTGATATTTTTTATACCAAAAACCGTCTTATATTTGAAATAAATGAGTTTTGGACCTTTTTAATTTGAAAAACAATTTATAATAACACAATATTTCAAGACCTTCATAAAGTACCCATCCTCTCTCTTATAAAAGGACACCATCTCTACGCACTTACATAAACCTCTAAAGAACATTAGATCATCCAAATTCTGATTAAAAAAGATCCCAACATCCCTACCTTCATATTAGAATCCTTACATTGTGATGAAGGGAAATCAAGAAATCTATTTGGCTCAAATCAAAAGAAGTTATATTATTTAGATGTAATATATTCTCTCAAGTTCTTTGCTTTTATTTTCCCTCTCCACACCCAATTATGATATTATTAATTGATTTTATAAAAAAGCATTTATCATAAATATAATAGGCAGTTTTTATGAGATTTATTATAACTAAACATATACGCACCACCGTGTAATGGATATGAACATATTATTTCTGTGGACGAAGAACTACTACTTCACGAAATGATGACTGTTCAATTTTCCACTGCCCCTCCCATGGTGGATATTATGATGAAACTGTATTAATATATAATATATATTTTATTTATATTATCTATATGTTTATTTATTTTTATTTTTCATAATTCGTTTATTCCTTCCATAATGTGTAAATACCATAATTTCATTAGAGGAAACGTGGACTACCACCCCCTCAATGTTATATGACTCGTTCATGAAATACATGGAACATATAAAGGATGTAGTTAATGAAAATATTTAACATAGATAAAATATGATATTATAAAATAATTATAATATAATTATGCATAATTTAGTTCTTATTACATTAAATACGAAAAAAATAATTAATGTAGCTATCATCTATATATACGACTTATCGTCTCCTTGAATGGTGCATTTAATTTCCTATATCCAAATGTTATTGACTATTATAAATAAATATGTAATGGATATATATGATACATAAATAACAAAAAATATTCTAGAGATGATGAAATTTTTACTACATGGACAATTTACATTAACACTGGCTCATTTTTTACTTAAGTACCAAACATCGACAAAACGACCGATATAAACAAAAATAATTAACTATTAGATACAACAAGGTAAATTGTGATATAAAATGGGCAATATACATGAATTATATTATGAATAAATTATAATTTAACCTATGTATATTTTTATGGAAATTAGTGAATGAATGAGACAAGTTAAACCCAAGGTAAGGGACTTCGTCTTAATCTCCTTTTGTTTAGGAATTTCTTGATAATATCCACCTATATTATATTATAAGGTGTATATAAAACAATAATGAAATTTCGTATCCATATTTTATTTATACTAATGTTATATATTAATTCATATAGATTAATATTTAAATGTTCAAATTGGTATGGGACTCCTTGAATGTTTAAGGATTTAATTATCAAATCTTTGTCTACATGATATTAATTTACATATTTATTTATATGAATATAAAAGGATTAAAATGAAAATTTTCTGTCTATCTATAATTCTATTCAATGTTATCAAAAGGAATATTTTTATACAAATAATTTTAAATTCTTTAAAAATTGATAAAATTAATGTTATTTGTTTGAACGTATACCACGATAAAGACTTCTCTGTCACCGTAACCATTATTTTATATTTGTCTTCCACTATAAGTTTTCATGTATTTTAAATAAATTCCTTATTACTTTATTTGAGTATATGGATATTGTAAAATGGGTTCTTAAACAATAATGTTATTTTTATATTTAAATGTTTTTCAAATGGAATTAGATGAGTTTTTCAAAAAGGGGTTTGTGATGAACTTGGTTTTTAAGTGGTACTTTAGAATTATATGAAACAGGTGATCCCAATACCACTTAAATGAAGGGTTGAGCCTCATTATAACTTAACAGTGAGCCTAATATATAATATACGAATGCTTCATACACATTATAAATCATTGGTGAGCCTGACGTAACTAATATGATGTGTTGGGCCCCATTACAACTTATAGTTGAGCCCGATATAGCATATACAATTGGTGATCACCATTATGGATCAGTAATATGGAATTTGACCATATGGTTATTGTAATTGGATGATCATTGAAGGGGTATCATAATGATGATGTTCTAAGTAACCTAATGGTGTTTTATTTGTTTGCTATTGGTTTTAGTGTTTTTCTTTGAGTAGAATATATGAGTGTTATTCAAGTGAACATTTTTTGTTTCATTTGATCAACAGACATTGATTGGGTTATTATATTTTAACTTGACTAATGGTTTCCCATTATTTTTATGTCACTTAGTTTTTATGATAATCCTATGTTTTAAATGTATTCATAAGATTTAAGGAAGAATAGAGACAAAGATAGAGTTAAGGAAGAGTTATGATGATTAAACATGAAAAGAACCCATGTTTCTATTAATATGTTTTTATAGAAGAAACAAACACTGTTAGAAGTATAAAGATTGTATTTATATGTATTTATATGTAATAGTTATGTATTAATTATCTAAATCTATAAACCGAAAAGGACCCTCCACATAAATTCTTTAATTAATTAATGATTACTTAACATTTAAGGATGGAGCCTTACAGTTGGTAATATAGGAAAGTATAAATAACATTAGAGTTTAGTATGATGTTAATTTATTTTCTATAGAAAATTTTACATTATGGTTAAGTTGAAATGATATTAAATTTTAATATTACTTTATTGATTCATATTAATTATATCCATTCAAAATTATTTCCCATAGGGGAAATAGGAAAGCAATAATGGGAAGGCATCTAATGGAAAACAACCTTTAAAATCAACATCATTAAGTGGTGATAATTTTAATATAATAGTTTATTATAATGATGGTGAAGTTTACTAAGGCTATAAATGGTAGTTTTATCCATTCCTAAGATCATCCCAATGAACCACACAAGAATATTCCAGTAGTGGAAGAATTTATAAGGTGACATCTCTCGTTATTAAATGGATCATCTTAACCAGTGGTAGATGACGGATTGATCAATGCCCTTGAGAAGAAATTTGAAGTCATGGGATATTCAGAACATCCAAATGAAACTCATTCCATAAATAATTTTTAAGGTGATCTTGATCGATGGTTGTCAGTAGTTGAGAATACTATAGGGAAAAATGGTCTTGATTCCATGGAATGATATTAATATAAGGATATTTTACTTCTAAAATAATTTTCTATTATTGTTAAGCTTAGGAAGGAGAAAAAAAATTGGAATTAAAGAAATGTATGATGATTCACCTTCTACATATGAATCGACCTTCATAAGATTAGAAAAGCATGATCTATATTATATTAGATACATAGATAGTAAAATTAAAATTCTTTACTTAGGACTAAAACTAGGGATATGTAGATATTTGGACTCTATAGAATTAAAAACCTATGAAAAATTGGTTTGTTGTGCTGATAAATATAAAATGGAGTTTGTCGATACATAACTCCCATAAGATGATAGGTGTATGAAATGGTAATGGTACCAATAAATGGAGTAGAAACCAGCAAAAAATTCTGAAGGAAAGAAAAATACATATTCCATGTGTGGTAAAATAGATTTTAAGGAATGTATGTTTGGATCTAAAATGTGTTACATGTGTTGTATGTTTGGTCACAAGGTTTGTGACTACAATGAAAAGGGTCGTAAATATTCCAATAAAGAAATAATAGATAGCCACTCTATAGTAAGATGATTTAGTTTCAAGAATTTGGGACATTGTTCAAATAATTTTAATAAGTTAATTACCAATGGAGAGAAACACTATGATCCGAAACATAAATTATTTGGAAAATCTTCTGTAGCTACTACAGTTTATGTTGAGACACCTGGTGAAGTGATGGAAGCACTTAAGACACAATTATTTTGTTAAGGATAACTATATGTTCAAGGTTTTAGACATTCTTTCTAAGGTTTTATGTGATGTGATAATAAGTTAGTAAGGACCTTGCTGGGAGATTTTTTTAGGGATAAGATAATGAATGTTTTTATTGTGGGAGTATGCCTTTACTAATAGACCTCAGTTTTATGATATTGACATTCGTTAAGGTTTGTGTGGTCATTTATACATAGGGTTATTCTTAGGGTTGCACCTAATATTATGGGAATATAATAAGGATGAAAATTTTCTTATATAATAGAAATACATCATATATTTTGGATTCCTTACATTATTTTTCAAATGAAAAAATAAATTACTCATATTAATGAATAGGCCCTTAAAAATGATTTTTTTGTTTAATTTTATAATTTGGAAATAAAATATTGTTTAACACATCCCATGATTAAGGTTTTTTTGTCATTAAATTTATCCTAATCATGTTTTCGATCACTCTTAATCAGAATTTGATGCTTAGTTTTCTCTACCATATCTATCATTTCCTACATGGAATCCTATTATTTTTTGTCTAATGTTAACCTTTTACTTATTTTTCATTCTTTTAATGTGGTCATTTATTAACCCTTTTTATATGTGGAATTTTTTAATGCTGTTTCTGAGAACAATTTTAAAATTGTCAGGATGTAATATTGAAAAAGGGGGAATTATGTAACAATAAAGATATTTATAGAATAATACTTTTTATTTTCAATTAATATTTATGAATATAATATAAATTTTACATAAAATTGGATGCTTTTTCAGATAGTATACTCAACACACAACAATGGGTTTCTCTAAAATCTTACGTTGCCCAAAACATTGCGTTATACCAAAAAATGATACAATAATTATTATTATTTTTAATAGTAGTTAATGAAAATCTGTTTGAAAGGATGCAATGACTAAAAAAATAAATATTTAAATATGGTTTACACATGTTTAAATAGTGATTTATTGGTTAACAATTTATTAGAAATGGAAATAAAAACTAATTGAATATAAAGGATATGTTTTTCCAAAAACCTATTCAAAATAGAATAATTATGTTAATAAAATAATATCACTCTTTATGGATTTTCATTTAATAGAAGATATATGTTATATATTTAATGTAATGTTTTAATTTCATCTTATATGTTTTCTAGATATGAGATAAGAAGAAATTTATTTTTTCGAATAAAAGAATTATTTTTCTAAAAATGCTATTTCACCGCCTTTTGATAGTGAAATATTTGTAAATATAGTTTTATTACATTTATATATTATATATGAAAAAATTATTCTATATAATAGGTACATAAAAATTTACATTAGTTAACGTTCTTCAATTTTCTATTAAATATCATTTTTTATGAATAGTGAAAAATATTATGTTTTAAATCGAATCTATCTTTTCATCTAATATAAATATATAGTTTGATTGTCATTTTCATTGGTTTTGAAATTTAATTGGATTAAGGTTTATGATTTAATACATTTTTGTTCGTTGGATGCAATTTCACTTTTAAAGTGGACATAAACACATGTCCATATTTTGGTTTTTTTTCTTCTTAAAAGACACCTTTTGGTTTTGACAACAAAAAATAATTTTAAATTAATTTCCAAAAATTTGATGTTTTGAATTTGAAAAAATGGATTCAATATTTATAATCATAATGTTTAATGTTTTTAAATATGTACCATTTATTTTTGGACATTATGAGTAGGAACATCAGTAATAATTTTATTTACCATGGTAAAAGGGAAAATCTTGTAAATAAGGGAAAAGTATTAGTATAATAATATTAAACCATCCTAACATGTGTTCTAATCCTATTGTATGAGATATTTAAGACCACTGGAATCCATGGGTTTATTTCTCAACCCCCTGGAGCCACTTGGGTGTAATAATGATATTTTATATGAATTAATTTATTATAAAAAGAAATATACCATAAACAATTATCTTTTATTAATACAATTATTATATTTTGATATATAACTGATCACTTAAACTATAAATAGAATTTATAAATAAAAAAATATTTCCTACATCATTATATTTTCTTTATAATTTTTATACATTAAAAAAATAAATTGAATTCTGACACAATGATGATGCGGCGATTGATTAATTAATAAATGATTCAAATAAATGATATTATAAATATTATAATAAATGTTATTTTATTATTTGGACTGCATAAATGAATTTTATCTATTATATTGAAATATTATATCTTATTTTATATCTTTGGTTCGAAGGAATCTTGTTTTTATTATTTGACAAAATGCAATTACTTTTTAGTGTCAAAATTGACATAATTGAGTTTTGAAACAAATTATATATTATTAAATGAAAAATTAGTTTTAAAAATATATGATTAGGGAAAATTATGTATATAATGTCAAAATATTCATTAATGATACCCTTTTTTTCTCTTGGTATATTATAGTAAATATAGTGATCATATATTATGAAAATTCAAGAAGTCATGGTAAGAGTTAATGTATTTAACTAAGGGTTAAAACTAAAAGATAAGGTTAATTTTGCACCATAAATTTTTATCAAACCAATTTTTAGAGATTTTTAAGACAAAAAAATTATATATTTAATATAAATTAATTTCAGATAATTTGAAACCCAAAATAAATTTATTATAAAACAATATTTCAAGACCTTCCTAAAGTAGTCCACCTAACTTTTATAACAGGCCATCACCTCTACACACTTACTATCACCTCTCAATCCCCTTGGATCATCCTAATTGTACTCAAATAAGATCTAAATATCCCTAATATACTCCTAGAATAATTACCTTGAAATGAAGGAAATTTAAGAATACCTTTTGGTTCAAATCAAAAGAAGTTACCTGATTTAGAGGTAACATCTTCTCTCACGTTATTTTATTTTATTTTCAATATATACTCCCTATGGTCTTATTAATTTTTGATATAATGAAAAAAATTATCCTCAATATAATTGGATGCTGTTATGATATGTATTTTAAATACACTTACCCACACCTCCATCTAATGGATAGGAATATACTGTTTCTGTGGAGACTGAACTACCATCTCACGAAACGATGATTGTTCAATTTACTCCTACACATATCATGGTGTCTATTATGATGGAAATGTATTTATATATGATATATATGATATATATTTTATCTATTATTCTGTATTTTTCTTTTACATATTACCTTTAATTTTTCCATAATGTGTAAATATGCTAATTTCATTTGAGGAAGTGCGGATTACCGACCCCAGAAAGTGATATGACTCATTCATTCCATACATAGAAAAAATAAAGTTTGGAGTTAAATAAAATATGTAAGGGATATAAAATATGATTTTATAGATCAATTATATCATAAATATGTATCATTTATTTTTCATTCATTTAAATAAGAACAGAAAATGAATGTAGTGTTCATGTGTATGTATGGATTACCATATCCATGAATGGTGAATTTCATTTAATATATCCAAATGTTATGGAATATTCATAATACATATATTCTGGATATATTTGATACTTAAATCATGAATAATATTTTGGTGATGATGTAATTTGTACTACATGGAAAATTAAATAAAAACCAGATCATTTTTTACTCTAGTACAGAACATTGACAAAACGTCTGATATGAACTAAAATAATTAACTATTTGTTATAACAATGTAATAAGTAATATAAAATTAATAATAATCATGAAAAAAAGTTGTGATTCAAGTAAAAATTAACCTATGATTATTATTCAATAAATTGAAGAACTAAGGAGAGAAGGCATACTCAATTTAAGGGAGTTCATATGAATATTTGTTCATTGAAGCATTTCTTAATAATATCCACCTCTATTTAGTAATATGGTGTATATACAACAACAATAGAATTAAATATACATATTCTATCTATTCTAATGTTATTTATTAATTCATGTAGATTGTGATTTAAATGTTCAAATTGGTATGGGACACCTTCAACGTTAAACGATTTAATTATCAAATCATTTTCTTCATGGTATTAATTTACACATTTATTTATTTGGATATAAAAGGATTATAAAGGATATTTTATTTCTATCTATAATTTCATTTAATGTTTTAAAAAAAATATATTTATACAAATCATTATACATTCTTTTCAAAATGACAAAAATAATTTTATTTTTTAATATATCCCACGATAACGACCTCTCCACCGCCGTAATCGTTATTTGATATTTGGATTCCTCTAAAAGTTTTAATTTATTTTAAATAAATACCATTGTACATTATTTGAGTATCATGATATTGAAAAATGTGTTCTCAAACTGTAAAGGTATTTTTATAATTAAATGTTTTTCAGATGGGATTAGATGAGTTTTTCAAAAGGGTTTTGTGCTGATAGTGTTTTTTGAAATGGTACAAGAGAATAATATAAAATAAGTGTTCCTGATACAACTTATATGAATGTTATATCCCCATTATAACTCAAGAGTAAGCCTAATACATCTTATATGAAGGTTTTAACCACATTATAGCTCATAGGTTAGTCCAACACGGCTTATATGAATGGTTGGGCCCCATTATAGCTCATAGGTGAGGTCGATATATATTATATAAAGGGTGATCCCCATTATAGTTCACCAATTTGGAATTTGAATATATATTTATTGAAATTGGACAATGATTGATAGGGTATCATATATATGATTCTATAAGTCTCTTAATGGTGTTTTATCTGATGGCAATTGGTTTAATGTCATTCATTAAGTAGAATGTATGAGTGTTATTCATGTGAAAATGTTTTTCTTTATCCTCTCAAAAAACATTTATTGGGTTATTAGGTTTTATCTAGACTAATGGTTTTTCATTATTTTTATATCCCTTACTATGTTTTTTGTTCTCAACCATAGTTTTAATTGTTTTCACTGGATTTAAGGGAGAATGGAGAAAAAGATGGAGTCAAGGAAAAGTTATGATCATTAAACAAGAAAATAACCCATGTTTATTTTTAAATGTTTAATTTTTATGGAAGAAACAAATACAGTTGGAAGTGTACACATTGTATTTATATGTTTTTATGCAATACTTATGGATTAATTATTTAAATCTCAAAAACTTAAAGGACCCTCAATATGAATTATTGAATTAATTAAATATAAGGATACATTAAAGGATGGAGCCTTATATTTTGTATCAGAGAAATTTTTTGATAACATTAGAGGTTCGTATGATGTTAATTTATTATCTAGAGATGATTTTACATTATATTTATGTCAGAATGTTATATCATTTTAAGATTACCTAGTTTATTCATTTAAAATATATTGGTTTAGAATGATTTTTATAGATGAATTGGGAAATATATAATTGGAAAAATCTATATAAAAACAGCCTTTCAAATCAGTAACATTATGTGGTTTGAATTGAAACAAAATAGTTTATTATAATGATGGAGCAGTTCACTGAGGATATAAATGCTAGTTTTATCCTTGAACGAGATCATCCCAATAATCCACAAAAAAATATGTCAGTAGTGTAGCATTTTATGAGCTACATCCCCCATTATTTAATGGATCATCTTACACAGTGGTAGATGAAGGATGAATCAATGCCTTGGAGAAGATATTTAATGTCATGGGATATTTAGAACTTCCAAAGTCAACTATTTACATTAATCATTTATAAGAAGATGTTGATCAATGGTTTTCATTAGTTGAGAATACTAGATAGAAAACTGATCTTGATGCCATGGAATGGGAAGAATATAAGGATATTTTACTTGAAGAAATAATTTACTTATTTTCTTCGTCCAAAGCTCCACAAGCTCATAAAAATGAATTCTGTTGGTTATAAAAAAAACATGTTCAAAGTGAGCTAAAATAGATTTTGGGGTATGTATGTTAGGATCTAGAATGTGTTAATGGTGTTGTATATTTGGTCACAAGGTTCCTCACTATAATGAAAAGGGTCATGAATATTCCAATAATGGGATAACATATAGCCATTCTATAGTAATATGATTTAGCAGCAATTATTTGGGACATTATGAAAATATGATTCAGATGTTAATTACACATGGAGAAAATAACTATGATCAGAAACATAATGTTTTGGGAAAATCGTTTAAAGCTACTACAGTTGGTGTTGAGACATCTAGTGATGTGATGGAAGCACTTGAGAGATAATTATTTTTAGAATGATAACTATAAGTTCAAGGTTTTAGAAAAGCCTTCTATGGTTTTAAGTGATGTGATAATAAGATAGTAAGGACCTTGCTGGGAGAAGTTCTTTAGGGATAATATTATGCATGTTTTTAATTTGAAAGAATGCCATTATTTTTGGACCTCAGTTTTAAGACACTGATATCTTTTATGGTTTACTGGGTCTTTTATACTTATGATTATTCTTAGGGATGCACATTATATGATGGGAATGTTATGAGGATGAAAGTTTGGATATTTAAACGAAATACATCAAATATTTAAGTATCCTAATATTAATAGATAGGATGATAAATAAAGTTTTATTCATATTGAAAAGGGACTTAAAAAATGTTTTATGTTTAATTTTCCTTTTTGAGAAATCAAATATTATTTAACCCATCACAAGTTTATGGTTTTCCGGTTGTTAACATTATCCTAATCTTGTTTTCTATTACTCTTCTTTAGAATTTGACGGTTACTTTTCTCTGCCATATCCAAGTTTTCCATCATAGAATCTTATTATTACTTGTCTCATGTTATCTTTTTAATTATATTTCATTATTTTAATGTGGTAGTTTTACTAACCCTTTTTCTACGAGGGATTTTCTTAATGAAGTTTCTTAGCCCAAATTTAAAATTGTGAGGTTGAAATATCCAAAAGGGGGGAATTATGTAATTACATAGGTATTTATAGAATAATAATTTTTATTTTCAATTATTATTTATGAATGTGATATAAATTTTAAATTAAATGGGATTCTTTTTCTGATAGCATACTATTCACGCAATAAAAGATTTCTCTGAAATATTTTGCTGCACAAAACATTGAGTTATACCAAAAAATGATAGTATAGTTATTATTTTATTAAATGGTAGATAATGAATATTTGTGGGAATGGATGTAGTGACTGAATTATACTAAATATTTAAAAATGGTTTACAAATTTTTAAATAGTTATTCATTAGATACCCATTTATTAGAAATGAAAATAAAAACTAATTGAATATAAATGATATGTTTTTGTGAAAACAAATTTAAAAGAGAATAATTATGTTTATAAAATAATATCATTCTTTATGGATTTTTGTTTAATGACAAATATATGTTATATATTCAATGTGATGTCTTAAATTCATCTTATCAGTTTTCTAGATATGATATAAGAAGATATTCAATTATTCGAATAAAATGATAATTTTTCTGAAAATGGTATTTTGCCACATTTCGATAGAGAAATATTTTTCAAAATAGTTGTTTCCAGGTGTATATATTCTATTTGAAAAAATAAATTATATATAAGAGGTACATAAAAATTTTCACTGGGTAATGTTTTGTAATTTTCTAATAAAGATCATTTTAAATGAATAGTGAACAATACTATGTTTTAATTAAAATATATATTTTTATCTAATTTATTTATGTAGTTTGATTATAATTTTCATTGGATTTAAATTTTAATTTAATTTTTTTATACTTAAATCCAATTTTTTTCTTTTTATTTAATTTCACTATTATAGTGGACTAAAACACATGCCAATATTTTGGTTGTTTTTAGTTCTAAAAAACACACATTTTGGATTTGACAACTGGAATTAATTTTAAATTAATTTCTAAAAAATTTATGTTTTGAATTTGAAAAAAATTGATTCAATATTTGGAATCAGATGTTTCAAATTATGTAAATAGGTGCCAATAATTTTTGTACATTTTGAATAGTAAAATCTGTAATTATTTTATTTACCATGGTAAAAGGGAAAATCTGGTAAATAAGGGAAAAGTATTAGTATAATAATATTTAACTATCCTAAGACATGTCCTAATCCAATTAGAAGAGATATTTGAGACCATGGGAATCCTTGGGTTTATTTTGGAACCCCATGTAGTCAATTGGGTGTGATAATGGCATGTTATAATAATTAATTCAATATAAAGATAAATATAACACAAACATGTATTTTTTAATAATACAATTTTTATATTTTGTTATATAATTGATCATTTAATCTATAAATTGTAATTATAAATATAAAAATATTTCCTACATCATTATATTTTATTTATAATTTTTTGACATTAAACAAATAAATTTACTTATGACACAATGATGATGCAGTGATTGATTATTTAATTAAGGATTCATATAAATGATATTATAAATATTTAAATAAATTTAATTTTATTATTTTCATTCCATAAATGAATTTTATGGATTATATTTAAATATTATATATTATTTAATGACTTTGGTTCAAACGAATCATTTTTTCATTACTTTAATAGAAAGCAATTACTTTATAGTGTCAAAATTCACATAAATGAGTTTTAAAACAAATTCAATATTATTAAATGAGATAATAGTCCTTAACATATATGATTATGGAAACATAATTATATAACTTAAAAAATTTAATTAATGATCCACTTATGCTTTTATTGGTGTTTTATAGTAAATATAGTTACAATATATTATGAAAATGCAAGAAGTTGTGGTAAGAGTTAATGACTTTAACAAAGGGTTTAAGCTAAAAGATAAGGTTAATGTTGCACCCTAAACCTGTATAAAACCAAGTTTTTGAGATATTTACGACCCAAAAACATATTATCATTGAGATAAATTAATTTTCGAACATTTGAAATTGAAAATAGATTTATTACAAAATAATAGTTCATGGCCTTCCTATAGTGCCCCTCCTACCTCTTATAAAAGGCCATCACCTCTACCCACTAACTCACACATCTAATTCCCCTTGTATAGTACTAATATTACTCAAATAATCTCCCAAAATCCATAAATTATTCTTAGAATAATTATCTTGGGATGAAGGCAATTCAAGAAATCCTTTTGGTTCAAATCAAAAGATGTTACCTGATTTAGAGGTGACATCTTCTCTCAAGTTATTTCCTTTTATTTTCCATCTCTAACCCATATGATCTTATTATTATTTGATATAATAAAAAATTTATCTTAAATATACTAGTCTGTTGTTATGATATGGATTATAATTACACTTATACACACATCCATCTAATAGATATGAATTTATAGTTTCTATGGACAGTGAACTACCTTCTCACGAAACGACGATTGTTCAATTTTCCCCTACCACCTATCATGGTGTCCATTATCATGTTCAAGGTTTTTATATATTATATATATTATATATATTTTCTATATTATTCTGTATTTCTCTTTTACATATTACCTTCATTCTTTCTATAATGTGTAAATATGTAATTTCATTTGAGAAAGTGCGGACTACCGACCACACAAAGTGACATGACCCGTTCATTCTACACATGAAACATATAAAGGATGAAGTTAATTAAATTATGTAACACACATATATATATATATGATATTATACATAAATTATAACATAAATATGTATCATTTAGTTTTCATTCCTTTAAATATGAAAATAAAATAGAAATTGTGTTCATGTGTACATACGACTTACTATCTCCATGAATGGTGCATTTCATTTCCTATATCCAAATTTTATGGATTATTATTAATACATAATATATATATATATGATACTTAAATATTGAATAATATTTTGGTGATGATGAAAATTTTAATACAGGGAAAATTAAATCAAAACTAGTTCATTTTCAACTCAAGTACCGAACATCGAAAAAACATCTGATATGAACTAAATAAATAACTATTTGTTATAACAAGGTAAAAAGTAATATGAAATGAATAATAGACTTGAAAATGGTTTTTATGCATGTAGAAATTATCATAATTTTATTATTCAATAAATTGGTGAACAAATGAGACTTGTCATACTCTATGTAAGAGACTTCATATCTATATCATTTCATTGGAGCATTTATTGATAATATCCACCTCTATTTTTAATAATATGTACATACAACAACAATGAAATTTAATATAAATATTTTTTCTATTATTATTTAATTTATTAATTCATGGAGATTGAGATTTAAATTATCAAATTTGTTTGGGACACCTTAAACGTTTAATGATTTAATTATCTAATCTTTGTCTTCATGATATTAATTTACATATTTTTTATATGAATATAAAGTATTATAAAGTGTATTTTATGTCTATATATAATTTTATTGTATGTTATCAAACAGAATATTTTTATACTAATCATTTCACATTATTTACAAAATGAAGAAAGTAATGTTATTTCTTTTAACATATCCCACGATAACTAATTCTCCATCACCGTAACCATTATGTGATATTTGGATTCCTCTATAACTTTTAATGTATTTTTAAAAAATAATTTATTACATTAATAGAGTATCCTTATATTGAAAAATGGTTTCTTAAACTATAATAGTATTTTTATATTGAAGTTTTTTTCAGATGGTATTAAATAATTTTTTCAAAAGGGTATTGTGATTAATGTGTTTTTGAAAAGGTACTTGATAATTATATGAAATAGTTGATCCTGATACAACTTATATGAAGGTTAGAGCCCCATTATAAAATAAGAGTGAGCATAATACATCTTATAAGATGGTCTTATCCACATTATATATCAAATGTGATCCTGAAACATCTTATATTAAGGTTTGGGCCCCATTACAGCTCATACATGATCCCAATAATGCTTATATAAAGGGTGATCCCCATTATAGATCACCAATTTAGAGTATGGACATATAGTTATTGAAATTGGATGATGTTTGAAATAGTATCATATATATGTTTCTCTAAGTCACCTAATGGTGATTTATTTGATTGCAATTGGTTTAATGTTTTTCATTAAGAAGAAAGTATGAGAGTTATTCATGTGAAAATGTTTTTATTTCATCTTCTCACAAAACATTGATTGGGTTATTAGGATTTACCTAGAATAATGTTTTTTTATTATTTTTATGTCCCTTACTATGTTTTCTGTGATCAATAAATGTTTTAAATGTTTTCAGATGACTTAAGGGGGAATAAAGGAAAAGATATAGTCATGGATATTATATGATGATTACACATGAAAAGAACCCATGTTTATATTTAAATGTTTTTTTATGGAATAAAACAATATTATTGGAAGTGTACACTTTGTATTTATATAGTTTTTATGTCATAATTAAGGCTTAATTATCTAATGCTCTAAAAATAGAAATATCCTCAATGTGAATTCTTGGAATAATTAAATATTATGTAACATTTAAGGATGAAGCCTTTTAGTTGGTATCAGAGGAATGTTTAGATAACATTAGAGGATAGTATGGTGTTAATTAAATTTCTAGAGAAGATTTTTCTTTATGGTTAACTTGAAATGACATATCATTTTATGATTTACTTATTTATTTATCAAAACTATGTCCATTAAGAATGATTTTCTAAAAAGGAAATGGGAAATATGTAATGGGAAGGTATCTAGAGGAAAAAAACATTTCAAATCAACAGTATTTTGTGTTGTGAATTGGAATGAAAGAGGTTATTATAGTGATGGAGAAGTTGACTGAGGATATAAAAGGTAGTTGTATCCACGAAAGATTTCATTCCAATGAACCACACCAGAATATGTCAATAGAGAAACATTTTATGAGGCAACATCCCCCATTATTTAATGGACCATCTTACCCAGTGGTAGAATAAGGATGTATAAATTCCATGGAGAGGATATTTAATGTCATGGGATGTTTAGAAAATCCAATGTTAACTTTTTCTATCAATTGTTTTGAAGGTGATGCTGATCAATGGTGGTCATTAGTTGAGAATACTAGAGAGAAAAATGATCCTGATGCAAAAGAATTGGAAAAATATAAATATATTTTAGTTTCTAAATAATTCCCTAAACATGTGTTGCTTAGGACATTGAATCAATTCATGGAATTAAATAAAAAGTTTTATGATTCAGTTACCCCATATGAAACTAACTTCACATGATTATCCAGGCATGTTCTGGATTTTTTAGATTCATTAATAGTAAAATTAATATATTTTACACAGGATTGAAACTAGGGCTATGAAGAGATTTCACCTCTTGAGAATTTCAAAGTTCTGAAAAAGTGGTTCACTATACTAAGAATGTTAAAATTGAGTTTTATGAAACATATGTTTCATGATATGATAGGTGTATGAAATGTTCAAGGTACCATGAAATGGGTAATAAACCAACTAAGAATTCTAGAGGTAAGAAAAATACTTGTTTAATGTGTGGTAAAATAAATTCTGGGGAATGTTTGTTAGGATCTAGAATTTGTTACAGGTGTTGTATGTTAGTCACAAGGTTTGTGACTCCAAGGAAAAGGGTCATGAATAGTCAAATAATGAGATAATAGTTAACCATTCTATAGTAATATGATTTATCTACAATGATTTGGGACATTATAAAAATATGTTTCAGAATTTAATTACCCAGGGTGAAAAAAAATATGATCAGAAACATAATGTTTTGGGAAAATCTTTTGTATCTTTTGCAGTTGATGTTGAGACATCTAGTGAGGTAAGGGAATCACATAAGAGACCATTAATTTCCAAAGGATAAATATAAGTTCAAGGAAATAGACATTCCTTCTAATGTTTTATGTGATGTGATAATAAGTCTGTAAGGACTTTGCTAGGATATGTTCTTTGGGTATAAGCTTATGTATGTTTTAAATGTGGAAGTATGCGTTTACTTTTAGACCTAAGTTTTAAGATATTGACAGCTTTAATGGGTTTTTTAGTCTTTTATAATTATTTTTATTCTTAGGTATTCATATTATATTATGTGAATTTTATTAGGATAAAATTTTTCTTATATAAAAGAAATAAATCAAATAATTATGTGTCCTTAAGTTATTATTCAGGATCATAAATAAATACACCTTCATTATGAAAAAAACCTTAAAAAGTGTTTTTTTTTAATTTTTCTTTTCTGAAATCAAATATTGATTAACCCATCACAATTTTATGGTTTTTTGGTCGTTAACATTATATTAATCATGTTTTCTATCACAATTCATCAGAATTTGATGATTAGTTTTCTCTGAAATATCCAGCTTTTCCATCATGGAATCCTATTATTATTTGTCTCATGTTAGATTTCTAATTATCTTTCATTCTTTTAATGTGGTAGTTTTATTAACCCTTTTTCTATGTGGGATTTTTTAATAATGTTTCTTAGCCCAAATTTACAATTGTGGGGATGTAATATTCAAAAGGGGGGAAGGATGTAACAAACAAGGTATTTATAGAATAATAATTTTATTTTAAATTAATATTTATGAATATGATATCAATTCTAATTAAATAGGATGCATTTTCTAATAGCATACTCGACACTCAATAATGAGTTTCTCTGAAATCATATATTGCACAAAACATTGAGTTATACAAAAAACTGATAAAATAATTATTATTATTTCAAATGGTAGTTAATGAATATCTTTTGGAATGGATGGATTGAATAATATCAACTAAATATTGAAATATGGTTTATAAATGTTTAAAGAGAGATTCATTGGTTACCAATTTATTAGAAATGAAAAAAAACTAATTAAATATAAAAGATATGTTTATTGTGAAAACCTATTTAAAAGAGAATAATTTTGTTTATAAAATAATATCATCCTTTATGGATTTTTATTTAATAAAAAATATGTATGTTATATATTCAATGTAATTTATTAAATTCCTCTTATATGTTTTCTAGATATGATATAATAAGAAATTCATTTTTTCGGATAAAAGAAGTATATTTCTAAAAATTCTATTTTACCACCTTTCGATAGGGAAATATATGTTAATATAGTTTTTTTCACTTTTATATATTCTATATGAAAAATAATATTCTATAGAATAGGTATATAAAAATTTACATTGGTTAATGTTTGGAAGCATTCTGATAAAGATCAAATTTTTAATGAACAGTGAAAAATACTGCATTTTAATTCGAATCTATATTTTCATCTAATTTATTTATATAGTTAGATTGTAATTTTAATTTGTTTTGAATTTTCATTGGATTGAGGTTTTATAATTTAATCCAACTATATTCATTATAATTAATTTCACTTTTCATGTGGACATAAACACATGTCAATATTTTGGGTTTTTTAATTCTTAAAAACATACTTATTTTTGTTTTGAAAAAACAATTAATTTTAAAATAATTTATATAAATTAAATTTATTGAATTTCAAAAATATGGATTCCATATTTTAATCATAAGGTTCATATGTTTTAAATAGGTAACACTTATTTTTGGACATTATAAATAGTAACATCAGTAATTATTTTATTTACCATGGTTAAAGGTAAAATATAGTAAATTAGGGAAAAGTATTAGTATAATAATATTAAACTATCCTAAAACATGTCTCAATCCTTCTGTATGAGATATTTAATAACATGGTAATCCTTGGGTTGATTTTTGGACTCCATTGCACCACTTTGGTGTGATAATGACTTGTTATAATAATTAATTTAATATAAAAAGAAATATAACATAAACATGTATCTTTTACTTATACAATTTCTTATTTTGTTATATACATGATCACTTCAACTATACATAGACATTATAAATTATAAAATAAATCCTACATCATGATATTTTATTTATAAATTTTGGACATTAAATAAATAAATTTAATAATGACGTAATGGTGATGCAATGATTTCTTACTAAATAAAGGAGTCAAATAAATGATATTATAAATATTAAAATATATGTTATTTTCTTATTTTTATTACATAAATGAAATTTATGGATGATATTGAGAGATTATATATTATATAATGACATTGGTTTAAAATAATAATATTTTATTTCTTTAAGATAACCCTATTACATTATAGTGTCAAAATTGACATAAATGAGTTTTAAATCAAATTATATTTTATTAAATGATATAATAGTCATAAAATTCTATGAGTCGGAAAAATAACATATATAATGCTAAAAATTTCATTAAAAATCCACTTATGGTTCCCTTGGAATGTAATAGTAAATATAGTTACCGTATATTATGAAAATGCAAGAAGTCATGGTAAGAGTCAATGTCTTTAACTAAGGGTTAATGCTAAAAGATAAGGTTACTTATGAACCCTAAATTTGTATAAAACCAATTGTTTGAGAGGCTTATAACCCAAAAACAAATTATATTTGATAAAAATTAATTTTTGATCATTTTAAACCGAAAATAACTTTGTAATAAAATAATATTTCAAGACCATTATAAAGTTCCCCTCCTCCCTATTATAAAAGGTCATCACCTATACCCATTTGGTAACACCTCTAAAGCCCCTAATATATTATTAATTTTACTCAAATATGTTTCAAACGTCCCTAACATCCTATTATAAGAATTACCTTGGGAATAAAGAAATTCATGGATGAATTGTGGTTCAAATCAAAAGAAGTTACCCGATTTAGAGGTAACACCATCTCTAAACTAATTTTCTTTTAATTTCCTTCTCCACTACATATGATCTTATTATTATTTGATATAATGAAAAACAATTACCCACAATATGAAAGTATTTTTTTATGAGATGGATTCTAACTACACATACACACACCTCCATCCAATGGATATGAACATTTTTTTTCTATGGACAGTGAACTACTACCTCACGAAACGATGGTTGTACAATTTTCTCACACCACCTATCATGGTATCCATTACCATGGAACTGTATTCATATATGATATATATTATATATATATATTCTCTATTATTATTATCTTCATTTTATATATTACCATTATTCTTTCTATATTGGGTAAATATGGAAACTTCATTTGAGGAAGTGCGGACTACCGACCACACAAAGTGATATAACTCATTCATTCCATACATGGAATGTATAAAGGATGGAGTTGATGAACTAATGTAATGTTTATAAAATATGATATTATAATTAAATTATAACATAAATATGTATCATTTAATTTTCATTTCATTAAATATGAAAAGACAATGAAAGTAGCATTCATGTGTATATACAGCTTACCTTCTCCATGAATGGTGAATTTCATTTCCTATTTCCAAATGTTATGGAATATTCATAATACCTACATGAAAGATATATATGATACATGAATCATGAATAATATTCTGGTGATGATGAACTTTTTACTACATGGACAATTTACCCAAAAACATGTTCATTTTCAACTCAAGTACCGAATATCGACAAAACATCTGATATGATCTAAAATAATTAACTATTTGTTATAACAAGGTAATAAGTAAAATAAATTGAATAATAAACATGAAAAAGTTTTTTATGAAATTATAAATTAACCAAGGTTTATTATTCAATAAATTGAATAACTAATGAGAGAATTCATACTCAATGTAAGGGACTTCATATCATTATCCTTTCATTGAGACATTTCTTGATAATATCCACGTATTTTCTTTTATAAGGTGTATATACAACATCAATGAAATTTATTATAAATATTTTATCTATTCTAATGTTATATATTAATTCATGGAGATTGAGATTTAAATGTTCAAAGTTGTATGGGACCGCTTGACCATTTAAGGATTTAATTATCAAATCATATTTTTCATGATATAAATTTCCTTATTTATTTATATGGGTATAAAAGGGTTATAAACAAATTTTTTTCTATATTTAAATCCATTCAATGTTTTCAAAAATAATATTTTTTTATAAATTATTTTACTTTTTTTACAAAACTACAAAAATCTATGTTATTTTTTTAACATATAAGATGATAACGACTCTTATACCCCTGTAACCATTATTTGATATTTAGATTCCTCTATACGACTTAATTTATTTTAAATAAATCTCATATTCCTTTATTTGAGTATCTAGGTATGAAAAAATGGGTTCATAAAAAATGTTATTTTTTATGTAAAATTTCTTCATATGGGATTTGACGGGTTTTTCAAAACTGTTTTGTGATGTACCAGTTTTCTGAAATGGTACATGAGCATTATATGTAAATGTTGAGCCTGATACAGCTTATAAAAAGAGTTGAAACCTATTATAACTCATGGGTGAGCCCTGAAATCCTAATTGAAGGGATCAACCCCATTATAGGTCACAGGTGAGCCCGAAAAGGTATACATGAAGGTTTGATCCCTATTTTAGCTCACGGGTGAGCCAAACACAACTTATACAATGGGTTGAGCCCCATTATAGCTCATGGGTGAGCTCGATATAGCTCATACAAAGGTTAATCACCATTATAGATTTCAAATTTTGATGTCGACCATATGGTTATGAAAATTGGAGGTTTTTTGAAAGGGTTTTAAATATATGATTCGTTAAGTCACCTAAAGAAGTTTTACTTAGTTTTTATTGGTTTTAGTGTTTTTAATTAAGAAAATAGTATATGTTTTATTCATGTGAAAATGATTTGATTCATCCGCTCAATTAAAATTTAATTGATTATCACGTTTGAAATTGAATAATTGGTTTTATTTATTTTTTATTCCCCTTACTATGATTTTTTTTTCTCATCCCGCGTTTTAAATGTTTTCACATTATTTAAGGTAGAATAGAGTCATGGATAAAGTCATGTAATGGTTATGATGATTACACATGAAAAGAACCAATGTCTCTTTTTAAGAGTATTATTGTTATCGAAGAAACATATATTAGTGTAAGTGTCATCTTTTTATTTCTATGTTTTTCTTATGTAACATTTATTTCCTAATTATCTAATGATATAAACCTAAAAAGATCCTCAATGTGAATTATTGAAATAACTCAAGATTATGTAACATTTAAGGATGATGCCTTATACATTAAATTACAAAAATAAATAAATTTTAAATACTTCAATGAATTTATTAAAAACAAGATAAAAACATCCTTTTAATACTATTATGAATGATTGTTGTTGGCAGTTTGTAAACACGTATTTGGAATTATATTATATTTACAATCTTATATTTCATGAATTTTTATAACTACGAACATCATAAAAAACAGACATATAATAATGATGAAATTTAGTTCTTTGATGAATTTCTTAAAATATATTTAATGTGTATTCAATTACACGATATTCTAATGATCAACGAGTGATTACTTTCTTCTATACTAGAAAAATAGTTTTACATCAATTTTTTTTTTAAAAACACCTGTTTTATTTTGGACTTGAAGAAATCCTATTCAATAATACATCAAAGGCTTTATATCTAAAGTATTTATCTTTTAATTTTATAGATCAACACCATAAATGTGATATTAATAGAATTTGATTATTATTACCTAGCTATTCTATAATTGTTAAGTCATATAAAATATAAAATAAATAATAAACTGATATTAAATAAACAATTCATTTACTGATTGATGAAACTAATTCTTTTATATAATAATTTCAACAATATAATTCTCAAGATAATATTTTTTAAAGAATTACTATTTGTTTACAAGACATTTATTGACAACCATAGAGAGAAAAGACATATATTTTAAAATTAATAGATATTAAATAGTTAAAAATTATTTGATCTAATTATTTAAATAATATTCTTGAGGATTAACAAAAAAAGTATCTATGTACCAGTCGATGTGAAGGAGTCATCCCACTTATAATTTAATCTCAGTTTTAATCCAACATGTCAAAAATTTACATTATGAAATAAATATCAATATCATACACTAATAACATAATTAAACAATAAAATAGTAGGTGATACCATTGGTGATGATTTTTTATTACGTTTTAAATTGGAAGATCTAAATCAATTTCAACATAATCATATTCAGAACATGGTTGAGTGCTCTAAAAACATTCTAGTGATTATTTTAAAATTCATTTTTAAAAATTATTTTATAATATAAAGGAACTATAATGGGGAATAAGGAAAAATCATTTAAAAATGTTTTCTAAATAACTAAGACATATAATATAGTTAATATTCTTCACCAGTCATTATAATTTTATTTATTAGTATCTTTTTATCCTTCAAAACACATTAATGTTTGGCAATATTTTAAATAAATATTAATGGTACATTCCAAAATCAATTCTTAAAAGAGTAATTTTTGGTTAAAGTGTGACATGGTTTTTAACATTTCAAATTATTATATCAAGTATTCAATCATACAAAATAAATATATTAAACTATATTAGCACTAATATCCTTGTATGATATAATTACAATATTTTCACATATAAATAATTTTTTTAGAACATGTTCACCAAACATTTTGTAAAAAATAAAGGTTGAAAGAAAAAAAAAATTTCCATATCATGTTTCTAAAAATATATTTTGATCAATGAAAAAGTCATTTTTTGGCAGTTCCATAGTTCATATAAAATTTTTGTTTTAAAAGAGAAGGATAAGAGAACATAACATTTTCCATTGATTCCCAATCTCTCAAAAGAAATTATGAATTATTTTCAATTATTATTAATATATAATTAATTTAATCAAGAAATTTTTTTTTATCAAATAATAATAAATTTTCACTTTGATAGAAACATCTATCAAAAAAGATATTAAAAATTTAGAAAACTAGTTAATCAATAAAATTATAGAGGTTCAATTAGATGTTTAATTTAACTCACATAAAGCCGACAAGATATAATGTTTTCAGTATGTTTTTGTGAGATATATTTAAACAATATAATAAAAACACATCTTAATGTAGTATAAATATATTTTCCATTCCAAAAGTTACCATTGAACATATATTTGTATATTATATTTGAAAGTATTTTTTACTAGAAACATACATAGATGATAACTTTGAGGGTTTTGGACTTTAGAGGGAAATTACATATAAAATGATTCATTTAATAGGATATACTTGTTTTTCCTATCCATGTACAATGAAACATTCTATTTAACTCTCTACTATTGATACTTTTTTTTATAAAATAGATGTTATTTTTCACACTTGCTTCTGAAAAAAACATACTCGTGGATTTTTGTTTGAGTATCTGCTAAATACTAATTCATTATAAAAATAAAAGATCTATTTCATAATAAAATATCATTGATATTAAACCTCATGCACAACATATATATTTAAAACTATATTTTCTTATAGTGAACAAACATAAATGGGATACTAATATCAAATTTATCGGAACTAATAACTTTCAAGATAATAATTTTTTTAAAAATAAAATAATATATATTAGAATATAAAAAATAAAACATAGTATTAATAAAAATAATTTTGTATTTAAATTAGATATTTTTATCAAATAACTGTTCATTTTAAATCTCTTTAGGAAATTAAAAGGTATTGTTTTCAAATAAATAACATATTTCAAATGTATTTAATTAAAAAAATATAATACCAAATACATTAATCTATTTTTCTCTAAATATTTATGTCTAATATTATATACATAATGATTTGAATTATGAAAATAAGTTTATTTATCAATATCATAAGAATATTTCATCCAATGTATGGTGAAATATTTGATTTTTCATGTTCTTGTTGGAACCATCCTTGAAAATGAAAGATCATCGATGTATCTAATGATAACTCTGAGGAAGTTCAATTTCATCAATTACAACATTTAAATTTTCTATATCACTTTTTACATGATATATTAAATATATAATTTATTTGGACGTATATTCATATAATGAATAATTTTAAGAACCATTAAAAAGTTTATTTTTCCTCGATTCTTTTTTGAAATAAAAAAGTGAAAAAAATGTATGATAATCCGATCATTTAATAATGTAGATTTGAATTTAAAAATATTCTGTTTTTTCAAGGGTATTAAAGGTTTAAAAAAAAGGATAATTGTATATTTTAATAATTTTTTGGGATATATTTGGAAGAAGAAGTGGAAGTGATAAGTTTTATTTAGTAATATTTTTGATTTATCTCCTTTTTTTGTATCTAATGAGTTTTTTACATCTTTTAGAAAATAAAGAAGAAATAAATTATGTTAATACATTTAATGGTTTTTAATTTAATGATAATAATTTATATTAAATGTTTCCAATGAATAGTTGTCTCTAAAAGGGGGAGATTTTGAGTAAATGACTCATTTTTTTGAAACTCACAATACACATCAAAAAAAGTATTTAACATGAAACTTATATATTTTATTTTTCATTCACATCCAGATATCAGATTGATTAATATTTATATATATTAAAATGAATATATAGTGATATGAATATTTATGGAATATTAATCTCATTAGATGTTATGGAATATAAGTGGTAGATAATTATCTCTATAAGAAGATGGAATGAATTAATGAATTCATCAAATGATGTTAAATATTATTTTGATTCACATTCAATTGATCACAATGAAAGAGGAATATGAGTGTTGGATTTTGTAAAAAATATATAAATATACCCACTACACCATGGATAGGAAAACAAAAAAAGAGTAGTGATATTAAACAATACCTTAAATTTTTTATGTAACGATGAAGTTATGAAATGGATTTTTTATTTCAGAGTGATTTTGATAAAGATAATTTATATTTTTTGGTATTTTCGGCATGTGATATTTTTTGGGACATTACTTAATAGATCATTGAGGTTTTTTTAATTATTTATTTTAAAATAATTATTATAATGGTGTTCCTATTTGGAATAATATTATTATGTGTTTTTAGGAATACAATTTACCTACATGTAACTATCTTTTGGGGATATGAATATAGACTATGTAATTATCGAGATCTAGGGATTCTAATGTTACGATGATAAATAATCATATAATAGGTTTTGGTAATGTAATTTTGAGTCTAATAATAATGACCTCATATTAAATATAATATATAGGATTACAATTGTCAGGAATATATAAATCATTACCACTTATGAATATAGTTATTTAGTTTTAAAATTTAAATTTTCAGAACTCTTGAATTGTGTATTGATATCTAGGGATTATTATAATAATTTCATTTCTCTGTGTTTATAATTTTAAATGAAATTAATTAATTTTTAAATCGTTAAGTTATTATTTTTAAATATATAATTATAGATTTAACTATTATTAATAGATCAATATTTCTGAAAAATGAAATCCAAGTGGAATGAAAATTGTATATTGTTTTTTAACATCAACACACACCCGCTTTTATATTTTCATAATAAAAAATTATAACTAAAAATTGGAAAATAGAGTTAAAAAAATTTGGGAATATTTTTCATTACATTGAGTATATAGATTATTGATATATGCGGTGAATATGAAAAGGTGTTGAGCCATGATGTTTAACGATCTCCTATGTCTGAATTTATAGGAAAAAACTGAGTATATTATATGGAAATCATATTCAATTTAATTAGAATATACAATTATATAATTTGAGTGGAAATTTTTATCATTTTAAAAGATTTAAGGATAAAGAGTTGTTGACCAACATTCAAAAAATGTTCCTTTAGTTCTGCAAATTTGGTGGACCAGAACATTATACTATTTTGACAAAGAATAATGTATCTTGAATAATATTGAATGTTATTATGGTAAATGATAACATCATAGAACTCATAAAAAATTCCTTAGAATTATCTTCTACATAAATTATGATCTCTATAATTATATTTATTAAAAGTAATGTAAAGAGGACTCAAAAGTATGTTTAAATGAATAATATTTGGTAGTCAAAGACATATGCATGATTCAGTATAGTGTATATTATAACTAGAGGGATCTAGTATTATGTAACTATCTATAGGTATTATTTCTATGTGATTTACTATGGGTCAAATATGATGATTTGCTAATGAAATTGTATTTGACAATGATATTATTGGAGGACAATATATAGCTTCTATTAATGACTGAACATAACAAGGATTTTGTTCTCTTATTAAGGTTGAACCATGTATAATCATATATTTACAATTTTCATTAAAATATATATATAGTGTTTGGTAAATGTGCTGATGGATCATACAGATGATAAATACATCCAAACTGAGTCCATAGTTTTATTCAACATAAAGGAAGAAATACTTTATTTGTAACATAACTCTTAATAGTAGTTTAGTACTGACTCATGCTCATTATAGGGAGATTTTCATATCTTATGGGAAATTAAAGTGCTTTCACATTTATTTACACTAATATTGGATCTAGATTTTATTACAATTTATGTCAAACAAATGTATATATTTTTCATATATTTAGAAGTTGAAAAAATAAATTTTTTATCGAAAATGATGTTTCTACGATTACATCAAAAGATGATTAGAATGTTGTGCCTTAATTTATATTAATATATCATAAATATGTTATTGTCAATATTTATGCATTATAATAAACATTGGGGAACCATAAGTATAAATAATATCTTATGGTATTGTATTTATTTTTTAAAAAATTAATTGATGGAAGATCAAAACATATCATGAATCAATCAAAAGTAATGTTTTAAATTAAAAATAATCATCATTAAACCTCGAGAACTTATGTCTTCAAGACATGGAATGTATAATTTTTTAAAAACTATTTACAATTTTTAGAGAGAAATATTTGATTACATAAATAATTTCCCTATTAATGATATTGGATATATATATATATCTACTTATCCACTACATATTAGAAAAAATTAAATATTTAGAAATAGAAGACGATGAGATGGAGATGAAATTGAATAAAATTAATTAATATTAGATATACTTTCATAAATATATTTAAAGAAAATATCATTATTTTTTACATTTCAATGAATAATATTCTCTAATAGTAGAAAATTATGATATTATTGATTTCTAAAATTTTATATTTAATGATGCATGTTAGTAACTAATCCTTGAATTATAATATATTATTGAAGATATGATGTTATAATTATTGTCCAAATATATATGGATAAATTATATTGAAAATTAATTTTTTAATAAATGTAAGATACATGAGGAATTGATCATGATTATAAAATATGAATGTGAATAAAATTACATTTTATTTGAATATAAAAAACAATATTTTTAATTATTCTTGAGTATGATATAATGATTAGAAAATCAAAATCAACTCAAGTTGATTCTTTACAATATGTCAAAATTATATCCACATATATATTTTTTAATGATTTTATTTTTTATATAATAATCAACCTAATGATCTACATAATGAAAAAACATCATAAGATTTATCTTAAAATAAGTCTAAGGAGATGATATTCCTAGATTATTAAAAAAATGCACTAATATGAAATCATTTAATAGTTTAGGTTATAATATTGGTTTAGTAAAAATATTACTAAAAATAAATATGGAGATAGCCTCCACTTACATAGTGGTTAATGAAATGAAGTAAAGATTGTATGGTTCGCCACATTTTTTATGAAATGATACTATTAATATTAGATGAAATGGAGATACCTAAAAAATCCCTAACTCATCTCAAAGGAATAATCTTAAATTTATTTTGTACTATAGTTTCTGTAGAATGTTTAAAAACATGTATATAGAAAATTATATTTTTTTCAGTGTAGAGGAATATAAGGAAGGGAACAAATAAAATATAGAAACACTAAAGGTACAAGATATATATTGTGGAATAAATAACACTCATAAAATTAGAAAAATATTTTTACTTTAAATATATTTTAATATCAATATAACTTTTGTGGTTTTTGTGGAATAAATATTCATGTTTATAAAGATTTTTAGTGAACTATTACCAATAAATACTTGTATATACCTAATAGAAGGATTCCAAAAAAAGAAAAATGTAAATACAATGATGAAAAAATATAATACTTCAATGATGTGTAAATAAATGGAATTTTAAAAAAAATACACACTAATGAATAATTTATTGAATGGCATCACAATGATAGAATATATTATTCTTTTAGAGAAATTAAAGTTACTTCAATGAAAGATTAATGAAATCTATAAATTTTAAAAGTAAATGATGAAAATTTATGAAAAAATGTGACCTAATTTTGGAATGTCACAAAAATATATTCTTAATAACCTAGATAATATTAGAATAAATCATATTCATATTTATTAATATGAATTAGATAGTTATATTCATTATGAATATGAATTATAATTTTTTTTAAAAAGTAAATAGTTTCAATGATATTATTTTCTTAAAATTATTTATTTTTAAATATAAAAATTTTAATTTTAAATTATGAATATATTTTTTTAAATAAATAAATAAATTTTTTATATAGAAATTTTATTTATTTTTTTGGAAAATAATTAATTTACATGGAATAATGGTAAAATAGTTTTTTATAATGAAATCATTTCATATTGATAATATAATTACTTCAAAATTCATCTATATTTTTAGAATTTGATTTTATGTAACATAATTATTATTTAGTTATTTTATATCAAACATCTATACTTTTTAATGAACATTATATTGGGGTTTTTAAGATTTATTTTGTGTTTAAAATGGTATTTTTTTAAACAAGTATTTTAAAATGCATAATGTATCTAAATATTCAATAACTATGATAATCCACAATTACATGTGTTTTAAATTAAAATCTTAGATTATATATCTATAAATAATAATTTATATTAATAAAATTTTGATTATTATATATCTATTTAATATACGATAAATTATTTCAATAAAATTGTTCTTCTTGAAAACTCGCATTTTCATCGCATTTGAATGTTTTCTATTACAATTTTTTTAAATTTAAAGGATAAAATATTGAAAAATGAATTATATATTTTTCAAAGTCATAATTTATGTTATCTATAAATTTAATGATATATTTTTTCCAAAATAGGTATTAAAAACTGTAAATGTTAATTACTATGGTTATGGTAAAAACAGATTCACATGGAGTAGGGGTTAGAATAAAATAATAAGGGTTAAAATGAACAAAAATAATTCCAAAAAATATATTGTTTTGGACATATATCATTCTTTTTAATTTCTATATATATTTCAAAATCAATTTTTAATCCTTTTATATTGTTAAAAATTTGAATACACATTTTTTTAAAACAAATTTCAACTATGACACTCAACTCACTTATAAAAGTCCTCCACTCCAGTCCTTATCACTATGTCAAATCAATTTTCATTAAACTCTTCTGAAAATATTAAATTCCTTAATTATTTGATATAATCCTAAAATCCCATGTTTTTCAAAATGAAAACATGAGAATCATTTAAGATAAAACCAAATGAAGCTACATGAAAAATATGCAAGGTTATTCAACATATGTTATTTTATTTCGTCAACCACCACATAGAATTCATCTTAATCCATCATTATATTAAAAAGAGTATTATATATAACTATATATACCTATTTTCTTAGTATCCTAAAGTATTATTTTCATCCATGAAATAGGTGTACAAAATCATCATTCATCCATATGGTGAAATACAACCTCACAAACCAATGCCATTTATTCTTCAAGTAAAAACTCTCACTATTTTGTATGAGGATTATTATAAAATATAATTAAATAAATATATATATATATGATATTTATAAAATAATTATATGACTAGATATAATATATCTATTATAATTTTTTTATTTCTTTTCTATAGGGGATATGATAACATCTCATATGTACACAATGGACTATTACCAAGAAACATGATGTGATTTATTTTTTAGTATAAATTTATATGGAAGGTAATTAGGGTATGTATAATGAATTACTGTGATGTAAATGTAATACTAATGATATATGTGACATATTTATCATTATAAAAAGATAAAACATCATTTTATTTCATTACAATTCACTTACTAAAAAATTATAACCTCATTCAGGAACATGTGGAAAACCACCTTCACAAAGCTATGTGACTATATTTTCATCACAAAATAACTTGGATGATATAAATATTTTTTTATAGAAATAATATTATATATATTATTTTATTATTATTTTAGATATATAATATACTACTTACCTCTTTTTCATAATTATCATTGATAAATGGAAATGTTAATTATCAATACGTATGACCTTCCATCTCCTTGGTCATAACATAAATCATTTTCAGAATCATTTTTCATGGCTGGAAATAACAGTATACTTTATGCATAAATATTATAATCATGGAATGATTACTATTTTTGATATGTTTGAATAATGACCACATAGACTATGGTCAACCAACCAAAAGCATTTTTTGACATATATGTTGAACATGATAAAAAAACCAACATAAAAATAATGAATATGTAATCAAATATAACATTATAATAAATAAATAATAGTAATAATAAAACATGAAAATATTTTTTTAACATAACTAAATATCCTCGGTTTATTACTCTATCATATAAAGAAAATTAAATACAAATGAAACAAGATTTAACATGCATCATCTAAATTTCATTTTATTGAGTTATATCTTGATAATATGAAAAAATAATTATAATTTGAATAAAAATCCTATTTTACATTTCATATAATGAATTTATCTATCCTAATTATATTTAACTTTTTATTAATGTTATTATTTCATGGGCCATGTGAATAATTTATTTCCCTAATGATAAGTTTCTTTACGTTAAAGAAATAATATTTTAATGATTCACATAAAAATAATAATTTTCCATGTATATGTTATTAAAATGAATATTTGAATGTTTTTATATTGTAATAAAATATTTATAGTACACATTTTATTTCTCATCAAAATTTATTTACAATTTTTATCAAAATGATTATGATTTTCTTTATTTATACAGAATGTTTTTTAAAATTAAAAAAGAATGTTCTATTTTTAATGTACATCGTGACCATGATTCTTTTCCATCCATAAATGTTATTTAATATGTCGCTTCCTTTGTAATAATTCATTTTTATTGAATAAAATACCCTCTTAACTATTTATATCTATTTTATCATTGATCATGGGTTGTAAATGAATGTTCCATTTCGATATACGAAATTGATTTTGAAATTATTTTAAAATATATTTTCAAATATTTTTATTGAAAAATATAAAGCATATAACATATTATTTGTATTTTGTTTCTTGGAAACTATATATGATGGGTTTATCAAGATAGTGTTGGGTAAACCCATTATATATTAAATTAAGGGGCTCCCCAGATAATGATCTATTTAATTGGGTAAATATCAAATTCTATGGAAAATTATATTGGAATTTGGAAATATGGTTTTTAAATTTAATGAGGGTTCTCTATGGGTTCCCTATGAGTTTATTGAGATAATTTCTAAAGGCTGATAAACTTTATTTTACGATTTATAATTTGTTCTAATGGAACTATAATTTTCAAAAGCTGACCGAAAATTATTTATTAATGGAATGACAATTGTCATTATGGATGAAACATTATTTTTTTAATGAAAATATTTTAATAAGATTTGTTTTTCAAAAATACTAACTAATTTCATCTTGTTATGTCCTTTACTAATCTTTTTTTTCAAAACATGTATTTAAATTGGATTACAAAATATTAATGGATGGGAAAAGGAATGAAAGTGGTACATTTTAAACTCATCTATTGTTTTCATGAAAAAATAATTCTTTTTTATGTCTCATTATTGACAAAAATAGAAACTGAATAGCGGTGTAAATTTTATATTATATGGGGTTTTTTATATATTATATATGAACTAATTATATATAACAATGAACATGAAAATTTTCTCCACTATAACGAAATGATTATTGACTTATAACTAATGATTTTGTAATTTTTATGGATAATCCCTTATAATTGATTTTAAATGAAATTTTAAATAACAAAAATGTTAAGGATGTCTTTTAATATCATCCCATTGAATTGTTTTACCATATGAATATGTTGAAATTCTATTGATTTTTATGAGTTCTATAATAATCAGTCTCAAAAATTTATATTCATGATTATTTTCCATAGATGAAATAGGGGTTATATAGAGGGATGGAACCAAGGGGAAAATATTGTTCAAAATTAGAATATCAAAATGCATGGAATTGGAATAGAATTGTTTATAGAGTTATGGTTCAGTTGATAGAAGCTATAATTTGTGGTTGACCTATGCTGGAGAGGGACCCAACCTACCATGAATGAATAATTTAATATTAGATTATATAATGAATAAATAAGGACAATTATTTGTGGATCATATGACCATGGGTTAGCTAGCAGATGGACTGATCATATGGAGTATATGTTTGAAGTTATATAGTATTCATAATGTGAAAATTTTACATTTTTGGTTTATAATTCATAAATTGGAGTTGATTGATGGTTTAATTTTCATTGGAATAATACAGATAATAGTGTTTATAATTACATTGAATTCAAAATATTTTAGGTTTATTTTATTGATAATTATTTTCCTGATGTTTTTTGAATATGGATAGAAAAACAATTCATATATTTGGGGAAAACATTGATGATTGTGTGCCCGTATATGAAGCTAAATTTATCAGATAGGATACATATATATTGAATTTTTATAAGATATTGATATTAAAAATAATATATTTTAATAAGTACTAAAACCATATATATTAATAGTATTGAACACATAAGGATTTAATATCTATAATATTGATGTTAGTTTTGCTAAAAAAATTGTATGGTGTTTTATAACACTTATGATCCTCATTTTGATGAAAGTAAGAAGCTATGAAAAAGGAAGGTAATAGGAAAACCTAAAAAGATGTAATTTGGAGGTAATAAAATGATGTTACCATATTATGGTATGTTTGTTAAAAATATCTTTAGATAATGTCTTATGAAATCAGGGGAGTGTTACTAATGTGGAAAATATGGCCATGTTTCCCATGATAGAAATGAATAGAATCATAAAGAATAAATGAATATGGTAATAAATATCCAACCTATTGTGAGGATATTTAGTTTCAATGAGTTGTGATATTTTAAAAACATGATGTTAATGATAGTACCTCGGTCTAGAAATCCTCATGATTTGTGTAACAATGGAGTTGTAATTTCATTTTCTACTAAAAAAATTACATTGGGTCCTCAAATGAATTGGTAAATGGTATTCTACTTGTGTATTTGTATTATTAAGATAACATATTTGAATCTATTTCTTTAAACACATTCATTTAGGAGAAATGTTAATTTAAATTTTGAATATGTCCTTTTTAGTGTAAGATATTAATTTGGGAGAAAAATCTAGGTGAATGTAATATAAGAACAATGATTTATAGGAATCTTATTATTAATATCAGTGGGTTCAAATCTCCTAAAAATCCTATTAAACAATCCATTGAACAGTTTCATATATGTTTGGGAATAGATTTGAATTCCGTTTATAAAGTTATGATAGATTATATATCCATGAATGTATTATTCAATGATATCATGGATTTTACAACATACCAAAAATATGAAAAATTGATTATATATGGAAGTGAAAATTACATAGCTCATATTGTAGCAGTGAAAGAAACCAATACAATTTGTGATGTTCTAGTAGTGAATGAATACATTGATTATTATCAATGGGTTTTCTTATTTATTATTCTTAGTCAGGAGGTTAAAATTACTATTGAATTAGTACATGATTTTAAGCCTACTTATACATCCCTCTTATTAAATATCTTAAGTGAGTCTTTTAGAATTGAAAGATAAATTGTATGAATTTTTCAATAGAGGTTTCCTTTTTACTATCACTTCATAATGTTGTGCCCAAGTTTTTTTGTTAAAAATAAGGATGTTTTAGAGAAACATTGTTTTGACTATGATGATTTAAAATACATTAATATAAATAACTCAAATATTTTTACTCATATAAATTATTTCATTGATTTTATTTAGTGAGCACAATATTATTAAAAGGATGACATTAGTTTTGGGTACCATCATAACAATCATGGTGAATGATGAAATTTATAGGTATATATTTTATAATATATATTATAACAAGGACATAGTATTTATGATTTTACGGGTTTTAAATTCACCAACTATATTTATGGGCCCTAATAATAATGTTTCTCATTAATTTTTAGACAAGTTTATTATTGTGTTTTCTGATGAATTGTTGGTATATTTATAGTGTAATGAGGAAAATTTAATATAGCTATGAATTATTTTTCATTACATAATCAAAATGAAATTTTATGTGAAATTTTTTATGTGTGGATTTTGGTTTCATGGAATTTATTTCCTTGATTATAATGTATCTAATTATGGCAAATTATTTAAACAAATAAATCATAATTTGTTAGGAAATGAAAAAGATCATTAAATATTACAATGATTTGTAATTTTCTTGGTTTATTGGGTTACAAAAGAGTTTTTGTCCAAAATTTTTATCGATTTCTTAGACCGATGTCAATGTTATTTAAAAAGGTGTTAAATTTAACTAGAATAATGAATGTCATAATTTTTTTAGTAAATAAAAAATTATTGGTGGAATGATATAGTTTTTTCTATCCTATTTAAAATTATAATTTTTTTCATCAAAATATATTCTTTAATGGAATAAATTGGGTGTTTCTTGACCTATAATAATCAAGTAATTTTTTATTCATCATCGTAGTTTAAACTGGATTAGTTAAATTACCCTACATGTGATCTAGAATTAGATTTCATGGTTTTTAGATTATATTTTTTTGGCATCATTATATGTGGTAATTTGTCAAAAATATTGTCATTGTAAAATTCAAAATTTTATACTCACTCATACAAAATTGAAAATGAGATAGATAATATTGATATAGGGGATAAAGGATACTTATCTCATCATTCCATACAATCATGGAAAAGAAAATATTGTGGTCAACAATTTGGGTCAAATAATGTAATTCAAAATTTAGCATGTTATGTCTAGAACACAACCATTTGGATAGGTATTTGGAAAAAAATATGTGACATTGGGTATTTAGAGACATCGTTAATTTTAAATCATATTTTTGTGGTGTATCCTTTGTTAGAATGAATTGATAAAGCTACAATGTTGTATAAATATTAGAAGGTTTCATTATAATCCAATAATAATGGTATGTTCCATATTTTAATATCTAAGAATAAGGAATTTTATTATTTTAAATATAATTATTTGTGCCCGTGGATTTTTAGTTGAATAAATATTTATTGTGTGAAGCTCATAGCTCACCACAAACCATTATTTCAAGAATCACTAGGAGGTTAATATGCTTTAATAAGAGTTACTAGTGGTATTGATTGAAAATATATTTTTCTTAATTCACCATGAGGTGTTTGACATATTATCAGTATAACAAAAATCCACATTTACTGAAGGGAATTAGTCATCCTTTTCATGTTCTAGAGTGGAAATGGGAAAAACATATCAGTGGATTTCATCAGAGGATTTCCAAATAATACTCGAGGTAATAATGTGATTTGGGTTATTTTTTATTGATTAAACAAATCGTCAAATTTCATTCAAATTCAATATAAAATCTCATTAGATTATATTTCGTGACTTTATCAAAAGGTGGTAGTCAGGTTACATGGATTTCCTATCTCTATAATATTACATTGTATTCCTATTTTACATTTAATTTTTGAAAATGTATTTAGTATTTAATGAGAATTAAATTGATTTTTTACACATTTTTTCCCTAAATATAATATATAATCAATGAGGATAATTCAAACTAGAGAATATATGTTTTTTTCTTGATCAATAGATCACTAGGGAATTAAGGATCAATATAGTTCCTTGGTGGACTTTTCTTATAATAATATTTTTCATTCTGGTGTGAAAATGGAACCATTGGAGGAATTATATGGAATGTGGTGTTGAATGCCTGATTTTTGGCATGATATAAGAGAATGAAGGATTATGGTACTATATTTTTTAGATAAAATTTGCGATAGGATGTTGTTTATTCAGAACCATATGTGGAATCCCAGTGGCGAAAAAAAGGTCATGCCAAAAATCGGAGGAAAGATCACTCTTTTGATGTGGGTGATCAAGAATTTCTTAGTGTATCATTATGGAATTTTATTGTGAATTTTGGTATAAAGGGAAATATAAACCATAAATTCAATGGATAATATGAAATTTAAGAGAAATATTAAGTAGTTTCATACCAAGTGGATTTTCCTCTGAGATTATCAAATGTACAAAACATTTTTTAGGTTTCGATATTAAGAAAATATACGATAGATTCATCTCATGTTTGGAGCCCTGATGTAATTCTATTTGAAGAGAATAATTATTATGATGAGTATATTGAATAAATTCATCAATGTATTGGGAATTTATTGTTTAATATTGTGATTCACCATTTTAATGTTCTATGAAAAATATCAGATTGTTGACGATAGAAAATGAGAATATTAAAATGTTATGAAGAAACTATATCCACTCATGTTCAATATGTGAATAAAATTAAGAGGAAGAAATTTCTAAGATGTTGGAAGAATGTGAAGACTTGGGAAATGGTAGAAGAAATAAATTTCAATTTTATTACAATTAATTTGAAATTTATATTCATCAGAAATTATCCTGTGATTTTTAAATCAAAAAATAGTTCTTACTAAACTATTAAATAATAAATATTTATTTCAAATTTTAATTTCATAATTTTTTTATTATAATTTCAGAATAATAGTATCATTTTTCAATTAGAATATTAGAATTTACTTTTGGTGAAATTCATTGGATTTTTCATAAAATATTGATTTTCTAGTGAATAGTAAAAAATACTGTTTTTTATAAAAATAGTCATTAACATTGAATAATTTAAATATTTGAAAACTGAAAATATATTTGTAACCTTATTTTATGTAACATTAATATTTTTTAGATATATTTAGTATACTCAATTTATTATGAATAAAAATTATATTTTTTTAGTATATGTTTGTTTTTTGGTTTAAAACATGATTTTTTAAAAAACATTTTAAATAAAATGATGCTTTTCCAATTAATAAATTAAGATAAAACCTCAGTTGTAATGTTAAGATAAGATATCTATATTAACTATAAGTAATTATTTATTAATATTCATAAAAATATTATTATTAGTTATAGAATAAATATAAAATCTTAATTTTCTTAAAAAATACACCTCTTCAAAACCATCAATTTCATCACATGGGTCGGATTTGTATTAAATTTAGATTTACAGTTATGTGGATTCAATTTTTTTAAATGGAGTACATTTTTTAATCATAATAATTTATTTTATATTTTAATTTCTACATATTATTTTGACATAAATAAAATTTGAAACCATTCAATATCATTTACCACTATAATGGTAAATATGTATTTAATGGGAGTTTAACTTAAGTAATAACGGTTAAAATTACATATTTTTTTCAATATATTATTTATACCCATATGTAGACATTATTTTGGTATGGGTTGTAGGATAAAAATTTTTGTACTCTTCTGATATGTGAATAACAAGGGTATACCTTATTTCATTTCAACAATTATAAGTGTTTTATTCACATCACTTATAAAAGGACACCACATGTATTATATACATAAATAGATAATTGAAAATTGAATCAGAAAATAATTAAAAAATTAAAAAATCTCATTATCTAATCTCATCTTATGATACGTATTTCTAAAAAAAATTATCCATTGAATTATTTTGGTGAAAAGCAAAATAAGTTACCCAAAGATGATTGAATTTTCTTCAATGATCATTTATCTTTTATTTCATCCACCACAAACATAAATTACTTTTGAACCAATGTTATATAATAAAAGATTTATTATTCATATAAATATATTTTATTATGTTTATTTCATACCTAAATAAATCATGTCATCCATCAAATGGGTTACAAAATCTTCATTTGTGTCTACAGTGGACCACCAACTCAAAAACTACGGCCATTCTTTCTTCCAATACCACCTTTCACGGTCAGGTATGACGATTGATATAAAGTATATATATGATAATTTTAACATAATTATACATTTAAATTCATTATATAATATATTATTGTTTATATTTTAATTTATATGGGACTAAATAACGGTGATTGTCTCGGTAGTGGATAACCACCTCACTGAGCGATGTAAATCGTTTTTCACTAATATTTTAAATGGGAAGTAATAAGGGTAATGATAATGAATATATTTTATAAAACTGAATTTATTATTATATTAATTACATATTAATAATTCCTAAAAGATAATATATCATTTTATTTTGTTACCTTTTCCCTCACATAAAAATGAAATCATTGATTATGAACATGAATACTTCCCCTTCATGAAATGATATAACTATCTTTTAATTCACAGAACAGATGTAAAATTTATAAATATATATTTTAATAAGTAATATGTTATATATATTTGATATTATAATTTTTTTGAAATGTGTAAATATTTATTATTATTTTTCCTAATTATTATTGAGAAATAAAAATGTTACCCAAGCGTTCGTACGATCTACCATATGAATGATCACAATATAGGTCTTTTTTCATAACCATATTTCATGATTGGTGTCAAAAGTATAAATTATATTTAAATATAATAATTATTTCATTACTATTATTCTATATATATTTAAATAATAAACTATTTTTTCATTTTCAACATACTAAAATCACTTTGGAGACATAAGCAAAATATGGTCAAAATAAATGACTTAAATCTAAATTATCATGTTTTCAAATATAACCTAGTAAAAAGAAGATATAAACAAATTGTAACCATTAAAATATATTAATTTTTTAATTAATTTACTTACGTTTCTTTTTTATGAATACAAAGAACATATGTTATGAATCAAACCCGAGGTAAGGGGCTTCATCTAAATTTCATTTATTGAGAAATATTTTGATGTAATGTAACTAAATGAATTTACATGGAGTATATATAACCATTTTTACTCTTTATATCATGAAAATTTATATTATCATTGATTTTAATGTTTTTTAACAATATTATTTCATAGGGATTATGATTTAAATATTTCACAAGAGATAATGAAGTTCACTCAATGAATCATCTTATAATGTATATTTTAAAACTATTACATTACCTTGTTAGTGGTGTTAAAATGATTTTACGAAATTTATTATATGGACATAACATATATATTATATAAACATTATGTATCTTATTAAATTATTTTCAATTATTTTTCAACAGATTTTTATTACTTTTTTATATAAAATATTTTGACAAATGAAAAAACTAATGTTCTATTTTTAATATATACAGTCATAAATCATTTTTCCAGAGCCGTTACCATTATTGGATATTTTCAGTTACATTGAGATATTTGATATTTTGTAAAATAAACAATATTCTTCACCTTTTGGGGTATTTTTTCACTAAATATGGTGTTTTAAATGGAATTTGTATATTGATATTTAAATGATATTTTCGTACAATTATAAAATACATTTTCAAATGTATGATAATGAAAAAGTGAAATCATTCACGTTTTCATGTTGTGGTTCATGTAAATTATATTTAAGGGGTGTGCCCATATAACACAAGTTTATCCTATTATATCCTAAATGATATATTAACCAAAATATCACTCATTTTATTGGTTAATGATAATTTTCTGTATAGAATTATAATATATGTAGTTTGTATGATTATTTCACTTTTTTAGGATTCTATAATAGTTCTGCGAGATGATTTCCAAACAATCCTTAATGAAATTTATATGTATTCTAATGAGATTTCATGGAAATTATTTGTTTTTTGAGGGTGATATAAAATATATTTTTAATGTAATTATAATTGTATTTATTTGTAAAACGATATGTTTTTAAAGACATATTTTTTAGACATTTCATTTGTTTAAATTTGACTAACAATTTTTTTCTATTTTTCTATGCATTTTTTAGCATTTTATGATCATCCCATGTTTTTATAATGTTCATTTAAAAATTTCAGAATATTTAATGGAATTTAAGTGGAAAATTTATAATTCATTAAGAATTATAATGAAAATAAATCATGAAATTATTTTAATGTTTCATATGGTGGAAAATGGATATTGAATAGATGTTAGAAATTTGTATTATATGGGTTTTTTATGTATGAGGAATAAATAAATTATATAAATATATAATCCTAAATAGATCCTAAATTGTAAGATAATTAATTCATGACATAAAACTCAATATTATGTAATATTTATTCTCGGGCCCTTATAATTGTTAGTGGAAACAAATATTTGGTATCGAAATTGGTGATCAATAAAAGATATCACATATATTAATTGACATAAGAAAATAATTTTCATGGAAGGTGTATGTTTTCATAAAAATCCCTATAAATATTTAGGATATGGTTTCTTTGTCAATGGATGTGTATGAAAAAAAGGAAACATTATTGGGAATAAACATATACTATAGGATTTTCACAGCACAGAAATAATGTTGACATTATTATAAAGGTTTCCAATATAATTTAAAATGTTCAGTTGGAATTATCGACGTATTTATAAGTAAAAAATTTCCACAATACTTCTTGTTCTATTCCAGTAGTAGGAAATTAGATAATTTTGAAGGTCAAAAGAATAATCCCTTTCTTCTCAATGAGAATAGTTTTTTGAGAAATAAGTGTAAAATAATGTATAAAAAGGATTCTACGGTAAGTAATTTTCCATAATGATAAAAAATATTATATATATATATATATAAAATAAAAATTTATGATATACATTATCCAAACATGAAGAGATTTTTTTATTGAAAATAAAAATGACAAAGATGTATTTCATTAGGATATAAAAATAATTTTTGGGGTAGTTGACCCCTACATAGTAGTTTTAGATAAATTTTGGGATTATATAAATGTGAAAAGATGAAATTAATGAGGTAAAATTCAATATAACAAATGATCTATGAATCTGGATGATTAAAATCATGGAATATTTTGAGCCTAAATTCACATGCATTGGATGTTTATGATGATGTTGACAACAGATATTTTGATAATTAATAGAATTGAAAATGTTTTCAACTTTGTATTACATTGATGTCTTTGTAATATATATTCTAGATAATTAAAACATTTATTTCAAACGGGGAGATAATTTTATCGTTTGATGAAAATTGTATGAAATATATTGATAATGGGCGTGTAACCCACTGTTATGTTCGAAGGATTTTAATCCATTTACATAGATGAATGTAGGAAAAATAATTTATAAAAATAATTTATATTCATCCTTAAATGATTTTTGAATTATGTTGTAAAAAATGTTGAATATTTTATAAATTTATCTACCATCCATGTTAATAATTATTATTTTCAACATAGAGAATTACTGACAAAGACATCAAAATGTTTTTTGGATAATTTATATGCATAATTTTATGCCAAACCTATCATTTTAAATTGATTGATAAATTACAATTTAATAGAATATATCTGGATAATAATGAAATAAGTGTTCCCATATAATTTATTATTGTGAATTAAATATCAATAATTGGGAGAATAAATCATTAATATGAATATGATTTTAGAATTGAAAACAAATAGAACATCGGAGAATAGAGAGCATATCAAATAACAATGATGATGTATTATATTGTTTATTAGTCATTATTATGAATTAAATATAATGATATTAAGAATGTGTTTTTATGATACATTGGGGTTGTTATAATGTATGATTAGTGGAATTTAAATTTAATATTATCATATGCTAATTTCCATGGTACGTGAACCCTTTATAAGTAGGATAACCAAATATACTTTTTCATCTTTCTCAATATAGCACTAAATGAATAATTAATATCATGTAAATTTGGATTAACTTCTATTTAATTTTATACATATGTTCCGTTGAGTAATAATAGCTAGCATCTATAGAAGATATGAATGTGTTAAAAAATATATAATAGAATAAATTCATGTACTGATAGAATTTTTATATAAATACTATAAATATATTATATGAGTAAGAATATAATCAAATATTTAGGTTTAAAATAAAGAAGGATGATGTATATTGGACTAGTGATTAGAAAATTATTCATGATGAGAGCCTTATATATATCAAAAAATTTAATTAAATAAATGGTGGTTTAAAAATATTTAGTGTAGTTATCATCAATTGTAAAATAGATCTATTGCAATATTTTTCAAATGTTATGTGCATGTTGTAATTCAGCTGATTATAAATAGTATATTATAAATTATTAGTACAAGAAGTTCATGTAGTTTTTTTATTTGAATATTTCTCATCAAACAATGATTTTTCTAAATATTTCATTAACATAGTTTTTAAAGATAATTGGTAAAGTATTTTTTGATTTTAAAAAGGGATCGTATTAAAAAAACAATGAATAATTAAATTGTCAAAATAAGAAATATTTTTTTATATTATTGAGTAATAATGTTCTATGAATTTTTGTTTGAATATTATAATATCTGAATTTTATAGGTTTAAAAATATAGTTGTAATATATCTATAAAGTATGTTCGAAAGAAATAAATGTATGATACTAGTTTTGTGTGTCTAAATAAAAATGATATTTGAGGCATGAATATGTAGATGATTACTAATACTGTGAATTAAAGTGTCTTGATGTTATGATTCACTGCTAGTATAAATTTGTTCACACACAAGGAAGATTTTTGGTCATCTATAATTTTTATGATTCATCAATCCTTTTCAAAAATCAGTCAGAATAACTTTTTTCACTATATGGGTTCCATAAGAACTCATAAAACAGAAAAAAAGTAACATCCTAAGGGTGATCATGAATGATGATAGTTAAAATGACAGATTTTTTTTTAACTTTTATTGAATGATACATATAATCATAAATGAGATAAAATTTATTATTATATTCTAAGTCTTTATTTTTGAATGATCATGTAAAAAATGATGTCTACATGTTGTAATCATTACCAAATATATGAGTAAATATAGAAGGAATGAAATCTAGGCTCTATGAAACTCTTATAATCAAATGTATTCTTCATCACATAATGAGATTTTTCTCAATGAGTTATATATATATAATAATGATTACTATGTTTTAAATGAAAAATTGTTTTGTTAGCGAGGGTAGTTGTCAATAGACACAAAAAAGTCGAAAACCAATGGATTCTAAAAAATACCCATTATTGGATGATCTTAATGGATAATGTAAACTTATCAAGTGTTATTAAATATTTCCTTTTGAGTGTAATGAATTTATAATGATAAAAGTCAGAATATGAAAAGGAAAATAGAATTAGTATAAAAATTATAAGAAATTTATGATTGAAATTATAATAATTGGATTATTCATTTAGTGTTCCATTTATATCCTAGTGTCAGAAAGACACCAATGGATAAATATATTTTTTTAATATAAATATAGTTCTTAAATTAATAGAAAATCATATTTCAATAAAAGTTAGTATGATCATGATAATTCATGACATAATCCATGTCCTGAATGTCAATAATAATGTAAAAATAATGAATATGTAATGGAAATTTCTCTTTGGGTTTAGTGAATTGGAATCTAGTAGTTGATCAGTGCGCCTATGTCTATGAAAAATAAATTTTAGTTGTACATTAATTCATGTGAATCTTTTATAGTTTGGTTAAACATAATATTATTATTATAGGTATCAAATAAATATAATTCAATTTTTTGGGATTCTAATACTTCAATATAATTCATTAAAAAGTTATATTTTACTTATAGATGGTGGATTAAGGGGAATTCATAATAAATAATTATTCATAGTAGATCACATATAATTTCTAAAAGGAAATGATTATGTTGAGATCTCTAGAAGTAATTGTGTTTTATAAGGATTCCTTGATATTTTTACCAGATGAAGTGATGATTAATGAAATTAAGAAACAAAAGTAGTAATACCATAAAAAATAAGGTATAGTAGTTGTGTTTGGTGTTAAATGTAGGAGGGTAAGTTTATTAAAAGGGAAGTAATGAAGTTGATATATGAGATAAATAATATTTGAATTTAAGGGAAATATATAATAATATGAAACCATATTTGATAAAAAATTGATGTCAATTTTTTTTAAGTTAGTGTAGTTGAAAATATTAATGAATTTTATATTCAAACAATGTGAAACTCAATAATATAACATTCAAATAGGTAGTCAGTATTATATATTCATGAAAAAAAATTCTCAATTAAATAAGTAATTTTTTAATCAAATTAATGAATATTAATGCTATATGTTACATATCTTTTACATAAATCCATGTTTTTTAAGCATTTTTATGTCTTTCAAAAGGTAATGGTGTTGGGAATTAGAGATAAAAAATCTAATGTATCCAAAACATTTTAGAAACTTTTATAATATAAATTGATGTGCTCATTTAGATTAATGTGAAGATTTATTTTTGACCATTTAGTAGTGAAGATAATAACTGTAGAAGAGTAGTTAAAAGGGGGTTATGAACCAACATTCAACTAAATATCATTTGGGGTTACTATTTAGGATTTCCATAATATGATATGTCATGGAATATGAGCAAGTTATATAGATCTATAAGTATGGTGGTTTTTAGAAAGATCATCATTTAATGAAACTTGTAGTGGATCTGAATGAAAAAATTCATAAAAAAGTCTGAGCTTTAAAATTAGTTTTTACATATGTACCATAAGGTTAATTCCAATGTATGTTCAAAGGAGATAATATATAGTAATAGGAGACCTATGGATATTAAGGGGGAATACATATTTTAACATGATGGAATACTAATTATGATACATCAGGAAGGAATTATTTTTGTAGGATACATTTTTGGATATGGATAATGACATACCACACAAATGGTTGTCGATAATGGGATAATTATTGAAAAAATCAATTGGTATGGATAAAAACTGAACAAATCAGGGTGTAGGTTATGAAATTTTGACGAAATGTTCTAAAACCCGTATCTATTGTATTCATTATATTAACTACATTGAAAATGGCAAAAATGGGGAGGGATGAAGATTATTTTTAATTTAACCTAACTAATGGAAGTTTTTTTAACAATTTAATTGTATAAATTATTAATGATAAATATAAATAAATCAATTTAGTCAACCTTAATTAAATTTTGGTTTTTTTATTTCTCAGAATATTTAGTAGAATATTGATTTCATTCTGTAATATTAATATTTTAACTTCTAGGAAGATCAATTTTCTAGTATGTGTTTAACTATTTTTCACCTAAATATTGATCTCACTTTTGATAATTTACATTGTTTAATAACATTATGTTTATTTTATCCTCAATTAAAATGATTCAATTATTATTTTCCATTACACCATTAATATTTAATTTTATATATATTAAATTCACTTTCATTTACCACACCCTATACTTTATTTTCATCAAATTTACTAGAAATATCAAATTCATAAACATTATATTTTCATTCATTATCTTCAATATGGGATAAGAAGTTAAAATTTTTAGTATTTAATGAAATTTTTTAATTAACATAAATGATAAAATTAAATATTCTTTTATTATTATATGTAATGTGAATGTTATTTTAAGTATCTATTCATTATAATTTATAATTGTTTCTTCTTTCAAACATATGTAATTTATAGAAAAAATTTCATCATATACACACATAAATCATTTTACTATAATCCATCAAATGAACATTCAACATGAACATCTTATATTTCTATAGATAATGGTCCTTATTTTATGAATCATCTAATTCATAGTTAAATCAAAATTTAATGTTTGAGCATCAACAATATAACAGTATCCTTGTATATCTATTTCAATGATGCATTAAAATTTATTTCCATTTCAAAAAAACATTTTTCATTAGGTTATTAACTATTCACATATCACATATAATTATTATTATATATAAGTAAACAAGAGGGTGTGTTTCAATATCATTAACATCCAAGGATTATATTTCATTGTCTAACAAGTCTATAATGACTTGATGTATCCTCTCATCCAGTAAAGTATCTCCTATATTTTCAAAAAATCTTTATATTATAATCATAATGAGATTTAAATTTTTAACAAGCTATCTATATTATCATCATCATTCATCATGGTTTATTCATAGATCAATTTCCATTTTTATGTTTTTACTTAATTTTATTAATATTTTCCATGATATTGTCAAGAGTGTTCCATATTCCTATCGATAATTTGTTTCATCAACATAAATAAAATTTCTCCCTAAAGTGGATGATAATATGGAATTATAATAACATATTTTATGTTCCATATTCTTATTTGCATCTTACAACATAGTATTATATATATAATGATGTCGGGAGACATCAATTTCAACTTCTATGACCTCAAAATTGATAGACAATTAAAAGTTATATATATTATAATACTTCCAATAAAATTTTCTAACCACTTGTTATTAATTGAATTATAATTTTTCGTTATTAACATAATTAATTTTTTGATAAAATATTCAATGAGAGAGAAACTCCATTACTTCATAAATCGAACAGAAGTTCAAAATTGAGGGATATTTTAAATCTAATAATAATTGAATGTGAATCTATAAATTATTGAATATCACTTATATTATAGTGGGAGAATCACCTATTCAAACTATTTTTATGGTTCCTTCTTAAAAAATCCCCTCCACATATAAATATTAAATAACACCAATTCCAAACTAATAAATAAAAATGAAATTTAGAATTACATGGTTTGCCTTTCATAACAAACAGATACTCCTTAGATTGATCTTGATTTCATCAATGACATACAGACCACTTAGATTATTATATATATGAAAAAAATTAAGTAATATACTTATACTCATGGCACACATCTGTATACTACATATTAGTTCTTCCAACATTGATCTTATGATAATTTATTTAGCTTTTAAAAAATAATATAGTTTGTAATTGAGTTAAAATTCACCTTAATTGGTTGTAGGGATTATTTTTTCAATTCTATATAAACTTTTACCATCAATAGTTAATTTTTTTGTTGTGTGATCTATACTGAAACTTTATCTTCTTCATTGCCTATAATTTTTTATAAATAAAAATATAATTCTCTTTGTTTGTTGCACAACACAAAGAAAACATCAATGTATCACATAAAATCTCTTCCACACCGAATTTCCCAAACATTATGATAAATTTAATTTTAAATTCAATTTAAAATATAAAAAATTATTCAATGGGTTCTCAACCATATATTTTTTAATTTCTTCTTTCTTGCTTTTCTCAATTATCCAATATTTGTGTAACATGGTAGAAGAGGCTATAACATTAAAATTTAATTACATTAAAACTAATAAAATTTTCATCATCATCATCATTTATAGAATCTTTTCATATCAACAGATGAAAAATGAAACCCATTTTTTGATGTTTTATAAATTATAAAATTGATTTGGCATAATCCCATATATTATTTTAATGCTTAAAAGTCATACATGGCTCTCAAAAAGTCATATACCACTGAAAAGTCATAGATAGGATGTCTCACATTTCATTAAAGTTATATTCCTAGAATATGATATCCTACATGGAATGTCATAAATGAATATCAATGTTATATCCATTGCTTCTAATGTTGTAACCATAAAGTCTCACATGATAATAAATTCTAATGTGATTCTGTTGAAGTCATATATAACATAATGTCTATTAAATGCTCATTTAATGTTATTTGTGTAGAGTGAAGTTGTAGGTACCCCTAAAATACAACTATATCAGAGTTAATATGAACATATCAATGTCAATAAAATTATAAATATTTCATACACACACTCTCAATGTCATATGTGATTATTATTTTATCTCTAATTAGATTATTAACTTCAAAATATGTATAAAATTAATATAAATTAAAATTTACTCCAAAATATTTGAAACTATTTTATCTGACTTTAAACATTATAAAAAATCAGAATTAAATTTATATCAATTAAATAGCCAGACGTCATTGAGTTGGAACATGGTTAATATGCTGACAAAAATATACATAATGAAAATATCATTAACATAATACTTGAAAATAAATCCATCTCTGTAATTTTTTTAATTATTATATATCATTTCATAAATAATCTCATAAACCATTAAAAACCCACCAAAAATATCACGGGATCAACATGTTTCTTAGTGTGATAATTATTTATTAGTGGGTTCTTTTCACTAGTTATATAAGACATCATATGGTGTTTATTTGAGAAATAAGTTTATATTTTATCATGGGATGGGATATGAAAATAGACTTTCCAATCTCAGTTATTGAGATTAATTATTTGTCAAATTGAAATGAATATATAAATCAATATCAATTTTCTAATATTCTTTTTATCTTTTTGGTGATAGATTTAGCTTGGGATCATGTTGTATAATGGTGTTTCATGAATTTAAAAAGTATCACATCATTGGGAACCCTCTATACATCAAATTATTAGGATTAATATTAGTTATTTATTTGAATTAGGTTTTATTTGCAATTTTGGGTCATTAAGGATGCCCGAACATTGTTTTAAAAAATAGCGGGTGTGAGTATGAGATTTTTCATATATTATATTAACCTGAATAATGTTATTATTATTTACAAATTTAATCTTCCCTGGATTGGATATTTATTTGAATTAGTTTAGTAGAGAAATTTTATTTTTATAATGTATTTATGACATAGACGTCTCTTAAAGTGGGTGAATTATAAATACTACAATACGATAGTTATTCGGAATTAGTATGAACATTTCATGTCTATAATTATATATCATGGTGTTAAAAATAAAATATACATGTTTACAAGGTAGATAAATATGTTGGTTTAATGATGTCATGATGTAATTGTTATAATATTTATTGATGGAATTTTTTATTACTAAAAAATAGAGGATGATAAAATAGAGTATATAAATATAGTGTTATAGTATCTCATGAACATATATTATATTAGAATGTATTATATGTATTGATTGTAGAAATTAAAGGTTCACTTTCTATGATATTTCATATTATGTAATGTTTTATCATGATATCATGTAAGCATTTAATGAACTACATAATAGATTGTCATGATAAATGTTTCTATATTCGATAATTTCCTATTAATAGTTTATTATTTTATATTATTTTATGTTGAATTTTTGATTCCATGAAACAATAATATATTTTAACTAATAAAGGGAAATATTTTCAATTCAAATAGGATTATATGGATGTTTTTCAAATATTTATAGATATGTTTATGTGTACTCAAATTAGATAATTACTAATGAAGGATATAGCTAATGATGAATGTTGTGAGGCATCTCATTATCTAATTGTATTTTTCATTAATATATCATATAAAATTAATTAATTTTGTGTTTAGAAAATTATATCCCCATCAATATAACTATGAAATAAAAAACTAGTCCTAGAGACAATGATGTCCTTAGTATTCTTTAGATGCCATATTCCCTAAAAACTTATTTATTTTCAAATTGATCATACTATCATTAGATATATAATTTCTCCAGGGGTTCAGAATTTATAGATTAGAATTTTGGTGGATTTTCTATTAATTAAAAATTTAATATCATATATAACCATAGAATGTACTATATAGTCATGAAACAAAGAGTCATAATTCTTATGATGATATTACTTAGTCGAAATGTGTCGAATATAAACTGATGATGTTTTTTACATTTATTCGACTTATCAATCAAGAAATCGATGAAGGGGCTTCTCATTAAATTTTTTATCAAAAATATTCATTATCCAATAATCAAATCTATCATAGATGGCATACACCAATATAGATGTTTATATACATCATATTATGAAAGGTGATTCTCTAGTATGTTTGAAAAATTGTTGGGAATGATCAGAGTTTATTCAAGTAATGTTAAATTTTCATAATTATAGAAAAGATTATTTTTTATGATTTTCATAGTTCTTTTTTAAGAATTTTGGAAATTCAATTATAAATCCTATACTCAATAGTTTTATCTTGTCTAATGGAATAAATATGTGAGGGTAGTTATTTTTTCGACATCTTTTTTTCAAAAGAATGAAATTTTATTATGAATTTGAAATGTGTATATTAAAACCCTTTGGTGTTTATTATTAGAAGTGAGATTATAGTTATTGTTATTATTTCATATTTTATACCCATAGAATGATATTATTTTATTTTATTTGGGTTATAAAGGATTATTTATAAAATATAGGTCATTTCATATAATATATTGAAATAATTATCATTGAGGTCATTATCAAAGAATCATCTGTTAGAGGAAGGGAATCTTCATAGAGTTATAAAAAATGAATAATTTTTTCATGATAATTAATTATATTAATGATGTTTAATAGATTACACCTTTTCATTTCTATATATCAGGACCCTAATAAAACATTCTATCGAAAAAATAATGGTAAAACTATCATGCAATTTAGATGTGGGAGGATATATTTTGGGTATGCATATTTTATTTTGAAGGGTACTGAGTGTATTATTATACAATTTTGTTGATATTTATAATTATATTTATATTTCTTCCATAAACCTGGCCCCTTATAAGGATTCATATGTTTAACATTGAAATTACCAACTAGGTTGGGTGATATTTCTACGGAAAATATATTTTGGACGAAGATGGTGTATGATATGATGGGATTTTTTCATTTTATTTTAGACATTCATTAAATACCTAAAATTTTTTAGATATAGTTTTTGATTATAGGAGAAAAACATTGCAGTTTATAGTTAGTAATGAGTACTCTGACTAGTTTCACTTTAAAATTGTAATGGTGTTATAGAATGGGGTGAATGTATTCACCTCGGTTTATAGACCCATTTTGTGGTCTTAGAATGAGTCACAGTAGTGAATTAAAATATAAAAAAAAATTAATTTTTAGATTTTATTCATGATTTTTTCCTTGTGTTCATGATTTTGATATATTATCATTCTAATTTATATGATAAAAATATGGTAAAGGGTCAAATCAAGAAATATTTAACATTTTTGCGTATTTAGTATAAATTGAAGGATATAGAGTGATTTTATAATGTGGTTGAGTTATTACATTTGTTTTAGTTGGTTGTGTAGAAGACATTGTAAGAGAAATATATGGTAATTATGAATTAAGAATGAGAGTTTTTATGTCATTGCTTCCACCACTATGATGATTATTGGATTATATAGAAAATGAAAGGTTCTAAAAATGTTGTGTAATTTTTTTTATTTCTTATACATGTATGTTAAAACAAAATTTTTTAAATAATTTAAGATTTCCAAACCTAAAGATCTATTCAAATTGTTTAAATAATTATATTTTAGTATTGATAAATTAAATTTCTTGGGTCAATAATTTTTTATGAAAAAATAAATTATTTTTAGTGTACAATGTCTACTTTTTAAGATATATGATAATTCCATATTTAATTTTATTTCCTAAAGAAAATATATTATGTGTTTTTTATAAATTTAAAGTTTATATTTTTTCTTTGGGAATTAATTATAAATATATATATATATATATCATATAATATATATTATACTATTGTATATGTAAATGTGTGTTGAATTGTTCTTCATCATACACTACAATCTTCCATGCATATGCACCTTGAGCAGTAGATCCCCATATCTCACCAGTTGTGGTTTATCTCCACAGGTAATTCATTTCCCCTTCCATACTCAACTCTATAATACTACATAATAAAAATAAAAAGAAATTAATGAAATTATATATCGACATCCATTCATTATAGGTAGTAATTCCAAATTCTATATCATTCACATGGTGCATCTCATCGTTAGCTCCACTGATATATCACCAATAATAAAGCATGATATAATCTCGATCAAACATCAATCGTATTCATATGAGAATCAATGGAAGATCATACATGTGACTCTATGTTGAGTTAACATCTCTATAACTAGCTCGATTTAAATCTTGTCTAGATTTGAATTTTCAAATCAATTTATCACTATTTGTGAATTATAAATGAGTGCATATGAGCATCATAGAAGAAGACATATTTATCTCATGGTACTAGAGTGATAACATTTATCTATAAAGAACATGGAAATACACATCACAACATCACCCATGTGAGTAGCTTCATCTTCAGACAACATGATAATACCATGATGTTTCCGACCATGCACTTAACCAAGCCTCCACATGTTGAAAACTCATCGACTGTGAGGTTATAATGCATCTATTCATCAAATTCTTGTAAGATAAAATTATTGATTCCATGAAAGGTGGATCATAAAATCTCCACTATAAATTACAACAAAAGATATATTCAACATTCAATGAATAGGTGTTTTTGGTACCATCTATTGGAATCATTCTAATCCTATTATGATGTGGGTATTTAAGTTACTTTAAATACTCAATTGAAATGATTATTATTTTTTAACCATCCACAAAGACATAAAACTTATATTGATGGTATTTTAGTTTATCATGCATGTAACCATGGGGTATTTCATCCTATATCATCTAATTATTTTTATTTTCCACTTGAAATAATTTCTATAGTTATTTCATTAATTTTATTTAAGTGATAATGCATTATATTATTATGAAACCACATTAGGTATATTTCAACTAACCGCATGACTATTTTTTCATTAAATCAGTATACAAACCATGAATGTTGTTGACATAGTAAATTTTCTAATTTTATATAATGGAACAATATGATTACAAACTTTAAATTATATTCCTCACAAGTTCATTAAGTAATTTTTTTGGTAAGAATTATCTTTTATAGTATTTTATTATTTGTTATAATTTTTAATAAAAAAATAAGTGTATCATTATTATAATTATCTATATTGCTTTGATAATAAAATATATATTATAAATACTTTCTTCCAATATAGATGATATGAAAAGGTTATAGAAATAGTAAATTTGGTATCATTTTTTACTCAATTAAAATTTAATTTCTATATTTAAATTAATGCATAACTATGAGAGTGATTATTATCATTATATTTATTTGAAGAAGGTACAAAAATTTTAATAAAGACATTATAATATATTTCTCATGTTTAATACTTGAATTAAATAAAGTCCAATATATTATTGAATATGATTAATGTATTAAAATGTAATGAAATTTTATAATATTTGAAAAACCTTGATCCATTTATGGTAGTGATATGTTTAGAAGCTCCTACATGATCAAAATGAAGATAATGATTGGAAATTTTTCAATTTTTTTGAAAACAAGGTTTTTCGTCCAAACAAAACACGATGAGTTTTTATATATTAGATGATTTTTAGAATCTCTAAATACAATAACGTTTTTTCTTGATTCTAAAATTTATTCTTTAACAATTACTATTAAATTTATAGGATCAAAATATTCCTGCATGATAAAATATTTTCTACTAATTCAATCAATGATCATTGATCTATATAATCAATAATATTTTTTGAATTATGCTCATTTTATTATTTTATTATTTTGATCATATAAATTTTTATTTTATTTTTAGTTTCTAGATTCTCATTATTATTTTACAAATAAAAAAATAGGTTACTATTGATTATTCTACCACTCATAGGTTTTTTGGGGTTGTGACTCTCAATGAAAAGTTAGGGTAAGTCTAGGATGCAGCTACTATGAACATTCATGTTTTTGTTTCATCCAAGAACTTGAATAGGTAGATTCTGTAAATAGGTTATCAAAAAATTAAATACGAGTTTCTATTTGTGGGTTTCGGTCTTCTATAAGAGTACAGATGATTGAAGTGTGGACTAGGAACATGATGATATAAACCATAGTAGATATAATTTGTTTATATTTTTATCTCCCCTACACTATGTATTAAAAAACTCACATAAATATTGATTGTTAATAATAAAAAATGTGAATGATTATTTTTATTATTAATTTAGAAATACTATTCATAACTTTTCTAGTCTTCATTCCCATAAATATCGATCCAGAAATTTGTATCGAATTATTTTTTCATTAATACATATTTTGAAGAGTAGATTGTATCAATCTCATACTAAAATATTAGTTTCACTGTGTAGGACAATATTAAGATTAGTAAAGTCCATTTTTTATATTAAAAATTATTCTTATAGTAATTTAATCCATTTAATAGTATATTTAATAAATATTATTTCTTAAATAAATAGGAATAAATGTCATTTATGGATGGATAAAATAATATCCCACATTCTACGATAGAAGTCAATATAGGTATAATAAAGACTAAAGAGAAGACTATATAAAAAAGTCAATTTGGATTATTAGAAAGTCATGGATAATCCATAAGAGCTATAGAATATTGATATAGCGACACTAGTAGGTCATAATATTGAAAGGTATGTTTTTAATTATAAAGTGTAAAACTTTTCTATTGTTGAATTGTTAGATGTGTGTGTGTGTGTCTCAACATTTATAAAAACCAATGGGAATTGGATTATTCATCATGTGACACATTATATGATAAAAATTAATAATATAAGAATGATTTTATTAATAAAAATATAATTTAATGAATTTAACAAGGGTGAATCTATGAACGTGAACTCAATGTTTCACAAGTTTGAAAGCATTATAAATGGTATCTGTGCACAATGTGATGTACTAAGTACCACTTACCTATTTGAAATAATACTAAGTTTAATATGAATATTATTTCAAACAATGAACGTGGTTATCTAGAAATATATTATTATTAATGAATACAATTTATACAATTTAATATTTACATTCATGTTGTATGATCATGATTAAGAAAAAAAATTTAATGAAGAAAATATAACAAGGAAAGTTATAAAATGTATTTCTAATGATAATGAAACCAATAACTCCTTGTAATTTGAGTTCCTAGAATGTTTCAATGTGAATCATTAATTTAATATGATACATATCAATATTATGAAAAAATAGTTGTAAGAGTCAAATAAAAAGCTTGTTAAAAATGGATTCTAATAAATATAGTTCTACACATAATAATGACTTTTTAGAATTAACCAATTTCGAATATAGATATAAATGAAATATTAAGAGATATTTTCTATAACTGAATCATTAAATTATAGACAATGAAAAATCATGAAAAAAAATCACTGTTTAGTGGATGAGACTACTCATAAAGATAAAACATGATCACTGACTCTATAGGTAAATATAAAACATGAAATATGACTTATATATATAAAAATGGTGAGTTCACTAATGAATTTGTTAGCAGTCAATTAATCTAGTGAATATTGATCATTGTCTTATATTTGATAAATAATAACAAAAACTCATTCTGATTTTGATTCTTTTTTTGATTAATTCAATTACAAAATAAAGAAATAACTTAATGAAAATGATAAATTAAGTAATTATGGTGTTAGTATAATTAATAATTCTTTTGATATTAAATATTGATAATATAAAGTTGATTAATAGGAATGAAAAACTAAAAATATATTCTTATAATTTTAATATTGGCATTTCCGATAAATATGAATCTTAATGAAATTGGTATTCTTAGTTTTAAAAATTGAATTGAAGGTATTAATGATTTCCTAGATGTAAATAAAAAATATTCAAAAATAGTTTTTAATTATATTTTGGTTGATATTACTCATGTTGATAATGAATGTATGTAACATAATAAAAAAAATATGATTAAATGATCTACTTCTCATTAAAATATTTAAAATAATATCGCATAAATTAAAAAGGAAAATGTAAATTTGAAAGGGGAAGTTGTTAATATTAAAGAAACAATATCATAATTTATTGAAGGAAACAGAATAGTATTATACAATTATACTTATGATGAATCCAAACTAATAGATGAATTATTTTGGATTTAAATCATTATCAGAAATGAAAAATTAAAATGTGTTTGTTAAAATCACAAAAGGGTGTATTTCTTGTGTAATTTTTTAAATATAAAATGAAAAAGATGTATTATAATGAACATTCTATGATATATAAAAAAATTGGTATAGAAATGCATTTATTTCTGTAAATTTATTTTCTATATAGTTTAGAAATAGAATCTTAAAATATATTGGGACTCAAATTTTTTTCTACTTATGTGACTAGAAAAATATAGTCATAGGCATGAAAACACTAAAACATTATGATTAATTATATTTAATCATCATTATTATAATAAAATATTCAATTTATTTATAAAATGAGTATTTAATGAACATGAATGGTGATATAAAAAAAATACATATCTTTAAATTAATGTGATGGAGGCTATGTCACATTTGTATTCAACTCTAAATGGGAGATTAAATGTATTTTAGAAGTTGAATTTTTAAAAAATGTTATTATATGAAATATATTATTATTTTATATACTAGAAAATAATTAAATATTATATCATGTCTATGCAATGACGAACGAAATGTAATATTTGATTATGGTAAATGTATTGTTTTAGAAAATTAATTATTTTATTATCATCAAATAGAAAAGTACTTTTTAAACAATGTAAATTTATAATGTTAAGAAATAAATGGTTAAATAGTTATATAATACATATGTATATTGTATTAGGTTTTATAAGATACATTTATATGAAAAATTCCTAATATGAAAAAAATATCAAAACATGAACTCGTTCTACATTTTTAATTGTTACATAAATGTATGTACATTATTTGAAAATCATATTTAGAGGGTATGAAACATATAAAATGATTTAAATCTAGGATTTAGAAAATTACTAAAATATTAATGGAATTATTTCATGTTTCCTTATTTTTCCCCCTATATCCAATCATGTTACATGGAATGGAAAATGTATTTGTAATTGTAGATTAATATATATAATTCATTTGGACTAATTTTGTATCACTAAAAATCTACGTTTTATAAATTATGTGCACTATGTAAAATTCCTTAAATCATAAAATATCATTCCATCACCATTAAATAAATTTATTGTCATGGGGAATTAGAAATTTCTCAAATTAATATTTGACAAATATTGTGATGATAATTGTTATAATCATAATTTCTATACATGTTGGACACCAAAAAAAGGTATAGATAAAAGGAAGAGTATGTCAATTCATGAAATAGTTATATCAATAGTTATAGAATTTACTATGTTTAATAATTTTTTTCCTATGATATTATTACACTTGTTATGATTCATAATTATTTTCATTTATACATATATATACATATATATATTAAAACAAAATATGCAATGTTTCATCTGTTTAAATAATTCTGAATTTTAGTGTGTTTAGATAAAATGTTTTTTAATTGGAACCAAATAAAATATATAAAAAATCATTTTAAATTTAATGGTTGAAACATTTTATGTTATTCTAATACTATCAATGATTATGATGTTTTCAATATGAGAATTTTAGTTGTTAAAAATTATTCACATGTAAAATTTAGAAAAAATATTAATAAAAAGAAGAATTATAATTCAAATATTTAAAATAATTAATTCATGGAATTTAATTTTTATATTTTTAATGACTCATAAAATTTCAATTCATCAGTTGAGATGTTGAAATCTCTTCTGTAACTGATCGTAAATAATTTAAAACACTAAAAGACCGTCTTATTGAAAATGGAATTGTAAATGTTTAATCTATTATTCAAATAAATATATATTCTTATATTATTATTTATTTTACATTATAATTTACTTCGTACCTATATGTGTCAATGATGCCATAATTTATTAAAACATTGATTAATGTGATGCTTCCTAAATTTAAAAAAAATGAGTAAAATAAAGTGTTTAATTTTTTGGAACTACTTAATAATAAACAAATAATGATAAATTATGGTATTTTTTATATTATTATTGATGAATCATGTAATATTTTTATAAATAATGAATGAATAGTGTCACATGGTGACTAACAAAATGAGAGAATTGAATTGTGATTTTTTCTCATCCTACTATGATAGAAGTTGTTGAAATTAATATATTATTTTCATGACTTCAAAATATAAAATTATTCTAAAATGTATGTAAATATGTCATTTTTAAATAAAATATCTTCAATGAAAATATTTTTTAAATAACCTTGTGGATTTTATAATCAAAATATTTAAAATCTAGTTTATAATCATAGTAAATAATTATATGACTTTTAGAAAGATCCTACAACAATTAATAATATTCATGACAATTTTATGGTAAAATGTTTTTGTTAAATTTAATGGTGACCCCAAGTTTTTAAATATATTATTTAAAATGATATTTTTAAAATAAAAACATTCACATATGATATAATATTTGGTTTTGAAAATTATTTACATTGTATTTATTTTTCTAAATTAATGAAAAGTGAGTTTGATATAAGATTAATAGAAGAATTTAAAATTTCTGTTGGTTTACAAAATAATCAACCAAAATATAGGGTTTTATTAAATTAATAAAAATATTTTAATGAATATGTTTATTTTTTTCATGATTCATAAATGTCTCAACAAAACACCAGTTTTTATGTAACAACCCCAACATTAATGAATAAAATTTCCTCTCTTTAAATGTCTTATTGATATAGAAAACTGAAGTAATTTTTAATGGGTTTAAATAAACATTAAGTGTCATTAACATTGATAAAATATCCATTTAAAAGTGATCAAATGACTAATATATATATATATATATGGTTTTAACAGATTTTTTTGGACAGAGAAAAAAAAATCGATGGCCTCGACAGTTAGGATCGTTCCCTTTAATGTCCATTTATCGTATCTTTCGATGGAGATAGAATGTTTGGGTTTTTTCTCTAGACAATTCCCAATATGAGACCTAACAAATTAATCCTTAGTGAAACTATTTAGGGGAGATGTTCAAGCTCATTGAGATCACAACCAAAAACAAGTCATCAAATAGCCCCAATAAAGCGCCACCAATGCACACAATAATCATAGGGAAAATGCTAGTATAATAATGGGATATGTAACAAGACCCTAGAATTATGATTATGCTCAATTTTTGTATTAAATAAATAATGTACATTCATTTTATTTATGTAACATTGTAAATTGTTATTAAATAACAAATATTATTTTTAGTTAATATTTAAATTCAATTAAGATATCAATTTTGATGATTTATTGTATATTTTAAATAAATAATATTTTGATTAAATATTATTTCTAAATAACTTTTTATTAAATATAAATGGTCACAATGTTTTTATGAAGACAATTATAATTTATTATTATGTTATGAATTTTTTTTTCAAAACCCATTAATTTCCAATAATTGACGATATTTATTTTAAAAGTTAAAATTCACATATTTAAAAATTTTTTTAGATTAATTGAATATTAATTTTCAAATCAGGATGTAGAAATTATCCAATGGGGAATTTTTTATAATTTCCCAAGACAATCGAATTTTTGGGTAAAAATTAAATACATTATAAATATATAATGTGTTATATTACATCATAATGACCTAATAGTGATGTAATGAAATACATTAAAATGATATAATCAGAAAATATATTTTTAACTTTAAAATAATGTGATTTTAGATTTTTTTTATTTATATTTCAATGACTTAGTAGACCCTCTATTAGTTGTTATATATTTTATCATTTTAAAATGATTTCTTTGACAGTGTGACTCACCTCCACATAAAAATGTTTAATATTTTTATATGTTCAGACATTGGACATAAATAATAATTTATTCCACTCCACATTGGAAAAACCCATTGTAATAAACGATGGTATGATTTTTTATTTTAATTATTTAATTATATAGATACAAAAACCTACGTTTGTGAAATATTAAAGAATCCCCCTGCAATTTTCTATATAATCTCACCCAATATCCCACAAAGTTTCACTCAAAATCCTTTGATCAATTCTCTACACTACTCTCTCCCTAAAATCTCCCCAAGGTGCCACTAGCTGTCAATAATACCCTACTTATGCTCTGTATGTCAAACACTCAAGTAATGGATTTTTTCTTTTCTCATTTTTGTCCTAGTTTTTTTATATTGGCAGACAATTTATTTAAAATTAAAAAATCTGGTTTACGATTTATAACCTACCTCATACATTCCTCCATTTGTTTGAATGATGAGAGACATCTTTCACTCTCATTAATCTATCCCATGTACATCTGTTACCATTCCAAAATTTCTGATGAGTTATTCCATTTCTCCTCTTTCATTAATTTTATTTATTATCTTACACATTATATTTCTAAATTACACAAGTTGGGACATTTATCTGTATGAAAAAATTAATTTCCATTTCATTTAAATATTATGATATACCAATTTGTCTCTCATCAACCATATTATAAATTAATATATCACACCATTGTACTACCAAAATTGCACTGCACTTTTCTAAGACAAAATCATTGTGTTATGAATACCATACCCATTTCTATATCAAGAGTATTCACATTTATGAACATATAAATATTGAAGGGTACTTAAATTTATGTATTCCAAATTTCTTTATCATGGAATAAATGATGATGTTCAATGATTCCATGTTATAAGATCCTTGTCTCACACTTATGCATGAAATGAAATAATTATAATAATTTTACCAAGATATCACTCCAATGCATTGGGTAATGTTTAGTATCATGATACACCATCTACAATGAGTGTTTACTGATTATAATTATTGTAAATTAAAATTTTAGTCTTGCTAATTCTAATGCCATGAGGGTTTACTTGTGATAATCCATGGGAAAGGTTTCGTGGCTCATTCTAATATCATGTTATATGTTATTGACACATTTACATATTCTTATAATCATGTTGTATCATGAATTTATGTTCATGTTTCTCTTATAGTCCATTGATATGCCTATTCCTATCACATATTGTATTCTTTATGTTATGCCTTTTTTCTCTCCCTTACTAGGCCATATAGCTCCTCCCTTTCTGATGAATTTCCTCATGTTATATCATATTGTGTTATGTATGATGTAATGAGTTGGTCATTTAAATAATGTTTACTATAAAGATATCAAATTTTAGGATTCATGTTGTTATGTAATGTTCATAATTTCCCAAGACATTAGTCCTCTTCATCCTCAATGTTGTATGAAGTGATACTTTTTTGTAATAAATCTTGTTTAAGTGTTTAATAAAGACCAAGATTGTTATAATTGGTGTTAAAGGAAATTTTTAGTAAATTTTGTAATTAATATTAGAAAACCCTAGTGATAGACTTAGGGATAAGACTATGTATATGAAAAACAACCCTAAATTTTTGTGAGTATAGAGTAAATGGTTTTTCTAGAAAATATATCTATATTTGGATATAAACAATTAGAGTTGGATCTGGAAGAGATGTATCTAGGGGTAAAACCAAAAAAAAACACCGCTTGGAGCTAGACTCGAACGGGAACTGGGTCACAAATACGAGTCTTCCTACACTATTGGTTTTATGATCCAGGGGGATATTCTTTGCTAAATTAATAAACATAGTTTGAACCATTACTAAGGGAATTAATAATTTTCCTATGAATATATGTTGGGATGTGGATCATGGATAACATAGATTAAGGCAGATAAATTTATAAGTTCAGGAAACAAATGCTATTTAAAATCTATCCCTTATTTTTGTTGAATTCATCTTTATGTGTTATGAGTAACTTTCCTTTTATGCTAGCTAATGGCTAGTAATAGTAGGACTCGACCGAACAACCAATGTGAAGATCAATGTGATGATTGTTCTAATTATATGCCCAATCTGATGGGAGTAGGAATCAAAAACATTATTATGATACACTCTCAATTAAATCCAATTTTTAATAGAAACATGGGTCACGAGAAATATCCCCACTCCCAATAAAAAAAGCCTCAATAGAGAGCTTCATGAGGAAAATGCCTCCTAATATTAATGGATCATCATATCCATAAATAGCCGAACCAATGGATCCACTGCATTGATATGATATTATACATCCTTTAATTCACCTAATAATAGATGATTATTCTATATTCTTATAGTATGGAGGGTGAAGATGATCAATGGATGACATCGATCAAGAATAAGAATCCTGAGGAAGAGATCATGGTGTTTGAATGGACCAATTTTTGGAAAACGATTTTTCATAAATATTTTCTTTTCACCTTCCATTATAAGATGAAAAGGGACTTCCATTACCTCATGAGAAAATAAGATTAATCCATCAGATAATATGAGGTAAACATCACAAGTCTTTCATGATACGCGTCAGTCTTTTTCATTACCCCAGAATTTATGGTTGACTAATTTTTTTGTGGCCTGAAGCCTAGCCCACCAAAAATCCCTAGTAATATCTGACTTTGATATCTATGATGAAATTTTCTAACATGCCCTTAAAGTAAAAAATGTAGATTACTAAATCTCCAGGGTATCATGAGAATAAAAAGTGGAAATTGGTTATTAATTCGGGTGGTCCAATGGATAAATTCAATGGTGCTAGGATATTTTAGCACTCCATTTTCCAACAGTGCAGAAAGAATAACAGCAAAAATTTCATGAAGGGGATGAGGAAATGCTTTAGGTGTTGAAGATAAGGTTACATTGCCATTAATTTACAATAAGAAAAACCCACTATTATGAAAAAGTGAGGAATGCTCAGTTTGACCCTCAATGCATTGTTTTCAGATATTACTACAAATAACCATGGATCTTTTTAAACTAGTAACCTAATCCAAGAGTTTTTAGAGGCACTATACAACCTCCAATGTAGTAAGGGAGATATTTTTCCATCACAATTGTCTAAGAGAATACTGAAAACTAAGTGTTCAAATGTAAACTAGTTATTCATTCATGAAAAGAGAATATACTTTTTGATTCTGCTTCTACCCATTCTTTTATATGTGTATAGTCAGGTAGAACAATCTCAACCCAACTAAAAATAAGGAAAGTAGAGATATCGGTGAGAATGACATATGAATAAATTATTGCATCCTATGAATATAAATCCTCCACTATCATAATTTGTGGATTGAACATCCTTGGGAACCTCGTCTTACTCCCTTGGGTGGAATTGGATGTAATTCTTTTCATGGAGTGCTTTTCACTATATTGATAAAACATAATTTTTTGTGAGTGGGAAATCACTCTCCATATGATGAATCGACCCCTAATTCTATACAAGTTCAAGGTGTAGGATGAATATTTGTTAACAACATTATCTCTAGAATGGAAATTCATTCTATATGAGTATGAATAGCTTGTTAAAACTATTGAGCCTAAGGAAGTAACCATCCAAAAAGACATGCCTATTGTGAGGGAATTCGTTGAAGTGTAACATGAGGAATTTCTTGGTCTTCCTCCTTGAAGTGATATTAATTCTAAATTGATCTTGTACCTAGGTTACATCCAATATCCATGATTTTATATATGATAGATACTATAGAGATTGAGGAACTAAAAAAACAACTACATCAGCATTTGAATAAAGGATTTATATTCCCGATTGCTTCACCATTGGGAGCACCAGACCTATTTATCACGAGGAAGGATGGTTCAATGAAACTTTTCATTGATTATCGAGAGCTCAAAAAAATCATTATGAAGAAAATACATACTCTTCCATAAATTTATGATTTTTTCAATCAGGTACATGGACAACAATACTTCTCCAATGTAGATCCGTGGTCCTGATATTAACAAGTACGGGTGATGAAGGAGGATATCCCCAAGACTACGTTTTGTTCACGGTACGGGAAATGTGAATTCATATAAATGCCGTTAAGACTCAAAAAATCTATATAAATATTCATGGACTTGATAAATAGACTCTTTATATATTTCCTTGACAAATTTGTTGTAGTTTTTTGGACAATAAAATAAAATACTTCAAAACTCGGGAGGAGAAAGAAGAGAATCTAATCACAATACAAGAGACCTTGTGAATGTATAATCTCTATGAAAATTATAACAAGTAGGAGTTTTGGTTGAAGGTATTATCATTCGTGGGTTATAACATCACAATAAATTGGACATACATGAATTATTCCAAGAAAAATGAAATTCAGGGATGGTTGTCGACAAAATCAGTGAAAAATATCTGAAGATTCCATGGGTTAGATAGATATTATCACTATTATTTGATAAATTTTTCATTATTTCCAAACTCTCTCACCAAACTAACTCAAAAGGGAGTCATGTTTTCATGGAGTGGTGATTGTGAAGAGTTCTTCGTGGTGTTGAATGAAATGTTTTACCATAGAATCCATGTTCACACTACCCAAAAGTGGATAACATTTCATGGTATTAAATGATTCATTGAAGAAAGTCATGGTTTGGGTGTTAATGAAAAATGAGAAAGTCATTCCCTATGATTCAGAGAAATTGAATGTTCAAGAAAAAAAATATCAAACACATGATTTAGATTTTCCTTCAGTAATCTTGGCATTAATAATTTCAGGACATTACCTCTTTGAGATTAGTGTGAAATATATATGGATAAAAAAATCCTCAAGTCAAACAGAATGAGTTAAACATGCGCCAATGAAGATGGTTAAAGATGATCAAAGACTGTGACTTCCCATTCCTTTACCATCCAAAGAAACAGAACAAGGTGAATAATGTTATAAATTGCATAGACCCAGTGGTTCAATCATTCATGATAATTTAATAGTATCTAATCTTCTTAGATTGGATTAATATAGACATGGGAACCATATATAATGGAACATCATCAATATGATCACAAATGCTTTATCCACTATCTCTTTTGGAAAGGATAAAGGATGATCCAAATGATGATATAGGGATTTCGATGACAGTGGAAACATTCAGAAAACTGAAATATAAGAGTTCAATGTTAATGAATAAGGAATTGTGAAATTTGGGCCAAGACTATGTGTTCCATTAAATATGGAGTGAAATATTAATCTTTTGTATGATTCAAATTTTTCAAATTTTTCATTTACCTTGGAAATAGAAAGATTGATCAAGATCTCTTAGGGTATTTTTAGTGGGATAACATGATGAATGAGATCACTAAGTATACAAGAAATTTTTTGGCATGTTAGAAAGTGAAGCCTTAGTGGTAGAAGAATAAGGGTCAATAAAACTATTACCATTACCAACATGGAAATTAGAGAACACCATCATGGACTTTGTCGCAAGAAATCTAAAGGAATTCAAAGGAAACAATGATATCATGGTTATTTTGGACTATCTTACAAATACTACACACTTAAGTAAAATTTTGGTCAATTTCTCATTGATCAAATCGCACAGATATATGTAAAATAAGTGCTAAGGATTAATAGAGTGTCACTATAAATTATATCCAATTAAGAACCAAGATTCACCTCTAAGTACTGGAAGAGACTCCAATACACTCTGAATACTGAGATGAACTTTCGTATAACTTATCACCCTCAAGCTGATGGCCAATCTGAGTGGATTATCCAAACACATGAGGACATGTTGAGATAATTCTCAATGAACATCAATGGTGGGGAGGACAAACATCTTCCTCTGGTTTATTTTTCTTACAATAACAGTTTCCACTAAATAATAAAAATGTATCCATATAAAGACAGTTATGGGAAGAGGTGCAGAACACAAGCATGTTAGGATGAAGTTGGGGAGTGAAAACTTCTACGTCCGTAAATGGTTGAAGAAATGGTTGAGAAAGTTATGACCATCCAGCAACACATTAAAGCTGCTTAGATTCAACAAAATATCTATGCTAGAAACCATTGACAAGACCTATAGTTCGATGATGGATACCTGGTATTCTTCCACATATCATTGTAGAAGCTAGTTATGAGATTTGGGAGGAAGGGAAACCTTATACCAATATCCATCCTCTATTTTAAGATCCTTTATCACATTGGAGTAGTGGATGATTTATTAGAACTACCACAAAACCTCGCTCAACTACATGATGTATTCCATGTATCGCTCTTGAAGAAGTACATACCTGACCCATCGTATGTACTCAATATAGTGGTGCTAAAATTGTAGAATGACCTCTCCTGTGAAGAGAAACCAGTGAAGATCTTATATTGTATAGAAACTGTTCTATGAAATAAGACAATTCACTTCCTCAAAGTGATGTGGAAGAACCATATGTTTTAAGAAGAAACATGGGACCCAAAGGAAGGGATTAGGTAGAGTCACCCACATCTGTTTTATTATGAGAGAAGGAAATTTCGACGGATAAATTTATAAGTGCGGGAATGTTGTAACCACCCTAACATTCATGAATAAAATTACTTCTCTTTAAATATCTTATGTATATAGAAAACACATTTACTTTTTTATTGGGTTTAAATAATGGTAAGTAGCATTATTGTTAATAGTATAGCCATCGAACAACGATCACATGACTAGTTAATATATACGTTTTTAGAAAATCTTTTGACACTGACAAAGGATGTTATGGCCACAATCAGAAGCATAATTCCCTTTAAAGCCAACATACTTGAGCATTTGAGGGAGATAACATTTATGGGATTTTCCCTAGACCAAGGCCAAGCCGAGATTTAACAACATAAGATTTAGAAAAACCGTTTATAGGATATATTCCAGCTCATCAAGATCAGGACCCAACCATGTTCACTGAAAAACCCCAAGAAATCCCCACCATTGCACACCATACTCTTAAGGAATATTCTGGTGTAATAAATGAATAAGTAACAATACCCTATTGTTAAGATTATGTGAATTATTATTTTATAGAATAAATATTATACCTTCATTTTTAATTGTTACATGGTAAATAGTTTATAAATCCCAAATAGTATTTTTAGTTATTTATTAAATTTAATTAATAAATATATTTCAATGAATGAATTTATTTTTGATTTAAATAATATTTTAATAAAATATTATTACTAAATTTCATTTCGTTTATTATAAATGATTGTATAATTTTTACGAATACAATTGTAATTTTATTTATTTTTTGAAAAATGATTTTGTCAAATCCCAAGAATTTTCAATAAATATCAGTTTTTATTTTAAACATAATAATTAACATATTTAGGGAATTATTTAAATAAAATTATTATTATTTTTGGAATTACAATCATAAAATTATACAACATTTAATTTTTAATAATTTTTTTAGATAGTTGAAATTTTTGGTAAAAATTAAATACCTTATAAATATATAATAAGTTTTAAGTTATCGTAATGAAAAAATAGTGATGTCATAAAATACTATAAAATTTTATATTCAGATAATATATGTTTTAACTTTAATATAATATTATTTTAGGATTTTTTCAAATAATTATACAATGCCTTAGTGGACCCTCCAAGACATATAAAATATTTTAACATTTTAAAATGATTTCCTTTTGAGTGTGACCCACCTCCACATAAGAAAGCCTAATATTTTAATTTGTTCAGCAATTGGCATTATAAAATACCATTTTTCACTCTAATTTCTCAAAAACCATGGGAAAAATCTATGTTATGGTATGTGGATTTGAATATTTAATTACATAGATTCCAAATCGTATTTTTGTGAAATATTAAGAATTGCCCTTTCCTTTCAAATATTAATTCACCAATGATCCCACTCCTCATCACTCAAAATCATTGGATAAAATCCATACAAATCCCCAATATCTCTAGAATCTTTTATGGTTCCCTAGTGTCCCAAGAATCCCCTCCACAAGATCTTGAAGTCACACAATCATGTAAGGTAATTTTTCCTTTCTCATTTTTGTCCAAGATTCTCTTTGTCTACCTAATATTTTAATTTAAATTTAATAATTTTGGGCTATGATTTCTCACATCCCCCATACTACCCTGCTTATTTTTTAATGATGAAATACCTCTTCATCTCTCATTTAATCCCTCTTGTGTACCCATGTTACCATGTCAAATATTTGTAAGAGTTATTCAATTTATCATCTTTCTTCATGTTTATTTATTATGTTACAACTTCTATTTAAAAATTACATATTATGGGAATTTGATATATATGACCCCCTTACTGTAAATTTCATGAAAATATTATAATTTAACCCATTATCTCTCATCAACCATATCATTAATTATTATGTCACACTGTTATGCTGCCAAAATTGAACCCCGATTTTTCCAGTCAAAATAATTGTGTAGTGAATACCATACCTAATTCCTTATGAAGGGTACTAAACATTATGAACACATACATATTGAATTTTACAAATATATATGTATTATAAATTCATTTATCATGGAAGAAATTATTATTTTGAATGAGTTTAGGTTGTATGATCTTTTTGGAACACTTATGTGTGAAATGAAATGATTATAAAGTGTGTGCCCACATAGTGCTCCAATGCATTGGATAATGTTTAGTATCATGATATTCCATGTGAAATGAGGGTTTACTCACTCTAATTCATGTTAAATGAGGTGTTATGCATTCTAAATCATGTGTAATGAGGTTTTACTCATTCTAATCCCTGTGGAATGAGCCTTGGATCATTATAATGTCATTTTGTATATTGTTGCCACATTTCCATGTTTTGATAATCATGTTGTATCATTCCATTTTGTTCATGTTTCTCTTATCCTCCATTTATTCTACTACTACCTAACATGTATTGTATTCTTCATGTAATTCCTTTCTTACTCCCTTACTGGGGTTCATAGCTCACCCATTTCTGATTTATGTCCCCGAGTTATCCCATGTACTGTGAAGTTAGAAGGAACAAGTTAGTCATGTAAATGATGTTTTCAATAAATATGTTGAATTTTATGTTTTATGTTTTTATGTAATGTTCATAATTTAGAAATACACTAGACCTCCTGATCCTCAAAGTTATCTTAAGTGCATGTTTATGTAATAAATCATGTTTCAGTGTGTAATAAAGAATGTGATTGTTATATAGTTGAAATTCCAAATTAGATTTGGATGAATCTTCAAAGAGTATCGGTATTAAACTACAGAGAGTCGTGATAGGTGGATTATTGTATTTGATATCCCCTAGATGATACTTAATTCTATTAATCAGTTAATGTGCATGATCTCGTTTGACATTGATGAATTCTACATAACGAAAGTAAGAGAGTCATTAGATATATTAATAAAATTTTTTGATCTATTTTATTTAATTTGAACCATAATTGTTTTAATTTATTATCTTATTTTGAAACTAAAGGTATAATTTTAAGGTATGATTGGGAAATCATGTCAGGTATGTGTCATTTATTGGGTAATAATTTAACTTCTTTGATCCATAAGAAAAAAATATTTGTTCCAAAATATGCCATTGAGGCTAAAAATGATGTTTATTGAAGTTTATATTATAAATATAAATGAATTAAACAATATTTATGAGATTTTACAATTTTTTTGATGAAATTCCAATTTTACATTATAATTCTAATAAAATTTACATTTATTAAAACCTTCTACAATGCCCTCAAAATTAATATACATATATATATGTAAGATATAATTTTTTGGGAATATATTTAAAAAAGTTGTATTTTTTAGAGTTGATTTTCTCTATAACAAATTTGTTTCCATTTTTACTAACCCATTAGATTTTATAATTTTTTATAAAATGATGTTTGAGAGGGATATCTTAAAAGAAAAATATTTGGTACGTTGAAATAATAGTGTAATTAAAATGATTATATGTGTAAAATGATTATAGTTAATTTTGTAATTAATTAATGGTGTACTTCATTAACATTTGTTATGTTTTATTTTATAAAATGGATAAAATTTTAATTATATAATTTATTTTATTTTAATTTTTCAAAATGGAGATAATTTCCTAGGATATATAACTAACTGTTTCCTTTTCCAATTTACAAAATTTGGCAAATTGAAAATGGTTGAACATGTATATAAATACATGAATACAAATGTTTTGATAAATTTTTATTTCTGAATATTTAACATAATTCAAATTGTTTAAACACTTATAATTTCATAAATTTAATTGAAAAATGTTAATTTATTAAATAGTCATACATAATTTCATATTCATTTTATTTTAAATTTCTTATACTATTTTTAGTTGTAAAAATTAGTTATTTTAAATTTCAAATTTAAAAAATATACTAGTTGTTTATTCTTAATTTAATGTTTCAATATTTTAATATTAATTAAAATTTTTAAATGGTTACATAAATAGTTATATATTTATATAAATATATATTGAATGATATATGTATATAACATATAGTAATCAAATATATATAAACATATATATTCTCACTATTATTTGTTTTCATCCTCTATTGGATTCCATGCATTCACAAGGCCTACAATAGCTCCCCCTATCAGACCAACACCATTTTATCTACACATGTTGTTCATTTTAGTATCTATACATTTCTCACTCTATGAATCTAGTTTAGAATCCATGATATTATATGTGACTATATCTCTACATTAATTCATGCTCGGAAGTGGGTTTGTAAAAAACCAACCCGGATACCCTACTACTCTAACAACAGATCCGGTCCTGGAAATTCTTGAAGTGAATTCACAATCCCCATAGCTTGGAGACTAGTTCCTGGAATTGTAAATGATAAATTATTGATTGGGGTTTCAAAAATATATCAGATTAAATAGATACATGTTAGTATTCTCTAAAAAAGATCCATAGAGAGAATTGTTCTAGAAGTCATGATCATTTTTAAACCAATGTAAAAACAAAATGTACCAGAAAATAGAAATATAAACAACCTAATTTCCCATGGAAATTACATCCAAGATGATATTAACTACAAAAAACACCTCTAGTGGTGTTTTCCCCTTACTCGAACCCAGAACAAAAAAAATATAAAAAATCACATTGGAAATGAAGGATTGTGAGACAAAATCCTTATAGGGTATCACCAAGGATAACATAATATGTTTACAAAATAATTTACCTGAAAAAGGATTAAATTTTGTGTAAAAACTTTCATAGAAATATAATAGTATATTTAAAAGAAAATATGCTTTTTCATTTTAGTTGATTGAAGCATTTAAACAATGTCTTAATAAATATTTAATATAAAATTCTCTATTTATTGTCACAAGGAACATGAAAATAATTTTTTTTAAAAAAATAATATATATATAAATATTCACTAAGAAGAAACATGGTCATATTTTAATAGGTATGATTGTACCATGTTATGGGATCATCACACACTTTGATAATGAAAATAGAAATGTGAACGCATGTCCCTTCAACACTAGTCAATGAAGAGTATCTACCATCCTTCTGTGGATATGATCACCAATAAGATTATGTTAGAGGTTTAAATCCTCAATCCATTGCAAAGGGATTCATATCATAGCATGTTTTCCCAAATAACACAATAACTACCTAGCATTTCACTTGTTCAAACAAAAATACAAAATGGGAAAATAATTTCAGTACTATTCAAAATGGAAGTTCCCCATTTTAAATTTATATATCCCAAATTCTCTTTAAACCACAATACATAGTTTTTCGTTCAATTCATTCATTTTTCCAGATAAAACCATAGGGTTCTTGTAAAAAAATTCATGTCATTTTTAAAAAAAATTCACAATTTAATTTCAAAAATCTAATTCCACTATTACCATCCAAATCAAATCACAATGTAATTCAATGAAATTGTAGTTTTTACCCAATTTCTCATGACACATACATTTAGAACTTTAATTCACACTGAATAGGGTTTTCAAATTTTTTATTAAAAGTAAATTATATTAAATCATGAAAATTTTGGTTAAATCAATTGGATAACCTTATACTGATTTTCACACCATGGGATCATGAGATCAGGAATCACAATGCCCATAACAAGGAAACACAAGGATAAAAATTGGAAACAATGATCTAATAATTAACCTTGAATCAATATCTTAAAAATGTAAATTAGTTCCTATAACATCCCAAATTCTCAAAAACCACTAAGGATGAAAGATGAAAAAATATAGAGATATAAAATGGGGTAATAAATCTTACTGGGAAGATGCTGATTTGAATTTCACTCTTATATAGAATTCAAAAGGGGTTTGGAGGAGACAAATTGGGTTATTGATAGCTCCAATAAACTAGGTGGACATCCAATCCCAATTTATCATAAGTGGGGGTTCTTATTATGGTTATAAAATTTTAAAAATAAATTTTACAATTAAAAATATATGCATGCATGGTTAGGTAGGAAGTTTTATATGACTTGTTTAACTTTGTGCCCCAACCATGAACCCCTATAATGGGGTGAACTATTTATACAAGTTGAGATCACAATTTATGAAATCATACATGAACCATGAAAAACCACACATCCTGGATTTTCATGATTTTTATTTAGATGGTGAATGTTTTAGGAAATCCATGAACCACCTGTTCACAACTAAAGATCCTTCCAAAGCATTCATATTTCATCCAAAACTCCCCTAAATGAGTCCCAACCAATTTATGATTTAAAAAAGGGTCTAAGAATTCCAAAAAAATTTACATGATTTAAAATCACCACTTTATGGATACCTTGGGAGCCCACAATGAATGTCATCAATATTTCACATCCAAATATGTATTTCACTACTCTATCTTTAGTATTTCTCTATATAATGTATCATTAATGTCAAAAACATACTATAAGAAACCTGATCTTTGTTTCAGGTATGTTTTATTTTTCTTCTGGATTTTTTAATAAAAATGAACCTTTTGTAATTTTTCGAATTACACGCCGTGTGATTTCTGAGTACATACCATGTACTCTTCTCCGGCTCAAAGCCATGTGTTGGCTATGCCCAAGCCACACATACGGTGTGTAGGGGTAACGTGGAGGCCGATTTTGGTGGAGTACAGAAAAACCCAATACACGTCATGTACTTCAAAAATAAACACCATGTACTTTTCTTTTTTTCACTAAACGGACCAGGGTCGCGCCTGACCCACAGAAACGTCTTCTTCTTCAAATTCCATTCGTCCGAGAGCACCAAGGGCTTTGAATCATCTCCAAGCCATCATACCTCCATTCGATCTCCATTCCAGCTGTCGTCGAATTAGTTGGGATCGCCTCGGTTAGCTCTTTCTTCTACATTTTCTTTGTTCCATGGTTCATTCTCAGTTTCATGTTGTCGTGGGTTGAGTGTTTTGTGCGTTTTCTCATATGTACAACATTCTATGGAGAATCAGCCGTCGTGGATCAATTATATCATTTCCCTAGCATCAAATTTGGTGGTTTGTGCCTTTCTGTAGAATGTATTTGAGTATTTTTTTTGGAATTGTTCCAATTCCCATGAACGAGAATTGTGTGTTTTCCTGTTTTTCCCTTATTGTATTACCTGCTTTTCTTGATTGCTTAGGTAGATGTATTTTCCTGTGTATATGGTAGTTTTTACTGTACATTGAATGTTTTCTATGCTTTTTTTGCTTGTTTGATGTTTTTCCGGTTGTCATGCATAGTTGTAGTATAAGGGAACTGTTTCTATGTTATGATGTGGAGACTTAGATTGAATGCCAAGTAGTTCTTGAGGTTTACTTGGACGTTATACGTGCGTTGAACGTGTTAGTTTCACATAGGACTGTGAGAACCTAGTGTAGTAGACCACAGGGAGAATAGACGTGAGGGATTCTCCAGAGTGTATTTTAATACGATGCGAGGCCACGTGGGGAATTGACGATGAGTGCTTCCTCAGAGAGACTGTAGTTCCTCAATGCGGGCCACAGGGTGAATGAGACATTGAGTGCTTCCGCAGAGATCCTTTAGAACGATATGAGACTATGGGGGTAATTGATGTTGAGTTCTTCCTCAGAGATTCTACTCATTTCTGAACATGAGGGTTGAGACTATGTGTGCCTCCTAAAGGGTTGCTAGTACATGTAGGTTGAACTATATGGGTTTGGATGTGAGATCTACCAAGAGGGTTACCTATTTTATTCTTGTTGTTGTTGTTACTTCTGTACTTTATATGCTAGAATTATGGATTGTAGCAGCTATGTGGTTTTCTGTTTACTGCTTCCTGCACTTTTACATGCCATGTATTCATTGACTGTTAGGCATATATCTTTGGGTGATTGCCTACTGGGATTGTATCTCACACCCTATTTGGGCCATTCTTTTGGGCCCAAGCAGACATTATTGTTGTAGGAATAGATAAGGGCAACCTCCCTTCTACTTCAGGTTCTTGATTTCACTAGAGCTTGTGATCTTGGGATCGAGCCGAGGCTGGCGATGCTAAGGAGTTTGCTTTGTTTTACTTTGCACTTTGTTTTCAGTTGTACATCAGCATGTTGGTTTCTTTACTACTTTCCATAGACACATGTACCATGTTACATCATTATTATTTTTATACATTGCTTCAGCTGTTCTATTCAGTTGTTGTATGTGGTTTATTGTTTTTGTTATTGTGATTGGTTGTTCTTCCACTATATACTTTTCCGAATGAGGGAATAGTTTCCCCACTGAATCACCAAGGCCCTTTCTTCTAGTCGGCAACCTTTGGCGTTTGGGGAAACACACTTAATGTCATATGGTGAACCGTGTATGAGGCACCAGGGGAGGGGATCTGGATTCGTGTCTTTACGAAGTGGTATTTGAGGATTTCTTTTTTCTTGCATTACTGTTTGGAGACTTTAGCCAGGGATAAGATGGATTTGGTACTTGGTATTAAGCTGTGATCGGGATTAGCTAACCCGTGTACAGGAAAAATCCATACTACCTCATTAATTGCAGTTTGCTGGTTTTGAGATTTTACGGTTGATATGATTTCACCTAGAGTGATTCACATGCCTTGTGTTGTTATTTCCATCATGATTTTAGTTCTATTTCTATCTCAACCCGATGATTTGAGGGTATTCCATCCCATTCATCATATATGAACATGTAGAAATCACATGTCATGCATTCTTGCCATGCCATCTAGGGTGAATAAGCGATTGCATGCTGTTGTGATAGACTTTGTGTAGATTATTCATATTGTTGTGATAAATTCTTGATAGAATCATTGATTCCTTGTTAGAGGATTGTTTGTTTCCTACCTTGATTAAATGAATTCCGTGCTTTGATTTGCGGGGAGTGTGAGCCCTCACGAATCGAAATTTGGAACTTCCTTGACTTGTTTTCTGTGTTTTCTGGGCTTCCGTGTAGTTTCTGGGCAACTGCATAGAAAAACCCAAAATACACAGCGTGTACTTTTAAATACACTCCATGTAGTTGTCAGGCCACTTCACTGACCATGTGAGTAGAAACACAATGTCGTGAGAATAACTTCAGGAACACGCCGTGTGAGGTAGGTACACGCCATGTTGTTCGGAGCCGTGTACCCGGACATGTCGCTAACAACATGGGTCGAGGAAACTCGAGTAGAACACGCAATGTTATAAAGGAACACTCCATGTAGACCCGTCCAGGTAACCAGCTATTTCATGAACAACACGGGTCGGCGTCACATTCTCTTAGATACGCCGTGTTGTTTTCTAACATGCCGTGTTGTCTGGATCAGGTACTCAGCTGTGTCACGAACAACACAGGATGGTGTCACCTTCACCCATACACGTCGTGTTTGTTCGGAACACGTCTTGTAACGTTTATCCTTGTAGAAGGCCATGTATTTAACAACATGGGCCTCCTAATCCTTGTCTAGTACACACTGTGTTTGTTCAGAACACGTAGTGTAGTCTTGGGTTATGTTGGGCCATGTGGGTTAGTCGTGTAAAGAGACTCGGGCGGGGGGGGGGGGAGTTTTTTTCAAGTACACGCCATGTGAGGGCTCAACCCGCCATGTAGTTTGAGGTGTTACACAACCATTAGGGTAGGGGCACACGCCCGTGTCTGTGGTTCAAAAATACATGACTTGTAGTTTTTGTACACGCCGCGTAGTCGTTTTTTTGTAAACTTGTGTGTTTTTCTTCCCCTATTCCTGTTTTGTGCCCTTGTGTTCATTGTCCATGTATTTATGATCTATGTTGTGCTTTTAATCTTTCAAAGATATGCCTCCTAGACGTCCTCCGGTTGTACGTCTGTCATCAGGCAGTGATCATACGCCATATATGGCTGATCGGGGACTTCTTGTCGATCCTCCAGTCATGCCAACATGGGCACAGGTTGTCATACCAGTTTCAGGAACTGATGCCTAGTTCACGGAAGGTTATTTGAGGATGATGCAGACCTTTTAGGTACCACAACCTCCTACCTCGACTATGGAAGATTTGATGTGGGTTTTCCAGAAGCAGCATCCTCCCACGTTATCGGGAGAATGAGGACCACAGGCTGCAGAGTCATGGTTGGAAGCCATGATCACTATCTTTGAGCATTTGGAGACACCTCCAGAGAGGCAGGTCAAGCTTTCCACCTACATGCTATGAGACTCCGCCAAGAGGTGGTGGGACATGATCTCACAGGCGGGTCACCAGCAGGTTATGGCTTTGGAGTAGTTTCAGCGCGTCTTTTATGACTACTCCTACCCAGAGACCCTGAGGGCCGACCGAGCCCGGGAGTTCATGAGATTAGAGCAGGGTACTCTATCTTTCATAGAGTATTCCTCTCTTTTCACCGAGCTTCAGCATTTCACATCCATCTGGGATGGGAGTGGGGTGTTCTTGGCAAGGAAGTTTGAGGATGGTCTCAGGCAAGAGATCAGCTCGTAGGTGAATATATTCCTGTTGACATCCATCACTTCTATTATAAATATATCACTGATTGCGGAGTGCATTATGAGAGACTCCGAAGCTGCGATCCTGGGCGGTTCTACTTCAAGATCTATCTTTTCTCTAGATGATAGCAAGAAGCATCATAGGGAGTCTACGCGCAGTGATCCGAGGAAGCGATATGCATCGTAGGGTAGCCATGTGGTGTGCTACCAGTGTGGTCGGTCAAGGCACACAAGGCCGCAGTGCCAGAGATACCCCATGGAGTGCCGATCTTGTGTAAGATGGTTCACCTTCAGCGTTTCTTCCTGGTTTTCTCACCAGCAGCAGGTGACAGGGGTTTTTCCATGACTCCTCGTTCAGGAGTAGCCCCACCAATTTCTCACCATTCGGGGAACTAGAGTTCCTCCCGCCATTTGTGACGAGGTGGAGGATGACGTCGTGGAGGTCAGACACCAGTCCCTCAGCACTATCATGGTAGATCAGCTCAGAGTGGTCTTCTAGGAGTGTAGGGTCGCTGTGTAGGCCAGTATTTCGCTGTGGAGCAGACCTATCATGAGCAGGATCCCGACCCTTCTACAGTTTGATATACGCTTTTAGTAGCCTCAGTTTTAACTTTAGCTCTTTTCAATACTGGTGCTATGCATAGTTTTATATCTGTTGCTTCTATGGAGAGCATTGGGCTCTGTGTCTTTTCTTCTACTGACTCGTTGACACTAGACACACCTTTGGGGATGAGGAAATCTAGTGTATGCTAGTGTAGAGAGTGCCCTCAAAAGGTTGCAGGGTATCATTTCTCGTGGCATATCTATGTCCTAGAGATGACATGCTATGATGTCATACTTAGGATGGATTGTTTGGCTCCCTTCCTGGAAGTCATCGACTGCTTTCCTCGTAGAGTGGGTTTCATTTCACCAGAGGGTGAATCATTTCTTCATAGTGGCGAATGGGATGTTCAGGAGAGTCAACCAGGACTCGAGCATCATGGGCTAGGAAGGGTGACAACACAGCTTTCTAGTCTTTATCTGGATGATCCAGGGACTTCACAGTTTTCCTTTCCTCTAGTGGTAGATTGTTTCCGGGATGTCTTTCCAAAGTACATTTTAGGTTTGCCTCCAGAGCGTTAAGTTGACTTCTCGATTGAGTTCGTGCTAGGAGCGGCACTGCTGTCCATTACTCCTTATATAATTGCTACACCTAAGTTTCAGGAGCTCAAGAAGCAGCTGGAGGAGTTGCAGGAAAAGGGTTTCATCCAACCTAGTACTTCTCCTTGGGGATCGCATGTCTTGTTTGTGAAGAAGGATGATGATGCCCTTCGGCTTTTTGTGGATTATCGGAAGCTGAAACTGTTGACGGTCATGAATCGATATCCCTTGTCGAGTATCGATGACCTCTTCGATCAGCTTTGAGGATCCCGAGTGTTCTTGAAAATTGAATTGAGGTATATTTATCATCAGTTGCGCATTAGACCATCAGATATACCTCTGAAAGTCTTCAGGAGCAGGTATGGACTATACGAGTATACAGTCATGACATTCGGTCTCACGAATGCGCCTGCAGTTTTCATGGAACTGATGAACCGAGTGTTCCATTATTACTTGGACTCCTTTTTGTGGTCTTCATGGAAGATATCTTGGTGTACTATCACACTCGACAAGACCATGCCACACATCTTTTGATCGTTCTGAGTATATTGAGAGAGCATAGGCTTTATGCTAAACTCTTGAAGTTCCACTTTTGGATAGATCAGATTCACTTCTTGGGTCATGTCATCTCAGAAGCCAGAGTATCTGTGGACCTAGAGAAAGTGAGAGTTGTAGTTTCTGGGGAGTAACCGAAGAACATTTTTTGAGGTACGAAGTTTCCTAGGGGTTGCTGGATACTAAAGACGCTTCAATCAAGACTTATCACTCCTAGAAACACCTTTGACATGTCTGACCATGAAGGGGGTGAATTTCTTATGGATAGAATCTTGGGAGTCAGCCTTTTAGGAGCGGAAGAGAAGATTGACTTCAGCATCGATACTAGTATTTGCAGAGGCAGGAAAGATCTACAATATTTATTGTGATGCTTTAGGTATCGGGATAGGAGCTGTTCTTGTATAGGGATATGGAGTCATTGCATACTGGTCTCGGCCGTTGAGGCCACAAGAGAGGAACTACCGTACACACGATCTGGAGTTGGCAGCTGTTGTTCACACCTTACACTTTTGTAGACATTATCATCTAGGAGATCACTTTGTGGTCTTCACCGACCACAAGAGTCTCAATTATATCTTCACTCAGTGTGATCTGAATCTGAGGCAGTACAGGTGGGTCGAGTATCTTCAGTCTTTCGACTTCGAGCTTTCCTATATGATGGGAAAGGGAAATGCAGTGGAAGATGCATTGAGCAGGAGAACTCAGATTCAGGTAGTTCAGGTGGCCAATAGTGAGTGGAAGATTATGGCTCTATTCTCTGAGATGCATCTAGAGGTGCACCACTGACAAGGACAGATTTACCTATCTTCTGTAGCTGCTACCTCTTCACTACTTGATCGGGTACGAATGAGGCATCTATCATACTCCGAAGGCATAGTCATGCTGGAGAGCATGTCAGGAGAGGACCCTCTTCCTAGATGGAAATTTGGCGATGATGAGATCTTGCGTTTCCAAGGACACATATAGGTTCCAGTAGACATACGCGCGGAGCTGATGCGGGACTTTCAATCCTCAGTTTGGGAAGTTCATCCTGTTGTCACCAAGATGTATCGGGATCTACATCGCAAGTACTGGTGACCAGGTACGAAGAAAGATGTTGCTGGTTCTGTAATGAGATGCTCTACTTGTCAGCAGGTGAAGGCAGATCACCAGCGACCAGCATGCCTTTTACAGTAGATACCCATTCTGAAGTGGAAGTGGAATGATGTGGTGATGGACTCGTGACTGGTTTTCAAAGGTCACCCCAAGGGAACGATGTTTTTTGGGTTGTCGTCTATAGGATCATGAAGGTTTCTCACTTCTTGCCGATCAATGATACCTTCAGTGCCGATGATCTAGAATGACTGTACATCAGGGAGATCGTTTGTCTGCATGGAGTTCCACACTCCATCGTTTTCAGACAGGGATGCGCGCTTTACATCTTGGATCTGGAAAGGACATTAGAAGGATTTGGGTACACAATTACTTTTGATAATGGCATACCATCCCCAGACTGAGGTCCTGTCCGAACGCACAATCCAGGTGCTAGAGGATATGCTCATAGATTGCATCCTAGACTTTGGAGGTTCTTAGGAGAATCATATCCCTCAGGTGAAGTTTGCCTACAAAAACAGCTCTTAGGTGACCATTCAAATGACACCTTACGAGTATTTGTACAGTAGGCCATGCTGATCACCCTTATGCAGGCTGGAGGTAGGAGAGGCAGCCATGCTGGGACCTCATCATGTTCAGGAGACTTTGGAGTAGAGAGAGTTGATTCGGAAGAGGATGGATACAACATAGTCTCAGCAAAAATATTATGATGATCAGGGAAGATGACCTCTGGAGTTTGAGGTTGAGGATCAGGTTTTCCTTCGTGTCACACTGAGGTTGGGACACAAGAGGATTCAGAGGTAGGGTAAGCTTTAACCGTGGTACGTCGGGCTGTTTGAGGTTTTGGAGAGAGTTGGGCTGGTTGCCTATCCGTTTCAACTACCCTATAGGTACCGGGCCATGCACGACGTCTTCCACGTCTCTCAGCTTCGACGTTAAGTTTCATACCCGTATCATGACTTTCAGCCGGAGGAATTTTAGCTCGAAGAAGGTGAATCATTTGAGGAGCATCCCATCTGGATTGTCGATCGCAGTACGAAGGTTCTCCACAGGCGGTCTGTTCCTCTTGTATGGGTGCAATGGCAGCAAGGGAGAGTACAGGATGAGGCCTAGGAGAGGGAGCCCGATGTACGATCGAAGTAGCCGGAGCTGTTTAGGGTTTCTTCTTCTATGCCTCGCTAGGTAAATTCGGGGATGAATTTCTTTAAGGGGGAAAGTTTTTCAGAGCCCGGATCTTTGTTTTTTGAATGTTTTCCTTTTTGATGAAGTTTTTATGAAAAATGAACATTCTGGAAATTTGTGATGTACAGGCCGTGTACTCTCTGAAAACATGTCGTGTACTCTTCTCCGACTCGAATCTGTGTGCTCGTCATGCCTGGGCCATACACACGGTGTTTAGGGGTGACGTGGAGGCCGATTTTGGTGGAGTACGGAAAAACCCACTACACGCCGTGTACTTTAAAAATACACGTTGTGTACTTTACTTTTTTTTTCACTAAACGGACCAGGTTCGTGCCTGACACACAGAAATAGCGTGCTCTTCAGATTTTGTTCGTTCGAGAGCGCTGAGGGCTGTGAATATTCTTCGAGTTGTCGTGCCTCCATCCGATCTCCGTTCCAGCTGTCGTCGATTTCGTTGGGATCAACTCGGTGAGCTATTTATTCTCCTTTATCCTTGTTCCATGGTTCCTTATCATTTTCAAGTAGTCGATGGTTGTTAATTTTGTGTTTTTTCTCATATCAACGATGTTCTAGGGAGAATCAGTCATCGTGGTTCAATTATATCATTTCCCTAGCATCAAGGTAGGTGGTTTGTGCCTTTCTGTAGAAAGTCATTGAGTATTTTGTGCAATTGCGCCAATTACCTTGAATGGGAATTGTGTGTTTTCCTATTTTTCCCTTGTCGTATTGCCTACTTTGATTGATTTCTTGAGTAGATGTATTTTCCTATGTATATGGTAGTTTTTACTGTACTCTGGATGTTTTCCATTCATGTTTTTCATGTTTGACATTTTTACGGTTTCCATGCCTAGTTTTATGATATTGGAACTATTTCTATGTTATGCTGTTGAGCCTTATATTGGTAGTCAAGTAGTTCTTGAGGTTTACTTGGACATTATATACGAAATGAGCATGTTAGTTTCACACAGGACTGTGAGAACATAGGGTAGTAGATCACATGGATAATAGACATAAGGGATTCTCCAGAGTGTCTTTCAATACGATGCGAGACCGCATGGGTAATTCACGATGAGTGCTTACTCAGAGAGTCTCTAGTTCCTCGACACAGGCCACAGGGTGAATGAGATGGCGAGTGCTTCCCCAGAGAGCATTTAGCACGATAAGAGACAATAGGGGGAATTAACGGTGAGTGATTCCTCAGAGAGTCTATTCTTAGCTGAACCATAGGGGTGAGACTGTGTGTGCCTCCTAGAAGGTTGCTAGTACTTGTAGTTTGAACCATATGGGTTAGGATGTGAGAGATACCTAAAGAGTTACCTATTTTCTTCTTGTTTCTGTTGTTACTTGTGTACTTTTTCTTCTAGAATTATGGATTTTAGCTGCTGTGTGGTTTTCTGTTTACTGTTTCATGCACTTTTACTTGCCCTGTATTGATTGACTGTTGGGCACAGATCATTGGGTGATTGCCTACTGGGATTGTATCCCACACCCTGTTCGGGACATGATTTTGGGCCCAAGCATACTTTGTTGTTGCAGGAATAGATAATGGAAAGAGCCCTTCTACTTCAGCTTCATGATTGCACTGGACCAGGTGAGCATGGGACCGAGCTGAGGCTGTCGATGCTGAGGAGTTTTTTTTTTTTTTTGCACTTTGTTCTCAATTGTACTTCAACACGTTGGGTTTTTTACTACTCCCCATAGATATATGTACCATGGTACATCATTATTATTATTATACATTGCTACTGCTGTTCAATTCAGTTGTTGTATGATGTTTATTGTTTCCGTTATTGTGATTGGTTGTTCTTACGCTGTATAATTTACCGAATGAGGGCATAGTTTCCCCACCGACTGACCAAGGTCCTCACTTCTAGTTGTCAACCTTTCGCATTTGTGGAAACCCATTTGAGTTCATGTGGTGATCCGGGTACGGGGCACCAGTGGAGGGGCTCCGGATCCGGGTCGTTGCACATAATTCCCTAGAAGATAGACCAAAGGTATCATCCTCCCATGAATTGTAATTTTTTTGGAACTATCTATCATTATTGGAAGTCAATTCATGAAATAGTCATTCTCAAGGTCAATATAACTTCATCTCAGAATGTAATATTGGGAAGAATTATATTTTCAAAGGCAAGAAACATAGAACATGTAATGTATCAACATCAACTATGGAATAAGTTATATATAGTTAGACAAATTTTTGAATATTTCAATAAACTCTAAATTCCCCACAAAATGAGGAGCATTATTCCCTTTCTTTCCAAGCCATAGATGTGCCAAACAGAGTGAAACATTGAAAAAAACATAGTCACCAAATGAATGTTCCAATGGTCTGTGATCAAGACCAACATAAGACTACAAACTCTGTGTATCCAACATTATCAAATGAATAAAATAAATATTTTATATCATATCCTAAACCAATATTTTCCCAAACACAGAACGAGCCCTAATATCTAGGCAACCCAATGATGATTTACCAAGATAGAAAAACATGTCCTCAAAAGGAGACATCCTGATTGCATATTAGTAACTATTGTTATAAGAAAACTATATATACAAAAAATGCTCATTCCAAGCTCCAAACAAGTCATGAATTCCTACATGAAGCATAACCTAAGAATATATATATCTATTTATGTATGTTAATCAGATGGAGGATGGAATTACCTACACTTACAAACTTAATATCCTAGTTCCTTATGAATATCTCTCCCAAATAATGAAGTAAAGTGGGGATCTATACTAGAGACTATCATAGATGGAAGTCCATTAAGATGAATAATCTCATTACATAGATATTTCCTATCTCCTCAACATAGGTTTTATGGGAAATGAGTAATAAGTGGATGATTCGATCATCCAATCTATCACAACCAATATTGAATTATTCTTTCTGTGGGAACATGGAAACCCCACCACTATATACATTGATATCTCATCCTAATTCTAGGTTGTCAATAAAACTAGATGATGAAAATCCAAATGTCTCTGGTGCTCATCCTTTACTTGTATGAATGTATAATAATAATAGGAAAATTATACAATGCCCCATGTTATACCTAGATACTAGAATCATCGTCGCATGATGTATAACATCTTCATGGTTCCTTGGTGCACTACCCACTACGAATTATGGAAATCCCCCATCACATTTTTTCTTATCGCTAACAAAACATAAAAAAAGTATTTTAAATCATATAATATAAACCATAGAGAGTGAGAATTAATAAAAATTCTCCCCAACATAATGAGAGTCTTTAATGTTGTGGAATTCATTAACAATGTGTTCTTCCTTAATATAAATCATGAGATTACCATATTTCAATTATACAGGACAAGGAAACGTCATTCCCTATTTCATGGACTCTAATATGCCACTGGAAAATATATCCATCAATTTCTACTCTTTTGATGAATATTTCATGGAAACTATCATATGTTTCCTAATAGGGAATATGTGACAACATTCAATTTTCACTTGTTATAGGTGATGTGAATATCAAAAGGGTTGATTTACTCCACACAACTATTATAAAAGAGATTAAAATATTTTTTAATGATGATATAACTCATGAAATTATGGTTAGAATACAAGGAAATACATTATATAAAAAGGTAATGCTGCCAAATATTATGTCCATTTACAACAGCTAATAATTCATGTTCATAGTTCGGATAATAATTCTTGTGTGATATATGATTATGAGATTCATATGAAACAACATGATCACCCTACATACAAAAAGAACTCGGACCTAAACCAGATGCATCATTGATGACCAACAAACTAGGCCTGGACTCTAGAGGATTCATCACTGTTCCAGTAATGATCAAGCATCTCAGCTAAATACAAAAAATTCACATTTATCATCTCTTGAAAAAATGAATCTATTCTATGTCAGACCAATTATTGAAGAATCCATATTTGAGATTTTTTTAGAAACTGATTATAATATGAACCTAAACACAAGAAAATTTAAATATCAAAAAAATTACATGGTCCTTCCCATATCATAATAGCTTTCACCTTCTCTAGATAAACATATATACCATGTTTTAACATAATGTTTCCCAAAAAATTCACTCCCTTAATCCAAAAATCATATTTCTATTTCTAGGAAAAATGATTTTGATTTCTAAAAAAATCATTAAATGCTCTCAGATGATGCACATGATCTTCATCTGACTCAGAGTAAACATGTAATCCTTCCATGAATAAGACCACGAATGTGTCAATAAACTTTTTTAAAATCATTTTCATAAAATCCACAATGTCTATTAGAGAATTTGTAAGACCAAAGGGACTGAAAAGTTACTCATAATCACCATAAAAAAGCGGTTTTCATAATTCCATATTCTTTTATTCTCAACTTTTGGAAACCAGATCAAATATCATTATTTGAAATTAACATCTCTCTATTGAACATTCCAACTAGATCATCGATTCATGGAAATTGATATTTTTTCTTTACCATAACATGATTGAGTTTTTATTTATAAAAATTCTAATTATTATGTTAACATTTTTATTAATGAGAATATGTTCTGCCTAAGGTGACACAATTAGGAGTATAAAGAATATCATCATAAGATCATCTTACTATGTCTTTATCTCTATCAGTTCTACTATTTCCACATTGTATGAAAGAATAGATACCTTATGGGTACATGACAGGATGTCCATAAATAACTTCACCTCTCTTACATGTTTAATACCAATGATGATAGAAGGAAAAACATCTGGATACTCGACAAAAACTGGAGGGAGATCAGCCCTCAATGATTTTCCCTCCATTTATAAAGAAAAAAAATATAATTTTCCACAAGCCTAGATTATATGGTCAGGCTCTACTCGACCTCATATTCCATTCTCTCTTAAAGATACTTTACAGCACTTCACGTGCAGTAAAAGAGACCCACAGAATATAGCATTGAATTTGGGGTTTATTAGTAATGAGAAAATCCATAAAAAAGGATTTCAAGAATGTTCTTCTTAATAGATATAAAATCCCAAGAAACATCAATCTTTGATAAATAGAAGACACATGAAGGACAACATAGGCCATGTTGTCTCTTTATTATAATAGGAGTAGTAAAATCCATCACATAAGATAAAAATATTTATTATAAGATTTAGAATCCTCATAATGTGGGTTGAAATGAAAAATTATAAGTTATAATTGTTAAATAAATCAGTAACTAAATATGAATCAATAGTGTGGGTGTATCTTCTAATTCCCAGATAATCCAATGTTGGAACATTTTATTTGATCACATGTATGACCCGCAACACCAATCGCATAAGGGAATTTAATATCCCAAAAATTTATATTATATTTAAAATTTTAAATAAATTTAATATATTATATATCTTTAAATGATCATGATATTGAGTTGTCATTTGACATACGCAACAACAAGTTTATTCAATGGTTTGTGTTACACAGTTGACTTGGTTTTACCACACAAAAATATATTAATAAATATTATTATTTAATATAATAAGATATAAACTAGCTGTTATATTCTTATAAGAATATTAACAACTGAATTATGAAAATATATGTCTTACAAAAATATAAAATGAATTAATTAGTTACAAAAAATAATATAAGATTCAATTAATAGTAAAGATAATATTTTATTGAAAAGTATATTTTATGCAAACCCTGATATTTTACCTGAATAAATTAAATTTCTAACAATATTATTGTTATATTTATTGAATATATATAATTTATATATTAAATATAATATTTTTTATATTCATCCAATTTATTTTATAATAATAATGTAGGAACATACCATATTTTACACAAAAATACTTATATTTTTATTAATCCAATTTTATATCCTTTTAGTTGTGAACCTATTTTCAATTCATTATTGGGACATTTATAGATTATATATGTCCAAATAAACATTATTTTTTATTTATAATAATTATTATTAGGTTATGGTGAATTATTGGTTTTTTTGTGCAGTTTCATTTGTTAATGATAACTGAAAATAATGAATTTTAATTGAATACTTATATTTATTATAATTTATTTTTAAGGTTAAATTAAATTTTGAATTGGTTTTAATGTATAACTATATAATATTTTTTTACACTTAATACAATTTATTATATTTTAATCAATTTCAATTTGAAATTGACTATAAATACATAGAAAACATTCAGGCGTTGGTACTTAAAACCCCTACATAGTCATCCTCTATGCAAGATTAAATTTAAATAAATTTCATCCATCCTTTTTTATTGTAATTTTGGAAAAATGTATTCCATATTTTGAATCATAATAATTTTTAATTTTTAATTATTTCAACTAATTTTTTTACTAGAATATTCTTGAATTTAATTAAAAATAATTACACTGGTTATGGTAAAATTCAGTTTAATAAGCGACTAAACCTAATTCAGTTTAATAAATGACTAAACATGAATCTTAAAGGCCCAACCAACCTATAAACTTTTCCAATATCCATTTAATGACTATATATGACCCTATAATTTATTGGATTGAATGTTTTCCACTTTTTGAGCAACTTTCAAAGTGAAAAACGTGTGTATAATTCATCTTCTGAAATATTACTACAATGACACTACTCCCCCACTATAAAAGGTCTCCCATCCTCCCATACTCACATATCCTCTTACCACTCATGCCATTTTGGTGTGAACATCCTCACCCAAATTATATCCACAACATCCCACCCCTCATCCTAGAAGCCTCACCTTGGGATGAAAGCAATCTAAGGAATCCTGTTGAGGAAAACCATAAAGAGTCACCTGATTTATTGGTAACATCTTTCCTTACTCTTTAGTTTTATCTCTATTATTTTCCCTATAAACACTTATTTTTCGATTATTATATAAAAAACTAGAATCCAAAAAATATTTGGTATTTTTTCAACGGTTTACCTACACATACATGCACCTACCTATACAGGGTAACGAATATAATATTTATGTGAATAATGAATTATCGCCTCACGAAATGATTAATGTTCATTCTTCCTTCACTGCCTATCATGGTGGAAATTTTGATGCAAAATATGTTTAGATATGTTATATATGTTTTATAATTTATTTATACTTCATTAATTTATTAGAGAACATATTTTTATAATCTACATTTTGTAGGAATACGATAATATCATTTGAGGGAGTGTGGACTACAGCCTTCTAAAAGCGGTTTGATTCGATCACATTACACATAGAATGTATAAAGGATGGTTTTAGTTAAACATATATTAAACAAATGAAATATAAATAATATTCATGAATTAATTACCTTTCAATGAATATAATATATATTAATTTATTTGTTATCCTTTAATACGATTAAAAATAGATAATGTCCTTCATAGATGTGTGGATAACCACCTCAATGACATTATGTGATTCCTTTTACATCATAAGAATTATATATATATAATTTTATAATTTATTAAATAACATATTTTTTTGATATAGTGATCATTATGGGAATACATTGTTTTACTTTCCTTATTTCCATAATGATCATAGATAATTGGGAACGTTACTCTTGCGCTTGTACGACCTACCATGCCCATGAGTGTAATGTTGATTCATTTTTCATAAAAAAATTTAATTATTTTTTGAAAAGTAAAATCTCTATATAAATATGATAATTATTTACTAATATAATTCTGTAAATTCAATTTAAATTCCCCTTTGACCATTCATGACCTACTTATGTCATTTTTAACACAAAAATTGAATTCAATCAAAACAACTTATATAAAAATTATAATTTATATGGTCCTATAAAACATAAAAATAAAGAAATAAAATTTATTATATAAATAAAAATGATTGCAAAGAAATATAATAATTATCATTATTTTGTTATTATGGATTATAAAAACACATGAGACAAATCAGAGTTTAGGTAATGTATTTTTTTCTCGCATTTTACATACGTGAAAAAAATGTCATTTCATGACTTATATATTTTGTTTGGTGTATCACATGTACCTATTTATATATTATTTAATAAATGAATTTATCATAATTGTATTTAATTCTATATTTAATTTTATTCATTCATGATGCATATGATAAAAATTTATTCAAAGTGTTATGGGACACATTGGAACGTTTAAAGATTATTTTCCTCCAGAATATTATTACAAATCATTAATTTACATTTGAGGAAATTGTATAAATTTATTTTTAATAAGATCTTTCTTTTTTATCCCCTATTTTTATTAATGAATTTTTCAAGTATTTGTTCCATTTATCTATTATTGGTTACACAAGAGGTTTTAATAAATGATTTTATGAAAACTAGAATTAATTTAAATTTTTAGTTGGAACAACTATATTATTTTAAAAAAATGTTTTTATTAAAATGTTCAAAGATGTTTTTAAAATTGTTAGTTAATATATTTTCACCATTTTTTTCTTTTTACCATTGTTTTTAATGGAATCTTATTGTCCCATTCTGAACAATAATTTTTTTGAACAATTTTAACATTTAAAAAGAATGATTTATAACATATACGACATCCATGGATTTACATACCATTATTTCTTCAAAAAATAATTTTTATGTATAAATGAATAATTTATAAAAAAAATTAAAAGTTACTTTAAAATAAATATTTCCAAAAAAAATTTCCGAACAAAATTGTATATTTTCCAAGTACGTTCTTAAATGATATATTTATATTATTTCTAGTTATCATTAAAAACATCCCTGTATTTTTAATCCACCTCGAATAAGATGTTTTGATACCATCATTATTCTTCCTATCGATGATTTATGATAGATTTATCCTAATATATTATTCAAATTCACTTCCTTGATTCCTTTATCATCCCCCTTAAATTATACAATTTGTTATGATCATTTAATATTAAATTTCCCCTAATTAACCATATCATCTCTCATGGATATTTTCATTTCATAAATCATATACAATTGTTTATATGATGTTTACATTGAATGTGATTTGACTATTTGGGGAAATTTTCAATAATCCAAACCTTACACTCCTTATGGATTTTTGATAAGGATCATTTTTAAATTGACTATTTGATATCTGAGTAATGATTTGCACATGTAAAACATACGTGGGGCCCAATTATAGTTATAACATGATGTATAGTTAGTCTCATAGGATAATTTAGTTAGCTAGTCAGATTAGATGGGATTATACCTAATATGCCAAAGCATATTATTAAAGGAATTTATGGTTCTAGTTCCATGTTAAAATGAAACACAGAGTCCAATAATTAATAAAATTAATCATTTAGTTTTATTTATTATTCATCCATGAAAAAGTTTATTGTCATATATATAGATACATTTAATTTTCAAATAATTGGTTAAATAAAATGTGTGGCAGATTCATTCCATGACATATTTTTTTACTTATTTAGTTATTTGAATTGAATTTGTCTACAGTTATTACATTTCTATATTTTTTTCAAACTTCAATTTGTTTAATTAATTACATGGAATATGTGTTATGTTATTTTACATTACATATTGACTATTGTTATTGACATATTATTTCTCCCACTATATTCTTCCCCTACTGTGAATTTGAGCTGAAGCTTACTATGTTTCTTATACCCATGAGTTTATAAAATGTATTATTATGGATATAATGGGATATACTAGATGGAATAATGTAATATTGAATGTTTTTTAGAAAAAATATTATTTAATAATCAATTTATTAATTTTAAATAAAAGGATCAGATATATATATTTTATAGAAATAATATTAAACACTCATTCTTTTGGGATGTGATTCCTTGTAATCATGTCATTGTATTGATATCAGACACCAGCTTTGGGATTTTTGGGGGAACTAGATTTATGAAAATATATATTAGAAAACATAACATTGATATAGAATTTGAACATAAGTGTAGATATAAACACTAAAGTTTTGGTAAAGTATAGATTATGTGGGTATTTTCAGACATATAACCCTATCATGATACCACATGTGGATGTGGCTTGAGAATATATGCACCTTGGTATAACTACTCTAAAAGGGTGTCTCTGGCTGGACTCATCATAACCTTGTAAATTACAACTAGCCTTACTACACACATGGTTTGAAACTTGTAGATAATATTCTCTAGATAATTAAAAGTATATTTAAAAAACATTATAATGGATTTTAATAGTAAGGACAATGAATTAAAAAGTATAAACATTAGATCATGGAAGAATGTAATTGGAAATAAATTTCATGAAGTATTTATGTATTTATATTGTAGTGGAAACTATACTTAAAAGTAAATATAGTGATTAACCTATTTTCATTAATTAGCATTATAGTTATTCTTCAAATTATAAAAATATGGCTTCAATAAAAGAAAAGTCGTAATCATAGTAGGAACAAATAATCTTTGGTAAGGCCATGGGTCTTGAAACCATGACCGAAAAATGACACGGGTTTCACACCAACCACTGAAATATAAAATTTCCTAGTTAATAAGTCATTTTTCATTGAACAATTTTATGAATAATTATTAATTATGATAATTAATGTACCTTTTTAGGTTTAGTGATTAGTACACTAGCCAAATAAGAATTGGAATTTAGTTAGAGACAAATAGTTATACTTGTCATTATTTTATAGGCCTTACAATTAATTAAATGGTTATTTGAAAGATTAAAGCATAAATGTTATGTCTAGGATAACCATTTATTATGGTAAGAGATTAAATAGAATATGATAGTAGAAAAATCATAATATGAAATTTTTCATATGAATTTTCAACATATCCTGAAATTAAATTTCATTATATTCTAAGGCAAAAAATTAATTTCTCCACTTGATCTTAAACAAATGTGGTCTTAATACCATAATTTTTTATTAATCAATGGCCATATAAATCATATCATATTTATAGATTTGAGGTCGTCAACATTATAATAATCATTCAATTGTTTTTATTGATGATCTCAATTACTCCCTATAAATATTTGCCCCATTCATTCAATTGAGTATCTCTACATTTCACCAGTGTTCTCTTACATATATACCTAGTTACATGATAGACAATGTGGCCTTTGTAATCCTAATTTACTCATTAATATTGAATTTTTAAGAATCCTTCTCATAATATTCTATTTAAAAAACAATAATTATTACAAAATATATTACCACGATGGTGATTAAATTGTGAGGACATACTTTAATTATGTTGGGAGAATATAATACCCCAAAAATCTAAAGTTGTAACATTGTATTGGATTACATGTATGAAATGCCACACCAAGCTTGTATTGGGATGTAATATCCTGACAATTTATAATCTATTTTATATTTTTAATAATTTATGTATTTTATATAGCCTGAAATACACCGGATACTGAGTTATCATGTTACATAGAAATAATGAGTTTCTTCACGGGCTTTCGTTACATGCAAGACAATGTTTTACTGAACAATATTATATTATTAATTATTAATATTTAATATAATAAGATATAAATCGGCCACTGAATTTTTTGTAATTAATATTAATCATTAAATTTTTGAAATATATGTCATAAAAATAAACTGATAATTGATTATTTACAAATTAATTAGGAATGAATATATGACCCAGTTGAATATAGTGAAAATATTTTATAGAAAAAAAATTATACTCATAGTGTAGTTTTAACCTAATAAAATAAGTTAATTAAAATTAGTTATTGATATTAATTTAAAATATATAAATTATATATTCAATACAATATTATTTATATTCATCCAATTAATTTGATAAGAATAAAATACGAAACAAACCAATTTTACTCATAAAATCCTACATTTTTACTAATTCATATTTACCACCTTTTAATAGTGATCCTATTTTAAATTAATTTTTTTGAATATTTATAGATTCTATATATCATAATAAAATTATTATTTTATAGATAAACAAAAAAATTACGATAGGGTTATTTAGTGGTATTTTTCTATGAAGGTTTACTTTTAAATGAATAAGGAAAAATACGGAACCTTATTTAAAAAATAATCTCTATTATAATTTACTTGGAATGATTAGTTACATTTTAAATAGATTTTAATGTTTAATTATATTATTATCAATTAGATTAATTCAGGTCATTAAAAATAATTTCACATTTAAATTTACTATAAAAACATAGAAAACATCAAGATGTTTATACTTTAAAAACCTGCATTGTCATCTCATATGCTGGACTAAATTTAAATTTATTTCAACAAAATATTTTATTTTAATTTGGAAAATCATATTAAATATTTGGATTCAAAATATTTTATAATATCTAATATGGTCAACATAGTATTTGACAATAATATTAGATAGTGTAATTAAAATTAATTTTAACGACAAAGGTAAAATAAATATTAATAAGAGACTAAAACAAAATCTCACGGGCCCAAATATCTACGAAAATGGTACATAGACTTTTTGTCAATATATTGACACCATAATCCTTTGGGTAATTTTTTCCCACTATTTATTCCAATTTTAATGTGAAAATTGTTTATGGTATTCATTTTTCAAAATAAAAAAATTGTGGCACTCCTCCAATATAAAAAGGTCTCCTATCCTCCTAATTCTTACATCCTTTAAACCCACTTTTGATAGGAAAATATCATACCAAATAAATATTTCAAATCCCTCACTTCATTCTATAATCCTCACCTCACACTAAAAGCAATATAAGGATGAACTTTGGTGAAAATAAAATGGATTTACTCGATTAAAAGGTTAGATCTTTCCTTATGCTCATTAGTTTTATTTCAATTATACACCCCCTAAACTCATCTTATTACAAAAGAATATAAAAACAATTACAATATTCATAATAGTATTTTATATGATAACTTTTCTACCAAAACATACATATAATTGGTATCAAACATACTGCTTATGTGATCATTGAACTACCACCTCATGAAAAAATGATTGTTTATTCTTCATTTAAAACTTATCATAGTCAAAATTATGATGGAAATATATTTTAGTATGTTATATATTATTTTTATAACGTATTTATAATTATTTAAATTTTTCATTACATATATCTTTATGAAATCTATTTTATGGGAATATGATAACGTCATTTGAGGATGTTTGGACTACTCCCTCATAAAAGTGATAAGATTCGATCACATGATACATGTAATGTATAAAGGATGGTTTTAATTAAACATATGTGAAATAGAAAGAATCTAAATTTTATTAATTAAATATTTACCTTTATATTAATATAATATATATCAATTTCATGTAACCCATTCAAAAACATCAAAATTGATAACGTTGTTCATGTACATGTGGACTAATTCCTCCTCGATATGTTGTGATTCCTTTTACATTACAAGAAAATAATATTTATATAAATATATATGATTAAATAAAATGGACTTTAGGATTTAATTTTCATTCTGGGATGATAGGGTGTTGCATACCTTCTTTCTATAAAGATTATTAAAAAATGTGAATGTTACTCATGCATACATATGGCCTACTATCTCGAGGATTATAATGTTGATTCATTTTTCATAACTATATTTAATTATTGTTTATATATGTATATTTATTTTATTAATAAGATAATTGTGTAATAATTATTAATTTAAAGCTCTTTTATAATAATTCCTTTTTCCATAGTTGACCTAACAAAATCATTTTGGATACATAAACTGAATTCAGTCAAAACAACTGATGTACACATAATTATATAAATAGTAGTATACAATATAGTAATAAGTGAATTAAAAGTTACCATAAAAAATGAAAAGGTTTTAAAGAGTGTAAAAAATTAACATACATTTTTTATTTTGGAATATAAAGAGAAATGAAAAAAATTAGACCCATAATAATGTATTTTTAACAGAATTATTACATGTGCAAGATAAATGTCATGGTCAGCAATAAATTTTTTGTGTAATATTTATAATAAACCTTTTTAAAAATTATAAAATTAATAATTTTATATTCATGGTATTTAAAATATCCATTTAATTTTATTATTTCATGAGGATTAAAATTTAAAAAGTTTCATACTGGTATGGGACACTTAGGAATTTTTAAAGATTATTTTCCTCATGAATAGTTTTATTGATCCATCATTTCCATTCTATGAAACTATATTAATATTTTTCAATGAGCCCTTTTATTTTCCTCTTCTTGGTATATTCATGACATTGATCAGTTATCAGTACCATTTTCCCACTCATTGGTATGAAATTTGTTTGTGAAAATGTTTTTAGGAAAAGATGACGTAATTTTTTCCCAGAGTCCAAGAATAAGTGTTCATATAAAAACCATGTTTTAATAAAAAATTTTAATATTTTTTTTAAATGACTCTGATAAAATATTTTTACAATTTTGTCTCTTATCAATATTTTCAATGTAATGTTCTTATCTTATTCCAAATAAGTAATTTTTTTACCATTTTTACAATAAAAAATTAACGTTTTTTACCTTGTAAGACATGTACGAATTTACCCATCATATTTATTTTAAATCATTTTTCATGTTTTAAAATATAATTTTTAATGAAATTGTTTTCGGAATTGATTTTCATATAAAATATTTGACAAACACTTTTTCAAAATAAAATATTATTTTCCTCAAGAATATTATAAGAAATATTTTTATAATTTTTCTATTAATCAAGCAAGAAAACCGATTATTTTTACTACAATTAGGATATGTTGTATTTATACTATACTTATTATTACTTTAGATGGTTTATGATTGATTTGGACATGTATTTCTTTCACATTCCCATACATACTTCCTTTTTATTCCCCCTTAAAGTATTCAATTTCCTATGATCATAGAACATTGAATTTCCCCTAATTATCCATTTTATGTATAATATATATGTTTATTTCCTAAACCATATACCTTTTTTGTACACATTATTCATTTGAATTTATATTATATTTATTGGAAATATTAATAAATATGTATATTATACTCCATACTGATATTTGATAAGGTTCATTTTAAAATCAATTATTCTATATGTGATGAATGACTATGATAGGTACAATATGGGTGGGGCCCGATAATAGATAGACCCAAAGTCCATCAATGGTCTCATGGGTAGAGTTAGTAGTATAGATATTTTAGATTGATTTTTAAACAAATATGATAAACCATCTTCGAAAAGCCCTTGATGGTACTAGTTTCACATACCAAGGAACATTTCGTTGAATAACCAAGAACATCCCTTATTTTGATTTAGGTATTACCCATCCGTGATATTTTATATCGACATATATATATATGTAAACATTTAATTTTCATTTTATTAATTAAATGGAATGTTTTTATGTTTATTTTAATTATATATTTATTTTTCATTGTCTAGTTATTTGAATGTCTTGTCATTCCAGTTATTTCCTTGGAATATAGGTTATAAAATTTCATTCAGTTTATTGATTACATGGAATGTGTGATAATTTATTTACCTTCTCATATATATAATTCCCAATGATTTATTATTTTTTCTAATATAATTTATCCTTACTAAAAATCGAGCTAACCCTTATGATATTTCATTTCCCTAGGAATCTACGAATCCTAAAATTGATAATATGAAAGGATATAATAGATTGAATAAATTTTTCATCTTAGTTATTTAGAAAATTGATATTTTTTAATTAAGGAATTAATTTTAAATAAATGAATCATGTATGTATCTAGAATACTTTTACTACTAAACTCTTGGTACTTTGTGATTTTATTTCTTTAAATCATGCCACTATATTTATAGCATAAAACAACTCCGAGAATTCTTGTGGTGGGTGTATACACATTTCATATTCTCTAGAACTATATCTTCTTCCTCTAGAGCCACTTCTAATTAATGAATAATATTCGTTCTGGATACCTATGGCAGGAACCTATTAGTTATAAATGTATCAATTTTCAACACACTATATTCTTGTATGGATGTCCATGATCCATTGTATTTATATAATTAGGCATCAAAGAACTTCTTCAGGTGATGTGAGAATCCCCAGAAGCCAAATATATTGTATCCCTCAATGGAAACTCTTTTTGAGTACCCAGGATTGACACTCTAGTATGAAATCATTAGGCCTCTACCCAAAACTATAGTAGTGGAAGAAGTATACTACTATCAAGAACCACCAAAAGAATCATCACACTTAATCATACCAAAAAAGGACATAGAAAACTTCCACTATGAAAAAAGGAAACTCATGTCAAGTCAATACCAACCATCAATACTCTATCTATCAAGTCATCATTCTAATGGATATTAAAAAAAATTGAGAATGAATATCAGAAAAAATTACAGTTAAAACATTCATGTTATCAACTTCTCATTTTATACAATCATTATTGAAAATCGCACAATCCCAGCAAAGTGATTTTCATTTTATATCATAGTCCATTCCACTTCCTCGTGTCTAAAAAATATTAGAGCATTTTCAAACAAAAAATAATCTTGATTGAAGTGGTCAGATAAAATAGCATTAATTTCCATCCACTATAGAACCATGTGATTCTTTTATATAACCATATTGTCCCATCTTATCCTGTCAGGTCCCTCTAACTTGAAGGAAAAATAATGCACTGTGATTGAACCAAATGTTTAAAAGAACTCAATTAAAATCTCAACCCTTCTTAACCCCTTCATAGCCTTTTGAGGATTGTTTATTCCATGGAATACTAGTGGATTTTGGATAATGAATTCATATAAAAAAATCTCAAATTCATTCATTTGAGGTTCCCAGCTGAATATTGAATTGGAATGGTTGCATGTGTATGTCTTATATTTTGGGCTACATGCACAATCACCTCAATCAGATTTGGTTCCATGGGAGGATTTTCTCAAAACGGTTCATCTTAATCTTCCACTATTATCTGATTTTCACATCTTCTCAGAGTAATGATTCTTCAAAGCATCATGAAAAAAATGATGAAATCATAAAAGATACTTATGTCAACACTAAAATTATAGAAACATAGAAAATTAATCCCACCAGATAAATAAACAAGATATGTATTTAAATATATCCAAATAATAAGTACTTAAATGAGAATAAATAATAGGCAATACATATTAAAAAAAACCAATGGATTATTAAGCTTCATTGTTGTGAGATTTTTCCAGGTACTCACTCATTAGTAACTCTAATGTCCTAAAAAGATTACCTGACAACATAATAACATCACAGAACAAATACTTAACATCCTTCAATAATACATTGTTGTGAACTACCCCTCATTCCATGCTACACTAACACCTGATGTTACCATGAAAAGACTTGATATGAATTACTCATCCCAATAGGTTAGTTACTAGCACCAACCATCATACAAGATAAAAGTGGGAATATTTTTTCAACACCAACAGTTGAAAAAAGTATATAAGACCGTATTTTCAAAATTAATATCCACTTGGGTATTCAAACATATTTATAAAGTGAAAGTAAAAAAACAATGTAATAGAAAACAAAATAATAATAAAAACTCATGTCCCAATTGAAACAACATCTGAGACCATATGATCGATAAACACCACCCCCATTGGTTCATTCTCTTTCCTTGATCCCACAAAATGGAAATATACAAACACCTAATGGAAAATATAGGTTGTGAGACAAATTCCATATAGGTTCTCACCATGTATTCCATAAAAATACTCCAAGATAACTAAATGTATAAGGCATTTTATTTTAAATACCATAATAATAGAAGTAGACGAGAATAATAAAAAATACATGTTTTCCATTTCAACTAATGGAATTCTTAAACAATTGATTAATAATAATTTTATATATAAAAATTTCATTAAATTAAAAATATATCTATACATCAGTTCATAAAAAAGAATATATATTGAAATAGTCACAAACACAAAACATGGTCATCTTCCATGAGGTGGGATAGTTCCAAGTTATGGGATCCTTACACACTTATATAACGTAAATGGAACTGTGCACACATGGCCATTTGACACTGGTCAAAGATAAATAACAAATATCCTACTGAGGATAAGATCATCCAAAAAGTTTATGTTATATATGTAAACTGTCAATCCATTACTATGGAATTCCCATCCTATAATGTTTTATTCCTAATAACTTGCTAACTACATTGTCTTTCATGTTCTCAAACAATAATCAGTAATGTGAAAATCATTTCAAAACTATTCAAAATACAATATCCCAGTATTCTATTTAAATATTTCAAATTATCATCATAACCAGATAAAAATGGTTTTAAATAAATTAATTTATTTTTAATGATAAAATCAATGGGGTTTTATTGATATAATTTAACAAAATTTCTCAAAAATGATTTCACAATTCTATTTCAGAAAATAAATTTTCACAATTTCCATGAAATTCAAATCAAACCCAAATTTTCTATAATTAATGGATTTCCCCAATTTCTCCTCCAAAATCAATATCAAATCCCAATACAAACAAGATTTTGATTCTCGATTTAAAATGAATTAAATTTATTTTAAATCTATCAATTTTGGGATAAATTAGAGGGCCAAACTTATATAGAACATGTTTCCTTGGTATCATTCTATCACGAATCACAAAGCCCACAATGGGAAAACATAATGAAGAAAATTATAAATATTGATTCAATAATAAATCCTAGATTCATGTTCTAATATAATAAATAATACACCCTCTAACAAAATTGGTACCACGAAAACCCAATGAAGGAATGGAGTAGAGATCAAGAGATATGTAACATGAGAAGAACTCTTTTTAGGTGAAGATCAAATGATGTTCACCTTGATTCAATCATTCTAATAAGTGAATTGGAAGAGCCAAAATTGGATCTTATAAGATCATAATACAATAGAGGACATAAGATACCATTTTAATTTGATTATGAGTTCATATTGGTTGATCATATTATTTAATAATTTTTTGTATTTAAAAGGTCACCACCCAAGGTTTACTAGGAAGGGGTACATAGTTTGATAAACTATTTTCCATAAACATGTGCCCCTATAAAGGCATGTGTGGTTTCTAATGGGTTGGAGAAAAAACTTGAAAACAATGTGGAAACTATAAAAACTTTCACTTCCTGGGTTTGGATGTTTTGTAATTGTAGGGAACAATATTTTAGAAAAATGTATGCCAAATATACACATTCCAAGAGCCTTAAAAAAATTCATATTGCTTCCTAAAACACCCATAAGTGAAAACCAATAATTGAATGAAGAAAAAGAGGTTAGAGGAGAACTATAAAATAGTAACCAGTTGATACAAGATCTATCTTTTCTTGACTTCACGCATCACATCACATCATCATCTCCATAGTTGATTGATCAACACCATAGTGCGCCACAAGCTTGATTGAATATCATTCTTCAAAATTTTTGTTACTGTGTAATATCATCAATAAAATTACATGCTTCATAATTCTCTTTCACCCAATAGTGATTAGTAATTCATCTAGAATCAGATATTTTCAATAGTGAGATTCAAATTTTTATGTTCCATAATACTCCTAATTAGAATCATAAAATAAAATCTCTTTAACTTGTATAACCTAAGAGAATTAATTAATATATGAAATTCCTCAAAAAAAATGCATAATATCCAATGTGAGTATCATCATATTCACAGAGTATTGATGTTATCTAGAATATTCTAACTATGTTCTCTACCAATACTCCATATGTTGAATCCACACCCACAATGAAGTTATAATGAATCCATTTCTTATAATACCACATGATGAAGAACTAGTCATCTTAATTGGAGTAACCTACCATGAATTCCCATTAATATTAACAAAACTGATATATTTATCCTACCATGAAGAGTCATTTTGGGTACCTACCATGAGTATCACTCTCAATCATTTGTGATGTGGGTATATAAGTTTCCATAGAGCTTCAACTAAGCTTACAATGAATTTTTTACTGGCTGCATATAAAAAAACATACTCAAAATGTATTTTATGTCACTAATCAGGATATCATGACGAATGTTATCCTATGTAATGAAATAATATTTATTGTTATTAAAAAAATTAAAATTTATCGTTACAAGATGAATATTTGTTAATGTGGTAGTGGACTATATTTTTAATTGAACGCAGGAGTTATATTTCATCCGACCACATGACCATGGTTTTCATAAAATTAGTATAACGATCATGAAAATTGATGAAAAACTAGTATTCTAATCACATGTGATTGAATTGTATGTATACTAACCACATGTATTATGCCTCACATGGTAAGAACATTATTTTTTCTGTTTTATGAATTATTATTTTTTATAATCGAATCTATATACTTATATGTTTTTATAATGATTTATTACAATATTTTTTAATAATTCAATATTATTAATTCATTAAAAAATAAACTAATATTTTAATGAATTTACTTTAATATATTTGATATAAAATTTTCTTATAAATAATAATTTTGGTATAATTTATTTTATACTCTATTATATATATATATATATTTCATAGATTTATTATGGTAATTTTATGTGAGTGACTTTTACCGTTTAATTTATTTAAATAGTTAAATTTTTTATAAAAATTTATCATAATTTAGTATTATAATAATATTATTGGAATTATATTATTTGAATAATAATATTAAATAACCATGTGTTATAAACATGTAATGATGTGTATAAATATTTTTAATATTTCTATCCATTTTAAGGTGGGGATAATTTTTTAAAATTCTCTTTGAATGATAAAAAGATTGAATTTGGATGATTAGTAAATAAATAGATTCCATTTCATGTAGCATAAATTAATCATGGTGATTTTTAAAATTTTAGATGAATCTTTGAATCCTTGTTGAAGAGGAAAAATTTATTGAATCTCAATGATTTAATTCCATGACTCTTAGTTCATTGTTGTGATCAAAAATTAACATATACATTCTTATCTTTTCTTCTGATGTGATTAATGAGAATCACAATATATATTTTTGAATATTTTTTGATGCCTACTAGTTTCATTTTTTTCTTATTTTCAGCATATTATTGTATTTATATATTTATAAAACATAGTTTCATGTTTAAAATTATACCAAACCAAATAAGGAGATTATTATTCCTTCTACCAACCAAAATGATTATCCTAGTAGGTTAATCATATATAAAATATATGGAATGGCTTCGATGTGACTCTTGGTAAAAGACAAGGGGTTTCCTCTATGTTTTTAAAAATTCATAGTCTATAAATAAGTAATCAATCTATTAGAAGGGAGTTTCACTTAGTTTGTTGCAATGTTCATAATAATTATTTAAGATTAAAGAGTGGATTAGGATATTAGTGATCCAAAAAATAATTAAAACATTGTGTTATGATTTTAATTTTGATTACATTGAGTCTTGAAAACTACACAATAATATTATTTAATAAACAAGAAATCTGTGACTGATTATTTATCATAAAATTTTTAAAAGACTATTCACTCCCCACCGACTTTTACCTTTTTTCTATAAATATAAATCAAACCATGTATTGAAATTTCGATTGTGATATTGGATTTAGGAAAAGATATTTAACATTTTTAGTTAAATTATAATTTTTTTGGGAGGTTATAATATTATAGAATTTCAAAAATATAGTGAAATTTAATAAATTATTTAACATATATTATTTGAATATGAAATTTTATTTAAGTTATTTATATAACTTAATACATATAGAATCAAATAATATGGTAATAAATGACCAAATATTTTATTTAGTTATAAATTTTTTGGATAGAAAACTTTTTAGAGGGTTTTTGTGGGAAGATTTGTGAGAAAGGAACAGGGATGTTCATGGAAAAATTAAAAAAAGAAATATTTTAGAATTTTTTAGTAATTCCCTATTATTTGGATTAATTTTCATTAAAATTAGTGGTTTATGTTAAATGGATAATGAAATAAATGGTAAGAGTAATAATTATATAAAATTAAATATTATTTCTAATTATAGAGGATTATTGGGCAGTAAATATCATTGAATAATTTTTTGGACTCTTAATTATCATCTATTATTTTTCAATGTGAATTTATTATGCTTTTATGGGTAGACATATAATATATGATATAAAATATGGATACGAATTGTAAAATTGACTATAAAAATATGATGTGAATGAATTCAAGTGATGGATGTTAAATTGATGATATAATTTATTAAATAAATTAATTAACATTCTATAATATTTTTTAAAGTGGATTTCGAATTAGTATTCTTTTAATATTAATTTAAAATTTTTGAGTTTCATTATAATTTTTTATATAATTCTATAAAAATATAGATTTCTATTATATAGATATAAATTAATGATTTTTGGAATGAACAATTTGATAGAAATAATTCAATAAATTATTTTAAAGGTGGAAATATTACCATTTGTAATTAAATAAAAATTATTCTAATTATTACTTATGATAAATAGTTATATTCTTTGATTAAAAAATAATGGTGTAAAATTGTGTTGATTATTATTTATATATATTATTAAAATATTTATTATGGAAAAATATACATTTTGGAGCTCTTAGTTATGACATAATTATAAACAAAATATATATATGTGAATTATTAGAATATAACTTTTGATTTGAGTTTTAATAATTCAACATTATCATAAAACCATTATATTGATAAATAATAAGTATTTTTAATAGATGGTATGAAATATAGTCATTGAATGTAACATTGGGATCATGTGACATAGCTATGTGAATATTCCTAAGTTGAGGATAATAATAATCAGTAGTAGCGAGTTACAAATGTATAGTGTGAATTTTATGTCCTCCATACCAACACGGAACGTGGTTGTTCCAAATATAACATGTTTTTATTTCATATTTATTTATTTTAATTTTATTGAGTTTTATCATATAGGTTGTCAGAATAGATGAATGTGATGATTTTAAATGAGTTATTTATAAACTATTCAAACCATAAGTCCCAATGACATCATATTAATGGGGGTTGGTAGGTGAATTTGGGTATAACATTCATCTAACAAAACTAAAAATCTTCATTAATAAATAGAGACCATAAAAAAGGATAACATCAATCAAACTACAAAAAAAATAAAATGCTATATTAAATATAATTGGATAATGATTTTAGTTTTCTCACTAAAAATGGATACATTAAATCAAAAACACTAATGGTGTGTTGATACCCCAAAATCACTACACATAGTTGAAATTATAAGAATTTATAAATGTAAAATAACATAACCCATGGTCACCTCCACTTTCTTCCAAACCATGATATTATTCAAGAATGGTATTAAAAAATATTCAGTATATAGGTCACTATAAATGAATATATATATATGAAATAATAAATAAATAATGTCTTAAAGGGTGTTTCTATTTATGTAACCCCTAAATTTATCAAACCCAATAATCAATAATGTTATCCCAATAAACAAGGAGATCATAAATATATAAGAGATGCAATGATTTATTACTCAATCACTTTTTATTAATGTGTTAAAATTCATAAAAAAATTTATTTTATGTATTTTTTTACAGTATCATTTATCAAAAAAGACTTTTCAAAACATTTTAAACTTCTATAACCATCAACAATTATCAATTATGGATCACCATAAATGATAGTGTATTTAAAAAATAATACTTTCAAATTTTATTAATATCTTTAAAATATTAAAAAACCACAATGTTGACATGAACAATAGATATTAGATCTATAATTCAATACCTTAGACTAATAACCATAATTTTTAAATTCTTATATGTCATTGTTAGGAATTGAGCTCATAGAATAGGATGTGAATAAACACATTCATTCTATAAGGGATTTAAAATGATCAAATGTGAACCTATTTTAACCATAAATAATTACAATAACATTAAACAATAAAAAGTCATTTAAATCCAAAGTACCATTTATGTTTAGAGGTTTAAATATATAAGAGAAACCTAAAAATAACAATGTTCCTGAATTTACTATATTATATTTATTTTATCACTGTATAAAATGCTAATTAATAAATAATATATATTAAACAACTCCCAAAAATTTCCCCATTTCTGGTACACCTCTAGGAATATCATTTGTAATAATTTTTATTATATAACAGGGAATTATAAATATATAAATTGTGAGATTAGATGCATAGTATATGTAAAAAAATTATTAATAATCAAATATCACAAACATCCATAAAATGATTATAAATAATATTGATGGAATAGATAACAAACAATATTTTCATAACAGAGTTAAACTAAAATAATGAGACACCCATTGATAATATATGAAATAAAAAAATTCACATGGATTGAAATAAGTTTTTCTCTATCTATTAAATTAATAATGATGGAAAGATAACACCATGTCTCAAGTCAAAACATCTAGATCAATGAAAACATGATCTTCCTATCAAAGAATAATTTCTTGAAAATATATTTTTCTTGGTAGTAATACACAGAAATACCCAATCTAGTTTTTTTAATAAGACATACTAATGCACCATGTAGATATTGATGGCCCCAACCATATATTATTAATTAAAATGAATCCATCCAATGAATAAATCAATAATATATAAAACATAGAACCATTATGCCATTATAGTGAATAAAAATCAGTATTAGGATAATAAGAATATAAATATTCAATATTTCACTAGAATATAAATGGAATAGGATTATTTCTTATTATTCTAGAAACTAACATTATATAGAGTACAAAATATATGGTTATGTCAAATATTTACTTATTTAATAAAAAGTTAAAATCTAGGTGAACTCCATTTAATATAATGATGTAAATATAGAGTGTTCAAAATGGAAATGCATTAGAAAAAAGTATTCCTGTAAATAATGATTATTTGGTAATAAAATGTGTATTGTTGATTTTCAGGAGTTATATAAATTAATGAAATAAATAGATTATTTAGAAGGTAATATCTATATAATATATGAATCAAAAGAAATAAATAACTATAGAATAAATATTATATATCAATGAATAAATATTGAGATACAACAATCCTTATGATAATTATAACTTGTGAATCCAAATTACATGAGAGGAAAACAATGAAATTGAATTAAATTCATTTTAAATGATGTATATATTGAATTTAATACACCCTGTAAAATAAATTACGGTGTGTTATGTCAAACATGGTTTTCAAGGATTTGAAAAACATACTAGGATATCCTTAAATTTAACACTATGCTTGATGTAAATTACATTTGATACTGAAGTTATAAATAAGTGTCTTGAAACCATATTAATTATGGAGGAAATATAATTAATAGTGTTAATTATTTTGAATAAATTAAAATCGGAACAATATATTCCAATAATAATGTTTCTAACTAAAAGGAAGAAAATTTAATTAACCCAAACCCATACCTTAATTCCAAAAATCCATTAAATTAGTTTGATCTCTATTATAAATAAAATAAATTTCCCAATAACCTATTTTGTATAATTACTCATATCTATAATAGTATAAAAATGTACTATAAATTTTGTATTTATATTTACATAAGTTTTTTTACCTCCTTTCAATATTGATTGTGTGTAATCAAGGTCATTTAGAAGTGGATTAAATATAGCTTCATTGATATTTTTTGTTATAAAAAATCATTCACAGATCATAAAACATGCTATTATCTTTTCTAAAATTACTTATAATGTTATAATTTCATTTTATATGTGTTTTTTATCTGATCGTTATTGATGAAATCATAAATGAGTTTATTTCAATGATTCTTCATGAATGAGAATATATATCTCAATTTATGAGTTTATAATTAATGTGGAAATTCATGACTCAAAATCAAGTCATTTCTTTCGTATTTATATTCTATATTATCATTAATTATTCTCTTATTGTTATCTTGGAATTAAAGATCAATTCTCAACATGTTTTTTAGAATTACACAAACATTAACATTTTATAATTAATGGATTACTATGATTATTCAAGTTGGTTCTTTTGGGAATAATATTATTATTATAAAATAATAATTCTATATCTAGATAATTTTTACACTCTGAGTCATTTTTTATAGGTATTTATACAAAATATTAAAATTAATTGTTAATGGAAAACATCATTGAGGGGGTAATCCGTACAAAACACAAGTAACATTTTCGTTAGCTTATTACTGAGAGTTAAATAAAGTGTATTATAATTTTACTATTGTAAATAATAATTATCTTATATATTTAAAATTTATTCTTCAATTTTCCGCTTATAATGAGGAAATAATGGTGGTGGTGAAAAATGAATTTGACTTTATCCTGGAGGAAGTACTCTGTAAAAAGAACAAATAACAGTTGGTTTTTTCATAATTAAAAATTTTAATGGGGGTTATCTCTGACAAACAATGTACAGAAAATGTATAATAATAAAATTATTACATTATATAGTAATTAAAAAATTTTATTTTTTTAATTAATAATAAAAAAATAATTAGTAAAAATTACTCATTTTGAGGACTTCGGTGTAAATTTGGAAAATTCCAAGGAATGGGATGGATTATGATAATATTATCTTAAAAAGTTATTAAAATGTTAAAATATTATTCCAGGGGATGTAAAAATGATGTATTATGAATCTAAAACCAAAAATATATAATGGTATTGAAAGGGTGTTTAGAGGCCCCAATTATAATTTGTGAAAATGTCATTTTATTGATAATATTTCAATTTGATATATAGAGGAAACAAGTTTCTCATGCCATGTATCTCAAAAAATGGATAATAATTTAGTGTGGGATATTGTAAGGTTGATAATATGTCGTCAAATCAATTATATACTTCTTTGTAACATGTTTCAAACTCATTAAAACAATATTTATTACTTTTCCCATTTATTATTTTACTATGGTAACTATTACTTCAGGTATGTAAATAACATTAATTAGTAAATATATAATTTTAGATAAAATAAAATTTTGGAAAATAAATTTAACATAATCAATTTAATTTATCTGAATAAGTATCGATGTGTATTTGAAATTAATTTTAACATTGTCATGTATAACATATGAAACTCTAATTATATCATAACTATAATTGTGAGCATAAAATTTATGTTTGATGTAAAATTTTCAACCTAATAGAAATTACTCGTATAAATTTAATTATTATAAAATATAATTGGTTTTAAAATAAATAAGACACCATATTTTATGAAAATATTATTTAGTTAAAATAAAATTGGAAAAAATGTTAACTGGAATGTTTTTATTAAATCATCAAAATGTTATGTGTAGTTTTTATAATATTAAATTTAGTAATTTTAAAATATATAATTTTATATCTTATTTAATCAAATAAAAAATTGAAATATTTTATACAATTCTAGGTCATTATTATAATTTTATAATTTTCACTATTTTTGTAAATACTAAATTATTAATTATTCCCCTAAAAATAATTATTTCAAAAAAATTCAAACAATTATTCATAAGAAAATTTTAATGTGTTTAATAAAAAATTGATTCCTATTTTGAATTATTAAAAGTTTCTTTTGTATAAGTTATCATTATATATAGTTACATAATTGAAACTATTTTCATCTCAAAATAACATTTTCAAAAAATAATAAATATTTATTTTCAAATTTTCTTTCAATTACTAATGATTCTATTTTTAATATACTATTAAAATTACAAATATATATATATTTCATAAATAATATATACATTATTTTATAATCAAAAGAATAAATTTCAATTATTAAAGTTTCATATTTTAAAGTATAAGTTGTTCTTATTATTTATTTATCTAGAATAATTTGGTTTACCAATTCATTAGAAATATAGTTAAAATAATTTTTATTTGAATATATGTTTCGTAATTCAACTACATATATTTTTACTCACCAATAAAATGACTTCATTTTAAAAATTATATAATTTTTCAAGGTTTTTTGTGGTTTAATATTGATTATATGACCTAATATAATACATACTAGGCCTTAATGTTATAAATAACATTTAATATATTATTGGTATATTATATTAATTTAAATACAATAAATTTACTTTTTAGTATTCAATATACAAATTTATCCATGGTGTATTAATTTACAAAAAATTATAGTGTTGTGCTCTGGATTAATTCTATTTTTCTCCAGTTATTCTTTTTAGAAAAATTTAATATTCCATTATTACCAAAAAGAGTATTCTATAGTCATTTTGAAAATGAACATCTAAAATGGCCCATTTTATTATCATTTGGAAACTACTAAAACTAAAACAAATTATTAAATAATAATAAGACCCAAAACTATGATATTACTTTCATAAACATCTATATTTTCAACCATACTAATTAACCATGTAAGTATCCTAAAAATACTACCCTGAATAGATCATGTTTCTCAACATAGTAATGTCTTACACCATAATCTATTTTATTATCCAATGGCCTCCCTGAATTTCAAAAAATTTATTCCTAAAAAATATTATTCCAAATTTTTACATACATTAGATTATCTTGGTTTTTAAAGTACTAATTTTTTTAAATTATTGGGTTCTAGATTGCCTTTATTCACTTATCACAAATTTTATTTTTTTATGTCTACTATATACCTCGTCATGAATATAGTTAGGGTACATGAAACAACTAGTATTATTTTCTATCAATTTCCTATAATACATTGGTTCAATCATTATCCAATTAATGATATTGTGTACCCAAATTCTCACATTTACTATCATATGATCACAAAATCATATATACATCTATTATATGGGAAATTTTGAGTTGATAATATGTAAATGATTATTAACCAAAATAAATGTGACAAATATGATTTCATAGTTGACTTTGAAATTAGATTATTTAATTTTCTCTTTTTTAATCCATATATATATTTATTTTCATGTTTTATTAACATTAATTTAGTATTTTTCTCTGTATTATATTTTTTGTTTATTTATACGCCCACCCAAAAAATTTATATGTTACATCTATAGTATATATAGATAACATTTACGGGTGTGGGGTAACATTAGTTGTGGACACCAGATCCTTGTTTATGGTGGTTGATTATATCACTATTAACAAAGGGTTTATAGATGGTGATAAACATGTCATAGTATTCACTCTTATCTATTTTATTTGTATAATATGAAATTAATTTTATATATCTCATTCATGTATTATTGACCCACAATTTCTCTTAATAATTTCTTGGTTGTGTGTATTTTTTTAGAAAGGAAATGAATTCTATATATGTGTGTTGATATATCATTAGTGGTATTCATCTACCCCTTGAAATTTTGTTGTCCTTATTTGGTCATAATAAAAATCAGTATCAATATACATAGATTCCCATATGAGGTGTGTTAACACTAATAATAAACAATCATTAAACAAAAAAACCATTTAGTTTCATATTAACTATGACTTAGAAACACATTTTATCACCAAAAATCCACTCCATATTCTATATTGGGAAAAAATTTCTATTTGGAACTATCTCTATCCCTTACATAAATTAATATCTCCAGGAAATCCCATTTTCTAGTGTCCAAAAAATAGTTCATACTATGTAGACAATCTATCATGTTCCAAAATTAATTTTTCCTATCAAAAAATTTCACAATCAAAATTAATTATTTACCTCTTAGTTTATATTCAGTATAAATACACCACTACTAATACCATATTCCAAAAGGGATCCAATATAAACATACATGAATAATATGTTAATTAAATGGATTAATTAATAGATAAAAAAATTGGTTAACATCCCATGGATATAATGGTTTAGTGTCCAGGGGACAATAGACTAGAAAATACTATTTTTAAAATTCTTTGAACATATCTCCATAAACTAAATCTATTCTCAAACATTCAATGTGACATAATTTTCTTAATCATACTAGGATGGGAAAAACTAATAAGGTTTTATCTCAAATACAGAGTATGTTAAAACAATTTAAAGATCAAAATTTTTAGGACATAAACAAATGGAAAATCACAAATAATGAAAAATATAGGATTTAATATAAAACCCAAAAATAATATTTAGAAGTAATCATAAACATTATACATACCATAACAATTGATAAAACATATATCATTAAATGATATAAATAAAACAGAAATCACATAAAATGGTACATTGAACCAGACAAAGAATTTTCCGCAATCACAATAATAAGATTTCATATCATCATGAACCTAGATACCCACAGATATGTTCACTAATTAAATTATGAGTATAATTAAATGATATCAAATACACCATTTCTAAATATATCTACTTTCTAACCCATTCCCAAAAAATATTTATATCATGATATATAATACAAAAACAAATACATTTGCAGTATTTGTAGGTCTCTCCCATCTCATAATCTTCACATTTCTATTCAACTTAGTAAAAATAATCATCATGTCATAATAAAAACCATTTAAAAAATTGGATTCTGGGACCCTCTAAATTATCATATAGAGAACGCATGGGAATAAATTTGATTTTATAGAACATCCCAAAGAAAATAATTTATCATTCATAAGAACACAAAAAGTAATATGAGTTTCATAAAATATCCAAATTACATCATAAATTAAATCATGTGATCTTATAAAAGTGATCACACAAAATTATTATATAATAAAATAAAATCATAGGGTGATAAATGATAAAGAAACACATTGAAGGAATAATGATTTGAAAGATAATGTAATATAAATAAAAAAATATAGTTTTGAAAAATGATATTCCTCATTATTAAATATATAGTTACTAGTATTATTTAAAAAATATCAAATGGTATAATGAGAGAATAAAAAATTTCATTCCTTGGAATGGAATTGGATTAAAAGCAAATTATACATGAATAAAAACCATATCATCAATTTAATGAATTTTACATTAAAAAATATAATTTCAAAAAATATGTTGTATAACTCAATTAAATTACTTTTATTTACAAAGGTCCATACCAAGACCCTTATTTTATAGGTAATAAATTTATCAATATTTCTCATAAATATAAACACATTAATTACCAATTTTTTATACATATTCAAAAAACATTTCTTTCAATTTATCATTAATAAGAATATATACATGTATTATACATTCATAATATCTTTTCAAAATTTTAATTTAATTATATTTACCAATTTGAGCTTGGATTGTAAAATTTGTGTCAATCATTTTGTTCTCCCAAATATTTTATTTTCCAAATCAATTGTGGTTTTATAGTGGATATTTTATAATGGATAATAATTATATAATAGTATAACATTTTAGTTCTTAACATGTTTCATGAAAAATAAAATGGTAATTCAAACTTTTTGGGTAATTTTACTATACTGATGAAATACCATATAATGAATGTTACATGTTTTGTTATCCAAAAAAAAGATAATAATTATATATATTAAGAAATATAAGTTCATGGACTCTTGAATCCATTGAAAAGATATGATTTATATTTTTGTATAAAAATAAAATAAAATTTGTAGTCATTTTCACATCAAATGATCCTTTTGTCCTATTTTTTGGTTGATTTAGAAAAAAATGTTACATAGATTTGTGTTTTACAAAAAATATATAAAATTATTTGTTTGAAATTACTCATCCAAACTAAATTAGAAAAAAAACATCTAGATCTTCTAATAAAACAATTTTAATTATTTTAAAATAAATTGTGAGTATAAAATTTGAATTAAGGGGTTTTAAAAGTATTCTTAAAATACTTTTATAAATAATACAAAAAATCTAATTTGAAAGCATTCTATTGAAAAATTTAATCCCAAAACTTTTCTTGATTATAGAAAATAATAAACATTTGACGGAATAACTATTTATATATATATATATTTATATATAACTAGGAGATTAGTGAAGTCCTTATCAGATATACATTTCAAATAAATGGTAAATATTTATCATATTGAAAAATAATTATTAGAAAAATATAAAATACATCAGAAAAAATTGAATTCTTCAAGAAAATTATTATAATCATTATTTTCTCATATTCTTTTGGGGGGGGGGGGTAAAGTTATATCAAATTTTTGCAATTGATTTATGATTTCTATAGGGTTTAACCACATGGAGTTCATGTCTTTCTCAGGGAAGTCTCCCTCTAGCTTGACTATGATGGTCAGTGGGAGCGACAGTCGACTTCAAGCTACGTGAAGGGAGTGACGATCAACCTTGTCGTAGTTGGTTGTCTGGACTGATGGTTGGATTTGATCATGGTGGAATTTCAAGCGTTGGAGATCAGACTTAGTGGGGTTGTTAGTCTTAACTTGTGGTTAACATGTCATATCTGGTGCAAATATCTTGTCTCAGATAAGATCTTGTCAGATTTGGCCAACATGGGATATTCTTGGGGCTTCGGGCATCACGATGGAGAAAGGAATGAGTGGAGGGAATTGCAGTTGATGGTAGCATTGTGTATCAATCCTGATGTTTGACTTCAAGGTGAAGGTTTTGGCATCGATATTGGGCAAGGAAGTAGTGGTTTAAATCATGAATTATAGCAGCGGAGTGCATTGGTCCCTACTATCAACTACATGGTGTTTTTTGGAAATGGTCGTAGCTCTCATTGGGGGTCATAGAAGTGTAGTGGTTTCTATTGTGATAATTGGGGTCTCTGAATGATGTGTTCATCAACATGATCTTAGGAATGAGGAGGTGGCATGGGTTTCTTGGTCATGCACATTTGTTGGCGACTCAGTTTTTTTGTAAAAATCATTCTCATCATGTATACATTCTTTAAATATATGGTCTTGGTTTTGTAATGGTTTTTCTCCTACTTTGATTTCAGGATACTCAATTTAAAGGCTATATAACTTGGGGCATGTGGGCCTGCATTTCAGGGGTTCACCCTTACCCAGTTCAATGGGTTCCAATTTTATTTTTATTTTCATAATGATATTCTCCCACAACCTTTTTGTTATTACATTGTTTACATTGAAAATAATAATTTTATAATGGAAATAAATTATAAATGGAAACCATTAATAAATCCATGATGATACAATAATCATAACTTTATTAAAATGTCCCCTTGAAGTCAGATATTAACTCCCCATTCCTCATCATCACATTTGATACCCAATATCCACATTTTATAAAAAAAATTTATATGGATCTCTTTTCTAATATTGGTTCCACTAAAACAGCCTTTCCAAAACAACATAAATAATTTTTAAAAATAAATTATATCATACAAACATCAAAAAAAATATTTTATGGAAAATATAGTAGTGGTGAAGAGGAATCCATATTTTACCACGAGTACATATAATAAATTATGAAAATAAATTATAAAAAAATGAAAAATGATTTTTATAAATGTTATGGAATCTTCATATTAATTATAGTGTGTGGACATATCTATAACATTGTCTAACATCAATACATTTACAATTATACTTGATTCATAAAATAATTTCTTTTAATACCATCTAGAAATTCTATATATAATTATTGAAATATACACTTTTTAAAAGGCATTAAAGTTAGGTTTTTTATAGAGGGTATTCAAAATATAAAAGAAACAAATGGTTATAAAATATATCAATGTTACCTCAACATAAAAGTAAATTATTTCTTAGTCAGGGGTATTTTGTCACATCAATTGTGTGGATGCACCAAGGAAAAATAAACTGGCGTGTAGAGAGGGATATCATGATCATGGGGTTGTATTTATATACCAATGTGGGCTCTCGTTATAGATAATAGGAATACACACTAGTATATTTTAATATTTTTATGTTTTTTATAATTTTTTTTGAAATTTATTAATTAAATTTTAAAATATATGAAATTCATATCTTGTATGTGTATGATTTTCGAATATATATAGATATAAATATCAACCAGAAAGAGAAAAGATCTTAGTTCGATCTTCAAAATATCATGGTATAATATTAATATATATTTAGGTATATCAAATGGAATGAATATCTAAGGAGATCTGAAAATAATATTCATGGAAGACCTATAATTGATAATATGAATACATAAATATATATATATATACTCTCATTACTGCAAAATGTGGGATCTGGGTTAACAATACAATGAAGTTATAGGAACATATTAAAAAATGTAGATAATGATTGATTTTATTTATGTTTCTTCATTTAGTTACATAAGTAATTTTAAACTCATTTTGGGATAGTTGCTTCATGATTTATCGATGTGATTTCTTGAAACAAGATAAGGTACATCGATATTTTTGACCATGAAAATGGATTTGGATGTTTAAAAGGATCACCCAATAGTTATCAGGAAGTACATGGATGTATGTTGAATAAAACAAATTTTAGTGTCATTGTGTAGGAAGAGAGACCCTCATATAGACCATGATATGATTTAGAATATGACAACATAATACTATTAATTAAAAATATGATGAGAATACAAATTCAACATTGTGCTAGGAAATTATATTTTCATCTGAGAAGAATGATTTTTCAGGAACGAGAAGGATAAAATGATATTGATGATCACATATTTTTTCTCGATATATGAGATGAAATATAAATTAATCAGATGTCCATGATCATTATGATTGAATGAGGAATAGATAAATGCGGCCTTTTAAGTACTGAAACAATAACCTCGTTGTTCAGATCCCACACATGGATTTTTCCTTTCTTGGCATTCAATTATATATGAATCACTCTAATTAAAATCACATTACAAAGCACTTGAGGGTCGTCACAGGGAAACACAAATAAACACACTTAGGATAATGGGACACATAAACCCAAATATATTACTTTATTTTGAAACCCCATACCTAGACAAAATATATGAATTTATTTTGAAACCCCATACCTCGATAAAATAAATATTACATGACCCTGATGAGGGAATCGTGTCGAGTAATAGGTGAGACAAATAAAAATATAGGAGGACCTGAAGTGAAAGAAATGAATTGTGGTGTAGAATCAACAACCACTATGCTGGGTGGAACACAAAAGTGTAGTGGTATACTCAATTAGATCACCATGGTGAATAAAATATTGCTATTATGTAGACGATACCACTGTGGTGTAAAAGTGTACACAATGGAATTGAAAAAACTAGTGAATGAGACATGTGGAATATAGAGGGGTACTATGTTATGGAGTCAAATCTGTAATATTCCTTTGGAGCTCTAGACTAAACCCAATCAAAGAAGGAGATCTATATTTATAGGGGTTTAATATGAATTAAAAAAATCCTAATAAACATCCCCTATAAATAAAAACATGTGATAAATTTATTAACATTTAAATGGACAAATAAAATACATAACCCAAGAATAATCATGAGAATTTGAAGCTCCATGTGACTGATGAAAACATTCCTTTTAGTGTGTACCAAGTAACCAAGTTGAAACTCTATCCATTAAATCCTCCATGATAAAGGAAATGTTGTAGTATATAAAGGACAATGTGACTATGGTGTAGCCATCCACTATACGGGGTGTCTTCAACCCGTATGCTACCATTTCAATGAATCCTCTATGTATACTATATAGCTAACTACTGTAATGTGTAGTCTATAGTGATGTAGTGTGGTAACATATATTTTGGTTGCATGTATAGAAAAATATAATTTTAGTATACCAAAAGTTTTTCAATTACATAATACCTTGCCGGAACATGTCCCAAATAAAATAAAATCATGAGAAGAAGTAAAAAACATCATGAATTTGATAAAGTGTGTAAAAATAAATACCATTATTCCCCCACAACAAAAATATTCTAACCCCAAAAATCTAGCCAAGAACACTCCACTTCAGAGAACTAATGATATTGTTATTTCATTAGTGATTAACACACCTATGTATCAAGATAATCCAAGACTTTATGCCTCAAGAATAAAATCAAGGATATGTATTTACAATGTTCTCCATTTATATAAGAATGAAAAATGAAAAATTATTTTTTGGTCATGAATATACTAGGATCCATATCCATATCCTACCAACATAATACATGATATGGATCTTAGTGAAACTTCTCATGCTAAGAAACATAATACACCTAGAGGATATATGCTGGTTGTGGTGGAAATTTCAAATAGTATGTCACATTACAATTCAATTCCATATCCTTAAATGGACACATGTATTTTTACACCCATTTTATATAATTTTCAAGCTACAATGACATATCCATGATGAAAATATCAAAAACACCAAATCATCATCACCAAAACAGAAATGGAATTTACAACAATTAGTATATGATATCTAAAATATCCCTTACATTTAATCTATCTAATAGATCAAAAACATTTGACATTATCTATTTTACCAAACTAGTTAGTTTAATGGAAGCATCATGCACCATTGAAAATTAATAAATGTTTTCTCTTGGTCAACCATAAAAAAATTCTAATTGTTCCATCCTATTAGAAAACTGTTATATATTATTATATTGAAACTACAAAAATCCAAAATACTTGTCCCATACTCATAAAAATACAAGAACACAAGTATCTATAATCTACTCTAGAATATAAATCCCCCTTATTATCTGGACATCCATTTTAGGATGATATACTATGATAATATTCAGTTAGGATCCCATTTCATCTAAAATTCCCTTCAAAATGAGAGTAATGAATATAGGATCCCAACATGGAATGATTTCTGATCACACTGCATTAAATATAAAGAATTATTTAAAATTTAAATTTCACATGTCCTCAACCATAGTGGTATTAATATTCTAAATGAATTGAGTTTATTTATTCAATCGTTCAATGATCATCCATATTTAATTCTTATAAAAATATTTGTATGAAAATACAACCATAAAGTCAGTAAATATATTTTCCCACATACATGTTGACATGGGTAGTGATTTAAGAAAATATAAAGTCTTTGGATTTTCACCCCTAACCTATTGATAGGTATAATATCTGGGATAATAATCATAACTGCCTCGTTTCAAACATAGCCACCATAAAAGTTTCCACATGTCATAAAACATCTTTTGGGTACTATGGTTCATTTTCCAATGGGAGTCGTGAAAATATTACATTGTAGCCTAACCCAGTTTTATTAGATGGAATAATTGGTTTTTGATTCATAGAATAACCACTAATGATAGGGACCAGTCATCGATAGCCTATAAACCATATATATGATTCAAAATTCCCCAAAAACCATAATTTTGTTACTATTCATGAAGAATCCTCTTTTGTAATGTGTATTTCAAATGAACACCAAATTAATAGTATGGTCATTCTCATAGTATTATAAATTCATATGACAAAGGAGGTCAAGCAAACATCACAACTCAAAAGACACTTTAATGGATTGGGATGAAAGGTTTCTACTCAATTCACCACATATGAAATCCCCCTTAGCAAGAGTGTATGAAATGTAAAAATAAAAATGTTTTAGTTACTACAACCATGATCACAATCAACCAGTAATATTATATTGAGAGAAGATATATTTCAGGAATATATAATCATAGTACATGGTTGATGTTTCACAAAGAATGTAATTCCACAAACTAATAAGGTCTTGAATCACATCTATGAGTTAAAGATCATATGTGGGATAGTAATTTTCATGATATAGAGGCTAATAAAAACCATATCCACCATATTATATCTGTAAATAAAAACTCATACCAATCATGAATTCTATGAATCTTAGACAAATATATATCCATTGTTGTCTTTTAGAAGAGTAAAAACTGGATTTGAATTCATCAGATTATTTAATTAAAATAGTTAAACATTGTATGCCAAATCATAAAAGAAAATTACTCGAGCTTTAATTAGAGTGGAGACCAGAGGATACATAATAGACAAATTATTCATAAAAATTTTATAATATCCATCCAATCCTATGAATCACTGAATCTGAAATTAATTTTGTAGTTCCTCCAAATTCATAATAGGTTTCCCCTTCTCTGGATCAATTGATACATAATGTTTTGAAACCACACGTCCTTTGAATTTTACTTCATTTATCCATAATTTTTATTAACAAATTCTAGGTTAATGTGTAATAATTCTAAAAAATATCTAGTAATTTTCTCTTATAAAATAAAGGGACCACTATATTATTAGAACAAACCCTTAATTAATCCACAAAAATCATTCCCATGGAATCTAGGTACTCCTAAAAAATCATCTTCATCAATTCCATTCACACTGTAAGAGAATTGGTTAGACCAAAAAGAATAATTTAGAACTCAAAATGGACATACATTTTTTAAATATAGTCTTATGAATGTCAAACACACTGGTGATTACAATACTAAACATTAAACATTGGCATAAACCTCTTCCCATTGAATATTTCAGAATAAACAATCTATATATAGAAAAACAAACAAATTATTTTCTGTTACCATATATTGATTTTGATATTAAACAAAAATATGAAGTCTCTCTTCCACATATATATTAAAATTAATTAATGGTTCATAATAAGAAACACTAGGTCAGATAAATCAATTAGAATGAAATAATAAAATTTATTTTTAAACATAATTAGTTTCTTGGCTTCCATATTGTATTAGTGAATAAGGATTGGATGGGTTCCTAGTACAATGTATATAGAAAATCGTACACCCCTTTATAGGGGAAACACATAAATATGATATGAAATTCTATCAGGAGACTCAACAAATACCTAGGGATATCCTTAACCTGAATGTCTGGGGTGCAATTAAAAGGAAAACACATAGGTCATCATAACCAACACTAAAAGAGGATGTTGTTATTGAATTCACATCAAGTTCAATTATCAATAAAGTAAATGAATAACTCCGTTGGTGTAAGTACATGAAATAGATCAATTCTAATAGTTAATACGTTTTATTTGGGTTATCAACCAATACATATAATTAATTAAATCTTGATGTTTTATATCTAAAACCAAAAATCACCATGAATTCATTGAATATGATGGATTGAATTTACACAAAGGGTATTTGATAACTTTGTTTTCATTATCTAAATTAGTGTATAAATCTCCCAAACATAAGTAATGATCACCATTATAATATTTAACAATTCCATGATACATATAGATATATTTAAATGAGATGATCCAAAATCAAATAAAGAGAACATTAAAGGTGAGTCCAAAATAATTGTACTTCTCACTGACACAGAGAACATATATTCTTCCACTTGAGATTCATATATTTCATGAAGAATCATTTTATATATTATTATGGATGAAACCCATTTGTAATTGATGAAACAAGTTTCTCCACAGATTCTCTCAAAACTAATGATCACATTCCACTATATTTAGTAGTATAAATGTAGAAGAACCATGGTAAATGTTATCTGTGTCGAAAGGAGATATAATTATATGGATCCTAACTGAAATCATGATTATTATTCCTTTCCCTATAAACCACATTATATTTGAGAGTAAATTTAATGAAAATTGTGGATGATTTAGTAGAGGTATATTGTTGTGTCCCGACCCGCCTTCACCAAAAGGAGGGAAGGGTCAGCAGATTGCCAGGACCTTCCTTCTTCAAGTTGATGGAGAGATAATGACCCCCGAAACCCACCTTCAATAGGTCCCAGAGTGACAACCAGTGCCAATGGTATAGAATCACTCACTAAATGGGAGGAATTACCCTTTTTCCTTTAATAAGAATGTGAGCTAAGATTGTAAATCCCACAACACCAAAACTAAAAGTGCAAGAAAATCCAAAAAAACCATTCCCATATGCATGTTCAGAATGTAAATACCATAATGTACAAAGTGACTACAATGGTAAAGTACCTAATAAAGAAAACAACAACTGCAACTGTCCTAATGGTCTGAGCTACTATAGTCGAGCATGATCGCTGAAGTCCTATTGGAATCATGAAAATTGTTTTATATACAAAGGGTGAGCATACAAGTATACTTAGTAGGGAAAACCAAAGACTCTCGTGCACAAGTGGGGGGAATGTACTAATGTCCCGTGAGAAAAAGAATAAACAAAATACCTAACAAGGTAAACTATCCACCCAATCCTCACCAAGGCACACTCCCAAAATAACGCAAGTCAAGTAATGTATAGTAATAGCACATCGATGTTTGGGTACCCCGTGCCACATTCCCACTGGTTATTGAAGACATCCTACACATCAAACCAATCCCGCCATTTTCACTGCAGTCCCACTCCCACACCCTTCCCGCACACACCTGGGCTATAACCTCACGCATTCCCACTGCCAAACCCCGCCAGCACACACCTATGCCACACCAATCTCATGTAACCATGCATGTAAACACCTAGTCCAGAACCACCACGGTCACCCTCGAAGACAAATGGGATACTAGATCCACTACCACGCCCGAAGACACCTGGGCCTCATCCCGAAGACACTTGGGAAACTACCTTCCCACACACACCTGGGCCATAACCACCACACTACCCCGCCCGAAGGTTCTTGGGCTAATAATGGACATCGGGCCATCACAGCATGCCTGATGATACTTAGGATATCTGGGAAAGGGAACAGAAAAGGAGCTAATAACCAGCCACTAATGGAAGTGTTGGGAAAAACACCCTCCCCCATGAAATGGAGGTTCGACACTAAGTGATCAACATAGGTGGGGAACGAATAAGAAACACAAAACTATAAGTATATGTATAGGTAACAAGGACTCACCCAAAGTTTAGGTTTTTCTTCATCCCACCAAAAGAACACAATCAGTACTACGTCCAAGTCACAACTCATGCCAAACCAAAACCCATTTGTCCAAACCTGGTTTACATGTTCAGTAATAATGTTTAAAAAAATGTTTCCGCAACTACTGGGCAACTAACACCATAAGCACAAACCAAGGGAAAAAGATCTAGTCAGACGTCAATTTAAGCATTGACACCCAGTTCTCTTGTAAAGCCACAACAACCAATGAAAACCCCAAGATATAGCCCCATGTATATTATCCAAGAGCCAAAAAAGGTTTCTCAACAACAGAGGGTCCCACCCCTATTCGTGATATAACATAGGATCATATCCTCGCTTTCACAACCATAAGAATATAACAACTTCTGATCCCATCCCCACCCACATCACCCACAATCGGCCCGTGAATAAAAACTACCAAGCCACTGCCACCAACACAAAGCAGGACCTTGCGGGTATTTTCAGATTTAAAAGATTTAACACACTCCATGATTCCAATACCATTGTACTTTAACCGGGGATATCACAGAAAAGGATTGATCCTGGTGCTTTCAATTTATTTAGCTGAATTTATGTAATTAACCAATTTACTTTACACGACAAGGGTTCATAACCACAATACAATCCATTTAAATCAACAGAGGAAAGGGTTCATTAGTGAACAAGGAAAGACCACAAATGGCCATTATTTTCAGTAGGCGTAAGCCCGAAGAATTCAAAAATCATTAATCATGGAAGATTATAAAAACAAACAAAGCATCATCATCGATCACACCCCTCCCCCTTCGTTGTTTATAGAATCCTTGCATTATCTTCATTAAGGTTTGTTTCATCCAATTCCACAGAATCAAAAGTATTCCCACCCCACATGATACACAAAAAGGGAGAGACGAAATAGATATTCCCTACCTATTGATAATGATCGATGCTAAGCCTGGGCGTGGAATTCCACGGATAGCGATGCGGCTGATGTGAATGAAAAGCGGCTCGTCTGAACGAAGGGTACTCTTAGCACAGGGTTATCAAGAAAATAAACCTAGGGAGAACCCTTAGGTTACAAATGTTGAGATACAGCATGCCCCGGGTCATGGGTTGACCACGCGGTTGAGACACCCCACACATCATTAAAGGTTCACGCCCATTGGGCCGATTTAAACCCACGCACACACTAGGTTAATTCATTAAATATTTAATTAAATTCCATTTATGGGCATTACTGGGCTTCTAAACAAGGTTAAAGGGGTCAAAATAGGGTTTAAACCCCAATTTGCGCAAAAAGGATCACTATTGGAAAAACCTTGTGGGGGTAGGAGGGCCACTGGTAGCTGAGAACTATCTGTAGGCTGTAGATACTGGTAGACCGAGCTACCGGTAGGCTGCTGCTACCCGTAGACCCAGCTACCGGTATGCTACGGCCACTGGTAGACCGAGCTACCGATAGGCATGCTACCGGTAGGCTAAGGCTACCGGTAGGCCTACCATTAGAACTTCACTGAGATTTCCAGACTACCCAGAACATCCAACATCATATTTTCACAATTTAATAGACCCAGAAACCCATGCCATTACATAAAGATACTTCTCAAACTATTCTCTCCCTTGATAATATAAGACCAAACCAGAAATGAGAAAAGTGGGGTCCGAACAACCACCCTCTAAAAAACAACCACCATCTAAAGATACTTCTCAGGAGCGAACCTCATTGTCAACTAAAAACACCTTTCTCTTAAAAACCAAGTAATTATACCAAGTCAACTGCCCAACCATGTGGGCTGGGGAGTTTCCTTCCCCATGTCAAGATATTATCCTCTTTGGGCAGCACTGGCTCGCTCGCACGTGTTTAATCACATCCACCTTAATGCGTCTTGATTAAGGGTCGGGTCCCCCCCCCCTCCCCGTAGACAGTAATTTTCACACATTCAGTGAAAGGAAAACTGTGTATTTCATAGAAAAACAAGATAAAACGTTCTACCACAACACATATAAACTGAAGAGTACGAAACTCAAAACAACTCTAGGTATGGGGCACACATCTGTGCATCCCTCTCCCACATACTCTCCTCAAGGCAATCATATCTCCATAACACATGAACCAAGGAGATGGTTCACCCATGGAGCACCTTCACCTCACGATCCACGATCATCACTGGTATTTCCACAAAAGTCACATCATCCTCGATGTCTACCTCTCCCCAATCAAGGACATGTGAATCTTCGTGCAGACAACGATGAAGCTGGGACACATGGAATACATCATGTATCCTCAGTAGCAGTGGTGGTAGCGCTAGCTGATAAGCCACTTCACTAACCCTCCATAACAGATCGAAGGGTCCGATGTACCTCAGAGAAAGCTTACTCCCTTTGCCAATCCTACGTTGTCCACACCGAGTGGAGACCTTCATGAACATGTGGTCTCCAACCTCAAACTCCAAGGGGCTCCTCCTGGTATCAGCATATGACTTCTGTCGGTCCTGGGACGCCTTCATCTATTCCCGTATGAGCTGAACCTTCTCTTTCGTGCTCTGCACCACCTCCAGGCCAAGGATTCCTACCTATCTTACTTCGGTCCAACACACAGGTCAATGACATGGCCTCCCGTACAAGGCTTCAAATGGGCCATACCAATGGTAGATTGATAGCTATTATTGTAGGAAAACTCTACTAGAGGCAAGTATCGCACCCAGATCCTCGTGAGTCTAGAACACATGCCCGCATCATATCCTCCATGGTATGGATGGTGCGCTCTTTCTTCTCATTTGTCTGGGGATGGAAAGCAGTGCTAAGATGTAGGTGGGTGACAAAAGCATGCTGCAATCCTCTCCAGACTCTTGAGGTAAACCATGCATCCCTATCCGAGACCATGTACCTCAAAACTCCATGCAACCGCACCACCTCATCCACATACCTTCGTGCCAAAGCATCCACTGCACTCGACTACTTGATCGCCAGAAAGTGATCTGATTTCATCAACCAGTCCACTACCACCCAGATGGCGTCGTATCCCCCTTGGAGCTTGGGTAGTCCTGTGTTGAAATCCATCGATATGTAGTCCCACTTCTACTCGGGGACATCTGTAGACTGCAGTAGGCTTCCTAGAACTCAGTGTTCAGACTTCACCTAATGACACACTAGGAACTTGGCAACAAACTCCGCCACTGCTCGCTTTACTCTGGGCCACCAAAACTGTCTCTTTAGACCCTGGTACATCTTGGATACTTCAGGGTTTACCGCTAGGGGTGAGTTTTGGAACTCACTGAGAACCTTTCCATGCATCACTTCTGGAAAAAACAACCTTCTCTAGAAAAGCATCTGGTTCTGAGCATCCTCAGTCCACCCTTCAGGAGCATTCCTCTGGTCTTCTCGGTCACGCATCACTTCGCACTCTGGGTCTCCCCACTGAGACTCCTCCACTTGATGTAATAGAGATGAATGTACTTCCATCTGTTACATGGAACCTCTACTGCTATCCTTCCTCACATCCAGGTGCAAAGCATCCAATTCCTCCATTGCCTTCCAGGTGTCTGCCGACTCTCGAACCACATCCTTCTATGATCTCCTGCTCAAGGCATTGTCCACTACATTCCCCTTCCATGAAGTTTATGATATCTCGAAGTCTTAATCTTAGAGGAACTCCATCCACCTCTGTTGCCGCATGTTTAGGTGCCGATGGTAGAAGATATACCTCAAACTTTTTTGATCAGTGAAGACCACAAAGCGTTCCCCGATGAGGTAATGCCGCCATAACTTTAGCGTAAAAACGACCGCTGCAAGCTCCAAGTTGTGGGTGGAATAATTTCTCTCATGAGAGAATTGCTTCCTAGATCCATAAGAGATCACTCCTTGACTCTACATCAACACACATCCATGGCCTTTCCCTGAAGCATCACAGAACACCTCATACGCCGCCCCTTCTTCTGGTAATCTGAGTACTGGGGCACTAACCAACTTCTATTTCAGATAGCTGATAGCTGCCTCGCACTGCTCACTCCACATGGACACCTGGTCCTTCTTGGTCAAGGTTGTCAAAAGTGCCACAACTCTAGAGAAGTTGTGTACGATCCTCCGGTAGTAACCTACCAGTCCGAGGAAAATTTGTTCCTCTGCCACATTCTTTGGTGCTGCCCAAGAAACAACTGCTTCAACCTTTGATGGGTCCACCGCTACCACCCGCTCGGAAACCACGTGCCCGAGGAAGTGCACTTCTCGTGTCCAGAACGTGAATTTTGACAACTTCCCATAGAGCTGATGCGGTCGGAGGACCTCCAAAACCATCCTTAGGTGCTCTGCATGATCCTCCTTTGATCTTGAATAGATCAGGATATCATCGAGGAACACAACCACGAACCGATCCAGGTACTCCTGGAAGATTGAGTTCATAATTCCCATGAACGCAGCTGGGGTATTCATAACACCGAAAGGCATGACCATGAACTTGAAGTGTCCATATCTGCACCAGAACGCCGTCTTTCGGATGTCACCCTCTTTCACTCTCAACTGGTGATACCTAGACCACAGGTCGATCATCGAGGACTACCCTACCCCATTATGCTGGTCGAAAAGATTTTCTATCCTCAGTAGAGGGCACGGATTCATGATCGTTACCTGATTCAGCCTTCTGTAGTCTATGCACAACCTAAGACCACCATCTTCCATCTTTGCGAATAGGACTGGAGAACCCCACGGTGACGCACACGGTCGAACAAAACCCCTCTTCATCAGATCATCAATCTGAATCCAAAACTCCTGTAGCTCCGAAGGTGCCGTCCAGTAAGGAGCCATCGAGACCGGCTGAGTACCAGGATACAATTCTATCCCAAACTCGATATCCTGTCGAGGGGGTAGAGTCATCACCTCCTCAGGAAAGATGTCCATAAACTTGCGGACAATCTCTGGAAACTCCCCCATTTTGGCATCTACTAACTCTACTGACAGCTTATCTAGGAATGAGAGGAGGGGTCCCTCTCGCCTGATTCCCTTATGATTGATCCACTCGTCGGTGAAGGTAACACGCCAGCCACCCAAGTCTAAGAACACAACCCTTCCTCGGAAGCATTCGATGACAACACACACAGAGAACAGCCATTCCATGCCTAAGATGACATCGTATGGCTGTATCTGTAGCAGTAGTAGATCTCTGACCGAATGATGTGGCCCTATCATCAGTTTGCATCCTCGGAAAACATATAACAAGTCGGTCTGACCTCTGACTGGTGTGCTTAGCACCAGGGGCACTAGAAGTCTCTCGGCATCTAGACCCAAGGCACGGGCTAGAGTGGGTGAAACAAAGGAGTGCGAAGCTCCGGTATCGAACAAGGAATAAGCAAGGGTGATAAACAAACTGATCGCACCTCAAACGGCCTCCTTCCCTATTGGAACTGCTACCTCAGCAGCGTGTAACTATCCCCGCCCAGCTCCTCTACCCCTCGGCTATCGTCCACCTCCCAGACCATTCCTCATTCAAGGTCCCAGAGGAGCACCCTAAGGTCGGCCTACTCCTGCAACGTCTGCCCTCGGAGGAGAGGGAGCTCATTGTCCCGGCTGCTACTGCTGCTGGAAAGGCCTGGCTAGAAGCTGCTGCTGGGATGGGTGTTGGGGTTGTCCGCCACCGCTATAATGTACCATTTCTGGGCACTGACAACGGAGATTTCCATGGCTCCCATAGAAGAACCACCACAGTCCTATGCCTGAAGGAAAAGGGCGAGGCCCAGGGGACCGGAACTGAAACTGTTGCGGCCTGCTCCCTACTGGTCGAAACCATGAGGTTCCTGACACTAGAGGCCTGGTGCTGATGGCCTTCCCCTTAGATGGTCCCAGCTGGATCCCCTCTCACGACACACCTCCTAGAGCATGCATCCTCTATACCACTTAGGTCGTCTTATGGACCTCCATGTACATCGGCATGATAAAGGGTGTAATAGCATACTGGAGGGAGGGTAGGAGAACCTCTACTAAATGTCTTGCTCGAGACTCCTCGTCAAGAAAGAGGTCTGGAGAAAAACGTAGGAGGTCCTTTAACATGATTCCCAGATCCCTCACTGACATAATCCCCTTCTGTAGGGAGAGTAGCTTCTGCCACTTTTCCGCCTTCATCGTCGAAGAGAGGAATTCCGCCCAGAACTCCCTCTCGAAATCAGCCCTTGCCACCTCAGCCTCTCTCCTCTCTCCTAGGAAAAGCATCCACCACTGACGCACCGCTCCTCACATCTAGCTAATAGCTAGAGGAACCCAGTACTCGGTCGGGGCCCGAATCAGGCCGAAAGATATCACTAGCTCTTCTAGCCAGCCCTTCGTATTCATGTTAGTGTTGCTTCCCTCATACTTTTCGAGGGTCTGTCGCTGGAAGTCCTGAAGAGTCTTCTGCCACTGGTCTTCCTCCTCTCGATCATCTCTCTGTCGATCAGCCATGGTAGTCTCTTAGGCCTTGATCAGCAGCACCAAACATGGTCGTCTCCCAGTTTCCATAGCTGCAATCTAAAAAAGGAATTCATAAGCCCAAGTAGTGCAGAATATTTTTTTTAAAACTTCTTAAACTTTTTATTTATTATTAATTCCAAAAGACAACCCAGAAACACGAGAACACAATTCATTATGATGCATGTGCATTTCCTAGGGCCTCTACCATATAATCAGTGTGGCCTCTCTTGGACATTCGGTAGGTCCCGAGTCCTTGCATCGGATCACAGGGGGCCCTAAAATACCTTGTCCTTGCCAGTCTTCCCTGGACTAATCACGCACCAAGGTCACCCAACACCATTTCCCTACCATCCCATGAAAACCTCAGTGTGTCTAACTCCACAATCCATCCTATATCTTAAACCGGCCTCTAATACCATTATGTCACGAACCTCCTTCACCAAAAGGAGGGAAGGGTTAGCAGATTGCCAGGCCCTTCCTTCTTCAAGATGAAGGAGATACAATGACCCCCGAAACCCACCTTCAATAGGTTCCGGAGTGGCGACCAGTGCCAAGGGTATAGAATCATCCGCTAAATGGAAGGCATTAACCTATTTCTTTTAATAGGATCAGGAGATAAGATAGTAAATCCCACAACACCAAAACTAAAAGTGCAAGAAAAGCCAAAAAAACCATTCCCATATCCATGATCCAAAAGTAAATACCACAATGTACAAAGTGTCTACATTGGTAATGTACCAAAGAACGAAAACAGCAACAGCAACTGTACCAATGGTCCGAGCTAGTACGGTCCAACACTATCCACGAAGTCCTCTTGGAGACGTGAAAATAGTTTTATATATACAGGGTGAGCATACAAGTATACTCAGTAGGGAAAATCAAAGGCTCTCGTGCACAAGTGGGGGGAACGTACTAAAGTCCCATGGGAAAAAGAGTAAACCAAACACCTAATAAGGTAAAATATCCACCCAAGCCTCACCAAGGAACAATACCCAAATAACCCAAGTCAATTAATGTATAGTAATAGCACATAAATGTTTGGGTACCCCACACCACTTTCCCACTGGTTATTGAAGACATCCTACACATCAAACCAATCCAGCCATTCTCACTACAGTCCAACTCTCACACCCCACCCGCACACGCCTGGGCCATAACCTCACGCAGTTCCACTGCCAAACCCCGCACGCACACTCCTAGGCCACAACTTTCTCATGTAACCACACCTGCAAACGCCTAGGCTAGAACCACCACCATCACGCCTGAAGAAACCTGGGCTAGAAGATCCACTGCCATGCCTGAAGACACTTGGGCCTCATCCCAAAGACACTTAGAAAACCACCATCCCGCACACACCTGGTCCATAACAACCACACTACCCCGCCCGAAGGTTCTTGGGAAAATAATGGACTTCAGGCCATAACAGCCTGCCCCAAGATACATGGGCTATCCGGAAAAGGGAGCATAAAAGGAGATAATTACCAGCCACTAATGGAAGTGTTGGAAAAACCACACTACCCGATAAAATGGGGGTGTTCGACATTAAGTGCTCAACTTTGTTGGGGCACGAATAAGAAACACAAAACTACAAGTATATATATAGGTAACAAGAACTCACCCAAATTTTATGTTTTTCTTCAGCCCACCTAAAGAACACAATCAGTACTACGTATAAGTCACAACTCACGCCAAACCAAAACCCATTTGTCCCATCCTAGTTTACATGTTCAGTAATAATGTTTTAAAAAAAGTTTTTGGAACTACTGGGCAACTAAAACCATAATCACCAACCAAGGGAAAAAGATCAAGTTAAATGTCAATTTAAGCATTCACACCCGGTTCTCTTGTAAAGCCACAACAACCAAAGAAAACCCCATGTAATAGCCCCATGTCCATTATCGTGGAGCTAAAAAGGTTTCTCCATAACAGAGGATCCCTACCCAATTCGTGATATAACAGAGGTTCCCATCCTCACTTTCACAACCACGAGAATAAAACAATAGGGGATCCCATCCCCACCAACATCACTCACAATCAGCCCGTGAATAAAAACTACCAACCCACTGCCACCAACACAAAGCAGACCTTTGCAGGTATATTCATATTTAAATGATTTAACACACTCCATGATTCCAATACCGATGTACTTTAACCAGGGTTATAACCGAAAAGGATTGATCCTGGAGTTTTCAATTTATTTAGTCGAATATACATAATTAACCAATTTACATTACACAACAAGGGTTCATAACCACAATACAATCCATTTAAATCACCAGAGGTAATGGTTCGTTAGTGTAAAGTGAAAGACCCCCAATGGCCATGATTTTCAGTAGGTATAAGCCCACAGAATTCAGAAATCATTAATCATGGAATATTATAAAAACAAACATAGCAGCATCATCGATCACACCCCTCCCCCTTCATTCTTTATAGAATCTGTTCATTATCTTTATTAAGGTTTGGTTTATCCAATTCCACAGAATCAAAAGCATTCCCACCCCGCATGATACACAAAAAGGGAGAGACGAAGGAGAAATTCCTTACCTGTTGATAATGATCGATGCTAAGCCTGGGCATGGAATTCCATGGATAGTGATGCGGCTCGTCTGAACGAAAAGCATCTCGTCTGAATGAGTGGTACTCTTAGCACAGGGTGATCGAGAAACGAAAACTGTCGAGAACCCTTAGGTTATAAAGGGTGAGATACAACATGCCCCGGGCCCTTAATATATGGAGAAAAAAACCAGAAACCGCGTAAGGTGTGAGGTCGTGGGTTGACCACACGATTGAGACACCCCACACGTCATTAAAGGTCCCTTCCCTTTGGGCCGATTTAAACCCACGCAAACACCAGGTTAATTCAATAAATATTTAATTAAGCGCCATTTATGGGTGTTACTGGGCTTTTAAACATGGATAAAGGGTCAAAATAGAGTTTAAAAACCAATTTACGCAAAAAGGAGCGGTACTGGAAAAACCCAGTGGGGGTAGGAGGGCCACCTGTAGCTCTCGGCTACCGGTAGACCAAGCTACTGGTAGCCTGAAGCTACAGGTAGGCTGCGGCCACCAGTAGACTAAGCTACTGGTAGGCCTGCTACTAGTCGGTCTACTATTAGAACTTCACCGAGATTCCCAGACTACCCTGAACACCCAACATCATATTTTCACAATGTAATAGACCCCAAAACCCGGGCCATTACATGTTGAGATCCACAACCATGGATTCAATCACTAGAGCAATATGATTTTTATTTTCATTTAAATGAACCACTAAAACTACTTATTGGAGTAAACATAAATCAATTTTATCATTAAATTCATATAAAATATTATATATAATAAACTACTATATGAAAAACCAACATAGGACGTGAATCCAAATAGAAATACCTGAGATTGAATTTCATGTGAAAGGACCATATCAAATCATTGGGGATCCATACTCAAATTCGTCACCACCATATGTGAGTATTGAAAATGATCAAGAATAAGGTAGGTATACTAATTCATTGATTAGTTACCTTTTATTTGTTTAAGGGACTCTATAGATGTAGATAACTTCATCACCCTAGATAAAACTACTTTGTAAAAATTTTCATGAAATATTTCCACTCTAAGACCAGATATTTGACTACATATACCATCAAGAACCACTACCTTCTATTTAGACATTCATGATTTAATATATAACACATCAGAAAAATATATTTATGAATCATCATGAAATCATAGATCAACTTAACATTTTTCAACAAATCCTCTGCCTCCTGAGGATATTTGTTACATGGAATTATAGTGGTTTCAGATGAAAAAACTCATAGGAATGATTTACCCAATAATTATTTTACTGTATAACCATTATATAATTTAATTTAATAGGTGAGGATGTATATACTAGATTTTAGATGAACAATACATCTACCTCTACAATATTGGGATGAACTTGATGGTTCACTTGTTGGCATTCATTAGTAGCACTCTATTGAGATTTAATCAAAAGCCTTATGATGGGCATAGTAATACAAACCACCAATGAAAACATCATCTAGAATAAATAAGATCCTCATATCCATTATGAGAGAATCAATAGTATAATGAAAAACTAAATTTAATGCTTTCAAAATGTTAAAATTAAATATATTTTTCTCTCAAAACACATTTCACCAATAACACCAAGGTAAATTAGTGTTCATTATAATGATATATAGACACAAACTCACTGAATAAAAACCTCACAGGATTCAATGATCTAGTATTAAACTATCATAATAACATCAAATAGGAGGAATAACCAATATTGATACAAATATTTCATGAACTAACCCTAATAACCCACAAAAATGATACCTGCGCCTATCATGACATGTTACGAATGGCATTCCTCATCCCCATGGGATGGTGATAAGCACCATGGTATCAATAAATTTAATAATGGAATAATTAATCTATAATAGTGATATAAAATGTAAATAATTATTTACATTAGTCGGTATGGGAAATTTTCAAAGTATAAAAGGGCCCACAACACCTTAACACATGTCTAATAATGATTATATTATCAAGAACATATTTTATATCACAATATCCATCATGTGGAACCAATTCCAAAATTTCGTATTTTTCATGTACAATCATTATCTAAATTTGGTAACATCTTGAAAAAAAGGGTTAACAAAAAAAATCTATTATTTTTCAATGAATAATGTAGGGTTAAATATACATGCAAGGAATGGTTTCCATAATTATTTCATAATAACTCCATTATAAATTAATCATTAAATCATAATGTTGAAAAAATCATTACATTAAATTATTTTCATTATTAAAATGAAATAATTCTCTAAGAAACATTTTCATAGAAAATTATATTGTTTGTAAAACATCATTTCAATGAAAATAGATATATTAAATCCCCATTTTCAAATTGTATTGAATGTAAATATTCCAAGTAAAATGATGAATAATATTATTTACCAAAACTAAAACGAGTAAAAAATTTTTATCATAATTAATGAATAGTCATTTTCAATCATAACACTATGGTTACGTAAACTAGAGGAAGAATATCCAATAATTATCAGGAATGAGTGGTAATGAATAGATTCCAATGTGAAATATATCATCACTCGTGAATAAAAGGTTGTGATCTAAGAGAACTAATATCCCACCCACAATTAGTTTATAGAATGTTGTCATCATTAATTCATTTCTATGAAGTTTCAATACATTCCTAGGATGTGTCATTCCCACTCAACTACCATGTACCCAATCTAATTTAGAGTAAACTTAAAATTACTCAATGAGAGATCATTTGTCTGAAAAAAAACTTCAAAAATAATTTCATTCATCCCCGATTTTAAAATTATCTTTTCATTTAAAAACCCATCGATGATTGATTTTATTAACAACAAATTACATTCTTTCAAAAACCAAAAAAAAATTGGGTTTTTATAATTTTATTCCCTTGTTATTGACAAAAAAAATATTTGTTTTCATCAATATTCATTAATTTTGTTTTAAAGCATATATAAAATGGATTTTATGATGAACCATGAAATCATAACCTTAAATAACCGAAATATAAAGTACATTTTATTTTAAAAAAATTCCCTTTAATAATAATGATTTCAAATTTATTACATTTCATCAAAAACCATTCCATTTCAATATATATTTACAAAAAAAACGTCAATATATACATTTATTTGAAAACAAAGATAAAACACAAAATCATCAAGGGTTTTAGAAAATAATAAATGGTTTTTGAAACCACCAAACATGATAAAAAATATAACATTACACTAAAATGTGAATTTCGAGGCAGTACATGTGAACCCACTATAAATCTGGGAGGCACTACAACAATATAAATATAATGTGTCATAGATTAAATCAATATAGAGAAGGGTTGATCAATATTAAATAGGGTTTCACAAGACAATATCACAACTATGATACCATCCAAATCATATTAATTCCTTTTTTGAGCATCATTTTTTCTCTTTTGTGGTCAATGATGATTTGTGATATTTGAGGATGAAAACATAGTATTTTGGGAGAAACTGTTAGGGTGTATGGTTAGGGTGCATAGTAAGTTTAACTATGAGGTAACTATGAGATATTCTTATGCGAGGTTACTTTGGAATTTTTCATGGTGTTGGAATGGTTCGAAAAATGTTTCTATCTGCTTAAAGAACTAGGAAGGGTATGCCAGTATTCTAGTGGTGTGACATGAATTTATCTCAGTTTTCCAAAACCAAGCATCCTGTAATGAAAAATTATTACACTTTGGATAAAGGGGGTTGCACGATTGGTTCTTTTTTAAAATAAATTTAATGAAAAACCATTCCGTCATCCTTAAATAAGAGTAGGGGTTTCTGGTAAATGGAATAGGTTTTTTAACGATGAGGCCTCCTCCCAGAAACCATTCATCCCTATTCTAATCTATTTAAAAGTATGTTATTATAGTTTTTTCCTTTTTTGGTTTTAAGGAAAATCACCCCAAAATATTACACTGTATTATCCTAGATCATTTCCAATCCTTTAGAGGTCTCTACCTTTCGATTATTGGAATAAATAATTTTTATTTATTAAATCATCTTGAGGTATTTTGGGTTTTAGGTAAAATTGTGGCACTTCATTGTAGATATTTTCTATATCCATTATCCTACCATATTGTGTTTTGATTTGGAAATGGATTTTCAAAATATTAAGGGGAATATATTATAATTGAATATTTTTTATAAAAAATTTATAATGGTTTTAAGAAGGATTTTTAAAATTAAAAATTGGGATCCTTGGGTGTGTCCGGAAAAGAAAATAGGTGACAATAGTATGTGTGGAACCAGTGGGGGTTGATTTATTAAAATATCAATGGACTGTTGAAGCAATCAATATTGGTTGGTACATATATTATTCTAGTTTTAGGGTATATTATGTATAATTGTTTTCCCATATGATAGGGGGAAAAAAGTTCGTTTCATTTATGGTTCATATATCACATTAAAAGTTTTTTTAAATTTTTGGGAACATTGTTTTCAAATAATGTTGTATCACCAAGATACACATGATGTATTATCTGATTGATTTGTTTTTTAATTCCATACCTTATGGAGTATGGATATGAATTCATATATTATTAATTTTAATTTTCATATTTATGTATTTTTGATATGAATGGATATTATGAAAACCTAAACGAAAATAATTTACAAATGAGTTTTGATTTATGAAAATGATTTCAAAATTTGTTTGTGTTTTAAATTATCAAACTCTATCATTCTTGATATTATTACCTATATAAACTTTTTGGTGGTATCCAAATAGTATTTTTGGTAACCTAGTAATTATTAAATTCGGATTTTGTAGTTATTTTATTTCCTAATTATGGTAATGGTATGGGAATATGTTAGCTTGTCAACACTTATTTTTGTCACTAATTTCATTTCAGGATCATTTTTAGGTGACTATTGGTCACATTGAGTATCAAGGGAATATGAGTAATGAATTACCAATATTGACAGGATCATCAACTTATTGATTACTCATTATGAATCTTTGGTGGGTTTTCCATATATATTATCGAATAATCTGGAAGGAGTTGGTGGGAATACATCCTGAATGCTATGTTAAATAAGGATATTACCTGGTTATCTTTATATAAAATCATTAATTCAATGTTCATTTTGATATGTTAGGTGAATTGTAGAGTAAAGAGTTTTTTATCTTAGAGTAATGTTATCAGATCATTTTGGATTATTCCACCAACATTGACGAGATGGTGATTTTGTAACTATATCATGTTACCAATGAGTACCTGTGGGACAGAAGGATCTAATTGGAACTATGGTTAGATATGAAGTCATTGTTTATTTTCATTTTCCTTTCATTCATAATATAGGTATTTGAAAAAAAAAATTGAATGACTATAATATATCTACAATGGTGGGATTGGGTGGAGCCTTGGATAGATTAGTTGTTATTTTGGGTGTATCATTTTTTTTAGAAAAGTAAGCACAATGGTGGTTATTGTTATCTCCAAGGCTAATTTTAGGGGATTCATCAGGATGTTTGTAGTTTGATTCAAATCAGTGTAGAAGTCATAGTCATTTCCAGTCTAACTGTATACAGGATCCACATACAAATAATCATTGTATATTGACTATCGATATAATGTTTTTTTGTGAAAGTAAATCCCATCATTGTATGGTAGGATCCATTCTCACTAAGGTCCTATTGGTTCATACTAAAACATCAAATGGTGCTTGGTAAATCCTCATTACAAGAGGGTTGTTACATTTGATTTAACTATATTTATATTTGTGGCAACAATTGTGCTAGAAGAATCTGAATCAAAGACAACTATTATTATAGGTACGCAGTTTGTTTCATCTCTTATGGTGATATATTTATTTTATTCAGGTGAGAATAAATAATTTCCATCATAAAATATAGTTTACATTATTGTAATACAATTAGAAGATATTCCATTATTATTTGAATGTTTAAATTCTTTGGGAATTAGGTATAAACATGATTTTGACCACCCCATGCGCCAGGTGATGATATATGACATCGAGGAGGTAAAAGATTATTTTTTTAATGTGTTGACATCATTAACATAATTCTATGAATTGATTGGTTGAAATACATTATAGACGTGATATATTATCACCTCATTTATGTTATGTCTTTTTATTCTTAATTGGTCAACAATTGTTTTATGGTGAATGGAACTCTAGATCAAGAATGGTCAGGTCGTTTGAGGATTATACAAGGTTGATCATGTTCCAGATCTGAGAGATTTTTTTCATATTATAACCCTTTTTGTTTTACTCAGATTACTAGGTATTTGTGAATTTAACATGATAGATTTTCTTAATTTTTTTGTTTTAAATCCCCTAAGAGAGATCGATATTACTATTTTTCTTCTCTCTAATATAATCACTATTTCTAATCCATCTAGTCAAATATAACCTCCATTGTTAGTGAAACTTAAATTGAAACATGAGGATGAACATGATAACTTGTTTATTCTTCCTAGAATGTCACAATGTTATTCTACTATCATATTTTCTAAGAGATCATATGGAAGTATCACACATTGTATGGAGTATCGAAAGTAGAATCGAGAGATAATAATGAAAATATATCATTTTTCTAGGTTTGACATATTTTTGTCTATATAAGAGGGACATGTTTGATTTCCAAGAATGAAATTTTTCCAGGGTACCGCCTATTGAGATTACCAAAAGTTGATATACATAACAAATTCATTATTATATGTTGTGGGAATTTGGAGTTTAATTTTATACCACTCGATATCTCTAATAATCCTATTTTTTTATTTCTTGGATAAATAAAACAATTAAAAAGTTCTTTGAATCTATCATTTTAGTTTTCATGGATGATATTTTGGTGTATTCCAAGGGTGAGGATGATAATATTAATCATTTGGTTATCATTATTTGAATGTTGATGGAATATTTTCTATGTGTTAAGCTTTACAAATGGAGTTTTGGATCTGATAAGGGATATTTCAAAGGAACTTGATTTCTAAGAGTTTTTTCATAGTGGGTCATAAATAGATAATTGTATTTATGCCCACGGAGAATCAAAAAATGTTTTAGTTATCCAGAGTTACATGGGTTTGGTGGGGTACTATATATGTTTTTTTACTATTTCTAAAAGATATCATTTTTATGAAAAAAATTCCCATTAGTGTTTATAGAATGAATGGAATTGAAATATTCATAGATATTTTGTATAGATGATGTATTCAATGACATAAAAATTGGTATTGATTATTCTTGAATATGGTTTGGTTTATGAATTATTATTTAAATCAATTATTATGGGTTAAATATGCCTAAGGATGATGGGGAAACATTTTTTGGCCTACGTATTTCAACAGTTACACCCTCATTAAAATATCTACCATAACATTAACCATCAATTGACTGCTTATATGAACTCACAAAAAACATGGTGTCATAATCTGTTTATGTAGTGATATATTGATTATTCTGATTATAAGAGAGTCAAATATATTTTCATCCAGAGGGATTTTAATTTCTAGTAGATTCATTATGTTGAATATATTGTGAATTTTTAATTTGAAAATTCATACACCCCTATAAATGTAAATGTGTTTAAAGATGGGCTAAGAATGAAATTACAGTTAGAAGACATGATGGAATATGGAATGGAGGGATCAAATAAGACTTTTTGAAGAGATAATATTGTGAGTGGAAGAGGTTGGATAATAGGTGTTCTCGTCATTAATGAAATAAAACTTATATTTGGAAGAGTTATTTTTGATCGATTATGTGATATAAATCATGTGTAAACATTATGGGAATAAGATTTTATTGTTGGGTGATGCTAGTTGAGTGATCTCAATCAACTATTCGAGGTTTTTGATTTAGTATTAGGTCATTTATTTCAATTTCTATATGGAAGGACTAGATAGACAATGGAAATCGAACATGTTATTCTGTACACCCTAGGGATTCCGAGATGTGTCATGACTTGATATGTGGATTTTGATTGTTTTGGATGAGGTGATAAGTTACAGTTTTGTTTTATAGTGTCTCAATTTCCAATATAAATTATGTGGAATTGTATATACCTTCTAGGTTAATAAAAAAATTATTCTAGTATGGATATGGGATAAGAATTTTAGGGACTTCATCATTGTTTTAAATAGACTATGTGTGGAAAGTGTGTGATTTATGTGATCATTGAGAGCCCAATGAAATCATATCAATTAATGACTATCATAGAGATTATTAAAGTGGGATATTTTGGGTACTTATACATATATTAATTGTGTGACATTATGTTATTTCTCTTTGGTTGTTTTTGATAGGTACCTAAGGTTCAAGAATTAGTTCTTGGAATTTTTTCAAGAGGAAATGGGTTACCATTTGAAATTTAGCTTAGCTTGTAATCCCTAAACGGATGTATAAATAGATGAATTTATCAACGTTATAGGGGAAAATCATCAGGGTTTCATGCATCATTTTTTGGTTCATGATAAATTCCTTATACTCCAGTTGATGTTTCAAGTAACACTAATAATTAGGCCTCAATAGGGATAACAACCTCTAAAAAGTATTCTGGGGGCCATGTAGATATCCCATGTGCCAAAAAAAATTTAGGGAACATTCTTGAATTGGGATGAGTCTCATTTGGGGTATGATAGGAAAGTTTCTCTTGATCCTAAAGTGTTTTCTCACAACATAGATTCATCAAAAATCATTTATTGACCATTGATGGTAGCTTATTGAGTTTGTGTTTACTATTCATGTGTTCAGGGTGTTTCACCTCAATAGGGACATAATTAGTTAGTTATGTATGGTAAGTTGTAATCGACCACTATTGGGCCCTTGGATATCATTGAATGACATGGAATAATGGATTATCAATTAGACTTACCATCTATTTTTACATCAATTTAAAAAGTGTTTCATGTTTCCTATCTAGATATGTATCAACTAGATCCTTCCAATTTGATTATATGGGAGTTTTTTGATCCAAATCCTAATACCACCATATTTTTTTTACCATTCTAGATTATAGATCATCAGGATGATATAAAACATGATAAATCAATTACATTTATATAGGTAATATACCAGTGAGGATATGTTATCCATGAGATATGGGAGGAAACATTTGTGATTAAATAAATATGGAATTTAATTTTTTTAGTACAATATCTTGTGGATGTTATGGGAATAGAAATAACATACAACATGGAGAATAATAACTCCATTTATAACATATGTATTCTATATCTGATCCTTGTTTTTTCAATTTTAGGGTCTTCGACATTTCATGGGATAAGAGCCTAAAAAAGGAATTTTTGGAGAAACTATAGAGGCCGGTATTTATTTCAATTATTTAGTTTAACCGTATAGTAAAAATATGATATTATTATATGAGGTACTAGTTTTATTTTTACTGTTTTTATATTCATTGAAATGATGAGTGACATGCCAAGGTAACTATGTCACCTCCTCAATGAAACCACCTGAATCCCATATCAATATTTAACAAATGAGACTTCACCCTTCTTCCCTTTTTCAATTTTAAGATGAATCATGAACATATCTCAAATTTTTTCATCAAAAAACATTATATTAAACATTTTGGCCTATCTATTTGGATTCTTGGTGGAAATAATTCATTCTTGAAGGATCATCTTACGGAAAGTTTCAATTTTTCATGATTTATATATTCATTTTAGATCTATGATTGATCCATTATCCTCCCATATAATTGATCCCAATAGGGTGTGTATGAAGGATATAAGGGGTTCTGATGAGTATTGAAATTGTTTAATGGTTATCTATGTTCATTATGACCCAATGGACTCTTCCTTGGTCATTATTGTCAAAGTCGAATTGATAAACCTCCATTTTGAGGAAGCTATTTCTATATAACGGGTTAATTATATGAATGTAAAATCAGTATTTTAAGGTTAATTTTTTTTATTCAGTAAATTTATGTGATTATTGGTTTCAATGTATTTATTTCAAAGACATGTTCTGATGGTTAATTTTAAAAACATATTTTTTCACGTAAACTATTTCTTTAAATGTTTTATTAGAGATTTCAATTTGGAAATATATTTTATAAACATGATACAAATTTTCATGGAAATGATTTGTTTATAAATATGTAATCATGGTAATGTTATATATTCTGAAAATGGCTATATAGAAATATTGGATGCATTATAAAAGTGGAATTGTATACCGTAGTGTGGGGGCCCACTTGGGATTACATTCAGTATATTTAAGGGTTATGGAAAGACCCAATGTTTTATTATAAAAAATTATTCTTGATTTAGTATCAATTATATCTAGTAAATATTCTCATAGTCTATATCAAAATACATAGTTTCTTTCAATTTAATTTTTAAATATCACATTAAATTTTCATTGGTGTATTTTTTCTCACTTAGAATTATCATGAGGTTGTATCACATAGTTTCACATGATGTAATATTTCCAAAATGGGTGTTTACTTTCTTACATTGTGGTGTATTAGTTTGGATTTCTACTTTATCACCTATTATTCTCAAATTTCTTGATTTGTGTATATGGAAGGATCTTTTATAAACAAAATGAAAATGATTTTCAAATAAATTTTGATTTATGAGAATTATTTTTAAATTTTCATTACATTTTAAATTCATTTACAATTTAATTATAGATATTAAATATTGTATAGACTCTATATTTCTATCTTACTAGGATTTGTTCTCAAATCCTACATTTTCAATTTTTCAGTTACATATTTTTTGTTTCCGGATTCAGGTACTGGGAATGGAATCTTGAAGAATATTGGATTCCCTTCATGTATCTTATTTTGGTGCATGATTTTTTAAGGGTGAAAATGGGCCACAATGAGATATTTTCTTCTTATTTTATTCATAATTTTATGTTTGAGTATATTTTAAATGTTTATATATATTTAGATGCATCATTATTTCTTATTTTATTATGGTTGTATGCCTTTTTTTCATTATATGTAATTTAATAATTACATTCACATTGAACCTCGCTACCATGGATGGCCATCTCAGGTGGATTGTTTAGTTGACTCAATATTTTTCTTTACATACATGGTCAAGGATGTATGGTTTTGGAATAGATATAAAATGGATGGTGTATAAGGTATCTCTATGGAATACGTAACACTGAAAAAAACCCCAACGACATATAGAGGGGGATAATTGTGAGTGTTCCACCTCACACCTTGAAAGGTGGGTTATCAAAAATCAATAAAAAATAATGGCATTAGGGTTATTGGAGTGGACGGGGAAAACTTTGTTGTGTTGGATATATGACTATCTTTTTTAGATTAATAATAAAAACAAGTGAAAAAAATATTGATATTTATAGGGATTTAACACATGATAAAAAAATACATATAAAATTACACTAAAAAAGAAGAAGGGGATCCCTATATATAAATTGAAATTGAATAACTAAAGAAACTACCCCCATAGAATCCATATCATTCAATGTTATATATAACTGACGTTGAATAAGTTATAAAATATAGAATAGAAAACTACACTATAATAATTTTTAAAAATGTCTATGTGATTAAGAATATGGTGTAGTGTCTTGAGGTTGGAGACATTACAACACATCCAATTTCACTACATAATGACCCTAACCCCTATAGTACCACAATATTATGAAAAATATCACAATGATATATACAACAAGACTATTGAATAGCCCTGGGATTTCTTGTGTTGTGCCTTAATTTGCTTAAATGATTCAAAAAAATAATTTAAGACTTTATTAGATTTTGGAATCCTTAATGGCCTTACATGAATTTGTAACAACAAAATCAAAAGAGAATAAGGGGAAACAAAAGTTATTCGATAATGTTCCTAAAATAAATTTTATAGAAACAACATCCCTGATATTTTATCTCACACCCACCCACACATTTAGTATTAATCTAATAAAACTAAATAAAATGTCTTTATAAAATGTGGTCTCCCAAATTTTCAAAACATCCCCATTTTCTATGTAAAATATATTATATTCTTTGTTAGAATGGAATATTCCATCAATTAATTCTAAACCCTCTACATCTATTTACCGGATACATGACCATGTTATATATTCCCTAATACAAGTTCACTCAAGTAAATTAACATTACTTTGTAATAAATATTAGATTTCCAACATTATACTAATAAGATTAAAATTTATTAATATTTCTGTCTAACAAGGAAAAAATGTAAAGATAATAAATTAATTTGTTAAATCACTAAAAATTTTAATTATAAGAGATGCATAATAAAAATTTGACAATTAATAATGGTTGTTGAGTGTATTAAATTAACCATTTAATAAGAATATCACAGTCATCAAAGATTCTTTCATCTCAATTAAAATTACTTTATTTGATTAAAATAAGATGAAAATTAAAATTGGGAGATGAGTTTAATTTGACCTATTGATATTTGTGGAGAAATTTATGGGATTTGTAATATAGTAATATAGTAAATACTAGATAATAGTCATTTGAAATTGAACCAGTTGACTATGGGGTTTCAAGGGCTATTGATTTGTACCGATCAATGACCATTGGATACACCATGCCCAACGAACTACATATTCACAAACCATGATCTATATATTAATAATCCATAGTTTATTATTACCCTACATTAATCTCATCATGTATGTAAGATCTACCACCCTATACCCAGTGGTGTTTGGTGTATAATTTCACAAAAACACAACTTATTTACATTATAAAATAATAACATATCTATATATTTTTCTAAATCAAAAAACATCCATGTTTCCAGATAAAAATTCGGAAAAAATTAACTTTAAATCATTCCTAAAAATCAGATGTCGTTAAACAAAATTTACCATATTTCCCAATATGTGATATATGTAATGACATATCACAATATCATTTTACACAATAATCTATTTTCTAATTCATTACATATAATGTTTAATTATTTATCATATATTTAATATAAATGTATGTGTGTATAGAATCCTGAAATTACTGGTATTTTTGTTCTTTGAATTATAGATATTGATATCATTATATCTACTCTAGTAAAATTTATGAAATTGAGTTTCAAACATTATCATACCTTGTTATATTTTCAAATTCTTATAGTGATATATTGATCTATATTGTAGAACATGTGAAAATCATATCATGGGGAATGATATGTAATACCACTCTCCATGAGAAAATGGTAAAGGACCATGATTGGGCCTTGTTATGTCATGCAAAATTGTCACATAATATAACTTCCTCTAATAAATAATATTCAACATATCTTAATATATTAAAAATAAAAACAAAAATAAATGTAGATATTATGGGGATATATTGATAAAAGTTATATTTTTTTATTATAATGAAATATTAAATGATAAATGGATAAAATGGTCAAACTCAACCCATATGACCATACCCATTGAGATTTTGATTAAAAATAATTTTAGTAAAATTTATATCTTCCGTAGAAAAATATTCTTGCATAAATACAATTTTTATTGTGAGATATATAAAATAAAAAATTATATATCTATAAAAATTTATCCACTTGATAAATGAATACCAATATTCTTTAGAATGATTTGTCTCTCTTTTCTATTTTATGATAGCTCCCCATTATGGAATGTATTAAAATGAAAATCTTTCTCATTTTTATGAGTTTGGAAACCCCAATAATCATATAGAAATTATTAAAAAATATTCTTATATATAAGACCCATATCATAGGATATCATGGAATTTTCTACACCTATATGTTTTCAAATGATTTAAAAAATTAAAAGTATTAATTTATTATGTTTAGTGGTTTTTAGATATCTCATTAAATCTTATGAACACATTAATTTAATTTTATTTAATTTTTTTTAAATACCCCTACTCTAACCAAAATTTATGATTAAAGTAAAATATAATAGATATTATATTAATGAAATAATTTAATATATAAAGAATAATTTTTTCACTATTATTTTAAATTTAATAATGGTTTCATGAATGATTAGTTTTGGATTATTTCAAAAAAATCATAAAAATAAAATATAATTTAAAAAATATAATTTACAATTGAAAATTTTGAAATAGAAGTTATGGTCATAGAGTGATCGTCATCACATTACATTTATTGATAGAATATCCATTCACTTGGAGAAATAAATATATTGATCTTATTTTAAAACCACTTTGAAATTTATTTCATAATGAAAATGGAAGAGAGGTTAATGTTTTTTTTACCATTCAATATTATATAACGGGATAGAAAAAATAATTAAATAATATAACTAAATTTATTTCCCAAAATAAATTTACATGTAGAATAAATAGGGACAAAAATGTAATTGAATGTTGTTGTATCTTATTTCATTGAAGGGTTGATATATTTATTATAGGAACTATTTTTTGTAGTTCTTATGATATTTAATAGTAGATATATTTTCAATATTATCACGAATCGTCAGATTAACAAATTTTTTCTAAAAAATAAACATTCATGAAATCATTAATTAGAGTAAAAGATAGGTAAAAATATATAAATTACTGATGGTGTTATTTCCCAAATATAAAACTTCTAAATCATGAAAAAAATCATTTAATGATAATAATATTTGTAAAATTACAAATTTTTAAGTAAAATTTATCATATTCATCAATCAAAGCATTATATGTAATTAATGACTATATCAATTTTAGTAAAATATTAATAATCATATTTAAAATCATATAGATGTTCAATATGATTTTTCCTTGGAAGTAATTTAATTATTATTAATTATAACATGAATATATTATCATGGTCACTTATTTATTAGGAATTATTAATTATATGAATAGTGATTTTAAATTAGACTAACTGATGGAGAATTAACTTTTTTATTATCAAAATATTTTTGATGGAAAATTGAGAAACTGAAAGATCCAAACATTAAAAACAAATAAAACCATGAAAGGGAAAAACCCAGATATATACTAAAGGATCTGCCCCTGTCCAGTGAATACATTGTAATGTAAAGCATTATCCATCGAATGTATGCTCGGCTAGTTGTCTCGGGCATGGTTACATGGGCCTAGTACTGATGGAAGATCCATACCCTCTCGAACATCCAAATATAAATGGAATGATAAGGAGTAAGATTCCTACTATTAATCTCATCTAAATCCGATCTAGGAAGTATTATAGTTGCAAACACACATAAAAATCAATAATAAATCATGAACCAAAATTATGCCTAAAATACCCACCCATACGAAATATAGGAACAACCATTGAAAATTTAAATTTACTGCACCAAAAATAATTATTTGGTGAAAAAACTATGCACTAAACCTCATCTAGAGAAACCCCTGATGAAGATATGGATTCCAATGACCTTGAACCATATACTTCAGACCAAACTAAATAATACACCACCAAAGAGGTTTCGCGCACCAATAGTTCACAGTGAGTTTTCATAACATATTCATCAAAAAATAGATCACGAATATCATAATCATATCCCAATAAATATGCGTAGATTCACCCAAAAACAATAGAAGATGTATCCAAAATGAAATCATGAACAAAACATGTAAAAATCAATAGGATTCACCCAATACCAATACATGAAAAACATAATCACATTAAAATACAATAAACGAATTCATAAAATGAAGTTCATGAAACCATTTCCATTGGCGACCACCCGAAAACCAAAGTTCACCTGAGCCCACTGCAATCCAGATCATGAATCCCATCACCATCATCCATAATGCTCACATTGATCACAACAGACCACCTGATTCACACACAGTAGAAGATGCGGAAACCCTCAGATATAGAAACTGTATCTCGGCCACTGGGCCATCACTACACTGCCATGGTAAGATCTATCTAATTATGGTTGAGTGAGGAATGTTGTAGGCCAACAAAAATGAGTAATTACAAAATGGCTTATCCCATGAGGACACATGATTTTTTGGCGAAAGAGGGACCACTGAGCTGAGATCCCCAAGAAAGTGCCTTGGAGGGGAGCGGAGGTGACCATAGGCGGAAGGTTGGAGGTGGAAATATGGGAAACCCTAGCAGATAAGCTCCTCCGATAGGGTCATATATATCCTCCAACATTAAATTAGTTTAATAGTCATTAACTATCATAATAACTGGAAGTTGTAATGTTTCTTATGATAGATTTTTTTTATTTTTTCCATTTTACAATATATAGAATATTTTATATAATCAATATCAGATTAATATAATGGATTGATAATTTTTTAAACCATATCAGCTACTTCTCAATAATATTATTTCATCAATATTGAACTTTCATAGTCACACCCAAAAAATATCTTTTATAGAATACTTTCAATATATTCAGTAAATTATGTTGTAATTATAAGTCCTCAAATTCTCTATGTCTCGTTATGTTCAAAGAAACATATTTTAATTAGTCTTTTTTGATAATATTTTTAAATTAAAATTAAATTATTAATATCAAATTATTTATATAATCTGTAAATATTTATTACACAATAACAATTATTTGTAAAAATTGTAATAATTTTATTTATATGTCTAACCAAAAGTATTATGTAGACTATAAACCTAAAATTTAAAATCCATTACACCATTATGATGATATTGAAATTAAATTTTATTATGTAACTAATTTAATTGATAAACACAAATATTTTATAGGTCATTTTTGACATTTTATTATTTTTTATCATACGATTTCACTCTATCTTTATTTTTTTATTTCAATTGAATATCAATTTGTTGAAAATATATTTGTGTCTTTTTCTAAAGAAAAATAAAATATAATTGTTTAAATCGTTAATTAATTATTTTTTAACAATTCTTAGTCAATACAGTCTATATTATCTTTAGGTCTGTAAGGATACCTTCCGGTAATGTGACCAACTATTCGACATTTAAAAAAATTCCAATTGTTAATTTCCATGAATAATAACTTTTCCATTAATTTATTTTAATTATGGGACTCATAAACTTAATATATATATATATATATCTGTGTCTGTGTGTCTGTGTATTTCACACATATATTCTTACAATATCATTTCAACAATATTTATTTATGTCCTAAATGTCAAGTCACTTTAAATTAATTTTGGATTAGAACTAATATAATACATCATGATGCTTTTTATCAAATCATAAAATGATAATTCATGTTGATGTTATTTATCAATTTTTGATAAATTTACATTATGTATCTATGTTAATTTCCTTATGATATTATATAATATTTAAACATACGTAATGTTCCATACATTAGTTATCATTATTCCAGATAAATTAATTTTTTGTTTAAATAATTCATTAACAAGATCAATTGGATTCAATTTAAAGCCTAAAAATAATTTTATAATTTTCATAATTGACACAATTATCATACTATTATCATAAAATTTTTAAATTATTTTACCAACATAGTTCTAGAAGACATGTAACTCATTACCGTTATACATTAGTTGATTGATTAGAATAGAGTTTGAGTATCTCATTCCATTGAATCAAATATGAAAAACATTTAATCATTTGAATAATTCAAATCCCTAAACCAACCACTTAAATAAATTATTTTTATAATTTCATTATAGACATATGATCCACCTTCGATGTGGAGCATTTGTGGTGATGGTGATATGTTTCAATGAGAATCCTCGCCTGCCTCTTTTCTATAGAGATAGGTTCTCATTAAGATCACTATTTCTTTCGTTTCAACTCGTTCTACATCATTATCCTTTAAAGAATATTACATTATCCCTATGGGGGATGGGCAATTCATACCTTATGATAATGAGGGACATCCAATAGGAAAATGATCCTTAGTGGGTGATTACATAGGGTCATGTACTTGTGAAATCCGACCTCCTAGGATATAATATCCTTGGATGGTCTCCAACATGTTTACTCATGTAGCATGAAACACCAAACAACCCTGGTATCCTCGATTCATGGACCTTATTTACAATAGAAGGTGTTCATTGGATGACGATTAGGCCAAAAACACTTAAGGACTCCATTGGTTGAGAGGATGGGATGTCAGACCCACCTCACACTTCTAGGGGAGTATTATCACCTATTCTGGGACTCTCTCATAGATTTAATTCATGTTAATATGTTCTTTAATCCACGTTTCATTCCAATAGAGTGTGTCCATGGGCAACCATTGTTATTAGAAATAATCATTGCCATGCATATATTTAATGCTACAGTGGTGCTATAGACTTGAGCCAGCAAATAATGCGATCTGGAGATTATCATCATCTAGGGGGGGAATGTGATTTTTTGTTGGTATCAGACCCACAAGATGAGTTTCTTACGCATCCTCAGTAGATGAATCAGAACATAGGTAGTTCTTATGGAATGTGGGGGTTAATATTAAAATATACCCATTTTAGGGGGTATGGTTTGGTTGACCCTTTTAGATGGGCACCCTTTTGAGTTCAGGACTTCAAGTGGGAATCCTTTCTGAACAGGATTGATTTGGAATCAGAGTTCTCATAGTTCAGATTGTGTGGATGTTGTAACAGTCTCAAACCTCTAAGCCTGAATGAGTCATGCCCGGTGTGAGAAACAATAGGATGTGAGATATCCAACTAACCATATGACTCCTCTACTGTTGATGGGAGAGGGATATACAATGGGGGGAGAGGTTTGAGTGATGGTGGGTGTGGGCGTAGAGCAATAAACCTTTAAATGTGAAATGACATTAAAGGGAATGCTTCCTGGACTCAAGTGATTGGGGGACTCACCTCAGTGGGAGGGCCACAGAACTCATTCTGGGAAGGGTACATGATTCATCCCTATAAAAAAGGGAGCAGACATAACCCCTCTAACGAATCATCATTCCTCATTGAAATGAAAAGAATGTGATCACCCTTAGTCCCTATAATGTTGATATTCATGTTGTCATCACAATGTTTGGATACTAGGGTACCATGGTAATGTAGACTCACAGAAATTACAAAATCTGAAACCATTGGGGGAGATCTTTTGTGACTCCTCTTAACATGGGTATTTAGACTCAAAGGAATATGCTGAGGCACCCAATGGTCTGATCAAATGGGTCTGGTGGATTTGGAGGAGTCTTTTCCCTGATGTTGGAACACTGGTTCATGAAAGGATTATAGAGGACTAGATGATAATTAAGGGACAGTGATGGAACCGATAGAAAGAGTAACCAAAATCACCCCATTCCACATACTATTTTATTATGGAGGATGGTGGAATCTCTGAAAACTGTAGTATTTTGTGGGTAGAGAGGCCATCTGTATACCGATGTTGTTCATGAGCATGGTTATGGAGTGCCACTCACTGCATTTGTATAAAGTCTATGATGCCACCTAGGGTTCCCTCCATGTAATGATGTAGTATGTGGTGCCTGATCAAATCCAAATAGAGATAAAATACATAGAACACCATATTGGAGTAGGGTCCAAATAATCCCATTGAAACTCAAGGATCTGGATGGGAAATGAATCATGAAGTCTTTCCCAAACATTAAATGGAATGAAGCCTGGCCCCAGATGATTGGGGGATTTACCTCAGTGGGTGGGCCACAGAACACGTTCTGGGAAGGGTACATGTTTCATCCCCATAAAAAAAGGGAGCAGACATAACCCCTCTGATGGATCATTATTCCTCCCTGAAAGGAAAAGCAGGGGATCACCCTCAGTCCCTATAATGTGGATATTCATGTCGGCATCAAAACGTTTTGATTATAGGTTACCATGGGTATGTAGACTCACATAAATTACTGAATCCCAAACCATTGGGGGTTAGCCTTTGTGACCCCACTTAACATGGGTATTTACACTAAAATGAATAGACTAAGGAACCCAATGGACTGATCATAAGGGTCTGGTGGATTTTAAGGAGACTTTTCCCTGATACTGGAACACTGGTTCATGAAGTGATCATGGATGACTAGATGGTAATTAAGGGACAGGGATCGAACTGATGGAAAGAGTACTCGCAAAAACCCCAATCCACGAACTATTTGATTATATAGGATGGTGGAATATCTGCAAAATGTAGTTGTTTGTGGGCAGATAGGACATCTGTGTACAGATGCTGTACGTGAGCATGGGTATGGAGTACCGCTCACCGCATCTGTACACATTCTATCATGCCACTTAGGGTTCTATCCACGTACTGATGTAGTATGTGGTGGCTGATCAGATCCGTGTAGCGATACACTACGTAGAACACCATATTAGATCAGGGTCAATTAAATCCCTTAGAAACTCAAGGTTTGGAATTGTAAATGAGTAATGAAGTCCTTTCTGGACATACATCTTGAGTTCTGACAATCCTAATCTCCAATGTACCTAAAACCCCAAATAACACGGTCCTCCTATGATACCATTTTTTTCACAAACCAGCCCTGGTCAACCCTGAACTTGTCATCCATGCTACATCAAAACAATTCTTGGAGGGTATTCATGATCCCCAAAGGAGGACAACTAGTGTTGGGAATCAAAATAAGGCTGTTGGGAAAGATTTGTCTAATAAATATGAGACAAATAAATAAATATAAATTGAATGAAATACATAAATAGTATAATTGGATATAAAATGATTTTTCATAGATAAACTAACTTGCATGTGAACTAGTGGGTCACTACCAAATGCCGAACCACAATCCCCGCAAGATTAATCCAGAAATTGAACCGTAAATTGAAAAGGAAAATTAAGCATGGGCACCAAGAAGCTAAGTATGGATTCCATAGTATTAAAATTTCCTATGAACTTCCCTTTAAAAAGAAGACCAATCAGGCTAGTTTGAAAATAAAATATGCAAATAATGTTTTTTAATATTTTAAAATTCAAGAAAAAGGTTTACATATTTATGAAAATCATTTCCCTCTCCCTACACATTCCAAATAGAATCAAATAATTCCTTAACATTTCAAAATAGAAGATAATTTGTTTTGAATAAAATTGAATTTCACAAAAGATATAAGAATCATCAAATAACGTAAATAAAAATCACAACACAAGAAACATGCCAAAAACGAATACGATGGGAAATCACCTTAGGTAAATAAGACAAGTGGGACCCGAGAGACCACATACCTTATTGAAATTTTGAATAGTAACCACAGTCGTCAGCATCCCCATGCATGAGCCACTAGAGCAGAGAAGCAACCAAAATTCTAGTGGTGTTAAATTACCATAATAGTTTGGATAAAATTTTAATTGTTAATATAGCTAGTCAATATAGTAATATCCATGTCTGTATTACTAGAACACTACTCCTAGTCTGGCCATCTAGATACCCAGGTTTCCCATGTGCTATATTTCACGTAGTGGTGAGTTGTTATCCTGAAAACATAAATGAACATATTTTTATTAATAAAAAACACCTCCAACCTCTCACCACTTATCTCCCTCCTTGATTGTATCCAACATTCTACGTCACACAGAAAATAACAAGACTCTTTATTGGGTAGATATACTAAATCACAAATGTAATATACACATCATTTTTCTAACTAAATGGTGCATACAATAAGATGAATTTTTTCACATTTACAACTTATTTTCAATGTTATAAACATGCCTCATTACTTCATAATGAATAATATCGCATTAGAAAACATTCTCGTCCTACACTTTAACGTTATAAATCCATTTTGAATTCCCATTAAACAACAAAGGAATTAAAAAATTTATAAAATCATGAAGCCGTGTTTAAATCCATGTGACCCATTTAATAAAGTAAAATAAATATTTAACATTGAATTCACACCTAATACAATACACATTTCAGAACACACCCAATTATGGGATTTCCAATTTTAAAAATAAGAATTAATCTTCATTCATTTAAATAAACATTTATAACTAATATACACATAAAAAAATTAGGAATTAACCCCTCACACACCTAAACCCTATTTAGAACCCACTTTTAAGCATTTAAAATATTGATCATTCTAAAACAAGTTTGGGATCATATTTTAATGAAGAATACACATGTAAAAACACAAGGAGAACATGAAAATGAAATGAAATTCCAACACCCATCATCACCTTCTAATTTCATAGAATGCATATACTATTTAATAATGAAAACTATTTTTAAATACTCAACCAATTGTGGAATTATATTTAAATGTAAATGCACAGGGGACATACCATAAACATGCCCCTCTTTACTACCACCCAAACTGACTCGTCAAACTTAAAAGATCATTATTTTATATATATATATATATATATATATACCCCTACTTTCATTGCATATATTCTCCATCGCATGAGGGAATATGAACAAATAGGATATATATATATATATATATTTGACTTACATATGAATGTACATATTTCCATTCATGATACATGAAGCACAAAACCACATCAACGAGACACAACACACTATAGAAAAATTTACCAACAACTAAAAACACCATAGAAAATACCCACACTCTGAAAATAAATTTTTGACCACTCAAATATCCTAAATTACCTAATTGAAATTGAACCAAAGAAATGGAATAAAAAACCCTTACTCATAAACCATAGAGAAATCCTATGGATTTTCTATACAAGACCTAGTCCCCCTGATTTCATTGGAGGCTTCCAAAACACAACTCAACGTCACTAGGGAGGCCATTCGCATAACCCTAAAACTAAAGAAAACTGATAACATGGTCAAACACTTAATTGGGGTTTTGGATGAATTAAATCTATGCAACATGAGACCTCAAACTGATAGGAGAAGGAGTGGCGTTGGTGGATAAACTCTTTCTTGGGAGATTCAGACCATAAAACAGTGAAAATACGGTTGAAATTGAAGTTGTTGTGGGTGCCAAAGAGGACATATCATGAACTGCTAGGAGGATCTATTTGAGGGGGTCGCGCGCCTAAAGGGTGATCGACCAAGAAGAAGGCTCTACACAAGGTTTCAAACAGATGGGAGATGGCTCCATAGATTTTTCAGGTGCCGAGTGAAGGGGGAGGTTCACTACTAGTATAGTGAGGGGGAAAGGTCACGTGAGGGAGAGGGCAAAGGGAGGGGAGAGGAGAGAAAAAGGGAAGGTAAAAGAAGGAAGTTAAGAAAATAAGTTAAAAATAAAACATTAAATAAAATAATAGTAATACTATTCATAATAATAATAATAATATTCATAGTAATAATAATAATCATCATTATAAAAATATGATTATTATTAGTAATTAACAGTTTTTTAATTTTTTTATTCCCCTTACATTATTTTATTTTATTTTTTAATATTGGGAAACAACATTGTTCGTGCATGGTTTTATAAAATGTGTTCTAATAATTCAATGGCCACTACCAAATATAGACACCCCTCGTACGTTTACCTATAGTCAGATGTATGGTTGAGAAAACCATGCTAAAACCATGCCCCTCAGCCATGTCCAATTGCAGAGCCAAGACACATGCTTGTCCCGTAGATTAATATATCTTGCACATGTCATGATTCATAGCACATTCCCACTTAGGTACCCACACTAGCACTGCATGGTTACTCCTAACCATCCGGGCTAACAGTGTAATAGTAATAGTGGTTCCATAACTTTTAAACCTGACTTGTTGACTACTAAAACACAAATTAAAGACTAAAAATAATTAAAATGAATAAAATAATAAATACTTATGGTAATGGTTTGACAAGATGTTCCACACATGCATGCAATGGAATGTGAGGTACTTTTTGGTGCGGCTATGTATGGGTTAAATAGGTGGAATGGGAGGGTGGAGTCGGTCATTTGGGTGAGGGGAGGCATCACGAAAGAATACAAGTGGTTCTGGATGGCCAGTGTGTAGATTGGTTGTAAATAATATCTTTCTACTATAAAAAATTTAAAATAATAAAATAATAAAATACAAGACGTTAAAAAATATAAATTTCAAGACAAACAAAATTTAAAATATTTTTTTAGAAACACAGGTAAATGAGATTACATTTTTCGATATTTCAACAAAAACATTAGAAAATATTGTGTAATAAATTAGAGATATTTATTAACATATCTTATTGTTGACGTTTATAAAAATGTCTAAATTAGTGGACTGTCATTTTCTTATATTTTTTACACATTTCCCAAAAACAAATATTGACATTTTAAAACCTCATTAATGAAAAAATGTCCTTAATTTACATAGTTTTCTATATTTCTTCTTTTCTAGAGAACATACATTAGATCTCTTCTTATTGTATATATGCTTTAAATTTTTGTAAACTAAGATCTCAAAAACATTGCTAAGTATGATTGGAAGAGACTTTGGTAGATATTGGTTTAGAAAAAATGCTAAATGTTTTGTGTAGAAGCAAGGGAGGGGGATCACTTTTATAATATAGGTGAGGGGAAAATTTGTAATTAGTAAAAATATTAAATTATCAATAATTAATTTATCATTCAAAATTATTCAAATTTGAATGATATTAAAATATGGCATAGCGTATGTCTGTATTCCTATCAGTCAATTTAATTTAGAAACTCTTTGGTCTCATTTTAAACCTTATCACTTACAATAACCTCATGGTTAGTTATTTTTTACATTAACAATGGTAACATCTATTTCAATCATCAGGGTTCATAACATTACTATAAATGGAAAATGACAAAAAAAAAAATTAACATATCTGATGTTTTTTAAAATTTCAATTTCTCATTGAAGATGATAATACTTTTGAGAGTTTCAAATAATATAATAATATGATATTTTTCATAGTTATATATAATGTTAATTTTAACACTATTCATTTAATTTGACTTAAAAAGGTAATTCTAAAATAGATAATTTGAGTCTAATTATCTCAACCATTTATAATATTTCATATAGATCATTATGATTCCTTTCAAACATTAACTCATTCAAATTTAATAGAAAGTAATATTCTTAAATTCACTCATTTCGTTTTACTATTAATCATATAAATACTATATTAGTGTTTCACAAAAATTTATGTTAATTATTTAATTACTATAAATTAGAAAACTTTTTATTTATAGAAAAAAGTAATTATTTTAATAATATACTTATTGTTCATTCATAACATCCTTTTCGTTGAATGATAACATAAAAATGTTATTAAAAACCAAATAGGTGATGTTTTGAATCTATATTGTATTAAAATAAAAAATGAGCCATATTAATAGAATTTTTTGAATAAATATATCCAATTAAATCTCAATTTTATACTGATCAAATCCTCTTAATCTGGTAATTTTTAGTCAAATTTTTATCAGGGTTATAACCTTATCATTTTGTTACATCCTCTTGTTAAATTTATTGACATGTACTATACTAATTACTATTTCAACTATATCAGGGTAAATAATTTTACTATAAAATGGAAAAATAAAAATAAATGGACTACGATATGATGAATTAGTCATCTATCATTACTTTGGCAGAATTTATGATTTTTTGATTGAGATAATAATTTAAAACCCCTATTTACTATAATATATTCATAATGATAATATTTAGAACTATTCACCACATTTACTTTAAATATATCAATATAAAACATATAATTTCAACCATATATTATATTATATAAGTAATAGACCTAGTTTATCTAGAAAATATGTCTATCTCATTAACTATAGTGACCCATGATTTTCATACAATAACATTAAAAAATTTTGAAGAATAATTGAAACATTATACAAAATGATGACCAAAGACACTATTATTCTACTACTATTGGAAACACAATAACATAAACATTGGTACATAAATGAGGTACTATCTATCCCACTAGGTTCTTCTCGACTATCAGCCTTCAAATACAATTCTAACATAATACATATCAATATAACTTGAGGGAATGAAACATAAAAAGGGGTGAGCTTAGATTCACAGTAAGGGTAAAAAAAGGGATACATGAAAGAATACACATGATCGTAGGTGTATGAGAATGTGATAATGAAAATATAAGATCATACCACACATATCAAAGATAAAAAACTAGAATCATGGCATAAATAGAAGTTGTTCATTATAAATTAATCATAATGAAGTAAAAACATAAGACCTGAAAGGATAAAATTGGAATAAAATTAGAAATTGTGGAAGACAAAAAAGGATATATAATAATTTACATCGTACTATATGTATTGATCTGAGACCATGATAGTGGGAAGTTTCCTTTACTAAACTAGGTTCACACATAGTTTCATCTATGTATTACAAAAACTGAGTTCATTTCCCATTCCATACCTCTTAAATAAAACCGAGATCATTTATCATTTCATTCATGTCTATCATCTGGGATATACATCTTACCCAATACATGGTAATGAGATATAGGTCTCACCCATCTCATAGTGAAATCATACACACATAATCCATACATTCATAAAAAATTATATCATAACCCATGAATTGAAATGGGTATCATAAACAAGTAAATATATCATGACCTCAAAAGAATGATATGGGTTCCACAATCATTTTATCAAAATCATAACCCATGAAAGATAAATAGACTTCATAAACATATAACCTGGGAAATAGAAATATATTTCATAAAAATACAACTTGTTAAAGAGAAATGGGTTACATTTTTTTTCTTAGAAAAGGGAATTCCCTTGTGTGGCCTTTTCAAACCCTCCACATAAGGAAACCCCCCTCCCCACGAAGAGGTCACTCTGGAGAGAGCCCCAGCCGGGAAGGAGCCGTTGCCAGCCGAGATAGCAGAGTGTCCGGAGGGTGACAACCCAGGCGGCGATGGTTCGTCAAGTAATCAGTCAGCACAGGTGGGTTGCGCCTCATTTTTCCCACCCAGTCAGAAACCGGGTGACCCGGTAAGGCGAGTGGATCCCGGGGGAGAGGTTCATCCCGAAAGTGGACTCCCGTGATTCAAACCCTATACATCCCAAAGAACGGCGTTGTTGTACCCCTCTCCTTCACCACTACACCACTTCCGAAGCGGTAAGAGAAATCGGTTACATGAAGACCATGACATTAAGCATAAATAATTTATAGAGATAATATGAATATTACATTCAGATCACATCCTATAAGGGAATGAGTAGCATGAAGAGTTTTCATCATAAGTTAGAAATAATTTTGAAATAGCTTTCAAAACAATTTAATGGGTAAAATAACTTTTCTTACTTGAAAAATTATATTCAATATAATAAACCATTTGGAAATTAATTTCTCATAAAATACCTTTAAAACTTATGAAGAAGATTTGATATCATTTTGAAAACCTTTTTACATGAATAATTATAATATAAGATTCAAAATATTAAAAAGAATTTTATTAGAAAACATGATTAACATATATAATGAAATCATGAAATGGTTTAGAAAACCATTATATATGGATGAATATAAATCTATCTGGTAATTTCTTTTAAAAATATTTCATTGAAAATACTTTGAAAACATATAAATAATTCTTGAAGCATTTCAAAATAGTTTTCCTTAATAAATTATAATAGAATCTGGAGAAAAAAATATGAAACAAATTTCCATGGAAATTAATTTCAAAAACATTTTCAAAAAAATGATCAATTTAAAAATTAAAAGGAATCTTCAATGAAATTATAGTGGGGAAATCTGTACATATCATAGGAGGTAAAAATACCATTTTCCACCATAAAAATGTATGAAAAAATCCTTGTTTAGAAGTTGTCATGATGAATCCATTGAATAATTTGGTAAAAGAAAAAAGGGTAAAAACGTTTTCAGATGATTATGGGATAATGAAACAATTTCCTGGAATCACTTTTTAGAAATAAATGGTTTTAAGGAACATAGATTTTCGACAAAATATAGGGTAAAGTTGAGCATTCTTAAAAAAAATCCATACCTATCTTATGTACCAAAGAGTAAAAACAATGCAACCAATGCATGAATATATCATTAATAACTAGAGAATAATAAAATTCATGAATGTTATTGAGATATGGTGTAAATTATTTCATCAAAGTGAGAATAATCATAAAAAACATTGAAAAGTGACGAGATTATGTCAATAAAATCTTTTAAATTAGTAACATGGAATCATACAATCGATGTAAGAACATGAAATTAAATGATTCCTATAATATCAATAAAATAAGGAGTTTCATGGTATATCATGTAAAATGGAATTATATTCCCTTCATAATGAATTTAGGCATATAAATAAACATGAGTCTCAATGAAGGAAGATTACGACATAACTATTTTAATTGATTAGTGATTTTTTATATTTAAACACTAGGAAATTATGGTCGTAGAATAGATATTTTAATACCCATAAATTTAAAATAAATATAAAATTGAATACATCCATTGGTATTATTAACATAATAAAATTAATCTGTGGTGAATAAAGCATGTATCTTTTGGAAATTAAAATTTTGGTGAAATTCCCTTACCTTTTATCATGAAATTATATAGACATGTAAAAAAACATATATAATAAAAATAAATTTATTATAAATATTTTACCAAACCATGTTATTATATCATATACCCCTTATGGTTTAATTATGACCTTATATTACCCATTTGTGAACAATCATTTGTTATGGTTTCCATTCAGTTAATATTCTCATTGTTCTTCGCATATATCTTAATTTTTTATATAATTGGTCCTTAAACATATATCATGATTTCCATAATGTAAACCATAATATTAATATCATTTAAATAAGATATATTTGTATTATAATAATCTAGATTATATATTATTATGAAACAGAATACACCATTCCTGTAGATGGTAAGTCGTACGTACACATGAACATTGTTTCCTTTTTTATTATCATTAGGAAAGAATGAATGAAAATGAAATATAAGTATCTATATTTAAATGATTAAAATTATCCCATTAAAATTATTATATCACATATATCCTATAACATTAATAAACCTATCCTCAATACATTCTATGTAGTATGTGTAAAAATAACATTGCTTTGAGGGGGCAGTAGTCTATACCTCTGAAATTGAAATTATCATATTTACACCAAATCGAATGTATAATGATAGGTGGTGTTAAATGAAATAAAATAATAAATTTATAATAAATATAATATAGAGTATATGAAAATATGGTTTCTATCATTATGTATACCAAGTGAGGCGATAGTGGAAAAATGAACAATCCTAATTTCGTGTGGCAGATGATTACAGTACACATAAACAATTTGTTTTTCACCGATTAGATGTAGGTCTGTATATGTGTAGGTAAAATATTTTAATAAAAATCATATTATATTGGGGATACTAGTATTTTTTAACTTTCATGTTATGAATAGAGTGGATGGGGTGGTGGAAAAAATAATAGAAAGGATTATGAGAGAAGACATTACCTCTTTAACAGGTCACTCTTTTTGGTTTGTGCCAAATGAGCTTATTTGGTTGTGTTCAATCAATTGGGAGGCTTATAGAAGGAAGGGTGTGATTTTTTGGACTCTATTGGGTAGATCTTTTCTGAACCTAATTAGTTTGAGAGATTTGAATAATAGGAAATGAATTTGGCCTTTACTAGTGAATGGAAAGGACATATTTGTAGTTTTTTAAAAAGATGGGAGGTGTAACCATGATTTTTCCTAATATAATATATAGAAAAAGTAAACTCAATAATGGAATATGAATGATATAATATTGGCCATAAAATGGGTTTTGGAAAAAAATTTATGTCATTTTGGGTCTTAAATATTAGTTTTAGTCCTTAGTTATGATTATTCATACCTTGATCGATGTATTTATTTTTAATTAATTTTACCCATAATAATTATTTTAAAACCTTTTTCATGTTTTAAAGGATAATTTTTAATGAAATTGTTTTTGGAATTGATTTTTCGAGAAAAAATTTGTCAAACAATTTTTCAAAAGAAAATATTATTTTCCTCAAGAATCTTTATAAGAAATATTTTTATAATTTTTCTATTAATCAACCAAAAAACAAATCAGTTTTACTCCAATTAGGATATGTTTTATTTATGATATCCTTATTATTACTTTAGATGGTTTATGATTGATTTGGCCATGTATTGCTTTCACATTCTGATACATGCTTCCTTTTTTAGTCCCCCTTGAGGTATTTAATTTCCTATAATCATGGAATATTGAATTTCCCTTAATTAACCATTTTATTTATCATGGATATGTCCATTTTTTTTAACCATATACCTTTTTTGTACATAGTATTAATTTAAATTTATATTATATTTTGGGGAAATATTAATAAATGTGTATATTATACTCCATACAGATATTTGTTCAGGCGCATTTAAAAATCAATTATTCTATATGTGAGGAATGAGAAGGAAAGGTACAACATGGGTGGGGCCATAAAATAGATAGACCCAAAGTCCATTAGTTCTCTCAAGGGAAGAGTTAGTTGTCTAGAATTTTTGGATTGTTTTTTAACTAATATGATAAACCATCGTGAAAAATCCCTTGATGGTACTGGTTCCACATACATAATAACATGTCATCCAATAACCAAGAACATCCCTTATTTTGATTTAGGTATTATCCATTGATGATATTTTATGTCGGCATATATATGTTTACATTTAATTCTCAGCTTATTGATTAAATGGAATGTTTTTATGTTTATTGTCTTTCCATATTTATTTTTCATTGTCAAGTTATTTGAATGTCCTGTCTTTCCAGTTATTACCTTGGAATACTGGTTACATAATTCCATTATGTTTAATAATTACATGGAATGTGTGCTAATTTATTTACCTTTTCATATTTATAATTCTCAGTGATTTATTATTTGTTCCTATATATTTTAACCATAATAAAAATCAAGGTAACCCTTATGATATATCATTTCCACAAGAATTTAAGAATCTTAAAATGAATAATATGAATGGATATACTAGATGGAATAAATTTATCCTATTAGATATTTAGAATATTGATATTTTGTAATAAGTGTATTAATTTGAAATACACGACTCATGTATCTATCTTGATCACAACGACTACTAATCTCTTGGTCATTTTGTATTTTATTCTTTTAAATCATGCCACTGTATTTATAGTATAAACTGACTCTGAGAATTCTTGGGATGGGTGTATACACATTTCATAGTCTCTGTAAATATATCTTCTTCTTCTAGAGACACTTCCAATGCATGAAGATTATTCATTCTGGATACCTATGGCAGGAACCTCTTAGTTCCAAATACATCAATTTTCAACACATTATATTAAGTTATAGATGACCATGATCCATTGTATGGATTAAATTAGGCATTAGAAAACTTCTTTAGGTGACGTGAGAATCGACAGGAGCCAAATATATTGAGTGCCTCAATGAAACCCCATTTTGAGCACCCATGATTGACACTCTAGTATTAAATTATATGGCCTCTACCCAAAACTATAGTAGGGTTAGAAGAATACAACTATCGAGAACCACTACAAGAATCATCACACTTAATCTTACCATAAAGGCGAATATAAAACTACAACTTGGAGAAAAGGAAACCCATGTCAAGTCAATCCCAACCATCAATTCTATATCTATCACGTCATTATTCGAATGGATATTAAAAAAACAATTGAAATTTAATATCTGAAAAAATTACCGTTAAAACATTCAATTTTTGAACTTCTCATTTTATACAATCTTAGTTGAAAATCTCACAAGCCCCGCAATGTGATTTGAATTTTCTATCATAGTCCATTCAACTTCCTCATGTCTAAAATATATTAGAGAATTTACAAACAAAACAAAATCTAGATTGAAGTGGTGGGATAAAATAGAAATAATTTCCTTCCACTATAGGACCATGTGATTATTTTCTATCACCATAATGTCACATATTATCCTGTCAGGGTCCTCTAGCATGAAGGAAAAGCATTGCACATTGATTGAACCATATGTTTCCAAGAACTCAATTAAAATCTCCAAAAATCATAACCCATTCTTAGCCTTTTTTGGTTTGTTCAATCCATAGAATACTAGTGGATTTTGGAAAATTAATTCTTATAAAAAAATCATGAATTCATTCATTAGAGGTTCCCCAGCTAAATCTTGAATGCAAATGGTTGTAGATGTATGTCTTAGATTTTAGAGAACATGCACAATCCCCACAATCAGATTTCCTCCATTAAAAGGATTTTCCCAAAATGGTTCATCATCATCTTCCACTATTATCTGATTTTCACATCTTCTTAGAGGAATGATGCTTCAAAGAATTAATAAAAAAATGATGAAATCATAAAGTATACTCATATAAACACTCAAATTAGAGAAACATAGAAAATTGATCCCACCAGACAAATAAACAAGATATGTATTTAAATATATCCAAACAATAAATATTTAAAAGAGGATATCTAATACCCAATAAGACGTTTAAAAAACCAATGTTGTATTAAGATTCATTGTGGTGAGATTTGACCAGGTACTCACACATTAGTAACTCTAATGTCCTAAAAAGATAACCTAACAAAATACTGACATCATGGAACGATACTTAATATCCTTCAATAATACATTTTGGTAAACCACCCCTCATTCCCTGCACACTAACACTCGAGCATACCATGAAAACACTTGAGGTACATTCCTTATCCCAATAGGTTGGTGACTAGAACCGACCATCATACAAGATAAATGTGGGAATATTTTTTCCACACCAACAGTGGACAAAAGTATAAAAGTCAGTATTTTCAAAAATAATATCCACATGGGTAATATTAGTATAATTCAACCATGTTTATAAAGTTAAAGTAAAACAACAAAGTAATAGAAAACAAAATGATAAAAACCCCAAGCCCTAATTGAAACCTCATCTGAGAGCATATGATCGATAGAAACCCCCCATTGGTTCTTTCTCCTTTCTTGATCCTCCAAAATGGAAATATACAAACACCCAATAGAAAATGTAGGTTGTGAGATAAATTCCATATAGGTTCTCACCATATATTCCATAAAAAGACTCCATGATAACTAAATGGATATGTTTTTTGATTTTAAATACCATAAGCATATGATAAGAAGAGAATAATAAAAAACGTGTCTTCCATTTAAATTATTGGAATGTATAGAAAATTGATTAATTATCATTTTATATATAAACATTTCTACAAATTAACAACATATATGTAAATCAGTTCTAAAAAATGGAATATATATCAAAATATTCAAAAACAAAAAACATGGTCATCTTTAATGAGGTGGGATAGTTCCAGGTTATGCGATCCTTACCCACTTATATAATCCAAATGAAACTGTACACACATAGCCCTTTGACACTGGTCAAATATGAATAACCAATATCCTACTGAGGATAAGATTAGGCAAAAAAATTATGTTATACATGTAAAGTTACAATCCATTACTATGGAATTCCCATCCTAGAATGTTTTATTCGTAATAACTTGCTAACTACTTTGTCTTGCATGTTCTCAAGAAACACTCAGAAATGTGAAAATCATTTCAAAACTATTCCAAATACAATTACCCGGTATTCCATTTCAATATTTCAATTTATCATCAAAACCCAATAAGAGGGTTTTAAATAATTTAATTCCTTTTTAAGGAGAAATTAAATGATGTTTTAATGATGTAATTTTAAAAAATTTCTCGAAAATAATTTCAAAATTCTATTTCAGAAAATATTATTCCACAATTCCATGAAATTCAAATCAAACCCCAATTTACTATAATTAATGGATTTACCCATTTTATTCTTCAAAATCAATATCAAATCCCAATACAAACAAAAATTTTGATTCTCCTTTTAAATTGAATTAAATTTATTTTAAATCAATCAATTTTGGGATAAATTGGAGGGCCAAAATTATACTGAACATGTTACCTCGGTATCATGTGACCACGAATCACAAAGCCCACAATGGAAAAAACTAATGAAGAAAATCATAAATATTGATCAGATAATCAATTCTAGATTTATGTTCTAATATAATAAATAATATAACCTCAAATAAAATTCATACCACAAAAACCCTAGGCAGGAAAGAAGAAGATATCAATAGATATGTAACATGAGAAGAACTATAACCGGGGAGAGATCAAGTGATGTTCACCATGATTCAATGATTCTATTAAGTGGATTGAATGAACCAAAATTGGATATTTTGAGATACCAATACAATATAGGACATAACATACCATTTTAGTTTGATTATGAGTTCATATTGGCTGATCATAGTTTTTTAATAATTTGTTGTATTTAAATAGTCACCACGCATGGTTTTCTAGGAAGGGGCACATAGTATATTAAATAATGTTTCTTAAACATGTGCCCCTATAAAGGCATGTGTGGTTTCAACTAGGTGGGAGAAAAAGCTTCAAATCTATGTTCTGACTATAAAAACCTTCATTTCTTTGGTTTGTAGGGTTTTTAATTGTAGGGAACACTATTTTGGAAAAATGTATACCAAATATACACATTCCAAGAGCATTAAAAAATTCATATTGCTTCCTGAAACACCTATAAGAGAAAACGAAGAAATGAATGAATAAAAAGTGGGTAGAGGAGTACCGGAAAATAGTAACCAGTTGATACATGATCCATCTTTTCTAGACATCACGCATTGCATCACATCATAACCTTCATAGTGGATTTATTAACGCCATAGTGCACCACAATCTTAACTGAATATTATTCTTCTAAATTTGTGTTACTCTGGAAGCTCATCAATGAAATCACATGCTTCATAATTCTTTATCATCCAATAGTGATTAGTAATTCATCTAGAATTGGATATTCTCAATATCAAGATGAAATTTTTTTCTATTACATAATACTCCTCACAATAATCCTGATATATAAACTCTTTAACTAGTAGAACCTAACAAAAATAATTAATATATGAATTTCCTCCAAAAAATTCAATGCATCATGCCAATGTGAGTATCAACATATTCACCGAGTATATATGTTATCTAGAATATTCTATATATGTTCTCTACCAATCCTCCATATATTGAATCCATACTCATAACAAAGTTAAAATGAATGGATTTTCTATAATACCACATGGTGAAGTACTAGTCACCCTAATTGGAGGAACCTACCATGAATTCCCATAAATATTAACACAACTGATATATTTAACCTACCATGAAGAGGCATTTTGGGTACCTACCACAAGTATCACGTTCAATCAATTGTGAAGTGGGTATGTAAGTTTCCATAGAGCCTCAACTAAGCTTATAATGATTTTTTCATTGGCCGCATATAAAAAAACATACTCAATATGTATTTTATGTCACAAATCATGATATCATTAGGTATTTTATCCTATGTAATGAAATAATATTTATTGTTATTATATAAATTAAAATTTATAGTTACAAGATGAATATTTGTTTATGTGGTAGTGGATTATATTTTTAATTGAATGCATGAGTCATATTTCATCCAACCACATGACAATTATTTTCATACAATCAGCATAAAGACAATAAAAATTGATGAAAAAACTATTATACTAATCACATGTGATGGAATTGTATGTATACTAACTTCATGTATTATGCCTCACATGGTAAGTACATTATTTTTTTTGTTTAATGAATAATTATTTTTTATAATGGAATATATTTACTTATATGTTTATAAAATGATTTATTAAAATATTTTTTAATAACTGAATATATTTTATTTCATTGAAAATTAAAATAATATTTTAATGAAATTACTATAATATATTAGATATAAAATTGTCCTATAAATAATAATTTTCTTATTATTTATTTTATATACTATTTTATATATTTATTTTTCATAATTATATTATGGTAAGATTATACGAATGATTTTTACCATTTTATTTATTTAAATAGTTCAATTTTTAATAAAAAGTTATCAAAATTTAGTTTTATATTAAAAATATAGGAATTAAATTATGTCAATAATATTATTAAATAAGCATGTGGTATTACCATGTAATGATGTGTATAAATATTTTAAATATTCCAAACCATTTTATGGTGGTGATAATTTTTTTAAATTCTCTTAGAATGATAAAAAGAATGAATGTGGATGATTAGTAAATAAATAGAGTCCATGTCATATAGAATAAATTAATCATGATGATTTTCTAAATTTTAGATGAATCTTTGAGTCCTTGTTGAAGAGAAAAATTTTATTGATTCTTAATGATTTAATTACATGACTCATAGTTCATTATTGTGATAAAAAAATAACATATATATTCTTATATCTTCTACTTATGTGATCAATGATCATGAAAATATATATTTTTGAATATTTTTTGATAGTTACTATTTTCATTTTTTTCTTATTTTCATTATATTATTGTATTTATATATTTGTAAAATTCAGCGCCAGTTTTAAATTTTACCAATCCAAATAATTTCATTATAATTTCATCTACCAACAAAACGTTTTCTCATAGGAGATTAATAATATATAAAAGATAGGGAATGGTTTTGATGTGAATCGTAGTAAAAGAATAGTTCTTTCCTCTAGGTTTTCCAAAAGTCATAGTCTATAAATAAGTAATTAATCTATTAAAATGATGATTCACTAAGATTGTTTCAATGTTATTGACACGTATCTAAGATTAAAGAGGGGATTAGGTATTGGTGATCCAAACCAAAATTAATATATTGTGTTATTATTTAAATTTCTATTTCAATAAGTCTTTAAAACTCCACTACAATATTATTTATTTAACAAGAAATGTGAGATTGATTATTTATCGTAAAATTTTTAAGAGACTATTTACTCCCCACCCACATTTACCTTTTTTCTAGAAATATAAATACAATCATGTATTGAAATTTGGATTTTTATTTTTGATTTAAGACATGATATTTAACATTTTTAGTTAAATTATAATTTTTTGGGGAGGTAATAATTTTTCATCATATCTAAAATATAGTGAAGTTTAATAAATAATTTAACAAATATTATTCGAATATGCATTTTCTTAAAATTAATTTTAGTTTTTTAGATAACTTCATACGAATAGAATCAAATATTATAGTAATAAATGACCAAATATTTTATTTAGTTATTAAATTTTTTGGTTAGAAATATTTATAGAAGGTTTATGTAGGAACATTTGTTAGAAAAGAATAGGGATGTTCATGGACAAATTAAAAAATATATATTTTAGAATTTTTGAGTAATTCTCTATTATTTGGATGAATTTTCATTACCATGAATGTTTGAAGTTACATGGAAAATGAAATAAATTGTAAGATTAAAAATTATATTAAATGAAATATTATTTCTGATTATAGATGATTATAGGCTAGTACATATCATTGAATAAGTTTTTGGACTCTTAATTATCATCTATTATTTTTCCATGTGAATTTATTATTCTTTTATGGGTAGACATATAATATATGATATAAAATATGGATATGAATTGTAAAATTTTCTATAAAAATATGATTTCAATTAATTCAAGTGATGAATGTTAAATAGATGATAATATTTATTAAATAAATTAATTAACATTCTATAATATTTTTTAAATGGATTTTTAATTAGTATTATTTTAATATGAATTGGAAATTGATAAGTTTCATTATAATTTTATATATAATTCGTTGAAAATATATATTTTTATTCTATTGATATAAATTAATGATTTTTGGAATTAAAAATATGATAGAAATTTTTCAATAAATTGTTTCAAAGGTGGAAATATCACCATATTTAATTAAATTAAAATTACTCTAATTATTACTTATGAAAAATATTTATATTATTTTAATAAAAAATATTGTTTTAAAATTGTGTTCATTATTTTTTATATATATTATTAAAATATTTATTATAGAAAAATACACATTTTTGGGCTCGTAGTTATGAAATAATTATAAAAAATCCTTGTACATGCCAATGATTAGTATATAAATTTTGATTTGAGTTTTACTAATTCAACATTATCATAAAACTGTTATATTAATAATTAATAAGTATGTTTAATAGAAGGTGTGAAATATAGTCGTGGAATGTTACATTGGGATCATCTGACATAACTATGCGAACATGCCGAATTTGAGGATAATAATAAATAGTAGTATTGAGTTACACATGTATAGTGTGAATTGTATATCCTCCATACCAACAAATAATGTGGTTGTTCCAAATATAAAAAGTTTTTATTTCATTGTTATTTCTTTCACTTTTATTGATTTTTTTAATATAGTTTATCATATTATCTGAATGTGATGATTTTACATGAATTTTATATAAACTATTCAAACTATAAGGCCCAATGACACTGTATTATTGGGGTTTGGTAGGTGAATCTGGGTATAAAATTCATCTAGAAAAACTAAAAATCATCAATAATAAATAAAGATCATAAAAAAGGATAAATTCAATAAAACTACCAAAAAAATAAAATGCGATATTAAATATAATTGGATAATTATTTTAGTATTCTCACTAAAAAGCGATACATTAAATCAAACACACTAATGGTGTGTTGATACCCCAAAATCACTACACATAGTTTAAATTATAAGTATTTATAAATGTAAAATAACTAAACCCATAGTCCCTTCCTCTTTCTTCTAATCCATGATATTATTCAATAATAGTCAATATATAAGTCACTAAAAATGAATATATATGAAATAATAAATAAATAATGTCCTAAAGGGTTTTTCTCTTTATGTAACCCCTAAATTTAACAAACCCAATAATCAATTATGTTACCCAAATAACCAAATAAAACATAAATATATAGTAGATGCAAAGAGTTATTACTCGATCATTATTTACTAATGTGTTAAAATTCATAAAAAATAGTTCATTTTATTCATTTTATTTATTTTCTTAGAGTATCATTTATCAAAATAAACTTTTTAAAATATTTTTAACATCTAAAACAGTCAAAAATTATCAATTATGGATCACCATAAATGATAGTGTATTTAAAAAATAATATTTTCAAATTTTATTAATATCTTTAAAATATTAGAAAACCACTATGTTGATATGAAGAATAGATATTATATCAATAATTAAATGGATTAACACTAAAAACCCTAATTTTTAAATTCTTATATTTTATTTTTTGGAATTCTGCTCCTAGAATAGGATGTGGATGAACACATTCATTCTATAAGGGATTTAAAATGATCAAATGTGAGCGTATTTTAACCATAAATAATTAAAATAACATTAGAAAATAAAAATTATTTTATATCCAAAGGACCATTTGAGTTTAGCGTCTTAGATATATAAGGGAAACCTAAAAATAATAACATCCTTGACATCACTATATTATATTCATTTTTTCAATGTCTAAAATGGTAATTAATCAATAATATATATTAAACAACTCCAAAAAATTTCACCATTTATGGTACTCTTCTAGGCATATAATTTCTAATAATTTTTTTTATATACTAGGAAATTATAAATATATAAAGTGTGAGATTAGATACATAGTATCTGTTAAAATAAGTATCAATAATCAAATATCACAAACAACCATAAAATGCGTATAAATAATATTGTTGGAATAGATAACAAATAATATTTTCATAACAGATTTAACCTAAAATAATGAGACGCCCATTGATAATATATGAAATAAAAACTTTCAAATGGATTGAAATATGTTTTCCTCTATTGATGAAATGAATAATGATGGAAAGATAATGCCATGTCTTAAGCCAAAACATCTAGATCATAGAAACCATGATCTTCCTATAAAGGACAAATTTCTTGGGAATATATATTTCTTGGAAGGAATATATAGAAACACCCCGCTATTTTTTTAATAAGACGCACTGATACACCATGTGGCCAATGAGGGCACCAACCATATATTATTTATTCAAATGCATTCATCCAATTAATGAATAAATAATATATAAAACATAGAACCATTATTCCATTGTAGTGAATAAACATTAGTATTGAGATAATAAGTATATACATATTCAATATTTTACTGGAATATAAATAGAATAGGATTATTTCTTATTATTATTGAAACTAACATTTTATAGAGTAAAAATTATATGGTTAATTAAAATATTTACTTATTAAATAAAGAGATAAAATCTAGTTGAACATCATTTAATATAATGATGTAAACATAGAGTGTTCAAAATGTAAATTCATTAGAAAGAAAGTATTCCTAAAAAGTATGATTATTTGGTAAGAAAATGGGTATTATTTATTTCCAGGTGTTATATAAATTTAAAAAATAATGAGATTATTTAGAAGGTAATCACTATATTATATATGAATCAATAGAAATAAACTATTAGAGAATAAAAATCACATATCAATCAATAAATATTGAGATACGACAATCCTTATGATAATGGTAACTTGTGAATCCAAATAACATGAGAGTAAAACCATGAAATTGAATTAAATTCATTTTAAATGATGTATATATTGAATTTAATACACCATGTAAAATAAATTAGGGTGTGTAATGTCAAACATGGTTCAGGGATTTGAAAAATATACCAGGATATCCATAAATTTAATACAATGCATGATGTAAGATACATTTGATACTGAGATTAGAAGGAAGTGTTTTGAAACCATATTAATGAAGGAGGAAATATAATTAATAGTGTTAATTATTTTAAATAAATTAAAATGGGATCAATATATTCTAATAATAGTGTTTCTAACTAAAAGAACGAAATCTGAATTAACCCAAACCCATACCTAAATTCCAAACATCCATTAAATTAGTTTGATCTCAATTATAAATAAAATAATTTTCCCTATAACCAATTTTTTTAAATTATTCATATCTATAATAGTTTTAAAATGTAATATAATATTTCTCTCTCTATTTACATAAGTTGTTTTTAGCTTCTTTCAATATTTATTTTGTGTAATGAAGGTCATTTAGAAGTGGATTCAATATAGCTGCTTTGATATTCGTTATTATAAACAAATCATTCACAGATCATAAAACGTACTATTATCTTTTATAAAATTACTTATAAAGTTATAATTTCATTTTATATGTGTTTTTGATATGATCTTTAATGATGAAATCATCGTTGAGTATGTTTCAATGACTTTTCATGAATGAGAATCGATATCTCAATTCAAGAGTTTATAAATAATGTGAGAATTGTTTATCCAAAATCAAGTCATTTTTTCATATTTATATTATATATTATGAGAAATTATGCTCTTATGGTTATGTAGGATAAAATAAAGATCAATTCTAAACATGTTTTTTAGAATTACACAAACATGAACAGTCTATATTTACAAGATTATTCTGATTATGAAAGTGGTTTCATTTGGGGATAATTTTATTATTACAAAATAATAATTCTATATCTAGATAATTTTTACACTTTGAATTATATTATTATATTTATTGATACAAAATATTGATATTAATTGGAAATGGGAAACATTTCTTTATTGAGGGGGTAATCCGTACAAGACACAAGTAACATTATCATTTCCTTATTAGAGAGAGTTAAATAATGTGGTTCATAATTTTATTATATTAAATCATAATTATATTATATATTTAAAATATATTCTCCAATTTTCCCCTTATGATGAGAAAATAATGGTGGTGGTGAAAAATGAATGTGACTTCTTCATGGAGGTAGTGCTCTATAAAAGGAATGAATAATAGTTGGTTTTATCATATATAATATTTTCAAGGGTCATTATTTGTGTCATAAAATGTACAGAAAATGTATGATAATAAAATAATTAAATTATATAGTAATTATAAAAATTTAGTTTTGTAAATAATAATATAAATAAATATAATTAGTATAATAGTACTCATTTTGAGGGCTTCAGTGTTTTTTTGGAAAATTCCGTGGAATGGGATGGATTATGCTAATATTATCATAAAATGATATTAATATGTTAAAATATTTTTCCAGGGGATTTCAAAATCATGTATTATTTATCATAAACCAAAATTTTATAATGGTATTGAAGGGCTGTTTAGAGGCGCCAATTATAATTTCACAGAATGTTGTTTTTTGATAATATTTCAATTTGACATATATAGGAAACATGTTTCTCATTCCATGTATCTCAAAAAATGGATAATAATTTAGTGTGTGATATTGTAAGGTTGATAATATGTCGTCAAATCAATTATATAGTTCTTTGTAACATGTTTCAAACTCATTAAAACATGATTTATTACTTTTCCCGTTAATTATTTTACTATAGAAACTATATCTTCAGGTATGTAAATAACGGTAACGAGTAAAAATATATTTTTAGTTAAAATATAATTTTTGAATATATATTGAATATATTCAATTTAATTTATCTGAATTAGTTTCTATATGTTTGTGAAATTAATTTTAACATTTTCATGTATAATATATGACACTCTAATTATATCAAAACTATAATTGTTAGCATAACATTTATGTGTCAGGTAAAATTTTCTATATAATAGAAATTACTGGTATAAATTTAATTATTATAAAATTTAAGTGGTTTTAAAATAAATAAGACACCATATTTTATGAAAATATTATTTAGTTAAAATAAAATAAGAAAAAACTTTTATTGGAAATTATTTATTAAAACATCAAAATGTTATGTGTTGTATTTCTAATATTCAATATAGTAATTTTAAAATAAATTATTTTATATCATATTTAAATAATTAACAAATTTAAATATTTTATACAATTCTAGGTGGTTCTTGTAATTTTATAATATTCAATATTTTTTTAAAATACAGAATTTTTCATTATTCCCTGAAAAATTATTATTTTAAAAAATACCAACAATTAATCATAAGAAAATATTAATGTGTTTAAGAAAAACCTGATTCTTAATTTGGATTATTAAAATTTTCATTTTTAAATGTTATCATTATATATAGTTATATATTTAAACCTATTTTCATCTAAAAATAACATTTTCAAAAAATAATATATATTCATTTTCTAATTTCATTTCAATTACTAATGATACTGTGTTTAATATACTATTAATATTATAAATATATATATTTTATAAACTATATATTCATTATTTTATAATCAAAATAATAAATTTAAATTATTAGAAGTGTTATATTTTAATGTAGAAGTTGTTCTGGTTATTTATTTAGCTATAATAATTAGATTTACCAATTTATTAGAATATATAGTTAAAATGACTACATTTTAATAATAATATTATTTTTCAAGGTTTTTTGTTGTTTAATATTGATTATAGGACATATTATAATACATATTAGGTCTTAAAGTTATATATAACATTTTATCTATTATTTGTATATTATATTAATTCAAATAGAATAATTTTTTTTAGTATTCCATATAAAAATTTATCAATGGTGTCTTATATTATAAAAACATACAGGGTTGTGCTCTGGAATAATTCTATTTTCTCTAGTTATTATTTTTACAAAAAATTAAAATTCAATGATTCCCAATAATAGTATTTTATAATCATTTTGAAAATGAACATCTAAAATGGCCAATTTTGTTATCATTGAGAAACTGATAAAAATAAAACAAATTATAAAACCATTATAAGACCTGAAACGATGAAATTACCTTCATAAACTTCAATATTTTCAACTGTACTGATTAACCGTGAAAGGATCCTCAAAAAACTTCCCCAAATAGATCATGTTTCACAACATAAACATGTCTTAATCCATAATCTATTTCACCATCCAATGGCCTCCCTGGATTACTAGAAAATTAATCATAGAAAAATATTATTCCAATGTTTTCGATACATCAAATTATCATGGTTTTTAAAATGATAATTTTTTTGTAATTTTTTGGCTTATAGATTGCCTTTATTGACTTATCACAAATTTAAATGTTTTTATTTCTATTATATACCTCTTTATCAATATAGTTAGGTTTCATTAAACAACCTTGAATTATTTTTTATTAATTTACTATAATAAATTGGTTCAATCATTATCCAATTTATGATATTGGGAACCCAAATTCTCACCATTGCTATCATATGATCAAAAAATCATAGATAAATCTATTATATGGGAAAAATGGATTTGATAATATGTAAATGATTATTGAGCAAAATAAATGTGACAAATATGATTTCATGGTTGACTTTGAAATTAGATAATTTAATTTTCCCTTTTTAATCCATAAATATATTCATTACCATGTTTTATTAATTTGAATTTAGTATTTTTCTTAGTATTATATTGTTTATTTATTTATACGCCCACCCAAAAAATTTATATTTTACATATATTATATATTTAGATAACATTTAATAGTGTGGGCTAACATTAGTTGTGGACATGAGAGTCTTGTTTATGGTGGTTGATTGTATCACACATAACAAAAGGATTATAGAAGTTGATAGACATGTCATATTATTCACTCTTATCTATTTTAATTTTATAATATTAAATTAATTTTATATACCTCATTAATGTATTATGAACCCCATATTTCTTTTAATAATTTCTTGGTTTTGTGTATTGTTTTAGAAAGGAAATGAATTCTGTATATGTGTACTGATATATCATTAGTAGTATTCATTGAACCCTTGAAATTAAGTTGTCCTTATTTTGTCATAATAAAAATCATTTTCTATATACATAGAGTCCCATATGAGGTCTGTCATATCACAACACTAATAATAAATAATCATTTAACAAATAAACATTTATTTTCATATTTCCTATGACATCGAAACACAGTTTATCTCTTAAAATCCACTAAATCTTCTATATTTGCGATAAAATTTCCATTTGGAACTATCTACATCCCTTAAATTAACTAATATCCCAAAGAAATCCCATTTATTAGTGTCCAAAAAATAGTTCATACTAAGTAGATAATCTATCATGTTCCAAAATTAATTTTTCCTCTCACAAACTTTCATAATCCAAATTCATTGTTGACTTCTTAGTTGATATTCAATATACATATACCACTACTAATCCCATATTCCAAAAGAGATCCAATATAAACATACATGAATAATAAGTTAATTAAATGGTTTAATTAACAGATCCAAAAATAGGTTAACAACCCGTGGATATAATGGGTTACTGTCAAGGGGACTATAGACAAACAAATACTATTTTTAAAATGTTGTGAACATATATCCATAAACTTAACCTATTCTCAAACATTTAATATGACATAATTTTCTTAAAACATACTAGGACGGTAAAAAACTAAAAACATGTGATCTCAAATACAGAGAATATTGAAACAATTTAAAGATCATAATTTTAAGAACATAATCATATGGAAAATCATGAATAATGAAAAATATAGGATTTAATATAAAAGACTATAACAATATTTATCCATAATCATAAATATTATACATAACTTCTCAAATGATAAAACATATATCATTAAATTATAAAAATAAAAAATAAATCACATAATATTATACATTGAACCAGACAAAGAATTTTGTGCAATCATAATAATAAGATTTCATTTCATCATGAACCTAGATACCCACTAATTTGTTCACTCATTAAATTACGAGTATAATTAAATGATATAAAATACCCCCATTTCTAAATATATCTACTTTCTAACCCATTCCCAAAAAATACTTCTATCATGATATATAATACAAAAAAAATACATTTGAATGATTTTTAGGTCTCTCCAATCTCATAATCTTCACATTTCTATTATACATATTAAAAATAATCATCATGTCATCAAACAAACCCTTGAAAAAAATTGGATTCAAGGAACCTCTAATTTATCATATAGAGAACCCATGGAAATGAATTGGATTATATAGAATATACCAAATAAAATAATTTATCATTCATAAGAACAAAAAAAATAATATTGGTTTCATCAAATATCCAAATTACATTATAAATGAAATCTAGTGATCCTATAAAATTGATCACACAAAATTATAATATAATAAAATAAAATCATAAGGTGATAAATGATAATGAAATAAATTGAAGTAATAATGATTTGAAAGATAATGGAATAAAAATAACAAAATATAGTTTTGGAAAATGATATTCCTCATTGTTAAATATATAGTTACTGGTATCATTTAAAAATTTCTCTAATAGTATAATTTGAAAACAAAAAAAATACCATTTTAGGGAATGCAATTAAATTAAAATCAAATTTCACAAGAATAAAAACCATATCATCAATTTAGATAATTTTACATTAAAAAATATAATTTCAAAAAATATATTGTACAACACAAATAAAGTACTTTTATTTACAAAATTCCATACCTAGTCCCTTAGTTTACATGGTAGGGATTTATCCACGTTTCTCATAAATATAAACACATTAATTAAAAAAAATTTAGACATATTCATAAATTTTTCCTTTCATTATATCATTACTAAAAATTATATACCTGTATTATATATTCTTAATATCTTTTCAACATTTGGATTTAATTATATTGGCCAATTTGATCTACGATTGTAAACATTGTGTTAAATGTTTTGTTCTCCCAAATATTTTCTTTTCCAATTCATTTGTGATATTATAGTTTATATTTTATATAGGATAAAAATTATATAATTCTGTAAAATTTTAGTTCTTATCATGTTTCAAGAAAATTATAATTATAATTATAATGTTTTCGGAAATTTTACTATACTGATGAAATACAATATAATGAATATAACATTTTTTTAATCCAAAAAGAACTATATTAATGTTATATATATTATGAAATCCATGGACATGGACTCTCGAATCCATTAGAAAAATATGATGTATATTTTTGTATAAAAATAACCTAAAATGTGTTGTCCTTTTCACATCTAAAGATCCTTTTGTTCTATTTTTTGGTTTATTTAAAAATAATGTTACATTATATTTGTGTTTTACAAGAAATATTTACAAATTTTTATTTAAAATTTATCATACAAACTAAATTCGAAACAAAAAAACTATATCTTCTAATAAAAACATTTTATTTATTTTAAGATATATTATGAGTATAATATTTCCCATTAAGGGGTTTTAAATTTAGTCTTAAAATTATTTTATAAATAGTACAAAAAGTTTCATTTGAAAGCATTTTATTAAAAAAAATTATTTGAAAACTTTTTTGTTTAGAGAAAATAACACACATTTGATATAATAAATAATTATATATATATAACTAAGAGATTAGTTATGTACCTATAAGATGAAAATTTCAAATAAATAATAAATATATATTACATTGAAAAATAATTATTTGAAAAATATAAAATACATTGGAAAAAAATTGAACTCTATAAGAAAAGTATTATAATCATTATTTTCTTATATTATTTGTTGGGGTAATGGTATATCAACTTTTTTTTCAATTGATTTATCATTTCTCTAGGGTTTCACCCCATGGAATTATTGGATTTCTCAGTGAAGCATCCCTCTATCTTGACAATGACGGTCGGTGGGAGGGAAAGTCGACTTCGAGCTATGCGAAGGGAGTGACGGTCGACCTTGGCGGAGTTGGTTGTCTTGAATGATGGTTGGATTTGAGCATGGTAGATTTTCAAGCAGTGTCTGTTAGCCTTGGTGGGGTTGGTAGTCTTGACTGGTGGTTAATATGTCAGATCTGGCACCAATCTCTTGTCTCAGAAAAGATCTTGTTGGATTCGGTCAATACTATCTATTATTGGGGGTTCCGGCATCAAGATAGATAAAGGAAGGAGTTGAGGGAATTGCAGTTGATGGTATTGGTGTGTATCAATTCCAATGTTTGACTTCACGTTGATGGATTTGGCATCGACATTGGGCTAGAAAGTAGTGGTTTAACTCATGAATGATGGAAGCTGAATGCATCGGACCCTACTGTCAACTACATGGTGTGTTTTGGCAATGGTGGAAGCTCTCATTGGGGGACATGGTAGTGTGGTGGTTTTTTTTGTGATAAGATGGGTCTCCGTATGATGTGTTCTTCAACATGATGTTAGGAAGGAGGTGATGGAATGGGGTTCTTGGTCATGTGCTTTTTTTGGCAACTCAGGTTGTTGGTCAAATCATTCTCATCATGGATATATACATTATATTTTTTGGGCGTGGTTTCGTAATGGTTTTTCCCTACTTTGTTTTCAGGATACTAAATTTTAAGGCTATATAACTCGGGGCCTATGGGCTTGGATTTTCATGGGTTCACCATTACCCAGTTCAATAGATTACTATTTTATTTTTATTTTCATAATGATTTTTCCCATAACCTTTTTAGTATTACATTGTTTACATTAAAAATAATAATTTTCTAATAGAAATACATGATAAATGGAAACCATTAACAAGTCCATGATGACACAATAATCATAAAATTTATTAAAATTTCCCCTTGAAGTTAGATATTAACTCCCCATTCCTTTTCAACACATTGGATACCCAAGGTCCATGTTTTATAAAAATAGGTTTTATATGGATATCTTTTCTAATATTGGTTCCATTAAAATAACCTTTCCAAAATGACATAAATAATTTTGGAAAACAAATTATGTCATACAAACATCCAAAAATAATATTTTGAGGGAAAAATAGTTGTGTTTAAGAGAAATCAATCTCTTACCACAAGTACATATAATAAATTATGAAAATAAAGTATAAAACAAAGAAAAATGATTTTTATAAATGTTATGGAATCTCCATATTAATTATACTGTGTGGACATATCTATAATAGTGACTAAAAACAATACATTTAATATTACATTTGATTCATAAAATTATTTCTTTTAATACCATCTGAAAATTGTATATATATTTATTTAAATAAACACCTTTTAAAAGGAATTAAAGTTCTGTCACTTTTCATTTATAGAGGGTTTTCAAAATATATAAGAAATAAATTATTAGAAAATAAATCAATGTTACCTAAACATATAAATAAAATATTTCACAGTTAGGGGTATTTTGTCACATCAATTGTGTGGATGCACAAAGGAAAAATAAACTGATGTGGAGAGAGGGATATCATGATCATGGGGGAGCATTTATAGGGCAATGAGGGTCTCGTTATAGTTAAGAGGAATGCACAATAGTATATTATAGTATTTTTATGTTTGTATATTTTTTTATAAATGTTTTAATTAAATATTAAAATATATGAAATTAATATCTTATATATATATAATATTTGAATATATATAGATATCAATATTAACCAGAAAGAGACAGGATCTCAGTTTGATCTTCAAAAAATCATGGTCTAATATTAATATATATTCTGGTATATCAAATGGAATGAGTATCTAAGGGGATCTAAAAATAATATTCAATGAATAAATATAATGGATAATATGTATACATAAATAAATAAATATATATAAATATATATACTCATTAATGAAAAATGTGCGATCTGGGTTAACAAAACAAAGAGGCTATATAAACTTATAAAAAATCATAGATAATGATTGATTTTAATTAAGTTGCTTCATTCTATTATATATGTATTTTTAAAACACATTTTATGATAGTTCTATCATGATTTATTGATGTGATTTCTTGAAACAAGATAAGCTTCATCAATATTTTTGACCATCAAAGTGGATTTGGATCTTTAAAAGGATCACCCAATAATTATTAGGAAGTAAATGGATGTATATTGAATAAAACAAGTTTTAGTGACATTTTTTAGGAAGAGAGACCCTCATATGGACTATCATATGATTTAGAATATGATAACATAATATTATTCATTAAAAATATGATTAGAATACAAATACAACATTGTTCTATGAAATAATATTGTCATTTGAGAAGAAGGATTTTTTGGGAAGGAGAAGATGAAAATGATATCGATGATCACATATTTTGGATCGATATAGGAGATGAAATCTAAATTAATCGGATGTCCATGATCATTTATATTGAATGAAGAACAGATAAATGTATGCTTTTATGTAGTGAAACAATAACCCCATTGTTCTGATCCCACATAAGGATTTTTCCTTTTATGATATTCTATTATATATCAATCACTCCAATTCACATCACCTTACAATGCACCTGAGGGTCGACACATGGAAATAAAAACACACACACTCAGGATAATGCGACACATCAAACCAAATATATGAATAGCTTTTGAAAGCCCATACCTAGATAAAATATATGAAATTCTATTGAAACTCCATACCTAGATAAAATAAATATTACATGACCCTGATGAGGGAATCATGTGGAGTAATAGGAGAGAAAAATAGAAATATAGGAGGACTTGAGGTGAAAGAAATGAATTGTGGTGTAGAATCAACAACCACTGTGTTGGGTGGAACACAAAAGTGCAGTGGTATATAGGATTAGATCCCCATGGTGAATAAAATATTTCTATTATGTAGACTATACCACTATGGTGTAAAAGTGACTATAATGGAATTAAAAGAAGTAGTGCATGACACATGTGGAAAATAGAGGGGTACTATGTGATGGATTCAACTTTGTCATAGTCTTTTGAAGCTCTAGAATAAACCCAATTAATGATGGAGATCTATATTTATATGTGTTTAATGTGAAATATAAAAATCCTAATAAAATTACTCTATAAATAAAACCATGGGATAAATTTATTAACATTTAAATAGACTAATAAAATATATAACCCAATAATAATCATGAGAATTTTATGCTCCATGGGACTGATGGCAAACATGACTTTTAGTGTGTTCCATGAAACCAAGGTGAAACTATATCCATTAAATCCTCCATGACAAAGGAAATGTAGTAATATCTAGAGGATGGTGTCACTATGGTGTAGCAATCCTCTATACGAGGTGTCTTTAACCCATACTCTACTATTTCAGTGAAACATCTATGTCTACTATATAGCTAACTACTCTAATGTGTGGTCTATAGTGATGTAGTGTGGTAACATATATTTTGGTAGAATGTATAGAAAAATATACTTTTATTATACCAAATGTTTTTAAATTTCCTAAATACCTTACATGAACATGTCTCAACTAAAATAAAATCATGAGATGAAGGAAAATAAATCATGAATTTGATAAAGTATGTAAAATAAATACCATGATTCCCATACAATAAAAGTATTCTAATCACAAAAATCCAGTCACGAGCACTCCACTTCAGAGAACTAATGATATTGTTATTTCAATAGTGATTCACACACCTACATATCATGATAATCTAATACTTTATTCCTCAAGAATAAAATCAAGGTTATATATTTACAATGTTCACCATTAATATAGGAATCAACAATCAAAAATTATTTTTGGTCGTGGATATATTTCGATCCATATCCATATCATGCCAACATAATACATGATAGGGATCTAAGTGAAACTTTTCATGCTAAGACACATGGAACATTAGTGATATATGCTGGTTGTGGTGGAATATCCAAATAGTATAACACATTACCAATCAATTCCATATCCTTAAATAGACACATGCATTTTTTCACCCATTTTATCTATTTTTCAAGCTATCATTGACATATCCATGATGAAAATATCATAAACACAAAATCATCATCACCAAAATAGAAATGGAATTTACAATAGTTAGTATATGATATCTAAAATATCCCCCACATTGAATTTATCTAATAGATCAAAAACATTTTACATTATCTGTTTTACCAAAATAGTTAGTGTAATGGAAGCATCACCCACCATTGAACAATAAAGATGGTTTTCTCTTGGTCAACCACAAAAAAATTCTAATTGTTTCATCCTATTATAAAAATGGTATATATTATTATATTGAAACTACATCAATCTAAAAATGTTGTCCCAAACTCATAAAAATACAAGAACATAAGTATCTAGAATCTCCTCAAGAATATAAATCCCCCTTTCTATCTGGACATCCATTTTAGGATGGTATACTATGAAAATCTTCAGTTAGGATCCCATTTCCTCTTAAATTCCCTTCAAAATAAGAGTAGTGAATTGGGGATCCCTACTTGAAATGATTTTTTATCACACTCCATTAAATGTAAATAATTATTTGAATTTTAAATTTTCCATGTCCTCAAACATATTGGTATTAAGATTCTAAATGAATTGAGTTTATTTATTGAATCGTTCAATTATAATCCATATTTAATTCTACGAAAAAAAATTATATGAAAATATAACCATAAAGTCAGTAAATATATTATCCCACATACATGTTGACATGGGTAGGGATTTAAGAAAATATAAAGGCTTCTGATTTTCACCCATAACCTATTGATAGACATAATAAATTGGATAACAATCATAACTGTCTAGTTTCAAACATAGCCACCATAAAAGTTTCCACATGTCATAAAACATCTTTTGGGTGCAAGGGTTCATTTTCTAATGGGAGTCATGAAAATATTCCATTGTAGCCTACCCCGGTTTTGATAAAAGGAATAATTGGTTTGTGATTCATAGGATAGCCACTTATTATAGGGACTAGTCATCGATTGCGTCTAAAGCATAAATAGGATTCATAATTCCCCAAAAATCATAATTCTGTTACTATTCTTGAAGAATCTTCTTTAGAAATGTGTATTTCAAATGAAAATCAAATTAATCATATGATCATTCTCATAGTCTTCTAAATGCATATAAAAAAAGAGGTCGGTCATACTTCACAACTCAAAAGACACTTTCATGGTTTGCGATGAAAGGCTTCTACTCAATTCACCACTGATGAAATCCCCCTTATCAAGAGTGTATGAAATTTCAAAATAAAAATATTTTAGTTACTCTACCCATGATCACAATCAACCATTAATATTATATTTAGAGAAGATATATTTCAGGAATATATTACCACAGTACATGGTTGATGTTTTATAAGGAATGTAATTCAACAAACTAATAAGGTCTTGCATCACATATATGATTTAAATATCATATGAGGGATAGTAATTTTCATGATGTCAAGGATAATAAAAACCATATCCACCATCTGTTGTCCTTAAATATTAACTCATACCAATCTTGAATTCTATAAATCATACAAAACTACATCTTTATTTTTGTCTTTTAAAATAGTAAAAACTAAAGTTGATTTCATCTCATTCTTTAATTGAAAAATTGATCCATTGTATGCCAAGTCCTAAATGAAAATTACTCCATTTTTCATTAGAGTGGAGATCAGAATATCCATGATAGATAAATTATTCATAAAAAATTCATAATATCCATCCAATTATATAAATCTTTTAATATCAAATTCATTTTTTACTTCCTCCAAATTCATAATAGATTCGCCTTCTCTGGATAAATTGAGACACAGTGTTTTGAAAGCACACGTCTATTTAATTTTACATCATTTATCCAGAATTTTTTTTACAAATTTTTAATAATGTATAATAACTCTCAAAATATCTAGTAATTTTCTCTTATAAAATAAAGGGATCACAATATTATTTTTATAAACCCTTACTTCATCCACATAAATCATTTCCATGGAATCTAGGAACTCTTGGAAAATCATCTTCATCAATTCCTCTAACACTGTAAGAGAATTGGTTAGACCAAAAAGAATAATTTGGTACTCAAAATGGACATACATTTTCTAAAGATAGTCTTATTAATGTCAAACTCACTATTGATTACCATACTAAACATTAAACATTGACAAACACATCTTCCATTTGAATGTTTTAGAATAAACAATCTACATATGGAAAAATAAACTATTTATTGATTGTTACAATATATAGATTTTGACATTAAACACAAATAAGAAGTCACTCTTCAACATTCCTATTAAAATTAATTAGTGATGAATAATAAGAAACACTAGGTTGGCTAAATAAATTAGAATGAAATAATACATTTTATTTTTAAACATCATTAGTTTCTTGGCATCCATATTGTATTAGTGAATAAGGATTGGATGGGTAACTAGTACAATGTAATTGAAAATCCTATAACCCTTACTAGTAGAAACACACAAACATGAGATTAAATTCTATCAGGAGACTCAACAAATAATTATGGATGTCTTTAACCAGAATTTTTGGGGTGAAATTAAATGAAAAACACATAGGTCATCATAACCATCATTGAAAGTGGATGTACTTATTAACTTGACATCAAGTTCAATTATTACTAAAGGACATGAATAACTCCATTGGTTTAAGTAAATGAAATAGACCAATTCTAATAGTCAATATGTACTATTTGGGTTATCAACCAATACATATAATGAATTAAATCTTGATGATTTATATCTAAAACCAAAAATCCCGATTAATTCTTGAAATATGATGCATTGATTTTACAAGAAGGGTATTTTCTACCTTAGTTTCCATTATCTTAATTAGTGTATAAATCACCCAAACATAAGTAATTATCTCTATTATATGATTTAATAATTCCATGATACATATATATATGTTTGAATTATATGAACCAAAATCAAATAATGATAACTCTAATGGTGAGTCAATAATAATTTTACCTCTCACTAACACATGGAACATATTTTCATCCACTTGAGATTCATCCATTTCAAGAAGAATCATTTTATATATTATGTTGGATGAAACCCATTAGTTGTCGATTACACATGTTTCTCCACAAATTCTCTCAAAACTAATGATCACATACCACTATATATAGTTATATACATGTAGAAGAACCATGGTAAATGTTCTCTGTTTCTAAAAGAGATACAATTATATGGAACCTAACTCCAAGCATGATTATTATTCCTCGACTTTTAAAACGCATTATATGTGATTGTACATTTAATGAACACTGTAGTTGATTTCGTAGAGGTATATTGTTGAGATCCACAACCAAGGATTCAATCACTAGAGATATATAATTTTCATTTTCATTTAAAGGAACCACTAGAAGTACTTCTTATAGTAAAAATAAATCCATTATATCATTAAATTCATAGAAAATATTATATCCAAAAATTATTACTATACAAAAACCCTACATAGGAAGTGAATCCAAATAGAAATACCTGAGATTGAATTTCATGTGAGGGGACCATATCAAATCATTGGGCTTCAATACTCACATTAATTACCACCACATGTGAGAATTGAAAATGATCAATAATCTGGTAGGTATACTATGTCGCTGATTAGTTACCTTTCATTTTTTAAGGATCTCTATAGATGTTGATAACATCATCGCCTGTAGATAAAACTAATTCGAAAAACTTTTCCTGAATATTTCCACTCTAAGAACAGATATTTGACTACATATACCATTGAGTACCACTACCGTCTATTTGGACATTAATGATTAAATATATAACACATCAACAATTTATATTCAGGAATCATCATCAAATCATAGACCAAATTAACATTTTTAAACTAATATTCTACCTCCTAAGGATATTTGTTACATGGAATGATAGTGGTTTCAGATGAAGAAACTCATAGGAAATATTTACCCAATAATTCCTCTACTGTATAACCATTATAGAATATAATGTAATAGGTGAGGATGTACATCCTAGATCATAGATGAAGAATAAAAATACCTATACAAGATTGGGATGAACTTGATGGTTCACTTGTTGACATTAATTAGTAGCAGCCTATTTAGATTTATTCAAAAGCCTTATTATGGGCATGGTAATAGACACCACCAATGAAAACCTAATCTAGAGGACATCAGATCCTCAAATCCATTATGATGGAATCAATAGGATAATGAAAAATTAAATTTAATGCTTTGAAAATGTTAATATTAATTATATTTTTCTCTCAAAACATATTTCACCAATAACACCACAGTAAATTAATGTTCATTATAATGATATAAAAAAATCACTCATAAAAAACATCTTAGGATTGAATGTTCTAGTATTAAACTATCATAATAACATGAATGAGGATGAATAACCGATATTGATAAAAATATTTCCTGAACTAACCCTGATAACCCACCAAAATGATACCCAATCCTATATTGTTATGTTCCAAGTGGAATTCCTCATCCCCATGGAATGGTGATATGCACCATGGTATCGATCAATTTATTGATGGAATAATTAATCCATAAGAGTTATATAAAAGGAAAATAATTATTTACATTAGTCGATATAGGAAATTTTCTAAGGATAAAGTGTCCCACAATACCTTATCACAGGTTTGATAATGATAATATTACCAAGAACATATTTTGGATCACAAAATCAATCATGTGTAACCAATTCCAAAATTTGGAAATTTTCATTTACACACTTCATCTCAAATTGGTAACATCTCTATAAAAAGAGTTAACATAAATAAATCTATGATTTTTTAAAGAAAAATGTAGGGTAAAATATACATGCAGGAATGGTTTCTATAATAATTTCATAATCACTCCATTATAAATTAATGATTAAATTTTAATGTTGAAAAAATCATTACATTAAATTTTCTTCATTGATCAAATGAAAGAATTCTCTAAGAAACATTTTCATAGAATATTATCATATTGGTAAAATATTATTTCACTAAAAATAGATATATTAAATCCCCATTGTCAAATTTTATTGAATAAAAATATTCCAAATAAAATGATTAATAATATTATTTATCAAAACTAAAATGAGTAAATGATTTTTATCATAATTCATGAATAGTCATTTTCAATCATAGCACTATGTCATGTAAACTAGTGGAAGAATATCTAAAAATTATCAGGCATAAATGGTAATGAACAGATTCCAATGAGAAATATATCATCACTAGTAATTAAAATGTCGTGATCAAAAAGCACTAATCTCCCAACCACAATTAGATTATAGAATGTTTTCATCATTAATTAATCTCTATAAATTGTTAATGCATTCCAAGGATGTTTCATTCCATCTCAACTACCAACTATCCAATCTACTTTAGGGTAAACATAAAATTATTCAAGGGGATATCATTAGTTTGAAAAAAACTTCAAAAACAATTTCCTTCATCCACGATTTTAAAATAATCCTTTCATTTAATAACCTCACCTAAGATTGATTTTAATAACAACAGATTACATTATTTAAAAAACCAAAACAAATTTAGTTTTTCTAATTTCATTCCATTTTTAATGAAAAGGAAAAAAATATTTGTTTTCATCGATATTCATAAATATGTTTTTACAAACTTATATCAAATGTATTTTTTGATGAACCATGAAATCATAACATTAAAAAATAGAAATATAGGGTACCTTTTATTTACAAAAATTCCATTCTATAATCATCATTTCAAATTAATAATTTTTCATCAAAAACAATTCCATTTCAAAGTATATTTACAAAAAAACCCAAATATATACATTTATTTGAAAACAAAGATATAACGTACAATAATCATGGGTTTTAGATAATATTTAATTGTTTATAAACCACCAAACATGATAAAAAAATATAACATTACAATAAAATCTGAATTGTGAGGAGGTACATCTGAACCCACTATAAATCAAGGAGGCACCACAACATTAGAAATATAATGTGACATAGAGTATATCACTATAGAGAAGGGTGGATAAATATTAAATAGGGTTTTAGAAGACCATATCACAACTATGATTCCATCCACATCATATGTATTCTTTATTTTAGAATCATTTTTTCTCTTTTAGGGTCAATAATGATTTGTGATATTTGAGGGCGAAAACATGGTATTTTGGGAGAAACTATAAGGGCGTATGGTTATGGTGCATGGTAAGTTTAACTATAAGGTAAATGTAAGATATTATTATATGAGGTTGTGTTAGAATTTCTCATGTTGTGGGCATGGTTTGAAAAATGATTCAATGTGCTTAGGGAACTAGGATGGGTATGCTAGTTGTCTAGGGGTCTGACATTAATTTATCTCGGTTTTCCAAAACCAAGCATCCTCCAAATAAAAATTTGTACACTTTGGGTAAAGGGGGTTTCAAGATTGGTTCTTTTTTAAAATTAATTTAATGAAAAACCATTCACTAATACTTAAATAATAGTAGGGGTGTATGGTTAAGGGAATTAGTTTTTTAAACACGATTCCTCATCCCAGAAACCATTCATCCCCCTTCTAAAATATTATAATGTATGATATTATAGTTTCTTCCCTGTTTGGTTGTAAGACGCATCACCCCAAAAAACCATCTAGTATCATCCTATAACATCACTAATGCTTTAGAGGTAACTACCTTATGATTATTGGAATAAATCTTTCATATTCGTCAAATCATCTCTAGGTATTTTGGGTTTGAGGTACAATTGTGCCTCTTCTTTGTAGATCTATTCTATATCCATTCTCCTCCCATATTGTGTTTTGATATGGAAAAGGATTTTCAAAATATGTAGGGGAATATATTAAAATTGAATAATTTTTATAAAAAAATAGAATCATTTTAAAATGGATTTTTAAAATGAATCATTGGGATCCTTGGGTGATTCGAGAACGAGAAATAGCTGACAATAGTATACAAGGAACCACTGGGGCTTGATTTATTAAAATATCAATGTACTATGGAAGTAATCAATATTGGTTGGTACATATATTATTCTAGTATTAGGGTATATTATTTATAATTTTTTTTCCCATATGATAGGGGACGAAAATTTTCTTTTCGTTTATGGTTCAAATATCACATGAATAGTTATTATAAATTTTTGGGCACATTGTTTTCAAATAATGTTGCATCACCAAGATTCCCATGATGGATTATCTGATTGATTTGTTTTTACTTCTATACCTTATAGTGTATGGATATAAATTAATATATTATTAATGGTAATTATCATATTTATGCATTTTTTATATGAAAGTAATTTATAAAACCAAAAAGGTAAATAATTTACAAATGTGTTTTGATTTATAAATATGATTTCAAAATTTGTTTGTGTTTTAAATTATTGAACAGCAGAATTATGGATGTTAGAACCTATATGCACTTTGTGGTGGCATCCAAATAGTTTTTTGGTAACACACTAATGATTACATTGGGATTTTTCTGGTATTTTATTGCCCAATTATGGTAATGGTATGGGATTATTGTAGTGTGTCAACATTTCATGTTGTCACTACATTCAATTCGGGATCATTTGTAGGTGACTATTGGTCACATAGATTCCTTTGGGTCTAATTTAACTAATAATTTATAGTTTATAATTTCTTTGGATTTTTATGGATATTGACCTATCTAAATTATATCATTCACACTGGTTATGTGGTGTGATTTTCTCTTGAAAAGACATATTTTTAGTTTCTCATTACACCTCACTACTATGAAAGACCAAATTGGGTAGATTTTCTAGTATTATTGGGTTGGTTTATTTCAATATTGAATCTAATGGAAGCATTAAATGATATTTTTTTCACTACATATAAATAGTTATTAGACTTGGGGTTAATGGAGTTATAATCGTTGGAATTTAGGTAGTAAGTGTGGGAAGGTACCTAGCCAGATGAATTCTATTTCCGAACATGAGTTAGAATTAGTGGTCAAATTGTTTGTGCAATGTTTGAAACATATATTTTGAGTTCATTTCAATGAAATATATGTGGATTTTATAAAAATGTACATGATAAATCATAATGGCATTTTTTCATTCCAAAAATTCATAATTAACATAATTCATTATATTTTAATGCATGGTTATGAATTCATGATGTTTGTAAAAAAAATTATATTCTTCAAAAATGATTGGTTGTTATCTTAGGCTAATTATAGAGTGCCTCTAAGAAGATCACATATAAATATAAAATATTAATATTCTTGAGAGATATACAGTAGAATCATCCTATAGCCCCTTATTTTTCTAAAGTGGTTATCCATAAAATATAGACTTTGGTACATGTTTTTGTCGTAAACTCGGGATGAGTGTTTGATCATGGATTATATTTTACCTATAAGAATCATTCCATATTACATGGTGATAGGGTATCATGGTAATATTAGTAATGATTTACTAATATTGACAGGATCATCAACTTATTGAATACTCATGATGAATCTTGGGTGGGTTTTCCACATATATGCTGGAATAATCTGGAAGGAGATGACATGACTACATCATGCAAGATATGTTTAATAAGGATATTACCCAGTTATATTTCATTATAACTATTAATCCAAAGTTTTTTTTGATATCTTAGGTGAAGTGTAGAGTAGATAGTTTTTTATCTTAGAGTAATGGTATCATATCATTTTGGATTATTCCACCCACATTGATGAGATGGGGATTTTGTAATAATATCATGTTACCAATGAGTACCTATAGGATCAAAGGAATTAATAGGAACTATGGACTAATATTAATTCATTTTTTATATTCATTCTTCGTTCATACATAATATAGTTATTTGAAAAATAATATTTGGATGACTATGATATAGCTACAATGGTGGGAATGGGTGGATCCTTGGATAGTTTAGTTGTTTTTTAGGGTGTATCATTTTTTTAGAAAAGTAATCACAATGGTGGTTATTTTTTCTCCAAGACTAATTTCAGGGGATTCATCATGATGGATGTAGTTGTATTGAAATCAGTGGAGAAGGTATAGTCATTTCAAGTCTAACTATATGTAGGATCCACATACATATCATCATTTTATATTCAATATCTGTATAATGTTTTTTTTTGTGAAAGGAAATCCCACCATTATAAGGTAGGATCCATTATAACTAAGGGTCTATTTTTCATACTTATACTTCAATGGGTGTTTGGTAAAATCCTCATTACATGAATGATGTTATAATGGATTTAACTATATTTATTTATGTGGTAATGCATGTGTTAGAAGAATCTGAATCAAATAAAACTACTATTATAGGTATGATGTTTATTTCATCTCGTATGGTGATATATTTGTTTGATTCAGGTGAAAATAAATAATTTCAATCATAAAATAATGTTTACATGATTGGAATACAATTAGAAGATATTCCATTATTATTTTAATTTTTTGAATCCTTTGGGAAAGAGGTATAAACATGATTTTGACCACCTGATGTGTCAGGTGATGATATATGACTTCAAGGTGGTACGGGATTCTTTTTATTTAATGTGTTGACATCATTAAACTAATTCTATGAATGGATTGGTTGACCTACATTATAGACCCGATATATTATCACCTATTTCAAATTATGTCTCTATATTTTGAATTGGTCACCCATTTTTTATGGTGAATGGAATTCTAGATCAAGAATGGACAGGTCAGTTGTAGCTTATACTGGGTTGATCATGTTCCAGTTCTGAGATATTTTTGTTCACATTGTTACCCTTTTTTTATTCATAGTCCTAGATATTTGTGTGTGTAACATGTTATCTTTTAGGAAATTTTCTTTGTTTTAAATCCCCTAATAGAGATCATGATTTCTATTTTTCTTCTCCCTGATATAATCCCCATTTCAAATCCATCTAGTCGAATAGAGCCACCTATGTTAGTGGAACATAAATTAAAACATGTGGATCATGGGTATAACATAATTCTTCTTCCTAGAATGTCACAATGGTATTCTCCTATCATATTTTCCATGAAATAATTTGGAAGTATCACACATTTTATGGATTATCATAGGTATAATCGGGAGACCATAATGAAAATGTATCCTTTTCCTAGGACTGAAATATATTTTTTCTATATTAGAGAGACATGTTTGATTTCCAATAATGAAATATTTCTATGGTACCACCTATGGAGATTACCAAAAGATGATATACATTACACATTCTTTAGGATTTGTTATGGGAATTTGGAGTTTCTTTTTAGGCCACTCGATATCTCTAATGATCTTATTTTTTGACAAATAAAATCATTAAAAAGTTATTTGAATCTATAATTTTAGATTTCATGGATGTTATTTTGGTGTAATCTAAGGGAGAGGATGATAATATTAAGCCTTCGGTTTTCGTTCATTGAATGTTAATGGAACATTTCCTATCTGTTAAGCTTTAAAAATAGAGTTTTGGATTTGATAAGGGATATTTTATAGGAACATGATTTCTAAGATATTTGTCTTAGTGGATCATAAATAGATAATGGTAGTTTTGTCCTCAGAGAATCCAAAAATTTCTTAGATATCGAAGGTTACATGGGTTTGATGGAATACAATATATGTTTTTTTACTATTTATCAATGATATCATTTTTATGAAAAAAAATTCCCATTAGTGTTTATAGATTGAATGGAATTGAAATATTCATAGATATTTTGTGAAGATGATGTAGTTAATGACTTCAAAATTGGTATTGATTATTCTTGAATATGGTTTTATTTATGAATTTATCTTCAAATTATTTATTATGGATTACATATGCATTAAGATGATCGGGAAACTTTGGGTGGCCTATGTATTTCAATAGTTACACCCTCATTAAAAGGTCTACCATAACATTAACCATCACTTGTTAGCTTATATGAATTCACAAAAAACATGTTGTCATAATATTATTAAGTAGAACTATATAGTGTATTCTGATTATAAGAGAGTCAAATATATTTTCACCCACATGGATTTTGTTTTCGGGTAGATTCATTATGTTGAATATATTTTGAATTTTGATTTTGAAAAACCATACCCCCCTATAAATGGAAATGTGTTTAAAGATGGACTGAGAATGAAATTACAGATATAAGACATTATTGAATATGGCATGGAGGGATAGGTTATCCATGAGATATAGGAGGAAAAGTTTGTGAATAATAAATATTGAATTTAATTTTTTTTGGTACAATATCTTGTGGATGTTATGTTAATATAAACAGAATACAATAGGGAGAATTATAACACCATTTATAATATAATTATTCCATATTTTATCCCGGTTTTTTCACATTTAAGGTCTTCAACATTTCATGGGATAAGAGGCTAAAAAAGAAATTTTTGGAGAAACTATAAAGGCGCATATTTAAATCACATATTTAGATTAACTCTGTAGTAACCATGTGATATTATTCAATGAGGTACTATTGTTATTTTTTTAGTTTTTACATTCTTTGAAAAACTGGGTGACATGCCAAGGTAACTATGTCACCTCCTCCATGAAACCACCTGACTCCCATTTCAACAGTTAAAAAATGAGACTTCACCCTTCTTCCCTTTTTTAATTTTAAGATGAATCCTGAATATATCTCAAATTGGTTCATCAAAAAACCTTATATTAAAAAAAAATTCATTTTCTTTGGGATTCATGGTGGGAATACTTCATTCTTGTTGATCATATTGAGGAAAGTTTCATTTTTTTATGATTTCCATATTCATTTTAGATCTATGATTGATCCATTATCCTCCCATATCATGGAACCAACGGGATGTCTATGAAGGATATAAAGGGTTCTAATGAGTATTGGCATTGTTTCATTATTATCTATATTCATTATGACCCAATCGACTCTTCTTTGGACATTGTTGTCAATATCGAATTGATAAACCTCCATTTTAAGGAAGCTATTTATATATAATGGGTTTATTATATGAATGTAATATCAATATTTTAATGTTAATTTTTTTCAATTCAGTGAATTTATGTGATTATTGGTTTTAATGTATTTATTTCAATGATAAGTTCTGATGATTTATTTTAAAAACATGTTTTTTCACACAAAAAATTTCCTTAAATGTTTTATTAGTTATTAAATTCGGAAATATATTTTATAAATATAATAAAAATTGGATTGGAATTATTTTATTTACAAATATGTAATCATGGTATTGTAATATATTCTGAAAGTGGATTTATAGGAATATCGGATGCATTAAGGAAGTGGCATTGACTCTCCAAGTGTGGGGGGAACCACTTGGGATTACTTTCATTATATTAAAGGTTTATGGAAAGACTCAATATTTTATTGTAAAAAATTATTCTAGGTTTAGTATCGATTATTTCTAGTAAATATTCCCATATTCTAGGTCATAATACATAGTTCATTGTAATTTACTTTTTACTGATCACATGAAATTTTTTTGGAGTATTCTTTCTCACTTGGAATTATCAGGAGGTTGTATCACATAGTATCACATGATGGAGTATTTAATGAATGGGTGTTTACTTTCTTACATTGTGGTGAATTAATATGGATTTCTACTTTATCACCTATAATTTTCAAATTTATAGATTTGTGTATTTGAAAGGATCTTTGAAAAACTAAACGGAAATTATTTTAAAAAAAAAATTGGATTTATGATAATTATTTTTAAATTTTTATTACATTTTAAGATCTTTTTCCATTTCATTATAGATATTAAAAAATGTATAGACTCTATATTTCTATATTACTAGTATTTGTTCTCAAATACAATATTTTCCATTGTTTAGTTATAGATTTTTTGTTTCCTGATTCAGGTACTCAAATGAAATCTTGGAGAATTTTGGATTCCCTTCTTGTATCTTGTTTTGGTGAATGATTTTTTAGGGGTGAAAATGGGCCACAAAGAGATATTTTCATCTTATTATATTCATAATTTCATTTTTGGTTATATTGTAATTGTTTTTATATATTTATATGCATCATTATTTACTATTTTAGTATGGTTGTATGCCTTTTTTCTTTATACGTGATTTATTTATTACATTCACATTGAACCGCACTGCCATGGATGGCCAGCTCAGCTGGATTGTTTAGTTGAGTCAATATTGTTCTTTACATCCATTGCCAAGGATGTATGGTTGTGGCATAGATATAAAATGGATGGTGTAGAAGGTATTTCTATGGAATACATAACACTGAAAAATAACCCTGATGACATATAGAGGGGGCCAATTGTGAGTGTTCCACATCACCCCTTGGAAGGTGGGTTTTCAAAAATCAATATAAAATAATGTCCATTGGGCCATTAGAGTGGAGGGGGATAATTGTGTTTTGTTTGATATATGATTGTCTTTTATGGATTAATAATGAAAACAAGTGAAAATGATATTGATATTTATAGGGGTTTGATACATGATAAAAAATCCACATAAATTTACACTAAAAAAGAAGAAGGGGCTCCTCATATATAAATTGAAATGGAATAACTAAAGAAACTAGCCCCATATAATCCATATCATTCAATGTTACCTATAAATGATGATGAATAGGTTGTCCAATATAGACTAGGAAACCACACTATAATAATTCTTAAAAAGATCTATGTGATTAAGAATACGGTGTAGTGTCTTGAGGTTGGTGACAATACAACACATCCATTCTCACTACAGAATAAACCTAACCCCTATAGTACCACTATATTATGAACAATATCACAATGATATATCCATCTATACTATTGAATATCCCTAGGTTATTTTTCTTGGAACCCCTAATTTGGTTAAACTATTCAAAAAATTAATTTTAGATTTTATTAGATTTTAGAATCTTTAATAGCCTTACATGAAAATGTACCAACACAATAAAAAGAGAATAAGGGGACAAAAATTTATGTGATAATGTCCCTAAAATAAATTTTAGAGATAGCACATCCTGAATATTTTATCTCACACCCACACACCCATTTAGTGTTAATCTAATGAAACTAAATAAAAATTCATTATAGAATATGGACTCCCACATTTCCAAAACATCCCCATTTTGAGTGGAAAATATATGATGGTCTTTGTTAGAATGGAATATTTTATCAATTAATTCTAAACCAAGTACTTCTAGTCAGAGGATACATGACCAATTTATATATTCCCTAATACCAATTTTCTCAAGTAAATTAACATAACTATGTCATAAATTTTATATTTCCAACATTATACTAGTAAGATTAAAATGCTTTAATATTTTGGTCTAACAATGGGTAAATGTAATGATAATAAATTAATTTACTAAATCACTAAAATTTCTAATTAGAAGAGATGTATAATAAAAATGTGATAATTAATAATGGTTGTTGAGTGTATTAAATAAACCATTTAATAAGAAGATCATAGTCATCATAGATTATTTCAAATCAATTAAAATGACTTTATTTTATTAAAACAAGTTGAAAATTAAAATTTGGAGATGAGTTTAATTTGAACTATTGATAGTTGTGAAGAAATTTTTGGGATTTTTAATGTATTAACATAGTATTTATTAGATAACAGTCATTTGAAATTGAACTAGTATATTAGGGGGTTTCATGTTCTACAAATTTGTACAAATCAATGACCATTGGATACACCATGCCCAACAAATTACTGTTGGCACCAAAATATTGGACACAAAAGGAAGAAGAAAAAGAACCCCACACACTTCCTCGTGAAGCGCAAACGCGGAGGGCCCACGAGCAGTGCGGCCGCTGCGAAGCACCATAGGCGGTACCCCTCCGTGAATCCGGTTGATGTTCGTGACCCACCGCGAAGCCACCGTGGCCCCCTTTGCACAGCATGAGTTATGCTCCACGACACCCCTTGCCTATAAATACCGAGCTCCCCCTGAGCTCTACAGATGGTCAATCCGACCTTTCAGCTTCTCAGCTCCCGAGTCACGAAGCACCCTTATCCCCAGGAATCATGAGCTTCTCAAGGTATTTTTTCTTCGTGAGATGCCTTCGCCTTGTCTCGTTTTGAGACCCTATTCCGAGAGGGATGAACTTCGTGAAGCCTAAGGGCCCACACGAATGAAGGGGATTCCAAAGGGAAACCGGGCAGCCATGGAGTGTTTATGATTTGCAAAACACCCATCCTGTACAAGTGATCCCCATGCCAAGGCAGGGTCACTGTACATCGCGAAGCACACTGCTTTGTACCACCTTTCTTCACGAGGCAATGCTCCGTGAACACCATTCAACTTCGCAAAGCACCTCCCACTAAAACTTCTCCCCCATCATAAGGTCAAGTCACTCTACTTCGTGAAGAAAACCCCTTTACAAGTGCTCTCCACTATGAAAAGAATCCAAGCTCTATAAGGTCCCTGCCTATGGACCCCTTTTATTGGAGATTCCTCTTCCCGTGAGACCCTCCAGGTTTGCACGATGTGATTTCAAACTCCCATGGATGACACCACCTGTAGCGTTTCTTCGCCTAATGCTTCTTCGCATAGGTACGCTAATGGATATTGCTTCTTCGCATAGCCACGCTAATGTGGACCCCTCGATGGTTTGATCTGCCCCCCCCCCTTAACCATGTCATTACCAGTGCCTTCCCTCCCCCAAGGGGCAGAGGGTACCGATCATCTATGTCCTAGGGGTGCGAAGTAAACCCACCTCATCCAAGATGCAGGACATTAAACTTCCAAGCACCTCGTTCTATACACATGTCGTTAAACTGTGACCTGACCCCGTACCTCGCACGCAGGGTCCCCCCCCAGCTCAGACATTCTTTACATTTCTCATCTCCATGGGAATGAAATCACCCACACATGGGATGAAATCCTCCTCATCGGAGTGGCGTATGTCAACGAGAGAACAGAAATCACCTTGGTGTAAGCCCCCTAGCCCCTCTTGCGGAAGGTATAACCCATTAACCACCGTGATTCCCCACTTCCAAGGCTAGTGTAGGGCATGATAGGGAATGGATCACCTTCCATATTTGGTCCCAAATCCCTCTCCCACTGCGCTTTTCTGCACATTGGGCCTCCATCCTAGAGTATGTCACAACGCCACGGGCCACCTAATGCGTAAGCCCCTCTTCTCTACTCACGGAAGTACCCTTCACGACGTGATCGTTAGGTCTCTACTACCTCTTGTTTCTAACACTGAGCGTGAATTATTTGGGCATTGAGTAAGCATCGACCATGGAAATTCCTACATCCAGCATGATGTTAAACTGTATGCCCCCGTCCAGCATGACGTTAAACTGCATACCCCTATCCCGCATGACATTAAGTTGTGTATCCATTTTGAACTATGAGGTATTTGATCTGTGTCATGGCATGGTATGTAGGAAGCATCCATGAGGTTCAAGCCCGCCGCCCATCATTTCTTCACGTCAGGTTCCACCCTCATCCCGCATGACATTAAGCTACATTCGAGTCTGACGGTATGTCGTTGTGACTATCCCTAACTACGGGGTCTTTGATCCATGTCAAGACATGGTACTTAGGAAGACTCACTAGTTTGAAGCCCACAACTAGTGGACCCACGGGTTCAACTTCACATCGGTTCACTGACAAAACCCTTCCCGAACTATGAGTACTTTGATCCGTGTCAAGGCACGGTACGTCGGAATCCGCCCAAAGGTTCAATCCCATCACCCATTGGACCAAGGTCCTTTCATCACGTCGATTCACCAACACCCACCATTTTCACCTGAACTACATGGACTTGGATCCGTATCAAGGCATGGTATGTATGAACCCTCCACGAGGTTCAATCCCACCACCCGTTGGTCACTCCGACCTCGTTCACGTCAGTTCGCCAACACCTGGGCAGCCTAGTGTGTAAGCCCTGCACCATCTCGACTGAGGTCCCCACTCGCGTCGGTTCGCCGACACACCATTATGAACCATGAGGTCTTTAATCTATGTCAAGGCATGGTATGTAGGAAACCTCATGAGGTTCAAGCTCACCATCCACCTTGACCAAGGCCCTTCTTCTTGTTGGTTCTCTAATGTGCCCCCGTCCCACATGACATTAAATCGCATCCCAGTCCAGCGGTAAGCCGTTGTGACCCTATCGTCCAATTGTTCTGACACCCCTTCATGTCAGCATAACACCCCTCTTCATGAACTATGTGGAATTTGATCCTTTACAAGGCATGGTACGTAGGAAGACTCATGAGGTTCAATCCCAGAACCTGGTCGTTTCGACTACATCCATGCAATTCTCCATCATCCACCCTGATTCTTACCTGGGCCCCCACATCTTGGTTAGATCATACCACCCCATTCCCCTCCATAGCATTCAGGAAGCCACCCATGGGCTGGCCATGATATCAGAATTCTCTCAAGGGGGATTCCTCAATCTGATTCACTCCAGCTAGTGTTCTGATCATGCCAATCCATCTCCGCTAGATGTTAAACATGTGGCATACCATATGTTAAACATATGAAGCTGAAGAAAACCTTAGATACATTCCTATGGAATACGATTCCCCATGCTCGATTTGGGATTCCTCGGGCTTCCGAGCCCTCGAGAAGCCCTACAATAAGGGAAAAAAGACCGACACACCAAGTCCCCAGCGTTCACCCACATTACTGATGCCTCGACGTGACTACACCCCGACTGAATGTTACTGCCCTGACCGGACCCTTTGGAATGTCCTGACAGAAGCAGTGTAATTAATCGGCATCCATGGAAACATGGCACTGGGAAGAGTTTCACGATCTACGTATTAAATCTAAGAGGGAGACCTGGACTAGGTAACGAGTTCCGAGGAGGAATCCACGGAAGGAAGAACTGACATCCCATTATCCCAATTTCAATCAAGGAGCAGACATCCCTGAATATGGAGTGGATGTTTCCCGCCTTTGGAAAGCTGGAATGCGGGGCAACACAAAAGCCTCACCTGTCACACCCAAGTGGATAGATGCGCGTGCCCTAGCGAAAGCATTGGAAATAGAAATGGTGAACCCGACGTGAAGGTCTTCTCCTCCATGTGAAGATTATTACCGTTCAAAACATCATTAGATTGACGTGTCACCGGATCCAGATATCCAGCATTGGGTACCGCCAAGCAAATAGTGGGCCTCGCGTGAAACTCACCAGAAGTTGGGATAGTAAAATGTGGGGCATTCTGTTCTACAATGTTGTCTGCATGGATCCCTCTTACCGACCACAGAATACAGAATGATACTCGGTCACTGGTTGTCAATCTTTTTTCCTCGTAGTGCTGATGAGTTAATCACCCTGCTTCCCAGGAATCAGGTTGCTACTATAGTGACACGATTGCTGCACACCCAAATACGCAGGGGAAGGGGAAATACCATCACAGCTACTCCGCGTGGCTCCACTGCTGCCATAACGGCATCTGCATCCACAAGCGTGGGTCGCCCACACCCCCTCTCCCCATCATAAGTCATCCAACGAAGGGTGATCAATGATCTCGTACATCGTTACAAGGAGGAGGGCATACTCCCAACTCGGGATATAGCCTGCCTGGACCTGGAGTCGTCCAGACCCCGACGTCAATGCCGCCCTTGAGGGCCGCACAGGGATCCCTTCCTCCCCACCACAACATTCAATCGTTTCTAGAGCTTGCCCCCGGAATGCCATGACGACTCCTCGCCTTACGCTGATGTGGTGGGTGATGTTCGGCTGAGCCCAGTCAGAGTCCCAATCCAAGGACTCCAAGAAAGGGCCCCTACACGGTCGCGTCAGCACGGCCGTCTGGCCTTGCCAGAGGAGCAGGTAGGCTATGCCCCTACACCACCTGCACCATCTCGCCTGACCCGATGCCTGCATTGGGCCCAAGCTAGGGGAACCCATCAAGGGGTGTCGACGTCGACAACTACTGTGGCCCGAGCCACCGCTGATGTATATCAAGAAGCCCCTGCATGCACTAAGTAGGAACACCCCTACGCCCGACCGGGGTCGAGGCCCCAGCCGCCCCACAGGTAGGCTGGGTGGACTCCCCGGGTCGCAAGCTCGAGTGGTGCTCGTCGCGAACTAACCCGCGGTGGCATCACCTCGTACGAAGGTCCTCCCCATACCACCACTCCACATAGCATTGGCCTTCACTGCTCCAAAGTGCATCACGGAGGTATTCCTCATGCTACCCCCAACCAAAATGAAGACCTGGCTCATGGCATTGACACTAGGTATGGATGTATTTCTTTTTCCCATCACACTGGGTATGGAATTACTCCTCCTACCCCAAACTATCGATGTGACTTCATTTCCCATCCGGTCCCTCTCCAACATAAGGATCCTCCCTACGTTCTTTTCGAAACTGGAGAAGGTCCTCCTCGCCCTGGAAACCAAATGGGTGAAGGTCAACCTCACTCCACCCGCACCAAGCATAGAGGTCCTCACCATGCTCCAGACGGTTCCAACAAAGGCTTCACCCCCCCAGGTGTTGTCCATGGAGGTCCTCCACATGTTACCTTCGATATTTTCCCAGGCGCCCCTCGCACCCCGGCTATATAAAGCATATGTACTCTCCACCACGGTGTCTGCACGACCCCGAGACTACATGTCAGGAATCAGCCTTGTCCCAAAGAGCCATCTATGGGAAAGAGGGCGGGTCGTCGCCACTAAAAGTAGAATTCTGGGAAAGCCTGGACGGAGATCAAACCAGCCCGCTTCTGGGATTATGAAGTAGAATGCGACTTGGCATCCAAACCCTCCCCTCATTCCACCGCATTAAGGACTGGGGCATGGAAAAGGTGTGATAGCCTCATCCTTCTAGAATTCGAGGTCCACCGGATTCCCTCTTATATTCGCATATACGTCCATGAGGAGGAAATTGTAGGAATCCCGCAGGTTCCGACCGTACAGTCACCACCGTCATCACCAGATGTTCCCTCTTCCTCAACCAGAGATCACGGGGAGCTATTTTGGGGAATGATTGTGGTTGAGAGACAATGGGACCCATCATCGGTAACCCTAATTCTGGTGCTAGAGGCTATGTCTATCAGACCATCATATCATGACATTATGGTCAGGTCACCTCACTCTTCGGAGGATGGCCCGGAATTCGGTGTCTAGTCAGCTCGTTCGCCGTATTCTCCACCGCCCAATTTATTGTCCTAGTGGTCCACCTCAGTACTGCTACCAGTCCCTCAACCACCCCCGGTTGACGACTGGGGAAATACGGAGCCATACCCTGAATCTGATTTCGGGATTTTCTAGAACATTCTCGCAGCGTACCACTTCCCAGAGACGTTCTGGCAGGTGGCAATGCCGAAATTTTGTACGCCGGAATCCCTCACCATGGGGGGAAGTCGAGTGCTTCCGTCAAACCCTATGAGAGACACACATCCTTCTTCGCTATCAGTGAGTACTGTATCCTAGTATCCATGTGCACTTCGAGGAAATCGGCGATCAATGCCGTCTGGTCGATTTGGCTGCACTCCCTATGGCCCAGCGCCCTGAGTCACCAGGTCGCCAGAGCGCCCTCCAAGTAAAATGCATTCAGTGTTTCAAGTTACTCTAAAAACCATCAGGGAAGCTACCCCCATGTTAAAGTACATGGCTAGGAACAGTATGCCGCCCTCCTCTTCAGTCCTATCCGACGGTAGCCCGATTTATTATGCGACATTAAGGACATGCCCCCCGGGAGGGTTGCGGTCCATATGGCCGATATAGTGGAAAAAGAGGACGATCTAGAGTTTCTAAATGGAGAATTAACCCCTGAGGGTGTACCACCACTGTTGGACCCATCAGGGAGGATTACGCGTCAGCAGAGGAACCTTCTTAGGCCTCCCTGACACCCACCGAGTCATTGATACTCAGCCGAAATTCCAGTAAGGTTAAAGAGCATGTCGAAACATTCAAGCACTCTGACCCATCCGCCTCTGTACAGAAGATGGATGAAGACCCTGAGAAGGACATGTTGTTCCAGAAACATGATGAGAAGAAGAGGATGGTTGTTGAACTGTTAGCCAAACGCGCTATCGAGAGGCGACCTGACTATGGTGATCTTAAGCCGGGGCAGCAGGGGCAGGGATAAGTTCCCCCCAGTGAGATGCCTCCGGGAAATCATGACTATGCTACTCCTGCAGATAGGGCAGAGTCTAGAGCTCACGACAAGAGGGCGTGATACCTCTTGACAAAACCTCCTGAACGGCGAGGAAATCCGAGGAATCCAGCCTGGGTTCCACCAGCCGCCCCAAGGGCCGTTCTGCCAGTCGCTCCATGAGCCATTGAATCCATTTACCATGTCGAAGATCCTAGAAACACACTTCTAATTAGGGATCCCCATCAAGACAGGGACCCCCACCCGGATGATTATATGGCATCACTCGTCGCCCACCTTGAGACGTTGGAAACAAGACTGGTGGCAGTCCCACCAGATGGAAAACTATATCCTACTTGGGAGAATGATATACCCGCACCCCTGAGTTTTGGGAATCCCACTTTATCACCTTTTAACAGGACTGGGGACCCACCGAAGATCTTGGCCCATTTTCCCTCTAGGTGTGGCCCCATGTTGGGGTCCCCAGCATAGCTGGAAGTCTCTAAGCTCTGATGTTTTGTGTAGACATTGGAGGGCCCTACATTCGTCTAGTACAACCAACTCCCTATCGGATCAGTGACCGGTTGGGAGGATCTCCTCTGGTAGTTCTTATACAAGTTCCGCTCTACCATGTGAAAGAACTGCATTGTAGACCTCTTCAGGTTCAAACAAAGGCCTGATGAGAAAGTCGCCGACTTCATCGCCTGGTGGAAGGGTCTTACATACTCCTTCAACATGCCACTAACTAAGGAGCATTTACTGAAGATGTGTGTAGGGAATGGTAAAACAGAACTTGTTCCATCCCTGATCACCTAGAACTACCTCAGAGGGTTCCGAGATTTCTCAGATAAGGATCAGCGCCTCGAGGAAGCTCTGCAGCAGGCGAGTCAGGCACGTCTGCTGCCCACTGTGATCCCAGCCAGGAGGGCTTCCAGAGCTGAACCCGCTGTGGCGGCCCAAATAAAAGCCCTGAGGCGGGTATAATTACTTCCAGTGGCACCGGCCTAGCAACCCCATAGAGGCCCTCCACCTCATGCACAGGCTCCTACCCAGCAGCGACCGCCTCAGAACCGAAAGGTTCTCCCACGCAATGCGCCACCACCTCCTAGGCGTGACAATTAGGCTCCACCTCCTCGACAGGCCCCTCCGGACCCTCGTCAGGGCCATGCTCCCAGGGACCCCTATCCATAAAAAATGCACCAGACATACTCATTCAACGAAAATCAGGTCCCTGGGTACTTTCAAAGTGCTCTAGAGGAAGGGATTGTGTGCTTACCCCAGTGTAGAAGGCCAGTAGAGGTGAATCTCACCGATTACCCCAACTACTTCCCCTGTCATCAGATTCTGGGGCACACCCTCAAGCAGTTCTATGTGTTTAAAAACTGGCTTCAAGACCAGGTCGACAATAACATAGTCGGGTTGGGCCCGACCCCGACACAAGTGGCATGTGTCTTCGTAGGGTCAGAAATCGGTAGCGACAGAGAAGGCGAGTGGAAGCAGGTTCCCAGCCGTGGGTCCCAGAAGTACAATGACAGAATGGCCTCTAAAACCATTGCCCACGCCAATGGCATCATTCGGGCATGCCTGAATCAGCTGGAGCCTTCAGGCTATGCGTCCAGTACCTCTGCATCGTCATCACAACCAACCTCTTCCCAAAAGGGCAAGCAGCAACGACGCAAGAAGAAGCAATGCGCTCCACCACTACCATTGCCACCCCCATACTCTTGGCGACTTTATGCCCTCTGAAATGGGGATTACTCCCAAAATCTTCCATATGGTGGATGATTAATCAAGCGATAGCCATGGGTATGCTTCGGTTAATACTGTGGAGCTGGTAAATCCCAATATGACTCCAGATGAGGGGGAACGCCATGCGAACCTCCCCAACGTCCCCAGCCGACTTCAACGTCAGAGGAACCGCAACCACATAGGTCATCAAGGCTTGTCTGTGGGTGCTTTTAGTTAGGCTTTCCACGCTATTGAAACCAGATAGCAGGCTTAGCACAGATCTCAGCATGCGCAACCTCATCTGGTTCCCTCAGATCTACCTCCACTGCCATTTGTGCTACTAGATCATATAGAGCTGCCTCGTTCATACCGCGGTTAGTCTTGCCCGGCTACAAGCCAATATCAGTTGTCCGGTTCTCATCTGGCAGCTACCCTGCAGGCATTAACTAGTGGGCTGCAGGATGTACCCAGTACCAGCCAGCCGCTGGTCCAGTCGGCAGGGCCCGTTATGCCTCAAACTACAGAACGACCTCTTGTAAGCAGAGGTTCACGTTTGGCACGAAAGTATGATGTCCTGAAGCACTTGTATGGAATTACAACAAGGCTATCTATTCTTGAGGCTCTTACCTATCATCTGAAATGCGTGAAGCACATGTCGAGGCCCTAAGGAGCCCCCTCTAATTTGAGGCAGAGGTAGCAGTTGTAGAGGCCTCCCATGCTCAGAAAATTGAGAATGTCGAATTCCAGGAAGTTATCTCATTCTCTAGTGAAGACGAAGACCCTCCCATACATGGGAATATTTTTCCACTGTACGTCACTGGCCAATTCAACGGCGTGGATGTCTACCGTTGTCTTGTTGACACGGGTTATGGGATCAACCTAATCCTGACTCATACACTGCGAAAGCTGGGTTTGTCTGGGGATGATTTAACTCCCTCCGACCTTGGAATCCAGGGATTCGACAAGACCAAAAAATCCAAAGTCAGAATATTCTGCTTGAAGACCTAGTTCGGTGGCCTAATTTCCATCATCGAATTCATGGTTGTCTCCCAGGACATCGCATACAACAAATTGATGGGCAGGCCATGGCTCCATCTACAAGCAGCTGTCCCTTCGTCATATCACGAATGCCTCAAGTACTCCATCAATGGTCGAGTAGGCGTGCTCCAAGGAGATGTGTCTCATTTCTCCTCTTGTGAATCCCCCTATCTGGACGCCGACTATTACAAGAGAAAGGATAATCAAATCCTATCATGTAAGGATGAACCCGCCCCTGTCACAAGTGATCCCTGTGCAGGCCTGGATGATGCCTACATCTTCCCAATCCATCGGTTAGAGGCCACAACCCCCGACATGGGGCAGTGTTTTTTTTTCAGGTACTATAGGAAGTCATGTTCCCATGTCCAAGAGACAGTGGAAAATCACCTCGTACTCCTACACCAACTAGGCTCAGGTGATCCCGGAACCTCCTACAACTGTGCGGTATCGGAATTTCAGGCTTACGGCAACAGCAGTACTCCATACATGTCTCTTCCACCGGGCTGGAATCAATTGGCTCAGGATGACGTGTCAGTACTGCTTTGATGTCTTCAAACGTGGCCCCTTGGGATAAAGGCCAGATGGGATAGGATCGAGTGCCTTCATCGCAATGGTCTTAGTGGCGCACGGGTCTCTTGATATGATGACCACTACTGCCCAGGCCAGCACCAGCTGCTCATAAGGGTTTGAAAACTCAGAAGTAGATCCCCTTATGGGAAATCCCTCCACGAGTGGAGAGGAGGATCTGGAGGATGATCCCCCGACAATTGAAGAAGGTGTCTCTACCACATTTGATGAACTGGTACAGGTGAACATTGGTAGTGAGGTAGATCCAAGACCCACATTGATCTGTGCAGCCATGCCCCTCGAGGAGTAGCAACAGTATGTGGAGTTTCTCAAACAGATCCATGATGTGTTTTATTGGAGTTATGAAGAGATGCCCAGACTATATCCCTAGGTAGTTGTCCACCAACTTGGTCTCCCGGCAAACCATCGCAGGATTAAGCATCCTCCAGAAAGATGTACCCTTCTCACGATTCCATGGTCGAGGCCGATGTTGACAAGATTATCAAAGACAACTTCATCAAGGAAGTCCAGTACCCTAGGTGGCTTGCCATCATTGTGCCAGTCAGGAAGAAGAACGGGTAGATCAGAGTCTGCATCGAATTCTGTGATCTCAATCGCCACTGCCCAAAGGATGATTTTCCCCTCCCAGTGACAGAGTTATTGATTGATGACATGGATGGTTTCCAAGCACTCCCCTTCGTGGATGGGTATTTCGGGTATAACCAGATCTGAATGGCCCCTGAGGACGAGGATTCCACTTTATTCAGGGACCCCCAAGGTACTTTTTGTTACCAGGTTATGCCCTTCAACCTGAAAAATACAGGTGCCAACAAACAATAGGACACACATCGCATATTCAAGCCGATTCTCAGTACGCTAGTGGAATTCTACGTGGATGATCTAGTGGTCAAATATCGCGAGCACCAGGACCATCTCAAGGAAATTGAGAAAGTGTTCGGTATTATCCATTCTTGCCACCTGAAGATGAACCCGCTTATGTGTGCCTTCAGTGTCACCTCCGAGATGTTTTTTTGGTTTTATTGTTAGATATCGAGGCATTGAGATCAACCCAGAGAAGATCAAGGCCATCAGCCAAATTCCTCCCCCAAGAAATATTAAGGAGCATTGAGGTCTCCAAGGCCACATAGCCTATATACACCGATTCATTGCGAATCTGGATGGAAAGTGTTATCCCTTTTACCTGCTCATGAAGAAAGGAACCGCCTATGAATGGGATGAAGAGTGTCGGACAGCCATCGAGGAAATCAAGCAGTATCGGCTCCAAACATCGGTCTTGATGCAACCAGTCTCCGGAAATCTTCTGGTCCTTTACGTGACCGCCCTGGAATGGTCCGTCATCATGATTCGTACCCAAAAGAACAATGAGGGGATAGAGAACAACCTCTACTATCTCAGCCGCATGCTCCTCGATACGGAGATCAGATATTCTGCTATTGAAAAGAGCTGTCTTGCGCTCGTGTTAGCCGTACAGAAGTTGTGGCATTAACTAAAGTACCATGTGGTACATTTAGTCTCTCAGGTAGACCCACTGAAGTATATCCTGAACCGCCCTATGTTAAATGGCCGACTAGCACGGTGGGCGGTGATCCTCTAGCAGTTCGACATCAGTTTCGTGCCTCAAGAAGGCCAACAAGGGACATGAATTGGTAGACTTCTTAGCTGCTCATATAACCTCCGTGGATCAATCCCTGGATCTGTATTTTCCTGGTGAGGAGATCCTCTCAGTCGATCATGTCGTCTCATGTTGGAAAATGCACTTCGACGGTGCCTCCCGGAGCCCCACCGGTAGGAGGCTCAATGATCCTATGCTCAAAAGAGTGGGTCTGGGTAACATCTTCATCACCCTGGCACAAGACGTCCTACATTACTCATTCCTATTGTTAGAAGGCTACACCAACAATGAGACAATGTACTAGGCTCTCATCACTGGTCTCGAGCTGGTCCTTGAGATCGATGTGCCCATCTACATGAGAAAGGGGATTCCAAACTGGTCATCAAGCAGGTTAATGGAGACTATGTCCTCAGGAAGCCAGATCTTGTGACATTTTTGGAGTGCACCCTTCATCTAATGGCCCATTTATCTTCTCGACCAGAGGTTACCCATGTCCCTCGGTCACAAAACGGTCGAGCAGACGCTTTGGTTGGCTTAGTTGTGTCGCTCGCAGAACCTGAGCAATATGATTTGATCATACACGTGGAAAATCATATATTCATTTCCTCCATCACCCCAGTGGACAATGACAACCTGTGAGTAAGTCATCTTACCACTAGACCTTCTACGTCAGGGGTCCCAGGTTTGTCAGACATAGTGGTTGAGGCCACTCTCGACTAGAGAGAACCTTTTGTCGAGTATCTCCAAAATGGTTGCCTCCCGGACGGTCAGGCCGAGCGCGAGAAAATCCAATGTTGTGCACTGCAATTTACTCTCCAGAGTGGCCCTAGTCTTGAGCGGATACTCTATAAGTGGAGCATTGATGGTGTTATCCTCCGTTGCATTCACGGAGCTGATATTTCTCAAGTCATGCAAGAGGTTCATGTCGGTTCTTGCAGTGCCCACCAGGATGGGTCCAAGCTGTCCCATTAGATCTGGAGGTTGGGGTACTTCTGGCCCTCTATGATCCTTTATTGTATCGAGTTCGCCTAGAGATGTCACATGTTCCAAGTTCACGCTAACTTCCTGCATCAGCCACAAGAGCTTCTCCACTACACCAAGTATTCTTGGATATTTATGGTGTGGGGACTTGATGTCGTAGGACCATATCCACAGGCGACACCTCGCCAGTGTAGGTTCATCCTAACTGCTACATATTTCATCTCCAAGTGGGAAGAGGCAGTTCCACAAAAAGAGGTCATGGCCCGCTCCATCATTGACTTCATGAGCTCCAATATCATCCACCGGTTTGGAGTCCCTCACGTTGTCCTCACCGATAACGGCACCAACTTCCGAGTAGCCAAGCTGAAGAAATTGTACACCAAGTACAATATACATTCAAACCATACCACTCGCTATCATGCGTAGGCGAATGGATAGATTGGGGAATTCAACAAAACCCTCTCTAACATTCTGCATAAAATGGTTGGTCAGAATAAGAAAAGTTGGCCGGACAAGCTCCCCAATGACATATGGGCTTATCGGACGACAACTCGCAATTCTACCCAGGTGACCCTGTATTCCCTGGTGTATGGGGCTGAGGCTGTCCTGACCACTGAGATATAGCTGCCATCATTACGCACTATAGTCTATGACCAGCAGGTGCCAGATAAGGTGGCCAAAATCTATCTAGCTGAATTAGAAGCACTGGACAAGAATAGGCTTCGTGCCCTACAAAATCTGGAAAGACATCAGAATAAGATATCCAGAGCCTTCAACAAGAAGGTTCGCCTTCGCTCTATTCTTCAAGGTGGCCTAGTGTTGTCCATTCAAGCGCCAATGATTCCCGATAGGAAATTTCCCAAGCTTGAGCCCAAATGGGAAGGACCATACATCATCCATAAGGTTTACCCCAACAGAGAATTCTCCTAGGTGACCGCAGATGGTGAGCACATAACTCATCCCACAAACACCATGTTCCTCAAGAAGTACTTTTCTTGAGACCCTTGGTCCTGCACGACCTTAAACTGTACAGTCCCGCACGACCCTAAACTGCACCACCATCCTGCATGACATTAAAACTGTGATATTTTCCTAAAAGACGATAAACTGCAAAATGGTCCGAGCTCTATGACCTTAAACTAAGATCTCCCTCGTCTTTACTATAAGACGTTAAACTGCAATCTAGTAATGCCTTCCTGACCGAGGATTAGCCTCATTCCTGTTGGCCTCTTCGGGCCCCTCTCCCCCATCCTTATTGTACGATGTTAAACTGCAAGTCATTCAGTCCATCTTGACTGAGGCTCAGCCTCAGGCCCCTTGGCCTTGGTCGACTCAGAATTTCTTATGTGATCGGAATGTGTGGTGTGGGATTATGCCCTCAGTCATGTTTGGTTACCCACCGTACCGTACACATCCCTAGATGAGATTCATCTCTCATCCAGCACGACGTTAAATTGTGCTTCAAGAACTATGTATGGCTTGATTCCCATCCTAATGGGATACGTAGGAATGCTCAGACGTCTCGTCTTGAGCCCAGCCCCGAGCTCTTAACTTTAACTATCACCCATAGGTATATTTTCCTCGGCGGATCCTTGCATGATGAGGAGTAGGCTTCCTTAGCCCCACTCATATTATGATTATAATGTTCGCACCATGTCCTCACCCCCGTTCTTCTTTCCTCCCACGTCCTCACCGCATGACGTCAAACTGCATGGCCTTCATGAAATATTTATGGATTGATTCCCATCTTCATGTGATATGTCGGAACGCCCGGACATTTCGTTTGTTGGCCAAGACCAAAATCCAAAATATTCCCCTCAAGTTAAGTCATATGGAAGGGTGCACAGTTTTTCCCCAACTCACATCGACCAAGCCTCGACCTGGCTGTACATCCCCCCTTGAGATGATTTCATCTCTCGTAGATGGGTCCGACTATGCTTCAACCACTCCTTGACCAGGATTCCATCACTTTCCTCATATAGAAGCGCCCCTGAATGGTATAGATGTTATGCTTAAGGTCCCTCTTACCAATATGGGCCAATGCCCTCGAGGATGTCGAGAAACAAGCCAATACCAGTCCTGCGTTTCGAACGTAGTTAGCAGTCGACACTAATTTGTTTCTCCCATGTCAGGTCACCATCCCGGATCTTTGGATCCACCCGAAGATATCCCAAACATCGAGTGCAGTGACTCATTCTGCCCCATCCCGAAGTGACAAACTTCCCTCTGAGTGGTGTCGATGGTTGGTCGTACGGCCCTGGTTCTTTTATAGGGAGTGTATGGTGTGATTACATCCTCATTCACATTGGGAAACATTCCATGTCGTACGCATTCCCTTACCAAGGCCCAACCTCAGGCCTCGTGGACTTTTCGGGCTCTAGCCCAAGTTCTTACCCAGAGTGTATGGTGTGGTGAGGGATTATGTCCACATTCACATTGGTTTGTTTATCGTTCCATACACATCCTCTATCCAGGTAATCCTATTCCCTGACCCTCGTCCTCACTGCAAGACGTCAAACTGCAAGTAGGCCAGACCTTCCTGACCAAAACCCAACTATCAGGCCCCTTGGCCTCTTTGGGCCCCATTTCATAGGTTCTTTCCTACAGGACTGTGTGGTGTGGTTCGGGATTATGTCCTCATTATTTCTCATGCCACACACGTCCTCGTTAGGGTATCCTGCCCCTAGGTATCTTCTAGAACGACATGTGGCTTGATTCCCATCCTTACGGGATACGTAGGACCACCCAAATATCTATGCTTCGGGTCCAGCCCCATCTCTCGAAAATCTCAATCCCACCTTGGCCCCTTGGCCTAGCCTTTCTGAGCCACTTTTCTGACCCATTGAGGCGGTTCACAGTTATGCCTAAGGATACTCTGGTATAAGTTACCTGGAATGTCGGATTCTACTCGGGCACGTCCGCACCCGCTTTTCAGGATTCGTGTCTCCCTTCATCAGGGCATTCATCACCATTCACACCTAGAGGGACCCCCAAGAATGGTCTGGATACCACTCCCAAGGGATATCATACCATTACGGGACAACGCCCCCGAGGGTTTCAGACAACAAATCGATAAAAATCCCACGTTGCGAATATGGTCAGCGGTCAATGCTAGTTTGTTGTTCCCACCTCAGGCTAACGATATATGGAGACTGTTTTTCCGCCACGGTTAACAGTTATTCTCCATCACCACGCCAACCCCATTATGCCCAAAATATCAGTTACACAATTCACATCCTTCTCCATTCTCATCATGTTCAAGTAGAGTTTTGAAACTCTTGGTGCTATTCCTCAGTGCACATCTGCGTATTAGGGGAACAAAGCCCTGTTAGAGGTTTCCTTCAAGGCTCTTCACTGACATCCCCTCGATGGATGTTTCAGGTTTTGCAATAGGGATCTTCCCCCCTTGTTTCCCACACCGAGTTTAACTCACGTGGGCTTAGGGATCGGGTTGAGGTCTGTGCTCACCTGGAAAGTTGTCATACACCCACGGTCCGAGCACTAAGTCCATAAACTAAGATCTTCTAAGAACTACGTCTGGCTTGATTCCCATCCTCATGGGATACATAGGAACGCCCAGAACACCTGTCTTTGGGTTCAGCTTGAGTTCAGCTAATTTTTCTCTTCTTTCCTACCTTTGGGACCCTGACTACGGGACAACATGGTGTGATGTGGGATTATGTCCTCGTTCACATTGGGATTGCAATAGCCGCACCATGTGCACCTGGTTCTCAAAATTAGCCCTCAAATCTCTTGACCCGCACGACATTAAAAGGAAACCTCAAGAACTACGTATGGCTTGATTCCCATCCTCATGGGATACGTAACCACCCGAATGTCTAGACTTCGGGTCCAGCCCCACTTCATAGAGATTCCCCGATCTCCCGATCACCTAGGACCCTTGGCCTATCCCTCTCTAAGGGGGGATAAATAGGAATTATACAGGGTTTTTGGAACTATTCCCTCATTCTCGGGAATCCGCCATCTCTCGATCGCCCTCAAGATGAATCCCTCGACTCCTTGCAGTGATTCACCCATGTGTTAAGAGTACTCTGGTCTAGAACCAAGAGTTTCATATTAAACTTGGTCAAGTTTGTTCCACTTGTCAAGCTTTGTGTTTCCCTTCATCAGGGCTTCCTTCATCTTTCACATCCGAAGGGAGCCCCAAGAACGGACTGGATACAACGCCGAAGGGCTCTCCTACCGTTACGGACCAATACCCCCAAGGATTTTAGACATAAAATTGATACAAATCCCGTGTTGCAAACATGGTCAGTGGTCAATGATCATTTGTTTTTCCACATTTCAGGCTAATGCGATAGGATGATGTGTTGCGAACATGGTCAGCGGTAATCATCTGTCATCACACCAGCCCTTCCCGGCCATGAATGTTGGTTACATGATTCAAATTATGTTCCACCCCATCGTGTCTAGATGAAATCTCGACACACTTGGCATTACCCCTCAGTGCACCTTTGCATATCAGGGGGACAAAGCTGCAATACAACATCCTTCAGGGCTCCCACGGTCCAAGCTCTAAGACCATAAACTAAGATCTCCTCTGAACTACGTTCACCTTGATTCCCATCCTCATGGGATACATAGGACCACTCGAACATCTTTTTTTCGAGTCCATCTCATTTTGGAGGTAATCTCTTCCCCTTCACCTTTCACCTCTATGTGGGGCCCTCGGCCTGAGGATCCTCTCTCGGGATTGCGTACGGTATAATGTGGGATTATGTCCCCATTCACGTCGTTTGACACATGACACCGTACACATTCCCTATCTAACATCGTCTCTACTACGCCTGTTCTAAATGATGTTTAAATGCATGCTTGGTCCTATCACACGACCCTAATCTGTGACATTATCGTCCTGGCCGTACGATGAAAAACGACACTACATTGTGATGACCTCATTGTAGAGGACATCATATTGGTTATTGGTCACATTCCATGCCATTTTGTCAATGCCTATCACAGCTTCATTCTTATGGCGACACTACGGCTTGCTACCCTAGGCCTGTTGCTTCACAAAAAAACACTCACCTTAAGGGATAAACAAGATTTATCAAATTACACTTCTTTTGGTGCAAGGGCCACTCCCGGACACCCCTTCTTCCCTAGCACTGGTACCTTACCGTTCCACCCTCCAGAACAACGCGCAGCTTGATCCATATCCCCATGGGGTACGTAGGAACGCCTTTGTACTTTGCTTCAGGCCCAGCTCAACTTCATCTTTCGATCCCCTGACCTAAAACCTCTCTCAAGGGGGGTTGTGCGGTGTGGTATGTGGTTATGTCCTCGATCATGTCAGGTTATTCACTGCACCGTACACACCCCTGGTTCCAATCCATGTCAGGTTTTTGTAAATACCTCTGACGTGCCTCTTGTGTTTCCTCCCACCCATGGTCCGAATTCTATGAGCCTAAAATAAGATCTCCCAATGGGAAAGTACACTACTCCCTCTATCTAATACGTCTCATTATCGTATTAAGATGTGTTTTGACAAAGAGACCGTAGTGTGGTATTTTCATGGGGAAATTCCCCTTATCCCATGACTAAGATTCGTGAGCTCGATATTTGGAACCTCATCCTCTTCCACATCCAAAAGGACCATCAGACGACATAGATACTAGGCTTAAGGGATATCCATTGATGTTGGACCTAAGGGCTCTCCTATAGTTTTGGGCCAACTTCTCTAAGGATATCTGACAACATTTGCGACATGGTCTCGTGTTTCGAACATGGTCAATGGTCGACCCTCATTTGTCTGTCCCCATTCTAGGATAACGTGATATGGATGCTGTGTTTCTTTCACAGTTAACGTTTATCCTCTATCGCCACACCGCCATCATTGTGATTCAAATTTCGAGCGTCATGATTCACACATTTCCACTTCCTCATGTTCAAGTGGAATTCCAACATACTCAGCTCTATCTCTTCGCACATCCAGGTGCGCCACATGGTCGGGTTAGTTTCATGGGGCCGATATTCACCGAGAATCCCTTCACCCTAACCTGCCCCTTTCTATGTCGGGAAAGTACCACCACTACTTCTTGATTCCAACACCGAGGACGACTCATATGGGATTAGTAGTTTTGGTAGGATGTGTACCAACACGGCCAGGCTTCTCATCATCCTGCATGACATTAAACTCCACTCTCATAACTACATATGGATTGATTCCAATCTTCATGGGGTACGTAGGGACATCCGACAAATCTTCTTCAGGCCCAGCCTAATTCTCACTCTTGGTCCCTCGACCTGAAGAGTTTCCTCCGAGAGTACATGGTGTGATTTGGACTTCAAGTCCTCATTCACGTAGGATTCATAACTACCTCACCATATGCTCCCTGGTCTCTTCCCTTTCACTCCATGTCCTATCATATGACGCTAAACTACGAGAGTCCATATGTCCTCAACGCATTACACTAAACTGTGGTTCTAACCTGAACAAGTTCAGGATGCCCCATATTAATCATGGGATGCACCAGAGACTCTACCAGAGAAAATTTCACATGTCAGTGTTGGTCTAGGACTACACTATGCTTCCAGAACTACATGTGTCTTGATTCCCATCCTCATGGGATACGTAGGGACACCATTGAATTTTTATTAGTGTTTAGGCCGTAGGAATCATTAATCCTGTTCTTCCCCTTTTCGCCCCCCTGGACGGACCGCTCGTAGAGGACCTTGTAACTATGACCCTACCTTGAACAAGTCAACATGCCCCAAGAATACATTGGGAAGCGACAGACCCCCTCTCCAGAGAGGCCCTATCTAAAAGAAGGAATGATCCATGATCAAACTGATATGCCCATTTGGCGTACTCCCACCGCAGTGGTGTAATTAAATGAGTGTGGGATTCCTTTCGGACAAACCATCACTCCATATTCCACGCTTCGCGTTCCCGTTATTCGGATACTCATCCTCTTTCATGTCTAAAGGGACTCCCTAAAGGCCTATCCCTATGCCGCATCGGCTCACCTGCCGTCCTGGGCCAGCGTTCCGGAAGACTTGTCATGTTTGGAAGGACCCCCTAATAGTACGGATGCTCGACCTAGGGTCCGCGTACTGTCATGGGCCAACGTCCCGAAGGATTGATTGACATAATTTTTGACATGGTCCCGTGTTTTGAACATGGTCAAAGGTAGACCCTAACTTGTTGTTCCCATATCAGGCTAACGCAGTAAGGATACCGTTTCTTTTCCATGGTTAACGGTTGTCCTTTATTGTCACGTCATCCCCACAGTGTTCCGAATCTTGTGTACCATGATTCACAAATCCCATTCCCATCTGTTTGGACCGATTTCAGCGGCCCTGGTGTTTCAACGTTATTGCATAAGAGTATGCTGAAGAAATGGTAATTCGGATGATTTGAGGACATCCTTCTCCGGCCAGGTCTCTCCTTTTTTTCGGAAATCCGGACTGGTTATCAAAACCCTGGATGCCCAAATCTTTTTTTCCACTCCTATGTTTGGTGGGGCGATGAGGCAACTATCTCTTGTTTCTCACATCGGGCCTGACCCACGTGAGCTTAGGGAATTGTCACCCGACGTCCTGTAAACATTTTAAGGATGCAATGAACCGGTGAAAACAGTAGAAATCGTTCATGCTACGACATTCAAAAAAAGAAGAAAATCGAAGCACGAGAGTACAATTAAAGGGTTTTTAATTGTTACAGCATTCGGGGGTCGACTCCCCCTATGGACGGATTGACCCCATCAATAGAGCATTGCAGCACCACCACCCTTTGACTTGTGGAATCCAGGAATTGCTGCCGCCGGCTCAGCTCGTGCTCCTCCTCAGTAGCGACAGGGCGTAGTTCGTCAGCCTCAGCTGGGGCCCTCTCTATGTCATCTTGGATAGCAGCCATCACTCCAGATGCCTACCTCATACGCTCTTCTTCTTCTGCCAGCTAGGCCTTCAACCGCGAGATCACCTCAGATTATGCATTAAGAGAGGCTGAGTGCTCATCTACCCAGGCCTACAGCTGTTGGACCTCGTTTTCAGCTTCCTGGAGAATCTTGACATTCTTCGCCATCCACTGCTACTAGCCCACGCTGTGCCCGTCATCATATTCCAGGATCTTCTCTGCCGTGAGATCTCAGATGAGCATATGAGGATGCTGGGCATCCACTCCCCCAGCGCACAGTTCTCCCAAACGCAAGTGGAGACTGTCCATTTCATTCAGCCATAACGCTTGGGTTTGTCATTGATGAAACATGTGATTAGATTCCATGATCGGCGATGGACTATTTTGATGTCCTCTTCATCAGGGTTCGTCTCATCCCAGTCTGTGTGATAGGAAGGATCGTATGCAGGATACACCCACATGAAATCTTCGGCAGGATCTGCATCTGTCGTTGAATCCGGTGCGACACCTGGTGTCGGGGTAGGCGTGGTGGGACTTGGGTTAGCCGGTTGATCCTCATCATCGGAATCTACCTCAATAACCGCAGGCATGACCCTACTGGTGGTCCTGCCGGTGATAGGGAGTGTTGTAGCTCGGGTAGATGGGGGAACTATCTCCACCATCACCGGCATGCCCCTAGGAGGGACGCCACCATACATCCCGACCAGCCTTCCCACAATAGCCCATGCCAGTCGGAGAACTGCACGATATAGAACGACATGAACGTCAGTTGGCGTGATCTACATATGACAACAATGAATCTAGTGGAGAAAACATATGGAGGTCGAACTCCTGGTGCTTCTCTGGAGTCGATGTTGAAGCGACCCCGAGGTGTGTCCCCCCGTATACTGTCAGATGATCTAGAGATTTTGTAGGATCCACATCAAGTACTCTAGCCCCGCAAGACATAGAACCGCACGTAACCGCAGGTGCGGGTTCGTGCAGTCCTGCATCATCACCCGCCAAAGGGCAGGATCAAGGCCTCCGTACAAGTTCCTCCTACATGGTTCAAATATTGGTAAGAAACCCATGATGTCCTGAGAGTGGACCATGAGGAAAGAAGCTTTGAATGATACCTCGAGAGCCTCTTCAATATCATCATAATCTAAGTCTTGATCTCCAACAACACCCTCCTACAGCGGGCTCCCTCTACAAGCCTCATCCTCCCGAGAGGATTCCTCCGATTCTTTTAGCAGGGGGAATCTCAATCCCAGATCAGCGGCTGATAGCTTTGAGGAAACCGTCTGATCCAACAGTACCCTCACCCAGTCTGTCATTGGGTGTAGGACACCTTTGGAGTGAACGTAGTCCTTTAGCTCATCCATGTGTTGGCCCACCTCCACCGAAGATGTTGTGATACTAGCTTGGACTGGGCCAATGCCTGATAACTCCATCCCGAGACGATTCAAGTGTGCCCACATCTCCGGTGGACTGAGGAATTTCCGGTTGACATCCCAAATATCCCAGGCCTCCGGAAGGATGACATCCTCTACGATGTCAATGTAGCACAGCCACTTCCCCGGGGCCAGAGTGGATATCCTGCAAAACCCCCTCGGTGGCTGCCTTTCCAGATGTCTCTACACTTCCAGAACCACCGGTTCCACTACCACTGTTTGATCTTCCGCTACTGCCGCATCCTTAGCAGGTACTAGTCTTGCCGCTGCGGTAGCCCCGCCACCGCGAGAGGCCCTTGCTGCCCTCCGATCCCAATCTCGAGAGAGGGGAGGCCCACCGTCACCATCCCGAATGGTTGACTGGCTCAACATATCCCCCGGATAAGCTGCCTCCATGATGATGGAAAACTAATTCACCAATCTGAAAGTGGGAGTGGATGGAGGCAATGACATTTTCATTTTCCTATCCTCCCATGTGCACATGAGCCACAACTTCCTCATTACACACGGGTGCTCCTCATGACGTACCACCCAGTAGACCTGCAGGGTCAGCCGCTGCAGGCACCGAAACTGCCTCTCAAACCGATGCGGGGTGTATAGCTCACAGAGCAGCTCATGGTCCGCTCATGCCACCAAGACACCCCCTCGAAAGGCCAGGATATAGGCCTAGTGCTCTTCGGTTCCCTGACCGTCATCTGTGAGCACCCCAGTCGGCAGTGGAAACTGGTGGAAGTTAAACTCATATTCCTTCCACACCCGGTTCAACACCATCGGTACAGTTAATTTGACTGGGAAGCTCCCAGCTGTGTTCAGAATGGAAGGGAGGAAGTTTGACCCCGGTTGCGAGATAGGGTTTGGGTATTCGTAATCCCCCCTAATGTGAACGGTGATCCACCCGTACAGAAGGTGGAAGGGCCCACATTTTCTCGGTGGCTTCTTGCCCTTGCTGACATGCCGCAGCATCCTGTACAATTTGGAGAGCATCGGAATCCCCAGATTGACCCGCCTTCCCATGGCCATCATGGATTCCATAATGAACGACCTGGACCACACCCCCATGTTGGTATCCCTCACCGGTAGGATCCAACTGTAGATAAGGGCCGCGATGAACGCCCCCATCCTGACTATCAGCTGCTGTTCAGTGCTGACGGTGAAACCCCAAGTATTACATTGGCTATCCTCCAAGAGCCACCAATATGAGTGCTCCTTGCCCCGTTGAGCCCCTTTCGGAAATGTTTGAGGCATCGGAGGGAACACTCAAACCTCCGGGAAATTCAGGAACCGCTTGAACCACTTCTTAAAGTGGACATCTCTCACTGCCTCCTTGCCCTCCCCAGGGACCAGTGCCATCAGTGTCGATGCCAGTCGCAGCATCTGTTCCGGATCCTACCACATGCTCATAAATAGGAGGAACTCATCATAAATGGCCCCCATGATCGGGACCCCTGAAATCTAATGGACATCCCATAGACTGATTCCCACCTCCCCATGGTGCAGGTGAAAATTGATGGTCCTAGGTGACCATATTCTCAGTAACTCTGGCATCAGCTGTTTCTGTTGATAAATATGGAATTGGGAGGCCCATGAAATCTATTATAGGCCCAATCTCCTCAACTCATCCCCAAACTCCTCGCACGAGGCACCTACCTAGTAGGCCCATGCCCAGTCATTGGTTATGATACCGCCTTGGCGTAGGTCCCTCTAGTCGGACCACCCCTTTTTCAGATCCGGCAGACCTGCCTTCAGTATGGTGTGGTAAATGGAAGGGGACGTCTCCGGTTGCAGTGGATCCCCATCGATGTTGTTTAGATGGTTGTATAGACATTCGGTGGTGACGGGTGTGATGTCCACCCGCGCATGACCATCGGCCTCCCTGAACCAATGGTGTTGGCATAGTGTGCTCCTGAACCAGCAAACTGGTCCATCCCTACTCGCCTGAGGAATGAAGACGTCATCCTTCATCCCTAAGCCATACAAGGGAAGCTTCTCGCACAGCGGATAGTTCTATTGGCTTTTTGATAGGATGTCTATCAAAGAATTATGTTCCGCGTGACTTTGGACCATCTCTCCAAGGCCGAGACAGTTTTCCATCTCATCCCTCTAGGCAGCTTCTGCAAGCAACCCCAACACAGCTTCTTGATGGGCCATTACGGTTGCAGAACTCAGAAAAATTTATGGTTGGGCCTTGGAGGATTTTTTAAAAGGTTGATCGCGAAGCTCGGGTGCAAATCCAAGACCTGGAGCTTGGCCTCAGCTTGCAAGCAGATTTTCTCTTAGCACAGTCGCGGAGCCAGAGACTCGCAGTTCACCACGGAGCTCGATTCGCGGTGAGCAGTCGCGGAGTACGCGGAGCTTCGCGAAGTTGAGAGAGAAAAAGGACAAAAGTCGTGAGAGGAAAAAAGGGAGTTCAGAACACTATATATAGGCGGAGACCCCAGAGCTTCGCGACGCATCCCTCCTGGGCGGATCATCACGGCGCGTCTGGACCGCGTGGACGCTGTCCGGCCAACGCACTCTCTTCGCGAGTCAGCACTGTGAACTGCCGATAATTTTGGAGATTTTCCCTCATACTTAGACACTTGGTCTCTCCGCGGCTCCAAGTATGAGTGGTGAAATTTGTTGGTGCAAAAATATCGGATGTAGAATGAAGATGAAAAAGAAGACCACACACTGCCTCGCAAAGCGTAGACGCGGAGGGCCCCCGAGCAGTGCGGCCACCACGAAGCCCCAGACGCTGTATCGCTATGCAAAAGGCCTAATGTTCGCGGACCACCGCGAAGCCCCATAGGCAGTAATGCTCCGCGAATGACCTGAATTTCACGGCCCACCACGAAGCACTGCAGGTAGTACCCCTCCGCGAATCCAGTTGACGTACGCGACCTGCTGCGAAGCCACCAAGGCCCCATTCGCAATGCGTGAGTTTTTCTCCACGGTGCCCCATGCCTATAAATACTGAGCTCCCCCTGAGCTCTACAGATGGAAAATCTGACCTTTTGGCTTCTCAGCTCCCGAATCGCGAAGCACCTTTTTCCCCAGGAATCATGAGCTCTACGAGGTATTTGTGCTTTGCGAGATGCCTTCGACTTGTCTCGTTTTGAGCCCCTCTTCCGAGAGGGATGTCCTTCACGAAGCCTAAGGGCCTACGCGAAGGAAGGGGATTCCCAAGGGAACCCGGGTATCCACGGAGCTATTATTCTTCGCGAAACACCCATCCTGTACAAGTGATCCCCATGCCAAGGTAGGGTCACTGTACTTTGCGAAGCACACTACATCACATCACCTTACTTCGCAAGGCACCTCCTCTTCACGAGGAAATGCTCTGAGAAAACCCTTCCACTTCACGAAGAATCTCCCACTCGTACTTCTCCCCCATGCTAACGCCAAGGAACTCGACTTCACGAAGCACTCCCCTTTGCAAGTTCTCTCTACTATAAAAAGAAACCAAGCTCCACAAGGTCCCTGCTTCTAGGCCCCTTTGCTTGGCAATTCCTCTTCCCAAGCAACCCTCCAGGTTTCCATGATGTGATTTCAAAGTCCCATGGATGACACCACCCGTAGCATTTCTGTGCCTAATGCTTCTTCACATAGGCATGCTAACGGCTATTGCTTCTTCGCATAGCCATGCTAACATGGACCCCTCGATGGTTCGCTCTGTCCCCCCCCCCTTAACCATGACATTACCGGTACTATCCCTCCCCCAAGGGGCAGAGGGTACCAGTCATGTAAGTATTAGGGGTGCTGAGTAAACCCACCTCACCCAAGATGCATGACGTTAAACTGCCAAGCACCTCGTCCTCAACACATAACATTAAGCTGTGACCTGACCCCATGCCTTGCACGCAGGGTCCCCCCCAGCTCAGACATTCTTTACGCCGCTCGTCCCCATGGGAATGAAATCACCCACACATGGGATAATATATTCCTCATCGGAGTGGTGTATGTCCATGGGAGAAGGGAAACCACCTTGGTTTAAGCCCCTTATCCCCTCTTGCGGAAGGTATCACCCATGTGCCTCCATGCTTCCCCACTGCCAAGGCCAGTGGAGGGAGTGATTGGGAACGAGGGACCTTCCATCTTTGGTACCAAATCCCTTTACTGCTGCACTTTTCCGCACATTAGGACTCCATCCTGGAGTATGTCCCATCACCACGGACCACCTAATGTGTAAGCCCCTCTTTTCTTCTCACGGACGCACCCTTCACGACGTGATCATCGGGTCTCTGCTGCCTCTTGTTTCTCACACCGAGCATGACTCACGTGGGCTTAGAGTAAGCATCGACCATTGAAATTCCCTCGTCCAGCATGATGTTAAACTCCATACACCTGTCCCGCATGACATTAAACTATGCATCCATTTTGAACTACAAGGTCTTTGATCTGTGTCAAGGCATGGTACGTAGGAATCCTACATGAGGTTCAAGCCCACCGCCTATCATTTCTTCACGTCAGGTTCCACCCTCATCCCGTATGATGTTAAACAGCATTCTAGTCCGACAGAACGCCGCTGTGACTATCCCGAACTATGGGGTCACTGATCCATGTCAAGAAATGGTACGTAGGAAGCCTCACGAGGTTCAACCCCACCACCAATGCACCCACGGGTTCACCTTCATGTCGGTTCACTAACAAAACCCTTCCCGAACTACGAGGACTTTGATCTGTGTCATGGAAAAGTACGTAGGAAGCCTCCTTGAGGTTCAAGCCCATCACCCATCGGACCAAGGTCCTTTCTTCACGTCGGTTCGCTGACACCCACCATTTTCACCTGAACTATGTGGAATTTGGTCCGTGTCAAGGCATGGTACGTAAGAAGCCTCCACGAGGTTCAATCCCACCACCCATTTGTCACTCTGACCCCCTTCACGTCAGTTTTCCATCACCTGGGCAGCCTAGTGTTTAAGCCCCGCACCATCTGTACCGAGGTCCTCACTCACGTCGGTTCACTAACCCACCATTAGGAACTACGAGGTCTTTGATCCATGTCAAGGCATGCTACTTAGGAAACCTCACGAGGTTGAAGCCCACCATCCACCTGGACCAAGGTCCTTCTTCACATCGGTTCTCCGATGCGACCCTGTCCCACATGATGTTAAACTACTTCCCAATCCAGCGGTAAGCAGTTGTGACCCTACCGTCCAGTTGTTCTGACACCCATTCATGTCAGTAAAACACCCCTCTTCTCGAACTACGCGGACTTTGATCCTTTCCCAGGAATGGTACGTAGGAACCCTCACGAGGTTCAAGCCCACCACCTGGTCGTTTCGACTACATCCATGCAATTCTCCATTGTCCACCCTGATTCTTACCTAGGCCACCATATCCCGGTGAGATCATGCCACCCCATTCCCCTCCACAATATTCAGGAAGCCTCCCATAGGCTGGCCCCGATATCTGCATTATCTCAAGGGGGATTCTTCAATCTGATCCACTCCAGCTAGTGTTCTGATCAGGCCGATCCGTCTCCGCTGGACGTTAAACTTGCGGCATACCCTATGTTAAACATAGGAAGCTGAGGGAAACCTCAGATACATGCCTATGTCATAAAATTCCTTGTGCTTGATGTGGGATGCCTTAGGCTTCCGCACCCTTGAGAATCCCTACAAAAATGGACAAAAGATAGACACGCCAAGTTCCCACCATTCAAACTCATTACTACCGACTGAAGGTTTCTTCCCTGACCGAACCCTTCAGAATTGACTAACAGAAGAAGTGTAATTAACCGGCATCCATGTAAACATGGTACTGGGATGAGGTTCACGAACAACATATTAAATCTATGAGGGAGAATCTGACTAGGTAATAAGTGCCGAGGAGGAATCCATTGAAGGAAGAAGTGACATACCATCATCCCAGTTTGGATCAAGGAGAAGACATCCCTGAATAAGGAGCAGATGCCGCCCGCCGGTGGAAAGCAGGAATGCGGGGAAACACAAAAGTTTCACCTATCGTGACCAAGAGGACGGATGCACGCTCTCTAGTGAAAGCGTCGGAAACAATTACATATTGACAGACCATGATCTATATATTCCTAATCCATTTTGTATTATTACACTACAGTAATCCCATCAAGTACATATGATCTCCCACCTTGTACCCAATGGTGTTTGGTGCATAATTTCCCAAAAACACAACTTATTTACATTATAAAATAATAATATATCAATAAATTATTTTAAATCAAAATACATCCATGTTTTTATATACAAATTCATAAAAAAGTAACTCTTAATCATGCCAATATATCAGATGTCGTTACACAAAATTTACCACATTTCACAATATGTGATATATATAATGACATATCACAACATCATTTCACACAATAATTTATTTACAAACTCATTATATATAATTTTTAATTTATTATCATATATTTAATATAAAATTATGTATGTATAGAATTATGAAATTTAATTATTTTTTTCCTTTGAATTATAGATATTGATATGATCATATCTACTCTAGTGAAATTTAAGAAATTGAGTTTCAAACATTATCATACCTTGTAATATTTTGGATGTCTTATAGTGATATAATGATATATATTGTGGAACATGAGAAAATAATATCTTGGGTAATGATATGTAATACCACTCTCCATAAGAAAATGGCAAAGGACCAGGATTAGTCTATATTATGTCATGAAAAATTGTCACATAATATAACTTCCTTTGATAAATAATATTCCTCATATCATAATATATTAAAAAAATCAAAAATAAATGTGGGAATTATGGGGATATATTGATAACAGTTATAATTTTTTATACAATGAAATTTTAAATGATAAATGGATAAAATGGTCTAACTCAATCCAAAAGACCATACCCTTTGACTTTTGGATTAAAAATAATTTTAGTAAATTTTTTACATTCATTAGAAATATATTTTTGCATAAATTTAATTTTTATTGTGAGATATATAAAATAACAAATTATATATCCATAAAAATGTATCCACTTGATAAATGAATACCTAGAGTAATTAAAATGATCTGTCCCTCTATTCCATTTTATGATAGCTCTCCATGATTGAATGAATTAAAATGAAAATCTGTCTCATTTATATGATTTTGAAAATGCTAATAAACACATAGAAATAGTTAAAAATGTTATTATCTGATATATATGACCCATATAATAGGATATCATGTAATTTTCTGCACGTATCTGTTTCAAAATGATTTAAAAAATTAAAAATATTAACTTATTATGTTTAGTTGTTCCTAGATATATCATTAAATCTTATAACCGCATTAATTTAATTTAATTTAATGTTTTTTAAATACCATTACTGTAACAAAAAGAAATTATTATATTCAATTATAACAGATATTAAATTAATTAAATGATTTAATATATGAATAATAGTTTTTTAGTATTATTTTAAATTTAATATATATTTCATGAATGAGTAGTTTTGGATAACATTAAAAAAACCATAATAAAAAAAAATTAAAAATCAATTTTATAATTAAAAATTTTGAAAAATTAGTTACAATCATAGAGTGACCCTCATCATATTACATTTATTGATAAAACATCCATTCATTTAGAGAAATAGATATATTTATTTTATTTTAAATCCAGTAAGAAATTTATTTCTTAAAAAATATTTGAATGGAAGAGAGGTTAATTTTTTTCTGTACAATTCCTTATTGTATAATGGGATAGAAAAAATAAAGAAAGAATATAACTAAAAATATTTCCCAATATATATTTACATGTAAAAATAAAAAGGGACGAAAAATTCATTGAATATTGTTGTATCATATTTCATTAAACGGTTGATATATTTATTATAGGAACTATTTTTTGTAGTTCTTGTGATTTTTTATAGTAGATATATTTTCTATATTATCATGAATCATAACATTAATGAATTTTTTTGTAACAAATAAACATTTATGAAATCATTAATTAGAGTAAAAGATTGGTAAATATATATAAATTAGTGATGGTGTTCTTTCCAAAATATAAACATTATAATTCATGAAAAAATTCATTGAACGAAAAACATATTAATCAACATACAAATTTATATGTGAAAATTATCATATTCATCAATCAAAGAAATATATGTAATTAATGAATATATCAATTTTAGAAAAATATTAATAATAATATTTTAAATCATAAAGATGTTCAATATGATTTTTCCTTGGAACGAATTTAATTATTATTCATTATAACATGAATTTATTATCATGTTCACTTATTTATTAGGAATTATTAATTATAGGAATATTGATTTTAAATTACATTGACTGACGGAGAAATATGTTTTTTATTATCAAAACATTTATGAGGAAAATGTGTGAAACTGAAAGATACAATCATTAGAAACAAATAAAATCATTAAAGTGGAAAACCCCAGATATATAATAAAGGATCTTCCCCTGCCCAGTGATTATATCATAATGAAAAGCCTTCACCATCGAAAGAATGCTCGACCAGTTGTCTCATGCATGGTTACACAGGGCTGGTACTGATGGAAGATCCATACCCTCTGTAATATCCAAATATGAATGGAATGATAAGGTGTAACATTTCTTTTATGAATCTCATCTAAATCTGATCGATGTATTCGGCTAGTTACAAACACACATAAAATAAATATTAAATCAAGAACCAAAATTAAGCCTAAAAAACCCACCTATACGAAATATAGGAACAACCACTGAAAATTTGAAAGTACTATGCCAAAAATAATTATTTGGTGAAGACACTGTGCTCTAAACCTCGTCTGGAGAAACCCCTGATGATGATATGGATCTGATGGACCTTGAACCATAGACTGCATACCAAACAAAAGAATACCCCACCATAGAGGTTTTGTTCACCAATAGTTCACAGTGAGTTCGCATAACATATTTATCAAAAACTAGATCACTAATATCATAATCAAATTCAAATAAATATGGGTAGATTCACCCAAAAACAATAGAAGATGCATCCAAAATGAATTCAAGAACAAAACATGTCAAAATCAAGAGGATTCACCCAATACCAATACATGAACAACATAACCACATCAAAATACAAAAAATGAATGCCTAAAATGATGTTCAAGAAACCATCACCATTGGAGACAACCTAAACACCAATATTCACTAGAGCCCTCTACAATCTAGATCAAAAATCCCATCACCATCATCCATATCGCTCATAGTGATCACAACAGACCACCTAATTCACACACAGGAGAAGAGGCAGAAACCCTCAGATATCGATATTGTATCTCGGCTACTAGACCATCATTGAACTGCAATGGGATGCTCTATCCAGTAAAAGATGATTGAGGCAGGTTTTAGGCCAACAATAATGTGAAATGAAAAAATGTTTTTGCCCAGGAGGATGCATGATTTTATTGCGATAGAGGGACCACCGAGATGATATCCCCATGAAAGTACCAAGGAGGGGAGCTGAGGCAACTAGAGGTGGAAGGTTGGAGGTGGTGACATGGGAAACCCTAGTAGGGAAGAACCCCTTATGGGTTCATTGATATCCCCCAACATTAAATTAGTTTAATAGTCAGTAACTATCACAATAACAAAACGCTGTAATAATTTTGATGAATGACTGTTTTTTATTTTTGCCATTTAATAATATATAAAATATTTTTTATAATCACTGTCAAATTAATATAATGGATTGATAAATTTTATAAACTATATCAGCCACTTCTCCATAATATTTTTCCATCAATATCTAACTTTCAAAGTTACATCCAAAAAGACACTTTTATATATTATTTTCATGATCTTCAATAAATTATGTTGTAAGTAAAAGTCCTAAAATTTTCTATGTCTAATTATGTTCATACAAACATATTTTAATTAGTTATTTTTGATAATATTTATAAATTAAATTAAATTATTACTATCAAATTATTTATAGAAATTGTAAATATTAATTACACAATATCCGTTATTTTAAAACATTGTAATAATTTTGTTGATATGTCTAATTAAAACTATTATGCAGACTATAAAACTAAAATTTAAAATCCATTACACCATCATGATGATATTTAAATCAAATTTCTTTTCTGTAATTAATTTAATTGATAAGCCAACATATATTATAGGTCATGTTTGACATTTTATTATTTTGTATCATAAGATTTCACTTAATCTTTATTTTTTTATTTCTATTGAATACCAATTTGTTGAAAATATATTTGTGTTTTTTTATAAATAAAAATTAAATATATTTGTTTTAAATGGTTAATTAATTCTATTATAACAATTCTTAATCAATACAACTATATTATCTTTAGGCCTATAAGGATAACTTCAGGTATTGTGGCCAAATATTCTACATTTAAAAAAAATTACAATAGTTAATATCTATGAACAATAACTTTTCCATTAATTTATTTTAATTATGGGATTTAGAAACATAGGATATATATATATGTGTGTGTGTGTCTGTGTGTGTGTGTGTATTTCACACATATATTGTTACTATATATTTTAAACAATATTTATGTATGTCTTAAATGTCTAGTCACATGATATTACTTTTGGATTAGAACTGATCTAATACATCACTATGTTATTTATCAAATCATAAAACAATAATACATGTTGATGTTCATTATCTATTGTAGATAAATTTACATTATCTATCTATCTTAGTTTCTTTATGATATTATATAAAATTTAAAGGTACATAATGTTCCATATACTGGTTATTATTATTCAATATAAATTAATTTTTATTTTAAATAATTCATTAAGACCATTAATTGGATTTAATTTAAAGCCTAAAAATGACTTTATAATTTTAATAATTTACACAATTATCATAGAATTATCATTTATTTTTTAAAATTATTTTTCCAACATATTTCTAGAGGACATGTAACTCATTACCATTATACATTAGTGATTGATAATGATATAGTTTGAGTATCTCATGCCTTTGAATCATATATGAACAACATTTAATAATTTGTATAAAACAAATCCCTAAACCAACCACATAAATGAATTCTTTTTATAATATCATTATAGAAATATGATCCACCTTCGATGTGGAACATTTGTGGTGATGGTGAAATGGTTCAATGAGAATCTTTTCCCGCCACTTTTCTATAGAGACATGTTCTCATTATGTTCACTATTTCATTCGTTTCAACTCGTTTTGCATCATTATCTTTTAAATAAGATTTCATTATCCCATTGGGGGCTGGGTAATTTATAACTTACGATAATGAGGGACATACCATATGAAAATGATCCCCTGTAGGTGATTACATTGGGTCATGTACTTGTGAAATCCGGCATCCTCAGATATAATTTCCTTGGATGGTCTCCAACATGTTTATCCGTGGAGCTCGAAACACCGAACAACCCTCATATCCTCGATTCATGGACCTTATTTCTAATGGAAGGTGCTCATTGGATGAATATTTGGCCAATGACACTTAAGGAATCCATTAGTCGAGAGTATGGGATGTCATACCCACCTCACCATTCTAGGGGAGTATTATCACCTGTTCAGGGAATCTCTCATATATTTAATTCATGTTTATATGATCTTTAATCCATGTTTCATTCCCAAAGAGTGTGTCCATGAGCAACCATTGGTATGAAAAATCATTATAGGAATTCATATATTTAATGATAAGTGGTGTTGTAGAATTGAGCCAAAAAATAAGGCGCTCTCGAGATTATCATCATCCAGGGGGACCGAATGTGATATGATGTTGGGATCATATCCCCAAGATGAGTTCCATACACATCCTTAGTAGTTGAATCAGAACCTAGGAAGTTCGAATGGCATGTGGGTCTTAAGAGTAAAAGAATACCATTTTAGGGGGCATGGTTGTGTTGACCCTTTTGGATGGGCTCCCTTTATAGCTTGGGCCTTCAAGAAGGAATCCATTGTGTCCATGATTGAATTGGAATCAGAGTTCTCATATCTCAGATAGTATGGATGTTGTAACAGTCTCAAACATCTAAGCCCACGTGAGTCATACTCGGTGTGATAAACAATAGGATGTGACATATCCAACTAACCACATGATTCCTCTCCTATTGATGGGAGATGGAGAGACAATGGGGGAAGATGATCGGGTGATGGTGGGTGTGGGCATAGAGAAAAGAACAATTCAATGTGAAATGACATTAAAGGACATGCAGCCTAGACTCAGATGATTGGGGGACTTACCTCAATGGGAGGCCCACCGAACACGTTCTGGGAAGGGTAAATGTTTTATCCCCGTAAAAAAAGGGAGAAGGCACTACCCCTCTGAGGGATCATCATTCCTCACTGAAAGAAAAAGCATGAGATCACCCTCAGTCCCTATAATGTGGAGATTCATTTCGGAATCAAAATGTTTGGATTCCACGTTACCATGTGAATGTAGACTCACAGAAATTACTGAATCCCGAACCATTGGGGGAGAGCCTTTCTGACTTCACATACCATGGGTATTTAGACTCAGAGGAATATGTTGAGGAACCCAATGGTTTGATCATATGGGCCTGGTGTATGTGGAGGACACTTTTCCCTAATGATAAAACACTAGTTCATGAAGGGATCATAGAGGAATAGACAATATTTAAGGGACAAGGATGGAACCGATGGAGAGAGTACAAGTAAACACCCCATTCCACGTACTATTTTATTATGCAAGATGGTGGAATCTCTAAAAACTGTAGTAGTATGTGGGTAGATATGCCATATACATACAGATGATATACACGAGCTTCGGTATGGAGTACCGCTCACCGTAGAAGTACACAATCTATAATGCCACTTAGGATTCCCTCCATGTGTTGATGTAGTATGTGGTGCTTGATCAAATCCGCATAGCGATACACAATGTAGAACACCATATTGGAGCAGGGTCCATGATTTCCCATAGAAACTCAAGGATCGGGATAAGAAATGAATCATGAAGACAGTCCCAAACATTAAAGCGCATGCAGCCTAGCCTGGGATGATTGGGGGACTTACCTTAGTGGGAGGGCCATAGAACACGGTATGGGAAGGGTACATGTTTCATCCCCATAAAAAAAGGGAGTATAATAACCCCTCTGACGGATCATCATTCCTCACTGAAAGGAAAAGCATGTGATCACACTCATTCACTATAATATGGAAATTCTTGTCAGCATCCTAAGGTTTATATTCCAGGTTACCATGGGAATGTAGAATCACAGATATTAGCGAATCCCAAACCATTGGGGGAGAGCCTTTGTGACACCGCTTACCTTGGGTATTTAGACTCTAAATAATACGCTGAGGCACCCAATGGTCTGATCATATGGGTCTGGTGGATTTGTCGGTGGCTTTTCCCTAATGCTGGAAAACTAGTTCATGAAGTGATCATGGAGGACAAGACGGTAATTAAGGGACAAGGATGGAACCGATGGAAAGAGTACATGAAAACACCCCATTCCACATAATATTTTATTATAGAGGATTGTGGAATCTCTGCAAACTGTAGTAGTTTGTGGGATGATAGGCCATCTGCGTACTGATATTGTATGCGAGTATGGGTATGGAGTACCGCTCACTATGGTAGTACGCAGTCTATCATTCCATTTAGGGTTCCCTCCGCATACTGATGTAGTATGTGGTGCCTGATCAAATCCTCGTAGCTATACACTAGGTAGAACACCATATTAGATTAGGGTCCAAGAAATCCCATAGAAACTCAAGGCTCGAGATGGGAAATGAATCATGAAGTCATTCCCAAACATTCCTCTAATGTTATTACAATCCAAATCCCTAGTGTACCTAAAACCCCAAATAACATGGTCCTCCAATGATAAAATGTTTTCACAAACCAGACCAGGTCATCCCTGAACTTGTCACCCATGCTACACCGCAACAATTCCTAGAGGGTAATCACGATCCCCATAGGATGAAAACTAGTGTTGAGATTCAAAATAAGATAGTTGGGAAATACTTGGACCATAAAAATTAGACAAATAAATAAATATAAATTCAATTAAATACATAAATATTAGAAGTGGGAATAAAATGATTTCTCTTAGATAAACATAATTGCAAGTGAACTAGTGGGTCACTACCAAATGCGGAAACACACTCCCCGCAAGATCAGTCCAAAAATAAAACCTTAAATTGAAAAGGTAAATTATGCATGAGCACTGAGGAGCTCAGTATGGATTCCAAAGTATAAAAATTCAGTGTGACCTTACTTTTAAAAGGAAGAATAATCAGGGTAGTTTGAAAATAATACATACAAATAATATTTTTCAATTTTTAAAAATTCAAGAAAGAGGATTACATATTTATGAAAATAATTTCTCTCTCCCTACACATTCAAAATATATTCTAATAATTCCTTATCATTTTAAAATAGAAGATAAAAAATTTAAATTAATATTTGTTTTCACAATATATAGAAGAGTCCTTAAGTAACTTAAATAAAAATCACAACAAAGAAACATGCCAAAAACAAACACCATGTGAAATCACGGTATGTAAATAAAACAAGTGGGACCTTATAGGCCACATACCTTGTAAAAATGTTGAATAGTAACCACAGTGATCGGAATCCCCATACATGAGCCACTAGAGTAGAGATGCATCCAAAATTCTAGTGGTGATAAATTACCATCATATATTGGTTACTATTTTAATTGTTAATCTAGCTAGTCAATCTGGTATTATCCATTTCTGTATCACTAGTGTACTAGTCTTAGTCTGGCCATCTATATTCCTAGGTTTTCCATGTGCTATATTTCAAGTAGGGGTGAGTTTTTATCATGAAAATATAAATGAACATACAATTTTCAATAATCAAAAACACATCCAACCTCTCACCACTTATCTCCGTCCATGATCTTATCCCACATTATAGGTCACACAAATAATAACAAGCTTCTTCATTGGGTAGATATACTAATTCACAAAAATAATATACATATCATTTTTCAAAATTAATGGTGTAAAACATAAGGGGGGTTTTTTCACATTCAAAATTTATTTTCAATGTTCTAAACATGCCTCATTACATCATAATGAATAATATCGCATTTGAAAACATGCTCTCCCTACACTTTAATGTTATAAAGCCATTTTGAATTCCCTTTAAACAAAAAAGGCATTACAAACTTTATAAAATCATGAATCCATGTTTAAATTCATGCTACTCATTTAAGAAAGTAAAATCAATATTTAACATTGAATTGACACCCAATACAATACACATTTCATAACATGCCCAATCATGGGATTTTCCCTTTTTAAAATTAAAAATTAATATTCATTCATTTAAATAAACATTCATAACTAATATACACATAAAAAATTTATGAATTGACACCTCACACACCTAAACCCTCTTTAGAACCCACATTTAAGCATTTAAAATGATGAGCATTCTAAAACAAGGTTGGGATCATATTTTAATGAAGAATTCACATTTTAAAACAGAAAGGGAACATGAAAATTAAATGAATGTCAAACACTCATCATCACCTTCTAATTTCATAGAATGCATATACTATTTAATAATGAAAACAATTTTTAAATACTCAACCAATTATGGAATTATGCTTAAAAGAAAATGAATTGGGGTCATACCTTAAACATGCCTCTATTTTATTACTACCACCCAAACTGGCTCTTCACACTTAAAAAAGATCATTCTTTTATAAATATATATATATAGCCCTATTTTCATTGCATATATTCCCTACCCCTTGAGGGAATATAAACAAAGAGTATATATATATATATATATATATATATGACTTACCTATGCATGTACATATAGCCATTCATGATACTCGAAGCCCAAAACCACATCAACGAGACCAAACACACTATAGAAAACTTTTCCAATAACAGAAAACTCCATAAAAAAGACCCAGACTCCGAAAAGAAATTGTTGACCACTCAAATATACAAAATTACCTAATTAAAATTGAACAAAATAAATGGAATAAAAAATCCTTACTCATAAACCATGGTGAAATCCTATGGATTTTCTATGCAAGACCCAGTCCACCCCCCTATAATTTCATTGGAGGCTTCCAAAACAAAGCTCAACGTCACTAGGAAGGCCATTCACATAACCCTAAAACTCATGAAAACTGAAAACTTGGTCGAACACTTAATATGGGTTTTGGATGAATTAAATTTGGGCAACATGAGACCTCAAACTGACTGGAGAAGGAGTGGAGTGGGTGGATAAACTCTTGAATTGGATATTCTGACCACAAAATAGTGAAAATATGATTTAAATCGAAGCTGGTTTGGGTGCCAAAGAGGACATCTCATGCGCTGCTGGGAGGATCTGTTGGAGGGGGTCACGTGCCTGAATGGTGATCGGCCTAGAAGAGGGCTCTACACAGGTTGTCCGACAGATGGGAGATCGCTCCATTGAGTTAGGGGGTTCCGAGTGAAGGGGGAGGTGCACTACTGGGATAGGGAGGGGGAAGCTCACATGAGAGAGAGGGGAAAGGGAGCGGAGAGTAGAGAAAATGTGAAGGTAAAAAAGGAGAGAAAGAAAATAAGTAATAAATAAAACTTTAAATATAATTATAATAATATTCATAATAATAATAATAATAATAATATTCATAATAATAATAATAATCATCATCATTATAAAAATATGAATATTATTATTAATTAACAGTCTTTTGATTATTTTTATTCCTCTTATTTTATCTTATTTTATTTTTTAATATTAAAAAACAACACTGTTCATGAATGGTTTTCTGAAATGTGTGCTAATCATTCAATGGACACTACCAAATATAGACACCCCTCACACAGTAACCTATAAAAAGATGTATGGTTGAGAAAACCATGCTAAAACCATGACACTCACCCTTGCCCAATTATAGATCCAAGCCACACGCTTGTCCATTAGATTAATAAATCATGTACATGTCATGATTCATAGCACAATCTCACTTGGGAACCCACACTGGCACCGCATGGTTACTCCTAACCATCAAGGGCTAACCATGAAATAGTAGTAGTGGTTCAAAAAATTTTAAATTTGACTTGTTCACTACTAAAACTCAAATAAAAAATAAAAATAAACAAAATGAATAATATAAGCAATACTTATGGTCATGTTTTGACAATATGTTCCACACATGAATTCAATTTAATGTGAGATACTTTTTATTGGGGCCATGTATGGGTTCAGTAGGTGGAATGGGAGGGTAGAGTGGGTCATTTCGGTGAGGGGAGGCATCGTGTAGAAATAGAAGTGGTTTGGGATGGCCAGTGTGTAGATAGCTTGTAAAAAATTATTTTTTTATTATAATAAAATTAAAAATAATAAAATAATTAAATACAATACGTTAAAAATTATAAATTTCAAACCAAAACAGTTATAATTTTGTTTAGAAACACCGGTAAATGAGATTCCATTTGTCGATATTTCAAAAAAACATCAAAAACTGTGGTGTCATAAATTGGAGACATTTATAAACATCTCTGATTGTTGACATTTATAAAAATGTCTAAATTAGTGGAACAACATTTTCTAATGTTTTTTACAAATGTCCCAAATAGAAATATTGACATTTTAAAACCTCGTTAATGAAAAAAATGTAAATAATTTATATAGTTTTCTATAGTTCTTCTTCTCTAGAGGACATCTATTAGATCTATTCTAATTGTATATATGCTTTGATTTTTTGTAAACTATGACCTCCAAAACATAGATATGGTTGATTTGAGGAGACTTTAGTAGATATTGGATTATCTAAATGGCTAAATGTGGTGTTTAGAAGTGAGGGAGGGGGTGCCTTCTATAATTTAGGTGAGGGGAACATTTGTAATTAATCAACATATTAATTTATCATTAAGTAATTTATCATTCAAAAATTCATCCAAATTGAATGTAATTAAAACATAGCATAGAATAGGTTTGTAATCCCATCAGTCAATTTAATTTTGAAACACTTTGGTCTTATTTTAAACCTTAACACTTACAAAGAAATCAAGGTTAGTTATTTTTTACCTTAGCCATGGTAACATATATTTTAATCATTAGGGTTCATAACTTTACTATAAATGGAAAATGACTAAAAAATTTAACATATATAATGTTTTTTAAAATTTCAATTTCTCATTGAAGATGATAATAATTTTTATAATTTTAAATAATACAGTAATATGATATTTTTAAAAGTTATCTATAATGTTAAATTTAAAAACATTCATTTAATTTGACTTAAAACAGATAATTCTAAAATAGATAATTTGAGTCTAATTCTCTCAACCATTTATAATATGTCATATAGAACATTATAATTCCATTCAAACATTAACTCATTAAAATTTAATCAAAATTAATATTTTTAAATTCACTCATTTCTTTTTACTATTAATCATATATATACTATATTAATGTTTCACATGAATTCATGGTAACTTTTTAATTCCTATAAATTATAAAACAATTTATTTATTTAAGAAAATTCCTTATTTTAAAAATATAATTATTGTTCATTCATATCTTCCTTTTTTCGGAATGAGAATATATAAATGCTATTAAAAACATAAAGGGTGATGTTTTGAATCTATATTGTATTAAAATAACAAATGATCCATATTAATAGAAAATTGACTATTAAATATAAACAATTAAATCCCAATTTTATACTGACCAAATCCTCTTCATATTGTAATTTCTAGTCAAATTTCTATCATGGTTATAACCATATCACTTTTTTATATCCTCTTGTTAAATTTATTGACAAGTACTATAATAATTACCATTTCAACTATATCTAGGTAAATAGTTTTACTATAAAATGGAAAAATACAAATAAATGGACTATGATATGATTAATTAGTCATTTATCATTAATTTGGCCAAATTTATGATTTTTAGGATGAGATAATAATTTAAAACCACTATTTACTATAATATATTCATAATGATAATTTTTAGAACTATTCATTATATTTACTTTAAATATATCAATATAGAAGAAATAATTTGAACCATATATTATATTATATATGTAATAGGTCTATTTTATCTAGAAAATTTTTGTATCTCATTAATTATAGTGGCCCATGGTTTTTATATAATAACATTACAAAACATTTTTGAAATAATAAATACATTATACAAACTGATGCCCAAAGGCACTATTATTCTAATACCATTGGAAACACAGAAACCTAATCATTGGTACATAAATGAGGTACTACCGATCCCACTAGGTTATTCATGACTATCAACCTTCTAGTACAATTCTAACATAATAAATATCAATATAACTTGATGGAATGAAATATAAAATGGGTGAGCTCATATGCACAGTAATGTTAAACAATGGATACATATAAGAATACACAAGAGTCTAGGGGTGTGGGAATGTGATAATGAAAATATAAGATCATACCCCACGTATCAAAGATCATAAACTAGAATCATGGAATAAATAGTAGTTATTCATTAGACATTAATCATAATGATATATAAATGTAATGCATGAATGGATTACATTAGAATAAAATTAGAAAGTGTGGAAGACAAATAATAATATATAATAATTTACATAGTACTATATGTATTACTCCGAGACTATATTAGTGAGAAGTTTCCTTTACTGAACAAGGTTCACACATCGTTTCATATCTATATAACAAAACTGAGTTCATTTCCCATTCTATACATCTTCTAAATAACCAAGATCATTTATCATTTCATTTATGTCTATCTTCTGGGATATACATCATTCCCAATACATGGTAATGATATATAGTTCTCACCCATATCATAATGAAAACATACACACAACATCAACAGATTCGTAAAAAATCATATCCTAACCCATGAAATGAAATGGGTATCATAAACAAGTAAATATATCCTGACCTTTGTATAATGATATGGGTTTCATAATCATTTCATCAATAGCATAACCTGTGAAATAGAAATAGATTTCATAAACATATAACCTAGGAAAGAGAAATATATTTCATAAAAATACATCTCGTTATAGAGAAATGGGTTTCATGAAGACCATGAAATTAATAATAAACAATTTATAGAAATAATATGAATATTAAATTTATATCACTTCTTAGAAGGGAATGAGTAACATGAAAATTTGTCATCATAAATTAAAAATAATTTCGAAATAGCGTTCCAAATAATTTCATGTGGAATATATATTTTCTTACTTGAAAAATTATATTCAATAAATTAAACCATTTAGAAATTAATTTACCATAAAATACCTTTTAAACTTATGATGAATATTTGAAATAATTTTGAAAACCTTTTTCTATGAATAATTATGATATAAGATTCAAAACATTAAAAAATATATTCTTATCAAACAATGATACCATAAGTAATGAAATCATGAAAAGGTTTAGAAAACCTTTTTATATGAAAACTTATGAATGTATTTGGAAATTTCATTTCAAAACATTTCATTCAAAATACATTGAAAACAAATAAATTATTATTGAAGCATTTCAAAATAGATTACTTCAAAAATTATAATAGAATATTGAGAAAAAATATGATAAAAATATCCATGGAAATTAATTTCATAAAAAATTTCATAAAAATTATCAATTTAAAAATGAAAAGGAATCTTCAATGAAATTATGGTGGGTAAATATGTACATGTCATATGAGGTAAAAATATCATTTTTCCACCATAAAAATTTATGAAAAATGCAGTGTTTAGAAGTTGTCAAGAAGAATCCCTTGAATAATGTGATAAATGAAAAAAGGGTAAGAATGTATTCTAATGATTATTGGATAATGGAAAAATATTCTTGGAATCACGTTTTATAAATAAATGGTTTTTAAGAAACATAGATTTTCAACAGAATATAGGGTAATGTTGAGAATTCTTAAAAAACATTAATACTTATCTTATTTACCAATGAGTAAAAAAATGCTACCAATTCTTGAATATATCCTTAATATCTAGATAATAATAAAATTCATGAATGATATTGAGATATGGTTTATATTATTTCATCAAAGGGGGAATAAACATAAATAATCTTGAAAAGTGATGAGATTATTTCAATAAACTCCTATCAATTGATAACATTGAATCATTTTGTCCTTGTAATAAAATGAAATTAATTGATTCTTATAATATCAATAAAATAAGGATGTTCATGATATATGATGTAAAATTTAATTATATGCACTTCATAATGAATTTAGGCATATAAGAAAACATGAGTCTCAAAGAAGGAAAATTATGACATAACTATTTTAACTGTATGGAGATATTTGATATTTAAACACTATGAAATTAAGGTCCTAGAATAGATATTTAAATTCCCATAAATTTAACTAAATAAAAAATTGAATATATCCATTAGTATTACAGACATTATAAAATTAATCTATGGTGAATAAAGCATGTATCTTTTAGAAATTAAATTCGAGGTGAAATTCCCTTACCTTTTGTCTTGAAATTCTATGGACATGTACAAACAACATATATAATAAAAAAAATTTATTATAAATATTTTACCATCCCATTTTATTATATAATAAACACCTTATGGTTTAATTATGACCTTATATTACCCATTTGTGATCAATCATTTTTTATGGTTTTTATTCAGTTAATATTCTTATTGTTCTTCACATATATCTTAATTATTTATATAATTGGTACTTAATCATATATCATGATTTCTATAGTGTAAACCATAATATAAATATCATTTAAATATGATATATGTGTATTATAATAATCTAGATTATACATAATTATGAAACAAAATACACCATTCATGGAGATGGTAAGTCATACGTATACATGAACATTGTTTCCGTTTTTATTATCATAAAGAAATAACGAATGAAAACAAAATATAGGTATCTATATTTGTATATATAAATTTATCCCATTATAATTATTATATCACATATATCTTATAACATCACTAAACCCAACCTTAATACATTCTGCATAGTGTGTGAACAAATTACATTACTTTGAGGGGGCAGTAGTCTACACCTCTGAAATTTAAATTATGGTATTTACACCAAATCAAATGTATAATGATAGGTGTTGTTAAAGGAAATAGAACAATAAATTTATAATAATTATAATATATAATATATGAAAATAGGGTTTCTATCATAATGTCTACCAATGTGAGGCGGTAGTGGAAGAATGAATAATCATCATTTCGTGTGGTAGAAGATTACAGTACACATAAACAATTTGTTTTTCACCCATTAGATATAGGTGTGTATATGTGTAGGTAAAATATTTTACTAAAAACATCATATTATTTTGGGGAAACTACTATTTTTTTACTATCATGTAATGAATAGATTGGATGGGGTGGTGGAAAAAAATAATAGAAAGGAGCATGAGAGAAGACATTACCACTTAATCAGGTAACTCTTTTTGGCTTGTTCCAAATGAGTTTATTTGGTTCTTCTCAGTCAAAGGGGAGACATATAGAAGGAAGGGAGGGATTTTTGGGACATTATTGGGTAGATCTTCTCTGAACCTATTTAGTTTCAGATTATTGAAAGGGAGAAAAAGAAGGCAGCATTTAATAGTGAAAAGAAAGGACATGTTTGCCATTTTTTTAAAAGATAATAAATATAACCATGTTTTTTCCTAATCCAATTTATAGAAAAAGTAAACTCAATAATAGAAGCGGAATGGATGAATATTGGGAAAAAATGGGTTTTTTCAAGTTTCTATATCATTTTGGGTCTTAAATATGAGGGTTAGTCCTCAGTTAAGATTAATTTTACCTTGATCTATGTATTTTTTTTAATTACATTCCTGAATAATTTTGGTAAAAAACTAAGTAGAAATAATTATACCTTAAAAAATATGAATATTTCAAATATTAAATCTATTTTTTAAAATTCTAATCACATAATTGGATGAAATAAATTAAAAATTAATTACGCAGTCAGGTCAACCATGTGGGTTAATAATGTAAAAACATTCAAATTTTTGTTCTATTTTTATATCAAATTTCAACATCAAATTGATCTCAATTACCTAAATTGTATTAATTTTTAGAAAATATTAACTAATAAAACATTCAAAAATATTTAAAATATAATTTATCAGAATAAATAAATTTTTTGAATTTTTTTTTGAATTTTATTCATGTATTTTTTACATTTCATCCACAAATGTGGTTTCTAAAAAAATTCCAAAATTTCTCCCAAATATAATATAGTCATTCTATATATAAAAAAATGTTATTTTATCAAAATAAATTTATAAAATAATATAAAAATAATTTTATTATTTTCTAACGAATGACATTAAATATTATGTGTTCGAGAAAATAATATTTTTACACATGTAAGAACGTTGCCAAATATTATATCTTTTACCAATAGTAATTTTTATTAATGTAAAACGAATACAAGTTTATTTTTGAAATGTAGTTAAAACTTTTTTTATTGCAATTTCTAATGGATAGATTATAATTATATCAGTTAAATAGTTACAATAATTAAATGTTTTTATAGAAATGCAGTGTTTCTTGTAACATGCTCCAAATCAGTGTTTCATGTTGTATACGCCATGTTGGTGTTGAGTAAAACAAATATCAAGTAGAAAGATAATCTCAGTGTGAAGATAAAATTTATGCTGAATGTAGTGAATGGTTAACTTAGTGTTGTGTATAACAAATGTCAAATGTAGTGGTTTAATAAAAAAACTATTTTCATTGTTACATGAAATTAAAAATATCAAAATGGTTAAATTAATTCGAAAAAATGATTCATATTTTTTTGGGTTATTACATTCTTCCCCTAATTAAATGAATTTCTACTTCAAAATTTGTTTGAATTATCCAATGATTAATACATTAATGTATCATTAATAGAAAACCATATCATAAAAATGGATACTAAAACTTCCCTAAAAAAGGAACGATGGAACCGTAATGGTTACCCAATGTAAAGTATGTCTAGGTTTCCAAATAGGAGAAAACACGTTCTGAGTGAATATTATACAGGGAGGAAATGTGAAAATATTAATAGGGAGTGATTAAGGTCATAAATCACAAAAAAATGAATTATTAATGACGTTTTGAAATCCTAAAAGTTGTAAATCTATGATGATTTATTAGGACATCGGTTTAACAAAAATTAAGGTATTAGGAAAACATTTTTTATCATTATCCAATATATGATTTATTATTTGGTTGGCCAAGAATATAAGAAAATATACTTTCTTGATATATTTGTATGAAAAATGAATTTTTCAGCTTTTCTTTTAGCTATTTATAATCATCCAATACATCAAGAAATGGATTTAAAAAAATTAATGATGATTATATAAGTGATAAAATTATCATTTAGCCAGTCTTAAGACCCATAAAAGAATGAAAATTATAACTATTTGTCTGCAACTATTATTTAAAATCAATATAGATAATACATTGATATTGAAAAATAAAAATCATCTCTACTGGTTCATCAAAAATAATTATTCAACAAAATAATTATAAATTAACTAGGCCATATTGTAGAACAATGGTAGGAAAATACATATATAATCCTTCGCTTAGGGTTTCAAGAATCGTGGCCTTTTCTGAATTGATTGGGTTTCACCCAAAACACATTATGATCTTTTATAAAACCATTCTAACATAATTTATAATATAAAAATGGAGGACATCCTTTAAATAATTATAATTAATAAATAGGGTTTTTTTACCAAGGATTCCAATATAAACCCAGTTAATTAATACTCCCACCAATGATTAAATTAGACTATTCAGTAATGATTATCATTATAATCCATATAAATGATGAAAATTAAAAAGGTTAGAAATAGATTCATGAAATAAACTTAACAAGGTTTCCACCATATGTGAAAAAGTTTATGTTTGTTTTCATATTCCAAACATTTCAATAATCTAATCATACATTCTCATAAAACTTGATAATAACCTGAATTACCATAAATACTTATAGAAGAAATGAATTCTTCATTATTCCATAGATTATTGGATATATTTTATAAATCCATGATGTTTTAAACCTAATCCGTGATAGAATTAACTAGATGTCAACAACTCCATATCTAGTTCCAAGGTAATCAGTACCTTCCACAATACTTATTCATATCCCATATATCTGTATCCAAAAAAAATTATAATATCATTATGAACATATTAAGGACAATCTTTACCATTATCAATTTTTTATGGATATCACCTTTCAATTATATCAGATTTCTATTTCATCAAAACCATTGAAAATGTTCTTCAAAATCAATTATGAAAAACAAATAAACTGAATAATCCTTATATATTTCAAAATTCATGTAATATAATTATTTAATAAAAAAAACTTTTACTATTTCACATAATCATTACTCATTTGACAAGGCTACCTCATCCTATTACATAATTCCTATTTCTATTCATATTTCATATTCAGTATCTTCATCACCCCCAACGCACCACATTGCTAATTAAATTAATAATCCTTCTTCCTAGGACATTGAGTTGAAAAACATAGATAAAAAAACTATCCTTAAATGAAAAATTATGTAGGACAATATTATCAACCCATTCATTAATCGAACACTTAATTATTCCCTTTCATTCAAATGATTTATGTCCTTTTCATTAGATAAAACATATTTTTATTACTGTAAGACATTAAATTAGAAGATTATTTCCTAATTATTTAGATTAATTAATCAGAATATTCATTCTATTATTGTATACACTGCCTGAACTCTCCGAAAATTCCTTGTTTACCTTCCATGGAATGTTTAATAGTTGGTAAAGGTAAATGTTCTTAACCAAGTTCCACGAAAAATAGTTACTAATCCTCAAAAAATATTTCAATACACTGATCAACCCACTAGGCTTCTGATCATTAAATAGTCCATCACATTCCAAATTAATCATGTTCCTTAGGGTGGCCTCCATTTACTAAAGCAAGAAGCACATTGTGATATTTACATATCATAAGAGAAAAACACATAGTTATAACAAGAATTAAATATAGAATGTCTAAATCATGAAACCTTCTTTAATCTATGACATTGTAGGTTTATACGATATTTATAATAAAATTATACTTAAATCATTCATGATGGTTTGTTATGAGTTTCTAAATACCCAATTCATAACACCTAGTAGTGTTAAACCAGGTGTGCAGCGAGGCCCATTTTCATGTACCAGATTACCATGAGTCGAGCCCAGATCACCATTTTGGAGATGTTAATCCTAAAAATATATATATTCTAGAACCACATCCACTTGGAATAGCCATACATTGAAGTATTTATTGTAATCCACTCAATCTGTCCTTTAACAAAATTTAAATACATTTAATTATACTTTTACTTGTCCTTAGACAAAACACATGACATGTTCTTATGGTTATCAAAATGTTTTTCACATCCTAGCTCCAAATGGTTCTCCAACCCTTTACTCTGATAAAAACTATAGAGACCCTATCATTTCATTATTAACAATATATATTAATTGGGTTATACATAAACTGTAATACAAAATATTCCTAAAGACTATATTAGTATAGTGCATTTGGAAACATGGAAACCTAAACATTGGTAAATAATTTAGCTACATCATCTCCCACTTGGATCTTCATGACTAGAACCCTTCTGTGACCATTAAATTATAATAAATATCTTCATCACCTGGGTGAAAGAAACATAAAAAAGTGATGATATTAAATGATATTTAAGTGTAAACAAGGAAGACATATAATAATAAACATATGAATAATTATAAGAGAACAAGATCGTGAAAATATTGGATCATATATTTCATATTAATGAACATAAATGGAATCGTCTCATAATTATTTTTTGTTCATAATACATGAATAATAATTAAAAATCATAATCTATAAGACCTGAACATCAGTATAAAACATGGAATTGTATAATACTGATAAGAATATATAATTATATCTAAAGTAGTCATGTTATAGCTGAAAAAACATTTTAGTGGAAACAACCTTTTACATAATTGTGTTTATACCTCGTTGCAACCCTATATTTCTAATCTATGTTCATTTCCTATTCTGGAACTACAATACTAAACATAGATAATTTCTCGTTCCAAATATTTTTATCACATGAAAAAAATATATCTTTACCCCGTGAATTGGAGGGAGATATAGGTCATAAAATATCATAATGAAATTATACATTCATGTTCCACAAAATCAATAATAATAATATAAAATCCCGTGAGATGGAATGGGTATCCTAAACATGTAAACATATCATAACTTTTGGAAATGATAAAGGATTCATAATCATTTAATAAAAATTACTTGTGAAAGAGAAACATATTTCATAAACATATAACTCGTCAATGACATGTTGATTTTAAAAAAATATAATCTATGAAGGAGAAACATGTTTCATAAATACCATTACATTACATATAACCAATTCATCGAAATAATATGATGGGAAACTTTATATCATTTCCTATAAAGGAACTATTACCATAAATATATGTCATCTTAAATGGAAAATAATAATGAAATATCCTCCAAAAAAATTTCTTAAAGAAAATATCATTTCTTCTTTCAAAATGGATTTTTAATACCTAATAACATTTAAAAATCAATTTATTATAAAATACATTTAAAACATGTAAATAATACTAAATATCATTTGGACAACCTCTTTCCATGGAAGATTATAAAATACACTGCAAAACATTTTAAAAACATTTTTCATACATGTGAAAAATTTATAAAGCTTGAAATGGTTTGGAAAAAAAATTTACATGAAAACTTTTGAATGAAACCTACATATTTTTTTGAAACCATTTTATTATAAAATACATTGAAAACCTATAAATAAGGATTGAAAAATATTTGAAAATGATTTTCCTGGAAATTGTTTAAATGAATCTTCAAATCATTTTTATAACAAGTTTTGATGAAAATTACTTTTAAAAACCTTTTCCAAAAAATCATTCATTTAAAAATAAAAAAGGTTGTATCTAAAAAATTAAGTTGGTCAATCCCTACATTCTTTATGAGTTAAAAATTATATTCCTTTTACACTATAAAATTCATTGAAAAAATTACTTTTTGGAAAGTGATCCAAAAACCCCTTTTAATAGATTATTAAAACAACAAAATGGTCAAAATTTAATTTTTATTGTTATATTATAGTGGTTCAAAATTCTTGGAAACCATTTTTTATAAAACATGGGTTTGAAAGAATATAGATTTCTGAACGAAGAAAGAGTAAATTCAGGTTTCTTAATAACACTTTCTTATCTATATAATGCACTAAAGAGTTAAAAAAATGTTACCAATATATGTATATATATTTAATAACTATATGAGAAGAATATTCATGAATTGTTATGTGAAATGGGTAATAATATTTGATCATATGAACTATAAACCTAACCAATCTTGAAAAGAAATGAAATTTGATCAATAAACTATTATCACTTGGTGAACTAGATTTATACTCTCCATATAAGAAAATGAAATTAAAATAGGATTAGAATATCTTAAAAATGTGGATATTAATGATATATAATGTAAAATTTAATTACGTACAACTCAAAATGAATTTAGGCGCATAACAAAACTTGATTTTATGAGGAGGAAAATTGAGAAAAATATTTTTAATAATTTTGTAACGTTTAAAACATAAACCTAATGAAATAAAGGTCATAGAATAGATATGTAAATTAAAATAAATAAAGAAATAATAAATATTTAACAAACCCATAGTTAGAATTTACATTACAAAAATATATGGGTGGTGAATAAAGCATTTATCTCTCGAAAATAAAAAGTGAGACGAAATCCCCTTAAATTGTGTGTGGAATCTGTTGATACATGTATAAAACTCTTATATAGTGAATATAATTTTATTATAAACATTTGAAGTGAACTCGTTATTATATATAATACCACATATTATTTTATTATGTTATTATATTACTCGCCAGTAAAAAATCTAATGTCATACATTCACTTCGGTAATATTGACTTTATTCTTGGAATGTTTATTAATGTGTTATATCATTGATTTTTATACTTATATCATGATTTAAATAATGTGAAACATGATATAAATACCATTTATATTTATTATATGTTTATTATAATTATCTATAAAATATATAACTATGGAATGTAATACAACATTCAACAATTTAGTAAGACAAGCATTAACATGAATGTTGTTTCCTTTTTTATTTTCGTGTTAAAAAAATAAATAAAATGATATCTAATTATAAAAATATATATTAAATTATTCTATTTTAATTAGTAAATCATATAAGTTCACTAAACCAATCCATAATACATTCCACGTAGTGTGTGAATGAATCACATCATTTTGAGGGGGTGATAGTCTATACTTCCTCAAAAGAAATTATCATATTTACAGGAAATAGAAAATAAAAAATATATGTGTTTCAAAAGGAAAAAATAAGATTAAATATATAATAAATATCATATATAATAAAAAATATATATTTACCATCTTATTTTCCACCATTAATATTGTTAAAGTAAAATGAAAAATAATTATTTCATGAGGTAGTAGTTCGTCATGCACGTAAATAGTCTCTTAATCACCCATTAGATAGAGGTGTTAAATGTAGGTCTAACCCTTAGAATAATTAACTACTATTATATTTAACATACTTGTGTAGTTATACTGGTATTTAATAAATATAGTGAATGGGGTGGGGAAATAAAACAATTGAATGGATCTTGAGAGAAGACACTACCTCTTAACCGGGTAACTCCTTTGGGTTGGTGTGAAAAGAATTAATTGGGCTGATTCTTGTCCAATTGGAGGATACTATATGTAAGATAGGGTTTTTAGAAAGTGTATAAATTAATTATTTTCTTAAAATATTTGGTTTTATAAATTTTATGAAGAGGGAGATGTGGTGGGATTTTAGAGGGAAAAGATAGGACTGAGTTGGAATTTTTGAAAACACGATATGTGTACCCGAGTTTCTACGTAACAAAAATCATGCCAAATATACCAAACAAAATAATAAATGTTTAGTGGTGGAATAATGGATTTTAAATGGATTTTGGAAATGTTTTAATTACATTTTTTTGCCTTATTTTATGGTTTAATTCCTTATTAATCATAATTTTTCCTTAATCAATGTAATTAATTTTAATTAGTTTCATGAATATTTTTGGTTAAAAACGAGGTTGAACATTTTAAATATTATAATAGTATTAAAATTTATTAATTAATTTTTCAAAATTCTAGTAACATAATTGGTAGATATTAATTTAAAATTTATCGCATAGTCGGGCCGATAGGGCAGGGTTTTAAAGAAAGAACATTCAACAATTGTTTTATTCAATTTCGATGTGAAACTGATCTCATTGACATAAATTGTATTCTTTGATAAAAATTTAAGATATTTAAACATTAAATACAATTTAATTGTTAATTTATACTTATAAATAAATTATATGTAAATTATCATTTGAATTAAAATCCAGTATTTTTTACTATTCATCAAAAAATGAGGTTTCTAAGTAATATCTAAATATATCACCATAAGATAATTTGAACATTCTAAATTCAAAAATTAAGATTATTTTATAAAATTACATTTTAAAATGATCCTATATTTATGTTATTATTTTTCATAAAAGTAAATTAAGAGTAGTTCATTTGAGAAAATATTATTTTTAAGCATATGAGGGCTTTAAAAAAATTATAGCTTTCATAATTAGAATATATTATTTATATAAAAACATTACAAATAAATATTTTAAATTAAATTATCTTTATTTATATAACTATGTTTATTTGATGCATTATTAATATATCATTTACATAATTATTATAATAAAAACATGATTCACAGAAACTCTGTATTCTATGTAATATATGCCAATTCGGTGTTGAATGTTTCATAAGCCAAGTTGGTGTTGCATATAATGTACTCCATGTTAAAATATCACCTCAATTTCATGTTAAAATTTATATTGTGTGTAGTACTTGATTATCATGGGATTTTATATTACATAATCCATATATTTTTCTTTAATATAAGATAAACTCTTTTCTGTGTTACATGTAATGAAAAATATTTCTTAGGATAAATTAATTAAAAAATATAATTCACAAAATATATGTGTGCCATATTAATTATATAGTTGTATAATAATTTTAATATTATTAATATTTTTTATTTTATTAATTTAATAACTAAATAATTACTACGTAAATATAGCGTACATATTTAATGAAATTATTTATTCACAAAAAATTTAAATTGTAAGGATGAAATAATTAATTTATATTTCATAAGAATATTTTTATTCAACTATTCACTATGGATAACAACATTTTAAAAAAGTTATAATTATTAAAAACCAAATTGTCACATATGTGAATTTATTTTGAAAAATATGTTATAAGTATCACCTCTAGATGGATAAAATGACATATATTATAACCATAAATAAATATGGAAAATAATACCCAATAAATAACATTCTAAAATTTTTTAGGGTCATTTTAAAATCATTATAATATTATTTCTACCGTTAATTTCCCAATTTATTCTTTCTATTGTAACATAAATTACCATGTTTAGTATTAATATTGACCAAAAATTAAAGGATCATATTTTTATATATTTATATATCCTGATTCAAAATATTGAAACAATTTTTCAAAATTAAATTTAAAATATTACTTGCATATCATTTTAATGTAAATAGACAAAATGAAAATAAAAACTATTCCCCAGAAAAATCACTTTTAAGTGTAATTTTTTTTCTAGATTCTTATATAATATTAGTTTAAAAGAAAAAAAATTGTTTTAAAATTCATAATTAAATATTAAAAATAATACGACATATATTTTAAATTTTTTTAATGGTGAAAATAAAATATAGTTCTCACTGAATTTTTTTTTCCTTTATTCAATAAATATTCAAAATTTTTAGATTATAAATAATTCTTCTTATGGTAGTTTTGGAATGACAAATAAAAAAATGAAATTAATTTTTATAAATAATTTTTATATAATTTCTAGAAATTTGATATTATACTATCAAAAATATAAAAAAACTAATTTTTAAATAAAACAAAATTTTAAAAATAGTTACACTATTAAAAAACTTGTTTTTATTCACAAAAAAGTAATTAATACATTTTAAAGGAGAATGTACCACATATATATGTATATTTGTGTGTGTGTGTGTGTGTGTATTTCAGAGTTCGGTTAATACAATCTATATTGAATAATTTAATTTCTAGGTTATGTTAATTACGTTATAATTTTTTGCAGTTTGATAAAACTCAGTGTTGCACGTATTTTATGTTATTGAAAGTAGTGTTCTTTTAAAATCCAAGGTTGTCATATTTTCCATACCATATATAAATTTTTTCCTTACAATTGGAACTTATTGATGGTAAATATTAGGTTGGAATTTTGAAATGCATTTTTGGAAATTTGACACTGTAAAAAGTGTTAATAAAACATCCTATCAAAAATAGTGAAAGGGAAATGTGAATGTCACCAACAAAATAATGATGTTTAATTGGATAATATTAGTGGGAAGTGATGATAATGTTATGGGTGCAAAGTAAAGTCTAGTTACCATTGATCATATAAAATTGAAAAATGTTTAGTATGTTATAAATCCAAAAAACATAAACCACAAATGTGCAAATGGCCATGAAATCATCATAATTGGATATGATTGTATAAAATTTTTATATTAATATTATTTTTCCTATATTTTAGGATATCCTTTATCATTTAGACTAGAAAAATAATGAAATAAACTTATATAAATGAGTTTAATTTCAACTTTATGTTATTTCCCACTGTTTTTTCATATTTTTCTGCCAATGATGAATAAGATTAATATTTCATTCTTCATGCACTATGATCAATTTTTAGTTAATAAAATAATCAAAAAGATGAAAAAATATCCTAAAGCCTTTATATATATAAAAATTAAAAATGATTATTATTAGTTATCAAATATTCATAAATTCATTTATTAATAAAACATAAAAAAATAACATTTTAAATTAAACCAATCCATAAGTAGATAATAAAAAAACTCCCCCGTAATATAACTTACAAATTAAATAATCAAATATTATTAATAAATTTAGTATAATTCCTAAATAAATTTACCACTAATTCAAAAAATTATTTTTTAATGTCACATTTCTAATATGTGAATACCAAGATGACTATAAAATTAAAAGGAAAACATGCATGTTTCCATTTTTTTACTATCCACTTTTTCATAAAATAAATGCTAAAATTATTGATATATTTCATAAATCCAAAAAATTATGTAAAATAAGTAATTAATTTCATTCCCATTAAATCACAATCCATTTTCAAGGTTAAAAATACTATCCTAGAAACCTCTCCTTAAAAATATTGTTCTAATAATAAAAAGATATTTTGGATTATATTCTATAAATAATATATTTTTAAAATATCAATGACCTACAAAGTCACATTACATTATCAGTGGAAATATTCATCAAAGGATTCCAAATCCATAATGAACATATATTTCATTACAATAAATATATATCTAATGATTTTTTAGAAAATATATCATTGATAAAAATATGTTGAAAACACAATTCATGAATCAAAATAAAGTATAACATTATTCACTCAACAAAATACGTAACAATAAAAAATGAAAAATATCTTATAGTATCATTTTAGGTATAATCTCTTAACACATAGGTCATTCAATTGAATAGTTACCCATCTACATACAAAAAAAAATTCACATAGTAAAATCATTTCCTTCCATTTCAATCAGGATTACATTGGAATCTTTCCCCACATTTGAAAAAAAATCCTTTTTCATTTAAGAGTGGGTTAAGGTATTTTCTTCCCCAAGTACCCCATTTTAGATAATATGTATTTCCCTTCTTCCCTTTATCCTCTTATTATGATGTCATCTTCTTCATCTCCTGATTCCCATAAAAGCTCTAATAATTAGAGAATAATTCTATTATCTTAAAAGAACATGATAATATGTCTTTGTAAGATAAAAATGTTTGGAAGATTTGTTCCCTTCATAATATTATCTAATGACAATAAATTAAACGATCATTCATACTCTTTGTATTTATTTCAATGATATGGATTCAATCCCATCATATAGGAACCATTACACAAAATAAAGGTATACACTATATTAGATAAAACCATTATAATATATAATCTCAAAACCAGTGAAACACTCTACGCAAATTAAAAAATTATTTATAACTAATAACTAAATAATAATATTGGTTTATTTTTGAATACTACCATATTTGTTCATATATATTCATTTTATAATCGATTTTTTCTTAAATCTATCCCATATGGTATCTAATAAAATATATCTTATACCAACTATAATGACCCTAACCCTAGTACCCGAGAGTATTTAGATACTATACTACATTATCATAATATACAAGGAATCAAATCTAGAATAAATAAATAATTTAATAGTATTGAAAAAATTAATAGATATTTAAATCTTAAATTAAAATTTTTAATATAAAATACAGCATAGTAATTCCAATTATAACACTATTTTACTCCTAGAAGAATCCAATATATAAATAATAATAAAATTCATGGAATCTTGGTAAAAAAATAAAACACATGTAAGGAGTAAGATAATATGATTAATATGTGTACACATGTAGTGGAATTAGTTTTGAATAAACAAGAATAATCTATATTGAAATTTAAATAACTGAAACACATGTCATTAAACAAAAATATGGGCACAATATGGTAGGAATTAATGACATTAATATAATTTAATTATAAAATGAGTGAAATCAAATCAATCATTAGCACAAAAAATAAAATAATCACATGAAAATCATTTAATACACTGATAATAGGGGAATTCATAATGGAGGACATCATAAACATATAGTAAATGATTTTTAAAATACGCCATTCATTAATGGGTAGGACTTCAGCCAATGCCCAAACTAGTTTGTCTCGTGAGACCTACATATATTGTGAGGGAGTATTGTAGGACCCACCCATAAAATAATATGTATAGTACATCCCATATACAAAAGGGGTGAAATATAAGTAACATATACATTCATATTGAATCTAAAATAATAAATGGTGATAAAAGCATCTAATAAATACACATAATAATATACCACACCATGTAATATAGATAATTGTATCAAAACAATAAATTCTAGTCAAATTATTAATAAACCATTAGTTTAAATAATTTTATATTAAATAATATGATTTCATATTCAATAATAAAAATGACTCAAAAAAATATGTTGACGTAGATGAAAATTAATTATTATGATCATTGAATATTTATAGATGAAAATACACTTTTCACATAGAAAAAAAATATATTAAATAGTTATGAAACTACAAAAGAATTCATTTTAAACAAAAATGTATTTTTTAACACATAATGGAATTTTAAATGAATTTAGACTTCATACAATATGAAATATCTTATTATACCATATAATTTAAAAATATTCCTTCTGTATTTTAGAAAAAACGTCACAATGTAAATAGTTTGGAAACCCACAAAAGGATTCCTGTACAATTATTTTTAAAAATGCCAACCATGGATAAAAATAATAAATAGAAATTTAATTACAATATTAAATAAATTATCAAAAACATTTTTAGAAAAAATGTACATAGAAGACAAATATTCCCCCATTGAAACATAAACATAAAAAATCCCGAATTATAACAAGAATGAATAATAAAGTATTACCTCAGATTCAAAATCATGTATATGTGTTCGAACCACCTGTATATATATATATTTATTAGACATATATTCTAGAACCATAATAATATATATCATACTATGTTATTTTCTTATATAATTTTATAACCCGATTAATATCTATTCATTGTTAAAATCATTATTTCGGGTGGTAACTACATCGTGTTTTATGAATGTTTTGGTTAGGTAGTTCCTATAGTTTTAATTTAATCAAACATAAATCATATATATATATATATATTTATTTATGGTATATATATCTTATATATTAGGCTTATGTATTTTTACATTCTTCTATAGTGATAAGTATTGACGATTGAAATACATCATTAATGGAGATGTCAGGTCGTACGTACACATGAACGTTTTTTTTTCATTTTTTAAAATGATGGAATGAATGAATGGTAAAGAATAATTAAATATTAAAATATCAATATTATGAAAAATATTTTATTTAATTATATATTAACATATTTATTACCATTAATTTAATGTAGTGAAGAAAACTTAGTAACATCACTTTGTCGAGATGTTATGTTGTATGTACGCATGAGATATGTTTTATCCTTTTATAGGATGGAAAATAAATTGAATATGGATTTCCCCTAAAAATAAAAACATATAAATGTTTTTATTATGCAATATTTATTAAATTTGGATGGAAATATCACATAAATAGTATGTAAAAGAGGAATTAAACTTCAATGTGTTGGTAAAAATGTTTACCTCCTCTACATGGAAAGTCATTTCGATCTTTATTTAGTAAACTGGGGATAATGTTTTTCAAATACTAAGACCTCCAGAACATGGATAATTATAGTGGGAAATTAAATGATATGTTTTTATGTCATGATATAAGGCTTAATGTTATCTAAATAGGTGAAGGAGGAGGTTCACATTTATAACTAAGCTGAGGTGCACTTTTGGAATTTCTCAAAAGATAAAATTATATTTAATTAATTTATCATCTGAAATGCATCCAAATGGATATTTATTCAAATATAATATAGTATAGTGTTTTTTACTATAATTCACTAGAATTTATATAAATTGTCATGTCATTTTAAAACCAAACACTTTGATTAACCCATTAGTTAGTTATTTTTGACCTTAACCATAATAATAACTATTTTTATCATAATTGATTAATAATGCTACAATAAATGTAAAATTAACTTCTAAAATGTAAATTTATTTGTTTTTGGGAAATAATAAATTCAAATATAAATTTCTAATATTTTTATAAATTTTAATTTATTTAATAATATATTATTTTGATAAATTATCATTATTGTGAATTTTAGCATGATTTATTAAATTTGAATTCAAATACCAACCAAAAAGGGGATATTTAAATAATGGTCATAAAAATTTATAATATAAAAAATAGATTTATAAATTTTTTTCCACACATAAAATTATCCAAATAATATCAAAATTAATTTTTTTATAATCAATTATTTTATTTTTCTTTCAATTACAAAACTATTGTATTTTTATTTCACAAGAAATTAAGGCCATTAAATAATATCTAAAAATTAAAAATAAATTTCTTTAAAGAAAATAAATACATTTAGTACAAAATATACATCTATAATCCTTCATATATTTCTTTTTCCCTATATGAACACATAAAAGATTTAAAAACAAAGAGAGTTCCATTTTGTAACTATCATTGAATTTATTATTATCAAGTCTTTTTATAGGAAAAGTTCTCTTTTAATTAATAAAATTTATAATAATGATATAAAGGAATAATAAAATTCATGAAATAAAAATTTTATAGTTATAGGTCATGTCAATACCCTTATTATTCAATTTTAATAACTCGTTATGTATTTTGGCAAATAGCGTTCTATTAAAATTTTTATAATATAACGATCAATAGTTTTAATATAAAATTTAAAAAGACACATTAAATAAATATGTTAAATTTAAATATAATATTCCATTAATTTGTCATAATTTATTATTTTTAGGTTTATTATTCCTTTAATAATTTATTATTTGTTGTAAATTATTCATAAGGTTAATTTTTAGAACAAATAATTACATTGATTTTAACAATTTTCTAATAACACATAGAATATTAGCCTAATTATATTACATTCCTTTATGTCAAATTTAATATATAAAATTAATGGATCGCATTAATTATAAAAAAGGATATTTATTTTAATATTTTTAATATCAATTATTTTATTTTTCAAATAATTTAATAATTATGTCATCAGCGTAGTGTAATCATTTTATATATTTATTAATTCTAAAAAAATTAAAAATAAAACAAAATAAGGAATATTTTTTCTATATTTCATATGAATAATTATATTTGAACACATCCTCTAGGTAACCACTAATTAAAAATGTTATCATTATAAGAAAAATGATGGTGAAAATTGTGACTTTTCAGTAAATAAAATAATATAAATATCCTAATAACATTTAAAATGAATAAAAAGACCATATATTATAAACATGAATAATTATTGATAAAAATTAAGAATAAATTAAAATTTAAAAATTATTTGGGACATTTTATACTCTTTATCATATTATTTTTACCAATAATTAACCAATTAACTTTTACCATTGAAGAAAAAATTAGAATGATTAATATTAATATTGAGCAAAAATAAAAGGACTATATTTTCAAAATAAGAAACCCCAAATGATAAATTGGTATTAAATTTGTCAAAATTCAATACATGAATTTTTTTAAATATATTTTAAAATCAAACTAATAAAATTCAACAATTTGTTTAGAAAAATGACATTTTAAGTAAAAAATGTTCTCATACATGTTCATTTAAAATAATAAAATCATGAAAAAAATTTATATTTAAATTAACTAATTAAATTTTAAAACTAAAACAATATAGAATTTTACTTTTAAAATTCATTAATATAAACAATAATTTTCAATAAAAATCATTATTTTCACTATTCATTATAATTTTAAAAATTTCAATAAATTCTTTAAAACTTATCCTTGAATAATTTAGAAATTCTGAATAAAATAGTGAAATTAATTTATTCACAAAATATATATACATTTATTATAATCTTCTCATAATAGGTATGAATCCTATTTTTTAATGAGACATATATTTTTAAGAATAAATGTACTTTACAAAAAATGAAGTGTTTACTGAAATTACAATAGCTTAAAATTTGGTATTCATTATGTACGATATATATAAATAATAATTAGTTTAATAATATTTATACATTCCAATTTTATAGTAAGGTTATATAGGTCACACAATGTAATTTTTGGTTTCTTATTTTGGTTGGCATTGCGTGTTGTTTATTCAATTGATCATTGTGTTATTTGAAAATGGCATGGTGTTACAATTGATTTTAGGGTTACAATATTGTTTTTTTTGTTTATATAATTAAATATTAATATAATTGTGTGAAAACAATTACTGGTTATCAAACCCATAATATAAATCATGTAACCAGTATACCATGAAAATTAATTGAATGTATAATCCAATTCAATAATTTAAAAAGATATACATTAATCACGTATTATATATTACTATGAAATTTATTAAATGATTTTTTATAATAAATGGTTTAAATTATGTAATATATCAATGATTAATGATAATACATCTCTTTGTATTTTTCTTGAAAACCTATACTTCATGTTGATTTTTAAATTTGTATCCTAATAACACATTAAACGATCATATTTGAAAAATTATAGATTATAATTTTAAATTTTAATTTATATTTAAATAATAATCCATAATATTCTCTATTAAAATAAATAGTACTTCTATGTATATATATAATAACTCAATCAAAAAAATATTATCAAAATACCTCTGCAATATCCGTCGATAATTCCTTTAATTAAAATTAAATTATTATAGATTAACTAGTCATTAGGACTCGTAATATTAAATTTCCATAAGGATTAAAATTTATAAATCCAAATATAAAATTATCAACCTAGATTACTACTCTTAATTTTTCTTATATAAACCACAATTCCTCAACATAACACAGAAGAATTGAAATAATTCCCCAAAAACATTATTTCAACCATCCTAAATTTCTAAAGGGTGATCCATTAGTGTTACATGTTAATTATTTTCAATCATTATTAAATATATAGAATGATATAAATCATGAATACCCATCCATATTCAAGACACATAGAAAAGTGATTGGAGACTATACAAAAATGTATGATGATAAAAATGATATGATTCATCAAGTAATCAATTTAATATTTCAATCATTCTAAGGATTTTTTGAAACAATTCACATCCATTTCAAAAAATATATCAAAAACTCTAATAGATGTTTTAAAAGCACTGAATCTTATCAGATAAACCATAATGGTCTCATTCAATAGTCTATATATTTTATGACTACATAGTTTGGTATTCATTTAATCATAGACCATGTTCAAATTATCTACTAGGGAATATACAACAATTAATCAAAAAATACTTATGTTTTCAACAATAATAAAATACAATAGTGAATAGAAAATTTTTATAAATAGGTTTTAGGGTTATATTGAAATATATGAATGGTTTCTAGAATAAAAATAGAAATAATATCATTGTCGAAGTATTAAATGAATAATATATATGATTTAAAATTACTATAACTTTTTTAATGTATTTCCTAGTGTCATCAATTGTCAATTTTTGAAAAATATTAATAAAAATATTCGGCGCCAAATTATTTTTTCAATTCCCATTATGAATTAAATTTAATTTTACTATTGTGATAAGAATCAATCCTCCAAGTCAGTCCTTTAGTATAATGACTTTTACTATATAAATTCAATATAAACTTTTAAATGAAGAATTATCCTTGATTAATAATAAACGAGTTTCCTACCTCAACTAACGAAAAATAATCCAACAAATATACTGATCCTTTAATATATAAGATAACAATGTAACAATGTATAATGTTATATGTGATCATTTCCATTGGGGAGTTATTAATAGTTAAATTAACCCTTGAATTTATAAATGTAATATATTAACATATAAACAAGAAAATAATTTTGCAACATATACATTTACAGTGTCAAGACCCGTCCCCCAGGGAACATTTCGTGACTACAAGAAGCACATATTCTATAGGCCAGGGCTAATGAGTATCATCGAGATAGAATGCCCAAAAAAGGGAAGGCATTTACTTCAAACCTGTGTAGATGCACACAACACAAAATTTGAAAACCTAAACACTGTTTATACAATAACATTCAATGCGGAAACTATTGAAGGTAAATTAAAAACTAAAAGTAAAAAGGGGCTAGAATACGTGTCTAAAACCAAAATGGAATGTACATTTGTCAAGGTCCTTCTGCTCAAGACCGACCGAAAAGGAAGGTGGATGGTAGCTATCTGTAGTCCTTGAAGTATGTTATGTCCATCCTATCTCATTGGGCACCAACTATTCAAGCACATCCAAGGTCTCTGTTGATGTGTCGGTCACCTGCATGTGACACGACGCGTGTGGGTGAAGCCCATGCATGGGTGAGAAACATAATATTACATAGGGAACCAAAACCACAATGGAAATACAACAAAGTAAAGAAATCTCACACCCTTTATAACATAATGTATATAAAATAAATTATCAATCATAAATATGAATAATCTTTTTATGATATGGGACTCATCCCCGATGAGTTACTAAGGTCTACTCGACTATCAAACCACTAAATTCCCTTGTAGTACTGGACCACCGAGTTCTTATCTACTACTAGAACATTGAGGTCTGCTTAGCCACTAGACCACTGAGGTTCGCTCTACTACTGGATGACTACGATCCGCTCAGCCTCTAGACCACTGTGTTCTGCTTTACTACTAGAACATTGAGGTTGGATCAGCTACTGGACCATAGATGTCTGTTCTACGACTCGACCACTGGGGTCTGCTTGGGCACTAGACCACTGAAATCCTTTTGTTATATCCTTCATGTCACATATATCCCTTGGATTCGTCTTCATAGCGTGCGTAATTTTGGTAGAATCTACCACTACATTCATTGGATGCATCACATCTTCCACAAATCCTCACAGAGAGTATACCCAAACGACCGCCCCATCGCAAGGGTCCCATAGCCATAGATGGTGCATCAATCCGACACATAGTCTATATGATATCGGAGTTTTAGTAAATTGGTGACTCATTGCATCTATGCCAAGTCTGACATTTTTGGACGGACCTGAAAAACCATGCATGGGGGTCCCATATGACCCGAACCAGTTTGGAAGACCCGACCTAACCCGGTAGGGTCTTTTCCGACTTGGTCCAACATAGCCCAATGGTCCTTGCTAGACCTATCATGTTACAGTAATGGTTCCTACCTGTCGAGTCTCCAAATTACCTAATGCACATTATTCAGCCTGGTTCGACATGGTAAGAATGGTACAACCCGACTGGGCCTCCCAGTATCCTAGTTTTCCATTAATCCCTGCCCGCAATGGAGGGCCATTTCCCCTCAGGCTCGAGAAAACCATCAACTAGTTTCACTCCACCAACCTAGCCCACAATTGTGGGCTGGTTCACTCCCCCAGCCCAGATTCCTACTGGCATCTGGTTTGTGAATCACACATCCAGTTATGGTTGTCTGCTTCGGTCCATCAAACACAATATGTGGATCGCATGCCTAGATCCCCATAGTGGTCAACCCATGGGTTGACTGTGATGACGTTTCATTGGTCTGCACCCCCACCCTCCTTTGACACGACCTCTACCGCATTGGCCCACAACTAGGTTGTTTCACCTCCAACCCACATCCTCTACCTCCTAAGCGAGACACTGGTGCATGCCACATCCCACCCACTTCGGGGTTCTGGCCTTTTTTGAAACACCTCGGAAAAGATCTGACGCGATCTCATGGGTCTTTTAGTGATGAAAAATAGAAGAGAGGCAGGGGATCACTAACAACACCCAACGAACAGTCTGATCCTTTGTTTGTTTTGGCATATATTTGTTCATGTCAGTAGGGTCATGAAGCATAATTAAATCACTAATATTTGTGTCCCCATCATCAACCCTAAAAATTTATTCTTAGTCCCACAAAAATGAAATCATCCATGGATAAAATAGTTAGTATTTTGATCAGCATTACTCATTTATAATGGATGAATGGGGAGAAAAAAATCACACATATTAAATAAATACCTTAGAAAACTGAGATTGGTCGAGGATTATCATCTATCAACGTTTGTCAATATCCAGTCCCGATTTCACTCATAATATTTTTATTTCCACTTTCTGATTCTCCAGCGATCATCACTTGAGAGGATTCATTCATCTTTAATTATAGGAATTCTAGGGTTTTTCATCAACCATGAATACCTATTTAATAAGTGTAGAAAGACAGACTGCCGATCACAGTGTCGCCATGCTGATTCATTAAGGTGGTTCGTTAGTGAAATAATTGTCCCCTAATTATTTCACCATAGCACCGATGAGGCTCTACCCAACGAAGAAAAAATATAATAAAGTAACTTTTGAAGTTAATTTATTTTTATTCCAAAAATTTAGAAAACTATTTTTTGCAGTCAACCGTTGTCGGTCGACTTTAGGCCATTTAAAAGAAAATACCAATGCAGTGTGTCCAACGATGCCCTCATATTTTAGATTTGGGAACCACATTAAATGTAACAAAAACATATCACATGTTAATTTAATAAACTTTAAAAATAGTTTTAAAATTCATTCCGGCCACTATATGACTTGGAATAACGTACCACCTAAGATACTAGTTTCAAAATAATCTAATTTAATTTAAAAAAACTATATTGAATTATAGGGTATTAGATTACCCCCACATTTAATTATTTAAATCCTTGTAATACAAAATATGGTCTAATCCAACAAATTGGGGTACATAGCACGAATTTGATCCTCCTGCTCCCATGTTCTCTTTTAGAGATTCCTGTGATGGCAAAAAATGCCCACCAAACGAATCGACCATCTATAAAGGATACACTATTGTAGATCCTCTATCTCTACCAGATACTGCCCAAATATCTCCATGTCATTAATCTCTAGCTCTATATGGTCGATAATATGAGATGGGTTTTTCATGTATCTTCTCATCTAGGATACATGGAATATGTTTTCCACCCTATACAACTATGGTGGTATAGCTAAGGGGTACGTCACATCACCCATACTATGATGTATCAGAATAGGTCCAATGAACCTTGGAGATTACAGGAATACCAAGAAAAATCTGTGTATCCATCATCGAGGAGAGACCCAAAAAATATGTGGTCCCCATCCTTGAACTCCAAGCCACCACCTCCCCCTATTAGAAAAGCACTTCTATCGGCTCTGTGCATTATTCAGCTGATCTCGGATGACCTGAACCATCTCAGTGGTAGCATGTCCATCTCTGGAACCGTTATTTCTAACTGCCCAAGGTTTTTCCAGTATAATGGTGACATTCATTTTCATTCATACAGTTCCTTAAAAGGTTTTATACTGATGGTATAATGGTAGATATTGTTTTATGCAAACTCCACTAGTGGTAGGTGGTCCTGCCAAAAAACGACCAAAATAAATAACGCAAGCACGAAGAATTTCCTCCATGTTTTGAATGGCCTCCTCTGTTTGAAAATCAGTATATGTGTAAAATTCTGTGCCAATGTGTAGATTAGTTCCAAAAACCTCATACTATCACTTCCAAAACACGGATCTAAAGCACATATCACGATCTGAGAGTATCGTAGATGGGAATCTATGGAGTCGAAGTATCTCTTGCTTGTAGGGGCGTCCCAATCTATCTGTTGAATCATGTTCTTGAATGGGTTTGGAGTGTTCTGAAAATGTGAGTCTGTCTACAATCACCCAGATGGTATCGTGCCACCTGGATGTACATGGTATTCCCATAAATATGACGATCGATATCCAATACAACTTCCACTTTGGTACCTCGAGGGGTTGTGTCAAACCTTATGGAACATGGTCCACAGCCTTCACTTGCTAATAAGTGAGGTTCCTACATGTCATCTTACCAAAACTATAGAAGTTCTTAGGAAAAAATATCCCTTAGAATTTTTGGAATGAGACACTTCTCTAAGAGAGGATATCAAGCTCTATACATAGAAAAGTCACCTCATCATATGATCAGGTAATGTAAATCCTATCATCTCCCTGATGAGCCACATAAAAGGCTCACTGCCCGGACAACCATATGCTCTAATGGTGACCTGACTAGATGGAAAAATCATTCACCACCTCAAGGAAATCCTTCGATAACTGTGACTCGGGATAACCTCATAACCTAAGGGGTCTCTTTCGCTGAAACTCGTCAAAGGCACTCAGTCATCACTTGTCATCCTCTTGTATTATGAGTACCATGTGTTACTATACAGGTGGGTGTATAGCTAGTACACTAGAAGTGTTCTATCTTGTATGTACCCCTATACCCATAACATCATCCAACATATCATATTTGTTATCATGCGGTTGAATCCTAGCTAGCTATCATCACAGTGGAATCCAGAAAGAGAACAAGATGAATCACGATTAATAGATTATACATGGTGAGATAACTCTGAATAAATTAGATCATGAGAAAATAATCAAATAATAATGAAACCAGTTTTTTCATGTACCAAATCAAAAAGAATAATTTAGGGTCATGGTGTATGGATACGTCGGCTACCGTAAAAACACTGGATTCCCAGAACTGAAAACTGAACTCGAATTACTTAACATTGTTTCCCCATATAAACATACATACTCTATGTTATCTTGGTATAAACGAATTCCCTATTATGCCAAATTTTCAAAACCCATATTCTTGGGCCCATTCAATGACTGCCCCATGCTCACCTTCCATAGGCTTGGGGCTGTAGACTAGCACTGAGAAGACAAATCTCAAAAAAGGGAAGGCATTTCCATTAAGCATTTTCACACACACACAAAACAAACCGTGGATAAGAAATCATTGATTAAAACACAAATGTCACTTATACAAATTCTAATGGTAAAATATAAACTAAAAGTTAAAAAGGGTCATAATAACAGCCCAAAAACACAACGAAATGTATAGAAATCAACGTATGTCTTCTCAAGCCCAAACTAAAGGGTAGTTGGCAGGTAGCTTTTTGTCACCATTGAAGTACATCTCATCTATCTCATTTCACGTGGCACCACTAGGTCAAAGAACTCCAAGGTCTCTGTCAAACCATTGGTCACATGAACAAGATTCATCACCAACGTGATAATATCATGCAAGGTTGAGTAACACAATACTCATTAAGAACCCCAAACCACAAAGGTAAGTCCACAATTAAAACACAGATCACACCAGTTATAACTTAATGTATAGAAATTAAGATTAATAATTGAAAATATAAATAATCTTATGATGCAAAGGGACTCATCCCTGATGAGTCACTAAGGTATACTCATCATTCAGACAAATGAAGTCTCCCCTTCTACTGGACCACCAATGTATGCTCTGTCGCTACACTATTGAGGCCAACTTGACCACTCAACCACTAAGGTCTACTCTGCTACATGACAAAAATGGTCCAATCAGCCACTCGACCAATGAGGTCCACTCGACCAATGTGTTCTTCATGGCCAGAGGACTACTGAGGTCCTTTCTGCTGTTAAGCCACTGAGTTCAACGCAGACACTAGACTTCTGAGGTCCACTTGTCAGATCCTTCAAATCAGAGCAAGACATAAGATTCCAGCTATAGTGCACTTGGTTTCTAGAGAATCTACTCCTCTAGACATTGGTAGAATCTTTAAATCCATTAATTATAACTTATTGTACACTAAAGAATAGTCTCATCGCATGGGTCCCAACACTGTAGACATCAAACTAATCAGACTCTCGATGTATATGATATTGGTGTTTTAGTAAACAGGGCAAGATGCATCTGTGCTATGTACGACAAGGTCGGACCAACCCGACTAACCCAGCCTGGGGTCCCACATGATCCAACCCATTTTGGATGACCCGACTCAATCCAGTATATCCTCACCCATTGGACCTTGCTGAACCTGGCCAAGTTCGTATGTGGCTTAACCCACTAGGATGCCTAGTGACCTGGCCTGCATTCTACAGAAATGTCCTACTTGCTTAGAATGGTACATCATCACAGGGCCACTTAGTGGCCTAGTTGTCCATCCATCCTAGCCCACAATGGATGGTTGGTTTTCCTCCAGACAAGCCCATCCAGCAATCTGGTTCGCTCTAACGTCCCACCCCGCAATGGTGGGCGGGTTTATACCACCTGTGATGACCCGTCCTCGGGACTCGTGCCATGACAACCCCAAGCCCGCCTTCCATAGGCCAGGGGCTGGCGACTAGCACCAAGGCGTAAATCCCAGTATAGGGAAGGCATTTCCTTTGTAATTTAAACAAGCACCACAAAGTAAGCAACTGGAAAAAAGTAAGAACTAAGTATAAGATGGTACAACAGTAAGTGTGGAAAAGTAAAGGGGGTAGGAAATACAAGCCCAACTGGAAAGTACAACTGAAAGGGGAAAAACCGCAACTGAAAAGTAAAGATGCAGCGTCAAGCCATCCTGTGGAAGTCCCACCTGATGTGTGAGTACAGATAGCCTCCACAGCTCCTCGGACCAGCCATCCGCTCCGAGTAGACTCTGTCCAGTGGTCCACCTTCAGGTACCGTCCTGCTCCGCAATCCTCCACTGCGATTAGAGCTGTCCGTCGTCTGCAACCAACACAACGTAGTGCGGGCATATCCCATGCATGGGTGAGTATAAGCTACTCAGTAGGGACCCCGAGACCCCCGAAGGTCTCCCAGAATCCATAAAGAATAAACCACACAGGAAGGATACAAATCACAAAGTAACATCCGACACGGCTTAGGTATATTCCCATACATATACCTAAGTCATCAATTCTCGCTCAGCTCCAACATCCGAGCTCAAGTACAACCTAGTCCACACAAGAAAGCAAAACGTAAATCCACACAGGATAGAACAACACAATCCACAAAGGAATGTAAAATGAAAATCCACACAGGATAGCACAACACAGTCCACAAAGGAAAGCAAACAGGGTTTCAGCTCACACAGGTATACATCTTCGAATGACAATAGAGATGATCACTGATCCATCTAAGTCTTCGGACCCACAAATGATCGATAGGTACTAACCCCCACAATGACCCACAAAGGATCTGACCCACAATCAATCAATATGTAACTAACCCCCTCAAAGACCCACACAGGATCGGGTCCACACAGGACCTGTAGGCACTAGCCCACATAGGACCGCTAAGCGCAGACCCACACAAGGTCGGACCCACACAGGATCGGTAGCACTGACCCACAAAGGATCGCTGAGTGTTGTAGTCATCGCAGTCGAATCCACTGAGGATCTCTGCACAGTCGTCGTCGTTACAGTAGCAGTTGCAGCCAGCTCTAGGGTTCCCGCACACAGCAAGCTTGTTCGGGTGGGTCCGCTCCACGAGCCAAGAGGCTGATTCATCAACTGACACATAGTCCAGAGTTGATGTATCCAAAAGTTTTGTATCGTCAACAGGAACTCAACGTCGCAGACGACGCATCAATCAAACGCCCGGTCTAAGAGTTATTGGCTTTTTCGTCCCAGGGGCCCGGTTGGATTCTAAGGCAAAACCAACCCGACCGTACTCCACCTGCATCCAAACCTCGGGTGGAGTAAGCCAAAAGATCTGTCTCACTTAGAGGAATTCAACAAAGTCGAAGACACGTCGATCGGACGTCCGAAGCTCAAGATATGAGTGTTTCTGCTCCGAGGGCCCGGTTGGTTTCGTGTACGAACCAACCCGGCTGAACCCAAAGTATTCTGAAACCTTGAGTGTGATATACCGAAATGACCGTCTTGATCCAAGGATTGTATCGCTGCTGACGTTGTGTCGTTCGGAGGCCCGTAGATAAAGTTATGGTAAAAAGACTGAAAACGGTCTGAAGACGGGGGGTCCGGGCCCGTACCGAACCGGCCCGACCCCCCTGGGGCGGCCCGAACCGGGTCGACCCGACCCGGGTCCGGGTCTGACCCGGTTCGGCGTGGCCCGGCCCAGCCTGGGCGCGACCCGTCCGGTCGGGTCGGCCCGGCTCGGCTCGGCCGAGCGGCCGAGTGAGGGAGCCGCGGGGCGCTACCCCTGTGGGATGAAGGTGTCGTGGCCCTGCGTGGGGCCGCGCTGGAACAGTGGACGCGGCAAAGCCGCGTCCCATGTGTGCCGGACCAGCGCGGTTGCGGGTCCGCTGGCCGCCGCCGCCGCGACTTCAATCGCGGAGGGCCTGTCTGGCGGTTCACCGGGGCGTCGCCGCCTCCGGTGGGTTCCACGGGCCACCAGAGTTGCTCCGGTGGTCCGATTTCCTTTCCGTTTGCACCGTAGCTCCTCCCGGGTCCCGTACTTCACTACAGAAACAACGAATCACCTCTGCGCCATGTTCTGTCATCGCCCATCAATTCGCACATCAATGAAGAACTTCAGAGGGTTGTCAGAACGTGTTTGTTTGGCCCGCACCCTCCGCGTTAGGTGATAACAATCGGGAATAAAAATATTCAACACATGAATAAAAAGCATGGCACAATTTTAATAGAATTAAAATTAACCTTGATCTGGGTTCTTTGTTTTAAAAGAAACAATCATGGGAATATAAATTATTTCACAAACAAACTCCTACCTCGTCAAGTCGTCGCACGCGTGTTCTTCGTGGAATTGATCGTCGCGGAAGAAGGTGATCGTCGCATCGCAGAAGGGCGTCGCGTCGTCACGGAAGGGCGTCACATCGTCACGGAAGGGCGTCGTGTTGTCGTGGAAGGGCATCGCGTCGACGATCTCTTAGGTTCAATAACATGTAGATTTAATTATATTAATTGAATCCATGATGTTGTTATAACCCACAAAGAGATTTAAAAGAAGAAACACGAAATCTCCTACCTCAAGCAGCTGGTGATCGGAGATCATTGCAGGGAAGAACGTCTCGAAAGAAGCGTCGTCAATCTCCGAGGGTGACGGTGTTCTTCACGTTCTTCGCGTTCTTCGCAAAGGAGGATGAAGGCACAAAATTTTTCAAAACCTCTCAACGAGAAATCCTCAAGAAGTCATGCATTGGTCTTATTTTATTATTACGCCAACGGGTTGTAAATAGGTTAAGAAATTATTAAATTAATTAATAGAATTAATTCAACGAATAAAACCTCCCAATTAATTGGTGCGTTAAGAATTTTAGAAAATTCTTCTGTTGACTTTCATAATGATGAGTTTTCACGGGGGCGTTACTTAGCGGAAAAAAATGGTGGGGCTCGTGTGGGCCCCACCTCACAAATATCCTACCAAGAGGGTAGGATATTTTTGGATATCACCCTATCTACATCAACTCAGCCTAAGCAGCTTTAAGTGGCTTTCAAGTGGCTTTATGTGAAATAAAATAATGTTTTTCGTACCAATTATTTTATTTCTTAAAATTAAGACCAAAAAATAAAAACCACACACAAGAAAACGCAACTCCAGAAGAGGCGTTTCTAAGAAAAAATCGGTGCTGCGATTCCATCGGTGCCCTCAGAATTCGATTCCGAGCACCTGTTCAAAGGATATAAAAACCAGCTCGTCCGTTCACTGAACGTACCCGATCCAAACTTCGGAAAATGATTCCGGGCACACCAGGCCTCGGAATCAGGTGCTGTCAGAAACTGCGTTCTTGTATAAATCCAAAGAAAATTAACAAAAAAAAATTTCTTGAATTTTTCGGGTCTTTACATCACTCCCACCTCAGAGCATTACGTCCCCGTAAAGATACATCATATACTAAGGAAACAACGGTGGGTACTGAGCACGCATCTGAGCCTCCCGCTCCCAAGTGCTCTCCTGGAGGTTCCCATGCTTCCATCTGATGCACACAAGAGGAATCAATCGTCCACGTAGGACCCGCTCCTGTTGATCCTCGATCTCCACCGGGACCTCCGCAAAAGTCGCCCATCATCAACGTCCATCTCCCCATGGTCAATGTTGTGTGTCGGGTCGTGAACATATCTCCTCACCTCAGATACGTGGAAGACGTCGTGCACCCGATGCAACTGAGGTGGTAGAGCCAGGTGATAATCCACCTCACCAATCTTGTTGAGGACCTGGAATGGTCCGATTAAGCGTGGAGACAACTTGTCGCCTCGGAAAAATATCCGTAATCCATGTCGAGGCAAGACACGCAAGAAGATGTGGGCACCATCCTCGAACTCTAGTGGCCTCCGTCTCCTGTCAGCATAAGACTTCTGCTGGCTCTGAGCTATCCTCATCCGCTCCTGGATGACCTGGACCTTCTCTGTCGTGGTTCGGACCATCTCTGGTCCCACAAGTGCTGTCTCCCCAGGGTCTGTCCAGCATAATGGAGATCTACAAGGTCTACCGTACAACGCCTCGTATGGTGCCATCCTGATGGTGGAGTGGTAGCTGTTGTTGTACGCGAACTCCACCAAGGGTAGGTGGTCCTCCCAGCTGCGACCAAAGTCGAGGACACATGGGAGAAGAATTTCCTCGAGAGTCTGAATGTTCCTCTCAGTCTGACCATCCGTTTGAGGGTGAAAGGCGGTGCTCAGACGTACCTGCATCCCGAACGCCTCCTGCAACCCCTTCCAAATCCGAGAAGTAAGGCGATCATCTCGATCGGAGACGATAGATGATGGAACACTGTGAAGTCGTACAATCTATTGAACGTAGATACGCCCCAAGCTCTCCACTGAGCCCTGCTCTCTGATGGGTAAGAAGTGATCTGACTTGGTGAGTCGGTCGGCAATCACCCAGATGGAGTCGTGACCTCTGGAAGTTCATGGAAGTCCAGTCATGAAGTCCATAGATATGTCGTCCCACTTCCACTCTGGGACCTCCCAAGGGTTGTACCAAGCATGCTGGTACCTGGTGCTCTGCCTTCACCTACTGGTAGGTGAGGCATCGAGAAACAAACTCTGCCACAGACTTCTTTATGCCTGGCCACCAGTGCTGTCGTCTGAGATCCTGGTACATCTTTGCCACTCCAGGATGTACCGCCAAAGGAGAAGTGTGAAACTCTCTCAGCACCTCCTCTCGTAAAGTAGCTGGTATCAAGTTATGTCCTCTGAAAAGGATTTCGTGCTCTTCCCCCAAGGAGAAGCCATTAGGTGCCTGTCCTGAGGATATCTGTGCAAGCTGCGTCTCACTGTCAGCGTCCCCATACTGTGCCTCTATGACCCACTGTAGTAGTGGAGGGGTGACTGTGAGAGACTGGAGGAAGGGTGCTCCATCTCTATCCATGAATGATATCTGCAAAGCGGCTAGCTGCTCTGTCACCTCCTCAAGTAGCTGAATGCCCGCCCTTCTATTGAGAGCATCGACTACCACGTTTCCCTTCCCTGGAGTATAGAGTATCTCATAGTCATAGTCCATGAAGAACTCGATCCATCGCGGCTGTCTCAAGTTCATATCCTTCTGTGAGAAGATTTACCTGAGACTCTGATGGTCAGAAAAGACTGTAAAGAACTTTCCCATCAGGTAGTGTCGCCATGTCTTCAGGGCGAAGACCACTACTGCTAACTCCAGGTCATGGGTAGCATAGTTCTGCTCATGAGGCCTCAAATGACGTGATCCATAGGCGATCACTGCCCGCTCCTGCATCAGGACACATTCGAGTCGGGTCCCTAATGCATCGCAGTAGACTACGTACCCTACTCCCTCTTCAGGCAACCTCAATATAGGTGCGCTGGTCAATCTCTGTCTCAGCTCCTAGAAGCTCTGCTGACATCAGTCTGACCACACAAATGGTTTTTCATTCTTTTTCAAGGTTGAGAGTGGTGCCACAACTCCAGAGAAATCTGGCACAAATCTCCGGTAGTATCCAGCTTGTCCCAAGAAACTCTGTACCTTCGTCACGCTCCTGGGTGGATCCCAAGATAGCACTGCCTTGATCTTCGCAGGATCCACTGCAACTCCCACCTCAGAGATGACGTGACCCAAGAAGTGGACCTCACATATCCAGAACTGACACTTCGAGAGATTTCCATAAAGCTAGTGCTCTCGAAGTGTGTCTAGTACAGCCCGTAAGTGGTAGGCGTGCTCCTCCTCAGTCGTCGAATATATCAAAAGGTCGTCGATGGAGACCATGAAAAATCGATCGAGGTATGGCAGAAAGATCATGTTCAAGAGGCCCATGAACACCGCTGGAGTATTGGTTACGCCGAAAGGAATAACCAAGAACTCATAGTGGCCATACCGACATCTGAAGGCCGTCTTCTTCACATCCTTGTCTCGAAATCTGAGCCGATGATAGCCTGGTCTGAGGTCTATCTTCGAGAACCACCGTTCTCCCTTGAGCTGATCGAAGAGGTCATCAATCCTCAGCAGCAGATACTTGTTCCTCACTGTCACCTAGTTCAGGTGATGATAGTCGACACACAGTCGCAAGCTCCCTTCCGCCTTCTTAGCGAACAATATCGGGGAATCCTAGGGTGAAACACTGGGTCGGATGAAACCCTTGCCCTGCAAGTCCCCTAACTGTACCCGTAGCTCTCGAAGCTCAGCGGGGGCCATCCGATATGCTGGAGTCGATATCGGGGCTGTCCCGGGGTACAGATCAATATGAAATTCTACCTCTCTGCAAGGAGGTAGCCCTGAAAATTCTTCGAGAAAGACGTCCACGTACTGATCCACCACTGTAGGAAAACTAGGACTTCAAACGACAACAGCTCCTAGGATTAGTCTAGCCAACTGGTGAGTGATGGGTTGTCCTCTCCTCTGCGGAAGTCCATCCTGTGCTGCGAAGGCTCCCTTCTCGCCGGTGAAGGTGAACCTGCTCCCGTCGGTGCGTACACATCGCACCTTGCACCTAATACAGTCAATCTGTGCATGGACTGTAGATAACCAATCCATGCCCATGATGAAGTCATAAGGCCTCGATGCTGCTACAAAAAGATCCCAGCTGAAGCTCTCGACTCCTAGAGTAAGCTCACACTGCCGGCACCAGTGCGTAATCATTGAGTCTGGTCCTGTAGGAGTCTCTAGCCGTAAGGATTGAGCCAACGGCTCTATCGGAATCTCCGAGCTCCGAACAAGGGCATCAGCTATGAAAGAGTGACTCGCTCCTCTGTCTATAAGAACTGCAACAAGGATGGAATAGACATCCGCTGCCTGGAGCTGTGCCTGTCTCTGCCCGCCAGCTCCATGTGGTCTAGGTGGAACTCCTGGTGGTGGTGGTGGCAGAGCCTCAAAGCGTCGCCCACCACCTGTTGCTCGGCCAGCTCCTCTTCCTTGTCTGCCTCCTCCTTTTGGACCTCCACGGTCGACCCTCTACCTCTGCATGGGTGGCCCCTCAACTGTCTGCTTCTCCTCAGCATGACGGGTCGGGCAGTCATGAGCCATGTGACCCTGCCCGCCGCATGCGTAGCACTGCCTGCCTCTCGAAAGATTGGCTCCATGCTATGTGCCCCGCACTGCTGATCCAGTGTCCTCAGGTCGTCATCCGGAAGGTCTGGTCTGCCTAGACCCATGAGTGATCTACCGGCTACCTACTGCTGAAGACTCCACTATCTGCCGCCCTGTGGTAGGTCTCGCTGTGGACTCACCAAGAAAGATCTCGATCAGAAGGGCTCGCTCCAGTACTCCTGCCTTAGTCGGAATGTTGAGGGAGATCAGCGATGCCCTGATCTCGTGTCTCTATCCCTGTTCAATGGTCTGGGCCCTGAAGAACGGGTGTCGTACCATGTCGGTCGAGTAACGCGAGAGATAGGTAAATCTCACCGAGTACTGGGCAACCGTCAAGTTTCCCTCACGCAGCTGAAGAACCTCCTCGATGCGCACTGCACGGAGGGTGGTCGGGACGAACTCTGAGCAGAAGAGGCCCTCAAAGTCTGTCCAGAGGAGAGATGCCTCATCGTGCACCTGGAACATCAAGCTCCACCATCGGCCTACTACCACGTGCAGTAGGCTCACAGCGAGGATCACCATGAGGTCTGCTGGTGTCCTCACCAGCCTGAAAACTTATATGACTGCCTGCAGCCAGTCCTCGGCTGCCTGGGGGTCCGTCTCCCCACGGAACCTAGGTGGTCGCTGGCACTGAAACTCGTGAAAAGCTCCAAGGCGACGTGCATCGTCAGCGGCGGGGGCTAGAAGCATCGGTGTCTCAGATGGTAGAGGTACCGCCGGTGCCTCTGCTGTCAAAGGGCCCTGTACTAAGGCCTCGTCGCTCGGCGGGCTATCGTCATGCTCAACTCTCGGAACCCTAGTTGGCTGCCTTCGTGGGGCCATCTTGAAAAGAAACCAGTGCGCCATGGTCCGAATAGTATACCTGGTGAGCTGACATAAAGTAATCACAATGAAAACTTGAAACACACATGCAATCAATGTTTTCGTGCATTAAGTCAGAAATCAGAAGTCAGGGTCCTCATGTACGGATACGTCGGTCGCCGCACCAACATTGGGCTCCCTGTACTGATAACCACACTCAATATGCTTAACATTGTTGCTTCACATAGAAGAAAGATCAGAATCTACGATAGAACCGAACTCCTCTGATACCAATTTGTCACGACCCGTCCTCGGGGCCCGTGCCGTGACTACCCCAAGCCCGCCTTCCATAGGCCAGGGGCTGGCGACTAGCACCAAGGCATAAATCCTGGTAAAGGAAAGGCATTTCTTTTGTAAAGTAAACAAGCACAACAGAGTAAGAAAGCGGAAAAAATTAAACACTATGTAAAAGCTGGTACAACAGTAAGTGCGGAAAAGTAAAGGGGGGCCGGAAATACAATCCCAACTGTAAAGTACAACTGAAAGGGAAAAAATAGCAACTGAAATGTAAAGCCGCAGCGTCGAGCCGTCCTCTGGAAGTCCCACCTGAAGGGTGAGTACAGATAGCCTCCACAGCTCCTCGGTCCAGCCATCCGCTCTGAGTACACTCCACCCAGTGGTCCACCTCTAGGTACCGTCCTACTTCGCAATCCTCCACTGCGATCAGTGTTGTCCATCGTCTATAACCAACATAATGTAGTGCGGGCATAGCCCGTACAGGGGTGAGTATAAGCTACTCAGTAGGGACCCCAAGACCCCTGAAGGTCTCCCAGAATCCACAAAGGAAAGATACAAATCATGAAGTAACATCCGACATGGCTTAGGTATATGTCCATACATATACGTAAGTCACCAATTCTCGCTCGGCTCCAACATCCGAGCTCAAGTACAACCCAGTCCACACAGGAAATCAAAAAGTAAATCCATACAGGATAGCACAACACAATCCACAAAGGAAAGAAAAACGTAAATCCACACTGGATAGCACAACACAGTCCACAATGGAAAGCGAACAGGGTTTCAGCTCACACAGGTATACATCTTCGAATAACGATAGAGATGATCATTGATCCATATAAGTCATCGGACCCACAAATGATCGATAGGTACTAACCCCCGCAATGACTGACAAAGGATCTGACCCACAAAGGATCGATAGGTAACTAACCCCCGCAAAGACCCACACAGGATCGGGCCCACATAGGACCTGTAGGCGCTGGCCCACACAGGACCACTGAGTGCTGACCCACACAGGATCGGACCCACACATGATCAGTAGAACTGACGCACAAAGGATCGCTGAGTACTGTAGTCATCGCCGTCAAATCCACTGAAGATCCTTGCACAGTCGTCGTCGTCACAGTAGCAGTCGCAGCCAGCTCTAGGGTTCCCGCACACAGTAAGCTCGTTCAGGAGGGTCCACTCCACGATCCGAGAGGCTGATACATTAACTGACACATAGTCTAGTGTTGATGTATCCAAAATTTCTGTATCGTCAACAGAAACTCAACGTCGCAGACGGCGCGTCAATCGGAAGCCCGGTCTGAGAGTTATTGGATTTTTCGTCCCAGGGGCCCGGTTGGTTTCTAAGGAAAAACCAACCCGACCGTAGTCCACTTGCATCTAATCCTCGTGTGGAGTAAGCCAAAAGATCCGTCTCACGTAGAGGAATTCAACGAAGTCGACGGCACGTCGATCGGACGTCTGAAGCTCAAGATATGAGTGTTTCCGCTCCGAGGGTCCGGTTGGTTTCGTGTACGAACCAACCCAGACGAACTCAAAGTATTCCGAAACCTGGAGTGTGATATATCGAAACTACCGTCTCGATCCAAGGATCACATCGCTGCTGACGGCGCGTCATTCGGAGGCCCGAAGCTCATGTTACAGGTAAAAGACCGAAAACGGTACGAAGACGGGGGGGTCTGGGCCCGGACCGACCTGGTTCGGCGCAGCCCGGCCCGGCCAGGGTGCGACCCGGCCGGTCGGGTCGGCCCGGCTCGACTGGGCAGAGCGGCCGAGCGAGGGAGCTGCGGGGCGCTGCCCCCGTAGGATGAAGGTGTCGCGGCCCCGCGTGGGGCCGTGTTGGATCAGCGGACGCGGAAAAGCCGCATCCCGGGAGTTCCAGACTCACACGGCCACGGGTCCGCTGGCCGCCGCCGTTGCGGAATCAGCAGGCGCGCCGCCACCTCCGGCCGCCGGGACCGCCGCGCCGACGACCCACGCCGCCGATGGGTTCCGTGGGCCACCAGAGTTGCTCCGGTGGTCTGATTTCGTTTCTATCTGCGCCGTAGCTCCTCCCGGGTCCCGTACTTCACTGCGGAAACAACGAATCACCTCTACGGCATGTTCTGTGATAGCCTATAAATCCGCACATCATCGAAGAACTACGGAGGGTTTTCGGACCGTGTTTGTTTGGCCTGCACCCTCCGGGTTAGGTGATAACAATCGGGAATAAAAATATTCAACACATTAATAACAATCAAGGCGCAATTTTAATAGAATTAAAATTGAACTTGATCTGGGTTCTTTTTTTTAAATGAAACAATCACGGGAATATAAATTATTTCACAAAAAAACCCGTACCTAATCAAGTCATCGCACGCGCATTCTTCGCGGAATTGATCACCGCGGAAGGAGGCGATCATCGCGTCGCGGAAGGGCGTCGCGTCGTCGCGGAAGGGCCTCGCGTCGTTGCGGAAGGGCGTCGCGTCGACGAACTCCGAGGTTCAATAACATGTATATTTAATTATATTAATTAAATCAATGATGTTGTTATAACCCACAAAGAGATTTAAAAGAAGAAACCTGAAATCTCTTACCTCAAGCAGTTACTGATCAGAGATCATTGCGGGGAAGAACGTCTCGGAAGAATCATCATCAATGTCCGAGGGTGACGGCGTTCTTCGCGTTCTTCACGTTCTTCGTGAAGGAGGATGAAGGCACAAAATTTGTCAAAACCTCTCAACGAGCAATCCTCAAGATGTCATGCGTTGGTCTTATTTTATTATTACGCCAACGGATTGTAAACAGGTTATGAAACGATTAAATTAATTCATATAATTAATTCAATGAATAGAACCGCCCAATTAATTGGTGCATTAAGAATTTAAGAAAACAAGTCAGTTGACTTTCATAATGACGGGTTTTCACGGGGGCGTTACTTAGCGGAAAAGAAACGGTGGGGCTCGTGCGGGCCCTATCTCACAAATATCCTACCATGAGGGTAGGATATTTTTGGATAGCACCATATCTGCATCAACTCAGCATAAGAAGCTTTAAGTGGCTTTCAAGTGGCTTTAAGTGAAATAAAATAATGTTTGTCGTACCAATTATTTTATTTCTTAACTTTAAGCCCAAAAATTAAAAACCACACCCGAGCAAACACAACTCCGGAAGAGGCGTTTCTAAGCAGAAACCGGCACTGTGATTCCATCGGTGCCCTCAGAATTCGATTCCAAGCACCGGTTCAAAAGTTAGAAAAACTCGCTCGTCCGTTCACTGAACGTACCCAAGCCAAACTTCGGAAAATGATTCCGGGCACACCGGGCCTCAGAATCAGGTGCTGTCAGAAACTGAGTTCGTGTAGAAATCCAAAGAAAATTAAGAAAAAAATTTCCCTTTATTTTTCGGGTCTTTACACCACCATACTAGACTCCCACTAGCATCTGGTTCATCCTACACATGGATTTCTAAGGCCCGATTCTTACCACCATCAAACGTGGTCTGTGGACTGTGTTTCCGTATCAGTTCCATGGCCAACCCATGGGTTGACTGTGTAGATGCGGCATTAGTTGACACCGCCACCATGCTATACTACGGCTAGGTCAGTTTTGTCCTATTCATCTCTAGTGCAACATCAAGGATTTTCATCTCGCGCCTCTGATTGCTGCCTTGGGCCACCACTTATTTCCGCCTCTAGCATCGGTGCACTTGCGGTTGCCGTTGTGGGCCACTAGACATGCTCTGGTGATCTATTTCTCAATATATTAGCACCTATGGGCTTCTTGGGGAATCACCATCACTATCAAACACTCTTCTCCGTTTTCCAATTATTGTTGGGGGTCTTGCCTCTTTTGGAACCCCCATCAATAATCTGGCGTGATCTTACGGGCCTGTTTGTGAAGAATAATAGGAGAAAGGGTGGATCACAAAGATCACCCAATGAACAATGTATGCCTTTGTTCCTATTGTCCTAGATTAATTCTTCTCAGTGGGGTGACAAAAGATAATTAAATAACTAATATTTTTATCCCCCCAAAAAAACCAAATTATTTATTCCTAATCCTAGAAGAAAAAATCACTAATGGATCAACTAGTTAGTGAGTTGATCTACATTCATTGTATAAATGAGAATACTAGGGGGAAATCAAACAGAATTAATGCCTACATTGGAAAATAGATATTTGTCGAGGATGATTTTTTATCATCATATTTCATTCTACAATCCTGGATCTGATATCCAAAGTGTCATCACCACTTTTGGATTCATTGGAATTCATTGATGGAGAGGTTTCCTTCATCATTCTTTATAGTAATTCCTGGGTTTTTCTTCAACCCTGAATCCCTACTTAATTATAGAAGGAATATATGCACCGCATTGCAGCATCTTCATAGTTTTTCAATAAAGAGGTACATTAATGAATTCATCGTCACCTCATTAAATCACAAAAGTGCTGAAAAGTCGCTACGTAACAAAGAAGAGAATATAATAAATTAACTTTTTTGTGTTATTTTATTTTTATTCAGAAAATTATGAAAACTATATTTTTCTATCAACCCACGCTAGTAAATGTTATTCCCTTTATAGGTGAATACTGATTCTTTTATATCAATGGTGACCTCATTGTTTTGACTCAGGAACTTGTATAAAATCTAGAAAGACCCGCTGGCAAAATTATTTAATGAACATTAAAATTAGATCAAAAATGAATTTCTCCAACTCCAGGAATCAGGATCACATGTCGTCTTAGAGACTAGTGTCAATAATAATCCAATTTATTTTTAATTAGTATTACACTGAATTATAATTAATTACTGTAATGTCCCTAATCCAGGTCCTACCAATGGTACCCTGTACCCAGTTAGTCACATGGCCTCAAACACATTTCCCCAAATGCCAGAGGCTGCCGACTAGCAGTTAGGTCATTGGGTGTTATAGTGGGAAAACTATCACCTCATTAGCAAAGTAATAAATTGGAAAAAAAAATAAACTATATTGGAAACAATAATACCCAACAAAAAAAAGAAAAATTGATAGACTGGTAGTAAATAAACAAATGATCACAAATATAAATGATACATGTCACATATTTCTAGTAGAGCAGCCAAACAATTCAAAATACTATTAAAACTATACTAATCCAAATTATGAAATAAAAATGAAAACTCATGCTGTATCACAAGACTCATCTTCATCCCATGATCTCTAGCTCCATTAGGAATCATGTACCTGATGTAGAAGGGTGTTTTCCCTTATCTTTACATGAAACAATATAATCTTTTTGGGTAAAAAAGAATGACCAAAATCGTGAATGAGACAAATCCTAGTAGGAAACCACCAAAATACATATGCCTACCTGTATGTGAATATATAGATGATGAAATATGAAAAGTGAAGAGACAAACCAGAAAGAAATTAAAATTAAATAATCTTATAGTTTCTAATTAAATTCATTTACATTCTTTAATTAATCATTCCATTGAATAAAAAAATATTAGGATCTATCCTATGCTATATATCCCGTTTGTAATAGAAAAACAGAAATATCAGAAGTGTTGGACCCATGACCGTTCTATAATAGAAATGGAGTATGGTTTGTTGAAATATGGTGTTGCGAAAAAGAATCATACGTGCCCAATGGGACGTCAAAAATGGTTTTTCCTACTCGGAAAGAATCTTATGTGCACCAATGATAACACATCATGATCTTGCCCGTAGGGTCATCAAGGGACTATAAATATTATGCTACCCCTAAAGAATAAATAATAATTTTCCGACGAATATCTGGTTTCTCAGCCATACGAAATATTTGTGTGCGAAAGATTAGAAGAGAGTAAATGTTGAACGCAAGGTATTCCTTTAGTCTAAAAAGGCTAAGTGAACCCTTTGTTGTAGTTGCACAAAAGATAATGGTTGGTCATAAATCAAGAGCTGCATGAAACTCATATTTTGTGACAAATCCCAAATATTACGGAAAAGTTGTGGTATTTCACACAAGTGTTGTGTTATGTTTCTAATAGGCTTTTTAATATTTGATTTAGTTTTTCAGTGCTTTCAAGTGCATCAGTTCAGGACATCGATGAATAAAGTGTCTCATGCTGAATAGAGATGGTGACTTCAATGAAAATCTACTGAAGACACCTTAATGTTGAGAAAACTGTGTTTGACTTCTCTCAAGGGAGTGATCTAGGGGTGTAGAAGGAAGTGATCTAATGGACATAGTGAGCAATCCCTGACCCTTTTAAAGGCATTATACCTATTAGGGTGTTATATGGTCCTTCAAGTGGTATCAGAGGTGAGGTTAATTGGTGTTTGATTTGTCTTATACCATTAAGGATAATTAATCCAATGTCGGAGGAGTCCCCTTCTTTAATGGAAGTAATTTTTTCAGTTCTGAAATAACATAATGATATATCATCAATGATCTCCTAGAATGGAAGTCTTATTTTCTACTATGTAAGGAATAAAATTACTAATCTAACAGGCATGTCAACGATTGATGCATACATGAATTTTTTTGAATTAGATGCTAAAGCACAGAATGCACTCATCATAGCCCTTTATGATCAAATTTATCTAAAGGTGATGACTTCCACCTTAGAAAAGTCCACGTGGGATAATCCTAAAAATATTTATGTAGGAGATAGAAAAGTGAAGGAGGTGAAACTACAAGTCTTGCACAATATGATTGATTATCTGAAGATAAATTATGATGAGAATACAGACTCATTCTTCAATAATATTACTGAAGTGGATGGAGCAATTCAGTGTCTAGGAGAATAAATAAATGACATTGATATTAATAAAAATATATTAGGAGTACTTTCACACCTATAAAATGAAATGGTGTCATCTATTTAGGAATGATATCTTTCCAAACATTCTCTAGATGATCTGCTGAGAAATCTAGTGGCATATGAAATGAGAGTGAAACCAGAAGAATCTATGACTCGAGTGAGAAAGGAAATTGTGTCAAGGAAATAGATAAAATAAAAATTTCAAAATATAGAAGTGGTGAATTTTATGAGGGAAAATAAATTCATTCTTTTTTTTTCTAAGATTTTCTTGAAGGGAAAAGTTAAATTGAATGGGAAGTTACATCTTATTTTCTTTTGTGGTGGAAAAGTTGGTAACATTGCCTCTCATTTCTTACTAAAGATCAATTATGAAGATAGTAAAGATGAAAAAATTGAGAAGCCATAGAAAGGGTTTTAAAAAAAGGAAGACTTTAAATCTATAAAGAAAGTATCGAAGAAGAGTTTTATATGTGAAGAAGAAGTTGATGATAATTAATTCTTTGAAGAAGTAGAAGAACAAGAATTTAAAATTGGAAACCATGCTTCCATGAAATCCACTATTGAAAAATCAGAACCATCAAATGATAATGGTGCAGACAATCAGTGGACAAATAATACCAATCCCTAGTTTCAACTTAAAGATTCTGTTATTAAGCTTAAGATCAAATGTAAGAGTTTCAATACGTGGAAATCAATTGTAGTAGAATCACTTGATTATGTTTATTTTCTCGAAGATGAAATTGAATGACAAGATGAATTTCTGAAAGTGCAGTATAAAATCCCTGAAATCATTGATGATTTAGTAAATGTAAAGCTAAGAATTGATGAGTAGTAAAAGGTTATCAATGAAATCAACAACATACTGGAAGAAATGAACAAGACCACTGAGGGTCTTGAAGAGGAAGTTGTTACTCTTAGATGTAAACTTGATAGTGAATCAATTTCAAACGAATCAAGGAAGAAAATATATTTTGGAAGGTTCTCTGATTCAACGATGCTGGAGAGGGAGAAATGTGTTTCTAATGGTGTTGAAATAATTTTGAATGATCATAGATATGCATACATGGGAAATTGTGAAATCAGTTGTGAGGTTTAATTGTTTAATGCTACCATTAAATGTGACCAAAATAATGGTATACTAAAAGTGGGTGATATGAAAAAATCACCTGAAGTGATGTAAAAGAAAAACCAAACTCAATCTGAATGAAGAATATAAGACTAAATTCGAGACTTCAGGAATTAGAGGATATCAAAATACTATCCCACAGAAGAATGAATGGGGATAAATGAAAATGAACAGAAATATCATCTCACGAAGTATCAGATATGTGGATATATGGGCCATACCATGTCATATTGTGAAGAGGCAAGAATATATTTTAATGCAGAAGAGATATGAGTAAAATAAAGAAGAAAAAATTTATATCCTAATTATTTAAAATAAAAATTTTTGATGGATATTGTTTTCATTATTCTTACTTTCGTGATAAGGCCGGTGATATTAGGTAGAAGAATGACATGGACACCTCATACTGGAGTTTGAGACAAGTCAAAGTTTGTCAATATGATAGTGTTCCCCTTAAAAATTGGTTTTCTCTTCTAGAATAGGATTTAAAATATAAGTAACACATGTACGTGAAAGATATAATTGAAAGGCCCTCAGTGTCTTACACTCAGTTCAATGTCTCATGGAATTAAAAGAATAAAATTTATAAATCCAACATGGAGAGGTAGACCTCAATGACAAAAAAAATCAATAGAACCTATTTTCTAGATAGTGGTTGTTCATCTCATATGACATGTAATGGATTCCTACTAGTGGATTTCAAAAGGAGGGTTGATGGAACAATACAGTTTGGAAATGATGGAGCACTAAAAATCATACGTAGTGGAAGTAATGATCTAGATAATAGAGATATAAAGAAAAATTAAGTCCTCTATATGGATGGCCTATGTCATAATATCCTCAGTGTGAGTCAACTATGTGAATGATGAATTCTAGTTACTTTTAATCAAAAAGGATTCACTATCATGGGAACGAAAAGAAATTCACTTATGAAGGGATACAGAATAGAAGGAAACCTATATCAGGTTGATAGTAATGAAAACATTATCTACAAGAGTATTGAGGAAAAAAAGAACATGTGGCATCGTCTATTGGGGAACATCAATCATCAAGACATGGAGAAAATATAAAAATTGTTGATTATCTTAGAAATTTCCAACATGAAGCGTAAATGTGAATAGTATTGTGATGCTTACATTCGGGGGAAGCTGGTTTGCAATTCATGTCATCCAATGAATAAAATAGCATCTCATCTTTTTGATCTCCTTCATACAAACATATGTGGACCAATAAATTTTGATGAAACTCATAGAGAAAGGCACTTCATTCTTTTCATTGACGATTACTGTATAATTTCCTGGGTAATGGTTATACCCAAGAAAAGTCATCTTCTTGATAGCAGGAAAACATATCATCGAATCGCTGATAAATATACTAGATCAACAATCATAGTGATGTCATATGAAAATGGAGGGGAATCCCCATCCATTGAATTTGATAATTACCTAGAGAATCATGGGATACAACATGAGGTTGTCTTTGTGATAACTCCACAAAAAATGGAGTTGTTGAATGTAGGAATCGACATGTGAACAACATGGAAAGAACTTTTCTGATTGAGATTTTTATTCCACAATATTACTGGAAACAGGCCTTTTATATTGCATAATATATTCAAAATTAAAAAAGGATTTATATGGGTGAGATGAAGACACCATATGAAATTTGGCATGGAATGAAGCCCTCTTTAGAATAAAATCGTGTTTTTTGAAATAATTATTCATCAAAAAACAACAATGGGAATCAAGGGAAGTACAATGATAATGTACATGAAGGAATTTTACATGGATACTCAATGAGCATCAAATCATAAAAGTGTTTCAACAAGAGATTAGGAAGGATTATGGAATTTAGTTATGTTAAGATCATTGTAGAGAAAAAAGAAATGTTTCAGGGATTTCATTTTCTGAAGTGATAGAAAGTGAGGACAAAACTGAACATGGAGTAAATTAAAATATTGAAATAGAGGAATGTGTACAAAACACTGAAGAGTTACATCATGATGTTAACTCAGACAAAGAATCTGAAAAAAGAAACCTTAGCTGGTGATAATGTCACTAAACCTCACATGAGTAATAGAAGTGTTGAGATTGATCTATCTAGCATAATTGGGGATAGGAGTACAACCACACAAACAAGGAGGATGAGGAAAAACACACAATCTAGATTTATGTCAGTTGTAGAACCATACTCATTTGATGAAGCTGAAAAGGATGAATCATAGTTGAAATCCAACAATTAAGAGTTATATGAGATTGAAAATAATTAGACATGGGATATAGTCAGGAGAATCGAAGGTCACAATGTGATTGGTACAAAATGGATCTCTAAGTATAGGATTGATGAGCATAAAGGTGTTATTAGAAACATGTCATGACTGGAATGTAAAGAATATTCCCAGATTGAAGGTGTTGATTTTGAAGTAAAATTATCTTCAGTGTCTTGACTAGATAAATTAGTCATTTTCTTTCCATGTAACTCCAAAAAGGATAAAATTATATCAAATTAATGTCAAGATGGAATTATTTAATTGTGGTATCAAAGACAAAGTCTACATTGAACAACTGTGCTTTTTATTCTCGGTCCTGATGAAACAATGTTTTGAAAACTAAATAAAGAACTCAATTTATAGACACATGCACCATAAGAGTGTTACTCTTAATTGGATTATTATCTAAAGAAGTAGGAATTAAAACGAGGAGGAGTAGATCACAATATCTATGTGATGAATTCTCCGAAAAATCAATTCATGGTTATTATTTACATTGATGACATTATATTTAGTGGAAGAAGGCTGAAATCAGTAGATGAATTCTCCAATCATATGAAATCATATTTTTGAAATTACTATGATTGGGGTGCTCACATATATCTTGGGGCTACAGGTAATTCAAAAAAAGGATTACACATTCATTTCTTAGTAATAGTTGTAATGAGTGATGCTAAAGAAAATTAATATGCTTGACTTGAAACCAATGTCAACTCCGACTCCGGTTGGATCCAAACCAAGAAAACATATGGATGAGACATTTATAGATCCCACAATGTGTATAAGGGTCATTTGGATATTATTTAACCTGATAACAAGGTGACTAGAGATTGTTTTCCAACATGCATAGAAGCCCACTTTCAGAATTATCAGAAAGAAGAATATATGGATGCAGTAAAAAGAATCATGAGGTATATTCAAGGTACTCACAATTTTGTCTTATACATTCCTGTTGGAAGGGATAATAAATTATCAATATTTTCTGACACTAACTTGATTGGAGATGTAATTGACAGAAATTCCACTGAAGGTGGAGGATTCTATATTTGGCAGAAATGTGTTGGCTGGTTGAGCATGAAATAAGAACATACTTATCATAGTACTTCTGAAGCTGAGTATATATCCTTTACAAAGGATTTCACTAAATTAATATGGATGTAGGAACAACTAAAAAATATTGGTGATGAGGTGAAACAACCAATGTTGATTTACTATGATAGGAAGAGTGAAATTGATCTTATGAATAATCATTTTCAGAATTATCGTACAAAACATATTGAAATTAGATATCAATTTATCAAAGAAAAAGTAGAACATGGTGTGGTTAAAATGGATCATGTAGGAATTGATGAAAAAATGGCTGATATCCTGACTATGCCCCTGTCTGCAGTTGTGTTTGAGAAACATCGGTTTCACCTCGGAGATCTTCTACCTCCCAGTGCGTAAGGAGGTTATGAAATTATTCTCTCCCCTATTTTTTAATGGTTTTAATTTGTTTTGTGAATGTTTTTCATGTTTATGGGAGAGATACAATCCACGAGGAGTATATTCTGAGCTCTAAAATGTATGATTACCCATCATTGGGTTTATTGCCATTGGGGGACAAATGGATAGAATGTGGTCTCTCTGGATGAGAGAAGACAGAGAGAATCTTGGCTGAAGAGGGAGAGAATAGTGAAGGGAGAAAACATTCTAGTTTTATGTTGAAATAGTTATATATTTCCTTTAAACACTTTATAATACAATTCATGTATTCTCTCTTGTTTTATACATCGAAAATTTCTCACATAGACTTAGAGCGTTGGGTGAGATGATTCTTGCCTAATAGGATTTAATAGTGGCTAGTGCACTTTTGACTCGTTATGGAGATTGAAAACAAACCCAAAAGGGAGATTGTTGGACCCACGACCATTCTATGTAGGAAATGAAGTATGGTTTGTTTTTTTTTCAATCCTCATTAGATGTTAAGAATTCTTACCAGGAAAGGGATTATAACGTTCAAGTAGACAACAACATTAAAGGTGGCATTGTTTCCTAGTGTTTTCCAATTTTTTGGGCCTGAGAATCAGAAAATTGTGAAATGTGTGGTTGGAAAAGGATTTTTTGTGCAATAATAGAGGGTGTTTGGAAACTTGCACATATGGATAATTTTGGGATCAGTTCATCAGTATAAGACAAAGTCAAAAATTTCGTGCAAGTCATAAATGTGTGGGGAAGATGGTGTTGTGCAGAAAAATTTTAAACGCCGAATGAGATGTCAAATGGGGTTTTTGAAAGATCGGAAAGAAACTTACATGCACCGAATAAAACACATCGACATCTTTCACGTAGGGTCATTAAGGGCCTATAAATATACCATTATACACATTTAAGACTTAAGAATTTTCCAAGGTAAATCTATTTCATCAGCCGCGTGAATGATTTGTGACTAAAATATTGGAAGAGTGTAAATCTTGCACCCAAGGTATTCCTTTAGTCTAAAAAGAGAAAGTGAACACTTGCGTGCAGTTGAACGAAATATAAGGGTTGCGCGGAAATCAGGGGTTGCATGAAGTTCATCTTTCATGACAATTCCCAAATCATGTGCACAAGTTGTGGTATTACGCACAAGTGTTGGGTAATGATTCTGACATGCTTCTGAATATCTGATTCATTGGTTTAGTTATTTCATGTGCATCGGTTCAGGACTTCAATTAATGCAGTGTCTCGTGATGAATACAGAAAAAGGATTCAATGAAAATCTATTGAAGGGACCTTCATGTTAATAAACTGAGTTTGACTTCTCTCAAGGTAGTGAGCTCGGGGTGTTAACAGAAGGGATCTGAGGTTCATAGTGATCTATCCCTAAACCATGTAAAGGTATTGTTCATGGAACTGAGTGTCTGTGACCACAACTTTTAATCCTCAAACATGTAATGATTAGTGGATTTAGGTACAACTGACACACTGTCATCATATGCTCCTTGGATGTAGCCCTTTACAGTGAACCAAGTAAAAGTATTGTTTCATCTCCCTATATACCCTTGTTTGAAAAATTTAACAAGTTCCTACCAATGTGGGAAAAATATCCATAGATTTAAAAAGAAGATGTGCACACCCTTATTCACCCCTTCCCTCTCAGGGTGATCCAGGGTCCTTGAAGAATTCCAACTAACAATCAATGAAGACGAAGTCCAAGCTTTTTCATTGACTTTTCTAACTCGTCACATAAAAATCATTAAAATTCAACCTTTACATAGTGGGACGATCACGTAGTCTAACCCCTATTATCATGTTTTCCAAAAAAAGAACCACACGAAGAATCAACCATCATCAATTCCCCCTATGGTATTTTAACGATGAACTACAGACTCTCTGAGGAAGCACTCAACATTTATTCCCCATGGGTTCTCACATCGGTATACTATAGGATCTATGAGGGAGCACTCACCATCAATCCCCCCTATGGTCCCACAACATTAACATAACAGACACTTTGGGGAATACCTCAATGTAAATTTCTCCAATGGTCTTATTACTCCTGGTTCTCAAAACCCTATGTAATACAATCATGCACAAATGATATCCCGTAGCCCAATTAATCTCAACTACTCCAAGGCTATGTAGATGAAATGTAGAACACATGAATATAACAATATTAAATTAAGAAAAAAATTCCAACCTAACATGAAAGACAAGGAAACAAGGCCTACCTAATAAGTAACATGGACCAATCAGTCATAAACATTCAAATAAGGAAACACACCCATCAATTTCCCCTATACATGAAATTAATCTGAATATATCAATTAAAAACTTAAATATATCAATCAATCTAAGGAAGTTGATAATAGGGTTCAATTATTTAACATGAAATACCAGAATCATGGGTAATCAACACTATTTCATATATATCTAAATGAAGAAAACCAAAAGAGATCCAACCACCTAACAGAATGTTTCACAAAGAACACTCTAAAAGGTTTTCCCTTGAATAAGCCTAGAACACCGTAGATCTAAAAAAAGGTTATAAAATGTTCAACTGTAGATCACTCTTGATAGAGGAAATATCTTGACGAGAGGCTCTATGTAAATAGAGAACTCAACAATTGGAATCCATCCCACTTGGGAGTGCCTCAATTGTAGCTCAGATGGATGAACGAGAGGCACTCGAAGATAATTAGTCATACGTCCCTCTCTTGTATAAGACATGGGAAGAAAAAAAGAGTTCTAAAGATGAGAAGTAACCCCGGTCTGATTAATCAAATAAAAATAAAAGTATAATGCATTTTCATTTAATGTACACACCATGTACTAGCATCCACCATCCCCTTCTTAAGGTGGTCCACACGGCCATGTACTCGGCAGTTACACGTCTAGTACATGAATATATGTGGAAACCAGGTACATGGCGTGTACTCAATAGTACACAACATGTAATTATAAAATTACTAAAATCATCCTTTTTCCTAAAAAAACATTAAAACTATATCCAAACATGAAATGAAGATATGTTTTCTTACAAAATTACCCCTTCAAGCAATTGTCCCTGAATTTACCTTATAATGGTGGAAATGAAGATACATCAAACAACTCTGGCCACTGTGATTATATGTCGGCATCCCTCTCCCATGTCTCGTGTTGTACTCTCCCATAGTAGCGTCACACCCATACCAGAGGAACATACCAGCAATATATAATCTTCTTACTGTGATACCCACTACTAATAGGGTGCTCATCCAATGATGTATCCACCTCCAACTCAAACTCCTCATGTTGAAAAATGTGAGACGGGTTTGAAAAGTAGCATTGTAGCTGAGAAATGTGGAACATGTCATGCATATCCCAATACCTCTGAGGTAACTTAATCCGATAAGAAACAGAACCGACTCACAGAAAGACCTATAATGGCCCAACATATCCCATGGAATGCTTTCCCTGTCTCTTAATCCTCTTGTGTCATATCCTTAGTGTGACATATAAGAAAACATGATCTCCGACTTCAAAATCTAGATGTCGGCTCTGTTAGTCGGCATAAGATTTTTGGACATACTGTGAAATATCGATCCTCTTCCGAATCAACTCAACAAGTTCAGTGGTCTTATTAATAAGATAAGGTCCCATCACTGCTACCTCTCCTGTCTCTAGCCAACATATTGTTGATCAGCCATACCTACTGTATAAAGATTTATAAGGTGACATCTGAATCGTCCCATGAAAGCAGTTATTGTAAGAAAACTCCACTATGGGTATGTGTCTTCCCCAAGCCACCCCCACCACAAAAATAGGACAAATTATATTTAGCAGGTCCTCCCAAACCTAAACTGTGCTCTCAGACTTGCCATCTATCTCGAGATGGTAAGATATACTCAGAAGTACCTCTGTACCCAAAGACCTCTATAGTCCCTTCTAGACATGCGATGTAAACTGGAAGTACCTATATTAAATCATAGAGTGAGGAATCCCATGAAAAAGTACAGTCTAAAGGATTTACATCCATCCCAAATCAACAAAAATGAAGGCCTCCTTGATCTGTAAGAAGTGTGAAACCTTTATGGTTCTATCAAAGAAATCGCAAATAGAATCATTCATTAATTAAAACTTTGGTAAACCTATCATGAATTCCATCATCACATCATTCCACTTCCACTCAAGAATGGGTAACATCTATAAAATTGTAGTCGGTCATTGATGCTCTGCCCTCACCTGATGATAGCTGGAACATCTCATTATGAAGCCAGCAACATTACTATTCATACCTTGACAACAATACCGATGGTGTAAATATCAATACATCTTGGTCACGCCAGTAGGAACTACCCATGATGTGTAATGAAAAACCCACATCATCTTCTCGCGTATGTATCTCGATAGCCATATGAATCCATGAATGATCATGATATTATCCTCACCTATGGTCCACCAAAGAGTAGGGTCCTCTCCTTACACACTCTCTTGTAAGAGTATGACTTACGAATATGATATCTTCCACATTTTTAACTAATCTAGTAGAGTAGATTTAATAGATACTGAAGAAAGAAATGACTTCCCCTCTCTATTGTCCGACTCTAAATGCATCATAGAGAACAGATCCATAAGTTTACACTCACTACTGGACTCCTGAATAGTTTGTATATATTTCCTCCTAGTCAATGCAGTAGCCACAACATTTCCTTTCCCAATCATGCTGGAATTATCGAAGATAAAATAATGAAGGTACTCAACCAACCTTATCTTTCTCAAATTCATATCACTCAAAGTAACAATATACTTCTTAATTTTATGTTCAGTGAAAAACACAAAATGCTCTACCGAAAGATAATTCCTCTAACAGAGTGAATAATGTTCAACTGTTGGTAACTTGAGATCATGTATCGGGTATTTCTTATCATGTGGCCACAACAGTCGAGACCCTTATGCAATGGATCCTTTTTCCGGCATATTCACTACTCCCAGCCTGGTACCGAATTCATCTCAGTAAATGATGTAACTCATTCTTAGATTTGTTAAGACTAGTATCCTTGTTGATTTTAATCTCCATTTCAGATCATGAAAGGCAGACTCATAAGAATATGCCCATGGGTACTTTGCTCCCTTCTTAGTCAAACATTTTAGTACTGCTACTAAGCATGAAATTTCCTGTATAAAATGCATGTAGAAATTAGATTTCCCCAGAAAACTCCATACCTCAAAGTTGTTCTTCACCTAGTTCATTGAAACTAATTCTCTCAATTTCACTAGGTCTACTAATACTCCTGTCTTTGATATGAAAATACCCAATAAGTGAATCTGGTCCATCCAAAAGTGGAATTTTCAGATATTATCATATAACTGATGATCTCATACTATATTCAAAATATTTCAAGATGGGTGTCATGGTCTTGTCGAGGGTGAGAGTTCACGAGGATATCAACCACCAAAATGACCACAATTTAATCAGGAATCGATGGAAAACTCGGTTCATTAGTTCCTTGAAAACTTATGGCGCATTCATGTGACCCCACAGAATAAAAACATACTCGTATAGACCATAAATGCTCTGAAAATCTATTAGAGGTATATCTGATGGTTTAATATGAAACTATTGATATCTATATCTAAATTTAATCTCTGGGAACACCAGAGATCATCGAATTTAATCAATGATATCATAAATCCATAACAAGTGATATCAGTTCATAACCATCAACTTATTCAGCTTCCAATAATCCTCGCAAATTTTGATGGTACCATCCTCGTTATTTGCAAGCAGGATAGGAGATCCCCAAGTATAAGTACTGGTTCAGATGAAAACCATTTCCTATAAATCCTCTAACTACTTCTATAGGTCATGTGACTCTGGTATAGCCATCCTATAAGGAAAAAATGTACTCCATTTCTGCTCCAACCACAAGATCAACAGTGAAATGCACCTCTCTCCCTGGAGGTAAACAGGAAAATTCATTTGGAAAGAAATCCTTGAAATGGGCAGACAATGGAGGAATGTCCATATGTGATGTCCCCTAGTCATCTAGATATAAACTATCAATCTAGGATGTAATTCATCCCAACCCAAGATGCTCGAGTCTAGCTCTACTTGCTTAAACATCTCACACTCCCTTGTGTAGAAAAATCATACCCTTTGCTGATGTGAAACTCATCCTAGGATGATATGAATCACCAAAGTCATGGATATAGACTAAAAACACCATTAAGATAATGATGTAAAATCCTTTCATCTACAAGACGTAGAAGTCCCATAAGAAGTGACACCCACCATCCTCAAAAGGGAACTATTTGGACTAATGTACCGAATCTATTCTAATCCCCCTCAGAGTGTATAGCATCATAACATCCTCATAATAAAATATATAGATCCCAAGGCTCTACAAAGTGTCAAAAAATAAAAAACAATGGGATGCCCCTATACAAAATATAGAATAAGCTAAAATTGAGGCAAAAGGAATCATAGCTCTAACCAAAGAGGCTCTGGGATCCTACTATAGCTGGGTGTGCTCCACTGCAATGGTCTGATCTATACCACAGCCCTATAACCCTACCAGACTACCTTGAGCTGATCCACCTAGCTGTCTCTTGAAGCATGCTGACTGGCTACCACACCCAAAACCTCCTTCGTGACATGAATGGTTGGGCGAAATCTAGTTCCCTAAATGATGAAGAACATGTTGTACTACTCCTAAACATGGAGTAATAGCATTACCCTCTCACTATCATATGGTGAGAAAAACTAGAAAAAATGCTGAAGATGGCCCATATTTTGGAAACATCATCACTTGAATAGGTCTCTCAGTCACTGCGGTCTCATATACCCACTCTTACCACACTGTTAGCATAACACATGTCTATCTGAAAGAGTATCATGTCTACTCAGATCATTCTGTGTAGACTCCATGAGGGTCATCCTTGTATTAGTCGGAGGAGTACCAACTCTAAATAGAGAACCGCCCTGGCTCACAGCTCCAAACTCCCTCGGATTACGCTTGGTGATCAGTGCCAGATTGACTATAGAAGATATAGAAATCAATCTGAAGATGTTCACCTAGGATCAGATGTCATGTTGGAGACTATACTAAAAATTCCTTGCCAAAAATAACTCATCACCCCCTAGAATAGGTTTGAAGTATTGGAGCTCTATGAACTGAGATGAATACTCCATTACATAAAGAGCACCCATTTCTAGCCCCATGTTCTCTCAGGATCGGTCTACCCTAAAGGTATCCAGATGAAAAATTCATAGAAAATTTATTGGAACACATCACATACAATAACTCATTGGCGTCCCGCCTGTGATATAACATCCCAATATCTCATTGTGGACTATTAGAGCATGTACATTGTGAGCTTCACCATTCACTCAAGTGGTGTATAGAGATGATGAAAGCTAGACCTTATGGATTCTAACAATGAATCCATAGCCTGAGGTCCTCCCTCCGATAAAAATGTGCGAGGATTCTGCTACTGAAAACCCCATGCCATCTCTACAATAGAGAAGGGTAGTATGTGGTTCTCCCTGGTTGGTCTGCATAAATCTCATGAAGCCTTGTCAAAACTGTGCATCAGCACCAGTATCTGGTATAACAACTGGTGCCAATATAGGCACGACAATAGGATTTCTGGTAGTCCTGAATCTGCCAATTCTATCGTCTGATCAATTCCATGTATCTGGCATAAAACCAGAAGAAAACTCAGTGGCATGACTCTCTAAGGTCAATTTCACACCGTAGTTAAGATTATCGAGGACTAATTCATAGAAGTGATAGAAGGAACTTGAGGAAAAACATTCATGTTTTTAAAAATAGGGTTACACTGAGTTTATACCCTGCACACAACATGTTCCATTGGGTTTCATAATGGTCATGTACCTTTGGAAAACCCGGTCTCATAGCACCCCTACACACGGCGTGTTCCTCCATAGACATAGAGTGTACTTGAATCTCCCCCCCTTCCCATGTGCTTCTACATGGCTGAACCATATGGTTCTCTCTTGGGTAACACAAAATGGTTTCTTCACCCTACACATAGTGTGTACTACTTATGTTATAACAACCCATGCCATTAGTTACATGGTTGGAAAATAGTTGACTCTACACAGCATGGAGGAATGGGACACTATGTCTACATCTTATGTCTTTATCCACCTATGTCATTAATCACACGACTGGATACATGGCCTCTTTGGCATTGCGTGTACTCCCAACACACATCGTGTTCCACCCAAGTTCCTATACCTTGTGTCTCTAGTCACATAGTATGTCACACGATTAAATAGAACATAGTGGGTACATACTACACATGGAATATACATAATAAAAGTTATTTTAATATAAAACATTAGAACACATGACATGTGTTCATAACACCACACATCACATTATCCGGGTTTCTAGATGGTAGACATCTCAAAATTCTCTTGAACCCTTGAAAATATATAATTTCTTCCACATAATGAAAAATTCTTACCCGTGGTATCCCATACTCCCATGAATCAACATTAAACATCTTTATTCATATAATAACATGACAAAATTCAACTAAAGATTATACATGATCCACTAAATTCCAATCTGTGCAGGAGCATAACAACTTAGGAACAAAATTCCAGTGTCCATACAAATTAAACACTACCTATTATGATACAATATCAAAATAGTATGTATTATATCACAACATCTATCATAATATCATGCATATCAACCACAACATCAATCATAGCATGATGAAACTAGTAATGCACCGTAAATGGCATGAAAAGAATGCATAACATGAGATCTTTAATAAGATCCTATATGATGTAGTATAGAGAATACCATCATCTCGTTGGGTTGAAACAGAAATATAACCGCAATAATATCAGTGATAATAGTACAATACACGTGAATCACCCTATAGTGAAAATCATATCAACTGTAACAATTGCAAAAACCTGAAAATTTGATATTTTTTAGGTAACATTGATTTTACCTATACATGGGTTATCTTCTACTGTGAAAAATGTATTATAAACTATATATTCTATCATATCACTATCTATAGGATCTAAACAGTAATACAAAGTGGAAAAAACCTTGTTCTCTGATACCACTTTGTATCATTCTGGATCTAGGTTCTACACAAAGGTTCTCTGTACCTGGTTGGTCACATGGCCTCAAGAACATTTCCCTAAATGCTAAAAGATTCTGACTAGAATTGAGGGCATTGGTTATGATAGTGGGAAAACAATTCCCTCATTGGTATAGTAACACAATAGAAACAAATATCAAACTTTATTGGAAGGAATAATACCATTAAACAAAAGTAAACCACAGAAGAATGGTATTAAATAAAAAACCTGGCACATATATAAATGATAAATGTCACATATGTCTAAGAAAGTAGCCATACATGTCACAGTTCTAGTAATACAGTACTAAACAAAAGTACAAAAGAAAACAAGTAAACTCCTGCAACATCATAAGCCTTAGCTTTGTCCCATACTCTCTGGCTCTATCAGAAATAATGTACTGGTGTATAAGTGCATTGTCCTATATCTATACTTGAATCCATATATTATGTTAGGGTTGAAAAGAATGACCCAAAACGGGTGTGAGATAAATCCCAGTAGGGAACCACCAAAATATCTATGTCTAACTGTCAGTGAATATATATAGCATGCAATATTAAAAATTAAGTAATAAATAAATAAGTACCTAAAAGTAAAAAATACTACAGTTTCCAATTACATTCATTTACATTTATTAATTATTTGGATGGTTGAATAATGAAATACTAGGATATTGCCTAAGCTATATATCACCTGTGTAATAGAAAAATAGATTTCGTTTAAGGTTATCTAACAATCAAGTAAGACTAAGTCAAATATTGGGATTTTTCTTGGCAGACCGGTCATAAAAAATATTCAAAATATCACATTAACCCTCTAAGAGGTTCACATAGTCAAACCTGTATGATCAAGTGTTACAAAAAAATGAAGAATCTCTGAGGAAGAACTCAACATCAATTCCCCATGTGGTCTTTTAACGACAAACTACAGACTCTCGGAGGAATCACTCAATATATATTCCCCTAGGTGGTCTCTCATTAGTATACAATAGAAACTCTGAGAGAGAAGTCATTGTCAATCCCCTCAATGGCATGACCACTTAAATATAACAGAAACTCTATTGAATCTCACAATGTCAATTCCCCTTATGTTCTAACTACACCAGGTTCTCACATCCCTGTGTAATACAATCGTGCACAAATGATATCCAGTAGTCCAAGTAATCTCATCTACTACAAGGATAAGTAACTACAATGTGTAACACATTAATTTAACGAGAATAAATTAAGAAATAAACTCTAACCTGACTAGAAATGAGAGGAAACAATGTCTACGTCATTTGAAACCTGGGCCAAATGGTCATAATCATTTAAACAAGTAAAATCACTCACGGAGTCTCCCCTAGATAAGAAATTCAACATAATATATCAATCAAAACCCATAATCTATTAATAAATACAATAAAGATGATAATAGGGTACAATTCATTAAAACGTAATACCAAAATCATGGTTAATTGGCACATTGGCATATATAACTCAAAGTGAATCTATAAAATGCAACAAACCTCCAACCTTAACATTGCACCAAGAACACTCTTGAACGTCGGCCCTTGAATCATCCTAGAATGGTGTAGATCTACAAAAAGGTCAAAACCTTTCAGCCTTATATAACTTGAGATAGAGGATAAATAGGAAAGAGAGTCTCTAGGAAAAGAGACAACCCACTAGTGGGAATTTAATGCACCTGACGGTACCTCAATCGCAACTCAGATGGAGGAATGGGAGGTTCTCAAAGATAATCATCTATGTGTCGCTCTCCTGTACGAGACATGGGAAGAATATTAGAGTTATGTAGTTGATAAGAGACCCTGGTATTATTAATAAAATAAAAAATAAAAGTACATCGTGTGTTCATTTAAATTACACACCATGTACTAGCTTCAACTGATCTCTGCATTAGGTAGTCCACATGGCTATGTACTCGACAATTACATGGCCATTACATTTCTATATGCAGAAACTGGGTACACAATGTGTAATTAGGAGCACATGGTGTGTGCTTATAAAATATCCAAGATCTTATTTTTTTCCTCAAAAAAACCATAAAACAATATCCATACTTGAAATGATGATTAGGTTTCTTAAAATTACATAAAAACCATATATTTCTAGACAACTAATAATAATAATGATAGATAATGTGATAAAACATTTAAATTCATGGGTACTATACTAGATGTAAAATTTAGAACTATTACATATTTTAATAAATCATATCAATTGATATATCTAAATTAACATTGAGGGATATTAAATTTCCCAATTCATAACATAAACTCTCTAGTATACCATCCAATATAATATTACTCTTCGTACATCAATATTGGGACTAATTGTCTATGAGTATACCAATAACTATGGAAATAATATTGGAATAAAAATTTAATTAATTACTTGTACTATATCAACATCATAATGATCATTATAGGAACAAATATTCCATCATCTTTCCTTCAAAGGTAACATAATAAGTACAGTTTTTATATATTCATGACATAAATAATAAAATAATAGGTTACCATTTCATGGGGTATATGAATTACAGAATAAAAATTTCCCAAAAAACACCTCATTTACCCATTTAATTTATTAAAGTCTATTTCAATAAATTCAATCAAAATAACAAGTTATCTATTTCAAACAAACAAACATTCACCTTGAAAATAATGCTTCCATAATTTTAATTAAAGAACTACCTACATGCGATTAATATAATGAATATAATAATTATATTAAAAAATAACACATATAGTTATAATCATATTAGATAATGTTAAACTATTATATTAGTAAAATATCAATTATTTTTGTAAAAAAAATCCTTATGAAAACATATTACACACGATTATATTAAATAAATATTGGGTGTTTTAATAATTTTTTAGGTATTAAAATGCAACATAAACGAGTGTGAAACTATAAAAAGATGGTGAACATTAATGCTAAACTCTATAAAATGTATCTCTATTCAAGGGATCCAAGTAAAAATATAATAACAACAACATTCATTAAAAACGTTGTACAATATGTGTTATCTTCATAAATAATACCACCTCCATAAATTTTGGAACTATATTTACACAACATTAAATGATACTTTAACCAATAAATTGATTCTCATAAGATAAAAAATTATATTTGAAAATAATTTTTAATATTTTTATTCTCCTTGAAAAACTATTTAGTGAGATAGAGATATATTGTACTTTCTTCATATAAATACCTCATACCTATAATCCTAGAGTAAATGGTTAGTTTATTACATTGTCACTAGATAAAATATAATACATCCCAATGGAATGAATAGTTTTTAGTAATTTTAGACATGATACATACTTGAAATTAAAATTAAATTTTAAAAATTAAGATACAAATAGTGTTTCATTTGAGAACTATATTTTTAACTTAGAATATTCCTTTATATCAATAACAAAAAAACTTCTTAAAATCCTATGGAATGTAAATCATTATACATAGGTAGTCTTATATTCAAAGTATCTGTGACATTACATCAGAATTTATCATGAATAAATAATGGTAAATAAATATGGTAAGTTAAATAAATTATTACACATTTCATTTAATCAATAAAATAAACATGAATAATAATAATATTAGACTAAATGATGAAAAAATGTATATATAATATCAAAATATCTAGAATGTTATCTTTGGATATTATAACTAATGTAATAAACATATAGACATTAGTAACTATTATCGTAAGAAAGTATTTCATGATTTAAATCAACATATAAATATCATCAAGTAATTATTCTAGGACATATTATAATAAATTATTTATGTAAAACAAATTATATAAATGGTTAAGCCCACAAAAAAAAAATGAAGAGAATTTCCCCCATGAGCCTAAATGATCCATCGATGGGATTTATAATTATTGGCTCACCCATCAAATAATAAATATAATGAATTAATCGATTTAAATAATAGGTACATATCAATAATATACATAAATATTATACAAATAACCTATAAAATTTAAATACATACTAAAATCAATAAACATAACCATAAACCATCTAGAGTACTTTATTGAATGGTATAAAAATAGTACATATCCAACAGAATTAATCATTAACCACATGGATAAATAATAAGGATCATGTCATTGTAAAATATCCCAGTATATCATTTTTAGAATGAGTGTTGTTGTCATTGAATAAAATATGTTCCATTAAAAGATCATTATGAAAATTGTTAAGTAAAATAACCTTTTCACATTGATATGTACTTTTTAAAACTATAAATTCATAAAATATTTTGAAACTTAATTCAATTCATAAAAAACATAGAAATATATAGTGGATTCATGAAAAAATTGAGGTCCTATTATAGGGTTAAATTTGATTCATTCCATTCAAAATAAAATTAATATTTCTTTAATATTTTCCATAAAAGAAAATATGTGAATAAATTGGGAAATAAAAAGAATATTTATTTCAAATAGCTCGGTAAAAATTTGAATACACAAAAAAATTATTTAATGATTCAATTGTATAATTTTTAAAACATATTTTAGAACATTTTATAAAAACATTGAAATGGAAGAAATGGGTTTTCGAAAAAAGTATGATGTAGAATTGAATATCCATAAAATAATTTCTAAATATTTTCAATTACCATAGAGTTAAAAATGGTACCATTAATTGAAATTTTAATTAATTATCATATTATATGAAACTATATAATTATTTTTATCGGTATAAAAAATAATTCAAAAAAATGAAACTAAAACATAAATATTCCAAAATAAAGATGAAATAGAGAATTAAACCTCTACCACTCTAGAAACAAATAAATCATAATTAAAATTAAGGAAATAAAATAAAAATTATAATTAAATATATTAGTGATAGTGATATTTATGGTTCAACATGTGAATGAGGAATTATAAATAGTAATAAAAATACATAAGTGGTGGATTAGACATATGGCTCATGGAGGTAATAGTGAGATGATATACCTGTGCCTTAAATCAAATTTCCTTCATGCATGTCTATTCCTATTATATAATAAATATTTATTTATGATAATTATTTAGTAGAACCACTATCATATATTTAATTAAAAATATTATTTACATGAAGTCTTTTATGAACTAATTTATAATAATTCTTGGTTAAAATCATAGTTTGAAATGATAATCACATAAATTTTCATATATGATTTGTTATTCAATTTTTTCTCTTTTAAATTGATCATGGTTACATATTATAATTAATTTTAAAATGATATAAATTCAATTTAAATTACTTATTTGTTTATTTATAATAATACTTAAAATTTAATTATATAAATTTTATTACAATGTTCATGGATATTAAAGGGATTATGTTCACATGAACGATGTTTCCATTTTATTGGTAAACGTAATGAAAGAGAAAAATAATGATAATTAACCTATCTTGATGAATTATTATTATTTATATCATTAATATAAATAAAATTCATATTTATTTTGATCCATTCCGAAATAAAAATAAAAACATTTCACATCACTACATGGAGGTGATAGTCCACTTGAATTCAAAAGTGACATTAATATTTTACAATGTATTGGGTGGTTGGAATATAGATAATAACATATATTTATAGAATTTTTGTTAGCTTCTAAACATAAAATATATTTCACATAATCTTTCCCAACTACCTTCCATGTATATCATAAGAGACAAATGAGTCACATCACTTTGCTTGATGATAGTTCACCATTCACATGAAGAACATTATCGTATCCCACCACAGAATAAAATTTAAGAAGGTATATTTGAAAAAATAATTAAATATTGATAATAAGTTCATAAATATCATATAAATATGTTAAATATATCATAATATATAGTCATTATAGATTGATATGTGAAATGAATTACCTCGTTTCATGAGGCGATAGTCAGCGGTACACATGATTGATGATTTCATTTCTCATTTGATAGAAAAGAAAGAAGATATATGATACAATATTAAAATAATAACATATCATATATTTTATATAATTTTTTTAATATATTATCATGATTTAATAAATTTTGGGTGAGGTGTAAGAATAAATATAAAATTCTTGTTTGAAAATGTTTCACTTCAGGAGACACCTTTGTTAGGTTAAAACAAAAATCCTTCACAAGATAGATTTATTATCAAACCCTGGACTCTAGGATGTTTTAAGAGGAGTATGGAATTATTTAGGTATTTTATTGTCTGGACCTATCTTTTTTCATGGCGTTAAGGGTAAAAGGGGGACGGTGTACTTTCATGAGTGACGAAGTGGACACACAAGTAATTTTTTAAAATACTTAAACATACCAATGTTATTCACTTGAAATAAATATCCAAAATGGTTATTTAAAGAGACATATAGATGATAATGTCTGAATATATTTATAAAATATGAATTGGGAATACTTTTAGGTCATTTTAACTCTTATAATGTTAGCACAACCTCTCTATTAAAATTATTTAACCTAACCATGACAATAAATATTTATTGATTTCACAATTAATTATAATAAAAATATAAGTTGAACCTATTGTACAATTTTAATTATTTTGATTCTTTTTGTATAATAAATATTACCAAATTCAATTTATATAATTGGTAGAATATAATTTAAAATTTAAATATAACATACGGTGAAAATCTATTTTCCAATGAGAATACCATCATATTTATAGAAAGTTTTAATATATATTTGTAATATGAAATTAATTTTTATTTGCTAAATGGGAATAATAAACATATAATTGATCTAATATTAATTTTAATGAAATTTTAGAGAATTGGTAACATTGTAAATTCTTTAAATGAAAAGTTAGTTTTTAATAAGAATTAATACATTTATTATTCATAAAAAAAATAATATTTCAAAATATTGAAAGAAATTCATCCAAAAATAATTTTATTCATGTTGATTAAATAATATTACATTATGGTTTTCTAATAAAATTTATATATGTGTATATAATTAATTTTAATAGTTCATTACAAGAATAAATAAAAAACATTTGAAAAATTTTTTTCGATACATTATATTGACCTTACCTAAAATAATGTTCTTATCTATTAATGTATTTTCCTTATCGATTAAAATAGAAATTAATTTTTAAAATTTTTCTATTACTATTAATACCACATAATTTAAGGTCTATACTATAATATACATGTATAAATAATATATTTCATGGGTAATTTAATCAATATGATGTGTGTTGTATATGTTATCTAATATAGTGTTATTCTTTTAGAATATCAATGTTTTGTGTAACCAAGTTTATCAAAGATATTTATTATTGAAAATAAATAATATTTAAAATATAGAGGTGTTATATTTTTCACACCTTCTACTAACTACATCCTCTAATATGATCATTTACTTGGTAATCAAGGGTTTTATTTTTGGAAAATCATTTTTCAAAAATGGATTTCATAAAAAGTTTTAATAAGAAAACCTATTAAAATAGTTAAAGGGTATTATATATATCATATGTAATAAAAAATATCAATGTTCCCATTTAGGAGAGAAATGATGGGATGTGAAAATATGTACATTGATGAAAATTAGTAATAAATATGGATACTTATAGAAGTTATTGGTTACAAGAAATTGAATGTTCAATATAATTTTAATTACCAGAAAAAAATAAATATATGATTGTTAAATAAAACATTTAATTCATGAAATATGAAGTTAATATGATTTTTTCAGAGCCTTTTCTAAAGGGGAGGAATTAAATAATATCATCAAATATAAAAAAAATTGTATATATTTATTCTATTATATATGTAAAATTTTATCTTTTATTTATGATTTTGTAAATTACCACTATATCTCATTGTATAAGAAATTAATATAAAAAAATTATTTTTATTATGCCTGAATTTATAAAATTTACATTTAATGAATAATAGTTTACATAAATGGGGGAAAATTAATTTCTTTTTTATCTAGGAATTTTTTTTAAAACTAAAATGGTTTGGAAGATTTATCCAATAATACATTAATATCAAAAACCACCAAATAACCGAAAAATTTATCATAATTTATTTCATAGATGGTAAATATTATAACTGATATAAAATAGGTGTGACTATTTTCAATATCAATTTTTTTTAAAATAAAGAATAATATTTTCCCAAAATCCTCAAAACATTCGACTCCCCAAACAAAAAAAATGTATCTCTTAATTTTACATTTCAAATTATTGAATACCTTGACCACTATAAAATCTTAATAATGATATGAATGCTTCTACGAATAAAATATTAGATTATAGAATATATTACATATATCCAAAAACAATGTTAAACTCCAACGAAAACAAAATCACACCATAATTAACTCCCCAATACCATCCAATAATATTATTATTGTCAATAGTTTCTCATCAATGAGTTTATATAAAGGGTTACACTCCTTTAATATAGTTTTTTGTAAAATATTTACTTCCAACAAAATGAAATTTAATTAAACTATTCAACACATATATTTATATCAATAATGAAAAACTAATCTAGTGAAATTATTAGGAATTAAATGATTTTTGTAATGATAATATCAAAATTTTAAAACTTCTAAAACTTATATCATCAATAAAAATACACCTTCATAGTAGTGATTCCACATTGGCTATATTAATTTCATGAGCTTAACCTTGACCCCTTATATTCTTCTGAGATATATTACCTTGATGCATGGGGAGATTATAGGAATAGTTCCCCATATCCTTCTATATAAGTGACAATACATGGGGTAATTATCCCATAACCATGAAATCATGAAAATGATGTCCTTTTTCACAATTGAAGGAAAACTTCATTTTTCTATTAATAATTTACTATGTTGTTTCATTCTATATGTATCACTTATGGAGAAATATTTTACCCCTTATTACATTAAATATATTTTATTGTGCCCTAATATTTGTCACATACCACCCTTTATTGTAATTTTAAGTGGATAATTATATATATGTATTAATAAGACACAATATTATGTCTTCATAGGAGAAGTTTTTTAGAGACTGGTGCCTTTTAAAGGATTGGAATAAGATCATCAATGAAATATTTAATCATTATTTATGGATTAATTATGTTGTCCATATCATGATTTTATAACGTTTTAGAGTTTATATAAAATTTATAAACATTTTACAATTACTTTTATCTCAAATTTTAGAATTATATCTCAATAGATGCTTATATTTTTTGAGAAAAAATAATTTTCCAAGAAGAATACCTTAAAATCATTCAATTCAAGGATTTATATTTAGTCTTCATACATAGTGTTTTCAATTAATGAAAACATTTTTTCTAAATATTCTAAGAGATGATAAATCCCATAATAGCCTTTCACCTGTGAATAATTGACAAATAGGGAAATATATTCTCTATGGAACATATCCATTGATAAGCTATAAATTTTTTTATAGTCTAATTAAATTAATGACGTAACCAATTTATGATTATTGTAACACCCAAAAATTATAAAGGGTAAAATGACTAAATGATATTACTCATGTCAAAAAGGAGCACCTTTCTTTTTGGGAGCCTGTCTTGTTAGAACTCCATAGTTAAGTGTGCTTGGATTGGAATAGTGATCAAGATGGGTGGCCTTCTAGGAACATTCATATGGTGTGTGTGAGTGATGAAAAAGCACACTAGAAAGGACATGTGTTGGCCTGTGGGAATAATACATAGTAATATGACCTATTAGGGAACATGGGTGGGCCCCTAGGGCCCTGGGTGGGGACCATGTGTCTGCGGGGCAACTGGTGTGTGGGGCCCAGTTGTTACATTTGGTATCAGAGGTGGTACCCAGCATTAAGTGTGGTGCACTGCCTGGCTTGAGATATAGGGCCAAAAATGAGTATGTTGTGCTCTAAAGGGGGTTAATGTAACACCCCCAAATTATGAAGGGTTAAATGACTATATTATATGACTCATGTCAACAATGTGCACCTTCTTTTTCAAGAGCCTATCTGGTTAGAACTCCACAGTTAAGCATTCTTGGTTTGGCGTAGTGATCATGATATGTGACCTTATTGGAAGTTTACTAGAGTTCCTATGAGTGAGGAAAATGCACACTATAAATGATATGTGTTGGCCTCTGGGGATAATCATTACTCAGATGACTCATTCGGGTACATGGTTGGGCCCCAGGGTGGGGACCACATGTCTGCGGCACAATTGGTGGGCGGAGCCTAGTTGTTACACTTATTCCATGTAATTCATTTGGTTTCATCATTATGGGGGAATTTAGAGCATTTTTAACTAAACTAGTTAGAAATATTTTTTAGAAAAATTATTTATCTTGTTTGAAGCATTATCAGATATTAGTTTATTTATGTAATATTTTCTATATATTATGGGTTTTCCCTTGTTTTTTATGTTAGGATTATTTGATATTGGAGGGGATATTGTTGTGGAATAATTGGTTATATTTTCAATATAGGAGTGTGATTTGATAGATGTAGATTTAGGAAAAAGAGTATCATGGATAGGTTTATAATATAATATGGAGAATTAATTCATCTGAAATAATTTTTTTTTATTTATGTAATGGTATTATTTCAACATCATGTGAAATATATTCATGACAGTTGAGATATGAATACTGAGGAGCCATTTGATTCTATGTAGGGGCTAAGTAATTAATAATTCATTACAATATGATAATTTATTAGATATAGTGTACCATCCATTGAATGGAACCATCTGGAATAGTTCTAGGTTTTGATTAATTAATGTGAAAAAAATAAGTTGATATTTATTTTGGACTAATAATTTTGCTGAAAAATATATGAAATGAGTATATAAATATGTGTATTGTAATATTTTTAACTACAATAGTTTTACTAGCTGTTCATCATAATTTTATAGAATTACGTTAAATCGGTTTAAGTGGTACCACTATTCTTTAACAAACTTTTATAATTTATACCAAGATAGGATAAGTGAATGAAATGGAAATCATATAATGGTTTAATGATTCATTGAAAGTGTCATTAAATTCAAATAATAATATTGATTAATTGTTTTACGAGATTGTAATATCATTTCAACTGGTTATGTATATTAACTTACATTTGATCCCATTTGTAGTGATATTTTGACGAGGAGTGTATCATTAATGATGAGATAATTTTAACTTTTATCTTTCTATATATAATGTTTGATGTTGTAAATTTAGTGACTAGTATTAGGATGAGAATAAATTTCTAAAGAGTTGATTTATACATATTGAGAAGTTATTATAAAGAGTGTATATAAGTTATTATTTTTATTAATATTTGAAATAGGTAATGTATTTTATTAAAATTTAGTGTGAGTGTTTATCTCACATACTCTACATATATCCTCACATATGGATGATATTTCACATATATATTCAATTTTAGGTTAGTACAAACAATATAAGTTTATATAATTATGTGATAAATAATACTAATGTTGTTGAGAATAATATTGATAAAACATGTTCAATATAAGAAGGTTTAGGATAAGGATTATTTTTAGATTATATTTGACAAGTATCTCATTTCATTGAATAATGGAGACCATTATATAGGTACATGAATTCATCATATTTTATATTTTTAACATGGATGTTTACAATCATTAAGTGAGTGTTTGGATGTTATTATTTATATATGTAGAATGATAGTTCACTTATTGTAGTTGTCTGTTTATTACCTAGGTTAACTTTGTGGGATATAAAATATATAATGTTAGACAATCTACCATGTTAATTGAAAAAACACCCCATAAACATTTATAGTTATTCACAAATAATTTACAATAAAATCACTAATTATATATGGTGAAATATGGGGTTAACCAACATTTTCCCCCAATTAATAATGTCTCGTTATTAAAAATTGTTATGGAGGATTCTATTTTCATGTATGCTGAAAAATAGTATTTTTTTAAAGGATTACTTCATTCAATAGTGATCAATAGTACTAAATCAGTAATTGTATTTTAAGGTATGATTTATATCAACTCAAAATTTTCATATATTTTTTATGATAATTTTTTAATTATTTCATTATGGTAATTATAAGTATTATGATTATAACAAAAGTTGAATGATTATTAGTTAAGAGGTTACCCATAAAATATAATTACCTATCACTTATAAGTTATATCATATATAATTCCAACTATAGTGACTTTAGAGTATGGGATTAGTATAAAATAAATGTTTTTGAGACATTTCTTCAAACATGGTTGACCCACATGACCTGTAAAATTTATATTTCATAAGAAGATGGATTATTTTATTGAATTATTTATCAATTATCAATTTATAAATTATATTTGTAAGGTATCAATATTCTTTTTCAATTATTAGTGAAATATTTTACTTGTTATAGGGTAAAATATTATATATACCAATTGATTTGAAAACATGTAATTCATTTGGGATTTTGAAGGAGAAACACATAACATTGAAATGTTTTATATATTAATATGGTATTTTAAATTCACTATTATATCATTTTGATATATCACTATTCATATTGTATTCTTGGAATTTATTCATTAGATATTTTATCCATGACATCATCAATATTAGCTCATATTAATTGATGATAATTTGGTTTATTTAATGATAGAGGTATTATAATAACCCAATATTTATTTGTATTTTTAGATTAAATAAATTTAACATATTTGATAGATTTTTAAAAATTATACACCATGATTTAGAAGTAAGAAAATTTTGTTCCATAACAATATGATAGAGAACACTATGATTAAAAAAATTAAGAAATATAATATTTAAATATTAGATTTACGAAAAAGACGTAAAAAACTTTTTGTTTGATTAATAATATCTAATTTTTTTAAATTAATTATTAAGGTTAATATACTAAATATACAATTATCGATGGTGTCCCAATTTTAATTAAAATAAATAAATTGAATCAATAATAAATATTTGAAAAAAAGAATATTTCTTAAATCAAATAATAATATATATTTTATACAATATAATAAATTGTAATAGAAAAATTTTACATAATATTTGGGAAAAAATTAGAAAATTTTCTTACTGTTAATTTTTTAGAATATTATGAAATGATCAATTTGTGGGTGAATAGTGAATAATACTGTTTTTTATTAAAAATAACCATTTCAAATAATGATTTTCCAATTTTGCCACTTATATAAAAAAATTAAAAAATAATATTTAATAAATTTTATATTTAATAAAACAATAAATTGTATTTAAATAAACATCATTTTTAATATTGATATTAATACATTCTATTCTTATGGTAATTTTCACTTTGGGAAACCACTTTTTTTCTTCATCAACTGGTTTAATATTAAATTAAATTATTTCACATATATAAATTGAATATTTTAAAATTTATTTATTATATGGAATCAGAATAATTTATAATCTCTAAATTTGGTAACATAAATGTTGACTATAATGTAGAGTGAAAAATGAAAAAAAATATTATCTAATGTTAAACATTAAATTGGGTTACCTATGGGTTAAAATAAAATGATAACGGATAAAAATAATATAAAAATTGTAAAATTCTTCTATTACATATATATATATATAGACAATATCACTTAAAAGGATCCATAATTACCTGTTTTAGTGCCTTTTCACATGAAAATTGTTATTATACTTTATTCATTTAAAAACCTCAATGTGTGAACTATCCCACACTAATAAATAGCCACCCACTCTCCTATGGACATCACATGTACAAACCCCATAGGATCAGCCATAACTATTTAAAACCCCCTTCCATATTCTTATCCTAACATCCTATTGAACTGGGTTCATCATTAACCTATTCACATAAGGAATTTAGGGAAATCCTAAACATGTTTTTTCAAATAAAGTTAACATTCTAAAACATTATTTTTTATTTTTTTACTTAAAATATTAAAAATATTATTAAATTATTATAATAAAAATAAATTATTAACTATAATGTACTGATATGTTATAATATTAACTTCATAACCAATATTCTTTTCGTCTCCTATCAAATAGGAAACAAACCTGTTAACCATGTTTGTAGAGGACTAGCACCATGAAATCTTAAGTAATTTGTTTTATATCACCACCTCTCATGGATGGATATATTTATTGATTCACCATTTTTTATTATATTTATGATGTTTTATTATTAGATAATTATTATATAACCTATACCTTTTTACTTCCCATTCCATAGTTGATACTGCTTGTGTGTATAGAAGACATCCACTTAGTAATGTGATGTTAATCATTTCTTATTTATGAATTTTATGGAATATAATAAGAATAATGTTAACTAAATATATATAATATATTTTAACTAATCCTAATTCACTAAATTTAATATCACATCAATCATATAACCTTGTAATCCATTAGAAATCAATAACATCACTTGTGTGTATGTGTGGACTACTACGTCCACATAACGAAGTGAAATGTTGTTCATTTTATTTTTAAATTAATGGTAATAATTATTTAGTTAATTAAGATAAATTATATATGTATATATATAATAATAAAAATTCTATAAATGTTCATGAGTATTTATTTTATTTTATTTCATTGATAAAGAAACTGGAAACAATGTTTACTCACATGTATGGACAACCATCTCCATTAAAAGTGTAATGTATTTTCTATATTAATGTTTTATGTATTACACAAAATAAAACAATTTTTAATATTTAAGAGATATATATTTATATACTTTTTTACTGTATTTATACGATATAACCAGGACTAAAGAAAAATGATATAAACTGTTGAATAAAAATATATATGAAAATTGAGGCTATTATTTATTAAAATAGTGATTGTAACAAATAATAATTATCAAATTGGTATTAAGAAACTATAAATAAATAAAATATGTTATGAAATAGATGTATAATGTTATTGAATATATGTAAAATAAATATATATTTATTTTATCTGAGGTATGTATATGTGTGAATAAAATCATATTTTAGGAAGGGTTTCTTGTATAAATTATACTTTTGTGTGACATATGCCATATTCAACACTAATTTATTTTTGGTTGTTTATATACTAACCCATTTATCTGTTATACCTTGAATATATTTATCATAATGGTATTTCAATTTTCATTTTATTTTATATTTTTTATGTGAGATACGACTCTAATGTTACTAATGTGGTAAATGTTTATTTCACACTCAAATCATTATTGGGGATTTTTTTATAAAATTATCCCTCAAGTGAATTATTTAATATTTATACATTAAATATAATATATTTTATTCACCTATTTTTATTTATGTTATTTAATTTACCATTTCAATTTTTATTTTTTCCATAGATAAAAGGACAGGGATCTGTTTTTTTAATGAAAATCAATTTTATTTCTATATTCAGTCAAACCCCCTTTTTCATCCTTATATATATTTTGAAAAAAATGAAATGATTTATTATCATTATAAAAATTATTTATAAAATATATTTTTACGATTTTTTCATTTTTTTTATGATATATTATTTATATTTTCTATATTTTCTATATTTTCTGAACACGGTAAATTTTAAATATTAACAATAATGTGAAAGGAATATTGGTTTTAATCTATATGATATGAACATAATTTTCTACCCTAATTACCAAAAAATGTTCTGTAGATTCATTTATAGGTAATTATGTTTATTTAAAATATAATTTTTCTCAAAAAAAATTCATAAATTTATGTTTTACGATGATATTTTCAAAGAGGATTTTTTATTTTCATAAACAAATTTATGTATACTGTAAATGAGTTTACATTAATTAGTAAAAAAATAATTATTCTATGTATTTTCTTATAAGGATATTTTATATTAAAGCCATCATTATTTTTCTTCAAAATAGGGTATGATTGTTTTTCATGTGGATGGGCTATTTTGTTACCATTCACCATATTATTCTAGATGGTTTACAGAATTATTTAGTGTTTGGGCTAATTTCTAACAGTTTGAATGATAAATTTTAAAATATGACTATTTGTATTGATTATGTCTCACCCCATTTATATGAGAAATGTATTGGATTTATGAATTTATGGGTTTTCCTGTATTTCTATATCCCCTTGATACATTTTTGGGTATCATGAAATAAATAAACATGGGTATTTGGATAAGGCAATAAGAATTTATGTCAGATGTCTTGACATGAGTCCTTAAATGTATGAAATCTTTTCACAAGAATATGATGTGGTGTTTATTATTTCTATCATTTTGTATTCCCTCCATATAAGTTTAGTTATTAATTTCCATGTGATTATTCTATTAGTAAACGTATAACATTATAAGATTCTCTCTCATTGTATTATTTAAATGGATAAATTTTATAATAATTTATTCTTATAATATTATTATTCTTGTTAATGTAATTTATTAAATGGAATTTTTTTCATTTATAAACATATCCATATTTATTATCCCATATTTACACATGATTGCATCTGATGTATTCCATTCCTTACTGAGAATTTAGGCCCAACACATTCTAATGTTATATTTTCTCCAGGATATCAGATTGAGAATTATGGATGAAATTTAGGAATTCTCTAAGGGGGATAAAATATTTCCCAATGAGAAAAAATTGTGTAATGTTATATTTAAAATATAAAGTAAATTGCATATATCTATATATATTAATAAGAAAACTAAACTACTTATTCTTTTGGGATGTTATTTCTTTTATCCAGTAATAATTTAATAAAGTGACTAACAAATTTGTTAAACTAGGGTAGGGTCAATTACAATTGGCATTAGAACATGTTTAGTAGGAACCATTGAAACTAGATTTAGAGAAACAAAGTTAATATATACATATGAATGACATTGAGGATATTTCCTAATATAAAATATCATCATAATGATTTGGTAAATTATATATATTGTGGATCACCTACAAATATATCCATCTCTGACTACTATATGTTGAAATGGTTTGGGTATACATTTTCATAGGGAAAGAACTCTGTAAAAGGAATGTTTGGCTTGACTCAAATGTTATATGGTATAATAAAATGGATAATAATACATTAATAGCATGAAAACCATTTGGAATGAGAATGGGTTATTCCAAATTTTTATTAAAACACATTATGATGGTTTTCTATATATTATAATTATTAGGAAATTTTCTCAATGAATCCTAGCTTATTACTTTGAGAGTTCTCATACACAATTATTTTATTTTATGTCAATTGATTTACTAAATATGAAAATATAAATTATTATTCATAATGTTACAATCTAATCTATTTTATTTTATTCTTTTGTAATGGAGAAAAGTTAAATGAATTGGAATCATATCACTACAAATACTCCATATAAGAATTTCTATCATGTTCAATGTAATAAATTCAGAGGCAATGCAATTGATAGAACTGAACAAATTATATCCATATTGGACCATATGACTCATGTTATGAGAAATAACAATTCATGAATGAAGTATATTGAGGTTCCACTATATTTTCTAAAAATGTTAAAAGGAATTGTCACAACCCATCCCTCGGGGTCCATTTTGTGACTTCCCCATGCCCGCCTTCCATAGGCCAGGGGCTGGAGACTGGCACCAGAAAGTTGTATCCCTAAAACGGGAAGAAATTTATTTTTAACCTATACAAACACACATAGTATAAAGTAACAAGATGAAACCAAGAAGTAATCTCCTAAAATAATGAGTGCTTAAAGTGAAGGGGATGGAATAAAAGCCCAACTGAAAAAATTACAAGTACAACTGAAATGTACAAAAACAACTAAAATAAACAATACAACTGAACAGTGAAAAGAACCTCCTTGACCGTTCACCACGTATCATACCTGAAGGGTAAGTACATCTCACTATCAGTAGTCCATGAATCCAGTCATACCAAATGGTCCAACTTTGAGTATCGTCCAGTCATGGATCCCTCAGCCTCGATCTACGTTGTACGTCGTCTCTTTAAAACACAACAAGGTGTGGGTAAATCCTGCGCAGGGGTGAGTATAATGATACTTAGTAGCGACCCCGAGACTCCAGTAGGTCTCCTAAATTTCCACAAAAGAAATACCACAAGGTAAGACATTAACTCCCCTTAGTTATATTCCCATATATATTCCTATGTTATCAATATATAGTCATATCATACATGAGCGAAGAATACCACAGAGGTAACACCAAAATATAGGAAGTACGACACAGGTAATTCCATGAAGGTAGAAGTACCAAATAGGTATTACCATGAAGGTATAAGTGCCATATAGGTAAATACCAAAAAGGTAAAGTAACACACTGGTAATACCACACGATTGATCTCAATCACAATGCACTATGAAATGGACACAACTCAAATAGAGTCTTATCTCAAACCAGGGTTTTAGTGAAGTATAGAAGTATATGTGATTAGTCGCGAAGCTAGATCATCTTATTCTATCAAGAGTCACTGCTACTGATTATACGAAGTCTGACCACACAAGATCAATATTTAATAACCCCCGCAATGATCCACACAGGATCCGACCTGCCTAGAGTCAATAGGTACTAACCCCAGAAAGGAACCACACAGGATCTGACCCACACATGATCAGTATGTGTTGACCCACATAGGATCGTTGAGCACTAACTCACACAGGATCCGACCCACAAAGGATTGGTATGCGCTGACTCACATAGGAATGTTGAGCACTGACCCACATAGGATCTGACCCACACATGATCCATGCTGACCCACACCAGATCGTTTAATACTAACCTCTGTATGATCTCTCTCCAACCTTTGCCTCACTTCCAGCCACTAGATTCTCGTTCATAGTATGCTTGATATTGGTAGAACCATTCCTCAAGCTTTCGGTTGTACCTAAACTGTATTGAATATTCAATAGGATGTATTCTAATTGACCTCCATGTCGTAAGGGTTCCATCGCAATAGATGATGCATCAAACGGACGCCTGGTCTGTATGTTATTGGGATTTTATTTCAAAGGGCCTGGGTGGATTCAGGTACGATTGAACCCAGCCAAACAAAAACATTCTCCAAATATTTCATGGAGTATGTCAAAAGGACTGCCTCATATAAGGGTTCTGGTTCCGTATACGGTTTCTCAAATGGAAGCCCGACCTATCAGATACACCCCTTCCTGTGAAACGGTGGTGATCGCCCCATGGTTCATCCCGTCTCGATCAGACCCATGAAAATATTCCAAAGGGACAGCTTCCCAGAAGGGATCCCAATGCCACTAAAGGAGTGTCAAATGGACACCTGGTTTTTTAGTTAAGGGTGTTTCCTTATTCGGGGACCGGTTGGGTCTGGGCACGAATGACTCGGTTTGGCCAGCCCGACGCAACGGGTCCCGGGGACAACCTAATCCAGCTTGGGTAAGGCCCGATAAGGGTCCGCCTAGTTCACTATGTCCGGCCCATCGGGGTTAGTCTGGTTCGGTTCGTGGGCCCATGCCGCGATTTCCCCAGACCGTCGAGTGGGGCTCGACCCACCCGCGTTGGCCCACTGGGCCGCAGGTTCAGACTAGCCCACTGGCATGTCCGACTAAACCTGCTGGGTGGGTCCAGTTCGCTGGAAGAGTATAGCCCACTTGGTTGGCCCGTGTCCAGCCCGGTCTTCCAGAAGGTGGACCGGTCTTCTCAGTTGGCCCCGTGGGTGCGGGGCAATTTCGGATAGTCTGTGAGGTGTTGCCCCATCTCAATTATTGGTCGGGTATTTTGGCTGACCGGGGAGGGGGGGTCCACCAACCTGGCATGGTTCGAGGTTCGACCCACTCTCCACCAGCCACGACTTCAAACCGTAGCCTCCATCAGCGGTGTGCGACGGTGCACCACCCCGTCTTCCTCTGCGGTCGGCCGCCACTACCCACTTCGACCCCCTTGTCTGGCAATGTGTTATGGTGCGCTGTAGCCCCCTTCTCCAGTGACCTCCCATGTCACGCCACCAACTCATTCACTGTCAGTCGAGCCAGCTACCGTCTCCACCCACCGCAGCTATGGAGATGAACTTTATTTCAGGCGGCCTCCAACGGTGAGCCGTTGTCTCCTCCATGGATGATTTTTGCCTACGGCCGCCCTCACCTGTCATCCTGGGTTTCTTCCAACCTATGAATTTCTCAGGATGGACACGTCAACTTCCACAAAAACGGATGAAGTTCTAGGACTTGTTTGTTTGGAATTCTCCCTCATCATTATCTTGATAGCAAGAGGGTGGTAAAAAATATTTATCAACTCTTAAAATTAAACAAGATATAAACCCTATCCCATGTTCGTTGGAGAGTGTCTGCGTTTGAAGAAGAGTAAGAGTGCATCGTCCCCACAAAAAGCCGCCAATGAACTCCCTCAATCATTTTCCATTGGTTTGGGGTATGGTGTTGGTCATCAATTATTGCCAGAACTGGCTCCATCCTCCAAGTGTTGGGTGTCGCGCCACTTTACCAGAGCTACGTCGCTTGGTGATTCCAAGCCAATACATCCCCCCAAGCTCCAGATAAATAGGGGAGGGGGAGGGAAATTAGTGATCATGTAATTTATGTGGGTTAATTTAATAGGAACCTTCCTAAATTTTAAGGATTCTGTTACATAGGATTTGAAGGGTCAAGGCATTTAATGGATTGACACATCTCTGATCCCATACTACCTCTTGTCCATTGGATGTGAAGACTCCCTTATGCAAATCCCGGTGCTGCAGATTCAACGGTGCCCTCATATTTTTAATCCAAGCATTAGTTCAATGGTTAGAAAATGTTGCCCGAGCATTTACTGAACATACCATAAAAATTTCAATATATTATTAACGTTCACCCTCGACCTGCATCGGTCAAGGTTGGGCTCCTCCTAAAGAGAGCACTCCCTAATGAACTCAACAGTACTCTTGGATTTTCAATCCGAGTTACCATTTAGATGTTATTTATTTAAATAATAAAATAATTGTTAATTAATTATTTTATTTATGGCCAAAAATTAACTTCCATTGTTGGCCTACGCCGGTCAATGTTAGTATCTGCCTAAAGAATGAATACCCCCACAAGATTAACGATGGTTTATAATTTTAAATTCGAGTATCCATTCATGAATTATAATCATTTGAAAAATAAAATATCTTTATTTATTTATTTTATTTATGGTTATTCTATTTTCGGCTTTTCTCACAGTAGGCGAGTGCCGACTAAACTTAAGCCACACCTTTGGTAACTCATCACCTTGAACGCAATGATACCCTTTGATTTCTGATCCAATCATCCATTTAGGAGTTATTCATTTTTTTCAGGAAAAATGCTTATGGGAATTAATTAAAGCATAAAAAACATCGATGGATCATTCCGGGCACTCCAAACCTCGAAATCATGTGCCTTTAAATTTTTCATTCTCAAAATAATTTTATATAATTAAAAACATTATATGGAAATTCTGGGACATTACATTCTCCCCACCTTAGTGTTTTACATCCATGAAATCTGAAACAAAGGCAAATCAAACAAATGAGGGTACTGAGCATGAATTTGATCCTCTTGCTTCAATGTTATCTCCACGATGTCCCACGCTACCACCAAACACGCACTATAGGGAATGATCATCTTTGAAGGACTCGCTCATGTCGATCCTCTATCTCTAACAGGAACTCCATAAAAGACACTGCATCATCAAATTCCAACTTGCCCAAGTCGATAACGTGCAATGGATCATACATGAATCACCTCAGCTATGACACATAGAAAACATTAAGCACCCATTGAATCTGTTAGGGAAGGGATAGATTGTACACCACCTCACCCACTCGTCTGAGAATCTATAAAGGTCCGATGAACCTCAGAGATTGCTTTCCACCTTGTACAAACCTCCACAATCCTCATCGAGGTGAAACCCGTAGGAAGACATGGTATCCCTCTTCGAACCCCAATGGTCTCCATCTCATTTGGCATAAGACTTCTGCTAGCTCTATGAATTTTTTCACTTGCTAACAAGTAAGGCATTGAGACAAAAACTCTTCCATTGCTTCCATCGTCTCTGGCCACCAGTAATGATGCTTAAGGTTCTGGTAAATCTTCACCAATCATGGATGTACCATTAATGGGGATGTATGGAACTCCCTCAACACCTCATTCTGAATCATAAATAGTACCATGTTGTGTCGTCTATAGAGAACAATTTGATCCCCACCTTCCAGAAAATGCTTCACGTGGCAGTCATAAGTATTTCTGAGCACGTTGTGCCTCGAAGTCAATTTCTCCAAGTTGTGCCTCTCGAACTCACTGCTGAATTAGGGGAGTGAATTTCATATACTAGAGGTAAGATACTAACTCGTTGTCCATGAAGGGGATCCGCAACATGTCTATCTTCTTTGATGCCTCACTCAGTAGATATAGACCGGACCCCCAACTTAGTGTGTATGCTACCACATTCCCCATCTGAGGAGTATAGACTATCTTATAGTCATAGTCTTGGAGGAACTTAGACATCATCATTGTCTCAGGTTTAGGTCCTTCTGTGAGAAGATATACTTGAGACTCTTATGATCATAGTAGACTGTAAAAATTCATCCATCATGTAATGTCACCACATCTTCGGTGCAAAGACCACTATTGTTAACTCTAGGCTATTGGTTGTGTAGTTATACTTTTCAGTCTCTATCTCAGCTCCTAATAGCTCTAGTGACACTTCTCCATCCATTGGAAAGGCTCCCCCTTTTTCTTCAAAGTTGATAAGGGTACCGCTGCCCTAGAGATGTTAGGTACAAAACTCAGGTAGTACCCAGCCAATGCAAAAGTCCCTCTCCCCTTAGGGATGTAATATTGGAAACATCTTCTGAAAATATGTCCCCACATTCTTCCACTAATATTGGGAAGTGAAAACACAAAACTTTTTCTTCCATGAGGGTAAGACTGGCCGACTCAATAGTGATCAGATGCACCCTCCTTTGAATGAGTTTATCTTGTGCTATCTGGGTTTCATTTTTAACCGGCTAAGGAAAAACCCATTCCAATGTTGTAGATAAAACACAACATTTTTGTCTAATACAGTCAATATTATTATGAACTATGGGTGTCCAGTTCATACCTTAACTAACGTTATAATTCCTCGAAGCTGCCACCAACAGTTTCTAACCAAAAATATCACCTCAAGGGTCAGATTAGACCCTCAAAATAAATGTGATTATTGAGTCTCCTCCCAATGTTATCTCAAGATGTAAGGGTAAAGTAAACCATTTTACTAGAAACTATAGGTCTTGGAAAAGATTCGTGGAAAGAAGGAACAATTAGTTCTTATATCTATTAATATTGCAGCTAGTAGTAGACACAGACAATGCCTCTAATCATTTTTGGAGCCCTTGAATCACATTCTTTGACCACATGTAGCTACTCCCTTCCCCTGCCTCTATCTCCCTATTCCTGGTGGCGACCACATTGAGGTGGTGGTTGTAACATGTCGAAATGTATACCACCTCATGTTGCTCTCATAGCTCCACATTCATGTCTGCTACCCTGTAGATTCATATATCCCTATCACTTCCTCTTCCCAAAACATTTTACACACCCAAGTCTCTAAGAATAGTGTTAGTTTCTTACTTTCATGTTGTTAATATTCAATGGATACATCCAATTTTCCAAATAAAATTCAACTATAAAGGATATCTCTAGCACCCAAAATAAGTATAAATGCATAAAAAATAGTTCTAGCTCAGATGTCGCAAAAAACATTGTTCGGATGTCCGAGCCAAGAAGCACTGACCGTACTATATTCATCAAGTACCTGGGATGGTCGGTAGGCCTCAATAAATATGTATCTATCGACATGTCATCCTGTTGAAGCTATAAAACCACTAGGGAACACTCATCCCTTAGCTCTTTATGGTAAGATACCCCCTTCCATGTGGAAGTTTCACAATCTTTTCCATAGAAAAAGTAACCTATTCACAAGATCAGGGTAATCTAAACCTTTTCATCGTCCGGTGGAGCCACATATAAGTCTCTCTACCAGGACCACAATTTGATCGAATGGTGCCCTAGCTAAATAGAAACTCAGCCACCTCCTCAAACCAGTCCTTAACTACCTCTGAGTCGGGCTCACCTCAAAACCTGTGGGGTATCTGCTTCTAAAACACATTTAAAACAATAGGCATATATGTGTCCTCTATCGGTTCCTCTGGTTTTAATATTTGACCAACGGGCAGTGATATAGCTGGTACACCACCCAAAGGTGCTAACTCTATAAGAGGGGCCGGCATCGAGGCCTCATCACTCAGTGGGGCTTCATAGTTTACTCTCTCGGGAATCCTAGAAGGTAGTCTATGTTGTGGCATCCTGGTAATGAACAGGTGTTCCATGGTCATTATGTTATACATGGTGAGCTGACTCCAAAAAAACCAAGGAAAAAACATCCAAAATACACACAATCATTGTTTCCTTGCACTGCGTTGGAAATCATAATTCAGTTTCATGGTGTATATATATGTTGGCCTCTACACAAACCCAGGATTCCCCTAAATAAAAACCACACTCATAACACTCAACACCATTACCACTTAGAAGAGATAGTAGTCCAAGTTCTTTGGTAGGACCAACTCTTTTGATACCACTTTGTCACGACCTGTCCCTCGAGGCCCGTGTCGTGACTACCCCATGCCCACCTTCTATAGGCTAGGTTCTAGAGACTAGCACTGGAAAGGTATATCCATAAAATGGAAAGGAATTTCCATTAAACCTTTACAAAAACATAGAGTAGAAAGCAACAAGATGCAACCATGAAGTAAACTATTATAATAAAGAGTGCCGAAAGTGAATGGGGTCTGAATATAATCCCAACTATAAAAAAAAGTAATAGTAGAACTAAAAAGTATAAAAATAGATAAAATGTAAAAAATAGCTGAAAAGTGAAAGGTAGTACATGGATCGTCCCCCACGAATCATACTTGAAGGGAAGGTAAAACTTATGATCAGTAGTCCCTATGGCACGTAATAGAAAATGTGAAGGTTCCAGGCGTAGCGGAAGCTCGTGGGTGGATATTCCCACTTGTATTTTTTCTTTAACAATGATCAATATGGGATCAATATGACAATAAATACCAGTCTCCACAGATCGAATCATAGAAATAGAGAAAGAAAAGGAATGTCCCAGAACCACAAATTAGGATCATTACAGGTTCATTATAATTAATTTATGAAATTTAAAATATGTATCTTTTGGGTGTTCATTCTTCATTGATTTTCTTGATCACGTTCCAATTTGATTTGTCGTTGCATCATAGAAGCCAAGGGTAGACTTCCCCTAGCAGTGATCCACACGTGCACCACGTATCTCTGGATTTTGGCAAAGGATTCTCCGGGTGATAGCATGGTGAAACCTTGGTGTGAGTTGTCCGCATTAAATCGTATTGATCTGATGGAAGAGGATCTCCCTCGGTCGTGAGAGTGTTCTTGGAGGGAGATGTTCTTTCAGCCTTGAATAAATTCTCCAGAATTGTTGTTCACAATGATTCTCTTGTACTAGAAAAAACATGGGGTTGTGTGGATATATATAATCGAGTTTGAGGTTGTAGAGTTATGACAATAAATAAACATGTTATTCATTTCATTTATTTCATTAACTCTTATTGAAAACCCCCATGTCAAATAATTAATTATTTGGCATGTGCTCATGAAAATTGTAATAAATATCATTTAATAAAATGATATTATTTCCTAAAAATCCCGACTGCAAAAACTACACAGCGTGTAATAATACATACACAGTGTGTACTTGTTTTTCATTGAAAATTACACGGCGTGTACATTCAATGTACACGGCGTGTATATCTTGTTTTCATTTATTAATTTACGTTCCAAAATGAAAACTACATGGCCTGTTCATTTAATAATACACAGAGTGTACTTGTTTTCAAATTAAAAACTCCATGGCATGTAATAATTAATACACGGCATGTACTTATTTTCATTTTATTCTTCCTCCAACATTAAAACGATTTAAGCATCCTTGAATAATTATTAAACCACGTATGGTAATAATCATTATTCTACTTGAGATACTTGAATACATGTATTGTGTGACCCTCTAGGCCTCTTTCTCATTGGCATTAGGTGGGATTGCCTAAAGTCCAAGATTACTTTATAGAAACGGATCAAGGCACACAAGAGAAGGAAGTTGATGCCGCATTGAAATATCACCTCATATGAATTATTACTATGTAATTTAATCCCTTTGTCTAAATATCTCATCAAGATGGTTTCATGGCACTATCATAAACCTATATGCTTGATCTGTCGTTCTTTGACTACCTATAATAAAATTTTCGTTTACACCATGTCCATGGAATTTAATGCGATAGTTCAATTTCAATCAAAGGTTCAAGATATCAACATCCATAAATGGAAGGGAAAATCCTTCCTCGACGTATCCATTAACAACATGTCACTCGTGACACACCCAATATACCCTAATTCCCACCAACTATCTACATGATGGATTTCGTCAATAAATCTATGTTTGCGAGCCATGACATGAGTTAATGATAAACTTCCAGTCTAAGGACCATTACACACGCTCATAGATAGCAATGTTCGAAGACACCAAGACATGAATAATTTCTACTAGCAGGTCTGTTCTCATAGTCTCCCATCTTGGATACTACCAGGTGTAAACTCCATGAGAGAGAGTCTTGTCTTCTTATGAGTACTCGCACATGAAGGTCTGTATACTATGTATCCTATCATAGTATGTCATCCAACCGAAAAACATTATTTAAATATTTTTATACAGCATTTCAAGGTTCTTATCATAGGGGGGGTCTTCCATGACCTTATCAATGCAACATATATTCCAGGACATTATTATATTATATTCATGCAGAACAATGCACAATATATAATAAGTGAACATTCATGTAATCAAAGTACAAAATAGTTGGTTTTCATGACACCAACCCTTATAAACTCCTACTTGGACTAGAGCCAACTGCCTACAACTTTTAGTACACTATAACTCAAATGATGATCATGTTTCTGCTAAGTCAAGGCTTTTGTCAAGGGGTCTGCCACGTTGTCTTCCATGGGAATAATTCTCACTACAACTTCACCTCTTTGAGAAACATTCCTCAAGAGATGATACATATGAAATATGTGATTTGTCTGCTGATGTAACCTTGGCTCTTTTTCAAGTTCCACGACTGCAATTTTATCACAACAGAGTGTGATAATATCATTACTTCTCGGTACTACATCCAACTCATGGAAGAATCTTCACATCCACAATGCTTCTTTAGCTGCCTCAGAATCAGCGATATACTCTGACTCTACTGTATAATCTACCACCACACTTTGCTTTGAGCTCTTCCAGCTCACTGCACCTCTATTTGAACTGAAGATGTATCCAGTCTATGACTTCATGTCATCTTGATCAGTCTGAAAACTATCATCTACATGTCCTCTAATGACTAGTTCCTCATATCCTACATAAACTAAGAACCTATCCATATTTCACCTCAGGTACTTAAGGCTAGTATTGACTTCCATCCAATGGTGGTCTCCTGGATATTCTTGATATCTGCCTACCACATTTAATGAATAAGAAACATCTAGCCTCGTACATAGCATATCATCCATAACTGACCTAATAGTGGATGCGTAAGGGATCCTTTCCATTCTATTTCTTTCCTCATGTGTCTGAGGACACATTTTATTGGAATGATGAATGCCATGTGACACTGGAAACAGTCCCCTCATGGACTGATCCATACTGAATCTCTTCAATATCTTGTCAATTTATGTACTTTGACTCAGGCCCAACATTCTCTTGGATCTATCACGGTGGATCTTGCTCCCATGAATATATGCTGCCTCGCTCAAGTATTTCATGGAGACTCAATTATCTAACCATGCCTTAACAAAATGTAAGACATGTACTAAATTTATAATTAGTAATATGTCATCAACAGATACTATTAAGAGAACGACTGCACTTCCACTAAACCTCTTGTAGACACAAGGATGAAATTCTTTCTTAACAAAGCCAAATTCAGTTACAGCTTCATCAAAATGAATGTTCCTTGACCATGATGCTTGGTTTAAACCATAAGTGGATTTCTGAAACTTTTGTACCTTGTTGGAATCTTTTGGAGTCACAAGCCCTTCAGGTTATGTCATGTAGACATCTTCCTGAAGGCTCCCATTAAGGAATGTTGTTTTGACATCCATTTTCCAAATTTCATTGTCATGGTAAGAGGAATTGTCCAATAGTATTCTGATGTATTTCAGCATCTTAACTGGTGAAAAGGTTTCATCATAGTCAATTCCTTGACGCTGTCTAAAACCTTTTTCAACCAGTCGTGCCTTATAGGTGCTGACTTTCCCCGCCATGTCCAGTTTCTTCTTGAATACCAATTTATTACCAATAGGCTTTATATCAACTAGAGGATCTACCAAAATCCATTCTTGGTTTTGGTACATAGAATCCATTTTAGAATTCATGGATTTTTGTCACATGGCAATGTCTATGCCTTCAACTACTTCCGTGTAGGTAAGTGGATCATAATTGTCAACCAATAATGAGTCACCATCCTCAGTGATAAGAAAACTATATCGTTCTGGTTCTCTCACCTCTCTCTTTATCCTACGTAGGTCTTGTGTCTCTGGAACAGATTTTTCTTCCACAGGGCTTTTTGGAATCTGTTGTTGTACCAAATCTTGTGTATCGTGAGCCTCGACTTCAACGACGTCTATCTTGCTACCACTATTTATTTTGGAGATGTACTCCCTCTCAAGGAATATGGGGTGTCTTTCCACTGTTAACTTTTTATCTGAGGGGTTGTATAGGTAATATCCCCTTTTTTCCGTGGGATATCCTATAAAGATAGACTTTGTGCCTTGGGGTGCAAGCTTGTTACCTGAAGAGGCCTTAACAAATTATTTTCTACCCCATACATGTAAATTTGATAACATGGCTTTGCGTCCACTCCATGACTCATATGGAATACCCTTTATCGATTTATTTGGTACTTGGTTTAGTATGTGTGCTACTGTTGGTAATGCATATCCCCAAAAGGATAATGGATGACATGCATGACTCATCATTGATCTCACCATGTCCAATATGGTGTGGTTCCTCCTTTCACATACACCATTCCACTGAGGTGTGTAAGGAGGAGTGAGTTGAGATAGATTCCCATACTCTTGTAAGAAATCAATGAAGTCCTAATTAAGAAATTCTCCTCCTCTTTCTGAGCAGAGTTTCTTAATCTTCTTACCAAGTTGGTTATCATCTTCATTCTTGTATTCTTTGAACAGATCAAAAGAATTTCACTTTTACCTCATTAAGTAAATATATCCATATCTACTAAAATCATCCATAAAAGTTATGAAGTACGAGAACCCACCACTTTCTTCAACTGGAAATGTTCCACACACATCTGTGTGAACTAATTCTAGAAGCTCTTTAGCCCTTTCACCTTTCCCACTAAATGTAACTTTGGTCATTTTTCCTTGTTGACACACATGACATATTCCAAGTGGTTTTAGTTCAAAAGAATCTAAATACCCATCTTGATGTAATTTTGTCAGACTTTTCTCATTGACATGACCTAGCTGGTGATGCCAAAGTTGGGTGTTGTATGATTCATGTGAATGGACTTTGTTATTGATTACCATTACTTGGTTTGTATAGTCTAACACATAAAGGCCATTATATAAATGTTCCCTACCAAAACAAATGCTATCATTATAAAAGTAGAAACATTCATTTCCAAACATGGACATGAATCCATCAAAATCTTATCCGAATACTGAAATAATGTTTTTAGTAACAAAAGACACATAATAACAACCCTTTAACACCAAGATCATTCAAGTTGGAAATGTGAGGTAGTAGTCCCCAATAGCTACAACAGCAAGAATGGCTCTGTTGGCTGGTCGTAGATCTACCTCAACTCGATCAATCATTCTAAATATACTTGGTTATTGTATTTTGATATATATGTAAGCACCACAAGCAGTGTCTAATACCCAATTGGTAGAGATAGATAGATTGAATTCGATAACAAATGCACCTGAAGCATCCCCTTGCTTCCTTGGCTGGCTGAAATTTTTCTTCCAGTGGCCCTTCTTTCCACATGTGAAACAAACAACCTCATGTCCCTTGCCTCCCCATTGATCTTCCTTTTATTGTATGGCCTTGAAGAATATTTGGGTTTAATTCTCTTGGACTTCCCTTTCCTTTTATTCACCATGAATATAGAAGGCTTTTCACGATTCATGTCATTGTCCACTTGGCGAATGAGGATAAGAAGATCAGAGAGAGAATTCTCAATGTTGTTCATGTTGAAGTTCACGAAAAGTTAGAGAAGCTCTGGGGGAGTGATGCTAGAATGTTTTTCATACCCAGAACTTCGGGGAGATTAAACACTAGAACCTCCAAGCGCTCAATGCATCCAATGATCTTTGACTACATGAGGCCCAACTAGGGCACCCTCTCCAAGCTTGCTCTGAAATAGAGCCTTGGAGATCTCAAACCTTTCCTGTCTCACTATATCTTGGTATAGACCACGGAGGTGCTTGAACATGTTGAAGGAATCCATGTATTCATGAGACTTTATGAGCTCACTATATATTGATGACAACATCAAACATTGAACATCTAGTTCATCGCTCAAATTTTGATCATATACTAGGAAATCTTCATCACTCCCCTCTTGGGTAGCTGGATCAGGAAGTGAGGACTCCAACACGTAAAACATTCGTTCATGGCGTAAGATAACCCGAAGGTGCCTAAAACATTCTTGAAAGTTACTAGCAGTGAGGATATTGTCATTATCCAGAATTGATCACAGAGAAAATGTGGTTGACATGTTTTTCATTTTGTTCTACAAATTAAAAGAGCAGATTTATCAGTACTTTCTCGATTACATTTTATGAGAAATAATAAATTTATTAATTCTCCCACTATTTTATCTAGTCCTAATGGACCTCACCATTGAACTTGGAATGTTTAGTTTCTTTGACATTCTAGTGTAAATGATCCATATTCCCCTTCTCATAACCCCAAAAGGGTTGGTCAAGCTATTTGATTATATTTAGGTAGGCATGTGTTTGCCAACTGTGAGCTTACAGTTCGTTGATATGTTGAGTGGACTCCCCAATCCTGAAATCCTGATTGGATTTCCCCAACTCTTGCCTCTAATATTACACCATGCCTTGCAAGGGCTACTCATCTTGATGTAATATGGTTAAGTCACCCATAAACCTTTCATAAGGGCTTCCTTTATAAATGTAAGTGTCCCAACAAGGGTTGGTCAAACACATAGTTTTATTGAGTCTTTCCCTTAATCAAGTAACGGAAGGCTTGGTATGACTTAATATGGTATTGAGGGATTTTAATCATTATGCATATTTTCGCATTATCACATGCTTGTTAATATTAAGTGATGCTTGCTTAAGTGATTAACCATGTTCTGATAATGTCTATGCATAGTCTGGTTTTTATTTTATTCCATATTTGCATGCTTTTTTATTTCATTAATTTTATGATCACAACAACACATACATAATAAATAAATCATGCATTTAGATAGAAATAAAATAAGATGTTATGATCATGAAATTCTATTGGTTAGATTATCTAGTGGTTTGATAAGCTAACCCTGACCTAGGGAAAAACACCTTGAACCGATGATTTGTGTTTTGTAGAACCCACCTATCCACCTTTGTATCTTCTTGGGTTGGTTTTGCCTCAGCTTCAGGTTTTGAACCGTCTCCTCCGTCTTGGGAGTTCCTCCATTACATGGGTTTACATTAAAGAATCCATGGGAATGCAGGCCCTACATTTTTTTGGAAGAAGGCTCACAGGCCAACAAATATAAATTTAAACAAATTTAAATTTAACCATTCACACATACAAAGGGTCTTTGGTCTAGCTCATGATCATCCATAGCATGCTATGAAATTTATGCATATATAAAATTCAAATTCTTTTAATCATTTTATTATTTAAGATATGTCATGCTTGAATTCAATTATTATGATCTTATAATTAATCAATTATTTATCTTCAATTCCTTTGCTAAATTTCCTTGATATTCTTCTCATCCATATTCCTTGTACAAGACTTTGTACTTATGGAGGAAACCTCATGAAATTCCATTTCTGGAATGTTCATGGTGTGTAGTTTATATTTACATGGCATGTATTTCTTTTCACCCTTTACCCAAAGTACACGTCGGGGGCTTTGGCATGTTTTTCTCTACCTTGGAATTTTTGAGTACACTGCGTGTAGATAAATCATACACGGGGTGTACTTCCTTGTTACGCAGTAACCGGCCTGGCGATCCAGTGTACGTGGTACATGGATTCTCCTTTGTACATGGTTTTACTTGGGACGGATCAGACTACACGGCCTGTTGCTCCAACATACATGATGTGTATTCCTATTCCCATGTACCATTCATTTCTGGTCAACACAGGGTGTTAAATGATTTGGTGTAATCAATTCACACATAGTGGTTTTGCGGACCAGTGCTGGTTCATTGAACCTAAGTACACAGTGTTTAGTTTTTCAGTACACGCCGTGTATTCCCATGTTGTACAGACAGAAAGATCAGCTCCTCTAGATGAGTTACTCATTTTTATTTTAATCAAAATTAAAATTAAAAGTCATTTTTGTGATTTGAATCGATAAACTAAGGAGTAAGAACATATCTCATTTATTCAAATTTATAGAACGAATTATTTTGAATTGAATCAAATATAAATGTGTAAATTATCAATGAAAATTAAATAACTATAATCAACGTCGTAACATTCCTCTAATTCCAATTGAAAGTTACGTGCGTAGTGGAAGCTCATGGGTGGATGTGCCCACTTGGATTTTTTTCATTAACAATGATCAATCCTAGATCAATACGAAGATAAATGCCAGTCTCCACGGATCGAATCACAGAAATAGACAAAGAAAAGGAAAGTCTCGGAACCACAAAGTAGGATCGTTACAGATTCATTATAATTAATTTACTCACTTTAAAAGAAGTATATTTTGGGTGTTCTTTCTTCATTGATTTTCTTGATCACATTCCAATGTGATTCTTCATTGCATCGCAGAAGCCAAGGGAAGACTTCCTCTAGAGGTGATCTATAAGTGCACCAAGAATCTATGGATGTCGCCAAAGGATTCTCCAGGTTCTAGCGTGGAGAAACCTTTTCTTGTGTTTTCCTCCTTAAATCATCTTGATCAGATGTAAGAGGATCCATATCGTTCTTGAGAGCGTTCTTAGAGGAAGAGGTTCTTTCGGCCTTGAAATAATTCTCCAGAATTTTTGTGCACACTGATTCTCTTGTATCGGAAAATATTTGGGGTTGTGAGGATATTTATAATCGAGTTTGAGGTTTTAGAGTTATGACAATAAATAAAAGAGTTATGTGTTTCATTTGTTTCATTAACTCTTATTGAAAACCCCCATATAGAATAATTAATTCTTTGACATGCGCTCACACTGATTATAATAAATATCATTTAATAAAATGACATTATTTCCTCAAAATAATAAATGGAAAAACTACATGACGTGTAATAATAAATACACGATGTGTACTTGTTTTTCATTGAATTAAGCATGGCATGTACATTCAATGTATATGGCATGTATATCCTGTTTTCATTTATTCATTTCCTTTCCAAAATGAAAACTACACTGCGTGGACATTTAATAATACACGACCAGTACTTGTTTCCAAAATAAAAACTACACAGCGTTTAATAACTAATACACGGTGTGTACTTGTTTTTATTTTATTCTTCCTCCAAAATTAAAACGATTTAGGATTCCTTGAATAATTATTAAACCATGTATGGGTGTAGTATTTATTCTACTTGAGATACTTGAATACACTTGGTGTGTAACCCTCTAGTCCTCTTTCTCATTGGCATTAGGCAGGCTTGCCTAATGTCCATGATTACTGTCTAGCAACAGGTCAAGACACCCAGGAGAATGAATTTCATGCCACATTGACATAACACCTCATCCAAATTCATACTATGTAATTTAATACCTTTTTCTCAATATCTCACCAAGAAGGTTTCATGGCAGTGTCATAAACCAATATGCTTGAGCCATCGTTCTTTGACTACCTGCAATAAACATGTTGTTTACACCATGGCCATGGAATTTAATGAGAAATTTCTATTTCAATAAAAGGGATGATATATCAACATCCATAAATGGAAGGGAAAAATACTTCATCTACTAATCTATTAAATATATGTCACTCGTGAAGCACCCAACATACCATAGTTCTCGCCAACTATCTGCATGATGGTTTTTGTCAGTAAATCTTAGTGCGTAGTCATGACATTAGTTAATGATAATCTTCCAGTCTAAGAACCATTACACATGCTCGTAGATAGAGATGTCCGATTACACCAAGACATGTCGAATTGCTATAGGCGGGTCTATTCTCATAATCTCCCTTCTTGGAGATTACCAAGTGCAAACTCCATGAGAGAGAGTCTCTTCTACTAACGAGTACTCACACATGACAGTCTGTATACTATTTGTCCTATCATAGTATGCCATCCAACTGCAGAACATTATTTAAGAATATTGTTATAGCATTTCAAGGATCTCATCATAGAGGGGATCTTCCATGACCATATCAATGAAAAAAATATTCTAGGAAATTACTATATTATTGTCATGCAGAACAATGAACAATATATAATTAGTGAACATTCATGTTATCAAAGTACAAAACAGTGTGTTCTCAGGACACCAACCCTTACAAAATGTTCCGCCTCCGAGTACTGTCTAGTCTTGGCTCCCTCTACCTTGATCAATGATGTACATAGTCTGCACAAGACACAACAAAGTGCGAGTGAAGCCAGTGTAGTGGTGAGTATAACGATACTCAATAAGGACCCCGAGACCCATATAGGTCTCATAAAGTTCTACAAAAGAAATAACATAAGGTAAGACTTAAACTCCACATAGGTATATTCCCATAAATATTCCTAATTTATCAAGATTTACACATCTCATACATGATGGAAGAATACCCCAATGGTAACACTGCAAATTTAGAAAGTACCACACAAGTAATACCACGAAGGTAGAAGTATCACACAGGTAATACCAAGAAGGTACAAGTACCACATAGGTAATACCACAAAGTTAGAAGTACCACACAAGTAATACCACAAATAATTATCTCTATCACAAAGCATAAAGCAATACACACAATTCAAATAGAGTCTCATCTCAAACCTGGTATTAATTGAAGTAAAGATATACTGATGATTAGTCACAAAGATAAATCCTCTTATTTTATCAAGAGGCACTACTGCTGACCATAATGATTCTGACCCACACAGGATCAATAGTTTCTAACCCCTCAATGATCTAGACTGGATCCCATATTTGATAGGTACTAACCCCTGAAATGACCCACACAGGATCTGAACCACACAGGATTGTTATGGGCTGACCCACTTAGGAACGCAGAGTGCTGACTCACATAGGATCTAACCCACACATGATTGGTATGCACTGACCCACACAAGATCACTAAGCACTAACCCGCACATGTTTAGTGCTGACCCACATAAGATCGCTTGGTACTAACCTCTCTATGGTCTGTCACTAACCACAGCCTCAATGCCAGCCAATAGATTCCCGGTCATAGTACGCATTATTCTAGGATAACTTCTCATCAAGACATATGTTGTGCCTAAACCACCACAAATCTCTAAGAAGAATTATTCCATAGGACATCCATGTTGTAAGGGTTCCATCGCAATAGATGGTGCGTCAAACAGATTCCTATTTTGTATGTTATTGGGATTTTAGTGTCGATGGCCTAGTTGGATTCGGGTATGATCCAACCCATAAAAACACTATATTTCTCCAAATATATCATGGATTATCACAAAAGTACCACCTCATCTAAGGATTATGGTGCCACAGACGGTTTGTCAAATGGATGACTGGTCTGTCAGTTACACCCCTTTCTGTGAAATGGTGGTGATCACACCCTCGTTCAGCCCAGCTCGGTCATCCCTGCCAAAATATGCCAAAGGGACCACTTAAAAAAAGCGATCGCATCCCCACTGACGGCATTTGGAATAGACACCCGTTTTTTCTGTTATGGGAGTTCTTTATTTGAGGACTGATTAGGTCAGGGCCTGGATGACTCGGTCAGGCCCGCTCGACGCAATGGGTCTCGGGGTCAACCTGACCTCGTCTGGATCTGGTCCAGTAAGGGTTGGTCCAGTTCACTAGGTCCGGCCAATAGGGGTTATCTCGGTTCGTGGGCCCGAGCTACAGTTGGCCTTGCTCGTTGGGTGGGGATCGGCCCATACGCATTGTCCCACTATGTCACGGGTTCGGACCCACCCGCTAGATCGGCCCGGTCTTCCAGAAGGCGGACTGTTTTCTCTAGCTGGCCCCATGGGTGTGGGACTATTTTGGAATGTCAGTGTGGCATTGCCCCACCGCAATTACCAGTCAGCCGTTTTGGCTGATCGGGGGGAGGGGGGTTCTCCAACATGGTGCGGTGTGAGGGTCGTGCCGCTCTCCACCCATTGTGACATAGAACTGTAGACTCCTCCAGTGGTGTGTGACATAGCATCACTTCGCCTTTCTCCATAGACGTCCACCGCATCACACTGCAGTCCCCATGTCCGGTGGCAATGGACGACGTGTCGTCAACCCTTGACCGGCGGCATGCATTATGGCGCTACCACCTCCTTTATGGCCGGCCGAGCCGTCCGACATCCCCACTAGCCACGACTATGGCCGTGACCAAATGTGCCAGCAACGTGAGATGGCGCGCCACTATCTCCTCCACAGCCGGTAGGTACTGGCCGCTAATGACACCTTCCATCTCAGGATTCATCCAACCTAAACATTGCTCACGAAGGACACATCAACTTCCAACAAAAAGGGAGGAGGGTCCTGGACTTGTTTGTTTGTCCTTGACCCTCAGAGTTAGCTTCAGAGAAATAGTGTGGTAAAAAGATTTATCAACTCTTGAAATTAAAGAATAAATAAACCCAACCTCAAGTTCTCCGGAGAGTGTCCGCGTTCGATGAAGTGTCGGCATTCGTCGTCCCCACAACAAGCCACCAACAATGCCACACATTTTTAGTTCTTCAGATATGTGTTCAGTGTCACTTGTCACCACTCTCTAGAACCGACTCCATCCTCCATGTGTTGGGCATCACTGCACTTTACCAGATCATCGTCATTGGTGATTCCATGCCAATACCTCCCACCATGCTACATATAAATATATGAGGGTGAGGGTAAGTAATGACGGTGAAATTTATGACGGTCCATTTAATAGGAGCCTTAAATAATTTCAATGACACAATTACATAGGATTTGAAGGGTCAGGCCATTTAATGGCTTGAAAAGTCACTGGTCCCACACTACCTTTTTCCATTGGAGGAAAATAAAGAGATAAGTAAAATAACAGAGTAATTTTATTATTATTTTAAAATGTCCTATAATCTATCTTCTTCTATAGACTTACTACGGTTGAGGTGAAGCCACCCTTATGAATATCATGGTGCTGAGGATTCAACAGAGCACCCAGATTTTAAATCTAAGCATTATTTCAAAAGTTAGAAAACACCGCTTGTGTGTTTACTGAACATACCTTAATAAAAGTTCAATAAATTATTAATGTTCACCCTCGACCCGCACCGGTCAAGGTTAGGCTCTACCTAAAGAGAACAATCCTCAACGAACTCAATGGTACTCTCAGATTTTCCATCTGAGTTACCATTTTGAAGTTATAGATTTTAACAATAAAATAATTGTTACTTAATTATTTTATTTACAACCAAAAACTAACTTCCACTATTTCCATGCATCAGCCAATGTTTGTATATTCCTAAAAAAAGAATACCACCACGATCTTAGTTGTGGTCTCTGATTTTTAATCTATGTCACTGTTCAAAAGTTGTAAACATTTGAAAAACAATATAACTTTATTATGTTATTTAATTTACGATTATGCCATTTTTTGGTTTTCTCACAGTAAGCATGTTCCAACTAAACATAAGTCGCGTCTAGGGTAAACCAGCCATCTTGAATGTAACGGTGTCCTTAGATTACTAATCTAGGAAACTGTTTAAGATATATTCATCATTTTCAAGAAAACTGCTTATGAGAACTAATTAAAGTTTAACAAAACTTCAAAGAATCATTCCGGGCACTCCAGGCCTTGGAATCATGTGCCATCAGATTTGGATGTCTTGAAATAATTTCATATAATTAAAAAAATTATATGGAAGTTCCAGGACATTACACTAAAAACTATAAATTAAATTACCAAACATACATAGAGGATATGAGAATTTTTTTTCACCTTCTTGAATTAGTTCATCTCATTTAAAAGGTATTTTCCACCAACACTACCTACCAACAGATCATTTGACTCCCAAACACTATTTGTAAAAATTGAAAATGAATGTAATTATAATTAGTATGTTAAAACATTGAATTGAATGTTCCTATGATAGAATATATTTTAATACATTTGTGAATAAATTAATAATGTATAATAGGGAATATAAAAAAATCACAAACAATATATTTTCAAATAACTCACATACTGTAATAATATTTGATAAATATAGATAATAAAACAACATTCACTTTATTAATATAATCCAAATTCCACAAATATCATACAATTTCCTAATTAAATGTTCCCCACATCACAAAATACTGTGAAAACCCCATCATATATATATTTTTGATGCAACCACGATATCGATATTCCAAGAACCATATAGGTACAACCATAATATTTATATAATCATAGTATAGAGAAATACTATACTATATGATTTGTCATATCTAACCAGAAATACTATAATAGAATATATTTATAAAAACATTATTATAATAAATAAAAAATATCATATCTAAAATCTAGAAAACATCACTATTCAATATTAATTAAATCATCAAAAACCCTAATGTGGACAACTAGAAGAATCTATTTTTAATTATTATAGTACCACAAAATGTTTATAATCATATTCATTAAAAAATATTAAATGTTATTTTTAAATATTTATATAACAACCCCATTCCCTGATCACCTCAAATCTGTATTAAAATTATTTTAAGGTAATAGTTAATATGAAAAAATAGAATTTATTTGGTTATTTTGGGTTCAAAATAGATTGAAAAATATTTATAGAGTGGTTGGAGGTTAAAAACGTACTATAGATTCTATTGATAGTGTTTATTATTGTGGGGAAGCATCAAGGATGTTTGGAGTCAAATCATTTGAAATATAAAAAATTATAAAATTAAAACTGATTTATAAGGATTTATTAATGTTTTAGGATATACACAAATCATTATATTTTTAGTAGTATAACATTCATGGACCCATTTATAGTTTGGGTGACCATTGATTATTTTTATAAATCATTTGAAAAGTACACCAAAATTGATATTTATATTTAAAACCAAATTCACTATCATTTTTATCACCACATAGGATATGAACTTCATTTTCATGTTTTTTGGGTTTTAGGTTGATCTATTAACCTTCATTACCAATGGATAAAATTGTTGACCATGTTATATTTTAATACTTATTCTTCATTTATTCCAGTTATATAATGGGATACATCTTAGTATTTAGAAATTTGGTTTTCATAGATTCAAATTAACGTCCTCTAATGGTTATCAATTATTCAGATGAATCATAATGGAATCCATGATGGGTTGGTTTATTTATTTAGTGGAAAAACCATTTACATTAATGAATGGTAATAATTTGTATTTGTATTTTTATTATGTATTTCCCATAATTTAATTTTATATTGAATTTTTGGTTTTTATAATGATATTTATAAAGAATAAATCATTCTTGAATTTCTTTTATCATCATACAGTATTAAAATATTCCCCATGAATATATTTAGTGATTAAAATGTAGGATTTCACCCATGAGACATAACCTAATACTCAAAATTTTTCTCCATTATTAATATTTCTGGACATATTCAAAAATAATTTATGTAATAGATTTTTGGTTTAAACGTCGAAAATGATAAAATATGTAAATTACATGAAATTGACGAATAATGGTGGGTATTACAAAGGAAGTTATATGAGATTCCAATTTCCATATCCTAATAAATAAACATTAATAATTTTTTTTACATAGTAAATTTTTACACTCGATTCCTCACATATTAGTATTTAAAAAGATTATCTTTTTTAAGAATGAAATAAAATAAATAGACAGGTGTGTTGTAACACTTCATGATAATTAATATATTTTCCTCGTAACCTGATATAGTATTCATTTCCTTGAAGTGAATCTATAATTTTCATGGTGAAAACCCACTATTCCACACTACACTATGATACCAAATCCCCTATACAAATATTAATATATTGATGAATAATATTTTATGAACAATAGTAAGGGAATAATATGAAATAAAAAATAAGACCAAAATAAAGACAACCACTAATTCAATCCACAAAAATACTCATACCCTTATCCTATAATGAATATTAAAATAATAACTATGAAAATATATTGATATAAGGTAACATATATTTGGATCAACTACCTCAGACCACCCCAAAATTGATTATATAATACCCTATGTGTCACATGTATGATTTATATTTGGATTATTTTAATCATATTGGGTTTTTAAATGTATTTCACTGTACATGGGTGATATTTTTTAATATTGTGAAAATTATATAGGTACTAGTATATAAAAATATAGTAGTCCCATTGTAGTAAAAATTTAATATATATCTTTTAGAACAAGTGGTCTTTCACACATTTTTAACATGGGTTTTCTAAGTAGGCGATAACATTAGAAATGAACACATTTTACTAAAGGAGGGTCTAGAGGTAGTTTTATGGATATAGAATGAGTTTTCAAGTTTTTCACCTTCCCTTAATTAATAAAAACCATTAATTTTCCAGAGAAAATTAGGATTGAATTATTTGTTCACAGTTTTTCGAACTATGTTCCCAAACAATAAAAATCTTACAACATTATTAAAAATTAAAAATTTCCCTTCAAATATTTTATAATTTTAACCTAAATCCCTCCATATTATGTCATTATATAACAAATACATTTAATTAGATTATTCGAAGTTATCTTGTTGTATACTTAAGGATTATATTTTAATCATGGGGGATCAATTTGAGGTTTTTTCTGACATAAAATGTTATTTTTATTTCCTATCCTTCCTCAATTTATATTCACCTGAATGTGTTGAAGCTAATATGGTTTTTCTTATCTGTATCAAGAAGGTGTGATGGGGAACTAATGTTGTTTCTTATGGATGATGTCTTCTATAGAATTGACAACTTCATTTTGAACCACCAATTTTTGAGGTCAAAATATTCCTCTATTTTGGAGGTAGGTGTCTCAATATAATGGTTGTTTAACTTGGAACGAACTAGAGTTATTATTTTTTTAAATTTTAATAGTATTATAATATTTTTTTATTTATTATCTATTATTTTTGTTTATGTATCAATATATTTGGTTTCATAGAAAATGTTTATTGATGTGGTTTCTATAAAAGTCGTCTTACAAACATCATTAGTATGATGAGGTCCATCAATGATTTTATTGACTCTAAAATTGGTTTTCAAGAATGTGAGTGATAATTAATTTAATTTATAAATATTCCCACTAAATCTATTGAATGAATTAATTTAATATTTGATAAAACACAACACATGAGAATATTGGGTACATCGGGTTATGGATAGATAAAAACCGTAGAGTGTAACCCTAAAAGGGTTTATTGGTTTGATAATGATAGTATTTGGAATGAAATGATATTACTGAGATTCTTTTATGTGTTGGGTACTATTTCATGGATGTCCTGGTAATGTATTTAAATAGTCTTCGCCCAATTTTTCGATGGAATTATTAATTTTGTTTTTTTCTAATTATTTTATTCTCAGAATTTTATCATATTATTTTACATGGATAGTTTTGAACATTATCCTTTTTGAAAAGAAAATACATAATATTCGTGGTTTCCATGAATATGATATGCTTTAATGGAATCCAAATTATGACTAATGAAATATATTATCAATTAATATTTTTTTCCAATTTTTAATTTAGGACTAACTATATAATGGTGATGGACACTGTATAGATTCATAGTGGTATTATAGGGTTTGTATAACTCATAACCCCTATACATCATTATGCATATAAGAATTTATCTTTCCAATAACAATGAAAAGTTAAGGGTTAATTTTTTCTTATTTATTCTCTTAGAAAATTTTATATCATGGTGATTTAGCATGATGATGATGGATGACCACATATAGTCTAATTCTTTGGTTTTGTTTGTTTTAGGTTCAGACTTTTGGATTATATTTTTTTATGAATCGTGGTTTTATACCAATTATTCTAAAATTTACACTAACCATTTATCTTATCTTGTGGTATATGAGACATGTTATGTTGTGGCTTCTAGGTGAAACCATCCCCATGTATATATGTTTTGATACCCAATTCCCTATATGAATCATATGGAAATTGAGATCACTCATAGACCTTATGAAAATACATATTGTACGACTTTTTAGGTCATGTTATGTCAGTTAAATATGAAATGATATTAGATTAAATGATTCAAGGGGTATTTATTAGGCATGATATATCAATGTTAGTTCTAGAAAATTATGTTTTGGAGAGTTCTCATCTAGCTCACTATTGTATTTGACCTCGAGTTACAATAATGGGTCATGAATGTTTCAAGTTTTTATCATGATTATGGGTTTAATTATATTAAACAATCCATATTTATCATTTATTTTTTAATTTATTGATTACTTTATCATTGAATATATCCTTGTCTTAATCACATATTTTTTTAATTGTTTATGTATGTACGTTTAAAGCCAAAGAAATGATTTATATATTTATTCCTTATCTTATCAATTTTATTAATAGTTAATTTAACATAAAAGGAACTCATCAAATATCATGGAATAAATAGCGGGGGATGTCCTATGGACAAACCATGTAGTTATCACTATGAATGTCGAATCAATAATATGGACTATTCTATCAATTGATCATGTCGTTGGTGGGAATTGAGAACATTAAGAAGAATATAAATGGAGATTATCAAAAACACAATCAATAACCCTAAGAAAAAGTGAACCTATAACATGGGTAATTTATTAGTAGAATAGAAATGATTTTCTACAATCATAGGACTCTAGTAGACATTGTAGTGGGATTTACGACTTATATAATTTCATAAAAAGGGGAAATGGTGGGATTATATCATTCAAGGTACCTAACACTGGCCCATTACAATTATGATTTAAATTAGTATTTATATCCTAATACACTTTTTATAATTAATGGCTGGTTGTTTTTGACAATGTATCAAGGATATTGTTATGTGATGGAGTTAGATACCCTATTTAATGAGTTGGTTCTTCCATCTTGGGATGTTTTCACTAATGACTTCCTTAAGGATATGTGTTCTGAGATGGATATGAAGACTGTTATTTTAAAATTATTATTATCATCTATCTCTCAACATTTATATAGGTATTTGATCAAGAAGATGTGGATGAAGAAGAGTTATCTGGGACATCATGCCTTTTGGGAACTTCTATTACAGTTGGGGATGAGGGTGTTTCATCTATGAAGAAAATAAATCTAAATAAGGGTGACCAATTGAGATTATGATTAGTTATCAAGTATTATTGGGGACATAAGTAGTTGGTTTTATTCTATTCTGAAAATCCTAGCAACAAAAATCCCATCTAAATTGTATAACCAAATATTTTCTATTTTTGTTTATAATTTGTTAACTTTGGGCACTATTTTGGTTAAATATCATAGGGCAATAGAGATAGATCCATAATTAATATGGAGTCATTGGATTAATATGATATAGAATGGTTATAGAATATTTTTCCATGTAACATGGGTTACTCTTGTCATGAAAAGGAACATAGCGGGATTTAGGCAAGACTCAATTATAAATAAAAGTATGAAATATAAGAATTTTAACCGTGGATAACTAATATGACAAGTGAAGTGTTTATATTACATTATATGGACATTTTTTAATTTTATACTAGTGGATCTAATTAATTTTTTATTGAATATATTTATTAATTTGTTGGGATTATGACTTGTGATTATCAAATTTATTATTGATTTTTATAATACATTTTGATGGAGGAATGAATTTGGTTATAAATGTTATTACTTCACGGTTATAATAGTTTCCTCTATAGGTGTATGTGTTTTCCCAGTCCCTGATAATATAATTTATCTCATAATTTGAAGTCACTGAATGGGTTTTTAACATGCAAATTGATTTTTTTTGTTATCATGTTCTATTTGTACCTCACGATGGGAGTTTTAATTTCTATTAGGGTAATTAAGATAATAGAACTACGGGAGTTGGAGTTATAATTAAAAAGGTTGGAATAATTTCACATTCATTGTCAGATATATTAATTGAATATTCTCAATGGAAAAGTAGTATTGCACTTCTTTTTATAGGGAATATGTATCAGTAGGTAATTCCTATTGATTTTTCAAGGTTACCATGACTAAGTGAGGACAAATTTACTACTAACCATATTCCATGGAAGTGTCATATATATATTCCATGTTACAAAATGGATCCCACTATGTATAAGGAACATAATTCTGGACTTGGTGTTTTTCATAATAAGGAAATTATTATTTCAATCATGAAGAAGAAGTTTACTTTTCTATGATTTATGATCAGGTTGAGAAACATTGGGGGTCCAAATGATTTTAAATGTTTAATATATGATCTAGGTTTAATCAAGTACGATTATCATAGGAGGATATTCCTAAGATTTTATCGAGGAGAGAGTAATTCCATTATGAGAATTTGGTTATTACATTAAGTCTTTATAAAACTTCTATGATGTTTACGGATTTATTGAATTGAATTTTTCATCAATTATAAAACTCTTCTATGATGGTTTTAATGATATTCTTGTATTCCTAGAAGAAATAATTACTTATGGATCATCAAAATACTTTTTATACAAGTAGGAATCATTATTTGTATAAACATATTTGTAAATATGAGTTTTGGTGAAATGATGTTATGATCTAAAATTGTATTATATCTAATGTACTATCATAGGAAATCATAAATGGGTTTAAGTGGTGATGTTGTGGGATAATCCCATGGATGTGGTTGGAACATATATCTTGTTGGGTATTGATGGTTAAAAAACCTATATTTTTTAGGATACATTACAACCTTGAATCTGTAATGACATATTTGACCCATATGGATATTATATTTCATATAATTAATATTTTTTCAGATATTATTAGGGGAATAAAGGTTTTTTTTAATTTAGATTTATATTCAATTCTTTAGTTGTTGGTATTAGGATAAAATGTATTTTATAATACCTTTTATACAAAATTAGGATTAATTTAATTAAATATAAGTAATATTCAGCCTATGGTTCCTTCCAATTATACCCTCATGAGACAAAAAATTCAACACAAGATCTTGAATTGTCTATAGAGATGAATTATCATAGGACATATAGGAAATATCTCTTCAGATAGTGGTTTAATATATATTTAAATAAAATTATCCGGAAATATATTCTTACACAATAAAATATAAATCTATATATAATAACATGGATTTAGTATAGCAATATATAAGATTTTAATCATGAATTAAAACATGTAAAATGAATTTAGACATTGATTAAATTTCCATAAAGTAATTAACTAAACTGTTAAAGGAATCAGTGGAAGAATTTTATATGATGTTTATATTAAATAATATGTCATTGGATGTGGATGAGGATAATTGGAAGGAGTTATTAGCTTTATTTAAAGAGAAATATTTCATTGTTGGTCAGATCCAACATATATGGGAATGAGACATTGATTGATAATATTTTCATGAAATAAACTATGATGTGGGGATAATAAGTTATTGGACATGGTCTCCTAATTTTTTTTGGGTTTCTAGGGTATATTGGTTTTTATGATATCTCTGTTCTAGGATTTCATAGACAATGAAAATCAATCTTGTTGTTTTTTTGACTTTTTAACTACCAAGGTATATCATTACTTTAGATATTGTTATTGGTTTTGGGGAGAAGGTGGCTGATTTATGACGTCATATCATGATACCTAACATTATATAAGATTAATGATGATCAATATACGACTATCTGTCTATTGTATCCCTAATCTATTCTTGTATGGAAGTGGAATCATATTTCCATGGACATCATTATTAGATTAACCTTATTTCCATATATAAAAATGTGTTTTTAGTAATTTTTGATCAACTCAAAAAAATTTCTTTTCCTACAATATTTATGCAGAAAAAAAATATAGAATACCATATGTTCCTATTATTCCATGATATTATCATGATCCAATAAGTTCCTTCTTTTCTACATTTTGAAAATGACCTATTATTTTCAACATTTTCGAAAACATTTACAGAAAAAATGGCTTCCATGATCATACTAACAATATATTATTATCATTAGTTGGATAGGAAAGATGAGTTACCAATTTAAATTATATAGGAAATACATCATGGATTCGAATATGATATTTTTCGTTCATGGGAAAAGTATTTTTACATATCTATGTTTTCTTAAAATAACATTTACTAGAATTTTTTTTAATATATCCTTTTGATGTATTAAAATTGTGGGAATATAAATTTTCATTATTTTGGGAGTAGTATGGAGAGAGGAATTTAGTTAGACAGAGTCTTATTCATGAGATGATGTTGAATATTCATATGATTCTAAAGAGTATAGTGATAGATGAGAGTCTCCTAAAATATTATGCAGACTACCTTAATCTCATGTTGGAGTTTAAGGTAGGCTATTGGTTTTTTTGTCAAGAATTCACCTTGATTTAGGAATAGTTTCTTAGGTGAAAAGGTAATATAGATATATGTTTTATTCTACCATTTTAGTAAATAGAACGTATTAAAATGGGTTTGTATTTTATATAATTAACGTCATTATTAAAATAAAGTATATTTTTATTTCCTGTTTCTAAGAATATTTTATGTCGACCAATCTATTCAAATGTGAGAGAATTAGAAGATTCAGATCTTGAGGCCACCACCATAGTGGTTTAGAAAAAAATTTAGATAATGGATTATCATAGAAATTTAATATGTGTTAAAACAACTCACATTTTTAGTGTACCATGGGAGTGGGGATGAGACATCTCTTAGAAGTTGAATCATGATGCATTGATGATGTATAAGTGGTTTTATATCATTGGGACTATATATTATTGTGAATATTTAGAGTGATATATTGGCATTATGGTTATAGAGGCATATAGATCGCATGTAAATATTATTTTGGGGTCATTTAGTTTCTATTGTGGTTCTCCTAGTTTTGTGGAGTTTGTGGTTTAGATTTTTAAAATTTGATAGAAAAACTACATGTGGATATTCTATGCTCTATTTTTTAATATCCAATGGAAACCATGTGCTATAGATCTCTTTATTCTTGAGGTGTTTCTCATGGATTGATAATGGTCTATCAAACTATGTAAAAACCTTAATAAACTATATGAGTGGTTGATTTTCAGTTATATTTAGGTTTTGAAAATATGACATGGTTTTTCTTATAGTGATATTAATATCAGGTAACTCTATGAATTTATTTTCACAATAATGTTGGGACTTTGTATTTACCACGAGTTTTTTTCTAATCCATCAGCTTAACCATGTGACCAATACAACATCCCAACAATGGTAAATTACCCTGATGTTCATTCTACTAATTAACCCACATCTCAATATATTTTCTCATTAGGCTAACATATCCTTTCCTTGACATTATAGAGAGTTCCCCCATCGGTTCATTGGTGATTCCCCTTCTGTATTAGTGGATACATTTAATGTATTTTTTGATTTTCACCAATTTTCTCATCCACATTCATGAACTCTTCTCACTCTCTCTTATCCTAAATGTGTTAAAACAATTTGGGGTAGTGATTGAAGGTTATAGAATAATATATGGGATATATATGATGTTTTCTATGTATTTATGATTATGAGGACTCAGTATCATCATATATATTCATTATTTTCTATGATTAAAAATTATATTCTATTTTCATGTTAGGTGTTACTATTCATTGGTTCCTTATATTGTAATGCGTTATAGATCATGTATTTTCAATTGATTTGGATTTTGAAAATTGTTGGTTCAATTTCTATAATGATTTTTTTGTAACTAATTCTCTAGATAAATGAATAAGTTAATTTATGGTGTTTTTACATAAAAATTATTTTATACATTTCATATGTCTAAAAAATTCTTTAAATGATTGTTTTGACTCTAATATGGGGTTTTATGAATATAAGAAGTAATGTATTGCATATAGAAATGTTTTACTATATTTTTGGAATTATTTTATTTAACATTTTGGGAAATAATTTCACATGTGGATCATAATTGAATCCAGTAATTAATATATTATAACTTTATGAGTTTTCCACTACATAGAATTATGGTTGTGATATTTATACTCTAATAAAAATCATTAATTTTAGGATTCATGTTGTCAATATATTGTGTTCCTTGTGTGTCCCACTTAAAAATTCTTATTGGATTTAGCCCATTTGTTTTAGGTTTTACTCTAGATGGTGAAATTTCATGCTTTTATTCTGACATAATTATCATTTTATTTTCCATGAATATTTTTATTATTTTTCCTTTATATGTAATCCAGGATCATTTATCATATATTTTTTTACATAAATATGAATTTTTTAAAAGTAATCAAAATTATATCATATTAATTTTTTATTAATAATGTATTATTTTAAATATATAACTAACATTTTCATGATGATAGGAATTTTATAGTTTCATGGATGTGTCCTACAAAGTGTTTTTCCACAAACCCCCATATTCCACTGATCATATGAAGACATTCTTGTATTTAATAAAGGTAAAGGAAAGTGTTTAACATATCATGAATAATTCTCCATATAGATTTTAATTTGTGGTGTTTTAGTATATTGGTGATAGGAATCCACATGGATGATTGGTAATGGTTTTGAAATATATTTATTTCTAATTTGAAACTTCTCTCATGTTTTGTTTGGTATAATTGTCATGTACCTATTCTTCCATGATATTATTTGATAATTTATCATCTATTTTTATACATGAGACATCCAATGTATAAATTTTAGGTTGAAAATGTTCCAATGCTGGTGTGGCTTGATACACATGTTCTTTTCACCAGCCCCAGAAAATTAGGATAGTGATTTAAGCCTTATAGTGTGCCATTATAATAGATATTTTTTCCATACTGAGGTTGTTTCATTATATATTTCCTCCCAAAAAAATTTTAAAAGTATTATTATAATGTATAAAATGATAAATTTAATGTAACTTCATGATGGGATATAAATGAAATATATGTCATAGATTCCTATATGTTTTTTCCCATTCCCTCTTTTTTACTTAAAATGAAATAATAATTCGTTGGTTCTTGGGATCTCAACCATGTTACATTGGACAATTAATTTTATGTTTCAATGAAAATATGAAGAGGTTAAAATTTCTACATCCAAAAAATAAATCATCCTCCAAAAATTATAAAATAAAAAACAATCCCCAAAGTTATTTTTTTATTGATGAATGTGAAATATGGAAATATCATATGTACTTTTTGATATTCTAAGATGGTTATAATTAGAAAATTATCTTTTTTGAGTGTCTCTTTAATGTAATATTTATGGATTTCTAGTTGATCTCATTGTATCTAAAGATAATATTAGATGATATCATTGGATTATGGGTGATACGTAAAAAATAGATTACATGGTAAAATGATTCTCATTTGATGAGCTATTATAGAGGAGTGTAGATCAAATTTTTGACTAACTACACACTATACAAGAAAGAATAACATAAAGATAAATTATTAATCAGAGAAAATGAATATATATGAAATGTTATTTCGGTATGTTTCTAAAATTATTTTAATGAATTTTACATGGGTAAGAAACAATTTGATGTGGAAATCAAATATTTTTATTTAATCATACTTAGAAATTTTCTATATGGTGTATTCATAATATTTCATGATAGTAGTGGTTCATAAAATGATGAATCCTAGAGTTATTTTTTTAATCTAAAATAGTGAGGGATGTGTTCGGTTTATTCAAATTTAAATACATTTAAATGATAGTTAATATTATTTGTCTATTACCTCAATAGTTTCTGTGAAAACAAATATTTTATTTTATGGATATTTACATCAAGAAAATTATTTAGTCTAAAACTTTTATTAACTACATTTTGTAACTTACACTATGTGTTATAAAATCAATTATTCTCAAAATTAAAATATTATACTCAACCAAAAATATGTAGTTGATCATTAAATTTTGGGATTTAAATTATTTCATCAATGAAAATTGAATTTTAAATTCCATGTTCATCTTAATTAATTTAAATATACATTAATTATTACGATTATTAAGAATGTGGTAAAACTATGAAAAATCATAAATTTATTAAAAAAATTATTAACCATCATTTTATACTAGTAATATTAAAAATCGATTAGTTTAGTAAAATTAATAAAAACATTAAAATATAAAATATGAGAGTCAGATTACCATTATGAGAACTACTCTTTAATTACTCTTCAAATCTAATATTTTTTAAAAAAATAATAAAAAAAATTCCGAAATCCAAATCCACAAAATATTAATGTTTATAACACATCCAATCATTACTTTAAAATGAAAATAATAATGTCTATTTTAAAATAAATTTTTTTTCCATTAATTATGTTGAATCTAATATTATTCAACCTATGGAATTAATATTTAACCTTACCAAGACCTATCACATATTGAAATTTATTTCAATAATAATAAAAGAGAATATTATTATACTTTTATTCTCATACATGGAGGTTGTATATCTACAAAATTAATTTTAGATCACTAACTAACCCCTATATTATACATTTAATGAAATTAAATAATGCAGAATTTGAAAGGTGATTTTAGGGGCATGGGGTATGTGTTGGAAATTATTTAATAATGAAAGGAAAAAAATTAATGGTTAATATATTAATTAAAATCCACGAATTTTGATAAAATTTATGGAAAATTACTCACTCATTTTCCAACATAAAACTAATAACATTTTATAACATTTTATATTTGGCCAATGAAAGACAAAATGTGTCATAATAAATGAAAATTAATTCAAATTCCCTAAATTTTTATGTCGTTTTATAATTTTTTGTTAAAATTATTATATATATGTTGTTTTATAGATTTTTGTATAAAATATCAATGAATTAAAAAAATTTCTAGATGAATATAATTAGTAAATTCATAAAATAATTGTTAACCATGGACATTATATTTTCAATTGACCAAAATGATTTCTCCACCCTACATTTAACATAATTTTCAATTTATCCCAATGTGAAAATTCAGAATTTTATAAACAAATAGTAATTTAAATAACTATAAAATAATATTTTGGATGAAGGTCGGTGTGGTAAAATTTAATGAAATGGGGATTAAAACTATAATGATATTAATGTGTATTATATGGTAAAATTAGGTATATGTGATTATATCTCCATCGTTAATGTGGTCCTTTAATGGAATTCATCATTTTTTTTGAGAAAATTTCATGAACACCAAAAATAAAAAAAATAATAATAAAATTTTCATGATCACCTACAGAAATAAAGCACCTTTTGTCAGGAACCAGCCCGAGTCAACCCTGGACCGGTTACCCAGGCCAGCCCGAGACAAGTCCGGAGAGGCATTCCCGATCCTCCTGGGATGGAGACAAGCACTAAGGGCATCAATAAGGTACACAATGGAACAATTTCGACCATATATAAACAATCAAACATACAATGGAAAGAAATGGATAGCCTCAAAAACATTTATATAAAAATTGAACTAAACAATATTTGTACAATAAACTGAAAGTACAACTAAACAAAAAACTCAACTAACCAAGCCATTTTACCAATGTACTCCATGTGGCCCTACTGTTCACTCTCCAAAAAAGTTATCACACATCTCCCAAGGCGATCAAACTCGAGCTGAAACCTGCACATGGGCTAAAAACAGATGAATACTATAGGAGTGAGTTTTAAAACATAGTAGGTTATCCTGATATTCTATTCCCAATGAACATACATTAAAATAAAAGAAACAACAATTTATATTATTAAATAAAAGATATAAATGTATTTTTTTCAAATGAGGTTCTATGTTATAGTAATTATCAATCAAAAACATGCATGTTTAATAACCAAAAATGCAAGTAACAATTATTCAAAGAGGTGCAACTTCAAAATGAAAATTGTTTCAATGAGGCTTTCATTAAAGAATGTAAAATTTAGAAAAAACACACACAACTGAATTTTCCATCCAAACACAATGTATACCGACAGTGAGTACAAAACAGCCAATGAGCACAACTCACGGGATCACCCCTAGGAACTAGTTAGTTGTGAGCCCCAGGTACCTCGTATCTCGGAGAAAGTAACCATAATAAATATATGTTCTCATGCACACGATCCACTAGTAGTTAGAATAACCCTAACCTATTAGTTCCCCAACATCATCATCATCATATTTTAGTTAGTGTTGTCATCGTCAAACTTGTGACTTGAAAAAGGTGCCAAACCCCCAGAATCATTTGCATACTAGTACATGTATGACCACCTAGATACCTGGGATTCCCTTTAGTGTTCAATCAAGATACACATATTATCAAATACACAGTTCACATTCAAATTCCATTACCAAACTATAAAAACACAAACTTCCCATAAACTTTCTTCACATTTCTTTAATGAATCAATAAACCACTATAAATATTCGTAAAACAATTTCAAGGAGTGTATTGAGGCTTTGCACATAAAACTCATTCAAAAAACACTATTTGAATTATAAACACACAACAAGACCATCCCGAACCATATATGGCACCCGAAAAAACAGTTAATAAAATCATTTCATGGACAATAAAACTATCCCAATTGATACAGCATGGCATATACAAGTAAAACACTCCTCTACATTTTTAGGAAAGGACTAACAGGCCTTTAAACATTTTCCCAAATCTAAAATTTGAAAAATATAAGAATTTCAATAATTATTTAAGATGTGTATACACAATATATACAGAATCAACCCAAAATATTAAATCCCATAAAATTGCCAGGTTACATATTCAAACTACAACCATTTTCATAAGAATGTGAAACAGGCCATTTTTCGGCAACCTAGGCCAAAACATGTTGTAAAACAAAACCTATTTATTTGTAAAACCAAATTCCAATTGGAATTCCAAAAAAGGATCCCACAATAATATTTTTACATGCTGAAATTGTATTTATAAATCCAAAAAATCATTTTAAAGTGTACTAGACACATAAAATCCAACTAGGAAATTTACCGAACACGTGCCATACACTTTTTAAAAAAACATCTTATGTTAAGCACTTAAAAAAGGTATAAAATACCTTTTTCATGTCATAATTTTATTAAAGCTTCTGAAACATATTCAAAATACAATAAACCAAGTGTAGAAGCTCCTTGAATAATTTATCAATCAAGAGGAGTGCACAATTATACCAAAACAACTATATTTTTAACAAAACAAGTCATAAAACATAATTTTCACATAATAACATTAAAACAATGGTTTCACAGCAGTACATATCATATAAATAATTTTAAAAAAAATGATAATGATAAAACATAAATGATAAATGCTTGTGTAATGGTCATCCTACCGCAAATCCTTGGCGTAATGGAAACGCATTCCCAAAATCACTATATGTGGGTTTGCAAACCCTACACCTATGAATACCAGACCCAAATGAATAAAAATACCATAAAAACCCTGGAATAACAGAAACCTAAGTCTAACATGACTAGGGGATATTACCAAACCAAGAAACAATGAAAGGAGGAAGAAGATGGAGGATAAAGGAGAAGGAATCTCACCTTTTCAACGAGAAAACTCTTCATATTCCACTAGATCTGCAACCTTAGATAAAGGGGAATGGCTTGAAAAATCTTGGAGATACTCCTAAGGTCATGAAGAACTAGTTAAAGAATACTAGTGGCCTATAGAGTAATAATTGGTTGATTTATGAATGATACAATTTACCTTGTCAATTCTGGATGATTTGAGAGACATTGATAATGTTTACCCACTCTGCGACAATTATGAGACTCAAAGTGTCCAAATAGATAATGGGGGTGAGTATAGAGATATTGGATTCAGGTGTGAGGTAGAATCACCTAAAAATATAAAATATTGAATTAGATATAAAATAAAAATATTATTTTTTAAAACTAGAAATGGGCCCATGGGATAGCCCAATGCCTTAATAAGTAACCACAATTCACCATTATTATGAATTCTTAAGTGGTCCAAAAGGATATGGTAGTTTGAAAATATTCGTTGAGGCCCTATGAGAAGTAGAATGGGTGAAAAATGTTTTAAAACAAAGGAGTTATAAAAGAAACAAATTTGGTAATTAAAACTGGAAATGGGCTCACGGTTGGCCCAAATCATGAAGTAGCCACCCTTTCTCCAAAAACACGTAAACAAGCAATGGGGAACCCAAATTATGGTGATTAGACAAATATTAAACTTAAAAACTCAACATTAATCTCTCAAAAGGCCTAAGATATGTATTGATATTTCAAATGAACCAAATAAAAACAAACACATGAAAAACAGGGTGTGACAATTCTCCCCGCCATTAAAGCTTTCTGCCCCCAGTAAGCCATAACACATTCCAATTGAAAGATAAAAACCTAAGGATTCCTTATAAACATGGTCCAACCTATCAATATAGTGAAATAAAATTTTCCATAAATAATAACTTAATCCTCATTCCCAAAAAAAACACCAACTCACAACCACTTTGTGAAAATCAACGGAACGGTCAAGCCACCACCACCACAACCAAGCTAAGAACCCAATTGTTGGGCCTTCTCACTATGAAACAAAAAATAACCCAAACTAAAGATCTCTTATGAAAACCAATTAATATAGGGGATTATATAATGGACTCCCCAGCATTAATAAACAACTAGCAATAGGAAATTTCATAGGAGGAAACGTCAATGAGACCTGTGGTGGGTCTCCCCACCATTAGAACCCAACTAGGAATGAAAAAAACAAGCACTCAACATTAACTCACATTCACAAGTCCAAAAAGACTCTCCCACAACAACCCACAATCCCATGTTAATAGGGTTACAACATGAAAAAATAAACCACCCACTCCCGAATAGAGGGGATGAGAACTTGGCCAACACTTTCAGCACAGATCCCGACCCCCACCACTCAGGGAGGGAAGGGAAGGGGACCAGATAATTTTGCAACTTTAACCACAAAATATATCAAGGAACTAAAAAAATCACCACCTATGAATAGGTAACACCAAGACGGCACCCAATTTATAGAGGCGGCCCACAACGGGACTTTGATCCGAAACCCGCATCCATGAAGGTATAGCAATAGACACTGTGTGAGGGGTAAGTCCAACACACTCGTTGTGACAAATATAAATTCAAAGTAATGAACAACCACAATATATAAATATAAACTACCTTAGAACAATGGTGGAGGTTGGATCCTGGTCAAGAACCCCACACCTCTGTAGATTTCCAGACCGTGTGAAAATATTCACTATGAGCCCTAGGGCTGGATCCCAAAATCATGAAGCATCTACTACCCCACAGTCAGGTTCTAAGTATCACACCACTAAAAAAAGTCACTTTCTCAACAAAACACATTCATCTAAATAATATTTCATAGATATATATCATAATTCTATCTCACTAAGAATGAGGATCAGAATGGACAACGAATACGGAAAAATGCATCAACATCATAGAACACAACTATTATGTCCACAAGAAATATCACAAACTGGAAGAACATTAAATCAATCCCAAATAGATATCTATTTAAACTAATGGTATGAGGAATAATTTAGGAGGTGGATCTAGCTTGTGAAACCTGGTAAAGAATCCATAGGTTTATCAATTGTAAATATTGCAAACATAGAACTATTTGTGTCCACATCACAACATCCAACACATCTTTAGAAACCCTGAACATTACTCCAAAAACGAGACACCAACAAAATCCCATCTCAATATTCAACAAGAATATGAATTCTATATCACAAGGAATAATAATAAATATACAACACTTCTAAGACATAGTATAAACCATCCACATAACTGTCGGTTCAAAACAAACACCCCAATTTTTCAGTTAAAAACACTTTTGAAAAAAAAAACTAACTTGGTGGATTTTCACATTCACCAATGGTGTTTCATCAAGTCTCATTGACATGAACATTTACTTGCCACCATATGAACTCAACAACCATGCCATATAGTCTATCCTTATTCATATCAATAAATTCATGCATGTGACAACCCATGAAAACACCAAAGGATAGAACAAAACAACATCATTCCAAAAATCGTGTTCTGTCAAAAGGAACACCAACCTCCAGGTCAAAAACACTTTTCATATTCCACAAAACAAACCACACATCATCAATAACCACTTGATTAAAAATTAAATCCATTAATTTAATAAAACTTACAAAAACAACCATTGTATTCCAAATAACCGTTACCCAGTTTTAAAAAAATTCAGCAAGGTCTCTATTCATAATCTGACAACCTCAAAAGCCAAAACCCCTTTCCAGAAGAACATCATCCCCAAAAAACCAAATTTCCAAAATCTATTCATCAGATTCAAACACTTTTCAACAGCCCAAAACAAACCATTTAAAACAATTTTTCATAATTACTTTAAAATTATTCACACTTTCAAAACATTTTATTTCAACAAACCACATGTTTAGATTAGGGAAAATCAAATCCTGTTAAATCATTTCCACTTCCTCCCAATTTTTTTTAAAAAAACACAAACTTACCAAAACCATTCATATATTTAATTTTTTAAAACCCCTTATCTACTTTTCCAAATCCATTAATTACATTATAACCCATTTCCATAATTCCCACACATGTATTTTCAAAACAAAAATTCAGAACTCATGAATGGTCAAAGAAACCCACAAAAGGGAACAACTGTTGGTTGCTGACTTGACCATAAGGTTGGAGGCCATATGTCAAACACAAAACCAACAAGGAGAGACTTATTATGACAATTCCCTGACTCCAAATGGTATTTTATTCCCTATGAGCTCATATATTCCATTAGTTTGACTCCCCTTTTCATATACCAACACTATACAATCAACAAGAATAAAGGACACTAATAAAATCGAACTTCCCCTGGAATTTCGTGGATCAGAACGAGCAAGAGTTTGCGATGGTCTTCCTGAACATACATCTATAGTACCATAAATCCTACTCCATCTACCTTGAAATCCCCAAATAACAAAGGCGCTCTAAAATAATGGTCTTCTAAGAGCCGACCTCCTCTGATATGATTTTGTCCTGAACCAGCCCGAGTCACCCTGAACCGATCACCCAGGCCAGCCCGTGACAAGTCCCGAGAGGCGTTCCCAATCATCTCGAGATGGCGAAAAGCACCAAGGGAATAAAAATAGAACACAAGGGAAAAATTTCACCGATATATAATCAATCGAACAAACAACAGAAAGAAATGGGAAGCCCAAAAAACATTTATATAAAAATCGAACTAAACATTATTTGTACAAGAAACTGAAAGTACAACTAAACCAAAAAAACAACTGACCAAACCAGTTAACCAATGAACTTCATGGGAACCTACTGGTCCCTCTTCAAAAAAGTTATCACACATCACCCAAGGTGATTAAACTCAAGCTAAAACCTGCACAGGGTCTAAAAACAGAAGAAGACTGTAGGCGTGAGTACTAAAACTCAATAGGTTTGCCCAATATTCTATTCCCAATGCACTTCCATCAAAATAAAAGAAACATCAATTTATTATTTTAAATAAAATATATAGAAGTATGTTTTTCAAATGAGTTTCCATGTTAAAATAATTATCAGACAAAAACATGCATGTTTAATAAACAAAAATGCAAGTAACAATTTTTCAAAGAGGTGCAACTTCAAAATAAAAATTGTTTCAATGAGGGATTCTTTAAAGATTGTAAAATTTTAAAAAAAAATTACACACACTACTGAATTTACCAACCAAACACAACTTATGCCAATGGTGAGTACAAAATATATAAATGAGAACAACTCATGGGAACACCCATACACACTAGTTAGTTGTGAGCCCCAGGTACCTTGTATCTCAGAGAAAGTAACCATAATAAATATCAGTTCTCATGCACAAGAGCCACTAGTAGGGAGAATAACCATAACCTTGTGGTCCCCCAACATCATTATCATCATATATTAGTTATTTTTGTCATCTTCAATCTTGCTATGTGAAATAGGGGTTAAACCCCATAGAATCACAATCATACTAGTACACGTCTGCCCACCTAGATACCCAATCTTTCATTTAGTGCTCAATGAAGTTACACATATTATCAAATACACATTTCAAATCCAAATTCCATTCCCAAACCATAAAAACACAAACAACCCATAATATTTCTTCACATTTATTTAATGTATCAATAAACCACTACAAATTTTCGTAAAACAATTTCATGGTTTGTATTGAGGCTTTTAACATAAAAATCATTCAAAAACATTATTTAAATTATAAACACATAACAAGACCATACCCGACCAAATTTGGAAGCCCTAAAATCATTTAATAAAATAATTTCATGGATGATAAAATAGTACCAATTGAAACAATATGGTATATACAAGTAAAACACTCATTCTTTATTTTTAGGAAATGTGAATCATGCCTTTAAACATTTTCCCATAACTAACATTTGAAAAAGATATAAAATTAAATTTTTTAAAAATAGGTGTGTACAAAAAATATATAGAATAAATCCACATTCAAAAATCCCAAAAAAACATTCAGGTTATATATTCAAATCACAACCATTTTCATAAGAATGTGAAAAAGTCCATTTTCCGGCAACTCGTGCCAAAACATGTTGTAAACAAAAACCCATTTATTTGTAAAACCAAATACAAATTGGAGATCCATAAAAGGATCCCAGAATAATTTTTTTACATGCTTCCAATTTATTTAAAAATCTATACAAATCATTTTAAATTTCACTAGACATATAAAATCCAACCGGGAAATTCACTGAACACATGGCATGCACTCTTTAAAAAAACAACTTATGTTAAGCACATAAAAAGTGATAAAATACCATTTTCATGCCATATAGTTCTTCAATCTAATAAAACATATTCCAAATACTATAAACCAAGTGCAGAAGCTCATTGAATAATTTATCAATAAAGAGGAGTGCACATTTATACCAAAACATCTATATTTTTAACAAAATAAGTCACAAAACATAATTTTCACACAAAAAATTCAACACCAAGGTTTCACAGAAAAAAATATCATTTAAATAAGGTTATAATAATATGATAATGATGAAACATAAATGATAAAGTCTTGTGGAATGGACATCCTACCTCAAATCCTTCGCATAATGGAAAGACACTCCCCAAATAACCATTCGAGTGATTACAATCCCCAAACCTATGAAGAACAGAACCAAGAGAATAAAAACCCCATAAAAATAATGGAATAACATAACCCTAAGTCGAACAAGACCAGGGGAGATTACGAAACCATGAAATAATGAAACGAGGAAGAAGATGGAGGATAAAGGAGAAGGAATCTCACCTTTTCAACTAGAAAACTCTTCGTATTCCACTAGATCATCACCATAAGATAAAATGGAATGGATTAAAACTTCTTGGAGAGACTCCTATGGTCTAGAAGAAATGTGGAACAAATATTGGGGTACAAAAGAGTATGAATGGATTGATTGACGAATGATACAATTTACCTTGTCAATTCTGGACGATTTGAGAGACATTGAGAGTGTTTCCCTACTCCACATCAATTCTGAGCTTCAAAGATGAAAAATAGAAAATCAGAGTAAGGATAGGGATATTGTCTTAGGTTCGGAGGTTGAATTATATAAAAATATTAAAAATTTAATTAGTTATAAAATAAACAAATTATTTTTTCTAAAACTAGAAACGGGCCCATGGGCTAGCACAATGACATAATAAGTAACCTCAGTCCACCATGATTATGAATTCTTAAGGAGTAAAAAATGATATGGTAGTTTTACTATGTTAGTTTATTCCATGTGGGAGTTTTAATGGGTGAAAAAGGTTGAAAAACAATGGATTTATGAAAGAAACAGATTTGGTTTTTAAAACTGGAAGTGGGCTCACGGTTGCCCCAAATCATGATGTAACCACCCTTTCTCCAAACACTCCTAAACAAGCAATGGGGAACCCAAATTAGGGTGATTTGACATAGATGGAACGTAAAAAATCAACGTTAATCTCACATAAGACTGAAGAAAATTATCATTTTTTCAAATGACCTAGATTAAAACAAAGACATGAAAAACCGGGTTTGACACCTTTGATTAATGTAGTGGTATTAGAAAAAATAATTATATAATTATATAAATCTATATATATGGGTAAAATGCTTTGTTTGAGTTCCCATTTGAATATTTTATAAAAAGCACTATAATCTAAAGAATATTATTTAAAATCAATTCCATGGAAAAATAATTTATATGAATAATAATATAATTCAATTTTCCTGAAAAATAATTAAATATATTCACAAAATAGACTCCTGAGTGTAAAAAGGGATATTTATTAAATTAATATCATACTTTAAAAATAAATTAGAAATAAATAATTAAAACCATATTTAAGATGGAATCATCCCCCCAATTTGTTTATTTAATGCCATCATTTTTAGTAAAAATATTATTATTGAAATATCGCCATAGTTTACCAATTTTTAAATTAAAAAATTAATCAAAAAATAAATTTAACTTGATGGTTATTTTAGATTATTATCCTTTATATTTGATGAAATAGATTTTCAATGGTTCAATATTTTTTACATTCTATGAAACATAAAAAATAATGATATTAAAATTAATTAACAAAATTATTAGGAAATATCAAGGGAGGGGAAGATATTTTTGGTTTTCAACACCACAAGTGGGAACTAGGATTTTAATACCCTCATTAATAGTGTTACTTTAAATAATCATTCTTATTTGGAAGGATGTTTCTTATGTGATAGAAACTGCCACCGTGATTTATTTAGCAAATGAATCTCTTAAAAATTGTTATTGAGGTCCCCTTGATGAATGTACTATATGACCATTCCATTAAAAATGCAATATAGTTTTCATGGATTGGGTCATAGTAGTTATAATCGATCTTTCATGATCTTTGAGTAGTGTTGGTTCCCTATATCCAATTATTGTAAAAATTATGGAGTACATTCCCTTACTTTTAATGAGTAATATGTCCAATATAATAGTCAATCTACATAAACATCCCTCATAATATGCAGTAGTGATACATAGCTTCAATATAATTAATCATTCTAGATATCTTATTTTATATAGGAAATCCTTACTAAAGCTCTGTAAGACCTATGGTAACCGGGTTGGTTTTGGAAATATATCATATAGAATGATATATTTCAATCAACTTTATATATAATCTCATTAAAATAAATTTATAAATGTACACATCCAATTTTTTCAACTTAATGGCATTATATATATATAAAAACTAAGAACACATTAGTGGAGAAAGGGAGTGGGTCTTCTATGTATTATTAAATCATTCAAATTATGATTTCTAAGATATTTTTGATGGAGACCTCTAGGGTATAAATGGGTGTTGTAAAATCTCTAACATCATCAATAGAGTTGTGAGCATTTATTTTACATTTTAAAATGTTTTAATAACAACATAAATGAAATACTATTTGTCTCTATGAAATTATTCAAACCACGTGATATTTTTTAGCAGAACCTCTAGAAATGTGGGGAGGTTAAAGAAAAATTCATTAACAAGTCCTCCTTTAACCTCTAGTGGTTCTAATGTAAATAGTACAAGTGATATACCCTTAACATTAGATTGTATATTTTCTTCTTGATTCATCTCATACCTTTCCTTCTACCATATAACCTAATTAAATTTATGAATCATCTTGTTTATTTTGGAACACATTTATAATATTTATTGTCTTGAAAATTCCTCCTAAAGATAACTATTCTTGTATTTCATATTCATTAGCACCTTGTTATTCTTCCTAAATATGTTAGAATATATTTTATTCACATTAAACATGTATAAAATTAACTATCACAATTTTTTATTAATCTCATTATAATTTACATGATGGAGTAATGAAATAAAAATCCATGTGTTTTTTAGTTATCTTATAAAATTAATGGTTTATACAAATGAGCTGAAAAACATTGAGTTGAATAACATTCCACCAATATAATGATTCCAAATTTGATAAATCAAAAAAAAAATTCAACATGATTTCATTATGTAATAGAATATAAATATCAACCATTAATTCATTGTCTCTTAGGAACCCTAAAAACCAATTACAATTTGATCATTCATAACATTTTTGTTATTTTAACAACTAATGAAACTAGTATAATATGGGTTTATATGTGAAAATGTAAATATAAGAATATTATTATATTGTTGGAAAAGATATTTATTATTAATTTGGGAAATTATAATATTATCATTTCCTTATCATTTTTAATAGTTTACTCTATTTTTTAATATAAATAAATAGTTACACTTGATTAAACTCGTCATACTATTTCCCACTATTCCTGGTTGTAATTAATTTTAACAATATAACCATATGTTCACTCTTCTCAAGTTTTTTTATATTACAAATGGTGGAAAAAATATATCAACAATTAATATAAAGGCCCAAAAACAAAACACAACATATATTACTAAAAAGATAGTGTTCACTATTTATATTTAGAAACCATTGTATACCACACTAATGTGCTTATAACTTTTATATACGAATGATATGATAATAAATGGAAGAAATGAATGATCAATAGTTTGACTATAAGTTTAATTGATAAAAAATTGTCAAAAAATTATACTTATGATTCACACCAACAAACAACTAAGACCCTCACCCTATCATGAATCTAGTGAAATAATAACATAGGAAATATTTTAGGATTTTCCTACAATATTACAGATCATTCCCCAAATTCCATACACATAATGATTATCTCTTTATAATAATATGGAATTATGGCTCATAAAATAATGAAAAAATATAGAATAGAAATATAAGATGTAAATTGAATCAAAAAAAGTTATCTAATCCCTAAATATATATTCCCTAGCCACTTGACTTCTATTTAATTAACAAGACTATTTCCTTAGTTCATTGGAACATGTCCATTTTTCATTTTTTTTATAATTATATGCATCCTTTTTGTGAGTTAGAGACCATGATTCTATCATATATGACGCAACATTTATATCAAACATCGTAAAACAAACCATGACCAATAACGTCCCATTTATATGGATTAATTATATATGGGGAAAATGTATGTGTATTTAAAAGCATGTAATAAAATATATAATGTTAACATTCTCTTGGCCATGATTCATATGCATGTAAGAAATAAGGATTGTTCATCGAAAATATGTTCTTCAATGATCTTCTAAGAATATAATTGACACTTTTAGTTAATTCTATAGCATTAGTTCACGTGGTTTCATTATTCTCATGTGACCAACTTGCAATGTGGTTTCTGGGTTGAGTTGTGTGTTGTTAGTAAATCTAACATTATATGAATGTAATAATGTGACATTTTAGATCCAAGTATGCAATTATGATTAAGAATCAGATTTTTCTAATTATCGTTCAAGATCCTCTAATCATTTTTCTACTATTAATTAAGATGACATGACCAATGACTATTTTTATTTATCCATACAATTTTTCCTTATAATTGATTTAAAACCTTTATTTCTCTCCCCATGGGAAAATATTATACGGGTGTATAATATAGTAGTTTAATTTTACGCTTTCAGGGATCTTTAATGTTAATTCCTTAAAATCGATGCAACATAAATAGTAAATTGGAAATGCCACTCAAAACATAGTTTATTTCCTTCTTGAATTACATTTTAGTGTTATTTTCATGCATACCATGATTCAATATTACACTAAAATTACTTATCTGAGGTAATTAATAACATTTATTAGAAAACAAGTTAATCTCAAAGAACACACATCATACATAGAAATCATTTTAGAACATGTTATTTTTCTTCAAATAATCCCTGAACATATAATTTATTATTATAAAGACACAAATTTTTCTTACACATTTGTATCCATGATATTTATTTTATGAAATATATTTATTTGTACTCTAATTAAAAAATAGATACCAGAACTATAAAATAATAAAGAAAAATTAATTTAATCCGCAAAAAGACTAGGCATAAAATCATCTACTATTATAGGAAAAAATAATTACCTTGTTAATTATTTTAACAATTTAAATAAATATAATAAGGTGAATATAAAAGAAAAAATTATTGGATTGAATGAAGTGTATAAAACAAGATTTATAGATTTTAAAGATGACAAATATTTGGTTTCTCATTCATTAATACATGTATTGACATGTTTTAAAAAATAACTCACCTAAAAAACATGTGATTCTATCATTACCCCTTACAAACCTTATCTTTTTTCACCTATTGGTTTAATTTTAAATAAGTATACAAATTCCCTCTACAAAAAGATGACCCCATATCTTTCAAAAAATATTTAAATGAATTTTTTCTTATGTCCATAATTTTTATGGAAGGAATTTACAAAAGGATTCATTCCAACAATGTAATTACTCTGCATCTAAACTAAAACAACACTATGGAAAATGTTTCTTGTCTCAATTTACTTTCACATTGTAATGATATATATTCTGAAAATATATTATTTTTACTGTGTATAATACCCAATAATTTACTTCATATTTATTTTCATGAAATGAAATTTATTAAAATATTCATCACATGCTTCTTCTTTCAATGTATTTTAACTATATCATTTTAAAAATTTGAAGATTTTCTGTTCGAGAATGATTTTTATGTTATTATTTTCTATGAAAAAAATAACTATTAATTTAAATATAATGATAATTATATCTAAATCACAATGTGTTTTCTAATCATCAATCGATTTCCATGGTCTACAGGTCTTTAAACTAATTCAATTTTCATTGGTGGTCAATTGAAAAAAAAACTCTTATTTTATGTGGAACTAAACATATCTCTTTACTAGTTTATAATAATTACACATCATGTTCATATTTTATAATTTTTATAAATATACCTATATGTATTTATGTGATTTCATATGTTATTTGATAGATAAATTTATTTTTGTTAAATTTCTACATGGAGAATCATTTAAATTTTTTATTCACTTGTCAATTTCTATAGACTATACTTACAATGTCATATTAGAATAATATTTTTACCCTTTTCTGTACAATTATTTTTTCCCCAATATCATCATGTTTATCTTTAATATACTCCATTCTTTTTTCCCTTGTGTTAAAATATAATTCCAATTATCAGTGTTTTATAAAGTATTTACCATTAAATATATGTTATTAAAAATATAAATTGTGTTAATTGAAATTTTTAAATGTAATTTTATAATGGAATTATATTTTTTATTCCATATATAGAGATATATATTAATATTTTTTTATAGTTCACTATTGAAATAATTTGATAATTCTATTAGTATTATTTTTTATAAGGCTTATGATCATGGTTTTTGGGAATATTTAGATAACCATATATTTTACATGACTTAATAAAAATATGATGGGGTGATTAGTTTTTATATATAGTTGGGAACTTATTTTTATAAAATATAATTATATGATTTAGGTGTCCACAATCCACTTATAATACATTGGGTATTGGTTTATAAATCGTACTGTTATGATGGGATAGTGGTGGTTATCTAATATCTAATATGATTACAGAATGGGTGGAAATAAAAATTCAAAAAGATTATGGAAAAATAGGTGATAGACCATCTATAAATGATTATTGTTTATAATTGGTAACATCCTATCAAAAGTATTATGGGAAAATTATGGTTTTCCATTTTACACTATTAAATAAAAAACTGGAAAACCCATTCCTTTGTGATATGAGGGTATTTTTTGTTAACTATGACATATGTAATGATTTATATTTTTATGGTTCTAATATTTCCTTAAAAGATTATTTTTTTCTCTTTATCATTGACACAAATTTTTGGTGTTTTCTTACTAAATTATTATTTTATCCCAACATCATCTTACAAAGAATATTGTTTAATAATCTATGTTTTTTTTGTATTAAGTTCCATTATATTTTTTAGGAATCCTAATTATGTTCTCATAGGAAACTATTCATTATTTTCTCAGTTTCGATCTTCAATTATTATCTCTTCTGTACACCGTTACTGATCATAGAACCCCATCAATTTATAATGTTTCTATTCCCCATGATCAAAAAAAATATACAATATGATATATTGATGATGTTGTTTAGTTTAGTGTAACTATGTAGAAATTTTTATAATATTGTTACATTTGTTTTGTATTTTTACTATCTTGTATGATAATTAACCTATAGGATTTTAGGTGTGATTAATTTTCATATAAAATTTATATTCATATAAAATGACAAAAAATATTTCTATCTTTATTTTATAAATTCAAATGATTATATAATAAATGATTAGTTATTTTTATTGATTAACCACTGTACAATGGGATGATATAACAAAAACCAACAAATTACATAAAAAAAGTCTGAAAATTAACAATAATATGTTGATATAAAGGTTCATAATTTAATAAATATTAGTATTTATTTCCTTTATCATATATTCACAAACACTAATTATTTTTTCTTTAAACTGACATAACTACTTGTATTTTATGTTAATGGATATAGGAAAGGGAAATGAAATAAATAATATGTGCTATTGAAAATTCAATGATTTTCCTAATGGAAAATAAAATAGGATTATAGATTATCTTGAAAATATTATGGTTATTATTACCCTACCATATTGAGTTATAGTTAACAACAACATCCTTTTAAAACTACAAAACATACAAAAATGGGAATCAATATGTTTTTTTGAAGATCAACTGATAAAGTATAATATTAAAAGAAGATTCATATTTATTTGTGAAAATCATATAGAAATAAGGACCAATGGGAATGTATTAGTGGAACAATAAGTTTTTTCGATCAAGGTAATGGAATTAATTGAGTGACATAATTCAAAAGAAAACATGACATGTAAAGTAAATACAATGAAATTTATTAAAGTTTCTCGAAATGTATAAAAAGAAATTAAATTTCATTAATATAAAGAAATATTTCACTATGTAAGCTACTGTAGGTAACCATGGATTAATAAAAAATAAAAAATATTAATCTCCAAAGAAAACATACAAATTATGTATTATTTAATTAAAACTATTGGTCTTGGTCAGGTAAATAATTTAATGTAACTTATGATAATCTACAACTAATGAACTAAAATTGTCACAACTAATATTTTTCAGTCCAAACCATCAAATGTGAAAATTTTTCAATGGTAATAAATTCACAATAATAATTTCTAAATATTGATTTATCAATGAAAATTTTGGCCCGATAAAAATCTATGTTTTCGAAAAATAATAATAATAAAAATTGTGTTAATGTGATTATTTGATATTTTACTATTCCCATATTTAGATGAATTTTATGTGTATGTTGGCATGGAATGACTCTATCTACGACATGACCCCCCCCCCCCCTCTTAGTACACCTCCTTATTCAGAAATAATGGATGAGAGATAATGACCCCTAACATCCAACTATGGTAGGACATCTATTGAACCTTACATCGAAGTGTATAAATGAATCTCTAATAAAATTGTATTTCCTTATATTTATTTAATCAGGATTAGGATATTAGATATGAATCCCCATTAAATTGTTTTCTATATATGAACATGAAAACTAAACCAAACCATAATGCATGTATAATATAAATATATCCAAACCAATTATCTTAATGAATGAAAATTGGAAATTAATAGAAATTATTTTGCAATAGCTCTAATGTTTGGGCTAGTAAATTCGAGGACAATCATTGTAATCCTATTAGAAAATAGGGTTAGTTTTTTTAAACATTTGTATTGAATTACTTGTAAAAATAGTAGGATCATACCCATGGACAGTTATGGAATTGTGAAAAAGGATACTAAATCAGTAGTATTAAAATAGTAGAACCAACATACATATAATCGGGTTTATTAAAAAATACCCATCCTCACTATAGAATAATGTCCAAATAAAAATTCCAATATACTAACATTTTAAGAAGAATATCAATAAATGATATCATGAACCACATTCACATTAATTTTCTTCTCTAATTCCCCAACATCATTTTCCTTGGAGATCCCATCCCTTGTATAATAACCAATCCAAATGAAACCTCATAAATCACATCCAAATCATTATTTAAGAAACATAGGAAACCACATTATATTTTAACAATTACCATATTCAGAATATATGTATCTCAACAATATAAAATTAATCAAACTTGTTCCCTCCTCCTACTATGCATGGGCCCCACCACGAACTATATCACAATATCCTTAATCACCACCTCTAATTCCCATTTTTTATTTCAGGACATCACATTTCATGAATATCAATCATTCTTATATGATATAGCAGGGAATATTATGTACCCAATCATCCATACTAACCATCATGGATTTTTGGAAAAACCCCCTATAATAAAAATCCTTGCGGAACCATTGTAAATAGAAGACATTGGAGGATTTGGTATTGAAATCACCAAAAAAACAATAGGATAGATAAAAAATTCATAATAATAACCTAGAATTCAAAATATTTATATTATCATGTCTAAAAACATCACCAAAAACCTTCCAATGACTTATACTATTAATTCCATATCTCAATACATCATAATAGTCATTCATGACATACACACAATCCATATTCAATATTTTACGTAAAAAGAAACTAATTTCTATATTTTTCTTTTTACTAACAACATTAATTTAACTAATCCGTTAATTTCAATGTTATATTCATCTAATTATTATATATCACATATATTTATAAATTTACCACATATTATTTTTAATCCATGTTAATTATTCATTATTGGGTATTCCATTACATTATCCATGTCAATACTAAAATATATTCCTTTTATGACAGGGAACTAAAAAACATAACACATCCCAACACACCAATTTAATGGTAGTGGTCCCCATTTCACAACCACTTATGACAATTGTTGGGCAAAAATCCCTCAAGGTATCATCGAAGCCTTTTTGAGGTGATTGTGTTTGTTGACAAAGTGGACATCTACGTTGTGATTGTTGACAAAGAGGATTTCATGGTTGAATGTCGAGTTCAAGAGCTGAGTTCAAAGATCCATGTTTGATTCAAGAACGTCGATAAAAGGAATGGATGATCTGGAGGCGGTACAAAACAACAGATACAAGGTGGCGCCGTTTTCCAGTGTTTGCCAAATTTTTGGGCCTGAAAATCGGCAAATGAAGAAAAGTGTTTTTGGCAAAGGGACTTGCGCGCCGCGAACATGGTGTACAGGAAACTTGCGCGCCACATGTTTTTCAAGATCAGAAGATCAAAATATGGCTAAGGAAATAGGATCGCGCAAGTTTGGGAGTTGGTCGCGCAAGTGTCTAAAGGAGAGGAGACTTGCGCGCCGAAACAGGGTCGCGCAGGTGACTTGCGCGCCGTCGCGCAGGGTGGTCAGATTGCCTATAAATACCGGACCACCCCTCCTCATTTCTCACCGGAGTTCAAGATGAGAGCTCCCGTCGCGCAGGTGTGGTGGTCGCACAAGTGGTGTGTGTGGTCGCGCAGGTGGGACTTGCGCGCCAGTGGTTGAAGTTGTGCGCCAGTGTTAGAAGTTGCGCGCCGGTTTGCAGTTGCGTTCCAATAGTGGTTTGGGCGTAAAGGGAAGAGAGTCGCGCAAGTTTGGAGTTGTGGAAGCTTGTGTCGCGCAAGTGTCAGAGGAGGACTTGCGCGCCCGTTGTGACTTGCGCGCCGATACTTGCGCGCCGAGGTTGACTTGCGCGCCAAGTAAGGTTTTGTTCCCGCAGTGATTTTCAGACTTTGTGGAAGCTGGAAGTTTGCCCGATACCTTCGGTGCAAAGAGATATTCATCAACGGGTGAAAGTTAAACTTCAACAGAGCATCTACATACAAGAAAATATGCATTCTTTCAGGAAAATGAAGAGACCTACAGGTCTATAAACTGTGAGTGGATTCCATCCAAGAGCAGTGAGCTCAGGAAGAGGAAGAAGGTGATCCTCTCCACCGGCAGTGAGCCAGAGAGAGAGAAAACAGGGAGTGACCCTTGGGAAAGCAGTGAGCTGACCCTAACCATTGTAAAGGCAGTGAGCCTGGGCATATATGTGATCTAGCCCGAACCTTGTAATCCACAGCTAGTGAAGATTAGTGGAATTTGGTACGACCGACAACCTGTCGGCGTATGCTCCTTGGACGTAGCCCTTAGCGGTGAACCAAGTAAAATTGCTGTGTCCTGTGCTTGCTTTACATTCTGTTTATATCGTGCAACAGGGAAAATAGAGAAGAGTGTTTTGCTTAACAGCGAAACAAGATCAGAACGGGCATTAATTTTTAATTAGTCATACCCTGATTCACCCCCCCTCTCAGGGTATCCAGTCTAGTGGACCTAACAAGTGGTATCAGAGCCAGGTTGAAAGTTGTTCTTCTCTCAATGGAGGTAACCAATCATAAAGGGATTCCGATCTTCGACGGATATAATTTTCAGATATGGAAGAATCGGATGCAACACTATTTCCGATCCTTGGGAATGGATGTGTTTTCAGCAGCTATGCATGGTATCACAGCTGATATTAATAGTGGTGCCTTATCAGAAGCTGAGCATAGAGAGTTGGATGCTGATTCCAAAGCAATCAATGCCTTAGGGGGAGCCCTTTCCAATCCTATCTACACAAAGGTGATGTCATGCAAAACGTCACATTCCATGTGGGAAAAGCTTTTGAATATATATGAAGGGGACACAAAAGTCAGAGAGGCAAAGCTGTAGGTGTTGTGGAACAAATATGAAGATCTGAAAATGAACCCGAATGAGTCTGTTGACGCATTCTTTGATAGGGTAAACATTGTTGTGGAAGATATGCGAGGTCTTGGAGAAGTCATTGAAGACATAAAGATTGTAAAGCGCATCTTGAGGAAACTTCCACCTCGGTTCAATCCGAAAGTTTCAGTACTCGAAGATAAAGATCCAAAAGAGCTGACATTGGACAATTTGCACAGTACCTTGGTTGCATATGAAATGAGGAACGATGATAATGAGGCTGTGGAAAAAGGGAAGTCTAAAGAGGTGGCATTTAAGGCCATGAAGAAGCTCACTATTGAAGATTCTAATGAAGAAGAAGAGACAGATGAGGTGATGTCATTCCTTTCTTCGAATCTTCAAAGAGGAAGAGGAAAGTTTAAAGGTAAACTTCCACTAGCATGCTTTAGATGTGGAAAGGTTGGTCATCTTGCGGCAAGATGCCCCAAGAAGTTTCAAGATGATGATGATGATGATGACGCTGAAATTCCCAAAAAGAAGTCTTCAGCTTTTGTGAAAGGGAAGAAACAATTCAAGAGAAATTTCTTCAAGAAAAAGAATCTTCTCTCACAAGAATTTGAAAGTTCAGATGAGTCTGAGGATGAAGAAGTTGAGGAAATAGAAAATTGCAGAGATCGTGGGGTAAATGCCTTGGTGGCAATTGTTGGTAGTTCTCAAAAGGGAGAAGAAGCTGATGCTAAAGAAGAAGATGAAATTGAAGGGAGAATTGATATGGAAGCCGAATTGGAAGCAGCTCTTGAGGAGATAGATGTTTGGAGAGCCAAAACGAAGAAAGCCAATAAAGTGGTTCGTGATGCCAAACTCTACATGCAACAACAGGATGAAGAAAAGTCTGAGCTGTTAGAAGAAATTGAAAGACTAAAATCCTCAACACCAGAGAGCTCAGAAACTATTGTTGAGTATAAGCTTAAAATTGAGGAACAAAAGAAGGAAATTGATTGTCTAACAAACACAGGAAAGGAGCAGGTTAGATGTATCAAAGAGCTTGAAGAAGAAGTGGTCAGTCTGCGACAAAAACTCAAGGATCAAGATAAACTCTTGACCCCCAATGTGATATCTGAAAAGAAGGCTATTCAGAAGACAGAGAAGATGAAAGCGGAGCCTAGCAGTTCAGTAGGAAAGAAACAGCAATTGAGCTCAGATGTTAAGGTCGTTTCTGGGCTTAGTCAAGAACAAAAATTGGCGACAATTGCAGTCAGACCGCAAGCACTCATCCCGAAAGTGAAGGTTGATTTGGGAACAAAACAGAATCAGAATATTCAGAGATCCCAAAGGGGAAATCACAGTGCTGAAATATCACGAGGGAATGCATCCTATATCAGGTGTTATTGCTGTGGGAAAATGGGACATTCACAGTTTGTGTGTTCCATAGCCAAGAGATACAGAAGGGAACATGAGCAGAGATGGCAGCCAAACAGAGAACAGTTTTCCAGAACACATTTTGAAGGACACTGTTTTTGGTGCGGAGGATTTGGACACATGGCTAGGTATTTCACATCAATCATTCAGAGAAATGTGTCAAAGAATAATCAAAATGTTCGCAAGCAGCAGATCAATAAACCAACAAGTGAGTTAAAAGTTCAGAACAGATTTGCAGCTCTGCAAGATGAGGGTGGTCCATCATACTCTGAGAAAGAACATAAGCCTCAATCCATGCCGAGTGTGAAAGAAAAAGTATGGACCAAGAAGAAGAAAAATGAGAAGGCTGTGGTGGCGGAGATTGCCCTTAAAGCATCAGATCGATCTGGTGTTTGGATCCTTGATAGTGGTTGCACATCCCACATGACGGGTAATAAGGATCTTGTTGCAGGCATCAAATATGACAAAGAAGGAGTTGTCAAATTTGGAAATGATGAAGGCCTGAAGATTGTTGGCTCAGGGAAAGCCAAGTTTGGGGGCAAAGAGATGAGACGTGCTGATGTCTTGGTAGTAGAGGGTCTCAGTCATAATCTACTCAGTGTCAGTCAACTATGTGACTCTGGGCACTCTATCCAATTTACCAAGAAGATGTGTGTTGTGAAAGGAAAAGATGGAGCAGCTGTTCAGCAGGGAAAAAAGTCAAAGGGAAATCTCTATCTTGTAAGTGGGGAAGAAGATACTTGTCTTTTATCCAGAGAGGAAGAAAACCAGCTGTGGCATAAGCGACTTGGTCATCTATGCCAACCATCTATGGAGGATCTCGTTAAATGTGATGCTGCTAGAGACCTTCCCAAACTATCACGTGATCGCACCCATACGTGTGATTCTTGTCAACAAGGGAAAATCATCAGAAAGACATACAGGCCAAAGGAACAGAAATCAACTAAAGTGCTCGAATTGGTGCATGTTGATGTATGTGGACCTATCTCACCTCGAGCTATAAATGGGCAAAGGTACTATGTTCTTTTCATTGATGACTATAGCAGAATGGCCTGGGTATTCATAATAACCCATAAGACAGAGGTATTCAGTTGCATAAAGCAGTACAGGAGGGAATCAGAAAAGATGCTTGGGCAGAAAATTCTGAAGTTTCGTACTGATAACGGTACGGAATTTACAAACAGTCAGGTTGAAAACTATCTCGAGAAACATGGGATAAGGCATCAAGTTTCATCAGTAAGAACTCCCCAACAGAATGGAGTAGTTGAAAGGAGAAATCGGATCATCAACAACATGTCCAGAACAATGCTTATTGATAAGGACCTGCCAGAGAAATTTTGGAAGGAAGCAGTTCTGACATCGGTCTATGTTTCAAACAGGTCCCTGTTATGTCCGAAGCAAGGGAAGACTCCATATGAACTGTGGTACGGAAAGAAGCCAACGTTGAAGTACTTTCGAATCTTTGGAAGTAAGTGTTTCATTCTCAACAAAGAACATCATAGGAAGTTTGAGGCACGAGGAGATGAAGGGATATTCCTTGGCTATTCCGGGAAAAGCAAAGCGTATAAATGTTTCAACAAAAGGCTGGGAAAAATCATTGAAAGCAATGATGTCACTATAGTTGAAAATGAACAGACTGCTCAACGACCCAGTGAACAGTTCCTGGATGAAAGTGATGATGAGATAAGCAACCCAGGGGGAGCAGAAGTGGCAGAAGCTGACTCAGAAGAAGATACTGATGATGAAGAGGAAAGTGTCAAGTCGGTGTCTGCGAGGAAGCCAAAGAGTCGAGCTGAGATTGATAGGCAGAATATCATTGGTGATCAAACAGCTCCAGTTCAGACTCGAAGAATGAAATCATCACAGCAAGCATCGTTTTTGTCTCAAGTGGAGCCGAAATGTTTTTCTGATGCAGCTGAAGATGAAAACTGGGTTCAGGCCATGAATGAAGAGCTTGATCAGATTGATAAGAACCAGACAGGGGAGATTGTTTCAAGGCCAGCAGACAAGAATGTCATCGGGACTAAATGGGTCTATCGCAACAAGATGAATGAAGATGGAATAGTGATTCGGAACAAAGCACGACTAGTGTGCAAGGGATACTCCCAGATAGAGGGAATAGATGTTGATGAGACATTTGCACCGGTTGCAAGGCTGGAGACAATCAGATTATTTTTTGACATAGCAGTGCAAAGAAAGTTCAAAGTGTTCCAGATGGATGTCAAATCCGCATTCTTGAATGGGGTTCTGGAAGAAGAGGTGTATATTGAGCAGCCAGATGGTTTTCTCATTCATGAGGATGAGAACAAAGTTTGCAGGCTGAAGAAGGCATTGTATGGGCTGAAACAAGCACCAAGGGCATGGTACTCAAGGCTTGATCAGTACTTGAAGAAGCATGGCTTTCAGCGTGGAGGAGTTGATTACAATCTCTATTTCAGCAATGACAGTAATCAAAGGATGATGGTGCTAGTGTATGTCGATGACATAATCTTTGGCGGATCAGATGAAGCTCAGTGCAGACAGTTTTCCGAATTCATGAAAAATGAGTTTGAAATGTCAATGATTGGAGAGCTAACGTTTTTCCTTGGTCTACAGGTGACACAAGGAAGAAATGGAACATTCATTTCTCAATCCAAATATGCCAAGGAAGTTCTAAGAAGGTTTGGAATGGATAATTCCAAGGAAATGAAGACTCCGGTTGCTACCCGGATGAAATTATCAAAAGATGAGGATGGAAAGGCAGTTAATATCACAGAATACAGGCAAATCATTGGAAGTCTGTTGTACTTAACCGCAACAAGGCCTGATATTGTTTTCGCCACATGCCAAGCAGCGAGATATCAGAGTAATCCCAAGGAAAGTCACATGCTTGCAGTGAAAAGAATACTTCGGTATATCAAGGGCACGGTGGACTTCGGTTTGACATACAACGACAAATCTCAGACAGAGTTATTGGGATATACTGATGCAGACTGGGCCGGTTCAGCAGATGATAGAAAATCAATGTCAGGTGGTGCATTCTATCTTGGTGGATTGTGTATCTCTTGGCTAAGCAAGAAACAAGATTGCATTTCATTGAGAACCGCAGAAGCTGAGTATATAGCGGCCACTCAAGCATGCACACAGTTATTGTGGATGAAGCAGCAGCTTGAAGATATGGGAGTTGAAGTGAAGTCTCCGATCGGAATCCAGTGTGACAACTCAAGTGCTATAAATCTTAGCAAAAATCATGTCCATCATTCCAGGACAAAACACATTGAGATCAAGTATCATTTCATCAAGGAGAAGGTTGAGCAGGGCATCGTGAAGTTGGAGTATGTGCCTACAGAGCTACAGGTTGCAGACATTCTGACAAAGGCCTTACCCAAGGAAGCTTTTGAGAGGCATCGACTAGCTCTGGGAGTTCAGTCGATTCCCCGCACTTGAAATAGTGTGGACACGGGACCCCCCCCCCTCTCCCCGATGTATGCTGTGTTTTCCCTACTGTGCTAATGTGTTCTCTACTATGTTACAGACTACAAAGGCGTGACCTTTGGGTTCGTTGACAAAGGGGGAGAAAATAGTGGTTGTTCAAGGGGGAGACAGTGCGGAGATTTGATAAATCATGAATGATATGGGGAGACGCTGACAGGTGGAGCAGCCAGATAGGGGGAGTTGAAGCTAGTTGAACGTGCTTAGCCAGAGCTTAGCTTGGACAACACAGGAAATATGGCTAAAGAGGTGTTGAAGCTGTGAGCAGACAGGGGGAGCGTATTAAATCTGACGATGCTAGACGTGATCGATCAAAGAATAGATATCACGACAGCTGAGGATCGTGATAAAAGCAGAAGAGTGGTGTTGGACAGTGTTTGGTGTCAACAATGGATGTTAGAGACAAAGTGATTCATTGATGAACTTTTCATTTACTCTTGTTTCTCACGCCGAGCATTGCTCATGTGGGCTTAGAGTATGTGTTGAGTAAATCCTTGGTCGCTATCGGAATCGCAATTCGGCGAATGGAGGTTGAAGAATCAATGACGTATCTTTGTTTGGAAGAGTTGTCAACAAACCCAAAGGGGGAGATTTTTGGGCAAAAATCCCTCAAGGTATCATCGAAGCCTTTTTGAGGTGATTGTGTTTGTTGACAAAGTGGACATCTACGTTGTGATTGTTGACAAAGAGGATTTCATGGTTGAATGTCGAGTTCAAGAGCTGAGTTCAACGATCCATGTTTGATTCAAGAACGTCGATAAAAGGAATGGATGATCTGGCGGCGGTACAAAACAACAGATACAAGGTGGCGCCGTTTTCCAGTGTTTGCCAAATTTTTGGGCCTGAAAATCGGCAAATGAAGAAAAGTGTTTTTGGCAAAGGGACTTGCGCGCCGCGAACATGGTGTACAGGAAACTTGCGCGCCACATGTTTTTCAAGATCATAAGATCAAAATATGGCTAAGGAAATAGGATCGCGCAAGTTTGGGAGTTGGTCGCGCAAGTGTCTAAAGGAGAGGAGACTTGCGCGCCGAAACAGGGTCGCGCAGGTGACTTGCGCGCCGTCGCGCAGGGTGGTCAGATTGCCTATAAATACCGGACCACCCCTCCTCATTTCTCATCGGAGTTCAAGATGAGAGCTCCCGTCGCGCAGGTGTGGTGGTCGCGCAAGTGGTGTGTGTGGTCGCGCAGGTGGGACTTGCGCGCCAGTGGTTGAAGTTGTGCGCCGGTGTTAGAAGTTGCGCGCCGGTTTGCAGTTGCGTTCCAATAGTGGTTTGGGCGTAAAGGGAAGAGAGTCGCGCAAGTTTGGAGTTGTGGAAGCTTGTGTCGCGCAAGTGTCAGAGGAGGACTTGCGCGCCCGTTGTGACTTGCGCGCCGATACTTGCGCGCCGAGGTTGACTTGCGCGCCAAGTAAGGTTTTGTTCCCGCGGTGATTTTCAGACTGTGTGGAAGCTGGAAGTTTGCCCGATACCTTCGGTGCAAAGAGATATTCATCAACGGGTGAAAGTTAAACTTCAACAGAGCATCTACATACAAGAAAAGATGCATTCTTTCAGGAAAATGAAGAGTCCTACAGGTCTATAAACTGTGAGTGGATTCCATCCAAGAGCAGTGAGCTCAGGAAGAGGAAGAAGGTGATCCTCTCCACCGGCAGTGAGCCAGAGAGAGAGAAAACAGGGAGTGACCCTTGGGAAAGCAGTGAGCTGACCCTAAACATTGTAAAGGCAGTGAGCCTGGTCATAGAAGTGATCTAGCCCGAACCTTGTAATCCACAGCTAGTGAAGATTAGTGGAATTTGGTACGACCGGCAACCTGTCGGCGTATGCTCCTTGGACGTAGCCCTTAGCGGTGAACCAAGTAAAATTGCTGTGTCCTGTGCTTGCTTTACATTCTGTTTATATCGTGCAACATGGAAAAGAGAGAAGAGTGTTTTGCTTAACAGCGAAACAAGATCAGAACGGGCATTAATTTTTAATTAGTCATACCCTGATTCACCCCCCCTCTCAGGGTATCCAGCCTAGTGGACCTAACAACAATCACTACACATATCCTCCACTCCAAATAATTATATTCTAAAGCCACAAAAACCACATATTAAACCACTAAATTTATCAATACCCACTAACCAAATTCCCTAAAAACAAATTCAGTTTATGTAGTGGATTTCATCCCAATCACATAATTGAATTCATGGGAATTCTAAAAAAAATATAACATTCCATTGAAAAAGAGTTTTTATCTTGATGATGTTTTTAAAAACTTTTTTATATATGTTAATATAAATTAGAATGAAAAAAAATTCACATGTTTTAGTAATCCATATAATCTATACAAAATCACCACATGTCAAAATAGAAAAAACAGTAAGAAATAATAACCACTAAGGGAAAAAAAGAAATTGAAAATCATGTTATCTTAGCATATCATTTAATTTTAGATTGACCAGTTAATTGTCTTTATTTTTCTGATATATACCAATTACCCATTTAAAAAAAAATATTCCCACATGTACAAAAAATTGGGATATATATAGGATTCTATACCTCAGCTGAAGCATCAAATTGATCCACCTCTCATGAAGGGAGAAAAAATTGATCAAGACTAACCATTACCTAATGAAAAGCCATCAAAATCACTTGTTAAGAAATATCTCATCATCATTCACCAAAAATAGACAAGAAATCTAATCACATAAAACTATTTCAAATAATACAATTGGATAAAATTTGTAAAAGAATGGTGGATGCTTACATTGATACAATGAAATCCAATATGAGTATTATGTGGTGAACCATGTTTTTAAAAAAACTAATGGGGGGACTGAAGAATTCAATAATTATATGGTGTTAGATTATTGGGAAAGGACGAATGAGATTTTTAAATAAGAATGTGAACGACCCATATTTATAGATAAATCACAGTAGAATAAACTATAATGTGATGGAAATATAGAACAATACAGGATGGTCCTGTCAGTGTATGGTATGAATCCCTGACCATTTTTCCTTGGTTTGACTGCATTTTTAAAATAGGATTTGACCACACCCTTAGTCATGACCAAGGAGTGATCTAAGACATAGTATATATTAACTTGACATATATATCCATCCATCATGTATGGAATCTAAACATCCAGTTCATTTACATGGAATATTCCCAGGAAATGATGTGATAACATCATTTTGCACATTTCACATAGTAGCTCCACCAGAGCACAATGACGAGGTATCTTCAATCTATTATACATTTCCACATTGTTATGGAACATAGATAGACCTCTAGGAAAATATTCACTAAACTGCACAAACCCCAAGGCATGGTTGAACAACCCATGTCATTTGAAGGAATAGCTAAGAAAAAATGGTATCTAAAAAGAATGGATAAGGTTGGTCACATGTTATTGGGATCCCTAATTGACAGATGAACCACCTTAAACCTCATAATAAACTCCAAATACTTCTAAATCATATATAAGAATTTGAAAATATAGAAATAAAATATATAAATTTATTGGCCATTACATTTGATAACTTTCAAAAAATTATCATATTCATGAATCAAAAACATCCTAAAAAGAAAGATTTGAAGGGAGGGTAAAAACCACCACCCACATGATACCTCTAATGTATCTCATTATAATTGTAATTCAACCACAATATAACATCATATTTATATAAATTATCTAATATGTATCCATGTTGACCACCCTATAAAATTTGACATTTCCTAAGAAAATGATCTTAATAACTATCATGTAATACTTCCATATACCCAAAGATCATAGAAACCCACTCCCTATATCAGCATATATATTCAGATTTGTAGAGAAATGTCTCAATAAAACCAATCTAAAAAAATTTCTAAATAGAAAAACATATTTATTTGGAAGGAGTGTTCCCAATTATGTATAAGAGTAGTACTAAGATACACTATCATATCTGGAAAAATAACATATCAACAAATAAGTATCCTTTAGGATTTATATCATCAATGAAAAAAATAAAAATGACAGAGGATACTATGAATGAATTTTTGTCTTATTCTATCATGTCGTCTCCAATTAGACACCATTACTCAATAAAACATGATCTAAAGGGATTTATCATTTATCTATCACCTACCATTAATGATATTTTATCTTTACAGTTATCTCTATAAACATCACAATATTATTGGAATATAACTCCCCATTTTAATAGAAATGTGAGTTATAATGACCATTTAAATAGATCTAATACCTATGGATGTCTTCGTGGATCCTTTTCATCCATAGTGAAAGTGAAAAATGTTATAAAACATCATCAATTCACTTCATCACCTGTAAATTCGTGATGAATAGAGGAAGTATTACTCCCACAATAATATCTAATTAAATGTCTCTTTATGTAAAATGTCAACTTATTTGGTTTTATATTTTTTGATTTTAAAATATTGTTAAGAATTGTGAGCATTGATAATTTGTCCATTGAACAGTGATAACATGATTAGTATAATATATGGCTTTAACAAATACAGTTTACTCTGACAAAGGACGTGATGGCCTCATCCAATAGACATGCCCCAAAAACAGGCCATTTTTTAGAGCTCTGAAAGGTGGTTACCTATTTGGGCTTCTCTCTTGACCACGCTGAACCCAAGCTTTAATATGTTATTCTTGAGTAGGACCGCCTACGAGAGAAGTATAAGTTGATAGAGATTACCAACCTAGAAATGTTATTCGAGCCACCCCAAGAGTATGTCACCATCGAACACCTTACTCTTCGGTCTGGTGCAGGTGTTATAAGGGGTTATGAAACAAGACCCTATTACTATGGTTATGTACATTATTTTTGTATATAGTAATGAATATACTCTCATTTTATTATTGTTACCTTATAAATAGTTTTTAAAGAAAAAATAACAATTTTAGTTAATGTTCAAATAATAAATCTATTTTGATGAATTAATGGAATTTTTAATTAAATAATATTTAAATAAAATATTATTATTATTATTAAATTAATTATTATTAAATATAAATTATATTATAATATTATTAATGAAATTACAATTTTTAGTATGGTTTAAAAGCCATTTTCGTCAAAACCCATGAATTTTCGATTAATGTCAGTTTTTTTAAAAGTGAAAATTAACATATTTAGAAAATTATTTAGATAAAATGAATATTATTTCAAGAATCCGGATTTTGAAATTATCCAATGGTGAATTCTTCATATTTTTATCAGACAATAAAATTTTTGGGTAAAAATTAAAAACTGTTTAAATAGATATTGCGATTTATTACATCATAATGACCCAATATTGATGTAATAAAATAATAAAAACCTTATGTTCGGCCAATATATGTTTTACCATGAATATAGTGTGATTTTGGGTTTGATTGATTTATTTAACAAAGCATTAGTGGACCTTTCAAAACATATTAATCATTTTGTCTTTTTAAATTATTTTCCTTAGGAGTATGACACACCTCAACATAAGCATACCCATCATTTTATGAAGTTAAAAATTTGGCCTTATAAGATATTTTTTTTCCAATTTCCTTTGCCAAAAACCATGAATAAAAACCATTGGATGGTTTGTTTTTTGGATTAGTTTAATGTGAGGTGTTCCAAACCTAAATAATAATGTATTCTCTCACCTTTCCTATATACACCCACCCATGCTGTCAATTCCTCCTCACCCAATGCCTTTGGAGTTCTTCCAAAATATTCCCTCCTCTCTATATAATAATCCCAAGGCACCCCAATCTCCCAAGAAGCCTCTCTCAAGCCTCTATCAAGCCTCTCTCATGCCTTTGGAAGCACACTTCCAAGTAAGGGTGTTTTCTTCCTTTCTCATTTTTGTCCAATATTATTTAAATTGTTATGAACTTTCAATTTCAATAATAAATGTTGGGTTATGGTTTCAAACCTCCCCCATACTTCCATATTTATGTTTTAATGATGGGATTCCCCTTTCTCTATTATTAAATGCATCCCATGTACACCTGTTAATATTCCGAAATTCCAAAAAGAATTTCCCCCTCCTCATTTTCATTCAAGCATTTCTTTTGTATCATGAATCTAAATTCCATTACATTTGTTGGGACATGTATCTATATAACCCCCTTACTATTTATTTTATGTAAATATGATGAAACACCGCTTTCTCTATCATCAACCATTTTTATGAGTTCTTATGTCACATTGTTATGCTGCCGAAATTGCAGCACGCTTTTCCAAGCCAAGGTCATTGATTAGTTAATACCATACCCATTTCCCTATAAAAGGTATTCACCTTTATTCAGATTTAATTATTTGTAAATAGTTTTATGTATGTATTCCACATTATTTTATCATGGAATAAATGATTATTTTGAATGATTCAATGCTTTATGATCCATGAGGCATACATATCCATGAAATTAAATGTTTAAGAAGGGTGTGCCATGATAGTGCTCCAATGCATTCTGTAAAATATAGTATCATGATAAATCATGTGAAATGGGTGTTTACTCATTCTAATTAAAGTAAAAATAGGGTTTACTCATGCTTCATGTGAAATGGTGGTTTAATCATGCTCTATGTGCAATGAGCCTTGGCTGATGTTAATTCCATGTTAAGTGTTGTTGCCATATTTCAATGTTATGATTATCATGCTTTATCACGACTTTATGTTTATGCTTCTCTTGTGATATATAGATATTCCTATTTTCTAAAGTTTATTTTATTCCCCATTTAATTCCATGATTCATCCCTTACTAGGCTTTATAGCTCACCCTTTTTCTTATGCATGTTATCATGTTATCCCATGCAATGATAAGTATAAGGGTATGTATTGGTCATGTAAAGGAAGTTTTCAATAAAGATGTTGCTTTTTAATTTTCTAAGTTATTATGTAATGATCCTATGCCCCAAATACACTAGGCCTATATATGTTATATTTTTAATGAAATGATTTTTATGTAATAAATTATATTTAATTGTGTAATAAAAAGCAGGGTTGTCATAGTTGGTATCAAAGGATAGGTTTAGTTTTTTTGGGTATTAGGATTAGAAAACCCTTTACAAGACTTTGAGACAAGAATAGGTATAATAAAAACATCCCTACGTATTGGTGAGTATTTTGTATTTGGATAATCAAGAAAATAAATCTATTTCTGGATACGAGCAGGTAGAGGAGGCGCTGGTACAGATGTATTATAGGGGTAAAACCTGAAAAAACTGCATTGAGCTAGAATCAAATTGTAATTGGTGCATGACAACGATAATTTTTTCACTCATTGTTATAACACTCATAGGGATATGATTCAGTAAATTCACAAGATTAGAATGAACCATTATTGAGGGAATAAAAAAAATACCCAAAATAAATATGTTAGAAAGTAGATCATGAATAACATAGACTAAAGCCAATATATTCATATATTAAGGAAATAAAAGTAATTTAGAAGTCATCAGTTTTGTCCTAGTATTACCCTTTATGAATTACCCCTAACATTCCTTTTATTACTTCCAATGGCTGGTAATGGGAGGAATTAGGCTAACAACTGATTTGTAGATCAATCTGACGATTGTACTAATGAAATGGCCAATCCAATGGTTGCAGAAATCGAGAACTTTGTCATGCTTCTCTCTCAGCTAACTGAAGATATGAATAGAAACATGGGTTAAGATGAAAGTTCAACCCACCCCCACCCCAAGAGTAAAAAAGTCGCTATTGAGAGCTTCATGAGACAAAGGCCTCCTACTTTAAATGGATCATCTGATACCTCAACCACTGAATAAAAAATCCACTCCATAGAAAAGATACTCTCCATCCTTCAATGTTATGAACAAGAGAAGGTTCTCCTAACTGCTTATAATATGGATGGTGAAGCTAATCAATGGTGGACATTGATCAAAAATATGAATCCTAGGGTGGATATCTAGGCGTTGGAATGGAAGGATTTCTAGAATATGTTTTTCGATAAATATTTTTTGCGCACCCACCTACTTAATATGGAAAGGTACTTCCTTCCACTAAAGAATAAAGTTGATGAATCTGTAGGAGAATATGTGGAAAACATCACAAGGCTTGCGCGATACACCTATGGCTTTGTCATTACCCCTGAATGCAAGGTTGAATGCTTCCTTGGTGGGCAGAAACCTAGCTTGTGGAAAGCACTGGCGATCTATGACTTCAACAGCTATGAGGAAATTGTCTGATGTGCCATCATGGTCGGAATGGAGATCGGAGAATCCCGTTGGTATCATGGGGATAATAAGCGTATGGTGGACTTCAATGCTGACAGTCCAATGGATAAATCTAACAGTGCTAAGATGATTCAACACCCCACTTTCCAAAAGTGCGGAAAGCAGCACCCAATAAATTTCCTGAAGGGAAAGATGAAATGATTTAGGTGTGGAAGAGAAGGGCACCTAGATATTAACTATCGATAAGAAAGACCTGCAGATAAAATAGAGGACAACATGCTCCATTTGAACATCAACATGTGGTTCATTTCTATAATCGTAAAGAACCAGGGAATCTTGAAAAATAGTTCTCTAAGCCAAGGGTTTTAGGAGGCAACCAACAACCTCCAAGATAGCAAGGGTGAGATTTTTCCATCACTACTACTGAAGTGAACCCAGACAACGAAGTGGTGACAGGTACGCTAGTTATTCATTCATGAATAACAAACGTATTTTTTTGATTCAGGTTGTACAATGTAGAGACCCGTATCTTGACGTACATGGACTTTACATTACTTTTGCGGAATACTTAGTACATTACAAAAACACACACATAAGGACCGTAATAGTTTTGTGTCTTTGGAAACTCGGACTATAATCTTCTAATCGTGGTGAAAGATCTTCAACATCTCCCATAAAGATCTACCTTTTTTTACATAAAACCTTTCTTTATATCCTGGGGAAAAGAAAACATAAAAGGGTGAGCTCAAATGCTCAGTAAGGTTAATCAAAAGAAATATCAATCACATCATATTCATAAGAACATAACATTTTGGAAATCATAACCTCCAAAAGAGAGCATAATTTCATAACATGGGATAAATTATGGCAGTGAAATGTAATCACAATAATCATAACATAAAACATGGAACTTTGTGGCATACACACATAATCATAGAGAATCATTTCTTGTTAGTCATGACTCATTGCCAAGACTATCTTAGTGGACAAAGTCCCTTTCTGAATCGAGTAACCCTCGTTTAAGTCCTGTTTCACTGAACCGGTATAACCTACCATTCCAGCCATGTCTATCTCATGAGATATAAAATGTTTACCCAATGCATTGGAGGGAGATATAGGTCCCACCCATCTCATAATGATACCATTCTTATGAGTGCCACAAAATCATAAATCATACATCATTGCATAACCCGTGTAATAAAAATGGGATTCTTAAACAACATGACATCATAAAACCATTCATATAAGATAAAGGAATTCATAAACATAATTCCATCACAACATAGTCAAATCAATGTAAATATATGGATAGAAACAGAACCATTTATTATCTTATATGGAAAATAATTTTGATAAAACACTTGAATTGAATTCTTGAGGAAAATATCCTTTCTTCTTCAAAATCAATTTCTTTTCACAAAAAATCATGAAATTTTAAAAGAAAGAGATTTTATTGAAAATAGTCATGAAACCTTTTAGAGGATGCTTCATGAAAGTAAGGCTTTATAAAACAGTAGAAATCCGTTCGTGCCGCATATGTTAAAAAAAACATTCTTTGTACTTTTGTCGAAAAAGTCAAAATTTACCTCGTACGAAAAACGAAAAAAGATTCCTTTCATATCTTTTACTAAAAACTCACAAAACGGTAGAATTGGATTTAAAAAATTGTAGGTGGATGTAAATAACATTACATATTGAGGAAACATAGATGTGGATGATAAAATACACCCCAGTAAATACTAAAGTATAAACAATCTCGGATAAAAATGAGATTGTGATATTTCCCTTACCTTAGGTCCAATTTGCTTTGTACGTGTCTGAAGCTCCTGTATAATGGTTTAAATAATGTTATTGACTTATTCCAGAATCATACATATTGATATGATATCATATATGGTCATATTCTTAGCTTCTTGATAGTAATATTTCATTGTTACTTGTTACTCGGGTCTTTATTGCCTTTTGTTCTTATGCGTGTTTTGCCGAATACATTCTTATTCTTCTTTTAAGGTTATAGATACCTTATATCCAGAATGGTATTAGTGTAACATATATCATATTTATTCATTCAATTTATATAATTACTATGTAATGATGATCATGTAGAACAAGTCGCATCACATCGTGGAGACGGTATTCCGTACGTACGCACGAGTGATGATATCGTTCCTATGATCGTGGAACTGTATTGGAGTTTATATATATTATTTCAGTATCAATATTACTTTATAATAATCATAAATAGTTACTCATTACACCATTATACCCATCCTTTTAAAGTGATGGTGGAAAATAGATTACACCACGGCGTGGAGACGGTATTCCGTACGTACGCACGCGCGGTGATTTCATTTTTCCGTAGGTTGGATAGAAGGTGAATTAGGGTTGTTTCATATTTATAATAACATACCAGTATGTAAGTAATACTGATGTTATTACTTTATCATGAAACAACTAAAGAAGAAGAAGTTGAAGAAGAAAGAAATTGAAAAGATCGGTAATGGATATTACCTCTTCTTTGGAACGCTTCTTTGAATCCTTCACTTAGGGAACTAAGATTGGTCTTTGAAGAAGAACAGGAACTCTAGGACTATTCTAGGGAAGTGGAGAAGGGATTTTTGCAGGGGATGGCCGAGCTTGAGTGCTCAATTTGGTGTGAGGAGGAGGGGGAGGAGGTGCCCTTTTATAAGGGAGGAGAGGGGCACCTTAGGAATTCTTAAAAATATTAATTTATAATAAATCTAACCCCACATAAAAACCTCCACAAATGACTCATATTCTAAGATTAGATGAGATAGGGTTGTAATCTCATCAACCAATCAAATTTATACATGTTTGGATCTTATTTTAAACCTTATCATTTTTATTTATCCTTATTTAATCTATTTATGTTTATTTGTGGTAATAAAATTCTAAATTTTAAATTATAACAAATAATTACTTATTTTTTGTGAATTTTCCATAATTGTTTACTTTATAACATTATAGACCATATAAATATAAATTTATAATTTTTAAATATTTTTGTGATTTTTAAACAATTTTATAATATGTTATTTTGGTAAAATAACAATAGTGTCAATTTTGACACTATTCATTTATTTGAATTTAAATAAAATATATACAGAAGATATGTTCAAACAAAAAGCTTTAATATATTAATAAAAGGTCATATGTATCTATAAAATTAGTGTATCACATTAAATAGTTCATATAATATTTTTTTTATTATTTTTAAAACCATTTATTTGGTTAATCTCTTAATAAAATAATTACTACATCATTTTTGTATAATTATTTAATATACTTATTTGTTGTATAAAATTTAAAATAAAATTCTATGATGAAGATAAATATATTACCTTTCACAATAATACTTTTACTCGAATTTATCATCTTAAAATCACAATATTTAAATTGTTATATTTATTAAATTATGAAGGTGACAAATTTGGCATCATTTAATATAAAATAATATAAGTGTCATAATCGCTTTTATAAGGCTCCAAATGGTCAAATATTCGACCATTGGATGCTTATGGTATACATTTACATGTCCAATAAGTTTTGGTTAGGTATTTGTGCATTTTATGGTCACTATTAGTTTAAAAAAAACATTATTCTTGATTTTTCACTAGATAAACAATTTCTGCATCACTATTGTGTCATAATTAATGATAATTATATAACCTCTAAAAATTATAAATAAATTTATATGATGTAGATAATTTCATTATATTTCTGTAGACTATTCATGTTCGAAGTTTCATGATGTTTATCACTAAATTAAAATTAATATACTTATAAAATTTAAGAGAGTGACATGTTGTCACTTTCTTTGGTTTTAATAATAATTAAGTTATTTTCATGGAAAAATGTTCATTAAATGATTCTAATCTGACCCTTAGTTGATATGGGTCTACTTTTAGTCATCCAATAGGATTTTGACATTTGTTAGGGTAATTTTAAAATATTATATTTACCCTTAATTACCTGATTTACCTTTAACTATGGTAAATAAAATTTACCGTAGTTACTATTCATAATTCCCAAAAATAAAAAGTAGCTTATTAACATAATTTGGACCCACTGATTCCAAATATGGAATCCATTTTTTAAAATTTCATACACAGAAGTTGCAGAAATTATATTAAAATTAATCTCGTTGTCGAATAAAAACGGGTTTTTGTTTAAAACATTGCAAAAGATTGAATTGATTTAACCTACGAATTCAAGGTAAAATCAATGCTAATGACATAAATTATATTAAATGGTAAAAATATATTATATTTATACTTTAAAACCATTCAATATTATAATTTAACCACATAAAATATTACGATGAAAAAAGTTGTTTTTAATTAAAATATAGCGTGTTTTTACTATTCATTAAAATGTAAAAGTTACCAGAATAATATGAAAAATTTACCCAAAGTAAATTTTTATTTCTTGATTCCAAAGAAGAATTTTATTTTTTCAAATTAAACTTATAAAAATGTCAAAAAATAGATTTAAAGTGGGTGCGCCATCAAAAGGCGGCAAAACTGCATTTTTTTGAAAAATACTTATTTTACCCGAAAAATTTATTTTGTTCTTTTACCATGTTCTAGAAATGTGTAAGATGAATAATAATGTTATAAAATTCAAAATTTAGTTAATACTATTCACAACGGCTAGTTCATGACAATATTATAATAATATAACATTTTTTATTAAAACCCGGTATTGTGTACAACACACGCTATTGAGGAAGGTCGCGATTGCGTGTAATGCAAGCCAAGTCAGGGTTGCATGTTGTGAAAGAATCCTTCATTGTTTCGTATAACAGAATCCAACCATATTTCATTTATACATTTAATATATATATATATATATATATATTCAATGTTGCGTAGAATAACTATTATCAAAATTGTGTGTAACACGGTCCAAGAATAGTGTTGCGTATACTGCAAGCTAATACGGTGTTGCGTATAGCGCAAGGTAATCTTGGTGTAGAATACAACATAAGACGTTAATGAAATTAAAATAATATTTTTCATAAAATCTCGGGGTGTTACATTCTACCCCCCTTAAAATGAATTTCGCCCTCGAAATTCATCGGGGTTATAAATGGTTTACTATTTGAAAGTTTCTTTGATAGAAACCCACATCGTAAAAAGGAATACCCAAACTTATCATTAAAAAACAAAAGTATGAAACGTAACAGTTACCCAAATAAACTAATCACTGGGTTTCCACATAGGTGAAAATATGGATATGGAAGAGAAATCTAACCATCATGTTCTGATGGAGAGTGGTAGAGAACATGGCTATGGAAAAGATAGAAATCACAAAGCCATAAATTTGTGATGATCTAGGGTATCATCTGATTCATCGGATATAAGGGCACTAGGACAACATTTTTGGTTTTCAAGATCATTTCCCTAAAGTTGAAAATTTGAATTACAATAAATACTTACTTTATTTTGGTACAATGTCACTGTTGTTCATGCCTTGAACAATTTCCACTTCATCTCTTAAATAAATGAAGTTGAATTTGTTATTCGTGAAGTGTTAGCAGATCATGTGATAGAATGACGGGTCATTCCATCTGTCTCAAACAAAAGGTTAGCAAAAATTATATACATAAGTCGATCTATAGTGAGATTAATCATATATGGTTCCTAAAATGAACTTATACTTCACATATCATACTGCTTAATATAATAAAACTAGTTTTCTACTAAACAGGGACTTCCTGTAGGTCAGTGGTAGGCGATAAAGGCCAGTCGCACTTCGGTTGTGGGTTCGATTCCCACAGCCTTGTCCGAAGCGATGGGCTGTCGCCCGTCCTGCAGGTTGTCCTTTTTCTAAAACTACATTACTATAACATCACATAAATAATATCAAAAAAATTTCTATACTTAAACAATACTAACTTATGGTTAACATAATCCATTACAATCTTTTAGGCTTATCCATAATACTGCAGTCGACTCTCATAATATAGTGAAAATGATTACCAGAGATTTAACACCATCATCGATCCCCATATATCATAAGATATGTTTTGTTGGTCACATTCCAAACATTCAAAGTCCTTAATCGTGTATTCTCTTGAATACCTTAGTAAAAACATGAATGCAGTTAAAAGTTAACACTTTTCACATACCAAAATCCTCAAAATTATATATACTCAAACTTAGTCCTTATATCAATCATGACCTCATGAATACTGTTAAACATTTCATTTTCTCGTTTTCCCTTCATTATGCGCATAATATCTCAATCACTTTGAATACCACATTAGACCAATACATAAATATTCCAATATTCCAAGATACAACATTATTTTGGAATCCCATTACATAAACACTTAATCATTCCACCACATCGTTGTCATATTCAACATTTCCGATAGTGATCGCATGTGACATCCCTTTGTCCTTTGCCTTAAGCGGTTGCTCATGTCGATCATCACTAACCCTTGGATTAGGGCATTTATTAGCATAATTCCCCATTTCCTTGCACTTGAAGCATTGAAGTGTTGGTTGTACGTTCTCTGCAGTGTTTGCTTTATTCACTTCGTTAGAATCCCATTTTCCATTACTTCGACACTCAGCTGCTTGATGACCTTCTTTTCCACACTTAAAACATTTTCTAGTCCCTTTAAGACAATCCCCACCATGCTTCTTTCCACACTTTGTGCATAAGGAAACATTCATCTTCTTTTCACCATTATTCTGAGATTTCTCCTTAAACTCCATCTTTCGTTTCTTGTCAAAACCATGAGATGGATATGTAACACCAACTTCCATTTCTTCCTTAATAGCACAACGCACAATTTCTTCATAGCTACTGAAGTCTCTTATAGCTAATGCCCTTCGAAGACTTGGTTTTAAGCCACTGAAAAATCGATCAACTTTACTTTCAGGTTGGATGATAATGCCAGATGCATACCTTGAAAGTCTTGTAAAATTCGCTTCGTATATACCAACAGATTCATCATCCTTTTTCTTTAGTTCAAGAAACTCCTTCTCCATCTTCGTTCGAAGAATACGAGGGAAGTACTTACTGAAAAACAAGTTCTTGAACTCGTCCCATTCCATGGAATCAATTTCATCTCTTTGCCTCGTATTCTTGATAAGATTCCACCATTGATCAGCTTCACCCTCCAAACGATATACTTCTAAGATGAATTTATCATGTTCAGAACATTGAAGAACTGAAAATATCTTTTCAGTAGTACTAATCCATTGTTCAGAAACTAATGGATCAGTAGACCCACTGAAAGAAGGCGGACGCTGCCTCATGAAGGATTCAACAGAATGTTGCTCCTTCCTTTGCTCGTTTGGAAGTCCTGCATGATTCATAGCTTGAGAAAGTTGTGTGAGAATGGCTACAAGATTTTGCATTCCGGCTCCCATATCGTTTGGTTGCTCAGGGGGACAATCATTGCATTGTCCATTGCATTGATCAACACGGTTCCTTCGGGTTCCAGCCATCGTCTAAAACCCCAAAAGAATAGTGTGAGAGGCAAAAATCATGCTAGGGAAAACAACATAATAAAGGGGTAGTACCCTCAATATCTAACATCTTAGGTTAAATTCTAAGATCGTTAGAGCAATTCTAGGACTATAACCTATACGTATACTTAACCTTAGAGACATCCCTAGACATACCTTAGAAATATCTCTAGGAATCTCACTAACGTTTTCGCATCCTAGTTTCCAAAGGTTGACTAAACCTTTCCTCTGATACCAACTGTAGAGACCCGTATCTTGACGTACATGGACTTTACATTACTTTTGCGGAATACTTAGTACATTACAAAAACACACACATAAGGACCGTAATAGTTTAGTGTCTTTGGAAACTCGGACTATAATCTTCTAATCGTGGTGAAAGTTCTTCAACATCTCCCATAAAGATCTTCCTTTTTTTACCTAAAACCTTTATTTATATCCTAGGGAAAAGAAAACATAAAAGGGTGAGCTCAAATTCTCAGTAAGGGTAAACAAAAAAAATATCAATCACATCATATTCATAAGAACATAACATTTTGGAAATCATAACCTGCAAAAGAGAGCATAATTTCATAACATGGGATAAATTATGGCAGTGAAATGTAATCACAATAATCATAACATAAAACATGGAACTTTTTGGCATACACACATAATCATAGAGAATCATTTCTTGTTAGTCATGACTCATTGCCAAGACTATCTTAGAGGACAAAGTCCCTTTCTGAATCGAGTAACCCTCGTTTCAGTCCTGTTTCACTGAACCGGTATAACCTACCATTCCAGCCATGTCTATCTCATGAGATATAAAATCTTTACCCAATGCATTGGAGGGAGATATAGGTCACACCCATCTCATAATGATACCATTATTATGTGTGCCACAAAATCATAAATCATACATCATTGCATAACCCGTGTAATAAAAATGGGATTCTTAAACAACATGACATCATAAAACCATTCATATAAGATAAAGGAATTCATAAACATAATTCCATCACAACATAGTCAAATCAATGTAAAAATATGGATAGAAACAGAACCCTTTATTATCTTAGATGGAAAATAATTTTGATAAAACACTTGAATTGAATTCTTGAGGAAAATATCCTTTCTTCTTCAAAATCAATTTCTTTTCACAAAACATCATGAAATTTTAAAAGAAATAGATTTTATTGAAAATAGTCATGAAATATTTTAGAGGAAGCTTCATGAAAATAAGGCTTTATAAAACATTAGAAATCCGTTTGTGCCGTATAAGTTAAAAAAAACATTCTTTGTACTTTTGTCGAAAAAGTCAAAATGTACCTCGTACGAAAAACGACAAAAGATTCCTTTCATATCTTTTACTAAAAACTCACCAAAGGGTAGAATTGGATTTAAACAATTGTAGGTGGATGTAAATAACATTACATATTGAGGAAACATAGATGTGGATGATAAAATACTCCCCAGTAAATACTAAAGTATAAACAATCTCGGATAAAAATGAGATTGTGATATTTCCCTTACCTTAGGTCCAATTTTCTTTGTACGTGTCCGAAGCTCCTGTATAATGGTTTAAATAATGTTATTGACTTATTCCATAATCATACATATTGATATGATATCATATATGGTCATATTCTTAGCTTCTTGATAGTAATATTTCATTGTTACTTGTTACTCGGGTCTTTATTGCCTTTTGTTCTTATGCGTGTTTTTCCGAATACATTTATATTCTTCTTTTAAGGTTATAGATACCTTATATCCAGAATGGTATTAGTGTAACATATATCATATTTATTCATTCAATTTATATAATTACTATGTAATGATGATCATGTAGAACAAGTCGCATCACATCGTGGAGACGGTATTCCGTACGTACGCACGAGTGATGATATCGTTCCTATGATCGTGGAACTGTATTGGAGTATATATATATATATTATTTAAGTATCAATATTACTTTATAATAATCATAAATAGTTACTCATTACAACATTATACCCATCCTTTTAAAGTGATGGTGGAAAATAGATTACACCACGGCGTGGAGACGGTATTCCGTACGTACGCACGCGCGGTGATTTCATTTTTCCGTAGGTTGGATAGAAGGTGAATTAGGGTTGTTTCATATTTATAATAACATATCAGTATGTAAGTAATACTGATGTTATTACTTTATCATGAAACAACTAAATAAGAATAAGTTGAAGAAGAAAGAAATTGAAAAGATCGGTAATGGATATTACCTCTTCTTTGGAACGCTTCTTTGAATCCTTCACTTAGGGAACTAAGATTGGTCTTTGAAGAAGAACAGGACCTCTAGGACTATTATAGGGAAGTGGAGAAGGGATTTTTGCAGGGGTTTGCCGAGCTTGAGTGCTCAATTTGGTGTGAGGAGGAGGGGGAGGAGGTGCCCTTTTATAAGGGAGGAGAGGGGAACCTTAGGAATTCTAAAAAATATTAATTTATAATAAATCTAACCCCACATAAAAACCTCCAAAAATGACTCATATTCGAAGATTAGATGCGATAGGGTTGTAATCTCATCAAAAAATCAAATTTAGATATGTTTGGATCTTATTTTAAACCTTATCATTTTGATTTATCCTTATTTAATCTATTTAAGTTTATTTGTGGTAATAAAATTCTAAATTTTAAATTATAACAAATAATTACTTATTTGTTGTGAATTTTCCATAATTGTTTACTTTATAACATTATAGACCATATAAATATAAATTTATAATTTTTAATTATTTTTGTGATTTTTAAAAAATTTTATAATATGTTATTTTTGTAAAATAACAATAGTGTCAATTTTGACACTATTCATTTATTTGAATTTAAATAAAATATATACAGAAGATATGTTCGAACTAAAAGCTTTAATATATTAATAAAAGGTCATATGTATCTATAAAATTAGTGTATCACATTAAATAGTTCATATAATATTTATTTTATTATTTTTAAAACCATTTATTTGGTTGATCTCTTAATAAAATAATTACTACATCATTTTTGTATAATTATTTAATATAATTATTTGTTGTATAAAATTTAAAATAAAATTCTATGATTAATATAAATATATTACCTTTCACAATAATACTTTTACTCTAATTTATCATCTTAAAATCACAATATTTAAATTGTTATATTTATTAAATTATGAAGGTGACAACTTTGGCATCATTTAAAATAAAATAATATAAGTGTCATAATCGCTTTTATAAGGCTCCAAATGGTCAAATATTCGACCATTGGATGATTATGGTTTACATTTACATGTACAATAAGTTTTGGTTAGGTATTTGTGCATTTTATGGTCACTATTAGTTTAAAAAAAACATTATTCTTGATTTTTCACTAGATAAACAATTTCTGCATCACTATTGTGTCATAATTAATGATAATTATTTAATCCCTAAAAATTATAAATAAATTTATATGATGTAGATAATTTCATTAGCTTTCTGTAGACTATTCATGTTCGAAGTTTCATGAAGTTTACCACTAAATTAAAATTAATATACTTATAAAATTTAAGAGAGTGACATGTTGTAACTTTCTTTGGTTTTAATAATAATTAAGTTATTTTCATGGACAAATGTTCATTAAATGATTCTAATCTGACCCTTAGGTGATATGGGTCTACGTTTAGTCATCCAATAGGATTTTGACATTTGTTAGGGTAATTTTAAAATATTATATTTACCCTTAATTACCCGATTTACCTTTAACTATGGTAAATAAAATTTACCGTAGTTACTATTCATAATTCCCAAAAATAAAAAGTAGCTTATTAACATAATTTGGACCCACTGATTACAAATATGGAATCCATTTTTTAAAATTCCATACACAGAAGTTTCAGAAAGTAAATTAAAATTAATCCCGTTGTCGAATAAAAACGGGTTTTTGTTTAAAACATTGCAAAAGATTGAATTGATTTAACCTACGAATTCTAGGTAAAATCAATGCTAATGACATACATTATATTAAATGGTAAAAATATATTATATTTATACTTTAAAACCATTCAATATTATAATTTACCCACATAAGATATTACGATGAAAAAAGTTGTTTTTAATTAAAATATAGCGTGTTTTTACTATTCATTAAAATGTGAAAGTTACCAGAATAATTTGAAAATTTTATCCAAAGTAATTTTTTATTTCTTGATTCCAAAGAAGAATTTTATTTTGTCAAATTGAACTTATAAACATGTCAAAAAATAGATTTAATGTGGGTGCGCCATCAAAAGGCGGCAAAACTGCATTTTTTTGAAAAATACTTGTTTTACCCGAAAAATTTATTTTGTTCTTATACCATGTTCTAGAAATGTGTAAGATGAATAATAATGTTATAAAATTCAAAATTTAGTTAATACTATTCATAACGGCTAGTTCATGACAATATTATAATAATATAACATTGTTTATTAAAACCCGGTATTGTGTACAACACACGCTATCGAGGAAGGTCGCGATTGCGTGTAATGCAAGCCAAGTCAGGGTTGCGTGTTGTGAAAGAATCCTTCATTGTTTCGTATAACAGAATCCAACCATATTTCATTTATACATTTAATATATATATATATATATATATACTCAATGTTGCGTAGAATAACTATTATCAAAATTGTGTGTAACACGGTCCAAGAATAGTGTTGCGTATACTGCAAGCTAATACGGTGTTGCGTATAGCGCAAGGTAATCGTGGTGTAGAATACAACATAAGACGTTAATGAAATTAAAATAATATTTTTCATAAAATCTCGGGGTGTTACATACAAACACTTTCATATCTTCAATGTTTAGTAGAAAAATCTGAACACCACCAAAAATCATGGAAGTGATGATTTTGGTGTGTACGGGAAATGGGGAAGTCAATGCATCCCAATAATATAACTCCTACACGGTCATAATCTATAGATTAAAATTCCCAGCAAACCTCTTCATTCTTGCTCTAGTAAAATTTTATGTGATTCTTAGAATGGATTGGCTTTCCTTATATATAGCCAACATAAATTGATGAGAGAGGGAAATCACTATCCATGTGTTTAATCGACCCCTGATTCTATACAAGTTCAAGGAGGAAGATGAATCTTCTTTAGCTCCATCATCTCAAGCATGGATATTACTGCCCTATGATCATGAATATCTATCTCAGATGATTGAGTCCAAGGAAGCAACCATCCTTGAAGACATGCCTATTATGAGGGATTTCTCTGAAGTGTTTACTGAGGAATTTACTAGCCTTCCTCCTAATTGCGATGTTGAATTCTCAATTGATCTTATACCTGGGGCATTTCCAATATCCAAGACTCCACATTGAATAACTTTTGTAAAGCTTGAGGAGTTAAAGAAACAACTTCTAGAGAATAAGGATAAGTGGTTTATACGCCCATGTGCTTCACCATTGGGTGCACCAGTCCTCTTCATCAAGAAGAAGGATGGGTCAATGCGCCTTTGCATCAATTACCGTGAGCATAACAAAATCATGATAAAGAATAATAATCCTCTCCCATTAATTAATGAATTTTTCAATCATCTTCATAATACTTCTCCAAAGTGGATTTGCGAATGGTATATTATCAAGTAAGGGTAAGGAAGGAAAACGTCACCAGGACTAATTTTTGTAAAAGAAACAGGCACTATGAATTCATAGTAATGCTTATATGACTCACTAATGCTCCAGAAATCATCATGTACTTGATGAATAGAGTTTTTATATATTACCTCCTAAAATTAGTGGTATTCTTTAAAGATGATATTATTATATACTCTAAAACCAAGGGGGATCATGAGGAGCATATAAGAATTGTACTAGAGACCTTGTGGAAGGAGAATATCAATGCAAAGTATAGAAAGTGTTAGTTCTGGTTGATGTAGGTCTCATTCTTGGGCCATATCATCACAAGCAATGGGATATCTGTGGATCCCTCCAAAAAATAATTAATTTAGGGATGGTTGAGGCCGACATCGGTAATGGATATCTGTATCTTCTTGGGGTTAGCTGGATATTATCAACAATTTGTGAGAAATTTATCACGATTGTCCAACCCTCTTACCAAGCTAACTTGGAAGGGAATAAAGTTTTCTTGGAGTGATTAATGTGAAGAAAGCTTCAAGAAGATGAAAAGGAGGCTTATCACTGTGCTCGTGCTCACTTTACCCACAAGAAGAGAACTTTTTGTGGTTATCATTGATTCTTCGAGGAAGGGCCTATGTTGTGTGTTGATGCAAAACTACCAAGTAATTTCCAATGATTCAAGGCAATTGAAAGTTCATGAACAGAAGTATCCAACACATGACCTTGAGTTGGCTACAGTGATCTTCACTTTGAAAATTTGGTAGCATTATCTCTTTGGGGAGAAGTGTGAAATATATACAGACAATAAAATCCTCAAGTTTATATTCACACAGAAAGAGTTGAACATGTGCCAATGAAGATGGTTAGAGCTGATAAAAGACTATGAACACTCAATCCATTACTACCTTGGGAGAGATAAAAAGGTCATAGATTCCTTAAGTAGAAAAGACCGAGTGATTCTATCATTAATGAGAATTGAAAAGGATCCATTCTTCTTAGATTTGATAAAATGGTTATGGGAATCATAAAGAAGGGAAAATCATCAATCCTTTCACAGATTATTGCTCAACTATCACTTTTGGAAATGTAAAAGCATTATCAAAAGGATGATGTGGAAATTCAGGAAAAAGTGGAACCTATTGGAAAAGTGAAATACTCGGTGTCTAATGTTAATGAAGAAGGAATTATCAGATTTGGGAAAAGAATATATGTTCAATCATGTCTGAAGTTAAAAAAGGTACTTTTGTATGATGCACATAGTTCAAATTTATCTATTCACCCAGGAAACACAAAGATGTCTCGTGATCTCTGAGAGCATTATTTGTGGGATTATACGAAGATGGAGGTCGCTGAATATACATCAAAGTATGTGGTGTGTTAGTAAGTGAAGGTGGAGAGGAATAAGTCTAAGGGGATGATGAAACCATTTCCCATACCATAATGGAAATGGGAGAACATCACCACAGACTTTTTCACCAGACTTCTGAAGACATCCAAAGAAAACAATGTAATATAGGTTATTGAGGATCGTCTTACAAAGTTTACACACTTCATTACTATTCGGGAGGATTTCTCATTGGATCAACTGGCACAAGTTTATATCAGGGAAGTGGTAAGACTTTATGGAGTACCACTATCTATTGTGTCTGGTGGAATCAAAGATTCATCTATATGTTTTAGAAGAGGCTTCAACATGATCTGAATACAGAACTGAACTTCAGTTTGACCTATCTTACTCAAAATGATGGGTAATATGAGTAGACTATCCAAACACTTGAGGACATGTTGAGAGCGTGCTCAATGGACTTTAAAGGAGGATGGGAACAACATCTCCTCTAGTTGAGTTATCGTATAATAACAGTTTCCCTTTGAGTATCCAAATTACACCATATGAATCCCTTTAAGAGGAAAGATGAATAACATCGGCATGTTGGGATGAGGTCAGTGAGCATAAGCTGCTTGGGCCAGAAATGGTCGAAGAAATGACGGAAAAGGTGAAAACCATTCAGCAGCATATCAAGGTATCCTAGAGTCGATAGAAGGTTATGCAGATAACCATCGATGAGACCTTGAGTTTAAATTCGGAGACATATTAATTCTACACATATCTTCATGTAAGAAGGTCATGAAGTTTGGGAAGAAAGGTAAGTTACATCCATGGTACATCGGCCCCTAAGAGATTCCTGATCGTGTCAGGGATGTGGCCTATCGACTAGCACTTCCACCTACCATGGTCAAAGTACATGATGTATTTCATGTATCACTTTTAAGGAAGTAAAATCTAGACCCTTCACGTGTACTCTCTTCCTTGGTGGTATAGTAAGAGGATGATCATTCTTATGAGGAGCAACCAGTGAAGATATTAGATCTTAGAAAAAAATTTCTATGAAATAATACAATCCCCTCATCAAGGTGTTGTGGAGAAACCACAAGTTTTAAGAAGCAACATGGGAATAAGTGGAAATGAAGAAGCAGAGTTACCCAAATCTGTTTTACTGTGGGAAATGAAAATTTCATGGTAGAAATTTCTTAACGAGGAAGATTGTAACGACAAAAACATTGATTAATGGAAATCCCTATTAATATAATTAAATTTCTCATTATGTAAAATGTTTATATAAAATGTCAAATTATTTTGTTTTATGTTTCTTGATTTTAAAGTACTATTAATAATTGTGACATTTTATAATATAGCTGTTTAATAGTGATAACATTATTAGAATAAATATAGGGTTTAATGAATCCAATTTACTCAGACAAAAGAAGCGATGGCCTTATCCAGTAGGCGTGCCCCATACAAAGCCCGTTTTTCAAGATTGGAAAGTAGTTTTCATATTTGGGATTCACTCTTGACCATGCCCAAGATGAGCTTGAATATGTTAAGCTCGATCGGGACAGCTTACGAGAGAAATGGAAGTTGATAGAGATTACCACCCAAGCAGTGTTATACGGGCCACCCTAAGAATCGGTCACCATCGCACACCATACTCTTCGATCTTATGTGGGTGTTATATGGGGTTATGTAACAATACCATAGTACTATAGTTATGTACATTATTTTTTATATAATAATGTATATACTTTCATTTTATTATTGTTACATTGTAAATAGTTTTTAAAGCATTAATAGTATTTTTAGTTAATGTTCACCTAAGAAATATATTTTGATGAATTAATGGATTTTTGAATAAAATAATATTTTAATAAAATATTATTATTATTATTAAATTAATTTTTATTAAATATAAATGATTGTAAAATTGTATGAATGAAATTGTAATTTTTATTGCGGTTTGAAATCCATTTTTGTCAAAACCCGTGAATTTTCAATAAATATCGGTTTTTATTTTTAAAAGTGATAATTAACATATATAGATTTTTTTTTAAATAAAATGAATATTATTTATGGAATCAGGATGTCAAAATTAACCAATGGTGAATTTTTCATAATTTTCTGAGATAGTCAAATTTTTGTGTAAAAATTAAATATTGTTTAAATATATAATGTGTTTTATGACATCATAATGACCCAATAGTGATGTAATAAAATACTATAAACTTTATTTTCGTAAAATATATATTTTACCGTTAAAATAATGTGATTATGGGTTTTTTTATTTATTTTACAATGCTTTAGTCGACCCTTCAAGACTTAGTAAACATTTTGACTTTTTAAATTATTTTCCTTGGAAGTGTGACTAACCTCCACATAAGAAACCCCATTATTTTAAGAATTTAGGACTTTGTCCTTATAAAATATTGTTTTTCACTTACCTTTTACAAATACCAAGGGAAAAATCCATGGGCTGGGTTGTGGTTTGGATTAGTTTAATGTGAGTTGTCTCAAACCAAAATAATGAAGAACTCCCTCACCTTTCCTATATAAACCCACCCATGCTCCCACTTCCATCTCACTCGAATACAATGGAGTTCATCCAAACTCTGACCTCCTCTCTCTAGATTCTTCTCAAGGTTCCCTGATTTCCCAAGAAGTCTCTCCCATGCCTCTCTCAAGCCTTTGGAAGCACATTTCCAAGTAAGGGTTTTTTCGACCATTATCATTTTTTCCAATATTATTTAAATTTTTACGCCATTTCAATTTGAATTATAAATGTTGGGGTATGGTTTCTAACCTCCCCCATACTTCCCTCTTTTTGTTTGATTGATGGGAGACCCCTCCCTCACTCATTAATTGCCTCCCATGACCATTTCTATATCATGGTTATTCATATTTATGTGCATTTACTTATTGTTAAAATAGATTCATTTATGTATTTAACATTCCATTATTATAGAATAAATTATTATTTTGAATTATTCAATGTTTTATAATCAATTTGGAACACTTATTCATTAAATGAAATTTTTAAGAAGGGTGTTCCTTGATAGCTCTCTAATGAATTGGGTAAAGCATAGTATCATGATATGTCATGTGAAATGGGTGTTTACTCATGATAATTCAACTTAAACTAGGGTTTAATCAGGCTTCATGTGAAATGAGGGTTACTCATGCTCCATGTTCAATGATTCTTGTCTAATGCTAATTCCATGTTAAGCGAGGTTTCCACATTTCCATGTTATGATTATCAAGAATTATCATGCCTTTATGTTTATGCTTCTCTTGTTCCCTATTGATATTCATATTTTATAACATGAATTGTATTCCTCATGTTATTCCATGATTAATTCCTTAATAGACTTTATATATCACCTTTTTTATGCATGACCTCAGGTCATCCCATGTAATGCTAAGTACGAGGGAATGTAGTGGTCATGTAAAGGAATTTTTCAATAAAGATGTTGTTTTTCATGTTTAAAGTTGTTATTAATGATCCTAATCCGCAAAGACACTAGAACTCTCGATCTTTTGTGTTTTATCAAATGATCATTATGTAATAAATTAAGTTTAACTATGTAATAAAAAGCAGGGTTATCATAGGAGTCCATCAAAATGTTTTATGATTTTTTAAGTGATATCCTTGGGCTACAACAATTCAACAAGACATCGATGCTCTACCTTCATCAATTTGAAATACTACTATTGATCCATGAATTTTTCCATAACATGATTCATCCCATCCGCCAAAACTATATCTTCTAATCAAAACAAAAAAATGGCACACAAGGTTGTGTTAGAAAATGTGTCCTTGAAAACTCATAATGGAATCCCTCGCACATTACATATAATATAAAAATCAGCACCAGTGACAACATCCATTTTATACAATCATCTAACCAAAAAACTGAGGAATCATGATATAAAACACAGTTTCATATCTTCTCTACCATTTTTTGTCTCCACTAATAACCATCCACCTAAAAATTAAAATAAGAAGACACTATCATCTAAAATATGGTTCATCTACCATAAATCAAACTTACATCCTAGTAACAGATACAATGTACTCCATCATCATGAATGAATCCACTTAGTCCTATAGAACATACATTCATGACCTACTACATAGTGGATCATCCATGAAATTCTCCAAATCCTCGATGTTAGAGATATCAATAATAGAGTCTTAATAAAACATCATCCACCTAAATTATTCTCTATATAAATTCTGTTGATAAGAAATATACCTCTTGAACATGGGATCAGTAAATATCATAACTTAATCTCTAATAAGGTTATATATACCCAAATGTAGTAAAATACAATCATAACTAGATCAAAATAAGTAGTGTCATATTTATTCTCATAGGGAAATATTTTTTCAATACTATATAGATCACCATTTTCAAATTTATGAAGACACTTTCCTGAAACCAAATTATATGGATCACATAAAATTTAAAACATTACTCATTCATCTAAAATTATTTCACTTGGTCTCTAATAAATCTCCCCTTTACTATGTTAAATGATAATTATCATTGATCAGTCCATAAGAAATCCTGGCCCTTTTTTTTAATTAGTCAACATATACAAAATTCATAATAAATATAACATCAACCACCTATAATAGCCTGTAATATAGAGGAAATTGGGATTCAATGATACATTATTGGGTAGTTCTTATGAGATGGATACCTTGATCTTTGAATGGTCCATGTAAACTCTCCACAAAGACACCTTATACCTACGTAAATGCACATGAAAGATGAAAAAGATGCTCGTGGTTAACAATTCGTAGAGTATGCATCATCTAAGGACATGTAAGATAGATTTGTGATGATAGAAATGATCCTACCATCAATATGAATTGAAAAAATTCCAATTATATATATAATCCAAAATTAGTCATGGAATTTGGGGAACATTGATTTCATGAGGATTAAAAACAAATCTATCATGACCATGATAAAAAATGGAATGATAATAAATTCAATATTCAGATACCAACACTTGAATTTAGTCTTCATGATGTATCCCTGCATAACACTCAGTTAAAGAAATAAAAATTATAAAAATAGGATAGAAACCCACTATCCCCATTGAAATGTGAAAATGTTAATAAATCCTTAGAATATAATTTAAATTATAGAAATTTTGTAACACCCCGACCCTATTTACCTAGAGTTGGTGCATTATTACATAAAATTAGCATGATCACAAGGGATAAAATCCCAAAATAATGATTAGTTTAGTAGCCTTGGAAGTACTAAAAACTTTCATATGTTTTACATTACATTATAAAATTAAAAACAACAACCAAATTCTCCCATTTGAACACACTTATTTTCCTTAGCCTATCCCTGTAGGTCTGTCATAATATACTTTTTCATATCTTGGAAAAAATAAAAAATAGAAAGGGGTGAGCTCAGATGTTCAGTAATGATAATAATGCAGCAAACACTTTAATAAATAAGTATAACAATTTAAGGCAATGTATAAGACTAAGACATAAGCCTTTTAAACATAAAATTATGCATAATATGGCCAATATAAATCAAATATTGACATTTAATTATTCACACTGATATTCGACTCGTTTAATAATCCTATGCAATATAAATATCGAATTTCATAATGATGGACTGCATAATGCCAGACTTCATAACCACATAGTCACGTACATGTTCCAAGACTACAAAAAATGATTTTTTTTCAAGGCCTTGGGCCAAGAAAATAGTTTGTCTCATGAGACCTACAGACGCATCGAGGACCTATAGTGGGCTCCACCCGTCACTTACTAAGTCCAATTCATTCCTCATATGAAAAGGTTTAAACATAACATTAAAAATCGTAATAAAACTAGTATATGAAATGTCAGAACATTATCCATAAACCATGAATGGTATAAAAATAACACATCTATAGTCGAAAATATCACAAATCCTTCAATACAATATGGAAGTTTTTCATTATAATAAATCAACCTCAAACAAGCTTAAAATCCCTCAAAGGGTGTTGATATAGATGTAATTAAAACATTTTTAGTGAAATATCACTTTCTATTTTGAAATCATTTAAAATTTATATAATTATAAAAAATACATTTATTTTGAAAATATTCTTATAAGATTGTATAGGAATCTTTGACAATGTTATAATGGTGGAAAATAGTCACACCCACCATATAAGTTAAAAAGATAAATTCTTACCTTAATTTTGTCGAAAATGTCATAAATTACCTTGTTTGGAAAATGACGGAAACATTCCTTTCAAAAAATATATGGATAAATAAGGGTATAAAGGAATTTAACCCCTAGTCTAGTAAATTGAAATTTTTTTGAATTATATTTTAATGAAAACACGATGTGGATGATAAAGAAGTCCCAGTAGATACTTAAGTATTATCAACCTCATATAAGTAAAGAGAATATAGAATTAACACTTACCTTGTACTTTTCCTTATTTTATGGAATGGTAACTTCTTGTATAATAGTTAAGAAATTGTTATTAAATTATACAAGAACTATATACATAAATTTGATATCATATATGATCGTCTAATATTTCATTATTAATAATATTTTAGTAGTATCATTGTTTCGGGTGTTAACTGATTCATTTTCCTTTATATAATTAGTATTTTAAGCCTTGTTTGTTATGGATAAGTGTATTTGATTCATATACACAATGATATTATGTTCATAAACATTATTTTTAATTATAAAATTAAGATTATTCTTGAATGATTACGATTGGGAATGAATCTCATCGTGTTTGTGGAGACGGTAATCTATACGTAAGCACGCTTGGTGACTTTGTCATTTATAGGATGGATAGAATAATGAATTTGGATGTACCATATTTATGATAACATAAAAGTATATAGAAGATACTAGTGTTATTATTTTGGTTTGGAAACCAAAAATAAATAGGAAGTTGAAGAAGAAAAGAACATGAAAGAGGGTGGTGAAATTATTACCTCTTCTTCAGCTGTTTCCTTTTGAGTTGATCAAAATGGCTTCTTAGGTTGGATTTCTAATCAACATAAAGCCTCTAGGTCGAAGAGAGGATAGTGGAGAGGATATCTGGGCTGTTATTGTCAAAACCAAATGGCTTTGGAGGTGTTAATTTAAGATAAAAGGATATACCCTTTTATAAGATAGGTGAGGGTCACTTTAGGAAAATCTTGAAATATTATTTTATTATAAAATCCTTTTCGGTTTCTAATGGCTCCAAAATAATTTATTTAAAGGATAAGGATGGTATGGGTCACAAAATTCTCATCCAGAAGGTTTTACCTAGGATTAGGTCACCATATTATCCTTTTATTTTTGAATTAACTCTTAGTTAAATAGTTTGACATTTACCATGTCTCTTTGTATTTTTATATTATATGGTTAATAAGCTTACTAAAACAATCAAAGATAACCCCAAGTGGTTAAATATTTACATATATATCATTATATAAGTACTTGGGTTGAACAGAATATTTTTAATAATATTATATCAATTAATAATATAGTATCTATTTTAAAAACTCAATTATGTCAATTTTGACACTATTTAGTATTTGGATTTTGTGAAAATCATAAAAACTTGATTACTCAGAAAAAAAATTGTTTAATCAACCCTAACATGTCATATTAACCTATAAAATTATTGGAATTCATAAGAAGTCTAAATTTTCATTTATTTGAATATTTATAATATCAATTATTATAATATTTCATTGATAAGTTAATTACTGCATCATCATTGTGTCATCACTAATTTAAATTATTTAATGTCTAAAAATTATAAAACAAATACCATTAGGTATAATTTTTTATTTATTTCTAATGAATAATTATATTTGAATTTATATTTTTTGAAACACAATTTTAACAATGGTTTAGTTATTAAACTATGAATTTAACACTATTATCCTTTCTTTAAATAAAATAATAATAAACATCTTTATCTAATACAAGTGGACCAAACAGATCCTATTTTATTCTAAAGATTTTTTTGGTCGAATAACACTTATCCAATAGAATTAGGACATGTGTTAGGGTAACTATAATATCATTTTTACCCTTAATTACCCTATTTACTTTTAATCGTTGTAAATAAAAGTCCAAAGTTACTATTCACCCAAAGAAATTCATCTTATTGAACCAAATTTTACATATAGATATTAACCCCGTCTCTCATATTTTTGAAATTCAACTCATAGAAGTGGTCAAATTATGTTTTAGGCAATTTTTCAAATACTCCTAGAAGGTGGGTAAAAGATGGTAAAAAGTTTCATAAAATTTTATATATCTAAAATTATTATAAAATAAATCCAATGAATTAGATTGAACATATATAGGTATTATGTATGTATTTTGACATAAAATAAATTAAAATAAACTAACAAATTATTTAAATAAAATGTCAGTTTTAAACAACAACCTAGATTTTTTCACTATTCATCAAAAATTGAATGTTTTCAGAAAAATACTAAATATTCACCCTAAACTAATTTTGAAATTATAAATCCAATGATGAAGTCCATTTTGAAAAATAAAATTTATAAAATTTTAATAATTGGGTGTTTTTATTCATAACTTCCAGTTTGATTGGTCGTGGTGTGTTAAAACTCCATGTTGCGTACAATACAAGCTACTACATTATTCAATGGGAAAGTTATCGTGGAAGCTTAGGGTGTTACATTATACCCTCCTTAAAATACTTTTTTCCCCAAAATTTCTATAATATTATTTCATAAAATGATTTGGGTGGTTCTTCATCATAAGTTCCTCGAATTCCCACATTTTATTTTCCATCTTATGGTTTCTCCATAGAATTTTTACCAGATGAGTCGTCCGGTTTCTTATCCCTTGTTCTCTAGTATCAAGAATCTTGATAGGCTCTTTACAATAAGACAGATCAGGTTCCAGTTTAATTTCCTCATAAGTGAGTAGATGCGTTGGGTATTGCATGTATTTTCTCAATAGTGATACTTGGAACACATCATGAGCTTTGGAGATACTTGGAGGCATTTCCAAATGATAATCCAGAACTCCAATTCGTTCTAGAATTTCGAAAGGCCTGTTGTTCCTGAGACTCAATTTACCCTTTTTAATGAAATTTATAACACCATTCCATGGAGATACCTTCATGAAAACATGGTTTTCTAGTTTGAATTACAAATTCTTCCTTCGGTTATCGGCATAGCTCTTTTTCCTACTTTTGGCTGCATTAATGTGGGTTTGGATAACCTTCACCTCTTCCATTGATTCCTTGTCATGTTCTAGGCCTATGAGTTCTTTTTCACCAACATCATCCCAGGAATTTGGTGTGTGATATCTCTTTATGTATAACGCCTCACATGGTTCCATCTGAATACTTTAATTGAAGCTATTTTTATAGGAAAATCATACCATTGGTAAATATTTATCCCACATTCCTTGAATTTAAAGTGGGAAAGATCTCAACATGTCTTCTATGGTTTGAATAGTCCATTATGATTCTCCATCAGTTTGAGGGTGGTAGGCAATGCTCAAACGATGTTCAGTATCCATGGACTTTTGAAAACTTTTCGGGAATCTTGATGAAAAAAGAGGATCACAATCAGAATAAATCGATAGGGATACACCATGGAGTCCTACAACTTCATTAATATATAGTATTTCGAGAAATTCAAGTGGTAAATCTTTTCTTATAGCATGAAAATGTTCCGACTTGTTAACCAAATCAATAATGACCCATATTGAATCATTCTTCTAGGATTTTTTGGTAGTCCCATGACAAAGTCCATCATAATATCATCCCATTTCCACTCTGGTATGGGAATAGGTCGCATGACTCCTCTAGGATGTTGTCTTTCAAATTTCATTTGTTGATAAACTATATATCTCGACACAAAATCAGAAATATCTTTCTATATATTGTCCCACCAAAAATATTTTTTCAAACCCTTATACATCTTAGTGCTACTAGGGTGTATAGTGAAATTGGCGCTATGAGCATCATCTAAAAATTACCTTTTCAATGAGGTATATCGGGAACACAATGTCTCTTCCCAAATTTCAAAATCCCATCTTCATATATGAATTCGATCAATCTCCAATCATTCACAGCCTTAATTTTGATTTGAAACTCCTCATCATCAGTGTGTGAACTCTTTAATCTTTCTGGTAAATATGGTTTGACAACCATTTGAAATATTATTGATGTTTCTCCTTCCATGTTTTTTCCCATATCCATCTTTACTAGATCCATGAAAATAAGATCCCTTTCAATTTTTATCTTTTCAAAACTCCATGGTCATTTCTAATCAAAGCATATTCCACCATATATGCCTTCCCCATGTGGTAGTGTATATGGAAATCATAATTCTTGAGTAGTTCAAGCCCTTATCTCTGCCTCATGTTGAGTTCTTTCAGTGATAAAATATACATTAAACTCTTGTAATTAGTATAAATATCACATTTATTTCACCAATGATATAGTGTCTCTATATTTTCAGAGCAATTATTACTGTTTCTAACTCAAGATCATGAGTGGGATAGTTCTGCTTATTAAGTTTTTGCAATCGTGATGCATAGGCAATAAATCTATCATTTTCCATAAGGACACAGCCAAGTTCTTTCTTTGAAGCATCACTATAAATAAAAAAATCATCATTCCCTAATTGTAGAGTCAAGATAAAAGCATGAAATAATATTCTCCTTGGTTCTTCAAAAAATTCCTCACACTCTTTTTTCCAAACAAATTTAACCCCTTTCTATGTGATCTTGGTAAATGGGTTAACCAACCTGGAAAAATTCTGGACGAAATAGTGATAATAACCTACTAAATCAGTATAACTGCATTCCTCTATTATATGCGTCGGTGCTGGAAATTATTGTATTTATCTTGTCCTAGAAGGATCAACAGAGATTTCCTCCTTTTAGACAATATGGCCAAGAAAAGAAATCTCTTGAAGCCAGAATTCAAACTTTCTAAACATCCCATATAATTAATTTCTTATAAGAGTCCTTAGGATAATGCGCAAGTGATTTTCATGATCTTAGTTGATTTTGGAGTATACCATGATATCATCAATAAATACCACTACAAAGGCATCAATATATTCCTTGAAAACACAATTCATTATGTCCCTGAAAATAGAGGGTGATTTAGTCAATCCAAAAGGCATTACAGTAAACTCATAATGCATGTACCTGGTTCGAAATGCTGTTTTTGGAAGGACTTTCTTTTTCACACACAACTGATGATGTTCAAATCAAAGGTCAATATTGGAGAAATATTGGGCTCCATGAAGTTGGTCGAATAAATCATCAAAACGAGGTATGGGATACTTGTTCTTTATTTTTATAGCATTGATCTCCCTATAATAAATGCACAACCTCATTGATTCATCTTTCTTCTTAAGAAAAAGTAGTAGGGATCCACATAGGGAAACACTTGGGTGAATAGATCCCATGTTACTCAATTCATCTAGTTATTTCTTGAGTTACACTAATTCCACAATGGTCATTCTATAAGGGGTCTTCGATATGGGCCTTGAACCAGGAATTAAATCAAAGGAAAACTCAATTTCTCATTTTGGAGGATGTCCAGGTAAATACTCTAGAAACAAATCAATATATTCTTTCAAAATATGTACATCCTCTATTCAAACATTCTTTTCCTCACCCATAGTTATTTCTTTCTCTTCTTCCCCAATAATTGAATTTAGTAGATCTACTTGGGGTGGATCTAGATAAGAATCATATGGTGATGTTTCTGCTTTAAAAACAATGTACTTCTTATCATCATCAAAAATTGTAACATCCTTCTTCTTACAATAAATTTTAACATCATGGTCCGAAATCCAATCCACACTAAGGATTATATCAAAATAAATCATGGCTATGATGATGAGATCAACAAATAAAGAACATTTATAAACCCTAATGAGAACTGATTCAAAAAACATTGTTACGATGATACTTCCCATAGGTGTTTTTTATGACAACTCCCATGTTAACTCAAATTGAAAATATCTAATTTTCTTTGTAAACTCTTAAGATATGAATCAATGAGATGAACCAAAATCAAATAACACATTTTATAAACTTGAGGAAACCATTAAATTACCTACCACCACCTCTTTTGGAGATTCAACCTTAGCAGTAGTGATTGAATAAGATTGTAATTTCTCCCAAAACCTTTTCTAAGGTAAGTTCCCATGGTTTATAGGACATTTATTGGCATAATGCTCATTTTCTCTACAGTTGTAGCATTCAACATTGACAACATCTTTCTTCCCGTTGTTATCATGATCTTGGTGGCCTTTTTCACCACACTTGTAACAGAATCCCATTCCCTTCAGGAAATTACTAGGGTGTTTCATACCAAATTTATCATAGGATAGATATTCAACTTTTCCCTTCTTCCACTTATTTCCATTTCCAGACTGTTCAGTAGATCTTTTTTCTCTTTCATTTCTTTAAATTAGTAAGAATTATAGAATTTTATTTATATATTGATAGCGCATGAGACTATATCCTTGTACGATGAGATGTATTGTGAGACTAATGCTTGAAAGAGGAATAATTTTAACCCATCAAATAATCGATCAATATTACTCCTTCTGTTATATATATAATCTGTTTCATGCCTTGCTAAACTTTTAATGTTATCCTCATACTTTGTGACATTTTCATCCTTGTTTTTCCTTAGACTCAGAAATTGTCTTTCCATATCTGCTTGATGGTCACAAGGAAATTATTTTTCTAAGAAAATCACTTTAAAATCCCTCCATTCCATGTTGGATACTTCTTCATCTTACATTGTTTTTTTATATTAATGGCCACCATGGATCTGCTTCTCCCATGAGTGATAAAATTCCACGTCAGCTTTTTCCCTTTTTCTACTCCCCAAAGCATGAAATATTTTCTCAAAGGAATTCATACATTGATCAGCAACTAATGGATTTGTAATACCATATAATTATGGTGTTTGTATCCTCATGAAGCGGTATAACAAATATCCTCTGTGTTTTGGATCAGGGTGCTTCATACGAGTAAGGTTCTTATTCATAACCTAAGTGAGTTGTCACAGTATGGTGATAAGATGATCAGTACCAATTGCAACACCTGCTCCACTATAATTATTTTGAGTAGGAGGGCCATCCCAACATGGATAATGTTCATTGATACCGTTTCCATTCCTTCCACTATGCGCCATTTCTAAACAATGTCATACATTATATTAGTTTATTAATCACAATACATAATTCAAAACTTCTAAAACACTTAACATAAATTGAAGAGTTTATGGATAATTTATAATCATAAAAATCTTTTTTGAGGAGTTATATACTCAAAAATCATTCATAATGTTTTGTAAATAAAATGTAAAGTAGCCTAATAATATCCCCTAGGTGTGTCGTAACCAAGAGTGCAGCAATGCCCATTTCTGTGCACTAGTTCCCGTTCGAGATTAGCTCGAAGTAGTGTTTTCAGGTTTTACCCCTAAGTACATCGATGCCAGAGGCACCTCTACATACTTGTATCTTGACAGGGAATTATTTCTTGGAAAACTCACAAAATCTCTACATTACCAAAATTCAAGGATGCTATTCTATACTAATCTTCAAAGTCTATCTTAGGGTAATGTTCTATAATAAGTGTTTTTTTAAATATTACTTCCAAGCATTGTACTAAACATCCTCTAATACCAACAGTTACTCCCTGACCCCAATTCCCCAACGTCGGTTCATTATTACATAACACTGGAATGATCACAAGGGATCAAATCCTGAAAGACCGATCAGTTTAGTAGCCTTGTATTTACTAGATACATTCATAAGTTTCACATTATATTTTAAAATGAAAAATGACAACAACATTTTCCCATTTTAACACACTTAACACACTTATTTCCCTTAGCATATCCCAGTAGGTTAGGAATAATATACTTTTTCTCATCTTGGGAATGATATAACATACAAAGGGGTGAGCTTAGATGCTCAGTAAGGATAATAATTTATCATAACTGTTAATAAATAAGCATAAAAATTTAAGGTAATTTATAAGACTAAAACATACAACTTTTAAACATAAAATCATGCATAATATGGACAATATAAATCAAATAATTCTAATTAATTATTCGCATGGATATTATACTAGTCGAATAATCACATGAAATATCAATATCCAATTTCATAACGATGGAATGCATAATGCCAGACATTATAACAACATAGTCAAGGCCTTTTTCAATGACTATAAATAATATTTTGTCAAGGCCTTATTACAAGAAACTATTTTGTCTCATGAGGCCTGCCGATGCATCGAGGAGCTATAATAGGCTCCACTGGTCACATACTATGTTCAATTAATTCCTTATATGAAAATGTTTAAACATAACATAAACATTCATATTAAAACTATTGTACTGAATATTAATATTTTATACATAAAACATGAATAGTGTAAAAATAACACATCTAGAGTCAAACATGTCGCAAATCCTTCAATACAATTCGAAAGTTTTTTGTCATAATAAACCAACTTCAAACAAGTTTAAAATCCACCAAAATACATTGACATAGATGAAATCAAAAAAAATTAGAGAAATATCTCCTTCTATTTTGAAATCAATTAAATGTTATATAATTATAAAAGAAATTTTTTATTTTGAAAATTTTCTTGTAAGCTTGTATGGAATGATTAAATGATATAATAATGGTGGAATAAAGCTTCACCCACCGTATAAGTTAGAAAAATATATTCTTACCTTAATTTTGTCGAAATGGTCATAAATTTACTTGTTTTCAAAACGATGGAAAGATTCATTTCAAACCATATATGGTAAAATAAGGGTATAAAAGACATTAACCCAGATTCTAGTAAAAAGAAAAAATGTTTTGAATTACATTTGTATGAAAATATGGATGTGGATGATAAAGAGGACCTTGTAGATACTTACGTATGAAGAACCTCAGATAAGTAAAGAGATTGTAGAATTAACCCTTACCTTGTAATTTTCATTAGACGATGGTATGTAAACCTCATGTATTTTTGTTAAAACATTATTATTAATATATAAAAGAACTATATACATAAATATGATTTCATATATGATCCTTTAATATTTCTGGGTTAATAATATTTTAGTGGTATCATCATTATGTGAGTTAACTAATTCATTTTCCTTTATATGCATGGTTAGGTAAGCCATGTTTGTTATGGATAGGAAGTACTTGATTCATTTAAAGAATGATATTATGTTTCTAAACATTATTATTAATCATAAATGAAAATTATTCTTTAATGATTACGATGGGGAATGAATCTCATCGTGTTTGTGGAGACGGTAATCCATATGTACGCATGTGTGGTGACTTTGTAATTTATAGGATGAATAGAATAACAACTATGGTTGAAACATATTTATAATAAAATCACAATATGTAAAAGGTAATGTAGTAATTATGTTGGTATGGAAACAACATTGAAAGTGGAAGTGGAAGAAGAAAAAACATGAAAGTGGGTGGTGAAATTATTCCCTCTTTTTCGGTTGTTTCCTTTTGAATTAATCAAAAGGTCTCCTTAAGTTGACTTTATGATCAATCTAAGGCTTCTAGGTCAAAATGAGGTTATATGAGTGGATATTTGGGTAGGGTTTGGCAGATCCAAATGGCTTTGGAGGTGTAAATTTATGAAATGGGATGTACCATTTTATAATAGAGGTGAGGGTCACATTATGAAAATCTAGAAATATTATTTTATTATAAAATAAATTTTCCATTTATAATGGCTCCAAAATTATTTTGTAGAGGATAAGGTGGTTATGGGTTGAAAACTCACCAACTAATTGGTTTTATATAGGTTTAGCTCACAATATTAACCATATCTTTTATATTTAACTCTTGGTGAAATAGTTTGACATTTAACATGTGTCTTTGTATTTTTATATTATATGGTTAATAAACATACTATAAAAAGAAAAGGGAACCCCAAGTGGTTTATTATTAACATAGATAACTTTATCTAAATCCTTTGGATGAACCATAGATGATTATGAATATTATATCAATTATTAATATAGTATTTGTTTCAAAAACACAATTATTTCAATTTTGACACTATTTAGTATTTGGTTTTTGTGAAAATCATAGCAGTATGATTACTTCAAAAATAATTTATTTGATCAACCCTAACATGTCATATTAATATAGAAAATTAGTTAAATTTATCCAAAGTCACATTTTTCATTTATTTTGATATTAATAATATCAAATATTTTAATCATTCATTAATAAGGTAGTTATTGTATCATCATTGTGTCATAAATAAATTAAATTATTTAATGTCTAAAAATTATGAATAAAATACCATTATTTCAGAAATATTTTTAGATTTCTAATGAATATTTATTGATTAATTTATATTTTGTCGAAGCCTATATTAGAAATGGTTTAGTTATTAAACATTTAATTTAACACTTTTAACTCATGTTTAAATAAAATAATAATTAATGTCCTAATCTAATCGATGTGGACCAAAAGGATCATATTTTAATCCTAAATTTGTGTTGGTCGAATGAATCTTATCAAGATGAATTAATACATGTGTTAGGGTAATTATAATATCATTTTAACCCTTAATTACCCAATTTACTTTTAACTCTGGTAAATAAATGCCAAAAGTTACTATTCACCAAAAATTATTTTCATCTTATTGAACCACATTTGACTTACTAATATTAACCGTGTCCCTCAGATTTTTGAAATTCAAGTCACAAAAGCAGTAAAAATATGTTTCATGCAAATTTTCAAATGCTACTTGAAAGTGGGTAAAAGGCGGTAAAAAGTTCCATAAAATTATATATATCTAAATTATTATAAAATGATTCAAATTAATTACATTGAACACATATATGTATTATGTATACATTATGACCTAAACTAAACTAAAATAAAATAACTAATTGTTTAAATAAAAGTTATTTTTAAACAATGACGCAATGTTTTTTAAAATTTATCAGAAATTGAATGTTTGCATAAAAATACCAAATATTCACCCTAACCTTATTTTGATTTTGAGAAGCTAAAAATGAAGTCCATTTGGAAATATAAAATTTATAAAATTTTAAAAAGTGGGTATTACTATTCATAATGTCTAGTTTGATTGGTCGTGGTGTGTTAAATTTCAAGTTGTGTATAACACAAGATACTGCATTATTCCAAGGGAAACGTACCGTGGAAGCATGGGGTATTACAGATGTTTCTAATATAGCATTCATTAATTTTTACATAGCCTCAATAAACCATTTTTCTTAAATGTAAAAAATATTAGAAAACCCCATGGTAATACAATTGTTCAAATGAATCCTTACTACACCATTTAATATATCAAAATCTTATAATCTCGCAAATTAGAGGGTGCCATACAATAAGTATCCATCATAATTAGATAAGTGAATAATAAACATCTTTTCTTAAATTGATGTCACACTATAGGTGTCACAACCTTCTCTAGGAAGAAATATATAAAAACTGCAAAAAACATCAAAGATTCCATAATCCTAATACACATTATAATTAAATATAATTCTATAATCATGGAATGAAGGGTCTACAGACACATACATCTAATCTAAAACCCCGTTTAAGATTAAATCTATGTATCAGTCATCCTAATCTATGGATGCGATCATTTTCTAGAAGTAATACATTTACTCATATATAAAATAAAAAAAATTCTTTGGAAATACTAATAAAAACGAATATATATATATATATAATGAATATACCAACAGATAATGTATTCTTCCCTATAATCATCCTTAAATGCCAGTATATATGAAAAATATCATATCTTATATATGGTACAGTAAACACAATGGGTATACAAATCTTATGCACATATATTTCTAATTAACAAACAAATGAAAGAAAAATCATGGAGTGTAATAGTCATGATTCAACAATGGTTTAGATAATGGTTTTCCATAATATAATCCAACCTCTGAAATCTTCAGGCCCCTTTAGCCTTGGAACCTCCACAGAAAACATCTTTTGATGCAAATTTCCTCTAACTCACTTTTGAATTCCACCTCCCATGCCATTATATAGACTATATCTCTTAGGATTAAGGTCATTATGTGGATAACCAATACCAACTTCATATCCCTATAAAAACTGAATAATTAATGGATTTTATTATATATATATTATATTGTACTTAACATAGAAATCGAACTACCCTTTTAGAATTTTCGATTATTGAACCTAATGGTGACCATGAACCCCAAAGGTATAACATGTGACTGGAAATCTAGGATACCAATTCTGAATATAGAAAATATAGATGAAGTATGATATAAACTCACTAGTAGTTGAAACCATGATGTTTATATCACAAAATATGTGAAAATAATAATTCTTGTCCTAAAACCCCCACGTAAGCTCCCCTCTCGAAAAACCATTATCATGAGTGATTTCACTCACTCCCATATTACATCTTATTCACCTCTATATATGTTGTAAATATATATGGTGTATCCTAATAGTATATATATTGGTAGAGTTAGACCTCAATATTATATGTAAAAGACTCCTCATCACAAAAAGATCAGGGGAATATGAAAAATTACCTAGAACATTATCCAAATCCCTTACATAAAAAATATACCCTATTGAATAGAATGTATCTATGGATTTTTATTTGTAAATATGTTAAAATATATATAAAATTCTTGTAAATTATCATGTTGTTATTATATAAAAATATCCCCCTCAATCTAGTGACCAACAACAAAATCCATAATTATTTCATTGTACCGCTCATCAAACTGATGATCAATAATGCCTACTAAATAACCCAAATATTGATCAAAATGAAATGTGAGCTACAGATATACCCAAACCTATTCACTATATCAATATAAAATAATATTTTTTTATTTATTGATGAAACCTTTCCACATAAAATATTACATAAATCTCTTAAATTCCTCTTCATCCTCTATTAGGTCAATATTGCAGATCAGCATGCTCAACCTATAGCATATAAACTACGCTGAGAAAATTACCTTGATCCACTACTAAAAAAAGAGAATCCATAATCCAAATTTCCTATAATTTTAATTTTTTTTATTAAATAAATTTCATTTAATTTCCCAATACCCCCAAATTTAGTAAAAAAACAGTCATTTATGATAAACATATTAATCTTATATATAAACCCTATAATGGAAACTACATCATGTGGATGATCATTAAAAAAAGGGTCCACCTGAAATATTATGGTTTTCCATAAATTCTATTTTCACATGTTGTCTCATTAGTATATATCATACACTACGTTTTTTGGAAAAGATTTTCATATTGAATAATAAAACCAATATAGTTCATAACTCCAAACACAAACCTATCTCTCTACATTATTATTATGAAACCAATCTTTTAATATCCATACCTCCTCATTACCCCCAAACCTTTTTTCAATGAAGTAATAACAACAATTACCCCCCCCCCCCCCACCATTTCCCACCATTAGTATGACTCATGTTACTGATAACCACTCTCAATATATCAATAGAACATGTGGATATTATTTTTAATAATTGAGCCATAAACATTAAACAATCATGAGGATTTATTCAATAGCTAATTCACATACATTTTAGTAACTTCATAATATAGAGTTTTAGAGACATAGGTTACAAATCAAACATAATAAAATGCTACATAACAACAATGGAAATTCAACATATATATTCACAAAAAATAATACGTTTAATATTTAATTTGTTTTTCTCATGACATATTTTCAAATTCATTTAAATTAACCTCATCTTTGACACTTTTCATTCTTAAAACCCTATCAGGAACATTTTATAACATGGTATGAAGAATAAACACCAATTTGGGCAAAAAAATATTAAAACCCCGATTGTTCCATTAAAAAAATTGATTTATTCATGATAGTATTCCTTTAACATGGTAATATTCTCTATCAAATAATAATTTATATAAAAATAAAAATTTATTTACTACCCAAATATTTTTATGATTTAATTTATAGAAATATTGAAAATATCGATGTTATGAGGATTTGTTAGTTAAAATGAGAACCCATGAACAATTTTCTTTGAAAATAATCATTATACATTAAAAGGGAACAATCCATTCTTTATAAAATAGAATTCAATTTCATTCCACATTAATTTGAATTATATCCATGAAAAAATATTTAAAATCATATAAACTTTATATATGTAACGTAAGACAATTAAATAAAGTTCATGGTATCAAAAGATCATGTATATATTGGAATGGTGAGAGAAATACAATACATGACATTAGAATAATTCTAGGTTAATGTCCAAAAGTCATCATAATGTGGGAAAATTTCTATTTAGAATTATGTTTACCTCATTATACCATATATAATGTTTCATGGGACAAAATCACTACCCAAAGCATTGGATCTCTATTAGGAACACCCATTATAACATGTTGTTGATTAAATGTGATAAAAAGGAATGGGGTATTTTATATTAATAACCCATTTAAACATTTTGAGGAATTGCATCATCAAATAACTAATAAGATAGTGGTAAAAACATAGACAACATATATGGTAAAATAAAACATTTTTTTGTATTCTCTAATGAAATTCAAAAATTTTCATATAAAACATGTAAATATAATTCTCTTTAAAAACATTAAAAATTTAAAATTTGAAGCGCAATTTTCAGTATAAATAATTTCTATAAATATAAAACAAATTGATAATAATTTTTTGAATATTTGTATGGAATCTAAATATTTATAAAATAAATATTTAATACTTTTTTTATACAATGTTATAATATAAGGGGTACCATACCTAATGTATGAATCATCATACACATAAATTATATGTATAAATGATACAAAAATATTAATCATTTACCATATTATGAAACACTATATTTTTTATTATTCTGATTATTTTATTTATTACTATAGTATAGATAATTAAATAATCAGTTTAGTTCTATTTTGATGGTTTCATGATATTCAGTACTTGTGTCTAAAGTCTCACCAAGAATGATGATTATGGTAAAAGTGGTAAATAATCAATAATCTCAAAACTAATAATCATGAAAAAAAATTAATGTGCTTATATTTTTAAAACATTCCATGACTGTTAGTAATTAATAATGAACTTTTTTAAAATCCTCAAGACTATAGGATGTATATACACTTGAGTAACGTTTCCTTTGGTTAATGATCATGATAGATAAAAGATAACTGTTATTTAATAATCCCATATTAATTTACAAACCATTATTTTTATAAAATTTACATAAATATGCTATTATATTCCAGTCATGGCACTCAAAAACGAAAAAATAGTCGCATTGATACATGGATGTGGCAAGTTAGACGTGCACATTAATGATGTTATCATCTTTCATTAAATGAAATGTTATAAAAATATTTGATATATTTATATTAACAATTGATAAATATGTCAGTAATAACATATACATACATTAAATACATTGTTATACATAGTTGTGAGTAGGGGTGATGGAATATAATTATATTTTTTCATAGGGTGGGAGTCCCTCATACTAACAAAAAATTATTTTTCTTCCCATATGATGGAATAAAGAGATGGATATAGGATAATTCATTAATATAAAAATATCCCATTATATGATATATTTATATCTTATTATATCATCAAGGTTGGATAATATTTCAATAATGTGTATGATTTAATAAATAGAAAATGTTCTGTTAAATGATATACATCTTATAGAGAAAATCGGTATTGTATTACACCTGGAGCCCTCTAAGGAAGATATTATACATATAAATGATCTATAAATGATTTAATGGATTCAATAAATGTTTATTTATATGAATTTATAAAATAAATTTTTTTGAGTGTCTATAAAAGAGAGGAGGTGGTTCCCATTTATAATGAGGGATGAAGTGTTTTTGGAATTTTGTAATGTATTGAATTAATAAAAATTAATTTTTTTAGATAAAAGAAATAAAAATTATAATAACTAAAATATATTGTGATGTTGGGACATAATATTCTCATAAAATAATAAATTTTCATTTTTTAATTTTACCAACATTATCTTTTTGTTTTAACCCTTCGTTAACAATTTTTACGATTTTCCTAACAACAATGTTTTTACACATTTGTGGTTACAATTGTAAAAATAAATGGAAATTTGATCCATAAATATAATAATGATTGATGTTTTTAACCATATTCAAATAACATGTCTGATGATATTATTTTTATTAGTATAAAATCATTTCAGTAAATATTCTTTATTATAAATTACAATTTATAACTATTTAGAAAATATATGAAATATTATAATATAATATGTGTCCAACTCATGTAAAATGGTTCATGAAAAGAAACTAATTTTAATAAAAGGAATATATGGTTTTAATATTACCATTAAATAACATTCCAACTAGTTTATATATAATTTAAAAATTAACTTTTTGATTAACCCCGAGGTCAATAAATTTTGACTTTCACTATTTTAATGACTTTAAAAATATTAATGGGATAGAAATTTAATTATAAATTGAAAATTAGTTTTTTCATGTGAAGGGGATTGTATTTTAGTCCATTAATCATCAAAATATTCCTTTTGAATTATTTTTATCATGTTTAAATAATTTAATAAAATATTATTTTACATTAAACTACATTAAATTCATTTTGGAAATATTCATTTAATTTATCTTTCAAAACTATATGATAATAAAGGAAATAATATATAGAATCTAAAATATTACTCAAATATATATATATATATATATAACTAAAATTTTGTGTATCATAGTAAAAAAATAAATCATATTATGTGTAATATATTTAATCTCATTAAGTTTATTTCTCGATTTACTAATTTATAATTATATCCATGTTTCAAAAATAATTTAATATAATTATTTTGTCATTAAAATTTATAAATTTATTATCATGATAAAAAAGTAATTGACCATTCAAATTAACCTTTTATAATATAACGTAGACTCTATAAATCCCTATGCTAAACATTTATAGGTTATTAATTTATGAAAAAGACATTTTGACGTTTCATTATAAAAAATAATATACAAGTCAATATAAATGAAATTTGGATCCTAGTTTCCATGTTTTCTAGTGATAGATGTAAATAGACGAAATACATACATTAAATATCATAAATTAATGTTTTAGTGATTTTTTAAGTCCTTATCACATTATTTTAAACATTAATTACCTGGATTACCCTTATTAGTATAAAATTTTATAATAGGGTTTCTGTTTGTAATGGAAAAAATAATATGAACATATTTTCCAAATTTTGGTATCATTATTTGAAATACGGTATCCATTTTTAAATATTAATTTTTTATATATTGTTTAAATTAATTTATAATTAAAACTAACACACCAATGTAAATTAATATATCGGAAAAATAATTTTTTAATTTTAAATCTTAATTTTAATGAAATTGAATATTAAAATGTATATCAATTAAAAATATAAATTTCTTCATATCATAATATATTTAAGTGTACGTTGAATCCATTTTAGAAAAATTTGACATTTTTAATAGCTTGAAAAATGTAGTTTTAAATTAAAAATAAATGGTTTTACTATTCATGGGAAAAAAAATATTTTTAAAAAAATTCTAAACTTCCACATATAAAATTTCAAAATTTATTATTTAGAAAATGATATCATTATTATAAAAAATATATATACAATTTATATATTATTTATAATATTTTCTCAAAACAAAGAAGCATAAATCAATTTTGAAGAAAACATATTAATGATGTATAAAATGAAATTAATAAATTATTATTATCTAAGAATTTATCAATGAATTTCTCTTGAGTATGACCTTTATAATTATATATATGTATATATCATTAAAAATTTAATTGTATTTATATATACTAATTTAATTGCTATGTTTTAACTTATATATAAAATAATAATATTTCATGGTTTATTTAGACACTGTATTGCGTATCATATACACAATATATTATTTTTCCAAAATGATGACTATTCATGATGTATTTTTCATTCCAGAATCAATAAGATTAACTTCTAACAGATAATATAATTCAAAAATAATTAAAATATATAACTGAAATATTTATATATTTTAAAAATATAATTATGAGATTAATGTATGAAAATTCCAAAAATCAATAAACCTTCATCCAATATGAATATTTAAATCCTCATAATAAAAAATAAATTCCAATTTAATTTATTTGAGAAATAAATAAAATTAAAATTCAATAAATAATTATCAACTACGATTTGAACCTAATGATTATAATGACTTTTTCATATATTTTATAAGAAAATTTTAATATTTCCCTCTAAATATAAAAAATAACTCCAAAAGTCTCATAATAACAAGTATATTTACAAATCATATAATACATAATCTATGATAATTATAATCTATATTCCAATAAATCCTCATAAAATCATATATTCATAGTAAATTATAATTCAACAATTATTCCCAAAATTATTCCCCATAATATTCAATTTACATTTATTATTTTTCAAATAGTAAGAATATAAATAACATAAAAAATAAACTTTAATACCTTCATTATTAAATAATTTTGTATCATCAATGGATATCTGATAACATTGAGATTAAACTGTAAATATTTAATATAATTCATAAAATATTATAATTCTCATTCATCCAAGGGTTAACATATACCTGAAGAAAATTATACATTTCCCACAACAGACTAATGACATCCAAACTCAATAAAGTAAAACTATAAATTGGGTGTTTATGAATTGAAATATATGAGCAACCTAAAATTTAAAAACCCATGATGGTGTGAATAATTCATATGTTAGTATCACATGAAAACATCATAATCTCTAATTTTATAGAGACATTTCCTATGATACTAACTATAAGGAATCACACTTAAATATTATATAATCAGATGTTTTCAGACATGACTTCATTCACCATCATTTTATGATCATTATGATTTATAGTTTTAGATAATTTGGTCATAAAGTGCACATAAAAACCTCAAACATACCAATGTGGACACATCCACGTAGTATCCATTTTATAAAAAATAAGACATATATGGTATAATAAGTTTATTTACATGATGTGTATTAATAATTGTCTTTATCACCTTATCCTTGTCAATACTCATTCTTATAACAATTTAAAAACATTTTTAAATGACACGTTATAAAAAAATAACATTAATGGACATAAAAAAATAAAGAATCCAATCAGCCATTTTAAAACCTTCTAATAATAAAAAAGTGTATAAATTTTACATAATTATCATTTAGAATGAATTATCATTTACATACACATGAAATCAGTTTCACTATGAAATATTTTTACAAAAATTATTTCTATGAATGTATAATGGAAAATTCATACATATAAATAATTAAAAATCATTGGAAACCTGGAAAAATATTTTCAATAAAAATCATTTTAAAAAAATAATAGAAAAAACCCTCCTATAAAAATTAATTAACTTACCTATTAAAATCAAATAAATTTAAAAAACCTTTTTATGTATAATATAAAAATATTGTATATTACTTGGAATAAAAACATAATGATCATGGAAACATATCAAACGTTCTAGTAAAAAAATGACATACGAATAAGTCTAAGACAACACCCTCAAAAACTGCATATTGTTGATAATGACCAATCATATAATAAATTATATCCTTAATCAAAAACAAATTGTCCCATTAAAAGAATGATTTACCAAATCAATGAGATAATTATTTATGTGCAAACATCATATCATGTTCACTCTTATAATTTCTAAAAAAAAGCAAAGATATATTTTCAAAAAAGAAAACATGAAATCTTATAAAGTAATATTGAATAAAATAGTAGTTAGGATGGTAGGGAAATTTTTTTAATTCTTATATATTAAAACACATCATTCTTTTTTTAGAATAATGAAAAATATTCAACACATAACATGTATAAAGACTGTAATAAATAACTATTGAAGAAAAGTGATTAGTAAAATAAAATACACATTATAAGTAATTTCTATAAATATAAATATATATAATTTACGATTTTAATAATTTCGATACGAATTAAAAATAATTAGACATTAAATATTTAAAAAATTAATACATTATAAAATTAGTTTTTAAATTAAAGTACCCCATACCTTAAGTCTGACTCATCAAGTACAATAGTTTTCATGCTGAATAATAGACGTTTATTAACTATTTACTTTGATAATAATTTTTTTATATTTTTATTTTTTATATTTTTGAACATTTTATACATAATTTCCTAATCATATAAATTCTCATTGAATGATTTGATTTTTTAAAATACTATGTCAAAAATGACATTAATAGGTTGAATATGGTAAATGTATCCATTATTCCATCATATATAGATTAATAATCATGATGTTAATTTCATTTTTATATAGTTATTATTATTTTAAAATATTATATGATTAATAGTCTGGTTAAATAGATTGTATTGCAATCAAGGAGAAAGTTGGCCATAGATAGACATGATTAACATTTAAATTTATTAATGATCATGATCCAATGATCATAAGTTAAATTTTATCATTCCTAAATAATAATAATATCATAAATGAAAGATTATTTCTCTTTATTTTCTTATATATACATTCCATATGATATGGGGATGAAAATATTGACATCACTTCATGGAGGTGGTAATTAACACATACACACGGATTCCATTATCATTTTCCATGAATTAATATCTAAAAATACATAAAATATTTTTTTTAAATAATAAAATATATATAATTAATATAATATATCAACATTATATTCATCATTCAAAAAATTTGTGAGTAGTCATAATGGAAAAAAATTACATTAGTTCAGTAGTCGGTAGTCCATTGTACAAAAAAACTAAAGATTTTATTCCCATTTTACAGTAGGAGGAGAATTATATATGTTATATCATTAACATTATAGTATATTAGTTTATGTTATATATTTATTTTATTTTCTCCAAATTATTTAATTATATTTTATAGACATGGAAGACGAGACAAAACCAATGCATTCAGATAAAATCTATATCTCTTCTTCAGACAATCATCACTTCTTTGTACCTTAATCGCACTAAGGATGATAATATATCAAACGCAAGACCACATAAATGAGGTAGGGATTCTAGGAAGTATTTTGTTAGGTTTTTATTGATCAAAATGGGTTTTTATGTGTGTATAGTAAAGGAGATGGGGGGTTTTTTAATGATGGGAGTGGAAGTCTTGGAATTTAATAAAGTAATAAATTAATAAATTAATATTAATGTTAAAATGGATTCAATTTCATATAATTATAATATAATATTATTATTATTACAGGTCATATAATAATTAAAAATTAGAAATTTTTAGTGGATATTTATCTATTATAGTTCTGTTTTAACCGTATAATATCCCTTTTGAAAATTTATTTGATTTCAAATATTATTACACTATAATGGTAAATATAGTTACTCAAAATTGAATATTTGTCTATAAATTGAATATAGTGGATATAAATGTCATATCCTAATCAATTTTTTGTATATAATTTTTTATTTTAAAACTATTTAATAAATTCTATTTTATTATCAAACAATAATTATGTCAATTTTGGAAATACATGCAATATTACAAAATAATTTGTGTCTAACTTTTGTAAAATAGTCAAAAGTGACACGTTTTTTACAATAAGGATGATATAGTAATAATATAAAATTAAATATATTTTTTGTATCACTTTAAAGAATTTTTTATTAAACCCCATGTTAAACAATTTAAATATTAACCGTACTAATTCCATTTTCAATATTGAATGATTATTATTTTACAAATAAGGTAGAAAATAGATAATAAAATATTATGGGATACTATTTTATACCATTCATCATACTAATTGACTTTTAAAATATTTCACGGATTTTTAAATAATTTAATAAAATTATATTTATCATAAAATAACATTAATTCAATTTTTGACACAATTAATTTAACTTTACATTGAAAATAATATGAAATAAAACTAATTCAAGTCTAATCCTTTAAAACATCACTAAGATTTTATATCTATCAATAAAACTTGTTAAACACTATAATTCATTCGAATTATGTTACTTTCAGTGTTTCTAAGTTCATTTAATTTACGGTTCTAATAATTTAAAAAATTCTTTATCGATGATTCATTTCATTTATGGAAATTGTAAAATCACTAAATATTATAAATAAATTAAAATGATAAAAAACGTATTTTTAAAATAACCATTTTCTAAAAAATCATATCGTCTTTTGTACCAGTTTAAGAAAAATTCAAGATAATTAAACAAAGGTAATGAAATAATTTACTATTCCATATATAAAATAATATATTTTTCAAAATAACATAAATATGTAAACATGTTAGAATATTTTAGATAAATAGTTGTATATGGATGAACCCCATTCCTTTAATATGATTAATTCAAGTTTTTCTATTATTTTGAAGTCCTTAAAAAATTAATTTTTATCTTATTTAACCAATTTATCATTACCTGGGTGACAGTTAAACGTTTTTGTTACTTACCATAAAAAACAATATTAAAAGGACTATTTATAAATTTTAGAACTCATGATTCCAAATATGTAAACTAATTTTTTACTATTAAAATTCTAGACATTTAAAAAATCATTATATGTTCAATGTGAAGTATAGAACAAAACCCTTTTTCAATCAAATTGACTATTAAATACAAATCGTTTTATTAAAAATTAAACAATAATATTATTTAAAATGTACAAAATTTTATCATAAAAAATATATTTTTAATGATTAAATGTTTAATTTTTTTTAAAATGGATCTTTTTAAATTCCCGAAACAAAAACACAATTTTCAATAAAAATCTGCATTTTTTACTATTCATTACTAAATTAATATTTTTTAAAAAATCACAAATATTTAATGTAAGACAATTTTATGATTCATATTTATAAAATTATATTCTCTTATAAGATTAAATTTCTAAATCTTTTAGAAAATATTTATAATATTTTCACACAAAAAGTGATAAAATCAATTTAGTTAAATGAAATGTTTTCTATAGTAAAACATCATTATTAATAATTCGTTTTTATTTACTAATAAAATATCTATATATTTATATTGATTTTGAAAATTATAAATATTTAATAAGTATCTTAATCCCATTAATTCTCACTAATTCAATTTATACATTATTAAATTCATATTTATATAATAATATCTCAAGGTACATTTTTTGTTTGTCTAGCGGGTCATATACGCAATCAAATATAGTTATATTTTATGATAGTAGAATGATATAAATATTCCATCTATTTAATTAACATAAATTAAGAGATTTGATAAGAATCCCTAGGAAACTCAGCATCATAATGTAAAAGGTAAACCATATCCTTTCTATTATTCATATATAATGTAAACAAATACATATTAAATATCCAAATAAATACCCAATGAAATCCTAAGGAAACAACTCAAAAAATGGATCTATTGTCATGCCTAGTACTATATAGTAAATTTCCTTTTGTCCACAAGGAATCCTAAAGCACAAATTTTGAAAACATAGGTGGGTAATTTCTTATATACTCAGAAGGATCATACCTATGGGCTCTCATGAAGAACGGAAAGTTCAATACTAATGAGGTAGTGGAAAAATAGATGCACTATATTGCATATAAAAAAGACCAATAACAAATCCCAATCTTCTCCATGGCATTATCAGAAAATAATTCTTACAATATAGTAACATAACAAGGAGAATATTGAGTAAGTGAACCCTACTACGCCTTCCAACTTTTTTTCCACACTCACACACCAACATATCATGTACTGGAACTACCATACATTCAATTGTAACAATTTTCAATGAAAACTATAGAACCACATCCACATCCTTCTTGAATAATCTAGGTATAACACATCTATATCTTTCCAATGAATCCCAGGAATCTACACAAACATCATTCTGGAATACCCATTGGAATCCAAATCATTAAACAACCACCTCTATAAAATGAATAGTATGCTATCATTACCATGATTGAAAAAAATATTGTTCCATAATCTTACAATATAAAAACTCAACCATTAACTACCTCATCATCTCATAAATAATTACATATAGTGATATTTTAAATTCTAACAACTATAACCCATGCATATCAATATGACATCGAAGAGAGAATGGGGAAGAGGGGTAAAAAACCATCTATCCACACCATCTTCATGGTTTAGAGAAATGCTCAAAACCCAAAATATTTGGGTGTTATTTTAAAAAGATATATTCTTTAGGTTACAAATAGATATCCCAAAAAATTAAATGATAGATCAATAAAATAGAAGAAAAAATATGGTTTACAATATGAGTATCTACATAAATCATCAGATCACGATAATGACTCAAAATATATTACTCCATAGTTCCCTCCTTTTAAGGCATATTTCCACAAAAACAATCTTTACATATAGGTTGTCTACCTACTTTTCTATTAAAGAGTAAAATTTCTCAATTTTTAGAGTTAGCAACAGTTTTTATTTTACTACTATGTTATTTTAATAATTTGATTCTCCCAATTATTATCTATCACATGCACACAAACAAACATATATATATATACCATATATTAATTTCTACTAATGTTAATTATTCATAACAACCCATGACATTACATTATCCTTGTAATATTTCTATTTAATGCAATATTTATCGAGAAACAATATAGCACGCCACTTCAAAACCCATAGATATGATTCCAATGATCCCTATTTCACAATAATCCATCATAAACACCACAAATCTCATTCACCATGCAACACAAACACAACATTACCCAATACCACACATTATAAACACCACAAATCATAAGAAAAACACATAAATAACCTCATGTATCATTTATATTCAATAGGGAATTTAATTAAAAATCACAACTTTACATTCAATGGTATTTCAACACAAATAATTGATTCCTAGGATATACAATTTTTTATATGGATTTAAATTATAACCCTTTTTCATATTTGGTGGTATTAATACAAAAAAATACGTTTAATATGTTTTTATAAACCATAATAGTAGATAAAATCAATTAATATTATAATCTACAATACGATATGAAAGAATTTTGTTTTATTATAACAGAAGAACCATAAGAAATCATATGATTTCCCATTCGAATAAATTTTGAATTAAGACCATAAATTATAATCATTAATCTGACACATTCCATTTACTCAATTGGAAAAATATAATTATGTACTAATATGTACATATTATAATGATAAATAATCCATCCCCTATTTTTGTTGAATATTGAAATAAAATCAGTGTTCCCAAATAGATAATATAGATATTCACCCTCTATAATCTAAAAATAAAAAGAATGATCCATATATGAAGCAATACCTCATCAAGATCCATCCAAAACAAAGATTAACCGAATCCACATAAAACCCCAAGATATATGATAATGGTAGAAAATAGAGAACATGAAATGGTAGGCTTACCTTGGTTTAATGAAATATAATAAGAGTAATCCGTGATGAATCAAGGGGATTGAAACACCAAGGGGTGTATGGAGAAAGTAGAATAAGAAGAGCATGGCTACTGTTATAATGAAGGTCATAAATTGAAAACAAGTACGATCGATACACTATTTATATATGAATCCCAATGGAATATACAATGGCATGGTAGATAGAGAAAATTTAAATGTTATGTTTGGTTACTGAAATTCACAAACCCCCTAGTAGTTTCCCTCTATTTTCATATATTTTTTAGTGGTATTTGAAAACCACCATATATTCAACCATGAAATCATCTAAGATGTGTTTGTTATTTAATTCAATATCATAGCCAGCCACCACATCCTAACAATATAAATATTTCCATTTCAACCCAACTATAATAAATGCTATGAAATATTGAGCTCAACCTCCCCGTTTAAGAAATTTTCCTTACAAGTATAACACACTTTCCAATAAACACTATGTTAGGCATTTCCATATACATTGGATCATTATTAAAGAACCAGGATAACATTCCCACCACCAATCCTTCCACATTGGATGGATGTAAAAAACTTTTTACACAAGAGCACACATAAGAATAAATGTAATATCCTATGGATAGATATGTCACTCCACATGTTGTGGTTCTCCCAAAAGGAATAAAAAAGAAAATTATTCCCTATAATTATGGAAATAATCCCCCATAACATATCAAAGATAATTAAAAGTAGTAAATTAAAGGCCATAATATACTTTGCAATTAAAATATATATAAATAAAATATCTACATTTGGAATTATAAAATTGGGTATTATATCTGAAATCAAACTATTATTTTATATCAATTTTTGGATGACTATAAACACCCTATGGATATTAAATCGATTATATGTGACTTAAAACCTTATTAAAAACATTATTTAGCACTAATAGTTTGGGAAAAACTCAATAATGATAATATACAGATTATGAGTGAATAATGTTTTTTCACTAAGTATTATTGCATTTATCTCCTAAATCACGATGTTGTGTTATAAATATATATATATATCATATATAGTGTTCTTATTATTTAAAAAATCCATATATAATTTCTTTGATGAACTAGATTAATTAATTAAGCAAACATAAGAGGTCTGATATAAGGGTTTAATATGATCAAATGTTTAACTCTGGGGATCACATTTCATTTTTTATGAAGAAAGTTGGATCAATGCATATCTATATTGAATATGATGAAAATAATAATAAAATATATGATAAAACCAAATATTCTATACATTGTTTGGAAAACATGTGCATTCATCCTTAATGAGATCAATACATAAAAAAGAACGACCCATTATTTTGATATATTCAATTAACGGTAAAAAGAGAGGATATACCAATAACAACATTTTATAAAAGATATAGATACTATGAATTCATGTTTATTATATGATGACATATAAATCCCATACTAAATTCCAGGATTTTTTTAATGTAGTCATGAAATATTTTGTTTTTTACCAACCCCTACTTCATAATGTATTCATCTGTTGTTAATAGTGGAGTAATATAGATAATGACCCATTAGTCTAGCTTATAATATGACAATGGTTAGAGATTAGAAATAACGTTATATAGATTAAAAAATGGAGGAATAAGTATAATTGGATTTTAGGATTAATAAATAGGATGAAAAATCAACCAAGAAACACCATGAATAAGACAATACGTGATTTTTCATTATTAAACTAATACAACGTAAAAAATAACAATTCTAAAATAAATATTGGAATTGACCATGAACTCCATTTTCACCTTAGAACTTCTCAAAAAAAATTAAACAATATAGATTCTATCATAATCACCAACCACTTAATGTTGGCCTAAAAAATGGTTTTTATATATATATGGTTAGCATAATATGTATACATAGTATGATACTCCCTGAAACATTGTTTCAAAACATGAGTGACTCATTATAAATCACAATTAATAATAAAATTAATCTAACGCTTCCTCTATTTAAAACAAATAATATCCAATCCTCACCTTGGCTTACAAAAAATATAATTCATAGATGTAAATCATTCTATGTTAATGGATATATAAATAAATAAATATGTGTATATATTATGTTATCCTACTACTAGTTTTCAATGGATAGTCTCTATCACACCTAAATAACTATTTCATCTACTCATCCATCCTATAACGTAATCCTATACCTCATATATTTTTCTCATAGCCATTTTTAAATCTTGTTAATCCTAACATCACATCATCGTCACATATTTATTGTGTCAAATTGTCTTCTTGGGAGAAAGTAAATCTTATTAATGTATAGTATAACTCAATACATCACAACTCATTAACTTACAACAATAGTAATTTGGATCCACTAGGCCATGATATTTTTATCTTCTACATCTAAAACTATTACATCATTCACAATAATACATAGTAAATTTGAAGCCAAAATATATGTGGTAGGAATGTACCACATACCATAATAATTTATAGATTATGATATACCTAGTAATATATATTGGAATAGAGATCGTGGAGAGGGAGATGTTAAACATATATTCTCTAAACATCATTTTTTTGGTAGAAAACACTTCAAAAAACATTTTGGTGTTGGTTTCCAAACCAAAATTTATGGTGAAGTGTTTGAGTTAAAATATTTATAAAGAACTTTTGCAGATAATGACATTATGGGATAAAATTTGGATATAAACCCATATTCCTCTATCATTTTAGAGGGTAACAATCTACCAAAAATATATACTATATATATAAAAATAATATTAGAAAAAATGTTCAATATTTATTACTTGTTTGGAAATTAATTAGTATTATTCCAATATTTTTTTCCATAATGATCATTTTAATATTTTAATGTAGTATCTTCCACACAAAATCATTTATTTATTATATTATCTATTTTTACATTCTCTTATATGAACAGAATTATCCAAACATGATTTTTTTAACTAGTAAAATTATCAAATATTTTCCATCTAGGGACATTAGGAATCTTCCTGAGCTATACTGACGAAGATCAAAATGCATGGAATAACATCAAATTGTATTAAGTATTTATAAATGGATAATATAAAAAATATCCAACCATTTATCGATCATGAATCAATTAAGAAAATAAAATTTATTAATGATAAAGTCCCACTATAAACACATCCCCACCACCATAGTTTATTTCCCATAACATTTTCCACACTATAATATATTCATCCATCATCGACATCCACTATTATTATATCATGAGTTCCCAACTAATTTCTTATAAATTGTTTCATTATCACCAAAATGTTAAATACCCTATGAGGATGTGGGTAGGGATATAATATCGGGTGTTTTGGTTAAAACCAATTCTACTTCTTGATCTTATTTCTTTGTGAGAATAATCATTGTTCACTATCATTATCATATCAATGAATAAACCAAAAGTTAAAATATATGGGTCACATAAATTTTAATTCGTTCTCCATAAATAGGTTAGTTGAAAGATTATACAATGATAGTGGTCCAATGTACTAAATACACTATAATTATCAAATATTATAATCCAATTTGAGGACTCATTATCTTCTATGAATCACTAAGAATCATCCACTAAAATCCCACATCACTCTATTATGATGTTTCTATCTATAACATTAGTATAAAATATATAATTTCTTGGATCATCATTTATACACACTTTATTCATCATTATATCCTTTAATAAAATTATTCTATTTTATAGGACATATTAATTTCTCAAGAAACATTTAACTTTTTAACAACTCACAGTTTTAAAGAAACACTATAATCATGAATGAAAATTAATTGGATATTTCAAAATAGGTCCATTTATTTTCATAACTAATGTTCTGATTATTGATTCATAATAAAAATACATTCAGACAACTCTTTTTAAAATATACTACATTTTGGTCGTGATTATGGATTCTTCCCCAAAATAATTGGTGTATAGAATATTATTAGAATTCTCAACCCTTCATAGTCATTCACTCTTCAAATTAATTTTTTATTAAAAAAGAATATTAGGTTCCATGAACTCTATATTTTCATGACATTGAATATATTATTTTTTTTCATAAGCATCACAAAAACATATAGCCTCTATAATAATATTTCTCATGGGTATGACCACTTTTTTAAAAAATCATATATATTCATGAAACCAAAAATTCGAAAAAACCTCAAAACAATTATAATTCAAGGGAATTATACATATTTTCCAAAGGTGTTTATAGATAAAAAGTTCACAAAACATTAAACAAGTTCACATAAGTATTCCATTATAAGAAAACCCATCATTTTATATATAACTAAATTTTGTCTTCCAATAAAATTTCAGACCCAAAAATTTTGTAAACAAAATAGTGCATCACCCCCGTTAATTGATAACATGCTAAATATAATCAAAATCATCCATACACCAATGAAGCACTTTCTTCGAAAACATAACCTACTCTATTTTATATGTACTAAGGGATTACAAGAGTCACTACCTTCCATGAGGATTATTAAAAGGCTATTTGGAAAATCATATTATTACACCAAAACAGGATTTGTCAACTATATTAATAGAAAACCACAATAGTAAACAATCCATGATATTAATTTGAGAATGATTTTCATAAAATATTCTACCCCTTTTTGTTTGTTAATTTTTCCAAAAACCTTGATGCATATTCAACAATTTATTTTACATACACATGTGCACCCTTTTTTCAAAACCACTATTCATGTCAATCAACTATAGATACTATCAAATTATATTTTGATAACATAAACTAAGACCACTAGATCCATTCTTACCATAAAAAATGAGAGTCGGGTGAAATGTTCATCAACAGACGACTAAATTCTCAAAACAACTTGTTGAACCATTTTTTATTCCACAAGATGAATAAATACTATTTTTACCTATAAATCAATATCAATTGTATAAAAATTAATCAAATAGAGTAGATATCAACAATACAAGTTCCTGAACCAATAAATGTTAATTCTATAACCACAAACCTGGAGGTTAGTAAATTTTAGATGTATTTTTTTATTTAATTAAATTATCATTATCATATTTAATACTACGACAAAGTACATGAACCATTATCTATATTTTACCCCCTATTTGGAGATATTGAAGTTTTTTCCCATGTAATAGTTTTGATAAATCTCAACAACCCAAAAACATATTACTCATCCTTTTAAAATGAACCTGATGGTCAATTATTTATTTTATACAACTAGTAAATAACACTTATCATCACAAAATGAAATATAAAATATACATTTTGGATATGTTCAATGGGTACACTATTCTTCAAGTACCATTCAAGGCCTTTTAATATCGTCATTAAGTAAGGAATTTATCATAATATATATTTTATAATGATATATAGGCACATAGTAATTCTACACAAACCAATGTAACCCATTATTAGTGATCAAATGATAAATGATTTCAATGATATCCATTCATGAGGGACATATGAGATTTGTTCTAATATTTATAAGACAATTATATTCACAATTTTCTATGATTTGAGAATTCTATAAAAGTCCAATGTTTTCAAATCATAACATCATATGAAATCATTGAGTGTAATTTTGAGTGGATAAAATATAATCAAGCCCTAAATTGGTAATATAAACAAAGTCTTGTATTATTTTATAATAAATTATGAAGACATAGTTATAAAAGTGACCATTTAATTTTGAATATATATTATCCCATGAACTAGCCCAATCTATATTTTTTTTTCAAATAACACTTTCAACTATGTTTCATTGTAACTAATGGAAAAAATTAATAATGTATTTGATGTACCATTGAATTATTTTCATGGAAAGAAGTTGGATCTCTATGGGATCACATCGATTTACTGACTACTAGAATTTGTAAAACTCAACATCATTTCATGTTCTTTTTATGTACAATTATTTTAAATTAAATTCCTATATTAATTTAAATTGACCACTTTGAAACTATCATCCATTGAAAATTTCGTCATGACAACAACATAAGTTACCATATACATGGATTCAAACATTCAAAATAGAATACAAATATCCTTTGAAAAAGTAAATTTAGAGATATATGTTCTATCCATTACCTGATTCAGCTACAACATAAGTCAAATAACTAATTTTCCAGTTTTGAAATTTCAAACTAGCACATCATAAAATCTTCGAAAGTTTTGTTTTTTGCATTAACTTCCCCAAATAGATTATGTTATCCACATACACTGAAACCCTCATCAATTGAAATCAATAATTATTTTAATATTGAATTTGATCAACCCAAGAACATTACAAACCAAGATTCATCATGTTCTATTAATATAATGAATTCCAGGATTATGCTACTAACTTCGACCCCAATAAATCATTCTTCAACCTCTATACACTATCCCTTTATTTTATGTGTTGAAAACGATATGGTTGGTAAATATTCAGCACTTCTTCCTAAAATAAAATAATAAATATTATCTCAAAATCTATGTGTATATCTTTCAATTTTATTTTCACTTTTATGGTTAATTGTAGTTTATTTCTGTCAAACACCAAAACAGATAGAAAAGTCACATCATCAACAATTATAACAACCCTTCACTTTATTACACACTTAAAATGATTTATTACATAAACATCACTTAATAAAACATAGAATATCGAGAGGTCTAGTGTCTTTGGGCTTAATATCAATACAAACAACATAAAACATGGAATAAAAAATCTTTATTGAAAACTTATTTTAAATGACCAATACATTCCCTCATAATTAGCATTGCATTAGATAATGTGAGGACATGAATAAAAAAGGGTGAGCTATAAATCCAATTAAAGGAATAAACATGAAATGACATGATAAATACAATACATGCAAAAAAATAGTCATATCAATTGTGCACAAGATAAACATGAACATAAGGGCACAATAAACAATATTATCATAACATGGTAATGTGGAAACAACACTTAACATTGAATTTATCATGAGAAAAGGCCCATTGCACATAGAGCATGAGTAAACCATCAATTCACATGAAGCATGAGAAAACCCTTGTTTCACTTGAATTATCATGAGTCAAAACTCATTACACATTTTTTATCATGATACTATATTTTACCCAATGCATTGGTGTGTTATTAGGGAACACCCTTCTTAAGATTTTCATTTCATGCATAAGTGTTCCACATAGATCAAATAACATGGAATCAATAAACAACATATTTTATTCCATGATTAAGTAATGTTGAATAAATACCTGAAAGTACCATAAAAAATGTATAAGTTCATATAGTAGAATACCCTTGATAGAGACACGGGTATCGTCTTTACTACCCAATGATCTAGGCTTGGAAAAATGCAGAGCAATTTTGATAGCATAACGGTGTGACATAAGGATTCATGAAAATGGTTTATGAGAGAGGAAAATGTGTCTCATAATATTTAAATGAAATGGACAGTAAGGGGTTCATATAGATACATGTCCCAACAAACGTAATGGTATTTAGATGCATAATAAAAAATAATTACTTGTATGTAAAAGTGGAGAGATAAAATCCTTATGGAGTTTATTCATGGTAACGGGTGTACATGGGAGGAATTAATGAGAGATAAAGGGGACTCCCATAATCCAAAAATAAATCGGGATGTATGGGGGAGGTTCTAAATAAAACCGCAAAATTTTTAATTAAAAACAAAAAGGTATAACAACTTCAAGAAAATTGGACGGAAATGAGAAAGGATGAAATCCCTTACTTGGAAATGTGATCCCAAAAGTTTGGGAGAGGATTGAGAGAGGATTATTGGGGGCATATGGAACATTGGGAGGATTATAGATAGAGGAGGGTAGAGGTTGTATGAACTCCAAATTCTTTGAGTGAAGAGTAAGTGGGAGCTTGGGTGGGTTTATTTAGGAAAGCAATGGGAATTCCTCATTATTTAATTTTGGGACACCACACATTAAACTAATCAAAACCACAATCTAGCCCCAGGTATTCACCCATATTTTTTTCCAAAGGGGAGTTAAAAACAATATTCTATAAGGCTAATTGCCGAACATCTTAAAATAATAGTACTGCTTATGTGGAGGTGAGTCGCTCTAAAAAACAATTTTAAAAGACAAAATGATTTATAAGCATTGATGGGTCCACTAAAGCATTGTAAAATAAATCAAACAAACCCAAAATCACATTATATTAATGGAAAACATATATTGGAAAAAAAATTATATTATTTTATTACATCACTATTGGGTTATTATGATGTCATAAAACACATTATATATTTAAACAGTTTTTAATTTTTACCAAAAAATTCGACTATCTCAGAAAATTATGAAAAAATCACCAGGGGATAAGATTGAAGTCCTGATTCCCAAAATAATATTCAGTTTATATTAATAATTTTTGTAAAATTTTAATTTTGACTTTTAAAATAAAAATAGTCATTTATTAAAAATTTTGGGGTTTTGACAAAAAACAGCTTTCAAACCTTAATAATAACTACAATTGCATTCATAAAATTATAAAAAAAAATTATATATAATATAATCATAATTATTTTATTATATTGAAATATTATATAAATAAAAAATACATTAATTCATAAAAATAGATTTCTTAGTCTGATATTAACTCAAAGTACTATTTGTGCTTTAAAAACTATTTACAAAGTAACAATAAAAATAATGAATATTCTCTATACAAGAATAATGTACATTTTAATAGTTATAAGGTCTCGTTACATAACCACTTATAAAATCAACATAATACTGAAGGCTAAGGTGTGCAATGGTGACTGACTCTTGGGGTGGCTCGTATAACATCGTTCGCGTGTTAATCTCTAATAAGATCCACTTCTCCCCTAGTCGGTTCCTCTCAATATTAACGTGTTCATGGTCGTCTTGGGATTTTTTGCAAGATAATACTAATGATGCCACCTCTTTTTTGAGCTCTGACATATGGGCTTCGTTTGGGGAATGTCTACTAGATGAAGCCATTACTTCCTTTTTTTTTGAGTAAATTGGATTTGTTAAAGCCCTATTTTTATACTAATCAGGTTATCACTATTCAACGAATATATTAGCAATGGTCACAATTCATAATTGTATTTTAAAATCCGAATCATAAAACCAAATAAGTTCATACGTTTTAAATAACCATAAGAAGACATTTAAAAAGACTAGGAGAAATTTTTAGTAATGAATTTTTGGGTCGTTAAAATCATCCCACTTTAAGAAATTTCATCCTTGAAATTTATTTTCCCACAATAAAATAGAGGTGGTTAAATTTTCTTCATCACATCCTCATTTTACCATATCACTTCTTGAAACTTGTGGTTTTTTCACAACACCATTACGAGGGGTATTGTATAATTTCGTAGAACCTTTTCTCTACTATCTAAGATCATCACTAGTTTCTCCTCATAAAAACGATCATCCTCTAACTGTACCACCCTTGAAGAGAGTACATGTTAAGGGTATATTATGTACTTACATAAGATGGATGCATGAAAGACATCATATACATGGCCATATTAGGTGGAATTTCTAGTCGATAGGCCACAACCCCAACACAATCAAGAATCTCAAAGGGGTCCATGTACCTAGGACAAAACATCCCTTTCCTTCCAGTCCTCATGAACATATTCCCTAGATATATTCGTAGAAATAACATGGATCTAATTTTAAACTCATGGTTCTGTCGACGGTTATCTACATAATTATCCTATCAACTCTGGGATGCCTTGATATGCTGGTGAATGGTTTTCACCTTCTCCTCCATTTCTTTGTCCATTTCTGGTCCTAGAATATTATGCTCATCGACCTCATCCCAACATCCTAGTGTTCTGAACCTCTTCCCATACAGGGCATTATAAGGATCCATTCAGATGCTCGTGTTGAAACTGTTATTATAGGAGAATTCAACAAGATAAAGATGTTGATCCTGACCTCCATTAAATTCAATTGAAAATGATATTGTCCTATCTTCTAGTGTCTGAATAGTTCGCTAGATTGGACATCATTTTGAGGATTATAGGCCGTACTGATGTTCAGTTCAGTATTTAGTGCTTATTGAATACTGTTCCAAAACATAGAGGTGATTCTTGGATCTATATAAGATACAATATATAGTGGTACTCCATGCAGCATTACCAATACTATAATGTATATCCATTCATGTTTATCCAATGATAAATCCTACCGAATTACAATAAAGCATGAAGACTTTTTAATCGATCCACTACAACCCAATTTCATTGTTTCTTTTGAATGTCTTCAAATGTTCGGTGGAAAAGTATATAGTGATGTTCTCCCATTTCAATGCTGGAATAGCCAATGGATTCATCACCCCTTTAGAATTTTTCCTCTCTACATTCACTTGTTGACACACCAAGCACATTGATGTATACTCATACATCTCCTTCTTCATATTATCCCACCAATAATGATCTCATATATCTCAATAAATATTTTTGTTTCATGGGTGAATAGAGAAATTTGATCTGTGCACATCATCCAAAATATTGTTCATTAGCTCTGGACATGATGGAACATATTGTTTTTTTTCCCAAATCACATAATTCCATCATCATTAACATTTTACTCTAAGGATTTCCCTTTTTTGAAAGCTTCCACTTTATTCTAAATTCCCACATCCACCTTTTGGGAATCCTTTAACCTTTCTATAAGATATGGTTCAACAATCATTTGTGAAAGTATTGATGATGTTCTCTTATTTATTATTTTCATGTCCATCATTATCCAATATAATAATATTTTATCATTTTTAATTCTCATCAATTATATAATCACTAGGTCCTTTCTACAGAGAGCATCCACCACCTTGTTCGCTTTCCCATTGTGCTAATGGATTGAGCAGTCCTAGTAATTGATCATCTCTAACCATCTTCGTTGGCACATGTTCAACTCTTTATATGTGAATATATACTTCAGTCTTTTGTGGTCGGTATATATTTCATACTTCTCCCCAAAGGTATATTCTGCCAAAATTTTAAAGCAAATATCACTACATCCAAATCCAGATCATGTGTTAGATAATTCTACAAATGAACTTTTCATTTCGGTGAATCATAGGCAATGACTATATCATTTTCATCAACACATAGCCCATACACTTATACAAAGCATCACAGAATACCACAAAAATTTATCTACATGATGGTAAAGTGAGAACGAGCATAGTGATAATCCTCATTTTCAAATCCTTGAATCATTCTTCGTATTAATCACTCCCAACAAACTTTACTCCCTTCCAAGTTAGCTTGGTAAGAGGGTTGGACAATCGTTAGAAATGTCTCAAAAATTGTCGATAATATCCAACTATCCTTAAGAAGCTACATATATCTTTTACCAATGTTGTCCTCTACCATCCCTCAATTGTAGCTATCTTGGAGGGATCCACATATATCCCATTTCTTGTGATGATATGGCCTAAGAATGATACCTCCTTCAACCATAACTGACACTTGTTGTACTTTTCATAGAGCTTCTCCTTTCGTAAGGTCTCTAGTATAGTTCTTAGATGCTCCTCCTGATCCACCTTGGTTTTGGAGAATATTAGAATATCATCTATAAATACTACCTAAAATTTGATTAGGTAATCTCTAAAGAATCTTTTCATCATGTACGTAATGATTTCTAGAGAATTAGTGATTCTGAATGTAATTACTATGAATTCAGAGTGCACGTATCTTGTACGAAAAATAGACTTGGGGATATCTTCCTTTTTCACCCTTACATGATAATATCCCAACCAAAAATCGAACTTGGAGAAGTATTGTGCTCCACATAGACAATCGAACAAGTCATCAATACGCGGGATAGGATAATTATTCTTTATCATGATTTTGTTAAGCTCATAGTAATCAATGAAAATGCACGTTGACCCATCATTCTTCTTGACGAAGAGGACAGGTACACCTCATAGTGAAGCAATTAGGTGTATAAACCCTTTAACTAGATTCTCATGTAGTTGTCTCTTTAGCTACTCAATCTCTATAACAACCATTCTAAATGGGGACATGGATATTAGCAATGTCCCAAGTATATGATCAATTGAGAATTCAACATATATTCTAGAAGGAAGACCATACAATTCCTCAGAAAAATCATTAGCATATTTCATCACAATAGGCATGTCTTAAATGATGGTTACCTCCTTAGACTTAATAATTTGAGACAGATACACATGCTCATAGGGAAGTAATATCCACTCTTGAGATGATGGATCTAAATAAGATTCATCTTACTCCTTGCACTTGTAAAAAATCAGGGGTCAATTCTCCTTATGGAGGGTGATTTCCTTCTCATGATAGTTTATGTTGGATCTGTATAAGGAAATCCAGTACATGCCAAGAATTGCATCAAATTCCACCAGAGGGAGTATGAAGATGTTCACTAGGAAGTTCAATCCTCAAATTATAACATGGGTGGAGTTATTTTCATTGGATGCAATGATTACCCTATTTTTTGAACTCACCGACATCATTACTTCCATGAATTATGGTGGTGTTGTGATTGTTCTACTAAACATTTAGGATATAAAAGAATGCATAGAACCTAAATCAAAAAGTACCTTGGCTATTATTGAATGAATAACTAGCATACATGTCACCACTTCATTGTCGGGGTTCACTTCGGTGGTACTGATATAAAGAACTCTTCCTTGCTTCCTTGGAGGTTATTGGTTGCCTCTAAAAACCCTTGGCTTAGGGAACTAATTTATATGATGCCCTTGTTCTTCTCTGTTGAAGAAATGAACATCACATTTAGATTTTAATGGAGTTTTACTCTCCTCTGTCCCAACCACGTGTTTTTCATGTCGGTAGTTAATGGCTATGTTCCCTTCTCTTCCACACATAAAGTATTTCCTTTCCACCTTTAAGAAATTTTTGGGGTGCTTCTTTCTACATCTTTGGAAATTGGGGTACTGTAATTTATTAGCATCATTGGATTTATCCATCTAACCCATAGAATTGAATTCCACATTACGTTTCTTATCCTCATGAAACCCCTCAAATTTTCTGATCTCCATTTCGATGTTGGGGGAACATTAAACTATTTCCTCATAGCTGTCGAATTCACGGATTCCCAGTGCTTTCCCTAGGCTAGGTTCCAGGCCACCCCAAAAGCGGTCAAACTTGAATTCAGGGGTAACAACAAAGCCAGAATCATATCGTGAAAGCCTTGTGACATTCACCTCATACGCTCCATCCAATTCATCTTCTTTTTTCCATGAGGGTAAGGATGTCCCTTTATATCTTAAGCTGGAGGGTGCATGGAAAATATTTATGAAAAAAAATCTTCCAGAAATCCTTCCATTCGAACACCTCAATCTCCTCCTCAGTCTTTGTATTTTTTTTATCAATTTCGACCATTGATCAGCTTCACCCTCCATACAATATGTAGTAATAAGAACCTTCTCTTGTTCAGAACATGGAAGGATGAATAATATCTTTTCAATGAATTTGATCCATTTTTTGATAATTGAAGGATCAGGTGATCCATTAAAAATACGTGGCCTTTATCTCATGAAGCTCTCAATAGAGACCTTTTCTTTCCTAGTGGGGGGGGGGGGGGTGAACATTCATCTTGACCCATGATTCTATTTAATTCTTCAGTTAATTGAGAGAGTATAATGCCAATGTTCATGATTCCGACTCCCATCGTATTGGGCATCTCATTAGAACTACCATCACATTGGTATTCACAAACGTTGTTAGTCTGAGTCCTCCTATTACCAGCCATTGGATAGAATAAAAGTAATGTTAGGGGTAACACATAAATGGTAATCCAAAGTCAAAAAAAATTACCAATAAATTTGTTTTATTTCCTTAACTTATTAATCTATTGGCTTCAGAATATGTTATCCATGATCTACTTCCTAACATATATTCTTAAGGAATTTTTTTAAGTCCCTTAATAATGGATTATACTAAACTTGTGAATTTACCAAAGCATATACCTAGGGAGTATCGTAACAAAGAGTGCATCATGGCCTTTTTTCGTGAAGCAATTCTCATTTGAGTCTAGCTCAAAGCAGTGTTTTTGGGTTTTACCCCTTGGATACATCTGTGTCAGAGCTGCATCTACCTGCTTGTATCCAAACATGGATGTATTTTCTTGATAAACCACTTACTCTATACTCACCAAAACATAGGGATGTTTTTATTATACTTAGTATTTTTTTAATTCTTCACTGGGATTTTATAATCCTAATCCCAAAAAAAACTAAACTTATCCTCTGATATCAACTATAACAACCCTACTCATTATTACACACTGAAACATGAATTTTTACATAAAAATCACATGATAAAAAATAGAATACCGAGAGGTATATTGTCTTTGGGGATTAAGATCAATATATATCAACTTAGATCATGGAATATAACATCTTTATTGAAAACATCATTTACATGACCACTACATTCCCTCATAAATAGTATTCCATGGGATAACCAGATTACATGCATAAATAAAGGGTGAGCTATAAAGCCCAATAAGGGAATAAACATGGAATAAAATGAGGAATAAAATAAATATCAAACAATATGCATATCAATTGAGCACAACATAAACATGAACATAAATCCATGATAATGCATGAGAATCATAACATGGAAATGTGGTAACAACACTTACCATAGAATTTAGCATGAGCCAATGATCATTTCCCAAAGAGCATGAGTAAACACTAATTTCACATGAATCCCGAGTAAGACCACATTTAACATGAATTATCATTATTAAACACCCATTGCACATGATTTATCATGATACTATACTTTACCCAAAGCATTGGAGCACAATTAGGGCACACCCTTATTAAACATTTCATTTCATGCATAAATGTGCCACATGGATCATATAACACGGAATCAATAAACATAATAAGTTATTCCATGAATAGGTAATGTGGAATAAATACATGAAATTTACATTCAATATGTATATGTTTATAAAGGTGAATACCCTTGATAGATACATGGGTATGGTATTCACTACACAATGATCTTGTCTAGGAAAAACGCTGTGAAATTTCGGCAGCATAATGGTGTGACATAAGGATTCATGAAAATTTTTGATGAGAGAAAAATGGATTTATCATCATATGTAAATTAAATGGACACTAAGGGGGTCATAAAGATTCTTTTCCCATCAAACATAATCTAATTAGTTGCATAATACAAAATAATTAAATGGTTGTAAAAGTGGAGAGAGAAATCCCACAGGGAATTTCATCATGGTAACAGGCGTACATGGGAAGAATTAATGAGAGAGAAAGGGGTATTCCATAATCCAAAAATAAAGAGGAAAGTATGGGGGAGGTGATAAATCATACCACATCATTTTAAATTGAAACCAATATGGAATAACAATTTAATGATAATTGGAAAAAAATGAGAAAGTATGAAATTCCTTACTTGGAAGTGTGATCCCAGAAGATTGGGAGAGGTTTGAGAGAAGCATCTTGGGAGCTTTGGGCCTCAAGGGAGGATTATATAGAGGAGAAGGTAGTGTTTGGAATAAATCCAATGGATTTTAGTGAATATTAAGTGGGAGATTTGGTGGGTTTATATAGGAAATGAGGGGGAATTCATTATTATTTTCATTTGGGACACCACAGATGAAACTAATCAAAGCCACAAATATGCCCATGGTTTTTTCCCATGGTTTTTTAAAAAGAATTTTCAAAAAATATATTTTATATGGCCAATGGCCACACATCTTAAAATAATAGGGTTTCTTATTTGGAGTTGAGTCACAGTCTCAAAGAAAATAATTTAAAAAGACAAAATGTGTTATAAGGCATGAAGGGTCCCCTAAAGCATTGTAAAAAATTCAAAAAGACCCAAAATCACACAATTATAATTGTAAAATAAATATTCTCCAAACCCAATGTTTATAATATTATTTTACATCACTATTTGTTCATTATGATGTTATAAAACAAATTATATACTTAAACAGTATTTAATTTTTACCCAAAAATTCGACTGTCTCACAAAATTATGAAAAATTCACAGTTTGATAATTTCGAAATCATGATTCCAAAAATAATATTAATTTTATCTCAATAAGTTATTTTAAATGGGAAAATTTACTTTTAAAATAAAAATTTACATTTATTGAAAATTCAAGGGTTTTGACAAAAAATAGCTTTTAAACATTAATAAAAATTACAATTGCATTCATAAAAGTATACGATAATTTATATATAATAAAAAGTTATTTAATTATTTTTATAATATTTTATAAAATTATTATTTATTTAAAAAATATATTAATTCATCAAAATATATTTCTTAGTCAAATATTATCTTAAAATATTATTTGTGATTTAAAAACTATTTACAAAGAAACAGTAAAAATAATCTATATTCCCTATAAAAGTATAATATACATAGCCATAGTGCTAGGGACACATTAAATAACCCATTATAACACTTGCATAAGAGTGAATGGTAAGGTGTGTGATGGAGACTGACTCCTTGGGTGGCACGGATAACATCGTACGTGTTGTAATCTTTATTAACTTCCACATCTCCCATAGTCAGTTCCGCTCAATCTTAACATGTTCAAGCTCTACATGGGACTGGTCAAGAGAGAAGCCCAATGAAGCCACCTCATTTCTGATCTCTGAAAAATGGGCTTCATAAGGGGAAATTCTACTAGATGAGGTCATTTCTTCCTTTTTTTGATTAAATTGGATTTGTTAAATCCCTATATTTATAATATTCATGTGATTACTGTTAAACGAAAATATTAGCTACGGTCACAATTCTTAATGGTATTTTAAAATCCAAAACCTAAAACCAAATTAGTGATTACACTTTACATAATCATAATTATACATTTAAATAGACCAGGAGAAATTTTCATTAATGAATTTTTTGGTCGTTACAATGATTCCCTCAACTATGGATTACCCATTTCATAGAAGTTTTTCCAAAATTATGGGACATTATTTTTTCATCATTTAGCTTGTAATGAAATAAATATTTGGTCATTATGAATTTCTTTTCTAGCCTTCAAAAAATCTCACATGTCAGATTTTTCATGATTTGGAAATGATATTAATTCATATCCTAAACCTAATTCTTTCTCTCCAATTGTCTAGTAATAGTTAATGATGTTTCTATAATAATATGTAATGTTGTTGTAGAGAATGAATTTTCTTTGTATATACTGGAACTTTATAATCACCAACGGTGCTCTACCTATCAATTTTAGATTTAATATTCTTATTATATATAGATGTATGATTATATCCTAAATCCTCATTATCTTAAACTTATCGTAAATATTCAATAAGAACATGTTCCCCATGATAAAACTTGCAGATTTATCACTATCATCCTAGTTATGTTAAATAATTTGACATTAATTCTACACATTATACATAATAACAACTAAATATACTTATATATATAATTTCATTACTTTTTATTACATAATTATTTTTAATTTATTTCTCCTTAATATGCCAAGGATTTCCCTGCAACCCTATAGGATTTATTCTTCCTATGATTTAATTTTTCAGAAACAACCTACATCCAAGGACTCGAATGTACATAAATATTTAATTCCATCCATACCAAAAATTATAAGATGTATTACGTACTATTTTAAAAAACAATTATTTATTTTAGATTGTGAAAAATATTTGGACAAATTCCTTCAAACTCATCCACACTACATCCTTTTCATTAACCATCATTATAATGAAGTATTTTTTTGTGGAATTTTTTTCATTTATTATCAATCAAATATTTAAGACAGAAAGATAAATTTTTATTTGAAAATTTAAAGTAAAACATTTCCACATGGAGGGCGAAAATGATGATGACCTAGCACATCTACATTAGAAAAAACCTTACAGTCATTGGGTAAGGAAACCAAAGTGGTGTAAAAAATATACCATTCCCCTGGCAAGCCTTTTTTGGAGAAAGCGTCGGATGTGCTGTTCCCCTCCCTCCACGTGTGGAGAATAGAAGTGACCTAACTTAGGAGGTTCCTGCATTGCCTAATAATAAAGGTTAAATACCAAGCTTTCATTCCATATTTAGTTAACATCCAAACTAAAACAATTGAATCAGACTCCACGTCAAAAATCTGTATGTTGAAGCTCCGATAATATGACATCCTTGTTTCCATGGAACGTGCCTCAGCTCCAATAATCATTCATACATCGTAATATGAACTGATGTCAAGGAGAACTGATCACGTATAGTCCCGTATAAGGAATCCCCCTCTCATTACACCATCCATACAAGAGCTTCCCACTTTCAATTTTACACCTACCTGAGGGTCATTCCTGCGTACCCATCAGCCCTACTGAATCCATGCACCACTGTGTGTGAAACCCTCTAGAATGATCTTCTTAGATGAATCAGTATCCATCCCCCCTTTAATAAGTGCACCCATTTCCACCACCATCAATTTAACTGATGTTAAAAGAAAGGATTGAGATCATTTGATACCATCTATAGCCTTATTCCTTGCTTCCCAAAGGGTCCAACATGCCACCGCAAAAATCATACCACGTACTTTGATTTTAGCCTCCGCCTATCCAGCACCTAGAAACCAAACCTTCTGGAAGTTTTGAAGAAAAAACCAACGTCCACTTTTGTGTAAACTTTTCCTAATGAAATTCCAAAATGATCTCACCCATTCCCCAATGAAGAATACATGTTCACCTGATTCACTTTGAGGATTGATGCAACACTGACAACGAGATTCCAAAGCCACTCCCTTCATCTCAATGTTATCCTCTATTGGAATGTCCTAATATCTATGTCTCCAAACTGGAAATATTAATTTTCCAGGAATTGATTTACACCAGAGCTTGGAGTTCCACACGTCACTTTTGTCTCGTGCATGTATCAGGTTCTTTTAGTCACGTCTGTAGAACCTACCTACACTGGATCCCACACACACACATTGATATAATTCCCCCACAAACCTAATAGATTTGTAAACCTCCTTCTTCTTAGTGTCTAAAATAGAATTTATAAATAATGGATATCTGAAGGACTCTTTGACAGTGGTGTTCGGTGCCAGACACCCTGGAAAAAAAGCACCTTCCCTGCCAAGTTTTTTGTCCACAATTTGATGTTTCCCAGTCCAAAAAACCATCTTTCATGGTCTTACAAGACCTCCAGGTTCTTAAATATGCCTCGACCAAGATTGGACATTCTTCTGTTGCGATTAGCCCATTCCCGCCAGTCCTCCCCGTACCTGCATTTCATGATCATTCCCATAATGAAGTTGTGAAAATGGGTTTTCAAATATTAAAATGTTGTTTTCGTTTTTTCCATGAAAAATTGGTTTTATTTTCATTATTATTATAATGCAAATTGTTTTTTTTTCTGTGGAATGTTTTGTTTGCTGGGCCTATTCGCTGGGCTGATTCTATCATGTGTCCCGCTTGTTTTTTGGCCTCTCTTCCACCGTGGAGATCCTGTTGTTACGCCTCATTGCTGACCGTTGATTAATGCAGATCTAACGGCTCCAGTTTTTCCATTTTTTTTCTTCGGTGATCCTATCCACGTCGGCCGCTTGATCATTTTCGTCTATGTGTGTTGGTTGTTCGGGATTTTTTGAGTTGTTTCCTGCTTCTAGATTCTTCCGCCCGTCTGTTGCCCACCGCGTGGCCCTCGTCTGTTTCACATGTCAGTGCATCGCTTCGTCTCTGCTGCTCTTTTATGCTGAGTAGCCGTTGTGGTTTCTAGTCATCGTCACCCTGGTTCTTCGATGCTGAGATCCTTCTTAGAAGGAGAACCGCTGCTGGTTCTATGACCCGCCGCATGTACGCCACCATCTTGACGTCGTTCCAGTGATCCCCAGTGGATAAATCTTTTGTGAGTTCTGTGGAGATGATCCTGGAGATTAGAACCTCAATGATTGAAATGATTCAGGGATTTCTGTGCTTCATTGTTGTCTTCCCGTTTTTCACGTGAAATCTTTGCGTTGTATGTTCTGTTTTCCTTTGTCATTCTTATTCTTGATTCAGGGTTGCGTGCGTGAGTCCGTCCAGTTCGGAAGATTATTGCACTTACTCTGAGCCAGAATTCAACACTGGCTCATGGGGTGTGGAGGTCTTCGTTCTCAGATAGCTTTCGTGGTCCGCATGCGTGGTCTTTCTTTGTTCTTTCTCTGATTGTATTCTTTTTTTCTGTTTTTTTTACATAATAATAAAATATTTTCATGGTGTTCATACCGTGGAGTAGGACCAAGTGGTCCAGACCACGTAAATATCTCTATTCAATTTAATTTTTTGCAAGTTATTTTCTGTTCTTGAGACTTTCTGAACTGAAACGTCTTATTTCTTTTTATGCTTTGTTCATTCGATAACCTGTTAAACGAACCTGGTCCCCACAAAAAGTGGTATCAGAGGGTGTTATTCGTTTTTTGTTTTCAATTTCTGTCATGTTTGATATTGATAAATTTGACAGAGAAAATGATTTTATTTTGTGGAGAGTTAAGATGCATGCATTACACGTTCATAATGGTTTGGCTGATACTTTATTCAGAAATAAGAAACCTATTATGACTGTTGCTGCTGACGGTCATTCCACCACTACCTATGTCGATGTTGACCCTACTCTATTGGAAAAGGCTCACTGCACACTCTTATTAACCCTAGGTGATAAGGTTTTGCGTGAAGTTGCACATGAAACCACTTCTAAGTCGATATGGGTTAAACTTGAGCATGTGTACATGACGAAGTCTCTGTTGGGGAGTCTTTATAAAAAAATTCATTTATACAATTTTAAAATGTCATGTTTTTCAATTGTATTTTACCCCCGAGAAAGGCTATTTGAATTTCAGTTTTTTAGTACATTTCAGATCAACTGTTTAGGGTTGAATCAATGGTAAATGCTGGGTATGCTTGTCGATTTTGTGGTTGCTTAGATTAAATTCCTGAGCATGTTTAATCTCTTCAATAGTAGAAATGTAGTGTGGGTAGAACATGTGCCACTACCAGCACTTGCGATGTGATGTTCATTCTGGGTGAACATTTGTAGACATAGGTTTTTCGGGTGTAGAGAATCTGCCCGCGGTAGTGATAGGTTGTATCAGTAGTTAGATTTTCTCAAGAACACCATCTATTATTGGTTTTAATTTTGAAAAGGTGGAGATTTTTGAAAATGGGTTTTCAAATATTAAAATGTTGTTTTTGGTTTTTCTATGCCAAGTTGGTATTATTTTCTTTATTATTATTATTCATATTGTTTTTTTTATTCTGTGGCATGTTTTGTTTGATGGGCCTGTTCACTGAGCTGATTCTATCTTATGGCCCACTTGTTGTTTGGCCTCCCTTCCACCGTGGCGATCCTGTTGTTATGCCTCTTTGCTGACCGTTGATGAATGCCGATCTAACGACTCTGGTTTTGTCATTTTTTTTTCTTCAGTGATCCTATCTGCATCGTTCGCTTGATCGTTGTCATCCAAGTGTATTGGTTTTTCGGGATTTGTTGACTCTCCACCTTCTTCGAGATTCTTCAACACACATGTTTCCCACCGCATGGCCCTCATCTATTGTGCTTTTCAGTCCATCGTTTCGTCTATACTGCCCCTTTATGTTGAGTAGCCAATGTGGTTTGAAGTCATCGTCTCCCTGGTTCTTCGATGTTGAGAGCCCTCTAAGAAGGAGAACCGCTGCTGGTTCTGTTACCCACCATCTGTACGACACCATCTCGACGCCGTTCTGGTGTTCCCCGTTGGAGAACTCTTTTGCGAGTTCTGTGGAGATGATCCTAGAGATTAGAACCTCAACCATGCTGAAGATTCATGGCTTTCGGTGCTTCTTTGTTGTGAGCCCATTTTTTTCTTGTAATCGTTGCGTTGTATGTTCTATTTTCCTTTTTAGATCTTTTTCATGAGTTGGGGTTGTGTACATGATTCCGTCCAGTTAGGAAGAGTACTGCACTAACTCTGAGCCAGAATTCACTAGTGGCTCTTGGGGTGCGGAGGTCTTCGTTCTTGGATAGCTTCTGTGGTCCGCGTGTGTGGTCTGTCTTTGCTGATACTCAGATTTTATGATCTATTTATGTTTTGTTATTCATAATAATAAAATATTGTGGTGGTGATCTTACCATGGTGTAGGACCAAGTGGTCCAAACCACGTAAATCTCTCTGTTCAATTTACTTTCTTCTAAGTTATTTTCTGTTCTTGCGACTTTGTAAACTGAAATGTCTTATTTCTGTTTCTTCTTTGTTCATTCGAAAACTTGTTAAATGAACCTGGTCCCCACAACAGAAGTCCCGTAAATCATCTCCCATGCCAATCGTTCCTGCATGGAATTCATGGTTTCAGCCACACTCTGAAACCCAATACCACCCTCCTCAATTGGTTTGGCACGTCGTTTCAATGATGCCCAATGGCACCGTCCAACCTGATTTGCATCCCACAAATAGGAGTTCACGATATTTTCAATTTTGATGATTGTACCTTTGGGGGATTTGATAATATAATGAATATGCATTCGAATCGATGTTAGAACCGTGTTGATCAACTTTATCCTCCTGAAAAAGAAACGGAATTTACTTTTCCAGTTACAAATATCCCCCATGATTCTATTCAAGATGTCATAAAAAAGAACCCTCTTTATTCTGCCATTGGAAATTGGAACACCGAGGTAGATCATGGGCAGTTGACGTTGTTTCATACCTAGCCTTTCCTTAATATCCTTGCTAGGCCTCCCAAAAACAATTATTTAAAATAAACACATCACTTTTTTCTGAGGTTGAATCGTTTCCCGCTCAGCACGCCGTAGGTCAACATAATATTAAAAAGGTCATCCACTAATCGTTTCCTGCAACTTGATGATCAGAAGTAAACGTGCCATCATCAAGTTTGATATTTATCTTCTTATCTTTTCTTCTTTCCTTAATGAAAACTTGAAAATAAGTAGTGTTCTTATCCCCTTACTTGAGCCACAGTACTCTGGATTTCTGTCTACTAATCCTTTGAATTTCCAAAATCTTTTTAGCCAGAACATTTTTCTTATCCACCAAATAGGAAAACCTATCATCATCCTAGACCTCCTGAAGATTGTCCTCCATTTTTTTAATATCGTATTTTAAGTTTCCCAGGTTGTGGTCCTCATCTATGCAGTAACCATCCCACTCTTGGATGTCCATTTTAAGCCATTGTAATCGTCTTGTGAGGTTGGCCCATACGGGTCACTCCATCGGTTGTTCCCATGATCTCTTCACAACTCGCATGAAATCACCTTTTTTATGCCATTTTAAAGAATAATAAAACTGTTTAGTCCTCGCCTCATTCCATAGTAATGAAACAAGAAGAGGAGCATGATATGACACTGATCTGGACAAATGTAGCAGTGAGGCTTGAGAAAAAGTGTCCAACCCATGAAGATTGGATAGTCAATAATCAAGCCTCCTCCATATCCTTCTTCTTCCTTTGCGTTTATTGCACTTGGTGAATTTTCTCCCAATAAGGATCATGTCTATCAAACCCTTGACTACAAAAAAAATCCTTGAGGTTTTTCATTTCAAAACTGTCCGATGCTATACCTCCTCTCTAGTATGATGAATTGATAATAGTATTAAAATCTCCACCGATAAACCAAGCTGAATTACGAGGCTGAAATGTATACAATTGCTGCCAAAGATTTCCTCTTTCAATACTACCACAACTCGCATACACAAAAGAGAGGATAACCTCTGCACTCCTTGGTCTATCCCTTATAGTAATGTTCTGAGAAGAAGCTTCTATAAACTCCACTGAAATAGAATATTTCTAGAACATCCTAATGTGTTTATTACCGAAGTCGGCTTGCATGCAATCTGTAAAGCCTAAGGATATGGTAAACAAAGAGATACATTCAACATTCTATAGTCAGAAAGGCACATTTTACCCGTGCCCCTAGCCCCTGTGCATTCCTGATACTAAAGGAAATCATGACTCATTCAACGAGCCGCTTTTGCGGTCAGGATAAAGAAACATTGAATCTGAAGATGAAAAAGATGTCTCCCTGGACTTGGCCGGATGAATTGGTTATCTTGGTTTTATTATATTAGTTTTAATTTAATGGGTTTACTTTTTATTTATTTAAGTAAAAGGGTTGTTTGAGTGCCAATTGAATTGGCTCTCTAACAAACAACCTATAGCACCAATTCAATTGGCCCTGAACCCTTATTTTTTTTCTAAATCCCCACACCGCCCTCCCCAACCCCCTAATATATGTATATAAATAAATATATATATATATATATTCAAATTTATATTATTATAATTATAATAAATGTAATCACTAAAATAAATATAATAAATTTATTATTATATATATTATATCTATAAAAATTCTATAATTATTATAGATATATAATAATAATAATTACAAATATTATAATTATATAAATAAAATATTTATATAATTACAATAATTACATATTTATAAATATAATAAATATATAATTATAAATATAATAATAATAATAATCAATATATAATTATAATCAATATATAAGTATAAATATAATAATTATATAATTATATAATTATAATAAATATACAATCATAATTAAAATAATTATATAATGATAAATATAATAAATATATAAATATCATAATTAAATAATTATAATAAATATACAATTACCATAAATATAATTAAAATTATAAATTTAATAAATATATATTTATATATTTACTATATTTTTATTAATTATAATAAATATACAAATATAAATATAATTAAAATTATAAATATACTAAATATATAATTATATATTTATTTTATTTATAATTATAATTATATTAATTATAATTAAAATAAATAAGTAATTATTTAATTATTATAATTATAATAATTCTATAATTAAATATTTATTCTATTTATAATTATTAATTTTATTATTATAATTATAATAATTATATATTTATTATTATAATAATAATAATAATAATAATAATAATAATAATTATATATATATATAATAAATATAATTATTATAATTATTATAGATATAATAAATAGAATTATTATAATTATTATAAATATAATAAATTTATAATAATTCCTATTATAATTATTATATAATAATAATTATTATATAGTTATTATAATTATATTATTATAATTATCTATTTATTATAATTATAATTATATAATTATTAAAGTTACATATTTATTGTAAATTTATTAAAATTATATAATTATTATATTTATAATTATATAATTATTATAATTATTATTATAATTAAAAATGTAATTATATAATTATATAATTATATAATTATATTATAAATATTATTATTATAATTATATAATTATATAATTAATATAATTATAATAATTATAATAATTACAATTATAATAATAATACAATTATATATTTCTTATAATTATGATAATTATATATTTATTATAGGTATATTAAATATAATTATTATAATTATTATAATTATATTAAATACATAATTATAATAAATATAATTATTAAAATTATATAGTTATTCTAATTATATTTATAATTTAATATTTATTATAATTATTATAATTATATAATTATTATATTTATTATAATTATAATTATATAATTATTATAGTTATACATTTATTATAATTTAATATTTTTTATAATTATAGAATTATTATATTCATAATTATATTTTTATTATAATTATAAAATTTTTAAAATTATATATTTGTAATGTTTACAATTATATAATTATTGTAATTAGAGTTGTATATTTATTATAATTATATATTTATTTTATTTATTATTATAATTATATATTTATAATTATATATTTATTATATTTATAATTAAATAATTATTGTAATTATATTTGTATATTTATTATTATTATAATATTTATAATTATATATTTATTATAAATATACAATTATTATAATTATATATTTATTATAATTGTATATTTATCATAATTATAATTATATATTTATTTTATTTATAACTATATATTTATTAAAGTTATATATTTAGGGTAATTGTATATTTATTATAATAATATAATTATTATTTTTATAATTATATATTTTTTATAATTATATAATCATTATAATTATGTATTTATTATATTTATCATTATATAATTATTGTAATTATAGTTTTATATTGATTATAATTATATAATTATAATATTTCTAATTATATATTTATTATAATTATATATTTATTATATATATTTTATTATTTATATTTATTATATCTATTGTTATATAATTATTTTAATTATAATTGTATATTTATTATAAATAATTATTATTATTTTTATAAATATGTATTTATTATAATTGTACATTTATTATAATTATATATTTATTATAATTATATATGTATATAATTATTATAAATATATATTTATTGTAATTGTATATTTATAATAATTATATAATTATTGTAATTATAATTATATATCTATTATAATTATAAATATATATTTATTTTATTATAATTATATTATATTTATATTTATTATTCTATATTTATTATAATTATATATTTATTATATTTACAATTACGTAATTATTGTAATTATATATTTAATATAATTATATAATAAATATATTTATAAATTTATAATATTTATTTTAGTAGTTGTATTTATTGTAATATATGTATTTATTATAAATATATTTGTTATTTTTATTATATTTATAATTATAATTATATAAATATATATAAGATATAAATATATAAGGTGGAAGAGGGGTAGCGTGGGGATTTGAAAAAAAAATCACCCAACTCCAAATCAATTGGCGCTCTGGGTATTTTGTCAAAGCGCCAATTGATTTGGCACCAGACAAACCCATATCCCCAAATAAAAGAACCCTAAACCCCTTAAATTAAAAAAAAAATAAAAACACCCTTATATCGAATTTTGTCGTTCCCATGGTGATAAATCCAACACAGGCATACCGTCAATGAAGTTCACGCAGCGTGGAGCCATCAGAATCGAAGGAATGTGGGGCCGACCTGAGCGAGATGACCCCAGCAAACGTATCATAGCCTCTTGAAAAGATCGGCCGCCCATATCCTCTAACTTAGTGAGATGGGTGTACACACATTAATATGCTCATGTTCAATAACTCGGTCTTACTTATATTCTTTTTTCCATTATACAACATTTATGTTATCATCCAGTCTTTAAAAGAAAAATTGTCTTAGTATGACCACTTGTTAGATTAGATGTATCTCAAGTGAGATCAAATTTCAACAGATTAAGTACATCTGTATGGGTATATTTTATGTCTTTTATACCATAACATGTTGTCTTCTTCCTTGGATAAAAAATATCTTCTTCTATAATCCCACGGGAGAGATTCCACTTCATTCTCATCCCCTAAATCTCTATTTTGGGATAATTTTTATTATATTATATACATATTATTGGTAATGATTCTATAAATTATTGATTCAAGTAGTTGATTAACACTAAAAATGATTTACCTAGGACTTCAATATCCACGACCTTTTTACATCTTTTATATTTTCTTAAAAAAAATCATCCAAATGATATCAATAATTAAGGAAAAATAATTTCATAACCTAACTATGTACTCTTTATTATTCCATATTCCATTGAGATAATATATATTTCCTATCATTGGTTTGTCAATACACTATCAATGATAAATGCATTATCATAATATAAAGGTTTTTGTGAAATCTATGCAAATATATCGGGCTCATCTATTTTCTTCTAGATCTTTATTTTTGGCTTCATTGCTAGAGTTGATAGAAATATTTTATCTTGTTAAGAATATGATGGATTTAAATCACCATGAAAACACACATATTCATATTGAATCATAACCCTACAGGGGGAATTCATGAGTTGGTGTTTATGCACACATTGTTCTTCATATTAAAGTCTTTCTATAATTTCTATGATAAATATTAGGAAATATATCAAAATTGTACAGACCGGAAAAAATGACAATCCAAATCATTCCAAAAATATTTTACTTTTCTCAAATGCCTCTATTTTTCAGGTTACCGTCAGCACCTCCAATATATGGGGTAATATTTTTTGTAATGTCTTATTAATGAAATGAAAATGGAATCGAATATCGGGGTAATTACTTTGTATCATTACTACAACCCGTGTTACCCCTTATGCTCTCAAATTTAGAGTCTTACCCAAATTCAACATTCATCATTTGAGTAGATACATATTCCCCAGTTTTAACACCTGTAAATATTATAAGTGATCAAGCCTCATAGTAACATTTCCATATAGATATGACTCATGATTCTATTGAGAGACATTTTCATCATTTTTTGGATAACTCTACAGCCCACTAATTTTGGTTTTCACATGAGTGATTTGACTTCCTGATAGTATATTGAGAGTTAAAATTAGTTCTATTATACAGGGGGAGGAGTATAAATTTTGTATCATATCAGTTTTATCAAAGAACACACATATTTTTGATCAAGAAATATGGGCATTTTTATAAAAAAAATTACAGACAAGTTTTGTCAATTTTAAATATATAATCTATAAGATTGCTATATATATTATATAGTATCACATCGTTTAATTCCTTATCCTTATGTTCATATAATTTTAACTTGGATATGTCTGGAAATCCCCTCATGATGTCCTTGAATATCTTTAAATAATAATTGGTTTATCTAATGCCACTCTATTACTCAACAAAAACATTATCTTATTAACAGAAATATAATAAATGAATTAATTGGGGGAATCCTCAATGTTCTCAAAATTGTTCCTCAAAACATATTTGTTTTATCATCTTTCATTACAGCATCCCCAATTTATATTTATTATGTTTTTAAACATGGTTTGTGAGTAATTTCATGATATTAACTATGTATAAATTGCATTTCATAATGATTCCCCCACGTACTGAGTAACTCTAGAATAATCAATCATTAAACATCATTCAAAATCATTTATGTCCAAAAACTTCATACAGACTAAAATCCCATTCATAGTAAATGTATACACATCCATTTTTAATCAATATATGTATTGATACATCTAATTCTTCCAAAGATTATTATTTTTCTTTATAATCAAAATCCCTTTTTGATTAAGTACTACTTTAGATTCAATTTAGAGGTATTCAGCAAATATAAAATTTATCTTTTTTAATATTTTTTTATCAAAACAAGGTTAAATACCCTAAGAGGGGATGTTGTGAATCAAGTTATTATAAAAAATAATAATTCCCCTTGATCTAGATTCATCATTAGGAAAACAACATTTCTATATTGTTACTACAACAGTGTCTGAACATAAATGAAAACATTTATGATACAACATAATATTAAAATGGTCTCTCTTATATTGATAGTACAATAATTTTAATAAGAAAATGTTATACTATATAAAATACACTATTATTCATCATTATTACATTTTTAAATTCATAAAACTTTATCCTTGATCACTCCAAGACACATGTTGAATGATCATTGCTTTCTATATTGAAACACAATCACTTTTCATTTAGTAGATAATCTTTAATTTCAGGAATCAGTGTTTTTGGTTTGAAAATTAGTGTTTGAGAAGGTTCCATTTTCATCTAATAGGTTAATTCCATTTTTCAAAATAGATTTCTGGAAATTCATCATTGTTTTACGTAACTAATACTTTGACATAAAATTTTCACTACCACCACACAACATCACAACTTTTCAATAGACATTTAATGTTTCGATATCATTGAAAAAATTAATAAACTTATCACTGTCATGAAACTAATTGCTTTCAGTAAAAATACGAAACATTTTCCAAACTCACATGGTTATACTGACACACATACCATTCATTGTTGAGTTAATTCTTATGTTACATCTTCACACAATAACTATATTCACAAATATTTATTTTAAGAGAGAGAATACATATTTTTTGGAGGTATTGATCTATAAAATGAGTGGAGGGTTGGGGTAGGGATTTATTTATACTCATTCATGGCCATTAATAGATGTTTAATTATTTCAACTATATTTTTCCGGACCATAAAATTTCATGATTTTTAACCCAATATCAACAAATAATTATAAATCTATTTATATTCACATAACATTATAAAATATATTTTATCCTTATCATTTCATTTTTCATGAAACTCACCACCTTTACAAATCATCTTATGCATTTAATCGACACTAAATTTCATGGAAGAAGAAATATTTCATATTAAATATTACTTTTTCTTAAATTCATGAGGTAATATTAGATCACCGATTTACTCAAAAAAGAAATTAACACATGTTTACTCAAATTTTTCATAATAGAAAATAACTTGGTTTTTTATAAAAAAATTATTTCCCAAAATATTTTAGACATAGAAAGTTATAAAATAGTAGTTAACATCACCAAATTAGATGTAAAAATTATTGGAGAACATTGAAAGATTACATACCTAGATTATCATTTTTTTGGGAAAACCTCAACCAATATACCAAAACAGATAATCATGGTTGGTCTGATACACCATCATACTATAGATTTTTTAAAATAAATATCCAATAAAAGAACTAAAATATAAGCATTGTAACTGTTAATATACTTTTTCAGTAAACAAATAACCCAAAATCCATATTATGACATTATGGTGGATTTTTAACGATGTTACCCAAACTATACCATAGTTATCATCAAAAAAATATCATATATGTATATAATCACTTTATACCACAAATAAATAATAATTTTTGTTTAAGGAATGCAACATGAGTCACTAATGATTTTTTATCAAGGTAATCAGGCAACATGAAACAATAAATTCACTCAATCAACCCAAATATTAATTTTTATCAAAAAAACATTTTAATTTCTTTATCAAATATCTAGAATGTTATGTATTCACTACGGGAAAAAGGAATTTTTGCGACGAGATTTATTCATATCACAAAAAGTCCATCCATGAGGTTATTTGCGACGGGGGTAACGACTTGTCGCAAATAACCAATTATTTGCGATGGGATTTCATCTCCCATCGCAAAAAGTTTGGTGCGGGAAGTGCACCAAACCACGTGAAGGTTATTTGCGACGGTAGGATCACACCATCGCAAATAGTGAAATATTTGTGACGGGCCCCGTTGCAAATACCCGGCGGCGGTTAACAGCTTTTTGCGACGGGATGTCGTCCCGTCGCAAAAGGTGTTTCGGTAGGGACTATTTGCGACGGGACCCATCGCAAATAACTTTTTAACCGCCGATAGTAATAAATGCGGGTGTAGGTATTTGCAATGGGTCTGGTCACAAAAAATACTAGTTGCAACGGGATGCCCGTCGCAAATAATCTAACCTATATATACCCCCATTCGTTTTTTCTCTCATTCCTCTCAATTCTTAGATTTCGTTTCTCTCTGAACTCTGATTTTAGAGGGAAAATTTTTCTATGTAAAATATTTTGTACACGAAGAAAATGTGAAGCCGTTTACATCAATAGAAAATCAAGCTTAAAGGTATTTATGTTTTATTTAATTTATTATTTATTTAATTTTTAATGTTAATTTTTATTTTTGTAGATTAGTTGTAATTAAATTAAATTTAAATTGTTTTGTCATTAGTATTTATTTGTACTTATAAATTGAAATTTTTAGAACTAGTTTTTAATAATTAGTAGTAATTACTAATTATTAACGATAATTAGTAATGTATATAATTTATTTGTAGTAATTAATAATAATTGGTAATAAATAATAATAAATACTTATAATTAGTTATAAATATTAATAATTATTAATAAATAGCATTAAATAGTAATAATGAGTAATAAATAGTAATAATGAGTAATAAATAGTAATAAGGAGTAATAAATAGTAATAAATTGTCATAAATAGTAATAAATAGTAATAACTTGTAATAAATTGAAATAATTAGTAATAAATTATAATAATTATTAATAAATTGTATTAACTAGTAATAAATTCTAATAATTAGTAATAAATTGTAATATTTATTAACAAATTGTAATAATTAGTAATAGATTGTAATAATGAGTAGTAAATAGTAATAACGAGTAATAAACAGTAATAAATTTTATTAATTAGTAATAAATTGTAATAATTAGTAATAAATTGTCATAATTATTAATAAATAAGAATAATTATTAATAAATAGGAATAATTAGAAATAAATTGTAATATCTAGTAATAAATTTTAATAATTACTAATAAATTTTAATAATTAATAATAATTAATAATAAATTGTAATAATTAGTAATAAATTGTAATAATTAATAAAAAAGTGTAATAATTCGTAATAAATTGTAATAATAAGTAATAAACTATAATAATTACTAATAAATTGTAAAAATTAGTAAAAATTCATAATATTTATTGTTAAATACTAAATATTATTAATAATTAGTAATAATTAGTAATAAATACAGATAATTAGTAATAAATACATATAATTAGTAATAATTAGTAATAATTAATATTAATTAGAAATAATTAGTAATAATTAGTAATAAATTTTAATACTTAGTAATAAATTGTAATAGTTAGTAATAATTAGTAATAAATTGTAATAATTATTAATAAATTGTAATAATTATTAATAAATAGTAATAATTAGTAATAAATTGTAATAAATACAAACAAATTGTAATAATTAGTAATAAATTGTAATAATTAGTAATAAATACTAATAATTAAGAATAATTACTAATAATTAGCAATACTTACTAACAATTAGCAATAATTACTAATAATTAGTAATAATTAATAATAAATAGGAATAATTAACAATAATTAGTAATAATTAAAAATAATTAACAATAAATAGTAACAAATATGAATAATTAGTAACAAATAGAAATAAATAGTAATAAATAGGAATAATTAGTATTAAATTAGTAATAATTTGTAATAATTTGTAATAATTAATAATAAATTGTAATAATTAGTAATAAATTGTAATAATTAGTAATAAATTGTAATAATTAGTAATAAATTGTAATAATTAGTAATAAATTGTCATAATTAGTAATAAAATGTAATAATTAGTAATAAATTGTAATAATTACGAATACATTGTACTAATTAGTAATAAATTGTAATAATTAGTAATAAATACTAATAATTAGCAATAAATACTTATAATTAGCAATAAATACAAATAATGAGCAATAATTACTAATAATTAGAAATAATTAGTAATAATTAGAAATAATTTGCAAAAATTAGGAATAATTGGCAATAATTAGAAATAATTTCCAACAACTAGAAATAATTAGTAATAAAAAGCAATAATTAGAAATAAATAACAAAAAATAGTTATAAATATGAATAATTAGTAGTAAATGTGAATAATTAGTAATAATTAGTAATAATTAGGAATAATTAGAAATAAATAGGAATAATTAATAACAATTAGTAATAAATTGTAAAAATTAGTAATAAATTGTAATTATTAGTAATAAATAATAATAATTAACAATAATTAGTAATAATTTGCAACAATTAGGAATAATTAGCAATAATTAGTAATAAATTGAAATAAATTGTAATAAATATGAATAATTAGTAATAAATAGGATTAATTAGTAATAAATATGAATAATTAAGTATAATTAGGAATAATTAGTTATAACTAGTAATAATTAGTAATAATTAATTATAATTACTAATAAATAGTAATAATTAGTAATAATTACCAGTAATTAGTCATAATTAGTAATAAATAACAATAAATAGGAATAAATAGATATAATTAGGGAGAAATATGAATAAATTTGACGAACTTGGCACAATTTCTAGTGGATTCACAACACTCCTTTTGCTCGATGACTTTTCTCCTTTCAACTCTCACTGGCTCGAAATATTATGAAAAATGTGCTCCTATATAGGCATATTCAATCTAGTATGCACGAGATTAGATATGTATACATAGGATCATATTTTCATAATGTTTAGAAATGTATACATAGGATCATATTATTTAACTTCTTTTTTTCAGATAGTGTTTTTATAATTTTATATTATTCAAAAACAATGATGATTTAATAATTTGTAGAAAAATATGGAACAAGGAAGTCGAAATTAGTCATTATTATATGATCTTGCTTGGATAAATCAGAACAGAAATCTAAATGGTTTTGGTTTAAATCCTATATATATTGAGGGTGTTGAAGCTTTATTAGCATTTTCATCGTCAAAACCAGAATATGTTTTAGAGGGCATAATTAAGTGTCCTTGTAAAAAATGTACACTGAGAACGTTTGAAACATTTGAAAAGGTTGGGAGACATATATTGTGGTTTTATTTTCAACCAGATTATGTTTGTTGGTATCAACATGGTGAACACAATTCCAGAGAAGATACGAATGACATGATTCTGCATCCATCTTGGTTCCAAAATTCAGTACATGATGTTGTAGGCCCATCTGTTTAACAAACTGATACTCACGATGATATTGATTTAACTCCTGAGTTGGCACCATCCAAATTTTATGAGTTGTTGAGGTCTGTTAAGGATGCATTATATCATGGTTGAAGATATATAAATTAGAAACAGTTGTAAAATTTATTGCTATTAAATCAGATAATGAAATGTCAAAAAACTTTTTTTATCAGATATTTTCTTTGGTTAAAACACTGTTAGCTAAAGGAAATGTGTTTCCCAGAAATTACTATGAGAGCAAGAGGTTGGTTCGTAATCTAGGACTTAGTTATCAGAAGATTGATGCATATGAAAATGATTGCATCTTATATTCTTGTGAAAATGAGTAATTGGATAGCTGTCACACATGTGGGCAATCAAGGTATAAAGAAGTGTAACTAGAGAAGTCTGGATCAATTCCTATAAAACGGTTGGGATATTTCCCCCTTAAAACTAGGCTGCAACGTTTAGTTATATCTCATAACACAACGTCAATGATGTCATGGAACATGTAACGCACCGACCCCATTTATTCAGAGTCGGTGCATTATTACAAAACATTGTCATGATCAACAGAGATCAAGTCTCGAAAGTCCAATTAGTTTAGTAGCCTTGGAAACACTAGATACATTCATAAGTTTTACATTACATCAAAAAATAAAAACTACAACAACATAGTCTCCATAGTCCACACTCATATCCCCTCAGACTATCCATGCAGGTTAGTCATAAAATACTTCTTCACATCTTAGAAAAAATAAAACATAGATAGGGGTGAGCTCAGATGCTCAGTAAGGATAACAATATAGCGGAAACTTTTATAAATAAGAATAAAAATTTAAGGAAATGTATAATTAAAACAAAATCCTTTAAAACATGAAATTCAACATAATATGGAAAAAATAAAATGAAATAATGTCATTTAATTATTCACATGGATATTTGACTAGTTATATAATCACATGAAATATCAATCACCAATTTCAGAATGATGTAATGCATAATTCCAGACTATCATAACCACATAGTCAAGGCCTTGTGCCAAGACTACAAATATGATTTTGTAGATGCCCTATTCCATGACACTAGTTTGTCTCATGAGACCTACTAATACATCTTGGAGATATAATGTGCCCCACCCATCACTTCTTAAGTCCAATTCATTCCTCTTATGAACAGATTTAAAGATAGCATAAACATTCTTATTAGAACATGCATACAAAAAGTCAATACTTTCTCGATAAACCATGAATGGTATAAAAATCACACATCAACAGTCAAACATTTCAGAAAACCTTCAATACAATATGAAAGTTTTGTATCATAATAAATCAACATTAAATAAGCTTAAAATCCATCAACAGATGTTGATATAGATGAAATCAAAACTATTTGAGAGAAATATCTCTTTTTTTGAAATCATTTAAAAGTCACATAATTATAAAATAAAACATTTACTTTGAAAATATTTATATAAGCCTATAAGGGATGCTTCAATGATTTTATAATGGAAGAAAATATCTGCACCCTCCGTATTAGTTAAAAATGGCATTCTTACCTTAATTCTGTCAAAAAGGTTAAAAATGTCCTTGTTTGGAAAATGACTTATATATTTATTTATAAACATCTTATAAAAATTCAAACAAGGGTACAAATGACTTTACCCCATAGTCAGTAAAAAAGTAATAATTATTTGAAATACATTTTTAGGAAACTTGGATGTGGATGAAAAAGATGTCCTAGTAGGTAATTACGTATAAACAGTCTCGGATAATGAAGAGATTGTAAAAGAAACCCTTACCTTATACTTTTCCTTGGTCGAGGGTAGGATAACCTCCTGTACAATGGTGAAATAATCATTATTAAATTATACAAGAATCATATTCATTAATATGATATCATATATGGTCATTTAACATTGCTTTGTTAAAAATATCTTAGTATTATTATCGTTTCGGGTGTTAACGTGCTCATTTTATTTTATATGTTTTGTTACATAAGACATGTTTGTTATGGATATATTGTATCTTATTCATATCCATAATGATATAAATTCCTTAAACATTATTTTTAATCATCAAATGAGAATTAGGCTTGAATGGATATCATGGGGAATGAATCTAATCGCGTTTGTGGAAACGATATTCCGTACGTACGCACGAGCGACAATATCATTCTTTTGATATTAAAATCGTATATAATTGGATTTTATATCATATAAAAAGAATAATTATAATGTTATATTTATTTTTTACTTAAATTACACATCATTATAATACCCATCCAAATAATAATGTTTTTAATAACAATTACACCACGACGTGGAGACGGTAAGCCGTACGTACGCACATATGGTGGCATGTCATTCAAAGGATGGATAGAATACTGAATTTGGTTGTACCATATTTATAATAACATCAAAGTATATATATTATAACATAGTTATTATTTTATAATGGAAATAACAAAGAAATAAGAAGTGGAAGAAGAAAGGAACTTGAAATATTGTGGTGAAAACATTACATCTTCTTCGGTTTCTTCCTTTTGATTTGATTGAAAGGGCTCTGTAGGTTGGATTTATGATCAAACTATGGCCTATAGGGTTAAGTGAGGGAAGGTTAGAGAATATTTAGCAGGTTTTGGCCGATCAAAAAGGCTTTGAAGGTATTAATTTGAGAGCAGCGGGAGTTCCCTTTTCTAAGAGGGGTGAGGGGCACCTTAGGAAAAACATAAAATATTATTTTATAATAAATTCATATTCAGTTTATAATGGCTCTAAAGTGACTTATTTTTAAGATAAGGTTGGTATGGGTCGAAATAATTTCAACCAATAGATTTTAGATATGTTTGAGTCACTATATTAACCTTATCATTTTTATTTAACTCTTAGTTAAACAGTTTGACATTTACCATGTCTCTTTGTATTTTTATATTATATTGTTAATAAACATACTATAATAAGACAAGTGAACCCCAAGTGGTTAATTATTAATATATATAACCTTATCTATGTAATTTGGCCGAGCCTTAGATTTTTAGAAATATAATATCAATTAATAATATAATATTTCTTTTAAATACTCCTTTATGTCAATTTTGACACTATTTGGTATTTTGTTTTTTCTAAATTTATAACACCATTATTACATCAAAACAAATTAATAAAAAAACCCTAATATGTTATATTAACATTGAAAATTAGTGTAATTCATAAAAAGTCTCAAATTACATTTATTTTGAAATTTAAAATATCAATTATTTTAATATTTCATTAATTAGATAATTACTACATCAACATTGTGTCATAAATAAATCAACTTATTTAATATCGAAAAATTATAAATAAGATACCATTATGTAGGAAATATTTTAGAATTTATAATGAATATTTATAATCGAGTTTATCTTATGCATAACCCTATATTAAAATTGTATTAGTTATTTAACATTGATTTTATCTCTTTTAACTCTTTATTGAATTAAATAATAATAAATGTCCTAATCTAATCCAAGTGGACCAAAGAGGTTCATATTTTATTCCTAAGTTTGTTTTATGTCGTATTATACTTAGCCAATAGAATAAGGACATGTGTTAGGGTAATAATAATATAATTTTTATCCAAAATTACCCTATTTACTTTTAATTGTGGTAAATAAAAGTAAACAGTTACTATTCACCAAAAAATATTTTTATCTTATTAAAACACATATTACCCCTTGATAATAACCATATCTCTCATATTTTCGAAATTCCACTCATAGAAGCGGTAAAATTATGTTTTCTGTGAATTTGTAAATTCTCCTACGAGCTGGGTAAAAGATGGTGAAAAGTTCAATAAAATTTTTATATATCTAAAATTATTATAAACTGACTCCAATGAATTACATTGAACTTATATAGGTATTTTGTATATATTTTGACCTAAAATATTTTTAAATAAAATAAATAATAATTTAAATAAAAATTTGGTTTTAAACTATAACTCAGTGTTTTTCACTATTATTCAAAAATTGAATGTTTTCATGAAAAGGCCAAAAATTCACCCTAATCTAATTTCGATATTCTGAATTCAAAAATTATGTCCAATTTGAAAGATGAAATTTATAAAATTTCAAAAAGTGGGCATTACTATTTATAACAGCTAGTTTGATTGGTTGTGGTGTGTGTTAAAACTTGAAGTTGCGTATAACACACGCTACTGTATTATTCAAAGAGAAGCGTACAGTGGAAGCTTGGGGGGTTATATTTTCCTCTAAAATAATTTCATCCTCAAAATTTATAGGATATTACAACATAAAAATAATCAGGTGCTTCTTCATCATATGTTCCTTGGATTCCCACGTTGCATCTTCCATCTTATGGGTTTTCCATTAAACTTTTACTAGACGAGTCGTCTGATTTCACAGCACTTGTTCTCTTATATCCAGAATCTTGACAGGCTCTTCGCAATAAGACATATTGGGTTCCAGTTCTAATTCCTCATATGTGAGTACATGCATTGATTCAGACATTTATTTTCACAATAGTGATATGTGGAACACATCGTGAATTTGGTGTGATTTGGCGTCATTTCTAAACGATAATCTAAAACCCCAATTCGTTGTAGAATTTCGAAAGGTCTGATGTACTTGGGAATCAATTTACCTTTCTTACCAAAATGTATAACTCCCTTCCACGGGGATACCTTCAAGAAAACATGATCTCCTACCTCAAAAATCCTTCCTTCGGTAGTCAGCATATCTCTTCTGCCTACTTTGAGCTGCTTTGATGTGGTTTTGGATTACCATCACCTTTTACATCATTTCCTCCATCAGTTCTTGGCAGCAAGTTTTATTTCACCAACATCAACCCAACACGTTGGTGTGCGACATCTCTTTCCGTATAATGCTTCATATAGTTCCATCTGAATACTTGAATGGAAGCTATTGTTATATGAATGTTCTACCTGGGGTAAATATTGATCCCACCACTACTGGAAATTCCATCATTCCCAACGCTTTTTTCCCAACGGTTTTAATAAACTGTTGGGAAAAAGACCCTATGCCAACGGTTCATATGAACCGTTGGGATATAGATCATATGGACCGGTTTTTCCAACGGTTCAAATGAACCGTTGGGAAATATCCATCTAAAATCACTTCTGCCATCGGGATTCTTCTCCGATTCCTAACCCGCACCCCTCGAAACCCTCGGTGCCACTCACATACTCCTCCCGTCCTCACCAGGGCTCCCATACCGACCACCCCTCGCGGCTCACCGCTCGCCGATTGCCGCTCGCCTCTCGCCACTCGCCGATCGCCGCTCGCCGCTCGCCACTCGCCACTCGCCACTCGCCGCTCGCCGCTCCCCGCTCCCCACTCATCGGCTCCCACACATCCCCCTTCAAGCCAATATTATCCAAGCCCTACAGGGCCGCTCCGTTCCTCCTGTCATTACTGCCGCTCTCTCCTCCTGTCATTACCGCCGGTCTCACCCCCCTTGAGTTCCCCTCCTCCCATCCTGAATCATGCTCGCCGCTCGCAGCTTCCCGCTCATGGTCGCTCGCGAATCCCCCTTCTGCTGTGTAAGCATCAATTCTAACTCTCTTTAAGTTTGAATTCAGGTTAATTATGAGTTATTATTAGTATTTATATGATTCATTCAGGATATATAACTGTCATTTCCAATGTTTTATATGATTTATTTTAGCTCTGTTGATGATTATTGCCTTTACAAAATTATCCAAAGGAGGGTGATTCAACAATACATCATTGAGTTCACCTGTATATTGAATCAATGTTTTATGATTCCACATTTTCATACGTGAAACCCAATAACTGCATGACATGTGTATTATAATCAGTATCCCAATTTGTTTGAGGGGTGATCTTCCCTATTTAGATTCTTTTCTTGTTTCCTTTCTGTTGATACAATGTGTTTGACTTTATACTGTTTTATGAGATCGTTTCTCTTCTTCGATGTGATGTTTTTTAATGGATTTTACCTTTTTGAGAGGCATCTCACACGAGAGTGTTTTTTTGGTTATTTAATGATGTTGCATGGTTATGAACCTTGTTCATATGATGTGAAGTTATGTTCTTTATATAATGATATCCTTGGGAGTCATTTCATAGGGTGGATGTTCAGGCCCCTTTCTCTCCTTTTGAAGTTTGTTTTAAATTCTAAAGGACATTAATTATTTGAGAGATATCTGTTATAGGGTCCCAAATTTAGAAAACCGTTTGTGTTTTATGAGAGTTGGAGGTTTCAAGAGGGTGATTAGAGCCTTTTACATTTTCAAATTATAATTTTATTCATGGTGTCACTTATTTGATCATGCATTTGATTTCTTGTCCATGTGGTAACTTGTTTTATTATGCAGTTACTAGTTTGTTTTTTCCACCCCTTATTTGACTATGAAATCTCTTTTTTTTTCCTTATGGTTATTTGGTGAGGTTTCTCACTTGTTTGTGTGAGGAAACATTGGAAGCTAGAGTATCCTTCGGGTCTTCCATGAGATGGATTTGTTTTTCTAAAACATAATGTGAGAACATTTCCGGAGTATGTTGAAATAACCCCAAATGTCTCCATGAGATAGCATAAATAACCCCAAGTGTCTCCATACATCGTATCCTCCTCACATGGGTTGGCCACTCACCCAATAATATCAAACATATCGTATTCTATCCTCTCAGTCACATAGTATAGACTCATCTCTCGAGGATTATCCCATAATCCTCATCCCACACACTATAGTCTTCTCTCGGCATGTTGACCATTCTTTAAATATATTATCATGAATCTGGTCAAGAACCTCATTAAAATCATGTATTTTAACCTAGCCCCACTAACACACCAAGCCTCTTGGCATTATAATTCCAGTATGTCCGACAATACCCAATACTCACAGTAGCATCTCATCCTTGATCTCCTTAGTTTAACTTCTGAATCATTAAATGGAGTAAAACCTATCATAATACATTTTATAGACTCTGAGGGACCATCCCACTCTAAGAACCCACCAAGATTCCAATCCATCCTCATAAGTATTTCCTCATCAAACACTAGACGTACAATTGCCACATTTATCACCATAAGGCCCAATCCTCTTAGGAATATTTTACTTGATCTAAACCCTCATCTAGTCCATACACATATCATCCAAATTATAAGACATATGTTAGACCACTCATATCCCAATTGATATCTAGTGACAAGGTGATTTCATTTCCATAAAATCACTAAAGAATTTTATCTAAACCTAGGTGGCTTGTGAACACCATATATATTGGTCTACTATGTTAATCTATTTACTTTCATTTACCGTCATTAGGCTCCATGACTCTCATGGAACATAGTTATAATCAATCCCTTGTCAATCTATGATCGAATAATCAAGTTAGTGTTTAAGGGTCTATCGAGGCTCTTAATACTATCTTTATATACATAAGAATTCTTATTTAAAGAAACAATTAATTTAAGTAATGGTTGATCACCTATGGAGGTGCTTATACTTCATCTTCTAACTGCTAATTGATGTATTTTCTCCACATGAATGAGGAATTAAAAAACTCCCCTTCCATGTTCATGTAAAACCTATATTTTCCAAAGACAGCATACTAACCACAAATATATAGGTGAGAAAAATCAGAAGACTGGTCCATGATCACATCATTAGTCATAGCTTCATCAAAAATCTTCATGCCTTAAGCCTTATATTAATCATATGATTTGACATATACTTACCATATTAGTGAATGTTGATTCATATTCAATCACTAACAATTTTTCCTACTCAATATCTAAGAGATCTCAAGATCTAGCTTGTTTAAGATCATCTAGGAAGTTTTGGTCATTGAAGATTAGTTGGAATCACTTCTAATAATGTTTTCATCCTCCCATTCCACAATAACTTTACACCACAACCTATCTTGACCCTTTAGTAATGGTGTAGCCATGTAATTTCCCAAACAAACTTGTATTGAACAAAACCAAACTAAGCTGAAACTCGAGCCAAACTAATTATATACCATTTATAGGAAGATTAATTGTCAATTAATAGGAATGTACTTTTTAATAGTATCATTTTGAAACATGGATTTGTTTCCCCCTTGCTTGCAGGAACATGATTTGACCTATGTGGCGTTGTGGTTCTTATATGTTGGGCGGTGACATGTATAGTCACACGAGACAAGTATGTTTTAGTTTAGTTTTTATTTTATTTTCTTTATCGAATTGTCTACTTAGGTCTTTTACTGGTTTCTATGGACAGGGAGTAGTTATATTCTACGAAGGAGGCCAGAAGGGGTTCAGATTGTTTCAATCAGTCGGCTTTAATCCGAGGTAAGATTCTATGATTACTACTTGTCTCGCACCTCATATATTTTGGGGATTTCAATGTTTTTGACTCCATATTATGTTTTTGGTAGGGCATTGGATCGTTTTGTGTTGGTTCGGGTGGATTTGGTTCTCACCAATGGAGGTAAGGATTTAATGCTGTTGGTTGGTTTTTCACTAGTTATGTAGGGTCCTTTATGTGTTTTAAGGTTCTTAATATCCTTTTTGAAGTGCGTGGATCCCTGCTCGTTGGTTTTGAGTCACCAAGTTAAGGGTGACTCGCCTGCGTGTGCATAGGTAAGTAAGTATATGTATGTGGGTTCCCCCGTTACGTGTATAGTCAACCATGGCAATGATTATGCACGTATGGGGCTTGGTGTGCCCATGTATATATATAAAAATGCATACGCAGGAGAGTGGAGACAGGTATATGCATTTAAGCATATGTGTAAGGATCCCCTTTCACATGCTCATGGCCATGTGGGTGTGTGCATAGGGGATAGGTGTCCTTGCATGTGTGTGAAGGTGTGTATACTCAGTTGGGGAGCATCGGCTTTTAGTTAGAATGATCCAAGAGCCGAAGTGGACGGCTTGGTTCCACCTTGAGGTAGGGTCCCTCTTCTAGTCTCTTTAATTAAAGAATTCTTTAAATTGTATTACCTTCATTCTTAATTATGCATAATTATATCGACTTGCATATCTTGAATAAGTGTTCTTTTATATAATCATTTCATTTGATAAATAACGTCATTTTTTATAATAAAACCCTTCCAACGGAGGTGCGCTGTCTGCGAAAACTCACAGTGATAGTTATGTTGATCTAGTTGCTTAACTTATTGCATTTGATTTGTGCTGAATGAGTTATAGAATAAATGTAAAATATAATTAAATGAATTTTGTGATAAAGCAATGCCATGATTTTATAATAAAACCCCTTCAATGGAGGTGTGATGTCTTCTAAACCAAAGAGTAGTGATAGTTATTTTCTATCTTTTTGTTTCCCTTTAGACGTTGCGTCATTGTGTCACTCGCTACAACCTTCTCTGGTGATCCCTTGTTATAGCATATTAAATAGTTGATATGTTATATCATTTGGTGGCAGGGCGACGACCGGAATGTTGCCCCGCCTCCTCCCGCTCCATTCGCTCCTGGCCGGAAGATGCTGCCCTGCGGATGTCACTGGACCGGGCCAACACGTCGCGGTCACGTCGCGGTCACGCCGCGGTCACGCCGCTGTCACGCCGCGGTCACGCCGCGGTCACGCCGCGGTAACGCCGCGGTCGTGCCGCGGTCACGCCGCGGTCACGCCGCGGTCACGCCGCGGTCACGCCGCGGTCACGCCGTGGTCACACCATGATTTGGCCCTGCTCTAGGACGACACCTTGCGGCTGTTCGCAATCCTGTCGGGATTCGATGTATGATACCTTGATAGAGTTTTAGATACATTACCCATCCATAGTAAATGGGGAGGGAGGCGACGACCGGAATGTTTCCCCACTTCCTCCCGCTCTCTTCACTCCTGACCAGAAGATGCTACTCCGCAGATGTCGCTAGACCGGGCCAACACGCCGCGGTCATGCCGCGGTCACGCCGCGGTCACGCCGCGGTCACGCCGCGGTCACGCCGCGGTCACGCCGTGGTAATGCCATGATTTGGCCCTCCTCTAGGACGACACCTTGCGGCGGTTCGCAATCCTGTCGGGATTCGATGTATGATACCTTGATAGAGTTTTAGATACATTACCCATCCCTAGTAAATGGGGAGGGAGGCGACGACCGGAATGTTTCCCCACTTCCTCCCGCTCTCTTCGCTCCTGGCCAGAAGATGCTACTCCGCAGATGTCGCTAGACCAGGCCAACACGCCGCGGTCACGCCGCAGTCACGCCGCGGTCACGCCGCGGTCACGCCGCGGTCACGCTGTGATTTGTCCCTGCTCCAAGACGACACCCTGTAGTGGTTCATAGTCCTGTAGGGATACTTCTCCTATCCCTAATCTGCACTTCTCCAAACCCTCGACGCCAATCCCATACTCCTCTCGTCCTCGCTACCGCTCCCATACCGACCACCCCTCGCCGCCGCTCCCATCCCAACCACCACTCACCGCTCGCCGATCGCCGATCGCCGCTCCCCGCTCATCAGCGCTCACGATTTTTTTCTAAAATCTCTATGAGAACCCATAACCCTTCTCGTTTTACCCTAAACCATAGCTCGACGCACCCATATGGATGATTTTTCCCAATAGCTCGACACGAATCCTACTTCCCAACCGACTCTCGACGTGAACCCTACTTCCCAGCACGACAGGTCTGGTTTTCCAATGCTCAATTCTTCCGCATTAAATGGGTACGTATTATGATCCACTTACGATTTTAGGTTGTGTTTGGAACCCTGCTTCCCTACCTACTCTCGAGGGTTCTAACTCTACTTTCCAACCGGTCATCTTATCTTTGATTCAAGTAATTTTTGTTCATTCACTTTAAATCAGTATGTATGCCTTCATTTATTTTTGATTTTTTGGTTCCATTTCGCTGCAATGTACTGTCTATTATGATCCCCTTATGAACAAAAGCAATATATCATTTTAGGTTGCAATTTTGTTTTAATTTACCTGTATAGAATCATTTTGATTGATATTGAAGAGGTCAAAATGAGGTGGGGAGGAGGGGGGGATGTGCTGGAGGGGGGGGATGGTAAGGGGTGAGGTGAGGAGGAGGGGGGTGGACAGGGGGTTGGAGGTGGCTGTGTAGGTGGGGGATAGGGGGAGAGGGGGAGAGGGGGAGAGGGGGGGGGATGTGCTGGGGGTGAGAAAAGATAAGATACAGGTGTGAAAGAACATCCATGTTGATGGCAGCACCAATACATTAACGACTAGAAAAACCTGATCATCGATCAACAACGTCTCCTACTGATCATCTATCAACAACGCCCCCAATGGGGTATATAAAATAAATGAATAACCAATGAATTATCAATGGTCCTCATGACAATCATAAAAGTTTTACCTTACAAGGGCTCTATAGTACAAGATTGACCACTCCACATGGGCGTTATTAATTAACAGGTATAGAAAACACTGGTCACTCAATCAGTAACAATCCCATTATGGCATCATCAAGAGTCCCTTTGATGCATATAAATATCTTAAGGAAATCCGACCATAACTTCTATCCCACATCATCATCCCATACCAATGGTTTCAATAGTTCCAATCCTAAAAAAAGACAGTAATCCTCAACTGTTCTAACATTGAGAAATAGGTACCAAAATTTCAGGATAAAACAAGATCTCTTCATATATACTACTTGATTATAATTTTCAGGATCTATATGAAAGAACATTGAACAGAACTAGCTTAGATTTCAAAATCCATTCCAACTAATGATCTCATAATAACCCTCACACATGATTCTCATATCACAACCCAACCTGCTGGAGGATTCTGAATCCAATCCTTGAAGAAATCCTGATAAAGAATTGTTTTACTCCAAAACACCATAAAGACAAAATTCAAACACAGAAAGTATTCCATCATGGAAATTTATATGAAAAACTGATCAAAATTTAATACTCATAAGTCGAATTCTGACTCGAGGGTTAAAATAGGGTAAACACAACAAGGAGAAAAAATTACCCAACCTGTACTTTAGGTATATGATATGTAACCCAAAATGTCCCCTCGTTCCATGTGACATAGACTGCTCAGTGTGTACTTTTCCAAAGTACACATCATGTGTTCCGGTATATGATGTTTACCCCCACCTGGGTACATTCACATACAAGGCCCCACTTAGCATGAAAAATTCCCTACTACGTGGAATGTATCACCCCATACACAATCTTTACCCCACATATGGTTCCCATGTATGTACCTATCCATATATCCCCCCCCACACAAGGTCTACCCACGCACAATGCCTATCCATGTACCTCGCACTAGATATAGCTTTATAACCTACATGGTTATCTTCCACTAGCACACCCCGAGTCACCACTACATGGCATGTAACCCACCCCCTTGTATTAATCTTTTAGTTCCCAAAACCCATATTTCCCAAGTACGAAGAACACATGATGTGTGTTCTCAAAACTACACATCATGTATATGAGTTATCCCAAACTAAAACCCCCAAAAATATCCCAAAACACCTAATTTCTCCAAAGTATCCATTGATTGAATCCTGAATGGGTCACCAAAAACCCAAAAAATACGATTAAAACTTAAAATCAACTACCCTATGGGAATTTGTGGGGGAGGCAGGGGTGTTTGGCGAGGGTGAGGTGGGGAGGAGGGGGGCTGTGTAGGGGGTTTGGTGGGGAGGGGGTGGGCTGGGCAGGGGGGAGGGGGGGTTGTGTAGGTTTGGGGGTGGCTGTGTAGGTGGGGGTGCTGGGCAGATGGGGGAGGGGGGCTGGGCAGGGGGGTTGTGCAGGTGGGGTGGTGGTTGTGTAAGTGGGGGAGGGGGTGGGATGTGCAGGGGGTTTGGCTAGGCAGGGGGAGTGGGGCTGGACATGGGGGTTGTGCCAGTGGGGTAGTGGGGGGGTTGTGCAGGTGTGGGGGGGCTGGGCAGATGGGGGGGGAAGGGGGGTTGTGTCGGTGCGGGGTGGTGGTTGTGCAGGTGGGGGAGGGGGTGGGATGTGCAGGTGGTTAGGCTAGGCAGGGGGAGGGGGCTGGGCAGGGGGGATGTGTATGTGGGGTAGTGGGGGGGGGGGGGTTGGGCAGGTGGATGAGTATGGAGATAAACTTGAGTTCCTTGAACCCAATTAGGGAACTGCAGAACGATTTCGTAGGACCCGAGTATATCGGATAAGGCACATTCGTGGAAGAATCTATAATTCTAGCCATGTCCCTACTTACACTATCAATGTTGTAGAAACCGTGGAAGAGCCATTTAGTGAGTCTAGTAAGAGAAGGAAAATCCCCATGCATAATCCAACCAGGTACAATTACTATGGAATGTAATAATGCTACAACCACCATAGATCAAGATTAATACGTCATTATGTTGAGAAACATCATACCCTTGTACCTTTATTTAATGATAAATGTTAGAAATATTTGAAAATATTACATTGACTATGATTTTTGATTTAATATCATTCTAATGTTGACACATTCTCATATGTGATATGATGAGGACAATATAGAACCTTCCACATAGATACTACAATTATGTGTCCAATGCAAGAAATGTCCATAAGTCCAATTCATGCTCGGGGATCAATTTGGAGACCTCATTTCTGAATCATAATTTATAGTAATTCAGTAGGATCAAAACATCATTGACTTTTTAGGAAGCCCTCTTTATACTTTTCTGACCACTCAAACATAACTACATTCTTAGTAATCCTATTCATAGGAACTTCTAAAGGGGAAAAGTTTTAAATGAACCACATGTAAAACCCGAACAAACAAATGAAACCCACAATCTCAAACATGTTTCGTATGCCTTCTCATGAAACCACAACCTATACATTCGTTGGGTCCACATAAATTCCCACATTATAGATTACATGCCTAAGAAAACATACTTTATGGAAGCATAAGTGACACTTCTGAGATCTTATAAACATATAATGTGGTCAAAGTGTACAAACAAATATCTATAGGTGTCCAATGTGTATATCAATGGTCGGTGAGTATATAAGGATATCATCAATAAGAACCACAATGAATGAGTTGAGATATGTATGGAAGATCTCATTCATGAGATCCATGAACACCATTGGATTAATTTTAAACATGAAAGGAAATTAAAGATATGTATGGAAGATTCCTTAATAATTTTCACACCATTTGTAATACGAAATCATATATATACATTCATTCAACTAATCAATTCATGTCCTTAAAAAAGTTCCACATGTCTCATTACTGCTAAGTAAAAAATGGCAAGGATCAATATTTGCCCTCATGTACCTCTTTATAACCTCTTTATTACCTCTACACAAGTAGTAATTTACCGCTTTCAAAATAGTAAATTATCTTCACACATGTCTTTTCTAGCCCAACATATTTATATGTATCCACTACTTTTACCCTTATCAAAGCCCTAGACTAATACTTCTCACTCAATATAGCTCATCACTCAACTCCCAACATCTTCCATACTACTAAATGTAGTGTCTCATACAACTATATATCACATACCAACCTTCTCACTTAACAAACATCCATGTTAATACATTATGATCAATGTAAATCCATTTTCTGAAATAATACCATATTAACCATGGTAGGTCTAATATCACATTCAAAACTCTCCATTATCACTCATGGTTGGGTTCATCTAGAACCTTATCACTCAAGGTGAGGCCATTATATTGACCACTAACTTATCAATCATGGTAGGGTTATATATCATGTTATAATATGATAACTTCATTATCACTCAAGTAAGGGTCCTTCTAGCACCTTATCACTCAAGGTGTTGTCATTCCTTATTATATATCACTATACTTGTTAGAATTTCTCACCCAAGATGTGTATGAAATAACAACAAGGGCATTTGGTCCATATTATAGCTCACCAGATAGGTACAAGGTTCTAGTTACTCGGGACCTATTCCCACTAACTTATCAATCATGTTAGTGTTAGATATCATTTTATAATATTATAGCATCATTATCACTCGAGTAAGGGTCCTTCCAACACCTAATCACTCAAAGTGTTTTCATTCATTAAGATATTTTACTATACTTGTTAGAATTTGTCACACAACATGTGTATGAAATAACAAGGACATTTGGTCCATATCATAGCTCACCAGCTAGTGTACCACCATGAAGACCATGATCCCATGTGATAAATGGTTAATTTTTATGATTCTCCCTATGGATCATCATTCAAATTTCAATGGATACAAAAATCATCTATGGAAGGTATATACTAAAACTCATGTAGGAATCTACTGGATTGTCATGGAGGATTATCTGAATGTTTTCATTATAGATTGGGGATAGAATATTACCTTGTAATCTTATCCTCTTAGAATATGATAGAAAATTTCCAAAGTGAGCCCAACCGATGATGTAAATAATTCATAACCACTGACAAACAACATGTTGGATTTCATCATAGCATATCCCCTTGAAAATTAGGCATGTGATATCTCTCAGGAATCAAGTAAATATCTATCCCCATAGAATCTATGTGTCACAAGAGCCTGAACAATATCCCTCTCTTAAACACAATCCAATACCTTGATAGATGCAACAATATAACTAAATCTCTTGAAATTATAGAATTCATTGCCCCATAGTATATGATTCCCCCATCATTATACTCTGGGAACAAAAGGGTTATAATGGTCATAGTGTAAATATCCTTCTAGGTTATTATATTGAATGATTAAATTCATCGAAAAAATATCAAATTTATCCTGGAGTAATCAAAACAAATAACCCTTATTCGATAGATCAGGATTGAGGCAGGGGATTCTTCATATATGAGTTATAAACTTGAATTTCCAATATCCCCCTCCCTATTTGATGAACAAGACAACATTTTGTTGGTTCTTGGCCTCTCTACCACATCAATATGTGAACCATACAAGGGGAAGGGATGTGAGTAAGCCTTAAAAAATGAGATGATTATTTCTATGTGTTGTGTGTGTGTTTTTTTGTGTGGTTTCAGGTGATTAAAGTGAGTTTTCTATGTGTTCAGTGGTGTGTTTTCTGTGTTTGCAGGTTGCAGTGTTCCTATGACAGAGTGGTGTGTTTTTTGTGTGTGCAGTGGTGTGTTTTCTGTGTGGGCAGTGCTGTGTTTTCTGTGTTTTCTGTGTGTTCAGTGGTGTGTTTGCAGGTTGCAGGTTGCAGGTTGCAGTGTTTTGGTGAGTTTTCTATGTGTGCAGTGGTGTGTTTTCTATGCGTTTTGTGTGCAGTGGTGTGTTTTTAGAGTTTTTTATGTGTGTAGTGGTGTGTTTTATGTGTTTGTAGGTTGCAGTGGTGTGGTTTTTTTGTGATTGTAGTGTATTTTTGTGAGATGACACGTTTTTGACAGAGTTTACATTGCAGCCTGCAGTATTGCTGGCTGTTTCATCTTAAATTAATGGGGGGTATAACCCAACGGTTTCAAAACCGTTGGGTTATACCTTTGTGATGCTGTAACATTTCCCAACGGTTTTGAACCGTTGGGTTATACCCTGCTGCATTTTCCAACGGTTTTGAACCGTTGGGTTATACCCTGCTGCTTTTCCCAACCCTGCTGATTTTACCAACGGTTCAAAACCATTGGGGTATATCCTATGCCAACGGTTTTAAAACCGTTGGCATACCCCTGTCGCTGATTTTTCCAACGGTTCAGCTAAACTGTTGGTATAAAAGAAATCTAAACAGCCTTTCCCAACGGTTCAAGGTGAACTGTTGGTATAAGGCTTTCCCCACGCCTCACAGCCCAACGGTTTCTAAAACCGTTGGGATAAGTTTTCCCAACGGTTTTAGGGCCTTTTCCAACAGTTTTAAACCATTGGAAAAACATGGATTCCCAGTAGTGCACATACCCTAAAAGTCATTTGAGGAAGATCTCAACATGTCTTATAATTTTTTAATAGTTTGTTTTGATTGTCCATCTATTTGAGGGTGGTAGACAGTACTCAAACGAAGTTCAGTATCCAAGGTATTCTAAAGAATTTTCCAGAATCTTGAGGTAAAATGGGGATCACGATTAGAAACAATCGATAGGGGTACTCAATGGAGTCTCATAACATCATTAATATATAATCTTGATAGACGTTCAAGTGGTAAATCTTCTCTTATAGTAAGAAAATGTGCTGACTTGGTAAGATGATCAACAATGACGTATATTTCATCGTTCCTTCTAGGAGTCTTTGGTAGCCCCATGACAATTTCCACCATGATAATATCCCATTTCCACTCAGGTATGGGAAGATGTTTCATGACTCCTCCAGGTTGTTTCCTTCCAGCTTTCACTTGTTGAAAAACCATACATCTTGACACAAAATCATCAATCTCCCTCTTCATGTTGTCCCACCAAAAATGTTCCTTCAAATCTCTATAAATTTTAGTGCTCCCATGATGTATAGAGAAATTGGAACTATGAGCATCATCCAACAATTCCCTTTTTAAATCAGGTGTATTGGGAATATAAAGTCTCTTTCCAAATTTTAAAACTCCATCTTCATACACAATGTCACTCAATCTCCCATCATTCACAGCTTTAATCTTATTTTTAAACTCTTCATCATCAGTCTGAGAACTCTTTATCCTTTCTAGTAAATATGGTTTGGAAACCATTTAAAATGTATTGATGTTTCACCTTCCATGGTGATTCCAATATCCATATTTACTAGATCCATGTATATAGGATCCTTTTCAACTCTCATCTTGTTCAAAACTCGATGATCCTTTCAACTCAAAGCATCTTCTATCTTATTTTCCTTCCCAGGGTGGTAGTGTATCATGAAATCATAATCTTTGAGTAGTTCAAGCCATCGCATGTGCCTCATGTTGAGTTCTTTGTGTGAGAAAATATACATCAAAATCTTGTGATCAGTATATATCTCACATTTTTAACATAGAGATAATGTCTCCATATCTTCAACGAAAAGATTACAGCTGCTAACTCAAGATCATTAATAAGATAGTTTTTCTCATGAATTTTCAACTGTCATGATGCATAGGAAATAACCCTATCATTCTGTATAATGACACAACCATGAACTTTATTTGAATCATAACTATAAATAACAAACCCATCAGTCCTCGATGGTAGAGTCAATATAGAAGAAATGACTAATATTCACTTAAGTTCTTTAAAACATTCTTCACTCTCTTTAATCCAAACAAATTTAACCCCTTTTCTTGTGAGCTTCGTTAATGGGTTAGCCAATCAGGCAAAATTTAGGACGAAATGTGGATAATAACCTACTAAACCAATAAAACTGCATACCTCGGTTATACTCGTTGGTGATGGCCATTCTTGGATTGATATTTTCTAAGAAGGATCAAAAAAGATTCCATCCTTAGTGACAATATGACCAAGAAAAGAAATCTCCTGAAGCCAGAATTCACACTTGCAAAACTTCCCATATAATTCATGTCTTCTCAGAATCTTTAGGATAATGCCCAAGTGATTTTCATGATCCTCATAGCTTTTGGAGTATACCAAGATATCATCAATAAATACCACAACAAAATCATCGAGATATTCCTTGAAATGATCTTTTCATTATATCCGTGAAAATAGAGGGTGCATTAGTCATCCCAAAAGGAATTACTATGAACTCATAATGGCCATAACTGGTTTGAAATACTGTTTTTGGAATGTCTTCCTTCTTCACACAAAACTGATGACATCCAGATCAAAGGTCAATATTTGAAAAGTATTGAGCTCCATGCAGTTGGTCAAATAAATCATCAATGTGAGGTAAGAGATACTTGTTATTTATTGTCATTTCATTGATTTCCCTGTAGTCAATACATAACCTCATATATCAATCATTCTTTTTAACAAAAATGATAGGGGCTCCCCATGGAGAAACAATAGGGCGAATAAATCCCTTATTACTCAATTCCTCTAGTAGTTTATTTAGTTCAACTAATTCCATAGTGGACATTCTATAAGGGGTCTTGATATAGGCTTTGAACAAAGAATTTAATCAATGGAAAACCCAATTTCTTATTCTAGAGGATGTCCAGGAAAATCCTTCAGAAACACATCTATAAATTCTTTCACAATAGGTATATCCTCTATTTGAACATTACTTTCCTCACCCATACTTATTTCACTCTCTTCCTCCCTGATAATTGAATTTATTTGAGCTACTGGGGGTGGATCTAGATAAGAATCGGGTGGTTATGATTCTTCTCTAATGATAAGGTGTTCTTTATCATCATCATCAAAAATCATAACCTCCTTCTTCTTACAATACATCTTCACATCATGGTCCAAAATCCAAACCATACTGAGTATTATATCAAATTCAATCATGGGTATGACGATGAGATCAACAGAAAAAGAACATTTATATGTTCTAATGCGGACTGATTCACAAAACACTATTGCAATGATATTTCCCTTATGAGTTTTAACAGACAACTAACATGTTATATCAAATTGAAAATATCTAATTTTCTTAGAAAACTGGGAAGATATGAAACAATGTAATGATCCAGAATCAAATAATGCATTTTCTAAACTTGAGGACGCCATTAAATTACCTGCCACCACGTCTTTAGGAGCTTCTACCTCAACAGTATTGATAACATAAGCTTGGCCTTGATCCCTTGGCCTTTTCTAAGGTAAGTTTCCCTAATGCTTATGACATTCATTATCATAATATCCCATCTCCCTATAATTTTAGAATTGAACATCGGTAGCTTCATTCTTCCCTTTTCAATCATGAGCTTGGTGGTCTTTTTCACCAAACTTGTTACAGACTCCCACTCTCTTCAAGCAAGTACCGGGGTGTTTCTTCCCACATTTACTGTAGGATGGATATTCAACCATTTCTTTCTTCCCCTTATTTCTATTTCCAGAGTGATCAGCAGATCTCTTCTTCACTTTCTTTTCTTTAAAGTCATAAGACATAGAGAATTCTTTTTCTGTATTTATAACACATGAGATAATATCATCGTATGATGAGAAGGATTGTGAGACTAATGCTCGACGGAGAAACCATTTTAACCCATTAAATAAATGTTCAATATTACTTTTTGAGTTACGTATATAATCTCCCACATGTATCGCTAACCTTGTAATGTTAGCCTCATACTTTGCATCATTTTCATCCTCCTTTTGTCTCAGACTCAGAAATTTCCTTTCCATATCTGCTCGATGGTCACGAGGAAACTATTTATCAAAGAAAATCACTTTTAACTCCCTCCACTCCATATTTTATACTTCATCATCTGCCTTCATGTTTTGAATCAATGATCGACATTGATCAGCATCACCAGTGAGGTGGTAAACTACCATGATAAATTATTCCCATTCACAACTCCCCAAGGAATGGAATATTTTTTCTACGGAATTTATCCACTGATCAGCTACTAATGGATTTTTACTCTCATTGAATATTGGTGGTTGTTTCCTCATGAAGTGATATAACATTGATCCTCTACGCTGTGGATCTGAGTGCTTTATATAGGTAAAGTTATTATTCATAATCTGAGTGAGTTCTCCCAGTATGGCGATTAGATGATCAGCACCAGTTGCATCACAAACTGCACTATAATTATCTTGAGAAAGAGGTAAATCCTTACATGGAGTTCATGCATTGATACGGTTTCCATTCCTTTCACTAGGCACCATTTCTAAACAATGTCATAAACTAGATCAGTTTTTGAATCGAAATACATAATTCCAAACTTGTAAAACACTTAACATAAATTGAACAGTTTATTGATATAATCCATAATCATAAAAATGTTTTCCTGAGTAAGTATACACTCATAAACCCTTCATAATGGGTTTTAATGAAAATCAAATTTTTCCTAAGCATATCCCCCGGGAGTGTCGTAACCAAGAGTACCGTAAGGCCCATTTTTGTGCACCAGTTCCTGTTCGAGTCTAGCTCAAAGCGGTGTTTTCGGGTTTTACTCGTAGGTACATTTGTGCCAGAGCCACCTCTACCAGCTCGTATCCAGACAGGAATTTATTTCTTGGAAAACTCAAAAAATCTCTATAATACAAATATTCTAGGAAGTTCTTCTATATTAATCCTCAAATTCTATCTTAGGGATATGTGCTCTAATAAGAGTTTATCTTAACCTAGCTTCAATGTTTTGTACTGAACATTATCCGATATGAACTATAACATCCCAAACCCAGTTACTCAGAGTCAGTGCATTGTTAAATAACATTGGCATGATCATAGGAGATCATGTCTCGAAAGACATATTAGTTTAGTAGCATTGGAATTGCTAGATACATTCATAATTCTAACATTACATCATAAAATGAAAACTACAACAACATAGTATCCATATTCCACACTCATATCCCCTCAGACCATCCATGCAGGTCGGTCATAAAATACTTCTTCACATCCTCAGAAAAATAAAACATATAAAGGGGTGAGATATGATGATCAGTAATGATAAAAATATAGCAGAAACATTCATAAATAAGCATAAACATTTAAGGAAATGTATAACTAAAACCAAATCCTTTTAAACATGAACTTAAGAATAATATGGAAAAAATAAAATGAAATAATTACATTTACATTATCATGTGGATATTATAGTAGTCGAATGATCACATGCAATATCAATAACCACTTTCATATTGTTGAAATGCATAATGCCAGACTATCATAACCACATAGTCAAGGTCTTGTGCCAAGACTAAAAATAATATTTTGTCGAGGCCTTGTGCCAAGCTAATAGTTTGTCTCATGATACCTATCGATGCATCTCAAATCTATAGCGGGCACCACCCATCACATATTATGTCCAATTCATTCATCATATGAACAGGTTTAAACATATCATAAACATTCATATTAGAACTACCATACGAAATGTCAATAATTTCTCCACAAAACATGAATTATATAAAAATAACACATCCACAGTCAAACATATCACAAAACCTTCAATAAAATATGGAATTTCTGTATCATAATAAATAAACTTCAAATAAGCATAAAATCCATCAAAGGATGTTGACATAGATTAAATCAAAACTATTTGAGAGAAATATCTATTTTTTTAAATCATTTAAAAGTCACATAATTATAAAATAAAAAATTTACATTGATAATATTCTTATAAGCTTGTAAGGGAAGCTTTGACCATTTTATAATGGTGAAAAATATCCACACCCGCCGTATAAGTTAGAAAAAGACACTCTTACCTTAATTCTGTCGAAAATGATAAAAAGGTCATTGATTGGAAAACAACGGAGAGAGTCCTTTATATACATCTTATAAAAAGACAAACAAGGGTATAAATGACTTTAACCAATAGTTTGTCAAATAGTAATAATTATTTTAAATACATTTTTAATAAACATGGATGTGGATGATAAATAGGTCCCAGTAGATAATTACATATAAACAACCTCAGATAATGAAGCGATTGAAAAATAAACCCTTACCTTGTACTTTTACATGGTCAAGGGTAGGATATCCCCCTCTATAATGGTGAAGTAATTGTTTTTAAATTATTCAAGAATCATATACATTAATATGATATCATATTTGATCTTTTAACATTGCTTTGATAATAATATCTTAGTATTATCATCATTTCGAGTGTTAACTTACTCGTTTTATTTTATATGTTTCGTTACATAAGCCATGATTTTTATGGATATGTGTTATCTGATTCATATATAGAATGATATCAATTCCTTAAAAATTATTTTTAATCACCAAATTAGAATTTTACTTGAATGTATATGATGGGGAATGAATCTCATCGCGTTCTAGGAGATGGTAGTCTATACATACGCACGGGCGACAATATAATTTTTTGATATTAAAATAATATACAGTTGGATGGTATATAATATATACAGAGTCATTATAATGTTATATTTATTATTTATTACAATTAAATATCATAATAATACCCTTCCAAATAATAATGTTTTGTATAACAATTACACCATGAAGTGGAGACGGAAGCCGTGCGTACGCACGTATGGTGACATTTCATTAGAAGTATGGATAGAATACGGAATATGGTTGTACCATATTTATAATAACATAACAGTATATAGAAGATACTGGATTTATTATTTTATAATTGAAATAACATTGAAAGAAGAAGTGGAAGAAGAATGGAACTTGAAAGAGGGTGGTGAAAACATTATCTCTTCTTCGGGTTCTTCCTTTGATTTGATGAAAAGGGCTCCTCAAGTTATCTTTCTGATCAAAATAAGGCCTCTAGGATAAATTGAGGGAAGTTGAGTGAATATTTGGGAAGGGTTTGGCCGAACCAAAAGGATTTTAAGGTATGAATTTAAGGTAAGGGTGAGTGCCCTTTTACAAGAGGGGTGAGGGGAACCTTAGAAAAAACATAAAATATTATTTTATAATAAATTCATATTCGGTTTATAATGGTTCCAAAGTGACTTATTTAGATTTTAAGGTGAGGATAGATCTAAATACTTTCAACCAATAGATTTTAGACAGTTTTGGGTAACTATATTAACCTTATTATTTATATTTAACTCTATGTTAAATAGTTTGACATTGACAATGTCTCTTTGTATTTTTTTATTATATGGTTAATAAACATACTATTACAAGACAAGTAAACCCCAAATGGTTGATTATTAATATATATAACCTTATCTAAGTAATTTGTATTTACATTTGATTTTTAGAAATAGAATATCAATTTATAATATAAATTTTTTTAAATACTTCTTTATGTAAATTTTGACACTATTTGGTATTTAGTTTTTTCAAAATTTATAACAGCATTATTACTTAGAAATAAATTAATATAACCAACCTTAATATGTTATTTTAACCTATAAAAATAGTGTAATACATAAAAAGTCTCAAATTACATTTATTTTGATATTTATAATATCAAATATTTTAATATTTCATTAATTAGATAATTATTGCATCAGTATTGTGTCATAAATAAATTAAATTATTTAATGTCTAAAAATTATAAATAAAATACCATTACATAGTAAATATTTTTATATTTTTAATGAATATTTATAATCAAAATTATCTTATGTATATCCCTATATAAAAAGTGTTTTAGTTGTTTAACTTTGATTTTATCTCTTTTAACTCTTCATTGAATTAAAGAATAATAAATGTCCTAATCTAATCCAACTTGACCAAAGAGGTTAATATTTTATTCCTAATGTTTGTTTTGGTCAAATTATACTTATTGAATAGAATTAAAACATGTGTTAGGGTAATAATAATATAATTTTTACCCTCAATTACCCTATTTACTTTTAACCGTGGTAAATAAAAGTAAAATGTTACTATTCACAAAAATTAATTTTATCTTATTGAACCACATTTTGATCCTTTATATTAATCGTGTCTCTCGTATTTTTGAAATTCCACTCACAGATGAGGTAAAATTATGTTTTATGTGAATTTGGAAATTCTCGTAGGAGCCGGGTAAAAGATGGTGAAAAGATCAATAAAATTTTATATATCTAAAATTATTATAAACATACTCCAATGAATTACAGTGAACTTATATAGGTATTATGTATATATTTTGACCTAAAATCAATTTAAATAAAATAAATAATTATTTAAATAATAATTTGGTTTTAAACAACAACTAAGTGTTTTTTACTATTCGTCAAAAATTGAATGTGTTCAGAAAAATACCAACAATTCACCCAAAGCTAACATCGATATTAAGAATCCAAAAATGAAGTACTATTTGAATGATAATATTTATAAAATTTAAAAAATTGGTTATTACTATTCATAACGGCTAGTTTGATTGGTTTTGGTGTGTGTTAGAACTCGATGTTGCATACAACACACGCTACTGTATTATTCAAAGAGAGTGTACTATGGAAGCTTGGGATGTTAAATGACAAAACCAATATTTCCACCGGTAAAAGTTTGAATCATCCATATGATGGTGATTCATGGAAACATATTGATCTTCTGCATCCATCTTTTTCTTTAGAAGACCAAAACATGTGATTGAGTCTTTCTACTGATGGCTTTTGTCTGTTTGGTTCATATGGTAGTCAGTATTCATGTTGGCCTGCCTTTATAACTCCGTACAATCTACCTCCATGGATGTTGATGAAGGAGCCCTATATCTTTTTGACCTTATTAATCAAAGGACATCCAAAAATGAGTATTAGTCTTTTTTTGAAACCATTTATTGATGAGTTAAATGCATTGTGGAGTAATGGTGGTAGTACATATGATGTTGTTGGGAAACAAAATTTCACATTAAAAGTTGAATTGATGTGGAAGATTAATGACTTTCCGGAATATGGAATGTTATCTGGTTGGAGAACACATGGTCTGAAATCATGTCCTTACTATATGAAAGACAACAAAGCTTTTATGCTCTTTAATAGAAAAAAATCTTGCTATTTTGACTGTCATCGTAGATTTCTTCCTACTGATCGTTTTTTCTGAAGGAAAAATATTATTTCATAAAAGGAACATTTAAATGGGATGAACTTCCAAAAAAGATATCAGGTACATAGTTAAAATCAATTGTATTTTCATTACCTCCCATCACATTTGTGCCAACAGTAAACCAACAAACAATTCATGGCGTTGGGAAAGAACATAATTGGATAAAATGAAGCATTTTTTGTGATATACCATATTGGTAAGATTTTTTGGTTCGCCACATGTTTAATGTCATTCATATTGAGAAGAATTTCTTTGATAATTTATTTCATATGGTTTTGGATACACCAGGTAAGACCAAAGATTTTGTAAAATCACGATTAGATCTTGCCTAAATTTTCAGGAAACCAGAAAATGAACTATTTGAAGATGTTAGTTCACATAGTTTAATGAAGACAATAGAAGCTTATACACTGTCCAAAGAGAGTCGCTAATTATTTTTCAGTGGATTGCAGATTTGAGACTTCCAGATGACTATGCTTCCAATTTGGGAAGATGTGTAAAGAATGATCATATTACCAGATTAAAAAGTCATTATTGTCATGTTATAATTTAAATACTTATGCTGATTGGATTCACAAGTTTGTGGAATTCTATGATTTGGTATTCGATAACAGACATATTAAATTTTTTTCAAGACATTAATGCAGCGACAAAAGACTACGATGTGCTATGAAAACAGGAAGAAGATGTTGTTGTAATTATATGTAAACTGGAAAAAATAATTCAGCCTGCTTTCTATGACTCAATGAAACATCTAAAATTACATTTTCCACATGAAGCTAAATGTGGAGGTCTAGTACAGTTTTATTTGATGTACCCATTTGAGAGATGCATGCAGAAATTGAACAAAAAAGTACGTAACAAAGCATCAGTTGAATGCTCAATTGCTAAAACTTATTTGCAAGAGGAAATTTCTGTTTTCGGGTCTCACAATTTTGAATATGAATAACCATCAAAATAAAACTGCATGGGAAGGAAGAGGGAAAATATAATGATGAAATGGACAATCAATTATCAGTTTTTAATATGCCAAATCTTGTTTTTAGTGGAGTTCAAGAAAGATGGTTTCAAACGATGAACATCCCAGAATTCATACATATGTTCTGCTCAACTATGAAGAAATGACAACATTTGTATGGTGAGTGATTCTATCACTTATTCTATAATTTCTATTACAATATGCAAACTTTTTTTATTTGTATGTTATATGATAATCATATTAAGAAACAATTTCCACAAATTATAGCAGTTGCTCTTGAATAATGCAGACAAAAAAAGTTTCTCGATGGATTCAAAAACAGGTAACATAAATTATTGATGGTTTAATATCAATTTTGTTTACTATTTATTATATTGATAATTGTTTTAAAAAATTTCAGGTGTCTCAACATAGTGATAAAATTGATAAGCTACTGTGTATATTGAGTATCCCACTATCCAAAATGGTAAAAATTTTATAATGCATATGTGGTGAATGGTTTTCAATTTCATACACGTGCATATGGGGAATAAAAAACAATTAACAGTGGAGTTTTTTTTTGAGAGGATAACATCATAGAGAAACTGAAGTTGACTTTTATGGTATTCTTGATGAAATTATTGGGCTATGTTATCTTGGACAGAATTACATAACGGTGTTTAAATGTCGGTTGTTGGATACTAATAGCTGCTTTCATATTCATCAGACTCATGGAATCACCGATATTAAATATAAAAGTATTCTTATAGTAAATGAACTATTGTTTTTCGCTCAATAGGCACATAAAAGTTATTTCACAAAGTACTATGCTACTTTAAGAAACCTGGGTGATTGGTGGAGCATAATAAAAATTTATTCTCGAGAAAATCAATTTACTGAAACTGAATGTGGTTCCACTAAAGTGGAAGGAAGTGAAATTTTTCTAAAGACTACTCAAAATCCATATTTTTCAAAAAGAAACGTGAATATCAATGATGACAGCCCACAATTAAGGGTCGATGGTGACAAAGATGTTAATGATTTTACAAATGAATTTGAAATGACAAGGGATGGTGAAAGTGAAACTCATATGGCTATTGATGATGTTGAGGAGGAATATGAACGCATTGACATCGTTAGATATGAAGATGATGATGAAGGTGAACATTGACACAGTTAAATGCTTGTTATGATCATAACTAATATATATATATATATAATAGATATTTTCAACTATCTTCTAACAATAATCATTTTGTGTTTTAGTTGGACACTGATCTAATAAGTGAGTTAGAAGAGGATAAGCTACCTTTGGATGATTGGTATGTGGGATCAACTGTCCCTCACCCTACTGATGGTTCAGGAGGGACACGGAGGGGGCACGGTCTTGCACGACTGATGATTCCTGACCCTATCACTGAGTGACATCCATGTCATGGCTTCGATCCACACACATGTAAGTATAGTAACCTGTATATTTTAGTTATCTTTCATTAATTTATTTATATATATACTAAATTTTTGATTATTTATTTTTTTTACATTTTTTCACATGTAGCTGTTGGACAGGGAGAGCCATATTGCGAAATTTTATTTCTTATCCATTGATCACATTGGAAAAAATTCCTATTGATATGTAGCTCAGAATGTACAATCATTGGCTGGTACGTAAATAAATAATATTTATTTTGAAATTTATTTTATTATGAACTTGATATTAAAAATTATTTTTAGGTTTTATGGTATCCCGTGGTTGATAGAATGTGTGACGCTATCCGTGCAGCATGGGAGGTGGTTATGCATGAGTGTTTGCGTCAGTTTTATTACAATTTGAGAAAGATGGCCATTTAGAAATCATGGGCGACAGTATTTGATGAGTCGTGTAGAGCCCACCAACCAGAGTACATATAATATCAGGTTTGGGATGGATTGTGTGCACGCCAGTTGGCTAGTGGATTTCATAGGAAGACTTTATTTGGTCGGCGGAACTGGGGGAGACTGGAGGTGACACATCGAGCTGGTAGCCGTATTTTCAGTATGAATAGAAAGAATTTGGTAAGTATTTTTTAAAATATTTTATATAACAACAAATATAAACAGTTTATTTTATATTCGTATAGGCAGTCGAGCATCCCGATATTACAGAGTATGATGTTTATCGGAAGATGTACAGTGATCCAGCCACGAGAGTGATTAGAGGTGATCGCCAGCGTCAGATTGTGGTTAGTCATATTTTTTTCAGTTTGACAATTAACTGCATATAATATTTTGACAAGTCTAATTTCAAATTGGAATAAAAGGAGTCATATGAGGATGCGACCTCTCAGACACATGCTGAGGGTTAGGACGAGGTGACTGATCAGACCAGTGCCCATCATTTCGATGAGGCAACATGGATGCAAGAGACTCAGTATGGCTTTGAGAAGGGCTGAGTAGTCGGTATCGACTGTCATGTGACTCCTGATACTTATTATAGTACTGCTGTCATGTCGGCGTCCAGCTCGAGAGGAGCTCATGGAGAGAAATCAGTATTTGCCTCACAGTATTAGGAGTAGTTCTGAGCTTAGAATGACCTTATAGAGAGTTTGCAGATGCAGTAAGAAGAGATGCATCTGCAGCAGTAGTAGCAGAATGAGGAGGATATGAGTCGATGGTAGTAGCAGCATCACAAGCAGATAGAGTACATCCACCCTCTGACATGTAGTTTAGGGATGGAATTTTCTCCACCATCTCCTTCAGCTCCTCCACCTCCTCCAGAAGGCGAACCCAAGAGGTTTTTTATGTTAATTTTTTTGAATTTATCATTTTTTGTAATATGAACTATTTACAGTTTCTATCTTCTATATCGGTGCGAATATTAGATAATTTAATTTGTAATATTTTATTATTTTTTGTGAATATTGAGAATTTTAATAATTTTTATTTTTTAATTATTTTAATAATATTAATATTATTTTTTCATTAATCATAATTTCATTAAATATATATTTTCAGTATTATGTTTTTAAATTTTGTTTGTTTTACTAATAATAATAATAATAATAATATTTTATGATTTTTTTATATTTTTTTGAATATTGAGAATTTTAATATTTTTTAATTTTTTATTATTTTAATAATATTAAATATAATTTTGCAAAAATAATAATTTTATTAAATTTAATTTTTTAAAAAATTTATTTATTATTTGCGATGGGATCTGTTTGCGACTGGTTGCCACCGCAAATAGCCTGAATAATATTTTTTTTAAACTATTTGTGATGGGCCCATCGCAAATAGTCTAAATAAATAATTTAAAAAAATTATTTTCAACGGGATTATGGGCCCGTCGCAATAATTATTTGCGATGGCCCCGTCACAAAATGTTTATATATATAAATTATATAATTGGAGACTTATTTGAGACGGTGAAGTTGCCCGTCATAAAATATATTATTTGCTATGGGCCCGTCGAAAATAATATTTTTTGCGATGCAGTATTCTGAAACAGGATATTTGTGACGGGATACAATCGCTAAAGCTTATTTGCAACGAGATCACGTCACAAATAACCCATTAAAATTATTTAGAATTCTAGTAGTGATTGTTTTTTTTCAGGATGCAAACATAATGTGGAATACATCTATAGCTAAAAAACAATAATAACATGCTTTATGAATTATTTTCATGTTTAATCAATTCCAAGAGCCACATTAGTTATTCTTCTAATGCCCATTAAATTATTTATATATGTATAAATTGATTAAGATTATTTATCATCTTTATGTATTAACATTTCAGAAAAATAAATATAATTCAAAACATATATATCACATTACATAATAAAATAACATGGACCAACAAAATAAATTCACAAATCCCATGTGGTCACAAACCCTATCACGACCCGTCCTCAGGGCCCGTGCCATGACTACCCCAAGCCCTCCTTCCATAGGCTAGGTGCTGGCGACTAGCTCCTAAGGTGTACATCCCAATAACTGGGAAGGCATTTCCTTTTATAAATCATAAACACAACCAACCAGTGTACAAGTGAAAGTAATACACTATGTACAAAAGAAAGTGCTGAAAGGTAAATGGGCCATAATACAAACCCAACTGAAAAGTACAACTACAACTGAATGAAATTACAATAGAAAATGCAAATAGCTGGAAGATAGAAGTAGCTCTTAGGTCGTCCTCTTCGGAACCTACCTTAAGGGTAGGTACAGACAACCTTCTCAACACTCTCACCCGCCAACCTCCTCTGAGTACCATCTCATTGTGAAGTCCACCTTCAGGTATTGACTCGTTGTGGGGTCCACCTCTGGGTACTGACTCGTCATGCGGTCTACCTCCGGGTACTGTCCAGCCCTCGTACACTCGGTCTTTGTCTACGCTGTCCGTCGTCTGCATCCAACACAATGAGGTGCGGGCATATCCCGAGCAGGGGTGAGTATACGATACTCAGTATGGACCCCAAGACCCTCAAGGTCTCACTAAATCCAACAAGGATAATCACAAAGAAAGTTCTCAACAGATAACCCTTACTTAGGTATAAGCCCATACTTATACCTAAGTTATCATGTAACCTATGTCAGCCAGGAGATATCACACAGATACGAAGTCGATGGATAACCACTACTTAGATATATTCCCGTACATATACATATGTTATCAAGTAACCCATCTCAATCATGAGGAAAACCCAAAGGTCATTGACTCAGCTCAAACCAGGATTTTCATTATCGAAATCGCAACTGCTAAAGAGCTCCTCCTATGTCAAGTACATTAATCCTGTCATGACTCCGAGGTACTGCTCAGTAACCTTAGACTGCTGAGGTACTCCTCCTGTTGAGTACCGCAGGTCAGCCACCCAAACCCATTAGTGCTTCCCGCCGGGGTCGGCCACCCAAACACAGTAGTGCACCACCCAAATATCCTGCAAAGGTAATCCTTCTATTGAGAACCATGGGTCTTCCACCCAAAAAAGTAGTGCTCCCTGTCGTGGGTCTAGAACCCAAACACAGTAGTGCTCCCCACTAGGCTATACAAGTCACTCCGACTCAAATCGGACAAGCAGTCATCTGGACTCATCTAGCTACACGGTCTCTGTACTCTGTACGCTCGTCTCTGGGAGGGTCTGCTCCACGTTCTACTGGTAGATACTCAAAGTATCACTAAGTCCCATTAAGAAGTATCTCAAAGTAAAACCTCTTCATATTGGTCTCAATGCAATAGACAGCGCGTCAATCTGATGCTCGGTTTGTGAATTATTAGCCGTTTAGTCCCGGGGGCCCGATTGGTTTCGTGTACGAACCAACCCGGCCATATCTCAAATGTACACCGAACCCCCATAAGGTATGCTCAATGAGACCGTTTCTCAACATGATTACCAACTCCGCTGATGGTTCGCCAAACAGACGTCCAGTTTGAATGTTATCGACTTTTCCGTTCCAAGGGCCCGTTAGGTTTTTAAGCTAAAACCAACCTAACCGTACTCAATCTGTGTCGAAACCTCAAGTGGAGTGTGCCAAAAGATATGATTCACCAAATGGAATCCAAAAAAGTTGACGGCACGTTAATCGGACTTTCGGAACCCATGTTATATCCGTTTCCGCTCTGTGGGCCCGGTTGGTTTCGGGTTCGAACCAACTCGGTCATACCCAAACATTACCGAAAGCTTATGTGTAATATACCATAACGATCGCCGTGATCTAAAGATCACAACACAACTGACGGTGCATCGATCAGAGGTCTGTATCCCATGTTATGTCTGTTTAAACAAAACTTGTCTGAAAAAAGGGGGTCTGGGCCCGGTCTGACCAGGTCCAATACCCCCTGGGTCGGCCAAAACTAGGTCGACCCAACTCGGGTCCGGTTCCGTCCCGGTTGGGCGCGGCCAACCCAGCGCTGGCAGCCCGGTTCGACTCTGGTGGCCCGGCCCGGCGCCGGCGGCCCGACCCGGCCGGTTGAGGCCCGACCAGCGTGGCTGAGTGGACGCGGAATGGGGGGCGATGTTTCCCCCAGTTGACAGGGAACCAACATGGCATTTAATCCATGCGTCATAAATCTGGAACATAAAATCCATTCTGATCTTGCTCCTGCTACCAAAGATCAGCATCGACGGCCTCCTCCGGCGGCGTGCCGCCGCAGCCGGTCGCGAGCGCCACTGTGCCGGTGGGGTGCACCGCCGCCACTTTTCGAGGACCACTGGACGCTCACTGGTAGTCCGTTTCACCCCCCGTCTGCGCCTAAGGTCACTACGGGTCCCGAAATTCACGGTGTTGACTTCAAATCTCCATTGCGGCCCGTTTCATCGTCGCCCGTCAGTCCGCACATTAACAAACAATATGCGGAGGGTCGGGGATTGTTCGTTAGCCCATGCCCTCCGCGTTAGAGATTTTCAACCAGGATCAAACCCAAATTCATTCCCAAAAAATAAACCGACAACCAACACGCATGAAAAAACGATTTGTGGATCAATCGGCAACAGTTGGTCCGCGCTGGTCGTTCTTTGCTCAAAAGATAAAGAGAATATCAAATATAAATTCCCCTACATTTTTCCCTGCAATCAAATATCCCCACCCCGCAAACAAATACTTTCGTGGATCATATTAATAATGAGTTTATCCACGTTCTTTGTTTTAGAAGGAAACAATCATGGGATTATTAACATTCTCAATTTAAACCTATACATTGCCAAGACGTCGCATGTTGTCAAGCCATGGAAAGAGGCAAGCATCGCGATGATCAGATGTCACGGAACATCGGTGCCGATTCTGTTGGCATCAGATAAAAAGCCGTCATTGATGGCGACGTTCCCCACGGTGGTGTCTCCTCCCATGTCGTGGAGGAAGAAAAAGGATTGGAGAAAACATAGAGCAGTCTTCGCCGAGTCGGAAGGCCGTTCTTCGTTGGAGTGTCGGTGTTCTTCCCCAAAATCTCAAGAGCTCCAACCCAAAAAGATTTCCCCCAAATAAAATAATAAGCTCCCTTATAATTTTATTTAATACAAGCCACTTCAAATTCAAACAACCAAACCACCTTATTGATTAGAATGTGTTGGCATGCATTTAAGAGGGGAGGATGTAAAGAGTCACATTTAATCAAGGGAAAGTTGTCACATTAAAACCAAGGGAGTTTAATGGGAGAAGGTTAAGTGGTTTAGAGGGAGGTGCAAGGTTGGGGCTCATGTGGGACCCACCTTCCAATTAGTCACACATGGGAAGTTGGTTGATCATGGGCCCCACCAACTACTTCATATGGGAGAGAATAACCCCCAAAGGTGTAAAATAAAAATGTTCAACAATTTTATTTATTTTAAACTAAATCCCCAAATAATAAAATTCATCCCGACTAAAACGCAACTGCCGTAAATGTCCCCTTAAGCAATTATCGATGTTGCGAGTTCATCGGTGCCCTCAGATTTCAATTCTGAGCATTGGTTCAAAAGATAGAAAAAGCCAAGCGTTTGGTCACTGAACGTACTTGAGATAAACTTCAGAAACTGATTTCGGGCACACCGGGCCTCGGATTCATGTGCCGTCAGAAACTGAGTACTCGTAAAATCCCAAAAAAATTAAAAAAATATCCCTTGAAATTTACATGATTTTACATTAGTCCCACCTCAGGGCTTTACATCCCCGTAAAGCTACGACACACACTAGGGAAAACAAAAAGTGGTACTGAGCATGCATATGAGCCTTCCGCTCCCATGTTCTCTCCTAGAGGTTCTCATGCTACCAACGAATGAGAACTAGAGGAATTGACAATCCACGTAGAACCCGCTCCTGTCGACCCTCAATCTCCATTGGAACCTCCGTGAATGTCTCCCCATCATCGATGTCCATATCCCTGTGGTCGATGGTGTGTGATGGGTCGTGCACATATCTCTTCACCTGATATATGTGGAAGACGTTGTGCACCTAGTGCAAAAGTGGTGTAAAGGTCAAGTGGTATACCACCTCGCGTACTCTGCTGGGGACCTGGAAAGGTCCGATGAAACACAGAGTTAACTTTCCTCCTCGCCTAAATCTCCGTAGACCTCGCCGTGGTGAGACTCGTATAAAAACGTGGTCACCATCCTCGAACTCTAGAGGCTTTCGTTCCTTGTTTCAAACTGAAAACTGAAAACTCCTGCTGCCACGAGGTTAAGGCTGCCCAACTCAAGAGTGATTGGTCGCACCAACCTAAGCATAATTTTACCCTGTACTTCCTGGGTTTCCCTTTTCTCCGACCAAGGAAAAAAACACCATCCCAACATTGTAGATAAGCATCAAACTTTTTTCCTAATACCGTCAATCTGTGTATGAACATAGGTTGCCCAGTCCATACCCAAACTAACGTCGTAAGGCCTTGACGCTGCCACCAAGAGGTTCCAACCAAAACTTTCACCTCAAGAGTCAGATCACACCGTCGTCATAAGTGTGATAATCGATTCTCCTCCCAAAGGAATTTCCAGACATGAGGATCAAGTCAACGGATTAACCGGAAGCTCTAGGTCTTGGACAAGATTGATTGAAGGAAGGAATGATTGGTACCTATGTCTATTGTTACGATAGATCTTAGTAGACATAGACTGTAACTTGAATCATTCCTATAGCTCCTAGGTCACCATCCTTGACCACATGCATCTACTATCTTCCCCTACCCTCCTGCTCCCTGAGCCAGGCGGGGACTAAAAATGTGGGTGGTTTTAATATTTTGAAATGTACACCACTTCATGCTGCTCTCCTAGCACTGCTTCCATGTCTGCTACTCTACGGATTAATCTGTCCTTAATACTTCCTCTTCAAAACATTTTACATGCCCAAGACTTCACGATTGGTGCCAGTTTCCTGCTTTCTCCCTGTTAACTTTCACTGGTTGTATCCACTCAGCCAATGAATTATCAACCACAAAGGTTCTCTATAGCACCCTAACATAAGTAGGAATGCATAGAGGAAAGAGTCATTACTCGGATATCCTTAAACACAACTATCTCAGAGGTTTGATCTCTAAAGCACTGATCATATCGTATTCATCGAGTACCCGAAATGATCGGTACGCCTCGATGAATACTCAAATACTGACACATCGTCCTGTCAAAGCTGTATAAGATCTAGGAAACTCTCAGCCACATCCTCAAGCCAGTCCTCATCAACCTCAGAGTCGGGCTCGCATCGGAACCTGAGTGTATATGACGTGGAAACACATGTAAGGCACTAAGCCTACATGTTTCGTCTACCGGTACCGCCGATTGTAACTACTGACCAACAGGTAGTGATATAGCTGGAACACTACCAGAAGATACTATCTCAGGCATCGGCCCACGTACGGAAGCCTCATCACTATAGGTACCATCCTCATGGTCACCACTGGGAAACACTGGTAGCTAAGTCCACCATCCACTCTAATGGTGTCTCAGCTAGGTGGAAAACTCTAGCAATTGCCTCTAGCAGGTCCTCTGCTATCTGGGAATCTACCTCGCCTCGTAACTGCGGAGGCCTCTGCTGCTAGAACTTGTGCAACACACTCTGTTGGCATGCACCATCTGCTAGTATGGCTAGGATAATCCACCGCCCAACAGGTAATGGTGCTACTGGTACACCACCCGGGCGTGCCAATATAGTAAAAATGGCCATGCACCGGAGCCTCATCGCTCGGTGGGCTATCATCATGTACTATCTCAGAACTCCAACTAAATGTCTGCATGGAGACATCCTGAACAGATGTGACATGGTCAATGGTTTATACATGGTGAGCTGACCTGGTTTAAAAAGTCTTTAAAATTTTTTGGAAACATACACGCAATCAGTGTTTTCATTCACTAATCTAGAAATTAGTAGTCATGGTCCTGGTTTTTGGATACGTAGACCGCCGCACCAACACTGGACTCCCTGATCTAAAGACCACCCTCGGTACCAATAACACTATTTCTTCAAAGAAAAGAAATATCAGAGTCATAAGGTCTGCGGTAAAACCGACTCCTCTAATACCAATTTGTTACAACCCATCCTCGGGGCCCGTGCCGTGACTACCCCAAGCCTACCTTCCATAGTCCAGGGGATGGCGACTAGCACATAAAGCGTAAATCCTGATAACTCGGAAGGCATTACCTTTATAAATCATAAACACATCCATCCATAGTAGATGCGGAAGTAATACACTAAGTACAAAAGAATGTACTGAAAGGTAAATGGGCCAGAATACAAATCCAACTGAAAAGTATAGCTACAACTAAATGAAAGAACAATAGAAAAGACAAACAGCTGGAAGATATAAGTAGATTTTGGGTCGTCCTCCTCAGATCCTACCTGAAGGGCAGGTACAGACAACCTTCTAAATGATCTCGACCACCAACCTCCTCTAAGTACTGTCTCTTCGTGAAGTCCACCTTGGGGTACTAACTCGTCGTGGGGTCCACCTCCGGGTACTGACTCGTCCTGAGGTCCACCTCCGGGTACCGTCCAGTCCTCGTACACTTGGTCTCGGTCATTGTTGTTTGTTGTCTGCATCCAACACAATGAGGTGCGGGCATATCCCGTGCAGGGGTGAGTATATCATACTCAGTAGGGACCCTAAGACCCTCAAGGTATCACTAAATCCAATAAGAATAATCACAAATAAAGTTCTCAACAGATAACCCTTTCTTAGTTATAAGCCCATAATTATACCTAAGTTATCAAGTAACCGGCTCAGCCATGAGATATCACACAGATATGAAGTCAATGGATAACCACTACTTAGGTATATCCCCATAAATATACATAAGTTATCAAGTAAACCATCTCAATCATGAGGAAAACACAACGTTCATTGACTCAGCTCAAACCAGGATTTTCATTATCGAAACCACAACTGCTAAAGAGATCCTCCTCTGTCGAGTACACTCATCCTGTCATGACTCCGAGGCATTTCTCAATAACCATAGACTTCTGAAGTACTCCTCCTACCGAGTACCGCAGGTCAGCCACCCAATCACAGTAGTGCTCCCCACTGGGGTCTTCCACCCAAACACAGTAGTGCACCCCCCCTAATAGCATGTAGAGGTACTCCTTCTATTGAGTACCATGGGTCTGCCACCCTAACACAGTATTGCTCCCCACTGTGGTTCTTCCACCCAAACACAGTAGTGATCCACACTAGGCAATACAAGTCACTCCGACTCGAATCAGACATGCAGTCATCTGGTCTCAGCCAGCTACACGGTCTTAGTACTCCGTACACTCATCTTCAGAAGGGTCCTCTCCATGAGCTACTGGTCGATACTCCATGTATAACAATGTCCCATTAAGATGTATCTCAAAGGACCGCCTCGTCATATTGATCTCAACGCAACAGACGGCGCGTCAATCGGACGCCCAGTCTGTGTGTTATTAGCCTTTTAGTCCCAGGGACCCGGTTGGATTCGTGTACAAACCAACCCGACCGTATCTCAACTGTACCCTGAACTCTCATAGGGTATTCTCAATGGGACCATTTTTCAACGTGATTACCAATGCCGCTGACGGTTCTCCAAACGGACGTCCGGTCTGAAAGTTATCAGGTTTTCCGTTCTAGGGGACCCGTTGGTTTTTAAAATAAAACCAACCCAACCATACTCCAACTGCATCCAAACCTCAAGTGGAGTGTGCCAAAAGATATTTTTCATCAAATGGAATCCAAAAAAATTGGTGGCAGGTCAATCGGACTTCCGAAACACAAGTTATAGCCGTTTCCGCTCCGTGGGTCCGGTTGGATTCGGGTTCGAACCAACCCGGACGTACCCAAACTTTACCGAAAGTTTGAGTGTAATATACCGAAACGACCGTCTCGATACAAGGATACCATCTCAATAGACGGTGCATAAATCGGAGGTCCTTAGTACATTTTATGTCCGTGGAGGCCCGGCCCGGCCGGTTGAGGCTCGACCAACATGGTCGAGCAGACATGGAGCGGGGGGTGTTCTCCCCCCTAGTTGACAGGGAACCATCACTGCATTTAAGCCACCCCTCTTAAATTTGGAATGGTAAAGTAATTCCGTTCCAGCAACTGCAGCCGTGGATCAGCCACGACGGTCTTCTCTGGCACCGTCGCGCCGGTGGGGCGCGCCACCGCCACTTTCTGCGGACCACCGGACGCGCACCTGTGGTCCGTTTCACCCGCTGTCTACGCCTAAGGTCACTACGGGACCCGAACATCACTGTGGATACTTCAAATCGCCATTGAATCCCATTTCATCATTTCACGTCAATCCGTACATTAACAAAAAATCTGTGGAGGGTCGGGGCTTGTTCGTTAGCCTGTGCCCTCAGCATTAGAGATTTTCAACCAGGATCAAACTCAAATTCATTCCCGAAAATTAACCCCGCAACCAACCCACATGAACGAATGATCCGCAGATCAACCGAAAAATGTTGGTCCACGCTAATTGTTCTTTTCTCAAAAGATAAAGAGAATATCAAATAAAAATTCCCCTACGTTTTTCCCCGCAATCAAATATTCCCAACCTGCAAACAATTACTCTCACAGATCAACATAATAATGAATTGATCCAGGTTCTTCGTTTTAGAAGGAAATAATTATGGGATTATTAACATTCTCAATTTAAAGCCCTACATTGCAAAGACGTCTCACGTCGTCGAGCCGCGGAAATAGGCATGCGTCGCGATGATCGGATGTTGTGGAAGATGGGTGCTGATTCTATTGATGTCGGAGAAAAAGACGTCGTTGATGGTGACGTTCCCCGCGGTGGTGACTCCTCCCATGTCGTGGAGGAAGAAAAAGGATTGGAGAAAACATAGAGCATTCTTCGCTGAGTTGGAAGGTCGTTCATCATTGGAGAGTCGGTGTTCTTCCCCAAAATCTGAAGAGCTCCCACCCAAAAAGCTTTCCCCCCCAAAAAATAATAAGCTACCTTATTATTTTATTTAATACATGACACTTAAAATTCAAACAACCAAACCACCATATTGATTAGAATGTGTTGTCATGCATTTAAGAGGGGAGGATGTGAAGAGTCACATTTAATCAAGGGAAAGTTGTCACATTAAAACCAAGGGAGTTTAATGGGAGAAGGTTAAGGGGTTTAGAGGGAGGTGGAAGGTTGGGGCTCGTGTGGGCCCCACCATTCAATTATTCACACATGAGAAGTTGGTTTTTCATGGGCCCCACCAACAACTTCCTATGGGAGAGTATAACTCCCAAATATATAAAATAAAATTGTTCAACATTTTTATTTATTTTAAACAAAATCCCCAAATAATAAAATTCATCCCGCTTAAAACACAACTGCGTTAAAGGACCTCTTAAGCAATTACCAGTGCTGTGAGTTCATCAGTGCCCTCAGATTTCAATTCCGAGCACCGGTTCAAAAGATAGAAAAACCCGCTCGTTCGTTCACTGAATGTACCCATGCTAAACTTCGGAAATTGATTCCGGGCACACCGAGCATCGGATTCATGTGCCGTTAAAAACTGTGTACTCGTAAAATTCCAAAGAAATGAAGAAAAATATTTCCTTGAAATTTCCGGGACATTAAAAAACACTCTCTTTCATAATCAAGACTATAATTATTTAATCATCAAGTAATGAAATACTCATTATATATTCAAATTGACTATCCTTTTTTTAATTTTTTAAAAACATGAATTATATAACTAATTCTAAACATATTATATATATATATGATAATACTACCACATCCAATTTTCTTTTTCATTCACATAAATATTTCAATGATTATAACAACTTGACAAGTTCAGATATAACATGAGATATCATTAGATCCAATTATTGAAATTATTATAAATAATATTAAAAATACACTTAATTATATGAAATGAATATCCAATTTTAATTATATTTATCCATAGTATGTTATATTATTTTTAATTTATTTTTTGATAAAAATATAATAAAAGACTCACAAGAATCATTCTAATATTTTTGTTAAATGAATTTGATTTCCCATATTGTTAAATAGTCATTTTTCAGATAATAATTTCTCTGAATAAGTATCTAATTTTTGTTAAACCTATTTATTTAAAAAATGTAATATAAATTGTGATTCAAACACATTTTTAAAAAATTATAATTAATGATATAAATTCTACAAATGGATTAGACTATTAAATTTACAAGATCCTCATTAATATGAAATCGATGATGATGAACACATTCCATGAAATATATAGTGAACATGAATTATTCCCAATACTCATTTTGATTTCAAATAGACAATCATTAATATAATAGAATTACAATTATAAGATTATTATATATGGGAGGAAAAAATATCTAGTTTTAATAAATATATATAATTTTAGGACATGTTCCAAGAAAGAGGATTATAAAATCAAACTTATTTTCATAATAAATTATGTTTCTACTGTAATTCCATCACTTAATGATTTAAAATTCCACATATTATGATGGGTAAAAGATCTTATATATATATCATAATAGATATATAAAATGAATTCGAATATTTTTTTCAATAATATTCATAAAAAAATGTTGTGGGTCAAAATAAATGAGAATAATAATGTATAAAAAAATCCATGACCTTATTCTCAGTGTGGGCTCGAGGTAGGGTATCTTCATGTTTAAATCACATAAAGAAAAAATTTATAATCTAACCCTAACACATTCACCAAAATCCTAAGTCTATCATTGCGTAACCCCTTATAAAATGATGTAATATTTACATAATTCTAAAAAACATGGGCTAACTATTACATAGATAATAGATATTTGATCAAACAGTACTTATAACAAAGAAAATATGGTTTATCTTTATGTAGCATGGAAGTAAACTTTATATTACTATAATAATTTTCTTTTAACCTCTACCTAGATCCTAGTAACATCTCATCCATAATGTTTAACATGTTTACCTTAACATATTTACATATTTTTTTATATGTCTAATAAAATTATAAAAATAATAATAATTTTCTAATAATTATATATAATAATTAAAAACAGAGAAGATTGAGAGCTCCATTTTTACATAGATTATAATTAAACAAATGTGAAGTGATATGGTTTAAAATTATATAACATTATAAAATCGAAAAAATTGTTTTATTTCTTGATGACATAATCATATATTACAATAGTATGTATGATAATAAAAACCAATAAAATATTATAATTATGAACCTGAAAAATGAGAAACTGAATTTCTTGTTTCAAAATTTTTAATTCTTGATAAAAAATATTTCTTGGCTTAGTAATTATAGTGGGTCTAAATATATCGATCTGTCAATGATATATTTAATAGAAGAATGGGTCAAGGAAATCATTATAATAGATATATATATATTATTCATATATTGTATTGTATGGTAAATGATTATAATAAATCTCTTATGAATTTAAAATTCACTATCATTGTTAAATCATAAGAGTGTGTGGTTCATCTAGATAGATGAATGTCATGAAAATTTCATGTATAATAGGATAATATTACATAATTCATATATACTCACACAAACTAGTAGGTGGGAAATGGTTGTGATATTAAGTTACACATCAGAGAAGTGATAGATATGTGTGCTCATGATAAAATATATGGTGCTGTCATATACCTCACTTCAATAGAAGGTTAATAAGAAAAACATATAAATCTGGTATTTGGAGCACATATTGCTGATATTTTAATTATAGAAATATATTTTTGTTTATTAAAAATATTTGGGATAAATGAATATATATATATATTATATATATATATATATATATTAATGTAAAAAATGAGTTTCTTCGATTATTCATGGGAGTAATGTTTATTTCTCTTTATAAATTACATCTTTAGTCATATATATATAAATAATATTATAATTTATTTCAATCGGTGAGATAAATCAAAACTAGAAGGAAGAAATTTATTTGTGGGTGATAATGTAACATACACGATTTATGTTTTCATTTTAGTTCCCCAATATACTTATTCTATTTTTGGTTATTATAAAATCTAAAATATATAAAAATATTACAATATTTGAATCAAAAAATAATTGTTTATTCAATTCTATGATGCAATGTGTTTGATACCATTGACTATTACAGTACATTTATTAATACACCACTTATAAGTGAATAAATTATTGTGGTAAATAAATATGAAAATTACATGTTCTTTTGAAAGAGGAAATATCTTGTATCCTTATAAACTATGAGATTGAAAATTGATTAAACTAAACATTTAATGCAAAAAAATTTCCTAAAATGACAAATCATATTATAAAATAAAAATAGACTATTATAGTAATGTGAAGTGTGATTAGTTACATTAGAAATAAATGATTCTATAGGATGTAGTTAGGATAATAGAGCTATTATATAATTTTTCTAATGTGTATATAGTAATTGGGTAAAATATTAATAATTATGTTACTTGTTCGATATTAATGGTATCCCTTTAATATATATACATTAATAATTTAATTGAATTATAAAAATATAAATATTTTATTATAAATTATTTTAATTAAACAAAAAATCATAATTTAAAATTATATCATACCTATTCACTTGTGAAAATACCCTTGATTCATGGGAATAATTTTTTCTCAATTATATATTAATGTAATATTTATTACTTTTGATGAATGATATTTGTAAACTGAATTAATAAAATTCAAGTAATGTTTAATTGAATATATTAATAGTGCCTATGAAATAATAATGGATCATTGAATAATAATAAAATAATTATCACATTAAAATAAAAAAGTTATATTAATAAAAGTGTTATTTATTTATAATGTAAAAGTTAATATTTTCAAATTTATATTATGTTTTTTAGTTAAATTTATAGTATATATATAAAAATAAATTAGAATCATTAAATTTTTTATTATTTTGTTAGAAATAATAATAAAATAATTTAGTGTTTTTGAAGATACATTTCAATGGTTTATTATTGTGTTAGGTATTTTAATTTTTTTAAAAATAATTATGTATCTTTTACAATGATTTTAATTAAAATTTAATAAATAATTTTAAAAAAATATGCTATCAATCATTTTATAATTATTAAATAATATGAAATATTAATAAGAATGCTTAATTTTCTAAAATTTGTTTTTATTTAAAATAAATTTATATTTATAATATTAATTTTATTATTTAAATATTCTATTTTAACTATTTAGAACTATAATTTCAGGAAATTTAGTCTATTTTAAAATCATCACATCCAAATTATATTAGATATATCATCTTATATTTTAAATTAAAAATACCAAATTCAATAATAATATAAGGGAAAATGTTGTAAAAATGGTTTATGAAATGTAATATAAAATAGATTTCATTTTTTATAATTGGAATGATACTTGCGGTTATATAATTATATTTTAGATTTATGACTCAATCCAACATTTTTCAACAACATTTCTTGACCTAAATCAATTTATTGATATGTGATTTTATATTTACCCATAATCTTTCTAATGCTTCCAATGAAAGATACCTTATTTTTAAATATAAATAGTTTTCCCCTCCTTTAAATTCAATAGACTTCTATACATTGGGTTATTATTTAATCATTTCCCATATTGTTTCTATATATTCTTCTCTTCATTTTTTGGTTATATTTGGAACCATGAGATAATTTTACTTCCCTTATTTCCATAGTAGACATTTTGAGAAGGATAAACTACATCAATAGAGTTAAAGAATTCTTGATAATGATGATTTCTTAGGTAATTAATTCTCATTTGATTTTGAAATCATTAAAATATTATTTATATTCACAAATTTATTTTTAATGTTTTATATATGTCCCATGAATTAATTTAGTATTAATAAATTGAAGGCCATATATATTTTCTATTTATGGATAATACCAATTCCCACTTGGTTGATAGGGAACCCTTACATGACTTGTAGGGATAGAGGCACATGGCCTATTACATTACCCAAATGCCCAAAGACATAGCTAAACATGGAACTACCACACCAAAAAAGCTTATTCAATGATGGTTCCTAACTCCACACCTTGTATGTAAAAAATTATTTATATTTTATTAAATTTATGTTTATTTTTTTGGAATGGATGTATTGATAATTATGAGACAAGTTATAATAATACATGATCAAAATGTTTTATGAAATCCAATGTTTTCATGTATAGTTGATTTCTGAAATTTTCAAATTCACATGTGATGATTAAAACTCTATAGTTTTCCCAAATCAATGTGGTGGAATAATATAGTTATTTCATGGAATATGGTTTAATATTTATTTTTACTGAGAATATTTTTTAATGAATTGAAATTGAATTTAATAAAATTAATGGGTAAATAGTATATATTTATTTCTAACTAATGGTCATTGATTTTGTAACATGTATTGTGTGACTGTAATACAATAAATAAGCATCATGGTAGGTTATGGTAACTGAGGGGAGAACATTGGTTACTAAAAATAATAACTCATTATCCTCTTAATACAAAGAGGTTGTGAGGCCACCTTTTATTCCACCTTAGATCCACAAGTCATGTTATTGTGGTACAACTAGACACAGTAAGTAGATGATAAAACTATTGGAAAATCAAATGAGCATGGTGTTGGTTTGAATAATGTGAATAAGTCTTGCCCTATTAGGACTTAGGACACCATTAAACATGGAAATATATTTTATGGATTGGAAATTGAGGAATACAACGAGGATAAAAATATCCAAAGATGGGAGAGCATTCAAATATGGTTCGAGGAGCATACCAGACAAATAGAAATGATGGGAGTGTTAATTTTCTCCAAAAATATAGAATAGAGGACAGATGGGGCTTAGGTATTCAATCCCATGGAATGAATAAATGGAATAATGGAATCCAAAAATCATGGGGTTGTATACTGAAAAAATGGGTAAAATAATATTAAAATAAGGATTACTCTATTTTTTGGAATTTAATAAAGATGGGGTCCAATAAAAAGGTTAAACAAAAGGTTAGGGATTGTTTTTTAAATAACAATTAGAAATGTGATATAATGTTACACATTGGGGAAGAAATGTTGTAGGAGGACATAGTGATTAATCCCCCCCCCCCCAAGAATATGCACACATTATAGTAAACAGAACACTAAATGTAGATGCCCACGATGAGTAGGGGTGGTTTCACAAGAGATATATTACTATAACAAGAGGTTTTAATAAAATTGAAATTTTTTCAAGATATTATTTAAATGTGGGAAAAGATGGGTAATCACCATAAAGACCTTATCAAAGAATATCTAAAAACCAAGGAATATAAAATTTAGTGGAAAATATATAGGGATAAATCATATAATATAATTATTCGTATATTTAACGGTTTTTTTATTTCTTGGGGCGTATGATTCATTATGGTTTTGGTGCATATGTTTTTTTATGGTTTCATTTTGTGATGGTTCTCACTTAACACCTTAAAGTGATTTTCATGAAAATAAATTATATAATTAGATAGATATAATCAACCATACTAACTAATATCCATGCATGAATTAATGGTCCTAGACAATTAAAAAAATTGAATTAAATTTTTTTAAAAATTAATGGAATGGTCTAAGGAACTATTGAATTATGTAATAGACATTTCAATTCATAAAAATATTTATATTATTTTGAAAAAAATAAAAAACATTGAATGCCCTTCTTAAAAAAATGGCCATGAAATAAATTACCAATTCATTCCAACCATGATAGATGGAATAATTACAAATAAAATAACAAAATTAAACCTTATAACCAATAACTAAATCTCTTATAGTGATCCTGCCAAGTAAAGACAGATTTATAATGTATTGAAATAATATTTCTTTAATTAGTAAAAATATCTTCTTTGAATCTAATTATATCTATACAACTATTCTACTTTAATATATTCTCTAATTATACAAATACAAGCCTAAAAAATATAGATATTCAGTAACAATTATATAAAAAATATATCCCTATAGTATCATAAAAATAAGTCACCCTTGGGGTTCTATATATCTAATCGATATATACCTTATGGTGTACCAGATCCCTTCATGGGGCTGCACTTACATTACCTATAAACTCATATTTCTAAAAATATAAATTTTAAAAGAACAAAAAAAATCATAAAAACAAAACCAATATCCTCACAACAAGATATTATCATATTTCCATACAACCACAATACGAGAATTAATATCAAGCTCTAAGAATCCACATCCTAATGCATCACCTTCACAATGATTCAATTTTTTTTCCCTATTAATCATATCCTATATTAATATTTCTTCAAACCATACGTATTGTACTATAAAAACCTTAATAAGAATCAATTTCTATCAATGTATACAGATTCTCATAATATAGGGGTTACTTTATATGTTTACTTCATTAAATTCATAATGTTAATCATCCATAACATCTCTCTTGGTTTACTCGTTTTTGAAAAAATATTTTTTTTATTCACATTGGTTAATCTACCATAGGTCATTATTACTATTAAAAAATTGATGTGGACCAATGTTAACATAGAATATTTATAAAAATATTCTTTTATATCTGATAGAAATATTTTTACATAAGGCACAATGAGCGACATTATCTCCTATAGATGATACCTTACCATGTTATTACCCTAATGTGAATAATCCAACCATTTTTATAATATGTAGTAAACTCCTATACTGAATTTCACACTTTTTACATTTACTTTCATAACACTTTAAATTTGTATATAAATAATTTTTTACTATTAAACTATAATAATAATATAATCAAACAATAATGGTAAATTAATATATTAATTTATTATGTATAAACAATCCCATTAATTGTGATTTATTTGTTAAAGATTGTGTTATAAAAATTTAGATGCAAATTTATATAATACTATCATTAATATTATATTCACAATTAATTGGATTGGTATTATATAATTTTGGATGCTAATTTATTTGATTTGATGTCACAAAAAGTTATCATTGATATATATGTTATGTTTATGTTTTTTTTAATATTTTGATATTAGTGGTAAAAATTAAATTATTTTTATTTTAGTATTATTTTATTTATGAGTATAAAAGATATATAAATTTCATGATATTTTATAAAGTGAATCATTAATTGTAATTATGTTTTTTAAGGAATTTGAAAAAAAAATTGGGAATTTTTAATTTTTTAATTTTGTATTTTTATTTAGAAAACAAATTTAGTGTTAATGTTTTACTCCAGAAATTTAATTTCTAAAATAAATAAATAAATAAATGCTTTTCAAATAATCTAATCCTTAGTTTGAAATTTTAGGTGTATAAAGTTTACTTCCTTAAATGGATTTTCATTTATTATATTTTTCAAAATCTTATGGAAATTAATTAATGAAATAATGATTTTAAATAAAAATACGATTTCAATATTTTTTATTATTTTTTTATAGAAAACAATATGGATACATTTTGGTTTTAATATTGTTCCAAAAATAGGTTTAATAAATCATTATGACTAAAAATTTTTATTTTCAATATTTATTTATTTACATGATTCGATAAAGGGTATAAATTATTTTCATTGGTTTTAAATAGATTATGATATGACGAATGATACATCATTTGTTTATGATTGTAAGGAAATTTATTTCATCATTATTGGTTTTAGATTATTATTGTTTTGGTAAAACATATTGACTTATTTAAAATGGATTAACTTTTTTATAAGGTCATAATGGTGTTGTTTGGTTTTTTATATTTTGTTATAATATCACATATTTTTTATTTTATTATATGTAGAATATAAATAGTTGTTAAATAAATGTTAAATTTTTTTATGAAAATTACAATATAACAATGATTTACCATTATGGGATTTTTTCTATATTGTGGGATGGATCATGGTAAATGAGTGGTTGATATTTGGTGTGGAATTTTATGGAATGATTAAATTTATCATTTTAATATATTTGTTGGTGGGATATAATGGTGAGGATATTGGTAGGTCAATTTTTGATATTAATCAATTAATTAATTTTAAATCGTAGTTATTATTGGATGGTTAAGATTATTTTATTAAGTATGTGAACTAGGTGTCTATATCAGGTATTATATGTTACTCCATATACCCATGAAGGTAGAAGAAAATTATTATTATACTTTAGATAATGAAACATTAAGGATTTAGTGGGGATACTGTTCCCTATAATTATCCTTAGTATAAATTAATCCAATGTAATGATATAAGGAAGGGTGATATATACCATCTTCACTCGATAATGACAAAGTGAAAAATAGTTAGAAGATGATGGTATTAATCTATGTGGTAGAGATGATTTCTTTTTAGTAAGTAATATTACTATTATATATTGGTATTGGTTATAAAATTCTCAATAATAGATGACCTCACTATGTAAATATAGTAAATCAATAAGCAATAGATGAAAAAGAGACACGAAATGACTATATAGATTTAGATACCCTTTGGGAGATAGAAATGATGTATGGTATATATTATTTTGTGAAAAATAGGAATATAATATTGATTTATTATTAAAACATCTTCAGTGACTTTTTTTGGAATGATGTAGTCTCACAGGGATCCCACTATGAATGGTATTGTGAAATGGATAATTTTAATATATAAATTGATTATTATGCTCACTAGATTTTATTTAATTGGTCATTTCATTTGAAATTTATTTTTTTAATTTTTAAAATATTTATTAGTTATATATCGGTTGGTTGTTATTTCAGTAGAATATTTGTTCTGGTTGATGTTTTTGAATGGGTGGCCATTTGCATTGAATTGGCATGAGATTTGGTAATCCAGATTTTCTTATATGTATCTATATACAAACCATGAATGTTTTACTTAATATTTGATATATAAATTTATTCATTAGTATGTTATCTTTTCAATTAAAATTTAAATCATGGTATGTATTTAATGGGTTTAAGGAATATATGATTAGTATCTTTCTTATGATATATTCAAGGATTATTATGTATACACATATATTTTTGTGATTTAATGTGTTTTTATATACAATCTATAGATTTATAGTGTCTTTCTGTGGTGTTATAGAATTGAGTAATTTCTTGATTATTTCTAATGGTTTAGAGGACAATAATAATTTTTCATGTTTTTGATATGTTATTTTTCATGTTTATGATATTTAGTTTCTAATAATGATATTTGGGGACATTATAAGGATTTTGAAATATTTATTAGGTTGTATTATATTTTATTAGTATGTGTATATGATTTATAGTATTAATAAATGATCAATTGATTTGTTATCTATGTGTTTCATATTTTTATTTTAATTTATATGTTGGAAAAAGTAAAATTTATTAAAAATTAGAGATATATTTGTATAGAATTGATAATGAAAATGATATCTATATTTTGGATACTCTTGGGTTGGCGGTTGGGTAATTTTCTTCTTGGTAACTATTTTGTAATTTTAATTTAATTAGTCTGGTCAAATGGATGAATATTTTTTATAGAAATAGGTTCTAATAGAAAGAATATTGTGATGTTAACATTACGATAATTAGTTTTGATTGGAATCATAAAAACCAATATTGGTTCACATTTATATACAGATGGAATATCTCTAGGATTATGATATTTTGTCTTGTTAATAGGTATATTGGCTTTGTAATATAAAATCAGCACATTTATAAAACATTGTGGTAATAACCATTCATTTTTGGTGTCATTGTTATTATATATTTCATTCAAGAACATGGATGAATATTTAAATTATGGAATTTTTAGTGAGCATAATTTATTGGTTGTTAGGATTAATATGATACTATTTTTTCTAGAGGATAATAAATAACTCATATTGAATCATTATAGTTTTACATTGTGAATATAATTATTGTGAGGATATGTATAGCACATATTTTCTCTTGTCTTGATGTAGAATTTCTAATTTTCTATTTTTATGTATAAATATTTTGATATAAAAAAATTTCGAATCCAACGATATCTACGATATATACATTATTAATGTATAGTTGGTGTTTAACATGGTTTTAAGGAATTTAACGTATGACAAAACACATAAAAATTCTAATTTAGCATGCTATTTATGTCTTAGTGGTTCGCAGTTATTTAATGATGTTTGGATTATAAATTTTTATAAAAGAGGATACCATAAAGTAGAAAACCAGTTTCATGTTATATAGATGATGAGTGGAAAAAATATATCTTTTTATTTAAATATTAGGTAATTTAGATCAATATGCATTATTTGGGTAGTCATTTATATATCCCACTTGTCATCAAATCATTATCCTAAAAATTAAACATTTTTTCTTAAATTGTTTCATGTCTCCCTAATTTTATCTGTCACATTATATAGATTATTAATTCATTATATTTATTCATGTTAGTCATATTTACATACATTTATAACACTTGGATCTAATATAAATCTATATACTTCTGTATTTTTTCTCAATTTTCGACTTATCTCATGTTGGTGGATGGATTTGGGTATTGGAGAATGGGTTTTTTTTTCAATGTTACAGTGAAACAAATCCAATGGATAGGGTATTAACTTATAATGTCATAATAGATTCTATATGCAAAATATCCATATTGATAGAGGCCACAAAATAATAAAATTATTGAATCATATGTCTTTTTATATTATTATTTGGCTTAGTTTTCTAGGATTTCATTTCTAGATAAAACATTGTCCATTTTTTAAGTAACTCTATTATGCTTGAATGATGGATATATTTTGATCGAGGAAATATAATTTCACTATAACATTGTGATTTGGGGATGTTTCTTCTAATTATTGGAATAATTCCATAAACATGGATATCATTCCTATTATATTTGAAAATATAACATTTAATTATATTCAATAGTTTATTATTTTTTATCCATATTGTTACTTGTAATTGGGAAGTTTATATTTTTACCGAATAAAATGTGGATTTTTTGGTTGTGTAATTGTTTTTTTTGGTAAAACCGTAATTTTAGAGATATGGGATTCAGGTTTTGAATGATTTTTGTTTGGTTTATAATTCCTAGAATATATTTTTTATTATTATTAACCTGCTTCTTCAAATATATAGATAGAGGTTTTGTTTAGATATTTAGGAAATTTATAGACCTCCCTCAAATAGGTGGGAATGGGATAATTTCAGCATATTGTAGGATATTTTTTAAATATCTCATTATTATTTCATCTTTTTATGATATTCAATGTTTGATTTTAGGTGGGAGTCACTAAAATTGTCAAACATTTGGTCTTTTTTCTTGTAATGTAATTTATAAGTAATAATTTGTTCATGAGAATATTAATGTTGATTATCAGGCTGTAATGATTTGTTTGAGATATTTCCTTTCAAAATCATGATTTAATGAGTTGTAATATTATGCAGTGATCTGATTAAATCAATTATTATAGTATGAATAATTTTCATAGAATATATATAATGCACTTTGTTTTGAAATGGATTGGGTGTATGTGAATAAATTGCCGAAATCATACCGAGTATTTAAACTCAATGTCCTTATGCATTTACTTATATATATATTGATGAATTTTATTTTCTATATATATGTTTAATTGGTTTTTCATCTATTTATTTGGATGTAGTATGATAAGAAGTAAAGTATAAAATAGTATTTTTATCTATTTATATTGTGTGTCTTTAGTATAACTACATATATTATAAAATTTGTATTATTTTTTAATATATTTAATTATATTTATATTAAGAAATTTGTAAATCTTTATTGAATTTATATTGTCACATGTGTTTGGTGAATACATTTTCCCCCATGATGTCTGTTTATATAGGTATATTGTTATGAATATTCATATATTCAGTGGATAATGCTGAGAGCCATGAAATATTTTGGTTTAACACTTGGACTTGGTTATGTACGTAGGTAATGCTACTAAAAAAATCCTATAAATGTGATACAAAAAATGGATTTATCTTCCAAAGTATGTCTCCAAGGAGCATATTTCATTTTTTTGGAGAAAATAAGATTTTTACTTCACATTTGTGTATTAAAGTCTTGGAGTATTATCAGTATAGGAATCAAGATAGGATATTTCCTAGGGTGTTTATGAGTGATTGAAATGTAATCAAAAGGCCATATGTTTGAATGGTTGTAAATATTTTAGTTTGATAGGTCACCCTATTGGGAAATATATTTCAGTGTATATGTAATTCTTCTATAGTATTATATGAAAACAATCGTATTACATGAACATGTTCACAACCCGAGGACTTCCACAAATGAAAAATGGTTTCAAAGACAATACTCATCTTGATGTGCAATGTAATTTCATAATTTTATGGTGTGGGTCCACGATGAGGGTGTTTTTATTTAATGGTGGATATAATAACACCCCTATAAAAGAGATCTATAAAAAATATATTTTATTACCCATGTCATCAAGGTGAAATTGTTATTTCAGGTGTTCACTTAATTCATACTCTATGGTCAAGAAATCATGGATGGGAGTAATTATTAGATGGGTGACCACTTAGGATGTTTACCAGGGTGCCTGTGATTGGGAAAAGTAATAATAAAATAACATGGTTTATCTTGTGGGGAAACCCATTTATCTATTATGAGGCCCTAATTACAAATAACATATGGAATATTGGCTAGAAAATCAAGATATAACATGATACCCATGGGGTTTAATGACCATGTTCACCTCTTGAGTAGGTTCATCCCTGAAAAAAGATATTATATTATTATTAGTATAAAAAATCTCTAAATCATCATCATTAATAATAATAATAGTAGTAGTAGTAGTATTAGTAATAAACATATTTCAATTTTAACACTGATTCCAAATTGTCCAACATAGTACAATTACGATCATTATTGTATAATACTCACATAGTTTGTTTTGACAATAGAAATAATATAATTTACTATTTGTTAATTTAATATTTAAATGAAAATTTACAAAATAAATCACAAAACATTAAGGGAATATATGATATAAAAAAACATAAAAAAGTCTTTATTATATAATTAAATCTGGTACTGATAATATTATTTATCTTACATGATAATTAAAGAAACAATTTAGTAAAATTCATTTGATAAATAAAATTATCTTTCCTCAAATCACATTTTTATTAAAAAATTAATTCCTAAAAATAATTTCTAATATATATTATTTAATAAAATAATAATCCATATCATATTTTTATTTCTAAAACAAATGATAACAGATTTCCTACATCATTTCAAAACAAATATGATATAAATAATATTTAATTTTTATTTATCTAATTTTTTATGTATTTTTTATTTCCAACTTACTTTATAATATAAAATATGTAATTAATTTACTATCTTGAAATTAAAGTAGAATGTTATAGTCACCTACAAAATACGAATATTACTAGAATTTTCTTTCACTACCATTATAAATACCTTTAAATAATTGTATTTAAAAAATATATTATAGAATCCATCATTATGTTAAAGAAAATAATATATAAAAGATATTTTATTTGCATCCGAATCGATCCAAATATACGTAACAAGACCCATAAAAGACTGAAATGGTAATTAATGGAATAAATAGATCTCGAATACAATTGATTTGATATGATGATCAATAAACCAACAACTCCATTTATCCATAAACCCTATAAAAATGGTATACAATTCAATAATATGGAGTGTAAAATTGATGATTAGAATTATTAGATAATATTAAAGGAGTTAAATTAGTCAGTATTGGTATTTTCGAGTAAGATAATGTAACGTTAACTTATGTTCATAGTTAATATACATTGTTTGAGAACTTATTAACTTATTCACACATACCATAAAAGAAATATATTCCAAAAATATATGGATAACATACATTGCTTAAAAGAAATATCCCTCACAATGAATTATTTACTCCCCCACAATTATAAAACTTTATAAATAAAATTCATGCTTAAAAAACATGAAATTGTTCTATACATTCATGAAAATTTTCTAATATGTATTATCATTAACATTTCATCTCAAAATTCTATCTCCCAATGGAAAATATCATATTTTAACCCAATCGTTATCTCAGAATAAATTTTTTTGATCACATAACTTGAATATCATAATATATATTCCAATAATATAAAATTCCCCAAAAAATTCGGAATTTTATTAATATAATTTTAAATCCACTATTTAATTAGTGCTTCAGAATCTATAATAAAAGTATTATAAATAATAAAACTATGATATATTATAAATAATTCAAAGGATTCATCTTGAATTTCTCTTCTAAATCACAAGTTTGAAAAATATATAAAAATATTGAACATAAAAATGAATTTACATAATAATATTTATATAAATCATAATAAATCTTAGAAATATATATTTTCATCAATATGACCTCATGAAAAATATATTTCACTTCTATAGATTTTATATCATCAATAAAATTAATTTTTTTTACATAATCTTTGAGTTGTGTCACTATTGAGTTCCTCTACCAGTCCGCACACTAGCGACACATCTAGAGTTATCATAATAACCGTATATGTTCTTCCATTAATCCAAGGCATACCAAATAAGACTATGATCGATACATGTTTTTGTCGCCTTCTATAATTATTAAATGAGACAATTTCATCAAAATCATAGAGAAATAGGTTGATTGAATATGAATATAATTTACCACAGAATTTTATTAATATTTTATATTTATAATTGATAAAAAATTTTAATTTAATTTATCCCTAATCTGACTATGAAATGGGTATTCCTCATTTACTATTATTCTTTTCATACATATCATTAAAAACCAATTCCAAAAATTTTGTATTAAATAAAATAAGATAATTATATTTATATCATCAAATTCACCCTGATCTAAATAAATTTCTCATAGTTATTCTTCTTTGATAATTTTGATATCTCTAATCAATAAATTCCTCAATGCAGTTTTATATCATAGAAAAAATAATTATAATTCACCATTTAATAGATATAATTATATATAATCCCAAATAGATAGTATGTAATTTGATAGATGTTATTCAAAATAATCTCAAAATGTTCTATGAATTTAAAATTATTAATATAATTTATTATAAAATAAAAAATCCTTCATATCAACTTTAGATAAGTATAATTTTTATCTTTACGCTGAAAATGAATAATTATGGTGAAAAATTAATTATCTACCCATGGGGAGGGATATATTGATTAATATTCATATAAGAAAATTAAATCGAAGAATAAAAAATAGATTTCGATTAGATATTAATAATAAAATGTTATTTTATAGAAATATTATTTTTATTATTTATATATATCATTATTTTAGTCCCTTATTGAAATGATTACATTATGCAGTCATATGCAAATTATCTGTCATATTGTATTGAACATATCCAATTGTACATCCATATGTGTTTTTTTATTTATGATATTTTGGAATATATATAATCAAAGTGTTATATTTGGGTTCTTGGTGTCCTTTTTTCATATATTTTTGATATCCAAAAAGATTATAGTCTTGAAAAACATATATCTTTGATTTTAAAAGGATTTCTTCCTAAATAGAAGAAATTTTGACGTTTTCAAAAGTATTTAGGTCATTAAAAAAATGTAATGGTGGATAGTCTGATAATTGATATATTGTCAAGGATGAAGTAGGTTCTATCACCTATATAAATTATTTCAAAATAAATATTCATTTTTAATCACTTTTTTCTTCATAAATAAATGATCCCATAAAAAATGACATTTATATTAATAAAAACCAGTTTTACAAAATTGTAAAAATATAGTTTTTTTATCAATATATATTATAAAAAAAATATGGTCTATTAGGACACCATCATACCCTGTGATGGATCTTCCAATAACTTCCATTCCTAATAAATATCCAATCATGAAACTGCATTCAATGAATTTTTACATGGAAACCATGTCAACAGACATGAGGTGGTCCAAAATATTTTCCCACAATGACATCTATCTGAATTAGGTAAGTGGTTTAAATGTGTGAATGTATTGAAAGATTTGTGAAGAGTAAGATTTAATCCACATGTTATCAGTATTTTCCCTTTACCAAAATTGGAAAACATGAGTCTCTCATTCATGTATACCTTAAGTGAAAATTTGTGACCATATGTATCATGTAAACCTATGATCATAAAACCAATGTGGTCCCTAAATATATATCAACATCTTTCTACACCATGATTTCCATAAAATTCACCATCACAATCTAGATTCACCCATACACCACAATGAAGGAATCAATAAAATTATAATAGTGGTCATGATGCATTTAATGTTATGAATGGCCCTAAACATTTTCAAAATAATTATAAAATGTATAAAATTGTAATCAGAACATTTTTTAGAAATATTGAGTATTGTTTAAAAGCCTAATATGAATCTATGTTGTAGAGTGGAAAAAATAACCCCACTAAAGATCATGATGTTTTGACCCTTGCATATTTTGTAAATGCTCTGAAATATAGTAGATTTAAAACAATAATTTATATGAATTGAGATAATAATATTAATTAAAATGTGATGAAAAAAATATGTGATTTTAAGCCTAGCTTCAGAAACTAAATTAATTGAAATATAAACATCCTTAATTAAAAATTAATAGAAAAAAGAAAAATATATGATCAATTTATTCAATTTTTTAACCTTGTAGGGCAGATCTTAAGATAAGGTTAAAACCCTCAATTTGAATCACGTTATATATAGGAAGAATATTGTGATATAATATAAAAATGAATCATATTAAATGTTCTAAAGAATATTTTAAAAAAATCCATGAAACTAGATAATATTTTTTTTTGGTATACATACCATAGTGATAAAAGTGCTTATTGAATAAAATAGTACATCCTATAATCTCAAAAATAAACATATCCAAAGGAAAAAATAGTAATGATGAAAAATATTTTTAATCACTAAAGAAATATCATGTAAAAACTGTATTTCTATTAATATATTTAGGACGAAAATATTATCATTTTTAATAAACATAACCAGTTTAACACCTATAAATTTGTCAAATGATTTTCGTATTCAGGATTTTAATCATTAACTTATTAGTATTTTTGACTCATGAAATTCATGATAATCTATAGACATAAAATATGTTTTTACTAAATTTATATAATAAATTTATTAAAATATATATATGAATCAAGAATAAAATTAAAAATAATAATTTAATATAGTTTTTCATTTTATTATACCTGAACATTTAATACTTATATTTTAAATTCCCCATTTTAATAATACTTTATATTCTTAATAGTTTTTTTAAAAAATGTCTTACATTTTATACAATTATTTATTTATTCCAATTTGTACTCACATAATACGTTTTAAATTAATTGCAAAATTATTTCATAGTATGAATTTAATAAATATTAGGGTGTTCCCTTATATTCAATTAGGAATGTAACATAAAAATTCCATAAAATCAGAGTAGTAGGGATTCACCTATAAAAATTTATATAAATTTTACACTGAACCATTCTTATTATGGGATATCTTTAGATATTTTTTTAATAACTATAATTATGTCTTTGTATATTATAACTAAATATTTTCATATTCTTATTTTCTATATCTCATTAGATACACTTACTCAAATATTAATATATTTAAAAATTAATATAGAAGATTTTCTGTAATAATTTATTCTATGAGAATGGTCCATTATATAGAGTATGTAAATCCTTATTTTAAATCCTTTATCACCTCACCATTTTAATTTTCAAAATTTCACATCCCCTAGAACCATCGATATTATTTTACAATTCAATTAAATATTTAATAATATATAACAAATTATAAGAACACTAAATTATTGGATTGATATTCCTATATTTTTATGGTTAATATAAGAGAAAATATTTTTTATTTTATTTGTGTTGTTTTATTTATGTATAATAAATAAAATTATCTTTTATTGCAGAATGAAAGAAAATTATCGAATAAAGATTACAATTTTCATATTTGAAATTATTATTTTCAATGTAAATATTTTTTAATAAATTGGAGATTAATGTTAACTTTGTGTTAATTAATAATTAAATATTAATTTTCATGGATATGTATATAGTGATCCATTTTTTGTGGTTAATATAGTAAACAAAATTTTTGAGTAAGTCTTATAAGAATCAAAAAGGCAATTATTGAGAAAAAGGTCATGAAATTAAAAAACAACATGTAAAACATTTTACATATAAGAAAATTTATATTAATGTGGATTAACTAAATTCATAAGATATATATATATATATATTTGGTAGATAAATCTCCATTATTACTAATAATGTTATATTTGACAGGAAATTTGAAAATGAAAAATAGAAGATATGGTTTATCGATTAAACAAAAAAATTTGAAATTATAATTTTTATTAATTATTTAAATACATTTATTAATGTAATTATTTTGAGGGAAATATATTTCATTTTGTAAATAAAATTTATGGTGGATAGAGACAACACTGAAATTTAAAGTAATATATTATTCCTTATGTTAATATTATAATTATTTATAATGATTTTAGTGATAATATATTTAACTATTTAATAATTAGATAATTGTGATAAGGTAATTTGAGGGTTTTCATTTATTTTATAATAATAATAATAATAATTACATACACTTTCCCTTTTAATTTTTGTATTCATTACTGAACAATCAATTTTAAAAACAAGTGTTTAGGATAATAAAATCATAGAACGTTGTGATATAGAGAAGATAAAAATGATATTTATGTTTAAAAAAGGTTAAAAGAAGAAAAAATATTATCTTATTAAATCAAAAATTATAATAAACAAATTCATAGGATGAAAAGGTGATTTGGCCAAAATTTATGTAGAATTTTGTAATAGGACAATAGAGAATATAAAAATTTCTTATTATTGTAAAATATTCCTATTAGATATATATAATTATAAAAATTCATATATAAATTATTTCATACTGTGAGTCTATCATAATTATGTATAATTGTAGAGTTATATTTTTGAAGGATACCATATCATGGAATTAAATGACATTTTAATGTTTTCTTGAGGAATGAAAATAATGTTTTAAAAATAATTTCGTTTAATATTCTATAAGGAATGAGAATTTTTCTAGTTTTTATATTTTGTCAATTTATAGGTCCATGGATTATGGGCATTAACATATAGGGAAAATATAGAACAACATTAATATATTGAGAGATATATTATATTCATTTTGTTTGATGAATACATAAATTAATCTAAATTTGATTAATATAATAGCTTATAAGGTTGGACTATCATATAAAATGTTTATGGATATTTGTTAAAAAATTATAATGATCGTATATTTTAAATTTATTTTGAAAATATTGAAGATATTTAATGTTCAAGTAAAAGAATAAAATTATTATAGAGATGATATTATTGATATAAATAATAATAAATATTTTGTGGATTTTTTTAACATATAATGGAAAAACAATAAGTGCCTAATTAATTGTATATCCATGCCATATTGCAGATAATATATATATTTTATTATCTATAACATGAGGTGTTAGTAATGATCAATAAAATATTCTATGAAATTGCAATAATAGTATGATTCAAAACAAGTGAAAACATTACATGTTATGGTTTTTCCATCAATTATCCCTATAAATAAAGGGGTGAATAGTCCAAAATGTGTTATACCACTATGATTTCTTTCAGTTAATTTAGTGTTATGATTTTATAATTAGACAAATGAATATTGTTTTTCATTCCAAAACACATAATTATATACATAAATTAAATTAAAAAATAATGAAATTTAAATGTAAAATAACTAATTTTCATCTAATCATATATTGATTCAAACAATTTTTTTAACATTGTTATTATGATAGAAAATTTAAAATAAATACAATAAAAATTATAGTGAACTTATTTGTCTTATTCTTGCAATAATGTTAATTATATTTTTCAAAAAGAGCAGAAACTTTCTTGAAAATATCAATCTTTAATGTTTTGATAAAATTTATAAGGGTAAAATAAAAAATTATGGGGATTATCCTAAAAGTATTTTATTACTATTAAATTTTGATATAACCACTACAGATAATGGATGATCATATATATATTATCATAAAATATAATTTTAATATTCATTTTATTGAATATAATTCATCTAAATGTGGCTAGTATTATTTAATTATTATATGGAATACTTTTCCAATTATATATATCATTTAGATATAGTCATTGATTCTCATGAAATATGGGAATAAACGGAAGGTATTATTAATAAATGTGGTTAATCATTGAGTTTATATATCATATATTGAATCCTAAAACAATGATGAGGAAATTATTGATGATTTTATGTTAATGTATATAAATGATTAATTTAACATGTTTAAATAAAGAAATTATTGGGAACCTATTATTTGAGCTCATAATGTTAAAATTTTGGAGACATGAGGGGTATAAAAATTATAATTAGTTTTTTGTGATTATTATATATAATGATAGATTGATGGCACTTTATTATATTATTATTTAGAGGATCTATTATAATAAATATTTTTTTATTAATATGACTTTCACCTTTATAATATTTTCTTCCTATATAAAATATTTATATTTCAAATTATATAAATTAAATTTAGAAAAAAAATCTATATAAGGTTATTATTATTGAATTTTTTCAATTTTATATTTTTTGTTTTAAAATGTTATAATCTTAATTTCGCGAATTATTTAAACGTTTATATGGTTTGGAACAGGATTGAACATATTTTGAAGATAAAAATTACCCATTAACTTTGTAAAAATAATTTACATATAGAAACATTGATTGTGATTCTATTACCAAAAAACATTCAAAATATATTTTTTTTACAAAATATATATAAATGAAATATTTTTTGTATTTATAAGAACTTATTTTCCAATATTTTCAAAATTTAATCCAATATAATTTATAATTATTTTAATGTAAAGGTTAAAAATATTTCTTGTTTGTAAATATTTTGATATACTAAACCTAAATCCTAAAATAATCAATTTTTCATTTATCAATATCATTGATTTTAATGAAACAAATGAATCCCTTATACAAAATATTAATAAAATATCATAGTCAAATGAACACATTAATGTTTTTTTTCTATATTTCTAAATAAAAAATCTCAATTTATTTTTATTATCCCCTCCTTATATTTGATCACATACCATACTATCAAATTTTTTGTTTCATCATAAATGATATAATTTCATTTTCCTAGACCTACCCATCAACTTATAATTTTTCTTATTTACAATTCCATAGTACATTGCATATAATTTGTAAAAAATATTTTCATTTATTCAGAAATCCTAGCTATTCCAAAATGAATGAAACTATTTTAACCTTCACCACCCATTATTCCATATTGTTAATAGGCATATTTTATTAGAATAATAAAAACATCCATAATTTATTTTAATTATTTCTAATTTAATAATGATCTTGATACAAACATTCTTGAAAAAGGTACAAGACTTCAAATGAAATTTATTACATTTAAAATCATTAAAAAGGGTTTTAAATCTCACATAACATGCATTAAAGTCATTCCAAATTTAGATAAAAATAACTTAACATTTGAAATAATCAATTAAATCATATTATGTATTTTTTATACTATCATTAATATCATGTAGACTATAAAAATATTGGTTTAACCTCAAGAAACTTCACAAAAAATGTGTCCAAATCATTAAGAATTTAGTAATGATTATTTGACCCCATGTAACAATATTTCATAAAATTTAATGTCTCATGGTCTTTGTGGACATCTATTTAATCTCACATAGTAGAATTATATCATTAGAAATATCATTTTGATATGTTTATATGCATTAAATATTTTTAAATTCCATTTTAATCTTACAGAACACCATAAAAATGAAATTCAAGAATTATTATTATTTTTCATGCATTTTATATTCACACAAAATAATTCAACTTAATCTATAAAATTATATTTTTCCAAAGAGATTCATATACATATCTATTATTTATATAAATCACTATAATTTTTTTCCATTGGATACAATGGGAATGAAAAGATGAATTTCTTATTAACATTACAAACATATTGCAATTATACCTTCAAACATATATTGAATCATAAGGTTAATAATAATAATAATATTATTACCTCATCAATCACAACCAATGAATTTTTTTTATATCTAATTTCCGATTATTGTTTTCAAATATAATTATGAAATTATGTAATTAATATATTTATCTCCGATCAATTATTATATTCTAATGAGAAAATTAATTTCATTTAAAAAATAATAACTATGTGAAAAAATTACAATCATGTTATGTTAATTTTGATTTATTACTAGAAAATCATAACTCATTAAACTCAATGACTATATAAGATAAATCATCAGAGAAATATAATGTGATATATCAATATTATAATGATGTCTTTTTAGAATAGTTAAATATTTATAAATCTCAATAAACCAATAAAAACATACAAAATCTACTTAATTACGTGAATAGTCATAAAACAATAAATTCTATATATGCCTATAAATTATCATATAATTAATGACAAAAATGTTTTGCAGTGAATGAAAAATTTTAATGAATCACCTTTATTTTAATCTTTTTTAATAGTTCTGCCACCATTAAAAACAATTTCTTTTATGTGATGTATTTTATTATACCCTAAAAAATTAAAAAAATAAAATTCTTGATTTAGAGGAATAAAAATACATCAAACTTAATATAATAATGTATTAAATATGATAATGAACCTCAAATTTTGAGAGGAATTAATTATTAGTGAATTTTTTATAGCATCCTTCAATTTTTCCATTGTTGGAATAAATATTTTCATAAATACCCTAATTTATAGTTATATTTGATAATGATAAATTTAATTATTATGTTCATAATTCGCAATGATCGGTAAAATTTATTGAAATATTTTAATCACATTCATAATCACAACCTATGAGGGAAGGTAGCACTAGAACAACAATAATTCTATTTAATTATGTCTGTATATACATCATTATTATTTTTAATGAGTTAATGAAACTTAATGTTATTTTATATTTTATAATATCTCTAAATTATACTTATATTTATTCAATAACACCTACTTTTTCTCTGAAGGGGACACTGCACCCTAGTCGAATTGTGGGTCAATAATATTTCTAGCATATTTAATATGTCAATAAACAAACAAATCCAAACTCAATTTTCAATAATAATTATGAAAATTAGTATTATATCAATTTATGTAATATAGAATCTGATTATATATTAATAAATAGTCGTGAAAAAGTATGAAAAAACTAGAAAATTATAGATTGGGTTGGTAAAAACTTATAATTAGGGTACCTTGTGACCATAATCCAATAAAAACTATGCCCTTAGGCTTCTTTCCACCATTTTCAAACAATAACCGTAGTTCTAATAGTTTTTTGGAACCAATAATGTGTGTTGGGATTGTATGGAAAAGTCATATAGAAAAATTCCACATTGATCATGTAATGTCTCAGATTTCTCCGTATTTTAGTTTCACTATTATATGGGAATTCCACTGAGACCAGGCTCTGAGAAGACGTGAAGTTCTAAGTAAAAGTAAGCCCGTAAATTATTTAATTAAATAATTAAATAACGCGCGCTTGTGGTTTTCCTCAAAAAGTGGAATAAATCCTGAATGGGTGGTCAGATCGGAAATCCAAGGGCACCGTTGCATTCAGAGAAGCAGGTTTACCCTAGGAGAGACCTAACATCGGCTAGAATAGGTTGGAGGTGAAATCCAATTTTTTGGACGTAACCATAATAAAATAATTAATTAAAATATTTTATTAAATATTGTGGTGGCGAATTTCTTTTATCCTTTTTAAATAAAGGCGTTCGCAAGAGTCCAGGGTGACAGAGCTCATAAACCTGAAACCCCTGGAGGCTCTAGGAAAGCTTTGGAGGAAACCCCCCAATGCAGCGACGACATTCTTGACAAGTTTCACCGTTGATGACGATGCGGCGACTAGATATTCACCAATGAATTCAGTGAATCTAGGTAGGACGTTTGATTGTGGTTTTCCTTCCCTAGTCTTTATTCCTATGATGAACTCAGACAAATCCCCAAACTGATTAGCCTACGGATCAATCGTATTTGCGGGATGGTAATTTGAGGGGATTTTGGGGAAGATCTTCTTCCTTGTGATTTAATCTGTTGAGTATTTTTGGGTTGATCTAATGGCGACGAACTAGGATCGTCACGAACAATGATCGAGGATCATGCCTCTTGTTCGTTTTGCGATTATATTCCCCATTCTTCGTGGAGACTCCTCGTTCTTCACCGTGCTTGAACTTCATAGAGGAAATAGATTATTGCACATTAGTTTGTTGGCGCAATGATCCTAGATTGTAGATCCAACATTGGAAGGTTGGTCCGGATCTGCGACGAAGGTTTCAGCGGACGATTCAGAGCGGATCAATAAATATGATTTTTGGGAATTTTTCGTCGGATGGATAATTGGAGGTTTATGACCTGATCGAAGGACCGACAACCCCCAATTCGGTGTTCGAATGATGGGACGAACCAAGACTGGAAGAATCGAGATGAAAAAATGTGAGATTGCAGATTTGAAGATCTGATGAGGCGTGAGGAGGAAGATGATGTTTCTGGGAATTTCCCGACTACATGACATGTAGTATGGTCTACACAATGTGTGTTCATCGGCAGACCACTTAGTGTGTACTCTGAGAGTACATAGACACAGGTTGGTTACACAGCCATGGACACATCACCTGTACCCTTCCCAACCAGACCCAGCCAGATATAAAGGATTAACGTGTACTGGTACACGGGCAGGCGACAGAGACAGACACCATGTACGTGCATATGACCGGGGTACAGGGGTATTTTCTATTTGACAGGGCACGGTGTGTGCATTAACATACAATCTGTGTATATTGCTTTCCTACACAACATTAATTTCAGACATGGTCAGTAACCGGAGTCAGGGAACACGGTGTGTGATCATTCTACACATCGTGTAGTTGAGTTTTACACAGCTTGGACAGGTGACACGGGCCATTTACATGGGCAGTACCCAGGGTCCAGGAGCATGGCGTGAAATCCTACTACACACAGTTTAACCTGTTTTACATGGCTTGATCCAACTGCATTCTGTGACTTGGACTAGTTTCCTTAGGGTTCGTCCCCTTGTATTTTCTCCTGAAGGTTCTTGGTATCATTTCCTACTTATAAGAGTATGATCACTTTAGCAGGACTTCCAGACTAGTGTTGTTGGAATCCCCTCCCTGTGACTTAGAGCCGGATCCGTTATTCCTCGTGGTACCCTAGGTAGGGTTTCTTGGTTTCGAAGTGACCTACTTTACTTGGGCACTGATCCTCTACTTAGTAGGTTAGTTAAGACTTAGTTGTTGGAATCACCCCATGGCTATTGGTGGTGATCCTCATATGAGCATCATGTTATCAAGTACTTGGGGAGTGTGTTCTCCCGGAACAAGTACTTATTTTCTCTCTCTTCAGACATAGGAGTGTGTTATCCTTGTTACGTTCTTAGTGGAATCTTAGAGCTAGATCTTAGTGATGGTTTCACGATGGTCGAACATGTATGAGTATATCTGGATATTCTTGTTATATGTTCTTTAAACATATATTGTGTAGAGCTTCCTGTATCTTTCCTTTGTGGAATTTCCCTTATTGTATTCCTTTGAGGTTTCGGGGTGTCCTACTGGGTATTTTTATACTCCCCCATGTGCGGGCTTTTCCTGCACGTGTCATGTCTTGTGCAGACGAGCGAGCCATTGACATGATTTTTAGCGGACCAGGACCAGATGGTGCTCAGTGATATTTGATAGGCCGAGGTGTGTTCCTACGACTATGGATTGCAGTCCCAGTACCTTTCTTTACAGGTTGGACTTTGTTACAGACTCTCTTTTGGTGGTCTCATACTTTTGGCCCAGGGTTTTAGATTACTGTACTTTACATTCATTCCATACTCTGTTGGTTGTGATTTTAGTGTATGCATGCATTTCGATTTTTAGTAGTTTTTTAATTTTCATCTTTGTGGGCTTGGAGATGTGTGTGTGTTTGCAGGTTTATAGGCAGTGCATCCCATGTTAGTGACATTCCTACTCGGTGCTAGTCGCCAGCACCTGGCCTATTGGAGGTGGGCTTGGGGAGTTGCGGCACGAGACCCAATAGGACGGGTCATGACAGAGTGTTATTAGAGGTTGTTAGTTCTACCATAGGACTGAGAGTTTGTTCGTTGGTTTGGGGAAACAATGTTAAGTGGTTCGATTTCATATTTTAGGTCAGGGACCCCAGTGTTGGTGTGGGCGGCCAATGTATCCATACAACATGACTATGATAACTTGCTTTTCGACTTGGAACATGAGAACACTAGTTGCAGGGTAAAATAATGGTACTTGAATCATATAAGAATGGGTTGTGGTTACCATGTCCTTCTTGAGTCATCTCTCCAGATATACTCACTGACGGAGATACATCTTGTTTCTTTACAGGATGCCTCCATGATGCGCACCCGCTAGGATATAGCAGATCGATCACGAGGATGATCCCCTCAGTGATGAAGCTTCGATACAGGGACCAGATCCCCCATTTTTACCTTCGGGTGGTGTGCGAGTTATCCCAGAACCTATGGAGTAGTATTTAATGTCTGCTGTACCAGTGGAGGAGGAGCGCAGGATGAGCAAACTTCACGAGTTTCAGAGACAGAGACCCCTCAGGTTTCGAGGTGAGCCTGACCCTATGGCAGTAGAGTACTAGCTCGAGGTAGTGCCTAGAGTCTTCCGTTTGGTCAGGACACCAGCAGATCATATGGTGATCCTAGTAGTGATCCTTCTGTAGGGATTAGCAGGACGATAATGGAGTTTGTTTATCCAGACCCATGACGAGGCAACTCATGCATGGTCATAGTTTGAGTATCTCTTTAGAGAAGAGTTTTCTCTAGCTACCCTGAGAGCAGTACGTATACAGGAGCTTCTTCAGCTTCAGCAAGGGACCATGACGGTGGATGACTATTAATCGAGGTTTACCTACCTCTCAATGTACTCGATGGATGTGGTCAGGGATCAGTACTTTAGATCTTTATCTTTTGAGTGGGGCTTGTTCAGAGACATCCGAGCTAGCATAATCCCTATGAACATTCCTACTTATTCTGGGGTGCTCGAGTGGGATTTGGAGGTCGAGAGCTTCTTGGAAGTGCAGAGGCAACCATGAGTTGTCAGTAGTGAGTGAGCTGGAGCAGAGACCTTTGTAGAAGGGAGCCGACGTCAGGGATCCAGGCGCGGGAGTCATTTTCAAAGGAGACCCCAAGACAGAGGATCTATCATACAGTGTTCGCAGGGCGCATCCAGCCAACCTCGAGGGAGGCGATACTACTCTTGTGATTGCAGGGGACATATCGCTCGAGATTTTCGAACCCACCGTACTACTGACATGGGATTAGTAGATGGACCACCGAGGCAGAGGCCACGTGTAGAGCATACAGATGCGCGGGGTGGCATATGTGGTAGAAGATCTGGTAGAGCATCTTGAGGTGGTCGGTGTTTTGACCTTTTACCACCACCACACTTAGGAGGTCCACCCCAGGCTCAGGGAGCTGGTTGATAGAGGTAGGGACATCTGCAGCTAGCAGAGGCTTATGACCTAGGTACTCCTAGAATGATTAAAGGTAAAATATTTGCCTTTTATAATTTGGCTTCTGTACAGATAGACATAGGTGCTAGAATCTTTTTTTGCATTTTTATCTTCTTCGATACCTTGAGATTCCAGTTGAGCTGTTGACTCGACCCTTAAGCTTAGAAACACCGACTCGAGAAAGTTCAGAGATCACACACCCTTACAGACAGTGTGACCTGACCCTTGGAGGTGAGAGTTTCGGTTAGAACCTCTTGGTGGTAGCGTCGAGGCCTTACGATGTCATTCTAGGTATGGATTGGCTATCCATAGTTGATGCCCAGATTGAATGTTTTAGGAAAGTGGTGCGGTGTATCTACAGTGATGGAATGAGGCTCTCCTTCATCGGTGAAAAGGAGACCCAGGCAGCACAGGATGGACTCGTGCCTAGGAAGGTAAAACCATTTTCACATTAGTTGGATATCCTAGCCCTTGGCACAACAGATGTTACAGGTTTCCAGTTTCCAGATGTAGAGTTTGTGTACAAGGACGTCATTCCGGAGGATGTCCCCAGACTACCTTCCCTTCGGGAGATAGATTTCCGCATTGAGCTGTAACCCGGGACGACACCAATATCAGCACCGGCATATCGGATGGCTCCTGCAGAGCTTTGAGAGATGAGATTGCAGCTGGAAGACTTGTAGAGGAAGGGATTTTTGAGACCCTGTGTTTCACCCTGGGCGGCCCCAGTGTTGTTTTCCAAGAAGGCAGATGAGATATTGAGGATGTGTGTGGATTTCCGGCTCTTGAATGAGGTTACCGTGAAGAACTAGTATCCACTACCGAGGATCGATGACCTCTTCGACTAGTTAAGAGGGGCACGATGGTTCTCGAAGGATGATCTATGATCAGCCTATCACCAGTTGCGAGTATGATATTAGGATATACCGAAGACGACATTTAGATGTCACCACGGTCACTATGAGTACCTATTGATGCCCTTCGGCGTGAAGAACGCCCTGACAGAGTTTCTAGGACTCATGAACTGGATCATTCATCCCTATCTAGATCGGTTCATAGTGGTCTTCATCGATGATAAACTTGTGTACTCTGCGTCCGAGGAGGAGCATGCGAGGCATCTAAGGATGGTTCTGGACACACTTCTAGAGCACTAGTTGTAGGGGAAACTCTTGAAGTGTCAATTCTGGATACATGAGGTCTACTTTCTGGGACACGTTATCTCAGAAGATGGTGTAGCAGTGGACCCAGCCAAGGTAGAGGTAGTTTTAGCATTGGAGCCTCCCCGGAACTTGGTGGAGCTATGGAGTTTCCATGGGTTGGCAGGCTACTATCGGAGATTCATTCTTCATTTCTCCAGGATTTTAGCACCCATGATAGATTTGACCCGAAAGGGGCATCATTTCATGTGGATCGAGAGATGTTAGCAGTCTTTTTAGCAGTTGAGACAGAGTCTTACAAGTGGCCTGATCTTGAGACTACCAGAAGAGGGCATTGAGTACGTGGTGTTCTTCGACACATCATTAACTGGGATTGGTTGTGTCCTGATTCATAGACAAGTGGTGATTTCCTATGGCTCACCTATGTTGAGGCCACATGATAAGAACTTCTTGATAATTGATCTTGAGTTGGAAGCAGCAATCTTTGCGTTGAAGATGTGGTTGCACTACCTGATGGGCGAGCGGTTTACCATCTACTCTGATCACAAGAGTCTCAGATATATCTTTTCTTAGAAGGATTTGAATTTGAGACAGAGGCTATGGCTTGAGTTCCTCTAGGATTACGACTTTGAGACCATTTAATCTCATAGGAAGGGGAACATTGTGGCAAATTCTCTCAGTAAGAAATCACGTTCGCAGTTGTTGGATGAGGCGATGAGGCAGTTGGCCTCTTTGCAGTTATCCTTCATGGATAGAGATGAGGGATATTACCTTCAGTTGATGGTTGTTACCCCTCCACTATTATAGCGAGTAAGGTAAGTACAGCTCAAGGATGATAGTTGTGAGGCTTTACGTGCTCGGATATCTACAGGCGATGCTACTGATCGATATTCAAAAGCTGGGGAGCACGTTGTACTTTTCAGAGGGTGAACAGTAGTGGGAGTGATGTTGTAGGAGGAGGTTCTGATGGAGTTACATACATCTATTTTGGTGGTTTATCCAGGATTGGAATAGATGTACCAGGACCTCCTACATCAGTTCTGGTGGCTAGGAATAAAGAAGAGTGTGTCAGAGTTTGTTTTCGGTGCCTTACTTGTCAGAAAGTAAAGGCTGAGCACCAAGTGCCAGCAGGGTTGAATCAGCCCCATGAGGTTCCAGAGTTGAAGTGGGATGGGATATCCATGATCTTCGTGATGGGTTTACCATGTACATCCAGCTGACACGATGACATATGGGTGATCACTGACCGGCTCACCATGTCGGACCACTTCCTTTCCATATGGAAGCAGAGTTTAGTAGAGAGCTTGGGACACATCTAAGTGAAAGAGAGAGTTTGACTTCATGGAGTTCCATCCACAATTTTCTCAGACCATGATTCTCAATTAACATCCCGTTTGTAGAAGGGATTGCAGGATGCTTTTGGGACTCAGTTACGCTTGACAACAACATTTCATCCTTATACTAATTGTCAGACAGAGCGGACCATCCAGGTTCTGAAGGATATGCTACAACCTTGCATACATGACTTTGGTTGTAGCTGAGAGGATCACCTACCACTGCTAGAATTTGCTTATAAGAATACTTATCATTCCACTATTGGTATGGAACCATTCAAGGCTTTGTACGAGTGGCCATATAGGTCACCACTTTGCTAGACTGACCGAGGAGAGTCAGCCCTCATGTGCCCAGAGATGGTGTGAGCTACTACAGAGAAGGTGCATGTTATCCAGGAGCGGATGAAGACTTCACATTGTCTGTAGAAGTCTTATGCCAACCAGAGATGGAGGCCCTTGGAGTTCATGGAGGGAGACCATGTGTTCATTCGGGTCCCACCTCGATGGGGATTGCGATGATTTGGTGGAGGCAGCAAGCTATCTCTGAGGTTCATTGGCCCTTTTCATATTCTAAGTAGAGTTGGAGAGGTGTTGTACCTCTTGGCTCTACCTCTATAGATGGACCGGGTACACAGCGTCTTTCATGTGTCACAGCTGCGGAGAAATGTGCATGATCCATCGCATGTTTTCGACTGGGGTGAGATAGACATTGATGATGGAGTGACCTTTTCTGAGTACCCATTGGAGATTTAGGATCATTAGGAAAAGATCCATCATGGGCAAGTTATTCCCTTGGTACGTGTCTGGTGGAAGCACAAGAATCTCCATGAGAGCACGTGGGAGTGTGAGGCTCAGATTTGTGTGGAGTACCCTCATCTTTTTTAGTATAATTTGTTTTGGATTTTTGGGGTTGTAAAGCCCTAAAGTGGGTGTGATGTAATTTCTTGGATTTCTCCATATTTTATTTTTATTATTATATAAGAATTCTTCCGAGACTAGGCTCTGAGATGGCGTGCTGTTCTGATGCCCAATATGCCCATAACAAATGTTTGAATTTAATTAAATAATTAAATAACGCACGCGTGTGGGTTTCCAAAAGAATTTGAATAACTCTTGAACGGGTGATCAGATCGGAAATCTGAGTGCAATGTTGCGTTCCGATCAGTGGGTTTACCCAAGGAGAGACCTAACATCGGCTGGCACAGGTCGAAGGTGAAATCTAATTTTTGGACGTAACCATAATAAAATATTTTATTAAATTATTTTATTAAATCTTGTGGCGGCGAATATATTTTATCCTTTTTAAGTAAAGGCTTTAGTAGAGGTCCAGGGTGACAAAGCTCATAACCCTGAATCCCCTGGTGGATCTGGGAAAGCTCTGGGGGAACATCCCCAACACGGCGATGACATTCTTGAAAAGTTTCACCAGTGACGACGACGCGACGACCAGATCTTTTCCAACAAATGCCGCGAATCCAGGTAGGACGTATGATCTTGGTTTTCCTTCCCCGTTCTTGATTCAAACAATGAATGGGGACTAATAAAAAAATAGATTAGCCCACGGATCGATCATATTTGTGTGATGGGATTTTTCAGGGATTTTGGGAACGATCTTCATCCTTGTTATTTAATCTTTTGATTTTTTTGGGTTGATCTAATGGTGAAAAACCCGGATTGTCATGGATAATGATCGAGGTTCGTCCCTCTTGTTTGTTTTGTGATTAAATTCCCCGTTCTTCGTGGAGACTCCTCATTCTTCCCCGCGCTTGACATTCTTAGAGGAAATCAATCGTTGCACATTCATCTATTGGAACAATGATCCATGAATGTAGATCCAACCTCGGAAGGATTGTTCGGAGATGCGATGATTGTTTTGGCCGACGATTCGGAGCAGATAAAAAAATATGAGATTTTGGACGTTTTTCATCGGATGGATCGTTGGAGGTTTATGAACTGATTGAAGGACTGAAAACCCCAAATTCGGGCATCATATGATGGGGAGAACCAAGACCTTAAGTATCAGGATGAACGGACGAGAGATCGCGAATCCGTAGATCAGCCGAGGTGAGAGGAGGAAGATGATGTTTTTGGAAATTTCCCAACTACACAGCGTGTAGTATGGGCTACACGGTGTGTGTTCGTCGACGAACCACCTTGCGTGTACATTGAGAGTACACAGACACGAGTTGGGTACACATCCAAGGACACGACGTGTGTACCCTTTCCCGGACAGACCCATCCAGATACACGGGATTCCCCATGTACTAGTACACGGGCAGGCGACACAGATAGACACTATGTACGGGCATACGGCCAGGGTACACGGGTGTTTTCTAGTTGAAAGGGCATGACGTGTGCATTCAATTACATGTTTTGTATATTTCGTTCCTACATGACGTCAATTTCAGACACGGGCTGTTTACATGGGCAGTACCAAAGTTAGGGAACACGGTGTGTGATCATTCTACAAGCCGTGTAGCTGAGTTTTACACACCTTGGATGGGTCATACATGCCATTTAAATAGGCCGTAACCATGGTCGAGGGGCACGACATGTAATCTAACTACATACAGTGTAAACTGTTTTACATGGCTTGAGCCATCTGTCTTCTATGAATTGGACTAGTTTCCTTAGGGATTATCCCCATGTCCTTTCTCCTGAAGGTCCATTGTATCATTTTCTACTTATAAGAGTATGATACCTTCAGCAAGACTTCCGGAATAGAGTTGATGGAATACCCTCTATGAGACTTAGATACAGATCCTCGGTTCCTTCATGGTACCCTAGGTAGAGATTCTTGGTTTCGATGTGACCTACTTTACCCAGGCACTGATCCTCTTCTTAGTAGGTTAGTTCAAACTAATTTTTTGGAATCACCCCGTGGCTATTGGTTGTGATCCCCATCTGAGCATCATGTTCTCAAGTACATGTGGAGTGTGTTCTCCTAGAACGAATACTTCGTATCTCTCTCTTTAGACATGGGAGTGTGTTCTCCTTGTTACGTGCTTAGTGTAATCTTTGAGTTGGATCTTAGTGGTGGTTTCACGATGGTCTAACATGTATGAGTATATCTGGATATTCTTGTTATATTTTCTGTAAACATATACCTTGTAGAGCTGACTGTATCTTTCCTTTATGGTATTTCCCTTGTTGTATTCATTTGTGGTTTTGGGGTGTCCTTCTTGGTATTTTTATACTCACCCCTGCACGGGCTTTTCCCACACGTGTCGTTTCTTGTGCAGACGAGGGAGCCTTTGACATGATTCTAGGAGGACCAGGACCGGACGGTGCTCAGTGAGATTAGACAGGCCGATGTGTGTTTCTACAGCTACAGATTGTAGTCCATGTACTTTTCATTACAGGTTGGACGTTGTTACAGACTCTCATTTGGTGGGCTTGTACTTTTGGCTCAGGGTTTTACATTACTGTACTTTACTTTCCTATCGTACTCTATTGGTTGGGATTTTAGTGTGTGAATGCCTTTCCATTTTTAGTAGTTTTTACTTTTTAGCTTTGTGTGCATGGAGATGTGTGTGTGTGTGTGCATGTTTATAGGTAATGTCTCCCATGTTAGTTACATGCCTACTCGGTGCTAGTCACCAACCCCTGGCCTATTAGATGCGGGCTTGCGGAGTTGCGGCACGAACCCCATTGGGACGGGTCATGCCAGATCATGATTGTAGGTTATATGATCATCCATTGATATAATATTTCTAATTTCATTGTAATTGTAATTATATAAATTCATATACATACACATATTATAATGACATGCGATTATCTATACATTATATTGATACATAGTTAAATAACATTGATTTATAATAACAATTATACTATCACAATAAATAAATAAAATGAAATTTTATGTATTAAAATTTCAAGTGGGAAATAATCATTACAAATAAACATAATACCTATTATAAAATACTCTATATTATTATTTTTCATCAATTAATTTTTAAAAAAGGATTTCATTCGAGGGGCCATTTAAAATAGGGAATTGTATTTCACCTTAAAATTATAAAATTTAAAAAGTAAATAATTATTTTAATATGCAATAATATTTTTATAAATTGAAAATTGATGTTTAAATTACTTATAAATTTAAATAAAATAAATAAAAATAACATGAATTTTGATATGGTAATGTTTCAATTATAATAAATTTTTATTTATATATTTTATTTCCATATAAGTGAAATATTTCTAAATTTTAGAATTATAATTTGAAAAAATTATCTTTCTATTTTATTAATAATTTTAAAATAATATCCAGATGAGTTATTGAGATATTGATTAATATAGTTGATTCCTAGAGGAATAGTTCAAAAAATACTTATAATACTAGAACACTCAATTTTATGAAACTATTCTAATACAATAAGTAATAAAAATTCTATTTAAACCTATTTATAAAAATTTAAATTTATAAATTAATTAAATATATTTTAAATTAATATGTTGAATTTAATTTAATTTATTATTTTTGAAACACAAGTAATATTTTTATCTAAAAACTATTTTTATTAACTCATATTAGTTTCCATAACAAATTGAAATTGAATCTCATAACAATGATTTGATATTCATTATATAGACTCATTTCACATTTATTTTTCTTCCATATTGTATGATTACATTGAATAATTTTAATCTCTATGATAATAGATAATGTAAAATTATTTTTTTTTATACCCATTGATCAATATTTTTCAAATATATTCTATTAATATATATATTTTAATAATATTTATTTTATTTTTAAATGCATTTATAATTATATTAACAAAAATTTATTAGGTAATTAATAAAAATAATTAGAATGGATAATGGATAAAACACCCTTTTTATTAAAAAAAGTTTTCCCATATATAAAATATTATAATTCAAATGTTAATTTTATCTATTTTTGAAATTTATTTTGAATAAATGGAGATGAAAATTGGGTCATAAAATAAATTTTTAAAAGATATATTTTAATGTAAATTATAAGTTACATGGGTAAAAATCATAACCTCAATAAAAAATTATAAAAAATTAAAATATAAGAGTAATTTATATTATGAATTTCTGAAACATGTCTCTAAATTTATGAAATATACATGATCATCCCTAGATCTTCTTACACTCCATTATTTATTAGTTCTATATTCATAAGATTGTGAATATTATAGTTATATCATGGAAAAGTATTGGGTATTCACAAAAGTACTTAATAGGGTATGACATCCACCCTATTAATCATGAAATTTATCATTAGTTTTTATGTTTATATAAAATCATTTTTCCTATTATATAATTATTATCAATTTACTAAATCAATTAGTAACTAAAAGTTTCCCTAAATTTTTAATTTCTAAGAATTATTCATAATAATGTTAAATCTCCTAACATGGGTATTATATAATCCTTTATAATTCTTATTATCATAAATATAGGTATATATTGGCATAGATATCATTACTAAAATGAATACATATTATATTAATTGAATAACAATTTTTTATTCCTTTCCATCTACCTATAAAAAATGATCAATGAATTTGCATTTATGCACACTACCACATGATGATAACTATTACATTACATTATTCCAAAAAAATGAGATGATTCAGAAAATCTGTGGGATTACTCATACCGTAAGAAAGTGTTTTTCACATCCTCATTAGATTAGAAGATGGCCCCAACATTAGTATCGTACCATGGCATGGTTGAGATCTAGGTTTCAATTGATTCTCACTTTAATAAGATATGATGTGATGCTCAGATCCTATGTCCTGGTCTAGCCACCCAAAAAGTATAAATGGCCCATCAATATATGTAGGGAAAACCCATAGAGTTAGATTTTGGTGAATAACTACATATAGATTGATCCCATCCCTCATTAGATACATTGTGATGGAAGAATATATACTGAAGGTCTGGGCCCCAATTATACTTTCCATACATCGATTAACACAAATAATTTCTTATTGATGTTAACACAAATGGATGAATATCTTATACTGATGGAACTAAACAATATGATTCATTCAAAATAATATGTGCCTTGATTCCAGTCCACACATTATACATAGTGATACCCATATATCCACTATTTATCAAAACTATAGTGCTACATTCATTCCACATCAAATCCCCAAAATCCTTATAGTGTGATGTTAAACTGGACAGGTGAAAATAATAGTCACATGAATCTAAACATCATGATTCCATTATAACTATGTTTTTCCTAATTTATATCCACACATGATACATAGATATACATGAATCCATACTATTAGTCAGTGTTGTGGTGAAATATTCCTTTCATGTTATGTGACCTATTGCATTACCAAATGAAATTATACAATATGGTGAATGTTCTTGTGGAATAAAAATTAATTTCAAGCTTACATAACAACAATTTGGGGATTGATCGTCATTTTGGAGATATACTTAGTCATGAAAAAACCCTATGTCTTGGGCCCAGCTGTGGAGTATGGGATATTCCCCCTCCCTACATACAAACAAAATTGATGTTGGGACCCAAATGAGGGACATTCTATTTATAGGGAAACTTTATATAAAATTCCATCTTATTGTACACGACTCATATCCATTCAAGGAACATTTTTAAAACTAATTTTTGATTGATTATTATCCATATAAGATATTTAGTGATACATGGATCACAAAACCAGGGTCCAACCACAATAATCAAAAATCAATGCGAAAAATCCTCCTCCTGAACATATCAATTTGTGCTGCATATATTGTTCCCATTTAAAACTAATTATTTCATGATTATTGTTATCACAATATACATAGAGACAAAAAAATATCTAATTTTGAATCCATACACACACAATAATAATGTTACCTCTATATTTATGGTATGAATTCACACTAAGAGAATATTTAGAAATACATGTGGGTTGATTCTCACTCTAATAAGATACATAGTTATTCTTGTATCTTACATCCTAGTCCAGCCACTACAAAATCAAAATTACCCTATCCTTTAAAAATTTTCATTGGATCATACATTTTACATTACTTGTTTCTTATACCAAGAATATATCACATGGGCTTATGATTTTTTTAATGGATTCCTAGTATGATTATGGAATGATAATTTTCAACATTGTTGTTATGGTCCTCGTTACATGAACTTAAATGGTTCACCACACATCTAAACAATATGACATTAAAAAACATAATTTAATACAGTTTAGAATAAAATGTGGGATGAAACCTCTTAACCTAGCATATATATTGAATCATGGAAATTTAATCTCTCCTCCAACCACAATATTTCCATCTCACATTGGGGAACCAATGTCCTTACTTCAAGACGTTAAAATTCATAGTAGATTTCCTCATATCATGAAATTAAAATTCATGGTACCAAAAGAACTATGTGTTTCTTGATTCTTATTTTATTGAGTTATGTATTGACGTCTAGACCTCATGTTATATTCATGTCCATGGGTAAATAGAAACATATATCAGCATTCCCTATGTACAAATAATGATCAATGCTGAGATATTAATTTGGGTTACCTATTCTGGGATCCATCAATGAAATTGTAATGTCCCACTATATATGAGTCAGATCCGTGTTTTTAAATCCAGACTCCACGTAAAATATCATTAGGAATTCTTATTAAATACTTGAAAAAATTACATCCATTTATCATATTGTTTGTCCCATGAAAATTTGGATGGGATAATTCTTCCACTAACAATCTTAATTGGAGGGTCAATTTCTTGAGGGAACCATTCTTTGACTATACACAATATGCCCCGGTTTTCTCTATATAAAATAACTGCAACAATTCCATGCCAATAATAGGAAAATACATCCACATGATATTACTCTACTATATCTATAATCCCAAATGGAATTTTCCCCTTACCATTTCTCCTGATATGGGGACCCTGATAATCATGTTCAACATCATTCATCCCCTTAACATTTATGGAATGTCAGAACAACCTGAGCTAATGAGTCTTTTATTACACATCATTGTAGTGACATATTATCCTAATAGCATGTCCTTAAATTAAAACACTAAAGGGGTCCCTAGATTCAAGACATTAAATTTCATAGAAGATTCCTAGTTTTAATTACATTAAACAACACTACTTCTAAGAACAACAAATTGCTAGATTCATACCATCATGGGATATATAGTGATTCCCATAGCCTCAAAACTAGGTCTAGCTGCAACAAAAAATGTATCCATTTTCATGTGACCATGTCAGTCAATCTAGAGGTACATCCCCATAAATAAAAATGAAAGTATTGATTATCATTTTGAGTAAGATACAATGTGACACCTAGAATATAAACATGAGGCCTACCAGTAATAATATTTCCCTCGGTTATATGTATGGATCATACCTGCATATAGAAAATATTTCTAACCATTCATACAAATAAATTACAGAAAATAAAACCTTCATATTAATATACTACCTTTCATAAGTAGAAATCAATGTTTTGGGACGTTTGAATCTCCATAAGCCTCCAAATACATCAAAGATAGGGGTTAGCGTCTACAGGGAACATTTTTTGGACTATGAACATTATACCCTAAATGGATCTGAATATGTCATCCACAAAAGGGTTTTTCAACTAAAGGAATTTTTTTTACCACTATAGGCATCTTCTATATCTATATGGTCCAATTATTTTCACATCTCATTCACTCCATAGATTCATATACCCCAGAATTATAGCTTATTAACTCTCTCATCTATTCTTGAATATAATTGAGTATTATTTGATAGATTAACATGAAAATCTATAAATTATTTTAAATTAGTAATATATAAGTGACCTTATATTATAGTTCCAAATCATCCTTTCCATACGATGTAAATTATCAGGACCATGTCATTATCTTATGACATTAAACTACTCCATGAATCAAACCTCTTACACATGTCATATTAATGTAAGAATTATTCATCACATATAGATAAAACTGATACACATTCCCACATAATATACAAACATCATTCACTTGGTAAACCACAATTTTAGTTTTTTATTTAACCAAATTTTAACAAACTATTTGGCCATAAAAATTTTAGGGTTAGTTTCATAATGAACAATTTTTTTCAATATTCACAATATGCGGTATTTTCCTTAGAATAATTTTCCCATAAAAAATTCCCATCAACAAAAGCCTTTTTATTTCCCTAGAGGGCCCTATTATATCACATTAATCCATTTTAATATCAGGATGGAAAATATTTTTTTATAATTACCCCCCCATGTTATTGTCCCATATGAAGAGTAAAATTCATAAATCACAAAAATATTGTCTAAAAATACCCCCTCCCTTTTATAAAATATATAACACTTTTTCAAATGGTAATACATAGTATTAAAATCAGCCCATAATTCTTGGTCAATGTATTTAGACCTAAAAAATATGCTGCATTATTCTGGCATGCAAGAAGTTTGACTGCCAACCAAAAGAGACATGATACATTCCATGTTGAAATCCTACAAAGATGACCCTAGGAAAAAAAGTATAGTAAGAGCTTAGTAGACTTATGTTTTCCATGTATTAGGAATGAATTGAGAAGTCATAAGAAAAACCAAAGAGTAAATATACATTTTAGATCAAAATCATTTAATGGGAAGAATACAAAAATTCCATGTTATGTAACTTATGCCCATACCACATTGGACGTTGGAGATAATTAGAGTGATAACAAAACATACTCAATGATTTTTGGGTTTCATTTTGCTCTAGAAATAGTCAAATGATACTTCTATATCCATTGTCTATAGAAAAAAATAAGACCATCAGAAGATATATCAATGAAAACCCAATTCAAACACGATTATCATCTTCATTTTAACTCCCTCCTATTCATCTGGATTAGATACAATTATAATGGGGGCTATTTTTTGTTTCCTAAAGAATATTTAGTTAATAAAAAAAAATAATAAAAAAAATTAATTGGAAAAAATACAATTCAACTAATATATTGAATAATGTAATCAATGGATGGAAGGATATAATGGAAATCATGGTCCACCAAATTAATAAATTGTTACATGGTTTCACTAATCTAAATGGAATTCCACTGATCTATGGGAAACACCTTTAAGGGAATCATTCACATGATGAGATGGTACATCCAATGCCCATGAAAAAACATAATCATTCACCATTCCAAGTGATGATGTTCCCTCTCCCCCAATGAATATTGCCTGTGCACTGGAATAATTTGTTTGTTGGGCTTGGAGGTGATTTCCACCACTATGACCAACTACCCTCTTTTAATGAAATATCATTTTCAGGTGATGGTTTTGATATATATATATATATATATATATATATATACTTCATGAATGAAATTATTCATGGGATTTTAGGTCCTTCCAGGTCTCCCATAAATAAAGTCCCACCACCCACTATAGATGACCGACCATCCAAATAACCAATTCCCCTATTATTCTATAATATACAACGAAGGGAAAATGAGAAAATGAAGAAAAGATTTAGGAAAAAGGGATGTGATAGTGAAGTTTTAATGGAGAAATGGTCAATTTTCATTGATTAATCATTGGTAAACCCAATATATAACATATATAACATTAAATATAAATTAAATATATCATGTAATTCAAAAAGATTAAACCCATTGCAGAAACCATTTTGTGAGGCATAAATTGATTTCCCCATTGTGGACTAGCCCCACACATTTCCAAACATAGTGTGGGAAAAACATAGCCCCATATAGAAACATGCAACACTGATGAAAATCGAGGCCATATAGAAAAATGCTAAAAATATGGAACCATTATCATCATATTAACATGAAACAAATAGGGAACCCCATACCACATAAGAACATGCAACATAACATGAAGAATCTATGAGAATTATACTCACTAAATCACATCTCATTCCTCTTATATGGCCCCAAAACACCCTGAAAGGGGAGGGGTGAATAAAGGAGTCAATATTGTTCCTTCAAAGAAAAAGATATTCTTCTTAAAAGTGTAGGAAGTTTGGGAGCCATCCTGATGGAAGCGTGTAGTAATATAACTGTCACATTAATAGAGTTAATAATATAGTTTTACTTGGTTAACCACTATGTTCTAGTATAAATACCATATTCCCACAATATGTTGTTTATATGTAATTATATGTAATTTATTTCTTTAATGAATAAAAATGTTAAGAAACAATCACTCTATTCTATTCACATTTCATTTATGGAATTTTAGGGATATAATGCTTCTTCCCTAGAAAAACATCCATTGACTCCTCCTATCTGACTAAATTTGGAGAAGTCATAATCCATCAAAAAACATGATGTATGATTCAAAGGATTGAAATTTTAGTATCTATTATATCAGACACATTAGACTCTTATGGCATTGATTTGTTTAGTTGATGCACTTTAATAAACTATTCACCTAAAACAAATGTTCAAAAATTTATGTTGGTGAATCTCATTCGAGAAGCTCGCTATCATCATGAATTAATACACCTTCATGAAACACTATGTCATCATTGAATAACCAGTTATTATGAAAAACCATTCCCTGAGATACCTAAACATTGGTTAATACATAGATTATTTTTTATTTATTCTTAATATGAAAATGAATATTGGAGTGGTAAAGAACTAATACGTTGATAATTTAAACAATTCATCCTTTTATTTAATTTTATTCATATGTTATGATGTGGGTGTACCCTCATATTTATAGGCTCATCCTTTTGCGATTTTCCCATAACTTGAGTAGATTTTCAATTATCCTTAATATTTAAGTTCAAGAGCTCCCCCACTCATGAAGCTCTAGTGAAATGTAACCTACTCCAAAGATTATCATAGTCATGATGATTGCTATCATATCTTCATTACATTTGTTATTTTAAATCATGATTCTCTAAATTTTCTCAAATCTCAGCCTTTAAGAAACACAATCTTTGAGAAACACATTCCTTAACCATTTTTATGTAGAGTCAATCCTATAAAGACACCATTCTCGATGCGTTAGCCTTCTCCCATATTTTTTTCCAATACATTTTGAAAATATTAATAAATGATTCCACCTTCAAAAATATAGTCATATTGTTATATAAGATCATTTTCCATGAATCCACCGTAATTAAACCACTATGGATTGAAAAAAAACTAGACTTTGTTTCCAATAAATATTATTCATTGTTTCAACCCCAATTTCATGCCATCTGGCTTTACACTAACCCCTCAAAAAATAATTTTAATTGTATTAGAATTGGCTATCTTCTAATTCCATGCAATATGTATGATCAAATCATTATACACATCATCATATCTTTTAATGTATATATTCCCATGGTAGGAGTATTCATATTAATAATCTATGTGAAAAAAATATCCTTAAAATGTTTTCCATTATACATTCCCCTGTAAATGAGGATCCTGATGATGGGTATTCTCATGACCATAGACGTTCATAGGAGACCACTATAATCAAGGGATTGAGGGAAACTACTAAATTTTCTCATCAAGGAGGTATTATATTATATCCATATCTAATCATATTTGAAATCAGGGGAACAACATCCCTCATAGACCAGTCCACTAGTCTTTATTGTGAGGGTGATAATATTTATTATGTTTTCTGGTACAAGGTACAATGATAGTAGAGGATGTTCCCGTCAAATCCCTTTCTCTTTCCCTCTTACATTGGGACCAACCTTTGTACACCAATGGAAAAAATTGGATTTTATGATCCTTAGATATATTCTTTCCCCTTGTTTTCACACTGATCTTGAATCACATGGGCTTAGAGGTAAATTAAAAAATAACATCCACATAATTATAAAACCCATATGGTCAACCATATAAATCTATTCCCCAAAAAAACCCCCAAAAAAACACCGAGTTGAGACCGTCATCAAATTTTAAGAAATATGGTCTTTATATTATTTTTAATCTACAACTATATTCATGTGGGATTCCACTTGATTGTAATCCCCAACATCATACTTCAAATGGGACTCCTTTATGGTATTATCCCTAAAAACATGAATCAACCCTCAAATGCACATATTCTCCAGTATTCAACACCTCAATAGACCTCCTCCATAAGAGGATTACAAAACAATTTAGAACTACTTATTATTTGATTCCCAACTATCTTGGACACATAAGATGCCTTGCAATAGTCCAAACCAAACACCCATGTTCACCCTAATGTTTTTTGGGCCACATTTTTAGAAAGGTAATATCCAATGTAAACGGTCATATTAATTCTAGTACCCTACCTCTAATTATTGGGTCATATTAATAGTAATATCATGCCCACCAAGAATTCCAAATCTCTTTTGTGACCCTTCAGCTACCTCAGTGTATGTCCCAAACTAATAATTGACTGGGCACCTTCCTCCTCGATGCCTTACATAAATTTTTTTAACAACATGGTTTGGTCCTCACCTACATAACATTATATTGTGATGTGTCATGTCATGTATCAATGAACAACATGGGCACATATTCCACTTATTAGGATATGTAGGAATACATTCATATTGGTTCGATTCTGACATTCAATAAACCATAGTTGGTCATGATGATGATAAACCGAATATCACCACATTGTTTGGTATAAGACTACAATCGTCCTAATAAATGGCTAGAGAATTTCTGATACCTATAAAAAAATGGAACTATTTATTACGAACTATAGATATATAAATATCGGACCATCGATGGAGAATATTTTATTCATTCAAATGATTATAAACACATGTGTGTTCGTAATTTGTATTTAGGTAGATTGTCAACATACTTTTGTATTTAAAATGGATTCGAGATTATATATTAAATATATTAGAGAGCCATAGAAATGTAAATAGTCCCCCAAATGGGTGATATGAGTCCAAAATCCCATACAAATGATAGTTTCACATTTTTTAATATCTTTTTCCTAGTTACCCAATAAGCACATCACTTTTTAAGGTATGCCCCTGATTCGTCATGCATATTAGAAATGTAGGGTGTTTTTTATTCCACAAAGAAAGCACATTAGAAACTGATTAGTCACTTAAAGTGACTAATATTCATTGTTAATATCTTTAAATTAATTTTTCCAAATTCCATAGACATTGTTTTTAGTGCTTTACATAAATAGAACTTCATTTCTCATCTAAAATGCAATTTAGTGTTTAAAATGAAAATTTGTGCCCAATCATTCATTTATTTCTGTACAACATTATATTCATTTTATTAATTTTAAATTTTGGGATATTATTTATCAATTCGTTTGTAACATTTCATCTTTTATGTCCAATGGATGAATCCCAAGGGAAGACAGAGAATTTTGTTCCTGAATGCATAAATTTGCTGGAGAAAGCATAATGGGCCTAAAGCCCATCAAACAAATATGGGGCTCACAAAATAATCCCAATGAAGCTCAAATTTATACATTATAAAGAAAAAAATATGAGGAACATTTTATTCAACTGTGGCCGGAGCTAATTCTGAAGTTTTCATGATGATAAAGGGATCTGAAGCTGAGATTGAAATGGTGGACCCGACATTAATGCACATAAAGTCGCCCCACCATGTTGACCATAACATCCGAAAGGATGAGACAAATGTCCTGAAATCTTTACATCGGATAGAGTACATATGGATGAAGATATTTGTCTTCTACGACCGCTCAAGATTCGTCCCCCATAAATTAAAGATTCAAACGTCAAAATGGTGGATGAATCTGGACAGTTTTCCTGGTCAACTTCGAAACGTCAATTTCCTTTTGATTATTCACCCTCGTTTTGACTCTATTAATTGTTGGGGGGTGAATTGATTGTGGAGGGGTGTACCTAAGGCTACTAATATGCCTATATAAGGAGATTTTGGTGAAAGGAATTATCATCTTACATTTTTTCTTTGAATCCATGTGTTTTTTTCGTCCATTGTATTTCTTTCAATTGTAATTTCCTGCTTTCAATTTGTAATCGCATCGTATGGTTTTCCCATGTAAGTTTTTCTTTTGTGTTTACTATTTTAATAAAATTTGTTCTTCTTCTTCACTTTTTATTTTCATTTTATTCACACGTTGATAACATTGAATCATGGTGTGAAATTATTCACACCAGTACTTGTGGTTTCAATCACACAACGGTGGAGTGTTCATTTTTTTAATAATTTTCTTCTTCTTCAATTCCACCCCCATAAGTCTACATCCTGATTCCATTGGTAGAATAGCATCAATGGAGGAATAAACTATTAAGGGTTGATCCAAGGTATTAGTAAGGTCAGGGATCGAATGTTATTTCATGTACTTAATATTTAAATCTATTCGTTATTTTAGGATTTCCATTTTATGAGTTACGTTATTTCTCATCTTTTCTAACTTTAACAATGAAACATTTTGAGTGCTAGTATGATCTATTTCCTTTGAGTGCTCATTAAAGTGATCCTCAAAGTGAATTTGTGATTGGCCTTGGAATTGTGTAGAGATTAAATTGGTGAATGATTTGGAAGAATTATCTCATAGTTTGGATATGTCTTGAATTAATGACATGAAATTTTCAAGGAAAAGAAATTCATCCAATCCACCCAAGAAAAACCCTTAGATCAACCAACCATCAATAATTGTTTAGTTCACATCATTTTTATTATATAATTTTTAAATTATATATTTATTTCTCCAATTAAAATCTACCTCAACACTGGCCACTTCAAAGCCAATCCATCAACAAATCATATTGTCTCAAGGTTTCTTCTTCAGTCCCTGTGGATTCGATCCCTACTTGTACTTAAACGACCACTTTTACCTGTAGGGTAAATTTGGGTGAAACAAAATTTTGGCACCATTTCTAGGGACCCATGTATGTTTTCATAGACACCCACCGTCTATTTTCTCACCTATATTTCTCTTTTATTTTCCCCTTTCTGTTTTCGTGTGTCCAAAAAAGCCAAATCCAAATTTTATTCAACTCCAATGGAGTATCATCAACAATATCCTTTCATAAAATCAGGCTACAATAAAATAGAAAATCTACAATGGGAATCCCCTCAGATAGAAAATTACTTTGATCAACACTTGAATGATTACCCCACACACGATAACATAAACAATCAATGGGATGATGAATGTTTAAAAGATCAATTTCCATACCTATCAAGAATGATTGAAAAGATAAATAATAAGGAATTCCATGATTTACAAACATATATCAAACCTAATCCTGAAAAAATTCTTGAACAATTGTGTGAAAAAATGGGTAAAATGAATTCAGAAGTTTCATCTTTCATATTAGAATTACAAAGCTTTAAGACTTTTGAGGAACCCGTTCCAACTCAAGATGTTCTTTCCTCATCATTTATAGATGAATATTTTCTCTCATAATCATCCCATGGATTGAAAAAAGAACTAACCTCTGGATATTGGATAACTGAACAAGATCAAGGAAATGTTGTAGTGTATTTAAATCCGGAGGAAATTAATTTTTTGGATTCACAAGGGAAAAATTTATCTTCAGGGATTGAGTGTTCAGAATATTGCTCCAATAACATTTTTTTAGAATCACCGATCATTGAACCATTGGGAGATATAAAGAATAGTGATCCCATACACACTTCTGATATTCAACTGGACAATTTTCAGGATGAATATTATTTTAAAAATAAACCAATTATTTGTAAATGTTTTGGAGAAGAAACTGATTTTGATTTAATTTGTCAATCTCCTTTAGGAAATTTCAATAAACCCTAGCTCAAAATTATTTTACATTATTCCTAACTCAAGAATCCCACTATAGGAGATAGGAAATACCTTGTATTTGTAGATCATTCTTCTCAAGAAACCAATAATGTTGGAATGATTATTGATGTCTTAGGAAAGACTAGATATTCACCCGAATCAACTATTACCAAATTTCCTTGGACTTCCACACTCATTATTGACCATGGGATTTCACATGAATCAAATTACTAAAAAATCAATCTGAATCAAGTATAAGTGGACAAAAATGGGGTCCTAAAAATGTTAAAAGTTGGAATAAGATAAGTTGGGGGGTACAAGTCGAGCCAACGACATTAAAAAAAAGCGTTGCATCGGAAGAAACCCATGGTTTCCATGTTTCTAAATAATTTTTAATCATTTTTTTTCATATAATAAATCACCATAGACTGTTGACCTATTATTATTTTATGAGTAAGGATGGGTATGAAAGGGGAGCGCCCTATTCATCCGTGTCACGTGGTATGATCTCTGAGTAATACCTTACCCATAAATCTAAAAAGAATACAATGTATCATCAGTTTATTTTTTTTGATTATTTTTATGTTTTTATAGGTTAAAAAAAATAAAAGGACATGTCGTAAGTCATAAGGAAAATCCATTCACCACCATCAAAGCTGCTGAAACTCAAACCTAGGATTGAAGGGAGACATTAGCATGTGATTTCTTCATCAACAACCAGGTGACTTCATTCCATGATTATCATTTTCAAATTTCCACTTTGAACTCCTCTCCTACCCCCTTCTAACTTTTCTTTTCTTTGAAAACTGGGGACAGTGTTATTCTATGTTGGGTGGAGATGAAATAAAAAATGATTTTTTTAATATGAACATGCATGTAATGAAAACTTCCATTAACCTTGAACATGATAACACATATTGAAAACTCTGAAATTGGATATCAAATAATATTTGAAGCCTTGATTCTGATTTTAATGCAAGTTTATGTTCATGAACATAGTTTTTCGAAAGTGCGGTTGTCCAATGTGATTTTTCAATGTTTAAATTTTCATCCTCTTAGTAAAAATCCCACAATCCACATCTACTAGATCGTGGGTGTAAATTTGAGTTCTTGGGTCCCTTTAATTATAGCATAGGGTTCTGGGGTCACTTTTAGTTTAATTTGAGTATTCAAAAAAAAAACAAAAAAATTTATAAAAAAATAATGACCACATAGAGTAATGTTTTGTCCAAATGTGTGGCATCCGGAACTTGGGGATCGTGACTCTATATTTTTCTTGCCCAGAGTTTGGCTTTATATCTCCATTGTGGAGAATGGAATTGACAATATGTGTGGCGTTCGACACTTGGGGATCACGACTCCATAGTTGTCTTGCCCAGAGTTAGTCTTTTCATATATATTATGGCTAAAAAAATAAAAATAAAATAAAAAAATGGATACTCATATTAAGGATTAATGTGATTCTCACCTAGCACTTCCATTTTTTCCCCTGGAACAATAATATGGGCCCCATATCTTTTGTGATGCACAACACGTTATCATGCTTAATTAAAATTGGATGAAATGTGGCGATGAAGTTGAACAAAGGAATGAGCTTGGGATTGGGATATTCTTATGGACCTAGCTTGTTTTAAATGATTTTTATGGGTTCCATAATTTTTTTTGGTATGAGATATTTGGGTGAGCAATGTTTATTAAAATGTTTTTGGAAAAGGGGATTTGAATTTCATATTTGTATATTATTTTTCTCGAGACTAGAAAAACTCAAGTTGGGGGGTGTGATTAGTCACAGAAAGTGGATAATATTCATTGTTAATATCTTTAAATTAATTGTTCCAAAGTCCATAGACATTTTTTTAGTGCATTACATAAATAGAACTTCATTTCTCATCTAAAATGCAATTCTTGTTTAAAATGCAAATTTGTTCCCAATCATTCATTTGTTTGTGTAGAACATTGTATTCATTTTCTGAAATTGAAATTTTAAAATATGATTGAACACTGTGTTTGGAACATTTTATTTTTTAGGTCCGATGGATGAATCCTAAGGGAAGATGGAGAATTTTGCGCCCGAATGTAGAAATTTGCTGGAGAAAGCATAATGGGCCTAAGGCCCATCAAAACAATGTGGGGCTCACAAAGAACACCCAATGAAGCTCAAATATATACAATAGAAAGATAAAAATATGAGTAACATTTTATTCAACTGTAGAAGGAGCTAATTCTGAAGTTTTCATGATAATAAAGGGATCTGAAACTGAGATTTAAATGGTGGACCCGACATTAATGCACATAATGTCGTCCCACCATTTCTCCCATACCATCCAAACTGATGAGCCACATGTCCTGAAATTTGTACATAGCATATAGGACACAAGGATGAAGATATTGTTTTTTCTACGACCCCTCATGATTCGGCATCCATCAATTAATTATTTGAACGTCAAAATGGTAGATGAATCTGGACAGTTTTCTAGGTCAACTTCGAAACGTCAATTTCCTTTTGATTATTCACCCTCATTTTGACTCTATTAATTGTTTGGGGGTGAATTGATTGTGTGGGGTGGACCTAAGGATCCTAATATTCCTATATAAGGAAATGGTGTTAAAGGGAATTATCATCTAACATTTTTTCTTTAAATCCATGTTTTTCTTTCATCCATTGTATTTCTTTCAATTATAATTTCCTGCTTTCAATTTGTAATCGCATCGTCAAGTTTTCCCAAGAATGTTTTTCTTTCACATTTAATATTTTAATAAAATTTCTTCTTCTTATTCACTTTTTATTTTCATTTTCTCGACATGTTGATACCATTGAATCAAGGTGTTAAATTATTCACACCAGCACTTGTGGTTTCAATTACACAACGGTGGAGTATTCATTCTTTTAATAATTTTCTTCTTCTTCAATTCCACCCCCAGAAGTCTACATCCCACTTCCATTGGTAGAATAGCATCAATGGAGGGATAAACTCTTAAGGGTTGATCCAAGGGATTAGCAATGTTACGGATTTAATGTTATTTCATGTACATAATATTTAAATCTATTCGTTATTTTAGAATTTCCATTTGATGAGTTACATTCTTTCTCATCTTTTACAACTTTAATGATGACACATTTTGAGTTCTATAATGATCTATTTCATTTGAGTGCACATTAAAGTGATCCTCAAAGTGAATTGGTGATTGGCCTTGGAATTGTGTAGGGATTAAATTGGTGAATGATTTAGAAGAATTATCTTATTGTTTGGATATGTGTTGAATTAATGACATGAAATTTTCTATGAAAAGAAATTCATCCAATACACCACAAGAAAAACCCTAAGATCAACCCACCATCAATAATTGTTTAGTTCATATCATTTTTATTATATGATTTTTAAATTATATATTTATTTCTCTAATTAAAATCTACCTCAAGGTTGGCCACTTCATAGCCAATCCATCAACAAATAATAGTGTATCAGGGTTTCTTCTTCAGTACCTATAGATTCAATCCCTACATGTACTTCAATGACCGCTTTTACTAGTAGGGTAAATTTGGGCGCAAACCGAAACCAACCCATCAAAATTTGTTTTGAGATAATAATTTTTAACCGAATATAAATGATTGAGAAATATTCAATCTCCCCCAATCAATCATACCACGAAGGAAAAATACAACTCTTTTGTCAAAGATCCAGTCATATGGATAATCACAAAGATATGTTCATTAGAGAAAATATAAAAATGAATTAATTTTTCTGTATTCATTTAATTTCACCTTTATTAATAACCATATCATTTTATTTCTTTAAATAATTTTTTTTCACACATTTTAGTTTTTCTTGTTTATCAAATCCTTATTTGGGGTAAAACAAATAACTTAAATCATCCAAAATGTTATTCTACAACAATTTATATATAATTTCGTTTTAATATATATTTCTATATAAGAATATTTATCATTTTATTCAATTTTTATATATTATGAAATTCCCAAAAATTACACCACTATTGAGAGTAATTATTATTATTTTTAATGATTGTTTCTAATCGTTGTCTATATTTTTAAGAACCTCAAAATTTCACCATTATATATGTAAACCCAATTATGTATTATATACTTTGATATAAATTGTTCCATTTGCATCTTTAAAAATATTTTTTCGTATCATTTTTTATAATGTCGGTTTCACTGAAGGTATTTCAAAATATAAAAAAGTATTTTAATCCTTTTAGAATACCTTAATTCAATAATACTAATATCTATTAAATGATATATTTTTTCAAGTATTATATTATGATAATTTTTTTAACATTTTTACATCACATTTTTAATATTACATTGGAATATGATCTATAAGTTCATCTTTTACGTTAATTATGAATACTTTTTATAAAAATTCTTTTATAAGTCCCATTATATTTTCCTTATCATGTCAAAAATATTATTTACTTGAGAAATGATCTTTCATTGACTATGATTTAAATTCAAAAATATTATTTTGGGGGATTAAATTCATGGAAATACATTACTCACTTTTTCATTCATATTCATTGAATGATTATGATATATCGTCCAATTTCATTACTCTATGAACAATATATATTTCAATCATTTGACTTGATTTTGTTCACCTAGATTATATACATTAATTGAATAAGGAAATTATGGAGTAAACCTTATATGTATTATCTATAATATCTAAATACCATATAATATAATCTCTTTATTTAAGTGAATTGAAATAGTTTTTTAGTAATAGTTTTTGGATAGACCTTTCTTTTCCACTGAAATATAATGTTATAATTATTATTAAGATTATGAATAATTTCCATACATGAGTCATTTTTAAAACATTATAAAATCAAATTTACTTTTATGGTTTCTTTATAATATTTTAAATTAATGACTCCATTGAAAACTGAAATGTATGTATGGTGGTGGGAGGGGTCCTATATCAATCTTTAATTCATAGGATAAGAACTTTTAAATGTTGATATAATTATAAGTGGACACAAATTATTTTTTAAGGAATTGAAGAATGTGCAAAATTAGATTTTATTTATAACACTAAGGGTGGAAATACAAATACTGTTTCAAATGTGTTCCCATAATTATGTTCAAGAAACAAATGTATTATTATTTCAATTATTATGTTATGATTTCTGTAATATGTTTATAGAGACATGTTTACATACTGTTGATTTTTTTTTTATGCTATGTCATATTTCATGAAATTTATTTTTTGGATATAATCATCATTGGGGATGATTTTCTTACATATCATTTTTAGTCTCATATTATCCCTATATAGTTACTTGTGATATTTATATTTCATTTTGATGTTTTAACGAACTTGGAATCTAATCTCACCACTCAAATATATTTCCACATCCTCATGATATAATGGTAGGAAAAATATGAAATGTATAGACGGGTTTCTAATGTGATGAATTAGTGGGGGATGTTAAAGGCTTGTTCTGTATAAATAAATTTTTTATATTGTTTAATAAATTTACATCGATTAAAAAGACATGTGTCTTATTGGTTAATATTATTTCATAATTCTGTAATACTCGAAATATTAATGAACTTTGGAATGTCTCGTAATAAAACATTTTATTTATGTATTTTAGTTGAGACAACCAAAAACATGCAGAACCAAACATATAGAATATATTAGATAATTTTTCTAGTGTTATATGAAATATATATGAGTTTATGGGATCAAACATATCTATATGTTTTAATTTTTTGAAGGCTACGACCATGGTTATGAACCCTAGCCACATATACACTATTTCGATGGTTTACCTATAGTGGTTGAGCTATAAAGGAAAAGACTAAATTTTTAGGGAATATATTAGAGCATATTCCAACGTATATATGTTATATTGCCTATGTAAGATTTATTCATAGGGTAAGACCATAATTTTGAAGATTATGTCCATGGTTTTTCCACACTACTGTAAGAATATTTTCCTATAGTGAATAGTGATATATTTGGGGTTGTTTCAAAGAAGTCACACAATTAAACAACAATAATAATATCTATTATTGTAGAAAAATGGTTAGTTGATTCTACAATGAATTATAATCACTAATTAATAATATTTATTTTCATATTTATATTTTTAGGATTATTTACCTTGATTATTATAGGGGAAATTGGGTACAAAACCTATATAATAGACTTATTCAATGACACTAGAGTGTGATTTCATTATCATAAGAAAATTTAATCTATTAAATATGTATTTTATATACCAATAACATATATCCCTTATGAAATAATGTATATCTCAAGATTTTACATAATTTTGAAATCATTAATTATAAAATTACTATTTATTACTTATAATGTTAATGTCATCTGTATCATTAATAATAATTGTGATATTATAAAAACATAAATTGATGAATACTATGATAATTATTCTTTATTAACATTTAGTTAAAAAAAATTCTTCCAGTAGGAAATATAATGTCATCCTAGCTTGTATCAAACCAAAAAAATGCTTTATTATTTTTCAGACACCAAAAATATTGAAAAAATATAAAACCATACGGTTTCATTAAATTCACCTATTAAATATTCTTGTTGTCAATATACAATGGATGAAAATAATAATTGATTGTATTATTGATCTTTTCAGAAATAGATCTATGAAAAAATATAATAATTTTTCTATTAATCCTCTTTTAAAATGAAAAAAACATCTATTTGATTCACTTTACATGATTACTACCATTGATATTATATCATGAAATATTCCATGAAACATAACCTTTCTCATATACATAATTTTAGGAAACCATATTTTATCAAATGATATATTTTAATGTTCATTAGGAATAGATAAACATTTGTCATTTTTCATCATATAATCAAATATTTCTTTCATCACATCAAAAATTCATTCTCACATAATTATTTATGTACAATACATAGTTAAACATTATATAATTATGATGTTTGACTTTCTTAGTTAATAGATCGTCATATTTTAATCGATGCTTCATGTCACCCATGATTTATTAAGCATCAAATTATTTGACTAGTATTACATAACTCATTTTCTAGTTATTATTACACTACACACATGACAGAGTTATCATCTTACAAATGTTTTTCACCAATTATATAATAATTTTATAATGTCTTGTAAACTATTCAAAAAATTCATCCCTTTAATATCCAATAATTTCATACCCTACCTTAAACCCACTACCTTTACAAATGTATTAAAAAACTTATCCTTATTAATGATACAATTGTTTATATTACTCTTATTTAAATAATGAAAACAACTTAAATTTGGTTGATATCTATAACTGATACAATAATTCATTCATTATATCAAATATTAATGGAATGTATATTTTATTTTAAAAACACACATTCTTAAAAACTGAATGAATTAATTTAAACCTTGCTTATTTTTGTTGTACATTTTATATGTTTCCATTTCTTAATTTAGACAATGAAAAAATTTATTTTAATAGGAATACATGTTCTAAATTATTGTTTCTAAAAATTATAAGAATTTATTTATTCAATAAATATCATTTATTAAATCTTAACAAGACTCAAATTATTCTTGTCTAAAAACCCGATCATATATGTTGGGTATGTATAGTGATATTCAGATTCAATTTCATGCTTCTCATTGTATGAATTAAAAATACAACATATTGTTTTTTTATAATTATCAGTTTAATGTTTTATTTTGTGAATGAAACTCGCATTTTCAATGAATCATTGGAAACACATTAATATTTATCATAACTCATATTTATGTATTTGTAAGAAATTAATGAATCCCTTGTAATTTAATTTCAATAAAATATTAATTAATTATCTTCATTGGTGACATTGGATTTCTTATTCTGAAAATGATGGAATAAAAATATTAAAGGGATTTGACTATCGAATATCCCACTCATATCTGATGAATTCACCTTTAAAATTTATATAAATTCATTTAAAACTATATTTATCTCCTTTTATTAATTGGAATAATTTGATATGTAATGTTACTAAGAAATAATATTAAAGATTTCATATAAAATAACTAGACAATAGATGTTATATAACATTCTCTTCATTCAATCGTGAATAACAAGAGCTCCCAACCTCTCTTATTAAAAAAATTATCCCCTTCCTCAGATTTATATGTAAAACTACCAGTCCTCAACCCAATTAATTTTTTGGGTTACATCATAAAATAAAATCACTAACATTTTTCTAGATATGTGATACAAATATAATATTTTGTATTAATCCATCCAAGGAAATGTTGTTTTTAACATATCACTTATACACTATAAATGGATAATATGTTATAAAAATTCTCATATTATGAAGAATATAATTATTGATTGAGCCATATTTCAAAAAAATTATTTTCCTTTTATAATGATAAAATTTCCCATAAAATGGATATAATTCATTTTTTAATTCCCATGAAGTGTTCTTTTAAGTAGTATTTAATGCATCCTAAAAAACATTGGACACTTTATTTACCATTATTGTCCTTTCAATTAATATATATTTCTTATCAATGGTGAATTAATATATAAAATGTGATATATAATAATTAAAAATTCATCAATTTATCAAATCAGTCTTACAATAAATAATTGAAAAAAATTATATATATTTTTTTGTTATAAATTTTTATGATGTTGTTCATCTTCTCAAAATTCAATATTTTGTATATCAAAATAATATTAATTTCCTATACTTTTAAACCTTTAAATAACCATTCACATTTCTAATATAACCATTATGAGATCTCAAAACCTTCATATCAATTAAAATATTAATATGAAACATAATTTTTATGTAAAAAAATTACTCTCCTATTTATATATGTCATTATATTTTTATTATAATAGGGAACTCAAGGGTTATTATTTTGTATCCTTATTTGTAAAAGAAATAAAATATTTATTCTCCATATATTTTTTTATATTATTCATTACGTTATAAATATTCATTGTATTTTATATAAAACAGTCCTGGTCAATTTATACTCTTCTTAACTATTCCTCATTCTTCATAAATGATATATGTGTTTTAATAAATATTCCCAAAATCTTCAATTTATTTTAAAAAATGAATGTCAAATTATTTATGGAATTTTAATCATAAAATAATGTATACTATATGAATTTATAAGTTTTCTTATTTTCAATACACATATCATTATATAATTGTTTTTATTTCCCAAATTCATCAATATAAAAATCATATCAGTCAATATCTTATAAAAAATAGATTTTTTTCAGAAAGAGTATATTTATTATTATTAATTGAATATAATGATTTAAATATAATTTTTTTTCTATTATTCAAATATTTATATATTGGGATTGAAGTACATCATTCTACTCTTTAGTTAGACAAAAATTTAATTTAAATAATCTTATTCAATGTTTTCACTTTCATTAAAACTTTTAATTTTCCCATTATTCATCTTAGTAGTTAGTATAAAAACTTCTTCTTCATTGGTAAATATATTGGCACAATGATTATCTTCTCATGATTATTCCTCCTTTTTTATTAATGTTTATCATCTTTTATATAGTGGATATTTTTTCATTAAATCTAGAATTTGACTTTTCCATAATTATTTTGTAATATTTTAAAATTCCAAATTCCATTTAAAAAATTTCATTATCATATTTTTCATAAACTATTTTCTAATAATAATTTACTATAATTATTCCAATAATACCGCAATTAAAATTAATTTTCATTACACTTTCATTTTCTTAACCAATTACCATGTTATTATTACTCAATACATAATACATAATAGACTGTTGATCTTGGGGTTTTTAGTCAAATAATTTTCATGTAATTTATTTTTAAATATGTATATTTTACATATAAAATTAATTTTTAGGATTTATAGAGTGAAAATATATTAAAGGAAAAAACATAGTTTACTCTGGAAAGTAAAGGTTCCAATTGAACCCTAGTGTTATTCTTTAAATAAATGAGTAAAATAGATATACAAATTCAGTAATGAGAAAATTAAAATAGTGTTTTAGTTGTTTGTACAATGATTTTAATTTCTTATCCAGGATCCCCAAAAAATAGTGTTTCAGTGTAAAATTAACCCTCGCTTTCAAATCACAACAATTTTTTTTCCTGGATTAAAATTTATATATATTGTTCTATTTTTTATATTATCATTAATTTTAATACAGATATTATTCAAATTTTAATATAATACATTTAATGGATCTATTTATTCAATATATGGGAAATATTATGATCCATTAATAGATGTGAGTTCCCTATGTCGCTATTTTTTACATTTGTTTGAAAAATATTTTATTTTGCACTATTTTGTATAAACAATAAATAAATTGTGTTATGAAATATATTGATGGATTTTATAAATATTTTTACTTATTAAATTTACGATATATATATGAATATGAAATATTATTGACTTTGTATTCCAAAAATTATATATGGTGGTGAAAATTAATCAGTGGGAAAAGAAGTCATCTTAATTATCAGATTATTAACCTCCAAAATTTGGAAGGAATCTATGAACTTAGTCCATAAAATAGGAAAAATCATATCTTTTTAGCTTCAGTATATGTCATACATATAGAAATTATCATACCCACATATTTATTCAGTCGTATATATCTAGGTACTGAAAGCTATTAACTAATGGAACCTCAGAATCTATCTCCCATGACCATCAACCCCCCCCCCCCAAATCCCAAAATGAAGTGAGTTGAGGTAACACAAATTTGATATTTATAACAAAATATAATCATAAAAACACTTGAGAATAATATATAAGGACTATTATCACACCTAGGAGAGTTATAGAAATTAACAATGATGGAAAATGACAAAAGTATAGTTACATATTCCTTTTAATGGATTTGACTATTGAATCACTCCATCAAATAGTCATTTACCATGACCTTGAAAAATGAACCATTTTTTTGATGTTTTACGCATGATGTCTAAAAATATCATCTTAGAACATTATTTTCCATAAAGACTAAATTCCGAGTTTTACATGATGGTCCATTCTCAATTAATGAAAACTATATATGAATCAAGTCACTCAAGTATCTAATTCAAAGGTGTATTTGACTAATTATTTCCCTTATAGTTATCAACCAGATCACCATCTACATCTTCATATATAGGTCTTCTGAAAGGGTTAATTCCCATGCCACATACATAGGATCCCTCTCACCATAAATAGGAATCACTTTCACCAATTTCAAAATAATGCGAACCATATTCACATTATGATCCTTACATAGTGAAAAATTATAAATGTTCCATATTAGGGATCCTTTTTATAGGATGCTTCATTCCTATGCATCTGTCTTGACTAACAACACCAATGACCTGATTAGATAATTTATGGGTTTAATCTTTCTATAGTGATCCCTTATAATCATGTATTATTTTAATTTTAGTTTTCATGAATCTCATTAAATACAATACCATGTATCGACATGGTCAAAACAATCGTGTATTTCCATTAGAAATAAGTTCTATTTCAACATTTTACCCCTAAAAGCTATCTGGATTAATATGATCATCACAACTTTCTAAACCAGCAACCATAGTACATAATCAAACTATTATCTTTCCCACATCCAACAAATGATATAAAGACAAATAACTATTATTTTGATCTCTTATAATCTCCACAAATTATTCATTAGGATAAAATAAAAATTAAGATAATATTCCAAAAACATCTATCTTATAATGGACGTGATATGGACATGAACATATCACATTTCTACACGTTTTAGGAAAAAACCAAACATTATCATCTTTTTTTTACCTTATGGGAAATTAATTAAGGAAGGGTTACACATGATTATGTCTCAGATAAACCATTTTTCATATACCTTTACATCACAGTCCTAGTTATTTTATATTAATATACATAGTATATATTTCATTATATATAAAATTAAACTAATAATAAGTTGTATAGTGTTCATTAACACAATTGGTCAAGGAGATATAACCATAAAAGAAACTACAATGTTTATTTCATCAAGAAAATAAATAGTACAATGTGTCCTATTATGTGAAACAGAACTATGTGGGTTCTAAATCCCTTAATGGGTTTATGTAGGAAACTTTTAATGTGGTCTTACACCCCAATTTAGAACACCTACCACCAAATCAATTAGTGATAAATCCTAGAGTTTCTCTCTATCTATATTTAATCCATTGTAAAACCCACTATCATAATATGTATGGAGAAACCAAAGAGGTATTGATGTTCAAATAAAAACATTAAAATAAATGAGTATCATCGTTACCATGGAATGTTGAATCTATACTATATAGTATTTCAATTACACATATCATATCTATAGTAATTGTAAATATTGGACACTAAACCCATTAATGAATTGGTCAGCAACAAATACTCTCATCCCACACAGGATTCCCTCATCACAACCCATGGGGACATTGTTGTCATATACCATTAGAATAGTGGATAACCACATGCGAATTGGAACAACATAATAGGATATAATAGGGCTATTACAGTGGGAATGTGGGGATGAAAACCCATAAGAAACAAAATGCTGAAATAAATGGGAAATCTATTTCATGGGGGGAATAATGATTGACCTCTATATTTTTCTTCAAATATTTCTATTATTTGTTTTTCATTTGTAGGAACCTGTTTTATAAATGTATGGTTTTGTTGTTGAATCAAAATTAAATGAAAAAATACATCATCACATGTCATGATCATTTGGAATACTAGTGGTAATCAGGGTACTCTTAATGAATAGGGACACCCATACGTGATGCATGAGATATATGTAATATTTTATATGAGTGTTGTAGCCTGATATTCTTGATAGATTCATTCACACAATTATTACCACTAGAATCAATAATTGTGTGAGAATATCACCTTAGAAATTTCTTATAGAAAAATTTAAAAATCTAATGATATCCTCCAAAATACGAACCCATGCAAGTTATCTCATGAAAAACAAGATGCATAGATATTCATGGACCCAAGGGCCACATGAGTCCATTTTTGGAGTAGATACATAGAGTGTAGAAAAACATACATATATTAGAAAGTAGTTTTTAAATGTGTATGTCTATTGTTTCCCATATTCAATAAAAATATTTTTGGATATAATATGAAATTCATTATCATCACTAGTATCACATGCCTTTTGTTAATAATGAAAATGTTAAGGAAGTCATCTTAGAGAACTCAACCATAGTTTTTCTAACATGGACACCCAATGTGAATTTCCACCAAGTGTAATATAGTACAAATTAATTGGATAAGTATAATATATTTATCTACTTCAGAATAATGATTCATTTATACATATGAAAACCATAAAAAATATCTAGATAAGTGGGATTCCACAAATATTGTTCACTTCCCAAAATTATTTACTTCAATAATGATGGTGGTTCTAACATAAGTAAATAAATAATGAAAATATATAATAAGGATTCACAATAATAAAAATTAAATCCATGATTATAAATATATACTTACCCCTACCTTGATTAGCTTCCAAAATTCTTAATATCAAATTTGGATAGTGGATTTCATATTATCTATTACATCTTCAATAAGAGAAGATAGTTATTCCAATGATATTCCTCATCATTTCAATATGAGAAATCACTCAAACATTCTAATATACGGTATCTGATAGGATGTTTAACAATATATAATTATATATTATAACTCTAGGGGTCCACAATATAGTACAAATTAATGAGTTCCTCCCTACTATAGCATATTAAAGGACCCTTAAGGTTCCATCAATAACCATAATCCTGGAATGCATTCATTTGATTATATTCATAGAATTAATCATGTCCTTACATAATTTATAATATATAAGGTCTTCACTAACATAGGTCACTCACATGGTAAATTGAAACCAATAGGCTACAGAGTTCATCCCCAGAGAACCATTCATAAATTTCATCCTCAGATATATATATTCATTAATATTTGAGGTCTACTATAGATTTCCCATCATGGAGGAATACCCACAACACATATCATAATAACCATGAGGAATATTTACATGGTATTATTAAAAATTATGTTGGACACAAAGGATCTCCTGATGATAGAATTAAATTATAATGAATATGATGTTTCCATTGGCTACCACTCGTGGATTTACTACATACAATGATATTAATAGATAAAATATGTGTTTAACTCATTATTCTAATTTCTGATTTCATAAATAATTCATAATGATAAAATGATAATGAGACCAATTACTCGCTAACATATATGAACTTGGTAACTATAAAGTTCAGAAATGTGAAAACTAAAATGATAAACCATGGGGAATTCCTTGGGTAATATGTTGTAGTATTACGTTATATGATGAAGTAAACTACTAATATGATGGCTATTTAAGTGAAATAAAACAATATATCAAAAAGCATGAAGGCCCTATGAATAAATAATTTATAGAAGCTTAATCTATAAAATATGGAATAGGTTGTATAAATTTTATATCCAAATAGGATTCTAGATGATTAGTAAACATGGAATTCTACCCCGTTGAGAACAAACTAAAAGATATAATGGAACATAATGAGAATATCTTATAAAAAAATATTTCTATTGTGAAATAAATACCAGGCCGGACGTTCCACCCAAAAGGCTACCTATAGTGTAGTATTTGTGGGTTCCCTCTATATATAAACAATCTAGAAACACATGAGGTGTTCCAAATGTATTTTATTATAGTTTTGATACATGTTTTATTGAATATAGCAAGAATGGAACTCTTATTCATTATAGAAATCCTAGAATCCACCCTAGATGACAACCTTATTTTCCATGTTTTGAATGAAATCCTTATAGTGGATAATATTCAATACAGGATGGCCCTCCACATGTAGATGTGGCTTTATTCATCGCATAAAATTGAGAGACAATCATAAAACATATTCCATTAACCCCATATCTCAATTCATTAATTATGGATATTTCATCCAAAACCAAATGGTAGTGTGTGGCAATGATCATTATTTGTGCCTCCCTAAAAAATTTTCTTAGTTTTACAATCATGTTTATCCTAAATATTCCCAATTTTGTTTGAAAAATAGGTAGATAAATGAATTTTAGATTTTTATTTTGTTAATGATCCCATTATAGAGGATGAAGATAACATTATGGTAATCTAAAATGAATTAGAAAATGATATATAAATATTATATTCTATCACATTTCTACTCACTATTAGTCAATTCTGTTTATATTTAAATTTTAATTCATAATTTCATTGATTCTTATAGGTTACTCTATATCACCTTCATACAAGATTCTTATCATATAATGAGTTCTTAATAAATATCCAGACGATAGATGATCTCAACATCTATGATTACAAAAAAACATATTTTGTAGAAGTGTCTCAGAATGTATAAAAATATGTTTTTTCTCTCAAATATTCATGCCATTAAAATTTTACGTTTTTATAATTTTGAAATTGGAAACCCACCTAACATGTCTTTTATCAGGTGGGGGGAATATAGAGCTCTACATTTTAATACAATCACTAAAAAACAGTGCTCCATGGGGAAAAGACCATTCAATATCATTAAACCAGTCCAAGTATTAAGACCTCTATATGAATATGATAATTTTTATATCGAATTACATTCCAATATCTATAAATCCAAGAAGAGGTATAAATGGATTGATTTATTTATTAATAAATGCATGTATCGGTCCATGATGATGGTTCAATATGTCATTGTTTTAGGGAAAAAATGTTATTATGATTTAATCTTTAATAATTTTAAAACAATCATTTTCAATGATTTATATCTAACTATTTTTTCAATAATATATTATATGTCTAGAATGATGTGAAATCATTACTTGTTATAGTATATGAGGAACACTAAACCATAGTATTCGTGGATTTGTTTACCAAAATAACATTCCCTATAATTATAAAATTAACAGAACTGAGAGGTTGTGATGGAGGAATAGTGGAATCAACCATATCACATATACTAAGTGATTTAATAACCTTCCATATTCGATGGAATTCATTATTTTCAAGACTCAAGATCCACTATAGAAAACACATCCACAATTTATTTCCCATTAAGGTTTATTTATATAATTAGGAGAACATATAGTGTCTAAATATAAAAACTCCCTCAATATCAACACATATAATTTGTATTGAATAGATCATCATTGAAACTAATAAAACAATGTTATGGTTTTACTATCAAATAGGATTATAAAAAAACACATACCAAGGGTGAGTAAAATATTCCTACTAAAAAAAGATTAGAGGATGAAGAATCCTATTAATAAAAATATTTTTATGAGGATATGACCACCATGGTATATGTAATGTTTGTAGATATTGTTTAAATAAACCATTTAAATATAATGGATAATTTCAATGTTGTGGATGAATGAAAGGATGAGGAATCCCATTGAAATGTTCTTATTAGTAAAATAGATTAATAAGTATTATGTACATGAAATAAGAGGCCTTCATAAGACCTAGGAGATCCCTTGAACATGTATTTACCACCTAAATTGTAATCTTTTAGCTAATGATGAATGATAATGTGTGTATATATAAATATCCAACATGACAATAAAAAAAAGATCCTCACACCACTTCGGGGTAGACTCATAAATATAATGTCTATATGGAGAAATTATGTTGAATAATATTTTAGCTACTTGCATGAAATATACCTATGAAGTATAACCTTCATGTAAAAGCTAATATATCTCTTATTTTGAGAAATTATCAACAAAAGTAATTTTCAACCATCATGTGTAGATACAATCAATTCTATAAACTCTGAATTATGATGACTAGTCCATTCAACTATGGTGGTAATGGATGGCTAGGAATTCCCTTCCATGGGAATACCACTACCTCTATTACAAATGTCCAATCCAAGGTAAACTCATAATAGTCAACAATAATAGTATTTGTTCACATAAACCTATTAGTTTATACATGATACCTTTACTTGAGTGTGATAACAAAAATAATCCATTTATAAATCAATGACTCTATTGAGAAAATTACTTCTCTAATTTATGTGATAGATAGATATTGATCACTAGTAAAACCCATGAGGAAGGCAAACCTAGTGTCCATGGGAGTATCTAATCCATAATTAAGGTTTGATAATCCCACATTCCTAATACTAAATGATATTTATGTTATCAAGAAACACTTAACACACCTCGATTTTTAATATGACACATAGTTGGGATATCTAAAGAAATTAAAGTTAAAAAATGAGGTACATCATAAAAATCCTTAACAGATTGCATTTTTCATTAACAGGAATGTACCTACCAAGTCGTTTCCAAAAAGGGATGATAGTTTTTGGTAGTTACATTGATATATTTAATGAAAATTTTAGGAAAGAAAAATTACTCACCCAATGAAATTGAAAAAAAAATGAAAATAGAGAGTCTCATACATCATCACCAGGTAGAAAGGATTAACTTATTAAAAAAATAGATAGGATTACTATGAAAAATGATTTTATATATGTAGATAAAATGTTCATGATGGGTTTAAAACACACTTTAATCAATCAAAATACATGGGATGGTATTGTGGTGTTTGTATGCTTATAGTTGTGACTAGAAAATTCTATCTAGTGTTCCAAAGAATTCTTCTTCTAACTCAACCTTAAAATAGTTGGAAATATGGAGAAGAAAGTACTTCAACTATTACTTATAATCATTATCTAATTCCACATGTAATCCCTATTTTGACATAATACATTCTATTTATCCTCCTAGAATACAACAGTAAAAATAAACCATTTTCTAGGTGGAAGGATGTAACAAAAACTTGAAGAACAATGATGACTAGATAAATAAATATTATTCCTTAGAAAAAAAATTCTTTTCATTATTTATAATCAATATGATATAGTATAATGTTGCGAAAATAATAGTTATAAAGATGCCCAATTAATTTTTCATGAATGATATCCATAATTATATCCCCTCATAAATAATTATATGTTAAATTATTCTATAATGTTTCTTCTTTAGGAAAGTGGATTAGAAAATAACTGACTCAAGGAACCTTAATTTGGGTAAATTCTTGATATAATTCAACAATATCCCTATAGTTTCCCTAAAAGATTAATTATACTATAAATGATTTATAAATAGGATTATATAGAAATATGATCAATATATGAATAAAATTTTATTCTCCCAACACATAAAATACATAGGGTAAAACTGAATCAATGATTTATAACCCCAATTACTAATGAGATATCTAGGATGCAATAATCAACATCAAAACCTTCCGTCTGTTGGTGTAATCATTTCAAGTGTTATAATTCAAATGAATAAAATTCATTTAATGTTACCAACTATATACTAACACACTATAATTTACTATCCACATCAATGTGATACTACGAACATCCCACATAATAGTAAAATCATTTGATTAAGATCCACGATAGAATTATACCAATGTAATCCAAAAAATGGTCCAAATTTGTAATAATTAGGACTCATTTGAACCTAAATTCCTATCAAATTATTATATAGGAGGAAATAGAGTTTGAAGAAAAAAATTTAGTTATAAACCTGGATGATATGTTTTCACTTACACTAAACACACACACAAAAACACACACACATATATATAGCTAAAACACATATAAATTCACTATAATGAGGAAAATACAAGTGTCAATATGTTTATAAATCATATGGGTATAGATAAACCCTTATTATAATATAATATTGACTAGTATATATAATATAATTTGGTCAACATCAAAATAGATGATGCTCAGTTAATCCCAACATACAATTTGTAAGGATATCCCCAATCTATAGTTAAAAAAATGAGTTATAAACAGAATCATATCTATCCATGAATTCTCATACATTAGGAAATTCAAAATATATGATTCATAGTATCACTACCCCATTTTTTTCAATTTAAAAAATTTATTTTCAATCTATGTTAATATCACATTTTCTGATACCCTTCATCTCTGAAAAATAACTCAGAAAAAGCATTTCCATGAATTATTCATGAACTATTGAGTTCAAGAAAAATGTTTCTATTAAGTGGACACATATCATAGAGATAGTATCTCATATAGAACATGAAATAATTTATTTTGTATAAAATAACAAGGAAACCATTATATATTGGAATATTACTCCCATTTATATTTCGATAATCATTCGAGAACCAATATTTACCATGCCCTAGTAGATAATATTTATAGAATAAAACTAATTTTGTTCTTTAAAATACTAAATATTGATGACAATGAATTAAAAATGCCTTCCTCTGACATAAAAATTTTAATTGATTGAGGAAAATGAATATATAAACATCTGAAAGAACCTATTGAGGACTCAACTTGAAGAACTCATTTTTGATGCTATATTCATGGTGGTCCTTCATGAGGTGGAATTCAGCATATTTAAGTAATTCATATAGTGTAATTCGTTTGAAGTAGTACCCTTATCATATTATTAGTGTAGAAGATCATATATAAATTATAAATTTAGTGTACAATGCAAAGATAATTCCCCCTTGTAGTTCAATAAATCATAATGTGTATAAATATTGTATTAAAAAATGGTGGGTAATCAACAAATATTAAAAAAAACATAATTCATATTGATATATTTAATAGGGAAAAACTTTCAACGCTCAATATGTTGAGTGAAAAATGTGAATATTTCATGTGTCCAATAATTAAAATTTAAGTGAGATTCATGGTAAATGAAATTATTTTTGTGTTAATATCTAATGAACAGACACCTGGGAAATTTTTCATCTCAATGAAAAAACATATAGATTCTTTAGGAACCCTCTAAAAATAGGGAAAGGCACCTCAATAGAGTTTATATAGAAAACTCATTGCCACTATAGTCTATATCATAATATATGAATAATTGATATCTATTTAACCAATCAACGGTGAATTATTCGATCAAATATGAACCATATATTTTGTTCTTTAGTTTATTTGGAACATTAACCCTCGTTCTCATATGTTATTATAAAATATGATTGCAACCATGTAAAAATATATTTTTAAACAATGGGATGTAACAAATTCTTATATATCATCTACTATATCTTAATGTGTGATATAACTTCTTACACTTGAAATCAGTAAATTTATAGAGGATGAAATCAATGGTTTTCGTCAAACAATCAATGATGGCCACTCGAAAACCATTTTTTAACATGAACAATTGAAGGGTGATATATTGGAGGATATAGTTTTTCTATTGATCTATGTATGTATGGATTATAATGGTATATAAAATATATTTATTTTCATGAATAAAATCTATATTATTTTGAATGGAATTATAAAAAACAACAAACTTGGATTGTTTTTTGAATACCCATCACCATGGTCATTCAGATGAACACCATGGATATAATCCCTTTTTTGGAGAATGAATTTGACCCATGCATCCAAAGTTGAAGTTAAATATGACAATACTATTCACAAAATCCTTATCATTGATGTTCAATATTATTAGATTCTCACCAACATTATCCCAATCATGAAAATATTAGAGAATCTTGTTTTTCATAATTTCAAAGTCATCAACCACCACCGAAAAAATGATGGTTTTCTATTCATGATAATGGAGTTATTATCATTTAAATTCTTGTTTTATAATTTCATTCCATCATAGATGGTTATTATTTACACAAGTAGATATTAATTTTTGATAAATACAAGGAAACCACCTATAGTAGGGAATTTTAGTGGATGAATTTCATCCAAGTGATTCAATTTGTGATGAAGGACGTCGAAAATACATAATAACATATTATAAATAATATTTTCATTTCAATTTTTTAGAATAATGTACATTCCCAAATTGATGATCTTGTGGTTTAATCTAAAAAATTTTGTAATCATTATACTAGAAATGTGGAAATTTTCCTCAAACAGTAATAACAAATCTTGAAGATTATTTCCCTAAAATTTGAATTTGGAGTAACATTAGAAAAACCCATGGTTTTATGGTATTCCATAAAAGTATTTATTTTCTACCAAAAAATAAAAATTTTACCCTTAATATACTTTTTTCGTAAAAATCATTATGTATTGAGATGAATCAATGTATTTTTCCTATACATTTGGTAATACATAGATATTCACATAAGATCATTTTTTCCTTCTAAAATGTTAATTAATATTGATTCTATGTAACACTTGCATTATGATTTTTAGAAAATAATTGATAATAAAAAATCACAGTCTTCAACAACTATTTTTTATGTTATGTATGGAAGGGAAACTAATCATCCATTATTTGGATGCCCTGTATTGATATCTTATAAAAATCAATTATGAAAAAGAGATAAAATGATATGTGATTTTAAAATTCATTATGGTAAACCCTTTCCTAATTTAATGAATTTTGTATAAATATAAATCATCAATTAAGAATTATTATATTCCCATAAAACCTCCAATGAATGGATGATGTACTTTTGTGGTTCCTCTCAATTTCAAAAACATTAAAGGATTGATGACTAGAACATTAATTGTCTCATCATAGGGATCATATTTTTATTTATTCAAATTTATTTTCCCTATTAAATATAATAATAAGTGGGATGGTAAACAATAATAAATTCTATCATTACCATATTTATTGCATTAAGAATTCATAGTAAATATATGTTGTCTAATTTATTATGATAGGTGATTCATAGTTTGTGATCAATAAAATCAAAGACAACTATAAAATCATGACTGAAGAGATAATCCCCATTTTAAATTAAATGATTGGAATAATTGGTAAAATCCTCCATGATCCAATGTTTTATCATATCTCAAATTCATAAAATTCCCATCTTGGTGCATTTTATAATTTTCCTTTATCCGTGGATAATCCATTCCTAGAGGATCTGGTCATTCATTTTTTACATTGGAGTTTTATTTTTATATTTTTTATTAATTTTATAGTTTAAATTATTGATTTCAAAGCCATAATAGGTTAAATCATGTGGTTATACCCAAAAAATTCAACATCAATTGGACTGATAATTCATTATGTGTAAGAAAATTTAAATGAATTTTTATAACAATATCAATCTTGGAAATAATATAACAATGAGTGACATGTAAATTTCATTCACTATGTAAGAATTAATTCTATAAAGTTTATATATATAGGGGGAATTTATAGTCTCTTTTAGCAGTCTATTAAAAAAGGATAGAACCTAAATGTTTCACATGATGTATTTGCTAGATACTATGACACAAAATAACTATGGTGTATGATTACCCAACAAATCAAGAGACTCAAATTCTTCTAGAAATTAGTGATATAGGATGGTATAAAGCATTAAAAAGTTTACAAATTTATCAAATTATTTCCAACATATTTCATTATCCCATAAAATTATTAAACTCAAATAAATACTTCTAAAAATTTTCTATATTGGAAGGAAAATATTTCTATCAATATTCTATTATGAAAATCTTGTAGTTCAGAATCATCCTTTCTAAAAACATTTTTTAACAAAATGAACATCAAATATTATTCTCAATGATGTTAGATTAATGTTGTCATCAAATTCACAAATTGAAAAATAGTTTTCAGATTTGTTGTCCCTCACCTAATATTTATAGAAAATAGAACAAAATTTTACTATTATCAATTGAGGAGGTTGTAACATCATTACAATATTTAGTCCAACAACTCATTCTGCTATCATGTATAGTCAAATTGATAAAAGGGCTTAAATATTTTCGTAACTCATATAAAAATTAATACAGCAGATAAATAAAAGAATTATTGTGTAGATTATCTCATATATAAGCATTGTATATATTTTCCAATAGTATGTATTACAACATTGGAAACCCCATTCTCGCTTGTGAATTATATAGAGGTAGTTCTTTACAATGATTTTTTCCCTAATCATTAATCACTATGTACATGTGAATTTCTATGGAAAATAAGTGTCAAAAATAGAAATAATAATTATCATGAATCATTGATAAAATTCTTCACACATAATAATTTATAGAGATTTATCATAATTTAGTTTTATCTGTGTGTAAAAAGAAGGTTTGATTCCAATAATTCATAAATATAGAGTTATTATATTTTTTGAGAAATTCATTGAAGCCTGATAAAAACCCTTTTAAGATTGATCTGAAATAGAGAATTTATTATAGTATATATATGGTCATGTACAGGGATTCATTATCCCGTATTACAAATGATGGATAACTTATCTTGACTTCCAATAATGATAGGTTTCTAAATAAATATGTTTCATTGTATTAAATCGATATTTAATTTTCCTCATCCGAAAATATTAAACACAATGATATAAAAAACATTGACATAACAATTTATACATCATCACATTAATTCATTTATGTATATCATTAATGATCTCAGAGATTATACTTATCACATGGTGAAAACATCAAGATATTAAATAAAATAGAATATGTTCTTATGCTCGTTATCATGGTCGATCACATATTACCATACATCATTTACCCCACACAATATGAAATATATATTAAAGACATTAATAAATTCAACTGAATAGTTCAAAGATGTCTAAAATAAAGACATCTTGAAAAATCCATGTGAGAAATATTCATAAAATCATAGGGAAGGGAGGTTGTGGTGTTAAATATTTCTTCTGCAACATTTTGATAACCTTTAAATGAGTGACTATATGATATATTTTTTTCATCATTCAATATATGAAGGGCGTAAAAATCATGACTGATGTTCATCTAAAACATTTTAATGAGATAGAAAATATAGAGGGTAGATGGAAACCCCATCAACAAATTAAAAATCAAATCCATTTCAAATTCATTGATACAAGTTAATAAATTATAATTTTTATAAAACATGAGTTCATTAAGACTACATAATAAGATTATTTTCAACAGAGTAGAATGAATTAAATACCATCACCATTGTTCCTGTAAAATCATGAAACAAACTCATCCTAATATGTACACATTAGTAAGAGAATCATTTTTTGTAAACCACATATATGGATTTTTTTAAATAATGGACATATTCAGTACTTATAAAAAATGTCTGTGTATGAATATTTTTTTCAAAATTATAAACAGTAATAGTCTAGGTATTATAATAACCTAATGACATCATTTCATTTCTCTAGGGTGAGATTTTATATTAAAATAATGTAGTAAAAATTAAATACCCTATATTCTTAACCACATTAGTTGATTCCAAAATATTCCAGTAGCCATTACACGACACCACACTTTCTGTTTTCCCTAATAAATAATAAAACCCATTATTCCTTATACATGTTGAGGGGAACAGATTGAAATAAACAAGTTCAATTTAGTATCAAAAACACGAACAAATAATTTATTGCATAATAGAATCCCTATCCTTTTCACATATTATAATGTCATTTAAAAAATAACTATTTTCCTAATTAAAAACAATGATTCATAAAATATACTATTTTTAGAAGAATATGTTCATAAAACTATAATCATGGAGCTAAATAAAATAATTCATTATTTACCATCCATTATGAGATCCAAAATAAATTTGAGACCTTAAATCTTTATAGGATACTATGGATAAAATGAACAAATAGATGAGTAAAAATTCTATTAATGGAATAAACATAAGGATAATGCATTGAAGAAGGGATAGAAGGCATAATATGATGACACGAAAGGAATGGATATACATAAGGTAGAATAAAATATATAATAATGGAATCATATGAGATTTGGAATCAAAATTTACCTTGAAATAAGAATGAGTCAAGACTAATTGCACATTATGGAACATGAGCCATGGTTAACCACCAAGATTCTTCCACATGGAGCATGAGGCAACGATAACCACCAAGATTATTGCAAATGATGAATTAGGAGACTAAACATTACCCAATTAATTGGTGTGTTATCTATAAGCACCCATAATAAGATGTTAATGAATATCAGGGCCCCATGAATAAAAATCTGGAAGGAATCAAACCATAAACATAAGGGTTACCCATGGTAAGAATAGGGTATCCTAACCTCTTCAAAAAGCATAACATAAGCGAATATCAAAATGGATTCCATGAATGAAATGATTTAAATAATAAATTTACATTAATAAGGGAAAATTAAATCATATAATTATAAGTGATGTCAAACTGAAGTGAACACATGTAAAAATAGTGTTTATGAAACTATAGAAACGAACCATTTTAGTGTCATTTACTGAATATTTTTATGGGAATTTATTGTTTTAAATGGAATAATATTTTATAAAAAACCATAAATTAACCTATAAAGTCTCATAATAAAATGTTTTATTTTTGAAAAATAATGGTGGCTCAAAACATATTATGGAGTGCACTTGAATGTCGGTAAGAATTCAGGATATTCCATAATATGAGGCAAGAAGAATTGAGTAGCGAACCATTTAAAAACATGTATATTCAAAAATAAATAGGATGAACAGATCTTGATAAATGATTATGTAACATATAAACACTATTTAACATATTTACAGAAACATAAAATAGAATTTAATTAAGGTAAAAAGTGTGAAATAATAACCTGAAAAAATAATGGAGGTTCAGGTATAATCTCTTACCTTAAGTCCAAAGGTGTTATTCCCTTGATATTAATTTCCCATGTAACCAAATAAGATTAATTAATTAATAATTAAAGTCCCCTTACCATATTTATTTGATTTATTATAACATTATTAGGTTCATTTATGGTTTTTTAGATGGGTTAAGTGATAAAATTTCATCATTTTGAAGCATTTGTTTCCATGTGATTCATGGTTGGTTTACATGTAAAAATGTAAGAAAGGTCTTGTAAAGTTGTGTTAATTAAATAAATTGAATTATATGATATTAATTTTCTTAAAGAGGTTAAACTTTTCTAATATCGATTGGTTTATATAATTATGATGAATAATTATATAAACAGTTAATGACAATCATTTGGGATTATTTTGGTGGGTTTCGATCACAACGAAGTCATGTTTTTTCTTATAATTTAATATCACATATATAAAATGATTCTATATAATTAAATAGCATAAATAGTTATTTTATATTATGGTTGACCATAAAAATGTATTCATGACCAATCTTGGAGATAATAACAAAAATTAAAAAAAATCATCCTTGAATTTGAAAAATTAACACATAACAAATGATGTTTTAATTTTTAGTATAAGAGGTGGGGGATGATATATGATGAATAATTATTACATAAGAATAATAATATTATTGTATAGGTATGTCAATGGAGTTATCATGAATTTTGGAAGAGGGGACTTGATGAGATTCAAATAAATAAAAGGAACCTGAAAAGAAATTAATATAAATGAATGTTGATTTTACCTCTTGATTCATTCTCATTGAGAACCTCATTAGGTTATTGGTTTTTATATTTATTTTATGACTAAAATAACATGAATGTGGTGTAGGGTCTTATGTGAATATTAGAGAAGAATTTGGACAAGTATAAAGGATTTAAATGTGTGAAGAGGAGAAGGGGCAAGGGGGGTATTTAGAGTGGACGGGAGGGGTGTTTTCTCCTTATTTTATTCATTACATTATTATTTTGGCTAAAAATATAAATTATTAGATAATTATAATAATAATTATTAAAACAATGAATGGTAGTTCAAGATTATGGTTCTTACATCGTTGATGACTCAAGTAATATTGTATTTAACTTATAATGAATTAATATCGTAAATATATGTATCTCAATATTCACCAAAAATTCATTAATTTTAGTAAAATACCATAAATTTACTGTAACCATTTTATATCTGTAGAACTTAAAAAATCACCTTATGATTAAAATAATTTTCAAAATATGATATTTCTTATTTTTTATTGAAATCATAATTTACTAAAAAAAATACTGATTTTAAAATTATAACAGATTTTATAAAATTTGGGAAAATTAACTATGGTCTCATAGAATAATATTATAATCATAATACCAAAAAATATTAATTTATAAATACACATAATTAAAAGATAATTTATGTTATACTTTTAATGTAATCAAAAAATTGTACTTTTTTATTTATATCATACAAAAATACCATCAAATAATTAAATTATTTTAATATATTTATTTAGATATTCTATGATATAATTATATCATATTGTCAATTATAATATGGATAGATTTTATTTTCACTTTAATAGGCAATGTTACTATTCCTTTGGTATATGTTCCTTAACTTCACGAAATGCCTTTTATTTTATTAATTAATAATTAATAATTTTTTCATTTTGTTATTAATATTATTTTATGTGATTATAATTTATGACATAATTTTATGAAGAGAATTTTCATTCATCAAATTCAGGCTTGTTACATTCTCACCCCAAGGGAATTGAACATTTGAAATTTTGTTTTACATTACATGTTTTAAATGGGAGAGGCTACATTACCTCCATCAGTTCCTCAAGTTTCTAAGTTTCCTCTTCATACTTATGGTTCCATTATATTACTTTGATCAAGTGAGTAGTCTTGTTGCATTTCACATTATCTCTACAATCCAAGAACTTAATTGATGCACCTTGTTAGAAAGACAATTCTATAACATTTTTGACCTTTGAAGTTAGTTTATGTGAAGGATCTAGTATGCATTTCCTTATGAGGGATACATGGAATAGATATAGTAATTTTGACATTATAGGTGGAATTGCTAGTTAATTGGCCCATACTTCACCATGATCGATAGTGTCAAAAGGGGATGATGTACCTAGGACATATCATTCCTTTATTCCCATATTTCTTGAACATATTTCATGGATTTATGTAAAGGAATACAATTTCCCTAGTAATAAAATCAACTTCTTATTGGTGATTGTTTGTATAACTCTTCTGTCACCTTTGAGATGCCTTAATGTGAGGCTAAATGGTATTCAATTTCTCTGTCATTTCTTCAACCATTTTATGTCCTAGTAGCTTATGCTCACTGAATTCATCCTAGCATGTCTTTGGTCTACAACATTTCCAATTATCACCTCATATGGATCCATATGGATGCTCGAGTGGAAACTATTGTTGTATGGTAACTCAATGACAGTCATATTTTGGTATGTTAGTCTATTTATGACCATAAAACATCACTTATATTGTATTCCATTGCCTGAATAGTTCACTTAGATTTGTCATTAGTTTAAGGAATATAGGACATAATAATATTCGTCTTAGTTATTAGTGCATGTTGGATACATTTCCATAAAATCGAGGTGATTCTCAGATCAGAATCATATACAATCGATAGTGTTACTCCATAATGATTTAATTATTTTTTGATGTTAATCATTTCATGTTAATCAAATGAAAAGTCTTATAAAATTTTGATAAAGTGACATGTCTTTGTAAGATGAACCATAATAACCCATACAAAATTTCTCTCATAGGATGTATTTATAAGTCCATTGAATAATTACATGGTGATGTTTTCCCCTTTGGATATTCATATGCGTAATGGTTGCATGAATACTTTAGACATTTTCCATTTATCCTTCACTTGATAACATACCAGGAACATCGATTTATATTTATAAATATTCTTCATCATATTATCTAACCAATAGTTATCTCGATGTTTTTGATACATATTGGTGCTCCCTTGGTGAATAAAAATGGTTTAGAAATGTGTATCATTATGAATCTAAATCAACCCCAGCCTTTTACACATATCATCACATGATTTTATGCATCGTATTCCAATACAAGGATATAAAGTATAGTGTCTTTGAAAACTAGGTACATAGAACTAAAAAAATGGAACAAAATAAAACATCTAATTATTTAACCTTAATAAATATCTCACTACATCCATTATTCTCATACATCTTTATAGGATAACCTGTGGAAGGAAAGAACAAAGGGATGAGGTAAAATACCAGTAAGTTAAGAAGTGTAATAAAAAACATTTAGCAGATGGGTTAGAAGTAATAGAGTAGTGATATAAAAGGAATGAAACATATTTAATCATAACATATAATATTCGGATCATATAAACAGGGAGTGATAATAATTTGGTACAAACACAAAACATGACTTTATCACAAGTCATGGGTCGTTTCAAAAAGAAGTGCACAAGTATAGGTTAACGACCAAGATGGTTAAACATGGTGGCATGAGTCAATTCTAACTACCAATACCGTTTAACATATAATGTCATGAGACTCAACATTAATTGATCCATTGGAGAGATATCTAGGAGCACCCATATTAACATACTCATGAATATTCATTCCAGATAAAGAATCATATACAATCAATCATACATATGAATAGGGTTACCCATGGAAACAAATGGGTACCATAATCTTGTCATAAATCATAATGAATGGGAAAATAATACATGTTTCCAAGGATGAAAGGAATTATACATGGAAATTACCAAGGTCAATTAAGCATATAAAATGGTAAGTGATGTCAAATAGAGTGACAACAAGTAGATAGAGTATTAATTTTATTTTAGCATTAAAACATTGTAGTGCAGTTTTAATGAAAATAAAAAATAACATTTAAAATATAAAAAGTTAATATATTTTATATAAATCCATAATTTAAAAAATAATTTCATTATAATAAAAATTATTTGTCGTAATAATAATCTTACATTAAAAATATTTTATAGAGTGCTCTTGAAATTGATAAAAAACTCAAGAAGTTCCCTTAAAATATGGTTTCTTTTTGGGACGTATTGAGGAGATAACCATTTAAAAATATGTATCTCCACAAAATAAATTGATTATTGGATCTTTATACATGATATTTAGCATCTAAATAGAATTTTTAATATATACATAAAAAAATAACTTCATATGGTCAAAAATAATGATTGAGTTACCCGAAGGAATAAAGGAGGATCAGGTTGAATCCCTTACATTAAGTCTGATGGTGTCCTTCGCATGACGTTAATTTATTGGATAACCAAATAACATTCATTAATTAGTATTTATTTAACCAATTCTTCATGTAATTGTTTTATTATATCCTTATTAAGTTTTTAATGAAATTTTGTATGGGTTTATATGTTGAATTTCATTTTGTTTGGGAGAATTTTTTTCTTGGTTTTCATTAAAGGTTTACTTATATACATGTGTGGATAAACATGTAAGATGAGTATGGTAATCCAGAATGGATGTTTAATTTCATTAGAGAACATGTAGAATATATCATGAGTATGAAATATTTTTTAGAGTGAAGGTGAATCATTAAAATAACCTTTAATAAAATTTGTTTGGGTTAATTGGCAGGTTTTAATTACAATAAACACCTTTTTTATAAATTGTTGATTTCATTACCAAAATTTAAGATGTTAACAGAAAATAAAAACCCCTCATCCATGAATGCGATAAATTTACACATCTCATAAGCTGATACAATTTCTAATACAAAAGTAGTTGAAAGGAGAGAGGATTATAAATTATTCCATTATCATAAAAAAATTATAGTCATGTAATGTAATGTAGTTATAATAAAATTTTCATTAAAGGAGGTGAGTAATGATAAAGAATGAAAGGAAAATGAATGAAAATAAAGGAAATGAAAAGAGGAGTTTACCTCTTGAATATTATTTTCTTGATAACCACTATAGGGGATACAATTTGTTATTCATAAGAGAAAAATGGATGATGGGTGTGGGAAAGAAGATTAAGGAGATTTTTGGGAAAAAATTATGCAAGGAACATGGTTTGGGAGGAGTGAAGATAATAGGTAAAGAGGTGTGGTCTCTATAGTAGAATAGATTAGGGTTTTGTCAATATTTTATTCATTATGTTATTTTTTTGTTCAAGACAAGGAACAATAATGATTCGTGTGACCAAAAATATTATTATGTGCAGGAAAGTTTGAACATTATTTTATTTCCAAAGAAAAACACCAATTATAACTCCATACATCATAAATTTAGATTATTCGGTAAATTATCGTATTTTACTATTCACAAAAATTCAAGTATTTATTAAAAATTCCCAAAAATTCACCCCAAACATTTTTAGGCATTCATAATTCCAAAATGAAATCAATTTTATTAAAATATTAATATAAAAATGTGATATTATATATTTAATTTATTTCCTAATTTATATAAAAAATTTAAATCATAACATTAAAACCTATTTTCTAACAATTTGAAAAAAAATTATAGTCTCATTAAATTATATTTTATTCGTAAAAAATCACAATATTATTTTATGAATACATTTTGTGAAAATATATTTTTATTTAATTTTTTATATTATTCATTAAATTTTTATTAAATATACATTCTTCACAAAATTACCAATTCTATATTACCAATTTTAAAATATTTAATTTCTTATAATATGTCATATTTATATCATATTTTCACATATGAAATGGATAAATTTTATTTATACATTAATTAGTGATGTTACTATTCAATTGTCGGGTTTACCATTCATTAGAGTCACATTACTAATCCAAAGGTCAATTTACTATTTCATATCTATACATTCCGTAACTTATATAGAAACCTTTTATTTTACTTATTATTCATTTATAATGTTTTCATTATTTTTAATATGTAATATTATATGATATTACTATAATATATAATTATAATAAGTGAATTAAACAAATAAAACATTGGGTCGTTACATTCTCCCACCTTATTATATTTTGCCCTAAAATTTTCATTTTATATTCTATGCCTTAAAAATGTGTGGGAACTTTTCCATCATTACCTCCTATAGTTCTCATGTTACCTCTTTGTACTTATGGTTCGTTCATATTACATTGACATGGTGGGAAGACTTTTCGATTAGAACTTTATCCCTTTGATCCCATAACACCGCTGGCTTCTCCTCATAAGAAAGTTCACTATACAACTACACCACCACTAAAAGCAATACATGTGAAGTATCCAGTATGTTCTTCTTTATGATGGATATTTGGAAGATATAATTTAATCCAGACATGGTAGGTGGAAGTGATAGTTGATATTACATATCTCCTATATGATCAGGATTGTCGAAGGGGTGTATGTACTTGGTACATAGGATTCCTTTCTTCCCAAATCTCATTGCATTCTTCCATGGAGACATGCATAAGAATATCATGTGTCCAAATTTGAACTCATGGTCCTGTCAAAGAGTGTCTGCATCACTATTCTATCAACTTTTGGATGCCATGATGTTCTATTGAATTTTTTTCACCATATTAATAATTTTATAAAAAATTTCAGGTCCTTATAGTTTACACTCATAATCTTCATCCCAAGAAATCGGGTTTCAGAATCTTTTCCTATGAAGGTCTTAATATGGTTCCATTCAGATGCTTGGGTGGAATTTATTGTTGCATCAGAATTCATCAAGTGGATGATGTTTGTTATATCCTCCTTTGAATTACATAGAACATGACCTCAACATATCATTCAATTTATGAATATTTCTCTCATATAGTCTTTTAGTTTGAGGATGATAGGTTGTACTGAAGTTCACTTCAGTTCATAGAGCATGTTGGAGATTTTTCCTGAACATCAAGGTTATCCTTGGATCTTTTTTGCATATAATAGGTAGTGGAACTCAATGTAGTCTTACCACCCATTTTATATATGTACATGAAACATGATATAATGATAAGTACTCTCAAATTATGATAAAGGGAGTTTTCTTTATATATCTAACCACAATGACCCGTATAGAATTTTTTCCTATGGATGTCCTTGGATGTTTGGTGTTAATGTCTATGTTAATGTTCTATGACTTTCATATTTTTATGGATAGTTGTTGTTCATCCCCATAAAATTTTGTCTTTCAGCCATCACTTAGTGAGAAACATGGAACATTGATGTATACTCATCAATTTTCTTCTTCATATAGTCCCACAAAAAATTCTATTGGAGATCTCGATACATCTATATACTCCCTCGGTGAATAGAGAAGGTTAAGTTGTATGAATAATTCAGAAAATCCTTCATTATTTTTTGATCATATGTTACATATAATCATGAACGGAATATCAAAACTCTTTTCTCATCAATATTGATCATATAGGATTTCCTATTTCAAATATTAGACATCCTTTTTAGAAATTACACATGTTTTCATTGGTCAATATTTTTTTCTCCATGTGGTATGGTTGAACAAAAATTTTAGAAAGGATTTTTTTCCTCCCATAATGATTCCCATGTCCATCTTTAATAAATCTATGAAGATAAGATCCTTTTCAATTATCATTATTGATAAAGATGCATGATCCTTTCATCTAAGAGCATGTTCCACCTTATTTACCTTACTGAGATGGTAGTGGATTGAGTAGTCAGGATCTATTATGATCTATAACCATATTTTTTGAAACATATTAAACTCTTTCTATGTGATTAAAAACTTGAGACTCTTTGGATCAGTATATATCTCACACTTCGCCCCATAGAGATTGTTCCACCATATTTCCAATGAAAAGATCATAGCAGCCAACTCCAGAACAGGCATGGGATAGTTTTACTCAGGAATTTTCAACTTCCATGAATCATATGCTTCCACATTATAATTTTTCATTATTACACAACTTAATACTTTAAATTAGGCACCACTATTACCATAATGAGTTCTCCGCGTATTGGGACTCTGAGTAATAGCATAACGTTAAGCCTGTTGTGAAGATCCTTAAGGATTTCCTCACATTCTTTCTCCCATACCAACATCACAGCATTACTTGTAAAATTTTTCATTGGGTTTTAAAATCATGATATGTTCATCAAAAACCAATAAGAATTCTCGTCTAGACAATGATAGAAATAGATCTCCATTATAGATGTTTTCCTAAGCCACTAATTGATTGCCTTTATGAGATAAGGGTCCACATTTTTTTGCATCATTCCAAAATAATGATAATTCCTCTATCTAATACTCATATTTACTGTAAATGGAATATATTTTATCCTTTTTAAATGTCATTAGCTCAGTATTCAAATTCTCCTCTTATTCCTCCTTGCTCTTCGAGTATGTCAAAATACCATCGATAATGACTTCCAAAAATTTACAGTGGTAATGTATAAAGAGTCTATTCATTTAATCCATGAAGAAATATCAATAATTAGCGTATATTAGTGGCATTAATATTTGATCATAATTTCAATTCCTGGTTCAAAAGGCAATCTTGGTAATATATTTCTTCCTCACATTTAATTGGTGATATCCCGACCGAAGGTCCACTAAAGAGAAACAACATGCCCCACAAATTTGATCTAACAATTCATGTATCTGATGTAAGGGACACATTTTATTTATCTTAATTTTATTGAGCTAAAGATAATTAATGAAGAGGTTCATTAAACCATCTATCTTTTTGAAGAAGTGGACTGGTGCCCCCAAGGTGAAGAATTCATGATTATAAATCCCTTCTCTATATTCTCCTATTGCATCTTCTTCTTCACTTCTAGGTCAACAGTTGTAGCAATATAAGGTGTCTTTGATAAAATTAGGGATACAAGAATATGAATAAACGAGAAATAAACCTAAAAATCAGGATAAAGACAATGAAATTATTCATGGAATACATTACTGTAATCCCTCATGATAGGCATTTCTTTAAGTAATAAAATTTCGGTTGTCTCAATAATTTGAGGTAGATGTTGTTACTCATAATATAGTAATATACACACCATATAAAATATTTCTAAAAGAGATTCATATTCCTCCTTACAATTGTATTGAATTGGATGATTATTTGGGATGTGAAGAGTGATCTCCATTTCCTGGAAGTTGATATTGGATTTTTATAAATATAGCAATTCCATTCCAAAGATAACATCAAACTCAGCTAAATGAATTATGATTAGATTTTCTAGGAGGTTAAATTTACTCGAATATACTAGGGAGGAGTCCTAAAAATTTGATGTTATAATTTCCCCATTCTTTATTCTCATAGATAACTCAAACACTAAATTTTGAGGTGGTGTTTCAATAGTTCTACTAAAAATGTAAGATATTAAAGAATTCATTAAACTAGAATAAAATAGTAGATTTCCTATTCTTGAATGAATAACTAGCGTTCATGTCACCACATTAGTTTCAAACTCCACCTTTGTAGTAGTCATAGAATAATACCTTATTTGTTGCCTTTGAGGTTGTGGTTGATTTCTTCTGACCACTCTTGGCTTAGGGAAATTTCATGCATAATTCCCATGATTGTTGCAGTTGTAACACTACACTACAGGATGAGTGTTGATCTGAACCTACCTTTCTTATTATACTTTATTTGGATTCTTTATATCCATTCGGTATTTTTAACCCATACTTCCATTTATTCAACATTTAAAGAAATTATTTATTCCCTTTAGATAGATCATGTGATGCTTCATTCCGCAATTTTGATATAAGGGATGTTTAATCTAATTTTCATTATGGGATTTAGTTTCATAAATCATCATATTAAACTAAATTATAAACATTTTCCCAATAGTACCGCGAGAATATGGATAGTCTATAATCCCAATTTGAACCTTGATGAAACAATGGATAATCTACTAATAACAGTCATTATCATGACTCACCAACACTTTTTATAGACTTGACATTAGTTTGCTAAATAAGTGATCCACCATGATTTTGGTGCTCATGAAAAGGCTAAATCCATTTATTTTAAGCCTTATGATGTTTTCCCCATATTCCCCAATGGAATCATCTTCCTTGTGAATAAGTCTAATGAACACTCCTTCTCACGTGATGTGGAATGTTCTGGTAAAATATTTATTGCAAAATATTTTCATGAATTCCTCTTAATAAATGGAATTAATTTCCTCTAAGACATCATATTTATGATCAGTGTCAACCACTAATCTACTTCACCATAAAAATGGCAGACTACATACCAGAATTTAACATCTTATTATCGCTAGAGGAAAGAAAATATATTTTAAATAGAGTTAATCCATTGTTCCATGATGAGGGGATTGGATGGTCCACTAAACCTGGGAGTCCTTCTCCTTATAAATGTTTCGATATCAAATTCCTCTTTCATTGGAGGATGAGGGTGTCCTGTATGATTCTACTTATTATTTACTACATGATCCAGCTATGAAAATACTATAATAATGTTTCAAGCACCCAATACCATCATATAAGTCATATCATTATATAAATCATCACATTGTCTATCACATTGATTATTGGCACATGATCTCTTATTTCCAACCATTTACTATGAAAAACAACGTACAATTATGGGAAATGAATACCTAGCTATTAATCATAAAAAGGAAAACATTAAACAAAAAATCATAAAATCTTAATGGGAAATTATATCCTAAATTTTGATTCCCTAGATTCTAATCCAGGTTATACATGATCTGTTTTATAACACACATTCTTACAAGATTATCATATTCCCTTAGTAAAGGTTCATACAAATCTCATGAATTTACCAAATCATATCCCCTAGGAGTGTAAAACCTTGACTATAGGAAGGCATGTTGTTGTGCACCAATTCTAAATCGAGTCTAGCCCAAAGTGGTGTTTTTGGGTTGTACCCCTAGATACATATGTACTAGAGCTACATCCACTTATTTGTATCCATAAAGGGATTCATTTTTATGATAAACCACTTACACTATACTGACCAAAATTTTTCTATATTTTATAATATTTAGTATCCTCCCAAAGGTTATTACTAAATATCTCCATTAAAAATCACTAAAAATTACTATATGATGCTCTGATACCATCTATAAAGACCCCAACCTTTTACACATACCATTAAATGATTTTATGCATCATATTACAATATGGGGATCTTAAAGTCAATTGTTTTAGAAAACTCGGAATACAAAAATGAACTCAAGGAACTTAATTAAACATTTCTTTATTTAATCCTCATAAATAACTCCTAACATCCATTGTGGCCACACATCTTCATAGGATAACCTTTGTATGGATTGAAAAATGTGATGAGCTAAAATTCCAGTAAGGGATTAATCAAAATAATAAATATTTTGCCCATGTATTAGAAGGCATGTGATAATGATATAAAAGTTCGAAAACAAATTTAATCTTAACATATAAAATGTGGTTAAAGAAAAATGTAGTAAACAATATGTGGTATGAACATAAATCATGAATTTAGCATGATTCAAGGATTATTTCGCATTGAAGAGGACATTTCAAGGTTGACCACTAAGACCATTGCACTTGGTAGAACAAGTCAAGCCTAACTTCCAAGGATATGACACATAACATCTCATGAGACTCAACATTACCCAACACATTATCATGCTACCTAGGTTGAACCATGTTAATATGTTTGTGAATATTCTTTTCACATAAATAACCCTACATAATCAGTCAAACATAAGCATAGAGGTACCCATGGAAAGAAATGTGTATCATAATCATGTTATAATGCATAATGAATGGGTGTATGATACAATTGTACATAAATGATAGGAATTTTACATGTAAAGTCATGAGGTAAAATAAGAATATATCACTGTAAGTGTTTTCAAATATAAGGGACAACATATGAGAAATGTATTTAAGAAATTTTAATTGTAAAACATTTTCGAGTGGGTTTAATTAAAGTACTAAATAGAATCTAAAATAGAAAACATAATAATAATTTATAAAAACCAAGAAATGAATTAAGAATATTTTCAGGATAAAAATAATGTTTTTGTAAAATTAATTTTGTTTTAAAACATATAATTTAGAGTTATCTTGAAATTGAGTAAGAAGTCGTGAAGTTCTGTTAAAAGAGTTTTTCTTTTTGGGATGTATTAAGGAGGGAACCATTTAAAAAAATGTTTATCCCCAAAAGAGAATGATGAATGGATCGTGATAGAAGATTTGGGAGCATCTAAAAAGAATTAAAAATATATTAATAACATAGAATATACCTTCAATTGGGTAAAATGAAAGATATAGCAACCTGAATGAAGACATGATGTTTGGGTAGAACCCCTTACCTTAAGTCTGACAGCATCATTCACATTATCATAATGTCATAGGTAACCAAATTAAAATCATTAATTAGTTTTTATTGAACTTATTATTCATCTTATAGATTTATTATAGCCTTATTAATTTAATTCATGACCTCTTTGATGGGTAAATTGGTTAAATTTCATTTTTTTGGACTGTTTGGTTCCTTGGTTTCAAATGGTTGGTTTACTAATATACATGTGAGGATAAACATGTAAAATTATAAATGATTCCATAACTGATGTTATATGTTATTAATGAACATATAGAAGATTAAATTTTTATAAAATTCATTTGGTTATTTGGATTGAAGATCAATCATTAGATAGAGCAATAATGACAACTGATTTGGTTAATTGGTGATTTTAAATTAGAACAAACACATTTTACATTGTAAATTAATATCATATATAAAAAATATTTAATAATATTAAATTAGAAAAATTAATTATATAATAGTCTCGTTAAAATATAAAAATGGATTGATGACCATAATTGAAGACTATAATAGAAATTAAAACCCTATCATCCATGAATTTGATAAATTAACACATCTCTAGAAGTTCTTCCATTTCTAGAATAAAAAGAAGGGAAAAGAGAGATAATGACTATTTATTCCATTATCATAACAACATTCCAGTACATGTAAGGGACTAGAGTTGTCATAATATTTAGATGAATGGACTCAAGGAAAGAAAACTAAAGGAAGAAACATGAAAGAAAATAAAAGAAATGAAAATATGAGTTTACCTATAGAATATAGCATCCTTGAGAACATATTTACGGAAGATTATATGGAAATTTGAAGATACCAAAAGATGATGGAAGTGGGAGAGGGGTTTGGGAGATATTTTATTAGAATTTAGACAAGATACTAGGAATTATATAAGTGAATAGAATAGGTAAAGAAGGGTGGTGTTTCTAGTGGAGTAGTGGAGGGTTTTCTCAACATTTTATTCATTCAATTATTATTTTTCTCAATAGATGAAATATTAGTGATTATTTTGACCAAAAGTAGTAATATGTGCATTTGGTTTCACACCTATTATTTTATTATCAGTATAACATCATCCTTGACTCAAAAAATATTAAATTTAGATTATTTGTTAAATTATCGTAATTTAGAATTGACAAAAAATTCATGTATTTTAGAAAAATACAAATAATTGACCACAACTTTTTTTAGATATGTAAAATTCAAAAATGAACTCCATTTTATGAAAAAAAATTAAATATTTAAAATTTACTTTTCATTAAAAATCATAATTTTCTTAAAAATTACAAATTTTTTAAAAAATAATCTTCTTTTCTTACACTTTATAAAATTATTTAAGGTCTCATAAAATTATCATATATTCAGAAGGAATCAAAATATTATTTTATGAATAAATTTTACGCAAATAAATTTTTATTTAAATTATTTAATTAATCATAAAAATATTATAAATATACATGAATTTAACAAATACAAACACATTATTAATAATTTAAAAACAATAATTACATACTTGTACAATGTAATATTTATATTATATCATTGTTTATAAGATGGGTAAAATGTATTTATACTTTAATTATTGTGTTCACTATTAATTTTTTTTGTATACCATTCATAAGGGTCACATAACTATTCCACATGTCAAGTTTTCATTTGATCAGTATTCCTTTTTTAACTTCTAGATATACCATTTATATTACAAATTATTCATCTGTAAGGTTTTTATTGTGTTCAATATGCAATCTTATATGATTATTCTATAAGACATAGTTATAAGAAAGGAATTACATTGATTAAACATTGGGTTGTTATAGAATCTCATTATTTATCTATGGATTAGATATTAAAAATATATGTGACATAAATATTACTACTCCAACCTCATCGATCTTGATCTTGGAGGTTTTCCACTTTCTGATAGTTTCCACTATTTTCTGAATTATTTCTCAATTCATTTGAGAATTCTTTATTTTCTCCATTAGGGATGGTTGAGAAATAATTTATGAAATGGATTATTATGTTCCTTTCTTAATTAATCTCATGTGAATCCATCACAAATCTATGAAGATTATTTCCTTTTCAATTGACATCATTAATAAAGGTGCAAGATCCTTTCTACCCTGATCATATTCCTCTTTATTTCCTTTACCAGTTTGGTAGTAGATTGAGAATTCATAATCATTAATGAGCTCTCTACATCTTCCCTAGAACATATTAAGACCATTCTATTTAAATATATATTTGAGACTCTTGTGACCGTTATATATTTCTCACTACCCCCATTGATATAATTTATATATATTTTCAACACATGGATCACAACCTCCAAATCTGGATCATGTGTAGGATATTTTTTCTAATGAGTTTTCAACTTCCTTGAGGCATATGATTACACTATATCATTTTTCATCCTTACACATCCTATGACATTATCAGAAGCATCGATGTATAACACAAAGATTTTTCCACTTTTCAAGTGTGTGATTTCTGAAAAAACGATATGACTCTTTCAAGGACTTTATATATTTCCTCACATTCTTATGTCTATAGAAAATTTTCCCCCTTCCCTGTAATATTTGTTATTGGTATTGAAAATTGTGATATGTTATTCAATTATCAATAGTAATAACTAGCTGGTCCAAAGAGACTACGAATATCTATTACAGATGTTGGCCTATGCCACTCTACTATTTTCCTTTTTCATAGAAGGGCCTATAGATAATCCTTTTATAGTGATAAAATTCCCCATGAAATATAATTCGTCCAACAAGAACTGATATTTTTTGTACCTTACACAATCTCTTTTCTTTTTTAAAGTCTTCAGTATATTATTAAAATAATCCTCATGTTCCTCCTTACTCAAGGAGTATATCATAATATAATTGATAAATTATACACAATGTTTTTGAGGTAATATCTATAGAATATATTAATCATTTAGAAGAATATTAGAAGATAATTAGTGAGTCCAAATAGAATCACATTGAATTCACAGTTTCCTTACCTTGTTCGAATGGTTTCATTGGGAATATCTTCCTTCTTCAGCTATAAGTGATGATATCCCTAACGAAGGTCCACCATAAAAAATAATTGGCCCCACATAGTGGATTGAACTACACATATTTTTAAGGAAGGAGATACTTTTTCTTTATTATGATTTTATTGATCTCGCAATTATCAATATAGAGGTACATTGATATATCCATATTATTAATGAAGAGGACCAATTCACCCTATGATAATGAACATAAGTTTATAAAATCCTTGTCCAAATTATACTATAATTTATTCTTCATCTCTTCTAGATCATTGGTTTCTATTCTATAAGGTTTCTTTGATATGGAGAGACATCAAAGAATAAGATCAATTGATAACTAAACCTCTAGTTCAATAGGAAGACAATGATACTCTCTGGAGAACACATGGTGTAGTCCCTTATAATGGGAATGTATTTGAGTAGGATTTAATTTTTTGTCTAAATTGATTGAGTTAGACATTATTTCTCACAAGGTATTAATAACAACACATGAAACAATGATTCTTATGGAGATTCATCCTCTTCATTAGACTTGTACAAAATTAGAGGATAATTTTGGATGTGAAGTGTGATCTCCCTTTCTAGATAGTTGATGTTGGATTTTTATAAATATAGTCAATCCATGCCAAATATAACATAGAAATCCACCAAAGGATGTGTGAAGAGATTTTATATAATTTGATATCCACATAAATTATTTGGAGAGGAATTATATACATTGGAATCAATAATTTCACCATTTTCTATTATCATAGATAACCCATACTCAATATTTAGTGGTGGTGTAAGATATTTTTTGCAATTTTTTTTTGATATGAAATAATGTGTATCACCAGTATAAAATAGTATGTTTACTATTATTAAATAAATAAATATCTTACTTGTCACCGTATCATTCCTCAACTCTACCACGATAGTATTAAGAGCATATTACCTTCTTTGTTGACTTGGATGTTGTTGTTGATTTCCTCCATCAAACCTAGGCTTAGAGATATGGATTGAAAAATAAGCATGTTCCATAAAGTTTAAACAATACATTATAGGTTATTAAATGATTTTAGACATAAATTATTCTTCCAAATTAGTGTAATTCTTCATATTTCTTTTGATATTCATATCTAGATTCCCCATTCTTCCACAGTTGAAGAATTTCACAATTCATTTGGAAATTTTCCATGGTGATTGTTCCCATAATTTTGACATAAGGAATATTATTTCTTCCTTCTATTATTGGATTTATTTTTTGATCCACCCATATCATACTCCATTTTCTACATTTTATCACAATGAAAATGAGACTACTGAGGGTCATTGATCTCTATTACATCCTTGAGGGAACTATAGAAAACATCTTCATAACATTCAATGTCACTAATTTACAATAATTTTAATATAATCAAAATTAGTACACTAAGGAATAGATCTATGTTACTTTTGTTGTTTAGAGAAAACTAGAGGAATATGTTATAATCCTTGTACTGTTTTCTTCATACCCCATGACAGACTCATATTTTATTTCATTTAGTCCAAAACATCCATTTATATCTTCAGATAGATAGTTTGGGTATAATAATTATTGAAATGTATTTTCATGAAATAATTACATTCCATCAAAAAAATTTCCTCTTTGTATATTTATTTGATCAGTTTCGACCACTAATATGCTTCCCTAAAAAAACTATATATTGTCAGCATAACATTTTCTTCATCAGGGAACTAGAGGATAGAGAATATCTTATCCATGGAGTTAATGCATTTTTCATAGAGGAGGGGTTTAGGAGATACAATAAACATAGTTGGCCTTTTTCTAATTAATTATTCTATGGAAAAATTATATATATTGGTTGAAGGAGAGATTTCTACAAGATTAAAGTGAATAATCATTACATGAGCCAGTTGTACAAGTACTATTGAAATTTTTTAAGCACCCATTCCCATCATATATACCATATAAATATAGAAATTCTCAAATTACCTATCATAATTATTTTTCTCCAATGTCATTCTATTTTCCTCCATTAACTATGAAAGAAGTGCAATTATGGGGCTTGAATACATTACTAATAGGCATGTAAAAAGAATGATCCACCATAAAAAATGACAAAATTTTAATGGTAAAGGTTGTCCTAACATGTGATTCCAATTTTTGAATATCAGATATTCAAGGATAATTTACTAACATATATTCAAATAATGATTTTTCATAATTATATTATGAATTTACCAAATAATATACCATGAGAGTGTCAAACCAGGTGAATGGTAAGGTCTGTTTTTATGTTCCAGGTTACCATTAATTAGGCCTAGATTTTTTTTTTGAGTTTTTACTCCTAGTTATATTTATTCTAGATCAAAATCCACTTTTAGTATGTACACATGGATGTATTTTCTTTATAAACCACATACGCTATACATAACAAAATTGTGAGATGTTTTCTCAATCATAATCTTATCGCTATAGTTCATAGTAAAGTGTTGTTTTCCTAATCTCTAAGAATAACTAGACCTTCCTATGATACTAACTACATACACCTTACCATCAATAGCATATTATGAAATTATTTCAAACATAATTAACTATAATATTACATGACAAATACCATAAAGTATAGTGTATTTGGAAGACTAGATAGATAAAACTAAAAACACGGGACTAAATTAAAAAATCATTATTAATAATTTCTTAGGAGATAATGACTACCATTGACCCATAATATATCCATATGATATCTTGGGGTTAACTAGAACAATGAGATGAGATAAAAATCATAGTAAGGGAATAAATATAAAAATAAAGCACAACACAAGGGTTAAAATTTGTTTTATGATGACATGAATGGAAAATATATGCATATTAAAGAATAACATATGTAATTGTGGTATCATAGGAGATGTAAAAACAGTATCCAAATCTATTTATTCATGTGTTAATTATCATTAATCATGAATGAGCACGAGTTATGGTGAACCACCAAGACTATTGCACATAGAGCCTGAGTCAAGGCCAACAACAAAGACTGTTGCACATGACGTCTAATGAGTCAAAAATATACCCAATGCATTGGAGTGAAATTTGGGAGCACCCATCATAACATGTTTATGAATATGTTTTCGACATGAAGAATCAAACATAAGGAATCAATCATAGTCTTAATGGTCACCCATGGTAAGAATTGGATATCATAATATTCTGAAAAGGAATAACATAAGGGAATATCACAGTGTTTCCATGAAAGAAGTAATTTCAATAATAAATTGAAATTTATAAATGAAATTTTTAACAAATCATTATATGTTATATTCAACTAATGTTAATACATGTAAAAATGGCATTTCAGAAACTTTTGAAATAATACATTCTCATGTAGTTTAAGAAAAATATTTAAAAGATTATAATGTAGAAAATGGATCAATATTTTATATAAACAACCTAGTGTACCAAGAATGTTTTTCATAAAAAAAGAGGGATTTTATAAACAAAATATAACTTAAAACTTATTATTTACTGAACATGAGAAGGGATAATAATTTGGGAATTACATTTATATTGGGCTTGATTATTGGGAATAATCGAGTTGGGAACCTTTTAAAAACATTTATATCCAAGATAAATAAGGTCTAGAAGATTTTGATATAAGGGTTTGGAGATGATAAATATAATTTAGAACATGCATGAAAAAATATATGAATTTCTAATTTGAGAAAAAATAGAGATAAAATAACACGAAAGAAAAATAGTGTCCAGGTAGAATCTATTACTTTACGTCTAAAGATGCTATTCACTACATATTAATGAATTGGATAATCAAATTAGATTAATTAATTAATATGTTTATAACAATATCTAATTTCATTTGAGTTTTTATTAATGTCCTACGTTTATTTATGGATTTCTTGATGGGTTAAGAAGTCAATTTCAACGTTGGGGAACATTGGTTTCCACGGTTTTCATGATGTATTTATTGGTATACATGTATGAAATTAATGTAAAGTGGGGTAAATAAACATAATATAACATATAAATTATTAAAAATCTTATATATGTTAAAATAGACCTATATACAAATTTTTTCTATATAATGAGGATGAATAACTAGATAGATTGTTAATGATAATCGTTTGGGTTTATTTTTGCAGTTCTCCATCCCAATAAAATCATTATTTATAAATTAATATCATGAGTATAAAATGCTTCGGAAACATTAATAAATACATAATACTTATATTTTTATTTGTTTGAACCATAAAAATTGTTTTACAAATTCCCTTTAATATGGTAATTGAAATTTAAAACATATCATCCTTGAATGGGATAAATTAAAAACATCACTAGTGATGATTTAATTTTTAGCATAAATGTATAATAAAAGAGAGATGGTAAAGAATTATTCAATTAGAATCATAAAATTCTAATATATTTAATGTTTTGTAGTTATCATACCACTTTTATGAGTGGATGTCAGCAGAGAAAAATAAAACAAAGGGACTTGTAAAAAAATTAAATGAAATGAAAGATGCTTTTACGTCTTGAATCCCTCTTCAATATAACCTTGTTATGGGATTGGTTGGTATTTTGTTAAGAAAAAAAGATATTAGATGTGGGGGAGAAACATGGATGTATAATTTATCATTATCTAGAGATGTATCGAGGATTTATTGGTGTGAAGATAATTGGTGATATTTTATAGTGGTGGAGAGAGGAGTTTCCTCATTTTTATTCATTAGTTTATTATTTTTCCTCAATATTATGAATATATTAAGAATTATCATTAAAATCATAAAATAATGAATCATAGTTCAATATTTTTGTTCTTACATCAGTGATGACTCATGGAATAGTGTATTTAACTCATAAAATATAAATACATTTAATTATTTTACCTCACCATTCACAAAAAATGAAGCTTCTTATAAAAATCCCAAAATGTCACCGTAGCCATTTTATGAGGAGTAAAATTAAAAAACAAATTCAATTCATTTAAATAGTATTCTAAATATGTGAAATTTAATTTTTAATTAAAATTATTATTTAGTTCTAAAATAAAAATTTAGAAATTATAAGTGATTTTATAACACATTGAAAAATTAACTATTGTCTTATAAAATTAAATAATCATAGAAATACATTAAAATATAATTATATGACTAAATTTCAATAAAAATAAATATTATATTATATTATTAAATTAATAATAAAATTGTAAGTAATTATTTTTGATTTATAAAAATATTAATAATAAATTGATAATTTTTATAATATTTATTTACTTATAATATGATATAATTATATCATATAATACCTTTTATGATGTATAAATTATATTTATAATTTCATTGGTGAGGTTACTATATAATTTTCTGGTTTACTATTAATAATGGCCATGTTACTATTCTAATTTTTAAGTTACTATTACTTTGGTATATGTTTCTTAACATCTAAATTTCACTTTTATTTAATTATTTTTTAATTTATAATGTTTTTATTGGGTAATTAATGTGATTTTATGTGATTATACTTTTTGAAATGATTATAAGAATGTAATTTTCATTGATATAATCCAGTTTCCATAATTAGAAAGACCATAACCTCTCCAATGCAGTATGAAAATGATATTTGGTCTATAACATTAGTTTCTGAAATCATAAATGGTTAGAATATAATTGAATACCTTTACATTGATTTATGTTTTCCATTGTATGTAATTGATTCAAACTAGCCACATAATAAAATTATATTTTATAGGGAATCCTTTCACCCAAAATAATTTATCATGGATTTTAGAGATAATCAAAATAATGACGAGTTTCACAAAATCAGAGGTACTATATATAACCAAAATAATAGGTGAAAAGTTACAGTAATCATCATTAGCAATTAGAATTTATACTATAAATAGAGAAATAATGTCAAAATGCATAAAAACATTTATGAACCATTGGATTTGGATCTCCTTATGAAAAATTATGTTCAGTTACTAAATGAATTTTAGCACGTAAGAAAGTCATGACTAGTTCTCTTACTAGAATGAGATGACAAATTGAATAAAAATCTTTTAATTGTTAGGGATAATAAATAAGTTATCTAAAAAACTGTTCCATTATATAGTATATGTAGAACTACCATAAATATAGTTTATTTGTTATCCTATCATATTCATATTTAACAATCTAAAATTCATTATAAAACTATAAGATAATCCATTAGAAGATTTCTTATAGGATCAACATATAATACAATATCATGTTATTGTTTATACCACCATTATTAAAATATTTACATAATATAACATTAACTCTCCCATATAATCTACTACCCTATTATTAATATTCATGGAGGATCAAATTTACGATTCCTTCTATGTATTTATCTATAAATTTCAAAAACTAGATAATTAACAGAACATGCATTGGAAAAGAGTTATGGGAACTAGAAATAAGATTGATCCTATAATAAAATAAATTAAATTGGTTCTCTATATTTTTGATAATATAGTGATATTATCCAATTCATAATTTAAAAGTTGAATAAGAACCTTTCTAGTGAAAAATGAATCACCATGTTATAAGGGGGGAATTTACCATTTGATAATCCACTCCTCCTTCTAATGAGCACTGATGACACGATAAAGAATATATTGATGTCATACTCCCTGATTTTACTTTTGTTATACTGTCTCCTAATCTACACATAAAAATTCAATATAATTTTTCGGAAAATTTCAATATATAAGTGTTTTTAATTTTAAGTGGAATACATGTGATCTGCAAAAAAACATATAGAAAATATCTATGAATATATATATATATATATATATATATTTAAGGATACACCTCCCCATTTTCAATGGCCTTATAACATACATATTAAGAACGTACATAGAAACATATTTTAGAATGTGAAATATTTCATTTTTCCAGAAACAAATCGACAAAATATAATGATGTGAAATTTTATGACATTATATAAAATGTTGAAAAATGAATAATAATACTTGTAAAAGAACAATACTCTTTAAAATATATAAGATAGTTTTTTTTCAGGAATTTCCAAATTTTGTTCTAGTATATTTTATATTAATAATTTTAATTGTAAATATTTATTGTAATATGAGATCATATTGTTTTATAATAATGGTCTACTATCCAATATTTCTAATGTTGGAGAGAACCTTGAAATATTCAGTATTTTTATATAACCATGTTGTTCTTTGATAAACAGATATTGAAAGATATGAGAAATTAAATCAAAATATTTGTTACAAGTAAAATTATAATGGATGTTACATAATCTAATAGTCATGTATATCATAATGAAACACTACAGAAGAAACATTGGAATAAGAACTATATTAACTATTTGGCCACGAACATAAAACATACACTATTTGAAATATATCCACTTGGAATCATTTGATTCATTTTTATGAAATCTAATTCTGTAATAAGAAATGGGATTGGAAATCAATTGGGCATAGGATCAACATTTTGTTTAATAGTTTTAACAACCACATTTATTTTATCACCAATGAAATATATAGTATGCATTTATTATACTATTCATTAATATAATACATGATTATATTAAAGAATGTAGTCACATCATCAACACCTTGGTAACCATATCTATGATATAAACATGATCCTATAATAATTTTTTTTATTAATATACAAGAAAAGGACTAGTAACTCAACACCCCTGGTAAAAAAACATGTAGAAGTCACTCGTTAATATTAGAAATAGATTTATTTTTCACATGCATGGATTATTTTTTTTAAGGCCTATGATCCATAGTGTTATGGATTTTTCATAAACATTCATATCTTCTTCATTCATCCTCTCTAATAATATTATCTAGTTATCATGTGGGGTCATAAAATTATTATTATTCCACATATTATAATTATTATTTTTTGAGCATGTTAATTTCTATTTTCATACATTCTATGATAATTGGTTGGTTGGGTTGAACAATCAATTCGGATATTATTCATTTTAAAAATCAATATTTATTTAAAAAACAAGACACCAGATGAATGAGTTGATTATTTAAGGCATGTACTACATGAAATTACAATTCATTCGATGAGAAACTGTTAAAATGATTAAACCCCATCATCCATCAACTAATAGAACTATATTTGATTTTGTAGGTAGTTATGAAAATGAACTATTCTCTTCTATGTAAATTACGTATTGGGGAAACTGTTTATCTACTGAAGGATTAGATAAAAACTATCAAGTCATAACAATGCCCACCAAAATTTAATTTTTTTGATAGTTTGTGTGAATTTACCTAAGGAGTTTACTTGATTAACGGGGGTTTTCTATTAAAAAGTACATAAAGTCGTTTATGTATTACCTAAAGTAATTTTTCTAATCAACCTTTAATTTAATGTGTATTTTACTATATAGAATAATTTTCAATTCAATAGGTCGTGATATACTCGACATTGAATAAAAGTGAATATATTTTCCATAAAGAAATATAAAATCAAATAGATGATAGTAAACTAAAACACAATTAAAAATATAAATTATATTTTAAAATAAAAGTCTTCAAATACACGTATGAATATATAAATAATTTTGATTAACATTTTAGGATTAATGTATTTTAGTTAAATTTATTACTTTTGATGAATTCTATTAACAAAATATACAAAATAAATTTACTGATTGAGTTGTTAAATAAATTTGTAACTATATGGATTACAATGTAAACTATTCAAGGATAGAAAAATATTAATCTTGAACAAAATTAATTAATGTTATATATATGTTTTTAAAAAGTTAAATTTCCCTTATTTGAAGATTGAATTTTAATGAAATTAATACTTTTAAAATATATTCTAAAAAATAGAATTTATATAATTATTAATTTAGTATATGAATTTTTAGAATAAATTATTTTTCATTAAGAATAATATAAAAATTATTTTATATATAAAATTCTAGTTATCCTGAGATGATGAAAACATCAGAGGATAAGTGAATTATATCCCACATAAAAAATGATAAAAATTGAAAATAATCATATTTAATGATATTATACCATGTAATTAACTCTTAACAGTGGGTAATTTACATGAAATTAAAAAAATAAATAGAATGACTCAATGATGTATAGTATCTTTGGGCATCGAGATCCCGTAGTACACTACATCAAAACCCAATGAAAAAGATTTTTTTCACTGGTTATGTCAATTTATTTGGGCTCCTTTAAAACATAGTATATATAGTTGACACTTGATTATAAGACCTTTAAAAGGCCTCCATGTTTGTTTTTATGAGTCCTTAATATCATTTATTTGAGAATTTAATACTCTAATAGGAAATTGTTAAATATTTCCATACATAGACCTAAAATAAATGAGATTAATAGTTGGTGAAACATTCTTCAATATATAGTGCCTATAATATATGGATGATATTTTGATCATCCACATTAGAGAACAAACCATCGAGTAGGTAAAAATGATAATATATCCTTATGGTAGATGATCTATAATGAGTAAAGTGATTTTAAAATAGTCTAGTAAATTTGTTTCCATGTAATGAGTGTAGAATTTTATAAATATTGAATTTCCACCATCATAATCTTTTATAAATAATATATGTTTTTAATATTCCATTAAATTTATCGCTTTTATTATTATTTTTAAAATAATTTTGTAAAAAGATTATATAGTTAAATTGACAATTAGAGTAATTTTTTTGAATCTTTCATGAAATAATTCAAAACAGTTATCTGATAATAATAATATTTGAAAACCCAAAAACCACATTGGTGATTGTTTATATATTTAAAAATAATTTATATGATTATTTACGCATGACCATTTCTAAAATAATATTTTCTTTACGTTAATATTATAAAAATATCACCTCCACTATTTCTATAACAATTCATTAATTGATCCTCCATAATTCACGTCGATGTTCAAATTTTAAAATTGTAAATAGTTTCCAAAATATATTTTCACTTAATTATAAAAATATAATTATATCAATAATGATATACACATTCTGTATAATAAAAAAATTATCCTTAAGAATATCCTACAAATATGTAATAACATCTGAATTTTGAACATGAAAAAATTACATAAACAGTGATTGTGCGAATAAATTCAATAATTACCACATAATTAATTATTTATAATTCATCATAGTTGAATATATAATGATTTAGGATATTATTAAATCATCAAAAATGTAATTTAGTTTTCATTCCAATTGACTATATTTTGATAATTTTGATTGCTTCATAAAAAAATCAAATGTAACCTTAATTCGTTATTTTTAGCCAATTGTGTACATAAACAATTGTAGTGGATGTATTCTAAAAATACTAGAATGTTTTAATAAATTCTGGAATAAAAATATAATATGAAAATATTGATTTAGTAGTAGAGCTAGTAATAACATAAAAATATGATACATTATTTTAATATAATATTTAATGTATTTCACAATAAAAAAATTTGAGAATCATAATAGTTTAGTGTGTTTATAGTCCAGATATATCAACATATTATTCCAAGAATGATGTTTAACATATACCAAAAATCACTTCTCATATAGTAAACATCATGTATATTCCATAGTTAAATCATTCCATCATGACCTAGGTTAAGGAAACTAGATTATGGGTGAGATAAGATGCCAAGTAAGAGAACCCATTGGAGATTTCAATCAATGATCATAATTAATCATAAGAACAATTTTTTCATTATATGATAATTAATTAAGAATGTAATAAAAAATATTTCAATGATTGTTAATAATGTATCAAGAAATAACATTTTTCATAGAAAATGGAAAAATTATTATTATATAATATTGTTTTGTTAGACAATTATCAATACCAAGGATGAAATAGTTGATTTGGTTTACTCCAAATTCCATCCATCTCAATGTAGTGGTTACCTTTTAATACTTTATGGGTAGATTGGGGCCATTAGTAAATTGGGATCATATCCCCTTCCTATCCTTTTTATCTCATTTCATAACCAATGCATTGGACAACTATATAATTCCAATTCAACCTTTGAGATATTTAATTCCATAGATTTATATATAATAGGAAGATAAAACATTCACCAAAACATAATATCAATATTCATATAAATTAAACAGTTTTCATGGAAATTCCATTGTTTAATCTTATTATATCATGTGTATGAGAATTTTATTTTATAATGATTTCATAAATACTAATTTACCATTAGGAATTAAGTTTAATACATGTAATCATAGAAAAATCATAATTATTAAATATCATTAAAACATTGGGCAGAATCAAAAGATAATATCCCCACTGAAAAATTAAAATATGTTTAGGGTATCGACTAACATGAAAAATAACATTAAAATAATGTTCAAACCTTGCATAAAAAATAATAAAAAAATTGATTGAATAAAATTTATTAAAAAAAATATACAAATAATGTGAAAATTGATTTGTTTTAAAATAATCATAGAATATTTTATTGTTATCATGACATCAATTTTTCATAATGAAGGTGATAATATCTATTCAAAACATATTTTTTAATAGGGAACAATCCTTTATCCATTTTTTAAATGGTCAAAAATGACTATTTCAGAAAGGAGTTTGTTAAATTGATCCTTATTAAATATTTTTAAATAATGCAAAAGGATATGAATATAAAATTTAAAAAAACCATTTCATTTTAAATAATACATAATATTATATTGAAGTGTATGGACATGGATGAAAATATTTTTCCTACCAATTGGAAATATGGCTGAATTTTCACTAATATATTATCTAAATCAATTTATGTAAAAAAGGGAAGAAACTACTTAAATACATTAAAAAATATGGAATATAGTTGAAAATATAAATTATAAGTGTTATAAAGTAAAATGTACATATAAATCCACTTCACAGAAATATAGTACATGAAATCATTAAAATAAATGATATTATAACCTAAATCACTTACCGCTTTGGTAACAATTGAATAACAAAAATATTGAAGAAATGACATTATTTGGGACACTAAATATCACGATGTAATGGTGATTCAATATATAACATGTCAATGGGGGTAGTATCTATAGATAATAAAAAAATAGAATTGAATAACAAGACATTTTTCTCTAAGAAGGTACTTTGAGGCAATAAACACTATCATCTACAACTGTAATTCTTCAAACACAATCCAACTTAATGAATAATAAATATATATTTATTATAGGTAAATTAAAACACATATCCACACATGTCATAACATATCTGACATACATATTACATCTTATCAACATTTATTAATGATTAATTATTTAAATCATTATTTAGGGTGAGAACTATTTTTTTCATACATGTTTCTGTTTGACAATCCTATCACCATTAAAATGAAAACATTATCACCATATATATTAATTACCATGTTATATGTATCATTTTATATCAATAAAAACAGTTTCTATCAATTTAAATAAATTTGTGACAAAAATTGATTTTCATTAATTCAATGAAATTTTATCTCATAAAGATTCTTGAGTAATGTTTCTACATTTTTATGGATGGAATAAATAAAGTTAAATAATAAATAATGTCTATTATGTAACAACTATATAAAAATGTTCATATATAAACATTAAATCCATTATCATAACCATACCTACAATATTTTTATGAAGTAATAATAATACCATTTCATAGAGGAGGTAGTCCACACATTTGCGTGAGTGATAACTACACTTCTCATGTGATGGAAATGAGGTAAAATATTATTGTCTCATATTTATAATTACATTTTTATAATATAATATGGATAAAAATATTTATAGGATGTGGATGAAGAAATATAAATCAAATTATGTAGTAATATTATTACTCCTTGTTTTACAGACCATCTGTAGATTACACAATAAAAAATTCCCAGGATGTTCATAGGGGATTTCCAAATGAATTATTACAAAGGGAAGAATGGTAAGAATTTATCATGGTAGGACATAAATGATATAAAAGGATATATCTATATGAACAAAGCAGGAGACTATGTTTCAAATATTATTTTAGGTAAATGAAAAACTATAAATTTCATTTCTGATTTAAATATTATATATATCACAATCATGTCATGTGCAACCAAAGTACTCCAAATTCAATGATAATATTTAAATAGTTGAAATAAAATCATACAAAAAAATTAAAAATCTATTTTAGGCATTTAATTCTTATCTCCAAGATAACCCACATTAGGAACAATTTTTTATCAATCATGACAATGTATCTTTCTACCTTGATAAACTATTAATATGAAAAAAGGGGAAATTATAATCAAATATGTAAATTTTTATTCCAAATATGTAATATATTTAATTAAATCAATTTATATTAGAGTGAGAAAGTAGTTTTTATTTCCAAACACCAAATTCATGATGAAAAATTCCTAAATGAAAACATTATTTATGCAAAAAAATTAATATTTCATTGAATTCCACTAAAAATATGGTTTCAAAAATAATTTTTTTATTTAACAAAAAAGAAGGCTTTTAGACATTTATATCTAGCTAAAGATGAAAGGAACCTTCCACTGATACAATAAAATTCACATAAGAACAAAATATTTTTTCATTTGAATGATATATAACATATGTTCATAAAGGATTCTTAATTTCAAAATATTGTTTTGAAAAAATTATTTTACAACATAAACCTATCTTTCAATGAATTTTTTTTGTAGTTTTTAAAATATTCGGAGCATCATAGTGATGTAATAAAAGTGAATATAGTTTATTCATTTGTATTTTTATTATTTATGGAAAAGAAAATTTTTTCATAAGATCCCAAAATATTCATCCAATGAATGATATTACATTATATTTCACACATTTTTTTACATTTTTTCAAATAAACATTACAAAATAAGAAAAATTAATTACAATAATCGTGAACAAATTTTAATATAAATTATATAATGGAGAATAATTTTTTTATGAATAAAATGTCTTTAATGTCACTCCTTTAATAAAAACCATAATTAAATGGATGTTTATATATTTGATTCAGTATATTATCTAAGTATTCAATTAAAATAATTATTTGACAATGATTAAATTAATTTACCTAAATAATGACACATCACTCAAATACAATTTTTCAGTCTATGTAATAATATAATAAACATTTATAATAATAATTAGTACTAATAAATTAGATTGTTATTTTGAATACAAAGATATTATAAAATAATAAAATAAAAAATGAAATCGTTATGTTAAACTCCATTCTTTTAGGGTTTCATTTAATGATACAATTTTAAATTTTAGAATTTGAATTTGGAGAAATCAAATTTAATTTTTGAATTAATCATGTTAACTGTATCTTAAGATTATTTTTTTTATAATTTTCTAAAATGATTTATTTCTTAATGAATAGTGTTACTTTTGTTGTTGAAAACTAAATTTTCAATTAAAATATTTATATAGACAAATATTATTTCATATAAATTTAAAATTTAAATCATCAATTTTGATTTATCATACTCTATATATAGTATTTGGAATAAATTCTATAATTATATTGAGTCTAAAAACATTTTCTTCTAATTAAAAAGGAAGGTATCTAAAAAAAATTCCCAGCATGCCTTATTAGATTGATCTTCATTTAAAATCATCAAAAATAATTTCTTCAATATTGAAAAATGGATTCCATTTTTATAATCTATAGTTTCAAATTTAGTATGTATTTACCTATTATTTTTTTATTGTGATTAATAAACATGGTAATTTTTGTTACCACATAAAAGGTAAAATCGGTTATGTAATGGAATAAGTAATGTTTTATGAACTATATTATGACCCAATCATATTTGTTAATTTTATTGAATGAGTATATTTTTTCTATATTCATACAAAATTATATTATATTACCATTATTTTTCAAATTCCCATGATACCTATATTTATAATATTTTATATTATGGAATATAATGAAATCTATTTTCGTTGTTTTTTCTCATTAAATTGTATAGATTCATGTAAATAAGATGGAATGGTCATTTATAAGTGTTCATTAGAAAAATTGTCGTCATTATTTATCATGTTCATTTATTTCTAATAATTATGGGGGAAATAATAACCTTAAATAATTACATTTTAACAATTGGGCATCCTTACAATTATTATGAAAGGAAAATAATTTTAAAAAAAAAATTAAAATGTAGTATGATTTGAATGATTTTTGTTCTCTTAGGATCATTATAAAAAATGGAATATTATATTGGTTTTAATTAACTATATTATAAATCCCTTTTTATGGTAGTTTTAGACATGAAATTAAATTAATAGTTCAAAAGTTAAGAATAATGTTATTTTATAATAATAAATATTATATGAAATAGTTTTAAACTCAATATAAATTCAATTCGTAACATCTTAAACTTGATATCACTAAACTGGTTCCCCATTACAATTTTTTATAAGGCCTCTAGATCACTTTACTATTAATTATAGGTTAAAAAGTAGTATCGAGGGCTTAGGGTGTGTCCCTAGAGATATCATGCCTTCTTATAAGAGTGAACAACACCGAAAATAACATGATATCATCCATGATGTAAAGAAAAATATTGGTGAGTAAATAAAAAGCAGAAATAGATCTGTTTTAAAATAAAACAAAATGCTATAAAATCCTGAAAATCTATCTCAAACAAAATAAATTAGTCATGCACTGGCCTGACCATACATACAAAAATACAGTAAGGAATATAAGATAAATTTATATAGATATACTACTAACACCATGTCAGACTAGATTCCTAATCCCCTTGAAAAAATTAATATGAGTCATTCTGATAAATTTAATCCACCCGAGCGGCTCCATATGGTTAATTAACTCAAGGATACATCTGTATCTAACATGATATTGTTCTTAAACTAAAAAGAAGATAGAAAGTTTTCATACACTTCAAGTTTCATATAAAACGATAAGAATATAATATTTTTAGTACACCCGAATGATGAAACTATACATATTATTTAAAATGTATCTGTTTATGAAATATTCTCATCATATTTGATACAACTAGAGAAATAAAAAAACAAAATAATTAATTTGATATTATAGTTTATCACTAATTCTGTGTCTCCCCACTGTCATGATGTATTAATACATATTGGACTACTTCTTTTTAGAGAATAGGGGATGGTTTCTATAAAAGATGTTTCTTATTAGTAATATTTACTTGTATTCCCACAATCCAGACCAGTGTTAGCTATTTACACCTTGTATTGTTATTGACACTTTCAGTTATAATAAAGTGTCATGTGGCATGAATTGAGTTATCAATTCTTGTCAACGCTTTTATAATATATATATATTGCCATATATATATATACATCCATATTTATGATAGATGAAATAACATTAATCAACAAAAGTCGGGCCTGGGGTCTGTAATTCAAATCATCTAGATATATTATATAAAACAGTGAGTTGGTTTCATACCACATATTCTGTGTATAATTGTTTCAATATATCTATTCATAATCCCACATGATAATACATTCTTCAACTATAACTATACTACCTCTGATCAAACTACATAAATAAAGCTGGATAGTCTTCCAAACCATGGGTTCTCCCACACTCTCCTCCAATAACAATAATAATAGATATTATAGAATTATATCTTGACACCATATAAATGGATAGATCTGGACTCCATATCGATCATTCCATGTAAATGTAATCCAATTTTTGATCCTTATGTCTTAGTCTATATACGATCATGAAATAGAAACTCTGAATAACCCTAAGGGTCTGACCCATATGTAAACTACAAGGAGAGATCATCAGGGAGAAATTGTTCCCACCCATCTTGGTCTCCATTATAGGGGAGTTGAATCCTCACTATCACATAGGAGAGAATAATAATATAAAAGTATCCAATTATGTGAAATTCCATTTCCAACATTGTAATCTAATAACTGAGAAGGGAGAGCATAATCATCTATATATATTTGGATTCCATAATTATCCTTTAGTATTACCATAATAGATAGAGAGTAATCATCCAAATGTCATGTAAATCATAGGATAATGGAATCATCCTCAACATATAAATATTCTAGGAGATAATAATAATCATCATTAGCTAAGAGAGTGTAACTATCTATATGCATCATTACTTGGGACCCCACACCCAAATATCATAATCATAGGATCAAAATATTCACCTTATGATGCACCGTTGGAAATACATATAATATAATATCTGAATATATAATATCATAAACATAGTCCTATGTAGTACTTCCACCGATCCCTAATATATGCATATGATATCTTGGGGATATCTAGAACAATGAGATGAGCTAAAAATCCTAGTAAGTGAATAAATATAAAAATAAAGCACAACACAAGGGTTAGAATTTGTAATAAGATGAAAAGAATGGAAAATATATACAAAATGAAGAATAAAATATGTAATTGTGGTATCATATGAGATATAAAAACAATATCCAACTTGACTTATTCATGAGTCAATTATCATTAAAAAGGAATGAGCACGAGCTAAGGTGAATCACAAAGACTATTGCACATGGAGCCTGAGTCAAGGCTAACAACCAAGACTATTGCACATGACGTCTAATGAGACTAACATTTACCCAATGCATTGGAGTGAAATTTGGTAGCACCCATCATAACATGTTGATGAATATGTGTTCGACATGACGAATCAAACATAAATAATGAATCATAATCTTAATGGTCACCCATGGTAAGAATTGGCTATCATAATATTATGAAGAGGCATAATATAATGGAATATCACAATAGTGTCCATGAAAAAAATAATTTCAATAATTAACAGAAATTTATAAATGAAATTATAAGAAAATCATGATATTTTATGTCTAATTCATGTGAATACTTGTAAAAATGGCATTTCAAAAACATTAGAAATAATACATTCTCGTGTAGTTTAAGGAAAATATTAAACATAATATAATGTAAAAATGGACAAATATTTTATATAAAAAAATAGTTTAAAAAAGAAATTTCATAAAAAATGATGTATTTTATAAAAAAAATCTGTCTTAAAACATATTATGTATTGCACATGAGAATTGATAATAATTTGGGAATTACTTTTATATTGGACTCGGTTATCAGGAACAATCGAGTAGGGGAACATTTGATAAAATTGGTATCGAGGGAAAAGAAGGTCTGGAAGATATTGATATATGGGTTTGGTGTAGATAAATATAATTTAGAACATATAGGAAAAAATAAATGAATATTTAATTTTGGAAAAAATTGAGATAGAATAACACAAAAGAATAATAGTGTTAAGGTAGAATCCAATACCTTAAGTTTAAAGTTGTGGTTCACAACATCTTAATGAATTGGATAATAAAATTAGTTTCATTAATTAATATGTATAGAAAAATCAATAAATTTATTTCATTTTTTTTAATGTATTAAATTTATTTATGGATTTCTTGATGGGTTAAGGAGTCAATTTCATCATTGGGGAGCATTGGTTTCCACGGTTTTCATGATCCGTTTATTGGTATACATGTATGAAATTAATGTAAAGTGCGGGTAATTAAACATAATTTAACATATATATAATTAAAAATCTTATATATGTTAAATTGGACATATATATAAATTTTTTCTATGTAATTATGATGAATAACAAGATAGATTGTTAATGATAATTGTTTGAGTTTATTTTGGCAGTTCTCCATCACAATAAACTCATTTTTTTAAATTAATATCATGAGTATAAAATGATTAAAAAATTACTAAATGCATAATAGTTATATTTTTATTTGTTTGAACAATAATGTTTTTTTACAAATTCCATTTAAGATGGTAATTTTAATTTAAAACATTATAATCCTTGAATGCAATAAATTAAAAACATCACTACTGATGATTTAATTTTTAGTATAAAAGGATAATAAAAGAGAGATGATGAAGAATAATTAAATTAGAATAATAAAATTATAATTTGTGTAATTCACTGTAGTTATCATACCCCTATGATGGGTGGAGGTGAGTAGAGAAAAAGAAAACAAAGGAACTTGAAAATAAATTAAATGAAATGAAAGATGATTTTACCTCTAGAAACCCTCTTCTATATAACCTATCCATGGGATTGGTTGGTATTTTGTTAAAAGAATAAGCTATTGGATATGGGGTAGAATCATCGATGTATATTATAGCATTACCTTGATTTCTATCAAATCTTTATAGGTGTGAAGATAATTGGTGATGTTTTACAGTGGAGGAGAGGGGTGTTTTCTAATTTTTATTCATTAGTTTGTTATTTTTTCTCAATACTATGAATATATTTATAATTATCATAAAATTCACAAAATAATGAATCATATTTCAATATTTTGGTTCTTAAATCAGTGATGACTCATGGAATAGTGTAGTGAACACATAAAATATAAATACTTTTAATTACTATACATCACCATTCACACAAAAATGATGATTTTTATAAAAAACCCAAAATGTCACCGTAACCATTTTTTTAGAAGTAGAATTAAAAATTGAAGTCAAGTTATTTAAATATTTTTCTAAATATGTGAAATTTAATTTTTAATTAAAATTATTATTTACTTCTAATATACAAATATAAAAATTATAAGTGATTATATAACACATTGAAAAATTAACTATTGTATTATAAAATTAATTTATTATACAAATACATTAAAATATAATTATATGACTAAATTTCAGGAAATTTAAATATTTTATTAGATTATTAAATTATTTATAAAATTGTAATTAATTATTTATTATTTATTAAAATATTAATAAATAATTAATAATTTTTATAATATATATTTACTTATAATATGATATAATTATATCATATTTTACCTTTTAAAATATATATATTTTATTTGTAATTTCATTTGTGAGGTTACTATATAATTTTCTGGTTTACTATTCACAATGGTCATGTTAATATTCTAAATGTCAAGTTACTATTACTTTTGAATATGTTTCTTAAATTTTAAATGTCACTTTTATTTAAATAAATTTTAATTTATAATGTTTTTATTGTGTAATTAATGTGATTTTAGGTGATATACATTGTGAAATAATTATCATAAGGGAACATACATTGATATATTCTAGTTTTAGTACATAGAAAGAACATAACCACTCCAATGCAATATGAAAATGATATTTGGTCTATAACATCATTTTATGAAAGCATAAATGGATATAATATAATTTAATAGCTTTAAATTGATTTATGTTTTCTATGGAATGTAATTATTTCAAACTAACCACATAATAAAATTATATTTTATTGGTAAACCTTTCATCCAAAATAGTTTATCATGAATTTTAGAGATAATAAAAATAATGGCGAGTTCAACAAAATCATAACTACTATATATGAACAAAATAATCAGTGAAAAGTTACATTAATCAACATTAAAAAATATAATTAATACTAGAAATAGAAAAATCATGTCAACATGAATAAAACCATTTGTGAACTATTGGATTTGGATCTCTCTATGATAAAATATGTTCGATTACTAAATAAATTTTTGCTAGCAAGGAAGTCATGACTAGTTATCTTCCTAGAAGGAGATATCCAATTGAATAAAAATATTTCAATGGATAGGGATAATACACAAGTTATCTGAAAAACTATTCCATCAAATAGTATATGTTGAACTACCAGAAATATAGTTCATCTTTTATCCTATCATATTCATATTTAACAATCAAAAATTCATTGTAAAACTATAAGATAATCCATGAGAATATTTCTTATAGGCTCAACATATAATCCAATATCATTTTATCATTCATACCACTATTATTTAAATATTTACATAAGAAAACATTACCCCTCCCCTATATTCTATTACCCTATTATTAATATTCTGAGAGAAACAAATTTACTATTCTTTCTTGGTATTTATCTATAAATTTCAACAACTAGATAATTAACAAAACATTAATTGGCTTAGAGGTATGGTAAATTGAAATAAGAATGATCTTATAATAATATAAATGAAATTAGTTCTCTATATTAATTATAATATAGTGATATTATCCAATGAATAATTTAAAAGTTGAATAAATACCATTCTAGTGAAAAATGAATCACCAAGTTAAGAGGGGGTAAATTTAACATTTGAGAACCCACTCCTCCTTCTAATGAGCACTGATGACACGATAAAGAATATATTGAAGTCACACTCCCTGATTTTACTATTGTTATACTGTCTCCTAATATACACATAATAATTCAATATTCTTTTTCTAAAATTTTCAATATATTATTGTTTTTAATTTTAAGTGGAATAAATACGATCAGCAAAAAAAATATAGAAAATATCTGTGAATCTATATCTACATTTATAAGGATACACCTCCCCATTTTCAGTGTCTTTATAATCATACATATTAAGAACATGCATACAAAAATATTATAAAATGTTAAATATTTCATTTTTCAAGAAAACAATGACTACATATAATGATGTGAAATTTTCTGACATTATAGAAAAAGTAGAAAAATGAATAATAATAGTTATAAAAGAAGATTCCTCTTTAAAATATAGAAGATAGGTTTTTTATGAAATTTTGAAGTTATGTTTTAGTATATTTTATGTTAATAATTGTAATTGTAAATATTTATTATAATATGAGATCATATTGTTTTATAATCATGGTCTACAATCCAATATTTTGAATGTTGGAGAGAACCATGAAATATTAATTTTTTTATATAACCGTGTTTTTATTTGATAAACAGATAGGGAAAGAGATGAGAAATTAAATCAATATATTTGTTACAATAAACATTATTATGAATGTTACATAATCTAATAGTCATGTATATCATAATGAAACACTATAGATAAAACATTAGAATAAGAACAATATTAACAATGTAGCCATGAAAAAAAACATACACTATTTAAAATTTATCCACTTGGAATCATTTGATTCATTTTTATTAAATCTAATTACTTAATAAGGATTGTTATTGGAAATAAATTGGGCCTATGATCAACAATTTGTTTAACAATTTTAACAACCCCATTTATTTTATCAACCATATAAATATATTGTATGCCTTTATTATACTATTAATTAATAGGATACATGATTATATTGAAGAATATAGTCACATCATCAACCAATGTGTAACCATATCTATTATATAAAAATGATCCTATAATAATTTTTTGTTATCAAAATACCATAAAAGGCATAGTAACTCAACATTACTGGTCAAAAAACATTTATAAGACACTTGTTAATATTAAAAACATATTTATTTTACACATGCATGGATTATTACTTTCTATTACTATGTTCCATAGTGTTATGGATTTTTCATGAACATGCATATCTTCTTCAGTCATCCTCTCTGATAATATTATCTAGTTATTTTGTGGGGTCATAAAATTATTATCATCCCACATTTTATAATTATTATTTATTGAACATGTTAATTTCTATTTTCTTACATTATATGATAACAGGTTGGGTGGATTGACCAATCCATTCTAAAATTATTCATTTTAAAAATCAGTATTTATATTAAAAAAAAGATGACATCATATGCATGATTTGATTATTTATGTCCTGAAAAACATTAAATTGTAGTTTATTCGATGAGAAATGCTTAAAATGATTTAATCCCATAATCCATCAACTAATAGAACTGTATTTTATTTTGTAGGTAGTTATAAAAATGATCCATAATCTTATATGTAAATAACATATTGGGGATACTTTTTATCTACTAGAGGATTGGATACAAACTATCAAGTCATCATCATGTCCACTAAATTTTAATTTTTGTGATAGATTGTGTGAATTTACCTAAAGAGTTTCCTTGATTAATGAGGTTTTTTCTATTAAGAAGTATTTTAAGTCGTTCATGTATTACCTAAAGTATTTTTTTCTAAACAACCTTTAATTTAAAGTGTATTTCAATATATATAATAATTTTTTATTCAACAGGTCGTGATACAATCAACATTGAATAAATGTGAATATATTTTCTACAAATAAATATAAAATGAAATAGATAATATTAAACTAAAACACAATTACAAAAAATAAATTATATTTAAATATAGATGTACTTTAATAAACGTAATAATATATAAATAATTTTTATTAATATTTTAGGATTAATGAAAATTAGTTAAATTTAATTCTTTTGATGAATTGAATTATCAAAATATACTAAATAAATTGATTGATTGAGTAGTTAAATAAATTAGTAACTATATGGATTTCAATGTAAACTATTCATGGATAAAAAAATATTAATCCTGAACAAAATTAATTAATGTTATATATATGTTTTTAAAAAGACAAATTTCCCTTATTTGAAGATTGGATTTTAATGAAATGAATACTTTTTACATATATTCTAAAAAATAAAATTTATAAAATTTTTATTTTAATATATGAATTTTTTGAATAAATTATTCTTCAATATGAATAATCTAAAAATTATTATATCTATAATATTCTAGTTATCCTGAGATTATGAACAAATCATAGGAGAAGTGAATTGTATCCCACATAAAAATGATAACAATTGAAAATAATCATATTTAAAGATATTATACCATGTTATTAACACTTAACAATGAGTAACGTACATGAAATTAATAAAATAAATAGAAGGGCTCAATGATGTATAGTTGCTCTGGGCATCGAGATCCCCTAGTACACTACAAAAAAACCCAATGAATAATATTTTTTTCACTGGTTAAGTCAATTTATTTGTGGTCCTTGAAAATATAGTTTAGATAGCCGACACTCGATTATAGGACCTTTAAAAGCCCTCCATTTTTTTATCAGTCTTTAATATCATTTATTTGAGAATTTAATACTCTACTAGGACTCTGTTAAATATTTCCACATATAGACCTAAAATAAATGAGATTAGGAGTTGGTGAAACATTCTTCAACATATAGTGGCTATAATATCTGGAGGATGTTTTGATATTTTATTATTATTTTAAAATAATAGTGTAAATGATATAATATAGTTAAATTGATAATTAGAGTAAATGTATCGAATATTTAATGAAATATTTCAAAAAAAATTATCTAATAATAATATTTGAAAATCCAAAAACCACAATTGTGATTGATTATATATTTCAATATAATCAATATTATTATCTACACATGACCATTTCTAAAATAATATATTTTATTAATTTAAAATTATAAAAATATCACCTCCACTATTTCTATAATAAATCATTAATTGATCCTCCATAAATCATGTAGATGTTCAAATTTTAAATTTCAAAATAGTTTCCAAAATATATTTTCACTTAATTATATAAAAAATAATTATATCCATAATGATATACACATTATGTATAATAAATAAAGTATCCTTATGAATATCCTACAAATATGTAATACAATCCGAATTTGAACATGAAAAAATTACATCAATAGTGATTATGGGAATACATTCAATAATTACCACAGAATTAATTAATAAAAATTCATTATAGTTTAATATATAATGATTTAGGATATTATTAAATCATCAAAACATGTTATTTAGTTTTCAGTCCTATTGACAAATATTTTGATATTTTCTATTTCTTTATAAAAAAATCAAATTTCACCTTAATTTGTTAATTTTATACTATAATGAACATAAACAATTATAGTGGATGTATTCTAAAAACTCTAGAATGTTTTACTAAATTATGGAATGAAAATATAATATGCAACAATTGATTTATTAGGAGAGCTAGTAATAACATAAAAATAGGATACATTATTTTAAAATAATATTTAATGTATTTCACAATAATAAAAATTTGAGCATCATAATGGTTTAGTGTGTTTATAGTACAAGTAGATAAACATATTATTTCATTAATGATGTTAAATGTATACCAAAAATCACTTCTTATATAGTAAACATCATGTATATTCCATACTTAAATCATTCCATCATAACCTGGTTTAAGGGAACAAAATTATTGGTGACCTATGATGCCATGTAAGAGAACCCACTGGTGATGTTAATCAATAATCACAAATAACCAGAAGAATTTATTTTCATTATAAGATAATTAATTAAGAATTTAATAAAAATTATTTCAATGATCGTTAATAATGTATCATGAAATAACATTTTTTCATAGAAAATGGAAAAAAATTTATTATATAAAATAGTTTTGTCAGATAATTCTCAATACCCAGGATGAAATAGTGGATTTGGATTACTCCAAATTCCGACCTTCTCAAATTAGTGGTTTCCTATTAATAATTTATGGGTGGATTGTGGCCATTAGTAAATTGGGTTCACATCCCTATCTTGTCCTTGTTATCTCATTTCTAAACCAATTCATTGGACAACTATATAATTCCAATTCCAACATTGAGATATTCAATTTCATATATTAATATAGAATATGATGATAAAAAATTCACCAAAACCAAATATCAATATTCATATAATTTAAATAGGTTTCATGAAAATTCCATTAATTAATCATATCATATCATGTGTATGAGAACTAATTTTTATAATGATTTCATAAATACTAATTTACAATTGGGAATTATATTTAATACGTGTAATCATCGAAACATAATAATTATTACATGTTATAAAAAAATTGGGTATAATCAGAATATAATATCCCCTCTAAAAAACAGTAATATGTTTAGGATATTTACTAACATGAAAAATAACATTAAAATAATGTTCAAACCTTGCATAAAAAAATTATAAAAAAATTCCATTGAAGAAAATTTATTTTTAAAAAATTTAAATATATTGTGAAATTTTATTTGTTTTAAAATAATCTAGGTATTGTTTATTGTTAGCATGACATCAATAGTTAGTAATGAAGGTGAGAAAATCTATTCATCCCACATTTTTTAATAGGTAATGATCCTTTATCCATTTTGTTAATGGTCAAAAATAACTATTTCAAAAACCAGTTTGTTAAATTGATTCTTATTAAATATTTTTAGATAATGAAAAAAGAAATTAATATCACATTTAAAAAACCCTTTTATTTTAAATAATCTATAATATTATATTGAAGAGTATGGACATGGATGATAATATTTTTCTTACAAATTAAAAATATGGCCGACTTTTAACTAAAATATTATCTAAAACATTTTACGTAACAAAGGGAAGAAAGCTGTTAAAAACACAAAAAACATGGAATATAGTTAAAAATAGAAATTATAAGGGTTATAAAGTAAAAGGTTAATATAAATCCCCTTAACATAAATATATTACAATAAGTCATTAAAATAAATGATATTATAACCTAAATCACTTACCGCTTCGGTAACATTAGAATAACAAAAAAACTGAATAAATTACATAATTTGGGACACTTTATATCATCATGTAATAGTGTTTAAATATATAACACATCAATGGGGTAGTATATATACATAATAAAAGAACTGATGTGCAAAACAAGACACTTTTCCCTAAGAATGTACTTTGAGGAAATAAACTCTATCATCTACAACTTTAATTCTTCAAACACAATCAAAATTAATGAATAATAAATATATATTTATTATCATTAATTTAAAACACATATCCACACATGTCATAACATATATGACATACATATTACATCTTATCAACATTTGTTAATGATTAATTATTAAAATAATTATTTAGGGTGAGAACTATTTTTTTCATACATGTTACAGTCTGACAGTCATATCACCTATAAAATGATAACCTTATCACCATATATATATATATATATATTTATTTATTATCAGGTTATATGTATCCTTTTATATCATTAAAAAAAATTTATATCAATTTAAATAAATTAGTGATAAAAATTCATTTTCATTAATTCAATGAAATTGTATCATATAAAAATTCTCGAGTAATGTTTCTACATTTTTATGGATGGAATAAATAATGTTAAATAATAACTAATATCTATCAAGAAACAACTATATAAACATGTTCATATATAAACATTTTCTCCTTTATAATAACCATACCTAAAATATTTTTATGAAGTAATAATCATACCATTATATAGAGGAGATAGTCCACACATATGCGTTAGTGATAACTGCATTTTCCATGTGATGGAAATGAGGTAAAATATTATTGTATCGTATTTATATTTACATTTTTATAATATAATATGGATAAAAATATATATTAGATGTTGATAAAGAAATATAAATCTAATTATCTAATAATATTATTACTCCTTTATTAAGAGACCATATATAGATTACACATTAAAAATTCCCAGGAAGTACATATGTGAATTCCAAAAGAATTATGACAAAGGAACTAATGATATGAATTTATCATGGTAGGACATAAATGATATAAAATGATTAATCTATATGAATAAATGAGGATACTATGTTTCATCTATTATTTTAGGCAAATTAAAAACTATAAATTTCATTTATGATTTAAATATAATATATATCACAATAATATCATGTGGAACCAAAGTACTCCAAATTCAATGATAATATTTAAATAGTTAATATAAAATCACACAAAAAATTTACAATATTTTCAAGGAATTTAATGCTTATCTCCACGATAACCCACATTAGAAACAATTTTTTATCAAATAGGAAAATGTATCTTTCAACCCTAATAATCTAATAATATGAAAAAATGGGGAATTATAATCTAATATGTAAATTTTTATTCCAAATGTGTAATATATTTAGTTATAATCAATTAATATTATAGTGAGAAAGTAGTTTTATTTCCAAACACCAAATTCTTGATGAAAAATTTGTAAGAGAAAACATTATTTATGAAAAAAATATTTTATTGAAATCCACTAAAAAAATGTTTTCAAAAATAAATGTTTTTTATTTAACACAAAATGAATACTTTTAGACACTTTTATATAGCTAAATATGAATGGAACCTTCCACTCTTACACTAAAATTCACAGAATAGGAAATATTTTCTCATTTGAATGATATATAACATATATTCGTAAAGGATTCTTAATTTCAAAATATTATTTTCAAAAAATTATTTCACAACATAAACATATATTTTGATGATAATTTTTTTATAGTTTTTAAAATATTTGGTACATCATAGTGATGTAATAAAATTGAATGTAGTTTAGTCATTTTTATTTTTATTATTTATGACAAAAGTAAAACTTTTCATAATATTCCAAAATATTCATCCAATGAATGATATTACATTCTATTTCACACATTTTTATACATTTTTTCAAATAAACATTACAAAATATGAAAAAATTAATGACAATAATTGTGAACAAAATTTAATATCAATTATATCAAGGAAATTATTTTTTTGAAGAATAAAATTGCATTAAAGTCCCTCCTTTAATAAAAACCATAATTAAATGGATGTTTATATATTTTATTCAGTATACTATCTAAATATTCAATTAAAATAATTATTTGACAATGATTAAATTAATTTACGTAAATAATGACACATCAATAAAATATAATTTTTCAGTCATTGTAATAATATAATTAATTATTTTAATACTAATTATTTTTATAAATTAGATTATTATTGTCAATTGAAAAATTTTATAAAATTATAAAATGATAAATTAAATAGTTATGTTAAACTCTTTTCTTTTAAGGTTTCATTTAATGGTATAATTTTAAATTTTAGAATTTGAATTTGGGGAAATCAAATTTAATATTTAAATTAATCATGTTAAAATTATCCTAAGATTATTATTTTTATAATTTTTTAAAATGATTTATTTTTTAATCAATAATGGAAATTTTTTTTGAAAACTAAATTTTTAATTAAAATATTTATAAATAAAAATATAATTTCAAATAATTTTAAAATTTAAATCGTCAATTTTGATTAGTCATACTCCATATATAGTATTTGGAATTATTTCTATAATTATATTGACTGTAAAAACATTTTCATTTAATTAAATAGGAAGGTATCTAAAAAAAATTTCCATCATGCCTTATTAGATTGATCTTCATTTAAAATCTTCAAAAAAATATTTCTTGAATATAGAAAAATGGATTCCATATTTCTAATCTACAGTTACAAATTTAGTATGTATTTCACCATTATTTTTTTTATTGTGATTATTAAACATAGTAATTTTTGATACCACAAAAAAGGTAAAATCATTTAAGTAATGGTATAAGTAATGTTATATGATCTATATTATAACACAATCATATCTGTTAATTTTATTGAAAGAGTATATTTTTTCTATATTCATCAAAAATTATATTATATTTCCTTTGTTTTTCATAAACCCATGATACATATATTTAGAATATTTTATATTATGAAATTTAATAAAATTTATTTTTTTTGTTTTTTGTTATTAAATTTTATACATGAATTTAAAAAATATGGAATGGTCATTTATAAGTTTTCATTAGAAAAATTGTAGCCATTATTTTTCATGTTCATGTATTTTTAATAATTAGTGGGGAAATTATTACCTTAAATTCTTACATTTCACCTATTGGGAATACTTACAATTATTATGAAAAGAAAATAAATTATTCTAAAAATGTAAAATGTAATATGATTTGAAAGATTTTTTTTCTCTTAGGATCATTATAAAAAATTGGCATATTAGATTGGTTTTAATTAATTATATTATAATTCCTTTTTTATGGATGTTTTAGACATCAAATTAAATTAATAGTTCAAAAGTTATGAATATTGTTATTTTATAATAATAAATATGTTATGAAATGGTTTTAAACTCAATATAAATTCAATTCAGAACATCTAGAACTTGATAGCACTAAATTGGTTCCCCATGCCAAATTTTTATTAGGCCTCTAGATCACTTTTCCATAGGTTCGAGGTTACAAAGTAGTAGCGAGGGCTTAGGGTTTGTCCCTAGAGATATTATGCCTTTATATAAGAGTGAACAACAATGAAAATAACATGATATCATCCATGATGTAAAGAAAAATATAGGTGAGTAAATAAATAACTGAAATTGAACATGTTTTAAAATAAAAAATGCTACAAATTCCTTAAAATCTATCTCAAAAAAACAAAACTTGTCATGAACTAGTATAACAGTTCAAACAAAAGTACAAAATGGAAAATAAGATAAATGTACATAGATATACTACTAACTCGATGTTAGAATAGATTCCTAGTCTCCATGAAACTATTAAAATGAGTCATTCTGATCAATTGAATCCACACGAGCGGGTCCATTTTGTTATTTAACTCCAGGATACATCTGTATCTAACATGAAATTCTTCTAAACCTAAAAAGAAGATATAATGTTTTCATACACATCATGGTTCATATAAGACGATAAGAATATAATATTTTTAGGCCACCTAAATGATGAAACTATACGTATTATGTCATATGTACATGTTTATGCAATATTATCATTATATTCGATACAAAAAGGGAAATAAATAAACAAAATAATTAATGTGATATTATAGTTTATCACTAATTCTGTGTCTCCCCTATGTGCTTATGTATTACTTCATATTGGACTTATTCTTTTTGGAGAATAGGGGCTGGTTTCTTTAAATGATTTTTCTTATTGGTAATATTTACTTGTATTCTCACAATCCCTACCAGTGTTAGCTATTTACACCATGTATTGTTATTGACTCTTTCGGTTATGATAAATTCTCTTGGGGCATGAATTGAGTTATTAGTTCATATCACTTCTTTTATAATGTATATATATATATATATTACCATCTATATATGTATCAATGTTTATGATGGATGAAATAACATTAATCAACAATAGTCAATCCTAGGGTCTGTAATTCAAATCATCTAGATATATTCTACAAAAGAGTGAGCTGGTTTCATACCACTCATTCTGTGTATAATTGTTTCAATCTATCTATTCATAATCCCACATGACAATAAATTATTCACCTATAACTATAATTCCTCTGATCAAACTGCATAACAACAAGGTGGATAGTCTTCCTAACCATGGGTTCACCCACACCCACCTCCAATCACAATAATAATATATATCATGGAATTATATCTTGATACCCTTTAAATGGATAGATCTGGACTCCATATCGACCATTCCATGTAAATGTAATCCAATTTGTGATCCTTATGTATTAGTCCATATATGATCATGACATAGAAACTTTGAAGAACCCTAAGGGTCTGACCCATATGTAAACTACAATGAGAGATCATCAGGGAGAAATTGTTCCCACCCATCTTGGTCTTTATTACAGGGGAGTTGAATCGTCACTATCCCATAGGAGAGAATAATAATCTACGAGTATCCAATGATGTGAAATTCGATTTCCAACACTGTAATCCAATAACTGAGAAGGGAGAACATAATCATCCATATATATTTGGATTCTATAAAACTACTTTAGTATTACCAAAATAAATAGAGAGTAATTATCCAAATCACATGTAAATCATACGATAGTGGAATCCTCATCAATATATAACTATTCTAGGAGATAATAATCATCATCATTAGCTAGGAGAGTATAACAACCCACACACATCATTATTAGAGACCCCACAACCAAATATTACAATAATAGGACCAGAATATTGATCTTATGATGAACCATTGGAAATCCATATAATATAATATCCGAATATATAATCTCATCAACTTGGCCTTAGGTAGTACGTCTATGTATGAAAATAAATATAAAAATAACAAGGATTAGATGTCATATCCTTGTAATTATGACTGGGCTTTCCAATGAAGGATACGATAGATACAAAGAATAATGTCTTGGCACCACGAAGTTAATTAATAATGCCTCACATGAAGGAAATTTTCCACATACCTAGAATAACCACTAGTAATCTAAAATGCAATAGAAGTAAACATAGTAATGTATAAATACGTGAAGAATATATGTGGTCCAATTCCTAACCCACTAATTTTTTGAAATCCCCAAAGTTTACTATTTCAATAAACGTTCTAAGATGAAACTTGCTACCATCTCTACCCAAACCAGTTTTATTAGTCTATGATTGGTCAAACATTAGGGCACCCACTCTGTCCCTCACATCAAAACACTATAATGAAATCCTACTTGTAATCCTTGGTTATATACTTATGTTAATTCATCATATCAGGGAAAATTGGATTTGAAATATAAATGATTACTCATGTATGAGATAAATGATTCTAATAATGTCGAGGAATCCTAAAATATTTCATAAGAAGGGTACATAGGAAGGTGCATCCAATAAGGGTCCCTTAATAACAATGTGATTCAATAGTGGAATAATTCATGGGATCCATATAATTTTATACAGTAATAGGGATCCAATAAGAGGTTCCCTATGTTACCATTTTGATAATGTATCCCTTATAGAAACCTTATTAATATATACAATATAGTGGAATCCTACTTGGGATTCTCTAGGTAAAAACTAACCTCATTACCCCCTCAGCTAGAATGGTAAATCTTCTAAGGGATGTGTTCTTAATGAGAAAGCATCATAATTGTTGGTCATGATATTTGACTAATAGACCATCACAAATCAATGCATCACTATTCGGAAAATTGAAATTAATTATTGTAAGACGAACCGATATGATGGAGAAAACACCTGAAATAACACATAAGAGTCTATAAAACACCACAAGGATCTTCCTATCATGATATATGAGAAATTTATATTAGGTTAGATGATACGTGGTTCGAATTATAATTAAGTAATGTAAATATATCAAAACCCTAAAATGGTATCAATTGGGAATTACAGAACGTGTGTACCAAGTACATGGTGTGTTCTCACAAATACCAGTTGGGTGTGTTCCTCAATCAGACATGGCATGTGAAGAAAATGTACAAGGAATTCCATACATGTGCATGATGGGTACCACATAAGGGTTACTTTCCCATGAACCCTGCATAATATGAACATTTATTTTTTGGTCAGTGTACCATTACATGACATTCAACCCAAATGGGACCTCATTATTTATTATACATGGACATGTACGCCTTGCTGGGTTGTATGACCAGGTACTCAGCTACAAAACAAGTCCCAATACGAGGAATGTATACCACAAACATGATCGGTTTTTCTAAAATATCATCTTATATGAACAAGATTAAAACATTTTGTATGTTACAAAATCATAAACTTTGTGATTGGGATTTCTGAATGGGATATCCCTTCAATTGTTTGAAATCACCATTCTTCCCCCCAAAACAATAGATCGACCAACAATGGGTCAATCTAAGTATAATAATAGATTAAAACATGAAAAATGGTAAATATATGTGTCATTATAGAAAAAAAACATCCTAACTTTGGCCGAATCTGATAAATATATACCTGTTTCCATTCTCCATTTTAATCGCACGATGACTTGGTACATCCCAAGCACAGTGACGACCAAAAACATCTTATCAATCAATATCAATTCATCCATATCCATTACATTCAAGGTCACAGTAATGGAGGGGCCACTATGGAGTTCATGCAAATTCAGTGAGGAAGAAAACTAAATAGAAAATGAAAAGAAAAAAATAAATAAAAGAAAAGAAAAATAATAATTAAAATAAAAAAGGTGGTCTGACCTACCCTCGATGCCCAACATGGGTTTGTCCCCATATAAGAAGGAAAATCCATATTTAGGACTTAATGGAATATATATAATATAAATATAATTATCCAGTTAATATATATGGTCAAACATACCTGTGTGAATGAATTAATATGTAATTAAGGAATTATTAATTATTAATTATTCCACTATATTCAAATGGCCTGAAATTCCCGCAAACTCCGTTCATAGGGTCAACAACCTATTCTAGGACTAAAATTGTGGTAAGAAAAATTATTTGAGATTATCTTATAACAATAAAAGGATATTTTATCCCTTTGAAGCATTTGAAGAATGAAATTAAAATTTTTGCTAAAATTATAGTGTGTAAATGCATGTTTACTTAAAATCTCCCCACCATATACCATATAATTCCCAAGAATATTGGTGGTAATACTAGTATTCGTGTGTTAAAAATAGAATCCTTATAACCATAATATCCAAACTGTACAACTACTCGTCTCATAACATCATAAATTTTCTCCTACATGAGAGATATTCAATTACAATTGATCTAGTAATCACAACCATAAAGATAAATTTATCATCCCCTAAAAAAACTCTAAGCAAAACATGACATAAAAAATGCATAATTTCAATTAAAAATGAGGTTATTCGCCCCCTAAACGGAAAACAGTGCACTTCCTACAAGATTAATTTAGTTCTACCTCTCCAAATGCCCAATACTAAAGTTTCCTTAATCAGACTAAGAAATATCATTAAAATGAAATTCAATTGAAAATGATCTAATTATCTCATATTGTACATGAGATGATGTCATGATGGATCATGATCATATATAACTATGATTAAACTATGATTACATTAATATTTTTGTGCAAATCACTATCAAGAGACATTAGCATAAAAATAGGTTTTACATTCCTCTAATCATCATGATACACCACATCACTCAAAAATGTGTTTCTAGCGGAATCCAAGAGTCAACCTTATCATGGTACCTAATTTATAATTGATTTCAACTATAACACAAAGAGAAATATTTTATTTAACAAAAAATTTGGGGAAACCAATACCAATACATGTCCTTAGAACAGTAGTCCTTAGCTTACTCCCGGAAACTCACTAATTTACTATTATAAACGGTACCACACACAACCATTGTTTATCTTGAAAACCAAAATAATACTCCAGTTAGTTATAAAAAATATTGATAAGGTAACCGTGATACATGATATGTCATCCTAAATAAGTGATAATCTCTCGGAAACTTCACTTTAAAACAAGAAACCTAAAATTTTCCATGATCGAATCCCTGACCTCAAATCTCTGGGTGTAGTTCTATTAAGAAGCGTAAAACCATTCATTGAAAAAATTAGAAATGGTATAATTATTTGTTGAATGGGCTATGTAACAGAATATAAGTTGCCATCAAAATGAGTCTTTATGAAAAAGTACAATTAGTTTCTATCAAATGTTGAATGAATCATCAAGCCTATATTGAAAAAATTAATCAGTAACCATGAATCGATTAAAAAGTTCAATATAAACTAGTGATATTCCAAATAAGTAGACCATAAACCACAACTAACCTCTCATTAATGTTCTCTCGATGAAATAGAATACTAACAGATAAAGGTCTAAGAAAAATGAAAGGGTATCTAGGTCCTCTAAATATCCCTACCAATAAAGTATCAAAACAAGGTCATAAAGTCTAGCCACATATACCCAAGATCAAACATATATAAGTAAGTTAATGATAAAACATACATAAATGGTAAAAAAATATCAACATGGACAACAAGGGCTTGATCCTCACCAGGACTACTGAAATATAACTACTGCATAAGGTTCATAATAACAACATAGTGGAGATACTAAACTGACTAACCCAAGGTATTCTTATATGATAATACAACCTTGAGGTACAATTCACGATATCATCCTATGGAATATAGATGTTATACTCAGTGACATGACTAGATATACATAAATGAGGTCTGTTAAATATAATGTAATTCCTATCTATGTAGGGAAACACTGTATATATTCTTACTAGAATATTAAATAATAGTTCATGGGTAATATTACCAAAAAAGGGGTAAAACATAAGGGGAAATTATTCTTGATGGACCTACAAGGATCACTACCCCACTTTTTCATGAGGACTAAGTCATAAACATCACCACCAAAAAACAAAATGTAGATAAACATCAATTACCACCAGAAGGAAATATTTATCAAATTAGGATTCATTAAGTATAATTCCTCCAAAAACATATATGGTAAAGTACCATTTCTATTTTTTTGACACATAAAACAATTGTCCTCTCTCATTAGTAAACTCAGACACTATGAGGCCTATAACAAGCATAACCTATGTGCCAAATTTGATGCATGAGATTCCTATTACCATTACCATACAATAGTATAAACCAATCAATATACACTTTACAAAGAAAAAGACCATGAAATCCATAATAAATAACAAAATCCACCGAATATATGGATCTATCATGGAGAAAATATTATTCAACATTAACATCACAAATAAAAATAATAAACTCCTAACCATGGGAAATATAAATTCACTCCATAACAAGCATTATCAATGAACTAATATAATATTCCCCATAGGATCTATTATATTCCTAATAATCTTAAATAATATATCCCAAATAATAATAAAATAGAAAAGGAATGGCTTTGAGACAAACTTTTAATTCCCTAATACGGGTTCCACCAAACTGGTTCTCCGAGCTGATTTGATAAGAGGCAAAAAGAATGAAGATCCACATACTAGTGAATTTTAACTAGGAAAAAGGTTCATAGGTGTTTCATTAGATATAATATTCCCACTTATATGATTTTAAAATAATAGAAATAAATAAATATCATCTATGAAATAAATAAAATTATTGCAGAAGAAATAAAACAAAAAAATAAAATGGGATGTAATAATAAATGAAATTCTACAAAATCGAAATCAATTATGTCATAAAAACCACACTGGTCACCACTGAACCAACAATAAATACAAAATGACATAAAGGATATTAAAATAAATGTACATGAATCTATTACTCACTATATCCAAGAGTACATACATGGTCTCCATGAAATTGTTGAACTACATATTCATGATAATAATAATCCAAAAGATAATATATGCTCAATTATGAAACTATGGGCATCAACCCTATCAACCACACATTTCTAATTGACATGAAAAGATAACATAAGGTCATCATAATCCCCAAGCTTCACATACATGGGTGAGAATATAATCCCAATAGGCCACCCAATTATGAAACTATAGGTATTCTATAATAACTACATTATTAGGTAATATACTCATCCATGATGAGGAAAATAGAAATATATATATATAAACTAAATATATAACATGAAACGAATTTCATCCCCTAGTCCTATGATCCTAATCCACTAGGTAATTGTATATAAGTTTTATCCATATTTATATGTGTATGTATATATACTCCCATAGATATATACATATATATAAATATGTAAATAAATATAAATATTTATATAGACATAATTTTTTTTAATATCCATGAATAATGTAGAATAAATTACCTAAAAAAGCTATAGTCAATCCTAAGGTCTGTAATCCAGATCGCCTAGACATCTGATGAAATGGTATGTGAGATGGATGTCGTAACTCTCAAGTAATATATAATCAAGTTGATCAATAGGTCTATAATACCAATCAACAATACATTTTTTATTCAATATTTCAATGTTTTTATGAGAGCTACGTCACCATAGAGGGATACTCTTTCAATCTCAGGGTTCAATTGTAGATGATTCCAATCACTATAATAATTAATTCATTTGATGTTCATTAGGAAATCTAATAAATATCCTAGTGATTTATCCCATGCTAGCAATGTAATTTAAATAAAATCCAATGTATGATCACCTGGTCTTATTTCATATCAGATCATGACATTTCCAATCGCATGATCCCAAAATATCTCACCCTTAAGAAAATTCTATAGAGATATAATTGATGGGAGGTCATTCCACAAATTGAGGTATCTAATGAGGGATAACGAAATCGTCCCTATAATATAAGATATAAAAATCATCCATGCATATCCAATGATGTCAAACACCATATCCAAAAATTTTATATAGTAATTGAAAAGGGATAGAATAATAGTTCCTATATTCTAGAAGAGGGTTATCTTCCCAATGTATAATTAGCTTTAAGAGAGTGTAAATATTCACATATCATTTCAATTTTATGTGAGAGGAATCATCCTAAAATGTAGCAATACTAGGAGAGTTGAATCATCTACATCCCCTAGGAAAACTTAATCATCCATGAGTGTTATTACTGTGGACACCATGATCATATTTAAAAATCATTAGCTTAAAAGATAGATTCTAGGATCCACCATAGGAAATAAAAATAATATCATATTCAAATTAACAGTCTCAATAAAAATTTTCCATTTAATATATATAGATATGAAAATAAATATAATAGTGATAATTTCTAATTTCCTTATTTTTGGAAATAAATCCTAGCATCCTAGTAACAAATAATTTGGATCCTATGAAGAATGTATGAGAATAACAGTGAGATATAATGATTCATCACATTTCTCTTATCAGACATCATCCTAGAAGAAACTATGGTAATAATTGTTGCATCACTTGTAAACATGTGAATGAATAAATATATAAAAAGTGGGGGTGGAAGAACTATAAACCCAAGACTAAGACCAATAATTCTTATAATTTCTTGGAAGATGTTATAAGGTGACACCATCAACAAGTTCATCCCAAAGTTGATGTACCAAATCATGCCGGTCGAACATTGGGGCACCAAATGGGCCCCTAAAAACATTGGAAATTTAACAAACATTAGAGCCTCATGATTATGTATAAGTTAATACATACTTCTAGGTATCTGATGTTATAAATACTTATACAAGATTCTTATACTAGATCCTTGATGGTATGAAAGAATACACATCCGACATAAGATTTTACTAATGATATAGAAGAAGGGGAATCAAAAAAGGTACCATCAATAACAGAGTATTAGGGTAGAGGAATCCTAAACTATATCATCGTAATGCTATAAAGGAAAATAAATCCAAGAAAAAATTACATAATCCAACATTGTGGGAAAGAAAAACATAGGGTACCCTTGGTAATATATTGATGATATGTGAATATTACACATGATATTCTATGTTGAAACTAACATCATGGAATCCGAGTATAGAAGGTTGCATCTCCCCTTGTGGAAATACCAATGGATAAATACAAATATTTATTTGTCTTCAAAGATTTTTTGTGGAAAATCTTAGGTCTAGGTATCCCTATTAGGAGACAGTTGAATTTAATTACCCACTAAAGAACTAGTTCATTTGATAAAACTCCAGAAACACAACCTTGGAATCACTAAAATTTATTAAGGCCCTTACCACCACAATCTACATGAAATGATACTCCGTATTGATTAATCATGGGTTAAATTCCCACTCCAAGGGGTAATTACTAGAAAAACCCTATAAGGATATAAAAGGGGAAGTACGTGACTTGTATACCCAAAAGACAAAGTCTTTTTCAAAATCCCCAAATGATTGGGTACTACATCTGGACATACCGTTTGAAGTCTATGTACATGGTGTCATCATCATATACGTGACATATACCCTACTTGGCCTTCCTTACCATGTACCCAACATGGAATATAACCATATAGCCCCTGGACGTGTGCTGATACATGGCATGTATTCCGCAAAGGGTATGTCCCAGTACTCTACATGACCATGTTCCCCAACAAGGGTTATCTGGTTGGGTACTCGGCTACATGACCATGTCATAATACATGGTGTGTATACCTCTTACAGAATGTGTACATCTAAAATATTATATTATATAATCGGAAATAATACACAGTTTGTGTTATTAAATAAAATGTTGTATTCTTGGGATTTTTGAATGGGTAATCCCTCTAATTTCCCCAAAATACCATTTTTACACAAAATGTTATCTACATTTAAGGGGTCAAATTAAATCATAATAGGTGATTAAAACATTAAAATGTAAATCTATGTGAATTTACAACTAAACATGAAAATTTTAAATTTTTTTGTGGAATATGCCGACACTGCACCAATTTCAAGGCTCTAGGGCAATGTCATGAAAAATAGGTTCATCCCGATCTCTCTGGCAGTATCATTTTTTCTCCCTCTCATTTTAACTCTCAATATACCTATTACTGAATTTATTGAATAATAATTGGTAATGGGGGTGTACCTGAAATGAAAACGTGGATGAAAATAAAAGAGTAAAAGAAACGAATAAAAACAAAATAATTAAAATTAGGGGCCTGACCAGCCTTGGAACCCAACATCAGAATATTCCCCACCTAGGAAATAAGCCAATATCATACTAAATTATGGATAATGTATAACAATTTGATGGTCCATTCAAAATATATAGTTGAACAATCATGCATAAATAAATTCACAATTAATTAATTATTCCATAAAAATTTTAATGGCATAGAAATCAAAAAAATTATTATAAAATTGTATAGAACATATTATAAGACCAACTATGTGGTCCAAAATATATATGAGATCACCTACTTGGGTAAAAATATTTTTTACCCCTTACTGGCATCCGAATACATAAAATCAGATTTCAGCTAAAAATTCATGGTTATAAAAACTCACGTCCTTAGACTATAACCATCCAATTGATTACAAAAATTTTAATATATCATACATAGTTCAATTATGATCCAATTTCTATTTTAATGTAATTTTTTACCATATTTTTAATTTTTATTAATTCCACTGTAATATTTCATCCAACATCATATTTTTATTCAATAGAAAAAAACAAATATATAGGGACAGGGATGCAGAGAAACATGGACACCCCATGTTCAAAGGGGCCTAAATTAGTGCAATACAAGGGAATCCCCTCTAATAAAATTAATATTCTTAGGCCTCAAACATTTGGTGTCGAGAAGACATGTGTTGAAGGGACCATAAGCTACCTGCGAAGCAAGGTGATCAACTACCTTGTTACCATCATGTCTTGTGTAGTTTACATGAATATAGTTATTGATAAGGCATATACAGTTTATGAAAGTGTACAAAATGATCCAATGGGTGGAAGCTTTACAGTGAAAGTAGTCATGAGGGATCACAAAGTCAGTCTCCGCATGACAAATCACCAACCTCTCATTTCTTCTCAATGTGAGCATGGTGAACAAAGTTGTGGCATCGGCTTGGAGGGAAGATCCCATACCAATGATAGTAGTGAAGGCCAAAATATCACACCCCCCTAGAATCATGAACCTATGCCCCTCCATGCACATCACCCTTAATGCATGACCAATTCATGTTCTTTTTGTAACCTGTCTCTAGTGGGTGCCAGTAAATCCATTTCCCATGTGGTCTATTGTTAAAGAGTTAAACCGGGGGGAGGCCAACCTGAAACACATGTAGTGAGGGAGCCTCATGCCATTTGTTGATAAGAGATACCATTTCCACCATCATGTTATTCATTCTCAAAATTTTTCACTCACTGTAGTGAGGTCACCTTCATGCCTGGTCTAGTTCCTGGACTACTATAGACACCAGCATCCAACACTTAAAAATATATTCGAAAATATTAACAGATGGTTAAAAAATTTATGGGTAAAATACAGTCTAAACATATAAAAAATTGATGAAATTATTTTGAATAACAATTATATTATCATACAACAATATCATTTTGGAGAAATTTTAATATTAAAATTAATATATATTAATATAATTGTTGATGAAATTATTTGTGTTCCCAAACCAATTAAAAAAGGGGAACATACATTTCTCCATTATTGACTCTTCAAATGCCTTTTATCTCATAAAATATCTATTAGAATCCCAAAATAAAAAACTTATACATATCATAGTGTCACTTATTTGATTATAAAACCATTATAGACATGATTGTTTTGTTAAATGAGAAGAGGTTGTCAAAATAAGTATTATTATTTTTAATTATTATTATTTTATTTATTCATTCATGCCGTTTAAACATTGCTCATACATGATAAAAATATAACATAATAATATAAAATTACATAAATTTTATTCTTTAAATTTCATATCCAATATCGATCCCCAACATCCATCAAATTTAAAAGGAAAATATCATTTGTGGGTTTGGTGGACTACATCCTCAAGAACGAATGTAATTTCATCACATCACTACCTTTGATGTATGGTTATAATTATGTATATAATTTATAGAGGTTATATTCATGACAAATTTATCCTCGAGATATATTTTTAATAACCATTTTAACAAAATTTGAATCACATAAAAATGATAAAATCAATCATATGTATGTGTGGAAAACCACATCCATGAAGGATTATGATTTTATTTTCATCATCACATCACATGGATAATACATATAATTTAATATGAGTAAATAATATAAAATTTATTTTATAATGATAATTATTCTTTAAAAAAATAAAACTAAATCTTTTTCCATATCGATATTTTAAAAGGTAAATTCTACCAATTTGTACAAATGACCTACCATCTCATTGATTATAACACAGATCATTCTACAAAACCATCACTCATGGTTTGTCTTAATAGAATAATTGAATAATTTTATTTATAATTTTTCAATTGATAATATTTTCGATTTTATTTACTTATGAACAATTTGACCATTGTCAAGCTACCAATGTAGTTTTTCATATACAGCAGAATACCATTGAAATATACTATATAACCAAAATTGATTATGTAAATTTATATAAAATGGTTTTAAATAAATTAAAATGAATAATAATCACCAAAATGTGGTCACTAATATAAACATCTAACATAAGTTTTCCTTCTGTATGAAAAATAATGTATGAAATTAATTATACTCTATGTAAGGGGACAATTTAACATAAAAAAATATCCAGAAGTTTTATTCAAATTCATTATCTTCCATGTCCAAACTCAATAATTTTTTAGTGATTATTATCATATTCAAATAACTAAGTTAAAAATATAATTTTTTATTCAACTAAAATTTCTTTTAATTGTTTTTTAAAAAATATTTTTAATATTTTGTATGGAATGTTTTCACATAAAGAAAAAAATGAATGTTCAATTTTTGAGTATACAATGACAATGTAATTTCCCACATCCAAAACCATTAATTGATTTTTGGAATCCATTATGATATATAAAATTTTATTTAATTAAAACCCAATTTATCATTTTATGGGTATTTTGGTATTGATTTTTAATTTTTTTTAAAAAATTATATTTCTATATCTAACTATTATTTTTATATTAGTTCAAAAGAGTATTCAATGGATTTTTGTTGAAAAGGTGTACTACTTTATTTTTTATTCATGATATGGTACTAGTAGATTAGATATAAGAAACGGTTCTTCCTGATATATATTATATGATTTATTGTGCTATATTATATCTAATGATGAATGGGTGATCCATATAGAAAATATTAAAGAGGTGCTATTCATAATATTTAGAAAGTGGTTTCATGTAATTATCTCTTCAATGCACTGGGAAATAATCATTTTATGAATTATAAAAAATGAGTACGTTACTAAAGATAGTTTTCCTAGGGATTTAAATATGCTCTGGTTATTTTATTTATGAGTTATGCGTATAATGATTTAGGTTTCTTACATTGTTCTTATTTTATTTTTTTAGATTTCAAATTTATTCTTTGACAACAATGTGTGAATTCATTTCATATTGAAATGAAACATTCACTCTATGAACATTTATATGAAGGTAAAAATTTCGCAGGATTTCATTTTTTCCATTTCATTTAGATATTTCATTATTTTATTCCCCTTTGTATGAACAGTATACTACTACGATATTTTTAAAATATTTTTTACAGGGGATAGGGATGTCCAAGATAAAACAATAAAAAAAGTTGAATGTCGAGAATATTTTATATGAAAGGAAATCATTTTTTAATTTATACGTTTTATACTATCATAAAAATATATATTGAGTAATGTTATAAACTATATAAGTTATGGAATTGTTTTTTGTGGTATATAATCTAATATATAAATCCCTAAAACTAAATTTTATTTATAAATTAATGAAATTTAATTATATTCAAACAAAATAATGTTATGTAATGTTTAATACGAAGTACTAATAGATGATAGGAATTTAAAGGATTATAGGTATTTAGATATTACAATAGGGTTTATGGAATAAACATGATATATTATACCATTGGTTAATTTTAAATGAAATATAAATTGAATAATACCATCTGTATTCATCTAATAAATGTATATTCTGAATGGTTTTTCCTAGAGTAAAAAACAAAGACAATGATGAAAGGTATTGGATGAATATAATCATCCGAATCAATATCCTAGATGAATTTTAATTAAAACTAAACAATTTTTGTTACTAATGGATCATTTGACAGATGATATAAATTGTTGGGGCATACATGTTTGTAAAACACAATATTTACCAAAATTTAAAATGTTGATAGTTGATCATTTTATTAAAACACAATCAAACTATTAGTGGAACAAATTACCTAGTCTTAGCCTAAGGATGATTCATGGATGGGGAAATTATGTACATAATTCTATTTTAAAATTTGATAGTAAAATAAATATATTATATTAAAGATTGAAACCATGATTATGATGATAATTTGAAATTATAGATTTTAAACATTATGTTAATGTTATTAGTTATTCTATGAATGTTTTGACTGAGTTTTCAAACCCTAAAAAGACTTTATATGAAAAATTAAAAGAATATTCATGATGAATAAAATGGAAAAAATCCATATAATAATCATAGAGGTAATACCAAATCAAATACATTGTGTAGTTAGTTACATTTCATGGAATGTTTTATATGGTATGTGAATTATTTCTGAAGAGATGAGATTGTCCCTTAGGCTCCTAACATTATAAAAACTAAATCATGAACAATCCATGAATTGGGTAACCAGTTTCAAAAAAAATATTAGAAGATTTTGATGTAATGAGGTTGATCTATGTTCTAATGTTTGTTTATGATAGTTAAATTAGGAATAAATCATATTGAATAGAAATATAATGGTGTGGATAAATAATTTTATACTACTATATTTGATGTTTGACTATATAATGATATTTTCAATGGAATGTTATTTTATTACTCATGTTATTCCAATTCACTATTTTTCTCTAGATCATCCCATTCATAATTTTATGTTAAATTTACATGTATAATTATAATATCACAATATTAAATTAAATAATAATTTGGTGAAATGTCCAGGTGAAAATATTAAAATTGAGAATATTATTATTTCTCATGTTACTATTAGTGTTGTATTTCTAGAAAATATTTTTTAACTACCTGTGGTGGGGTTTTATATTACTTAGGTCATGGATTGTATTTTAATATATAATAATAGTATCGATTAAATGTCTAATATAGTTAAAACAAATATTTTTATATCATTAATATCATACTTTTAGGATGAGAAGATAATCATAAACAGTGGTGAAAGTAACCTAGATTCTAATCTGGATAGGAATAATATTTTTCATATTAGTGATGTGCAGGTTTTTAAAAAATATGTGGGTATTTTTAATTATAAATTGTCTAGTGTTATTTCTCTTCACATTGTCTATATTACTATTTAATTATTTTCGAATGGTAATATTCCCTTAAATCCCCCATGTCAAATCGTTAGAGTATAGATTATAGAATTGAACAAGAAGTTGTAAGAGTGTCTCGATAAAATTTTAAATTATCTCTTCAATTCACCAATGGGGATCATAATTGAATTTTTATAAATAAGGATTAATTAATGATCTTTTCATTGATTATATATTTTTAAATCATTTAGCTATTAAGAAAATTTATACATTTTATCATAGAGATGTTTTTTTATCTTCTCTAGGTATGCCATTATTTTTCAATGATTGATATCAAGTTGTGGTACCCATTTTTTAAGATGAAGTGGAATGATATAATATAGAATTCATATCAGACTATATATTGTTTTTATTATTTTTATTTATTCTATTTTGGTTCTCTAATTGAAAATTTTTATTTGTGGATAGAACGAATAAATATTTTTATCGATTTTACGAAACGTTTGTGGTAATATTTATTAAAGATAGATTGGAAAATTATAAATGTCATTGTAATTTTTTAAGATACATGGGATTTAAGGAACAATACATAAATGAAAAGAAACAATATGTAAAAATTTTTAAGTATAAATTTTTTTGGAAAAAATTCCATTCAAGGGGAATATTCTTTCTATAGTTGGAATAATTATTGACCTTGTTAAAATAAAAATGCAGTTGAATGTAAATTACAATAAATTTTCATAGAGATTAATAGTTTACATAGATTATTCGGTTACTACCAATTTGTTTTGAAAACATTACTCAGATCTATATTCTACTAATTAAAATAACTTGTAATGGAGTTTAATTTATCTGGATGAAATTTCATGATTATTTTTTTAGAAAAAAAGAATATTATTGAATGATATTGTTTTAACCCTACCCTCTAGATATGGGAATTTTTTCAACATCATTTATTCCATTTTAAAGATACATATTTTTTCACTGATGAAGAATAATTTAGTAATTTCATATGCTTCACATCAATTGAAAACTCATGTGTTAAATTTACATACTAAAGTTCTTGAGTTACCTATTCTAAATTTTTCTACAAAATCATTGAGGCATTATTAATATGGAGTATAGTGGTAAATATATACTGATCATAAAGTTCAGAAATTAATATTTCCCAATAAATAGTTCAATGTGAGGAAGGTATGATGGACGGAACTGATCAAGGATTATTTTTTATGATAATATTCTGTCATGGAAATTAAACAATATAGAAAATTATTTTACCCAAAATTATCATAAATCATTAAAAATATTTTATTTGGAATAAAATAATTTGGATAATGATATGATCAATTTTGGACTAAAATATGTATAGGTAGGAACACCCTCTATTTCGTTTCATGCTTATTTATCATCATCTCAGTTTGAAATATTTATGTAAGATGAGAATGATTAATGTTAGTTATATAAGGATATATAATTTGATAAAAAATTTATATTTCCTAAATATAATATTGGAAAAGGCGATGTCTTTAGATTTAAGAAAACACAATGAATTACTTTTTTCTCTTGGTTGATGGGAGAATTGTTTACATAAGATCTTAGCTAATAATTTTAATTTATTTGTTGAAGCAGTAAGATGTATAAGGACCATAAATAGTATTAATAATATGATGGAATAAAATGAGATATTGTTGAAATTATATTGAAATGTTTTACTTACCCATTTCTTAGTATTGATTGACGTCTTCCAAAGGGGGTAAATCATAATTTTCCATTGAAATAGTTGATATTTTAGAATGTGTCCATGGTTTACATGTTGGGATTTAAAATTTCATCTCGAGGTAAGCACTCAATGTTGGGTTACTATTAATCGATCAACTAAATCTGTGCATTCCATTCATATTAAATAGTCAATTCCACCTAATCATCTATAGTGATTGTTCCCCAAATATACAGTTGGATTACATATTACTTATCTACACATTTTTTTTGATCATGTAATATAATTTAGATCCAATTTTTGTAATTTCATTTATAATTCATTGGGTACTGGGTTAAATTTTATTCCATATTTTAATCCTCAATCAGATGAATAAAACTATTTCATGGTTTAGACCATGGAATACAAATTATTTGGTTTTTTAATGGATTACCATTGATTTTGGGATCAATACATTTCTTTAGTATAGTTAACCTATAATAAAATATTTTATTCGCATATTTATATGCTACCTTTTGAGGCATTATATGGAGAGTGATGCGAGAATCTATCTATATGGGAACCAGTATGAATATTAATGTTGTTTGAAAGCAGGAATGTAGAGAAAATTACTCAAAAGATGATGGTAATTCCAAATCATTGAAAGAATCATATTAATTATAAATTTCATGAATATAACATTCATAAAAAGTATTTTATTCGAGGAAGGTGATCATATTTTTATTAAAGAATATCAGCGGAAAATTGTAAATTGTTTTTTTAAATTATAATCCAATTCAACTATTAATTAGACCCTAAGAAATTCATGAGTAAATTGAATTATGTACCTAAAAAATAGCCTTTCATATGAGTGTATCCATGCTAAATAACATAATTCTTATTTTATTGTTATGAAATTTTATGTTAGATTCAACTCATGTTTTGAACCAATATGTAGTTGTGTTGGTAGAAAAACATTCATATAAGAAAAAATGGGATTAAATAATTTAACATATAAGTTGTATGTTTTAGAAAAATTTAATTAATTTTGTTAGGGTTTTTTCGTAAAATGATTAAGGTTGAAAATGTAACATGGGAATATATAAATGGTACAAGAGAAATATATCCCTACTTGTTAAATTATTAAAAAAATATAAGGATAAAATTTGAAAAATATGGGATGAATATATCATTCATTGTAATGATACAAAAATTAATTTTATTATTAATTAATATTATTGAATTACATAGTTATATAAATTATAATTATTTCTTTAAATAAAAAATCAAGTAATTTATTATAATATTTTTAAAGATTTTCATAAAAAAATAATTTCTAAGTTATATAATATTAATTTGGAAAAATAAAATCTTATTTTTAAAATTTTCATGTGAAATTTATAATAAGAATAGTTTTTTATAAAGTTATTAAATGTTTTGTTTTAAATTGAATATTGAAAAATGATTATTATTAATGAAATATATAATTTAAATTAAATTAATTATATTATAAAATTAAATTTTGTATTAATTTTAATAAATTCAGAAGTCTATTTTTATTATAAATAATTTAATAATTCCCTTTTTAATGAATTTTATATATGAATTTATAAAACATTTTTTTTGAGGAAAAATTGAATTTTTCTTAAAAATTGTATTTCATTGTGTTTTTTTGAAACTATTTGATATTAAAATATTGAACTTATATATATTTAAATAAGAAAAATAAATTCCATATTTTGAATTAAGAGTTCAAAACTTTTTATATATGTCTATTTTTTGTCATTATGAATAGCAGTCAAAGATAATTTTGTATCCCTAATAAAGAAAAAATTGGTTAATTAGGGAAACATACTGTAATATATTCTATAATAAAACCACAAAACTTGAATTAATATTAATATATGATTTATTTTCATCAATAATCTTCTAAAATTTTAATATATAACATTTTCAATGATAAACAAATTATTTTTACATTCATAATATTATTTATAAAAAGTCAAAAAAGTAATTCCATTTGATTTCATGTCGTTAAATATATGATATTTGAATGAAAATTTGTTATATACATTTTGAAAAATAAATTCTAAATAAAATTGTATCATGGAAAAATATTTATAATTTTTTGTGATGACCTATTTTTTTAAATGCCTAAATAAACACCAAAACATTATTAAATAAAATATTTGAAAAATAAAATGAATTTAATTTTTTCCAAAATGACATTAATGTTATTTTAAAATAAATAATATTTTATTATTTGATTTAAAACACACACAAAATTATGTAACACCTCAGGATTTTGTGAATTATGCCATTTTGAATTAATTTAACATTTTTCACATCATGCTACAATGATAATAGTGTTTGACCAAGTAAATTATTCCCCTCACACACAACCATATTAGAGTACGTTAAACGAAATCCCAGCATTATATACGTTAAACATAATAATAACATTAGGGTACATTACACGTAATATTGACCATCCTCGATGACATGCGTAACATACAAGATTGAGTGCTACATAACTTTAATATATAATCAAAAATATTATTGTAATGAGATATAAGCTAACCATTAATTTTATGGATATGAATAGTATAATCTAAATTATGAAAATATGTTTTGTACACAAATATAAGATGAATTCAGAGGTAAAAAATTAATGATTATGAAAAACAATTGAATATAATGTAAATTATTACTATAGTCACAAAACTATTTTTACATATTAAATTAATTTATTTCCAATTAGTAAGTTATATTAATTTAATACATATTATACATATTCATTACAATATTTTTGATATTAATTGATTAGGATCAATAGATATAAAGAAACATAATTCATATTTTATGCTTAAAAACCTATATTAGTATTTAGGCATTTTTGCAGCATTTCAATGGACAACAGTTTTTAAATTCAATTTTTGTAACTTATATATATTTAAAATGTAAAAAAAATCATCATTTTAATAGAGGCAAAATGAATAATTTTAGGATAATGTTATGGTATTTTTATGAAGCCTCTCATCTTTTAATGTATAGTTAAAAATAATGGAATTTAATTCAAAACATCTTTTTCACATAATTTATTTATATGAGTAATTAATATTTTTTAATTGTTTAGTAGTTTTTTAGATAATATTTTTATCAATTTGTCTAATTTAAGTCATTTAAAACAATTTCCCTTTGAAATTTGATATAAAAACATGACAAACTTTTCAATATTTGTTTTACATTAAAAACATATAGTATCTTCCCATCAATGGGATAATTTTTTTTTAAATTTAGTAAACTTCTATGATAATAATTTTTAAAAATGGACACCATATGTTTAATTATTATAATTTATAATGTTTAATAATGAGTACTTTTATTCACTAAAAAATTAGTGAAAGTAATTAAAATTAATTACATGAGTAACAAGATAAATTAGGTTAAAAGAGTATTAAACCTTCCATTTAAGACCCATGATGACCTATAAATATGTCCAAAACCCATCATTTGTATTTATATATACCTTATAATCAATTTTATTTACCATGGCTTTTCATTGTATCCAAATTCAACATGAAAAATGTGGGTGTAATTCTATCTTAAAAAATTTACAAGATTGCCCGTCATCCACCACTATAAAATTCCACCACCTCTACCCATTGATAACACGTAAAAAATCACTTATGTTCATCCATTATATAACAAACACACATCCCAAAAATACTACCATAGACCATGAATCTTCCATTTGTGAAGAAATCTTATCATGGAATCATAATAGCACAAACTAAAAGGAGTTACCCGATTAAGAGGTAACATGTTCTCTCAAGCTCCTTCCCAGTTTCTTCCCACATCACCCAATCCACTCCCTTTATTACATTAATGGTTCTACATACATTTACAAAAACCACCATCTAGTGTATATTGATCATTCAATTTCATTATACTGAGAATTAATGCCTCATTAAACCATTATTGTTGATTATTTTTATTTATCAAAAATCGTGGTGGAAATAATGGTGTAAAATATATTTATATATGTATAATATATTTTATTTATTATCTTTTTTGGCTTTTGTATTACTTTTACAACACATAGCTCTTTTATTTCCATTCGGTGTTAATACGATAATCTCGTTTGAGGAAGTGTGGACTACCGCCCTCTCAAAGCGATGTGATTCATTTAAACACGCTTTTGAATATATTAATGGTTTTTTTAAAGAAAATATATTACATATATTATATAATAATTCTACATAATATATATATATATATATTTATATTTAATTTACATAATTTTTCCAGTATGACAATAAAAACTGAAACAACTATCATGTGTAAATACGGCTTACGTTCTCCCTGAATGGTATATTCCACTTTTTACATTTTTATTATATTGATTATTATAATATAAATATACTAGATACACATGATTTTTCAATCATTATTTACATTTTGTGATCATGATATTAGTATAATAACAAACAATATAACAAATGAAGACACATGTTAAGCACAAAGTGAATATTACCCGAACTGAAACATTAACACAGAATAATTAACTGGTATGTAATATAAATTCCTAATAAAACCATGCATATTATTAGATATATTAATATGGTTTTGTAAATAATTTATAATAAATATATATTTATTATAATTTTTTTTGATCGAGTACGTTGAGAGTCAAGACACAAGTTAGGGGATTTCATCTCACCATTAATTTCTATGAGATACAAGCTATGATTGAAACTTTTTCCTTTTGTGTAGTGAATGTACTACAATTTAATTTATCATATTTATATTATACATAACTTTATTGGTATTCATATAGAAATTTTGTATCTTTCTTTTAGGGGGAATAAGTTCCAATAGTTTTCAAATCAGTAAAATGGTTTTGAATTAATTTTCCTTTTTTAAGACTCATTTTTTTATGCACCTAAAATATTTATTGACGTTTATATATATCCATTTAACCTATTATTTAATTAATATCCCTTTCATTTTATATTATTCATCATGTGATTTTATTTCCATAGATGGATATAATGATCGTATGATACCAATTTTTAAGATCATATTTTGGCAAACTCCAATCTCTTCAAGATTGTTTAAGTAAATTCTTCTTTTGATAAAATCATATGATCCATCTTTAAAGATGTAACAACCAAATATTATATAAAATAAATTTATACCTTATTATAGTAATTTCAAAATCATATATAATCACATTACTAAATTCAATGCTACGTCATGCCCAAATGGTCAACAATGTGACAATTGAACGTAAATCTGACACTTCAGTGTTTTCAATTCTGAAATTCAAACATACATGGTTTCAATCAGTAAGATGTTTGGAGTCCGATTGAATAAACCTAATTTTTGGATAATAGTAACCATCCCTTATGAATTTTAACCCATCCATATTAATAATAATATAAACCTTTTTAAAAATATAAACCTTAAAAAATAATATTAACCTCACACATGAATGATTAAATAAAATTTAGGCATCTTATAGGATACAATATGATCATAGTAAAAGTGTTTTCATTTTTTAGTTATAAATAATTTCTTATAAATATTTCAATAACATAAAAGAATTTTTTTTTCAAAAATTTATTTTCCTAGTTTTTTTCATAAATTAAAAAATATATGTCTACTAGTTTTAAGATAAATTTATAAGACCATAAATAATTTTTGAAAGAAATATAAAATCACCTTTAATTTAATATTATATATTTTTCTAGTAAATTATTATTTCAATTAAAAATTACAAAAATCATATTTAGAAAATTATTTTAATAAAAATGAGTTCAATTTTTTATTCTAAATATCTAAAATGGATAGCTTGAATTTCTATGATTTTTCTAAAGTACCTGAATTTTTTGAGACTAGTATATACATTAATTTACTATATAAATACATTATAATTTTAATACACTATTTAAGATATAATGAGTAGTGTATAAACCCAAATCCATATCTCACATTCACTTATTACTATTATTGGTCGTGGAATTATCACTATTTCTTGTCTTCTGGAGAAATAACAACTTAATAAATATAATACTGAGGAAACCACTCTCCCCTCCTCAATAAATACCACCACTAACACCCTCATTACTTCTCACCGATAAAGCTTCAATAACTATGAAAATTATGACCAAAGCACTTCCCTAGCTCATAACCCACGTCCATCATCCCTTGGTCTGATAAATATACAAAAACATATTCCCAAAAAAGGATTTATAAAGAGATTAACTCAGGAGGTAAATATCCTCTTTTCAGTTCTTTTATTTTCTTTCATGTTATATTCATTTCATTTTTTATTTACTCACCAACCTTCACCCAAATATTATGATATCTCTAGTAAGGTACAATTACTATAATTATATTATTCTAATGGTATTGTTAAGCATAATCTCTCCTTCTCTCTCTTTTTATAATATAAAATAAAAAATTGTCTGATATGTGTTGATTTCTTAGATTCGTGGAGAATGATTTTTAAATTCACATTACCATATTTTAGAATAGTCATGAAACTATTTTAATTGTTTATCCATATCATAATATATACATTTTATCTTATTTAATATTCTGGAATCCTTATAGATTTATAATATAGAATTATAATACAAACATGTTCATTGTGAGTTAAACCATTAAATTAATCAAAGTGTTTATCATTATAATTATATTTAATGATTCATACTAATTGTATTTAAAAAATTCATCATGTATTACTATTTAATTTCAATAATATTTTTTATTAATAATTATGGTTGTTATCCACTTTTTATAGAGACTTAAATCCATGAATACAAGTGAACCCTTCATGAAAACGAAGAAAATAAACAATGCACAATGATGAAATTAAACACTATGACTCATCCAAATACCCATGAAGGAACTTAATAACGCCCTAATGAATAAAATTAATTTTAAAAGGGTTATTGAATTTATAATTTATGAATCTAATTTGAATATATTGGAGGTTAAAGTGAGTAAAGTGTTCGGATATGAGGTAAAAAGAAATTCTTGAACCCAACTTTCTTTCGTCTGGTTCTCCCTTAGTCACTCTATTTTAATTATATTTACTCTTAAAAATAATTTATTCATAATTCTATTACTGTTTTTTGGAAATAAATATATTATACTATATTTTATGTCAATGAAAATGTTTTCAAAAATAAATCTTCATTCAAAAACACTACTTTTACTTCTTACTCAAGGTTGATGGTTCTTATATCATGTATCTTATTCCTGATTTCTTTTAGGAACCAAATAGTTATGAATTTGTTATTATGTGTTGAAAATCATCACATTCAATGATTTATTACCATTAATTATTGATATATGTATGATGAGTCATCCATTATATTGAAAATTTTATGAAGTGATGGGTGCACCATGAATTCTATATCACAATATGAATGTTTGAATTTGATGGGTGTGCCTAGAATTATACAACGCTCTAATGAATTGGGTAAAGTGAAAAATCTCATTTGTTCAAGTGAAATGATGTGGGAACATGACCCTATCTTTGTTCACATCTATGTTGGTATTTAACCATTACAACATGATGTCTCATTTTTTAGCACTGCTACATTCCAAGTCTTTTTTTAATGTCTTATATTATGATTATGATTCTATTAATTTGTTTTGATGATAAATATTATGACAATCCTATGTAATGTTGATTCATGTTCTAATATATCCTTTTACTAGGATTTTATCTCACCCCAGGTTGATTTATATCCGCAGGGGACTACATTTACTAAGGATTCGTCGAGATCCAATACGAAGCTATAAAGATGGAATTAAATAAATGTTTTTTATTGTAAGTATTATGTATTGTCCATTTTTCCCATGACACTAAAATATTGGATAATCAATTCCCCTTTTTTATGTTTTTTATCACTTTAATGATGTAAATGTAATGTAAGAAATGTAAGTTATATATAGTTGGTATCAGAAGAAAGGTTTAATAAATTTGGGAATTATGATTATTGATCCCAAGAGAAAACCTCTAGTATGAGACTATGTAAAAATATGCACACTAGAATATTTTCTAATCATAGAGATCCCATAAGATATTATTTATCTGTTAAATTTAAAAATGTATAAGTTATTTATTCATGTCTCGTTGAGTTATGTTCAGTTCTAACCTTTTCCTTTTTTACATAATATTGGGAACCGAGAAAAACCATGCCAAGAACTCGTGTGAGGTCCAATGCAATGATTTCCCAAATTACATCCCCAATGCTTTCGGAGGTGGAGTTAAAATCATCATCACAATTTTTACCCAACTATCTCTGGTTTTGAATGATTACCTGAATAACGAGTAACTTCCAGCATCACCAAATATGTATAATGTAACACCTGATATTTTTCTGAGAAATTTTTTTTTTCATGTTATATACATCATCAAATGAATCTTTAGATACACACAACACTAGCTTGGTTTTCTTTACATGCAATCGCGACCTTCCTCGATAGCTTGTGTTGTACGCAATACCGAGTTTCATTAAACAATGATATGCTATTAAAATATTATTAATACTAGCCGTTATGAATAGTAATAACCACTTTTTTAAATTTTATAATTTTTATTTTTCAAAATTGACTTCATTTTTGGATTCTAAATATCAAAATTAGCCTAGGGTGAAATTTTGGTATTTGTCTGAAAACATTCAATTTCTGATGAATTGTGAAAACACTAGGTTACTATTGAAAAACTGACTTTTTATTTAAATAATTATTTATTTTATTTAAATTTATTTTATTTGAAAATTGATAAATAATACCTATATAAGTTCAAATTAATTCATTAGACTCATTTTATTATAATTTTAGATATATAAAAAGTTTATTGAACTTTTCACCGTCTTTTACCCACCTCCAAGGAGAATTTGCAAATTTACAGAAAACATAATTTTACAGCTTTTGTGAGTGGAATTTAAAAAATCCCAGAGACACGGTTAATATCAAGGAGTAAAATGTGGTTCAATGAGATGAAAATAATTTTTGGTGAATAGTAACTCTTTAGTTTTATTTCGCACGGTTAAAAGTAAATAGGGTTATTAAGGGTAAAAATGATATTATTATTACCCTAACACATGTCCTAATTTTATTGGATAAGTTTAATTCGACCATAATCAACATTTGGGATACAATATTACCCTTTAGGTCTTCATGTATTAGATTAGTAAATTTATTATTAATTTATTTAAAGAAGGGTTAAAATAGTTAAAATCAAATGTTAATAACTAAATCATTTTTAATATAGGGCTATACATATGATAAATTCGACTATAAATATTCATTATAAATATAAAACGATTTCCTATATAATGATATTTTATTTAAAATTTTTTGACATTATATAATTTAATTTATTTATGACATAATGATGATGCAGTAATTGCATTATTAAGGAAAGATTAACATAATTCATATCATAAATGCCCAAATAAATGTAATTTGAGACTTTTTATGAATTTCACTAATTTTATAGGATAATATGACATATTATTATTGATTTAATTGACTTTTTTCGAACTAATCTGGCTGTTAAGACTTTCAAAATAATAAATTACCAAATAGTCCTAAAATTGACATAAAATAGTTTTTAAAACAAATATTATGTTATTAATTGTTATTTTATTCCTAAAAATATAAGGACTAGCCAAAGGACTTATATAAGGTTATATATATTAATAATGAACAACTTGGGCTTCGTTTGTCTTTTTATAGTATGTTTATTAACCTTATAGTGTAAGAAAATAAGAAGACATAGTAAAAGTAAAATTATTTAACTTAAAGTAAAATCTAAATGATAAGGTAAAAAAGAAACCTGAACTTGTCTAAATTATATTGTATGAGATGATTTCGACCCATCCCCACCTTATCATTTAAATAAATCAATTTGGAGCTATTAAAAACTGAATATGACTTTATAATAAAATAATATTTTTTGTTTTTCCAAAGGCGCCCCTCTCCTCCCTTATAAAAGGGCACATCCTCCATCTCTTCCTCGCACCACTTTGAGCCTTCAAGATCTGCCAAACCCTGCCCATTTACCTTATCAACTTCCCTAGAAACATCCTAGTGGTCCTGGTAGTTTTCAAAGACTATCTTTATTTCCCTAAGAGGATGTTAAGAAGAGGCGCTTCAAAGAATAGGTAATGTCTGTTACTGATTCTTTCAACTTTACACTTTCTTCTACTTATTCTTCTTTAGTTGTTTAATTTTGAAGAAATAACATCAGTATCACTCATATACTGATATTTTATTATAAGTATGAAACAACCCTATTTCACTATCTATCCATCCTACGGAAAATGAAATCACAGCGTGTGCGTACGTACAGAATACCGTCTCCACGTCGTGGTGTAATCTATTTTCCACCACCACCTTACTTGGATGGGTATAATGGTGTAATGAATAACTATATATGATTATTGTAAATTCATAATGATTCTTAAATATTATACATACACATTTATACAATTCCACGATCATGTGAATGATATTATCGCTCATGCGTACGTATGACCTACCGTCTCCACGATGTGATACGACTCACTCTACATGATCTTCATTGCATAATGATGATATAAATGAATTGAATGAATAAATATGATATATATTACACTAATAAAATTCTGGAAAAGAGGTATCTATAACCTAAAAAATAATATGAGTTTATTCAACAAAACACGCATAAGAACAAAAAAACAATGAACACCCGAATAACAAGTAGCAATGAAATATTAAAAATAAGAAGCTAAGAATTTGACCATATATGATATCATAACAATGAGTATGATTCTGGATTAAGTCAATAACATTATTTAAAATATTTTACAAGAGGTTTGGACACATACAAAGAAAATCACACCTAAGGTAAGGGAAAATCTCATAATCTCAATTTTTATCCGAGATTATTTATACTTCAATATTTACTAGGGAATGTTTATCATCCACATACATGTTTCCTCAATATTAAATATTATTTATATCCTCCTACAATTTTTTAAATCCAATTTTACCCTTTTTTGAGTTTTAAGTAATATATATGAAAGGAATCTTTTGTCATTTTTCGTACGAGGTACTTTTTGACTTTTCTAACCAAAGTATGAAAAGAATGTTTTCATTAACTTATACGACATGAATGGATTTTTAGAAAATTATTTCCATGAATATTCCATTAAAAGTTTTCAAGTTTATTTTTAATCTAATTCTTTTAGTTTAAAATTGTATGACATGTTATGAAAGGAAAAATGTTTTTGAAGTTGAAAGGATATTTTCTTCAAGATTGGAGTTCAAGTGTTTTATCAAAATTATTTTCCATCTAAAATACTATAGGGTTCTGGTTCTATCCCTATTTTTACATTTATTTGATTATTTTATGATGGAATTAATTTCATGATGACCTTTTATCTTATATGTATTACGTTTTTATGGCATGATGTTTAAGAACTCCATTTTTATTACATGGGTAATGATATGAAGTATGATTTGTGATTTTTTGGACCACATAAGAATGGTTTCATTATGAGATGGGTGGAACCTAAATCTCACTCCAATGAATTGGGTAAAGATTTATATCTCATGAGATAGACATGGCTGGAACGACAGGTTAATCCGGTTAAGTGAAACAGGACTGAAACGAAGGGTGAACTCGGTTCAGAAATGGACTTTTTCCGCTAAGATAGTCTTCGAAATGAGTCTTGACTACTAAGAAATGATTCTCTATGATTATGTGTTTATGCCACAACGTTTCAAGTTTTAATTTATGATTATTGTGATTAAATTTCACTACTATGATTTATCCCATGTTATGAAATTATGATCTCTTTTAAAGGTTAAGATTTCCAAAATGATATGTTCTTATGAATAGGATGTGATTGATATTTCTTTTGTTTACCCTTACTGAGCATTTGAGATCACCCTTTTGTATTTTTTATTTCCCCAGGTCAGGAAGAAGGATATTAAGTAGAATATGCCAAAAGGGACTATAGATATGATGAAATAAATCGGAGAAAACGTAGATGATTTATGAACTAGTTGTTTATGGTTCCCAGTTTCTAAAGACACTATACCTATATGGTCCTTTCATGGTTTTCTTATATGTTGTAATTAGTGTTCTTAAATTCTGATTTAATAAAAATGTATGTAAATTATGGGTCATTATAGTTGGTATCAGAGGAAAGGTATAGTCAACCTTTAGAAACTTGGATGTGAAAGCCTTAGTAAGAACCCTAAGGATAAGTCTAAGCATAGAAAACACTCTTAGTGTTTTAGAAATGGCCATGAATAACCTAGGATAAGAACTTAAGTGTGAAATTTATTATTGATTATGTGGTTTTCTTATTATAATTAGTGTTTCTCACACTATTCTTCTTGGTTTTAGTCAATGGCTGGAACCCGAAGGAACTGTGTTAATGCGGAATGCGACGGGCAATGCAATGATTGTCCCCTTGAACAACCAAACGTTATGTGAGCTGGAATGAAAAATCTTAAAGCCATTCCAACACAACATTCTCATGCTATGAATCATGCAGGACTTAAAAACGAGCAAAGGAAGGAGCAACATTATGTTGAATCCTTCATGAGGCAGCGTCCACCCTTATTCAGCGGGTCTACTGATCCATTAGTCGCTAAAAAGTGGATCAGTACCACTGCAAAGATTTTTTCAGTTCTTCAATGTTATGAACACGACAAAGTCATCTTAGTAGTGTATCGTTTGGAAGGTGATGCTGGTCAATGGTGGAATCTTATCAAGAATACGAGTCAAAGAGTTTAAATTGAGTCCATGGAATGTGACGATTTGAAGAACTTATTTTTTCATAAGTACTTCCCTCGTATTCTTCGAAAGAAGATGGAGAAGGAGTTTCTTTAACTAAAGAAAAAGCATGATGAATCTGTTGGTACCTACGAATCAAATTTTACAAGACTTGCAAGGTATCCTTCTGGTATTATTATCAAACCTGAGAGTAAGATCGATATATTCTTTCGTGGATTAAAACAAAGTCGTCGAAGGGAATTAGCCATAAGGGACTTCAATAGCAATGAGGAAATCATTCGATGTGCTCTCAAGGATAAGATGGAGATTGGAGTAACCCATCAGTCATATGGGTTTTATAAGAAGAGTAAAATGGAATTCAAAGGGAAATCTAAAGAGCACACTGAACAGAAGATGATTTTTCCTTTATGCTCAATGTTTGGAAATAAGTATGGAGGGTGTTGTCTTAAAGGTCCAAGTAAATGTTTCAAATGTGAAAAGGAAGGTCATCATGCATTTGAATGCTGCAATGAAGGGAAGAAGAGGTCTAGAGAAGCGAAAAAAGAAAAGGCAATACGGAGTGCACCTCCTACACTTCAATTTTACATGTGCAAAGAATGGGGCATTATACCAATCAATTCCCTAGTCCAAGGGTTGTTGATGATGATCAACGTCGAAAAGCTCTTAAGGCTAAAGAAAAAGGAAATTCACATGAATTTTCTGTCATTGATGTGGAGTATGATAACGATGTGGTGAAAGGTACACTTATCATCCACTCTAAAGTAGCAAATGTTTTTTTGATTTTGGATACACCCACTATTTTATTTCTGAATAATTTTCTAAGGGTATCGTCATATTACCTCCGTTTTTAGATATTGAGTTAGCTGTGACAACCCCTAATGGAACAATAGTCACATCAAAAGTTTATAATTCTTCTCCGATTACAGTTTGTGGAAAATTTCTTCCTACAAATCATGTGATCCTTTCTATAGTGGAATTTTATGTGATTCATGGCATGGATTGGATTTCTTTATATGGAGCTCATATCAATTTCTAAATAAGGTAAGTCACATTTCATATTCCAGATCAATCTATGATCATCTATCGATGCAAGGATGAACATATCCTTCTAGTGGAAATTTCTTCCATCTTATGGGTCATAATTTCACTAAATGAAGGTTATTTATCTCAAATTTTTGGAGAGAAACACACGATTAAGAATATTCTCATTGTGCTAGAGTTTGATGACGTCTTTCCAGAGGAATTTCCTGGTCTTCTACCAAATCATGAAGTTTAGTTTTCAATAGAATTCATACCAGGTGATTTGCCTATTTCAAAGACACCTTATAGAATGGCCCCAATTGAGTTTCAAGAATTGAAGAAGAAACTCCAATAAAATCTTGATAAGGGATTCATACGCCCTAGTGCATCACCTTGGGGAGCACCTTTTCTGTTTGTTAAGAAGACAGATGGATCAATGATACTCTGCATTGATTATCGAGAACTTAACAAAATCACTATAAAGAACAAATATCCTCTCCCATGAATTGATTACTGATTTGACCAACTATGCAGAGCTCAATACTTTTCCAAGATTGATCTTTGTTCAGGGTATCTTCAATTAAGGGGTAAAAGGGAGGATCTACCAAATATGGATTTCCATACAAGGTATGGACACTAAGAATTTATAGTCATGTCGTTTGGTCTTAAAAATTCCCATGTTATCTTCATGGATCTGATGAATAGAGTCTTTAGAGACTATCTTGATCAGTTTGTGGTAGTATTTATAGATGATATTATTGTCTATTCAGAGAGAAAGGAAGAACAGAATATCACCTGAGAATTTTATTGAAAACCCTGAGAAAGGAGAGGCTTTATGCCAAATTTATGAAGTGTGAATTTTGGCTTCAAAAAGTTTCATTTTGGGTCACATAATCTCAAAAGAGGGGATATTTGTGGATCAAAAAAACCGAGGGTATCAAAAGATGGCCGAGACCAACAATAGTAACTGAGATCCGAAGTTTTCTTGGTTTGTCTGGATATTATCGGCATTTTGCGAATAATTTTTCATGATTATCTAATCCAGTAACCATGTTGACTTAAAAAGGAGTTAAGTTTGTTTGGACGGAGGAATGGGAAGAGAATTTCAAGGAGTTGAAAAAGAAGGTTATCCAGTGCACTTGTGCTCACATTTCCTTGTAGTGGAGAAAGGTTTGTGATCTACAGTGATGCATCCAAGAAGGGATTGGGGTGTGTTCTCATGAAAAATGATATGGTGATAGCTTATGCCTCACGACAGTTGAAAATCCATGAGAAAAATTACCCAACTCATGATTTGGAGTTACCTGCGGTAATCTTTGCATTAAATATTTTCAGGCATTATCTTTATGGTGAAAGGTGTGATATTTATACCGATCATAAAAGTTTAATGTATATTTTCACACAAAAGGAGCTGAATATGCTCCATAGAATATGGTTGGAGCTGATTAACGATTAGGACTTCTCAATTCATTATCACCCTGGGAAAGAAAACGAAGTGGTAGATGCATTATGTCGACAAGACCATGCTACCTTATCCATGATGAGGATCACAAAAGATCCAATATTTATGGATTTACAAAGGTTGGATATTGTAATTATAATGGAAGGGGAAAAATCATATCTTTCTCAAATGAATGTTCAACCATCTATACATGTGATGATTAATTAGGCACAAAAACAAGATGTAGAGTTAACAAAGTAGGTGAGAAATTTTACTAAATTCAACCTTTATTGTGATTGGATAATAAATTTCAGGAATCAGGTTTGTGTTCCTCCCATCACAGAATTAATGAAGGATCTGGTAGATGAGGTTCATATTTCTTCATTCTCTATTCATCCTGGAAGCACAAAGATGTATACGGACATGAAAGATTACTTCTGGTGGGATGGCATGAAAAGAGATGTTGCTGAATATGTCACTCGATGCTTGGTTTGTCAGCAAGTTAAAGCTGAGAGACATAAGTCTAAGGGGATGTTACAACCATTACACATACCTGAATGGAAATGGGAAAACATCACTATGGACTTTGTCACTGGACTTCCTAAAACATCCAAAGGCAATAATGCTATCTGGGTCATAGTTGATCGTCTTAAAAGGTCGGCACACTTCATTGCTATTAGAGAGGATTTCTCTCTGGATCAACATGGCATTATATATGTAAAGGAAGTGGTAAGATTGCATGGAGTACCAATTTCCATTATATCTGATCAGGATCTGAGTTTTACCTCAATGTTTTGGAGAAGTCTCCAGCATACTCTACATACAGAGTTGAGTTTAATCACTGATTATCATCCTCAGAAAGATGGTTAGTCGAAGAGGATAATTCAAACTCTAGAAGATATGTTTAGAGATTGTTCTATGGATTTAAAAGGTGGTTCGGATCAATACCTACCTTTGGCGTAATTTTCTTATAATTATAGCTTTCACTCTAGTATTCAGTTGGATCCTTATGAATCACTCTATGGAAAGAAATGCAGGACTCTAACTTGCTGGGATGAAGTTGGGGAAAGAAAGCTATTAGGACCTGATCTTGTGGATGAGATAGCAGAAAAAGTCAGATCTATTCAACAACACATAAGAGCAGATCAGAGTCGACAAAAAAGTTATGCCGATAACCGAATAAAAGACATAGAGTTTGAAGTGGGTGATAAAGTGTTCTTATGAATATCTCCTTGGAAGAGAGTAATGAGATTTGGAAAGAAGGGAATGCTGAGACCTAGGTATATCGTCCCTTTCGAAATATTGGATCGTGTTGGGAAGTTAGCTTACCGATTGGCCCTTCCAATGAATCTCTATCAAGTTCATGATGTGTTCCATGTATCTCTCCTGAGAAAGTACATACCCGATCCTTCACATGTACCCAGCTCAGAAGTTGTACCGCTGGAGAAAGATCTTTTTTATGAAGAACAACCGATAGAGATTCTGGATCATAGCGAAAAAGTCCTACGGAACAAGACCAATCTCTTGGTGAATATTTTATGGAGAAACTAGCAATTTGAAAAAGCTACTTGGGAGCTTGAGGATATGACGAGGGAGATGTATCCTCATCTGTTTGTTACGAAGTGACGAATTTTGAGGGAAAAAGTAATTTTAAGGGGGGTAGAATGTAACACTCGAGATTTTTATGAGAAATATTTTGTTTTTATATTATATAGATCATCAAAGGAATCTTTCACTACACACAACACTATCTTGGCTTTCTTTACACGCAATCGCGATCTTCCTCGATAGCTTGCGTTGTACGCAATACCGAGTTTCACTAAACAATGATATGGTATTAAAATATTATTAAAACTAGCTGTTATGAATAGTAATACCCACTTTTTGAAATTTTATAATTTTTATTTTTCAAAATTGACTTTTTTTTTATTCGTAATATCGAAATTAGCCTAGGGTGAATTTTTTGTATTTTTTTGAAAACATTCAATTTTTGATGAATAGTAAAAACAATGGGTTACTATTTAAAAACCAACTTTTTATTTAAATAAATATTTATTTTATTTAAAGATATTTTATGTGAAATTTGATAATAATACCTATATATGTTCAAAGTAATTTATTAGAGTCATTTAATAATAATTTTAGATATATTAAAAGTTTAATGAACTTTTCACCGCCTTTTACCCACCTCCTAGGGAAATTTGCAAATTTACCTAAAACATAATTTTACCGCTTCTGTGAGTGGAATTTCAAAAATCCGAGAGACACGGTTAATATCATGGAGTAAAATTTGGTTCAATGAGATGAAAATAATTTTTGGTGAATAGTAAGTTTTTACTTTTATTTACCACGGTTAAAAGTAAATAGGGTAATTAAGGGTAAAAATGTTATTATTATTACCCTAACACATGTCATAATTCTATTGGATAAGTGTAATTAGACCAATAACAAACTTAGGGATAAAATATTACCCTTTAGGTCCACTTGGATTATATTAGGAAATTTATTGTTAATTTATTTAAAAAAGGGTTAAAATAGTTAAAATCAAAATTTAATAATTAAAAATTTTTTAATATAGGGTTATACCTAAGATAAATTCAACTATAAATATTCATTATAAATATAAAAATCTTTCATACATAATTTAATTTTATTTATAATTTTTATACTTTAAATAATTTAATTTATTTATGACACAATGATGATGCATTAATTACCTTATTAGGGAAATATTAACATAATTGATATCATAAATACCCAAATAAATGTAATTTGAGACTTTTTATGAATTGAACTTATTTTATATGTTAATATATCATATTAGTATTCATTTAGTTAACTTTTTTCTAAATAATCATGCTGTTATGATTTTCAAAAAAATCAATTACCAAATAGTTTCAAAATTGACATAAAATAGTTTTTTAAAAAAATAATATATTATTAATTTTTATATAGTTTATAAAAATATATGGTTCAGAAAAATGAAATAGATAAGGTTATATATATTAATAATGAACAACGTGGGTTTTTGTTTTGATTTTTATAGTATGTTTATTAACCTTATAGTGTAAGAAAACAAGAAGACACGGTAAAAGTAAAATTATTTAGCTTAAAGTAAAATCTAAATGATAAGGTTAAAATAAAATCCTAAACTTGTATAAGTTCTATTGGATGAGAGGATTTCAACATATGCCCACCTTATCTTAGAAATAAACCAATTTTGAGCTATTAAAAACCAAATATGACATTATAATAAAATAATATTTTTAGTTTTTCCAAAGGTGCCCCTCTCCTCCCTTATAAAAGGGAACCTTCTCCCTATCTTCCTCACTAAACTTTGAGCCATCATGATCGTCCAAAAACTTCCCATTTACCTTTTTCACTTCCCTAGAAACATCCTAGAGGTCCTGTTCTTTTTTAAAGACCATCTTTAGTGCCCTAAGAGGAAGTTAAGAAGCGGCACTTCAAATAAGAGGTAATGTCCTTTACCGATTCATTGAAATTTATTTCTTCTTCTACTTATTCTTATTTAGTTGTTTCATTATGAAGTAATAAAATCACTATAACTCATATAATGATATGTTATTATAAGTATGAAACAACCCTATTTCACTATCTATCCATCCTATGGAAAATGAAATCACCGTGCGTGCGTACGTACGGAATACCGTCTCTACGTCGTGGTGTAATCTATTTTCCAGCACCGTCTTACATGGATGGGTATAATGGTGTAAATAATAACTATATATGATTATTATAAAGTGATATTTATTCATAAATAGTATATATACACTTCAATGCAATTCCAAGATCCTGGGAATGATATCATCGCTCGTGTATACGTACGACCTACCGTCTCCACAATGTGATACGACTTGTTATACACGATCTTCATTAAATAATGATTATATAAATGAATTGAATGAATAAATATGCTATATATTACACTAATAACATTATTTAAATGAGGTATCTATAACCTAAAAATAAGAATAAGAATTTATTCAACAAAACACGCATATGAAAAAAACAATAAACACCAGAATAATAAGTAGCAATGAAATATTACTAATATGAAGATAAGAATATGACTATATATTACATCATAACAATGATTATGAATCTGTAATAAGTCAATAACACTATTTAAATAATTATATAGGAGGTTCAGACATGAAAGAAGAAAATCGGACCTATGGTAAGGGAAAATCTCACAATCTCAACTTTTATCGGAGATTGTTTATACTTCAGAATTTACTGGGGAATAATTATCGGCCACATCCTTGTTTCCTCAATATGTAATATTATTTATATCCTCCTACAATTGTTTAAATCCAATTTTACCCTTCGGTGTGTTTTTAGTAAATGATATGAAAGGAATCTTTTTCTATTTTTCGTACGAGGTACATTTTGTCTTTTGCGGCCAAAGTATGAGAAGAAGGTTTTCTTTAACTTATATGGCATGAATTTATTTTTAAAAAATTATTTCCATGATTCTTCCTTTACATTTTTTCATGTTTATTTTTAATCAACTTCTTTAATTTAAAATTTTATGACATTTTAATAAAGGAAAAAAATATGAAGTAGAAAGGATATTTTCCTCACGAATGGAGTTCAAGTGTTTTATCAAAATTATTTTCCATCTAATATAATATAGGGTTATGGTTATATCCATATTTTTACATTTATTTGATTATGTTATGATGGAATTAATTTTATTATGTCCTTTTATCTTATATGGATTATGTTTTTATGTCATGATGTCTAAGAATCCCATTTTTATTACATGAGTTATGCTATGATGTATGATTTATGATTTTGTGGAACATATAAGAATGGTTTCACTATGAGATGGGTGGGACCTATATATCCCTCCAATGCATTGGGTAAATATTTATATCTCATGAGATAGACATGGCTGGAATGGCAGGTTAATCCGGTTCAGTGAAACAGGACTGAAACGAAGAGTGAACTCGGTTTAGAAATGGACTTTGTCCGCAAAGATAGTCATGGAAATGAGTCTTGACTACTCATAAATGATTCTCAATGATTATGTGAGTATGCCACAAAGTTTCATGTTTTATGTTACGATTATTGGGATTACATTTCACTACTATGATTTATCCCATGTTATGAAATTATGATCTCTTTTGCTGGTTACGATTTCCAAAATGTTATGTTCTTATGAATATGATGTGATTGATAATTCTTTTGTTTACTGTTACTGAGAATTTGATCTTACCCTTTTTTATGTTTTCTTTCCCTAGGTTCGGAAGAAGGTTATTAAATAGAATATAACAAAAGGGACTCTAGATATGATGAAATAAATGGGAGACAACGTAGATGATTTATGAACCAGTTGGTTTTGTTTCCCATTTTCTAAAGACACTATACTTATACGGTCCTTTCATGGTTTTCTTATATGTTGTAATAAGTGTGCTTCAATTCTGAAGTAATAAAAATGTATTTAATATATGGGCCGTTATAGATAAACTGGATATCCGGTGTTTTATGTGCAATAACCCCCGACATTTAGTGGATCTTCTGATCCAATAATTAATGAAAAGTGGGTCAAATACCTTGAGAATATATTTTCAATTCTTCCATGTTTTGAGATTGATATGGAGACACTAGTATTTTATCATCGATATGTAGAGGTCGATCAATTTTTGGCTTTGATTATGAATACCATGCCAATAGATGAAATTGAAGAGATAAAATAGTAAGACTTTATGTTCATGTTTCCTAAAATGTATTTCTTACAAATTCAACATACAAAGATGGGAATATAATTCATAGATCTCAAGAAGAATTAAGTAGAGTATCTAATTATGTACAATGTTATTTTCACAAGGCTTTCAAGGTATGTATCAGAATTTTTTATGAATAATGATAGAAAAATTCATAAATTCATTACTGCATTAAAACCACTCCTTCAAAAGGTTCATTAAATTTGATTCATTGGGAGTTATGAAGAAGTTCTTCAGTGATCCCTCATAGTGGAGATAATGTTTGGATAATTGTCCCATGGATGTAGTGATATGAAAAAAATGATGGATGTTCAATCCAGGGGATCTTATGATAACGGTGGGAATAAAAATCCACCACCCACATACCAAAAATTCGGAAAAATGCATCCTGGAATCTACCTCAAATTGATGAGAAAATTCCTCAGGTGTGGGAAATAAGGCCACCATACTCATGACTATAGAAAAGTCATGATAAGTATGGAGAATGTAAGGTAACAAAGGAGAGCACCACCCATGGTCTAATGCTACATCTGTTGGGTGCAAGGTCACTATTAAAGCTAGTGAACTAAACCTCAAGTCCTCGAAGGTAATCGACATCAGAAGCCACCAATGAAATTGGAAGAAGGATAGGATTATTCCATCACAACCGTGGATGAGGATCATGATAATTAAGTCTTACATTGTACACTTCTTATTCAATTAATAATTTAAAAAATCTTATTGATTTTGGTTCTACGCATTCTAATATAACGTGATGGTTTTCAAGAACTATAAAATTCAAGCCCCAAAACCATGTAGTAGATATATCTGTACAAACAAAAAGTTAGGAAATCATTGCAACCCAAGTGTTTGAATCTTTTCTTATTGGTGTATGTGGGAATATTTTTCCAAAGAATCTCATAAAACTTCCCTTGGTGGAATTCGACTCTATAAGGGTAATGGATTTCCCCTCATTATATTTAGCACATATCATCTCTTGGTAAAAAGAAATATCTTTTTATATTTTGAAAAATAACACGATCCTCTACAAATATCTTAATGATAATTAATCTCCTGTGAAAAAACATTCAATGTTGTGGGTGTTGATTCCAAGTGAAGAGGCATACCTCGCCCAAAGTTTTGAGTCAATGAAAAGTGTCATCCTAATAGAAATTCCCAATGTAAGGGAATACAATTATGTATTTCCTTAAGCGTTACCTAGACATCCCCCTGATCATGTGGTAAATTTCTATATATAATTCATACCTTGATCCAACCAAATATCAAGGTTTTTCTGTAGGATGGCTCTTATCGAATTGGAGGTGTTAAAGAAGTAGTTGTAAGAGAATTTGGCCAAAGGGTTCATAAGCCCTAGTGCATCACCTCGGGGTGCGCTAGTACTATTTGCGAAGAAGAAGGATGAAGCAATGTGTATGTGTATCGATTATCTAGAACTCGACAAGGTCACATTAAAGAAATAACATCCTTTTCAAATGAATGACAAGATGTTCTATCAGTTCGTAGGATCGCAATACATCTCAAAGTTGGATCTTTGTTCTAGAAATCATTAGAAAAAGGTGAAAAACTAAGGCATTCAGAAGGCTACCTTCCATAAAAGGGAAGAGCACTATATTTTTCTGGTGATTCCATTCATTCTTACTAATTCCCCTATAATCAACATGGATTTGATTAATTGAGTCTTTAGTCATTATCTCGACTAGTTTTCATTGATGATATTCTCATCTACTCAAAGATAAAGGAGGAAGGTGAAGGACATATGAGACATGTGGTGGTGACATTGAGAAATGAGAAGTTGTTCCCCAAGTTCAGCATATTTGAATTTTGGATGAATCAAGTCACATTCGTCGGACATGTTATCACATGTGAGGGAACTTCTATGAACCCTTAAAAAACAATGTCGACTGAAGAAAGATCTGGAGCCACTAGTGTCACCGAAATATGTAGTTTTCAGGGATTAGCGGGGTAATACCAATGTTTTTTTAGTTATTTATAATTTTTCAAGACCTCTAACAAATTTAACTTGAAATGTGGTAAAATATGTCTTGATAGAAGAATTTTGTGGAATGTTCATGGAGTTAAAGAGAATGATGATTACTGTACCTATATTCACATTACCAAAATGTGGAGAATGTTTTATGATATATAGTAATTCTTCAATGAAATGGTTGTGTTGTGTACACATGCATAATGATAATGTGATACATCTCAATGAAGTTGAATATCCATGAGAAGAACTACACAATGCATGATCTAAAGTAGGAAGCTATTGTTTTTTCATGGAAAATATTGTGGCACAACATTCATGGTGAGAAGTGTGACATATACACCAACCAAAATATCATAACGTATATATTCCAATAAAAAAACACAACATGACCCAAATGATATAGTTAGATATAATCAAGGATGATGATTGCTTTAGTTAATATCATCCTAGAAAGGAAAACAAGGTATATTTTTCTCTAAGCTGAAAATAACCTTCTACTCTATCCATGATACAGATTGAGAATGATCAGATCTTCATGGATATGAATTAGATAGATCTAGATATAAGAAGGTATGGGGATACATCCTACCTTTACTAAATTATTTCACTACTAAATATCCTAGAAAAGATTAAGGAGATACAAAGGGATTATCTGGAGTTTTAAAAGAAGATGATTTTAGTAATGATATGAAATTTTTAAGAGTTCCACATAGAATATATTGCAGTGATTTGGTTTGGATGGAGGCTTTGTGGGCTTCCATAACTCAGGATAAAAAAAGTATTTGTTTTGAAATGCACATACCTAAACATTCTATATTCATCCTGATAGCACCATGATGCATCAAGATATTCAAGAAAACTTCAGGTGGAATAATATGAAGAAGGAGAGTGTGGAATATATCTCAAGGTGCTTGGTATGTCAAAAAGTAAAATTAGAGAGGAAAAAGGCCAATGGGATGTTGCAACCATTGTTTACACCCATATTGAAATGATAGAATGTCATTATGGGAATTATCACGAGTCTCCCAAAGACGTATGAGGGAATTAATGAGATATAGGTTATGGTAGACTGACTCACCAAGACTTCCCATTTTATAGATAAAGGATATGATCTCTCACATGAAAGTCATGTAATGATATACGTGATTGATGTGGTGAGACTACATGATGTTTAACTCACAATTATCTATGATCATGATTTAAGATTCACATCTAACCTCTAGAGGAGTATTTAATAAGATTTTAGTATTGAATTAAATTTTACCATAACCTATCCCCCCCCCCACAATCATGTACAATTTTAATGTAACAGTCATACTCTTGAAGATAATAAAAGAGACTTCTCTTTAGAATTCAATGGTCGATGGGATCAGCATCTCCCATTGGTTGAGTTACCATACAACAATAGCTTCCATTCGATTATTCAGATGGATCCTTATGAAAAACATTATGGAAAGTGAAGTAAAACTACAACTTGTTGGAAAAAATTTGGAGAAATAAAGATACTTGGACAAGATCTTATAAAATTAATGGCAGAAAAGGCTCAACTCATCCAGAAACATATCAATGCTACTCAGAGTCATAAAAATAGCAATGATGACAGTTGTGAAGGGTGTTGGAGTTTGATGTTGTAGGTAAAGACTACCTTTGAATATCATTGTGGAAGAGGGTCATGTGGTTTTGTAAAGAGAGGGAAGTTAATCCCATTATACGTTAACCCCTTTCAGATCCTTGATCACATAGGAGATTTGGCCTATCGTCTTGCACATCAACAAAATATGGCTCTTGTTCATGCTTTTTTAATGTATCAATTATAAAGAATTAAATACCATCTCCCTCACATCTATTGAATTTAGTGGTGGTATAGTTAGAGGATGATCACTCTAATGAGGAGCATTAAGTAAAGACTTTGGACCGGAGATATAAGGTTAAATGAAATGAGACAACCCACCATGTCAATGTCTTGTAAAGGAACAATATGTATGAAGAAGAATCATGGGAACTAGATGATGTGATTAAGGAGAAGTACCCTCACCTGTTTATGTAAAATGAAATTTCAATGGAGGAATTTCAAAAGTGGAAAATAATTTAACTCCCCAAACATTTATCAATGAATTTTATCCCTTATTGTAGTAATGAAAAAATCATATAAAATCACATTAGAGAACATAATACCACATCCTTTGTAAATGATCTATTATGAGACCTTTATAAATAAATTTTCCACTTAAAAGTTGTTAATTTAAAATATATGACATACATGGTTGTAGTCTCTCTGACATTTGGAGTTTGATTGGAAAAACATATTTTTTGGTGAATAGTAATCTACCCTTATGAATGGTAACATTCCATTATGAATATTAATATGACCTTTATGAATAGAAAATCTTTCAAAATAATAGTAACCTCACCCATGAATGATTAAATAAAATTTAGGCATCCGATTAGTCAAATATGACAATTGTAAATGTATTTTTTTTGTAATTCATTAAAAATTATTATAAATAAATATTTTAATTAAAATAAATATTTTTCCTAAATTTTTTGCAAAAATTAACATTTATGTGTCTAGTAGTTTTATGATAATTTTATAAGACATAATGTAAATTTTTAAATCATTATAAAATCAATTTAAATTATAAAATCAGTATTTTTCAAGTAAAATTTTGATTTTAATTAATAAATAAATTAATCATATATAATATATTATTTATATAAAATGGAGTTTATTTTATTATTCTACTAGTTTAAAATTAGTTAGGGTTAATTATTGTGGTTTTTTCTGACATACTTAAATTTTTGGTGAATAGAAAAATACATTAATTTAATGTATAAATACATTATAATTTAAAGCCACTTTTCCTGAAATCATGAGTAATGTATGCACCAAAATCAATAACTCACATGTACTTATTACTATTCAGGGTCATGAAATCATTGCTATTTCTTATCCTCTCAAGAAATACTAAATTAATGAATATGATATTAAGAAAACCCCTCTCTAATCTACTATAAATACCACCCCTCACACCCTCATTACATCACACCTCTTAAGAATCGATCCTAATAAATATTCTTCAACTATAACTTCACTAGACCATTCACAAAACCCAAAAACCCATGTTATAATATAAATACTAAAACCTCTTCCCTAAATGGCTCTCAAAGGAGATTACCTCAATAGGTTAATTTCTCTTTCCTATTGTTTTATTTTCTTTGATGTTATTTTATTTTATTTTATTTTTATTTCAGCACCTAACATCAACAATATGTAATGATAAATTTAATGACATGTACTATAATGATATTATGATAATTTGATATTTTATCATAATATCTCCTCCCCCTCCTTTTATACTATAAATGGAAATACAGACTTATATGGGATGATTTATCACATCCATGGATGACTATTTTTCAATTTGCCTTACTATCATCTAGACTGGTCTTGAATCCATTGTTATAGATGAACCAGATCATAATATATGTATATTATCATATTTAATGTTCAATAATACTTATAAATTTATGATATAAAATAATAGTAAAACTAGGTTTATTGTGAACAAAACCGCCAAATTAATCCATCATTGTATCATTAATATTTTCTCCAATGATTCATCCTCATGATATGTTAAAATTTTCAATATTTATACGATTTCATTGTAACTAATATTATTTATTGAAAATTATGGTTTTCATTCACATTTTATAAAAACATCAAACCATAAATACAATTGTATCATTAATGAAAAAAAGAAAATTAACACTACCGAAAAACAAACATAGACACTATAAATCATCAAAGGACCCGTGATGGAACTTTATAAATAAATAATGAATAAAATTTATGTAAAAAAGGTTTTGTAATTTCTAATAAATGAATAAACTAATATTATACATGAAAATATAGAGACGAATTCATTTAGATATGGGGTAAGGGGAACTTCTCGAACCCGAATTTTTTCTTCAGGTTTTCCCCCTTTCACTTCATTTTTAGTATGGTTACCCCTAACAAATAATGGGTTAATAATTATCTTACCATTTTTGGGATTTAAATGTCTTACACTAGAGTTTGTGTCAAGCACAATGTTCTGCAAAATAACTCTTCTTTCCAAAAAAATTCCTTCTACTTCTCACTTAAGGATTATTGTTCTTGAATCAAGTATGTCCATTTCTCTTTCTTTTGGGAACCCAAAGATTATGAATTTGTTATTATAAAGTGAAACCCAATCCTTTACATGGTTTACTCATGTTCTCGATTTATATATGTTCTATGTGTCATGAATGATAATTAAAATGTTAGGATGTCACAGGTGTACCTGAAGTTATATAGTGTAAAATGCATTGTCAAATGTGATGGGTGCGCTAAGAATGATAATACACTATAATGAATTAGGTTATGTAATCAATCTATTGAGTTAAAGATAAATAATGTGTGAACATGATTCTATCTTTGTTCACAACTATGTGGGGTATTTAACCACAATGTCATTATGTTTCATTTTTATGAATTTCCACCTTATGTATCTTTTCTTAATTTTTCCTCTCATGATTATCATCCTTTGCCTATGTTATGATGATAATTATTATACTCATACTATATTAGGTTGATTCATGTTATTATATTTATATCTTACTATGACTTTATCTCAAAAAAATTTTATGTATATCCTCATGTTATAACGTGTACAAAGGGGAAGTCAAGAGCCCACAAAATGCTAGAGAATTGGTAATAAAATTAATGTTTTTTTGATTTAAATTTTATGTATGGTCCTGGTTTTCCAAAGACACTAATCTTTTTGATCAATTTTGTGTAATGTTTTTTTTTAGTTTTTTATCATTATAATGATCTAAATGTTTTTTATTAAAACCAAGGTCGTTATATAAGAACATTCATGAATTTTATTCTTTTCTAGAAATTCATGATATACTCATGTATTGGTACCATATATCTTCACTTTGGTACATAAGATAGTTATGAATGTATTTTTATGAAAGCCTGACTTTACCCCCTCTTCAGTCGAAAATCTATGTTTTCTAAAAACGATTCCCATGAATATTCTACCATAATCCTTTAATATTTAAAAAAAATTACAAAAAATTATATTTAACCAATATCATAAATGTAATATTAATGTCTTCTACTAAAAAATGAATTTTTCTATATATTTTACCATGAAAAGGAATTTTATTTTTACCCTGTATGACATTAATGGATTTTCCCACCATCATTCCATTGAATATTCCTTTTCATTTTTTAATTTTAAATATTTGATAATTTTTTTTAAAGTAATATTCATGGTAAAAGTGTTTAAAAATAATTTCAAGGTTCCCTTATAAATTTTGATATTATTTTCATTGAAAATTATTTTTAATCATTTTATGTATTGAAATAATTTGAAGAAGAAATAATATTCCCATTAACAAATGTCTACAAATTATTTTCCCTATAAGGTGGAATTTGTTGACATTAATCATTACCATATTGTAAATTATCTAAAAGTTCGATTTATATCCTTTCTTATAATTTGTTATTATTAATTTCATGGTATTTAGGAAACCCATTTGTCTTCATAGATTATATGTTTATAAAATCCGTTTTTCATTAATGGGATAGGTGTTCAAAAAGTGATTATGAAACCAATCTATATTCATATTATGTGATGTGAGGAAATGATAATGTTTCCCATTTAAGTTCATTGGTTATTATATGATGTTTATAAAAAATATCTATTTTTATTGATAATGATATGAAGAAAGTTTTAATTTTCTTATGGTTCATGTATGAAATATTTTATTATTAGATGGGTGGGACCTATATGTCCCTCCAATTTATTTGGTAACGATGGATGAATCATCAGTATAAATGTTATGCATTCATCTGATTACATGTTTAATATGTTATGCATGTAACTTTTTGAATGTCCATAAGTTTATGCATGAACCTGATTAAATTTCCTCAATGTTTTTTGTGAACCTGATTGCATGTTCACAATGTTATACATGGAATTGATTTCAGGTCAAAAGGTTTATGTGTGAACATAATTTCATATTCACACTATTATGCATGGACCTAGTTTATTTTCCACAAGCTTATGAGTCAACCTGATCAAATGTTCATAATTTTATGAGTGAAAATTATTACATGTTCATAATGTTATTCCTAGAATTGGATTCATGTCCAAATGGTTATGCCTGAACATGATTACATGTTCACAATGTCATTAGTGACCCTAATTCCACATTCACAATGTTTTATATGGACTTGATTTCACTTCCATAAGGGTATTTGTGAATCTATTTACATGATCACAATGTTATTCATGGACCTATCTATATGTCGACAAGTTGATGACGAGGCCTGATTTCATGTCCTCCACAAAATGAGTGAACATGTGTTAATATATGAATGTTCACAATATTATAAATGAACGTTCATGCCATAAATTCCAGGACTTTTCCTATGTTATTCTTCCTTGGTCTATGTTAATTATTTCCATATAATCCATATCTTATGATCTGCCATTATTTTTTATGTTCTATAATATAAAGTTCATGATCATCAAATGTTATTCTATCCTTTTGTTTTAGTTATGCATATTGAATTCTATTATTTAGCATTTCTGAGCATCTGATCTCACCCCTTTATTATTTTTCCTTTCACTAGGGTATGAAGAAGGGTTTTTATTAGAAGTACTAAATATGGATATCATTTTGGTAGATGATGAAGATATTTCACCATGATATAATATTTTAAATTAAAGTTCCCAAAGAGACTATACAATTACTATCCTTGGGAATAAATTTCTTTAATGTACTAAATACTTATATAAAATAATGTAATATCCTTGTATGTAAATCATGGGTAATGATAGTTTGAATCAAAGGGAGCTTTAGTCAACCATTAGAAAATTAGATGAGAAAACATTAGTGATATCGCTAGGTATATTTCTAAGTATATATTTTTGTATGTATCTATGGATAATTATGAGGATGAGTTTACATTTAGGAAAATGTCCTAGAGTTTTGTTAATGGATAAAGTTATAGGTTTCCTAAAAATACATCCATCTCTTATTACTACAAGTAGATCCATATTTGAAATAGATATTATTTAGGGTAACAACTCCAATAAGATCTTCTTGGCATGACTCATGGTAATCGGGTACATGACAAAGGGCCTTACTGCACACCTAGTTTCACACTCTATAGTGATATGATTTAGGAATTCATAAAAACATCACAAACAATTATGATGGGTTTAAATATAAATTTTCAATGAATAACCTTGTACAAACATAAGGTGACGTATAATAAATAAGTAGACAATATTTTGATACCCTATAAGTATTTCTTTTTCTTTACTATGTGGTTTTATTCTTTTTTATGTATTTCTCACACTATACTTTGGTTTGTAGTCAATGGAGGGAAACATTATAAATTGGATTAATATTGAATTTAATGGATGATTTTTTGATGAGAAATAAAATGTGATAATAAGTGGAGGAATTGGTGTTGAAATTATGCCAAATCATCTATCATAATATATGATTAACAATTATAGATATGTTGATATTCCTAATAAGTCGAATAAGAAAAAGATATACTTTTATGGTTAGTAACATAGAATATACTATATTTAGATTCCTACATGACAATAATAAAGGATGAATAGCCTTTAAGAATACCTTAAAATAGGGGATGATTTTATTCTTGTGGGAAAAAGTGTCATAGAGTGGAAAATTGTCCTAGAGTTTAATGTAGAATCTACGGTGAACGTGGGAATTACCCAACTCAATTACCCTAGATTTGAATTTAATTTTAAATAGAGTAATAACCTCTTCCATGCCAAAAATTTAATGTTGAAGTTTTGAAGTATATATTTACTTGGATTCTAGAATTTTGAATGGAGAATTTTGAATAGATTTTTCATTTTTTGTTTTCTCTAAATATTTAGAAGAATGTATTGAATGGTCCCAATGGAATAGAATAGTGATCTCATGATAGGTGAAATTGCGACTAAGGGTAGGTAACCCTTTATATTTTCTTTATGTGAAGATAAATTTTTTTGGATAATGATACATGATACATGAATAAGTTTACTGGAATATACAAATAACCTTGGAACTAAGTAAGTACTTGTTTATAGGTATTTTGTGCAATCATTGATAATGTTTACAACATTCATGGATTTAATGAATAGATTCAAAACACTTTATATTAAGTAAGCATGTATTTTTTCCAAAAGAAATTATGGTAGTTCAGGTTGTTACCATGTTTTGATATAAAATTATGCTACGGGTATTCACATGTTTTGAATGTGTCAACAATGAGATACATTGTGATATATGTGGTTTCAATGTAAACATAATTCATGAAATTATTTCTGAATATTGGAATTTTAAAAATTTGGAAAGATTATATTGATAACCATTTATGGAAATTATATGTTAAATCTCAAATTATGTCTGTAATATTAATATATTATACTTCTATATTAGTATTTATATTTGATAGTTTGATCAAACTATCTTGTGCTGATGGTAAGTAATTTAAAATTTGATAGAATATCATGGGTATGATTATCTGTTAGTACCATAGGAAGGAAAAAATCACATTTTTTGAGAAATTGGTGAAGGGTATCAATAAAAAACAAAAGGTAATGTGGTCCATAAATCATTAAATTATATATTTAAATGAAAATTCATTAAATTTTAGAAACCAAGTCTTATAAAAAGAAAACTATTTTCCAATACCAACATTTTCGATGAATTAGAAGGTCACTTAGGTCACTACATATTTATGGATTTGTGGTTGTTAACAATATCCTAACCAATTTCTCCATCAATTTACATCAGAATGTGATATTAATATTTTTCTTCAATATCCCTATTTTTAGTTTCTACATTTGTTCTCCCATGTGGAACCCTATTTATATGTAAATTTTGGTAACCATTATGCTTCATCATTTCCCGTTTTTGGGGTCGTTTTTGTATTAGTTTTTACGATGTGTGTTTCCATAAATTAATTCTATGTACTAATCCTTTTTATAATCTAAAATAATTTTGATGGTTAAATTCATTTTATTTGTGGTAGTATAAAACACACCAAGATTATGTGAATTATTATATTTTCAAATTATTTTCTCTTTTTTCACTTCACAAAACACTGAAACTATTTTGCAATAATTAAATAATTCCTTTCAAAAAAAACCTACCTAGAATATGTTATCAAAAATCCCAATAGAGATAAAGTTACTTATAACAGAAAGGATAACAAATATTTCACAAAAGGTTGACCTTCCTCGATGGATTTTGTAGCCCAAAAGACTTAGTTCTACATGAAAATAAAATATTATTAAAAATATTATTATAACAATATATAACCTAGATTTTAAGATTATGGATAAGAATATTATATAATAAATGATGAAAATATTTTGTGTAAATAGACATAAGATGAATTCATAGGTTTCCAGTTAATGATTCAGAAAACAGACTGAATATAAAATAAAATATTATTATTGTCACAAAGACATTTTAACATTGTAAATTGTGTTAATAATAATTGAAATGTAAAATTATAGTAATAAATATGTTATATATTCAATAAAATATTTTTAAAATACATCCAATAGATTATATATACATATGATATGAACAATCCCAAATTTATACTTAAACCCCTATATTTTTATTAAGCCATTTTTTCATCCATTCAATGAAAAACCCCTTTTCAATCCAATTTTTAGAACTTTTATTGATTTAATATGTCAAAAGAACCATCATATTTAGATTAGAGACATATAAAAATGAGATTAGGATAATTTTTTATTATTTTTATGAAAGGTTTCATCTTTTAATGAATAGTTAAAAATACAAGATTTTAATTCAAAAATATTTTTCATGTAAATTAATTATAAAGATAAATTATATTTTAAAAAACGATTAAAAGATTATTTGGATAATATTACTAACAAATAATAAAATTTAGGTCAGTGGAACCAATTTCAAATTGAAATTCGATAAAAAAACATAGCAAACGTTAAAGTATTTAGTTTACTCTAAAAACACGTAATATCACCCCATCAGTAGGTCTAATATTAAATTCATTTATCCCACTAATATGATTTGAATTTAGAAAAAATGATTAAATATTTGGAGAAATAAAAAATTATATTGAATAATATATTAAAAAAAATATTTACCAAAAATATTAATGAATGTTATTAAAATTAATTACATCAGTTAAGAGAAAAATAGGTAAATAATCTACAAAACCTTACATTTAAGAACAAAATTACCTTGAATCATTTCAAAGAACCATTTTCTAGAAATATTCTGATAATTTAATCACTGGGAGCATACTTGGTTTATTATTGGATCCACATTCAAAATGAATAACTAGTTTGAAATTCAATGTTCAAATATTTACAAGAGCGCCCATCCTCCACAATTAATGGCGACCATCACTACCCATTCCTTAAACCTCTGAAACCTATCATGTTCGGCCATTACCTCCAAAATACACTTCCCAAAAATACTCCCTTTGACCTTGATGCTACCCATTAAGAAGAAATCATCTCAAGGAATCATTTTGTAATAAACCAAAAGATTTTACCCGATTACTATGTCATATTATCTCTCATGCTCTTTCCCTTTATTTTCCCTCTTCACCACTCCACATTCATTATTACATTATTGTGTAAAAACAGCAGTATCATCAATATACATGGATTATTTTATTCTAAGGTTTATACCTACATAATCACACACCACTATCTAATATATTTGAACTATACTGTTTATTTGTATGGCGAATTACTGCCTCACGAGACGATGATTGTTCATTTTTCAATTACCACCATCCTCGGTTGAAATTATGGAGGTAACACTTTTTATATATGTCAGATATTTTATTTATTATGTATTAATTCTTCTTTATTATTTTTAAAAAACATATTTTCTTTACATTAAATTTAGTTTTAATACAATAATATCATTCAAGGAGGTGTGGAATGTCTCCATGTCGAAGCGATGTGATTCATTCAAACACCACATGGAATGCATTAAAAATGAGTTTAATGGTCCAATATAATATAAATGAAAAAATAATTATATTTTAATATATATATATAAATATACATATTCCATTTACAAAATTTCTTTTAATACTATAATAAAAACAGAAACATCATTTATGCGTTCATACAACTTACTGTCTCCATGAATAGTGTATTCAATTTTGTACTTAATTATTCTGTAAATAATTATAATATACCTATAATGCATGTAAATTATATTTATATAAATATTTACCTTCTATAATCAGGATATACGTATAATAACCAATGATATAAGAAATTATGGCACATGAAAAGAACAATGTGAATATTACCTGAAGTGAAACCTCAAAATAAGATTTTTTACATGTACGTAATAGAATGTGTTAATTAAACTAAATATGGTATTAGATATTATAATATGGTTCTGTAAAATATGAATAATGAATTTATATTTATTATAATTATGGTTTGAATGAGTTAGATGAAATTCAAGCCCTAAGGTTAAGAGATTTTATCTCACTTTTAATTTCATTGACATACAAGATATGATCGAATATCTTTTATTTTATGTATTTTATTTACTAACTATGATTGTATTCTATATATCATGTACTTAAATTTATGTGTATGGAAATATCCATTTTATTATCCTTCTATCATGGGGTTTATGTTCCAAAAGATAACAAATCAGTAAAATAGTTTTGTCTCAATTTTCTTACGTTGAGAATCAATTTTTGTTATACACCTAATATATTTTTTAGGTGTTTATATTTCAATTTTAAATATTATATAATGATTATAATTTTCATGATATTTTATACTTCATGTGAATTCATTTTATTACATGGATAGTATGATCTCAAGTTACCATGGTATAAGAGTTTTCTGAGACAATCTCATCACTAATCGAGATTGTTTATTTTTAAAATTATTTTTAGGAAATATTATCATTAATATCTCCAGGAAATTCAGGAATTTTATTAATATATAGTTATTCCTAATATAATTAGTTATTAGTACCATATAAAAACTATTTTTTAACATAATATAGTTAATAATTTGTTTTTTTAGTATCCCAAAATTACCCTCTCTTCTATTAGGAATTAATTTTTTCTAAGAAGGGTTTCTAAGAATATTATAACATCCTCATAGAATGTTTAAATGAAATTAATAATCGTTTTTCCTATTAACAATTTCTTAAAACAAATATCCTTGTCTCTTTCCAAAAAAATAATTTCTCTACCCATTTTACCATGATATATAATTTTTCTTCTTAACTTGTATTATGTGTATGAATTGACCCTCAATCATTCTTCTAAATCAACCTTTTAATTTTTAAAAGGTTATTCATTATGAAGATGTTTTTAAAGAAATTTTCAAGGAAAAATGTTTTCAAAATTATTTCATCTAATTTATATATGTTCTCATGTTATTTTCAAATGAAATTATTTTCAATTTGTTTCATGTATTACATATTCATTTTTTGGAAGAAGAAAGGATATTTTCCACAAGAAATTGTTAAAAAATTTCTTCCATCAAAGATGAAATAAATGGATGTTACTCATTACCTTATATGAAATGATCTCAATGTTCAGTTCACATCCTTTCAATTAATGGGTCATGCTTAATGTTGTGGTCTTTATAAATCCGGTTTCTCATAAACGATTATATGTTTATGAAATTTGTTTCTCTTCATTGTTTATTATTTCATAAAGTGATTAGGAAACCTATCTTTTTTAGGATACAATTTCAGGAAATGGTAATAAAACCCATTTCATTTCATTTGTTATTATTTGATGTTTATAAAACCTATATATATTTATGGGTCATGATATGATGAATGTTATAATTATCTTATGGCCCTTGTATGAAGTATTTTATTATGAGATGGGTGGGACATATATGTCCCTCTAATGCATTGGGTAATGATGGATGAATTATGAGTATAAATGTTATGCACAAACCTGATTACATGATCACAATGTTATGAATGGACCATGTTGTATGTCCATATGATTAACTATGAACATTATTACATGTTCATAATGTTATGAGTGAACCTAATTACATGTTCACAATGTTGTTCATGTACTTGGATTCATGTCTAAAAGGATGTGTAATAAACTTATTTCGTGTTCACAATGATATTCATGGACATGGTTTCATGTCTATATGTTTATCTGTGAACCTGATTACATGTTCAAAATGTTATGAGTAAACCTGTTTAAATGTTCACAATGTTATGCGTGGAAAAAGATTCATGTCCCAATTGTTGTGAGTGAGCCTGATTACATGTTCACAATGTTATGAATGGATCTGGTTTCCTATCTATAAGTTCACGCATGACACTGATTACATTGTCTCAATATTATGATTGAAACTGATTACATGTTCACTATTTTATGCATGGAATTGGTTTTTTACCATATCGATATGGGTATACCGGATTAAATATTCACCATGTTATGCATATACCTCATCGCATGTCCACAAGTTGATGCTATGGCATGATTTCATATTGATATCTTAGTGAGTGAACATGTCTCTACATATACATGGTTAAAACATTATAGACCAACATGCATGGTAAAAATTAAATGTATTTTCTTATGTCATGCTTCCTGTAACGTCCCGGTTCCGGAATCCACTTAGAGGCGCCCCATACCCGGTAGGTCACATGGCCTCAAGCGCATTTACCCAAATTTCAGAGGTTATCGACTAGCAGTGAGGGCCTTGGGTGCGATAATGGGGAAACTAAACCCTTATTGGAAGAGTACACAATGGAGGTACAAAAATACATACAATAGTGTAAGCAGTAAATAACAAACAACATTAACAACATAAGATTGAAAAAGGAAACAACTGGAGCAAATATATATATAAATGATGCATCATAAATATATGTCAAGGAAAATATCATAACAAGTCAAAATGCTGGAAGACAACAGTGCTAAACCAATGTGAAAAAAAATCAGATAAACTCCTTAGCATCCCAAGCCATAGCTTGGTCCCATGCTCTCCCACTCCACAACAATCAAGAACCTGAAGTCGAAGAGAACATTCCCTTATCTATACCTACAACAATATAATTTGTTTGGGCCCAAAAGCCTGACCTAAACAGGGTTTGAGACAAAATCCCAGTAGGCAACCACTCGAAGATCTATGCCTAACAGTCAGTGAATATATGGAAAGTAAAAGTACAAAAATAGTAAACAGGAAAGTACTCGGCAACAAACAATCCACATTTTCTAGAATATAATTTACAAAACAAGTAAGTAGCAACTCAAGTAGGTAGAACGAACAGGTAACCCTCTGGGTAGTTCTTACAGCCTAACCCATATGGTTCAACCAACATGTACTAGAAAACCACTGGGAGTCACACTCAGTCTCACCCATCTGGTTCAGTTAAATAAAATAGACTCTCTCAGTGAGCACTCACCGTCAATAACCCATATAGTCTCGTATCATAGTAAAGGCTCTCTAGGGATGAAATCAACATCTCATTCCCCTTTTGGACCACATTGAGGAACTATAGGCACTTTGAGGAAGCACTCAACTTCAATTCCCCCTTGTGGTATCACATCGTATTATAAAGACACTTTGGAGAAACCCTTACATCCATTATACCTGTGGTCTACTACACTATGTTTGCACGACCCTGTGTAATTAAAATAAGTATAGCGTGCATATCGGCCAAAGAAACGTCAAGAACTAATTGGATAGCATTCTACATCCTCTCATCATGAAAGAACAATAGTCACACCATCTTACAATACTAGGCATGGAAAACAACAACAGTCAAAAAGGTAAATAAACCCAATGGTCCAGAAAGGAAATAACATGCATGGGAAACACTTCCAAATCCTAACAATTATCCCAAAACACAATCAAAATCCTCTACTCTAGCATTCAAGCATGCATGCAATCAATAGGGCTAAAACAATAAAAATGCAATACCCCGTTCATGGGTATAGGTGGAATTTGCACAAAATACTCAAATGCTTTCTACAAATATGCACAAACCACTTACCTTGATGTTAGAAGATTGATATACTTGAATCACGGGACCTGAATTTCCATAGAATGTCAAAGATGTACAAGAAATTCTAAAAATTTCAACCCACGATAAATTAAAAAAGAGAAGGAATCATGAAACGAGGTTTCATCAAAAGAGAGAACTCACCAAGTTAATTCCAATGCAATTGACAGAGTTTGATTTAGAGGATGGATGGTCACTTGGGGGTTCGTCGAAGATCCATAGCCGTTCAGGAGCTCTTGGCCAAACGAGACCTAAAATGAGACGTTTCTGGCGATTAGACACAACCTCGCTACTGTTAATGAAAAAAAAGAAAGTACTCAACTTGTATTTTTGGAGTACACAACATGTACTCGCCTTATTCTTACTCCTCTTTAGGAGGCCTCCATTCCACCCCTACATGGCCTTATGTGTGGCCATGATATGGCCAACACACGCCCTCCATCGGCATCACAGTACACGGCGTGTACTTATAAAGTACACATCGTGTAGTTTGAAATTTTTTAAATTTTCCTCGTTTCCTAAAAAATTACTAGAAAAGGAAAACAAATACCTGAAAAGAAGATTCAGGTTCCAACAAACTTCCCCCTTTAAAGAAATTCGTCCTGAAATTTACCTAGTGCAGTGTAGAAGAAGAAATCCCAAACAGTTCCAGCCACTGTGCTCACACATAGGCCTCCCTTTCCATAGTCTCGTCATGCACCTGCCTGTGCTGCCATAACACTAGTACTAGGGGAACAGACCGGCCACATAGAACCATTGTACTGCGATCATCAATTCGGATCGGATTCTCCTCGAATGATGCATCCAAAACAAGCTCAGCCTCCTCGGGTTTATGGACATGAGACGGGTTAGAAAAGTAAAGTCAAAGATGAGAAATGTGGAAAATAACGTTCATAGCCCGGTACCTCTGAGGTAACTGCAAACGATAGGCAATCGGCCCAACTCTCTACAACACCTCAAATGGCTTGACTTACCTCTGTGAAAACTTACCCTTCCTCCTAATACTCCTATGACTCAACCTCAGTGTGACACGCAGGAAATCTTGATCCCCGACCTCGAACTCTAGAGGTCGTCTCCGCTTATCAACATAAGACTTATGTCGAGACTGTGCGGTAGCCATCCACTTCCGGATCAACTATTTCTGCTCTGTGGTCTCATAGACAAGACAATGTCTCGTCCAAGCTACCTCTCTTACCCCCTGCCAACATAAGGGTGATCGACATGGCCTACCATAAAAAGCCTCATACAGTTCCTTTTGAATAGTTTCATGAAAACTATTATGATAGGGAAACTCCACCAGAGGTATATGCTTCTCCCAGGAACCTCCAAAGTCCAGAATGCAACCTTAGATCATATCTTCAAGAAGCTTAATCATACGCTCAAACTGAACATCTATCTTCAGATGGAATGTTGTACTGAAAAGTACATGTGTAACCAAATCCTTCTAAAGCCCCTCCCTGTCCTGAGAAGTAAAACTCCCATCCTTATCTCAAACAATGGAGTGTGGAACTCTATGTAGACATACAATATATTGGATGTACATCCATCCCATTTCATCAACACTGAAGTTATCCTTCATCAGAAATAAGTGATTAACCTTCGTAAGCCTATCGATGACAACCCAAAAATCATCATTCCCTCGAGGAGACCTTAGTAAAACGGTCACAAAGTCCATTGAGACATCATTCCACTTCCACTCCATAATGGGTAACTGCTGCAAAAGACTACGGGCCACTGATTCTTTAATTTCACCTACTGACAAGTGGAACAACTCCTGAAAAAACCATAAACATCTCTCTTCATACCTAGCCACCAATAATGGCGGTGTAGATCATGATACATCTTGGTGACAGCAGGATGAACTTCCCAAATTGAGGAATGAAAATCCTGCATCATCTCCTCACATATGTCTACTGGAACCCATACGCATCGTTGGAAATGCAAAATCTCATCCTCGCCTACTATTCATCAAGGAAGAGGGTCCTCTCATAACACACAATCCCATAGGACTAGGCCATCAGAGTCTGATAGCTGCCTCATCTGTACCCGACCGAGAAGAGTAGAGGAAACAACTAAAGAAGATAGAAAAGTCTGCCCCTGTCTGTTTTGAACATCCAAATGCATCTTAGAGAATAGAGCCCTAATCTGCCACTCACTATTGGACTCTTGAACTTCCTATATCTGACTTCTACTTCTCAACGCGTCAGCCACTACATTGCCCTTCCCAAGTGTATAGGCAAGCTCAAAGTCAAATGACTAAAGATACTCGACCAACCAGCACTATCTCAGATTTAGATCATGCTGAGTGAAGATGTACTTGAGAATTTTGTGTTCAATGAAAACCACAAAAGCTCCCTAGAAGATAATGTCTCCAACAGATTAAGGCAAGAACAACATCTTTTAACTCCAGATCGTGTGCCGGGTAGTTCCTCTCATGTGCCCTCAAATGCCAAGACCCGTATGGAACGAATCCATCTTCCTGCATCAACACAACTCCCATACCTATACCTGAAGAATCACAGTAAATAGTATATATCTTCCCCGACTCTGTCAGGTCTAGTGTCAGTGCTGACGTAAACCTCCCCTTCAACTCATGAAAGGATGACTCGCAAGAATCCGACAACAAGAACTTCTCACCCTTCTTAGTTAGACCTATCAGCGGTGGTGCTAAGAATGAAAAGTATTGTATGAAGCATCTGTAGTATCCAGCCAGCCCTTGGAAACTCTGTACCTCAATGAAGTTCTTCGGTAGCCCCCAGGAAACTACAACCCTCGCATTCTATGGATCTACTGATACATTTGTCTTTGAGATAACGTGGCCCAAAAAGTGAATCTGATCCATCCAAAAGTGGCATTTTGAGAGCTTAACATATAACTGATTCTCTCTCAGTGTACATAGAATGATCTTAAGATGTGTGGCATGGTCATTTTGAGTATTAGAGTACACCAAGATATCATCCACAAAAACAACCATGACGAAATCCTAGTATGGATGGAACAATCGGTTCATCAGTACCATGAAAACTGTTGGTGTGTTCATGAGGCCTAACGGCATTACCATATACTCTTATAGACTATACCTACTTGAGAAGGCTTTGAGAGGTATATCAGATGGTCTAACATGCAACTTATGGTATCAGTTCTTGATCGTCAACTGGTTCAGCTTCCGATAATCCACACAAAGCTTAAGGGTGTGGTCTGACTTCTTTCCAAATAGGACAGGAAATCCCCAAGGAGAAGTATTGGGCTGGATGAAACCCTTTTCATAAAACACCTCCAATTTCTTCTTTAGCACCTGCAACATAGGGGTAGCCATCCTATAAGGAGGAATGGACACTAGTGCCACTCCTAGCATGAGCTCAATAAGAAAGTATACCTCACGCTCTACAGGAAAACCTTAAAATTTCTCTGGAAAGACATCCCTGAAATGATCCACCACTAGGGGAAATTCTATCTGCGAAGTCCCATGGTCATCCAGATACAGACTGTAAATCTGAGCGATAACTCCACCTATACCATGTTACTAGTTTCCTCTACTACTCACCTGGACATCCCACTCACCTCGATGAAGAAACGATCCACCGTCTGGTGATATGAAACTTACCCTACAATGATAACAGTTGACGACTACCTAGAAAGGAACGAGCTAGTCCATTCTAATAATTTCATCATAGCATGTCATCTCTAGGACATAGAAATCCCATAGAAAGTGATACCCAGCCACCTCAAGAAGGAACTCCTTGCACTGACGTACACAAGCTATCATAGTCCCCAATGTTGTGCCTATATTCAAAGTATCAGTAAATGAAATGATGCAGAGACCAAGGCTCTCCACAAAAACAACAGAGATAAACCTATGGGAATCCATTGTCTCAAAAATAGAGGACGATAAAACTAAGTCTACTTGGATCATACCTCGAACTATAGAGTGTCTGGGATCCTGCTCCTACTGGTTCTGCTCCACTGCAAAATCCTAACCTGTACCATGACCCTATGACCCTTCCTGACCGCTCTGAGCTGATCCACCCTACTGTCACTGAATGATAGGTGACTTACCACCACAGCCTCGACCTCCACCACAGCCCGAAGGGCCGGATGAACCCCCGTTACTACACAGGTGAGAAACTAGGGGCACTTCCCTAGAACGATGAGTCCGGGATAATCCCATATCACCTGCTTCTAGTGAGAAAACCTGACAGAAGTGCTGATGGTGACCAATCCTGCCACAAGATCGGCACTCCACTGGATCTCTCTGGCACTGCGGCCTCGTATGCCCAGCCTTTCTACACTGGTAGCATAACACAGGGATACCTGAATATGTGTCTCGCTGCCTTGGATCACTACACGTAGAATCACTACAATGCTTCCTACTGTCAGCTGGTGAAGCACTAACACTGGAAGTGGAACCACCCTGCCTCTCAGCTCTAGAATCTCTCATATTATGTTCCATAATCCATGCCTGGTAGACGATGTAAGCGATGGAAGTCAGCCTAAAGTTATTCAGCTGTGAGTGGATCTCCCTTATGAGACCATCCTCAAACATCCTTACCAATAACAAACTGTCTTCGCCCTGGAGGGGTGTGAAGCACAGAAGCTAAGTGAAGCGTGAGAAATACTCCATGACATAAAGAGTACCCTAATCCAGATTCATAAACTCTCGTCCCTGATCGGCTCTCAAGGTCTCTATATTGAAATAGTCATAAAAGACGCACTGAAACTCCTCCCATGACATAACCTTGTGATGACCTGCCTATGAGATCATGTCACACCACCTCTTGGCAGAGTTTCGCAGCATGTAGGTAGTGAGCCTGACTCGCATTTCTGGAGGCGTCTCAAAATTCTCAAGGATCATCATCATGGATTCCAGACATAAATCTGCAGCCTATGTTCCTCCTTCCCCTGAGAAGGTGGGAGGATTCTAGTGCTGGAAAATCCACGTCAAGTCTTCCATAGTTGAGGCAGGAGGAGGTGCTCCCTGGAAGGTCTGAATCATCATAAAAAATCCTTCCCTAAACTATGCATCGTCACCTGTAACCATTATCCCTATTGGTGCAATGGCTAGCACAATAGGGGGATCTGATGGAGGTCCCTAATACGCCATATCTGGAATCTGATCCTCGCCTGGAAACTGGGGTGCAACTAGAGGACGTCTTAGTTCCATGACTCTGCAAGGTCAAACACATACCATTGATCAACATTATCAATTACTGAAAAATAAGAGCGTAATAAGGGAAAATGGGAATGAAATCATTCAAAATTACAAAACATGACTTCACGAAGTGTATAAAGACTTCACGGTGTGTTAACTTAAGTCATTTAAATGGGTGTGTACTTTTTCCCAAACTGGTCGTGTAACACCCCAAACACATAACATGTTATCCTAACATACAGTGTGTACCTAAATCCTCATCCCCTGCCTGAGTCCTTCTACACGGTAAAGCCAAACGGCTCTCCTAAGACAAAACTACACGGCATTTTCAAGGTAGACACGACGTATACTCACCAAGCTACACTTGGCTCATGTTGTTAGTGACTCAACCTATATACCCAGATCACACTACACGGCGTGTTCCAGAAGGACACAAAATTTACTATGAAGTCCCAACAGACCATGTTGTTAGCTACATAGCCGACTACACGGCTGACACTACATGGCGTGTTCTGGGTTGACACGACGTGTGTGAGAAAGGATGACACTGACCCATGATATTCTTGACATGGACGGGTACCTGGGTCACAATACATGTCATGATCAAGGTGTAAACGGTGTGTATAAGAAGCGACTCCACCGACCGTGTTGTTAACTACAGGGTCGGAATCCTAGGATTACACGACACGACGTACACAAGCAGCACACAGTGTGTTCCCACAAGGTTTTCCCTATCCCATGTCTTTGCCCACATGGACTGTGACATGGGTAGAGAATACACAACATGTATAAAAGGTACAAGGCGTGTACTTAAGAAAAATGGATTATTCTCGAATATAAGGACACATGGCGTGTAGTCAAAACTACACGGCATGTATTCTGGGGTTTTCCGGATTGTAAGCCTTACAAACTACTCTGGAGACTAGAAAACACTAAAAACAACACTGAAAGTTTAAAATTCGGATCTTTGAGGGCCCATAATCCCCACAAATCAAAGTTTGAAATATTTAGCAATTTACAAATAAGGTAAATAAGTCAATTATCCACCAAATTCCAGTCCATGAGGGCCCATAACACCCAAGAACCAAAATTTGGAATTCCATCAGGTAAAACATTACACAATAAATGATTTACAAGAAGCATATATTTCTATCAAGTAATCTATCAGAACAGAATGAATATTCTATACAACATATATCACAATAACATTCAATCACTAATTCATCTTAGATGATAGGGAATGAATGCATGCCATGTGATTTCTAGAAAGTGCATATATGATGCATGAGATGGCATACGCTTATCTCATCGAGTTTCAACAAAAATAGATCCTCAATAACATCAATGGTAACAACACAAAACATTCGAATCACTCTAGGTGAAATCAAATTAACTGTAATAATTAAAAAACTAGAAAAATTACAATTAAATGAGGTAGATTGGCATTTCCATGTACACGGGTTAGCTACTCCTGGGAACAACTTATTACCAAGTACCTATTCCATTCTATCCTTGGATAAAGGATCCAAATAGTAAATCAAGGGAAAATAATTCCTCTAATACCACTTTGTAAAGTCCGGGTTCCGGAAGCCACCCAGAGGCGCCACGTACAGGATAGGTCACATGGCCTCAAGTGCATTCCCACGAACTCCAGAGGCTGCCGACTAGTAGCGAGGGACTTGGGTGTGATAGTGGGGAAACTATTTCCTCATTGGCAGATTACACAGTGTAGGTACACAAATACATACAATAGCGGAATCAGTAAATACCTAACTACATTAGCAACAGAAGACTGAAAAAGGAAACAACTAGAGAATATATATATATAAATGATGCATGATACATTTATGTCTAGGAAAACTGCCAAACAAGTCACAATGCTAGAATAAAACAGTGCCAAACCTAAGTTCAAATGAAAGAAGATAAACTCCTCTTCATCTCAAGCCATATCTTGGTCCCATGATCTCTATCTCTAAAAAAATCAAGAACCTAAAGTCATAGGGTTCTTGCTCTTATCTATACCAGTAACAATATAATATGTTTGGGTCCAAAAGCATGACCTAAATTGGGTGTAAGAGAAAATCCCAGTAGGTAACCACCTGAAGATCTGTGCATAAAAGTCAGTGAATATATGGAATGTAAAAGTACTGAAAACAGTTAACAGGAATCTACTCAGTAGAAAAAAATCCATAATTTCTAAAATATAATTTACAAAACAAGTACGTAGCCACTCAAGCATGTAAAACAAATACCTAACCCTCTGGGTACTTATCACATCCTAACCCCTATAGTTCGACCAAAAAGTACTAAAAACCCTCCGGGAGGGACACATATTATCTCCCCTCTACTATAGCTATAGAAAATGGAATCTCTGGTGAAGCATTCACTGTCAATTCACCCTACAGTATCGTATCGTACTAAAGGTACTCTGGGGTAGCACCCAACATATCATTCCCATTGTGGCACTCGTTGAGTAACTACAAACACTCTGAAAGTGCACTCAACGTCAATTCCCCCAATGATCTCGCATTTTGTCATAAAGATACACTGAAGAAGCCTTTACGTCCATTCTCCATGTGTTTTACTACAATAGGTTATCACGACCCTGGGTAAGTAAAATAATCATAGTGCGCGTATCGACCAAAGTAACCTCTAGAACTACTTGGCTAGCATTCCACATCCTCTCTAAATGAAATAACAACAGTAACACCATCTTACAATACTATACACGGAATAAAACAGCAGTCAAAAAGGTAACTAGACCCAACGGTCCAGACCGGAAAGAATATGCATGGAAGAAAAATAGAAATCCTAAAAATTATCCCAAATCAAAATCAAAATCCTCTACTCTAGCATACAAGAATGCAGACAATCAATAGGGCTAAAACAGTAAACACACAATACCCCGTTCAAGGGTATTGGTTGAATTTGCACAAAATACTGAAAGACATTCTACAAAAAGTCACACACCACGTACCTTGATGTTAGAAGATCGATATACTTGAACCAAGAGGCCAGAATATCCATAGAATTTCAAAGAACTACTAGAAATTCTTAAATGTTCAACCCACGATAACATGGAAAATAGAAGGAATCATGAAACAAGGTTCCAGTATGAGATTGAACTCACTGATGCGATTCCAATGCAATCGACGGAGTTCAATTCAGAGGATGGATGATCGTTTGGGGGCTCATCGAAGTTTCGCAGACATTCGGGAGCTCTTGGACAAACGAGAACTAAAAGGAGATGTTACTGGTGATTAGACCTGACCTCAGTGCATTTAATGAAAAAAAATAAAGTACACGGTGTGAACTTATGGAGTACACGGCTTGTACTCACCATTTCTAAAATCCGCTTTCGGCTGCCTCCATGTCACCTCTATATGGCCGTGTGTGTGGCCCTAACACGGCTAACACATAGCCTCCCACAGCATCACAGTACACAGCGTGTACTTTGAAGATTTTCTGAATTTCCTCTTTTCCTAAAAAATGACCAGAAAAGGAAAAACATACCTGAAAAGAAGATCCATGTTCTTACACTACTTTTTTATATTTTCTTAATTTCATTACATTTCATGCCTTATGGAATTACATTATTTCTTATGTTCTATAACATTTAGGGAATGATCTTTAATACTTATAATCATGTTCCATACCCTTTTGTTTATGTTATGGTTATGAACTTCCTCTATTTTCCAATACTGAGCATACAAGATCACTCATATTTTATGTTTCCTTTTCCTAGGGTATGAATAATGGTTCTAGGTAGAAGTAATAAATTTTGAGCTCTTCATGGGATATTTTTGAAGAAATTTTAGTGTAACATACAGGACCGATAAATAGAAAAAATCTTTAATACTATAGTAATTGTCAAAAAATATAATCAATGTTTAAAATAATAATATATTGGTAAAAATATATTGTAAATTAATCCAAATTTTATTATATGATTTATTTACCAATACACAACATATATTTGAATAACAGTATTTTATAAGAAATTTAATGTGATAATAATTTCTATAATTTAATAATTTTTTAATTTCCAAATGTTCCCCTCTAATATCATATAAATGGGAACCTCCACCAAACATTTAGTTACATCTAAAAATAATTTTTTTGAGGATACCGTCACAAATATTTTAAATACATCACTCATTAAATAATATAGGCATTTTATAATCATAAAACAATTATATGATTGTTTTTTCTATTAACCATAATGGTTGATCAAATATGTTGTATTGTTTATAATCATTTTTTGTTTTACTTCATAATCCACCACATTAAAATATTATTTAACCATTATGATTTATTATAATCTATTTTTTCTATATATTTTAATATTATTTTTTTAATTTAATATCCTAAATCGAGCTCTGACCTTAATCAAATTGGAATATAATCCATCATTTTTGTATAATGCTGGATACTACCTCGTGAACCAATGTAATTAATTTTGTATAAATTCCTATTAAATCTTTTTATAATGATATGTTTATGATATTTATAGATGTATATATTATATTCATGAAATTTATATAATTTTAGAATGAAAATATATTACGTGTAATCTTATCATTTAATTCACTAAAAAATGATAACGTTGTTCGTGCATACGCATTTACTTCCACTTCCATAAACCGATGTGATTCATTATGTATAACCATATAATATTAATTTTTATTCTAAATTAATTTGTATCGATACAATTTTTTTATTATGTAATTATAATTATGTAAATATAAAATAATACTTACTTTCATTCCATAATGATTATTGTAAAATTGAAGTGTTTCTAATCTGAATGTACAACCGACCAACTCAATGATTTTAACATTATTTAATTTTCAAAAAACAATTTCATAAATGGTTTTTAAATTATAATTTATTTATAGAGACAAACATTATATTTTAATTTTTATTCAAATGTTGATATAATGTTGACCACTTTTACCATATTTAACAAAACAAATTAATTATTGACCTATGAGTCTAATAACAGTTAATTATCTACCTTAATCATAAATGATGATGTAATAGTATAGAATATGGTATTAAATAAAATAAAATTAATAATGAAAATTAATAATTCTTTTAATATGTTAAATAATTAACATACATTTTTAATTTACAATGATAAAAAAAATATGTGACCGATTAGACCCGATGTAATGGACAATGTAACAGAAAACCCTATTTAAATACATTATAATTATTAATAATGAAAATTTGAAATAACTAAATAACATAACCTGCTAGATTATATCTATGTGTTAATCACTAATTCCAGTCACTATGTATTGGTGATGTTCTTGTTAATACCAAATAAAAAATTATTAGAATAAATACCCATTGGTGAATTTTTTTTATTACAACATCAAAATTCTTATAGCCAAATATGGATGAATTTTTTATGAATTCAAAACAATTTATAAAACACCAAATATTATAGATTATATCCAATTCATAGACTAGTCATTATGTTTTTTAAAAAATTATAATCATAATCTCTAAAAATAAATAAAGCATACTCTGATACAAAATGTGGTGACGTAAAAGTAATATATAAAAATACACCATCATTTAAAAAGAATATTAATTTCATTAATGAATAATAAAGAGCTAGGAAAAATAACGGTTTAATTATTTTTATATAATAGATATATAATAATCATATTTTTTCAAAATATCTTCAATATCTCCACCAATGTTCCCCATAGTACATTTCCTAGAAATTCCAAACATAAAACAATTGTTCATAACTCATGGAAAGGAAAAATATGAAATTGTGTGCTTAAATAATCTGTAATTGTACATATAAAAGATATAAATCAATGATAATAAATGAACATATAAAATTTGGTAAGAGTAAATAATTATAAATTAATATTTCCATTTAGAATAAATCAAATATTTTTTTATAAATCAAGGAATAAAATTTTCCATAAAAAATGATAAAATACACAAGTTTGTGGAATATTAAATAATCATTATTTATCCTTGAGAAAATATATTAATATTAAAACATATGTATTTAGTATTCACATAAACTTGGATATTCATTTAGTTAGTCATGTCTTACAAACAATGTTATTATAATGGTTTTATTTTACCGTAAATTATATCATTCACTTAGTCAGGGTTCCCCCTCATGACTATCTTAGAGGAAGGATTCCATTAATGGATTTGGTTGAATACCCATTATAGTTCTTACTACCTTTAGATTTCTCATTATATTCCATATACAATATATGGATATATAATTTTGGTCTCATACATAACATACTAAAAAACAGAAATATTTGTTCCATAATATCATGAAATATTCTACATTTCAGCGAATCATAAGTTGTGGAAGTGAAACCATATTTATATATATTACATAATTTATTCATTTAAGAACCCATGGAAAAGATAATAGTTTAAAAAAATTTCATCCTAACATAATTTGCTTATGAAAAATGATTATGTGTCATTTACTTATCAAAATTTCATCATCGCCATAATTAATTGATAAAAGTTGATAGAATCATAATATCATATCTCTAGAAATATAATAACCCTTATAGTTAATTAAAAACATTAAAATACATTTAATATATAATTCAAATCATTAGATTAAAACATTACAAAAAATATCTTATTATATTGACAAAATTTCAACGAATAATTCCCCATGTATTTGCATATTAATATTACTTTAACATAATAAGGGAATATTTCCTAGTATTATTAATAAAAAATAATGGTCAGGTTGCCAAGAAAATAATATCATTTAATATATGTTAAATTTTATCATACTATTCACAACATTTTAACAATAAAAAACAATGTTATTTTTTTTAATTAAAATTACAATTTTCAAACAAATGTAAATAATTTAATTTTTAATTAAGATTTACATCATGAAAATGTTATTTTAAAGGTAAAGCCTTCCATAAAACAATTCACGTGATCTTTGAAAGGTATTAAAAATTTTGTTGAAAAAATGAATGAATCCCGACTATTCATTAAATATAATTTCGTCAAATATTAAAAATACCAGAGATAAAAATCATACTAATACATAAAAATTAATGTAATTTAAATTGTTGAAGGTAATATATTAGTTTTAATGGATACAATCACTATAATCATTCTAATTGGATATTTTACATGTAAAATCATTAAAAGGAATGAGGTTATAAAATAAACCCATTAACAATTTACAATCAACTAATTCATAAACCCTCAAATGAAATAAGATGAATTTTAACTTTAATGATCAATATGTAAAAATAATCTAGATATATCACATAAATGGGGAATTATTTACACCTTATAAAATATGATAGGTGTATAACATAGAAGATGTCTTAATAAATAATATTATGGAAGATAAAACATTCCCTTAGGTTACATATTTAATCATACTCCTTTAATTCACGTGTAATATATATATATATATATATATTATAAATTTATTCACAAACCATAATAATAAACATTTAACCTTATATGATTTAGTGATAAAATATTACATTCATTTATAAGTAATTTTATATTAAAATCTCAATTCAATGTGATAAAAATTTGGTTTTCTACAATGTTTCGGTACTTAAAATTAATCCATGGAGATTGATCAATGTTACATAATCTAAATAACGATAAAAATTATCTATATGTAATATATAATCATTATATAAACTATCATATTCATTTATATAAAGCATTGATGAAAAATGAATTACAACAATCAATAGAGATGACAATCCATACATTGGCCTGAGTGATGTTTCAGAATTTTTATTGATGGAACAAATATAGGAAAAATAATAATTTTCCATTAAATAGAAATAATTATATCATTAATATCATATATAAAAAATATATATTCATTGGAACAATTAATCATAAAAATTGGAGATTAAAAATGAATCAAATCTCCACATGAAGATGCTTTCTGATACAAACAAACAAGAAATACATTCACTCCCCATTAAATGTGATGGAGGTGAAAAATTGTTGTCACATATTCATAAGAATATAATTTTTTTTAAATAATCAAGAATCATCAAGTTAGGATGGTACAAATATATTTATATATATTGTATAAAAACATTTAGTGATTTATGAAAGGGAATTACCTCTTCATTGAAAGAGACATTATTGCTTCACCTTAAATCATTTTGAGATGGTATTAGGTGATGAACACCAAATATAGGATAAAAGGAAGGTATTTAGGAAGGTAATAGAGTAGATATTTGATTAACTACAATATCTAAACACTAAGAATTTTCATGAAAGGAATTGACGAACTTTGGTTAACTAAAAATATTTAGGTATAATATATATTATAATCATGTAATGTAAAACAAAATATAAAACAATTATATCATAATTACTGATAGAGTTTAAATAAAATCATCCAATCTTATTTATATTGTTTAATGATACATTTTCATACTTATATTTTTAGTAAACTACTTTAAGGACATTTTAACCATTACAACGATACCTTATACTTTTTTAATGGTAACATAATTACATGAACATTAATAAAAAGTGAAATAAAAAATTTTGATTTCTAATTAAATATTTGAAATCCATTTTGTCAAATTATATATCATTATGTGGCCAAATTTCTTCCAATATAAGAATACAAAATGTATTAGAATATTTTTAAGGAAAATTAATTATTTATTCATAAAATACATTTTACATATGAGTAAAATAAATCATTCCTTCCACCATAAGTATGTATGTCTTTTAATATACAATTTTAGGGAATCAAGATTTTTTAATATGTCAAAACTAAATGGAAAATGTAATCCACCCAACATAATGCAAAGACACAATTTTTTTAAATTAATAAAATATAACATATGTTAAAAAATGTAATTATTAGCATCACAAGATTTATTTGTCTTCATTATCTTATATTGGGCCAATAAAATGGGTTTAGAATTTTTAAATAATTTAAAAAACCATTATAAAGTCCTTCAATGCATAATATTTTTTTAATTAGTATTTTACGTTATTAAATAAAAAATAAATATAGTTTGAAAATTCACAAAACAAACTCATAAAACTATTATGAAATTGATATGGTAGAATTTATATATACATTCTAAAATAAAAATTATAATGTTTCATTAAATTAATTATAGTAATTAGGAATTAAATGTAATAGAAATAAACCAAAAAAATGTATTTTTGAAGAAAAATATATTTATTGTCCTTCCTTGTTTGATATCCCCAATTAAATGAATGCAGATTTTTATTATAATAATATAAATATTCAAATAATTTATTTATAAATACTAATTAATTTAATCTATTATACTATATACTTATGATATGCATAAAATCATTTATTTAGAAACATTTTTTTCCTTAAAAATACCATTTTTCTTATTCTATAACCAATTCATACAAAATTATTTAATTTTCTAAATTGTTAAAAAAATATGTAATATTAATTTAGTTGAAAATATTTATAAATTCTAATCAAAGCTATAAACAATAAATTTCAAACAAAATAATAATATTTCAACAGTATATAAAATTTCATTTAATTAATATATTATGTATAAAGAAATATATCAAGGGAATAATATTTTTCTCAATAGATATATATATTAAAATTTTATACTGTAACAAATAAACACTCATTTTGATTGATTGATTTGTAATTAATTGACCTGTAATGTTATTGATTTTGGAGTTTTAAAATTATAATTAATCTATGACCAAAATAACTTAGATTACACCTTGAAGTAATGAAATGTTATGTATAATTTTTCCAGACAATATGTTGATTTTATCAAAATATTAAAAACCAAAAATTCTTTGATCAACAAACAATGTCCAATAACATTCAACTATTAAAAAATAAATATTACTTGAATAAAATAAAAAAAATTAAATTAATGAAATATAGATTACATACAAAATCATAAAAACATACTTAAAATGTATGAAACATAAAATTAGGATTCAACATTTAATATATTAAAATTAATAATATAATGATTTTTAAATGAATTTAAAATGTATACAATTCATATATTGCATTATTGTTAAAAATAATAATAAAGATATCATAAATTGTACAAATCATCAAATTAGAAAAATGAAACAATAATTCATACCAATATGGAAAATGATATGGTTTATAATTATCCACAAATATAAATCAATTATCATATATATGAAAAATACAATAATTTAAAAAATGTAAAATATTGATCTATATAGTTTCAGCTCCATATATATTTTCTCTTAATTTATTTCAATGACATTCAAAAAATGAATATGAAATTAATTTCTATTAAATATCCATATATTTTGATCGGCCATTAATTCATATTACAATGAAGACGTGAGGAATATTAATTAAAATATAATATAAAATACCCTTTTAGAACAAATATGATATTAGATAATTTTATTTTACAAACTAAATTCTTTGGTAATGAAAAAAAAATACTTTGAGAAACAAATATATATTAAAAGCTACATTATTATTTTAAATAGTAACCATGCATGAAAACAAAAAATTGAATACTTCTAAAATAGAATTTATTAACACAATGAATATTAATAGTAAAATTTAAACATTAAATAATATACATGATTTTTTGCAACCATAATTTAAATTAATCTTATAATATTTATGCATTTAATAATTACTTAATATTCAAAATCATCCTTTATTAATTTGATTTTTTCCAAATATTATTTTTTCATTTTTATCACTCATGATAAATATAATTGCTTCATATCTCGATGAATAATTTTATGTAAATAATTATTTATTATTGTTATCATGTAATGAAAATGATTTTTTCATATAATTTTATCATAAATAATTAATTTTTATCATATAACTGTCTTTTCCTCTAAAAACAACATCATAAGATTTGTTTGGTTATCTTTGATATTTCATCAAGGATTAAAATTTATCCTCTATGATAAAAAAAATAATCATTAATTCATTCTAACAAACCAAATTGTATGAAAATAAAATTTTCAAATATTAAAAATATTAATTATTTATATGTTTAAAAATTATTAAAATTATTTCATAATTCGCAGTCAAATTAAAAAAAATTATTTCTAACAGAATTGGATTTCCATTGATTACATATTTTAATAAATTTTATTATATAAAAATAAAATTATATTAATTTAACAGAATTGGCTTCATTTTTTATTTTATAATATCAAAATTATGATAGATATAATTTTTGGGATTTTCTGAGAATTTTTTATTTTTCCTCGAATAGTTGAATATACATAGTTTTATTAAAAAATTTCTTCTCACATAATGATTTTAAAATCTTTTCTATATTTTAAATGGTAACAAATATGAAAATAAATAATATTAATTATAATATAATTATGGTTTTTTGAATTAATGTTATACTAAAATTTGATAAAAACAATTTTAAACTTAAAAATACATTTTTATGAAAACCCAATTTTTCTCACATTTTTTAGGAATAATTTCAAATTTAATTAATTTACTTTTGTGATTTGTAGTTAATAATGTGAATCATAGATTTAATATTTAAATAGTTAATATTATTTAATACAGAGAATATTTTTTTTTCATAATGAATAGTAAAACCTATAAAACCATTACAATTGATATTGATTGAACTGGTTTACCTAGGTACAAACTAATGAAACAAGATTAAAAACGACATAAACACCATTATAAAGTATATTGTAATTAAATATATCAAAAATATATCGTACATGATTTAATGAATGGTCCATTTTGGATCCCGTAAAATTGTGTAAGTTATTAATAATTGTTTTTCAATCATAACTGTGTCATTAACCCCACTAATCAATAGAAACACCCTATACTAACTATTCATAACACAATGACATTTTAGGATTGGAAAATCCATACAAAAATCCCTTAAATATATCCCAAAACATTAACGAGAGTCTCATTTTTATCATCAATCCAAAATTGAAAGGATTTATTTCAAACCTAATGAAGTTATTTGTAGAAGCGGTATAATTATTAATAATTTATTTTCTTTTTTATATATTCAATATCATTGAAAACATCTTTTAACAGGATTAAATAAAATAACCATTGCATTATGTAAACTAATAGTTCATTATTTCAATGTAATAAAATATATACATAACCACATCCATCATTTAGGAAATGAAACTTTCATTCGTGTGTACAGTAGACAACCACCTCATGAATTGATGAAATTCGTTTTCGATCAAAAACATTCATTGATTTTAAAATGTTGAACCATTTTTATATATTATAGTGATGACATATTTATCATTATTTTAGTTTATTATTAATATATATTGTCTTAGATATACATTTATTAAAAATTTATAATATTGTTCACGCGTATGTGTGGATTAATACCTCCGGGATGTGATGTGATTCATCTTCACTACCACACAACATTGTGGGTATATATAATTTTATTCAAAAAATAATTTGTTTCTTAGGATATAATTATCTTTATTTATGGTTAAAATATTGCATACTTTCTTTCAATCATGATCGTTGAGAAATGGAATTGTTTCTCTTGCAGACGTACATTTCTGTATATTTATGATTGTAATAAATATCATTTTTTATAAAAGTTTTAACTAACTGGTTAAAAAATTATAATTGAAATATTTGAATTATAATTATTTCATGATTATGCTTCATATTATTTTTCAAATTCCACTATTACCATAGTCAACTAATTGAATTAATTTTAGGCAAATGAAATAAATATCATCAAATTTTCTTACATAAAAATTTGCAGTTATTTAAATAACTATTTCCTTGTAATAAATAAACATAATTGAGTAATAAGTATGCAAAATGTTATTTAATATTTTTATAATTATAATACATTTATGATACATGGTGGCAACGAACATGATTTCTGATTTTGATCTAAGGTAAGGAATTTTATCTCAATATATCCTCCATTGAAATATATTTTGTATTATTCTCATGTTTATTTTTATTTAGAATATATTATTCACATTTATTGTATTTATAATCTATATAAATTTATTCATGATTATTATTTTTTTATTTAGTGATTTATCTATCAATGGGTTATAATTTTATTATTACCAAATATAAAAGAATTTTTATTATAGTTTAATATTTGTAAGTTCAAATATTAAAATTAATGAAATATTACAATATACCCATCATAAAATACATATATATAAATATATTATATATGGTTTTGGAGTTTCCATATTTAATTCAATCTTTTCCTGTCATTGTAACATCAATCAATTAATGTTATATATAAATGTAGAGTTGATATTATTTCCCTTTTTACCAGATAATTTTTAATTCGGTGTTCAAATTTTTTATAATTTTTATCAAAATTTATAATATTTTTAAATGATTTAATATATAAATTAAAACATTTGTTGATATTTTATATTTTTTGAATGGAATACATCTAATTTTTTACTGAAATGGTTCTTTATGGATTTCTTTAAAAAGAAAAAATGTATTATTTTTAACACACACTCTATTAGTGGAAATTTCAAACACCATAACAATTTTATACAATTTATATTATTTTATAGAATGTCAATTATTATAAAATGAAATATACATTATTAAAACTTATTTCAAATTTTTCACTTCAATTTTCTTCTATTAATTAAAATAATTTATTTTCCTATAAAATCAATTTATCTGATGTCCACCTCTCAGCTCTTGACTAATATTTTAATTAATAATTTTTTCATGAAACACTTTATATATTATGATCATTTTTCATTGTGAATTGTAGTTATCTTATATATCCATATTGATTTTATCAGATATATCCATATTTCATCTAATATGTTTTATTTTAACAAATGGTGTTTTCTTATAAAAGATATCTTAACGATTAGGTAAAACATTGATAAATCAGTATTCCTTACACAATATATTTATTTGTTGATAAAAATAATGTTTATTAATTTAATGGATCAGTAAATATATATGGAATTCATTGGATATATAGTGATGGGTGGGAATAGTTATAGATTTCCCCTTCATGCATATCCCATATCTCTTGAGGAAAACTAAATTACTATCCATAATTAAATATATTTTTTATTCCTTTACTTAATATAATTTTTTTGTGCTTGTGAAATATGGTAAAGTAATAATGATGTTTGAGAACATGATATCCTATAGTATCCATTTCATTCATTGATAATTCAATTATTATTAACCATGAGATTGTTGAATTTGATATTATAGATGGAATATTTTCATACTCCAGTTATTGAATAAATGGGATTTTTTTATGTTATGTACCCTAAAATATGGATTCTGAATTATTGATTCATGATAGATTCTATTGTATATAACTCTCACAGAGTATGTGAGTTCATTAATTATTTTTTTACAAATATAAAATGAATTATATTATGAAAATTAATAATATTTATTTATTTATTTTATTCTATGTATTTTTTATGTCTAATGTAATATGAGAACCATGTAAGTATCTGTTTCTTCATTATAACTAAACAGATCTTTCATTCATTATGATATAATTTTTATCTTATATTAATGAAATAAATAAGAAAAAATCATTGGGATACTTGTTTTAGAGTTTTTACAGATAGTATAATATAATTATTAGAGGAATCATTGGGAACTATATAATAAATGAACATAAACAAAATTACATTTATGATATCCTAACATATTATTTTAGAACATTTACTATTATTTGGATTATATTTTATGGCTCAGTATTATTGATGATATTGAACTAGATCAGATTATTCTAATATTTGGTTATAAAACCTAATAGATTAAATGGAATTAACACCTACATACAATATAATTAATTCTGGGAGGAGAAAGATGCTACAACTTTTATTAGAGCTGTGAAATTCATGGATACATTATGGTATCATAGTAAGGTAATATTGAATATCATTTCAATAATTTCTTATCATACGGTTCTATATAACAATTATAATATTTTGGACAACAACATTAGATATAAGCCTTAATATTACTGTTAAACTCTTAATCATTTTTTATTGAGTAATGGATTATCTATCACTAAAATATATTCGCCATTTTTGGGATATAATGAAATTGAAAATTTTATTTTATATGGGTTTTGGTTTTTCAGAGAAACAGATCAATTATGAATATCGATGCAAGAAACTAATTTCATTAATGCTATTTATGAAATAAAATAACGATATGTTATCATAATTTTCTAGGTGAAATACTTCCCTCAAGAATAGTGGAATGAAAAATAGAGAAATTATCTCACATTAATGTACTATAAAGTAGAAAGTGAAAATGTTTATGAGGAAAAAATTACCTAATTACCCAGTCATGCTTTGAATTATACATAATATGAAAGTCAATATTGACTATTTCATTGATGGGAATCATGTCATGTATCTAAAGGGAACTAGTTTCTAAAACATATACATTATAAGATGGTATACTGTTATGATAAATTATGTTATAGAATGTATTTTATAGAGACAATATATTAAAGTCAAATCATGAAATATAGAAAATCATAAAAATAATAAAAATAAAATTTTTCAAAGAATGAAAATATCATAATGAAATTTCCATCATGTGATAAATTTTTGAAATAAACATACAAGAAAATGCATGAAGGGAAAAAATAATATTGTAGTTATAGTAAAATGGTTAATTAGGTTACTAGTGTATGGAAATGAAATCAATAATTACTATCCATTTTTTCAACTATGAAGAAATAAATAATTACTTAAACTAATTTCCCAGGTTTCAATGGATATAAATGTCTAAAGTTCCATTGAGGGAAGTAAATTCTTATTCGATCTCTATAGATGAGGCTAAATATTCTAAATATTTTGGGTATTTTTATCTCAAAATAACTTATCACTAAATAATTATTTTATTACTTATATTTTTACATTTATTTACATCTTAAATTTTGTTTAGAAAACATATACATTTCTATCACACTTTAATATTGGAGTTCCCAAATTAAAACACCATGAATAAATATCACTGTAATAAGGTTTTGTTAGTCAGTTCCCATTATGACACATAAATGTTCCCTAATTTAAAATTGTTTTATTGTACACATTTTATATTTATATATAATCCTTAGTATGTATTAAATATCAAAATATTTTGAAAAAAATTACTTAAAGAAAAGAAATTTTTATTTGGTGGTAAATAAGTGGTATTATTTATCATTAGAGGGGATACAATATCATTTAGGTCGTGTCTAGTTCCATCAATAATAGATCATCAAAATGATATTCTTTAAGAATTATTTCTATCAGAACCTCTGGATAGAAATGTAATCATTAAATTTTAAATTTAGATATATCTCATTAATGAGTTGATGTTTTTCTTGAAAAATTTCTATCAACATCCACCTGAGTGTGATTGTTTGTTTTCCGTTGATTGAATATCTGATGCATGGCCTTTATCAAAAAATATATTGGGAATGGTACTTATGTAATTAGTAGAGTTTAATAAAAATATAGAATAATTTTTTTATCTAGGAATTATATTCCATAGTCTTTCACCATGCGGAGAACCTATTATTTTCATTATCAATAATGATATACATAAGAGTCTATTAATATACTATATCATAATTATCACTGTTACAATAATGAAAAGTTATCATCTAATAGTTTTTTATTATTTATCAATGAAAATTACGTAGCTCTATATTTATTAATGATTTACCATCATTACAATTATCATTAATTCCATGTAATGAATGATTATATTTTGATGAAAAAAATATATATGATGTACGAATGCTAGAATGTTTTACTAGATCGATTTAGAGTAACTACTGATCCTATTTTAAGGATATAATTAATAGAGTATTGAACGTTTATTTTGATAAGACTATTTTTTTATTTATCTATGATATATTCAAATATTCTAAAATATATTTTGAATGTGAGAATAATGTTCTAATTTTTCTAGAGACTTTCAGAGGAAAATAGTATTATGAGAAATTTATTGAGTTTTAATTTTTACTATAGAAGCTTTAATTTCATTGTTATATTCTCTCCATTAATTGAATCTTATTTGACCGTGCAATGAAAACTGAATTTAATGAATTGGCTACACCAACCAACATAACTAAGATATATAGTTTAATTTTTTTGAATTATAATATCAGTATTAAAAAAAATTCTTAACTAGATATCCCATTAATCAATCGTACTTAAAAAGCTGGTAATGTCAAATAAAATAATTAATTTGATGAATTTTTTAATGATTTGGAGTAGGTATTTTTCAATGATCTGATTTTTCCTATATTAAAATAAAATTCATGATTTTTTATATATAGTGAGGCATCAAAATAGAGAATTTATTGTGTCATTATTCTGAATGATAAATTTATAGACTATGAATCAAGGTATTTAAGGGAAAAAGAAAATAACAATCCAACTCATGATATTGATTTTGCATCTATGAAGTTTTATTTTAAAAAATAGATTAAATAAGGCTTTAGTGAGATATTTAATAAATACGTAGATCATACTAATATAAAATGCATCTTTTCCATTAAGGATATCAACATTAGGCAATGATGATGGATTTAACAGCTCATGGAATAAGATTTCTCAATACAATACCACCAAATTAAGTCAAATAATGTGGTAGACACAATGATTATAAAATATCATAGTGATCAAGAAAAAATAACGATACAAAGAGATAGAATGTTCATGGATATAGTTAGGATGGATATATGAATTATTAAGGAAGGGAAACATCACACCTTTTTCATATGATAAAAAAACATTATATGATATGATAAAATGTTATCATCAAATTGATGAATATTTTCAATAAAAAATTAAGGTCATTAATTGTGTTAATTTGATAGACTTTATATATGTAGTTTGTATTCTGAAATTTTGACGATGTTATGAGTTCCATTTGTACCTAAGGAATAATTAAATAATTATATGAAACTCATAACTATATTTTCCCTACATACCCACATGTCAATATCATGTATAAGGAGTTCAACAAACTTTTTTTCATTTATAACATGAGTTTTTATATTACACATTATGTGTCATGATATTTGGTGTTTTCATATGTTATGGAAAGGGTAATTCATCCAAAAAAAGGCATAAATCATTACCTATTCCCATGAAAAAATGGGATAAATAATTTATTGAAATTTTAATTTTTTTACTAACAATACCTAGATTGAATGATGCAATATGTTTTTTGTTGACTGACATTCAATATATGAAAATTTATTGTCAAGAAGAGAATATTTACAAACTTAGTACGTTTGATGCCTCTAACAAAATGATTTTTATAATTATATTGTGAAATTATATATGTTGTTTTTGATCCAGATGAATGCTTTGCATCCAAAATCTAGGAAAATAATAAAAAGTATCATGATACGTGGCTTTATTTGAGAACATATTATTATCCTCAAACTAATAGGGATTCTTATAGAACAATTAAGAATTTGGAAAAATTTCTTCTTATATAATGACTTTCAAGCTATATGGTGTTGGTATTTTAATTTAAAACCATATTCCTATAACAATTGTTTCTATTCACATATTTAATTTTTTTTTATGAAAAATTATGTGGTAATAGATTTCAGGATTTAACATGTAAGAATGAATTTGGTGAAAAGAATCTAGTAGAGATAGAACATATTGAGGAGAAAAGCATAAAAAAAATTATATTCATACTCAATTTAATGTAACAAAAAGTATTAAAAAAAGTTATTTACATAAATAAAGGAAATGTTTTGAATTTAAAGTGGGTACCTTGTTTTCATGAGATTATCTCTATGGAATGGTTCTATCATGCTCGGTAGGAATGGAAAAAATAAACCCCAGGTACATGAGAACATCTGAATTTATAGAATGAATTTGATCTCTGACATATCGATGGGAAATGCCACTAATCCTCACTACTATACATGATGCCTTCCATATCACTTTTTTAACAATGTATATTCCTTACACAACCCATGTGCACATGTCTAATTAAATAGATGTCAAAATTTATCAATCATAATGTGAATATCATTTTATGATTATAGACACTTTATAAAAAGCGTTGAGAAATTAGATGAAACATATAATGACCTAATATTAATTATAAATATTAATTTCTTAAATAATTGGATGTTGTATTTAAATAAATATTAATATAAATGTAATGAATATAAACAAAAAAACAAAATTAATCATCAAAAAGGTCAATTACATTATATATATAAACCCATGAAAAACCAAGACATGAATAATGAAAAAAAATATAAAAATATAAAATCCAAGATTGGAAAATATGGATCACCTCATTCTTCTAGATTCATTGACAAAAAATAAACACTATAGAACTGAAAAAAAATATTCATAAACCAATTAAAATCGTATAAAATAATAATATATTACCCTGAGAGAAATTCATGTAATATTTTATAAAATAATGATGTTCTATTTGAAGTAATTAATGTGTCCATTATAATAGTAAAGTGATAGTCAGAATAGTAACCTACCCATTAAGGAATAGTTACCTAACCATTGGGAATCGTGACATGATAGTTGGAATAGTTATTAAACTGTAAAAATAATACATTATGAGAAAAATAATATTATTCATTATTAATTTATGTAATTATAAATATTATAATTCAAACAAATATCATTATTATATAAAACAATGAAAATATATGAATGTTTTGATTAAAAAATATTTTAATGTATTTCATCATGATAAAAAATATGATATTAGTTTTAAATATTTCTTATAATAGGAATTTATTTTCATAAAATTATTATCAATTTTTAAATCAGCCTGTCGAAATTGTCTAAGTGTAATTTGATGAAGAAATTTCTGAAATTTTTCCATTTTCATGTGAATAGTAAAAATACAAATTTTCATTTAATCAGCATATCTTATATTAAAAATTACATGATATGATATTAAACAACCAACATGAAGAAAAATTGGTTTAGGAAAGAAAACTAATTTTCTAATTTATTGATTAAAATAAATTTTTTTAACTTCCAAACCTAAATATGATTTTCAAAATACCAAAGTAAAAATATGATCCATAAAAATTGATTTTTCCCAATTTCATTTTTTCATAATATAATTGAATCGTATTAATAAATGATCATAATAGACTAAAAAATTCAATTTAGTTTTTATTTTTTTAATATTTTCAAGAATAACATATTAAATATTTATCATTAAATTAATATTTTTATTCAATATTTTATTCTAAAATAACCCTCTAATCAATAAATAACATGTTTCCCTTCCCTTGGAATTCCACTCATCCCACACATCCCATATTTGAAATAATACCCCAATCCTAACCAATAATCCCTTATATAACACTATAAATTTTATTTAGTAATCCAAATACATTCATCAAAGAGGTAGATTATCATAGAAGAGAAGCCACAAAAAAAAGATAATGTATTTTTTTCATACTATTCTCTATTTTTCATGGTTGTCCCTATGTTATAAAAATTAAATTCAAAATAGAAATGTCTATGATTTAATTAGGAATAATTTTAAAATGATAAAAATTATTTCACCATAATGTTAAAATTATATTAACTATGTATATATATTATACACCTCTTTTTCTTCATATTTCCCAATGTTCTCATTTACCCTTAGTTAGCCTCAAAGCGATCATCACAAAATTAATTTTTTGAATCATATATTATCAATTGTTAAATCAAATTATTTACTTCATATAAAGTTATGAATACATACAATTTAGGCTTCTAGTGTTTATTTTACCTATTTATAAACTTCATTGAAGAAAATAGAAATACAAATTAAAAACAAGAAAATCATAAGGAAATCGTTATATAAAAATGATTCAATATCATCAACATAATTTAAGAAATTCAAAACAATGATTTTAATTGATATTTTTTTAGAAAATTAATACAATTAAATTTCATTTCAAGGTTCAAATAAATATATTTCTTTTATTAATGATATTGAATGACGATGAAATTATTAGGAAAATAAGGTATGTATATTCTGAAATACAACCCACTTTTTTTAAAATTCCCCTATTTTATTGAAAATTCAATATGGATATTGCAATAGTGTTCCATAAATACCCTTCCACAATTATTCACTAGTCTTTTTGGGATATATATATTTCCAACGTGATTGATAATACAAAAATAAATATTTTTTATAAATAATCATTCATAAGGAGCAATTATTTTACTCATCATGAGTGTATTATTCTTCATTTAGTAATGGATATTTTTAATCCAAATATGGTTCCCCTATTTTAATTGGATACCAAATGTTTATTCATCAAATCCTTCATTATGAAATCCTTATTAAATCTAATTCTTTCATTGGATCTTTCATGACTATGATTATGATATCTCCCATTTGGTGTGAATTCTTTTTTAAATATTATAATTTTATGGGTGGGCATGGAATTATATATCCTTTCATTGCATATGGAAATGTTATATATCACATGATATAATTTTTATTGTTTATGTAAATGATTATATATATTTCTTCAATGATCATGATATGATTATTCCCATATGTTGTGAATTAACATGACTTTATCTTTATGAACAACTCTATGTGGTATTTGAAAACTATGACAAGATCTTTCATTTTTTTGCATTACCACACACCATTCCTTTATTAAATATATACATCATTATTGTGAATATTATCCTCTTATTATGATATGATGATGATTAATATAATCACCCATGTAATACGAATCATACCAATTATTCATCCCATGTTTTCCTTCCACGTACTTCTATTTGTCTCAACATATTTACAAAAGGAATATCCATTGGTGAATAAATGAAATAAGGAAAACATGATATATTTTAAGTGGAGAAATAATAATGATTTCGATAATGTTTATTAATTTTTATGTATAAGTGATATTATCCTAATTTTCACTAGATACCAAACCATTTGGACCATGAATCTATACATATTATGTAGTTTATCATTAAAATGTATAAATAGACATGTAAAAAAATAAATTCTTTATATTATCTGTCAACAATACTATTTTTTTAATTTGGGAATTGGGACTAGGGAATTTTAGGGATATCCCTAATGATTAGTCAATGTATAATTAATCGTACAAGAAACATTCTTTTACATGTTTTCTCAACATATGGAACATATTAGATAATATTCTAAACTTGATATTCACATGAAAATAAATTCTTTATTAAATATTTTTTTAAATCATTGTTTTTCAAACATTACATATTTTATAAAATTTTGGGAACTAGTATAAAACTAGCTAACACACCTAGAAAGTGACAATCAATCAATGTCTTTATTGAAATCCCCAATGTCATGGGGGTGGAGTTCAAAATATCATGTCGATTCAAACACTATTGTATCAATATATGAATAGTATCATAAATATGGTGGATTTTCTACCATTACCCAAGAATGAGAAACATGGAATTTTGTACCTTATGGTTGAATGACGACTGATGTTTAGTGGATCATGAAATCTAATCTTCATTGAATAATTGGTTAACTCAATGAAGAATAATTTTACTACTGTCTATCATATTTTGAAAGAAAACATGACTCTATACATCTTCCTTTAAAAGGGCATCTAGATCAGTGTTATGAATTGATAATGAAACCAAGAAAAAAATATAATGGAAGATATTAAATGGTAATAATTTACCAAAATATTTATTAACATATATTTACTTCAAAATCAAAAAATATAGATGGATAAATAATTCATAGTTCTGATGAAAAATAAATATAATCTACCATGCTGTTTTGGTAAAAGATCAAAAATGTCTAATTATATACCTAATTTTTTTAACAAAGATGATATAATGATATATAGATTCCTTATTGCATTAGAACCATTTATTTTAATAGCTGTATATATTTTTTCTTTTGGAGTTATAAATAAGTAATTTTATGGTCTCTAAAATTGTGATGGAGTTTGGGAAATGACCCTATGGTTATGGAGAAACGTATAGAATAATGGGGTATTAAGAGGGTGGTTCCAATGAATATTTAAAAAAGAATATCCAAAAAACCCCATGGAAATAATTTTTGAATAAAAATCATAGTAATTACCTTAAACAGATTATAAAATTCATTAACTATGGGGGATAAGGAAACCAAGATCATTAATATCGAGGAGAAATTAGAAAAATTAATATAGTGATGGAGGAAAGTATGGAATCTCAAAATGATCCACTAATGGTTAAATATATAAACTATTCAGATCACGGTCACTATAAAAGATAATGTACTGAACAATGTGTCATTATGGGAAATCAGCATCTACAACCCCCAAATCCAATGGGGAAAGTAAAATATTACTCCACCTCTCATGGAAAATTTGAAATTGATAATTATGTAATACCAGGTAAAATTCACATTATTTAAATAATTTAAGTACATTAATTTTATTATCATTCTATTAATTAATTTAAATGATGCATGTATTCTAGAACATTTGAATCCAAGACATGTTTCCTAGATGTAGATATATTAATAAAAACACTTTTTTGAGTCGTCATTGGAACCCATGTATTGGAATCATGACATATTAGAATAAAAGTGTTGATTCTTCTTGTGAAGATCATATTACCTTACTTGATGTAGTTCAATCATATACTAGAAATATATTTTATCTCCTTATATAGATTTGCACATCAACTATCGGGAAAAAAATCTATTTTTCGAATTCCAAAATTAACATGATCATCTAAAAATTTAATGAGGTTCAATTTTCTTATTTTTAATATCTATAAATAATCAGTGTGTTTATACCCTATAAAGAATCAAAACATTCCCAAATGGTTGAGTTAAAGGAAGGTATCAACTTAGACGAAATTACCATTATGAGGAAATACACTGATGTATTTCTCGAAGAGTTACCCATACATCCCCAAAATCATGATGTAATTTTTTTAATATAAATTATAATGTGATACATCAGTAATTGTAAATTCCTTAATAGTATGACATTGATTGAAGTAAAGGATTTATAAAAGAAATTTCAAGATAATTTTGAAAAATGGTTTATATAATGTAGTGCATCACCTTGGAGTTCTCAATTTCATTTTGTAATGAAATAGGATGGATCGATGTAGCTTTGTATATATTACCAAGACATAAAAAATATCACTATTAGGATCATATATTCCATTCCAAGGAATGAACTATTTTTTGATAAAATATGTGAATCCGTGTACCTCTCAGTGATGGATATTTTATATGGAAATCATCAATTTAATGTTATGAATAATGATATTTAAAAGACAGCTATCTATAAAAGCTATGTGCACTATGATTTAACAATGGATCCCATATAAATTACTAATTAACCATAAATATTTAGATATTTGAAGAATATATTATTCTTATAATTCTTTGAAAAAATTATGGTAGAATATATATATGATACACTTATTTACACTATGATAAAATAGGAACATGAATAGAATATGGGGACTGTGTTAGTGAAATTTGGGACATAAAACATTTATGGTATGTTCATAAAGTGAGACTTATTGTTGTGGAAATTAACTCTCATGGATAATGTGATCACATGTGAGGGAATTTATATGGACCCATAAATGAAAAATCAAATATAAGAATTACTTAGTCCAAAAATTTTCATAGAAATCCATATTTTTTTATCTTAGAAGTGTACTACAATCATTTTTTATGAAATTTATCATGGTTTTCAAATTAGCAAACTATGTAAACACAAATTGGGGTACAATTTTTCTGGATAAAAGAATTTGAGGAAAGCATTGAGTTGATCAAGAATATGATAATCAAATCACCAATACTCACATAAAAAACTATTAGATTAGGAATTAGGAGATACAGTGATTCTTCAATGATTTCCATGGGTTTTTTACTCATCCATAATGAAAAATTGATATCCTTTTCCCCATGAAATTTTATGATTAGTTAGAAAAATCTTATAAAATATGATATGGAGTGAGAAACTATTCTATTTTTATTGATAATATATGAGAAAAACCTCTATAGTGGGATTTTGTTATCTATATTCTGATAAAAATAGTCTAAAGTATTTATTAATATAAAAGGATCTTAATAAAAATCAAAGAAAATTGTCATATCAAATCAATAAACATTATTTCAATATTCACTACCATATATGAAAGGAGAACATTATATCTAATTCTCTTCGTATAAAAGAACCTGATACATTATATATGAGTTAGTTTGGGAAAGTAAAATTCTACGTGGAGTTGTAATGGTTGGATAAATAAATCATAATGACATAAATTACATACAACCTTTCCAAAATGATTACCCAGCTACCAATCCAAATAAATATCTAGAATGCACAATGGGTTTATCTATAGATTCAATAGATTTTTTAATAAGGTCTACCTCATGAACTCAATACTAATGATAATGGTTTGATTTAGGTTGGAACTCTGATTTTTCTACCATCATAAACTGAGATAAAGAATGAGCTATTGGATAAATCATATAACATGTCATTCACATACCGTCCTAGAAGTACAACTATGTACCATCATCTACCAAAAAACATCATAAGGGACAAAATAAAAGAAGATATTTGAGATTATATCTCACAGTTCTTCATATGGCATCATGTTAATTAAGAGTAACATAAGTCTGATGGAATGATTCCATAATTATCTTACACATAAGTAAATGGATGAATGTCACTATGTAATTTGAAATTTGTCACCCAAATACATCAAACTGCAACAATGAGATATTATTTGTGGTATATAAACTCACAAAGAACACAAAATTAATCTCTATTTGGGAATATTACTATCCAAGATAGCATAACAAAGTATACAACACATAAATGGAGAGGATTCATGGGTTTCCACTTTTAATCAACTATGATAATGATACAATGATAAATTCTAAATAAAAATTAAGAAATAAACATGATATGAATACAATGTTGAATTTTTTAATGGAATATCACACCTAAAATGATCTACAATATGAAAGGTATATTTATATTCTCATGGAAATGCTGAGAGCCTAGTTAATATTATTTAATAGAGGTTGGTAATATCATCTACCATTGGATGAGTTACCAATTAATAATTGATCCCACATGAGTGTTAATTTGTCTAATTGGAATCTCTATTTGGGCTGCAATGTATAACACCAAATTTTTGGGGATGGTGTTGGGGAAAAAATTACATTGACCTAGTCTTGTTAATGGGATAAAAAAAGAGGCTTCGAGCTATTCGACAACATATTTGAGCTTATCAGTTTCGAATGAGGATCTATATTGATAATTAGAGTAGGTACATGGTGAATGATATTGAAGACAATGTTTTCATTAGAATATCACTATGGAAATGTGTCATGTACTTTTGAAATAAGAAGAATAATATCCCTAGGTAAATTATCATCTTGGAGGTCCTTGTTCACAAAAAAATTATGGCCTATCATATGAATATCCACAAAATACTGGATCAATACAATGATGTGTTCCATATATCTCTCTGAAGAATGTACATACGTGATCCATCACATGTACTGAATCTATATGTGGTATAACAATATAATGAACTATCAGATGATGAGAATCTAGAGATGATCATAGAATATATTGGCATTTGTTTACACAATAAGGAAACATACATGATTAATGTGTTTTTGAGGAAACATAAATATGAATTGGTGACATGTGAACTCGAGAAGAAATTAAAATAGAAGTATAGATGCATATTCCTAACCCTGGATATGAGTTGAAATTTTCGGGTTAAAATTTCAAATGGGTAGAAAATATAATGAACCACTGTTTATTAGTAATATGTCTTTCTTGAATAGATATTGGTTTTGCTGTATTATATAATATTATATACACAATAAATATAGAGAAAAAAACAAAACAATATATCATTAATAAATATTATTAAAACAACCATCGATGAAATAATGAATATAAAAAACATTACTGCTTGAAAAAATTATTAAAAAATTTAAAATGGGAAAATATTGATCTCCTCAATTTGATAGAATCATAACCCACATGAGAAACTGCAATGACCTATATTTCCCTATGTCATTACTTTTTGATAATCCAATACATGTGGTTTTATTATGATTCATGTGTTTTCGTTGAAGTGGTTTCCTAAAAAATACCATTTCACCAAACAGTTTCACCAAAATAAAGATTGTGTAACTATGGAAACAGAATTGTGCCACTGAAACAGTGGAACCGAAATGATATCACATTGAAATGGTGTCACACAGAAATGGTTGCACATTGAAATGGTGGCACCCTAAATGAAGCACTGTGATGGTGGCACCATGACGGTGGCACACCAAAATGGCGGCACGACAAATGGTGTCTCACACTTTCCCAAATTTCCATTTTTCCATGTTTTTTCAGATTCTCCCCTCTTAAGTGTTATTTGTTGTAAACTGATATTAAATCCATTTTTGGTTATTTTAGGGGAATTAAAAAGGATATTAAGTATATTTATAATTTCATAATTCTCTAGGGGATTTTTGATATTCATTCCACATGATCTTAGCCCTAATCTAATATTAATGATATTTAAAATCATTCTTCTTTTAATAAAGGATCTAGATCCTCAAAGTCAAAATCATCCCTTTATAGTGTGATTTAGTTCCCTCTTGGTTCAATCAAATACTTCCTGTCTAAATGAGTCATGTTGTTGTTCTAGAGCCCCCTCCTACTCAGTTTTCTTGGAGTTTCATACTCCTACTGCGATCCCACATTTCAGACCAAAGGGGTGTTTTGGTCCATTGTTGTTCCAATTAAGGATTCATCTTCCCTATTTATTTTTTAATCCCTCGGGGTGGACATAGTATCATTATTCTTTGAAAACATCCAAATCTACATTTTAACAAAGATGAACACTAATAACAATTTGTTAATGGACTATTAATGGATTGATGTTTACTCTATATTTTAATTGTTATCCTTGTTGATGATGTGATGTGTTGTAGTCATATGGCTTCTAAGAATCATGTCCATTGGTGGTCTTATCTATTCGTGGGTGAAACATTATAATTGTTCAAATTTAATTATGAATAACTATTTTAAATATCAATCTAACTAATCGGTTATACTCAGTTAAATAAATGGATTCCCCTGGATGTAATCGCTTGTATGGATAACCTTCTTTTTCATAGGGGATTTAATGAATATTGTTTACCAAATATAAATACATCATGTATGATAGGTGTGGTTTTGTGTTGTGTTTTATTGGGTTTGGTGACATTTTTTATGAGGCATGGTGCTGATATAGGGAGCACATTTATGGGTATAGGGGTGGAAATATTAATTAGTTATATGAGAAAGGTGTTGTATGTGTGTGCATTTGGGAAGTGGAATAATATTTGTTGTTGTGGGATATGTGTACAAGGTTGTACATGTGGTGTATTGGTATATCATTTTGAGAGATTAATTGATTGTGTATTGTATGGAATTTTTATATAGTGGGATTGTGTCAGAGATGTGTTTGGGATTCAGGGATATATGACTAAGTTGTCATGATTCCATGTTTTTGGGTGTGCCAGGTGTAGTGTAGTTGGAAAATGGGGATTTAGGTTCAAGTAGCTATAGGATGAATGAGTTGGATAAATATGAAGAATAATATATGTTGTGGTTGAATGGGTGTCAAGGAAAAAGTGATTGTTTAGTGGGACTATAGGATGTGTTTTCTCCTTTATTTTTTTGAATGGGTTTTAAAATATGTTTCTATACCTAGGTCCCTACGTCCATGTTTTCTTTGGCAGTGTTTAGTTTTCTTTATCCTTATTAAAACGGTTTCATATTTTTTAATTCATCCTTTACTTGGGTAGTTATGAAATTAATTATTTCTAACCCCTTAATTAAATAAGGTAATGTGGTTAAATGAAAAGGTCATAGGATTGTGTTTTATTGTGACTCTTTGTGTGTTTGGGAATATAGGGGGTAACAACAAATGTGGTTCTCTGTGGGCCGGTAGTTTGATACAAAATTTTATGATGGGTTGACTGCTTTCCTACCTATATATATATAAACAATAGGTACTATTTATTTCTATATGTACCCCACCCTGGTTGAGTACTATGTGTCGAACACCACCATTTAATAGGGATGGGTGTCCTTCCCAACATCATGGTGGTAGGATGGATGGCTCGTTACTAAATTTCTTCACTGCACCCTCTTCCACATTCTTACCAATCATGTGAATTCAAGATGGCTATAATGGATTGAGAATTATCATAGTCCATGATCCTTCAGGAATTTTTGATGTGGATGAGGGTCCCAGGTGTTTGCGAGCAATGTTTTTTTCCCAACTGTATTCGAATGAGGAACATGTTTCATGGAGCTGGATGCATGGTTCTGGTGGCGAGCGTGTATACGGGCGGGATGTGTGGTGTGGATATGGCCTAGCTGTCTGGGGGGGGGGGTGGGTTATGTGGCTTGAGATCCAGGTGTGTGCGGTCAGTTTCATGTAGTGGGAAATCAATTTGGAAGAGTTGTAGCTTCAAGATGTTATCCATTATGAATGAGTAGTTAACTAGTGGGAAACTATGGAGGGGTACCTAAATGTTGGTCTGATTATAATACTACATTAAATGACTTGATTTATTTATTGAGTGTTCCTTGGGGATGACGTGCTAGTTAGTAATTGTTGGTAGGTGGTTTGAGGTTCCACTATTCTCTCATAGGGGAATTAGTGTATTCCCCATCATGTGTAGGGTTGGCATTATTTTTCCTATTGGGTATACTTCTATACTGACCTAGTGTTTGTAAAACTATTTTTAGGATTCAGTTACGACGTTAAGGACCATTCAAGAATTGACTAGATCAGACATCGGGATTTTTGTTGTCTTGTTGTTTAGTATCTTTCTTTTAGTACTTATTTTGGTGATTTGGTTGTTCTTTTTTATCAGTTTACCTTTAAATCATACATGGGTTGGATTTTGGAATCCTTTATAAAACATTTTTGGTGTTGTATAGTATGTTTACCATCTTATCTCCTAATACATTCACCATTAACATTCATAATTCATTCAATGTTGGTGATAATCTATATCCTTGGTTCAAGTTGCCACTTTGAGGCCCATTAGAGGCAGGATATGAGAGTCAATATCTCTCATTTGTCTTGGAAAGTAAGGGTGCATAAATTTTTTACCGCTCCCCTCATCTTAATGATATAAATTTCATGACAGAATTTTATCAGATATTGGTTTCTTATGGATAGGATATAGTTACGAGTTTGGCATAGTGAGGATTTCATGGGATGGTAGAGAAATTGTGAATGGCAATATTGATTCATTAAATAAGCCAGCTAGGGAAGACTGGCTAGAACATAGGATTTTAGGCCTCACGTGATCTAATACAAGCACTCTGGACCTACTGAATGACTATGTGATCCTACATTGATTGTAGGGTTGAGCCCCTGGAATATTACATTAATCATAATTACTTGTGTTATGGTTTGCCTTGGGAGTTTTTTGGAATTTAAATATAAATGAACTGTTAATATGAATATAAAGTAATCTTTCTATAAAACCCAAGATTATGAGTTCCTTCTTTACATTTTCAACTAAGGAACATGGACATTGTCTACATGTGGTATGAGTTGATGAGGCACATTTGGATGACTTGTTTGATCAGTGGATAGCCAATTGAGAGGAGGAACATGACTTGTGGCAGAAGACCCTTCATTCTATCTAGAGGTAGACCCTAGAGATGTATGAGGGCAGTTTTTCATACATGGAGAAAGAGGTATTGATTTAGGAGCTGACAATCAACCTTACCTTGATATGCTCTTCGATGGAGTGTTGGGTTCTTTTGGAAGTGAGCCTTATGAGGGGAGTGACATGTTATTGGTGGATTCATTCATATAGAAAGTGGAAAGAGACTGAGTTCTCCTGGTATGCCTTTGAGAAGAGGATTTGGGAAGTTTTTATTTCCTCAATGATGAAGCCTGAGAAGGGGAAAGTGATTATCTCCTTCTAGTAGGGGAGTATGAAATTGAGGGAACAAGGGATCAAGTTCAATGATATCCTATGTATTGCATCAGGTCTCTTTTCAATTGAGGAGTTTCATGAAATAAAATTGGAGAAGGCACTATGACCTTCTATTTAGTATGATGTCACTCCCTTTACACTACCAATATAAATATAATTTCAGATGAAGGATGATGTATGGGAGATTATCCACTCAAATGGATGTGTTCCAAGAGAGGGGATCCAACCGAGTTCTCTTAAGGGGGAAGAATTCTTGAGTAGGTCTCTCGGGTCAAGTCCTTCTAGGTTTCAGCCAGTGGTAAGTAGTCCTCAGTAGTTCAAGTTTTTATCTCATGTTACTCCCACTTTCCCCATGGGCCTGGTACTGAGCTACATTGTCTGTGGAAGCCATCAAAATCATGGAATCCAATTTTCTATTTGATATTTCTACGGTGGGGGTGTCCATGTTAAGAGTCCTCCACAACAGCACTAGGATTCAATTAATCATTTCCAGTAGCATGAGTAGAGGGATCCCACCCCATCGATGGTAGACATTGTTGTAGGAGGCTAACATGAGAGATCTCATCAGAGACCTTGGCAAGAGCATGGTTATAGAGGGGGTTGACCAGGGATGATTATATGATCAGGGTGTGGGTAGTTTCACTCCCCTAAGGCACCAGTTATAGTGGGGAAGAAGGTTGTTCGAGTTACAATTAGTATAGTTACTACTCTTTTTGTGTTATTTGATTAATTTAGGAGCTTCTCACTCCTTTGTTTCACCTCGTTTATCTGGTGCCTTGGTACTAGACATAGAGGGACATTATATTCCCCTTGTGTTTAGTAAGCTAGTTGGTGTTCAAATGACTCTGTTTTTCATTTTCTATGGTTATAGACAGATATTAGGGCCTCATCAGTTCATTTAGAATCTTCATTTACTACAGATATGGTCGTACGATGTATTCCTAGGAATCAACTGGTTTTTTTCAATGCAAACAATTATCTACTGCTTCCATATAAAAGTCATCATTCCATGTGTGGATGGAACAAGTGTTGTTTTCATTGGAGGGTGGAGATGTCAGGTGGGCAGTCAGTGAGTGGGGTTTCCTCACTCCTTTTCGGATGAGCTATGAATGGGATCTAAAAACACAGAGATGGTGGTGGTTCCAGGGGATTTCAATTGGTCCCTGGATAACTTCCCCAAGGATGTTGTGACTCTACCCCCACAATGTGATGTTGAGTTCAGAATATACTTGCAACCTTGTGTTCGTCCGATCTCTATGGCTCCCTATTAGATATATCCTTTTGAGTTGTGGGATTTTTGGATTCTGGTTGACGACTTGATGAAAAAGTGTTTGATCTAGTCGAGTGTCTCATTGTGTGGTGCTCTAGTCATTTTCATGGAGAAGTAGAGTAGTACACAAGGGTTGTTCATAGACTATGAGAGATTTATTTAGGTGTCAGCCAAGAAATATTACCCTCCCTTGAGAATAGATGATCTTTTCGACCAGTTAGTTGGAGGAGTTTGGTCCTTTTAGATCAATATGCGGTCAAGATATAGATGGTTGATGTTGAATGAGGGTGACACCCTAGAGACTACATTCAAGTGTAGGTATGGGAACATTGAGTTAATGTTCATTCTCATTAGTGTTACGAATGTACCAGTTATGTCAATGGGGATAATGAACATGGTCTTCTACAGGATCCTTCACTGATTCGTCAATGTGTTCATCAAGGATATTTTTATTTACTCAACGTCAGAGATGGAGAATGTTTAGAACCTTAGGACAGCCATGGAGGTCCTCCAGCACCACCAAATCTCTGGGAAGTATTCCATCTGCAAGATATGGATGCGAGAGGTGCACATACATAGACATGTGGTGTCTCAGCAATGGATAGTATTGGACTCATCATTGGTCTAGCCAGCTGTTTTTTCTGCAGCACCCAAGAAAATGTTAGTGGTTAGTAGATTTCTAGGTCAATCTTCCTATTATAGATGGTTTGTACCCGACCTCTCTCAATTTGTGTCTCCCTTGACAACTTTGAATAGAAATGATAAAGCCTTTTTGTGGATTAAGCAGTGACAATACACTTTTATCCACCTAATGGGGAAGCTGGTCAATGCTCCAATGCATAGGATACCATTGGAAGCAGTGACATTTGAGTTGTTCTAGGATGATTCCTTTTTAGGCTTGGGATGGGTGATGATGCAACAAAATGGAGTGATCTCTTTCGTGTTTAGGCAGTTATGTCCACCTGAACAAAACTATGCCACCCATGATCTAGAGCTTTCTATGGTTGTATTAATGATGAAGTTGTGTCGAAATTACCACATTGGGGAGAAGATTGTCTTCTTCATGGATCACAGGAGATTGAGGTATATATTCTCCCCGTGATACCTATAATTATGGAAATGAAGGTGGATAGAGTTTCTCCAGGACCATGTCTTTTAGATATCTTAAACCTCATAAAAGGGTAACATGGTGGAAAAGGACTTATACATGAAATCTCATAAGCTGGTATTTCGGGAATCCATGGATTCATGGAATGAAATGGAAGAGTTGGTAACTTTGCGTCTTAATGTAAGAGTGGATGGTAGCCGAGGCAATCTATTTCAAATGACTGTGCAGTCATCCTTAATGTGATAGGTGGAGTTGTCTTAGTGGAAATACTCAGAGACTAAATTGATGCGAGGTCACATTTTTCTTTGTGATCATCTAGATGGATGTTTTGAGGAAATTTGATTCATATGATGTTATTTGGAATGTTTTTTTGCTAGTGGTAATGTGTGAGGTAGTTCTCTATGATTTAGATAGCTCTCCGCTGGTGGTGCATCCAAGAGTTTCTAAAATTGTCCATGGCTAGAGGGAATTGTTTTGGTGGTCTAGGTTGAAGCGGGTAGTATCCGAGATTGTGGCAAGGTTCCTAGTGTGTTAGCAGGTGAATGCTAAGAACTGTGTCCCTGGAGGACTATTGCAGCCCTTAGTTATTCTTGATTGGACATGGGAAAACATTTGGACGTATTTAGTCATAGTAATACCTAGGAATATGCAACTCTCTTTGGGTATTAGTGCATCAATTGATGAAATTGGATCACTTCATAATGATCAAGGTGTCGGGACTAGTGGATTCCTTAGCATAGCTGTATGTGGATGAGGTGATGCAGCTGCATGGAGTTCCAAGAAACAATATCACGCATAGGGAGACATGTTTTATGTTACGAGTCTAGAGGGGATTATAACATTCCTTTTACAACCAGCTATGCCTCAACACAAATTTCCACCCTCAGATATATAGATAGAGAATGAAGACCATATAGATGATGGAGGACATGTCAAGAACATCTGTTCTTTACTTTAGTAGGTTTTGGGTACCACATTTTATATTGGTTGATTTTTTGTACTATAATACCTCAGACTCTTACATTATTATGGCTCCATTTGAAGATCTATATGGGAGGTTGTGTCATTCACCCTTATGCTAGACAAATGTTTAGGAAAAATCTAATAATTTTCTAGATGTGGTTTAGAGTATGACATAATGGTACAAATATTCCATGAGATGATCAAGGAATCATACAACTCACCAAAGTTGTATGTCGATCATATGATGAGGCCATTGGAGTTTGAGAATATAGAACAAGTTTTCCTAACGGTTCCCGTTAATGTGGGTTGAGGTGGTTTGGTATAAGGTTAATGATTTATCATTGGTTTATTGGACCTTTTCAGGTGTTGGGAGGAGTTGGAAAGGTGGCATATTAGCTGGCATTTCCACCGCAGTTGGGGAGGATCCACAACATCTTCCATGTCTTCCAGCTCAGTTAGTATCTACACGGTGACTCCCATGTCATTGACCGAACATAGTTTGATATTGAGGGAAATGAGATATTCTTGGAGTTACCAATAATAATTTAGGATCTTTATGAGAAGGTGATTTGTGGATGGACAATTCCTTTGGTTCGTGTGTCATGGAGGAATGGTGGCCTCTATGAGATTAGTTGGAAGCAACTTGCATAGATTCATGAATAGTACACAGATCTTTTAAATGTTATGTTTCTGTGTTTAAATTTTTGCATAGTTTTATGATTTGATGTATGAAATTATTCATTATCAAATTAATTGTTCTATTGTTCTCAATTCTGAGTGGAAAGTCCCTACATGTGGGGAGGATAAGACCTGGTCCATTAATAGGATGTAGTAATGTGGATGAGGTTGAACCCATGTCAGAAATCCAGTGCCACAAAAAATGGATAGTATCATGAAATGATGGAAGGTATTCCCCAATTCATTTTTTATAGAAGTGGGACCTTAGAGTTGTTATATTTTTTCATGAGATATATGTTAAGGAGGTGTTTTTGGATTTTGAGGTTCTCTCTCCTATTATTTGAACAATGTTGGGTGGTTTCTCCCAAAGAGATATCATACAGGGTGGCTATTTTAACCCCACGTTTTCATGAGTTTAGTATTAAATTATCATGGACGATAATAGATTGAGAGGTATCTAATGTATTGATCTAGATATCCATAGTCCATTCATTAGTGAAAAAGTAGTACTTGTGGTGTTCATAGAGGTCACAGTGGTTTGTTTCAGGAGTTTTCCAAAAATAAAGTTTCACTAAACTATCTCACCAAAATAGTGGCACCATAACAGTGGTACAGAAATGGTGGCACACTAAACGGTGTTCAACTATTTTTCAAATTCCCTAGAGTCCTAGGTTTTCTAGATTCACTATCTTTCAATTTATTTTATTTAAACCAAGTTTAAATCCATGTTTTCTTAGCATTTTAAGGGTGTCTCAAAGTATATTAATTATATACCAAATATCCTAATGCTCTGTCAAATTTGAGATATCCAACCCACATGATCCTTCACATAACCTGACATTAATGTCTTTTGAAACTGTTCATCCTTTAATATATGATTTGTATCATCAATTTCTGGATCTTTCCATCCCTATGTGCTTCCATTCCTCCTTGGTGTACCTAAATCCTTCCTCACTAAATGAGTCATGTTCCTATAATCGATCCCCCTCATGCTTAGTTTTATAAGAGTTTCCTATTGCTCATGTGATCCCCTATTTTGGCGTAAAGAGGTGTTTTGGTCACCTGTTGTTTCAAGTTGGTATTCTTCTACCTATCATTATTTGTGTATCATTATGGGTGTGTATAGTGACATTCTTTTGTGAAAACATACAAATCCATATTTTAACTGACATGAATGCAAATTCAAATATTTTAATTTGCTGGGAGTCAATTTATGTAGAACGCCTGCTATATTTGTTATCCTTGTTGTTGATGTGATATGTTCTGGATGCATGGCTTCTAAAAATCATGGATGTCAGTAGTCTTTGTCTATTAATGGGTGAAAAATTATAATTTTTTTCCTTGTGATTAATTGGTGTAAATATCAATCTAATTAACAACGTATACCCAGTTAAATGAAACGTATTCCCCAATATGAAAACTGTTGTGTGATCACCCATGTTTATCAAAGGTATTTAATGATTACTATTTTCCAAATCTGAAAAAATCATGTTTGATATATGTGGTTTTGTTCCATGTTTAGTTATGTTTTGTGACTTTGTTTGGGTGGTCTTGTGCTACTGTTGGGAGCACAGTTATGGATAAATGGTTTAACAAAGGAGATGGTTCTATGAGAAGGGTGTTGTATTTCTATGCATCGGTGTTGTGGCTTAATGGTGGTTGATGTGGGATTTATATACTGGGTGATACTAGTGGTGTGATGGTATCTCAATATGAGAGATTGATTGATTGTGGAATGGATGTACATGTTATGTAGTGTTACTATATATGTGAAATGTTTGGTAGGTGGGGCTAAAAGACTGGGTTCTCATGATTTATTTCTTATGGGTGTGCAATTTGTTGTGTTGTTGGGAAATAGGGCTGCCATTTATAGTAGTGATATAATGATTGAGGGGGATAACATGGAAGAATGAGAATTGGTAGTGGTTTAATGAGTGTCTATGAAAACGGGGGTCTATAGTGAGAATGCAGGTTGGTTTTTCTCTATTGTTTTTTTGAATGGGTGTTAAAATGGATTTCCTTACCTTTTCCCTACTTCCTTATTTTCCTTGGAAGTTTTTAGTGGATCTTAACGTTATGAAAACCATTATAGTTGTTGACCTTGTTTGTGTCCCTCAGTGGCTGTTTGTTTGGAAATACACATTGGGGAAGCACCAAATGTGGTTCTTTCTGGTATAGTTGTTTACCTGAAACACTTTGGTTGGGTTGAGTGTTTACATACCAATAATTATAAAATGTAGTTCCTTGTGATATTTATATTCACACCACCCATGTTGAGCACCAAGTCCTGAACACCCCCATTTCATTAGGGAGGGTATATTTTCCTACATCATGAGGGGGGATGTATTGCTGGATACTGAGATTCTTCCTCAGACCCTCTTTCGAGTTCTTACTACTCGAGCATATCTTGGTAGGTTGTAATGGCCTGAGGCTTACCATAGTCCAAGATCCTCCAGGAAGTCATGTCATGGATGAGGGGACTAGGTGTTTTCGGGCGAAGTTTGTATCCCCATGTGTCTTATGGATAATTCCCAGGTGTCTTCTAGCGAGTGGCATGGTTAATGCCTCCGAATGGTCTGTAGGCAGTATGTGTTGTGTGGTTGTAGCCCTAGGGTCTACAAGCATGGTTTGTCTGTGTTTTGAGACCCATGTGTGTATTGGAAGGTTATTGCAGTTACACTACTTTTTGTAAGAGTTGTAGCATCAAGACATTAGCCATTATGAATGATCAGTTAACTATGTGAAAATGGTACGAGGTACCCAAATGCTGATGTTTTTATACTACTACATTACTAGACTTCTATTATTTTGTGAGTGAGCCTTAGTGAGGTAAGTACTTGTTTGTAGTCATGGTAGGTTCTTTGAGGATTCATTTTTATATGACATGGACATTAGTATGCTCCCCCACTTATGCAAGGGTGGATTTATTTTTCTAACTAGGTAAACTTATATACTCAACCAACATTTTTAAAACTATTTTCATGTTTCTAGGAGGACATTGAAGATCATGCAAGACATTAGTAGCCCAAGCATAGAGATCGTTTATTTATAATAACTTAGTCTCTTTTTTTTGTACATTCTCTAGTGGTTTGGTTGTACTTTTGTCTTAGTTTACGTTTACCTCATGAATTGGATGGATTTAGATTAATTTATATAAATGTGTGGTGTTGTTTTGGATTTTTACCATCTTATCTCCCTTTCATGTTTTCATAAAGAAGGGTAATTCATTTCTTGTTTTTTGAGATTCTATATCCTTAGTTTGAGTCGAAACTCTAGGGACTACTGAAGGCGGGACTCGGGGGATCATTATCTCAACATCATATTGTAGAAGGATGGTTGTGGCACTTGGTTTCCCCTTCCCTTATCTAAAAAAAGGCAGGTCTTGACAGAAACATGATATAAACAAAATATAAATATTATTAATCCAATCATGATCATAGAAAATGACAACAAATAACCATGAGAGTACTTGTTTGGAATATTGAGTGAAGGAATGTTGTTTAATTTATAAGATGTAATGTGACCCTAGGAATAGTATGGTGACCTTTAGAATAGTAACATGACCATTCGAAATAGTAACCTAAACATTAGAATTTCATTTTAACCTAAAAATAATAAATTTTGAAAAAAATAATATATATAATAAATAATTTACAATATTATAAATATTCTAATTCCAAAAAATATATATTAATTAAAAAAGTAAAATCTAATTTATGTATATTTTTAATAAATTGAATTTTAATTTATTTTTTAAAAATGATAATGATTATATAAAAATTTAAAACTAACTTTTCTAGAAATTTATTTTGATATAATAAACAAAATTTTTGAATTCATCATGTTGAAATTTTTTAAGTTGTATTTTTTGGATATTTTCTAAAATAAATCAATTTTTCATTTGAATTGTAAAAATAATGATTTCGAATTACTAGTGTATATTAAATTATATCGCTCATGATGTAATAATTCACTAATAAGTAATAAAAGTTATCTTCAAACAAAATACATTTAACTTAATAATGTCATTAAAATACCTTAATATTTATTTTAAATTAAAAACTTCATTTTCAAAACGAAAATTCAAAACTGCTACCTTAGAATACCAATTTTTCATTTCATCAAACATTAATTTTAAGTAAGCTATGGAAATTAAAAAATTTAATTTGATTGAAGTCATAATGAAATTATACTGTATTCGTATATGATTAATATTTTGTAGATATAAATGTTAAATTTTTTAATTTTCAAATACTATTTTATATAATACTCTATTCTAAATATTACATTCACTTTGTGTATAAATAACCCATATCGATCCCTTAGTGAATCCAAACCTATCTCACTATAAAAACTCAATGGTCTACCCAAATACACTCTCTTAATCATTTATTGACATTAGGGAAATTTTGGATTCATCTGAATATTTTTATCTTGAAAATCTAGTTTCATAAAATAGTAGTAAAATTATGGAATGAGTAAATTATTTCAAACTTTTTTCTAATTGTATTATAATTATATCACTATTCCAAATATTATTTTGAAATAAAAATTCTGAAATTAAATTAGGTCTAATATTAACACAATTTTAATGATATTAACCTACTATAGATATTATATTTCTAATGTATTACTATTTTATTCCATTTTTCTTCATATTTGGACAAAGTTCTTGTTAAATGTCTCCTAACTACCAATGATAATGTTTACAAATTTTCTCAGTGTCACCATCCTTATGGTGGTATACATTTATTATTAATAATTTATAAATACATAAATATATTTAATTTATGAATATATAATTTGTGTGATTCATAAATAAATTTCCTTGAGAAAAACTACAAAATAGAAGAAAAAATAAAATTTTAAAGGGTAAAATGATATCAAAACACATCAATTTGTCATCACAAGTTATGGAATATAAACCAATGATTATAATATATAAATATTTATATGAATTAATATAATTCAATTGTGGTTAAATGATTTGTCAAACCTATTTTAGTTATTCAGTAGAAGGAAATGTGATGAATTAATATTGGAATTAAGGTATGGAGATTATCGAACATAAATTCCATTCTTTGGATTATGAATATTTTGCATCATTTTCCAAACGGTTACTCCTCTAATGTTATTTAACTATAATTAAATATGTTTTTATAATATTTTAAATCATTTTCATTGGAAACTAACCTTTTACACATCATTAGTTGTCTCTTCATTAGTCAAGAATGATTATTTTTTACTAACTATGTTTTTAATATTAAATTTATATACCCCATGACTATTCATGGAATCATGCTATATGAAATACTTTTCAACCCAATTCCATTTCACGGTTCATTTTATGACTACAATTTAGATACATTATCTCTCAGATGAATGATTATGTAAATACAATGATGTGATGGGTGGTCCTAGAATTATATCGCCCTCTAATACTTTTCATAACATCATATATCTCATGATATAATTTTTAGTATTAAATAACATGAATCTAACACTATTCACAAATATTTATGTTGTTTTGATAGTATGATATCATGTTTAATTTTTATACACTTCAATAATCCATACCATTGTAAAATGGTTCCCCAATTATTGTGATTATAATCCTATGATTATGATATAGTTATGATAGTTACTCTTCCTAAGGTACTATGATTCATGTTCGTTATTCATTTTATCTTATCCATTCCCTTATTGGTAATTTATTTCACCCCATTTCATCAATGTATATCATCAGGAGAGTATTTATACTAAAGACAATGTTAAATATATTATGTTAATAAAGAAGAATTATTTCAATAATTTTTATTCTTTTTTAAGGATAATTGATGAATGATCCTAATTTACCCATGATACAAAACTATTCCATCCAAGAATTTATAACATCTATATTTTTTGTCATTAAAATGGTGTTACTGGAATTTAGGAAATGTATGTTAAAAATTATAGGTATCAAAATCATGGTTTAGTTAATTTTGTAATTTGGATTAGAGAACGTTTGTGAAAACCCTTAGTTATGCCTATGTATTGGTAGACATCAAAGAATCATTATAAAATTTGATTTATAAAAAAAGGGATATCAAAATATTTGATTTTAATCTATACATTAAAATTTGAATAAACAATTTTTTGGATTTTTTGACATAGGGATTATTCAACTATTATCTATTTTTGAAAATGGTGGGAATGATGCGAAACAAGGGGAATGACCGATGTGAGGGACAATGAAATAATTTCTAATTTGACATCACCAATTATATGATAGGTGGAGTTAAAAGATAATGTAAATTATTATCCAATAGTCAAATTTAATGAATAATATCCCAAACTATGTAGAATTTCCACCTTTATACAAGAATGAGATACAATCAGTTTTCATTTTTATGGCAATGACCACTGAAGTTTTATATATATTATAGTCTACACATCATGGGAAACTCAGTAAACACAAAAGATAATATATTCTTTGAGATTCAAAATTCATAAAAGGTTAAGGTGACTATGTCTATCTTCCATTTAGAAGGAGATGTCTGTTATTTTTGAGTGTTAATAATGTTCACCAATATGAAGGATGAAATGGATGAGATGAAGTGGGAATACATGAAGAAAAATATTTATTAATTTTCATTTCTCTTGGAATTATTGAAAAAATATACAAAGATAATTCTTAGTTCATTATAATATTATGGAAGATCATTAATGACATATGTAGAAAAATTCATAGGGCCACTAAGATATTCCTGATGATTTGTTTTCAATAACGATAGAAAAATAGGTTGTTTTTGGGTTAAGGCCAAAAAATCAAAAGGATCTAGTAATTAAATACATTATCAATTAAAAATAATTAGTTCTCTATTGTATTAATATAGATATGGGGTTTCAGGAATGGTCTAATGGTTTCTAGAGATATAAAGATAGGAATATAAATTCTTGTTAGTAGGTTAAATGAAAAAGGATGAATGAGGATCAAAACACCCACATGTCAAAAATATAGGAAGAAAACTCATGTATATTTTCCTAAATGGATTAGTAATGTAATAAGTGTGTAATAAATGGAAACCAGGCTCATTAATATCCAATATACACTATTAATCAAGAAAATGTAATAGAGAAATTTATGGTACATCATAATGAACTACCAATGGTTCATTTCTTAAACTTTTCCGTGAATGTTATCAATGAATGATACTACACTAATCCAAGTGTCTTTGAGGATAATTAGGGTCAGTAACAACCAAAATCAAAGGATAATGGAAAATCATATTCCCTTACTACTATTAAAGTGGATTGTGATAATGAATTCATATAAGGTACACATTCTATTTACTAAATAATGAAAAAAGTTATATTTTTATTTGGTTTAATATATTCCTATATATCCTTCATGACCACACAAAATTTAAATTAATGCCATATACCTTAATGTAGATATATTTGTAAAGAAACCTTGTTGCTAAATCAGTGAAACATAAGTTTTGGAAACTTTTATGGTTATCATATGTGGGAACATTCTAATAGAGAATCACATATTCCTTTGCATGGTTTAATTAAATGCATAGAAAAGTAGGTATTATCTCTCAGTATATAAATAAAAAATCTACAATCTAAAAAATGAAATATATTTTATTATTTTGAACCATCCCATGATCCAGTAAAAATTCATGGAAGATCATATATCTCTTTTAGAAAATACATATATGGTATGGGATTTGATACACAATAAATTAAATCACCGCCCCCAAATTGGGGGCTCAATGGAGTGTATCAACCCTATATAAATTACCATTATTTAGCAATATACTTATCTATTTCATGATGACTTACCAAGACTACCCATAGAGCATGATGCATAGTTATCTATATAACATATTCATGGACATATTTTTTTATCTAAATGGTGATATAATATGACCCTATTCAAATTGGGGGAGTTAAAGAATCTTTTTCAAGTGAATTTGTACAAATGGGTAATACTCCCTAGTGCATATCCTTGGAGTGAACTATTGATATTAGTAAAGAAAAAAGCAGGGTCAATACATCTATGTATATATTATACCGATCTCAACATGATCCCCATAAAGATCATGTCTCCCATTCCAGGGAATGATGTATTTTTTAATGATGTATGAGAATATCTATACTTGACAAAGGTGGATATTTGTTTTGTCTATTTTCTACTAAAGTTGAAGAGTAATTGTATTTATATGATGAAATTCCATACACAGAATGGGAACCATTAGTTTATATTGATACCCTTGGGAATTGATAATTCCCCGGAAATCTTCATGTATTTGACGAATATAGACTTTAGAGGTTCCCTAAACTATTTTTTTGTAATATTTATCATTATATTCTCATATAATTAAAGAAAAAATAATTAAATTTTTTGAAAAAAAATTATCATTAAATATACAATAATGATGTAGAAAATGTTTTATATATTCAACATGTTTTTCATTTGAATGAAACATTCCACATTCCTGGGGACGTGATCGTATGGGAGTGAATTTCAATGGACCCTCCCAAAGGGAAAACATTTATGTAACATCCCAAGTAATTATAAATTAATTCCTTTTAATATTAATTAATTTTATAAACTATATATTAATTTTAACATAATGGTGAATCTATGCATGATATCATACTCGAAAAACAATAATGGGTTACTCTGAAATAGTAAGTTGAATACAAGTTTATGATATACCAAAAAATAATACTTTATTAATTTTATTATTTTAATAAGGTAGTTATCAACTAGCAATTAGAATGGATAGAACAAGTAGTGTTATCTTAATTATAAACATATGGTTTACACCTATTATGATTCATTGGTTTCTAAATTAAAATTATATGAAATAAAAAACTAAAAAAATATAAAGGATGTATTTATATGAAATACTATTTAAATGTGAATTATTATGTCTATAAAATAATAAATCACTCATTTTGTAATACAATAATGAAATATTATTTCAAACAAAGTGTTTAATATTCATTTTTTCTGTTATCTATAAATTATATAAGAACAGACACAATTTTATAGATCAAATCAGTTTTTTTCTAAAAATATATTTTTACCTCATTTTTGAAGATAATTCCTTTTTAAAGCTAGTTTTTTTCACCGTTTTTTGTTCAATTGGAAAAACATTCTTCATTATACCTGGTATATAACAATTTACTTTGTTTTATTTTTCAGTTATTTTATATAAAATTAATTTTATAACAAATAGAAAAAAATACATCATTTTAATTAAAAAATGATTTATCATATAATTTAATTATGTTGTTAGATTATAATTTTAATTTGTTTTAGTGAATAATTAAATTATAATTTTTAAATTAATAAAAACAAGTATTAGATGTAATTTCACTTTGAAATTAGATATAAAAACATTTCAATCTCATGATAGTTTTTACTATTAAAAACCCAATTTGATGTCTTGACAATAGTGTTTCATTTAAATTTAATGACTATAACTTATATGTTTTCAATTTTGAAAAATGATTCAGTATTCAGAAATATAGTGTCCAAATTATGTAAATATGTCCTTTTCATTTATTTGGACACTATGAATAGTAACATCAGTAATTATTTTATTTACCATGTTTAAGGGTAAATCCTATAATTAATGGTAAACATAATATATAATAATATAATACAACGGTAACACTTGTATAAATTTAATTGGATGAGTGTGTCCCTATTGTGATCATCCCTGGGTCAATTTTAGGAAAACATGGAGCATCATTGAAATGATTATGACACATAAAACCATTTTATATAAAATAAAGTACATGATTCCATAATCATGTCTCTCGTAACTAAAAAAATCATAATATTGGGTTCTAAAAGTGATCTATTTGACTATAAATAGTCTTTAAAAAGCTAAAAATATTACATATTTTATGTTATTTATTTATGATTTTTAAGAAATAAATAAAAAATTTAACGGCGACATAATGATCATGTTGTTATTAATTAATTAATTAATTATTCAATTAAATGAGATTAATAAATTCAATATAAATATTATCTGACATAATTTATTCCATTCATGAATTTCATGGAAAAATTTGACTTGTTATTTATGCTTGAAATGAGTTAGTTCGAACAAATCTTCCTCTTATGATATTTTGTAAAGTCAAAAAATTAATAGTGTCCAAATTAACACTATTGTAATTTTAAAATATAAAATTTTTATTAAATGATTTTGGGACAATTTGGATCTAAAATTGAATTTATATTAATTAAATATTATAATTATTTCCTTTGGTGGCCCAACCCTCTTTTATGAAAAGTTACCCATTATTCTCTAATACTCAAAATTATATAGCCTTTTTGGTTTTAAATGGTCTTCCCAAACCTCTTCCTAGAATACCTTCCCACATTCTTGAGGTGGTATTTTTGGCATAAAACTCTACTTAGAGGTGTTAAGGTGTTCTTCAAAGGTGATCATCCAAAGAGGTGATATAATTTTTATGTGTTTTTATTTTATTTCAACATCCAATTCCTCTAAATATTATTCTTCTAGGATGATATAATAACTCTAGTATCATCAATATACTATGAAGTTATTATCATTATCACCAAAATTCTTCTTAAATTTAATCAAAACTGTTAATGACCATTTCATTCGTGTGTACTGGCCCGTGAACCAATATAATTTGTTTTTCACTACCATATATCGAGACTTGTTATAATAATGGTATAAATTTTTAAATATGACATTAGTTTCATATTTATCATTGTAAAGGAATATTATTCACATTATGTTCTTACCTTCAAGGAACAGAAAAATGATAATATCATTCTTACAAACATGTGAACTATAACCTCTACGAAGCGACGAGAATCATTTTTATTCACCACATATCTTGTCTGATATATATAACAATATTGAAATGAATATTATGTTTTAAATAATTTTAATATGATTATATATATATAAAATAATCATTACATTGTTTCCACAATGATAAATGAAAAATGGGAATGTTACTCATGTGTACGTATGACCTAGTGTCTCCATTATTATAATATTATTCCCTTTTCATAAATTAAATGAATGTTTTGGTTTAAAAATTTTAATTGATGTATAAAATCGATTACAATGTCATGAATTTTATTTTTATGATGACAGAATTATGAAAACATGGACTAGTAACATCAAAAACATTTCTATTTTCGACAGAAGTATTGAATATAAAAAAGAAAACATTTGATATGAACATAAATAATTTTTTATTTTTTTAACATGATAATAAGATATATAATAGAAATAATAATAATTTAAAAGATTAATATGTATTTATAAATTAATATAATTTTATTATTACTGAATTTAAATATTTTATGTGATGATTCAGACTTACGGTAAGGGATTTCGTCCCAACGTATAATCCACATAGAATTATTTGTTTTTATGCACTGATTCACTTTTATATGGTGTATGCACTACCCTTTGACATATTATATCACTAATATCTTTATTCTCATAATATTTTTATGTATTGTTTAATGTTTTTTCAAAAATATATTTATTAAATTGTGTCTCATGTTATAATGTTTACTTTAACAAAACATATGATTTTAAATGTTTAAAAGATTTATTGATTAAACTATTTCATATTAATGTCCATTTTTTCAAAATGGTTTTAAGGATTTATTTATATGGATATAAAGATTTTGAAATGTGAATTCATTAAATTATTTTAATATTTTTTTATTCACATGGGACACTTTGAATCAAAAAACACTTGATAAAACTTTTAAAATGGATTTGGAAATGGATGGAATATTTCAATATCTAGAAATGATTTATTGTAATTTTTTAGTGAAATATTGATAATGGTAATATTTTATGTGTTAAGATTATGTAATGGTACGTCAGAATTTGAGATGTGGTAATGTTATAAAAAAATATGGGTGGTTCTTTGATAAACCAAGGGCATGTTAACCCATGATAGATCTCCAATTCAGTGGGTAATGAGACATAGTTTAATGACAAGGTTTCTCCTAAGATATTGTGGGAATATATTATGATGGGTATAAAAAACATATATATGATTTTTAATCCCCATGTAACTATGAATTTGACCATGTAAGTATGATATAGATTACTCAAGTAAACTTTATGATATATGATTTCCATGAGTTTTTCAGGAATATTATGATTTCATGAGGTATGGGTGAAAATTATAATTTTGTGAATATATTTTCATGATTTTCAAATATTCACGGACTAGAGGTTGTATTCATTATTTTATATCCCTTAGTGAGTATTTTCTACTAATCCTATGTTTTTGAAATGTTTTTTCACGGTATTTAATGGGGAATAGAGTCATGATTTGAATCATGGAAAAGTTAGGATGATTGAACATTAAATGAAACCATGATTCATTATAAATGTATCTGTTTTTTGGAATAAATGTATAATGTTTCATGTTTACACATTGTATTTCTATGAATGTTTTTGTATGATTTATGTCCTAATTCTCTAGATCTCTAAAAAATAATATATTACTAATGTGAAATGAAGTCAAATTATTGACATAATCCATGATTTTGTAATGTTTAAGGTTGGGGCTCTAAAGTTGGTATTAGTGGTCGTTTTTATAACTTTATAAATAAGGAGTCTTGCATAATGATTTGGAACATTCAATGTATATTATCTCTGAAAAATCATTGTTTAATATCATTTTTAGATCATGTAATGTCAGTTACAAATGAAATGAGGAGGATTTAAAAAAACATTCTTACCACTTCATGATGACTTTATTACATTAAATATTTACAACATCATGTAAAGATGATTCTGAAACATTTTTTAACATAGAACTCACTTGAATGAAGTTGTTTGAGATATCAAATACTTCCACTGTACCTCGATAACATCATTGATAATGGGATATTTTTAATCAAATTTTATTATCTCAATATTATCATATTTTCAAAAATGATAAATATTATCAAGGAATATTTAGATATTTTACAATATCACAAAATTATAAATAATATTCATATATTCAGAAAACTACTAAAGGAGGATACCCTTAAAAAACATATTTATCCTTTGTTTTGAAATATATCCTTTCAACAAATACTTATGGTACCCTAATAAGAACATTGATTGAATGATTGAACTCAAACCTAGTCTGAATGTATTGTAAAAAGAATGTATTATATGCTATTTTGAAATTATATATCATATAAGATAATTTTTCAAAACTATTTATATCTTATCACCCATTTGACCTAGAATTACAATGTATATTTTTTCAAAGGAAGCAAGTGGTTTTGAATAATAAATAAAAAATTATTTCAATGCATGTGCCTTATACCAACATGAACAAAATTACAACAAAACTAGATAAAAACCATGTTCAAGGTACACTTTTCAATCATATGGTAATAGTTCTATTAAATCATTTAGAGAAGAAATAAAAAAGTGAAATATTTTTTAGTATTTATATGGTTTGATGAATTCGGATTTTGAGTTCCTTATGAGATGGTATGAAAATGAGACGTATAAGAAAACATTTACGGTTAAAACATGTTATGGTTATTTTATAAAATTTATCGCATATTGGGAGTATTTTATTAGAGTGATATAATTTTATAAAATGGAAAACACACTGGATAGGTAGTTACCTTATGCATTATGTATGACCGTGGGGATCAAACACACAACCGAGAGGCGATAATGGTTCATCGCCTAACACTTGACTATGTGAAGTATATGGATAGTTTGACTTAATTTTATTAGTTCAAATATATCAAGGAATAATAAAAACATGATTTATTTTATTTAATATTCTTCAAATGGATATCTTTAGTACAGGAAAATGACTTGGGGATTGAGTGATAAATATAATTTTAGAAGATATTCACTATTTTGGGAACCCTATATTCCCATGGAAAATATAATACTATGGTATTTTATTTGAGATAAAATATTTTAACTATATTTTTGAAGAATCTATGTATTAATTCTTGACATATAGTAATTAGGTTATAAATAAAATGATTATAATATCATGGAGAAAATTTCACTCAGTTAATTACTTTTTAGTACGTTACATAAAGAGTAATTGATGTTAATTGGATAGAAATGTTACAATTTATCTTGTAAGACTATGTGATCAAATCCTAATGAATTTTTGGTTTCAATATTAAATTAACTTATTTTGAGGAATTTTAAATAATATTATTTGATGAATGGTAATTGATAAAAATTGGATATTTCATTTGAATTTTAAAAAGTAAATGAAGTTTTCTTAATATAATGGTTTATTATTTTGGGGGAATTGTATGATTTTGTACTATCCATTTTCGGATTTGGTTAATGATTCAATATAAGGGAAATAAATAGTTAATATTTATTGGATTATTTGATTTCATAGAAGATGAATCTAGTTCATTATGTGAAAAACATCATATTAAATACTCATTATTTTGAGAAAAATATGATTTTTTGTGGAATTTGATTAAAGGATGAAACTCTACCTATCAAGTAAGTATATTAATTTAAATTCGTATTCTATGTAGTAAAATAATTTCATAACTCAATGAAAATGATATTAAATAAAAAATGTTATATGTTTCCTTTTCCTACTATGAAATCAAAGACCATTTTACCAATCACAAATTTATGGTTTTTTGATTGTAAATGTTCTAGTGATCATGTTTTCCATCACTCTACATCAAAACCTGATGGTTATTTTTTCAACCACATCCTTGTTTTTCTACATTGAAAACTATTATGTGATATATCATTTGACATATGTACTTTAATTTAATTTTATTAATGTGGATATTCTATTGACTCTTTTCTAATATTGGATTTCAATAAACTAATATGGAAAAATGAACCCCTGGTTACCATTCCCAAATTTAAAATTGTGGGGACACAATTTCTAAATGGTGAGATGGATGTACCCACCTAGGTAAAAAAAATTAAGAATTCATAATATTTTTTAATAATTATTTATTTATATAATAATCTTACCTTAATGGGGACATTATGTGTGAATGTTTACTAAATATACATAAAGGCATTTCGCGGAAGTCTTATGTTTCATACATGATTAAGATATACCATCAAAATAATAAATTAATAATATTAATATTTTAATAAGCTAGTTATCACCTACCCATTAGAATAGAGGGAATAAATAGTTTTAACTTAATTACAATTATTTTATTTATATGTGTTTATACAAGGATTCATTGGTTACTAACTAAAACTGAAATGAAACTAAAAACCACTGTAATAGAAAGGATCTCTTTCTATGAGAAAAAATTAAATGTTAATAATGGTGTATATAAAATAATAAAATCACTCTTTTTTATAACATTAATTAAATATCAATTCAATATAGTGTTCAAAATCTATCTTATATTTTTTCTATAAGCTATATAAGAATGGATACAATTATACAAATAAAATGAGTGCTTTTCACAAAAATGTAGTTTTACAACCATTTGAAGGATTACCCTTTTAAATCTATATTTCTCACGTCAATATGTTCCATTCTAGAATAATAAATATATGATTTTGATGAAGGACATCAAAATTTACATTGGTTGAATTTTTTGGTATTTATCTGATAGAATTCATTTTTTATGAATATTGAAAAAACACCATTTTAATTCAATGCACACTTTTTTTGTAATTTAATTATCTTGTAATATTATCCTTTTAATAAAATATAGTTTTTATATTTTAATCCCATTTTTTCATTTTTTGTAATTTATCCTTGAAAGTAGATATAAATTCATATCAATCATCTGATGGTTTTTACATCTAAAAAATGTTTTCTGGTTTTGAAAATGAGTATTAATTTTAAATTAATTACCAAAAGATCTATTATTTGAATTAGAAAAAATGGATTCCATATTTTGAATCATATGGTTCAAATTCTATAAATTTATCCTTTTTATTTTTTGGACATTAAGAATATTATCTTTAGTAATAATTTTAATTAAGAAGGTTAATGGTAAATCACATAATTAAAGGAAAAACAATTTTAGATAATATAGAAATACCCTAAATCATTTCAAAATATAATTTGATGAGTCTATCCCAACCATGATCAGCCTTGTGTCGATTTTAGGACCGCATGGAGCCACTTTATTATGATCCTCTCACTTGTAGAAATTTTTTTCAAAAATAATGACCATAATTTTATAATCATATATCTAATAAATAATATTATTTTAATATAAGGATATAAACGTGATCTCTTTGTCAATAAAATTACATTGGAAAGATAAGCATATTAACTATATTATGGTAATTTATTTATAATTTTTTTGAAATAAATAATAAAATTTAATGGTGACATAATGAAGATGTAGTAATTTCTTATTTAAGGAAAAAATTAAATAAACGATATAGTAAATATTAGAATAAATATTATCTGACATAATTTCTGCCTTACAAGAATTTTATGGAAGATTTTGAAATTTTATTGATTATTTAAAGGAATTAATATGAAATTATTTTCTTATTGTAATATTTTTTTAAAACATTACTAATTAATATTGTCATAGTTGACACTATTATTATTTAAAAATAAAAAATATTTTATTAAATTATTTTTGGACCATTTCGAACTGAAATAGAAGTTATATTTGTTGTATATTTTGAGGGTTTCTAAGGGTGCCCCTCTCCTCTCATATAAAAAGGTACCAACTCTTCTATAATAATCACAATTCCAATGACTTTTGGTTTATCCACGAAGTGATCTTGCCTATTCTTAGAGTCCCTCCCCATGATCTTGATGCCTTATTTTTAGAAGAACACCCTCTTTGAGAGTGTTAAAGTGTTATTCATGGGTGGTCAACATAGTAAGAGGTTTCATTTTTTTGCATTTATATTTTATTTATTCTTACACTACCCCTAAATATTTTTCTTCAAAGATAAACTAATAACTCAATTATCCATAATATATAAAGATTTTATTATTTTCATCAGCTAAATTCATCTCCAATTTCATCAAATGGTAAATCAACCTTTTGTTCGTTTGTATGTAGTACTACCACCTCATGAACCGATATAGTTCATTTTTCATTAATGTCAATAAATAGTATTTATAATGATTGAATAATGATTATAATTATATTCATGAAATATTTATCATTTCAAAAGAATAATTTTTGAAGTATTTTCTTACCATATGCGTACGTTTGAAATATCACCATCATGAAGCAATGTAATAATTTTTATTCACTAAATCACTAGCATGATATATATATATATTAATATTTAATTATATTTAAATAATTATTATTATTGTAATAATATAATGATCCTTCTATATTTTTGAAATAATAATTACCTAGTTTCTATATAATAAATGAAAAATTAAATCGTTACTCATGCGTATATATGACATTCCCTCTCCAAGATTATAACCTTATTCATGTTTCATATAATAAATTAATGCTTCAATAAAAAAAGAATATTTCAATTATAAATGTGATTATTATTTCATGAATTTAATTTTGGACATGATGCACTTATGACCACATAGACTAGAACCATCGTAATAATGTTCATTTTTGACTTAACCGAATATCGACATAACATATGATATAAATTTAATTAATTATTTGATTTATATAACAATGTAATATGTATATCAAAAATAATAATAAACCTTAATTTTTTGCTAATACTTATAGAAATTAATATGTGTTTATTATTCAGAAATATAATGATTGTAAGTGATGATACAGAATTACATTTAGGTATTTAGTATCCATATACATTCCATTGATACTAATTTGTTGTTATGCATCTATTAAATATTATATAGTGTATGTAAGGCCCTTTGACATATTATATTATTAATCTCTTTATTCTCAAGATATTCTTTGTTTTGTTAATGTTATTCAATAATTATTTTTATTCAGTAATGTCTCATATGATAATGGGCTTTTACACTGAAAGCATTATTTTAATGGTTTAATAGATTTATTCTTCTCAATAATTCTAATTAATTACAATGTTTTCAAAACGGTTTTATGGATTTATTTATATGAAATAAATGTTTTAATATTTCAATGATTGATTTTATTTTAAAATTATCAAAATTGTGCGAGACGATTTGATTCAAAAATATATTTATTAAATCTTTTAAATGGTTTTGGAAATGGATTTAATATTTCAATATCATGAAATTATTTCATGTGATTGATGAGTGAAATATTGATAATTGAAATATTTTATTTGTGATGAATATGTTATGGTATGTGGAAATTTAATGGGTGGTTTTGTGATAAACCAAAGATGGGCGGTTCCGTGATAAAATGAGGGCTGTGAGCCCATTATATATACCCAATGCATTGGGTAATAAGACTGAGTTAAACGATAAGGTTTTTCCTAATAGATATAGAGAATCTACTATGGTGGGAATTTCAAACATACCACGAAGATTACTCCCTATGAATTTGGTGATGATACATTGTAAGTATGATATGAATGACATTAGATAACATTATGATTTATGATATCCATGGGGTTTTCATGAATATTATGATTTCACGACTAAAGGGTAAAATGCATGATTTTTTAAAAATGATTTCATGATTTTAAAATATTCACTGATTGATGGTTTCATTCAGTATTTAATATCCATTACAATGATTTTGGTTATCATCCCATTTGTTTTAAATATTTTTCACCATATTTGTAAGATCCTGGATCATGTAACGGTGTGTTATCATTTATGAATTGGTTTGAATACATTTTTTTGGTTCATTAAGTGCATTCCCAAGTCCTAGTGGAGGATCCGGGGTGTTCTGGGTGATCGGGACATGAAAATTGGTGACATATGGGTTTTCTAAGTAGGCATCACGGTCCGTGCATGGTTAGTTCTAACCATGCAGACAACCGATGTAAACCATGCAAGATGACATTTTTCAGACAGTATCCTCCACACGGTTTTCACATGGTTTGGAAAAATATGTGGGTAAACCGCGTGAGGGGGGCTCTTTTGGGAAAGAATCCACCACACATGTTGGATACATTTTGGAAAACCGTGTGGGTAAACCGTGCGGCCCAGAAACATTTTAAAATTACTACTTTTCCACTCTTGGATTTTTGAACCAACTCAAGATTTTTTCACATTTCACCCGTCTTTACCCTTTTAAATAACGAAACCTCCCAATGGCTCCAATAGATAAATATACCTCTTGTCTAAGTCTTTTCGTTCCATTGGTTGCGGATCAAACCTCCTGGTAAGGCTAATCCCATCCTTTCTTCTCTTTTGAGTTTTTGGTTTGTGTCTTCTTCTTTTCTATTGGTGGATCCCTAAAACCCTACTATTTGGGTGTGATTTAGGTTGAAGAATCGTAGGATAGAAGTAGTAGAATATATTGGTTTTATTAAGAGTGTGTTCACCCATAAAATCAAGTTAGGTGGTCAACATGTTATATCCCATGGTTTATTTGTGGATTTGATCATCTGTGGTTTTGTTCTTGGGTGTCGCTTGGTGTGTTTTGACTAACCATGGATTGTTTCATTAAAATTGTTATAAAAAGGGTTAATGGGAACCCTCACGATCTTCATGGGATGAATTTAGGTGGATGAGACTAAACTTGGGCCCCCTACAGGGTGATACAACTTTTCTAGACCTAGGGATTGTCAAGAAAAAGTAGGATTGTTGTGTGTTTATGATGAGTCATTGATAAATATGTTGATGATATTGATAGTGTTGGGTTAGAATCTAGTTTATGAACCTATTCATAATAATAATAACCTAAGATATGTTGGGTTAACATGAAAGTGGTTTATATGGGTGAACATGGCTATGTTAAATGAATTCTGAATAGTGTTGGAACATGTAATGGGTTAGAATGTCAAAATGATGAAAGACAATAATGGAATGGATTATGAGTCTAGAAATGAAGCCTGGGGAGATAGGAATAATGGAAAATGCATAGTGCGATAGGAATAATGAACATTGATTTGTGAGATAAGCATAACAAAAGGGAGTGGTCTCAATGGCTGATGATGTGAAATGTGGTAAAGGTGTTAATGGGTTAAAGCATGGTATTAACTCATATGTTTTGTTATTATTTATGTTTATCTTGGGAAATCATTATGATGTAGTGATAATGGTTAATGGATACATATATATATAGAGCCTATGCACACTTCTTGGTAGTGTGACGTATTGACTGAGGTTCTATTCCCACGGGCCAAGTTGGACTGATGCTCTAAACTCCACCCTAATGCCCGAGTTAGGGATGAGGAATAATTCTCTATTCCCATAATAGTTGTATCATCACATACTGATTTTTTTAGTTGAGTATATGTTTGATGGAGAGTTTTACTAACGCTCCCAACTCCATGGTGTATTTCCCATTGGGTACATGATTGTGTACTTGATCTCGTGTAATTATTTTTCTGTTTGATGAACCCATGTTAAATGTGTTGGAAATGGTAAGTAATGGGAAATGGGATGAAATTATAAGTTATGGAAATGGTAATAAATGTTTGTAATGGAAGTAAACTATTTAATGTCACTTAATCATTACCGTGTCATTTATTATTCATTTCCCTATTTTCATGCACATCTGTTTATACCAGATATTTTGTAGACATCGTTGATGGTGGACTAATGATTTGTACTCACACCCTTCTCAGGACACTGTTGGGTACCTATGATGAATTCATATTTGAAACACAATAGAATGGAAAAGGTCTTTTATAGGCAGTTGGGTTTCTACATTTGTGTGTGTGGGAAGACCCAGACTTGGTGTCGAGACTTTTCAGGGATTTTGCTGTTGTCTTAATTTTTTTGGTTTTATTCCCTTTTCACATATATCATGGAATGGCCTATTTAATATTGGACATGGTTATACTATGTTTGGGAATGGTTGTTTATGAATACTCTCATATTATTTATTATTATTCTTCAATTTTGGTTATAATCTATTATGGCTTACTCTGATAAAAAAGGGTGTATAGTCTCCCCAATTGACTATTCAGACCCCCGCTACTAGTCGACAACCTTTGGCATACGAGGATGTATGCTTAAGGCATGTAACCACCTGGGTGAAACCATATGTTTAGTGGGTTATAGGTTTGGGACGTTACAACATTTATGGGAGAACATATTCATGGATGGGATCAGCGAAAAGTAATGATGATTAAACATTAAAAGAAACCACATTTAATTTTAAAAGTTTCTATTTTTTAGAATTAATTGATTCTATTGTAAGATTCTTCTTTTAATTTATATTATTTTTTATGTATGAGTTTTTTTATATTTCACTAGATTTCTAATCATTAAAATATCCTAAATGACAAATAAAGTCAAATTATTGAATTTACAAAAAATTATATAATGTTTATGTTTGGGGATTTATAATTTAGGTATTTCCAAACCCACTAATATCAGAGAAATAAATTGGTTTCATGGATTAGTAGGGTATTACCTATATTTTCAGAGAAGTTTATCATTATCTTCTATCTATCTAACAATTTTAATTCTAAAATGGGTAATTTTTGTCTTCATAGAAGTATGAAAGGAATGCATTGAGGACTTTAATAAGAGGGTAGTCCCAATGAATTTACTCAATATACCAATAAGTGGAGATTGTTTTTTAAAGACATATATTCATAGAACAATTTATTGGGTTGTGAAATATTGAAAAATTAAAAAAAATTATCCAATGCCTCGTCATAGTTGATGATATATTAAAAAACCTAAATGATTCATGATATTGTGTTAACATCTGTTATCAATTCCTAGAAAATCTAGTAGAACTATATATATGATGATAACTATTCCATATATATATTGATCAAAAGATTCTAAATTATATATTCAATAAAAATTATTGCAATTGGTATCATATAAATTGGTTTGATATATTTAAGGAATATTATTTATATATTCAATACCTTCTGATAAAGGTAAACAATGTAACCAATTCTCTAAGTAAAGACCCAACTAAATTATCAATGATACGAATTAATAAAATACCCTATCTTCATGGATATCCAAGGGATATATTTGGAAATCATAATATTTACAAATACATCATATCATCCAAAGATGATTCCCTAACCTTTTATCTAAGATAAGTCAATGGATGCACACATGTATGATGTTGAGATTTAAAAGAAGGGTTAATGGAGAAATCATTATAAATTCACTATCATCAAGAATGGTGTGATTTTATTTGGAACATAGATTTATAGTGCTTATTCAATTGATATATCAATGGGGATAATAGATAAGGATCATAACTGATCGTTGTATATCCATCCCTAAAGTACCAAGATGTATTGTGATCACCGATAACAATTCTGGCGAAATAACATTGAGAAAGAGATTACAGAGTATATATCATGGTTCATGGTATATAAAATTGATAAAGGAGAGATAAAAAAGTCTAGAGGGATGATAAATCATATTCATATACCTCCATCATATGTGATTATTTCACTATAGAGGTTTTCACTAGTCTCTCGAAGACATCCAAATGAAATAATGTGATATGTGTTGTGGTGGCTCGAATCACCAGAACTACCCACTTTATTTCTATTCGGGAAGAATTCCCGCTAAAACAAATGTAAGAACCCAAATATTCTTTCAAGACATGATTTCCTTTTTGGTCGTTTTTGGGAAAAAGTGGAATTTCTAGAAATTTTTGTAGTACACAACGTGTACTTTATGAGTACTTGTTGTGTACTCTATTGCCATATGAAGCCATGTGATGGCCATGTAATGTCCACCTACATAGCCAGGTAGGGGTGACCTGGAGGCTTCCTAAAATAGGATATGTAAATGGAAAGTACATGCCATGTATTTACTTTTTTTCATTTAATGTACCAGGGACACGTCTAATCTCTATAAAGGCCTTCTTCCCGACCTAATTTTCCCGAGAGCTCCCGTATATCCATGATCTTCCTCGAAACCCCTGACCGAGCATCTGATATCTGATTTGATCTCTATTGATTGCATTGTAATCGACTGGTTAAGCTCTTACTTCTTCTAGAGCATTGTTTCGGGATTCCTCCACTTTCTCAAGTTATCCTTAGTTGAACATTTTGAGTGGTTTTTGTAGATCTAACCTTTTCTTGGGAGATTCAAGGATTGAGGTTCACATATATCGATCCTACTACACTGAGGTTGGTGGTTTGTGATTTTCCATTGAAAGACTTTGAGTTATATGTGCAATTTTGTCCAATACCCTTGAACGGGGTATTGCGTGTTTATCGTTTTAACCCTATTATTTTTCTATTATGCTGGTATGTGTGAGTAGAGTTTAATTGAATGTGAATAGAGTTGATTTTAATTCATTGGATGTGTTTTACCATGCATGTTCTATTTACGACCATTTAGTCCTATTTATTCATTTGGCTTCCTTGATGTTTTCCCATGCCTAGTATTGTAGGATGGAGTGATTATTTTATCTAACATTATTGATATTTTATAGACTGTTTATCCATGTACTTCTTGAGGTTTACATTGCTCGTATTGCATTGCTATGCTTTTTTGACATTCATAGGTTCGTGAGAACCCGGTGTAGTAGAAAATAAGGGGAATTGACCGTGTGAGCTTCCTCAGAAAGTCTGTATCACTATTGACTATAAGGGGAATTAACTGTGAGAGTATCCATAGAGAGTCATTATCACTTTTAACTATAATGGGAATTGACCATGTGAGCTTTCGTAGAGAGTCTATAACGCATTAGACTATAAAGGGAATTGACAGAGAGAGCTTCCTCAAAGATTATTTGCAGTATCCTTGTTTTGGATGAACTAGATGGGTTGGCTGAGAGTACTACCTAGAGGGTTACTGACTTTGAATTATTGTTTTTGATATATAGAATTGATTGCATTGAAACTGTGGATTGTTTACTATTAAGTACATCCTTGTTTACTAGTTCTTTTTTACTTGTTACCTGCCACATATTCACTGACTATTAGGCACAGATCTTGTGGTAGTTTCCTATTGTAATTTATTCTCACATCGAGTTTGGGCAACACTTCTGGGCCCAAGAAGATTATATTGATACATGTATAGATAATGGAATTCTACCTTATACTTTAGGATTTTTACTACTTTAGATCTGGAGAGCATGTGACCAAGCCTTGGCGTGCAATGCTGTGGATCTATTACTGCTTTTTTCTTTGTACATGGGTTTTGTACTATAATTCAGCATTGTGACTTGTTTGGATTATTTCCTAGACACATGTATCATGCATCATATATATATGTGTGTTCTCCAATTGTTTCTTTCATCAGTCTTCCACTGTTACTATTGTTTATTATGTTTACTTCTTCTGATATTGTATATCTATTTACTTCCACTATGTTACTATGCCAATGAGGGTGTAGTTTCCCCACTATCACACCCAAAGCCTTTACTGGTAGTCAACAGCCTCGAGAGTTTGGGGTAGTGAACTTGAGGCCTTGTGACCAACTGAGTATGGGGTGCCATTGGGTAGCTTCTAAAACCGAGACGTTACAAAGTGGTATTAGAGGGATTCTTTTCTTCTTGACTTACGGTTTGGAGCCTATAGTGTGGGATAGGACAAAAATAAGTAATTTTTAATAAGTTGTGCCCGAGAGTAGCTAACCCATGTATAGGGAAAAGACAATATACCTCGTTGATTTCATGTTTTTTGGTTTTTATGTTACAATTTATTTTATTTCACCTTCAATGATTCACATGTTTTCTGATGTTATTGTTGATGTTATTGAAGTTCTATTTCTGTTGGAACCCGATGAGAAGATGGTATGCTATCACAAGCATCAAATAGCCACTTTCTAGGAATCACATGTCATGCATTTTGTCAATGAAATTTAGGGAGCATTAGCGATAAAAATTTTTTGTGCTAGATATGAAAGCTATTATGATATATGACATGATGAAGTAACTAATTTTTGATAGGGTGTTGATTTGTGTAAGGTTTTGTTTGAATGAAATCCAAAATTTGGCTCTTGAGGTCTTATGGGCCCTCATGGATCAAAAATTGGGGGATCATTGGCTTTTTCTTCATATATATGACATGTATAAATACCAAGCATTGATTTGCAGGAGTATGGGCCCTCACGGATCGAAATTTGGCACTTTAAATGTTCGTTTCAGTTTTTTCTGGGTTTCAGAGTAGTTTCTGAGGCTTACTATCCAGAAAAACATAGAATACAATGTGTGTGATGTAAAATACACGCCATGTGTTCTTTTATTTAGAAAGAAGTAGTCTTTCATAAGTACATGCCATGTACTTTATGTACACACCCTGTAGTATATAACCGTGTCTCATACTATGTGGGAAGAGACATAGGTTATGGAATCATGGTATGAAATACCTTGTACGCGATGTACATTACATGTTGTAGAACTGTTTAACCGGTCGTGTCACTAACAAAACGGGTCATTTGAGTCTCTTCTTGTACATAATTTCAGGCATAAAGACATCATGTATTGTGAACCGTCTATCCAGCTATGTCACTAACCACATGGGTCAGTGAATCTCATCTAGTACTTGTCGTGTCTGGAGAGAAAACACTCTGTATTTTTCTTCTTGGAGAACCGTGTAGCATAGTAATGTAGAAGGACTTATGTAGGGGAAGAGAAGTCAAGTACATGATGTGTGTTAGAACAAAACATTGTGTCTTTGGGGTGTTACATGACCTGGGTTGGCAGAAGTACATGACCATGTGAAGGGACTCATGGAACACACCATGTAGTCCTTATACATACCATGTATACATGTTTAGGAAAACCTAAATCCATTTCTTCTCTCGTTCCCTTCTTACACATCAAGTTTCGGTCAGTGTTAATCTTGATCTAAGATTAGTGCTTGACCATGAAGAGTAATGCCAGCGAGACGTCCTCCAGTTTCATTCCAGTTACAAGGAATATATTAGACAATAGATATGGATGATCAGGGACTACCAGCAGATCTTCTAGTTGTGCCAGTCTTGGAAACAATAGTTATAACTAACACAGGTACCAGTGCACAGTTTTGGGAAGGCTTTATGAGGATGATGATGAAATTTTAGGGTGCACCGCCTCTTTCCCCGTCGAAGGACGAATTGATGTAGGTCTTTTAGTAAAAACATCCTCCCACATTCATAGGGGCAGGAGGACCTCAGGCTACAGAGTAATGGATAGAAATCATGCTGACAATCTTCGAGCTTCTGGAGATACCTTCAGAGAGGAGGGTAAATCTCACTATGTACATGCTTTGAGACTCTGACAAGAGGTGGTGGGATGTGATCTCACTGGCGGGATTCCAGAAAGTCTATGCTTCATATGAGTTTTAGTGCATCTTCTATGACTACTTCTACCCAGAGACGTTGAGGGCCAATCAAGCCCAAGAGTTTATGTGATTGGATTAGGGTACTTTTTCTATTTTCAAGGATTCCTCTCACTTCACCGAGCTTCAGTGCTTTACACCATTTCTAGGGGAGATGATTTTTTAATTACACAAAAGTTTGATGATGGTATCAATCAAGATATATGATATTAGGTAAACATCTATAGGTTGAAACTGATATCATCAATATTCAACCAGGCACTAATCACCGAGCGCAATCTGAGGGATTATGGAGTTGTGGGCTAGGGCAGTTCAGAATCCAGAGTTAGTGCTCCATCAGTTGATTGCAGGAAGTGACTCAGAGAGAATGCACGTGGAGATCTAAGTAGGCGGGATGCAACTTATGGTTTCCAGGTGGTGTGCTTCTAGTTTGGGAATAGTGGCAATATGATGCCACATTGCCTGAGGGACCCAGTGGAGTGCCGATCTTGCTGCAATATTGGTCATCTTTAGCATTTGAGTCGGTTCTTTTCAGTTGTAGCTAGTGAAAACCATTCTTCGATGAATCCTCATTCAGGAGCAACATCACCATTTCCTCACCATTTTGGGATCATTAATTCTTCCTTCCATTCAGGCTGAGGTGGAGGTCGTGACCATGGTAGTCAGTCACTAGGTATCCAGCGACAACAGGGTGGATAGGATTAGAGTGGTTAGGCAGGGACACAAGGTCGTGGTTCCTACCACACTATTGTAGTGGATGATACACAGTAGGAGCAAGACCCCAGACCCTCTACAGTTCGAGGTACAAGTTTATTAGCCTCAGTCTTAGCTTTTTCTCTTTTCGATGCAAGGGCTTCCCATCGCTTTACATCTGTTGCTATTATGGAGAGCCTTGAGATCTATATCTTTTCATCTGTTCATATCTTGAAGCTAGACACTCTGTTGTGGACTAGAACGGATAGTGTGCGTCATTGTAAGTAGTGAACTCTAGAGGTTGGTGGGTGTCACTTTTTAAGGGACCACTATGTTCTAGTGATGACAGGCTTCAATGTCATTCTTGAAATGGGATGGTTAGTTCCCTTCCAAGAATTTTTCAACTATTATCACCATAGGGTGAGTTTTACATCAATAAACGGACGATCGATTCTTTATAAGTGCGGATGGGATGTCCAAGTGAGTAGAGAGGGACCTGAGCATCATGTGTTATGAGGGTTTACAGCATAGATTGGAAGTATTTATCTGGATGACTAGGGGACTTCACAAATGGGTATTCCTCTAATGGTGGATTGTTTCAGGTGCATTTTTCTAGAGGACTTTTTAGGTTTGGCTCTTGACCGTGAGTTAGAATTTTCTAATGATCATGTGCCAGGAGAGGCACCCATGTCCATTTCTCCTTATAGGATGGCTACAACAGAGTTACAAGAGCTCAAGAAGTAGTTGGAGGAGTTGCATGCAAAGAGTTTCATCAGACCTATTACATTTCCTTGGGGTTCACCTATCCTGTTTGCGAAAACGTTGGACGGTACCCTCAAGAATTTTTGTGTATTATCAGATGTTAAACCAATTTATGGTCAAGAACTATTATCCCTTACCAAGGATTGATGATATCTTTGACCATCTTCGAGGAGCCTTGGTGTTCCAGATGATTTCCTTGAGATCTAGTTATCATCAGTTGCATGTTAGACCATCTGATATACCTCTTGCATCCTTCCAGAGTAGGTATAGTCTATACGAGATTTGGTTATTCCGTTCTGTCTGATGAATGCGCCTGCAGTTTTCATGTCACTGATGAACTGAGTGTTCCATCCATACTTTGATTCTTTCATGGTGGTCTTCATGCACGACATCTTGGTGAACCCTCACACTCGAAATGACCATGCTACCCATATTGAGTTCATTTTGAGTACATTGAGAGAGCATCATTAATAGTCTATGATCTCAAAATGCCACTTTTGGATGGACGCGATTCACTTGTTGGGACATGTTATCTCAGAGTCAGGAGTATCAGTCGACCCAGAGAATGTGAGAGCAGTAGTTTCTTTGGAGCAGCCAAAGAACTTCTTTGAGGTACAGAGTTTTCTCTGGCTGGTTGGTGACCACAAACATTTCCTCAATGACTTTTCTCGCATAGCAGTTCCACTAACAGGTTTGACTAAGATGGGTGAAAAGTTCTTATGGTCAGATTCTTGTGAGTAATCCTTTCAAGAGCAGAAATAGTAGTTGAATTTAGCACCAGTACTAGTCTTGATAGTGCCGAGCAAGAGCTATACAGTTTACTGTGATGTGTCAGGTATCTGGATGGGTGCTTTACTTATGCAAGGGGAAGGATTTGTTGCTTACAAGTCTTGGAATATGAGTCCACATGAGAGGAATTACCCGACACATGGTCATGAGTTGGTTGTAGTTGTTCATAATTTATGTTGTTGGAGAAACTACCTGTTGGGAGAGAATTTTGTGGTTTCACTGACCAAAAAAGCCTCAAGTACATCTTCACTCAGCATGACCTGAACATGAGTCAGCACAGGTGGGTAGAATACCTTCAGTATTTTGACTTTGATCTTTCTTATACACCTGGGAAAGGCTATTTCGTGGCTGATGCATTGAAAAGGATGACTCAGGCAGTGGAAGTTCAAGGGGTCATAAGTGAGTGGTAAATTATGGATTTATTCTTTGAGATGCATTTGGAGGTTTATGAAATATAGGGAAATCATTTCTTTCTTTTGTAGATGTTACCTCAACTCTTCTCGATCAAGTTCGAATGAGGCATCTATCTGATTATGAAGGCCCAGTCCTACGGGACAGTTTTTTCAGGAAAAGACCCTCTTCTTGGATGGACCATAGTCAAGGATGAGATCTTGTATTTCCAAGGGCGTGAATGGGTGCTAGAAGACATACGCGAGGACCTGATGCAGGACCTTCATTCCTCAATTTCGGTAGTTCATCGTGGTGTCACCAAGATGTATTTTAATCTACACCATTAGTATTGGTGGCCAATTATGAATAAAGATGTTGATGGTGTCGTCATGAGGTGTTCCACCTGTCAGAAAATGAAGGAAGATCATCAATGACCATCAAGAATTTTGCAAGAGTTACCCATTCCTAATTGAAAGGGGAATGACATCACGATGGATTTCATGAAAGGGTTGGTGAGGTCACCTCGAGTGAATGATGCAGTTTGGGTTGTCATTGAAAGACTCAAGAAGGTTTCTCACTTCTTGAAAATCAAGGAGACTATCCATGTTGATGAGATGGGATGGTTGTACATCAGATATTTTACATTTAAATGGTGTTCGAGACTCCATTGTTTCAGAGAGAGATGCATATTTTACTTCTCAGGTCTGGCTGGGGATTCAGAAGTATTCGGGTATATAGGTACTTTTGATTACCGCTTACATCTCCAGACAGATTGCCAGTCCGATCGTATGATTCATCTTCTTGAGGACATGCTTCGTTCTTGTATTCTAAATTTTGGAGGTTCTTGGGAGAAGCGCAAACATATTGTAGAGTTTTATTATAATAATAGTTTTCAAGAAACAATTCATATGGCACCTTATGAGGAATTGTATGTTAGGCCATGCTGATCACCCTTATGTTGGATAAAGTCACGAGAGGTAACAATGTTGGGAACTCATCTTTTCCGGGAGACCATCGAGAAGATATAGTTGATTTGGAAGAGGAAGGCTACTTCCTAGTCACGATAAAAAACTTATGCTGATCAGCAGAGACGTCCTCTGGAGTTCGAGGTCAGGGAACAAGTTTTCCTGTGTGTCACACCGATGTTGGGACACAGAAGGATTAGAAGATATGGTGGGATTTCACCATGGTACATCGGGCCATTTGAGATTTTAGTGAGAGTTGGGCCGGTTGCCTATCAGTTGCGATTACCTCAGAGGTATTGGTTTTTTCATGACATCTTTCACATTTTTCAGCTTCGATGTTACTTCTCAGACTCGTCTCATGTTTTCAACCCGAGGAGGTTGAGTTGGAAGTGTGTGCATATTTTTAGGAGCATCCTATCTAGGTTGTCAATCAATGTAAAAAGGCTCTCTGTGGTTGGTCTGTTCCTCTGGTATGAGTGCTATGGTAGAACGGGTGACTACAAGACAAGAATTGGGAGAGGTACGCAGATGTACGATCGTAGTGTCGAGATCTCTTTAGGGTTTCTTCTTCTACACCGCCTTTATAGGGAAATTTAGAGGAGAATTTCATTAATGGGTACTTTATAAGGACCCAGATCTTATTTTCAAGTATGTATTACTTTTCTGGTCATTCTTGAAAAAAAGATGATATTTTGGAAATTTTGGATGTACACACCATGTACTTTATGATTACATGATATGTACTTTATAATTACACACCATGTACTCTGTTTCCCCATGAATCTGTGTGCTCGTCGTGTTATGGTCGTACACACGGCTTTGTGGTGGTGACTTGAAGGCTGCCTAATGCAGCATATGAAAACAGAAATTAAATTCCATGTACTTACAAAGTACACGCTTTGTATTTTCTATTTTTTCAAACAACGTACCAGGGTTATGTCTAATCACTAGAAAGGCCTTCTTCTTGACCTAGGTCATCCAAGAGCTCCTTTATGGACAAAATCTTCCTCTGATCCCCCGACCGAGAATTCGATCTCCGATTTGATTGCCATAAATTCCATTGGAATCTCCTCAGTATGCTCTTCCTTCTTCTGGATCATCGTTTCATGATTCTTCCTCTTTCTCATGTTATTCTTGGTTGAAGGTTTTGAGATTTTTTTTGATCTTCCATGTTCTTGGGTGATTCAAGTCTTGAGGTTCACGTATATCGATCCTACAGCACATAGGTGGGTGTTTTGTGCTTTTTCGTTGAATGTCTTTGAGTTATATAATCAATTTTTTTTCAATACCCTTGAATGGGGTATTGCTTGTTTACCGTTTTAAACTTTTTCTTTTCCCATGCCTAGTACTGTAAGATGGAGTTATTATTTTATCTGACATGATTTGATATGTTTTAGACTGTTTATCCAAGTAGTTACTGTGTTTTACTTTGGTCTTCTTTTATTGCAATGCTTGTCTGACTTACATAGGGTTATGAGAACCTTGTGTGGTAGACATAAAATGGGAATTGACCATGTCAGCTTACTCAAAGAGTATTTATCACATTTGACTATAAGGGGAATTAACTGTGAGAAATTCCTCAAAGTGCCTTTATTAGTTTTGATTGTATGGGGAATTTAATATTTGAGCTTCCTCAGAGAGTCTTTAATTCTTTGGACAATAAGGGGAATTAACTGAGAGTGCTTCCTCAGGGAGCCTTTATAGTATCCTTATTTGGGATGAACTAGAGGGGTTAGGTTTAGATTACTACCTAGGTGGTTACCTGCTTTTATTAGTAGTTGTTGATATATGGAACTGATTGCATTGAAACTATGGATTGTTTGCTGCTGAGTACTTCCTTGTTTACGGGTTTTTTATACTTGTTACTTATCATATATTCACTGACTGTAAGGCACATATCTTATGGTGGTTTCCTATGGGGAGTTATTCTCAGACCCTGTTTGGGACATTCTTTTTTGGCCCAAATAGATTATATTGCTGCAGGTATAGATTAGGGAAACCGCCCTTCTACTTCAGGATTTCGACTGCTTTGGAGCTGGAGAGCATGGGACCAAGATTAGGTTTGTGATGCTATGGAGTTGTTGATAATTTTTTCTATGTACTTGGGTTTTTTACTGTATTTCAGCAATGTGACTTGTTAGAATTCTTTCCAAGACACATGTATCATGAATCATATATATATATATATATGTGATCCTGTTGTTTCTTTCATAATTATTCTATTGTTAATGTTGTTTAGTGTGTTTAATGATTCCACAATTTTATTTCTGTTTACCTCTAATGTGTTACTCATCCAACGAGGGCATAATTTCCCCACCATCACATCCAAGGCCCTCGTTGCAAGTCGGAAACCTCTGGCTTTTAGGGAAATGCATTTGTGGCCATGTGGGTAAATAGGTACGGGTCGCCTCTAGGTGGATTTTGAAACTTATATGGTACAAAAATAATACCATTATATACATCATAGAAGTGGTGAGGATGAATGTTGGTACACATTTGATAATATTAGATCAGGATCCATGGTTCCATTATAAATTCACTGAAAAACTCCAACATTGTCTTAATGGTGAATTGAATTTTTGGACACCCTATCACACCAAATATAATTTCCAAACTAACTGATCTATCTAAAATATCAAGGACATGATGAGATCCTAGTCAATAAAATTTAAAAGAGGATGGTAGCAACATCTCCCATTGGATGAGTTATCATATAACAATAGCTTCTACTCGAGTATTCAGATTGATCCATATGAAACTCTATATAGAAATCGAGGTAGAAGTCCTACTTCTTGGGATGAAGTAGTGGAATGAAAGCTACATGGAAGAAATATTGTGAAAATGATGATAGAGATAGTTCAATGTATCTAACAACATATACAATATTTTTGAACTTGGAAAATTATCTATTCATACAACTCATAAAGGTACTTTTTGTTTCATTTTGTAGATAATGTTTTCCATCCAATATCACCATGGAATAGGTTCATTAATATTTCAATGAAAGGGAATCCTATCCTTAGGTACATTGGACATTTTAAATCTTTTATAGCATAACAGTATTTTCCAATCAAATTTTAATTCCACTAAATATCTTCCATGATAATGATGTGTTACACCTATCTCTCTAGATGATGTAAACACCCAATCAATCACATGTACTGAATTGAGAGGTGGTATAATTGGATAACATCCTATCATATGAAGTGTATCTAGTAAATATCATGGACCACAGAGACAACATTTTTTTAATAAAACATCCCATGTCCTTAAAGTCTTATGGTGGAAATATAAATATGATGTGGAAAAAATGGATTTAGAGGAAACAATGATTCCTAAGTACCCTCACATATTCAAATCGTAGAATTTTATTTATCATCTTGAATAAAAATATTCTGATGGAGGGAATAATATACTGACATGTTGTTTAAAAGTAAAATTAATTTACTAAGTATATTTTGGTTTTATTATATTATATAATTTAATACAAGTATAATATTTAATGAAAAAAACAATAATTTATATCATTAATAATTTATATTTCATTAGTAAGACCTGAAACAAATTAAAAATCAAAACTTTATAATTTAGAAAAAAATATAAAATATAAAAGTTAAAATGAGAAAATATGGATCAATCCAATATGTTAGAATCATATCTCCCATAACCAATAATATATAAATGAAACAATATATTAGTTTACCAACAAACATCATTAGAAATAAATATATATGACCATGTGTGTAATTGTAGTTATTATTGACTAATGTAATGAAGTGTTCTTTAATGCTGGTAATGGGACAATTTGAATTGTATCCTGACCAACCGAAATAATAGCCTAACAGTTGGGAATAAAAACATGACTATTGAAATCATAATTTGATGAAAAACTTATAAATTATTACATAATAAATATTTACCATGAATGATTTATGAAAATATAAGAATTTTACTACCAAAAAACTAAATTCCATGATTAAAAATACAATGAAAATATAAAAAGGTTTTTAATAGACTATATTTTAATATATATCATCAATATCATAATTATTATATTAAAATTAAAATTTACTTGTGATATAATATTATTTTGATAATATTAGTTAAAAAATTAAATCATTACGTCGATGTTTCCCAATGATCATATTGATGGTAATTTTTTATAAACTAAAAATTTTAGGTCAATAGTAAAAATATTGTCTTTCATATAATTAGTATATATTAAAATAAATTATCCATGATGTAATAAGAACCTAATAATTTATATAAAATGAGGTTTGGAAAAAAAAATTAATTACATAAATGAGTCACTAAAATATTATAATATTAATTTATATACCTAAAGAGGAATTTCTGATACCTAAAGTCAAAAGTTATCCATTTACATAACATTTTTTTCATTTATTTCCTCATTAGATATTAAAAAATAAAGTAATTTCAAATTATATATGTTTTTAAAGTCCTAAATATATATATTTTATTTATATGAGATTTTTATTTTCCTAAATTCACTATTAATGTTTTTACTAATGATATAATATTTCACTCAATATTTTATTGTTTAAATACGAATCTCATCTTTATAAATAACTCATCTTCCTACCGTAGGAATGAAACACTTATCTAACATTCTAATGTTATTGTTATTCGAAAATACTCTATAACAATCCCTTATAAAAAATAGGTATATGGTGGAGTTAACCATCCCCATTTACCATGGATTTTAATTTTCATAAAAGGGGAGCCACAATATACAAATAGTATTTTTTCTATCACTTCTCTCATTTTATTCTTATTCACTGTCTTTTTTCAAATTAATATAGAATAAAATATATAAGGGTTTATTTATTCCGAATTTTTATATTATATTAATTTTGTTAAAATACTAAAAAAATTATATTATGATTTATTTATATTATATACACTATAATCTTTAAATTTCGTAAACCTTAATGTTAGTGGTCGGTTAACTTCAAATGAGGACATTTCTATGACACAAACCTTTTTTCAGGTACAAATTAATTAATCATTATATATTTATTTATGTATTTCATAAATTTATTTATAATTTTTTATTCTTATGTATATATATCTTTGAAACATGTTTTGAACTCGATGAAAAATGTGAAATATATACAAAAATCATTATATTTACATGATTCAGTTTAATCATCATAAATTATGAAATATAAAAAAATTGTAATAAATGTTAAATAGATAAAAATAAAATAATTTACTTATAATTAAAAGTTTAAAGGAATTATTATACATATTAAGGAGATTAAAAATATATTAAATAAAGTAGTAATTATGTTATTGAGGTTTCTCAATCTCAGGTCATATTCTTTTGATTCCTACTCATTCACATAATTTTCCATATAGGTATTACTCTGATTTTCCTTAAATATAAATTGAATATTCATCCATTTTAATTTTGGGGTTATAAATACTTCCACATTTATTTATAATCCATTTAAATGGATTTTTATTAGACACTTTCTTTCGAAACACATCTTGTACTCCTCTTGTGTTGTTTATTCTTCACTCAAGACCAACAATTTCATGCTTATTGGATTTTTTTTTTCATTTGGGAAAACACATTTTATTCATAAAATCATTCCTTATTATATAATTTTATAACACATTCCTTTCCATGTGTTATTTCATGATTATGATTGTGATATGTTCTATGTGTTATGCATGATAACTTAATTATACTTATTTGATTAGTTGGAATATAATTATAGAAACCAAAAATGCATTGGTTAATGTGATATATCTCATGAGTTAACAAGTATTTTGCTTGAATATGATTTTTTATTGATTCAAAATTATTATGTCATGATTCTGTATATATTTTTTTCTTTGAAATTATGATAAGATTATTCCTAACCATGTGTGGTATTTTCCCATTAAGGCATGTTGTCTCATTTTTATGCATTTCCACAATCCATAATGTTATTAACTATTTCCATTATTATTATGATATAGAAAACATGATTATGGTGTAATGATTATTTTTATGCTCACCCATGTACTATTGTTAATTTTTTTTCATCTCAACTTATATTTTCCCTTATTAGGCATTTAACTAACCCCCATTCATTGATTTATATCATCATGTGACTACATGCACTATAGAAAAAATGAAAAAAAATTACATTCACAATGAAGACGGATTTCAATAATGATTATGAAATATTAAATATATTTGATGTATGATCCTAATATTTTTGAGATTCTAAAACATTCAGTCCTTGAATGTTTTAATATTATGTTTATTTTTATTAAAATTATGTAATAGACATGTCCGAAAAATTAGTGTTTCTATAGTTGGTATCAAGGGAATGGTTTAATTAATTTGTTAATTATTATTATTGAATGTTATTAACACCCATAGGTTAAGTATATATAAAATAAAATGTATGTGATGATATTTAGAATAATTCTAAAAAAATGGAACCCATATTATATGACTTTTTCCTTTATTTTCATATATAAATAAATTATTTATTATTTATTTATTTTTTAATTTTCTTTGATCCATATCTAATTTATAAAATGGTTTGAATGAGAAGATACAAGGTCAAAAACATTGTGATGGATAATAAAACAATTTCCTAAATGAAATCCCCAATGTCTAGGAAGGTGCAGTTCAAAACACTATGAAGATCCTTACCACGTTTTCATAGGCTACGAATAATATCTTGAATAATTCATAACACATACCACTACCCAATGTGGTTCATGTAGCCATTATTTTCATCCTATGGAAAATACCACTAAGGATTAGCGGATCATTTTATCCACATGATATAGAATAGCGGGTTAACTCAATGGATACTATCTCTTATGTATTTAACTATTCTGAGAAGAAAAAGGTGGCATTGGCCTTCTATTATTTAGATAAAGATGATGGTCAATGGTATAAATTGATTAATAACACCAAGATGAAGAATGACATATTATACATTTTTTGTAAAGCGTTTATGTTAATAATTTTGATCAAGTAATTCCCTAGAACTCATCAAACATAGGTGGAGTAATTATTTTCATATTTGAATAAAAAAGGATTGAGTGTCTATCACTATATATAAAGAAATATTTACATGTATTTAATTATATGGTAAATATTTTTTATCAACAATTATATAAAAATATGTTGAATATATAGTGGAATAAAACCACACCATCAAATGGATCTGTCTATATAATTATTTAATATCTATGAAGAATTAGTTCAATTTTACCTCAATATATATATTTAGTTTCTAGAATTTTCCCATGGTTATTGTGATAATAATAGAATAATAGAGTCTCAAGATGGTGGGGTAAATTAAAAAGATGGAATTATGATCCAACCACCCACATGTCAAATATGAATGACGAAACCTCATTTGAATTTCCAAAAAGATATTGGTAAATGCTTCAAATGTGCGAGAAAATCCAACCAAGATCATGTATGTCGAATAGACATGAATAATGTTTCTAACATGATCAAGTATTGTAAGGAACCATCTAATTTACCACCCGTAGTCCAATGATTTAGTTTTAGGGAGAAATGTCACTATCCAATCTAGTATACTAAACCACGTGACCATTATGGTAATTAGCATAGACTACCACCAGAGATAATAGTTCACGAGAAATATTATTCCATTACTATTATTGATGATGTATATAGATGTGAATTCAAATAAGGTACACATCCATTTCACCAAGAATGTAACATTTTTTATTTCATCCTGGTTCAATAGATTGATTTATATAATACACGATTACTATAACTATTGAATTGATTCCATGATAAATTAGAGTAGTGATATATAAATAAACTCCTTGGGGAAAGATAATTGCAAACCACATGTTATAATGTTCTCCAGATAGTGTTTTTGGGATGGGTCTTCTATAAAATCTAATAATCCTTCCAATAGATGATTTTCACACAATAGATTTCATTGATTAGATCTCATTATACTATGAAAACAAATTTTTTTGAGAAATGGAAATATCCTCCAATATTCCAAACTATCGCATGATTCTGTGAAAACATATTGAATATTTGAATCAAAAAAAAATAAAAAGATATAAGATTAGATGTATTAGTAAATCCCAATAATATTAATTATATGACTAGTAAATTTCATTTAAGGATAGTATTTTCACATCACAAAATAAATACATTTTGAAAATGACATATGTCTCTCCAAAGTACAAATGAGGTAAGAAACCCACACCTTAGGTTTTTTCTTACTTCATTTGAATTCAATCCGCATTTATTATATCAATATATTGATTATAAATCTTTTGAAAACATTATTCTAGATAAAAATAAAACATATCATTATTTTTTATTTCATAATATCATTTAATCAATAATTATTCTGTAAAATGGACATTCAAAAAAATGGTCTGTTTTCCATTCATGTTCTAGTTCGAGGGTTTTGGTACATGAAAATTCAAAATTATTTCATCACATATATAATGTTAGTTTTTAACCATGTATAATATTAATTTGTTATATATATATATATATATATAATTAATTACATTAAACTCTAGATATGATAATATGTGCCTACACACTGGTGATGTTTTCATGTTTCTACAAGGATAATGGAAGAATAGAAAATAAAATTTCACCTTTACAGTAACACCCCGAGATTTTATGAAAAATATTCTTTTTAATTTCCTCAATTTCTTTTGTTGTACGCTACACCAAAAGGGTCTTTCTCAACACGCATCCTTGAATTACCTTGCATTACACGCAATCACGACCTTCCTCGATAGCATGTATAGTACACAATACCGAGTTTCACTAAACAACGACATACTATTAAAATATTATTAAAACTAGCCGTTATGAATAGTAATAACCACCTTTTAAAATTTTAGAAATTTTCTCTCTCAAAATGGATTTCATTTTTGGATCTGGAGTATCAAATTTAGCCTAAGATGAAATTTTGGTACTTTTCGGATAACTTTCATATTCTGATGAATAGTGAAAATTAAAAATTTTTAATTAAAAACATCTTTTTTAATCGAAATAATTAATAGTGATAAATTATTATTATTAGTGTTTTAAAAGTATATTTAGAATATATTTTTACATTTTAAAACAATGTTGGTCATTGGATTTAATTTCACATTTATACCAGTTATAAACATGTGTCAATATTTTGATAGTTATTATTTCTTAAAAACACGCCATCTATTTTGACGATAGGAAATAATTTTTAAATTATTTAATGTAACTGATATGTTTTAAATTTGGTAAAATAGACATCATTTTTTAGTTCATAATATCAAATATAGCTTAGGCCTAATTTTTGGTATTTTTCTGGAAACATTCATTTTTTGATGAATTGTGAAACCACTAAGTGGTAGTAAAAAAATGAATTTTTCATAAAACATAATTTTACCGCTTCTATGAGTGGAATTTCCAAAATCCGAGAGACACGGTTGATGTCAGTAAGTAAAATGTGGTTCAATGAGATGAAAATAATTTTTTGTGAATAGTAACTTTTAACTTTTTCTAACCACGGTTAAAAGTAAATAGGGTAATTAAGGGTAAAAATGATATTATTATTACCCTAACACATGTACTAATTCTATTGGATAAGTGTAATTCGACCAAAAACAATATTAGGAATAAAATATGACCATTTAGGCCCACATGGATTAGATTAGGACATTTATTATTATTTAATTCCAAGAAGAGTAAAAAGAGTTAAAATCAATCTTTATTTACTAAAACATTTTTAATATAGGGTTATACGTAAGATAAATTCTATTGTAAATATTCATTAACAATCTGATAAGATTTCCTACAGAATGATAGTTTATTTATAATTTTTAGACATTAAATAAATTAATTTCATTATGACACAATGATGATGTAGTAAATACCATAATAATGAAAAATTATAATAATTGATATTATAAATACCAAAATAAATACTATATGAGACTTTTTATGAATTACACTAATTTTATAGGTTACTATGAAATGTTAGTATTGATTTAATTAACTTCTTTTGAACTAATCAGTCTGTTATGATTTTTACAAAAATCAATTACTAAATAGTGTCAAAATTGACATAAAATAGTTTTTAAAACAAATATTATATTATTAATTGTTATTTCATTCCTAAAAATCTATGGATCCGCCAAAATTACTTATATAAGGTTATATATATTAATAATAAACAACTTGGGGTTCGTTTGGCTTGTTATAGTAAGGTTATTAACCTTATAGTATAAGAACACAAGAAGACACGATAAAAGTAAAATTATTTAACTTAATGTTAACTCTAAATGATAAGGTTAAAATAGGAACCTAAACTTGTATAAATTATATTGGATGAGAGTGTTTAGACCCATCCCAACCTTAGCTTCGAAATAAATCAATTTGGAGCTATTTAAAACTGAATATGACTTTGTAATAAAATAATATTTTTAGTTTTCCAAAGGAGCCCCTCTCCTCCCTTATAAAAGGGAACCTCATCCCTCTCTTCCTCACACAACTTTGAGCCTTCATGCTCGTCCAACCCTTGCCAAATTCTCTTCTACACCTCCCTAGAAACATCCTAGAGGTTCTGGTCTTCCTCAAAGACCAATTTTAGCACCCTAAAAGGAGATCTCAAAGAGGCGCTTCAAAGAAGAGGTAATGTCCGTTACCGATTCTTTAAAATTTATTTCTTCTTCCACTTATTCTTCTTAGGTTGTTTCATTATTAAGTAATAACACAAGTATCACTCATATACTGATATGTTATTATAAGTATGAAACAACCCTATTTCACCATCAATCCATCCTACGGAAAACGAAATCACCGCGCGTGCGTACGTACGGAATACCGTCTCCACACCGTGGTGAAATCTATTTTCTACCACTACCATACTTGGAAGGGTATAATGGTGTAAATAATAACTATATATGATTATTTTAAAGTGATATTTATTCTGAAATAGTATACATACACTCCAATACTGTCCCACGATCGTGAGAACGATATCATCACTCGTGCGTACGTACAGACAACCGTCTCCACGACGCGATGAGATTCATTCTCCACTTTAACCATTCATGAATGATTATAAAGTACATATAATAAGTAATAATGAAATATATGACATAATAATGATACTGGATTTATGTGTATGTCATCTACTTAATTCCATTCAACTAAATAAGGAAAAGAAAACAGCGTTTATGCGTACGTACGGCCTACCGTCTCCATGAACGGTGTATTTCTTTCCATTTACTAATTTATTATATATAAGTATATTCTGAATATATATTAAATATAAATCATGTTTTATATTCTGGAATTAATTAATCATGATCTATGTAATCATGTGAATAATTACAAGTCAAAACACGGACGACAAATGAAACAATTTTACCCAAAACACTCTATAACATTGAATTTACAAAGAACGGGTAATATAAAGTCATAAGTGAACCATATATGATATCATAACAATGAATATGATTCTGTAATAAGTCAGTGACATTATTTAAACCATTATATAGGAGGTTCGGACACATATGAATCAAATCGGACCTAAGGTAAAGAAAAATATCACAATCTCATTTTTATCCGAGATTGTTTATACTTTGAAATTTACTGGGGTGTATATTATCATACACATCCATGTTTCCTCAATATGTAATATTATTTCCATCCACCTAAAATTGTTTAAATCCAATTTTACCCTTCGGGGAGTTTTTTGTAAAATATATGAAAGGAATCTTTTGTCGTTTTTCGTACGAGGTACTTTTTGACTTTTCCGACAAAAGTACGAGAAAAATGTTTTTTTAACTTATACGGCCTGAATGGATTTTTACAAAATTATTTCCAAGAAGCTTCCTATAAAATTTTTAAAGTTTATTTTTAATCAACTTCTATTAGTTTAAAATTTTATGGCATGTTAAGAAAGGAAAAAATTTTTTGAAGTAGAAAGGATATTTTCCTCAAAAATGGAGTTCAAGTGTTTTATCAAAATTATTTTCCATCTAAGATAATATAGGGTTCTGTTTCTATCACTATTTTTACATTGATTTTATTATGTTATGATGGAATTATTTTTATGATGTCTTTTTATCTTATATGGATTATGTTATGATGGAATGATGTTTAAGGATCACATTTTTATTACATGGGTTACGCAATGATGTATGATTTATGATTTTGTGGCACACATAAGAATGGTATCATTATGAGATGGGTGGGACCTAGATCTCCCTCTAATGCATTGGGTAAAGATTTTATATCTCATGAGATAGACATGGCTGGAACGGTAGGTTATACCGGTTCAGTGAAACAGGACTGAAACAAGGAGTGACCTCGGTTCAGAAAGGGACTTTGTCCACTAAGATAGTGTTGGCAATGAGTTTTGACTAATAAGAAACGATTCTCTATGATTATGTGTGTATGCCACAAAGTTTCATGTTTTAATTTATGATTATTGGGATTAAATTTCACTACTATGATTTATCCCATGTTATGATATTATGATCTCTTTTGCAGGTTAAGATTTCCAAAATGTTATGTTCTTATGAATATGATGTGGTTGATATTTCTTTTGTTTACACATAATGAGCATTTGAGCTCACCCTTTTATGTTTTATTTTCCCCAGGATATAAAAAAAGGTTTTAGGTAAAAAAGGGAAGATCTTTATGGGAGATGTTGAATATCTTTCACCATGATTAGAAGATTATGTTCCGAGTTTCCAAAGACACTAAACTATTATGGTCCTTGTGTGTGTATTTTTGTTATGTACTAAGTATTCCGCAAAAGTAATGTAATGTCTATGTACGTTAAGATTTGGGTATCTACAGTTGGTATCAGAGGAAAGGTTTTGTCAACCTTTGGAAACTAGGATGCGAAAACGTTAGTGAGATCCCTAGAGATATTTCTAAGTTATGTATAGGGACGCCCCCAAGGATAAGTATACGTATAGGATAAAGTCCTAGAACTATGGTAACGATCTTATAATTAAACCTAATATGTTAGATATTGATGTTACTCCTCCTTTATTATGATTTTTCCTCTAACACTATTCTTTTTGGGTTTTAGAAAATGGCTGGAAACAAGATGTTTCACGATAATGGAGGATAATATGGACAATGGAATGATATTATTTACGAGAAACCAAATGAAATGGGATTTGGAAGTCCAACCATAATTATTATGCCGAATTATCAATCTCATAATATGATCAATAAACTCAAATTTGGTAAGTTTCCTGACCCGGCTAATAAAAGAAAGATGGAGTTTTATGATGATCATAGAGGAAAGAAAGTTCAATTTACCCTAGGTAAATCATGTGGGAAGACACATCGAGGAGATTGTTTCAAGGGAACTGGAAGATGCTTTGGGTGTGGAAAAGAAGGACACAAAGCCAGTAATTGAAAAGGAAAAGGTTAATTTAACACTATGTATGAGGATAATGGTATTTCTACGACATCAACAGTGGTTAGCTGTTTTAGATGTGGAATGTACGAGCATTATGCAATCCAATGTCCTAAGGGAAAGTCTCATGAAGAGAATCAGTACGACTGTATGAGTAGTATTTATGTTGATGATGATTAATAGACTACAAATGATATGTGAGTTGAAAGAATTGTTGAAGCTCAGTCAATGGTTTCAGAAGGTAGTGGAATGATTACATGTTTATCAAGTGTAATGTTGTATATGTAATCTCATGGTAATATGGAATAAAGAGACATCTAAGGATTGTTACACTGTTGTCTTTCCTTGATTTTTGAAAGTGTATGATTAATGGTACTAGTATCCATTAAAGGATATTCAGATATTTTTGGAATATAGATGATATGCGCATAATTAAGGGATAAGGATAAAATCAAATGTTTCATAGTATTCATGAGATCATGAATGATATAAGGAGAAGGTTATGTAATGGATTGAGTATATAGAATTTTGGGATTTTGGTATGTGGAAAGAGGTAACTTTTGACAGCATTCATGTTTTCACTAAGGTTTAATGGGTATTCATTTTTCAAGAGAATACATGATTAAGGTATTCACATGATTGGAATGTGACCAACAAGATATATGGGGGATAAATGATGGTATTCACATGCTTGGTTGATGACATTTCAAGTAATCATTTTCTTTATATTATGAGCTTGGACCGAAGTATTTCCTAAATATTAGAATGGATTATGTTGGACATAAGTTAGTATTGTTTAAGGATAGAAATTTTGATATTATTTATGTGATGTAATAGTAATGTAGTTTTAGAAAAAGGACAACCTGTAGGACGGGCGACATCCCATCGCGTCGGACAAGGCTGTGGGAATCGAACCCACAACCGAAGTGCGACTGGCCTTTATCGCCTACCACTGGCCTACAGGAATTCCTTGGTTAGTATAAACTAGTTTTATTTTATTAAGTGGTATGATAGATGATGTATATGTCCATTTTGGAACGATATACGATAGATGGACTTATGTATATTTGATAACTTTTGCTAACATTTTCTTTGAAACAGATGGAATGACCCATCATTCTATCACATTATCTATTAACACTTCATGAATAACAAATTCAACTTCATTTATTTAAGATATGAAGTGGAAATTTTTCAAAGCATGATCAAAAGCGAGATTGTACTAAAATAATGTAAGTATTTATTCTAATTCAAAATCTTCAACTTTAGGGAAATGATCTTGAAAACCCAAAAAAATAAAAAATGTTGTCCTAGTGCCCTTATATCTGATGAATCAGATGGTACCTTAGATCATCACAAATTTATGGATTTGTGATTGCTGGCTTTTCCATAGCCATGTTCTCGACCACTCTTCATCATAACATGATGGTTAGATTTCTCTTCCATATCCATATTTTCACCTATGTGGAAACCCAGTGATTAGTTTATTTGGGTAACCGTTACGTTTCATACTTTTGTTTTTAAAGATTGGTTTTGGTATTCCTTTGTACGATGTGGGTTTCTATTAAAGAAAAATTTGAATAGTAAACCATTTATAACCTCGATGAATTTCGAGGGCGACATTCATTTTAAGGGGGGTAGAATGTAACACCCCGAGATTTTATAAAAAATATTTTTTTTAATTTCATCAATGTCTTGTGTTGTACGCTACACCAAAAGGATATTGCTCAATACGCATCCTTGACTTGCCTTGCATTACATGCAATCACAACCTTCCTCAATAGCGTGTGTAGTACGCAATACCGAGTTTCACTAAACAACGATATGCTATTAAAATATTATTAAAACTAGCTGTTATGAATAGTAATAACAACCTTTTAAAATTTTATAAATTTTCTCTCTCGAAATGGATTTCATTTTTGGATTCAGAGTATTGAATTTAGCCTAAGGTGAAATTTTGGTACTTTTCGGATAACTTTCATATTCTGATGAATAGTGAAAATTACTAAATTTTAATTAAAAACAACTTTTTTAATCAAAATAATTAATAGTGATAAATTATTAATTTGAGTGGTTTTAAAGTATATTTAGAATATATTTTTACAATTTAATACAATGTTGGTCATTGGATGTAATTTCACATTTAAACCAGTTATAAACATGTGTCAATCTTTTGATTGTTATAATCTCTTAAAAACACGCCATTTGTTTTGACAACAGAAATTAATTTTTAAATTATTTAATGTAATTGATATGTTTTGAATTTTTTAAAATAGAAATCATTTTTGAGTTCATAATATCAAATATATCTTGGGCCTAATTTTTTGTATTTTTCTGAAAACTTTCATTTTTTGATGAATAGTGAAACCACTATGTGGTAGTAAAAAAATGAATTTTTAATAAAACGTAATTTTACCGCTTATGTGAGTGGAATTTCAAAAATCCAAGAGACACGGTTCATGTCAGTAAGTAAAATGTGGTTCAATGAGATGAAAATAATATTCGGTGAATAGTAACTTTTTTCCTTTTTTTACCACAGTTAAAAGTAAATAGGGTAATTAAGGGTAAAAATGATGTTATTATTACCCTAACACATGTCCTAATTCTATTAGATAAGTGTAATTCGACCTAAAACAACCTTAGGAATAAAATATGACCATTTAGCCCCACTTGGATTAGATTAGGACATTTATTATTATTTAATTCAAAGAAGAGTTAAAAGAGTTAAAATCAAAGTTTATTTACTAAACCATTTTTAATATAGGGTTATACATAAGATAAATTAGATTTTAAATATTCATTAGAAATATAATACGATTTACTACATAATTATATTTTATTTATAATTTTTCGAAATGAAATAAATTAATTTATTTACGAAACAATGATGATGCAGTAATAACCATAATAGTGAAAAATTATAATAATTGATATTATAAATACCCAAATAAATATAATTTGAGACTTTTTATGAATTACACTAATTTTCTAGGTTAATATGACATGTTAGTATTGATTTAATTAACTTTCTTCGAACTAATCATTCTTTTATGATTTTAGAAAAAATCAATTACTAAATAGTGTCAAAATTAACATAAAATAGTTTTTGAAGCAAATATTATATTATTAATTGTTATTTTATTTCTAAAAATCTAATTTTCAGAAACATGACTTATATAAGGTTATATATATTAATAATAAACAACTTGGTGTTCTTTTTCCTTGTTATAGTAAGTTTATTAACCTTATAGTATAAGAACACAAGAAGACACGGTAAAAGTAAAATTATTTAACTTAATGTTAAATCTAAATGATAAGGTAAAATAGGAACCTAAAATTGTCTAAATTCTATTGGATGAGAGTATGTCGACCCATAACCACCTTATTTTTGAAATAAATCAATTTTTAGATATTTAAAAACGAATATGACTATTTAAAAAAATAATCTTTTTAGTTTTCCAAAGGAGCCCCTCTCCTCCATTATAAAAGGGAACCTCCTCCCTCTCTTCCTCACACAACTTTGAGCCTTGAAGCTCGGCCAAACCCTGAATAATTCTCTTCTCAACTTCTCTAGAAACATCCTAGAGGTTCTGGTCTTCCTCAAAGACCAATTTTAATGCCCTAAAAGGAGATCTCAAAGAGGCGCTTCAAAGAAGAGGTAATGTCTGTTACCGATTCTTTCAACTTTATCTCTTTTCCACTTCTTCTTATTAGGTTGTTTCATTATGAAGTAATAACATCAGTATCACTAATATACTGTTATGTTATTATAAGTATGAAACAACCCTATTTCACCATCTATCCATCCTACGGAAAACGAAATCACCGCGTGTACGTACATACGGAATACCATCTCCACGCCGTGGTGAAATCTATTTTCCACCACCACCATACTTGGATGGGTATAATGGTGTAAATAATAACTATATATTATTATTTTAAAGTGATATTGATTCTGAAATAGTATACATACACTCCAATATAGTCCCATGATCATGAGAACGATATCATCGCTCGTGTGTACATACGGACTGCCGTCTCCACGACGCGATGAGATTCATTGTCCACATTAAGCATTAATGAATGATTATAAAAGACATATAAAAAGTAATAATGAAATATATTACATAACAATGATACTGGATTTATGTGTATTTCATCTACTTAATTCCATTTAACTCAAAAAGGAAACGAAAACAGCATTCATGCGTAAGTACGACATACCGTCTCCTTGAATGGTGTATTTCTTTCCATTTACTGATTTATTATATATATGTATATTCTGAATATATATTATATATAAATAATGTTTTATATTCTGGAATTATGTAATCATGATATATGTAATCATATGAATAATTACAAGTCAAAACACGGATGACAAATGAAACAATTTTACCCAAAACGCTCTTTAACATGGAATTTACAAAAGAACAGGTAATATAAAGTCATATGTGAACCATATATGATATAATAACAGTGAGTATGATTCTTTAATAAGTCAATGACATTATTTAAACCATTATACAGGAGGTTCTGACAGTTACAAAGCAAATCAGACTTAAGGTAAGGGAAAATATCACAATCTCATTTTTATCCGAGATTGGTTATACTTTGGAATTTACTGGGGTGTATTTTATCATCTACATCCATGCTTCCTCAATATGTAATATTATTTCCATCTACCTACAATTGTTTAAATCCAATTTTACCCTTCGGGGAGTTTTTTTTAAATGATATGAAAGGAATCTTTTGTCGTTTTTCGTTCGAGGTACTTTATGACTTTTTCGACAAAAGTATGAGAAAAATGTTTTTTTAACATATACGGCATGAATGGATTTTTAAAAAATTATTTCCAAGAAGATTACTTTACATGTTTTCACGTTTATTTTTAATAAACTTCTTTTAGTTTAAAATTGTATGACATGTTAAGAAAGGAAAAATGTTTTTGAAGTAGAAAGGATATTTTCCTCAAGAATGGAGTTCAAGTGTTTTATAAAAATTATTTTCCATCTAAGATAATATAGGGTTCTGTTTCTTTTCCTATTTTTACATTGATTTGATTATGTTATGATGGAATTATTTTTATGATGTCCTTTTATCTTATAAGGATTATGTTATGATGGAATGATGTTTAAGAATCCCATTTTTATTACATGGGTTATGCAATGACGTATGATTTATGATTTTGTGGGACACATAAGAATGGTATCATTATGAGATGGGTGGGACCTATATATCCATCCAATGCATTGGGTAAAGATTTTATATCTCATGAGATAGACATGGATGGAACGGTAGGTTATACCAGTTCAGTGAAACATGACTGAAATGAGGAGTGAACTCGGTTCAGAAAGGGACTTTGTCCACTAAGATAGTCTTGGCAATGAGTCTTGACTAATAAGAAATGATTCTCTATGATTATGTGTGTATGCCAAAAAGTTTCATGTTTTATGTTATGATTATTGGGATTACATTTCACTAATATTATTTATCTCATGTTTTGATATTATGATCTCTTTTGCAGGTTAAGATTTCCAAAATGTTATGTTCTTATGAATATGATGTGATTGATATTTCTTTTGTTTATCCTTACTGAGCATTTGAGCTCACCCTTTTATGTTTTCTTTTCCACATTATATAAAGAAAGGTTTTAGGTAAGAAAAAAAAGGAAGATCTTTATGGGAGATATTTAAGATCTTTCACCATGATTAGAAGATTACGTTCCGAGTTTCCAAAGACACTAAACTATTACGGTCCTTGTGTGTGTATTTTTGTTATGTAATATGTATTCTGCAAAAGTAATGTAATGTCTATGTACGTTAATCTTCAAGTCTCTGTATTTATATATTAATTTTTATATATTAATATAAATTCGTTAATTCTATCATTATTACTACCCATTTAAATTGGAAATAAAAACTAATTACATAAATTCAAAGAAGGGGTAGTCCACACATATGTTGAAGCAATGTTATCATTTTCTAATAGATTCAATGGTGATACGGTATATTATATATTATAAAACGATTTTCATAATATATTCATATATATCATATATAAATTTTATAACAATTAGAAATAATAATTTTTTTGGAAGAAAATCAATATTATGTCTTCATAGAGGCATTGGTTAACACTTAAGTAGGAGTGATAATTTCATTAACAATTTGATGTAAAAGATGGTTTATAATTTTCGTAACATAATCATAATAACATTTATGTACATTAAAGATACATAAGATATTATTTTATGATGAGTAAGATATAAATAAATGTTTTCTAGGAAAACAAAATTCATAGGCCTCGGGTTAGGAGAATAACTTTTCTTTGGATGACCTCTATTAGAAACATTATTTAGCACCATTATAAAGGGATTTCAAAATGACAATGACCTCAAATTCATGTAAATTGATGTAAAAAAATTAATTTGGAAGGATTTTTGTACCTAGTTTTCAGAATGTGGTGTAGATAAGAGAGAAGAGGCATGCTATTTTATTTTATATATAAGATGAACTATTGTAACTATTCAAATCATTAAAATATTATACAGACCAATTTTTAAATGAGTGGTTAAAAAATGGATTAATTTATAAATATTGTTTAAGTAATATCTATATAAACTCTCAAAAAAGGATTTGGACAGTTTTTAGGTCATTTAGACATCCCTCTTTAGTTCAACAACCCAATAACCCTTTTTGTTGAACTATGGTAACACATTTTTAAATAATTTTGTTTTATTAAATGACATTTGAGGTTCAGTATAAAAAATTGTCAATGGATTATATTTTAAACATTTCCCATCCTATTGAATTTTTTTATTATATTAATATAAATTTATTAAATATTATATATCTATAAGTATTATTGATGTTTAATTTGTGACAATTAATTTAATTTGAATTTAAATTTATGAAGAGAAAATTTTATTTATAATATATCATTTTATAAAAAATATAAATTATAAACACAAAAACAAATTTCACCCCCAACATATTTAGAATCAACTTTTTGAAGGTTTTAATTATAATTTGGTATATTTTTCATTGGCATGAAAAAGAAAAGTGTTGGTGGTACGTAAGCATTCAAGTTTATTATATTGTCCTTAATATTCAATAATATTATAATTAAATGATATAAATGTATTAATATTCAAAAAAAATTATTTTGAACAAACCCAAACCTATTTTTATAAAAATAATGAAATATTATAGATTTTAGATAAGTTAGCTACATTTTTAATTTTTTTTACATTAAATTAATGACATGTAATTATCAAATATTAATGAAGACAAATTTCCTTAAAATCAAATATTATATAGTTCTTTAAAAAACATCCAATATTCTAAAGAAAAATGGTACCATAATATCAATGTCTTATCCCAATTTGTTTACCTTTATTTACCATACTCCCTTAACTTGCTGGAAATTATGTTTTACGGTTTTATTTTATAATATACAAAGAAGTATGTCTATTTATAAAATTCACAACTCCTAATAAAAAATATGGATTTAATTTTTCAAGATTTAATTTTTAGATGTGTTATAACATTATATTAATTTTAATACATATACCCCCATTAAATAATATTTTTTGAAATTTTTTTATAATCCTACAAATTTCTTAATATAAAAAATAATGAATATTTCAAATTTACATATAATTAATTAAATCGGTACAAATAAAATAAATCATGTCACTTATGGACTAAATACAAAATATAACAGGACTTTTAAATTAAATGATTTATTGAAAAAGTGATAGTTTTTAAATACATTTCTAGTGTTCAATATGAACTAAAAATATATAATTTCATAAAATATATCATCATTTCATAAAATTATGGAAATCATGTGATGCTTTAAAAAAGGTTTTGTGTTTTATAAAATACAATTAATTATATTTTAATGATTTTTTTTAATATTAAATCAAGAAATGAAATCATACCCATTTTATAATAATAAAAAATTTCTGATGCATAATTTGATATTCAATAATATTATTTGTTTACTTTAGTAGAATTAATATTAAATAATACAATTAAACATATAGTTCATAATGTTGTTAATCATATGTGTACCGTATATTTCAATGGATATGTCATAATTATAAAATATAAATACTTTTATTTCTATATTATATCACAATTTTTTTATTACCAAGTTACGTGTTATGAAAGATGAAAAAAAAATTATTATTTTAAATTCATTATATTGTTATTAAATTAAATCCCCATAAATTAATTTCACCACTGAAATTTCAATAATTACTTACTATAATTAATATATAATGACATTGTACTAATATATAATGTAAATTCAGTCATGATAACTAATTTTTGTTTCACTTATAAGAATCATAGTATATCGTATGTATTTACAAAACTAATTATTAATAAATATAAGATTCAGGGGTTTCCAAAAACATGCATTGATTAAAATTCAATAGATTTCATGTATTAACTAACATATTAATCTTCCTTTAACACGAGATAAAGAAATTGATTACGATCTTGGTTGATAATTTGATATAGAATACATACTTTATTTCATTCCATATATGAAGAATAATTTCATTCATTGATTATGAATAAATTAATATGAACTTCAGTAAATTTTCAAACTTAAAGAAGTTAATAGTTATGATGTAGCTATTTACAAATGAATCATTAAAATTATTTTTTAATGGATCATTAGATCTATAAAGGAATGTATAATCATTTCAGAAATCTCTTGATATTTTAAAAAATAAAACACATATGGACAATTTATCTATTATAAATATTTTTACATATTATAAAATAATTCAATGATTTCTAAATACCAAACAATAAATCTCATATTTTATCATAATATTTTGATGATATATTTAACTACATTATTCCAAAAAATATGAAAACAATTTCAATATATATCATCACTCAGCATAAACTCTAAATGAAATCATATATTATTCCACAAATAAACTCAATATTAATTCATAAAATTTGGATTAAATTAATAATATTTTATCCCCAACTTAATAAAATTATTAAAAAATAATTTTAATCACTTATCCACAGAGGCACTTTTTAACCCAATTGTTTATGTATGATTAAAATATATTTCAAACATTAATTATAACATTTAAAACTATAAAAATTCATTACCTCAACATCAATAATCATATTGACCTAAAGGATATCAATAAACTCATACTTATGTCCACAAATAGTTACCCCTTAAATGACTTTTTCAAAAAACATCACAGAACAACGTGATTGTATTCCAACAAATTCTTCCAAAACAATCTTCAATAATATTATAATCCCGTAATATTATACCTCTAAAGGGGAATCAATTCCATTAGACATATGTTCTAACTTATACATATCAACCCATGAACAATTAAGTTTATCCCATATCACTATGGTATAAAATTATTTTCTATATTTTCTATTATATCATTCATCGTAAGGGTTCATAATGAATATATAATTAATCTATGTATATCCCACATGATTTTATATCCAGCTCTGAAATCATAGGATAACTCATGTTTCATTGATGATGGTCTTGTCAATACCTAATCATTCGATTTCATGGTTTCTACTACTAGGTGTATCATTTCCACAGCCACATCCACATTCATGAATTTAATGAGGGATGTACTTTCTTGAAAACCAACACAATATATACTTTAATATAACATTATAGTGTTATTATATAAGTATACATATCCCCTATGATTAAAAAAATCATAACCATAATCTCCAAGAAATAACTAATCCCTACTCAGATGATAACTATTGTTATTTTAGAAGAAAAATCATAAATATTTCATAATTTTATTTGAATATTAAAAATATTGATCAATAATAATCTCTAATGTACAATAGTGGTTTAGTTTCAATAAAGACTGAACAATAAACCTATTATTTCATAAAGGTTCTTCAAAATCTACATTAAAATTGTCCGTAGTAATACAGTTATATAAATATCATACAAAAACCCTCAATCAAAACATAGGGAATGTTAACCTCATTATGGGTGTTCCAAAATGATAAATATAAGAAAATATAAGAGATAAAAATCGATGACAAAACATGTGAATAAGGGAGTGATAAAATAATCATAAAACTATATTGTTATACCCAATCAATTTAATATCATTATTTGTGAGTCATTGAATAATACTTTGTCATAAATAATACAACTATCATAAGAGTTCAGAATATCCAATTTTCAATGTTCAACGATGAACAATGAGGGTGTAATATTAACATAGTAATATCAAAAATACATAAGATTATAACATTATAAACATCTATAAATTCAAAATATTCACTCAATACATTAAGAAAATAAAATAAGTACCTCCTACAAAATTATGACAATAAAACCACATCAATAAATAAACATGGAGACCTGAAACCCGGTCTACACATAAACATATGTAAATGAAACTAGGACCATGTAACATGTTAGGATGATTAAATAATTTTAACTCATAACATAATTATATAATGAGTTATCTATCTTAAAAAAATTCATTATAGGTATATAAAATATTTACCCATTACATATGTATAATTCATTCATATATACAACAAAATATCATGAAAACTTCGAACATTTTATCGATACATAACACAGAATAATAGAAAGTGTATTTTCTTAATATTTCATCATCATAAAAGTAAATAATCATTATAATTAATTAATATCATATAATTAAATCATATATCCAATGAATCATAGGTAACATAAAAGGTTTCAGTATTAGATAAAATTCTATTAGAAAGTCCATTGGAACATTTCTTTCAGAAAGTACCCATTTGAATTTTTAATCACCAATCAAAATCATAATATGTTGAACGTATTAGGGAAACAATTTCATGGAAGATAAAAATTGAAGAACATAAAGTATGTTTGAAATTATTGAGATGTAATTATGCAATAATATTCTTTTTTATTGTGTATGAAAAAATAATGATTCATTAATCATTTACAGAAAGAATAAAATGTACCTCATTCAAAAATTATTCGATCTAAAAAACATTATAGAAAGAAGAAAATCAGTAATAATCATATTTAAATATTTATTTAATAGTATTAATAAATTATATTGAAAATATTTTTGATAACTTGTATATAAGAAAAAATGTTATCTAATTGAAATGTGTTAACTATGGTTAGTTCTATTAAAAAAATACTTCCTAAACATTTTTTAGGAATATGGAGAGAAAATTGGTACTAAAACATCAAAATTCTAGAAATAACCACTTGGGGAGAAAAATGAGACGGTTTTGTTATATAAGGATCATATAGTTCCCCAATATGGAAATTTAAGCACAATAAATCTTGATAAAAATGTTATTGAAACATATATCCATGACTACTTTGGTAACATTTTCATTATAATCCCTATGAAAGTATAAAATTTGGTGAAACATTAAATATCAATAAAATAAAATAAAAATATTCATAACATAACATGTCCATTTCCCTATATATAAACCTCTTAAAGGAACATAGGTGCATAACATATCCTATTCATCATAACATACAATTTGATATGATAAACCCTTACTACATTGGTAACATCTAAATACAAATCACATGAGAGATAAAACATTATCTGAATTTTTATATCCACATAATCATCCTGATATTAATCAAAAATTACAGTTATGGTTATTATATACATCATAAAAATTAATCAATGGGTGAATATGAGATATGTCTCATATAAAAAAAGTGAGATGAAGAACCATTACGTTATATATCTTCTTTCATAATATTCATTAAAACCTCATATATAATATTTATAGGTTTAATATTCATATATTTGAGAATTCAATTATTTCATAAATTATCATGCATAATTTCTCTATAATTTAAAATTATCATTTATAAATAATTATTCCTTAAAAAATACATTCATGTTAGAACTATTCTATTTTCCCTAAATGTTTCTATTCAATTAGTCTAGTAAATATAATATATCATTTGTTGAACAATCTCTAGAAACATAATCATGAAATACGTATCATATTTATTCATTATTAACAATTTTAAAACCATTCATATAAATCTATGAGGAATAATGAATTATATCGCTCTCTGGAGATAGTATTCTATACAAACAAATGGGTGATGTTTTGATATTTTGATGGATTACATAATGGAAAAATTAAAAATAAACCACCTTAAAAGAATGATTATTATTTCCAACCATGTAATGAGGAAATAGAAAACAAAACATGTAACATTATAGTGGTTGTATTATACACTTATGCTTGAGTTATGTTGTCATTTTCAAGTGGATATAAATGTATCTTTCCAGATTAGTTCTTTTGAATCTATATGAATAATTTTTTCATAAATATCATACATAAATAATATATTCATTAAAATAAAAAGGTAATAATAGTTATAAAAAATGAATCATATTACTACATGCGTGTGTTATTCCAAAGGCACCCAAGGGTTATAATTAAATTTCCTAATTATTGAAAATGTGGGTGGATAGTGGTCGTTCCATAATAAAAGAAAACATTTTAATTCTTTTAGGGTACTAGAATTATTATTTGATGATGAATAATATTTATTTAAAGTGTGTATAATTAAAAAATACAATAAGTATGGGTGTGATAATTTCCTCGTATTTGGTAGACCTCCATTACATTAATTATTTTAGACCCTTGGAATTATCTGTTAAGAATAAAAACTAATTACCATAATTTATCGGGTAAAATAGAATAGAATTGTTCAGTGTTTGGTCATGATAGGTGTCTCAACCTGACCCACTAGGGCCTAACCCATGACTACCACGAGAAATACACCAATAGGTCAGGGCTAGCGACCAACACCTAGTAGGTATAGCACAACCATGGAATGCCTTATACTATTATACCTATATGAGCACACACAAAAAGAACTCCATGAAATAGTGAATAGATAATAAAATTGAAACATAAAATGCATGAATACAACTATTCCCAAAATAGAGACCAAGAATTACTAGAAATAGAAAAGGGGAATAATAAATTTCCAATGAAAACTATAAAAGTGTCTAACATGATCGAATGAAGGGGACTACTGTCAAATGAATCCACTAGAAGACACATCAGTCCATCATTACTATACACCTCATTCTCTCTAGCTCACTAAGCTCCACCTACTCAATATCTCCTAGGAATCTATTGAATGTACATCATCTACAAAAGGCAAGACATGTATTGGAAATCCACATGTAGTGGTGAGTATTAAAATACCTAGTAGGTGACCCAAAAACCCAAAATAAATGTTAGAAACTGAATGTAAATTTTCTACATAACTTATCCAATGAGAACATGTAATATAAGGAATTAGAAAATCAATCTTGACCCATACTCAGCTATACACAACAAGTAAACTAATATATATGTGGGGTCTTAATCATGATACATTATTTCAATGCATGGAATCAGAGAATCACCTATATATACTCATATTAGACATCAAATCCCATGAGTTCCTAACATCATTAGCAGCCACTTGTTTCTACTTGAGGCTCAGAGTTAAAGCACATCAGGGATAGTCCCTCTCCATGATCTGTACAATCCATGATGACACTCCTATATGAGATATGATCCATCAGGAACCACTCTCTTCAACTAAAAGTAGTTCAAAAAACCATAGTTAATATCACATCACTCTTTCGCCCACCCAAACTAATATGAACTAATGTGAATAAGCTTACCATTTACCACAAAAAAAAATTTATGTATCATATATATAGTCCCTATACCACATGCATATTATATAAAGGGTTAGTGGATGATACTCATCCACACCACAACCCCGTAGTTGAGGGAGTACTAACATCTAACAATACAATGTAAACACTATAGTACCCATATGAAGTGGGTTGCACGACTCTTTGTTAAGGGAGAACACCCTACAAATTAGTTGTTGTGTAGAATAAGAATGGGATACCACCCCTATAAATAGTTTTCAACAACTAAGGGAACACCAACTCATGTGGAGGACCTTATACCCACTGATACTCTTAGACGTGGTAGAACCACTTCATATATATATGATCCACACACTATTTATTGAGGATTTCATATCTACATGTATGATCTTAAGGGGTTCCAAAACCCTAAGACAACTTTTTTATTACTGACCTCAAAATATAGGGAATACACTAAAGTATGATAGGGGAGTACCGACTCAGAGAATATAGTACACATATTTGGGTATGATAGGGGAGTAAAAAATATAAAATATATTGTGTAAGGAAGAACCATTAATCGGTTTTATTTAGGGGTACTGAGTATATGATTAAATTTAATACTCTTTATAACAATAAAGGATTAAAAACTATATTCATACAATTTTTATAGAGTTACTTCTCAAAATTGTGACAGGGGTGCCCCATCTCAAATAAAAAAAGATATGGGAATCCCATCCTTGATATGATAATGGAGAAACAACCTTGAGAGATCTATTCCATGGTTGTATGATCTACATCAACTAAAGTGGAGTTCTGTCTATACAAATTCGAGTGGTAAGTGAAATCTAAAACCTGATAAGATAGGGGATTAAATGTCCCAACATCTATCTCTGATAAACGAAACTGTTCTTCAGAATCTCTCATGCATCTCTCAATGGAGGTTCACACTCTTCAAACAACATGTTTCCACGCAACCAAAGGTAGTGTACATGTTCCGAAATAGTAAAGGATCACTTCTCTACAAGCCTAAAGTGTTTAGGGGACCCACATCCTAAGGTGAAAAACAAGGGTACCCACCCTAAAAGAATTCCAATAATCTACAAATATCACTATAGAATATCAATAAAAACTACTATAGAGTAGTAGTTGAATCATTAAAAACCTTAAATAGAATCAAATACGGATGATATTATCTCATTCTTTGTAGAAAACTAATCAGGATAGGATAATCATAAGACATAATCACTGTCTTGAAGAATGAGATACACAACGAGGAAGTTACAGTGAATAGTACATGACGTGTACTAGGGTTCACATGACTTGTGACCCGAAATAAAGATATATAGATTTTATCTAAAACATGTATTGTATTCCCACGTCATCGTACATGGTGTATACATAGTTTTCACGACATGTGTCGCCTCAACCTGGCACCCATTAGTTTTCTTCCCAACACTGATGGTCTAGTTGTGTCTCTATTATGTCATGTAATAGTGGTTCATAGTGCGTTCTTTATAACCAGCCTAATATCCATTTCTGTATCATATTCTATTTTTTGGAACCACATGTCCTTTCCCAAAATTCATGTACTACCACACATGAATATCTTTTTAAATGGCATGTATGGCCACATCCGTCTGCCACAAGAGCAAGGCTCTATACATAGTCTGTTCTCAAAATACAAAGCATGTATGACAAAAAATATCATATTCCATAAATTAAGAAAAATTAGATGTGTGACTAGGGACTGCACACTGTGATATAAGAAACTCTGAATAGGAACTCCTTGTGAGATGTTGAAAGTACCCTCGTTTATATAAAAACACATAGATCAACCCCCAATAGTTCTTTAACCGTCATCTATGGTCACTATATTAAAATAAAAATACATAAAATCTATGTTATGTATAAAAAAAGTAATTCCACCCAACTATTGTTAAAACACAGAATGATTTGGGTTCAATATGATGCTAATTAGAAGATGTAGCATTATATATTGATGATCAATGTAAAAATGGGAATAAAAAAACCTACTCACTTTAATTGGGCATCTGGTCTTCCATTATGAAAGTATAATCCTCTAACCACCAATATTAAATTGAACACAAGTGTGTGGGAGAGGGATTATTAATTTAATGTTTACTAAAACTATATACTATACTTAACACCCTTCAAACAATAATTCCACACATGATACTCGATGTTGAAAACTTTTATATTGTTCATAGGGTAAAAACAACAACTCAACCACCACCTATGATTTCTGTGATGTGACACCTATGTGGAGTTATTCCACATTTTCAATGAAAATTCATGCACATAAGAATGTATATTTGATAATTTAATAAAATTTTATCAATACGCTCCAGGACCCATAATCCCACGCTGACAGAACAAAATCATAGATAAATATTCTAATAAATATACCACTATTTTACTGGTCCATAACCATAGTACTTATAGTATCTCTAGTCATCATCCACACATGTTACAATACAAAACATCATGATCCAAAAACGACATCTACTAGAGAGGTCATATAAAGACCTGACACCAAATATCATAGATCCATTTATTTCTATAAATAACAATGGCATTGTTTTAACAAATTATGTCCCAAATGACTGTGAATTTAATAGTATTTTTTAACCATATACATAAATGAGTCATGTATTAGAAATGACTAAAAAATTATAACATTATTTATTTCTTCATTAATAAAATAGATCAAAAATAACTACATTCCATCTTGTATAATCATATATATCTTTCATATTTTAAATCTTTGATTATTGGGGAATAGAACCTAATAAGGGTGAGATGAAATGATTAATAAATGTATAATATAGTGGAACAGTTAATGCACCAATAAGGATTGTCAATATGGGTAGGTAAAAAACTAAATAATCATGTCATGTGATCAATAAGCTAAATCCAAGGAATACACAATAAAAAAATATAATAACTAGAAACATATTCCACTAAAATAAATAGATACGGGAAAATAAATATGAAAATGTAAGAAATAAAAACACATAATATTAGATTAATAAACTAAAAATGTAATTAATCCATTGAAATTCTGATAAAATATCTCATGGATGAATAATTATTGAAACTAAATGAGAGGAATTATTTCTTAATGGAGGTCGGGTATGAGTTGGATGAAAACCTAGACCGCCAAGAACATTCAAAATACAGTTTAAACTATGGGTAAAACCAATCTATTTTCCTTGGAAACAAACTTGGATGATTTATTCCATATAATTTATTATCTTCATATTATCGATGCATCGAGAATATTTCATTAAAAAATCCCCAAACTATAGAGCTTATATTAACTGGTCTCAAACCCATAAGGCTTGTATTAACTGGTACCCAACCTGTATAGTGCATTTCCAATGAAATAAATAAACAATGTTTCTTATAAAATACATTTTTTGATATAAGGATATGATTTTATCAATATTTACCCAAATAATAAAATAACATTAAACGTAATCCCCACAAAAAAAATGTAACTTGGTTTAGGAAATAATCATATCCATGAAATATGATATGGAGATTTAAGGTAAATTCAATGTCATATGATTATAAGAAATTGAATATATCACACGGAATATAATAAGTCAAGTAAGTGAATGTGAAATCCATCCTTAACCAAATCCATCACAAACTATCAAGGGGAAGAATAAGTATGTTAAAAATTCAACATATCCCAAGTAGATTAAAATGAATGGTTATTTTCATTGATTAAATGGAATATTATAATAAAATAGTTTAAAAAACATTATTGAAGAAAATATCCTTTTTTTAAGAAACTATTAAAAAAAATCCCGAAAATAACATATAAGTACACATTATTTAAATGGTCATATTAAATACATGATTGGAAATACTAATGAATGATCATTAAAGGTATTATAGATGAAAAAAAATCCTTAAACATCCCAATGTTTCCCACACTAATTTGAAACATTTTAATTTTAAACACATGAAGTTATAATATTAAATAATAAATTCCAATACCATGAAGATAAAATAATTCATCATATACTATTTAAAAATGGGTTATATGTACACCACCAATAAAATTATTGTTTAAAAATTGCATTTGTCTCACAAAACTAAAACAATGATATGAAAATATCTTACCTTGAGCCTGATATGTCTTGTATTTCAATAAGTAATATAATAAATGACATATTTCAATTATATAAATTATTGAAATCCTTTTTTAGGATTATCACAAATTTTCCTTCACTTATTACAAGTTCATATAGAAATTGGTAAACTATTAACATTACGTCGAGTGTTTTTGCTGAATTCAGTTTGTATGTCAGAAACAACATTGGTAGATCAACAATAGATAAATGTGTCATTATTATCATAAATAAAATAATAATCAGGAAATAATTATTATAAATATTCATATTTTATGTTTTCAAAAAAACATTTAAATATAGTTATGAGAAATTAAAAAAGTTTACAGTCTTGGAGACGGTAGGTCATACGTACACTAGAGTAACATTTCCATTTTTAAATGATCATTGTGGAAATATGGTAAATAAATTTAATAAATCTATAATTATAATCATATCATATATACCATATTATTTAATTATATATATATATATATATATATGGATTTAAAAGTAATCACAATGTGTCAATGAGGCGGTAATCCACACGTCTACAAAAGATGTTATCACATTATGTGTGAAATAGTAACATTGAAAATTATATATATTATATTTAAAGATATGAAATTATTTCATTAATATAATATATATGTTTTTTCATTTATATATATTGAATACAGATATTTATAAATTCCATGCACCATGTGAATGAATCACATCAAATTGAAGGGAAAGTAGTCCACACTTCCACAAAGGATGTTTTCATTTTTATAGAAATTATATGTGTAATGATTGTTGTTGTAAAAACATTAAAGAAGCGTATAGTCATAGAAAATATCATATTTATCATATATAGATATAATTTCTATCATAATTTACTCCATGGGAGGCAGGAATGGAAAAAATAACAATTATCATTGCGTGCAGTGTCAGTTTTCAAAACATGTAAAAAGTATTTTCGTCATCAATTAGATGGAGGTGGGTGTATTTATTGGTAATCAAATAGAATAAAAACATCAAATTATTTTTAGGATATTTTATTTTTTATATAATTTTTTAATAATAAGAGTTTATGAGGCTAAGAATGGAAATAAAACTGAATAGCATAGGAGAAGATGTTAACTCTTAATCAGGCAACTTCTTTTGGTTTGTATCAAAAGACATGTGAGGATTGATTTATGACCAATGTGAGTGTTAAAGGTTTATGGGATGTATTTTTATGATATATTTTAGAAGATATTGTTTGATATAATTCCTCTTGAATGGTTTTAGGAAGTGGGAGTTGAGGAGGCCTTTTATAGTGTTGGACGAGTGTCACTCTTATAATATTTTGAAAATGGATTTCCAATGACGTTTTTCATGTTTTATGTTGATCCAATAAAAAATTTAATTTCAATAAAAGAGATATTAGGGTCTAAATATGTCCAGAAAAGTGCTTTTAGACATTTTTTCCCAAAGAATAATTTTTTTCCCTTTTATTAATCTTAAATTTACTTTAATAATTTCAATTAATTTTAACTATCATTATAAATATTGTTGGTCAGAAAATAATTTTACTTTATTATCAATTATAAAATATTATTTTTTTATATATGGAATCAAATTTTGAGAATTCTCATGACATGAGTTGAAAGAAAAAAATTTAAAATTGTTCTTACGAACATGACGAAAAAGCAAGTATTTAATGTAAAAACAAAATCATGTTTTTATAGTTTTATAGAAACTTTCAATGTGAAATTTTTACCTATGAACTAAATTCGATTAATAAAAAAATATGATTTAATTAAATTATAAAAGCTATTTAATATATAATTTAACCTTATAAATACATTTTCAGAAAAAAGATGTTCTGAGTTAATATTCGGTATTTTTAGTTATTCATTAAAAAATTAATCATCATGGTAAAATAATAAAATATAATCATCAAAAAATATTTTTAGTTTTTATATCAAATGTGAAATTTATTTGGACATATTAAATTTAATAGAGTAAAAAATTGGAATTAAAATTGGTTCTCTGTTGAAACGCAGTAAAAATACCTTAAATAAATATATTATTTTATGGGTAATATTCAGATTTTTTTATCATATCCTTATAAAATATATTTTATGAATATATATTTTTTCGACTAATATATATATATATATATAATATCACCCACCAATTGTATTTAAATAATCAATTATAGTAAAATAACGTTTTGATCAAAAAAATAGTTCTCTATAAAAATATTCACATTATATTGAGTTTCTTCTTGTATTCAAATTATAACTAATTTTTAATGAACTAATTCATTTAATTTTATTAAACCATTAATTTCATAAGTTTGTAATAACTATTTATAACTACTAATTTAATGTTTAGGTTATTTCTTAGTATATTAAATAATATTATTTTAATATTATATTGTTCTTTGGTAAAAATATATATTGCGTGTAATGAAAGCTATCAAAGAAAAAATTGCGTTCATCTAATGCATGCTAAATAAATGATTCCTTAATTATAAGCTATAAAATGTATATTAAATTTATTTTAAATTTTATATATATTATAAAATATTTTGGTATTATATTCACTTACACACTTGAGGTCACATATCGTACACTCTATTGAATCAATGGTTTTGAATTTAAATTTTTTGTCATTACTCTTCCATCGACCATCTACCTCCAAAAATCCTGGTGGTTCATAAACTATCAGGCAATATTTCTGAAAAAATTTCATGCGTAAAATCAAATATCATGTGGCTAATCAAATCATTTTCACAACTCATGGACTGTAGACGCATGTTTCTAGGTCTGGGAAAGGGTATTCCCACTTCACTATGATCATTCTGGCATCCATCTACTATCTATTGAAAACATCTCAACCTCAATATTTCTATCATGTGATTCATCTTAATGACCCTCTTTCAATAATTAATCTATCTCAAGAGATCACCCCAAAAACCCATTATAAAATATAATGAAAAGGATTCCACACATCCTAAGATGCATCTACAGAGGCCCTACTCAATGGTCCATCCCATGAAAAATGGATCGCAAACCATATCAATGGAGTGTTAAAAAAGTTGCGTGAATCTAATAAATTACTCTTCCATAGTCTTGATACCCTACCGATGAAGTTGAATCTCCTCAATATGTATAGTTCTCAACATTGTAGGAGAAAAATCCTACTAGATGAGACTCTTAATCTCCATAGAAATGTGTGTCACAATATCATGTGTCTATGTTAAGAGACTCCAAGAAAACATGGATGATCCCAATTGAATATTTTTTACTAGGATGGACATCTTATTGGGAGGTTTCCTCACATGGAAAAAACACATTTCACTACATTAGGCCAATCACTGGAGACCTAGAGCTGTAGCTGCCCCCGATAAATAAAATTTATATACCTGTTAATCTCATGTAACACACAAATTTTTTTTGAATCTTCTCCCTTAACCAATGGTAAAATATGTTACTCGACAACATAGTGGCTCAAATGTCGAACCCCCTTGAGGTACTACCTCATTCCATGCGGCCTAATGTGAAGCCTCGTCACTGGTTGGATCATCATCACATCACCACCATAAAAAAATTTCTAGCTGCCATTATGGTGGATAACTATTTTACATTTAAGGTACACGACAATCAAAAATTATAAATGGGAATTTTACTCAAGGAAATGGCACCGCCATCCCAGTCCTAAATTATTAACACAAAAAAATAACCCTCCAACTAGGGACTAAATGTTCTATATAAATAAGTAGGTTTTTAGAAAAATGGTGATTGGATACATCATTCTTCACACCATCACTAGTGTCCCTGGACAAAATGTTAATCATGAAACACATAAAAACGGTCACCGTAAAACCCTAACCAATATCCTTTTCTATAGTCATGTATTATATCTGACTCCTATAATACCACTATATAATGAGAATAATCGTCTAGGACTGATCTATTACTACCCCAATCATGTATACAATAATCCAAGGGATGGAAAATGATGCCCAACTCGAATATCACACACATGGGAGGCATTAGCTTATGGTACCAATATATACACACACAAACACCCACAAACACCTCCAAGTAATAGTTAATAGATAATAAAAATAAAAATAAAAATTCAGGGGAAAATTTATCCCAAATATAGAGTGCGTAGAAAGTACAAGTACAAAAGAGAAAAAATAAAAGACCCCCAAAAATATAAAAGAAACCAGCATTATCATATGGAGGGTACCACATTTTAAGTAAACTGCTCAGTGAAACTATGGGCTAGAATTAGAATAAAACTCATTCATTATATATATTTATTCTTTAAAAACTCTAGTTCATCACGGGACTCCATCAAAATCCCTTTCAACATCACTAGACTCATAATAAACAAGAATATCCAATGTTGGGGTGAGCATAACAATACCAACTATAAACCCTAATAAACCCATATAAAATGGAGAAATTCCAAGTAAATAATATTCTTTACCCTTTTATAGGGACCCCAATATAGAGATAAAAATAAGCACCATCTCAACCACACATCGGATATACATGAAAAGTAATATCATCTCTCTGCGGGGTGTAAATCATGAAACATGACATCACAAAAAGGATTCCCAGAATGAACTTTATAAACTCATCTCCTAATAATTGTTTCATGAGGTAATAACATAATATAATTCAATAGGTATCGACTTAAGGAAAAACTTTATGTTTGATTCGTAAGAATCCCACCGAACCAACCCTACAATCCTAGATGAGACTCATTCAATAGAGACAATCAATCTAGAATAGAACTCCAGGTCCAACTCAATTACCCTAAAAAAGAGGTGTTATCCTTGATATCTAGTGCCATTTACTATCTCATATTAAACCATATTATATGGACCACATGTCTACAGTACCCATAGTAAATTTAGAACACCTCCAGATCATGAACAATGCACATCCTCTCAAAATTGTGAGTTAAAGGAGATGTACATTGCCACTTCATTGCATCTGAGGTATTATTAACTCTTAACATTTCCATGAAAACTCTTCAATTCACTTTTATGGTGGCCTACACCAAATCATGTCAACGTATAAACAAATATTACCCATGTGATGCACATAACAATTAAAGGTCCCAATTCTCATAAATTCTATAAAAATTTGAGGGACCTCCATCTACCATGGTGGACACACGCCCCACCTATACATATAGACAGGTGAATTAAAATCTATAGATAGAGGACAACACCCTTTTTATAATAGATTTAAGTCTCTACCTATATGAAAACAATGATGTATAAGCACCCTAACATAGTAGGGGAGTATAGATCTCAGAACAGAGGACCAACACTCTGGTACTTCTGTTGAGTACTGCCTCTATGATTATATTACCCATGCCCTTGTATGACAGGAGATTACCCACTCTAACATGTAACTGCATAAAGTATAATATTTCACTATAAAAAGATGATATTATCAACTATAAGGTTAGAGGACCCACAATCTATAACTATAATAGAGTACCAAATAAATCAACATAATGAGTATTGATGGTCATCATAATAGAGTTCATGGGGAGCATGGCATGTGAAATCCCAAGAGAAATAGGGGACTTATTCCCTGATCTGATAAGGGATTATCGACCTCATAAAAAACTCCATGATAGGGGACCTGGACCAAATTCAAGGTATTTCTGTCTCTACGGATATGAGTTGTAAGGGAAACCCAGACCATGATATGAAAAGATAGAATGATTACTCACTTCTATATCTACTAAACAAAAATTATCTCAAGTGTTGATCTTGAATTTTTTAATGGAAAATAACTATCATCACCCCACATAATGAAAAAATCTAATGGGTAGGGGAACCACATCCTGTGAAGATAGTTGTATCATCCCAGACCCGAATTATAACCTATGGTGCCCTAAACCCGGTTGGCCGTATGGACTCAAGTGAATATCCCAAAATAGATGAGGCTTCTTAACTAGTAGTGAGGGTCATGGTGAGTCAGTGTGGAGACTATTCCCTCATTACTAGAGTATCACATCAGAAGACGAATACATAAAATTGAGGAGGAAAATAATTAAGCATACAACTGAAAGTAAGACAAGACAATATTACATATCAAAAACCAAAAGTTTCTCATATACAAAATTATAAGAATGATTAATGCATCAATGAATCATCCAATGTAGGTACATGGAAATGTAATATAGAAATGTCCCAAAAATTACAATATAACAAAAATGTATCCCAGCAACGCAAGCCTCAACATGGTCTTATGCCCCCCTTCTCCAAAGACACTATAAAAAACATGTACTGTGTTTCATTCCACTATAATCACCAATAACCATATAATCTGTTTTCATCCCCATGTAGGACCAAAAAGGGTCTGAGATAAACATCCCAGTAGACAACCACCAAGATCTATATTGTGCTAAAAACAATAATACAAAAGTGGTTGCAAGTGTAAAAAACTAGTAATGTAAAGTTCATATGCCCATTGAATAAGTCTATAAATATAAGTAAATCCAACCAGTTCACAAGGCTACCTAAAAAAAAGTAAGCTCCTAACAAGCTAGATGAATGAAATGTAAAAAAAAAGTCACATGTCCATGTCGTACATCCATATGTATCATGTAACACATAATGATGTTGTATATAGAAATCAAGTATCCCATGACCGCACCATATAGTGAACTCCAATATCCCATGACCATGATGTATAGTGAAGTGTAGACTAAAAAGGATGGATCCAAGGTGTCATGTACCAATGATTCCATCTAATTTGTATATATAGACCATAGAGCACTATATTAGTGGAACTTGTCCAAGGAATGCCATCGAGTCCCATGGGTGTCCCTTGTTAAAACTCAGTTAGGCACTGGTTGGTGTCCTTATATCATGGAAATAACACATCCTATGTTAGGCCATGTAATCTAGATCAACGGGGAAGTAAGACCAGAGGAATCCCATGGAATCATGACCTAAGAGGGAACGTTTTCCGAAGGTGTCCACTATCACGTTCTAGATCCACTGATTGTAGTCCACGGAATTGATAATCCATTCATTCAAGTAATCAGTTAGTCTATTTAAAAAAAATCAATGTGAGTATACCCACTCACATCAACATGCACATGCCATGAGTATACGCACTCATGAAAACCATTTATCAAAACAAGAATATGGGAAAACCCGCCGTTATAAACCATATAAAGTTCCATTTTCATATATTTATTGTATACCCACCCATATTGTTAATTTAACATGAAAACCATCATAATATTCAAGGAATAACATGACATTCAATGAAAAAAAGGAAGTACATACCCTATGAGACTATCTAGTCATTAATGGGCTTCCAATAACTAGGCAATCACAAGAACACAACCCATGGGATGTATAAATAAGAATACAAAAGTTATTTCTTTAATGATCACCCTTTGGATGAACTTTAAACCAGTAATAGTTTCTAATTCACCTAGATGGAACATCCAGACATCCTCACAAAGACTGACTACATATACATCAATTAGATTGATAAAAAACAATGTCTCATTGGAATGTCTATGGTGTGAAGAAATGGATGAACACTTGAAAATAACAAGAAAATATGAATGAATATATACACCACCTAACTTGACTCAATAGTTGATATCTCATCCAGTATCGAGCCTTGATTCATCCTGGTTTTGAAGAAATATAATGAATGGAAGAAGAAAATGATTTTAGGGAATTTGAACCTAAATTCAAATAGATCACATGATTATAAAAGGTAAAAATGTCTAGACAAAAACATAAGTATTACTGATGAGGATCAGATGTAAAAATCCTTGATTGAAACATAGTTTGGATGATGAATATGGATCAATGCCTTATCTAGGCTCCACAAGGGTGGTCCACTGGAAAGTGTTGGGTGATTGAGAAGGAAACCCATTATTGGGTTTAAGAATAAATTAGGCATTTTATTTAAAATTTAAAAAAACATTCATAGTAGGGGCACAAGATTTTCCAGCATGGTTTCCAAAACCGTGCAGAAACTGTGTGCAGCTCATTGACATAAAGAGGAACTACACAGGACAACCATACACAATTTGACTAACCATGTAGTAATTGTTAGAAAACATTCTTCTAAAAATTAATAGCATTTTAGAACACTTCCATGGTTAGATAAACCGTTCACAAAACATGCGCAAAATATGTCCCTTGTAATTTCCAGCCAAAAACACAGTATTAGGCTCCGAACAGGCTTTGGACACCTCTAAACAAGTGTAATCACGTTAATCTTTCAATAAAGGGAATAAAAATGAATTTAAACCAAAATTAAAAGGATTGGTACTTCATATGGAAACTCAAGTTATGAAAATCATCCCCCTAATACAAATTCATTGACAAATTAGTCTCTAAAGGGTTGTTACATTTCAACTAAGAACAACTCTGGATTCTGATCATGTACATAATCCTTCCTCTCCATAACCTCATACTGAGAATGGTTTTGCTTCCATATCGCCCATAATAGAGGAACTAACCATCCTTAGAGAACCATTGTGCTCATATCAACTATAAAAATTAGATGCTCCTCAAAGGTGGTATCAAACTGCAACTCATCCTACTTGGGTTGAAAAACATGAGACAACTCTAAATGATAGTAGTATAACTAAGATAGAAAGAATATGTCATTCACGGTGTGATAACTCTAAGGTTACTAGAATCAATTGGAAACCGACCAGACTCTCTGTAGAATCTCAAATTGCCTAACATATCGTGTTGAATGTTTACCTTGTCTCTTGATTCACCTATGTACCAAAATCAAAAAAGCCTATAAGATTTCCCACTCTTTGACCTCAAATTTTTAAAATATGGGGTTGAAGACTCATTTATTATTTAAAGAAAATACCTCTTTCAAACTACATAGGGGGAGAACCATTACATATCACGAAGGTCCGAGACAAAGTGGTCTAAATACAAGGCCCGAAATCCTATTTGTTTGGCCCAAAGGGCCCTTCGGTGAATAATACTACTATAGTACCCAGGCAGCTAAAGTGCCTACTATAGTACCACCACCGCTACAGTTACTGCTACAATTCCCTCGCCACATCAATGCTACCACCGCTAAAAGTACTTCTACCGTAACTACTACAGTGCCCAGAAATTCCTCCCAACTGGGATTTGATCCTGAGTATTTTGGATTCCATGTAACAGACTTTACCACTCTCTAACCTCAATATCTAGAGGATTTATGTGGTGATTAGTGTATTATTTATGGAAAGAATATGTAGTATATATATGCACCTCAATCATCTGGACCAATTCAAATCTCTCATTCATGAGATGTTGTCCCAGTAAATCTACCTCTAAAACCAATATACAACAATGGGGAGAATGAAAAGGTTTTCAGTTTGAATCCTTATAAGTTTCCATCTGTATTGTCTCATGATATATATTTTAGAAGGAAAACACCACATGGGGAATGTGCCTCTCCCAAGATCCCCCAATATTCGGGACTTAATATCAAATCTTTTCCTCTAGCACCTGTATTATAAACTCTTACTGGTCATCAGTCTGAGGGTGGTATGAAATTATCAGAAACACCTGTGTACCTAGGGACATCTTAAAACTCTGCATGAAATTAGTTGTAATATGGGCATCCCTATCTGAAACATAAGTGCACTGGACCCCATGTAGTTATAACACCTCTCATATATACAACCTTCCATTCCCATCAAAACAGACATTATCCTTGATCGAAAAAAAGAGAATGACCTTTGTCATCCTATTAAAATCAACCCACACACATCGTCACCTCGAGGAGATCCCAGAAAACCAGTTACAAAATACAAAGAAAATTCATTCCATTTCCACTCTAGTATAGGTACCTGCAATAAAATCCAATCTAGAATCTAATGTTCCACCTTCACCTATTGGTAGTTGGAACACCTAGTAACAAAACTAGCTACCTCATGCTTCATTCTCGTACACCAGTACTATCGTCACAAGTCACAGTACACCATTGGGACCGTGGGATGCACTGGACATGCTAAATCCTCAAACTCTTTCATTAACTCCTTACATATATCCATGAGAACCCAACCACATCCATGGATATATAGGATCTCATAATTGTCGGCCATCCAACAAGGAGGAGGGTCCTCACCTACCACACCACCCCGTAGAACTAGGCCTTATGAATCTAATAGATACAACATTTTGACTCGTCCCGTTAGGGATGAGGTCACAACTAAGACTGATATAAAATTATTCACATGTCTGCCATACACCTCCAAATACATCCCAAAAAACAACCTCATAAGAAACCACTCTCTATTGGACTACTACACTGAATGTATTTGTGTACTCATTCTCTGTGTATCAACAACTTAATTACCTTTAACATTCATATAGGAAATCTTGAATCAATGAACTGTATGTACTCCACCCCCCTTCACATCCTGAAATTCACATCGCACTATTTAAAGATATACTTGTGGTTTTTTTGGTCCTTATACACCATAAAAAACTCTCCTAGTAAATAGTGCCTCAAAAAATGAGACACATGATCAACTACAGTTAGCTCAAGATCAGGAATAGGGAAACTCTTTTTGTGAGGCCTTAGTTGATGATACCCGTACACAACGATTCGATATCCCTACATCAGCACTTCCCCAACCCAATACCTGAAGCATCATAGTACACCATGTATCTCTCTCCCTACTCTAGTAGTATTAGGACTGAGGCTGATGTCAAACTCTCTTTCTGCTCCTCAATAGCCTTTGTCAAAATATACTGACAACCAAACCATCACACCCTTCTTAGTCAATCCCATCAATGGTTCATCTAATCATGAGTAGTCCAGCATAAAACAAATTTTTTATCCATCTTCCTACAAAAAACACAATATCTCAACAACTTTCTTGGGATGTTCCCAAGAAACTATAGCTCTCACCTTCTCTAGGTCTCCTAACACTCCAATCTCGAAGATGATGTGATATTGGAAGTGAATCTGATCTATCCAAAAGTGGAAAATTACAAGCTCAAAAAATAAATGTTTCTATTTAATTGTATTAAAAATTATCTCAAGATGGTTGGCTTGGTAATGTAAATTCTGAGAATAAACCAATATATTGTCTATAAAAAACCACAAAATAATCCATGTATGGGTGAAAAACTGAGTTCCTCAAATCCATAAAACCACGGCCCTATTTGTGATATCGAACGACATAACCAAATACTAATATAACCCATACATACTATGAATAGATGTATGTGGTTTTTCAATAGGTCAAACACGATCCTGGTGTTATCCTATCCTCATGTCGATCATCGAGAACACTCGATCTCTTCTATGATAATCAAATATGTCATATATCTATGGTAAAGGTATCATTTTTAACCATCAGTTGGATCAATTTCCAAAAATTCTCTTATATCCTAAGGGTACCATCTTCCATTTTCAAAAACAAATCATTAGAGAATCCCCTAGAGATGTATTCTGTCTAATAAACCACATTTCCTTAAAATCCTCTAGCAACCTCTTGAGCTCATATTACTCCATTGTCGGAATCCTATAAGGATAAATGGATATCGATGGATATCCTATCACTAGATCGACAGGGAAATACAAATTTGTTTTAGATGGTAAACTAGAAAAGTCATCGATAAAGTTGTTCATGAAGTACACAACCACTGGAGGACTGTATTCATGAATCACTATCCAGTAATCCAGAAACAAAGTAGCAATCTAGGCTCTAATCCCACACCACCCATGATGCTCAATTTCGAATCTGATCTCCTGGACATCCCATTATCCCTTGAGAATAAACACTACACCCTCTGGTTATTTGAATGTCACCCTCTAATGATAGTACTCAAGTTACACTTGATAATCCATGAGAAATTCCATTATGATAATGATGTAAAACCCAATCATCTCGATTAAATAGAGATCCTTGATGAAATAAAACCCTCCGACCTTAGGGGGAAACTCCATACATTGGAACACATCAATCAATCTAACTCCCAAAAAAGTTTCTAGCATCAAAACACCTCCAGAATAAAAAATATCAAGCCCAAGGCATTTTAACACTCATGAAGAGGTAAAAATAATATAGGCATATATATTGAAATGATAAGGTATAATAGTATATGCTACTGAGATCATACCTCTCACTGTAGATGGTCTGAGATCCAAATCCAACTGGGTTTGCTGTAATACATAGGTCTGGCCTATACCACGTCCCTATGGCACTGCCTATCTAACCTCAGCTGATTAACCATGTTGTCAATGGGAACATGGTGACTGGATACCACATCAACTACCACCACGTCTATAGCCTGACCGGCATGCACTGCTTTCACTCCCAACTTGATATAGAGTTGAAGAACCTACTCCTAGATATTATGTTGAATATGACCTCCTACCACTCACAGTTAGAGGGAAGGCCTTGAAAAACTACTGTATATTCCCTTTATTTCATCAAGCTCGACACTCGACTAGGTCATAGTCATAGTGAATTTCCCATGGAATCACCTACCATACTATTGGAAACCCACCAATCTACCTGAACTCATAGCCTGACTAGCACTCATATAGGAGGAAACCTCAAAATGACACTTACTAGTGAGAAACTGTTCTCCCATATTTTGTACCCTGTGCTTCCCATTGGATCTGCTATGAATTCATCACTTGATTTTACAATCATAGTGATATAATGAATCCTAATTATACTGACCTATGATTTGATAACATATTTGAGACCATACATGAATCACCTTTACCTCGACAACTCATTTGTATGATACTTCAGTGAAAATGATATTGCTCTGAAAATCATTCTGATTATTTCATAACAGTCATCAAGCCCTTCTCTAGATGCATAAACTCGGTAGCCTTCTCAACTCACAGAGTAACGAGGTAAAATTATTCATAGAAGTGGGATTGGAATTCATACCATACCATATCCTCCTGCCCATCATCCTGGATCAACACCTCGCACCAATGCATTGCCTCTCAACATAGCATGTATATCGAGAGCCTTAAACTTCATTCCAAAGGTGTCACCACAAGATCCTAAATCTCTAATGTGGTCTCAAGACACTACTCCACGGAATTTGTCATTTTCTCCCATGAAAACATTCGAGGATACTGATGCTGGAACACATGTTTCCGCACAACCATAGTCAATGATAATTGGGGAAATACCTATATTGCCTGTATATATCAAAAGAAACCCTTGAAGAACTCTGCCTTAACACTAATGTCCAAAACAGCCACAGGTTCCATAGATGGAACTATAGGAGGATCAACTAGTATCATGTGGCCCACCAACTATGAAGTATGTTCAACACATCCCTCTCAATGTACCACTAGAGTCCATCATGGTTTCATGTATCTACAATAATAAACACATGCCTCGAGAAAGATAAACATAAAATCAGAAGATAGGTTAAGACCCTCTTAGAAACCATGTCAAATCCATGACCTTCTCCTATATCTAGGACTGTATAATGAATAGCCATTGCGCCAATAGAGCTATGACTATTTCCCACTAAATTTAATGTCTAGCCCAAATCTTTATTCATCATTCCATATTCAATTTCCATTCCCGTCACATTACATTACCCAAGAAATTTTACCAAGGGTTACCAATTGTGAATCCATGATGACCCATAGCACCTCATGAACCCAAACTTGGTCCACATTAAAACTATACATGTAACAAGTTCTTTTAAAATTTTCGTTCCATTGGAGGGCCACTTCCCAACTTATAAGGGCCCATACTCCTTATTTATTGATATAAGATGTCACATCTTTATATACTGCACCCAACAAACACAACATTAGGCACAACTATCACATCAACTGTAACAACATCATGAAATATATAATGCATCCTTGATGGCCTGACATAATTCATGGAATATGATTTTTACAAGTTTCTAAATGATTCATGAGATGGAACACCCTAATCTCATTGGGTTGAAACTGAAATATGACCCACAATTGCATCAATAGTAATAGAAAAAATCAAGTGTTTCATCCAACTGTGAAATGAAATCCACTATACTAGTCAATATCCAACTATTCAGAACTCAATTCGAGTAAATTTAGATTTTCCGTTTATAAGAGGTAGAAACTCATGGGAAATGTTTATCACCAAACTAAATTTCCTTCCTACCCCTTCCAAATGACTCCAAATAGAACATTAAACCAGAAAAACTAATCAAATCCAATTTGAAACACACAAAACTCAAATTCCACCCTAGGGTTCCATGCGCCTGGTTGGAAAGATGGACTCAAGCGCATCATGGAAAATGCCATAGGATTCTCACTAGCAGTGATGTCCTAGGTGAGTTAGTGGGGATACGATTACCTCATATCATAGTATCACTGTGAAAGTCAAATACATTCAAAAGTTGAATCAAATAATTGAGAAGACGATTGAAAGTATGCCCAGAAATAAATACATGTAAATAACCCAAAGTGTCTCATATACAAAATGATTACATTGATAAATATCTATAGAATGCATCCAAATAAGGTTCATCGAAATGTAATACAGTTAATGTCATAAAAAGAAAAAGAGACTAAAAAGGTATCACATCATAGTAAGCCTCAGCTTTGTCATACGCTCCCCTATCCCAAACCACAGTCAACAACCTGTACTGGGGCATATTCCTCTATCATCAACTGTAATAATACAATCTATTTGGGTCCCCAGGGAGGCCCATACAGGGTGTAAGATAAACCTCTCATTAGGCAACAATAAAGGTCTATATTGTTCTAACATTAATTCTACAAAAGTGATACCATGCGTAAAAAAAGTAAAGTGTGTATGCCGATGGCATAAGTCTATAGTAATAAGTAAATTAAAAAAAACCCTCAAGGGTACCTATAAAAGAGTCATCTCCTAACAAGGAAGAAAAAAAATGTTAATAATAATGTCACAGGGCTACACTACACATCCATCTGTATCCTATATCCTACAACAATGTCATATAGAGAAGTCAAGTATCCCATGACCATGCCATATAGTGAATTTAAATATCAAATGGCCATGCTTTCTACCGAAGTGTATATCTCAAGGGCCAGATCCAATGTGTAATGTACCACAGAATCCATAAAATATATTTGTATTTGTAGAACAAGGAGGTTCCTATCCATGTTGTGTGTCCAAGGAATCCCATAGAGTCCCTTGGGTTTCCCTGGTGGAAACACTGGTATGAATTGATTTTGGTCCTATGAGTGTGGTAATACAAATTCTAACATTTTCCCATGCAAGCCAGATCCATGGGGTAGATAGGCCTGATGCATCCCACAGGATTATGACCCAAGGGGAAGAGTTAAACACAAGGTGTCCACTAACGCATTCCAGATCCATATAGAGCAACCCATGGCATCAATAAACCGTTAATTAAAGAATTAACTTAGTTAATTGAGATAAACATTCCATGTCTGTATACCCAATCACATTAACTTGTACGAGTAATGAGTATACCCACACATGAAAACCATTTTTCAAAACAAGCATATGGGCCTACAATCCCTTATAAACCATTAAACACTCAATTATCATTTTATATTGGTTTACCCACCCATATTATTCATTTAATATTCCATACTATAAAAATAAACAAGGAATAACATGATATTCAAATAGAATATAGGTAGTATATCCCCTAAGAAAGATTTCAAGGAATTAACAAGCTTCCTCAAACAGGGAACGAAAAAGAACACACCCCATGGGTGGTTTAAACCAGTATAAATAGGTTATTAACTTAAGGATCACGCATTGGGTGACCTTGAAACTTGTAATAGGTGCCAACTCACATAAAAAGAATATACAAGAATCCTCACTAGGTCTGACTATATCTATATCAATCAGCTTGCTCAAAAAAGAGGCAGCACCGTAATTTCCAATGGTTAGATAAAAGGCCAAACACCTGAAAAGATCCCGAAAAGATGAAAGAAAGTATATCCACCCAACCTTGACTCAGTGGGAGATAGCTCGTCGAGTATCGAGTCTTCGTTCAATCTGATTAATAATGAAATTTAAATAATAGAGGATGAATTGGATATTAGGTCATATGATCCTAAATTCAAATAGCACAAACAATTTTTAGAAGAATCGAAAATTGATAAAAAGGAACATAGGACTTTCTGATGCATATCTGATGATACAACCGTCAATCGAAACAATGTTCATATAGTGCATCTGGCTCAGATACTAGGTTAGGTTCCTCATGGGAGCTCAAAGTGAGGTTATTGTGCAATAAAAGAGGAAACCCCATCTTGGGTTTGAAAATAAATGTAGTTTTCAATTTAAAATTAAAAAAAAACATACACATTAGGGTCGCACGGCTTAACAACAAAATTTCTAAAATTATGTGGAAACTGTGCACACCTCACTGCCTATCAGGGGAACTTCACACGGTTACCCCGCACATTTTGACTAACCATGCGGTAACCATTGAGAAATGTTCTGCAACAAAACCTGAAACTTTTCAGACAACTTGCACGGTTATAGTAACCTTGCGGAAACCAGGTACGAGGTAATTTCTAGCCCAAAAAAATGCTTCTCGACTTCAAAAATTCCCCAGGCACTTCTAAACACACCTCGATAAAGTTAAGAATTCACATAAATCCATAACAAGGCATTTAATAGGAAATGAAAAAGATTAGTATCTGATACGAAAAATCATGTTCTTATAATAGGGAAGTTTACCAACAATAACACCTCCCAAAAATCCACCTTGATCAGTGCACACGAGATAAAACCAGTAGTTCTGAATTCTTCTTGAATAATGTCGCACCTTATTTAACGTTCAACCACAAAATCTACCATTATTCTCTAAAAGGAATGCAACTCATTTTATTCTATTCTATGGCCTAAAAACATGTCTGGAAGAGGGATATGCATTTGGAATATGTGACTAAAAAATTTAAAATGGTGTGTAATGGTGTTACTAAGATGTGTGGGCCCACATAAACACCTAGATATGTCCTCATCTGCATGGATTTTCTAGCCATGTGAGATTAAACGGTGTGTACATGTGGTACATCATGTGTGTAGCATCACCAAATAACATGTTCATGTCTTTACCCCCACAACTCATCCATACATGGACCCAACATAGTGTGTAGCCCTAGTACATGACATGTCATAGAGATATAGCTTCAGGGACAATTCCATATACTGTGGACATGTATGGAATGTTCAATATGTGACCCCTATCTATGTACATCCACACGACCATGTCCCTTGATATGCCATGTCTGTCCATGTCCCTCAGCCACAATCCTTTACCTATTGACATCGTGTATACCACTGGTACACATTATATAGCCCAAAGGTTTAACATCACAAAATGAGAAGAACAAACAAAATATTAATCTACACTACATTCCATGTGATTGGGAATTCCAAAAGGAAATTCCTTATGAACATCATGAAACACACTGGTTTCCACAAAACCCCATTGAATGACCACATATGATATTTAGTAGTCATATAAGAGATATATAATTATATAAAATGAATTATAATAGGGATCATGACTTGAAAATAAAATCATTCATTCCCATGGAGAAACAAAAATGTTTTAGGTTTAAAATGATGCTTCAGAGCTGCTATTGTGTGAGCTAGTGACAATCAGAATAGAAATTATGTATCCACAAAACCTCTTAGATTTTTTTGGTCTCATGCAATCTATCATTCAAGGGGGATACCCTATTATCCTCTACCACACACTACAAAATGATGGTGGATGGGTTATCGAATTAATTTTTATTAAATTAATAAAACCCATTTTACTCAAGCGCAACATTCTCCCTTGATCGATCACGTAACATTAAAATATTTTCTGTCATGCCTAGGGTTAACATGATGTTTTCAAATAAACTATGGACAAAGATTTATTATATTAGTATCCACTTGTGTGATATTCCATTTATTAATTTAAACTATGCACACAATATAAAATATAATTATCTTGTTTGATATCACTAAACCATGACTCTTCAAACCCTATAATTACATGTAGACTTAGAACCTAGATTCATAAATATTCCATTAAATATTCATATATATTATTGTACCAAAACCAGTGACTCTACAATGGGTATATGAAAGTATTATAATGATGATATAGGTTGTGTTTCCTTTAATATTAATGTGATAGGTCATGCTTGTAATTTTGGAAAACAATGAAAATTTTAAAAGTCCCATTAACAGAAAGTTATCTCTAAATAGGATGGATTTATGAGTAAATAATATATAACAACAACAAAGACCACATTAGTAATATTTAGAAAAAATTTTATGTCATTTTAATTTTTATCTCTGTAATTTATCCACTTGTTAAACATTATTATTCCTTGTTGAGATGGTATATGAGTATGATATACTCTATAATAACAAATGTCGAATTAAAATAATATACATACTGAATAAAGTATCTAATGATTCTCAATATACAAGGGGGGGGGGGGGGGGGTGAATTGTACACTTTAAAAATTATTTTGGAGTTTTTAAAGATGGTTATGTTTAACAAAGTTAAACAAGGTATTTCACAAAACTCTAGTTCTACACAATTACTTGATTCGGGAAATATGATTCCGTGATAGTGAATCTGGAAAGATGGTTCTCGAAAAATGAAACATAATTAAAGTTTAAAAAGATAAATTTTCTACCTTAATGTGTATAGAATCTCACTAAATTAGAGTGTACAAGTATAAGGAAGTATATGATAGTTAAAATTTCCTCAAAAAACAAAATGCAGGAGAAAACATGTTAGAAGATGAGTAACAAATAGTAAATCTTTTAACCAAAAGAGAAGGGTATCCAAAAAACATGAAAAAAGGTCCCTTGATTTATACATTGAAGAAATTTTATCTTCACCACACTAGGGTAAACCCTCGATATGAAGATTAGAGTCTGCCTTACTATCCCCGCATGCCCTCAACATCAATGTAGTCGGCACCTCGGTCTTTCTCAGCAATGAAGCCCTCAAAATCAAGGTAGTCGGCACCACTAACATCTTATCCCTGGAAGCCCTCGATTTTACACAGTAATAATTAGAGTCACACAAATAAAATAACATTAAACGTAATCCCCACAAAAAAAATGTAACTTGGTTTAGGAAATAATCATATCCATGAAATATGATATGGATATTTAAGGTAAATTCAATGTCATATGATTATAAGAAATTGAATATATCACACGGAATATAATAAGTCAAGTAAGTGAATGTGAAATCCATCCTTAACCAAATCCATCACAAACTATCAAGGGGAAGAATAAGTATGTTAAAAATTCAACATATCCCAAGTAGATTAAAATGACTGGTTATTTTCATTGATTAAATGGAATATTATAATAAAATAGTTTAAAAAACATTATTGAAGAAAATATCCTTTTTTTAAGAAACTATTAAAAAAAATCCCGAAAATAACATATAAGTACACATTATTTAAATGGTCATATTAAATACATGATTGGAAATACTAATGAATGATCATTAAAGGTATTATAGATGAAAAAAAATCCTTAAACATCCCAATGTTTCCCACACTAATTTGAAACATTTTAATTTTAAACACATGAAGTTATAATATTAAATAATAAATTCCAATACCATGAAGATAAAATAATTCATCATATACTATTTAAAAATGGGTTATATGTACACCACCAATAAAATTATTGTTTAAAAATTGCATTTGTCTCACAAAACTAAAACAATGATATGAAAATATCTTACCTTGAGCCTGATATGTCTTGTATTTCAATAAGTAATATAATAAATGACATATTTCAATTATATAAATTATTGAAATCCTTTTTTAGGATTATCACAAATTTTCCTTCACTTATTACAAGTTCATATAGAAATTGGTAAACTATTAACATTACGTCGAGTGTTTTGGATGAATTCAGTTTGTATGTCAGAAACAACATTGGTAGATCAACAATAGATAAATGTGTCATTATTATCATAAATAAAATAATAATCAGGAAATAATTATTATAAATATTCATATTTTATGTTTTCAAAAAAACATTTAAATATAGTTATGAGAAATTAAAAAAGTTTACAGTCTTGGAGACGGTAGGTCATACGTACACTAGAGTAACATTTCCATTTTTAAATGATCATTGTGGAAATATGGTAAATAAATTTAATAACTCTAGAATTATAATCATATCATATATACCATATTATTTAATTATATATATATATATATATATATATATATATGGATTTAAAAGTAATCACAATGTGTCAATGAGGCGGTAATCCACACGTCTACAAAAGATGTTATCACATTATGTGTGAAATAGTAACATTGAAAATTATATATATTATATTTAAAGATATGAAATTATTTCATTAATATAATATATATGTTTTTTCATTTATATATATTGAATACAGATATTTATAAATTCCATGCACCATGTGAATGAATCACATCAAATTGAAGGGAAAGTAGTCCACACTTCCACAAAGGATGTTTTCATTTTTATAGAAATTATATGTGTAATGATTGTTGTTGTAAAAACATTAAAGAAGCGTATAGTCATAGAAAATATCATATTTATCATATATAGATATAATTTCTATCATAATTTACTCCATGGGAGGCAGGAATGGAAAAAATAACAATTATCATTGCGTGCAGTGTCAGTTTTCAAAACATGTAAAAAGTATTTTCGTCATCAATTAGATGGAGGTGGGTGTATTTATTGGTAATCAAATAGAATAAAAACATCAAATTATTTTTAGGATATTTTATTTTTTATATAATTTTTTAATAATAAGAGTTTATGAGGCTAAGAATGGAAATAAAACTGAATAGCATAGGAGAAGATGTTAACTCTTAATCAGGCAACTTCTTTTGGTTTGTATCAAAAGACATGTGAGGATTGATTTATGACCAATGTGAGTGTTAAAGGTTTATGGGATGTATTTTTATGATATATTTTAGAAGATATTGTTTGATATAATTCCTCTTGAATGGTTTTAGGAAGTGGGAGTTGAGGAGGCCTTTTATAGTGTTGGATGAGTGGCACTCTTATAATATTTTGAAAATGGATTTCCAATGACGTTTTTCATGTTTTATGTTGATCCAATAAAAAATTTAATTTCAATAAAAGAGATATTAGGGTCTAAATATGTCCAGAAAAGTGCTTTTAGACATTTTTTCCCAAAGAATAATTTTTTTCCCTTTTATTAATCTTAAATTTACTTTAATAATTTCAATTAATTTTAACTATCATTATAAATATTGTTGGTCAGAAAATAATTTTACTTTATTATCAATTATAAAATATTATTTTTTTATATATGGAATCAAATTTTGAGAATTCTCATGACATGAGTTGAAAGAAAAAAATTTAAAATTGTTCTTACGAACATGACGAAAAATCAAGTATTTAATGTAAAAACAAAATCATGTTTTTATAGTTTTATAGAAACTTTCAATGTGAAATTTTTACCTATGAACTAAATTCGATTAATAAAAAAAATATGATTTAATTAAATTATAAAAGCTATTTAATATATAATTTAACCTTATAAATACATTTTCAGAAAAAAGATGTTCTGAGTTAATATTCGGTATTTTTAGTTATTCATTAAAAAATTAATCATCATGGTAAAATAATAAAATATAATCATCAAAAAATATTTTTAGTTTTTATATCAAATGTGAAATTTATTTGGACATATTAAATTTAATAGAGTAAAAAATTGGAATTAAAATTGGTTCTCTGTTGAAACGCAGTAAAAATACCTTAAATAAATATATTATTTTATGGGTAATATTCAGATTTTTTTATCATATCCTTATAAAATATATTTTATGAATATATATTTTTTCGACTAATATATATATATATATATAATATCACCCACCAATTGTATTTAAATAATCAATTATAGTAAAATAACGTTTTGATCAAAAAAATAGTTCTCTATAAAAATATTCACATTATATTGAGTTTCTTCTTGTATTCAAATTATAACTAATTTTTAATGAACTAATTCATTTAATTTTATTAAACCATTAATTTCATAAGTTTGTAATAACTATTTATAACTACTAATTTAATGTTTAGGTTATTTCTTAGTATATTAAATAATATTATTTTAATATTATATTGTTCTTTGGTAAAAATATATATTGCGTGTAATGAAAGCTATCAAAGAAAAAATTGCGTTCATCTAATGCATGCTAAATAAATGATTCCTTAATTATAAGCTATAAAATGTATATTAAATTTATTTTAAATTTTATATATATTATAAAATATTTTGGTATTATATTCACTTACACACTTGAGGTCACATATCGTACACTCTATTGAATCAATGGTTTTGAATTTAAATTTTTTGTCATTACTCTTCCATCGACCATCTACCTCCAAAAATCCTGGTGGTTCATAAACTATCAGGCAATATTTCTGAAAAAATTTCATGCGTAAAATCAAATATCATGTGGCTAATCAAATCATTTTCACAACTCATGGACTGTAGACGCATGTTTCTAGGTCTGGGAAAGGGTATTCCCACTTCACTATGATCATTCTGGCATCCATCTACTATCTATTGAAAACATCTCAACCTCAATATTTCTATCATGTGATTCATCTTAATGACCCTCTTTCAATAATTAATCTATCTCAAGAGATCACCCCAAAAACCCATTATAAAATATAATGAAAAGGATTCCACACATCCTAAGATGCATCTACAGAGGCCCTACTCAATGGTCCATCCCATGAAAAATGGATCGCAAACCATATCAATGGAGTGTTAAAAAAGTTGCGTGAATCTAATAAATTACTCTTCCATAGTCTTGATACCCTACCGATGAAGTTGAATCTCCTCAATATGTATAGTTCCCAACATTGTAGGAGAAAAATCCTACTAGATGAGACTCTTAATCTCCATAGAAATGTGTGTCACAATATCATGTGTCTATGTTAAGAGACTCCAAGAAAACATGGATGATCCCAATTGAATATTTTTTACTAGGATGGACATCTTATTGGGAGGTTTCCTCACATGGAAAAAACACATTTCACTACATTAGGCCAATCACTGGAGACCTAGAGCTGTAGCTGCCCCCGATAAATAAAATTTATATACCTGTTAATCTCATGTAACACACAAATTTTTTTTGAATCTTCTCCCTTAACCAATGGTAAAATATGTTACTCGACAACATAGTGGCTCAAATGTCGAACCCCCTTGAGGTACTACCTCATTCCATGCGGCCTAATGTGAAGCCTCGTCACTGGTTGGATCATCATCACATCACCACCATAAAAAAATTTCTAGCTGCCATTATGGTGGATAACTATTTTACATTTAAGGTACACGACAATCAAAAATTATAAATGGGAATTTTACTCAAGGAAATGGCACCGCCATCCCAGTCCTAAATTATTAACACAAAAAAATAACCCTCCAACTAGGGACTAAATGTTCTATATAAATAAGTAGGTTTTTAGAAAAATGGTGATTGGATACATCATTCTTCACACCATCACTAGTGTCCCTGGACAAAATGTTAATCATGAAACACATAAAAACGGTCACCGTAAAACCCTAACCAATATCCTTTTCTATAGTCATGTATTATATCTGACTCCTATAATACCACTATATAATGAGAATAATCGTCTAGGACTGATCTATTACTACCCCAATCATGTATACAATAATCCAAGGGATGGAAAATGATGCCCAACTCGAATATCACACACATGGGAGGCATTAGCTTATGGTACCAATATATACACACACAAACACCCACAAACACCTCCAAGTAATAGTTAATAGATAATAAAAATAAAAATAAAAATTCAGGGGAAAATTTATCCCAAATATAGAGTGCGTAGAAAGTACAAGTACAAAAGAGAAAAAATAAAAGACCCCCAAAAATATAAAAGAAACCAGCATTATCATATGGAGGGTACCACATTTTAAGTAAACTGCTCAGTGAAACTATGGGCTAGAATTAGAATAAAACTCATTCATTATATATATTTATTCTTTAAAAACTCTAGTTCATCACGGGACTCCATCAAAATCCCTTTCAACATCACTAGACTCATAATAAACAAGAATATCCAATGTTGGGGTGAGCATAACAATACCAACTATAAACCCTAATAAACCCATATAAAATGGAGAAATTCCAAGTAAATAATATTCTTTACCCTTTTATAGGGACCCCAATATAGAGATAAAAATAAGCACCATCTCAACCACACATCGGATATACATGAAAAGTAATATCATCTCTCTGCGGGGTGTAAATCATGAAACATGACATCACAAAAAGGATTCCCAGAATGAACTTTATAAACTCATCTCCTAATAATTGTTTCATGAGGTAATAACATAATATAATTCAATAGGTATCGACTTAAGGAAAAACTTTATGTTTGATTCGTAAGAATCCCACCGAACCAACCCTACAATCCTAGATGAGACTCATTCAATAGAGACAATCAATCTAGAATATAACTCCAGGTCCAACTCAATTACCCTAAAAAAGAGGTGTTATCCTTGATATCTAGTGCCATTTACTATCTCATATTAAACCATATTATATGGACCACATGTCTACAGTACCCATAGTAAATTTAGAACACCTCCAGATCATGAACAATGCACATCCTCTCAAAATTGTGAGTTAAAGGAGATGTACATTGCCACTTCATTGCATCTGAGGTATTATTAACTCTTAACATTTCCATGAAAACTCTTCAATTCACTTTTATGGTGGCCTACACCAAATCATGTCAACGTATAAACAAATATTACCCATGTGATGCACATAACAATTAAAGGTCCCAATTCTCATAAATTCTATAAAAATTTGAGGGACCTCCATCTACCATGGTGGACACACGCCCCACCTATACATATAGACAGGTGAATTAAAATCTATAGATAGAGGACAACACCCTTTTTATAATAGATTTAAGTCTCTACCTATATGAAAACAATGATGTATAAGCACCCTAACATAGTAGGGGAGTATAGATCTCAGAACAGAGGACCAACACTCTGGTACTTCTGTTGAGTACTGCCTCTATGATTATATTACCCATGCCCTTGTATGACAGGAGATTACCCACTCTAACATGTAACTGCATAAAGTATAATATTTCACTATAAAAAGATGATATTATCAACTATAAGGTTAGAGGACCCACAATCTATAACTATAATAGAGTACCAAATAAATCAACATAATGAGTATTGATGGTCATCATAATAGAGTTCATGGGGAGCATGGCATGTGAAATCCCAAGAGAAATAGGGGACTTATTCCCTGATCTGATAAGGGATTATCGACCTCATAAAAAACTCCATGATAGGGGACCTGGACCAAATTCAAGGTATTTCTGTCTCTACGGATATGAGTTGTAAGGGAAACCCAGACCATGATATGAAAAGATAGAATGATTACTCACTTCTATATCTACTAAACAAAAATTATCTCAAGTGTTGATCTTGAATTTTTTAATGGAAAATAACTATCATCACCCCACATAATGAAAAAATCTAATGGGTAGGGGAACCACATCCTGTGAAGATAGTTGTATCATCCCAGACCCGAATTATAACCTATGGTGCCCTAAACCCGGTTGGCCGTATGGACTCAAGTGAATATCCCAAAATAGATGAGGCTTCTTAACTAGTAGTGAGGGTCATGGTGAGTCAGTGTGGAGACTATTCCCTCATTACTAGAGTATCACATCAGAAGACGAATACATAAAATTGAGGAGGAAAATAATTAAGCATACAACTGAAAGTAAGACAAGACAATATTACATATCAAAAACCAAAAGTTTCTCATATACAAAATTATAAGAATGATTAATGCATCAATGAATCATCCAATGTAGGTACATGGAAATGTAATATAGAAATGTCCCAAAAATTACAATATAACAAAAATGTATCCCAGCAACGCAAGCCTCAACATGGTCTAATGCCCCCCTTCTCCAAAGACACTATAAAAAACATGTACTGTGTTTCATTCCACTATAATCACCAATAACCATATAATCTGTTTTCATCCCCATGTAGGACCAAAAAGGGTCTGAGATAAACATCCCAGTAGACAACCACCAAGATCTATATTGTGCTAAAAACAATAATACAAAAGTGGTTGCAAGTGTAAAAAACTAGTAATGTAAAGTTCATATGCCCATTGAATAAGTCTATAAATATAAGTAAATCCAACCAGTTCACAAGGCTACCTAAAAAAAAGTAAGCTCCTAACAAGCTAGATGAATGAAATGTAAAAAAAAAGTCACATGTCCATGTCGTACATCCATATGTATCATGTAACACATAATGATGTTGTATAGAGAAATCAAGTATCCCATGACCGCACCATATAGTGAACTCCAATATCCCATGACCATGATGTATAGTGAAGTGTAGACTAAAAAGGATGGATCCAAGGTGTCATGTACCAATGATTCCATCTAATTTGTATATATAGACCATAGAGCACTATATTAGTGGAACTTGTCCAAGGAATGCCATCGAGTCCCATGGGTGTCCCTTGTTAAAACTCAGTTAGGCACTGGTTGGTGTCCTTATATCATGGAAATAACACATCCTATGTTAGGCCATGTAATCTAGATCAACGGGGAAGTAAGACCAGAGGAATCCCATGGAATCATGACCTAAGAGGGAACGTTTTCCGAAGGTGTCCACTATCACGTTCTAGATCCACTGATTGTAGTCCACGGAATTGATAATCCATTCATTCAAGTAATCAGTTAGTCTATTTAAAAAAAATCAATGTGAGTATACCCACTCACATCAACATGCACATGCCATGAGTATACGCACTCATGAAAACCATTTATCAAAACAAGAATATGGGAAAACCTGCCGTTATAAACCATATAAAGTTCCATTTTCATATATTTATTGTATACCCACCCATATTGTTAATTTAACATGAAAACCATCATAATATTCAAGGAATAACATGACATTCAATGAAAAAAAGGAAGTACATACCCTATGAGACTATCTAGTCATTAATGGGCTTCCAATAACTAGGCAATCACAAGAACACAACCCATGGGATGTATAAATAAGAATAAAAAAGTTATTTCTTTAATGATCACCCTTTGGATGAACTTTAAACCAGTAATAGTTTCTAATTCACCTAGATGGAACATCCAGACATCCTCACAAAGACTGACTACATATACATCAATCAGATTGATAAAAAACAATGTCTCATTGGAATGTCTATGGTGTGAAGAAATGGATGAACACTTGAAAATAACAAGAAAATATGAATGAATATATACACCACCTAACTTGACTCAATAGTTGATATCTCATCCAGTATCGAGCCTTGATTCATCCTGGTTTTGAAGAAATATAATGAATGGAAGAAGAAAATGATTTTAGGGAATTTGAACCTAAATTCAAATAGATCACATGATTATAAAAGGTAAAAATGTCTAGACAAAAACATAAGTATTACTGATGAGGATCAGATGTAAAAATCCTTGATTGAAACATAGTTTGGATGATGAATATGGATCAATGCCTTATCTAGGCTCCACAAGGGTGGTCCACTGGAAAGTGTTGGGTGATTGAGAAGGAAACCCATTATTGGGTTTAAGAATAAATTAGGCATTTTATTTAAAATTTAAAAAAACATTCATAGTAGGGGCACAAGATTTTCCAGCATGGTTTCCAAAACCGTGCAGAAACTGTGTGCAGCTCATTGACATAAAGAGGAACTACACAGGACAACCATACACAATTTGACTAACCATGTAGTAATTGTTAGAAAACATTCTTCTAAAAATTAATAGCATTTTAGAACACTTCCATGGTTAGATAAACCGTTCACAAAACATGCGCAAAATATGTCCCTTGTAATTTCCAGCCAAAAACACAGTATTAGGCTCCGAACAGGCTTTGGACACCTCTAAACAAGTGTAATCACGTTAATCTTTCAATAAAGGGAATAAAAATGAATTTAAACCAAAATTAAAAGGATTGGTACTTCATATGGAAACTCAAGTTATGAAAATCATCCCCCTAATACAAATTCATTGACAAATTAGTCTCTAAAGGGTTGTTACATTTCAACTAAGAACAACTCTGGATTCTGATCATGTACATAATCCTTCCTCTCCATAACCTCATACTGAGAATGGTTTTGCTTCCATATCGCCCATAATAGAGGAACTAACCATCCTTAGAGAACCATTGTGCTCATATCAACTATAAAAATTAGATGCTCCTCAAAGGTTGTATCAAACTGCAACTCATCCTACTTGGGTTGAAAAACATGAGACAACTCTAAATGATAGTAGTATAACTAAGATAGAAAGCATATGTCATTCACGGTGTGATAACTCTAAGGTTACTAGAATCAATTGGAAACCGACCAGACTCTCTGTAGAATCTCAAATTGCCTAACATATCGTGTTGAATGTTTACCTTGTCTCTTGATTCACCTATGTACCAAAATCAAAAAAGCCTATAAGATTTCCCACTCTTTGACCTCAAATTTTTAAAATATGGGGTTGAAGACTCATTTATTATTTAAAGAAAATACCTCTTTCAAACTACATAGGGGGAGAACCATTACATATCACGAAGGTCCGAGACAAAGTGGTCTAAATACAAGGCCCGAAATCCTATTTGTTTGGCCCAAAGGGCCCTTCGGTGAATAATACTACTATAGTACCCAGGCAGCTAAAGTGCCTACTATAGTACCACCACCGCTACAGTTACTGCTACAATTCCCTCGCCACATCAATGCTACCACCGCTAAAAGTACTTCTACCGTACCTACTACAGTGCCCAGAAATTCCTCCCAACTGGGATTTGATCCTGAGTATTTTGGATTCCATGTAACAGACTTTACCACTCTCTAACCTCAATATCTAGAGGATTTATGTGGTGATTAGTGTATTATTTATGGCAAGAATATGTAGTATATATATGCACCTCAATCATCTGGACCAATTCAAATCTCTCATTCATGAGATGTTGTCCCAGTAAATCTACCTCTAAAACCAATATACAACAATGGGGAGAATGAAAAGGTTTTCAGTTTGAATCCTTATAAGTTTCCATCTGTATTGTCTCATGATATATATTTTAGAAGGAAAACACCACATGGGGAATGTGCCTCTCCCAAGATCCCCCAATATTCGGGACTTAATATCAAATCTTTTCCTCTAGCACCTGTATTATAAACTCTTACTGGTCATCAGTCTGAGGGTGGTATGAAATTCTCAGAAACACCTGTGTACCTAGGGACATCTTAAAACTCTGCATGAAATTAGTTGTAATATGGGCATCCCTATCTGAAACATAAGTGCACTGGACCCCATGTAGTTATAACACCTCTCATATATACAACCTTCCATTCCCATCAAAACAGACATTATCCTTGATCGAAAAAAAGAGAATGACCTTTGTCATCCTATTAAAATCAACCCACACACATCGTCACCTCGAGGAGATCCCAGAAAACCAGTTACAAAATACAAAGAAAATTCATTCCATTTCCACTCTAGTATAGGTACCTGCAATAAAATCCAATCTAGAATCTAATGTTCCACCTTCACCTATTGGTAGTTGGAACACCTAGTAACAAAACTAGCTACCTCATGCTTCATTCTCGTACACCAGTACTATCGTCACAAGTCACAGTACACCATTGGGACCGTGGGATGCACTGGACATGCTAAATCCTCAAACTCTTGCATTAACTCCTTACATATATCCATGAGAACCAAACCACATCCATGGATATATAGGATCTCATAATTGTCGGCCATCCAACAAGGAGGAGGGTCCTCACCTACCACACCACCCCGTAGAACTAGGCCTTATGAATCTAATAGCTACAACATTTTGACTCGTCCCGTTAGGGATGAGGTCACAACTAAGACTGATATAAAATTATTCACATGTCTGCCAAACACCTCCAAATACATCCCAAAAAACAACCTCATAAGAAACCACTCTCTATTGGACTACTACACTGAATGTATTTGTGTACTCATTCTCTGTGTATCAACAACTTAATTACCTTTAACATTCATATAGGAAATCTTGAATCAATGAACTGTATGTACTCCACCCCCCTTCACATCCTGAAATTCACATCGCACTATTTAAAGATATACTTGTGGTTTTTTTGGTCCTTATACACCATAAAAAACTCTCCTAGTAAATAGTGCCTCAAAAAATGAGACACATGATCAACTACAGTTAGCTCAAGATCAGGAATAGGGAAACTCTTTTTGTGAGGCCTTAGTTGATGATACCCGTACACAACGATTCGATATCCCTACATCAGCACTTCCCCAACCCAATACCTGAAGCATCATAGTACACCATGTATCTCTCTCCCTACTCTAGTAGTATTAGGACTGAGGCTGATGTCAAACTCTCTTTCTGCTCCTCAATAGCCTTTGTCAAAATATACTGACAACCAAACCATCACACCCTTCTTAGTCAATCCCATCAATGGTTCATCTAATCATGAGTAGTCCAGCATAAAACAAATTTTTTATCCATCTTCCTACAAAAAACACAATATCTCAACAACTTTCTTGGGATGTTCCCAAGAAACTATAGCTCTCACCTTCTCTAGGTCTCCTAACACTCCAATCTCGAAGATGATGTGATATTGGAAGTGAATCTGATCTATCCAAAAGTGGAAAATTACAAGCTCAAAAAATAAATGTTTCTATTTAATTGTATTAAAAATTATCTCAAGATGGTTGGCTTGGTAATGTAAATTCTGAGAATAAACCAATATATTGTCTATAAAAAACCACAAAATAATCCATGTATGGGTGAAAAACTGAGTTCCTCAAATCCATAAAACCACGGCCCTATTTGTGATATCGAACGACATAACCAAATACTAATATAACCCATACATACTATGAATAGATGTATGTGGTTTTTCAATAGGTCAAACACGATCCTGGTGTTATCCTATCCTCATGTCGATCATCGAGAACACTCGATCTCTTCTATGATAATCAAATATGTCATATATCTATGGTAAAGGTATCATTTTTAACCATCAGTTGGATCAATTTCCAAAAATTCTCTTATATCCTAAGGGTACCATCTTCCATTTTCAAAAACAAATCATTAGAGAATCCCCTAGAGATGTATTCTGTCTAATAAACCACATTTCCTTAAAATCCTCTAGCAACCTCTTGAGCTCATATTACTCCATTGTCGGAATCCTATAAGGATAAATGGATATCGATGGATATCCTATCACTAGATCGACAGGGAAATACAAATTTGTTTTAGATGGTAAACTAGAAAAGTCATCGATAAAGTTGTTCATGAAGTACACAACCACTGGAGGACTGTATTCATGAATCACTATCCAGTAATCCAGAAACAAAGTAGCAATCTAGGCTCTAATCCCACACCACCCATGATGCTCAATTTCGAATCTGATCTCCTGGACATCCCATTATCCCTTGAGAATAAACACTACACCCTCTGGTTATTTGAATGTCACCCTCTAATGATAGTACTCAAGTTACACTTGATAATCCATGAGAAATTCCATTATGATAATGATGTAAAACCCAATCATCTCGATTAAATAGAGATCCTTGATGAAATAAAACCCTCCGACCTTAGGGGGAAACTCCATACATTGGAACACATCAATCAATCTAACTCCCGAAAAAGTTTCTAGCATCAAAACACCTCCAGAATAAAAAATATCAAGCCCAAGGCATTTTAACACTCATGAAGAGGTAAAAATAATATAGGCATATATATTGAAATGATAAGGTATAATAGTATATGCTACTGAGATCATACCTCTCACTGTAGATGGTCTGAGATCCAAATCCAACTGGGTTTGCTGTAATACATAGGTCTGGCCTATACCACGTCCCTATGGCACTGCCTATCTAACCTCAGCTGATTAACCATGTTGTCAATGGGAACATGGTGACTGGATACCACATCAACTACCACCACGTCTATAGCCTGACCGGCATGCACTGCTTTCACTCCCAACTTGATATAGAGTTGAAGAACCTACTCCTAGATATTATGTTGAATATGACCTCCTACCACTCACAGTTAGAGGGAAGGCCTTGAAAAACTACTGTATATTCCCTTTATTTCATCAAGCTCGACACTCGACTAGGTCATAGTCATAGTGAATTTCCCATGGAATCACCTACCATACTATTGGAAACCCACCAATCTACCTGAACTCATAGCCTGACTAGCACTCATATAGGAGGAAACCTCAAAATGACACTTACTAGTGAGAAACTGTTCTCCCATATTTTGTACCCTGTGCTTCCCATTGGATCTGCTATGAATTCATCACTTGATTTTACAATCATAGTGATATAATGAATCCTAATTATACTGACCTATGATTTGATAACATATTTGAGACCATACATGAATCACCTTTACCTCGACAACTCATTTGTATGATACTTCAGTGAAAATGATATTGCTCTGAAAATCATTCTGATTATTTCATAACAGTCATCAAGCCCTTCTCTAGATGCATAAACTCGGTAGCCTTCTCAACTCACAGAGTAACGAGGTAAAATTATTCATAGAAGTGGGATTGGAATTCATACCATACCATATCCTCCTGCCCATCATCCTGGATCAACACCTCGCACCAATGCATTGCCTCTCAACATAGCATGTATATCGAGAGCCTTAAACTTCATTCCAAAGGTGTCACCACAAGATCCTAAATCTCTAATGTGGTCTCAAGACACTACTCCACGGAATTTTTCATTTTCTCCCATGAAAACATTCGAGGATACTGATGCTGGAACACATGTTTCCGCACAACCATAGTCAATGATAATTGGGGAAATACCTATATTGCCTGTATATATCAAAAGAAACCCTTGAAGAACTCTGCCTTAACACTAATGTCCAAAACAGCCACAGGTTCCATAGATGGAACTATAGGAGGATCAACTAGTATCATGTGGCCCACCAACTATGAAGTATGTTCAACACATCCCTCTCAATGTACCACTAGAGTCCATCATGGTTTCATGTATCTACAATAATAAACACATGCCTCGAGAAAGATAAACATAAAATCAGAAGATAGGTTAAGACCCTCTTAGAAACCATGTCAAATCCATGACCTTCTCCTATATCTAGGACTGTATAATGAATAGCCATTGCGCCAATAGAGCTATGCCTATTTCCCACTAAATTTAATGTCTAGCCCAAATCTTTATTCATCATTCCATATTCAATTTCCATTCCCGTCACATTACATTACCCAAGAAATTTTACCAAGGGTTACCAATTGTGAATCCATGATGACCCATAGCACCTCATGAACCCAAACTTGGTCCACATTAAAACTATACATGTAACAAGTTCTTTTAAAATTTTCGTTCCATTGGAGGGCCACTTCCCAACTTATAAGGGCCCATACTCCTTATTTATTGATATAAGATGTCACATCTTTATATACTGCACCCAACAAACACAACATTAGGCACAACTATCACATCAACTGTAACAACATCATGAAATATATAATGCATCCTTGATGGCCTGACATAATTCATGGAATATGATTTTTACAAGTTTCTAAATGATTCATGAGATGGAACACCCTAATCTCATTGGGTTGAAACTGAAATATGACCCACAATTGCATCAATAGTAATAGAAAAAATCAAGTGTTTCATCCAACTGTGAAATGAAATCCACTATACTAGTCAATATCCAACTATTCAGAACTCAATTCGAGTAAATTTAGATTTTCCGTTTATAAGAGGTAGAAACTCATGGGAAATGTTTATCACCAAACTAAATTTCCTTCCTACCCCTTCCAAATGACTCCAAATAGAACATTAAACCAGAAAAACTAATCAAATCCAATTTGAAACACACAAAACTCAAATTCCACCCTATGGTTCCATGCGCCTGGTTGGAAAGATGGACTCAAGCGCATCATGGAAAATGCCATAGGATTCTCACTAGCAGTGATGTCCTAGGTGAGTTAGTGGGGATACGATTACCTCATATCATAGTATCACTGTGAAAGTCAAATACATTCAAAAGTTGAATCAAATAATTGAGAAGACGATTGAAAGTATGCCCAGAAATAAATACATGTAAATAACCCAAAGTGTCTCATATACAAAATGATTACATTGATAAATATCTATAGAATGCATCCAAATAAGGTTCATCGAAATGTAATACAGTTAATGTCATAAAAAGAAAAAGAGACTAAAAAGGTATCACATCATAGTAAGCCTCAGCTTTGTCATACGCTCCCCTATCCCAAACCACAGTCAACAACCTGTACTGGGGCATATTCCTCTATCATCAACTGTAATAATACAATCTATTTGGGTCCCCAGGGAGGCCCATACAGGGTGTAAGATAAACCTCTCATTAGGCAACAATAAAGGTCTATATTGTTCTAACATTAATTCTACAAAAGTGATACCATGCGTAAAAAAAAGTAAAGTGTGTATGCCGATGGCATAAGTCTATAGTAATAAGTAAATTAAAAAAAACCCTCAAGGGTACCTATAAAAGAGTCATCTCCTAACAAGGAAGAAAAAAAATGTTAATAATAATGTCACAGGGCTACACTACACATCCATCTGTATCCTATATCCTACAACAATGTCATATAGAGAAGTCAAGTATCCCATGACCATGCCATATAGTGAATTTAAATATCAAATGGCCATGCTTTCTACCGAAGTGTATATCTCAAGGGCCAGATCCAATGTGTAATGTACCACAGAATCCATAAAATATATTTGTATTTGTAGAACAAGGAGGTTCCTATCCATGTTGTGTGTCCAAGGAATCCCATAGAGTCCCTTGGGTTTCCCTGGTGGAAACACTGGTATGAATTGATTTTGGTCCTATGAGTGTGGTAATACAAATTCTAACATTTTCCCATGCAAACCAGATCCATGGGGTAGATAGGCCTGATGCATCCCACAGGATTATGACCCAAGGGGAAGAGTTAAACACAAGGTGTCCACTAACGCATTCCAGATCCATATAGAGAAACCCATGGCATCAATAAACCGTTAATTAAAGAATTAACTTAGTTAATTGAGATAAACATTCCATGTCTGTATACCCAATCACATTAACTTGTACGAGTAATGAGTATACCCACACATGAAAACCATTTTTCAAAACAAGCATATGGGCCTACAATCCCTTATAAACCATTAAACACTCAATTATCATTTTATATTGGTTTACCCACCCATATTATTCATTTAATATTCCATACTATAAAAATAAACAAGGAATAACATGATATTCAAATAGAATATAGGTAGTATATCCCCTAAGAAAGATTTCAAGGAATTAACAAGCTTCCTCAAACAGGGAACGAAAAAGAACACACCCCATGGGTGGTTTAAACCAGTATAAATAGGTTATTAACTTAAGGATCACTCATTGGGTGACCTTGAAACTTGTAATAGGTGCCAACTCACATAAAAAGAATATACAAGAATCCTCACTAGGTCTGACTATATCTATATCAATCAGCTTGCTCAAAAAAGAGGCAGCACCGTAATTTCCAATGGTTAGATAAAAGGCCAAACACCTGAAAAGATCCCGAAAAGATGAAAGAAAGTATATCCACCCAACCTTGACTCAGTGGGAGATAGCTCGTCGAGTATCGAGTCTTCGTTCAATCTGATTAATAATGAAATTTAAATAATAGAGGAAGAATTGGATATTAGGTCATATGATCCTAAATTCAAATAGCACAACCAATTTTTAGAAGAATCGAAAATTGATAAAAAGGAACATAGGACTTTCTGATGCATATCTGATGATACAACCGTCAATCGAAACAATGTTCATATAGTGCATCTGGCTCAGATACTAGGTTAGGTTCCTCATGGGAGCTCAAAGTGAGGTTATTGTGCAATAAAAGAGGAAACCCCATCTTGGGTTTGAAAATAAATGTAGTTTTCAATTTAAAATTAAAAAAAACATACACATTAGGGTCGCACGGCTTAACAACAAAATTTCTAAAATTATGTGGAAACTGTGCACACCTCACTGCCTATCAGGGGAACTTCACACGGTTACCCCGCACATTTTGACTAACCATGCGGTAACCATTGAGAAATGTTCTGCAACAAAACCTGAAACTTTTCAGACAACTTTCACGGTTATAGTAACCTTGCGGAAACCAGGTACGAGGTAATTTCTAGCCCAAAAAAATGCTTCTCGACTTCAAAAATTCCCCAGGCACTTCTAAACACACCTCGATAAAGTTAAGAATTCACATAAATCCATAACAAGGCATTTAATAGGAAATGAAAAAGATTAGTATCTGATACGAAAAATCATGTTCTTATAATAGGGAAGTTTACCAACAATAACACCTCCCAAAAATCCACCTTGATCAGTGCACACGAGATAAAACCAGTAGTTCTGAATTCTTCTTGAATAATGTCGCACCTTATTTAACGATCAACCACAAAATCTACCATTATTCTCTAAAAGGAATGCAACTCATTTTATTCTATTCTATGGCCTAAAAACATGTCTGGAAGAGGGATATGCATTTGGAATATGTGACTAAAAAATTTAAAATGGTGTGTAATGGTGTTACTAAGATGTGTGGGCCCACATAAACACCTAGATATGTCCTCATCTGCATGGATTTTCTAGCCATGTGAGATTAAACGGTGTGTACATGTGGTACATCATGTGTGTAGCATCACCAAATAACATGTTCATGTCTTTACCCCCACAACTCATCCATACATGGACCCAACATAGTGTGTAGCCCTAGTACATGACATGTCATAGAGATATAGCTTCAGGGACAATTCCATATACTGTGGACATGTATGGAATGTTCAATATGTGACCCCTATCTATGTACATCCACACGACCATGTCCCTTGATATGCCATGTCTGTCCATGTCCCTCAGCCACAATCCTTTACCTATTGACATCGTGTATACCACTGGTACACATTATATAGCCCAAAGGTTTAACATCACAAAATGAGAAGAACAAACAAAATATTAATCTACACTACATTCCATGTGATTGGGAATTCCAAAAGGAAATTCCTTATGAACATCATGAAACACACTGGTTTCCACAAAACCCCATTGAATGACCACATATGATATTTAGTAGTCATATAAGAGATATATAATTATATAAAATGAATTATAATAGGGATCATGACTTGAAAATAAAATCATTCATTCCCATGGAGAAACAAAAATGTTTTAGGTTTAAAATGATGCTTCAGAGCTGCTATTGTGTGAGCTAGTGACAATCAGAATAGAAATTATGTATCCACAAAACCTCTTAGATTTTTTTGGTCTCATGCAATCTATCATTCAAGGGGGATACCCTATTATCCTCTACCACACACTACAAAATGATGGTGGATGGGTTATCGAATTAATTTTTATTAAATTAATAAAACCCATTTTACTCAAGCGCAACATTCTCCCTTGATCGATCACGTAACATTAAAATATTTTCTGTCATGCCTAGGGTTAACATGATGTTTTCAAATAAACTATGGACAAAGATTTATTATATTAGTATCCACTTGTGTGATATTCCATTTATTAATTTAAACTATGCACACAATATAAAATATAATTATCATGTTTGATATCACTAAACCATGACTCTTCAAACCCTATAATTACATGTAGACTTAGAACCTAGATTCATAAATATTCCATTAAATATTCATATATATTATGGTACCAAAACCAGTGACTCTACAATGGGTATATGAAAGTATTATAATGATGATATAGGTTGTGTTTCCTTTAATATTAATGTGATAGATCATGCTTGTAATTTTGGAAAACAATGAAAATTTTAAAAGTCCCATTAACAGAAAGTTATCTCTAAATAGGATGGATTTATGAGTAAATAATATATAACAACAACAAAGACCACATTAGTAATATTTAGAAAAAAATTTATGTCATTTTAATTTTTATCTCTGTAATTTATCCACTTGTTAAACATTATTATTCCTTGTTGAGATGGTATATGAGTATGATATACTCTATAATAACAAATGTCGAATTAAAATAATATACATACTGAATAAAGTATCTAATGATTCTCAATATACAAGGGGGGGGGGGTGAATTGTACACTTTAAAAATTATTTTGGAGTTTTTAAAGATGGTTATGTTTAACAAAGTTAAACAATGTATTTCACAAAACTCTAGTTCTACACAATTACTTGATTCGGGAAATATGATTCCGTGATAGTGAATCTGGAAAGATGGTTCTCGAAAAATGAAACATAATTAATGTTTACAAAGATAAATTTTCTACCTTAATGTGTATAGAATCTCACTAAATTAGAGTGTACAAGTATAAGGAAGTATATGATAGTTAAAATTTCCTCAAAAAACAAAATGCAGGAGAAAACATGTTAGAAGATGAGTAACAAATAGTAAATCTTTTAACCAAAAGAGAAGGGTATCCAAAAAACATGAAAAAAGGTCCCTTGATTTATACATTGAAGAAATTTTATCTTCACCACACTAGGGTAAACCCTCGATATGAAGATTAGAGTCTGCCTTACTATCCCCGCATGCCCTCAACATCAATGTAGTCGGCACCTCGGTCTTTCTCACCAATGAAGCCCTCAAAATCAAGGTAGTCGGCACCACTAACATCTTATCCCTGGAAGCCCTCGATTTTACACAGTAATAATTAGAGTCACACAAATAAAATCAGAACAAGTAGTTTAGTATGTAAAAAGAAATGTGAGTCTCTCTCTAGAAATCACTTCAACAGCATGTAATCTCTAGAGTCTTAGAACAATGTTGATCTCTATCAAAAAAGCTCCTATTTATGAGCACAACACCAATGGTTGGATCCCATCTCAAATGGTCATATTTTTCCTTGAATTTCGGAGGGACCTCTACATGTTTCACTCAAATAACGATTAGTTAGTAACTGAATGCATGACATCATTTAATAATAAAAACAAGTGTAAAAAATCATGGTTACATAACCAAAATTAATTATTCGGAGTGTAAGAAAATAAAATATTGAATTCTAACAAAAAATACATTCGGATTATATAATAAAATGATATTCATATTTTGTTTTTTAATGAATTTGGTACCTATATTCTATGGAATTACTAAGTCTGAATTTCCAGGAAATTCGTGTTCTGGAATCAAAAGAATTAAGAACCTGAACTTACGAAGTTCGGAGTTAGAGTTTATGATAATTCAGAGTCTGAACTCTCAATGTTTAGAGTCTGAATTCATTAGAATTCGGAGTCAGAACATATAATGTTTGAAGTTAGTGTTCATGATAATTCGGAGTCAAAAATCTGAAGAGTTCAGAGTCCAGATTCAGAGAACTCAGAGTTACAATTCAGAGTCTGAAAATAGAATGCTCTTTATGTAAGTATTATATGATTTTGATGTTTTAGTTATGAAACCAAATTTTACACTTAGAAAATATAATTATCATTGTAATACATGGTAATGATAAATTTCTATGGGGAAGGAAAATTTTCCTTATAGAAGTAAAACACAGGGTAGAATGGGATTTTCCTTATGATAAGGTGTTTCTGATTTTCAAAACATGAAGGAAAGGTAAAGTCATAAGGATAACTTCATATCATAAAAATCTCCCCCAAACATTAAGGAATAGAAAAGTTATAAGGAAAAATTGTTTGACTCAATATCTCTCCCTTTTTAAAAAGCACAAACATCCTTATGAAAAATAATTTAAGGACGTAGAAAATATATTTCTAAACATTGAAATAAAACATCTCTCCCTTTAAAAATGGACATTCATGAATTTGACTAAATCCAAATTAGTCTTTGGAACTCTAAGGATCGTATTCTAGATTTCCAAAATGAGATTTTCCATTATCTTGAATACGGAAATATTCGTAATGAAAACTCCCCCTTGGATAAACTCCTCCTTACATAGGGAAGTTTCTTATTTTATTAGTATTATTTTTTCTATCTCTCCCTTTGTGATTTTCAAAATGAATTTGAGAGAATGAAAAATAAATTATAGTACCTGAAATATTAGTACAAATCATCAAAACAAAAGCAAGCAACCGAAAATTGCATTAAGATAGGAAGAATTTGTACACGAGAAAAAATAAAACAAAAGATCAGATTGGATCTATTTTCCTTCCATCTCATCGGGTATCAATTTCCTCACTATGGTTTTCATATTTTTGAGTTCCATATGTTATTACTCTATTTTCTTTAAGAGTTTATCCTGATCCTATGATTTATTATCTAAATCATTGATCTTTTCTTCCTGAGACTTCAGAGCCTCTACCTGAACCTTCAACAACTCATCTTGGTTAACTAGATTCTCTTCGATCTCGATCCAAAGATCCCTTTTCCTCTTCCAAATTTGGGAAATAGAATATAGATTCCCATTCTAATCCTTTACCTCCTGAATCTGAGTATTCTACTCAGGAGTTAGATTTTTTTTAAATCTAGTCGTGAGATCTTTGATTTTACTATATCTGTTATCAAAATCTCTATTAACATCTGGTTGAAACTCATCAAGCTCTCTCAAGTATTATACTATTTTCATTGACAAGGTAATTACTTACTTACACGATATTCTATGGCCATCGTAGTTAATGAATAAGTTCTTGAAGTGATCCTCATGTTTGACACACTTATCCATCACCATGGATACAGAATCTGATTTTTGATTCATGATGTGTTGGAGCATCTGGCATCTCAAGTCAATGCTTGGAAAGATCAGAATGTTTTCAACATGATTATTAATTGGTTTAATGATGAAACCATGTCCTTGGGAAGATGATTCAAAGTCCGATTCTTTTCATGGTGAAGTCTCTTTCTCAAGCTTGACAAGCTTCCTCTTCCAAAATCCACTAGCTTCATTTTTCATTAAAACCACTTTAATAGGTATATCTATAATCACCTGTTTCCCATTATCAGTTCATATAAAAAAATCCTCATCCAAAGACTCATGTTAACTATTAGATAGCTGAAAAATTCTATCTTTATAAATATTCTCATTATCATCTCCTACCTCAGTATCTTCAGGGTGAATGAAATGATGATTATAAATTTCTTCCCCAGATAGAAAATTTACATCATCTTCATCTTCATCATTTACCCTATGAGTAGAAATCTTTGATGATTCCGCTTGAGGAGTCTGGATTGACAATTTATTGTATGCACTTTTCTTCTCATGAAAATATTCAACTTTATGTATCAAATCTTCTATGTCAACACTAATTTATTCTTCTTGCACTTCTCCCACAAATTTATTTTCTTCAACAACCTTCTCTTGTACTTTTTTTGCGGTGAGTAATTTCTTCCCCAGTGTCACAATTTAGGGTTCTACTTGGAATGATTTCAGTACAAGGATATTCTCGGATGCTATCTGAGTATCCTTGAGAAGGTATTGCAAAATCTCAGCCTCCAACATCTTCTTCTTTTGCTTCTTTTCCTTAGATCGCTTCTCAAGCTCATCATTGGTCATCTCTTTTAAAGCCTTGGCCTTAGTAGGATCCAAGCCAAACTGTGGCTCTCCTTCCTTCCAGTTTTTCTTGTCTTCCCTCCACTTGGATACAACCTCATCCGGATATGCTTTCTGCTTCATGGGATTTGGTGGTGCGTATTGGGTTACTTTAGCCTCTGTGGTTTTACCTTCAACTATTACTTCTTTAAAATTCCTTTTCATTCCAACATTTTTTGATGGTTCTGCCACTTCTTGCTTCTTCAGAATGACTTCTGCTTCCTCCACTATTAAGTCATAGAATTCTCTGACATCTTTATAGAAACCAATATTCATTCTCTTCAAAGTATAATCACTTATTACCATGACTTTTCAATTCCTCAGCTTCGAACTGCACGGAATCTTGAAAGACTCAAGGAATCGTACAATCAACATGGAAAGAATAATAAGATACATTTTAATCTATGATTGCAAATTTCCATTCTCGATATTCCCAATCAAAATGAGAATATGCTTCATCAAATTGATGTTCCTTAGATTCACCAGAAAATCGAGGATATACATGTATCTTTTCTTTAAGGTGTCCTTATCACCTTTTCTTGGAATGATAAAACATTTAACCCATAATTTAAGGATCTGATTATTTGTATACATATTAGTAATATTTTGATTCTTTACATCTGAATGTACATGAAAATCCATGGATTTAACCTTGACAAAACTTCCTTGTACATCCAGAAATTTATGGTAACAAAATTCAGCTTCCCCTTCACAAGACAACCCCACCAAGCTAGCAGACTTGGTGTATGAAAATTCATAAGTTTTTCCATATCTTTTGAAAGAAAATTTACTCCTCTATTATTATTTGAAAAAACTCACAGATTCATTATATTCTACAAGTAGATCTGGATATACTAAATATTGAGCTCATGGATTTGAAATGAAAATGCTTTCCCATACATTCAACCTCATGTTCTTGGATATAATTGAATCGTACTTTTCAATGAAATTAGGATGCACCAACCTCTCTCTGTAAATCTGTCACTCTGAAATGGACTTGACATTTGACATTTAATAAGAAGGAACACCACCATACATTCGGATTTGAGCAAGATTTGAGAGGTTAAGAAGGTGATTTTGAATGGAGGTAGAGGTTTGGCACGCAAAGGCTTGAATTCCGATGTGGGATCACCTTCTGGGGGTATTTTATATAGGCGTTGATTCGACGGTTGAACTTCCAAATACAATCCAATGGTTGATTAATATTATGATTAGATCTTATGGTTGAAATGATAACCGCAAGAAATGTTTGGTAGGATACGATCTTTTGAGGTTTTTAAATCAAAACATTCGGATTTATGGAAACTAGAATCTGTAAAATTTAAAACATAAATGAAAATTCCAGCAAGTAAATGATGATTACGAAGACATAAGAAAGAAATCATACCTTTCGAATTACCAGGAAGATTATTCATATCGAGGAAAAATTTGTCTTGAATAAATTTAGATTCCAAATATTTTTATTACAAAAAAAATGAAAACAAACGAAAAAAACTCCATTACCAAAATCTTCATTACAAAAATTTCAGGTATGAGAATTTTCATTACGAAAATTTCAAGTACGAAAATCTTTATTACAAAAATTTCAATATGAAAAAAAAACAACATTTTCATTATGAAAATTTGAAAAACATCATTACAAAAAACTTAAAAAACATCATTACGAAAAACTTGAAAAACTTTATTACAAAAAATTTGAAAAACATCATTACCAAAAAAACATAAAAAATTTCATTATGTAAAACATGAAAAACATGATTATGAAATTCATGAAAAACCTCATTATAAAAAAACTTGAAAAACATCATTACGAAAATCGTGAAAAACATCATCACAAAAAACTTGAAAATCTAATTAGCAAATGTACTCCCCCTATAAAAAGGATTTTATTACTCTAATGAGATTGATTTCATCAGAAAGTTAACAAGGAATATTACGTTACAGTTATCATTCCTAACTTCTATTTAATGTATTCAAATCTATCAGAGGGTAAATATTATGTGAAAATATTAGCAAGTTGATCTTGCATTCCGATAACTTGAAAAATGATATCTACTTTGAGTGTCTGATCCCTAAGAATGTGATGCCTAATATCTATGTGTTTTTCACGAGAGTGATGTGAATGGTTTTTACTAACCATAATGGAACCTGTATTATCTCACTAATTTTTTGTTTTGGTAAAAATCATACCATATTCTATGACTGTGTGTTGCATCCACAGCACTTGAGCACAACAACATCTAGCTGCTACATATTCATCTTCAGCAGTGGAGAGTGCCACTGAGTGTTTCTTCCTGTATGACCAAGATTCTAATGAATCTATTAAGAAATAACACGTTCCGTATGTACGTTTTTTATCCATTCTACATCCACCAAAGTCAGCATCTGAAAAACAATTTCAAAACAAAATCATTTCCAGAAGTATAAAAGAGTCCTAAATCCATGGATCCCATTAAGTAGCGAAAAATTTTATTCACTACCATTGAATGAGATTCCTTCAGATTGGATTGATATCTTGCACATAAGCATACGAACAACATTATGTCTGGACGAAAATCTATCAAGTAAAGTAAACTTCCTTTCATACCTCTAAAAGATGTTTGATCTACTGGTTTCCCGACTTCATCAAGATCAAGTGTATTTGAGGTACCGATAAGAGTACTTATACTCTTATTGTTTTCATACCCATACTTTTTAAGAATTTCATTTATACACCTATGTTGGGATATATAGATTCCTTCTGGTATTTGAGAAATTTGAAAGGCAAGAAATTTTTTTAACTCATCCATCATACTCATTTCAAACTCATATTTCATTAGATTTGCAAAAGAATCAGTTAAGGATTTTTGAGTTTAACCAAATATAATGTCATAATCATAAATGTGAATAATAAAAACAGTTTTTTATCATTATTTATATAAAGGGTTAGATCTTCATTTTTCTTAACATAAGTATTTTGAATCAAAAAACATGTAATTCTATCATACTAGGCTTGAGGGGTTTTTTTAAGTCCATACAAAGCTTTGTTAAGACTAAAATAATGATCAGGATGTTTTTTATCTTCAAAACTACGAGGTTGTTCAACAAAAACTTCATCTTGAACATAACCATTATGGAAATCATAATTCACATCCATTTTAAAAAGTTCTAAATTGATGAATTCTACAAATGCATGTAAGATAAAAATAGATTCAAGTCTACCTACTAGAGAAAAGTTTTTGTCATAGTCTATTACCTCTTGTTGATTATATCCTTTATCAACTAATAGAGATTTATTTATAAATGTGATTCCATTTTCATCACACTTATTTCTGAAAACACATTTTACTCCAATAACATAAGTTTCCTTAGGTCTTTCAACCAAGGTCTAAACATTATTCCTTTTGAATTAATATAGTTCATCTTGCACGGATTTAATCCAATAATCAACACCTAAATCCTCATTATTGATTTTTTGTTCTAATTTGGAAAGAAATACTAGATGTTCTACTTCATTTATTAATGAACTTCTAGTACTTATGGGGTTATTTACATCGCCAATGATACTATCACTGTGATGATTCTTAAGAAGCAACTTATTTGGGTTTTGTAAAACCTGTTCATCAACATAGTGTAGAAAATATTGTAGGGTAAATGCTTCATAAGCATCTTCTTGGAAATTTTCTTTATCAGAATAATCTTATATCAATGTTTGATAATTAGTTTTTGAAAACACATCCGAAGATGTAGTTTGGGGTTTTTTAAAAATAAAGGGATTAGTTTCATCATATTTAACATGTACTGTCTCTTTAACGGTACAAGTGTTTTTATTGAAAGATCTATAAGCCTTATAAGTTGTGGAGTAGTCTTAGAAAATTCATTCATCAGATTTTGGTGCGAATTTGTGTAGATTATCTTTAATATTCAGAATTAATACTTTTAAACCAAAATCCATGATGTAGGAAAGTATAGGTTTTCTACCATTCCATAACTCATAAGGAGTTTTATTTAGAAAAGGTCTAATCAAGACGTCATTTAAAGTATAACAAGTAGTACTAATATCTTTAGCCCAAAAATGTTTGGCTATAGAATATTCACTCAACATGGTTCTTGTTGTCTCATGAAAAATTCTATTTCTTCTTTCAATAAAACCATTCTTTTGAGGAGTTCTTGGTGCTGAGAAATTGCGAGTAATATATTTTATACTACAAAAAGTTTCAAAATATAAATTTTTAAATTCTCCACCATGTTCACTATGAATAGTTTTCAATGGAAGTTTTTTCTCATTTCTAACATGAGCTCTAAAACTTTTAAAATACGACAAGGCTTCAAAATTCTTTTCTAGAAAATACACCCACATAAATCTAGTTTAATCATCAACTAATAAAAATACATAACACAAGCCTCCGATGCTTCGAGTTTGTGTAGGCCTGAAGAGATCCATATTCACTAACTAGAATGCATCAGTAGTTGAGACATCACTGATTCATTTAAAACATTATTTATGTTTCTTTCCATATTGACAAGGATCATAGACTTTTGAAGAATCAAATCTACGCTCTGATAGATCCTCATCTAATCATTTCATAGAAAGGTTAGATAGGTTCTTTAGGTTAAAGTGATCGATCCTTCTATGCCACAACCAAGAATGATCATTCATTGCACTAAGGAAAGGTACATCTTGGCTCCTAAGGTCTCCTATGTTTAGTGTGTATACATTCTCTTGCCAATTGGCAAAATGAATAAACTCTTCCTTGGAATTGTGTACTAAGCACTTGTCGTTCCAAAAATTCACAAGGTAACATTCATCAAATAATTGTCATATGAAAATGAGGTTGTGCTTAAGACACATGACAAATAAAACATTTGAAATCAATGTTTTTCCAAGAAGAACGATGTTAACTATACAAATAATTTTTCCCTGAGAATTATCTCCGAAAGCTACTTTTCCTCTTTTCGTCTTGATAATCGTTTCAAAATAGTTTTTGTTACAATACGTATGCTAGGAACATCCACTATCCATGTACCATTTATTTCTTTTGGTACAATCTCTATTTTCCAAAAAGCAAAAGAGTTAGACTTTCAGAATCCAATCATTCTTGGATTTAGAAATTTTAGAAAGTAGAATTTTAGGTACCCAAATTTTCATAGATAAATAGGGTTTATGAAATCCAAAATATTGAGTTTTTATGGAACAATGTTTTGCCCAGTTTCCACCACACAGACACTTAGCACACTTTGAGGAACAAAATAATTGTTGCTAAAAATGGTTTAGAACTAGTATGACCAAAACCATAACTATTCCTTAGGGGTCATATTTGAGAATACATTTTATCAACATTTTCCTTACCTAAGGTAATGTTTGATAAACACTTACTCAAGAAAAATAATTTGGATTTCAGTTTGATAACCAGATTCTTGTCTTCTAAAACATCTGATTTGGAACTAGAGTTAGGTTTGAAAACATTTTTCATAGAAATTAAGTTTTATAGATGCTTAGAAATTGTATTCTTGTCTGAATTTAAATCCTCTATAATTTTTGAAATAATTTCAAAATAAACAAATTTATTATCGAGATCTTTAGAATGATATGATATTTCCTTAGTAATAATTGTATTCCTATAATTTTCCTTATCACGATTTTTCTTGTGTTTTTAATTATCAATTTCAAAGAGTTTGGAAGAACTAGAATTTTCTTCATAGGAAGGTAAAGTATTATCTTCATCAGAGAGAAAATTATTCATCTGAAGATTCATAATATGTATCATTACTATAATTTTCATTTAAAGAAACATTGGTCATTGATTTAGCATTGTGTACCTTAGCCATCAATTAATGATTTTTAATAGATAATGTTGATATAAGGCCATGATTCTTATGTCCAGAAGATTCGTAATATGAAGATACATCTGAAGAGTCACCACCACTAGCACTCCATGTTTTATTATCATTCAAAAGATTCTTAGATTTATCTTTATAGTACTTCTTTCTCTTTATCTTAGAATGATTTTCCTTTCATTCCTTTCTTTTGAGCGTGGGACAGTCTGGCCTTATATATCCGGTTATCCTACATTCATAACATGTGAATTTTGAATTATTATTTCCTTTTAGTTCCTTCTTCATGTATCTAGATTGAAACATATTTTTTCCAACAATCTTGTTCATTCTTTATGCAATATTTTCAAACTCATTTTCTGAAGATTCACTTCTACTAGATTCAGATTGGATAATAACCTTCTTAGATATGGATCTAGTAACTCCCTCAAGAGTTTTGGATTTCAAATGATTTGAAGTAGTATTAAAAGAAACTCCCCCTTCCCATTATTATTTTTAACATTATCAACATCTTTCTTCATTATAGTCTCATGCTGAAGAAGAGTTCCAAACAGCTCATCTAAGGAAATCTGGGTGACTTTTCTATTCTCATCAATTGCTGTCCTCTTGGACTCCCACTCATTTAGTATGATGTCTATGATCATATCGACAAGAGCCTCATCATCCAAACCAATTTATCCTATAGAATGTAAGCTATTCATGACAGCCAAAAACCATTGTTGAACTTTGGTTATAGGTTCTCCATAAGGAAAATTAAAGCCATGGTATTCAACTCTCAAAAAAGCTCTTCTTGACACTATAAATTTAGAAGTCTGAAAATATGTAACTTCAAGATTCTTCCAGATACTGCTTTCATCTTCACAACAAGATATTTGACTATAGAAGTTCCTAGTCATAGAACAAAGCAAGGTATTGCCTAACATATAATTCAGTTTATATTCATTCTTTTCTAGATTGGGGAAAGTACTAACTTCTTTGTCAGAGATTTTATATCCTTTAGTAAGCATAAAAAAATTATCAACTCCAGTATTGATAATGAATTTCTTTATACGATCTCTTCAGTGATCATAATCATTTCCATCAAAAATAGGTTTTCTTATTGGATTTAGGTTTTCAATAGAACCAACATTTATTCCTTCAATCTTAATGAAAATATTCAAACAAAAACTTGTTAATAGAAAAAGTTCATAAACAAGGAAAATATTCCTCATCAAGGAAAATTAAACTAGAGTGTTTCTAGGAAAATATTAATCCTAACATAATGAGTTTGAAAAAAATAGAAGATTAATATTTCTCTTCTGAATCTAACCGTGAGATTAATTGAGATTCAACCATTACTATGATAAGAATTGTTGAGATGATATGTGAGAATGATATACTCTATAATACCAAATGTAGGATCAAAAAAATATAGATACTAAATAATGTATTTAATGATGATCAATATAAAAGAGGGGGTGAATTTTACACTTTAATAATTCTTTTGTAACTTTAATAGATGTTTATGTTTAATAAGGATAAACAACGTAATTCAAAAAACCACTAGTTCTACACACATTCTAGATTCAGGATATATGAGTTCAGGAAATTGAATATGGAAATATGGTTATTCAAAAACGAAACATAATGAATGTTTACAAAGATAACAATTCTACCTTAACACATATATAATCTCACTAAATCAAATTATACAAGTATAATGAAGTATAAGATAGTTATACATTCCTAGACAAACAAAATGAAGTTGAAAACTTGTAACAAGATGAGTAATAAGTAGTAAATCTTTTAACATAAAAGAAGGGTATCCAACAACCTTGGATAAAGTTCCTTTGATTTATACTTTCAAGAAAGAATGTCTTAACCACACCAGGTTAAGCCCTCGATATGAAGATTTGAGTCTGTCTTGCTATCCCTGGATGCCCTCAACATCAAGGTAGTCAGCACCTTTGTCTTCCTCAGCAAGGAATCCCTCAACTTCAAGGTAGTCGGCACCTCTATCTTCCTATCCCTGGAAGCCCTAGATTGTACACATCAATAATCGGAGTTGAAAAAAAAATCTGAACAAGAAGTTCAGTATTCCCAAATCAATGAGAGTCTCTCTCTAGAAATCACTTCAACATAATGTAATTTTTAGAGTATTATAATAGTGTTGAGCTCTTTCAAATGAGGTCCTATTTATAGGCACAAAACCAACAATCAACTCCCTTCTCAAACAGTCAAATTTGTTCTTGGATTTCAGAGGGACCTGTACATGTTTCACTCAAACAATAGTTAGTTAGTAACTGAATGCACGACATCATTTTATAAAAAAACATGTGTAAGAAAAAATATAGTTACATAACCAAAATTAATTATTCAGAGTGTAATAAAATAAATGTTTGGATTGTAACCAATAATTCATTCATAGTCTATAATACAAGGATATTCGGATTCTGATTTCTAATGAATTTGGAACCTGAACTCTATAGAATTCCGAAGTCCAAATTTCAATGAAATTCAGAATCTGGATTAACAAGAATTCGGAACCCGAACTTATGATGTTCGGAGTCATAGTTCATGAGAATTCGGAGTCTAAACATTAAATGTTCGAGTATTAATTCATTATAATTCAGAGTCATAACATACAATGTTCACAGTAAGAGTTCATGAGAATTCAGAGTCAAAACACAAAAGTTTTCGGAGTCTGAATTCAGAGAACTCAGAGTGAGAATTCGGAGTCTGAAAATAGAATTCTCATTATCTAAGTATTATATGTTTCTGAGGTTTTGGATATGAAACGGAATTTCACACTTAGATAAGATAATGGCCTTTGAAAAACATGGTAAGGAAAAATTTCCTTGGGGATGGAAAAATTTCCTTATAGAAGTAAAACATAGGGTAGAATAATATTTTCCTTAAGATAAGGTGTTTGTGATTTTCAAAACAAGAAGGAAAGATAAAGTCATAAGGATAACTTTTTGACTTAACAATCTCCCCCAAACATGAAGGAATGGAAATTTCATAAAGAAAAACCTTATTGAATCAACATTCATTAATGTGGTAATATATATTTTTATCATTGTGGGATATAAATTTATATTAATGGAAAAATTACCACACACTAGGCCATGGAATTTAATTTTAAAACAATCAAATACCCTTTTCATATTTTATATTTTTTATTCTTATACCATTTAATAATTTATTATACATCATAAAATATCATTAATATCTATATAGGGACTGATTATTTAATTTGGTGGTAATGTAATGAATATTGAAATGCATCTGAAATTGAAAAACTTCATCCTGTAATTGTTTTTTATAATTGCCCAAAAAATGCATGGAACACAGAATTTATTTAAAAAATATTTATTTTTTGGGTTTTATTACCATTATGTAAATTCTATTATTTGATTTTCAAGTAGAGAGTGAGCATAGTGTAAGCATATATTGTAATTATTCCATATATAGAAATAAATTAAAAAATTGAAATCCATAAGCTAATTTATAAATATTCGACCAAATATTTTTAACCAAAAATAGCCTTTTTTATCCACATGATAAAATATTATATTTTAAAAATAAAAGTATGACATCATTATTTATTTTTATTGCTTATAGTAACATATTGGTCGTAATCTTTAAAAATTGCACAATTATTTCATGACATAAAATCTTTTTCTGATGATAGTCTAAAAACACTAATAAAATACATTAGAGGAATGTTTTAGGGTTATTTTTATATTTAATGCAATAGTTTAAATCCTATGTTTCCCATTTTACCCTAAATAAGGTGACAATTATATACCTTGATAATTACCCTAAATGAACGAAAACACTAGTGTCATATTCAAAAAAAATTCATGTTGACTTTAAATATGAATTCTATTTTTCAAGATTCAATTATAAGAAGTTGCAAGTATTTATTTTCATATACATTCTTAAGACACAATGAAAGGAAATTTTCAGAAGAAAAATGAAATTATGTGCCAAAATAAACATATATAAAATTCCAAGATATTGGTGACTCAATTTGAACTTATTAGATTATTATATATAATTCTAAACATATGTCAAATTTATAAAAAATAAATAAATATAATGTGACTTATTAATTAAAAGACATACTGAAAAAATGATCGTTTTGAAAAAATTTGTATTTTTCACTTCTCCCAAAAAAATATCAGTAATTAAAAAAATTATTTCCAAAATTGTACCAACATTTTATTATTATATGTATATAAAAGAAATAATATTTATTTTATTAAATACAATTTCAAATTATTTAATAAATTTATTGTAATATAAAACATAAAATTTAATATATTTTTTGACGGGTAAATCTTTTTATGAATAAAATGAAATTACTAAAAACTGAGTGGGGATTTATCAATATTTATTAAATAGATCTTTATTGAGTAATACCATTATACATATACACCTTAATGTGGATAATCATATTCATAACTTCCAGTTGATCAAATGGATTATTGTAGTTATATTTAAATAATAAAATTATAATATATTGCAATTTTCATAGAGCATTGTGTTCTGTGTAAAACAATCTATCATGATTATTATTATATTAAAATAAATTTGATTTGTTTCACAATAAAAACTCATTATTATCTTGTTATATAGTTTTTAGTAAAATGTAAGTGTTCATAAAGTGTTATTTGGTGGCCACCAAGAAATACAATAACCTAATAGTTTTAGACAAGTTGAAGGGGAAATTATAAAATATTAAAAATAATACACTTTTATAGACATTGAAATACGTTATTCGATTTCCATTTCTTCCATTTCAATATTCTTAATTAATTTCATCTTGTCTCCGGAATTTTGTTAATATTAATTTAATTTCATTAAAATTGAATGAAAATAAAATAATATCTATGATTTCGTAGAAAAATATAAGTCCAATTTGATATTATTATTTTAAAATGTCTCCTCTCTTTTATACCACCTGAGGGGATACTATGATGAAATATAGGGTGTGAAATATTGAACTCAGTATCATGACAGAATCATCATTCTTTAATTTTTATTATTTTCTACTAGGTCAAACCATCTTTTATTAATTGTTTTAATAGCCAAAAATTTAAACTCTAATTTGGCACCTTAAATATTAAATTTTTAGAACCTATTACAGTCATGATATATCTTTTAAATATTAACCATTTTATAATATTTCTCTAACTAACATAACCAGAATAAACTTCATTATTCCTGAATTAACCACTCCTGATAAAATAACTCCCTACATATTGCCTTCATATTAAATGGAAAGTCGATAAAATCATGTTGGTTCTCTAGTACCACATACTAATACTGAAATTTAATTTTGATACTTTAATCAATAGAATTTTTATTATTATTTATGATCATATACTTATGAATATTAATGAATTAATTTATCTCTATGTTAACGTGAATATAATAGGAGTTAATAGTGATCATATGTGAGTCATATTATTACCTTTTTCATTGGAATGAGTTACCAATTAACAGTTTCTATATTCAATATAAATTTTTCAAGAGAATAGAAAGAGTTAGGGCATATTTTTCCAAAAAATAATTCATTATTTTTGAAAAAATTTCATTTTATTGTATGTTTTTAGAATAAGGACAACCCACTAAAATCAAAATAAATGTATTTAAATAATCAATAGTTTTGTTTTATCAACGAAAATATTCAACTAAATTTAAATTTATATATTTAATTTTTTAATGAATTTTGTCTCAATGTTATAAGTATGATTTATAATGTCCCCCAATATGAAACTCTCTAATTTGGCCACATTTGTTTTGGTAAGGAGGCCACAAGTGTGCATCACCATACCCTAGAGGTTGCCGACTAACATCGAGATGTGAAAAATATAGTGGGGATACTATATCCCCTAGTACCAAGTCAAAATTCATCATAAATAAATGATTTAATGAAATATAACAGTAATAGAAAATATAATAAATAGTAAAACATACAACAAGAAGTAATAAGAGGAACCAATAAACTAATAATAATGAATCTTTTCATGAAAAGATGAAATGTATCTAAATGTCAATCTAAAAGCAATACAAATAATAGTACCATCTTCCACAAAAAATATCAAAATCCCCTCGTCTCAGACCCCATGTTAGTCTCAAATCCAAAATCCATCCAATTTAGAAAGAAACAATCAATAACAAGGTCCCTTATTCTTGTCCAATACAACATCCATGTAATCTACTTGGGTACCAAAAGGAAGCCCGAATATGGTGTCAGCAAAACAAAGTAGGTTGAAAGTGATATTTTCAAACAAATTAATCTAACAATAAGTACACAAAATAACTTTAATAAAATATTAATTAATTAATCAATTAATATAATATAGAAATAATCCTGATCTATCACCATGCCAGTATGTCCCTAAGCATGTTTCACAACCAAGGAAACCATAACTTAATAAACATTGAATAATCCAAAATTTTGAAAATACCATTACATATGAATTTCAACATTTGGGAAAGGTACGATATATATGAATTTGAACAACGATTTGGATGACCTAACCATATAATAATTTCAGTATCAGACTAGAAAATGCCTCAATTATAATCATTGCAACATCCAACTAGGATAATCCCAATTTATAACCATTTCATCCTCCCTTAAATGACATATATATATTTATTCAAGGAAGAAATAACCCACGCCAACTATATAACAATTACTACATGAATCTGAAAATTTTTCATTATTCAAAGGATATCACAATATGACAACATAATATTCAATGGTTAATAATAAATACTTCTATTTTATTTCAATTACAAATAAATTAATTTTTCAAATTCAATCCATCTAATTTGATAAATAAACTATAATATTATACAATATAAATAAATCTCATTGATTATCATATCATGATATAAAAACATTATAAAATTATCAAAATTCAAATAATTCTAAGGATTTCTCATTCAATGGATTGCCTCAAGATAGGTCCAATCAACATTTGATTCAAATAGATTTATAGAATAATCAAATCGAAATTTTATGATGATTGTTAATTAAATTTAATATTTCACTTATTATGATTCCTAAAATTGTAATATTTTAATTTCTTGATAATTTAATAGACCATAGGGTTATGTTTCTAACTAAATACCAAATTATAAAATTATGTATCTCACTAACAAGAATCATCAATAAGAACAGTTATGTGGAAGATCGAAATAAGGAAACATGATCACGTAATCATGAAATCAAAACCTAAAACAACCATGTCCATGATATTTATGTCATAATGATAGAGAGAAATAGAATAATGTGTAAATCATTACCAAATCAACTCATTAAGGAAAAGATGTGAAAATTGGATGACCAAAACAGTGTAATGGGATCTAAAATTATACCAACCACCTTAGGTTTTGAGTGAGTATAGGTATTCACCAAATTAAAATAAAAAATCATATATGATTCCATATTCAAACCACTCATCCCATGACTTACATGTCTTACACATATGTTAGAAAACGTTTAATTATTAATTATGCGGTACACCAAAATTCTCATCACCTCGAGTGATATTAAACATACAAGAACATTATATGTAATGTTTTATTGATTAACGGTGTGTATCCAGTTTATACTATGACCCACTTCAAGGAATAGTTCATTTTTACAACTTCACTCGTATGGTATTTACACATCGTGTAACACTTTTACACATCTTGTATATTAAATATAGTCAACCATAAACCTAGATTCCATAAATTCACTTGAACCATATCTTATTCCTACCAAACAAAAAGAAAACCATGTTATTCAAACTTAACATGATTATACATGGACTCCATATAGTCAGAAAAACCAAAAACTATAAGCATCAGAATAATTCATTGAATAAATTCTCTTTTTATCTGAACAAGACTCAAACAGTATAATTTAATGAAAATGAAACTATAAAAGTGGTTGTAACAAAAAAACTCATATTGGGACATAAATAAAATAATTTGGTGTCTTTCAACCATCGCACCATATAACTACTCATCCTCGAACGTCTCTATGAATCACTATTTGGTCTTAGGGAATAAGTATATAGACTATTACTTCTTAATAATAAATATATCTTTGGTCTCCTCCAAAACACGACCCTACTACCACTGCCCTCAATGAATAGTTATATTCCAACCTATGAGAGACATCTTTAGATGTCCCATAATTTTTATCAAATGATCATAATAAAGAAAACATTGACACAAAGCTAGAAACCCTTGACATCTACGACATAGGAAGGGTTTGGATAATATATATGAAGCTATGAAACATGATACACCTCATATCTGTCACTTTAGATCTTTGGAAGGCATAATCATTATGCCATTGGACTAACCATTTCAACTATATCTAATTGACTGGTGATATTTTGAACTATATTTCACTATTTCCTTCTAAAGTATTACCCTAAACTTGGATACACCTAAATAAAAACATAATGACTAACCTCAAACTATACATGTTATCTTTTATGGTTAGTGTATGATTTCAAAATACTTTGTCTGGTTACCAATCACATCCTGATAATACAAACCTTCTTATATGTCTCCACCATGGGACTAGATCCAGCTAGTGTTGAATCACCTACTCGAAACAAAAAAGAAGAATATTTCCAAAGATAACACACAATAACATGAATACTGTCATCTCAATTGAATCATGGAGGGTATGATTTTTTGAAAACTCCATGAGTTCTATATTCTACTCCCATGAACCAAGGAAATCCAAAAATGTAGATCATAACATATCTTCTAGATCTCGAATAATCCACACATATTGATTATTAGTATATGATTGATATGCTATGCAACGACCCATGTTTTGGATCTAATAGTATTATTGGCCTGTTTTGAATTTTTCTAGAGTTTAGTGGATAGATAAAGTCATTAATTTTATATTGTAACATAAAATTGAGAGTTTCATTGACCCAACTATTTGAATTTTGACCAGTCGTGCTGCTCAACAACTACCACAATGTTTCAGTTTGGTTTCTAGTGTATTGAAAGCTAAAAATACCAACATTGCAGCATGCACATATTGAGGTGCATAGTTTGAAAAATCATTGTTTCCTCTTAAGTGAAAATAAGTTTCACTCCAAATACTCTATACATGGTTTTGGAAATAGTGCAAGAGGGGTGACTTGGTCCTATGAATCCTCTATTAGTTTTTAGTAGAGTTCATTCAAATAGTTGCAACATGGTATGGTAAACCGAGTGGGTAAACCATGCGAGGTGCCCCCTTGTACACGAGATATTGTATGGTTGGTGCATAGTTTTCCAAATCATTAGATCAAGCCTTATGTCTCATTATAGAGTAAAATTGTACTTTTTACACACTCCACTATTTAACTATTCTCCTATTTTCTTCATTTACACTATATTAAGTGTATATGGGGGAATTATTTCTTCACATATTCTAGGATTTGATGTAGATATCTCATCTGATCTCTGTTATTAATGTTTTAGGTCATATTGGAACCATTTCAGTGAGTGCCTCAATCCTCTTACTTGTTTAATTATTTTATCTTTTCACATGGTTTACTAAATATGTGAGCGTCTTTTTACAATATTTTCATGTTTGTCATCTAAAATGATAATTTCTTATAAACATGTTCTATTTATATGCTAATATCATAGGTGTGAGTATCTACCTACGTGACATATTTGGGATCAGGTTTCTCTATGATTTTTTGATTTTTTAGGGTGTGGATTTGAGAGATGATTTTTTTTGTCTGAGTGATACCCTAATAAATTTATTTTTTCCTTTAAATTTACATATTAGACATAGGAAATTCCCATACAAATGCTCAATCGAGACTATAATTTGTATGAGAATAGTGAGAGGATTAAGTAAATAGAAATATTAATCTCGAGCATTGTTTTATATAATTTTTTTATAATTATACGAACATAATTCTATGAGATACATGGGATCTGAATGATATTGGCATGAGGATCGTGATGGTGATTACCCCAAGACACGAGGTTATGTGACCATCAGGCTGGGAATGTCATGAATTACATGAGTGATGTTGATAACACTTATGAGGCATAATGAATGGATTGAGGTAAAGAGGCCATCATGTTATATACATGGCCCAAGTGAAATTGGGTGGCATTGCACACTAGATTGGGAAATGTTTTCATTGAGGAACGAGGTTCCAGATGATGCATCTTAGTAAATTATTTCGTGATATATGCTCACCTATGTTGGATAATGTTTTAGTTTATGTCATGTGTACACAAAGAATCTTATATGATGATATAATATTGACTGATCAGGTCGGTAGAGGCCTCTGGTACATTTGTTATAGGGGAGTGGTGGGAGGTTATTTCCATAGAGATCCATTAGAATGATTATGTCAATTGGTTGATATTATTGATTCCATTGGTTTGGGGTTGAGGCTCAATGTACATGAGTTCATGGTGATATGAATATTTCAGTGGATATACATCATTGTTCCTAAAAACATTGTTTTTTGAGATGATGGTGTTATTAGTTGGAGGATAGATATTTTTATTCCTCAGAATTTAGGGTTTGAGTTGATGGGAACTATTTAGTGTTTTCCTTTGTGGGACTATGTATTTAAATGTGGCGTTCCATTGGGATGTCTAAAATTGTTTGACATGAGGTGATCATTGGCATGATGTCCAAAGAGATTTTATTAGAGGTTTAGTACGAAGGTTCACCTAAACTAATTCTTAGTAGTGGATTCATTGGGTTTAGTGTTATGATCCACTCCATTATTTTTATACTAGTGATGGTCAAAGAAGGTTATTATTTCCTATAGATGTTGAGATAAAAAGAATAGGGTTTATTTATATTATGCTCATGTGTTGATTTATTTGCATATTTAGACCCCTTCATAATGACATATTTCTGATTGACACATATTGGTGGTGTTTGGTTGAGATTATTTATCACACCCAACAAATTACCTTCGAGATACTGGTAGAATTTATGAAATATTGTTCAAAAAACTATCTTAGAGGAGGATTTATATAATAGTGATTTATTTAGCATGGGATATAAATAAAGGGTCCATTTGATATTGCCTCAACTGGAGTTTTCCATTTTTTATTCTATATCAACATATCAATATATGTACGTACTAGTGGTGATCCACTAAATTCACTTTCCTATTATTTCCATGTATGACCTGACATGTATTATTTTTCAGTTTCTTAATATAAAAATTTCAGGTTTTGATTTTTAATCTTAAAATGGTTTATTTTATGTTTGTTTAGTATTATATCTTCTCCAACTACTACATGTGTTTCTACCATGGGTGGGTTACTGGTCTAGTGTTTGATTGGAAATTATTTTCCACTGATTCTTAATTATTCAGGCCATTATTATTATAATCACTAAAGCAAATAGAAACCCTACTATTTTATGTTACACCATTTCTTCTAATTGGATACATTTATTATATATGGATGTTCTCATACGTTCTATTAGTACTCAGCTCGATGCACTGTTTTGGTGGAAAATCTGGAAGGGCTATAAAGATCTGTAAATTTCAAGGAATTTTTTTTCTTAAATTGGTTAAAATTTTATGAGTCTACAGTTTCTGACGGAACCTGATTCTGAGGCCCGGTGTGCCCGGAATAATATTCTAATGTTTTGTTAAGATTAAATTAACGCGTATATCAACCCATACTTTACATACATTGTTAATACTTCAAAATTTAAGCATGCTTATTAAAACTTATAACAAAACCACGAAAGGACCGTATATGTATACTGTCTTTAGAAACTGGGAAACATAAACAACTGGTTTATAAAGCATCTACACTGTATCCCATTTATTTCATCATATCAATAGTCTCTTTTGGCATATCTTACTTAATAACCTACTTCATGACCTGGGGAAAGAAAACATACAAAAGGGTGAGCTAAAATGCTCAGTAAGGGTAATCAAAAGAAATATCAATCACATCATATTCATAAGAACATAACTTTTGGAAATCTTAACCTACAAAAGAGAGCATAATTTCATAATATTGGATAAATCATAGTAGTGAAATGGAATCCCAATAATCATAACATAAAACATGAAACTTTTTGGCATACACACATAATCATAGAGAATCATTTCTTATTAGACAAGACTCGTTTCCAAGACTATCTTAGTGGACAAAGTCCATTTCTGAACCGATTTCACTCCTCGTTTCAGTCTTGTTTCACTGAACCGGTATAACCTACCGTTCCAGCCATGTCTATCTCATGAGATATAAAATCTTTACCCAATGAATATGAGGGAGATATAGGTCCCACCCATCTCATAATTATACCATTCTTATGTGTGCCAAAAAATCAAAAATCATACATCATTGCATAACCCATGTAATAAAATTGGGAATCTTAAACATCATGACATCATAAAACAATTCATATAAGTTAAAGTAATTCATAAAAATAATTCAATCACAAAATAATCAAATCAATGTAATAATAGGTATATAAATAGAACCCTATATTATCTTTGATGGAAAATAATTTTGATAAAACACTTGAACTCCATTCTTGAGAAAAATATCCTTTCTACTTCAAAAACAATTTCCTTTCCTAACATGTCATACAATTTTAAACTTAAAGAAGTTGATTAAAAATAAACTTGAAAACATATAAAGGAAGATTTTGGGAAATAATGTTTTAAAAATCCATTCATGCCGTATAAGTTAAAAAATCTTTCTTCTCCTACTTTTGTCGGAAAAGTCAAAAAGTACCTCGTACGAAAAACGACAAAAGATTCCTTTCATATCTTTTACTAAAAACTCACCGAAGGGTAAAATTGGATATAAAATATTGTAGAATGATGTAAATATTACATATTGAGGAAACATTTATGTGGATGACAAAATGCACCCCAGTAAATTCCAAAGTATAAACAGTCTCGGATAAAAATGAGATTGTGATATTTCCCCTTACCTGAGGTCCGATTTGTTTGTAAGTGTCAGAACCTCCTGTATAATGATTTAAATAATGTTATTGAATAAATAAAGAATCATAATTATTCTTATGATATCATATATGGTCATATTCTTAGCTTCGTATTAGTAATATTTCCTTACTACTTGTTATTAGGGTGTTTATTACTTTTTGTTCTTATACGTGTTTTGTCGAATAAATTTTTATTCTTCTCATTAGGTTATAGATACCTCATTTCCATAATTTTATTAGTGTAATATAAATCATATTCATTCATTCATTTCATTTATATAATCATTATTAAATGAAGATCATGTAGAACGAGTCACACCACATCGTGGAGACAGTATTCCGTACGTATGCACGAGTGATGATATCATTCCTATGATCGTGGAATTGTATTGGAGTGTATGTATACTATTTCAGAATCAATATAACTTTATAATAGACATATATAGTCATTATTTTCACAATTAAACCCATGCAAGTAAGGTGGTGGTGGAAAATAGATTACACCACGGCGTTGAGACGGTATTCCGTACGTACGCACTTGCGGTGATTTCTTTTTCTGTAGGATGGATAGATGGTGAAATAGGGTTGTTTCATACTTATAATAACATATAAGTATATGAGTGATACTGATGTTATTACTTTATAATGAAACTACTAAATAAGAAGAAGTGGAAGAAGAAATACAGATGAAAGAATCGGTAATGGACATCACCTCTTCTTTGAAGTGCTTCTTTGAGACCTCCTTTTAGGGCCATAAATAGGTCTTTGATGAAGACCAGAACCTCTAGTATGTTTATAGGGAATTGGATAGGAGAAAATGGCAGGGGTTGACTGAGCTTGAAGGCTCAATGTGGTGTGAGGAAGAGGGGGAGGAGGTGCCCTTTTATTAGGGAGGAGAGGGGCACCATTGGAATAACTAAATATATTATTTTATTATAAAGTCAAATTTGGTTTTTAATAGCTCAAAAATGATTTATTTCTAAGCTAAGGTAAGTAGGGGTCGAAAGCCTCTCATCAAATAGAATTTATACAAGTTTAGGTATCAATTTTTACCTTATCATTTAGATTTAACTTTAAGTTAGATAATTTAACTTTTATTGTGTCTTCTTGTTTTCTTACACTATAAGGTTAATAAACATACCATATCAATCCAAACGAACCCCAAGTTGTTTATTATTAATATACATAACATTATCTAAGTCATTTGGCGGAACCATAGATTTTTAGGAATAAAATAACAATTAGTGATATAATATTTGTTTTAAAAACTGTTTTATATCAATTTTGACACTATTTAGTAATTGATTTTTGTGAAACTCATAACAGAATGATTAGTTTAAACCAAGTTACTTAAATCAATAATAACATGTAATATTAACCTATAATGTTACTTTAATTCATAAAAAGTCTCAAATTACATTTATTTTGGTATTTATAACATCAATTATGTCAATATTTCTTTAATAAGATAATTACTGCATCATCATTGTGTCATAAATAAATTAAATTATTTAATGTCTAAAAATTACAAATAAAATACCATTATGTAGTAAATCGTTTTATCTTTCTAAGTAATATTTATAGTCGAATTTATCTTATGTATAACCCCATAGTAAAAATGATTTACTTATTAAACTTTGATTTTAACTATTTTAACCCTTCTTTAAATAAATTAATAATAAATGTCCTAATCTAATCCAAGTGGGCCTAAATGGTCATATTTTATTCTTAAGGTTGTTTTTGGTGGAATTACACTTGTCCAATAGAACTAGGACATGTGTTAGGGTAATAATAATATCATTTTTACCCTTAATTACCATATTTACTTTTAACCGTGGTAAAAAAAAGTAAAAAGTTACTATTCACCAAAAAATTATTTTCATCTCATTGAACCACATTTTACATATTGACATCAACCATGTCTCTCGGATTTTCGAAATTCCACTCACAGAAGTGGTATAATTATGTTATATGAAAAATTCAGTTTTTTTAACTACCACTTAGTGGGTTAACTATTCATCAAAAATTGAAAGTTTTCAGAAAAATACCAAAATTTCACCCTAGGCTAATTTCGATATTCTGAATCCAAAAATGAAGTCCATTTCGAAAAATAAAATTTATAAAATTTCAAAAAGTGGTTATTACTATTCATATCTGCTAGTTTTAAAAATATTTTAATAGCTTATCATTGTTTAGTGAAACTCGGTATTGCGTACGACGCAAGCTATCGAGGAAGGCCGCGGTTGCATGTAAAGAAAGCCAAGCCAGTGTTAGTGAAAGATTCCTTTGATGATTTATATAACATAAAAACAAAATATTTCACATAAAAGTCTCGGGTGTTACATTCTACCCCCCTTAAAATGAATTTCACCCTCGAAATTCGTCCCTTTGTAACAAACAAATGAGGATACCCCTCCCTCATCATATCCTCAAGCTCCCATGTAGCTTCTTCTAATTGGTGGTTCCTCCATAAAACTTTCACCAATCGAGTGGTCTTGCTTCGTAGGACTTTTTCGCTACGATCCAAAATCTCTATTGGCTGTTCTTCATAAAAAAGATCTTGCTCCAGCGGTAAAACTTCTGAGCTAGGTACATGTGAAGGATCAGGTATGTACTTTCTCAGGAGAGATACATGGAACACATCATGAACTTGAGAGAAATTCGGTGGAAGTGCCAATCGGTAAGCTACCTTCCCAACATGATCCTGTATTTCGAAAGGACCGATAAACCCTTCTTTCCAAATCTCATGACTCTCTTCCAGGGAGATATTCGTAAAAGCACTTTATCACCCACTTCGAACTCTAGGTCTTTTCTTCGGTTGTCGGCATAACTTTTCTGTCGACTCTGAGTTGCTCTTATGTGTTGTTGAATAGATCTGACCTTATCTTCCATTTCATCAACGAGATCTGGTCCTAATAGCTTTCTTTCCCCAACTTTATCCCAACAAGTTGGAGTCCATCATTTCTTTCCATAGAGAGCTTCATAAGAAGCCATATGAATACTGGAGTGAAAGCTATTATTATAAGATAATTCCACCAAAGGTTGGTGTTGATCCCAACCACCTTTGAAATCCATAGATCAAGCTCTCAACATATCTTCTAGAGTTTGAATTGTTCTCTTAGACTGACCATCTGTCTGAGGATGATAAGTAGTGCTGAAACTCAACTCTGTATCTAGAGAATGCTGAAGACTTCACTAGAACTTCGAGGTAAATCTCGGATCCCGATCAGATATAATAGAAATTGGTACTCCATGAAATCTTATCACTTCCTTTACATATATCCTGGAAAGCTGATCCATAGAGAAATCCTCTCTAATAGAAATGAAGTGTGCAGACTTGGTAAGACGATCAACTATGACCCAGATAGCATTATTTCCTTTGGATGTTTTAGGAAGTCCTGTGAAAAATTCCATAGTGATGTTTTCACATTTCCATTCGGGTATGGGTAATGGTTGTAACATCACCTTAGATTTCTGTCTCTCAGCTTTAACATGCTGAAAAACCAAGCATCGAGAGACATATTTAGCAACATCTCTTTTCATGCCATCCCACCAGAAGTAATCTTTCAGGTCCCTGTACATCTTCATGCTTCCAGGATGAATAGAGAATGAAGAACTACGAGCCTCATCCAGCAGCTCCTTATTTAATTCCGGGATGGGAGGAACACAAACCCGATTCCTGAACTTTATTATCCCATCACAATCAAGGTTGAATTTAGGAACATTTCTCACCTTCTTTTGTAACTCGACATCTTCTTTCTGTGCCTCTTTAATCATCACATGTATATATGGTTGAACATTCATTTGAGAAAGATAAGATTTTTCCCCATCCATTATAATTCCAAGATCCATCGTTTGTAAATCCATAAATATTGGATCTTTTGTGATCCTCATCATGGATAAACTGGCATGGTCTTGTCGACATAATGCATCTACCACCTTTTTTGCATTCCCATGGTGGTAATGGATTGAGCTGTCATAATCCTTATTCAGCTCCAACCATCTTCTTTGACGCATATTCAACTCCTTTTGTGTGAAAATATTCTTTAAAATTTTATGATCTGTATAAATGTCACACCTTTCTCCATAAAGATAATGCCTCCAAATCATTAATGCAAAGATTACCACAGCTAACTCCAAATCATGTGTTGGGTAATTTTGCTCATGGATTTTCAACTGTCGTGAGGCATAAGCTATCACCATATCATTTTGCATAAGAACACACCCCAATCCCTTCTTGGATACATCACTATAGATCACAATCCTTTCTAGACTACAAGGCAGTGTGAGCACAGGTGCACTGGATAACCTTCTTTTCAACTCCTTGAAATTCTCTTCCCATTCATCTGTCCAAACAAACTTAACTCCATTCCAAATCAACTTGGTCATTGGATTAGATAATCGTGAAAAATCTTTCACAAAACATCGATAATATCAAGCCAAACCAAGAAAACTTCGGATCTCAGTTACTTTTGTTGGTCTCAACCATCTTTCGATAACCTCTATTTCTGCTGGATCCACAGATATCCCCTCTTTTGAGATTATGTGACCCAAAAATGTAACTTTTTGAAGCGAAAATTCACACTTGGTAAATTTGGCATAAAGCTTCTCCTTTCTCAGGGTCTTCAATATAATTCTCATGTGATCTTCATGTTCTTCCTTGCACTTTGAATAGACAAGAATATTGTCTATAAAGAGTACCACAAATTGATCAAGATAGTCTCTGAAGACACTATTCATCAGATCCATGAAGATAGCAGGGGCATTAGTAAGAGAAAATGCCATCACTATAAATTCATAGTGTCCATACCTTGTACGGAAAGCCGTCATTGGTATATCCTCCCTTTTGACACTTAATTGATGATACCCTGAACGAAGATCAATCTTGGAAAAGTATTGAGCTCCTCATAGTTGGTCAAATAAGTCATCAGTGTGTGGGAGAGTATATTTTTTCTTGATAGTGATCTTGTTAAGTTCTCGATAATCAATGGAGAGTCCCATTGATCCATATTTCTTCTTAACAAACAGAACAGGTGCTCCCCAAGGTGACGCACTAGGGCGTATGAACCCCTTATCAAGATTCTCTTGGAGTTTCTTCTTCAATTCCTGCAACTCAATTGGAGCCATTCTATAAGGTGTCCTTGAAATAGGAAAATCACCTGGTACGAGTTCTATTGAAAACTCAACTTCACGATTTGGTGGAAGACCCGGTAATTCCTCTGGAAGGACATCATAAAACTCTCGTACAATGAGAACATTCTTAATCGTGAGTTTCTCACCAACCATTTGAGATAAATAACCTTCATTTAGTGGAATCAAGCCCCATAAGGTAGAATGAATTTCGACTCGAAGGTTATGTTCATCCTTGCATTGATAGACGATCATAAATTGATCTGGAATATGAAATGTGACTTCCCTTCTTTGGAAATCGATATGAGCTCCATATAAAGAAATCCAATCCATGCCAAGAATCACATCAAATTCCACTATAGGAAGGATGACAAGATTTGCCGGAAGCACTTTCCCACAAACTTCGATCGGAGAAGAATTATAAACTTTTGATGTGACTGTTGTGCCATTAGGTGTTGTCATAGATAACTCAACAACTAATTGTTGAGGTAATATGGTGATACCCTTAGAAAATTCATCAGAAATAAAAGAGTGGGTGGATCCAGAATCAAATAAAACATTAGCTACTTTAGAGTGGATGGTAAGTGTACCTTTCACCACATTTTTATCGTACTCTACATCGCTGATAGAAATTGCATGTGACGTTCCATTGTCATTAGCCTTAAGAGTTTGTTGACGTCGACCATCATCATCAACCCTTGGATTAGGGCATTTATTGGCATAATGTCCCATCTCCTTTCACTTGAATCATTGAAGTGTAGTAGGTTCATCCTGTGTATCCCTTCCTTTTTTTACATCATTAGACATCTTCTTCCCATCATCACTGCATTCAAATGCCCGATGACCTTCCTTTCAACATTTGAAACATTTACTTGTCCCTTTAAGACAACTAACTCCATGTTTCTTTCCACACTTTGAGCATAAGGGAAAGCTCATCTTCTTTTCAGTGTGCTATTTAGATTTTCCTTTGAATTCCATTTTCCTTTTCTTATCAAACCCATATGACTAATGGGTTACTCCAATATCCATCTCGACTTTGAGAGCACATCGAACGATTTCCTCATAGATATTGAAGTCCCTTATGGATAACGCCTTTGGAAGACTTGGTTTTAAGCCACTAAAGAATCGATCGATCATACTCTCCGGTTGGATAATAATACCAGAAGCGTACCTTGAAAGTCTTGTAAAATTTTCTTCATAGGTAGCAACAGATTCATTATCCTTTTGCTTCAGTTCAAGAAACTCTTTCTCCATCTTTGTTCAGAGAATACGAGGGAAGTACTTATTGAAAAATAAATTCTTGAACTCATCCCATTCCATGGACTCAATTTCATCCCTTTGCCTCGTATTCTTAATAATATTCCACCAGTGATCAGCATCACCTTCCAAACGATACACTACTAAGATGACTTTATCATGCTCATAACAATGAATAACTGAAAATATCTTTTCAGTAGTACTAATCCATTGTTCAGCAACTAATGGATCAGTAGACCCGCTGAATTAAGGTGGACGTTGTCTCATGAAGGATACAACAGAATGTTGCTCCTTCCCTTGCTCATTTGGAAGTCCTGCATGATTCATAGCTTGAGAAAGTTGGGTGAGCATGGCTATAAGATTTTTCATTCCATCTCCCAAAACGTTTGGTTTCTCGGGGGGACAATCATTGCATTTCCCGTCACATTCCGCATTAACAAGGTTACTTAGGGTTCCAGCCATTGACTAAAACAAGAAGAATAGTGTGAGAAACACTAATTATAATAGGAAAACCACATAATAGAGAATAAAATTTCACATTTAAGGTCTTATCCTAGGTTATTTATAGCCATATCTAAAACACTAAGATTGTGTTCTATGCTTAGAATTATCCTTAGGGTTCTTACTAAGGATTTCTAATCCTAGTTTCTAAAGGTTGACTATACCTTTCCTCTGATACCAACTATAATGACCCATACTTTACATACATTGTTAATACTTCAAAATTGAATCATACTTATTACAACATATAACAAAACCACGAAAGGACCGCATAGGTATAGTGTCTTTAGAAACTGGGAAACATAAACAACTGGTTCATAAAGTGTCTACATTGTCTCCCATTTATTTCATCATATCTATAATATCTTTTGGCATATCTTATTTAATAGCCTTCTTCATGTCCTGGGGAAAGAAAACATACAAATGGGTGAGCTCAAACGCTCAGTAAGGGTAAAGAAAAGAAATATCAATCACATCATATTAATAAGAACATAACTTTTGGAAATCTTAACCTGCAAAAGAGAGCATAATTTCATAACATGGGATAAATCATAGTAGTGAAATGGAATCCCAATAATCATGACATAAAAAATCAAACATTGTGGCATACACACATAATCATAGAGAATCATTTCTTATTAGTCAAGACTCATTGCCAAGACTATCTTAGTGGACAAAGTCCATTTCTGAACCGAGTTCACTCTTCGTTTCAGTCCTATTTCACTGAACCGATAGAACCTACCGTTACAGCCATGTCTATCTCATGAGATATAAAATCTTTACCCAATGAATTGGAGGGAGATATGGGTCCCACCCATCTCATAATGATACCTTTCTTATGTGTGCCACAAAATCAAAAATCATGCATCATTGCGTAACCCATTTAATAAAAATGGGAATCTTAAACATCATGAAATCATAAAACAATTCATATAAGATAAAGGAATTCATAAAAATAATTCCATCACATCATAATCAAATCAATGTAATAATAGGGATAGAAACAGAACCCTATATTATCTTAGATGGAAAATAATTTTGATAAAACACTTGAACTCCATTCTTAAGGAAAATATCATTTCTACTTCAAAAACAATTTCCTTTCCTAACATGTCATACAATTTTAAACTGAAATAAGTTGATTAAAAATAAACTTGAAAACATTTAAGTAAGCCTCTTGGAAGTAATGTTTTAAAAATCCATTCATGCCGTATACGTTAAAAAAATATTCTTCTCATACTTTTGTCGGAAAAGTCAAAAAGTACCTCATACAAAAAACGAAAAAACATTCCTTTCATATCTTTTACTAAAAACTCACCGAAGGGTAAAATTGGATATAAACTATTGTATAATTATGTAAATATTACATATTGAGGAAACAGTTATGTGGATGATAAAATGCACCCCAGTAAAATCCAAAGTATAAATAATCTCGGATAAAAATGAGATTGTGATATTTCCCATTACATTAGGTCTGATTTGCTTCGTATGTGTCTGAACCTCCTGTATAATGATTTAAATAATGTTATTGAATTATTCCAGAATCATACATATTGTAATGATATCATATATGGTCATATTCTTAGCTTCTTATTAGTAATATGTCATTACTACTTGTTATTCGGGTGTTTATTACTTTTTGTTCTTATGTGTGTTTTGTCGAATAAATTCTTATTATTATCTTGAAGTTATAGATACCTCTTTTCCAGAATGATATTATTGCAATATATATCATATTCATTCATTCAATTAATTTATATAATCATTATTAAATGAATATCATGTAGAACAAGTCGTGTCATATCGTGGAGACGGTATTCCGTACGTACGCACGAGTGATGATATCATTCCTATGATCGTGGAATTGTATTAGAGTGTACGTATACTATTTTAGATTCAATATCACTTTATAATAGTCATATATAGTCATTATTTACACCATTATACCCATCCAAGTAAAGTGGTGGTGGAAAATAGATTACACCACGGCGTGGAGACGGTATTCTGTACATATGCACGCGCAGGGATTTCTTTTTTCGTAGGATGGATAGATGCTGAAATAGGGTTGTTTCATACTTATAATAACATATCAGTATTTGAGTGATACTGATGTTATTACATTATAATGAAACAACTAAAGAAGAATAAGTGGAAGAAGAAATAAAGATGAAAGAATCGGTAACGTACATCACCTCTCCTTTGAAGTGCTTCTTTGAGACCTCCTTTTAGGGCACTAAAATAGGTCTTTGAAGAAGACCCGAACCTCTATGATGTTTATAGGGAAGTGGAGAGGAGAAATTGGCAGGGTTTGGCCGAGTTTTAAGGCTCAAAGTGGTGTGAGGAAGAGGGGGAGGAGGTGCCCTTTTAAAAGGGAGGAGAGGGGCACCTTTGGAATAACAATATATATTATTTTATTATAAAGTCAAATTCGGTTATTAATAGCTCCAAATTGATATATTTAGAATTTAAGGTGGTTAGGGGTAGAAATCATCTCATACAATAGAATTTAGACAAGTTTAGTTATCAATTTTAACCTTATCATTTATATTTAACTTTAAGGTAGATAATTTATCTTTTATCGTGTCTTCTTGTTTTCTTACACTATAAGGTTATTAAACATACCATATCAAGACAAACGAACCCCAATTTGTTTATTATTAATATATATAACCTTATATAAGTCATTTGGCCGAACCTTATATTTTTATGAATAAAATAACAATTAGTAATATAATATTTGTTTTAAAAACTATTTTTTGTAAATTTTGAAACTATTTAGTAATTGATTTTTGTGAAAATCATAACAGAATGATTAGTTCGATCCAAGTTACTTAAATCAATAATAACAAGTCATATTGTCCTATAAAATTAGATAAATTAATAAAAAGTCTCAAATTACATTTATTTGGGTATTTATAACATCAATAATGTCAATCTTTCATTAATAAGATAATTACTGCATCATCATTGTGTCATAAATAAATTAAATTATTTAATGTCTAAAAATTAAAAATAAAATACCATTATTTAGGAAATATTTTTATCTTTCTAATGAATATTTATAGTCGAAATTATATTTTGGATAACCCCATATTAAAAAGTATTTACTTATTAAACAATGATTTTAACTATTTTAACCCTTCTTTAAATAAATTAATAATAAATGTCCTCATCTAATCCAAGTGGGCCTAAGTGGTCATATGTTATTACTAATGTTGTTTTTGGTCGAATTAAACTTGTCCAATAGAATTAGGACATGTGTTAGGGTAATACAAATATCATTTTTACCCTTAATTACCCTATTTACTTTTAACAGTGGTAAAAAAAGTAAAAAGTTACTATTCACCAAAAAATTGTTTTCATCTCATTGAACCACAATTTACATAATGAAATCAACCGTGTCTCTCGGATTTTCGAAATTCCACTCACAGAAGCGGTAAATTTAAGTTTTATGAAAAATTCAGTTTTTTTAACTACCACTTAGTGGTTTCACTATTCATCAAAAATTGAAAGTTTTCAGAAAAATACCAAAATTTCACCCTAATAGAATTTCAATATTCCGAATCCAAAAATGAAGTCCATTTAGAAAAATAAAATTTATAAAATTTCAAAAAGTGGTTATTACTATTCATAACGGCTAGTTTTAATAATATTTTAATAGCATATCATTGTTTAGTGAAACTCGGTATTGCATACGACGCAAGCTATCGGGGAAGGCTGCGGTTGCGTGTAAAGCAAGCCAAGCCAGTGTTAGTGAAAGATTTGTTTGATGATTTATATAACATAAAAACAAAATATTTCACATAAAAGTATCGGGTGTTACGACGCGTATAAGCAGTTCTACTGAAAATGTATAATTACTCTTAAATGGTAACTCAGATCAAAAATCTAAGGACAGCTTTGTGCTCAGGATGGCGGGTTTACCGTAGGCGAGAATTAAGTTTAGTCAGAGCATGCCTCCTGTGAGAAATTCCAAAAATGGAATAACCGTAAATAAAATAAATAAATAAATAATTTTATTTTTCAAATGGTTATAACTCACAAACGGTAGCTCGGATTAAAAATCAAAGACCACGGATGAACTCATGAGGGAATGCTTTATTTAAGCCAATACTAAATTTGTCAACACAGGCCACCAGAAAAATTTAGTTTTTGGCCGCAAATAAAATATTTAATTGTAAATTATTTTATTGTAAAATTCATAACTTCTAAACGGTAACTCAGATTGAATATTCGAGAGTATTGATGGTTTCGTTGGGGCGTGTTCTACTTAGGCAGAGCCTAACCTTGACCGGCACGGTTCGAGGGTGAATGATAATAATTTTCTGAACTTTTATTTGGGTACGTTTAGTAAACGTAGGTGCAGGTTTTTCTATCTTTTAAACCGGTGCTCAGAATTGAAATCTGAGGGCACCGATGAACTCACAGCGCTGGTAATTTCTTAAGGGAACCTTTACCGCACTTGTGTTTTTAAGCGGGTTGAGAATTAATAATTGGGGATTTAGAATTAAATAAATAAAATTGGTGGTAGATAATTTTATTTATATTGTAGTTATAACCTACAAAGGGGAGTTAAGGGTGAGACCCATAACCACCAACTGCCCATGTGAGGATAAATGATAGGTGGGGCCCACACGAGCCCCAACCTTTCATCTCCTCTTAAACTCCTTGAACTCCCATAAATATCCCCTTCATTTATTTCTTTGCCAACTATCCCATTAATTATGTGAACTCGTCACCTCCTTCTCTCTCTCCCACAAGTTTTTCCAACTTTATTTCAATTAATGAATTGGATCCGCTTAGTTTTGAATTACATGGCATTATTAAATTAAGAATAATCTTTTCATTTTATTGTTTTGAAATTAATCTATGGAGAAGCTTTGGAGGATTAGAAGGAAAATCTTTCTTTCCACGAAGAACGCAATATTCCCCTTGGCAAAGGGCATCTCCATCAACTGAGGCAAGAACATGAGGTGACGCCACAAGGAGCACCATTATTCTTCTTCCTCCATGTCAAGGGAGAAAGACTCCACCAACGAAGAATGCGGGGGATTTCTCCAAAGATGCTTCCACTTCGGACGCATCCCGATGTCAACGGATTTGACACTGTTCTTCTGCGATGCCCGAAAACCACGACGGTTGCCTCTTTCCGCGGTTCGACAACGTAAGTCGTCTTTTCGAGGTAGGGGAATATTTTTTCTGTCACATTTAAGTGGATTAATTCATGAGCCTGAGAATTTATGTATATGATGTTTTTATAATTTATTCTTGAATAAATTATACCCTTGTAGTAGTTGAAAATAATTGTTTGATTATTGCCAATTGATAAAGCCTAACACAGAGGGAGCGGGCCGAACAAACATGGCCCGATGACCCTCTGCTGGTTGTTCGTTTGTGCGCAATGTCGGGGCGGCCGATGCGAGGGTGAGGACTGGATATCAACACGAGTAAGACATCGCATGTAGGCGGATGGTACGACGGTCCAACTATATGATCGAGCGGATAGGAGGCGTTGCCCACATTCAGCAAATGATTGGAGAAAGAATTTCCAATAAAATGAAATAATAATAATATAATATTATTATTATTATTTATGGTTGTCAAAACCATAATTCAATCGTAACTTCTTCGTGCGATCTCAATTTCACGAACCGTCAGCGGCAGTTCGACCCTAACTTCATGATGGAATTTATGAGTCCAATATTGGATGTTTTTTTCGGGTTTTTGGATCGGGTACCGGAATCACTCGGAAAATAATATATTTAATATTATTATTAAATCTTTGACCAGCCATCACTCATGTGTGCGATGTCTGATTGGCTTGCAGTCAATGGCGATGTAATCTTGTCTTTAATATGGTCGGTTCAAGTCCCATTTTGGATACTATATTTTGGTTCGTGGTTCGGGCCCACGAAACACAGAATAATAATAATATTATTATTAATATGAAATCATGTTACAGACATATATCTCTCATATTGTGTTGGAATGACGAACCGTCTACGACGTTGAGACCCTGGAATTAAGATGGATGTTTCAAGACTAATTTTGGATATTTAAGTCGAGGTCGAGTCATGGGCCACACGAGGCCCGCTTCACGCATGTTGCGGTGAAATGCAACCTTTTCACCGACTATCCGTTTTGGACCAATGGGTAGTCCATCTCATGTTTTTTTGGTATGGACTACAATAGTGTGACCGGTTTGGTTAACCGGTGTCATTTGAAGTACAGATGGGTTGGTTCGAACCCGAAACCAACCGGGCCCTCGGAGCAGAAATGCTAATAACGTGAGCTCTGGATGTCTGAATGACGTACCGTCGACTTTGTTGGATTCCTCTTCATGAGACAGATCATTTAACATACTTCACCCGAGGTTTGGGTTCATTTTGAGTAAGGCCAGGTTGGATTGTACTCGAAATCCTACAGGGCCCCTGGAACGGAAAAGCTGATAACTTTCAGAGCAGATGTGCGTTTGACGACCGTTAGTGGAATTGGTAATAACATTGAAAAATAGTTCCTATGACTATACCCTATGAGAGTTTGGGGTATAGTTGAGATACGGAAAGGTTGGTTCGTGCACAAAACCAACCGGGCCCCCAGGACAAAAAGGCTAATAACTCACAGACCGGGCGTCCGATTGACGTGTCGTCTATTGCGTTGAGAACCGTATGACGAGGCAGTTCTTTGTGATACTTCATCATGGGAATTTGTGATAATTGGAGTATCAACTAGTAGCGCGTGGAGAAGATCCTCCTGGAGACGAGCGTACGGAGTGCAGAGACCTAGTAGCTTTGGACCTGATTAATGCTTGACCGATTCGACTAGGAGTGAATCGACTACCCCAGTGGACAGAATGCCTGGTATTTGGAGGCATACCCACGGTGGACGGGGTGCCTGGTAGTTGGCATCAGACCTGTGGTACTCGACAGGAGGATTACCTCTGTAGGCTATTAGGGGAACCGCTACTGTGTTTGGGCGGCAGACCCCTGGCGGGGAGCACTACTGTGTTTGGGTGCGGACCTACGGTACTCAACAGGTGGAGTACCTTAGAAGTCTAAGGTTAGTGAGTAGCACCTCGAAGTCAGGACATGGCCACTATACTCGACAGAGGAGGAGTTCTCCAGCAGTTTTGGTTTCGATAATGAAATTCTTGGTTTGAGCTGAGTCAATGACCTTTGTGTATTCCTCATGATTGAGATGAGTTACTTGATAACCTAGGAATATGTATGGGCATATAATTAAGTATTGGTTTTCCATTTATTTCATTTCTTTGTGATACCTCATGATTGAGATGGGCTATTTGATAACTTTGGTATAAGTATGGACATATACCTAAGTAATTATTATTTGTTTAGATCCTTCTTTGTGGTTATCCTTGTTGGATTTAGTGAGACCATGAGGGTCTCGGGGCCCCTACTGAGTATTGTTTTACTCACCCATGCACGGGCTATGCCCACACCTTGTTATGTTGGTTGAAGAAAACGGATAACACTGATCGTGGTAGAGGCTTGTTGAGCTAGACGGTACCCGGAGGTGGATCTCACGAGGAGTCGGTACCCGGAAGAGACGGACGGACGGTCGGTCGGACGTGGAGTGCTGAGGTGGACATCTGTACCTACCCTTCAGGTAGGATCCGAGGTGGACGACCCAAGAGCTACTTTCACCTTACAGCTGTTGTCCTTTGAGTTATCATTTACTTTCAGTTGTAGTTATATGTTTCTGTTGGGATTGTATTTCTGTCCCCTTTGTATTTCTAGCACACTTGTTTAATGGTTTACTCAGTGTATCATTCCGATTGTACTCTGTTGTGTTGTTTACTTTTATAAAGGCAATGACTTCCATTTTTATTAGGATTTATGCCTTTGGTGATAGTTTCCATCCCCTGGCATATGGAATGCGGGCTTGGGGTAGTCACGACACGTGCCCTAAGGAAAAGTCGTGAAAAATTGGTATTAGAGGAGTCGGTTCTACCGCAGAACATATCACTCTGATATTTTATTTCTATGAAGCAATAGTGTTAAGCGTACCGAGTGTGGTTTTTAGTTCAGGGTGTCCAGTTTTAGTGCGGCGGCCGACGTATCCATACACCAGGACCCTGACTTCTGATTTATAACTTAGTGCATAAAAAAACTAATTGCGTGTGTGTTTCCCAAAGATTTATTTAAGTCAGCTCAAACTAGGTCCGCTCACCGGGTATAAATCATTGACAATATAGCATCTGTTCAGGATGTCTCCACACAGACAGTCAGTTGGGGTTTTGAGAGAGTACTTGATAATGGCCCACATAGCAATGATACTCTGGTGCAGGGCTCCCATTCTATATTGGTACCTTCGGGTGGTGTACCAGTAGCACCACCACTTGTGAGGCAGTAGATGCCAACAGTCGTACTAGTTGGCGGTGCACGCTGACCGAGCGCGTTGCATGAGTTCCAACTGTGGAGGACTCTGAGGTTATCAGGTGAGACTTATTTACAGGGAGAATAGGAATGGATGGAGGTGATTGCAAGAGTTCTACACCTAGTTCAACACTAGTAGAGCAAATGGTGATTTTATCTACTAGTGTTTCCCAGTGATTGACCATGAGGTTGGTCTGCATAGTGATGAGGTTTCAGTACGTGGACCGATGCCTGAGATAGTTGTAGAGACCCGAAGCTTTACGTACATAGACATTACATTAATTTTGAGGAATACTTAGTACATAACAAAAACATACACACAAGGAGAGTAATAGTTTAGTGTCTTTGGAAACTCGGAATATAATCTTCTAATCGTGGTGAAAGATCTTCAACATCTCCCATAAAGATCTTCTTTTTTTAAAAAACTAAATCCTTTCTTTATACCCTAGGGAAAAGATAACATAAAAGGGTGAGCTCAAATGCTCAGTAAGGGTAAACAAAAGAAATATCATTCACATCATATTCATAAGAACATATCTTTTGGAAATCTTAACCTGCAAAAGAGTTCATAATTTCATAACAAGGGATAAATCATAGTAGTGAAATGTAATCCCAATAATCATTAATTAATACATGAAACTTTGTGGCATACACACATAATCATAGAGAATCATTTCTTATTAGTCAAGACTAATTTCCAAGACTATCTTAGTGGACAAAGTCCCTTTCTGAACCGAGTTCACTCCTCATTTCAGTCCTGTTTCTCTGAACCCGTATAACCTACCATTCCAGCCATGTCTATCTCATGAGATATAAAGTCTTTACCCAATGAATTAGAGGGAGATATAGGTCCCACCCATCTCATAATGAAATCATTCTTATGTGTGCCATAAAATCATAAATCATACATCATTTCATAACCCATGTAATAAAAATGGGATTCTAAAACATCATGACATCATAAAACAATTCATATAAGATAAAGGAATTAATAAAAATAATTCCATCACAACATAATCAAATCAATGTAATAATAGGGATAGAAACAGAACCCTATATTATCTTAGATGGAAAATAATTATGATAAAACACTTGAACTCCATTCTTGAAGAAAACATGCTTTCTACTTCAAAAACATTTTCTTTTCTTAACATGTCATACAATTTTAAACTAAAAGAAGTTTATTAAAAATAAACTTGAAAACTTTTAATGGAAGATTCTTGGAAATAATGTTTTAAAAATCCATTCATTCCATATAAGTTAATAAAACATTCCCCTCGTACTTTTCTCAGAAAACTCAAAAAGTACCTCGTACAAAAAATTACAAAAGATTCCTTTCATATCTTTTACTAAAAACTCATCAAAGGGTAAAATTGGATTTAAACAATTGTAGGTGGATGGAAATAACATTACATATTGAGGAAACATTGATGTGGATGATAAAATACACCCCAGTAAATACCAAAGTATAAACAATCTCGGATAAAAATGGTATTGTGATATTTCTCTTACCTTAGGTCTGATTTGCTTCGAAAGTGTCTGAACCTCCTCTTCTTTGAAGCGCCTCTTTGAGTCCTCTTCTTAGGGCACTAAAATTGGTCTTTGAAGAAGACCAAGACCTCTAGGATGTTTCTAGGGAAGTGGAGAATAGAATTTTTCATGGGTTGGCCGAGCTTTAAGGCTCAATGTGGTGTGAGGAAGAGAGGGAGGAGGTGCCCTTTTATAAGGGAGGAGAGGGGCACCTTTGGAATAACTAATAATATTATTTTATTATAAAGTCAAATTCGGTTTTAAATAGCTCCAAATTGATTTATTTCGAAGCTAAGGTGGGGATGGGTATAAATCCTCTCATCCAATAGAATTTAGACAAGTTGAGATTCCTATTTTAACCTTATCATTTATATTTAACTTTAATTAAGATAATTTTACTTTTACCGTGTCTTTTTGTGTTCTTACACTATAAGGTGAATAAACTTACTATAGAAAGACAAACGAACCCCAAGTTGTTTATTATTAATATATATAACCTTATCTAAACCATTTGGCCGAACATTAGATTATTAGGAATAAAATAACAATTAATAATATAATATTTGTTTTAAAAACTATTATATGTCAATTTTGACACTATTTAGTAATTTATTTTTGTGAAAATCATAAAGAATGATTAATTCGAAAAAAATTAATTATAGAAATACTAACATGTCATATTAACCTAGAAAATTAGTTCAATTCATAAAAAGTCTCAAATTACATTTATTTGGGTATTTATAACATCAATTATGTCAATATTTCATTAATAAGATAATTATTGCATGATCTTTGTGTCATAAATAAATTATATTATTTAATGTCTAAAAATTACAAATAAAATACCATTATGTAGGAAATATTGTTATATTTCTAATGAGTATTTATAGTCGAATTTATCTTATGTATAACCCTATATTAAAAATTATTTACTTATTAAACATTGATTTTAACTATTTTAACCCTTCTTTAAATAAATTAATAATAAATGTCCTAATCTAATCCAAGTGGGCTTAAATGGTTATATTTTATTCTTAAGGTTGTTTTTGGTCGAATTACACTTATCCAATATAATTTGGACATGTGTTAGGGTAATAATAATATCATATTTACCGTTAATTACCCTATTTACTTTTAACTGTGGTAAAAAAAGTAAAAAGTTACTATTCACCAAAAATTATTTTCATCTCATTGAACCACATTTTAGTCCTTGATATTAACTGTGTCTCTCAGATTTTCGAAATTCCACTCACAGAATCGGTAAAATTATGTTTTATGAAAAATTCAGTATTTTAACTACCACTTAGTGGTTTCACTATTCATCAAAAAATGAAAGTTTCCAGAAAAATACAAAAAATTAGTCCTAAGATATATTTGATATTATGAATTCAAAAATGATGTCTATTTTACCAAATTAAAAACATATCAGTTACATTAATTAATTTAAAAATTAATTCCCGTCGTCAAAACAAATAGCGTGTTTTTAAGGGATAATAACTATCAAAAGATTGACAATTGTTTATGTCTGGTTTAAATGTGAAATTACATCCAATGACCAACATTATATTAAATTGTAAAAATATATTCTAAATATACTTTAAAACCACTCAAATTAATAATTTATCACTATTAATTATTTTGATTAAAAAAGATTTTTTAATTAAAATTTAGTAATTTTCACTATTCATCAGAATATGAAAGTTATCCGAAAAGTACCAAAATTTCACCCTAAGATAATTTCGATATTCCGAATCCAAAAATGAAGTCCATTTTGAGAGATAAAATATCTAAAATTTTAAAAGGTTGATATTACTATTCATAACGACTTGTTTTAATAATATTTTAATAGCATATAATTGTTTAATGAAACTCGGTATTGCGTACTACACACGCTATCGAGGAAGGTCGCGATTTCGTGTAATGCAAGGCAAGTCAAAGATGTGTGTTGTGAAAGCTCCTTTTGGTGTAGCATACAACAAAAGAAATTAATGAAATTAAAAAGAATATTTTTCTTAAAATCTCGGGGTGTTACATTCTACCCCCCTTAAAATGAATTTCGCCTTCGAAATTTATCGGGGTTATAAATGGTTTACTATTCGAAAGTTTCTTTGATAGAAACCCACATCGTAAAAAGGAATACCAAAACCAATCTTTAAAAACAAAAGTATGAAACATAACGGTTACCCAAAGAAACTAATCACTATGTTTCCACATAGGTGAAAATATGGATATGGAAGAGAAATCTAACCATCATGTTCTGATGGAGAGTGGTAGAGAACATGGCTATGGAAAATCCATCAATCACAAAGGCATAAATTTTTGATGATCTAAGGTACCATCTGATTCATCAGATATAAGAGCACTAGGACAACATTTTTGGTTTTCATGATCGTTTCCCTAAAGTTGATGAAATTGGAATTAGAAGAAATACTTTCGTGATTTCGGTATAGTCTCACCGTTGGTCGTTATTTGGAAAATTTCCACTTCATATCTTCATTAAATGAAGTTGAATTTTTCATTAATGATGTGTTAGCAGATCATGTGATAGAATGATGGGTCATTCCATCTGTCTCAAACAAAAGGATAGAAAAGTTATCAAAAAATACATAAGTCCATCTATAGCGAGATTAATGATATATGGTTCCTAAAATGGACTTATACTTCATATATCATACTGCTTAATATAATAAAACTACTTTCTACTAAACAGGGACTTCCTGTAGTCCAATGGTAGGCGATAAAGGCCAGTCACACTTCGGTTGTGGGTTTGATTCCCACGGCCTTGTCCGACGCGATGGGTTGTCCCCCGTCCTGCAGGTTGTCCTTTTTCTAAAACTACATTACTATAACATCCCATAAATAATATATAAAAAAGTTCTATCCTTAAATAATCCATTCCAATATTTAGGTTTATCTAAAATACTTCGGTCCAAGCTCATATTATAAAGAAAATGATTACTCGAAATATCATCAACCAAGAATGTGAATACCATCATTTATCCCCCATATATCTTGTTGGTCACATTCCAATAATGTGAATACCTTAATCATGTATTCTCTTGAAAAATGAATACCCATTAAACCATAGTGAAAACCTGAATGTTGTCAAAAGTTAACTCTTTCCACATACCAAAATCTAAAAATTTTATATACTCAAACCATGATATAACCTTATCCTTATATCAGTCATGAGCTCATGAATACTATAAAAAATTTAATTTTCTTCTTATCCCTTCATTATGCGCAAATCATCTACATTCCAAAAATATCTGAATAACCTTTCATTGATACTGGTAACATTAATCATACACTTTCAAAACTCAAGGAAATACAACAGTGTAACAATCCTTAGATGTCTCTTTATTCCATAGTAGCATGAGATTACTTATACAACATTACACATGATAAACATGTAATCATTCCACTACATTCTTAGACTGTTGACCGAGCTTCAACAATTCTTTCATCTCACATATCATTTGTAGTCTCTTCATCATCATCAACATAAATACTACCCATACAACCATACTGATTCTCTTCATGATACTTTCCCTTAGGGAATTGGTTTGCATAATGCCCGTACATTCCACATTTAAAACATTTAACCATTGTTGATGTTTTAGGTATACCATAATCATCATCCCTGGTGTTAACTGAACCTTTTCCTTTGCACTTACTGGCTTTCTGTCCTTGTTTTTCACACCCAAAGCATCTTCCAGTTCCTTTGAAACATTCTCCTTGATGCCTCTCCCCACATGATTTACATAGGGTAAATTGAACTTTCTTTCCTCTATGATCATCATGAAACTCCATCTTTCTCTTATTAGCCGAGTCAGGAAACTTAAAAAAATTTAATTTATTGATCATATTATGAGATTGCTGATTCGGCTTAATAATGATGTTTGGACTTCCAAATCCCATTTCATTTGGTTTCTCATGAATAATATCATTCCATTGTCCATCATATCCTCCATTATCGTGAATCATCTTGTTTCCAACCATTTTCAAAAACCCAAAAAGAATAGTTTGAGAGGCAAAAATCATAATAAAAGGGGGGGTAACATAAATATATAACATCTCTGGTTTAATCTAATATCGTTTCCATAGTTCTAGGACTATATCCTATATGTATACTTATCCTTAGGGACATCCCTAGACATACCTTAGAAATATCTCTAGGGATCTCACTAACGTTTTCACATCCTAGTTTCCAAAGGTTGAATAAACTTTTCCTCTAATACCAATTGTAGAGACCCGAAGCTTAACGTACATAGACATTACATTACTTTTGTGGAATACTTAGTACAAAACAAAAACACACACACAAGGACCGTAATAGTTTAGTGTCTTTGGAAACACAGAATATAATCTTCTAATCAAGGTGAAAGATCTTCAACATCTCCCATAAAGATCATCTTTTTTTTAAACCTAAATCCTTTCTTTATACCCTGGGGAAACGAAAACATAAAAGGGTGAGCTCAAAAGCTCAGTAAGGGTAAAAAAAATAAATATCAATCACATCATATTCATAAGAACATATCTTTTGGAAATCTTAACCTGCAAAAGAGATCATAATTTAATAACATGGGATAAATCATAGTAGTGAAATGTAATCCCAATAATCATAACTTAAAACATGAAAATTTGTGGGATACACACATAATCATAGAGAATCATTTCTTATTAGTCAATACTTGTTGTCAAGACTATCTTAGTGGACAACGTCCCTTTCTGAACCAAGTTCACTCCTCGTTTCAGTCCTGTTTCACTGAACCGGTATAACCTACCGTTCCAGCCATGTCTATCTCATGAGATATAAAGTCTTTACCCAATGAATTGGAGGAAGATATAGGTCCCACCCATCTCATAATGAAATCATTCTTATGTGTGCCACAAAATCATAAATCATACATCATTTTATAACCCATGTAATAAAAATGGAATTCTTAAACACCTTGACATCATAAAACAATTCATATAAGATAAAGGAATTCATAAAAATAATTCCATCACAACATAATCAAATCAATGTAAGAATAGGGATAGAAACAGAACCTGATATTTTCTTAGATGGAAAATAATTTTGATAAAACAATTGAACTCCATTCTTGAGGAAAATATCCTTTCTACTTCAAAAAGATTTTCTTTTCTTAACATGCCATACAATTTTAAACTAAAAGAAGTTTATTAAAAATAAACTTGAAAACATGTAAAGGAAGATTCTTGGAAATAATGTTTTAAAAATGCATTCATTCCATATAAGTTAGAAAAAAATTCTTCTCGTACTTTTGTCGGAAAAGTCAAAATGTACCTCGTACAAAAAATGAAAAAATATTCATTGCATATCTTTTACTAAAAACTGACCAAAGGGTAAAATTGGATTTAAACAATTGTAGGTGGATGGAAATAAAATTACATATTGAGGAAACATGTATGTGGATGATAAAATACACATCAATAAATACCAAAGTATAAACAGTCTCGGATAAAAATGAGATTGTGATATTTCCCTTACCTTAGGTCTGATTTGCTTCGAAAGTGTCCGAACCTCTTCTTTTTTGAAGCGCCTCTTTGAGTCCTCTTCTTAGGGCACTAAAATTAGACTTTGAAGAAGACCAGGACCTCTAGGATATTTCTAGGGAAGTGGAGAAGAGAATTTGGCATGGGTTGGTAGATCTTTAAGGATCAATGTGGTGTGAGGAAGAGAGGGAAGAGGTGCCCTTTTATAAGGGAGGATAGGGGCACCTTTGGAATAACTAAAAATATTATTTTATTATAAAGTAAAATTCGCTTTTAAATAGCTCTAAATTGATTTATTTAGAATCTAAGGTGGGGATGGGTCGAAATACTCTCATCCAATAGAATTTAGACAAGTTTAGGTTCCTATTTTAACCTTATCATTTATATTTAAGTTTAAGTTAGATAATTTTACTTTTACCGTGTCTTTTTGTGTTCTTACACTATAATGTAAATAAACTTACTATAAGAAGCCAAACTAACCCCAAGTTGTTTATTATTAATATATATGACCTTATCTAAGTCATTTGGCCGATCTGTAGATTTTTAGGAATAAAATAACAATTAATAATATAATATTTGTTTCAAAAACTATTATATGTCAATTTTGATACTATTTAGTAATTGATTTTTGTGAAAATCATAACAGAATGATTAGTTCGAAAAACGATAATTAAATAAATTATAACATGTCATATTAACCTATAAAATTAGTGTAATTCATAAAAAGTCTCAAATTATATTTATTTGTGTATTTATAACATCAATTATGTTAATATTTCATTAATAAGATAATTACTGCATCATCTTTGTGTCATAAATAAATTAAATTATTTAATGTCTAAAAATTACAAATAAAATACCATTATGTAGGAAATCATTTTAACTTTCTAATTAGTATTTATAGTCGAATTTATCTTATTTATAACCCAATATTAAAAATGATTTACTTATTAAACATTGATTTTAACTATTTTAACCCTTCTTTAAATAAATTAATAATAAATGTCCTGATCTAATCCAAGTGGGCTTAGATGGTCATATTTTATTCCTAAGGTTGTTTTTGGTCGAATTACATTTATCCAATAGAATTAGGACATGTTTTAGGATAATAATAATATCATTTTTACCCTTAATTACCCTATTTACTTTTAACTATTGTAAAAAAAGTAAAAAGTTACTATTCACAAAAAATTATTTTCATCTCATTGAACCACATTTTAGTCCTTGATATTAACTGTGTCTTTCGGATTTTCGAAATTCCACTCACAGAAGCGGTAAAATTATGTTTTATGAAAAATTCAGTTTTTTAACTACCACTTATTGGTTTCACTATTCATCAAAAAATGAAAGTTTCCAGAAAAATACAAAAAATTAGGCCTAAGCTATATTTGATATTATGAATTCAAAAATGATGTCTATTTTACCAAATTCAAAACATATCATTTACATTAATTAATTTAAAAAATAATCCCGGTCGTCAAAACAAATAGCATGTTTTTAAGAGATAATAACTATCAAAAGATTGACACATCTTTATGTCTGGTTTAAATGTGAAATTACATCCAATGACCAACATTGTATTAAATTTTAAAAATATATTCTAAATATACATTAAAACCACTCAAATTAATAATTTATCACTATTAATTATTTTGATTAAAAATGTTGTTTTTAATTAAAATTTAGTAATTTCCACTATTCATCAGAATATGAAAGTTATCCGAAAATTACCAAACATTTACCCTAAGCTAATTTCAATATTCCGAATCCAAAAATGAAGTCCATTTTGAGAGATTAAATTTCTTAAATTTTAAAAGGTGGATATTACTATTCATAACGGCTAGTTTGAATAATATTTTAATAGCATATCGTTGTTTTGTGAAACTCAGTATTGTGTACTACACACGCTATCGAGGAAGGTCGTGATTGCTTGTAATGTAAGGCAAGTCAAAGATGCGTGTTGTGAAAGCTCCTTTTGGTGTAGCATACAGAACAAGAAATTAATGAAATTAAAAAGAATATTTTTCATAAAATCTCGGGGTGTTACAATAGTGCCTTCGGGTGGTGTGCCGGCTATATCACTACCTTTTGGTCAGCAGTTACAAATGGAGATACCGGTAGATGACACATGTTGGTTTAGTTCCATACAAGTGTTTCAGCATCATATAACCTTCAGGTTCTATGGTGAGTTTGACTCACAGGCGGCTGAGGACTAGCTTGAGGAGGTGGCTGAGAGTTTTCTAGAGCTTATACATCTTCGGCAGGAAGACATGTCGGTAGCTTAGTATTCATCGGGGCGTACCAACCAATCCTGGTAGTCGATGAATATGATGTGATTAGTGCTTCAGGGCTTGGACTTCTGAGCAAGTTTGGTTTAAAGGACACCTGAGCTAGCACTTCTTCCTCTATGCATTCCTACTTATGCTAGGGTGCTATTGGGAACCTTTGTGGTTGAATGTTCTTTGGATGAATGAATACATATAGAGAATGTAAGTAGTAAGAAATAGGAAACTAGTGCCAGTCTTAGAGAATTGGGCATGTAAAATGTTTTCTAGAAGAAGAAGTGTTAAGGACAGATGAATCTGCGGAGCATCAGACGTGGAAGCAGAGCTAGGAATGCAGCATGTGGTGGTGTGCATTTCGACATGTCACAGTCACCCGCCTTTGTAGTCCCCACTAGGCTCGGGGATTAGGAGTGAAAGGGAAGAGAGTAGCTGCATACGGTCAAGGAGTGTGACCCAAGGGGTCTAGGAATGATTTGAAGTATAGACTGTGTCTTCTACTAGCTGTCGTAACAACAAACATTGATACAAATCATCACTTCCTTCCATGAATCTTGTCCCAAACCTAGTGTTTCTGGTTAATCCATTGACTTGGCACTCACGTCTGGAGATATCTTTGGGAGGACACTCTATAATCACACTTATGCCGACGGTGTGATCTGAACCTTGAGGCGAGAGTTTTGGTTGGAACCTCTTGGTGGCAGCATCGAGGCCTTGCAACGTTGGTCTGGGTATGGATTAGATTCGCAATTCATACTCAGATTGAATGTACTAGGCAAAAAGATTGTGGTTTATCTACAACGTTGAGATGGAGGATTTCCCTTGGTCGGCTAAATTGGAATCCCCGGCAGCACAGGATAAACTCATGCTTAGGATGGTGCGGTCGATCACTCTTGAGTCAGCCAGCTTTACCCTCGTGGCAGCAAAATTTTTTAGTATTCAATTCTTCCAGGACTATGACTTCGATATATTCAATACTATTGGGAAGGGGAACATTGTTGTAGATGCGCCTAGTAGGAGGACTGGTATTCAACTGTTAGAAAAGGCGACAGAGCAGCTGGCTGACATACATATATCCTTTGTGGATAGAGATGGTGGAGCCTAACTTCAGTCTCTTATAGTCACTCCTCCTTCTTCATCAACATGGTAGGCGAGGTGGCTTACCGCCTGGCCCTTCCACATCAGTTGCACCGGTTGCATGACGTCATCCACATATCTCAGCTGAGGAGATGCTTGCAAGACCTATCTGTCATCCTCGACCACGGGAAGCTGTACATCGGTGACAGGGTGGCATTCTCGGAGGTTCAGGTGAAGATTGAGGATCAATAGGTGTGGGTCCTATGTGGACGGTCGATTCTTCTAGTGTCCATTCTCTAGAAGCGCGAGATCTTCCAGGAGAGCCAATGGGAGCAGGAGACTCAGATGCGTGCTCAGTACCCTCATTTGTTTCCCTAGCGTGTGTTATAGCTTTATGGGGACGTAAATCCTTGATGTGGGGGTAATTTAAAGACCCATAAATTTCAAGGAAATTTTTTTTCATAAATTGTTTGAAATTTTAGGAGTCCGTAGTTTTTGACGGAACCTGATTCTGAGGCCTAGTGTGCCCGGAATAATATTCTGAAGTTTTTTTAATCTTAAATTAACGCGGGTAAGTAGTTTTATTGAAAAAGTGGAATAACTCTTAAACGGTTACTTAGATCATAAATATGAGGGCAGGGTTGCGCTCATGATGACGAGTTTAACCTAGGCGCGTCTTATGTTTAGTCCGTGCGGGCCTCTTGTGAGAAATTCCAAAAATGGCATAACCGTAAATAAAATAATTAAATAAATTATTTTATTTTTCAAATGGTTATAACTCACAAATGGGAGCACGAACTAAGAATATGAGAGAACCCCTTTACTCATGAGGGCCTGCTTTATTTAAGAAGACACAAACTTTGGCCGGCACGGGCCACCAGAAAAAGTTAGTTTTTGGCCACAAATAAAATAATTAAGTGACAATTATTTTATTTTAAAATTCATAACTTATAAACGGTAACTCGGATTTAAAATCTGAGAGTATCGATGCGTTTTTTTGGGTGTGTTTTACTTAGGAAGAGCCTAACCCTGACTGGCGCAGGTCGAGGGTGAATGATAATAATTTTCTAAACTTTTTTTGGGTACGTTCAGTAAACGTACGTGCGGGTTTTTCTATCTTTTGAACCGGTGCTCGTAATTGAAATATGAGGGCACCGATGAACTCGAAGTGCCGGTAATTGCTTAAGGGACCCTTTACTGCAGTTGTGTTTTTAAGCAGGTTGAGAATTAATAATTGGGGATTTAGAATTAAATAAATAAAATTGCTGGTACACAATTTTATTTATAGGGTAGTTATACCCTACAAAGGGGAGTTAAGTGTGAGACCCATAACCCCCAACTACCCATGTGAGGATACATGAGAGGTGGGTCCCACATGATCCCCATCCTTTCCTCTCTTATTAATCTCCTCGAACTCCCATTAATCTCCCCTTCTTTTATTTCTTTGCCAACTCTCCCATTAATTATGTGAACTCCTCACCTCCTTCTCTCTCTCCCATAAGTTTTGCCAACTTGATTTCAATTAATGAATTGGCACCTCTTAGTATTGAATTTCTTGGCATTATTAAATCAAGAAGATTCCTTTCCTTTTATGTTTTGGCAATTAATCTATGGAGAAGATTTAGAGGATTAGAAGGAAAATATTTCTTTCCACGAAGAACGCAATCTTCCCCTCCGCAAATGGAATCTCCTTCAACCGAGGCAAGAATGTGAGGTGACGCCATGAGGAGAAATGTTCTTCTTCTTCCTCCGAGTCAAGGGAGAAATAATCCTCCCATGAATAATGCAGGGGATTTCTCCAATGACTCTTCAACTTCAGATGCATCTGGATGTCAAAAGATTTGACACCGTTCTTCCGTGACTCCTGACCACCGCAATGCTTGCCTCTTTCCAAGGTTCGATGATGTGTGTCGCCTTTTCAAGGTAGGTGAATATTTTTTGTTTCAAATTTATGTGGTTTTATTCATGATCATGAGTGGTTATTTATATGATGTTTGTATGATTTATTCTTGAATAAATTATACCCTTGTCGTAGTTGAAAACAAGTGTTTGATTGTTGGCAATTGATAACGCCTAACGCGGAGGGTGCGGGCCGAACAAACATGGCCCGACGACCCTCTACTGGTTGTTCATTTGTGCATGGAGTCGGGGCGACCGATGCGAGGGCGAGGACGGGATGTGGACACGAGTAGGACATCGCAGGTAGGCAGCCGGTATGGCGGTCCAACGATATGATCGAGCGGACTAGAAGATGCAGCTGTCCGGAGGCGGTGGGTGCGCAAGACCCTTGGTAGGTTGGGCTTCATCCATGGCTTATTTATTTGGATTGAGAGGGCGTGATTTTGGGGAAGGAGTTTTATTATTTTTTGAGTGTGAGGAATCGAGATGAATGAAATAATATTGGAGAGAGGATAGAAAATAAGAGAAATAAATTAAAAGGAAAATAAAAAGAGAAGGAAGAAGATATGTATAAAGGGAGGTGTTACCCACATGCACCAAAACCATAAGCGTGAAATTAAAATTAGATTGGAGAGATAATTTTCAATCAAATGACATAATAATAATAATATAATATTATTATTATTTATGGTTGTCAAAACCATAATTCGACCATAACTTCTTCATGCGATCTCAGTTTCAGAAACCGTCGCGGCAGTGCGACCCTGACTTCGAGACGGAATTTTTGAGTCCAATATTGGATGGTTTTTCACATTTTTGGATCGGGTACCCGAAGCACTTTGAAAATAATAGATTTAATATTATTATAAAATCATTGAACAGCCATAACTCAGCGTGTGACGTCCGATTGGATTCTCATTAGTGGCGATGTAATCCTGTATTTAATACGGTCGGCTCAAGTATAATATTGGATACTAAATTTTGGTTCTTCGTTCGGGCCCACTGAAACTCACAACCGATTGTCACCTACCGACTGGTCAATGTTCTGGTGCTGTGCTAATGTGTATATCAGCACTCGGTTCGAATCCTCAGCGATGATACTTTGTAATAGTCATTTTTAGTGGATTGTATTGTGATTAGGGGGGTTTGTTTGCAGAGCTTAATTGAAATTATTTATTGACTATAATTGATTTAACAAATAGATAAATATTGGGGTGAGTTCATTATTAGGGAGTTAAGCTTGTGATATCCTTGATCTTTACTTTATATTACATTTAAATTAACACCCACTTCACAAGTTGACGTCGATTAGAATTCCTAATTATTAACGCTTTAATCCAAGCCTTAATTTAACTAGGATTCTAAAATCAATCAGTACTTGTTTATGGTAGTGTATTTATGGTTATAATAATCCATGGAAACCTCATTCTAAACAAAATATGTCATTAATACATGACATATTATGTCCAACATACACAATGTTAAATTAACGAATACACATCGAGCAAATACTCTCAATCAGTTAACATCCCTAAATTTTGACTCACCCCAATGAGATATTTTCTCAGACATTTCGGTGTTTAATATTGTGGTTATAATTATTATGATGATAAATTAATAATATAAGATAAAGAAAGGTATTAGAAAAGAGTGGTACGTCGAACACACACACACGAACAATGATGATAATTAAAAACAGATTTCTGATTGAATGAGGAAGCAAAATAAGGGAAGGGGATTAAACTAAATTTAAACTATTTTAATAACATAAATATTAAACTATAGAAGGTGGATGAGAATAAAAGCTATTTAATAAGAATATTTCATTAAAACAGAATTACAAAAGAAAGGACTAACAATATTACAAAAATGAAGAACACGAAAGTAAGTGAAAACAAAGATAGGAGGAAAGGTCTCTCAAATGAAAACATGAGTATGTAAGATCCTCCCAAGCCTTTGGAAATACTTTGGTCATGCCAATATGATCTCCTCTCTTCATAAATTCCAACCCTTTTGAAAGGAGATGAGGGGATGTATTTATAGCCCAAGGTGGTGGACTGTTTACATTCTAGAAATACACCTCCACTTTCCGCGCATATATGGACATCAAGAAGGCCGAATCTCAAGAAATCTCCTTCTTCAAAGATGTAGATAATAAAGTTTTCAAACTAATCGAAAAATGTGGAGTCATTTGGATTTAATGATAAAACGTTATGGCCGGTTTATTAAACAAAGTAAAACTGTCCATTTCAATCAGTCTTTTTTGAAGTCCATAATGTCAAAGGGTTTTTGAAAATTAATATGCCTTTTAATCCAAATGGTTTCTTCAACAATGTCGGCCACCTATATAGCCTCTTTCACACTGAATCATCTCAGCTCTATTTGATGCTTACATCATGAGATATGTCATGCATACTATACTGATTTTAATTGTCGTCCAGAATGGTGGGATGGATTTTAAAGCTTCATTTGGGCCTCATTTTCTTAGATTTGGGCCCTTAAATATTTATAAAAGACTCTTTGTATTGGCCCCCGTACTATGGTGGAGAATAATAGAATTTGGACTTCTACATGTAGCCCAGTAAATCAATCTTCATGAATAGTCCAGTTTCTTCACAGATTCTTTAGTCTTGTTTTTGAGGACTATTTGACCATTAAAATGGAAGACTTGGCTCATGGTACCTTATAGTTAAAAGTTTTATATTGAATGGAGAATCCTAAAAAACAGGAACCACACAATTTGGATCAGTATAGTGATAGTTAGTATTAAAACAGTAAACTAACTCAATTGAGCTACTTCTAAAAATACTCAAAAATTATACTTAATATTAAAACATTAATATTTCACACAAATTATGCACATTTCATATAAAATCAGTAAAGGTAGTATATAATAATTCATGAAAATATTAATAACATCAACTCCCCCACACTTAGTTTATTTCATGTCCTCATGTGCAACAAATATAAAAACATGACAAAATCATTTTCACTCACCAACTAATCTTAAAATTTTGTTTTCCCTAATCAGGGGAGGTTTAGACTATTTCTCTCATCCATTTTGAAATCCACCACAAGTTGTTACAGAAAAAATTTCCCATAACTAATTCATTTTTTCATGCTCAAATTTATAAATAGAAAATTTGGACACTCAAAACTCACACCTCTCAAGATGAAAAATTCATTTATGGAGGTTCACTCTTTCACCAACGAAAAGTGAGAATCATAGAGATTGTAAGAGATATCATCTTCCAATCCCTATCCAATGTGCTCAAAAATCAAGAGGTATTTTGAAGGGTTTTTTCTGTGGCTATGGGACGATAGAAATATAATGTCCAAGAGAGAGAATAAGAGGGCTAAAATACCAACATAGAAAAACAATGCACATTTTTTTGAAATAAAACAAGGAAGGAAATGAAAACACATATTTACAAGGGAATGATTTTTTGAAGAAAGACCCAATAGAGGAAGAAAATATGAAGGGGATGAGAAGATGAAATATTTACAAACCACATAACTTTTCCCAATAAGAATATAATGCAAGTGTTCTTTTTTTTCTTTTCCTTTTTTTTCATTGATTTTTCGAAATTTGACCTTGAAACATATCTCACACTCAAATCCCAACCCATGTTTGATCTCCTCATGACACTAATTGTAAATGTTATAACAAGATCAAAGGTTTAAGAAGAGTGATTTTTGACCTACTGAAGCCACAACCCAATCTCATTTTCATATTTTTTTTGATTTTTTTGATTTTTTTGAATTTTTTTGATTTTTTTTGAACACTATGAAAAAATATTTGTACTAGATTTCATAAACATACATAAATACCCAAAACTCACTAAATGACAACCTCTCCCCCACACTAAAATGGATGCTTCCCCTCAAGCAGATGATAACTCGTTGAAAATCAATAATAGGGTAGCCAAACAATGACATCAATTCCCCCCCCCCCACACTTATATTTCAAAAAACTATGCAATGAAAATCCATGTTGATATTGGGTGGGAAAATGTATTGGGCTTGTAATGTGGCTATAAAAGAAAAGGTTCTCATAGGCTCGAAGGGGCTTTCAAAAGGAGGATTAATGTAAGGGAAATGGGAGGCTATTTGGCTATTGTGATTCTCATGTGGTTCAGAAAATTCCTCTATCATATTAATACATACTAAGGTAGAAAATTCAGCTCGATGGTCCACAAACTCAATACTCACAAATGGGGATGAAAACACACATTTTGAAAAGATGGCCATAGGTGGCCTTTGCATGAAAGAAAATTTTTGTTCTCACGGTTTGGGCAAATCATCTTCCAAATAAAAAATTAAACATTTAAAATGTGTTGGTTTTGACAAAAAATTATTTATCCAAAGTCATAATGAAAATAAAAAAATTTTGAGATGAATACATGTTTGTTAACCCCCCAAAATCGTTGGACAAAATTTGAAAATTGGGAGGTGAGTAATCTTGACTCTTTAGTTTTTACTATTTGTTTTAAGTGATTGTTTTTTTAGGTTTTTTGTTTTTGTGTTTTTATAAAGATACACCCACACAAAAGAAAAAGTGAAAAGAAATGTTTTGATAAAGAAAGTAGTGAAAAAATGAAATAGAGGGGAAGAAGAAGAAAGAGGTAGAGAGAGGAAGAGATGGAGAGAGTTATAGGGAAAGAGGTACCCCCTGGTTTGGATTTGGAAGGTCGTCATCTCCATCTAGTGGTGGGTTGACTACAGAATTTGGGGATCCAATGGAAGTCGAGGTGGTTCCAAGACCATGGTAAGTTACTGGAAAAAGAAAAATCATTATTAATATAATGAAAAACTAAACAAAAATTGAAATTTCAAAAAAGTAAAAGAAAACATGGGTTTCTTCCCAAGAAGCGCTGCATTTATTTGTCTACAGCTAGAAAGTTGCAGTGGACAACCCATAGTCTGACGTTGGCCATCGTATTTTCTCAACTCTAATGTGCTTCCATAAATACATCTCCTCTGGGAGTCCTAATGATTAATTGGACAATTTCTTCCCATTTTTGTTGGTGTGCTTACAATTCAATGGGGGTGGAAACAGAATATTTTTATCATTGCTTTGGTCTTCAAACTTAGGAATGATTTTATCCACAATGTTCTGGTTTTCTATGCATGTAAATTACGGAGGATGGCTCAATTCTGATGGTTCATTTATGTAAGGTTCAGATAACATGAAAGCATAGTATGAGATCCCAATTGTTTTTGACTCATTTATTTCATCACTTACTGATGTAGAGTAATGGGGATCAATGGAGTCATAAGACTGAATACAATTTTGAATATCCTCGTTTCCAATGTTGTTCGCCAAAGAATGGTCAATTTCAAACTCACCAGTGATCAATTAATTAATTAGGGTACAAATATCACAATCATCACTACCATCAGGACAATATAAACACATTGGTTCAGGGTTCACGTCATATATAACAGAATTTTCAGAATCATGGATAGGAAATGATGAATGTCGAATAATGATATTTGAATCAACAAAGGAGCGTTCAAGTTCATTTTCTTTATTACCATTCATGTTGGAGCATTGGAGGTCAGGGGTGAGATGAGATTCCAAAGAGTTTTCAAGATCCTTTAGGTCAATGGAGTCTACATTTATAATGTCAACATCAACTTCTCCATTTATGACTTGGTTAATGAGGATAAAATATTCAAAAAATCATCTATTAGTAGGACACGAAGAACATGATGGATTGGGGTTCAATTGACTCTTAGAAGTGTCCTTAGAAGCATGGATTGAGAATGCAGAGTCGTCCTCAGATGGGTATCACATGGCTGGGAAAATGGTGAATTTGACCAGTTGGTCACGTAATTCCATGGATATGATGCCACGATGGACATCAATAATGGTTCTCGCAGTCATGAGGAATGGCCTTCCAAGAATTAGGTGAGATCGAGAAGAGTTCGCCTCACGTTCCATGACATGGACATAGAAATCAGAAGGGAAGATAAGATCATTGACTCTGACAAGGACATCCTCAATTACTCCCTTAGGACTGGCTGTTCTTTGATTGGCTAACTGAATGACAACACCTGTTGGATGTAAGGGACCTAGACCAAGGTTGGAGAAGATGTATTTGGGTATGACATTAATTGGGGCTCCTAGGACTATGAGTGCATCATCAAAGTTGGAACTTCCAATTTGGCATGGGACTGTAAAGGTTCCTGGATCATTGCACTTTATGGGAATATACTACTCAGTGGAAACATTTTCAAAGGTCCTAAGTTGCCTCTTGTGGGTGCACAATTCCTTAAGAAACATTTCATACTTATGAATTTGTTTTATGGCATCTAATAGGGGAATTTTTACTTCAAAACGTCTAAACATGTCGAGCATTTCAGGATCAGGTTCAAATAACTTCCTTGCTTTAGAAATAGTTTGAGGAAAAGGAATTGGATTCCTAAGTGGAATGGAAGGAGGTGAGGGAATTAATTTAGATTCCTTTTTAATTTTCTTTTTCTTTTCATTGTTTAGGTCAACATTCAAAGGAGGGTTTGAGGATTTATCTTGAGGCATAGCAAGTTGCTTTCCTGATATAAGTGAAATTGCACTAACATTACCCTTGGGGTTGGGTAATGGTTGAGCTGGGAGTTGGGAAGAATTTGATTGTTGTTGCTGGCTCAGGTGGGATGCAAGTTGACCTATTTGAGTTTCAATGTTTTTAAGGCTAGAACGGGTGAAGGAGGATGGTTCTTCCACTGCACTTTCCCATTGTTTCTTGGAAGAAGAGGCTTGTCCCGGATTGGGATTGCCTTGATTTTGGTTCTTGGGAAATAGATTGTATTGGTTTGGGAATTGGGAAGGCTCACTAGGATAGTGGAATCCCGGAGGAGGAATAGGAGGATTGATCCTTTGAGGTTGAGGGTCAAAAGGGTAAGGTTGTTGGAAGTTACCAACACCTTGACTGTATTGAAACTAGTTTGGATTTGAGGAGGGAATTGAGAGGGATGAGAGATGGGATTACCATACCTCAGGACAAGGTTATAGGAAGAAGAGAAGGGCTCAGAGTGAGGTTGGTTGAACTTTCTAACAAACTGACCTGATAGTTGAGGGTTGGTGATCCGATGAGCACATGATGCATTGATCTCCATTGGTCCAGATGAATCAGATTGATCCTCTTGAAATTGTGTACATGTGTCAGTTGGATGAGACTGAGAGTTACAGATTCCACAGAATTTGACATGTCCAGGAAACATTGATTGTGGAGAAGACGAGGTTGGAGATTTTGTAGCCACATCTAGTTGTCGCACAAGACCTGTAAGTTCACTCATCCACTCGGTCATCTTGTTCGGTGCAATTGATTGATTATCTTGGGATTGTTTGACTTGACCATGTGCTCGAGTATGGAATTGTTGTGTGTTTGCAACCATATTACTTATGAGATCTCTTGCAGTTGCATGAGTTTTATAAACAAGAGCACCACCACTTACGACATCTATGAGAGTTCTCTCCATAGCCAATAACCCCTAATAGAAGTATTGGATCAAGAGTTGGTCATGGATTTTGTTATGTGGGTAGGTTTCCACAAGCTTTTTGAACCTCTCCCAGTACTCATGGAGTGATTCACTTGGGAATTGATGTATACCACTTATATCATTTCGGATAGAAGCAGTACGAGAAGCAGGAAAGAATATCTCTAAGAAGAGTCGTTTCATGCCATTCCATGTAGTTATGGAACCAGGAGGAAGGTAGTAGAGCCATGCCATAGTAGTGTCATCTAGGGAGAAAGGGAAGGCTCGGAGTTTGATATGTTCTTCAGAAACCCCTTGAGGCTTCATGGTAGAGCACACTACTTGGAACTCTTTAAGGTGGAGATGTGGATCCTCATCGGCTAGCCCATGAAAATTAGTGAGAAGATGAATCAAACCCGATTTGAGTTCGAATTTAGCCTCTATGTTTGTATATTGAATACCAAGAGGTTGGTAATTCATATTAGGGGCAGTGAGTTTTTTAAGGGTTTGTTCCCTAGGATTGGCCATATCTAATTCAATTGGTTGGATGAGTAATATTTCTTGAAAGAGTTTATTATCTCTTATGTTCCTCCTAATTTGGCGAAGTGTTCTTTCAATTTAAGGGTCAAAAAAATCCGAGATATTGTTTGGAATGCTACGGGGAATTCTAAGAGATTTTGGAAGAAAGAGGAAGACGAGGTTTTCTTTGTGTTTTTTTTCAATTTCTTTTTAAAAATTTGTTTTTTTTTTGTTTTTTTGACATTAACCAGAAACTAATGATTACTTAAAGAACCATCCCAGGCAACATCGCCATTTTCAATGCACGACCAATTGTTGCCTATCTATCGGTCAATGTTCTGGTGCTCTGCTAATGTGTATAGCAGCACTCGGGTTGAATCCTCGGCGATGATGCTTTGTAATAGTCGTTTGTTTTTAGTTGATTGTATTTTGATTAGGGGGGTTTGTTTGCAGAGCTTAATTGAAATAATTGATTGACTATAATTGATTTAACAAATTGATAAATATTGGGGTGAGTTCATCATTAGGGAGTTAAGCTTGTGATATCCTTGAACATTTCTTTATATTTCAATTAAATTAACACCCACTTCCCAAGTTGAGGTCGATTAGAATTCATAAGTGTTAAATCTTTAATCCAAGCCTTAACTTAACTAGGATTATAAAATAAATCATTACTTTTTTATGGTAGTGTATTTATGGTTCCAATAATCTAGGTAAACCACATGCTAAACAAAATATGTCATTAATCCAAGACATATTAAGTCCAACATACACAATGTTAAATTAACGAATACTCGTCGAGAAAATACTCTCAATCACATAAAATCCCAAAATTTTGACTCACCCCAATGATATATTTACTCATACATTTGGGTGTTTAATATTATGGTTATAGTAATTATGATGATAAATTAAGAATAGAAGAAAAATAAAGGGATTAGAAAAGAGTGGTACGTCGAACACACACACACACACACGAACAATGATGATAATTAAAAACAGATTTTTGATTAAATTAGGAAGAAAAATAAAGGAAGGGGATTCAAATGAATTTAAAATATTTTAAGAACATAATTATTAAACTATATAATTTTGATGAGAATAAGAGATATTGAAGAAGAAACTTTCGTTAAAACAGAATTACAAAAGAAAGGACTTACAAAATTACAAAAATGAAGAACACGAAAGTATGTGAAAACAAAGATTGGAGGAAAGGTCTCTCAAGTGAAAAACATGAGTATGGAAGATCCTCCCAAGCCTTTTTAAAGGCTTTGGTAGTGCAAATATGATCTCATCTCTTCTTAAATTCCAACCCTTCTGAAAGGAGAGGAGGGGATGTATTTATAGCCCATTGTGGTGGACTATTTACATTCCATAAATACCCCTCCACTTGGATCGCCGATATGGAAATCAAGACAGCCAAATATAGAGAAATCTCCTTCTTCAATGTTGTAGATAATAACGTTGGCCGACTACTATAAAAATTTAGAGTCATTTGGACATAAGGATCAAACGTTATGGACGTTTGATTAAACAATGTTAAACTGTCCATTTCAATCTAGTCTTTTTGAAGTCCAGAATGTGAAAAGGTTTTTGAATATGAAGGTGCCTTCAAATCCGAATGGTTTTTTCAAAAAATTCTGCCTTCTATATCTCATCTATAACACTACAAAATCTCCACTCGATTTAATGCTACTTCATGAGATGTGTCATGAATACGATACTGATTTTAATTCTCGTCCAGAATGGTGTTCTGGATTTTAAAGCTTCATTTGGGCCATTTATTCTTAGAGTTGGGCCCTGGAATTTTTATAAAAGGCTCCTTGCATTGTCCCCCTAACAATGCTAGTGAATAATAAAATTTGGACTTCTTCATGTAGCCCAGTAAATCAATCTTCATGAATAGTCCAGTTTCTTCACAGATTCTTTGCTGTTGTTTGTGAGGACTATATGACATTTCAAATGGAATAATTGGCTCATGGTACCTTCAAGTTAATTGTTGTATATTGAAAGTAGAATCTTACAAAAGAAGAAACACACAATTTGGATCAGTATAGTGATAGGTATTATTAAAACAGTAAACTGACTCAATTGAACTACTTCTACAAAATGCTAAAAAATTATACTTAATATTAAAACATTAATATTTCACACAAATTATACAAATTTCATATAAAATCAGTAAAGGGAGTATATAATAAGTCATGAAAATATTAATAACATCACCCATGAAACACCAAATATTATTATTATTATTATTAATACAGAATCTTGTATCTGACATATATATCTCATACGGTGCTGGAAGGAAGTACCGTCTGCGACGTTGCAACCCTGTAATTAATACGGATGTTTCAAGACCAATCTTGGATATTTATGTCGAGGTCAAGGTGCGGGCCCCATGAGACCCGGTTTTCTCGTGTTGTAGTGAAATAAAACTTTTTCACCGGCTATCTGTTTTGGACCAATGGGTACTCCATATCGTGTGTTTTTTGGTATGGATCGCAATGGTGTGACCGGTTTGATCAACCAGTGTCATTAGATGTACGGCTGGGTTGGTTCGAACCCGAAACCAACTGGGACCTCGGAGCGGAAATTCTTATAACCTGAGCTCCGAATGTCCGAATGAAATTCTGTAGACTTTGTTGGATTCCTCATGATGAGACATATCTTTTGGCATACTTCACCTGAGGTTTGGACGCAGTTGGATTAAGGCCGGGTTCGATTGTACCCGAAATCCAACCAGGCCCCTAGATCGGAAAAGCCGACAACTTTCAGACCGGACGTCCATTTGACAAACCGTTTGCGGCATTGGTAATCACGTTGAGAAATGGTCCCTACGAGTATACCCAAAGAGAGTTCAGGGTACAGTTGAGATACATATGGGTTTGTTCATGCACAAAACCAACCGGGCCCCCGGGACGAAAAAGCTAACAACTCACAGACCGGGCGTCCGATTGACACGCTGTCTGTTGCATTGAGACCCCTATGACGAGGCGGTTCTTTGTGATACTTCTTTATGGGAGTTTTTGATACTTGGAGTATTGAATAGTAGTTCGTGGAGCTGATCCTCCCGGAGACGAGCGTACAGAGTGCGGAGACCTAGTAGTTGTGGACCTGATGACTGCTAGACCAATTCGACTAAGAGTGAGTCGACTAGCCCAGTGGACGGAGAGCCCGATATTTGGCGGAATACCCACGGTGGACGGAGCGCCTTTTAGTTGGCAGTAGACCCGTGGTACTCGACAGGAGGAGTACCTCTGTAGGCTATTAGGGGAACCACTACAGTGTTTGGGTGGCAGACCCCTTGTGGGGAGCACTACTATGTTTGGGTGCGGACCCATGTTACTCGATAGGAGGAGTACCTCAGCAGTCTAAGGCCAGTGAGTATCGCCTCATAGTCGGGACATGGCCAATGTACTCGACAGAGGAGGAGTTCTCTAGCAGTTGTGGTTTCGATAAGGAAAATCCTGGTTTGCGCTGAGTCAATGACCTTTGTGTATTCCCCATGATTGAGATGGGTTACTTGATAACATAGGTATATGTATGAGCATATACCTAAGTATTGGTTTTTCTATTGATTTAATTTCTATGTGATACCTCATGATAGAGATGGGATACTTGATAACTTTGGTATAAGTATGGGCTTATACCTAAGTAAGGGTTGTCTGTTTAAATCCTTCTTTGTGGTTGTCCTTGTTTGATTTAGTTAGACCTTTAGGGTCTCGGGGTCCTTACTGAGTATCATTATACTCACCCCTACACTGGATATGCCCACACCTCGTTGTGTTGGTTGCAGATGACGGACATCACTGATTGTGGTAGAGGCTTGTTGAGCTGGACGGTACCCGGAGGTGGATATCACGACGAGTCGGTACCCAGAGGAGACGGACAGATGGATGGTCAGACATGGAGTGCTGAGGTGGACATCTGTACCTACCCTTCAGGTAGGATCCGAGGTGGACGACCCAAGAGCTACTTCCACCTTACAAGTGTTGTCCTTTGAGTTGTACTTTACTTTCAGTTGTAGCTGTACCTTTCTTTTGGGCTTGTATTTCCGTCCCCTTTGTATTTCCAGCACACTTGATTACTTCTTTTCTTAGTGTATTCTTCCGTTTGTACTCTGTTGTGTTCTTTACTTTTATAAAGCCAATGCATTCCCTTTTTATTAGGATTTATGCATTTGGTGCTAGTCGCCAGCCCCTGGACTATGGAAGGCGGGTTTGGGGTAGTCACGGCACAGGCCTTGAGGACGGGTCATGACAGGGGCACTATAGGATATGCTCCAAAAACCATTTACCCAAAAATCCATTTGATGTACCAACTAGAGATATAATATGAAGAAATGTTCTCTATCAAAAATGATACTCTTGATAACACTATGAAATAAAACAATCCTGCAAATGTAATTTCCACCTAGAATATAAATATTGAACGTTTTCATGGTTGGAATAAAGTGGTATTCCATTGTTAGATAATAAATGATCAACCATATTACATAATTATAATGTATTATTTTCAAAAAATCCATTTAAAATCATCCTATTTTGTATCTGGAATTTTTAGAGACTACAACATGCTAGCTTGCCTCTCATCCAACATTTTCAGCTTTAAATAGGTGAAACATCACACCACAGATCCTACTACCTTATTTTTCAACATGGACCACTATTATATTCTAGATAGATCACAATAATTTTTTATGATTTGGATTCAACTCCCTATAATAATCATTATACAATTTCATCATATCCTTTAACAACCTGTAGGAACCTGTACTATGCCATGGAAAAAAATGAGAATTTTCACATACAAGAAACCATTATGTTGTTATCTCCCCACCATTATAGTTATCGCTTTGAAAAACATTTTTAAATTAGATGACTACCCAATCATGATCAATTTATGATAAATTGTACAACAGATGTTGGAATTGGAGTTACTCGACTATGAGAGAGATATACATGTTGATTCCTTTCAGAAAAGAGTGTTATCATCCACCTCTCATCATAAGACTCCCAAGTTTCTTCTCTCTATGCCTTATAGTGCAAGGAATTAAAAATTTATTTTCTGTTTCATGGTCTGTATTACAAACTGTTGTCGAAATACTACATATACTCTCTGAAAACCAATAAAGAGGTCTAGGTCCCTCAGATAAAATTTTTATCTGAGGATCTTATGTATTATGTACACAAAAAATTTCATGCGCTAATGATAATTTATCCAATATATCAGGGCATGAAAAATGATTCTAACTCCAGATCATGAGTAGGGTAATTACAATCACACATTCCTAACTTCCTATAGCTGTAAAAAACTAAATTATATTCCTGCTTTACAAATTATCTGATTCCATCTTCATATATATCATAGTACACAATATAATCCTGATCCATCATAGGTAAATCCAAGAGTGGTGTTGAGGTCCTCCTATTGTTCAGATCCTGAATATATATCTCACAAAAAATTGATCAAACAATCATCACACCATTATTTTTAAATACATACATCATTTATTCCAAATAATAAAATTCTTGGTTAAAAATGGAAAATGATATTCTAAACCCCAAAAAAATCAAACTCTCAAATAAATTTCCAGGTCACTCCCAAGATTATATTGATTTAATTTTCTCTATGTCTAATGAAACTCTATCCTATCAGATTACATGGCCTAATAGGTGAACATAATCAATCCAAAAACTTCATTTTGATAGCATGGTGTAAAGAAGAATCTCTAACATTGTAATAAAGATGATTTCATGACATTGGTCATGATCGTATGATTACTCATTGTACACTATGATGTCTTTGAAAAAATAACCATAATGTGATCCATTAATGGTTGAATTATTTGATTCATAATGTCCATAAATAAAATTGATGCATTCATCAACCCAACCAGAATGTCTATGAACTCATACAAAACCTACCTAATCCTAAAATAAGTATGAGGAATGTTTGATTATATCACCATTAAATGGTGTTATCCTAATCATTAATCAATATTTGTGAAGATATTATCACCACTACTCTTGTCAATGATATCATCTATATGTTTAAAAAGATAAAAAATAATTACTATCATCTAGTAAAATCTCTAATAATCCACCAATGCACAAAATGTCCCACCAACCTTCTTCATGAAAATAGATAGAGAACCTCAAGGATGTGTGTTTTCACATATGAAATATTTAGCTTTTAAATTGACTAACTTGACTTTCAACTCCTAAAAATATTCGAGTTCCTCTTTATAAGGAGGGATGGAAATATTCACTACTCATAACACTAACTAGATGTCATAGACATGATGTTGTCAGTATAAATCAAAAATAAATACATCCTGATAATGGTTTACCATTGACGGATAATAATCCTACTACATTCCACCATCATCCCTAACAAAACATTATATCTAAGATTTAAGACAATCCAATCTGTACTAAATTTTTCATGTAAAACCAACATGATGATCAAAATCAGATAAGTGGGAATTTATTTATTCTTCTGCTTAGATAATGGTAACTATCATTCAATAACATTCATTTTTAGTCTTGTATAGAACTATCCAACTCGTACTATGAATAAAATCAAAACCTTCCATTTACTAGACAAATAGTTCCCAAAGGATACGATAACAACCATTCCCTAGAGAACATGAGTTGATATATTAGATATACTATATGAACACTCCCAATGTTGTATTTATGGTAAAAAACTATATATTATTTCCACAAAAACTACACAATGAATTATATATAGTAGTAGTTAAAATGGAATTTGATGCTCTTTTATCAAATAGAAAATGTCCCGTTATAGATGAACAATTCAAATGAAGGTAGAATTTCTTGCATCCCCTACAATAAGATTAGTATTAAAATCATGTCGATGACTTTCCACACTTCCCTAGGTTCTAGTACAAATCCCATGAGATATTAATTGTTTTGTACTATTGTTCCTGTATTTTTGTTACGAGTCCTCTACCTCACCCTAAATGTCCTATGTAACTCCAGGTACCTGTTTGTTGATGGTTAATAGATTCAGTTATTGTCTTTGGTATCTATCTATATCCATTTTTACAATTCTTATATAATATTTTCTTAAAATAATACACAGTATGGTCATGATAAACACAATAATTACACTCCAAATAGGGGTACCGATATTGACTGCATTAATGTCTCATGTATCCACAATAATAGAACTACAACAGAACATAGTCCTAATATGGATTTCCACTACCATGAATTATTCTATCTACTATTTTTGTTTTTAAAATATCTCACTTATTCCCTTCATTTCACCAGAATATGTTTACCATGTTCTATCTAATGAAATAACATTTTCTCTTATTAGGACCACTCTGTAATCCCTTTCCGTGAAGATTGCATGATACATCATATCTGAAACCCCACATAAGTGAATTTTCATATATGTTTGTCTTAATCACATAGTGGAACACAGTATAAAAGTGTCTAAACCAACAAATAACATAATCTCTTAAATATTGAATAAATCAATATAGGCCTCTGAAATGTCTAGCTTAGTCCATCACTAAAATTCTCTCATGTATCTGGTGAGTGAAATCAAAATCCTTATCATCCCCCAATGTCTCAATATTGAAGTTCCTTTGGAAATTATACTCGATTTAATTACAATATAACTCATCTTCCTTCCCAAAATTCACTATAATATCCTATCAACTCTTGTAACATACACAAATCATATTTGCATCAGGTTTCAACCTCCAATAAATGGGTGTCTCAAGATTGTTGAAGATCATATAGATGTACTGGATCTATAAATCAGAAACCAAGGGCCTCCCTCGCTATTGATCAATGGAATATTGGGAATATGAAACTCCTTCAATTAAAACATTGAATAAATAATGTAAAAAGTCACCCTATCGTGGACTGAATGACATTAAAAAATAGTCCATGAAGCTAAACATCCATATGATTATTAAGAGTTAAATAAATATCAAGTTCAGGTATTTTCATAGTTTTATGATTTCCACTCACATAATTCTCAACTCAATGATGATTTAGAGGCATTTTTTCTATAATTAAAAACAATCATTAGATCACTGTCCATAATAATATATTCGACACTAATGGGTGAAAACAAAGGAGACCCACTTAGCCTAGTCTCTCTTAACATGAATTGGAGATGTTTTATAATTACATAATTGTTAATTCATTTCATTAACCAGATTAAATAGGTATCACATTTTATAGTCCAAATAATAAAGTGTATATCCCATGAATTAAATATGTCCATATCATGAACTATATAAGTCATGATATCTCCCTATGTGCCTATCATGATGTATACATACTATTTATTCATCATACCAGTCCACATATATTAATATCATGAAATAATACATCACCCAACATGTGAATCACTCAGGGTGAACTGACATCAACTATAACAAGAGAAAATTATAAACAGAAATCCCTTTCCTATGTACTCATATTTTCCCCCGTTCAACGGATAAGTAATTATAATATCCTAGCCTCTATATAGTTGTATCAATATAATTTTTATGTACTCTTGTACCATTATTGGTTACACATTTATTTGGTTTTGTTTCAGTGTTTTTCTGGGTGAATTTGATGACGTTTGGAATCCCATGGAGCTATTCCTGGTTTGTGAACACTAAATAAAAAATGTGTGGTTTAGCCCCACACACCATAAACCCAATTTTGGTATGATAGGAGGTTGTGCATGATTTTTGAATGATTTTTCAAAAAAATTGAGACTTAACTCCAAAACCATGAATATAATAAATTGTGGGTTTTTATGATTGGCACACCAGTTTTCAAATGATTCCCTACTTTGGATAGATTGTGTTCCCTTTCCCAAAAAATAGTACTGACGAGTTTTTTTTCAATGAATATTTTATTTCAATATTACAAACCTCATAGTTTTTATCCATAAATTCATAATATACATCAAACATAATTTCATATTATTTTGAAATCTCATGGGTTGTTTTTACGACTCCATGAATCCCATTCATTACCAGTTAACGATTTAATCCAATGATCAACATCCCATTGGTAAGGGTGTTCTTCCCTATTAGATTTTATGTCTCTCTCATATAAAAATTATGATTATGATGGATTCTCCCCTAGAGTATATAGTATAGAAATTATTTTTTATTGATTTAATTTTATTTTATCTCTATATTAGATCTTGTTTCTTGATCTTCCATTCTATTTTGATATTCGTCTTTTTATTTCAATTTGGGGGTTTTCTATTTTTTGAAATCTATCAATGACCATAAGGTATGTTGTCTAATTTCTAATTTCTTTAGTATTTATTATCATTGAGTGTATATATTTGTGCAATTGTAGCTTCCACATTTAGAAATTTCATTTTTGAATTTAATTTTAAAAAATCAATTATAAGGATTGTGAAAATTTTCAAATACATTGATTTTAAACTTGGTTGTTTAATAGGATTGTGAAATTTGTTGATTAATGTGATTATCAATATATGATAGAGGAAAATAATGGATTATTAGGTTAACCTTGATGGTTAAGGTTTAATGTGGTTAAATAATGTTAATGGGTTTATTGGTGAATTGTTCTAATATTCAATGTAATTGAAGTTACAAACACAATTTTTCAAGATAAATTGAAATAGTCCACCATTATGAGAGTTTTTTATAATAAGTTTAACAGTTATTGGACATGGGGAATATGATATATGTGATATATTGATTATTGATTGATAAATATGTTTTTGGAAAAGGAGTTATGCCCCAAATACTGATTGTGTTTGAAACATGCCATTATTGGACCCAATGCACGATTGTGAATATTATTGTACCTTACATGACTGATGATCCAAATTCCCAAAAGGTTTGGTACATGGGATGATGATCCAAATACCATGGGGTGGTGTAAATAATGTTCTATGAACTTGATAATTGATTTGGATTCAAATTCAATTTATCCATGATGCGAATTTTAAATTGAATAGTTAATTGAAGACCATGTGATAATGAATTTTGATTCCCAATTATATATAGATCAGACTTCGGCATGGTCGAAATAAGGTATGATAATTAGTGTATCATCTCAAACCTGATGAATGATGTGGTTAATTTTATAATAATTAAATGTCATAACATTTTTATTTATGTATTTCACTCAATTTCTTATACAACTAAATACACTTTTATATTAAAGATATTATTTTAGACAATGATGGTTTAGGACTAATAGGGTTTGCAGATAACCTAATTGGGCTTCCATATCAGTACCCAAAGAGACTTCATGATTGCAGGAGATGTTAAGAAAAATATCTTTTGGTAAAATGGTTGAGTAGGGATGGATCAAGGATTAGAGAACTGGAAATAGTGTTAGGACCCTCATGGGAGTTTCCAATGTGTTTTTTTCTAGTATTAATTTGAATCATGAAACATATATTTCATGAAGTTTCTATAGATATTTTGGATATTTTTTTCTTGTTATGGATTATCATGTGGCACTGATATGTACATATTATAACATTATTCTAGTTATTGGCCATTATTATTTGGTTTATAATTATTTATGAAATATTTTTTCATTTGATAAATTGGTTATAGACTCCACATGTTATATATTATATAGTTTTAACTTTTCAGAAGCCACTTGCATAATGTAAGGCATGCTTGAGGTCACATAGAGAACCATATTGAGAAACCAGTATGTGAAACTAGGGTCAGAATTTCACAAAGTGGGATTAGGGTTGGTTCTATTTTTTATTCATATATCGTATCATTTTGGATAAGTTAATATGAGTCTAGGATGAATCAGTCCCTATTAATGAGTTCATTTATGGGAGTATCTAAGCCATGTACGAGGGGAAATTTTCATTGGGTGGGATTGATGTTTATGATTTTTTATGTTAAAATTTAATTTTATTTCTAGCACTCTTATGAACATATTTTGTGATGTTATAATTCTATATTATTTTCATAAAATGGACAATAATTCCATTAGTTTTGTGTAATAATGCATAATTTTAGGCGCATAAGAGATATTGTGATATTCATCATCTATGGAAGGCATTGTAAATATGGTTATGAGTGGTTTGTTAAAATTAAGATTATGTTATTTTATGGTTCAATATAAATTAAAAGGTTCCTAATATGAAATTTATAATTTTAAATGTTTCAAATTGTGATAAATGAGTGTGATAACTGGTGTCTAGTGAGGAAGTTCTATTATGAAAGTGTTTTACCATATGTGACCCATGAACCGTGTGTTAGTTGATTGAGGGTGGTTATATTTCTTTGGTATTCAACATGTTTCATGGTAGGTACGATAAATTATTATTCATCTATATATGAATACTTATTAAAAAATTTATTTTTGTATGTTCCCAAATATGATTATTTTAAATTATAGAGATATACTTCCATCATAACTCTTATTGATTGAAAGGTGGGATGTTATACCTGTAAATGATCCCATGGTAGAGGAATGTGTGGCCCCAAATATTTTAGTGTGAAGGGAGATGAATAATTTTCATTAGAAATTTATCTCGTTACAAGGTTTATAGAAAGAGGCCTTATCCATTTGGTAAGTGTATGTCTGACTTGACACAAGAGTTCTTGTTTCAACACCCTCCAACATTAACCATATATGGTGGACTTGAGGTCGAAGAGTTATGGATCGAGTCTATCCAAATGATACATTTACACTTAGATACCCATAGTAGTATGATAGTCAATGTTTTTATTAATATGTTATGTGGTCAAGATATGTGATAGTGGGAAATCCATATATGGGATGGGGAGCTATAAAAGATTTAGTAGAAGGAAATTCAGGAAAAAATCTGGGTGAATATTTACCATGACATTCTTAGGGAGGGGAGGGAGTTGATTTTATAAGGGTTAATGTGGGGAGTAAATTATCTATGAACTATACTGGTCAGTTTAATGATTTTCATCACATTCTTATGATGCATGTAAGATAATTGGCTAATGTAGAAAAATATTCTCAAGATTTGATTAAATGTGATATTGTGTAAATGTTTAACATCTTTAGGAAAAATTAATTATCTGAAATGGTGAATTAGGATCTCATATTTTAGGGGATCCTAAAGGATACATTTGGTGGAGGAAAACTGGTTTCTATTGGATGAAAAATAGGTACATCTTCTAAATATAGGAATCATTACTTTGAGAATACTAATAAGATAGGTAAAAAGTATAGTTTCCAGGGGGAAGAACTAGTTATTCAATTAATTTATTGAGTCCTCCTACACTAATGTGGTAGGCCATGTCACATCCATAAATAGTACCTCCGAGTAATGGTAGAGTTCATATATTGTAGAAATATTGGTCATCTACAATCATTCTATATGAACTAATGATATGTGTGTAGTGATGTAGGATCCATGGCGAATCAGAGTGTGTGAAGTTGAATTGTAATCAATAACTATATAGAATATGGTGTTTTACAGGATGTGGGGGATGTGGCAATAGATGAGGCGCCTCAAGGAATGATCACATAAATTAGCAAAGTGGTGCAGCTCAGGGTGCTTAGACATTAGAATTGGGGTGTGTGGGAAGGATAGTCACATGTAGTTTAGCCCACACTTTTGGATAGAGAGTATGAAGAATAAATAATTTGAGGTTCTATTCATGTATTTTTTTAGTATTTCTATTTCTATTATTGATACTTATGCCTATAATTCATATATATCTGCACAACCTAGGAACTGGTTCACTATGTTGATGGATTCCACAAGTGGGGTAATAAAAATAATCATACATTTTCGTGTATGTTAAAGAGACAACATTTTATGAAATTGGTTTTATCTAGATGTTGAGGAGTATCAATTTAGTTGTGATCCCAAAAAACATGAAATGCCATGTTTTATTTTGATATAACATATGGATTAGTTGGTAGTTTACCGATCCCACATATATTTTAACTTTAGGATTTAGAACATTACAACCCATGAGGGTAGATGTTATGTTCACTATGGGGAGTGGGAAATCTTGGAAGGATGTAAAGGGCATGTTCATCAACAAATAGGGGCAATCACCACCCAATATTTAATCTTTTATCCACATAATGGGGGTGTGGAGAATGATTCCATTCAACCCATTGTATAATGGATCCAAGATGTGTTTCATGAGGACTTTACAGGTCTACCACCTAAGAGGTATGTGGTGATACCATCGAGCTCACTCTTAGAGATGACCCAATTTCTAATCTCCAACATCAAATGGAAGCAACAGACTATGACAATTTGAAGACTCACCTAGGTGAATTAATTGATAAGGTATTAATCAATCTTAGTATGTCACCTTTCTGATATCTAGGATTTTTTAATAATAGGTTGATGAGATTTTGGGATTTTATATTTATTAATGAATATTGATAAAGTTGATAATAGTTAACTGGTATCATCTTCTACATATTGTTGATATCTTTGACTAGTTGGTAAGATATTGTCTGTCATCCAATATTGAATTGATATTGGGGTGTAAATAGTTTATATTTTGAAATTATTATATAATAAGATATTATTTTAAATGTTTGTGTGGCCTTAATGATTTCACAGTGATGTAGTTCGAGATAGGGAATTCTCCAACATTTATTATAGTCTTTAAGAACCAAATCTTCCACATGTTCTTGGATAATTTTGTGGTAGTTTTTTGATGAAGTTATAGTTTACTCTAGGTCTCATGGAAATCATTACCAAACATCATGAAATCATCATGAGTACACTAGGATGGCATAATATTATCACTAATCTTTCAAAGACCCGATTAAAGATACATTGGGTACTTTTTAGGGGTCATATCATCTCATTGGAAGGTTTGTTAGTGGACCTAGAAAAGGTGTAGATATTTTTTCTTTAGATAATGACACTAATGTGTTTTATATCCACATATTGCTGGGATTAGTGGTTTATTATATGAGAGTTGTCCTGGATTTTTCATTCTTTAAAGAACCACTAATTTTATTGAACACGAATAGAGATATTTTTTAATGGTATGTATCATGTAATAATTCATTCTAGGTGTGGAATAATAATTCGAATAGATCAAAAATTTTGATCATTCAAAAAACAGGAGTGGAGTATATGGTGTTTTTTTATGTGTCTCTGATTATACATGGAATTGTGTTAAACCCGGGATATTGAGATGTAGAGTGTGGTTCATGGTGGTTGATGCCACCTGAATAAAACTATCCAATTCACAATTTAGAGTTAGGTCTTATTGATTATGAATTTATGTGTTGGGGGAATTATTTTTTTGGAGAAATCATTCCTATGTATAAAAATTATAAGAGCTTAAAGAGTATCATTTCACAAAAAATATTTGAATCTACGACATAATTCATGGGTTGAGTATATAGAGTTGACTGATATTGAGCTAGAATATAATATAAGGAAGGGAAAAAGTTTTTTTGATTCATTAAACAACATAACTTATACTCATTTTTTATTAATCTATTTCTATTTGAAATACAATAAATTTTCTAGTTGAGATGTATATTGCGGTTCGAGAGGGATAAGAGAACATGAAACCCATTTCAATATTAGTGGAATATGCACTTTTGAGTTTTTTTAGAGATAGATATAATTAGGATTAAATGAGTTATCCCTTTATAGAAATTCATGAATGTGGGGATTCAACATATGATGTGACCATGAATGAGGTTTAAATCATCTATGTTAGGAATCACTTGGTTGTGCATATGAGTATGTGAGATGAGATGATGCATGAATTTAATCCCTCTAATGGGAAGTGCATCCTAGTTTTAAAAAATGATTTCTAATCTATGTCCAAAGTATTGGTGTCCCTAAATAAAAAAGGATATTATATGGTTTATGATTTGATGATACAACTATTAAAAGGTGAAGAGTGATCATCAATGACTTAGTGGTTTACCATAGTCATTGACCATTTCAGAATTGGAGTTTGGTGATGTTACCATGAAAATCATTGTGGGTCATATAAGGATTCATTGATGAATGATCATATTAGGGTTATTTTTTATGGATTAAAAAACATTGTTAATGTATCACTTATTGGAGATACATTCATAGAGGACCAATTGTGAGAAATTATGTCTAAGAGATTGTTCATATGCATTGGGTATCATAGAGTACGGTTAGAGGCCATGACTCACATTTCACTTCACATTTATGGAAAGGATTGAATAAGGTAGTATTTATGAACAAACATATTTGTATGGACATAGAACCACAGATAAATGATAAGTTCGAATGTACTATATCAATATTGGTTGACATTCTACGAACATGAGTTCTAGACTTTAGTGGGCATTGTGGGAGGCAATTAATTCTAGTTCAGTGTTCCTACAATCTATATTATCAGGAAACTATTCAGAATGAAATATATGAGGTACATTTTTTGGGCATGAAAATAATATCTATTTTGGTAGAGGCTAGTCAGTAAATATTGATGGGAATATGTCTCATGTAGGAGACATTAGAGAAGTTTATATTGATTTGGCAATATATGGATATGGATTATAGTGAGAAGAAGTCATATATTGATCGATGTTATAAAAACAATTTGAATACTATGTGTGATTATGTGTTCCTTAATGTGTCTCTTATATGGGTTCACCATATGATTTTGATTCATGTCAAGATTTCACCGATTATAGTTGGGAATTTTGAAATTGGGGATTGAAATGGGCTAGTGGTACACGGATTGGACCATCAATATTTATATAGTGTTATGAATGATGTTTTTCATGTGTCAAAAATTCAATAATATCTCCCAGAACCATCTCATCTGATCAATGTTGAAGATTATGAGCATGAGATAGATTCATCTTCTTAGGATCATCAGATTCATGTTATGGATAACCATAATAAAGTGTTGTGTGGAAATACCATGTTGATTATTCCAATACTGTTGAATCAAAGATGTGATCATGAGGAATCGTGTGAGAGATATGATGATAATATTTCTTAGTGGAATAATTTGTTAACCTTATAATTATATATAATTGGAATTATAGACAAAGGGTGGCAAATTATAAGGTCATAGACTAAAATATCATGACCTCTCTATATATGGCTTTAGCTTGTTTTCCTGTATTCTTTTTAGATTATTTTTTATACCATGGGTGAATTTTTTTGGGGGTTTTTAAAGAAAAATTAATGAAACTTGGAGGACTAAGAGGATATGAAATGTTGTCCCATAGTTATGGAGAACCATGTGGTTTGGACCATAAAACCCAACACCCCATTTTGGTGGGACCAGAGGTAGATCACAGTTATTTCATAGTTGGGAGAAGATGTTCAACCACCCTTCCAACCCGTGTAACCCTAAAGAGTGGGGTTTATCATTATTGGAACATGATCTTACAAATTGTGTTCCATTTAGGATAAATATCATTGTCCCTTTGTGGAAGAAAATAGTTAAGGCACATGGTTTGGAAAACCTTGCACCATTTTCTATGAAACCATGCACACATGTTTTATTTCCATGATTTTTTTGTGTTCTCAAACCACCTGTTTATTATCCATAAATTCCTTATCTTGATTGATCCTAATTTCCTAAATTTTTTTAATCTATTGTGTAGATTACAAGCCACCTAAAACCTTGTTTAGGAAAAATTAATGATCTTATAGAAGGATTATCTTATAACTGGTTAGAGCTTTCTATCCAACTTAATTTCTTCCCTCTTTCATCTATATTTTCCAATAAATAAGGAAAATTTTTACCACATTGGGGATGGTATAGATAATATTTTTATGGATACTAATCAATTTGTTTATGGTATTAGTTTTTAACCTAGACTTTCAATGTCATTGTGTTCATGATCATTCCATTTTAATTTGGGGATTTATATGTTGGTGAATGTATATCAATGACCCAATGTTTGGTGATCTAACTAAAAATTACCAAATTATTTATTATAATATCACACACAGACACAGATATATATATATATATATATATATTTGAAATTGGAATTTCCATGTTGGGGAATTTCATTTTGAAATTTAATTATTCAATAAATTATTTAGATTATTATGTTGGTAAATTAATGGGATTGAGAAACTGCATGATTGATAGGATTGTGAAATTTTATTATTAATGTGATTAAAAAATTAATGATTAAGGGAATTATGAGATTTTTCTCTTAACAATGACTTGTAAATTGTTTATGTAATTAAATGTTGATATAGGGTTTAATAGTGAATTTTTTTATTATTCAATCTATTAATGTGAAGTGATCTGTTTTTTTGTGATAAATTGTAATGGTGCATTATGATGAGAATTTTTGATAATGTGTTTACTGAAGATAAATATTTATGAATAATCTACATGTGATATATCTATGATTGATTGATAATTGAGGTGCATGACAATGATAGATGTTCAAAATACCCACGAGGTGATAGATATTATGTTCTAGATCTAAATTCAAGCATATGAATATTATTTAATAGGGAAAGGACCAATGATCCAAATGCAAATAAAGTGAGGGATAGTGACGAATTCATAAAATACCCATTATGATATCAGCCTAAAATATTGGGGCCATGATACTTGGATTGGAATGGACTTTATAGTAGCTATGATTTTAATTTATAATTAAATATGAAATAGAAGGTGATTATATAATGAATTATGATTCCCTATGTGATATGGATCAGAATACGCGATGGGATGAAGAAGGTGTAATTATTTGGGGTATCATCATGAAAATGGGGAATTTTGTTGTAAATTAAAAAATAATGGCATGTGATAATTATTTAGATTATTTATTGAATATTATACTTTATACAACTACATAAACTGTTATAGGAAAGTTATTGTTTTAGGCATCATTGGTGGTGGCCTACTTGGTTGTAATCATAACCACCACAGACTTCTAGATTGGTTCCAAAATACAATTCATGTGTCTAGAAAAATATAAAGTAAAAACACTATGTCAGATGACTTATTTGGGATAAATAATGAATGAGGGAACTTGAAATGGTGTCGAGACCAATTAAGGAGTTATCAGGGTATTTATTTTCAATTTTTCATTTGAAACAAGAAAAATATAGGGAATGAAATATCAACTAATTTTGATTTGATATTGTTTTCATATTCGGAATTATCATGTTAAACTAGTATGTGATTTTATAACATTATTCTAGTTACGGGTTATTATCATTTGGTTACTATTTATTTATTTATGTTGTCGTGATGATTTGGTCAACAGTTCATAGTCTCACTATGTAATGGATTAGACCCTTGATGCTAGTTGGGAGCCTATAGAGTATGAGGAGATGTGCCTATGGTCACATAGAGAGTATAACAGGGGCACCCGTATTTCACACCCAGGTAAGGATGTAATAGTACTATCATGCTCAATATCATTACCAAGTCCAAAAGCATTTAATTCTTCATTCTACCATTCCCAAGTAGTGAAGCAATAGAAAAGAAAGAAACCTCCTCCTATGATAACACATTGTAAAATACCCCCTTACATAACCCTATCATGTTGCTAATGATATTGGATACAAGGAGTCATGTGTGATTCCCTATTACCCAGAGGGTGAAGACTTGTGGAAAGGGTGTGATTAATATAATGGGGAGACTATTCCCCCTAGAATGGAATAAAAATATAGAAGGAATAAATGTTCTATATAAACATAGGGTAATAAAAAATAGTCTGGATGGTGAAACATCCAAAATGAGAAGTAGAAGAGGAACTAATAAAACTGTAATAATGAATCATGTCATGAATATTTGGAATGTGAAAAAATGCAAAACTATAAAAATATATCTCAAAACTCAAGATAATAGAAATTAACTCACAATATATGGATCATGACCCCCATTTTTTCATGATTCCAATCATCACCCCATATATCCATCGAAAAATCCACCACAAGGTCACTTCACCTTATCCAAACTTGCATTCATTTATTTTCTCTAGTATTAAATAGTAGACCAAATAGGGTGGGAGTAAAACTTTGTAGGTCAACACTACCATATAAAAAATCTTGTCTGATAATTAGTTCATGAAATAAAAAAATAATAGTTTTATTAATTATTCAATTAATATAATATAATAATAAACCTAATTTAAAATTATTCTGATATGTCTATAGGAATATAATACAACCATGCCAACCATAGCCATATAACGATATAAGAATCAAACAACTAGTAAAAGACATATGTATAATCCTTTTAAGCTCTAAGAACATCCCAATATATATGTATTTTAGAATCTTATGGTCCTAGTCATCAATATAATCATTTCATTAATAAACTTGACACAAGCCAACAATATTATAAATTCAACAAAAATCCGAACCAAACCCTCTAAATAATAATTTCAGTATCCATGAAAAGCCTTATATATATGTATTTTTTCACCATTAAAGAAAACCCTATTATATAATAATTTCACAGTGAATCAAAAAACATGCCACTATAATATGTATATCAAAATATCACAACATAACCCTCAAAAAATAATTACACAAAGAACCACTTTTCATTAAATTAAAAATAGATTTATTTATAAAATTTCTCCAACCATTTAATAAAAAGTAAATTATATAGCGACTATATATAAATAAGACATATGGGTTGTCATATAATTCTATTAACCAACTAATTCCATATCTAAATTTTTATTATTCAATGTTTCACTAGCTGAACATGTATCTGCAATCCTGGTCACACTAATATTTTATCTAATGTGTTCTATGGAATAAGCTAATAGATATTTTAGTATCATTAATAATTAAATTAAATATTCCACATATTATTTCAAAATAAATCAAAAATAATTAAAATAATTAAAATTAAACAAACCATAATTAGAGTTTTACATTACCTACCCTTATACAGCAATAAGGACATGCTTCAATCTGGAATCTACAAAAAGTGTGAATGAGAGGAAAAACACAAAAGGGGACCTAGATCCCCAAAAAATGGTATTAAAAAATTAAAAAATTTATTTATTTACACCTAAATTATGAAGAGAAAATAAAGAGAGATTAAACACTATGAGAAATAACTATTGAGGGCTCAATAGTGAAAACGAGACATTAATAATAGTTAAGTGGGATCCAAAAGTGCATTGAGTGCCTTAGGTACTGAGAGAGGAGTGACATTTTTTTTAAAGGTTGGGGCCGAAGCCTCAATTTATTATTTTGAAATCAAAGACCTCTTTAGACTGGGTAGAGGAAGACCCATTACATAGCCCGAAAGCCCAAGGCCAAGTGGCATGAATACAAGGCTTGAATGCCCATTTAAATAGCCCGAGAATTAGAGATCATGTAATGAAGATTTGCAGTTTTTAACCAATTCAATACATGAACCAGTTCATCACCAATATCATTTTCAAAACATTGGATGAATAGTAGTTACAAATCATGTAACTAATTTTAATCTCATGTAAATTCCTTATAGAAAAATTAAATCATTGATTATACAAAAGCGCATAAACCACCTCTAAAGCCTTAGAAACATTTGGAATATCCTCATTGGACCATTTATCCTATTTATAACCAGACTCTATTAATTGAAAAAAACAAATATCCATATTCATTAGGTCATTTTCCACTACAAAGGATCTCTATATATTAATGAGACTCAACAAATAGGTTTTAATTACAAGGAATCATAAATAAAAGTGGTTTTAAAGACAAAGTATACAATCAACATACATGTAAAAAAATTGTATATTTATTTATTTATTTTTCTACTTAAAGAAATTTAGTTGATCAAGAACCCATTATTACATGATTTTATAATTTATAACCTAGTAGCTCACCAATTTGTAACATGGGGACTTTTACATGTTAAATTTGATCAAGTAGTTCTCTTTATTGATTCGTAAAAGTATCATGATGTTGAGTCCTATTTCTAATCATAGTACATTTGTAAAATTAATTTTAACTTCAAACACTATATAACCCTATACCAAATCCAAATCATTTTTTCAAATTCATGATCAATATAGAATATATCATTCTATTGTAGACAATACTGATCAATTACCCATGATGAAATAGTGCTCTAAATATTTTATTGAATTATTTATAAGAATATATTTTAGTCAAAATAACAAAAAATAATCACAACTTATAAAAACTACATACTTGGATTGAAAAACCAATCCCAATATGTATTTTTACACCTAATAAAAAAAATTAGAATAATTTCAGCTGAGTCATATATTTATAAATCAATATAATTTAATATGATGTAATATGATTATCCGTAAAAGAATTACTATGCTTGCCATGTAGTCTAAAAAATTGTTTTTGTTTAAGAATCCATGAAACTAAATAATGGCTCTGTAGAGTGAACACTACTAACTCAAAATAAATGCAGTAACCCATTACTGAATAATCCTATTGATATTTAATTGTTTAATGATGTACGATAAATATTAATGAATTATAAGTGAATTATCCATTTCTATAAGTTGTAAATATAATTTTTTTCGAAATGATTGAAAGGTAACTATCCTAAAAAAATAAAATTAAAAGGAGGTGATAAAGTCAATTTAGGTAGGAATGTATCTTCAATGATTCAATTTGAATATACTATAAAATTTTAACAAAAAATATCTTGTATCATTTATTATTATATAGGGGAATGTTAATTACAATATATCACTCTTCACATATGAGAATCCATTAATGTTATGTGACCCACTATTTAATAAAAATTACATGTTAGAAAAAATAAACTAAATTTTCATTACATAGTATCAACAAATTACAACAAAATCAACAAAAGCAACTGAATATTTTTTGGTAGATAAGAGAAACAAGATTTTTATGGATTATTATGAGTTTGATATAGATGATGTATTTTTTATTACACATATACTTTTCATTATTGGGGTAACCTTCCAAAAAAATAAAATGAAATCCTTTAATATCTATAATATAACATTGCAATTATAATTTTGAATATAAATATTCTACATAATTTTTTTTAAAATAAATAAAATAAATTATTGAATATTATATAACCCCTCAAGATCACAATATTTTTTAATTTTATACTTATGTTTTTTCTTATATTTCATTCAATGAAACTCATAGTGTTGAACAAAATAATAATTTCACACTAAATTCAATTATGTTGTTTAATCCAATGGTCATTCAAAATTTATTATCACATTTATGTATGTTTTAAAAAAAAATTAAAATTAGGAAATTTAATTTTTTTTTAAAATATTTATTGATGTTCAGATATAAAATCATTGTGGCATATATTTTTATCAAATTGAAACTATCGAATCTGAATCCTTTTTTAGATATTTTTAATCATGTTCATTATATACATAGTGAAACTCTAATATATATTGTAATTTTTTATATTTTTTCAGAATTAAATTTATAATATCTAATGGAAAAATACTGATGATGTGATAAAAATGTGTTACTCATCTTCAGAAAACCTAGATCCTATTTATTTTTTCTAATATATTTGTTTTATTGAATATCACATATAGGCACACTACATGAGTACCTAATGATGAAAACATGAAAAAATAAGATAAATTGATGTGGTTGAATCATATAAACCATCAATGATACATACAAGTAAACCACTATAAATATAGTAGAAATAATTTCATAGAAATCTCTATTAATCAATTATATTTGAGAATAATCCTTTACTTATTTTTATTTATAAGGATCTATATAATAAAAATGATACCCATATGATGGGAGTCGTAAAAATGGATTCACTAAGATATAATTGGAATAAATAAATCATGTAAATGATTTTTAATTTTTCTATATATAAATTAAATAATATGAAAAAAATTCATACAATATTATACACAAATATATTATATGTTTTTATGAAACTAGGCCCTAATTTGTTGATGTTGTAAATATATTTCCCATTTTGAATAGAAATTGGGTGATGAACATTATTGTTTCTTCATAGGAAATTTCATATTCAATATTAATGACTAAATGTTGGGAGATTGTGCCTGCTAGGAATAGAAAAAAGGGGACATAAATACCAATTTAGTGTCTGGGAATGATCATTTCCTACTACCATGATGTGGTTAATTACATGAGATATTTTTTTGAAAGGATAATTAATATTATTCTCAGGTTTTTATAGGTATTATCAAACTCCTATAAAAATAAATGATCAAGAGAAACCAAATTTCACATTTCAATAAGGACCATTTCTATTAGAATAACTACCATTGGTTTTTTCATTTCAATTAGATCATTTCAAAAATATATGATGATCATTTATTCTAAATTTCTGTAAATGTCAATGGGATTATTCATGGATTAAATTACAGTTTATAGTTTATAAACTTTGTTTTTGGTGTAGTATATCCACCACCATTTTAACAAGAACTTATATACTTCTAGATTATCATTATAAAAAATTTAATACATAATTAATATAAGAATTTTACATGGGAATGTTCTATCTCAACATGGAATTCAAGTCAACCTTGCAAAAAACTATTTGAGTTATAAGACCATTCTTTGGTCATGATTGATGTTATGGTATTATTACAAAATAAATTAGTAATTAATATTTATCATTATAAATTTTTATTATAATATAATCCTTGTTTTTATTTTTTGAATGATATATAAGGAAATTTAGTTCATGTTAACAAACACAAACATTTTCTTACCACCAAAACATAAACACCCTTTGTAATAATGACTAAGGAATCTGAATAATCTATTTGTAATATTTTAAATTAAAAAAAGGAAAAATTATCATTTAATTTATTATTCCTCTATGAATATATATCTAGACCATTTTAATTAAAAAACAACATAAAAGAGTTATTAGTTTTCAAATTTTACAATAGAAAATTACAATCTTACTCATAATGCAGTAGCATTTTTATCACTAAAAAGTTATCCAATCAAATTTTTAAGGAAAAATAATGATACCAAACATACTAATTTTAGATTGATCTTGTTTCTAAATCAATTACATGTTGATATGATTTAAATTAATGTAACTAAGAATTTGTTTGATGAACATTTAAGCAAAATACCCAATATTTTTTAAAAAAAACACAACATCTAACATATAATCAAATAAACCATTACTATTATAGAATTATATTTTCATTAGAGAAATAGAACATTTTTTATTGATCTAGTGAGGTATCCTAGAAAAATTTACAGTCATTATTATTTTTCTGAAAATACATTATAATGATTGTGTAATGACCAAAAGATTCATTAATGGAAAATCCCTCTTGATCTTATTAAATGTCTCTTTATATAAAATGTTTTTATAAAATGTCAACATCATTGGTTTTATAATAAGAATTGTGATTGTAACTGTTATAGTCATTGAACAGTGATCACATGATTAGTATAAATATAGGGCTTTAACACATCCAATTTTATATAGACAAAGGAAGCGATGGCCTCATCCAGTAGGATTTCCCTATATGAAGCCCACTTATCGGAGCTCGGAAAAGAGGTGGCATCCTTGGGATTCGGTCTTGACCAAGCCCAAGCTGAGCTTCACCATGTCAAGCTCGAACGGGACCATATATGGGATAAGTGGAAGTTGATAGAAATTACCACTCGAGCGATGTTATCCGAGCCAACCCAAGAGTCTGTCACCATCGCACACCTTACCCTTAGGTCTTATGCAGCTGTTTTAAGGCTTTATGTAACTAATTAATAGTACTATGTTCATTACATTATTTTTTTATATAATAATGAATATAATTTCTTGTCATTAATAATACATTGTAAATTGTTTTTAAAGTACAAATGTTGTTTTTAGTTATTATTTAATTAAGAAATCTATTTCATTAAATTAAATTATTTTTGAATTAAATTTTATTTTAAAAAAATATTAATATTATTATTAGATTAATTTTTTTATATATAAATGATCATGTATTTGTATGAATGCAATTATAATTTTTATTAAGTTTTGAAAGCCATTTTTGTCAAAACCCGTGAATTTTTTATAAATGTCTGTTTTTATTTTAAAAGTGAAAATTAACATATTTAGAAAATTATATAGATAAAATAAATTTTATTTCTGGAATCAGGATGTTGAAATTATCCAACGGTGAATTTTTCATAATTTTCTAAGACAGTCAAATTTTTGAGTAAAAATTAAATTCCGTTTAAATATATAATGTGTTTCATGACATCATAATGACCCAATTGTGATGTAATAAAATACTATAAGATTTATGTTCGGCCAATATATGTTTTACCACTAAAAAAAATGTGATTTTCGGTTTGTTTGGATTACTTTTCAAAGCATTAATGGACCCCTCAAGACTTATTAAACACCTTGTCTTTTTAAATTAATTTCCATGCGAGTGTGGCTCACCTTCACATAAGCAACCCTAATATTTTAAGAAGTTCGACCATGGCGTTATAAAATATTATTTTACTCTTCCCTTTTCCAAAAACCATGGGAAAAAACCATGGTATGGTTTGTGGTTTGGATTAATTTAATGTAAGGGGTCCCAAACCTAAATAATAAAGAATTCCCTCACATTTCCTATATAAACCCACCCAAGCTCCCACTTCCTCCTCACTCAATGCCTTTGTAGTTTGTCCAAAATATGCCCTACTCTCTCTATAATCCTCCTACGGTGTCCCAGGCTCCCAATAATCCTCTCAATAGCCTCTCTCTAGCCTTTGGAAGCACACTTCCATGTAAGGGTTTTTTCTTCCTTTCTCGGTTTTGTCCAATTTTCATTAAGTTGTTTCTCCATTTTAATTTCAATTATAAATGTTGGGGTATGGTTTCAAACCTCCCTCATACTGCCCTCTTTATTTTTTAATAATGGGAGACCCTTTATCTCTCATTAAATTCCTCCCATGTACACCCGTTACTATGTCAAAATTCCGAAAGGAATTTCTCTCTCCTCTTTTACATTCAAGCAATACTTTTGTATCATGAATCTAAATTTCATTAAAATTGTTGGGAAATGTATCTATATGACCTCATTACTGTCTATTACATGTAAATATGATGAGAAACCCCTTTCTCTCTCACCAACCATTTTTATGAATTCTTATGTCACGTTGTTACGCTGCCGAAATCGCACCGATTTTATAAGCCAATGTCATTGTGTAGTTAATACAATGCCCATTTCTCCATGAAGGGTACTCACCTTTATGAGAATTTACATATTGATTTTAAAGATTCATTTGTGAATTCCACATTCCTTTAACATGGAATAAATGATTATGAATCAATGTTTTATGATCCATGTGGCACACTTATGCATGAAATGAAATGTTTAAGAAGGGTGCCCCTTTATAGAGCTCCAATGCATTGGGTAAATTATAGTATCATGATACGTCATGTGAAATGAGTGTTGACTCATGATATTTCAAGTGAAATGAGGGTTTAATCGTGCATTATGTGCAATGAGGATTTAGTCATGCTCCATGTGCAAAGAGCCTTGGCTCATGCTAATTCCATGTTAAGTGTTGTTGACACATTTCCATGTTATGATTGTCATTCTTTATCATGCCTTTATGTTCATGTTTTTATTATGATATATTTATATTCCTATTGTCTAACATGTATTTTACTCCTCATGTTATTCCATGTGTATTCCCTTATTGGGCTTTATAGCTCACCCTTTTCTTATGCATGTCCTCAGGTTATCCCATGCAATGCTAAGTACGAAGGAATGTAGTGGTCATGTAAAGGAAGTTTTAAATAAAGATTTTGTATTTCATGTTTTATGTTTTTACATAATGATCCTAATCCCCAAAGACACTAAACTTCTCGATCTTCTTTATTTTATCAAGTGAAGTTTTATATAAAAAATCATGTTTAAGTTGTAATAAAAATAAGGGTTGTCATAGTTGGTATCAAAGGATAGGTTTGGGTATTTTTGGTTTCAGGATTAGAAAACCCTAGTAAAGCCTTAGATACAAGATTAAGTACAATAAAAAAATCCCTATGTTTTGGTGAGTATTTATTAAGTGGGTTATCAAGAAAATACATCCCTGTCTAAATAGGAGCAGGTAGAGGCGGATCTAGCACATATGTATCCTAGGGGTAAAACCCAAAAACACCCTTTGAGCTAGAATCGAACGGGAACAGGTGCACGACAACGGGCCTTGCTACAGTCTTGGTTATGACACTCCCGGGGGATATGGTTTGGTAAATTATCAAGATTAGTATGAACCCATATTAAGGGATTTAAAAAAATGCCCCTAAGAATATATGCTAGAAATTAGATCATGAAAAGCCCAGATTGAAGCCTATAGAATCATGAGTTAAGGAAATGAAAGATTATTTATAAGTCATCAACTTTTTTCTTTGGATTCCCTTTATGTGTTACCCCTAAAATTCCTTTTTTTCCAGCAAATGGCCGGTAATAGGAGGACTCGGGCTAACAACCGTTGTGAAGATCAATGTGATGACTGTACTAATGAGATGCCCAATCCAATTGGAGCGGGAATTGCAAACATTGCCATGCTTCTCTCTCAGCTAACTCAAGTTTTGAATAGAAACACGGGTCAAGAGGAACGTCCAAACCCCCCTAAGAAAGAACTATTTTCTATCGAGAGGTTAATGAGACAAAGGCCTCCTAATTTTTGTGGATCATCTGATCCCACGATCGCTGAACAATGGATTAACTCAATTGAAAAGATATTCTCCATCCTTCAATGTTCTGAACAAGAGAAAGATCTCCTGGCAGCTTATCGTATGGAGGGTGAAGCTGATCAATGGTGGATGTTGATCAAAAATATGAAGCCTGAGGAGTAGATCGAGGTTTTGGAATGGAAGGATTTCCAGAAGATGTATTTTGATAAATATTTTCCGCGCACCCTCCATCTTAATATGGAAAGGGAATTCCTTTCCCTCAAACAAAAAGATGAAGAATCTGTTAAAGCATGCGAGGAAAACTTCACAAGGCTTGCATGATATGCTTCCGACTTTGTCGTTACCCCCGAATGCAAGGTTGACCGCTTCATTGGTGGGATGAAGCCTAGCCTGTAGAAAGAATTAGTTATCCGTGACTTCGACAGCTATGAGGAAATTGATCGATGTGCCCTCAAGGTCGAAATGGATATCAAAGAATCACAGGGGTATCATGGGGATAATAAGCATAAGGTGGACTTCAATGCATGTGGGAGGATGGATAAATCCAACGGTGCAAAGAAGATACAGCACCCCTTTTCCAAAAGTGCAGAAAGAATCACCCTAGAAATTGCCTTAAGGGGACGAGGAAATGCTTCAGGTGTGGAAGAGAAGGGAACCTAGCTGTTAACTGTCGGCAAGAAAGACCCATGGCTGTGACAGAGGAGACGAACGCTCCGTTCGAACCTCAACGCATTGTTCATTGCTACAAATGCAAAGAACCAGGTCATTTTGCAAATTAGTGCCCGAATTCAAGGGTTTTCAATGACAACCAAAAAACTCCATGGCAGAAAGGAAGATCTTTTTCCATCACTTCTGCTGATGTGAACCCCGAAAATGAAGTGGTGACAGGTACGCTAGTTATTCATTCAAGAATAGAGAATGTATATTTTTTTCGGATTCTACGCATTCTTTTATATCTCGAATGTTTAGTAGAACAATCCCAGCACCACCACAAATAATGGAAGTGAAGATGTCGGGGAGTACAGATAATGGGGAAATCATTGCATCCCATGAATATAAGCCATCCCCTGTTATAATCCGTGGAGTGAATTTCAAAGAAAACCTCGTCATACTCCCTCTGGTAGAATTTGATGCAATTCTTGGCATGGATTGGCTTTCCTTATATAGATCCAACATAAATTGTCGGGAGAGGGAAAGCACACTCCATATGAAGAATCAACCCCCGATTCATTACATGTGTAAGGAGGAAGATGAATCTCCCTTAGCTCCATCATCTCAAGCATGGATATTACTCCCCTATGAGCACGCGTATCTGGCTCAGGTGATTGAGTCCAAGGAAGAAACCATCCTTAAATAAATTCCTATTGTGAGGGAATTCGCTGAAGTGTTTCCTGAGGAACTGTCGGGTCTTCCTCCTATAAGAGATGTTGAATTCTCAATTGAACTTATACCTGGGGATTTACCAATATCCAAGACTCCGTATAGAATGGCTGTTGTAGAGCTTCAAGAGCTAAAGAAACAACTACATGGGAATCTGGATAAAGGGTTTATACGCCGAAGTGCTTCGCCATGGGGTGCACCTGTCCTCTTCTTCAAGACGAAGGATGGGTCAATGCGGCATTGAATCGATTATTTTGAACATAACAAAATCACGATAAAGAACATGTATCCTCTCCCAAGAATTAATGACTTATTCTTTCATCTGGGTAGAGCACAATTCTTCTCTGAGGTAGATTTGCAGTCGGGATATTATCATGTAAGGGTGAAAAATGAAGATGTCCACAAGACTGCTTTTCGTACAAGATACGGGCACTATGAATTCATATTAATTTCTTTAGGACTCACCAATGATCCAAAAATATTTATGTAATTGATGAATAGAGTCTTTAGAGATTACCTATACAAATTTTTTGTAGTCTTTATAGATGATATTCTAATATACTCCATAACCAAGGAGGATCCTGAGGAGCATTTAAGAGCTGTACTAGAGAATTTTCGCAAGGATAAGCTCTATGAAAAGTATAGAAAGTGTGAGTTCTGGTTGAAAGAGGTCACATTCTTGGGCCATATCATCATAAGCAATGGGATATCTGTGGATCCCTCCAAAACATATGCAATTGAGGGATGGTCGAGGCCAACATCGGTAACAGATATCCGTAGCTTCTTGGGGTTAGCTGGATATTATCGACGATTTGTGAGAAATTTCTCACGATTGTCCAACCCTCTTACCAAGCTAACTCAAAAGGGAGTAATGTTTTCTTGGAGTGATGAATGCGAAGAAAGCTTCAAGGAGATGAAATGGAGGCTTATCACTATGCCCGTGCTCACTTTACCCACAAGTGGGGAGCCTTTTGTGGTATTCAGTGATGCTTCGAAGAAGGGCTTAGGATGTGTGCTGATGCAGAATGATAAAGTTATATCATATTCCTCAAGGCAGTTGAAAATCCTTGAGAAAAACTATCAAACACATGATCTAGAGTTGGCGGCGGTGATCTTTGCCTTGAAAATCTAGCGGCATTATCTCTATGGAGAGAAATTTGAGATATATACTGCCACAAGAGTCTTTAATATATATTCACACAAAAAGAGCTTAATATGCGCCAGAGAAGATGGATAGATCTCATCAAGGATTATGACTATTCAATCCATTACCACCTCGGGAAAGCGAACAAGGTGGCATATGCCCTAAGTAGAAAGAATCCAGCGATTCTATCAATGATGAGAATTGAGAGGGATCCAATCTTCTTAGACTTGATGAAGATGGACATGGGAATCATAGAGAAGGGAACATCATCAATCCTTTCACAAATAATTGCTCAATCGTCTCTTTTGGAAAGGTTAAAGGATGCTCAAAAGGATATTGTGGGAATTCAAGAACATGTGGAAGCAATCGAAAAAGGTAAATACTCGGGGTCTAATGTTAATGAAGAAGGAATGGTGCAGTTTGGGAAAAGACTATGTGTTCCATCTTGTCTGGAGATGAAGAAGGAACTTTTGGATGATGCACATTGTTCAAATTTCTCTATTCACCCAGAGAGCACAAAGATGTATCGAGATCTCCAAGAAAACATTTGGTGGGATAATATGAAGAAGGAGATTGCGGAATATACATAATAGTGCCTGATGTGTCAGCATGTGGAGGCAGAGAGGCAGAAGACTAAGGGGATGATGCAACCATTGGCCATACCAGAATGGAAATGGGAAAAAATCACCAAGGACATTGTCACCAGACTTCCAAGGACATCCAAATGAAACAATGCAATATGGGTTGTTGTGGATCGTCTTACAATGATTGCACGCTTCATTAATATTCAGGAGGATTTCTCTTTGGATCAATTGGCACGGATATATATCAGGGAAGTGGTAAAGTTCCATGGAGTACCACTATCTTTACTGTCTGAATGAGATCTAAGATTCACCTATATTTTTTGGAAGAGTCTTCAACATGCTCTGAATACTGAACTGAACTTTAGTACGGCCTATCATCCTCAAACGAATTTCCAATCCGAGTGGACTATCCAAACACTTTAGGATATGTTTTGAGCGTGCTCAATGGAGTTTAAAGGAGGATGGGATCACCATCTTCCTCTGGTTGAGTTATCTTATAATAAAAGTTTCCACTCGAGCATCCAAATGGCACCATATGAAGCCCTGTATGGGAAAAGGTGCAGAACACCGGCATGTTGGGATGAGGTCAGTGAGCGTAAGCTGCTTAGACCAGAAATGGTCGAGGAAATGGTGGAGAAGGTGAAAACCATTAAGAATCATATCAAGGCATCCCAGAGTCGACAAAAGAGTTATGCAGATAATTGTCAACAAGAGCTTGAGTTTAAAGTTAGAGACATGGTTTTTGTACGCATATCTCTGTGGAAGAAGGTCATGAGGTTTTTAAAGAAAGGGAAGTTAAGTCCAAGGTACATCGGCCCCTTTGAGATTCTTGATCGTCTCGGGGCTGTGGCCTATCGACTAGAACTTCCGCCTACTATAGACAAAGTACATGATGTCTTTCATGTATCCCTATTAAGGAAGTACATACCTGACCCTTCACATGTACTCTCTTTTGAGGTGGTACAATTTGAAGATGATATTTCTTATGAGGAGAAACCAGTGAAGATCTTAGATTGTAGAGAAAAAGTTCTATGAAATATGAATATTCCCCTCGTCAAGGTGTTGTGGAGAAACCACAAGTTTGATGAAGCTACTTGGTAATGGGAGGATGTGATGAAGCTAAGATACCCACATCTATTTTAGTGTGGGAAAAGGATAATTTCGGGGGCGAAATTTCTTAAGGGGGGAATATTATAAGACCAAATGTTTCATTAATGGAAATCCCTCTTGATCTTATTAAATGTCTCTTTATATAAAATGTTTTTATAAAATGTCAACTTCATTGGTTTTATGATATGAATTGTGACCGTTACTTTTATAGCTGTTGAGCAGTGATCACGTGATTAGTATAAATATAGGGCTTTAACACATACAATTTTACTTAGACAAAGGAAGTGATGGCCTCATCTAATTGAATTTCCCCATATGAATCCCATTTATCAGAGCTTGGAAAAGAGGTGGTGTCCTTGGGCTTTTCTCTTGACCAAGACCAAGCTGAGCTTCACCATGTCAAGCTCGAATGGGACCGTCTACGGGAGAAGTGGAAGTTGATTGAAATTACCACTCGAGCGATGTTATCTGAGCCACCCCAAGAGTCTGTTGCCATCGCACACCTTACCCTTAGGTATTATGCAGCTGTTTTAAGGGGTTATGTAACTAATCGATAGTACTATGTTCATGTACATTATTTTTTTATATAATAATGAATATAATTTCTTGTCATTATTGATACATTGTAAATAGTTTTTAAAGTACAAATGGTGTTTTTAGTTATTGTTTAATTAAGAAATCTATTTTATTAAATTAAGTGATTTTTTAATTAAATATTATTTTAATAAAATATTATTATTATTATTATTAGATTAATTTTATAATATATAAATGATCATGTAATTGTATGAATGTAATTATAATTTTTATTAAGGTTTGAAAGGCATTTTTGTCAAAACCTGTGAATTTTTTATAAATGTCAGTTTTTATTTTAAAAGTAAAAATTAACATATTTAGAAAATTATTTAGATAAAATAAATTTTAGTTTTGGAATCAGGATGTTGAAATTACCCAAAGGTGAATTTTTCATAATTTTCTGAGATAGTAAAATATTTGATTAAAAATTAAATACCTTTTAAATATATAATGTGTTTTATGACATCATAATTACCCAATAGTGAGGTAATAAAATACTATAATCTTTATGTTTGGCCAATATTTGTTTTAACATTAAAATAATGTGATTTTTGGTTTGTTTGGATTACTTTTCAATGCATTAATAGACCCCTTAAGACTTATTAAACACCTTGTCTTTTTAAATTAATTTCTATGGGAGTGTGACTCACCTCCACATAAGCAACCCTAATATTTTAAGAAGTTCGGACCTTGGCCATATAAAATATTATTTTACTCTTCAATTTTCAAAAAACCATGGGAAATACCATGGGATGGTTTGTGGTTTGTATTAATTTAATATAAGGGGTCCCAAACCAAAATAATAAATATTTCCCTCAACTTTCCTATATAAACCCACCCAATCTCTCACTTCCTCCTCACACAAATCCTTTAGAGTCTGTCCAAAATCTGCCCTAAACTATCTAGAATCCTCCCAAGGTTCCCCAATCTCCCAAGAAGGCTCTCACAAGCCTCTCTGTAGCCTATGGAAGCACACTTCCAAGTAAGGGTTTTTTCTTCCTTTCCCATTTTTGTCCAATTTTCTTTATGTTGTTTTTCCCTTTTAATTTCAATTATAAATGTTGGGGTATGATTTAAAACCTCGCTCATACATTCCTCTTTATGTTTGAATGATGGGAGACCCTTTCTCTCTCATTAAATGCCTCCCATGTACACTTGTTAATATGCTGAAATTCCGAAAGGAACTTCTCTCTCCTCTTTTACATTCAAGAAATACTTTTGTATCATGAATATAAATTCCATTAAAATTGTTGGTACATGTATCTATATGACCTCATTACTTTCCCTTACAATGTAAATATTATGAGAAACCCATTTATCTCTCGTCATCCATTTTTATGAATTCTTATGTCACGCCGTTACGCTGCCGAAATCACACCGCTTTTCTAAGCCAATGTCATTGTGTAGTGAATACCATGCCCATTTCTCCATCACGGGTATTAAACTTTATGCACATTTACTTATTTATTGTAATGTTTCATGTATGAATTCCACATTCCTTTATCATGTAATAAATTATTATGAATCCATGTTTTATGATCCATGTGGCACACTTATGCATGAAATGAAATGTTTAAGAAGGGTGCACCCTTATAGCGCTCCAATGCATTGGGTAAAGTATAGTATCATGATACGTCATGTGAAATGAGTGTTGACTAATGATAATTAGAGTGAAAAAAGGGTTTACTCATGCTTTATGTGCAATGAGGATTTACCCATGCTCCATGTGCAATGAGCCTTTGCTCATGCTAATTCCATGTTAAGTGTTGTTGCAACATTTCCATGTTATGATTATCATGTTTTATCACGCCTTTATGTTCATGTTTTTCTTATGCTCTATTTATATACCCATTGTATAACATGTATTTTACTCCTCATGGTATTCCATGTGTATTCCCTTACTAGGCATTATGGCTCACCCTTTTTTTATGCATGTCCTTAGGTTATCCCATGCAATGCTAAGTACGAAGGAATGTAGTGGTCATGTAAAGGAAGTTTTCAATAAAGATATTGTATTTGATGTTTTAAGTTTTTATGTAATTATCTTAAGCCCTGAAGACACTAAAACTCTCGATCTTCTTTATTGCATCAAGTGATGTTTTATGTAATAAATCATGTTTAAGTTGTAATAAAAAGAAGTGTTGTCATATATTGTGAGTGATTCAATGAATTATAATTTGGATTACCCTTATGAGTTTATAATTTTAGTCATAAAATTATTAAGAGATAAATTCTGAATTCTGAATTCACATCAAGACTAAATTCTTAGAGATTTTGATATTATGGTTATTTTGGATCACATTGTACCACTTTGAATGATTTAAATTATAGTGTATATTTTCCTTCAATTTATAATGATGATTTTGAATAAAAAACCATTAATTCTTTCCATTATCAAAGAAATATTTCAACACAAATTGAAATTCCACAACCCCTTTATTATGTGATGCATTTATTTTTTGTGGATTGATATTTAGTTGAACCTAATTTAATAATTTTTGATACCTATACATTCATATTGATGATCATTATATATTTAAATACTTAGACTCTGTTTTAAAAATATTTTATGATTAAATCAATGTTTGAAAATAAATTTTATAAATTCAGTATAACGATGTTTTGAATCACTATTCAAGGCCCCTACATTTATAATATGAAATTATATGCTATTATGAACAAATTTTGTGTCAATATGTGGATTTTTTCACACTGTATTCTATAAAAATTGAATATATGTACTATAAAATTGGGAAATCAAATGGATTATAAGAAAATATTTTATCCAAATTGGTAAGATGGGTGTTTATGGATAGATTATTCACTTTGGTTCTGTATAACTACATTCAAAACCATAATTGATATATATCAATTTTAACTAGAATATTAAAAATATTTTTACTTATCAATATAGTTATAAAATAAGTCTTTTAATCCTATGGATTCATGTAATATGTATCTATTTTTTAGTAAAAAGAAAGAAAATTATACATGAATAAATTATAATAAATTCAAAACTAAATGTGTATGAATGATCTAGGGTATAAAAAAGAAATAATAAATTTATTTCATTAAGTAAGGATATTTAGTAATGACATAAAAATTGGAGATAAAGTGATATTATTTGACCTGATGATGAAAATATTTTTAGATAAATTCCATTCTCTATGATAAACACCTTTCATTTGTTTTAATAGTTATTTCTCTGTTATGTAAATATAAATTCAGATAAATGAAACAAGTCATAGTATTTTCCTACTACTATGAGATGGTTAGTGATAAATTCCATGAGAATAAATGAGAGGTGGTCTACATTCAAGAATAATACTAACACTTATCAATATGTTATATCTCCAATTATAATTATTATTTTTTGTGTTTATTATAAACTAAATTTATTTACCTTTTATAAATTGTTTCACAATGATTACATTTCATCAAATAATTGTTCTCAAGGAATACCCATTATATGGATTTTGATTTTAATTTTAGTTTTAAATTTTATGTTTTCAATTTATCTTCTAATTTTTTTTATTTTAATTATGTTAGTGGTTTTCTCTACTATTTCTATTCTAAAATATTTTTTATTCATTTATAGATGCTTTTATTTCCAAATTAATTCATTTACAAAAACATTAAAACCCATATTGAGTGCCCATAAATATTTATAAATTTATGCTAATATGTAAACTATTTTTCATGGGTAACATCAGATAAACGGATTGTGAACTAGTTAAGTTCCATAATCAGGACATTGTGAATCCCATGAAAGAACACAAACATTTTCAATACCATATCCCAATCCAATGTCAATATTTATATTCAATCCTTAGTGAGCCCTATGAACCATTCATAAATTCATCTATAAATTCCCCTCAGTTATTTTGAGAGCCAAATAATGATTTCATATCCAGAATATTTTCTCTATTATAACCACATAGTTTTTGGTACATATGAAATAAATATTTTAGGAATTTAATTTTTTTAATTAAAATAATCTTTTCATGGGATTATTATTTTTATTTATATCCATATTAATTTTATCACTGATTAACCCGATACAATCAATAAAAAACCTACTAGTTACTATAATTACCATATATAATCCCTATTAGAACTTCTCTACAAGGTGAAATTGAAAAACCCAGAATAAAAAATTAATTATGGATCTCAATGTTTCATTTATAGAATATTACTTATATTTTGTTGGATATCAAATTGATATGATTTTATTGTGATAATAAAATGTGTGTTATATTAAATATGTAAAAAAATTATACTGAAAAATATAATTAATAGATTTGTAAATTCATAAAAACAAAAGTAAAAATAAAAAATATAGGAAGATGAAAAGAAGTACTTGTAATTTAATGGAATTGTTCAGATTTTGAAAATACATTCTAGGGATCAAACACGCCTTTATTACAATCCATATTTAAATTTGTTTTATAAAATTTTTCTCTTAAACATATTTTTCAAAACAATTACTAAAAGGTTGATAAGGGATGAAAAGTCATGTTATTGTAGAATTTATGAAGGTGTTAAACATCCCTTCATAATTTCTAGTTTTAGAGAAAAATTTATTAATTGGAAATGAGGAGATTTTATAATTCAATGAAATCTAGTAAAACATGTATTATATAAACTGATTTCAAAACCTTTTTTCTCAATAAAATTGTTTTACATCTTAATCATACTAATCAAATTCCTTTAAAAATATTTAGTTAATACCAATATATAATTGAATACATATACACAAATAGTGTGTTTATTTTTGAGTTTATAAAACTTATAGAGACTATTTCAATTGCTTGGATGAGAAAAACATTAGTTAAAATTTATATTTTTTTGAATTCATGTGAGTTATGTGCTTTTTTGGAATGTTATGCTAAATTTAGTCGAATTGGATAAATTAAGAATCATTGAGAATCTAAAACAATGGTTATAATGGATTAATGATAATATTTTTTTCATTTTGTTAATTTGTGGATCACATTTGAAAGTGTTTAAAAATTATTTATGTGTAATATTTATATCTTGTTAATATTATGTTCATTTTTTGTTTCATAGAATTTCTAGAGCTTCCATTTGTATAAAATTTAATATGATTTTCAAAGAATTACTACCTATCATGTTTTAATTTTCAGACGAATTAAATAATTATTTATTTTACAATGATATTTTTTCTAATTTTTTAAATGGTTTATTCGAAATATTAGTTTTTTAACTAATTAAAAAAATTCAATATTCACTAAATATTCATTTTATTCATTAAATATTATGAATTTTTTTCTATTATAGAAATGGGAAATGTTTCTATGTATTAGTCAAATGTTTGTTAAATATCATTAATACACTTATCTAACGTATATATAGAAATTATATTAATTATAAATCCACATAATTATACATTTATGTGCATTATAATACCTTTTTAAACCATAATCCATTTCTTAAATAAAAATTCATTCACCTTAATTCATTCTCCACTAATCGTATCACATTGAACTGGATTATATGACTTCAAACATAAAATCTGTATAAATTTTCATATCATGTGACATACAAATTAAAAATATTGAAATATTCACATTATAGTTTATCAATATACTTATGATATTTAGTGTATAAGTTGTTTAAAAATATGTATTTTATCTATACACTTTAGTCTAACCAAACAAAATCATTTTGAGAGGGATGCCCACAATTAATGAGCTTTGGATGATTTTATGGAGATTAAATCAATGGCTTAGAAGGAATTAATTGTATATAAATTTAATGAAAATTTATGCATGGTTGGAGGTTCTTAATGAATGAATGAACACTATATTAGAAATCAAATAATTTTCTGTCGATATTATTTTAAACCAAACCACAATAGGGAAGTGGTGTTCTATTTTGGAAACTCTAAAAGTTGGGTTGATCAAAATTTCTTCCTATTACCTAATTTCGGGAAATAAATCATGTCGGAAGGAATAAGAATAATAGTTTGGGAGTTAATGTACCAATTATTAAAAAAATATCTAAAGTGTTTGTGTCTATGGATATACAATGATATACTCTTATGAATTTATGAATTGAACATTGTATTCTTTTTAGTTATATAGTGGCATCGTATTTTATTCTAGAAGATATTTTATATCTCAATTTTAATTTTACTTAATTTTTATATACTATTTTACATTTAATTAAAACATATTATGTTTTATAATGATCTAATAGTATTTTGTCTTTAATTTATATTATGTATAATTATTTCGGTAAGGATAAATTTCAAGGAGTTCTATGCTATTTTATTCACCTTTTGAAAGGATCAATAACCATATCAATGTTTGTAATGGTATATATCCATATTTAGGTGTTCACCATGATATCATTAGTTTTACTCTATGAAATTCAACAAGATAATAATTTTTGAATTTTTTTTTGAGTTTTGAGGAAATAAACTACTCCATTATATATTGCATTTTAATTTATGTTTATGTCTCATACTATAAAACTTAAAAATTTAAATATCATAAACATGTTTGCTAAAAAACATTAATTTTATTTCAATTCAACACATGAAACTACACTATAATAGTGTTTAGTTTTTAGAATAAAAAAATGTGAATGATTTAACATAGTTATCAACATTTTAATTATACATCTTATGGGGTAGTAATTTTACATTCTTATAAGGGATAAAATAATGATAGGGGGAAATTATCTGAATTCTCATCCTTTAATGTCATTGGGAATTTTCATCTTGAAAATATTATTATTCTCCCACTATTGATTTGGGTGTTATTTTTTCTTATAATAGTGTTTTCTATATAATAAATTTCTATTTAATATATTTTTAAATCATATTTCATATATTCCTAACAATCCCATGATCATCTACTATTACAATGCTTACTGTGTATTCTCTATTTAAGATACATCATAGGGATTTGTATTATTAGATAATAATTGGGGTTATACGGATCAAATTGTAATGTAATTCCAAATATTTAGGACATGTATATTGTATATGTATATATAGATGTATTTCTATATGAGTTTCTGAGTATTCTACTAAATTGGGAGTTCGAGTTTTAAAATGGACACTTTACATGTGTTATGCATATATCAAAGAATCATTTTCTGATTGAATTATTGGATGTATAGAATACTGTCTATTATAATTTTGATAAGGGATTAGTAAAACCTAGTACTTCCCCATGGGGACCACTAGTCCATATTATTATGATGAAAGAACAGTTAATTCCTCTTTTTTTTGATTAATGTGAAGATATCATGGTCATAGATAAGAACATGTATCATACACACCTATTTATAACTTATTTAATTATATACGTGGGAAACAATTATATACATCTTTTACTGTTATATTTTAACATCATCTATTAATGGTTAAGAGAGACGATGCTTCAACAAAAATATTCCATATAACATATAGACATATTTAATTAATAGTGCTGGAATTTGGAGTTACAGAATTCTCCATTATCTATATATATCTATTTGATATAGTATTTATAGAAATCCATGAACAAATATTTTGATGTATTTATAGTTTATATTATCATATATTCAATGATAAATATATAATATGGATACCTTTTATGGGTTTTGTTAAAAACCCAGATAAAGGAGAATCTATATGACACATTTTGAAACTGTGAATTCTAGATATAGAATTTATCATTGAATTTTCATGAAATGACTTGTGGGGGTACATATATATACCATTTATTGTTGAATGTTATTGATATATGTACTTTAACATCCATGATAAAAATGATATACCATTTTCATGTATTTGTTTGATATTATTGAGGAATTTTAATAAAATTATAGAAACTATAAATTCTCCTAAAAATGTATATTGAATGGTTATTTAGTTACTTTGGATTGATTAATGAAATTTAGAAGCAAATTAATTTAATAAAATGTTTGTTATTTAATTGTTTTTTCAATATCTTTTCTTATTGTAGTTTTTGAATTCAATATTGATGTAACAAGAAAGGAAATAGGTTTTATTGTCCTAAAAAATGACATAATATTATTATATGACTCATGTAAATTAATTTATAACTGATTAATATCACGATAACAGATTAATAGAAAAAAATGGAAAAGTGTTATTCGATTTAATATATACATATATTAATATTGTCCACCGGGAATAGTGTGGAATATTAAATGATAAAAATATATTATTTTGTATGTCCACACACAATGAGTTGTACTTATTCTAATAGAGATGTTTGGTGTTTATAAAGACTATTTATACATAATAAATAAATGTTATGGGAAAGAAAATATTGTACATAATAATCTGATTAAGATGTATAATGTATACATACAAATGATTACAACTAAAATAGATCATATACTCATGCATTTAAAAAGGATAGATACTGAAATATTAAATGTGGGGGATATATTTTATCTTTTATAAATGATAACTTAGTCTTCAATACATGTATATATCAACTAAGAATAAATTTAAATTATGGATCTATAAAATATGGTCAGTATTGTTATAAAGAATACGTATTATAATAATCTAATTAAAATATTCATGAAACTTATATGATTCACTTCAATACTAGAATTGAAAAATTATATTTTAGATGATACACAAAACTATGAATTTACTCTCCACCGTTAATGTATAATGATGGGTAAAGATATCAAAATTCATTTATGGTGGAATAACATGACTATGGGTATTGAAGTGTATATATCACATAGTTTTCAATAAATTTTAGGATGGTTGACCAAAATATAATATGCTAATGAACCCATAACCTGGACCTGAATGTAAATAGATATAAATCACAATGGGTTTTTATGTACCGACCAAAATTATAAAGTCTATAATTAAATTTGGGATTTACTTTATATCCGTAAAAATTTATTAAATTTCATTACTATTAAAAAATATTACTCACTCGGTAAATATTACATGATTTATACAATGGAAACAGTTAGGATGTATGGATTACCACATACTATTATATAAAATTAGTATATTATTATTACCATAATGTTATGGAGTGGTTATAAAAATTAATATAAGATTAAATTGTGATTTTTCAATTCATAACATCCCTTATCTAATGAGATTTTTTAAAATACAATTCAAAGACTATAATATATATTTATATCCAATTCAATTTATGTTAGAAGAGGTTGGGAGCGAGTCCTTCCAATGGAATAATTCCATAATAATGATGCATTCTATTATAGAACTCAAATGGAACAATATAGAGCCCTTTTTGGAAATTTGATCTAAACTATAGCATGTTGAGATGAATTTGGAGCATGTATGTAGTTGGGTTTAAAAAACTATCAATTAATGATACAAACTACTCAACCAATTTAGTTTTAAAATAAATAAAAAAATTCAATAAAATATTTACGATAATATTTATTATTAATAATTTTAATATTATATCATATACATGGTATTCTGTTGAATATAACTATGAAAAAGATGTTTTATGATTTGCAAAGAAGGGAATGATTTTCCATTGTCGTATTTGGCCTTTATAAATATACTATCATGTGGGGATGATAGCATATCAACATACACATTCAGAAAACTACTAAAAAGAACATTACGTGTTACACCTATCACTTTTATAGATGTATATACCTATTTATCAATGCGAACATAAATCATTGGATGTACATCTAAAGAATGCTCTTATTTATGAAGATCAACTCGTAAAAATCTATAATTGTAGGGAAAAAGTAATATGAAACATGATTACATACTTGATTGATGTTCTCCAAACGAATCATTAATGTTATAAAGTGTTGTAGAATAATGAAGATGTCATTTGGGAAAAATAGCATCATTTTATCATAATATTAATGATATACCGAATGAGAAATTATTTAATGGGGATAGAATGTAACACAAATTGATTATAGAGTGTATTTCGATTTAAATAATTCATAGGAGTTCAATATATTGTGATTCAAGAAAAACTAATAAAAATTTATAAAATATATATTTTAATACTAGGAGAAACACATAAAAGACTGAGAATTGACACTTGTACACAAAATAATGATTTTAAAAAATAATAGGTTTCTAGTTAACATAGGAACATACCATTAACATTTAAGAAATAATTTTTTATGAATTATGTAATTTTTTCAATTTATTGCATGATTGTAATTTTTTAAATGAAATTTATTTTCGAAATTTGATGTGTCTAGGAAATTCAATTATTGAATATGTTACATACATACTAAAATCTTCATGGCTAAAAAATATGTCGCGTAAAAAATAAATTTTTTTATTATATATTATATTTTATTTTATTTATAAGATCAAATTCTTATTTTTATAAATTATGGAGTATAAATAAAAGAAGAATTATTATTTATATTCAGAAAAATTATTACGTGGTAATGGATATGTATAAATTAATTATTACGCATAAAAACTCATTTTTCTAAAAAATTGTTTTAATTATGTTATGAATTATGATATTAAATTTTTTAATAGATTTTGTAAATTGAATTTTGTTCAATGATTTTAAGATTCCTAATTTGTGTGTCAGAATTATTTTATAATATCAATTTAAAATTTATTCATAAAATATGTTACATAATGTAAACTTTAGTCACTATGTTAATGGATAAAAAAATATGTAAATGAATTTATTATTATCTAAAATAGAAAAAAAACATATCTCTAAATGGGCAGACAAGGGTTGATTGACCACACCTTTTATTACAACCACTAACTGACAATTCTAAGTCAACATTACTTGAATATGAAATTATATTTATCTTAATTAATGATTATTTACCTAAATGCAATCCATTAAAATATATATAATATCTCCATAACAAATTTTTAGAAAATACATCTACTTTTAAATTATCAATATTACAATCCATAATTTTATCCATCAAAATATCTTCAAATTATTGTAAACATCTACTCCCATTACGTATTCCCAACCACATAATTTCAATGAGACTCTTGAAGAAGGAAATTCATTTATTCAACATAAATGTTTACATATCCATATTCATTCATTTATATAATCTAAATTTAAATATTAATTAATAATATTTACAAAATAAATAAGAGGTTTCTTATCCCCAATCTACTATAAAAGAGATACTTTTTTAATATTAATGATTTATTCTTACACATTCTCTGTTTATAACATGTCATAGTCTGGGTTTTATTACAACTCACATGAATTAATCTAAATGTTTTACATCATGATCATTTATGAATATATAAATAATTTTTATATTATTTAAAAATTATTAATAAAATAGTTTTGTACAAATTCATTAATGTTAATATATATAATAATATTTAATAATTAAATAGAATAATTTTACTTTATAGTAATTCATAATAGAGTGGTTTTATTATCATTAATAGAAACATTTAATCATTACATGCATTAAATTTCAATGGAATAACATAAATTTATGTACTCCATATGTTACAAATTCATGAAAATTATAGTGTTGTTGAACCCTTGATTATGGATAATTTTATAGAATTTCCAAAACAAATCATGTCTGGGAAAAGAGACCAGTGGACACCTAATGATATATTTTGAAAATAAACAACTAAAATATAGTAAATAAGGAATTATAAATGAATAGTATCAAGTATTATAAAAATTGAAATAGTTCAAATGTAACTGGAGGTTAAATTAAATGTATTATAAAAATATTAAGATGATTTCTAATAATGGGTGTTGATAATGTAGTGTCTTCTTTTCTAATCACTAGTGGGAAACCATTATTGTTTATTTATAAATTTATAATTAGTCAAATATTATGTGTCAAGTCTATATAAAATCATATAATTTACTATTAAAAAATATTATTCTCAATCATATAAATGTATACTTATCATTTTACAAACCACTGGTTCATTATTCAACAGAAAATTTGGGTGAAACTAGAATAGACATTATTTCATCATTATTCTCAGTAATAATTTTCATTTATGATAATATTCATTGAATATTTTAAATTTTATCCTTTTCTATAATTATAATTATTCTTAATTCCATTTTATAATATATGTTTTTCTCATTTAATGGATTTAAATCAATCTTTTTAATTTTTTTTCATATTTTCAGTTAATTTGACCTTCTAAAAAAATTCTAAAATAGAATATTTATTTTTACTATTATCTACGTTAACTCCTCCTACCATATTTATAATTTTTCATCACAAATAATAATTTCCATTTATTGATAGTTTTATAAATACATTTATATTATTATTTATTATTAATTTTATATTTTAAAATATAAATTATCAATATAAAATAATATTTGTTATTTCATCACTACAAAAATATCTATTGTTCTTATAAAACTAGTTTCCATGAATTTCATGATCCATTATTATTTCCCATACATAATGTGGGAGACTATACAAGGACTTTAACCACATTATTTAACTATAAGACTTCTAATCACACAATTTTTCTATTTTCATGAATCATGTTTCAATCACATTGGTTAATTATTATTCAATAGTTTTATGACAGTCATAATTTTTGTATGGAACATATATGTATGATAAATTATTATATAATATGGTGAAATATTAACAACATTAAATGAATTATGTAGTGATTTATATCTTGCGAAAGGGAATATAAAGGAATGAGGAGTGTACCAAATCCACTATAAAAATTTATCATTTAACATTTTCATATAATAATAGGATAACCTAATAAACTAATGGACATTATCCACAATGTGTTGATGGTAATTAAATTTAACCCCAAGAAAGTAATGAATTTTTTATTATTATATTTATTACACATACATACCAATATTTTATTTTTATCGATCATGATAATTGAATTATTTTTAAAACCCATATTACAAATGTTTGAGGTTATACTAATGCTTTTTACCAAATGAACTAATCCATATTCTATGTTTTATTTGGTATGATAATCTTATGTTATGTCCAATATTTTTCATTAAATTCTCATAATCATAAGATCATTTAAATATCAATTATTATCATTAATTCACATGTAATATGTTTTATCACCAATATTATTTTATTCCACCATCACTTATGTCTCAATTCACATGGTTTCTAAGATGTTTAATATAAATGATAGGTATATAAGAGTACCACATGTGAAGATTACCATAATGATATTTGAAAGAAGATAAAAATTAATTTGTTATATATATAATATACATAAAAAATATAATATATATGTTGTGATTTTTTGAGGTATAATGAATTTTAATATGAATAATGTAAAATGAATGTTTGATATGTAACAACTATATTATAATTTTTAGCATTTATCATGACATATTAATATTACAAATCATCCATTTTCACATGCATAAAAAATTTCAATTATATCAAATCACGATTCATCTTCTATTTGTAATAAAATTCGTTATCTATTTGAAATTTGATTCAATGTGGATAATATTTAACACCCCAATATTTATTGTACATTATCTCATTAAAGAAATTCAATGGCATGCAATGTACACAACAATGAGTTTGAGCACACCACAACTTACTAAAATAACCATTCAAAAGGCGGTTAAGATTACAATTAACTGCATTTTGAATCTTCTATACTCTATATAATTTTAACATACATATTATGTGTTTCATAGACATAATATATTAACAAATTCATATTTTCAGAAAAAATAAGTATTTTTCAAAAAATCCAATTTTACCCCCATTTAATGGGGAAGCCTTTTAGAACCATTATTTGATACTTTTAGTTGTAATAAATTTTTGGTACTTTTCTGATAAAATTCATATTTTTATGAATAGTGTAAAAACATATGTTTTAATTTAAAACATCTTTTTCAATAGAAATAATTTATACTGATAAATTATGCATTTAAATAGTTTAGAAGTATAATTATATAATATTTTTACAATTTAATACTATATATGTCATTATAAGTAATTTCACATTTAAGTTTGACATAAACATATGTAAATTGTTTTATAGTTTTTACTTTTTAAAAGACCCGCTAGATAGTTTTGTTAATGGGAATGTATTAAAATAATGCACCGACTCTAGTATTTTGGGGTCGAGACGTTATAGTTAGTATCAGAGAAAGTTTAGAAACAACCTTGGATGTATATTTTGTAAAAATGTAATTTTATAACATTTCCCTAAGATAGACATTGTGGATTAGTATAGAAGAAGTTTCATGAATTTTTTTACCGTAGAGATTTCGTGAGTTTTTCAAACAATACATCCATGTCTAGATACGAGCTGGTAGAGCCGCCTCTGGCACAAATGTATCTAGCTGTAAACCAGAAAAAACCGCATTGAGATAGACTTGAATTTGAATTTGTGAAAAACAATGGTCTTTTCTGCACTTTTGGTTACGACACTCCTAGTGGATATGCATTGGATAATTCAAAATTTCATTACTAGAGATTATGTATGATTTAGAAGTAAATACTTTCTCAAAGAATAAATTTTAATATTATATATTATATGCATAATCTTTTCAATTTATGTTAGGTATATTACAAGTTAGGAATTATGATTTGAGATTCATAATCTAACCTAGGGCATTCAATTATTTAGAATTGGCACCCAGTAGATTTAATTACAACTCCGACAATACACATGATTCGAAGACTAAGAAGGATCAAATATTTCATGGTATTAAGCCAACATTTAAAAAGGAAATAGACTCACACGTATTATCGTCATATGAAGAAATAATATCATATGTTAATAAGAAATGTAATGAATTTTCTATGTCCTATGGCCTTGAAGGGGAGCCAGAGAAGAAAAGGATGGTAGAAGGAATGATGGCTAAAAGGAAAAAGGGAAAGAAGGATTTTCCCATATGTGATAACTGTGTAAAGAATCACCTTGGTAAATGCATTAAGGGAATGAGAGTTTGTTATAAGTGTAAAGAAAATGGACACCAAGTAATTGGTTACAAGGGTAATAAAAAGGTTTTGAATGTACTATGATTCATCTACATTGAGTTGGGACACTATGCGAATCAATGTCCAAAACATCAGAGTATACCCCAAATGCTGCTATTGGATAATAATCAAGTTATGATTCTATAAAAGATGATTAAGAATGATTAATATTTCTTATGTTTTTATTGTAGTAATGTTTCATATAAGTATTGTATTAATGATGTACATTTTATAAGAATTATAAAGTATATAAGGATAGTATCACAGTACTATTTCATTAAGGACTTAAGATTGTGTGGAACCATGAAAAGTGACTCAATGGAATGTAATTATTTTTATTAAATACATGGTTGATGTAATGAAAAAACTTTAATATGATTCTTGATACTGAGGTATTTATTTTGGAATAAGAGATAATTGATTTGGATAAATTATATTAGATATTATTTACATACTCAGAACTGGTTAATGGTGTGTTTATTCCATTATGGTTAGAGTTTACAACATTTATATGTAGAAAGAGTATATCTAGTATTCTACAATGATTAAGGGAGCATGAATGTAATCAATAAGTCTTTATGGTAATTCAGCTTGTTAATGTGTTTTAAAAGAATACATGATAAAGGTATTCACATATTATTAAGTGGAAAATAGGATCTTCATTGTGTTTACCTTCCTTATAAATTTTGGATTGTGAGTTTGGACAGATGTATTTTGTATAAGTTTAAAGGGTTGAATCGATTATGTTTGAAATTGGATACTATTGCTAAGCTAAAATCAGTTCTTGTGTTTATTTTTGAAATGTCATAAAAGGACTACCCGGAGGTCGGGCGACAACCCATTGCGTCTGGCAAGGCCACGAGACATGAACCCATAACCGAAGGGCGACAAAGGTGCATCACCTATCACTGGCCTATGTGATTTCCTATATTGTATAAAGTAGTTTGTTTAAATTTTTTGAAAAATTAATATAAATTCATTTTTAACCCTATACGATAAAAATAAATTTAATATTTTTGAATTTTATTATCTTTTAGAGTGAAATATGAGTTTCTATTAGTAATTAGTTGTAGGTTGAAACTCTACTTGTTACATATATATATATATTCCTATTATTCAATTAATAAATTAATTCGTAAACATTAGGGAAGGGATCATAAAACCAAAAATGTGTTATCCTAACACCATATTTTTTTGACTGATGATTTTTTGAATCATCTTAGAATGATGGATTTGAGGACTTCAATTTTAAATTTGTTCATGATTGATGACCTAAATAACTCCCTATAAATATTTAAATTTTTTCCCAAATTATTTGTCTCTAATTTCCACCAATTATCTCCTAATAAAGATCTCAATTTAGTGGTGACTTGTTTATTTCCCTTTCCCTCTTATTAAGACTGAATTTTATTAACCCAATTTCCAATGTGGGCTTTCCCCAATGTTGCTTTTCTATTATTAACCATTTATTTTTGAAGAATAATTTCAAATTGTGAGGTTGCAATTTATTGAAGGAGGGGATATTGTAACACCCCATGATTTCATAGTACGTTATCTCATTAATGTAATACAATAGCTTGTGTGACACGTAACACTGAGTTCGAGTTAACCACAACTTACTAAACCAACCGTTCAAAAAGTGGTTATGAATAGTATTAATTGCATTTTGAATCTTATATAGTCTATATAATTTTAACATCCATATATTCTATTTCTTAGACATAATATAAGAACAAATTCATTTTTTCAGATAAAATACGTATTTTTTAAAAAATGCAATTTTACCACCTTTTAATGAGAACCCCTTTTTAAAACCAATCATTGACAATTTTATATATTAAATTTAATGAAATTAAATTCTTATATAGAAGTGGGACATAATATTTTTTTTGGGATAAAATTTTGGTACTTAACTTATAACTTTCATATTTTAATGGATAGTGAAAAATACTATGTTATAATTAAAAAAATCTTCTTAAATTGAAATAATTAATACTAGTAAATTATGAATTTGAATGGTTTGGGAGTATAATTATATTATATTTTTAACATTTAATACAATTTTTGTCATTATAAGTAATTTCACATTAAAATTTGACATAAACACAAGTCAATCTTTTGATAGTTTTTACTTTTTAAAAAACCCCCCTTTTGTTTTTGACAACGTGAATTAATTTTAAATTAATACATGAAACATCTATGTTTCTAATTATGTAAAATAGACTTCATTTTTGAATATGTAATATCAAAATTATCTTAGGGTAATTTTTTGGTATTTTTTTTCTAAAAACAATCAATTTTTGATGAATAATGAAAAAATATGCGTTATTGGTTAAAACGGACTTATAATTTAAATAATTTTTTATTTTATTTTAATATATTTTTGGTCATAATAGAGACATAATACCTATATATGTTCAATTTAAATCATTGGATTTATTTTATAATATGTTTAAATATATAAATATTCTATTGAAAGTTTTACCGACGTTTACCCACCTCCTATGAGCATTTGTAAATTGGAATAAAACATAATTTTACCCCATCAATGAGTTGAATTTCAAAAATCTGAGAGACACGATTTATATCAGTAATTAATATGTGGTTCAATATGTTGAAAATATTTTTGGGTGAATAATACCGTTATAATTTTATTTACCACCGTTAAAAGAAAATAGGGTAATTAAGGGTAAAAATGATATCATAATTACCCTAATAAATGTCTTAATTATATTGGAGAAGCATAATTCAACCAAAAACAACCTTATTAATATAATATTATCCTCATTGGTCTACATGGATTAGACTATAAAATTAATTATAATTTTATTTAATGAAAATTTAAACGAGATAAATTCAAAGTTTAATACCTAAATCAATTTTAATTTAGGGTTATACATTATATAAATTAGACTATAAATATTAATTATAAATCTAAAAATATATTATACATAATTTTAATTTTTTATAATTTTTATAAATTGAATAATTTAATTTATTTGTGGCACAATGATGATGTAGTAATTCTATTATTAATGAAATCTTAAAATAATTGAAATTTTATATATCCCAATAAATGTAAATTTATTCTTCTGATGAATTACATTAATTTTATAGGTTAATACCACATGTTAGGGTCGGTCAAATAAATTTTATTCGATGTGATAATTTTTTTTGGATTTTAATAAAATCAAATACTAAATAGTGTAAAAATTGACAAAATTGAGTTTTAAAAAAATATTACATTATTAATTGATATAATAGTCTTAAAAATATAAGGTTTGCAAAAAAGACTTATATAAAAATATATATGACATTAATGAACCACATGGGGTTCGATAGTCATTTTATAGTATTTTTATTAACCATATAATATAAAAATACAAAGAGACATGGTAAATCTCAAACTATTTTACTAAGAGTTAAATATAAAAGATATAGTTAATATAATGACTTAAACTTATCTAAAACCTATTGTTTGAGAGTTTTTCAACCCACACCCACCTTATCCTTTAAATAATTCATTTTGGAGCTACTATAATCCGAAAATGATATAATTATAAAATACTATTTTCAAACGTTTCCTGAAGTGACCACCACCTCTCTTATAAAAGGGTACTTCCCCTTCTCTTAATTTCACACCTCTAAAGCCATTTGGCTCGGATTTAACCTACCCAAATATACTATTAACTTTCCTACCTTCATCCTAGAGGTATTTCTTTTGTCATAAAGACATCCTATGGATCCCTTTGGATCAAATCAAAAGAAAGAACCCGAAGAAGAGGTAAATATTTCATCACCTCTTTCAAGTTCTTTTCTTCTTCCACATCCTCATTCCTTGATGTTTCCATTCTAAAATTATAACTCCAGTATCTTCTATATAATGTTATGTTATTATAAAAAAAGTAGAACCATTTTCATTAATCTATCAATCATATAAATGGCAAAGTCACCATATGTGCATATGTACGGATTACCGTCTCCACATCGTTGTGTAGTTTGTTATTCAAAACCTTCATTGTTTGGATGGGCATAATAATGAGTATAAATGATGAAAATAATAAATATAACATGTCAATTATTCTTTATATATGATACATCATCCAATTACATATGATATAACATTCAATATAATGATATTGTCTCTCGTGCGTACGTACAGATTACCGTCTCCACGATGCAATGAGATTCATTACCACGTTAAACACTCAATGATGATTATAAAAATATATATCATTAATAAGTATGTAATATATGACAAAATAATGATACTAGATATATATATATATTTATATATATGTACTTATATATATCTTATTCACATAGTTTCGTTCAATATTATTTGAAAATAGAAAAAACATTTGTGCTTACGTAAGGCCTTCCGTCTCCACAAACGGTTTTTTTCAATTCATATATAAGTATATTATACATATTTATATTCTAAATATATATGATAGATAAATCATGTTTTATATATCTGGAATTATTTAAATTATGATCTAAGTGTTAGAATCAGGAGTAACAAGTTAAAACACGTACGATAAAGAAAGTGATTATTACCTGAAATGTTAATTTAATATAGAAATTATTATTAAATGGATAGTATAGAGTCTTAAATGAATAATTTATGATATCATAAATATTAATATGGTTCTGGTATAATTTAATAACATACTACGGTAATTATATAGGAGGTTAAACATACCCTCGACTAAAAGAAAGTACAAGGTAAGGGTTAATTTCACAATCTCATTATTATCCAAGGTTGTTTCTACTTATTTATATACTGTGATATATTTATTATCCATGTCTGTGTTTCATAAAATAGTTTTCAAAGGGTATTTTTACTAAAACATCATTTTAAATGTTTTAATGATTTATTCTTCTAAAACATTATCATTAATGTCAATGATTTCAAAATGGTTCTTAGGATTAATTTATATAGACAAGAATGTTTTATAATGTTAATTCCATTAAAAATATTCAAATTGGTATTGAAAACATTGATTGAAAACTATCTTATAATCCACTTCCTTTATAAATTTTGTAACTTTAAAAATGATTTCATGGAAAAGAGTTATTTCTCTCAAAGAGTTTTACATATCATTTTCATCTATGTCAACATCCTTTGATGGATTTTATACGTGTTTGAAGTTGATTTATTATGATAAAAATCATCCATATAGTATTGAATGTTTTTTGATGATATGTTTGAATGTGGATGTGTTATTTTTATACCATTCATGGTTTATGGATAAAGTATTGACATTTCATATACTAGTTAGAATACAAATGCTTATGTAATGATTCAGCATTTTTATATGAGTAATGAATTGGACTTAGTATGTGACTAGTGGAGCCCGCTATAGCTCCTCGATGCATCAGGTAGGCCTCACGAGACAATCTTTTGTCTTGGTACAAGGCCTTGATAAAGTCTTATTTGTAGTCTTGGAACAAGGCCTTGACAATGTGGTTTTGAAGTCTGGAATTATGCATTCCATTATTATGAAAGTGGCTACTAATATTTCATGTAATTATTCGACAAGTATAATATCGATTTGAATAATTAAATAAAAATAATTTTAATATATATTTTCCAAATTATGATGAAGTTTTTTTAAAATTCTTTTGTTTTAGTCTTATACATTGCCTTATATGTTTATGCTTATTTATGATAGTTTCCGCTATATTGTTATCCTTGCTGAGCATCTGAGCTCACCCATTTCTATGTCTTAATTTTCCTAGGACTCCAAGAAGAGTATTATTATTGATAGGAATGGTTAAGATAGGGTATTAATGGAATTATCAAAAGAACATTTTTGTAGTGATTTATTTTCTAATGTACAATGTAACATTCATGTATGTAATCTATTTTCCAAGAATTCTAAACTGATCGTTCTTTTGGGACATGATTCCATGTAATCATGCCAATGTATTGAAATAATTCATCGTCTCTAGGCATCTGGGGTCGGGGCGTTACATAAAATCTTATTTATTTTATCCAAATAATGATAATCTATAAGAGAAAAATAGATATCAATAAAATAATGGGATAAAAGTAAACATTGTTTTTGAGATATGCACACAAATTATTCTAGAATATAATGTAGATCAGGTTGATATTGATGGGGGACCCCTGGAGGGTGTCAATTATTAATAGGATTTGGATTGAATATAGTATCTTTTATGTATTCTAGAGGAAATTCTTATAAGTAACCATACTTAAATGTTACATAATCTTGAGTTATGCTAGGAATTCACATTACGAATCTTACTAGGTTTATATATTTAATGAATTAGTCCATAAATATTATATAAAAAAACATAGAAATACAATGTGGACATATCCATTAGTATCCATTTCTTCAATAACAATAAATCTTTTGAAAAGAAACATGGTTTCATTTAATGTTTAATCATCATAACATTTACAGGACTCAAACATTGACATTATTATCTCATAAATCCCGTAAAAACAATTAAATCATGGGATGAGAACAAAATGCTCAATTAGGGACACAAAAATATATATAAATCCATTATTCTAGTGAAAACCTGATACCCCATTCAATGTTCATTGAGTGGATGATGCAAAAAAATTTCACATGAATAAAACTTATACTCTTTCTCCATAAAAAAAATACTAAAACCAATATCAAGAAAATTAAACATCTTTAGTTGACTTAAAGAATCATATATATAAAACCATTTCAAACATATTCCAATAAGAATAATGATAGGGTTGATAACCAAATTTCCGATCTGTAATGGGTATCACCCTTCATATAAGCTATATCAGGATCAACCGTAAGCTATAACGGGGATCAACCCTTCATTTTAGTTATGTCGAGCTCACCCGTGATCTATAATGGGGCTCATCCATTCGTATAAGTTGTGTCATGCTCCCTTGTTAGCTATAATGGGTCTCAACCCTTTGTATATTCTTTTCATGATATGTCATCTCATATAATACTCATGTACCATTTTATGAATAAAACACATTCCTCATAAAACCCCCTTTTTGAAAGATTCTTACAATCCCATATGAAAAACATTTCCTTATAAACATACTATTTTCATTTAAGAATCCCATTTTCTATACCAAGATACCCAAATTAAGGAATAATTGATTTATTTAAAATATATTATGCCTTATAGAGGAATCAAAATGTCAAATAATAGTTATGGTGGCGGAGAAGTCATTATCGTTGTATATGTTAAAACAAATAAAATTACATTTTTTATTTTCTTAATAATGTAAAATTCATTGAATAAAAAGTTTAATTTTTAAAACATTGAATATAATTCTAGATATACATAAAATTTCTTTTAAAATACTTTTATTCACATATAAAAAAATATGTAAATTAACATCATGAAGACAAAGATTTGATAATTATTCTTCAAAGGTACACGATGACACGTACTACTATGAACACAGAAATATTAATCTTCATGAATTATTAAATAAAATTATAATAGATATAACATGGATATTAAATGTCAAATAAGTTGTATATACACCTCATAAAGTTATATAGGTGTTTATGATCAAGAAATTCCCCAATGAAAGGAGATTGACACGAAGACACCATACTTTGGGCCTGACTAGACTCATTTGTTATTTAATTTACATAATAATAAACATAGGTAAATTTCTACATGTTTTGGACCTTTTTTTGGTTTATTATTAATTTTATATCTCTCATTACTTTGTTAGAACATAAAGTTAATTATTTTAGACCATATAAGACGTTCTGTCGATGTTCGGTACTTCTGTTGAAAATAAACTTGTTTTGATGTTAATTGTCTATGTCGTCAAAAGTACATCAAGAAAAGAATATTATTTATGATTTAAATATCATATATATTCAATATATATATTTCTATAATAGTTCAGAACATTTTCATACAGGAAATGAAATGAACTGTTCATGGAGATGGTAAGCCGTACGTACGCCTGAATGCTAATTTCATTTCTTTTTTATATTTTATTAAATAAAAACTAAATGATTCATAGGTATATTATTATTGAAGTATAATATAATATTTTATATATGTTACATAGGTTCATTAACACCATATTTTATACATTATATTTATGTAATGAATGAGTCGCATCACTTTAAGATGGTGGTTGTCAAAACTTCCTCCAATGAAATTAACATATTTACACATTTCGGGAAGCATAATGGTGTGATATAAAATAAAAATAAAGATAATTAGAGACAATATAAATATAAAATATATCATATATAAATATATTTATAACATAATGGCCACCATGAGAGGTGTTAGGGGAAAATTAGACAATCATAATTATGTGTGGCAGTAGTTCGATGACCACAAAAATAGTATGTTCATATACATTAGATGGAGCAGTGCATATTTTTTGTAAGAATACATATCATATATAAATATAAGTATATTTATTATACTTGTGTTTCTATGAAATAAAAGAATAATAAGAACATAGGTAGTGGAGAATGAAGATAAATGAAAAGAACTTGAGAGAAGATGTTACCTCTAAATCAGGTAACCTATTTTGATATCTTCCAAACGGCTTTTTTGAATTCTCATATTCCCAATATAATGATTATAGGAGGAAGGGAGGGAAGTTGGGAGATCATTACAGTAGATTTCTTTCATGGAATGTGGCTTGAGTGGTGTGAGTAAGTGGTTAGAGATTGTGGCCATTTATAATAGGGAGGAGGGGCACTTTCAGAAGGTTTTGAAAATTTTTTATATTATAAATTACATATCAAATTAAAATGGTCCCAAACACATTTATATCTAAGTTATGATGTTTTTGGTTAGGAGAACTCTAAATTAATCGGTTTTAGACATGTTTAGGTTACAAAATTAACCTTATTTTTTAGCTTTAACCGTAAGTTAAATAAATTAACTCTTACCATGTCTTCTTGAATTTTTATAATATTTGGTAACTATATTTACAATATAATTTATGAAAACAATAAGTGGATAATTAATGAAATTGGTAACATTAATAAGTCAGTTGGAAAAATCCTAGATTTTAGGATAATTATATCATTTAATAAAATGGTATTTTATATTAAACTCAATTATGTCACTTTTGAGACTATAATGTAATTGATTTTTGTTAATGTCCTAAATGTAATCACCAGGAAAAATTCAACATACTTTTTTAATTATATAGAATTTTACGAGTCTGCAAAAATTGACGACATGTGATTCTGAGGCCCGGTGTTCTTGGAATGAGTTTCTGAAGTTTTTTAGGTACGTTCAGTTAACATGATAGTGGGTTTTTGTAACTGTTGAACCGATGCTCGGGATATAAATCTGAGGGAACCGTTTAACTCACAGTCCTGATATTCAAATAATAAGACCTTCACCTTGATTGCAGTTGGGCGAGGGTAGAAGATAGTTTTTCAGTTTTTCATGGAAGAAGATAAATTAAATATTTAACATTTGATTTTTCTTTTGAAACCCCTCCTTTTGAGTTATGGAGGTGGGGACCACCCGAACTAGAAAACCCCCATATTGAATTCTAGTGGTGGGGACCACCTGAAATGCTATTTAATGTTGGGATTTCCCCTGTAATCCAACCATTTAATTGTGCCAACACAATACAATTAATTGTGTAATTTAATTGTGCCAACACAATATTATTAATTATGAATTTTAATTGTTCCAATGCAGTAAAATTAATTGTTCCATTTAATTGTCCGTCATTAATTGTGCCAATGTAAATTTAATTAATAAACCTATTTTAATTGATCGTCACCTCATTGTCTTAGAGAAACTGTTGGTGAAAGGGATGCTTGTAGAGAACTTTGGAGAAACCCTTTCTCCAATGAAGAACACCCTCTCCAATGAAGAATGAGGAACCGACCCCGAGTTGGATCGGAAGCAACAAACACTGATGTTCTTTAATGAAATTATCTTCTAACTCGTGACACCTTCAAAGAACCTTCAAGGTAGGGGTTGTTGTTTTGAATACCCCTTTAACTATTCTTGAAATTCTCCATGATTCTAGAATAATCAAGCCACTTTCTAATGTTCTAACGTGGAGGGTTCGGGCCAAAGAAACACGACACAACCTCTCTGCAACCATTGTGAATTTTGATGTTATCGAAATGATGGTAATGTCCTGAGACAAGTGTGGAAATCTTCAGAAGGAATAACGGGCCATTGGGGCACACCCAATGACCCGAATGACGTCGTCGGTGACCATGCTAGCGACCAGCACTGGTGGAACTATGGAGCTGTGGCTGGCACCCCTGGCGGCCGTGATGACGGTGGCGGTGCGACTGCGCCGCCAGAGAAGGGTCTGGCCCGTCGACCGCTGTAGATTGAGGGTTGAAAAAGGTGCACAACCGGCTGTGTGATGGGTATGGTCATGCGCATCCGCTTTGGTCGTCTTTCTAGAGATGTGGCATGAGGCCACGACGGTGATGGAGGGGCGGACGGCTCGCTGCCGGCCGCCGGTGATGTCGCGGTGCGCGACCGCGCTGCGCGGAGGAGGGCCGGTCGTCTAGCCAACCGCGGGACGTGTATGCGGGCCACCTATCGCGGGCCGCCAAGCAGATCGGGCCATACCCAGTGGGCTGTGTCAGACCCAATGGGTTGGTTCGGCCTAGGCCGGGTCGGTAAGAACGGGTCAGACCAGACCCGGACAAGCTTCGACCATTTTTTCTCTTTTAGCCATAACCTGAGCTACATGCGTCTGTTTGAAAAACCATCTACATCACAAGAATCTTTGGTTCTAGGAAATATTTCTAGTATACCTCACTTGAGATTGAGATATTGTTGTGGTACAGTCGAGTTGTATTGAACTCAAATCTAAATGGACCCTCGGAACTAAAAGGCCAACAATATACAGACTGTGCATTTGTTTGACGCACCGTATGTTTGGTTGAGACCCCTATCATGTAGTTGTCCTTTGGGATACTTCTTCATGGTACTTTGAAGATGTTGGAGTACAAACATATGGATTGAGGAGCATGACCTCCCGGAATCAAGCGAACATAGTGCGGGAACCTTGCAGCTGGCTGTAACAAGAGAAAGGGATCCTATGTGGGTCTGTGCTTTGTGATCCTATGTGGGTATGTGTTCGAGACTCTTACATGGATATGCTCTAGGAATCCACGTGGGACTATTCTAGGATCCTACTCGGGTCTACTGTATTAGGATCTTATATGGGTCTAATGATTTAGGATCCTACATCGGCCTACTATATTCGAATCCTATGTGTGTGTGATGATTTAGGATCCTACGTGGGTCTGATTATTTAGGTTCCTTCTTGGTTCTACATCTTTAGAGTGTAAGATGATTAAATTGTTACATATAATCATATTTACTACCATACCTATGTTATACCAAGTGTGAGCTAAGTCTTTACCTTTTTGGTAATAATCTGTGTGGTGTACCTTTGTGGTGCATTACTTCATGGTGACACCTTTATGGGATTCTTATATGGGGCATTAACATTATGGTGCATACCTTCATGGTGTTACCTTCATGGTACAGTTTTTCATTGGGCTTATGTGTTGGGAATTGTGATTACTCATAATCGAGATTGGTTTACTTGACAAAGTAGCTATATGTATGGGAACATACCTATGTACAGTTTTCAGTTGTTTTCATGATTTTTGGTTTATCCTTTGTGGATTTGTGAGACCTTCGAGGGTGTCAGGATTCCTAATGAGTATCATTATACTGACCCTTTCACGGGCTACGCCCGCACCATGTGGTGTTTGGTGTAGACAACACACAATATTGATTAAGGATGATGGTACTAGGATTAGAGGTAGCTCAGAGGTGTACATTAGACAAGGAGTACCGTAGAGATGAACATTCGAGATTTGTACCTACCCTTCAGGTAGGATACTTGGCGGGTGTTCACAAGATCTGCTCTAGATTACTTGTACTTCTTAGTTTTCTTGTAATTTCAAGTTGGGCTTGATTTCTGGCAACATTTTCTTACTATAAACACACCTTTTACAATACAATTTACTTGTGTTGGTATCTTGTTGTGTTCTTTGTTGCATGTGTTTATAGGTTATAAGGTCAATGTATTCCCTATTGTTTTGGAATACACCTCTCACTACTAGTCACTAGCTCCTAGCCAATGGAAGGCAGGCTTGGGGTAGTCACGGCACGGGCCCCGGTGGACGGGTCATGACAAATTTGTATCGGAGGAGTCGGTTCTATTGTAGAACATTGGACTCTGATCATTTAATGGAAATAGTTTTAAGTGAAGTGAGTGTGGTTATTCTTTTAGGGAATCCAGTGTTGGTGTGGAAACCGACATATCCATACACCAGGGCCCTAACATTTGATTTTTGACTCGGTGCACGAAAACATTGATTGCACGTGTTATCGAAAAGTTTTCTTTATGATATTTTGAGTTATCTCCCTAGGTATAACTTATTGACCACGGAACACCTATTTATTTTCAGGATTCCTCCTCGCAGATATCCAACAAGGGTTCTAGGAAGAGTACATGATGATAACTTATCGAGAAATGAGGCCTTTGTGTAGGTCCCTTTATCAATAGGGGTACCAGCGGAGGAACCATCGGTACCCATACCCATTGGGCCACCGATGCCCCAGTACCAGCAGCAGAGGGTGCATGCCTCATGAGTGCATTGCACAAGTTCCAGTGCCAGAGGCCGCCCAAGTTCAGGGGTGATATAGACCTAGAGGCGGCTGGGGAATGGCTTGAGGAAGTGGTGAGAGTTTTCTGAATGGTAGGGACAATAGCTGATGTCATGGTGAAACTTACTGCCAGTATTCTACAAGAATCCACAGGAAGATGGTAGATCTTGATGCTCTCATTTCATGACGATGTGACACTTCTCTAGGTAGACTTTGTGAGCCTGTTTTGGGCAATGTTTGTCCCCAAAACCTTTCGCGCAGTGCGCATACAGGAGATTCTTCATCTACAGCAGGGAATCATGATTGTTGCTTAGTACTCAATGAGGTTCACTGACCTCTAACACTACTCCACTGATATGGTGATGGACCCATTCTTTTGGTCACAGACCTTCGAGTAGGGACTCATGCGTTAGATAATGGATTCGATGATTTCGGTTAGTATCTTGACGTAGGCTGGGGTTTCAGTTTGAGCCCTCTTAGTGGATAGTTTCCTTGCTGAGCAGTCACCAATAGCGAGACTCACCACTGGACGTCACGTAGCGGAGTTTTCTGCAGGTGGCATCAGACTGATGTCATAGGGATCCAAGAGAACCAGACCTACAGGTAGAAGACTGTAGAATTTAGGATCGGTTGTGCGGGGCACCATAGACAGAGCCCATCATGCGAGGAGCTGGCAATGTAACTCTTGATATGGGCAAGGTCAGATGGCTCGATACTGCCCGACCCATCGTACATATGTTCAGAAGGTAGTCAAAAAACCATCAAAGGCCGAGACAATGGTTTGACCAAGGAGGTCCATGGGGAGTAGGCCGACGTGGAAGAGGAGCTGGTCGTGTAGCTGGTAGTGGGCAATGATTCGAGGTGTTACTACCACCACCACCCGGTTGTCCTCCCCAACCATAGGAAGCAGGTGGACAGGGGTGAGCTCAGCTCTAGGCAGCTGATTCCTACAGTCACAGTGCTCCGGAGATGATATGAGGAATGATATGTGTCTTCTAATCCTTAGTTGATGTACTTATATACATAAGTTCTAGTCATTCTTTTATTTACACTTCCCTCATTCGGAGTTCGAATATTATGGTGGAGCCGTTGGCTCGGTCCTTACAACTAGTGACTCTTATGGGTTAGGATTTGGCGGTTACACACTGGTGCCGGTAGTGTGAGCTTACTCTAGGAGGCGAGAGCTTCAACTTGGATCTCCTAGTAGCTGCGTCGTGGTATTTCGACGTCATCTTGGGTATGGACTGGTTATCTATAGTTCATGCTTAGATATACAATTTTAGGACCAAAGAGTGGTGTGTCCACATGGATGGGACTAGGTCTACCTTCACTGTCAAGAAGGGAGCCTTTGTAGCACATGATGTACTTACAAGAAGGAGAGTGCAACCAATCACTCATCAATTAGCTAGAATTATCCTCAGAGCAGTTGATGTGGAGTGTCTGAGGTATCCTGTAGCGGTTGACCGTTACATAGATGTCTTTCTTGATGATGTTCCAGGACTACCTCCTCACTGAGACATGGAAATTTATATTTAATTGTAGCCCAGGACGACACATATATCTACACCAGCATATCGGATGCCTCCCATGGTGCATCGTGAGCAACAGGTACATATAGAGGACTTACACATGAAGGTATTCTTCCAGCCCAGTGTTTCTCCTTGGGCAGCCCCAATTTTGTTCACCAAAAAGGTGAATAGGTGCTTGAGACTTTTTGTTGACTATTGAATTCTGAACCTGGTGACCACGAAGAAAATGTACCCACTCATGAGGATTGATGACCTCTTTTACTAGTAGAAGATAACACAATGGTTCTCAAATATTGACCTCAGATCAGGCTATCACCAGCACAGAGTACGGAACAAGGATATGCAGAGGACACTTTTTAGATTTCGGTACAACCATTACGAGTTCTTGTTTATGAAATTCGGCATGACCAATGCTTTATCAATGTTCATGGGACACATGAACATGATATTTCATCCATATCTTGATCACTTTTTATAAGTATTCATCGATGATGTTGTGATCTTGTTGACTATTGTGGAAGAGCATGCCTATCATTAGCAGGTAGTTCTGGACACACTCCAAGAGCACCATCTATATGGTAAGCTCTCGAAGTGCCAATTCTAGATCCGAGAGGTTCACTTTCTGGGACATGTCATCTCGAAGGCTGGAGTAGCAGTTGATCCTGCAAATATTGAAGCGGTAACTGCTAGGGAACCACCCAGGAGTGTTACAGAGGTACAAATTATCTTGGGTTTTTCCAGATACTACCAGAGGTTTGTGACATATTTCTCCATTGTTGAAACACCATTATTAGCATTGACGAAGAAGGGGAAACCCTTCATACAGTTGGAGAGGTTCCAGCGGATTTTTCAAGAGCTAAGTAAGAGGGTGACAAGTGTCCTCATCTTGAGGCTTTAGGAGGAGGGAATTGGGTATTTTGTCTACTACAACGAATCAGGGACCGTAATCAGATGTGTTTTGATATAGGGAATGAGTACTGATCATATATGGTTCTCGATATATGGGACAGATTGAACAAAACTATGCTACTTGTGACCGATAGTTAGCAGCAGAGGTCTTAGCCTTGAATATGTTGTGACATTACTTGATGGGTGAATGTTTTATAGTCTACTTTGATCACAAGAGCCTCAGATGGACATAAACCTGAGACAACGACATTGACTTCGGTTCCTCCAAGACTACAACTTCATGATATTCTATACTTATGGGAAGGGGAACATTGTAGCTGATGCACTCAGCAAGAGTTCAGGTTTACATCTTCTAGGTAAGGTGACAGAGTAGCTGGCCGCTTTGCAGATAACCTTTGTGGAATGAGATAGATCTTCTTTTTCATCAGTCTCTTATAGTCACTCAGCCACTTCTTCAGTGATTCAGGGATGCACATCATGGGGATACTGACTATGAGGATCGACGTGATCAGATATATTTAGGACATGCACGTGATGAATTTTCTGAAGGTGCGGAGCACATCATCCTTTTCCGAGGACGTACCAGGGTACCCGTGTCGCTTCGGGTGGAAGTTTTCAGGGAGTTCCAAACATCTTCACTAGCGGTACATCCAGGAGTGGTGATGATGTACCAAGACCTCTGACGACAACACTGGTGGCTGAGAATGAACAAAGGTGTAGTAGAGTTTGTCTCTCAGTGCTCCACTTTTCAGCAAGTGAAGGTGGAGCATCAGGTACCAGTAGGATTAGTTCAGCCTTTAGAGGTCCCAAAGTGGAAGTGGGATAAGATATCCATGGAAATCATGACTAGAATTCCATGTAAATCAGGGGTTATGATTCAATTTGGGTGATCATCAGCCGACTCACCATGTCGGCCCACTTCCTACCAATCAGATATATGGGTTCAGTAGAGATCATGTGACACCTCTTTGTGCAGTAGATTGCGCGGCTACATGGAGTAACCTCAACGATTGTCTCCAATCATGTTACACATTTCAATTATCGTCTATTAAAGGGGTTGAAAAAGGCATTCGGGACACTACTTCATTTGAGCACCATCTTCTATCCTAAGAGAGATGGAAAGACTGAGCTAACCATTCAGACCTATGAGGACAAGCTGCATGCTTGCGTCCTCGACTTCGGTCGCAGCTAAGAGGATCACATGCCCTTGGTGGATTTTTCATAATACAATAGCTATCACTCCACCATAGGGATGGAACCTTTAGAGACTTTGTACGACCGACCTTGCAATTCACCTTTGTGCTGGACTGACCTAGAGGAGTCAATACTCATTGGAATAGATATGGTATAGGCTACCATGTAGAAGCTGCAGATCATCCAGGAGATGATGAAGACTGCACATAGCAGACATAAGTTTTATGCTGATAGGAGACGAAGACCTCTGGATTTTGAGGTTGTTGACCATGTATTTTTACGAGTCTCACCCCGATGAGGTTTGCAGAGATTTGGCCATGATGGAAAGTTATCTATGATGTTCATCAGACCCGTTTAGGTATATAGTAGAGTTGGAAAGGTGGCTTACCAATTTCTCTACGACCTCGGTTTCACTGGGTGTATGATGTTTTCCATGTATCCCAGCTGAGGAGATACGTGCATGACCCATATCACGTCATCGACCATGGAAAGCTAGACATCGACGATGGGGAGACATTTATGGAGGTTCACATAGAGATTGAGGATTGATAGGAGTGGGTCCTTCATGGGAGGTGGATAAATTTTGTGCGCATAAGTTGGAAACACATGATATTTAGGAGGGAACATGGGAGTGGGAGGCTTAGATTCATGTTTAGAACCCCCACATGATTTTCTAGTTTTTGTGATGTGGCTTTCGGGGATGCAAATACCTAAGGTGGGGAGAATGTAAAGACCTGAAAAAATTCCATGTAATATATTGAAATTATATGGAATTTTATGTGTCTGTGAAAATTGACGGTGCATGATACTATGGCCCAGTGTGCCTGGAATGAATTTATGATTTTTATGGTACGTTCAGTAAACGTGTGTGTGGGTTTTTCTATCTTTTTAACTGAATCTCAGAATTGAAATTTGAGGGAACCGTTGAACTCACTAAGTCAATATTCTCTTAAGGAGAATTTCACTTAAAACATAGTTGTTGAGGGTAGAATATAGTTTTTCAGTTTTTCATGGAAGAAGAAAAATTAAATATTTATCATTTTTTTTCTTTTGAAACCCCTCTTTTTGAGTTATGGGGGTGGGGACCACCAAAACAAGAAAACCCCCATTTTCAATTCAAGTGGTGGGGACCACCCACACCTCTCTTAAATTCGTAGAATCCCCTTGGAATCCTCCCCTTTAATTGTCACAAGGCAATATAATTAATTCTTCCATTTAATTATGCCAACACAATACAATTAATTGTGCCTTTTAATTGTGCCAAAACAATACTATTTATTATGACTTGTAATTGTGACAACATTAATTTTGACAACAGAAATTAAATTGATTAAACTATTATAATTTTTTGTCTCCTCAATTTCTTGGAGAAATCATTGGAGAAAGGGAGGCTTGGGGAGAACATTGGAGAAACTCTTTCTCCAATGAAGAACGCCCTCCCTAATGAAGAATGAGGAACTGACCCCGAGCCCGGATCAGAAGAAACAAACACCAACATTCTTCAATGACTTCATCTTCTAACTCGTGACACCTCCAACGATCTTTTGAGGAAGGGATTATTGTTTTGAATACCCCAATACCTGTTCTTTATGTACTTCATTATTCATGAATAAACATGTCTCTTTCTACCATTCTAACGTTGAAGGTTCAGGACAAACTAAAACAGCCAATCCTCTCTGCAACCATTGTAAATTTTGATTATCATGAAATTATGGCAATGTCCTGAGTCAAGTGTGGAAATTTTCAGAATGATGAATGGTCCACCGGTGTAGACCTAGTGACCCAAAGAACGTCGCCAGTTACCATGTAGGTGACTGTCACCGATGGAACTCAAAAGCAGTGGTTGGTGTCTTGCCTGAACACAATAGCAGTTGCAGTGTGACCATGCCGCCGGAGAAGGGTTGTGGCCCATCAGCCATAGGGGAGTGAGGGTGGTGGCCAACGCACAGTTGGCCGCGTGATGGGGGTGGAGGCGTGAGTCCACGCTGCCCGGTGTGCAAGAGCCGTGGCGCGAGTCCGCGACAGCGATGGAAGGACAGTCAGCTCGTTGTGAGCCGCCGGGGATGGAGAGGCGCACGACCGCATTCCGCGGATGAGGGTTGGCCATCCGGTCAGCCGTGGGCCGCCCTGCGTAGGCCGTCCCATGGGCCACCCAGCGCGGGCCGCCTAACGGGCCACCCAGTTGGCCAGACTCGGACCAGCTTCGACCCTTTTCACACATTCAGCCATAACATGAGCCAAAGGCATCAATTTGATGAAACGTCTAAGGTACCAGAAACCATGTATTGATATGGTCCTTTTGGTATACCCCACTTGAAATTTGGATAACTTTTGGGTATGGTCTACATGGATTGAACACGAATCCAACCAGGCCCTCGGAACTAATAGGACAATAACATATAGACCATGCGTCCAATTGAGGCATTGTTTGATGAGTTGAGACCCATATAACATGGCGTTCCTTTGGGATACTTCTTCATGGGAATTTGAGGATGTTTGAGTATCGACCTATGGATTGAGTTGCAGACCCTCCTGGAATCATGTGAGCTTAGTGCGGGAACCCTATAGCTGGTTTCAACATGATAATGGGATCCTATGTGGGTCTTTGCTTCAAGATCCAACACGGATATTTGTTCGAGAGTCTAACCATGATCCGGTCTATGAATCCACATGGGACTACTTTAGGATCCTACGTGGGTCTGCTGTATTTGGATCCTATGGGGGTCTGATGATTAAGGATCCTACATGTGTCTTCTATATTAGGATACTATGTGGGTCTAATGATTTAGGATCCTATGTGGGTCGGATGATTTAGAATCCTACATGGGTCTATCTCTTAATAGAGTAAGATTATTCTGTAGTTACATCTAATCATCTTTACTAACACACCAATGTTATACCTGGTGTGAGCGAAGTCTTTACCTTTATGGTAATCATCTGTGTGGTGTACCTTTGTGGTGCATAATTTTCTTGTTATACCATTGTGGTATTCTTCTATGTAGAGTTACCTTTGTAGTGCATACCTTTGTGGTGTTACCTTCATGTTATTCTTCCCTTCGTGGGATAGTTGATCATCGGGCTTATGAGTTGGGCCTTGTGATTCTTCATAATCGAGATGGGTTTACTTGACAACTTAAGTAAATGTATGGGAATATACCTAAGTAGAGTTGTCAGTCAGTTTCATGCATTGTGGTTTATCAATTGTAGATTTGTGAGACCTTATATTGTATCGGGGTCCCTATTGGGTATCATTATTCTCACCTATCCAAGGGTTATTCCCGCACCTTGTTCTGATTGGTGAAGTAGACATACATCATTGATCGAGGCTAAGGGTACTAGGATTAGAGGTAGCTCGAAGGTAGACATTAGACAAGGCTTACCGAAGAGACAACCATTTGAGATCCGTACCTACCCTTCATGTAGGATCCTTGGCGAGTGTTCAAAAGAGATGTTCCAGTTTAGTTATACTTCCCAGTTTTCTAGTACTTTCCAGTTGGGCTTGTATTGTGGCCTTTTTTCTTATTGTACACACTGTTTTTACTATACAATTTACATGAGTTTGTATCTTCTTGTGTTCTTGGTTGCGTGTGTTTACAGGTTATAAAGGCAATGCCTTCCTTGTTTTTAAGGAATACGCCTTTCACTGCTAGTCGCCAGCCCATGGCATATGGAAGGTGGGTTGGGGGTAGTCACGACATAGGCCCCAGGGGACAGGTTGTGACAATAAATACATAATTAATTTTAACTAATGGAATTAAATCAAAGATAATATTTCAATATCAGTAATATAAATCATATATTGAACCATAATAAACAAATTCCATTTATTTAATACTTATAATTTCATATTTATGAATACTTTATTACCGATGCAATCAATGCATCATCATTTTGTCATAATTAAATTTATTTATATAATGTCTAAAAATAATAAATAAATTATCAGAATATAGGATATATATTTATCATCCTAATTACTACTTATAGTCAAAGTCTTCAATTACATAACCTCAAATAAAAAAAAATTCAGTAAAATATACATTTTCCTGTTAGATTTCACTTTCCTTTAAAATAATTCTTATAACATGTCATTATCACACCCAAGTGGCTCAATGGGGGCCCGAAATCCCCCCAAGTATTCCCATTGTTGGAAATATCTCATCCAAATTTTTTAGGACACATGTTAGTGTAGTTTAATATTATTATAAAATTATTATTTATCCTTATTTACTAGAATTATCCTTTTTCCAATATAAATAAAATACTTATAGACGTTACACTTCATAATGTCCAAAAATTAAGTGCATATATACACAATTTAAAATTTATTATTCAAAATAAGAAATCTATTTTTCTTAATTCAAAACAAAAATTTTTTAAAAATTAATTTAAAATTAATTCGCGTTGTAAAAAAAAGCATTTTTTTCAAAATTTAATGGTTAAATTATAACAACGTACCAATATTGGATTAAATGATAAAAATATAATCCAACTACAATTTAAAACTAATTTAAATGAATATATAACAATATAAATAAATTATATGAAAATGCTGTTTTGAATTAAAATGGAGTATTTTTCAATATTCATTAAAAATGATCATTATAAAAAATACTACCAAAAATATGTCCAAATTAAAATTTTATGTCAGAATTTTATAGAAGAAGTTTATTTTCTCAAATAGAGTATAGAAAATGGAAAAAAAACTGTATTTAAAATGGGTTCTCTATCAAAATTCGATAAAGCTGTATTTTTAGAAAAATAAATCTTTTATATGAAAAATTAAATTTTTTAATATCATATATATAAAACATATAAGTTGAATTTAAAACATTATATTGAATATGTAACATATATTCTTCATTAAATAAAAACACATAAAGAGTGATTAGATTTTATAAACACAATTTTTGTCTATTAAATGGGATTTCATAAAAACATATCCTCTATATTCCATTGGTTTTTATTTCCATTTTTATTAATTTGGTAATCATTGAATCATTATTTAAACCTATGTAAACAGTATTTAAAAATTTAGTCGATATTATTCATTCATTCCATTCCAATAACTAGTCATTTATATCCTTTTTGAATAATAATAATTATAGAATTATCATTGGTATAACTCAAAGTTGCGTTCAACGTATGATTTTAGTGTAACCCATTGTTGCGTATCAAGTACACTATTGGAAAAATAATCAACTTTAAATGTTAAATTTATATATTATTCATAAATATTAGTTGAAAATAAAATGTATTATTCTATAAATACAGTGGTCATTACGCCATTCCCCATTTTGGAAATTACATGCTTGCAATTATAAAATTGGGTTCGAAAAAATCATTAAAAATACCACATCCAAAAAAGGGTTAATAAAAATACGACTTTAAAAGAACTAATGTTAAGTAAAAAAGTTTAACTATGATAACAAATACCAAGATTCCATGTTGTAATACATGTATCTGGAAGAGGAAACCAACCATCTTGTTCTGATGGATAATGATAGAAAACATGATTAGGAGAATGTTAACAACTAGAAAACCATAAACATGTGATGGGTAAAACAATCAGAAATTTCCTAGTAGGAAAAGTAAATGGATTTTTTTTGTTTTAAGGTCCTTTTCAAAATTATGAGTAATTTATTTATGAGCATGTCTGTGAACATAATGAAATATAATAACTTGATGTAAGTTTATTTTATAAGTAAAATTTCGTCCACATTATATTCATAGAGTATAATGTACATCCCTAAGAATAACATTAATTATAAAATATCACAAAAACCCTAAATAATATAAATATCATAAAATTGAAGATCAAAATTTAAGGCATACGTCCACATTAAAAACATACAAAAACATAACCCCAAAAAAATCTCCCAAAAATACCCTTAAATTCATATTATTACACTCACATAAAACCTCAGAAGGTGTATCTAAAACCAAGAATATATGTTTATCCTTCAAAAAATACCAGTCTTTCACGAGTTTCACTAACTACAACAGAAGTCTCAATATCAACTTTATTATCATAAAAATAATTTCCCAAACCTTTGTATTTCTGATCATACTGATTTCCTCCCTAGGTAATTAACATCAGACACATATTTTCATAAAGTCCAAACTCATTGTAGAAAATGAATCTTAATATAGACTGGATATATTATATATGATTAGTCAACTGTTCATAACACTTTTCTTTACAGTCACAAAGCTTTTGACCAAACATTCCATAACTGTAACACTTTCCAAATCCTAAAATATGTTACCCAAAATTTATATTACCATACATGGAACAAGTTTTCAGATTACCTCTAGAATTCATAGTTGGTTTCTTCTCTATTTCATGTTACTTTGACCATTTCTTACATTTTTCATCTAGTGGAACATAAGATCAGCAAAATCCATTTCAACTTTCTCAGCACAACAATCAACCTTTTCATTACGTTTAAATTTTTTTGGGATTCTAATGCTATTCGTAGCCCTGGATTCCATACTGAGTAAAATCTATTAATTTTTTTTGACAATGTCATGAATAAAATATGGAACATATCTGGAAAATATTTTGATGTTCTCATCATATGAGGCAATTTATTCATCATCCTTGTGCTTTAAATCCATGAATTGTTTATCCATCCTAAGACAGAAAACTAGAGGGAAATATTTCTCATGGAAAATACACTTAAATTCTTCTGATCCTATGGAATCAAGATCATTTTCTCTCTATTATTATTTACTAATGACCACCATCAAAAAACTTCACCTTCAAAAGGATAGATGTAAAGAGTTATCTTTTGACGTTCTAAACAACCCATGATTCCAAATATCTTCTCCATGGTATTTATACATCCATCAGCAAAAACTGGGTCAGATAATCTATTGAAGGATGGGGGTTGTTTCCTCATAAAATGTTCAACTAGAGATATATTCATCAGTGTTTGATTAAGATGATCTCAGGTATTAATTAAACTACCATTTATAGCTTGAGTCTACTTCTCCATCACTGCAACAAAATGTTCTGTTCTAATTCTCACCACCACATGTTGGTGATTTTAAAAGTTGTTTTCCTCTTGATTCCTTCACATTACAGAATTATTAAATATTATTTGGGAAACCATTATGAACATTCAATGTTTATATTTAGAAAGAAGGTAATATTAAAATGATACATTATTTTAACACAACCATAAGGTAAAATCCTATAATGGAAATAAATTACCTCCATTATAACCTCCAATGTTATCTAAACTATCCTAAGATACCATCTATAAGGCTCCAAACATAAATATTACCTAATCTAGAGTTACATCAAGAATTCACATTGAGGATATTCTTAGTTTTAGTCCTTTAGAGGATTTGGACATATCTATTATCAAACAAATGCATAGAAATAAAATGTGGACACTTCAAACAATATCTATTTCTTCCATAAAAATAAAACATTTAAAAATAATCATAGTTCCTTTTCATGATTTATCATCATAACTTTTACATTACTCCATCATTTAATCTATTATCCCATGAATCATTTGAAAACATTTAAAACATGGAATGAGCACAAAAATGTCAATAAAGGACATAAACGTTTTTTAAAAACATAGTTTAATTAAAACATGATAAAACCATTAAATGTTCCTTGAATGGATAAAACAATAGATTTTATCATGAATAAAACTCATAATTTCTTATAAATGAAAGAAAAACCAATATAATTCATATAAAAAAATATTACGCGACATAGTGCATCATATATATAAAACCCTTTCAAACATCTTCCAATATGTTTAACCAACTGGTCAACATCCAAATTGGAGATCTATAATGGGTATAACCCTTTGTATAAGTTATATCGGACTCACAAGTGAACTATAATGAAGAAACCCCTTAGTATATGTTGTGTTGGGATCACCCATGAGCAATAATGGGGCTCAACCCTTCGCATAAGTTGTGTCGGGCTGACCTGTGAGTTATAATGGGTCTCAACCCATCGTATAAGCTATGTGGGGCTCCCCCATGAGAGATAATGGTTCTCAATACTTTGTTTAAGCAATGTTGGGATAACTTGTGAGCTCTGATGGTGCTCAAACCTTCTTATAATATATATCTGGCACACCCACTTCAGGTAATACTCATGTACCATTTTATGAATAAAACATGTTCATCACAAAACCCCTTTTGGAAAAATTCTTCTTATCCCATATGAAAAAAATTTCTATATAAAAATACCACTTTCATTTAATAATACCATTTTCTATACCATGATTCCAAAATAAAGGAATAAAGGATTTATCTAAAATACACTGAGCCTTATAGAGGAAACCAAATATAAAATAATGGTTATGGCGGTGGATATGTCGTTATCTCCATATACATTAAAACACATAACATTCCTTTTTTCATTTTTTAAAGAAAGTAAAATTATATTTATAAAAATAACACATTTATAAACATTGAAAGAAATTGTAGATATACAATAGATGCATTTTATAATCATTTTATATCATTATAAATAAATATTTAAATTAATATCATGAATACAATGAATTGATAATTAAATCTTTAAACAATCATAGTGTCCCATTCCACTTTCATCATTTAAAACTAAATATGAAAGAATTAATAAATAAAATTATCATAGGTTCAATATGGATATGAAATTTCAATGTTGTTGTATATACTACTTATAAATATATATAGGCGGATATTATCAAGAAATACCTCAGTGAAAGGAGAAATAGACGAAGTCCAACACTATGAGTCAAACTTGTCTCATTCATTATTTAATTTCCTGAATAATATTTTTATGATAGTTTCTACTCTATTTAGATATTTTTCAATGTAATATTCATTTTATATCACTTATTACCTTTTTATAACAAATATTAAATTATTTTAGTTCATATTGGACATTTCGTCAACGTTCGACACTTGAATCAAAAATGGACTTGTTTTGATGAAAATTATCCATGTATTAAAAATTACATAATCACCAAAATATTATTCATGATTTTAGTATCATATATATCCATTACATATCTATTTTTAACATTCCATAACATTTTGAGATATGAAATGAAATGCACTATTCATGGATACAGTAATCCCTACGTATGCATGAACGCTACATAAATTTATTTATCATATATAATAAAATGAAAATTAAATGATACATTGGTATATTATAATTCCATTATAATAACATATTCTATATACATTACATATTTTCAGTAACTATATCCATTATGTGTTCTATTTATGGCATGAATGTGTCGTATGAATTTGAGGGGGCGAGAGACCACACTTCCTCAAATGAAATTACTATATTTACAAATTATGGAACAAATAAAAGGTATGTTGTAAAATAATAATACAGAAGAAAAAATAAAATATAAATAAAATATATATCATATATGAATATTGTTTCATCATAATTTCCACCATGATAGGTTGTAGGGTAAAATTGAACAGTCGACGTTTCGTGAGGCAGTAGATCCCCATCCACAGAAACAGTATGTTCATATCCATTAGATGGTGGTGTAGGTAATTGTAGTTAGAATATTTCTCATAAAACATACTTTTATATTGAGGATATAGGTTTTTTTATTAAAAATATATATAAAGATCATAGTTAGTGTAGAAGGAAACTAAAAAATGAACTTTTGAAAAGATGTTATCCCTAAATCCGGTAACTTCTATTGATTTGACAGAAAATGAATTCAAGAATTTTCTTCAACCCATGGTAAGGATTCTATGTGTAATGGAGGGATTTAGGGTGCTTATTTTCTTTGAAATTGGATGATTCATGGGAAATTAGAGGTGTTTGTAAGTGGGTAGAGTTTGTGGCATTTTATAAGAGGGAGGAGGGGCACTTTCGTATGGAATTTTAATATTATTTTATTATAAATTGCTTTTTGGTTTCAAATGTTCCCAAAGTCAATTATATCAAATATAAAATGCTTCAGGGTCTAAAAACACTCATCCAATTGGTTTTTTAAATGTTTATTTCACAAAAAATATCCATTTAATTTAGCTTTAACCCTTAGGTAAAAACATTAACTCTTACCATGTCATTGTGGATTTTCATAATATATTATAACTATATTTAATATAAAATTCCAAGAGAACCATATGAGCATCATTACTAGAATTAGTAAAATTATATTAATTAGTTGGTTGATGATTAGATATTAATGACTATAATAACATTAATAAAAAATAATTTGTTTTAAAAAGACATTTATGTAAATTTTGAAACTACAATGTAATTGATTTTTGATAAAGTCAAAAAAACATGATACCTTTGAACAAAAAAAATTAACACAAATATAAAATTTAAATAAAATCCATAATTTTTTTATTTCTTAAAAATAATAATATTTCATTTACATAATTATCTATAATATCATTTATTAGAATCCTTTATTAATGAAGTAATCACTATGTCGTCACTGTGTCCTAATTAAAATTTGTATTTAGTGAATAAAAATTATAAATAAATTTAAAGGATATAGGAAATATTTTAAGATTTATAATTACTAGTTATAGTCTATGAGATCAGTTATATAACCCGATTTAAAAAATGTTTTAGTAAAAGATACATGTTTATTTTATATTTCTCTTTACCTAAAATTAATTCTTATTACATGGAATTATCAAACCCATGTGGCTCCATGGGGTTCCAATGTGGACCCAAGAATGACCATATTCGTACATATCTCATTAAATATAATTACCAAACATGTTAGGGTCGTTTAATATTATTATAATATTGATTCTTACCCTTACGTAACTGATTTATCCTTTTACAGTGGTAAATAAACTTTTTTCTTGAGTTACAAAATTCATAATGTACAAAAAGGTAACATAACTATTTATGAAATTTGAACCATATGATTCCAAATATGGAATTCATTTTTCCAAATAAAAATACCAAACTTTTCAAAATTAATTTAAAAATAATTCCCTTTGTCATAACCAAAAAGCGTGATTTTATGATGTAAAAACTACCAAAAGATTGACAAGTGTTTATATCGAATTTAAAAGTTAAATTACATCCAATGAAAAATATTATATTAAATTATAAAAATATAATCCAATTAAACTTTAAATCTAATTAAAACAACAATCTTATAGTATAAATAAATTTCATGAAAAGGTAGTTTTGAATTAAAATGCATTATTTTTCACTATTCATTAAAAATGACCTTTATTAGAAAATTACCAAAACAATATCCAAAGATAATTTTTATGTCATTATTCTATAGAAGAAGTTTATTTTTTCAAATAGATCATATAAAAGTGACCAAAATATATACGTAAAAATGGTTCACAATCAAAAGTCAGTAAAACATCATTTTTTGATAACTACTTCATTTTTCTTAAAAATTGAATCTTTTTGTATATATTATATAGAAAACATATCAAATGAAAATAAAATATTACATTGAATATATATAAATTATTTTTCATTAAATAAAAAAAAGAAAATAGTGATATGATTTTATAATCACAATTTTTCTCTTTTAAATAGGTTTGCATAAAATCATATCCTTTATATTCCTTTGGTTGTTATTTCCATTTATTATAAATTTTGTAACCAATGAATGATTAGTTAAACATGTGTTATCATTTTTCAAAACACAATTAATATTATTTATTCCCACTATTCCAATAGTTAGGCTTTAACTACCATTTAATATAAAAATAATTATTGAATTATTTTTTATTATAACTCAATATTATGTACAATGTAAAATTTTGGATAAACATATTATTTTGTGTCAATTATGATATCCAAAAAATCATCCACTATTAATGTAATATTTATATCTTATTCATATATATTAATTGAAAAAGGTATTATTCTATAATTAATTGGTTTGTTAAATTTATTGTATAATAGGATGGAATTAATAGAATATACAGAAATTTGAATCATAAATATTGAGAGGTAATAAAGAATTTTAATCCTAGTGATAGAATTCAAGAAGAATGGATGATGATAGAGTTTCTTGAATTATTGGGTTCAAAATCCGAAATTATTGTGGGATAAATTTCATAGAACAAAAACATCAGCTTAATAAATAAATAGTTTACATTCCATTGTAGAATAAACAAACATGTATGAATTTTGGATTTTTAGTTGCATTCTAATAGCACTTGTTGGTTCAACATATCTCATAAAACTAGCATATTTTTTAAAACCCTAAAAAATAGGAGAAAAATAGAACATAGAAAGCACAATATTCATGTAACTAACTGTAGGGTGGGAAGATGAAAATAAGGATTTTAAGTTATATATTATTAACAAAAAAGCAACCAGATAAAACATAGAATTAGATAATCCAAAAAGTGTAAACAATGATAGAAAAAATTAATATATCGTGGTCCCTAGAGAATAGTATTCAACTTATTTCAAACATGAAGGAGTAAATATGATAATTGATAGATAATTAACCTTACAACCTGGTATGGGTAATTGATATCATAAAACAATAAGAGAAATATAAATGTGTCATTCCCGGTCAGTGAGAGAGGTTACATAGACTAGATTTAAGGAGTAAAAATGGTATCACGATCATTGATAGTATGATGGGGGTTTATTGTAGGTAATAATTAGGGATCCACCATAATTATAAATGGGTATTAATATTTATATAGGTGAATGTTTATAGTGGATAACCTTCTAATATTTACGTTGGGAGGGGTAGCATCAGTATCTAAAAAGATCTAAATGGTATGAAATGGGGGTTGCAACTAGTCATCCTCCTAATTTGTAAATATTCATAGATGACCATTTAAGGAGGGACCTGGGGAGAGACTATGAAATAGAATAACATGCATTTTTGAATCTTTTCCATGACTCCTAGTTTTATATTTTACAAGTTCATGTCAATTTTATCTAATATCTCTTCAATATGATAAAATGTCCAAAACTATCCAAGGTCACTGCTCACCTGATCAATCATTTCCACCCATATAAATTCATTAAAGGAATTCTTGGACCCTTATTTTAGTAAAATAGTTCCCATGAATTACGAAAGTAGAATTGGGATATATTTTTCTCAAAATTCATAATTAATAAATCTGTATAATATTACAAGGTAGCTGACATGACCATACATAATTGGGCTTCCATAAAAAATAGATAACTTATGTTTTATAAAACATAATTATAAATAATTCAATTTCTAATAATATACATTAAATAATTAATAACATTTCATTATATTTGTATAAAAAGACAAATTTTCTTATAAATTTCTAATGTTTTTCTAGGTGATAAATATACATGATGATAAAAAATTCAGTATCCAAATCAAAATATGAGATACTCTTCGTGAGATATATTTAACCTCTAAAAACAGAAAAAAATATCCATGAGTAACATAGTTTATGTAATTGTCCGGACCACTCCAACCCATTACTTTATGAAAATGTGGTGTTAGAGGGGTTCTGGGAGGACAAGATAACTTATCCCTAACGCTTTTCCAAAATCTTCCTTTTCATTGAACAGTTTCAATGGTAGACAGTTGTGAACTGTAACATCACGTTACGTCTTCCGGTACTTTTGATGTTTATAGCTACCCTTGATTTAGAGTAGTGACTTGGGGGGGTGAGTTTGGGAGAATATTTAAGAAAACTAAAGGGAAATAGATTTGACATGGGTGGGACACAGTTTGTCTAAACCATGCCGCCAAACTTTGCGAGGTTGGTATTGCAGGAAGTAGCTTCCGCACAGGAGGCGCACATTTTGTCATACCATGTAGCAAAACCATGCGAGAGGGGTGGTCAAGGCAGTAGCTAATGCATAGTTAGCGCACAGTTTTTCAAACCATGCGGACATACCAAGCCGACACTTAAACTCGATCAAAAAATTGTGGATCTCAACCGTTTCACCTCTAACATGCTCGTTTAAACTTTTAATCAGCCATAACTCAGGATTAACCTCCATTGAAGGTAGAAGAACCTCTCCCAATAATTTTGGAGGTGATCCTAAGGATTCTTGTATCAAATAGAAGCCTTTTTTTGAGGTATGTGATCATTCTTATTCGTTCTTATTTATTCTTGTTTGGATTTTTGGATCCACTTGGATCTATTTCTCCTCTTCTCTCGTTTTCTTAGATACAAGTCTCCTAAGGGTAGATATAAGTGTTTCAATTCCATATATGATGAGTTTTGGTCTTGGTTGAGTTAGGAGAAGAGATCTAAGGAAGACTCTTTGAGAACCAACCCATCATTAATGTGCATTCTTCATTTGTAGGGGCTTTCATAAAAAACCCTTGAGGTAGGGGATTCATTTATTCTATTTCTTTTACGTGCAACTATAATGTCAGCATGTTTTATCCTGCTGTATGAAAATGGAATTGACATAATAAATATTTGAACCAGATAAATAAATCGATATTGGTCATATGTTGTTTCCTCTTGTTTTGATAGATAGTGTGATATCTATTCTTGTTCCTGATGACAATCGGTAATGAATGTAAATCAGGGTTAATTTATAATTATTTTTCTAATGATAAAGAGGCATGAATACAAATCTGGTTATTTTTATAAATTGATGTTAATCAAATTGGATAGGTAACCATGTTTGATCAATTTTGATAGCTTACTGGTTAGGTTCCCGATTTTGAAACTAACGAATTAAAAATATGTTAATTCAATATGGATTAAAGAACTACTTGTTCGATAATTCATTTAAGGGTTCTAAGTTAGCCTCTTGATTGTTAAAGGGATAATAGGCTATTTGATGTGATGTTTGTTTTTCTTGTTGCTTGTGTTGTGACGTGATCCTGGATGGTTGTTGTGATAAGTGGGGGCATAGAGGCCTTTTGGCTGTGGCAAAGGATGACACCAAGAGTGGAGAGATGCATCAGTTTATGCAAGTGGGTGTTGGAGAGGACACTCGGATAGATGGAATGGGATGGATGTGATTGTTGGTTGCTTGCTGGTTCTTTGGTAGTTTATCTTCTTTACTATTCCCCACTGCTCGAGGCAGCTGGTCTTGCATACCCTTCTCTTGAAATAGGCGAAGACACGTGGGGTATGCCACGTGCTTTCTATGTTTAGCTTCTCAAGGGGGAATGGGTCTACGCTCTTTCTATAGGTGGCAAAGGCTCGACAGGTAGTACATCTACTCACCGTGTTGAGCCCCATTGTGTTCAGTAGCATAGAATGCTTTTCTAGAATTCCTTGGAATATGGGAAAGTGTTTCTGTAATAAATAATTGATTAAATGGCGTTAACCCATGGGATTGGGGTTTATGGAACATAATGATGAGGTTTTAATTTTGAAGTAACAATTGACTTGGGTATGTTTCTAATGAAACTTAATGTGGAATATTTCATTTATAATTAATTTTTAATGAATTAATTAACGTAAAGTGTAAGTGAAATGAAAAAGGGAATGAAGTGACCTAGTATAGTTCTTTAAATGTTTGTGTGATTATAAGATCCCTAGTCTTAGAAGTAGCAGCCCAGAGTCTGAGAGACATTAGTTGAAATTGTGTATATGACTAGGTTATGCCCATAGTGTGGTTGTGGGTTATCATATATCATGTACTTCTTGTGTTTCTATGCACTACTCAACCCTTTCAGTAAGGGAAACTGACACCCTGGGGATTATGAGCCTTGGGGGGGGGGGGGGGGGGGGTTTCCCCAACATTCCAGTGGGAGGATGAATGGATGACTACCACCATTGGCCCCGCTCTCTTCTATTGGTAGTTACTTGTGCCATCAGGAACAATGGTTAGTTTTCCCCATATATTTGTGTAGAGGGATGTAATGGCTTTTGGTTATTCACAGACACATATTCTAGATATAGTATTCTATGGATAACTATAGTTGTAACATGTATAGGTTGTGATAGCGTGAGGATCCTTACTCGTTGTATGGGCTATAAAGGATTGAGGTATAATACCCAATGTATGATACTTGTTATGCGAGATGTGGTGGCTCCCGGAAACTACCTAGTAACATTTGGTTATGAGGATGGTCTGGTGCTTTGCCTAGGTGTCTACGGGCAAGCCTTGTGGTGCACGAGGTGCATATTGTGGTGCTTCGCCCAGGTGTATACGGGCAAGACTTTTTGGAGAGAGAATCTCAGAACGTGAGACATTGGGACAAAGCATCAAGACAATGGGGAATTAGTAGTGGGGTACCAATTATATTCTTTACTACATGCTATATTCTTGTATGCATTACTTTGTGAGAGTAGCCATGGTGTGGTTCGGAACTTAGTATAGATGCTTAGGTAATGAGTTAGTTTCACTTGTTTTTCACTGTGCTTTAGCGTGCTCTATTTACTTTTTCACGAGAGGCTTTAGGAAGGATCTTTCGTATTATATTGTTATACACACCCTATGTATATATAAATGGGGTTTCTGGTCACATAGATCAGGTTGGAGATCAGGGTGGTTACTACTAGCTTGTGGTTGCAGGAACTGTTTGGGCTTGTGGTTTCTACTGTTTTTACATTCTTTTTGGTGCTTGTAGTTTTTACCCTTTTAGTTGTAGTACTATTTCATGACATTTCATATATGAACTTGGGTTTTTTATATTCCAGTTCTAAGCTGGAGTTGATTGGTGTCTATCTTATCTCTCTCTTGCACATTTGTTCTCTTAGAGGGTAATGCCTCTCATTTCTGTGTTTACTATACCCTCGGTGCTAGTCGCCAACCTGGGACCTAATAGAGGTGGGACTCAGGGGTCATTATCTCCCTTATAACATTGTCGGCCCAATAGGGGTACACTTTGTGGGGAGGGGGTCGTGACATAGTAGTTTCAAAGGTCTGGTTGAGGGATAGGATGGTGTTTTGCGTTAGGCACACATGAGGTTGCAAGGGTTGGTAGTGCAACAATTTCATTCATGTTTAGAAAGTTAGGTAAACACTAGAGACCAGATGAGACATTGGAATTTAAGGCCCCCTATGATCTAATATACAGACCATCATGTTTACAATGGTTACTAAACAAGGTGATACTAGTTACAGGGTAGAGAACTAGGAAAGGCTCGTGCATCATTATTCTTCGTGTTTGTGTATGAATGGGTAGACCTTGGGATAGGTTAACCTAAAATTAATAAAAGGAAACAGTTAATTAATTAATGTTGAGTCTTCTATATTCTGAGTTTAGGAGCTCTAATGGTTATTTGTTTTACAGGTATGGCTCTAGGTCGATGTCCTCATTAGGTTTGCGTAGAATATGTTCAGAATGATGTTCTATCAGGTCGCTGTAGGGTAGAGGTTGACGAGGAAGTCACTTGGTGGAAGACACTCTGATAGTTTCAGTTCCAGAGTCTGGAGAAGTACGAGGGATCCATTTCAGATGCAGTAAGGGAACACTGGTTGGAGGAGGTCACGATAGGATTCAGTTAGATCCATGCTCTTAATGAGCACTGGGTGTCCTTAGCTATGACAATTCAACTTGGACCAGCAAGAAAGTAGTGGTGATTGTACCTCAGTGATCATGAAGATTCAGCGATCTCATGGGAGGAGTTCTGAGACATGTTTAGAGTCGAGTTCCTTTCTTTGACTGCGAAGGAATCTAGTCGCCAGGAGCTTCATACCCTTTGACATGGGAGTTCTACTGTTCGAGAGTTTGTAATCTATTTTAGGAACCTTTTAAGATATTCTTCAGACATGTTACCAGATGAGGAGGCCAGAGGTAGGCACTTCAAGGAGGCTATACATCCAAAGATCCATCGCCATGTCACCCCATTTATGCTGAAGACATATCTAGAGGTGCGGGAGGGGGGGAGAGGTTGTCGAGATGACTTTGTCCACGACCATCTCATCACGAGAGGGGGATCATCATGATACCTCATGAACCAGAGTTATTGTCTGGGGTTCTCGGTTTTTAGGGCAGATGAGTTTCTATTAAAACCGGAGGTAGGTCCCAGCCCTTCAAATCTTGTTTCTCCAGATATAGCAACTCTCAGGCTTCTTCCACAGGATCAGGCACTTTTTTTTCTTGTAGTGGTTGTGGAAATCAGCAGAGGGAGTGCTTGACCTTTCAGAGCAGTCATTGTGCACCAGGCGCAACCCTTCCTCAGAGAGCAGAGTGCATCCGTGGTGGTGATCATCATCTAGGTCAGAGAGGCCTTAGAGAAGGTCATGGTCAGCTTCATGCTCTCGTGTGTCTAGCCCCAGGTGAGTTAGATGTCGTTCAAGGCACCATTTTCTTATTTTCTACCATGGTGTATTCCTTGTTTGATTCAGGGGCCACACACTCTTTCATATCACCTACCCTTGTCAATTCTTTGGGACATGAGGTAAAGAGGCTTCCAGTGCCCTTGGCATTGACTACGCTAGCTGGATGTCGAGCTGACCTTTTTGAAGTATGTAGAGACTGTAAGCTATTGTTGGGGAAACAATGATCTTGGGGAGATTTCCTATGTTTATGAATACAACCATATGATGTCATCCTCAGCATGGATTGTTTATATTCAGTGCAGGCTGTCGTCGATTGCTTCCGGAAGAAGGTTGTTTTCTTTGGTGCGGATAGAGAGAAAGTGGTGTTTGTTGGTGACTAAGATCCTCATATAGTTCATAGGCACGTTCCATCCTTATCATCTCTGATGGATGAGATGATACTGAGTTATTCTGAGGTTTAGCAGATCGAGTTTTCTAGGGTCGTAGAGGACTACCCTTATGTCTTTCCAGAAGAGGTTGTAGCATTAACCCCTCGACAAGAGATCAAGTTTGTGATCGAGCTACAACCAGGAGTGTCTTATGTCTCTATGTCTCCATATAGTATGTCCCCTTCTGAGTTATGAGAGCTACATATATAGCTTGATGGTCTGTTATAGTGTGGTTTTGTTTAGACGAGTGTGTCACAGTGAGGTGCACCAGTTTTGTTCATCAAGAATGCCGACGACAGTTTGCAGTTGTGTGTCTATTATCATCGATTAAACAAAGTGACAATAAAGAATCAATATCCTCTTCCATGAATTGATGACTTATTCGATCAACTTAAGGGTGCAAGTTGGTTCTCAATGATCTACTTGTGGTTAGGATATCATCAGATTTGTGTGAAGGATGAGGATATCCCGAAGACTGCTTTCCATTGTCGTCATGAGCATTATGAGTTTGTTGTAATGCCATTCGGCATGATGAGTGCTCCAGCTGTGTTCATGGAATTGATGAATGATGTGTTTTGAGAGTTCCTGGACATGTTCGTGGTAGTTTTCATCGATGACATCCTTGTATACTCCACATATGAAGAGGATCATGCAAAGCATATTGAAGCTGTTTTGGGATTCCTTCATCAACATTAGCTGTTTGGGAAGTTGTATAAGTGTGAGTTTTTTTCTCGTGAAGTTTGTTTCTTGGGGCATGTTTTGTCCCAATAGGGAGTAGTTGTGGATCCATTGAAGATTGAAGCAGTTGTGTCTTCGAGAAGTCCCCAAGAAAGTGCCAGTGGTGCAAAGTTTCTTTGGTCTCCCAAGATACTATAGGGGTTTCGTAGACAATTTCTCATGAGTTGAGACCCCTCTAATAGCTTTGACTAGGAAGGATCATCCATTAATATGGACTGATCAGTTCTAGGCAGCTTTCTTGTATCTATAGGAGAAGTTAGTATGTGCTCATGTCCTTTGACTTCCTTCTGATGGAGTTCAGTTTGATGTTTTCAGTGATGCTTCACATCTGGGGTTAGGTTGTGTTCTCTTGCAGCAGAGTTCTGTTGTTTGTTATGGGTATCGGCAATTACTTCCCAATGAATGAAACTATTCCACCCATGATCTTGAGTTGGCAGCTGTGGTGTTTTCTCTGAAGTTGTGGAGACATTACCTCAATGGTGAGAGATTTTTTGTTTTCACCGATCTAAGAGTATGAGGTATGTTTTCTCCTAGCATGACATGAAATTATTATAGCGTCGGTGGATGGAGTTTTTGAAGGAATACGACTTTGAAATATCATATACACATGGAAAGGGGAATGTTATAGCTGATGCGCTGAGAAAAAAGTCACTTAGTGATGCTGTGCGTGAATTAGGTGATTCATGAAGTGTAATGGAAGAACTGTTAGAATTAAATCTTGATATGGGAGAATTTGGGGGTAGATGTTGTCTTATTTAGATGATAGTACAGTCATCCATCATGCAGAATATAGAAGAGTCCCAATTGGTAGATTTAGAGGTGGAGGTATGGAGAGACCTAGTTGTTTGTGGTGATGCCTCTGATGCTTGGACCAAAGATGAACAACACTGCGTGTTGTATCATGGAAGGATTTTTGTTCCCTTGATGATGTGTGAGATGGTTCTCAGAGAGTTCCATAGTTTGACTTTACCAGTACATCCTAGTGTGAAAAAGATGTACCAAGCCTTGAGGATTTAGTTTTGGTGACCTAGACTAATGTGTGCATTTGCGGAGTTTGTGTCTCGATGTTTAGTCTGCTAGAAGGTGAAGGTCGAACAACGTGTTCTTGGAGGTCTTCTCCAGCCATTATAGATTCCTCAGTGGAAGTGGGAGGACATCTCAATGGAAGTTGTTACTGGTTTACCTCGAGCTCTGGGAGGACATGATGCGATTTGGGTGGTAGTGAATCATTTAACAAAATCGGCCCACTTCATAGCAATCAAGAAGTCAAGATCAGTGGAAGTTTTGTCGAGGTAGTATCTAGATGAGGTGGTGAGACTTCATAGATTCCCAAGGATGATCATTTTTTATCGAGATCCTCATTTTACCTCTAAGGTGTGGATAGGTCTCCAACATGCTTTCGGTTCTCAACTATGTCTTAGAACTTCTATTCATCCTTAAACATTTGGTCAGACAGAGCGAACCATCTAGACTCTTGAAGGCAAGTTACGCTCTTGTGTTCTTGATTTCAGAGGTTCATGGATGAGGCACTTACTGATGGTGGAGTTCTCTTACAATAATAGTTTTCACTCCTCCATCAGTATGGCACTGTTTGAAGCCTTGTATGGCCGACCTTGCTATTTTTATTTTTGATGAACTGGGGTCGGAGATTCAGTAATTCTCAGACCAGAACTAGTGCAGAATACAACAGAGATAGTTCCGGTGATTTGTGAGAGGATGAAGACAGCACAAGATCATCAGAAATCATATGAAGATCAATGAAAGAGACCCTTAGAGTTTAATATTTGGGATCATGTGTTTCGGAAGGTGACTCCCCCTCGTGGGAAGTGAAGGTTTGGTATTGGATGTAAGATTTCTCCCATGATTGTTGTACCTTTCAAGCTGTTATCTCGTGTTGTAGTTGTGGTGTATCGAGTAGCACTTTCCCCATAGATGAGTCAGATAAATGATGTTTTCCATGTATCATAGCTATTTCGTTATCTTCGTGATGACTCTCAAATCATCAATTTTGGTTAGATTGATGTTGATGATGATGCAACCTTTGAGGAGTGAGCTATGTAGATCCAGGACCGTAGTGATAAGGTGTTGCACAAAATTTCTATCCCTTTAGTTCTTGTCTTGTGGGGACATGGTGGCTTTGATTAGTGTACCTGGGAACGTGAGTCATAGATACATGCTCAGTACCCAGAGTTGTTTGATGTTTAACTCTTTTCATGTACCAATGTAGATTTTGTGGTTATGAGACATTCATGTTTATGATATGGCTCCCTTTTTTCTTTTGTGGCTTTCTCTCTTTTGAGAGGTATCTCGGTGGGTAGTTGTTCAGACCCTTTTTTGTTTTCACTTCAGGTGGGTTTTGCATTCTTGAGGACAAGAATGTTTTGAGAGGTATCTGATGTAATGTCCCATAGCTCTCCTACCCATTAATTTTTGAAAATGTGGTGTTAGAGGTGTTTTGGGAGGTCAAGGAAACTTATCCCCAAAACTTTTAAAAAATCATCCTATTCGATGAACTGTTTAAATGGTAGACAGTTGTGAACTATAACATCATGTTACATCTTCAGGTACTTTTGATGTTTATAACTACCTTTGTTTTGGAGTAGTGACTTGTTGGGTGTGTCTGGGTGAATCATTAATAAAACTAAAGGGAAATAGCATTCGCACGGGTAGCGCACGGTTTGTTTAAACCGTGCAGCCAAACTGTGAAAGGCTGGTCTTGGAGGTAGTAGCTTCTGCACAGTAGGCACACCATTTGTCTAACTATTCAGCCAAACTATGAGATAGGGGGTGGTCGAGGTAGTAGCTAACACACAGTTAGATCACGGTTTGTCAAACCATGTAGACTAACTGTGCGAGCACATAAACTAGATCCTAAAATTGTGGATCTCAACCGTTTTGCCTCTAACATTCTCATTTAAATTTCTATGGAGCCATAACTCGGGATTACCCTCCCTTGAAGGTAGAAGAACATCTCACAAGAATTATTTTGGTGATCTGAAGGCTTCTCTTGATGAATCAAAGCCGGTTTCTTGAGTTACATGATCGTTCTTCTTCGTTATTCTTCGTTCTTGTTCGGTTTCTTAGATCTAATTCGATCAACTTATCCTCTTATATCGGTTTCTTATATCTACATCTATTATGGGTAGATCTAAGTGTGTTAATGCTAAATATGATGAGTTTTTTTTGTTGTGTTATGAGAAGAGATCTAAGGAGGATTCTTAGAGAATCAACCAAAATTTCTTGTGCGTTCTTCGTTTGTTGGGGTTTTCGTCAAAAACCATTGAGGTAGGGGATTAGTTGCTTCTATTTATTTTACATGAAACTGTAATGTTAGCATGTTTCATCCCACTGGATGACAATGGAATTGACATAATAAATATTTGAACTGGATAAATAAATTGAAATCGATCGTATATTGGTGCCTCTTGTTTTGATATATAGAATGATATATATGTTTGTTCCTGATGAAAATCGTTAAAGAACATAAACTGTGGTTAATTGATAATTGTTTAGATAAAGATAAAGAGGCATGAATACGAATTTGGTTCTTGTTATAATTTGATGTTAATCAAATTGGCGAAGTAAGCTTGTTTGATCATTTGTGATAGCTTACTGTTTATGTTCTCGATTTTGGAAACAACGAATTACAAATCTATTAATTCAAGATGGATTAAAGAATTTCTTGTTTGACAATTCCATGAAGTGTTCTGGGTTACCCTCTTGATTTTTAAAGGGCTAAAAGTCCAATTGATGTGATATTAGTTTTTCCTGCTTCTTGTGTTGTGACGTGATCCTGGATGGTTGTTGTGATAAGTGGGGGCTTAGAGACCTTTTGGTTGTTGAAAAAGATGATGCCTAGAGTGGCGAGATGCATTGGTTTATGAATGTGCATGTCGGGGAGGACACCAGGGTTGATGGAATGGGATGGATGTGATTTTTGGTTTCATGCTCGTTCTTTGGTTGTTTATTAGCTTTCCTTTTCCCCACTGCTAGAAGAAGCTGGTCTTGCTTACCCTTCTCCCGAAAGAGGTGAAGACACGCGGGGTATTCCATGTGTAATCTATGTTTATATTTGTAGGATCAAAATATAGTATGAGATGCTCAATTTACAAGAGGGGGGGGGGTGAATTGTATACTTTAAAAATACTTTTGGAACCTTTAAAGTTAGTTAAGAATAACTATGTTTTCCTTAAGCAAAGGAAGAGGCTAAGTTTAACAAAGTTAAACTTAAGCAAATTCACAAAACCTCTAACACCGAAATGCAAACTAGGAAAGAGATTCCGAATGAGGGTTCTGGAAATATGGTTCCGGAAGTTGAAAATTAACACAAGATTACAATATGAGATTCTACCATAAAACGTATAGAATCTAAATTAATCAGAGTACAAGTAAGGAAGTATAAGAAAGTTATACTTTCCTTATAAGACAAAATGCAGCGGAAATAAAACAAGTAGTTAAACTACAAGTAACAAGATATATGTCTTTTAACCCAAAGAGAAGGGTATCCAACAACCTTGGATAAAGGTCCCTTGATTTATACTTTCAAGAAAGTTTTTCTTACCCACACTAGGGTAAGCCCTCGATACGAAGATCGGAGTCTCTGTCTTGCTATCCCCGCAAGCCCTCAAATTCAAGGTAGTTGGCAACCTCTGTCTTCCTCAGCAAGAAAGCCCTCGAACTTTAAGGTAGTCGGAACCTCTGTCTTCCTATCCCCAGAAGCCCTCGAATGTAATCACCAACATTCGGAGTCGCACGAAGCTTTGAGAGTTAATAAGAGCCTATCTCTCTAGAAACCACTTCAAGCAAATTAGTCAGCCTTTCAGAACTTTCATCAGCCATCAAATATCTGCCATCAGCTAAGAGCTCTTTCAAATGAGCTCCTATTTATAGGTAAGGTCGGCTCCTTCTCTAACAGTCATATTTTCCTTAATGATCGGAGGGACCTGTACACGTGTCACTTAGACAACGGTTAGTTTATAACAAAATAGACGACATCGTTTTATAACAAAACAAGTGTAACAGAATGTACGACATCGTTTTAATTCTAACACAAAAGTTCGGAATGAAAACTTTGGAGTTAAGGTTCGGAGTGTAAGGAACAATAGTAAGAGTAGACAAAATTTAGAAGTGTAAGCAATATAGAAGTTCGGAGTCTAACAAATATATTTTTCAGAGTCTGAATTAATTCAGAGTGTATAAAACAAAGATACTCAAATTCTGTATAATAGGGGAATTCGGAATGCGAATTCGGAATAGGAATTCGTCATCAGAAATTGTAATGAGAATTCGTCATCAGAATTCGTAATGAGAATTCGTCATCAGAATTCGTATTGAGAATTCATCATTAGAATTCGTAATGAGAATTCTTCATTAGAATTCGTAATGGGAATTCGGAATGAGATTTGTTCATTAGAATTCGTAATGAGAATTCTTCTTCAGAATTCGTATCCTGAATCTGGAATAGAACTTAGTCAGAGTTCATATCCGGAATTAGGAATGAGACTTCCTTATAGTTCTTATCCAGAATCCGAATACTAAAACAGAATGCTTTATATCAAAGTTTCAATGATTCCGAGAAAATGAATCTGAATCTCATACTTAAGAAAAATATGGATGAAAATATGATAAGGATAATTTTTCTTATAAAAGTGATTTTCCTTAAGAATGCAATTTTCTTAAAGATAAGGTGTTTGTGATTTTCAAAACAAGAAGGAATGGAAAAGTCATTAGGAAAACCTTATTGACTCAACAATCTCCCCCTTTTTGGAAAGCACAAACATCCTTACGAAAAAGCTATTCAAAAAAAAAATAAGGCTTATCTCCCTTTTCTTTAAGGATATTGATGAATACGACTAACTCCCCCTTAGTCTTTGAAACTCTAAGGATCATATTCAGATTTCCGGAGTGAAAAATAAGAATTTCTTCTTTAATGAAAAAGATCCCCCTTAAACAAACTCTTATTAGAGTTTTTATTTTTCTTAAAGATCTTTTCCTTCTCACCCTTTGATAAACTCTTATTAGATTTATCAGCAAATCTGGGATATAGATCTCACTCTTCTTCAAGCTGTCTTTATCTCCTTTCCTCGGTACGATAAGTCCTTGCACCCACAACTCCAGAATCCAGAAGTTTGTGGATAGACTTGCAATCTTTGGAGCCTTGTCATCAGCCAGTCTGAGAGTTTCTAAGGATTTTTCCTTGTCGAAGCTACCCTTAGAGTCCGGTAAAACGTGCGAAATAATTTCTGCTTCTCATTAATAAGACAATCCTACCAAGATTGCAGCCTTGGTGTAAGAAAGTTTGTAGGTCTTTCCATATGACTTGAAATAAAACTTCTCCCTATCATCTTACTTAAATAAGGAAACGGATTCATAAAACTCGACAAGTAAATCTGAATATACTTCATCTTGATTCCCGGTTTTTGACATCATAACATCTTCCCAGCCATTCAACTTAATGTTCTTTGAGATAAGGGAATCATAGTTGTAGAAGAAATCCGGATGGAGTAACCTTTCTCTGAAAACTAACCATTGAGAAATAGGCTTGGTTGAAGACATTTCTTGAGACGCTAACTCCGTAGACATTCGGATCTGTAATCCTCTGAGAAGTTTGGAAAGGAGACAACTGTTGTTTGGAACGGCCTTAAAACAGAGGGGCAGAGCTTCAGGATGCAAGAGCTTGAAACCAATGTGGGACGAGAATTTGGGTCCCCTTTATATGGGAAATGAGATGACGGTTCACCTTCCACAGTTGATCTAATGGTTTAGAATGAACTGAGATCAAATCTGATGGTTGATAACTTTGAATCCGATCTTTTTGAGGTTTTTATTAAAGTAAAGAATTAAGAAAACTATAATCCGAAATCATAATACAAGAGAATTCCAGAAAGTAAAATATGACTACGAAAACATGAGTAAGGAAATCATACCTTTCGGATTAGCTGAGGAGGATTATACGTAATGGGTATATAAAGCTGACTACGAAAAAAACTTTATTACTAAAAGACAAATTTTTCAAAAAAAAATTACTACGGAAAACAAACTTACTACGAAAAACTCACTACGAAGAACTTAGTACGAAAAACTTAGTACCAAAAACTATAAAGGTTCGGTACGAAAGTCTGGTTATGAAAGTACCATTACGAATTATTTCATTCTGGATGTTTTCTATATGAATACTTCCATTTCAGAAGTATTCTGTATGGAAATATCCATTCTGGAAAACTTTCGTTCCGAAAGTTTCATTCCGGAAATCTTCGGTCCGAAAAGTTTGAAAACAAATTTTGAAAAACATTGTTAGGCAAACAATCAAATGTACTCCCCCTATGAAAAGGAGTTTATTACTGTAAGGAGATTTTTTCAACAGAAAGTTAATTTAGAAAGATTACCTTACGGTTATCATTCCTAACTTCTGTTTAATATATTCAAATCTATCAGAAGGCAAAGATTTTGTGAAAATATCAGCAAGTTGATCTTTTGTTCTGATAAATTGAAGAATAATATCTCCTTTTAGTGTGTGATACCTAAGAAAGTGATGCCTAATATCTATGTGTTTTGCACGGGAGTGATGTGCAGGGTTTTTACTAAGGGCAATGGCACTTGTGTTATCACACAAAATTTGAGTTTTAGTAAAACTCAGGCCATAGTCTGTGAGTGTGTGTTGCATCCACAACACTTGTTCACAACAACTTCCAGCTGCTACATATTCAGCTTCAGCAGTGGAGAGTTCTACAGAATGTTGATTCTTGCAGGACCAAGAAACTAAAGAATCTCCCAAGAAATGACAAGATCTGGATGTACTTTTTCTATCCATTCTACATCCACCAAAGTCAGCATTAGAAAATCTTTTTAGAACAAAATCATTTCCAGAAGTATAAAATAATCCTAGATCCATGGTTCCCTTAAGGTAGCAAAATATTCTTTTTACTGCCTTTAAGTGAGATTCCTTAGGATTGGATTGATATCTTGCACATAAGCATACTGAAAACATTAAGTCTAGTAGACTAGCTGTTAAGTAAAGTAGACTTCCTATCATACCTCTAAAAGATGTTTGATCTACTGGTTTCCCAGCTTCATCAAGATCTAAAGAGTTTGAGGTACCAATGGGAGTACTTATACACTTAGTGTTGTCATAACCATACTTTTTAAGAAGATATTTAATATACTTATGTTGAGATATGTAGGTTCCTTCTGGTTTTTGAGAAATTTGAAAACCAAGGAAAAATGTTAACTCACCCATCATACTCATTTCAAACTCATATTTCATTAGACTAGCAAAAGAGTCAGTCAAAGATTACTGAGTTGAACCAAATATAATGTCATCAACATAAATTTGAACAATCAAAACATTTTTCTTATCTTTCTTTATAAAAAGGGTTGGATCTGCATTTCCCTTAACCTAGTTATTTTGATGCAAAAATCCGGTGAGTCTATCATACCATGCTCGTGGAGCTTGTTTAAGGCCATACAAAGCTTTGGTAAGTCTAAAAACATGATCAGGATCTTTTTTATCTTCAAAGCCAGGAGGTTGTTCAACAAAAACTTACTCCTGAACATAACCGTTAAGAAAAGAACATTTCACATCCATTTGAAAAAGTTTAAAATTAAAGAATGCTGCAAAGGCAAGTAGAATACGGATAGATTTAAGTCTAGCTACTGGAGCATAGGTTTCTTCATAGTCTATTCCTTCTTGCTGATTATAGATTTTAGCAACAAGTCTAGCTTTATTTCTAACAATGACTCCATTTTCATCACATTTATTTCTGAAAACCCATTTTACTCTAATAACAGAAGTTTCCTTAGGTCTTTCAACCAAGGCCCAGACTTTATTCCTTTCGAACTCATTTAGTTTATCTTGCATTGCTTTGATCCAATCATCTTCTCCTAAAGCTTCATCAGTGCTTTTAGGTTCTAATTGGGAAAGAAATGCTAGATGTTCTACTTCATTTCTTAAGGAACTTCTAGTCCTTACAGGTTGATTTACATCAAAATGATACTCTCACTGGGATGATTCTTAAGAAACACCTGATTTGGGTTTTGTAAAACCTGTTCATCAACATATAGTAGAAAGTCTTCTGGGGTAAATGTTTCAGAAGTATCTTCTTGAATGTTATCCTTATCAGAAGGTTCTTCTATCAAAGGTTGACAATCAGTTTTTGAAAAAACATCCGAAGATGTAAGTTGAGATGGTTGAAAAACAAAAGGATCAGACTCATCAAATTTCACATGTACTGTTTCTTCAACAGTACAAGTATTTTTATTAAAAACTCTATAAGGCTTAGAGGTTGTGGAATATCCTAAGAGAATTCCTTCATCAGACTTTGGTGCGAATTTATGTAAGTTGTCTTTAGTATTCAAAATGAATACTTTGCAACCAAAAACCTTGAAGTAGGAAAGTCTTGGTTTTCTACCATTCCATAACTCATAAGGAATTTTATTAAGAAAAGGTCTAATCAAAACTCGATTTATAGTATAACAAGAAGTACTTACAGCTTCATCCCAGAAATTTATAGCAATAGAATATTCACTCAACATGGTTCTAGTTATCTCTTGAAGAATTATATTTTATCTTTCAACTACACCATTCTGTTGAGGAGTTCTAGGTGCTGAAAAAATGTGAGTAATACCTTTCTTACTAAAAAAAGTTTCAAAATCAGAATTTTGAAATTCTCCTCCATGATCACTATTAATAGTCTTCAATGGAAGGTTTTTCTCATTTTTAACTTGAGCTCTAAAACTTTTGAAATAAGAAAAATCTTCAGATTTCTTTGCTAGAAAATATACCCAAGTAAATCTAGTGTAATCATCAACTAGAACAAACACATAGTATTTGCCTCCAATGCTTCCAGTTTGTGTTAGACCAAAAAGATCCATGTGCACTAACTGTAATGCATCAGTTTTTGAGACTTCACCAATAGACTTAAAACTAGATTTATGTTTCTTGCCATATTGACAAGGATCATAAACTTTAGAAGAATCAAATCTAAGCTCTGGTAGATCCTTAACTAGTTTCTTCTTAGAGAGTTTACATAGGTTCCTATGATTACAGTGACCTAGTCTTCTATGCCATAACCAAGAATGATCTTCCATTGCACTTAAGCAAGGTAATTCTTGGCTCCTGAGGTCTTCTATGTTTACAGTGTAAACATTCTCTTGCCTGTTGGCTTATAGAATAAATTCTTCCTTGGAATTGTGAACTAAGCATTTATCATTCCTAAAATTCACAAGGTAACCTTCATCACATAACTGACTTATGCTAATGAGGTTGTGCTTAAGACCTTTAACAAAAAGAACATTTGAAATCAAGGTTTTACCTAAAAGAACAATATTACCAATACCAATAATCTCTCCCTTAGTATTGTCTCTGAATGTTACCTTTCCTCCTTTCGTTTTGATAATCTTTTCAAAAAAGATTTTGTTACCAGTCATGTGCCGGGAACATCCACTATCCATGTACAATGTATTATTGCTGGTACTTTCTTTATTATCCTGAAATCAAGAAGAGAATTAGACATTCGGAATCCAAACTTGTTTGGATCCGAGATTTCCAGACAATAAAATTTTAGGAACCCACATCTTCTTAGAAAAGTAGGCTTTGTGAAATCCTAGGGATTGGGTTTTGTTTAAGGAACAATTCTTTGCCCAGTGACCACCACATTGACACTTGGTACAAAATGGGGCACTTTGTGAAACAAAATAATTGTTACTGAAAATAGGTTTTGCATGGGTATAACCAAATCCGAATTTATTTCTTAAAGGTCGTATTTGAGAATACATCTTATCAAAATTTTCCTTACCATGGGTAAAGTTTGATAAACACTTCTTTAAGGAAAAAATTTCGGACTTGAGTTTTACAACCAAGTTTTTATCCTCAAAATCATTATTTTTAGAACTAGAGTTTGGCTCCAAATCATTTTTCATAGAAATTACTTTTTCTAATTCTTTAGAAAGTTTATTCTTCTCAGAACATCCTCAAGATTTTTTGAAATACTTTCAAAATCAGCATTTTTCTTATCAAGATCCTTAGAAAGATCTGATATCTCTTTAGTAAGAATAGAATTCCTAGAGTTTTCCTTATCATGATTCTTATTGAGTTTGGAATTCTCAATCTCAAGAAGTTCAGAAAACCTAGAGACTTCTTCATAAGTAGGTAAAGTATTTTCCTCATCAGAAGATGATTCTTCATCGGAAGAGTTATAATACTTACTATCATTATAATTTAAAGAAACATTGGTCAATGATTCAACATTTCGTACCATAGCCATAAGACAATGATTATCAATAGGTAATCTGGCTATAAGACCAAGATTCTTCTGTCCTGAAGATTCATAATCAGAAGATTCATCTGAAGAGTCACCACCACTGGCACTCCAGGTCTCATTAGCTTTCAGAACGTTCTTAGCTTTGGATTTATAATACTTCTTTCTGTTCCTGTCTGAATGTCTTTGCTTCCTTTCTTTCTTTTTGAGCATAGGGAAATCTGGTCTAATATGTCCAGCTCTTTTGCACTCATAACAAGTAACTTCTCCATCGTTCTTATCTTTCCTATCCTTTTTCTTATACTTAGATTGAAAATTTCTCTGTCTAGCTATCTTGTTCATCCTTCGAGCAAGATTGGCTAATTCATTTTCTGAGACTTCACTCTCACTAGATTCGGATTGGAAAATGACTTTCTTAGATTTGGATCTGGTTACTCTTTTAGGAGTCTTAGCTTTCATCTGATTTGATGTTGTAGTAAAAGCAACAGTACCATTTCCATTCTTCTTCTTGATGTTGTCAGCATCTCTCTTCATTCTTGTTTCATGTTGTAGAAGAGTCCCAAATAATTCATCAAGAGTAATTTGAGTGACCTTCTTGTTCTCATCTATAGCTGTTCTCTAGGATTCCCACTCATTGGGCATAATATCAATTATCTTGTCCACAAGAGCTTCGTCATCTAAACCTTTTTCTCCTATAGATTGTAGACTGTTGACAACAGTCATAAATCTTTGTTGAAATTTACAGATAGGTTCTCCATAAGGGAAATTTAATCCATGATATTCAGCTCTAACCATAGCTCTTCTAGTCTCAATCACTTTAGAAGTCCCAAAGTGTGTGACCGCTAACTTCTTCCATAAACAATTAGCTGCTTCACAAGAAGAAATTTGGCTATATATATTTCTGGTCATTGAACATAGTAAAGTATTGCGTACCTTATAGTTGAGTTGATATTTTTTCTTTTCCTGGTTAGTAAAAGATCTGACTTCCTTATCAGGAATTTTATAATCACCAATAAGCATAAAAAAGTTGTCTACTCCAGTATTAATAACAAAAGTCTTCATACGATCTCTCCAGTATTCATAGTCATTACCATCAAAAATAGGTGGTCTTTTCGGATTCAGATTGTCAATTGATCCAACATTAATTCCTGCCATACTTAATATAACTTGGATATAAACTTGTTAGTAGAAAAGAATCGTAATAACAATGTTCGGAATGAGAAAAGATCGGAATGGAAAAATTTGGAATGACATAGTTCGGAAGGATAAAGTGAGCAAGAAAAACTTATTCGTGAGTATAAGTATTTCAAAGACCTGTTCTGATACCAAATGTAAGATTGGTATAGAGTAAGAGGTTTCCAACCTCTGATACCAATTTTAGGATCGAAATATAGTATGAGATGCTCAATTTACAAGAGGGGGGGTGAATTGTATACTTTAAAAATTATTTTGGAACCTTTAAAGTTAGTTAAGAATAACTATGTTTTCATTAAGCAAAGGAAGGGGCTAAGTTTAACAAAGTTAAACTTAAGAAAATTCACAACACCTCTAACACCGAAATGCAAACTAGGAAAGAGATTCTAAATGAGGGTTCCGGAAATATGGTTCTGGAAGTTGAAACATAACAAAAGATTACAATATGAGATTCTACCTTAAAGCGTATAGAATCTAAATTAATCAGAGTACAAGTAAGGATGTATAAGAAAGTTATACTTTCCTTATAATACAAAATGCAGTGGAAATAAAACAAGTAGTTAAACTACAAGTAACAAGATATAAGTCTTTTAACCCAAAGAGAAGGGTATCCAACAACCTTGGATAAAGGTCCCTTGATTTATACTTTCAAGCAAGTCTTTCTTACCCACACCAGGGTAAGCCCTCGATACAAAGATCGGAGTCTCTGTCTTGCTATCCCCGCAAGCCCTCAACTTCAAGGTAGTTGGCAACCTCTGTCTTCCTCAGCAAGAAAGCCCTCGAACTTTAAGGTAGTCGGCACCTCTGTCTTCCTATCCCCGGAAGCCCTCGAATGTAATCACCAACATTCGGAGTCGCACGAAGCATTAAGAGTTAATAAGAGTCTCTCTCTCTAGAAATCACTTCAAGCAAATTAGTCAGCCTTTCAGTACTTTCATCAGCCATCACCTATCTGCCATCAGCTACGAGCTCTTTCAAATGAGCTCCTATTTATAGGTAAGGTCGGCTCCTTCTCTAACGGTCATATTTTCCTTAAAGATCGGAGGGACCTGTACACGTGTCACTTAGACAACGGTTAGTTTATAACAAAACAAACGACATCGTTTTATAACAAAACAAGTGTAACAGAATGTACGACATCGTTTTAATTCTAACATAAATGTTCAGAATGAAAACTTCAGAGTTAAGGTTCGGAGTGTAAGGAACAATAGTAAGAGTAGACAAATTTTAGAAGTGTAAGCAATATAGAAGTTCGGAGTCTAACAAAGATATTTTTCGGAGTCTGAATTAATTCAGAGTGTATAAAACAAATATACTCAAATTCTGTTTAATAGGTGAATTCGGAATGCGAATTCGGAATAGGAATTCGTCATCATAAATCGTAATGAGAATTTTTCATCAGAATTCGTAATGAGAATTCATCATCAGAATTAGTAATGACAATTCTTCATTAGAATTCGTAATGGGAATTCGGAATGAGAATTCTTCATTAGAATTTGTAATGAGAATTCTTCTTCAGAATTCGTATCCTGGATCTAGAAGAGAACTTAGTCAGAGTTCATATCCGGAATTAGGAATGAGACTTCTTTATAGTTCTTATCCAGAATCTGAATCCTAAAACATAATGCTTTATATCAATGTTTCAATGATTCCGAGAAAATGAATCCGAATCTCATACTTAAGAAAAATATGGCTGAAAATATGATAAGGATAAATTTTCTTATAAAAGTGATTTTCCTTAAGAAAGCAATTTTCCTTATAAAAGCGATTTTTCTTAAGAAAGCAATTTTCCTTATAAAAGTGATTTTCCTTAAGAAAACAATTTTTTTAAAGATAAGGTGTTTGTGATTTTCAAAACAAGAAGGAATGGAAAAGTCATAAGGAAAACCTTATTGACTCAATAATATTGTCAAGGGAATGGGTCTACACTCTTTCAATAGGTGAAAAAGACTCGACGGGTAGTACATCTACTCATTGTAATGAGCCTCCTTCTGTTTAGTAGCATAGAATGCTTTTCTAGATTGCCTGGGAATATGGGAAAGTGTTTTGTAATAAATAATTTATTAAAAGGTGTTAACCCATGGGGTTGGAGTTGCTATAACATAATGATGAGGTTGTAATTTTCAAGGAGCAATTGACTTGGGTATAATGTTAATGAAACAAAATGTGGAATTGTTCATGGTTAATTATTGTTGAAATAATTAATTAACGTAAAGTGGAACTGTAAAAAGGGAATTAAGTATAAGGCCCCATCCTTAAACCTTACCTAATCTTGAGTTATTACAAGATTAAACCTTGAAGATCTTTTCAGGTTTACAGTTTTAGAGAATTAGAACATAAAACATTCATTACATTACACATTTAAACAATGTGGTTACATAAAAGATACTATTCATTTTTTCCATCAATGGAAACATATTTAAAATAAAACATGGATTCTTTCTTGACACTTCCTTGACACTATCATCATATCATGTACCTTTCCCTTGAACTATGAAAAACATTTCTAAAACATGGGATGAGCATAAAAAGCTTAGTAAGGGATATAAAAATATGGAAAGGAAACATGGGTACATATACACATAAGAATGAAATCATACATTACCCATAAAATAGAAGCACTTAAACATACCTCATAAAATCATGAATAAATCATAGAAATCATAAGACATAAAGGTAACTTGAGGCATTCATAACATTCTTACATAGGGAGTAACCCTCTTGGTTACGTTTGAAATACCCATCATAGTATATTCCCTAAATATCTTCGGATAAACCTTAACGTGTCACTCCTTCGTGTTACCCAATGCATTGGAGAGCTATATCAGGCTCACCCGCCCTTAGTTTATCACGGAACCACCCGTCTCCATAATAATTCCCAGGAACCATAACATAATCGTATCACATAAAACGTACATAAATGAAACATAAATTTTCCACATTTCAATCACAAGATATCAATAAAACACATTGATATAATAACAAATTATGAAAACCATTTTCAATACCAAAATAAAATAAAAGTAAAACAGGGTATTTATTTTTCTTTAAAAAAACGGTACGGCTTGTAGAGGAAGCCGAAACTCAAATAATGTTCACGGCGGCGGAGAGGTCGTTGTCTCCACATACGTACAACAAAAACATTCCCTTTTGTTGTTTTGTAAAATTATTCATATAAAAAAAATATTCCTTTTGGATAGATTTAAAAGTCAAAGGGGTTTATACACCGTATAAATGAAAGTTGTGTACAAAATATGCCTCAATGAAAGAAGATTGAGACGAAGTCCCATAACTCAGGTCTGACTTGACTCGATCGTTCTTTAACCTCCTGAATAATAAACCTGAGTTAAATTCTACTTTCTTAAGAACCTTTTTCAATTTCATTATATTTTTTATATCACTTATTACCATGTCATGAACACTATGTAATTATTTAAGTTATTAACGGTCGTTTCAACAATCATTGGTACTTGAGTCAAAAATATGCTATTTATAATTACAAGATGTTCATGTATCCATTATATCAAGAGTTATACTCATGATGCAGATATCGTATATATCATATATATCTAGTATATAAATTCATTTATAATATTACATAACATTTAGAGGTATGAAATGAAATGCACCGTTCATGGAGACGGTAAGCCGTACGTACGCATGAACGCTGCTTTCATTTCTATTTCATATGATATGGAATGGAATTATAATGATATAATGGTATATTATAATCCCAGTATAATATCATATATAAAATCATTAATTACATCCTTTAAACTTCTCACATATGGCATTAATGAATCAAATCACTTTGAGGGGGCGGTAGTCCGCACTTCCTTAAATGAAGATATCGTGTTTACCCATAATGGAAACCATAAAGGATATGCCAAAAATGAAAAATAAAGAAGCTTAAGTAAAACATAAACATATTATATATAATATATAAATATATTGACATCTTAATGGCCACCTTTGAAGGTGATATATGAGTGTTGAACGACCACCGTTTCGTGAGGCAGAAATTCGCCAACCACGGAAACAGTATGTTCTTTAACTATTAGATGTAGGTGTGTGTAAGTGTAGCTAAAATAATTCTTATAACAAAATCCTAGTATATTAAAGATATTGGAGTTGTTACACTAGAAATTAATAAAAAGAGTTTAGGGGGTTGGAGAAGCAAAATAAAATAAAAGGACTCAAGTGAAGGCATTACCTTAAAATCGGGTAACTCCCTTTGGTTTGAGCTCAATGGCTTCCTCGGGAAGACTTCTGCCCAAAGTGAGGCTTCAAGGAGTAAGAGAGGGATGTGGAGAGACAAAATGGGTAGGGTTTTTCTGAGCCAAAGTCTTTGGAAGTGTGAGTAAAGAGGTATAGGTGGGGGCCTTTTATAAGAGGAGAGGAGGGGCACTCTTGGAAGGTAATGAAATGTTACTTTATTTTAAAATGATTTTTGGATTCAAAAGGTCCCGCATTGATATAATTTTAGGGTAAGGTGATAAGGGTTATAAATGCACCCATACAATAGGTTTTGGACATGTGTAGTTCATAGATTTTACATTATCTTTTCATTTTATTTAAATCCTTTATTAATGAGGTAATCACTGCATCATCATGATGTCATAAATAATTTAATTTATTTAAAGTCTAAAAATTATAAAACAAATATCATGATGTATGAAATATTTTTAGCTTTCTAATTAATATTTATAGTATTAAATATGACTTGTATAACTCCATTTAAAAATTGTTTTAGTAAAACATCTCATGTTTGTGTCATTTTTTCTTTTACATTAAATAAAAAGCATTAATGTCTTTATCTTACCCAAGTGGATCCATGGGGTCCCAAAATCGACCCATGGGTTGTCTTGTTCTGCCATGACACATCAAATAATGGTAGGACATGTGTCTAGGTCATATCATATTATTAAAACATTATTTTTACCTTAAACTACATTAATTACCTCTAACCGCGATTAAAAACATAAAAGTTACTATTCACCAAAAAATTATTTTAATCTCATTGAACCACAATTTACTTCTTAATGACAACCATGTATGTCGGATTTTTGAAATAAAAAACACAGAGGTTCCAATGTTTCATTTAAATGAAAAATCAGTTTCTTTAACTACCACTTAGTGGTTTCACTATTCATCAAAAATTGATGTTTTTCAGAAAAATACCAAAACATCAACCTAAGCTATATTTGATATTCTGAATTCAAAAATGATTTCTACATTACAAAATTAAAATAATATCAGTTACATTTATTAATTTAATAATTAATTCCTGCTGTCATGATAAATTGAGTGTTTTTATAAAACAATAAGTATCAAAAGATTGACACCAGTTTAAGTCCAATTTCAAAGTGAAATTGATTCCAATGTCCACCATTGGATTAAATGGTAAAAATATATTCTAATTTTACTTTAAAACCAATTCAAAAGATAATCTGATTATATAAACAAATTATATTAAAAAGAGGTATTGAATTAAAATACAACATTTTCACTATTCATTAAAAAATGAACTCTATTGGAAAAATACCAAAAATTCACACGAAGTAAATTTTGAAGTCCCAATAATAAATAATAAGTTTATTTTGACAAACATACCTTATAAAAGTTTCAAAAGATAGATTTAAAAATGGTTTGCCATCAAAAGGCAGTAAAAAAATCTTTTAAATATATTAGTGTATTCCATGCTTAAGATTGGATTTATTCTCATTTTAAGCCTATAAAACACAATCTAATTCACTAATAGACATAGATAAAAAAAATATATTATTCATTACTTAGTTGGGATGTTACATCCTTCCCCCCTTTAGAAAATTGCATCCCCGCAATTTATTTACTTATCGAATAAATGGGGGTACTTATCCCTCATTGCATTCTCAGATTCCCATGTTGCCTCTTCCATCATGTGGTTTTTCCACAAAACCATTACCTGATTAATCACCTTATTCCGTAACACTTTCTCCTTGGGGTCAAGAATCTGGACTGGTTGTTCCTTATAAGATAGGTTCTCTTCCAGCTGAACTACCTCTGGACTCAAAACATGAGATGTTTCTGGCATGTACTTTCTCAGCATCGAAACATGGAAAACATTGTGTACCTGAGATAAACTCAGAGGTATAGCCACCGGGTATGCAACTGATCCAACTATCTCCAGAATTTCATATGTTCCAATGAACATTGGACTCTGCTTTCCTTTCTTACCAAATCGCACCACACTTTTCCATGGTGATACTTTGAAAAAACATGATCACCTACCTCAAAAGAAAGATCCTTCCTCCTGCTATCTGCATAACTCTTCTACCTACTCTTAGCTGTTCTCATGTGTTTTTGAATCAACTGAACTTTTTTTGCCATCTCTTCTACCAATTCTGGCCCTATCAACTTCCTTGCACCCACTTCATCCCAGAAAGCTGGAGTTTGACACCGCATCCCATATATTGCCTGAAATGGTGCCATCTGTATACTGGAATGAAAACTGTTATTATATGAAAACTCAAACAAAGAATGATGTTGGTCCCAACTTCCCTTATAATCCATCAAACAAGCTCGTAGCATATCCTCCAATGTCTGAATTTTTCATTCCGACTGCCCATCTGATTGAGGATGAAAAGCTGTACTAAAATTTAATTCAGTACCCAATGACTTCTGAAGGCCTTTCCAAAAGTTAGAAGTAAACCTGGGATCATGATCAGATACAATGGAGAGAGGAACTCCATGTAACCTAACTATCTCTTTTAGATAAAAACAGGAAAGTTGAACTAGGGAAAAACTATCTTGTATGGCAATTAAATGAGCAGATTTAGTCAAGCGATCAACAATAACCCAGATTTCATTATTACCTCGAGATTTCTTCTGTAATCCCACAACAAAGTCCATGGATATATTCTCCCATTTCCTCTCTGGCACTGGTAAAGGCTGAAGCATCCCTTTCGGTAACTGCCGCTCTTCTTTAACCTGTTGACAAGTCAAACAATTCACAATAAAATTAGCAATATCTCATTTCATTGTGTCCCACCAGTAATACTCCCAAAGATCCTTATACATCTTAGTACTGCCAGGATGAACTGAAAACGGAGAACTATGAGCTTCACATAACAACTCTCTCTTCAACTGTGAATCACAAGGCACACACAATCTCTTCCCAAATCTCAAAAAACATTCATTATTAATATTGAATTCAGGAAACTTACCCTTCCGAACCAGCTCTACCTTTTTCTACAACTCACCATATTTCTTCTGTGCTTGATTGATTCTGTCTGATAGAGAAGATTTCACTGATACATGAAACAAAACAGAAGAACATCCTACACCAACAACTTCTATGCCAAAGTTCATCAAATCCTTAACCAAAGGATCTCATTCCAAACACAACATTGTTAATGAAGCATTACTTTTTCGACTCAAAGCATCAGCCACTTTATTTTATTTTCCAGGATGGTAATGAATTGTACAATCATATTCCTTGATCAATTCTAGACATCTCCTCTGTCTCATGTTAAATTCTTTATGAGTGAATATATACTTTAAAAATTTGTGATCGGTATATATTTCACACTTTACTCCATACAAATGATGCCTCCAAATTTTTAAAGCAAAAACAACATCAGCTAATCCCAAATCATGTGTAGGGTAATTTACCTCATGAGTTTTCAACTATCATGAAGCATAAGCAATTACCTGATCATTCTGTATTAATACGCAACCAAGTACATTCAATGAAGCATCACTATAGATAAAAAACTCCTTATTCTTGGAAGGTAGTGCCAACCTGGAGGATTCACCAATCTTATTTTCAGTTCCTGAAAACAATCATCACATTCTTTTGTCCAGATAAACTTAACACCCTTCCGATTTAGCTTCCTCATTGGACTAGATAACCGTGAAAAATTTCTAACAAACCTTCGGTAATAGCCTGCCAAACCAAGGAAGCTACGCATCTCTGGTACATTTGTGGTTCTTGGCCATTCATCAACAACCTTTGTTTTTGCAGGATCAACAGTTATCCCATCTTTAGAAACAATATGACCAAGGAAAGAAATTTGTTGCAACCAAAACTCACACATGCTGAATTTACCATAAAATTTCTATTCATTCAAGGTTTGAAAAATAACACTTAAATGTATTTCATGCTCATATTTACTTTTAGAAAACACCAAAATATCATCATTGAGAACCACCACAAACATATCCACGAACTCATGGAAAATTCTATTCATTAAGTCCATGAATATAGCAGGTGCATTGGTTAGCCCAAAAGGCATTACTAAAAATTCGTAATGGTCATATTTTGTATGAAACGCAGTCTTTGAAACGTCTTCTTCCTTTACCTTTAGCTGATGGTACCCCGATCTCAAGTCAATCTTTGAAAAATACTGAGCTCCCTGGAGCTGATCAAACAAATCATCGATATGAGGCAAAGGATATTTGTTCTTAATAGTGATGTTATTCAAGGCTCTATAATCAATGAAAAGTCTCATTGAACCATATTTCTTTTTAATAAATAAAACAGGAGCACCCCATGGTGATGTGCTAGTTCAAATGAAACCTTTCTCTAATAAATCTTGCAATTGATCCTTCAACTCTAAAAGTTAAATTTGATCCATTCGATAAGGGGGTTTTGAAATTGTCTTAGCATCAGGAACTAAGTCAACAGTAAATTCAACTTCCCGATCTGGTATTATTCCAGGAAACTCATCAAGAAAAACATCAGGATACTCATTTACCACTGGAACATCATTAATCTGAACAGTTTCCTTGTTTTCAACAATATGTGAAAGGTAACATTCATTTCCATCTTTTACATGTTTCTCGGCCTCTTGATAAGTTATCAATAGTAAGGGTTCATTCTTGTACACAAACTGAACATCTTTCTGAAAATAAACTTCTTTATCTCTACAGTCAATCTTAGCTTGGTAAATAGAGAGCCAATCCATACCCAGGATAACATCAAACTCTACTAGAGGTAGAACAATAAGGTTTTAATGTAGGTTCTTTCCACAGATAAGGATAGGAATATTCTTATAAATTCTTTTTGCCTCAACATTTCCCACAGGTGTTTTTACCACAAGTTCAGGAGTCATTTCATGGGATGGTATTCCCATTTTACTAGAAAAGGTTTCAGAGATGAAAGAATATGTGGACCCCGAATCAAACAACACACTGGAATAATCTGAAAAAACAAACAAAGTACCTGATACAACTTCATTTGATGCCCCGACAACTGGTGAAGTAGTTTCAAAGGATTTCACCACCCCTTTCTACTTGTAGTCTAACTACTTTCCATCACTCAAGCTCTTTTTCAGAAACTTGTTTGCGTAGTGACCCATATCATTGCACTTAAAACATTTCACTAACTGTAAATCAAATTTGGACTTACCATCACCTTGATCTTTTTCAGTGCAATCACGAGCCTTATGTCCCATCTTACCACATCGGTAGCACATTCCAGAATTCAGAAGACATTCCCCAGCATGCCTTTTACCACATTTATCGCAAACTGGAAACATAGTTTTCTTACCATCAGACTTTTTTGAAGAATTCTTCCCTTTCTCCTGCCACCTCGGTATCTTCTTCTGCAGGTTGTTATAGAAAACTTGATCATCGGAAAACTCCATTTCCACCTTCTCAGCACATCGAACAATCTTTTCATAACATTTAAACTCACGATAACCTAAATCCCTATGATATTTTGGCTTTAATCCTGAGTAAAAACGATTGATTTTACTATCAAGGTCTCGGATAAAATTTGGAGCATACCTTTCCAATCGAGTGAAACTTTTTTCATAGGCAGCCACTGAGTCTTCCTCTTGCCTCAATTCCAAGAATTTTTTTTTATCCTAATTCGAACAGCCTTAGGAAAATAATTCTCAAGAAACATACATTTGAATTCATCCCAGTCAAGAGCATAAATATCATCAGCATCCCTTATATTTTTTACCATCGACCACCACTGGTCTACCTCACCCTCCTAACGGTAAATAGTAAGACTAACCTTTTGATTGTCTGAACATTCCATGACAATGAAAATATTATCCAGTGCTTTAATCCACCCTTCAGCTAGCACTGGGTTATATTATCCTCAGAATTAAGGGGGATGTTTCCTCATTAAATGTTCCACCACTGACATGTTCCTCTATGGTTGATATGGTTGATCTCGTGCATGGATACCACCACCATTTATCGCTTGAGTCAACTGCGCCATTACTGCAACAAACTGTTCAGTTCCAATTCCGACCATCTCTGGATGCTGATTCGGAAGGTTATTTCCTTCTGTATGCCTTCCTAGCACTACTTCCCTGTTTCCTCTACGTAAAACCATTCTGAACAGACATGTCTTAGATGAAGCAACATGGTAATCTTAAAATGCTATATCATTTCAATTTGACCATAAAAAATATTTTTGGATAATAATTTAATATAATTCTAACTCCTAATGTTATCTAAACCGACCGTTGATACCAACTATAAGGCCCCAACATTAAACCTTACTTAATATTGAGTTATTATAAGATTACACCTTGAGGATCTTTTAATGTTTAGAGTTTTAGAGAATTAGAAAATAAAACATGCATTACATTCCACATTTAAACAATGTGGTTTCATAAAAGATAGTATTAATTTTTCCCATCAATGGAAACATATTTAAAATAAAACACGGATTCTTTCTTTACACTTCCTTGACACTATCATCATATCATGTACCTTTCCCTTGACCTGTGAAAAACATTTCAAAAACATGGGATGGGCATAAAAAGATCAGTAAGGGATATAAAAATATGGAAAGGAAACATGGGTACATATACACATAAGAATGAAATCATACTTTTCCCATAAAACATAAGCACTTAAACATACCTCATCAAATCATGAATAAATCATCGAAATCATAATACATAAAGTTAATTTGAGGCATTCATAACATTCTTACGTAGGGAGTAACCCTCTTTGTTACGTTTGGAATATCCATCATAGTATATTACCTAAATCTCTTCGGAGAACCCTTAACATTTCACTCCTTCGCGTTACCCAATGCATTGGAGAGCTATATCGGGCTCACCCACCCTTAGTTTATCACAGAACCACCCATCTTCATAATAATGCCCAAGAACTATAACATAATCGTATCACATAAAACGTACATAATGGAAACATAAAATTTCCACATTTCAATCACAAGATATAAATAAAACACATTGATATAATAAAACATTATGAAAACCATTTTCAATACCAAAATAAAAGAAAAGTAAAACATGGTATTTATTTTTCTTTAAAAACGGTATGGCTTGTAGGGGAAGCCAAAACTCAAATAATGGTCACGGCGGCGGAGAGGTCGGTGTCGCCACATACGTATGAAAAAAACATTCCCTTTTGTTGTATTGTAAAATGATTAGTATAAAAAATATTAATTTTGGATAGACATAAAATTCAATGGGGTTTATACACCGTATAAAAGAATTTTGTGTACAAAATATGCCTCAATGAAAGGAGATTGAGACGATGTCCCATTCCTCGAGTCCGAATGGACTCGATCGTTCTTGAACCTCCTGAATGATAAAATTGAGTTAATTTCTACTTTCTTAAGAACCTTTTTCATGTTCATTATTCCTTTTATATCACTTATTACCATGTCATGAACACTATGTAATTATTTATGTTATTAACGGTCGTTTCAACGATCATTGGTACTTGAGTCAAAAATATGATCATTATAATTACAAGTTGTTCATGTATCTATTATATCCAGAGCTATACTCATGATGTAGATATCATATATATCATATATATCAAGTATATACATGCATTTATAATATTACTTAACCATTAGAGGTAAGAAAAGAAATGGACTCTTCATGGAGACGGTAAGCCGTACGTACGCATGAACGCTGCTTTCATTTCGATTTCGTATTTTATGGAATGGAATCCTAATGATATAATGGTATATTATAATCCCAGTATAATATCATATATAAAATCATTAATTACATCCTTTATACGTAACACATATGGCATTAACGAATCAAATCACTTTGAGGGGGCGGTAGTCTGCACATCCTTAAATGAAGATATCGCATTTACCCATAATGGAAACCATAAAGGATATGCCAAAAATGAAAAATACAGAAGCTTAAGAAAAACATAAACATATTATATATAATATATAAATATAGTGACATCTTAATGGCCACCTTTGAATGTGATATATGAGTGCTGAACAATCATCGTTTCGTGAGGCAGAAATTTGCCATCCACGGAAACACTATGTTCTTTAACCATTGGATGTAGGTGTGTGTAAGTATAGATAGAAAACTTCTTATAAAAACATCCTAGTATATTGAATATACTTGAGTTGTTACAAAAAAAATGAATATAAAGAGTTTAGGTGGTTGGAGAAGCAAAATAAAATAAAAGGACTCAAGTGAAGACATTTCCATAAAATCGGGTAACTCCCTTTGGTTTGAGGTCAACGGCTTCCTCGGGAAGACTTCTACCAAAAGTGAGGCATCAAGGAGTAAGAGAGTGATATGGAGAGAAAGAATGGGCAGTGTTTGGCCGAGCCAAAGGCTTTGGAAGTGTGGGTAAAGAGGTAGAGGTGGGGGCCTTTAATAAGAGGGGAGGAGGGGCACTCTTGGAAAGTAAAGAAATGTTACTTTATTTTAAAATGAGTTTCGGATTCAAAAGGTCCCACATTGATATAATTCTAGGGTAAGGTGATAAGGGTTCTAAATTCACCCATCCAATAGGTTTTGGACATGTTTAGGTCATAGATTTTACATTATCTTTTCATTTTATTTAAATCCTTTATTAATGAGGTAATCGCTGCATCATAATGATGTCATAAATAATTTAATTTATTTAATGTCTAAAAATTATTAAAAAACTATCATGATGTAGGAAATATTTTTATCGTTCTAATAAATATTTATAGTCAAAAATTCGACCTGTATAACCCCATTTAAAAATTTGTTTAGTGAAACATCTCATGTTTGTGTCATTTTTACTTTTACATTAAATAAAAACAATTAATGTCTTTATCTTACCCAAGTGGCTCCATGGGATCCCAAAAATCGACCCATGAGTTGTCTTGGTCGTCCATCACACATCCAATAAAGGTAGTACATGTTTCAATGTCATCTCATATTATTAAAACATTATTTTTACCTTAAACTACACTAATTACCACTAATCGCGATTAAAAACTTAAAAGTTGCTATTCACTAAAAAATTATTTTAATCTCATTGAACCAAATTTTACTTCTTAATGATAACCATGTATGTCATAATTTTAAAATTCAAAACACAGAGGTGGCAATGTTTCATTTAAACGAAAAATCAGTTTCTTTAACTACCACTTAGTGGTTTCACTATTCATAAAAAATTCATGTTTTTCAGAAAAATACCAAAACATCACACTAAGCTATATTTGATATTATGAATTCAAAAATGATGTATATTTTACAAAATTAAAATCATATAAGTTAAATTAATTAATTTAATAATTAATTCCCACTGTCATGACAAATAGTGTGTTTTTATGAAACAATAAGTATCAAAAGATTAACACCAGTTTAAGTCCAATTTCAAAGTGAAATTGATTCCAATGACCACCATTGGATTAAAAGGTAAAAATATATTCTAATTTCACATTAAAACTAATTCAAAATATAATCTAATCATATAAATAAATTAGATTAAAAAGCTGTTTTGAATTAAAATACAACATTTTTCACTATTAATTAAAAATTGAACTCTATCGGAAAAATACCAAAAATTCACACAAAGTAAATTTTGCTGTCCCAATCATAAAGAATAAGTTTATTTTGAAAAAAATAGCTTATAAAATTTTCAAAAGATAGATTTAAAAATGGTTTTCCATCAAAAATCAGTAAAACAATCTTTTAAAAATATTAGTGTATTCCATGCTTAAGATTGGATTTATTCTCATTTTAAGCCTCTAAAACACTATCTAATTCACTAATAGACATAGATAAAAATATCTATTATTCATTACTTACTTGGGATGTTACATTAAGTGATCTAATATCTTTATTTAAATTTTTGTGTGCTTATAGGATACCTAGCATTATAAGTAGCAGCCTAGAGTCTGAGAGACATTAGCTGCAGTTGTGTCTAAGACCAGGATATGCCCATAGTGTGGTTTTGTTTTATGATATATCCTTTAATTTTTGTGTTTCTATATGATACTCCACCATGTTAGTAAGGGAAAATGAATCCTTGGGGATTCTGAGACCTAGGGGTGTTTTCCCCAACATTCCGGTGGGAGGATGAATGGCTGACTACCCCCTTTGGCACAACTCTTTTGTCTTGGTAGTTACTTGTGCCGGTAGGCATAATGGTCAGTTTTCCCCATATATGAGTGTAGAGGGCTATAATGGCTTGTGGTTATTTACACACATATATTCTATATATAGTATCCTATATACTACTATAGGTGTAACATGTATAGGCTATGATGGATTGAGGATCCTTACTCGGTGTATGGGTTGTAATGGCATGAGGTATAATACCCGACATATGATACACATTATGTGAGATGTGGTGGATCCTAGAAACTACCTGGTTACTTTTGGTTGTGAAGATAGTGTGGTGCTTCTCCCAGGTGTCTGTGGGAAAGCCTTGTGGTGCACGAGGTGCATGTAGTGGTGCTTCACCCAGGTGTCTGCGGGAAAGACTTTTTTGAGAGAGAAGCTCAGGACGTGCGACGTTGGGGCAAAGCAGCAAACTAGTGGGGAAGTAGTAGTGGGGTACCCTTTATTATTCTTTTCTACATGATATATTCTTGTATGAATTACTTGGTTAGAGTATCCATGGTGGGGTTGGGAACTTAGTATACCTTCTTAGGTAAAGAGTTATTCTCACTTATTGCTCACTATTCTTTAGCATGATCTCTTTACTTTTCCACGAGATGCATCAGGATGGATCCTACTAAGTATATTTTTATACTCACCCTATGTATATATAAACAGTTTTTCCGGTCACTTGGAGTTGGTTGGAGATTAGGCCGGTTACTACTAGCTTGTGGTTGCAGGAGCTGTTCGAGCATGTGGTTGCTGCTATTTTTTACATTTTTTTGGGTACTTGTAGTTTTTCCCCTTTCAGTTGTAGTACGATTGCATAAAATTTCATATATGCACTTGGGTTTCTTTTATATTCCAGTTCTGAGTTGGAGTTGATTGGTTTCTATCTTATCTATCTCTTTCACACGTGTTCTCTTAGAGGGTAATGCCCCCCATTTGTGTGTTTACTATACCCTCTGTACTAGTCTCCAACCCAAGGCTTACTGGAGGAGGGAATCGGGGGTCATTATCTCCCTAACCACATTGCCACACCGGGAGGGGTACACATTGTGGGGAGTGGGTCGTGAGAGTTAAAATTTCAAAATTATAGACTCCCTATGAATTAATTTAAACAAAAATGTTATTTAGGAAAAATATAATATCTGGTTTGGTATATCCAATTCAACACATTCATAAAATATATAAATAAAATCCCATCATGATATTTTGAAAGTACACATATACAAGTAGGTTTTCAATTTATATAAAATTATATTAAATTATTTGTGTACCTTTTAAAAAATTCATTTAATTTAAAAATTATTAGTTACCATTAAAACATAATTTCATGATTAATTGTTTTATGAACATAATAAACTAAAAAAGGAAGCTATTTTATGTCCAAATTCCACTTTTAAAATATCCATATTCCTGAAGAATAATTTTAGATAAACCATTTTTAAATGAACCCGATTACACACCAAATATAATTTGTTAAATAAAGGGAAGAAATACTATATTTGAAATAAATTAATATATTTAAATTATTAATACAATGAAATAGAATAAGTGATCGAAATAAATAAAATAAATTAAAGTGGTAAATTGACAAAAAAATGGGAAAAAATGAAATCAACTAAAGGTAAACATTTTAATGGGAGTTTCCCATGCAACAAATATTTTACCATGACTTCTAAATCTATAAAAGTTTATTGTTCAAAAAAACATTAAAAAATCAATATCAATAGGGAATGATGTCATGAAATCTCGTAAAAGGGATACCAAAAAATTTATTCCCTAGATATTTTCTATTAATTATTAGTCATTATTTTTATATTAACATAGGTTGATAACTTTCCAATAATTATTTTCATCCCATTCACTAACTATGTGAAGAGGTTCATCAAATCTATAATGTTAAGGTGAATAAATAGGTTATAATTAATCATACAGACCATCATTATTATGAAATATCCTATTGTATATTCTTCAGTCTGCATATATTATCAATCATAACATGATTGATAAATACATTAAGATTAACTGACAACAGAAAAGCAGAAACAGCCACCATTTTCATAAATAGAAAAATGACACTCAATACCTTTTATAAACATAAATAGAAATTTTTATATATTTTTGGTAAAATAAGAGGGAATTAAATAAAAGAATACTTAAATTGAAGGAATTAATTTTTTAAACAAAATGTATAATAATTTAAAAAACATCAAATCTGAAATATATTTTAATTATGTAATTATTATGCTGAACAAAATCCATAAGATCCAAAAACAATTATTTAATAAATCCACACAAAACCAAAGAATCAAACAAGAAAAATAATTTAAATAAAATAAAAACCAAAGGAACCAAAATATTTTTATCTATCTAATTATTCTCTTTATATTTTCTAGTAAATATATCACATAATATAAAAACATTATGTAGGAATAAATTTCAGTTATCACGGAAAAATAACCATCAAAATCCAATTTTTAGACTTAGTAATAACAAAAACTATGAAAAATAATTTTGCATTTCAAAAATTTCATAATATATAACACTTAACATAAATACAGTTATTTAAGAAATAATGGTTCGTTTTCATAATTCATTTCAGATGGAACATATATCCATAAATCAAGGAATAATAATTTACAATAGATAAATAATTTTATACGAAGTATGAATGTCATATTATCAATAAAAATAACACATAAAAACAAATGATTAAAAAATCCCACACCATATGTTTCAATAAATATGTCCCCTAGGTAAAATAAATATAATAAATCTGAGGTGGTTATGGGATGGTGATATGAAAAAATACCAATCATATGTATTCCACTAATAACCATTGAGAATGAAGAGGAATAAAAGATTGGCAGAAGCATAATCCATGAAGAGGGATTTCACAGTTTGTATATGTTATAGGGGAGGGAGTGGTATCAAGTGGGTAAACAATTATGGGTTTTTACCAAATGAATTTTATAATTCTTATAACCTAGGTAGATCACATGGGTTTGATGCATAATTTCTAAAACATTTATCATACCATGGGCTACCCAATTTACATATCTGTGGACACAAACCTTTTAGTAAAACTATTGGGTAATCCATTATTCAACTGTTAAAAACAAAAACTTATGAAATTATAGGCATCAGATAATGTTATTCATGGATATAAAAAACCACGTTCCAAAAAATTATCCCTATATTGAAAATCCAATTATTTTGAATTTCAATAACAATTCACGTCAAACACAAAGAACAAACTAATAAAATATGAATACAAGAATATGGATGTTACACTACTGGAAATCAGATCTTTCCCAACACTTATATACACCCTTTCCCAACGGTTCTCTCAAACCGTTGGGAAAGGGGGGTCTTTCCCAACGGTTTGGGAGAACCGTTGGGAAAGGGGCCTCAAAACCCCCTTTCCCACCGCTTTCCCAACGGTTCTCCCAAACCGTTGGGAAAGACCCCCCCCTTTCCCAACGGTTTGGGAGAACAGTTGGGAAAGGTCACTCTTTCCCAACGGTTCTCAAGAACCGTTGGGAAAAAGCATCAAAAAAAATCAACATTCGGCCTGGAACATTACACCCAACCAGAACCTATCCCAACGGTTTTGAAAACCGTTGGGATAGGGCTATCCCAACGGTTTTCAAAACCGTTGGGATAGGTTCTTTACTTTTTCCAGATCCACTAACCGAGATCATTATATAAATCAAAATTTAATATAATTATGATAATACATATATATATATTTATGAAATTATGTTTACAAAAGTGATGTTAGCTTAGTGGTTAAGTCGTTCGATTATAAACGAGGGGTCCTGGGATCAAATCCCAGCGGATGTTTTATTTTTGGAATTTATATACCAACGGTTCCATTACCGTTGGTATAGATTTCATATTACCTATACCAACGGTTCCCAAAACCGTTGGTATAGGTCTATACCAACGGTTTTCGGAAAACCGTTGGTATAGACCTATCCCAACGGCTTACTTGGATACGGTTCTCCAAACCGTTGGTATAGGCTATACCAACGGTTTGGAGGCCTATACCAACGGTTCCAAACCGTTGGTAAAGGTTAGTTTTCCAGTAGTGTTAATAGTTGGTGTGTGATAATTCTATAAATGATATCAATTACACCCACTATAACTTCTCTGTGATCCAAGAAGGATGAAAAAACACACAAAAAATTGTTTATACCACATTTTAAGAATAGATTTCTAATACCACCACTATGACCCTGACAAAACCTATTTAACACCTCACTAATATATATATATCCCTAAATTCAAAGGCCAGATCAGATAGGTTCACTGATATATATAATTCTAAGACTATTTGTGGTTCTTTTGACAATTAAAAATAATCGTTAACATAATAGATCAATAGAGAATTGTATTGTTAAGAGGGAAATAAATAATCACATCATGATATAATCTAAAAAATGCTACATCCATAAATTCATAAAAAACAGTTAATCTATAAAAGGGTGATCTCATGGAATTATCAAAAAAATAATCCACTATAAAACCAAATACATGATGTAATAATGTTGTAAGATTAAAACATGAAAGGGAACACATAAAAACCACATAAAAATACTACCCCAAATCATATATTGGAATCCTTAAATAACTATAATTCTAAAATATATTTACTTAACCCCATTGATTATGAGATATTAAATTATTTTAACCAAAGTAATCATAATTGATAATAAAATCAATGGATCCCTAAAAGATTGATAACTATAATTTGGACCAATAATTAAATGGTTCCCACTAATTCTTGGATGGACCCTAAAAATAAACATAAAAAATATAGTATAATTGATCAAATCATAATATTGTTCTCAGTCCCATGGTAATACTTAAAGACTAATTTTTAAATAATGTAATATTTCAAAAATCATGTATTTATCAAGTAATAAAATAATGGATCAAAAAAATTATCCATTTGAAAATAAAATTAAGATAAAATAATCGATATATTTTGGATGAGGTCGAATCACTAAAGATTGCTGAAATCTATTATATTCCAATAGAATGGAAATAGTAATCCCATAATAGATAATTACTAGATGAATATACCATGACCCTTTATAAATTTTAAGAGGTAAATTTGAAATCAATATCCCACCCAAACTAAGAAAACAACAACAAATTAAAAATTCATAACCATGAAATAAAGAATTAAAAATAAAATAACAAGAAGGAATTTTTTAAATATATTCTAAAATTATTGGATTCAACAAAAATAGTGTTCTATATACTCATGTTTATTATTAAAATCATAATCTTGTATTTTCACATGATTCTCCATTCAATATTATTATGTAATTATCATTATGAATATAAATTCTAATAATTCTACATTTAAATCAATTTTTTTATACGTAAAATCACACATCACGAAAGATTATATTTTATATTCCTTAAAGGTGATGTTTTTAATCATGAATATACATCATTTAATTTTTTTAAAGCCTAAAAACTATTGATGAATCCCTTATCTAAATAAAAGAAATTAATATCTTTTAAAACTATACTTTTGAATGTATTAATTAGTTTATAAATTCATCATACATTATTAAAACAAGTTTTTCATAAACAAATATGGATAATACCCATTAACTGAATAGTAGATATATAATTTGTAAAAAATATCTTATCACATTCGAAATAATACATACAGAAAACCTAAAGAAAAAAGAATTAAATTACAATCTAAAAAAGATACTGAGGCTAAAGACTATGAATAGTTTATCTAGATTGTTTTTAAAACCCTAAGAAAACAATGAAACTGCTATTAGAAATAAAAATTAACCTATTCCAATTTGCTCGAGATAGATTTTAGATACTATGAATGATAAACAAGTAACTTTTGTTCTTCTTCCATTTTCTCCCTAAAAATTTGAAATTCATTAGAAAATTAACATAATATCAGTTTAATCCTATATAGGATTAGTCCATTAAATTATAATTGATAAAAAGTAAGTGACATGTCATGAATCATGAGTTGAAACATGAAAAAAAAAATTTAATGATGATAGAACTCGAATATTTATAGAAAGACACATTATGAGCCTACTAATTGATTCTAAACATTATTATATCCAATATACCATTATATCCCAATTATGTGTGGTCATAAGAAAAAACATGGATCTAAAATAAATTTTCCCAAACCATATGTCGTCAATATTCCCTTGGAAATCTAAGACAATTTGTAGAGATTAAATGAATCATTTCTAATCCCCATTAGTTTAAATAATGTGACAAGTCATCATGTAAACACTTTTGGGAACGATTTAAAACCAAATAAAAAGTTATATATGTTTTGTAATCTTATTAGGCTTCCTTCATGGTCCATCACCATAAATAAAAAATTTAATATTTAACCAAATCCTACATTTCTCATTCAAAAATTTTACATCTATTAAAAACTGATAAGTAAAGATAAAAAAATTAACACTAAATTAATATCAGTAATAAAACATCCAATCATCCCCCACATATTCTAAAAATGGAACATAAATTGGGAAAGATACATATGATAAAATAAATTCCAAATTTAATGAAATGTACATGGGGTAATAAACATGATAAAAAATAAATACCAAACTAAGAGACACCATAAAACCTATATTCACCCTTTAATAATACCATTGACCCATACTCAATGAAAAATATTTGTGAATATTCCTTGAGTTGGAGTCCCCCAAGATTGAATTAAGGGTTCAATATTATATAGAAAATTGAATAATATCCCACTATTATTCATCCAAATAAATTATATAATAATTAAAAATAAAATCCCTCCAAACGAAATTTATAGTCATCATTTAATGGTATATTCTTAATTTGTATCAAAATAATGTGAATCAGATGTGACAATTTAATAAATTAAATTAATTATTAAATTATTGATGACTATTCAAACTCAAAATCAGAATAGGTTATATTTCAAGCAGAATAATCACTCAATGAATGGAAACAAATTTTGGATATTTTTCATTTATATAAAATATCCACATTCTAGAAAAATAAAAAAATATATCTTATTATTAATAAAAACATTTTAATCAACATTTAGTTAATAAAAATTATGTAACACTACCATATATTAATTTCACCAATATATGTGAATAAGAAGTTAAAAAAGAAGAATACATCCTTATAAAAGATAATAAAATGATAAAGGTAAAATTATTTGAGCATAACAAATGAAAAATATATCTTCTGTCAACAAAATCACCGGAATGTCTCTAAGAATTCTATGGTCAATTACCCTAGAACCTAGTACTTTATTGTTGATCAAAAAAACATTAATAAGTACACCAGATCACTCAATAGTGCAATCTAAAATCCCAATATATGGTTTCACCCTTGATATGTACTGTCCTAAAATATTAGTTTTTTAACATTTTAAAATGAATAGAATTTATTATGTCGTCGCATTTATGAAAAATATTTTTATAAACACATGTCTTAATATAATGAAAACAATTTCCATGAAAAGTACCACGTAAAAATATAAATAAATAATCAAATAAAATATTATCCATAATAGAAGGAAAATTCATTCATTACATCTCTATTATTAAAAAATTCATTCTGTATTTTTGCTGTAAAATCCAGAAAGTGCCTCATTTGGATAACGATGGGAAGATTCATTTAAAACTATTTTGTAAAATCTACAGAATATTTAAATATACATTAATAATAATGGTAAAAAAATATTTAGATAACATTTTTATAAATAATTAATTTGTATGATAAATATTCCCTAATATAGACTTACATAAAAAATATTAATAGTATTAATATGATGGTGAAATAAAACCCTTAACTCATGTTTACCCTTATATGAAATCACTCAATCCCTGGTATAATAATTTCTATTTTAATATATATATGTACCAAATTCTTGTTTATATAAAAAATATCATGTATGATCCAACTAAAAAAATTCAACACCCCCATTTACCAATAATTTCATATTATATTCAATATTTCAATATGATAACTATTTATTTTATCTTGAGTAATTTAGTTCAGTGGTTCCAATCCTTATACGTTTTTATATTTTCCATAACCTCCATAATATTAATTGTGATATAGTTATCATATATATTAATTACAAGAATATTCATAGTCCACAATAAAATATATTGATTGAAAAATTAATCACATCATTCATAGAGATAGTTCTTTGTATATACGCATGAACATTGTTATCATTTTCTTACAGGGGGAAAAATAGAAAGTTAAATGTAAATGTAAATTTAAATAGAAATAATTATATTATATAAATTTTATATATTTATCATATTCATCCATATTTCAATCCATGTCAAATATAAATTAAAAACAAATCATGTGACATTGTGTAGGTGGTCATCCACAAATATGCACGAATGAAGTCAACATATATCAATGTAGTGGTTGGTAAAAATGTCCATGTGATATTATAATGTAATAAGAATAAATTTTTCATAAATATAAAATATAAAGTTTTATACAGTCATAAAATTCAAACTTATTTGATATTTATAATATATTAACTCTATCACTATGTGGAGATGGTATGATGGACATACACACGAGTAATATGTTCACCTATTGTTTGATTGAAATGAATGAGAATAATTGTTTTTTATTGTAGTCATAGTAATATTTAATAATATTTTGGATAGTTGTGATATTATTTTATATTAAATATGATTTATTTAGTGGGGGAATAAAAGAGTAAATAACAAAAAGAGATCATTTTTGGAAACTACTTCTTCCTTGAAATGAACCTTCGAGATCAGTAATAAATATCACTCAAGATGATCTTTTAGGATGAAAATTAAACATATAATGTATATAAGGATTCTTTTAATATAATTTTATATATTATTTCTGATATATAAGGCACAATGTGTTATGATGAATTGAGGGAGGAGGTGACCGGTTATAATTTAGTTGAGGGAAACTTTTGGGATTTCGTGGAAAAAAATTACAATGAATTGATTATAAATTACAATGAATTCAATTGAAAATTAATTCAAAAATAAGGTTAAATAGGGGTTTAATCCCCTTATAAAATATAATTTATACATGATTTTTTAATTTTAAATATTATCCATTTGAGTAATTCTTAGTTAACAAATTTTATTTTTTATTAGAGAAAAACATTGTCCAATATTAATGGGATTATATTTTAAAATATGTTGAAAAACTAGGACCATAAATATTCAATTTTTTTCTATGTTAGAAATTATCAAAACAACCATGTCCTATTTCAGGAATTTTATGTATTTTATATAATTTAATAAATATAATCTTAATAAAATATCATTATTGTCTATTTTGGCATATTCATAATTTTAGTGTAAATATATCATGACAGATTGTTAATTTGAATATAATGATTTAAAACCACCTAATATAAAATATATATTGATCAAAATCATTGTTAAAATTAAATCATTATAATTATATAATATTTAGTATTTTTTAAATCATTTTTTATATATTGTTAATTAATGGAGACATACTACATCAATATTTCACATAAAATTAATGTAATTACACAATTACTAAATACTTTAAATACATTTTTATTTATAAACTAATATTACTAATAGAAAAAAAATACTCAAAATCATTCATAACTGATTTTTCCCAATGAGAATACATAAAGAACATTAAAAATAATAAAGGGTGACATTTGTTTGACTTACATTTATTTAAACAATAATGAAGGCATATTTGAGGAAAAGTGACTCAATTTTACACCTCTGGTAATAAGTGTATAATTACAAATATATAATAATAACTTGTATTAATAAATAAGGAATTATCACTTATTTTGTAAAATATATTAACTTAATGTACTATTTACTGAGGTGATAAATTTTAAAACAGTAACTATTTAAAAGAACAAAAAATAAAAGGGGGTTATTTATAAAATTTTAACATAATGGTTCATAATATGTAATTATTTTTATGTAACTAATTAATTAAAAATTTAGTTATATAATTTCAATTTTTGCACAAAATGTGATTAATAATTAATTTTAGAAGAAATCATTTTAAGAATAAATATGGATTTGTTCTTATTCAATAACTACAAAAATTTGTGATGATTATTTGAATATTTTATCAAGTAAATAATAAATAAATATCATTAAAATAATTTTTTTATGTATTAAATGAATATATAATGACAAAAATACATTAGGAAGATAATAAATGTTTTTTAAATATTTATTTTTCTTTTAAATGATTATTTATTTTCATTTATAATCATTTCATAACCAATGAAATATTTTTACACATATATAAGAATGCATTTTTCATAAATAACAAGTTATATTCAAGCACTCAAATATAATGGATATGTTATAATTATCATTTCATATAATAATATTTGAATCATATATCCTGGTACATTTAAACATGATGATTGATTTAATATAAGATACTAAAAAATTAAAATTACTTAAAGAAAAATATGTCATAAAATTCTCAGGGTCTCATATTCAATAACATTTAAAATTAATTTTCCCTTTAAATTAATCACTATGACACACAGATTTGAGGATACATTTTCATTATAACATTTTTAGGTTCCCTCATTACTTCTTTATGTTTTATTTTCATCAAAACAATACTGACCTAGTGAGTGGACTTATTTCATAGAACATTATCTTTATGATCAAAAATCTATATTGGATTTCCTTTATAAAAATTATCCTTTTTCAGTAGTACTATTTCTATTTTATATACATGTGAAGGATTCAGTATGTAATTCCTTAGAAGAGAAACAAGGAACACATCATGATGTTTAAAATGATTCTATGTAAGAAGATGTTGTTAGGTTATTATCCCATTAGGATCATTAAAATAATAAAATATTATTCATATGGATTAGTTTCTTCATTATTACCAAATATCATCACCCACTTCTTGGAGATAATTGTTGGAAGACCTTAACACTATCTTCAACATCTATATATTTTCAAAGAATCAAACAATCCCTTTTTTACTCTAAACATATATTTTGTGTTTTTTTAATGAATCATATTTATATTTTATTTTATTCAATAAAGAAGGTTTTAATACCATTCCTTCTCTAAATTACTTTGATAATGTTCTAGTTATGCACTCCCTACTAAAGATATATTCTTTCAAATCCTTCATAAATTTGGAGTTAATGATAATGTTTTATGAAAAATCCTCCAAAGGGGGGTTTTGATCCCAAACACATTAGAAATCTTGAGAGTAATCTCTCAAGATATAATATAGTTTTTGAATAGTCCATGTAGACTGACCATCTATATGAGGATATCATGTAGTATGGAAAGTTAAGACATTGACTAGAGCCACCTTAAGAATTATTCATATAATTTAGGTAAATCATTGATCCCAATCAAGTAAATTTGATAATAGAAAATCATATAAAATTACAACATAAATTATATATAAATGAGTTATTTGATCAATATATAACTATTATCTTATTTCCAAGAAGTGATATAACTTCATAGGGATATAATAAATAACCTATGTAGAATTATTCATTTTAAAAAAAATTGAGTCATTCTACAAAATCTATGATGAATTTTCATGTTACCATTCTTGTATGTTAAATTGTTATAATAGAACCTTATCCTTAGGTCACTCATCCTTATATTTATGACATACTAGTCATTGATAATAATTCTCTATAATATCTACAATAATTCCATCCCTACCAAAATACTATTTGAAAAATATATACATATTTCTACTTCTATTAATAATAGATAATTGATAGCTATGAGCCTCCTCTAACAGGTGATATTTAATATTTTCTACTAACAAGACACATACATTGTGTCTATATCATATCAATCTAGTACAATGATTGATAAATTGAGAAATAATTTTCACCTCCACTTACATAAATTCTTCCTCCTTAGAGTTCCTTTTAATCATTAGATGAATTGATTTTAAAAAACACATTTGATCTTGATAATATGTCTACCCATACACTATTATTTATAGCTACATCCATTTAAAATAGATAAATATAATATATATTGTGATCATAATCATAGATAAGCTAACATTATAATTTTAAAATTGATTATATTACATGTTGTTGTCTTCATAAGGGTTTTAATGTTTTTATAAGTCATAATCATTAATCAGATACTTCTATTTTGATTAATACATGTTCATTACTTTTTGAGTAAAAATATAATTTAATAGTTTGTGATTCATTTATATTTTACACCTTTAATCATATATATAATTCCCACATATCTTTAATTACAATAATTACTATATTTAACTTCAAATCATGATTTGGGATGTTTTTCTCAGGGAAATTCAAATGTTGTGAGGCATAAGTTATAACCATATTTTTTTCATTAGGAAACATAACAAAGACTTGTTTGAATTATCACCAATAACTAAAAACACTTATACAAAATAGGGTAGTGGAATAACATATTAACTTATGTGTCTTCTCATCACATCCCTAAAAAATCCCCACATTCATCTATCCAAAAAAATAGTCTCACTTATATTTAAAATTAGTGACTTGTTTCTTTTTCCATGAAAATTCTCCACAAATAATATATAATATTTATAAAAACCCAGAAAAAAAATTTATCCTATATATTTTTTTGTTACACTATTCTAGTGCTCAATAACATTTATCTTTGAATTTTATACTAAAATACAATGACGTGAAATTATATAACCTATGATTAAAACATTATGAATAATTATATCACACATAGAAAATTTTAATTAATGAATATCCATACTCAAGGACATCGGTACAATCCTCAACTTATCATCATCTCTTCTTTTCACTGTTATGAAATTTTAATATTAGCTATCAAAACTACTCCAAAACTGATAAAGGTAAAAGCTAAAGACACTATTCATTAATCCTAGCATATATAGGGATAATTAATTAGACCAAATGAAATCACTATAAATTCATTCTGTTTATATCTTATATGGAAGGTTATATTGCGTATATCCACCATATGGACTATGAATATATGATTTTCTAAATATTGAATATTTTTTGAAAATTATTAATCTCTACAAATTTTATCAAACATTTTATCCATACAGGGGATAGGATAAATGTTATAAATAGTCATCATACTTTATCCCCTATAATAAATATAGAGTCCCGTTTATGATTCATTCTTTATAACAAATAGAATAGAAGTAATCCCTGGTGACAAACATTGAAATTTTAATCACCTTTGAACAATATATTTTATTTAATTTTCACATTCTTGCAAGTAAATGGATGAAATTAAATATATAATCTTGGAAGTAGTTGTTGGAACATGCATTTGTTCTATTGAAAACTCAAATTTATGATTTGGTTCAAGTAAAGAAAAAAATTCTGGATTGACATAAAAAAACTCCCACCCGAATAGAATATATTAGATATTGAGTTTCTCCCAATGTAGATGATATAAATTCCCCTTTTTAAAAGGAATCATGAGATATAAATTAGATTTAATTTCAAATATTATTATTTCATTTTTATTAATGAAAATAAGAATATTATATTGGTTTCAAAGATAAAATATATCATCCATTTTTCAAAAATTAATATGGTATATATGTAAATAATTACAATCTATTACCATAATAACATCAAATTAAATTGGAGTGATAATGAAAATATATATAACAAATACATTCCCATATACATAAACTGAAGAAAAATTATATTCATAGGATGTGATCATCGTTCCATAAATACTTTTCCAACCAAACTCAATATAATATTTTTTATTTTAAACTATAATACAAATAGAAAATTATCTAGATAAAAATAAAATTTTAATTCTAAAATAAAATATTATATTGGTAATATTATAGTTTATGGTTTCTGTACCATTATCCAAATCATAATTGCACCCCTAATCAGATATAGTAAAAATAACATGTTTCTCTTTTTCTATAAGATAAAGTGGTTATTGACATATATTATCATCATTATCCTTCAAATATTGTCATTACTAGAAATAATTATTACACTCTCTGCATAAAAAATAGTAGATTATAACCAGTAAAATTTGTTTAACTTTATATCAATTCACATCATTTTTTAACTGCATCCCATAAAATTTCTATTCAAATTCTTGATGAAATTCCATTAACAAGTTAAATAATTTCCTTATTATAATGATCGTCTTGTCATTATTATTCATTTCCATATTTTGATTATAACTAAATTCTTATCTTTTTCTCTAAATAGATTTTATAATTTCCTTTTTTTTAAAATATTCTTTTCCAGTAAAATCATTAGATTTATAGGGAACTTCATTATTTATCTCAATTGTGACACAAAATTTCTAAATTTATATAATTTTATTAAATTATTTCTTAGATAATATTATTTTGAAACATGGTTTTAAGACACATAAGAATTGATCAACAATACATTTAATTTGGAAGATAACAACTGAACTATATTTCAAATGTTATTTGAAATTTTCACAATAAGTATGAAAATATTAATCAAAATTATTATAGATATCAAGGAATTATTTCTTGATTTTAGTATAAGGAATATGGGGAAAAGACTTGTCTAAAAATTTGATTTTAAATTCATCACACTCCATGGAGTCAATTTATTTCAATAAACTCGGGTTCTTGATAATATTGCTCAATTTTTTGATTATCCATCAAAATGATAAACAAAGAGAATAACACTCCCATTTTCCAAACATCGATGCGTCAAAAATAGATTTTAAATTTTATTATTCCACTATTTAGTAAGAAGTGGATATTATAATCACTAGAATAAGGTTATCACTATCTCCTGAAGAACATAGTTGAAAATTGTTCTCCTAATTTCCATTTTTAATGTTTAATCATATCTATATATTGAGATTGTTGTGTGAGGAAGTTAACATGATTTTTTTCATTCAATATCTAATAAAATTTGGATTTGAAGGTAAAATATTATTTTGGTTCCATCATATTCCACATTAACATGATTTTTTTGGTCACTCATTTTTATATTAACAAGAAATCATAATGTGATACAGATAATCATGGAGGGAAACCACATAATATTGAAACATTATTTATAGGATGTATAAATTCAAAAAAAATACTATTATTAAGTCATTTGTTTAATCTAGGTTATCAATGAAAATTTCCAAAACCCTATAATTTTATAATATACATCGAATTATCTTTCAACATATCCTTAGGTATCCAAATATAGTTTTCTTATCTATGATTTCAATGGGAAAATAAATCGTAGTTTATTATAAACTATAATGATCTTTACATTACATATATTGATACTATATCTTAATAGATAAATATTCAGTATATTATATTTGGTTCCAAGCTATAATAGTTAATGTTTAATTTCCATGGTTACATGGAAAATTATATAACTGGTTTATAATATATATATGTGTGTGTGTGTGTGTGTGTTCTCTCCCAATAATTTCATAAAAATAAGAATGATTATTTTACATATCATACTTAATAAATTTATATATATTGTGGGGATGAAAAACATAATAAACATTTTATTTCTAATGCATGGTAACTGTAAAAAATTTATATATAAGTTTTTGTATAAGAAAAATATGGGAAAAGGGGTATGAAATTAAGATATTGACCTTTAAAACCCAAAACATGTGTATGATAGATCTTAATGTTGAGTCGTGACCTAAATCATAAATGTTCTTAATACATGAATAATAAAGGTATTAAATAACATCTTGTATGATATAATAAAATTAAAACAATATACGGATGTTTGGAATATATATAAGCATAGAAATCATTTTCATAGTAGTGAGGGATCATTATAAATGTTATCATAGTGAATTTGTATCACTCGATAATAAATCATTGTAAGAAAGGAACAATACCAAGAAAATAATATGGTACAAATTCATTTAATAAACTAGGTTGGAAACCCATTCCTACCATGTTAATCTAATGAGATATTAATCATTAACTAATGTATTGAAGGGTTATTTTAGTCCCACTTATCTAGTGATGAAAATAATACATATCTCTTAAACAAGATTAAAATTTATTGATTATATCAAAATCCATTAAAATAATTAGAATTCATAAAATTTTTATCATTCTATAACCAATGGAAATCAAATTGGCTTCATAAATATTTCATCATAACACAACTCGTTGAAAACATAGAGCTTTTATAAATATATATTCATCATAAACATAAAACATATAAAGAATGATTAAGAATCATATCATTGTATAATATCCCCGTACAATGTTATATAACATAAATGAATTTCAAATTATGTGGAAAATGATATTGAATGGTCACATGGAATATTTCTTGACATAAAAGAACCTTTTGATTTTAAAACCACATGCTTCAGTAAAAAGACTATGAAGTTTAATGGGAAAAATTTTATTTTTAAATTCAAGATAAATATTTAATGGATTACTCTATAGAATTATCAGTAATGATGTTGGGAAAATCCATTCACAACATATATGTAAAAAGTCATTCATTCCGTGTTTATTTCGGTACATCCACAAGAGGTCATGCTTGGAAAATGACAAGAAGATTCCTTCTAAAAGATTTTTTAAAATTAAATCATGGGTAAAAATGTCCTTAAAAAGTAATAAGATAAAGGTAACAAACTATCATAATTTTTTTTACAAAACAAGGATTTGGAAGATAAATATTCCATAGTTGATACTTAAAAAATCATAAATCCCGAATATAGAATACATTTTGAAATAAAAAATTACCTCAAGTTAGCCTTGTTTGAATGGTCATTAACATTATATATAATAAATTTATATTTATTATAATTATATACTACTATCAAAAAAAATATATAATATCACATATTATACCGTTTTAAAATCTCAAGGGTGTATTTGACTAATAATTCACTATTAAAATAGTCATTTTTTAGTTTTATCTATTTAGTTTATCATGAGTATTTTGGTCAATAGTTATAGCCATTGTACATTTATCATTTTTTGCATCACCTCTATAATATTAATCAGGACATAAATGTCATCTATATTTATTATATACATATTTATAGTTCTCTATTATAGTTTTATATGGAAACAATAATTATATCATTTAGGTAAACAGTAGGCCATATATATGAATGAATTATAAATTCATTATTTGATGGATGTGATATAAGAATGAAAAATAAAAATAAACATTTTTGGAATAATTATAATATCATATGTATCAAATATAATCAATCAATTGATCGTTATTACCTTCAATGTATATTATAAATTATCAAAATCCTACCATATTGTGGTGGTGGTTGTCAATATATATGTATGAACGACATAATCGGTTCTCGTAGAATAGGATGATGTGTATATTGGTGTGATATTATAATTTTATAAGTATATTAATTTAAAATATATCATATAGTAACCATAAACCCATTATAATACCCCTCATTAAAATACTGAGATGAAAATTGAATTGTATCATTATATGTGCGACTATGAAAGTTACATATTCAGTACAAATAACTTCAAATGTAATTTGATTGAAAATAGAGTATAGATAGGTGTATTCAAAATATAAATAAAATTTCCGAATATATATATACCCATGTTATTATTTTATGAAAAAATAAATATATTTGAATGAGTTAATGACGGCAAAAAATGAATGTCATCAGTTACAGAGATAACCTCTTATTTGATAGGGACCCTTAACATATAATTGAAATGATTTAAGGTATGCCTTTTTAAAATACAAAAATCTATATACTAATGAATGAAAACTTTGGAATAAATTTTTTTAGATGATCATAATTCCATATTTTTACAGGTTTTGGAATAAAAAGGGGAGGAGGATTCATTTTATAATTTAGGTGATGGCTATGTTTGAAATTTATCAAAATATATAAATAATTATAAATTCATTGACCATTAAAATGTTGCCAAATTTCAGTTTAATTGAATATAAGTTTTTATATAATTGTAATCCCCTAAAAAATATAACTTAAATATGTTTTGGTGTAATTTTATAGCTTATTATTTTTATTGACCCTTAGTAAATCAATTTAAATTTTTTCTATAGAAACAAAATTGTCAATGTTATATGGATGTAAATATAACTTGTAAAATTAAAATTGGTCCATAAATGGTCAATTTATCACATTTGGTACCAAACAATAACCGCATTGTACTATTATTTTTTTTTCAAAAATAATTTAATAAAATATTTTTATTAGCACTTTAAACAATATTCATTTAATATAAAATAAAATACACATTGAGAAAGGGGTAATTCTATCATAATTTATTTATATCTCATTTAAATGTCTATAAATATTTTAGTGAAATTAACCTATTCATATTATATCACTTTTTATGCTTTTAAAATCATTTGTTATACATTGTATTATAAAGAGAAATAGTGGATCAATGTTACATAATATATTATGGTCATTATCTAATTAATAGAAAAAATTTCTACCATGAAAATAATTTTACTATCCTGAAAATAAAATATTAAATTATTTTTTATTTAATAGTTCACCTTTCCGAGGATATAAAGAATATTATAAACATTGAGAACAATATTCCCTAAACATTATTTTATATATATAATATATAAGTTATAATAATGGAAAAATGTATATTAAAAACCATTTTAATGACTAAGTTGTGAAGGGTTTTATTTATTTCATCCAATACAAATTTATATTAATAATTATACCCTTTTCACTATCTTAAATATATATTAACAAGATTTTCCCATTACTGAGGTGAATAAAATTTACCATGGTTATTATTCATATTGGAAAAAAAGTGGGGCCTATTTAAAAATCGGATCAACCAAATTATAAACATTTAATACATTTTATCTTATTTAATACATATAAATGGAATATAATAATCTTATTTTGGGTTCAAAAAAGGTCAAAAAATTCTTTTTAAGAAAAACTAATATATTTTTAATCATTAAATTAAATTTAGTTTTATCATATGTCTAGAATTTTTTTTATTGTTTAAATTATTTCATAAATATATTCATATATATATATCATTAAAATAATTCACTTGTGACAATTATTTTATGTTAGAAATTCTTGTGTGAAACCCCATTCCTACCTCTAATAGTATAGGAGATGGTGATTAGTACTGACTATGTAGGGGTGAGTATTTTCATACATAGGTTGACATTATCAAATAAAAAAGATGTAATTACTCAAAAAATTGAATAAAATAGTTACAATATATATGAGGCAAGAGGAAAGGAAAATCCAAGAATAATCATAGGAGGTACTCATCTCCCATAGTATTTTATCAACTCTCAATCGACCTAAAAAACAATACACCCTCAAATTATAATATATAATTATCATGAAACATGCATGGTTTTTAAATAAGATGATATTGGAGGATCCTTATAATGTGACCACAGGTTAATTAATAACTCAACATGAGGATCCCTATCGTTTATGAGTTCTATAGATGAGTGAGATTCCATTTGTAAAAATATACGAGTTTTCCTCATAATATTGGAAAAACATTGATAATATCTTACATCATATGTATAGGATCACATCCCCATGCTTAAATTAAAAAAACAAATTATTCATAGCATGATCACAACCACAATAGGTGACATACCTAATTCACCTGGTAATAATAAGGGAAAATCCAAAAATGATAAAACTATTCCATGCTATATGGAAGTACATGATGTGTCATAGGGGTACATAGTGTGTTTTTTCAAGTAAAACATAGTTCTATTATTAATCAACCACCATGTAATTACTTCTACACAATAATTGATTGCATATAAGGACAACATAGTGGTCCATGTCTATGTTGGAAATATAGATGTAATCCACCATCCCACTTTATATACCTCTAAGTGTACAAGGGGTGTGAAAGTGTAGACACGATGTGTGGTTCCACATTATTTCCGGGAAATGTATATAGGGTGAAATCGAAGAGGTTCATCCAATATCACGTGATGTGTGAACCCATTAATAAGACAATGTAATATTTAAATCATCTCAACATATAGCATTGTATCAGAATAAACACTAGGTTTGGTCTTCTGACGTATACTCTATGGAGTCATAAATTTTCCAGATGATCCTTTTCCTCAATATAATTCACTTATTGAGTTGTTTAAACTATGATATCTACTATAAATCTTGTATCCTTGATTATTTTTTACAATATAAATTTAAAAAAATTATATTTGACATATTTTCTCAAAAAAATCATATTGTTTCTATATGTCATTTATAATACACATAATGGTTCATAAATAAATCTGTTATTATCTCATTGATGATGTATTAATACTAATCCAATGAAATAACTCCTACAATTATCTAAATTGATGATGGTTGAAGAATCTAGAAAGACTAAAATTTTTAAATAAAATTCAAATTGTATTTTTTATTGAATCAGTTATCTAAAATAAACTAATGATGAACAATGTGAATGAAATTATAATCAAATCAAATCAAAGAGTTTTTATTTAATGATAAAATATGTGATTTCCCATTATATAATTTTATTAAATACAAAAGAGGTTAATATTACATGTTTTTGAATCATATATTCCCAAATCATAGGTTCAAAAAAAGTAATTCAATTGGGATTTTTAATGGTTGATTGAATATTTTATTCTTAACTGACTAAATCCATAATCACAACTATATTATAAATTTTTAATAAATATAAAAATACCAACCTCAATATCGAATCGGTTTCATGATATAAAATGATGATTGCTTAATCACCATCAAAGAAGGGGTTGAATCTGAACTCATTCATGATAGATTTGAAATTTTATGCTCATCGCCAACATTATCAATTTCAAATCTCGTTCCCCACTCTATATAATAGTGTGTCCTACAAAAATGATTTTGTATCATGTTTATTATATACTGCTTTGAAAGGGGTTTCAAAATTTAATATAGATTAAATTAATTTTAAATTTTTTATATTTATAATTATCCATAAATTATACTCTACCAAAATACCTTTTGTCAATAAAACCTATATTATCCCTACCATAAACCCCTATATCCAGATTCAGTAATAGTCTTAGTTTCGCAATTCAAAAATCCATTGACAATAAAATCCATTATTTCCAATATTGTATTCTTAAATGTGATAATATATTTCATATTAGTAATATATTTATATTTTGTCTTTAAAACACCAATGAAACTATATTAACTCAATAACTAACTCTATAAATATTATTCAATATTTTAAAAGGTTAAAATCATAAAAACTGGCGTGGTTAGACTTCAGATTAACTAAGTGGGATTTTGTTTAATTAATGATAAAGGATCTTAGTTTTTATCTCATAATGATCGACCATTTCATAGAGTAAATTTGAGATTTGATAGGGTAAATGATTTTGTATTTAAGGCTAGAATCATATCACATTTAATATACATGGTAATGGTATATAAGAATAATGAATCCAAACTCATATGGTAAGAACAATGAATGTTTATAGAGTATATAAAACTGAGTTAAATATATAAAATAATATAATATGATACACATTCAAGATGAATAAAAACTTTTTGTAATTTTGGATATTGATAATGTATAAAAATCACCACAAAACATAGTGTTTGGGATATTTTTTAGACTTATATGATATTTAAGCTTTAGAATGATGATTTATGATTAACAATTTTGTTAAAATATAATATTTAATACTAGTATATAAAAATTTATTTATCATTGATCATATAAAGAGATTATTGTTGATGAAATATAAAATAATTTGATATGTACATCATTAAGGATATATAATCATGATTTTATCAATATATATTGTATAAATGAGTTGATATATTTATTATGTGGGCATTGTGTAAGAAGAAATTATGAGCAATTGATGATGTAATTATTCTTCTGGAATATATTAATATATTCATTAGTTTGAATGATAATATAGTGTTTATTTAACTAATACTACATTAATGATGAAGAAAAATGTATATTATAGAATCGAGATTCCCTAACCACAACAAAGATTGAATATTAAATGTCATTTTTATGAATAACTTATTGGGAGATATCATTATTAATTAAATAAAAAATATGACAATATTGATCTTGTTTTGATATCTTTCACTAAATATATATCTATAGAAGAGTTTGGGGAATAGGTAATAATAGTAATGTAGCCTAATATAGTTCACATTAGAAGAATTTGTTTATGTCACATTTTAAAGAGAAGTAGCATCTGTAAAATCTATTTTGTTATACTAAAGTGTATAATAATATATAACATCCATCTAGTTTTATCCTCTAAAAAATTAGAAAAATTCTATCATTGAATTATATATATATAAATAAGATGTACATTTTAGATGATAAAGGGTAAATATTAATAAATAAGCATAACATCACCAATGGGATTATAGTCTAATGCAGTGAATGTGTAACCATTTTAAACCCTATTTTATATCATTGTAAATTTTAAGATGCAATAAGATTGGCGGTGCATAGAACACTATTAAGAGACATGTAACACTTATTCATTATTATGTCTACTCAATTTTACCTCACTGTGATATTTATAATGGGTTGTGTGATGACATTTTTTCCATTGACACCATGGATTCACCATTATTTTTATTAGGTGATCCATAAATATTATTTTCCCCCTTCATGTGTGAATATTTGGATAATTTTGTAAAAGTGATAGAATGGGTTATCCCTTAACATAATCAAGATGAGTAAAAATAAGTTTTCAAAAAATACGTTTTCTAAGGAGACCCCAACATCAATTCACCACATCTCTTAAGTAATAATATTCTAAACCATTCCCATAATGCATATTAGTGATGTTAATTAAACATATTATATTATATATATATTTTTTAATTTACTTTGTAAGGAATATTCAATTTTCCATATATGTTTAAAATTAATTATTTTGTAGATATTGTTAGTTCATAAAAAGTATTATAAGTTATCCAAGGAAATAATCATTTTGAAAAACAAATACATGGGAATGATTGATAAGTAATCCTTATTAGTTAAAGAGAAATTGGTTTCATTTTATCCACACAATAAAATTAAACAATACATATTTTCCATCAAATAGAATAAATAATATTTCATTCCACCATAATGGTAATACACATTATTCATACTGAGGAACAATCAGAGTATTGTGAGGATCATGTTACGGGTTAATGGTCTTGTCACAACACACATCAAGGTGGACCTATAACTTATTGGAGTTATAACTTCTTTACAAATATATCACTTAATTCATGGAAAGATATATTTTGTACTTTTTAAACAAAATTAATTTTTCTAATTTGTTGTATAATTAAAATATTTATACAATAAATCACATATCATAAATAGTATGAAATGATATAAACATTATTGATTGAAATATATCATACCTTTATAAATCCCTCAACGTAGGTTAGAGACATTGAGGAAGTAAATAAGGATCATCATACGAGATAACCAAATTTTTAATATTAAATGATTAATGATGTTTAAGGAAAGGTTGATAATTAGAATACTCCAGATGAAATGATATGTACATTTGTAGAAAATATGAAAATATATAATTATCACGTAAATTAATTTTTAGTTTCAAAATATATGAAAATCAAATATTTAGAAAAATTATTAATGTAGGAAAAAATTTATGAAAAATATTTTAAATGAACATGATTGAGTATGAATCAAAATTGGTTACTATGAAGAATTATAAATCCATTATCCAATATAAGTGTCTTGATATTGAAATTAATTTAGTAAATCTAAAAAATGAACAATCCATATCTTTATTAAATGTAAAGAAAAATAATAATAATTTTAAAAAACCGTACATTGATATTTGATATTAAAAAATTTATCTAATTATTTACAATGTTTCATAGACACCATATTCTATTCTATCCACACCATGTTCATAGAATATATTAACACCCTTCTTAAATTTTAATAATTGATCCATTTTTTTATAAATATCATTTTAATATATTAATATTTATAAATATGTACGTCATAATATTATGTAAATACAACATCTATGTCATGGGAATATACATTGATGTTAAAAATTGTTGTCTTAAAAGGATAATTCCAACAACCTGATAAGAATAAAAAAATACCATGTTATCTGGTATCAAAAAATTTATTAGCTTGTAGTTCATAAAGTGGGATCAATATTTATCTTAATTTATTCATGTTATAATATAACTAGGATAGTGAATTTTATTATTTAGATCATTGTATCATATTTAAAAAATATATATATTTCCTTTTTAATGCGGATGAATTTTGAGATGCTAAAACAACATAATACGAAATTGATTATTCAATTTTCATAGAACATGTTTGGAAGACTGAGAAATATATACTATTTTAATGATGGTAGTATTCTATGAAATCATATACAATATGAAGTAATTTTCTGTTAAAAATAGAGAAATAATGAAACATTTATTGATGGTCAAATATAAAAGCATCCTTATGAACGAATTTGAAGTATGTTTCCAACAAAAAAACTCCCATGATACATCAATAGAATAGTGTTTCATCCATGGGATATAAATAATAAAACTATGTTTTTCTAAATAAGTCTCTCGAGACCACTACGGGTTCCATATCAATGAATACCATATGACTCTATTGTGTAAATATAGTACATTACATTGATACATGATAACATGGCTTGAATATATGTGTTACTAGAGGTAAATAAATAAGAATGGGAAATTATTCAATGAAAATCCCAATGAGACTGGTTTAGGGTAAAAAAACTCAAGATTCCATTTTGGAACACCAATAAGACTTCCAATGTATTAAAAGTGTTTATTATTATATATAAGTAAATTTAATAGAAATAATTAATGATAGAATAATCACATGTGAATTATAATTCAAAATTATTGAAAGAGACACCACATGAAGACTGAAAGTTTTATGAGTGGTTTTATATAAATGAGAAGAAATTTATTTTAAAATAATATTGTTTCGTGAAAAAATATTGGAAATTTTTTTATTTTGGGTTTAATAATACTTCAAAATCAATACCTACTTAAAATGAAGAATAATTTTATACTACGTAATGTATTTTTCAAAAGATATAATTAAAATTTATTTCTCCCCAACACGGGTGTTAAATATAAGAAAAATGAAATACTTATAAGAGAATAATAATGATAGTAGTAAATGTTATTTGAAAGGATATATAATTATATAAAATAGTTTAAAATTACTATCAACATTTTTAATCACATTAGATAGGAGAAATATATACATTATTCCATATCATGTGTGTTCTATTTCTACGATAACTACGAAGCGAATTAAAGGTTGATCTCATTCATAGGGGGAGAACTACAACTCAAGTAAACAATAGTAAAAATAGTCGAAAAATAAATGATAATCCTCTGACAAAGAGAGAAATAATAATTTGTATTCGAAAAAATTATAATGAAAGAATCATCATGGATGAAAATATGAAAAGATTCAATTTTAGAGGACATGTTTAAGATACTTATATTTAAATTGATACAATTAAATTACATTGATGGAATTATACTCTACTTAATGAATTGAAGTTGACTGTATCCAAGGAGATATAATTAATGATTATTTTAAGAAGCTTATGGAACATGTGAATATTTACTAAATCTGAAATTATGAAATATTCATAATGAGTCATCGAATGTGTGTCATCTCATATGATCTAAGTTATAGTTAAAAAAATTTAGCATTATAATAATGTCATGTAATATTTCTAATAAAATAATTTTTTATTGATGATTGATAAAAAATTATGTATTATTTTGTAATATTAAAATCCATTTATTTAAAATTGATTGTTTTTTCCCACACTGTTGAAGTGAGTCTATGCAATTTATGAATACATAATAATTAATAACAATTTTAAAAATTATTTTTAATCAATTTTTTCATATTATTAAATTTTTCCAAATCCATTAATATGTAATGAGTATATCATATTATTTGGTATAATATATTTTAACATTGGAAACATTAATTTTTAAATCAACTCATCATCTTTCCTTCACCAATAATTCATCATGTAGACATATAGTGGAATGGTTGATAAAAAATTAATATTATATATATTAATACCATACTACATATATTATATTGTATTAAATTTTTATAATTAGCGAGGGAAATAAATATAATAATGTTTTATAAGAATTGGTGTTATAATGAATGAGTAATAATAGGAAAATTTGAACATATATTTATTTATTATTAGTAGAGGAAATTGATTTTAAATAAAAAGATGTAACAAAAAAACAATAGACCTAATAATTCTGAGCCAATTGTTACTATAATACATTTAATATGGATAAAATAATTCACATCCTAATGTATCTGGTAGTTTAGTTTTCAAGGAAAACATGATATATTCCTCAATCGAACATAAAAATTTGATAATATATAATATGAAATTTTGAATATAAATATTAAACGTCCTTAAATATATTCAAAGGGTCACTCTTCATATCTTTGGAATAGGAAAAATAATATCGGGTATAGAAAAATTTTCACTAATGGTTCTTTATAAGGGTACATATCCTTAGTAAATATTATATGATCAATAAAGAAGGGTATATAACTAAAAATATTTTTTTGGTAATGATAGTTGGCCTTTATTTTCTATAAACTATTGAGAAGATATTTGTAGATGGTTCCCTATCAATTTTGATATGCCTAATATAAAATAAAATTAATTGAAATTTATAGCTTAATGCTCGGGGATAATGATTCATTCACTGAATTCATTACTCTTTAATTTGGGTTGAGATATTTCCAATAATTCTTTCATCCTTAAGAATAACTATTGGGTGTATGTGGAGAAATTATGATATGATATGGTTAGTAAATCATTACCACAAATTATAATGATAGATTTTTTGAATTCCCTATCAAATGTAGACACATAAAATAACATAATAAGGATAAAATAATCATTCAATCACATTTCATAATCAAAATTTACAACCACAGTTATGGTATAAAAGAAAACGACAACTATGAAATAATTAAATTCACACTTTTCCTTCATTTAGACAATTCTACCAAAAATGTTTCTCCAGGAATAGCATCTATATTAGAATTCAAGGATTTTCACGTGTTAGGAAAATTTACATTGGTTTTATTATTATAATGAATGAAATTGGAATATTCCTTAATGTATTTCTAGTCCCATGTTACATTATTTATTTAGTTACTAAAAACCTTTTAGAAATTGTTGTAGAGAAGGATCCCATATGAGGATTGGGTAAAAAATTGGTTTTAATACTTTGCCTAATATATAATCTATTGACACATGATAAATGTAAAATTTTTATTCAAAAACATTTTCCAGGAAGAGTTATATTGTCAGATGGGTGAATAGGTTGATTCCCCAACCCATGTGACAAATATTTCTTCTACCTTTGTAGGTGAAGAAGAAAATTACTATGAATGGTAAAATGTATCTATTCTTCGAACATAAATTATAATTTATTCAATAACATTAATGTCATTCACCCATGAACATGGAATTATTTTCTCTGGGCTTAGAATGATAGCCTCTAAGGTGTTTCTCACCCCTTCTTCAACTATCACATAATCGTCACATAATGTTATAAATCAAAACAACCAATATCGACATCACAGTGGAAATCAATATCAACCACTTGTGCCTATAAAATATGACATTTTAATGCTTTTATTCCCCTAAATGGTTAAAAATTCAACATACATATACATTCATGTAATACATCACATATTAATAGAAATATTATGCCACAATTAATTTCATTATACTGATGACTCATTTTACCAAACCTAATGGTTAATTACATCACCTTGAACCCTCAATTAAATTTTTTCCATGGTATCATGGGAATGACTAGAATCAGACTAGAAATCATAATTATTATGATTATACCCCATAAATAATGTATAATTATACATAGTCCCGATAACATTCACATCCTACAGCTCAACAAGTGTAATCCTTGATGGCAGCACTATCAAGAATCCCTCCCCCACCTATTTGGTTGGATCATCATTTGGTCCAAAAAGGGAAACAAAATCCATATCTGCAACCAATAATGTTTATCCCCAATATAATTATGATCAAACACATACATCTAACTAATAATATAATGTTTAATATAGTTATCTAGACTCAATAAATCATTTAACTTTTCCTATCACAATTGCAATCAAGGGGAATTATTTTCGATGTAGGTTTATTCCCTTAAACAATAAATATGATGAGATTCATTGTGTAGAAATTATACCATGAATACTAACTGTACATGATTTAATCCACTATTAAATATAGTTTTGTGACTCGTTGATTGAGGATATTAAGAGACATATCCAATTTTAAATCAACGTACTTACTAATAAGAAATTTTATTGAAATTAATCTGAACTGGAAGAACATCACACCGTCATAATAGAGAATATACTCTCAATATATTTATTAGGATACTTAAATAGTGTTTATACATTTCAGTTTCTAAAGGAAACATTCTAAGATATCAACCTCATCGCATCCCGAACAACTTATATGTGGGGTTAGAGCGATGAAATTTTGATCCCATCCAAATAGAAAATCAATGGATATAGTAATATTGAGTTAAATATATGTGAAACCTATTAGTTAGTGTCCCTATTTTTAAACATCATATAAAAATACTTTTTCATCAATTTATTGAAGGATAATATATTCAATTATCTATTTATAACTCAGTATCTTCACTTGCACATCATAGTATCATATTATTTATCATAAGTGAGTCAAATTGTCTCTTAATGGAAGGGTATGGGAACTCCATAATGATATTGTAATTTCAACTCCAACGAATCCCAATATCTATATTTAAAATTACATAATGTAGTAGAAGACTACCTATATCAATGGGAGGATTGATTCAATACTCTTTGTTAACTCAAATCTACCTTGAAATGTCTATTGGAGGACCTGAATGGCCACCTCATCATGAGGATCCACTATTTAAAAACATGAACACTATACATTAAGAAATTTTATATAATCTATTAGATTAATAAATGCATGAAAAAAACCTAATAATTATAAAAAAAGAAAACATCATTGAATATTGAAATACCCAATCCTTTTCATCCAGGAAGGTTCGTCCCATGGTATCCAACTCAAGAATGTATTGTGTCTTAATAATTTTCAGATTGACCATTTGGAAGATGAACCATCGTTATTTTACTGAAATAAAATTTGGGCCTCAGCATCCAAAATGAAATGGGAATCGATATAAATAGTTTTCTTCCATGATGATTGTGAATCTATAAGAATACTACCAATGTTTAAACCAATAACAAATCCTATGAGAATAAAAACTCATGAAATATTATTCAAATAGAATAATATCATTCCTCTAATCCACATGATTTCAATGATGATGATAATTTAGATGATTCCTCCCCACCTAAGCGTATGGTATCTTCATCACCTTTAGTGAATTTTTACAGGTTAATATGGACACCAATGAGGTCCTTAGTTAAACAAATATTAGTGAATTCATATCTGCATAGGAACAAAATAAATTTATTTTATTCCCGAAACAAAACTATGATGATTAGTTCATAATTATAATGAAATTTAATGGATTAATCCCTAGGTTGTTTCTAAAATTTTTGGATTCTTATTATACACTATGGGTTCAAACATTTTTCTAAAATGATGTATCCTTTTCATGGTGTCACAATTGAGGACAATATGGATAATCTCATAAATCCAACTTCATCAGGGATTTCCAATACCCACTATGGTTGGAAAAATTATACTAGTATATAAAAATGAATGAAAAATTATTTAATGTATACATTTTAATTATCGTAACCACTATAACCAAAGTGGTTGTTTTCTAAACTCAGTGGTATAACTATTGATTGATGTGATTATTAGATTCCAGGATCTATCATTTTTTGATTTTTATCATTGGTATCTTAAAATATGGATGAAACATAAGGAAAAATAATAAATATTAATTTTATTTCACATGGGAGATTTATGGTTATAGGTTATTTCATTTATTATGAATAATTCTAGAGATAGTTATCAAATATAAATTCATCGTATATTCATTCCACTCCCTGTTACTTTGGTAGAATCGTATGTGGATGATATAGTAGTCAAATAAAAACAGGTATATGTCTATCTCAAGGATCATGATAAATTATTCATCGTTCCCACCACCAAACGAAAAACCCCATGAAGTGTGCATTTAGTGTTAACAATGGGATGTATTTTACATTATTATCAGCTATATAGAAATTTATATTTATATAGATAAGATAAATTTTTTTAACAAAATGTCCCATCATTGAAATATTTTTTAGTATTAGACCTCTAATGTATCTTTATACTATATTTTCAACTTTTAATAAAACATGGGTAATATATTTCAAAAAAATTAATAGATCATGAAGACGGGAATTTTGTACCAATCGTATTAGGAATATATGATTGTGATCAATTGTATTTTGTGATATTTTATATATACTATGGTTCAAATTAAATGAAAATATTCAATAAAATTATCTTTTATATGACCTACCAAAAATTATCTCTTACTACCCTATTTACTAATATAAGTAATGAGGAACTATAGAACATTTTATACTATCTATTTTAAACACTAATAAACATTGAGTAAAAATATTCTCTAATTGATAAGAGTTATCTCAAAATAGTCTTCATGGTTCAAATAACCATACAAATATCTGTTCTTGTGCACACAAGCCACTAGTTGGGATCATTCCTATAACCTAGTGGTAACCGAAAATCATCATCATCATAGTATAGTTAGTGTATTCATCATTAAACATTCTACATTAAACTAGATCCAAACCCCATGGGATCACTAGCACACTAGTACACGTCAACCCACATTGATACCTGTGATTTCCTTCTTGTGCTCAGATAAGTTTCACTATCCATGAAATTACATATTCAAATTATAATAAAATTTTGAAATCAAACACATGCCAAATAGCCCAAAAACATGCCACATAATCCCCCTTTCTATTAAAAATAATTTTGAAATCACACTCACACAAAAATAGCCCGCAACAAGTTTGATATCCCTTTCACAATTTGATAAATCCTTTAAGAAATTTTATAAAAATTTTCCAATACTATAAACATCACATAACCACCCTTTCAAAAAAATTGAACCATTTAAAAATTATTCACCCACCCAAAAAATAAAAAAGCTTCTTTTTCACAAATTTTGTAACTCAATAACTCATTTTAAATTTTCCTAAAACACATTCAAGAAGTACAACATGATTTTTCACAAAAAACCAAATGATAACCCCTATTTTAAACCCCAAATCACACCAAGACCCCACCTAAGAAGAATTGATGGACCAACAACATTTAATAAACCACTTTCATATGTTATAAAATATTACCATATAATACCATAAGAGTTAGACATGGAAACCCAGCAATTTTACTAAATATGAAACTATAAAATTTAACTCTTATCAAAATCCATTTAAAATGGTTTTCAAACCACACACAACATATGAGTTGTAGAGACCCGTATCTTGACATACATGGACTTTACATTACTTTTGCGGAATACTTAGTACATTACAAAAACACACACATAAGGACCGTAATAGTTTAGTGTCTTTGGAAACTCGGACTATAATCTTCTAATCGTGGTGAAAGATCTTCAACATCTCCCATGAAGATCTTCCTTCTTTTTACCTAAAACCTTTCTTTATATCCTGGGGAAAAGAAAACAGAAAAGGGTGAGCTCAAATACTCAGTAAGGGTAAACAAAAGAAATATCAATCACATCATATTCATAAGAACATAACATTTTGGAAATCATAACCTGCAAAAGAGAGCATAATTTCATAACATGGGATAAATTATGGCAGTGAAATGTAATCACAATAATCATAACATAAAACATGGAACTTTGTGGCATACACACATAATCATAGAGAATCATTTCTTGTTAGTCATGACTCATTTCCAAGACTATCTTAGTTGACAAAGTCCCTTTCTGAATCGAGTAACCCTCGTTTCAGTCCTGTTTCACTGAACCGGTATAACCTACCATTCCATCCATGTCTATCTCATGAGATATAAAATCTTTACCCAATGCATTGGAGGGAGATATCGGTCCCACCCATCTCATAATGATACCATTCTTATGTGTGCCACAAAATCATAAATCATACATCATTGCATAACCCATGTAATAAAAATGGGATTCTTAAACAACATGACATCATAAAACCATTCATATAAGATAAAGGAATTCATAAACATAATTCCATCACAACATAGTCAAATCAATGTAAAAATATTGATAGAAACAGAACCCTTTATTAACTTATATGGAAAAAAACACTTGAATTGAATTCTTGAGGAAAATATCCTTTCTTCTTCAAAATCAATTTCTTTTCACAAAACATCATGAAATTTTAAAAGAAAGAGATTTTATTGAAAATAGTCATGAAATCTTTTAGAGGAAGCTTCATGAAAATAAGGCTTTATAAAACAGTAGAAATTCGTTCGTGCCGTATAAGTTAAAAAAACATTCTTTGTACTTTTGTCAAAAAAGTCAAAATGTACCTCGTACGAAAAACGACAAAAGATTCCTTTCATATCTTTTACTAAAAACTCACCAAAGGGTAGAATTGGATTTAAACAATTGTAGGTGGATGTAAATAACATTACATATTGAGGAAACATAGATGTGGATGATAAAATACACCCCAGTAAATACTAAAGTATAAACAATCTCGGATAAAAATGAGATTGTGATATTTCCCTTACCTTAGGTCCAATTTGCTTTGTACGTGTCCGAAGCTCGTATATAATGGTTTAAATAATGTTATTGACTTATTCCAGAATCATACATATTGATATGATATCATATATGGTCATATTCTTAGCTTCTTGATAGTAATATTTCATTGTTACTTGTTACTCGGGTCTTTATTGCCTTTTGTTCTTATGCGTGTTTTTCCGAATAAATTCTTATTCTTCTTTTAAGGTTATAGATACCTTATATCCAGAATGGTATTAGTGTAACATATATCATATTTATTCATTCAATTTATATAATTACTATGTAATGATGATCATGTAGAACAATTCGCATCACATCGTGGAGACGGTATTCCGTACGTACGCACGAGTGATGATATCGTTCCTATGATCGTGGAACTGTATTGGAGTATATATATATTATTTCAGTATCAATATTACTTTATAATAATCATAAATAGTTACTAATTACACCATTATACCCATCATTTTAAAGTGATGGTGGAAAATAGATTACACCACGGCGTGGAGACGGTATTCCGTACGTACGCACGCGTGGTGATTTCATTTTTCTGTAGGTTGGATAGAAGGTGAATTAGGGTTGTTTCATATTTATAATAACAAATCAGTATGTAAGTAATACTGATGTTATTACTTTATCATGAAACAACTAAAGAAGAAGAAGTTGAAGAAGAAAGATATTGAAAAGATCGGTAATGGATATTACCTCTTCTTTGGAACGCTTCTTTGAATCCTTCACTTAGGGAACTATGATTGGTCTTTGAAGAAGAACAGGACCTCTAGGACTATTCTAGGGAAGTGTAGAAGGGATTTTTGCAGGGTTTGGCCGAGCTTGAGTGCTCAATTTGGTGTGAGGAGGAGGGGGAGGAGGTGCCCTTTTATAAGGGAGGAGAGGGGCACCTTAGGAATTCTTAAAAATATTAATTTATAATAAATCTAACCCCACATAAAAACCTCCAAAAATGACTCATATTCGAATATTAGATGATATAGGGTTGTAATCTCATCAACCAATAAAATTTAGACATGTTTGGATCTTATTTTAAACCTTATCATTTTGATTTATCCTTATTTAATCTATTTAAGTTTATTTGTGGTAATAAAATTCTAAATTTTAAATTATAACAAATAATTACTTATTTGTTGTGACTTTTCCATAATTGTTTACTTTATAACATTATAGACCATATAAATATAAATTTTTAATTTTTAAATATTTTTGTGATTTTTAAACAATTTTATAATATGTTATTTTTGTAAAATAACAATAGTGTCAATTTTGACACTATTCATTTATTTGAATTTAAATAAAATATATACAGAAGATATGTTCGAACTAAAAACTTTAATATATTAATAAAAGGTCATATGTATCTATAAAATTAGTGTATCACATTAAATAGTTCATATAATATTTATTTTATTATTTTTAAAACCATTTATTTGGTTTATCTCTTTATAAAATAATTACTACATCATTTTTGTATAATTATTTAATATACTTATTTGTTGTATAAAATTTAAAATAAAATTCTATGATGAAGATAAATATATTAACTTTCACAATAATACTATCACTCTAATTTATCATCTTAAAATCACAATATTTAAATTGTTATATTTATTAAATTATGAAGGTGACAACTTTGGCATCATTTAAAATAAAATAATATAAGTGTCATAATCACTTTTATAAGGATCCAAATGGTCAAATATTCGACCATTGGATGCTTATGGTTTACATTTACATGTCCAATAAGTTTTGGTTAGGTATTTGAGCATTTTATGGTCACTATTAGTTTAAAAAAACATTATTCTTGATTTTTCACTAGATAAACAATTTCTGCATCACTATTGTGTCATAATTAACGATAATTATTTAATCCCTAAAAATTATAAATAAATTTATATGATGTATATAATGTCATTAGATTTCTGTAGACTATTCATGTTCGAAGTTTCATGAAGTTTATCACTAAATTAAAATTAATATACTTATAAAATTTAAGAGAGTGACATGTTGTCACTTTCTTTGGTTTTAATAATAATTAAGTTATTTTCATGGACAAATGTTCATTAAATGATTCTAATCTGACCCTTAGGTGATACGGGTCGACTTTTAGTCATCCAATAGGATTTTGACATTTGTTAGGGTAATTTTAAAATATTATATTTACCCTTAATTACCCGATTTACCTTTAACTATGGTAAATAAAATTTACCGTAGTTACTATTCATAATTCCCAAAAATAAAAAGTAGCTTATTAACATAATTTGGACCCACTGATTCCAAATATGGAATCCATTTTTTAAAATTCCATACACAGAAGTTGCAGAAATTAAATTAAAATTAATCCCGTTGTCGAATAAAAATGGGTTTTTGTTTAAAACATTGCAAAAGATTGAATTGATTTAACCTACGAATTCAAGGTAAAATCAATGATAATGACATACATTATATTAAATGGTAAAAATATATTCTATTTATACTTTAAAACCATTCAATATTATAATTTAACCACATAAGATATTACGATGAAAAAAGTTGTGTTTAATTAAAATATAGCGTGTTTTTACTATTCATTAAAATGTGAAAGTTACCAGAATAATATGAAAAATTTATCCAAAGTAAATTTTTATTTCTTGATTCCAAAGAAGAATTTTATTTTGTCAAATTGAACTTATAAACATGTCAAAAAATAGATTTAAAGTGGGTGCGCCATCAAAAGGCGGCAAAATTGCATTTTTTTTTTAAAAATACTTATTTTACCCGAAAAATTTATTTTGTTCTTATACCATGTTCTAGAAAAGTGTAAGATGAATAATAATGTTATAAAATTCAAAATTTAGTTAATACTATTCATAACGGCTAGTTCATGACAAAATTATAATAATATAACATTGTTTATTAAAACCCGGTATTGTCTACAACACACGCTATCGAGGAAGGTCGCGATTGCGTGTAATGCAAGCCAAGTCAGGGTTGCGTGTTGTGAAAGAATCCTTCATTGTTTCGTATAACATAATCCAACCATATTTCATTTATACATTTAATATATATATATATATATATATTCAATGTTGCGTAGAATAACTATTATCAAAATTGTGTGTAACACGGTCCAAGAATAGTGTTGCGTATACTGCAAGCTAATACGGTGTTGCGTATAGCGCAAGGTAATCTTGGTGTAGAATACAACATAAGACGTTAATGAAATTAAAATAATATTTTTCATAAAATCTCGGGGTGTTACATTCTACCCCCCTTAAAATGAATTTCGCCCTCGAAATTCATCGGGGTTATAAATGGTTTACTATTTGAATGTTTATTTGATAGAAACCCACTTCGTAAAAAGGAATACCCAAACTTATCTTTAAAAAACAAAAGTATGAAACGTAACAGTTACCCAAATAAACTAATCACTGGGTTTCCACATAGGTGAAAATATGGATATGGAAGAGAAATCTAACCATAATGTTCTGATGGAGAGTGGTAGAGAACATGGCTATGGAAAAGCTAGCAATCACAAAGCCATAAATTTGTGATGATCTAGGGTATCATCTGATTCATCAGATATAAGGGCACTAGGATAACATTTTTGGTTTTCAAGATCATTTCCCTAAAGTTGAAAATTTGAATTACAATAAATACTTACTTTATTTTGGTACAATCTCACTGTTGTTCGTGCCTTGAACAATTTCCACTTCATCTCTTAAATAAATGAAGTTGAATTTGTTATTCTTGAAGTGTTAGCAGATCATGTGATAGAATGACGGGTCATTCCATCCGTCTCAAACAAAAGGTTAGCAAAAATTATATACATAAGTCGATCTATAGTGAGATTGATCATATATGGTTCCTAAAATGAACTTATACTTCACATATCATACTGCTTAATATAATAAAACTAGTTTTCTACTAAACAGGGACTTCCTATAGGTCAGTGGTAGGCGATAAAGGCCAGTTGCACTTCGGTTGTGGGTTCGATTCCCACAGCCTTGTCCGAAGCGATGGGCTGTCGCCCGTCCTACAGGTTGTCCTTTTTCTAAAACTACATTACTATAACATCACATAAATAATATCAAAAAAAGTTCTATACTTAAACAATACTAACTTATGGTTAACATAATCCATTACAATCTTTTAGGCTTATCCATAATACTGCAGTCGACTCTCATAATATAGTGAAAATGATTACCAGAGATTTAACACCATCATCGATCCCCATATATCATAAGATATGTTTTGTTGGTCCCATTCCAAACATTCAAAGTCCTTAATCGTGTATTCTCTTGAATACCTTAGTGAAAACATGAATGCAGTTAAAAGTTAACACTTTTCACATACCAAAATCCTCAAAATTCTATATACTCAAACTTAGTCCTTATATCAATCATGAGCTCATGAATACTGTTAAACATTTCATTTTCTCGTTTTCCCTTCATTATGCGCATAATATCTCAATCACTTTGAATACCACATTAGACCAATACATAAATATTCCAATATTCCAAGATACAACATTATATTGGAATCCCATTACATAAACACTTAATCATTCCACCACATCGTTGTCATATTCAACATTGCCAATAGTGATCGCATGTGACTTCCCTTTGTCCTTTGCCTTAAGCGGTTGCTCATATCTATCATCACTAACCCTTGGATTAGGGCATTTATTAGCATAATGCCCCATTTCCTTGCACTTGAAGCATTGAAGTGTTGGTTGTACGTTCTCTGCAGTGTTTGCTTTATTCACTTCGTTAGAATCCCATTTTCCATTACTTCGACACTCAGCTGCTCGATGACCTTCTTTTCCACACTTAAAACATTTTCTAGTCCCTTTAAGACAATCTCCACCATGCTTCTTTCCACACTTTGTGCATAAGGAAACATTCATCTTCTTTTCACCATTATTCTGAGATTTCTCCTTGAACTCCATCTTTCGTTTCTTGTCAAAACCATGAGATGGATATGTAACACCAACTTCCATTTCTACCTTGATATCACAACGCACAATTTCTTCATAGCTACTGAAGTCTCTTATAGCTAATGCCCTTCGAAGACTTGGTTTTAAGCCACTGAAAAATCGATCAACTTTACTTTCAGGTTGGATGATAATTCCAGATGCATACCTTGCAAGTCTTGTAAAATTCGCTTCGTATATACCAACAGATTCATCATCCTTTTGCATTAGTTCAAGAAACTCCTTCTCCATCTTCGTTCGAAGAATACGAGGGAAGTACTTACTGAAAAACAAGTTCTTGAACTCGTCCCATTCCATGGAATCAATTTCATCTCTTTGCCTCGTATTCTTGATAAGATTCCACCATTGATCAGCTTCACCTTCCAAACGATATACTGCTAAGATGACTTTATCATGTTCAGAACATTGAAGAACTGAAAATATATTTTCAGTAGTACTAATCCATTGTTCAGCAACTAATGGATCAGTAGACCCACTGAAAGAAGGCGGACGCTTCCTCATGAAGGATTCAACAGAATGTTGCTCCTTCCTTTGCTCGTTTGGAAGTCCTGCATGATTCATAGCTTGAGAAAGTTGTGTGAGCATGGCTACAAGATTTTTCATTCCGGCTCCCATATCGTTTGGTTGCTCAGGGGGACAATCATTGCATTGTCCATTGCATTGATCAACACGGTTCCTTCGGGTTCCAGCCATCGTCTAAAACCCCAAAAGAATAGTGTGAGAGGCAAAAATCGTGCTAGGGAAAACAACATAATAAAGGGGTAGTACCCTCAATATCTAACATCATAGGTTAAATTCTAAGATCGTTAGAGCAATTCTAGGACTATAACCTATACGTATACTTAACCTTAGAGACATCCCTAGACATACCTTAGAAATATCTCTAGGAATCTCACTAACGTTTTCGCATCCTAGTTTCCAAAGGTTGACTAAACCTCCCTCTGATACCAACTGTAGAGACCCGTATCTTGACGTACATGGACTTTACATTACTTTTGCGGAATACTTAGTACATTACAAAAACACACACATAAGGACCGTAATAGTTTAGTGTCTTTGGAAACTCGGACTATAATCATCTAATCGTGGTGAAAGATCTTCAACATATCCCATAAAGATCTTCCATTTTTTTACCTAAAACCTTTATTTATATCCTAGGGAAAAGAAAACATAAAAGGGTGAGCTCAAATGCTCAGTAAGGGTAAACAAAAGAAATATCAATCACATCATATTCATAAGAACATAACATTTTGGAAATCATAACCTGCAAAAGAGAGCATAATTTCATAACATGGGATAAATTATGGCAGTGAAATGTAATCACAATAATCATAACATAAAACATGGAACTTTGTGGCATACACACATAATCATAGAGAATCATTTCTTGTTAGTCATGACTCATTGCCAAGACTATCTTAGTGGACAAAGTCCCTTTCTGAATCGAGTAACCCTCGTTTCAGTCCTGTTTCACTGAACCGGTATAACCTACCATTCCAGCCATGTCTATCTCATGAGATATAAAATCTTTACCCAATGCATTGGAGGGAGATATAGGTCCCACCCAACTCATAATGATACCATTCTTATGTGTGCCACAAAATCAGAAATCATACATCGTTGCATAACCCGTGTAATAAAAATGGGATTCTTAAACAACATGACATCATAAAACCATTCATATAAGATAAATGAATTCATAAACATAATTCCATCACAACATAGTCAAATCAAGGTAAAAATATGGATAGAAACAGAACCCTTTATTATCTTAGATGGAAAACAACACTTGAATTGAATTCTTGAGGAAAATATCCTTTCTTCTTCAAAATCAATTTCTTTTCACAAAACATCATGAAATTTTAAAAGAAAGAGATTTTATTGAAAATAGTCATGAAATCTTTTAGAGGAAGATTCATGAAAATAAGGCTTTATAAAACAGTAGAAATCCGTTCGTGCCGTATAAGTTAAAAAAAACATTCTTTGTACTTTTGTCGAAAAAGTCAAAATGTACCTCGTACGAAAAACGACAAAAGATTCCTTTCATATCTTTTACTAAAAACTCTCCAAAGGGTAGAATTGGATTTAAACAATTGTATGTGGATGTAAATAACATTACATATTGAGGAAACATAGATGTGGATGATAAAATACACCCCAGTAAATACTAAAGTATAAACAATCTCGGATAAAAATGAGATTGTGATATTTCCCTTACCTTAGGTCCAATTTGCTTTGTACGTGTCCGAAGCTCCTGTATAATGGTTTAAATAAAGTTATTGACTTATTCCAGAATCATACATATTGATATGATATCATATATGGTCATATTCTTAGCTTCTTGATAGTAATATTTCATTGTTACTTGTTACTCGGGTCTTTATTGCCTATTGTTCTTATGCGTGTTTTGCCGAATACATTCTTATTCTTCTTTTAAGGTTATAGATACCTTATATCCAGAATGGTATTAGTGTAACATATATCATATTTATTCATTCAATTTATATAATTACTATGTAATGATGATCATGTAGAACAAGTCGCATCACATCGTGGAGACGGTATTCCGTAGGTACGCACGGGTGATGATATCGTTCCTATGATCGTGGAACTGTATTGGAGTATATATATTATTTCAGTATCAATATTACTTTATAATAATCATACATAGTTACTCATTACACCATTATACCCATCCTTTTAAAGTGATGGTTTAAAATAGATAACACCACGGCGTGGAGACGTCATTCCGTACGTACGCACGCGCGGTGATTTCATTTTTCCGTAGGTTGGATAGAAGGTGAATTAGGGTTGTTTCATATTTATAATAACATATCAGTATGTAAGTAATACTTATGTTATTACTTTATCATGAAACAACTAAAGAAGAAGAAGTTGAAGAAGAAAGAAATTGAAAATATCGGTAATGGATATTACCTCTTCTTTGGAACGCTTCTTTGAATCCTTCACTTAGGGAACTAAGATTGGTCTTTGAAGAAGAACAGGACCTCTAGGACTATTCTAGGGAAGTGTAGAAGGGATTTTTGCAGGGGTTGTCCGAGCTTGAGTGCTCAATTTGGTGTGAGGAGGATGGGGAGGAGGTGCCCTTTTATAAGGGAGGTGAGGGGCACCTTAGGAATTCTTAAAAATATTAATTTATAATAAATCTAACCCCACATAAAAACCTCCAAAAATGACTCATATTAGAAGATTAGATGAGATAGGGTTGTAATCTCATCAACCAATCAAATTTAGACATGTTTGGATCTTATTTTAATCCTTATCATTTTGATTTATCCTTATTTAATCTATTTAAGTTTATTTGTGGTAATAAAATTCTAAATTTTATATTATAACAAATAATTACTTATTTGTTGTGAATTTTCCATAATGGTTTACTTTATAACATTATAGACCATATAAATATAAATTTCTAATTTTTAAATATTTTTGTGATTTTTAAACAATTTTATAATATGTTATTTTTGTAAAATAACAATAGTGTCAATTTTGACACTATTCCTTTATTTGAATTTAAATAAAATATATACAGAAGATATGTTCGAACTAAAAGCTTTAATATATTAATAAAATGTCATATGTATCTATAAAATTATTGTATCACATTAAATAGTTCATATAATATATATTTTATTATTTTTAAAACCATTTATTTGGTTTATCTCTTAATAAAATAATTACTACATCATTTTTGTATAATTATTTAATATACTTATTTGTTGTATAAAATTTAAAATAAAATTCTATGATGAAGATAATTATATTAAATTTTACAATAATACTTTCACTCGAATTTATCATCTTAAAATCACAATATTTAAATTGTTACATTTATTACATTATGAAGGTGACAACTTTGGCATCATTTAAAATAAAATAATATAAGTGTCATAATCGCTTTTATAAGGCTCCAAATGGTCAAATATTCGACCATTGGATGCTTATGGTTTACATTTACATGTCAAATAAGTTTTGGTTAGGCATTTGTGCATTTTATGGTCACTATTAGTTTAAAAAAAACATTATTCTTTATTTTTCACTAGATAAACAATTTCTGCATCACTATTGTGTCATAATTAACGATAATTATTTAATCCCTAAAAATTATAAATAAATTTATATGATATAGATAATTTCATTAGCTTTCTGTAGACTATTCATGTTCTAAGTTTCATGAAGTTTATCACTAAATTAAAATTAATATACTTATAAAATTTAAGAGAGTGACATGTTGTCACTTTCTTTGGTTTTAATAATAATTAAGTTATTTTCATGGACAAATGTTCATTAAATGATTCTAATCTGACCCTTAAGTGATATGGGTCGACTTTTAGTCATCCAATAGGATTTTGACATTTGTTAGGGTAATTTTAAAATATTATATTTACCCTTAATTACCCGATTTACCTTTAACTATGGTAAATAAAATTTACCGTAGTTACTATTCATAATTCCCAAAAATAAAAAGTAGCTTATTAACATAATTTGGACCCACTGATTCCAAATATGGAATCCATTTTTTAAAATTCCATACATAGAAGTTGCATAAATTAAATTAAAATTATTCCCGTTGTCGAATAAAAACGGGTTTTTGTTTAAAACATTGCAAAAGATTGAATTGATTTAACCTACGAAATCAAGGTAAAATCAATGCTAATGACATAAATTATATTAAATGGTAAAAATATATTCTATTTATACTTTAAAACCATTCAATATTATAATTTAACCACATAAGATATTACGATGAAAAAAGTTGTTTTTAATTAAAATATAGCGTGTTTTTACTATTCATTAAAATGTGAAAGTTACCAGAATAATATGAAAAATTTATCCAAAGTAAATTTTTATTTCTTGATTCCAAAGAAGAATTTTATTTTGTCAAATTGAACTTATAAACATGTCAAAAAATAGATTTAAATTGGGTGCGCCATCAAAAGGCGGCAAAACTGCATTTTTTTTTAAAATACTGATTTTACCCGAAAAATTTATTTTGTTCTTATACAATGTTCTAGAAATGTGTAAGATGAATAATAATGTTATAAAATTCAAAATTTAGTTAATACTATTCATAACGGCTAGTTCATGACAATATTATAATAATATAACATTGTTTATTAAAACCCGGTATTGTGTACAACACACGCTATCGAGAAAGGTCGCGATTGCGTGTAATGCAAGCCAAGTCAGGGTTGCGTGTTGTGAAAGAATCCTTAATTGTTTCTTATAACAGAATCCAACCATATTTAATTTATACATTTAATATATATATATATATATATATATACTCAATGTTGCGTAGAATAACTATTATCAAAATTGTGTGTAACACGGTCCAAGAATAGTGTTGCGTATACTGCAAGCTAATACGGTGTTGCGTATAGCGCAAGGTAATCTTGGTGTAGAATACAACATAAGACGTTAATGAAATTAAAATAATATTTTTCATAAATTCTCGGGGTGTTACATGAGTATCCTGAAAAATAATTAAATCAATAATGCTAACTCATCATGAAATGGTTATAAATGGAATCACTGATCATTTGTGCCAAAAACTCCAAACTATTGTGAAAACCATTAATCTCACCATCGTCGCAGCACAAGGATGTTAAATCAAGCCATAAACCACAATATTTCACAAAAATTATACAAAATAAAACCCTATGTTTGAACCCTAGATGAAGGATATTTTATAACCTCATGAAAAGTGGGAAAAATATAAGAAAATGGAAGAAACATGAAAGGAAATAATCTTACTTGAGATGTCTTCAATAAAACTCCCCAAATACACTATTATCGGAATTTCCAAACATCAAACAATTAAAGTGAGAATGGAGTAAATATTAAGATTTCATGTATGAACATTATTTGGGAAAAAGAGAAAAAATTGAAGGAGTTATGAATGAAATTATTTACCACTCCAAATCTAGAAAATTTGAGAAATTTAGAGACCATTCACCCTAATTCATGAATAATATGAGATGGAAAGAGGGATAAGAGATCTTGGGGGTGTTCCATGCATAAGTGGTCTCATCTAAGAGTTCGAATCACTGAAGAAACATAAAAAGTATATGATATAATAAATAATTAAAAAAACTAATGTACAAAATGGGCTTCTGGGCAGGCCCTATTACTTAAATTAAAATAAAAACCCAAATAAAACTTGATTATGGATTCCAAGAGGGTTGAAATTAATATGGTGGTGTTGATATACCAAGGGATTACAATTGGGTAGTTGGATGGGTGCAAAAGGTTTAAAAATTAAGGAGTAATAATTGAAAAAAATTATTTTTAAATCTAGAAACGGGCTCATGGTTTGGTCCAAATTTTGAAAACAAACTATTTCCACTATAATATATGGTAAACCTCAAAAACAAAGTAAGAATGTAAATTTTATGAAATACACTTTTAAAATAAGTCATGTTTGTGACAATTCTCTCCAACATAAAACTTTCCACCCCCAGAAACTTGTAGCAATGCCAAAAGAAAAAACCAAACCCAACTGAAAGGCTAAAATTGACCTCTTTGCCATGTTTCACCCACCTCCAAAAGAAAAAAAAACACATCCAATTGATTAATAAAGTAATGAATATTCTAACCATACAAAACATACTGCACATATTGAAAAAATAAATCATATTGAAACTACATATTAAACCAAAACACTTCATACACTATCCGATGAAGACTCAAACAACATACTTGGAACAAACAACGAAAACTAACGAGGTCACCACAATATTACTTCAAAAAAACTTTTGGGCACACTCCAATCCCACTGTTTACTCGGGAAGTAAGTTGGTTGTTAAATAACCCCTAACAAGACTACCTATTGTTAGAAAAACACTAGGGACAAAACCAAATTACTGAAATGTCGAGAAAACAACAGACTCCCCTCTATAAGGGTCAACCTAATTTTTCCCGAGGCAGAATATGAACCCTAATAGGGGGACGCCTGAATGGACTCCACATCATAAGGGGTGGAATTTCATTAGAAATTTCCAAAATAACTTACAAATGAACCATATTGGGTCTCCCCACATTAATAACCAATCGTCTTACAAACAATCACTGGATGACATTAAAAGTCCTCAAAATATAATGAGTTGTCATGACCACATAGTTAGTCCACAATGTTTTGGACACCATGAGATAACCATGTAGAGCATCCTATCAAAAAAAGAAACATTGCACAGTTTCATGGGCCAAGGCGCATGGGCATGTGGAGACTGTGTCGTAGCTATTGTCTCTTATCACCCTATTTCCATGGTTGACATACACATGCTACTAACTGTGTGAAAACAGTGTGCTGCCATCTACCTTTCCAAATTCTCGTACATTTCTCTAAAAACATAAATGAAATAAATGGGGGAAAGGCATGAACATAGGAGATAATGTGGTAATGATATTCTGTAACCTATTCCCACTTAATGAGATCATTTTGAGATATAGGAAAATAATAGAAATTTAAATTGTTCCCATATTTCATATTGAGGATGGGAATTAGACCATCATTTTTTAACAACCTTGATATTTCTTTGTCTACATGTCATATTCACTCCAGGACATGTGGCTAGAGATCATGTGATTGTAGAATATTCCACCCCGGAGTCAGGATGTAACGCCCCGACCCCAGCTACCCAGAGTCGGTGCATTACTTCATAACATTGGCATGATCACAAGAAAGATCAAATCTCGAAAGACCGATTGGTTTAGTAGCCTTGGAAACACTAGATATATTCATAAGTTTTACATTACATCATTAAACTAAAAACTACTAAAACAACATATTGTCTCCATAATCCACACTCATATCCCCACATAATATCCCTACAGGTCATTCATAACTTACTTCTTCACTTCCTGGGAAAAATAAAACATAGAAAAGGGGTGAGCTCAAATGCCCAGTAAGGATAACAATATAGCAGAAACTTTCATAAATAAGAATAAACTTTTAAGGCAATGTATAACTAAAACAAAAGCCTTTCAAACATGAACTTTCAACATGGTATGGCATAAATAAAATGAAATAATGCCATTTACTTACTCACATGGATATTCTACTAATCGAATAATCACATGCAAAATCAATAACCACTTTCATAATGTTGGAATGCATAATGCCAGACTATCATAACCACATAGCCAGGGCCTCGTGCCAAGACTACAAATAAGATTTTGTCAAGGCCTTGTGCCAAGACACTATTTTGTCTCATGAGACCTATCGATGCATCGAGGAGCTATAGCGGGCTCCACCCGTCACTTACTAAGTCCAATGCATTCCCATATGAAAAGGTTTAAACATAACATAAACATTCGTATTAAAACTAGCATACGAAATGTCAATAATTTCACCATAAACTATAAATGGTATAAAAATAGCACATCCACAGTCAAACATATCACAAAACCTTCAATACAATATAGAATCTTTGTATTACAATAAATCAACTTCAAATAAGCGTAAAATCCATCAAAGGATGTTGACATAGATGAAATCAAAATTCTTTTTAAAGAAATATCTCTTTTTATTTTGAAATCATTTAAGATCCATATAAAATAAAACATATTCTTTGAAAATATTCTTATAAGCTTGTAAGGGATGTTTTGAAGATTTTATAACGGCGGAAATTAGCCGTACCCGCCGTATAAGTTAAAAAAAACATTCTTACCTTAATTCTGTCGAAAAGGTTAAAAAGGACATTCTTTTGAAAACGACGGAAAGATTCCTTTATAAACCTCTTATAAAAATTAAAACAAGGGTATAAATTAATTTAACCCATATTCTTGTAAATAGTAAAAATGTTTTGAAATACATTTTTAAGAAACATGGATGTGGATGATAAAGATATCCCAGTAGATTATTACGTATAAACAACCTCGAATAATGAAGAGATTGTGAAATAAACCCTTACCTTGTACTTTTCCTTGGTTGGGGTAGGTTAAACTCCTGTATAATGGTGAAATAATTGTTATTATACAATAATCATATACATTAATATGATATCATATATGATCTTTTAATATTGATTTGATAATAATATCTTAGTATTATCGCTGTTTCGGGTGTGAACTTTCTTGTTTGCTTTTGTATCTTTTGTTACGTAAGACATGTTTGTAAAGGATAGGTTGTATATTATTCAAATCCAGAATGGTATCAAGTCCTTAAAATCATTTTTAAATCATCAAATGATAATTATACTTGAATGGATACGATGGAGAATGAATCTCATCGCTTTCGTGGAGACGGTAGTCCGTACGTACGCACGAACGCTACTTCCATTTAATTTTTATTTTAAAAGAATCGAATCCAAATGATACATAGGTATATTACTATTCCAGTATAATATAATATTTTATATATGTTACTTAAGTTCATTAACACCATCCTTTATACGTTCCATGTGTGGTATGAACGAGTCATATCATTTTAAGGGGGCGGTAGTCCGCACTTCCTCAAATGAAATTATCGTTTGTATATACAACATGAAACGAATAATGGTATGAAATAAAATGTAATTACAGAAGCTTATATATAAAATATATATCATTAATATCATATTTAAATAAAGTTCCATCATAATGGCCACCATGAGAGGCGGTAAGATGTATTTGAACAATCATCGTTTCGTGAGGCGTTAGTTTTCCATCCACAGAAACATTATGTTCATCATCCATTAGATGGAGTTGTTTGTATGTGTAGTTTGAATCCTTCTTATAAAAACATCCTAGTATATTTTGGATACTGGTGTTGTAACAAAATAAAGTAAATAAAAGAGTTTGGGGGTTGGAGAAGCAAAATAATTGAAAATAATTTAAGAGAAAACGTTACCTTTAATTTAGGTAACTCACTTTGGTTGGAACCAAAGGACTTATTGAAATGCTTTCTGCCTAAGGGGAAGCTTCAAGGAGGAGGAGAGGGATGTGGGGAGCTTATTTGGGCAGAGTTTGGACGATCCAAGTGGCTTGAGAGGTGTGAAGAAATGAGAATGAGGAGTGCCCTTTTATAAGAGGGGTGAGGGGCACCTTTGGAAAAGCTAGAAATAATAATTTATAATAAATTCATATTCGGTTTCTAAAGGTTCCAAAGTTGACTATTCAAAGGTTACGGTGGGGATGGGTCGAAAACAACTCAACCAATAGAATTTAGACAGGTTTGGGTACTTATATTAACCTTATCTTTAAGTATTAACTCTAAGTTAATTAGTTTCACTTTTACAATGTCTCTTTGTAGTTTTATATAATATGGTTAATAAACTTACTATATACATCCAAGAGACCCCCAAGTGGTCCATTAATGATTAACCTATCATAATATAAGTCTCTTGGACGAGCCTTAGATTTTTAGGAATTTAATATCAATTAATAATATAATATTTGTTTTAAGAACTCTTTTATGTCAATTTTGACACTATTCAATAGTTGATTTTTGTGAAACTCATAACAGATTGATTACTTCTAAAAAAGTACATTAAATCAATCCTAATATATCATATTATCCTAGAAAATTAGTTTAATTCATTAAAAGTTTCATATTATATTTATTTGGGTATTTATAATATCAATTATTTTAATGTTTCACTATTATAGTAATTACTGCATCATCATTGTGTCATAAATAAAATAAATTATTTAATGTCTAAAAATTATAAATAAAATATAATTATGTATGAAATCTTTTTAGCTTTCTAATGAATATTTATAATCGAAAATCCAACATGTATAACCCTATGTAAAAATTGTTCTTCTAAAAGATGTATGCTTATGCCATTTTTATTTTTATTTTAGCTTTATTAATATAATGTGTCATTATCACTTACAATTGGATCCATGGGGTCCCGAAATAGACCCAAAGATGCCCATGGTCGACCATGTATCAACCAATAGGTTTAAGACACGTTTTAGGGTAATTTAGTATTATTATAATATTATTTTTTTAACCCTTATTTACCGGATTTACCCTTAACCATGGTAAATAAAATATTTACCGCAGTAATTATTCAAAATGTCTAAAAATAAAAGTTACCTATTTACACAATTTGAACATCCTGATTCCAAATATGGAATCCATTTTTCTAAATTCAAAACACAGAAGTGGCAGAAATTAATTTAAAATTAATTTCCGCTGTCAAAACAAAAAGCGTGTTTTTAAGAGATAATAACTACCAAAAGATTGACACTTGTTTATGTTCGGTTTATTTGTAAAATTATGTCCAATGACCAACATTATATTAAATGGTAAAAATATATTCTAAATATACTTTAAAACCACTCAAATTCATAATTTATCACTATTAATTATTTTGATTAAAAAAGTTGTTTTTAATTAAAATTTAGTAATTTTCACTATTCATCAAAATATGAAAGTTATCCGAAAAGTACCAAAATTTCATCTTAGGCTAAATTCGATATTACGAATCCAAAAATGAAGTCCATTTTGAAATATAAAATATATATAATTTCAAAAATTAGGTATTACTATTCATAACGGCTAGTTTGATCGGTTGTGGTGTGTGTCTCGAAGTTGCGTACAACACACGCTACTGTTTTATTCAAAGGAAAGTGTACCGTGTATGCTTGGGATGTTTCATTTCAAATTTTTTTGATGTCCCCATTTAGTCAAAAAGTTTAAAATATTTTATTTAAAAAGGGTTCACTATTAAAAAGTGCACTACTGAAAATGAATTTGTTCTTGCATTATATCTAAGAAACTCATAATATGGATTCTAAAATTATAAGGATTATATAAAGTTTAAAATTTAGATAATACTATTCATAACCTCTTTTGAATGGCTTTTTTTTTGTAAGTCGTGGTGTGATTGAACTCGGTGTTGCGTGTAGTGCATGTTATTGAATTATTTTGAAGAAATAACACTCTATGAAATCTTGGGGTGTTACATTCTCCCCTACTTCAATAAATTGCGTCCTCGCAATTTGAAATTGTTCTTCGAAAATAAAAGGTTTAAAATAGATAATATATTTGTGGGAAAACCCACATCGGAAATTGGGTTACTAAAATTTAGTCTTAATATGAGGAAAAGAGAAATGAAAGGGTCACCACCAAATTATGATCTCGATTAGGAGAACATTGGTGGCATTTAGAGACATATAATTGGAGGAAAAATGTAAATATTTATAGGTAGTGATTGAGGTCATCAATCACAAACAAGTATAAAATTGAGGTCCTTAAATTCATCAATCTATGATGATTTGAAATACCATCGGTTCAACAAAACATAGGGTATTAGGATAACACATTTTTGACGTTTCAAAATATCTTAGTTGAAATCCCACATCGAAAAATGAATTAATGAGGCATCTATTTAAAATAAAGAGTCTAAAGTGAGGAGATTACTGAAAATAACACATACTAGGGTTCCATGTAGGAAAATATGGATATGGAAGAAAAATCTAACCATCAATTATCTGATGGAGAGTGGTAGAGAACATGGCTATGAAAAGGCCAACAATCCCAAAGCCGTAAATTAGTGATGATTTAGGGTACCATCTAGGAAAACATTTTTGTTCTAAGTTTCTTTTCTTAATATTAAGGAATTTATTTATGAGATTGGCTAAGATCATAAGGAGATATAATTACTTTATAATTAGTGTTTTATCCATTAATAAATTTCTACCACAAACTCATCTTTCACTCTAAAAGATAATAGAATGTAAAAAAAATTCTATTTACACTATTCGTAAAAGAAGTTATAATTCATCTAAAATATCTTTTAATAAAAACTACATTATTTAATCCAGGACATCTCGTGGGCCAGTGGTAGGTGATACACCCTTGTCGCCCTTCGGTTGTGGGTTCAAGTCTCCCAGCCTTGCCGGACGCGACGGGTTGCCGCCCGACCTCCGGGTTGTCTTTTATGGCAATCCAAAATAATCCAAACAAGAACTATCCAAAATAATTCTATCCAAACTCACAGTCCAACATTTATAAGGAAGGTAAACATAATGTAGATCCCTTTTAACCCGTAATAGCATATGAATACCTTCATCGTGTATTCTTTTAATACACTGAAACATCCTGAATTACCATATTTTTTATTGATTACATTCATGCTCCCTTATTCCATATTAAATGCTGGATATACTTCATCAATCCAAAAATGTTTTAAACCCCAACAATGATGGAATATACAAATCATTAATCAGTTCCAAGGTAGTCAAGAATATCCAATATAATTTTTCCAAAATAATCATGTATTATTCGAAAATCACTACCTCGGTATCAGAACTATATTATGGTTTATCATTCTCTCAACCATATATTTTCCAAAAATTTATCCTGCTATTGAGTCACTTTTCTTTGTTCCAAACAATCTCAAGTCCTTAATGAAATAGTACTGCAGTACAATCCTTATATACTCCATAATCATTATAACAAGTACATTGTTGATACAACACTCAATTGACATAATCAACATAAGAACTCTAATCATTCCTCTTCATCTGTGGTAGTATCATAACATGATTATTATCCAATAACATCATTTGCGGCATAGTCTGATGACTGGGACATAGGTTCGCGTAGTGTCCAAACTCCTTGCAAATGAAGCATCGTACATTTGAAACCATTTTCTTACCCTTGCAGTCACGTACTTTGTGCCCTTTTCCTCCACACTTATAACAAACTCCCATTCCTTTCAGGAAAGTTCCAGGGTGTTTCTTTCCACAGTTACCACATATGGGAAAATTCTTCTTTTCCCTCTTCCCTTTATCTATCTTTCTCTCTTCTATCCTTTTCTTCTCTTGCTTCCCTTCAAATCCATAGGACTCAGTAAAATCTTTACTTATCTTATCAACACATGATATTATTTCTTCATATGATGATAATACATGTGAGACTATTTCTCTTATAAATTCTAGCTTAAGACCATGAAAGATATGATCCTTCCTTCTCTTTGGATCATGTGCATTTCTGGAGTTCTCATTCCTTCTACTGGGCGCCATTTCTAAACAATGGCATACACTAGATCAGTTTATGAATCAAAATACATAATCCCATACTTATAAAACACTTAACATAAATTGAACTATTTATGGATATAATCCATAATCATAAAAATGTCTCATTTGAGGATGTATATACTCATAAACCCTTCATAATGGTTTTTAAAGAAAATGATAATTATCCTAAGCATATCCCCCGGGAGTGTCGTAACCAAGAGTGCAGCAAGGCCCGTTGTCGTGCACCAGTTCCCGTTCGAGTCTAGCTCAAAGCGGTGTTTTCGGGTTTTACCCCTAGGTACATCTGTGCCAGAGCTGCCTCTACCTGCTCGTATCCAGACAGGGATGTATTGCTCGGAAAACTCACAAAATCTCTACAATACCAAAATTCTAGGAAGTTCTTCTATACTAATCCTCAAAGTTCATCTTAGGTCTACGTGCTCTAATCAGAGTTTATCTAAATCTAGCTTCCAAGGTTTGTACTAAACTTCCTCTGATACCAACTGTAACGCCCCGACCCCAGCTACCCAGAGTCGGTGCATTACTTCATAACATTGGCATGATCACAAGAAAGATCAAATCTCGAAAGACCGATTGGTTTAGTAGCCTTGGAAACACTAGATATATTCATAAGTTTTACATTACATTATTAAACGAAAAACTACTAAAACAACATATTGTCTCCATAATCCACACTCATATCCCCACATAATATCCCTGCAGGTCATTCATAACTTACTTCTTCACTTCCTGGGAAAAATAAAACATAGAAAAGGGGTGAGCTCAAATGCCCAGTAAGGATAACAATATAGCAGAAACTTTCATAAATAAGAATAAACTTTTAAGGAAATGTATAACTAAAACAAAAGCCTTTCAAACATGAACTTTCAACATGGTATGGCATAAATAAAATGAAATAATTCCATTTACTTACTCACATGGATATTCTACTAATCGAATAATCACATGCAAAATCAATAACCACTTTCATAATGTTGTAATGCATAATGCCAGACTATCATAACCACATAGCCAAGGCCTCGTGCCAAGACTACAAATAAGATTTTGTCAAGGCCTTGTGCCAAGACAATAGTTTGTCTCATGAGACCTACCGATGCATCGAGGAGCTATAGCGGGCTCCACCCGTCACTTACTAAGTCCAATGCATTCCCATATGAAAAGGTTTAAACATAACATAAACATTCGTATTAAAACTAGCATACGAAATGTCAATAATTTCACCATAAACTATGAATGGTATAAAAATAGCACATCCACAGTCAAACATATCACAAAACCTTCAATACAATATAGAATCTTTGTATTACAATAAATCAACTTCAAATAAGCGTAAAATCCATCAAAGGATGTTGACATATATGAAATCAAAATTCTTTTTAAAGAAATATCTCTTTTTATTTTGAAATCATTTAAGATCCATATAAAATAAAACATATTCTTTGAAAATATTCTTATAAGCTTGTAAGGGAAGTTTTGAAGATTTTATAACGGCGGAAATTAGTCGTACCCGCTGTATAAGTTAAAAAAACATTCTTACCTTAATTATGTCGAAAAGGTTAAAAAGGACCTTGTTTTGAAAACGACGGAAAGATTCCTTTATAAACCTCTTATAAAAAGTCAAACAAGGGTATAAATGAATTTAACCCATATTCTTGTAAACAGTAAAAATGTTTTGAAATACATTTTTAAGAAACATGGATGTGGATGATAAAGAGATCCCAGTAGATTATTACGTATAAACAACCTCGAATAATGAAGAGATTGTGAAATAAACCCTTACCTTGTACTTTTCCTTGGTTGGGGTAGGTTAACCTCCTGTATAATGGTGAAATAATTGTTATTATACAATAATCATATACATTAATATGATATCATATCTGATCTTTTAATATTGATTTGATAATAATATCTTAGTATTATCGTTGTTTCGGGTGTGAACTTTCTTGTTTGCTTTTGTATCTTTTGTTACGTAAGATATGTTTCTAAAGGATATGTTGTATATTATTCAAATCCAGAATGGTATCAAGTCCTTAAAAATCAATTTTAAATCATCAAATGATAATTATACTTGAATGGATACGATGGAGAATGAATCTCATCGCTTTCGTGGAGACGGTAGTCTGTACGTACGCACGAACGCTACTTCCATTTATTTTTTATTTTAAAAGAATCGAATCCAAATGATACATAGGTATATTACTATTCCAGTATAATATAATATTTTATATATGTTTCTTAATTTCATTAACACCATCCTTTATACGTTCCATGTGTGGTATGAACGAGTCATATCATTTTAAGGGGGCGGTAGTCCGCACTTCCTCAAATGAAATTATCGTTTGTATATACAACATGAAACGAATAATGGTATGAAATAAAATGTAATTACAGAAGATTATATATAAAATATATATCATTAATATCATATTTAAATAAAGTTTCATCATAATGGCCACCATGAGAGGCGGTAAGATGTATTTGAACAATCATCGTTTCGTGAGGCGTTAGTTTGCCATCCACAGAAACATTATGTTCATCATCCATTAGATGGAGTTGTGTGTATGTGTAGTTTGAATCCTTCTTATAAAAACATCCTAGTATATTTTGGATACTGGTGTTGTTACAAAAGAAAGGAAATAAAAGAGTTTGGGGGTTGGAGAAGTAAAATAATTGAAAATAATTTAAGAGAAAACGTTACCTTTAATTTAGGTAACTCACTTTGGTTGGAACCAAAGGACTTATTGAAATGCTTTCTGCCTAAGGGGAAGCTTCAAGGAGGAGTAGAGGGATGTGGGGAGCTTATTTGGGCAGAGTTTGGACGAGCCAAGTGGCTTGAGAGGTGTGAAGAAATGAGAAGGAGGAGTGCCCTTTTATAAGAGGGGTGAGGGGCACCTTTGGAAAAGCTAGAAATATTAATTTATAATAAATTCATATTCGGTTTCTAAAGGCTCCAAAGTTGACTATTCAAAGGTTACGGTGGGGATGGGTCGAAAACAACTCAACCAATAGAATTTAGACAGGTTTGGGTACTTATATTAACCTTATCTTTAAGTATTAACTCTAAGTTAATTAGTTTCACTTTTACAATGTCTCTTTGTATTTTTATATAATATGGTTAATAAACTTACTATATACATCAAAGAGACCCCCAAGTGGTCCATTAATGATTAACCTATTATAATATAAGTCTCTTGGCCGAGCCTTAGATTTTTAGGAATTTAATATCAATTAATAATATAATATTTGTTTTAAGAACTCTTTTATGTCAATTTTGACACTATTCAATAGTTGATTTTTGTGAAACTCATAACAGATTGATTACTTCGAACAATGTCCATTAAATCAATCCTAATATATCATATTAGCCTAGAAAATTAGTTTAATTAATTAAAAGTTTCATATTATATTTATTTGGGTATTTATAATATCAATTATTTTAATTTTTCACTATTATAGTAACTACTGCATCATCATTGTGTCATAAATAAAATAAATTATTTAATGTCTAAAAATTATAAATAAAATACCATTATGTAGGAAAGCTTTTTAGATTTCTAATGAATATTTATAATCGAAAATACAATATGTATAACCCTATGTAATAATTGTTCTTCTAAAAGATGTAAGCTTATGCCATTTTTATTTTTATTTTAGCTTTATTAATATAATGTGTCATTATCACTTACAAGTGGATCCATGGGGTCCCGAAATAGACCCAAAGATGCCCATGGTCGACCATGTATCAACCAATAGGTTTAAGACACGTTTTAGGGTAATTTAGTATTATTATAATATTATTTTTTAACCCTTATTTACCGGATTTACCCTTAACCATGGTAAATAAAATATTTACCGCAGTAATTATTCAAAATGTCTAAAAATAAAAGTTACCTATTTACACAATTTGAACATCCTGATTCCAAATATGGAATCCATTTTTCTAAATTCAAAACACAGAAGTGGCAGAAATTAATTTAAAATTAATTCCCGCTGTCAAAACAAAAAGCGTGTTTTTAAGAGATAATAACTACCAAAAGATTGACACTTGTTTATGTTCGGTTTAATTGTAAAATTATGTCCAATGACCAACATTATATTAAATGGTAAAAATATATTCTAAATATACTTTAAAACCACTCAAATTCATAATTTATCACTATTAATTATTTTGATTAAAAAAGTTGTTTTTAATTAAAATTTAGTAATTTTCACTATTCATCAAAATATGAAAGTTATCCGAAAAGTACCAAAATTTCACCTTAGGCTAAATTCGATATTCCGAATCCAAAAATAAAGTCCATTTTGAAATATAAAATATATATAATTTCAAAAATTAGGTATTACTATTCATAACGGCTAGTTTGATCGGTTGTGGTGTGTGTCTCGAAGTTGCGTACAACACACGCTACTGTTTTATTCAAAGGAAAGCGTACCGTGTAAGCTTGGGATGTTTAATTTCAAATTTTTTGATGTCCCCATTTAGTCAAAAAGTTTAAAATATTTTATTTAAAAAGGGTTCACTATTAAAAAGTGCACTACTGAAAATGAATTTGTTCTTGCATTATATCTAAGAAACTCATAATATGGATTCTAAAATTATAAGGATTATATAAAGTTTAAAATTTAGATAATACTATTAATAACCTCTTTTGAATGTCTTTTTTTTTGTAAGTCGTGGTGTGATTGAACTCGGTGTTGCGTGTAGTGCATGTTATTGAATTATTTTGAAGAAATAACACTCTATGAAATCTTGGGGTGTTACACAGGACTTGGGAAACCCCCGAATAGAAATTATTCTTTCGGTGCCACAAACTCATTAATTATGATCCCATATGGGTTCAATGGGCACATCAAACTCGAAAATCACTTTAACAAAAAAAAAACAAAAACTATGCACACACATCACCCCATGTTGCTTTGGATGAAAATGGAAGGAGGAAAGGAAATAAGAAAACACCATCCTCTAAATAGAGGATGTTAAGATTTTCTAAATAGAGGAACACTTCCGAAAAAACAAAAACTCTCAAAAGACAACACAACATTGAATTTTGTAGTCAAATGAGCACCTGACATCACAAGGTGTCACAAAACATTACCCATGCAATTGATAGAAAAATTACATGGAAAGGAACCTTATGCCAAGTCCCCAAAAAAAATTCCACAAAGAGGCCATAACAGCCTCACCCTGTCCAATATTTCACACTAATGGACTAACATGAACTCTTACTATGACAAGGATGACAACAGATCCAGAGGCCCTCTTAAGGAAAATATTACACAAAAACACATGAAACACTTTATCCTTTTGCAACTTATGAAACTTATTAAGCTAATGTCACTTTCATCCTTCCATAACCACTCTCATACCACAAGAGGATTCCCCAAACACGGAAAGGTAATGGGGGCAAACTCAATATCCAAATATAAAGAAGAAATTACAAATGTTGATCACCACGAGGATTTTCCAATGGTGAAACAATATGGGATGCAATTTATTCTGGAATTAAATCTTAATGTGGAAGTAACTTATCCAATGAGAAAACTCACGGACCACCCCCCCCCCCGAAGCTGGTCCATTGGACCAAATGTGCCAAAACCCCGAACCAAACACATGAGGGGATCCACTGTAAATGTTTCCTAAACATTTCTTAGAAGATACCACTGATCATACCTTCAACCCAACATACCAAAGAAACACAATATCAAAACACCGTTCAGACAAGAAGGGTTTTAAGACTCAAAACAACCCACAACAACAACATTTATAAAAACACATAAGACACACAACCCAAAACCGGTTATCAAGACATAAAGTATTCATTTAAAATCATCTCTTTGAAAATAAATGATTCGGTAGTAAGCGTATCCACCAATGGTACCCCATGACCCTCACACGTGCATGTTTTTGTGTCACCCCAGGTACCCTCCTCATATACATCTCAACACTCACCCATCCATTCCATTAACCATAAATAATCCCATATAAACCTATGAACGTGGTTTCCCATGGAAATATTGATGGTTAAAAAAGAATTTCTTTCCACTTTTCAGAAACAAAACATTCAACCGACACATACTTTTTCTAAACCTGCTAAACCCAAAATAAAACCATACAAACAGCTTACAAAACATCTTATAAAGCCACAATCATTAAAATAAAAACTCACTTTCAAGATATTCAAATAAATTTCAAAACATCTCATCCCTTTTCAAAACACATCTAATTTTATGAAAACCAACATTTTATCAACACCCATTCATTGAAAAAATCATATCTTCTTATTTAAAACAAGGATCCAATGATTCATAAATCTATTAAAATGATTACTAGTTACCAAATCAAAATTTAACATAAATCCTAAAACATAAATTACCAAAACTCCGCATTCAACTCAAAACACTTGTAAATAATTATGAAAAGTATATTTGGAATATATTTTTAAAACACACTATAACATAATACATACTTTTAAAAGAGGTGTAAACACACCATTTTCCATTTCAAAATAGTTTTGAAAATTCATTTCCACCTTTTCAAAAATCAAGGAACATGCTCTTTACTAAAAAATCATTTCATAAATGGTCACATTTCTTAAATAAATTATTATTTATAAGTTTAAAATGAAGATTCCAATATTCAAAAAAGGACATAAGACAATGCAAGAGGAAATTGGGTTTTGTGGGTGACTTGTACATTTGGTTGGAGGCCATACTCCAATAACTTCACCATCCTAGAGAACATTATAGGACAATATCCCCATCCCCCCATGGCTGGTCGGGCCGTATGAGAACACAAGGAGCATAGACTAAACTCTCTTTTCATTTCTCCAATAATTGACGACCCTTGAAAGCAAAAGACTTCATACAAAATTTGACTTCTCTGTGTGACTTGAATCACAACACGAGGTTGGTTAGAAAAGAACCCTATATGTAATAGGAATGTCAATACCCGCCAATACTAACACTAGACTATCCAAACTCATCACTAATAACATAACCCAATGAGTGAACCTAACCCATTTGATAAAAATTTGTCACAAATCTAATCTGGTCTCCATCAAAACCAGCACCAAACCTGGCTCGTGACAAGGCTCGAAGGGCGTTCCTGATACCCATGGGCTAGAAAAGGTGCCCAGGTATCCAAAAATGGAATTTGTGAATGATTTACCCAATTTTAATAACATATAACAACAAAAAAACCAATAAACTAAATCAGGATTTTTCCAACCAAAAAAATCATTTACAAAAAATTATAATTGAATAACACAATTTAAAAAAATACCAATGACTAAAAAAAGGTTACAATCCCCGCATAAAATCCCATGAAACTCCTCATGGAGATAGGAACTCCAATCAAGCCATCTCCATGAAACTTTATCACAGATGACAGCTAAAAACCCAAACCATGGGCACGAGAAGTTGTACCCAATCCTACGAAAAAAATAACCAAATCTACTTACAGCAAAATGTGTTAGTAGGGTGCGAACCAAATCCTATTAGGATGCCACAACTAAAGGATTCCTTGTGATGGACAACAAATGATGTAAATCTTATAAGTTTTCATTAAAATGAGATGCTATTAAAACTATTAAAGATATTCAAAATTAAATAAAGACAATTTTCCTGTGGGAAACATTAATGAATAAATACATTTAAATAGAATGCCAAACCTATTGAATTTTCTAGATAATTATAACGTATATTAATGGTAAGTATAAATTATATAATGAGCATAAGAAAATTGAGATAACCCCTAGGCCCAATCTCAATGTGGTTCGTAGGTACATCATATCTCGGTGAAAGTAATCATAGAAATATATATTTTTTGTGCACATGAGCAACTAGTAGGGTTCATAACCATAATATAGTAGTCTCCCAACATCATCATAATCATAATTTAGTTAGTTTTTTCATCTTCAACACTTTTTTTATGAATCTGGGTCCAAACAGCATGAAATCACTATCATACTAGTTCACGTCCACCAACCTAGATAACTGGGTTTTCCCTTTTATGCTCAGATAAGTTCAAAAATATATTAAATAGTATATTAAAATAAAAATACCACTTACACATCACACACACACCAAACAGCCCAAAAACATGCCATAGAATCCCCTTTTTTATACAAAATAATTTTGAAATCATAATCAATCAAAAATAACCCATTACATGTTTCACATCACTTTCATAATTTGATAAAACATTTTAGATATTTTATAAAATGTTTCCAATATTATAAACAACACATTAAAACCCCTTTAAAAAATTGGACCATTTTAAAAACATACACACTCTGAAACTATACATAAATATCCTTTTCAGACTATTTGTAACTCAATAACCCTTTTACAATTTTCATTAAACACTTTCATGAAGTACGACCAGGTTTTGCAACAAAAAAACATTCAAAACAGTATTTTAAAACAAAAATCACACAAAGAACCTAAAAAAGTATAATTGGAACCCCAAGTAACATTTAATATACAATATTGATATGGTATAAATTAAACTAAAATATTACGATAAGAGTTACATATGGAAAAAACCCAATTTAAAGAAAAAATCAACAATAAAATTAAACGCTTAACCAAATACATCATAAACAGTTTTTACACCACAAAAAATATATGAGGATAATGAAAAATTATTAAATAAAGCATACTAACTCACCAAGAAATTCATACACATGGAAATACCTACAATTTGTGTAAAAAACTCCAAACTTTTGTGTGAAACATAAATTGCAGCACCACAGCACCGCATTGAATTTAAATCAAACGCTAATCGGCAATCTTTCACCATAATGACATAAAAAACCATAGGAATGTACGCGAGCTTCTGGAAATTATTTAACCTCAAGAAAAGAGGATGAAACCCTATGAAAATGGGAGGAATGTGAGGGGAAATAAACTTACATGAGTTGTCTTCAATAGAACTCGATAAATACACCAGTTTCTAAATTTCGAAACATCCAAAAATGAACATCAGATTTTAATAATGATTAGGAGGTCATGTAGTAATTGTAATGGGGTAAAAAGAGTAAAAATTTAAGGAGTTGTGGAAGAAATGACTTACCTCTTCTGATCTAGAACATTTTAGAAATTCAGATACAGTGCTTCTTAATTTCAGAAGAATATGAGCAAAAAAGTGGGGGATGAGATCTTGGCGGGGAGAATCCTTTGGTATATAGGATTGGGTGAGAGTAGGAATCACTAAAAAACTATAAAATGTTAATTAGATATTAAATAATTTAAAATAACATTTATGTAGGACATGGTCTTTCGATCTAGCCCGATTCATTAAATAATAACTCAAATCCACAATGATTATGGATTGGTAGATGGTCCAAATTTATATAATGCTATTTATATACCAGGTGATGCATATTTGGAAGTGGGATGGGTGTCAAAGGATAAAAAATGTATTATTTACAAAGGAAACATAATTTATTTTTAAATCTGAAAATGGGCTCATAATTTTCCCCAAATCTTGAAAACCCACAATTTCTATCAAAATGCATGGGAAACCACCTAAAAAAATGTAAGAATGGACATTAAATGAAATTTAATTTTAAAATAAGTCATGTATGTGACATATAGTCATTTCATTATGTTTTAGGTAATATCCTCGTATATATGTTTTTTAGTATGTTATAATGGTTCATAATATGAAGGATCTCACAGTATCACATCCTATGGCTCAAGAATTAATTATTAAAATTACTATTTATATGTAAATTTTATAATATATATATATATATATCTATTTATCATAATTTATATAATATAAATACATTTCCACTATGAATCGATATCAAGAATACACTAAAGACTCCTATCATTCTAAATTCCCTTTAATCCAATAGAAAATTAATAATATTCATAAGGTCCACTCACCCCATGGGTATCCATATGACATGTCACATCAATAAATGAAACTATATGTATCCAAACAATATTCCATTCCATAATTTACCATTAATCAATGAATAAATTCACGAATTCACATGTTTTATTTGTACAATCACAATATTGCTTATACTAAGCAACGTAAACCAACCATTGTGTTAGGCTCAAACTTCTTATCTTTAGCTTCGTAATTAATGAACACCAACATGGGAAATATCAATGGAACTGAGGGGAGGGAGATACCATATTTAATCCAAGATCACATGAAATCAATGGTAAACCAAAATCCACCAGTGTCTAATGATTTCTAATGAAATAATGGAGAATAGTGGAAGATATGGAAATTCTTATGAAGATCAACTTACTATGGTTAAAATTAGGACACAATACATCTTGAATTGAGGTTGGGGGCCTAAAATTTCTTGGACAACCATACGACATGAAAGGAGGGATAAATACAACAAAATAATAAGGAATGTCAAATGAATGGGAGCTATAATATTTCATGGAATGATTAATATATATTATGTAATCCATTCATGTGATGTATTTCATTTTTTATACTATGCCAAAAAACTCATAGCCTCTTGTAAATATTTATCCCAATAAAAAGTTACATTAATTTAATTTTTTTCTTAATATTTAGCCACATAATATAATGAAAAAATTCACTATATATTTCTGGTAGTAGTTATCTATTTTGTAACATGTACACATTGATAAAATATTCTATATAAAATCTCTATCCAAATTTCTACGTAAGGACCTGAATCACCTCCAACAACCTAAATGAATAGAAATTCATCAAATCACATTTAAAAATTATATAACCAAACTACATTAAGTCAAATAAACATATATACCAAAGAATTAGATCATTATCACTAATAAAGGATCTTTTTCTCTGAATACGAAACAACCACCGAGGTTCACTGAAAAAATGAAAATGAGACAAACCTAAAAAATTTCAGATCATACATCAAATCCTAGGGAGTATTTTCAGACTATCTATAATTTTTTTATTTATTATTTTATTGATTACATAAAAATACATATATCCCCATAGTACATAAAAAATGAAAAATTATACCTACCCATTTGGTAAATTTAAATATATTTGGATTCTATATCAGTTTTGAATTTCTCTAAGAACATTTTGATGTGTAAGATAATAATTTTTTGGAGTATTTTGATTAATATATGAAAATATTAAAACGTTAAATAATAGAATATGGTGAATTCATTAAAAAAATATCAAATTTTAAATAATTATATCAGGCATGCATTTAATTTTTTCTTCATACAAATTTTTTTATATTAAAGTAGATTGTGGTATTATATTATGAAATATAATGTGTGATAAAATATTCCATGTAGATAAGTACATACTATATATTGAATGGAAATTTAATTATCAATTAATAGAGAAGTATGTAAGAATAGTTTTTATATAATGAATATTTTATCATAGATTCATGTATCAAGTTAGTAATATTTTCCTCAAACATTTATAATTTCAATAAAAACTTTATTTTTTACATGATTTTTCAGTATGATAATCATTTGTTAATGTTTTAAGTTATTTCATCACTTATATAACATCCACTGACCTAATATATTCCTAATTTATTTATTATTTGTGTATCAAATTATTTAATAATTAATATTTTATGATATATATTTGAAAGAACAACCCTTGTCAATGATTATTAATCTAGGACACCAGTTCTAGCAAAAGCTAATTATATAGAAAAAAATAATGAATTTTTTCTATATTCATAAAATTGATATGTTTTGGAGTTAAATACAAGAAAAAAATTTAATTTTCATAATTGATAAAATAGTAGTACTTTAAATTTAAATATAATGGAATGATAAACCACGAATTCATATAATTTTGTTTTTAATAGCAATTTTATGTGTAGATTAAAAACATATAATAAGAGTAAACTATTGTAGCTATCCATTGGTTAATAATAACTTGAATTATAGAGGTGATGTCATACTATCATCCTATTTGAGATACATTCCATGATGAGGAATAATATTTATCTATTTACAGTGAAAACCCATAATTTTACAACAACAAGAATTATTTTGATTTGAATGATATACTACACATCTATTTAAATGTAAATGTTTTTAGATTACTTTGGGATTATAAAAGATATATATGGGGTAAAAAATAAATTTTTTAACCTTGGGTTTTATAAATTATCTGAAGAAGTGTCCATATCCATAATATTATAGTAATGCTATAATTTTACTATAAAATATGTTGGGGTAGATATTTAATTCCATATACTAAAGCTAAGAAGGTATTATTCTCAAAACTATCACTTTTTATTAAATATAATGGATTTTACTAAAAAAAATTGTTTCTTCAAGAATTTTAGTTTCATATGAAAAATATTATAAGGAATGTGATTGATAAAAAATATTTAATAAATATTAACGATTTATGAAAAAATGAGTTTAGGGATCCTTCCCAAAATATTCATGAATATTTTTATAAATATCAGTCTTAAGAAGGTTTTTTTAGTGGGTAATTATGATTGAATCTATAAAAAACAATGTAAAACTTGTGGTTATATTTGAAATAATGAACATAAATTTTATGATTTGGGAAAAAAAAGTCACATTAGTTTATCAATGAACAAAATTTTTTCATAGAGATCTATGTGTACATATAACGATGAAAGGTGTGAGACATATGGTCCCCATATCATATCATATATGGAATAGTGGATTATGACATGGATTAAATTGATAGAAAATGTTTTCAGAAAACATTTTCCAACATAATAGGATGGATTTAAACAAATTATTGGATTCTTCACATTGGATAAATATTGAACATATGTGAATTTTATATATAGAGTTTTCCATCTATATATACTATCTTATTTTTTATTAATGTCTTAGAGTGTAAAACAGTATTTTTAATTTATGGAAACAAATACTAGGTTATTGTAAAACATTAAATATTGAGAGTAAATATACCTAACTTAATGGTCATATATACAATATGGTATTCAACATAGAATATTAAATAAACATGAATAGGGAAATTTAAAATAGCTTTTCCCTTAAAATAATAACACATTATGAAATTAAATGAATAGAAATAAATCATTATTAAAATAATATGAATATAGAATATTTAGAATATTTAATTAAATTAAATGACAGATGATGAAAATATGAGGTGTTTATTGGATGTAGAAAATCAATATTACTGTTGGGAATATGATAGTATGAAATAGAAAGATGACCATTGGGAATAGAAGCCTTACTATTCAAATCAATAATCTGATTTCAATAATAGTAATGGAATATTTTTATATCTTATAATGTATTTATATATTTAAAATTTACTAAAGTAAAATAAAATTATGTGGATGTAGTTAATTATTTAAATAATAGTGGAATATGAAAAAGTACAATATCATACATTAATAAATAAAAATGATTAATTATAATTTAGATGTCATGAGAATCAATTATCATGGAAACGCAATAATAAATTAATGTCTATATTACAAATAATCATCTCAAATTTCATTGTCGAATAAAATTAATGAGCTAATGAATATTTAAAAAACACAACTATCATCCCTTTATAAATAAAATCCCTTACCACCCATCTTTTCAAATAAAATTATAACTATGTCAAAACACCTCCCCAACACTATTATATACATATTATTGGTTTGTATCTCATCCAAGTATATATTTTCTAATTCATATTCCAATTTGAAAATGATCTTTCTAAAGGATTAATATAAGAACTATTAAATAATTATTTTCATTTCTATTCTTGGAATCATCTTGATTTACCTATTGATGAATTATTTTACGTAAACATATATAATGAAAATATTATCATTTTTATACAAAAATGTAATTATATTATGTTTTTTTGTCCTAAAAATTTTGTATTATTATTCGTTCAACACCTATTGGGATGAAATATTTTTCATTTCTATAATAATTTCATGTATAATTATGATAAAAAATTTATTATTAATAAATATTTTATTAGGTATATTTTATTGTATTTCTTATTCTATAATGTTTATATAATCATTAATACTAAATATTATTTATAATATTAATTATGGTTAAAAAAATATATTAAAAACCCAACCAGTAAATCATATAACTGATACAATGTGGACAATATTTATTTTAAAAAAAACATTTAAATTCAAAATATTGTAATCCTTTGTAATGCTATAAACTGTATACAGTTAAATTTTTAGGATTTTGAAACAGTTTTATAATCAAATATATAATGTTAATAAATTATTTCGATCAAGGAAACATAAAAAAATTCTCATTATGGTAAAAAGGGAAAAAATTTATAATAATTAATCCATAAATTATCATAATATAATCATTTTAAAAATAATATACAAGAAAAAGTTTTTCATGAAATTTATGTAAATATGTTTTAATGAAACTTCTTGATCATATATTCACAGAGAATGTCAGTTAGGACCTGAGGTAAGAGAAATCCTATATTAACAATTCGTTTATCTGGGCCACACATTAACATTATTAGCCCCTATTATTATAAAAATTCATCATAATTATTTTCTTTGATTATTGCATATATATTTTATAACTAATATACGTAGTTTAATTTCTATATTGGTACAAGTGTTAAATATTACTTTAGGTTCCCTTGTCCAAATTTCCTCCAATGAAAACCTATGTAATTTAAAATTTCTTATTTACCATTACATTTCATGTTTTAATAAAAAATGGTTTTCATTCAACAAGAAACTATTGTGACTTATATATCACAAAGAATTATGATTCTCTACTATAATCGATGTTGTGTCACTTAGGTCAAATCCTTATTGATGGTACTTTGTTTTGTGGAAATATATTTTTTAGTTTTTCCTTTTGAATGGTGGGATTTTATGTAGTGCATTAGTTAATTTTATTTATCAATTAATTATTAAAAAAAATTGTAATTATTATTTTGATTTCATCATTAAATATGTTACAATATGATATGCATGCGCTTTGAAAAAAATTATATTAAATTAACATTGACATCACAAGGGTATTTCAATCTAGATTACCTATTGATTTTGATTTAATATAATCCTAATATAGTATTCCTTTCCATTAATAATTCTTATAGACGAAAGGTTTAATATTTCATTAATCCATGTGTACAGTTGGATTTAATAATTCCTAGAATATACTTTTTGAACAATAAAAGTCATTAATCATTAAGATATTTTATTTGATACAAAAAAATAAAAATGTAAATAATTTCAAATGTGGTAATGGTCTTAATAACATAACAATTAAAAATTATGACTCATCTTAATTGGATATTTAATTATCAATTTTGGAGGTTGATAATTTGGTTGGTATGTTTATAATTATTTGTTAAGAAAACAAGTAATGGAATGATATGGAAAATGAATTGGGAACTAAACTTGATCAAATGAAGATAGGTAAACAAACCACTTATAATTGAATTACATAGTCAAGTAAGGAAGGAATTTAAAAATTACAGAACTTATTTTCTATAATTTTAAAAAAATACTATTATTGAGTTATTAGGAAATTATATTACAAAATTTTAAACATTAATTATATTAAATTGAATTGAAAACGAATTTATCTTTTTAAATTTGAAAAAATAAAGAACATAAAAAAATAAGAATGAGAAGTATCAATTTCTAAAATAATAGTATGTAATTTCCCCCATTCATTTATAATTGATATGGTAATGAAAAGTATGTTTATTTCAATTTAATGTGCCAATATCTTCTATGGAGATGAGGTGAATATATTTATAGTTGATGGTAGTTATTGTTTTAATTTCAAAATATAAATTGAACATGGGATTACCTTTTAACTATAAGGAAATCTAAATACTAAGAATTATTCTTTTTAAAATTTTATAAATTGATGTTAGAATTAAATAGAGTAACTAATGTAAAAATTCGGATTTTTCAAAAATTTATATGTATATTTTTCAAAACCATTGACAAATTTCGATTAATGTTTTAAATTTTTACAAGGCCAAACAATGAATGAATTTTATTAAAATATCATTCCACCATATAAAAAGTAATTATTTTAAATTGTTTTGAGGAAAAATATTAAATTTGTTATAATGACTGTTTATCTCAATAGGGATAGTGTATTTTTATAATAGTCATGATTGGTGAGTAATTATTTAACCCTGTAAGAATTGTGGGCCTGATTTTATTCCATGGACTAAGCTTCATTATGGTTGACTTGGTCTATGATTTTTTTCATGTCTTATTGGAACATAAATTGAATTTTGGTAGAGTATCAAAAAATTTCGACATATTTAATGATCCCAAAATACTAGACATCATATTTGGTAATGTTTCCATGACTTATTCATTGAGACTTCTTATGTGGTCCATATGGCCCTTTAAATGGATGAAAAATACTAAGCTTCATTTTTATGATTTGATTACTTTTAAATTATTAATTCTATAAAATGATAATCAAGTCACCATGATCACCATATAGAATAATATATTAAAAATTTCCTATTATCGTGAAAATGAATAAATTTGAAAAAAATCCCTTCAAATATATTTGTTATACAAACATGATAATTATTTTGATATTTATCATTTTTTATTATATTTAGTTTTAAGTATGATATAAAATAATTAATTGATGTGTGGTATATATTCAAGATCATTGATTCTAAAAATTTAATTACAATTTTGTGGAAAACACTTTATTTTACTTGTATTTTGTTTGATAAAGCTCTGTGTTTTCCATTTTAATGTCTTTCACTCACTCTTAAAAGAATAGATTCACATATTAATTGGTAAAAAATTTCATCCAATCCTTTTATGTGTTTTTATTATACAAATATCTATATTTATGGCATATTCTTCATTATAAAATAATTTTTCCCCTAAATCATTATACCTTTATTATATAAAAATCATATTGATACATCATTTTTTATGTATTTTACAGCATGATTATGAAATCAATTTAATTTTAATTGTTTTTTATTAATTATATATAATTTTATTATATAATAAATGTATTTTTGAATTTGTTATGTTGTCAAATAATTTTGAGGAATTATAAATACACCAAATTCATTATGTACTATTTTTCACATTACATGCATCTATGTTACAGAGAAGATTATTCTAAAATAGTTGGATAATTTTTTTGAAATAATATATATTAATAATGATATAAAATAACTCATGGAACCCCGTATAAGAGTTTTACAGTATAAATAATATAAAATAAAATCATTAACTAAACTATAGGGGGTAATGGAATTGTAATTAAATTGTCATTCATTGCCGTAGATGTATTTAAGTACTATTAATAGACAAGGGATTAAATATTAAATTTAATTTTAGGAAAATAATATATGAGGAACTGACATGTCATATCACACATCACATGAATCATTCATAAACTATTAGGGATGTATGACGACCTATTTCCTTAGATCAATGGAGTTTCATTCACTGAATTTCCCCAGTTTGTGGAGTTTTAATTCTTATAAGTTAAAAATATTTTTAAAAAAATTCCAAATAACAATACAACAAAATAAAAAATAGAATAAATAGTTTTTAATTATGGGGGAGTGGTAAACATATATTTGGCTAGATCCTGGGATGAATGAATCTCAAATTCCACAGGATAAAATGAGAAAAAAATTATTGAATCGATAATGATGATGTAGAGGAGAGGATGAGTTAAAGATTATAACAAGGAAGACATAAAGAAGAATATCATTTAGTAAAATTATTTTGAAATCAATTAATATGATATAAATTTAAATAAAAATTATAGACCCATGATGTACCCTCCAGTCATCCATTAGCAACCTCATAATAATCAGGTAACTACTTTAGTGCCAAAAGCCTCACAGTGACCCACCTAAAACTATGACCTAAGAACAAAAATCGCATTTGAATATTTTATTGTTCCACTGGGTTTTTTTATTTAAAAGGACAATTTATTCCTAATTAATCATCCAAAATCCATTATTATGCAAAATACAAGATGTTTGGAGATCGTAGAAAAAAAATATTACTTAAAATATATGGGGTGGTATAGTTAAATTACAAGGTGTGTGGGAGGAATGAAATTATTACAATTTTATTAGGATTTTTAATTCTTTTATATTTACATGTTATTTAGACTTTTTAAAAAATTTAAAAATTACATATATTTAGTTTAATTACTTATTAAATTAAACAATGATTTATATATCGATATTAATTGATTAAGTATTTTTTATTAAAACCATGATTAAAATATTTTGATCTCGTGTTTCATTTTGATTAGGTAATTAGATATCATGTAATTATAGGGTTAGTGGAAAATTATTTAAGTTATTTAGGGTTTATTTCGAGTCATGTTAAAAAATAAGTGGATATTGCAATAAGTGTGTAGACAACTTTTAATAGGGTGGGGAATGAAAGGGTCTCATAAATATCAACAAAATATATCATTAAATGTGATGTTTTATATAATTAATTATGTCAATATATAAATGTTGTGGAATTAAATATCTCATATTCTAAAATTTCTATTTTATTACATTAAATATAAAATTTAATTATTCTATCTCACAATCATCGGCTATAAATAATATAAAATCATATGACTCGTAGATATCAGTGACAATAATAAGGGAATTTCTAAAGAGAGTACATCATTAATATTTAAAATACAGACGAACATATTTGAAAATATATATCTATCTATGATATATCCATATCAAAAATAAATTATTACTTAAAATTTTAGATTTACCATGGAATGAACCGAATTATTTCTTATGATACATCCATTATAAAAGAGTATAATTAATAGGAATCTTATATGTTCTGTTATTTCATGAATTCACAAGATTTGAATTAAAACCATTTTTTTCAATCAAATAATAATGATCAATTTATGTTTATCAAAATTTTCATCAATAGTGGTGACAATAATTTGGAACTAGTAAAATATAAAAAATCACATCGATGTTTCATTATACACGGAAAATTAATATCAATAAAAATATTTTAAAATCCATAACAAAAATATAAATAAATACAACTAAATATTTCATGTTCTTTTTTTATGTAAAATATTAATTTTAAAATATAATGAAAATATAATACCCATGTATTTTTATGTTCTAGATCAGAAAATATGACAATAATTCTCAAAATGCATACACCTTTACCTAAAAAAATTCTAGTAAAATATTCGTAACTATATCATGAAATGGAGAAACCTTATATACATAATAATCTAGGTCATGGATGCATAATGATTATAATCATGGTGATTCATTTCTACCCCATATATAATTCTATGTTTATTCAAGAATGCATATTCAGATATGATTGTAGATTTTCAAATTCAATCTAGAAATATTCTAGGTGTCGGGGTTGTTACTATTTGATTGGGAAAGAGACTCAATAGCTTATTTGGTTTTGGGAAGAAATTTACAAAATCTATCGACTTTATCATCACGACATATAGGGATCACATTGTGTAAAGGATATCATTTATTTAGGGTTATAGGTCACATAATTTTTTTGGGGTCTCATATCATGGTTGTTATGAAAATAGAATTAAATATTGAGAAATGATTAAGTGAATAGTGAGGGTTAAACTCAAGGAAAATTAACAATAATATATATTTTTGGATGTTTTTTAGTTATTTCAAGAAATTTTCTTATTTTTTAACATTTTTTGGAATTTTTTCCTTTAGATATAAGCTACGACTCGGGTATGTCCTAGGCTATAACATAGTTTCATATTTTGAAATTAGTTTACTCCCTTATATAAAATACACCCAACATATAATTTCACATATTGGGAATTTATAGATATGCATTTTTGATGAACTATATGAATAAGAATAAATGAATAATAAATAAATATAAATTTGTGATGTTTTGATGAAAAATTAAAATGTATGAAACATAATTTTAATTCTTCAGTAACACAATATGTATATAAGTAAACATCGAAAAATGATAACATAAAAAATTATATATTAATATATAACAATCGATCAGTAATATATAAGATTATTTTGGTATATAAATGTATAAAAATGTAAATTTCATGGAATATATAATAGAAATTTACATTAGAAATTATGGAATGTATTATTATTAATTATGGTATGTCTGGTGCCTTATTAAAATTATGGAATATTTTTTAGGCACATTGTGATACATAAATTAGATAGAAAAAATAAACTTTTTTATTAATGATATATACAAGTCTTTTAAGAGGTAAATTGGTACTATGTAAGAGTCATATGGGTCCATGTGTCCGGGTCCCATATAGAAGGGTCATAATACATAAGTGCTATTAAAAAAATTCAATGTGTTAATTTTTCGATATTTTTGTGAAATGATAATTAAAGGATTTATTATCCATAAAATAAAAATTATAGATATTGAATTTATATTATAGTTTTTTCCCTAGTTCTCAACTATTTATGTTCATATACAATTCTTCAAGGATATAAATTAATTCATAGTGATTCTCAATGACTATTGCGGCATTATTCCTTTGCAGTCTATGTAATGTGATTGACTTCGACTTGAGTTTTAGGAATCATATTTATATCATATCATTAGAATGGGAGTTAGAGAAGTGTAGGATTTTCATGTTGAGGTTGTGTTTGGGGTTATTGTTACCATGCCTTAGTTATACAATCAGAGAAATGGATGCTTTCTCTAGAGCGTAATGTTGTTTTACAGTGAAGGGGTTCTGAAAATATACATAATGATCATCCTACTCAAAATTAGAATAGATCCAATACATGAACTGCCAGATGTATGATCATAGAAGCTTAAACATTAAAATATACCTATTTTGATATAGGTTCTTCATATATATTTATATTTTTACCTTTTGGGGAGAACCATTGGATCATTAGTAAATTTTATAATGGAATTATAACACTTGATACTCCATTTTGAATTACAATGAATGGCGTACAATAGTTAAGGGAGTGCCTCCTAGAGAGATGATGAGGTAAATTCATATGATACATTTTTCCTTCATTATGAGAGTGTTTGATATTATAATATTTATAGAATTACTATTTTATTATAATTGAAATGTCGATTATTATCACTAAATTTTGACATTCACATCACTAGAGCAGAGGGTTTTTATTCACAAGGATAAGTGGGATGTCTCGGTGAGCCTTGTAGACCACGACAATCTGTAATATGACTGATTATAGTCATGATTTGCATATTATATATAAATTATTATGGAACGTGTGAGGTATATTTCACTCTAGTGGATGATAATTTTCTATATGTTATCCCTAATAACGTTTCTGGTCTTCAACCTGAGATAGTGGTTTATTTTTACGTCAAAATAGTGACAATAGATGTGCCTGTATACACTCATCCTTAATAGATAGCTACTATGGGTTTTTAGGATTTTAAAAGGAATATAGAGGACATGATATCAAATTCATTTATATGACCTAGTATTTCTATACGGAGTTATCCATTCCTTATTCTAAAAGGAAGAAAAAATCATAAGGATATATAATCATTATGGAAAACTTAACCAGATGATAGCCATGAGGCAGAAACCCTTATCACTTCAAGATGATCTATTTAACTAGATCCAATGATCATATGATTTGTTGATGATTAACATGATGTAATGTTATCTCCAATAAAAATTTCTACCCTCCTAAATACCTCTTACAACATTTCATAGAATATATAGACTATTTGAGTAACTTGTTATTCTGTTTTACTACTCAAACATGATAGTGGTATTAAGGTAACAGATGAACTAATATGTCCATCCATATATAAAATATTTTTTGGTCATATTAATAGATGGAATATATGATTATTCTCAAATGGAAATAATGCTCTAAAATTCATGAGATTGTTTTAGATATAGTGAGAGAGAATACGTTATATAGTAATATCATTAGCTTCTATGTTTGGATGGGTAATATTCTCTTACTGAGTCATATTTTAACAGAAAAATTAGTATCTATTGACCAATAGAATGTGAGACATTTATTTTCATCAGATAATACCAAGAATCATTTAATTCATAGTTTCTAAGGGATAACAGGTTATTACATGAGTTTAACATATGACTTGTCATGGTCAGAATCCCATTTTATGGTCTTGACTATTAAGTGTGTGATACTTTAATTTCCAGTTACATGTTAGAAAACTATTCAGTAGACAAAATGGTGATGAAATTTTGTGACAACCATGGTTATACGATTGTCGGTAAAACACTACAATGTGGAGTGTGATGCATCAGATATCATGCTAAGATCATTTCTGAGGCATAGAGAGCCTGCCATGGAGTACCTAGATTGTCACATAATATCATACAAGATGAACTAAATAATAAGAAACATCGAGTTACCTACTATTTTCAAATCCTTGTTTTGTTTGAGGAATTATTTAATGGGAAATTTATCATGGTGTAAATGCACCATAAGAGACATAATTATTAATTTACATAGATGGACATTAAAATATGGAAATGAAGATGGGTTTAGTACCTACAATAATTTGAATTTTAGATTTCCAATAGGTCGGTTAATAGGAAAGAAGATTCTAATGTACTGAGTAAGAGGCCACTAATATTTGAAATTTTAGAAGTCGATAATAATTGTTATCTTATGTGCTTTTTTATAGTGATGCACTTGAAAGATCATGATGGAAAAAAGAACATGTGTTCTCTCATCCTAAGGGGGTAATCCACTATACATGAATGATTAATGAAGAGAGAGTTTTCTAATTTTGAGTTCCTAGTCCTATATGAGGGGGTGGTAGGCGAGGACCCACCTCTAAGATAGACCATGGGAAAGAATGAAATTTCTCAAAATCATGGTCTTGTTTTGGTTTCAACAGATATACGGAAGGAGATAATGAATGATTTTCATTCCTCAACCTGGGTAGTATATCATAGATTTATAAATATTTATTGGAATTTACGAATCTAGTATAGGTTGTCACTAATGAAAAAATAGGTACCTAGTCTTTTTATGAGGTGATCCACGAGTAACGATTTTTTGGAAGAACACTGTAGACTAGAGGGTCTATTATAGATGATGTTCATTCAATAGTGAATATTGTACTATATAGTGACGAATTTCGAAATATGATTCGGAGGTCTCCTATTGAATGTAATGTTTTGTGGTTTATTATTGAAAGGCTTGTGAAGGTCACACCATTACATCCAATTAGGAATACATTATCAAAAGATGATATTGGGATACATTACATCAATGAGATTGGGGTCCATCATCGGGTTCCCCCATAATGTGGTACTTAACAAGGACTCTCAATTTACATACTGGTTTCATAATGTACTATATATGGAACTGGGTATTATTTTCATTCTATGAAAGTAATTCCACCCTCATATTGATGGTTAATAAGAGAACACTATACAAATTCTAGCATAAATAAGTATAGAATATGTCCTTGATTTCCTAGGATCAAGGTAGAGGAATATACATATTGTAAGTATTCCTACAATAAAAGAGATCATGTGACTATGATTTCACCTTAAGAGGGGTTGTGCGGATTGTCAAGACAATCACTATGTTCTGGTTAGTAGAAAGAGATGTAGAATTTATCATACTATGTATCCTATAATAGACATCTATATAAGTTTATCTAATTAGGAATTCGGTTTATAGGCTGATATTTAAATAGAAATACATTGGAGATTGCCTTTTACGACCTCTAAAATTTGAGGTTGGTGATTTTTTCTTTTTATGCTTCCCTCTGAGACTATGTCAGAGAAGGATTCAAGGACAGGGAAAGATTTCATAGAAATATGTTGGCCCTTTCATGATTCTGTATATTTTTTTCAGGTTTCAAATTTTTCGATGATACCTCAGAGTTATCGAGCCCTACACAATGTCTTTTATATATCTCATTTACATCATAATCACTAAAACTTATATCATAATCAACATCTAGATGTGGTTATGTTATAATAGGATTAATTCATTATATAGTATCTTATACTTATCATGGATCAGATAATCAATGTTATCTAAGGAAAATAATTTCTTCTAGTATAGCTAGTATGACAGCGCAAATGTGCAATGGATGTGACCTGGTTGAGGGAGAACTATTTATATACTATGTGGTTGGATTTGTTCAATGAAAATGTTTGGATACTCTCGTAAGGGAAATTTAGGGGAAATTTTTTGATTGGAGATTTTGTAAGATAATAGGTTTTTCAATGAGATAAGGATCTTTTTGTTTTAGGATAAACTATTTTTATGCTACATTTTAGGATTAATTAGTGGAGTAGAGTGTTTGGGAGATTTGGGTTATTTTGGAAAAAATTAATACTGGGGGAAAAGGTTGGATGTTTTCAAAACCCACATCTTATATTTGGAATTCACACCTTGTACTAAATACAATATTTGTTTTGGTGTATCTAAAATATTTCACAACATTTAATGGTTTTTACCTAGAGGTGGAAAACCCAAACATTACATGTCGAATACATATTACACACTCTGTAATATTCCTGGGAATATTTTCTTAAATAGAGGTAGGGCCTCCATTTTTATATAAAAACAAAACCACTACCCCATTAATTTCACACATATATGTTCACAGTGAATCCACAAAAAATGCATTTGTGCTATTTCACAATCGAGACCCTAATTCCATATTTATTAATCTCAATAAATCTACAATGGTGTGTTATTTGTTCGTCTTAATCCTTTCATCATTTTTCTTCATTTTGATGGAGTTTTTTTGGTTCAAGATAATATTTCATATGTTTAAGGTGATCATTCATTACTTTTATTTATTATAATATAAACTAAATTGGAGGTTGATACTCGATGAGTTTTCAACCATGCATATAAGGTTTTTGGTCTATACCTTACCCATATGATTTTTTGATTTATAAACTTTTTTATTGAGTTACAAGTTTGAAATTCTAGTGTTTCCCTTTAAATTAATTTAGTATCTTGATTAATTTTTTGGGACCTATTTAGGTCGATCACCTTGGAGGTGTGTTATTATAGTTTACCCCTGTTATAACACACCATTCAGTGTGTGACATATACCCACTTTTTTATCCTTTTTGAATTAAATGTGAATCAAAGGACTGATTATAAGATGAATTATGCCTGATTACTAGTAGATACTTATTATTAAAATGGTTTAATGGAAAATTTAAAAATGATTTGTATGAATTCATGATAATTGAATGATAATAAATCATTTTATGAAATGGGATGATGTATTTATAATGGAAGTTTAATACTTGTATATATACACACGTTGGAAACTTTTTCGACTGGATTCCATGGACATTTATATTCCATGATACCAGACTATGGTGGCGGATTCCATGGCCAATTATACCCCTCAAATGATAATTTGATAGGCTTTTATGGAAATTTACACTACAGGGGTTTGTACGGATTATGGAATTAGTTTCTTGGGACACTTATTCTCAATAGATCTAGATTCTATAGGATTCTATATATTTATCTACTCATTCAATTTGTATTTCTTGGAATTCCATGGACAAGATCTTTTTATTCAACCCATGTATTTACAGATCATCCATCTATATGATCCTTGTAAATGAAAAGGATTATATGATCATTTATACGTTGGACCCACCACTTTTATGCCTAGCACTTTAGTATAGAGGATATACATTTTTTGATACATAAAAATGCATTACAAATTACCTTGATATAGGTATTCAATTATAGCTATAAGACCTGACAGTGCCACCCCAGCATTACCATAATTTTCAGTTAACCCATGAATATGGTTTCAGGATTATAGATTCCATTTTTTATGGGATATTTAGTATTGTTTATTGGGATCCATGTTTGTATGTAAAGTATCATATCCTTATTTGAAACCATAGTTTTAGTGTTGATTTCCAAGAGATATAATATATATTTCTTTATTATTTATACCCAGATTAGACATGTTATAGAAATGATTGGTGGGGTCCTACATGGTGTTATCTCAATCCATGTTTGGGCATCCATTGGGTACTCAAAATTACTTCATAGGATCAATTAGATACTAGAGCATGTTTCCACTAAATTAATCTTGATTTGATCATTTCTTATGATATGGGGATCATAATACTATTTAATGCTCATATTTCTAGGAAAAGAGTTTTTCTATCATTTCATCTTGTATTTTGATTTATGAACTGTTTTAGAAGATTGTATCCATGTATTGCATGAATTTTGTGTGGATACATGAAGTGGTCATCTTATTGTACATGACACTACTTATGATTATTTCATATAATAGTATCATGGATGTTATTTTCAACCTAGAATTTATTTATGGTATATTGATTGATTTACAAGAGACAGTGATATTTTACTTTCATAATGTGGGTATATTATGTCCACTATACCTCCTTAGACCCTCTATAGAACTCTAATACCTTTGGAATATGTATAGGAGTCTTCGAGAAATGTGACCCACTCACTCAGTTCACCGTTTTGTGGATTCTATGATGATAAGTTAAACGTGTATGTTTCACGACCCTTCCACCAGGGGTTGTGCCATGACAACCCCAAGAATGCCTTTGATAGGGCATGGGTTGGTGACAAGCACTAGAAAGGCGTAGCCCAAAAAAAGTAATAAATTTTTCTTAAACCTGTACAAACACACATCCAAGATCGTAACAAGATGCAAGCACAAAGAAAATCTGTAGTTGAACAAGTGTGTACTAAAAGTAAGGGGTCAAAATACTATCCTAACTTAAAGATACATCTATAACTGAAAAAAACAACACCTACAATCGTCCACCATGGATCCTACCTGATGGTTAGGTAGAGTTCATCTCCATAGCTCTCGACGTCAGCCAATCTACTCTATGTACCACCTAGTCCAAGCTCCCTCAAGTCACAGCCAAGATACTTGTCGCCTGTATAAGACACACCAAGGTGTGGGAAAAGTCTGTGTTGGGGTGAGTATTAAAATGTCAAGTAGGGACCCTAACATCCCAAATCCTCTCATTATTCCACTAGGGAAACCCAGAAAACATGATCTAACTCACTAGCCCAAAGGAAGAGACTCAACTCAAATCAGATATACTCATCTCATCCAGAAAGAAACATAAGGACCCAACCTCAACCCATTTCTATGATTTCCGATGAAGGATATAAGCATAACTCAAGGATAATGAGTATAGACTCTAAGAACTAACCATCCCTGATTTCACCCGTCCGAGAGATGTACTCCATCAGGTTGAACTCAACAATTTTTAATGGAACGTCCAAAAGAAAGTGGTCCATCAGGAACTTTCTACTTGAACCGCCTCTAGTGCCCAACACTAGAGGTCTCATAGTCATAGTCTTGTTCTCAAGGAATGACCACTGGAAACCATGTAAGAGGCCTAATACTAGACATTTTGTCTTGCAGTATAGGGCTCTCCAACTCCCTGGGAAGATTTTCTCCATACTCAGATATGGGGGAACTCTACTCCATACGTGAGGACCCAAACCATACCCTTTACGAGAGTAAAACTATGGTATTTTGTATTTTGTGGGGGACCTGTACCCTTGTATATCAGGGGAGTACCATCCCAGGTTAGAGGACCCGCACCCTATCATGGAATGGGAGTACTGAAACTATTTGTGAGGGCTCGCACCCTACCTGGTATAGGAGTACATCTCTGGTAGTTTTTTTGATGTTGTGGAATCAGGACCTAGTAAATCAGGGGTGTACAGACCCCATGATAAAGGATGTACACCCTGACACGACAAGGGAGTACCAACTCTATAGTAGCACTGCATATAGAGGACTAACACCAGGGCTGACAGGGGAGTACCAACTCCTTAAATAGAGGACCTTCACCATTCCTGGAAGGGGAGTACCTAACTGTCTGTGTGTTAAGTATGGAGGATCCTTGACCTAGTCCAATAGGGGAGTACCGAATCCAAAGATAGAAAAATCAATAATAGGTAAATGAACATGCACTCATGACATGGGAGATTCTCGTCTCTACCGGATAAGAGGAGTAAAGAATACTTGCGCCTTGAGTCATCAAGGGAGTAACCCTCCAAACTCTCACTACAAGAAACACCATTGTTCTTCTCCTCCTGTAATCATTCACACCTCAACCACCATGAAGCTCGAAAAATATGTAATCCAATAATGTTTCATGCCATACGCATTCCAACAAAACATATGGCCCGTCAACTGAACACACGATCTGTAATCTATATAAATTTTAGTGACGAAGGCCCTATTGGATTCACATATGATCTAACCCGACCAAAATCGTAAATTCCTTGAAAGCCACATGAAGTATTTAAAAAGGACAATATCGCTCCAAGGACCTCAGCACCAAAGATGTTTTTTCCAATAGATGCCATGTTAGCAAGAAATGTCCTTTTATGTGTATCTGGGCTCGAGAGGGGGTCGGGTCGGGTTCGACCCGGCCAAAGCCTGAAACTAGCTATACCGGCCGTAGATGGGCTGGGCCACGGTGGGCTCGAGCCGCTGGCTAGTGCGACCCAAGTGGGGTCGCGCCATCCGCCACTCCTAAAAGGCTCAAAGGATATATTCAATTCCTTTGTCGACGGCACCTTGTAGTGCCACCTGATCAACCATGGGTCCTGTAGGGAGCGGGACCCCTGCATCTCCATGGATTCATACTGATAATCCCTTACATCGATGCGAAATCGAGTTGCAACTCCTGTCAATGTGGTGGGTGATGGCCCACCCCCACCACCTCCGTGGAGGGCCACTGCCAACCGCCTGTGCAACCAGCGTGGAACCACACTTTCTCTACAGCTGGTGGTAGCCGACCACTGCTCTCGTCCGCCAACACTGGTGGAATTCCAAGGTTTCTTCTGTGGGGATCTAGTAATGCTTTGGAGCTCTATTTTCACATCTGCTTGCTCCTACGAGCTTCCCAGGTTACCATTGTCACAACACTACTCCTAGATTCTATATTATAATGAGTTGAATAATTTTACCACCGAAGAATGCAATAGGAATGAAGCGGTATAGGGTATGGGCCTTGTTCGTTTGGTCTGTTTTCTCTACATTAACATGATTACAAGTAAGATGAATTTTAATTAATAAAATACAACATCCAAAATACACCCCATATCACAAGGACCGGTGGAGATGTCACAGTTCTGGCACGAGGAGAGTCATGGTCAGATGAATTCATCGGTGTTCGTCAATCCAGGATCGTCACCTCTGAAGCTTCCATTCTCCATCGGTGGAAACTTCTACAGGACTTTACCAGAGTTTCATCGATTGATGTTGCTGTGTCAGAAACCCATGACCATGCTTGTATTAAATAATGGGAAAACCACCTGTGTTTCATGAAAATAATTCTGTTCATTTATAAACTACAATTAATGTAGTAACGTTGAGGTCACAAAGCTAGAGGGTCAAGCCATTTAATGGCTTGAGAAATCATTGGTCTCACCACTATATCTTAGAAGTTATAGAAAATAAATAAATTAACATTGTTAATTGTTTTTATTATTTTTCTATAAATTAATGAATTTATCTTTTCCACCCATCCTTATATGGTCTATGTGATCTTTCACATAAGTAAATCTTGGTGTTGTGGATTCAACAATGCCCTCATATTTAGATTCTGAGCACTGGTTCAAAAGATGGAAAGTGATGCTCATACGTTCACTGAACACACCTTAAGCAAATTTCAAAAAAAATAATAGTCACCCTCGACCTATGCCGGTCATGGTTAGGCTCTATTTAAGGGAAGTAATTTTCCATGAATGTAATGAAACTCTCAGATTTTCCATATGTGTTATGGTTTAGAAGTTACTGAATTTAACAATAACATAATTGTTACTTAGTTATTTTATTTACAACAAATAACTAACATCCAATGATGGCCTACACTGGTAAATGTTAGGGTCTTCCTAAGGAAGTAATATCCTCAAAATTTTACTTGTGGTCTCGTATTTTTTATCAGAGTCTCTGTTTGTGAGTTATACGGATTTGAAAAAAAAAATTAATTATTTTATTTACGATAAATCCATTTTCAGGTTTCTCACTGGAAGATTGTGCCAGCTAAACTTAAGTCTCACCTAGGGTAAACCTACCATCCTAAACACAATTAGGCCCTCATATTTCTAATATAGGAATCCGTTTATGAGTTATTCCACCTATTCTTGAAAACTAATCACATGTGCTATTTTAAGCTTAACACTTTTTTGACAGATCATTCTAGGCACTCCAGGCCTCAGAATTATGCATCGTCAGATTTCATGGTCTCGAAATAATTCTATACAACTAAAAAATATTATACAAAAATTTTGGGACATTATATTCTACCCACCATAGGGGTTTATTTTCCCGAAATCCAAAATAAGGAAAACGAAGAATAGATGGTACTGACCACGAATCTAAGCCTCCTGCTCCCATGTTCACTTCTTGTATTTCACATGCTTCCACCGAACATGCACCAAAGGGATCCAACATCCATGAAGGACTCACTCCTATAGATCCACTATCTCCACCGAGAACTCTGTAGAAGTCACCCCATCGTCAAAGGCCAAATATCCATAGTCGATAACGTGTGATGGATCATGAACGCTTCTCCACACCTAATCCAAATAGAAAACAGTATGGACCTTGTGCATCTATTTGGGATGATCTTGATGGTATGTCACCTCACCCACTCTACTAAGAATCTGGATAGGACTGATGGATCTTATAGATAGCTTGACGGCCTGGAAAATTCTCCAAAATCTCCATTAGGGTGAGACCCGTAGGAAGACATAGTCTCCCTCCTTGAACTCCAATGTTATCCATCTACTATCGGTATAGGACTTTTGTCGACACTGTTAAGTATTAATCCATGTCCACTAGTACTAACGTCGAGGGTCTTGATACATATTTTCCACACTAGGATGTAATGCCAAAAGTGATGTGTCGAACTTCCTCAACACCACCTTTGATAGCGTCATAAGTTCCACACTACATCCTATGAAAAGGATTACACACTCCCCCACTATCAAAAATTCCATTAGGAGCCTATCCTGAGTATATCTAAGCACGTCGGGCCTCACAGTCCACATCCCCTAGATGTGCCTCCAAAACTTGCAGTTGATATGGGGGAGTGATAGATACCGGCTAAAACTAAGATACTCCATCACTACCCATAACGGGTTTCTGTAACACAACTATCTACTCTGATTCCTCACACAACTACTGTAAACTCGACCTTCTGCTTAGTTCATCTACCATCTTGTCCCCCTTCTAAAAGATCATCACCCAGAGCTCTGTGGGAGCCATCTGATATGTAGGTGTAGCTATCGGTGACATCACGGGTTACAAGACAATGAAATAATTCCCTATTCCTTTAGGAGGAAATCCAAGAATCATATTTTGAAAATATGTTCCCACATCCACCACTAATTTTGGGAATTGAAAACCTAAAACTCGAGATGCCACGAGGGTATGGCTGGCAGACTCAAGGGTGATCAGATGCACCCTCCTATTCATAAGTTTATTCTGTGCTGTTTGAGTTTCCTTTCAAACTAATCAAGGAAGACCCCCTTCCATCATTGTAGATATACTACATCCTTTTTCCTAAAACAATCAATCTGAGTATGAGTTGGGGATGTCCAGTCCCTACCGAAACTAAGGTCGTAAGGCCTTGACCCTGCCAAAAAGATATTCAACTGAAACTATCACTTCAAGGGTCAGATGAAACCATTGATATTATTTTGATTATCGAGTCTCCCACAATGGTAGCTCCAGACATAAGGGTGAAGTCAACAGTTTAAACGGTACTCAAGGTCTTGAGAAAGATTCGTGGAAAGAATGAAGGATTAGTAACTATGTCAATTAATACAGAAGCTAGTAGTAGACACAGATCATAACTCAAATCATTCCTGGATCCCTTAGATCACACTCTTTGACCATATACAGCTACTCCATTACCCTATGCTCTAGATCCCTGAGACTGGTGGGGGCCACATTGGGCTGCTGGTTGTAACATATCAAAATGTATACCACCATTTTCTTTCCCTCCTTTCCCCTCTTCCACATCTGCTACCCTAAAGATTCATCTATCCCTATCACATCCTCTTTGCGATAAATTTTACACATCCAAGTCACCAAGATTGACATATGTTTCCTCTTTTCCCACTATTGACATCCCCTGGCTTTATCTGCCCCCACTAAATACTTTTCAACCACAAAGGTTCCCTCATGCACCCTAACATATGTAGTAATGCTCATATGAATAGTTATAGCTCAAATTTCCATAAATACATCTCGCTCTAGGGTCAAATCCCTGAAGCACATGTTCCAACATATTCATCGAGTACCTATAACTTTCAATACCCCTCAACGATTACTTTGTTTCTAACATGTCATCCTACTAAAGCTGTAGAATCTGTTGGGAACACATACCCCTTACCTTTTTTGGAAAGAGACCCCTTTTCTAAGGATGTTTCTCAAGCTCTATGTAACACCCCAAGCTTCTACGGTACGTTTTTCTTTGAATAATGTGATAGCGTGTGTTGTACTCAACACCGAGTTCTAACACACCATAACCAATCAAACTAGCCGTTATGAATAGTATTGCCTACTTTTTGAAATTATATATATTTTATATTTTAAAATGGACTTCATTTCTGGATTCGGAATATCAAATTTAGCCTAAGTTGAAATTTTGGTACTTTTCGGATAACTTTCATATTTTGATGAATAGTGAAAATTACTAAATTTTAATTAAAAACAACTTTTTTAATCAAAATAATTAATATTGATAAATTTTGAATTTGAGTGGTTTTAAAGTATATTTAGAATATAATTTTTCCATTTAATATAATGTTGGTCATTGGACATAATTTTACAATTAAACCGAACATAAACAAGTGTCAATCTTTTGATAGTGATTATCTCTTAAAAACACGCTTTTTGTTTTGACAGCGGGAATTAATTTTAAATTAATTTCTGCCACTTCTGAATTTTGAATTTAGAAAAATGGATTCCATATTTGGAATCAGGATGTCCAAATTGTGTAAATAGGTAACTATTATTTTTATACATTTTGAATAATTACTGTGGTAAATATTTTATTTACCATGGTTAAGGGTAAATCTGGTAAATAAGGGTTAAATATAATATTATAATAATACAAAATTACCCTAAAACATGTCCTAGACTTATTTGTTGATACAAGATCGACCATATGAATCTTTGGGTCGATTTTGGGACCCCATGGGGCCACTTGTAGGTGATAGGGACACTTTATTTTAATTAAGTTAAAATGAATACAAAAATGACACAAGCATATATCTTTTAGCAAAACAATTATTTACATAGGGTTATATATGTTGGATTTTCGACTATAAATATTCATTAGAAATATAAAAAGATTTCATACCTGATGATATTTTATTTTCAATTTTTAGAGATTAAATTATTTAATTTATTTATGACACAATGATGATGCAGTAATTATCATAATAGTGAAAAATTAAAATAATTGATATTATAAATACCCAAATAAATATAATATGAATCTTTTAATTAATTAAACTAATTTTCTAGGATAATATGATATATTAGGATTGATTTAATTGACTTTGTTTGAAGTAATAAATCTGTTATGAGTTTCACAAAAATCAACTATTGAATAGTGTCAAAATTGACATAAAAGAATTCTTAAAACAAATATTATATCATTAATTGATATTAAATTAATAAAAGTCTAAGGATCGGCCAAGAGACTTATCTAATGATAGTTTAATCATTAATGGACCACTTGGGAGTCTCTGGGATGTATATAGTATGTTTATTAACCATATTATATAAAACTACAAAGAGACATTGTAAAAGTGAAACTAATTAATTTAGAGTTAATACATAAAGATAATGTTAATATAAGTACCCAAACCTGTCTAAATTATATTGGTTGAAATTTTTTCGACCTATCCCCACCTTAAAATTTAAATAATCATATTTGGAGCCATTGGAAACCAAATATGAATTTATTATAAACTAATATTTCTAGCTTTTCCAAAGGTGCCCCTCACCCCTCTTATAAAAGGGCACTCCTCCTTCTCATTTCTTCACACCTTCAAAGCCTTTTGGTTCATCCAAACTCTGCCCAAATACTCTCCCAACATCCCTCACTACAACCTAGAGTCCTTAGTTTGATCATAAAGCCATCCTAAGGAGCCCTTTTGATCAAATCAAAAGGAAGAACCCGAAGAAGGGGTAATGATTTCACCACCCCTTTCCAAGTTCATTTCTTCTTCCAATTATTCATCCTTTGTTGTTAACATTCTAAAATAATAACTCCAGTATCATATATATACTGTTATGTTATTATAAATATGGTACAACCATATTCAGTATTCTATCCACCCTTTGAATAACATGTCACCATACGTGCGTATGTACGGCTTACCGTCTCCACGTCGTGGTGTAATTGTTATTCAATATATTATTATTTGGATGGGTATAATAATGATATGTAACTCATCTAAATAATAAATATAACATGTTAATGATTCTGTATATATGATATACCATCCATTTATTTTTTTAATATCAAAAGAATGATATTGTCGCTCGTGTGTACGTACAGACTACCGTCTCCACGAACGCGATGAGATTCATTCTCCATCGTATCCATTCAAGTATAATTATCATTTGATGATTTAAAAAATGATGTTTAAGGACTTGATATCATTCTGGATATGAATAATATACATCCTATCCTTTACAAACATGTCTTACGTAAAAAAACATGTAAAAGAAAACAAGTAAGTCAACACCCGAAACAACGATAATACTATGATATTATTATCAAATCAATATTAAAAGATCATATATGATATCATATAAATGTATATGATTCTTGTATAATTATTTCACCATTATACAGGAGGTTAACCTACCCCAACCAAGGAAAAGTACAAGGTAAGGGTTATTTCACAGTCTCTTCATTATCCGAGGTTGTTTATATGTAATAATCTACTGGGATCTCTTTATCATCCACATCCATGTTTTCTTAAAAATATATTTCAAAACATCATTACTATTCACAAGAATATGGGTTAAAGTCATTTATACCCCTGTTTGACTTTTTATAAGAGGTTCATAAAGGAATTATTCCGTCATTTTCCAAACAAGGTTCTTTTTAACCTTTTCGACAAAATTAAGGTAAGAATGTTTTTTTAACTTATATGGCGGGTGCAGCTATTTTCCGCCGTTATAAAATCGTCGAAGCTTCCCTTAAAAGCTATAAGAATATTTTCAAAGAAAATGTTTTATTTTATATGGATCTTAAATTATTTCAATATAAAAGAGATATATCTCTAAAAAGAGTATTGATTTCATCTATGTCAATATCCTTTGTTGGATTTTACGCTTATGTGAAGTTTATTTATTATGATACAAAACTTCTATGTTGTATTGAAGGTTTTGTGATATGTTTGACTACGGATGTGCTATTTTTATACGATTCATGGTTTATGGTGAATGTATTGACATTTCGTATGCTAGTTTTAATACGAATGTTTATGTTATGTTTAAACCTTTTCATATGGGAAAGCATTGGACTTAATATGTGACGGGTGGAGCCCGCTATAGCTCCTCGATGCATCGGTAGGTCTCATGAGACAAACTAGTGTCTCGGCACAAGGCCTTGGAAAATTTTTATTTATAGTCTTGGCACGAGGCCTGGGCTATGTGGTTATGATAGTCTGGCATTATGCATTCCATCATTATGAAAGTGGTTATTGATTTTGCATGTGATTATTCGTTTAGTAGAATATCCATGTAAATAAGTAAATGGAATTATTTCATTTTATTTATGCCATACTATGTTGAATGTTCAAGTTTGAAAGGATTTTGTTTTAGTATACATTGCCTTAAATGTTTATTCTTATTTATGAAAGTTTCCTCTATATTGTTATCCTTACTGGGCATTTGAGCTCACCCATTTTCTATGTTTCATTTTTCCCAGGATGTGAAGAAGTAAGTTATGAATGACCTGCAGGGATATTATGTAGGGATAATAGTGTGGACTGTGGAGACATTATGTTGTTGTAGTAGTTTTAAATTTTATGATGTAATGTAAAACTTATGAATATATCTAGTGTTTCCAAGGCTACTAAACCAATCGGTCTTTCGAGATGTGATCTTTCTTTTGATCATGCCAATGTTTTGTAATAATGCACTGACTCTGGGTAACTGGGGTGGGGGCATTACAGTTGGTATCAGAGGAAGTTTAGTACAATCCTTGGAAGCTAGATTTAGATAAACTCTGATTAGAGCACGTAGACCTAAGATGAACTTTGAGGATTAGTATAAAAGAACTTCCTAGAATTTTGGTATTGTAAAGATTTTGTGAGTTTTCCGAGAAATACATCCATGTCTGGATATGAGTAGGTAGAGGCGGCTCTGGCACAGATGTACCTAGGGGTAAAACCCGAAAACACCTCTTTGAGCTAGAATTGAATGGGAACTGGTGCACGACAACGGGCCTTGCTGCACTCTTGGTTACGACACTCCCGGGGGATATGCTTAGGATAACTATCATTTTCTTTATAAATCATTATGAAGGGTTTATCTGTATATACTTCCTCAAAGAAAACATTTTTATGATTATGGATTATATCCATAAATAGTTCAATATATGTTAAGTGTTTGATAGGTATGGGATTATGTATTTTGATTCATAAACTAATCTAGTTTATGCCATTGTTAGAAATGGCGCCTAGTGGATGAAATGGAAATCGTATCAATGCACCCACTCCATGTAGGGATTTCCCTCCTGCTCAAGATAATTATAGTGGTGCTGGTGATGCAACTAGTGCTGATCAGCTAATCACCATACTGGGACAACTTACTCAGGTTATGAATAATAACCTTACCCGTATGGAGCACCCTGATCCACAGCGTGGAGGATCAATGTTAGATCGATTCATGAGGAAACAACCACCAACGTTAAAATCGAGTACAAATCCCTTAGTAGCTGATCAATGGATAAATTCGCTAGAGAAAATATTTCAGGCTTTGGGGAGCAGTGAAAGGGAGAAAGTTATCATGGCAGTTTACCACCTCACTGGAGATGCTGATCAATGGTGGTCATTGATTCAAAACATGAAGGAAGATGATGAAGTATCAAATATGGAATGGAGGGAGTTCAAAGATCTGTTTTTAGAAAAACACTTTCCTCGCGACCATCGAGCAGATATGGAAAGGCAATTTCTAAGTCTGAGAAAAAAAGAGGATGATAATGTCACAAAGTATGAGGCTAACTTTACAAGGTTAGCATGTTATGCTGGAGATTATATACATAACCCAAGAAGTAAGATTGATCATTTCTTTGAAAGGTTAAAACCATTTCTTCGTCGAGCATTAGTCTCACAATCCTTTTTATCGTACGAAGACATTGTCTCATGTGCTATCAAGATCGAAAAGGAATTCTCTAAGTCATATGAATTTAAAGAAAACCATGAGAAGAAGAGACCTCCTGATCAATCTGGGAATGGAAATAATGGGAAGAAGGGAAAGGTTGAATATCCATCCTGTGGTAAATGCTGGAAGAAACACCCTGGTACTTGCTTGAAGTGAATGGGAGTCTGTTACAAGTGTGGTGAAAAAGTCCACCAAGCTCGTGATTACAAGGGGAAGAAGGAAGCTACCAATGATCAGTGCTATAATTGCAGGGAGATGGGGAATTATGGAAATGCATGTCCTAATAATCAGGAGAAATTACCTCAAAAAAGGCCAAGGGATCAAGGTCAGGCTTATGCTATCACTACTGCTGAGGTAGAAGCTCCGAAAGACGTGGTGGCAGGTAATTTAATGGTTTCCTCAAGTTTATCAAATGCATTATTTAATTCTGGATCATTGCATTGTTTCATATCTTCCCAGTTTGCTAAGAAAATTAGATATTTCCAATTTGATTTAACAAGGGAGTTGTCAGTTAAAACTCCTAAGGGAAGTATCATTGCAACAAAGTTTTGTGAATCTGTCCCCATTAGAGCACATAAATGTTCTTATCTGCCAATCTCATCATCATACCTATGATTGAGTTTAATATAATCCTAAGCATGGATTGGCTTTCGGACTATGATATGAAGATTTATTGTAAGAAGAATGAGGTTACGATTCTTGATGATAATGATAAGGAACACCTTATCTTTGGAGCAGAATCGTCACCACCTAATTCTTATTTAGATCCACCCTCTATAGCTCAACTAAATTCAATTATTGGGCAGGAAGAGAATGAAATAACTGTGGGTGAGGATAGGAATGTTCAAATAGAGGATGTACCTGTTGTGAAAGAATTTTTAGATGTATTTCCGGAATATTTACCTGGACAACCTCCTGAACGAGAAGATGAGTTTTCCATTGATTTAATTCTTGGATCAAGGCCTATATCGAAGACCCCTTATAGAATGGACACTGTAGAATTAGTTTAACTAAAGAAACAACTAGAGGAATTGATTAATAAAGGATTTATTCGCCCTAGTGTTTCTCCATGGGGAGTCGCTGTTCTTTTTGTTAAAAAGAAAGATGGATCTATGAGGTTATGTATCGACTATAGGGAGGTCAATGCTATAACGATAATGAACAAGTATCCCCTTCGACGCATTGATGATTTATTTGACCAACTGCATGGAGCTCAGTACATTTCAAAGATTGACCTTCGATCTAGATACCATCAGTTGTGTGTGAAGAAAGAAGACATTCTGAAGATAGCATTTCGAACTAGGTATGAGCATTACGAGTTTACTGTAATGCCGTTTGGATTGACTAATGCACCCTCTGTATTCATGGATCTGATAAATAGAGTTTTCAATGAGTATCTCGACGAATTTGTGGTGGTATTTATTGATGATATCTTGGTATACTCCAAAACCTACGAAGATCATGAAAATCACTTGCGCATTATCTTGAAGACTCTGAGGTGGCATGAATTATATGGGATGTTTAGCAAGTGTGAATTATAGCTTCAAGAGATTTCTATTCTTGGCCATATTGTCTCTAAATATGGAATCTCTGTTGATCCTTCTAAGAACAAGGCAATCCAAGAATGGCCAGCACTTACGAGTATAACTGAGGTACGTAGATTTATTGGTTTGGCAGGTTATTATTGAAGTTTCGTCTAGAATTATTCCCGATTGGCTAACCCATTAACGATGCTCACACATAATGGGGTTAAATTTGTTTGGACAAAAGAGTGTGAAGAATGTTTCAAAGAACTGAAGAGAAGATTAGTCAATTCTCCTATATTGACTCTACCATCGGGGAATGAGGGGTTCGTTATTTATAGTGATGCATCAAAGAAAGGACCTGGTTGTGTCCTTATGCAGAATGATAGAGTTATTTCCTATGCATCACGACAGTTGAAAATTCATGAACAAAACTATCCTACTCATGATCTCGATTTAGTAGCTGTGATCTTTGCTTTGAAGATATAGAGGCACTACCTCTGTGGTGAAAAATGTTAGATTTATACTGATCACAAGAGTTTGAAGTATGTTTTCTCACAAAAAAACTCAACATGAGGCAAAGGAGATGGCTGGAATTAATCAAGGATTATGATTGCATGATACACTACCACCCGGGGAAAGAAAACAACGTGGCAGATGCTTTGAGCAGAAAAGACCATGGAGTTTTGAACAATATGAGAATTGAAAGGGATCCAATTTTCATGGATCTAGTGAAGATGGACATGGGAATAACCAGGGAAGGTGAAACATCAATACTTTTTCACATGGTTGCCAAACCATCTTTACTAGAAAGGATTAAGAGTTCTCAGACCGATGATGAAGAATTTCAAACGAATATTAAAGCTGTGAATGATGGGAGATTGAGAGACATTGTGTATGAAGATGGTATTTTGAAATTCGGGAAGAGACTTTGTGTTCCCGATATACCTGATCTAAAAAGGGAATTGTTGGATGATGCTCATAGTTCCAATTTCTCTATACACCCTGGGAGCACCAAAATGTATAGAGATTTGAAGGAACATTTTTGGTGGGACAACATGAAGAGGGAGATTGCTGATTTTGTGTCAAGATGTATGGTTTGTCAGCAAGTGAAAGCTGGAAGGCAACAGCCTGGAGGAGTCATGCAACCTCTTCCCATACCGGAGTGGAAATGGGACAATATTACGATGGACTTTTTCATTGGGTTACCAAAGACTCCTAGAAGGAATGATGCAATATGGGTTATTGTTGATCGCCTTACCAAGTCACCACATTTTCTTGCTATAAGAGAAGATATACCCGTGGAACGTCTTTCAAGACTATATATTAATGAAGTTGTGAGACTTCATGGAGTACCCCTATCGATTGTTTCTGATCGTGATCCCCGTTTTACTTCACGATTTTGGAAAAGTCTTCAGAAATCCCGTGATACTGAACATCATTTGAGCACTGCTTACCACCCTCAGATAGAAGAACAATCAGAACGGACTATTCAGACCTTAGAAGACATGTTGAGATCTTTCTCACATGACTTTCAGGGTATGTGGGATCAATATTTACCACTGGTAGAATTTTCCTATGACAATAGCCTCCATTCAAATATTCAAATGGCACCATATGAAGCGTTATACAGAAAGAGATGTCTTACACCAACCTGTTGGGATGACGTTGGTGAAAGAAAACTTGTAGGCCCAGAACTAGTGGAAGAAACAGTGGAAAAGGTGAAGGTAATCCAAAATCACATTAAAGCAGCTCAAAGTAGGCAGAAGAGCTATGCCGATAATCGAATGAAGGATTTGGAATTTCAAGTTGGTGATCATGTTTTCCTGAAGGTATCACCATGGAAGGGAGTCATACGTTTTGGTATGAATGGTAAATTGAGTCCCAGGTACATCGGACCTTTCAAAATTCTAGAACAAATTGGGGCTGTGGCTTACCGATTGGCAATGCCGCCAAGTCTCTCCAAAGTTCACGATGTGTTCCACGTATCTCTGTTGAGGAAATACATGCCTGACCCAACGCATGTACTCACCTGTGAGGAATTATAACTGGAACCCGATCTTTCCTATTGTGAGGAGCCCGTCAGGATTCTTGATACGAGAGAACAAGTACTGAGAAACCCGACGACGCGTCTGGTAAAAGTTTTGTGGAGAAACCATAAGATGGAAAAGGCAACGTGGGAACCCGAGGAACTTATGATGAAGAACCACCTGAGTCTTTTCATGTGATAAGTATTCATGAAATTTCAAGGATGAAATTATTTGAGGGAGGGGAGAATGTAACACCCCAGGCTTCTACGGTACGCTTCTCTTTGAATAATGTGATAGCGTGTGTTGTACGCAACACCGAGTTCTAACACACCATAACCAATCAAACTAGCCGTTATGAATAGTAATACCTACTTTTTGAAATTATATATATTTTATATTTTAAAATGGACTTCATTTCTATATTTGGAATATCTAATTTAGCCTAAGGTTAAATTTTGGTACTTTTTGGATAACTTTCATATTTTGATGAATAGTGAAAATTACTAAATTTTAATTAAAAACAACTTTTTTAATCAAAATAATTAATAGTGATAAATTTTGAATTTTAGTGGTTTTAAAGTATATTTAGAATATATTTTTACCATTTAATATAATGTTGGTCATTGGACATAATTTTACAATTAAACCGAATATAAACAAATGTCAATCTTTTGATAGTTATTATCTCATAAAAACATGCTTTTTGTTTTGACTGCGGGAATTAATTTTAAATTAATTTATGCCACTTCTGTATTTTGAATTTAGAAAAATGGATTCCATATTTGGAATCAGGATGTCCAAATTTTGTAAATAGGTAACTTTTATTTTTAGACATTTTGAATAATTACTGTGGTAAATATTTTATTTACCATGGTTAAGGGTAAATCTGGTAAATAAGGGTTAAAAAATAATATTATAATAATACTAAATTACCTTAAAACGTGTCCTATACTTATTTGTTGATACAAGATCGACCATAGGCATCTTTGGGTCGATTTTGGGACCCCATGGTGCCACTTGTGGGTGATAGGGACACTTTATTTTAATTTTGTTAAAATGAATACAAAAATGACACAAGCATATATCTTTTAGAAAAACGATTATTTACATAGGGTTATATATGTTGGATTTTATACTATAAATAATCATTAGAAATATAAAAAGATTTACTACATGATGATATTTTATTTTAAATTTTTAGAGATTAAATAATTTAATTTATTTATGACACAATGATGATGCAGTAATTATCATAATAGTAAAAACTTAAAATAATTGATATTATAAATACCAAAATAAATATAATATGAAACTTTTAATGAATTAAAATAATTTTCTAGGATAATATGATAAATTATGATTGTTTTAATTGACTTTTTTCGAAGTAATTAATCTGTTATGAGTTTCACAAAAATCAACTATTGAATAGTGTCAAAATTGACATAAAAGAGTTCTTAAAACAAATATTATATCATTAATTGATATTAAATTCCTAAAAATCTAAGATTCGGCCAAGAGACTTATATAATTATAGTTTAATCATTAATGGACCACTTGGGAGTCTCTTGGATGTATATAGTAAGTTTATTAACCATATTATATAAAAATATAAAGAGACATTGTAAAAGTGAAACTAATTAATTTAGAGTTAATACTTAAAGATAAGGTTAATATAAGTACCCAAACCTGTTTAAATTCTATTGGTTGAGTTGTTTTCGACCTATCCCCACCTTAAAATTTAAATAATCATCTATGGATCCATTTGAAACCGAATATGAATTTATTATAAACTAGTATTTCTAGCTTTTCCAAAGGTGCCCTTCACCCCTCTTATAAAAGGGCACTCCTCCTTCTCATTTCTTCACACCTTCAAAGCCTATTGGTTCAGCCAAAATCTTCCAAAATACTCTCCCAACTTCCCTCACTGCAACCTAGAGGCCTTAGTTTGATCAGAAAGCCAACCTAAGGAGCCCTTTTGATCAAATCAAAAGGAATAACCACAAGAAGAGGTAATGATTTCACCTCCCTTTTCCAAGTTCATTTCTTCTTCCACTTCTTCTTCCTTTGTTGTTACCATTCTAAAATAATAACTACAGTATCATATATATAATGTGATATTATTATAAATATGGTACAACCATATTAAGTATTCTATCCACCCTTTGAATAACATGTCACCATAGGTACGTACGTACGGCTTACCGTCTCCACGTCGTGGTGTAATTTTTATTCAATATATTATTATTTGGATGGGTATAATAATGATATGTAACTCATGTAAATAATAAATATAACATGTTAATGATTCTTTATATATGATATAACATCCATTTATTATTTTAATATCAAATGAATGACATTGTCGCTCGTGCGTACGTACGGACTACCGTCTCCACGAACGCTATGAGATTCATTCTCCATCGTATCCATTCAAGTATAATTATCATTTGATGATTTAAAAAATTTGATGTTTAAGGACATGATATCATTCTGTATATGAATAATATACAACCTATACTTTACAAACATGTCTTACGTAACAAAACATATAAAAGAAAACAATTAAGTCAACACCCGAAACAACGATAATACTAAGATATTATTATCAAATCAATATTAAAAGATCATATATGATATTATATTAATGTATATGATTCTTGTATAATTATTTCACCATTATACAGGAGGTTAAACTACCCCAACCAAGGAAAAGTACAAGGTAAGGGTTATTTCACAATCTCTTCACTATCCGAGGTTGTTTATATGTAATAATCTACTGGGATCTCTTTATCATCCACATCCATGTTTTCTTAAAAATTTATTTCAAAACATCTTTAATATTCACATGAATATGGGTTAAAGTCATTTATACCCTTGTTTGACTTTTTATAAGAGGTTTATAAAGGAATCATTACGTCGTTTTCCAAACAAGGTGCTTTTTAACCTTTTCGACAAAATTAAGGCAAAAATGTTTTTTTAACTTATACGGCGGGTGAAGCTATTTTCCGCCATTATAAAATCGTCGAAGCTACCCTTACAAGATATAAGAAAATTTTCAAAGAAATTTTTTTATTTTATATGGATCTTAAATTATTTCAAAATAAAAGAGATATTTCTCTAAAAAGAGTTTTGATTTCATCTATGTCAACATCCTTTGTTGGATTTTACGCTTATGTGAAGTTTATTTATTATGATACAAAACATCTATGTTGTATTGAAGGTTTTGTGATATGTTTGACTATGGATGTGCTATTTTTATACCATTCATGGTTTATGGTGAAATTATTGACATTTTCGTATGCTAGTTGTAATACGAATTTTTATGTTATGTTTAAACCTTTTCATATGGGAATGCATTGGACTTAATATGTGACGGGTGGAGCCCGCTATAGCTCCCCGATGCATCGGTAGGTCTCATGAGACAAACTACTGTCTTGGCACAAGGCCCTGGAAAAATCTTATTTATATTCTTGGCACGAGGCCTAGGCTATGTGGTTATGATAGTCTGGCATTATTCATTTCATCATTATGAATGTGGTTATTGTTTTTGCATGTGTTTATTCGATTAGTAGAATATCCATGTAAAAAAGTAAATGGAATTATTTCATTTTATTTATGCCATACTATTTTGAATGTTAACGTTTGAAAAGATTTTGTTTTAGTATACATTTCCTTAAATGTTTATTCTTATTTATGAAGGTTTCCGCTATATTGTTATCCTTACTGGGCATTTGAGCTCACCCCTTTTCTATGTTTCATTTTTCCCAGGATGTGAAGAAGTAAGTTATGAATGACCTGCAGGGATATTATGAGGGGATAATAGTGTGGACTGTGGAGACATTATGTTGTTGTAGTAGTTTTTCATTTTATGATGTAATGTAAAACTTATGAATATATCTAGTGTTTCCAAGGCTACTAAACCAATCGGTCTTTCGAGATATGATCTTTCTTGTGATGATGCCAATGTTATGTAATTACGCACTGACTCTAGGGAACTGGGGTCAGGGGGTTACACTCTGCCACGAAAAAAACCGACTTAATTGTATGATAAGAGTAATATAAACCATATCACCACCGTGTTGGGAAATGTAGAATGCTCACTGCTGGGTCCTCCATCTGATCGTATGTTTCCCTTCCTAGATAGAAACTCGGTCACCACCTCAGGACAGTCCTTACCAGCTTGTGAGTTGGGCTCACCTTAGAACCAGATGGGTATCAATCACTGAAACCCACGTAAGGCATTGGGAATAAATGTTTCATCTACTAGTAGTGCCAGTAGTAACTGTTGGCCAATGGGAAATGGTATCGCTAGGACAAAGCCCGAAGGTACCATCTTGGGTAGCAATCCTTATAATGAAGTTGCATCACACTATGGACTATCCTCATGGTCACACATTAGAATCCTCATTAGATGTCATCATGGATGCAATACTAAGAATATGTCATTTATCAATGCTAAAAAAGGGCATTAACAGTGCTAAAAATGTGATGTTAGTCAAGGTGAAGATAAAGGGGGTCCCTTTTATCAGCACATATAAAAGTACTAATAAATCTCTTTTTATTAGTGCTAAAAAGCACTAATAAAGGACCCCTTTTTCGGTGCTAAAAAAATTGTTGATAAAAGGGGTCCTTTATCAGTGCCTCTTTCAGCGATGATAAATGACACCTTTTATCAGTGCTTTTAAAAAGTGCGTCAAAAATTGAATATTTTTTAAAATAATAAAAAAATTATATATAATGTGTGGTGAGGAGCTTTTAACAGTAGTTGACACCCCCTTTATCAGTCCTAGGCAGACCCCTCCCACTCTCTCATGCACTTCCCTTGCCAGCGCATCACCCAACATGCCCGCGTGCACCTCCTTTCTTCCTACCAAACTCAAACCCACGATCTCCCCCCTTGAATGCCTGCTTCTTTACCACTAATCCATTTCATTTTTTTTATTTAATGATAAATAAATAAAAATATATATATATTTATTCATATATTAATATAGATTCATATTAATATAAATACATTTAGTTACATTAATACATGTATATTTATTCATTTATATATTTATATGTATTTTTATATTAATATTTTTTTATATTTATTCATTTATATATATATAGTTATATTTATTCATATATCAATATAGATTCATATTAATATAAATAAAGTTAGCTGTATTAATATGTATATATTTATTCATATATTATTATATATATATTTATTTATTTATTTGTATATTAATTTATATTTATATTTATTGATATATCTATTTGTAGTTATAATTTTTTATCCACACATTTTTTTGTATATTAATAAATATTTATCAGATTAGTTTTAAATACATTTATAAAATAGGTTTTTTAAATGAGTTTTTAAATAAATAATTAAATACATACATACATACATACATATATACAACACACACACACATAGAGACACACACACAGAGATCTATATATATATATGAATAAATACATATATATGTGTATTTGAAAAGCCATAAAATGTTAAAATGTCCATAACTTCTAATCCAGAAGTCTATTTCCACTCTAAAACATGTAAAATAGAAAAAAAATGAAACAATCTATGGTATGATATGTGGTACAGGACTAGAGGACATCTATATCAGAAGTTATACATGTTTTAATGTTAAAAAAATCACAGTATCGCGATTAAAAACACAGTTTTGGAGGACTTATTGGCCTATTTGGGCTTCAAAAAATATGTCCAAAGGTTACATTTGATAACTAGCATGTAGATCCTGCCGCAAGCTTCAAATTGATATGGTGTAGAGGTCGATCAGACACACTGATCAAAATTTATGGCCGTTTGAAGATTGAGATACATTTTCAACTTATTTTACATCTTTCATTCATTTTTTTTATTTTTTGTGTCATCAAATTTATATTAAATTATTAATAATTGATGATAAATATGAAATTTTTAATTAATGATATTTTGTAAAATATTATAATTCCATTTTCACTAAATTTTTTATATATTAAATGTAATAGTCTATTTATACTTATCTAAATCATATTTCAAAAATATATATATTACATTTATATCAATATAAATATAGTTATATAATAATATATTATTTTTCATAATATTTTTATATATAAATTATATCAGCACTTGAAAAATGTGCTGATAAAGACCCCCTTTATCAGCTCTACTAAAAAAAGCACTGATTAAGGGACCCCTTTATTAGCATTTTTTAGCATTGATAAAGTGTAGAACATCCTTTAACCGTTTTTGTAGTAGTGAGGCATCCTAGAAGAGAATCAAGATGAACCAAAATAAATAAGTTATACCATGTGATCTAAATAAAAAACGCCATGAGAAAAACATTTCAAAACACTCAGAGTTATTGTTTTTGTGCTCCGAGTCTGAAATTAGAATTCAGGGTTCTAGTGTATAGATACATCGACAGCCGCAAGGACACTGGACTCCAAGAAATCAAATCAATACTGAAAACACATAACACTATTGCTCCATTATAAATATTAGAGTAATATTTATTCAATACACCAGAATCCTCTGATACCACTTTGTCATGACCTATCCCTTGGGGCTCATGCAGTGACTACTCCACGCCCACCTTCCATATGCCAGGGGTTGGAGTATAGCATCAGAAAGGTGTATCCCTAAAACAGGAAGTCATTTTACTTAATTTAATACAAACACACAAACAATAATGCAACAAGATGCTACTATTAAGAAAATCAATAGTAGAACATGTGTCTATTGAATGTAAGGGACCAGAATAAAATTCCATATGAAAGATACATATACAAATGAAAAATAGAAACCAATCCTGCTATCATCCAACAAGGAACCTACCAGATGGGTATGTATAGTTGGTCTCTAAAGAATTCCATGTCAGCCAATCTCCTGTGAGTACCTCCTTGTCTTGGATCCCTCAAGGCGCAGCTGAGATGCTTGTCATCTGTAGAAGACAAAACAAGGTGCGGGCGAAACCCATGCAAGGGAGTGTATAATAATATTCAGAAGGGACCCTGAGACCCCAAAATGTCTCTTATAATTCCACAAAGGAAAACCAAAAAACATGATTTTAATCACAAGACCAAATCAAAATACTCATCTCAAACCAGGTAAACTCATCTCATCAACAATTAAACATAAGGCCCAAACCTCAAACCATTTTCAGGATTTCCATAGAAGGCTACAAGTGTAACTCAAGGATCAACAGTACACACTCCTTGAACTGGACATCCCTGATGGAAGCCATCTAAGAGATGTACTTCATCATGTACAACAAAACCATTCCCAATGGAATTTATGAATGGATGTGCTTTATCTAGATATTTCTACTAGAACACCCTATAGCGCCCAACACCAGAGGTCTCACAATTATAGAATTGCATCCAAGACAAGACCAAGGGAAACCAAGTGAATATTCCAACATCTAGACACTGTGACTTGCAATCGATGGAGCTCCAACTCCCCTAAAGGACTCTCTCCTCATCGTTACTCGAAGACGAGGGAGAACTAATCCATATGTGAGGACCTCCACCTAACCTTGTACGAGTGTACAACTCTGGTAGTTTATTTTCTGTTGGGGACCCATGCCCAAGTATGTCAAGGGAGTACTAACCCCAGGCTAGAGAACCTGCACCCTAGCATGATATGGGAGTACCGACACTATATGTGAGGTCCCGCACCATAACCGATGGGGGAGTACCACTCTGGTAGTTTGTTTTTTGTGGGGGACCCGAACCCTTGTACATTAGAGGAGTACTAACACCAAGCTAGAGGACCCGCACCCTGGCATGGCAGGGGAGTACCGACTATGCTATAAAACTTCATTAAGGGGACTTGCACCCTAGGATGACAGGGGAGTGCCTTCTTCTAACATAGAGGACGTGCACCCTACATGGTAGGGGAGTACCTGACTCTATGTGAGTTAACTATGGGGGACCCACACCCTAGTCCAATAGGGGATTACCAAATCCAATGATAGAAAAACCAATTAGAGGGAAAAGAACTTGCACTCCTGACGTTGGGTGTCTCATCTCTATCGAAGAAGAGGAGTAAGAAATACCCATGCCTTGAGTCAATGGAGGGAGTAACCATCCTAACTATCACTATAAGAAACATGCCGGTTCTACTCCTCCAGTTATCGGTCAGACCTAAACCACCATGACGTTTCAAAAGTAAGTAACCTGATGTTCTATCTTGTCATAAGGGTTCCAATTTAAGAGAAGATGTTTCAACTGGACACAGGGTCTCTAAGCTATAGGTATTTTCGTTCTGAGGGCCCGGCTGGATTCTGGTACAATCCAACTAGCCCAAACTCCAACATTTTATGATATTCATGCGGTGTATCTTAAAAGGAAAATCTCAACCCAAGGTTTCCATTTCCACAAACTGTTCATCCAAAATATATCTAGTTCGCATGATACAACCTTTTAAGCGTATTAGGCCCCGAGAGGGGCTCGGGTCCAGTCCAACCCGGCCTAGGGTGACCAGAATTGGCTTGGGTCAAACCCTGAAATTTCTTAGCCCAGTTGGTCTGGGATATAGTGGGATTGACCCATTGGATGGCATGACCCATGCATGGTCATGTGGTCCGCTGCTCCCAAACAGCTGAAAGGGGATGATCGACTCCTTTATTGAGGGCGCCAGGTGGTTCCACCTCGTCACCCACAAGACCTATAGGAAGAGGGTCCCCTGTATCACTGCGACTCACATCAGAGAGGTGCACGATGGTGCACCGCCTCTATCTCCATGGCTAGCTGCTGTCGAACGCATGAACGACCACAACGGCACCAAGAAGCGTGACTATTCCTCCAAGGTCAACAATTCCTAGCTGCCCCCCTCATCCATTGGCATCGGTCGCCGCCACTACCACACTGACACTTCTTCTGCGAGGCTCTAGCAATTCTTTTGAGCTCCGTTTTCACTTCTTCTTGCACCTAGAGGATCCACTGGTTGCCGCCATTGCTTTTTGGCTCCCAAATTCCAGATTCTAGTGACTTGATGAATTGTCCCCCTGATGAATGCAACAATAATGAAGCGATGGAGCTCCCAAGACTTGTTCATTTGGGTTTTCCCTCCACGTTAACATGATGAAAAGTTGGAGGAATTTTAATTCATCAATGACATATTCAAAAATAAATACCCACCTCAAGGACTGCTAGAGGTGTCACGATTGTTGAGGTAGGAGAGTCCTCATCAAATTAAGACGTCGGTGTTCATAAATCCCGGATCGTCTCCACCCATGCATCTGATCTCCGTCATTGGATGATTCCATAGGAATTCACCATAGGTTTCTTGATTTTTGAAGTCATGCTATAATCCTACACACAATATTTTCTTAAATAGATAGGAAAACCACCAATGTTTCATGATATTAATGGGGTTTATTTATGAAAAGTAATTAATGTTGTAACACTGAGGTTAAAAATCTGGAGGGTCAAGATATTTACTGTCTTGACAGATCCTCAGTCCTACCATCGTTTCTTAGAAGATACAGAAAATCAATAAAATAAATTTGTTATTTTATATTATTATTTTTCTGTAATGTTGAAAATTTAACTTTTCCACCCATCCTACTATGGTTGAAGTGAATCTTCTCTTAAGCAATTCACGGTTCTGCAGATTCAACGGTGTCCTCTGATTTCAATTTTGAGCAACGATTCAAATGATGTAAAATGTTGATCATACATTTACCAAATGTACCTTAAAAAGGTCTAAAAATGTAAACATCACCCATGACTCGCACCAAATGAGGTTAGGATCCACTTAAGGGAAAACAATTTCCACAAATCCAATGTAACTTTCAAATTTTCAATCCAAGTTATGGTATATAAGATAGATAATTTAATAGTAGAATAATTGTTACAAAAGTATTTTATTTACGGCCAAAAACTAACTTCCACTATTGGCCCACGATGGCCAATGTTAGGTTCTTCATAAGGAAAGCATACCCACATGAGTTCAGTGGTGGTCTCAACATTATAATCTAAATCATTGTTTGTGAGTAATAAGAATTAAATAAATAAAATAATTTTATTTAATTATTTTATTTATAGTTGTTCCATTTTAATGTTTCCTCACTGGAGGCTTGGGCTGACTAAACATAAGTTGTACCTAGGGTAATCCATCCATACTGAACGCAATGGTGCCCTTAGATTTCTGATCATGGTACCCATTTAAGTGTTATTCCACATTTTCATGAAAACTACTCAGGCACACTATTTTAAGCATAACACTTTTTCAACGGATCATTTAAGGCACTCTAGGCCTCCGAATTACGTGCTGTTAGATTTTGCAGTCTCAAAATAATTTCATATAATTTAGAAATATATATAGAAATTCCAGGACATTACAGTAATCTATTTTTATTACATACTGTTTCATTTCAATTTTTTGGTTCATTTAAATTTGATTCACATAATTTATTCATTAGAAAATTAGAAAATGAAATGGTAAGATTTTCTTTGAGGGGTTTTCTCACGACTCTTTTATTTCTGTGAGACATACACTAAATTGAGAGCATATTTATATTGTTTTTTATATAATTACCTATTTACGTATAGTATTATTAATACTTCATATTCATGGTATTTTATATTTCAATTATAATTATATCCTTCAATTGTATTTTCCTTGACTGTTTGCAATGTGTTAATGAGTTTCTAAATTAATTTCTGTTTCATAGAGTCATAAAACTACATCATCTACATTGTCATGAAACTTTTATGTGAAAATTGACATCTATATCATTTTAATTATTATTTAAAATTAATTTTTATAGATATTCAATTGTAAAAACTAACCTCCCAATTGATTAACTCTCAATTCAGTTAAGTGAACTCTATAAGGGTAAATCATCCCAAATTTTATTATTTTGTAAATATGTATTTGATATTAACCTATCACAATTCTATATTGTATATACATACCCTATGACTTGTAATATCATAAAATTCAATTTGAATGTTATATTTAATATAATAATTTTTTATATTATTTTATTTGGGCTTACGATTGAAGACGTAAAATAGTTTTAAACTCTTTCTATTATAGTCCCATTTCATTCAAGATTTATTATATTCAGGTTTACATTAGAGAAAATGATTTGATCTAATTTTCATGAACTTAATATCATCCATATAGAATTTTTAGGAATGTGTTTAACTTTTTTTATTTATATTTACTCACATATATATTGATGAAATGTCAAGAAATACTTTTTTATGTTGTGAAGATCGTGTCTTTTATTTTTTTGATCGGGTATATATCTCTTCCATAACCAAGTTTTAAAAATTAGTAATAATTAAAATAAAATAGTTTATATTACCTTTTTAAATGATCTATTACCTTCTTTAAAATATTTTTAAATGGAAAAATCATATCATTTTATAAATGAGTTTCTTTTGACTCTAGTTTTGAAATTTCATTGAAAGGATTGATTGTTTTAAACATTTTCAATAGGTAAAACTCAACCAATTTTCATGATTCTTATAATCACTGAACCTTACAGTAAATGTTTCAGAGAAAAAAAGAAATGAAAAAATTCATCATTTTTTTTAATTTTTTATAAAAAATGATTTTCAATATTAATGGATATATTCCATAAAAATTATGATATTTTAATAGTATTTACATTCATTAATGATAAGAATAATTTTTATAAATTATCTCCCCATGGAGATATTTTTTATTGTTAAAATAATAATTATTTATCTATAAGTTTTTTGTTTGTTTCAAATATATTTAGATTCCCAATTTTATTTTTAATGTTTTTATCATGTTTCAATGGTGTTATTATGTAACCCATATCATTACCATGTGTTAATCTGGTCTCCATGATATTTTTATGGAACCAATTTATTTTATGTCTACTAGTATTTATTCAAATATATTTTTATTTAACATGTATCTTTTCTATGGAATAATCAATATTTTTAACGAATAATTTTTATTTCAATGACTTTATGATGAAATCAACATCTTATATACCGTATACCTGATACAGTCCTTGGAAAATGTTTATAATGTTTTACGGTTCCACTATATACCATGTTGGTGGTTTCATTATAAACCATGGATGGGTTGTCACATTATTAATTATGGATTGGTGGTTCTAAGATATTCCATGTATATGTGGGTTCATTATAGCCTTCCAAAGCTTTGTGTGTATTACAGTTTTATGTCTGATATATTTGTTATTCCAATTTTTTTTGAAGCTAGGTGAAGACAATGGTCCTATATAAAAATAAGTTTTATCAATGTTATCCATTGGTTTATAATCATTCTCAGGATCCTAATTTATATTAGATTCATCATGATTATTGATTCTAAATATTATTTCCCTTGTTAAATCCATATGTGATGTTTTCATGTTTGAAAATTTATGTATTGATCTGAATGAATATTATTATAATATTTTTACGCACTTTGATCTTGTAATCACACCCATTAGAAATTATTATTCTAATGGTCACATCAAAAAGGTAATGATATTGTTTATCTATGAGTTGAATTTTTTGCTCACCCATTATATGTATAAATTTTCCTTGTTTTTGATGAGTAATGATTATATTTTTGGAGTCTAGACTATTTTCTAATAGGATTAAGATTGTAGGAAATATGGGAGACCTAATATGGAATATGAAAATCATGATACAATGGGAGATTATGTTCATGTTTATAAAAAAAAATTAGTAATCTAATTTGCAAAGTGATTGTCAAAATTTCCTAAAACACTAAACCTAATTTTTTTTTGGAATATAATGATTATTTTTTTTCTTTTTGATATTTTAATACATTGAAGGAAAATATTGGTTGAAATATTTATTTATCGAGAAAAATGAAATTATTATAATTTCACCAAATTATAAGAGAGTACTTGTTTGAGGATATTATATTATTAGTTGTTTGGATGGAAATTATGTTGGTTATATGATCAGAATAAATAAATTTCAACATGATAATTTTTATTGAAATAACTTTTTCACATTTTATTGTTATTAAAGAAATAATGTTTTCCAATCTACCCTATTGTGAAATTAATTTTTTTTATTTTATGAACAAAATCGTGGATATTATTTTTATAGTTATGATTTCATATATAAATATATTTTTAATTATTTCAAAAACTAAAATTTGATATATATTAGTTTAAATATTTTCTCATTATCGGGATATGTATTGATTCATTAAATCATTTTTTTAAAAAGTAATCTTCTAAAAAGGGGTATAATATATGATTTATTTTGAAAAAATGTTAAATAAATTTACAGTATATCTACATAATTTTTCTATGTGAGGTTATACAAAATATGGAATTATTTAGTGAAAATAAAAATTTCTTTATTAATCATTCAATTTATATCGAAATTCTATTCATTCTTATATTTATTTTGTGTCTCTCAGTTTGATATTTTATACTTTTTACATGAATAATTAGATTTATTATTTTTAAAATTTGAGTATTAATAATAATGAATTATATATTATTTTATTATTGATTTTAAAGACATGTAATCTATTAATATTATATGTTTTGAGATGATTTTAAATATTCATATTGTTATTCACTATTTTGTCACTACAAAACTATCCTATGAAAACAATTTTGGAAATATAATTTTAATTCATTATAATGGGAACTATATATTCCATTTATTTAAGTAAATACTGGTATATATTAATTTATTTTTTAGTAAAATTCCACTAATTATGAAGGGATTAATAAACATCAATCTCTACATCCATATTAGATTCAGTCAATGATCAGTTAACCTATTTCAAACAATTTCTTTAAATATTTTTCAATATTATATGTTTAAAATTTATATTATTAGTCCAATTAACTATTTCTAATATTTTCATTCCTTATCGTTCGAATTATAAAACTCTTAAAAATCATTAAAAATCAATAAAATATAATATTTCACATTTTGTTTTACTTTTAAAAGTTTGTAGTTAAATAAAAAAATTAAAATTATATTTCATATTATATTGGAAAATTTTTTAAAACTTTTCCTATAAAATTTGGATAGTAAATATTCATTTTCATAATTAATTTTATTTATCAATATTTTCATATATAGTGAACATACGTTAAATACTCATAGCATAATATCCTTTAAATTATTAATAGAGATAAAAACTAGGAATTCATGTTAATTGATAAAAATTTATTTTTATGTATTATTAATATTATAATGATTTTTAATTATCATAATAAAATTTTTAATTATTTATTTTATATAAAAAATTACTAGAGCCTGAATTTTAGAATTTCCAATAAATTTGAGTTTTTTTCAATTTAAAATAATTTTTTTAAATATTATGTTTTTAAAATTTTATTTAAAAAAATATTTATGTATTGCATAATAATTGGAAAAACATTTCATTTGGGTCCTTTTAGTTGGATATTTGATTTTATTGGTGAAACTTATCAATCATGTATATGTTGGGCTTGATCATATATATTAGACAACACCCTAAAATATTGGAAATAAAATTTCAATTCGGGAAAAAATTGTCCAACAAATTTTATATGATTTGGAGAAATCATTTATTTTGTAAATAAACCAATATAGAGAAATATATGGATAAATTGTTATAATTTTACATGATACAATAGTAAATTCATTATAATTTGACTATATTTTTCAATATTCTATTTTGTAGCCATTTATAACATCCTCACATTTAATCTATAAATTGGTATTATTTCCCATTGTAGGATTCTACATGTGTATCAGTAGGGTGGGGGATTTTTAAATTTTTTTTCTTTTAAAATTGATTCACCATTTAAGAAAGAATTTACTCGTGAAAATATAATTGAAAGAGTGCTCTATTTATCTAATTCCATGTTATAACACTTTTTTGCATCTTATAAATTCATAAATTAACATTTATATTACTTTTTGATAAATTATGAATACTAATACTTTTTTATTTTATGTTTTTTTCACCTTATTAGTTTTTTATGATATTGATTTTCCCAAGTATTCACATATAAATGAGGAAGATCTCCTCGACGACCCTTCCTCGCAAGGAAGGTCAATTTCATTATAATAAATTTAATTAAAAATTAATTAATTATCTACTTATAATATGTTAATCCATTTTTATTCATAAATAAATATTCGATCAACTTTTACATACTAAATTTTTTAATGACATCAATCGATAAAGACTTGACCTAGGAGGTAGTGTTTCAGTTAATCAAAAGAGAGAACATAATTTTTTACCCATAATCAAATAGTTTATGATAATATGTTAAAAATATAATTAACATAATTTATCAATTAGAATAAATATATTATAATTTTTTTTCTAATGATTTTTATATTATTATATTATATTTGGAATGAAAATCAAAACAGGGTGTCATTATTTGATGTTCTAAAGTTATCCAAGGGAATAAGTTCTCTATTTCCAAATGGTTATACAAATTTAATTAGAATTAAGTGGATGATGAAACAATGATATCTTAATTTAGTAGGTTTTCATATTATTTATGAAGATAAATAATTAATTATTTTTGTGTTTAGATCATCTACACTTTTATATGAAATTGTCAAAAAAATTTAAATGATCTCTTCTTTATATAAAAAATATTTTTCACACTGCCATGGAATTATTATTTTTGTTCACTTAATTTCATCCTTCTTTATCTCTGAATAATCCCTCAAATTAAATTTTCCAATTAAATTACTTTTTCCCAGCTTTCAATTTTATTTAATAAATCTTCTTTTAAAAATATCATCATCCTTTAGAGAGATGACCTTGGATAGAATTAGTGGTGAACATAGTATAAATGACCTAAACATTCAAGATAACATGGGACTGTTCTTGTCAATCAGTAATGAAACTTTTAATACTTTACAAAATGAATAAAATTTACCATATCATATAGTGTATTCAATTTTTACAATGATGATGTTGTACTGAGATAATATAAAATGATGAATGGTAACCTATTTGACATGTGTCTTAAAGGATAAGAATTGTTTTAGAGCCAAAAACAAAATACATTTATAGAACATAGAAATATAAAATCACGATATAATGAAATTAATTTTACTAATATTCTATAATATTGTTGTAATGTAAATAAAAAAATAACATTATAAAAACCTTTTTGGGAAAACTTTTAATTTTTAATGATACTATTTAAATAAACATTATATAAAAACTATAATATAACATTACATGGTTACAAAATGTTATGATTTGGTGATTTAATAGAGGATAATTGTTTTTATAATTTTATCATTTTATTTTTTATATTCCATCCAGTATATAAATTTATGGATTGTGGTAGAGAAATAATTATGGTATATATCTCAAGATGTTTTTATAAGTATTTCTTTATATTTATGAGTTTATATATAGAATTATAGAGATGTTATTAATATATGGGAACCACTTCATGAAATAATTTTAATTATAACACTTGACTCACATTCCTTAGAATTATAGAAATTCGTATTCAAGATTTTTTATTATATAAACTATTAGTAATAATATTATATTCCATCCATTATATCACTTATTAAATTGGTTCTCTAGTAAGATTATTATTTATATTATGATTTTTTCACTCTTTCTTTAAAAATAATGATTACTAATTCATCAATCATGATAGTTTAATTTCTATATATGGATAAAAATAGGGAATAAAATGAATTATAAATATGTTAAAATATAAAGATATTTTTTAATTGATTTTAGAAATAGTGAAATTATTGGAAAAATTAAAATTCCATATTTATCAAATAATTGACCAAATGTTCTAAATAAGAGGGTATAAAAAATATATTAGAGTGGATAGAATAAAACATTATTTATTATTCAATTTTTTTTTAAAAAAATTATCTCAATACACATTATCCAATTTCAATTATGTTTTCCATGTGACTTATAATATTTTCAGTATAATTAGAAATACCACGTCATGGGTAGTTAATTATTATTATAATCATAGAGATTCAATTGTAATGAATTTATCAATATAACTCCATTTAAGTATTTATATGAATAACCATATTTAATATAGAAATAAGTGAAATTTTATATAATTATGATATTTTGATCTGATAATTTGTTATTTATTGGATTAATAATAACTGGTGACAATGTAAAACCTCGATATCTTGCATTATTTTTTTAGATTTTGTTTCTAATTTCTCTGTTTCCTTCAAATCCCAACCATGAAAATCTATATTATAAAAAATTTATTTTCATCTTTTAACTGTATTAGGAAATAAAAAACATGGTTATAATTATTCTTTAATGAACCTAACTTAGTTTTGAAATTTATTCCCTGTCAATAAAAATTTATAAATAAAGTATGGAACAATTATTATTGATATAAATTTTAATTTTAATTGTGAAATATGGTGTGAATATATTGTAATTATGGATATTGAAGAATGGGAATGTTAAGAATATGTTAAAATTGAAAAAAAAATATTTTAAATTATTTATTCAAAATATTGAATTTTGAATTTTTTTGTACATAATAAATAAAAGCTTAAAATTTATATCATTATTGAATCACACATATTTTAATATTTTTGGTGGAAGGAAATCCTGAAAATTAATCATTTGGGATATTTTAAATTTCTCATAAAAATATTTTACATTCAATACATTTATATAAAATATCTATATTATAGCGAATATTTCCAATTCAAATGAAAAACGTAAATTAGATAAATATTATATAACACAACAGGAAAGATATGATGATTTATCAAATAATATGTTATTATATAACTCTTTGGATGGTGTGGAATAATTTTCTATATCATTTGAAAATATAATTTCTTTATAAATTGAAAACTCATTAATATTATATACCAAAAATTTAAAATAAGTAATACATAGGTGTAATTTGAGGTAACATAAATTAAAAGATTAAATAAATATGTTAGATTTATATAAATTTATCTAAAAGATATGAGGATTGTAATTAAAATAAAAACTAAGGCCAAATTCTCTATAAAAATATATTTTATTTTAATTATATCGATATATTGTTTGGTAACTATTTATTGATACGAATATATTGTTTATAATATCAATGTTATATAATGAAAATGATGATAATGAGGTTGAACAAACAATCTATTAAAAATTATCAGGTATATCCTAAATTATAAATAAAAATACCAGTAGAGTAGGATGTTACATATTGATCATTAAAATTAACAAAATAAAAATATAATTAAAATGGATTAGATAAAATATTAATTAATTTAAATTATAATTTAAATCTTAAATGGATGTTATCTGAGGTTTTTAATAAATATCTGATGAAAATTTAATTAAGATTGTAAAAAATATTTTCACATTTGTGTTAATGTTAATTCATGTATTAATGTGTTGAAATATTCAATATAAAAGATAAAATAACATGAAATAGATTACCAAATTTAAATAATGTTTTCAAAAACCATGATAACTATTAAATAATGTGGAATTATGTGTGGATAAATTAATAACAAGAATAAAAAAGAAATTTAATTTATGAACAAAGAATTTATAAACCCTTTATCTGTAAATCTAATCATTCTAAATATTAAATATAATGGAACATAATTTTCTAAAAAAATTTATAGAAAAAAATGCATGGGGTTGTACAATAAAAATAATATTTAAAATGGTTAATGTGTTTTACCAAGAGTGAAAGACACTACATCTAAAAATCATTTATCTAAGTTCCATTGTGTAGAATTTTTCTTCAATTAATATTAATCATTTTTATTTTTTAAAATGATTATTTTGATTTAGGATTTAGGATTTTTTTTATTTGGGATGGTTTTATTTAATAATACATTTATTTATCCTATGGTATTTCATTATTTTTGTTGTTTCTCACATTCATCCTAATATATAAGTGATGTGTGACAACATTTTCATTATAAAATAAAAATAATTATATAAGGATTTTTGATTGACCCATGATAATATTTTTGGAAAATCAGCTAAAAAATAAATATCAATGAATTATATAAAGGTTTTCATTGATGTAAATAAATGATTTTTATAAATAATTTTTAATAGTTACAAGATTCAGTAATGGGGTCCTTACTTTATTTGTTATGGAATCTTATGATCATATAAATGAAATAAAAAACAACCTTATAAATTTAGTGAGTTTTAAAAATATATAGAATAGAAAAAATCATTTATTAATCATATCATAGTATGATCTTGACTAAAATATGTCATAGTGATTGACATTAAATTGTGTTTTAGTGCATGGAATGGATAGAATTATTTGATATTGCATTGAAATTATTATTTCTTGATATTTTATCCTACATTTACCTACCATGATGAGATTATAATATTATATGATAGAATTTAGGGGATTTATAGTTATTTTTTAGTATAATATTCAATAAATAAATCAAATTTATTGTCCAAAATAATTAATATGATTTCTCTAGTTGATACCAAACATCCAGCCACTATTTAATATTCCATACAGATAAATTAAATAGTTTAATAATAATTATTCAATTAAATATATTAAACTAGATCATATAATTTCAAAATTTTTTAAAACATGTTTAATTAAATAGAATAGTTAGACATGAAATTACAGTGGAAGGAATAATATTTTTTTAAAAAAAATATAGAAAATGAAAAAATCCTAATAAAAATGGATCACATATCAAAATCTGTTTAATTCATCCATCATTAAGAAAATACTTGATCTATTGTCTGTTATATAATAATAATGAATACATTAATTTACCTACATCATGTATAATTGCATATACGTATCTTCTGAAGTTCATTTGGATGTATTAAATTTAAATTAGTAGTATTTCCCAAATGTGTCCAATATAATACAATTTATGAGTAACCAAAATATGTAATTTTGAATCTTGGTTAATAAAAAAATTATATAAAATATTAAATTTAAACCCTATTAATAAAATATTGGTAAATATTATGGATAATAATGATTTAATTAAACAATAATTTTTTTTATATAAATAATAATTAAATTATAGTAAAAATATAGATGATTTATTTAATCAATATAATAGACATATAACATAAAAAAAATTACATTATTTGAAAATAATATATAATTAGAAACATCAATAAATATTATAGGTTTTGTTTAAAATAAATACACTATTATGAATGATGTTTAATATGTATTGATCTCCTGGTTTTACAAAAAGGAAATCTGGGTTAGTTCTTATGGTTTAATATGTTTTGAAAATTTTATTAAATATTTCATACTTTATGACCAAATACACATATTTATTTGTTATATATCACAAAAATATAATTATTAAAAATTTAATGAAACAGATATAATGACAAGATAATAATAATAAATTATATCCTCTTATCTGTACTATCCCAAAACCCTGATTTTTAAAAATAAAAGATCATCGAAAACATTACTATGAAATACAATATTTAAAATAATTTCTATGAAAATAATACATTTAAAAAATTATTTTATCAGATGAAAATTTTAATACATTTCTCCAATATCAATAAAAGATCTAAATTTTATAAGACATATTATGGACATTGAAACAATATTTAACTAAAAAATAATCTATTTATGAAATAATTATTCAAAAATTACATATAATGATTCCATATAAATCATGAATAAAAAAATTATAAATAAAAATTAATCATAATTTCATATAAAGACTATCCCAAGTCTAGAATTAGAAAAATGCAACTTATATATTGTATTTTCCTTATAATTATATGATTCCATAATTATATTCTCTCAAAGGAAAGAAACAATATGACTTACCACCAATATAGCTCAATATATTATACATTATGAGAAATATGAAATAACACAAACTTAGAAAACATTTATTATAGACTATTTGCTTTTGGATAAAACATTGTTCATTGTATCATGAACATATCAAAAAATATATATAAATGTGTTATTGGAAAAAAGTTACCCAAATGAACCCTGTGTTACATAAAAATTCCCCAAGGTCACTGATTTTGAGGTATTGATGAATAAAATGTATTCATATAAATTAGAACAAAATATAGCATGGACAACATTTCAACTTGTAATGACCTATGGTAAATTTCGTAAAATCCTAGTTAAATGCATCAAAATTTATAAATATAAAACGAAATGTTTTTCTACCAATATAACAATTTTTTAAGCATGAACTATTTTATACATTTTAAATATAAACTAATATATCAAATTATGTGATTATCCATATTGATTATCAATCTTCAATTCCATAATCATTACAAACTCCACTAGTCTAAATAAAACATTGTAGATGGATATGATGACATGAGGTAAATACTCTAGTGACGTGTCATTAATTTGATAAAATATACATATTATTCAAAATCATAATACATCTTTATTGTTATAATTAACATTAAAGACACCTTTTTATGGAATAAAATCTATAATAATCAAAATAATATCATTCATCCTCAATTTACTTCATTAAATAAATTTTCACCCCTATAATATTACCTTGGTATAAAACCAATAATAATTATAACCTTTATTTTAAAACTATTTTATTGTAATGACTCACATAATAAATATATTCATAAATAGTCAAATTTAATATTTGAACAATGATATATACATGAAATAAGTTTTTGAATTACATTTTTCTATAAATTACTTATATTTAATTTAATAAAATATCATCCTTCAATCCTAGATAATATTGTATTATAATTCTTGTAATAATTAAAATCATGATGATATTAACAATTTTCTTAAAATTCCAACATTAGTAAATAAGGAAAAAATAATATTCTACAACCATTAGTTGATTTAATAAATTATTTTTTTACTGTTAATGAAATTTTTATGAAATTAAATTATTGAAAAAAAATTCCATTCATTTATTGTTTTCATAAAATGTTTTCCAAATAAAAAATTATTCTAATTGTTGGTTTTATAGAACAATTTAGGATTTCGAAATATATAATAATTTAATTCCTAAAAATTGAGTTTTTAACCATCATATTTTACAAAATATACATTCTATGAAAATTTCAATGAACTAAATACTGCAACACATTATCCTTTAATTAGTAGTTTTTAAGAAACCTTTCATAGAATATAAATCCATCTAATAAAACTTTTGATTCAAAAAAAATACATGCATCGAAATAAAAAAAGGATTCCTTTTGTTTATTCATATTGAAATTTCATTACCATATTTATAATAAACACGCGAGGATAAATTAATTTTTAAAAAATTATGTTTTATTAAATTTGATCAAATGGTTGGATATTATTGAAGAAATATTATTTTTTATTTTTATTTCTTTCTGTTTTGATAATTGTTGTCTGTCCCAAAAATAATGTTGTTCAAGACATTTCTATTCAATTTTATATATAAGAATAATCTAAAGAATTTTTTTCTACACCCACAACATGTTTAATGTTCATTATAATATTTATGACCACTATGTATTTTAATAATAATCCAAAGGAGTTATGAAATTTTTAAATATGACATAACATTTTAAAAAATCATTATTTTAAAACCTATCAACAAGGTAAATATTTCATGTAATAAATAACCCCAAAATCTATAGAGTGATTGTATTAATGTCTATTGGGATTTGATGTATAAGATACCTATTGTAAAATCCTTATAAACATTTCATTGTAATTGATACTCAAAAGTATTTATTTTATAATTCTTATTCGATATAATAATCTACATAACCATCTCAAAGAGAAACATAAAAATGGAGTGAGATCATATGTTCATTAATGGTAATCAAAAGTGACAAAATGAAGATAAAAAGTTAATATATCATGACGAACGATTATAGATATGGATATCATGGATGAATTTCACACATGGATGTTGGGGATTTTTTTGCTGGAATTCTAGAAAGAAAAGGGAACCCTACTGAAAGACACGTTATTTTTCATGGAATTGGATCTTTACTACTGGATTATTATAAATTTGCAATTGATGACTCCCTTTAGATCTAAAACATTTTACCTCTCTATACACTAGTGACTTAAAGAATAAAATGTATGTTTTATGAATACAACTAGGTTGTATAATAATTTTATACCCAACATAGCATAGAACATATAATATAACATAGTTCCTAATATAACACATGAAACGAATAAGAATTCTGTAAAAATATTATTTAGTTAACATGATCCATGAAAGTGTAATATTGTTTTTTTAATAATCATAAATCATTGAACAAACATAATAATAAGAATATATTATGAACATATCCATGTATGTCAACTTTTTATGTTCTGAAAACCCATAAGAATATAGAATCTTTTATTTCTAAAAAATGAAATTTATGTCCACCTTGCATTATCGTTTGATGTATAAACATGTTTTCAAACTATGTTTACAATCATTTCAAATAAAAACTCACTTCTCAATTTAAGGAAGTGTTTTATATTTTCAATCCAAATTTTTTTCCATTGTTAATAACTATTTTTTATTAGGTCCACAAAAACATTCTTTTTTCATAATGATTTCATTTCATTGGTTTATTGAAATGATACTTTCCTTATAATGTTTTTTTCACTTAAATCTTAATTTCAATATATTATTCTCTTTACATTGTTCAATGTTCCGCATGTTATCACCTAGTGTGGTGTAAAACTTGTAATATACACCATGTGATTATAAAAATACAATGACTTATATAGTATATCCATTTATTTTTCCCACATCAACAATTATATAGTTTTTTATCACAATATAATTACTTATATATGAATTCTTCCCCACACTCACTTCAGTGGTTGTTGTACTTTGTAAAACTATATTCTGAATTAGAAAAAATTCAATCATAATAAAATTTCTCAAATAATGTTGTCATTCATCAATGATAATAATGTCATAATAAAAAATTCATATATTATAGAGCTCCAAGAAAATCCAGTATTTAAAAATTATTTTCCAAAAAATTACACATAAATCCATATTCCTTTTAACCATGAACAATTTAAAAATTATCTTCTTTAATGATAATCAATTATGGCCCAAAATAATCTTACACATTCATCAAAATAACTATAATACCTATGTGAATGAAATCCACAACTTGTGGTCATGTGATTCTCTTTTGAGGATCACATGAATTTTATGCAATTCACATCTACTCCCAAATATGATATTAATATTACTTATTCCATGTAATCCTTATATGGAGGCAACCATTTTACCAGGTCTAAAAATCCCAAAAAAAATCAACTTATGGTAAACATATCCCCTAAAAAATATTCTTCTAGGAATACATAAGACGTAGGACATTTTTATTTTTCGTCAAAAAAGAAAAAAATATTCAAAATTCCAATTAATGGATTTTGTTCTAAATAATACTCTCATTTGACCTAAAGAAAATATTTCAAAAAAAAGATACAACATAAACCCTTCTATTACATCTTAATTGATAGATCATACACTTTTTGTTCCTTAACAAACATTCACACACTAAAACCCATAAATTAATAAATCAATTGTGTTATAAATACTCTAATCCCGCATTATAAAAACATAACTAGAGAAAAAAATTATTATAAAAATATAATCAATGAATCACTTCTCTATACCATGTGTTGAATAATTATTACTATCAAAATATTAATTATTATTTTCTATTAATGATTATTATAAAGAGTATATACCTTAAGAAATACATCTCTTTTAACTATGGACTATAAAATAATTACATCCGGAGTCCTTTCATGATTTATCTTCATTAAATGAAATATTTAAAAATAATTAGATTTAGTATTTATCCTATTTTAATTATTCCCATATAATATTTTACTCTTATAAAGATCAAGAAATTTACCCCTTTGTTAATGAACCAAATAGTCACACCAGTTGGGGTCTCAAATAAGATAGAAAATGCTTTTCCATCAACATGGATAATAATAAAATACCCTAGAGAGAGTGTTTCTTCATCCACACAATTTATATTTGTGGGTTTGGATGGAATCTCAGATCTTTCCATGTCCATTCAATTTATTTTTTGGGTAAGGCCTTTATCAGAATATTTCCAACATGATGTTATATAAGTATATACATTAATTGCACCATCTTATACTCTACTATATTCTTAGTAAAATGCTACATAATTTACGAGTGCTTTATCTTCAAGTGATGAATGAGATTATCTCTTTGATTTAGGGCCCCTAATTTATAACAAAATTTCTTATTAGAGACAAAATATTCACTCTTGTATATTTATGAAATTGTATCATCCATAGTTATTGTGTTATTGATTGTGTAGTCACAATATATTAATCCTATGTAGTAATTAGGGAAATGAAATATTCAATATTTCTTATCTAATAAATACATTATACACAAAAGAAAAATCCATCATCAGACAATAACTTCTATCTAGAGCTAAAAAATTCCAATACAAATCATTTAAAAAAAATTACTAAAAAATTTCATTTTATAAGAAAAAAACTCCCCCACTCCTTTAACATACTGTATTATTTTTTCCAAAAATTATGGGAGCTTCCATTATTAAACATTTATAATTTTCTATAGGGCATGTGAGAATAATTGTTTTTTCTTTTCAATATTATATAGGAAGCTCCCTATATTATTTTTCTCTATTATATGATATTTGGATTTTTTTCATCAACTTCATATGATAGTTTCATATGGTTAGAAATCATAGTTGAAATCTCATTATATTTATCTATTCTAAATAATTATATAACCTCCATAAAAATAATTCATTATAAAATAAAAATTTTAGGACTTTCCAACATCTCCAATGAACCAATAAAAATTTTCATCCCAAAAAATATTTGTATTTTTATCTCATTTTTCATGAATTATGGAAATATTTTTCAACTCATATCATTTGATCCACAAAATCATATTTCATTAACATTAACCATCAATATCATCCGTTAGTTAAATTAATTTTTACATATATCAAATATTAAACCCCAATATACTAAAAACTGAGCTCTTTCAAGAACATGTCATGTAATGAATATCATTCTCTTGATTCTAACATTAACCCATATAGAACATTCTTTATTTGAAAAATTATTCCAACCTATATGGGTAATAAATCCATTTGAGATATCTATGTACTCATTTTCTTTAAGAACATCACATGAAATATGTATTTGGATTACCTAGAGTAAATATTGATCTCTATTTTCCCAGTTAGGGATAAGAACATTTCAATGTTCCCCTTCGTTACAATAGGGGAAAATCTTCCATCAACAACAATTCCATCGATCTAGAATTTTTTTTGCACAAATTTAAAATTCTGATTCAAATAAGAATATTGTCCCAAATATAATTTGTTTTGGAAGACCCATTTGTTTTTAATAATAATAATATACGTTTTTCATAAAAATCTCCAATGACTGATTACTTTTTGTTTTTTAAATATATTCATTCATCACCCGGACATAATTCTAATTTTTTGTATTATCATTAAAAAATTACTGATATACCTTTTCTATGAAATAAATTTACTATAGATACTTCATTAAATTTGATTATACATGGGTTTCCCAATCATTTATAATTTTCAATCTATTAATTATATATCATATATTCATACTTGTTGTATATTAAGGTAAAAAAATTCCATCTCCACCATATTAATCTTCTTTTGTATTAAATTTAATGAATAACACTTTCCTTGGGAAATTTATCTCTCCTTAATTTTACTCCATATATTTTTCTTTTTTTAGGAATATTTTTATTATTCCTCACTAAATCATCTCTTATAAAATATATTAATCCTTTGGAGAATAAAACTGTTAATTTTTTATATAGACCAATGGCAATACTTCTTCATTATAAAAACTATTTGGATGATCCTTCTCAATTAGCATATTTTTTCACATTACATTATATTCGGTTCCTTATCTCTATAACCCCATATTTCTAAAGAGATATAACTACTATTAAATGGCTATTTTTCCAATGATTCCCTATATAATAATCCACTTTTATATTATTGAAATCTCTCCCATTGTCAGATCAATGAATTTGAATCATCTATTTTTGTATCATATCATCATATCTTCAGTATTATATTAAGAAACTCAGCACCACATACATGTGGGAGATGATAAGTTTACATTCCATTATTCAATAATAATTTATAATCATCACATTATATCTATTATTATAAATTTATATTAGAGAGATATATCTATAAACATTAACATGGCCAAATTAAAACATTTTTGGAGGCATTATTTTATCTTCATTGTTTCTGTTTTTAGGAATCATTTATTTTTTGAATGTATCACATATTTGGGAATTATCATATAATTTCTTAGAGATATTATAATATTTAAAACATTTCAAAAGATCATTCAAGGGTTATTTTATCAATTAAATAAGACATGTCTACAACATCATATTCTCATTATACTTATATAAAAATCCCAAAACATCTTCTATACTCAAAATGTATACATTCCCCTTTTTGTATTTCACATGTATCACAATTATACAATCATTTCTCATGATTGTTCACATATTCATATTTAATTAAATCATAATTAAAAGCCATATATTTTTAAACTAATAGTGTTGTAACTCCCCCCTTTACTAACCAAGATATTTTCTTGTATCATGTCCTTTTCCCAAACATGTATTTTATAAAAACAATATATTTATCCAATCATTGTTTCGATATTTGAAATCATTATCCACATAATACATGATTCCAATAAAATAATTATCTACATAATATATGATTTCAATGACAATAACATTATTTTTCATTATATTGGATGTGAATCCACTATCAAGGATCCATGTACTAGCATAATATAATTCTTATAGGGACACCTTTACCACTGAAGCCTCCTTATATCTTTTCATTTTTATACATCTTGTTGAAATAATACCGGATGTTTATAGTTCATCTTAATAATCCCCACGGTTTTATAGAACAAATTTATCTTCTAATGATAATAAAAAATTGTTTTTTCATCTCATTCAACGATTCTAATAGTTGCACTACATGACAATAGAGTGTCGATTTTACTATATTCCACTTAATTTTATATTATTAATATCTATCCATGTTTCCAAATTTTCTATAGAAAAAATAATGACAATAAAATTCATTTCCTAAATAATACAATCACTAATTATAGCTCCTCTGGACACATTTCTCCAAATATCTTAGGGATCTAGAATAAAAGTTTTTGGAATTTAAAATTTTCCCACACTAATTTTAGTTAATACAATGTCCATTATAATGTTTCATTGGAGTAATATCATTTCTAACATGGGATATTTAAATCATTAAAATATTATTCAATAATAAATCAACTGTAAAAATCGATGTTTGATACTGTGGAATGGAGTGAAATAATATTTCCTTTTAATTCTTGATCAATCCATATAGAAGATGAGTTAATCTATGGTGTTTTTTATTCCAATAAGTATTCTTTGATTAATTTTTGTATCCCCATACTCAAAATAAAATTATTATAAACATTTATGACCTATATTCCTGATGACATACTGAGGATATATTATTCCTCCCTATCATCAAATTTTCCTCCGTATGATAAAATAAATAACCAAGATATTTGATATGTTTTACTCGATCATTTTAAATTTTTATAAACTTATTGATAATTCCCATATATTATAATAATTTCAGCTTATACTAAATGATCATTGTTGTGTTTATGAAATTTCTAATTTGATGATCTTAATTTATTGCTTCATTATGGAAATAAATTCTTTTTGTTGCAAGATGGATAACTTTTCATCATGAACCACTCTGGTGGATTTATATTATTATATCAATAAAAAAAATATCTCAATATTGGTATTATATAAATAAACATGGAGAGAAAATCTTCAATATCATCGTAATAATTGTCACCCACTTCACCTATCAATGAATATCATACTATTTGTACCATGGTGTTCATCAGAATTCGGTGGGATGGGGATTATAAACATTTCATCTCCAGAGTAATTGAACATTTATTCTTCGGTGATATGATATCTGATATAGTTTTAGGATCTCACATGGATTAAACTGTAAACCAATAATTAAATAGGCCGAGTACCACATTCCAAATCAAAGTGCGCTCAACATTAACTCGATGATGGTGACTATATCATTATGTTCTGAAAATAAACCCCTCTAGATCATTCAAAAATGGTTTAGGATCACATGTTCTTGACATTAATTGATGTCCATGTGATTGAATGGAACTCCACTGATCTCTTCAATGTTTTAATGATAAACATGATTCCACGCCTTCAATCAAAGATCATAATCAAAGATCATTCACTTGAAAACTTTATTTCACTATCTAGGATATGGGATGAGAGATAAGAATCAATTCAAACTCATTGAACAGTATCGTGGAATGCGATTCTATCGAGTTTATATAATGGATGTCGACACACCTAGAGAGGGCTCATAAGACCCTATTTATTTAACATCTATTAAATAAACCATAACTATAAAATTTTGATGAACTAAAAGCATTATAAACATAAATTATTTTTCATCAAATACATGTAATATATAATAAATATATTATGTTATAATCCTGAGTTGATAAATTGACTTTTAATTCATATTAATATTATACGATCATTGATTATTAAAATAATATTCATTCATATAATATTTTTCCTTATATTTGCATATAACATTTAAATATTTCACCAAATAAATTCAATCCAATATTTAATCACATGAATAAAAGTGATTTTTTATATATTAGTGATTGATAAACCATATACATATCTTGGACCTCGTGGTGGTTCAAATTAATTACAATATGCCTATTTACTCAAATAGATATGATTCCTATATATGATATTTTGTGTGACACTCTACAATAATATCTTGATTGAACTGAATAGAATTCACAGACCAAAATAATATTCTAGTATCCCATTTGGGACCCTAAATAGACATGGTATAATCATAGCAGCAAAAACCATACAATAAACATAAAGTGTGCTATATAATATCTTTATATTTTGATATCACCTAAATTAGCACACAAACATGTTAAATTATACGTTCATTATATATTATTTTTTAACTAGCTGGAATAATTTAACATTGACTACCATGAAAATGAATTTATGGAGGTTTTACCATCTTAATCATCTTGGATCATGATATTTATTCATTAAATCTAATGAAATATATGCTATCTTGATCATTTAAAAAATGTCATACGACCAATGATGCAACCAAAATAAGATAGCTCACCATAATTTGATCATCTGGGGGTTTCCCATGTATCAAATTACATGATTAAATTTAACACATTGTTAATGGTCTTAATTCAAGTGACTGATAAAAATATCCATAAATTAGAACATCCAAAGAAACCATAAACACATTTTGTTCTTATTGGGGACTCTTTCCTCATTATCCCAACTAACATAGATCACCATGTGTGACCATGATGAGAAAAATTCTCAATTATTATGAACCCCTTTCACCAAATATTCATACATAAATTATGGCATACATGTATGATGTATCTAAACCATAGGATATATGTTTATGATTATTGTTATATTATCTCCAGGTTTTCGATATATCTTGGGATATGTAATAAACTTTTTATTGGATTATTAGTCAATGGGAATTACCATTAAATAAAAGACCTAGAAAATAATATTCTATAAAATTATTTGTAAATCTTTTATATCTCACAACATACTTGAAATGGTAATAAAAAATTATTGTATAGTTGGATCATGGGAATACAATATTACAACAACTACATCCTCCACCATTGAATTTTTATATGATCGTTTCTATTATTAATTTATTTCTCCATTGTTTTAACGGAACAATAATTTTTTTAACAATGCTCATTTATATTATTAATGAAATTTCACATAGTTATATTCCAACCATTCACATTTGAAGAGGAATTATTCGTGTGAATTTCATAATTATCCTTAACAATATATTGAATTTTTATCTAACACATTTGAGAATGATTTTAAACCACCCCACATAAATTGAATGTGAGTGGATGATTCCCACTAATTATTAAATTTTAAATTGATGATTTTTAGATATTAATGACATGAAATAATCCATTCGATCATATTCTTAGACATCCACCCTGATGATATTTATTATGGCCTTGACTTCTACCTTCTAAACATTCCTTTATCCTAAAAATCAACATCATTATATTTAATTTTTTAAAAGAATAAATTACCATGGGAGATACCTAATATCATAAACATATCCAATGTATCCTCATGTATATTGTCATTCTGATGGATCAGGGATAGAAATCATCTGATTATGGGCATGATGATTGCAACATCATCAAGTATTTCTTCAAGAACATTCATATCCTCTATAAAAAATTTTAAATGATTAAAATATACATAAAAATAATAACAATGGGTCATTATTGAGACCTAATACATGTTCAAGAGGTTTTTAAACGCATACATTATAATCCCATTCATATACATTTAGTATTTTTTTCCCAAATAGATTGTGATGATGTATATGCAATCAACATTGGAAATTGTGTTGAATAAGGTGATACATGTACCAATCCAAAACTCAATAACATATAACAAATGTACATTTTATAACATTATCCATGATATAATGGGCTATATACCAAATGAGATATATGTTTATGAGTATTTGATTACTATATACATACAATGTACACATTTTACATTGGGAATAACAAATATTACATGACAAAATAATATGAAATGTATCCTTGAAATTACATTCCACAACTTCAACTTCATATTCTATAGAAGGGGAAAAGAATAAGGTTGAGATCAAATGACCATTTAGGGATATGTATAGTGGAATCAATTATGAAACAATAATAGATAATAAATATTTCATAGTATGTAATTGAACAAACATGGAATTTAATCAATTACATGGATTTTATATTTATATAAATAATAATTAATATAGAAAGGTAAATAGATTAAAAAAAATAAATTAAAATTACATGGTAATAATTATATGATAAGGAATAATTGAACTATAATGAAAAGTAACTGAAAACACATTCCATTTTATAAATTTTTGATAATAAATTTCATCTAGGGATAATATTATAGAAAAAACATGGGTAATAATAATAAATGAAACCTCAATGATTGAAATGAATTATTATTGGATGTTATAAATCATAAAACTCATACATCTACTTTATATATATATTTTATATAATGGTAATAAAATATTGGGTACAATATAAAAAAAATTTAAAACTTATTTAAAACTACATGGTACAAACTAATTATGTTGGAAAAGCTATTGGTCTAATGAAACCTCTTAATGTATGGATGAAATATCTATAAAAGGTCCCCACACATGTATGTATGTACAAATTATTTTTATTATATAAAATTATCTATTTAATTCCTGAAAAATATTACTAATCAACAAATACCCATATATATAAAATGATATAGATTTATCAATATTTCCCAAGATAAACAAAAAAATTCAATGTAAACACCATATATAAAATGGTATATAGTTTATCAATTAATTAAATTAATCATAATATATTATGGATAGTTAATTTAAATTTAATATCAAATGAAAAAAATAATAATAAATTTATTGATTCAATGTGTAGATAATACTCAATAATGATAGTGAAATTGTATAATTTCATTTTCCAGTTAGAAATTTTCATGTCAAATAACCATGGATGAAATGATTAAGGTGAAATAATAAATACTTTGAAGTATTAATGGATCATGATATTACATTCCAATGGGGATGTATATACACCCCATTGAAGTGAATTGGTCTATCATATAATCTATGTCTCAGTGGAATGCAAATTTAGATTAAATCCCTTACCAAGTGCTTCCTTTTTGGTGTAATATAATTTTAACTATTGTATATAGGTTTCAAACATGTAACTACCTTATTATAGTACTATATTTGTTTTTATAATATCATATTGAATCCTTTTATAAAATATTATTATAATATCATTAATAATAATTCATTATTTTCATTGTTACTTTTGAAAATAGGCTTACCTACTCATTCATGATTTGATAGGAAGGTTATGGTTCAATTGAATATAATATAAATACATCATCTATATTATTATAATAATAAAATATTAATTATTTTTCATAAATTATAAATTAATACCAAATCATGAAATATGTTTATAAAGAATGATGTATGTTCTGATCATGGAGATGGTAGGAAATATATACACATGATTTATGTTTCAACTTTACGTTGTTCATAAAAAATGATAATTATTTTTCTAAATAATTACCATATCATAAATAAAATATTATTTATTTATATGTATTTATATATATCATTCATTTATTGTGGTGTTCAAAATATATTCAAATCATTTTGTGAAGGCGGTAGTCCAAATTTACATGAATGATATTATGATAATTCAGTGTCATGAAGAAATATATATATTATATTTCATTAATTATAAATATATATTTAATTTTATAAAAATATGAAGTATAGAATTTATATATATTTATATATTTATATTAAATATGGACCTGTAACATTCCACGTATTAAAATAGTGAAATATGAATCATATCTCTTCGCAAGGTAGTTTTCCATCGTACATTAGACATATGGTATCATGCCCTCAAATTACCGGTACGTAAATATATATATATATGATAAAATGAAAAATAAGTAAAATAATTTCATAAATATCATATATTTATATTATATCAATCATAATTCTCCAATTAGGAAAGGTTTTAATCGAAAAATGAATGACATTGGTTCATGAGGTGGTAGTCTGACATGCACACAAATGATGATTTCATTAAACATTTGATGGAAGTGGATATGTTTATAGGTCATGAACAAAAAAAACCACACATTATATGGATTAAAAATATTGTATTATATCATCATGGTTCAAAAATAATTGTGTGAGGTTGATCAAGAAATAAAATAAAATTGATTGTTGAATAATGTCACTTCTTTTTCAGGTAACCTCCTTAGTTTGGAACCAAAGTCCTTTATATTATTCCTTTATTCCAAACCTATGGCTTCTAATAGGTGGGATGGAATTTTTAAGTGATTTAATTATGTATTTATACACTATTATTTATTAGACATTATTCGGGATTTATTTTATAAAATTTCACATAATACATCCAAAAATATCATGAATTTTATTATCTTTGGGAACTAGCTACATATGAAAAAATCATAAACATGGAATAAAACAACATTTTAGATATATTCCTTGACATGAATTTATAATTCCAAGGATTTAAATATATCATTGGAAAAAATAGGGACATAAGTAAGAACATGTTGACCAATAAAGCCTATTAGAGGGGTAAAGATGGCATAAGAAAATAAATGATATAGAATATGAATTTAAATGTGGATTAAAAACAGTATTATTCATAATCATTAATAATGAGACATGATATAGCATGATAAATATAAAAGATAACATGGAAAATGTGGAAACAACTTAAAATACACACTCATAAACATAGTTCAAGGATCAACCCTCCATGATATCATGGAGGATAAATTCCTATAATGGGGTCATGTGCACTCTCCATCAAATTGTGATGTAACATGATACTATACATTATATGATGCATTAGAGCTCTATCTAGGTACACCCATCATATTTATTTCATGATCAAGATTATGTGTTACACATATATCATAAAACATAGGAATATTTATCATTATATGTTATTCCAAATTCATATAGTATGAAATAAAAATTTTAAGACCCTAATAAAAAGTATATTATAATAAATTTTAACACCATTGATAGGAATTAGGAAAGATATTCAGTACAACATTTCTTTGACATGAAAAATTGTGAGGATGTTTCAGCGACATACTGACCTCAATTAAGGATTCATAAAATTTGGTAATACAAATATTCAAGAATCTTGAATAAAGAACGTAATCTAAAAAATATTTCAGCATTGTACTGGTTGAAAATTAATATCATCAGAGGATTAATTAGATGGACATGGGATATCATCATTTATAAATTAAAAGGAAAATTTGATGAATATTGAAGAAAATATTACAACATAATCAAAAAGGTTTTAATATACCAAACATAAAATAATTTCTTTAATAGAAATGAGAAGAGATAAATCCCTTATGAAATTTCAACATAGTAACAGGTGTATGTAAAATGCCATGGTAGGATTAATGAGTTTAAAATAGGTCTATAATCATGTATATATAAAATAACTATATTTCAGATATTAAAGGAATATCAGAACACGGATAAAAAAATTAACAATCATAACATTAAATAAGTGCTTCAAATAAAAAATATTGGAATATAAGTTATGGGATTTCGGTATAGTAGGGGCATAAGAAATGGTCCAAATTTTAGTGGATAAATGATCTATAATTAAAATAACACAAACATTAATGTAATATAACTTTAATAAATTAATTAAATTATAATCAATTGAAATTATAATGATTAATTTCGATGACTCTTCTGGAATTTAACGAATGCAAGGAAGATGAGGATCCCTTAGTTGAGTGTGTGAATCTAAAATCTTAGGAGGAATGTTTTTAGAGAATGGTTGCACCTTGGTAAGACTATAGAGTGTGTAGGGTATAGTTTTTATGTTTTATATGTGGTTTAATGAAGTGAAATGGAATTTTGAGCATGTTTATAGAGTAAATGAGGGGGATTTCTTCATTTTTTAGGTTTTGGACTCTTCATTATAAGATATTCAAAACCAAAAAACCTCTGATGGTTTTTTTTCATGGTTTCATCCAAATTAGGGTGGTTTTTGTTATTATATATGTTTATGGTCTGAATATATTAAAATAATGTTGTTTCCAATTTTTTGTTGAGTAAAACTCTTAAAAATGATTTTAAAACTACAAAATATATTAAAGGTTTTTCTTATATAATTATATTAAGGGAAAAACATTTATTCTATCATGGATCCCATATATAGTAATTATTATATCACTTTTAGTTCATTATGACTTCAAAAAACACAATTTACTTTTATATGATATTAATTTTTTTTACTACAAATCAAAACTATCTCCGAAAATAATTAAATTTAAAAATTGTGTAAATCTGATTGTATGATTAAAAACTATAATAAAAGACATTTTTAAATTATTTTATATATTAGATAATATTTAGTTTTTTTAAAACAATCAAATTTATTAAATAAATTTTTGGTTTTTCTCACAATAAATGTTCTCAACCCCTTATAAAAAATATACATTTTATCATAAAAATTATATGATCGTTTATATTTCATAAAATTAATTATGAATAATTTTTTTTGAAAGTACTATAAAATTAAAAAAAATAATTTATTTTTCAAGATAAAACCCTTAATTTATTACTCATAATAACAAAAACACTATTTTGGTTTCAAAATAAAAAATGCGATTTTAATGAAACTTATTGCTTGATCATTTAAAAATTAAATATAATAATGAATAAATATTTTCATCATTTAAAGTAAGAATAAATATTAATATCCATAATATTATTGTTACATTATTGTTTCTATTTGTTATATTTTTTCTACCCTTAATCAACATATTTTCCATTTACTATGGTATTAAATATTTACAAAAAGTATTATTCATTTTTCTCTAAAATGAAGAATTAATTATTTCATATAATTAGTAATGATGATTCCTAATAACGAATTAATTTTTTTTAAATATTTTTCCTCAGGTGGAATAATTTTAATTAATATAAAACCCCCAGTCATTTGGGAATGTGTTTTTCCAAAAAATATTATATTAAGGAAAATATGACATTACATTAACTATATAACAATAAATCCTTATTATATGAACTTCAATTCATAAATATTTATATATTATATAATGATTCCATTTAGAATATTTATCATTTGTGGCTATTGTTCTTAATTATAATGGAGAAACATAATTCATTACAAAAACGTTTTTATAAAAATTTGTCTTTGAAAATAGGATTATTCAAAAATTTAGTATAAATATGATTCATATTTTAGTAATTTAATTAAATATAACTAACTAATATTTATCCTATAATTAAATAAAGATAAATAATAATTATACTTTTAAAATAATTTACTTATAAAATAATTTCAATTTTACACAAAAATAGTATTTTCACAGTTAATTGAAATATATATATTTTCAAATAAATCACAAAATTCCATTATACTATAATTTAGATGTGGAGATAAACAAAACTGGGATCATTTTATAAATATTTTTCCAAAAAAAGTTATATTGAATAACTATAATATTTTTTTAAAAAAACTATATTTGATGAAATTAGATTTTGAAGAATAAAATGTAATTAAAAAATGTATTAATTTTTTACAAAGCATTTATGAATATATTTAGGATATATATATATATATATATTAAATTAGTTAATCATAGTTATATATAAGAAATTAATGGATGTATAAAATTTTTATATTAAAATAATCATTATTTCTGGTGCATATGCTCTTAAACACATTTTTCTTTTTAAAAATCATGGTGTTATATTCTTCACCTTATTAATAAATTTTTTCCTTGAAATTTAATCATATACACATTAAGTAATGTTTTTAAATATTAAAATATATGTATTTAAAAGCCATATTGTAAAAATTATTGATAAAACATCCTCTTGAAAAGTGATAACGGGATGTGTGAAGGACATCACATAACTATGTTTCCATGTAGGATAAATTTAGTTGAATGTGAAAACATAGAAAATAAAGTGAATAATTAGAATAATGAAGTAGTTGATTGTGATAGATAACACAATTTGAAGATGGTCAATGACCACAATACGATAAATATATGATGGATAAAATGGCCTTCAAGTCATCAAAAATAACGATAATATGAAAAAAAAAATTAACATTATTTTCTTAGATTTAGGTAATTCTTTTATAATATATTCATGGAATCTAAGGAAATACAACATCTGGAATAGTATAACCAATTTACACTACAATATCAACTTTTTATATTAATAATAATATCTAATGATCAATTTCTTTTATGCTGAATCACCATTATCATATAAGGGATCACATAATACACCAAAGAATAAACATCTATTCTTCATATATTTCAATAAATCCCAAATTGTTATTTTAATGTATGCCAATTCATTAATATATTAAAATCCCAAATTGAAAAAATATTCAAAAATAAAAATATATCTTATTCCTTAAATAAACACTGAACATTAATGGTTCAACATAAAAATGACACTTATTCCTTAATATATGACGTTATAAACCTTAGTTTTTTTAATATTTGATCTATTATCTAAAATATTCCCATATGGTAATTTTTATTACTTTAATAATGGTTCATAATGAGCTTATTAATTTAACATATCATATCCTATAGGAGTATCAAAATAGAATCACAATAAGGCCCATTATTGTGTACCTGGTTATCCTGAGTCAGGCACAAGCCACCATGCCAAATTTTTCACCCCTAGGTACATCTATGGTAAAACCTCATCAACTTATAGTATCCAAATATGAATTTATTTTCCTAAGGAACCACATAATATATAATTACCAAAATTTAGGTATATCGTCTTAAAAATTTTCTTATACCAAAGGTGTTCACTATAGTTTTCTAATCCTATTCAAAAAAATAAATAAATTTTTTATCTTATACAAACTATAAAAATACATTTCTTTATTACACATTTATTCATGATTTTTTACATAAAATCAAATATAATATAATAAAAAATATATAGTTGTATATTTTATTTGAGAATTAGTTACATAGAATAACATGTTAAACATGGTATACAACAATATTATTGAATTCATCCTTAACATGATTTATACTTTTAATGGAATTAAAAATACATGGATAACTTAGGGACATACATAAAAAATGGTGATCCATAAAGCCCATCAAGGGAGTGATCATGGGATTTGGAAATATGTGTTAGAAAATAGGCATATAAATTGGAACCCAAAATATCAGGAATCGTAAAAAATAACATCAGGGCATGATATAACATGATATTCATTAAGACATCACCGAAAATGATTGCAAACCATATAACATTGAAACATAAGAATAGGTCAATGCAAAACCCGGAGAAAAAATAATTATGTAAAATTCTCCATCAATGAAATAGGTTCATTATGTTTCATAATGTGATATATCATGATACTAATTGTTGCACAATTCATTTTAGTGCTATTAGGTTACACCAACCATTTTCATTTCATTCTCATTCTTCCGTGTGACACATATATCATATAACATGGATTCATTCATTATCTCAATTTATTAAACAGTAAAGGAGTATGGAATTCATATATATAAGCCTCCAATAGAAAGTATATTTTCATAAATGTGATCACCCTTGATATTAATATGGTAAGGTATTCACTATAGAATTAATTTGGTAAGGAAAATCATGGGGGAATTTTGGCAACATAATGACATCACATAAATATTTATAAAATGGATTAATTTAGGAGAAAAGGTTACGTAATAAAATTTAAATAAAATTGGTAGTTAGTGGGACAAGGAAATACATATAAAATTATTAAAAATATTATATATGTGTAATTAAGATAATTGAATAATGAAAACAATCCAAACTGTATTTTGGTATGGTAATGAGTGTATTTAAAAGAACATGGGAGGCTTAATGACAAGTAAGGGGGATATAATTATTTATACAATAAATTTAACGTAATCTGAATATAGAGTATCATATTGAAACATAAGAAAATAGAACATACAAGATATAACATAAAATAATTTCATGAATGGAAATGAGAAGAGAGATATCCTTTAGGAAACATCATCATAGTAATGACTATACATAAGGATCTTGGTATGATTAGTGAGATTGAAAGGTGAATACCATCATATATACATAACAATTATAGTATTTCAGATATTGAATAACATATACCATCATGAAAAAAATGGAAAATAATAATCACAACATAAAATAATTGATTGAATAAAAACGAGAGTGGAAGACCACATTCAGAATGTTGACACTCTAATGGATTATGAAAGGGTTAAAATGAGAGATGATAAATGATAGGTTATTAATATAAAATCATTTTTATATTTGGTTAATGATGAAAAATTATTTTATATATAACACATTGAAATTAAGAAGACTAATTTCAGTGAAGATTTTTTATTTGAATTATTGAGATGAAGGTGAGGATCCCTTACTAGTGCATTTGATACCTATAAAATGGAAGGGGCTTCTGGAGAGCTTGGGGAAACCATGGAAGGACTTATGAGAGTGTAAGGAAGAGTATTGAAATGCAAAAAAGGGGTTGAGGAGGTATTAAACTGGAGAATATTTGGTTTATTGGGAAATAAGGGGGATTTATTTATTGTTTAGGTTTTCTACTATACATAATTATATATCCAAAACCACCAACCATACCATGGTTTTTATGCATGGTTTCTTACAAATGGTTGTGGTTTTTAATATTTTTTAAGTTTAATGGATTAAAATATTAAAATAATTTCCCTTTTTATCTTAAGGTTAATCTCACTCAAAATGAAATGATTTTAAAACCTCAAAATATATTATAGATTTTGTAAGACTAATAGTGGATTTAAAAAAATCATATCTAATAAATATTAAATCACATTATTAAAAATTTTAGTTCTTTAGATTCTAATGAATCTCATTTATTTTAATTATTAAATAACATTTTATTCACTATGATGTCATAAAACACAGTCTATATTTATACGATAATTATGTTTTTATTAAAAAAAATTGATTCTCGTAGAAAATTCGTAAAACTTTTCCATTAGATAATTTTATAATAATGACTCAAAAATTCTAATACATTTTATCTTTATATTTTAAAAAATATGATAATATTAAAGTTTAATACAAAATTGACATTTCATAAAAAAAATATTTGTTTTTTGGACGATAATAGTTTTCAAACCATTATAAAAATTATATGTTACATGTAAAAAAATATGATTATTTATATTTGATTAAAAATATTTACTAATAAAATTATCATAAAAAATCTAATTTAAAAAATACAAAATTTTCGAATATAAATTCTTAATATATTTATAATATTAATCAAAAATAATATATTTTGTTATAAAAATATTTAATTTTTTTGAAAATGATTGAATAAAAATTTATAAATTAAAAACAATAATGAATAAGAATAATCATAAATTCAGAGATAATGGAGTATTATTATTCATTATTTTGGGTTACTGCATTTCTAGTCCCTATTAAATTATTTTTACGCTTAATCAATATATATTACTTTTATCATCGTAATAAATATTTAATACAGTTTCTATTCATATTTCTAAATACTAAAATATATAAAATTAAATTATATTAAATATGTTCATTCCAAATATAGAATTGAATATATCAAAATTAGTTCTTAGAGGTGGAGGGCTATTATTTAATATTAAACTCACAAGCATGATGGAATGTGGTTTCAAAAAAAATATTTCAAAAAAATATTCTAATGGAAATTTATTTACCTTTATATAAAATTAAAACAAAAATTATACTTTTATGTTCCTTGAAATATCAATGAATTGAAAAGTTTACATAAAAAAATATTTTTCAATATTCACTAAAAAATTAATATTTTCAAAAAATCCCAAAATTTTATTGTATGATAATATTTTTATGCTTATTTGAAAAATGGATCTCATATTATCAAATAAAAGTATTGAATTTTCAAAAAAATAATTATAATATATTTATTATAAATATAAAAATCGATTTTTGAAGAAAATATATTTTGGAGAACAACTAATTTTTTGATTACTTACTAATAATTTATAAACATATTTAGGATATATATATATCATAAATTATTTAATCCAATTTTATGTATACCCTAATTAGTGGAAGAATAAAATGGTAATCTTAAAATATTAGTTGTTTTTATTTCATATTCTATTAAATATAGAATTCTAATTTAAAGAATATGGTGTTACAGATTGGATGAACCAAAATGATTTTATGTTGTGAAAAGGAGAGGAGATATTAGCCTTTTATAAGTCAGGTGATTGGCATAATTGTAATTTTCTAAAATAAAAATAACTACAACTATATTTTATAGGGAAAAGGTGTCTATAATTGATTATTTTCAATCCTTAGAATTAATTAGGTCTAAATATAGCAATAAAATTGAATTTATATTGGTTTTATGTTATTATATCCCTCTTATAATCTTATTATTACCCCTTTTAAATATATTTTTACTGTTTCTTTAGTAAATGAATTTTTTTATTTTTTCTCTTCATTATGGTAAATAATTATGTTAAATATATTATATAATATAATTTCTCTTGATTACAGAAATGGATTCAATTTTTTAAATTACAGTCATATAAGTTGAAAATGTTAATTTAAAATTAATCATTAATACATGATGAGAAATATGGTTTTTAAAATGCAAATGATCAAACGTTAACAGAGATTTTATGTCAAAATAGAATATTTAAATTATTCTAATGACTAAAATTTGATTATTACATATACGTATTAATTATTATTATACATAAACCTATTTAAAATGAAAAAAAAATTTAGAAATAATTTATATAAATTTTAATTTTTGGATTAAAGTTCATTATTTTTATGTACTTATAAAAAATGAAACATTTCATTAAAAAAACTAACTATAATATAATTTTGGAACTAAAATTTATATAGATTAGTTATTCATAATTATTAATTTCTTTAAAACTAGTAATAAAATTTATTTTAAATTATGTGGGTCAATTACGAAAAAACCAAATATTAAAAAAAATTAGTTTTTTAAAAAACATTTAATTTTTATTTTAAATGATTATTATTAAATTTATAATAATGAAAAAATAATAATTTTTATAAGTAGTTAGTACTACTAATACATTCTAATTTAAGTGCTACATTATATTGGTATACTATATTTCAATTCACTTAGACTTGGTGTTGCATGTTATGCATGCTTTTGAAGTGAATAAATTTAATGTAATGCATTTGAAGGGTTTTTATGCTAATAATTTCAAATCCCACATTGTATCAAATAAAATAAAATTTTTATATTTATATTTGTGGTTTTAAAATCTCCCCACAAAAAATAATTAGTTTCCTTGAAATATAAACATGAAAATGTTTATTAGTCTTTTAAATTTAAAAATAACATGGGTGAAAACTGAAGTCATAAATAAAAATAATAAAACGTCATCTTACTAAGAGAGAATGGGATATAAAATTCTCATAGATATTGACACAAATATGGTTTACAAATAGGATAACAAATATGTAATTTGAAATCATAGACATAGAAAAGAAAAATAATACCCAAATACCGATAGAGTGTAAAAGAGAACATGTACATGAGGAAGTTGATAAATATAATTACATAAACCAGAGGTGTAAAAAAATTCATTAATATCATAAAAAATTATAGCAATTGAATAAATATTTCAAATCATTGTCTTTATAATATTTTTTATTAATTCTTATACTCTATACAAATGGAATGAAATATTTCTTCTTGAAATATTTTATTCAAAGGCACAATTCCAACCATTGGTTTTTCCTCGATCAATTTAAACGTCGTCTCTTACTCTGAGATATGAATATCCAAAAATAATTTTTTATGACAAAATCAAAAAAATTATTTTTTTAAATGGTTATTATAATAATGAAATTGTATCAAAATTTACTTCCCATTTTAAATAAAACAAAATATTATTGCATAGTTATCAATTAACACCAAATGTTCATCATAATTTCTTCTATAACAAGTTTACCATAATGATTTTTAAAAATATCGCTTCAATTATTTTGAAGGAATGTCACAGAATCAACATTATATTCCACAATAATTTTATAGTGGATTTTAATGTCACATTCCAATTATCAGTAAACATTGATCTCTATAGAACACTACTGAAAAAATTCAAGTTTGAAAATATAACTTTTTATGATGTCAAATATATTATATATATCTAAACATGTAGTAAATTATAAAAAACATAACATAATAAAAAATCCAATTTCATTTTCACCAATGGATTCCCCTAAAAATATCAAATACATTATTATAGAAACATCGAGAACATATTAAGGGGTTCCATTCATAAATCATTTTGTTTCCAAATTATTCAACTTTCTAATAAATCATTTTTCTTGGTACTATTAAACACATGATATCAAATACTATAATATGTAATAAAAATATAAATCCTTATACATTTTTTAGATTCATATATCAATAATATAATCAGTTAAATACTCCTAAAACATAAATCATCGATCAAAATTTAGAATAAAAGTAATCATTCAAATTTAGATGTATAGATACCAATAACATAACCCTAACCCACTATCATATTCAAAGGTATATTTTCTTTTCTTCTAATAGAATTAATTTTTTATATTCCCCCAATAGAATATTGGTGGAAGTATTTCACATTATAATGTTCATTAGATCCATTTAAATCTCTATCATAGGGGCCTTTCTCTCCACAATTTTATAAAAATACCATTACCATCAACTATGTACCAAGGTGTTTCATTTTTTAATTACTAATAATGGAAAGATACATAATTTACATCACCACATTATCCTTATTTTTCTGTATTATCCTCTTATTATCTTTCTTTCCATAAAATCTGTTAGTCTTCGATAATTATTTCTCTATTTTGATGTCACATAAAAATGATTCATTATTTGATGAAAATTTTTGAGAGACTAGCACCATTCATAAATAGAGATTAATTCCTTCAAATAAATTTTCAATAATGAACTATATACTATGTAATTAATCCATAAAAGACTTATATATACTATTAATTATATGTTCATACTCTAAAACACATTCATCATCATTTTCATTAATCCATGGAAAATTATTTTCATCTCAGTTTTTTCTATAAAGGTAAATATCTATCAAATTTTATCTCCATAAAATCATTCCATTTCATGAGTTATGTTTCATCTTACTCTCATGAATTCTACATCAGTAACCACTATTTTTTGACATCACATTTGTGAACATAAAATTGATGTGTACCATTTTATTTTAAACTATTTACCAATGCCATAAATGTATTTTATTAATATTTAATACATTTTTTGCTACTATTAGTTTAGTAGTCCCCAAAATGATATGTGATTTTATCACCAAAAGAAATCCAGCATAATATAATATTGATTTGGAAGAGTATTCCCCATCTAGGAAAGGATATTTTTTATAACATGATTAATCTTCACAAATATTTTCATATTATTTTATATTTTAATACTCATGGATTTTGATTATTCAGAGGACCAATATCAAAAAAGTCCAAAAGTATTAATTTAATTATTCCTTTCCGGATACATTTATAAATAATATTATATAATATATTAGAATAAAAAAAATTGAAATTTAAATAATAATATATAATTCTTTTTTAATATTTAACATTTTGAGTAAATAAATCTTTTTTGTATCTTATACTTGTTTTTACGTGGGATATATTTATTTTCAATTAATTTATAATGGAATGGAAATAAAATTTGAACTATCCTATGAATATCACTTTTTAGTATCAAGCGTGGTGTGATGTAAGGCATCATTTATTAAATTTAATGATGATTACTTCATGATCAATGTTCCCTTTTCAGATTTTTTTACCCCATGGAACCTCTATGATAGATATAATTCCAAATTCTGTATCCATACGGGGATGTATTTACTATGGAAAAAAATAATGTCTTCAATATAAATATATTAGTTTTTTCATAAAAACTTATGATTAAAGAACATCATATGTTTATGCTTGATAATATATGTTTTTCAAAATCATTTTCCTATGATTTCAACTAAAAAACCCATACAAATAGTAACCAATGTAAAACTTATTATCTTGGTGCCGATGTCTGCACTATTACATTTCCATAGTTAAAAAGTATTAAATACTAAAGAACTTGATAGTTTAATGGTGTTGTATAATCATATAAATATATGATACCCCATTTATATTGGGAATAAAACATAATACCTAATAAAATAAAATTAATTACATCCTTAAAAAAATATTAATTAATTAATAATTATATAATAGATAAATTAAACACCATATAGATGATCCCCAATTTTTTGCAAGGTTTATATACAAAATAATCTATCATAAATCAATAAATAATAATCAATAGGGTATGTTAAATAAATTACCACTCATTCCATTTAATTAATTACAATTATATCATAAGTAAATAAAATATAATTAATATGGATATGTATTTAACCGAACACACATTACATTTAAATAACATAACCATCATTACAATATAATGAATAATTTATATGAGTAGGTAAAAAAAATAAAGAAAAAACCATTTATTCCATAAATTTGAATAAAAATAATCCATATAAGATATTATTGTGAAAATTTAATGGATATTGAAATTATCTTAATTTTTAATGAATGATATCATTCATTTTTAGATTTCATGAATCAATCAGATGATAACTATACCATCTGGCCCATTCATAAGGGCTTCAAAATTATTGGGTATAAATTCAACTATTTTTTATAACTTGAGTAAAACTATTGTGTAAAACTCATCTATTTTGATCAATTGATTTTTATAATGACATTTATTGATGCATTGAGGTGCTATATATAAATGGGCCCAACCAATGTCTCTATGTACAAATAATTCCCCATATTTGAAATGATAATTTATGTTTAGGAAAAAAATACCTTTTCAATGAATATACAAATTTACTGATGTAAACATATTTATCAATTTATACCTATAAAAATTGAATAATATTTTATATAGGAAACATATTTAAATAATTTATAAGGTTGATGAAATGATCATATCTATCATGTGATGATATGAATATTTAAGAAAAATTTATTTCCCATTGAAGATGAATTACATAAATGTTATTAATTTGAAAATACACTCAAAATTTAAAAAGAACCTTAAATTGAACAATAACATTTACCACTTGGTCATTTTAAAGTCAAATCTATTTTGATTGAATGAATAAATGTGTAACAAAAAATATTAAGGTGTATAAATTTATCTTGATATTACATATCAACGGGGACATATATACACCACATAAATGTGAATTGGTTCATAATAAAAAATATGGCTCATCGTAATATAAATTGGGATTAAATCCCTCACCATATGATTTCTTCAGGTTGAAAATCACTTATCTTCATGTATAGTGTTTTTAAAAATTTAAAAAACTTATTAACATAGTATATATATATATATAATATTATATTATAAAATTTTAATATCTTATAAAAAAAATTAAAATAATATTTCATTATTTTCATGGTTTATGGTGATAATTTCCTAGTTTTCTCATTCATTCCTTATTATGAAAGTACTAATTCATGTTTATATTATATTGTTTCGTCATCTCTGGAATAATAATCATAATATAAATATCATATTTTAATATCAATTTTAAATTGAAAACTTATCATAGATGATTGTTACAAAATATAATGTACCTTAAGATCATGGCTATGGTACATCGTACATGCACATTAATTGGTGAGCAGTTTATCGTCTACTATGAAAACATATCATTGAGTTGGCATCTGTTGTCTTCACATTGAATATGTGGCAGTACTACTTGATGGGAGATCGGTTTATCGTCTACTATGATCACAAGAGCCTCATATATATCTTTTCTCAGAAGGATGTGAATTTGAGACAGAGGCAGTGGCTTCAGTTCCACCATGATTATGACTTTGAGATCGTTTATACTCATAGGAAGGAGAACGTAGTGGAAGATTCTCTAAGCAGGAAATCCAGTTCGCAGTTTGCTGGATGAGGCGATGAGGTAGTTATCCTCTTTATGGTTATCCATCGTGGATAGAGATGAGGGATATTACATTTAGTGGATGGTTGTTACCCATCCATTATTACAATGATTCAGGGAAGCACAAGTCAAGGATGCTAGCTGTGAGACTCTACATGCTCAGATATCTACAGGTGATGCTGCTGATGGATATCAAAAGGTGGGGAGCACTTTGTTCTTTTCAGAGGGTTCACAGTAGTACCAGTGACGTTTCAGGAGGAGGTTCTGAGTGAGTTCCATAAAACTCCCATGGTGGTGCATCCAGGTGTGGAAAAGATATACCAAGACCACCGATGACAGTTCTGGTGGCCAAGAATAAAGAAGAGTGTGGCATAGTTTGTTTCTTGGTGACTTACATGTCAACAAGTAAAGGATGAGAACCAGGTTCAAGATGGTTTGACTAATCCCCTTGAGGTACTAGAGTGGAAGTGGGATGGGATATCCATGTAATTTGTGATGGGTTTACCACAAATGCTGAGGAGACACGATGCCATCGAGGTGTTCATTGACTGAATCACCAAGTCGGCCCTCATCCTAGGCATACAGAAGCAGAGTTCAGTAGAGATCTTGAGATGCCTGTATGTGTAGGAGATAGTTCGAATTCATGGAGTGCCATCAATGATTGTCTTATATCGTGATGCTAGTTTCACATCCATTTTTGGGAAGGGATTGCAAGAAGATTTTGGGACTTCATTACCATTGAGAACAACATTTCATCCTCAGACTGTTGGACAGACAGAGCGGACCATCCATGTCCTGTAGGATATGCTACGATCTTAAATACTTGACTTCGGTCATAGCTATGAGGATCACCTACCACTGGTGGAATTTCCTTATAACAATAGTGATCATTCCACTATTGGTATGGCACCATTCGAGGCTTTGTATGGGTGACCTTGCAGGTCACCACATTGTTTGACTAACCTAAGAGATTCACCACTCATGGGACCAGAGATGGTGAAAACTACTACATAAAAGGTGCAAGTCATCCTGGAGCAGATGAAGACTTCACATAGTCAGAAAAAGTCATATGATGACAGGTGATGGAGGACCTTGGAGTTCGAGGAGGGAGACCATGTGTTCCTTCGGGTCTCACCTCAACGGGGATTGCGAAGATTTGACCGAGGCAGCAAGATATCTCTAAGTTTCATTGACCCTTTTCTGATTATGAGTAGAGTTGGAAAGGTAGAATACATCTTGGCTCTACCTCCTCAGATGGACCGGGTACACAACATATTCCATGGGTCGCAGCTACAGAGGTACGTGCATGATCCATTACACTTTATTGACTGGGTGAGCTGGACATCGATGATAGAGCAACCATTGATTAGTACCCAGTAGAGATCGAGGATCAAAATGAGAAGATCCTTCATGGTAAAGATATTCCTTTAGTACCCATCTTGTGGTAGCAGATGAATATCCAGGAGAGCACATGGAATAAGCAGGCTCAGATCAGTGCGCAGTACCCGTATCTTTTTGAGTTGCCTTTGTTTTGGATTTTCGAGGACATAAATCCCTTAGTTGGTGAGGATGTAATGTCTCAGATATTTCCATATATTATTTCAGTATTATATAGGAATTATTTCAAGACCAGTCTTTGATATGACATGCAGTTCTAAGGCCCAGTGATCCCAAAACAATTTTTTAAATTTAATTAAATAATTAAATTATAAACACATATGGTTTCATGAAAAATTGGAATAAATCCTGAATGGGTGCTCAGATAAAAAATCTTTGGGCACCGTTGTGTTAAGAGCGGCGATTTTACATTAGGCATGTCCTAACATCAGTTGGCGCAGGTCGGTGGTGAAATTCAGTTTTCGTACGTAACCGTAATAAAATATTTAATAAAAATATTTTACAAAATCATTCTACAGAGAAATATTTTTCAATCTTTTAAGTGAAGATTTCATAGGGGCTTAGGGTTACAGTTCTTGTAACCCTGAATTTCCCCCGAAGGCTCCAGAAAGCTCAGGGAGAAACCTCCCAATGTGGCAACGCCGTTATTGACGAGTTTCACCGGAGAGGATGATGTGGTGACAGTATCTTCAACAATTAATGCCACTGATCCAGGTTGGGTGTTTGATCTGTTTGTGATTTCTTTCTCGTTCTTGATATCTATGACGGACATAGACCAATAAATGAACAGATTGGACTGTGGATTGATCGTTATGCCGTATGGGTTATCTATGGGATCTTCTAGGGATTGATTCATAAAGGTTTTTTTGGCTTCGTTTAGCCTTATAACGGTGACGAAGAAAGATCGACACAAACATCGATCGAGGTTTGTTCCTCTCGATTTGTTGTGACTTTCTTCCCCGATTTCTCGCGTTCTTCATGTGAATTCTATGTGTTCTTCAAGGAGGTATGAACGATGGATCTTTATGCTTTAATTATGCAATGAAACGATCCCAAACTAAAGACCTGGCATCAGGAAAACCCCATGGGGTGCAACGGTGGTGGCGATGGATGAATTGAAGTAGATCAGAAGATATCGTTCTTCGAAAGATTTCTTCATGGGTGACCAGAAATGAATTTTAGAGCTAATCGAAGGTCTGAAACCCACAAATTAGCATCACTATGATGAGGAGAACATATATCTCGAGATTCACAGAAGAATGATGATAGATTGTGAATCCGGAGGTTTGGCTGAGGTGTGAGGAAGAAGGCAGCGCTTCTGTAAATTTCCCAACAACACGTCCTGTAGTATGGGCTACACTGAGTGTATTCATCAGCGGGTCACCTGGCGTGTACTCCGGGAGGACACGAACACAAGGAGTGTACATGGACAAGGACTGGGCATGTATACCCTTCCCCAGCCAGACCCAGCCAGATACACGGGATACCCCGTCTACTGGTACATGGGCAGGACGACACAGACAAAGACCGTGTATGGGCACATGGCCAGTGTACATGGAGAAAACCCCAGGTGCTTGGATAGGGCGTGTGATCCTTCTAAATGATGTGTAGTCCAGTTTTACACACCTCAACTAGAGTCATAGATAATTTACATGGGCAGTACCCAGATTCAAGGAACATGGTGTGTGATCCTACTACATGTTGTGTGACCTGTTTTACATGTCTTGAGCCATTTTTCTTCTGTGACTTTGGCTATATTTCTTAGGGTTCATACCCTTGGTATTTCCCCTAAAGGTTTCCAGTATCATTTCTTACGTATAAGAGTATGATCCCTTCAGTAGGACTTATTGAATAGAGTTGTTGGAATTCCCTCTGAGAGACTTTGAGATGGATCTTTTATTCCTTCCAGGTACCCTAGGAAGATTTCTTGGTATCGACGTCACCTACCTTACCCGAGAGTCTATCCTCTGCTTAGAGGATTCATTCAGACTGAGTTGTTGGAATCAAACCATATCTATTGGTTGTGATCCTCATCTATGCATCATATTCTTATTTACTTGTGGAGTGTGTTATCCCGGAATGAGTACTTCGTATCTCTCTCTTCAGACCTAGGAGTGTGTTCTCTATGTTGCGTGCTTAGTGGAATCTTCGAGCTGGATCTTAGTGGGGGTTTCACAATAGTTGATCGAATATGAGTATATCTAGATATTCTTGTTATATGTTCTGTTAATAGATACTGTGTAGAGTTGACTGTATCATTCCTTTGTTGTATTTCTTTTGTTGTATTGCTTTGTGGTTTTCGGGGTGTCCTATGGGTATTGTTATACTCAACCCTACATGGGCTTTGCATTCAAGTGTCGTGTCTTATGCAAATGAGAGAGCCTTTGACTGGATTCTAGGTGGACTCGGACCGTATGGTGCTCAGTGACATCAGGCAGTACTAGGTGTGTTCTTACAGCTATGGATTGCAGTCCTGATACCTTTAATTACAGTTTGGACATTGTTACAGACTTTCTTTTGGTGGGATTGTACTTTTGGCCCAGGGTTTTACATTGTTGTACTCTACTTTCTTATTTTACTCTGTTGGTTTGGATTTTAGTGTATGCATACATTTACATTTTCAATAGTTTTTACTATTCAGCTTTGTGGGCTTGGAGATGTGTGTGTGTGTTTACAGGATTATAGTAAATGCCTCCCATGTTAGTGACATGCCTACTCGGTGATAATCACAAACCCATGGCCTATTGAAGGTGGGCTTGGGGAGTTGCGGCATAGGCCCCACTAGGACGAGTCGTGACAAAATATTACATCATTTCAGATGAATATTTGATACATTATATAAACACACTCCTAGTTAAAATAAATGTCCAGTTCCTTTGGAAACATGGAAATGGTGAAAACAAATTTATATGACAAGTATATCATCGTACACTATGTTCTTAATATGTATCTCTATTCTTATAAAAACCATATATAATACATTTTACATAACATTTGGAGAGAAAACAAAATAATGGGTGACCTCATATTTTTAGCATGGGTAAACTAGGGAAATTTCCAAAGCATAACATGAGAATTAGGGAAAAAAACTGAGAATAATATATGAAAATGATAGCCTATATATAAATTATAAAAATTTTGAGTTATAGAATAATGAATGGATGTTCATAATACATGATTAATATGTAAATAAAGAACATTATCCATGAGATCATAACATTGTCATATAACATGGAATTGTGGCATGCAAATAAGCATAAAATTATTTTCTATAGTATTCAAGGCTCACTTACAACACTAATGTAATAGAATGGGTTCAAACCTAAAACCATTATATTAGTAAAGGTTCACTCCCAAGATCATTATAGTGGAAATTTTCTTTACTAAACAGGGTTCACTCCCAATTCTAGGCTTATCTATACAGTTTGAAATAAAATCCTTAACCAATACCTTGGGGTGATATAGGACCCACCTTTTACATAGTAAAAACAATATTTCAGAGTCATACTGGATCACACAACAATCATCATATCATATAATATGAAATGAAATGGGTTTTATGAACAATTATCATATCACAGCCTATGTAAAAGAGAAAGGTTTGATAATCATTTCATTATTTCATCATTGCATATCCCATGAAAAGAATATGTTTTCATAAACATTTCGTTATGGTATATCTCATATAAGAGAATACTATTTCATAAACATCAATATTTTATAATCATAAATCATTCTGAGAAATAATAAGAATTGTATTCTTGGATCATATCCCCATAAATTCATATGTAACATCAGAAGATGTCATCATAGATTGAAAATTATTTTGAAAATACACTTAGAAATTTTCTTAAGGAAATTGGATTTATTATGAATAATTTTTTTTCCCAACATATTTTACAACATTTATGTGATCAATTTACTTGTAAATAATGAGTAAAAACATTAAAGGAAGCATAAAAATACATTAAACCATTTTTTGAGGTATATTTCCTATACATTTTCAAAAACACATTAAAAACATAATAAATATTAAAAATAATTTTATTTTAAATCATCTTGAAACACATTAATAGAGGTTTCACAAATCATTTAAACTATTTCTGGATGGAAATATATTTTCCACTTCGAAAATTAAATTTTAAAATATAATATGTAACAATCCAAACATTCCATTATGAAAATTCATCTTGATCTAATTAAATATTTTATTATGGATGTATTAAATGTGATCATCATTGATTTTAGGTTTCTGAATTTTAAAATACTATTAAGAAATGTGACCATTGTTAATATAGTCGTTGAACAGTGATCACATGATTAGTATAAATATATGGCTTTACCAAATCCAATTTACTTAGACAAACTAAGAAATTACCACATCCAATAGGCTTCCCCCAAATGAAGCACATTTGTCAGAGCATAGAAAGGAGCTGGTGTCATTTGGATTTACTCTTGACCAAGCCCATTCTGAGCTTGAACACGATAAATATTGAGTAGAACTGACTATGGGAGAAGTGGATGTTAATATAGATGACCACTCGAGCGATGTTATCTGAGCATGAACACGTCAAATCTTGAGAAGAACTGACAATGAGAGAAGTGGAAGTTAATATAGATGACCACCCGATCGATGTTATCTGAGTCACCCCAAGCATCTGTCGCCATCACACACCTTACCCTTTGGTCTTATGCTAGTTTTATAAGGGGTTATGTAACAAGACCATAACACTATAACTATGTACATTATTCTTGTATAGAGAATATACACTCTTTTTATTAAAACAATGTAAAATGTTTTTAAAGCACAAATATTATTTTTAGTTAATATTGACTCAAAAATCTATTTTGATGAATTAATGGATTTTTTAGTTAAATTATATTTTAATCAATTATTATTATTATTATTAAATTAACTTTTATTAAATATAAATTATCATATAATTTTATGAATGCAATTGTATGTTTTATTATGGTTTGAAAGATGTTTTTGTCAAAACCCATGAATTTTTTACCAATGTCAATTTTTATTTAAAAAAATAAATATTCACATATATAGAAAATTATTTATATGATATGAATATTATTTTTCAATTAGGATGTTGAAATAATCCCATTGTTAATTTTTCATACTTTATTGAGACAGTCAAATTTTTGTGTAAAAATTAAATACCATTCAAGTATATAATTTGTTTTATGACATCATATTGACCCAATAGTGGTGTAATAAAATACTATAAACATTATGTTCAGCCAATATATATTTTACCAATAAAATAATGTGATTTTTAATTTTTTTTATTTATTTTAAAAAGCATTAGTGGACCCTTCAATGCTTATAAAACATTTTGTATTTTTTTAAATTGTTTTCCTTGAGAGTGTGACTCACTTCCACATTAGAAACCCTATTATTTTAAAAAGGTCAGCCCTTGGCCTTAAAAAATATTTTTTTCCACTTCCCTTTGGCAATAAAAATGGAAAAAACTATCGGCTGGTTTGTGGTTTGGATTAGTTTAATGTGTTGTTTCCCAAACCAAAATAATAATGAATTCCCCCTCTTTTTGTAATGCCCCGACCCTAGTTAATGAGGGTCGGTGCATTATTACATAACATTGTCATTATCATAAGGAATCAAGTCCCGAAGGACAGATCGGTTTAGACATCTTGGAAAATATATTACATACATGAATATTACATTACACTTTATAACATACAAAACAAGATAAATAATCCTTTATGAATTCTATTATTCCCTTGGCTTAACCCTGGATATCAATCACAATACACTTCTTATAATCCTGGGAAAAAATAAAACATAGAAAGGAGTGAGCTCAGATTCTCAGTAAGGATAACAATATAGCGGAATCATTAATAAATAATAATAATCATTTAAAGCAATGTATAACTAAAACAAAATCCTTTTAAACATTAACTTAAGTATAATATGGAAAAGATAAAATGGAATAATGCCATTTACTTATTCACATGGATATTCTAATAGTCGAATAATCACATGCAATATCAATTACCACTTTCATAATGATGGAATGTATAATGCCAAAATATCATAACCACGTAGCAAAGGCCTCGTACCAGGATGACAAATAAAATTTTGCCACGGCCTAATGCCAAGACACTAGTTTGTCTCATGGGACCTACCGATGCACAGAGGATCTATAGAGGGCTCCACCCGTCACATATTAAGTCTAATACATTCCTCATATGAACAGGTTTAAACATAACATAAACATTCGTATTAAATCTATCATACAAAATGTAAATACTTTCTCCATAAACCTTGAATTGTAAAAAAAATAACACATCCACAATAAAACATATCACAAAATATTCAACACAATTTGGAAGATTTGTATCATGACAAATCAACATCAAAACAAGTTTAAAATCAACGAAATAATTTTGACATAGATGAAAATGATTTGTAAAATTCATTGAGGGAAATACCCCTTTTTCATGAAAACATTTAAAAGTCACACAATTTAGAAAAGAAGTCATTTAATAACATTTTTGAATCAATGTGTCACATACCACTTTGAAACTTTTTAAAGGAATTAACATTTTAAAAACATTCAAGTCCATATAAATAAATCCTTAAAAACCATTTTGAAGGCATGGACTTTAAAGAGAATGATTTATAAGAATGTATATTTAAAACATTTGAAATGATGTTTTTGTAAAAAGTCCCTAAAAATAATACCTTTGAAAACTCTTTCATAAAACATGGTCATGGATAATAAATATGTCCCAGTAGATACATACGTAAAAACAACCTCAGATAATAAAGAGATTTTGAAATTAACCCTTACCAATTTGGTAACTTACAAAAAATACACTCCATGAAAGAGGTATCATACAATGAATCTGTAAGTATAGATAAATTAAATTTTATAACACAATGAATACAATTAGTCAGTATATACACCACACAAAAGGTAATAGTGGTAATATGGAATTAATCTCACGGGAATAAGGAGTGAGATGAAAACCCCTTACCCTGTAATTTTCCTTGAAAGTGTGTATGGTAACCTCCTGTATAATAGTTAAATAATTTTTATTAAATTATAAAATATTCATATTCATAAATATGATATCATATATGATCTTTTAATATTTATTTGTTAATAATATTTTAGTATTATCGTCGTTTTTGGGGAACTGGTTCATTTTACATTATATGCTTCATTACGTAAGTCGTGTTTGTTATGGATAGGTTTTATCTTATTCATATCAAGAATTATATCATGTACATAAACATTAATTTTAATCATCAGATGATAATTATTCTTTAACAGATGTGATGGGGAAATGAATCTCATCGCGTTCGTGGAGACGGTAATCCGTACGTACGCACGAACGCTACATTCATTTCATTATTCATTTTAAAAGGAATAAAAACCAAATGATACATAGGTATATTATTATACCAGTATAATATAATATCTTTTATGTGTTACTTGAGTTCATTAACACCATCTTTTATACCTTCCATGTATGGTATGTACGAGTCATATCACTTTGAGGGGGTGGTAGTCCGCACTTCTTCAAATGAAATTATTGTATATATATACCACATGAAATGAATAATGGTATGATATAAAATGGAATTACAGATGATTATATATAAACTAAATATAATTAATATCATATTTAATTATAGTTCCATCATAATGTCCACCATGAGAGGTGATAAGATATAATTGAACAATCATCGCTTCGTGAGGCGTTTGGTTGCCATCCACAGAAACATTATGTTCTTCACCCATTAGATGGATGTGTGTGTAAGTGTAGTTTTAATACTTCTAATAACAATATACTATTATATTTAAGATAATTTTTTTATTACAAAATAAAATAATACGAAGATTTTAGGGGTTGGAGAAGTAAAATAACCAAAGAAGCTAAGAGAAATCATTAGCTTTAATTTGGGTAACTTTTTTTGGTTTGTACCAAAAAGTACACTTTAAGTGACTTTTTCCTAAGGTAATGCATCTAATAGGAGGATAGGGATGTAGGGAGATTACTTTTGTAGAGTATGGATGAGACAAAAGGCTTGAGAGGTGTGAGAAATTGGTTAGAAGTGGTGTCCTTTTATAATCGGGATGAGGGGCTCTTTATGAAATGCTTAAGGTATTATTTTATAATAAATTTATATTCAGTTTCTAATGGATATTAAGTGGATAATTCAAATCCTAATGTTGGTATGGGTCGATATAATTTGAACCAAAAAATTTTAGATCGGTTTGGGTCATTATATTAACCTTATCTTTTAGTTTTAACTCTTTGTTAATTAGTTTGACACTTAACATGTCACTTTGTATTTTTATAAAATATAGTTAATAAAATTACTATATACCTACAAGAGACCCCAAAGTTGTCCATTAATGATACAACTATCATGATACATGTCCTTTGTCAGAAACTTATATTTTAGGAATTTAATATCAATTAATAATAAAATATTTGTTTTAAAAACTCTTTTATGTCAATTTTGACACTATTTGGTATTTGATTTTTGTGAAAATCATAACAGCATGATTACTTCTAAAACCATTAATTAAATAAATACTAACATGTCATATTAACCTAAAAAATACGTGTAATTCATAAAAAGTCTGAAATTATATTTATTTGGGTATTTATAATGTCAATTATTTTAATATTTCACTAATAAGGTAATTACTGCATTATCATTGTGTCATAAATAAATTAAATTATTTAATGTATAAAAATTATAAATAAAATACCATTATGTAGGAAAGATTTTTAGATTTCTAAATAATATTTATAGTCGAAAATAAAACATACATTACTCTATGTACAAATTTTGTTTTCTAAAAGATATAGGCTTATGTCATTTTTTTTATTTACTTTAACTAAATTAATATAAAGTGTCATTACCACTTACAAGTGAATCCATGGGGTCCCAAAATCGACTCAAAGATTTACATGTTCGGACATATATCAACCAATAGGGTTAAGACACGTTTTATGGTAATTTATTATTATTATAATATTATTTTTTACTCTTATTTACCGGATTTACATTTTAACCATGGTAAATATAATATTTACCGATGTAATTATTCAAAATGTCTAAAAATAAAAGGTACCTATTTACACAATTTAGACATAATGATTCCAAATATGGAGTCCATTTTTCCAAATTCAAAACAAATATGTGGCAGAAATTAATTTAAAATTAATTCCCGCTGTCAAAACAAAAAACATGTTTTTAAGAGATAATAACTATCAAAAGATTGAAACATGTTTATGTCCGGTTTAAATGTGAAATTATGTTCAATGACCAAAATTTTATTAAATGGTAAAAATATAATCTAAATATACTTTAAAAACACTGAAATTCATCATTTATCACTATTAATTATTTCGATTTAAAAAGTTGTTATTAATAAAAATTTAGTAATTTTCACTATTCATCAAAATATAAAAGTTATCCAAAAAGTACCAAGATTTCATCCTAAGATAATTTTGATATTCAAAATACAAAAATAAAGTCCATTTTGAATGATAAAAGGTATAAAATTTCAAAAAGTATGTATTACTATTCATAAGGGCTAGTTTGATTGGTTGTGGTGTGTGTTAGAACTCGAAGTTGCTTACAAAACACACTATTGTATTATTCAAAGAAGATCATACCGAGGAAGCCTGGGGAGTTACATTATAAATTTTTGATGTCCCCATTCTAAAAAATAAATTTATATAGTCAAATTTAATAAATAAATTTTTAAAATGTTGGATTTAAAAAGGGTTCACCATTAAAAGTCGGTAAAAGTGCATTTTAGAAAAATACTTCTTTTATTTGAAAAAAATAAATTTGGTCATACATTATATCTAAAAAACTCATAATATGGATTCTAAAATTTTAAGTATTATATAAAGTTCAAAATTCAGTTAATATTATTCATAACCTCTTTTGAACGTCTAGTTTGGTATGTCATGGTACGCTTGAACTCGGTGTTGCGTGTATTGCAAGTTATTGAAGTATTTTGAAGAAATAACGCACTATGAAATATTAGGGTGTTACATTCTCCCCTATTTCATTAAATTGAATCTTCTCAATTTGAAATTTTTCTTAGAAAATAAAAGGTTGAAAATAGAAAATATATTTGTGTGAAAAACCACATCGGAAATTGGGTTAATAATATTTAGTCTTAATAAGAGGAAAAGTGAAATGAAAGTGTCACCAAAAAATTATCATCTATATTATGAGAACATTTGTGGAAATTAGAGACATAAAATTGGTGGAAAAAGGTAAATATTTATAGGTAGTGGTTGAGGTTATCAATCACAAACAAGTATAAAATTGAGGTCCTTAAATTCATCAAACTATGATGATTTGAAATACCATTAGTTCAATAAAACATAGGGTATTAGGATAACACATTTTTGGTTTTAGAAACACTTAAAAAAAGTATAAGTATTAATTTCTTCATAGAATAAGCGAGGAAGAAAAATATATTCTTGACAAGTAGAGTTCCATCCTTTAAATAATTTCTACCACAAACTCATCTTTCACTCGAAAAGATAATAGAACGTAAAAAATGTATTCTATTTATCCAATTCAATTAGGGTTCCAAAAAATAAATTTTTAATTCATCTAACAGATACTTAAATAAACTACATTATTTAATCCAGGACATCACGTGGGGAAGTGGTAGGTTATACACCCTTGTCGGCCTTCGGTTGCGGGTTCAAGTCTTGCGGCCTTTCCGGACGTGACGGGTTGCCGCCTGACCTCCGGGTTGTCCTTTTATGGCAATCCAAAAATAATCCAAACTAGAACTATCCAAAATACTTCAGTCCAAAATTCATATGGAAGGTAATCATAATGAAGATCATTTTTGCTGTGTAATAACATGTGTACACCATCATCATGTATTATTTTAAAACACTGCAACATCCTAAATTACCATAAAACCTTATTAATTACATTCATGATCCTTTTTCCTTAAAGAATAATGGATATACTCCTTAAATCCAAAAATGTTGTAAACTCCAACAATGATGGAATATAAAAACCACTATTTAGTTTCATGGTAGTCAAGAATATCCAATATAATTTATCCAAATAAATCATGTATTATTCCAAAATCAGTACCTCAATATTAGGACCATATTATGGTTTATCTTTCCTTCAACCGTGTAATTCAAAAGAAATTTAACTCGTTGTAGAGTCACTTTTAGTAGTACCGTAAAATCTCAAATCCTCAATGAAATAGTACTGGAGTACAATCCTTATTTATTTCCCGTACAACATTGATAAGACACATTAATGAAATAATTCCAAAATAACAACAAAAGAATACTAGTCATTCCTCATCATCTGTGGTAGTATCATAACCCTATTATTATCCAATAGAATCATTTTCGACATAGTCTGATGACTGGGAAATTGGTTCGCGTAGTGTCCAAACTCCTTGCAGATGAAGCATTGTACATTTGAAATATTTTTCTTACCCTTGTAGTCTTGTGCATGGTGTCATTTTTCGCCACACTTATAACATACTCCCATTCCCTTAAAGAATTTTCCAAGGTGATTCTTTCTACAGTTATCATATATTGGAAAATCTTCCTTTACCTTCTTTCCTTTATCTGTCCTTCTCTCTACTATCATTTTCTTCTCTAGTATCCCTTCAAAGCCATAGGACTCTGAGAATTATTTACTTATCTTATCAACACATGATACTATTTCTTCATATGATGATAATACATGGGAGACTATTTCCCTTATAAATTGTGGTTTAGGACCATGAAAGATATGATCCTTCTTACTCTTTGGATCATGTGTATTGCTGGAGTTCTCATTCCTTCTTCCAGGCACCATTTCTAAACAATGGAATACACTAGATTATTTAATGAATAGCAATACCTAATCCCGAACTTGTAAAACACTTACATAAATTAAACAGTTTATTGATATAATCCATAATCCTAAAAATGTATTCTTTAAGGAAGTATCTACTCATAATACCTTCATAATGGTTTGTAAAGAAAATGAGAATTATCCTAATCATATCCTCCGGGAGTGTTGTAACCAAGAGTTCATCAAGGCCCGTTGACGTGCCCCAGTTCCCGTTCGAGTCTATCTCAAAGAAGTGTTTTCAGGTTTTACCCTGATGTACATCTATTCCAGAGCTGTCTCTACATGCTCGTATCCAAAAAAGGATTTATTGCTTGGAAAACTTACAAAATCAATACAATACAAAAATTCTAGGAAGTTCTTCTATACTAATCCTCCAAGACTATCATATGGAGATGTGATCTAATCAAAGAATATCAAAATCTAGTTTCCAAGGTTATTAATAAACTTCCTCTAATACCAACTGTAATGCCCCGACCCTAGTTAACCAGATTCGGTGCATTATTACATAACATTGTCATGATCACAAGGAATCAAGTCCTGAAGGATCAGTTTAGCAGTCATGGAAAATATATTACAGACATGGATGTTACATTACAATTCATAACATACAAAACAACATAAATAATCCTTTATTAATTCCATTATTCCCTTGGCTTAACCCTGCATATCAATCACGATACACTTCATGGAATCCCGGGAAAAAATAAAACATAGAAACGGTTGAGCTCAGATGCTCAATAAGGATAACAATACAGAGGAAACTGTAATAAAAAATCATAAACTTTTACGAAAATGTACAACTAAAACAAAATCCTTTTAAACATGAACTTCAGCATAATATGGAAAACATAAAATTAAATAATTCAATTTACTTATTCACATTGATATTCTACTAGTCGAATAATCACATGAAATATCAATAACCACTTTCATAATGATGGAATGAATAATTCGAGACTATAATAACCACATATCCAAGGCCTCGTGTCAAGACTAAAAATAAGATTTTGTCAAGGCCTCCTGCCAAGACACTGATTTTTCTCATGAGAGCTACTGATGCATCGAGGAGCTATAGTGGGCTCCACCCATCACTTATTAAGTCCAATGCATTCCTCATATGAACAGGTTTAAACATAACATAAACATTTGTATTAAAACTAGCATAAAAAATGTCAATACATTCTCCATAAACCATGAATGGTATAAAAATAACACATCCACAGTCAAAGTGGCATTTAATGAAATTTTTGTATCAAAGTGTCCCATACCACTTTGAAACATTTTAAAGGAATTAACATTTTAAAAACATTAATGTCCATATAAATAAATCCTTAAAAACTATTTTTAAGACATGGACATTAAAGAGAAATATTTAGAAGAATAAATATTTAAAACATTTGAAATGATGTTTTAGTAAAAATTCCCTAAATTAATTCCTTTGAAAACTCTTTCATAAAACATGTACATGGATAATAAATATGTCACAGTAGATACTTACGTAAAAACAACCTCGGATAATAAAGAGATTGTGAAATTAACCCTTACCAATTTGGTAACTTACGAAACATACACCCCATGAAAGAGTTATCATACAATGAATATGTAAGTACACATAAATTAAATTGTATTGAAGAATAATAAAATTAGGCAATACATACACCACACAAAAGGTAATAGTGGTAATATGGGATGAATCTCACAAGAATAAGGAGTGAGATGAAAACCCCTTACCTTGTAATTTTCCTTGATAGTGTGAATGTTAACCTCCTGTATAGTAGTTAAATAATTTTTATTAAATTATACAAGAATCATATTCATAAATATGATATCATATAATATCTTTTAATGTTTCTTCCTTAATAATATTTTAGTATTATCGTCGTTTCAGGTGTTAACTGGTTTGTTTTCCTTTAAATGATTCGTTATGTAAGCCGTGTTTGTTATGGATAGGTTGTATCTTATTCATATCAAGAATGATATCAAGTCCTTAAAAATTACATTTAATCATCAAACTATAATTAGTCTTTTATGGATATGATGGGGAAACGAATCTCATTGCATTCGTGGACACGGTAATCCGTACGTACGCACGAACGCTACATTCATTTCATTTTATATTTTAAAAGGAATCAAAACCAAATGATACATAGGTATATTATTATTCCAGTATAATATAATATTTTATATGTGTTACTTGAGTTCATTAACACCATCCTTCATACATTCCATGTCTGGTATGAACGAGTCATGTCACTTTGAGGGGGAGGTAGTCCGCACTTCCTCAAATGAAATTATAGTATATTTATACAATATGAAATGAATAATGGTATGATATAAAATGGAATTATAGAAGCTTATATATAAAATAAATATCATTAATATCATATTTAATTATAGTGTCGTCATAATGGCCACAATGAGAGGTGATAGGATATAATTGAACAATCATCGCTTTGTGAGGAGTTTGGTTGCCATCCAGAGAAACATTATGTTCTTCACCCATTAGATGGAGGTGTGGGTAAGTGTAGTTATAATAATTTTAATAAAAATATCCTAGTATATTTAGGAAACTGGTTTTGTTTCTAAATAAAATAATAAGAATATTTTAGGGGTTGGAGATGTAAAATAAAATAAAAAAAGATAAGAGAAATCGTTACCTTTAATTTGGGTAACTCCTTTTGGATTGAACCAAAAAGGACACTTAAAGTTCCTTCTACCTAATTTAAGGCTTCTTAGAGTAGGGTAGTGACATAGGGAGCTTAATTCGGTAGAGTTTGTATGAGCCAAAAGGCATGAGAGGTGTGAGGAATTGGTTAGAAGTGGTGTCCTTTTATAAGGGGGAGGATGGGCTCTTTAGGAAAAACATAAAGTATTATTTTATAATAAATTTATAATGGATTCAAATGGATAAAAAGTATATTATTAAAACATTAAGGTTGGTATGGGTCTAAATAATTTCAACCAATAGATTTTAGACATGTTTGGGTCATTATACTAACCTTATGTTTTAGTTTTAACTCTTGGTTAATTAGTTTGAAACTTAACATGTCACTTTGTATTTTTATACTATATAGTTAATAAAAATACTATATACCTCCAAGAGACCACCAAGTGGTCCATTAATGATACAAATATCATTATTCAAGTCATTTTTATGAACCTTAGATTTTTAGGAATTTAATATCAATTAATAATATAATATTTATTTTGAAAACTCTTTTATGTCAATTTTGTCACTATATTTTATTTTATTTTTTTGAAAATAATAATCGCATGATTTTTTTGAAAACAGTTAATTAAATCACTCCTATCATGTCATATTAACCTATAAATTTTTTGTAATTCATTAAAAGTCTAAAATTATATTTATTTGGGTATTTATAGTTTTAATTATTTTAATATTTCACTAATAAAGTAATTACTGCATCATCAATGTGTCATAAATTAATTTAATTATTTATAGTATGAAAACTATAAATATAATACCAATATGTAGGAAATAGTTTTATATTTCTAATAAATATTTATAGTCGAAAATATAACATATATAACCCTACGTAAAAAAATTTTTTCTAAAAGATATAGGCTTATGTCATTTTTGTATTTACTTTAACTTAATTAATATAAAGTGTCATTATCACATACAAGTGGATCCATGGGGTCCCAAAATCGACCCAAAGATGCCCATGGACGGACATGTAACTAACAATAGGGTTAAGACACGTTTTAGGGTAATTTATTATTATTATAATATAATTTGTTTACCCTTATTTACCGGATTTACCCTTTAACCATGGTAAATAAAATATTTACCAAAGTAATTATTCAAAATGTCTAAAAATAAAAGTTACATATTTACTCAGTTTGGATATCCTGATTCCAAATATGGCATCAATGTTTTCAATTTCAAAACACAGAAGTGGCGGAGATTAATTTAAAATTAATTCCCACTTTAAAAAAAAGCGTGTTTTTAGGAGATAATAACTATCAAAAGATTGACACTTGTTTATGTCTGTTTTAAATGTGAAATTATGTCCAATGACCAAAATTTTATTAAATGGTAAAATATATTCTATATATACTTTAAAACCACTCAAATTCATAATTTATCAATATTAACTATTTTGATTAAAGAATTTGTTTTTAATAAAAATTTAGTAATTTTCACTATTGATCAAAATATAAAAGTTATCCAAAAAGTACCAAAATTTCATCCTAGGATAATTCCGATATTACGTATCCAAAAATGAATTCCATTTTGAAAGATAAAATGTAAAATATTTCAAAATTTAGATATTACTATTCATAAGGGCTAGTTTAATTGGTCGTGGTGTGTTAGAACTCGATGTTGCGTACAACACGTGCTATTATATTATTCAAAGATAAGCGTACCGAGGATGCTTGGGGTGTTACATTGTAAATTTATGATGTCCCCATTCTAAAGAATAAATTTGTTTAGTCAAATTAAATATATAAAAGTTTTAAAATATTGTATTTAAAAAGGGCTCACCATTAAAAGTCTGTAAAAGTGCATTTTTGTAAAATACTTCTTTTATCTAAAAAAATGAATTTGTTATTATATTATGTCTAAGAAACTCATAATATGGATTCTAAAATTATAAGGATTATATAAAGTTCAAAATTCAGTTAGTTCTATTCATAACCCCTTTTGATCGACTGGTTTGGTAAGTCATGGTGCGCTTGAACTCAATGTTGTGTGTAGTGCAGGTTATTGAATTATTTTGAAGAAATACCACACTATGAAATCTTAGGGTGTTACAATTTTCTAATATAATCCCACCTAAACTCCCACATACTCATAACTCAAATCCTTTGGTGTTCATCCAACCTCTGCACTCAATTATCTAGAATCCACCTACGGTGACTCGAGCTCCCATGAAGCCTCTCTCAATCCTCTCCCAAGCTTTTGGGATCACACATCAGTGTAATGGATTTCTTCCATTCTCATTTTGTCCAATTTTTTTACATTGTTATTCCCTTTAGTTTTCAATTACATATTGTGGGGTATGATTTATCACCTCCCCGTACTACCCAGTTTATGTTTGGATAAGGGGAGACCCCATTATCTCTCATTGATGCCTCTCATGTACACATGTTACCATACAAGAATTCTGGGAGGGATTTCTATCTCATCTTCTATATCCACGAAAATTTATTTTATTATGCATCTGAGATCCATTACGTTAGTTAGTACATGTATCTCTATGACCCCCTTACTTTCTATTTATTTTGAATATGACGAGACACCACTTTTTCTCTCAACTACCATTTTTTAGGAGTTCTTATTTCACACTGTTATGCTGCTGTAATTTCACTAAGATTTTCCAAGACAATGTGATTGTGTACTGAATAACATGCCCATTTCCCTATCAAGGGTATTCAACATTATGCACATTTAAATATTTATTATAAAGATTCATGTTATTATTCCACATCCCTTTATCTTTGATTAAATTATGATGATTGATTCCATAGTGTATGATTCATATCTCACACTTATGCCGGAAATGAAATGTTTAGGAAGGGTGCGCCCTGATAGCACTCTAATATATTGGGTAAAGTATATTATCATGATACATCATGTGAAATGATTATTGACTCTTTCTAATTTTAGTTCAATGATGGTTTACTTGGGCTTCTTTTTCAATGAGGGTTTAGTCATGCTCTATGTGCAATGAGCCTTGGCCCATGAAAAATTCCATGTTACATTTTGTTTCCACATTTCCATGTTATGATTATGATGATTTATCATGCCATTATGTTCATGTTTCCCTTGTGCTCAATTGATATGTGTATTTTTTAACATGTATTGTATTCCTCATGTTATTCCATGTTTATTCCCTTACTGGGCTTTATAGCTCATCCTTTTCTTGTGCATGTCCTCAAGTTATCCCATGTAATGCTATATACGAGGGAACAGAGCGGCCATCTAAAAGATGTTTTCAATAAAGATGTTGTATATAATGTTTTAAGTTTTTATGTATTGATCCTAATCCCCAAAGACACTAGACCTCTCGATCATCAATGTTGTATCATGTAACGTTTATGTAATGAATCATGTTTTAGTGTGTAATAAAGAGAAGGGTTGTAATACTTAGTGTCCGAGGATAGATTTAGTTATATTTGGGATTAGGATTAGAATACCCTAGTAAATACCTAGAGACTAGAAAAATTATAATAAAAACATCTATATGTTTTTGTAATTATTGAATAAGTGGTTTATCCATAAAATACATCTATGTCTAGATATGAGCAGGTAGAGGCGGCTCTGGCACAAATGTACCTAGGAGTGAAAACTCCGAAAAAGTGTTTCAAGCTTGGCATAGGGTAACCTGGTACATGACAATGGGCCTTGCTTCAATATTGGTTACGACACTCCAAGGGGATATACATTAGTATATTAATAATCTTAATATGATCCATTATTAAGGGATTTTTGAAAAATGACTTTATGAATACATGTTAGAAAGTAGATCATGGATAACATAGATTTAAGCTTATAGATTCATTAGTTAAGGAAATAAAAATAAGTTATACGTCATCCATTTTTACCTTGGTTTACCGTTTATGTGATTAACAGTTATCCTTCCTAAGTTGTATTGATGAAGTAAATAAGAAGACCAAGAATATAAAAGTGAAAGGTAGGGTTATCATCAATAGTTTTACGCATTATTTTATATCACAAAAGTTTTGTAGAACAATCACAACACCAACAAAAATTACGAAAGTAATGATATCGAAGAGTATGAAAAATGGGGAAACCATTGCATCCCATGAATATAACTCCTCCCATGTCATAATTTGTGTATTGAACTTACCAAAGAACCTCATCAAACTCCCTCTGGTAGAATTTGATTCAATTCTATGCATGTAATGGCTTTCCTTCTATAGAGCCAACATAAATTTCCATGAGAGGGAAATCACTCTCCATGTGGAGAATTGACCCCTGATTTTTTGTAACTGCATGGAGTAAGATGGATCTTCATTAGCTCCATCATCTCAAGCAGGGATATTACTACCCTATGATCACACGTATCTGGCTCAGATTATTGAGTCTAAGGAGGAAACTATTCTTTAGGATGTACCAATTATGAGGGTATTCATTAAAGTGTTTCCCAAGGAATTTACTGATCTTCCCCCTAGAAGTGATGTTGAAATATCAATTGATTTTATACCTGGGGAATTTTCAATATCCAAGACACTATATAGAATGGATTTTGTGGAGCATGTGGAGATGAAAAAAAACTACAGGAGAATCTAGATAAAAGGTTTATATGCCCAAGTGCTTCACCATGGGGTGCACTAGTCCTATTCATCAAGAAGAAAGATGGGTCAATGGGCCTTTTCATCAATTATCGTGAGCTTAACAAAATCACGATAAAGAACAAGTGTCATCTCCCACGAATTGATGACTTTTTCGATCTCCTACATGGAGCACAATAATTCCTCAAGGTAGATTTGCGGTCAGGATATTATCAAGTAAGGGTGAAGAAGGATGATAACCCCAAGACAGCTTTTTCTAAAAGATATGAGCACTCTAAATTCATAGTAATTCCTTTCAAATTCATTAGTTCATCAGAAATATTAATGGACATGAAGAATAGTGTCTATAGATATTACCTCAACAATGTTTTGGTCGTTTTTATAGATGATATTATAATATACTCCAAAACCAAGGATGATCATGAGGAGCATCTAAGAACTGTTCAGGATACCTTGAGGAAGGAGAAAATCTATGAAAATTACAACAACTATGAGTTATGGTTGAAGGAGGTGTCATTCATAGGACATATCATCACAGGCAAAGGGATATCAGTGGATCCCTCCAAGACAACTAAAATTGAGGGATGGCTGAGGCCAACATCGGTAACGAATATATGTATCTTCTTGTGTTTAGCTGGATATTATCGACGATTTGTGAGAAATTTCTCACGATTTTCCAACCCTCTAACCATGCTAACTCAAAAGGGAGTAATGTTTTTTAGAGTGATGAATGCGTAGAATGCTTCAAGGTGTTAAAAAGGAGTCTTATTATTGTACTCGTGTTCACTTTACTCACAAGCTGAGAATTGTTTATGGTATTTGGTGATGCATTGATGAAGGGACTGGGCTGTGTGTTGATGCCAAATGAAAAAGTCATTTCCTATGATTCAAGGAAAATTGAATGTTCATGAAATGAATTATCTAACACATGATTTGTATTTTTCTACGCGGATCTTCACTTTAAAATTTTGGTAGCACTATCTCTTTGGGGAGAAGTAGGAAATATATATGGGCCACAAAATCCTCAAGTAAATATATTCACACAGAAAGAGTTGAACATGCTCTAATGAATATTGTTAGAGATGATCAATGACTATGACTGCTCAATCCATTACCACCTTAGGGAAGCGAACATCGTGGAAGATGCTCTAAGTATAAATGACCCAATGATTCTATCATTGACGAGAATTTAGAAGGATTAAATCTTCATATAGTTGCTATATGTGGACATGGGAATCATAAATAAGGGAACATCATCAATCCATTCACAAATTATTTCTCAACTGTCTCTTTTGAAAATGTTAAAGGGTGATCAAAAGAATGATGTGGGAATTTAGAAGGAAATAGAAGCCATTAGAAATTTGAAATCCTTAGAGTTCAATGTTAATGAAGAAGTAATTGTGATATATGGCTAAAGAATATGTGTTCCATCATATCCAGAGAAAAAGAAGGAACTTTTGGATTATGTACATAGTTTGAATTTATCTATTCACCCAGGAAACACAAAGATGTATTGAAATTTCAGAGATCATTATTGGTGGGATAATATGAATAACGAGATCACCGAGTATACATAAAGGTTCCTGGTGTGTTAGCAAGAGAAGGAAGATATGAAAAATCTAAAGGGATTATAATACCATTTCCTAAAGCAGCATGGAAATTGGAGAACATCACCCTAAACATTGTACCCAGACATCCAAAGAAATACAAAGGCAACAATAAAAGTTGGGTTGTTATAGATCGTCATATAATGTATTCACACATCATTTTAATTCAGGAGGATTTCTCATTAGATCAACCTGCAAAAATATATATATATTAGGGAGGTGGTAAAGCTGCATGGAGTTCCACTATCTATTATATCTGATCATGATCCAAGATTCACCACTATGTTATGGAAGTGTCTTCTAGATCCTGGACACAACTTTACTACTTCATATATTTCTCTAACAAATTTCCAATTTGAGCAAACTATTCAGACACATGAAGCTATGTTATGATCAGGTTCAATGAAATTAAATGGAGGTTGGGATCAATATCTTCCCCTAGTTGAATTATCCTATAGTAACAGTATCCACTCGAGCATCTGAATGGAAGTATATGAAGCCATGTATGGGAAGTGGTGCAGATCATCAGCATGTTCGGATGAAGATGATGAGAATAAGTTGCTAGGACCATAAATAGTTGACGAAATGGTGGAAAAGTTGAAAACCATTCAATAGCAAATCAAGGAAGCCAAGAGTCAACAGAAGAGTTATGCTGATAACTGTCAATGAGAACTTGAGTTTAATGTTGGAGACATTGTATTTCTATGCATATCTCTATGGAATAAGGGCATGAGTTTTTGAATGAAAGGGAAGTAATTTCCTAAGTACATCGGCCCCTTCGACATTCATGACTGTGTTGGGGCTGTTTACTATCGACTAGCACATACACCAGGCATGGCCAATGTACATGTTGTATTTAATATATCCTTCTTAAATAATTACAACCCAGGCCTTTCACATGTACTCTCTTAAGTGGTAGTACTCCTAGAGGATGATCTTTCTTATGGGGAGTGGCTAAAGATGATCATATAATGTAGAGAAAATGTTCTATGAAATAAGACAATTTCCCTTTTCAAGGTGTTGTGGAAAAACCAAAATTTTGATGAAGCTACATGGGAATCAGTGGAAATGATAAAGAGAAGTTACCCACATCTGTTTTACTGTGGGAATAGAAAATTTCGAGGGTGAAATTTCTTAAGGGGGGGAATATTTTAATGACCGAAACATTCATTAATTAAAATTCCTCTTAATTTAATTAAATATCTTATTATGGTTATATAAGATGTAAACATATTTGGTTTTATGATTCTTTTTTTTAATAAACTATTTGGAATTGTGACTGTTTTTAATATAGTCATTGAATAGTGATCACATGATTAGTATAAATATAAGTCTTTAATAAATCCAATTTACTCAGACAAAGGAAGCTATGGCCTCATCTAGTAGACTTTCCCCGTACGAAAACCATTTTTCCAAGATTAAATAGGAGGTGACATCATTAGGCTTCGCTCTTGACCAAATCCAAGCTGATCATGTACTTGTTATGCTTTAGCGGAACTGACTATGGGAGAAGTGTAAGATAATTCAAATTACCACATGAGAAATGTTATATGAGCCACCCAAAGAGTCTATCACCATTGCACACCATAGCCTTCATTCTTATTCCAGTGTTATCCTGGGCTATGAAACAAAACCCTAGCACCATGACTATTTACATTATTCTTGTATAGAGAATATACATTCTTTTTATTGTTACTTTGTAAATAGTTTTCACTGCTAAAATAGTATTTTTAGGTAATATTCAACTAATAAATCTATATTGATGAATTAACGGGGTTTTGAATTAAATAATATTTTAATAAATCTTATTATAATTATTAAATTACTTTTTATAAAATATTTATTATCATATAATTTTATTAATGCAATTGTAGTTTTTATTATGGTTTGAAAGTTTTTTCGTCAAACCCCATTTATTTTTTAAAAATATTGGTTTTTATTTTAAAAGTAAAAAATTCACATATATTGAAAATTACCTATGTAAAATGAATATTATTTTTGGTTTCATGATTTTGAAATTATCACTTTGTAAATTTTTCATAATTTTCTGAGACAATCCAATTTTTGGGTAAAAATTAAATATAGTTTAAATATATTATGTGTTTTATGACATAATAATGACCCATTTGTGATGTAATAAAATAAAATAAACCTTGTTATTTTACCAATATATGTTTTAACATTAATATTATGTCATTTTTTATTTTATTATTCATTTTACAAAGGTTTAGTGTACCCTTCAAAGCTTATAAAACATTTTGACATATTAAATTGTTTTCCTTGGCAGTGTCACTCACCTCTACTTAAGAAACAGTATTATTTAAAAAATATAGGACATTGACCTTATAAAATATTATTTTCCACTCCCCTTTGGAAAAAACCATGGGAAAAACCCTTGGCTGGTTTGTAGTTTTGATTAGTTTAATGTGGGGTGTCCCAAACCAAAATAGTAAAGAACTCCCCCACCTTCTCTATATAAACCCACCCAAGCAACCACATACTCTTCACTCAAAACCTGTGGAGTTCATCCAAACTCAGACCTACTCTCTCTAGAGTCCTCCCAAGTATCCCCAAGCTCCAAAGACTCCACTCTCAATCCTCTCCTAGGATTTTTGGATCACACTTCCATGTAAGAGATTTTTTCTTTCTCATTTTTTCCAATTTCATTAAGTAGTTATGCCCTTTTTTTCAATTACAAATGTTGGGGTATGATTTCTAAAATCCCCTGTACATTTACCTTTATTTACGGATGACGGGATACCCCTTACTCTCTCATTAATTCCTCCCATGTACACCTGTTACCATGTCGCGATTCCGTGGGGGATTTATCTCTCCTCCATTACATCCAAGTAATTCTTTTGTATTTTTCATCTAAATTTCATTACATATCATGGAAAATGTTTCTATATTTCCCCATTACTATAAATTTCATGTAAATATTATGATACACCCTTTTCTATATCATCAACTATTTTTTATGTGTTCTTATTTCACGATGTTATGCTAACAAAATTACACTTCAATTTTTCATGCCAATGTTATTGTGTAGTGAATACCATGCCCATTTCACTATAAAGGGAATTCACATTTATGAAAATTTACATACTGATTATAAACCATCATGTATGTATTCCACGTCCCTTAACCGTGGACTAAATGATGATGATTTATTCCATGTTGTATGATCCATGTGGCACACTTATGCATGAAATGAAATGTTTAAGAAGGAAGCACCCTGATAGCACTCCAATGCATTGGGTAAAGTTTGTATCAAGATACATCATGTGAAATAAGTGTTGAATCATACTAATTCAAGGGAAATGAGGGTTTAATTGTGCTTCATGTTCAACGAGGGTTTACTCATGCTCCATGTGCAATGAGCCTTGGCCCATTCTAAATTCCATGTTAAGTGTTGTTGACACATTTCCATGTTATGATTATCATGAATTATCATTCCTTTTTGTTGATGATTCTCATGTTCTAAATTGATATTCCAATTGTCTTACATGTAATTTATTCCTCTTGTTATTCCATTTTTATTCCCTTACTAGGCTTTATAGCTCACCATTTTCTTATGCATGTCCTCAGGTTATCCCATGCGATGCTAAGTACAAGGGATTGTAGTGGTCATGTAAAGGATGTTTTCAATAAAGATGTTTTATTTCATGTTTTATGTTCTTATGTATTGATCTCAAGCCCCAACGACACTAGAACTCTTCATCTTCTATGTTGTATCAAGTGAAGTTTATGTAATAAATCATGTTTAAGTGTGTAATAATGAGAATGGTTTATATATAATACATCTTCAAAAAAATTTATAATCAACCCTGAAAACATATAATGTAGTCATCAAATAAAATTACATTTATGATGAATGTAAATTTTGTGCATTATGTACGTGTAAAAATAATGAATATTTCCCTTTTTTGGTAGAATCCATTTGGGAATTGTCTAGAAAACATTAATTCAATTACTTTTATATATAACAAAACATATGGAAAATTTAAATTTATAATTCATTTAAAAATGTGACAAAATTTTTTGATAAAATATTTATACAACATGGTTTTGGATGAAATAGTGTTTTCAAGAATATTCTGAAACTAAGGAGAATTTTCTAAAACAATTCATCTGTAATTTTGAGTACATAAGGAGAGGAAGATAATTGGAAAATGGAAAACTTGATAAATCACTATAGGATAAGTTATTTCATGAGTTTTCTAAGAGATAGATTGTATGACATCATCATCAGAAGAATAAATATTAATAAACTAGAAAAATGACGAGATTGTATAATAAAAATATTACCACACTGGTAATATTGAATCATAAGCCCCATGAATGACTAAAATAATATGAAAAATTTTATATCATGAGAATAAATAAATTATTTATAACTTTAGTAAATGGGTCTGTATATGAATCTAAAAAATATATAGATACATACCATAATATATGTTTGAAATAACTATAATTCAGACAAAAATATCATACCACTTTGGTAACTATTGAAGTGTGATCCTCACGAATTAAAAATAAAAAAATGGATATGTAAAACAAAATAATTTATAGGATAATAATCATAAATAAAATTCATGGATATTATATACACACCATAAAATAAATACATAGGTAATATTTCTTATGACTCAAATAACTAAGAATTAAGACAAAACTCCATTAACATAAGTCATCACATCCTTTATACACATAATGAAATAAATATAATAAATTTAAGGATATTATAATTATATATAACACTATAATCTTATATTAATCATAGTGTATGATTTTATTATAACCATTTATTACCATTTTATTAACAATTCCATATTAATGCTACATTTCAAGATATAAATTATTTTTTAATGTAATTTTTTATTTCTATTTTTGGATGCCTTATATTGATCATTGTTCTATCATATATATTATCTTAACTGTGATAAAATTTAATATATATTAATTATATATGTTTTTATATTATTCCATCAAATTAATAGATTCTAACTCATATAAAATGTTCACCGAGACAGTTGGTCGTATTTTTGCATTATCATTTTCCCTTTTCTCAAATTATTTAAAAATTAAAGGTAAATAATATATTAAAATTCAAGATTATTTTTAATATAAAACAAAACACATATTTTCAATAAACACATCATTATTACATTTATTGTAAAGATGAACAAATCAGAAAGAAACCATAGGGTGTATTCTGCTGTATAAACTAGCCAAATTATCATATATCTGTAGAATGGAAATTAAGAAGGTATATGGGATATAATAATTAAAAACTCATAACTATATAATTAATATCATACATAAAAATTTAGTATAATATTATTTATAGATACGATATATTATATTGTAAAATAATGACATCAGTTAATGGGGCTGTATATCGTCGTACACATAGTTTAATATTTCATAACTCATTTTAAAGAAGAGGAGTTCAAAATAGGTATTTCCATTAAAATATCAAAACATATTTATATTTACTATAATTTTTAATTATATCATCGTGGTTTTAATATAATTGCATGATGTGGAGTATTTAATATAATAAAATGTTGTGTTTGGGATGTTGCCTCTTCTCATGAAAACATCTTTGGGTTTTAACCAAATTGTTCCATAGGATTGATTTATAACTAAAGTAATGAAAATATGATTTTAATATAGATATAAGTTATTTTTATAGTAAATGTATAAAACAAAGGGTTTTGTATGTTTGAGAAGGATTGGAGAATGTGAGGCCATTTATACGCGAGGTAGTTTCACACTTATAATTTTATAAATGAAAATGAGTTAAGAAACTTTTTCAAAACAAACAATGAATAAAAATGATAAATTATTGATCATAGAGTATTATGGTTTGTAAATTTTTATAAATTATATTTTGGTAATTTTTTGGGTCATTTATAGCCCCTATATGTTTAGATTAACCCCTTTTACACCAATATTTACTTTAACCAAGTTATACAATTTTTACTATTTTTATTATTCATTATGATAAAAAACAATGATGAAGTTATTATATAATAAAAATTAATTCGAATTTCAAATTATGAATATATTTTTTCAATTCTCATTCATATATGATTAAAATCATAATTTAAAATTTATCTTATAATTGTAATGTGAATGTAGTTTTCTAAAGAAAAATGTTCAAAATAATAAAATGAATTCATATAAAAATTCAAAATTAAATTAACATCAATGAAATAAATTATAGTAACTGATAGATATATATATTACATAATTGTTTCATTCAAAATAAATTTTATTTTTTTAATTCTTGAAAATAATTTTAAATTCATATCATTAACTAGTATTTTAAATATTCCTTGAATAAATTTAACATCTCATATAACATTAAAAACGTACCTTGAGAATATTTTAACATTGTAGATTCTAAATGAAAGTTTCTTTTTTAAAATAAATTTTCAAAATATGGAAAAATTTATTTTATAGTAAGTGTGCATGAGGCTATAGAACTTGTTTTTTTAAACAATATAGAATTAAAAATAAAATAAAGTTTGTTCATTATTATTCTCATGATAACACATAAGAGGAATGTTAAACATTTATAGAATATATAATACATAAATTACATAAATTATATAAAAAATATTTTCCAAATTTTTTTTGATTAATTTTTAGAGGTGACAATTTTATTTCCCTGATAATAGATTTTTTTCAAAAAAATATTTCCTATATTTTAAATTATTTTTTTCATCTATCATTAAATGATGATGAAAAAAATAATTTCTTATACAAGTTTAAATAATATATTTACATAATTTAGTTAATTTTATTCATTCCACACATTCCAATGGTTATGTGATAACTTTCATATTAACAAATCATATTCTAATAGTTTGTTTGGTTTTTTTAAAACTCATTGTTACACGTAAGACTTGCTAAACAAGGTCTTCCATGCAATTGAATAAAAATTAATGTTTCATGTGATCAATATTTTGGTACCATAAGATATAGAAATTATTAAATAAATTTGAAATAAAAAATTAAAAAATTATGGCAGTGTATCATTTTATCCAAATTTAAACAAACTTTTCCCATGAAATTCATCATTAATGTACGAAATTCCGATGATAAATCTTCATTGTTTGTCCAAATGTTCCCATATAACTTCTTCACTCTTGTGGTTAAATAGAAAAACATTTACCATATGAATGTTCCTATTGCAAATAATAATCTTTTATTGATCTAAAATCTGAATTTTTTGTTCCTCATAAGAGAGATCATTACCTTGCAGTAAAACATGTATGTTTAGTAAATATGATGGATTTGTATTGTAAATACATTGGATTGATAATTGAAATTCATATTGAACCTTCAATATCTTTTTTGAGGAAACTATTAATCAGATACACTCTAGATATTATCATGAATTTGAGAGGGAAATATACCAAGGGATTATCATTTCTTGGTATCATATGCACAATTTCATATTTTTTTACAAGACTAATTTACACATCACATATTATTTTAGGAAATGTAAAATAATCTTATATATCTTATATAGTAATGAATCTCCAAATCCAAAATAGAATGGTATTTTATTTCTTATATCTGTAGGTATAATAAGAAGGTTAGAATATGTTATCCTCTATTTATAAATCTGTATATTTTTATGTAATATATTAGTATCTAAAGCCTCATCCAAATATGAATGTAAAACATTTCACAAATGGTTTACCTATGTACCCTTCTAGAAGATGAAAACTCAAAGCATAAAAATGAAGTTCATTAAATATCCAAAATATAATTAATATTAGTTGCCCAAACAAATGGAAGAATCTATTAATTATCACATACCAAACATGTGAATTCATTTATCATGTCTTTTATTGAAACATGTTAATGTCTTAAATTACAATTAAACCTTATTAAAAATTGCATTATTACTTATTATATAAATATAAAATATATTATTTTAGATATTCATTAAATCAATAAATTTTATAAACTCCATAGACTATATCATAAACCACTTTTTCAAAAAATAATTAATAAAATCCAAGGTAATCATTACTATCTCGTAAAATTTATTTATTTATATCATCCCATTATCAAAAGTAAATATCATTTTTTACATTTGAAATATATTAAAAATAATTTGTCATTATTCATTTCCTATTGATAAAATATAACATACATGTTCTGTAATGGCCCGGACCTCTCCGGCCCATTCCTTTGTTAAAAGGAAGGTCATAAAGTGTTTTGGAGGGTAAAATGGACTTTTCCCACACTTTTCAGAATTTTGTAACTACACACCGTGTAGTGTGAGTACATGATGTGCACCCCCTCGCCGGGTCTACCCCGTGTTCAAGGTCGTGTCCTTACCGTGTGAAATAAATGAGTACACACTGTGTATCCCATACTACACGCCGTGTAGTCCTTCCCCACATATGTGTTACCCTCAAACCGTGTGTTGACTAGTCAATGGTCATGTGCCATGTTGGAACCGTGTCCTAGCGATGTGAAATAAATCAGTACACGCCGTGTATCCCATACTACATGTCGTGTAGTCCCTCCCCACGTACATGTTACCCTCAAACCATGTGTTGACCAGTCAACGACTATGTTCAGTGTCGAAGGCCGCATTGGAAGCTGCATAGTGACCATGTGAAATGGCTGAGTACACGCTGTGTACTAGAAAGTACATGCCATGTAATTTTTTTTCTCACCTATAAAAGGAGGGGGCCCCTTATCCATTTCAAATCAATCCTCTCCTCCCCAATCCTTTGAGCAGAGCTCTCCCAAGAGTCTTGATGGATCATTTCTTCCATAGCTTCTTCGTACGAGATCTGATTTATGATACGTCATCGGCCACTGGATCGTAATGATGAGGTGGAACATATGAGATTTGATCTGTTTTCTTCCCTTTGGCCTTTCCTTACCAGATTCCACCTGAGGAGGTTTTTCCGGGATTTGATAGAAGCGACAGACGCCAACAAACGTCTTCTAAAGTTGATCTAGTGGAGCGTTGGGATCAGAACCTGTGGAGGTAGGGATCTTACCTTCGTCTCTCTGTTTTGTTCATCATGTGGGATGTGTGTCCTCTTGTTTTTATGAGACATAGTTGAACCAGATTAATGAATATAATAATTGGATTAAATAACGGGGATGGGGAAGTTGTTATGTTTATCTTTATTTATCCTATTGTTATGTTGTGAATTGAATAGGATTATACCTACTAAAAATAACAGTCGTTGGGGGCCATTGCTTGGGCAATTAAATGATGCCTTATCTTTCTAGACCGTTTATGGATAGAAACATTGTGGAATGTGGGAATTGGTTAATTAGGTAATATTGGCTGATTAAATGAATAACTAGAACACTTTTGTGATCACCCCGGTTGAACAAAATAGAAATAATAAACATGTGGGTGCTGGTTAGGGATTACTTATGTGGAGGAGGTGTTTTGAGTGATGATGTGGATCGGGTGAGAAGTGGGGATGCGGTTGGCTTTTTTGTGTGTTGGTGGGAATGATATGTTAGTGGTGGGAAGTGGGGCTGCGATAAATGGTATCAAGGGATGATGATGTACGGGTTTCAGTGTGGTTGTGGTTATGGTGGTTGGAAGTGCGGCCGTAGGGATGGTTTTGAATGTGAAAGAACTATGGGTTGTGAATAATAAATAAAAGTTGAAGAGTTAATGAATTGTGGGGTACGGTAATGGAATGAGAATAATAATCAACAGGGTTTGTTGGTTAAAAAGAATGGACTTGATTGTGTTGCTTGTGTTTTCCTAACATGATTTGTGGATGGCAGGGATATGTTTTACAAATGAATGATATGGTTGGTTGTGGATAATTTACAGGTAGTTAAGGAACTAATAAACTAATTCTGTTGAAACATGAAAACATAATGGGTTTGGGATTGTTTGTTGTATGCATGCTTCAACGTAGCAGTGTCGAGGAATGTGCTCAGTTTCTCTATTTAGAAGCCTTAGTTTGGGCTGTGTGTCTGGTGTACATATATATATATATATATATATATATATATATATATCTGTATCTTTATGTTTTTTCGCACCCCACCCATGTTGAGCACTTAGTGCCGAACACTACCATTTCATGGGAGATAGTGTTTTCCCCTTTGTTACTAGCTCTTTCCTGCTCCTTATTCCATAGGTTGTGATGGATTGAGGCGACCTTAAACCTAAGTCTCTGCAGGTAGGTTTTAGTTGGGGTGGTTTTAGCCCAAGACTCCTTGGGGAGGTTTACTATTTTTTCCAAAGAATCTTCAGGATGAGGCCCAGGTGTGTGCGGGCTGGATATGTGTTTGTGAGGCCCAGGTGTGTGCGGGCGGGATATGTGGTTGTGAGCCCAAGGTCTGTGCGGGCGGGATATGTGGTTGTGAGGCCCAGGTGTGTAACATCCCAAGTAAGTAATGAATAATAGATATTTTTATCTATGTCTATTAATGATTAAGATAGTGTTATAGCGGCTTAAAATGAAAATAAATACAATCTTATGCATGGAATACACTAATATTCTTAAAAAATTGTTTTACTGCCTTTTGATGGCAAACCATTTTTGAATCTATATTTTGAAAATTTTATAAACAATTTTTGTCAAAATAAACTTATTCTTTATGATTGGGACATCAAAATTTACCTTGTGTGAATTTTTGGTATTTTTCTGACAATGTTGATTTTTTAATGAATAGTGAAAAATACTGCATTTTACATCAAAACTACTTTTTAATCTAATTTATTTATATGATTAGATTATGTTTTGAATTGGTTTTGAAGTGAAATTAGAATATATTTTTACCATTTTATCCAATGGTTGTCATTGGAATCAATTTCACTTTGAAATTAGACTTAAACTGGTGTCAATCTTTTGATACTTATTGTTTTGTAAAAACACGCTATTTGCTGTGGCAGCGAGAATTAATTATTAAATTAATTAATGTGACCTATATGTTTTTAATTTTGTAAAATAGACTTCATTTTTGAATTCGGAATATCAAATATAGCTTAGGGTGAATTTTTGGTAATTTTCTGAAAAACTTCAATTTTTGATAAATAGTGAAACCACTAAGTGATAATCAAGCAAACTGATTTTTCAGTTAAATGAAAGTTTACCACTAATGTGTATTGAATTTTGAAAATCCGACATACATGGTTGTCATTAATAAGTAAAATGTGGTTCAATGAGATTATAATAATTTTTTGGTGAATAGTAACTTATTAAGTTCTTAATCACGATTAGTGGTAATTAGGGTAGTTTGAGGTATAAATAATACTTTAATAAAATGAAATGACTTAGACACATGTCCCAACCTCATTGGTTGTGTCATGGCCGACCATGACATGCCATGGGTCATCTTGGGGACCCCAGGGATCCACTTTTGTTGGGAAATGACATAAATTACTTTTTATTTAATGTTAAAGTGAAAATGACACAAACATAATATGTTTTACGAAAACAATTTTTAAGTGGGGTTATACAAGTCCAAAATTTGATTATAAATAGTAATTGGAAAGATAAAAAGATTTCCTATATCATAGTATTTTCTTTATAATTTTTAGAAATTAAATAAATTTAATTATTTATGACATAATAATGATGCAGCGATGACATCATTATTTGATGATTTAAATAAAATAGAAAGATAATGTAAAATCTATGAACTACACATGTCCAAAACCAATTTTATGAGTGTATTTTGAACCCTTATCACATTATACACGAATTCTATCAATGTGGGACATTTTAAAACCGAAACACATTTTCAAATAATGTAATATTTCATTACTTTCCAAAAGTGCCCCTCCTCTCCTCTTATAAAAGGCCCCCACCTCTACCTCATTTCACACACTCTTCAAGCCTTTGTCTCGGCCAACCCCTGCCCATTTGCTCTCTCCACATCCCTATCCTCATCCTAGAGGATTCCCTTTGGGCAGAATCCTTTCAAAAGAAGCCTTTAGGCTCAACTCAAAAGGAGTTACTCTTTTAAAGGTATTTCATTCTCTCATGTTAATTTGTTTTATTTTGCTTCTCCAACCCCCCAAACTCTTTTTATTTACTTCTTTTGAAACCAAAACAGTATCATAAATATACTAGGATGTTTTTATAAGATTTATTTGAGCTAAACTCTCACACAACTACATCAAATGGTTAAAGAACATACGGTTTCTGTGGATGGCGAAATTCTGCCTCCTGAAACGATGATTGTTCAACACTCATTTAACACCTTCAATGGTGGCCATTATGATGTCACTATTTTTATATATGATATATAATATGTTTATTTTTTCCTTAAGCTTCTGTGTTTTTTATTTTGGGCATACCTTTATGGTTTCCATTATGGGTAAAACACGATATCTTCATTTTAGGATGTGCGGACTACCGCCCCCTAAAAGTGATTTGATTCGTTAATACCATATGTGGGATGTGTAATGGATAAAGTTAATGATATTATATATTTTATTATACTGGAATTATAATATACTCTTATATCATTATGATTCCATTCCAGAAAATATGAAATAGAAATGGAAGTAGCGTTCATGCGTACGTACGGCTTACCGTCTCCATGAATGGTGCATTTCATTTCTTACCTCCAAATGTGATGTAATATTATAAATGCATGTATGTACTGGATATATATGACATATATGATATCTACATCATTAATACCATTCTGGATATAATGAACCTTTGACCAAATTAACAACATGTAAGTGTAAGAAGTCTATTTTTGATTTAAGAACCAAATACCGAGAAAATGAACATTATTAACTTAACTGATTACATGATGTTCATAACATGGTATAAAAGGAATAATGAACCTGAAAAAGATTCATAAGAAAGTAGAGATTAACTCAAGTTTATTATTCAGGAGATTAAAGAACGGTCGGGTCAAGTCGGATACGAGGTATGGGACCTCGTCTCAATCTCCTTTCATTGAGGCATATTTTATTTTATACACAACTTTCTTTTATATGGTGTATAAACCCCTTTGACTTTTAAGTTTATTCAAAAGGAATCTTTTTTATACGGAGCGTTTACTAAACGAAAAAAGGGAATGTTTTTGTCGTACGTATGCGGCGACAACGACTTCTCCGCCGTCGTGACCGTTATTTGAGTTCCGGCTTCCTCTACAAGCCATACCTTATTTTTTAAAAGAAAAATAAATACCATGTTTTACATTTCATTTATTTTAGTATTGAAAATGGTTTTCATAATGTTTTTATATCAATGTGTTGTATTGATATCTCGTGATTGAAATGTGGAAATTTTATGTTTCCTTTATGCATGTTTTATGTGATACGATTATGTTATGGTTCTTGGGCATTATTATGAAGACGGGTGGTTCCGTGATAAACTAAGGGCGGGTGAGCCCGTTATAGCTCTCCAATGAATTGGGTAACATGAAGGAGTGAAACTTTAAGGTTTCTCCGAAGAGATTTTAGGGAATATACTGTGATGGGTATTCCAAACGTAACCAAGAGGGTTACTCCCTACATAAGAATGTTATGAATGCCTCAAGATACCTTTATGTCTTATGATTTCTATGATTTATTCATGATTTTATGAGGTATGTTAAAGTGCCTATGTTTTATGGGTAAAGTATGATTTCATTCTTATGTATATATGAACTCATGTTTCCTTTCCATGTTTTTTTTATAACCCGTACTGAGTTTTTATGCTCATCCCAAGTTTTTGAAATGTTTTTCACAGGTCAAGGGAAAGGTACATGATAAGATGATAGAGTCAAGGATGTGTCAAGAAAAAATCCATGTTTTATTTTAAATGTGTTTCCATTGATGGGAATGAAGAATACTATCTTTATGTAACCACTTTGTTTATATGTGGAATGTAATGCAAGTTTTATGATCTAATTCTCTAAAACTCTAAATCTGAAAAGATCCTCAACGTGTAATCTTGTAATAACTCAAGTTTAAGTAAGGTTTAAGGCTGGGGCCTTATAGTTGGTATCAGAGGTCGGTTTAGATAACTTTAGGAGTTAGAATTCTATTAAATGATTATCCAAAAATATTTTTTTTCGAAATGATATAGCATTTAAAGATTACCATGTTGCTTCATCTAAGACATGTTTGTTCAGAATGGTTTTCCGCAGAGGAAACAAGGAAGCAGTACTAGGAAGGAATACAGAAGGAAATAACCTTCCGAATCAGCATCCAGAAATGGTCGGAATTGGAACTGAACAGTTTGTTGCAGTAATGGCGCAGTTGACTCAAGCGATAAATGGCGGTGGTATCCATGCACGAGATCATCCAGATCAACCGCAGAGGAACATGTCAGTGGTGGAACATTTCATGAGGCAACATCCACCATCATTCAGAGGATCATCTGACCCTGTGCTAGTTGAAGGGTGGATTAAAGCACTGGAGAAGATTTTTGATGTCATGGGGTGTTCAGACAATCAAAAGGTTAGTCTTGCTATTTACTGTTTGGAGGGAGAAGCAGATCAGTGGTGGTCTATGGTTAAAAATATCAGGGACGCCGAAGAGATTGATGCTCTTGACTGGGATGAATTCAAAGGTATGTTACTTGAGAAGTATTTTCCTAAGGCTGTTCAACTTAGGATGGATAAGAAATTCTTGGAATTGAGGCAAGAGGAAGACTCAGTGGCTGCCTATGAAGAAAGGTTCACTCGATTGGAAAGGTATGCTCCAAATTTTATCCGGGACCTTGATAGTAAAATAAATCGTTTTTACTCAGGATTAAAGACAAAATATCGAAGGGCATTAGCTTCTCGTGAGTTTAAAAGTTATGAAAAGCTTGTTCAATGTGCTGAGAAGGTGGAAATGGAGTTTGCCGATGACCAAGTTTTCTATAACAACAAGTAGAAGAAGAGACCGAGGTGTCAAGAGAAAGGTAAGAATTCTTCAAAAAAGTCTGATGGTAAGAAAACTAAGTTTCCAGTTTGTGATAAATGTGGAAAAAGGCATGCTGGGGAATGTCTTCTGAATTCTGGAAAGTGCTATCGATGTGGTAAGATGGGACATAAGGCTCGTGATTGCACTGAAAAGGATCAAGCTGAAGATAAGAACAAATTTGATTTACAGTTAGTGAAGTGTTATAAGTGTAATGAGATGGGTCACTATGCAAACGAGTGTCCGACAAGGAGCTTGAGTGATGGGAAGCAGTTAGACTACAAGCAGAAAGGGGTGGTGAAATCCTTTGCAACTACATCAGCAGATGTCGGGCCATCAAATGAAGTTGTATCAGGTACTTTGTTTGTTTTTTCAGATTATTCTAGTGTGTTGTTTGATTCGGGGTCTACAGATTCTTTCATCTCTAAAAGCTTTTCTAGTAAAATGGGAATACCATCTCAAGAAATGACTCCTGAACTTTTGGTAAAAACACCTGGGGGAAGTGTCGAGGCAAAAAGAATTTATAAGAATCTTCCTATCCTTATCTGTGGAAAGAACCTACTTGCAAACCTTATTGTTCTACCTCTAGTAGAGTTTGATGTTATCCTGGGTATGGATTGGCTCTCTATTTACCATGCTAAGATTGACTGTAGAGCTAAATAAGTTTATTTTCAGAAATACTTTCAGTTTGTTTACAAGAATGAACCCTTACTTTTGATAACATATCAAGAGGCCGAGAAACTTGTAAAAGATGGAAATGAATGTTACCTTGCACACGTCGTTGAAAATAAAGGAACTGTTCAGATTAATGATGTGCCAGTGGTAAATGAGTATCCTGATGTTTTTCCTGATGAGTTGCCTGGAATAATACGAGATCGGGAAGTTGAGTTTACTGTTGACTTAGTTCCTGAAGCTAAGCCAATTTCAAAACCCCCTTATCGAATGGCACAAATTGAACTTTTAGAGTTGAAGAAGCAATTGCAAGATTTATTAGAGAAAGGTTTCATTAGACCTAGCACATCACCATGGGGTGCCCCTGTTTTATTTGTTAAAAAGAAAAATGGTTCTATGAGACTTTGCATTGATTATAGAGCCTTGAATAATATCACTGTTGAGAACAAATATCCTTTGCCTCATATCGATGATTTGTTTGATCAGCTCCAGGGAGATCAGTTTTTTTCAAAGATTGACTTGAGATCGGGGTACCATCAGCTGAAGGTAAAGGAGGCAGATATTCCGAAGACCGCGTTCCGTACGAGATATGGCCATTATGAATTTGTAGTAATGCCTTTTGGGCTAACCAATGCACCTGCTGTATTCATGGACTTAATGAATAGAATTTTCCATGAGTTCTTGGATAAGTTTGTGGTGGTTTTCATTGATGATATTTTGGTGTTTTCTAAAAGTAAAGTGGAGCATGAAAAACATTTAAGGGTTATCTTGCAAACCTTAAAAGAAAAGAAACTGTATGGGAAATTCAGCAAGGGTGAGTTTTGGTTACAACAAATTACTTTCCTTGGTCACATTGTTTCTAAAGATTGAATAACTGTTGATCCTGCAAAAAAAAGTTGTGGAAGAATGGCCAAGACCTACAAATGTAACCGAGATTCGTAGCTTCCTTGGTTTGGCGGGCTATTACCGAAGGTTTGTTAGAAATTTTTCACGGTTATCTAGTCCAATGACTAAGCTAACTCGGAAGGGTGTTAAGTTTATCTGGACAAAAGAATGTGATGATTGTTTTCAGGAATTGAAAAGAAGATTGGTGAATGCTCTAGTTTTGGCACTACCTTCCAGGAATGGTGAGTTTGTTATATACAGTGATGCTTCATTGAAAGGACTTGGTTGCGTCCTAATGCAGAATGATCAGGTAATTGCTTATTCTTCACGACAGTTGAAAACTCATGAGGTAAATTACCCTACACATGATTTGGAACTAGCTGTTGTTGTTTTTGCTTTAAAAATTTGGAGGCATCATTTGTATGGAGTAAAGTGTGAAATATATACCGATCACAAAATTTTAAAGTATATATTCTCTCAGAAAAAGTTAAAAATGAGACAAAGGAGATGGCTGGAATTAATCAAGGATTATGATTGTACAATTCATTACCATCCGGGAAAAGCAAATAAAGTGGCTGATGCTTTGAGTCGAAAAATTAATGCTTCATTAACAATGTTGCGTTTGGAACGTGATCCTTTGGTTAACGATTTGATGAACTTTGGCATAGAAGTTGTTGGTGCAGGAATTCCTTCTGTTTTGTTTCAAGTATCAGTGAGATCTTCTCTATCAGATAGAATCAAGCAAGCACAGAAGCAAGACAGTGAGTTGCAGAAAAAGGTAGAGCCGGTTCAGAAAGGTAAGTTGCCTGAATTCAACATTGATAGTGATTTTGTTTTGAGATTTGGGAAGAGATTGTGTGTTCCTTGTGATTCACATTTGAAGATAGAGCTGTTATGTGAAGCTCATAGTTCTCCGTTTTCAGTTCATCCGGAGAGTACTAAGATGTTTAGAGATCTGTGGGAGTATTACTGGTGGGATGGAATGAAAAGAGACAATGCTGATTTTACTATGAAGTGTTTGACTTGTCAGCAGGTTAAAGCAGAGCGGCAGCTACCGAAAGGGATGCTTCATCCTTTACCAGTGCCAGAGTGGAAATGGGAGAATATATCCATGGACTTTGTTGTTGGATTTCCGAAGAAATCTCGAGGTAATAATGCAATCTGGGTTATTGTTGATCGCTTGACCAAATCTGCTCATTTCCTTGCTATACGAGATACTTTCTCTCTTGATCAACATTCTCGTTTTTATCTTAAATAGATAGTCAGGTTACATGGAGTTCCTCTCTCCATTGTATCGGATGGTGATCCCAGGTTTACTTCTAACTTTTGGAAAGGCCTTCAGAAGTCGTTGGGTACTGAATTAAATTTTAGTACAGCTTTTCATCCTCAATCAGATGGGAAGTCAGAACGAACAATTCAGACATTGGAGGATATGCTACGAGCTTGTTCTATGGATTATCAAGGAAGTTGGGACCAACATCTTTCTTTGGTTGAATTTTCATATAATAATAGTTTCCATTCTAGTATACAGATGGCACCATTTCATGCATTATATGGGAAGCGGTGTCGAACTCCAGCTTTCTGGGATGAAGTGGGTGAAAGGAAGTTGATGGGACCAGAATTGGTAGAAGAGATGGCAGAAAAAGTTCATCTGATTCAGAAACACATGAGAACAGCTCAGAGCAGGCAGAAGAGTTATGCGGATAACCGGAGGAAGGATCTATCTTTCGAGGTAGGTGATCATGTTTTTCTCAAGGTTTCTCCTTGGAAAAGTGTGATGAGATTTGGTAAGAATGGAAAGTTGAGTCCAAGGTTCATTGGACCATACTAAATTCTTGAAAGAGTTGGATCAGTTTCTTACCGAGTGGCTTTACCTCCGAGTTTATCTCAGGTACACAATGTTTTTCACGTTTCGATGTTGAGAAAGTATATGCCAGATCCATCTCATGTTTTGAGTCCAGAGGTAGTTCAGCTGGAAGAGAACCTATCTTATGAGGAACAACTGGTCCAGATTCTTGACCACAGGGGCAAGTGTTACAGAATAAGGTGATTCATCTGGTAAAGGTTTTGTGGAAAAACCACATGATTGAAGAGGCAACATGGGAATCTGAAAATGCAATGAGGGATAAGTACCCCCATTTATTCGATAAGTAAATAAATTGCGGGGATGAAATTTTCTAAAGGGGGGAAGGATGTAACATCCCAAGTAAGTAATGAAAAATAGATATTTTTATCTATGTCTATTAATGATTAAGATACTGTTATAGCGGCTTAAAATGAAAATAAATACAATCTTATGCATGGAATACACTAATATTCTTAAAAGATTGTTTTACTGCCTTTTGATGGCAAACCATTTTTGAATCTATATTTTGAAAATTTTATAAACTATGTTTGTCAAAATAAACTTATTCTTTATGATTGGGACATCAAAATTTACCTTGTGTGAATTTTTGGTATTTTTCTGACAATGTTCATTTTTTAATGAATAGTGAAAAATACTGCATTTTACATCAAAACTACTTTTTAATCTAATTTATTTATATGATTAGATTATGTTTTGAATTGGTTTTGAAGTTAAATTAGAATATATTTTTACCATTTTATCCAATGGTGGTCATTGGAATCAATTTCACTTTGAAATTAGACTGAAACTGGTGTCAATCTTTTGATACTTATTGTTTTGTAAAAACACGCTATTTGTTGTGGCAGCGGGAATTAATTATTAAATTAATTAATGTGACCTATATGTTTTGAATTTTGTAAAATAGACTTCATTTTTGAATTCGGAATATCAAATATAGCTTAGGGTGATGTTTTGGTAATTTTCTGAAAAACTTCAATTTTTGATGAATAGTGAAACCACTAAGTGATAATCAAGCAAACTGATTTTTCAGTTAAATGAAATTTTACCACTAATGTGTATTAAAATTTTAAAATCCGACATACATGGTTTTCATTAATAAGTAAAATGTGGTTCAATGAGATTATAATAATTTTTTGGTGAATAGTAACTTATTAAGTTCTTAAACAGGATTAGTAGTAATTAGAGTAGTTTAAGGTATAAATAATACTTTAATAAAATGAAATGACCTAGACACAAGTCCCAACCTCATTGGTTGTGTCATGGCCGACCAGGAAATGCCATGGGTCAACTTGGGGATTCCATGGATCCACTTTTGTTGGGAAATGACATAAATTACTTTTTATTTAATGTTGAAGTGAAAATGACACAAACATAATATCTTTTACGAAAACAATTTTTATGTGGGGTTATACAAGTCCAAAATTTGATTATAAATAGTCATTGGAAAGATAAAAATATTTCATATATCATAGTATTTTGTTTATAATTTTTAGACATTAAATAAAGTTAATTATTTATGACATAATAATGATGCAGCGATGACATCATTATTTGACGATTTAAATAAAATAGAAAGATAATGTAAAATATATGAACTAACCATGTCCAAAACCAATTGGATGAGTGGATTTCTAACCCTTATCACCTTATCCACGAATTATATCAATGTGGGACCTTTTAAAACCGAAACACATTTTCAAATAATGTAATATTTCTTTACTTTCCAAAAGTGCCCCTCCTCTCCTCTTATAAAAGGCCCCCACCTCTACCTCATTTCACACACTCTTCAAGCCTTTGGCTCGGCCAACCCCTTCCCATTTGCTCTCTCCACATCCCTATCCTCATCCTAGAGGATTCCCTTTGGGCATAATCCTTTCAAAGGAAGCCTTTAGGCTCAACTCAAAAGGAGTTACACTTTTAAAGGTAATTCATTCTCTCATGTTCATTTGTTTTATTTTGCTTCTCCAACCCCCTAAAATCTTTTTATTTACTTCTTTTGTAACAACACCAGTATCATCAATATACTAGGATGTTGTTATAATATTTATTTGAGCTACACTCTCACACAAATACATCAAATGGTTAAAGAACATACGGTTTCCGTGGATGGCGAAATTCTGCCTCCCGAAACGATGATTGTTCAACACTCATTTAAAACCTTCAAAGGTGGCCATTATGATGTCACTATTTTTATATATGATATATAATATGTTTATGTTTTCCTTAAGCTTCTGTTTTTTTTATTTTGGGCATACCTTTATGGTTTCCATTATGGGTAAAACACGATATCTTCATTTTAGAAAGTGCGGACTACTGCCCCCTAAAAGTGATTTGATTCGTTAATACCATATGTGGGATGTGTAAAGGATAAAGTTAATGATATTATATATGTTATTATACTGGAATTATAATATACTCTTATATCATTATGATTCCATTCCAGAAAATATGAAATTGAAATGGAAGTAGCGTTCATGCGTACGTACGGCTTACCGTCTCCAAGAACGGTGCATTTCATTTCTTACCTCTAAATGTGATGTAATATTATAAATGCATGTATGTACTGGATATATATGACATATATGATATCTACATCATTAATACCATTCTGGATATAATGAACCTTTGACCAAATTAACAACATGTAAGTGTAAGAAGTCTATTTTTGACTTAAGAACCAAATACCGACAAAATGAACATTATTAACTTAACTGATTACATGATGTTAATAACATGGTATAAAAGGAATAATGAACCTGAAAAAGATTCATAAGCAAGTAGAGATTAACTCAAGTTTATTATTCAGGAGATTAAAGAATGGTCGGGTCAAGTCGGATACGAGGTATGGGACCTCGTCTCAATCTCCTTTCATTGAGGCATATTTTATTTTATACACAACATTCTTTTATACGGTGTATAAACCCCTTTGACTTTTACGTTTATTCAAAAGGGATATTTTTTATATGAAGCGTTTACTAAACGACAAAAGGGAATGTTTTTGTCGTACGTATGCGGCGACAACGACTTCTCCGCCATCGTGACCGTTATTTGAGTTTCGGCTTCCTCTACAAGCCATACCTTCTTTTTTAAAAGAAAAATAAATACCATGTTTTACTTTTCTTCTATTTTAGTATTGAAAATGGTTTTCATAATGTTTTTATATCAATGTGTTGTATTGATATATCGTGATTGAAATGTGGAAATTTTATGTTTCCTTTATGCATGTTTTATGTGATACGATTATGTTATGGTTCTTGGGCATTATTATGAAGACGGGTGGTTCCGTGATAAACTAAGGGCGGGTGAGCCCGTTATAGCTCTCCAATGCATTGGGTAACGCGAAGGAGTGAAACGTTAAGGTTTCTCCGAAGAGATTTTTGGGAATATACTGTGATGGGTATTCCAAACGTAACCAAGAGGGTTACTCCCTACGTAAGAATGTTATGAATGCCTCAAGTTACCTTTATGTCTTATGATTTCTATGATTTATTCATGATTTTATGAGGTATGTTAAAGTGCCTATGTTTTATGGGTAAAGTATGATTTCATTCTTATGTATATATGAACTCATGTTTCCTTTCCATGTTTTTTTTATAACCCATACTGAGTTTTTATGCTCATCCCATGTTTTTGAAATGTTTTTCACAGGTCAAGGGAAAGGTACATGATAAGATGATAGAGTCAAGGATGTGTCAAGAAATAATCCATGTTTTATTTTAAATGTGTTTCCATTGATGGGAATGAAGAATACTATCTTTATGTAACCACTTTGTTTATATGTGGAATGTAATGCAAGTTTTATGATCTAATTCTCTAAAACTCTAAACCTGAAAAGATCCTCAACGTGTAATCTTGTAATAACTCAAGTTTAAATAAGGTTTAAGGCTGGGGCCTTATAAGGTGTGTGCGGGCGAGATATGTGGTTGTGAGGCCCATGTGTTTGCGGGTGATAAGAGTGTGGTAGCGTCAGGATGGTCGTCGTTAGGAAGAGTAGCTATCTAGTGAGAAATGGTGTGGGGTACCCAAATAATCTTATTCTTATATACTGCTACTACCTATTGTTTGTGTTTTGGTGAGCGTGTCTGGTAAGGTTGGGTGGATAGAATTCCTTGATAGATTTTGGTTTCTTCTGTTGTTCTCATAGGACATTAGGATGTCTCCCCACTTATGCACGAGAGCTTTAGGATTCCCTACTGAGTACTTGTATGCTCACCCTACGTTTACTTTCAGGTTTCCAAGAGGACTACCAGGGACGTGAGGGACCCTAATAGTTGGGATAGTTGGAGTTGTTGCAGTTTTATGTACTCTTGTTTCTTTTGGTATTATACTTTTGAACTTTCTTGTACATGTACCTTGTTTTAGAACTATTTTAACATGCATGTGGGATAGGTTTGGGTTTATTTACTTGTCTTTCATTTATTTTCTTTTGGTATTTAACTCATCCTATTTCTCAATCTTAAATAATAAAAAGTGTAATGCCTCCCATATTTGTGATAACCCATACCCTTGGTGTTAGTCGCCACTCCGGGGCCTACTGAAGGCGGGACTCGGGGGTCATTATCACCCTTTAACCATTTCCAGCTCAGAAGAGACATCATTGGTGGGAGGGGGTCATGACAGAATGGTATCAGAGGTGATGCTTGAGAGATAGGATGGAGTCTGGAGTTAGGAACAGTGGGGATTGCATGGGATGGTAGGGCGACAGTGTTGGCTGATCTTGGTGCATGACATTGGCTAGGGAAGACCAGATAGGACACGAGATTTTAGGGCCCCCCGTGATCTGATGCAAGGACTCTGAGCCTACTGAAAGACCAAGTTAGATAACATTAATTGAAAGGTAGAGACCCTAGGGAAGGTACATGCATCATCATGATTGTGTTTTACTTGATTTGAGTGTTCTGGGAATGAAATTAAATAAAATTATAAAATGAAACCTTGAGAAATTTCTTTACTTCTTGGGCATAGGAGATCATTGTTTACCATACAGCTATGGCACCTGGACGTCATCCCCGGGTGGCTCAGACAGCCGAGGCCCAGCAGATTCAGATGGTCGATCAGTTGAGGATTGACCGAGAGGAGGAAGACATCCAGTGGCAGAAGACTCTACATTCTTTCCAGCGACAAACCATCAATAAGTATGTGGGTAGTATTTCAGATATGGAGACAGAGGGGTGGCTTGAGGAGCTAGGGATCACTTTTACTTTTATCGGTGATTTGAGGGAGTACTGGGTTCCCTTAGAAGTCAATAAGCTGAGGGGCATGACACGGCAGTGGTAGATGCTCTACCTCAGAGAGAGGATATAGATAGAGGTTGCATCGGCTGACTTTGAGAAGGAATTCCGAGAGGAATTCCTTTCTTCCATGATCATGGTCGAGAAGCCGCAGGAGTTAATCTCCCTTCAGCAGGGGAGTATGTCAGTATGAGATTTGGGGATCAAGTTCAAGGATCTCATGTGCTTTCCTCCAGATATCTTTCCGGATGAGGAGACTCGAGCGAGACTTTTTGAGGAGGTGCTACATCCTTCCCTCCAGTATGTTGTCACCCCCTTCCCCCTTCCGACGTACTTGGCAGTACAGAAGAAGGTATAGGTTGTAGAGAGGATGTACTCACAGGTAGGTCCACCATGATAGGGGAACCAGCCGGCTTCATCGAAGGGAAAGGCATTCAGTAGCAGGTCTCATACGACAAGTCCTTCCATATTTAGGACAGTAGGAAGAAGGCCCCAGTAGTTCCAGTTCATATCTTCGCATCCTCATCCCTTTTCCACAATCCTGGGAATGAAGTGATTCCCTTGTGGAGGTTTCAGGCACATCCAGTGTCGGTACCCGACCCAATCTCAGTACGGTGGAGGTGGGCAAGTTCAGCACACGCCTCAGCAGCACCAGTTGTCGGCAAGCCCCTTTCGGCAGCAGTAGGACCCTGCTACTCCGAGGGTAGGTTTTCTAGGAGGAGGCCGACCTCAGGGTGCTCCTCAGGGACCTCAACCAGGATGTGGTTGGGGAGGTGGTCGACATCAGAGTGGCAGAGGAGCTTGGCGTGGACAATTTCACACAGCAGAGCTGACAGCTCCGACAGGACCATATGTGGTGTGAGGTATGATTTTTTTGTTCAGCACTCTTGTTTATACGTTGTTTGATTTTGGATATTCTCACTCTTTTTTTGCACCTGGTCTAGCCCATTCTTTGGGTATAGAAGTAGAGAGACTTCCCGTACCCCTGGTGATGAGTACACCAGTTGGAGGTCAGACCTGCATATCTTGTGTTTTATGGAGATGTGGGCTGACGTTCGGACCACATCGATCTACTGGGGATCTCCTTTTCCTATAGATGCAGCCATGCGATGTCATCCTAGGCATCGACTGGCTGTTTTTTTGTTTGTTCTGTTATCGATTGCATCCGAAGAAGAGTCGTGTTCTCCGACGTGGATGGGCAGCGTGTATCTTTTTTTTTGGCGAGAGAGCTATCAGGTGGGAAGCCAGCATGTGAAGCCTCTCTATTCCTTGTTAGGCGGGTTATCAATGGTTTCTACTGATACAGAGATGATGGATGTCCCAGATGTTGTTGGGGGGTTCATCGATGTTTTTCGTGAGGAAGTTGTGACTCTACCCACCCACCCCCCCCCCCCCCCGACGTGACATTGAGTTCAGGATAGACTTACAGCCTGTTTCCTGTCCGATTTTGATGACCCCCTATCGGATAGCACCTTCAGAGTTGCAGGAGTTGCAGATTCTTATTGACGATTTGATGGAGAAGGGGTTTATTCGACCTAGTGTGTCACCGTGGGGTGCTCCAGTTTTGTTCGTGAAGAAGGCAGATGGTGGTCTTAGGTTATGCACAGACTACCGATGGCTGAATCAGGTAACAATCGAGAACTATTACCCCCTTCCAAGGATAGATGGTCTCTTTGACCAGCTGATGGGAGTAGGTTGGTTTTATAACATTGGTCTATGATCCGGATATCATCAGCTAAGGGTAAAGGACAGTGACATCTCGAAGACGGCTTTCAGGTGCATGTATGGGCACTTCAAGCTTGTAGTGATGCCGTATGGAGTTACAAATGCACCAGATGTGTTCATGGGGCTTATGAACCTTGTCTTCTGAGAGTTTCTGGACCGGTTTGTCGTTATGTTTATTGATGAAATCATTATCTACTCAAGATCAGAGTATCATGTTGAGCTTCTCAAGGCATTCATGAAAGTCCTTCAACCCAACCAGCTTTATGGGAAATTGTCGAAGTGTATGTTCTTTACACAAGAAGTACACTTCCATGGGCACGTAGTGTCTCATCATGGAGTGTCAGTGGACCCGTCAAAGGTAGAGGTAGTTGTTTATTGGGCGGCACCCAAGAGTGTGGCAGATGTTCGTAGTTTCCTGGGGTTAGCAGGTTATTTTCGGAGGTTTGTTTCAGACTTCTCTCAAGTTGCTGCTCCATTGACAGCTTTGACTTGGAAGAAACATGTCTTCCTATGGAGCGAGCAGTACCATAAATCTTTTGACTACCTGAAGGAGAAGTTGGTCAGTGCTCCCATACTCAGGTTGCCAAGGGAAGGGTTGTTTTACGAGGTGTTTTGTGATTCTTTTTTCCTTGGTTTGGGGTGTGTTCTGATGCAGAAGAAGGGTGTCATCTGTTATGGGTCTAGGATGTTTCGCCCTCATGAGCGTAACTATGCCACCCATGACCTAGAGCTTTAGGTAGTAGTGTTCGCACTAAAAATGTGGCTACATTACCTCTTTGATGAGCACTATATGGTCTTCTCAGATCACATGAGCTTACGTTATATCTTCTCACAGCGTGACCTGAACATACGGCTGTGGAGACGGGTCGAGTTTCTCCATGACTATGACTTCGAGATCTCTTACACTGAAGGTAAGGGCAACGTTGTGGCTGATGCCCTGAGTATGAAGTCACATAAGGAAGTTTTCAGGAATCCACTGACGCTAGGAGAGCGATGGGAGAGTTGGCTGCCTTGCACATGGATGCAATGGTAGAGGGTGTTAGAGGCTGTTTGTTTCAGATGACGATGCAGTCCTCCTTGTTGCAGCAGATGGAAGAGTCTCAGTGGGGAGACTCTCAGGCAGATGTAATGCAGGATCATATCGATCAGGGAAACTCTCCATATGGATGGTCAGAGGACAGCCGACATCGGATTATTTTTCATGGAAGGATGTTTGTCCTAGAGGAGATGCATGAGGGAGTTCTCAGTGTGTTCCATAGCTCAGCCTTGGCGGTATATCCAGGGGTTTCAAAAATGTACCGAGTCCTGAGTGAACAGTTTTGGTGGCTGGGGGTGAAATGGTCACTGGCGAAGTTTGTGGCTAAGTGCCTAGTGTGTCAGCAAGTGAAGGCTGAACACCGTGTTCCCAATGGGTTGTTGCATCCTTTAGATGTCCCTGAGTGGAAATGGGATGACATCTCAGTGGACTAATTCACATGACTACCCAGAGCTCAGGGTTATTATGATGTTATCTGGGTAGTGGTGGATCGACTTACGAAATCAGCTCACTTCTTAGCAATTAAGGAGTCAGGCCTGGTGAGTACCTTAGTACAGAGGTACGTAGACAAGGTGGTGTGTTTGCATGTAGTTCCAAAGACTATCATCTCAGATCAGGATAATCGGTTTGCCTCACGAGTCTGTAAGGGGTTGCAACATGCTTTTGGCACCTATATATGCCTTATCACTTCTTTCCACCACCAGAACGATGGGCAGAAAGAGCGGACTATCCAGACGTTGGAGGACATGCTGTGAGAATGCGTTCTGGATTTCATAGGATTATTGGTGTGACACTTACCTTTAGTAGAGTTTGCCTACAACAACATCTTCCACTATACTATTGGCATGGCACTGATTGAGGCTTTTTATGTAAGACCATGTCGTTCACCCATTTTCTAGGTGGAGGTTGGTGAGACAGGTGCTCTTGGGCCAAAGGTAGTACAGAGAACCACAGAGAAAGTTTAGTTTGTTCATGATAGGATGAAAGCGTCTTAGGACTGATAGAAGTATTATGTTGATTGTCAGAGGAGTCCCTTGGAGTTCGAGGTGGGAGATCATGTGTTCTTGATTGTTTCTCATCGACGGGGGCATCGGAGGTTTGGGAAAGGGAGTAAGCTCTCCCCTATGTTCATCGGACCTTTCAAGATGCTAAGGAGAGTCATTGAGGTGGAATATCAGGTATCCCTACCACCTCAGTTGGAGAAGGTTCATGACGTCTTCCACCTCTCCTAGCTTCGTCGGCACTTACACGACGACTCTCACGTTATTGACTGGGGAGAGTTAGATATGGGAGACAACGTGACCTTTGAGGAATGACCCGTCAGAATCGAAGATCGTAATGAGATGGTGCTCTATAGAGGAACCATTGACTTGGTTCGTGTGTTGTGGAGGCATGGCGGCCTCGGGGAGAGCACTTGCGAGAAGGATGCGCAGATGCACGCTCAGTACCCGGAGTTGTTTTTATATGTGTGTTTCTTTGTTCTTATGAGCTTTGTTTTGATGTTATACTCTTTACCTTTGGTATATGGAATGCTTGTCTTGTTGGTTGTGAGACTTTTTTTCCTTGTTCTCTGGAAGTGTGTAGCACTGGATGTGTGGGGAAAGGGGAAAACCTTATCCTTAAATGAGATGTATTAATGCAGATGCGATTGAACCCATGTGGGAGAGTCTATGCCACCTAAATTGGATAATATCTTGACATAGGAGAATTAATATCCCCAAACCACGTGATCGGGATGTGTGTGTGTTGTACGATGTTGGGGGTAGTGTATTTGAAACAAAATCATAATGTATGGATGTGGGAAGACCCAATTCTTAATCGAGACGCATTAATGACGATGTGATTACACCGTCCAGGCGAGTCAGTGCCGCCTAAAGTGTGTAATATCTCGATATAGGAGAAGGAATTAATAACACATATGATTAGGGTTGTTGGATGGTTTCCAGTTATAACGAGATCCCTAAGAGGTATCTTTTTGGGTTCCTCTGGGTTGGATTATGAATTATCGTGGGAGAGAATGTTTTAAGACGTATTTGATGTAATTTCCCAGACCTCTCCGGCCCATTCCTTTGTCAAAAAATAAGGCCATGAACTGTTCTAGAGGGAAAAATGGAATTTTCCCTCACTTTTCAGAATTTTTTAACTACACGCTGTGTAGTGTGAGTACACACCATGTACCCCCTCACTGGGTATACCCTGTGTTGAAGGACGTGTCCTTTCCGTGTGAAATAAATGAGTACACACCGTGTATCCCATACTACACACCATGTAGTCCCTCCCCGCATACGCGTTACCCTCAAACCATGTGTTGACCAGTCAACGACCATGTGTCATGTTGGAGTCGGGTCCTTACCATGTGAAATAAATTAGTACACGCCGTGTAGTCCATCCCTGCATACACGTTACCCTCAAACCGTGTGTTGAACAGTCATCGACCGTGTTCCACTTTGAAGGTCGCATTTGAAGCCACGTGGTGACCGTGTGAAATGGCAGAGTACACGTCGTGTACTAGAAAGTACACTCTGTGTACTTTTGTTTTTCTCACCTATAAAATGAGGGGGCCTATCCTCATTTTCAAATCACTCCTCTCCTCCCCATTCCTTTGAGCATATCTCTCCCAAGAGACTCTAAGGCTCTTTTCTCCCATAACTTCTTCGTACGAGCTCCGATTTACGATCCGTCAGCGGCTAAGAGATTGTAACGATGAGGCGGAACTACTGATCTTGGATCTGTTGTCTTCCCTTCGTCCTTTCTTTCCCAACTTCCACCCTAGGTTGTTTTTCTGTGATTTGAAAGAAGCAACGGATGCCGAATAACATCTTCTAAAGATGATCTGGTGGAGCATTGTGAATAGAACTTGTGGAGGTAGGGATCTTACCTTCGTCTCTCTAATTTGTGAATCATACGGGATGGGTGTCCAATTGTTTTCACGAGACATAGTTGAACCAGTTTAATGAAGATAATAACTGGCTTAAATAATGGGGATGGGGAAGTTGTTATGTTTAACTTTATTTATCCTATTGTTATGTTCTAAATTTAATAGGCATATGCCTACTGAAAATTACAGTCGTTGGGGGCCTTTGCTTGCACAATTAAATGCTGCCTTACCTTTCTAAAACATTTATGGATGGAAACTTTTTGGGATGTGGGAATTGGTTAATCACATAAAGTTTCCTGATTAAAAGAATAACTGGAACCGTTGTGTGATCAACCCGGTTGAACAAAACTTAAATAATAAACATGTGGGTGCTGGTTAGGGTTTACATATGTGAAGGATGTGTTTCATGGGTTGTTGTGGATCAGGTGAGCAGTGGGGCTATGGTTGTCTTGGTTGTGGGTTGGTGTGAATGCTATGTTGGTGGTGGGAAGTGGGGCTGTGATAAATGGTATCAGGGGATGATGATGTATGGGTTTCGGTGTGTTTGTGGTTATGGTGGTTGGTATCGGGGCTGCATGGATGTGTTTGAATGTGAATGAACTATGGGTTATGAATAATAAATAAAAGTGGAAGAGATAATTAATAGTGGGGTACAGTAATGGAACGGGATTAATAATCAATAGGGTTGGTTGGTTAATAGAAGGGAATTGTTTGTGTTTCTTGTGTTATCCTAACTTGATTTGTGGATGGTAGGGATATGTTTTACAAATTATTGATATGTTTGGTTGTGGATAATTTCCCAGTAGTTAAGGAACTAATAAAATAATTCTGTTGAAACATGAAATCCTAAATGTTCTTGGGATTGTTTGTTGAATGAATTCTTCAATGTAACTGTTCGGAGGTTCATTCTCACATTCTCTATTTAGAATCCTTAGGTTGGGTTGTGTGTTTGGTATACATATATATACCTGTATCTTTCTGTTTTGTCGCACCCCACCCATGTTGAGCACATAGTGCTAAACAATCCCATTTCATGGGAGAGAGTGTTTTTCCTTAGAAACTAGCTCCTTCCTACTCCATCATCCATAGGTTGTGATGGATTGAGGTAACCTTACACATAAGACTCTTCAGGTATGTTTCAGTTGGGGTGGTTTTATCCCAAGACTCTTTGGGCAGGTTTACTATTTTATCCAAAGAATCTTTTGGATGAGGCCCGGGTGTGTGCGGGCGGGATATGTGGATGTCAGGACCAGGTGCATGTGGGCGAGAAATGTGGTTATGAGGCCTAGGTGTGTGCAGGATGGATATGTGGTTGTGAGGCCCATGTGTGTGCGGGTGGGATATGTGGTTGTGAGGCCTAGGTGTGTGTGGGCAGGAAGAGTGTGGTAGCGTCAGGATGTTCGCCGTTAGGAAGAGCAGCTGACTAGTGGGAAATGGTGCGGGGAACCCAAATACTATTGTTCTTATATATTACTACTACCTGTTGTTTGTGTTTTGGTGAGCATGGATGGTAAGGTTGGGTGGATAGAATTCCTTGATAGATATCGGTTTCTTCTATTGATCTCACATGACATTAGGATGTCTACCCACTTGTGCACGAGAGCTTTAGGATTCCCTACTGAGTACGTGTATGCTCACCCTACATTTACTTCAGGTTTCCAGGAGGACTACCAGGGCCATGCGGGACCCTACTAGTCGGGGCAGTTGGAGTTGTTTCTGTTTGTTGTACTCTTGATTCTTTTGGTATTGTACTTTTGAGCATTCTTGTACTTGTACCTTATTTCAGAACTATTTGAACAGGCATGTGGGATTGGTTTGGGTGTATTTACTTTTCCTCCCTTTCTTTTCATTTGGTCTTTGACTCATCATATTTATAGATCTTAAACAATAAAAAGGGTAATGCCTCCCATATTTGTGAAAACTCATACCCTTGGTGCAAGTCACCACTCCGGGGCCTACTGGAGGCAGGACTCAGGGGTCATTATCTCCCTTTCTCCATTTCCAGCTCATGAGGTGCATCTTTGGTGGGAGGGGGTCATGGCATGTTCATTAAATTTTCCTGTTCATATATACTTATCATTAGATTTTTAAAAATACTAAATGAAAAACAAAAAAAAACAAACCTTACATATAATAAAATTAAAATAACCTAATTCTTAAATTCTAATATATATAAACTTTATTTATCCAAACTCATAATTAATCAAATTTTTAGGATTCATCATAATATTCCTTAAAAACCATTCCACTCATTTATCATATGTAGTATATTCATCTTCAGGAACAACCAGGTTACACATATGTGGTTTATGATTAAATTATAAGGGACTCCCCATATGATATTGGTTTTAATAATTCTGACACATTCCACATTAATAAGATTCAATATTATATGATACCATAGGGATACAATTATTTTAATTAGTTATGTTTAAAAAATATTTAGATTTTTCACATATAATTACTGAATTTTTTATTCTTTTCCTCACTAAAAAAAATTCCTCGTCCCTCTGAGACATTCCCAAGATTTGTTCAACCAAAATTATATACATTTAGTAATCTATATCTTTTTTTCTTACATTGTCTCTAACACATAATCATTGAGAGATATATGTCATTATCATCTCTGGTGACATTAATTGTTGGTTAAGGTAAATGTTGTTAATCATGTTCCTTGATAATAGATAATGAAAAATAAAAATATCCCTTAGTATAATTACCAACATATTTCATTGGATATAAACAAAATTTCTATCACAATCAGTATTAACCCAAATTTTTATGCTTACAACAATTCAATAAGACAAAAAATCATAGAGTGAGTAAAAACTATCTTAGTGGGGAACCGCATAATCCCGTAAAACAACTTATAGTATGTTCAAATCATGGAACCTTTTTTACAATATATTGAACCAAATATTTTACCTAGGTTATTCATAGTGATTATTCAAATCCTTCATGATGGTTCAAAAATATTTTTTGAACATCCTTACAATATCCAATGGGAGTGTCCAACCGAGTGTGCAATGAGGCCTATTGTAATTCACTAGGTGTGGAATGACTCTAGAAAAATGATCCCTTTTAGGAGTAATTATTCCTAGGTACCACTAGGACCATTCCAAATATACTAATATTAATAACAAATTGATGTAATTTTTAGGAAACCACTCACTCTACAATTTACCAAAATTGCAAGAAAATTCTCAATGCACTGAGTTATCAACAAACATATCTTTAGATGTATCCCTATGCAAAAAATTAGTAATATCCTTTGGATCTATAAAATTAAATCAGATTCTATTTTCCAATTTTTTGATAAAAAATAATCTAATACAATCAAAAATGACTCAAACTTCCTATACATAGATATTAGATCATTTTTAGGTGAATATTCATTACACTATATAAATACAAACCTCATGATCAAATAAGTTACTTGAATTTGGGAACATAAAAACATTTAAAACTACATAAAAGGGGAAATAAATAATATCCCACTATGTTTATCATAACTATAACCCTTAAAAAACATACTATACATAATACATTTCTTTACAATCAAGGTCTAGAAAACATAATAAGGGGTGATCTTAGATAATCAGTTTGGGTAAACATGATAAAATTCATTAATATAATGTTGGAATAATTGTATACAAAAATAAACATAAAATATGTAAATGTTACCTTGAATATAAAATATTAAAATCATGTGTCATTGGACAAATATTGGAAGTTTATAAGACATGAATCATGAGGAAATAATTGCACATGAGGCATGACATAATAACCTTTTCATAAAAGATTTAATTACGCTATACACATAACAATATTATATCAGATACATAGAAGTAAGGACACAATTCCATGAATATAACAGTTGAATGGAATGAACACAACAACAATCATAGTAGTCATGGTTCACCCCTAATACCATCATGAAAGTCAAAGTATATTACATAACTGGGATCAATAAAAAATCTTGTTATTTCTATCTCGTGAGATATAAATCACAATATTATGCATGGGATATAGGTATAAGTAGACAAGAGGCCTTGGTATTCACTATGTCCATGACAAATAAATTAATTATAAACCAAGCATAAAATATGTTTAGTGGTGAGTAGAGGTTATCCAAATAGAAAAACATCCATAGAAGGTGTGTCATTTGAGACCATGTAAGCGAATAAGAAAAAAAATAAAGAACTGAGCAGCAAAGGAGGAATGGTTGGTGAGAAAGTGGTTATAGGGAATATGGAATGGTGATTAGGCTATAGGAAACTGGGAAATATTAGATCATAGAGAAAAAGAATATAGAACATATAAGGTGGTGACTATTCATGGATGGGTATGGGGAACTTGGTCGGGTGGAAAAATGTATTTTGCTCGGTGATACTTTTTTTCATATTATAAAGGCCAGAACAGTTCATCCTAGAAAAATGAATATAAAATTCTATCGTGTGGAAATACTATAGTCGAAGGAATCCCTAATCATCTATATTAAAAATATCTTTCTCCACTATTTAGTGTATCATGCGATGCCCACACCAAATGCGTAGTTTGTACTTATCTAATATGGACTTATATGTTCAATAATCTTCATTATTACAAAATACTAAAAAATCACTTTGACTTTAGATATTTGATGGTCATAAATTAATAAAATAATTATAAAAGGGTGGACTCATATAATTCCTACTCAAAAAGGTTATAAAAATTCATTCCAGATCAGCCGCATTACCATTATGAAATTATCAAAAAATTATAAAAAAATTGTAATAACTCATAAAACATGTTTGAGAAATAGAGTAATGAAAGGAAAAAATGGAAATATGAATATAAAATCAAGGGAATATAAGAAACACCAATATTCTGAAACACTATTCAACACCCCTTTAGTATTCTTGTGTGTTGTTCTTCTTCCCCATTCCCCGGGATCCCGTGTTTTATAATTATACTCTTTTTCCCAAATATAAATGAAATAAATCCTTCCAATGTATACTATTTCATAACTTGCAGACTGTCACATCCTGATCCCTAGAATAAGTACAACTACTATACTTGTAGGTTTTAGTCATAAAAATATATGTATTCAAAAACCTCTTATTATCCACCACATATATGTTTTAATGGTATGCGTTCTAGCTAGAAAGTATTCAATTACATCATTTTCAAAAAATTTGTAATCATATTTTCTTCATAAGAAACTGATATACATATTTGATAGGGAAGACATATATGATTTTATCAAGTATAACATTCCCCATGTATCCATTTTTAATGTATCTAAATGGTCCATGTTGACAATTATCAACATCGACAATTATACTAAAATTTAAAATTCATGACATTGTTCATTATGATGTTCTTGAATGATCTTGGTAGTAATTTTTCTATGTATCCAATTTGTGATATATGATATTGAAATAAACAGTTGTTTTCCTATAATAGTGATTATGACATATGTTAATCACATAACATACCTTATTTGGAACTATGTACCCAATTTTTCTAGCATATATGATTTTGGACATATACAATTTCCCATATATCCAATTTTCAATCATATATTATCTATCCACATAGAGGATTGAGACGACATATCCAAATTATAACCTAGCCCTCAAAATCATGATTCCCACTTGATAATTTCATGTCAATCCTAGGCTAGTCATCCTCTTTTAATTTGATTTTGATTAATGAATACTGGAAATTTTTCATTCTAATTGGGATGCCTTAACGGGAATATTTTCAAATCATAGAAATGAAAAAATTCCATCATTGATCAACTATTTAAATAGAATCCTTCATCCTTGAAAAAAATGGATTATATTTATAATAGATTTAAGGGAATTAACAATAACAAGAATATGTGGTATATTCAATAGCCCAAATCATATTTGAGCACACTTGAGAATGTACATTAGTAGCACTCGGGCTGTAGCATTCTTTGAATGGAGACTACCACATTGATAAATGATGTAGAATATTCACCCACTCCAGTATCATTGGGTCCTTTATGGTCTACAATATTGAGATAAATTTCTAAATTTAGACTTCTGAAAATTGGAAGTGTCTGCAACCTTTAGTTGTAAACTCATCACATGGGAAATCGATATAAAAATATTCTTCAGAAAGTTTTGATGTTCTACTAACCAACATAATCACAATTAAACAAGAAGGGAATCAATTTATTTTTACATTTCTTTTCATTTTACATTTTCAATTAAATCCAAATTAAATGGAAATTATTTTTCAAAACAAATGTGTTTAATATGTGACTTTATTATCATTGATTACTTAAGAACCCAAAAACCAACATTCTCATTAAAAAACTGAATGAATATTAGGTTATACAATATTGAATCCAATTTCCACAATAATAAATTATAATATCAATTTACAATTAAAAACTGATTAAATTAATATAAGGATATGTGATAAATTATGATGAAATAGTGAAACATTGAAATAAGAAACACTAAATACATTTCACTCCTAGCTAATTATGTATTTTCAATGCTTCATTAAAAAATTATTTGGGATTAGCGAATAACAGACTGTCTAGTATGGCACTCTATCATCAATTATAAGAGACAACCAATAACATCTTGCCCATCCAAATTAGCTTTAGTCGAGGTTGAATTTCTGCATGGCCAATAGAGACATCCCCATGATGACAAAAGCAGGAAACAAATGCTAAAGGACTCAATATAATTATAAGATAATTTTCTATTTGATAAATAAAAAAACCAACCAAACCCACCATAAAATAAAAATCCATAAATGAAACATGATATAAATGTAAGATAATTAAATTTAATAATAGTGATTCAAAAACTAAACTACAATTGAGTACCACTGAGGAAGACTATTAAAATCACATACAAATTAGAGGAAAAAACCAATTATACTCGAATACATTAAACATAACACCAAATATCACAGAATGAATCAAGCTCTGACTCACCATTACAACCATGGTATCACCAACCCCCAATAAATAATTTTGATATATATTATTTACAAGTGAATCAATTAAAAATATTTTCATAACCAAAAAAATTACAAATAAGGTGTGAGTACTTAAACTAAGTAGAAAGACAATATAATAGTGTTACAAAACCAAGATCCAAAGGTTTAGTTTCATGAGAAAATTAGTACAAAACATAATATTCACATGATAAAACATAAATATTATTTAATCTTTTATTCTATAAATTCATAGTGGCCCTTTTATTCTATTTAATAAAATTATTCACTTAAGGATATAAATCAAAGAAAAAAGTGAGATAAAATCCTAGTAATAGGATAAATCAGAACATGAAATAATATAACATGGTTGAAAATAAAAACAATAATCATAAAATTGGCATGGGGTTATCATCATTATTATATGAGAATGAATTTGATAAAGTCATGGATTGTTGTAAGTAGTAAACATGAACTATCAAGTCTTAGTGGTCAAATATCATACATTGTTGTGAACAAAAATTGAATCATTTTCACACATAACATAGTTGCGTAATTATAAAATCATCAGTGAAAAAAATTATTAATTCATGTTCTAGAATATTTCACATTATATATTGAGATAGATAACATTTTCTAAATCAATAGATTTCTATATATTTTCATGTATACCTATCAAATCATAACATTTACACAATCTGGCATGAAACATAGAATATTGATGTTCCCATGTCATTTTGAATCACTAAGTGGGGGAGGGGGTGAATCTGTGATCTAAATGATCTTTTTAAAATTTCTTTGAATTCAATAAAACCTATATGGCTGGTTAATGTCGTGATCCACTCTTCTTTTGTCTCTCTACCATACCTCGAATGATGTTATAAATGTAAAGCCACTAAACACTAGTATTTATAATGTTAATTTCAAAATCTAACTCCTTCATGTCTTGGTTATTCTCCCAAACATAGATTATACACTATAACCTTATTATCAATTACATTAGTTGATATAGAGTGAAACTATATCCCTCATTATTCCCACAAGCTGTTATTTATACTTCTTCCTATAGTGTTACCATAGTCCCACATTCATACTCCAAAGTCTCATTAAAGTCATCTTCTCCTCCTTGAATCTATCATGGATATTCTAGTTCCCAAATCACATTAGTATCTTCCTTATTTTTTCACTCTTGATTAAATTAAGATTGATCTTATACACATACCACATATTCTTTATGAATCATGCATGCCTTAGTATCTATTCATGAAAAATCAGCAACCCTTGGTATGGTCTGTTGGCCTTGCTCAATAACTCTGATCACTTTTCTGATCATTCCACAGTTTCACAGTGCTTGGGAAAGTTTTCCTTATGATGATAAGACTCGACCTCACTAATATTTTTGAAAATGTTTCAGACAACCTCTTCATGAATGAATGATTAATTCTAATCAATATCAGTACTATCTATATTGAATCCTCAATCACTATCCACTAGGTTATATGATCTTCTTTAACTCTTCCTGGATTTAGTCTCAAATATAATATACATAATGCATTTATTGCATGGAATTTAAATTTATTTCTTTTTGATATCTCAATGACTTCATACACATGCATGCATTCATGCTTGATTTCATACATGTATAACATGCAATTTTTTTACCTAGGACACCCTATTCAATTTTCGATTCAATGACTGTGTCACATGAAATTTATATATGAATTGTATAGTTGATTAATTTTTCACACATTCACTTATTTTCTTTTTATATTTTCACAAACACACTTGTTACTTTTATTGGGGTTCAATATATGTGTGTTATGATTGTGCATGTATACCCCTCTTGATTTAACACATTTTCTCGTATCTATATTATTCTGATTCTCTATCATTTCATTCACATGATTCAGGTGACATTATGTTTTATGTGTATTCATATTAAATTAGAATGGGAGTGTGCCTTTTAATATGTTCTCCTCTTTTCTTATACTTTTTTCACATGCACACACACACTATCTATTATATTCTTTGCATGCATATAGTTTCAGTAATGCACATTTATGCATGTGCTCCATGCATGAAACCTCTATTCTTCTTTATGAAAGCATTAGGCCCAGGGTTTACTCAAAGAAAAACAAGAGTGCATATGATCAATGTGCACACACACATGTTCCTTCATTTATGAAATCTTCTTCTTCTTCGAAAAATGATCTCTTGAAAACATTTTATATTATAGGTGAAAAAAAGAGGTAGTTCTTCTTTTATTCAATGAAACCGAAGATGTTCCCAGTTCTCCATCTTCTAGAAAAGTGTGTGCAATGATCTGCTTCGTATAACCAAAAGTGGTTCCTAGTTCTATCTTCAATATATCTCATGAAGGTTGCATAGGCACAGACTCTGTGTTCCTAGGATCCTCATCAAAAAACTGAGGTGAATGTTTGAGAAACCTTTCACATTTTCATGGGTTTTCTTCAAAAAAAATGGTGTTGCATCCCCCTTCTTCATAAGTACAGTTCAAGAGTGTGTTTCACTTGTTGAACTCATAAGGGTATTCTTATCCTTTGTGTAGTTTGGCTGAGCAGATCCTCTGGTTAATACTTTATTTCTAAATAGAAATGCATGTTTTGTCAAAATTTTCAACAAAACAAAATGAGTCGTGATGCCCCTCCCTTTATAGGAATACTATGTGCATTGCTTTGAATTTAAATATATCATGATATATTGTAGGATTCAATTATTTGAATAGCTGAGATCCTCATATTTGAAAAATTCCAACACGGATAATATATTTTAATCTCATAGGATGATTCTTCTCAATGTATGATTCCTTATTTCATGGAATAATCATTTCGTTAATGTATTAGGAATGCATGAAACATTAAATCATGAACTACCGATCCTCATTATGTGGCCTCGTAACTGTGTATGATTCGAACATCACATATTCATCATTTTTATCACATGTATGCATATATAATTTCATTCACGTGTTCTTGGAATCTAGAAAATTGTAATGCATGAGTTTTGATCATTGAAAATAGCCAAAGATTGAATCTTGGGGGAGTTTCTTCAATTCCGGTGAGTAGTGGAGTCGGGAGGTTCTTCATGCGATCGAAGGTAGAAGATGACATCATGGTTGAATTCGGATTGTTAGATCGGTATTGATAGGATAGCGGACTACCCTGATTATATGGTGAAGTGTGGATGAGATGAGAAACTCTGTTTAGTCACGATATTAGATTAAAATTGTAGATTACTTTAGCAGGATAAAAAACATGTCCCAAATTGAAACAATCCTGAAGGATTCTCGTGGTTTAGGTATAAATCCACAACAACATACACTCATAATTATCCCTCTCCCCTTACTATACAGCCCCATACCATTTTCTCTATTCGGGTGCACCTACACCCACCCTATACAAGCTTTTCCCTATGGGTGCACTCTGCACCCACTATACCTATATACGGCCCCATATACCACTTGTAGGTTAGCCTTGGCCAGCTTCCCTGAGCCGCGGTAGACCCTTGTTGTCCCGTATGTGGCTCGGGTTGACACTTTGATGGATATATCATTGGATGGAAAATTATTTAAATTAATCCACACTAAAATATTCTCCTATGTGATATATTAATGATAACTTATTAATCCAAACATGCATAGCCTCCTTCTTAAAACATTTAACCAATAAAACACTTCTCCATCTATTATCCTCCTTCAATTCCTATTGGAAATATGAATTCCCACTACACTTTCAAGTATGTACCCGATGTGAAAATACATTGTTCACTTCACTTAAAGATTTGAAATTAACACAAACTTATCAAACTTTTAATCTAATCAGATACTAGTGGATGAATCACTTCTTCATCTCCTTATGCATTGAAACACAATGCATGTAGTAATCATATGATTCTTTTCACCAACTTTAACCAATTTTAAACTATTTGATGGATCTTCCAAATTAATCATGAAATCAAGTATTTCATTGCCTTATCCAAATCGTATAACAATGTGTAATCTTGTGACACATCTCTTGGAACATAATATCACTTCAATCAATCATCTAAATTAGAAAAAATGGAGAATTTCCCATTGTGTAATCAAATTCCATGATTCTATAAAAATTCCCCAGGCATCATTATCTTTATAATAACTTCATCAATTTTATAGAAATGTGATTCTTCCATCACATTGATCACCATTACCAACTAGTAAATAATGACATTACTTGTCAACTAATAAAATGCATAATCAAACTGGGATTTTCCATGAGTCAACAACATAACTTTAAGAATCACCACATCAATCATTATAAAAACACCAATCAAGATCTTTTCACTATCAACTAATACAATTCATAATCAAAGTGGGATTGTCCCTGAGTCAACAACATCAATTTATGAATTACCACCTCAATCAACATCACAATTTCAATCATAACATTTCCATATACATACTGACACGTCATTTACAAAAAATGAAACATTATAATCAATAAATGTATAACAATATTTTCAATAAAATAACCCATTGAATGGAAATTGGTTTCCTGTGAACGTCATAATTAAATAAATAATTAATCAGCATTAATGATCCCAAAATAAAAATGTAATAAAATGTATGGTATAAATATATTTTTAAGAATAAACAATATTTAGGGAAGTAAAAGTTGTTCTCCTTAGAAAAATATTCCTTTTGGAAAAATATATTTATTTGATGAAAAATAATGTTAATAATACATATATACTAGATGTGAAAATTTGTGAATAAAGAAATTATATTTAATGAATATTAGAAGAACATCCATATTGATGTTTCTTATAAAAGCTGAATAACACAAAGAAAAGATGCTGGTTTTTAGAATACCTTTACCTTATGTCTGAATGTTTTATTCCCCATGATGTTAGAGATAATCAAATTAGATTAATAAACAATTAAATATATAACCTGTTATAATATTTTTTTTATTCATTATAATTTATTAATTGTTTTATTCATATTTTGATTAGTTATGGTGTTCAATTTCATTGTTCAAAAGTGTTTGTTTTGTTGGATTTCATGATCGGTTCACTTATATACATGTATGGAAGATCATGAAAAATGTAAATAGTCTAAAATATTATTATATTATATTATTAATGAACATCCACAAATTTAATTGTTCTTGTATTTTTTTGTATATGAGGATGAATAGGTGGATAAATATTAACGATACTCATTTAGATTAATTTAGTTGTTTTTCAATCATAATGAACTTGTTTTGTTGTATTATTTAATATTATATATTATATAGTTATATAATATAAAAAAGGTTATAAGATACATTTTACAATCTTTTTCAACCATTAGAATGGTTTTAATATAAATCTTGATGGTGACAAAAAAAAATTAAAACCCTTCATTGTTGAAGGTGATAAAACCACACCTAACATATGACGTTTCAATTTTTTAAATAAATAGAAGATGAGAATATGTTTATTGATATATTACTCTATTAATGTAATAAAATAAATTATACATAATATAATATAATTAACATGACCCCATGTTAAGGTGGTATGAGGAGATAAAAAGAAAAGAAAGGAGAATGAAATGGAATTAAAAGACAAGAAGTAGGATTTCACCTCTTGAATTATTATCAATTTGAACCTACTTCATTAGATTGGATTTAATTTTTTGCAATGCCAAAGGCTCTTAGATGCGTGGAAGAGTATTTATAATAAATTGGTAAATATTAATTTCTAGTATGGGGTGAGAAGAAAAGGTTGTGAGGGGTGGTATTTATATTGGTGGAGAGGGGGGTTTCTATTTATTTAATTAATTAGATTACTGTATTGGATATAGAGTATAAATATCATGAAACACTTCTTTAAATATATTAGAATAATCTATTAGTGTTAGATATTTGGGGCATACATCATCCTTATATAACTGAGGACTCAAAAATTCACCTACATAGATTTTATAATAATTTATCATATTTTTCTACTCACCAACAAAATTCTTGTTGTGTAAAAAAATTCCAAAATTTCATCCCAAGAATTTGTTGATATGTCAAATTCAAAAATAAACACCATTTTACGAAAATAATTTTTTTATATGCATGAAACATTATCTTTAATTAAAAATATTAATTACATGGAAAATAATAATTTTAATGTTATAACAGTTTTTATGACACATCGAAAATTTACTCATGGTCTCATTAAATTATCTTAATATAATAAGACAAAAACTAATAATTTGTGAATACATTTTGTGAAACTAAAATTTCTTTTAAATCATTACATTAATTAATATAATATAATTAGATATTTTAACATACCAAAATACCAAATCTTAATTTTTCATTTATAAAATATTTTTTTCTTTATTCCATCAAATAAATATAAAATTTTTTCATTTATAAGATACCTAAATATTATTTATACTTTTATTAGTGAGGTTACTATTCTTTTTTTATATTATTATTTCTAAGGGTCATATTACTTTTCCAATTGTCAAGTTACTATACAATGGTTAGAAGTTCCTTTAACTTATAGAAATACATTTTAGTCGATTCATTATTCATTTATAAAGTTTAAATTCTGTATTGTATGTAATTATATGTGATTTATATTATATTTAATAATTATAGCATGGGAATTTCCATTGAAATGTGTTATAGTCCTTACATTATTTCCCCCATATGAATTTCTTCCCTTGAAATTTATTTTTATATAATTTTTTTAAAATATGATAGGATACTTATCTTTTATCACATACTCTAGTTCTCATGGTTCTTCTTTACTGTTTCCTATATAGTAACATGACAATGTGAATCATGATTTTTGTATAAAAATTTATCTCTAGGGTCTAATATCATTCTAGGATGATCCTTGTATGTTAGATCATTTTCTAGTTGCACCACCTCAAGATTCCACACATGCGATGGATCTGGTATGTAATTTATTAAGAGGAATACGTGGAATACATTGTGTACATGATACATAGAATGTGTAAGTGAACGTTGATACTCCTCATCCTTGACATGATCAAGACCATTGAAGGGGTTGATGTTACTTGTACCCAATTTTCGTTTCTTACAAAATATAATGCTCCTAATACATAGATATATTAATTCAAATACCATGTATCCTTCCAGGAAATAAATGTCCCTTCAATGATTGTCTCCATAGATCTTGTATCAATTGTTGACTTCCTTGAGGTGCTGCTAACTGGTTTTCACCTATTCAACCATTTCATAAACCATTTCAATTCATATAATATTACGTTCACCGAATTCATCATATCATTCTAATACTCTACAATGTTTCCCATAAATGCCTTATTATGGATCAATTTTAATGTTAAAGTGGAAATTGTATTTAGGAGAGAACCTAGTCATAGGTAGATGTTCTTACATTCCTCCTATTTAGTCCATAAACCATGCTCTCTACATGTATTCTAGTGTCTAAATAGTTCATACTGATTGGACAGTAGTTCGAGGATGATACAATTTACAGAGGTTCACATATATGTTTATTGCATGATAAAGAGTTTTCTAGAATATAAAGGAAAACCTCAGATATCAATCAGATACAATCAATAGTGGTACACCATGAAACATTACCACATATTTGATGTATTTATGTGAAATACGATCATGTTATATGTTCTCTTGAATTTCAAAAAATTGATATGCCGTTGTTTGATGATCCACAAAAACCCATATATAATTTTTTCCTCTTGATTTCTTTGGATGTCTAGTGACAAACTCCATGGTGATATTTTTCAATTTCCATGTTGGTGTGGGTAATAGTTCAATCATCCCATTTGATTGATATCATTCATCCATCACATGATAACATACCATAAATATTGTTAAATATTAAGAGTTCTTTATCTTCCTATTTCTCCCCCAATATTCCAATCAGGAATCTCTATACATATTTAGGGATGTTTATGCTATATATGTCATTCATAACCTCCTTTTTTATCTTTGGATCAAATGGTACACATAGTCAGGACCAAAATTGTACATTTCCATCCTCATCAATTTGAAAAAATGAGGGTTTACCATTTCTTATAGATTTCACCTTCTTTTGAATTTCAACATCATTTCTTTCTCTATGAGGGATGCTTGAGAAATCATTTGAGAAAGGATTGATGATATTCCATCCTTAATAATTCGGATTTCTATCATTTTCAAATCTAGTAATATTGGTTGTTTTAATTATTATCATTTATAATGTTGTTGGATCCTTCTACATAGAGAATTCACTGCATTATTAGCTGTTCGAAGAGGGTAGTTGATTGAGTTGTCATAATACATGACGTGATATAACCATATACACTAGGAAATATTATGATACTTCTTTTTGAATATATATTTGAGGATCTTAAGATGAATATATATTTCACATGTCTCTCTATAGAGATTACGCCTCTAGATTTTCAATGAAAATGTCACAACTTCCATCTCCGGATCATTTGTGGGATTATATGGTTTTTGAATTTTCTACTTCCTTGAGGGGTATGGTATAAAATTATCATTTTTCATCTGAACAAATCATAATACCTTCTTTGAAGAATATATGAATACAAAAAAGTTATCCCCACTTGTCGGATGTGTCGGTACTGGTATGGTTATAGGAAACCTCTTTAACTATTTTAAGCAGTCTTTACATTCATTGGTCTAGAAAACCAATTCTCCCTTACAATATTGATAGTATAGTAGGTTTGAAAATCAGGATATGTTCATAAAAATTAATACTGATACCCCTATATATTAAAGAAACTATAGATCTCCATTACAGGTGATGGCATTGTCCAATCCTTGATTTCTTTTATCTTGGAAGGGTTCATAGATATTCCATATTATGTAGGATACATTCCCCAAGAATAAAACTTCATCCATCCTTAACTTAATTTTTTTTATACTTTCTTATGTTTTATCCCTTGAAAAATCATTACAATATTATTATGATACTACTCATGTCCCCAATTCTATTAGAGTATATAAAAATATCATTAATATAGTCTTCCACAATTTGTTTGAGGTAATCATTAATGACCAAATTCATTAAGTATAAGAATATTTATAGAGAGTTCTTGAGCCCGAAAGGAATAAATATTTACTCACATTGTCTAAAACTTGTTAAAAATGATTTCATGGGAATATCTTCCTCAGTAAACATTAATTGGTGATATCTTGACCGAAGGTCCACCATACAGAAAATCATTTCCCAACACAGTTAATTGAATCATTCATCAATCCATTGAATGGTATACTAGTTATTTATCATGGTTTTATTGAGTGCATGAAACTCAATGTATAGAAAGAAAATCCTTTATTATTATTGACAACGTGGACAACTGCACCCCATTGTGAAGAATTCAAGAGTATAAAACCCTTGTACATGTTCTCGTGTAACTACTTTTCTATTTCCTCCCTCACAATGGTGTCTATTCTATAACATGTCTTTTATATAGGAATAAATTAAGGAATATAGTCAATTGAGAACTCAACCTCTTGGTTGGGAGAGAGTTCATGTGATTTTTTAGGGAATGAAATATTTTAGTCCATTATAATGGGATTTTCTCCGATCTGAATTCTATTCATTATCTTAGTCATTTTATCTAGGAATGTTTTCCCCTAGTGAAATACAACCATGTTTGAGATGGTGATTCTGAAGGAGATTCATCCACCTCCATTAAATTGTATATAATTAGGGGATGCACCATGATGTGAATAGTTGTGGTGATCCGACCCCTGAGGCCTGTGTTGTGACTACCCCAAATCCACCTCCTAAAGGCCAAGGGTTGGAGACTATTACCAAATGCGTCAACCTGCAATTGGGATGCATTTTCCTGAGTACTTGTACTCACACACATACCCTAAAATTTCCCCCAAACACAAAAATGAAAACTAGTATCACTACAAAAAAGATGAGTAAAAGTAAAACTAATTCAAGTGTCCCAAAACAAAAACAAAACAACAGAACTGAAAACATATAGGTACCAAAAAGGAAACTCTGAAGGCCTTCTGCAGAAAACCCCACATGATCATGAGAGTAGTGTAGCTACTGGATGCCAAAGTAGAACATCCAGTCCACCTGATCCAAATATTCCCCAACTGGTCCTAGACCAAAGATAAATAAAAAAAATTATATAATATTTTTTTGAAAACAAATGATATAATTTCCTCACATTTGGGTAAATATGTTCCTTAATTGAATATTATGGATTAGATCATTCATTTGAAAATTTGATTAAAATTCCAAGTTTACTTGTTAAAATTTCATTGGATTATTTAGAACAAAAATAATTTTATTTGAATTATTTTAACATAATATTATTTAAACGTGTTCCTGAATGAATTTTATACAACTTTTATTAATGAAATTTGAGTTAAATCATTCATTTGGTTGGTGAAAATGGGCCACAATGTCAAATTTGGGCTGGACTCCCCAGATTGGATAGTGGTTCTATATGTGGACCATAACTTTAACATCTGGGTTTTTATTCATTCCAAATTTTGAGAAGAGATCACATGCTCGTTTTCTTAGAAATCATCCTGTAGGAAGGAGAGTTGGTTCTCGCTTTTAGGTGGTCAAATGTGCAGTGAAAGTTGGATTAAAATATTTGACTGATATTCATCATTCACACTTGAAACTAGTTTAAATCTAGCCTCCCCTCCACAATATAAATTTTTCTTTTTATCATTTGGAGGGGTTGGGGACTTGGAATAGAATATTTGGAGAAGATGATAACTAGTTCTAAACCAATTCAATTCCGAATTGGAGGAGGGAATCTACCAACCTTGGGTCTTCTCCAAATTTATATTCTTTCAACTTGTTTGTTGCAATATTTTTGTTCATTCCATAAAATCTTAGTTTTTCATCAATTTTTTCTGTTATTTTTAAATTTATTCTTCTTTTAATCATCCTCTTTTATCAGAAATTCATGATTAGAAACAATATTGGGGTATAACGTTTCTAACCCCTTGTGAATGTAAAACGTTTCTACGATGAATACACCGCCCATGGAAGAATTGTTTTGTTTAGTAATCGATCTACCTCCTACCTTCTTCATTCATTTATTTTGACTGAATGAGATACAATAATTCAGTTAATATGATCTATTAACTGATTTTTAAATATAAATTAAACTAATCATACAATTTAACAATAAACACAAAACACATGAGGTCGATAATTGTGTGAATTGAGAGAGCGCCGAACTTAATCGGTATTTGAAAACCATACTGGATCAATTTTTAGAGTTCGAATAAAATATCTAAACTCAATTAATTCTAATTTTTATAGTGGAAATGTGCCTTAATTTACCACTATCAATAAGGTAACTTCAGAACTTCACTCAAACCAGGGTGCTACTTTTTCATGTTCACAAGTTATCCTAGGGTTAAATTCACTTCAACATTATAGTAAAGTTAATTATCATAGGAATCAGATATGAAAAATTAACGGAGAAAAATTCAGTGGGTATTAATTAAAATTCTAATGATTAATAAATTATTGACGAGGTAGAGTATGATTGATTACTTCTTTTAAATATTTTCTAAAAAAACATCTTTTGTTGTGTCATTTTAATCGAACCTCATTCTGGAAATTAAAATAAAATACAATCATCTTCCAGAAAACATATTCTAAATTTATAAGCAATAAACAACCCCCATAATTTTAATTAGTGTTATTTTTTCCTTTTTTTTTATTTTCAACATACCTTTTATATGTGGTTAAATTTACTATTTCATTTGATAGATGACCTTGGTCAGCCACTCTTCTGCACCTAAGTACTCAACAATCACATATCATTTAAAAGAGGCCATGACAACGCCTTTCAAATTGGATCATTTTTTACAAAGGAAAGAAATTATTTCAATCAATTAGAGGTACTTCATTTATTTTTCATTTTATTATCTTCTTATCTTTATTCTTCATTCTTTACCCAATCTGATTTTTCTTCTTCTTCTATTTTCTTTTAATTTTATGACTATCAACTCAAACATTTCATTTTTTTATTGTCCATTTTATTCATTTCATTTTTATTTGGTTTATGACATGAACTAATCCTGAGGATCATTTATATCTTGTCTTTCAGTTTGAACGGATCCTTATGGATCAAATAAAAATTCTTAGTCTATGAGAAGATTCACCATTCAACAAGTTAGAGAATTCTCCACTATAAGAACACTGAAATTAGAAACCATTTTATTTCAAACCTAAACCATGAAAAAACTTATGAAAACAATAACAATGAACAAAATAGAACCATTCGAGATTTGGATGCTCTTAATATTTGTTATTAACCAAATTGTATTGCATACCCATGTCTTGAATAGGACTTTGATCTAAAATATGGGTTAATTCTTCTTCATCCAATGTTTAATGGATTATATGGTGAAGATCCAAACAAACATTTAAAAGAAATTATTTTGGTTTTCTCAATTTTAAAACCCAGAAATGTTTCTGAAGTTCAAATCAAACTAAGATAAATCTCATTCCCATGTGATAGAGTTGTGAAACATTTGATGTGTTACTTAAAACCTAAAGATGTAACATGATGGAACGATTTGAAATGAGTTTTATTACAAAATTTTTTAACACCATCAAGGACTAGTTCCATTCATAAAGAGATCTATGGGATCATGAAATCCCAAGGGGAATCAATATATGAGTAATGGGAGCAATTAATGAAGTTTTGGGAAAGCTATCTGCATCAGCAAATCATTGAGAAACTCATCCAATACATCTATGAAGGACTCACATATATGGAGAGGAGACTGGTTGATTTCATAGCTGTAGGATAATTGTTTGAAAAAACACAAAAGGTGAATGTGCATTAATCAATATTATGGCACGAAACACCCACAAATTTGGTGATTGAGGTACACCACAAGTCATAGGAGTACATCGGGTAAGTCCTTCTTATCATGAAATTTATTTGATTGATACTAAGTTGGATAAATTAACCACTATGGCAAGGTAGATTTCATTGCCTCAAATGACATCCAAAACCACTCCAATAAGGTTATGTGGTATTTTCACTGAAATAGACCACCTGACTGATTTCTCCCTCAACTACCAAAGAAATAGGATTGCACATTAGTATTCCCATGGACAACATATCAGCAGCAACAAGATCCATATCCCCAAAATAGGTTTGATTCATTTTCTCCAACATGCAACCAAGGATGGAAGGATCAATCAGTCCTGATGTATACATCTGGAATAAAAAATGGCCCCCCTTTCATCAAATCATCCAGCAACCCCCACCTTACCAACATTCATTACAAGATCCCCATAGGAAATCTTAAGCTCAAGAATCGAAAATTTAACAACAATGGAATCCCCCACCCAAGGTAGATTCAAGCACTTATGACATTTTGAAACAAATTGTTCTTAACCAACAGAATGAGTTGAGGAGTCATTTTTCAGAGATGAGGTAGTTTAAGACTCAAATGATCCATATTTCCTCCGCCCTCCATGAACTAGTAAGTAATAATTCCTGAAATCTACCATCCCACCAACTCAAAATCCCATGAAGAATATTAGTGCCATAACATTGTGATGTGGGAAGAAAAAAACTGTTACATATGCAACTATAGTTCCACTGAGATTCACATGAACTTCGGAGAAGACACATTCCATACCAAATGAAGTAAAATCCAAGGAGAATGATAAAGGTAAGAAAAATATTGATGATATTCCCCCTAAACACCTTCCTTTTTCAAAATAAGTTATTCAAATAAAAATGATGACTGAAGAGGCAATTCAAAAAAGATTTTTTGGATATAGTAAAGCATGTGGATATAAACATCCCTTTATGTGGAAACATTAAACAAATACCATGGTATGCAAAATTCTAAAAAGAAATTTGTACCAATCAAAGGGGCACAATAGAAATGAGTGTATAAATATTTTAAGGAATGTGTCAGTACTCATTACACGAACTCTATCAATTCCAACAAAGTACAAGGACCCATGGACATTCAAAATCCCATATACCATAAGGGAGTTTCACTTTTCTTATGCTATTTGTTATTTAGAAGCTTCTACTAGTGTAATGCATTAGTCTATTTTTTCTTCATTATATGTTGGTGAGTTGAAACTGATGAGAGTGGTGGTGCGTTTGGAAAATATAGCTACAACATATCCTACGGGCGCCCTTGTGGATATACATGTTCCTGTAAGATACATTATCTCTCTATTATATTTAAATATTGTTAACATGAAGGATGGTCAGGTATTTTCTCATTCTCTTATTATCTTAGGTAGACCCATCCAAAAAACTGAAAAATTATAATAAATGTCAATTAGGGTACATTGTACATGGTGTTTGGAGATGAAGTTGTCATATATAATGTTATGGACTCCATGATGTGACCCTATAAAGACCATTCTACTTTTTATATCCCCCATTTTGAAACGGGAAGTAAAAGAAATGTGGGTTTTGATTGTCGCAGGCTTAGGGAGATTATGAGTTTTTGTTCGAGTTTGATTTCTAAGAACACATTCACAACAGTTTATATTCCACAATCCTCTCTTCGAATTGATTTTGAAATTGATTCATATTTTATATTGATAATTTTCACTCTGATTATTATAATTAGGATGACTATTCTAATGGATTGGATGATTTATTCACTAATTTTGATTATTTACATTCAGATATTGATGTTTATTGTGAAAATATTTCTCTTCATTAAATTTATCCATCCATACATCATCACTCATCAATTTAACTCAATTAATTGCCACCAAATCACAAATAATCATACTTTTTATGTGGTGATAGATTACCTTTTGTAATTACCAATAATATTCCTTTTGAACTTGAAGGAAAAATTTTGAATCATTTGAGAGAGATCATTAAGGGAATCGGGTGGACCTTGGCTGACATATCTAGTATTAGCCTATCCATAATCATGCATAGGATTATTTTGGAGGATGGACTAAATGGTTAGGCAACCCCAAAAGATTATCAATCTAATACATCTAGAAGTTATTAAAAAATATGTTGAAAATTTACTCGAGACAAGTATAAGTTATCCCATTTCAGATTCCTAGTGGGTGAGTCCTATTTATGTTGTACCAATGAAAAGTCGTGTTACTATTGTTAAAAATGATAATATGATGTTAGTTCCAATGAGGTTGCAAAAGAGTCGGTGTCTGTGCCTTGATTATAGGAAATGAAAGAACTCTTCCCACAAGGACTATTTCCCCTCCAATTTATTGATCATGTGATTGAGAGTATAGATGGGAAAAAACAATATTGATTTTTGGATGGATTTTTTTGGATATTTTCATGTTCCTATTTCTTTAGAGGATCAAGAGAATACAATATCCACTTGTCCATTTGGTAATTCTTCCTACTGAAGGATGCCATTTTTACAATGAAATTCCCAAAGTACCTTTCAGAGAAGCTTGGAGAGTATTTTTTTAGATTTCAATGAGTCTTACATGGAGGTATTTATGGATAATTTTACAGTGTATGGGTCTTCATTTGATGATTGTATATCTTTTTTTGGGAATGGTTTTGAATATTTGTTTTTAGAAGAATATATTCTTGAACATTGAAAAGTGTCATTTCATGGTAGACCATTGAATTGTGTTAGGGAATGTAATCTACAAACATGAGATATAGGTTGATAGATATATAGTAGAAATCATTTCATCCTTAACCAGTCCATTGTGTATGTGTGATGTTAGATATTTCCAAGGGAATATAGGGTTTTATTAGGTCTTCATCAATTTTTTTTAAGATTTCTCTTCCTTGGCCACAATTATCTGAAAAGGATTCTAATTTATTGTTTAATTATTCTTTCTAGACTTCCTTTGATGTGCTAAAGATGTGTATGACAACTCCACCATTCATAGATCCCCTATAGTGGGAGTTTCCTTTTGAGCTTAAGTGCGATGCCTCTAACATCACGGTTGGGGATGTCTTATCTAATAAGATGGAGGGACTTTCACACATGATTTCATATGCATAGACGACACTATGTTCTGCCTAATCAAACTGCACTACCATGGAAAAGGAGTTTCTTGTATTCATATTTTCTTTAGATAAATTCTATTCATATTTATTGGGCTCTAAAGTAGTTGTTTTTTAATTCCATGTAGCTCTAAGGTACCTTTTAAAGAATCCAGACACAAAGCCCAAAATTATCTGAAGGATTCTCTTTCTATAGGAACATGACATTTTAATAAAGAAGAAGAAGGCATCAAAATACCTTATGGAAGACCACATAAGTATGATTAATCACACACTAGAGGATGACACCTAGGAAAAAGTACCACATTAGTACACATTCCCCAATGAGCATCATTATTCCGTATCATGTACATATCCTCGGTTAGTTTTTTAGGGAACTAGTTTGTTGCATTATAAATACATGCAAATTTAAAGAAACATCATGTGAAGAAACTAAAAATTGAGTTTCAGGATTATGTGTCGTATGATCCATACCTCTAGAGAATATGTAGTGATCATGTTATGAGGAAGTGTGTTCTTGATAATGAGTTTTAGTCTGTTCTATAATTCAGCCATACACTTGCTTGTGTTGGACACTTTGGATCCCAAAATATAGCTCCGAATGTTTTAGACTCTAGATTATATTGGCCTAGTTTATTCAATGATGCTCAAATGTTTTGAATGTTGTGCTCACATTTCCAATAATTGGTAATATTCTTATGAGAGACGAAATGCCCCAACAACCCATGTTATTCTTTGATATTTTTGATGTGTTAAGAATTGATTTTATTGGTCCATTTCCTAGTTCTTCTGGTTTTGTAGATATTTTTTAGCTATTTTTTATTTGAGTAAATAGGTGGAGGCCAAGGCCACCAGGATTGATGATTCTGTTGTTCTACAAGGCATTGTCAGGACACATTTTTTTTGTAAGTTTGGAGTACCAAAATCCATCATTAGTGACCAAAGGAAAACCTTCTGTAATTGGAATTTGGATTCCCTCCTTTGGATGTATCGGATGACACAAAAAATACCAACACCATAACACCCCTAAACAAATGTCAAGGCTGAGGTTTCAAATTAGGAGTTAAAACAAAATATGGAGAAATATGTGCCACAAGATAGGAAATATTGGAGTAAGCACTTAGATTATGTGATTTGGGATTATAGGACTGCATACTAGACTCCCATAGGTTTGTCACCATTTTGTATTGTTTTTTGAAAATCATTTCATCTTTTAGTGTAGGTCGCACATCAGGTATATTATGCTATAATGAAATTAAACATGTATTTTGCCTAAGGTGGAATCCAAAGGAAGATAAAAATTCAAGATATTAGGGAGATTATATTGTCTTCATATGAGAACTCAAGGGTCTATAAGTAATGTTCAAAATAAGATCATGACAAAATGATCCAGAAAATAGAATTTCAAGTTGGAGAGAAAGTCATTCTCTATCATTCTCATATAAAGCTGATAATCGATAAGTTGTGTTCTATATGGTTAGGTCCTTAAGTTGTGACTAATGTTTTTTACTTATGTTGAAGTGGAGATCACATAAGAAGACATAGGAATGATCTTTACAGTCAATGGAAAACTTTTGATGAAATACATTGATGGACATCCTACAGATGTAGTGGATTTCATCAAACTATATGACCCCATCAGCACTGGAGCATATCTGGTTGTTCCTAACCTTTCACTTTTTTATAATTTTTCTTATTTAAAATTGTATATTTCATGTTGATATAAAATATAATGGGTTCACAGTTTATAAAATGAAATATTTTATGTGTGGGGGAGGTAACCTTTTAGTTTAGTGATTTCAATTGATTTCTTGTTTTTTAATGATTATTAAAAAAATTGTATGTTTTTCAAAGATTGTGTGTTTATTTTTCAATTTTTTTTTTCAATTTGTTTAAACTTCTGTGCTGAAATTATTATCATCACCATTTTTAAATCCATATCCATAGGTGATAAAAAATTATCGCATGAAACTAAGCTTAAATGAATGTTGAAAATGACTTTTTTTCATGTTCAAATCATTAGGAATTTCCTGAAAAGTACTCTAAATTTATAATCCCTTGCCACATATCACTATCATTATATTTGAAATAAATTTCATGTGAGGCTTCTGAACCATTCTTTTAATATTATTTTCATTTTCCTCACTTATTGAGGGAACCAAACCATGCTTGATTTAAATACATTTTTATTTAATCCTATCAAAACATTAGGGTTTAAGGTACTTATGTTTTAAATTATTGAAGAATTTGTTTGATATCAATTCCCCTATTTAAAAATAATCAATTTTATTATGGCATACCATGAAAATTTAATCCTAATAGACCATAGAATACATGAACAGCCTGTTAGGATAGCCACATTACAAGACAATTTTCCCTATCCAACCAACTCATGAACTAAAATGGCATAATCTAGTTGAAATTAAGTGTGGGGTAGCTGTCTTATGTTGTTCTATAACATTTTGTGATACATTGGGTGGAAAATTAAATATAGAGGATATTTTTTTGGTGATGAAGAAATTATTTTATTAAAATATGTGTATTTTCTAGAGCTTTTATGATATGGGATTTTTTTCATTTCTAGATCTTCTAATAGAGCAAGAAATTTGTGCCTATATTGAACTTTCCTAAAGAACATGTTTGAGAAGATTGAAATTTTTTATGTAGAAATGTTGAATGGTTTTCACATTCCATTATTTTTTGTGATAATGAACTTGAATTGATGATAAAGGGATTAGGTAGGGGACCATATTTATTTGTAAAATATATTAATGTGATTTTTGTTCAAAAATAGTCAAACCCTCCTCATTCATCCTCAAAAATTTTCACATCTAAATCCTACCAATTGAAAGCCAAAGAACAACACTGAAAAGTCCTCTTGATAAAAATATATCCTTGAATCACATAGACTGGTGATGTATGAATATTTCATTCCTATGGTGACCAGTTTATGAGTTTGGATGAGAAATACATTGCTGAAAAATTGACATTTGTGTGATACATAAAAATTCTAATGTGGTAAGTGGTTTGTGAAGGGGAGGATAAATGAAGTGGGAATATATTGAATGATATAAATGAAGAACATGAAATAATGTTTTTATGAGGGTTGATATATTTTGTTTCTTGGTGTGGAATTTTAGGATCTCAATAATATGTGTTTTAAATGTTTTTTTGATTTGATATTGATGTTTACTTGTCACAATATTTCGGAATACATGATATGAGGTTTTTCTGAGGAGTTCAAAAGGGTAAGTGTGGGGTAGTTGATAAAACAAAATTTTATTGAATATTTTATTTATAATAAATTATATAATTTCCTTCCATTGTGCGAACTATGTTCATTTATAGAGTATTCAGGATTAGAACATTCATATTAAATTTGGATGAAAAATCATGTTTTTCAATTTAAAAATTAAATGTAGTATTTCTTATGTAAATAATTTTATTTCAATTATTTGAACATAATATTTTTTAATGTGTTCTTGAATAAATTCTATGCAACTTTAATTCAGGACAACTATGTTAAATCATTAATTTGGTTTGTGCAAATGCGACATTAACTCAATGTTTGGATGGACTCGGCAGACTAGACATTAGTTTTGTATTTGGGCCAAAATATCTTTATATGTTCTTGGATTATGCCCAACCATTGAGGGAAGCTCAAGGAATCATTATATCTTAAATCATCCTTTTGGATAGAGAGATGTTATAAGCGTTTCTGAGGACAAATGGGGAGTGTAATTTGGTTTAAAATATTTGGCCGATATCCCCCATTTAAAATTGAATCTACTTTAAATATAGCCTCCCCTCCTCTCTATAAATGGTTTTTATTCACATTTTTAATAGTTTGGGGACGTAAATTAAGATATTGGGAGAAAACATGAAGTATTTCTATACCATTTCAATTCATAGTTATATGAGGGAAGCTACAAAACTGAGGATCTCCTCTAAAATGATCTTTTTTTCATCTTCTTTGTTGTTATGTTGTTGTTCGTTCAATAATACCCCATTTTATCTTACATTTATTCTATTATATTCAATATTATTCTTCTCTTAATCTTCATATTTGGGCGGGAATTAATGATTAGAAACAAAATTGGGTTATACCCTTTTAATCCCCTTGTGATGCCAAACATTTCAATGCTGACTACACCGCCCATAAAAGAGTGGTTTTTTAGTTATCGATCTACATCATACCTTATTTCTTCATTTATTTTGAATCAATGAGCTATTTTAATTCACTAAATATGATCTACTAATTGATTTTTAAATTCTAATGAATCTAGGAAAATTGAGAAATAAACACAAACACACGAATTAGGGAATTGTGTGAATTGAGAGAGCCCAAAATTAATCAGTAATTAAAAACCTTATGATATAAAATTTTAGTGTTCAAATAAAATACCTAAACTCAAGTAATTATAATTTCTACAAAAAAATTTGTCTTAATTTAACACTGAAAATTAGCTAACCTTATAACTTCAGTCAATGTAGGGTGTTGTGATTGGATTTTCCGAAGTTAACCTAGGGTTAAATTCACATTATCATTGTGGTAAATTAAATTCTCATAGTCTTAAGGATATTTCAGATTAAGGTATAATAATTAAGTACATTTTAACTAAAATGATAATTTTTAATAAATCATTTTACGGATATAGTTCTATCGATTACGCATTTTTAAATATTAAAAAAACATATTATTTTTGAGTTATTTCAATCAAACTTCATTTCAAAAGTATAAACAAAAAAGTATAATATTCTTCTATAAAACATATTCTAGATTTATAAATGATAAAAAAACACAATCCTTTTAATTATATTTCTTATTTCCTTTTATATTATTTCAACATACCTTTAATATGTTGTTAAATTTACATCCTCCATTGAGAGATGACCTTGGTCATCCACTCTACTATACCTAAGTACTCAAAAATAACATATCATTTAAAAGGTCCCATGAATGAACCTTTCAACCACCAATTCCACTATCATTGCATCTGTCGGTCCTATCTCCCTAAGCACCTCATGGCCTAGGTCCACCAATGACTCTTTCAAAACACAGATTGCCTTCACGGGACACAACATGAGTTGTTGGAGCCTATGTAGGTAAGATTAACGCAATACTTTATAGGGACCCCAAAACAAAATATGAAATACCACACAACAATCCTCAAAATAAATTATGAAGCACAAGATAACTCTCACTAGGTATACATTTAGTGTAGTGATAGTATAAATATCAGTCACATCATTGAACACCTCGGCTGCTGGAGAACTACTCCAATATCGAGTACACTACAACAGTTGGGTCACACAGAAGTCATTTCCTGGTATACTTTGGACTAATAAGGTACTCATCCTTATAAGTATCATGGGTATGTTGGGTCACGCAGAGCCACTTCCCACCGTGGGCCCGTCAGGTCAGCCAGAGATTCTTTCCACCTAATCCACACTGAGGTACTCCTCTTATCGAGTATCATGGGTCTTCCTGGTCACATATAGCTCCTTCCCACCATGGTCCTACAGGGTCACATTAAGATTCTTCCCAATAGGATGTTGTCTAGTCACATCGAGTCGATAGTTATCAATCTGCAGGTCTCAGCTGACCTTAATGTTACGTTTGTGGAGAACATGGTAGACCTTCTCCTCAAGTCTTTCATCGCATCTCAACTTCAATTAAAGTATCTAAAGAGCATGAAAAATGTTATTCCTCTTTGATTGGGTCCAAACACTAAAAACACCTCATCAGTCGGATGCTTGGTTTGCTAGATACAAGCATTATATTAAATAGTGTTCAGTTCTGTCCGGACCCTATCTGGCCGACCTGGCCAACCCGTGCATTGGGTCCCACATACCCGAGTTTAATTCAATAAACTCGACATGACCCGGTTCGGTTTTGGGTCGGTCCAGTCTAGCCTGGACTGGGGGCCAGGCCCAACGGGCCTCGTGGGAGCCGACTTAGTTTGGCTGAGGATCCAGCCCATCGGGTCTCCCGACCACATGTCCTATTGCATCCTAGCCTGAAGGGCATGGTTCTGGCATTTTGGAATGTCTCCGACCCAATGGGTGTGGGTCCAGATAGGGGCACTAGCCATTCAGAATCATGTCATATTAAAGCGTGTGGTCTTAGAATGATTCCATGTAAAATAATTACATAGAATTTTTGGGACATTAAATATTCCCCACCAAAGGTCCTTACGTCCCCAAAATCCAAAAAAACTAATAAAATAGATGAGGTACTAAGAACGAATATGATCCTCCTGCTCCCATGTGCTCTCCAAAAGATTTTCGTGCTTCCACCAAACTCGCACTAGAGGAACCGACTGCCAATGTAGGACCTGCTCCTGTCGATCCTCTATCTCCACTAATAACTCCACAAACATTTCTTTATCATCAATTTCTGTAACTCCCTAACCCCAAAATCCCAGAGAGGGTGCATTATTACATAAAATTTTCATGATACAAAAAATATATTATCTCGAAAGACCGATCAGTTTAGTAACCTTGGAAATACTAGATACATTCATATGTTTTACATTACATTATAAAATAAAAAACTACAACAAAATTGTTTCCATAGGCCACACTCATATCCCCTCAGAATATCCCTGCAGGTCAGTCATAAAATACTTCTTCTCATCTTGGGAAAAATAAAACATATGAAGGGGTGAGTTTAGATGCTCAGTAAGGATAAAAATATAGAAGAAACCTTCATAAATAAGAAAAAACATTTAAGGCAATGTATAAGAAAAAAACAAAATCCTTTTAAACATGAACTTCAGCATAATATGGAAAAGATAAAATCAACTAATTACATTTAATTATTCACATGGATATTTTTCTAGTTGAAAATCACATGCAATATCAAAATCCACTTTTATAGTGATGGAATGCATAATGCCAAACTTAATAACCACATAGTCAATGCCTTGTTCCAAGACTACAAATAATATTTGGTCAAAGACATGTTCCAAGACACTATTTTGTCTCATGAGACCTACCGATGCATCTAGGATCTATAGAGGGCTCCACCCATCACTTACTATGTCTGTTTCGGTGCGGATGTGCGTCGGGTTACGCTGTTCCGCCAGGACGCGTTCGCTCGTGCACCCATCAACCCGAGGGGATGGGCGCGCGGCTTGTGGTCCCGCAGTCCCGCTTTCCAAGGGCGGGCGGCATTCATCCCTTATTCAGGGGCGTCTGCTCCTTGATCGAAACCGGGATGATGGGATGTCGGCTCCTCCTTCCTTGGACGTCTCCTCGGAACTCGTCGCCTAATCCGGGTCTCCCTCATAGACTTAAGAATGTTCGTGAATCTCGTTCCCGGCGCCATATCTTCATGGACACCGGTTAATTACGCTGCTTCCGCCCGGACGCTCCAAGGAGTCTGGGCGGCGCAGCAACCTTCGGTGAGAAGGCCGGGTGGCTCTGGGTGGTGGGGGCGTGTCGTAGCACTGCGGCTCTGCACGTCTGTCTTCCGTCCCTAATAGGGCTTCTCGAAGGCATGATGGCCTGAGGCATCCCGTACTAGGTGCGGGGAACTGTGTCACCTGAGGTTTTCCTCAGCTTCCCATGTTTAACACGGGGTATGCCGCGAGTTTAACGTCCAGCGGGGACGGCATCGGACCGATCAACATGAAAAGTGGATCAGATGACAGAACCCCTTGCGGGGAACCTCCGACGCTGGGGCCAGCACATGGGCGGCTTCCCAAGTAACGTGGAGTGGAGTGAAGTGGCATGACCCCACCGGGATGTGGCGGCCCGGGTAAGGATCAGGATGGATGATGGAGTGAAGAGCTTGGACCCCGTAGAGGCTTCCTACGTACCGCGCGTTAGCACGGATCAAAGTCAACGTAGTTCGGGTATACAGTTTAACGTCATGCTGGACGTCGGCAAGCCGACTCACGAAGAGGTCTAGGCCGCCGGGCGGAGGATTGAACCGAAACACCTCGCACAGAGGGGGATGGAACGGCCGGGTGGATCACAGTTTCACGTCATGCTGGACGATAAAAGGAGAAATGGGAAAAGGGGCTGTGGGGAGGCACAGTGGAGATACACACGGGCAGTATCCCACAGGGGCGGATTCATAGGTGAATCGACGCAAGCGTGAACCCTGGAGGGGTCCACTGATGGACGAACCGACGTAAATACGACCGGGACGACCAGGTGGTGGGCTTGGACCTCAGGGAGGCTTCCTACGTACCCTGTATAGAAGACAGGGATCAAAGTCCACGTAGTTCATTATGTCAGGACTTACGCACTTGAGACAGCCCGGGTGGCAAAACTCAGTTGGAAGGGACTTGGACCGAAAGCAGAAGACACCTCGATCCCAGTCACACCCTCTACTGGCTTCGGCCGTGGGGAGGCGCAATGGAGATACACATGTGCAACCTCCCACGAGAAACTAGGGGTTTGTAATACCCTGCCCCCGTAGGGAAAAGCCGCTCCCATTAAATCGTCCCAAAAGGGGGACAATCCCGACATCCCTGCAGAGACGAGCGGGTGGGGGCCACATCCAAACCGGGGGAGACCCTGCGTGCGAGGCACGGGATCGAATGATGCGGACGGTTTAGCGTCTTGCCAGACGAAGTACAGTTTAACGTCGTGTGTTGAGGATGAGGCGGACGGTTTAACGTCTTGCCGGACGAAGTACAGTTTAACGTCGTGTGTTGAGGACGAGGCGGACGGTTTAACGTCTTGCCGGACGAAGTACAGTTTAACGTCGTGTGTTGAGGACGAAGCACTTGGCAGTTTAACGTCTTGCAGCGCGGACGATTGGGGCTAGGCGGTTTAGCGTCGTGCAGCTTGGACGTATGCTGAACAGTTTAACGTCTTGTAGCTCGGACGAGGTACAGTTTAACGTCGTGCAGGACGTATATGCAGTTTAACGTCATGCTGGACGAATATGCAGTTTAACGTCATGCTGGACGTACGTACGTGTCACTTCGCGCAAGCCTGGAGGGCCGCACGGGAAGACAACGCACGGTGCGGGCACCCAGGATGAGGATCATCGGGCGCCACGCAGGCGGGTACCCTCGGGGGGTCAAGGGAGGCGACCCTGGCGGATTGCGCGCAAAAGAGGAGCTTTGCGCGCAAAACCGCGGGTCGGCGCGCAAAATGGCGGGCTGGCGCGCAATTGGGCCAGCGCTTCGCGCGCGGATGGTTGGGATTGCGCGCACCGGGCTTCGGATAGCGCGCGGGGGCAACGGCTCATTCTCTAACGAATGGCCACTTTGAAAATGGGGGGTGCGCGCAATCGGGCTGGATTGCGCGCACCCGGGGGGCAATTGCGCGCAAGTGGCTTCTTTTGCGCGCAAAGGCCTTCGGGTTGAAATTTATTCAAAGGAAATGAGCCAGGGGGATTGCGCGCGAAGGCGGACCCCAAGGCTCTATTGCGCGAAAGAAAGGAGGTTACCTGAAGATCGGAATTGCGCGCGGAAGGGGTTGGATTGCGCGAACGAGCGACGCTTCGGATTCTGGCAACCTTCAAAACGTCGGGGGTCGCCTTATATTTATAGGCAACCCCGGGCGCGGAATCCGGTCTCGGGCGCACAATTCGGTTCGCGGGCGCGGAATCAGGACCCAGCGCGCAAAGGGCGCCGCGCAGGCCGCGGGCGCGCAAAATAGCGCGCCGGCCCAGCGCATTGCGCGCATCCTGGGAGGATTGCGCGCCGCGACTCAACTTGGCACGCGGGCCTCTGAAATTTCGCGCAAGTCCTCCGGGCCCTCCGGAACGTGCCTCTAACTCCAAATATCACTTCGCTTTCCGCATCTGGAGCTTTGTTTGGGAACAACGGACTTTTCCGGCATCTACAAAATCCCCCCCCTCGGAATCTGATCGGCGAGAGGTCGCAACGATCGGGTTCCGAGGGAGACGCCGGAATGCCGAAATCCTGGGCTGCGCGGGACTTAGGCGCGCAAAAAGGGGCGCCGGGCGCGAAATTCGCCGCTGCGGTCGCGCAAAGCGCTTTCCGCGCAGCGCGGACCCGGCCTCGCCTATAAATAGGGGCCCTGGGTCCCGCGTTCCGTACTCCGGCCTTCCGCGCGATAAGCTCCAAAGCTCTCGTGCGTGAAATTGCCTCTTCCGGTCGTGAAATTCGCCCGATCGGCGCGCAAAACCATCCGGATTTCGCCTGTTTTTGCGCGAAAACCCGGAACTTTGCGCGACAGTCTTCCCAATTGCGCGTCGTCCACTTGGATTGCGCGCCAGCCATCAAACTTCTCTACCAGCCTCGTCCGATCCCGCACGCTTCATCCCTTAACCCGCACGACTCCCGAAACTTCTGAGATGGCCGCGCACAGAGGAAATGAGGGGGATGCCGCCACTCGCAGGGCTGAGATGACGACGAACGAGGAGGTTTACGGAGCCAAGGAGATTGTTTCCAACAATCAATCCTTGTTCGACTTACTAACGCCGGCCCAGAAGACATATCCCCTGTTGGACAACCTGCCGCTCTGGAACTTCGGCATCCTAGATGAGGTTCCGGTGCCAGGGTTCGAGATTGATGCGCCGCGGACCTGGGTGACCCGGGAGGACGAGCTTCTCCGCTATAACATCACCAACAATGGGCATCCTGCCAGGGAGACCAGACACTTGGATGTCTATGTCCTGAACCCGAGGACGCGAACCATTGATGGGGGTGAGCCTACTGCGGAGAATTCTCCAGCCCTCTACCCGAGCATATATCGCCAGAGCGTCACGGACGACACCAAGGGCTGGCTGAAGGACTGGGACTTGCGGTCTGGGGGCAACTTCACCAGTGAGTGGGCCTGGGCGTTCTGGGTACGCCACACTTGCGATCACATCGCAGAGGAGCTGCGGTACATCGGCCTGTTCGAGGCGGTGTGGACGTCGCAGTTCCACTTCTACCAGCAGTCCGAGCTCGGGCCGGAGTTGTTCACCCGATGGTCTCCGGATACCAACACCTTCCATCTTCACCATGGGGAGGTCGGCATCGGTCTCTGGGACATCCACTGCATCGGAGGTATCCCGCTGGAGGGCTACCAATACGATGAGTTCCTGCCCCCGAAGAACATCTGGGAAGACAGGTCACGGACTCCCATCCTGACATGGCATCTCCTTGACCTGGCTACGCAGCGGCTTGGGATCAAGGACTTCCAGAAGGACATAGCCTACAAGGAGTGGTTCGGCCAGTTCTTGGAGCATGACCCAGCGGTCAAGATGCCAGGTAGGGGGAAGCGGTGCCCGACCGCAGCTCAGAGGAGCCGGAACGGGTCGTACTGGCGGGTCCTGGAGACGGGTGACTACCGCTCATGGGGGTACCGCGTCATCGAGGCCCGGGACCCAAATGTCCGGTACACGGCGTTCCTGGCCGCCTTTCTGAGTGGGTGGCTCCTGCCAGTGCGGGACGCGAGAATGGGCGTTCGCCCGGCGACACTGGCGATGGCAGGCGCTATGGCCGCCAACAAGAGATACAACCTCGGGGTCCCAGTGCTGGCGAGGCTGTATGCCATCCTGGGACGCATCTCACGAGGGGGGTCGCCACGAAAGATCTGTGGGCCCTTTCAGTTCTTCCACGGCTGGGTGGCTGCTCACCTCGGTGGGTACACGTTTCCGAACGCCATCATTCCTCCGGGCAACGGCCTGCGACCCTCCCTGCTGAACATCGCGGGGGTCGCTCCGATGACCCTAAGTGAGGAGGGCGTGCGGATCCGGATTGGCAATCATGCCAACTTCAACTTCAGTCCGTTCCCCACTCCCGTCGGCCAGATGATCGACAACGGGCAGGGTCCGCTGGAGCAGCATGAATACTTCCTGAACATGCGGGGCGGGGTGCTCGTGGCTCGGATCGACGGGAAGGTGATTTGTGAGCCTTACGTGCCGACCCGGTTCGCCAGGCAGTTCGGGTGCCTTCAACGGATGCCGAAGAGGGTATTCACTGCTGTCCGGGAGGAGACGAACCCTGGCGTCCTTCGCCAGATGTGGCTGATGTTTGCCGCTTTCGGCTCTGGCGACGTCATCACTCTCCCTCCTACCGGAGTTAACGCAGGCTTGGCAACCGAGTACGCCGAACACTGGGCCATCGCGTACCCCGAGGGGCTTTTGCGGAAGCTAGTTCGGCGGCTCGAGGTTACCCGTGCGGAGACTGGGCGTCAAGGAAGGAGGCAAGGCGCCGCCACACGGGGGAGAACGGAGGCGCGCCAAGCAGCGGAGCCGGCGCGGGCAGGGACTTCGGCGGCGGGCACATCGCGAGCTGCCGCCACGACCTCAGCGCCCAGAGAGGGGGCACGTGCGGTGGTCGACGAGCGGCCCGGGAAGCAGGTGAGACGCCTGCTCGAACCTTCCCATGATGCGGTCTTCCCGGCGCTGTGGTCGGCCTGGATGACTCTGCGGCAGTCACTGGGGACCGACGCCATCTGGCGAAAGATACTCAGAGAAGGAATCTATCTGCCAGAGGTCGGGCGCCTCCAGATTGCCGACAGAGTGGACTTCAACCGGCAGTATGCGTATCTGACGGCCATGGACGAGTATGCGCGCCAACGTGGTCAGCGCGCGGAGCCATCCCTTCTGGTGAAGGTGATGCTCGGCCTCGAGCCCGCTCCGGAACAGATGCCGCCGGAAGAAGATGACAGTAACGACTCCGAGGAGGAGGAGGAGACGGGGGAGGATGAAGGCTCCGAGGGAAGGTCCCATCGGGGGAGCCCACGGGAGAGCGGCGAGGTTGCCGGCTCTGACAACGTTGATGTCACTGAGCTCCTCGAGGTCCGCTTCTATCCCTACTCAACTTGCTTCATCCATTCTCTTATGCAGCTTCTAACCCGTTTCTCCATCCTTCTCAGGAGCACACGGATGTCGGTCAGGCGTCCTCAACAGGAGTAGGAGAGGCGCCAGCAGGACAAGGCGGGGGCCAGGCACCCATTATCGAACGGACAAGCGCTAAGGGGTCCCCTGCTGCAACTGTTCCTGCGGCGACCGGGATAACGGAAGATGACGCTCCGAACTCCCGTAAGTCTCCCTACTTTGCTGCTGGTGCTTGCCGTTGACGATCCGTGACTAACCATGGCACGCCCTGCGCAGTGATCTCAACACTGGAGGCTCATCGGGTTGCCGAACCCGGGCCATCTACGAGTGGACCAGTGGTGGACATGCCGCCTGCTCCGGAACAGGCTTCCCAAACCGAGCCGGCCCCACCAACTGCTGATCAAGGGGCTGCGGACGTCGGCGGTGCTGCCACCGGAGAGAGGTTGGGGGCTGACGAGGGTGTCAGCGCCGCTGGGGAGAGAGAAGAAGGTCGCCCGGATGTTGGGGAACCTATCCCTCGTGAGGACCTCCCAGGGGCGGACCCTGCAGCAGACCTGCTGGCTGCCTTCCCTGCCTACCGGCCTGCCGATCCCGAGGAGATGGACGACTCAGACACGGAGGCGGTCGAGGAGAGCCGGATAACGCGCCGTAGGGGGTGGAAGTGCATCCAGCGCTTCCTCAAGCGCGACCCGTCGGAGTGGCTGGGGCGCATGGGATCACTTCAAACCTGGCTGCGCTTTCTGTGCACCGGGGGAGCTGATGCTCAACGCCTCCATCTAACGGTCCGTGATTTCATGGCCGAAAAGATGCGCGAGAGCTGCCGGCGTGCCGACGTCACACAAAGTCGGGACATGTCGGAGAGCACGCGGGCGCTCCTCGCGGCGGAGCAGGAAGTCCGGCGCCTCGAAGGGAAGGCGGCAGAGAAGGAGGCATTCGTCGCAACGTGTACCGAGCTTGTGGAGCAACTAGCAGCCCAGCTGGTTGACGCTCAGGTACAGCTGACGGAGGCGGGCCAACAGATGGTAACAATTCAGGTCGAGCGGGAGCGTGAACAGGCCAGAATCGACGAACTGCGTGCTGCAACCGCCGACGAAGAGAGGGCACGCAGAGAGCGAGAAGCAGCTCTGGAGGCCACTAGCCAAAGGGTAGCGGCATTAGAAAGACTCATTCAGCACGCTAATCCCTAAGGGCTTTGTTTTGCCATTCCCAAAACATTTGCTTCCGCTACTTTGATCCATCTATATGAATCAATATATTTATCTGTATCTTTTGGTTTAACATGCTCAACCACAATTCGTTGTCTTGCGGGAGTGTTAACCAAGCATCAGGCATCCATAATTGGGCCTGGATTGCTGGAGAAAAGAGGGAGGTCATTCCTAGGAAAGGAGACCTCGAGCCTAATCAATGTATCATCCCCCCAACTTGTTCCAACACATGAGCGGGACAATGCTAGGGGCGTTGAGATTTTATCCGAACATAGGGAAATGAGAAAGGGTGAATCGCGTGTCCCGAATCCAGACACCCACAACGGTCGGCCTTCCATGAAATGCCCAAGACGGTAGGCGGACAGTGGATCGACCATAACAACTGCAATAGACGGACCGAAAAAGGTCATCATTCATATTGCAGGAGGCGGACCACATGTCATCATGAATACCGCTTTGGGGTTCCTTCAGACACAAGGGTGGAAAATCCAGATCAACAGGGCATGCGAAGCGTGGGGCGAAGTGACGATTTGTTCGGACAGAATCCAACGCTCTCAAAATTGCGCCACCGTGGAGAAAGCGTATTAGGCGGATGCACTAATCTGGCCGTGAATCACCTCAATCCTCAGACAGCACCTCTTTGACGAGGAAACCGTCGCTTCCCATCATTGCGATGGGGCATCCCGAGCTGAATCGGGGAGAATATCACGACTGCACCACTCTACCAGAAGCCAGGCCAGACGGCTGACGACGAGGAGGGGCGGGACTTAACGATCCCTGAGGCTGGACCCGAGTCGGAATGCCCGGGCGTTCCTACGTACTCCATCAGGCTGTAGATCAAGCCACACGTAGTTCTGAGAGTGCAGTTTAACGTCATGCAGGACGTAGGACCCCATTTGGGGAGATCTTAGTTTAGGGTCTTAGAGCTCGGACCGTAGGGGTAGATCTTAGTTTAAGGTCTTAGAGCTCGGACCATAAGGGCTAGATCTTAGTTTAAGGTCTTAGAGCTCGGACCATAAGGGCTAGATCTTAGTTTAAGGTCTTAGAGCTCGGACCATAAGGGGGGGATCTTAGTTTAAGGTCTTAGAGCTCGGACCATAAGGAGAGATCTTAGTTTAAGGTCTTAGAGCTCGGACCATAAGGGGAGATCTTGGTTTAAGGTCTTAGAGCTCGGACCATAAGGGGAGATCTTAGTTTAAGGTCTTAGAGCTCGGACCATAAGGGGAGATCTTAGTTTAAGGTCTTAGAGCTCGGACCATAGGGGAAGATCTTAGTTTAAGGTCTTAGAGCTCGGACCATAGGGGAAGATCTTAGTTTAATGTCTTAGAGCTCGGACCATAAGGGCTCAAAGTATGCCACATCGTGGTCCTATCCCCTGGGTATGCGAAGATGCACTGAGGGATAGTGTCAAGAGCGTCGAGGTTTCGCCTGGTCAGAATGGGAGGTGGAAAATGAGAATCATGCGGCCATTCACTCAAGGACTGGGGGCACCGGCGTAACGATATGGGAGTACTGCCGACCGTGGCGGAAAAGCAGCATCAATATCGCACTAACCGTTGGTGGAATGAGGCAGCAAACGAGCATCGACCGCTCAATCGCAGGATTCATATCGATTTGCTGCCCGAGGCCATTGGGGGTACCGACCCGAGTCGGTGGGAGAGCACTGAGGCATTGTGTCCGAACCGTTCACGGGGGCTCCACCCAGGGCGTAGACGATGGGTCCGAATGAAAGGGAGCACGAAGCCTGAAAAGTGGAAGGAACCTGACCAAGCTGAACCTGACACTCCTGGCAATAAACCAGAGTACTCTTGACACCGGTGGACCACGGCAAGGGGTCGGGGAACACGCCTTGAGGGTGACCTGAAGGCGGCGGATTCCCCAGAGAAGGGGGAATCTCTAAGAGGTGGGGGATGGACCCGAAGTTTCAAACATCCGGGCGTTCCTACGTATCCCATAAGGATGGGAATCAAGCCGTACGTAGTTCTTGAAACGCGGCGCAACACAATCGGGCACCAGCGCGGGGAAGAGTGCGGGTCTGACCCTCGCACACAGAAGGAGCGGCATTTGATATTTCTTGTTTGTCCTTAAAGATGAATGGTTTTTCTTTGTGCGGCGACATGCCTGTGATTGAGAAATCTCTGGCGTCGCCACAATAATCAAGCCATGGAAGGCATTGATGAATGGCGTGGTCATTAACCAGCGCCCAACATGAGTGTCCCCCGAGGAGGACATCACGATGCATTGCCGTTTTCTCGTCGGGCGGCCAAGACGATCACAGTTTACGGTCGTGTGGTAGGACCAGACAACACAGTTTAAGGTCGTGTGGTTCGGACCAGACAACACAGTTTAAGGTCGTGTGGTTCAGACCAGACAACACAGTTTAAGGTCGTGTGGTTCGGACCATGGAGGAATCCGCTTACCGCGGTACGGCGGACACGGCGGAGGTGGGAGCATACCCAGCCTTGCGGTCACGCACGATTCCAGGAGAAGAGTCTTGGGATAGGGGCCTGCGTATGTCCATCACCCGAGGGGCAGAGATGCTAGCCTCCAGATATACTGGGCCCAGAACGCAATTGTTCGGGAGACTCCTTCCTCCTCATGGGGACGAGGGTCCAGCTACGCATGGCCCTTGGGGGGAACATCCGCATATATCCTTGGTGCTCAGATCATGGGAGCCTCGAACGACATCATTACCTTGGTTGGTCTGCCTAACGTGTAGAGGTGTACTGGAGGTCAGTATGAAGAGAGTGTCGAGATTCCACTACAACGCACAAAGGCGGAGTGTGATGAGGACTGCACAACCAATGTTCAGAGCCTGAAAGAGCTGACATGGCGATCAAGGATGTTGCTGACGCATTCGCAACACAACATCCGATCGCGTCAGCCTAAGACGGGGCAAGCAAACGAGCATCAACCGCTCAATCGCAGGATTCATATCGATTTGCGGCCCAAGACCCGCCGGTAAATCGACCCGGAGCGGTGGGAGAGCACTGAGGCATCGTACCCAAACCGCTAACGAGGATCCCTTTGAGTGAAGGCTCGAATAAGAGGAAGCGCGAGGCCTGACAAGCAACACAGGACTTGTCGGGATTGAATCTGACACTACGAGTCATAGACCGAAGTACCCAAAACATGTTAACAGATCTCCGGAAAGGGTCGGAGGACTCACCCTGAGAGCAACCAGAGGGGGGCAGATCCCCGTGATCAACCAAGAGACGGGGCTGGACCTGAAACACAAGCGTTCAGGCGGTCCTACGTATCCCATAGGGATGGGAATCAAGCCATACGTAGTTCTTGAGAGGCAGTTTAACGTCATGCAGGACGATGAGAGGTGTGAGGTGGTCCAACACACGGGGGAGGCGTACGGCGCGGCCAGTAGACCGACGTGAATGAGGACATAATCCCCCGCTCACGCGATACGCCTCGCACAAAAAGGAGGGGAACTGGGGCCAGAGGCCCAACGCGGGATAGAGATTCCCGGGAAATGGGGCTGGGCCTGAAACATGAATGTCCAGGCGGTCCTACGTATCCCATAAGGATGGGAATCAAGCCATACGTAGTTCTTGAAGTGCAGTTTAACGTCATGCAGGACGATGAGGGGAAAAGAAGGGGGGAGTAGAAGGCATCCCCAAATGTGGGGGGGCGTACAGCGTGACGAGCAAACCGACGTGAATGAGGGCATAGCCCCGCACTCACACCATACGCCGCACACCCGGGGGCAACTGGGCCAAGGGCCCAGGATGAGATGGAAATTCCCGAAGGATGGGGCTGGGCCTGAAACATGAATGTTCAGGCGGTCCTACGTATCCCATAAGGATGGGAATCAAGCCGCACGTAGTTCTTGAGGGGCAGTTTTACGTCATGCAGGACGATGTACAGTTTAACGTCATGTTGGACGGAGCACTTGGCAGTTTAACGTCTTGCAGCGCGGACGATACGCTGGGCAGTTTAACGTCGTGCAGCTTGGACGTATGCAGTTTAACGTCGTGCAGGATGTGGTGCAGTTTAACGTCATGCAGGACGAAGTGCAGTTTAGCGTCATGCGGGACGAATGAACACTCAGGCAAAGTATTGCTTGAGGAACCTAGCGTTGGTGGGAGGAGTGACACGCTCACCATCCATAGTCGCTAGGGAGTACGCGCCATTGGGATAGACCTTGTGGACAACAAAAGGTCCCTCCCACTTGGGCTCCAACTTGGGCGGCTTCCTGCCGGGGATCATTGGCGCTCTTAGGGCTAGCACTAGATCACCCTGCAGGAAGGAGCGGAGGCGAACCTTCTTATTGAAAGCTCGAGCCATTCTGCTTTGATGCCTCTCCAAGTTGTGAAAAGCGCGAAGTCTATTCTCATCCAGTGCTTCCAACTCGACTAGACAGGCTTCAGCGACTCTGTCCGGCGCTTGCTGGTCGTAGACCGCAGTGCGCAAGGACGGCAACTGGATCTCGATGGGCAGGACGGCCTCAGCTCCATACACCAGGGAATAAGGGGTCATCTGGGTGGAATTGCGAGTCGTCGTCCGATAAGCCCAGAGGGCGTTGGGGATCTTGTCTTGCCAACTCTTCTTGTTCTGACCAACCATCTTTTGCAGAATGTTAGAGAGGGTTTTGTTAAACGCCTCGATTTGTCCATTCGCCTGCGCATGATAGCGAGATGTATGGTTCGAGCGAATGTTATACTTGGCGTACAACTTCTTCAACTCGGCTGCTCGGAAATTGGTTCCGTTATCCGTGAGGATAGCGTGAGGCACTCCAAATCGATAGATGATGTTGGAGGTCACGAAGTCAGCGATCGAACAGGATTTGACCTCTCTGAGCGGAATCGCTTCTGCCCATTTGGAGAAGAAGTCCGTAGCGGTCAGAATGAACCGGCACTGGCGAGCTGTCGCCGGCGTGTACGGTCCCACAACGTCCAGTCCCCAGACTGCAAAGGGCCAGGAATACCTTGTGGTATGGAGAGGCTCCGGCGGCCGATGCACAAAGTTCGCATGAACCTGGCACGCATGGCACCTCCTGGCATACTCGATGCAGTCATGGATCATAGAGGGCCAGAAGTATCCCAACCTCCGAATCTGGTGGGACAGCTTCGGCCCAGTCTGGTGGGCGCCACACGAACCAGCATGAACCTCTTGCATGACTCGTGGGATCTCAACTCCCTGAAGCCAACGGAGGAGAACACCATCAAATCCGCGTTTGTAGAGGATCTGCTCCAGACCGGGACTGCTCTGGAGGATGAACTGCGATGCGCGGCGTCGAACTCGCTCGCGCTCGGCCCGATCCGATGGAAGAATGCCATGTTGGAGGTACTCAACCAAAGGCGTCCTCCAATCAGGGGCTGATCCGACTATCATATCTGGGGTACTCGGGGCTCCGGGCATGGGGGCAACCGCGGTGAGGTTACTTACCAACGGGCCGCGATCTTCTTCCGGGATAACGGGAGCGATGAGCCTGCGGCGCGTCACGCGGACGATCAGGTTGTCCTGTTCAGGCTCCGCAAGTGACGCAGCGAGGCTGGCCAAAGCATCTGCTCGACCGTTCTGCGACCGGGGAACATGGACAATTTCCGGCCGAGAAGGGAACCGGGCCATCAGAAGGAGGGTGCACTCCAACAATGGCACAAGTTCCGGCTTCCTGACAACGTAGTCGCCATTGATCTGCTTAACGACCAGCTCGGAGTCCCCTTTCACGCACAGACGGGGCACGTCGATCTCGAGAGCCAACTCGAGGCCGGTGATGAGGGCATGGTATTCCGCCTCATTGTTGGTACAGCCCTCTGACAACAGGAAAGAGTATGGCAGCACGGCTCGCTCCGGGGTAATGAAGACGATGCCCAAGCCCACTCTGTTGAGCTTAGGATTATCGAGTCTTCTACCGGTGGGGCTCCGGGAGGCATCGTCAAAGTGCATCTGCCAGCATGGATCGGCTCGATCAACCGAGAGAATGGTCTCATCAGGAAAGCCTAGATCCAGCGGCTGATCCGCGGAGGTCGGGTGAGCGGCCAGAAAGTCTGCCAACGCTTGCCCTTTGATGGCCTTCTGAGACACATACCTGATGTCGAACTGCTGGAGAATCACAGCCCACCGCGCTAGGTGGCCAGTCAACATAGGCCGGCTCAGGATATATTTCAACGGGTCTACCCGAGAAACCAACTGTACCTCATGGTGCTGCATGTAGTGCCGTAATTTCTGTACGGCAAATACGAGCGCCAGGCAGCTCTTCTCGATGGGGGAATACCTAACTTCCGCATCGAGGAGCATGCGACTGAGGTAATAGAGGCTATTCTCTGTTCCCTCGTTGTTCTTCTGGGCGAGAAGGGCACCCAGGGACCGTTCCAGGGCGGTCACATAAAGGACCAGCGGCTTTCCGGATACGGGCGGCATCAGGACCAGAGGTTGAAGCAGGTACTGATTGATTTCCTCGAAAGCGGTCTGACACTCTTTATCCCATACATAGGTGGCACCTTTCTTCATAAGCCGAGAAAAGGGCTTACACTTGCCGGCCAGATTCGCGATGAATCGGCGTATATAGGCTAAGTGGCCTTGGAACCCTTGCAGTTCCCGGACGGTACCCGGGGGAGGCATCTGGCTAATCGCCCTGATTTTCTCTGGGTCGATCTCAATACCCCGGTATCTTACCACAAATCCAAGGAACTTTCCGGAGGTGACCCCAAAGGCACACTTCAACGGGTTCATCTTCAGGCAGCGAGACCGGAGGAAGCTGAACACTTTCTCAAGATCTTTGAGATGGTCCCGACGCTGGCGCGATTTGACAACCAAGTCGTCGACGTAGCATTCCACTAGCGTGCCGAGGATTGGCTTGAATATGCGGTACATCGCCCGTTGATAGGTGGCACCTGCATTCTTCAGGCCGAAGGGCATGACCCGGTAGCAAAAGGTACCTTGGGGGGCCCTGAAGGCAGTGAACTCCTCATCCTCAGGGGCCATCCAAATTTGGTTGTATCCGGAGTATCCATCCATGAAGGAGAGGGCTTGGAACCCTGCCGTGGCATCAATCAACATCTCTGTCACTGGAAGGGGAAAATCATCCTTCGGACAGTGGCGGTTGAGATCGCGGAAGTCGATGCAGACTCTAATCTGCCCGTTCTTCTTCCTGACCGGCACAATGTTGGCCAGCCATTTGGGGTACTGAACTTCCCTCACGAAGTTGGCTTTGATAAGCTTGTCAACTTCGGCCTCAACCATGGCACCGTGGGATGGGTGCATCTTCCTGGGAGGCTGCTTGAACCCGCGATGGTTCGCCGGGAGACCAAGGCGGTGGACGGCTACCTGAGGATCTAGCCCCGGCATCTCGTCATAGCCCCAAGCGAACACATCACGGTGCTGCCTGAGAAAGTCCACGTACTGCTGCCGCTCCTCAGAGGGCATGGCGGCACTAACCAACGTGGGTCTTGGATCGGCCTCGGTTCCAAGGTTCACCTGTATTAACTCATCGACCGTGGCGGGGACGCCCTCCTCAAAGGCTGGGGGTGCATCTTCCACGTCCTCTCCGCTCGGGGAGGGATCGTCCACGGGAGAGACTGCGTTGGCAACTGCATTGGGGCTACCAGATCCTGCTGGGCCACTGGTGCTGGCACGGGCGGTCGCGACCATCTCATCAGGAGACTCGCGGACCGTCAATACCATGGCGATGTCCAACCGGTGAATCGGGAGGACGTAAGCGTCATCCAGACTTGCCCAGGGATCGCTTGCAACAGAGACATGCTCAACCTCACCTGCCAGGATCTGCTTATCCTTGCTCTTGTAATAGTCCGCGTCCAGATAGCGGGCTTCACATGAGGCAAAAGGAGAGGCATCTCCTTGAAGCACGCCTACTCGACCATTAAGGGAGTATTTGAGGCGTTGGTGGTATGACGAGGGAACCACCGCGTGAAGGTGAAGCCATGGCCTGCCCATCAATGCGTTATACGCAGTGTCCTGAGAGACTACCATGAATTCGGTGTTGGCAACCAAGTCACCAAACTGGGTCTTCAAACGTATCTTGCCGACCGGGGTTTGCTCGGTGCGGTCATACCCCTGGATCCTGAGGTCGGAGGGAATCAAGTCATCCTCAGACAACCCCAATCTCCGGAGCGTCCGAGTTGGAATCAGGTTAATCCCGGACCCCGTGTCGACAAGACAGCGCCGGACTTCAAGGCCATTGAACTGGCCAGTGACATACAGCGGACGAATGTGTCCCTGTATAGGAGGGTCTTCATCCTTACCAGAGAACGAGATAACTGCCTGACATTCGGCGTCCTCGATCGTTTCGGCGTGAAAGGCCTCTACAGCCGCAACCTCTGTCTCAAACTGGAGGGGGCTTTTCAGGGCTTCAGCGAGTGCCTCGCGCATCTCAGATGACATGCGCAGAGGCTCAAGGATGGAGAGCCTTGCTGGGATGTCGGCCAAGTGCTTCAGGACATCATACTTTTTGGCCAAGCGCGAGCCCCTGGTTGCAGGAGGTTGCTCTGCGGTTGGTGGCATGACGGGCCTTGCCGGTTGGATCGGCGGCCGACTGGTACTTGGCGCATCTCGCTGTTCACTGGTCGCAGTCCGGGAAATGGTCACCGTACTGGAGTCAGGAGGCCGGGATGGACCCGTGGCAGGGCGGAGCTGGTCGCGACGCGGCTGAGGCGGTTCTGTCTGGTCCCACACCACAAACAGTGGCGTAGGCGAACCCGTCATCCCCGAATGGGGGGCCTGCGCACGCTGAGCTCGATCTTGAGCCTGCTTCCTAGTCTCAGTGGCGTGCACGGCCTGGCTGGAGGTACCAACGGCTGTGCCCCGGCGACTCCTGTTGCTGCGGTTCTTCCGACGGTAGCGACGACCGGGGACACTAGGGAGGTCCACCTGGTGTTCTTCAACGTCGGGAACCGAAAAGGGATTTACCAGCTCGACGATGTTAACCGAAGCGTACCCAATACCGTCATCGGACGAATCATCCATCACCGGGCGGATCCGAGGAGGGACCCCCATCTCCGGGGGCATGAAATCGCCGAGAGTACGGGATAGTGGCGGAACTGGCGGGGGGCGCTCTTCCTTCTTGCGCTGCCGCCGTTTGCTCCTCTTGGAGGAGGCAGACTGGGACGACGATGCCGAAGCAGCACCCGCAGGTTATGGGGGCTCAGGCTGATTCAAGCGCGCACGGATGATTCCATGGGCGCGAATGGTCGTCTTGCGGGCCATCCAGTTATTGTACTTCTGGGGTCCGCGGTTGGAGACCAGCTGCCATTCGTCCTCGTTGCCACTATCGTCGTCTGATCCCACGAATACGCCCGCCACTTGTGCCGGAGCTGGGCCCAACCTGATTACATTGTTGTTAATCTGGTCTTGGAGTCAGTCCTTAAACACATAGCACCGCTGGATGGTGTGCCCCAAGGCTCGATGGTAGGGGCAGTAGCGGGGGTTATTCGTAAGATGTGCCTCCTCTGGTTTCCAACACTCAGGCAGTCGCACAATCCTCTGCTCCAGGGCGCTCCGGAAATAACCGGGGACCTGATCCTCATGGAATGAGTAAGTCAGGTGTCGCGGGCCCCTAGGAGCGTGGTCTTGACGAGGGGCTGGAGGGGCCGGCCGAGGAGGTGGACCCTGATTATCTCGCCTGGGTTGCAGCGGTACATTACGCGGAGGGGCCGGCCGGTTCTGAGGCTGCCGCTGCTGGGCCGGGAACTGAGCCCGTGGAGGCGGATTCCTGTGAGGCTGTGGAGCTGGCCTCACCGGCAGCAGCTCCAACGGCCTAGGGGCCTCTATCTGGGCAACAGCAGCGGGCTCAGCCCTACTGACTCTCCTTGCAGGAATCATAGGGGGCAGCGGGTGTGCCTGGCTGGCCTGTTGCAGGGCTTCCTCAAGACGTTGAGCTTTGTCTGAGAAGTCCCTGAACCCTCCGGGGTAATTCTGAGTGATCAGGGAAGGGACCAGCTCGGTCTTGACGTTCCCGATGCACATTGTCAGCAACTGCTCCTGAGTCAATGGCATGTCAAGGGAATACGTGGGACCCTTCCATCGGGCGACGAAGTCCGCGACTCGCTCATCAGGCCTCTGCTTGCACTTGAAGAGGTCTGCGATACTTGTCTTCCGGGTCGTGGAACTGAACTGGTAGAGGAACTGTCTACGGAGGTCCTCCCAGCTGGTTACCGACCCGACGGGGAGCTGGCTGTACCAGACAAATGCTGGCCCTTCCAGTGTCTGAACAAAGCAGCGAAGCTTAGCGGCCTCCTGCTGCGCCGGAGTCCCCAACATAGGCCCGCACCTCGAGTTGAAGTGGGCTAAATGCTGTGGCGGATCTCCAGTCCCGTTGAAGGGGGAAAAAGTGGGATTCCCGAATCCCGGAGGCGCCGGCATGTCATCCACCCATGCTGGGTAGGGCTTGCCGTCCGGTGGGATCTCCACCTGCCGAGTCTCCAAGGCTTCCAAGCGGGCAATGAGTGCCGCCATCGGATCGTCCGGACATGGGTTCCAGTCCTGGCGAGGATCTCTAACCACGAGCGCATTGCATGGCCCTTCAATCGGGTCGTCGACCGGGTCGTCGAACTCGGAAGCTCGTGGGATGGCGGGCGGAGCGGCCCTTGGGGCAGCGGGAGGAATCCGAGCGGGATCTCTCAGGTAGTCACGCCGCTCGGGAGGGTGTGGCGAAACATACCGCGCCCTCTTGCCATAGGCAATGGACTCTCTCCTGTCGGCGAACACGGCATAATCACGGTTGCCCGGGAGAGTCTCATCGAGGAGCGGTTTTTCCGGTCCCTGCTGTCCTGGCCTGGGATCACCGTAGTCAGGCCGCCGTTCTGCAGCGCGCTCGGCGAGGAGCTGGTCAACCAGCTTCTTCTGTTCGGCGAGCTGCTGATGTAGCGTAGCCTTCTCGGGATCCTCCTCTGCCCTCTGCATGGAGGCAGATGGGTCGGCGGGCCTTATAGCCTCGCTGTGCTCTTTTCCTTTGCTGACGTTTCGGCCCAACGTCAGTGCTTTAGTGGGTGCGGGGAGCCCCAGGAGGTTTCTCTGATGACGAGTAACTCTCGCCGATGGATCTGACGACGGCTTGTCTTCGGGGGGGAAGCCCCCGTCGAGAAGTTCCAAGTCGTTCCCCTCTCCCGACAGGTCAGCCATATTGACTGTTTCTGTCCCTGGGGATATACCCTCAGGGCCACCCAGCGAATCGGGCTGTCGGCGGATCACACTGAAGCGTAGGGCAGCGTACTGCCCCCATCCACGGATATACACGTGGGGAGTGGCTTCCTCGATAACTTTGCGGAGTACTTGAAAGCACTCAACGCATCGTTGTTGGAGGGCCTCGTGGTGCTCAAATGACCCGGGGTGCCGAACCGCGGGGAGCATGGCCAGGTCAATTTGACGGCACTGCTCACCAATATCCTCCAGGTGCACTTGACTCCCGGGGTATGGCATTTGTAGGCAGTGAAGACAGGAGCGAGTCTCCCGGAGAGTTCGGCGGAAGCATTCGAACTCATCCGGGGTGAGCGATTCGGGTGCATCAAAGCCCGGTCCTGCGACTGGCCAAAACTTCTCAGGGAAGTGGCCCTCTGCAAGGACGGTCCAGAAGCTCCACGACTCAAACTCGGGACCCAGATCTCCTTGGTCCTCTTCAATGGCTGGGAACGGACGGGAAACTGGTAGTGGTGCCGAGGCGGGCCGCCGGGCCGACGGGCTGGCCGACGGTGAATACGGCGAACAGGCCGATTGGCCTCCATATCCCGGGCCGCCCTCTGAGGGTGGCGGTGCCCTGGCTACCACATCACGATAGGACGGGCCGGCGAGCGAACATCCTGCCGTAGCATCGGTGCTCGCCGAGGGTGCACTAGATCGTGGTTCGACCGTCGGTCCCCAGAAAAAGTCTCCGGCTTCTCCGATCGAGACGGAAGGCTCTTCCGGAGGGGCCGGTACCAACCGCAAGCTTGATCCCTGGGGGTCTACCAGGCCCTCGTTACTCCGGATATACCTTCAGAGAGAAGCGGGGATCACATCGATCTCGCTCTTGGGGAGCACGAGGCTGACGTGCCGCATTCCTACCCCTGCCCTTGACTGGCGGGATTGGGGAAGGGGCTCTGTCGCCGAATCGTACTCCGCCTCTGAGTCAGAGAAGAAAATCGGTCGGATCTCTGTCCGGAATTCCGCAACATTCTTCCCTCGGCGTCGACGCCTTGCCTTCCTGCCCCTGGGTGGTTCTTCGGGGCAGGGCTGATCTCTGTCCTGGCGTCCTCCGGCCGCACTGGTGCTGGGGCCAAGAGTACTGGGAACCAAGGTGCGAGGGGCACCGGGACAGATATCAAAGGGGACGCGGGGAGAGATGATTCCGGGTAGGCCTCCGGGCCGGGATTGGAAGGTGGGATGACCCATGCCTCCTGGATCGGCCACACAGAGTAGACCCTGCCGGTGAATAGCGCTACCGCGAGATGGTCCGCGGTGGCTACTGCCAGTGCCAGCAACCGGGAGAGTCGACCCAACCTGCCTTGGGGGCGGTCGGGGCCTCGATCCAGGTCGGGCATAGGAGTTCCCCCGCTCAGGATGCGCAGAGGCCTGGCGACTGGAGCCAGCAGTGGCTTGGGCCAATGCGGCCGCTGTCGCTAGAGCCCCAAGGTGGGCATCCTCTTCCGCTCGTGCCCGACGTTGGCGTCGAGACAGACGAGTCGGGATGAGCGGCGCGGGCAGGTGGAGAGCCCGCTCTTCGACTGGAGAGGCCTAGCGGCGGTGTCGTCGTGGCCTGGCGGGAGTCCTTACCGTAGATCCCTGGAGCGAACCCCGGATAGGGTGATGCCGGGCATCTTCCACCTCATCCGCATAGGGAAGGGAACTGTCAGAGCTCTCCGGGGATAAACTCCCGAAGCGATTGGACGTTGAGGTAGGCAGCGGTGCCTCCCTGCGCGGCCCTCGAGGGCGGCGGTGGTGGCGAGGCGCAGCCTCCTCAAGGTCTAGGCGAGCCATTTCCCTAGTGGGGATGACTCCCTCTTCCTCGTATCTCCGCACCAGGGTGTTGATCACCCTTCTCTGGATGACCTCCGAGGGGGAGAGAGGGCGTGGTCGTCCCGCAATTGCGGCTGCTGGGACGGCTGTGGAACGGGAAGGACCGCGCGGAGGAGCCGCGTCGGTGTTTCCCATATCCCTGCGCCAGTGGGCGGGTGGCGATCGGGCACTGGATCGGGCGACCTGATTTCTGAAAGCAGGGAGAAGAACCCATTAACACTGACAGGAAAAAGGAATCGTCAACCAAGCATTAGCGCCACGACGCCTTCCGTGGGGGGAACCCAGGCCCTCGACGTTGCGAGACGGAGTGCCCGATTTCACTTCCCCAGCCCCTGGCGGGTAAGACTGAATGCTCGGCCGGGCAACATGCCGGTCTTCCAACACCTCTGAAAGCCATCGGTCTTCGTATCGAGGAGAAGAGATTCACGTCGGGTTCACCATTTTTCTGTTTCGGTGCGGATGTGCGTCGGGTTACGCTGTTCCGCCAGGACGCGTTCGCGCGTGCACCCGTCAACCCGAGGGGATGGGCGCGCGGCTTGTGGTCCCGAAGTCCCGCTTTCCAAGGGCGGGCGGCATTCGTCCCTTATTCAGAGGCGTCTGCTCCTTGATCGAAACCGGGATGATGGGATGTCGGCTCCTCCTTCCTTGGACGTCTCCTCGGAACTCGTCGCCTAATCCGGGTCTCCCTCATAGACTTAAGAATGTTCGTGAATCTCGTTCCCGGCGCCATATCTTCATGGACACCGGTTAATTACGCTGCTTCCGCCCGGACGCTCCAAGGAGTCTGGGCGGGGCAGCAACCTGCGGTGAGAAGGCCGGGTGGCTCTGGGTGCTGGGGGCGTGTCGTAGCACTGCGGCTCTGCACGTCTGTCTTCCGTCCCTAATAGGGCTTCTCGAAGGCATGATGGCCTGAGGCATCCCGTACTAGGTGCGGGGAACTGTGTCACCTGAGGTTTTCCTCAGCTTCCCATGTTTAACACGGGGTATGCCGCGAGTTTAACGTCCAGCGGGGACGGCATCGGACCGATCAACACGAAAAGTGGATCAGATGACAGAACCCCTTGCGGGGAACCTCCGACACTGGGGCCAGCACATGGGCGGCTTCCCAAGTAACGTGGAGTGGAGTGAAGTGGCATGACCCCACCGGGATGTGGCGGCCCGGGTAAGGATCAGGATGGATGATGGAGTGAAGAGCTTGGACCCCGTAGAGGCTTCCTACGTACCGCGCGTTAGCACGGATCAAAGTCAACGTAGTTCGGGTATACAGTTTAACGTCATGCTGGACGTCGGCAAGCCGACTCACGAAGAGGTCTAGGCCGCTGGGCAGAGGATTGAACCGAACCACCTCGCACAGAGGGGGATGGAACGGCCGGGTGGATCACAGTTTCACGTCATGCTGGACGATAAAAGGAGAAATGGGAAAAGGGGCTGTGGGGAGGCACAGTGGAGATACACACGGGCAGTCTCCCACAGGGGCGGATTCATAGGTGAATCGACGCAAGCGTGAACCCTGGAGGGGTCCACTGATGGACGAACCGACGTAAATACGACCGGGACGACCAGGTGGTGGGCTTGGACCTCAGGGAGGCTTCCTACGTACCCTGTATAGAAGACAGGGATCAAAGTCCACGTAGTTCATTCTGTCAGGACTTACGCACTTGAGACAGCCCGGGTGGCAAAACTCAGTTGGAAGGGACTTGGACCGAAAGCAGAAGACACCTCGATCCCAGTCACACCCTCTACTGGCTTCGGCCGTGGGGAGGCGCAATGGAGATACACATGTGCAGCCTCCCACGAGAAACTAGGGGTTTGTAATACCCTGCCCCCGTAGGGAAAAGCCGCTCCCATTAAATCGTCCCAAAAGGGGGACAATCCCGACATCCCTGCAGAGACGAGCGGGTGGGGGCCACATCCAAACCGGGGGAGACCCTGCGTGCGAGGCACGGGATCGAATGATGCGGACGGTTTAGCGTCTTGCCAGACGAAGTACAGTTTAACGTCGTGTGTTGAGGACGAGGCGGACGGTTTAACGTCTTGCCGGACGAAGTACAGTTTAACATCGTGTGTTGAGGACGAGGCGGACGGTTTAACGTCTTGCCGGACGAAGTACAGCTTAACGTCGTGTGTTGAGGACGAAGCACTTGGCAGTTTAACGTCTTGCAGCGCGGACGATGGGGGCTAGGCGGTTTAGCGTCGTGCAGCTTGGACGTATGCTGAACAGTTTAACGTCTTGTAGCTCGGACGAGGTACAGTTTAACGTCGTGCAGGACGTATATGCAGTTTAACGTCATGCTGGACGAATATGCAGTTTAACGTCATGCTGGACGTACGTACGTGTCACTTCGCGCAAGCCTGGAGGGCCGCACGGGAAGACAACGCACGGTGCGGGCACCCAGGATGAGGATCATCGGGCGCCACGCAGGCGGGTACCCTCGGGGGGTCAAGGGAGGCGACCCTGGCGGATTGCGCGCAAAAGAGGAGCTTTGCGCGCAAAACCGCGGGTCGGCGCGCAAAATGGCGGGCTGGCGCGCAATTGGGCCAGCGCTTCGCGCGCGGATGGTTGGGATTGCGCGCACCGGGCTTCGGATAGCGCGCGGGGGCAACGGCTCATTCTCTAACGAATGGCCACTTTGAAAATGGGGGGTGCGCGCAATCGGGCTGGATTGCGCGCACCCGGGGGGCAATTGCGCGCAAGAGGCTTCTTTTGCGCGCAAAGGCCTTCGGGTTGAAATTTATTCAAAGGAAATGAGCCACGGGGATTGCGCGTGAAGGCGGACCCCAAGGCTCTATTGCGTGAAAGAAAGGAGGTTACCTGAAGATCGGCATTGCGCGCGGAAGGGGTTGGATTGCGCGAACGAGCGACGCTTCGGATTCTGGCAACCTTCAAAACGTCGGGGGTCGCCTTATATTTATAGGCAACCCCGGGCGCGGAATCCGGTCTCGGGAGCGCAATTCGGTTCGCGGGCGCGGAATCAGGACCCAGCGCGCAAAGGGCGCCGCGCAGGCTGCGGGCGCGCAAAATAGCGCGCCGGCCCAGCGCATTGCGCGCATCCCGGCAGGATTGCGCGCCGTGACTCAACTTGGCGCGCGGGCCTCTGAAATTTCGCGCAAGTCCTCCGGGCCCTCCGGAACGTGCCTCTGACTCCAAATATCACTTCGCTTTCCGCATCCGGAGCTTTGTTTGGGAACAACGGACTTTTCCGGCGTCTACAATGTCCAATACATTCCTCATATGAAAAGTTTTAATCTTAACATAAACATTCGTATTAAAACTAGCATATGAAATTTAAATACTTTATCTATAAAGCATGAATGGTGTAAAAATAATATATCCTTTGTCAAAAATATCAGAAAACAATCAATGCAATATTGATGTTTGGTATCATAACAAATCATCTTCAAATATGCTTAAAATATATCAAATTATGTTGACATAGATGAAATCAAAACCTTTTTTTAGAGAAATATCTCTTTCTATTATGATATCATTTAAAATTCATATAATTATAAAAGAAAAAATTTATTTTGGAAATATTTTTATAATCTCATAAGGGAAGCATTGATGATGTTATAATGGTGGAAAATATCCACACCCGCTGTATAAGTTAAAAAAACAATCTTATTATTATTTTGACTAAAAGGTCAATAATGTAACTTGTTTGGAAAAAGATGGAAAGATTCCATTCAAAATGTATAATGTCAAAGAAGGGTATAAATGAATTTAATTCATAGTATATTAAGTAGTAAATTTTTTTGGATTACATTTTTAGGAATACACGGATGTGGATGATAAAGAGGTCTTAGTAGATAATTACATATAAACAACCTTGATTAATGAAGAGGTTGTAGAATTAACCCTTACCTAGTAATTTTTCTTTGGTTGACGGTTGGTTAAGCTCCTGTATAATGGTTAAATGATTTTTATAAAATTATACATGAATCATAAACATTAATATTATATCATATAGTATCTTTTAATATTTCTTTGTTAATAATATTTTAGTATTATCGTCATTCCGGGAGTTAACTAATCTGTTTACCTTTATATTCTTTGTTACGTAAGTGATGTTTCTTATGGATAGGATGTATCTTAATCATAATCAGAATGATATTAAGTCTTTAAACATTTTTTAATCATCTAATGAAAATTTGTCTTGAATGGATACGATGGGGAATGAATCTCATTGTGTTCGTGGAAATGGTAATCCGTACGTACACACGAGCAGCAATATCATTATTTTGATATTAAAATAATATATAATTGGACGTTTTATCAAATATAAAGAATAATTATCATGTTATATTTATTATTTACATCAATTATACATCATTATTATACCCATCAAAATAATAATGTACTAAATAACAACCACATCACGACCTGGAGACGGTAAGTCGTACGTACGCACGTATGGTGACATGTCATTCAAAGGATGGATAGAATAATGAATATGGTTGTACAATATTTATAATAACGTAACAGTATATAGAATATATTGGAGTTATTATTTTACAATGGAATCAAAAAAGAAAGAGGATGTGGAAGAAGAAAGGAACTTGAAATAGGTGATGAAATATTTTCCTCTTCTTCAGGTTCTTCCTTTTGATTTGATCAAAAGTGATCCAAAGGATGGATTTATGACTAAAATAAGGCCTCTATAATTAATAGAGGATATAGGAGAGTAAATTTGGGAAGGTTTTGGCCGAGAAAAATTGCTTTTACGGTGTGAATTTGAGAGAAGGTGAAGTTCCCTTTTATAAGAGGGGTGAGAGGCACACACAATCTCTTCCCAAATCTCAAAACACAATCATTATCAATGTTGAATTCAGGCAACATACCTTTCTGAACCAGCTCTACCTTTTTCTGTAACTCATTGTCTTTCTTCTGTGCTTGCTTGATTCTATCTGATTGAGAAGATCTCACTGATACCTGAAACAAAACAGAAGGACTTCCTGCACCAACAACTTCTATGCCAAAGTTCATCAAATCCTTAACCAAAGGATCACGTTCCAAACGCAACATAGTTAATGAAGCATTACTTTTTCGACTCAAAGCATCAGCCACTTTATTTGCTTTTCCCGGATGGTAATGAATTGTGCAATCATAATCCTTGATTAATTCCAGCCATCTCCTTTGTCTCATGTTCAATTCTTTCTGAGTGAATATATACTTTAAACTTTTGTGAATGGTATATATTTCACACTTTACTCCATACAAATGATGCCTCCAAATTTTTAAAGAAAAAACAACAGCAGCTAATTCCAAATCATGTGTAGGGTAATTTACCTCATGATTTTCAATTGTCGTGAAGCGTAAGCAATTACCTGATCATTCTGCATTAGGACGCAACCAAGTCCTTTCAATGAAGCATCACTGTATATAACAAACTCACCATTCCTGGAAGGTAGTTCCAAAACTGGAGCATTCACCAATCTTCTTTTCAATTCCTGAAAACAATCATCACATTCTTTTGTCCAGATAAACTTAACACCCTTCCGAGTTAGCTTAGTCATTGGACTAGATAATCGTGAAAAATTTCTAACAAACCATCGGTAATAGCCTGCCAAACCAAGGAAGCTACGAATCTCGGTTACATTTGTGGGTCTTGGCCATTCTTCCACAACTTTTGTTTTTGCAGGATCAACAATTATTCCATATTTAGAAACATTGTGGCCAAGGAAAGAAATTTGTTGCAACCAAAACTCACACTTGCTGAATTTCCCATACAGTTTCTTTTCTTTTAAGGTTTGAAAGATAACCCTTCAATGTATTTCATGCTCCTCTTTACTTTTAGAAAATACCAAAATATCATCAATGAAAACCACCACAAACTAATCCAAGAACTCATGGAAAATTCTATTCATTAAGTCCATGAATACAGCAGGTGCATTGGTTAGCCCAAAAGTCATTACTACAAATTCATAATGGCTATATCTCGTACGGAATGCGGTCTTCGTAATATCTGCCTCCTTTACCATCAGCTGATAGTACCCCGATCTCAGGTCAATCTTTGAAAAAAACTGAGATCCCTGGAGCTGATCAAACAAATCATCGATATGAGGCAAAGGATATTTGTTCTTAACAGTGATATTATTCAAGGATCTATAATCAATGCAAAGTCTCATAGAACCATCTTTCTTTTTAACAAATAAAACAGGAGCACCCCATGGTGATGTGCTAGGTCTAATGAAACCTTTCTCTAATAAATCTTGCAATTGCTCCTTCAAATCTAAAAGTTCAATTTCTGCCATTCGATAAGGGGGTTTTGAAATTGTCTTAGCATCAGGAACTAATACAACAGTAAACTCAACTTCCCGATCTGGTATTATTCCAGGAAACTCGTCCGGAAAAACATCAGGATACTCATTTAACACTGGCACATCATTAATCTGAACAGTTCCCTTGTTTTTAGCAATATGAGCAAGGTAACATTCATTTCCGTCTTTTATAAGTTTATCGGCCTCTTGATATGTTATCAAAATTAAGGGTTCATTCTTGTAAACAAACTGAAAGTCTTTCGGAAAGGAAACTTCTTTAGCTCTACAGTCAATCTTAGCATGGTAAATAGAGAGCCAATCCATACCCAGGATAACATCAAACTCTACTAGAGGTAGAACAATAAGGTTTGCAAGTAGGTTCTTTCCACAGATAAGGATAGGAAGATTCTTATAAATTCTTTTTGCCTCAACATTTCCCCCATGTGTTTTTACCAAAAGTTCAGGAGTCATTTCTTGAGATGGTATTCCCATTTTACTGGAAAAGGTTTCAGAGATGAATGAATGTGTAGACCCCGAATCAAACAACACACTGGAATAATCTGAAAAAACAAACAAGGTACCTGATATAACTTCATTTGATGGCCCGACATCTTCTTAAGTAGTTGCAAAGGATTTCACCACCCCTTTCTGCTTATAGTCTAACTGCTTCCCATCACTGAAGCTCTTTGTCGGACACTCATTTACATAGTGACCCATCTCATTTCACTTAAAACATTATACTAACTGTAAATAAAATTTTTTCTTACCTTCACCTTGATCCTTTTCAGTGAAATCACGAGCCTTATGTCCCATCTTACCACATCGGTAGCACTTTCCATAATTTAGAAGACATTCCCCATCATGCCTTTTGCCACATTTATCACAAACTGGAAACTTAGTTCTCTTACCATCAGACTTTTTTGAAGAATTCATACCTTTCTCCTGCCACCTCGGTCTATTCTTCTGCTGGTTGTTATAGAACACTTGGTCATTAGCAAACTCCATTTCCACCTTCTCAGCACATCGAACAAGCTTTTCATAACTTTTAAACTCACGAGAAGCTAATGCCCTTCGATATTTTGGCTTTAATCCTGAGTAAAAACGATTGATTTTACTATCAAGGTCTCGGATAAAATTTGGAGCATACCTTGCCAATCGAGTGAACCTTTCTTCATAGGCAGCCACTGAGTCTTCCTCTTGCCTCAATTCCAAGAATTTCTTTTCCATCCTAAGTCGAATAGCCTTAGGAAAATACTTCTCAAGAAACATACCTTTGAATTCATCCCAGTCAAGAGCATCAATCTCATCGGCATCCCTGATATTTTTAACCATAGACCACCACTGATCTGCTCCACCCTCCAAACGGTAAATAGCAAGACTAACCTTTTGATTGTCTGAACACCCCATGACATCAAAAATCTTCTCTAGTGCTTTAATCCACCCTTCAGCTAGCACATGGTCAGATGATCCTCTGAATGACGGGGGATGTTGCCTCATGAAATGTTCCACTACTGATATGTTCCACTGCGGTTGGTCTGGCTGATCTCGTGCATGGATACCACTACCATTTATAGCCTAAGTCAACTGTGCCATTACTAAAAAAAACTGTTCAGTTCCAATTCTGACCATCTCGGGATGCTGATTCGGAAGGTTATTTCCTTCTGTATGACTTCCTAGCACTGCTTCCCTGTTTCCTCTGCAGAAAACCATTCTGAACAAACATATCTAGATGAAGCAACATGGTAATCTTCTAATGCTATATTATTTCAAAAAAAATATTTTGGATAATCATTTAATAGAATTCTAACTCCTAAAGTTATCTAAACCGACCATTGATACCCACTATAAGGCCCCAGCCTTAATCCTTACTTAATCTTGAGTTATTACAAGATTACACATTGAGGATCTTTTCGGGTTTAGAGTTTTAGAGAATTAGATCATAAAACATGCATTACATTCCACATATAAACAAAGTGGTTACATAAAGATATTATTCTTCATTCCCATCAATGGAAACACATTTAAAATAAAATATGGATTATTTTTTGACACTTCCTTGACACTATCATCATATCATGTACCTTTCCCTTGACCTGTGAAAAACATTTCAAAAAAACATGGGATGAGCATAAAAAGCTCAGTATGGGTTATAAAAACATGGAAACGAAACATGGGTACATATATACATAAGAGGGAAATCATACATTCCCCATAAAACATAAAACATTAACATACCTCATAAAATCATGAGTAAATCATTGAAATCATAAGACATAAAGGTTACTTGAGGCATCCATAACATTCTTACGTAGGGAGTAACCCTCTTGGTTAAGTTTGGAATACCCATCACAGTATATTCCCTAAACTCTCTTCGGAGAAACCTTAAAGTTTCACTCCTTCACGTTACCCAATGCATTGGAGAGCTATATCGGGCTCACCCGCCCTTAGTTTATCACGAAACCACCCGTTTTCAAAATAATGCCCAAGAACCTCAACATAATCGTATCACGTAAAACATGCATAAAGGAAACATAACATTTCCACCATTCAATCACAAGATATCAATACCACACATTGATATAAAAATATTATGAAAACCATTTTCAATACCAAAATAAAATAAAAGTAAAACATGGTATTTATTTTTCTTTTAAAAAGAAGGTATGGCTTGTAGAGGAAGCTGAAACTCAAATAATTGTCACGATGGCGGAGAAGTCGTTGTCGTCGCATACGTACGACAAAAACATTCCCTTTTGTCGTTTAGTAAACGCTTCATATAAAAAAGATTCCTTTTGAATAAACGTAAAAGTCAAAGGGGTTTATACACCGTATAAAAGAAAGTTGTGTATAAAATAAAATATGCCTCAATGAAAGGAGATTGAGACGAAGTCCCATACCTCGTATCCGACTTGAACCGACCGTTCTTTAATCTCCTGAATAATAAACATGAGTTAATTTCTACTTGCTTAAGAACCCTTTTCAAGTTCATTATACCTTTTATACCATGTTATGAACATCATGTAATCATTTAAGTTAATAATGTTTATTTTGTCGGTATTTGGTTCTTAAGTCAAAAATAGACTTCTTACACTTACATATTGTTAGTTTGGTCAAAGGTTTGTTATATCCAGAATGATATTAATGATTTGGATAACATATATATCATATATATTCATCATATACATTTATATAAAATATTACATCACATTTAGAGGTATGAAATGAAATGCACCGTTCATGGAGACGGTAAGCCGTACGTACGCATGAACGCTACTTCCATTTCTATATTGTATATTCTAAAATGGAATCATAATGATATAAGAGTGTATTATAATTCCAGTATAATAACATATATAATATCATTAACTTTATCCTTTACACATCCCACATATGGTATTAACGAATCAAATCATTTTCAGGGGGCGGTAGTCCGCACTTCCTAAAATGAAGATATCGTGTTTACCCATAATGGAAACCATATAGGAATGCCCAAAATGAAAAAACACAGAAGATTAAGGAAAACATAAACATATAATATATCATATATAAAAATAATGACATCATAATGGTCACCTTTGAAGGTGTTAAATGAGTATTGAACAATCATTGTTTCGGGAGGCAGAATTTCTCCATTCACGGAAACCGTATGTTCTTTAACCATTTGATGTAGTTGTGTGAGCGTGTAGCTCAAATAAATCTTATAAAAACATCCTAGTATATTTAATATACTGTTGTTGTTACAAAATAAGTAAATAAAAAGAGTTTAGGGGGTTGAAGATACAAATTAAAACAAATGAACATGAGAGAATGAATTACCTTTAAATGTGTAACTCCTTTTGATTTGAGCCTAAAGGCTTCCTTTTAAATGATTATTCCCAAAGTGAATCCTCTAGGATAAGAATAGGAATGTGGAGAGAGTAAATGGTCAGGGTTTGGCCGAGCCAAAGGCTTGAGGAGTGTGTGAAATGAGGTAGAGGTGGGGGGCCTTTTATAAGAGGAGAGGAGGGGCACTTTAGGAAAGTAAAGAAATATTACTTTATTTGAAAATGTGTTTCGGTTTTAAAAGGTCCCACATTTATATAATTCGTGGATAAGGTTATAAGGGTTCTAAAGACACCCATCCAATAACTTTTTTACATGTGTAGTTCATAGATTTTACATTATCTTTCCTTTTTATTTTAATCTTCAAATAATGATGTAATCGCTGCATCATTATTATGTCATAAATAATTAAATTTATTTAATGTCTAAAGATTATAAAAAAATAATATGATGTAGGAACTCTTTTTAGCTTTCCAATAACTATTTATAATAAAAAATCTGATCTTTATAAGACCATGTAGAAAGTTTTTTCGTAAAACATATTATGTTTGTCTCATTTTTTACTTTTACATTAAATAAAAAGTAATTTATGTCATTTCCCAACCAAAGTGGATCCATGGGGTCCCCAAGTAGACCCATGGATTTTCTTGGTCTTCCATGACACAACCAATGAGGTTAGAACATTTTTCAAGCTCATCTTATTTTATTAAAGCATTATTTTTACCTTAAACTACACTAATTACCACTAATCGCGATTAAAACTTAATAAGTTACTATTCACCAAAAAATTATTTTAATCTCATTGAACCAAATTTTACATCTTAATTACAACCATGTATGTAAAATTTTCAATATTAAATACACATTAGTGGTAAACTTTCATTTAACTGAAAAATCAGTTTGCTTGATTACCACTTAGTGGTTTCACTATTCATCAAAAATTGGAGTTTTTTTAGAAAATTATCAAAAATTCACCCTAAGATATATTTGATATTCTGAATTCAAGAATGAAGTATATTTTACAAAATTCAAAACATATAAGTCACATTAATTAATTTAATAATTAATTCTCGCTGTCAGAGCAAATAGCGTGTTTTTATGAAACAATAAGTATCAAAAGATTGACACCAGTTTAAGTCCAATTTCAAAGTGAAATTTATTCCAATGACCACCATTGGATTAAATGGAAAAATATATTATAATTTCACATTAATACCAATTCAATAGATAATCTAATCATATAAATAAATTAGATTAAAAAGCAGTTTTTATGTAAAATGCAGTATTTTTCACTATTTATTAAAAAATGAACATTTTCAGAAAAATACCAAAAATTCACACAAAGTAAATTTTTATGTCCCAATCATAAAGAATAAGTTTATTTTGACAAACATAGTTTATAAAATTGTCAAAAGATAGATTTAAAAAGGATTTTCCATCATAAGGCAGTAAAACAATCTTTTAAGAATATTTGTGTATTCCATGCTTAAGATTGGATTTATTTTCATTTTAAGCCTCTAAAACACTATCTTAATCATTAATATACATAGATAAAAATATCTATTATTCATTACTTACTTGGGATGTTACAGTACCATATTTAGAATAACATAAATGTATATATAATATACTGGAGTTATTATTTTATAATGGAAACAACAAAGAAAGTGGAATTGGAATAAAAAAGTAACATGAAAGAGGTGATGAAATATTTAACTCTTCTTCGGGTTCTTCCTTTTGATTTTATCAAAAGGTCTTCATAGGTTGGATTTATGACTAAAGGAATGCCTCTAGGATGAATGGATGAAAGTTTAGAGGATATTTGGGTAGGGTTTGGCTGATCCAAATGACTTTGAATATGTGAATTTGAGAGAAGGGGAAGTTCCCTTTTATAATAGGGGTGAGGGACACCGTAGGAAAATATTGAAATATTATTTTATAATATAATAATTTTCGGTTTATAATGGATAAAAATAGAATAATGTTAAGGAAAATGTGGTTATGGGTCTAAAACCACTCAACCAATAGTTTTTATAGAGGTTTGGGTCACTATATTAACCTTATCCTTTAGATTTAACTCTGATTTAAATAGTTTTCCATTTATCATGCCTCTTTGTATTTTTATATTATGTGGTTAGTAAACATAAAATAACATCCAAGAGAACCCCAAGTGGATCATTAATGATACAACTTTCATTATTTAAGTGTTTTGGCTGATCCTTAGATTTTTATGATTATTATATCACCCAATAATATTACATTTGTTTTAAAAACACATTTATGTCAAATTTGACATTATTTAATAACTATTTTTTGTGCAAGTCCTAAAAAACATTATTACATCGAAAAAAATACATTTAATAAACCCTAAAATGTAATTGGAACATATAAATTTTTTTTATGGAATCAACTCTTTCAAATTATATTTATATTATTGTTTATATTATTATTTATTTGATTGTTTCATTAAGTAGGGAAATACTGCATCATTAATGTTTCATATATAAATATATTTATATTATCTTCAAAAATTATAAATAAAATATCCTGAGGTAGTAAATCCATTTATATTTCTAATGAATATTCATAGTCTAAAATATCAATTATAAAACATCATATAAAGGTTGTTTTACTAAAATATATTTTCTTTTGTTATTTATGTCATTACTTTAGATTATTTAATATAAAATTACATTATCGGTCCCAAGTGACTCCATTGGGTCTCTAAATCGACCTAAGGATTCCCATGGTCAGACATGTATCATCCAATAGGGTTAGGACACATTTAAGGGTAATTAAATATTATTATAATATTATTTTTTACCCTTATTTACCAGATTTACTCTTTAACCATGGTAAATAAAATATTTACCGAAATAATTATTCAAAATGCCTAAATATAAAAGACACCTATTTAAAAAATTTGGACCTCCTGATTCTAAATTTGGAAACCATTTTTCTAAATTCAAAACACAGAAGTGGAAAAATTAATTTAAAATTAATTCCCGTTGTCAAAACAAATAGCGTGTTTTTGAGAAATAATAACTATCAAAATATTGACACTTGCTTATGTCTAGTTTAAATGTGAAATTACGTCCAATGAACATCAGTGGATTAATCGGTAAATATATAATCTAATTATACTTAAAAACCACTCAATAGTATAACTTAGCACAATAAATTATTTTGGTTAAAAATTAGTTTTTAATTAAAATTTTTTAGTTTTCACCATTCTTATAAAATTGTATGTTTTGAGAAAAATACCAAATAATCACCTAAAGATAATTTCCATATTCCAAACCCAAAATATTAAGTCCATTTTGAAGGATAAAATTGATAATATTTCTAAAATTGGGTATTACTATTCATAATGGCTAGTTTGATTGGTCACGATGTGTTATAGTCTCGAATATGCAGAAAATGCAAGCTATTGAATTCTTCAAAGGGAAACCTGACGTGGAAGCTTGGGGTGTTATAATTTTCCACATCTTTAGTCGTGACGTATGACAGATCATGGTCATACCTCCTCAACTATGAAAAGAGTAAAACATCATTCACCCAGTGCATCTGTGTGAGATGATCTAGGCAGTACGCCATATTTACAACTCTACTATGGATTGGAAAAGGTCTAATGAAACTCAGATATAGCTTGTTTCCCCATCCAAATATCTGAAATCCTTGTGAAGGTGAGACCTGAAGGAATATGTGATCTCCCTCTTCAAACTCTAAGGGACTCCGTCTTATGTCGGCATGAGACTTATTCCTGCTCTTTTCATTCCTCATCTACACATGGATGTTCTAAAGCTTCTCGTTGGTATCCCGTATCAACTCTAAACCCATGAGTGCCGACTCCCCTGGGTCTATCCAACATCGGGCTGATCTGGAAGGACGCTCATACAAGGCCTCAAATGGTGACATGCTAATTGTGATGTAATAACTGTTTTTGTATGAAAACTACACTATCGGTAGATTGTCCCTCCAACTATGAAAAAAATCCTGGAGCAAGTTCATAACATGTCCTCCATGGTCGGTATGATTCGCTCTGTCTGATTATCCGTCTAGGGATATAATTTTGTTCTCAAGTGCATCTGTATCCCGAACATGACATGTATTCCACCACTACCACCAGGTTGTAAATTGAGTGTCCTGATCTGAGACAATCATTGAAGGCACGCCCTGAAGCTGCACTATCTCATGGATGTAGTGGTATCTCATGCCCTCTACCGGGCACTTCTCTCGGATGGGTTTTAAATGAGTTTACATGGTGAGTTGTTCAATGATCACCTAGATAGAGTCATGGCCTCAGGATATACTTGGTAACCCCATCACAAATTCCATCATGATATTGTCCTATTTCCACTCTGGTACCTCAAGTGGTTGGGCCAAAGCAGATGCAACTTGATTGATGGCCTTCACATGCTGAAAAGTGAGGTATCAGGAAAGGAACTCATCCACTGCATCCTTCGTTAATGGGCCCTAGTACTATTGTCCGAAGTCGTATTACATATTCCCCTATCTAGGATGTACCTTCAATGGGGATTTATTGGACTCCCTCAACACCTCCCCCATCAACTTCATTGGAACTATGGTTCGCCCTCTACAAAGGATTACATGCATCCCATCGATCTAAAATCCATTAGAGACCATCTTGATGACATATTTTCATGTCAAGTCTCGTAGTATACATCCACCAGTTGTACCTTTCTGACTCACATTAAGTGTGTGGGAGTAACAGTCATCGACTAAAGGTAACTAGATCCACCATCATCCAAGAATTATATCTACATCATGGCAAATTTCTCTATCGCCTCTCTCGATAGCTGAAAACATGCTTTCCTACAAAGCGCATCTACAACAACATTCCCCATTCTATGAGTATAGACTATCTCAATGTCGTAGTTTTGGAGGAACTCTATCCATCGTCGATGTGTCATGTTTAGTTCCTTTTGGGAGAAGACATAACTGAGGCACTGATGGTCGAAGTAAATAGTAAACCATTCACCCATCAAGTAGTGCCACCACATCTTCAAGGAAAAGTCCCCTACTTCTAACTCCATGTCATGGGTCATGTATTAATTATCATGATGTCTAAACATTCATGAGTAGTAGGCCATCAATTCTCTCTCCTGTATTAGGAAAACCCCATTCTGGTTCTTGATGTGTCATGGTAAACTTCATACCCATCGCCCTCCACTGGTAGTCTCAAGATAGGGGAACTGGTCAGTCACTAGCTCTTGCTTTTTCATAATATACTAACACTTGTCCATCCAAATGAAGAGTTTTCCATTCCTGGTCAACGTCTTTAAGGGTCATACTACCCTGGAAAAGTCAGACACAAACTTATGATATTAACCATCCAACCCCATGAATCTCCACACTAAAATCATACTTTAGGTAAGCCCTTAAAAAATCACTGCTTCAATCTTATCTGGATCCACTGAAATTCCAGCCTCGATGTTGATGTGTCCTAGAAATTGGACATCCCAAATTCAAAACTGACACTTTGGGAGATTTCCATTATGAAGGTGATCTTGGAGTGTGTCCTATAATATCCACATGTGTGTAGTGTTCTCCACCTCTGACACCAAGTAGACCAATATGTCAACAATGAAGACCATAATAAACCGGTCAATTTAATTCTCGAATATCCTATTAATGAGTCCCATTAACAATAACAGGGAATTGGTTATGTCAAAATGAATAACCTAGAACTCATATTGGTCGTACATTCAAATGTAGGGTGTCACTGGTACATAATCATCTTGTACCAAAAAAGGGTGATAGCCTGATCAAAGGTCTACCTTTGAGAACCACTTATCTATCTTCAGTTGATCGAAGAGATCATAAATTCTTGGTAGTGTGTACTTTTTCATCTTGGTCACCTGGTTCAGGTGTTTTATGTCCACACAAATCCTCAAACTCTTATATTCTTTCTCGAAAAAAGCATCAGGGAAACACATGGTGAAATGTTGGACCATACAAACCCCTTCTACTGAAAGTCCTCCAACTGTACCCTAAAATCTCGAATCACAAAGAGATAAATTGGATATACCGGTGGGGATATTATTTTCTTCATCAGATTCATTTCGATCCATAATCTGAAAACCCTACAAGGAGGTGCCCCCAGAACATCTTCAAGAAAAACATACTCATACTCATTCATCACTAGATGAAAATAAAGGCTCCTTTTATCCACTACGCCGATGGTGATTCAAGCCAACATGTGAGTGATCAGCTACACCCTCCTCCAAGAAATTCCATGCTATGTTGAAAGGGTTTCCTTCTCATCGATGAAAAAAACCTGGTCCTATCTTCGCAGACACACCACACTGTACACCTAAAATAGTCTATTTAAGCACGGATTATGGATAACTAGTATACACCCAAGATGACGTTTTAAGGCCTTCATGCCACAATTAAGAGATCCTAGCCAAAGATCAAATCTCTAAGAGTAAGCTACCACTGGTGTAACCATTGGGTAAATGTCAAATCCCCTCTCGTAGGGTTCTCTAGCTATAAGGATCGAGCAAAAGACTCCACCAGAATCTACATGATCCGAATGACAGCCCCAGAAATGAAGGAGTTACTTTCATATGTGTCCCTAAGAAATGAAAATAGGGTAGAGGGGACATAGATCATACCTTAGATCGTCTCTAGAGTTCCATGGTCATAAATTGTCGCTTCTTAATGTTGTGATATACCCTATCCGCCTGCTCCCATAATTTGGGGTGGAACACCTGGGGTGGTGGTGGTAACACCTCAAATTATCACCCCTGGAATACTTCTCGGTCGACTCCCCTTCTACAGATAATTCCCTACATACCTCCTCGCTCAAACCAATGCCTCTATGTTAGTGGCCTCTTGATAGTTTTTAATATATTTGATTAGCGGTTGGGGTAGTAATGGTCCATGTGTCCCATCCCACTGCATGCTAAGGACTTCCTGAATCCTTGCTGACTCCCTCGGGACTAGGAGCCCCACACTTCCCAACCTGAGTCCTAGAGTTGTCTATTAAATGACCTGGCCCACCTGGGCCCATTTTTCAGTTGTCTGCTAACTTCTAAAGACTCCACCACTAGGGATTTGCACGTAGCTCAAGATGTGGGTGCCTGCTCCGCCAAGAAGTTCTATAGTAGAAAGGCTTGCTCCAGCATGCCAACTTGAGTGGGGATGGTGACAGACAACACTAATTCCTCAGATCTCCCACATGTTTCACTACTCATAATCTCAATTCCTAATTAAAGGGTCTCACAACATATTTTTCTAGTACAAGAAATCTTAGAGAACTTCCCTGAGTACACATCTACCATCATGCTTTCCTGCTGTAGGTGAACCAGCTTTTTATTATGCATAGACAACATGGTCATGGGAAAAACTCCTCCAAGAAAAGCCTCTCAATGTCTACCTAGGTGAGGGTCGCCTCATCGTTCATCTGGTTGGTAGAGCTCCACTATCTCCCTAGCAATATGTTTATAAGGATCGCAGCCAAGACTGCCATCTAGTCAGGATGAATTCTCACTAATCAGAAGACCCACGCCACAGCCTCTAGCCAATTCTCAAAGACCTGAGGATCTGTCTATCCCTTGAGCTGTGGTGGTTTCTGACTCTCAAACACATGTAGGGAACCAATTCAATTGAGATCCTCTGCTATAAACTATAAAAATACATACTGACAATCGGGTGGTGGTAGCACTAGTGCAAAACCTGGTTGGGCCATCTCTAAAATTGGTCCCTGAATAGAAACCTCGTCATTAGGCAGGTTGTCCTCATGACTTCTTATCGGGAGTCTATCTTGTCAACCATGTTGGAGAATCCTAAGATAGATCAATATATACCATAGTTAGAGGGTCATACCTGTTGATATGACATTAATTCAAAATTAATTAAGGATATACTTTTGCAACTAGTGTTTTCATGTATAGATCCAAATATCAAAATTCTAGCCCTATTGTATGGATACGCCGACCACCAAACCAAAATTAGACTCCCCAAATCTAGAAGTTGGACTTGAAACACATTACATTGTTTCCCAAAAACAAAACACAGACTCCCGGTATTTATCATTGGACCGACCACCCTTTGATACAACTTTTTTAGGACCCATCCCTCAGGGCATGTTCCAAGACTACCCAAATTCGACCTCCTGAAGGATAGGGGTTTGGGACTAGCACCGACGATGACATCCTGTAAGTGGGAGGGATTTTTCTGAGTACCTATACACACACTCATGCCCAACCAAATCCCAAAAACTAAAAAGGGAACAAATATCAATAAAAAAATCTATGTCCAAGTAAAACTAAAAATAAGAGCCAAAATATTTACTAGATAATAAAACTGAAAATAGAATTGTACAAAATGGAAACACGGATGGCCATCTACAGAAAACCCTACCCAGTCGTGAGAGTTGTGTAGCTACTGGAAGCTGAAGTAGAACGTCATGTAAACTCAATCCTACTAGGCCCATCCTGGTCCCAAGACACCTTGTCCACCATCATAGAATCTGTCGGTCCCGTCTCCCAGAGCACCTCTAGGTCTTAGTCCAGAAAAGCCTATGGTGAAATGTTGACCACATTCACGGGATACAACACGAGAGGGCTTAGCCTGTGTAGGGGTGAGTAACACGATATTAATTAGGAACCCCAATTCAATAATTAAATAACACACATAATTCCTCAAATTATGTAACAAAGAACAAGATATCTACAACCATGTATACATTTAGTGTAGTGATTGTAGAAACATCAGTCACATCATCGAATACCTCGGCTGTTGGAGAAATCCTCCTATATTAAGTATTGGATACTGACCAAGTCACATAAAATCCACTTACCTCTATCCTTGGACTCATTTTGTAACCATCCCGGATGAGTATCAAGGTTATGTGGGGTCACACAGAGCCTCTCCCCACTGTTGGGCTACCAGGTCACTTAGAGTTGCTTTCCACCCTGTCCATACAGAGGTACTCCACCTGTCGAGTACCATGGGTTTTACGGGTCACACATAGCCACTCACCACTAAGGTACTACTAGGTCACATAGATATATATCTTAATGGGCTGTCATCAAGTCGCATAGAGTTGATAGTTAGCAGTCATCAAGTCTCAGACAACTGTAGGGTTCCGTATGATCTTTCTTGGGAGAACCATTGATCAAGCCATTATTTGAATCGGAAATTAAATTTATTTCAACAAATATAATTTCAAATAATCCACATAATTGAGATGGTCCCTCCACCTCAAACTGCTTAACAAATGGATGCTCAGTTTGCAAAATACATACATTTTAATTAACAGGGGACGATTGTTTTTTGGCCCGGACGAACCCAACCAACCCGGCATAGGGATCCTTCATACCATTGTTTAATTTGAATGAATAGAAATAACATATTTTGTGTATGGGTTGGTTTGGAATGGCTTGGCCAGTGGTCTAGGCCGAAAGGGAATTCCGGGACCCGACCTAGTTTGGCCGATGGTCCAGCCTGGTGGGTCATCTGGTGACCTCGTCTAGTCTAGCATGTCCAAAACCGTGTAGGTCTTGTTTGCTGATGCTAGTGTGGCATGCTGTGTGTGGTTCAAGCCCACTAAGCTGCATGTTCGGCCCACTGGTGCGGGTCCATCCTACCAGCCCGAAGCCCGGCTGCATGGGTGGTCAATGGTGCATTGTCCAACCGGGACATGACCGACTACCTTGTCTGACCTCATCATCCCAACAGCTACGCAAGGACGTCTTTCCAAAATCGAGGGACCATAGCTCTCCAGCCTTTCGGACAGCCTGGACGAGGGTTGTCCTTTCACGTGGCACCAGATGTCTTCTGTGTCTCCCTGCTGCCACCGCGGCGCGTCGCCTCCGTCAGTGACGACATAGCTGCAGATTGTTCAGCTGACCACTAGATGCGATCTGTTGGTATGTTCGTCATTCCTCCATCACCTAGACTCTTTGGGGAATTTCATATTCCCCTCAATGGTTCTGGAATCATATTAATTCCACTTTAAGTATGCATCCACAATGAACACACACATTGGAGGTGCTTAGGCCTTATTCTTGTTGAGCTGCACCCTTTGCGCTACAGGTTTAAACTCGGTAATGATCCAAGGGGTATTAATTCAATCAATACAAGTGATATTGGAATAATGTATAGAGAATTCTAAATTGAAGTTACCCTCCAACTACAGAAAATAATCAATATGTTCGGTGGTTGATCTTCATTATTGGTTTTCAGAAAAAAAAAACAAAGGGGAAGAAAATTAAAATTAAATTACCCCAATCTCTTTAACATTTGATGCCACAACATTTCATCCTTGAGGGTTCTAGAACATGATGTCATTCGTCACTTTTGGCTCCATTCCTTAAGGTGCATCAAAGATTTTTTTTCATTTTCCGACATATGATGTTCATCATTGGAGAGGTTGTTCGTCGAAGGTTCATCAGAGATTCCTATATATTAATTTATCATACCACCAACGTATCATGGAAAATAAATGGAAAACACATCACCAAGTTTTTGTTATTCTAAGATGCCACGCCATTATATTTTTTCAATTATGAAACAATAAATTTTTTGTGTGTCATTAAATTGGCATTACCATACGAGTTAATGACCCATCAATGAGACACATCAATGCACCTCGTCGCTGCACCATAGTATCATTGTCCTCTGCTCAAAGAATTAGAAATGATAATAAAATTACATTTTAATGTTATTTTATTATTTTTTTCAAAGAGTCCAAAAATTATTTATTTCGTTCATCCCTTGTTAGAGGACATTATGACCTTTATAGGAAAATCCAATCATTCTAAATTCAATGGTTCCCAAGAATTTTTGATCTGAGAACCAGTTCAAATGTTATACAATCCAACTCATATGTTTACTTAAGCGTACATAGAAAATATTCCAAATTATGTTTCAGGCTCACCATAACTTGGAATAATGTTCATTCAAAGCATGTGGTTTCAAGATAATTCCATATAAAACATTTTAAATGGAGTTTCTGAGATGTTTCATTCTACCCAAAATTGGGCCTAACATCCCCAGAATCCAAAACAAAAAATAAACAAATAGATGGGGGTGATGAGCCAAAATCTGATCCTCTCACTCTCATGCACTCTCCTAGAGATTCTCGTGCTTCCACAAAATGTGTACAATAGGAATAGACCACCCACATAGGACACATTCCTATCAATACACTATCACCACTGGGAACTATGAAAACATATCCCCATTATCAATGTCCATCGTTCCCCAGTCAATGACCCGTGATGTATCTGCAACATACCTCCTCAACTACGACAAGTGGAAAATATCATTCACCTGGTGCATCACTAGGTGAAGAACTAGTTGGTATGCCACCTCGCAAGCTCTTCTCAAGATCTAAGAAGGATCTATGAACCTCATAGATAGCTTGTTACTCCATCCAAATAACCACTATCCTCATCAGGCTGAGATGCGATGGAAGACAAGATCAACTTCCTCAATTTCTTTGGGTCTTCATCTCTTATCAGAATAAGATGTTTTCCAAATATGTGTATTCCAAATATACTCTTAAACCATCTTTACCTTCTCAGTGGTAGCTCATACCAACTCTGGACCCCACAATGTCGACTCCCCTAGGTCTGTCATGTATAGGGGTTATCTATAGATCCTCAAGAATAAGGCCACAAATAGTTAAATGATAATAGTGGAGTGACAATATTTGTATTTTAAAAACTCCACCAGTGGTAGTTGTTCCTCCCAACTATGACCAAAATCCATGACACAGGAACATGTCATGTCCTCCATGGACTATATGGTTTTTTATGTCTGACCATCCATCAGTGGATGAAGATTTCTGCTCAAGAACAACTACATCTTGAATGGCTAATGTAATCCCCTCTATAGTTGGGATGTAAATATAGTGTCATGATATAAGAAAACTGTTGAAGGAAACTCATGAAGCTGCACTATCTTTTGGATGTAGAGTCATCCCAATCACTCTACTGATCGCTACTCTCGGATGTGTAGGAAGTGAGATGGCATGGTTTGTAGTTCAACAATCAATTAGATGAAGTCGTGGTCCTTGGAAGTACATAGTAACCCCATCATAAATTCCATCAAGATACCATCCCATTTCTACTTCGTAACCTCGACTGGTTGGGCCAAACCTGATGAAACATGATGCTCGTCCATTACTTGATGAAAAGTTAGGCTTCATGAAATGAACTCGGACTCTTCTTTCTTCATACCTGGTCACTAGTATTGATTTGAAGGTCCTTTTACATCTTTTCCACACCTGTATGTTCCACCAAAGGGGGTGTATGGAACTACCACAACACCTCCTCTCACAACGTCACTGAAACTATGATGCGTGCTCTGAAAAGGATGACGTGATCCCCACCAATAGAAAATTCATCAGGATACCATCCTAAGGATAACTGAGCACTTCAAGCATCCCAGTAAACATCTAAATATTTTGTCCCCTGACTATATGTAAGAGTGGGGGACTAAAATTCATCAAATGAAGGTAATAACCTCCTTGATCATCCATTAAGGATATGTGCATCGCGACCAACTACTCCATAGACTCACACATCAAATGAAAATTGGCCCTCCTGCTGATCACTTCTGATACCATGTTCCCCTTTCCTATGTATAGACTATCTCAATTTTAATGTCCGGTAGGAACTCTAGATATCGCTGCTATCTCAAGATCAGGTCCTTCTGGGAGAAGATATACCTCATGATCTTGTGGTCGGAGTCAACCATAAACTATTCACCCATCCAGTAGTGCCGCCACATCTTCAATGCAATTTCCACAACTCCTAACTCCATATCATTTCTCATGTGGTTATTTCTATCTAATCTCAACTATTATTAGACCTAGGCCATCAATTCTTGATCTTTTATCTGGATAAATCTTAGTCTTGTCCCTGATGTGTGGCATTAAACTACATTCACAATGCCCTCCTCTGGTAGGCTCACGATTGGGGCAGTAGTCAGCTCTTCCTCATCTCTTTCAAACAATTCTGAAATTTCATGGTCCACACAAAGGATTGTCCCTTCCATGTAAAAGATGATTAGGGTCCCAATTCCCTAAAAAAAATAATGCATGAAATTCCGATAGTATCCAGCCAACCCCAAGAAGCACCGCTCCTGAGTGATGCTCCAGGGTGGCTCCCATGAAAGCATTGCCTCTCTCTTCACTGGATCAACTGCAACCCCAGCCTCTGGGATCACATGTCCAAGAAAGTGGACTTCCTGAATCCAAAAATGAAACTTCTAGAGCCTTCCATAAAGAATATTCTCTCATAATGTATCTCCAACTATTTTCAGGTGTGTTGCATGCTTCTCCTCTGACGCCGGGTAGACCATATTTCATCAATGAAGACCACAACAAACTAGTCAAGGTAAGGCTAGAATATCCTGTTCATGATTACCATGAACACTAACTAGAACATTGTTAACATTGAATGTCATCACCATGAATTCATATTGGCTGTACAGGCACCTAAAATGTGTCTTAGGTACTTATTCATTTTGTACATGAAGTAGGTTATAACCTATTCTGATGTCTATATTTTAGAACAACTTCTCCACTATTAGATGGTAAAAGAGATATTTAACTATTGGAAGTGGATACTTTTCATTCAATTTCACCTGGTTGAGGGGATTCTATTCTGCACACAACCTCAAACTCCCATCTACCTTCATGGAAAAATGAACTGAGGCTAACCATGGTGAAATGCTGGTCCGTACGAACTCATTCTCTTGCTAGTCCTACAGCTATACCGTTAGATCAGGAAGCTCCATGGTAGAAATCTGTTATGCTGGTGTAAATATCTATGTGGTCTCAAGGTACAGGTCGATCCCGATGTCTACCTCCCTATGAGGAGGTAGTGTTTGCACATTATCGGGAAAAACATCCACATACTCGTCCATCACTTTTGGAAAATGTCGACTCCTCTCATCCACTACACTAAGGTTGTGGTTATCCTACTGGTTAGTGATCAGTTGCACCCTCCTCTGAAATATACCATCCATCTTCTCAAGGGTTTCTTTAAAACTTGTGAAGAAAACCATGGTCCCATATATATGGAAACACAAAACTATTCTTCTAAATCAGTTGATCTGAGCATGGACTGTGGATAAATAGTATATAACCATGATGATGTTGTAGGGCCATGACAACGCTACTAGGTGATACCAGCTGAATCTATTCCTCCTAGAGTGAACTCACATAGCTGGAACCAGTGTGTTATTGACAATTTACCACCCATAAAAGTCTCTAGCCATAGGGATCGACAAAAAAGTTCCCCCAGAATCTTCCAGTTCTGAACATGAGTCGGGGAAAGAGAGAGGTGACTAGAATATGTGTCATTAAGAAATAAAAATTTGGTGGAGGAGACACACATCAAACTATATATCATCTATGGAGCTCCATGGTTATATGCCTCACCTGCCAGAAGTTATGCTCACACCTATCCTCCTTCTCCCTAAAGGCTGGTTGGACCACCTTGGAGTTCTAGCGGTAACACCTCAAACCTTCACCCACCACCTGTTTCCCATCTTGCTTCACTGCCACGCATGTCTCACTACAAAAATCCTCTCCTGAACCGCTGACTCTGTATCAAAGGCCCCTAGACCATCTACTGGTCATCTAAATGATGGATCAGGCAATCACATGCCATGTGTTCCTGCCCGCCACACACGAAGCACTTCTTGGAGATTTGCAGAACCACTCTAGATTGGGAGCCATTCAATGTCGACCCTTTGTCCTAGGGTCGTCCTATGAAATATCTGGCCCACATGGGCTATCATTTCTATTGTCTACTACCTACCAAAGACTCTGTCATGTGGGGTCTACTGGAATCTTTAGATGTGGGTGTTTTCTTTTCCATGAATCTCTCTACCAAAAGGGATCGCTCCAGCACCCCAGCATTTGTACGGATGTTGAGAGACAACACTGAATCCTTGATCTCGCTCTTGAATCCCCACTCAAAGGCTCGATCCCTAAATAAATGGACTTGATCCATATCATTCGAGAAGAAAAAAATCTCAGTGTACTTCACTAAGCACTCAGCCACATCCTTGATGCCTTTCTCTAGATGAAGTATATCCAGAATGCGCACAGAGCACAAGGTCGTAGGGAAAAACTACTGACAAAAATGAATCTTGATGAATGCCTAGGTGTGGGTCGCCTCATTGCCCATATGGGTGGCCTTGATCCACCATATCTCTGTAAATCCCTATAGAAGGAACACTACTAAGATCTCTGTTTGGTCAGGTGGTGTCCTCGACAAGCAGAAAACCCACATCACTACCTTAATCAAGTCCTCAAAAACCTGAGGATTAGTCTCTCTCTTGAACCATGTTGGTTTTTATCTCTACAAATCATGAATGGAACCGAGTTTTAAAACATCCTCTTTCAGAAATACCAACATTATATTGTGACAAATGTGTTGTGGTAGCACAGGTGCTCCATCTGGAGGGGCCATCTCTTGAACTAGCCCCTAAATAGACACATCGTGACTAGGTCGGTTTCCCTCATGACCTCATATCGGGATCCTAGCTGGTTGTCCACATGGAGGCATCCTAAGATATATCAATATGTACCATGCTAAGTAGGTTATAACTGGTTAGCTGACATTATTTCAAAAGAACATAAAGAGACACTTATACAATATGTGTTTCCATGTATTGATCCGAAAAGTAGAATTCAAGGTATTGGGTTATGGATATGTTGGCCGTTGCACCAAAACTAGACTCACTGAATCTGGAATTATGACCCAAAACACATAACATTTTTCCCCAAAACAAAAAACATAATCATGGTTGGACCAACTACCCATTGATACCTATTTGTCACAACCCATCCCCCGGGGCCCATACCGAGACTACCCCAATCCCACATCCCAAAATCCAGGAGTTGTAGATAAGCACCGAAGGTGTAAACCCGAAAATGGGAGGAATTTTCCTGAGTACCTGCACACACATATATGTCGAACCAATTCCCACACACAAAATGGAAGCAAGTATCAATAAAATAATGCTATGTTTTGCTGACTGAAAATTGTATTTTTTTATTATCAAACACTTTTGAGGAGATAGTTAGAAACCCATAGTTCAAACAGAAAAATAAATAGCATATTAATTAAAGAACAACTTAAGCCTACCAGATTTCAACTCCATAAATAACTTACATGATATAGTGTTTACCTGTGTATCTGGTCCATCCTTTAAAAGAGATTAAAACATTAATTCCAGCTTGTCCCGGGACTAGATGTACTCCTCTACATTTATCTTTCCATCATTGAACCCTCTTATAATTATAAGATCCTTCTTATCGTTCAAAGAACACTGTTCCTCTTTAGGTGATACCTTTAATAACCTCCTCATCATTCTATTGGCATCTTCATCAGTAGCTTCAATTGTAAGAACGGAATTCGGCATCTCCTATCCCGAGTCGATTAGCAATTCCAAATATTTTTCTTTTACTGTAATAGGTTCCGCCTTTTGGAAGACATCCTTGGGTTCATCTACCACCATCTTAGCTTTCTACTTATTAGCAGTTCTAGTCTCCATATGTAGTGGAAAATATGAGTAGTCCTTACTATATTTTCGGACACCCCTGTGGCTCTTGCTTCTTCTTGGGCTTGGAAGTCTACTTCCCTGTCCATATTCATCTGAATAACCAGCTAACTAGCTGGAATTCTCATCACTGGACTAATTTGCATGGGCCTTCTGTACTTCTGACCTAGTCGAGAAGGTTTCTAACTCCCGCACCAGACCATCATTAGCCAAACCTTCAAAATGGTTAAACAGTTTGATATCAACCACCTTCATTCTAGGTCTTAACCTGATTGAGTCCAAAAGGACCACTTACTGGCCTTCATAATACATACCATTTCTTGAACGGACTGCCTCAGCGAAAGAAACAGCCAATGGAGTCCTAAGGATTCCCGCATCCTACTCATGGAATTCCCCAACAGTTAAATCATTGTTCCCAGTTCAGGCATCTCCAACTTGATTCGGAGAGTCTAAATACTTCGTACATGAAATTAAAATATATTATCCTTTCAATCAATCACCTGAAGTCACTGCATCAACCTTAAACATCAAATAATTTGCAGAATTCCCCACGCCCAGGTAACTCTTCAATATACCAAAAATGTATGAAACCTTTGGTTCTTGAAGCATGTGCTCGGGCTTTGAAACCCCCTGGACTACTCCTGCTAAGTCAGCTTCCAGGTTGAGAGGTCGATCAAGGGAATCATGACCAGATGACCCACTAACCACCATGGGATTGATTCTAACAGTGGTAGTCTCACCTAGGACCAAGCATGTCTTCTTATCGCTCAAACCAAATTCCTTCTGTATCATATTCCTGCACCTATAATCATCCAACTGATGACCCTTTTTCTTCCACCAAAGATAGAATTCATACCAGGATTCAAATACTACAAAATTCTTATGATGAAACTCTTCACCTACAGCGACCCCAATGAACTCTACAAACGGCTTAGACATATCAACTTCAACACATATTCTGGGAGAAATCTAATGACAGACAACCCTTGTCCTACTATCCAAGCATATATAATGGCCCACGAGGTTACCAAGCATACAGAGGATTGACAGATTTTGGAACGGTATCGGCAGTTCAGGAAGACTTACCCAAACAACCATTATCGGAGCGTCTCATTTCATATGAAAGTCATATGACCATTTGAAGAGGATAAATCGAGATCCATTGCAGATTCAAGGAGCTGATGACCAAGACCGTATCAAAGATTCCTCTGATTCGATCCTAATCAAGAAGTCATTGGAGTTGAAGGGCCCTACTGTTTTACGCTCTTGTAATTTCTAGGAATGAAAGACTAAGCGATCGAAAGTGTTGACTGACGGCCATCGGTGATTGAACATTTCAATAAGCATCTAATACAAGAAGGAGGATGGGTTCATGATCTCTAGATTTGAGATCGACAATTGTGGGGCTCCATTAAATAGCTTAGAATCCTTCGAACTAAGAGAAATCTATGGAAATGGAGGAATTCACTCAGGATTTGAGAAGGGGGAAAAAGATGTAAGTTGACCTCCATCTTTGGGTGTCGGAAGACCCTCCCCCACCGTGGGGGGACGGTCCAGTACAGAGACCATCAAACCCTAGCACATGGAGCTCGGGGGCTGAGAGGTGATCCTGTTCTCTCAATGTTGGATGTATGCTAAGTACACGTAAACTAATATAAGTGGGACAAAATACCAACCCAACAAATGAACTGAAAATAGTATGGTACAAAAAGGAAACCTTGATGCCCATTCACAGAAAATATCACATGAACATTAGAGTTGTGTAACTACTAAATTCCAAAGTTGAACGTCATGTCCACATGATTCTACAACTCTCCTCAAGGTCCTAGGACACCAAATCTACCGTTGTAGCATTTGTCTATCTTATCTCCCTGAACACCTCTAGGTCCATGTCCACGAAAGCCTCTATTGAAATTTTGATCGCCTGTATGGGAAATGACATGAATGGTTTGAGCCTGTGTATGGGTGAGAAAGGTGATACTCAGTATGGAATGAAAAACAAAAATGAACAACCACACATTAATATTCAATGTAATGGATAAATCACAAAACAACTCGCACCAGGTATACATTTATGGTAGTGGAAGTAGAAACATTATTCCCATCATCGAACACCTCAGCTACAGGAGAACTCCACCTCTAATGAGTACATTGGGTTATCTGGGTCACACATAAACTTCTTCCCACTATCCTTGGACTTTTGTGGTACTCATCCCTAATGAGTACCATGAGTATTTTGAGTCACACAGAGCTGCACCCCACCGTGGGCCTATCATGTCACATAGAGTCACTAACAAAATTTTTCATACTAAGACACTCCTTCTATCAAGAACAATGTGATTTTTGGGTCACATAGAGCCTCTACCTACCATGGGCCTACTAGGTCACATAGATATTCTTTCCACTAGGCCTTCATCAAGTCCACCATGGGCGATAGTCAGTAGTCTTCATGTATCAACAAACTATAGGGTTCCGTACATAGCACGCTTGGGAGAACCTCACATCAATCCATTAATCACATATCAAATTCCATGAAAGTCACTATAGAACATTCCAAAAGATCCACCTCATTGATTGGGCCCCAATTCTGCTAATGGATCATCAATCAGATGCTTTGTATGCATGATAATGGTGTTTTAGTTAATAGGGACCGATTGCATCTGGGCCCAACGCAACTCGGTCGGACTGACCCAACCAACCCATCCCGAGGGTCCCATATACTCGGATTTAATTTAACTAACAAGACCTAACTGAGTTTAAGTCTAGGTCGGTTCAGTCTGGCTTGTCTAGTGGGCCTGGCATAATGGGCCTCGCTGGACCTGGCCTAGTTTGGCTGAGGATCTAGCTCGCCACGTCTCCTGGAGAGCTGGTCTAGTCCGGCCTAGCCCGATGGGTGTGGGTCTAGCCTGTAAGCATGGGTGTGGCCAACTGGGTGTGTGTCAAGCCCTCTATCAGGGGTCAGGAAAGCTGGCGCATGTCCGGCCCACTGTGCCACATGTCCGGCCTGTAGGTGCGGGTCTGACCTGCCAGCCTGAAGCCCCTTCATAGGGGTCAGGCATGATGGCGCATGTCTGTCCCACTGGGCCACATGTACGGCCTATAGGTACGGGTCTGACCCGCCAGCCTGAAGCCCCTCCATAGGGGAGGCCAGTTTTATGACATCCATTGGGGACACGGTCGGCTGCCATGTTTGACCTCATCCTCCCTACGGACAAGCGGGGCCCTCATGTCACGGTCAAAGGACCATGGTTCTCCAGCCACCTAGATGGCCCAAACCAGGGTTGTCCCTCCACAAGGCACCATGAGTGTGTCGTGTCTCCCTGTTGTTGTTGCTGGGCACCGACAAGCATGCTCCCCTCCCCCTGCTGCTACCTCCTGTCCCTGAACTATCCAAGAAATGTCCTCTTCACCGCAAAGTCCCTAGAAACATATTTCCTCCACATTAAAGATTTGGGCACAAAAACACACATGATATAGGTGGTCTGCCCTTGTTTGTGTTATCTCTCACTCTCTGGACTAAAGGTATAATGTAAGGAATGGTTTAGGGGTAGTTCAATCAATTAACGTGATATTTGAATCCTATATAGAGATTTCCCAAATAAAGGTACCATGTCGGTAGAATGCGCGATAAACCTATTTAGGGGTTGAAATGCAATCATTATTTTTAGAAAATGTAATGTGGAATAACATTAAAATAAAATAACCCATAACTTTTTAACATTAGATGTCGTAGCATTTCATCCTCAAGGTTTCAAGACGTCGAAGTAGTTCATCACTTCTAGCTCTGTTCTTTTAGGTGTGTTGAATATGTTTTACATTCATCAGTGTTTTCCATTCATCATTTGAGAGGATGCTCATCAGAGGTTCATTAGAAAATGATCACAATTTAATTATTTGTTCCACCAATGCATCATCTAAAATAAAAGGGAAACATTTTGTACTATATCTATTATGATAAAATGTCACTTCATTATGCTATTTCATTTATTAATCAATGTCACTATTACACTTCATTAAAGCATCGTTACCCTATAAGTTAACAATCCATTAATGAGCCTCATCAATACGCCTCATCACTGCACCGCAACATTTTCGTCTACCACTGAACAGATGAGAAATGAAAAGAAAATATATTTTTATTTTTATTTTATTATTTTTCGAAAAGTCCAAAAATTATCTTTCCCTTTTGTCCCTTTCCATCCAAACATATATTCATTCTAGGTGAATCTTGGTTTCATAAATTCAACAATCATCTTAGATTTTTTGAGATCTTGTTCAAACATTAGAAAATCTTTCCCATATGTTTACCTAAGCGTACTTAAAAAAGATCAAAATTCTATTCTAACCCCACCGGGCATCAGAATCACTTACTGTTAAAGCATGTGGGGACAGTATAATTCCATATTAAAAAATTTCAAGGAATTTATGATACATTACAAGAGTAATATCTATTTCATGATAGGTGATGTTGGATTCGTATAAAGATTTCCATTCAATGCCCAATATAGAATCAAACAGTACTGAAGGATGTATGACAAGATTTTCTGGTTGGATTATTTTACAATAATGAACTAGAGAGGAGTTATATTATTTTTAATCGATAATTTCATAACTTTTTATTCTCATAGATAACACGACCTCTGAATTTTGAGGTTGAATTTGAATTGTTCTACTTATATATAAATATATGAAAGAATGCGTAGAACCAAAAGAAAATATTTTGTTCACTATTATTGAATGAATAACCAACATACATATAACAAGATGATTTTTAGGCTCCACCTCAGCGGTCATGATTGAGTAAGATTTCCTTTTCTAATTTGGATTTGACGGCTACTAATGCTAATTACCACCGAGGACTTGAGGTCTACTTCACAATATTCCATTATTCCATTTCTACCAATACTTAAATCATTGTACCATGTATGGTGCTCATATATTCTCCAAAAATTATCCTTTTCCATTATGTCTCTTTGGAATTCATGATATTGTGGGATTCTCTCTCCCATTTGATGAAATTTTCCACCCTTTTGAGGTAATTCCCAAGATCCTTCTCCCCACATTTTGACATGTAAGTGGTTGATTTTTATTTAAACAATTTTTTTCAATCCTCCATCAAGAAAAAAATATTTAATTTCCTATCTCTATTGCCAAGGGCCACTCTACAAACCCCATCACAACTATGAGGGATCATCAAATGACATCTTAAGAACTCTTAAATTTTAGAATTCATAGATCCTTTTGAATGTGTGGTTTTAATTTACTTAATATTCTATATATTTTTATCCTTGTTGACATAAACCCCAAAGTAACACCTTTAAGGTGTTGTCAAATTTTATGTGTATTCTTTCATAGATTCATCTTTCCTTTTTCTTCGGCTCTAAGAATTATCTCTAAATCATTGTACAAATAGTTTGAAGGAAATACGTTTGAACCAATATTTTTTTAATGTGGTCCCACTCCACATCCCCAATTTCATCTTTAATCATGGTGTAATTAATAAATTCCAATCACTAATTATACTCTTCATCTAAATGATAAATTTCCAGACTCACCATCCCCATCTTATAAAAGTGATGCATTGAAAAAAAATTCTATATTGAGTTGACCCACTATTCAGTGATTAGTAGATGAGATGACCACTGATTTCATGTGGTCATTATTTCATAAAATACATTATAGTCAGTTAAACCCTATTATATATAGGGGGAAAATACATATTATTTAGGTTATTGGGAATGTCCTGAGATAGGTAGGAAATTATCCCCATGATATTTTGAACACCTCGTCACAAGGCGTTGGGGATTTTTTTGAATAATCTATTCATTCCCCCCTACACTTTATTTGTTGGCCTAGTTTCTCATGGTTAAAAATATTTTCTTAAATATAAAATCTTTGTTAAATATATATGTAAAAATTCCAGGTATAAACAGTTTATTCATTTCTCAAATTTTCTCTAAATGCATGTCTTGTGGGATCCTAATGTTTACAAATTTATAAAATTATGTTCCATGGGTTCTTACATATACATAGTCTCATATTAAAGGATTTAACTATGTTAATATTATATTAATTCCAAAATTAACTAATATATTCTATGATACCAACTATAGAGAGCCTAATATTATTACAATATTATTAAATCAATTTAAAGATAAACAATATATTTCGTGTTACAATAGAAGGATATGATGATTTTGATTCATGAGAATATAAGAAAAAAACATAAAATTTCACAATAAGAAAAAAAAATTATTTAATTACTTATTCCCTATATTCTTATTAAACCTTGTTCTCTCCTTAGTACAATTAATTAACTGAGGATATAAATCCAAGAATAGGGTAAGAAAAATATTTAGTAAGAGGATAGATAAGAACATGATTAATTATAACTTGGGTGAGTATAATCATCATCATCATAACATAATTTGGTATCATCAAAAAAATCATGATAGAAAGAATTTGACAAAGGCATGTAATGAGGAAATGCATTAAAAACAAACAACATGTCATTGTTGTCAAATAACATACATAGTTGTAAACTAAGATGACATCATGTTCATGTATAACATATGTGTATAATCATAAAATTATAATTGTGAAAAAATATCATCGTCTACACTCATATTTTATAGTAACACATGATATAACTCAAATTACCTAATGAATTGTAGAGCTATATAATTATGGTCACACCTATCACATCATAATATTTATATATTCATGCATACCACAAAGAAGGTATAATAATTATTTCCATAAAATAACCTAAGGAAGGGATATAATTTCCATGTTTACTTCAAGAAGCATAATTTCAGGAATAAAAATTAGTGTACCAAAAATAATAAAATATTTTAAATGAATGATATCAATGTTGTGTGAAAAAAGAAACAATCTCAAGAGAAGTAAAAGATGTGTTTTTAGAAAGAGGATTTATTTTGGAAAAATCAATGTAGTTTTCCCTAAATTAAATTGTAAAAATGTAAATCATAGAAATGAAAAGGTAAGAAAAATAAAATTATATTTGAGGAATAAAAGAATTAAATCCATACTAGTGAGTTATAGTGTCCATTTTCATTTTTTGAGAGTGTTCGTTTTGTTGGTTTTAATTATATGTTCACTTTTATTCATGAATGAAAGAACATGTAAGATGAGAATAATCATCCAGATTTGATATTATATGTTATTAGTGAATTTACCATAGCCTCATTGAACTTATATAATATTTTTTTCCAGATATGAGGATGATTCATTTAAAAATATGTTAGTGTTAATCATTGAGAGTGATTTGGAATTTTTATGATCACAAAGAACTCAGTTTAATTTATTATATAATATCATGTATATTATTTCATTCCAGAAAGTAAAAATTGTTATAAAATAAATTTAAAAATATTTATAAGCCATTATAATGGGTTTTATACTATCATTGTAGCTATTAATAAAAAATGAACATTTGTGTCTTCTTATGTCGATAAAACAACACCTCACAGATGATGTTTCCATTTCATGAATAAAGGCAAGAGGAGAAGATGTTTGATAATAGTTTATTCCATTAAAATAATAATATTTCATTTTATGTAATATTAATATTTTTATCCTTCGACTTGGATAACATGATATTATGAATGAAAATTAAAAGAATATAAAATGATAAAACGTTTAATAAAAATATGGACGATTATTCCCATTTAATTGTTCTCCTTGAGAATATCTATAGTGAGATTGGTTTTAGTATTGTTTTAACAAAAGGATTATAGACATGAGAAATAGGATTAAGGAGTGTATTTGGAAAAATTTGGGCAATTTTCACGTCTTTGAAAGTGTCAGGATAATAGATGATAGGAGGTGGTAATTACAGTGGATAAGATGGGTGTTGTTTGATTAACTAATTCTTTAGTTTAATATTTTGGAAAAAACTATGAGTAATTTAAACCTTATTAATATATATTTTAAAATAATGTTGGATATTTCTAGAATTTTGGCTTAAATCGACCTTACAACAACAATGACTAAAAAATTAATGTATTCATATTTTAGTGTAAATTATCTTATTTTACTATTTACAAAAAAATATTTGAGAAAAATCAAAAAATATCATCCTACCCATTTTTATATGTGAAGTATTTATAAATAAAATTAATTTTTTGAAAATAGTTTTCTAAATTTAAGAAATATTTTTGTAATTATGATCATCATTTAATTAGAAAATAGTAATTTTAAAATTATAAATGATTTTATAAATTTTTGAAATATTAATTAAGGCACTATAACATTTTCATATACTCAATAAATAAATACTAATTTATTAATAAATTCTTTTAAAATATATTTTCTTCTCAATCATTATAGTAATTATAAAATTTTAATTAAATATTTTTTACTTACTAAAATACCAACAGTTGATTTAGATTTTATAAAATATTGATTTACTTATTCCATGAAACAAAAATTTCAATCATTTCATTAATTAGATTCCTAAATTGTATTAATACTTTTATAGGTGGGTTTATTATTATATTATCCATATTACTACTCATAATGGTCATATTACTATTCCAAAGTTCATGTTACTATGTAATTGGTATAGGTTCCTTAATTTCTACGAATACGTCTTATTGTATTAATTATTCATTTAAAAAGTTTATATTGTTATATCTATGCGATATTATTCTATTTATAATATATGTAATAATTATAAGAAGAGAATTTACGTTGACAAAATATCATGATTTCACAAAATGGCATCCCTACTACATCATTAGGATAGAACATGTTAGAAAATTTATATAAACATATTTATATAAAACACATTTAAACAGTTCAAAAATCTATAAACAAAGAAATAGTTTCATAACAAAATAGTTACAAGTTATGAAAAAAGAAAATTATGTAAACCATTTCACATTTTGTTTCGTCAAACTCATTCAATGATTCACACGCACACTAACACATGCATACTTCCCTGACACTTCTATACTCATCCGAGGTTTCTCATTCATCCACTTAGTTATCACTATGTATTCAATATCATTGTTCCCCAATGACACATTAACATAATATGTGGTCACATCCCTCTTTACCCCAATGGTACATGCCCCATATTCATGATCACATCGTGATAATTAACTTACATAACCCTTGTATTCCAAAACCATTTAAAACCAACCATTTCAATCCATTTCTATAAAATTATTATTATATTGAAAACCATTACAAGTAACCATTTAAAGAAATAGATAACTTCCATATTTTAAAATATTAATATTAAATTTATGAAAATAAATCACATTGAATAACCAATTTCTAAAAAAAATCCACAAACCATCACAAATGAAATTTTTTAAAAAAAATTGTTTAACATAAATTTCCCAATAAATTTCATGAACATTAAAAAAATTTGGAAAGAGTCTATAATGATATAATAATTAGAGTTGATAGTTAATCCACATACCTTAGAAGCTATGGTGGAAAAAAACAATGACAGTAATCCTTTATCAAAATTAGGTAGAATCATAATAAACCCACCTATAATAACATTCCCTGTCATTTTAACAGACATATCTCATAAATATATGCATCATTCCTCATATAACTATACCCAACATACTAAATAAAGAATTTAAATAGAGTTAATGAATGCTGATCTGATAAAAACTACCATAAAATGATACTTAGAGGGGGAATTTGGCATCAACACACCAGAAAAAGCCTTTGGATCGCTTTCGGTTCGAAGGAGAGAGACTCCATAGACTTTGGTTGGAATAAAAATTTCCATAGGGAAAAAATATTGATTAAAAAAATGATTAAAGGTAAATAAAAGTGACATACTATTTTTTAGGATCTGAACTTTATACGGTGCATTGTTAGTCACATATTTAGGAAAACTGTGTGCAAACCATGTACTATCCTCTTCTTCATGAAGTACCTCACATAGATGTACTTCACGAAAATACAAGCCATGTACCAGCTATTCATAAGCCCTCTTCCTCACAGTTTCATGTCTGTGATTCATAGATTCCACTAACATTTCTAAAACCAAAAACCATAAGAAAGTATAAAAAACATTCCAAGAGTCATCCAAACCCTCTAAAACATCATTGAACCACTTTAAATAAAGAAAAATCATAATTAAATGGTTACTTACTTGAAACTGTGGGGTAATATTATCCCCACCATTATCCTTTTTGTCCCTACAATGGTGCAAACCACAATTTAATTGAAAGAGTTATATCCATTTCAGGATAATTTCATTTTACCACTATAATGATTCTTCTTGAATTCAATCATGTATAAAAAATGCGAACAAGAGAAATGCCTTTTCCTCTCATGACATTCTCTAGACTACCCACAACCTGAAATGGACCATTAACCAACATCGAATCCAAATCTAGGTCAATATAATCCAATCAAATCAAAAGGTTAATATCATGATAATACTATTCCAAATGTGATTCTTGAATCACATTACATACTACACTAAATAGTCTGTGAAAATCCAACTGATATACCACCCCACCAATATATTCAAGTATATCAAAAAGAAAATATTTTTCAAAAAGATATATTACCATGTATCTAAAAAATGATGTCCAAGAAATTGTGATTTTTTGACGATCACATGTTCACTCACCTCTAATGACAACATTCATAGATGATGATCCACATAAAACATATGATGAGTTGAAGCTATCAATATTATATTTCTAGTAGGTAGAAAATTATTTATTGTCTCTTAAACAAGGATCAACTCAACCATAGAATTATAACCTATTTCCACCAAATAATGTTGGGAAATACAAGTAAAACCCTACAATTCCTCAAAAAGATCAATATTTATAAAGTCATAATAACATTTTTTATATGATAACTCCCCCAATCGTATGTGATGCTCCATAGGGAAACTGAAATCTGTTACATAAGCTAGTTTCATCTATTCTATGATTTGGGTCGTTATTTATGTTTTCTCGTCCATCTAATGATGAAACATAGTATTCATGATAAATTTATTACCTTGGGATATTTGTAATTATTCCTAAAAATGAGATGTAACCCTCAATCATGGACTGATATTGTCAAAACTGGTATTCTATGCCACTGTAACACTTTTCATATAGATATTTAGGATATGAAATCAACCATATTGGAATCATGAGTACAAATGAAATTAACCTCATTTTTAGTCTATACACTATAACCTATATGCTATCGTGTTTTTGAACTACTACTATGAGACCAATTAAAAAATACAAGGATATCTTCCCTGACTTTAAAATAAGAATTGGTAATGAATTCTGTATACCTGCTGGTCACTATTTCTATGCCATAACCTACTAATAGGTTAAACATATAAAAAAATCAACCACATTAATTTTCCTGTCGATCCACCGAAACTATGCTTTAATGGCCTTATACATATTATTTATTCCCTGATGAACATCCCATCATGAATGATTTCAAGCAAGGAGATGTTTTTTCATGAAAATTCATAAGTACATAAATCGAATTTCAAAACCACAGAAGTGAACTCCCATTTAGCCTACATCCCTCAATGGTAACTCCACCATTGTGTTTTTTCCTCAAATAACAAATTCTGAACTTGAAATATAATCCTTTATAAATTTGACCACCAAATCTGGACCAAATGAATCCTGGATGAAAACTTCAACTCCATATTAGTTATCAAATTCCATGTGTTCCGTTTCATGGAAAAACATAAACATCCACTAATAAGAATTATCTATTTTCTACTATGCATATGACTTTATGCTTAATTGGACAACCTACAAATCTCCCTTATCTATTTTATACATCAATTCATATTGAATCATTTAGAGATAATACTTCCATCTTATTTGTATAATATTCAAATCCATTTTCCAAAAAATATTTATTATGTTTTTTATGATCTGTAAACACAATAAATGTATCACCAAAGAGGTAATGATGAAATATCTTCAATGCATGGAGTATGGAAACTAACTCCAAACATTGTATATGGTAATTGTTCTCATGAAATAGTATTTTCATTAATTCAGAGGAAACAACATGATATCCATATATCAGAACACATCCCATACCATATATTGATGCATCATAATACACCATGTACATATATATTAATTCAAGAAATGACATGATAGGTCTTGTTGTAAGGAAATCATTAAGCTCATGAAATGACATTTTACATTAATCATTCCATTACAATGGAACAATCACAGTTATCAAGGCTATCATTGGTGGAGATAGTCATAGAAATCATGATGAAAATGTCACTAATAACTAACTTCACTAAGATAATTGTGTATCACAATGAAATTATTTGGTAGTTTTTAAAAGATAATAGCGTAAATCATTTTTTTTTTCACAAAAACATCTCCTTTAGAGATCAAATGGAAAATTAAGCATAGCTCTGGTATTAATAAATTACAATTTGATAATCTGGCATATATATTACTGTCCCACAAGATTCCTAACCTTTTCACTATGTTTTTTTAATTATAATCATTTTTCCTTGAATAGACCAATATGAAATCCAAAAGAAACACTACCAAAGAAACAAAATACATCTAAAATATCGAATTCAAATATTATATAATGATAGTTAGTTATTTTTTAAGACCTAAAGTCATTACCGTTTATTTCAAATAGTCATTTATAATCATGAATGTTGTCTTTGAAATATCATGTTTCCAGACTCACAATTATTGATATCATGATCTCAAGTAAATTTTAGAGAACCAATTGGATCCCCTCAATAGATCAATCATATGAAAATGTGTGGAAGGGGACATTTATTATTTATCATATCTTAGTTATTCACACTATATTCGACTCAATAACTTATATTTACATCCTCAATTTTGACAAACAGGACTAGTGCTTCTTATGGAGACGTTCTACGATGAATAAAATAATTTATCTATAGATCTTCAAACCTGAAATTTTGTTCCCTTAATTATGTTTCTTTGATCTGATATGTTGGAAGGTAAGATAGATTTCTCCCCATAATGAGATCATTTGTAAAATCCAATTCTCTTATGGGTGGTGACCATTATATTTTTTTGGGAAAAGAATGGAAACTTATCTGAAATATCTACATAACTAATAGTCTTAATACCTTATATCGAGTCTAAAGGTAATGATACTAACTGTATGAGATCACTACAACCATTACAACCAACATGATTGTCACACATTCTTTACATTCTGGTATTAACTACTATGATCCTCAACACCATCCTAAGTCGGAAAAGTAACCATCTTTGTATAATAGTCTATATGGGTTATAAAAACAATTAACCAATTAATACTAGTAATTATATCATAAGAATACATCTCTATAATAGATAAATACCAAATATACTCAACTCTATCAATAGTTATATAACATTAGTTACACATAAATCCTCGATATTATTTTTGACCAAGAGAAGTTTTCTGTTTTTAATCAGATGGAGTCATCTAAAAATTTAAAATAAAAATTGAATAACACGAGAAGAAATAAATGAATGTGATGCTAATGTATAAAAAACAAGCATGAATAATGGTCTAAATCAAAGGAATAATTCCACTAATCATTTATGCTCTAGACTAATCATCGACAATAAGTTTCACAGCACCATATAATTACTTACACACATCACATTTTTATATATTGTACTATTGATATTAGCCTTTTTGATGGGTTATGGTATTCCTGGAAACACCATGGATTGCTCTATTCTACTAGTGAGGATTATTATACTTCCCTCATCTCGTTGAAGAAGACAACCTTTGTGATATAATATATGTGTACCGAACAACATCCTCGGACACTATGATAATAGTTTTGAAGATAACCCATTTATTTGAAATTGTGGAAATCTATAGGCGGTGTTGTAAACTCTTATATAATGTGGTTGAAATAATCACATTGGAAAAAAACTTGTTTACATGTGGCCAGGGAGAAATCTTCACTGATCTATCAATATGATAATATGCTATCCTCATACATTGGAAATAGGTTTCCCTCTTCCACTTGATCCCAAAATTAGAGTTCCCACTATTTCTCATATCTTCCAACATGATTTATCCACTAAAAGATCCTAAGATTTCCCTTTCTACAACTATATCTCTATTTAACATCTCTGTATAATCTATTATACAATGATCACAAATATTCGAAAAAAGATCTTGAATATTCCGTAATTTAAAGATACATTACTTGAAAGACTTACTAGAAGAAAATTAATGTTAATAGAGGTCTAAATCCATTAATATAGCCACATAATCTATCCCAGGTAGTCTTTACTTCATCTAGATAAAAAGAATCATTAGAATCTAGAACATGTGAGGATAGAATGGTTTGATAAATTATTATTAATTATCCTCTAATGTAATGCATTGGTCAAATATATATTGAACCTTTTAATAAAACAATTGGAATTCAATATCCTACAACATATATGTCAATAACATGACTATCATATCTTCTGGTGCACTATGAAAATCGATGACTTCATTCATCTTGTTTAGAAACACCTTTGTCTTGCCTGGTTCCGAATAACCCCAAATGATGGGTGGAATCTTCATCTAGAACTGAACATAATGATCCACTTTCTATTTTTCATACATTATATTCCCATTACAAAAAACATAATAATAATGGACTATACAATAAACATTATGTATGTATAGATGTTACTCAGGTGGAACCACATTTTTAGAAGAATCTTCCAATTGGTTTCTTCTATGAATAATGTGTTCCAGATTCTATTAACACAACAACCTCCATATGTCTATACCAATATCAACTAAATTATTAATAATTTCAAATTATATCACATCAATACTATCAAAATAATCCATTCCAAAATTCATCACATTTCCATATTCTCACATTTTTTAAAGTTCCATATATTTTTGAAAATCAAATCATTTTAAAAAATATATATAACATCATTATCCAAATAAAACATTTGAAACAATTTAGAATGTTTTAAAAAAATTAAATTTTCAAACTGAATCATAAATAATTACTAAAAATGAAATATTCAATCCTATTAGAAATTTATTTGTAAATTCATGTTATTCTCAACTTATTGGAAAACCCTATGAAAATGAGATTATTTTTTCAATGATTGTCTCAAAAAAACATATGTACCCCACAATCGAGTAACACGATGTTCATTATAAAAAGGTTATATATTTATTTTTATGCTCAAACTATCATGCCATAATAATCCAACTCCATTATACAGTCAGAAATGAAAGATCAAAATAGAATTAATTTCTAGTCAATGACCAACAACCAATACAATTTTTTCCAAGATATGTAAGGACTTACCAAGACTGGATTCACTTGTTAGATATAGAACGAAAAATCATATACCACATCTAAAATATTTCCCCTCCTCATTCTATTCATTTTAGGAAAAATTTGTACCTTCCCTTATGTGACATCCGCAAGACACCAAAGGATGTCAAAAAATTCCAAGGGATTTTATAAAATTGTGATATTATTTCCCTTTTAGAAATAACAATACAAAACAAAACCCATAATAATGAATTGACCCACTAGATTATGCATTATAACAATCTAAGACAACTCAATGAATTACCAATTATATCAAAACCAAAATATATAACGTACCACTTCAGAAGACGTCTAATTTCATGTTGAATGAAAAAGACAAAACCCTCAAGACTTAATGACTTCAAACATAACTCAATATCTCAAAAAATTCTCAGTCTACTAACTCCACATTACAACACATTTTTCTCGAAGTACCTATAAAAAATGTAGTATCTTTTATTTACGTCAATCCTAATAGACATTATCAGAAAAACAACCATTATTACATTGAAGTGGTGAGTAATGAAACTCAGTAATTTTTAAAAAATTTCTTCCCTACTCACACAACTATGATATAAAAAGTTAGCATACATATATAGAAGGAATTATATAAAACCATTAAAAAAATATAATTAATCTATAAAATAATACAAATTGAATCATAACAAAAAATATTCTAGGGGATGCAAAAAAATAATTCTTTAAATATTTTCACATTTATATTTGGCATAGCCATCAAATGATTCTTGCTCACAACCACACATTAATGCTTCACTAAAAGTTACACAATCATGAGAAGTCTCTTGACTATACACTATCTAATCACTATGTGGACAATATCCTTATTACCAAATGACACCATCCCATTATCAAGGGTCACATCCTTTTGTACCCTAATGGTACACACCTCTAATTTATGGTAACACTGAAAGAAAGAACCCACACAACCAATATATGCCAAATACCATTCAAAACCACCATTGAATGAAATTTCAAAAAACCACTATATTATTAAAAAACATTTAAAGTAAACCATTTCCATAAATCTAATAATGGAATTTTTTTGATCAACATTATAAAATCATGAAAATTAGTCACATTGAAAAATGGATTTCCACATATCCAGAAATGCCCAAACGATCATAAAAAAAATTTCTCCCATGATATTCTTATAAATTTAAAAAGAAATTTCAGAATACTAAATCAATTTTTAACTAAACCTTCATTTTATAATAATAGGAGTTGAGAGTGAACCACCTACCATGGATGTTTTGGAAAAAACAATGATCTAGACTAATTCTTTAACAAAACCAGGATGTGTCTTCAAAAAACCAACATTATATATCATTCCCTAACTTCAATTTAGCCATATGTTATCATGATTAGAATCAAACATTTTAGATATAACCCAAATGCATTAGATATTATACATTAAAAGAGGTAAAGAATGTATATCTAATAAAACAATGCCACAAAAGGAGACTTAATAAGGGAATCATGCTTCAACGCATCATGAAAAGACTCTAGATAACTTCTAATTAAACGATGGATACTAAAAATAATTTTAGAAGAAATAATACTACCTTATTGATGGAAATATTAAAAATGAACATCTTAGAAATGAAAAATGGTGATATCCTTTCATTAGGATCCCACAATTAAATTATTCCCAATTAGTCGCTGGGTTAGGAATATTATGACCTAATTAGGCACTATCATACACCTTTTGGAGTACCCTGATAAGGTGTTCCAAATTGTTATAAATAATCTTTTCCAACCACACATAATACCTTTAACTCACATTATATGGTCACTCCTAGGTGGCCAGATGTGTTGGATAAACTGTACACCTACCCCAAAGCCCATGTTTTACCTTCCATGGTTTCTTGTAAGATATACATGGTTTCCACTAATCGTGAATTTTTTAAAAATCCGATATGAATATTCAAAAGACATAAAAAACCACCCTAACATATTTCAAACAATTTTCATACATTAAAACCATAAAGATACGGTTACATAATTGGTACCGTGGGTGCTTCATAGCCATCCCCACTGTGTGAGGTCATCACACTATCCTTCTTTAAGAAAAACACAAAATCTAGTTATAGAGGTATAATGTAGAGATATAACTAGAATTAGATATATAAAAAAGGACCCCATACTATCACTCTACCTTAGGATACTCAAACCCTGAATTCATGTCCAACAATTTCGATCCAACTAAAGAAAAATTCTTATTAACAAGATTTATACTTTTTCATTCATTTACAAATATTTACCTCGATTTCATGGGTTCATTGATAACAAGGAAATTTAATTATATTGTTTTAAAAACATGAATTTTTTCAGAGTACTATAAAATTAACTTATATATTTTTATTTATTAACATATACACAACCTAGTGTTCCCATATCAAATACTCACTCTAGGATCCCAATAACCCATTTTTATTAATGTCTAAAGGATTTATAATATATATTAGCTTATTTTTCTATTAAAGTTCATCAATTTATCTTTAATGAGTAACTATGTTCAGGTTTAACTTCATGCTTCTAATATTTATAGCTCTAATTTCATAAGAGTATAACCTATCAGACATCCATTTCCATGTTTTAAAGAAATATTTCAACAAAGACTACAAAAAATACAGTCAAAAATCACTTAATTATAATAATATATGTCCCGATATATTCATCAAAAAAGTTCTTGGAATTTATTCTATGCCCTTATTCCTTTCGTAATTATTTTCAATACCAATAGAAACAAAAAAAATGATTTAAAGACCAAATAGTATTATAATTTCTCTAATGTAGAGGTATTTTGGGGGAATCATTTAGGTGTTTTGATGTGGTTCATTTTATGTACCGTTATATAATATATAAAGTACCATAACCCTCTCAAATTAGTCATAAATGTTTACCCAATGATGGACCAATAAATATAAAATTGTAAAGATACAAATTAATATAATAATTTAGCAGTGAAAATATAAAATGATGGTTTTATGGGGTGTTAAATTTTGTATACAAAACACGCAATGAGTTTTCTAAAATAAAATTGGTTTTAATTTTTCATTTTTCACTATTTTCACTAAAACAAATTCTTGATTAAAAACGATCAGGATAAACCATAATGTAGTATGTTTTTTTAGAAAAACAAAAATAATTGACCCACCTTTGTTTGCAACGTTTAATTGAAATAAATATGCAAAAATAGAACTAAGAATTCCATAAATGGAGGAAATATTATCAGAGATAATCTTATTAATTCATTCATTAATATGAAGTCTAAGACTCATCTATATATAAGTGTGACATCTAAAATCATGGGAGATAAAAATTATGAAAATTAAGTACATTGAATGAAATAAAATCAATGAAAAATAGAAATTGAAAAAGATTGAATGAGGATTGACTCACATGAAACATTGAGTTTAGAGTAATCAGCTAGAAAAAAAGGATTAAATATCAATGACAGAAAATTTCATCCACACCCATTGAAATTCCCTATGAATAATTATACATACTTTTTTCATTTACTAAAAATTATTGGATATCATGTATATATAATTCTACTACTATATTTACCTGCACACATAAATTTATTAAATTTCCAAAACAATTAAATCAGGGAAAAAATTAAGAATATTATTGATGATAGGAACCTTATAATTCCTAATTAAAGTCATTTTTTTTATTTGGGAATAATGACCATGAATGATAATTTCTTTATAAATCTTGGCATTGACATAAGTTCTCTCTGTATTTCATCCCACACCAAATAAACAATAATCTTATTTTTATTTGTGGATTTAAAATTATAATTTTAATATTTAATTTCATTAATGTATTTAGGATTTATATTCTTATGTAGATGAAAATTATTTTGAAGATAATCTGATATATAGACATACATATCATTGTTTTAAAAGCAGTCTGATATTCCAGTTGTACTTCATCTAACATTATGGACCTATCCTTCCTTGTTATATATACATTCATATCTAATATTTTTTTTCAACCATATATTAGAAACCTCAAAATTGTCACTAAATTGTTGATGGTATAGTGTACCTTTCTTTTTTTCACAACCATACATTCCCATAAATGACTTAATGTTGTATTTCTTAATCTTAGTCCCACTATTAGTAATGAATGGCATTAGAAAAAATATAAAGTATTATATTTTTTTAAAAAAAATATAAAGTATTATATTTTTTTAAAAAAAATATCAAATTGTTATCCTAGTTTTTTGGGAGGGAAATTTCATTAAATTTTTTTTAAACATAATCAACTACAACAATGGTAAATTTATTTCCATAAAATTAAGAAAATGTACACATTTTGTTCATTCCCGAAACCTTAATGATGTAAACATCAAAAATACACTTTTAGGGAAGATATTTCAACAATTATATTTTAAAAATTAATTCTAATGTGTAATATCAGATAATTAGTATTCTATTATATCTTAATGGTGTAGGAAATTAGAAACAATAATAATGAACTTTTGAAACATTTATCCAAAAAAAATAGTGTCCTCCCAATGAATATAATTGAAAAATAACTATAAAGTGTATTATTTTTTCCTAGAGAACACATCATCACACAATAATATTATAACACCTTTTAAAAAGGAGATGGTAATACCATTAAATAAATTTAGTGGTGATAAACATATTTCTCTATTTGTGAGAATTGTTTGTGGGTATAATCCCACTAAAAATAATGTTAGTATCTTGTGAAATATCAGAACAGATCATTTTTAAAAATTTGAAAAGATATTTATATAGTAAATATGATTTAATATCCCATGGGTATTTATTTATGGTATTCAACAACATAGAAAAATGACCATCAACTATAATATTCATCCCCATGATTATCTATTACAACCAAATAAATTATTGATGAATTAAGTCACATATAAACTATTGTGTATTAATTTCTGTCAAAGTTAATAGATACATATATGAAAAATGATTTGTGAAAATTATTACATTGGAACCAATCATATACTTGATAAATTTTAAAAGTAAAAAATAATCAACTAAAAGTTTGATTTCTATAGTCTTTTTACACCATTGAGTTCATTAATACATATAATATCATAAAATATAGAGAAAACTATACGTTTTAAATTATCTTAACAATATCCAATTAAAATTTCAATAGAATCACTCAATATTTCAATAAAAATAACTTAGTTGTGCACTCTAATAATGTGGTAGATGTCAGATTTTCCTTACAAAAATGAATTGAGTCCAAACAATTTTCATCAAATAAAAATGGTGTGTGCTTAAAAATTAGGGAATAATTCGTTAATTGATCTAAGATAATTCTATAATAAATAGTTTGTAAAATCTATAATGTAGAAAAACATAAAAAGAAATTATTTTTTAGTGGAGTTGGATTTTTAAAAAATTAAATTTTATTGGTATCATCCTCTGAAGCATACACAAAAAAATTAATATCGCAATATAATCCCTTTAGTAACCTTGAATGAATTATTTTCCAAATTTTATACAAGGTTTTTCTATTCAAATCATTTGAATATATAATATTTATCTTCATAATAGATATAAATTTCATGACCTACTACAAAGAAGTCATATAAAAAACATTTTTGCAGATCTATCAATAATATGTGAAAAAAATACAAGTTATGCACCATTGAAAAGTATCTTGAGAACTACACAATCTACAAGCCATCATTCTACATGAAATATGGTAAATAGAAAAGTTAATGTTTTTTTCATAGCTCATATAGTCAAAAAAGATAATATTAAACTTAAAAATGTTAAAAAAAAGAAAATAAATGGTTCCCAAGAATCCACATAAGATGTTAATTAAGAAAGGGAATTGGAATTGATATGTTTTGGCCATATAATAATGTTTTCTATTGAATATAAGAGATCTCCTTTTATTCACCATTCAAATCCAACTCTTTTCATTCATTCAATTGGTTTCTATAGTGACTCAACTTTTTATACGGTCTAACATAACATGGAATACCCAGTGGATATCAAAAATAGAATATATTATTCATTCATTAATGATTCAAATCACTTATTATCAAACAACATATTAAATTTTGGGTTAGGATCTATTTTTAGCATTAAAGTTGGATCACAAATAAGAATCCACTATAATTTTCACCATGATAAATGATGTATTAATACCCTCAATGATGGAAATAGAATAATAAATTATAGGTTAAAACATTCATATCAAATCAACAACTCCATCCTTATTTATTCAATATTGTTTAGATAAAATGAAGACTTGTAATGTTTTTTATTTCCCTAAAAAATAATATTCAAAGAAACTGATAGTATTTTGGGCTCCATCGTGTGGATGATATCTATTTGGGGGATGTCAATAGGGTTTTAGGGGTTCAAGGTACTCTTGGTGTCATCTAAAAAATTATATCTTAAAAGATACAATTTCATAACTATTGGTGTTCAAAAATAATTCATTAAATTGAGGATCCTAATATGAGTTCAAAATGATTCAATCAATAAATTCATCCATATAACAACCTAATTAATAATAAAATTCATATATGGTATTATTAACATTTTTAGAACTATCTCTAATTCATGATTCAACATATAACTCTATAGTATCATTGATTTAAACAAGAATCATTAAAAAATCTTGTTCATGATCTATAGACCCAATTGTAAAAAGGATCTCATCTCATGGAATGAAATATTGCACAAGAATTTATTTAGAAATTTTAAAAGTAGTGAATTCCACCCTATATTTAGTATGGTTGAAAATTAGTATTCACTTTTAAATGTAAATTAAATCTCTATATTAGCTCGAAAATTTCATCCAATAATTATAGTGTCCTCTTGGTAACACTCCCAATCCATCATGTGAAAATATGTGGGTAGAAAGAGATTCCCTACTAAAAAATCAATTCATCTACCCATACAACTGGGAGGATAATTGATTGTTATTCATGTTGTAAAATAATAGTATTTGGTTGGGTAACTCTAAATCACAGATCCTAGATCACGCATAAGGAACTAAATTGGCAACTTCCTAGAGAAACTATGTTCAATTAAAATGGAAAACCCTATGAACAAAATTTTAATGAAAAAAAACATCATGGATTGTCTATTTGGAGAGGTATCATATTATACATAACTGGAGTACCTTCAACATTATGCTTATAGGTAAAAATCATTCCATTGTTAGAATGTTTAAATATAAGTCTAATGAAAATTATGATTTTAAGGTATTTGAATGGGAACTTCTAGAAATAGATATCTATGTTATGTGAATTGATATTCTTCAAAATTTTGACCAATTTATAATCATAATTTTTTTCATAATCTTTTATGTAAAAGGAATTATTCTATCTAGGTAGTTTATAATTGAAGGAAAATACATTTATTCCATTACAATATTCATCTGTCCTTTATTCCCCATTTTTCAAGACTTTATCATGTGATTTTGTTTTGAAAAAATAGGTTATAAATGGATTTTGGAAGGGATTTCCAAATATCCTTATTCATTGGATTAGAAAGTATGTTTACATAATTCTATTAAATTTTTTAAAGTTTGTTTTGGGATCAATTTTGAATTCCCCATGAGTAGGCAACCACTCTTAGTCAGGAATAACATGTAATTCTTCTTAGTATTAGAATAAATGGTTCTTATTAGTTTCCCATTTGTCATTAACACCTACATTTGTTCCTGAAAATGCCAATTTGATCTCGTTGTTTTTAATCCTATCTACATACTCTGCATTTTGAAAATAACAATTCTTTTTTATTCTCTTAACAAACTGATCTTTAATTTTTTATAAAATCTCTTTAACTTCATCTTATGAAGCTAATGTACCAAACATTAGTTGTCATTGGAATTTTCATCTATCACATTGAAAAGTAGTAGTATAATTAACCTTTGAAAACCATGGTCCCTCTTTGACAAGATAGGATGTTTTTATTAGCCTTGTATTAATTCATTTAATAAAGTATCGTATCATAGTAATATCCATCATCCCATCCAAGAAATTATAGAATTTTAAGGGAATGTGTAAGCATATTAATGTTTTTGCTATGAGAATGCGAGTGGATAAATAAACCACATTGAATACATTCTTCCCAGATATTGTATTATTAATTCTAATTGTAATAACATGAATATCTTGAATTATCATGATGGGTGGGTGTGGTTTCCATTATAAAAATTGTTCTCTATATTTAAAATATTTTCTTGGACATCTATTCGAATTTATGTAAATCCTATTTTAGAACATTATCTATATTACCAAATAAATCCCTTCTTGATCCCATGTTAGGAATATATTTTTTGTATAGTGTAAAGATATTTTAGTATTTATCCATATGAAATTGGGGTGAATAATAATTATTGGTTTTATATCGATGTAGTCTCTTAGACATACCAAAATATTCATGGAACAATTCACCAACATCCTTTACTAATCCATTTGTTTTATTAATAATTGAAGAAATCATTTTCCTTTTATACAACTTCATCAAAAAAATATGCAGTTGATCTCATGTATCAAATATATCATCATATATTTTATTGAACCAATATTTTCAATTTCGATTACAAAAAATTGAATAACTCTAACCAAAATTTTTTTGTCACTTAATCCTATAAGTGGAAGATGTTTCAAGGTTCTATAAAAATCTATGATAAAATGAAATGAACCCACATTAGGTAATCCATGTTTGGATGGTAGCATATAGTGGTTAGACTAATTAATCTCATAGTTTATATATATTGATATCTAAGTAATTATTGATGATTAAATTGATAATTTCAAAACTAGAAACTATCTATGCCTCAATCTATCAATTATTGAATTTATAACTAGTGGATGGTTAATATTTTCATCCTAGATGGGACTTTTATTTTGGTGATTGAGAAATTTATCCTCATGATTTTCCATGAACGATTATTCATAAATTTTAAATCCTCAAAGGCTTTTGAATATCAAGGATAATTTAAAATATGTTATCAAATGATAACCATTTTTTAATTCACTCAATTTTAAAATCTACAAAAGTTTTGGGTTTTTTCGCCATTTTTATCATTTTGGAAGAATGAAATATTATACAATAATGTGGAAAAATATTATTTGAAAAGACTTATTCATCACTAATACTGGGAAAAAAAATTTATTTATAAACCATACTTCATAGAAGTGAGATGTGAGTATGGTGTGACGCATATAAAAGGACATCCATAAAGAGTGTGTCGTGCACAACTAAAAAGTGAAATATTAAAAAATCATAAATGAATTATAATAGATAAATGGTGGTTGAAATGTAATAATTTGGTTAATTGAATGAATAATGGTCTATAGGACATAGATATAATATGAATAATATCATGAAGGAATTTAGAAATTTGAAGTTAGAGAACATCAATTGTTAATGTAGTGAATTTTTGTTTGAAGGATAAATTATTTGGATATGTGTTTTTTTACTCTCAAATCAATTAAATATAGGACCTAGAAAATGCCTTTCCAATTCTCTCATTTTTTCCAATATATAGGTGAAATGATCCTTCTTCTGCTCAACTAATGACCTATTTAACCAAATTTTATGGAAACCTATTGACCCAATATTATGGGATATATACACTTCAAAAATCGACTTATGGATGAAATGTTTTTATAAAAATCATAAAATGGAAATGCTCTCATCGGCTTCAGATAGTCAAAAGACTTAATTTACTCAATATGTTATAAATGGGTCGAATACTATAGTTCATAACACCTGAGTGAGTAAAAAACACTAACCATCATAACATCATCCCCCAATTCTAATTTAGATATCCATAATAATAATAAAATTGAGAAGTTAAGAAAATTGTATGAAAAATAATTGAATTAAAGGATAAAAATAAAAAAATAGAAAAACACAGAAGGGAATAAATGAAACACTACAATTATACAAATCATTTTGGATCCTATTTCATAGTCAGGTGTGTTTTGTATCGTTTACTATCCCCAGGATCTTGTTTTCTCTATCCTTCCTATTTTCCCAAAATTTTAGGAATAAAAATACATCCAAATTATAATAAAAGGTTTCATTATAAATAGAATAACCTTCTCCATGGAAATTTTTTTTTTACTTTTATCCTATGTTTCATTGTTAGAATTTTTTTATTCATGAACCACCTGTTGGCTGACACATGAATGTTTTAATGGTATTACTTCTAACATGAAAGAATATAGGACTCCGATATGCAATAATTATATAAGATATTTGGATATGTATAAGCAATTTATCAATATAGATGATTTTTCTAGAATGGCTAGATTTATCACGTATAATATTCCCCATATAACATTTTTGTTCTTCATAGCTGAATGGACGACATATGTATTTATCCACAAAGATGATTGAGGTAATATATCTAAATCTTGATGTAGCCAATTCTGACTTAATTTTTGGAATATGGATTTATCCATGTATCAATTTAATTATATTTGAAATTTTACTACATATAACCTTTTCCCACAAAGGTCATTCTTAAATAGCAGAGTCCCTTCACATGGCCACTTTAATACCGCATAGTATATTTTTCTTATGCATAAAATATTCGACCAACATAATTTCCCATGTCACGACCCATCCTTAGGGCCCGTTCCGTGATTACCCCAAGCCCTCCGTCCATAGGACATGGGCTGGAAACTAGCACCAAAGGCGTAAACCCCAAAGCTGGGAAGGCATTGCCTTTAGAAAAGTAACCAAACACAATAGAGTACGCAATAGGAAGTAAACACTAAGTAAAACTAAATACAAATGAGTGTGCTAGAAAGTAAATGGGAAAGTATACAAACCCAACTGAACAACATGTACATATAAAAAGGGAGAAACATCGGAATGTAAAGAGAAACTCCTAGATCATCCACTGGGATTCCTACATGAATGTTAGGTAAAGATGGCCACCTCAGCACTCATGCCCGTCAGCCTATTCCATGTACCGACTCGTCGCAAGGTCCACCTCCGGGTACCGTCCAGTTGTGGTTCTCTCGGCCTCCGTCAGCGCTCATCGTCATCTATATCCAACACAACAAGTTGCGGAGATAGCCCATGTAGGGGTGAGTATAACGATACTCAGTAGGGACCCTGAGACCCACAAGGACTCACAATATCTACTAAGGATAAACAAAAGAAGAAAGATAAAATCACGAATTATCAACAAACCCTAATTAGGTATATGCCCTTATATATAAGTAAGTTACAAATCTCAATCCGGCTCCAACTCTAGAGCCCAAGCACAAACCATTTCCACAAAGGAAGTAAAGTCAATCACCACGATCATAATAGTTGAAAGACATGATTCAGCTCACACCGTTATGCAATAATAGTAGAGAGATATAGCTGATCATATGTAGCCACTATATCATATAAGTTGTCAGACCCACACATGATACAGGACTAGCTAAGCTTTCAGACCCACACTGGATACAGGCAAGCTATCACGTCTAAGCTGCCGGACCCACACAAAATACATTCCAGCTAAGCTGTCGGACCCAAATAAGATACATGCCAGCTATTCTGTTGGACCCACATAGGAAACAAGAATAGAGTTCAGAACTTTCAAACCTATGCACGATTATAGTACAATTGTAGTCACTGTTGAACTCACGGAGGATTCCAGTATAGTAGTTGTCGTAGTCGCAGCCAGCTCTAGGGTTTCTGCACACAACACGCTCGATTTTGAGAGGGTCTGCTCCTTGAGGAAAGGGTTAAACACATCAACTATCACGAAATCTTGAGTTGATGTATCCTGATTTTCTGTCTCATCAAATGAAACCCAACGCGATAGACGACGCGTCAATCAGAAGCTCGGTCTGAGAGTTATTTGTTTTTCCATTACAGGGGCCTGGTTGGATTTATGCGTGATCCAAACCAGGCCATTTTTAAAATTCATCCAAAACACACATAGATTATTGAAAAAGGACCGCCTTGTCCTGAGGGTCCCAGTGTTGTAGATGGGGCATCGTTCGAATACGCGGTCTTGGAGATATTCGCATTTAGGCGATGTCGAACTCGGCCTGTCCTGCCCAGTAGGTTGGCGAGCTGGCCTAACCCAACTCGGCTGGTCTGACCCGACTTGGGATCAGCCTGGACCACTTTGGCAGGTCCGACCTGTCTAGGGGGTCAGCCCAGCCTGGTGGGGTGCGGACCACCTGTGGACTCGGCCCGCAGAGCGGGGTGGTCTTGTTCACCCGACGGCACCGAGCAGCCGCCTCTCCCTGCTCGACCATCTGATGACAGACGGTTCTATCTGGCGTGAGAGGCCTACATAGTGAGCCACTATTCCAACCACGTGGCGCCAAGTGGCGCCATAGTTTCTTCATCCCGTCTGGCAGGTGGCTGACCGGTTCGCCCGTAGAGCGGTCCGCGGTTGCGGGTCGCGGTTCCCTCTGTCGCACGGTGCCCACGGGTGCCAAAAACCTCCAGCCCGGCCGGTACGCGGCTGGCTGGTTCATTCAGCAAGTGGCCCACGATTCCCTATTTGGGGCACCTGCGGGTGCCACATTTCCTAGCTGATCAGCCGGTCATCCCGCAGACCGGGCGGCCCGAGCGGTCGCCCGTCTCTTCACGTGGCTGGTCTCTGGCCGCCACTGCCTCCAGTCTCTGCAGCCTTCGGTCTCTGCCGACATCTATCTTCGTCTCCACTTCCGACACCGCCTCTATCTCCAATACAATCAAGAATCAATAGATGGTCTTCGGGCCATGTTAGTTCGGCCCGCACACTTTGTGTTAGGCAATAACAAAAGGCCACCTTCAAAAAAGGTATGGGTCGAAGAACGTAGAAATAAATTAATATAATCAAATCCATCTACCTAGTATTTGACGTCCCACGTTGACGAGCCGTGGAAGACGATGTCGTGGAAGTCGGGTGTCGTGGATGACAAATGTCGATTTCATTGACATCAGGAAACATCCGAAGAAGAAGCGCAGTCGACGTTCCTCATGGGTGGCTCCTCCTCTTGTGTCTTGGACGAAGATCTAAGATGGTTTCACCGTTATTCTTTAGAGAGATAGGGCGTTCTTCATTGGATAGAAAGGGTGTTCTTTGTGTTCTTTGGGGAAGAATTCTCTCTCTCTAATTCACCAAAAGTTCCACCAAGGTATGATGTACCAACTAATTTAAAAGAATGTAATGTACTCTTTGAATTTTGGAAAAATAAATTCTTACGATTTCAAATACTCTATTTATTTATCTATGTTATTAATTAATTGTGTTGTCACCTTAAAGAGAGAAGTTGGATGGATAAAAAATTAAATAGGAGATAGTTTGCTTCATTAATTCAAAGGGAAGTCCAAAAGTTTCAAGGGGGGTTTCAAGGGGAGTTGAGGGGTTTGTGTTTGTGTGGGCCACATCCCTAGTTATATCCTCCCAAGGGAGGTTAGAGTGTGGTGGTATCCACCTCAAACCTCCACCTTGAGACTTTAATAACTTTTCAATTAAAAAAGTGTTGCACACATATTTTTATTTAATTTCTAATTTTAATTAGTAATCCCAATTTATAACTTCCATCCTGTATAAAACGAAACTGCAGTAAAGGTGCCCTTATGTGACTTCTAGCGCTATGAGTTCATTGGTGTCCTAAAATTTTAATTCTGATCACCGGTTCAAAAGATAGAAAAACCTACAAGTACATTTACTGAACATACATTAAAAAACATAAAAAATTGATTCCGGACACACCGGGCCTCGGAATCAGGTGGCGTAAAAAACTACGGACTCATAAAATTATAAAGAATTTAAGAGAAAAATTACCTTGAAATTTCTGGGTCTTTAAATTACCCCCACCTCAGGGATCTATGTCCTTGTAAAGCTACAATACACACTAGGGAAGAACATGGTAGTACTAAGCACACATCTCTACCTCCCACCCCTATGGGCTCTCCTGGAGGTTATCATGCTTCCAGCGAACGCACACCTAAGGAATCGACCATCCATGTAGGACCTGTTCCTGTCAATCCTCAATATCCACCAGAACCTCTGTAAAGGTTTCCCCGTCATTGATTTCCAACTCCCCATGGTCGATGATGTGGGACAGGTCGTGCACGTATCTCCTCAGATAAGATACGTTGAAGACGTCGTGCACCCGATGCAACTGTGGTGGAAGGGTTATGTGGTAAGCCACCTCACCTACTTTTCTGATGACCTAGAATAACCCAATAATTTGTGGATATAACTACCACCTCGGCCAAATCTCCATATACCTCGTGGACGTGAGACCTATAGGAAGACGTGGTTGCCATCCTCAAACTCTAGTGGTCACCATCTCCTATCATAAAAGGACATCTGTAGGCTCTGTGCAGTCTTCATCCACTCTTGGATGATCTGATCCTTCTTTGTCATATCCTACACCATCTCTGGTCCAACAACTGCTGACTCCCTTGGGACTGTCCAGCACAGAGTTGATCTACATGGTTGGTCATATAGTGCCTTGTAAGGGGCCACCCCGATGGTGGAGTGGTAGCAGTTGTTGTACTCAATCTCCACCAAGGGTAAGTGATCCTCCAAGCTACGACCAAAGTTGAGGAAACTAGAATAGAGCATGACCTTGAGAGTCTGAATGGTCCTCTCAGGCTGACCATCCGTCTGAAGATGGAAGGCGGTGCTCAAGCGATGCTGCATCCTAAAAGCCTCTTGTAACCCCTTCCATAGTTGGTAAGTGAAACGTGCATAACGTTCAGAGACAATATAAGAATTTACTCCATGTAAATGATCAATTTCCTGCACATAGAGGTTTCCCAAGCTCCCTATCGAACCCTTCTCTCTGATTGGTAGGAAGTGGGACGACATGGTGAGTCGGTCAACAATCACACAGATAGAGTCATGTCCTATGGATGCACGTGGAGGTCCCATCACAAAATACATGGATATCAAATCTCTCTTCCACTATGGGACCTCTAAGGGATGAACCAAGCCTATTAGAACATGGTGCTCTGCATTCAATTGCTGACAAGTGAGGCATCGCGAGACAAACTCTGCTACCACCTTCTTCATACCTAGCCACGAGTGCTGTCGTTTGAGGTCATGGTACATCTTCGCTACTCATGGATGTACCTCTAAAGGGGAAGTGTGGAAGTACCTCAACACCTCATCCTGTAGTGCAACTAGTACCATGGTACGTCCTCTAAAAAATATGATGTGCTCTACACCTTTAGAAAATCCTTTAGGTGCCTGCCCTGAGGATATCTGAGCAGGTCATGACTTATAGTTAATGTCCCCATGCTGCGCCTCTCTAAATCAATGATGAAGTGGAGGAGTGACTGTGAGAGACTGCAGAATGGCTGGTCTATCTCTATCCAAAAATGAAATCTTCAACGCGGCCAACTGCTCTATTGCCTCTCCTAGTAGCTGAATGCCTGATCTACTGCTGAGAGCATCTGCTACAAAGTTCCCCTTCCCAGGATTATAGTCTATCACTAATTAATAGTCCTAGAGGAACTCAAGACATCACCGCTATCTCAGGTTCAGGTCTTTATGTGAGAGGATATACCTGAGACTCTGGTGGTCAGAGTAGACTGTAAAACACTCTCCCATTAGATAGTGCCAGAACATCTTCAAGGTAAATACCACTACTACAAACTCAATGTCATGGGTAACGTAGTTCTTCTCATGCTGTCTCAACTACCGTGAACCACAAATGATCATTTCTCTCTCTTACATCAGTACACACTTGAATCCAGTCCTTCATGCATCGTAGTAAACTACGTACCCTATGCCCTCCTCCGGTAGCCTCATGATTTGTGCATTGGTCAACCTATTTGTCATCTTCTGAATGCTCTTCTAGGAATTCTCTGACCACATTAATGGTATCTCCTTCTTCATCAATGCTGAAAGTGGTGCTTCATCTCTGGAGAAGTCTGGAACAAATCTAAGATAGTACCGAACCAGTCCCAGGAAACTCCGAACCTCCGTCACACTCCTGGGTGGCTCCCAAGCAAGTTATTCCTCGATCGTCACTGGATCCACTGCAACTCCAGCCTCCGAGATGACGTGTCCCAAGAAGTTAACCTCTCGAATCCAGAACTGGAACTTTGAGAGTTTGCTATAAAGCTGGTGCTCTCGAATTGTATATGGTTCTACCCGTAAATGGTAGGCATGCTCCTCCTCAGTAGTCGAGTAAATCAGTATGTCTTCGATGAAGACTACGACAAATTGATCGAGGTAAGGCTGGAATATTCTGTTCATGAGACTCATGAACACTTATGGTGCATTGGTTATGCCAAAAGGCATATCCAAGAACTTGTAGTGGCCATATTGACACCTGAAGGTTGTCTTCTACACATCCTCACCTCCGAATCTGAGCTGGTGATAGTCTGGCCTGAGGTATATCTTCGAGAACCATGGTGCTCCCTTGAGCTAATCCAATAGGTCTTCAATACATGGGAGTGGGTAGTTTTTCTTTACGGTCAACTGATTCAGGTGATGATAGTCAACACATAGTCGCAAGCTCCCATCCACCTTCTTGGCGAACAAAATCAGGGATGCCCAGGGTGAAAAACTGGGTTGGATATATTCCTTACACTACAAGACCTCCAGCTATACCCACAGCTCACGAAGCTCGGTAATATCCATATGGTATGCTGGAGTAGATATATGTGATGTCCCAGGGTAAAAATCAATATTGAATTCTACCTCTCTATGAGGAGGTAGTCATAGAATGTGGGCAGGGGAAACATCTGCATGCTAATCCACCACAACAAGAAAACCTAGAATCTGCACATCAACCGCTTCGAAGATGAGACTAGCCAAATGATGCATGATCTGTTTCACCCTTTTATTCATAAGTCCATCCTACACTACCAAGGATCCCTTCTTGCCAGTGAAGGTGAAACTGGTCCCATCCGTGCGGTTACACCACACTTTGCGCCTAATACTGTCGATCTAAGCATGGACTGTAGATAACCAGTCCATATCCAAGATAATGTCGTAACGCCTCGACGCCGCTACAAGAAGATCCCAGCCGAAGCTCTCGCCTCCTAGATCAAGATCACACTGATGGAACCAGTGCATAATCTTCAAGTCTGCTTCTGTAGGAGTCTCTAACCATAAGGATTGAGCCAATGGCTCACTCAAAATTTCTGAGCTCCGAACAAGGGCAGTGGTAATGAATGAATGACTCGAACCTGTGTCTATAAGTACTACAGCAAGGGTGTAGTGGAAACAAATAGTACCTAGAATCATCTTAGGTGCACTGTGGTTGTAGGTCTCGACTTCTTGGAGCTGAGCCCACCTCTCTCTGCCAGCACCCTATGGTTGGGGTGGACCTCCTAGTTGTGGTGGTGGTAGAGCCTCAAGACGTCATCCACCACCCGCTGCTCGGCCAGCTCTTCTGCCTAGTCCACCTACTACCGGTGGACCTGCATTGTCAAACCTTTTCCCTTACATAGGATTTCCCTCTACTATAGTCTATTTACCTACATTTTGGGTCGGGCAGTCGTGGGCCATGTGGCCCTGGCCACCACATGCATAGCACTGCCTACTCCTCGTATAGCTGACTCTGTCTCATGTGCCATGCACAACCGAACCCGTATCATGGGGTCGACCACCTGATGGCCTGGTCTTCTTGGACCTCTGCATCATCTATCTACTACTAGCTGCAGAACAATCCGCTACGTGTCGCCCTGTGGTGGGTCTCACCGCTGGTGACTACTTAGCGAGACAAATCTCCACTAGAAAGGCTCGCTCTAGTACCCCCGCGTGTGTCAGAAAGCTGAGGGGAATTGTTGAAGCCCTAATCTCATGTCTGAGTCCCTACTCAAAGGATTGGGCCCCGAATAATGGGTCCCACACCATATCCGTGGAGTATCTTGAGAGGTCAGTAAACCTCGCTAAGTAATGAGCTACTGTCATGATGTCCTATTGCAGATGTAGTAACTCCTGAATCTGCACCGCATGAAGGGTGGTTGGAACAATCTCCGACCGAAATAGGCTCTCGAAGTATGCCCAGTGTAGTGATGCCTCGTTATGCACCTACAACATCAGGCACCACCATCCACCTACTGCTACGTGAAGAAGTCTCACAGAAAGGATCACCCTAAAGTCTTCTCATATCCCTACCAATCTAAAAACTCTCATGTTATCCTCCAGCCAATCCTCACCTTCCTGTGGGTCCATCTCTCCCCGGAACCTGGGCGGCCTCTGGCGCTAGAACTCATGCAATGCACTCAGTTGGGGTGCACTCTCTGCTGCTGGAGCCGGTGGTATCAGTGGCCCAGTGAGTAGTGGTACCACTATTACCTCCGCTGTGATGGAGCCCTGCACCGAGGCCTTGTCGCTCGGTGGGCTACCATCTCGTACATAACTCAGAACACTAACTGGCTTCTTTTATGGGTCCATCCTGAAAAGAAATATGTGTTCCATAGTTAAAACAATATACCTGGGGAGCTGAGACTAATTAATCAAAAAGAAAACTTTTTCAAAGGAAACACACATGAAATCAGTGTTTTGGTGCACTGAGTCCGAAATCAGAGGTCAGGGTCCTGGTGTAGGGATACGTCAGCCACCGCACCAACACTGGACTCTTGGACTAAAATCCACACTCAATACTTTTAACAATATTTCATCACAAAAAATAATGATCAGAGTTCTGAGTTCTGCGTTAAAAATGACTCCTATGATACCAATTTGTCACGACCTATCCTTGGGGCCCGTGTCGTGAATACCCCAAGCCCAGCTTCCATAGGCCAGGGGCTGGTGACTAGCACCAAAGGTGTAAATCCCTAACCTGGGAAGGCATTGCCTTTATAAAAGTAAACAAACAAAATAGAGTATGCAACATGAAGTAAATACTAAGTAAAATTGAATACGAAAGAGTGTGCTGGAATGTAAATGGGCCAATATACAAACCCAACTGAACAACACGTACAAGTAAAAAGGGACAAACAACTGAAAGTAAAGAGCAGCTCCAAGATCGTCCAGCGGGATTCCTACCTGAAGGGTAGGTACATATGGCCACCTCAGCACTCACGTCAGTTAGTATCCTCCGTGTTCTGACTCATCGCAAATTCCACCTCTCTGTAGCGTCCAGTCGTGGCATTGTCGGCCTCCGTCAGTGCTGTCTGTCGTCTGCATCCAATACAACGAGGTGCGGGGCATAGCCCGTGTATGGGTGAGTATAACGATACTTAGTAGGGACCTCGAGACCTGCATGGTCTGACAATATCCAATAAGGATAAATAAAAGAAGAAAGATACAATAACGAAGTATCAACCAACCGTAATTAGGTGTATGCCCTTACATATACATAAGATACCAATCTCAGTCCGACTCCAACTCTCGAGCCCAAGAGAAAAACAACTCCACAATGTAAGTAAAGTCAATCACCATGATGATAATGGTTGAAAGACATGACTCATCTCACACAGGTGTGCCATAATAGTAGAGAGGTGTAGATGGTGAGATGTAGCCACTAGATCATCTAAGCTGTTACACCCACACAGGATATAGGACCAGATAAGCTGTCGGACCCACACAGGATATAAGCCAGCTATCTCGTCTAAGCTGTCGGACCCACATAGGATACAGGCCAGCTAAGCTGTCAGACCCACACAGGATACATGACAGCTATTCTATCAATCCCAGACAAGATACACGAACAGAAGTCAGAACTATCAAAACGATAAAGGATTTCGGTATAGTCGTCATCATCGTCAAACCCACGGAGGATTCCAGTATAGTTGTTGTCGTAGTCGCAGCAAGCTCTAGGGTTCCATCACACAACACGCTTGATATCGGGAGGGTCTTATCCTTGAGAAAATGGTTCGATACATAAACTATCATGAAGTCCTGAGTTTATGTATTTCAAAGTTCCATCTCATTAATATAAACCCAACGTGACAGACGACGTGTCAATCAGATGTTCGGTCTGAGAGTTATTGGCTTTTCTATTCCAGAGACCCAGTTGGATTTACCTTTCATCCAAACCCGGACATTTTCCAAATTCGTCCAAAACTCATATATAGTATCACAAAAGGAACCCCTCTTCGTGAGGGTCCCAGTTCCGCAGATGGGGCATCGTTTGGACGTGCAGTCTTGGAGATATTCGAATTTAGGCGATGTCGGGCCCAGCCTGTCAAGCCCAGTGGCTGGCGGGTCTGTCCAACCCGACTTGGCGTGTCCGAGCCGGTTGGGGATTGGCTCGGCCCGGTTTGGTGGGTCCGAACTAGCTGGGGGGTCGGCCCGGCCCAGTGGGGCGCGGCCCACCTGCAGTCCCGGCCCGCGGAGCGGGCCATTCCTGTTCCTCCAGCGGCGCCGAGCAGCACTGCCTCTCCCTACCCGGTCGGCCGAAGAAGGCCGGTTCTATCCAGCGCAAGTAGCCCGCACAGCGGTCCATTGTTCCTCCCACACAGCGCCAAGTGGCATTGTGGTTTCTTCTACACAGCCGATAGGCAGCCGGCCGATTGTCCCGGTGAACGGCCAACGGTTGCGAGTCGCGGTTCCCTCCACCGTGCGGCACCTGCAGGCGCTGCGAACCTCCAGCCCAGTCGTTTCGTCCAGCAAGCGTCCCACATTTGCAGGCCGCAGTTCCCTCCTTGCAGCACCTACGGGTGTTGCGGTTCCCAGCGGGCTGGCCGGATTGGCCGGCTAGTCATCCCGCGGACTGGTCGGCCCAAGCATCCACTGGTATCTTCACACGGCTAGTGTGCGGCTACTACTGCCTCTTGTCGCCGCTAATTTTGGTCTTCGTCACCTCTTCTGACACTTCCTCCATCGCTAATACAATCAAGAATCAATGGAGGGTCGTTGGGCCGTGTTTTTTTAGCCCGCTCCCTCCGCGTTAGGTGATAAAAAAAGGCCACCGTTGAACAAGGTATGAGCGAAGAACATGGAAATAAATTAAAATAATCAAATACCCCTACCTCGTATTTAACATCGCAGGTCGACAATCCACGGAATACGGTGTCGCAGAAGTCGGGAATCCTAAAAGATGGACGTCTATTTCGTTGATGTCGGGAAACGACCGTAGAAGAAGCATAGTCGACGTTCCTCACAGGCGACTCCTATTCTTGTGGCGTGGATGAAGATCGAAGAAGGTTTTGTCATTCTTTGTTGGAGAGAAAGGGTGTTCTTCGTGTTCTTCGGGGAAGAATGCTCTCTCTCTAATTCTCCTAATGTTCAGCCATGTTAAGATGTCCCAACCAAATTAAATGAATGTAATGTCTTCTTTTAATGATGCAAAAATAAATTCTAATGATTTCAAATACTCAAATTAATTAACTAAGTTATTAATTAATTATGTTTTCACCTTAATGAGAGAAGGTGGATGGTCTAAAAAAATTAATAGGGGAGAGGCGGCTTCATTAATTCGAAAGGAAGTCCAAGAGTTTCAATGGGGGGGTTTCAAGGGGAGTTGAGGTGTTTGTGTTCGTCTGGGCCCCACCCCTAGTTATATCCTCTCAAGGGAGGTTAGGATGTCATGGGACCCACCCTAACCTCTACGTATATTCTTTAACTACTTTTCAGATAAAAATGTGTTGTAGACACATTTTTATTTAATTTTTAATTTTAATTAGTATCACTTATTTATAACTTCCATCATATATAAAACGCAACTGCGGTAAAGGTCCCCTTAAGCGAATAACGGAAGTGCGAGTTCATCGGTGTCCTCTGATTTCAATTCCGAGCACCGGTTCAAAAGATAGATAAACCTTCACATATGTTTACTGAATGTACCTGAAAACAAATTTAGAAAATGATTCCCGACACAGTAGACCTCGGAATATGGCGCTGACAGAAACTAAGGACTTGTAAAATTACAAAGAATTTAAGAAAGAATATTTGTTGAAATTTCCCGGTATTTACATCACATATAGCTAATTTTTCATCATATCTAATATTCCAACATAAAATATTGTGAAAATTTATCTTAGTACTGATATATCCATCTATCTCACAGAGAGAATTGAGTAATGTCTCCACTAAACTGAAACTGAATGTATCCTACTACCAAATTTGAATTAATGGATATCTGAGTCACTTTAGTCTAATAATGATGTCTACTTCAGAATATTTTGTTAGATCATACCATAAGAACACAAAATATTTGATATTTTATTCAAAAATCATTCATAAATAATGAAAAATACAGTCCAATGAGTGTCGTATGAAAGGATTTGTCCCAAAGCATCAGATGTGGTCTCTTTAGTGGTATAACTCAGATTTCATCAAACATGAATTTTGGATTTTTTTCACTTGTTTTGTAGCCCTATTCAAATGTGGAATCCCACATTGATAACGATAATTTAGGATTCACCCTCCTTATCATATTTTGGTCCCCCCTTGTTAGTCATAATAGCAAAAATCACCATTTTTAGATGGACAACAAGTTCAAATCTAAGTAACCTTTAGTTGTAAACCAAAATAGGGGGGACTAAGCTTTCAAATGTTATTTAGAAAGAGATGACGTACAATTATCCAAGATAAGAATCCATGATCAATAAGAGAAACATATTTTTTCATTTTTTTTATTTACATCAGACAAATGTTTACCAAAAAAACACTAATCAGTGTATATAATACCTATGGTTAAACATTAATTGTAGAAGCATTGATAATATGAGCACAAAATAACTTTATTTTCATTATAATATTCAATGAATAACATGTTCTAAAATTTTCTTAAAAAATTCATTAGTTCTCGATTATATGCATAATTTAATATTAAAAAAAATAAATTACACAAAAGATATGTGGAAATGTATGATAATATAGTTCCAGAATAATAGGTCCCACCCACTTCACAGTGTAAATAATTTTTATTTGTTCCAAATTACTATAAATAATTATTTATATTAAAAAAATATTTAAATTGGATTTATAAACCTTTAAACATATAAATAATTGTTGAATTGAAATAGGATGTGTAATCATTTCTTCACTTCATCATAGCATAACATGTGAAAACAATTATGTGTCTTAAGTATTTCCCTATAGTATATTATGTGAATGGGAAATAGTTTTCATAAACATAATTCCATAAAAAATATAAAACATTTATTGAAATAATAAGTATTGTATCGTTAGAACATATATCTAGTAAGGAATTTTTAATTTTAATTGATTCCATCTTAGATGGATAATTATTTCAAAAACACAATATGATAATTTGTAACGCCCCTACCCCAGTTATCAAGAGTTGGTGTATTTATTTAATACATTGGCATGATTACAAGGAATCAAGTCCCGATGGACCAATCAATTTCGAAGTCTTGGAAAATAGATTTCAGAAATGAATGTCTCATTACACTTTATAACATACAACACAACATAAATAATCCTTTATAAAAGCCATTATTCCCTTTTCTGAACCCTGCATATAAATCAAAATACACTTCTTGGAATCCTGGGAAAAATAAAACATAGAAAGGGGTGAGCTCAAACGCTTAGTAAGGGTAATCAATACAGTAGAAGATAACATAAATATTAATCATGGTGAATAATTGAAACTACATGCCTTTACCAATAATAAAAATGAATACTTTTACGGAAGGAATATGAGCTGAGTAAATGATGCCATAATAAAACATAATTATGTGTATCGTACTAGTCGAATGACAACAAGAACCAACAATATTTTTTTCATAATGAGGGAATTTATAATGCCTGACATTCTGAAACAATTTTCCAAGAATTCGGCTAAGACGTCTAAAAATGATTAAGGCCTCAGCTATAACTATATATAAAATTGGGAAAGGGCCTCATTCAATTCCAAGTCTAGTTGTCTCATGAGACCTACCAATGCATAAAGGAGCTATAGCATTTTCCACCCGTCACTTACTATGTCCAATTCATTCTTCATATGAAAAGGATGAAACATAACATAAACATTCATATACGAACTAGGTTACGAAATTTCAATATTTATACCGTAAACCATGAATTGTATAAATATAACACATCCACAGTCAAACATATCACAAAATCATTAATACAAATTGGAAGATTTGTATCATAATAATGCAACTTCAAACAAGATAAAAATTCATCAAATGATGTTGACATATATGAAAATGATTTTTTAAACTCTTTGAGAGAAATATCCATTTTCATGAAAGCATTTAAAAGTCACACAATTTAGAAAGGAAGACATTTAAAAAAATTTTTAAATCAAAGTGTCCCATACCACTTTTAAACATTTTAAAGGAAATATCATTTTTCAAACATTCATGTCCATATAAATAAATCCTTAAAATCCATTTTAAAATCATAGACATTAATAAGAATGATTTAGAAGAATAAATATTTAAAACATTTATAATGATGTTTTAGTAAAAATGCCCTTAAAACCCTTTGAAAACTCTTTTAAGAAACATGGACATGGATAATAACTATGTCCCAGTCGATACTTATGTAAAAACAACCTCAGATAATAATGAGATTTTGAAATTATCCCTTACCAATTTCCTAACTTACGAAACATAAACCCAAGGAAAAAAGTATCATACAATGAATATGTAAATACACATAAATTAAAGTGTATTACCCAAAGAATACAATTATGGGTAGTACATTCCCCACAAAATGGTAATAGTGGAAATATGTCATGAATCTAATGGGAATAAGGACTGAGATGAAATACCCTTACCTCGTGTCCGACATGACCCGTTCGTTCTTTAATATCCTTTAATTTGGGTAACTTCCTTTGGTTTGAATCAAAAGGATTTCTTGAAGTGCCTTCTACCAATGGTAAGGCTTCTAGGAGGAGGGGAAGGATGTAGGGAGCCTAATTTGGCAGAGTTTGGATGAGCCTAAAGGCTTGAGATGTGTGAGGAATTGGTTATAAATGACATCCGTTTATAAGGGGGAGGAGGGCTCTTTAGGAATTTTTTAAAATATTATTTTATTATATAATGATATTTGGTTTCTAAAGTTCCAAAAATCATTAGGGTCAAAGATAAGATGACTCATGGTCGAAATAAAATTATGAAATAAGAATTGGACATGTTTTGGATATTATTTTCATATTTATAATCTAATTTATTTAAATCATTTATTAATGAGTTATAAACTGAATCATCATTGTGTTATTATTAATTTAATTTATTCAATGTAAAAAAATTATTAAAAAAAATACCATGGTGTAGGAAATATTTATAATTTCCAATTAATATTTATAATATAAAATATTAATTATATAACACTATATAAAAATTAATAACTAAAGGATTTTTGTTTAGGTCAATTTTGCCTTTACTTTAAATTAATTAAAATAGTGTTATTATCATTCATCAGTGGCTCCATGGGGTCCCAAAATTATACCAAGGATTCCCATGGTTGTCCAATACGTATAAAATAATGTTAGGATACGTGTTAAGGTAATTTGGAATTTTTACAACATTCTTTTTACCTTGAATTACCCTATTTACCTTTAACTGTGGTAAATAAAAGTGAAAAGTTACTATTCACCAAAAATTATTTTTTTCTTATAAATCCACATTTTACATCTTGATAATAACTATGTGTCTCGGATTATTGAAATCCAACTAACAAAAGCAGTAAAATAATGTTTTATGTGAATTTTCAAATTCTCCCAGGAGATTGGTAAAAGACGGTGAAAAGCTCAATAAAATTTTTATATGTCTCAAATTGTTATAAACTTACTAAATTTAATTAAATTGAACCTATATAGGTATTATGTATCTATTTTTACATAAAATAAATTTATATAAAATAAATTATTATTAAAAAAAATCGGTTTTAAACTATAACTCATTTTTTTCCACTATTTATAAAAAATTGAATGTTTTCAGAAAAATACCAAAAATTCACCCTAAGTTAATTTCGATATTCAGAATTTAAAAATGATGTCTATTTTACCAAATTCAAAAACATAGAAGTCTCTTTTATTAATTTAAAATTAATTCCCATTGTCAATACCAAAAGGCGTATTTTTATTAAATAATAGCAATCAAAAGATTGATAGTTGTTTATGTCAAATTTAAAAGTGAAATTACATACAATGACCGGAATTGGATTAAATGAAAAAAATATAATCTATTTAAACATAAATACCATTAAAATGTATAATTTAACACTATAAATTATTTCTATTAAAAAATTTGTTTTTAATTAAAAATTAGTATTTTTCACTATTCACCAAAATATGAAAGTTATCAGAAGAATACCAAAAATTTATCAAAAATAAATTTTTATCTTCCGATTCTAAATAAGAAGTTTATTTTGTCAAATTGAATATATTAAAGTGTCAAATATTTTATTTAAAAGGGTTCAACATCAAAAGGCGGTAAAATTGCATTTTTTATTTAAAATACTTCCTTTATCTAAAAAATTGAATTTGTTCTTAGATTATGTCTAAGAAACTCATAATATGGATTCTAAAATTATAAGGATTATATAAAGTTCAAAATTTAGTTAAAACTATTCATAATCGCTTTTGAACGGCTAGTTTGGTAAGTCGTGGTGTGCTTGAGCTCAGTATTGCGTGTAGTGCACGTTATCGAATTATTTTGAAGAAATAACGTACTATGAAATAATGGGGTGTTACATTCTTCCCTCATTCAATAAATTGTGTCCTCGCAATTTGAAAATTTTCTTCAAAAATAAAATGTTGAAAATAGATATTACATTTGTGGGAAAACCCACATCAGAAATTGGGTTTATAAAATGTAGTCTTAATAAGAGGAAAGGGGGAATGAAAAAGTCACCGCCAAATTATAATCTAGATAGGAGAACATTGGTTGAAATTAGAGACACATATTTGGAGGGAAAATTAATTATTTATAGGGAGTGATTGAGGTCATCAATCAGAAACAATTGTAGAATTGAGGGAATCAAATCTATTAATCTCTGAGGATTTAAAATATCAACGGTTCAACAAAAAAAAGGTATTAGGATAACATATTTTTAGATTTAAGATCCCATACCAAATATTTAAGAATTAATATCTTCATAGAATAAGAGAAGAAAAAAATATATACTTGACAAGTTGATTTCCATCCTTTTACTAATTTCTACCATAAACTCATCATTAACTCTAAAAGATAATATAAATTTAAAAAAATATTCTATTTATCCTATTCGTATAGTGTTCCAAAAAAATTGAATTCACAATTCACCTATCAGACCCTTTAAAAAGAATAAACTACATTATACAATCCAGGGACTTGAAATAGTCTAGTGGTAGGTGATAAATCCCAATCACACTATGTTTGTGTGTTCGATTCCCACAGCTTTGTCCGACGCGATGGGTTGTCACACGGTATGTGTGTTGTCCCTTTTATAAAAATCCAAAAATAACCTTAACAACAATATCATAATCCATTCCAACCTTTAGACTTATCCAAAATAAATCTATCCAGACTCATAGTCCAAAATTTATAAGAATATAAAATACAATGAAGATCATTTTTTCCATGTAATAACATGTGAACACCTTCATCATGTATTATTTTAAAACTTGGTATGTCTCTGAATTACCTTAAATCCTTATTGATTACATTCATTCTCCCTTATCCTTTATATAATTCTGGATATATTCCTTATATTAAAAAATTTTAATATTCCAATAATGATGAAATAAAAAAACTATTAATCAGTTCCAAGGAAGTCAATAATATCTAATATAATTTATCCAAATCAACTACCTCGGTATAAGAACCATATTATGGTTTATCCTTCTCTCAACCATATATTTTCAAAACATTTAACCTACAATTGAGTCACATTTCTTGGTTCCACACAATCTCAAGTCCTTAATGAAGTAGTACTGCAATACAATCCTTATATACTCTATAATTATTATAACATGTACATCATTAATAAAATACTCAAATGACAGAATAATTTAATAACAATGTAAGAAGTTTGATAATTCCTATTCATTTTCAGTAATATCATTACTTTATTATTATCCATTAGCTTCATTTGGGGTATACTCTGGTGATTTGGTCATTGATTTGCGTAGTGTCCCAAATCCTTGCAGATGAAGCATTGCACATTGGAAACTTTTTTCTTACCTTTGCAATCACGTACATGGTGTCCATATTCTCCACACATATAACAAACTCTCATTCCATTCAAACATTTACCAAGGAGATTTTTTACATAGTTATCACATATGGGAAAATACTTCGTTTCCCTCTTCCCTTTATCCATCTTTCTCTCCCCCATCATTTTCTTCTCTTGCTTCCCCTCAAAGCCATAGGACTCAAAGAATTCGTTACTTATCTTATTAACACATGATATAATTTCTTCAGATGTTCAGAATACATGGGAGACTATTTACCATCTAAATGTTGTCTTAATACCGTGAAATTTACAATCCTTCTTACTCTTTGGATCATACATATTGCTGGACAACACATTACTTCTATTGGGTGCAATTTCTATACAATGGAATAAACTAGATTAGTTTATGAATCGAAATACATAATTCCAAACTAGTAAAATACATAACATAAATTGAACAGTTTATGGATATAATCCATAATCATAAAATTGTCTTTTTTTGAAGAAGTATATAGTCATAAACCCTTAATAATGATTTGTAAAGAAAAAAATATCCTAACCATATCCCACGAGAGTGTCGTAACCAAATGTGCTTCAAGGCCCATTGTTGTGTAGTAGTTCCCCTTCGAGTCTAGCTCAAAGTGGTGTTTTTTTATTATACACTTAGCTACATCTGTGACAGAGCCGCCTCAACCTGCTCGTATCCAGACAGGGATGTATTTTCTTGAAAACTCACAAAATATCTATATTACCAAAATTATAGGATGTTCCTGTATACTAATCCTAATAGTATATCTTAGGGATATGTGTTCTAATAAGAGTTTATCTAAATCTAGTTTCCAAGGTTATTTCTAAATTTTCTATGATACCAATTGTTACGCCCCGACCCCAGTTACCCGGAGTCGGTGATTTTTTTTAATAAATTAGCATGATTACAAGAAATCATATCCCGAAAGACCAATCAGTTTAGTAGTCTGGGAAAATTTATTACATAAAAGAATGTTACATTACACTTTATAAGATATAACTCAACATAAATAATACTTTATAAGTGACATTATTCCCTTAGTTGAACCCTGCATATAAATTACAATACACTTCTTATAATACTGGGATAATAAAACATAGAAAGGGGTGAGCCAAATGCTCAGTAAGGGTAAGCCATACAGCAGAAGATAACATAAATATTAATAATGGTGAATAATTGAAACCATATGCCTTTAAAAATAATAAACATGAATACTTATATGGAAGAAATATGAGATAAGTAAAAAATGCCATAATAAAACATAATCATGGGTATTCTACTAGTCAAATGACCACATGAACCATCAATATTATTTTCATAATGAGTGAATTTATAATACCAGACATTCTGAAACAATTTTTCAAGGCCTCGACCAAGACTTCTAAAAATGATTAAGGCCACGGCCAAAACCATATATCAAATTGGAAAGGGTCCTCGGCCAATTCCAAATCAAGTTGTCTCATGAGACCTACCGATGTATCGAGGATCTATAGCGGGCTCACCCATATCTTACTATGTCCAATACATTTCTCATATGAAAAGGTTGAAACATAACATAAATATTCATATAAGAACTAGGATACGAAATGTCAATACATTTACCATAAACCATGAAGGGTATAAAAATAACACATCCACTGTCAAACATGTCACAAAACCTTCAATACAATATGTTATATTTGTATCTTAATAAATAAACTTCATAAAATATAAAAATCCATCAAAGGATGTTTACAAAGATAAAAATGATTTGTAAAACACTTTGAAAAAATATACCTTTTCATGAAAACATATAAAAGTCACACAATTTAGAAAGGAAGACCTTTAAAGACATTTTTGAATCAAAGTGTCCCATACCACTTTGATACTTTTTAAAGGAGTTAACATTTTTAAAACATTCACATCCATATAAATAAATCCTTAAAAACCATTTTGAAATCATGGACATCAATGAAAATGATTTAGAAGAATATATTTTTAAAACATTTAAAATGATGTTTTCGTAAAAGTCCTTAAAAAAGAATACCTTTGAAAACTCTTACATGAAACGTAGACATAGATAATAAATATTTTGCAGTAGATACTTATGTAAAAACAATCTCGGATAATAATGAGATTGTCAAATTAACCCTTACCAATTTGGTAACTTATGAAACATACACCCCATGAAATAAGTACCATATAATGAATATGTTAATACAAATAAATTAAAGTTTACTATATAGATAATACAACTATGGGTAGTAAATACACCACAGAAAAGGTAATAGTGGCAATATGGCATGAATCTCACAGGAATAAGGAGTGAGATGAAATCCCATTACCTCATGACCGACTTGACCCGTTCTCTTCTTTAATATCCATTAATTTGGGTAACTTCATTTGGTTTGAATAAAAAGGAATTATTTAAGTGCCTTATGCCTATGTTAAGGCTTATAGGAGGAGCAGAGGGATGTATGGAGATTAATTCGGTAGAGTTTGGATGATCATAAAGGCTTGAGAGGTGTGAATAATTGGTTAGAACTGGTCTCCTTTGATAAAAGGGAGAAGGGGCTCTTTAGGAAAGTGTGAAAATATTATTTTATTATACGATGATATTCGGTTTCTAAATGTCCAAAAATCATTAGGGTCAAATATAAGATGACTCATGGTTGAAATAAAGTCATCCAAAAAAATTGGACATTTTTTGGAGATTATTTTAAAATTAATAATCTAATTTATTTAAATCATTTATTAATGAGGTAAATATTGCATCATTATTATGTCATATATAATTTAACTTATTAGATGTCTAAAAATTATAAAATAACTACCATAGTGTAGGAAATATTTTTATCTTTCCAATGAATATTTATATTAAAAATTATTTCCTATATAACACCATATAAAAATTAATTACTAAAGGAATTGTTTTGTCAATTTTACCTTTACTTTAAATTAATTAATCTAAAGTGTCATTATCATCCATAAGTCTCTCCATGGGGTCCCAAAATAGACCCAAATAAGCCCATGGTCAGCCATTAATCATAAAATAAAATTAAGAAATGTCATAAGGTAATTGGGAATTATTACAATATTCTTTTTACTTTGAATTACCCTATTTATGTTTAGCCGTGGTAAATAAAAGTCAAAAGTTAATTTTCAAAAAAAAATATTTTTATCTTATTGAACTACATTTTACTCTTTTATATTAACCATGCCTCTTAGATTTTCTAAATTCAACTCACATAAGCGGTAAAATTATGTTTTATGTGAATTTGAAAATTCTCCTAGGAGGTGGGTAGAACACGGTGAAAAGTTCCATAAACTTTTTATATGTAAACAATTATTATAAACTGACATCAATTAATTACATTGAACATATATAGGTATTATGTATCTATTTTTACCTAAAATAAATTTAAATAAAATAATTAATTATTTAAATAAAAGTTCTGTTTTAAACTATATCTCAGTGTTTTTCATTATTCATCAAAAATTGAAAGTTTTTAGAAAAATACCAAAAATTCAACCTAAGTTAATTTAGATATTAAGAATTAAAAAATGAAGTCTACTTTACCAAATTAAAAATATAGAAGTTGATTTTATTAATTTAAAATTAATTATTATTTTCAAAAACAAAAGGCATATTTTTAAGAAATAATAGCTATCAAAAAAATGACACTTGTTTATGTCCAATTTCAAAGTGAAAATACTTACAATGACCAGAATTGGATTAAATGGTAAAAATATAATCTATTTATACTTCCAAACCATTAAAATTTAAAATTTATCACTATAAATTATTTCGATTAAAAAAAAAATTAAATAAATTTTAGTATTTTTCACTATTCACCAAAATATGAAAGTTATTAGAAGAATACCAAAAATTTACCAAAATTAAATTTTTATCCCCCAATTTTAATGAAAATGTTTATTTTGTCAAATTGAATATATAAGTGTCAAATATTTGATTTAAAAGGGTTCTCCCTCAAAAGGCAGGATAATTACATCTTTTGAAAAATACTTCCTTTATCAAATAAATTGAATTTGTTGTTACATTATGTCTAAGAAACTCATAATATGTATTCTAAAATTATTAGGATTATATAATATTCAAAATTTAGTTAATACTATTCAAACCCACTTTTGAACGGCTAGTTTGGAAATTCGTGGTGCACTTGAACTCGTTGTTGCGTGTAGTGAAAGTTATTGAATTATTTTGAAGAAATAACGTACTATGAAATCATGGGGTGTTATATAATTTCATGGGGAAGATATGTTTTTGTTAAAACAATTTTAAAAATTAAAACTAAAAAATAATTTTAAATCCTTTTCATTAAAAATAATCATTGAAAATTATAATGGGAGATTTATAAATCAGCTAAAAATTCTAATGAGGAATGTATACATTTCTTATTTACAAATAATTTTTCAAACATGAATCTATTTTTAAATATTTCAATTTAAAATAAACATGAAAATATATATATAAATTTTTATGTAAATTTTAAAAACTTCTCAATGAAAACATTCATTCAAATGTGTAAGACAAATTTCTTAAAAAATCAAAATATGTTTTTCATAATAATCATGAAAAAAATAATGTAATCTTCAATGAAATAAGTTTCATGTTGACTATAAATTCAATTCATTCTTTACATGTTTATAGAATTATTAATTTCACAAATTCGGTAAAAGTGATGTGGGATGTGTTTGGAAAACAACATGAAGATTCCACACAAATAATTATATGAAATTTAATATATGGGAAAAAGTATATTTAGAAATTAATTTAAATAATTTAAAAAATAAAATTTTGAAAACTTTTTTAAAAACATTTGATTCGATGAGAAATTTTTTTTTGACCGATGAGGTAGATAAAGTATATTTTTTATCAAAAACATTTTCTTGATCAAATGAGTGGATAATGAGAATAAGCTGAATATAAAGTATTTATTCTTAACAAATAACCATAGGGGAATAATAATAATGATTTTAGTGAGAGGTAGTTCATAATATATTATCATTATTTGTATAAGCATAAACAATCCTGAAAAATGATTAGACTGCAATACCAAATCTATAACACTTTGATAAATGTGAATCGTATTCCCCATAAATGAATAATATTTAATTAAAAATAAGATATCATGAGAATAAATAAATTAATTTTATGGAATGAATAAGTCGATTTATATTACCCAATTAATTAATATAGGTTCATAAAATAATATATGTCTCAAAGAAGGAAATTGAGACATAATTTAGTTACCACATTGTTAAATTTGGAATTGTAAACCACATAAAAGAGAAATTAAAAAATATTGAATTTAAAACCCATTTTTTCAATATCATAATCGTTACAAAATAAACAAGTATTTAATATACATCATATAAAATTTATAGCTGATGAATATGACATGTGTCTCACAAAATTAAAATGTTAAACAAACATCCATTACCATAAGTCTCAACTTCCTTTATAAAAAGTCACACATCAGATATAATAAATATAAATTTATTAAAAATATACTAGATACCGTAGATATATATTTTAAACCATATATTTTTAGGACCTTTAATTTCTATTTTATTAACAAAACCTTGTTACCATCATGTTTCGTGTAATAACTACTTTAATTTTTATGTATATTTTTAATATTTATTGTTAGTCCCCTATATGTATCACAGTACAACAATATCCACAATTTGAACCATGATATAATTATCATATATACATAGTTTGATTGTGTTTTTGTGTAATCCATATGTTATTTAGTTAGAACATTTAATACATCATTTATAGAGATGGTAGGTCATATGTATGTTTAAATGTTACTTCCATTTTCTATAAGGACTATAAAATAAAGAAAAATAATATATTTCTATTATATAATTTTTTTTACCACATATAAATAACAAATTTTTATTCAACCCATCATTGTTACCTATCATATAATTTATGTAAGGATTACATTGCTTTGCAAGGTGGATGTCCACCATATATATGATCGACATTATAATATTCTAAAACAATGATAATTAAGATTTTGTTTGAGATATAATAGTTCTATAAGTACATAAATATCATAAATATCATATATAAACATATAATATATCATTAAATCCAAATTTTTTTAGGTGGTAATGGAATCCTGGAAAACATTTTTTCATGAGGTGGTAGTTTTCCATTAACACAAATTGAGATTTCATATCCTAATAGATGAAAGAGAAGATGTGTAATAGTAATTCTATTAACATAAAAATATATAATTATGACGAAGATACTATTTTTTATTCATAATTAATAATATTTGAAGGATATGTAGATTGAAATAAAATAAATCGATCAATTAAAAACATTTCTTCTTCTTTAGAAAAAATCATTTGGTTTTCACTAAAAAGAATCATAGGTCCGATTTATGACCAAAATATGGATTTTGGGATGTGATTAGATAATTAATAAGTGATTTGGGTAGGTAATTTCTGAATAATTGGGTTTTGGAAGTGTGAACAGTATAGGTGAATGGGTGTCCATTTATAAGTGATACAGTAACACACTTATAATATATGACATTAAAATGGTGAACCCTTGTTTTTCACATAAAAAGTATAAAAAATATAAAATTATCAAAATTATAATATTTATGTTAAAAATATTTCTAGAAAAGGGGTTTTGGATATGTTTTGGGTCATTTGTAACTCTTATCATTTCAGTTTAACACCCCAATAAACACATTTTTATATCAACAACAATAAATAATGTATACTGTTTTATCTACTCATTATAGTAAAAAAAATATTTAAAATATTATAAAATATAATATTTTATCATTCGAAATATTCTACCATTTTTTCTGATTTCATTCATACTCTTTCCAAAAACAAATTTATATTTAATCTCCCAGTCATGAGAAGAAAGTTGTTTTTGAAAGGGAAAATATTCCAAAGTTTAAAAATTATTTCTATATAAATTGGTAATATAACATTATTTGAATAAAATAAATTGAATATATATATATATATATATATATTTTTACACTAAATACATCAGAATTTTTTTTTCTGTTTTCAAATTCAGTTAAACAAAATCCAATTCATAACAAAAAAAGTATTTTTAACATTTAATAAAAAAATTTATGTTGTCATAAAATTAAAAAAAAATGTAAAACCATATATATTTCTAAAAATAATAATAAAATATTAAAACTGTTTTATGAAATAAATTTTCTATAACTTAGAAATTTTAATTTTATAATATTTTCACAAAATTAAAAGATACTATTTTTCAGAAAAGATAAATTTGTATTATCAAATTGTATTTATTTCTCTATATTATATATAAAATTCATAACATGAATGTTAAAAATTATATTGAATATGTTATATAAAAATATCATTAAAATCATTCACTAATGATATTTGTTTTATTTATTTTGGTTTTAAATGTTCATGTCCATTACAATTGATTTTTGATTTCAAAAAAAGTTTTTCATTATTTTAAAATAGTTTTTGTTTTCATTTATAATTAATTGGTCACCAAAGAGTTCATTAAATATAAATTCATAATGAATCTATTTCAATAATTTTAATAATATTATTTATAACTTAAATTATAATGGCTACGTTATTGATTTTATAATAAAAATTAAAATTCTAATAGTATGACTTGTTTTGTTTAAACCCAATGATTCATTAAACACCTAAAAAACTGGGTATCAGGGTAAGAAAATACAACCGTAGTGTTCTGTGGAAAATATTTACAGTAATTTGTTTACGTAATTCATGATATTCTAGAAATTAATTTAATTAGGAAACAAAAATTTCAAAGAATTCATGGTATTACAGACCTATTTATTTGAACACGGGGTAATGAATCATGTTAATACATGAACTTAAATAATATTGATAGATAACTACCAAACATCCTCGAATTTTTTATAGAATTTAAAATTTTCTAACCACTTTTAAATTTGGATCCACCTTACCGAAATATAATTTCACTACAATATTTAATTAGATTTATATTGTTCAATTTATTCAAAACGAATTTATATGTAAGAAACATTTGGGTGAATATTTCATATGATTTAATTTTAAAAAATGGATTAAAAATTTAAAATATTGATTCCAGAGGATATAATAATTAACATAACCTAAATTTGTCTGGTTTATAATTCTTTTATACACATTGAGGATACCTATTAGGAGGAAAACCATGTTTAAAAAGACATTAACGGAACACCATCTCATCAAATCCTACTATATTCATTCTTTTATTGATTAATTCCCACATAATGTTATGTTTATCAATATATTTGTAATGTTTGTGTTCATAATTTATTAGAGGTTATATATTTCAATATTTTTTTCATATATTCATTTCTTAAATTTGGTTTATTATGTACTATTATATCCTCAATATCAATTTCCTCAGGATTCATACCTTTATCCCAATGTATTAAATACATTACTATATTTCCCATTTGATAATATTTTTTTCAATAAAAATATATTGAGATTATAACTTTCTGAAAAATTCCAACCATCCTTTTAAATATGGTTTTTAATTTGATTATGTCATGATAGTTTTAACATGATTATATGTCAAATACTTGTACTTTGGGGTAGTAGTATGTTTTTTGTTGAAAATTTTCACTTTCAAAGACATATTAGGGTGTTTTAAACCAAAAATAATATTAATTTTAAAAAAGTTCATAATTGTTATATTTCATAGATCTAAAATCCACTACATGAGTAGTCTTCTCAGAAAGGGGAGTCAAATCATGATTAAAGAAATCATTTGTAGGATGACTATTCAACTTACAATGAGTGAATTTATCTGTATTTTTTATTTAGTTAATTTTTAATTTGATTTATGGTTGGTTTTAGAATAATAAATCACTTCAATCATAGGTTATTAATTTTTGTCATTTCTGATAAATTTCATCAAAATATCCTCTAACATCTTGAGCTATCTTATTAGAAAAAATCATGCACATAAAATTTATCTATTGTATTCTAATTGAATGATTTAATGTTATTGTTAATTTTTTTACTCTAAATATAGGAATGATGTTTTATTTTGTAACATTGGTTATGTTATACCAAAGACATATCTAATGCCTCATTAATATGATTTACCTCATTCTATACTATTCTAGTTATCTTGTTTCTAGTATATATTATGGTGCTCCATGTATAAAATTTGGGAATAAATAGATTTGCCATCTTTTACCAAGATTTAAATATATCATCCTAATGATTGTGAATTCAACTAATAGACATTCCATTAAGATAGAATGTAAACATCTAAATCCTATGTTTCTCCTCTCTCAACCCATAGTGAGGTAATTATTAAACTAAATAGTAAAATTCTATCATGAATTATATAGAGTCATCCATAGTTTATTTAGTAAAAGAAAAGAATGAGGTAAAAATGATATGATTTATGTTATATATGCTATAAATATGAGTAATACTTTTTCACACATTATTTATAAATAATATATGTGACAAAAACCAATATTTCTAAGGATATCATGTATATGATTTTAATGATATGGTGGACTCATATTTTTGTTTTTGTTTTTTTACTTATTAGACAACCAGTTTATGAATTTCATGTGAAATTATAATTGTTTTTGGTAAAATTTTTAGGTTTTAAAAAATTTTATATTTTCATTTTTATGAATTTGATTTTGGTTGGTTGCATGATCCCTCTATGGAAACAATTGAAAAATTAGATTTCACTTCAGTTTTCAGAATTATGGTAGGATTTATTATTTATAAAAAGATTTCAAAAAGTACTTTTGTACTAACAGTCAAACCATATATATGGAATATTTATGTATAATAATAAAAAGAACATTAAAATACAATTATAAAATATGAATTAACATAGTGGGAAGTGTTGTTTTATGTTGATTAATGGGTGGTGAAATCTTTTGTTGTGGAAAATATGATGCAACAAAAGTGAGTGAGTTTAGAAATGTGAACTAGTTAAGGGAACTACACCAAATATTATATTAAATATTATTTATTTCACCTTCATATGATTAAAAACAATGGTTTTGAATATGTGAAAATTTTATTACTATATCTAATTTTTATTTTATATAATAAAATTCCTGAGTTGTTTTCTAATGTACTTTTATAATTAATAGAACTCAAGATCATGATATATCCTCACAGACTAGACTTGAATAATATTAATTTTTGGACAATACATTGGTATTATTTCCATTTTGAGGGAACTCATTTCATTAACCATATGTATAAGGAGTCAATTGATAAGATGCACTTGTGGGACAGAATGTGTGCACTATATATGGATGGAATCATACCTCTATGATTTAAATAAAAATATGAAATAAATGAAATAATTAAATCCAACCAATTAAAAGTCCCAAAAATATATTTTGAAATTTTATATCATAAAATTATAATTATATTCAATAAAAACATCTTTGTATCGAAGAAACTAATAAGTGAATAGAAGAATAAATTTCTTGGTTATATATTCCTCATCCTCAATCATTTCTTCCTCTGATCTATTTTACTACATTCCATATATCATCAAGTTTAGTTCCCCAAAAATTCTCATGATAGATAAATAATCACTAATCTAAAAAAATAGGGTGAATAAGTTTTCCAATATATAGGGCATGTACATGGATGGTTCTCTTCTCTCCCTTTTTGGGAAACTACCCTCTCATTTTGTTTTTGGTTATACATTATCTAAAACATTAAATTCTAATACCAATCCAAGAATCAACGAATTATCATATATTGGTGCTTAATTTTTCCCAAAATTTCCTCCAAGTTGATAATTTTTCACTATAAATCACCTTTATTAATTTATGAAATTGAAACCACCCCTAATTTGAGGGCTTAACTCATGTAGCCTATCTATTCCAACAAGTATTATCACCGATTAATTCATAGAACTATATAGAATCCTCAAAATTGTCTAGTACTATTTAAAATTTTCCAATGAACATTCCCATCTCGAGGAGCAGCTCCCAAATTTTAAATTGAAATATATTTTAAAAACCTAAAAATATTCATTCAAAACATGATATATCTTTTTGAATAATTCACATTGATCATCACAAATTATGGCATTACATCACATGATAGTCAGGAAAAACCAAATTCCTCCAAACAATTTCAATTAAATTTTTCTACTAATTTACATTATTTTTAATAATATTACTGACACTAATAGGTTATTAAAATTATATTTGAATTCAATCATAATTTGTAACTATCAATAAAATTCTCTATAAATTGTAACTTATTATGCTTCATATTCATCAATGTAGTATATTAAACTAAATTTCACATAATATTGAATTATCTGTGCTCATTGAATATTATCCATATTGTATATTTGAAGGTAATACATATTTATTATGACCATTTACTCTTGAATTGAATGATCCAATTCATAGAATTCTTGGTTTCCACCTATTCAAAATTGAAATTCAATTTATTAGATTTTTTTGAATCCCCACATTCATCTTCATTGATAATTTTCAAAGGAAATTTGGGGTTAAAATTCCCATCTGTGATATTTAAATCATATCTTCACCAATTTTGGAACTCATGTCAGATGCTTAATTATTTGATTGTTTTTATTTAGATCTAATATCTATTTTTTATTAATAGTAATCTCAATCAAATAATTTAATTTTCATTAACTAGTATTGGTATTTCTAATTCATCTTGGTTATTATAGCATCATGAACCTGCCAAAAAATTCCTCAACTCAAGCAGCATAGATCAGGACGTAATTTATTTACATTCATCATAGATAAAATACATCACATCACAATGAACCAAATGGTGATGTAATCCTAGTAAATGATATATGCACATGAAATTTACATTACATTATAAAAAAATAAATTACAGAAAAGTGATTTCCATGAAGATGCTGTTGTAACCTATAAAATAACCATTCAGATAAATTGAAAAACACACCCTTGTATCATAGAGAATATAAATAATAAGAAATGAATAACCTCATATTATAATTAAGGGAATTAATAGATTGTCTGATATCATGAATAAGTAATAAAAATAAATATGAAATGGAAAATAACTATAAAATCTATTTAAATATAAACATTATCACTATATGTAATGAGTAAAAAATGATAAAATAAATTCATATAAATAATCAATTGTACTTTATAATAATCCATGGATAATATAAATAGTCAAATTAAAAAATATAAATTAATAAATGATCTCATAAAGAATGGATTACAAATTCTTGATATCCAAAAAATAATATGAAGACCATTCATATAACATTATAAAAACAACGGATTAAAACCCATTTAATTTGGAAAAATTATTTGTATATTAAGACCATTCGATTCATCGAGGGGCTATATAGTTCAAGACTTAATTGTCACAAAATAATATAATGCACTCCCCGTATGAAATTATTGAATGATAACTAATAAAATCATTCAGATTAGAAATGAATCATATAGAAATTTAATACATACCCAAGTCAATAATCATAATCAATCATTAGAAATATGAATAATAATAATAATAGTAAATCCAAAAAAAATTTATAAATCATCAAGAAAAATAATCATGAATTTTTCTTTACATTGTATCCTCTATAGATAATATGTAAAAGAATGATATTTTTTATTAATATAAAATCAATGAAAATATCCATAAAAACATTCATGTGGAATATATCCTTCTCCCTTTGAAAATAACTTTTTACGACTACACGTTCAGAAAAAAAAATAAATTAATTTAATTTTAAAATTAAATTAAAATCATGTAAAATAAACATTATAATATTTAGAGTTTCTAATATTTGGATATTATATAAATTTATTTTAGGATAAAAAAATATTCCATTCACAATGTTATAGAAATATTAAAATTACCTCTTTCAAAAAATTAAAATAAGATTCCACTCAATAAAATTTTTCAAAAATTAATAAATGTGAAAAGATTATTTAATATGTAATTTAAATTATTTTAAAAAATATTCTATATTTTGTAGAGAATTTTTATAGAGGGATCATTTTTTTATTGAAGAGTGAGATGAAGTCAACTTTTCATAACAACATTTTATAAATAATTTTATATAAAAAAATAGAAAATAGTTATTATTAAATTATAAGTTATTGAAAAAAATATTTAAATATATTCATATGGATATATAAATTGATAATAATTTCACTATGGGAGAATTAGTGGTAAAATTACAAAATATTGATGTATATGTGAAATAAAACCTTACATCTTTTGTAACATTTGGTTAGTAATTCCCGTGATTTAAATTATTTGAAATCATAAAAAATCATCTTGAAAATAAGTAAAATCATGATATAAAATAACATTGGGAAAAATATATACACTAGGAAAATGAATAAGAGGTGAATAAGTAATATCTCTTACATATGTAAAAGTGAAATAAGAATACCATACCTCATGTTAGATATCCTCTATATGTGTCCAAACCTATTACATAATAGATTTATGTTAATTATAAATATATATATTAAAAAAATCACACTTACCACATAAATTTTTATTTTAAAGTAACAGTGTTTTATAAGCATTTTATTGTCAATTCTTTGTTAAAATCACAATTTCAAGTGATAATTATTCATTTTCCAAGTATGTTTTGATTCATAAATTTCAATAATTTTACCTTGATCAAGATTAAAGAATATATTCAATGCCAAAAATGATATAAATATTTAATATTTTAATTTATATATATTTAGATAAATCATTACATGTTTTATATAGAAAATGGAATACACTATTAATAGAGAGGGGAGGCCGTACGTATAAAAGAACACTGCTTCCAATTTTTTTGACAGGAAGAATTAATGGACGGTAAATAATATATTATTATTTATTTAGTAGATATTACATCTCATATACATCCTATATTAATTAAATAAATTCAAATTTTCTTCTATATAATGTGATAGTGATAAATGCATCACATCTCTTCGTGAGGCGGTAGAACACTATACAAATGATTAATGACATCGTATCCCCTATAAGATAAAATTCATGAATTATATATTTGAAATAATACATAAATAAGTGTATTTATTATATATATTAAATTAATTTGTCCTTATTATCATCCATGTAAAATTAAAATGGGGGAAACATAACGCATTGGTTCGTGAGTCATATTTTACTATACATAAGTGCTGAAATATTATTTACCAACAAGTTTGAATGAAAGATGGAATAAGAGATGTTATAATTTAATTTTTTTTCATAAAAATTATATACATATAATAATTCAATAATTATATCCCTTTGTGATATATGTTGTTTAAAAATACATTTGTTAACGAGGAAGTATTTCGTGATACACACAATCAATGGTTTCATTTTCTATTTAATAGAATTGAGTATGTATATATGTTATTAAAATGACATAAAACATATAAATATATAAGATATGCTGCTGTTATTATGTAATCATAGTTTAATATTGTGTCAATAGGGTGGACGATGATATAAAACAAATACAGACATTATGAATCTTACCTATTCTTCAAAGAAACCATTTAGGTTTATTCCCAAATCCTTCTTATTAGGGTTTAATAACCAAACATCACTACTAGGATATGTGGAGGGATATAATTAAGATATTATCCTAATGATTTTCTATATAAATAGTCTTTGGTTGTATGAATTATAGAGGATATAGTGTGACCCTTCATAAGTAGGGGGAATACAAAAGAAATTTTTTAAAAGAAAATGTATATCCTTCTATTTTATCGAGAAAAAATCCCTTTGAAAGGACTCCATATAGATCAATTTAAGGTATAAGTAAAAAATTTTCAATGAAATTATATTATGTATTTTTTGTGTTTTTATTGATTATTTTTTTAACCCACTAGTAAAACAGTTTTCACCCTTACCACCATAAATAATTTCTAAACATTCTAAAATTAATTATTAGCAAAATTTTGGTTAATCATGTTATATAATATAATGTATAAAAATTATAAATATTTAATATATTTTTTTATATTAAGTTATGTGAAGTGTTATAATTCAATTTAAATTTAAACAATCAAATTTGCCAAAAACATTGTTTTCTCGTTGAAAAACATTCAAAATTTAAACAGATACTTATATTATAATTAAATATAAAACTTATTTAAATTCCATACATTAGTTCCCTTGTAATATAATTGAACTAATTTAACTTTAAAATAAAAATAAAATGTAATTTTACATTGTACATAATTATAAAAAAAATTAAAAAAAAATTAGGTTGTAAAAATTCATCAAAAAATATTAATATTTCATAAAAATTCTCAAAATTTCACCAAAGGAAAATTTTAACATCTATATTTAGAGAATTATTTATATTGATTCGTATAATATTTTTCTAAAAGTGGTTAATTTTTATTTAAATAATTTATGTTATGCCTGAAAAACCACCATTTTAAAAAATGAGGTTCTTAATAAATATTTTCCTTAATATGATTCATATTTAATTTCTATTTTATATATAACAATTGATTTATTTATAAATGTAAAAAATAGAAAAGATACATTATTTATTTACTCATATTCATATTGACAAATTTAATGCTAGCTTCTAAAGACAATAACTAAATAAAAATATTTTAATAGTATGTTGTGGTACAATTAAACACATGGTCTCATATTACTCAAGATATCCAAGAGATATAAATTATTTAAATATATATATTATGGTCATTTAGGATATGTTTTTCATGCATTATATGATTTCTTAAACAATGATATTCTTTTTAAATCATTGGGTATTACATTATTATCCAATAAATAAACTCTAGACTCAGAAATCTATTTTAGTAATCATATGACAAACCTTTATTAAGGACCCACATCATAAAAATGGTTAATTAAACATACCCTTAATAGGTGAAAGATATTTTTATGGATTTCATCAATATAAACCCAAAAATAGAATCATTGTATGAAGTAATTATTGGTAATTTAAAATATGTAGATTGAGGGAAAGTGTACATAAATATTCAGAGTTATATATATAATTTATTAAAAAATGATTGATCCATAAAAATTTAACAACCAAAAATCCACAAATATATGATGGAAATGAATGTAGTATGAAAAAGTTTCCAATGCATGGTCGTTTTACTAATGATATGTAATTATATTACTTTCTATCCCGATAACATAAAATAAATAAACTTGATAATATAATACTTCATAGGCACCGTTTCATCATTTATTTGTCCATTAATCAAGTTACCATTAATTTAACAATCCCAAAAATAAATATCCAAGTAAAAGTTTTATGCATGAATCGCTAAAATTACAGTTTATCATATCATATAATCCATAAATGAGTCACAATTGTTTGTATATGTCTTTAAATATTTACCCAAAACAAAATGGTTTTCACAGGTCATCGAATATAATAAATTAACCTCTAAAACAAAAAAGTAACATCTAATTTGCAACTGAATTATTTATGTAATTGGTAATTCAATAAATCATTAAAGTAGAAATATGAATTTTAACCATAATTTCATATATTCTAGTTGTATTCTCTTCACCCATACCACTATTTGGTTGTGTGTTCATGTTTATTGGCCTTGAATGATGTGATAGGTTGTCACCCGACACATGGGTAGTAGTTATTTTAAAAAATATTAATACAATTCATCTAATGTTTCAAAAAAATGATTAATGTCCTCAATAATATCAATTTTTTCCATGTTAATTTTCATGGAAATTGAACGAATTCAACATATTACTTAAAATGCATAAATAAAATATACTATAGTATAAATCATATACAATTGATTATTATTAATAAAAAAATATCACGAGTAAAAAATACTTCAACATTATTAATGAAAATAAATAAAAAAGTACACTATTCAAATTTAGTTTCATTATTGTCATATGATTAAACAAGATCCCATAGTTTTTTATTGTATAATCCCTCAACCCTTGGCGGAATAATTTTGATAGTTTATCTTCTCTTTATAGTTGAAAAACTGAAAACTAATGCTTTATTTTTTAAACAAACAATCACTCCCGAGATGTAACATATATTCATACAGGTTCCCCATTTTCAATCCCTTTATTAATTTAATATGGTGTTTATTTCAAAAATTATAAAATATCCAAGAATCCTAATTTCTATGACTCACAATATTGGTTTTATTCATTGTCATACAATTTTTCACTTATATACCTTCTCTTCAATAAGGAATCTAGAATAATATAGCTATCTTGATTTCACATGGTAATATATTATTTTTAGGTGATATTTATTGGGATACAAGTACCCATCAACGGTTTTTATTAATCCCATAAAACAAAAAGCCAATTATTATCTTTGGATTATATATTTATTCTACATCAGTCCTTGAAAATGGTGTAATGTTGCCTTCAAGTATAACAACACATTCTTCTATCTCTATATCAAAGAACCATCTAATTTTTGGCCATATAAATTAATTTCATGTAAAGAAAATATTTCTCTAGGACAATTTGTCTACGATACATACACTTCAGGTTTTCTATTTCCTCCTAAACTTTGGTGTTTGGAATCATTGAGCATTAGTTATTAGCATCCATTTTTATATAATAAAAATACATTAAAATATTCTCTCACTATTTTCATCTCAATATGGGAAATATATTTTCTAATGTAGTTATAAAATTAACATATATAGATAGATTTTTCGTCCTCTTAAATTATAGAGGTTTCTAACACAATATATAGTCTAACATTGTTAAAACATATTGGAGATCTGTAATAAATTCCCTATGAGAAAGGTTATTGATCATAATCAAATCCTGCTCCCACAATATGGTTATAATTTTATTAGTTAATGTTGTATCTCTAACTCTAAATTCATTATCATTCCCAAAACGGAAATATAAACATGGGGTATATAAATTATTCTTTTTTTATTCAATCAACATTTAAACCTTTCTAGAAAACATAATAAATTACAATAGATCCTTACATTAAGAATCATAATTTTTATTAACCAAATAACAGAAAAATTTAAATAAATAGAAAAATAAATTCAATAAAAATCTCATAACCATAAACATGGGTTCTTTAATAATGTATTAAAACTAGTAAAATATTTTTAAATTATTCAGAATAGTTTGTAGTAAAAATTTTATTTGACTAGGAATGTTCCCATGGAGTGTGAAACAAGTTTGAATGTAATCCACATTTTTTTCACCTGGTTACCCTCAATTCAATGTTAATTATCCAATTTTGGATTTAATGACCCTAGGTACATCACATCCAGAATTTTTTCTACTTGTAACATCCAAATTGGTATTGATTTATTAGAAAAAACCCCATTATATCTTCCACACACTTACATAATTTTTTTTCAAGAATACTTTCCAACCAATTTTAATTTTTTCATAATGTATGCATTACAAAATTTACTTCAATGATTTCTAATAATCATTCATGGATACCTAATCTAAATAAATTGTCCATTGTATACTAGAGTGAGTGAATAATTTGTTACATTATCTCTTGATATAAAAATATCACATCCAAATGTACCAAATAGATATAATGTCAAGGTAAAATGGGCATGCACATGCATCTATCCTAACACATGAAAACATAAAATACACCATTTTAGTTTTCTTTTCTAAATAATCATTATTTTCCTAATAATATCACTTAATATCCTCAAAAATCATCATCATATCCTTAGGAAAATAAAACCAAATAATGTGGTGTGGTCGTATCCTTAGTAAATGTATGATTACATAAGAATATATCATTAACAAAAAATAAAAAATCAATATTTCTACGTAAATAATTAAACTATATTCCATTTAACTAATAAATTAAGCATTATATTAATAGAGTAAAAATGATAAAATAAATCCGGATAAATAATTAAATGATCATAAAACATATCCATAGATATTTGAATTAGTTAAAAAATATCCTGGAAATAAAAAACTGATCTAATAACTTGGGTTCAAAAAATGCCAGAATACATAAAAATATTACCAAGACCCTTCATAAATCATTTTAAAACAATATATAAAAACCCCTTAAATTATTCCCTCAAATTTTTCACATTAGACGTACAAAATCACCATTGGAATAATAATTTTAGGAAACACTTATCACATAATATGTCCCCTATTTTACTCCTATTAATGGGGTGAATCATAAATGTCATAATAAATTATATTTAAAAATAAAATTTAAAATATTAATTCATACCTGAATCAATAATCATAAACCATCCAGAGTAATCTGGTTAATGGTAACAACATATTATGGCCCCATTAGAAATTAACTTATTCCATCAATATAAATAATATGATTTGATTAATTGAAACATATCCCCAGTGGTTAATGTGTAAAATAATGGTATCTCTCTTTGATGAATAAAAATTCTTTTAAATTAACCTAAAAACATAGGGAAAATAATTGTTCACTTTAAAAATAACATTTTTATAAATGAATTCATTAAAAAATATTATCAATTGGTTTCTTTTAAGAAAAAATTGGAAAATTGTTAAATGTGATTTTACAAAATAATTGTTGAGTATATTAAGAAATTGGATAGTGTTGAATATGGTAAAAAAAATTATTCCTTTCATTTTGTTTTAAATGGGATAACATGTACCGCATTGAGAAAATGATATGATGATTCCCTTCAAATAATTTTTTCAAAAATATAGCATGGGTAAAAAATTAATTTATAAATAAATTTAATAATGTTTTATATTATTACAAAAACAAGGTTTATAAATGAAAAATATTTTGACTAAATTGTGATATGAATTACAAATTTATTAATAACTTATTATGAATAATTTTTAGAATAAAAAATATAATAATGTTTACTATAACTAAAAAATTACATAAATTACCATATTATAAAAAAATATGTCTGTTTCGAGATAGAAGTATAATATAATCCCCTAATGTGGGACATAAATTTAAACAATCCCCAGTACTGATGAAATTATTAAATAAACGCGTAGTAGTTTGGTAAATTTTTATTGATATTTCCATTAATGATATAAATTATAATAAGAAATTAAACCCCTTGAATATAAATATATTAAGGAAAGAAGATATAAAAAGAGGCTATATATATATAATGTAATAATTGGAGAATATGGTATATGTATCACATAAGATAAAGATAGGCAAGAATTCCTAACCATAGGTTATAATTAGGTCAAATGTATTGAAACACCTATATAATTAATTTAGGATTATTGTAAAGATATTAAATAACCATAATCCTATATATATAATAAGTTATAATTTTTACTTATATTAGTTTATCTCTTGTTTATTTACAATTCATTGTCAAAATCAATTTTCCGAATGATAATTGATTCATTTTTCTTATATATTTTATTATGGTAATATCTATCCCTTTACATTGATTGATGTTTAATCATCTCTAAAATTATATCTATAATATAAAGATACTATATACTTAATATATATATATATATATTGAGTTACATTTAATTATTTATGATTGAAAATAGATTACATGATTCCCTGAGAAGATAAACCATACATACCCATGAATACCCTTACAATTTTATTGAAGTGCAGAATAGAAGTAAGATAAATAATATATCACAGTTTTCTGAAATAAATTTTTCTTATATATTGAATATATAAAATAAATTATTCGTTATTATCTTCCATTTTTTAGTTTTTGTAAAATGAGTCACTTCATTTCACAAGGGAATAATTAATTGTACACACAGTAGACATTATCATATCCACCACTAATGGAATTGTAAGAAGGTATTGGAGATATAGTTATAAAAGTTGTATAATTATAATATTTATTAATTTAATAGATCATTATTACCGAAAAAGTAAAATAGAAAAGTGTAAAACACATCAAATAAGTTTGTGAGGCGGTAGTCGATTGTACATATGAGCAATGTTATCTTTTTCCAATGGAATGGGATGTAAGATGTAACTTGTGATATTATAATTATATAAGTATATTATTTTATGAAATATAATATAAATAAGTTCAATCCATTACAAAATTTCCGAATGTGAGAGTTGGTGATGGGAAAATATTTACATCTGTTCGTGAGGAAGTAGTTTACACTACACAAGATCAATGTTTTTGGTTTTACATTTTATTAAATTATAGATGGATACTGGTTATAAAAATAACATAATAAAATCTGAGTATGTATTAAATAAATTTTTTATATATTTTAATGTTTTTATAACATTCTGTGGAAAAGGATGTTGAAATAAAACATATACGCAAATTTTGAATTTTCGACCTTCTTTGGAGAACCCATTTAGCATTATTCATAAATCATTCATTGGAGTATTTCATCAAATAGATATCTCCACTAAAATGTGTTGTGTGAATTATATAAGATATTTGGTAAGGTATTTTCTATGATATTGTATTTTATAATTGTGTAGTGGAAGAAATGGTGTGACTGTTTAAAAATGGTGGTCTGAAAAAAATGGGATGAATAGAAAATAAATAAAAATACTAATGTCTTTAACATAAAACAAGCATCCAAAATGATTAAATATATAACCATAGAAGATATAAGTTCTATATAAGAACTTTTAGATAATTTTTTAATCTTTATCACTTAAGTTAACCCCTGGTTGATCAGTTTTAACAGTAAAATTAGAATTTAATTTTTAATATTGTTATAATTAATTATGAAGAAAAATAAATTTTAAAATAGTATACTGTATAAATTATTCTTAAAAAATATTTAATCCATGTTTCAAAATTTATGTCTAATAGTTTGGAAAATTAATTTTTATATTTTACTCGGATATGGATTGAAATAAATTGTTTCCAAAAAAAATATTCAAATTGATAAAATGATTTATATGATAAATCAATTTGAAATTATTTTCAATGAAATAATTTTAGCTAAATTTAATCATAATAGAAGTAATTTTTCTTTAAAATGAATAAAATATAATTTCACTTTTTAATGTATTTAAATGAAATGGCAGTTTTTGAAAAAATCATTATTTTTCACTATTTATGAAAAAAAATTACCTTTTTAGAAAATTATGAAAGAATCACACTATGAATATTATTAAATGTATATTTTATATGTAAAAATTTAAATAGTAACATATATATTGTAAAATTAGTAAAAATCATTGTTAAATTATGTGACAAAATCATAACAATACATCCTTTTAGGTAAATAGAGTTTTTTGGATAATATCATTGAAACAACAATTCATTCTTTTATATTCACATAAAACCATTGACTTTATTTTATAAATTTATGAAATAATTTATTTTAAAATGTAGTTATTTTTATTCTTAACCACCATTATAATTTAATGTTAATAATGTCCTAGATTATATAATATTTCTTTATTGGAATATTGTGATTCATTAAAACTCATCATTCCATGTAACAAAAGATATAAAAGTAATTATATTTAATGAAAAATAGTTCATTGGTCATTTAAAATAGGTATTCATTTTAAATATACAACCAAACACATTGTTATTATTTTGATTTTTAGTGGTGTTATATTTCTCTTGGATCATCAAGCATCAACGAACCATCTTCAGAGTTGTTCATCACCTCAAAAGTGAACTTGAATATAGTGAACATAAAACATCATGAATAATGGATTAAAAATTCATGATTTTTCAATCAAAATTTTGAACTACCAACATATTATCCCATAGATTAATCATTCTTAAATATAGAGGTATAAATATTGGATATCAACTACTTCTCATTGTTATATTTTCATCTTGGTTGGGAATAAACGTGGTCCATCTTCACTATCGTATTCCAACATGATCGGGTTAAAATATTTTTCAATTTTCATTTATCATAGGCAATTCCCTATATCCCAGTAATTTAATACTTATACAATTCAATAGTTTCAACATCACCTTTGGTCATGGATCAAATATTCCCATGTTTTTTTATTTTAGTTATTCCTCAACTACACAATCATGGTTTCATTCTTCCACAATTGATTCATTAGCATTTGGTGTGAGCCTCTTCATTATCAGGTGAAGACTCACATCATGATTCATCTTAATGTGGTTCTACCATGGGATAATATCTTTTTCAAATTGTAAATCAGGGGTAGTTGATGTTGGTATTGTGTGAGTGAGTGGGGTGAGTACTACTTGAATTGGGGGTGAGAGTATGAATTGACTAGTAGTAGTTGAAATGGGATAGTGGTTATTAGTGGTAGAAAGGTTGTGGATTTAGAAAAATAGGGGAATAATAAAATATAGAATCCATAGTAGGTTATCATTATTTTATGAGTATCCCATATCCATATATATTTTTATTATATAAATGAAATTAAAATAATGAAATAATAATAATGAAATAAAAATCAATGAAATTTCTTACATAAAAAAATCCATTATGTGATAAAAAAATCATCAATATCAGAACACTTTAGTAGTATATTCTTTAAACTATAGAAAAACCATTATGTAAAATTTAATAAAAATCACCCACATCATATGTGATTATAAAATTATTTTCACTCTTTTAAAATTAGTATATGATTCCATAAATTATTGTTCATTTCAAAAATAATTCATATATTCAAGATTTTTTTATTTTAATCAATTTTTATCAGGGCATCAATATTAATTATTATCAAAATTATCTATACATAATGTATATTTTGAAGAAAATTAATAAAAATATTGTGGTACAATATCAATAAATCATAATACATCTAAAATATTACAAAAATTTAATTACATGTGTGGACCAAAATATTATGGATTGATCATGTGATAAAAAATTATAATTGTGTGGTCAAATTTCAAAAGACTAATAGAATATATTATTAAATAACTTATCTCCAAATTATATATATAAAAATAACACTTCATAAAAATATTTATTAAAATTATTCTCTCCAAATAATGCATAAATAATAGATATTAATTTGGTGTGAAACCAACATATATCTGAAAATACAATATCATTGAAACTAGACATAGGTAAATCAATGTGAATTGTAAAATTATTTTTCAATCATCATCAAAACATCAATCATATTAATCCTAAAATCACCCAACAATTAAGAACTCATCCATTAAATTGTGACAACTATATAAAAAAATAAATAAATTGAAAAACAATAATTAATTATTTTCTCATGAAACATGTCTTTGATATGACTCAATTATAAGGGTTATGTAAACCCAACATCATCTAATAAAATGTTTTTTTATCAATTTTCTCCCACACCAAGTGTAATGATAAATTATATTTTGTCCAAGTTAGAATTTAAATCTTTTCATAACCCCTCATTTTCTATACAGTTAATTATGGGTCTTCACACATTCCCATATTCAATATATCATTACATTATCTATTTAAAAAATTAACAATTTTCCAATTTTTTGACAAATAACGTGATATTTAGGTACCATTTAATTCAAATATGATTATTTTTAAGTTTTGAAATAGTGTAATAAATTTATAAAATAAAATAATTTAGTTTTTCTATATTTCTCATCAACATAATGAAAATATTAAGTCAAATAAAATTAGAATTCCTTGAAGGAATATTTCCCATATTGATAATAATAATATAAAATAATGAATCATATTTTTTTTGTCACTATTATCATAAATAATAATGTTAATAATTAATGATTTTGTTAATAATAATATTTAATCAAATTATAAGAAATCATAAATAATTATGGAAAACTATTATGAACTTATAAAAAAATAAATTTAATGTTAAATGAGTTGAATAAATTAAGAGGAAATTAATGTTGATTATAAATCAAGTGGAAGAAATTATTCTGTATAATTATGAATATACTATTTAATTATCTTCAATAGATTAAAAATTTATTGATTTTTAAATTAAAATGAAAGAAAATTAAGTTCTCCTAATTCAATTTACCAACTTTATCATTATAAAAATTATTTATTATTTATGAAAATGAATATAGTAAGATATATAACTAATTATATAAATTAAATAATAATTTTTTGAAAAAATTAATTAAAATTTAAATAATATTTCTTTTACTTAAATAATATTAATATACCTTTTTATTATCAATAAATATAATAATTAAATCAATTTTAATTGTATTGATGATGAAAATTAGTTATAGAATTAAGAAAAAATCTATCAGTTTAAAATTTATTCATGTAATGTAAATTTTTATGTTGTCAAGGATAAATTTATTTCATTATACACTATATATTTAATTTCATATAGTTTTTTAAAATTACTAAATTTATTTATTAAAATTTATGAGAATGAAAAAATATTTCCAGAATTGATATTTTTTAAATTTTTTTCTAAAACATCATTTCGAGTGTATGATAATTGATACTAATTTTTATGAATAAAAAAACCAAGATTCTCTTGAGGTCCTCCATTGAATGTTTATCAAAAATTATTTCCTTTCAATAATAATATTATTGAGCATGACAAATCATCACCTTATGATAACCATAGTGGCCCTGATCTTGCATAGAAGATCAGTAAAAAAGAAGAACCTCCCCTTATCGAATCCAATGCCAAAAATGAGTAATTTTTTGACGTTATTGGAATGACGAGGTCAGTCATTGATGACACCATATTAATTACTTGTGAAATTCATTGTCAATTGGAAGATGGTCTGAGAAAATGGTCATCATACAATCAACCTCCGAATCATTTCCCTGGAAAATATACCCATAATAAAATTACATATTGTGAAAAGGAACCCCAGAATACCCCATGTACGTCCAATCATGTCAGAGAATCTATTGTAGAATAATAAACAATAAAATTATTTTTTTGAAGAAAAATTTAAAAAGGATAATATACCGCTCATTTTTTTCTCATCAGCGACTTTTTTGTTTGACATTACAGAGGTACTGTTAGAAGATTACAAACATGATATCCTTTATAATATCTTTAAAATTCTCCACCACCAAAATATTATGTTATTTTATTATGATTAATATGAAAACCATGATAAAGTATTGGGAGAGAATTTTCATGTAATCGAATTGGATGCACTTCATACAACATGACGACCACAATGAGGGATGTGGTGAAAATATATAATACTAACATCCATCATTTTATTGAATAAATAACATTCTATAGTAATTAACACCATGCCTTGTGTTCTTGTTTAGGGAAGGTGAGAATATGAAGGTATGCATTTCAAATAATTCCCTCTGAAAAAAAATATACTTGATGTGACGTCCTATAATGTAATTTCTCTAGGCTGTAATAAAATGTGACCCCAATATGGAAATATGGTTATCTAATACGGAATCAACATTGAATAAGTCAGAGAAATAAATGGTTATAATGAGAAATGGCTATAAAAAACTAATGAATTAGGAAAACGAGAACAATAAGCAGTCTTAACACATAATTGATTCCAAACATCAGACACTACAAATGTCCTCAATTATAGGCATTTAAGATAAATATCATTCATTTCACATAGATTAGTCATTAATTAGGATGTTATAAATAAAGGGAGTATCAAAATTAGCATTTTCCACTATAGTACAAGATCATCTCTAGTTTTCATGGTCAGGGAAATTTAACCAAATGTCTGCCATAAAAGTTGATGAATTCAGCCCGAGGCATGACAATGGATGAATTTGGGGATCCCTATCCCCCTTGAAGGGTGGAATTTTTTTCTTAACCTTCTACTCTATGTAAATACGTCTTTTCCCATTGGGGAACCATGAAATGATGCATCTTAGTTCATCACATCATACCAATAGATTCATATATAAGTATCATGTATGAAAAGAATATATATTTTTTTCACAAACTCATTCTTCTACAAGATGTTCAAAAGGGATCTTGAAATAGAGTTAAGATGATCAATATAAGTAACAAACTGCCCTCCAATAATTCATTGTCCAATATGATGCCCAAAATGAATGATTTATCAAATAACATCATCAGAATCACTACTATGGATGGTGCTAAATTTGTAAACATAGTGAAGTAATTATAGTATTGTTATATTTCGAAAATGGACCACAATTAGTTAAATGACGATGTTTTGATCACTAGGAATCCAAAGGTCTCTAAAAAAATAGGGGCTATTGAGATTGATCCACCACTAACCCATCAATGAATTTCTATGCAGGAAAAGTGTAATGAACTATCTATCCCATATAAATTATCAGGATGAGTTGAATAAGTCATGTAATAATAATTACAAACTCGATATATACTTTAAATGGAGGAGTACAGTAAGTTAAATATAGAAGTTCATTGGGGAAATATCCCCACTGGGTATATCCTCAGAGGATAACCTCATCATACCCACCTAATGGATACCACTCATCCTTAGGGGACTATGATACTTGTGAAAGTGAAGTCATAATATCTTCTCAACCCTATTCAAATGACACTAGTTTTACTATATACTAATATGCAAGGATATGAATAACTACAAATATTACAAATACAAAATAAAATTATTTGGTATAACACTTGAAATATATCACTAGGGGGATTTCAATAATCGATATTGATAGATCCAGTGTGTAATTCCATGACTATTGTCACCCCATTTCGAGTTCATCTTTAACTAAATATTCATCAATATCTTATCGGTAGAATCAAATCATTTTCATTGTGGTTGGTTGTTTTAGAGTAATGATGTGCACCACTACAACCATAGTGGATGAATTTCCATAAATGGGTGACCACGATCCAAAACCCACCAAATTGAGAGAGCTCTATGATTCCATTATTCAATAGATCAAGATATCTTAAGAGGAATATGATACATTTTTTTCCTATTGGGATCCCATGATGGGTATTAATATGAAACCATAATTATTTATACATGGATGCCTCATCAGAAACTAGCATGGGTCAACCACCATATGAGAAACTAGTTTTTCATCTTGATCAATCATCGGTTGGAATATCTAATTCTGTAGTTTCCCATTCAATTCATCTCAATTATAGAAAAAGCAGTGATCCATGACCAGTAGAACTAAAAAAATGATAGAATCAGAGAGTCTTGTTTTTTATTTCTTCATGAATGGGGTGTCATAATCCATAAATCTACTACGTCACCAAGAAAATTTAATACTCTCTATATAGATATCCACAAAAAAAGAGATGTGATTTCCAGTCATCTTGATAAGATATTAATGTGTGTTTTTTAATATCACCTATGTATCTAAAATAATTGACGATTCTATATAAAGAACTAATATCATGTCTCAAATGATTCTTTTATCCCCATATAAGAGAACAAGAGAGGAATAGTCTTTAGTTTTTACACTAAAGTCAGCCACTATGGTGAATCTAGCTCAAAAACCTACAAAATACATTGAAGAACCCCATGAGTGTCAACATCTATACTCTCCTCATCAAAATTAGTAGACGTGACCGATGAGAAATCAATTTTTGGATTGATATAATGAGTTTTATTCATTATATGATGAGAAATTCCATAGTTACATTATTTTAGCTATCGAAAAAGATTTACACCACATTCTAGATCCAAAAAGGCATGACCAACTTGGTCTATAATTTCATTCATATTATTTACTGTTTTTCTATATGTATGGGAACACTAATGAATAATTCTTCCCTTTTAAGTACATCCCCTCAAAAATAATATAATTATTATATGTAATGTTGGGGAAACTGCCAAACCATATAGCATATATTTCATATACATATCCTAAAAAGGAAGGTGGGTGAAATGATGTTTATGGAAATGAGAATAAAATAATATCTATTGGGTGATTTGAATTTTAATTAACTACGATCATTATATCCTCCGAGTATAGTTTAAGCAATCCATTTGACCTCATCAGCTCTAGCAGTGCCCCAACTATCTCCATCAACATAATTGTACCCCAAAATCCGTTCATTAAAGAATTAATTTTTCAAATGTGTAGAGATAAAATGAATGACGATGAACTTACACCATGGCCCATGTTTTCTCTGAATCTCTCAGACATTATTAATTTACTTTCGAAACCATGGGAGCCACCCCAAATAACAACACCACTAGAATAAGTCAGCTAGAGAGAATCCTCATCGAATGTAGAATTAATTTTTAGTTACCATATTTTCAACCATTTAATGGATCCCTTATCTATTGATGATTATAGAGAATAACTCTAGTTCCCCACACCCTATTGGGGAACTAGATAAAGAGTCTTTAGGATCAGAGGGAACATGTCAAGAGAAAGTCGCCCCAGAGACAAAAATTATATCCATGTACCTAAATGTGATGTATATGATGTAAAAAATAATAAATGATCCCATTAGTGAGTAAAATAGGAGAACATAAATCACCCTAAATAGGAAAAAATTCACATTGTCTAAATAATTCAAGAATATCAATCAGAGTAGTTACTAATGTCACATTACCCTCAGTATGCATGAATAATTGTATGGAATAAATCACAAAAAAAAATAAGATGTTTCAACTCGTGTATTATTGGAAGATTCACCTACATCATGTGCAACATACCCTTGTGTTACAGTTAAATAGATTCCTCATTCCATGATGCAATGGACTTTATCCCAAAAAAATGACATCATGAAGGAATTAGACAGGGTTTCGATGATGTTTTCAATCCATGAAGCCCTAATTTTATAAATATACATCAAGAAATAACTAATAATGGAATTGATGAGACACTAGGATAAAGTGGTCATTGATTCAATAATTATGGTATAATGTTCCTAAATTGATCCTAAAAATGTCAAATGATCATCAACTATACAGAATAATAAATAGACATCATTATAAAAGGACACGTTAGACCACTAGATGGGACTAGCTGGACAAATGGAATTCAAGTATAATAAGATTTCATTGAAACTGCCTTGTGAGTTACGATCATTCCAGTATGATGAAATCACCTCATGGCTATGTAGAAGCTAATCTAATTCCTTTAACTTTGATTCTATAGGGTTATGAATGATGTGTGAAAAGTCACCTAGGAAAAATCAATCTCAGAGATTAGTTTAGAAACATTATATCTGACACAAAATTTCTACTTTTTTAGTTTGATATGGACTTTTATGAATATATAGTAAGGCCATGGGTTCATTAACATAAAAATATTCCCTCAACATTCCTGGAATCCATATAATATTATGTAAATAACAAATTGTGATTTTTTATTCCAAAAAGGCATTTTTATATTCTTTTGAGTCACATTATCTCAATGTATGATTCTATAAAATGGACGGGAAATATCCCACAGTTTATTGTTTCACATGGATCCCTACATTGATTGATCAAAAAATTTCCCTATCTAAAACCTTAAAAGATATTAGGGAATATTACTTTTCATCCCTAAATTGGGTTACAAGGGTGAGTCAAAATTCATTTTCATATTAAAAAATAATCATGATATCATTCAACACAATAGATCCCAAAATAAATGAAAATTTCGTTGACTCTCAAGGCATTGGTAAAAGCATAGAAAATATTTTTATCATTCTAACCCCAATGTTTTTAATGATCACCAATTCATCAATTGAGTTTTATGAAGTCATCTTGTTAGTATGATAACATAAAGATACTAATTATATTTACCACATATCTCCTACAGAACCTCATTGTTCCCCACATCAGAAATTGGGTAAGAATAATTCTCTTCCTATTTCAAATTTAAAAAATTATGACTCCTCATTTAACTATTCGATATTTTTTATCACTAACTTTTATAAGGTTAAATAGGATGACCACGAGTAATAGAATGGAGAGGAATAAAGAGAGGCATGGAAACCTCAGGGATGGCCCCTCTGCATTTGAGGAAGGTATATCTACATCCATTGATGAGCTAAGAAATATAAACCTAGTTTCAGAAGTGGAAACATGACCTACATTGATTAGTGTGGCCATGAATTTTGAGGAACAAGATATATGTACCACCATTATAAAGAAACAGTGAAAATAATTTTCCTCAAAATAAACAAAAAATTGTGAGGCTTAATTATTAGGTGACCACTCATGTCCTAGTGTTACTAGAGACCCACAAGGGCTATGATCAGACAACTAAAAGGAAACATCTAACTCATGTTTCTAGACATTATAATGAAGTAAAAAATAATTCCATGTAAAACATCATCTTGGAGGCACAATATCAAAATGGATAGCAAATATACTCCCAAAAAAAGAATGAGGATAAAATCATAGTTCACATCAAATTCATAGATCTCAATCTGTATTGTTAGAAAGATGAATTCATGGATCTGATTTTCGAATATCAGATTGATGTGGTGGGTGTGTATTAAGCCCTTTCTTTCATGGTTATCTATATTAGGTATAATCAAATTTTAATTTCCAAATATTATAAAGATGGTAATTATTTTAGTCCCCTTAATGATGTATTTTTTTATCATGTAATTCTGATTGGCTTGAAGAATGCATGTAATACGTACTAACATATAATTAATCTCATATTAAATCCATTCCTGGAGTTTTTTATGAATTATAGGTTGATTGACTGGTTACTAAATCACTTCAGTCTCCAAGATCCAACTTTACATTCAAACCCAATTTTATTAATTTAAACAACATAGCTTAAAAATTAACCCCATAAACTATTCCTTCTGTGTCACCATAAAGAGATTTATTGGTTCCAACATACACTATCCAAACATAAAATGTTAACCTGAAATGAAAAAGTCTATCCTCAATATATCACCACCTTGAATCTTGTTCATATGACTTCAAGGTAACATAGCCTAAATTTGGTGATATATATCCAACCATGTTGGAAAAAAAATTCTATTTATCATGTGGATGAAAAAAGAAGCCTACATATCAAAAGATAGATGACTATCATGGGGCATTTAACAATCATAAGAAATATCCTTTTTCCCACCAGTATTTATTCCACCCGTTGAAGGTTGACCAGTCATATTTTATGTGAAAGACATAGAGTGTTCACAGTGGGCATCCTTATAGAAAAAATACACTAGTAGAAAAAAGGTCATTATTATACCAATTGAACTATAATCTATATAGAGACTAATTATTTACAAATCAAGAGGAGTAGCATATAGATAATCATTACAGTCTAGAAAAAAAGGTATTAATTATATAATCAAAAGGCTTGTTTACTATGTCATAAAAACCCTCTCAAATACATTATCAATTTTCCTATATTGAATATGTGTCATTCTAGTTGAGATTTCATTTTTTAGTAGTTCCAAATTCCATTTTTGTCATAGAAAGCTGTAAAAGGCTAGAAATTGGAAACAATCATTATATAATATCTATTAGTAGAAATGACGTAATTTGATATTGATCTACAAAATGAAAATATGTTTTATATTCAATTAGGCGCTATATATAGGTTACTTATTTTTACGGTGAACCTGTATGCACAAAAGGTGTGGGAATGGCACAATCCACTATCAATAAATTTGGGTTGGGTTTTTTACACAATACCCAATAAAATTTAGTAACAACCAACAACTTCATGTTGTTAGAAGGGTGGATAGAAAATGTAGTATAATATTAGGCCATGATCGTGGGGATACAACTGTCACTCCATATACTAGTGAATCACTTTTAAATGAAACAGTGTTCATAACATGTCATTAGGGAGGTCAATGGTGATTCGTCACTCAGAAAGGAATAGTTTCTAATCTTCTTGACAATGTCCATGAATTGATCGAATAATTCCCCTAAGAGTTGGAATTGGTTAAGTTCATGAACTTATAAACATCCAAGTAATATTCCATATCAAATGTTGTCACATCATTAGATTACCCATATAGGGGGAAAATATCCGTCAGTATTACGCAGCGCTGAATCATTGAAACTTTCTTTCATGATAACATTTAATATTCCTATCAGTTCAATCACTTACACGAACAGAAGGATGATGTTATTGGTTAAATGAATCCCCATATGGAATAAATTCAAAATAGATACCCCCAATATAACACAGCTAGGAAAGGTCAAATCGATTATATAGAAACTAACATTGCTCTTTATTATTGCACAAATCATAAAATGGTCCCCTATAATAGAGGACATGATGGGGTCCTTATGAGGTTCATTGATGGGGAAGAGACCAATGTTTTCATGAAATAATTTCACACCGGATCTGGAGGCACCCACTATCCAGGGATCAAGAATTCATATAAAATCATGATTCTTGGTAACTATTAGACCACAGTGACGCATGATTTCGTAAAATTCAACCAAAACATATATTCTATTTAGGTACACACAAAATTCATTCATCAACCCCCACTGTTGATACACACTACTAAATAATAATAGTCAATTCATATATGGGGAATAGATGTCATAAAACCAAATCCTCCTTCCACATACAAGAATTTCAATTACATTCTCTTAGAAATAAAATTTTATTCCATCTGGGATGAAGTTGTAAATATCATGTAAGATCGGGCAAGGATTGTTGTCAGCTTCCTGATAGCCAATATCATCACATAGTTTTCCATCCCTCAAATGATAGTAAACAATAAAGGATCAAACTTTTTCATTGATGAGTTTTTTAAGGTTTTATTAGGAGTATACCATTAATTCTAACCATCCAAGTCTTTACCATGTAGTGACCAATGGGAAGATAATGAAATTCAACAAGTACATATAAAATATACATTAAAAATTTGTCAATAAATATATAATGTATTGTATGGAAAACCCCATTCATTACTGTTGGTCTTACCTGACTATAACCTACTCCACCATAGAAGAAACACCATACTCAATGGTTTACAGGGAAGAGGAATTCCTTCCCATTGAGGTTCATTTTCTCTCACATCACATTAACAACTCTGATTAGTTTTCCACATAAGACAATTCCAAAAAGTGGAAAAATGGAATAGGGAAACTTTATTAGAAGATATTTTATACCTGGAATATTTTTGAACTAAAAAAAACAGTATTTCCCAATCCTTTAAGAAAAAGTCCACCTCTAGCTATTCCATGAGTGAGAGATGACATTCGTCCTTAGGAATTTGATGATACACTGAAGTAATCCACCAAAACTAGGGCTATAGTGAGAGGGACATTATCCCTTCCCAAAATTATAATATAATTGATAATATTATTTCATATTTATGGATGAAAATCGTAACACATTTCCTATCAACATGATGTTCATTAATATATATTTTTTAATCTAATAATTCACATCATGATCACAGAATGTAAAATTACATGGTAAACATGTATTTATTGAAAGAAGTTAAAGTTCAAGTTAAATATCCTTTCTACATGATCTGATGCTAAATTATAAACATCATCACGAGATGAAATTAAACAATAATTGTTTTACAATGAAATAAACATGGTATTCCTTTTTTCCCAAATTCTTGATGATTCGATGTCTGAACCAGGAAAGACACCACACACAACATCTTTCTTCTTCCATTTCGTGCTCCATAATAATGAATGGCCTGATTCCCATCCCAATGGGATATATATCTGTGTGCTTAGTTAACTGATCATGGGTCCATCCAAATTATCAACTCATCAAATATTCCTTTCCCTTTGGATTTGGGATGGTTACCCCTATGAACCATGTATTTAGATTTTTAGGAATAGAATAGTCACTCTACCCTAATTTTGTATCACTTTATTTCTAATTTGTAACCACAAAAGGATATTTGAGACATTAATACCCCATTGTGGTTTAATATATAAAACAATAAATTGCAGCACACCTGATGGAAATCCAGGGATGCCTCATATGACTGAATATAGATGAACAAATGAAAATTCACTCATAACATAAATGTAAATGGTAGACTTACCCTATCCAATTAATAATTAATGTATCACAATAATATTAGAATGACTAAATTTCTATGCCAGAGAGTATTCCCCCATTTTAGTAATTTTTAGTCAACCACACCATCTTTTTGAGAAATATGTGGATTTATTCCAATCCACACATGATACGTAGTGAATTCAGAATCTATTTTCTTAGACTAAAAATAGATTAGAAAAAAAACATCACACCCCCTTCCCACTATATGGGACATATCATTGTAAGGTATATCAAAATACATGGCCAATTCTGATATTAATGATTCTTGTGTGCTCAAACACATTATTTACGTAGATCACACTCCTTTCCCAAGGGAAATTATGATCTCCATAATCATTGTTTATAAATGAATTATAGGATATAAGAATATAGAGGGAAACATTGAAAAAATATTATTTAATATGACCCAGTTTGTTAGTGTATAAATCACCTCCTAAAAGGAAAATTCAACCATTCAATCATTCTTGCTCAGAAGATAGCTCTTCCTTCTATGTTATCCCCGATAACATCATGTTGAAAACATAAATTTTAATATGGTAGGAAATAATTCCTTTTGCTTTTATACCATATCATTTCCCTGATCAAAGAGCCCCCAAATTCATAGTATAAGACTTAACTCTTCATTTATATGGAACTTCAAAACATATTGGCCTAATATTTCTTTTATCACCCATTTTTTCCATTATTTATAGTATTAGATTTCTTCCATAAAATTAAAAGGAAACATGTATTCCTAGAACATGGTGATGAACCGTATGAAAATTTCTTCATCGCATGATGTAAAAATGAAGTCCTATGTTGTTTACCAAGAATATGATGCATTATTCAGCTACCTAGGGAATCCTTGTGTCATAAATGATAGGTGCCTCAAGTAAGGGGATTCTATGAATTACTAAATGGAATTTATATGGATTAAATTCTTCTTTTTATAGTGGATAACTGTCACCTTCACTAGTTGATTCAAAAATACATGTCTAGTGTCCCTCATATGTGACATTAAAATCATATAACTATTTATTGATTTATTATCAATCCCAAAAGATACATAGAAACAGCTAGATCCTACATCCTTATCTGACCACCATAATATCAAAATCCCCATGTCCTCCCCTTTTATTCCCTTTATTTCCTTAATGGAACCATTTTCATTCTTTGTTTCCCATAGTTAACCTAGTTTAGATGTGATTAGAAAATTTGGTAATGATATAATCATATTATTATGGAATAATATTCTTTTTTTAGGGTTAGCATCGTCTTGGATGCATGACCTTAATAGGACCAACATTCATCCTTACCACATGATATAAAAATGCATATTATTATGGCCCTCACATTAAGAAAACCATTATAATTTTTTCTGGTATCACACAACACCAAAACTCAAGAACTAGATGTGTATTTATTCTTTCTTTTAGGGGATACATATTGAATCCTAGATCCTATGTCAGGGGCCTAGCATCAACATTAAAATTCACCCTTTCTTACGTATAGGTTAGAACGACACAAGGAAAAAAAATGAAAATCCCTACTATGTTATTTTTGAGTTAAAATTTTCCATATATATTTTGGAACAGTCTTTAAATAAACCAAAATCAATTTCTACGATAATATAAATCCCTATAATCTTTCCATAGACATCGGTTGTGGAATTTCACATTCATAAGGAATCCACCGTTGGACTACGCATTAATATTCCCCATCTGACATTGAATAAGTCTCCAAATAAAGGGAAATTCAACCAAAGATGCATTCAGCATTAGTAAATACATCTTAGGTTTATTTATGAATCAAAAACATTATAATGGAATCTTCTTTTTGAATGTGGTCCAAGATCAATCTCTGCACACTTAAACCATATCATTATTCAGATTGGGATTCCCAATAATTTGAACATACAATATTTCCCCATCATGACAGAAGATTATAGAATATTCTCTATTAGTTCCCCATGACATAAAAAACACATATATACCAATAAAATATAAAAGATCGTAAATATTATCACTGAACTTCTTTCTATAAAATGTAAAACTACATGGTCAATGTCTTTGTTTCATGACATTAAGGTGCATGATTCTTAATACTTTTTCATGGGGGGTCCTTTACTCATGATTTTGGTCACCCATCACATCGTCTCAAAGAACTATGCATGAATTTTTGATCATTGCATAATGTTTTATAGTGATTACTATATCCTTCATTATGGGATAATTTAACACAAGATCAAAAACTAGTGTTATCGTCCATTCATGATCACAATCCCAATATTGGTTAAAGGCTCTGGAAATCTCCCAAGACCCATCCATTACAATATTGCGATCAAAACATAATATCTATTCCATTAAAAGCTGAAAAACTGTCTATTAGTTTTATTCCATTTATTGATAGTTCCAAAAAAATTGATCCCATTTTTTTAGCTAGTTTCGATTCACTAACCACCTTTTATGGTCTTTAGAAATATGGACATTTTATTTAAAATATCCACCCATAAATTATATAATGTTACAATAATGAGGAAAAATCTATTGAATAATAATTATTACATTCTATATGTCATGGAATAAGTCAATGAGGGGGGTGTTCAACCATAGGAACATTGTTCATCAACATAGACCTCTTCTATATCAATAGTCCCTAAAGAATTAGAATGGAAGAAACATTTCAAATGTAACATCTTGTCACCCCCGCAAAGTATGCACCACATTTTACCTAACAAAAATTTTTTTGGTGACAACCGAAAATACACAAAGAGTGTAGTGTTCTCTGTGTAACCTTGTACAAAATAAAAACTATGCTCACTAGGTCCCTCTGATTAGGAAAAGATGAGATAATTACATACTTTTTCATATAAATATGTTGACTCTAGTGTTATAATGATGGATATTATAACGACCCATAATTTACATACATTTTTATTACCTTAGAATTGAAGCACACTTATTACAACATATAACAAAACCATTAATGGAACGAATAAGTATAGTGTCTTTAGAAACTGGGAAACATAAACAATTGGTTCATAAATCATCTACATTGTCTACCTTTTATTTTATCATATCTAGAGTCCCTTTTGGCATATCTTACTTAATATCCTTCCTCCTGGCCTGGGGAAAAGAAAACATACAAAAGGGTGAGCTCAAATGCTCAGTAAGGCTAAACAAAAGAAATATCAATCACATCATATTCATAATAACACATCATTTTGGAAATCTTAACGTGCAAAAGAGATCATTATTTTATAACAAGGTATAAATCATATTAGTGAAATGTAATCCCAATATTCATAACATAAAACATTATACATTGTGACATACAAAAATAATCCTAGAGAATCACTTCTTAGTAGTCATGACTTATTGCCAAGACTACAAAAGCAGACATAGTCCATTTCTGAACTCAGTTCACTCCTCGTCTCAGTCCTGTATCACTGAATCGGATTAATGTTCCATTCCAGCCATGTCTATCTCATTAGATATAAATGTTTACCCAATTAATTGGATGGAGATATAGGTCCTACCCATCTCATAATGATATCATTCTTATGTGTGCCACAAAATCATAAATAATAACATAACCCATGTAATAAAAATGGGATTCTTAAACATCATGCCATCATAACACAGTCCATATAAGATAAAAGGACATCATAAAATCAATCATAACATAATCAAATCAATGTAAAAATAGGTATGTAAACAGAACCCTATATTATATTAGATGGAAAATAATTTTGACAAAACACTGGAACTCCATTTTTGAGGAAAATATCTTTTCTACTTCAAAAAAACATTTTACTTTCTTAACATGTCATACAATTTTAAACTAAAAGAAGTTGATTAAAAATAAACTTGATAAATTGTAAATGAATATTCATGGTAATAATGTTCTATGAAATCATAACAATCCATTCATGCCGTATAAGTAAAAAAGCATTCTTCTCGTACTTTGGCCAGAAAAGTCAAAAAGTACCTTGTACCAAAAACGACAAAAGATTCCATTCATATATTTTACGAAAAACTCACCATTGGGTAAAATTAGAATCAAAAAATAGTAGGAGAATATAAATAATATTACTTATTGACAAAACATTTTTGTGTATGATAAATATTCCCTAGTAATTAACGATGTATAAACAATCTCGGATAAAAATTGAGATTTCGAGATTTTCCCTTACCTTAGGTCTGATTTGCTACATACGTGTTCAAAACTCCTGTATATTGATTTAAATAATTATATTGACTTATTCTAGAATAATACATATTGTTATGATATCATATATGGTCATATTCTTAGCTTCTTATTAGTAATATTTCATTGCTACTTGTTCTTCGGGTGTTTATTGTTTTTTTTGTTCTTATGCGTGTTTTTTTGAATAAATTATTATTATTATTTTTAGGTTATAGATAAATCATTTCTATAATAGTCTTAGTTTAATATATATCAATTTTATTTATTCAATTGATTTATTAAATCATTATGCAATGAAGATCATGTTGAACGAGTCGCATCACATCGTCGAGACGGTAGGTCGTACGTACGCAGGAGCGATGATATCATTCCCATGATCGTGGAATTGTATTGAAGTGTATGTATACTATTTAAGAATTAATATCACTTTAAAATATTAATATATAGTTACTATTTTCACCATTATACCCATCCCAGTTAGGTGGTGGTGAAAAATAGATTACACCATGGAGTGAAGACGGCATTCCGTACGTACTTATGTGCAGTGATTTCATTTTCCGTATGATGGATAGATAGTGAAATAGGGTTGTTTCATACTTATAATAACATAACAGTATATTAGTGATACTGATGTTATTACTTAATAATTAAACAACTAAAGGAGATAAATTAGAAGAAAAATAAAGTTGAAATAATCGGTAACAGACATTACCTCTTCTTTGAAGGGCCTCTTCATAACTTCCTCTTGAGGCACTAAAGATGGTCTTTGAATAAGACCAGGACCTCTAGGATGTTTCTAGGGATGTTTAGAATGTAAATTTTCAGTGTTTGTCCGAGCTTTAATGGTATAAGTGTTGTGAGGAAGAGAGGGAGGAGATGCCCTTTTATAAGGGGGGAGAGGGGGAGTTTCGGAAAAACTTAAAATATTATTTTATAATAAAGTCATATTCTGTTTTTAATAGCTCCAAATTGATTTATATAGAATCTATGGTGGGGATGGGTCTAAATCCTCTCATTCAATAGAATTTATAAATGTTTAGGTTACTATTTTAACCTTATCATTTAGATTTAACTATAAGTTAAATGATTTAACTTTTACCGTGTCTTCTTGTTTTCTTACACTATATGGTTAATAAACATACTATGACAAGAAAAAAGAACCCCAAGTTATTCATTATTAATATATATAAACTTATCTAAGCCATTTTTCTGAACCTTAGATTTTTAGGAATAAAATAACAATTATTAATATAATATTTGTTTCAAAAACTATTTTATGTCAATTCTGACACTATTTGGTAATTGAATTTTGTGAAAATCATAACAGAGTTATTTGTTCTAACAAAGTTATTAAAATAAATACTAACATGTCATATTAATCTAGAAAATCAGTGTAATTCATAAATAAACTAAAATTACATTAATTTGGGTATTTCTAACATCAATTATGTTTATATTTCATTAAAAAGGTAATTACTACATCACCATTGTGTCATAAATAAATTAAAATATTTAAAGTTTAAAAATTATAAATAAAATACAATTATGTAGGAAAGCGTTTTAGCTTTCTAATGAATATTTATAGTCGAATTTATCTTATTTATAACCTAGTAAAAATAGTTTAGTTATTACACTTTGATTTTATCTATTTTAACACTTCTTTAAATAAAATAATAATAAATGTCCTAATCTAATCCAAGTGGACCTAAAGGGTAATATTTTATCCCTAAGGTTGTTTTTGGATTAATTACACTTATCCCATAGAATTAGGACATGTGTTAAGGTAATAATAATATCAATTTTATCCTTAATTACCTTATTTACTTTTAACCATGGTAAATAAAAGTAAAAAGTTAATATTCACCAAAAATTATTTTTATCTTATTGAACCACATTTTACTCCTTGATATTAACCATCTCTCTCGGATTTTTAAAATTCCACTCACAGAAGCGGCAAAATTATGTTTTATGTAAATTTGCAAATTCTCCTAGGAGGTGGTTAAAAGACAGTGAAAAGTTCAATAAAATTTTAATATATCTAAAATTATTATAAAATGACTCAAATGAATTAAATCGAACTTATATAGGTGTTATTTATCAATATTCACATAAAATTAATTTAAATAAAATAAATAATTATAAATAGTCGGTTTTTTAAATAGCAACCCAGTGTTTTCACTATTCATAAAAAATTGAATAAAAAAATACCGAAATTTCACCCTAGGCTAATTTCAATATTCCGAATCCAAAAATGAAGTCCATTTTGAAAAATTAAATTTATAAAATTTCAAAAAGTGGGTATTATTATTCATAATGGCTAGTTTTAATAATATTTTAATAGCATATCGTTGTTTAGTGAAACTCGGTATTGTGTACAATGCAAGCTATCGAGGAAGGTCGCAATTGTGTGTAAATCCAGACATTATAGTGTTGTGTGTAGTGAAATATTTCTTTGATGATGTATATAACATAAAAAAAAATATGTCTCATAAAAATCTCGGGTGTTAAATTCTACCCCCCTTAAAATAAATTTCACCCTCGAAATTTGTCACATTATAACAAACATATGAGGATAACTCTCCCTCATCATATACTCAAGCTCTCTTATAGCTTCTTCTAATTGGTGGTTCCTCCATAAAACATTCACCAAGAGAGTGGTCTTGTTCCGTAGGACTTTTCGCTACGATCCAGAATCTCTATCGGTTTTTCTTCAAAAGAGAGATATTTATCCAGTGGTACAATTTCTAAGATGAGTACATGTGAAGGATCAGGTATGTACTTTCTCAGGAGAGATACATGGAACACATCATGAACTTGAGAGATATTCGGTGGAAGCGCCAATCGGTAAGCTACCTTCCTGACATGATCCAGTATTTCGAAAAGACTGATATACCTAGGGCTCAGATTTCCCTTCTTTCCAAATCTCATTACTCTCTTCCAAGGAGATATTCCTAAGAACACTTTATCGCCCACATCAAAATCTAGGTGTTTTCTTTGGTTATCGGCATAAATTTTTTGTTGACTCTGAGCTGCTCTTATGTGTTGTTGAATAGATCTGACTTTTTCTTCCATCTCATTAACAAGATCAGGTCCTAATAGCTTCCTTTCCCCAAATTCATCCCAACAAGTTGGAGTCCTGCATTTCTTTCCATAGAGGGCTTCATAAAGAGCAATCTGAATACTGGAGTGAAAGCTATTATTATAAGAAAATTCCACCAAAGGTAGGTGTTGATCCCAACCGCCTTTGAAATCCATAGACCATCTCTTAACATATCCTCTAGAGATTGAATTGTCCTCTCAGACTGACGATCTATCTGAGGATGATAAGAAGTGCTAAAACTCAACTCTATATCCAGATTATACTGAAGACTTCACCAGAACGTTGAGGTAATCCTTGGATCCCGATCAGATATAATGTAAAGTGGTACTCAGAGCAATATTACCACATTCTTTACATATATCCGGGAAAGCTGATCCAGAGAGAAATCCTCTCTAATAGCAATGAAGTGTGCCGACTTTGTAAGATGATCAACTATGACCTAGATAGCATTATTGCCTTTGAATGTTTTAGGATGTCTGGTGACAAAGTCCATAGTGATGTTTTCCCATTTCCATTCAGGTATGGGTAATGGATGTAACATCCCCTTAGACTTTTGTCTCTTAGATTTAACTTGCTGGCAAACAAAGCATCGAGAGACATATTCAGCAACATCTCATATCATTCCATCCCACCAGAAGTACTATTTCAGGTCCCTATACAACTTCGTGCTTCCAAGATGAATATAGAATGAAGAACTATGAGCCTCATCTAGCAGCTCCTTCTATAATTCTGCGATGGGAGTAACCCAAACCCGATTCCTAAGCATTATTATCCCATCACAATCAAGGTTGAATTTATAAACATTTCTCACCTTCTTTTGTAACTCTACATCTTCTTTATGTTCCTCTTTAATATTCACATGTATAGATGGTTGAACATTCATTTTAGAAAGATAATATTTTTCCCCTTCCATTATAATTCCAAGATCCACCCTTTGTAAATCCATAAATATTGGATCTTTTGTGATCCTCCTCATGGATACGGTAGCATGGTCTTGATGACTTAATGAATCTTCCACATTGTTGGCTTTCCCATGGTGATAACTAATTGAGCAGTCATAATCCATAATCATCTCCAACTATCTTCTCTGGCACATATTCAGCTCCTTTTGTGCAAAAGTATAGTTTAAACTTTTATGATCAGTATAAATATCACACCTTTCACCATAATGATAATGCCTCCAAATCATTAATGCAAAGATTACCACAGCTAACTCCAAATCACGAGTTGTGTAATTTTTCTCATATATTTTCAACTGTCGTGAGGCATACGCTATCACCATATCAATTTGCATCAGAACACACCCCAATCCCTTCTTGGATGCATCACTATAGATCACCAACCTTTATCCACTTCAAGGAAGTGTGAGAATAGGTGCACTAGATAACATTATTTTCAACTCCTTGAAATTATCATCACATTCCTCCATCAAAATGAACATAACTCCTTTTCCAGTCAACCTGTTGAGTGGACTAGATAATTGTGAAAAATCATTCTCAAAAAGTCGATAATATCTAGCCAAACAAAGAAAACATCGGATCTCAGTTACTGTTGTTGGTCTCGACCATCTTTCAATAACCTCTTTTTTTTTTGCTGGATCCATAGATATCCCCTCTATTGAGATTATGTGACCCAAAAATGCAACTTTTCAAAGCCAAAATTCACACTTGGTAATTTTGGCATAAAGCTTCTCATTTTTCAGGGTTTTAAATACAATTCTCAAGTGATATCCATGTTATTCCTTTCTCTTTGAATAGAAAAGAATATAATCTATAAAGACTACAAAAAACTGATCAAGATAGTCTCTAAAGACTTTATTCATCAGATCCATGAAGATAGCAGGGGCATTAATAAGAACAAATGGCATCACTATAAATTCATAGTGTCCATACCTAGTACAGAAAGCCTTTTTTGGTATATCCTCCATTTTGACCCTTAATTGATGATACCCTGAATGAAGATCAATCTTGGAAATGTATTGAGCTCTGCGTAGTTGGTCAAATAAGTCATCAATTCATGTGAGAGGATATTTGTTCTTGATAGTGATCTTGTTATGTTCTCAATAATCAATGAAGAGTCTCATTGATCCATATTTCTTCATAACAAACAGAACAGGTGCTCCCCATGGTGACGCACTAGGGCGTATGAACCCCTTATCAAGATTCTCTTGGAGTTTCTTCTTCAATTCCTAGAAATCAATTGGGGTCATTCTATAAGGTGTCTCTGAAATAGGCAAAGCACCCGGTATGAGTTCTATTGAAAACTCAACTTCACGATATAGTGGAAGAACAGGTAATTCCTTTGGAAAGACATCATCAAACTCACTTACAATGTGAATATTCTTAATCTTGAGTTTCTCTCTAACCATTTGAGATAAATAACCTTCATTTAGTGGAATCAGGACCTATAAGAAGGAAGAAATTTCCACTGGAAGGTTATGTTCATCCTTTCATCGATAGATGATCATAGATTGATTTAGAATATGAAATGTGACTTCCCTTATTTGGAAATTGATATGAGCCCCATATAAAGAAAGCCAATCCATTCAAATAATCACATAAAATTCCACTATAGGATGGATCACAAGATTTTCACGAAGCACTTTCCTACAAACTTCAATCGGAGAAGAATTATAAACTTTTTGTGCGACTATTGTTCCATTTGGGGTTGTCACAGCTAACTCAATATCTAATTACTGAGGTAATACGGTGATAACCTTAAAAAAATTCATAAATAAAAGATTGGATGGATCCAGAATCCGATGATACATTTTCGACTTTAGAGTGGATGGTAAGTGCACCTTTCACCACATCGTTATCGTACTCTAGATCGCTGATAGAAATTGTATGTGACTTTCCTTTGTCTTTAGACTTAAGAGTTTGTTGACGTCGATCATCATCAACAAACCTTGGATTAGGGCATTGATTTGCAAAATTCCCCAATTCGTTGTACTTGTAACATTGAAGTGTAGGAGGTGCACTCTGTATAGCCTTTTCTTTGTTCGCATCACTAGACCTCTTCTTCCCTTCATTGCGGCATTCAAATTCCCAATGACCTTCTTTTCCACATTTGAAACATTTACTTGTCCCATTAATACAACTCACTCCATGCTTCTTTCCACACTTTGATCATAAGGGAAAACACATCTTCTATTCAGTGTGCTCTTTAGATTTCCCTTTGAATTCCATTTTCCTCTTCTTATCAAACCCATATGACTGATGGGTTACTCCAATATCTATCTCAACCTTGAGAGCACATCGAATGATTTTCTCATAGATATTGAAGTCCCTTATTGCTAACACCCTTCAAAGACTTGGTATTAAGCCTCTAAATAATCAATTGATCTTACTCTCAGGTTGGATAATAATCCCAGAAGCGTACCATGCAAGTCATGTAAAATTTGTTTCGTAGGTACCAACAGATTCATCATCCTTTTGTTTTAGTTCAAGATAATCCTTCTTCATATTTGTTTAAAGAATACTAGGGAAGTACTTATTGAAAAATAAGTTCTTGAACTCATCCGATTACATGGATTCAATTTCATCTCTTTACCTCGTATTCTTGATAAGATTCCACCATTGATCAGCATCACCTTCTAAACAATACACTGCTAAGATGAATTTATCATGTTCAGAACATTGAAGAACTGAAAATATCTTTTTAGGGGTACTAATCCACTGTTCAGCAACTAATGGATCAGTAGACCCACTGAATGAGGGTGGATGCTACCTCATGAAGGATTAAATAGAATGTTGCTCCTTAATTTTCTCATTTGGAAGTCCTTCATGATTCATTGCTTGAGAAAGTTGTGTGAGAATGGCTACATGATTTCGCATTCCATCTCCCATAACATTTGGTTTCTCAGGGGGGCAATCATTTCATTGCTCGTCGCATTCCGCATTAACACGGTTCCTTCGGGTTCCAGCCATTGACTAAAGGCAAGAATAAATCATCTACACTGTCTCCCTTTTATTTTATCATATCTAGAGTCCCTTTTGGAATATCATACTGAATATCCTTCTTCCTGGCCTGGGGAAAGGAAAACATACAAAATGGTGAGCTCAAATGCTCACTAAGGGTAAACAAAAGAAATATCAATCACATCATATTCATAAGAAAATATCATTTTGGAAATATTAACCTGAAAAAGAGACCATAATTTCATAACATGGGATAAATAATAGTAGTGAAAAGTAATCCCAATAATCGTAACTTAAAACATGAAACTTTTTGGAATACAAAAATAATCATAAGGAATCATTTCATAGTAGTCAAGACTTATTTCCAAGACTATCTTAGCGGACAAAGTCCATTTCTGAACTGAGTTCACTCCTCGTTTCAGTCCTGTATCAATGAACCAGATTAAATTATCATTCCATCAATGTCTATCTCATGATATATAAATCGTTACTTAATGTATTGGAGGGAGATATAGGTCCCACCCATCTCATAATGATACAATTATTATGTGTTCCACATAATCATAAATCATAGCATAAGCCATGTAATAAAAATGGGATTCTTAAACATCATTCCATCATAACATAATACATCTAAGATAAAAGGACATCATAAAATTATTCGTAACATAATAAAATAAATGTAAAAATATGGATATTAACCGATCACTATATTATCTTGGATGGAAAATAATTTTGATAAAACACTTGAACTCCATTCTTTAGGAAAAATATCCTATCTACTTCAAAAAAACATATTACTTTATTAACATGTCATACAATTTTAAACTAAAAGAAGTTTATTAAAAATAAACATGAAAACTTGTAAGGGAAGCTTCATGGAAATAATGTTCTATGAAATCATAAAATTCCATTCATTCCGTATAAGTTAAAAAACATTCTTCTCATACTTTGGCCGGAAAAGTCAAAAAGTACCCCGTACCGAAAATGACAAAATATTCCTTTCATATATTTTACAAAAAACTCACCAATGGGTAAAATTGGATTCAAAAAATATTAGGAGGATATAAATAATATTATTTATTGAAAGAACATGGACTTGGATGATAAATATTCTCCAGTAATTACCGAAGTATAAACAATCTCGGATACAAATTGAGATTGGGAGATTTTTCCTTACCTTAGGTCTGATTTGCTTCGTACGTGTCTGAACCTCCTATATAATGTTTTAAATAAAGTTATTGAATTATTACAGAATCATACTTATTGTTATGATATCATATATGGTCATATTCTTAGATTCTTATTAGTAATATTTCATTGCTACTTGTTATTCAGGTGTTTATTGTTTTTTTCTTCTTATGCGTGTTTTGTTGAAAAAATTATTATTATTATATTTAGGTTATAGATACCTCATTTCCAGAAAGATATTAGTGTAATATATATCATATTTATTCATTAAATTCATTTATATTATCATTATCCAATGAAGATAATGTAGAATGAGTCGCATCACATCGTGGAGACGGTAGGCCGTACGTACGCAAGAGCGATGTTATCATTCCCATGATCATGGAATTGTATTGAAGTGTATATATACTATTTCAGAATCAATATCACTTTAAAATAATAATATATAGTTATTATTTAGAGAATTATTCCCATCCAAGTATGGTGGTGGTGGAAAATAGATTACACCACGGCGTGGAGACGGGATTCTGTACGTACGCACCCTCAGTGATTTTGTTTTCCGTGGGATGGATAGATAGTGAAATATGGTTATCTCATAATTATAACAACATATCAGTATATACATGATACTGATGTTATTACTTCATAAATAAATAACTAAATAAGAAGAAGTATAAGAAGAAATAATGTTCAAAGAATCGGTAACAGACATTACCTCTTCTTTGAAGACCCTCTTCTTAACTTCCTCTTAGGGCACTCAAGATTGTCTTTGATGAAGGCCAGGACCTCTAGGATGTTTCTAGGGATGTTGATAAGGGATATGGGAAGGTTTTGGCTGAGCTTTAAGGCTCAATTTGGAGTGAGGAAGAGAGGGAGGAGGTGCCCTTTTATAAGGGAGGAGGGGGCACTTTAAGAAAAACTGAAAATATTATTTTATAATAAAGTCATATTCAGATTTTAATAGCTCCAAATTTCTTTATTTCGAAGCTAAGGTGGGGATGGGTCTAAATCCTTTCAACCAATATAATTTAGACAAGTTTAGGTTACTATGATAACCTTATAATTTAGATTTAACTCTATGTTAAATAATTTATCTTTTACAGTGTCTTATTGTTTTCTTACACTATATGGTTAATAAACATACTATAACAAGCCAAAAGAACCCCAAGTTGTTCATTATTAATATATATGACCTTAACTAAGTCATGTGGACGAACCTTAAATTTTTTGGAATAAAATAACAATTAATAATATAATATTTTATTAAAAAACTATTTTATGTCAATTTTGACACTATTTGGTAATTGATTTTTGTGAAAATCATAACAGGATGATTAGTTCGAAAAAGGTTAATTAAATAAATACTAACATGTCATATTAACCTATAAAATTAGTTTAATTCATAGAATGTCTAAAATTACATTTATTTGGGTATTTATAACATCAATTATGTTAATATTTTATTAATAAGGTAATTACTGCATCATCATTGTGTGATAAATAAATTAAACTATTTAAGGTCTAAAAATTATAAATAAAATAACATTATATAGGAAATCTTATTAGATTTATAATTAATAGTTATAGTAGAATTTATCTTATTTATAACATAGTAAGAAATGTTTAAGTTATTAAACTTTGATTTTAACTATTTTAACTCTTCTTTAAATAAAATAATAATAAATGTCCTAATCTAATCCAAGTGGACCTAAAGTGTAATAATTTATCCCTATGGTTGTTTTTGGTCGAATTAAACTTATCCAATAGAATTAGAACATGTGTTAGGATAATAATAATATCATTTTTACCCTTAATTACCCAATTTACTTTTTAACCGTGGTAAATAAAAGTAAAAAGTTACTTTTCACCAAAAATTATTTTTATCTTATTGAACCACATTTTACTCCTTGATGTTTACCGTGCCTCTTGAATTTTTGAAATTCTACTTACAGAAGCGGTAATATTATGTTTTATGTAAATTACCAAATTCTCCTAGGAGGTGGGTAAAAGACGGTTAAAAGTTCAATAAACTTTTTTTATATCTAAAATTATTATAAAATGATTCCAATGAATTACATTCAACATATATATGTATTATATATCAATTTTCACATAAAATAAATTTAAATAAAATAAAAAATTATAAGAAGACGTTTTTTTAAATAGTATCCCTATGTTTTCACTATTCTTCAAAAATTGAAAGTTTTCAGAAAAATACCAAAATTTCCCCATAGGCTAATTTTGATATTCTAAATCCAAAAATAAAGACCAATTTGAAAAAGAAAATTTATAAAATTTCAAAAAGTGGGTATTACTATTCGTAACGGCTAGTTTTAATAATAATTTAATAGCATAACGTTGTTTAGTGAAACTCGGTATTGCGTACAACAGAAGATATCAAGGACGGTCGTGATTGCGTGTAAAGAAAGCCAAGATAGTGTTGTGTGTAGTGAATGATTCATTTGATGATGTGTATAACATAAAAACAAAATATTTATCATAAAAACCTCAGGTGTTACAGATATTTTACTTATACCCATCCATGAGAAATGTTCTAAAAGAGACCATTTTCACATGATTGTAATGGGATTTGAACGATATTGATTTATAGGTATAAAAGAATTCAATGTTCTTGGATATTATCATTCAAAACATTTCAATTTATGATTTACTAATGTCACATGCTATGATAATGGATTCAAGCTTGAGAGTGAACATGATTTCACTTATTTTCGAGATTGAAATGTAGGACGACCATCCAAATCTCATAGCCTCACTATATGAATAAAATATTTTGATTAACAATAACTATAAGTGGATTCATAAAATTTAATCATCGCCTAATCAGAATTCTATACAGCTTGGAGGAGCTCATTCCACGTTGTATTCTACGTCTCATCTTCAGGTCACAATTTATCCACCCTATCAAATGGATCTACTCATGCATTCTCCATCTTTTATAATAACTATTTCCAATCATCAACTACTACATCTAAATTCTAAAATTTTGGTTTACATGATCAAACTCATTATTGATCCTTTCCACCATGGCTCTATGATCTTCAACATGACCCAACCACCTTAATACCAACTCATCATGCTTAGAGGCTTTAGTGAGATGGATATTTCTTGATAAATAAAGGTGGTTCATGGAATCTGTATTTGGGATACAGGATTGGAGTACAATATACCTCTCTTGAGGTATAATAATCTTTATTACCACATCATGTATAGTATGATAATAAAACCCCCCATAGATGAGGAAAGATAAATTCTAAAATAATATGGATAATTTCATAGGAAATTTTCAAAGTGTTTTTTGATAAATAAGAATAAAAATTTCTTTAAAACTAGTATAATTGGAAATATCTAAATTTATGATAGTACTCTGATCTACCTCACATGGATGGTGGGATGGTTACAAGAACATGATCAGTAAGAGAGGGTCCAAACTCAATACCATCAACATTATATGGATCTGCGAGATCTATCTCCTTTTTCCTTCAAGGTGATAATATTTTATAGTATTATTTGGAAACAAATACGAGTATTTCAATAATTATAGAGCCATATTATTGAACCAATCAATACATAAACTTTTAAATTGATGGAATATTTGGGATGGTGTAGAACATAAATGCAGTTTTCATTTATCTAGCACCTACGACAGCCATTATCGCTCTTGCTTGAAAAGTATATGTTGCATCTTTAGATCACATGTTATCTTTACATTCATTGAGGGATACCCATGTTGAATGTGTATGTTTATCTATATTAATATCCTATATATGTTGCGTCTTTATATCACGTTTAATCTTAACAGTTCTTTTCAAATGATCAATATCAGTATACCAATATAAAGGTCAACCCCTGATGGATACCTTCATAATATTTTAATGTCAATTTAATTGGAAATGGTCTTCCCCTTTGGGTTTGGAATCTACCTGACACTCTCATCTATAATTGGTCCCACATATAGCCTAGGTAAAACCACCAATCTTATCGCATATGTCTCTAAAAAATAAGAGGTTATATGACCGTGGGTCATTCATGCTTGTTGTCTAACTAAACCTGCATCAACTCATGTGTGAGTTTATAAATAAAAATCCCAAAATATATAATGTTATGGGTATGTAAAAAGATTCAAAAACTATATGTTAGTCAAGATCAAATATGTTTTCACATCTTTCTTGCATGATGAATATTTATAATTTTTTACCATGAAGGTAGTCCTATGGGTAGAATAGATGGAACTATTTGGGGTTGGAATGCTCTTGTAGGATCTAAAAGAACCAATATTTTGGGCCCAGTTTCCCTAGGAGAGAATTATTTGGAGTCTCCCATTCCCAATGTGAGGACAAACCTAATAATAGTAAACCCAATATTATACATTAGGGAAGCTTGTGAGGGATGAATCTACAAATCTTCCTAAAAACTCAATGTGTATATGTTCAAGATCAGGACGACAATATGATGATTATTAGATAAAATATATTATACAAAATCTCCACCGACATCATATTCATCCACCATGTCTATCAAAGTATCCCCTCACAAGATTGGACAAGATAACTCTACCCTTAAATAATGGTATATATAAATCCATATTATTGAGGGTTGTGACCACATCAATAGGATTCTCTAAAAAAGAATGTTGTTAAAAGGAAACGATGAGATCACATCCTAAAAGATGAACATAATAATCCTGAAGTGATATCTAATTTACTTCAGTGGATGGGATCATTTTTTTATCATCCATTTCATTACATGTTTCATGGATGGACTCTGTATGATACTTGGCTAGTTATGGGGGTCTAACGTTGGAGATGAGGTGTCTTATAGACTCTACATGTGCCTTCATAGAATCTGAGATACCCTTGGACCCCTTGAATTTGAATTCTTTTAACGACTTATCTATGAGGAAGGAATACCCTGAATCCTTGTTTTAGGACAAGGGCTAGCCTCATCATCACCCTCTGAAGCAAAACTTCTTCCTCTACACTTTCACTGGAATTAGATATCTAAATATCAATTACATGTCTATAGAAAATATGTCTATCAAAGAGTAAATTGATAGAGGTGTTGAGATCTCAAATATACTATCCCACCACCTTAGGGTACAAAAAATATGAAACATTTTCATGTGAGGATATATATATCCATATCCACATAACAAAATCCATTTATACTAGAAATGGTGTTATATATCTCTAATGGATTTGGAATTCCAAAAACCATCGCACTATATCTAGTATTTTATGATGGCAGCCTCAAGGTGGAGACATACATGATTTTGAGGACAAATTTGAGTAACATTGGGGTTTTAACCCCATCTTCTCAACATTTTTTGTGGGAGGGGGGGGGAGTTAAAAATAATTTATTTCCAAAGATTCATTCCATCATTAGAAGGACATGTTATCTACCTTTATCACCCTAATCTTCGATCATAGTTTACCTTTAATATAGGAACTAGTTTCTCCAAAAGGTCTCATGTGTACGATGGAATCAGGATTTCAAAATAAGTCCATTTTATTACAGGATAATGACCTTCAACTAATGGGAGATGAATTTTCCACCATGTATCTTCATTAGTTATCATTAGATGGAATTGATGAGCCATCAATAAATATGTTATCTTTTGTCCACTGATGATGGATGGGGGATAGCTTTACAAACCACAATGAAATTATCAACCAAACATACAATGTGCATAACACTCACAAATCAACTTCCCATCGATTCTAGAAATATGAAATCCCTCTCGAAAAGAGATGATACCCCCTCTTAGCATGATATCTATATGAATCATTGATCAACATCCTGATAGGATAAATATAATAAAAATAAGTTAAAAATTCATAGTGGTTGAGTTGATCCATTATGTCGGGATATTTTAATCCTAATTGGTTTACCACACTTATACATTATAGATGAGGCCAAAATCAAGCATCCAGGATCTTCTGTTTGTTGATAAATTAATACCCTCTTATGGGGGATGCTATACATCCCCATATAATGTGAAAGGGCCCCACTAGTCGATACAATGACTTACCTTTATTATATATTCATTCATGAGTGACATCATTCCTATCACTTGAACCTCACGAATGGAATGCCTTCAAGTAGCTAACTTAGCCTCCATCACAATGGTTGTGACACTAACTTTAATTACAGATTCCTGAACATGTTGAAACCTTCCCTTAATAAAAATGGTGGTCAATAATGTCAGTCAAATTATAAGGCAAATGTTGAGGACAACCATCCTTCCCCACTCAATGAACTGACACTCCTCTTGTGTCGGTCAATAAGAACCGGCTTGTCTTTGAGTTTCATGGGTTGGAAAATTATGCATCATCCATGTTTAGGTTTTGGGTACTTGGAATGTAAAAAAGACATAATCCAAACAGAGAATGGCACATCCTACTCTGGGTGAGGTTCATTAAACAGAAGTTCCATTTCTGTGTCAATAAGATTTTTTGAATGATATAGGTACTATACTACTATTAGTAATCCAAAGAGGAGGAAGGAATTCATCACACATATCTCCCATAATCTATGACTATGGTATCATTCGATCACAATGAAGGAAAATACCAACCACTGCATGCACCAAATTGATGGTATTAGTATCCGAACACAATTAAAGAAGTAGTTGCAGAATAATATGATGGATTTTATGGGAATATGTCTATGATATCCAAACAAATACATATAATACTACAACCTAAAATTCATTTTTGAACTCCTCATAGCTCTAGTGGACCCATAAATGCCACCCATAGTCCATAACTAAAGATCTCCTAAGAAAATGGTATCATTTTGATAACCACACAGACCTGTCATTTTTTGTATCTTTTATTATGATTTTTTGACAGAAATTTAAATATAATTCTGATACTATAGTAGTTTCCTTTAGTGATATTGGAGTGTAACTAAAGAGAAACACTTGGAGTAGTCATCCTAAATGAATGATCCATTCGACAAGATTATTGTTTAGGGAATATTACTATTCTTGATTATCCAAGAATAAAGTTGAGTTAATAGAATTAGATCTAGGACTAGATGATCTGAGGGAATCCCAAATCCAAACAAAGGTAGCCAATTTAATACGGAATACCCTCGAAAACCATCACCCATATTTCATTTTATATATTGATCGCATGGGATTATGTTTCAGTTTGAATTATAATCAATAATACCAACCATATCATTCCATCACAACTTATCAGTGGAATGAGAATGTGAGGATTCCATTATTTTATGAAAAAAAACATAAAAATAATGTGTTGATATGTTTCTCAAAAATAGAGAAGTATATTACACTAAATAGAATGATATGTGATTCGTTAGGTGATTGGTTGGTCAACGAAGCATTAATTCCACCACATGGAAGATTCTATCACCATGAGGGATCATGGATCCACAATTCAATTTGTTGTATATATCATTTACGATTGTCGAAAATTCATCTACAAATTGAGAATTCTATATAAGGTAGTGGATTAAAAAATTGTTGAACCATAAAGTATAATATTTTTCCAAAGGATCTGTATTCAAGATCAAATTTTCTATGATAATAAACCAAAATAAACACTTAAAGGTTCACATTACTAGAAATGGTTAAAAACATATTAATCATTTATTTATTCATTATCCATGTCCAATATGGTTAGTAAATGTTAATATAATTACTTTAATAAATAAACCGTATTATAATGAAATAAAAATTTATTCCCTAAAATTCAACAAAAATAACCATTGTTTCAGAATAACCATTTCATAAATAACTATCCATAAAAATATTCTATACTAATATTGAATCCCAAGTAACTGAATGGATTATTCACTTATAACACTAAAATAAATTTATCTTTTATCCACATAATATGATAACACTTTCAATAAATAAACTGAATCAAAATATAGGCACATTTAAACCATATATTAATATAAATATTTATGAAACCATTATTCATAAAATAAAATCTAATAATGTTCTATATTAATTTATCATATAATATTCCCTAAAAAATAAATACCTCAATACTCAAATAGTCACAAAATATATTTTCAATCCCACTATTAATATATCATATGATATTGAATTGTGATAACCCATCTTACATTAATATAAATATAATAAACCCTAAAATTCACCAATTCCATTAAACATATTTACAAAAAATATTGGTATTATTCCTTAAATAATAAGTCAAATTAATCTTATTGGTTACATATACATCATCCAATGAATAAATCTCCTAAAATGTCATTATACACCTAAAATTTTATTTAATTAAAACTGATAAATGGGTGTCTAATACATTGATATTATTATTATTCATAAAATGATGAACCCATAATATAATCTATAACTATATTTATAATAATGGATGAAGAAAATATGATAAAAAATGTTATTTAATTATTTTGTTTGATAGAACTTATAACTACCCTAAACACACACTCCCAAATCCATCGATAAATTCATAAACATTAAATTTATATCTTTGATTCTAATGAAAGTGACCAAATTTTTGGAAACTAAAACATAAAAAATAAAAAAATTGATCATTTATATATCAATATACCTTTTCGGCTAATAGTTTTAGAGAACTATGGAATTATATTAAATAAACAATACCCCTGATCTTAAGTGAGTATCATCCCATCTATATCAATATTTTCCTATATAAAAATAACCCATCATCATCATCAATGTGAATAACATCTAGGTAAATTGAATGAGCATTATTCTTAATAACCCTGGGAAGAGGAAACCAAAAAATTTAACCTAACTTTCTTAGTATGGGTAAATATAACAATTAACTACTAAAAATATGGGTATGATGAACAAATAAAAATAAATGGGCATAAAATATTGTAAATCATACAAATTAAAAATCTATCAATAATCATGTTTATTGGAATAAATATTTAAAATAGAATTTTTCATAAGAATAAATAATTATTAGGCATGTGATGTCAATACTGATCGAATAAAAGATTTAATAACTACTACTAGAATAAATCAATCATTTTGGTACCTTGGGAAATAATTATTTTAAAACCCATAAAAACCTATATAAAAACCTATAAAATGGAATAACCAGATGTTATACATCACATAACCAATTCATTAGGAAACTATCTAGGAAAACCAATCATATAATCTATATTAGTCTCCCCAGCAACTCTCGGGGTGCACAAATCATCTATGATTTCCTAGATGCACCGGTGATCTATAATGGGAACAAAATAATCAAAATATTTTTTCAAAAAATCATTATTTGAATAAAGTGAATTGGAATTTAATATTATTATGGAATTCAATAAAAACATTCATTTTTTCCTTTTATTAATATATTACATTGGGCGAATAGAAACATGTTAAAAAACATCATATTTAAACCAATCATAATCAATATATAAAAATAATGAGTATGGAATAAATAAAAACTTTCTCAAGGGTTAATAGGTAACCTCATGTGTTTCTGAAATTGATGAATATAAATATCATTAAAAATGAATATATAAACATAATATTTTTAAAATAACTTTGAAAATCAAAACATTTATAATTTATTTTGAAACAAATCCTTTCAAAATAAAAATGTAAACATATAAATGAAACTTTAATGAAAATAATGGCGATAATTTTGAGAAAAAACATTCATTTCGTAATTGATAAAAATAAACAATTATTTTTAAATAATTTTTAAAATTGGATAACAAGTTACCCATTGGAAATTATTGAAAAATCTAATTTTAAAAAATATAAATATAGTAAATATTAAATAACATTATTAATTCCTTTTGGTATTGGAATGAACAATTTTTAAAACAACGATATAAATGTATAAGATTCCTTATCTAAAAGATTATTTGGAATTATATTATTTAAAAAAAAAATCATGATGTTTATTTAATCTATAATGGAAGGATATAAACTAAAAATATAGATGAAATTAAAAATCATAGTATTATAAAAGTCATATTTATTAATAATATATGATCACATAATGTCACATAAAATAAAATTTAGTATAAAAAACCTGATAATAATGGAGACTATAACATAAAGACAATTTCATTTTGGTAACATTTAATTTGTATGTCCCATGAATAAATAACATAATAAGAAACATAAAAAACCATTAAATTAAGTAAATTATTGATGAAAATATGAGTTGGGAAGTATATAAACTCCTGAAAGATGGTATCTAGAAAACAATACATATGTCCCATTGAATACTATTTTATATGCGATGGAATAATTGTGATTATAACATGGGAGTGAAAAATAATAAATCAATAGATAATGATTATCAAATGTAATAAACATTAAATAAGTTGAAAAAATAAAATATAATCAAATTTATTTTTTCACATAACCATAAAATATTGAATACAATGAATATTAAATATAACCTACTGAAAAGAAATTGAGTTTGGAAATTATTTACCACTTTGTAAATTTCATGTCAAATACTATTACATTAAATAATTCAAATATTAACATAAAATACAATATTTTTTAATGATTCTTGATATTACATGTAAAATTATAAATATATCACTATGTAAAATAACTATATAATGTCAAAATATGCCTCTATAAAGTGAAATTGAGATCAAGTCCCTTACCTTGAGTATGAATTATCACATACATTCTTTATCATTTTGTATAATAAAATTCGGTTAATTAGATAATTTTTTAAGGATTACTTTCTTGTTATGTATTCCATTTTATTTCACTTATTAACATGTTATATATGATTAATTTATCAATTAAGTTTTCTTTCTTTGTTTGGATAAGATTTATATTAAGTTTCAAATATTAATTATGTAGGTCAACTATGGTCATAGTGGTAATTATTTAAACATCCAAATAATAAAAATAATGAAAAAATTATAATGTTTATAAATAAATACTACTTTTAAAAACAATCATGAAATATATTTGGGATGATTTATCTGTATTGTAATCATGGTGACAGTAGCCCTTACCTATGGAATTATAATGATTACATTTATTAAACATCATTATGAAATGTATTTAATAATTATTATTTATTTAAATAATAATAATACTATAAACACCATATTATTAAATTAAATATAGTTATATGTTTCTTCCATGTGTGGTGGTGATTAAAAAATAATCACATCACTCAGGGGATGTGGTAATCCACACAAATTCACGAACGGCATTATCATTTTTTAGTGAGAAAAAATTTAAGAATTAATATGATATGTTATATTTTAAAAATTATAATTATGTTATTAATATCATAAATATTTGATATATATACCATATACTAATTTAATGCTTCTTTATAACATCCATGGAAACCATCAATGAAAATGCATGACATCATTTTGTGAGGAAATAGTCCGCCATAAACATGTGCAACATTATCATATCGCCACAAAATATAATGTAAGCTGGTATGATTAATATATTAATTCTAATAGTACAATTATTTTTTAAATATCAGTTACATAAATTAATTCAATCATTATAATAATCCAAGATAACAGGTGACAAAAATCGAATCATATTTATTCGTGAGGCGATAGTCCACCGTACATAAAAATGATGAATTATATTCTTATTTTTAGTAGGAGGAGATATATTTATAATATTATATTAACATAAAACATCCAATTATATGTTATGTACTACAATTTTTATATAAAAATAGTTAAATAGTATTTTTTATGTATAAGAAGAAACAAATAAATATTACTATTTAAAAATGATACAACTTCTTTGAACAACAACATCAGATAAAAACCAAAATAATTCAAAGGATATATTTTTTATCTTGAAATGGGATCTTTGTAATTTTTAATGAAATAAAGATGATATTTTGATAGGAATTGGAAATTTCCATGGATTTTGAAGGTGTGAAGAAGAATGTGGGTGTCCTTTTATAAGTGAATTTAGTTGCACAGTTGAATGTTTTTAAATGAATAAGATCTCACCACATTTTTTACATTGAGAAGGGATTCAAAATGGACCATTAAAAGTAATAATAATTAATATGGTCTAAATATACCCATAATTTGTTTTACCTATTTTATATCATTTTATCCCTTATCGTTTTTAACCCACCCACCCTCCCCACTGGTAAGTCCATTCTTACCTTATCCATTGTAATTAATTTCTACTATTTTGATAATAAATTATTTAATTTTTTTTTTGAGAATATTAGATAATATATATTATTATGTTTCCAAATATTTAATAATTTTTATGAAAATCAATTAATATAATTGGCATAATTTAATTTAAAATTAAACCCCTAAGAGGGATGAAAATGTGGGCTTTTAAGAAGTTTTTTCATGAAACAAGTTGATTTTATAATAACTATATTGCTATTAATTATCATTATATGAATATAATATTACATTATTATATATATATATTATTTAAACATTTCATTAAAATTAATCATCATTATAGGTTTTTTTATTAATTAAAATGGAGAATCATTATGCACTTAAAAATACATTTAAAAAAATATATGTTAAAGCCAAAAAATAAAATTACACTAAAATCCTGTATAAAGATGATTAAAATGAAATTATATGGTTAAATTTAAGTTAATTAGTATTTACATTACATTGAATATTATTTATTTTATAATGGGACTTATACATTAATTACTTCATTTAAAATTAAGATATATTTTAAAAAATAAAAATGTTTAACTATTAATTGAAAAATTAATGTTTTCTTAATAATTCAATGGTTTTCAACCTAATTTAATTTTTGTAGGATGGATTAAATAATTATTCCATTTTATCAAATATATTTTATGATATAGCTGGAAATTAATTGTAATATTTTTTAACAAAAATAATAGCAAATAATTTTTCATAGAAAAAATATTTTGAGGGAATAAAATTACTTTGCTAAAGATTAATTGATTATATAAAAATAATTTATAAATAAATTTATACTTACTAAGTAATATATATATATATGTATATATTTTATAAATCAGTTTATAATGTTAGTAAATACTAATTTAATAGAGAAATTATAACAATCATATGCACAATAATATTACATCATGATTTGATTAAGCTTGGTGTTATGTGTCTTGTATTCTACCAAGAATTACTTCCTTTTTTTAAAATATTATTGTATTTTTGGTTAATTATCTAATTTTAATTACTATAAAATTTATGATTAATTTTTTCCTTTAAATTTTAGTAATGTCAATTAGTTTATTTTCAAATAAATATATTACTATTTATAAGATTATGTTATTGGCACCATTGGTGATATATTACTGAATTCTATTCTAATACCCTATATGGTCATATTAGTATATATGAAGACATTATATATAGTATATCAATCTAAGAATATGTTTACTTGGATATTAGGATATAGTATCCTCTATATTTTGTGATATGGGTATGGGTAGAGGCTTGATTTTTTGAGATGGTTTCCATATTTATGTTTGTTTTCATTTAGTTATTCATCTATACGTGATCATATATAGTGTAGTATATATAAACTCATAATATGTTTGAAATTTTATGGATTCATTTATTGGTAAATGATTATTTAAATGATGATTATAATTTTTATATATTGATAAATGATAGAATATTGATTGTATAGAATCCATATCATTTGTTACAGAACATCACTATTAGTTGATACAGACAATCATATACAAATTCACTGTCGAGGACAAATAGAGCTACTATAAGTTTCACTATATAGGTGGGTCATTTGAGGAAATTACATTGAACTTTAATGAAATATAAGATCTTATTCAATCATATATCTTCTCATACATTTGTTAGTTTTAAATATATATATTGTTTTATATATAATGACATTTTTTTGATTTATTGGAGGATTATATGATTAATATTTTAGTAATTATCCAAATAAAAAATTTGTTGTTACTGAAAATATATATGGAGACATGTTAAATTTAAATTCATTTATTTTTGGGGATATTTATTGAATACTAATTTTATTATTAAAAAATTTATAGTAAATGTTAAATATCAAGATTTTTTTATTAATTTAGGATGTTAGAGATGAAATTATAGATATCATTATCCGTATTTTATGACAAACATATAAAATTTTCTAGTAAAAGTGAAATGTGTTATAAAATAAGAATTTTATATATTATTCCAGATAATAAAAGAGGGTTATAATTGACCAATTATTAAAAGGGGAAAATTGAATATTTTGATATTAAATTCAACTAATTTTATTATATTAATGATTATACGTTTCTAGATAAAATATATGAGAACAATTAAAACAACATAATTAATTTTTGTGGAAGTTTTAGAAAGATATATGTGCACTGACTTCTTGATGCCATTATTTTATGAATATTTTTATTCATTTATTTATGGAAAAGAGAAAATGGTTATTATATTTTCTAAATGTTATTGAATTATAATTTTTATAATTAACTTCGTTATTGTTAATTGAATATCTATGTTCATTAACTACTGGTACGTAACTTCTCAAATAATAATGGAAGGAATCCAATTTTAATAAATGGAATGGTTGTAAAATTATTTTTGAATTGTAAAAAAAAATTTAATAGCTGAAGTATTTTCTCAAAACCAACTATGATATATTTTCTACAATAAGTGCGAGAACTATTCAATGAACCATTACATGAAAAATAGGGATATAGTCTTCTAAACATGGAGATGAAATGTGTAAAAATATTTTTTTTCTATTTTTTTCATTCAATATTACATGTTTTGTGTGTGATTTTGACAAGTAAATATTGACCCATTAACTCTTTAATGTATAGAAGATATGTTTTTAAACAAATGGTAATTGTTGGAAAATTTATCAAACCTACCTTGTCAATATAGATCACATTGTTTATTAGGGCACCACTACTAGCCAAGCAGTCTTGTGCTCTCTCTAAAATGATTAATTTTAGTTTTATATCTTATTAAATTAGAGAAATTCATGTTTATTTATTAATTATTCATATATCTATATTATTATATTTGTATCCATCATTTTATATTTTTGTTCTTCCTTAATAAAGGCAATGGATAATTTGAATTCTCTCAATAAACGAAATTTATATAATTAATGAAAAAAATTATCAGACATGGAAGAATAATATAATATTAGTTATAAAAATATGTACTGATGATGATCCATGGTGTAGTGGTATTAAAATATATAGTTTTTTCTAGAGTAATCCAATTCATATTTCGTATCACTATGTCATGGATTAGTGCATTAAATAACATGAGTTATGTGAGAATGCACAACAAAACCATTTTATCCATGTTATATTTCTTATATAATCTTTAAAATCATTGATTGAGATTTAAATAATGTAAAATTTCTATATTCATTATTCAAATTATAATAAATTAATCCTAAAGATCATTTAAACAATAAAAGTATTTTTAGTACTAGGAAATGTTTTTGAATAGATTATCTATATCCAAAAAACTCATATTTTTCTATCTTATTTTAATATAATTATATTATGTATCTAGTATGAAATCATTTTTTATATATTGTATTTTGATTTTAGTTCATGAAATGAACATGAGTTTGAAAATTAATGAGAAATTAATTAATTTCTAGTTTATTATTAAGGAATTTTGTTTTCTAGAATATAATTATTAGATCAATCAAAGGGTCAAAATAATTATGTATATAGAAATTATGTCAATTAGTTAGATGGAATTAATTGGATATTTTTTAGTAGAATAATTGACCAGAGGTTTTTTCAGTCTCCATGGGATTATTAATTAAGGGAAAAGGGTGAAATGGGGGGAGAAGGAATAAAAGGATATTATTTTTGAAATTAGAATATTTTCAATAATCATTAAAACTAAAATAATACATTACAATAATTTTTGAGTTTCAGTTTAAAAATATAACTGTTAATAAACAATAGAACTCTTCTGGAAATGACACTAACAATATTATTAAAAACAGAATATATCCCCCATGTAATGAAATATTAATCGAGGTAATTTTTGAAAACAAGTATATTAGTATTAGTATTTTTTAAAATTATTTTTAAATAGAAACTATTTAATCTATGTTTTCATGCTGCTTTGATTCTCCTCATCTTTCCTCCATCATAAGAACCCCTATTATTCTCTATCAACCATAGCCAAAAACAACTTCTCTTATCATTCCTACCATACATGAACCTCCACTAGAATTTTACAACTTCATCCATTGAGTTATCTAATCATTATATTTTCTGATATCATGTTCTCATTCTACACAATAGATTTGCCTTTTCACTGAAACATCTCTATCTCTATTGTAAGTTCCATTAACCTCATTCATATATCTATTTTTTATATATGGTACAAGTTTTGTTCCTAAAATAGCATCTCTTATATAATCGTTATTATTTATTGATTTCAACCTCCGCCCTAATATTTACATATTGATATAGAATTGGGTATTTATAGATGTTTCGTTCCATTCTATTAGATTTTTTTACCATGATGTTGGATAACCATATAAAACTAAATTACTGAGAAATTTTAAGCGACCTTATTTATGATGTGTACCCTATCATTCCATCTTTATAGACTCTTTCTATATAAATATAATGATCCAATAATATTTTACATTAATTATTTATTGTTATTTTTAATATTAAATAATATATTATAAATTGTTCATTGATTATTTATGGAAAAAATTTTGGCAAGTTTTATTTTTTTGAATTATTTTTCCATGATATATTCAGGAATTTTGTTTTAAAAATTATTATAATAATTTCACTATATATATATTAAATATTTTCAATTAATTTATTTTTTGGCACCTGTTTTTTATATATTATCTATTAGGAAAATAATGATTACTGGATTTTCTCATAAATTACACTACTAAATCTTGATAAAGTTGGTTATAGAAATTTTCAAAATGAATAAAGTTTATATTTTCACAACACTACCCACATATTAATCTGGTTGGGTTTCGGAATCTGTCATAGGATACCAAAAACCTAAACTAGATTAATTTTATTAATATTTATATTTATAATTTATAAAATATAAAATGATAGTTATGTTATTAAAGGATGATGATCGTTGGGTGAGGGTGGGGCAGTCTCTCTAGAAGATATGTGAGTGAGTGAGGTGATTCGACATGGGGGATTATAAACTACTACATTTCAATAACTATCTCCAATGTTGGACAATTACTTAGTATGTGGACACTTTCCTAAATCAAATATATTGATCATGAAGTAGGTATTTATAATCTAAGCACTCAATTAACTATATCGATTGGAATTTACTCATATGATCCCACTCTCTCACCTCTCATCTTACATTTCCCATCGAATGACATATATTACATGAATGAAATTAAAAATAAAAAATTAAGAAAATTATCTATGATTAATTGGGTTTTGGTAAAAATTAATTTTAAATAAACGGGTTCAGGGATAGGGTTAGGTTAGTATTAATTAGGATTTAATTGTGTTAAGGTTAGAATGAACCTATATGGGTAAAGGTAATGGTATCTGATAATTACCTTGTAATGAACCCATTTTCATATATAGTTATATGATATTTTAATATTATAAAATATGATATCATAGTATCAATTTATTATAATTAAACTGTATTTTCTTATTTTTTATTATTAAAATGTTAATATATAAAATATATTAATACATGATATGTTTTATTTTTTTAACATTTTATATAATTAATATGAATAATATTTTTAAATATAAATTTATTAATAGACTAAAAATGGATTAATGCTACAGTATTTGAAAAATGAATACATCTCAATAAGTTATGTAGAAGGAGGCATTTTTGTATTTAAAAATTGTTAATGTATGTGTTAAGGGATGAACAAAATGAAAATGTTGTGAATGTAATTATATAAAAATAATGAAAATATTAAAATTTTAAGGGAACATAATATTAAAATATTATCCCCCAAGATATGTGATATTGATTTTCCATATGGAAATTAATATTATAGCATGTTTAATATGAAATAACAATCTAAATGAATAACCATATACATAAAGAGTGGATAATGATATTCATAACATGATTAATGATGTTTCTTTCATTACCAAACAGTTATTCTCAAAAATATAATAATGGATCTATAAAACCTATTGAGAGGACATCATAAGACAGTAATGAGATAAGGAAAATGAGAATGAAAATAAATTTTGAAAACAACAAGAAAATAAAAGAAAGTAATTCTTTTCACATAACAAATCACACATGATATGATGAACCTAATAACATATATAGCACATCAAAATTAATATTGTAATGATGTGGTTTCTCGATGACTTCAAAAATGAAATTAATTTTCCACACGAGGCTATTTTTTGATTCTACTTGTAAGAAAAATATATTCGTCCATCTAATATATAGACTAATTCCCCAAAAAATAAATTTATTTTCAGAGGTAATTTTTCATCCAATTACATAGAAAGTGAAATTATTTTTTTTGTGAGGTAGTTTCTCAAAACCCCCCAAAAATTATTTTATTTTCAAATAAGCCATCTATTATCATCCACTGTAGAGCATCAGATATTTTATGTGGATATACATTTAATGAAATCATTTAACTTTCACTTGGTACAAATACTTGATGTTTTCCATGATAAAATACTTATATGGACACATAAGATAACGTTTCACTCATTATGCACAAAGAATAGAAAACTCCCACTAAAGAAGTCCACCACAAAACGATTGTAACATTAATATCCATATTTTAAGAAATTGGAGAAGTAACTAGTCATCACGAATAAATAATTTCTTCATTATGAATCAATACCTTTATGGAGGATAATACTTTTTAGAGGACCCATATTGGATTTTTCATCACATATTACAAGACCAGTATGAGAAATGAGGTATCTATAGTGTATTTTAATATATACTCTCAACACCCTCCCTTCGAATAGTCTTTGGATTCATATTATTTAATTTTTAGATATTTTTTATTGGTTAGCTCGTATGAAATCATATCCCCAAGGAAGTCCTAAGTTAGTCATCCTCTAAGGACATAAGACCTGTATGATCTAGCTTTAAGGTACACTAAAATACCCTTCTTTCAATAATGTAATCCCTTGGTAATATATGTACTCAACATAACCTCCCATGAATATGAGGTCCTCAGGATGTTTAAAATAAATAATTCCCTTTTTTACTAGGTTTAGTGTGTAATAGATATTATCAAAAAAAGTATTTATTTTTGCGACACTCACCTACCACATATTTCTAGAATTGTGAATCTAATTGTAAAGAATGTAAAAATAATTTACCCCCAATTAATGATTTCATAATCTCTATATTGGGATTTAGAAATATAATATATAAGGGAAATGGGAATCTCTACTTGATTAAACCCCTAATATTTGTTCCTGGATTTGTATCCATATCCCATCCTTCATCCATCATTTTATTGGGGCATATATTCTAAAATGGGTGTCCCTACAGAAGTGAGACACTAGAAATTCATTCAAGATATCATACATATAAATCATTCTATATACCATCCCTTATTCATCAATTGAAGTGGAGGTAAGTTCAATCATGTTCATCAAATATAGGTATACTTCCAATCCTAATGAGATTGTGTGATATGAATGATATTTTTTGTCTCTTATTTCAATCATCTTAAATGAAAAACATGGATTTAGAGATTAGTGATTTACTTGTATCTAGAATAATAATTATATCTTAATTATGAGTCCCGTAAATATAATCCCCAATAGTTACAATCTATGCGGTCCTTGATTTTTGTTCCTTATAAATACATAATATTCCTCTTTAAGGTTAAAACCAAACATCATCTACTCATTATCATATTTATTTTCATATATTCCAAGTAATATAATTTCCTCACATTGAATATTCATTTCAATGGGGACTTATTAAACCCATTATCATTACACATTATTCATATTATTATTTATCATTAAGGATATAATTTCATATAAATATCAACCCAAACTAATCGGGCCATATCCCCTGGGAGATAAACCTTAGAAGGGACACTTGTGTGTAATCCACACACTAGTATTTTCAATAAACATTTATCTTAGAAATCCATATTACATGAAGTTACATGGTCTAGTCCTTGTCACGTGACCTAAAAATTATTGGAATTTAGCATTATGTGGCATTGAACTACAAGGTTTTGGATTCCATTCATGGGGATCTTGGGTCTCATCCAAACACTTAAATAACAACCATTTCCTTAGATGATGAAAAATATATGATCTTCGAGATAAATGGATTTAAATAATAGTCATAAAATAATTGAAAAATAATTCAGAACCACTCCTACTTACTTTAGGTACCATTTATGAAGATCCTCTGATACGTAAATATGGTACTGTTGAGAGAAATACTTTGATACATATTTTTCGATCCATAGAAAAATAGAATATATTATATAATGATGGTACCATTTATGGAGAACCTAGGATATGTATATATGATTACATTTATGAAGAACCAATGATATATATATATATATTTATTTTCATCAATACATATTAATAAATGACTTATATCATATGTGGAATAAGTAACATATTAGGATTTGTGTATGATTCATAAGAATATGTTAATTCAATATGAGAATACTTGAGTAAAGGTAATAATACCCACCAATAGTTATTTAAAAGTTTGACCTATCATTGTATCATCCAATGTGAATTCCTAAGAATAATTTAAAAAATATGCCAATGGTAATCATTCTATGAAATGAAGGAAGGTAGCCCATCACATATGTTAGAAAAATTTGGTGTGTTTAGATCCATGAATAAACTCCATTAGAAAGTATTCAAAGAATACAAGAAATTCACAATGGATGAATAACCACACATGCTATCGGGTACAACAAAAAATCTTGATCCTATCATGAATATTTTATTAAAAAAACAATGTCACCCACATGTTAGGATATTTTGACTTATGTACTTTTATGAAATAAAAATAGTCAAATATGAATCATATTATGTAATAAAACATGAATGCGTTTGTTTACATGTGATTTTACTATTATTAGTTTCCATGGTTTTTCTCTCTAAACCACATACACATCCTCCCAAACTCCATTCAACCTAAATAGAATATTTCCATTCAAGAAAATTTTATGCATCTATCACCACATGTTCACTGTGCACGTAAAACTAGAGGACACCGCCTCCCAAATAGAATCATCAATATTGGGTCGAAAATGAATTGATTTTAGATGATCATCTTAATGTTACTACCCAACCCTAGAAATTATATGAAAATACCTATAGGATATGAAGCCTTATAGTCCATCAACATAGTGATGAGTTGTTATAAAGAAGAGAATAAGATCATGTTATATTTTTAACTCATTATATAGCCTTTCCATGAAACATAACAACATGTTAGTCATTTTTCTTAAGGAGGTTAATTGGGAGGTCTTTAGTGTCCTCATATTAATCACACTATAGTTTCTTTGATGGAATCCTACCAGGATCTGTCACTTCTAAAAATATGCTGCATTTTACCATCATCTAATTAAGGATTCTTCCATACAACCCCTACTTAAATCACACAGACCGAAGAACATTGTTTATCCCATAAAGTATATAAAATTATCAAAAAATAGGAGTGGGAATATATCCCCATTTCCTATAATGAATTCTTTAAACATAATATGATAAAAATATTTGAGTTAGATCATATTTTACATGTACCAATATGTATACCATCATATTATGGAAACTTCAAGAGAAGTTTGATGGGATACCCCAACATAAAATAGGGTAGACCCATATTTCTACCTCCACAGATGAATCTAATCAATTTATTTATGTATGAATGAGAGTAAAATAGTATAAAAATAGCCCTACTCTAACAAACGAATGTATATATATATTCTTGTTTTGGATATAGAATATTTGGGACATAACCAAGAAGAAATGCAAAGAAATTCATATATCCCTTACAAAATTATAAAAATAATTCAATATATTTTAATAGTAATAGTACATGTAAAGGATAAGACACACAACACATCCCCCACCATCAATGTAACTCATAGACATAATCTAAAGGTTACTGAGTCATAAATACCCATATTATTTGTCGTCTAGAAGGGTCCTTGACACACTACTATGATAAATGGATAATAATGTGAGGAACAGATTAACATTATAACTGAATGTTATCAATCAATTAAAATAATAACATGTGGAATGAAACACATCCCTACCAATACCACAAAATCATACCAAAATAAGCCTACAAAAATAAAAGGTTCACTCAGATAATATACTATATATGAACTTTGATGTTCACAAGACAAAAATTCCACTGCTCGATAGAGAGAAACTAAAAGTAAGCCTCATGAAGGGTGATCCAATATATAAAAGTAATCCCACAACCCGAGTCTACTGAATAATATTATTCATCAGGAAATTAATATTTATTAATATTATTCCATGATATCGATGAATCATTTTTAGATCAATGAAACAATATTTTTTATTTAAAATGCCCTCCCCAAAAATTTTCTAGTAAAAAAATTTGGCGTTATCTCATTATAATTTACCACAAAGGCCTCATTTGGGGATATACAGATATTTATTATGAGAATATTTCTCTTGATGAGTACTAAAGAATCCATCATTGACTTCAGAAGATTAAATTGAAGTAAGGTGACTCTCATTGGAATATCCACCCAAATTACCCCAATAGAATATGCTATAAGAATCCACATTTTTTCCAAATATTATTCCATGATGTTATTCCTCCCAATGATGGTGTCGACTAAAAAGGACTAACATATGATGATATCTCTTATTCTATATATGGTATTCTTATAGCTAAATCAATTATGAAAAATCCCCCATATTATGAGTTACTTCAAAAGATCAAACCAATAATTACTGATTCCTTGTAATTGTCAAGAAAAATTCTTTTTCATCCTCAAGATTTCTTAATGTAATGGTCATTTGCGGAACTAGCCTTTAATATCGTAAATTATAGTACAATGGATGAGATTTTGGTTCACCATTCCTCCTTCAATAAGGTAGAAAACAAATGAACCATTTGGTCATTAAAGGTAGTGTAATTTATCAAATGATTCTAAGATAATAAGTTTGTTATGAGGAATAATGTTTCCGAGTTTAATATATCAGTCATGTTCTCTCCCTTGACCACTCTTCAGTATTCTATTCTAAAAACAGTGATATGGGAGTCCATGAATTATATTTATCTAAATAATTGGATGAAAATTCATCATTTTAATGTGATATTATTTCTGTGGGATAGATAGGATAATAAAATTAATATAAATGAATAAATTATCATATATATTGTCATAACATACCATTTATAGGTTGAATAATTGAATTTGGGAAAGCACTGTGATGTTATTCAATATGAATTTGTTAATTATTTACACAATCTATGTCAATTTATTACCTATTCCCCATCATGTATTGGTATCAGGTAATGTGGATAACATAAATAATTTAATTTCACCCCACTATATAATCATCAATCCCACATAAGGAGGCATTATATAATTCCATATTTATTAGCAGACTCCTAAAAATTGGTACTTCCTATAAAATATTTTATGAGAAGATGGAATCCTTCATGATCAAATCACAAAGTCATCAAGATATATGAGAGAAACATATAAAAAGAATCTTTCATCCATAATTTGAGAATCTTGGGAAGGATTGTACCATATGTAAATAAAAAACTCAAAATAAAAAAAATCCTTTTTAATTAATCAACTCATGTTCAGACCATGAGTTTCACCCAAATCATGCATAAAAGTTCTAGAGGGTCAAGATAGAATCCATGATTCTTTGGTTTTCTCAATATAGGAGGATCCCTATATCCTAGGGCTAGAGGAATATTATTAATATCTTCCTTTTTAAATGTCTCCATATATGACTCAAAATATTTCACCAATGGAAAAGTAGTAACCCCAACTTGTTGGGCTAGGTATATTTTTACCTCATCCTCCACTGTGTGGATATCAATCTATTAACATTCTTAAAATTCATGATAAAATTAGACCTTAATGTTTTTTTGGATATTTTGGCCCAGATTTAATCATGGTAATGTGATAATATTTTTTTCTAGGGAATCCCTCTCGATTACTATTGATAAAGTAGAACTACGTGAAACCATGATGGAATAGATTAATCCATATAGTGGCCAGAAGCCGAACAGAGTTATCAATAAGATTATCACTCCTGAATGTCATGACATTTTAATGGATGAATCAAGGGTGATCACCCATCCTACCCTTTTTATGTTCATGTGATTCTTTTAATACATTATGGGTCATTAAAAATCATCATCATTAGACTTGTTGATGATAAAATACAAAAACAATAGTCCATGGGAATAAGACATGGATGTTTATATTCAATATACGGTCTAAGATAATGTTTTTGAATAGGTTTTGTGTCCAATATATCATGGAATTAGAAAAATTAAGGTTCCATAAATTGAAAAAATACAACATATTCAGGGAAATTTAATCAATGGAACAAGTAAAGGTGTAACAAAATCCCAACCACTACCTAAAGAATTTGATCATGTTATGATTGAGGAAATATTCACATAGTATGATATTAATATTATTTAATTGAATCGAATTAACAAATAATTATGTATTATAAATATACCTTGTATATATATTGTTCAATCCAAACCTTATCTAACTCTACCAATAGATCTCTCTCTATATAAAGAAACTACTATAACAATAAAATAATATCTAAGACAACTGCTCAATCTAGAAACATGAAAATAAATATAACTGGTTCTAATGGTACATGAATATTAGGTGTTCCCTCCATTAGGGAAGAATCAAGAGCTATAACCAATGAACTACCATAGTCCAAACCATGATGATAATCTACTATAAATATAAGTGGACCCAACATATCTGACTCCACAATTCGCCGCCCCTATTAAAATACCCGATCCTTTATCCATATCATAAGATCTCTTTTAAAAAACTATGTAATTAACAACCCAATTTGTGGCCACGGAATGATGGCATGTACTAGTACAATAAGAGATAAAGTCGTACATTGATTGGGTAGAAGTAATTCATCCACCACACATAATTGAAAATAATAAATTTCAAAAGATCAATGGATTGTTGGATACAAGTCAACACCTAAATCATTTTATATCATAGGATTTCCATAGATGGGAACCCTTCAGAAAAAATGATATATCAAAACTCAGGTGTATTGTTCATATTTTGGAGAAAAAGTTGTTTTCCTAGTTACTTGTTTATCATTGAGGTTAATAAAATGATGTTAAGATCTCATCCAATATTTTTTATTGATTCAACTATTCCCTATGAGAAATAGAGATCCATGACTTCTCAAATTGAAAACAATGAGATAATGAGATATCTTTGATTTTATTTATAATTGGAAGAATTTTATTATACTTTATAAATCATTATATTCCTAATGTAGACTTTTTGGATCATTATATAAAGAACCACCATAATGATTTGGGAATTCAACTAACTCCCATAATGTATCAAGACAGGTTTTATAACCATAAAATAATTTACTATGGTTTGTAGATTCCATTTAGAGATACCAATCCATGTCTCAACCAATAATGAAAGTGCAAGGAAAGGGAACAATATAGTGGAAACCCTAGCTATCACACTTATGAAAACACTTTTTTCAGCTTTATCTGGAAATCCTACATCATATCAAATAACACCTTATCATAAATTTAAACAAAAAAATTAATATACCCATTATGATGATTAAAAAAGTGAAGAAACTTATTTAATTTTTGGATTGGATGAATAAAATCTATTTCTTCTGAGTTGAACAATGTCCTGGATACTGTGTAGTAGTTATGGAAAATAATTTAATAAGATATGAAGTGTTTAAAATATTAAATTAAATGTTTTTCAATGACCACCATTATTAATTCTCCATTCAATAAATATTGGGTCACATCATCTATGATTATTTATTAAAACATTTCTGAAGAAGATAATAGATTTCAGTAATATAAAATTGGGGAATCCAACTATGTAAGTGGGATGTTTTTATACTTCATTACCATAAGAATAATGTGAATGAAATGAAAATTAAAAGTATTCTTGTAGATATCTTAAATGATTTGATGAAAATAATGATGACTAATCATACTCATGCTATCCACAGGGAATAAATAAACCAATTTTTTATTGCAGCAATATGTTCTACTATAGTTTAACCTACCTTTTAGACACCACAATACTATAATATATGATCGTATATGTAATGAGGTAACCAAAATGAAAAAATTCAAATATGGGAAGATGAACCCATACCAATTCCAAATCCAGTGCTGAACCATTCAGTCATGATGCCTCAAGTCTTAAGGGGGGGGGTATCCACCATCCAGAAAATTGGTACCACATGGGTACAACCCTTCGAAGTGGAATCCTCATTAGATAAAGAATTAATATTTTATTTCATTATTTTAATTAATTTAATATATCTCTTTTTGATGATGTTTATTATTATGAATTCGTGTTCACTATGAATGAGGTGGTAACTAGAGTCTAATTCCGCAATATCTAAGGGATAGAGAAATATGTATTCATAACTATACTAATTATTGTAGCCACATATCTATTCAATTAATTTATGATACTAAATCCCATGGGAAATGTCTTAATAAAGTCCATAAAAATCCTCAAAGTTTTCTTATATTTGTTAAGATTCATCTATACCTGTTATTTTTGGAGGACTTACAAGAGGGGTTAAAACAGTAAAATTAGGTAAAATTATTTAGAAGACCAAGTATACATAATCCACCATTTACAGGAGTGACAATATTTTTTAGATTATATGACCAGACTAACTGATGTACTTATGTCCCTAAAGATTCCCTAAAGGTGTATCCTAAATATTTTGATGAATAGACCTTTGGATAAAAAATAAGACGTCCAGAAATAATTGGTTACAGTTTTTGCCAAAATTAAATCATAGATTCTGTCAATTTTACAATATTTCTCCATGTGGTACTTGTAGAAACCCAAATAATATATCATGAATTAAAATTTTGGGTTATCATTGCTGAATTATATCATGTAGTGATCAATCCCAAGTAGAGTGACATGGTTTTCCCTTTCACTGAGTTGGACATGAATAATATTCTATATTGATACATTAAACCCTTATCTTAACATGGAAATATATATTTACTTGATATTTTATCAACCTCCATTGATAATGGCTCATGAATATAGCTCATTCTAGTATAAATGATTTATCGATTGAGTTAATATTAATATAACGTACCCCTTTATACTATAAAATATTAGGGTTATGAGAAGAGTGATAAAAATCATCTCAGTTGAATCAAATATAAAACTCAATTCTCTGACCATATATTAGATTTTAAATTCTAGGATGTTTAGTAGGATACCAATTTCAACAAACTATTAAGGGTGCCTATATTTTTACAATATGATGTTGTCCTTTCATAATCCTATCCATTTCCCACATATTATGTTAATATATAAATTATTATATTTCACAATTAGAATGTTCAATTAGTACCATGTGGATCTTAATACATTAATGCATGATTTTAATGAACATAATGATAATAACCAATGATTGTTGATTTCTCTCAGCACACAATATAAAATTTTTAAGAAGTGACCTTAATATAAATTTTTAATAGAATAGTAAAAAATAAATATTTATCATTATCCAAATCGAAACTAAAATTTTGTAATAGTGTATATATTCATCAAATCTTACAATACTAGTTACATTAACAAAATCTAACATCAATGAAAAGGTATCTTATTTTCACAACATCAATAATACAATATTAGATAATTCCCTTGTTTTATAACTAGTTATTTCAAATAACCCAAAATAATCAAATAATTTTTGAGTATATCCTGTAACATTAATAAATAATAGAAATAACCCTACTTAATCTTACAAATTTAAGGATATTGGTACCTCTTCTAGACTCGTAGACCCCATTAACCACCCATTCATCTTAATATTAGTGTAGTGTAAACAGAATATGAATATAACCTCAAAGAATAGCTTCTTGTTTCAGAGGAAGGTGTATCCACCACTATTAATGGTATTTAGTTGATAAATATCACTATAGAAGAATATATGTGAACAGTAATGATTGGAATGACCATTTATCAGGATGAAAAATAGCTATATACATATTTTTTTATAGGAGTACCAATATGTGTTCTCTTGTAATTACATCAAATTTCTTTCCCATGATCTTTTTGAATGAAAAAACAACCTTGGTTTTCTAGAAGATCACTATTGTTACATGAAGGAATCTAAAAAAACATATCGAACAAATGTAGTGATGGTCAATGATGTTGTTCATATGTTCATCTAATCCATCATAAATCAACATGTATAATTTTGGAAGGCATATATTAGTATTTTACATGTCTATATAAATAATGATAATTTCATTGTTTTAATAGTTTTAATGGAACATAACCAACATTTTATATAATATGACATCCTAGTTCATATTACAGAACATATGATTGATTCAATAGTCGGATGTCAATACCTCTCCATTATGGATGGATATTTAGAATATAAACAAATCAAGATGGCCCATAAATATGAAGATACAACTAATTTCAATTTATTTAATGTAATATATTACATCTTGGTGATGCCTTTTCTTTGAAGACTATGTGTACCCCATACTAACACTCCATGGTTATCATTTTCATTCGCTTCATGGGAAATCTTATAAATTGTTTCTTCCATGATTTGGTGGTGAAATTTAAATGGAATAATGATAATCATTTTGATCCTGAGATGATATTTTTAATGATATGATCAAATAACATTAAAATATAATAAGAAAAATTTTTCATTAACCACACTTTAGTTAAATTCATGTTTATATAATAATTTACCACAAGGTTACAACCAATTGTTGATCATAGTGAGGCTACTCCCACCACAAAAAAATAAATTTTCACAATTAGAGATTAATTGATATAATTATAGCTCATATACTAACATAAAAAAGGCTTTTTATAATAATTGGATAAAAATATAAATTTATCTAAATCAATTCATGAAAACATAGAAATTATATAGAATAAATAAGGAAGGAAAATGTTCATGGGAGGTCAGGATGATCAATAATAATTTTTTTCAAATGGTTCACAATATTATATTACATAATGTGATAAATATATTTAAAGCATCACCTTATACATTGAATTGTATTACCCAAAATTGTGTCTTTGGGGTACAAGTAAATCCTCTCACATATATATGGTAAGAAACTTCTTCCCTGAATATCACTACTCATTCCATTCTCTAATGTATACACGAAAAAAATATTCAATGGATATATGATTGATAAATTTAAAAACATGAATGGAAAAGAAAAAAGGGTTATAACGTACCATCTTCAATTTAACAATCATTAAAATTTCCAAAATTGACTGAAGATATTGAAATTTAAGTGCCACTAAACCCAATCACATCACCATTCCCTCTATTGAAGAATCATTGAGGACATTTCTCCATCTTTAGTGGAGCTAGGAAGAGAATACAGGGGGAGAACGGATATAATAATGAGATAATATGGGAATTTAGAGAAATAATAATATATTAACCTGAAAAAATATAAAACATTGAAAAATAACCACGAAAGTTAAAAAATGACCAATATTTGTCAAAACCCATTAATTGGAGTTGGAACATAAATTTATAAGAATTGGGTAGAATATTTTTTTCTCAAAAATTATTTATAAATATTTTTATTATATGAATATTAAATGTAGGAATTAGGAAATAATTTACTCAGAAAAAATTTCCTTCAATGAACGTATCATTTCCTAAAAAAATCAACTTCTTTGGTCAACGAATGAAGGAATTATTTAAGATTTACTCAGGCATTGTATTCCCGGATGGTTACTATTTGAATTCTAATGAAGAAAGTTACCATGCATTTATAGTCTTGAAAGAGATAGAATTAAGCATGATAACTATTACTAATGACTTTCCGTGACCTATTCTCTTAGTCAACGTCAAATTTAAACTCATTTGGGTGATAATTATTGAAGATATTGTCCGATATTAAAAATTATATAGATATGTGCATAGATTTTGTAGACATAAATTGGAGCAATTTTTTGGCCTTAATATATTTGTATGTTATTAGGATATAGTATTTTTAAATATATCCCAAAATGTAAAATAAAATATAAATATTTAATTTTATTATTTAAATTAGTGAAAAAAGTTTACAGCAAAAATAAAAAAATTATAAAAAATTAAAATGAAAAATTATGGAATTTTACCAATTATGGTCAAGTTATTACTAAATACTAAAAATGTTAAAACTATGCACAAAAATAATAATTATCTAAGATTAAAATAATTTAATACGAGTATAAAATCTATAAATATATTCGCTTCATCACACCCCATAATTAACCACTACACTCCTAGGAAATCATCAAATGTCCAAATAGATGCCAAAGTATGAAACAAAAAATGTAAAACATTCGTGATCATTTCCAAAACGTAATTAAAATATCTCTCCTCAATGATAATAAATTTCCTTTAATTTTCATCCCTATCATTTAATTTAATTTTATTGCAAATATATATCAATGGAAAAACGACAACAAACCTCTCGATGAATTTCATGCTAATATTCAATAAAGGGAAACACAAGCCTAGGTTATGCTCAAATTTAAAAATTACCCATAACACGACTAGATTGTGATAATTATTTTCTCTTAACAATGTGATATATGAAAATATTTTAAATTATGAGGTCATTATTTGGTGAATTCTATGGATCTAGGTGGGTGGGTATAAAAATTTAAAACATTAATCGTAAATTAGGGCATTGAACTCAGAAGAACAACGTAGTAATATTCATCTTAAAACCGAGGATAAACCTCACTAAATTATATGTAAAATATACAAATAACCCAAAAACCTTCTATGACTTGGTAAATATTCCATGAAGTTATTACGATGAATGATATTATCAAAATTATTCTGTATTTCCATTTATGTTTTTACCTATTATTCATTTTTTTATTTCATTATGGTTGAGGGATAGATAATTGAATATAAATACTGAATTATAATTTGGGAAATTTAAATTTTTTTGTGGGGGGGGGAATGAGTAACCAACGCAACAATAATTAATAATTCATTTTAATTTCCATTTTATCAAAATTTATTTTTTTAATTTTTTTAAGGAGAACTAGATGATACAAATAAAGCATAATGGATCGAAGAATCAATACAAATTCCCTCTCTTAATTGTCCAGAATGATGAAATACTCCTAAAACCACCAAATTGATTAATTCATCCCAAATAACATAAATCAAGGGCCATCCGCCACACTCAAACTATAAATATCCATAAAAAATATTTATAATTGATGTAGTAAAGAAAAATAGGGTTATAATGTGCCTTAAAATAGTATGTAAATTCATGGATTATAATAATACTAAAATGGAAAATGTATACTTAGGTCTCATGTAAAAATGAAACAAGCTAATAAATTACCTCAATCCTTTCAAAAAAATACATGAAGTCTTAATATTCGAAAAAGGATATTCAAATGACTTGGTTCTCATAGAAAATCCATGCTTCGATTATGAATGTGTGGGTATTTAAAAAATATTTCCAAATGGATTATAATACATCAGAATATAGGAAGAAAAATTTGAGTTATTGATTCATAGGATTAGATCTAAAAAATTATTCCAACCAAAAAAAATATATGAAAATAAAATTCATGGAAAATTATTCTACATCAAAAATAATATAAAATATATTTCATTAAAAAATAATTTATACAGAAAAAACAATGAAACTATGAAAAATTATGAGAATATTAATTTATTCTCAATGTCTTACACATAAATATAAATACCCATCATATTATTTAAATAATATAAAATTATAAGGTAAATGATACAAATTTTGGAAAGATACAACCATAAAATATTTTCCAGTTGTAACATTGCAATAATATTTTTTATACTACCACATAGACCAACAATGAATGAGAAAAATAATATAAGAACAAATTGAAATGAAAATATAATGGTAAAATAGTATTAAACATGGTTAGTACCCACATGTGGGTGATGGGGTTTTACTACCCATAGTCAGGCAGTTACAGTTGATTAACCGTAATGTAAATATAGGAGTGGTTTCTTGGTCCTGAACCACATGAACTAATTTCAACAAGTTCTCATAAATTTCACCATTCATTGATAAATCCACATATAGAGTACATTATATGCCTCCAAATGATAATTTAATTCAACATGGATGGTGGGGGAATGATAAACAATAGATTCTCTTTTTTCCATGAATCCTTTCACCTCTTTTTTAGCTTCATTCTATGCTTGAGTAGGTGACTCTGTTTCTTTCAAAAATTTAATAAGCTGAATGTAAATATGATTTTAGTTTTATGATAATTAATCCCTAATAAATCTATAATGATATCTCCCCTTTATGTGAATAATATTAAATGTTGATAAATTTAGTGAAACCCATAAAAATCTCAGTATCTATAGGGGTGCCATAATAATATTATTCAAAATAACGATTGAGGTACAAAGGAGTTGATTCATCATTTTCATATATTGGAGAACCACATACCTTTTAGCATCAATGATATATAAACTATTTTTTTCACAGTAATGTTGAGATTCCATATTTACAATAGTTTTATTGTATCCCTCCAAATCACATTTATGAAATTTACAAGTGGAGAATATTAGATTAACAAGTTGCATCATTGTGCATTCATTTCGTTCTTTAACCCCAAATATAGGTTGTGAAGAATTTACCTCTTCTAATTTAGTTTGTTGTTATTAACATTCTATTTATTTAACATAGCATTTTTCAATAGAAATAAAAATTATCTTTATTCAGTTTCACACTTATTCATGAATCATGAAATTATATTGAAGAATAAAAGAATATTATTTCATTTATCAATTTTTGTTAAATTTGGTGTGAATTTTGTTATATTTTGGACATTAATGAATCATCCCTATAAGACTCACACAAAAAAAATTATCAATAGGATAATAATATGAAAAATATTCATAAGAATCCATATCGACCTACAAAATGAATGATAGAAATAAAATATATTTCATTAGGAGTTTTTTCACTTTTTATTTTATTTTTTACAAAAAACATCATGTCAAAGCTCTAGGAATCTACAGCAATGATTCCCATTTGATATGAGAAGTTTTTCAAAAAATTGTTTTCCATTAAATTCATGTTTTACTATTATTTTCTATTTTGGTAGAACCTAGGTTGGATCTTATTGATTACACTAAACTAACCTAAAATATAAATTTAAATTATTATATATTATCTAATATACATTTTAATATTTTTTCTTATATATAACGGGGTTTCAAAATTGATATTATATAAATAAATTCCTATATGTATATAAAAATTTAATCCAATATACAATACAATTAGAATAAATAAGAATGAAATTTTTTCTTTGGATGTCAGGGTGATTTATTATCTCTATACTCAAAAGATCCTCAACAATCAATTTAAGGATGTGAAAAGACCAGTGACACCGAAACTTCCCTTTAGAGATATTATTACACCATATTGATACCACCACATACAAAGAAATCCTTATTTTAATGTCATCTGGGAGAACTATTCTATGACCATCACTACTCAATACATACTGATCAATATACACAAAACAAATATTAGTAATAATGATGATTGATAATGAAGAAGAAGAATTGTAGAAGAAGATACAATGGTGTGACCTCTCACAATACTCAATTTAATTAACGCCAAAATTTTGATAGCTCAATAAATATATTGAAATTATGGTTCAACAAACCTTTCTCAAACTTCCATTCCCTCCATAAAAAAATAATGTTTGTAATAAATTTTTAGTAATGTTGGAAAGAAAATATGGTTGGGGAACACTTAAAAAATTTGGATAGGAGGGGAATTAATGAGAAAAAAAATATCTATTAAATTATAAAAAATAAAATATTTTATCAAAGAACGTATGGAGCCACAATATTTGGAAATAAATTTTCCTACCCCTTGAAATTATGATGGGGTACAAATTTATAAGGATTGTGGAGAAAACATTTCACAACAGAAATATCATATGATATTTTGTGCAATGTAGGTTTATTAAACAACCACTTTAAAAGAAATTTTCTATTGAAAAGTTATGCTATCAATATTCCTCATCATACCTCAAAATTATTCTTCATTGTTCTTCAGATAAATGAGTTGTTTTATATTAACATTGTAAATTTATTTGGATAAAATGATTATTCAAATATGACCGAACCATGATAAGATGAATATATTGTTTTGAAGGAGGTAGAATTAGGCAAGGTACTATTTATTTATAATATTCCCCAACTGATTCCTTCAATCTATGTCAAATTTCAACTTGTTTTTATTATTCCTCTATGAGATATAGACCCATATTAAAAATAATCAATATCATTACATATATTTTGAGTTATAGATTCTGAGATACCATTGGGACACACATTGTTTGATGGAGACATTTCTAAAATTTAACAAAAAAAAATCCAAACATTCCTCGATTTTAATAAAAATATAATATGAAAATTTTAATTATATTATAAAAATTTCTGGCCAAAATAGAAATGTAAATTAACAAATGATAACATCCAAAATTCCAAAATTCTATAAATTAAGAACAAAATATATCTAAAACAAAACATGAGATTGTTTCCCATAAAATAAGACTTCAATGGGAAGAAAAAAATTTAATTATAATATAAAATATGTGAAAATATTGTCTCCGTCAAATGAACTCCAATGAGATGTAAATTTGTGTCACATTGTGGATGTTTATTACATTCATAGTATATAATTGTGGCAATTATGTTGATATTGATAATAATCAAGCTATCAAAAACATTTCACCACCTTAAACATTAAAATAGTTTAGGGGGCATTAGGGTCACTTGGAATACATGTGACACTTCATTGAAATTCTTATAGTAAAATTTTTACCCATCAATTGGATAATGAAAAAGGGAGTAACCTATTAATAAATAAATGTTTTTAAGGAATCCTTCTATAGCCTCAAGAAATAGTTTTTATGTTCACCAATTATAATGCCTCGTAACAAAGGAAAACCACTCATTTTATATGTGGTATACATAGAGTCACTGTTGGGTTATTTTATTACATAATAGACCAAAATATGAAATGAAAATAGTCTCTATAAACTCAATAGAACCATGTTATATATAGAGACATGATATTATGATATCAACATGAGATTCCCTGAATAAATATTTATAGTTCAAAACCCACGGAACGACCTTTAGCACCATGTGATACAATTGGTAAATCATAATCAACCACTTAAATATATCATCAACCTTCCTATGCTTACAAGATGCATGGAATTATGGGTCATTTTTTTTAAGTAATATGATATTTGGTTTGATCCATAGAAGTAAATAAATGTAAGGTAGAGAAAAACCTCCTTGAATAGAATCCTCAAATATAAGAAATTACATTTTGTTTCAAATTTCCAAATGAAGAGGTCTTTTCAGTATATTTATACCCACATAGATGAGATATGTAGTTTGATGGTGCTTTTAGAAGCCTAATATGAAAAATAATAAATGACCTTGTACTCAATATTGTTGATTTGGGAGTCATTTTTTCTATCTGTTAAAAGAAATTCTACATAATTCCTTCCTATTCTCAGAAGGCTACACCAACAAGGGGAATAATACTAATCCCTCATTGTAAGATTACAATAGGCACTGTAAATAAAATTTCACTATAAATATTTTAAATGTAATTCATAGTCAATAATTTTTTCGTTCAATGGTGATTATGTTATCAGCATATAATAATTGATTCCCCTTCTTGACTATGTGTTTGGGTTAAAGGAAATATTACCCTCTAATATAACATTAACTCACTTTCTATGAGCATGGAATTACCATGCAGAGTTAATATTAGATGAAGGTACTACATTGGTAGATCCACACGTGGTTTAAATTTTCATCATCATTGTGATATTGAGAATAGTGTTCATTGGTTAATAAATATAAGTAATAAATGAGGTAAAATCCACTGCTAAATCGGATGATTGTTGAAATGGATGGATGATACCCATTTTGGACTACCTTCAATGTTGGTTTCATCCATTATAAAAATAAATAATATAAAATATCTAATTGTGTTCCATCAAGTTAAACTTAATGGTAGATAGAATAACTAGATGGTTATCTATTAACGTAGTTTTGATATATTTTCATTTGGATTCAATGACATAAGTGATACATTTGATGTTAGGAAAGAATTCCACAATAAATATTTGGTTCTCATCAGTCTGGGATTAAGATTTCTTTTTAAATAAAGAGGCAGTGTTATTTCTATATTTCAATGAAATATGATTTTATTGAACACGTAAAATGTTTTAATTACTATAAGATAGAATCTAAATATATCCATTAACCCTCAAAGATATTTCACACTTCAAATTACACAAATCCACTTCCAATGTGGAGAATGGAAGTCATATGGCCTTATCCCAAAACTGTATCTAAGTAGTTTAAGCAAATAATTATTTCAACTGAGAAATTCACTAAATGGGTCATTTTTATACACTCTAGTACATTACAAAAGAGAAATATAAAATTCATGAAGTCCTATAACATGACAAGATTTTGTTTCCATCATAAATTATGAACATCAAATTAGACCAATTTCTATTCTTAGTGATTGGAAATATTTTATCAAGAGTCTAACATTGATTACAAACATTCATCTCAATATCATGTAGAAATGATTAATAAGATAAAGGATTCGAAAAAAAAACACATTAAAAATGATTCCAAAGATGGTGGATAATGATGGTAAATATTTTCTTATATATTTTTTTTTTGAAAATTTATGGTTTTATCATAACATAACCAATACTAAAATAGATGATACTACATATTAAATTTCATATATGATCGAGATAAGTATACCCATCAATGTCCAATTAAATTCATTCCCCTTATATACTTATGATCATCTATCAATAAATTAAAAATCATATAAGTGATTAGATTATTTCAATTGATTTATGGGGAAATATTGTAGACATTACACACCATAATTGATTATAATGATATTTTAACCCAAAAGTCATCTTTGTTTCATTCCTCTATGGGGAACCGTTTTGGCCCATAGAACCCCATTGATACCTAAGAATATATCTCATAAACATCAACCAAAATCGAAGTGGGGATTTTTTAATTTATAATTTCCAATCCAAAGGTGTGTATTTAGTGATAAATATGTTAGGGGGATTATCACATTACCTAACATTTTAAGGTCCGCCCAAAATACAATGAATAATCCTAATCAATTGTCTTGTATGTATGACCATAAAAGAAACACCATTGGTTCAATAAATGAAACCCTAAAATATACCAACCATATTCCCTCACCATATAAAATTAAACTACAATTACATTGACCATAATATGATATATTAAACAATATGGTAAAAAATTGTTCCTCACTGTATGATAATACATTTCATGGTAATTGTTTTTATCATATGAGTTAAAACTATATGTTTTCTAATATTACATTATTGAAACTCCATTCCATGTGTTGGTCTCTTAAAAACCATTTTTTAAAAATTACATGGGATTTGATTCCCATTATTTTTACATTTTTTGATACCTCGAACCTCCCTTTAGGACTCATAAATGATGTTATCATCATTGATTTGGTTGTTTGTGATAGCATTGGATCTATATGGATCCCTCTATTCAAGTCAAGTTTTTTTAACTAAAATAGAAATCACATATCCCCATGGTCCTATAAAAATAAAATAAAATGGAATAATCATTGGAGAAATATATATGAACATAAATTTTAGAAACCATTAATATCGTTTTTATGATTTAAAATTATGTTAACACATGTGCATCCAAAGAGAAAAAAATGTGGTGTATATAAGGAATAATCAATATATGGAATTATAATATGGTAACAATTTAATTTCATCATATTAATCAAACCATGTACGAATCATGTGAGCTTAAATATTTATTTTATAATTTTCATAATTAAACCACATCATGACCATAGTCTAGGAATATTTGGTCCATAATGTATGACCATAAATTTTATAGAGTGGCCTCACTCATATAGAATATTCCTTCACATAGATGATCAATATCAATGTATAGAATTTTATTGAAACTATGTGTCTCTAGATTTTTTTTCTAGAAATATATATATTTATTCTCGGTCCCTTTATTCTTGGACTAGATATCAAGTAAAAAAATTACCTCTAACATAATATCTAGATCAATTATTTATATTAATGACATACAGTGTTGATTATAATTATTTTTATATATGTATGGAGTCCTGTATTTTTTAAGGGATAACCCCAAAATAGTGAAAAATTTGGATAAATTTCCCCCTTCACATAACGGAAAAAATATCAATCATTTTGTATCTGTGTTTGACATTTTAATTGTTTATATCAGGTCTTTCCTTTATTGAATGTATATAAATGGATAACCTGCTTGAAATGTGGGTCAGTACCATAAGAAATAAATCATTAGTCTTGGTTGATATTCTATTAATTTTCTATCAATAAAGTCTATGCCATAACATGTTATAATAGATTGTTACCATCACCAACACATGATGTCAAATATTGAGTTTAAAACTATCCTTCCTAAATCTAAACAGTTAATAGTAGAAAAATCCCTTTGTTTTCATTCTCCCTTGAATGAGAACATGATCCATGTTGGATGTATTTCAAATAAAACTCATCTGCAACTTAGATTATTTATACCCTCCTATTGTGTAGGAGTAAAATCATTATAGTACACTCTGATAAAGGATCTATTATTAGTAGATGTATAATTCCCACATCCATAAATATGCTTATAAAAAAATTATTTTAAATAAATAAATTGGGGTGATTAAAATTTTGATATAATACATATTGTATCACGATCATTCTGTTATAGTCCCAACTATAGTATTTTAAAATAATATACCCGCTTTCACTATATGCGTGTTTGATATATTTAGTTGTCTAATCCATCCTTATAAATATGTGTGCCTTGATTTTCATTTATATGGGAATTATAGTAATGCCTATAACCCTAATATTGGTCTTACCCATAATTTATATAAAACATATATTCACTTAGGAGATACCATAAAAGTTATTTATCGACATCTCATTGAGATCACAATCACCAACTCATGGACAATTCGATTATAAATTCTTCGATCATAACATTTGGAATTCATCTTTTAATAATTAACACATCATGTCTTATGAAACTCAGATCAATACAAACCTTACTTATCTATATGGGAAATTAGAATCTAACATTGATGGAAAAGCATATTTTGATTAGGAATAATACACCACCAGTATGTATCTCCTTATGTTCCCCCTAATATGGTCGGTTAATCAACTGAATCTTCATTCTCAGAAGAAATTTGATTTATATCCATATTCCCTAATAGCATCGTAATATAATTAATCATTAAAACATTATCTATAGTAATTCCGTATACCCAAGTCACCTAGAACCATCCTAGTTTTGAAATCACTTAGATTATGAATTACAATATCTCTCCACACACATTCAAATGATGTCTGGGAATCCTTTCCTAGTAATCATCATTCAGGATATTATTTCAATTTCACTCATCTATGAACCATGGAATTGAATAGTATACACAAATTTATTGTATTGGTTAAAAATTATAACTTCCAACATAGAATATACATTCCATATAAAACAAAATTTTCTAATGAGTTAGAATTTCTTACTAATGATCCATCATTACCTTGACACATTTTCATATACCTGATAACAGATTCAACACCATCTAGTTACTTGCTTCAACACACTCTTCTTATAATCACTAAAGCTTGATTCAATGAATTATTTTGGTTTTACCCTTCCCTTGAAAATTAGTAATATGAATGGATTGATTTTGGTAATAAACATTCTAAGCCCAATAATTTCCATTAAATAAATATGGAATTATTTTTAACTATCACTAATAATCATTCCACTCCTGTTAGTTTCCTCCAAAACCCAATATGTTATCCTTGGACTATGTATGTTTACAAATAACCAATTCCAACTAGTCACAATTGAATAAGAATAAAAAAAATTCTTATATTACTAATGGTCATTCTATTATAGATAGTTTTTATTTCAAATTGAATATGACTTCCATGGGATATGATTTATGTATTCCACAATCCAATTATTAATAATTTATCAACACTATTAGTAATTAGCACTTTTGTATCATACTAATATTTAGTGTAATAACAATTATTCAAATCTATTCAACCATAATATTCATAACTAAAATGTAAAATATTTATGAAATTTAACAACAAAACCATTAGTAAACATTCATAACCAGAAACTACCAAGTGAGAGTGGTATATAACTAATTAGAATGAGAACTTAGTTGGGGGATTGTGATTTCCATGTAGGATCAAGACCAATAAAAGAGGTGGTGAATTATTGGTTCCTTCTTCATCTATAAAAAATTATCCTAACATCATTAGTATAAGATTTTCACCCTATTAAACCTATTAAAGTTATGATAAACTCAAAAAAAAAACTTCTCAACCTCACTTTTAATATGAAACAAATATAAAGAGAAGAAAACTTATTATATTTACAAGGATTTGTATATGGACATACTGCATGTCCTGTTAGATAGTCCCATAAACATTGATATTTTAAATATATTTCTTCAGGAATACCAAATATAAATCCATGAACTATTCCATAATCTCAATATTCACATTCTTTATATAGTTTTTCATAACAAAAACTTTCATTTTGAGTATCCAATTTCCCACATTTAGTTTTACACACTTTAAAGGCTATCAATCATCTTTCAGCAACATGTATGTATAAAAATTTACAATATTCACATCCCTTATTCATTATTGATTCACATTAGAAACCAATAAATTTAACCACATGTAAGATGAATAAAAGATAACCTATATACAGTCATTATAAAATTCATCAATTTTTTAAAGAACTATTTTTCCATGAAAATTCTTCAAGAAACTCAGTCTAAAAATGTTACTCAACAGAGTACATTATATAAACCACAGTCTAGTGACCTTATGTCTCATGTTTTTAATCTTATTTGCCTGAATCCAATTATTCTTCTTATATTTTTAATCAACTAAATAGAAACATAATTAAAATCTTTCAATTCCTCCATGTGATGAAAATCAATCCAATGGAATATTCCCATAATGGACTTAACATTGAAGGGTCCACTCTAATGAATATTCTCCAATGAATTGTTCTCCTCGAATCTTGATCCAATAACGAGAATGAACATCACTCTAATCAGATCAGTTTGATGGATCATCCTTATATTTAACCTAAAGAAATACTCTATTTAGGAACTCAATACTTAACAAAACAAATTTCATATCTCTCTGCGCATGATATCAATTCAGGTTTTCACTCTCTTCACAAATTTAATTAACTCTCCTTTTATAGTCACCCCCTAATAGTAAGTATAGGAAAACCAATTGTAAATCCTGATATATGATATTCCTAAATTTTAATTTCTCATTCATTTAAGTCATCAAATTTTACATATTCAGTTCTATATAATACATCAATTATCTTCTAAAAAACATCAAAATTATTCACCTTTATAATAATATCTTCAGTCTTTCTTCATTCTGATTCATCAATCTGATTATCTAATCTTATTATTCATTATGATTCTTCGTTACAGAGAAAAAATTATCACGATTAAAGAAAAAACAATAAGATGACATCATATAAACACTAAATGCCTTCAAATAAAAATGTTATGTATAAAATCTATAATGCATGCCTTTTAAAATTATTATGAAATATATTTATAATATTTTTACCATTATTCAATTACATAGACTGGTGATCCCACATTAGATGAGTTTCATCATCTAATTACATCATAGGTGTCACACTTCATCGAATATACTTGTATATTATTCATTCTGATTGATGTACATAGTGGAATTTCTATGATTTTCCCCTCTTCTTTAGAATCAATCAATACATTTGTTCTTTTTCTCTTGAAAATATTTTAAGATAAAAATGAATGACTACCTGTTTTTGGACTAATTGAAATAAATTTCAAACTTTATAAAAAATTATAACGTTGATAAAAACTCTTTATCTAATATATAAAGGATACAAAAAATATGAATCGACATGAGAATATATTATGAGGGATTTGTGGAATACCAATGTTAATCCTCCTTATATGTCTGATGTTCCTCACACTGATAAGTGATGGAAAAAATACTTCACATCATATTCTTCTCTCTTCCACAAACTCCATATTGAATCATGACATTTTCGTTGTTTATAATCACAACTACGAAGGGAAGAAAAACATCATACTTATATTTAAAAGTATTGTATCCTCCAGGACATCAACCAACATCATTCTTTCCAACCAAGACATAATTTGATTAGAATCCCCTTCACCCCCTTTCTTCTTTAGGCTAGTATCCCATATTTTCATGAAAAGTTATGATACATAAAATTTGAAATAGAAAATAGTTGTCTGATTTACATTATAGCCATAAGAATCTATGAAATTTCCTCGCTATAATCACCATATTTATTCCAAAGTCAATAAAATTTCTAGTTCATTCTATAATTTAATCAAAATCCCAATCTAATTTCTTATATTTAACAACTCATGTCGTTGGGTTGAGTATGATTACTTATATTGATAGTCTATGTCCAGAACATAAAAACTTATTCTTTTACTATCATCAAGAATATCATATATATTGAAAAAATACAATAAATAGTAAAAATGTCCCAAAGAATATCCCCCTTTGTGATTGTTTTTAATAACCAATTAATCATTTTAAATAAATACAAATTATTGTTTTATTTTCCCATTTTTTTTATTTATCACCATATTTTTTATCTGTCCTTAATTTCATTATCTATCTTTATAATCCAAATCCATGGGGAATCATGTCTATTTCCCCCCATATTTTAAAATATATCCTTTCCATGGGATGGACGTTTTCATCTCTAAAACATGAAATTATTCTTCATGAGAATATATTTATCACATGAATATCTTATCAATGATATTTTAACTAAAAAACTCTATGTCTACATGAGAGAAACCTATATAGAAAACAAGAATGATTAGTCATGGTTGACAATGTTTTTCATTCAACAACTATAATGTAACATTCATTTCATCATTATTTCTATATTCTTATTTATTGTGGATAGATTGAAATGATGTTTTTAGATAAAGTTAACCTACACCTAACATAAAAAATGTATTATAATGTTACTGTATATAAAAAACATTTAAAAACAAATATTTTTTAAACTCTTTAATTTATTTTTCAAGAACTGCAAAAGAATCATCAATTTTCATCCTTATTTAAATTTTTTAATTCCATACATGATTGTAAAAATACCCAAATGGTTTGGGAATAAGCAGGAACCTCATATCTAGTCTGAAGCAAGGACAGGACTGCGAGTCATGTCAAAACCTTTCATTTTTCTTCTTCTTTATAGCTTAGTTATTAGATGGATTTTTTTCTATTCATTTAATCCTTCTTGGATATTGTGAGAATATTATTTTCATTGGTAGAGTCTTTTATAAGGATGTTTTTTTATTCTACACTTTTTGAAAATTTTAAATATATTTACTTTTAAAATATATTTTAAATAACATCTTATTCATAAACATAAATAATCAATCAACTTTTAGTAACATGCACTTATATCTCATATCTCTTCAATATTTTTATAGTTTTAAATCCAAATTCTTTTGATATTTTTTCATGATCATTTCGACCATATTAATAAAAATTTTCAAACTCTTTTTAATTAGATAGTTTTCTTGATAATTTAACTTTATATCCATGTACACATCTCATTAAAAAATAATTAAACACTCCTTCTTTTTATAATAATATTTTTTGTTTTTCAAAGCATTCTTAACATTCTCATATTTTGTTATCTTGTGAGTTTCCTTTTCCAATTCCTCATCTTTTTTGAAATATTTCACCTTATGTTTTCATCATATATCCCCCTTGTTTAGTAAAAGTTCCTTGGAATATGAATATAATATTAACATGAATAATGAATGTGTCCAAAAACCCCACAACCACAACAGTGACATTTGAATCTTAATTTCTCTGAATGATAATGAACATATTCCAAACATTTTTAATTGTTTCATAACTAATATTTTCCAATTATCCAAAGCATTATCTTTCCTGAATTAATAATATTATTATTGGTGAAATATAGTCTATCATGAACATACATTTGTAAACCATTCTTTTCAAGATATTCATATGTTTCACCTTTAAGATAAACTACCATTGTCATGTCTAATATCATATTTCATATATCAATTTGGTTTGAAATAACAATTTATTTTATTTATAATAAATTTCTCTATTTCTTATAAAGACAACATTCAAAACAACTAACATACTTTCATATTCATTTATCGTAATGTTATTAAACTTATTTTTATCCACATGATTATATTCTTTAATGTTGTGGTTCTCAGTTACAACAGATCATTATTTATAAATTCAATGTTTTATATCAATCTCAACAGTATTTGTATTTTGATATCTAATAACATTAAGATTTTTATCTTTTTTCTTTATCTGGTAATTATTATTATAAGTCATTGTTTTGTCATATTTCATTACATTATTCATTTCTTTTCAATTGAGTATATTTTTTAATTTATTTTTCAAAATTCTCTTTGAGATTACATTCCAATTAGGCAATTTATTCTTCTTCTTCTTCATTTTATGAAGAATTAATCTCAATTTTAACATGATATATAATGTTTATTTGATGATCATGTTTATAATTGATTGGGAAATCATCATTCTGTATACTTCTAAGATAACTATTTTACTTCTTTTCATGAGGATATATTTCCTTATTTTTTTCCACATTATTTTCTGATACCTATCATCATTTTACCTAGACTCATATTCTTCAACATTCTACTTAGGAGAATTTTGTTCAAAATGTTTTTCCCTTTGCAGTTCTGATATCAAAGTGTTTACTATTCCATTTTCCCTTATAATTTTTCTTATAAATGATAGAAACAATTGTATTTAAATTTTAATCTTCTTCATTTTCATCCGAGTGACTTGATTATGATTTAATTTATTTATCTCTATTTAAACCATATAATATATATTTGAAGAAAATTTCAATATCACCATCTTATTTAAATTTTATAACCTTCTATCTTCTCATTTCATAAGTTACTATTTTACATTGAATATCATTGGAAGATAAATTTTCAATATTTATATCATCCAATGGCTAAACATCAGCATAAAAATTATCATTATGAATTATCATTATCTATTCAAAAATGGTTGAATTTACATCATCTCACTAGTATATATTATAATGATAAAAATATCTTTTTCTCTTATAATGAAGTCATATATAGATTTATACTCACCCATTTTCATGTCTTCATACATTATCCTAGGAATTTTTAAAATAGATTTCATTACCTTTGTATCGAATTCAATTTTTTTTTCAAATTATACTAGGTTCCATTTCTAGTAACAAATATAATTGACCTAAGAAACTCACTTTCAATTTTTGATTAGAGTAAATTGAGTTTTTATCTCTATCATTCTCAATATTATTATTATTAGTATAAATAATAGAATGTTTCTCAATACAAGGAATAAATCCAACAATATTAGCATCCAAAATATTATACATAAGAGTAAAAAGTTAAGACAAAATTATAGATTTTTATATATAATGGTGATTTCCATTACAGACTATAATTCCCTAATATTCATGGAAATTGATTTTTTCCATTCATATATATTGGTATTTCAATGGGAACGGTATATGATAACAATTATTATTCCAAAGTATCATCAAGAACACTATGGGTGAATCTATAGTTCCTTTTTCTTTTATAGCAATGTTTATTAACTAATTTTGTAACAATTTCATATATCCTAAAACCTATTAATATGAATTTACAATATAATAAAACATATCCACCTCAGCTTTCCAATAAAAAAAATAATGATATGGAAGAACAAGATATATAAAAGGACTGGTAGAAATTTCTACCCCTTACCATGTTGAATAATCCCACCAATATGGATCCTTTTAATTATCTTCCTTATGGAATGAAAAATCACAAGTATTATAATATTATACAAGCCTAGTTGAAACCTTCCAACAATATTTGGATATTACCCACAACAATCATTTTCAGTATCCACTTCCGAACAGTTGGATATACACCCAAGCTAGACGGTCAAGAAATTTTAGCACTATTTATGTATCTAGAGTTACAATATTCACTTATTTATTATTTTCTAATTTACATCATAAATGATTCACTTCTGAAACATGTAAGATAAATAAAAATAAATGTACATAAAATCCTTAGTAACTTTGAATAGTATCTAAGGATCTTATTGGTGTTTAAAATATGTCTATAAACTCATTATAGAATGTATTCTTAGCTGAGTTAGTTATATCAACCTTAGTAAGTAAACCCTCAGTTCTATGTCGTCCATATGATTGGCCAAGTTCAAAATCCCCATATTCTCTTCATTATAAAATTTAGATGAATCTCAATTCTAAGGTCACAATTCCTCTTTATAATGGAGCTCGGTTTGATGAACCAAGCTCTGATGGATTTCACACTGAAGGGGTCACTCCATTGGACTTTATCTAATGATTTACCATCTATGGAACTTTCTATAAAGATGAGTTTGAAACTCACACTGATGGAATTATTCTGATATAACTTCCTCAACATCAAATTGTAACCAAATCATGTTGGGAACTCAAATCATCACAAAAAAATCAACATTTTCTATCTAAGTTAACATATAATGTTTTCAACCACTTTATGAATTTTCCAATATGTACTTTTATAGGTACCCAAGAAAGATAAAGGAGGGAACCCAATTTCACATCCCACTCCAAAAAATTTCATAATTTCCAGATTTATCATTCATTTATCTCATAATCATTAACTTTGTCAACTCTTTATAGTTCTTCAAGAATATTCTCCAAATATCTGAATTAATAATGTTTATAATCATTTCTTTCATTTATTTCTTTAATACTATTATTCATTACAAGGAATAAATTTGCAAGACTAAAGATTGACCATTGAAATGACCTCACGTAAACACTGATTGTTTTTAATTAATTATGTTCTATATTAACACTTAAATGTATGAAATTTAAAACCATTAAGAAATATCATCAAAAACAATTTCCATTTCAAAAATACCTTAGACTGATGATCCAACATCCTATGAAGCTCAGTATTTGATGAATTCAGTACTGTCATCATTCATATTATAGATTAGTCTATGATTCACTCAGATTATGATTTTCTATTCTAGTCTGATGAATATGCACATATTCTTGGGACAAAATGTATATTTTTTTCTTTTTCTCTTTACCACAATGAAAAAAATAAAGTACTTATATTTGTATTCTTTACCTAAATAAAATAAAATTAACAATTTCTCAATCATTTTGAAATATGATAAACGATCCTCATGTTATGTATAATTAATACCAACAATTTCAATCAGTGTTAGAATCCTTTATAATGGATTAGTGGTAACTGATTATCTTAATTCTTCTATGTCTGGTGTTCCTCACACCGAGAAGTAGCTACTAGAATAATTAAAATCATATTCTCTGGTAATAAATAAATTTAGGATTGTAGAATGAATTATTCATGGTTTATGAATAAAATAAGGATGTGAATATAATTTTCTTACTTAAATTAAAAAATATTTTTACTTTCCAGACATTATGTTGTTTCTTTATTTACAACCAAGACTCGATATTATTTTCAACAACTATACTCCCCCATTACTTCATAAGGATATAATCACTTTTTTATAGATAACATTTGATATATGAAATATTAAACAACAAAAAATCATCAAATTTACATTGGATCCATTCCGACTCTAGAAAAATTATTCCTTACGAAAACCACTTTAATTTTAGAGTTAATAATATTTCTAGAATCTTCTGATAATATATAAAAATATAAATATAATAGTACACATTTAATTTCCCATTCCAATAGTTTGATTCTGATTATACATTATGATGGCATGGGTTTGGAACACAAAATCCTTTTCTTTTCCATTCATCAAACATTGAAAATCTATTAACCTAAAATAAAACCAAAAAACTAATTAACCTAAACATAAAATATATATAATGAGTTGATTCTTAACTTACAAGAATATTTCAAGATATAGGAAAAATTGTACAATTGATATTGAAAATGAAAATCATAGACAAGTTCTAAGACGTATGGTGGGTAGACATTGAAAAATCCATGCCCCACCCACTATGTACTCCTCTTATCAAAATTAAGTAAAGATTATTGTAGAAATAGATAAGATGAAAAGATTATAGGCTTTACCATATAAATCTAACAAGAATCATGTTATTCTTTCAAGGATCCATAGCTAGAGAATTTGTTTTGGAATTGTTTTGTTACAGAAATTGTAGTTTATGTAAAACATATTTTTTTATAAAGAGCGACATGAGATCATTAAGTAAACTAGGATAAATCTTGGGTTATGGTGATATTATTTATAATTATACCAACTACTTATCCACTCAATGAAAAAAATAAATTCTACAGATGTATTCGAAATTATGATAGATATTTTTTTAGTGGTAGGATAAATTAGGATATTAGGATATTACCATTTAATGAATTTTAATTTATTATGGGATTATATTCGTGATAAAATAAGTGATATATAACCAATATAAACTATTATTTCATTTGTTTACCAAATAATAATAGAGGATGAACATCGAAAAATAGAGTATATCTATGACTTTATGAGTTAATAGATATCAATGAAATATAAATAAAAAATAAATATTGATTAATTTGATTAAATAAATAGGCTAGAAAATTTGGATAAATACTGAAAGTGTATTGAATTTTCATTAATTGCTTGACTTCCACATCAGTCAATGGGTTTTTATTTTCAACATAATAAAATAGATCTCAATATATAATTTTGATGACATCATGTCGTGAATTTCTGATGTTATCTATTCCATCACTCTTTCAAAAAATGTTTCATATCCCTAATGTAAAGAAATTTTGGTGGCTATCCAATCAGAAATCCATGATTTAAAAGTGACTAAATGATGAAATGTCATTGTAGCACCTGCCAGAGCTTTAACTCGATTATTTTAAAGATCATATTTGGTGATTTCAATTTTCAAAACCATTATTTCCCCTAGAGATATGAAATCGTAATGAATGAAATCTATAAAATATTGATAATAAAACACTCTTAAATTTGGACCAGTGATGATTTTTTGATGTCCTTCCTCAGTTTTAATTATTTCCAATAGAAGAATCTCTATGATGATAGAAAAAGAAGGTGCCAAGACCATTTTAGCAGAACATTGTTTTATGAAATTATTTGGATCTACATATTATGAACATGTTATTAGAGGTATATAGTTTAGAATTAGATTCCCTATGGATTGATTTTACTTAGATATTGGTAAAGATATAGAGATATCTTCATTCATTATTTTATATTTGAATACAATGATTGATTTAATATGAGTGATCCCCATCAATGAAATTTTATACATTGTATCAATGAGACCAATTCCGATTACATGATTAGATATGTGGGTTCATAACACCATGTGTGTACTACTAAAAACATGAAGGGGACATAAAATTTATGACTCTCTACCATTTTAGAAATGTTTTTTTAAATTATTTTCTATCTCAAAATCCATTATCGGGTGCAATTCAAGTGAGGGAATCAGGGAAATCACATTTTTATTTACCCAATAAACATGATCGCTTAATATTCTATATATATAATATTCAACCAATTTTTGGTTAAATACCCATAAAATTATAGTTGGGAACTAATAGTGGGTATAATGATTTTTATAATAGTATCCTCAAAAATAATAATAAACCACAGTTAATGAAGGATACCCAAATTGGAATCCATATTAATCTCCCAAAAAGGAATAGAATAATAATATTGTATAAATAAAACTTTTTTGTCGACCTATATGAGTGTTAAGGCTCCCAAATGATCACTCTCCCAATTTAATAGGTTAGAATCCCATCATGAAATTAGATGGTGTAAGAATATTATTCTAGCGTGCCTCCACCATTTTCTGTAAGTATATTCAATGTTGTGAAATGTGAAATGAAAATAATGTCAAGGTGATTCCTTATCATCTCAATAACTTCATAAACATATAATGATATTATAAATATAAGAAAAATATTGTGAAAATTTGGGAAAAGTACCAAATAAATAATTTTTATAGAGTGTTATTATTTTTAGCACTCCATATAGAGATTAGAATAGTCTTCTAATGGTTTCAATACACTTTCCTCCAAATAAATAGCCCATGAATAGAAAATATAATCTATAGCGGAAAAAAACTAGGTTAATGGGGTTTCTTTATTCAAATATAGCGTACATAATCATGGTGAAAAACATAACAAATGATTAACCATTCTAAGGTGTGAAAATCTATTTGTTTCAGAACATAGAGAAAAAATCCCATAAACCATAAATTAAGGGTTATATCTAGATGGGTATTTTCCACTTGTGGCGTTTTAAAAACTTCTAGGGTATTGCTTTATGATCTCTTGTTATATAGATGAAATTAGGAATCTTGGTACTCATGTACCTAACCTCATGGGCTAGCCTAGTAGGTTTCAATAAATATTTGACACTGTTAGAGAACATAATAATTGTATATGTCTAAATATCATTACCCAATAACATCCATACCATTGGTAATTGATATTTTTCAAGGAGAATCACCTCATATATAACATACGAACTATTATACATAGGGACGTACTAATCAAAGATCTCCAAAATAATGGATATTCCCAGAGTTAATTGGTATGTCATAGGATAATCTTAAATTCATCATGTTGTAAATTAAATGTATTGGTGTTTGAACAAAAATGATTACTAGTTTGGGAAAATTTATAGTGGAGGATACATTTTAAATTATTAAAAAAACACTACTAGGTATTAAAAAAACATATAATCACTTCTGAAATTTTTTGTAGCCCTAATGCACCAAGAATCAAAACCCCCTTCCATAGTGAAGCTCCCAACAAACCCCCAGTCCAACATTGAACTAAATCCTCAGGAATGGTTAAAATTAATTGAGTAGGATATATATATAGATTTCAAGGATGTATCATGGATATCTTGACATTATATCTTCAATGAACATCTATATAAAATGAATTTTTTCACTGGCATGACTCTTGGATTACATGGACAGTGTTAGAAGTTTCATTTTTAACAATGTTTTAGGAAAACAATAACCAAAAAAATTATGGGTTTTATAAATTTATCAAAATAATATTGTCATATATAAATGTAAATTTTTATATATTTCTCCACCAAGATAATGGATAGTTTTGATTGTTTAGAAATCGTTGATTATTATGGGTCAAAACATGGGGAATAATATGTTTTATGATGGCTAGTATCAACATTATCAGATATATTAATACTCTATTTGACTATATTAATCAAATTATAATGGAATATTCGACAATAATATTTTGTTTTTTTAAACAATTGTAAAAAATAATTAATTAAAAAATCAAAATAAAATATGAAAATGGTCAAAATTTATTAAATTTAAAAATCTTGATTATAGCATAGGTGCCTTGTTTACTTCCTAACATGAGACATGAAACATACATTATCATATATTAATTTGTGTCTTAATTAAATAAAATGAATGAATAATTTCATCACAAATAATTTTATTTATCCCCTAGAAAATACAAGTTTACATAATTATTTGGAATGTAAGATAAATGTTTGACCACAAAGCGTGACTTTATAGAGACATAACTATAGTCCCAAAATATAGAGTTGAACAAAATGTTCCTTTTCACGATACATGAAAAACAATTCTACAGAAAACCCCCAATATATGGGGACCTCCATCACATCCGTTGATGCACCAAGACGTAATCATGTTGATTATGTTTATTGCTAGGAATCAACTCATATTTCTAATGTTAAGAACCCTTTTAGATGTGGGACATTTTTTGTAACATAATATTTTACAAAAATTATGACATATAATTCAGATGATTGTATAATCATGTAATTAGACAAGAAAATTGAGAATGTAAGTAAATTTTTAAAAGGGCATAAAACTTCTTAACAACCTATATTTTACTTTTAGAATATAATGTTTTCTATGCATAACCTTCTTCAACTCATAACACCCTACGTAAGAAAATAAAACAGGATGAAATAGAGACATTGAAAAAAGGGTCTTGATTTTATAGTTAATATTTCATGGAAGGTTAGACACACTTATCCATCCAGAGTGGAGATTTTATCAATTATAAATCCTGCCCTTTGTGGAGGACCACCTAATATGGAGGATCCCATGGAAATTTAATTCTCATTCATAGAGAAACCAATATGAAAAAATGTGTATCCTCATGGTATTCACCTCTCAAATCAAAACAATGTCATCCCATATAGTTCTTGGACTCATCATATCCCATTTTCAAAGAATCTAATTGTTTCTCCCACATTAAATATAAATCACAAGGAAAATTATATTAATACCTCCCATGAGGAAACCAATCATATATGATCTGGATTTTAGATACACTAATGCTTTCTTTCTTTCAATAATGTATTGTCATCGTATAAGATTTTATCATCACAACCTCTATAGTTTGTTAAGTCCATAGGATGTTCAAAATAATCAATTAGATTGGTTAAAAGTGCCCCAATATTGGATGAAGTAACATGAACATTGTTCTTTCAGGTATTGAATCTCACCACACACATGCTTGATGAAATGTGAAGATAATCAAGAGATGTCTATATATTCATTGGTTAGTTTAACCATATCTAAAATTTGAATTCCCTAGTGTAGAAGTAGGGATGAAGATGAAAATGGGAATCCATCCTAGACTAAGCCAATATTCTTTATTACTAGCTTGACCCCCAAAAACCACCTTTATCTATCAGTGGACTGAGGGGACGTGATAGAACATTTCATTATAGTAATAAATCATGGATTAATACCCTATAATTTTATTCAATCTATCACAGATTTCCTACAATTCATATCCCATAACTCGATATTCAGTTTATTAGGAATGAATTTCATTTTTTGGATTCCAAATTAGGTGTAAGTGCCATCCTAATGTGATTACATGATATAGAATATTATCAACTACATATAGTTTATCAGATTGTGTAAGAATCACATTAATACAATGTTCATTCCAAATAATTTCAATAACATAATTAGAATATCTTATTTGGGACTTCCCAATAGGTGTAAGCTCAAATAGTTCTAAATTACTTGAGCATCAAATTTTCTCTTTATGGGTTATATAGGAAAAATTGTTAACATTTAGTCCCAGAATATTCAATCCGTTGACTTATTTGTTGGTCCATATTCCTTGTAAGATCATTCCCCCATTTGTAACAGTATATCACTTTCAAATTCATTTTTATATTATTCTCATCAGAACATATTCTCGGTGAGTGTGTTTTCTTTACTTGTCATTATTCTCTCTTGTATCACCTAATCACATCATACTATATCTGATGCGAGTTTATATATAATATGGATAATAATATGCGAAACTCATGCCAATATTTTCTAGGAATAATTCACCTAATATAACATGTTCAATGATCTCATCCTGTATAGCCTTGTCATTGTTATATGATCAAAAAAATGAAACATGTCCTCTTATGTGAAAAAAAACTGCATGGGTTATGATTCATTTTATGAGGATACATAGGATGGCCTATAGGTGACCTAATACCACCATCAAAACAACAAATATAGCCTTATATGAAAAAAATTCATGTGAACCCAGATATGTGGCTAAAACATATCGTATAAAATATTAATTGAAGAATTAATGGAGAACATATGTTACATATAGTAACAACCTGGTATTTTATGATATATTTCTTTGAGAATAAAATTTATTCAATTGCTTGTAATACACACAACCCCAATTTTTAATGAAATATAACATATTATTCCATTCTACCATAGCCATAAAATTTTTGGTGTGAATAAAAATAACCATAGCATGAAAATATATATATATATAATTTCTATAAATAAAAAATAATGATAATTATATACTCAATTTATATTAAATTCATTTTCTTGATTTTTACTCTAAAATTGTTTTTTTAGTTATTCAATAAAAATATTTATTTTTACCAATTATAAAAAATTTATTTCATAAAATTAATATTATTTTTTAGATTAATGTATCAAAATTAACTTATAGTGAATTTATTGGGATTTTTTTCAATAGAATAAGTTTTCAAAGCATAGTGAAATATATAGATTTTATAAATACAGTCATATGTTTTTATTAAATCTAGTACTAAATTGAAATTTTATTTATTTAATATATAATAATAAAATTAATATAATTTTAATCGTATGTATTTAGGATTTTGATATATATTAATATTAAGGCCTAAGAATTTTTAAGAGAACTATATTATTTGTTTTGGTTAATTAACATTAATATTTATTTCCACTACATATAGAGATTGAGTGTATACAAATAGATAAAATATTTTTTATTAGTTGATTCAAATAAATTACATGGGTATCATTTATTTTACATAATATGAATAAGAATCGGGGTCAATATTTTTTATCCTAGTAACTATAAAATGTTAATGAAATTCTTAACACCAAGACATAATGTCTCCAAATTAGTCAAAATAATATTTTAATTTCATTGTATGGAATAAATATATCCATATTAAGTCAAAATTAAAATATATGTAATTTTCTTCCAATTTATCTGGGGATAATTAAATTTATATTATTATATTTAAAGACAGTTAAAAAATGCAACATTATTGATTTTGTTATCCCTAAAATGATTACATATGGATAAAAAAGATTAAGTATAGTTTTAAATGTCTAATTTATATATTAATTAAATTTATTTATCATGGTTATCTATTTTTAATATTTATTAATTAAATAATCACCTTAAATTCTTATGAAACTCCAACATATTTCTTGTACCACTAGTATAAAAATAATGTAACTAATTATTACAAAAAATTAATGATTTATAGCTTCCAAAAAATTTTATTTATAAATGATAGATATTATGTAATTTTTAAAGATTTAGATAAAAATTAATTTTCATTATTGTTATGTTTAGAGTGAATTTAAATGAATATTTCCAAAAATAACATTGTTGATATTTTATAACAGAAAATAATTTATTTGTTGATTGATACTTAATTAAAATCATATATTCAACCTAGTGATTGAGATATGGTTAAAAATTTGAACCATGGTCCATTTATGAGTTAATTACCATTTTATATTAACATTAATAACCCTTGAAGATTATAAAACATACATATCACATAAATTTTTAAAAGAAATAATATCAGGTTAAAATGAAATGATTAGGACTAAAAAAACACCCCAATTTGTAAAATAATATTTTATTATATTATTTAGATTAGTGCACATAATACCTTCAAATTTTGTCAATTTTATGTCAATTTTCAATGAAAATTACTTCATTATAATTTAGTATATTATGTAATGCATAGAGAGAACCTCCATTCAGTTATAAAAGGGAACCTACTCTTCCTTATAACTCAACATTATTGAGCCATAAAACATTGCCGCACTAATGAAACGTTTTATTAAAAACATCAATATGTATTAATTAGTTATTATTGTCTTCTAAAAATACCATTCCAAGGGTCCATAAAGAGGAATATAATTAAGTTTATCTATAAACTAGGTAATCATCTTAGTCGACCTCTTTCAATTTGATTCTTATTCTACCATAATGGTATGAATAAAAACATATTTAATTACTTTTCTTTAATATATTAAATTTTATTAAGATTATTTGAAACCATTATCCACCTTTTTTCAATCATATAGTAATTGGGTGTATCGCTCACCCATATGTGTGAAAAACATCATCCTTCCAGCTATACCATTCATTCACCATCCCAATCTTTTAAGGATGAATATTATGATGGGTTTAATTATTATATTTTATATTTATAAAATAATTATTCTTCCCAATTAAAATAGCAGATATACCATCTAACCTTCATATTAATTGTAAAATGATAATGTTTCTCGAGCATACATGTGGTTTACTACATCTACGAAAAGAGATGATTCATTTTTAAATTCCTCTTTAAATTGATTGTAATAATGATATATTTTGGATATATAATATAAATATATATATGATTTAATAATTAAAAAAATAATTTTGGATTACTATTTTCCATTCATTCATTCCAGACAAAAAAAAAATTAAAAACATCCGTTATGTGTATGTTCGACATACCTTCTCTATGTATGGTGACATTCATATTTCTATCTCTATCATTTATTGATGAATATTTATAATATATAGATAATGACTATATATTATTTTTATATAATAATTAAAATTATATAAGTGATAGAAACAATATTAATGTAAATATAGTTGAATTGCTAAAATTAATTTTTCATGAAAAATTTTAATTGTTAACCCCAAGAAATGATGAATTTAATTATGGGTCACCAATAAATGAGATTTAAAATATTACAAGTGGATAAAATATTGTATAACAATTATTTCAATTCTTATTGTATATAAACAAAATAAGTTTTATTTTATTATAGAGGATGTAAAATATCTTTATATGCAATTCAATGTTGAGTTAAGTGACCTAATTTTCAATCTAATATTAGTTAATGTTGTTTTAGACTAAATATTATTGAATTAAGTTATATAAAAATTTTGTGATAAATACATTTCATTTTATTAACTTTTTATATCGTAAAAATATATTTTTTCTTTTATTTTTAATTCATTAAGAACTCTTGATACTGAACGAATGCTCTTTTTTGTAAATATGACATTATTTCATACTTTGGAAGAACACTATTTTTTCAATATTCATGTTTTCTAAAAGAAGTTACCGAAAATGTTTTTATATTTTTATATTATTTGTTAAATTCATTTTTACCAAATTTTAAAATTATTACTATTTTAGAAATTGGATATTCTTGAATTTTTTTTGAAAAAGGAGCTACTGAATTTTTTATGAAAATATGAATGGAATATTTTTTTAAAGCACCCAATATGATCTAAATATCTCAACATCATGACTGCTAAATTATTTCAATATTTCATTTAAATATTGGAAGGATCATTAGAAAATAAATACTATTTTGGATGTTTTTATATTCAAATATTTTCTATAAAATGAAATTGGTATTTCCCCTAATAAATATTTATGTGATATTATAAAATATTTTTTTCATTGTTGACAAAATACTTTGATGTTACAAGGGATTTCATAAAGATATGATCCCATGATACTATAATTATTCTATCTATGGATGATTTATAGTTTGGATGATGTAATATCGATGAAACCAATTTTATTTGTAAATGGGTTGTGTAAGGAGTAATATTTTTATGAACTTGTGACATATATATAAATGTATATATGGTTATGTGATAGGCGGAGATTGAATTATATATCCACCAAATGCATAGGGTAATGATTAATGTTCTATCAGATCAAATTTAATATAAGAGGATATAACCAGACTAAAATATGGTATAAAAAAATTTATCCCGAGCCTAAAATAGTATACATAAGAGGTTCTCCCAAGATTGAAGTAGGAACACTGGTGTTTAAAAAAATCTGACCATATTACACATACCATAACGGTTATCTTTAACCTAATATTTTCATGATTATTATTATAGAACATTTTATTACTATATTTTATGATATGATATTATTCTGCTATTAATTTTTTCATGGATCATGTTCCTTGATAATTTTTTGTTGATTCCATATAAAATACCATGATTTATTCCATTACCCATGTTTATAATATATGAATTATCAATTATGACTTTTAAATGTTAATAACCTTGTCTATTACCCTTTATAACGATATTATGTTTATGTATTCATTTATATATCCCCTTTTTACCCTTTTTGAAGATCGCATATTTCTATTTATTATGGTCTTTACCTATTATAATGAGAAAAAAATAGTATCATGTTTCTCAAAATGGTTTTAATTTTGAATAATAATTTTGAAGAAAATTCATGTATCTTAAGAATATTTTTTTATATATCCTGGTTTCAAAAGGAACTATACCTATATGGTATAGTAATGGATCTTAATGTTATGAAATAAATATTCATTTAATAAGATGTAATATTTATCTATAAAAATTATTGGCATCTATTATTGTCATCAGGGAAAGTGTAATTACCTTTGGAATCTATGATAAGAAAAAATTCATGGGAATTCCTAAGATAATCCTACGTATATAATAACATCCTATGTTATTGTAAATAAATTAGTTGGGGTTTCCTAGAAAAATAACCCTTTCTATGTACAACAAGATGGTTTTGTTTTTAATAGATTCATATAGGGGTTATAAACACCAAAAATGTTGGTTAAGTATATATTGACGATAATTTTGATTCATAGTGGGTTTTCCCTTGTCGTGTACTTATATTAAAAATCATGAGGGATACTCTTGTGTAAAATCATATTTTCATTAAAAATTATCTTGATGGATTTTAACAGGTGTCATAGATTGAAAATAATGTATCATGATATAGACATATTATAAATTATTACATTATTTAGTGGCTTTACATAATGATTATTCTTGACAGACTACCATTATTTTGTTTTATTCAATTTATAGATCCTAGATAAATAATTTTTATTATTAATATGAGGTCAATACAATGATTATCCCGAATAGTAACCAGTTTTTATGATATATTTAATAAAAAATATAACATTTATGATTTCATATTATTCTATAGCCAAGATTCTTATTGAGATCTAAAATGATAAAAGGATGGAACAATATTCTATAAATACCATAATTAGGAAACAACAACATTATTTTAGTGGTTATGATAATCAAATATTTACAATGTAATGGATTAGTATCATTTTCAAAATATTTTACATTATTTATTATTCAGAGAATGAAAAAATCATTTCAGTTGTCTATCATTTTGAAGGAAAATGTGATTAATGGTTGAATGTCACCATGAACAATGAGGAAATTGAAGGAAGTTGATTCTATAGAGTTGGATGAGTTTAGAATGTCATTTTTAACAAGTAATTCCCATATTTTATTTATATTAAAATGGATAAGGATTTCATTGAGCGACAGAGTAAAGATGATGAATCCAATAGTAAATACGTGAAACATTTGATATGTTTTATGAGGTTTTATTCTAGTATAACCCAAAATTATAATTTATCTATTCATTAGTGGGACAAAACCAAGTATCTAATGGGATTTAACAATGTGGTACATTAGTTTTTATGAAGAAATTGTTTTTATCTCTTACTAAGGTAGAAATATATATCTAAGATACTAGTCAATATCATGGTTTTGATAAGAAAATAAAAATATAATTAAAAGGACTGTATGATAATAAAAAACATATAGAAAATAGTATGATCCATATATTTTTATCACAACGTGGAATAAAATATAGAGGAAATTGTATAAATTAAACTAGTAAATTATTTATGTTTTTAAAGGATGGTCATTGAGAAAACTAACATGTGATGGATAATATTAGGCTAATGATGGAATGAAATCTGAAAAGAATCCACCACCCACACTCAATTGATTCAAGTTCATAAATAATGGATATTATAGTTTACATATTTCAATATACAAGTCTAAAAATGATTATTGATGTCTAAAACCCTATAATTCAAGAGAAAAAGTTAAAAATAAAATTATTTCTATTAAAAATGTGGGGTAAAATAAAATTATTTTAATGGTATAGATACCATCCACTATAGATTTCCTAATTTCTTTTTTGATTTTTTATTTACCCATGCATTAATATCTGAAAACATTTGATAATGTATCATAATGCCTCTCTGATGAATATATGTTGGATTTGTATTGGAACATCTAACGCTATGTTGATTGAATATTCAGTCAATGATTCTTATCCTTTATATGCTTATAAGACTTCACTTCATTAAAAATTTCATTATTATTCAACTAGTGGAATTTTGTGATATCTTATTCATAGTATTGAGATGTTTACCTAAATACCACATCAATTACTATGAATTCCTAGTAAAATTCGATATTTTTAATCAAAAAATGATACTTTATAAGTACAATTGTAAATATGATATTAAAATATAAATTAATTCCATTATATTATTTCTGATTCACATTTAATATTGGTTGTTATTCTAGATTTTTAGGGACAAAAGCGACTTCAAAAATATTCCTATTGTATGTGAGTTTGGAAATATTTTTCTAGAATACTTTTATATGATTGTTTTAAATTTTTATGTATAGTTTTAATTAATTATCATGTTTAGTGATAATCATATTTTAAAAATTCCTTATACAATTGAACTAATTTATTTGTATGAATTGAATATGTGACTATAAAAGAATCTTGATATGGGACTCATTCATCTACGTGTGTCACATTTGGGTACCTCGGTATTTTTTGTTATGAAGAAATACATATAAATGTGAGTATAAATTTATAATAGGGAATATAACAACATTATAATCATTAATAAGTATCCACATGCATATATAAATTATTTTTCTCAATAAATTATGACGATAAAATTAAAATTAAAATATCAATCATCATTTTAGAGACATTTATTAGAGTGTAACAAGTGAAGATATAACAATTAAAATTTTTTGTATGAGGAATGGACAATGAATATATAATTATGCAATTTGGTTTTCCTAATTCCCTACCAATATTCATGGATTTAATGAAATGAGTCTTTAGATAATATAATGATCCATTTTTGTTAGTCATTTCTAAAAATATACTTATATATTTGACGTTAATGGGATAGAATAAAGACCATATATTAATTATACTAATGTCCAAAGGGAATCATAATTCATTCAAAAAGTTAAGAATGTGTGCATTTATAATATATAATTATAATTTTTAGGTAATATAATCACAATAAATGGTATATTAGGGGATTCATAAAAGATAGAATTTTATAAATGTTGGACCAGACCAATGATTGTGGCTAAGATATATATATATATATATATTGTTTCTATTAATATTATTTATTCATTTATAAGGAAGTTCTCATAGAGGACTAATGGACTCGTCATGTTAACTCGGAAGGTATACATGTTGTATTTGATATATGAATGTGAATTAAACATTTCCGTGGACTAATGAGACATTTTATTTAGTGAAACATTCCTTACATTACCCTATGGTGAGGAATTGATAATGATATAGACTGATGCATAAAATAATGTAATGTGGGGAGACCTCACGAAAAATGATATGGTGACAAATTATTCTTCTTGATAATTGAATTCCCATTATAAAAATAACCCAACTCATGATATATATTTATGAGTGATATTTATTGAATTAATGATAGGAATTAAAGATATTTATAGATAATGGTGTGATATATGTATATTTATAGAAAATATAATTTTAATGTATATATTCACTCTAAAAGATATTAGTATAAATCATATAACATAGTTGGATATAATTAGATATTATGATTTCTAAATTCATTACTTTCCTTATAAGGAGAACAATGATATATATTCTATAAGATGAAATGATCATGAATTTTTTTCTATGATGAGTCCCACTAAATACCCCATATTTAATTATTTATAATGGATGAATTAAAAAATATTGTTCTTAAGGGGATAAATATTAGAATTCTCCAAAGAGTGTTTTACAAAAAATCCATGAGGTTATTAAAAATTCATTTAAGGAAGGTGTAGATTTTAAAAAGTACCAAATAAATGTTTCCCAATATTAGCCTTGATTTTTATGGAATGACATAGATAATGAACTATGTTTGTGTCCTATAAATACTAAACAAGAAGAATTATTTGTTGGATTATTCTCATTGGTCTAAATTCAATATTTATTACAGAAGTATGAAGATATATTGAGATCTGAAAAATTATTTCAAGTGGGATAATATAAAGAGAGGCATATTTGAGTAAACATTTTTGTTATAATTATTTCATTATGTTAATCATACTATATAAAAGATTAATGGGATGTTATAACCATTTCTCGTACCAGTCTTAATATAGGAAAACTTCACCATGTAATTCATTAAAGTCTCCTTAAAATTCCTAACATATATAATTTCATTTGAGAAATATTCTATCACCTTTAAAATTTAAGAAAAATTATTTATTTGAAATACAATATCTTTCTTTTCTAGATTTCTTGAATATGTATTAAATAACTATTACATTGACCTGAATTACTACATATCATTGTATCTAATTGAGATCATATGTTTAAAAAAAATTTCTGGAAAGTTATTTGGTATGATATTGATATAAATTTCATTTTAAATACTTCTTATCATCGATATAGTTATTTTTACATTTATATAATCAATCAAACCCTAGAAGATATGATTATAACATTTTCCATTGATTTCATGACTGGATAGAAATAATACCATTCTGCAGTTAACTTTATTATAATAATTTATTTAACCCAATGATTCAAATTTGAACTTATAAATCTCTCTATGGAAAGTATTTTTGAATTGGAAAAATATATAATGATGTTTGAGAAATAAATCTATTGGAACCTAACCTTGATAATGAAATAGTATAGATAGCCAGATCATTTTAGTAACAAATAAATGTAGTTTATAGTCTATTGATAAATTATGTTTAGAATAAAAAATAAAATATAGTGAATGATTATGGAGATAAGTCACTCCAATGAATTTATCCAGGGAATTATTTTATGATATTTTTCAAGAAAAGGAAGATTGGATCTAGGTATATTTTCCTTTTTGAGATTCTTGATCTAGTATGTCTGATAGATTATCAATTTTCCTTCCAATATTCATCTCTCAAGTCCATTATATGCTCAATGTATCTATCCATAGGATGTATACACATGATCCTTTAACTATATAAAATATATTGGTTGTACCATTTAATTATGATATTTTCTATAAAGAACAACCAATAGAAACTTTGGATTGTAATGTTCCATGGAACAAGACTACTCAGCAAGTAAAAGTTTACTAGAGGAATTATAAATTTGAATAACGAACATAAGAACTTAAGGATGTGATAAAAATTTGATATCCTTATATATTCTTAATATAATGATGAAATGTTAAGTGAAAATTTCATTTATGGTGGCCTAGAGTATAATTCAACATGATTTTTTGTATATAATTTTCTTCAGAAAAAATTGATTAGATAGCTTGTGATATATAAAAATTCCAGTCTAAATAAACTATAATATAGAATAAAATTATAATATAGAAATTAAATTGGTGTACTAAATAATAATAAACACAATTTTTAAAATGTTATCTGTAATGTTTTTAGATAGTTTAAAAATATTTATTAATATAAACATAATTTTCAATAAAGCCAATATATTCTTTGCCTGAAAAAATATTTTTATTGATTTTTATGGGAAACAAATATATTAAATTTAATCTAGTTTTTTTAGAATTAATATTATTAAATTAACTTAAATTTTTAAATAAAAATATCAAAATCAATCCATGTAATTTTTTTTATTTTTCTAAGAGGATTGATTTTTTATGAATAGTGAAAATATATATTTCTCTAATACTATCATATCTTTTTATTAAATCAAGTAAATTAAAGTCCCAATATATTTTTTTTATTAAAATAAAACTTTTCCAATTTGATTTTAAATAGAATAAATAATCCCATTTAAATCAATGATATTAATATTTTTTATATAAGTTAATTTTCATACTTAAGATATTAAAAAAAATAGTTTTCCTTCACGATTTAACGTTTATATTAAATATTATTTATGGAACTTCTAAAGATTGAATATTGAAAACCATACACGATATTTGGTAAATATATTCCTTTTATATTTTGTTCATTAAGAACTGTAACTATGGTAAATATTTATCATATAAAGAGTGGTAAAAAGTGTCGAACACTGATAAAACTATGATATAAGGTATCAACATTATAACAAAAATTTCTTATATTTTTTTATGAAATAATTTTAACATTATATATCGCATATTTTTATATAGGAAATTTTTTTCTATTTTCTATTGATAATGATATTTATTTTATATTAGGTAATGAAAAAATATAAATTCCTGCCCTCATTAATTTAATATCTCTACATTTTTAACATATAGATAAAATGAAGATAACATCAGCTATAAATGATTATTTTAAATATAAATAAATTTTATATCATGGTAATTTATTTTTAATTAATAGAGATAAAATAAAAATGTAAAATGATTACACAACACCTACACCGAGCTTGAGAAAGCCAAATAAAATATTAAAAAAATTTACAAAAATTAAAATTAATTTTTTTGAGAAATTTATCATGTCACACAAATTTAATATCTATATATGACATATTAGAGATGCCTTAACGCTTTATATTAGAAATAATTTGTTTTTTGATTATATTAAAATTAAAAATAGATGAATACTTTCAAAAAAGACAATAATAATATTTTATAATAAATAATATTTTAATCAATGACTTAAAAATCATAAAAATATTCTATTTGAAATTTTTAATTAAATTTTTATGATATTATCAACAGTGGTCCATTATTTAGTCACTGGTCCTTTGTGGTATTCTTCTCTACCCTTAAATGATAGAAAACATTGATATTAACTTAATGGTCAAAATAGTTAATGGGGGTTAAAGCAATGTGATAAGGGGAAAATCCACAAAATCTATCCATTTTTATGGTATAATCATAATTAGAATCATACGAATATAATATTTTAATTAAATTAACTTGGATATATTTTTTAATGAAATTTTGTTTTTATTAATTTAATATCTTTTTTTAATTCCTTGGGTTCCCCACCCTTCACTTATAAATAGGAAACTCATATCCATAATAATCATAAATTTTAGAGATATTTCTTAAAAAACCATACATACATTCTAAATTTATCTATTCAATAATTAGTGGTTTGTTTATTCTTGAATAAATATTCTCTGAGATCTTTATATAGAATATGTAGGATGTATAGTAGAGAAGCGGTAATCAACCAACCCAACATCATTAAATTTATTTTTTATTCTACCTCCTATAAATTGATGGAATTAATAATAATATACAAAATAAGGTATCCTATAATTGATGAAATTTTATTATGATTATGGAAATTCCATTATCCACCCTCTTTTCAAACAAATGGGATGTGAACATATCACTAATGCTTACGTTTGGACTACCACATTCACAAAGAGAATCATTTCATTATCTATCCCCACTTCTATTAATATTTAATATAATGGGTTAAATAAAAATATATTATAATTATAAAATAATTATTTTTGTGTAATAATAATTAAATTTATACATTTTTACCCTCACATCCTTCTGAAAACAACAATGTTGGTTGTGCATATCTGTGGAGTACTAACTCTACGTAACGATGTGATTCATCATTCATTAAAATTTTACATGGATGGTAAAAATTTAAAATTTAATTATTATATATGTTTTATATCATATAATAATTATTTTTTAATGTTTAATTTTAATTTTCTTTATTTATTACATTCATCGAAATGTGAAAACATTATCCTTGAATATGAATGGCCTACCATCGACATGAATAGTTTAATTAATTTTTATATCTCTTGGCATTATGGATTAATATAAATATGAATATAATTAATACATATGATAATTATATCATAATAAACATTTGATATATTATGTAACCATGATTATTTTACAAGGAGCCGAACTACATAGACGAAATTCTCGAGAAAAAGAAAAACAATTCACAAAAAAAAACAATTTAAATAAATATTTATTATTAAATGTATGCTAAAATGTTAAAGATTTAAAATATATGATATTATAAGTATCTACATGAATCATTTTTTGAATTATAATAAATATTAATTTATTATACATGATTTTAAAAAACATTATATGAAATTTTAACTCATGGTATGGTATATATGATTCAATCCCAATTTATTTAAGATTGTTTATCCTTGAATTTACATTGAATGAAATTTTGTTATCTTTTACTATAAAATTCCTTTAATTATGTTATCCTATAATTCATTCTTCATAATACCTTTTTTACTTTCATTTTCTTCACATTAAGTACTCATGAGTTTGTAATTATAGTATTAAGGAAAACCAATTTATTTCTCTCTTTAGGAAACATTTTTTTTCATCCATAACATTCTCTTCTAAATTTTTTTAAAGAAAGTTTTTAAATTATTATATGATTATATAATATTATTTTTACCTAGTAATTACTTTTTTTAAAATGTTCTAAATATATTATTTTTCGAATTCTTGAAGGGGAACATTTTACAATCTACTAAAAATAGGAAAGGAATATTTATTTTAACGTATATGACTAAAACAAAATTTCACACATTTAGGAACGTGAAATTCATTGAAGATTCATTTTCCTATTGCATCAATACTTTTATTTAATAATTTTTGGCGTCATGGATCATAATCCATGAAAGATCCATTTTAGTAATTATTTATGGAATTTTTTAAACATATTTATTTTTAATATATTATTTAAAGATGAAAATTGTATTTTAAATGAGAAATATTCTTGAGATATTTGAAAACATTCATCTATGATAACATCCTTTGATTTATCATATTAGTAATTGTTATATGATTCAATGGTAATATATTTATTATTTATGTGGTTGGTGTATGGTTTTGATGATGATGTATTGATTAAACCCATTTTCATTACCATATGTTAGGTTGTTTTGGTTTTTTATGGTCTAATGGAATAAATAAGAATTTATTTATGATTATGTGATGAATGGATCTTGAATTATGTATCACTATAATGAAATTGGCATATATTGATGTTATATGTGCTCAACGGGTATGTAGGCAGTTATCTAAATCATAAAATTTGGTATTGGGAGGTTATCCAAATATAATGGATGGTACACAAGAGGTTATCTCAACACCAAAGCAGATACCGGGGCAGTTAGACAAAGCGTAACATGCTTTAAATATCCAGGTTCATAGATAGAAAATATGATTTATATTATTATGGTTATTCCAAAAATTAGGCAACTCCTTTTTGATTTGATATTATTCAAATTTTATGCACTGAAGGATCATTAACATTGAACCCTTCATAATTTAGGTCATGTGAACTCGAGGTATTTTTGTCATGGATCGTGATTATGATCTACAAATTATAGGGTATTACATTATAATATTATCATAATGATATAAAACTATTTACAATTATATTATGATTATATACTAAATTATTTAATACTAGTTTTCCATTAATGGGAATATGAGATCACAATTTATTATGTTTTCATTTTACCTAGATAGTTTGAAAGTTATTAAGTACTATGTATCTATAAAGACTTGTAGTTCTAAAGAAATAATTGGGATATAATATAAATCTATTATTAATATATTATTAATGTATCCATGATTCCAGATAAACTAATATTATTTATTTCATGATGTTAATGTAATATTACACAATTAATATGAATATAATAAGACATAATATTCATTTATAAAAAACTTGAGTTTTTATACACACATGTGGTGACATTGATATAGAACCTCTATTAAATATAGATGTTACCATTTTTTAAAAAGCACTGATACATATTGATGGATCCATTAATGAAAAACCTATGATACATATAGATAGTACCATTTCTAGAGAACCATTAATAAATAAATATGATTTATTTGATAAAGAATATATTATACATATAGGCGGTCTTAAATCAATTCATTTTACTAGCAGACTGCAAATGAAATTTTTGACCAGATACATATTTTGATGTGGGAAGAATTTAAAAAAATATAAAATATATAAGAGTTATAGAATGAAATAATTCCCCCCGATATGGTGTGATGAGCTTAACCTACCATATTTTTAACTAATGTGAGTACCTATGAATCAATAAAAAATTACCCCAATGATTTATTTATTTTTGAAACTAGGATTGTATTATATCATATGTTCATGAAAAATTGAGTGTTTATAATTCTAGAAATAAACCCCATTTGAAACCATCTGAAGAGTGTGAGTAATTCCCTACACATGAATAACAAAACACATGACTGGGTACAAAACAAGAACATAATTAGGAATATTATAACATATTATTATTTCCACATTCTTGTTTTCGATAGAATATTATAATAGAAATTCTAATTGAGAATTAAATTAAATTTTATGAATTAATAGGTGATATAAATCAAGGAATTTTTAAAGGATACATAAAAGTTCATTTCGATAGAAGTTTCACCATATCATGTTCTTATGAAAGAATTATCAATAAATAAATAATTACAATATTAGAGAGCACTAATATAGTATTTATTGAATCAAAGATTCTAGAATCATTTTATGATATAACAAAGTTCATCATAACCATGATCCAAAATATATAATGATACTTGAATTTCCTAGTGTTTTTTTGATATATTAGGAAGAATATTTCCATAGGATTTAATTTATAATATATTCTACATTTATAAGGTAATCAATGGATTTAAATAAAATATTGAATTATCATAATATGTTTCGGAATTTAAATGAAACAGCCTTTATAGTTTGATGTTAAAACTATATTAAAAACAAAATTGATATTAATTCTGTCATTTAAAATGGTAGATCAATTAAAGTGTCAATACTTGGGAAACAATGATGGGTTTATATGAAATACAATTGGTTTAAATATTTGAAATTACATTAATTAAATTTAGAATGAATATATCTCCAAATCATTGTATAATTAATTTTTTAATGACTATTAATTGATTTTAACTACTTATAAATCTATGTATAACATATTAAATATGGGAAAATATTTTTATCCTTTATAGTCTATATTTTTTTATGTCTATAAAAAATTATTTAATATTTATTTATATGATACTTTTAGAAAATTTAATTCTGACAAATGACAATAATTTATAACTTCATCCACTAATAGAAAACTTTTAGGATATATTAAACATTGATATAGATACATATGATTATTAAAAAACTAAATTGTTCAAAATGCATCTTACAGTAATGTGCATGATAAGTAATTTGATTGGATTTGAAAGCATGACTCACTATGAAACTCATATTTTCTATGTATCGGTAGTTTGTGACTTTTAATTAGATCCTAGGAGACTACCATATAGTAAAAACTTATATTTCCTGTGTCATCATTTATTATTATATGCATCCCATAGATATAGTTGTAAAATTTCATGATTTGATGGGTGAAATAATTTGAGGCCAGTAATAACATTGTTAACTTGTTTTGAAACAAAAAAGTTATTATAAGATATATATACATACTTTAGGAAAGATTTTTATTTTAATGTTTTAGAAAAAATATTTCAAATATAATCATATAAAGATGGTATACAAAAAATAATGTACTTTTTTCTATGTTCCTTTTTTGGAATTTCAATTATTATGTTATAATAATTATTTTATTTACATTGAAACTAATCAATGTGAATCTTTTATTTTTATATTATTGATTGTACATATAAAATCAATAGATCATAAGAATTAACATAAAGTTATAGAATAAATGAATTAATTAGTGTTATATGGGGAACTGATAATATAAATTATCCATCATTAAATTTTCAATGAAAAATCAATATGAATATTTCTTCTTTTAAATGCTAAAAAATATGAATTTACCTAATGAATATTAAATTATTATAAAACATGAAAAATTAAATTGGATTAAAAGTAACTACTCAAATATCTTGATGGACTTATTTATTCCTTTATCATTACATAAATTATTACCATAAAAAATAAATCCTTCCAATAAATTCATAATTTTAGTAAATCATAAATCATTCTAATATTAGGTCATAATTTTGAAAAAGTATTATTTGTTTCATTAAAAAATAGTTTTCATATAAATATATATAAATATATATATGCTAATCAATGGTGATATTTCATATTATTGAATTAAATAATGTAAGAATAAAATATAGAAATAAATTTTGAGTCGATAATTAAATTAGATAGAGATAACAAAATTTATTAACAACAGAAACACTGATTGGTTTTTACATCATGAATGAGCATAATCAATTTCATATTCATAATACGTCGAAAATATTAGTTTATATACATAAATATATTTTTTATTTATTTATATAGATAATGAATATCGATAGTATAACTATTGATTTTGATAACTTCTAATATTTTAATTGAGGAACCTTGAATAATTTTAGGTGATTTAATTATTATAATGTTTAAGTATTCTATTTGCATGTAATTTAGTGTCAAGAAGTTTTTAAAGCACCAAACATCAAAATTTTAACAAATTTTACACAGTTAGGATACTCTGAAAAGATTATTGAAATTATAAAATTTATGTACTAGGAGAAATTTTCTGTTTTATATTTCAAATACATTTCTATAAATATTTATCTATAATAAAGAATTATTTATTTTAATTTAATTATGTTAACTTTTATTATGTTGACCTATAATGGAGATTGTGACGAATATCATCCATATATTTTTATTAAATGTGATAAAATAGCATATTATGTGGATGATGATGTTTATTAATGGTATACTATTTTATAATAAGTTAATCTATGAGACCTTAATGATATGGGTGATAACAAAATAATTTTTTTTTATAAGTGATCCCTATTAATAACAAGAGATTAAAATATAAATCTTTGGTTAAATTGATATATTTGGAATTATAGTGGGGGACAAGATGTTAAAATTATTAATTTTTGGTATATGATGAAAATAATAAAGTCAATGCGGGATTAATTGATTTTTTCCCAATCTAAAAATTATTAATCTATTGTTTATTTGTTTTAATTACTTTAAATCAATTATTTTGTAGATATTATTTTCAAAAAAAATCAATCTTATATCATATTTTTTGTTTAATTTTTTTTATTTTTCTTTGGGATATATCAATGATAAAAAGGATTTAAATATATGAGGGGGCCTTTCACAAACCCTATACTTTTTAGAACCTTGACAGACTTCATCTTTTATCATGTATTATCCTACCTTCATCTTATATGCTAATTACCTTTAGTATGACTCTATCCTTCCTTTTGATGCCATTCGATATTATCCCAAATTCTTTATCTACACTCTATTATTTTAGGGAATAAAAGTTCATTTACTGGATATTTGGTAGATTCTATATATTAGTCAAGGATGGGTTATTGACTCAGAAAATGTTATTATAGTCCCCATCATTAGTTTATTTTATGTTGATCCTAATCGATATGCAATTGGTAATTTGAAAAAATGACTTATGTATACTAATTATTGAATATATGTGTTGAATATATTCATATAATAATTAGATTAAATGAACCTGAGTACATATGTTGTTTTTAGTATAAAAATTTAATATTTTTTATTCCTTTTGATACGTATGGGATCAAAAAGATGATTTAAAATATTTATCTTGTAATTAAATGAAGTAGTTATGATGTATGATGAATTTCACTTACTATGACTAATTCTGATTAGTGGTAGATTCCCATAAACCAGAAAAATAATATTTTTGATAAATATTTAATATTAGGTGAAAATATATGTTCTTTGATTATTTTATTTGATACAACTAATAAATTTAAGTCTACTAATTTCTTCACATATATTTTAGGGCATGAATGTGAGTGTTCTTCCATCAAATTCACAATTGATATAGGCAGAATTCTACCAATTGGATTAATTTTAATATTTTTTTTATTTTTATGATAAATTTTTTAATTATCTTTGGAATTATCAATATATATTTATAATTAATTTTTGTTAGTGTTTAAATTAAACATAAGAACTAAATTTCATAAAATCCACAGGTCAACAACAATATTATTACTGTAGTCATCAGAGGGAAGCTAGACTAATAGAGTGGGGGTAGAGTTGAGGTTGAATCTCATTTTTCATGGGTTTAATAATGTTTAAAAACCTTATATATGTTTCATTTGTAGCATCTCATTGAAGAGAACATAATTTCTATTTTTCAAATGTTATGTGATATAATGTTAATAATTCTTTTATCATTCCCATTTTTTATGATTAAAAAAATAAATTATACATGTTCTAGATATATATATATATAATCTAAAATATATATAGTTGGGTATTTATATTTCATTTTTTCTAAATGTAAAAAATCAAATAATATAATAATTTTCACAAATTATTTTATAGGGATCTAAACCACTAAAATATATTTTCAAACGGTCGCTAAATTAAGTTTTACGTGTTGAAAAATTTGTAATTAATTTATGGAAATTGTACAACATGTAAATTTACAAATTATTATATAATTGAATAATTAAAAATGTAATATTTCCCCGAGTGTAATAATGGATGATAAATATCATTAGTATATAATATATTAAACATCCATGAAATATTTTCACAACAATTTTAAATGCATCAAAATATTAAAATAAAAATATTCCTTAAAACACTATATATATTATATTAACCACTTCAAAACATTAAAAAATTTCTAATTCATATAATTATTATCAGTCCACCACTAATTGTATCACCCAAAACCCTTATTACCAAGTGTTATTTTATTATTTGTTTACATATCCATGATCAAATATATTCAATACCATAAATTATGATATGCTTAGTAGCCTTGAAAAAACTATATAAAAATATAAGTTTTATATAACATCTTTAAATTAAAAACAACATATTATCCCCTTCGAAAAATATAATATCCCTAGGAATATCCTTATAAGATAATCATAATATACTTCTTCAAATCTTTTAGAAAAATGAAACATAATAAAGGTGTGATCTTAGGAGCTATATAAGGAGAAACAATATTGTTGAAGCTATAAAAAATAAGAATAAACTACTAATGAACGGTATAAAACTGAAAAAAATACTTTTAAACACAATATTCCAAATAATATATCAAAAATAAATCAAATAACATAATTTAAACAATAAAATTTATATTCTAAAAGTTTAATATTAACATGAAATATATGTAACTAATCTCATACAAAGGGAATGAATATTGTTGGACATCATAACCATACCTTCAATCCCTCGTTCCAAGATCATCCATAACCATACAATCAATGACTTTTTCCAAGACACTAGATTGTGTCATGAGACCATATGATGTGTTTAGTGGCTATAGGGGGACCCACCCATCACTTACTACCTCCAAAAAATTCCTCATATGAAAAGGGTGAAACATAACATAAAATTCATATTAAAACTAGAATACAAAAAGTTATTAATTTAATCATAGAACATAAATTGTAAAACATTTCCCATCCACAGTCAAACATATCACAAAACAATCAATACCTTGTGTATGATTATATTATAGTAAATCAACCTCCGTCAGGCATAAAATCTATTAAAGGATGCTGACATAGTTGAAAATAATCAAATAATTTTATTAAAACTATTTGACAAAAATAGAATTTTTTACATTGAAACTATTTAATATCCACAAACTTATTAAAGAAAACATTATTATAAAAATAACCCTAATATTTTTTAAGGAATGACAAAAAAATTTAAGGCATCATTGTAATGTGTTGGATTTCTACATATTTTATTTTATTATTATATGGGATTTATTCTGAGACTAGGCTCTAAGACGGCGTGCAGTTCCGAGGCCCAGTGAGCCCAGAGGAAATGTTTGAATTTAATTAAATAATTAAATAACGTGCACGTATGGTTTTCTTAAAAAAGTATAATAACTCCTGAAAGGGTGATCGGATCGGAAATCCGAGAGCACCGTTGCATCCAGAGTAGTGGATTTACCCTATGAGAGACTAACCATTGGCTGGCACTGGTCAGTGGTGAAATCCAGTTTTTGGACATAATCGAAATAATATATTTAATTAAAATATTTTATTAAATCTTATTGTGACAAATATATCTTATCTTTTTAAATAGAGATTTTTATAGGGGTCCTAGTTTACAAACCTCATATCCATGAAACCACTGGAGGCTTTGGAGGAAATCCCAACGAGGGGAGGATGTTCTTGACGGGTTTCACCAGCGTCGATGATGCGGTCACCTGATCTTTACCAACGAATGTCACGGATCAAGGTAAGATGTCTGATTTTGGTTTCTTTTCCCTGTTCTTGATTTCTTCGACGATCGCGAACTAATCCACAAACAGATTAGCCCACGGATTTGTCGTGTTTGATGGATGGGATTTTTTGGGGATTTTGGGGAAGATCTTCATCCTTGCGATTCAATCTGTTGATTATTTTGGTTTTGATCTAACAGCGATGACCCTGGATTGTCACAAACAACGATCGAGGTTCTTACCACTTGATTGTTTTGTGATTAAATTCCCCTTTCTTCATGGATACTCTTCGTTCTTCCCTGGGATTGATGTTCCTAGAGGAAATTGATCATTGCATGTTCGTTTGTTGGCGCAATGATCCGAAATTATTGATCCAACCCCTGAACGATGTTATGGAGGTGCGACTGCAGTGGTGATGGACGATTCGGAGCGGATCGAGAGATTTAGGTTTTTGGGAGTTTTCTTTTGGATGAATCAAAGATTGTTTTCCAAGGCAATTGAAGGTCTGAAACACCTGTATTGGGTGTTAGGATTATTAAACGAACCGGCACCTTGAGTTTCATGACAAACGGATGACAGAATCCAGATTTGGAAGATCGGCCAAGGTGGGAAGAGGAAGACAGAGGTTCTAGAAATTTCCTAACTAAACGGCGTGTAGTATGGGATACAAGGTGTGTTTTCGTCAGTAGACTACTTGGAGTGTACTCTGGGAGTACACGGACACGGGTTGGGTACACGGCCAAGGAGACGGCATGTGCACCCTTCCACAGCCAGATACATAGAATTCCCCATGTATTGGTACTTGGACAGGCGACACTGACAGAAACCATGTATGGGCACATGGCCTACGTACATGGAGTGAACCCCAGTTGCTCGGACATGGCCTGTAATCTTACTCCATGTCGTGTAGTTACTTTTATACAATAAGCCTGGATGACACGGTCCATTTACACGGGCAGTACCCGAAGTCAAGGAACATGGCGTGTGATTCTACTACATGCTGTGTAGTTGAGTTTTACAGAGCTTGGATAAATGACATGGTCTGTTTACACGGGCAGCAACCAAGGTCAATGTAAATGGTGTGTAACCATACTACACACCGTGTAACCTATTTTAGATGGCTTGATCTAGTTGCCTTCTGTGACTCGGACTAGTTTCCTAAGGGTTCGTCCCCTTGGTCTTTCTCCTGAAGGTTTCTGGTATCATTTCATACATACAGGAGTGTGATACCTTCAGCAAGACTTCCGAAATAGAGTTGTTGGAATCCCCTCTGTGGGACCTAGATCAAGATACGCTATTCATCCCTGGAACCCCAGGTAGAGTTCTTGGTATCGACGTGACCAACTTTACCTGGGCGTCGATCCTCTGCTTAGAGGATTAGTTCAGACTGAGTTGTTGGAATCACTCCATAGATATTGGTTGTGATACTCATCTGAACATCGTATTCCCAAGTACATTTGGAGTGTGTTCTCCCGGAACGAGTACTTTGTATCTCTCTATTTAGACATAGGAGTATGTTCTCCTTGTTACGTGCTTAGTGGAATCATTGAGCTGGAACTTAGTGGAGGTTTCACGATGGTCTAACGTGTATCAGTGTATCTGGATATTCATGTTATATATTCTTTAAACATATACTATGTAGAGATGACTGTATCTTTCCTTTTTGGTATTTACCTTGTTGTATTCATTTGTGGTTTCGGGGTTTCCAACTGGGTATTGTTATACTCACCCTTGCACAGGCTTTGCCTGCACGTATCATGTCTTGTAGACACGAGCGAGCCTTTGACAAGATTCTAGGTGGACCAGGATCGGATGTTGCTCAGTGAGATCAGACAGGCTGAGTTGTGTTCCTACGGCAACAGATTGCAGCCCCAGTACCATTCTTTATAGGTTTGACTTTTTTACAGACTCTCTTTTATTGGGCTTATACTTTTGTCCCATGGTTTTACATTACTATAATTTACTTTCATGTCATACTCTGTTGGTTGGGATTTTAGTGTATGCATGAATTTACATTTTTAGTAGTTTTTACTTTTCAGCTTTGTGGGCTTGGAGATGTGTGTGTGTGTGCAGGATTATAGGCATTGCCTCCCATGTTAGTGACATGCTTACTCGTATCTAGTCACCAGCCCCTATCCTATTAGAGGTGGGCTTGGGGAGATGCGGCACATGCCCCACTGGGACGGGTCATGACAATCATAACAATGGAAAATAGTGAATCATGTCATTAATGTTAAAAACCATTCCTTCCGTAATTTTTTGAAAATGTCATAAATTACCTCAATTAGAAAATAAAAGAAATATTCCATTAAAACTATTTATAATGTGTCAAATGTGGGTAATAATTACTTTAAATAATTTTCGATAATATTTTGAAAAAAAATTATTATACATGGATAGGGATGATAAATATTTCCATGTGGATACTTATTGATAAACAATCTCAAAAAAAAGAGATTTTGAAATTAACCATTACTTGTACTTTTTTTATTTCGTGGGGGAATTTACCATATTTTGAATGGATATATTATGTTATTAAATTATACCAAAAACATTTCCATTTTTATTATATAATATATGATTTTATTATATCATTTTGTTAATAATATTTCAGTATTACCATTGTTTCCAGTGTTACCTTTTTCATTTTCTCATTCTAGTTTTTTCAATTAAGTAATTTTTATTAAGAATAGAATATATATTATATTCATATATATAATGATATTATGTTCATAAACATTATATTATTCATCATAATAATTTTATAATCATTATTGAATGGTTAATGTGGAGAAGGGATCTCATCACGTCACGGATAATGTAGACCGTACAAATGCACACGCAATGATATCATTCTCTTTATGGTTCAATGGATTTTAATTGAATTTTATATTAATTACATAGAATAATTATCTTGTTATATTCCTTTTTTGTATACATAATACTTATCATTTTACCAATCCAATTAATGTAGTGTTGAATAAAAAATTACATCATGTTGTTAAGACGATAAGACGTACGTACACAGACATAGTGATATTGTTATTAATATAATGGATAAGATGAGTAATATTGTTATACAATGATTATAATATCATATTTGTATATGTATTATACTGGATTAATTATTTTCATATAGAAACAATATAGAAAGAGTTTGTATAAAATGAAAATAACTTTGAAATATGTGATAAAACAATTGTGAGAACAAAGAATCCTTTACCTTTTACAGCCATGTCCCTAATAATTTATTTTAAATATTACATAGAGTCCAATTCTCGATACCTACTTTTAGGCTAGTTTAATTTTTTCTTTATCAATGCAAGAGCATATATTCTCATCATTATAAAAGAATTACATCTTTTTATGGTATCACCTATTTGATTGTAAAAAAGGACTCCATATAATGGACATATCCCAAAGTATTACATCTAGGATTAAGTGAGGGAATTTTGGAGAATAAATGGTCACGATTTTCCTGAAATAAATGACTTTATATGTATAATTCAAAGATAAGGGTACCCTTTTATCATATAGGTGAGGGAAAATTTTGGAAATCATGAAATAATAATTTATTATAAATTTATTGTCTATTTCAAATAGATCTTATGTTATTTATTTCGATTCTATGATGAGTACGAGTTTAAATCCTCTTTGAAAATTAATTTTATACAAGTTTATGTCCAAAAATAAACATTATTATTTGGGTTTTACCCTTAGTTAAATAGTTTAACTCTTAACATATTTACTTGTCCCCTTATAATATAGGAATTATATAGTTACTATAAAATTTAAAAAGTACCCCAAATGGATAATTTATGAAATTTTTAACATTGTCCCAGAAATTTTTTAAAACAAGAGATTTTTATGATCTTTTTAAACATTTAATTAAATAATATTTACATTAAAGTAACATTTTGTCAATTTTTATACTATTAAAAAATTTGAATTTTTAAAAATACCAACCAATATGATAATGTTGAACCAATGCATCCATTATTTCACTAACATGCCTATTTTATCTATAAATTTTTTGATGTCATTAATTGAGACAAATTCTATTTATTTTAATATTTATGACAACATAGTTGATTCCTACTTTAATAATTCACTTTTTTCATCGTTATTATGTCACCATTTAATTTAATTATATATTTACTAAATTTATTAATAAATTTTCATTATGTATATAATCATTTAATATTTATATAGACTGTTTATAGTCGACCATAGAACTTATATATCCTCATATTTAAAATTATATTTTTTTTTTGAAATTTGAATATGACATTTTTAACTCTTCTTCAAATAAAATTTAATAAATGACTTAATCTCACACAAGTGGCTTAAATAGAATCATATTTTTAACGTAAGGTTTCTCCTAGTAAATAAACGTACCCAATAAAATTTTGAAAATTGGTATATAATATTATTATAATATAATATAACTTTTTTATTTTAATTACCTTATTTACCTTTAGCTTTGGTAAATAAAATCCAAAATTTATTATTAAAAAACTATTATTAGGATCATTTATACATATTTCAACTATGAATATAAGTTTTTCAAAATTAAATTCACAAAATTAGTAAAATTTCATTTATTACTAATCTATAGATGTGATTAGAAGGCAGGTAAAAGAGACACTCAAAATTTTAATAAAGGTATTATATAAAATAATATAAAATGATTATTATAACGTAAAGTTTATTAAATATTTATTATGTAAGTATTACTAATATAAACTAAATTTAAAATACATTAATTATTTAAATGAAAAGACATGTTTTAAATAATAATACATTATTTTTCACTATTTATCAAAAATTGAAACTTTTCCAAAAAATTACACAATATCCATAAGCTAATTTTGATATTCGTAATTCAAAAATGAAGTCTATTTTGAATAGTAAAATTTCATAATTTTCATAATTTTTTAATAAAATTCATTACAATAATTAAAGCAGGTAGATTGAAAAGTCATCAAGTTCTCCAACTCAATATTTTATACAATTCATGTTACTGAAATATTTAAAAAGAAGCACATCGTTGAATTTTGGTGTGTTACATTCTTCCCTTCTTGAAATAATTTTGACTTTGATATTTCAAGAATGTCACTTTATAAAACTATTCAGCTTGGTCTTTGTCATAAGATATAAAGGTTCCCACATCACCTATTTTATTTTTTGGTTCCTCAATAGCCTTTATGAGATGGGTCATCCAATTTCTCAACACATGTTCACTTGAATCAAGATACATTATAGGCTCTTCAAAATATGAAACATCGAGTCCAAATTCTATTTCATCGTAGGTGATTAAATGTTTTTGGGATGTCATTTATTTCCTTAACATGGATACGTGGAACACATCATGAACTTTGGAGGGACATGGAAGCATTCCCAAATGCTAATCTACAGCTCTAATTTGTTCAATAATCTCAAAAGGACTGATGTACATGGGACATAGTTTATGCTTTTTTAACAAATCATACAAAACCCTTACATGGATATACCATCAATAATACATTATCTCATACTTTAAATTTCAAATACTTCCTTTAGTTATTATCATTTCTCTTTTTTATACTTATATATAATTTTAAATGGTTCTAAATAGTTATTACCTATTCTATCTTTTCCTCTACATGTTATAGGCCTATTAGTTTTCTTTCACCGATATCATCCCAACAAGTTAGTGTACGTAATCTATTTCCATAAAACGCTTTATATGGTTCCATCTTTATATAATAATGGATGCTATTATAACATGAAAATTCTACCCAAGGAAAATATTGATCCCATATACCTTGAAATACATGTGAGAAATATCTCAAAATTTATTCTAGGTTTTAATATTCTATTTTTACTTTCCATCAGTTTGAGAGTGGTAGACAGTGCTCAAATAATACTCTATATATTGGGTCATATAAAAGATTTTACAAAATCTTATAGTAAAATCAGAAACATAGCTATAAAAAATTGATACAGGTAACCAATAAAGTATTAAAACTTCATTAATGTAATGTATTTCTAATCGTTCAAGAGGTAAATCATCTCTTATTCCATGAAAATGGTATGATTCGGTTAGATGATAAACAATATCCTATATAGGATCATTTCGTGTAGGTGTTTTTGGTAGCCCCTAGACCAATTCCACTATAATATCATCCCATTTAAACAAATGTATAAAAAGAGGTTCCATTAATACTCTATCATGTTGTATTCTAGACTTCACCTGTAGAAAAAAAAACATCTCGACACATAATAAGAAATCATCTTTTTCATGTTTCCCCATAAAAAATGTTCCTTTAAATCTATGTACATCATAGTTCCACCAGGTTGTATTGAGAAATCAGATTTACGAGCATCATTTAATAATTCCAATTTTGGATTCGGTATTGCCGGAACACAAGAAATTTCACAAATATAAAAATAACATCCCTAATTTCATATTCAATTAGTCTCTCATCATTCATAGCATTAATTTTCAATTGAAACTCCACATCATGATACTGTGAAGTTTTTATACTTTCTATTAAATAAGGTTCAGATATAATTTTCTAAATGTGGGATGATTTACCTTCTATAATAATTCCCATATCCATATTTACTATAGCCATGAATATATGATCCCTTTAAACTCTCATTTTGTTTAAATATACATTGTCCTTTCTACTCAAACAATAGCCCACCTAATTTTCCATCCCTATGTGGAAGCGTATTGTGAAATAAAAATCCCTTAGTAGTAGAAGCCATCTCCATTATCTCATTCTGAGTCCTTTTTATGAAAAAAATATATTTCAAACTCTCGTGATCAGTATATATATCATATCATTCACTGTAGAGATAGTTTCTTCATGTCATCAAATAAAATATTACTACTACAAACTCCAGATCCTGATTTGGGGAGTTTTTTAAATGAATTTTTAATTGCATTGATGAATTAGAAATATCCCTATCATTCTTCATAAAAACACCTCCAAGTCCATTATGTGATGCATCACTATATATCACAAACCCCTCATTTCTAGATGGTACAGTCAAGGTAGAAGAATTAAATAATAGTCTCTTCAATTAATCAATACATTCATCACACTCTTTTGCCCATATTTATTTAATCCAATTACATATGTTCTTGGATAACTACTTTTAAAATCAGGAAAAATTCTGGATGAAACATTGACAGTAACATACTAAATAAATAAAACTACATACCTCTATTTTACTCATTGGTTCTCTCCTTTCATGGATTGTTTTTGTCTTTGTAGGATCAACAAAGATTCCTTCCCTAGAGACAATATAGTCATGAAATGAAATTTATTGAAGCCATAATTCACACTTGCTAAACATCACATATAATTAATTTATTCTAAGAGTCTTCAGAAAAATATTCAAGTGGTTCTCATGGCCTTCATATATTGTTTATTATACCATGATATAATCATAAAATACAATGTAAAATTCATAATGATATTCTTTCCAAACTCTGTTCATTAGGTCCATGAAAAAAGAGGGTGCTTTAGGAAATCCAAATTTCATTTATATACATTCATAATCACCATAACTCATTAAAAATGTTATCCTTTAAATAAATTACTTTTTTTACAAAGAATTGATGATATCCAGAACAAAGGTCAATCTTCTAAAAATACAAAGCTCCTTAAAGTTGATCAAATAAATCATCAATGTAACACATGATATTTTTATGAGAAATATTTTGTTTTTATGTTATATACATCATCAAAGAAATCTTTCACTACACACAACACTATCTTGTCTTGCTTTACACGCAATCACGACCTTCCTCGTTATCTTGTGTTGTACGCAATACCGAGTTTCACTAAACAATGATATGCTATTAAAATATTATTAAAACTAGCCATTATGAATAGTAATACCCACATTTTGAAATTTTATAATTTTTATTTTTCTAAATTGACTTAATTTTTGGATTCAGAATATCGAAATTAGCCGAGGGTGAAATCTTGGTATTTTTCTGAAAAAATTAAATTTTTGATGAATAGTGAAAACACTGGGTAACTATTTAAAAACTGACTTTTTATTTAAATAATTTTTTATTTTATTTAAAATTTTTTTAGGTCAAAATTGATACATAATACCTATATAAGTTCAATTTAATTCATTGGTGTCATTTTATAAAAATTTTAGTTATATAAAAATTTTATTGAACTTCTCACCGTCTTTTACCCACCTCCTAGGAAAATTTCAAATTTACATAAAATGTAATTTTACCGCTTCTGTGAGTCGAATTTCAAAAATATGAGAGACACGCTTAACATCAAGGATTAAAATGTGGTTCAATAAGATAAAAATAATTTTTGGGGAATAGTAACTTTTTACTTTTCTTACCATGGTTAAATGTAAATAAGTTAATTAAGGGTAACAATGGTATTATTATTACCCTAACAAATGTTCTATTTCTATTGGATAAGTTTTATTCGACCAAGAAACCCTTAGGAATAAAATATGACCATTTAGGTCCACATGGATTAGATTAGGGCATTTAATGTTATTTTATTTAAAGAAGTGTTAAAATAGTTAAAATCAAAATTTAATAACTAAAACATTTTTAATACTGGGATATAAATAAGATAAATTTGACTATAAATATTAAATAGAAAGATAAAATGATTTCCTACATAATGGTATTTTATTTATAATTTTTATAATTTATTTAATTTAATTTATTTATGACACAATGATGATGCAGTAATTACCTTATTAATGAAATATTAACATATTTGATGTTATAAATAACCAAATAAATGTAATTTTAGACTTTTTATAAAATAAACTTATTTTATTGGTTAATATGAAATGTTAGTATTTATTTAATTAAATTTTTTAGAACTAATCATGATGTTATTATTTTCACAAAAATTAATTACCAAATAGTGTCAAAAGTGACTTAAAACAGTTTTTAAAACAAATATTATATTATTAATTTTTATATTATTTCTAAAAATATAAGGTTCAGTAAAATGTCTTATATAAGGTTATATATATTAATAATGAACAACTTGGGGTTCTTTTGGATTTTTATAGTAAGTTTAATAACCTTATAGTGTAAGAAAACAAGATGTCACGGTAAAAGATAAATTATTTAACTTCGAGTTAAATCAAAATGATAGGATTAAAATAGTAACTAAAACATGTATAAAATCTATATGATGAGATGATTTAGACCCATACCCACCTAAACTTCGAAATAAATCAATTTAAATCTATTAATAAACGAATATGAATTTATTATAAAATAATATTTTATGCTTTTTCTAAAGTGCCCCTCTCCTCCTTCATAAAAGGGCACCACCTCCCTCTCCTCCTCACACCACATTGACCCTTCAAGCTCGTCCAAACTATTCCCATTTCCATTTTCAACTTCCCTAGAAACATCTTATAGGTCTTGGCCTTCTTCAAATACCATCTTTAGTTCCCTAAGAAGAAGATAAGAAGAGGCACTTCAAAGAAAATGTAATGTCCGTTACCGATTCTTTCAACTTTATTTCTTCTTCTACTTCTTCTTATTTAGAGGTATCATTATGAAGTAATAACATCAGTATCAATAATATACTCATATGTTATTATATGTATGAAACAACCCTATTTCACTATATATCCATCCTACGAAAAATGAAATCACCGCGCCTGCGTACGTACGGAATACTGTCTCCACGCCGTGGTGTAATATATTTTCCACCACCACCTTACATGGATGAGTATAATGGTGTAAAGAATAAATATATATGATTATTGTAAGGTTATATTTATTCTTAAATAGTATGCATACACATCAATACAATTCCATGATCATGGGAATGATATAATCGCTCGTGCGTTTGTACAGCCTACCGTCTCCACGATGTGATGCGACTTCTTCTACATGATCTTCAATGAATAATGATTATATAAATGAATTGAATGAATAAATATGATATAAATTACACTAATACCATTCTGTAAATGAGGTATCTATAATCCTAAAATAAGAAAAAAAATTATTCGACAATACACGCATAAGAACAAAAAGTAATAATCACCCGAATAACAAGTAACAATTAAATATTACTAATAAAGAAGCTAAAAATATGAACACATATGATACCATAAAAATGAGTATGATTATGTAAAAAGTCAATAACATTATTTAAATCATTATACAGGAGGTTCAGACACCTACGAACCTAATTAGACCTAAGTTAAGGGAAAATCTTGCAATCTCAATTTTTATATGAGATTGTTTATACTTCAGAATTTACTGGGGAATATTTACCATCCACATCCACGTTTCCTCAATATGTAATATTATTTATATCCTCCTAAAATTTTTTAAATCATATTTTCCCCTTCAGTGAGTTTTTAGTAAAGGAAATGAAGGAAATATTTTTTCGTTTTCGTACAAGGTACTTTTTGACTTTTCTGGCCAAAGTACAAGAACAATGTTTTTTAACTTATACGACATGAATGGATTTTTAGAAAATTATTACCATAAATCATCCTTTACATGTTTTCAGTTTATTTTTAGTCAACTTATTTTAGTTTAAAATCGTATGACATGTTAAGAGTGGAAAAATGTTTTTGAAGTAGAAAGGATATTTTCCTCGAGAATGGAGTTGAAGAGTTTTATCAAAATTATATTCCATCTAAGATAATATAGGGTTCAAGTTATATCCCTATATTTACATTGATTTGATTATGTTATGATGGAATTAATTTTATGATGTCCTTTTCTCTTATATGGATTATGTTTTGATGGCATGATGTTTAAGAATCCCATTTTATTACATGGGTTATTCTATGATGTATGATTTATGATTTTGTAGAACACATAAAAATGGTGTCATTATGAGATTGGTGGGACCTATATCTCCCTCCAATGCATTGGGTAAAGATTTATATCTCATGAGATAGACATGGCTGGAACGGAAGGTTAATCGGGTTCAGTGATACATGACTGAAACGAGGAGTGAACTCAGTTCAGAAATAGAATTTGTCAGCTAAGATAGTCTTACCAATCAGTCTTGACTACTAAGAAATGATTCTATATTATTTTGTGTGTATGACACAATGTTTTATGTTTTAAGATATGATTATTGGGATTACATTTCACTAATGTGATTTATAACATGTTATGAAATTATGATCTCTTTTGGAGGTTAAGATTTCCAAAATGATATGTTATTATGAATATGATGTGATTGATATATCTTTTGTTTACCCTTACTGAGCATTTGATCTCACCCTTTTGTATGTTTTATTTTATCCACATCAAGAATAAGGATATTAAGTATGATATTCCAAAAGGGACTCTAGAAATGAAAAAATAAAAGGGAGACACTATAGATGATTTATGAACCAGTTCTTTATATTACTCAGTTTCTAAAGACATTATACCTATACAGTCCTTTCTTGGTTTTGTTATATGTTGTAATAAGTGTGCTTCAATTCTGAAGTAATAACAATGTATGTAAATTATGGGTCATTATAGTTGGTATCAGAGGAATGGTATAGTCAACCTATAGAAACTAAGATGTGAAACCCTTAGTAAAAACCCTAAGGATAAGTCTAAGAAAAGAACACAATCATAGTGTTTTAGAAATGGACATGAATAACCTATGATAATACCATAAGTGTGAAATTTATTCTTGATTATGTGGTTTCCTATTATAATTAGTGTTTCTCACACTATTCTTCTTGGTTTTATTCAATGGCTGGAACCCGAAAGAACTGTGTTAATGCAGAATGCGACAGAAAATGCAATGATTGTCCTCCTGAACAACCAAACATTATGGGAGTTGGAATGAAAAATCGTGTAGCCATGCTCACACGACATTCTCAAGCTATGAATCATGTAGTACTTCCAAACGAGCAAAGGAAGGACCAACATTCTGTTGAATCCTTCATGAGGTAGCGTCCACCCTCATTTAGCGGGTCTACTGATCCATTAGTCGCTTAACAGTGGATCATTACCACAGAAAATATATTTTCAGTTCTTCAATGTTCTAAACATGACAAAGTCATCTTAGTAGTGTATCGTTTGGATGGTGATACTGATAAATTGTGGAGTCTTATGAAGAATATGAGGCAAAGAGATGAAATTGAGTCCATGGAATGGGACGAGTTCAAGAACTTATTTTCCTACAAGTAATTACATCGTATTCATCGAAAAAAGATGGAGAAAAAGTTTCATGAACCAAAGCAAAAGGATGATGAATCTGTTGGTACCTATGAAGCGAATTTTACAAGACTGGAAAGGTATGCTTCTGGTATTATTTTCCAACCTGAGAGTAAGATCGATCGATTCATTAGTGGCTTAAAACCACGTTATCGAAGGGAGTTAGCCATATGGGACTTCAATAGCTACGAGGAAATCGTTCGATGTGCTCTCAAGGTTGATATGAATATTGGATTAACCCATCAGTCATATGGGTTTGATAAGAAGAGGAAAATTGAATTCAAAGGAAAATATAAAGATCACACTAAAAAGAAGATGAGTTTCCCCTTATGCTCAATGTGTGGAAAGAAACATGGAATGAGTTGTCTTAAAGGGACAAGTAAATGTTTCAAATGTGGAAAGGATAGTCATCGGGCATTTGAATGCTGCAATGATGGGAAGAAGATGTCTAGTGATGTGAACAGAGAAAAAGATACACAGAGTGCACCTCCTACATTTCAATGTTACAAGTGCAAGGAAATGGGGCATTATGCCAATTAATTCCCTAATACAAGGATTGTTGATGATGATCGATGTCAACAAACTCTTAAGGCTAAAAAAAAGTAAAGTCACATGCAATTTCTATCAATGATGTGGAGTATGATAACGAAGTGGTGAAAGGTACGCTTACCATCCAATATAAAGTTGAAAATGTTTTATTTCATTCTATTTCCACCAACTCTTTTATTTCTGATGAATTTTCTAAGGGTATCTCCATGTTACCTCAATAGTTAGATATTGAGTTAGTTGTGACAACCCCTAATGGAACAACAGTCGCATCAAAAGTTTACAATTCTTCTTCGATTGAAGTTTGTGGGAAAGTACTTCCTGCATATCTTGTGATCCTTACTGTAGTGGAATTTGATGTTATTCTTGGCATGGATTGGATTTCTTTATATGGAGCTCATATCAATTTCCAACGAAGGGAAATCACATTTAATATTCCAGATAAATCTACTATCATCTATCGATGCAAGGATGAATATAACCTTCCAGTGGAAATTTATTCCATCTTATGGGTCTTGATTCAACTAAATGAAGGTTATATATCTCAAATTGATGGAGAGAAACTCATGATTAAGAATAAACCCATTGTACAGGAGTTTGATGATGTCTTTCCAGAGGAATTTATGGGTCTTCCACCAAATCGTGAAGTTGAGTTTTCAATATAACTCATACCGGGTGCATTGCCTATTTCAAAGACACCTTATAAATAGCCCCAATTGAGTTGTAGGAATTGAAGAAGGAACTCCAAGAGAATCTTGATAAGCGATTCATACACCCTAGTGTGTCACCTTTAGGAGCACCTGGTCTGTTTGTTAAAAAGAAAGATGGATCAACAAGAATTTTCATTGATTATTGATAACTTAACAAGGTCACTATCAAGAAAAAATATTCTCTCCCATGCATTGATGGCTTATTTGACCAACTACACGGAGCTCAATACTTTTCCAAGATTGATCTTTGTTCAGGGTATCATCGATTAAGGGTCAAAAGGGAGCATATACCAAACATGGATTTTCGTACAAGGTATGGACAATATGAATTTCTAGTGATGCCATTTGGTCTTACTAATTCCCCTGCTATCTTCATGGATCTGATGAATAGAGTCTTTACAGACTATCTTGATTAGTTTGTGGTAGTGTTTATAGATGATATTCTTGACTATTCAAAGAGCAAGGAAGAACATAAAGATCACTTGAGAATTGTATTGAAAACCCTGATAAAGGATAAGCTTTATGCCAAATTTACCAAGTGTGAATTTTAAATTAAAAATGTTGCATTTTTTGGTCACATAATCTCAAAAGAGGGGATATTTGTGGATCCAACAAAAACAGAGGTTATTGAAAGATGGTTGAGACCAACAACAGTAACTGAGATCCGAAGTATTCTTGGATTGGCTAGATATTATCGATGTTTTGTGAAATTTTTTCACGCTTATCTAATCCACTCACCAGGTTGACTCTAAAAGGAGTTATGTTTTTGTGGAAGGAGGAATGTGAAGAGAATTTCAAGGAGTTAAAAAGGAGGTTATCCAGTGCACCTATGATCACACTGCCTTGTAGTGGATAAAGGTTTGTCATCTACAATGATGCATCCAAGAAGGGATTGGGGTGCGTTCTCATGAAAAATTATATGGTTATAGCTTATGCCTCACAACAGTTGAAAATTCATGAGCACAATTATCCAACTCATGATTATGAGTTAGAGGCGGTAGTCTTTGCATTAAATATTTGGAGGCATTATCTTTATGGTGAAAGGTGTGATATTTATACTGATCATAAAAGTTTAAAGTATATTTTCACACAAAAGTAGCTGAATATGTGCCAGAAAAGATGGTTGGATCTGATTAAGGATTACGACTACTCAATTCATTATCACCCTCGGAAAGCAAACAAGGTGTAAGATGCATTAAGTCGATAAGACCATGATAGCATATCCATGATGAGGATCACAAAAGATCTAATATTTATGGATTTACAAAATATGGATCATGGAATTATAATTGAAGGGAAAAAATCTTATCTTTCTCAAGTGAATGTTTAACCATATATACTTGTGAAGATTAAAGAGGCACAAAAAAAAGATGTAGAGTTACAAAATAAGGTGAGAATTGTTCCTGAAATCAACCTTGATTGTGATGGGATAATAAGGTTCAGGATTCGGGTTTGTGTTCCTCCCATCCCAATATTAAATAAGGAGCTGCTGGATGAGGCTCATAGTTCTTCATTCTCTATTCATCCTTGAAGCATGAAGATGTATAATCACATGAAAGAGTACTTTTGATGGGATGGCATGAAAAGAGATGTTGCTGAATATGTCTCTCAATGCTTGGTTTGTCAGCAAGTTAAAGCTGAGAGATAGAAGTCCAAGGGGATGTTACAACCATTACCCATACCTGAATGGAAATGGGAAAACATCACTATGGACTTTGTCACTGGACTTCCTAAAACATCCAAAGGCAATAATGTTATCTGGGTCATAGTTGATCGTGTTTAGAAGTCGACACACTTCATTGCTATTAGAGAGGATTTCTTTCTGGATCATCTTTCTTGGATATATGTAAAGGAAGTGGTAAGATTGCATGGAGTACCACTTTCCATTATATCTTATCGGGATCTGAGGTTTATCTTGATGTTCTGGAAAAGTCTTCAGCATACTCTGGATACAAATTTTAGTTTCAGTACTGCTAATCAACCTCAGATAGACGTTCAGTGTGAGAGGAAAATTAAAACTCTAGAAGACATGTTAAGAGCTTGATCTATGGATTTCAAAGGTAGATGGGATCAACACCTACCTTTGGTGGAATTTTCTTATAATAATATCTTTCACTCCAGTATTCAGATGTCTCCTTATGAATCTCTCTATGGAAAGAAAATTCTGAACTCCAACTTGTCGGGATGAAGTTGGGGAAAGAAATCTTTTAGGACTTGATCTTGTTGATGAGATGGTAGAAAAGGTCCGATCTATTGAATAACACATTAGAGCAGCTAAGAGTCGACAAAAAATTTATGCCGATAACCGAAGAAAAGACCTAGAGTTTTAAGTGTGTGATAAAGTGTTCTTATGAATATCTCCTTGGAAGAGAGTAATGAGATTTGGAAGGAAGGGAAAGAAGAGCCCTAGGTTAATCTGTCCTTTCGAAATACTGGATCGTGTCGAGAAGGTAGCTCACCGATTAGAGCTTCCACAAAATCTCTCTGAAGTTCATGATTTGTTCCATGTATCTCTCCTGAGAAAGTACATACCCGATCCTTCACATGTACTCAACTCAGAAGTTGTACCGCTAGAGAAAGATCATTCTTATGAAGAACCGCCGATAGAGATTCTGGATTATAGTGAAAAAGTCCTACAGAACAAGACCACTAGCTTGCTGAAAGTTTTATGGAGGAACCACCAATTAGAAGAAGATACATGGGAGTTTGAGGATATGAAGAGTGAGAGATATCCTCATCTGTTTGTTACAAAGTGACGAATTTCGAGGGCAAAATTCATTTTAAGGGGGGTAGAATGTAACACCCGAGAATTTTATGTGAAATATTTTGTTTTTATGTTATATACATCATAAAATTATGCTTTCACTACACACAACACTAGCTTAGATTTATGTGCACGCAATCACGACCTTCCTCGATAGCTTGCATTGTACGCAATACCAAGTTTCACTAAACAACGATATGTTTTCAAAATATTATTAAAACTAGCCGTCATGAATAGTAAAACCCACTTTTTAAAATTTTATAATTTTTATTTTTGAAAATTGACTTCATTTTTGGATTCGGAATATCGAAATTAGCCTAGGGTTAAATTTTGGTATTTTTCTGAAAACTTTCAATTTTTGATGAATAGTGAAAACACTAGGTTACTATTTAAAAACCGAATTTTTATTTAAATAGATATTTATTTTATTTAAATTTATTTTAGGTCAAAATTGATACATAATACTTATATAAGTTCAATGTAATTAATTGGATTTATTTTATAATAATTTTCGATATCTAAAAATTTTATTGAACTTTTCCCCGTCTTTTACCCACCTCCTAAGAGAATTTGAAAATTTAAATAAAACATAATTTTACCACTTCTATGATTGGAATTTTGAAAATCTGAGAGACACGGCAAACATCAAGGAGTAAAATGTGGTTCAATAAGATAAAAATAATTTTCAGTGAATAGTAACTTTTTACTTTTTTTACCACGGTTAAAAGTAAATAGGGTAATAAAGGGGAAAATGGTATTATTATTACTCTAACACATGTCCTAATTCTGTTGGATAAGTTTAATTCGACCCAAAACAATCTTAGGAATAAAATATGTTCATTTAGGTCCACTTGGATTAGATTAGGATATTTAGTATTATTTTATTAAAAGAAGAGTTAAAATAGTTAAAATCAAAATTTAATAACTAATATATTTTTAATATTGGGTATTAAATAAGATAAATTCCACTATAAATCTTAATTAGAATGATTTCCTATATAATGGTATTTTATTTATAATTTTTAGACTTTAAATAATTTAATTTATTTATGACACAATGATGATGCCATAATTACCTTATTAATGAAATATTAACCTAATTGATGCTATAAATACCCAAATAAATGTAATTTTAGAATGATTATGATTTAAAATAATTTTCAAGTCTAATAAGACATGTTTTTATTTATTTAATTAACATTGTTAGAAATAATCATGCTGTTATGATTTTCATGAAATTCAATTACAAAATAGTGTCAAAATTGACATAAAATAGTTTTAAAAAACATATTATAATGTTAAATGTTATTTTATTCCTAAAAATATAATGTTCAGACAAATGAATTAGATAAGGTTATATATATTAATATTGAACAACTTGGGGTTCTTTTGGATTTTTATAGTATGTTTATTAACCTTATATTGTAAGAAAACAAGAATATGCGGTAAAAGTTAAAATATTTAACTTAAAGTTAAATCTAAATGATAAGATTAAAATAGTAACCTAAACTTGTCTAAAATCTATTGTATGAGAGTATTTCGACCCATACCTACCTTAGCTTCGAAATAAATCAATTTGGAGATATTAAAAACCGAATATGAATTTATTATAAAATAATATTTTATGATTTTCCTAAAGTGCACCTCTCTTCCCTTATAAAAGGGAACCCCCTCCCTCTCCTCCTCACATCACATTGAGCTTTCCAGCTCAGCCAAACCCTGCCCATTTCCCTTCTCAATTTCCCTAGAAACATTCTCGAGGTCCTAGTCTTCTTTAAAGACCATCGTTAGTTCCCTAAGAGGAAGCTAAGAAGAGGCACTTCAAAGAAGAGGTAATATCTATTACCGATTATTTCAACATTATTTCTTCTTATAATTCTTCTTATTTAGTTGTTTATTTATGAATTAATAACATCAGTATCTCTCATATACTGATATGTTATTATAAGTACGAAACAACCCTATTAAACTATCTATCCATCCTACGGAAAACGAAATCATCGCACGTGCGTACGTACGGAATACCGTCTCCACGCCATGGTGTAATGTATTTTCCCCCACCATCTTACATGGATGGGTATAATGGTGTAAATAATAACTATATATGATTATTGTAAAGTGATATTTATTCTTAAATAGTATACATACACTTTAATACAATTCCACGATCATGGGAACGATATCATCGCTCGTGCGTACGTACGGCCTACCGTCTCCATGATGTGATGTGACTCATTCTACATGATCTTCAATGCATAATGATTATATAAATGAATTGAATGAGTAAATATGATATATATTACACTAATACCATTCTGGAAATGAGGTATCTATAAACATAAAATAATAATAAAAAATTATTCGACAAAACACACATACGAACAAAAAGCAATAAACACCCGAATAACCAGTAACAATTAAATATTACTAATAAGAAGCTAAGAATATTAACACACATGATATCATAACAATGAGTACGATTCTGGAATATGTCAATAACATTATTTAAATAATTATACAGGAGGTTCGAACATGTATGAAGCAAATCGGACCTAAGGTAAGGGAACATCTCACAATCTCAATTTTTATCTGAGATTATATATACTTCAGAATTTATTGGGGAATATTTATTATCCACATTCATGTTTTTTCAATATGTAATATTATTTATATCCTCCTACAATTTTTTAAATAAAATTTTACCCTTAGGTGAGTTTTTAGTAAAATATATGAAAGGAATCTTTTGTCGTTTTTTATACGACGTACTTTTTGACTTTTCTGGCCAAAGTACGAGAGGAATTTTTTTTAACATATATGAAGTGACTTGATTTTTAGAAAATTATTTCCATGAAGCTTCCTTTACAGGTTTTCAAGTTTATTTTTATCAATCTTTATTTAGTTTAAAATTGTATGACATGTTAAGAAAGGAAAAATGTTTTTGATGTAGAAAGGATATTTTCCTCAAAAATGGAGTTCATGTGTTTTATCAAAATTATATTCCGTCTAAGATAATATAGGGTTCTGGTTCTATCCCTATTTTTACATTGATTTTATTATGTTATGATGGAAATAATTTTATTATGTCCTTTTATCTTATATGGATTATGTTTTGATGGCATGATGTTTCAGAATCCCATTTTTATTACACGGGTTATGCTATGATGTATGATTTATGATTTTGTGGCACACATAAGAATGGTTTAATTATGAGATGGGTGGGACCTATATCTCCCTCCAATTAATTGGGTAAAGATTTATATCTTATGAGATAGACATGGCTGGAACGACAGGTTAATCTCGTTCAGTGATACATGACTGAAATGAGGAGTGAACTCGGTTCAGAAATGGACTTTGTCCAATAAGATAGTCTTGGAAATGAGTCTTGACTAATAAGAAATTATTCTCTCGGATTATGTGTGTATGACACAATGTTTCATGTTTTAAGATATGATTATTGGGATTACATTTCACTACTATGATTTATCCCATGTTATGAAATTATGATCTCTTTTGCAGGTTAGGATTTCAAAAATTATATGTTCTTATGAATATGATGTGATTGATATATCTTTCGTTTACCCTTACTGATCATTTGATCTCGCCCTATTGTATTTGTTGGTTGGAGTGGATACTCAAGAGGGGGGGTGAATTGAGTTCCAATTAAAATTTCTGTTTAAAAACTTTGTCTTAAAAACCCCCAAATAAAATACTGAATTAAACTGTAGTGAATTTATATCAAAGTAAAGGTTATGTTGGGTTCTCAAGGGATTGATTATTTCCCAGTTAATCAAAACATAAGTGTTTATTAACTTTTGAAACTAACTTACTGATTTACAACTAATATAAACACTTGCGAGTTCAATTATCAAAGTGACTTTAAAACAGTTTTGGTTTTAATGTAATTAGCAGCAGAATAAAAAAGAATAACTTTGAAAGATATAGCACAACAGATATAACCAAGAGGTTCAGTCTCAAGCTGAGACATAGTCCTCTCAACAATTTATATTATTTTTATCCACACCCTGGATTGGGGTTCACAACAGTTTACAACTGTCCAGGTCCAAGACCTCTACCACTGTTATCCGTGGGAACAAAAACAACAGCATCAGCTGTCCAGGTCACGCACGACCTCTACCACTATCCCAGTGGGAAATAAAAGATGTAAGAGTTTGAGTGAGGATTTATAGATCCTCCAGTTAAAGTACAGGATACAGTGTGTGTCTAAAATTCATCAGATAAAACACACTGCTTGAAATGTAAAACATAAATCACAAAGGAAAAGATTTAGAGTTTAGAAATGGCCCTAGTGATTGTAGTACAGCTCTGGACTCCTTTGGATTTGATCATAATTGGTTCTGAGTCCTCTTCATGTTTTTGTCTGGAAAAAAGAATGTCGTATGTTTCCTTGACTTCCAGGTGTAGAGACAGAGAAAAATGTAGTTGATGAAGTTCTTGTGTTATGTCCTCATCCTCAGCTCTTCACTGGTATGCAGTAATGAATGAGTTCTTTGTGTAAGTTCAGCCGTCTCTTTGCATTCACACTTGGTTGTTCTTCCATCACACCCGTGGTATGTATGTCTCTGGGTATTTTTGTATTCATTCCCCTTCTTTCATTTTAAAGCACGAGATCCGGCAAGACATGATTTCCTTTTTGCAGGTACGAGGTACGGTTCCCTAACATCCAACAACACATATTAAATAAATGTCAGTGTATTAAAATATTCCTGATATGACTGTTGGTTAAATTAAATAATGATAAAGAAAATAAAGCATCATCAGGTTCTATCTCTGGAACAGTAGCTTTGGATATCAGTAGCCTTGTGTATCGGTAGGTCTGAGTATCGGTAGCTTCTTGTGTAATTGTAGTCATTCCATCATTAACTCTTCTATCGGTAGAATTCATTTGTAATGGTAAGCTTTCTGTCGGTTGACTTGATTATATTGGTAGTGGTAGACTTTCTTGTATTGGTGGGCTTTTGCATATCGGTAGGCTTTGCATAACGGTGACCTTTCCATATCGGTGGCCTTTTCGTATCGGTAGGCTTGTCTGACGCTAACCTTCTTATATCAGTAAGCTTAGTATATCAGTAACCTTCCGCGTATCGGCAGAATTGCATACCAGTGACATTCGATTGTCGGTAGGATTTGATGTAACGGTAGACATCAGCATATCGGTAGATCGGTATCAGTAGTTTTCGACTTCGATGTAGCAGTAGACTTGAGTACCGGTGATCTTGTAACTGTAACTCTATCGGTGGACTTGTTCTGTATCCGTAGCTAATCCGTAACGGTAGATACTGTCTATATCGGTGGCTATATTCTGTCTGAGCATTCTTTTGGCAGAATGAGTAAAGTCAGAGTATACATATATCCATTAATCTGAAATACTTATATTAAGCATAATTGAAAGTAACAACATATAATAAAGAATATTTGAGATGTATCAAGCATAATTAAGATATAAATAAAATATAGTTGGGATTATCAAAATATAATAAAACAACTCAATTCCCAGAGGGTTCAATAATATCCCCCTTTTTGATAATCACGACTTATACCAACAATGAAGTAGTATCATTGAAAAATATATCAAAAATGATAACAAAAACAATAAGGTATTATCAGAGAAAAATATAAGAAAAAAATGTAAAATAACATAAGGTTTCTTTTGGTTAAAAAAGTTTCCATATTCCTCCCCCTATCAATTTAACTGCAAGAATCTCCCCCTTTGTGGTTTTCCCTCTTAACTCATTTGCCTCATTGTTCTCATATCTCATTTTTCATTTTCTCCCCCTTTGTGATTAACAAAAAGAAGGGTATCAGAAAAAAGAAAGACTAGTAGATAAAAAATGACAATGTAATAGAAACATAGTAAAGTAGAGAATGAAGAGGAATTTCATTAATATAAAGAAGGGACAATGATAAAATCAGAACAAAAATTACCAGTGAATCCTATCAAACAAGATCAAGAAACACTCAATCCTCCTCTAGAATAGGTTCCTTTCCCTTAGGATCAGTAGAGGTTTCATGTGCAGGGTCAGCAGAGGGTTTCAGAATAGCTGAAGAGACAACTGGTGGTTCAGCTACAGAAACTATACCGGATCTGAAATCTGTAGTCCTCTGAGTGATCATTGGTGTCATGCTGCGAATAGCCTGAACTGGAGTCAATTTAGGGGTACTCCTAGAGGCAGAAGCAGGAAGTGCAGGAGGTACAATTACAGTTCTTGCATTCACATGCAAGAAGGGAAGTAGCAAGTTCCTAAAATACATAATAATGCTTCATCCTCTATCCATTGCAGACACAAAATCATCTGTATTTTAAATGAATTTTTCCAAGGCAGGAGTAAGCTCCCTGAGCTTACTAACCTGTTATTTGAAGGCCTGAGTCACTGGAGGTAACATCATATTCTAAATCAAAAGCTTGAAATGGTTTGTCATTTGTTGCATGGTATAAACCTTCTCAAAATAAGCATCCACCTTATTCTTGATTGCCTCTTGAGAAGCAGTAGCTACCCGCAGGTGATCACGAACAGAACTACTAACATCCCTTGTGGTAGCAAGATTCTGAGTATCTGATGCACCACTGGGACTAGCCTTAACCAATTCTTCCTTAATAATAGTGAGGATCTGGTCAAGGTTCACAATGGAGCTGGATGAGGGAATATGTTTCATTGAGAAGGCCATTGCATCCTTGATGGATTGAGTCAGACTTCTAGCTACCTTCTGAACAAGTTCATCCTGACTGTTCATATGTCCTTTGACTGACATCTTAAAGGACTCAAAAACTTACACAAATTGCTTGACCACTTCTTTGATATATCTAATTTCAGAGTTTACTTGATTTTGAGAGCTATGCATGGATGTTAGAGAAGCAATCGATTCTCTCAAATCAACTACAGCTCATGTCCAACTCTCAATCTGAGTGTGGCACACTTTAATTTCATCCATCATTTCTTTCACAGGACTGGATACACCATATCCAATGGATAACTCCACGGATTGCTCCAAGCTTTTCATCTCTTCGACCATACTTTTCTTCATTTCTTCCACTGATTCCCTTATTGCTTCTTTCAATTCAGCTTTTAAGGACTCAAGGTCCTCTTTGGTGGCCACAAATTCAGCCATAGTGGGTAGGGTAACTGATTCCGTTTGGGGATTCTCTTCCTCATTAGAGTCTCCATAAGAAAGTCCAAGAATCATATATCCAGGATCTGATGTCCAACCTTCAATGTCATATAGCACTGATACTGAACCAATATTATCCCCCTCACATGGAACATTCTCCTAAGGTATATTTTCCAACTATCCTTCTTGAGGTAATTCTGCAATTTCCTCTACAATTACAGCAGATTCAATAGCCATTCTCTCTGATGGATCAAGAACTTTCTCAAAAACAGATGCTACTTCTACTTCCTGATCAGGCACTATTTTGACTATACTGTCTATTAGAGGGCTCAAACTAAGCTCTTTTTCTTCATTTTCCTCATTATCTGCTTCACCAGCAGCCTCCTTTTGTCCATTAACATCATGTTCTGATTCGGTTGCCTCATCCTCCTCAGAGGTGTCCTTAACAACATACTGGCATGCATATTATTCTTATTCTGTAGTCTCTGTATCATTTTCCTTCAAGATAGTTTCTCTCTTTGGTAGTTCTTTTGGAGGGATAACTGCTCCATAAGAAATAAATTGATGCACAGGACTAGGGGATATGTCTGGGTCTCCTCATTCTTCTATTGATGTCTCTTCCTCCTCTGAGTCAGCATCACTATAGACCGGTTCTGGATCATCTGGTCCAAGACCAGGATCCATCACATCCTTTGGTCTAGAAGGATGATCCATAGGAGTATACTTGTCATAGATTTTTCCATCATCATTCTCCCATGATTTCTTTCGAGGATTCCAACTGACTTTCATGTATTTACAGACAGTTCTTGTAATACAGAAGTTGTCCATAACCACTACCAGCTCATCCTAAGGTCCAACTACCTCTTTCACTTTTAGCATCATTGAAATCAGATTTGAGACAAACAGTGCATTTGATTTGGACTTTGGTCTAGTCATATCTTCCACTTGAACCATAATCAGTCTACATAGATTGAGTCTCACACTTTTCTTCAGAAAATATAACAGATATATGTCTTGGAATATCAATGTAGAAAAATATCCTCTTCTAGGACTAACAACATGCTGAATAAATTTAAACAACATCTTATCTTCTCCTGCCATCTCTGCAACAATCACCTATCTAGGGGTCCCATTCCCTGTAATCTCCAGCAAAGCATATTTATATTGAAACACATCACTGTTCGAAGGTACAGACATTGAGTAGAATGCATAATCTCCTTCATGTGGAACTCTTATGTTCCGAGCCCATTCCACTGAAGTAAAAGATACTTCCTGACCATTTACCAAAGATATCATTCTGCTTTCCTCCTCAGTCTTTTCAAAGCGGAAAAAATCATAGAACTGCTTCACCAGCTCAGGATAGTACGGCCCGTTGTTGTTTGCAAACCATTCTATCCATCCTTGTTCTTATAACACCTTAATGACCAAGGAATTTCTCTCCATAAGCCATTCTGCATTCAGCTCTTTTTCAACAACAATCTCTCGCTTCGACAAATGCGGGTATAGAGGATTTCTTTGAGCTACACTTCCACTTCCACTTCCACTGGCATCAGCACTAGCTATCTTTTGTCTTTTCGCTGTGGCGCATCACTCCATCTATGACTTGTGGTGTCTTGACGTGGTCCATTACAGATTCGAGGTTTAGGTTTTTGAGGTTTGAGAGGGTTAGGTTGGAGGGATTCGAACAAATGAGTTCGCGGTGAGATTGAGTGAAATCTAGTATAAGTTTTAATATCATTTAGGATCCATAAATAAAATAAATCTTATAAAAAACAGTTCGATGTCTCGGCTTTATAGAAGTTAAAACAGCACGAGTTGTACTAGTAAAGTCTTCTAATGGTGAGGATGTCCTAATGGTGAGTTCTCCTAACGGTGAGGATTTCTAACGGTGAGTATTTTCTAACGGTGGGAATTTATAATAGTTTCAAGGGTAAGTTATCATTCCTAATTCATTTCTAATGAAACTTAATCTTACTGAATATAAAGGCTTAGTGAAAATATCAGTTAATTGGAGTTCAGTGCCTATAAATTCAAGAGTTATATCACCTCTTTGATAACGATCTCTTAAAAAGTGATGTCTAACATCAATGTGTTTAGTTCTAGAGTGAGACATAGGGTTCTTGGAGATGTTGATCACACTAGTGTTATCAAAATTGATTGATACATGTTTAAAAACAAATCCATAGTCCAATAAAGTGTGTTTCATCCACAGAATCTGTGCATAGCAACTACCAGCTGCTATATACTCTACTTCAGCAGTAGATAATGCAACCGAGTTTTGTTTCTTACTACACGATGATACTAGGGACTTTCCAAGTAAATGACATGTTCCAGAAGTTCTCTTTCTATCTAACTTGCATCCAGTAAAGTCAGAATCTGAGTAACTTATTAAATCAAATGATTGTTCTTTTGGGTAAAATAGTCCCAAATTAGTAGTACTTTTAAGATATTTGAAATTCTTTTTAACATTGAGTAAGTGTGATTCTTTAGGATTAGCTTGAAACCTAGCACACATACATACACTAAACATAATATCCGATCGACTAGAAGTAAGGTAAAGTAAACTCCCAATCATACCTTTGTAATTAGTTTGATAAACTGGTTTCCCAGATTCATCAATATCCAATTTACAGGTAGTACTCATAGGTGTATCACTTCCCTTAATACTATCCAAACCAAAACGTTTTAATAAGTCCTTAGTATATTTACTTTGATTCAAAATAATACCATCTTTTGTTTGAAAGATTTGAAATCCAAGAAAGTACTTAAGCTCTCCCATTAAGGTCATTTCATACTCATTTTTTATAATCTTTGAAAAATCAGTACATAAAGAGTTTTTCGAAGATCCAAATATAATATCATCAACATAGAATTGTACTATTAAAACATCTTTTGAAATCCTTTTTATAAAAAGAGTGGGATTAGCTATTCCTTCTGTAAATCCTTTTGAAATAAGAAAGTTTGAAAGTCTTTCATACCAAGCTCTTGGAGCTTGTTTTAAACCATACAAAGCTTTAGAAAGTTTAAAAACAAGATTTTGAAAATGAGGACTTAAGAAACCAGGTGGTTGTTCTACAAAAATATCTTCAATAATAAAACCATTTAAAAAATCACTTTTCACATCCATTTGATATAACTTGAAATTCAGATGTGATGCATAGGCAAGTAAGATCCTAATAGCCACTAATCTAGATATAGGTGCAAAGATTTCCTTATAGTCGATTCCTTCTACTTGATTTTAACCTTGTGCAACTAGCCTAGCTTTTTTTCTAATGATGTTTCCATATTCATCAACTTTGTTTCTAAACACCCATTTCGTGCCTATGGTTATAGTGTCCATAGGTCTTTCTACTAATTTCCAGACTTTGTTTCTTTCAAATTGATTTAGTTCTTCTTGCATAGTCATTACCCAAAATTCATCATTGATAGCACCATTGATATTTTTGTGTTCTAACTGTGAAAGAAAAGATTGATGTTCTACCTAATTTCTTAGAGAATCTCTAGTCTGTTCCTCTCTATCATTATTTCCTACAAAAACATATAAAGGATGATTATATATAATTTTAGTTGATCTAGTAAAGGTAGGACTAGAAATTTCAGGTTCAACAACAGGTTGGGAATCAATAGAAGCAGGTTCTGGAAAATTTCCAGAACTAGATGCTTTTACTACTGGTCCACTGTCCTTATCATTAAGGTTCAAAACAGATAGATCATCTTCAAGATTTTCAAGAGAAGTCTTAGGATCATTTGTATCAATTTCATCAAATTTGATGTGAACAGATTCTTCCACACATTTGGTTCTCTTATTGAAAACTCTATAGGCTTTAATAGTTATAGAGTATCCTAGGAAAATTCCTTCATCACTCTTTGGTGCAAACTTGTCAAGATTATCTTTAGTATTAAGAATAAATACTTTGCAACCAAAAACTCTGAAGTAGTTAACCATAGGTTTCCTATGGTTCCACAACTCATAAGGGGTTCTCTTAAGAACAGGTCTGATCAAGACTATATTGATAACATAACAAGCTGTATTTACAGCTTCTGCCCAAAAGTAAACTAGTAGGTCATACTCATTAAGCATAGTCCTAGCAATTTCCTGAAGGGTTCTATTTTATCTTTATACTACACCATTCTGCTGAGGTGTCCTAGGGGCAGATAAATTGTGACTATAGCCACTGTGTGAGTAGTAGGATTCAAACTCATGATTTTCAAACTCACGACCATGATCACTTCTCAGGGTTCTAATCTTAATTCCACTAATGTTCTCTACAGATTTGGAGTATTTAACCAAGTAAGAACAAGCTTCACTTTTGTGAGCTAGAAAATATACCCAAGTATATCTAGAAAAGTCATCTACTAAGACATAGACATAGTGATTCCCATTTAAACTAGAAACTCTAGATGGACCAAATAAATCCATGTGAACCAACTCAAGAGGTTGAATATTGAAACTTCTTTCTTTGATTTAAAAGAAACTTTATGTTGCTTTCCCTTTTGATAGGGATTACAAACATTGTCTCCTGGAAATTCAAGATTGGGTAGGTCTCTAACTAAGTTCTTCCGAGAACATTTTCTAAGTGAGTGTACATTTCAGTGTCCTAATCATTTGTGCCAAATCCAAGACTCTTTATGAAAAGCATTTAAACAAGTAATATTTTTCTTTTCTAAGGAATTCAGATCAACAACATAAACATTTTCATTTCTTAAGGCAGAAAATACTAAAACATTTTTAGAATTAAACACATTTCAAGAATAATTTTCAAATTTATCATAAAAACCATCATCACATAACTAAGAAAGACTTAATAAATTATATTTCAGTCCATCAACAAATAAAACATTCAAAATCAGTACTGATTCAGTGTTACCAATTTGGCCTAAGCCGATGATTTTTTCTTTTGAGTTATCACCAAAGTGAAAAACCCTCCATCAACTATGACTAAGCTTTTAAAGCATGAGAAGTATCCTAACATATGTCTTGAACATCCACTGTCCAAGTACCAAGTCTTTCAACATGATCTCTTTAAGCAGGTTCCCTACAAAACAGATTTAGATAGGAAATGATTTTGGTACCCAGATCTTCTTCGGTCCAGATAGGTTAGCCAATAAAACTTTAGGTACCCAGATTTGTCTAATGGGTCTCATAAGAATTTTAGAATAAATGGATTTTGAAATGTAAACAATATTAGACTTGTAACTATTAATATAACTAGTTGAAGCATATAAATGTCCAGAACTAGAACTAACAATATTCTGTCCAGATTTAGGAATGAATTTAGTTTTGGTAAATTTTCTCTATCCTGGTTGGTATCCTATAGCAGTAGTGTATCTAGGTGCTATTTGTTTACCTAGCATCTAAGTAAGAGTATCTTTAACATTTGTAAACATTTCTAAGTCTTTCTTAAGTTGCTCATTAGATAATTTCAGTTCAGTGTTTTCTTTAAGCATTTAAGCATTCTTTTACATTTCAATATTAAGATCAGATTTATATTTAACAGTTAAAGCAAACTGTTTCTTTAATCCTTTGTATTTGTCTTTCATCTCATTACAGGTTTCTTCTAACATATCACAATATTCAAACAGTTCAGATTTTGACATTTTTTCTGAGTCATAATCATCTCCAGAATAATATGATTTTAAAGAAGGAGTTTCAGATGTTACCTCAGATATGTTTTTCATAAAACACATATTTGCCTTCTTTCTGAGGTCAGTTTAAGAAATTTCAGATTCACTAGAGCTATCCTCAGAATCACTCCAAGTATCCTTCATGTATTTCTTGTACATATTGTCCTTGTATTCATATTTCTTCTTGTACATCAACTTTGGACAGTCTGGTTTTATGTGTCCTTTCCTTTTGCACTCATAGAAGACAACTTCATCTGATTTGTCAGGTTTCCGCCAATCCTTTTTCCAATGTCTTTTGTTGTCATACTTTACATTGTAGTTTGAATTTCTGAAAAACTTTTTCTTCCTATAAAACTTCTTAAACCTTCTGGAAATGTGAGCCATCTCAGCATAACTGTCAGAAGCACTTTCAATGTCTTCAAAGCTTGAACTCCATTTATAGCTTGAAGCTTCTCCTTATCTTTATTCATTGTAGTTGATGTCTTGAACGCAACTGACTTCCTTCTTGGTTCATCATCTTCTTCTTTGTTCACTTTGAGTTCTTCTTCATACATCATCAGCTTGCTAATTAATTCCTTGACTGGCAGTTCACCAATATCACACGACTCTCTAATTGAGACCGAATTTCCTCTCCATCTTTCATGTAGGCATCTCAGTATTCTCATGATCTGTTTCCTTGATGGAACATCCGTTCCCAGAGATGTCATTGTGTTGACAATTTCATTAAACCTGAGATACATATCAGAAATGGGTTCATCAGGATTCATTTTAAAATCATCGTACTTAATAGTATAAGTGTTCAATCTCATTTCCTTAACATTAGTTATTCCTTCATCAGAAACGACTAAGGTATCCCAAATTTCATAAGAAGTTTTACAGGAATATATTCTATTAAATTCCTCATCTCCTAAAGCATAGTACAAGGCATTCATAGCATTGAAATTATTATTGTAGGCAGCCTTAGTAGCTTCATTCCAAGTAGATCTAAATGTTGTAGGAATTTTATATTCTGATTCTATAGCAGTCCAAATATCAAAACCCATGCTCTCTAAATGAATTTTCATCTTGATTTTCCCCAGAGCATAGTTAGTGCCATTGAAAATGGTGGTCTATTGGTAGTAACACCTTCAATTCTATTATCCATGATGACTAACTTAAAGCAAAGATTTTAAAGAGATAAAAATTTAGAAATAATAGAAATTATAAGAACACTAAAATACAACTAAAATCACAGTTGAAAAATAGAGTACTTTAGAAAAATATTTAAACTTTCCTCTGATACCAAATGTTGGTCGGAGTGGATACTCAAGAGGGGTGGTGAATTGAGTTCCAATTAAAATTCTTGTTTAATAACATTGTCTCAAAAACCCCCAAATAAAATACTGAATTAAACTGTATTGAATTTATATCAATGTAAAGGTTCTATTGGGTTCTCAAGGGATTTATTATTTCCCAGTTAATCAAAACAGAAGAGTTGATTAACTTTTGAAACTAAATTACTGATTTTCAACTAATATAAACACTTATGAGTTCAATTATCAAACTGAATTTAAAACAGTTTTGGTTTTAAAGTAATTAGTATCAGAATAAAAAGGAATAACTTTGAAATATATAGCACAACAGATATAACCAAGAGGTTCAGTCTCAAGCTGAGACTTAGTCCTCTCAAAAATTTATATAATTTTGATCCACACCATGGATCGAGGTTCACAACAGTTTACAATTGTCCAGGTCCAAGACCTCTACCACTGTTATCCGTGGGAACAGAAACAACAGCATCAGCTGTCCAGGCCACGCATGACATCTACCACTATCCCAGTGGGAAATAAAAGATGTAAGAGTTTGAGTGAGGATTTACAGATCCTCCAGTTAAATTACAAGAGACACTGTTTGTGTAAAATACAACAGATAAAACACACTTCTCGAAATGTAAAACGTAAATCACAGAGGCAAGGATTAATTGTTTAGAAATGGCTCTAGTGATTGTAGTGCAGCACTGGACTCCTTTGGATTTGATCAGAATTGGTTCTGTGTCCTCTTCAAGTTTTTGTCTGGAAAACAGAGTATCGTCTGTTTCCTTGACTTCCAGGTGTAGAGACAGATAAAAAGGTAGTCGATGAAGTTCTTGTGTTATGTCCTCGTTATCAGCTCTTCACTGGTATGCAGTAATGAATGGGTTCATTGTGTAAGTTTAGTCGTCTCTTTGCATTCACACATGTATGTTCTTCCAGCACACCCATGGTATGTAGGTCTTTGTGTATTTTTGTATTCATTCCCCTTCTTTCATTTTAAAGCACGAGCTCTGGAAAGACATGATTTCCTTTTTGCAGGTACGAGGTACGGTTCACTGACATCCAACAACAAATATTAAATAAATGTCAGTGTATTAAAATATACATGATATGACCGTTTTTTAGATTAAATAATGATAAATAAATTAAAGAAGCATCAAGTTCTGTCTCTAGAACGGTAGCTTTGGATATAGGTAGCCTTGTGTATCGGTAGGTCTGAGTATCCGTAGCTTCTTGTGTAACGGTAGCCTTTCCATCGGTAACACTTATATCGGTAGACTTCATTTGTAACGGTAAGCTTTTTTTTCTGTCGACTTGATTGCATTGGTAGCGGTAGACTTTCTTGTATTTGGGGGCTTTCGCATATCGGTAGGCTTTGCATAACAGCGACCTTTCCATATCGGTAGCCTTTTCATATCGGTAGGCTTGACTGACGGTAACCTTCTTATACTGATAAGCTTAGTATATCAGTAACCTTCTATGTATCGGTAGAATTCCATACCGGTGACCTTCGAGTATCGGTAGGCTTTGATGTAATGGTAGACTTCAGCATATCGGTAGCGCTGTATCGGTAGCTGTCGGCTTTGATGTAGCGGTAGAATTGAGTATCGGTGAACTTGTAACTGTACCTCTATCGGTGGACTTGTTCTGTATCGGTAGCTAGTCCGTAACGGTAGCTACTGTCTGTATCGGTGGCTATATTCTATCTAAGCATTCTGTTGGAAGAATGGGTAAAGTCGGAGTATACATATATCCATTAATCCAAAATACTTATATTAAGCATAATTGAAAGTAACAATATATAATAAAGAATATTTGAGATGTATCAAGCATAATTAAGATATAAATAAAATTTAGTTGGGATTATCAAAATATAATAAAACAACTCAATTCGCAGAGGGTTCAACAGTATGTTTTCTTTTCCCCGGGTCAAGAAGAAGGATATTAAGTAAGATATTCCAAAAGGGACTCTAGTAATGAAAAAATAAAAGGGAGATAGTGTAGATGATTTATGAACCAGTTGTTTATGTTACACAGTTTCTAAAGACACTATACATATACGTCTTTTCTTGATTTTGTTATATGTGGTAATAAGTGTGCTTCAATTCTGAAGTAATAACAATGTATGTAAAGAATGAGTTGTTATAATCAATGCATTGATGTAATTACATTTTCATTATTTTAATAACATTGATTTCTTTATAGTCAATGCACATCTTCATTGATCCATCTTTTTCATAACAAAAAGGAAGGGGCACCCCCTATTGAAATACTATACTGAATAAATCTCGTATTACTCAACTCCGAGGGATTTTCGTTATCTCTTCTATATCTACAGTGGTAATTTTATGGGTTTTTTTTATATTTGACATGCACGAGGGATAATGTCAATAGAAAAATGAACACCACACTATGTAGTAAATCTCGGTATATACAATGAAAATATGTCAATATATTCTCATACAATAGGTACATCTAATATTTGAATACTTATTTCTTCATCCCAAGAAGTTATTTCCACTTCGTCATAAATAACATCATTCATTAAATCTACTAGGGTGGATTTTGATAGGAATCATTCGATTATTTTTTTATAAAGATAGTGCATTCTAACTCTTCCTCACAAATTGAAAAATCCTTCTTCTTGCCATAAATATTAATATCATATTTTTATTTCCAATACATATTAAGGATTCTAACAAATTCAATCATATGGGTGTTGATAAAGATAGCAGATAATGCACATTTATATACTATAATTGGGCCTTTCTAACATATATTTATTGAAATGACCCTTCCCTTTAGGGTTTGGACTGACAAATCCCTTGTTAATGTGAATTTAAAATATATAATTTGGAATGAAAACTGGAAAGATATAAAGGAACTAGAGGATTAATAATCAAATATAAATTTATATAAATTTGAGGAAATGATTAAAGTAATTCCCACCACATCATTAGGCATTTCAACCTCAGCAGTTTTGATTACCAAATCATGGCCTCTCTTCCATGTCCTTTTCTGGGGAATGATACCTTGAGGCTTAGGACATTAATTTTCATAATTTTCCATCTCTTTATAATTTTAGCATCGAATATTGAGGTATTATTTATTCCCCTTACAATCATGAGGTGGGTCAAATTTTTTATACCCACATTTATCAGACTCTCATCATCATTATAAATGAACTTGGGTGTTTGTTCCCACAATTACTGTAGTATAGAATGTCCAATTTTACCTTCTTCCACATATTTCATTTTAAAGAGTATACAATATCTCTCTTATTCTTCTTTATTCCATTAAATTTCTAAGACTTGTAGAAGTCGTTTATGTCTTGATAGAAAATAAGACTCTATCTTCTAATATTTAGAAATATTGTGAGACTAATTGCAATTAGAGGAATGGTTTTAACCCATCAACGAACAATTAAATCATACATAACGAGTTACATATGTAGTATGAATATTGATTTTAACACCTTCTGATGTCAACTTCATACTTTTCAGCATTCTTTTCCTCTATCTTCCTCAAACACAGAACGTTCCTCTCCATACGCTCTAGTATATCACATGGAATGTATTTTTCGAGAAATATTTCATTAAATTTCCATCATTCCATTTTTTGACCTCTTCATCCTCCCTAATGTTTTGAAATAATGACCACCATGGATCGACATCTCCAAATCGATGATAGACTTCCATAACAAGCTTTTTCCTGTCGTTACTCCCCAAAGCAAGAAATATTTTCTCCAGGGAATTAATCCTCTAGTAAGATATAAAATTATTTCTACTCTAATTGAATGTTGAGGGTTGTTTCCTAATGAAGTTTTCAAATATTGATCCCCCATATTGTAGATAAGATTTCATCAAATGGTAAAGGTTATTATTCATAATCTTATTTCGTTTTCCCATTATGGTAAAAAGCTATTTGGCACCAGTTGTATCATCAGCTACAATATCATTATCTTGGAGAAAGGGGAAATCCCAATATGGATTAAATGTGTTTATAATGATAACATTACTTCCAATAGGTGTCAAATCTATAAAATGTAACAATCTAGATTACTTCATGGACCATAATACATAATTCCAAACTAGTATAAAAATTTTCATAACTTGGAAAATTTTATGTTTATCTAATCCATAATCATAGAAAATGCTTCTATAAGAACATATTTTAAAAAAATCCATAATAATCGTTTGTAACGATATTATTAATTATCCTAATCATAAACCTAGGGAGTGTAAAACAGGTTTCACTGTAAGGCCCGTTATCATGTAGTAGGTAAATCTAAGAGAAGCCTAGAACACCTTTTTATAGATATCACTCTTATGCACATCTATTCTAGAACAACATCCACTTGTATTTTCCAGGTAGAGATATATTTTATAGAAAGACACCCATAATCTCTACATTATCAAAATTCTATTATGTTCTTCTATACATATCCTCAATGTCTATTTGAGGGTAATGTTCCATAATCTTGGTTTTTCTAAATCTCGTTTCCACAGTTTGTAATAATAAACATCAAATACCAAATTTAACGCCTTGAACACATACAGCTAGATTTGGTGCATTATTTTGTTAAATTCTCATGATCATAAGAAATCAAATCTTGTAGAACCAATTAGAGTCTTAACATTGGAGAAACTATAAACAAACATAAGTTTTACATTACATTATAAAATTAAATTAAACATATTATCCCCTTTGAAAATACTCATATCACCTTGGAAATAGTTGAAGGTATATCACTATACACATCTTCACATATTGGAGAAAAATGAAACATATGAAATGGGTGAGTTCAGATGATTTTTAATGATAAACACTATAGTAGAAGCTATCAAAATGAAGTATAAACTTCTAAGTAATGATATAAAACTAATCCACAAGAATTTTAAACAAAATATTTTGTTTAATATGGAAAGAATAAATAAAATAATTCCATTTAAATTATTACATTTATATTCTACTAGTTGAATAATCACATGTAATGTTAATAAAAAATCTCATAATGAGGGAATGCATGATACCATACATCATAACCATACTGTCCAGGGCTCATGTGGAGACCATACATAACCATAACAGTAAGTATTTCTTCCACGACACTAGTTTGTCTCATGTGTCATATTGATGCATCGAGGGGCTATAGAGATCCACTCACTTCACTTACAATGTGAAATGTATTCCTCATATCAAAAGGATAAAACATAATATAAATATTCATATTAAAACAGGAATAAGAAATGTTATTATTTTAACCATAAACCATGAATGGAATAAAAATAGCACATCCACATCCAATCATATTAAATAATCTTCAATTAAATATGGTATATTTTCTTATAATAAATCAAACTCAATCAATAATAAAATACAATAAAAGATATTTTCATTAATGAAAATAAGGAAATAAATTCCGTAAACCTTAATGAGAGAAATATCCCATTTTTACGTTAATATTATATAAAAGATGCATAATAATAAAATTAATCATTATTATGAAAATATAATTGTAAGCTTATAATGGAATATTTATAATATTATGGATTAATAATAGTATAAAATATATTCTTGTTTTTTTAGTTAAAAAACATTCCTTATTTAATTTGTTGAAAAGGTCATAAAGTACCTCATTTGGAAAACGATAGAAAGGTTCAATTAAAAACATTTATAAAGAGTCATATGTTTGTAAAACGGAAATTCAGTAATTGTAGATAATATTTAGAAATCTATTTTAAGATTCATGAATATGGATGATAATGATTTCCATATTGACAGTTATGTATAAATAATCTCTGTTAATAATGAGATTGTGAAATTAACCATTACCTTGTACTTTCTGTTATTCATCGGTGATTTGAGCCCTTATATAATAATTAATTCATGTTATTAAATTATTATAGAACCATATCCATAATTATGAAATCATATATTATCCTATTATATTTTTTTGTTAATAATATTTTAGTATTACTATTGTTTTGGGTGTTAACTGATTCATTTTCACATTTCAATTTTGTCCTATAAGTCATGTTTTTTATTCATAAAATATATATATTAATCATATATAAAATTAAATTATGTTAATAAACATTATATTTACTCATAATAACAATTGTATAATCATTCTAGATTGGTTAACGTAGAGAATAAATCTCCTTGCGAAGCGAAGATGGTAGGTCGTACGTACACACGAGTGAAGATATCATTCCCTTGATGGTTAAATGGTATGGAATTTGATAGTATATTAATTATAAAGAATAGTTATCATGTTATATATATATATATTTATCCATTATACTCATCATTATACCATCCAATTTATATAGTATTGAATAACAAATTACACCAAACTCTGGAGAAGGTAAGTCGTACATACACACACATGTTGATATTGTAATTAATATGATGGATAAATCAAAGAATATGGTTGTACAATTGTTATAATAACATCACAATAAATGTATTACAATAGGGATACTTTTTATATGGAAAAAATAGATAAAGAAGAAGTATAATAAGAAAATAACAATGAAAGAGGTGATAAAACAATTACCATTTGTTTTGGATATCTCATTTTGGATTTTTCAAAAGGAACCCATCTTATGTATTTATACCAAATGAATGGACTCTATGATAAATTGAGTATTTTTAGGTTGCTAAATGGACATGGTGTTTTATATATAAAGGCCTTTATATGTGTGATTCAAAGGCAATGATGGGTTCCTTCTAATAAAAGTGTTTAAGGGCCCTTTTGTAAGATTTTATAATATTAATTTATAAAAAAATAATTTTCAGTTTTAAATAAATCCAATGTGATTTATTTCTTATTTAATATGAGGATTGGTCTAAATCATCTCATTCAATAATTTTTAGAAAATTTTAGGTCACTAAATGAACCTTATCGGCTGAGTTTAACCCACAGTTATACAGTTAAAGTCTATATTTTTTTACTTGTGCTTTTAAATTATAAGGTTAATATAGTTACTATAAAATGAAATAAGATCCCCAATTGGATAAATTATGAAATTTATAAAATTATAAATGTTATGTGGATAAACCAGATATTTTTTTGAATATTATAACATCTAATTAAATTTTTTGAAGTATCATTTAAGTCAATTTTGATACTATTCATCATTATAATTTTAAAAAATATCAAACCACATGATAACATTGAACCATACATAAAATATTTCACTAAAATTATTATTTTATCTATGAAATTATTGGATGTAATTAATTAAGTAATTTTTTTATTTTAACATTTTCTATTATTATTTAACTGATTCTTCCTTGATAATTCAATTACTGCATCATTATTATGTCGCCATTTAATTTCATTATAGATTTCCTAAAATTATAAAACATCAATTATGTTGATAATAATTTTATATTAATAAAGATTATTTATAGCCTTTCATATCAATTATATATCCATATATATATAAACTCTAGTTATTATAATTTGAATAATACATTTTTAACTATTTATTAAATAAAATATAATAAATGATCTGATTTAAATAATGCGGCTTAAGAAGAATCATATTTCAACAGAAGGCATATTTCTGGTTTAGAAACACTTATTCAATCAAATTAATATATGTTTTATAATAATGTTATGTTATTATATAATTATTTTTGCCTTTAATTACACTATTTACCTGTAAATGTGATAAATAAAATTTAAAATTTACAATTCACAATGCACAAAAAAAATTATTTTGATCAAATTAAACCATATTTTTCATACATATTAATACCAATATTGGCCATTTTTAAAATTACATTCACTTAAGTGGTATAATTATGTTTAATTCTCATTTGTAGATGTTATTAGAAGGTAGGTCAAAAAGACATTCAAAATCTTAATAAAATATTATATTTAATTCTATAAAATGCTTCATATCCCTTGATTTTGTCTAATATATTTATTATGTATCTATTTTTCCCCAATATAAATTTAATTTAAAATAAATTTTTAACTCTAAATGTTTGGTTTTTTTCACAAAAAATGTAGTATTTTTCATAATTCATCAATAATTGAAAATTTTCATAAAAATACAAAAAAATTCACTATAAAATAATTCTGATGTTATAAATTAAAAAATAAATTTTATTTTGAAAATTAAAATTTATAAATTTTTTAATTTGGTTAATACTAATAAAAACAGTATTTCAATATATAGTTTTATTTGTCATGGTGTGCTCAAACTAGATGATTTGTGCAGCGCAAGCAACTAAATTATTTAAAAGGATGTTTACTAAGGATTCTTGGCTTGTAACAAAAATTAGTAATATTATCCATAAAAATCAACGATTTGGTAAAATATCCTCAATTGATACTTGATGGTTTTAACCATCATGTTATTTATAAAAATACTCCACCTATAGAATATATAACAAAAGGATGGTTCGGTCCATTGTAGAAAAAATACTCATATATTTTATATTATCTACCCTAAGCTCGGTCCGCTAAATAATTTTTCATGGTAGATGTATATTGATCCCCAAAAAATATAATAATAACCTTAATTAATAGTTTTATTCCATGAAATATGAAGAATGAAAATGTACCATAAATATATCAACTCATTAATGAAAATATCTTCTATTTTCAGGTACAAAAAGTTATTCAAAATAAGGGACTCATTTGTAAAGCCACTATATTAATAATTTATGGTCATATGATCTCTTGGTAGTATAAGATTAATTTGTAGTATCATTATAGGAATCCAATACTACTGGGTGATAAATTTGTGTATGAGGATGGATTTTTGTTAGCATGACTATAGTCTAACAAGGGATCATGTTTTCTCTATAAGAAAGGATTTTATTGTGTTTTTTTATGAGAATATAAGAGGTTGTGTGTTACCTTCAGGGGGTACTGATTTGTTGTATAATTTAATGAATCCTCTTGGTTTATTTTCAATATTTGTGTTCCAATATAACTTTATGGTATCATACTGAGGGTCTTTAACAACAAACAATTATCATCCTGTTAGTGTTTTATTTTTGGAGCCATATTATTATCATTTTTAGTCATGTAAATATTAGTTACCATGATCTTAATATGTGACAACAGAAACCAGTATAAAATCTATGAGGCTATTTGTAACACCCCAATATTTCATAGAGTGTTATTTCTTCAAAATAATTCAATAACATGCACTACACGCAACACCGAGTTCAATCACACCACGACTTAAAAAAAAGCCATTCAAAAGAGGTTATTAATAGTATTATCTAAATTTTAAACTTTATATAATCCTTATAATTTTAGAATCCATATTATGAGTTTCTTAGATATAATGCAAGAACAAATTCATTTTCAGTAGTGCACTTTTTAATAGTGAACCCTTTTTAAATAAAATATTTTAAACTTTTTGACTAAATGGGGACATCAAAAAATTTGAAATGAAACATCCCAAGCATACACGGTACGCTTTCCTTTGAATAAAACAGTAGCGTGTGTTGTACGCAACTTCGAGACACACACCACAACCAATAAAACTAGCCGTTATGAATAGTAATACCTAATTTTTGATATTATATATATTTTATATTTCAAAATGGACTTCATTTTTGGATTCGGAATATCTAATTTAGCCTAAGGTGAAATTTTGGTTCTTTTCGGATAACTTTCATATTTTGATGAATAGTGAAAATTACTAAATTTTAATTAAAAACAACTTTTTTAATCAAAATAATTAATAGTGATAAATTATGAATTTGAGTGGTTTTAAAGTATATTTAGAATATATTTTTACCATTTAATATAATTTTGTTCATTGGACATAATTTTACAATTAAACCGAACATAAACAAGTGTCAATCTTTTGGTAGTTATTATCTCTTAAAAACACGCTTTTTGTTTTGACAGCGGGAATTAATTTTAAATTAATTTTTGCCACTTCTGTGTTTTGAATTTAGAAAAATGGATTCCATATTTGGAATCAGGACGTTCAAATTGTGTAAATAGGTAACTTTTATTTTTAGACATTTTGAATAATTACTGCGAAAAATATTTTATTTACCATGGTTAAGGGTAAATCCGGTAAATAAGGGTTAAAAAAATAATATTATAATAATAATAATTACCCTAAAACGTGTCTTAAACCTATTGGTTGATACATGGTCGACCATGGGCATCTTTGGGTCTATTTCGGGACCCCATGGATCCACTTGTAAGTGATAATGACACATTATATTAATAAAGCTAAAATAAAAATAAAAATGGCATAAGCTTACATCTTTTAGAAGAACAATTTTTACATAGGGTTATACATGTTGGATTTTCGATTATAAATATTCATTAGAAATATAAAAAGATTTCCTACATAATGATAGTTTATTTATAATTTTTAGACATTAAATAATTTATTTTATTTATGACACAATGATGATGCAGTAATTACTATAATAGTGAAAAATTAAAATAATTGATATTATAAATACCCAAATAAATATAATATGAAACTTTTAATGAATTAAACTAATTTTCTAGGCTAATATGATATATTAGGATTGATTTAATGGTCTTTGTTCGAAGTAATCAATCTTTTATGAGTTTCACAAAAATCAACTATTGAATAGTGTCAAAATTGACATAAAAGAGTTCTTAAAACAAATATTATATTATTAATTGATATTAAATTCCTAAAAATCTAAGGCTCGGCCAAGAGACTTATATTATGATAGGATAATCATTAATGGACCACTTGGGGGTCTCTTGGATGTATATAGTATGTTTATTAACCATATTATATTAAATACAAAGAGACATTGTAAAAGTGAAACTAATTAACTTAGAGTTAATACTTAAAGATAAGGTTAATATAAGTACCCAAACCTGTCTAAATTCTATTGGTTGAGTTGTTTTCGACCCATCCCCACCGTAACCTTTGAATAGTCAACTTTGGAGCCTTTATAAACCGAATATGAATTTATTATAAATTAATATTTCTAGCTTTTCCAAAGGTGCCCCTCACCCCTCTTATAAAAGGGCACTCCTCCTTCTCATTTCTTCACACCTCTCAAGCCACTTGGCTCGTCCAAACTCTGCCCAAATAAGCTCCCCACATCCCTCTCCTCCTCCTTGAAGCTTCCCCTTAGGAAGAAAGCATTTCAATAAGTCCTTTGGTTCCAACCAAAGTGAGTTACCTAAATTAAAGGTAACATTTTCTCTTAAATTATTTTCAATTATTTTGCTTCTCCAACCCCCAAACTCTTTTATTTCCTTTCTTTTGTAACAACACCAGTATCCAAAATATACTAGGATGTTTTTATAAGAAGGATTCAAACTACACATACACACAACTCCATCTAATGGATGATGAACATAATGTTTCTGTGGATGGCAAACTAACGCCTCACGAAACGATGATTGTTCAAATACATCTTACCGCCTCTCATGGTGGCCATTATGATGGAACTTTATTTAAATATGATATTAATGATATATATTTTATATATAAGCTTCTGTAATTACATTTTATTTCATACCATTATTCGTTTCATGTTGTATATACAAACGATAATTTCATTTGAGGAAGTGCGGACTACCGCCCCCTTAAAATGATATGACTCGTTCATACCACACATGGAACATATAAAGGATGGTGTTAATGAACTTAAGTAAAATATATAAAATATTATATTATACTGGAATAGTAATATACCTATGTATCATTTGGATTCGATTCTTTTAAAATAAAAATTAAATGGAAGTAGCGTTCGTGCGTACGTACGGACTACCGTCTCCACGAAAGCGATGAGATTCATTATCCATCGTATCCATTCAAGTATAATTATCATTTGATGATTTAAAAATGATTTTTAAGGACTTGATACCATACTTGATTTGAATAATATACAACCTATCCTTTACAAACATGTCTTACGTAACAAAAGATACAAAAGCAAACAAGAAAGTTCACACCCGAAACAGCGATAATACTAAGATATTATTATCAAATCAATATTAAAAGATCATATATGATATCATATTAATGTATATGATTATTGTATAATAACAATTATTTCACCATTATACAGGAGGTTAACCTACCCCAACCAAGGAAAAGTACAAGGTAAGGGTTTATTTCACAATCTCTTCATTATTCGAGGTTGTTTATACGTAATAATCTACTGGGATCTCTTTATCATCCACATCCATGTTTCTTAAAAATGTATTTCAAAACATTTTTACTATTTACAAGAATATGGGTTAAATTCATTTATACCCTTGTTTGACTTTTTATAAGAGGTTTATAAAGGAATCTTTCCGTCGTTTTCAAAACAAGGTCCTTTTTAACCTTTTCGACAGAATTAAGGTAAGAATGTTTTTTTTAACTTATACGGTGGGTACGGCTAATTTCTGCCGTTATAAAATCTTCAAAACTTCCCTTACAAGCTTATAAGAATATTTTCAAAGAATATGTTTTATTTTATATGGATCTTAAATGATTTCAAAATAAAAAGAGATATTTCTTTAAAAAGAATTTTGATTTCATCTATGTCAACATCCTTTGATGGATTTTACGCTTATTTGAAGTTGATTTATTGTAATACAAAGATTCTATATTGTATTGAAGGTTTTGTGATATGTTTGACTGTGGATGTTCTATTTTTATACCATTCATAGTTTATGGTGAAATTATTGACATTTCGTATGCTAGTTTTAATACGAATGTTTATGTTATGTTTAAACCTTTTCATATGGGAATGCATTGGACTTAGTAAGTGACGGGTGGAGCCCGCTATAGCTCCTCGATGCATCGGTAGGTCTCATGAGACAAACTAGTGTCTTGGCACAAGGCCTTGACAAAATCTTATTTGTTGTCTTGACACGAGGCCTTGGCTATGTGGTTATGATAGTCTGGCATTATGCATTCCAACATTATGAAAGTGGTTATTGATTTTGCATGTGATTATTCGATTAGTAGAATATCCATGTGAGTAAGTAAATGGCATTATTTCATTTTATTTATGCCATACCATGTTGAAAGATCATGTTTGAAAGGCTTTTGTTTTAGTTATACATTGCCTTAAAAGTTTATTCTTATTTATGAAAGTTTCTGCTATATTGTTATCCTTACTGGGCATTTGAGCTCACCCCTTTTCTATGTTTTATTTTTCCCAGGAAGTGAAGAAGTAAGTTATGAATGACCTGCAGGGATATTATGTGGGGATATGAGTGTGGATTATGGAGACAATATGTTGTTTTAGTAGTTTTTCGTTTAATGATGTAATGTAAAACTTATGAATATATCTAGTGTTTCCAAGGCTACTAAACCAATCGGTCTTTCGAGATTTGATCTTTCTTGTGATCATGCCAATGTTATGAAGTAATGCACCGACTCTGGGTAGCTGGGGTCGGGGAGTTACAGTTGGTATCAGAGGAAGTTTAGTACAAACCTTGGAAGCTAGATTTAGATAAACTCTGATTAGAGCACGTAGACCTAAGATGAACTTTGAGGATTAGTATAGAAGAACTTCCTAGAATTTTGGTATTGTAGAGATTTTGTGAGTTTTCCGAGCAATACATCCCTGTCTGGATACGAGCAGGTAGAGGCGGCTCTGGCACAGATGTACCTAGGGGTAAAACCCGAAAACACCGCTTTGAGCTAGACTCGAACGGGAACTGGTGCACGACAACGGGCCTTGCTGCACTCTTGGTTACGACACTCCCGGGGGATATGCTTAGGATAATTCTCATTTTCTTTAAAAACCATTATGAAGGGTTTATGAGTATATACATCCTCAAATGAGACATTTTTATGATTATGGATTATATCCATAAATAGTTCAATTTATGTTAAGTGTTTTATAAGTATGGGATTATGTATTTTGATTCATAAACTGATCTAGTGTATGCCATTGTTTAGAAATGGCGCCCAGTAGAAGGAATGAGAACTCCAGAAATGCACATGATCCAAAGAGAAGGAAGGATCATATCTTTCATGGTCTTAAGCTAGAATTTATAAGAGAAATAGTCTCCCATGTATTATCATCATATGAAGAAATAATATCATGTGTTGATAAGATAAGTAAAGAGTTTACTGAGTCCTATGGATTTGAAGGGAAGAAAGAGAAGAAAAGGATAGAAGAGAGAAAGATGGATAAAGGGAAGAGGGAAAAGAAGAATTTTCCCATATGTGGTAACTGTGGAAAGAAACACCCTGGAACTTGCCTGAAAGGAATGGGAGTTTGTTATAAGTGTGGAGGAAAAGGGCACAAAGTACGTGACTGCAAGGGTAAGAAAATGGTTTCAAATGTACGATGCTTCATTTGCAAGGAGTTTGGACACTACGCGAACCTATGTCCCAGTCATCAGACTATGCCGCAAATGATGTTATTGGATAATAATCATGTTATGATACTACCACAGATGAAGAGGAATGATTAGAGTTCTTATGTTGATTATGTCAATTGAGTGTTGTATCAACAATGTACTTGTTATAATGATTATGGAGTATATAAGGATTGTACTGCAGTACTATTTCATTAAGGACTTGAGATTGTGTGGAACAAAGAAAAGTGACTCAATAGCAGGATAAATTTTTGGAAAATATATGGTTGAGAGAATGATAAACCATAATATAGTTCTGATACCGAGGTAGTGATTTTCGAATAATACATGATTATTTTGGAAAAATTATATTGGATATTCTTGACTACCTTGGAACTGATTAATGATTTGTATATTCCATCATTGTTGGGGTTTAAAACATTTTTGGATTGATGAAGTATATCCAGCATTCAATATGGAATAAGGGAGCATGAATGTAATCAATAAAAAATATGGTAATTCAGGATGTTTCAGTGTATTAAAAGAATACATGATGAAGGTATTCATATGCTATTACGGGTTAAAAGGGATCTACATTATGGTTACCTTCCTTATAAATGTTGGACTGTGAGTTTGGATAGAATTATTTTGGATAGTTCTTGTTTGGATTATTTTGGATTGCCATAAAAGACAACCCGGAGGTCAGGCGGCAACCCGTCGCGTCCGGCAAGGCTGGGAGACTTGAACCCACAACCGAAGGGCGACAAGGGTGTATCACCTACCACTAGCCCACGAGATGTCCTGGATTAAATAATGTAGTTTTTATTAAAAGATCTTTTAGATGAATTATAAATTCTTTTACGAATAGTGTAAATAGAATTTTTTTTACATTCTATTATCTTTTAGAGTGAAAGATGAGTTTGTGGTAGAAATTTATTAATGGATAAAACACTAATTATAAAGTAAGTATATCTCCTTATGATCTTAGCCAATCTCATAAATAAATTCCTTAATATTAAGAAAAGCAACTTAGAACAAAAATGTTTTCCTAGATGGTACCCTAAATCATCACTAATTTATGGCTTTGGGATTGTTGGCCTTTTCATAGCCATGTTCTCTACCACTCTCCATCAGATAATTGATGGTTAGATTTTTCTTCCATATCCATATTTTCCTACATGGAACCCTAGTATGTGTTATTTTCAGTAATCTTCTTACTTTAGACTCTTTATTTTAAATAGAGGCCTCATTAATTCATTTTTCGATGTGGGATTTCAACTAAGATATTTTGAAACGTCAAAAATGTGTTATCCTAATACCCTATGTTTTGTTGAACCGATGGTATTTCAAATCATCATAGATTGATGAATTTAAGGACCTCAATTTTATACTTGTTTGTGATTGATGACCTCAATCACTACCTATAAATATTTACATTTTTCCTCCAATTATATGTCTCTAAATGCCACCAATGTTCTCCTAATCGAGATCATAATTTGGTGGTGACCCTTTCATTTCTCTTTTCCTCATATTAAGACTAAATTTTAGTAACCCAATTTCCGATGTGGGTTTTCCCACAAATATATTATCTATTTTAAACCTTTTATTTTCGAAGAACAATTTCAAATTGCGAGGATGCAATTTATTGAAGGAGGGGAGAATGTAACACCCCAAGATTTCATAGAGTGTTATTTCTTCAAAATAATTCAATAACATGCACTACACGCAACATCGAGTTCAATCACACCACGACATACAAAAAAAAGCCATTCAAAAGAGTTTATGAATAGTATTATCTAAATTTTAAACTTTATATAATCCTTATAATTTTAGAATCCATATTATGAGTTTCTTAGATATAATGCAAGAACAAATTCATTTTCAGTAGTGCACTTTTTAATAGTGAACCCTTTTTAAATAAAATATTTTAAACTTTTTGACTAAATGGGGATATCAAAAAATTTGAAATGAAATGTCCCAAGCTTACACGGTACGCTTTCCTTTGAATAAAACAGTAGCGTGTGTTGTACGCAACTTCGAGACACACACCACAACCGATCAAACTAGCCGTTATGAATAGTAATACCTAATTTTTGAAATTATATATATTTTATATTTCAAAATGGACTTCATTTTTGGATTCGGAATATCGAATTTAGCCTAAGGTGAAATTTTGGTACTTTTCGGATAACTTTCATATTTTGATGAATAGTGAAAATTACTAAATTTTACTTAAAAACAACTTTTTTTAATCAAAATAATTAATAGTGATAAATTATGAATTTGAGTGGTTTTAAAGTATATTTAGAATATATTTTTACCATTTAATATAATGTTGGTCATTGGACATAATTTTACAATTAAACCGAACATAAACAAGTGTCAATCTTTTGGTAGTTATTATCTCTTAAAAACACGCTTTTTGTTTTGACAGCGGGAATTAATTTTAAATTAATTTCTGCCACTTCTGTGTTTTGAATTTAGAAAAATGGATTCCATATTTGGAATCAGGATGTTCAAATTGTGTAAATAGGTAACTTTTATTTTTAGACATTTTGAATAATTACTGCGGTAAATATTTTATTTACCATGGTTAAGGGTAAATTCGGTAAATAAGGGTTAAAAAAATAATATTATAATAATACTAAATAACCCTAAAACGTGTCTTAAACCTATTGGTTGATACATGGTCGACCATGGGCATCTTTGGGTCTATTTCGGGACCCCATGGATCCACTTGTAAGTGATAATGACACATTATATTAATAAAGCTAAAATAAAAATAAAAATGGCATAAGCTTACATCTTTTAGAAGAACAATTTTTACATAGGGTTATACATGTTGGATTTTCGATTATAAATATTCATTATAAAGCTAAAAAGATTTCTTACATAATGATATTTTATTTATAATTTTTAGACATTAAATAAGTTATTGTAGTTATGACACAATGATGATGCAGTAATTACTATAATAGTGAAAAATTAAAATAATTGATATTATAAATACCCAAATAAATATAATATGAAACTTTTAATGAATTAAACTAATTTTATAGGCTAATATGATATATTAGTATTGATTTAATGGACTTTGTTCTAAGTAATAAATCTGTTATGAGTTTCACAAAAATCAACTATTGAATAGTGTCAAAATTGACATAAAAGAGTTCTTAAAACAAATATTATATTATTAATTGATATTAAATTCCTAAAAATCTAAGGCTCGGCCAAGAGACTTATATTATGATAGGTTAATCATTAATGGACCACTTGGGGGTCTCTTGGATATATATAGTAAGTTTATTAACCATATTATATAAAAATACAAAGAGACATTGTAAAAGTGAAACTAATTAACTTAGAGTTAATACTTAAAGATAAGGTTAATATAAGTACCCAAACCTGTCTAAATTCTATTGGTTGAGTTTTTTTCGCCCCATCCCCACCGTAACCTTTGAATAGTCAACTTTGGAGCCTTTAGAAACCGAATATGAATTTATTATAAATTAATATTTCTAGCTTTTCCAAAGGTTCCCCTCACCCCTCTTATAAAAGGGCACTCCTCCTTCTCATTTCTTCACACCTCTCAAGCCACTTGGCTCGTCCACACTCTGCCCAAATAAGCTCCCCACATCCCTCTCCTCCTCCTTGAAGCTTCCCCTTAGGCAGAAATCATTTCAATAAGTCCTTTGGTTCCAACCAAAGTGAGTTACCTAAATTAAAGGTAACGTTTTCTCTTAAATTATTTTCAATTATTTTGCTTCTCCAACCCCCAAACTCTTTTATTTCCTTTCTTTTGTAACAACACCAGTATCCAAAATATACTAGGATGTTTTTATAAGAAGGATTCAAACTACACATACACACAACTCCATCTAATGGATGATGAACATAATGTTTCTGTGGATGGCAAACTAACGCCTCACGAAACGATGATTGTTCAAATACATCTTACCGCCTCTCATGGTGGCCATTATGATGGAACTTTATTTAAATATGATATTAATGATATATATTTTATATATAAGCTTCTGTAATTACATTTTATTTCATACCATTATTCTTTTCATGTTGTATATACAAACGATAATTTCATTTGAGGAAGTGCGGACTACCGCCCCCTTAAAATGATATGACTCGTTCATACCACACACGGAACGTATAAAGGATGGTGTTAATGAACTTAAGTAACATATATAAAATATTATATTATACTGGAATAGTAATATACCTATGTATCATTTGGATTCGATTCTTTTAAAATAAAAATTAAATGGAAGTAGCGTTCGTGCGTACGTACGGACTACCGTCTCCACGAAAGCGATGAGATTCATTCTCCATCGTATCCATTAAAGTATAATTATCATTTGATGATTTAAAAATGATTTTTAAGGACTTGATACCATTCTGGATTTGAATAATATACAACCTATCCTTTACAAACATGTCTTACGTAACAAAAGATACAAAAGCAAACAAGAAAGTTCACACCCGAAACAGCGATAATACTAAGATATTATTATCAAATCAATATTAAAAGATCATATATGATATCATATTAATGTATATGATTATTGTATAATAACAATTATTTCACCATTATACAGGAGGTTAACCTACCCCAACCAAGGAAAAGTACAAGGTAAGGGTTTATTTCACAATCTCTTCATTATTCGAGGTTGTTTATACGTAATAATCTACTGGGATCTCTTTATCATCCACATCCATGTTTCTTAAAAATGTATTTCAAAACATTTTTACTATTTACAAGAATATGGGTTAAATTCATTTATACCCTTGTTTGACTTTTTATAAGAGGTTTATAAAGGAATCTTTCCGTCGTTTTCAAAACAAGGTCCTTTTTAACCTTTTCGACAGAATTAAGGTAAGAACGTTTTTTTAACTTATACGGCGGGTACGGCTAATTTCCGCCGTTATAAAATCTTCAAAACTTCCCTTACAAGCTTATAAGAATATTTTCAAAGAATATGTTTTATTTTATATGGATCTTAAATGATTTCAAAATAAAAAGAGATATTTCTTTAAAAAGAATTTTGATTTCATCTATGTCAACATCCTTTGATGGATTTTACGCTTATTTGAAGTTGATTTATTGTAATACAAAGATTCTATATTGTATTGAAGGTTTTGTGATATGTTTGACTGTGGATGTGCTATTTTTATACCATTCATTGTTTATGGTGAAATTATTGACATTTCGTATGCTAGTTTTAATACGAATGTTTATGTTATGTTTAAACCTTTTCATATGGGAATGCATTGGACTTAGTAAGTGACGGGTGGAGCCCGCTATAGCTCCTCGATGCATCGGTAGGTCTCATGAGACAAACTAGTGTCTTGGCACAAGGCCTTGACAAAATCTTATTTGTAGTCTTGGCACGAGGCCTTGGCTATGTGGTTATGATAGTCTGGCATTATACATTCCATCATTATGAAAGTGGTTATTGATTTTGCATGTGATTATTCGATTAGTAGAATATCCATGTGAGTAAGTAAATGGCATTATTTCATTTTATTTATGCCATACCATGTTGAAAGTTCATGTTTGAAAGGCTTTTGATTTAGTTATACATTGCCTTAAAAGTTTATTCTTATTTATGAAAGTTTCTGCTATATTGTTATCCTTACTGGGCATTTGAGCTCACCCCTTTTCTATGTTTTATTTTTCCCAGGAAGTGAAGAAGTAAGTTATGAATGACCTGCAGGGATATTATGTGGGGATATGAGTGTGGATTATGGATACAATATGTTGTTTTAGTAGTTTTTCGTTTAATGATGTAATGTAAAACTTATGAATATATCTAGTGTTTCCAAGGCTACTAAACCAATCGGTCTTTCGAGATTTGATCTTTCTTGTGATCATGCCAATGTTATGAAGTAATGCACCGACTCTGGGTAGATGGGGTCGGGGCGTTACACTATTTATAAATTTTTATGATATGCATATATAGAGAGAGGGGTTTATTTCCAAGAGAGCACAAAATAATATAATTTTTTTTCTCATCCATTATAAAAACATATGATAAATAATTTCAATTATGGATCATTTCCTTTATCAAATACATTAAATAAACTCCATAAGGTATCTTATTGAGATAAATATAGAGTAATAAAAGAGTGTAACCTTATAAAGGGGTTCATAAGGATGGTCATCTAGTTTGGGATCGTTATATGTCTTCTTGTATATATTCATCTTTGGAAGACTTCTATAAGATTGCTTCTAGGAGCGTAACTCACAAAAATTCCTTCCTGAGAAACCACTAAAAATTGATTTTGGTGGACAATACCTACCCATAAAAATCAATTTTATACTCAAATTGGGTTCATATAAGAATATATTACCCTCTTCTCAATATACACTATTCATGAAATATAAAACCTAGGGTGGATTATTTCAAGATGGAAACTTATCATGGGAACATAGACACCTTCAAACCACTTTTCCCCCTCGAATAATATAACTAGGTTGAATGGATATAAGTGATCCCATTCAATTCCTTTCATAAAAGTTAATTTCCCAAATAATTAATTAATGAAATACATCATCCTTGTATTCCAATGTTAAATGATTGGGCAATACACGTCAACATGCACCCCATTGATTATTTATTAATTTGAAAATGCATCTTTATTAGTTATTTCTCTAAACAGATTGATCCTTTAGGGGGTTTCTAACCAATATCTCCCAGGATAATAATGGTTTCAGCCACTAAGATACCTGTAAAAAACTTTTATCTAAATATACTCTTCTTAGTTTTCATATATTTGGCAATTAGATTTCCCCATTATCGAATGGGGGTATTTATCCACTCAATAATCATGGTATCCATCTATGTACCATTCACTAGGTCCAATATCTGCTTATATCTTCTCCCAAAACATCATATCATTAATCCACAAAGTTATGTACCCATGAATGGGAATCTAAACTATATTATTCCACCAATACTACCATCACATGAGTCATCAACGTGGTTGAACATGATTTATCCTCTTAACATGTGTTATCTCATTCAAAAAATCACTTGGGAATATTCTCAATAAAACCCCTACAGACCGGGTTATATTCCATGGGAATACCATACACACAATGTCCTAACCGTCTTGAATTATTTCATCATTTCTTATAATATTTCCAAAATAATGGATATAGTGTTCTATATTTGGGATTCCAACTCGGTGTAGACACCAGTTCTATACTCTCATGTATTGTGAACAATGTACATGAGGAATCCTAATGGAATGCTCGTGAATATGTCCCACACCAAACAATTTATAGGAACCTTCCATCTTTCAGTACGATATGTATGAATTAAAAACATAGAGTATATATATCATTCTAAATGATGTTAAACTACAGCAAAATTAACAAAAATACTTGAATATTAAAGGAATCTAAATTTTTCATTGCAGAATTAACATAAACAACACTACATTGGACAATATCATAGAACCTTAAAAGGTATTATGTGTCCTATTAAGAGCCATAAAATATAGGGGTTCTAATTATATTTATAAATATTCATTAGAGGGCCCTCTCATGACCCTAATCCCAATTCCAGAACATGTACCACTTCCCAATATGGTGAAAACTTCTATATCACCCAGCTATGTGACATGAAAGCATTGTATAATCACATAAAAATATATAGAGAGAGACTATGATAAAAATAGAAGTTAAAATCATTTAATGGTTTCAGTCAATCTCTAACACAATTTAAAATATAACTTTATTATTAAAAGAAAACATATCTGAATATGTCATAAATATATAAGAGAGTTTCTGATAATGAATCAAAAACCATATGTTCGAATAAAACATCCAATCTAATTGAATAATTTACATAGAATATTATCTCTACAATGTCCCAATGACCACCTGGATTTGGAATATGAGTATGCACCAAATAACAAACATCATAGTGTTGTCGTGTTTTGGTTACTAAAAAAATTATCTGTATTCTATTTTTTATAATCAGTGTTGGTTGTTCTTATATGAATGATTAGTAAAGGAGTTTATTAATGAATTCATGTTGTGGGAATGATAGTGGAATATTTTAAATGTGGATCACAAGGAATCACTTATAGTGAAGTGAAAATAGACACATAGAGATTTATATACATCAATATCATGGCATGATATTTCGTTTATTTGATAGATTATGGAATTTTTAAGGATTACCCTATCATGACGGAATATTTTTATCTGTTGGCTGTTGATGAGGTTATTAATGAAATAGATGAATGAAATATGATGTAGTTATATATTTAATGAAATTTTTTTATTTTGAATGATGACACAAGAAACAACCTCAGGACAATGATTCCATAGTTTTTTTGGGGTTTTATGAATTTTAGAGAAATTTATTATAGAAATATGGTTCTACCTAAGGTGATATATTCAACAAATTTCACATAAATTGATCTATTATTCTGGAAACGGATATTTTTCATATGTAGTTGACTATTTATATTCATACAAATAATGAGAATATATGCTCAAAATAAATGACGTTTACATTTGGAAAGATTTGAAGCACTCAAAAGATTGATAAAACTACCTGGGTATTTTTATCTATGTATCCTCTTGATTTCTAACAAATTGTAGCATCTTAAGAGATTATCAGAATTTATAATTTTTTTGGTGGGACTGCAATGATGATTTACGAGAAAAGGCGATGATTTTTAACATTCCTGTGTTTTATCATGCTTGTTTAATGAAATTCAAACACATATATGAATGATTTTCAAATGTCTAAGCGCTCGTGTATTGGGAATTTTACGAACAGGGCACACTAATGGAGTCATATCTATATAATGAATGGGTATATGGAATAAAAGTATGAGATTGATGGGATTCATATATATCAGTATTATTCATATATATACGAGTTCACCACCTTAATTTGGGAATAATTGATATTAATTAGAGTATTACATTCTATTTAGTAACATTAGTTTTACATTCGTGAACTGCACATTTGGGAATAATCAAGGAGGATAATCTTTTGTGAAATAGTTTCATGGACAAGGATGTGGGAATTATTTTGTTCATAGAATAATAATTTTTAGAATATTAACAGTGCCTATGTAATGAATATGTTTTGTTAATGATTTTTTAGGTATATAATTTAGTGAACATGGCATTGAAGAAGGAGTTATAGGAATATAGTTTTGAAAACATTTTTGGAAAGGCAAAATTGAAGAAATAGGGAACGAAAAAGGATGTTGAGAATGATCACTTGAAATAATGTTGTTGCAAGAATACATGATGGGATAATATACTTTATCACACAAATATACATAAAATTACTTGGATGAATTTATCCTCATTGAAGGATTTTGGAATATATACTTGAGAGTAAATATTATTTGTGCGCAGGATTACACTTCTATACATAGCTATTAAATTATAGTGTAATTAGAAATTTCTAGTGTGGGATTTTAACAATCTATAAGAATTGTTGGTGCAACTGTTATTGATGTAATACACGTATTAGTATATATCATTGATAGTAAACTCCAACCTACTATCAAAATGTGGGAATAGTGAAGAAATGTGAATTACAATAGTGCAAAAAATGGGGAACAATGATAAAAGATATTATAAATGTCCGTAATATAGAGACCCAAAAATATACAAAATATTAAATATCATTTAAATGATTTCAATAAAAAATGAAAGTGACATTAATTGATAAACATCATTTAATTTAAGAAGAGGTATTGACCCTTGGTAATGGTTTACTAAACCGAAAAGATTGTAATGGAAGTGAACCAAGAATTGAGTGACCATGGATAAAACCTTGTATCAATTTATTTGGTCAATTAGAGAGGATTTTATCACATATACACATAATAATTGTATTCTATACTGATATAGCTCATATGTTTGAGAAAATAGAATCTTTTTGTTATATTCAGTCTTAACTTTTTAGCTTATTAATATATTTTTTGGTGATAACACATTCACGTTGAATAGGGTAAGCATAACCCCATACATTTTATGGATAATATCCTCAATGTTGTTTAAGAAATTAAAGTAAGATTTTTATATTTTGAAATACCAAAATTCATCCCAAGAAGGATGTATTGGGTAAAAATAGTGATTGAAATAGTGTGGTGAACTCAACATGAAACATTTTCCTATAAATGATATTGATTAGACCTAATTTTTATTATCATAAACACTAATAGGTTTCTTATTTGTGGTTGATTTTTCACATGAACACTATTAAATCCATATTTTAAAAAAAATATTTTATCTTACATCATGTACACTGGGAAATATTGAAGTAGCTGTAGGGAACCAATAACTAATAAAAATTTACAATTGACAACAATGATATATTCCACAATCCTCATCAAATTTGATCCTCCAAATTCCCAATTCAAATTATTAACAACAAAACATATATAGGGCCATTTGGTGAAATTTTAGATTTGACATTATCAACTCAATAAATCAATCTCAATTCCGGAGGTGGATCATGAGAATTTCTGGAAGATTAATCCCTTATATTTTTTTAATCAGTGACTAGACTTAGATATATAGGATATATATGTTTACAACTCCAAAATAATTGATATCCAATTAATAGATAAAAACAACACTTACTCTCCCGATATTTGGGATGTGAAAAAGTATTTCAATACTATCTTCACTGCTACTCAATAGATACCTAGGATTAATCCTACCAGTTTGTACCATTATTAGTTCAAAATGACTTCATCTCCATAGGAATTCCATAAGAAAGTCACCCAAAATATCAAATCCCGGATATTAAGAACTATGACACCCTGAAAGATGGAAGGACAAATGGAAACTGATAATTGATGTTTTTGAATAGGAACGTATACCTTTTTCTACTAATGAGGTCCATCAGAATATCCCAATGATATCTAGGGATTTAGGGAGATATAATATTCATGCTTCTGTCTATATATATTATTCCAATTGGTATATTTTAGCTAAAACATAGGAGAAGGATCATATTCAAAGGCCTATACATATTTGAGAAGTGTGTTGTCATTTTTAAATAGAAACCTATGAAGTGTGATAATATTAATTCTCCAATTTATTAATCCCATAAACATATTTATATAGAATCAAATACGTATCCCTACTAATATTGTATTCTATGAAGTAATCAAGGATAAATATATCATTATTTTATAAAATTTTAATAAGATAAAAATTAAAAATATAATATAATATCGTAACAATAAGAAATAATGGTTTAGTGTCTCCGAGGTAGACCAATATAAGTAAAATATTTTATAACAATTGCAAACAATTTTTTAGAATCGTTCTATATTAGGCCCCCTTATAGACTCATCATTGGTTATACTCATATTCCAAACTTATTGAATAAAAATGAAATAAATGATATAGATCAAAATATAAATGTGGAAAAACATTTACGCATGTGATGAAGGGTTAAATAAGAAGAATATAAGAATACAATATCATGAGATAAATATATTACCAAAAATAAATAGAATGATAATTGTTTCCCATAATTTATGATAAGAGGGAATTTAATCACAAATGAAAAAATATTTACCATTTAATAAGTGTGTGAGATAATAAACCTGATCCACTTATTATAAATATAGGCATATAACATAGAAATATGAATCATTGTTAAAAATATATTGGAAATAATAATAATGTCACAAATTGAAGTCTTAAGAAATATTATCATTATGGGAAAATTAAATCATTCCCGCATATTATTTTGTGAATAACAATATTTCCATGCATCATGTTATGAAAAAATAATATGTTCAAGTATCATTTTATTTGAAAAAATTTCAACCAATAAATTAATTATCTAATTAGATATAACCCAATAACAAATGACTTATAGGGCTATTAAAAATGGGTTTATATGTGAAATATATCTTCTCCCTCCATGTTCATCACATATTTCACCCTTCAGAGACATATCATACATAAAAAACTTATTCATAGCCATAGGAATGACAAATAATAAAGGGTGAATTCATATGTTTAGTAAGTTTAAAAATGTAATATATCAATGATCACATGGGATTAATAAGATCATAAGGTTTTTAGAATATGATCTTAGCATTTGAAAACCATACCAGATATATCATAGATTTTAAACATGATTTATGATATATATCATAGAAGTTCAACTGACATGAATCATAATGTAATCAAACTACATAATCCATTATATAATTACTCTGGATGAGGATATATATTTTTCCCATACACATTAACATACAACATTATATATGTGTATAAAGAGAATCAATTTCACTCAATTTTATGGACATGAATGATGGACCTCGCATATTCTTATGGATTAAAAATTAGTTCAAAATATTAAATTAGGAATATGAATTTAGGTTCATGCAAAAAATATCATTAATTGTTGCATTAGAGGGATTTATAAGCCTCCCTCATCATTAGTTATAATGTGACTGCCATCATTCATTATAATAAAACCACCGGTCATAGTTATAGTGTATCCAATGTCATATAATGCTAATAAAATATATTTGTCCCATATGATCCTAAATAATTCTTCATAATAGGTTCAATGAAATAGAATGATATTCATAAACACTTCATCATTTCATCGTAGAAAAAAGCAATAGAAATGTTATTTTTATGGTCATATTTTCTTATTATTCCTAAACCACAATGATAAATAATATGGATTCTTTTAAAGGATAATATCTCCAGTACATCATATATAACATGAAAAGTTGTTTTCTTATATGGAAAACTATTTTTAAATATCACTTTTCAAATTCCATGATTAAAATAATATTTTCACATTTAAATCACCTTTTAAAAACTATAATTTCAAAAATCATTGTGAAAGTAATTTTCAATAATTTTTTTGGAAATATATAATGGAATCATTAAAAAATTGAGTGTTCATGATAGTATGAAATTTTAATCATGTTTTACATATTAAAAGAAATATTCCATTCACATATTTTGGTAAAATAAATGATGAACATGTTTCGAAAACAATATCAACATTACTATTAAAATAAATGAAAAAAAAGAAAAATTAGTGTTATGAGAACTCTAAAAATCATATAGGAACATAAAAAATCATTTTAGAAAACTCTAGTATCTAAGAGAATAGTTTTTAGAATAAAGAGATAAATGAAGTCGAGTTTCATTAAAAAATACATCTATAATCTTGAGATCAAAAGAGAAGAAAATGAACCAAAAATATTAATTCTAAATAAATATCAGGTGGAGAAGAAATATTTCGAATTTATTGAGAAATAGATCAAATGATTCATTATCAAAATCATAATTATAAACAATAACAATAAATAATGAAGTTGTAACATCAAACCCTTACCGCATTTGAATCCTTTAAATCATAATCTCTATTAATGAATAACATAAAAATAAAAAATTTAAAATCACTAATAGAAGGAGATTCCTAGTATGACATCTAAAAGTGGAAATATATTCACCTAATAAAAAAAATACTCACACAAAACTAAATATGTATCAAAGAATGAAAATTGAGACCACCTATGTTACCTTAACTCTGAATTTCCATCATACACATTCAAACATCTTATTATTTGAAAAAACTATTTATGTTTAGACCTAAAGCCTTCCTAGGTGTGGATCCTAATCAATCCATGGACTATATGAGGTCAATTGAATGAAGGGAATATATTTGAGCAGGGGTTGGACAAACCAAAGGGTTTTAGAAGTGCGAGGATGTGAGGAGAGGTGGTGGGTTTTTATAATTGAGGGAGATAACACATCTAGAATTTTTTAAAATTATATTTTTGAATGTCATGAATTGACCCATCAGAGTCGGTCTGGTCAGTAGAGAACTGTACAAAAACTGCCCAAGATCCATTACACAAGTTTGGGGTTAGGGACAAGAAAAAAATACATAACTAATGTATGATTATATTGATTAATTTATATATTTTAATGAACTCAAATTTATCCAATTATATGTGAATATAACTGATATGTAAGGTATATAACATATCAAGTAATAACCAAGTATGAAAAATTATTATAGGGAATAAGAAAAGGGTATGATAGTGTAATCAAAAAAATAAATTAGAAAAATACATCCCAACCACAAAAGATGCCTCCAAACTAACAAAAAATTGAAAAGTACTTGATGAGACATCCCAGCTACAAATATTTAATGTCCAAACACCTTTCATTGTTAATTTCACATTTGTATCCCTGTGCTCATAAGAAATCACCACCTATATATTTGTTATCTGCAAAAGACATAACACATGTGGTAAAATCCCATCCTGAGGAATGTTTAAACATACCATGTAAGACGCACCATAAAACTGGAGGGGAGAAATGAGAGACATAATAGAAGTAAAGAGATCAACCCATAGAAATATACAAACAAAATCTAATAATAGAAAAATATATTATCCTAAAAAACCTGAATGAGAGATAATGGGGATCTATTCCTCACTACACATTTTAGGATCATGAGTCTACCAACAATTCCAAATGCCCAGAAACTATGACTAGCATCTCATGTGTATTTCTAATGAATTTCCTTGTGGATTCACAACTTTCCACTATAATTATCTATTGAGGTACATTATATCTATAAGGAGGACCCCAACCCTCGTATGAAAGAAGTGTTCCACACAATATATTAAGACCAACTACCTATCTCTATAGGAGTATTCCACATTGTAGAAAGAGGACCCATGCACTATCCCAATATGAGGGTTCCACTCGGTAGATAAATGACCCATTCCTTATCACTGGTATAAAGTTCCACTCATTGGATAAAGGACACCTCCCTATACCAATATAAGGGTTCCATTCTGTAATGATATTTTACACTCACTTCTATCATCAACAATTTTCAAATGAATAGTCACACTAAAGACATCTCTCGTTATATTTTAAAGTGAACAAAAAATTCCACCAGCAAATTCTAAAAGTAAAAAACTCATAGGATTGGCTTCATGAATTCCAAAATCCATATCCAAATGAATGATATATGAGAGATAAAATATTATTAAAGGAGTACTTGGTGTGTAAAGGGACAACATTGTGTATGCTACAATTCAGATTCTTTGTGGATTCTTTTCAACCACATGGGTCACTATCAATGTAATTTTACATGGAGAATAATGTTCTAAACAACTTGACTCAGCCTCCCTAAAGCCAATATCTATTCTCTTAATAGTGTATGTGTACACATGCCTTGTTCTAGTATATGGATTGTTCTAGGACATGCATGTGTCCATGTAATCCCATAGTATATTCTTGGTTTCAAACACTATTTCAAAGGTCATGTGGGGGTCCCTCATCGAATGTGATATTTAACTCTCCTAAAAACCATATCTACCATAGCTGGGTCAATACACAATGGGTTTTGATTATACTACATGATGTATTGTTATGTTTTTTTCACAAAATCTCATGATATTTTATGTGTATCCTAGATCCCCTATTTTGGGTACAAAACGCTCCCATTGAATTCGAAAAATTGGTGGAAACCTCATATAACAATCCTTTCCGGCCCTCTGAGGGTTGTAAATCTAATCCTAATTATTCAGTATAAATATGTTTGAACTGCACATCGCTTGTGGTTCCTACCACTACCTCATCAGATCCCTGATCTGTGGTTGAATCACCCTCACCCCAAAAACACCATAATTTATCCTCATAACAGCAAATCAAATATCATATGTGAATCTTCAATGAATCTGGGGGTGGCCTCATTATTGAACCCCCCTATAAATGTCAAACCAATGAAGAAGTAAATGTAGAATAATGGATGAAAAGCACATAGAGGTGGTTCAATCATGTGAAAATATTACATGTTGAATGAATATGTATCATGGGTTTTAGTAGTGAGAGACATAGCACAACCAAGATAAATGGAATAAATAAGTGTAACATTATACAAAGTCTATGGTGAAGGATTTATTTAAACATAAGTTAATAACTATGGTTTTGATAATAATTAATTTTCTAAAAATAATGGAATAATACAAAAATAAAAATATCAAAATTGATATTTGATCATTTATTATTGGATAATTTGTTTTCCAATGGCGGGAATACTCAGTTTCATTTGTTGTGCCTCCATTAACATTGGTTTGTATGTCGATCGTTAGAGGATCTTGATACACCAATGAAGGGTGGAAAAACCTCCCCTTAATGATCCTAGGTTTATGTCGATAAACTTGAATATTATCAATATCATCTTATTTGTATAGAATAAATATTTTTTGACATGTAATAAAAAAGAAAAAAATAAATTATACATTTATATATTTAAATGCACTCACCAATATCTGCCTCTACTGGATGTCTCATTTTGAAAAAAATATGTAACACCTAATCAAATACCCATGCTCCAAATTCAAACATGGCATTTGATTATTTGTTTGAGGATTCTATTAGGGGACATTACTTCATCAATAAAAAACATTTTTTCCATGATATAAAATCTATTTCATATTTTTAAAAAATTAAATCTATGAACAATGGGCATCAGAATCGAACGTAGTCATAGCACATGGCTAAAAACATATTCCTAGAATTATTTTTAAGTCGTACAAAAAAATAAGGCTGATAGATAATTACCTCCCGTAATTTTTTCATCCTTGAAAAATAAAACTATGAAAAAATGTGTGTATATAGATCTTTTAGCTGGTACTTCCACTCCCAAGTGCTTGCATGCATGGTCCATTGCTACCATAACAAACAAACAAGGAGAATTTTCCATCTATGATGGATTATCTTTAACTGATCATGTATATCGACTACCTACATCCTGAATGTGTCTGTATACATGATTTTTAGATATCCCCATTCAGTAACATGAATAATATAATTCACATATCTTCTAACCTATGACATGTTCAATATATCATTATCTCGCTCTAATGGCTATGGTAAGGCTAGGCAGTAAGAAACATCACCGACACTTTGTAATATATTTAACAGTCTGATAATCCTAGGAGATAGATTTCCTCGCCTAATAATTATCCATAATCCTCATGAAGGGGAGAATCTCTGAATAAAATAATCTCTTTACTCGAAATCCATGATCCTATGACATCAATCTGCATAATATTTCTACCTACTCCTAGTTGTCTTCATCTTATTGTGGATCAATTGGGCCTTCTCTATCATTATAAGCATAATCCATAACCCAATAAGATCTGTATCACTAATCTCAATCGAGCATAAGGGTAACCTATAGGGTATCTACTATAGGTAATCTAATGGATCATTGCTGATAAATGAGTGGTAGATGTTGTTTTAGTAAAATAATATAAAATTTAACTGATTCTATCATTCCTAGAAATGTGTAACACACAATCCCTTAACATATTCACTAACACATGGATAGTACACTTGATTTGACTATCCATCATGGGGTGAAATGAATTTATCATCATCAACTGGGTCCAGAAATCCTCTTATAGGATTATCCTAAACTATGACATGAACCACAAAAAATTCTAATAAAATCATCAAGGGGAAACCATGAAGGTGTACGATATCCCATATGTATAGTTCCCCCAAACTCTTTACCAGACTCTTCTCTCTGATAAAAAGGTTATATGAAAAAAAATAGTTTTGATAAATATCACCCACATACCATCATGGACCCTAAGTAGACACAGAATCCTTTTCAAAATTTCCATACATATTCCATCACATTTTCACTCTTGGATTTTCAGAGGATACAACAATCTAGTTAGAACCTAGTGCTCCAACTTCACATACTAAGATGTGAGACAATGAGCGATAAACTTCAACACACTCAATCAAATTTCATCCCAAAATTATTCTACTAAATGTATCTATATATCATCTCATCAATGGGATTTTCAACCAAAGGATATGTGCGAAACACCCTCATCACTCTTACTCACATCTTGACCAAGATGGTTATGTATCCCTGGAGTAGGATGACGTGATCCGAGCATTCATAAAATTTATCTAGCTAATCCACTAAGGGTATATGGTCACATTGTACATCATAGATGAATTATATGATCTAATCCACCACCACAATCTATATAAGTGGAGGTCCCAACACCATCAAATGGAGAATATATGCATTATCCTTCTCCTATAAGGTCAGATACAACGAAGCTATCTTCTCAGAATCAGCCACCACCAATAAATCCTAGGAAATACTAAAAATAGAATCGGCCACCACATTTACTTTCCCAATGGTATAGACTATATCAATGTTATAGTCCTATGATAACTCTAACCAGTTCCTCTTCATTTAGTTATAATCCCTCCAGGTGAAGAAATACACGAGACATTGATGATCAGAGTAAACAACAATGTGAGATCCCAAGGGATAGTGCATTAAGATCATAGAGAAGACTGCCAAAACCATATATAGGACAAGAGTCACATACCTCTAACACATTCTTGGGTGGATCATAATAAATCACTGCATTGATCTTATCTAGGTCCATATCTAATACATTATCATAATTTCAATCCTTATAAATTAAACCTCGTGGATCCAGAACATTCAAATTATGTTCTTATGAAAAATATGGTTCTCTTAAAGAAAGTCTATGATCATACTCATAAACTATCCATGATCCTCCTATTACAATGATTATATTAGTATGTTTTCAATAAAGACACCTATATATCTGTCCAATAATGGTTGGATGATTCAGTTCATGAAATCTGCACACAAACATGGGGAATTTTTTACATTGAAATGAATTGATAAAAAATTATTGTGTTCATAGAGATATCGGAATTCCATATTCAGAATATGATTTTTGAGAACTCCAAATTGATGGTGGAAAGACATGGGATCATTATTTGATTACCATCTCGTACATCAAAACCAATCAAAGAGGAAATCAATCCTTAACAAGGGGTAAATATTATTTATAATATTTTTGTTGAGGTGGTGATAAACCACACAATGATATAGGATCGTATCCACCATTTTTATGAAAAACAATGGAGCTACATAGTGGAAAACACCGGATCTGAAAAACCCCTTATTTAAATGGTTCTCTATATACATACTCATATAATATATATTATTAGAGGCAATGAATTATTCTATAGAATATATAAGATAATTATCATGGTGGAAGATTATTAAAAATCCATCGTCGACCATGTATGTAGTCCAAGAACATATTTAAGGAATATGTCCATATAATTACCCAAGAATAAATGAATCATGATGCTCAACGATCCCACTATTACCTAGTATAAACTCTCCAAATAATGTGTGATGGGTTGCTGGTTCTTGACCGCAAGATCCAATTGATCTGTTATATGGTCCCTCTTACCCAAATGGTATAATCACATCCATTCTATTCGAAGTATTTTGACTCATTAGTAGTGAATTTATATTTTGGGATAAATTGCGGACAGAAATTTCATACCCAATATAATATCATAATACATCATTTTTATGACCATGAGGTCCAATGAGAAACTCTCATCACAAAGAAATGCTTCTCACATCTAGAAGATAAAAAAATGATAAAATGTTCTTAAAAACAGCACCAAGGAAAAGATGTATGGAGAAAGGTTTAAATGGGAGCCTTTCCTCTCACACCAAGACTAGAGAGATGAAGAAATTACTCACACTACATCATATAGTGTTGATACTGGAGTAGAATAGAGAAAGATCATAACTATAAATATTTCATGAGTTGTCTGGTCATATTTCCCTATTGAATGTAGAGTCCCACGACCCCTACTCTTAGCTCCCAAATCTTGATAGTGGCCGATTGGTGGTAGTGATGGAAGTAGATCATGGTGTTTTCCACCACCCACATCTTGAACTTCGAGAGCCCCATATGGTCCTCAGACATATCTATATCCATAGGGTAAACCATAACCATTCCTGAGAGATCTATAATCATGACTATATCACTTCCATGGAGATCTATCAGACATATACTTTCTTTCCTCAGAACATTTTGTTATAAATTCACATTCCTTGTGACCTCAATCGTAACACGCATAGTACCACCCAAATAGCATCTTCCCTAGACCTCTACATTGTATGAGGGTGATATGACACATTATCATGTCTAGTACTCAGAATTTCTAATATTCAAATATCTTATTGACTGAAAACTATTACATTCTAAAGAATACATATCCCGACAACTCCCATTTCCTAGTCTGGGTCCATGGAACCCCTTTTACATGAATATCTCCATCATTAGTGCCTGATCTAAAACTCCTTCATATGTGAGAATGAGAAAGGGAACCATGATGTATCATATGTATATATGGAGACATTTCTCAATCTTATGATCTTGGAAGTAGACATCTGAAACCATGTCGAGCATGTAACACATGTATATTACGAACCTCATGTAATACTCCCAAACTATCATCCCTCCATATTGTGGCTCAAGAAACTCCATAATATGGATTGTTCACATTCATGTGGGGTAATACAACTTAAAAAATATTTTTGGGATGTATGTCCATGAGAGATCTAACCCATCATGCTTTCATGTGACACAGTTCCACTATCACCTAGAAACTACAGAGAAAATGTTGACTACCTCAACCACTATGAGATCAATCGTGGTCTACTGATATCTGATAACACTAAGAACCTACTCTAGAACATCATACACAATATGTGGATATGTTTCATCATGGATCCTCAGCACCCACTGGTTTTGTAACTTATAGAGAATTATATAATTGTGTGCATCCTAATCGAATATTGTTGGTATAGTCAACTATTCCAAGAGTGAGGGTGATACTACCTACCCATCTAGTGGAATGATCTCGCATGATGGCCCCAGAACTAAGGCTTCATCACTCATCATATCATCATCACAATACTTAAAAAATAATATAGATGGTTTTATTTCTGAAGGAATCATGAATGTAATGAAGACATAAAAATATTATATAATAACATATATATTGGGATATGAATCATAAAAGATAGTAAAAAAGGATAAATCATCTATGAATCATGTAGTAGTATTCTAAACAATGAATTTATTAGTATACCGAGTAAACAAGAAGGTGGTCAAAGTCCTAGTGAATGGATACATCTATTGTGATCCCAAAATTGGGTTTCATAGCCTGAATGCCACACCGGAGACAGATTAACAATGATTCCTTAATTTCAAAAATTATCCATGTAATGGGAAGAATCCAAAAACTATCCCAATTTATGAACCACCTATTATAAAAATTTCTCATGACTTGATCTAATAGATCCTACCTTGCTTGCAACGAGTGAAACCATAACTACCCCAAGTCCACCTCTATTGGTCTGGGGCTGGAGAGAAGCACTGAAATGCATAAATATTATGGGATTCCTTTTCCTATGGAGACTAAATACCCTAACCCAACTATCTCCTGGATAACATGTAGTGTAATTAAAATAAAAGACAATAACATCTATAGTAATAACCACACATGAAATAAACATATACAGAAGAATAATGTGTGGGAAAATATAATCCAAAAAGTAAATGGTCAAAATAAACACCCACCAATAAATGTTTCATCCACCTAAAATATAACTCTAAAAGAAAATTATTATTGATACCTCCCCAAAATTACCAATATCTGGCCACAAAATGTTTTAAAATGAACTTGGGTATTATTTTTCTCCTCTAAATTTCCATTAAACTATCTATAGTCTAAATAAGACATGACATGTGGTAAAATACCATGCTAGGGTGAGATTATAACACCTAGTAGGACACCATGAAGAATAAAGGAGGGGAAATGATAGAAAAATGGTAGTATACAACTCATCCTATAATAATAGAAAAAAAATCATTCAACAAACAAATATATGCTTATAAATGAAATCTAGGATATAGGGAAATGTTATACTCATCTCATAACCCAACCCAGATTGATGAGCCTACAAAAAGTTCTAAAACCCAATAGTCGATGAAATGCATCTCGTGTATCTGTCTGAAAAGTATCCATCGAGATTCACACCTTGCCTATGTAACCCATGGTATAGGGGAAACAATCTATAGATATATAACATATACCCAATTATGATTGGAAGATTCCACTCACTAAAGAGAGGTCCAACGACCCATGTCTGCATGTGGGTTCCACTTAGTAGATAGAGTACACATTCCCTATCATAATAAGAGGGTTCAAATTTTTAGATAGAGGATCCCTAACATGAATCCACTACGAGGTTGAACTATATGTACCCGACCTTAAAACATTAATTAATCATGAATTAAATGAATAATTCACATTGAGGATCTTTTCAGATTTAGAGTTTTAGAGAATTAGGACATAACTATTACATCTCACAATATAACCAGGTATACACTCCTTCTTAGTTTCCATCAAAAACCAAAAACTCTTAAAAAGAAACATGTCTAGTTCCATGTTTTAGATAGATTGTCTTTCCTTGATCCCATTCTTGACCCTATTCATCCTTAAGTCCTGTGGAAAACATTTCAAAATCTTGGGATGAGAATAAAAAGCTCAGTAAGGGATATAAAAAATATGGAATGAAAACATTAGTCCATGTATACATAAGAATCAATGAAATCATACTTTACTCTTAAAACATAAGAACTTTAACCAACCTCATGAAATCATAAGATTTATGAATAACTCATAGAAATCATAAGACATAAAGGTAACATGAGGAATTCATAACATTCTTACATAGGGAGTAACCCTCATGGTTACGTTTGGAATACCCACTATAGTATATTCCAAAAAGTATCATCATTTAAACCTTATATTTTAACTCCTCCACGTTACCCAATGCATTGGAATGTTATCTCGGGCTCACCAGCCCTTAGTTTAACACGAAACCACCTGATTTCATAAACATTGCCCAAGAACCATAAGATAATCATAACACTTATAACATGCATAAAATAAACATAAAATTTCCACATTTCAATCACAAGAGATCACACCATGATATTATAATAAATAAAAACATCTAATAAAATCATTAAATCTCTATGAGATAAAATTCCATTTATACTTTGAAAATATTAAAATAAGATATTTAAAAGAGATTTTAGAATCCAAAGTGTCCCATACCACTTCGAAACAATTGAAAGGGTTTTAAAACATTCATGTCTATATAAATAAATCCTTAAAACCATTTTCAAAAAATGGACATGGATGATAAATGTTTAAAAGAATAAATCTCTAAAACCATTTAAAACAATGTTTTAATAAAAGATTCCTTTTCCATTTTGAACATTTAAATTATAAGCCACATGAAATTAGACCATTTTCAAAAACATTTAAATGAATTTAGTATAGACATAATATGGATATAGAAATTAAATGAGGTTGTATATACACTTTATAAAATAATAAAAGAGCATATCATTAATAAATGTCTCAATGAGAAGAAATTGAGATGTAATCCCAATCAAGGATCATGCCATTAGATAATTGATAAAGAAATGACATAATTATGTGTGAAAAATATAAATACACTAAAAATAAGTGGATACTCAGTGTAAAACAATCATATTTCATCCACACATATTCATAGAATCACATAATCAAGAAGTAGAGGTTTAACCCAATGAATTGGAATTGGGTTCAGAAGTTCCTTTGCAAAAATTTGATAGCCTAACAACGTCATATAAACTTTTATAAAAAGATTCAATAAGAGAGATAATGGGTATCTCATCAGTTGGGCAAAAAATTTATAGCAATAAGGATATATAATAACATATCCCAACATAAGAAGATGTAATTTTCATGACAAAACAAAAAGAATTCGTCTAAAAATAGGAGGGTGAAAGGATCCCTTACCGACTTGGATAACTTTTGAAACGTACACCCCATAAAAGAAAGACTATACAAAATTGATGCAAGTACTCATAAACGAATGTATATTACAAAAAGAGTATAATAATGGGTAGTACGTACACCACTCAAATGAAATGGTGGAAAATTTAGCATAAATCTCACAGGAATAAAAGTGAGATGAAAAATCCCTTACGAAAACTCGGCAGCCTAACGACGCCACTTACCACTTAAAAAAATGGATTTATGAGAGAAAATAGGGTCTCTTATGATATGAACATAAAATTATAGAATGAGTAAAATTAAATAACATCCCAAAACACAAGAATGATGAGCTTAAAAGAAATGACATAAAAGAGGGTACTTATAAAGAAATAGAGTGATATGATCCCTTACCTCAAGTACGACTTGTCTTGTTTGTTTCTTTATATTCCTGAATAATAAAATTTGGAAAATTTATAATTTCTTAAGGAACTAATTAAATTTTTATTATTCAATTCATACCACATATTATAATGTTATAATAATTAGTTAATTATGCGAGTTCATATCAGATGTTTTTGTCGATGTTTAGTACATGCGTAAAAAATGTACTTGTTTGAAAATGATTGTCCATGTAGTTGTAAGTAAATCGTCTCCAGAATAGACTAAATGATTTAAATATCATATATATGCATTATATAATCATTTTATACTATTCCATAACATTTGGAGATAAAAAGAAAACAAATACACCGTTCATGGAGACGGTAGGTCGTACGTACGCATGAATGCTACTTTCATTTCATTTTCATATTAATGGAATTAAAAATAAATTAGATATATATATATATATATATATTATAATTACTGTATAATATATATGTTATATAGGTCACATATGTTTATTAATTTCATTCTCTTTACATTCCACGTATTGCATGAATGAGTCACATCACATGAGGGGGCGGTAGTCCACACTTCCTCGTAAGAAAGTATCGCATTTTCACAACATGAAAACCATAAAGGAATGTTTTAAATATAAAATAATGAAACATAAATACCATATATATGAAATATAATATACAGTGACATCATAATGTCCACCATGGAAGGTGTTAAGAGAATATTGAACAATCATCGTTTCGTGAGGCAGTAATTCGCCATCCATAGAAACAATATGTTCTTTAACCATTAGACGGAGGTGTGTGAAAGTTTAGTTCTAATATTTCTCATAAAAACATCCTAGTATATTTAATATACTGGTTTTGTTACAAAATATAGGAATAAAAATACTTTAGGGGGCTAAAGAAGTAAAAAAACAAATGAACATAAGAGAAGATATTACCTTTAAATCGGGTAACTCCCTTTTGGTTTGAACAAAAAGGGTGTTTTGAAGAGTTTTATGCATATGGTAAGGCTTCTAAGGTTGAATATAGGGATGTGGAGAGATAAAATGAGTAGAGTGTGGTCGCGTCAGATTCTTGATAGGTGTGGGTAAGGGGGTAGAGGTGGGGGCCTTTTATAAGAGGGAGGAGGGGCACTCTTGGAAAGTCAAGAAATATTACTTTATTATAAAATGAGTTACAGATTTTAAAGGTCCCAAAATGATATATTTCGAGGATAAGGTGATAATGTTTCAAAATACACCCATAAAATTGGTTTTTTACAAGTTTTAGTTTTATATTTTACATTATCTTTTCATTTTATTTAAATCGTCCATTAATGAGGTAATCGCTGCATCATCATGTTGTCATAAATAAGTTAATTTATTTAATGTCTAAAAATTATTAAAAAAATACCATGATGTAGGAAGTATTTTTAGATTAAAAATTAATCTTTATATTCTATGAGATCATTTACACATACATAACTAAAATTGTTTTACTTGGGTGATACATACTTTGGTTATACTTTCCTTTTAAAAACATAAAATGATAAAGTATCACAATCACCCAAAAGTGATTACATGGGGTCCCAAAGTTTTGAACAAGGCATCCCATGGTTGGCCATGACACAACCCGTAGCCTGAGGACACATTATGGGGTCATTTTATATTATTATGATATTATTTTATTACCCTTAACTACCTGATTACTAATTAATCACGATATTTAATGATAATTAATGTCGTTACTATTCATAATGTCCAAAAACAAAAGCATCTTAATTACATAATTTGGACCTTATAATTCCAAATATGGAATCCATTTTATCAAATTCCACACAGAAAAAATTGTAGTAATTAATTTAAAGTAATTCCCATTGGCAAAACCAAAGACATGTTTTTAAGAAGTAAAATCTATCAAAAAGTTGATTTGTTTTTACATCTAATTTAAAATTGAAATGACATCCAATGACCAAAATTGATTTAAATGATAAAAAATAATTAAATTAAACCTTAAAAAAATTTAAAATTACAATCTAACTATATAATTAATTTTGATGAAAAAACAGTTTTGAATTAAAATGCAGTATTTTTCACTATTCATTAAATATGAACATTTGTCAGAAATATACCAAAATTTCACCCTAAGCTATATTTGATATTCAAAATTCAAAAATGATATCAATTTTACAAAATTAAAATCATAGAATTTTCATTAATTAGTTTTATAATCAACTCATGTTGTCACAACAAATAGCATGTTTTTAAGAAACAACATCTATTAAAAGATTGACATTTGTTTATATCCAATTTCAAAGTGAAATTAATTCAAATTACCAAAATTGGATTAAATGGTAAAAATAAATTTTGATTACACTTTATAACCAATTAAAAATATAATCATACTATATAGATAATTTATACTAAAAGGAGGTTTTGAATTAAAATACATCATTTTACAATATTCATTAAAAAAGAACATTATCGGAAAAATACCAAAAATTTATACAAAGTAATTTTTTATGCCCTGATTCTAAAAAAGAATTTTATTTTCTCAATTATAACATATAAAACTTTCAATAGGTGGAATTAAAAAGGGTTCGACATCAAAAGGCGATTAATCGACCTTTTAAAGAATTTTAGAATATTTACGCTTTAAAATTGAATTCATTCACATTTTAAGAATCTAACATTTATTGAATAAATGTAAAAATATTTGAAAAGCATATATAATCACTTTTTAGTTAGTTCTGTTCATTACTTCCATTACATCGGCTAGGATTTTACTACGATTTACAATAATATTATTATTTTATTAGTGTGAATCGTAAGATTTCAAAGAAGCTCATTGTTGCGTATTGGGTATGCCATTGAACATAGCATCTCCTTTAAATTAATATTTATATTTTCTTCAAAAATAAAGATATATATTAGAATATAAAATTCTTTATTTACCTGGGATGTTACATCCTTCCCCCCTTTTGGAAATTGAGTCCTCACAATTTTAAAATTGGGATCAGAAACTTCATTAAAATTCCCACATTGGAAAAAGAGTCAATAAAACAATCACTTTAATATAAATAAAGAGAAGTACAAAGGTCACCTGAGTTAACACATACTAGGATTCCATGTAGGATAACATGGATATGGAAGTAAAAAACAAAGGTTAAAGTTCTGATGGAGAGTGATAGAAAATATGATTAGAAGAAAGTTAACCACCAGAAAATCACAAACATGTGATGGGTTAAATAGCATTTGATTCCCCAGTAGAAAAAGTTAACAAAAATTTTTTTAAGTTACTTTTCATTGAGGAATTTATTTATGAGGTTAAATAAATCATAAGGAAACATACTTACTTATCATTAGACTTTCATCTCTTACTATATTTCTTACACAAACTCATATTTTCTCCAAAAGACGAGTATTTAGGATGAATTTTTCACATTAAGAGCGCTATATTAAACTTCTAGAGAATCAAAAAATCCAAAAAAATATAACTCTAAATTTCCCATATCTTTAAACCAAAACCAAAACCATAAATTGTTATTATGAGATCATATAATACACAAAAAGGATAATCCTTTAAAAATAAAATATATTCTTAATCTCCAAATATTTTTGAAAAAAACCTAAAGTTCAACGAAGACCATTCAATAAACATGTATCCATAAAATTATTCAATGTAACCAAAACTATGATTAAAAACCAAATATCTGAAGGATTTAATAACATTGTCTTCCAAGATAATTCTTAGCATTTATCTCCAAATAACATCGGCTTCTCTTAAAGTCTCGTATTGAAAAGTAATTACCCTAATCACATTTCCTCCATGATAGGTTAATAATTTATATAGATAACAAAAATCGACTTACTATTGATTGATAAAATCATATAACTATAAATAATTAGTCAAATTAATCAGGGACTTCACGTAGTCCAGTGGTAGGCGATAAATAATAGTGGCACTTTGGTTGTGGGTTTGATTCCCGTAGCTTCGTCCGACACGATGGGTTGTCACACGGTCTGCGTGTTGTCCCTTTTCCAAAACTATATAATTCTTAAAAAATTCCCCCAAAAGAGATAAAATTTTCAAAAATAACTGTAACATATTTACCACAATGTTCATATAATTACTTTCATTTTGCAACCCAAAATGTATTAACCAGTAATTGGCTCAAATTCAAGGATCATATAAACCCAAATGGTTCTTAATAACTATGTCCACAAAAAAAGATAATTATTACTTGAAAAATTTTCAAATATCAAACATTAGGGTTACACATACTATAAAAAGTCTTAAAATGTAACCCCGTCATCAAAAGAGACTTAATACTTCTAAAAATTTCGCCATCCTAAAATCTACCATGAAATGCAGTGTGTTGCATTTGTTGTCAATGAGGCATGATGTTGTCATGGAATGAATGGATGTCAAGGAATGTCAAGATGTGAATGACAAAGGATGTGATGGTGATGGTGATGAAGGAGAATGGCCATGGTACTAAGATGCATGTCACTTAGGATATTCACTAAGTGACATAGGATGTTGTGGTTGAAACATTCTCTATGAATATCAGACGATTGTAGAACTGATCTTAATGTTTCAATACTTGTATCAAGATGATACTAAGTTACACCACTTGAAGAATTGATGATGATGGGGCATCATCATTATATCTGATGATTGTTGAACTGGTCTTTAATTTCAATGTACTTTAATCAAGTGGATACAATGTCACCACAATGTTAGAAGACCATGTATTGTATTGACAATGCATAAGGAGTTGAAGATGATCCATCCACAATCTCTAAGTGGATGAAGTGGATTAATGAATTCCATGCACTATCACTTAGTGCATGTGAATTAGAAGAAGTTCCAATTTGATCTCTGATTAGATCAACAAAGAACATTGGAGATTTTATGTGATTTAGGAGCTCAGTTGATGAAGAACCTTTGGAATTCCCTTTTAAGTAAAGATTATATGTTGTGGAGAAATTCTAATGAACAATAATGGGAGAATAGAAGAAATGAAGAAGGGAGAAGTGGCTTGGAATTTGGCATTTTAAATATGGGATACTTTGTTTTCTAACAAAGTGTTTATACATTACTTAGCCAAAAAATTGGCCAGCCAAGGACACCTTGAGGGTTCAACCCCAAGGAACATGGGCCTAAGGCGCCACGCCCAAGGGGGAACCCGTGGGGAAAACCCAAGGCGGCAGAAGCCACGCAGGGGAGTCTACCCTATGCAGCATGGGCGCCAGGATGCGCGCCCGAGGATGCATAGTGGGCACAGAGCGCGCCCACGAGAGGCAGCGGTGGGCGCAAGAGCACTCCCACAGAGAGAACACGGTGCGGGGCGGCACCGTGGAGGTTGGAAGTTCAATTTCAGCGAAGGGGGCAGCGGATGTTTGATAAACCGCAGAAAAACCGGCCGCGGCTTCGATGTGGGACAAGGAAAAATCTCCAAGAGCGGATCCTGGCCGCACGATTGATCGCGCGCCCGATCTCGGCCGCACATCTCATCGCGCCGCTCCCGTTCAGATCCAGGCCGTTGATGATCTTTTCAACGCCACATCTGACGGCTCCGAGGAATCTCCTTCCTCGAGCTTGAGCCGAGGACACCCCGTGCCACCCGCTTGCCGCCGCTGAACCAGAGCCTCCCCGAGGATGGTTTTGAAGCTCCCAACCACCATTGTCGAAGATAAAGGCACCGTGGAGCTCGTTTGGCCCTTCTGAACCCATCCATGCACGAAAATGAGTTTTCATGCAATGAGAGGAATATTTCGGTCGAAGCCGAAGAAAACCGAAGGTGCGAGGCGTTGAAGAATTAGTGTTTTGCATGGGATGGCCAAAACAGAGGTCGTGCATGCGTTCTAAGTCACATGCACGAGGAGGAAAGAAAGAGGAAGATAAAGCCGCATGAAACAGCGAAGGAAAACAAGATTTGGAGAAAATCTTGAAGATCTGAAATCTTCAGTGATTTGAGATTTATCACACGGATGTTTTGAGGCATTCCTCTGCCTATAAAAGGAGAGCCTGAGGCATTGGAGAAGCTTGCTGAAAAACTCGAGAGAAGTCCCGTGAGTGCTCTCTGCCTCGCGAAGAAAGAAGCCCCGCACATTCTACTTGCGCGGCTGAGGTTCCTTTCGCGCAAACTTGCGTGAAAGAAGAAGAAGGATCCCCTGCGCACCTCCCTTGCGTGTCAGGAAGAACCCGAGGCCACATTCTAGCGCGCCCGTGGTTGATTCCCTCTCTGCCTGCGTACTTGCGCGGCAGGAGGAAGTGCACGCGGGTGTTGCACTTGCACACCCCGCGGCAGTGGCACATGCGCGGCACTTGCGCACCCTTGTGCCTTGGGACTTGCGCGACCCGCGGCTCAAGCATAACATGCGCTATTTTAAGAAGAGGAGAAGAGACCGCACCTTGCATGCCTCTTTGGGTTGGTGTTCGGGTGTGAGAAAGAGAAGGCCGAGACCTTAGTTTTTGGTGTGCATGAAAATTGAAGAACACACTTTGTGTGTGAATTTGAAGAAGAAGGTCTTAGCCCTTATGTGGGTGCACACATTGAAGAACAAATTAAAGAACACTTTGTGTGTGTTCAAGAAGAAGTGAATGGACAAGCGTATGTGTGTGTGAAAAACGTGGAACAAATTGTGTGTTCAAAACAAGCGAAGGTCGAACTTTAGTGTGTGCTAAGTGGTGTGTACACACTAAGAAGGAGAAGAAGGAGAATACTCACAATAAAGTAGAACACACATTTAAGTGTGTAAACAATAAGAACAAAGTGTGTGAAGGAAGTGAGAAGGTGTGTGCTTAAAGTGTTACACCCTTTGTGGGTATACTGAACTAAGAAGAGGAAAGGGGAAGTGCATGCATGCATGCATGCACATGCGCACGTAATAAAATTTCAAATCAGTGAGTGTGAATTTGAGTTGACCAAGACCAGAAGACCTTGAAGAAATTGAGAAGGCCATGCAGTCAGTGCATGAGGATTCAAAGTTTCCATGCATTCAGTGCATGAAGTTGTGATGAAGTGAGACTGAAGCCAAGCTGAAGTGAAAGATATTATTTGTATGAGTTTTCAGTAGTTGAGCAAGACCAACTAACCTTATCAGAGGTTGTTGAAGTTTCTTGATGAGAGAAGCCAGGTCATCCTGAGAAGAAGGAGATAAAGCCTGAGCAATACGAGGAGTCATGTTCATCACAAGTGAACAGAAGAGAATAGCAAGGTCAGCAGCCTTTATCCCAGGCTGCTGAAGATACTTGAAGAACATAAAGTGAAGAAGAGCTACTCGTGTGACTCGAGGAGCCAGGAGAATCCCCCTGTGAGACTCAGGGTGGAAGAAGTCTTCAGTGGGATTCTGGAGCAGGCCAGTGGGACTCTGGTAACACTGTGGGACGCAGTATAAAGACCCTCTTGTGGGACTCAGGAGAGATACAGTGGGACTCTGTATCAACCATTGTAATACTAACATATTATAATGGAAGAAACCATGTTGGGGTGTATAACCAACATGGCAAGGACGTAGGCCTTTGGTGCCGAACCTAGTAAATCCTTGTGTTGAGTTCCTTTGCATTTACTGCATCATTCGTGGAAAGGTGAGAGATACAAGAAGAGTGGATCGAGGCTTTAACCAGTCATAGAGGTTTAATTGATAAGGAATCAATTAGTAAAAAGTTATAAGGGATCACTAATTCACCCCCTCCCCCTCTCAGTGATTCACACTGATCTGGGCACTTCATACCATAACACTTGAATCTATTATATGTTGACTTCTTACTCATTCAACATTCTTCATGATCCATTTACCATAATTTTCCAACCTATTCTGAAATAATTCATTCCTACAAAAAAAATAATGAATCATATCATAAGATTCCAATAATTGGAAAACATTTGTGAAGAAATAATCCATACATTTCATTGGTCATTGTCAGTTTCTTCATCCTCATTAGAAATAGAATTAGGTACTGTTAAATGAATTTTTGTATGATCTTGGTGATCCCATTCCCAAAACTTCTTAGTAGGACATGTGTTTTCATAATGACCATGAACACCACATTTAAAACATTCAATTGATCCCTCAGAAAAAAATTCTTTCCCTTTCATATAGTCAACTGGATGCTTCCTATTTCCATTATAGGTTCAGGATTTATGACCTTCATTTCCACATATATATCATCTTTATGTCCCTTTGAAACATTTTCCTAGGTGCTTCATTCCACATCTTTGACACATAGGTTTTTGAACACACTTACCCTTATGATTATTACCTGAACTTCCGTTGGGATTTGTTTCTCACATATATGATGCCTTATAAAAATCACCAAGGTTTATGTGGTCAATCATGACTCCAGATAGTTGGTTGAGGAAAAACACAAGAGTTCTCATTATGGCTCCCATATCATTCAGTTTATCATTCAGAAAACTATCATAGTTTCCTTCACATCCATAGTTACGTTGGTTCCTGATAGATCCACCCATTTACTAAACCCAAAAAGGATAGTGTCAGTATATTAGTAAAATCATCATATAATAATGAGGAAGATAAACACTAAGATATAGTTATCCAAGTTATCTCATACTTATTCTAACAATCAAAAAAACAATGACTCCATCTAATATACTACCCATTGTTGTTATTCACAACTTGTCACTTATTCTTAAACAATACTATAACCTCTAAAGTTATCTTAACTGGTCTTTGATACCAACTATAAGGACCTGGCCTTAAAAAATTACCTAATGTTGAATTAAATAAATAAATCACATTGAGGATCTTTTCTGGTTTAGATTTTTAGATAATTAGGGCATAACTATTACATCTTACAAGATAACAAAGTAGATACTCCTACTCAGTTTCCATCATAAAACAAAAACTCTTAAAAAGAAACATGTCCAGTTCCATGTTTTAGATAGCTTGTCTTTCCTTGATCCCATCCATGACCCTATTCATCTTTAATTCTTGTGGAAAACATTTCAAAATATTGTAGATCATTTAAATCCTTCACGCTACCCAATGCATTGGAGAGCTATCTCGGGCTCACCCTCCCATAGTTTATCCTGGAACCACCTGATTTCATAGACATTTCCCAAGAACCATAACATAATCATAACACTTAAAACATGCATTAAATAAACATAAAATTTCAAAATTTCAATCACAAGAGATCACATCATGATATTATCATAAATAAAAACATCTAATATATCATTAAATCTCTTTGAGAGAAAAATCCCTTTACCCATTGAAAATATTAAAATAAGACATTTAAAAGAGATTTTAGAATCCAAAGTGTCCCATACCACATCAAAACTTTTGAAAGGGCTTTAAAACATTCATGTCTATAAAAATAAATCCTTAAAACCTTTTTTAAAACATGGACATGGATGATAAATGTTTAAAAGAATAAATCTTTAAAACCATTAAAAAAATGTTTTAACAAAAGAGTCCTTTTCTATCTTTAAAATTTAAATTATATGCCACATGAAAGTAGACAATTTCCAAAAACATTTAAATGACTTTAGTAATGAAATAATATGGATATTAAAAGTAAAAGGGGATGTGTATACACTTTATAAAATAATAAATGTCCATATCATTAAGAAATATCTCAATGAAAAGAAATTGAGATGTAATCCCAATCAAGGATCATAATATTAGAGCAAAGATAAAGAAATGACATTGTTATGTGTGACAAATATAAATAAACTATATATAAGTGGATATTCAGTGTAAAACAATTATATGTCATCCACACATATTCATAGCATGACATAATCAAGAAGTATAGGTTTAACCCAAAGAATTGGAATTGGGTTCAGAAGTTCCCTTGCAAAAAATCGCTAGCCTAACGACGTCACATCAAATTTTAAAAAAAGAGTTGATGAGAGAGATAGAGGGTATCTCATCACATTGACATAAAAATTACTGCAATAAGGATATATAAGAACATATCGCAATATAAGAATATGTAATTTAAAAGACAAAACAAAAGGAAGAATTTTAAAAATATGAGGGTGAAAGGTTCCCTTACCGACTTGGGTAACTTTCAAAATGTACACCCCATGAAAGAAGAACTATACAAAATTGATGAAATACTCTTAAATGAAATTATATTACACAAAGATTATACTAATGGGTAGTACATACACCACTCAAAGGAAATGGTGTAAAATGTAGCATAAATCACACGGGAATAAAAGTGAGATGAAAAATCCCTTACAAAAACTCGGCAGCCTAACGACGCCACTTAAAACATCGAAAAATGGATTTATGAGATCAAATAGGGTCTCTCGTAATATGAAAATAAAATTACAGAATTTTTAATATAAAAGAACATACCCAAACATAATAAATATGATCTTAAAAGAAATGACATAAAAGAGAGTACTTAAAAATAAAGAGAGAGGTAGGATCCCTTAACTCATGTCCAACTTGTCTTGCTCGATTCATTATATTCTTGAATAATAAACATTGGTAAATTTATAATTTCATAAGGACCTCATTTAATGTTTCATATTCAATTCATTTCACATATTATAATTTTATAATAGTTAGTTAATTATGCGAGTTCATATCAGATGTTTTTGTTGATGTTTGGTACATGGGTCAAAAATGAAATTGTTTGAAAATGATTGTCCATGTAGTTATAAATAAATCATCTCCAGAACAGTATTGATGCTTTAAATATCATATATATCTAGTACATATTCATTTTATACTATTCCATAACATTTGGAGATAACAAGAAATGAAAGGCACCGTTCATGGAGACGGTAGGTCGTAGGTACGCATGAATGCTACTTTCATTTCTTTGTCATATTAATGGAATTAAAAATAAAAAAGTGAGATATATACTATAATTATAGTATAATATATATGTTATATAGGTCACATATGTTTATTAATTTCATTCTTTATGAATTCTATGTATTTCATGAATGACTCACATCACTTGAGGGGGCGGTAGTCCACACTTCCTCGTATGAAATTATCGCATTTTCACAACATGAAAAGCATAAAGGTATGTTTCAAATATAAAATACAGAAACATAAATACCATATATATAATTTATAAAATACAGTGACATCATAATGTCCCCCATGAAAGGTTTGAATAGAAGATTAAACAATCATCGTTTCGTGAGGCAGTAATTCGCCATCCATAGAAACAGTGTGTTCTATAACCATTAGAGGGTGGTGTGTGTAAGTGTAGCTCAAATAATTCTCATAAAAACATCATAGTATATTGAAGATATAGGTGTTGTTACAAATGAAAGTAATAGAAATAGTTTAGGGGATTGGAGAAGAAAAATAAAACAAGTGAACATAAGAGAATACATTACCATTAAATCAGGTAACTCTCTTTTGGTTTGAACAAAAAGGGATTCTTGAAGAGATTTCTGCCTAAGGTAAGGCTTCTAGGATGAATTGAGGGATGTGTAGAGATGAAATGAGCAGAGTATGGTCAAGTCACATTCTTGAGAGGTGTGGGCAAGGGGGTAGAGATGTGGGCCTTTTATAAGAGGGAGGAGGGGCACTCTTGGAATGTCAGGAAATGTTACTTTATTATATAATGAGTTTCACGTTTTAATGGTCCCAAAATGATATATTTCGAGGATAAGGTGATAAGGTTTCAAAATACACCCATAAAATAGGTTTTTTACAAGTGTAAGTCTTATATTTTACATTATCTTTTCATTTTATTTAAATCATCCATTAATGAGGTAATCATTGCATCATCATGGTGTCATAAATAAGTTAATTTATTTAATGTCTAAAAATTATAAAGAAAATACCATGATGTAGGAAATATTTTTAGATTTAAAATTAATTTTTACAGTCTAAGAGATAATTTACACAGATAAAACAAAAGTTTTTTTACTTGGGTGATACATACTTTGGTTATACTTCTTTTAAAAACATAAAATGATAAAGTGTCACTATCACCCAAAAGTTATTCCTTGGGGTCTCTAAGTTTAGCACAAGGCATCCCATGGCCGGCCATGACACAACCAGTAGCATTAGGACACATGTTGGGGGCATTTTAGATTATTATGATATTATTTTGTTACCCTCAACTACCTGATTACTAATTAATCACGATAATTAAAGATAATTACTGTCGTTACTATTCATAATGTCCAAAAACAAAATATTCTTAATTACATAATTTGGAAATTTTGATTACAAATATGGAATCAATTTTATCAAATTACAAACACAAAAATTTAATTAATTAATTTAAAATAATTCCAGTTTTCAAAACCAAAGAAGAGTTTTTAAGAAGTAAAATCTATCAAAAGATTGATTTGTTTTTACATCTGATTTAAAAGTGAAATTACATCCAATGACCAAAATTGTATTAAATGATAAAAAAATAATTAAATTACATCTTAAAACCAACAAAATTGAAAATCTGACTATATAATTAATTTGGATGAAAAACAGTTTTCAATTAAAATGTCGTATTTTTCAGTATTCATTGAAAATGAACATTTGTCAGAAATATACCAAAAATTCACCCTAAGCTATATTTGATATTAAAAATTCAATAATGATATAAATTTTTCCAAATTAAAAACATAGAAGTTTCTTTAATTAATTTTATAATCAACTCTTGTTGTCACAACAAATAGCGTGTTTTTAAGAAATAATATCTATTATAAGATTGACATATGTTTATTTCAATTTCAATGTGAAATTAATTAAAATGACCTCAATTAGAATAAATAGTAAAAATATATTTTTATTTCACATTAGAAGCAATTAAAAATATAATCAGACTATATAAATAAATTTTACTAAAAGGAGGTTTTGAATTAAAATACATCATTTTACAATATTCATTAAAAAAAGTATTTTATTAGAAAAGTACCAAAAATTTATACAAAGTAAATTTTGATGTCTTGATTATAAAAAAGAATTTTATTTGGTCAAATATAGCATATTAAATTGCCAAAATGTGTATTTAAATAGGGTTCTCCATCGAAAGACGGTTAATCGACCTTTTAAAGAATATTTGAATACTTTTGCTTGAAATTGGATTCATTCGCATTTTAAGCATCTATCATTTATTGAATAAATACAAAAATATTTAAAAATAATATATAATCACATTTTACTTAGTTCTGTTCATTCCTTCCATTACATAGGCTAGGAGTATACTACCATTTACAATAATATTATTATATTATTAGTGTGCATCGTAAGATTTTAAAGAAGCTCATTGTTGCGTATTGGGAACGCCATCGAACATAGAGTCTCCTTTAAAGTATTATTAATACTTTATTCACAAATAAATATATATATTTGAATGTCATATTCTTTATTTACCCTGGATGTTACATGAACAATGTAGATAGATGATATAATACACATATAAAAAGAAGGAATTGACTATGTAATGATCCAATATGATCATTGTCCATGTCGAGAACCTCTTAAAAAACAATAACACGAGGAAATTCACAAATCATATAAAAAATATACTAAGAATACCGCCGTCACATTCTACAAAAAAACACATGGGAATCGGTAATAATTGGCCCAAATATGAATCTAACTAAAGGATATACAAGAAATAAAATATTTATAATGGTTTACAAGGAATGTAAGGGAATAAAATGATGTGTGTTCCCATTCTTCTTCTTGACCATGTCCTTTCTAGAATATAGATCACCAGCCATGCTGTCCTATGTGGCATGTACGGTATTACATAGTATTTCTTGAAAACCTAGATATTCCTAATTACACATTCTATATCCTAAGACAAGGCTTATGCCTAGCTATGTACACATGTGTGTACCCCTAATATGAACATTGTGTCTCCAACACCAAGTCACATGTGTGTTGGATTCCATAATGGTTCATGATATTTATCACAACCAAAACCATAGTTTCCATAGTTGGTTCACTATATGGTATTTTTAATTAGACTACATTCTATGTAGTGGGATATTTTAATGAATCCCCAAATATTATATGGGGATCATGGATCAAAAATACTTCAAAAAATTATTCATGTTGAACACATGTAACTGATATTATATTACTATATCCCTATATTTGGTACCTATGAGGGCCATAAATTGAATCTTGATCCTTCCACATGATGTCGTACATGGTTCTAATCATTTTTGATGCCACCAGCTGTAACACAAGATTATGGATCCTTGATTGAATCACCCATATCCAATAAAACTCCCCCATCTATCCACATATCATCAAAATATTCAACACAGATCAATAATTATTGAATACTAGGGTTCCATCATGCATGAATTCCCCCAATAATATCGAACCATGGCCTGATAGACCATAGTTGAAAAACATAATGAAAAATTGGTTAAATAAAAAAAGGATTGAATCACCCGTATCCAATAAAACTCCCCCGTCTATCCACATATCATCAAAATATTCAACACAGATCAATAATTATTGAATATTAGGGTTCCATCATGCATGAATTCCCCCAATAATATCGAACCATGGCCTGATAGACCATAGTTGAAAAACATAATGAAAAATTGGTTAAATAAAAAAAGGTAAAAAATATTTGTCAAAGTGTTATTGGGAAAAAATATAGATTAGGGATATTTGAGGCAACAAATAAAGCACAATAGGGATAAAATGAATAAAAAATTGAAATATATGAGACTATTATATGAGAATGATTTATTTAAATTCTTATTGATAAATAAGGATTAGATCATGCTCAATATTTTTTCACAAGAGAGGAATAAAAAATGATAAGGACTACATTGAAATTAGATAATTTATTATTAAGGAACACACTCTAAAATTATGTGGAAGATCAATTTCACTCACTGCACCTCAATTCAGCATGATCCCTATATATATCGTATCATGATCTATATTCAACCACAAAGTGTGGTATAACCTCTTATAAATGATTTGATGGTTTTGTGCCTAAACCTAGATATTCTCTATAACATCACATATATAACGGGAAAATAGTTAATTCATTTGATTCCAAATATATAATATAATAATTTAATTATTTAAATATACTTTCTAATGGGATCCTCTTCCGAACGACATGTTATGAAAAACATTATGTAGTGATTTGGGTAAATCCAACGGTTTATATTCAACCATGGTCTTAGATGTTTTGTTAGAGTCTAGTTTTCAGAGATATTCAATAATTTATGAAAAACTATTCACACATGATGTAAAATATATTTATTATTTTTTAAAAGTAAATTCTAAAAAAACAGGTCCTCAAAAGTGCATGTTGTCTCACTTCTTGAATATTAGAATTTTCATAAATATATTTCAAATTCCTACAAAGAACAAATACGGTCTCTACATGCACTCACATTTTTCACATTCCCAATCACTTACAAATAGGTCGTTTTAGAATCATATGGGTGATTAAGGGAAAATATTGCCATAAAAAGAGTATTGGGAATGTATTTAGGACATTTTACCAAATATTTTTTCATTTTACCCCCAGTTAATAGGTTTTATCCATATGCATGATAAATAATTTTAACAATTTTCACTATTAATTTTGACAAATATGAAGTGAAACGTATTAAATAAAATTAATTTTTTAAATTCCAAATATTTAATCCATTTTTTAATTTTAACTAAGAGAAGTAGAAAATTTTAAATTAAAATTATTCTTGTAGATGTGACAAAATTCATAATTTCTATATATAATTTCTTTTGAAAATTTAAGAAGATTTTATATATATTTCCATATGAAATTGATTTCAATGACCAATATTGAATCAAATATAACATAAAGAATATATTTTTTATTTTTAAATAATTATGAAACAAAATGTAGCCATATATATTCTTTAAATTGAAATAAAGTTTAAAAGAAATCCCCTAACTTATAAATCTTCCTTGAAATTTTAATATTAAAAAATTACATAAAATTTACCGTAATATAATTTTTATATGTGAATTAAAAAATTAATCTCATTTTATCTAGTTAATTTTTTTATTTTTTACAAATTAATTTTAATATTTCTTCACAAAAATCAATACAATTCATCTTTATAGGAAACCAGTATTTTTCGAAGAATATAAATAATTTAATAAAAATTTACAACATTTTTAATAATATTACTTCAATAAAAAAATTATTATTCTTAATATTTTAAGTTTTGATATTCCTATTTTTAGACCAATATTAATGGGTGTGTAATAATAGACTCTTTTAAAAAAAAATAGCTTGTTTTGGTTCAATAAAACAATATTTTTCATATAACACATACCAAAAAAGATATTACATTTATTAAAAAAAATATAATTATTATAATATCATAGTTTTATATTATACCCCACTGGAAATAAAATTTTCCATCGTAAGTACACAAATTTGGTAGAATCAATTGAGGATACATCTAACTCATTACATCCTCGAGTCCCCTTTTTTGCTTCCTGATGCTTGTGGTATAACCATGAAATTTTGACTAAGTGAGTAGTCATGTTTCAAAGAAATTTTCTATATCATCTTGAATCTCCAAAATTAGTTCCTCATTATAATGATCTTACTATATTGGTATATCCTTTGAGTTTAGTATATGTGAAATAATATGTATTTACTTCCACTACAATGATACATGGAACACATTGTGAACATGAGGACGATTTGGTGGATTTACCAAATGTTAAGTTGTAGTCATAGTATGATAAAAACGTTAAAAGGGTATGATATTCATAGGGATCATTTTTTTCCTTCATTCTGATTTCCATTATCTGGTTTCCTGTATATATAACTCTAAAAGCCTTGTCTCAAACATAAAATTCTATATCATGTGAATAATTTTCATCATAACTTTTTTTTGAATTTCTTCTTCCCTTAACTATTGGTAAATAAAATTACTATTCCATTATATTTTATAAACATAAACTAATTTTTGTTTGAATTATTATATCATATTGACCATATATATGATAATTCTATATAGTGTTGAAACTCAACTCTATTTCTAGATCTTACTGAAGACATCACCAAAACCTTGAGTAAAATCATATATCCTGATAAAACACAATATAATGTTGTAGTCCATGTAAAAACAAATCCTAAAATGTATGGCATGGAAAGATTATATAGTGATAATTATTCTATAATATTGATGAAATGTGTTGAATTTATATGTAGTTCGATTATAAAAAATATTACACTATTCTTATTATTTGTTTTTTGATATAGTCTTATAAGAAAATCTCTTGTATTTTATTTTCAATTATATCCTAGTGTTGGTAATGATTATAACATCCACTTAGAATAATTCCCTCCATCATTAAAATTTTTTCATACCAATAAATATGATAGTATCTCTTTTATATATCTTTTAACACTATCGGACAAAAATTAATCTTTCAAACACTTATATATCATTGTACATCAATGATGAATCAAGATTGAAGTACTATGAGCCTCCTCTAATAGCTCCAATTTCGAATCAATTTTGGTTGGAACTCATACACAAGTTCCCCAACCACAACATCATTACAAAATCATGGTTAATCTAGTGAAAATTTATCACTTTCATTTACAATTATATATCTTACTTTTTCACTACTTTTATCATTACATATATGGATAGATGAATACTCATTATAAAAATATAATATTTCTCCACATCCATCCAGGTACAAATATACATCCTTTGAATATATACAAATATTAGATCTCATATGATCCTCATTATAGATTAGGTATTATGATCCTTTTGACTCAAATCATTTTTCACCTTGTTCACTTTCCCATGCTTGTAATGTATTGAGAAATCATTGTCATCAGTCACCTCCAACAATATTCCCTAAAATGTATTAAAATCATTATTTTTAATATATACATTAACAAATTGATATCGATATATATAAATATATATATATATATATATATAATTTTTCACTATATATATAATGCCTCCACATTTTTAATGAATAAAATTACAAAGCTGAATTTAAATCATTAGTTTCATAATATTTCTCATGAAACCTCAATTAGCATGAGAAATAAACTACAATAATTTCTTTATGAATGATAAATAATCACAATCAATTATTGGTTGCATCACAGTAAATTACAAACCATTCTCCATAATAGTGTAATGTGATAAAAAGTGTGAGGAATAATCATCTATTCAATTTGTAAAATGTTCCTCACATGTATCTATCAAGAAGAAATTTTTACCCTTTTGGGTTATCATTGTTAGTTTATTATATGGTTAGGGTAATTCTATGAAACCCATCAATTATATCCATCTAAACCAAAAAATGTATCTTAGTGACCATAGATGGTTTGGAAAATCATTAAATAACATCCAACTTTGATAGATCCACCGATATAACCTATCTTGATATTATATGACAGAAAAATGTATCCCTTTGTAGATAAAATTCAAACATTGTAAATTTTTCATATAGCTTATAATTTCTTAGGGTTTTCCCCATAATACTAAAATTATATTCATAGTTTTTTATCCACTTTAAATATATAATAATATAATCATTAAAAACTAGAACAAATGGATCAATATAATCTATAAGTATTATATTCTTTTAATCCATTAATATTTTTAGGGGATTTTTAAGACAAACAGTATCAATATATACTCATCATTTTCATACATTATAAAAAATATTATCTTGGGTAAATACAGATTCCTGAACATCAATTAATAGTATCCATTATAAAGGAAAATCATTGAAATGTATTCATCTTAGTATAGTATGTTGATCAAGTCATCAATTTGAGTTAAGGGATAATTATTGTTTATTGTGATATTTTTATAATCCTTATTGTTCATGAAGAGTTGTTTTAATCCATATTCTAAATAACAAAAATAATATTTTTATCCATATGTGACACAAATAAAAAAATTAATCCTATTTTCAGGCCCCATTAGTGTTTCTTCTTTTATTCCAACAAATCAATCATGTGCATTTTATTGGGTGTATTTGATATATATTATTAACTGGGTGTGTTTTTATTTAAAAACATAACTTCATCTTTTTGTGAGATAATATGAATCTGTTTTTGAAATATATTAACATATTCCACCACAATAAATATATCATAGATTTTTAGTATCCTACTAACCATATGAGGTAAACTACCCTTTTTAATTCGAATCAAAACACATGCAATGTATGTGATCCCCTTCATAAGTTCATATATATAGTTATACTAATAAAAAATCATAGGTTGCTCTGTAATATCAAATGTTAAATAGATTATATGGAAATTTTTGTTTTAATTATGCAACAAAAGTAAATACCTTCATAAGATAACATGTAATTTAATAGAGGGATAATAACAAGATTCCCAGGAAGCATATCACCATACACATAAGATGTTGAAGAATCATAGACATGAGATGTGATCATAATACCATTAGGGTTTTTCACTTATAATTCATCATCTCATAATCACGGTGGTATTTTTATACACATAGAAAATTATTCATAACTAAATGAGTGTGTAGATACACAATAAAATAACAATTTCTTAGTTCAAGAGTGAATTATATGAGTACCTTTCACCATTTCATTATTGCACCACACATTGTAAATACTGATCTAATGATATTTACATTATTAAATCTACTTAAGAGGTTTAGGTCATGGGTCTTCATCATATATATTTTTATTTAAGCCATGATTATCAAAATCACCATTATTTTTCATTTGAATCCTTTATTAATGGGTGATTAGTTATTTGACATCTTATTCTGTTCTACTTTGTGAACTGATCCATTTATTGAATTTTAAAATTCATGGGATCTTTGACCAATATTTTCCAATTTTAAACACTTCCCATTCCTACTCACAAAGTTAACATGATATTTATTCACTGATTAATTTAAAGTAATGGATTTTAATTTGATTCAAAAATGTGATTTATTCAATTTTTTATATGACCCAATCTTTTTTTTCTTGTCAATCCAATGAGAAATGTGGGGATATCCAATATCATTATTTAAAATGTCATTAAATAGAATGGATTCATTGTATCTAATACAATATAATATATCTAATTTCATTTATATAATTTCATTTAATAAAATAATATTTCGATCAATTATTCTTTTAGAATGGGTGACTGAACAAAAATAATTCCTTATATGTATTTTAAAATTATATTCATATGTACCAATAGATTGATTCTACTTATTCTTGAGTTCATGGGATTATGTTTCCATCCTTGTACACATAATACATATTTTGTACATAAAATAAATATTATCTTTATTGCATCGCTACAAAATGATTCATCTTATTCATGTAAACTCGTATTCATTATAAAAGTCCACAATTTATAATATTCACCTTCCAGATGATAAATAACCTAAATGACTTTTTCATGGTATAAACAATAAATATGAGAAAATAAATTTTCTATTGTATTTGTAAATTTCTAAAAAACTATTGTATTAGTAGTACCAATAAATTATTGGGTATTGTTCCTGATGAAGTACTCGACAAAACATTGATCCCCCATTTCTAATATAGATGATTAATATGGATCATATCCTAAGAATGATATGTGGGAATAAAAATGATATTTTTCATTCTAGATCCAATAAAATTTATATTCATCTGAGGAATATAATTCAATTTTCCAATGAATTTGGAATTATCCAAGTTCCATCATGTTCCATACATTAACTGAAAAAGGAATAGTATTATGAATATTAATCACATTTGGGGAAACACTATAATATTTTAAAATAATTTTTATTATGTATAAATCCATAAACATAAATTTCAATATGTGAAACCATAGTTTTAACCAAGTTAATTAATGATCATTATTTACTAAAATCCTTGATGTTAGTTTATAAGTAAAAATTGAACTGATCAGATCATATATCTCAGGAGTGTCAAACATTGTTCATTTTATGTCCCATTATCGTGAATAAGATAATTCACAATTCAAGACTGATACAAGTTTTTAAATACTTATTACCCCAAGGTACATCTATTCCAACCCCATGCCCCAATTTAGTATCCACATGGGGTTGTATTACATGGTAAACCACACTATCTCATCTATCCCAAAAGATTAGGTTATTATCCTATACAAATGCTCATTATTGTGGTTATAACAAATAATTTCATGCCTTTATTTACTACGTTTAACTAGAACTTGCTCTGATAGAAACTATATGACCCACAATTCTCATACATGAATATCATATTATAGTATAAAAATATTAATTACATAACATAATTTCCTTTTCAATAATCATTTAGGTATAGTTCCCTCGTAAACAAGAAAAAAATTGTTCATAGGCTAACTATATCTTCTCCAACTATTTTGTTTATATCTAGAACCCTTAATTGACTTATAATAAATTAAATCATTCCCTATAAAATAGGGAATAAAATACAATAAATTATGTTCTCAAATGATCAGTGATATAAAAATAATGGAGATATCTATTATCACATAATAACAACATGAGTATATAGGTATGAGAATATGTTATTATCATTTCAAAAACATAACCTACATATATTAAATAATAAACATGTATTAGTACATAAATTTAGGAAGTTCAAAATACATGTATAATGAATAAATCATTATACAATATCCATGAAAATATGTCCTTGAAATAAGAAATATATTTGTGGATACACATAATACTATAACATTGTGAACATGCCTGAATACAAATAGAACCAAACATTTCATTAATGATGTGAAATCCAGATCTCACCTAATCCTATAGATATGAAATCATGTTTACTCAAAAACATGTGAACGTGAATTCAAATTCCTACATAATATATCATTACCCAATGTATTAGAGGGGAAAATAGGTCCCACCCATCCTTGGTTGTTATGTGACAACATTCCTTGGCTATAATGAAACTATAATCTTTTTAATAACAAAACTAATACGATAAATTATAATGAAACCACAATCAAAAAATGGAAATGAAACATATGTGTGGGAAGGATATCATAAACCAATACTCATATTAGAACCCATGATTTGTTTTATAAACAATTCATAATTTCATAATAGAAAACCCCATCAAACATAATGAGTTTATGATACTATTATCATCATAATCATAAAACATACATAGAACTAATAAGGATTGTATTAATGGATCTTATCCCAAGTAAATATTATGTTACATAAAACTATTTTATCTTAAATAATAAATTATTTTTAAATATCACTTGGAACATTTTTTATGGGAAATAAACATTTCTCTTTGACAATATATTTTTTAAAACTACAATTCCAAAAAACATTTAGTAAATAGTTTTCTTTGAAAATAAACATCAGTAATTATAATGGATGAAATAACACATTATATTGTATATATGGATTTAAATTACATTCATGTTATAAAATTTAATCAATGTTTCCTTTCACATTTTTTGTAATGTAATATTGAGACATCTTTTAAAAACAACATTATGATTCCTTTTATAACATTTCTAAAAGAAGTCCAAAAAGAGTATAAATGGAATAAAATTTCAAAAGGGTACAAATGGTTTTTGATAAAAACAATAGAAAAATAGATATGAAATAAAAATTGTTTGGGACCATGGATAGAAATGACGTCTATTTTCATTTAAAACATGCTTTTGGAAACATGAATATAAAAAGAGTTTACAATTAATGGATAATGTGTATTATAAAGAAATATCTAGTGGTTAATAAAATTGATAATGTTATAGAAAAAAAGTTAAAATATTTGATCATTTAAATCATAATAAAAATCAATCTAGATAAATAATTTTGAATGCAACATAATACATTCACCATGTTGGTAACTTTTGAATCATAATTCCTATTAAATAATTAAAAAATATAATAATTAACTATCATGTATATGTGAAGATTCATTCTTTAATTTCTAAATGGGGAATTATAAATATTTTATAAAATACAATTGTGGCATGAAACGACATATTTCTTAGAAAAACCATTACATTATGTTTCTATTTATTTTGTATATGTTCGAACCTCGTATTCTTTAGAGAACAACTATAGATTTATTCCTAATGCATTGTTAGTGGGAATTATTGATAAACAACAAGTATCTAGGTTGTTTATATTGAATAATAGAATCTATTTTATATTATTTGTCTGTACTAAATGTTTTTGGATGTGTGAAGGGGATATGAGGTGGTCTTGCCTTTTATAAATCAGGGAGAGGAAACATATGGAATTTTTTAAAATAATACAGTGTAACCAATATTTTCAAATTCCAAACTACCTAAAATGGTAAATTAAATATCATTTGATGAAATAATATCAAAATATGTGAATAAATTATTGTGTCATAGGTTTATAGGTCATTTTGAAACTCAACTATTTAGTTGAGACTTCTGATAAACCTATTTTAACCTTAACCATGTTAAATACTTTTTCCTAATTTTTATAATCATTTTGATGAAAAAATAAGATCAACTTATTTTATAATGTTAATTTTTCTTATTCTAAATATGGAATCCATTTTTTGAAATTAAATTCACATAAATTTAAATATTTAATTTATAATTAAACTAGCAGATGTGATGAAAAATAAATTTTCAAAAGAGAAACTTTTCAAAATTCTAAATGGATTTTTTATTAAAATTCAATTTTAAATTAACTAAGAAGACATATATGAGAAAATTTTAATAAAAATGCTATTATATAAAATTTTAATACATTTTATAATAAACAATAACCTTATAAATTCATTACATGAAAATGGATTTTTTAACACTATTATTTTTTACAATTAATTGAAAATTATAATTTATTAAAAATTATAAAAATAACCATATTATAATTTTTAAATTTGAATTCATAAAATGAATTTAATTATTCAGAATTAGTTTTATAATTTTTCTAAAAAAAATTCAGAAAGACACAAAAAATATCCATTTTTAATAAAATAAGAATTTTTATAAGCATATACAGAATCTAATAAAAATTTTGTAGTTGTTATCAATATCATTTCTTTATATAATATAATTATACTCATGATCGTTAAAAAATTATTTATATTCAATACTCAATTTTTAATGGAATATTAATAGAAATCACATTTAAATAATAATATTAAAAGTTTGTTGCAGCTCATTAAAACATGGTTTTGTGTGTAATGCATGCTATCAAATAAATTAAATTTATTAAATAACATATTTCAAAATATCATGGGATTTAATAACATGTTATTATTTATAAATATTTCTGACACATGAGAATAATCATTCATCATCATAAGATGATCCCATGTATTTAAAATGGGTCTCATATAATTTATTGCTATTATAACATTAAAAAGTATTATAAAGAATTTGATTAGATGAAACCAGAATACAAATACCCAAAAATAGTATATTATAAGACAACTTAGAGGTTGATTCATAATAAATAATCTATAAAGGTCATATATTTTGAGATAATTATATATATTTAAAGTTCATCTTGAATGGAGATTCCAGAAAACATTTTTATTATTCTTATAAAAAGTAGTAGTTTATTGTCACCATTAAACACCAATATCAATAAATTAAGATGAAAAATATTATAAAAAATTAGTTATAAGTAAATACCAATATTTTACCATTAAAACAACATATAATGGTTTTCTAAAGGTAATGTATACTAGAAGATAAAATATATGATCCTTAAAGGGAAAAAATATTTCAATATTAAAAATTCAATTATTAGAATATCCATCATAAAAAGAGTAATACATTTTCATTTTTGAAATATTATAATATTAATATTAATATTAAATAAAAAAATATTAATATTTCAAAATAATATTGGATAATGTTCTTGGGATGAGTAAATATGTATATAGAATAAAGAGAACTCATTTGGGAAGAATGAAAATATTTCTAAACAATAAATAATATTATAATGATATAAATTCATAAAATAATATTTAATTAATTATGAAAATTTAATTCATCATGACATTAGTAAAAGAAAAATATTATCACCCTAGGAAATATGAATACAATATTTTAAAACCATAGTGAAAAATGAATAATTATGAATCAATAATATATGTTGAGTATGTGAAATAACTTAGAAAATTTGTATCTTTTGAATTAAAATCTGAACAAATATAGAACATGATATGTATTCTTAAATCCCAAATACTATAGAAAAGTATTATATTATCATTCATAATGTATAATATACAAGTCACAATATAAAAAAATTGTTGAATTCGGCATATGTATCAATAATAGGAATGTGAGAAGAGAAAACCTTTCTTTGGATGGAAACATGATTCGATGAATTATAAATTCATTAATTATAAACATGTAATAATTAATTAATTATATAACCTCATTAAAAGTTAATAAATTTCTAAATAATTTTATATAAAAATTTATAATATAATCTTTTTTAGTTAATATTAATTTTTAGCGATTAGTGATTTTAACCATTCGATGATTGTTTTGGTAACACATTAATTTTTTTTAATACAATTTTTTAATTAAATTGTCACTATAATGGAAATTGTTTCTATAAAGATAAATTACATATTGACTAATTAAATTCATTTTTAATTCTATAGATCATTCTGTTATGATTGAAAAATAAGATATTTTGAACATGTTTGTTTCAGTAACTATTATCCAACAAAATATTGTTTAATAATATTGATTTATATCATAATATTAACATTCCTAACAAAAAAAATGTATATTAATATCATATATAAAAATAAATTATGTTTTCTTAACCATTCATTGAAAAAAATTATATCATCATTTAATTGGGAGTTTAAACTGAGGAAAATAGTAACCTGCTATAATTAATTAGATAAATAAGATTATAGAATGACTTTTTTCATAGATTAAGGAATCTAAATTTTTTTAGTATCACAAATTCATAAATTTTTTACAACATTACCATTATTTTTTTATTTCTTAATAATCTATGATTTAATCATTAAAACATTATTTTCATAGGAGTTAAAACATACTCAAACGATAGAGTGTTATAATGAAAAAACCAATAAAATCAAGCTATATAGTAATTCTGATATTAGTTTTTCATATTATTAATATTTTAAAAACTATTATTGTATAATAAGAAATAATATTTATGAATAGGTATAGTTGGCAATGTCACACTCTCACTCTCTAATTATGTTCCCAGAAGACATGCTTTAAATACTGACTTTGATATTAACAATAGAAACCAAATATACTGATAACATAAATACATGAATTTTATAAAACAATATATTACATAAATTTCCATGAACATTTTGTTTTATAGATTTATTAAATTAGGGAGTGTATAAACTAATAAATCTAGTTCCTTTCCCATCTAGTGTACATTTTTTCAAATGCATATGAAACTACATAATTCATAATTACTCTTCAAAATCTACTAAAAATTCACTGAAATGTTTTTTTATTATCTTATTTCATCAATAATATATTTTTTCATAACCTGATGAAATTAAAACTTATGTGGGGTGGCCACAAGTGTTTATTAATTGTAAACTTGTGTTATAAAAATATAATATCACAACCAATTATATGATGGTCATAAATAATATGTCATTTATATATAAAAAACAGATTGCATAATATAATGAAATTGGAAAAAACATTTATCAAATCTCATCAATATAAATGTAAAGATCACATAGATAACAATTACATATTTTATTTTCATGAAATTGAAAATTTCAAATAGGTAAAAAATTTCCATATGCCAGGATATAATGATATTAGACATCATGATCTTACCATCAAATCCATTTTTCAATAAAATATGTTTTTTGGGTAAGAATACACCAAAATACCTAAAATAGTTTTTCTCATTGGACCAATTGATGCATCTTGAGGCTATATAAAATTGAACCACAACAACCACTACTTTATGTCAAATTAATTCACTATATGAATGGTAAATACATCAATACCAATCATAATAAAATTCCCTTAGGAATCAGAAAACATATGTGTAAAAAAACATATAATAAATAAAAAATTTCCTAGTCAGTAAATGTGACAAGATGGAAATAAAGTATAAATAGAAGGAATGTGGATGAAAAAAATATTGTCAAAATTCTTTATTAATCCAAAACCACACATTTTAAAATAAAAATTATATTGATTTTACCAAATCAGTTGATATTTAGATTCTAATTCAAAAACCCTAAACAAATGGAATGAATTATAGTTTGTTTACTATGTAATTTCTTTAACATAAAAAACATACTAAAAATAGTAGATGATTTGAAAATATATAGGAAGTGATTGATTTCCATAGATTTGTTCCAGAAAAGAATCTTTTTTTAGGTTCTTTAGAAGATAACAAATGAAATAAAATATTCTATTAGAATAAATTGTTCTTGTTAGTAATAGATTCAATATAAGGAATTATACCTTATAGAAGGATGGTTGACGTACAAAAAAATGATGTTATTTGAAAATTCTAATAAAAAACCAATAAAGGATGGAAAATAAATTATAAAACTAAATTTCTATAATATTTATATAATCTTAAAATGAATATATATTGATTTTTATATTAACAATTAAATAGAATATATTGTTTGTAACATAAAAATATATCAGTGAGTTAATATTTAAGACAATAAAACCCCTTAAATATTTATAAATTATTTATTCAAATCCAATGGTGAGAATGAACCTAGTATATGAAATTGAATATCATTGAATAATGGATATTCTTTATAAAAAATGTCAACTATGAAGTACATTCACCATTACAATGAGTACATGATGTATAAAAAGAAATACATATCTAGGGGTGGAAATTTTAAATAAGAAACCCTTATAAACAGAGGTATGTTCAACACAACCCCCATGAATTATATAATTTAAAATTAAATAGTTAATAACATTAATAATGAGATAACAAAGATAAAAAGTCTCAAAATTTATGTATATAGGATGGTCAAATAAAAACACGGAGTTTAGTGATAATTATGTCACTTAGGGTAAATATTTTTAACAAGATACCCAGAAAACATTAAAAAAATTCATGACAAAACCCATTGATCAATGTTATTTTAATAGAGAAATTAAATTTATTTAATCCTTATAGGATCATGATATAAAATATAATAGGGTAAATTGATACACTATTCCTAATAAAATATTGTTCTTAATAATAAATATGTCTCAAGGGGAAAAATTTGTGATATTAAACCCTTACCTTGATTTTTGACATAAACTAATGTGATTGAATATCATATATACCAAAAACAACTATTTAAATAATATATATTTTTATATATTAATCATATATTTAATATTTTATAACCTATATTGATAATTAATATCTCCATATATATTAGTCAATTATTATATATTTTAAATATATGGTTTCAGTAATCTGGTTCATTTTGAAAAGGTTTCATAATTATGGTGTTCTTCTTTAGTCTCATACCAAATTTCATTGATTCAAAATAGTACCATGTACTAAACATTATTATTTACAATTATTTGTAAGGTTATAATTATATTATATGGAAATGTTTGTTAGGGTTATTGTAAACACAATTGCCAATAATAATGAATTAGTGATTTCAAAACAATGAATGGTCATACCAAAAATAATAAGTTTAATATTATTATTATTGTTGTATAACACAAATAAAACATTATTTTCTTATTTATATCATATATTATAATTATATATGATATTATATCCATTAGTGATAATTTTTATATATGTGTGTTTCTTCTGTTGTAGGACCCCCATAACCATGAACATACCATAATTAACACTATTTTATGATTATGATGGTTCTTTATTTTTGGAATATTATAAATATTAAAAGTAACATAGTGATATAATTAATAAAATTGTAAAGATTAGAATCATATATTCAGATATTTTTATAAATAAGATTTAAACATGATGAAAAATGGGATATGATACTTCATGGAGGTGACAGTCCGCAGAGCACATGGTTAATGTTTTCATTTAATAATGACTGAGATGGAAATAAGGTGGATTATAATTTTTCTCTTAATAGTAATAAAAATAATATATATATAATTTATTATTCTATTTCAACCTTTTAACTATCAAATATAGGTTGCGGTGACAAATATAGTTTCTTACTTCGTTGAAGTGTTCATTAGAAAAATGTACAAGTTGGGGTTTTGTTATTCTTAATAAGAAAACGAATGGTGGTTAATTATTATTCTAAAAAAGTAATAAAATTTAGTATAAAGAAAATACTTATGTAATTATGTATTAAATTATAAAATTGTACTTTTAAAAATATTATATAATGGAAATTTGGTTTAGGGAAAATGATTACTCACATGGAATTCATTGTGTTTTCGATGTAGCATTCCTAGAACATGGATGGTTTACTCTAATTAATTATAACTAGAGGTTAAACAAAAAAATAAGATTAAAAATAATGAAAAATTAGTATATTTTTAGTTGTTAAAAAAATTTAGTGTAAATGATTGGGTGGTGAGATTTCCCTTCTATATGTGATGATAATGGTTTTTTAAATACTTAATCATTGTATACATAGACTACATGTTTCATTTTTCATGCAAAATGATAAATGAAAAATATTGAATTTCATTGAAATAAGTTCTATAGTAAATAAAAAATATATTTTAAAACATGTTTAAACATGTATTTATGTTAAGTACTCTTATAATTTTCACTTTTATCAAAAAAATTAATGTGGTAACTAATTTTTATCCCTGTAATATAATTTTAATTTATGTAAATAAATTTGAATTGATTTCATAATTTTGAAAAATTTACTCAAAAAAATTAATTACAATTTATCATGTAAAATTTATATGTTTAATAAAAATAAATATTAATATGATTGTGTGTATCCCAAGAAACTATGTTTTTAGAAAAACAATATTTTATGATAAAAATTAACGAGTTTGATAAAATTATAAATGTTTTTTTTTCATCATATAAATTAAAAAAAAAAAAATATAAGTAAATTTATAATAATTAATAAACTGTATTTTGTTAAACTAAAATATATTGTAACTAAAAAATCCAAAACATGTTTTGGAAAAATATTTCTTCAGTTCATGGAATTTTGAAAATTTATTTTATGAATTCAAAGTGTTATTAAAAAAAATTATATTTTTAAACTATAATAATATATTTTGTTAATTAATAAGTTTTATATTTTTCTTGATCTTTCCTTGATAGTGATATTGTAATATTAGTAATTCTTATGATAAAAACTCAATATCCAAAAATCAGCTAAAATTAATCTATTGCTAAAAAAGATTAAATATTTATTCGGAGATAATTTTGACATTATCAATTCTACGAATTTTATTGTTATTTTTAAATTAAAATAATTAAAAGTATAAAATAATTATATAAATTTAAATGAAATCGATGAAAAATATTATTATTGAAAAATATTATTTTTGAATATTAACTTTTCTTGATACCAACTTATATTTTAAATAATGATAATATATTAGTTAAAATAACTTAATATCATATATTATTATAATTTGCATTCAAAATTATTCAATTTCATTTAATAAAACTATTAATAGTTATTTATGAAGGACAAACCTTTTTTACTGTATAAATTTTAAAATAAATATTATCTATTTATTTACAAGAGGTTTTATTATTATTATAATTTCATAATTATATTCATCTAATATGTTGTAACTCATATTAGTTCATGTATGCATGTAGATAATTAAATCTAGTCAATATTTATTAATGGAAGACATAGTAAAATTTTAGGTTATTGAATCCTCCATAAATAAATTATATCCTAACCATTTATAACTATTGGATGCATGTTAGTGTATTCAATACATATACATCACTAAGGATAAAAATTACAAGATAATTTATACCTTACTCTCACAGAAAATATAATGCCATATTTCATTATTCAAACTATATTAATCATTCATAAAATCATATTCTTAGTATGTATATACCCTAATCATATATTCACTATAACATATCATTCCCCAATCATTTTAAATCGATAAGATTATAAACCAAATTGATTCTATATATTCATCCATAAATTAAATTTTTATTAACCCCTTATATGTGTTAATCACCAATTTATAATGTGGAAAACTTGTTAATATATATCATATTAAAAAAATTGGTAAAAAACACCAAAATTTAAATGGGTAAAATTTTTATTTAATAATTATTTACTTCAACAACTATAAATACAACATGAATAGTTTTTTTCAGAATAAATAAAAACATTATTTTTTCAAAATATAGCATATATTAAACCAAATTGTTATTCATACCCCAATCATGTGTTCTTAAATAGTTACCACAAATAATATTTTATTTTCAAAAAATATATTTTCATTAGAATTGATGCCATTTATCATATATTTTCAAAAAATTAAAGGAAAATTTTGATGAAAAAGTCTATGATGATTCACACAATCCACTTAACCATTAGAAGATACCTTAACATAACTTATAAATATAACTAACTAATGAATATATCTAGAAGTATCAAGATTTATTTTATTATGAAATCTACCTCACTACCATATATAAGACTGTGAAACTAACTTTTAAATATTTATAATCATATACAAAAATTATAAACAATTTAATTATGATACCATATTCTGTTATATGAAATATTATTTTTATAATTAATAACATTCTCACCTTCATTCTAGGAATCTTTTTCTACCAAAAAATAACCCCTAAAACTATAATTAATATATTAAAAAATATGAATATAAAAACATGTTTAAATTAATTCACCTATGAAAGATTATTTGTTTACATTTGACACTTTGGATTAAACCATTTAATATCTTCATTCAATCATTGTTCATCTGTGGAAAAAATGTATATTATGTAATTTGTACTAATTAATTGCAATAATAAATAATTCTGTTATAATGTATTATAAATATAATTTTATTAATTAGTGAATATTCATGAGGAGTTTCTATTCAGGTTTTTAGTCTATGATCCACTCATCGTGAACTAGAGTAAATATTGATTTAAAATTATGAAATACATTTATAGTGATTACCCATATGTGGATCTATGCCATAGTTTTGTCCACCTTCAAGAATTTACCTTGGGAAGTAATTTTTTTGGAGAACCATACAACAACTACACTAAAAACAATATGATTTTATCCTTTACATAGAATAGTCCCTCAGGATTTTCCCAAGGGGTTTTAATGGTGTTTTATTATATTTAACCCCAATCATCATGAAATATTAAATATTAATTCAAATAATCTAAAGGGTTTGGAATACATTGGAAATATTGGTCAATTTTATCTTCTAAACACTTTAAATATCCTATATAAATATCCTTACATATAAATATATTTAAAACCAACTCTAATACCAAAACTGATATCCATGGACCCTTATATTTTAATCTAGTTATGAAAATACATACATTACATATTATATTTGACACTAATTATAGTTCATGGACCTAACCTTCCCATAATTAAACTACGTTATGATATTATTTAATTTCATAGATTTTCATGACCATTTATTTTTAGTTTATCAGTGAAATGGTAAAAAATATAAAATAATAAAGTCGATGTCTATCCCATAAAATGAAAACTGATTTCTATAACATATATAAAACTACATATTACTTAATATGTCTTCAATGTCTCCCAAAAATTACCCTCACAAGCTATTTGTTAGACATATCATGTGTAAAACATTTGTTCATAATCTAATGAAATGAAAATATAATAAGGGAGATCTAAAAAATTATGTATGGGTAAAAATAAGTGACCAAAATGACAGAGCATAACTAAAAATATAATGATTATAAATAATTTTTAAGGAATATATAACCTAAAATAATTCTAAATTGAATTAAAATAATTTCGTAATATATCCATGGATATAAATGGAAATAAAATGATCGCATATATAACAATAATCAGTACCATAGTGATGAAATACATAATGTTGAGCACATAAATTAATTCCCTAAACCAACATATTGGGATATTAGACATCATAATCTTATATTCAATGGTGTATATTTTGGAAATATTTTATTCTAAGAAATAATACACCAAAATAACCAAGATAGATTATTTATTTATGTCTATCTATACATGGAATGGAACTAGAATACCTAAATGCAACCCACTATTAACTAATTCCAAATAATTAAATATATGATATTTATTAATATTAGTATTATTCGTAATCAACCTCATTTAGGAATCATTAATAATTTTTATTAAGATTGAAACATATAGGACAACCATAATTTCATAGTTAATACAATGGATACAATTGACATAATACATCTAGAGAAACATTTGTGTGGTAAAACGATACATAATAAACATACCTTAGTAATCTATAAACATATGTACTGAAATATAATGTATATAGATTTTCAATTTTTCCCCATTCAATAAATGGAATAGCTTTCTATGCAATAATACCTCAATCTAATTCCATAAAGAGTAATAGTAATAAGGTTAAGTTAATAATTTCCCTAATCAATTGATTTATGAAACATAGGAAACCACACTAAAATAAAATTAAATTGATATTGATTGTTCACAGTGTAAATTCCTTAGATGAATAACCATACTAATAACTGTGAATGATCTAGAAAAAGAAATTCAATGAGCGATTTCACAAGATTAATTCAACTAAATAAAATTTTTTAAGGTTATTTCAATGTGAAACCACGAATTAAAATCTAAGGTTGAAATAAACCCTTATCATTAGATATAAATTCAATTGAAAATATAATAACTCAAAGAAAGGCGGTTGAATTATGAAAACCCATCTTGAAATTATATTAATTCTAAAAAAATTCTAGGAAGGATATATATTAAAATGGGAAAAACAGAAATTAATAATGACTGAATCATGATATAAAATTTCAATTATTATATAAGTACATCATTCAATAGAAAATATGGTCTGTCATATAAAAATATCTTAATGAATTTAAATTTATTCCAAGGAAACCCATTAGAGGTTTAGTAAATTTCTAGTCATAAACCCATGACAGAAAGAACATAGAATATAAAATAGAATATAATTACTATTATATAAAAATTATAAAAAATATCCAAGGGATTGTATATACACCATCCCATATAAAACATGGCCTGTAATAAGATATAAGTTATAAGGGTTGTGTGATGAGAGGATTAGGATATAAATATTAAATTTTTATTAGATACACAATTCCAATAAAACATGGTATATAATATAAAATACATCTCAATTGGTGAATGTTTGAGAAAAGAATCACATAAAACCATAGAAACAATATAGTCGAACCCCATAAAAAGATATTATGTCAAATTAATAATTAAAAAATAAATCATGATAGGATAATAGTTAAAAAAAATTACTATATGTACATAAGTTATTCCAAAGAAAACATGATTTATTATAATTATTATGTGTTATGGGGTGAATATTTGATATGAGAAACACTTACCATAATATCTTACATCCAATATAGTTCTGGAATATATTATTTAACAAATATAACTATGTTAATAATATATTTTATATCCATATTCATGTGTATGACCTTTTATAATATTTATTTATAAGTATTCCCCACAAGTATATCAGTTAGTTATTATCTATTCTCAAAATTAGGTGTGATTAATCATGATCATTTTAAACTGGTTCCATAATTTTCTTGTTTTTCTTCGTTACCAATATAAATATCATAACTCAAAATCTTTCTATGTAATTTAATTGATTCTTTATAATTTTTTGAATTTTATAATTTCAATATATTTCAGTTTTGGTTATGGTTCTTGTAAATGAAATTTTTGAATACCATGTCTCATTTTTTGAAACAAACTAATTGCGGTATGTTAATTAATTATTTCAATATTAACATTAATATGAATGAAAAATTAAAGTTTATTTCCTTATTTAACTCAAATATTATCGGTAATTATGTTTTCATAACCATAAATGATATTATTTTATATCACTCTTTATGTATTGGGTTCGACCAACCAAAACATGAACATGAAATAAATAATGGATGAATATGATTATGAAAGTGGCTTATTTTGGGATTAATATCATTATTATAAAGTCATATAAGAATTATTTACATAATTTTAAGGTGTATAATAATAATTAAGGATAATATAATAAATAATTAATATAATATATGAAATAGGGGAGATATAACTTGATGGTTGTGGTGGTCCGCACAAACCATGGTTAATGTTTTCATATATCAACGAATGAGAGGGAGAGGTGGTGGAATATAACTTTTAACATAATAATAATAATGATATTATATATTTCATAGGTTTTCTTTGATTTAATACTTATAGCTCTCTAATATATGTGGTCTTGATAAATAGACGATGTTGATTCATGGAGATGGTAGTTCATACCACATGCGAATGGAAAATTAATTTTTTTTATATAATTGGGGATATGTGGTTAAAACTTATTCAATAAGAATAAGAAAATTATTTAAATAAGCAATATTCTTGACATTATGTTTTAATTATTAAAATATAATTTAAAATGTAAGATAAAATAGAAAATATGTCCCACAAATTGACTACTCACATTAAAATCATTGTATTTTCCAAGGAGGATTCCTTATAAATGGAGTTTTTAATACAATTTATTTTGATAATAAGATCATGGAAAAATAATATTACTATAATGTTACTATAATTACTACATAGGTTGTAATAAAATTAATTTTTTACAATGTATTGAACGGATGGAGAGATTCCCATTTATAAGTGGAAAATGACATTTTTGTAAATATTTCCACATTATGTAAAATTAGAACAAGATTCGTGTTTCAAGAAGAATAAAAAATACATATTAATTGAGTTATATGTTTTATATATGTTCTAAAATATCTGAATTTTTATTTTTAGAATAGTTTCAAAAATGTTTTTAAGTACCCTACTCCTTAAATTTTGACTTAACCATTTTTAGTTTTACTTTGGTAATTATTTCTCACTCAAGTGATTTTCTAATAATATTTAAAAATAAAAAGGACCTTATTTCATAATTTATAAATAATTATTCCAAATATTATATACATTTTTTCATTTAATATATCCACGTGCAATAAAAATTAATAATATTATTAGTGCATGGAACCTGAAAACCCTTTTTTAGAAACATTATATTTTTTATGTATATAATTTGGGTATAGGATAAAAATATAAAAGTATTTTATTTTTAAGATGGAAATTTTTCATATAGAGAAATATAAAATCTATGTCTCTTTAAAATTAATCTATGAAATTATTTTTCAATAATATTTATTAATTAAAATAAAATTATAAAAACAATTTCATTTAATGGAATATATTACTTATGATTACATAATTTTCAACATAAGTATTGTTATATTATAGAGGTATTTAAAATTTTATAATTTTACTCCATAGATAGGTATTTAATAAATTACAAGATTTTATATAAATTTATGTCTTTATTGTATAATGATAAATCTATAAATGTAATATTTTTCAAAAATATTACTATTCACATAAAATCAACTATTGGAGAAAAATTATGAAAAATATTACTATAATAATATTGAAATAATAATTTGGAAAAATGTATATTTTTTATTAAAAAAAGAAATTTTTATTGAAATTAAGATTTTCAATATAAAAAAAATTAATTTAATAACAAAATATCCTTCTGAATGTTAAGTGTTACTGATACCAATTGATAATTTATGGAATTAGAATATATTAGTTCATATACGTTAATTTTATATATTTTTAAAATAATCATTTTAATTTTTTAGATTTATTATATCAACAATTTAAATAGAAATTGGATATAGAGTAATCCTTTTTTTAAATGTGATATTCATTACTTGATTACTATCTCTTTATTTAGATACTCACTCAAAATAAAAATTTAAATCATGGAGTCCTAAAACTCATGGTGTTGAAAGTGGTGATTTCCAACGATGTCAAAAGTTATAATGAGATTAAAATCATATTTTATTGACCTAGAACATTGGGGTAAGACACATATTTAACTAGACCTCCCATTACATTCTATTTTATTAGATAAAAATTTCTTTTCCCTGTATATATGAATAATGCCCATACCAAATCAAATTACCATCCTACACATCATAATTTAATATTCTAGGTCCCATGGGGTATTAAAATTATTCTAAAGAAAACAAACAATAATTTAGGAGTTCAACTCCACCAAAATGATATTGATATTGTAATGTTGGCATAGTTAAATTCTTCTATTTTTACCATGACATTTACCTAATAGAAGTGCCATACCCATAGAAGGAATTGAATAAAAACCTCTAACATCAATCATATCACACTAATACACCTCCTCTCATCACTACGAGAACAAAAAATCATGAACACTCATTTTTTAGATTTCGTTCCCTAGAACCAATTACGTTTGACATTGGATTAAATGAATTTTTAATGAAGTAAATAATAATATAAATATGTTATCACATATATATTTTTCTTATACATAAAATTTATGTGATAATATCATAGAATATCTATCACACTAATAAGGTCTTATAATTCCCACTACGATTATAACCATGAGATGGTATGATGATATCACATAAATATAGTTAAAGAGTTAGATAATACACTATAATATGGAACATATTATATAAAAAATAAGGTGTGAGTACTAAAAATTTGATGATGCTACTTCTCATTATGTTTGTGCTTGGTAATCTATAATATCGGAGATTATGAAAATATAACCACTAGTAGGAATTATTTATTTCATAGTGTAACCAGATATTCCTATCTTTGAGCACATGTAATGGTCCTTGATGTTTAAGATAATAATTAATTAATGTAATGACTCACAGACATAGTTTTACTAAAAAAACCATTTCCTATATCCTTTGTTAGGTTATAGGATGAATTGGGTGAATCGAGACTGACATGATTTCAATAATATTATCTGATAAATTATTTATTCCTTCTATATTTATATATGTTGATATCACATCCATTTTATTGAAACATAACTATCAAAATACTTCCATGGTCATGGTGTAATTATGTTTAATTTTTATAGTATGTGTATCTTGTATCAAGTATATTGGTTGATCCACATATGTAAAACATGCTTGATAAGATATTGACATAAAGGATTATATTACACATTTAGTGTTCATATGTTTTTTTTCAACATTGTGACATTATGTCTAATCCCTTATTATCCATTCCCCATTTCTAGGAATTAATATTGGAATTGATAAAATATTTCATAATGCCCATGATAATGAATCCTAGGTGGTCACACACTATGTGATTTAAATGACATCTATTAAATTCTATATAAATATAATTATTAGAATAAATATCATTCTCAAGACCGAGGAGATATTTTATTCAGATTTTATTGGTTGTAAATATTAGCGTGGTAATAAATAAATGTATATTCATTAATAAATAATTTGATTAGTCATCTAAATATATAATAACAATTTATAAACTTGATTGTTGAATAAAACATTATTTTATTGATTATTTAACAAATATTTATTTTTTATTTTGGGAATAAATATTTATTTTTGTGAATAAATATATTTATTTGGATATTCATCCAATACTAAGGAATCAGACTAGACCAAGTTAAAATCTAGATATGATTATTGATTTAAAAGTCGGTAAAATTATATTAATCATTGCACGACATAGTGAATTTTGAAAAATATGACATTAATATTAGTATTATATGGCATGGTGTTTGTTCAGGATTATTATATTGTATATGGTCTAATACATAATTAAATAATATTTTAATCTATACCCAGTGATTATAAATATATAATTATATCTATTGTGCAGGGATGATTAATAACTAAGAATCATGTCTTATAATATAATTATCATTGAAATTATTACCCTTTTCATCTCATTAATGATAATAACTCATTTATCCTTAATTGATATTGAGGAAATCCAGTTGATTAATTCAAGATGATTGACTCGCCATGCTATCTTGATATAAATAATTAGTATTTCTTTTAGATCATATGGGAATGTGTGGATTGCCTCTATAGGGATTTTACATTTGTATCCCTAGAACAAAACGAAGGTAAGATAGATATAGTTTATCAAATGATCAGTGTATACATTGAATAATTTCACAAATAAATGATATACTTTTTCATCCTATTATAAACTAATTAATTATAAATTTAACATTAAAATATAATATAATTTTTTATCTAGGTATCAATATGTTAAAATAATTTTTAATATATCACCCAAAAAAAATGATCCACTATGCCCAATACATTCATGTTGTATCAAATTTGTGACAATTCAAATTTATGATTATTTTTTTGATTACTACTATATATATTTATTGGATGTTATATATTTCATTTCAATATTATCTATTTTTAACCTAATTTCAATTAACATTTAATCAACATTCTAATTCTCATATATTTTGATTTGATTATATTATATGGATATGAATAAACAAATAATAACTGAATATATGATTGGGTAGTGTCACGATTTCTATCCTATAAGACTATATTACACAGTGTGTAGCTAGAGTATACATTGTTTGATAATGTTCACTATATCATCATGTGTTGAGTGACACATGGAATGAAAAACAATAAGTACTCACGATGCATTTATTTCACACAACATGGTGACTAGTCCAACCTAGCACATGACATGGTGGAATACATAGAGTGTAGTCATCATATATGTTGTGTCATATATGTGGTTTTAAATAATACTTGTGCATCATGTGTGCTAATAATCATGGTAAAAACCTTGTGTTAAAGATAACCTGGAGTAATAATTATATACATAGCTTTTAGAAGGATTGTACATGCCATGTGGTTCATTATTTATCAAATCAAAAATTCTCAATAAACTTTTTTGTGATTCATGAAAACATAAAAAAGGTAGAATAAATGGTGTGTTGTTGGAATACATGTCTCATAGTTCAATTTATAAAGAACACATTGGGTATTTAAGTGGTCCTAGATGACATATAATATGAGTGATGCACGAAATGTAACTAGATTTTTCACAGTTTCTGGTCATGCCGAGGAACATGTTGATGCCCCAGGCATGAATCATGGGTACATAAAAATCAAGATACAAAGAATGTATCTAATTATCTGATTCTGTATTGTCTTCTAATAATGGATAGAATTATATTACTTTATATTTATAATTTTATCATTCAGAAATTATTTTTTTTGATTAGCACCAATTAAATATTAAATATTAATAATGGATATAGACAATTAATAAATAATCAAATAATTTATTTTAGTTATCTATAATTATTGGTTTCTCTATTTATTTTCAAATAATTTTTTATTGATGGATATATCAAAGTGCATTTGGATAATAATTATTATAAAAGGGGATTCAATAATTTATTTATTAAAAATAATGATACATCAACATATCATAATAATAATTAATTAATAAATATGATTTCTATGTAATTTTACTTTCACTTATTAATTGTATGTGAGTGACTACTCAAGATAATGACCAATAATTTTTTATTTAATTTTTTTATTTAATTTTATTTATTGAATATGTTTAAAATTAATAAATATTAAATTAATATATGAGATACTATGAGTTAACCATCCTCCCATTATTGTATATGAAATTCATGTCCAAGGATATTTATGAAATTCCCCTTAACGGATCCATTACTTCTCAAAACTTTTGTTTTTTCCATAAAGGACATAGTATTATTTTATTTTTTTATTTCATGATGTTGGATATTTTGGCGGAGGTTTTGGTTGAATTCCCAAAAACAATTTTTATGTTTTTGAGGTATTGGGTTGTTTATTTCTTTTATACAGCAACTGTGGATGGGTTAGGTAGACATAATGTTTTTGGTTGTAGAAGAGGATGTTTTCAGTTATTTTTTCTCTATTATGATTTTCATTGCATGTACTTCCCTTGGATTGGCCAAAAATTGGGACGAAAATTTAAAACCATGTGGTTATTGAGTGGTTTCTGGTATATGGATCATGAATTTCATACATTTATGTGAAACTATGTTCAATGTGTGATAGAACCTATTCAATTTCGAATGTATAAATTTTCATGATTGGAAGATTGTTCTCAACCTGTGTGTCTAGATGATGAGGGTTTCCCCTTCATCCAATATGGTGGACATGGTCGACGTACAGTTTGGAAAAACATAAGGCCAAACTATGTGTATTTCCTTGTTTCCTTTATATATTTAGTTATATAATTTCTCATCGATAATTTTATAATACATTATTGAATTCCTCCCTAATTTTGTAGAGATACACCAGGGTGATCCAAAACCTTTCCTTCTTTTCCTCACCTTCCCCTATTGAATCTCATCTAATGTTCTAAATAAATTTATTCTCTATTATTTTCAATTTTTAATCCCCTTTTTATCTTCCTCTCCATGTTCGTTCTTATTTCTTAGTTTGGTTACATCTTAGATCAACCCTAGGGATAGGGTGGATAATGACGGTTGATATCATTGACCCAATCGCTATTTTGATTTCTTATAGGTCTTGGTTCATCCTTTTCTTGGAGATTTTTTCATCCTCACATGGTTGTAGTAGGTATTTCTTTCCATTTCCTTTCTGGAACATTCCATTGGATTTTAATGTATTTATAATTTATATAAAAAACATTATACATGATTTTGATGTGTATTTGTGAATTGTTTTTGTATTTTTTTGTAGGATGTTTGATGAAAATAGTTTTTTAAAAGATTTATCAAATTATTTCTATATATTTGAAGGTAAGTTATTTTATTAAATTCCTATTGGGATTTTAAAATTATTTTGTCTATTTTTGTATTTTTTGCTTATTTTGGATCATGTTTTTTTGTTTTTATGGGAGTTGGACTTGTGAGTATATTTTTCTTCCTTTTTATAATGTTATGAATCTTTATGGATCATTGGGATATGTTTTTATGATATATATATATACATATGGGTGATTATTTAATTAAAAACATTTTCAATTTTATGCATTTTTATAAGTGTGGAACTAGATGTTGTAAAATCAATACAATAATGCATTTCACCAATGGATCTGGACACTGATTATGACAGATTTTCATAATGATGTTCACCTTAAACATTATGTTTCAAAAACATTTCCATCATTCTTTCTCTGTCCCATTGTATCTCATATGTGGTTCCTCTAAAACCTCAATGTTATCTTAATGGTTTTGTGTTTTCTATATACCATCATATTTGGTTTGAAATTGGGTTATCGAAAACAAGTCATGTTTCGTTTATTGTAACCCAGTTAGTAATTCCACTATTTTAAATGGATAAGATTTTGGTTGTCACCTTTATTTAAAAATGATTTCGATAAGACAATTATTTTAATATTAATTTTTATTTCCTGATTCGTAACTTATGATGTTTTCAAAAGTGTTTTTAAATATAATATGGTATGAAGGCTAGGTCGACTCATTAAAAAAGATCAATGTATAAAGGGAACCCATATTGTCATCCTTCTGAGAATAGAAGCTTTGTTTAGTAAGTGTTTAGATTTCATATAGGAATTCTGGGTGGAATTTATGGGATATGGTTAATGTCTAGCATGTGATGACCACAAAATTTGTTCCTTTACTGTTTTCATGATTCTTCTTGAAATCACCTAGAGGGTAGAGTGATAGTTTCTTTTTTACAAATTAGATATCTAGTACCCACTTAATAGAAGATATGATAGGTGGGATTTTCAACTTGTATATATATAATAAGGTTTATGGATTGGTTTTTAACTATGGAGTTGCACCATATGTTAGTAGGTGCGACGAAAAACATTACATCCATCAATTTCATCGACGGAAATTTAATAAATTATCTGGATTTCATATCTATATTATCCTTGTCATTTTTTCAACACTTTTGTTAGCTTATATTTTCATATTTTATCTCATGTGTCCCAAAACATTTTCACTTAATTCTTATAATGTTTGATCAACTCCACTACTTATCCATATTTTTGTTTTCCCAATCTTTTATATATCATTCATGAATAATGTGTTCTTTCTTGTCATTGGTATCCCAAATTGGGTTTTAGAATGATAAAATGTTCATAGAGTTGAAAACCATGTTTTTATTTCAATAATAGAGTTTCTTGAAAATTGGAATTATTGATATAATGATTTAAACCCAAATTTTTTAAATAAATTTCAATTAATAATTTTCCAAATAAATATAGAAATGATATTTATGGACTCTATAATTCTTATCTACTATTCTGTTTATTCTAACACCCTATATATTCTATTTTTCATCAGTATAACAGAGTGGTTATGCAGTTTTAAATTTTTTTAGTTTTCTTATAGAGTGGGTTGTTCTATAGTTATGAATGGTGGTGACCACGATGTCCAATGGATATCATGTCAATTCAAAATTTACTAATGATTTTTTTGGTGTTAGTTTTTTATATTCTTCATTTGTTTTATGTGGATATGATTTTATTTATTGATGCTTATTTATTATTAGTTCATGTCTCATTCTCTTTTTGAAATCTTTTAAATCATTTTTATTATGGTAAATATATATCATTGGTCTATCTTTGATTCAACAATACTAGTTTCTAGAATAGTAGGTTAAACAAAACTTCTCATTCCCTATTTAAGGTCAGATCGGGTGACTTGTTCAAGGTATACTTAGTTTGGATCATTGAAAATAATTTTCCAATAAGACCTTTACTATTATTGGGGAACATGGTTGTTTTGAGATAAGAATGGTAGGGATCATGATGTTAGTATATGAAGAGTGTCCTAACCTCTTGATCATTCTATGCTTTGAGTTACTGGGGTTTGTCTAAGATTTGATACTATTATTTTGTCCTTGCAGAATTATACCCTACGGTTCTGTTGGGTTTTTATTGTGTGGGGGATGACTGTGGAAGTGAACTGGTGTTACACAATGAGCATGTAAGGAGTAGTAACCCATATATATCCCAAGTTCATGGTTTAATATACCAGTGGTGATTGGTGCCTACATAGGGGATGTTCATATAACCATTTTATTGGGTTAAAAATGACCATTAGTTCCCAATTTTTAAAGGTTTACTGTGACTTATATTCGAGTTTGTTTTCATATGGTTTTGGTGGATTTTAAAAAGGAAAAACATTTTTTTATAACCGGTTTTTTCAAAAGGAAAATTATTTGGATTGTATATTTTATTTATAATTCTAGAATTTGTGTTTGGGTGGGATTAGAAAATGGGTATTTACATTTTAGGAAAGTTTTCTTGATATTAAATGTTTCTAAAATTAGGATAAAATTATAGTTATTATAGTTAATATCTGTTATTCTTGTATTTTTTTATTTATTATCTGATGATTTGTATGGAATATTTCTTTTGGTTTGATTAATAGCATGATATTGATATCATTTTCTGTTCATGTGTTGTTTATATTATGTCACCCAAAAAATCCCAATGGTTTTAAGAAATTATCCTCTAGTCGATGGATAATCCCAGACTACCATTGTTGTTGTAGAGGTGAGTTCTTTTTAGTTGATGTAATTTTTCCATAATAATTGAGATCTATTAGAAGATGTTAATTGGATTATAAAAGTCAATGGTTTTATCTGTACTTTGGGAACTCCTGATTTCATAATGGTGATTACAATTTAGGGTTTCTTTTAGGGTCATGGAATGACTCTGTGAAGGTCGGTCATTCCACCGTTAGTTCAAGTTGTCATGTCCATGAAATTATTTCAAACCAATTTCATCTAATGGTTCATTACTAAGGAGGTATTGGTGAAGAACATAGAATAACACTTAGGAATCCATTATTGTTAATGGATAATGAAGGATTATGTTGATCAAATTAAATAGATGGTCTCTATTTCCTTGCAGAGAACATCAATGGATCTAATGAAGTCTCCACGTTTTTTATGGGATCGTCATCCAGAGAATAAAAAGTGATTCCTCTTATTTGAGGATGTTTTCTTCTAGAAGATGGTGGAAGATGTATTTTTATCAATTTTATTCCAAAAGCATAGTCTATTTTAGTTTGTAATATGGTGTCTCTTGGAGCTTCTGAAGGTTCCCTATATGGTGATGATTGTGTAAAAAAGTAACCTATTCTATAGGAGTCTCATTTGAAGTTTACTGCTTATTATTCATTTGACCATTCAATCATTTTATTCTAGTGTGGTCTGTTCTGGTATTCAATGTGGAATTTTCATTATCTTAAATAAAATCTGTGATGTGGTAGTTTGGGTCTCCAGGATATGTTCTGCAGAAAATGATTCCCTAAAAGGATGTGTCATGGAGAGGACATCCTATTATAACAGTACGATAGATGATTCTTCTTGGAAACAAGGATATATCAATAGAACACGGATTGTATCTCTTAATACTATCATCAATTTTCATGGATTATGTATGGTTCTTATCATAGCTTTTTCTCCCAATGTTGGAGAGTGGTAATAATAATTTCTTTATATTGATAATTCTTCATTTTTTTAAAGTATTATTATTTTGAGGATACTGTTGGGCTTGTAATCCAAGTAGTTTTTTATAGTGGTGTTTTATTTATGTTGATCTTGAATGGTTATCCTTATATATGTTGGTCTTAGTTTTGTGTGGTTCTCTTTTGGAGATTCTCTTTTTGGAGAAGTTTTCCTCTTTTGTAATGATGTCTTTTCATTTTTATCAGTTCTTAGATGAGTTATTTTTATTTTTACTTATTCTTGTATTGGCATTACCAGTTTTGGTTTGTAACGGTAGGAATTTCAATGTCATAGTGACCCAAGATGCATCTTCTTAATGTTTCGTCTAGAGTTTTTTGTGTGTGAATTTTGGGTTCAAAGGTGACACTGTAAACCATGGTTTTCTTCAGTTTTCTTAGATTCGAGATTTAGTTTTTTTATTCATTGTTCTTGGAGTCTTTTTGGATGAATATTTTTTTGTGGTGTGGAGAATTGTCACACTACAAGTGAGATTTTCTTTTAATTTTTATTTTCAGATGTTCGTACTATTTTTAGATGTTTCTGTTGAGGTACCAATGAGATTGTTTGAGTTATATAGGTTTCTCATTTTATTTGTCTATGTGTTTGGTTAGTTGGCATTTTTGGAAGAGAAATTGTGCCACTGGTTAATGAAAAGTTTTTTTTGTGATCATTTTTCTATTGCATAATTTTATACAAAATCCCTCTTGTGGTTTGTCCGAAACTTTATGAGGAAAAATAGAAACTATATGGCTCTTGGGATATGTATGGTAAACCTCTCAAAACATGTTCAATGTATAGATAAACCATGTAGAAATTTTTTAGGAACATATGAAACTATTTATGTGGTTATTTTTCATTTAGGAAGATAGTTTCTCTAACCGTTTGGCCAGACCATGTTAGTGACCACTTCATCCATTTGTATGTGGTTGGATGAACATGGTTTGGAAAATAGTTCATTAAATATAAGAGTATTTACTAGTTTTCAAAAACAATTATATTTCATATCCTCTTATCATATTAACCATATTTTGGGGTTTTGATCACCAATTCAGTCGAGGTGCACAACGGTCCTCCCAAACCTCTCATATTATTTGTCTCCTTCCAATATTGTAGAGCATCCAAGTTTCATAGGTGATTTCCTCTCTGTTTTTTTTAATTTTCTCCACTTAATCCCTTGTTATATTTTCCCTTTATTATTTTTTTTGGAATCAATCTAGTCAAACCCTATGGAGAGTTTAGTTTAATTTGAGTTGATTTAGTTGATTATATAGTATTTGGTTCATTTTTCAGTCTTGGTTCATCATTTTGTTGGAGTTTAATTGTATTCTAACACCATTGAGATAGTATTTTCAATCTATTTCCTTTCAAAAAAATTCCATTGGATATTGGCGTATTAAAAAAATTAAAATATGTTATTTATGATTGTGAGTAATTTGGGTGTTTTCATATTTTTTTGACTTTGTTGGATCTTAGTAGATTTTTTTATATTGTAATTTTCATTGTGGGACTATTTTGGTTCCTTTTTTGATGTGATGTTTTTGTAGGGATCCTTGTGAAAGTTTTGAAGTTGTAAATGTTATTAACTGGTTCATAACTATTGATTTTTTGGAAATTATTTCTAAAAAAACAATACAATGAGTACTTATTAGAACTATAAAATGGATTTACCTATGATTGGAACCGTAATTGTCAACCTTCTAATGAGAGAGACCTCTATTAGTAATTGTATGGGATTGGGGAAGTAAAGTGCAGTTGTATATTTGGGTTATGGTTAATTCCAATCACATGATTTCCTTTTTATTATCAATTTTTCTATTATCATGGGTTTACTACATGACATCTTTGGGGTGTAGGGATGTGTTCTTTCTGTTCCTGATTAGATAGACTATTACCACTAGATAAATGATTTTCTAGGTGGGACAAGCCACTCTTACACCTAAATTAAATTAGCGTGGATGGTTATTGAATTTGGAGTTTCACCAAACATCACTTGGAGATTATGAAATGAGTACGTCAAGGGGTTGATTATATGGATGTTCAATAAATACCCATGATTTCAAATCTATATTCTCATGTTAATTTTTCCAACATAATGGTTACCCTCATTAATATTATTTGATAGCTTATACCAATACTATATTTTTGAAATTTAATTTTTTTGATCTACTCCACTGGTTACATCTATTTTTTTCCATACGTGTATATAACTTTCCTGTGTAGTGTGTTTCACTAGATGTTAGTATTGGAAGCATGGTTTAACAATGATAATTTGATCTTATAGTGGAAAATCATGTTTTTTATTTTATTAATTTGTTTTTTTAGAAAAATTGACTATTTTTATAAAGATAAAATCACTAATTTTTGAAATGTATTTCATAATAGAATTTGGTGACTATTTATAGAAAGGATGTTTTCTGATTCTTTGGTCCATACCTACTAAGTTTTTATTCTCATACCATACACATGACACTCATCATCAGTATTCCCATTCAATTTTCTAGGACTATAATTTGTTTATGTGTCAAATGGATTAGTTTGGTTGTATGGTTTTTAGTGACCAAGTGGTCACATGAAGATTGTATCGATTGTAGTTTGGACATAGATTTTTTTGTATCATTTTTACAACAATGGTATTTGGGTTTAGTTGTATTTTTTGATCATCATAAGTAATTGGTTGATGTTGTCTGCTATTTTGGAATATTTTATATCAATTATATTAGGATAAATTGTTCCCATTTCATTATCATTGATTCTTTTCACTAGTTTTCATCCAAAGTGGATCGTTTAATCCTTTCGATCCTTACTGTGGGTCCACTATGTTGACCATTTTTAGGTCAGTTGGGTTTGGTTCATAATCATTTTTGAGTAATTAATTAAAGTATGAAATGTAGTGTCCCACGAAATTTGATGATGGTTCTATATAGTTCTATGATGATGCAAACCTAGCTGAAACAAATATTTAATGTTAAAATATTATCACACATTTTAAGAACCATACATTGAGTTATTTCCCTTTGAGAAAATGTTGATTTATTATCTTCTCAAATAATCAAATGTTATATAATATCATTTTTTTTTGATTGATTGATTTATTTATTTATTTATTATATATTTTTATGTTGATCTATTCTAGACTGTGATCACATAAATAAAGGAATTAATAAAATAAAATAAAATATAAATAAATTGGTTGTGCATAATTTTTTACCCAACATGGATAATTATTTAATTAAAATCCACTTAATATTTATAAGTAAAATAAATGATAAAAATATGTAATTTTTGGAATAATAAATAAAATCCATAAAATATATACTAACTCATATATTTTATTCCAATACATGATTATGAATGAAACCAATTGAAATATAATTTTTTAAAAAATATTTTTGGGAAACATACTTATATTAGGGGATAATTAAGAATGTTTTGAGTGAACATGACCATTTTATATCAAGAGGAGTTTCCCTAGGAAAACACAATTTTACATGGAAGAATGTGTTGAGAAAATCCTATTTAGGAATTCAGGAGTTGGAAATCCACATAAGAGATTAAGTAATTGTAATATCATAGTCATCATATACCTATATTCCTAAATACTCTTAAGTATCTTCACAACCCATTTTTATGTTTTGTGAAGGGTTATATGGATATTTTCAACTATAATTTCCAAGAAACTGTACATTCCAAATTCATTGGTCAAGGAATTTGATACTTGATAAAATAGTGGGAGTGTTAAAAAGTGAAAGACTATAATTCCTCAAATAATTTGTATCAATTAAAATAATAATCATCTACTTTCATTATTATAAAAGATGGAATGAAAAATAGTTAATATTTTGAGCTCATTCCTTTAATAAGAGTTTGTCCTTATGCATAATGTTTTTTAGATATGTTACAATCATTTATGAATCCTTGTTTATTTTATTATATTTTAATCTATTTTCATATAGTTTATTATTACAAAAACAATGGGTAATTACACCATAATATCATATCTAAATTATCTTGAATAATAGATCGAAATTCTATAAATAAGTAAGATTTAAAATGCAATATGTTTGTATAAACTGAATGAAGGAAATATGTATACTAATCATGCTATCAAAATGTGGTGTACATTACTTAGTTAGAAAATTGAGTTTTTATATGGATAATAAAATATATATTAATATTTTCATGTAATCCTTACTATCATGTCTTCATGTATGTTTCAAAGTGTATAAAAAAAAGAAAATGGAAAAATTAGTCATGAATAATTTTTACATACCTGATATTGTGGATAAGGATTGGTTGAAAGGTGTTTGTCCACCGATTTTGGTGAATTGTTTGAAATAAAATCTTTATCCTTTCATTGGTAATCTAAACCCAATATATCATTTATGGAATCATTTAAATAAAAAATATATTCAAAGTCGCATGATTGATAATGGGGATATTTTCGTCTTTTATGTAGTTAATGGAAATGTGCAATAAAATTTAAATGAATTGAAGATGTATTTATCAACATCCACATAAGGTATATTCTTCTTTTTCTATTATAATCTTTTTTATCAAATGAAATATTTTTTCAAAATATATTTATTTAAATATAGGAAAATATAAATAATAGTTATGTTATTAAGAGATCTAAAAAAGTGATGTGGAATGTTTTTTCAATATTCATGCAAGTGGGTCATATAATTTCTATCTTCTAGGTTGTATTGATTCATGTTTTTAATAATAATTGAATAACATATATCTTAGTGTGTGGCCTTACACAATGTGACATTATTTATTTATTTCAATATATTTATTTATAGTACATTAAAAGTAATTATCCAGTTGCATAACTCTTGGATCATAGGTATCCATTTAAATGAATGTTGATTATAACATATAAAACATTTGTGCAGTTGTAGAAATATAATTTTTTATCAAACTAAAATAAAATTAGTTTACATGTTTTTACACGTTAAATTTTCTTTCCAATTTGAGATATGATAATGAATTTCCAAAAAATATACTTACCATGTTTTACATAAGTATTGTTTTCAAATAATAGGTCATCACAGGGATGTTTATAGTTGGATTAACATTTCCATAAGGAAAAAATATAAAATAATGTCAACTTAATGATATTAAATTAAGAAATTATAGAAATTATCAGTATGTAAATGAGTTTAATTGGTAAGGATTGAGGAATTTGTGATCTATATTATCAGAGAATATGTTACCAATGTTATCATTGATTATATATTTAATTTAGGGGTATTTTCTAACTGACATTTCCTTATATAAATCAATGACATGGTGGTAGTAAAAGTCTGATAATTGATGAGTCATATATATGTTTTAAACTATCCATTATTCCTTTCGTGGAATATTTTTTAAATAGATGTCCAATAACTAACCATATAAAAACTATGTCATATAATGGATATCAAATAAATTTCAATATAATTATACTGAATTAAAACACTAACATAACTTTTTTTCACTATTTTTTGAAATCTATCCTTAGATACAAATTATCATACCAATATTATCATCCATCTAAATTAATAGCCTTATAGGAAACAAATAATATAAAAGTCTAATGAATATCGACTATATTTCCATGATTAATTCAATAACTACAATGATAGTGGTATAATACATAGTTTCAATAGGATAATACATTAAAAGAGTGTCAGTTGGAATAGAAATACCGCAATCCACTAATATTAATGGGATAAGTAGTTTGACAGACATGTACTATGTTGGAAATAAAAACCAAATATGTAGTTTATGGTCGCAATGGTGGGTGAAAAATTTATTATTCTATCATTGTAAATATTCCAATAAAGTAGATGTAAATGTTTATATGATTTTATTTAAAAGTATGTATAAATTAAATGTATTGACACTATATATCAAAAATTGGGGATTCTTTATTTCAAATCTTTTTGTTACATTATATTACATGTGAGTATACAAGATAATGTAAACTTGGATGGTACAAGATTTTACCAATGTATCATGATGAATTATATAGAGATTTGAATATAATAACACTTATTCACATATTAGCATAAATAAAATCATATATGAATTATAGATTTCTAATAATAGTTCTATGATAATTTCATTGGTATTTTGATAGTCATAGAAAACTCATTTAGATGAAACATTCAAAAAATATATATCAGATGAGGTAGAGAAGAATCTTGTTGTATATTCATAATATTAATAACAAAAAGGGTCGGCAAAATAAATAAATTTAGATAAAACATAATAATTTTATGAATTCATTTAGTAATAAATCTGTCATGGTGATCATAGAATATTTATTGGGAAATTAATTATTGTCATGTGTCTTGAGATTGTTTGTGGGAGTACTATTTGTTTTAATGTTATATATGTTAGTAAAAATTATAAACCAATGTTGTGTTTTAAATGATTTTTAGGACTATGGAATGAAATTTCTCCATGTTTGACCTAATGTATGTACCATATTCTAGGGAACAAGATATATTAATAGAATCAATAAATTTTCTAAGAATAGTCATAGTAAATATATTAATATAGTATTGGAAATTACTAGTTGAAACAATTCAAGGCTGAAATTTTTCCAACATATTATACTTCTTATATAACATGATTAGCAATAGGAAAAGATTATGGTGATTAAAATATTTTCACAAAATTTATTCCTTTGAATTAATCATTTATGGTTTGTTATTTAATGAAATTTTATATTAATAAATCATAATGCAGAATAGGTTATTATCAAATAGATCCCACAAAAGTTCTTAAATTTTTAGTTAGAAATATCTGAAAAATATGGAAAAGCATAATTGGATATGTTCTTGGGTGATAGATATATAAAAATAATAATTATCAATGGGATTGGAAACATATCATTATTTCGTCCCAACATGATCTTGTGTCACTGATAGGGATATAGCAATATGAATGAAAAACTTATTTCAACAAGTGGTTTCTATATAATAAATATCTGAGTGCGTTGCAGGTTCAGATACATCTTTAGAAGAGATTTAAAAATGTCCAGTTATGAATTTGTGTTTTCCTAAAATAATTTGATTTTTTCATTTTATGATAAACTTTTTGAATTTAATTAGGTAGGATTATAGGATTCAGATGTTGGAACAAGAGGTAGATTCATGGTTATATTACTACAAGGTGTACTTTTTAAAGAGAGTAATTTTTCCGTAAATAGATTCACAAAAAAATAGTGGATCAACCAAAAACTATCTGTTGAAATTTGGAATTCCATGAAAATACATCAATAGTTATAATAACAATGTTTTTCACAAGATCAATGACCAATCAATACCAATTAGATCTATTGTAACTGAGATTTGTTTTTGAAGTTATTTCCCTTGAAATAATTAAATTATAATTTCGATTATATATATATATAAAGCAATGAATATTAATATAATTATTTTTTTTACATATTGATAATTCTTCAACCTAACATTTTTTTGGTAATGTGTGGAAGTATTTATCACATTGATACAGACATAGTATTTCCAATCTTTGATAGGAAGCTTCATTTGGTATGATAATATCTATTAAATATAGTTCTATTTTCAGATAATGTAATAGTATTGGGAACATAGTACATAAGATGTAATGTGTGATTACTTGTCAGATTGTGAGGCTTCTTCTCATGAAGTTCACTATTGGCAATCTCTATGATGGGAGATCCATAGAACATACCCTTCGGTAGGAATTCTTCTTGTTTTGGTTTTAATATAAATTTATCTCAATGAATGTGTATAATTTCCCAATGACATTATTATTTTTGTTAATTATTGTAAATACTTGCACACATAGACTAAACGAAGAAATCCATAATTCCATAAGTTTTTGTGATATTGGGTATGTTCGATTCATCATAAATGACATGTTATTAGTTGATATATATAGAATAGATTTTTCTCTTCCGGGTTTATTTTTGATTACATATTACTCCTTCAATGAAAATATAGTTGTTGAATAAATTCTAAGGACATAGTGCAATGTTGTTTATTTAATCAAGTAAAATAATTTTTTATCCAAAAAATAGGATGATGAAAAAGATGTTTAACCTCATTGATTAGATATTTAGATAAAGGTATTGTTTTACAAAGTGAGAGTTTATTTTTGGTTCCTAATATTGTGAAAATTATATCATTTTCTTGGGTTCCATGTGCCATTACTATACACTAATTTTCTAATATAATAAATAATTCTTAATACCACTGAGAGTGAATCATAGAGGGTCACAAACTAATTTTTTCTTGTTCATCTCAATTTAATTCTGTTTGAATTTAACTATTTCTAATAAATGTTACTCTTAGTAAAAAGGAATAATTATATTAAAAGATTATATATCATAAATGTTTATATTGTAGTAATTAATTATTTATTATTTAATAAATATTTACTTATTAGTAAATAAATAATATATATTATTACATTAATATATAATAAATATTTATTCCCTAAATTTTGGGAAAAATATTTATTTTATTATGTATTTTAAATAAATTTATTTTCTCGTTTGGGAACAAAATATTAATTTAATTGAATATAATACTTATTTGGATATTTAAAAAATTTTGAGGAATATGAGTGGACAAAGATATCATCCAGTCATGAAAATGAATATAAAGAGGCTAAATTAAGATTTATTATTAAATAAGTTATAAAACACCATCAAATGAAAAAATTATTTTTATTGTTATACGACATGGTGGTTTTTCATAATTTTGATAATAATTTTGATGGTCGATATATAATTAAATAATATTTTAATCTAGATCATTTTTCTATAAATAATGCGTACGTCTATTGTGTTGGGTTAATTTATAATTGAGAATCATTGTGAACAAAAAACATCACTCTTGAATTCATCCAATCTTTATCTCAATAATGACAAGAACTCAGTCAATCCAAAACGATATTAAATGTATCAAGATGAACAATGAACTAAAATTAATTTTCCTTAATCACACCAAGAAATATATCAATATATCTAGGAGATAAAAGGACCATGCAAGGACCACCACTTGTGTGATTATACAATTGTATCATTAAAATTTAATGAATATAATATTGAATAATTTTTTGTATATATCAACATCTACATCAATGAATATTCCTATGATGAGGCAACATTTTTGTTATTATTATAAATATTTTAATAGTAAATTTTAAAAGTGAAGATCCACAATTGGTTTATTTAAAACCCAATAATAAAATAAATTTTAATAAAACCTAAAAGAAGATTTTACTACTCTATGATCCTTTATCATCATTAGTCTAATGTTTGATGGAATAAAATTAGGCCACCACACATGGATGGACTTGACACCTCCATTTTTAAGCAAAAAATTCTTCTGAATGATCCGACTCCAGGAAACAAGTGAGGAAATATCAGGGATAATATCATTGTGATCATTGATAAATGGCATTACATGAACATCAATGGATATTTTGGATAAGAACATGACATCTCTTACATTATTCCTTGCATCCCATGACACCTAGAACACTACTTCAAACAATATACCATGTACATTAAATACATTACCATTCAATTCATCCCCTAAAAGAATGTTGTGGTAAAATAGAAAAGCTACTATCTATGAAGAACAATCATATAATTATGGACTATAATATCCAAAATGGAACTATACCATTCACCATTGAAGAATATATTATATGTTTATTCCATGATTAGACATTCAAAACACCATAAATGAGGGTCCAGACAAATACCCAAGTCTTTTACATTTTCAAACATGGGGATGGATTTATATCTCAATCACAAAACCATATTTTCCTCCTTTATCGGTATATATTTTCACGATAACATTCTAAATCATTCATTAGGTTCATATTGAATTATAATCAATTATTATAACTCCATTAAATTTAAAAGACACGATTCTTGTAATGACCCATGTATTTATAGTATAATAGTTTTTAATTTCGATTAACACTTATGAATAAGATATTAATTTTAATTTAAATGGTGCACTTTTTAGAGAGCTTACTCGAGACACAAAAACAGGCTTCTATAAAAACATAAATTTCACACAACATTGGGTTATACTGATAAGTAAAATAATATTATTATTATTTTAGTTGGTAGTTAACGCTTAGACATTGTATTGGCATGAATGAAGTGAACCAACCATATTATAATTAATCATGTTATTTAAATGATTATACATATATCCATTAAAATTTAGAGGCATAAAATGTTATGGAATCCAATTTTAAGCATGAAATACTCTAATATTCATTAAAATGTAGATTAATGGATTTTTGATGGAGAAACATTTTTTAGTATAGTTTTTGTCAAATTTATTTGTTCCATTTTAGAAAAATAATTTTCTTCTTTTGAAGCAGGACACTAGAGTTTACTTCGAGTAAATTTTTGGTATTTTTCTGATAAAGTTTATTTTTTAATGAATTGTGAAAAATATGTGATTTTATGTAAAAAAATTAATTTGATTTGTTTTATTTATATAGTTATATTACCTGTTTAATTTTTTTTGAAGTATAATTAGAATATTTTTTTATCATTTAATCCAATTTTTTTCACTGGAATTAATTTCATTTTTAAAATTAAAATAAACTGAAGTCAATATTTTGATAGTTTTTACATCATAAGAACACACTTTTTGGTTTTCAAAATGTGAATTAATTTTAAATAAATTTCTACAACTTTTATATTTTGAGTTTCAAAAAATTCAATCCATATTTGGAATCAGGAGGTCCAAATTGTAAGAATATGTAACTTTTATTTTTTGACATTATGATTAGTAATTTCTCTAAATATATTATAGACCAATGTTAGAACCTAAATCTGGTAAATAATGGTAAAAAAATAATATTATAATAATATTAAATTACACTAACTCCCGTCCTAATCCTACTTCATTATATATGATCGATAATGGAAATCATTGGGATGATTTTAAGACCCAATATAGCCACTTGTGTATGAAAATGACATTTAATAAATTCTACATTAATGTTAAGTAAAATATAACACAAACATATATCATTTAGTAAAATAATTTTTATTTAGGATTACAAAATTTTTCTATTAGACTATAAATATTTATTGGAAATGTAAATTTAATTATGACATAATGATGATGAAGTTGTTTCTTCATTAATAAAGGATTCAAATAAATAATACTATAATTGTTAAAATAAATGTAATTTGGTTATTTTTATGTCATCCAAAAAAATTCTGGATTCTAGTTGCATGGTATATTTTAATAAATGATGTATTTTTTATGTAATCAAGTTGTTTTGGATTTTTTCAAAATTCAGGATATGAATTGTGTCCAAATTGTTGTAATTATTATTTTTAATCAAAAAATATTTTATTAAATATTATAAAATTTCAAAAAAAAATTAATAACCAGTCAAATAGTTATAATAAGTATAATGTTTTATTAATTACTCTTTAATTGTACATCTATCATGTTTTGGAAACTATTTTTATTCTCATAGTGTTAAATGCTTGATAAAATGGTAGGAGTAAAAAAGAGTTAAATTAAAATATATAATGATTAAACAAATATCAAAAACCAATCCAATTATTATTAGATGATTTTATTTCGAAGTATATTCATCTTATATTCGAATTGAATGAGTTTTGGTCTTTCTAAAACAAAAAATAATATTATAATAATATAATACTTTTAAACATTCAAAAATATCCCATCCTCCCTCTCATAAAAGGACAACAAATCTAACCCATTCTGAACACATATAAAGCCTATTTTATCTTCCAAACTCTACTAAAATTAGTTCCCAAAATTCCTCTCTTTCTCCTAGAAGCCTTTCCCTTGGAATAATGAAATTCATGAAATCCATTAGGTTCAATCCAAAGAGAGTTACCTAATTTTAGATAATATCTCTTCTCATGTTCACTTCCATTATTTTTCCTTCTCCACTACATTTCCTCTTATTATTCCTTGTTCACATAAAAAATTATCCTATATATGCTATGTTTTTTATGATAAATATTAGACCTACACTTACACAGACCTCCATAAAATGGTTATAGAACATACTGTTTCTGTGGATGGTAAACTTCTATCTCACGAAATAAGGATTGGTCAATCTTCTCCTACCAGTACTTATGGTGGCCATTATGTTGTTACTGTAATTACATATGATATATATAATTTTTATTGTATAATTATTTTTCATTAATTATTATTTAAAAAATACCTTTATTATTTTTAGGTTGTATAAATAAAATAATTTCATTTTAGGACGTGCAGACAACCCCCCCCCCCCAATGTAATATGACTCGTTCATGAAATACATGGAACATATAAAATATAGAGTTAATGATAATATATATTATATTATACAGCAATTATAATATACATATTATTAATTTATATTTCAATTTTTTAAATATGTAAAAGATATGATTGTAGTCTTCATGCGTACATACCGCGTATCATCTCCGTGAAAGGTGCATTTCATTTCTTATATCCAAATGATATAAACTACTAAAAATAAAAATATACTAGATATATATGATATATATGACATATAAAAAATTAATATCATTCTATATATAATGCTATTTGGACCACATGGACAATTTATAACTATAACATGTTCATTTTTTAACCATGTTCTGAACATCGACAAAATGTCTAATATGAACTGAAATAATTAAAGAATTGTTATAGAAAGGTAATAAGTGATAGAAAAGAAATAATAAAAATTAAAAAAGATCTTAAGAAATTATAAATTAACTTATATTTATTATTTTTAAAGAACATGGAACATACGAGATTAGTCAAACTCGAGGTAAGGGAACCTTTCACCCTCCTATTCTTGTCAAAGACTTCTTTTATGTTATGTCATTTTAATTTCCATTTTAATATGTCGTGATATGTTATTTTATATATTTATTGATGTAAATTTTATTTCCATGTGATGAGAGATACTTTTCCATCCCATCAGCTTATTTTATAAATTTTAAAGGGAGGTCGTTGGGCTGACGAATTTTCATAAGGGACTTCATCTCAATCTATTTCATTAAGGCATATCTTATGGTCATCAATACTTATTATCCAATAATGTGTATATAAAACCATTTTGACTCTTTATATCTTGAATTAACATATTCCCATGATATCAAAACTCCGTTTTCATTTTATTCCATAATAATCTTATTCATGTTTATCTCACGTGGTAAGGGACTCTTTTTCTAAAACATCGTTTTGAATTTTTTAAAAATTTATTTTTCTAAATCATTACCATTAATTTACATGTTTCTAAAATAGATTAAAAGTTAATTTAGATGGAATTCAGAGTTTTAAAGTTTAAAATACATTCCAAAGATTCATATATGTATGTTACACTTTGATTTAGAACTCTTCTTTTTTGATGTGTAAAATGAAAATATTAAAACAATTTATTGAAATGATATCTTGTGATTGAAATTTGAAATGTTATTTTTTTATTTATTATTGTTTGATGATTTATGATTATGTAATGGTACTTGTAAATTTTATTGGTTGTTACATGATAATCTAAATGACGGTTGATTCTATGATAAACAATGGATGGGTGGTTATGTTATAACCTTCGATACATAGGTTATGGAAGTCAGCCGTATGGCTAGTCCATTTAGTGATATGTGTGGTAGTCAACCACACAGTAATTCCATTTCTATATTTTTTGTCCCAAATTACTTTTATATGTTATATGTTTCCTTCTATGGGAATTATGGTAAACCGTTGGTCACAAAAGGGTAAGCAATAAGCTTATCTCTAGTGATGTGTTTTTGTACTTCATAAATGTATAAGGTATATAATTATGATAATGTATTCATGGTTTTGTTTTTGTTTTTGAAAACTAACAGTAATCCCTATTTATGTAAAACATAATGATCTTTTTATGATCATCCCATGTTTTTGAAATGTTTTTAACAATACTTAAAGTGGAATAGGGTCAAGGATGGGATCATAAAAAAGTCATCCAATTTAAAACATGGAACTAAACATGTTTCGTTGTTTTAAATAGGTTTTATTTTATAAAGAAATAGATACTAAGAAGAAGTTTCTACATGTTAGATTCATATTGATATATATAAGTTATGACTTAATTCTCTAAAGCTCAACACCTGAAAAGATACTCTATAACATCCCAGGTAAATAAAGAATAAAACATTTTCATATTTATTAATATTTGCGAATTAAATATTAATTTTACTTTAAACGGGTTGCTATGTTCGATAGCATACCCGATACGCAACAAAGAGTTTCTTTGAAATCTTACGTTGCACACTAGTAATAAAATAATATTATTTTTAATGTTAGTTAACACGTAGCCATTGTATTGGCGTGAATGAATAGAAACAACTAAAATATGATTATATATGTTTGTTAAATGGTTTTACATTTGTCCAATAAAAGATAAAGGCTTAAAATAAGAAAATAATTCAATTTTAGGCATAGATACTCTAATATTCACTAAAGGCCGACTTATCACCTTTTCATGGAGAACCCTCTTTAAATATAGTTTTGGTAACTCATATACATTCTATTTGGACAAATAGAACTCTTATTTATAATCGAAACACCAAAATTTCCGTTGTGTAAATTTTTGGTATTTTTCCGATAAAGTTCATTTTTTTAATGAATAGTGAAAATGTTGTATTTTAATTCAAAACCTCTTTTTAATATAATTTATTTATATGATTAGATTATCTTTTTAATTGGTTTTAAAGTGAAATTAGAATATATTTTTACAATTTAATCCAATAGTGATCGTTGAAATTAATTTCACTTTGAAATCGGACTTAAACTAGTGTCAATCTTTTGATACTTATTGTTTTATAAAAACACACTATTTGTTTTGACAGCGGGAATTAATTATTAAATTAATTAATTCAACTTATATTTTTTGAATTTTGTAAAATAGACTTCATTTTTTAATTCGGAATATCAAATATATCTTAGGGTGATTTTTTGGTATTTTTCTGAAAAACTTCAATTTTTGATGAATAGTGAAACCACTAAGTGGTACTTAAAAGAACTGATTTTTCGTTTAAATGAAATTTTACCACCTCTGTGTTTTGAATTTCAAAAATACAACATACATGGTTTTCATTGGGAAGTAAAATATGGGTCAATGGGATTAAAATAATTTTTTGGTCAATATTAACTTATAAGTTTATTAATCGCGATTAGAGGTAATTACTGTAGTTTAAGGAAAAAATAATGTTCTAATAATTTGAAATGACCTAGAAAAATGTACTACCCTTATTTGATGGGTCATGGCCAACCAAGACAATCCATGGGAAATCTTGGGTACCCCATGGATCCACTTTGGTAGGAAAATGACATTAATATCTTTTTATTTAAAGACAAAATAAAAATGTCACAAACATGAGTTGTTTTAAAAAAACAATTTTTAAATGGGGTTATACGAGTAATATTTTTGACTATAAATATTCATTAGAAAGATAAAAATATTTCCTACATCATGATATTTTTTTTTATAATTTTTAGACATTAAATAAATTAAATTATTTTTGGCGCCATGATGATGCAGTGATTACCTCATTATATAACGATTTAAATAAAATGAAACGATAATGTAAAATAAAAGACCTACACTTTTCAAATACAATTGGATGGGTGGATTTAGAACAATTATCACCTTATCCTCTAAATTTATAATTTTGGGGATTTTTTTATCCTAAAATCATTTTATAATAAAGTATCCTTTTATAACATTCCAAGAGTGCCCCTCCTCTCCTCTTATAAAAGTCCCCCACCTCTACCTCCTTACCCACACCTCTAAAGCCTTTGGATAGTCCAATATCTGACCAAATTGTCTCTCCACATATCTCTCTTACTCCTAGAAGCCTCACGTTGGGCAGATGTCTTCCCAAGGAAGCCTTTGAGCTCAAATCAAAAAGAGTTACCTGTTTTAAATGTAGTGTATTCTCTTGTGTTCTTATTTTTTATTTTGCTTCTCCAACCCCATAAACTCTTTTTATTAATTTATTTTGTAACAACACAAGTATCCTCAATAAACTAGGGTGTTTTTAGAAGAAGTATTAGATCTAAACATAAACACACCTTCATCTAATGGTTAATGAACATACTGTTTCTGTGGATGGTGAATTTCTGCCTCACGAAACGATGATTGTTCAACAATCATATATCACATTCAAAGGTGGCCATTAAGATGACACTATATTTATATATGATATATAATATGTTTATGTTTCACTTAATCTTCTGTATTTTTCATTTTTGGCATGAATTTATGGTTTCCATTGTGGTTAAACATGATAATTTCATTTTTGGAAGTGTGGACTACCGCCCCCTCAAACTGATTTGATTCATTAATGCCATATGTGGGAAGTATAAAGGATTTAGTTAATGATATTATATATCATATTATACTGGAATTATAATATACCTTTATATCATTATGATTCCATTCCATAAAATACGAAATAGAAATGAAAGTTGCGTTCATGCGTACGTATGGCTTACTGTCTCTATGAACGGTGCATTTCATTTATTACCTCTAAACGTTATGTAATATTATAAATTCAGGTATATACTGGATATATATGATATATATGATATCTACATCATGAGTGTAACTCTGGATATAATGGATACATGAACAACGTGCAATTATAAAGAGTTTATTTTTGACTCAGGTTCCAATGATCGTTAAAACGACCGTTATTAACTTAAATAATTAAATAGTGTTCAAAACATGGTAATAAGTGATATAAAAGGAATAATGAACTTGAAAAATGTTCTTAATAATTTATAAATTAACTCAAGTTTATTATTAAGGACGTTAAATAATGATCGAGTCAAGTCGGACCTGAGGTAAGGGACTTCGTCTTAATCTCTTTTCATTGAGGCACATTTTTTTATACACAACTTTCCTTTATATGGTGTATAAACCCCTTTGACTTTTAATTTTATACAAAAGGAATCTTTTTCTATGAAGCGTTTTACAAAACGACAAAAAGGAATGTTTCTTTTAACATATGCGGTGACAACGACCTTTTCCGCCGCAGTGAGTATTATTTGGTTGTTGGCTTCCTAAACAATCCGTAATGTTTTTTAAAATGAAATAAAAAACATAAACTCTTTTATGTATTTTTCTATTGATAAGGGTTTTTATAATGGATTTGTTGTGTCCATATATTTCAGTGATATATTGTGATCGGAATGTGGAAATTGTTTCTTTCCATTATGTTTGTTTTATGTCTTATGATTTTATAATGGTACTTGGACATTTGATCGGTGGTTACGTGATAAACCATATGACGGGCGGTGCAGTGAATAACAGGATAGGTGGTTATGTTATAGCCTCCAATGAATTGGGTATGGAAGTCGGCCATATGGCTATTCCATTAAGTGATATGTGTGGAAGTCGACCGTATGGTTATTCCATTTATGTATGTTTATGTCCCAAATTACCTTTATATGTTATGTGATATTTATATGGTTTTTATGGTAATATTTTGGTTACAAAATGGTATGTGATGATTTTTATTCAGTGAAGAGTTTTTACTACTTTATAAAGGTGAAAAGTATTACATTAATAAATTATACATGGTTTATTTGTTGTTTTGATAAACAATTAGTTTTCATTCATTGTGTATCCCTTACTGATCTTTTTATGCTCACCCCAAGGTTTTTGAAATGTTTTTCACAGGACTTGATGTGGAATAGGGTCACAGATGGGATCAAGGGAAAGTCATGCTATATAAAACATGGAACTAGACATGTTTCTTTTTAAGAGTTTTTATTCAATGGAAACTTAGTAGAAGTTTCTACTTTTTAATCTTTTGAGATGTAATAGTTATGTCCTAATTCTCTAAAACTCTAAACCTGAAAAGATCCTCAATTTGAATTATTCATTTACTTCAATATTAAATAAGGTTTAAGGTCGGGGCCTTATAGTTGGTATCAGAGGTCGGTTTAGATAACTTTATGAGTTAGAAAATTTTTAAATTTAGAAATTAATTTATCATATGATTGAAATGATATAGCATTTACATATTACCATGTTGCTTCACCTAAGGTATTTCAGTATTAATAATGTTTTTTCATAGATGAACAGATAATTTTTTTTTGGAAGGCATACTGAGGGAAATGACCTTCCGAATCAGCATACTAAGATTGTCAGAATCAGAATTGAGCAGTTTACTGCAGTGATGGCTCAGTTGATTCAGGAGTTGAAAAGAAGATTGGTGAATGCTCTAGTTTTTGCACTTCCTTCCAGGAATGGTGAGTTTTTTATCTACAATGATGCTTCATTGAAAGGACTTTACTGTGTCTTTATATTGAATGATTAGGTTATTGCATATGCTTCAGTCTGTTGAAAAACTCATGAGGTAAATTACCCTACACGTGATTTGGAATTAGCTGCTGTTGTTTTCACGTTAAAAATTTGGAGGCATCATTTGTATGGAGTAAAGTGTGAAATATATACTGATAAAAAAATTTAAAGTATATATTCACTCAAAAAGAATTTAACATGAGACAGAGGAGGTGGCTGTAATTAATAAAGGAATATGATTGTATAATTCATTACCATCCTGGAAAAGCAAATAAAGTGGTTGATGCTTTGAGTCGAAAATGTATTGCTTTATTAACAAGGTTGCATTTGGAATGTGATCCTTTGGTTAAGAATTTGATGAACTTTGGCATATAAGTTTTTGGTGCACGATGTTCTTCGGTTTTGTTTTAGGTATCATTGAAATTAACTCTATCAGACAGAAACAAGAAAGCACAGAAGCAAGACAGTGATTTGCAGAAAAAGGTAGAGCTAGTTCAGAAGGGTAAGTTGCCTAAATTCAACATTGATAATGATTGTGTTTTGAGATTTGGGAAGAGATTGTGTGGGCCTTGTGATTCATAGTTGATGAGAGAGTTGTTATGTGAAGCTCATAGTTCTCCATTTTCAGTTCATCCTGGTAGTAATAAGATGTACATAGATTTGCGGGAGTATTGCTGGTGGGATGGAATGAAAAGAGATATTGCGGATTTTACAGTGAAGTGTTTGACTTGTCAACAGGTTAAAGAAGAGCGGAAGTTACCGAAAAGGATGATTCATCCTTTACCAGTACCAGAGTGGAAATAGGAGAATATATCCATGGACTTTGTTATGTGATTTCCAAAGACACGTCGAGGTAATAATGCAATCTGGTTTATTTTTGATCTCTTTACTAAATTTCCTCATTTCCTTGCTATACGAGATACATTTTACTAAGATCAACTTTCCCGTTTGTATCTTAAAGAGATAGTCTGGTTACATGGAGTTCCTCTCTCCATTGCATCTGATCGTGATCCCAGGTTTACTTCTATCATTTGGAAAGGCCTTTAGATGTCGTTCGGTACTGAATTAAATTTTAGTACAGCTTTTCATCCTCAATCAGATAGGCAGTCAGAATGAACAATTCAAACATTTGAAGATATGCTATGTGCTTGTTCGATGGATTATCAGGGAAGTTGGGACCAACATCTTTCTTTGGTTGAGTTTTCATATAATAAAAGTTCTCATTCCAGTATACAGATGGCTCTGTTTGAATTATTATATGGTAAATGGTGTTGAACTCCAGCTTTTTGGGATGAAGTAGGTGAAAGGAAGCTGATGGGACCAGAATTGGTAGAAGAGATGGCAGAAAAAGTTCAGTTGATTCAGAAACACATGAGAACAACTCAGAGTAGATAGAAAAGTTATGCGGATAACCAGTGGAAGGATCTATCTTTCGAGGTAGGTGATCATGTTTTTCTCAAGGATTCTTAATGGAAAAGTGTGATGCGATTTGGTAAGAAAGGAAAGTTGAGTCCAAGGTTCATTGGACCATATGAAATTCTGGAGAATGTTGGATTAGTTACTTACTGAGTGGCTTTACCTTCGATTTTATCTCAGTTACACAATGTTTTTCATGTTTTGATGTCGAGAAAGTATATGCCAGATCCATCTCATGTTTTGAGCCCAGAGGTAGTTCTGTTGAAAGAGAATCTCTCTTATGAAGAACAACCAGTACAGATTCTTGACCAAAGAGAGAAAGTGTTGCGAAATAAGGTAATTCACCAGGTAAAGGTTTTGTGGAAAAACCATATTGTTGAAGAGGCAACGTGGGAATCTAAAAATGCTATGAGGGATAAATACCCCCAATTATTTTGGTAAGCGAATAAAATTGCGAGGACACAATTACAAAAAGGGGGGAAGGATATAATATCCCAGGGAAATAAAGAATAAAAAATTTTCATATTTATTAATATTTGTGAATTAAATATTAATTTTACTTTAAAGGGGTTGCTATGTTCGATAGCGTACCTGATACACAACAAAGAGTTTCTTTGAAATCATATGTTGCACACTAGTAACAAAATAATATTATTTGAAAAGATAGTTAACACGTAGCCGTTGTATTGGCGGGAATGAATAGAAAGAACTAAAATAATATTACATATGTTTTTTAAATGGTTTTACATTTGTCCAATAAATGATAAAGGCTTAAAATAAGAAAAGATTTCAAATTTAGGCTTAGATACTCTAATATTCACTATAGGTTGAATTATCGCCTTTTCATGGAGAACCTTATTTAAATATAGTATTGGCCACTCTTATACATTCTATTGGGCCAAATAAAACTCTTCTTTAGAATTGGGACATCAAAATTTACTTTGTGTAAATTTTTGTTATTTTTCCTATAAAGTTCATTTTATAACGAATAGTGAAAAATGTTGTATTTTAATTCAAAACCTCTTTTTAATCTAATTTATTTATTTGATTATATTATCTTCTAAATTGCATTTAAAGTGAAATTAGAATATATTTTTACCATTTAATCCAATAGTGGTCGTTGGAATTAATTTAACTCTGAAATCGGGCTTAAACTCCTGTCAATATTTTGATACTTATTGTTTCATAAAAACACGCTATTTGTTTTGACAGCGGGAATTAGATATTAAATTAATTAATGTATCTTATCATTTTTAAATTTTGTAAAATAGTCATCATTTTTGAATTCGAAATTTCAAATATAGCTTAGGGTGAATTTTTGGTATTTTTCTGAAAAACTTCAATTTTTGATGAATAGTGAAACCACTAAGTGGTACATAAAAAAACTGATTTTTCGTTTAAATGAGATTTTACCACCTCTGTGTTTTGAATTTCAAAAATCCGACATACATGGTTTTAATTAGGAAGTAAAATGTGGTTCAATGGGATTAAAATAATTTTTTGGTGAATAGTAACTATTAAGTTTAATAATCGCGATTAGAGGTAATAAGTGCAGTTTAGGGTAAAAATAATGTTTTAATAATATTAAATGGCTTAGACACATGTCCTACCCTAATTGGATGTGTCATGGCCGACCAAGACAGTCCATGGGTCATCTTGGGGACCCCATGGAGCCACTTTGCTAGGAAAATGACATTAATATCTTTTTATTTAAAGTTAAAATAAAAATGTCACAAACATGAGTTGTTTTACTAAAACAATTTTTAAATGAGGTTATACAAGTAATATTTTTTACTATAAATATTCCTTAAAAATCTAAAAAAATTTCCTAGATCATGATATTTTTTTCTATAATTTTTTCACATTAAATAAATTAAATTATTTATGGCACCATCATGATGCAGCGATTAGCTCATTATTTAACGATTTAAATAAAATGAAATGATTATGTAAAATATAAGACATACACTTATAAAAACCCAATTTTATGGGTTGATTTCGAACCCTTATCACATTATACTCTAAATATATAATTATGGGACCTTTTTTATCGGAAAATCATTTTATAATAAAGTAACCTTTTATAACTTTCCAAGAGTGCCCCTCCTCTCCTCTTATAAAAGGCCCCCACCTCTACCTCCTTACCCACACCTCTCAAGCCTTTGGTTCGGCCAATCTATTCCCACTTTCTCTGTCCACATCCCTCTCTTACTCCTAGAAGCCTCATGTTGGGCAGAAGCCTTCCCAAGGAAGCCTTTGAGCTCAAATCAAAAAGTGTTACCCGTTTTATAGGCAGTGTATTCTCTTGTGTTCTTATGTTTTATTGTGCTTATCCAACCCCCTAAAATATTTTTATTAATTTCTTTTGTAACAACACCAGTATCCTCAATATACTATGATTTCTTTATAAGATGTATTTGAGCTAAACTTACACAAACCTTCATCTAATAGTTAATGAACATACTGTTTCTGTGGATGGCGAATTTCTGCCTCACGAAATGATGATTGTTCAACAATAATATAACACCGTCAAAGGTGGCCATTAAGATGACACTATATTTATATATGATATATAATCTGGTTATGTTTTACTTAAGCTTCTGTATTTTTAATTTGTGGCATACCTTTATGGTTTCCGTTGTGGGTAAACACAATAATTTCATTTTAGGAAGTGCGGACTACCTCCCCCTCAAAGTGATTTGATTCGTTAATGCCATATGTGGGACGTATAAAGGATTTAATTAATGATATTATATATGATATTATACTAGAATTATAATATACCTTTATATCATTATGATTCTATTCGATAAAATATGAAATATAAATGAAAGTAGCGTTCATGCGTACGTACGGCTTACCGTCTCCATGAACGATGCATTTCATTTCTTACCTCTAAACGTTATGTAATATTATAAACGCATGTATATACTAGATATATATTATATATATTATATATACATCATGAGTATAACTCTGGATATAATGGATACACGAACAACTTGTAATTATAAAGAGTTTATTATTGGCTCATGTACCAATGATCATTAAAACAACCTTTATTAACTTAAATAATTACATAGTGTTCATAACATGGTAATAAGTGATATAAAAGGAATAATTAACTTGAAAAAGGTTATTAAGAAAGTAGAAATTAACTCAAGTTTATTATTTAGGATGTTAAAGAACGATCGAGTAAAGTCAGACCCAAGGTAAGGGACTTCATTTCAATCTCCTTTCATTGAGGCATATTTTGTTTTATACACAACTATCCTTTATACGGTGTATAAACCCATTTGACTTTTAATTTTATAAAAAAGGAATGTTTTTCTATGAAGCGTTTTACAATACAAAAAAAAGGAATGTTTCTTTTAACATACACGGTGACAACGACCTTTTCCGTCACAGTGAGTATTATTTGGTTTTTGGCTTCCTCAACAAGTAGTAATGTTTTTTAAAATGAAATAAATACCATATACACTTTTATGTATTTTTCTATTGAAAATGGTTTTTATAATGGATTTGTTATATCAATATATTTAAGTGATATATTGTGATTGGAATGTGGAAATGTTTTCTTTCCAGTATTTTTGTTTTTATGTCTTATGATTTTTTAATGGTACTTGGACATTTGACGGGTGGTTACGTGATAAACCATATGACAGGTGGTGCTGTGAATACCAGGATGTGTGGTTACGTTATAACTTCCAATGAATTGGGTATGGAAGTTGGCCGTATGGCTATTCCATTAAGTGATATGTGTGCAAGTCGACTGTATGGTTATTCCATTTAAGTATGTTTATGTCCCAAGTTACCTTTATATGTTATGTGATCTTTATATGGTTTTTATGGAATCTTTTTTTACAAAAGGGTAAGTAATGATCTTTTATTCAGTGAAGAGTTTTTAGTACTTCATAAAGGTGAAAAGTATTACTTTGATAATGTATACATGGTTTACTTGTTGTTTTGATAAACTAACAGTTTTCATTCTTTGTGTATCCCTTACTGAGCTTTTTATGCTCACCCCAAGGTTTTTGAAATGTTTTTCACATGACTTAATGTGGGATAGGGTCAAGGATGGGATCAAGGGAAGGTCATGCTATATAAAACATGGAACTAGACATTTTTCTTTTTAAGAGTTTTTATTCTATGGAAATATAGTAGAAGTGTCTACTTTGTAATCTTTTGAGATGTAATAGTTATGTCCTTATTCTCTAAAACTATAAACCTGAAAAGATCCTCAATGTGAATTATTCATTTAATTCAATATTAATTAAGGTTTAAGGTCGTGGCCTTATATCCTAAATGTGAATTATTAACATAATTCAAGGTTATGTATTGTTTACGGTAGTTTCCATACAATTAAAATTGAAAAAAAATCTCCAATCTGGATTTTCAACTAAACTGGTGGTTCTAGGGATGATCATCTTCTCCTCCCTTATAGTTGTATTGATAATACTATGATAAATTCTGTCTTTTCTTAATCATATAACTAGGAATAGACACCTGAGTATGAAGTGGGTATATATAAATAGTTATCCTTCCACAATTTAATATTTCCATGTCAAAACATCCACTACACCTTTTCCATCCAGGCATCCATATTCTAAATCATTTCAACAAAATTCTGTATGTACGCCTTTCTCATACTGCCCAGATTCTCCATTCTTCCACATAATTTGCATTTATAAATCTCACCTATAAGCATTTCACTATAAGGAAACCATGATAAAACCTGACGAACATACGATACATGGTTCTTAACAAACATATTATGTATACTACCCCATTCTCAATAATCTTTATCATACCCTTTCTGTAATCTCAATGTAATTATTATACCTTCTTAGAATCCTAGATGAATGCATTGACAGTCTTTTTCAAGCTCATTTATGGTCCCCTTAGGCACCTTGATTTCCAAAACATTTTCTATTTTTATAGATGTATGTATAATGGTCACAAATGTAATTATTCTATTAAATTATATGATTTTTATTTTCTAGTTAAAAGATTGGTCTATGATAATGGTGATGATTACTTCAAATAAAAGTTTCATTCTTTTTCCATACAAAATAGGTTCTTTGAGTAAATACAACTTTTTGTTCATCATTTTCATCCTAATATTAACTTATATTTTTTTCTAAGTCATTAAATAAATTATTTAGGATATTATCACTTCACTCTTCTTAATTTATCCATTGGGAACTCAATTTTATATAGGAAATCATTACAAAATAGAAAGAATTTGGGGACATTTTATTTATAATAATAAAGAAAAAAATTTATTCAGAGGATATAATTTATGGAATAAAACACCCCCTGATATTTCTATAAGTTAGTATCTTTACTCATCCATTCCACATATTATGTTTTTGGTCAGGGACTCTTGTGGAAATATTAATGAGATGGGTGATAGTATATCTCGATGTATTAATCCAGGAAGAGTCTTGAAAAATCAAAAAACTGTTTCCCATGACTAAAATGCAGATCCATTTTGAGAAATACGATCTATAGAATTAGTCATAAACCTACTCATTGATACCATATTTCCTCATGATCCTTTTAATAACACCAAAATCTATTTGGTTAGATTCATTTAATGTTCCCATATTAATCAAAATAATATATCAAATAATATACTTGTTGATATTATCGACCATTTATTTTTTAATCCCAATTTCCTCGTGTATGCTGTATTATTTGATGAAGACATGATGTTACTCAAAAACTAGCCTACGAATAAATCATATGAGCCTCCTATAAATGATTTCGGTGAGAATAATTTTGTATAAATTACACTGGTATGTAATTCTATAATGGTTTTTCATAATGGTATTTTTATCTTTTAGGATCAGAATAAACATTGATCCACACACTTATATTTTAATAACTCTACCTAAATAAAAATAATTCACCACTTCCATCAAATGTTACATAATGATTTTCCATTTATCCATATAAGAATATCTGTAGAAACTTGCAGGTTTGGGCACACTTTAGGGGTTTTATACAAGAAATTGATTCTTTGATATTGTTCTCTTATGAAATTTTCTCTATATCCACATTTTCCATATCCTCCACTATAATTGTTATACTATAAAGAATCTTTTACTCTTTTTCACCCATATTTTCACTCATCAATCACTGTTAAGTGATACCGAACGTATTTCATCAAATTTTATTCTTGAATGATTCCCTAACACATCTACATCCCTGATATATGATATGTATTTAATCATAATATTAATCCTTCTAGACACACTCTTCTCCTTCACACATTCATATATTATATATTTGTTTTTATACATATATCTGAGCTATCGAATTAAAAATATTTTACATCATAATCATTTTGATTTCTATTAATTTCTCAGATTGTATATATATTTTTACTGAATATATATATAACGTTCCCATCTTCCCAATTTTCTTGAAGCCCATATTGTAGCCTCTATGGATCATTTTTAATCATTACTGGGATAGAATTATTTTCTATTTTGTAATATTTTTTCTCCAATAATCCCTTCATCGATAAATATATAGGATTAGTAAACCCACCCACGATAAACCTTACACATGTTTGTATCAAGAACACCTTACAACTTGCTTGATTTAATTATCTTGTGACTATCTTGTTGAGTAGAATAATTGGTTCCCTCTCCTACCCCCACTCTTTAATTTCACAATGATTGGTTAGTGTTGGGGAATTGAATAAGTAATACAAGTAATAGAGGATTGGGAAAGGAATCAATAACATGCATCTTGAAAATACATTACTCCAATCTTCTCTAAATCCATTCAATTCATTTTTTTGTTATACCTTATGTATATATTTCCAAAATAATAAAAGTCCATTATCCTATTTTGGGTAAATAATTCAATGAATTATTCCCTTACTTTGATGAGATACACCACATTATCTTTATTTTCTCACGTGTATGTTATAGTATTTTAATATCCTAAAATGATTTATGTTAAGGTCCTTGGGTGGATGATATATAGATACATCAAAAATATGATCTGTTTTTTCACCTCACATTTGGCATACATGAAAAATATATGGTTATCTACTACCCTAATAGTCACATTGTTTGATATATATTGAGGTGATATGTTCATTTGATCCATTGAAACATTATAGATATAAAAAAATAATTTTTTTTTGTTTTTTATGGATTCCCATGAATGAATTTTGAAAAACTAATTCACTTAATGAAAGAAGATATGGAATTTACATTTTTCTTTCTCATTAGACTAGACTGAACTGTAACATGGTTTCTTTAAACATTATTATTATGCAAGGCTCTCTTTAATTGATCCCACAGACCCCTGCTGTTTTCTCTAAGTTTTGAAATTATATAGACGTAATGGGTGATTGAAATAACTCTTGGGGACCCCATTGTTCTAGAGGATGAGCAATATGATATTAAATAATCATTATCTAGTGTATGGGTGAGCCGGTCGATTTCTATAGACAAAAGGATACTCATCTAATGAAAACACTTCCATGACATTTAGGATGATAATGTCTCAAACTCACCTACTATGGCTCCCATTGTAGAATTTTTTTTACATGTACAATGACTATATTGAAAAAATTTATCATCCTATGCTAACCGAATAATTAGTTCTAGAATGTTTTCCAAATCAACCCCTTTCAGGGGGGTCCTAGAGAAGTCTATTACAATTTATTTTCTAGAGTTTTTATTCTTATTATAATTTCATACTCATTATTATAAAATATAACATGATTAATTTTAGTTAAATCCTTCATGTAGAACATGGAATAATAATAATATTTATTTAATAATAATACTCATTTATATGTTTTGTCCCTAAATTAGAAGAAGAATAAATTAAAAAATGACAATATAGGAAAAAAAACATACATAAAATAATTCAATATTATCTTCGTAACCTTTTATATTAAGTTTCTATTATGGAAATTACCAGAAATGACATGGTCAAAAATGCGGTAGATGCTTATTTGCAATGGAAATATGGTATTTTATAGAGTACATTTCTAATATAAATAATTCATTTGAAGGTTTTATTGAAGGTACATTTTATATGTGAGGGGAGTGACACTATTGTTAATGTTTAAAAATTGAAAATAATATAAAGTCATTTTTAATCGAATGTGGCACTAAAGAGAACCAATTTAAAAAATCAATGAAATGGATTGTCCAAATCCACTCACAGAATCATTTTTGATCATGTATTAGTTATAATTTTGGCCTTATCTAATAGTTAAACCATCCCTTTAATTCCTTTTAACCCTATCTGTGGTAAAACATTTTTACCATGGTAAATTATTTATTTTATCACAGATTAATTTGAAATTGTTAAATGATATTTATCATTATACATTTGAGATATTATTTATATTATACAGTATTCAATTCATAGATGGCTATAAAATTATGTTTAATATATGAATGATAAAAATAAATGAAAAAAAGTTTGTTTTGAAATGTACTTTTATGAATATAAAATATGTTTTGTGAAATGCATTAATAAAATGGATTATAATAAGAATTCATTGTTTTTAAATATAAATTCTAGTTATGAATCATTAAAACCAATAAAATAAGAAATTTAATATAGAAATTACTTAATTGAGAAAAGGATCCAAAATAGTTCTTTTTTTTTAATATAGTTATATTCAAAAGTATTAAACATATATTTAGGAAAAAAATATTTTAAAATATATAATTTTACTCTTTTGAATAAATATCTTTTCATGAAAAATATATTTTATAATATTTTTATATTCATTAATCATGGTGATGTCATAAAAATGTTTATATTTGTAAAACACTATTTTCCCATATTCATAATATTATCAACCATTTTAAGAGAAACAAGAAAAATCACCTAAAGTTAATTATTACTAATAAATATCAATTTAAATTCTATTTTCTCATGTTAAAACTATAAATGTAAGAAAAATTAATGTTATTATAGAAGAATATAACATGGATAGATAATATGAAAAATGATATTTTTAAGAATAAAATGAATCAATGATTTACCGTTAAAATAAAAACTAATACCATTAATAATTTCAAACATTTGTATTCTTAACTCATACATAATAAACTGCTTATGGCCTAAAAACATCGAAAAGAAATATAAGTATCATTGGTAGTAAATGTGGTGTTTTTTATAGAATGGATATCTTAGTGATTTCCATGAGACTTAACATTTCATATGGAGGGTTTTATCATGTTATATTTATTAAAGATAATCTTGGGATTTGTCTAGGGAAAACCATAAAAACTAAAAAATCATTAAAATGCTATAAAAATGAGATTCGTATAGAAACATCATATTTATTGATTCCTTTTTTTATTTAATATATATGAATTTCATTAATATATTATCTTTATTTATATATATTAATTGAATGGTTGAGTTATAATAGAAATATTTTATTTTTTAAATATCATTGATTTATTTTAGATTGATGTTTTGTATGAAATATTCTATTTGAAAAAATTATTAAAGGATAATACATATAAATTTACAAGGTAATTTTATTCTGGAAGAAATAAAGGGGTAGGATAATATACATACAATAACCCAAAAATGTTATTGGATTATTTTAGTGACTACAGAGGAGTAACATTCAGTGTTTCCTGCATAAAAAGATCATTTCCCACAATATCTCACCTCGATATGATTTAGTTTTCAATAGATTATGTATAGTATATAACATCTAGAATAATGTAAATTTATTTTAAATATGTAATCTATGAGATGAAACACATCCATTCCCCTATCAATGTTGATTATATTGAGGCTCTTTTGCATATTATGATAGTGAATAAATACTTTTCATGTTCCTCATTAATAATTGAATGATGTTATGGAATTGTGGGTCCTCCTCAGGGTTCAGTTATAAATTACACTATATTCCCTACTGGTGTGTCTACTATGGATGTCTTTCTCCTTATAACGATGACGATTAATCATGATTTTCATCCTAATGAAACTAGTTATGGTAGCCCTTTTCATATCATGATGATCAGCCAAAACTATGGTCTTTCACATAAAAAATGATAATAAACCAGTTACTATGATGGTATAACCCATGGGAACTAGGATGATAAATGTTGATTTACTATGTAAGTCATAGATTACATAGGTTCCCCCTAAAATAAAGAAAATAACCGGGGTGTTGATCATTCATATAATGTTAGATCTAGCCTCAACCATAATGACCCTCCCTATAGTGCCCATTGTGAAGGCCCTAGTAAAGATGAATTATCTTCCCATTAAAATATTCCTCTCTTTATTTAAACTTCTTTCTGAATGTCTTCCTACCAAGTGGAAATCATGAAATTTCCTCATGTCACATTAGGTTCCTTATCAACAATTATAGTCAACTATTTCAAATTGTGTGATAGTATATAGAACATATCATCATCTGTACCTACACCAACTTGTACATGATATGATTCATTTGAGGAGATTTTTAATTATCATTAATCATATAAAAATCACGAAAATAAATTACCATCATGGTGAGATATATTTTAATAATCCCTCAATGATTATTAGAATAACTCTATAGTTTTGTAGAAATAATTGGATGGGTACATATTAGCAGTCATGTTTTGTCCCATAATCATTCACCTATAAGAAATTATAGGTTAATTAATAAAATAATACATACGTTACTTTTATTTAGAGTCCTAAGAATGATGCTGAGGCTATTTACTTCTTATATAGATTGAATGTATACTAGAAATGAAATTTAAATTAATTAAAGAATAATCTGTCTAAATAGATATAAGGTTTATATTATTTATTTTACACATATTTATGAAATAAGATATTTCCTTTATATACATGTATTTAAATATAGAAAAATAGAATTAGTAGAAATGTTATACAGTGAACAAAAAAGGATAATCGGAATGGTAGTTCATAAGTAATAGTAGTCGATCATAATATTTCTTATTACAAGATTGTATTGATTCAAGATTCTAATAATAATTTCCAAACATAAATCCCATGTTTGGACTAAAAACATTGAGACATTTTTTTATTATTTGAATAAAATTATTTATGGAAATTTAATACTAAAATAATAGTTCAACACCACATGTACCATAAATATACATTAAAATTAATTTTAGTTATAAAATTAAAAATCTTATGTGATTATGGAATTAAATTTTTTTATCAAATGAAAATAAATTTTTTTGATTTATTTATACCCATATATTTTCCACAATTGAGAGATGATAATCGATATCAAAACAAACTACTTATCATGTCTTAGAAAAGATTTTATTTTAAATAATGGTGCATCACAAGTATTTTTATTGTTTGTTCAAAATGTACACATAAAAAATTATAATATAATGGTAACATTATAATACTAACTTATTAAATTATATTAATTCTCAATGATGTAAATGAGTTCACATGGTAGTGATTGAGGGATATCTAATCTAGATTATCATAGAATATCTTATTAATTTCATAATTGATCATATATTAAATGTTGGTGTTATTCCTAACGAATTTTTTTTATATACATCAATGTCATGGACGTATTCAATGGGTGATATCTGATGAGGGACTTATATATTTTAAATCAACCATTTTTTCTTTTCAAGGCATATTTTGTAAACAGAAGTTCAACAATTAACCATATGAAAACTATATAGTCGAGTGGATATCAAAAAAATTGATAAATATAAATTATAAATATACTACAGGTATTATTTGAAACTATTTTTGGAAATATATCCTTAGATACAAATAATAATAAAGATAGTATGGTGCATCAAGTTGAATGTCCTTATAGGAAAAAAGGATATAAAAGTGTAATAAATATATAATATATTTACAAAAAGGATTTATATAACTATAATTATAGTTGGATAATACATGGTTTATAAGGGATAATCCACTAGATAATAATTATTTGGAATATTAATATTAGACTCCATTATGCTTAGTGAGAGGAGTAGTTTAACAGACACATAATTTTTATTAATTAAAAACCAAAGTGGTGGATTATGTTCCCAACGGTGGGTGATACATATATTAATCTTTTAGAAAAAAACATCCTATAAAAGTAGTAAATAATGTTCTTCTACTATTTAAAAGTATGTATAAATTCATCTGATGGATTCTAGGTATCAAAAAATAATGCATTCCATATTTCAAATTTTTCAATGACATGATATTACTAGTGAGTATTCTATAATGTATACACATAGAGGGTACACTATTGTAACTATATATCATGATAAATTATTAAGAGAATAGTATATGATAAAACTTATTCACCATTAATCCGGACTAAAATCCATTATGAATATTTTTTTTCAAATAATATATTATTGATAATTTTATTGGACTATTGATAGTCATGGAAACCTCATTTATTGTAATCCTTATAAATATTACCATATGATGTGGACATATGTGGTAATGTTTTGTATATATATTCTAGGAATAACTAAAATGGTCAACAAAAACAATAAATATTATAAAAATAAAAAATTGCATAAATTCATTTTTGAATAAATCATGCATAGTGATATTATAATACTTATTGGGAAATGAATAAGTGCCATGTGTCGTGAGAAGGTTCATGGGAGTAATATTTGTTTTCATGATTAATATGTTAAAAAAATGATATACCAATGTTTTGTATTATAAGATTTTGATGACTATGGAATAAAATTTCTCCATGTTTGACAAAAAGTATAAAACATGTTATGGGGAATAAGATATTTTAAATAGATCTATGAATTTTCTAATCCTAGTCATAGTACATAAATTAATATGGTATTGAAAAATACCATTTGAAACAATTCATGATTGAATTTTTCTATTCATACAATCCTTCTATTAGATTAATCTACGCAATAAAAATAGATATTGGAGAATTTAAATAATTTCACAAGATTATTTTCTCATAATTCATTTATTTGGACATGTTATGTAATAAATTTGATTGTAATAATTCATAAAGTATAATAGGTTAATATCAAATAGATTCTAAAATATTTCCTAAAATCATAGTTAGAAATATCTGATAGTACATGGAAAAGTAAAACTAGAAATGTCCATAGTGTTTAGAGGTATTTTAATACTAATTATCAATTGAATCAAACACTTATATTTTTTTCAATTTGATCAAGTATTATGTATATGAATACAATAATATAAATGAAAAACATATTGCAACCAGTGGTTTCCAAACATTCAATATCATAGAACATTTCTCCATCTGATGTAGCTTATGAAGCCATTTACCAATGTCCTATTCTAAATTTTGGTTATACTGAATGAATCTGATTTATCATTTTGTGAAAATATTTCACCATGGATTTATTCAGGATTTCAAGATTCTGATGTGTAATTTTTTTGATACTTGTTCATATTAGAACATGAGGTATTTTCTTATGATAGTAATGTTTCATTAAATAGATTCACTGAACAGACATGTGGAAAAAATGAAACAATCCATAAAAATGTGGTATATATTGAAACTATATCCAAAATTAGAAGAGGACTGTTTTACACAAGGGGAATAAAAAATCGTTACAATATGGATCTATTATTAGTGTGATTTTTTGTGGTCAGTTTTCTAGAACAAATGAATTTATAATTTTGATTATAAGAATATTCAAATGATTAAATATTAATATAATTATCTCATTACATATTGATTTTTATTCTAAATAAAATTTATGTCATATTGACATAGATTTTCTATTTCATTGATAAGGTTATTGTAGTTTCCATATTTGAAGAGAGGATGGATAAGTTATGACAATATCTCTCAAATATTGTTCTATAGTCATATGACCTACTATGATAGTGAAAATAGAATATAGGTTCTCATATGTGAGAACACGTAAGAATTTGAGTCTTATTCTTATTAATTTATAACTTGGTAATCTACATGATTGGAGATCTTGAGAACATACCCTCGAGTAAGAAGTCATCATGTTTTTATTTTAGTAGATATTCCATTCTACGATTCTGTGTAATTGTCCTTAGACATTAATATTGTTGTTAATTATTATCAATACATGAATACTAATATTTAATAATGTAATCCAATATTCTATACGTTGGAGGGATGTAGGGTATATTTGGGGCACCACGAATGACATGTTATTAATTGTTAGGTAAATAAAGGATTGTTCCCTTCCATATTTATGTCAGTTTATATATCATAAAGATGAATAAAATATAACTATCTCATAAATTCTATGGCCATAGGGTAATTATGTTTTTTTCGGAAAGTATAAAAAATATGTCTCCAACATATTGGTTGAAGATTTAAATGTGCATCCTATTTGATAAAATATTGAGATTAATGGATTATTTTACACATTGTGTGTTTATATATGGTGGTCAATATAATAAAATTTATATCATTCTCTTAGGTTCCATGGTCCATTAAAAAACACAAATTTTATACATTACTCAAGATTTAATAATGACTATAATAATTAATCTTAGTAGGTCACCAACTAATTAATTCATTTTATCATGATTAAATTCATCTTGAATTTATTTATTATCATAAATATTACTCTTACTACCATTGAATATTTGTATTAAAATTTTATTGATCACATATATTTTCATAGTATTAATAATAATTTATTCTTCAATAAATAATATATTTAGTTATGTGAAGATATAATAAATATTTAGTCATTGCATTTGGATGAAATATGTATTTTAATAAGTATTTTATAAATGTTTATTTTTTGGGTTATTAATCAAATATTTAAGTGTATAAAAATATGTATTCAGATATTCATAAAAATTGAGGAATATGAGTGGACAATGATTGTCTCTGCGAATGAAAGTAAACACATAAGCTAGTAAAATAATATTTATTATTGCAAGAGTTATTACACACCATTAAATAAAAAAATTGATTTGATTATATGACAGGAGTTCTGTTAATTATTATAGTTTTATTTATGTTAAGGTGTAGAAGTAAATAATTTTTTAATCTAAACCCCTGATCTATATACGGATGTTGATGTCTATTTTTTTGGTCAATTTAGAGTTCAGAATATTTTTTGACAACAAATATCACTCTTTAATTATCTTTTATTCATCTCAAGAATGAGTAAGAATACCTCAATCCTAAAGGATGTAGAATTGATCAAGATGAAAAATGAAATAATATTCATTTTCCTCACAATAACCCATATACAAATCTACATCTCTTAGAGATCAAAAGACCTTGCATGAATCACCACTACACAGATTCTACACATAGATCATAATAATGTAATGAAGGTATTGTGGAAATTGTTTTTCTAAAGACCAAAATCTACATCAAAGAATGTTCCTAAGACAATGTATCATATTTATTATTTTTATGAATAAATAAATAATAAATTTAACTAGTGATGATCTACTATTTAATTTTTATAAACAAAATATTTAATTAAATACTAATATAACCTGAAAGTTGGTTATGTTTCTCTCCCAACCATTATCATCATTAATCTATTTTTAAGTGGCATAAAATTATCACACCCCAGCTAAATGGACTTTCTAACTCCATTTTTTGTCAATGCAGTCCTCAAAAGGATCCAACTCAAGGAAATCGGTGAGGCCCATCCTAGGATAAGACCATCAGGATATTCTAGAAATGGTTTTACAATAACATGAATAGATAGGTGAGAGAATAACATGCCTTCTATTATATTATTCATTAAATAAAATGACACATAGAACACTAATAAAAACACTATAACATGAAATTTTATTTTATTTCCATTCTATTCATCCCCTATGAAACATAATACCCTTACTATGGAATATGGTCACCCATATGAAACTATAAAATTATTTTTTGAATAAGAGATTCTAGGTTCATAATATGCGTAGATATTCTAATTGCCTTAAATAAGATTCAATATAAATATCATTTCATTTGAAAATATCATCCAATAGAATGGATTTATTTATCAATATCCAAACCATAATTTCATCCACAATAGATATCTATTTGAACCATAACATTATTACTAATTCATTATGTATATAGTGGATAATAATACACTATTATGACTCCAAACATTGAAATTATATGACTCTAACTCTGAATAAATGGAGCAGTCTTGCTTGAACACTAGACTTATGTTTCCAATGACGATCTTATCCTCCTCATTTATCGTTGTGTTGATAAGACTGTGATACATGCAATTTTCTATAAAAGATCTACCATGGTATGCACACCCTAGGATGAAGGGTTTATAAAATTCTAGTTATATCTCCACAATTAAATATTTCATTTTCCAACAACCCACCACATCTTTTCCATCAATAGTTCCATCTTTTAAATCATGTAATACACAATTCTACATTTACTCTTTTCTAATGCTGCCCCAATTCTCCATTCGTACCTTTAATTATTATTTTTGAATATAACCTAAAAGTAACTATATATAATTAAATCCCTATTCATCCTCACCTACATACCCAACATGGTCCCTAACACACTTATTAGGTTCATACAACCTTTCTCAATCAACATTATCATACCCATTCACGAATACCAATGGAATTTTCATATCTTCTTGGCATCCTGGATGAATGTATTCTTGATTTTTTCAAGATAACTGATGGATCCCTTAGTCTCCTTGATAAATAAAAGAATTTCCATTGTTATTTATATAACAATACTGTTATCAAATTTTATTCTTCCCCTAAATGAGACTACATTATTTTTCTAGTTAAAAAGGTGGTATATGAAAAGGTTGAAGATTCATTCAAATAAAGTCGTCCAAAATTTTCCATCCAAAATGGATTCAAAAAGGTACTTATTGTGTGATTCCTCATTTTCAATTAGATTATATTTTATGTTTTTCCCATGCCTCTAAGAAAAAATAATATGTTATAAAGTCATATATTTTCCTAATTAACCCATTGGTAACTCAATTTTCTATATGACACTGTAATATATTTAAAGAAACTAATTAATATTAACCTTATACTAATAAAAAAAATTGATTTATAACTGGATATAATCTATAGAATAATATAATCCCAAATTTTATTTATATGAGTTTATATTTTCACTCATTCATGAAATATTTTCTGTTTCTTTTCAGGCCCTCTTGTGGGAATAAAAAAAGTCTAGGTGAGGAAGATCTCGATGTCTTAACTCAATAAGTCTCTTGAAAAATCAAAAAAACCTCCCAATAATATTGAAATGGTGTTCTGTGGCGAGACATAAATTATAATAAATATGTATTAATTCATCCCGTTGATACCAAATTTCCTCATAAACCATATAATAAAAACAAACTATTGTTTTATTTATATATTTCCTCTTCCATTATAATATTATATCAAAAAACCAATTTTTTGATATCATAGCCAATTTATTTTTCCATCCCAATTTTCCCTTATATTATCTGTCTTTGGGAGAAGAAATGATGATCTTCTAAAATGATCTTAGGAATAATTTATACAATCCCCCAATTCATTATGTCGGTGAGAACCATGTTGTTGAAATTTCACTGGCATATAATTCTGTATTGGTTGATTGAAATGGAATATTTATCCTTTGGAATCAGGATAAACATGAATGAACTACCCATTACTTAATAATTACACCACTAATATCACTATTGACTCAATGATTTTCCATTCAAACCCATAAAATTGTCTTATAAACTAGCATGGTTGGGTGCACTTTTAGGGTTCATACAGGAAATGGATTCTTGAAATCCTTCTCTCATGGAATGTACTAAATATCATCATTTTCAATATCCTAAAACATTATTGGTATAATTTGACTAAATTATTCATCTATTGGAACCCCTATATGCATTTATCCATCACTGTTAAGTGATATCTCAAGGAGATCATCAAAATTTATCATTACAAGCTTCCCCGGAACCTCCACATCCCCGATACAGGAGCTATTTTTAAGCCTAATATCTGTCATTCCAAACACACTCTTCTCATTCACACATTATTAAATTTAATGTTTCTTTCTATACCCCTATCATAGCCATAAATTATTTGGATTTTCTATAATATCCCATTTGAGTTCAATTAATTTCTCATAATGAATATTTTTGATACTAAACATGTGGACAATGGTGTCATTATCCCAATTCTCCAGAATCATATATAATAGCCTCTCAATTTATTTTATAATTTTTACTAGGAATGAATTATTTTTTATACTATATAATTTCCACTATTATAATTACTTCATCTAGAATTTTATATGATTACTTAACCCCACCAATGATGAACCTGACACATGTTTCTCTCGTGAACTCTTTACTACATGGATGATGCCTTTTTCATTGTCCTTCTTGTTTATTAAAATATTATGTTTCCTCTCCTACCCTCACTAATTAATTTCACAATGATAGTTGAGTTGTCTAGAATTGACCTAGTAATATAATTAATATATGATTGGGAAAATGAATCAATAACCTGTATCAAGAAAAGTCCTTTCTATTTTCTTCTACAAATCCTCTCAATTCATGTTTTTGTTTCACCTTCTATATATATGTACCAAAAGACACAGGTACAATATCCCATTTTTGTAACTAAATCTACAAATTATTCCATTACTATTATGATATAAACCACCATTCCTTTCATTTCACACATGTATGTCATAGTGTTTAAATATCCCAAAATCAATAATGCTGAGGACCTAGGTGGGAAGATAGATAAATACATCAAAAATATTATCCTTTTTCCTAACTCACAGTTTCATACATGAAGAAGATAATGAATTATATTACCCCAACAGACACACTAGTTAATATATGTTTGTGTTAGATGTCCCCTCGATCCATTGAAACATTGTTCATCTAGAAATTCCAAATGAGGGTGTTGCATGAATTCCTATGAATGAACTTTGAAAATAGTAATTCGCTTAATGAAAGAAGATATGTAATTTAAAATTTTCTTTTGTTCCCAAATGGACTAAAATAAAATATAGTTTTTTAAACATTTTTTATTAAGGAAGTGTCTCTTCACTTTATCTCACATACCCTTGGTGATCCATATAAGTATGGGTATCAAATATATGTAAGGGTGATGAGCTTACATCAGGGGGACCAACTAGGTTAAAAAAGTTGAGCCTTATAATTTGAAAGCCTCCTTACCTAGGCAATGGGTGGGCTTGCTGATTTACACAGTCTAAAATATAATCTTCAAACTGAAATACTTCCAACATATTGAGGAAGATAATGTCTCTACCTCATATTCTATGATTCAAAATATTGAAAAATTGTTCGTTATATTTAGTGATTATGTTGCTAAATCCATATCATCCACTACCAGAAGAAAAATTAATTCTATAATTGAGGTTGGATCAGCCCCTTTGGGGGGGGGGGGGGGTTCATATATAAGTCTATGATAAATTATTTACTAAAATTTTCAGTCTTAATATAATTTCATAGTAATTATTATCTAATATATCTTGAATCATTTTAGTTAAATGTTTCCTGATGAACATGGAATTTAAATGATATTTATTTAATAATAAAAAATATTCATATTTTTGTCATAATATTACAAGAAGTATAAATTAATGAATGATAATAGAGGATAAAATAAATATAGATAATAATTAAATATTATCATTGTAACCTTTTATATGTTGAAGGGATTTGCGTAATTTCAAGAAACTATAATCAAAAAATGAGGGAGATGCATTTTTTGGAATGAAATAAAATTTATTATAGAGGAAATTTCAAATATATATTCCTTTTAATGGGTTATATATGGTACCCTTTATATGTGAGGGTAGTGACACTATTTTAAAGATTTATAAATTTAAAATAATAAAAAGTCAAATTTAAGGGAATGAGGTACAAAATTGGACAAACATCAATAATCAATCAATGGGATGGTCAATATAGACACGAATAATAAATTTGATCATGAGTAATAATTATGGCCTTAAATACGGGTTTTACCCTCCATTTTGAACCATTAAACCCTATATTTTGTAAAACATTTTTCCAATGTAAAATATTTTACCATGGTAAACTATTTATTTTCTAATTTATTATGTTAAAATAAATTAATATTGTTGATTATGATACATCCTAATAGTATTTAAATTTAACAATATTAAATTCATATATTGATATAAAACTAATTTTAATATTGGTATGAAAAAACAAATGAAAACTAGTTGTTTTGAAAATATACAATTATGAATTAAAAATATTTTACGTGAAAATCACGAATAAAATTTGATATCATAATAATAACATATTTATAACTAAAAATGTTAGTCATAAAATATTTGGAATAATCCAATTCCAAATTTAATATCATAATTCTATAATTTTTGACAACGATAAAAAATATTTATTTTTTTAATAAAAATACAAATTATGTTCCAATGTACTAAACATATTTCTATAAATAAAAAAATTAATATAATATTTCACACATTTAGATTCACATTTTTTCAAGATACAATTTTTATAAAATTTGTATCCATTACTAAATTATGACGATTTCATAAAATTGATGATATTTTTTAAATATTACTTTTATCTATTCTCATAAAAATCAACTATTTATTGAAAAATAATTAAAATACACAATAACGTAATTTTTATATGATAAATATAAAATTGAATTCCATTTTATACAATTAAAACAATAAATTTGAAAAAAGTAATTTTATTATAGGTAAAAAAATTATGGAATATCAATTTTAAAATATATATTTTATGAAAAAATACATCAATGATATATTCTGAAAATAAACAGTTATACAATTATTAATTAAATGAATATATAATCGTAAATGTTGCATAATAAACACATTATTAACTAAAAATAATATCTATTGAAATTGTAATAAGTATTTATAGTGGAAAGTGTTGGTTTATCTAGCATAGACCTCTTAGTGAATTCCTTGAGCTTCAACTTCTCATATGGAGAGTTTTTTTCATGTTATTATAATTAGTGTTCAACAATGGATTTTTATAGGGAAAAATATAGAGTCTATAAATATTTACAATCATATAATAATGTGATTCATATGGAAACATCATACTTTTAAATTCTATTATTTTCTTGTATCTACTTAAATTTCAGAATTTCATTTTCTTTATTTATACATATTAATTCAGTGGATTATTTGTAATGGAAATATTTAATTTATTAAATATAATTATTTTATTTTTGATTGGTGTTGAGTATGAAATATTATATTAAAAATATATATTATGGAAAATATATAAAAAATATTTGGGTTTCACATTCTAGAGGAAAAATGGTGTAGGATCATATCCCTACAAAAATATAGAAATGTTTTTGGATTATTTAAATGATAGTGGAGTAATCACATATGGGGGATGCCACTCAGGAGGGTATTTTTCCAAACTAAGTGACCTAGATTATGATATAGGTTCCACCACATGTTTTATAACAAATAACAATTATAATAAAATCCATTTATTTGAAATATGTAATCTTGGATTATACATGCATCCATTTCCCTATCAACACTGATATTTCAGAGGATTTATAGAATATTTCTATAGTGGATAAAAAATTTACATATTCTTCATCAATTAGATAATGATGATATGAAACTGTATGTCTTCTTCATAGTACTATGATAATGAACTCTTTTTATCACCCTAGGGTTTCTTCCATAGTGGTTATCCCCTTAGTACTATGATGATAAGTCATGACTGTATTCCTTGTGAAAATATTTATGGATTCCCTCCTCGTATCATTATGATTGACCAAAAAAAGTCTCTCCCTTTAAAAAATGATCCAATACTAGTTACCATGATAGTCTAGCCCATGATAACCATGATAATATATTTGAATTTACTATATAAATCATATATTACATAGTTTCCCTATACAATAATCCAAATAACTTGTATTTTTTCTTCACTATAATGGTATATATGGTATCAAACACTGAGACCCGCCTTATAGTTCTCTTTGTGAAGGCCCTACTCATGTTTATTTATCATCTCAGCACAATGTTCCTATCTATATTTAGTATTCTATATATATGTCTTATTATCAATTTGAATCCATGAAATTTTATTTAGATATATCAGGTTCCTTATCAAGGATCACAGACAACTATTTAGAATGGAATGATTGTCTATGGAAAATACCATAATATGTTCAAACCTCAAATTATACACACTATGATACAGTTAATTAGATTTTTATTGATCCTTAATCCCACAAAGAACAAGAAAATAAATAACCATCATCGTGATAAAAATTTTAATAAACTGTTCTATATTATTATAATAACACTACTATTATTGGGAAATAATTGGATGAGTACATAATACCAGTAGTGTTTGTTCCCATGGCCATTTCCGACAAATAATTTATAGATTAATTTAATGAAAGATACATTCCTTACTATTATTATAAAAATATGGTATTGGTTTTCGACTTATAGTCTAGATAAAATCATTATAGAGATTCAACTAACCATGTTAATGTAATAAATTGGATCTGGGAAAAAGACGACCAAGAAGAGTTTTTAGTTGAAAGATAATCTAAGTCAGGGAAACTGTGTTTGTTGTTCGATTAGTCAAACATAAACCATATGATGAAAATATTTCATATATTCACTAGAACCTAGAGGAAAGGGGACACCCATTCATGGTTATAGTGCTAAAAAACAACATACTTTACCAATTCTATTTGACACATATCTTTACATTAAATATCATTTATACATCATGTATCATTTACATTCTAATATTCATTCTTGGTTATGATTTTAAAATAATTTTGAAATATATTTAAATACTATATCACATTCCCTTTGTATAAAATACACATGTTCCGATATATATGCAATTACATAATCTATAACATGTATTTATCATCATCAAAAAATTATACTCATGAGATACACTTTAAGAAATTTCATAAATTTCATATCATAGTAACTATGAGAATAGAATAAAAATATAAGGGTCATTATAGACGAATAATAAGGGTAAAAAGGTTATAACAATAATATATTATAAGTTATAAAAAGGGGCTCATCTGGGTATAATTATGTTTAAAATAAATTTCATACCAAAACAATATAGATCAAAAATTATATTTAATTAAATATAGAATGAAAAAACATAAAAAATTAATCAAAAGAGTTTGGTAACATTAATTAATAATCATGAACCATTAAATAATAACATATTTATAATAATATTAATAAGTATATCGAAAAAATGACCATATATATACATAACATAGTTGAGTAGGCTATATAAGGCCCCAGCCTTAAACCTTACTTAATCTTGAGTTATTACAAGATTACACATTGAGGATCTTTTCGGGTTTAAAGTTTTAGAGAATTAGATCATAAAACATGCATTACACTCCACATATAAAGAAAGTGGTTACATAAAGATAGTATTCTTCATTCCCATCAATAGAAACACATTTAAAATAAAACATGGATTATTTCTTGACACATCCTTGACTCTATCATCTTATCATGTACCTTTCCCTTGACCTGTGAAAAACATTTCAAAAACTTGGGATGAGCATAAAACTTAGTATGGGTTATAAAAAAACATGGAAAGGAAACATGAGTTCATATATACATAAGAATGAAATCATACTTTACCCATAACATAGGCACTCTAACATACCTCATAAAATCATGAATAAATCTTAGAAATCATAAGACATAAAGGTAACTTGAGGCATTCATAACATTCTTACGTAGGGAGTAACCCTCTTGGTTACGTTTGGAATACCCATCACAGTATATTACCTAAATCTCTTCGGAGAAACCTTAACTTTTCACTCCTTCACGTTACCCAATTCATTGGAGAGCTATAACGGGCTCACCCGCCCTTAGTTTATCACAGAACCACCCGTCTTCATAATAATTCCAAAGAACCATAACATAATCATATCACATAAAACATGCATAAAGGAAACATAAAATTTCCACATTTCAATCACGAGATATCAATACAACACATTGATATAAAAACATTATGAAAACCATTTTCAATACTAAAATAAAAGAAAAGTAAAACATGGTATTTATGTTTCTTTTAAAAAGAAGGTATGGCTTGTAGAGGAAGCCGAAACTCAAATAACGGTCACAACGGCGGAGAAGTCGTTGTCGCCGAATACATACGAAAAAAACATTCACTTTTTCGTTTAGTAAATGCTTCATATAAAAAATATTCCTTTTGAATAAACGTAAAAGTCAAAGGGGTTTATACACCGTATAAAATAAAGTTGTGTATAAAATAAAATATGCCTCAACGAAAGGAGATTGAGACGAAGTCCCATACCTCGTATCCGACTTGACCTGACCGTTATTTAATCTCCTAAATAATAAACTTGAGTTAATCTCTACTTGCTTATTAATATTTTCAAGTTCATTATTCCTTTTATACCATATTATGAACATCATGTAATCATTTACGTTAATAATGTTCATTTTGTCGGTATTTGGTTCTTAAGTCAAAAATAGATTTCTTACACTTACATATTGTTAATTTGGACATAGGTTCGTTATATCCAGAATTATATTAATGATTTGGATAACATATATATCATATATATTCATCATATACATGTATTTATAATATTACATCACATTTAGAGGTAAGAAATGAAATGCACCGTTCATAGAGACGGTAAGCCGTACGTACGCATTAACGCTACTTCCATTTCTATTTCAAATTTTCTGGAATGGAATCATAATGATATATAAGTATATTATAATTCCAGTATAAAAATATATATAATATCATTTACTTTATCCTTTACACATCCCACATATGGTATTAACGAATCAAATCACTTTCAGGGGGCGGTAGTCCGCACTTCCTAAAATGAAGATATCGTGTTTACCCATAATGGAAACCATAAAGGTATGCCCAAAATGAAAAAAACAGAAGCTTAAGGAAAACATAAACATATTATATATCATATATAAAAATAGTGACATCATAATGGCCACCTTTGAAGGTGTTAAATGAGTATTGAACAATCATCGTTTCGGGAGGCAGAATTTCGCCATCCATAGAAACCGTATGTTCTTTAACCATTTGATGTAGTTTTGTGAGAGTGTAGCTCAAATAAATCTTATAACAAAATCCTAGTACATTGAAGATACTGTTGTTGTTACAAAAGAAGTAAATAAAAAGAGTTTAGGGGGTTGGAGAAGCAAAATAAAACAAATGAACATGAGATAATGAATTACCTTTAAAAGTGCAACTCCTTTTGATTTGAGCCTAAAGGCTTCCATTGAAAGGATTATTCCCAAAGGGAATCCTCTAGGATTAGGAGAGGGATGTGGAGAGAGTAAATGGTCAGGTTTTGGCCGAGCCAAAGGCTTGAGAAGTGTGTGAAATGAGGTAGAGGTGGGGGCCTTTTATAAGAGGAGAGGAGTGGCACTTTTGGAAAGTAAAGAAATATTACTTTATTTGAAAATTTGTTTCGGGTTTAAAAGGTCCCACATTGATATAATTCGTGGATAAGGTGATAAGGGTTCTAAATCAACTCATCCAATTGGTTTTGGCCATGTGTAGTTCATAGATTTTACATTGTCTTTCCATTTTATTTAAATAGTCAAATAATGATGTCATCGCTTCATCATTATTATAATTTAATTTATTTAATGTCTAAAAATCATAAAACAAATACTATGATGTAGGAAATCTTTTTAGCTTTCCAATGAATATTTATAATCAAATATCTGATCTTTATAACACCATGTAATAATTGTTTTCGTAAAACATATTATGTTTGTGTCATTTTTACTTTTACATTAAATAAAAAGTTATTTATGTCATTTCCCAACCAAAGTGGATCCATGGGGTCCCCAAGTTGAACCATGGCTTGTCTTGGTCGGCCATGACACAACCAATAAGGTTGGGACATGTGTCTAGGTCATTTCATATTATTAAAGCATTATTTATACCTTAAACTACACTAATTACCACTAATCACGATTAAAAACTTAATAAGTTACTATTCACCAAAAAAAATATTTTAATCCCATTGAACCTCATTTTACTTCTTAATGACCACAATGTATGTCGGATTTTCAAAATTCAATACACATTAGTGGTAAAATTTCATTTAACTGAAAAATCAATTTGCTTGATTACCACTTAGTGGTTTCACTATTCATCAAAAATTGAAGTTTTTCAGAAAATTACCAAAAATTCACCCTAAGCTATATTTGATGTTCCAAATTCAAAAATGAAGTCTATTTTAAAAAATTCAAGTCATATAAGTCACATTAATTAATTTAATAATTAATTCCCGTTGCCAGAGCAAATAGCGTGTTTTTACAAAATAATAAGTATCAAAAGATTGACACCAGTTTAAGTCTAATTTCAAAGAGAAATTGATTCCAATGACCACCATTGGATAAAATGGTAAAAATATATTCTAATTTCACTTCAAAACCAATTCAAAACATAATCTAATCATATAAATAAATTAGATTAAAAAGCAGTTTTGATGTAAAATGCAGTTTTTTTCCACTATTCATTAAAAAAATGAACATTGTCAGAAAAATACCAAAAATTCACACAAGGTAAATTTTGATGTCCCAATCATAAAGAATAAGTTTATTTTGACAAAAATAGTTTATAAAATTGTCCAAAGATAGATTCAAAAATGGTTTTCCATCAAAAGGCATTAAAACAATCTTTTAAGAATATTAGTGTATTCCATGCATAAGATTGTATTTATTTTCATTTTAAGCCTCTATAACACTATCTTAATCATTAATAGACATAGATAAAAATATATATTATTCATTACATACTTGGGATGTTACATCCTTCCCCCCTTTAGAAAATTGTGTCCCCGCAATTTATTTACTTATCGAATAAATGGGGGTACTTATCCCTTATTGCATTTTCAGACTCCCATGTTGCCTCTTCAATCATGTGGTTTTTCCACAAAACCTTTACCTGGTGAATCACCTTATTCCATAACAATTGCTCCATGTGGTCAAGAATATGGACTGGTTTTTCCTCATAAGATAGGCTCTCTTCCAGCTGAACTACCTCTGGACTCAAAACATGAGATGGATCTGGCATATACTTTCTCAACATCGAAATGTGAAAAACATTGTGTACCTGAGATAAACTCGGAGGTAAATCCACTCGGTATGCAAATGTTCCAACTCTCTCTAGAATTTCATATGGTCCAACAAACCTTGGACTCAACTTTCCTTTCTTACCAAATCTCATCATGCTTTTCCAAGGAGAAACCTTGAGAAAAACATGATCACCTACCACGAAAGATAGATCCTTCCTCCGGTTATCTGCATAACTCTTCTGCCTGCTCTGAGCTGTTCTCATGTGTTTCTGAATCATCTGAACTTTTCCTGCCATCTCTTCTACCAATTCTGGTCCCATCAACTTCTTTTCACCCACTTCATCCCAGAATGCTGGAGTTCGACACCGCTTGCCATATAATGCCTGAAATGGTGCCATCTGTATACTGGAATGAAAACTGTTATTATATGAAAACTCAACCAAAGAAATATGTTGGTCCCAACTTCCCTGATAATACATAGAACAAGCTCGTAGCATATCCTCCAATGTCTGAATTGTTCGTTCTGACTGCCCATCTGATTGAGGATGAAAAGCTGTACTAAAATTTAATTCAGTACCCAACGACTTCTGAAGGCCTTTCCAAAAGTTAGAAGTAAACCTGGGATCACCATGCGATATAATGGAGAGAGGAACTCCATGTAACCTGACTATCTCTTTAAGATACAAACGTGAAAGTTGATCAAGAGAGAAATTATCTCGTATAGAAAGGAAATGAGCAGATTTGGTCAAGCGATCAACAATAACCCAGATTGCATTATTACCTCGAGATGTCTTCGGTAATCCAACAACAATGTCCATGGATATATTCTCCCATTTACACTCTGGCACTGGTAAAGGCTGAAGCATCCCTTTCGGTAACTGCCACTCTGCTTTAACCTGCTGACAAGTCAAACACTTCACAGTAAAATCAGCAATATCTCTTTTCATTCCATCCCACCAGTAATACTCCTACAGATCTCTATACATCTTAGTACTGTACTGATGAACTGAAAACGGAGAACTATGATATTCACATAACAACTCTCTCTTCAACTGTGAATCACAAGGCACACACAATCTCTTCCCAAATCTCAAAACACAATCATTATCAATGTTGAATTCAGGCAACTTACCTTTCTGAACCAGCTCTACCTTTTTCTGCAACTCACTATCTTGCTTCTGTGCTTGCTTGATTCTATCTGATAGAGAAGATCTCACTGATACCTGAAACAAAACAGAAGGACTTCCTGCACCAACAACTTCTATGCCAAAGTTCATCAAATCGTTAACAAAAGGATCACGTTCCAACCGCAACATTGTTAATGAAGCATTACTTTTTCGACTCAAAGCATCAGCCACTTTATTTTCTTTTCCCGGATGGTAATGAATTGTACAATCATAATCCTTGATTAATTCCAGCCATCTCCTTTGTCTCATGTTTAACTCTTTCTGAGTGAATATATACTTTAAACTTTTGTGATCGGTATTTATTTCACACTTTACTCCATACAAATGATGCTTCCAAATTTTTAAAGCAAAAACAACAGCAGCTAATTCCAAATCATGTGTAGGGTAATTTACCTCATGAGTTTTCAACTGTCGTGAAGCATAAGCAATTACCTGATCATTCTGCATTAGGACGCAACCAAGTCCTTTCAATGAAGCATCAATGTATATAACAAACTCACCATTCCTGGAAGGTAGTGCCAAACTGGAGCATTCACCAATCTTCTTTTCAATTCCTGAAAACAATCATCACATTCTTTTGTCCAGATAAACTTAACACTCTTCCGATTAAGCTTAGTCATTGGACTAGATAAACGTGAAAAATTTCTAACAAACCTTCGGTAATTTCCCACCAAACCAAGGAAGCTACGAATCTCGATTACATTTGTGGGTATTGGCCATTCTTCCACAACTTTTGTTTTTGCAGGATCAACAGTTATTCCATCTTTAGAAACAATGTGACCAAGGAATGAAATTTGTTGCAACCAAAACTCACACTTGCTGAATTTCCCATACAGTTTCTTTTCTTTTAAGGTTTGCAAGATAACCCTTAAATGTTTTTCATGCTCCTCTTTACTTTTAGAAAACACCAAAATATCATCAATGAAAACCACCAAAAACTTATCCAGGAACTCATGGAAAATTCTATTCATTAAGTCCATGAATACAGCAGGTTCATTGGTTAGCCCAAAAGGCATTACTACAAATTCATAATGTCCATATCTCGTACGGAATGCAGTCTTCGGAATATCGGCCTCCTTTACCTTCAGCTGATGGTACCCTGATCTCAGGTCAATCTTTTAAAAAAACTGATCTCCCTGGAGCTGATCAAACAAATCATCGATATGAGACAAATGATATTTGCTCTTAACAGTGATATTATTCAAGGCTCTATAATCAATTCAAAGTCTCATAGAACCATCTTTCTTTTTAACAAATAAAACAGGAGCACCCCATTGTGATGTGCTAGGTCTAATGAAACCTTTCTCTAATAAATCTTGTAATTGCTCCTTCAACTCTAAAAGTTCAATTTGTGCCATTCGATAAGGGGGTTTTGAAATTGGCTTAGCATCAGGAAATAAGTCAACAGTAAACTCAACTTCCCAATCTGGTATTATTCCAGGCAACTCATCAGGAAAAACATCAGGATACTCATTTACCACTGGTACATCATTAATCTGAACAGTTCCTTTATTTTCAACGATGTGTGAAAGGTAACATTCATTTCCATCTTTTACAAGTTTCTCGGCCTCTTGATATGTTATCAAAAGTAAGGGTTCATTCTTGTAAACAAACTGAAATTCTTTCTGAAAAGAAACTTCTTTAGCTCTTCAGTCAATCTTAGCATGGTAAATAGAGAGCCAATACATACCCAGGATTACATCAAACTCTACTAGAGGTAGAACAATAAGGTTTGCAAGTAGGTTCTTTCCACATTTAAGGATAGGAAGATTCTTATAAATTATTTTTTCCTCGACATTTCCCCGAGGTGTTTTTACCAAAAGTTCAGGAGTCATTTCTTGAGATGATATTCCCATTTTACTAGAAAAGGTTTCAGAGATGAAAGAATGTGTAGACCCCGAATCAAACAACACACTGGCATAATCTGAAAAAACAAACAAAGTACCTAATACAACTTCAATTGAAGGCCCGACATCTGCTGAAGTAGTTGAAAAGGATTTCACCACCCCTTTCTGCTTGTAGTCTAAATGCTTCCCATCACTCATGCTCCTTGTCGGACACTCGTTTGCATAGTGACCCATCTCATTTCACTTATAACATTTCCCTAACTGTAAATCAAATTTGTTCTTACCTTCACCTTGATCCTTTTCAGTGCAATCACAAGCCTTATGTCCAATCTTACCACATCAGTAGCACTTCCCAGAATTCAGAAGACATTCCCCAGCATGCCTTTTTCCACATTAATCACAAACTGGAAACTTAGTTCTCTTACCATCAGACTTTTTTGAAGAATTCTTACATTTCTCTTGCCACCTTGGTCTCTTCTTCTGCTGGTTGTTATAGAAAACTTGGTCATTGGCACACTCCATTTCCACCTTCTCAGCACATCGAACAACCTTGTCATAACTTTTAAACTCACGAGAAGCTAATTCCCTTCTATATTTTGGCTTTAATCCTGAGTAAAAATGATTGATTTTACTATCAAGGTCCCGGATAAAATTTGGAGCATACCTTGCCAATCGAGTGAACCTTTCTTCATAGGTAGCCACTGAGTCTTCCTCTTGCCTCAATTCCAAGAATTGCTTTTCCATCCTAAGTCGAACAGTGTTAGGAAAATACTTCTCAAGAAACATACCTTTGAATTCATCCCAGTCAAGAGCATCAATCTTATTAGCATCCCTGATATTTTTAACCATAGACCACCACTGATCCGCTTCCCCCTCCAAACGGTAAATAGAAAGACTAACCTTTTGATTGTCTGAACACCCCATGACATCAAAAATCTTCTCCAGTGCTTTAATCCACCCTTTAGCTAGCACAGGGTCAGATGATCCTCTGAATGATGGTGGATGTTGCCTCATGAAATGTTCCACCACTGACATGTTTTTATGCGGTTGATCTGGCTGATCTCGTGCATGGATACCACCGCCATTTACTACTTGAGTCAACTGTGCCATTACTGCAAAAAACTGTTCAGTTCCAATTCCGACCATTTCTGGATGCTGATTCGGAAGGTTATTTCCTTCTGTATGCCTTCCTAGCACTGCTTCCCTGTTTCCTCTGTGGAAAAGCATTCTGAACAAACATGTCTTAGATGAAGCAACATGGTAATCTTTAAATTCTATATCATTTCGAAAAAAATATTTTTGGATAATCATTTAATAGAATTCTAACTCCTAAAGTTATCTAAACCGACCTCTGATACCAACTATAATGCTCCAGCCTTAAACCTTACTTAATCATGAGTTATTACAAGATTAAACATTGAGGATCTTTTCAGGTTTAGAGTTTTAGAGAATTAGATCATAAAACTTGCATTACATTCCACATATAAACAAAGTGGTTACATAAAGATAGTATTCTTCATTCCCATCAATAAAAACACATTTAAAATAAAAAATGGATTATTTCTTGACACATCCTTGACTCTATCATCTTATCATGTACCTTTCCCTTGACCTGTGAAAAACATTTCAAAAACTTGGGATGAGCATAAAACTCAGTATGGGTTATAAAAAAACATGGAAAGGAAACATGAGTTCATATATACATAAGAATGAAATCATACTTTACCCATAAAACATAGGCACTTTAACATAAATCATAAAATCATGAATAAATCTTAGAAATCATAAGACATAAAGGTAACTTGAGGCATTCATAACATTCTTACGTAGGGAGTAACCCTCTTGGTTGCGTTTGGAATACCCATCACAGTATATTCCCTAAATCTCTTTGGAGAAACCTTAACGTTTCACTCCTTCGTGTTACCCAATGCATTGGAGAGCTATAACGGGATCACCCGCCCTTAGTTTATCACGGAACCACCCGTCTTCATAATAATGCCCAAGAACGATAACATAATCATATCACATAAAACATGCATAAAGGAAACATAAAATTTCCACATTTCAATCACGAGATATCAATACAACACATTGATATAAAAACATTATGAAAACCATTTTCAATACTAAAATAAAAGAAAAGTAAAACATGGTATTTATTTTTCTTTTAAAAAGATGGTATGGCTTGTAGAGGAAGCCGAAACTCAAATAACGGTCCCGACGGCGGAGAAGTCGTTGTCGCCGCATACGTACGACAAAAACATTCCCTTTTTTTGTTTAGTAAACACTTCGTATAAAAAATATTCCTTTTGAATAAACGTAAATGTCAAAGGGGTTTATACACCGTATAAAAGAAAGTTGTGTATAAAATAAAATATGCCTCAACGAAAGGAGATTGAGAAGAAGTCCCATACCTCGTATCCGACATGACCCGACCGTTCTTTAATCTCCTGAACAATAAACTTGAGTTAATCTCTACATGCTTATGAATCTTTTCAAGTTCATTATTCCTTTTATACCATGTTATGAACATCATGTAATCATTTAAGTTAATAATGTTCATTTTGTCGGTATTTGGTTCTTAAGTCAAAAATAGACTTCTTACACTTACATGTTGTTAATTTGGACATAGGATTGTTATATACAGAATGATATTAATGATTTGGATAACATATATATAATATATATTCATCATATACATGTATTTATAATATTACATCACATTTAGAGGTAAGAAATGAAATGCACCGTTCATGGAGACGGTAAGCCGTACGTACGCATGAACGCTACTTCCATTTCTATTTCATATTTTCTGGAATGGAATCATAATGATATATACGTATATTATAATTCCAGTATAATAATATATATAATATAATTAACTTTATCCTTTACACATCCCACATATGGTATTAACTAATCAAATCACTTTCAGGGGTCGGTAGTCCGCACTTCCTAAAATGAAGATATCGTGTTTACCCATAATGGAAACCATAAAGGTATGCCCAAAATGAAAAAAAATGAATCTTAAGGAAAACATAAACATATAATATATCATATATAAAAAAATTTACATCATAATGGCCACCTTTTAAAGTGTTAAATGAGTATTGAACAATCATCGTTTCGGGAGGCAGAATTTAGCCATCCACGGAAACCGTATGTTCATTAACCATTTGATGTAGTTGTGTGAGAGTGTAGCTCAAATAAATATTATAACAACATACTAGTACATTGGAGATACTGGTGTTGTTACAAAAGAAGTAAATAAAAAGTGTTTAGGGGGTTGGAGAAGCAAAATAAAACAAATGAACATGAGAAAATGAATTAACTTTAAAAGTGTAACTCCTTTTGATTTGAGCCTAAAGGCTTCCTTTGAAAGGATTCTGCCCAAAGGGAATCCTCTGGGACGAGGATAGGGATGTGGAGAGAGTAAATGGGTAGGGTTTGGCCGAGCCAAAGGCTTTAGGAGTGTGTGAAATGTGGTAGAGGTGGGGGCCTTTTATAAGAGGAGAGGAGGGGCACTTTTGGAAAGTAATGAAATATTACTTTATTTGAAAATATGTTTCGGTTTTAAATGGTCCTACATTGATATAATTCGTGGATAAGGTGATAAGGGTTCGCAATCCACTCATCCAATTGGTTTTTGCAATGTTTAGTTCATATATTTTACATTGTCTTTCCATTTTATTTAAATCGTCAAATAATGATGTCATCGCTGCATCATTATTATGTCATAAATAATTTAATTTATTTAATGTCTAAAAATCATAAAAAAATACTATGATGTAGGAAATCTTTTTAGCTTTCCAATGAATATTTATAATCAAATATATGATCTTTATAACCCCATGTAAAAATTGTTTTCGTAAAACATATTATGTTTGTGTCATTTTTACTTTTACATTAAATAAAAAGTTATTTATGTCATTTCCCAACCAAAGTGGATCCATGGGGTCCCCAAGTTGACCCATGGCTTGTCTTGGTCTGCCCTGACACAACCAATAAGGTTGGGACATGTGTCTAGGTCATTTCATATTATTAAATCATTATTTGTACCTTAAACTACACTAATTACCACTAATCGCGATTAAAAACTTAATAAGTTACTATTCACCAAAAAAAAATTTAATCCCATTGAACCACATTTTACTTATTAATGAAAACCATGTATGTAGGATTTTAAAAATTCAATACACATTAGTGGTAAACGTTCATTTAACTGAAAAATAAGTTTGCTTGATTACCACTAAGTGGTTTCACTATTCATCAAAAATTGAAGTTTTTCAGAAAATTACCAAAAATTCACCCTAAGCTATATTTGATGTTCCGAATTCAAAAATGAAGTCTATTTTACAAAATTCAAATCATATAAGTCACATTAATTAATTTAATAATTAATTCCCACTGCCAGAGCAAGTAGCGTGTTTTTACAAAACAATAAGTATCAAAAGATTGACACCAGTTTAAGTCTAATTTCAAAGTGAAATTGATTCCAATGACCACCATTGGATAAAATGGTAAAAATATATTCTAATTTCACTTCAAAACCAATTCAAAACATAATCTAATCATATAAATAAATTAGATTAAAAATCAGTTTTGATGTAAAATGCAGTTTTTTCCACTATTCATTAAAAAAATGAACATTGTCAGAAAAATACCAAAAATTCACACAAGGTAAATTTTGATGTCCCAATCATAAAAAATAAGTTTATTGTGACAAACATAGTTTATAAAATTGTCAAAAGATAGATTCAAAAATGGTTTTCCATCAAAAGGCAGTAAAACAATCTTTTAAGAATATTAGTGTATTCCATGCATACGATTGTATTTATTTTCATTTTAAGCCTCTATAACACTATCTTAATCATTAATAAACATAGATAAAAATATCTATTATTCATTACTTACTTGGGATGTTATAGGATACACCACTGAATTACTATAACATTTCTGAGTACGCTAGTATAAAAAATTCATATAACAAAGTTGAGCATGAATCTCTTCTTGATTTCCCAAATTAGACTAATCATAATACAATAAATTTCCATAAATATATCTCAAGTGAAAATACATAACCAATTCATTGGTGCGTTGTATGGAAACCCAACCATCATCCCCAATACTTATTAGTGCCACTTGTAATCAATAATTCATTATATCATAAGGAAAATGTAGATGAAAAATAGTTTTTGATCAACACATCGTAATGAAAATATATAAATAGAATGGTTTTAATATAATTCTCAAATGGATTCAATTAAATAAGTGATTAATATTCTACAGTAGTTAATCCCATTGGAACTAAAATGTTATCCGAATATATTCAATAGCATTCGAGGTAAATAAACATTAAATAAGATTATAAGGTATAATGAATTAGAATAATATACAATGAAATATGTACAATTTATTAAATAATTATCTAAAATCAATCAAAGTATATAATTTGGTGGACACCAATCAATAAAAGAATTGTAAAACATTGTATTGACAAGGAAAATGAATATGACGAAAGACTATTCATATTATAGAGGATTATTTGGAGTGATAGTTACAATAATAGATCATATTAAAAATAGAAAAGAAAATTATATATTCCATATTTAATAAAATACTGGATCATAGAATTTAAATATTTCAATCAGTAAATGAAATGATATATTAATATACTATGAATTACATAGGAAAATATTTTGGTTTCTTAGAAAAATTAATTTATAATATAAAATATTCATTAACAATTGAAAAAAAATATTAATTATTTTATAAAAATAGCAGGACAACAATTTATATTATAAAACATAAAATTTATAAAGAATGATTCATATAATATGATAATTTTTGGGGAATTTTTTTTAAAGGAAAATGGAAAAATGAGGTCCTTTTAACATATTGTCAAAAGTCACCAAAATAAATGTGAATTTGTTTAGAACTCTTGAACATGGTAAATAACTATAAAATGAACTTAATTAATAATAGAGTAATATAAATAGAAATTTAAAAAAGAATCTAATGAAAATATACAAATAAAACAGGTAGTTTTCGTACTAAAAAGATTAGTAACGTTTAGTTTATATAAAATGGATAACATATGCGACAAGGTGGAATATAAAATGGGAGTGGAGAATTAAAAACCCATAAACAATAGTGGATAATAAAATTATAGATGTTTTGGGAGAAAACTGTAAATATTTTCCAAATGTATTATCTTTAAAAAACACTATTTGGAAAACATATTTTTGATGAGAGACCCACATAATGGGTAAATTCAAAATCAAATGATCTTTGGAGGAAAATCTAAAAATGGAAAAAATGTCAGGAAATATAATATATTTCATATTTTAAAGTAATACAAAAGTTAATATACTATATAAATTATATAATGGTGTCTAATATCAAACATGTCTATGAAATTATATTTAAGATATGAACCCCTTATAATCATTCAAAATTGAAATTCTAAACTCCTTGAATGATATGATTAAAAATTAAATATTAAATAAAATGAAAAATGATAGAATCATCATAAAAAATAATAAAAATATATTATATAGACAATTCAAAATATTCCATTTTGAATACATTGAAATATCTCCTAATGTTTAATATTTGAGACAGGAAACCATGACGTTGTTTCCCCACTTAGTAGAATGCACACACTTATCATGTAGAAAAACATAAATATATAAATTAAATATATTATAACACATTTAAAATATATAAACTTGGAAAACATCATTTAAAATATTCTTATAAGTTTTTATTAGTTTTTTATTACGTATTTTATTTTTTATGGGAGAGTATTCTTGGGGATTTTGTACATGTTTTTTAAAATATGTGTTGTTATTAATTATTAATAAAAAAATTTAATCATTAAGTATATATTACTAGATAAATTAATTTATGTTTTATAAATATTAATATGGTTATAGTTTAATTCTATGTTTTGTTTTGTTATGATTTATTTTGATGAAATTAGCAATATGAATATTTTATTGATTTTTGACAAATGCGAGGTGGTATATTAATTAATGATTTTAATTTTAATGACACCATTTTATTACCAAAATAAATAAATAATTATATTACTTATATATGATATTATTTTAAACATTTTTTTCATTATAATCCATGATATTGACTTGTAGAATGGTTCAAGTATATGGTTAGTCCAACTCAAACATGAATATAAAATATTGAATATATGATTTTAAATATAAAAGCATTTTATTTTGTGAATAATATTGTACTTATAGTAGAACAATGATATTTTGTAGATACCATTATGTTTTCAAAATATATTTGAATATGTTTTTATAAATAAAATAAAACTAGATGAAAAATAATATATGTTACTTTATATTGTGGGTTTACCAAAAAAATACTTGGTTGACATTTTTATTTCTCAACGTATGATAGAGATGTAAGTTAGATTATAATTTTTTTTATATATATAAATAATTATATATTTTATTTCACATTTATTCATTAATTATACCATTAACATTAGAAAATTGAGCTTTGATAAAAATGGATTTCAATTATTTCTAGAGGTAGTAGTCCACATAATGCACAAATGGAGGATTCATTTTTTTACTACAAATCAGAAAAGTAGATTATTGATATTACCTTATAATAAATAAATACATAATACATATATTATTTATATAATTATAAATTTTTATAAAAGTATATTTGTGAATTTAATAATGATAAGAAATGTTGTAAGGAAAGATATATTCACATTGAGGACTTGGGTTTTCCCTTGTAACTTACCTTTTAAACGGAAGGTATAGGGTAATTTATTATGACCAGAAGAAAAATTGGGTGAAATAAAATTCTAGGTGCGGGATAAGGGTTGTTTTTATAGGAAACAAAAATATATGAGTAATAATATAGTGTTACTAAGAGGCCCCTAATAAGAGTGGAAAGAATAATTTTTTTTATTTATTTTAACATAATATAAAGACAGAAATTGTTAGAAAAATAAACAAGAAACCATAAAACATAATCGAGTGGGGGTGACATAAATTAGTTAATACATCTAAAATTAATTTTCACAGTTGTTTTAGACTTTTTTAAACGTTATTTACTATTGGATTTTTTAATTTTAACATTTTTTATATGACCTAAATAATTTTAATGTAATTAATTTATGTTTTATAATTATAAATAAATCGGTCCATATTAAATATTTTGGAAAAAATAATTCGATATATTAAATGTAACAACATAAAATAATATCAAGAAATTTCCATTATGATTTGTTGATTTATTATGTAATATTTTTTTAGAATACACGTTCACTTATTTTTTATTATTATATCTATATCGATTTAAAAGGCCATTAAGAATATTTACTAGTTGATAACACAGTTGTTAAACAATGACCACATGTATTAATATAAATATAGTAATTTAACAAATCCAATTGAAACAATCAAAGGATGTGGTGGCCTCATACAGTAGGATTGTACCCTATGATGCCCATTTAACAAGTTTTATGAGGTAGATAGAAACATTGAGCATTTCACTTGACCAATACTAAGCTAATATATGACAACTTATATAAGAGAGAAACCATTTACGGGAGAATTTCGAGCTTATTGATATCATATCCCAAACCATGTTTGCCGAACGACCCCATGAAAGTCTCACTACTGGACACAATACGATTAGGATTTACGCTGGTGTAATAAAGTTATATGTATCAAGAAATTATTAATAAAAATTTGTATATTATATATTATAATGAATTTATATTCATTTTTAATGTTACATTATAAATGATTTTTAATTGGATAGAATTAGATAGAAACAGTTTTTTGGGTAATATTAAAATTAAATTAAAGGTATTTTTTTAATTAATGGTTTTTTTAAAATAAATATATTTTTAATAAAATATTATTATTATGTATTTTTTTATTATTTATAAATGGTCATATAATTTTTTGGATGTAAAATTTATATTTTATAAGTGTTAAAAAAGTTATTATCCAAAATTGATCATTTGTTCATAATTATCAAATATTTTATTTGAAGTGAAAATTCACATTATTATTAAATTATTAAGAAAATTATCCATTATTTTTTGAATTTTATCATCTAAATAATACAAGAGAGAATTTTTTCTTAATTTTCTGTGATAGTAATATTTTTATGTAAAAAATAAATACCATATAAATACATATTGTGTTTTACGACTCCATGATGAACCATAAAGGATCTAATAAATACATAGATGGGCTTCCAAGAAAAACTTTTTTTGTTACCCTTAGAATAATGTGATTTTATGTTTAATTTATTGTTATTATAAATCCATTATGAATCCTCCAAAACATTTATTATAATTAATATCTTTAAATTCATTTGGTTTAATGTGTGACTCACAAATACATAAGAAAAAAATTATTTAAATATGTTCACCAATATTTCTAATAAAATTATAAAAACATCCCCATGTTGGAAAAAACCTAGGGACAAACCATGTCATTGTTTTTGGTTATGAATATTTTATTATATAGAATCCAAAACCAAATATTTTGAAATAATAAAGAATTCCACTCTTATTTACTAATTAAAAAATCTAAAGATCTGAGTTTTTATTCATAAAAATCCTTGTAGAACATTCTTTCTCATCCCTCCCCTCCCTATAATACTCACATGGAAACAAAATATCTCTATAGACCCCTTTTCAAACATTTTGATTCACACATTCATGTAAGGTTTCATTCCTTTCTCATATCTATCCATGTTTCATTATCTTGTTATGCCCTTATATTTTCAATTACTATGGATGGTTGATGTTTTCAAAAAACCCCAACACAACCATTATTTTATATTGTTTTGGGATGTTTCCAAATTTTCACTGCGATATTTCCTACCAAATCAAATCTATAAGGAATGTCATACCAATTTATTATCAATGGTGTTCTCCTTTATTCATATATAGATTTTTATTTTTGACATAAATTAATAAATAATTCCCTCATTGAAAATGAGATAAATTATAATGATGATTCAGTAGATGTTTAATGATATAAATTTCACAATTAAGCATGATAATGAAATGAATGTGATGGGTGCACCTAGAATTATATAGCGCTTTAATGAATTTGGTAATTTTTAGCATCATGATTGATCATATTCAGATATATGAGTTTCTAATTACCTTATGGGAATTTTCCCATGATTAATTATTTATGGATTATCATTGACCTTTGTATATGATAGAGTGTTTTATGTTGTGGCCACATTTACCATGTTTTAATTATCATGTTATATTAGGCATTATTATTCATGTACCATTATTCCTCATTGAAATTCCTTGAATAAAATATATTATTATCTTTATGTTATGCCATGATTATTCCATTACTAGGCTTTATATATCACCCATTTTTTTTGTATTTCCCTACGATGTCCAATGATGTTTTAAGAAAAAGTATGTTAATGATTATTGGAATAATGAGGTTATATGTAATATTTAATGTTATAATACAATGTTCCTCATTCCCTAAGAAATAACACTTCTTGAACATTTGGGCTATTTTAAGTGTAATTGTATGCAAATAAATCATTTTGTAATTTTTAGTAATGATAAATGTTGTTACATTAAATGTAACTTATAAATTAAAATTTCTATGAGTAACGAAAATTAATTTTAGGTTTAGTGCTTGTAATGTTTTTAAACAGTTTTTAGAGATTGTGTATTTTTAAGCATAAAATTTATTTTTATGATAAAATTATAAATATATTATATTTTAATGATATATAATTGTCTATTATAAAAATAATGATTTTTTTCTTTTATAATGAATGGAATGATGAATTTTACAAAAAAATATTTTTTTTAAAGAGAAGATGAAAAACAGTTTTAATTTGAAAATAATACATATTTAATAAAACATAGGTTTTACAAATCAGTATAATTATTATGAAATTTATATATTTTCTAACTAACTACATATATTATCATAAAAAAATTGTATGTGTTATTAAGGATTATTTAATTCATGAAATAATCATAAATGCAAAGCTTGTTGAATAAATAGTATCTCTAACAATTCACCTAAAAATAAATTATTTTAAAATAATTTCAAAATATAAAGAGATGCTAATTTTCAAATTCTGAATTAAATAATTGTGTTGTTTTTAGAAAATCCATATAAAAAATAAATATTGTTTTTTAATTAAATTATAAAATATAAATAAAAAAGATTCTCATTAATATAATGACGGATGAATATCATGTTGATTTAATCTAAAATCATATGAATTTTTATCAATTCAATGTTATTTTTTTATAAATGATAGTATTACCTATTATATAAATATAAAAATCACCTATTATACTAAAATTTTAACTCTGTTCAATTTAATTTATTAAGGTAAAATATGATACCAACTTTTTTAAATGGCTCCTCCAAATGAATCCTTTTAAACATAACAATTATAATGAAAAATAATAATATTTAATTATTAAAATATAGTAATTTTATTTTATTTACTGAATATTATATTATTCATTTTGTTTTATTATTTCATAGTTTTTTTTGGAAGAATTATGTTTGTTCAGTGTTCTATGTGACACAAATTATTAATCATATTACTTATTTAATGGTTCTAAAATACCGAGTCATTAAATATTACCCCATAAATAAATTGAATTATTCAAATTTTAATTATCACTCGTTGATTAAATTATGTGAGTTTTTTCAAATAATTTTCATCATTATGTATATAACTTATTTTGTTAAATCTACCTTACTCTCTTAGGGTATATCGAGTTAGTTATCTTTCCTTAAATAACATTAATCATTCATGAAATCATATTCCCATATATGTATATAACATTATAATATATTCTCTATAAATTCCATTTGGAAAATAAACTATAATACCATTAGAGGAAAATAAGAGCAAAATAAATCCTATTAATACCATTTGGTTATCTATGAAATTCAGCTAGAGGAATATCATATATTCCCTTAGAAATATATTTTATTTGTAACGACAAAATTTTATTAAAAAATACTCTAAAAGGTACCACACTAGTAAATATTTATCTTTATCCTAAAACTGGATAAATTTCACCAAAATATCAACCATAACTTTTCTTTATTAAATCATTAATCACTTCCAAGGATACTAAACATTTCTAACTCACTTTTCTAAACAACACTCATCCTTTAAAACCTAACTTTTATCAATCCCTAAACCATATCATCATCAACATTTACCCAAAATGTATAACCATTTCATAAAATCATATTTTATGTTTATTGATTCCATTTTATATATGTTTCAATAAAAATTATAGAAAACTTTATATACAATAATATTTATATTCTTAAAAAATTAGTGATAAAATATAAAATATACATGAATATCATTGAAAAACTTTGTTTCTAAATGATATGTTTTTTTAATATATCATTTAACATTACTTACACCATCGATAAATATTAGTTCTATGAGGGATGACCATAGTAGGGATATTGACCATGAATGGTCTTATAATGAAAAATTATAGTATAAGACTATGGTTTAAGTGAGTATAAATCATTAGAATTGATGTACAAGAACTAGAATTTCATAACAATTGATAATTTGAGAATGACTTCGACCATTGAATTAGACGTACATGATATTGATAGTTGGTTTTTAAATAGGATTTTTCCTTCAGGGTGGTTATAATAGAGTGACACATGTTGTTTCCAAATGTGGTGAATTATGTTACAATTGACTTTTATAAATTTAATTTATATTGATGAATGACTTTATTATAATGAAAAATAGCGAACTATGGTGATGAAATTGGTATTGAATGTTTCTAAGACTATTTTGGACATAAGAATTTAATTAAACTCCTAAATAATTTTGACAGTTAAAAAGAGTTTTAGTACGAAACCAATTTGGTATTTTTATTTAAATATTTTGAATGAAAACCTATTTAATTAAAAAAAATTGTAATGAAAATGTTTTTATGAAATAAAGAGTGAGATTATATATTGATATGGATTTAAAAATGGTTAAAATGAGTTGAAATTGGATTATATTAATTATGTCACAATTATTTATATAATAACTTGCGTTTTATCACTTATAATCAATTTAGGACATGAAATTTGTGGAATTACCTGAGTAATCATTTATTCTATTATCTTGAACACAAAACACTCATGGGTGGACGCCTCATTAATTTTAGAGATATCCAATGCTATGTAAATATATGATCTATATATGATTCTTTACTAGTTCATCATTATTAATGCATCAGGGCACCACCTCCATAGTTTTAGGTGATATCATATGTATGGAATTTCATATATTGTTGTAGTGGATTTTATCGGTGAACAATTGTGAATTTAATGAGATGATATCACAAGATCCATATTGATTACACAAGATATACTATTAGGGCTATGGAACAAGATTTTATTCAATCATGATACTCCAAATTACATGCACACAAGGTTACTTGGATTTTGTTTGAAAAATAAAAAGGTTGGATTCCAAGGATTATTGTATTTGTAATAGAAATTATATTAACTATTAAAATACTCCTTCATCTCTATGATGTGATATACAAAAAAATATTGTCCTTTGAAATATACTGATCTCCCAAATCAACTAAATATTCTAATTCTGGCATTTCCAGCTTCCACATGTCCCTCCACTATGCTTCCACGTCTCAAATTACTAACACGTCAACCCCCCAAAACTCCACATACCACCCCACCATGATTTCTATCTTTTTTTCCTCCGCGTCACCCCCACATTCGTTTCGGCTATGAATACTGTGGGTCTCGACCTACCTATCCTGCATACTACCTCATCTACCGTCCTCGCGGTTCTGGTCTACTATACTTCTACCTATAATAACTATCTCTCGATTTTGATTGCAACCTCCTGCGCATCTCCTCTGACCACCTTCTCCAGCATTCGACTATAGTGTCGATGTTTCATGCCTTTCCCAGTCATGGTCGTGTCTAATATATTCCTGAGCTAGGGTTCCCGCAGACTCCCCTATCGGTCGTCATCTACCTATTGGCTTTCTTCAATAGTGACGTCCTCACAATTCGTATTCTTCACTGCACTGGTTGTTGTATGTTCTACCAAATGCGCAGTCTGACTTCCAAAGTTCATGACCGGTTCAAAATTTCCTATCAACCACAAACCACTTTGTCTCGTTGATCTTCTGACAACATCCTTCACTTGTATTCTCTTTGAATAAATTCAATGCTTAATAATTGTCCGAACTTTTTGTCCATAAATTTTCACCTTCCATACAATTTCATATTACATGATGGTTTTATCATGATTAAAAGGTTTTCGATTACAATGGAAGAATATTTCCCATCTCGACAGCCTGTCTTCTATTCTTCTTCCCTCCCGCATCATCTACGCACTAAAGGTATGAATTGATATTCATAATGGAGAAGATTAATTCTTTAAACCGCATATATGGTATCAATTCAATTCTCTAATTTTTCGTGTTCAGTTTCCATATTTTGAATATTATTAAACAATTTAAATAAAATATACTTCTAAAATGGTTTCTTGTACAATTTTACTTACAACTTATTGTGTTTTCATTTTGGTTAAGCATGTTGATAGCCAAAATCATATTTAGTTGTCTGAATTTTCAGTACAAGCATCCCAAAATAAAAAATCCAATAAAGCCTTCTATTCTAATTTGTTTTATGATTTTTTCAAATACATTTTCATTATTCATGAGGATAACCACATGCATATCTGGTTAGTTGATATTAGAAAAACTACATGTAACATAAATTTCTACTGTTGATCGTTAAATTCCACTTCATTTTTTTTATTATGTAAAATTATGTGACTTTTATGTCTTTGGTGAATTATAAGATCTTACTTCACACCTTTATTAGAAGCTATAAATATAAAACAAAAAAACATGAAATTTCCATCGAACTATAAAGATTCAAGTATGCAACAGAGGCTACTAACAAAAGAACGAAAGACAATTTGTGAGTTGTGTATTATATACCCTTGAAAATGTTCTATTCTGTTTATTGTCTTCTGTTCAGTAGTTTCACTCATTTCACATGCAATATGATCAATACCGACAAGTACAAGAGGCTACCCTATGTATTCTATCAACCATTCTGCTACTTAGTCATGTAAATTAGTGTCATTAGCTGGCATCAGACGTCCAGTCACACACATTCCATTATCATATCTATGTATAAATGCTTAGTTTTGTTTGCATTAACCTGTAGCATATTTGCGATGTTTCATAGTAAATTTCATAATAACTGAAACCATAAATACTAACTTACTTTTATTACAAATCCTGAGCAATTTTATGCTCTTTCAAATACAATAATTTTTTACAAGGATGCAACAGAGCAAGTTTGTGAGTTGTTTTCTCTGTTGATCTCTAAAGACTCAAGGATGCAACGTAGGATTCTTATGAAGGAATGACAAAAAGATTGTAAGTTGTCAATTAAGTACCCTTGAAAATGTTATATTCTTTTTACTATCCTATATTCAGTAGTTAAATTCATTACTCTTGAAAAATGATCAGTGCTAGAAACAACTATAAACTATTTTATGTCACCTACCAACCATTCTAGTACTTAGTCGAGTAAATCAATATTAGTAGTTTCCATCACACATGGATTCACACGAATGCCATTACAATATCTATGTATAAATGGAGACTTTTGATTGCATTAACCTATATAATATTTTTCATTTCCATAGAACATTTCATACTAACTGAAATATTTCATACTAATTTACTTGTATTACATATCCTAGGGAGTTGTCTGCTTGGTCGAATACAAACTTCAATTCACCATATAACTGTATAGATGCAAGGATACAGTGCGGACGACTGTTGAAAAAATGACATAAATATGGTCAGTTTCCTAATGTCATCACTATAAATTATTTTACTTATTAACATTCTATTTTTCTCTATAGTATTTGACATTTCTAGAGGTTCAGTGGCGACATCCATTACAAAATATTATGTGGCATCTGAAAGCCTGTCTGAATCCCCAAACAATGAAATTATACCAACCATTATGTCCACAATTGAAGTCACAGACATTCCATTATCATCTATATGTAATGATGGTTACATCTGTTTAAATTTACATTTAAAAACCATTGAACTACACACTACATTTCACAATAACACAAATTATCCATTGTGCACAGTGCCAGAACCATTTGCGTCTATATCAACAAGATCTGCTGGATTTAAAAAATGGAAACAATGGCCGGCTACCTTCATAGTATCTTCTATACCTTTTAATAGTAACTACTAAATTCCATGCACATATTTTATGTCATACAACAAATGTAGTCCCCTAATAACATTCTATTCATCATTTTTTGTAGCATTAATGGCTGAAGAAAATAATCTAATCGATTCATCACCTGATTCTTCAACACCTCAAGAAAGACTAATGTTTATACACATTTCCATAACGTTTATTTAATTTTTAATTCTTACTCTTCCCTATAAAAACAGATGCTATATAACTCCATCTCCAGTTGGGAATTACAATTCATTATCCTTTGTAGGTATGATGTACAATATATATGACACACACACATATATACCACTATATATGCTTCATATCCATTATTTTTCTTCTATTACTATATTCAGGTTCATGACAACATTCATTTCTTCGAGAAACAAACAGAATAAATATTTCTGAGGCTCAAACAAAACAGAACTACCGATATAAATGATGTAGGAAACAGTAGTGGTAATGAACTGTATATGTTTCACTACTAACATTACAGAGTTATTTAATACTTCAGCCAGTCTGAAATTACATACCGATTACTACTACAGGAGAGTCACTAGAACATGACACTACTGAAAACACATGTTCATGTACTTAATAAACATGCATTAGTGGTTCTTTAATACTAAATCATCATCTATGTTGTTGGGTGCCACTTTTTAATCACATTTTATAAATTTCAATTCTGTTCAATCAGGTTATTATGATATTGGGGAGCCTTTTAACATCTGTCACCATTTTCAATCATTTCTGTGGTTTTCTGAGAGAAAAAAAAAATTAGCAATTGAAAAAACCAATGTTTTACTCTATTTTTCTCAATGGGAATGGTTTCTTTGGACTTACTACCACAATGTCCCGAATACCTGAGGATGATGTTGTTTGATTGAACTTCTGCTGAATCCCAATTATTCCAAGACCACATCTATATTTACAATTTGATGTTGTCATTCACATCAGTGGGTGGAAAGGTATATAGGTTGTTCAATACTGGTCTAGCTCCATGTATATTCAGATTTCATGGACAGAACTACCATCACATAGGTAGTTTATGTCCACCTTATGGTAATCCTATGAGGTTCTCACAACAGTACATCTACGATACAGCTCATGAGTGTTAGAATAGAATTCCAAGAATGAGGTATCTGTTATACATAATTATTTCTGCTAAGTAAACAATATGTTCCCCATTTTATATTAACATTAAAAATTTCTCCATCTTTTATGAGTGGAATAAACAATCTACTATTAACTAAAATACTTTCCTGAACCTAAAACAAATGCTTCATGAGAACAATGCTTTGTCGTGAGATTTTATAAATTCAAGGGATGTGCTTAACCGTCAAGAGAATCTGACTATAAACCTACAACTCCTTAAAAGAAGACAAAATCATCCCGGTACATATAACCTTCCAAATACTTATGAAATTGCAATGCTGATTGTCGGTGTTATTAAGGATATCAACCATGAACGAGACATCTTCTTTCAAACCAAAAGCGGTGATTTACAACGAATTGATGAGTTGCACCTACTCTATCTTCTATTTCAGTATCCTTTGATCTTCACAGGTGGTTAGGATGGATATTACGACAGTGTTTTGCATCATGCAACTCAATTCACTACATGTACAACACATAGGAAGGTAACAATGAGAGAATACTTCACATTCCACATGCAATTCCATGATAATGATTCATTGATTTCACTACATTCTACAATATTACTCCAACAGTTTAAAGTTGATTCTTTTAAAAAGTTGATTGTCTAATGAAAGATTTATGAGATGGTAATTTTTTTGGGAATTCATGAGTAGGTGACAATTTTTTACTTTCCCATAAGTTATGTTTTTTATTATATTAATTGTATAAGTCTACTGACCATCAAACTATTATCCGACCATGCAATTGTTCATACTATGGAGTTTCAAAAATGAGGCTTTCCCCACATGAACATACTTTTATTTCTATGTCGTGAAAAACATTCACACTCCAGCACAAGTAAAAAAATGGTATGTGCTGAAATTCCAAATAATTGTGCCTACCCAAGACTACATGGAGCTATTAAGAATTTTATGATCCATGGTCCTTGCGATAATGCCTACCGTATTTCACCCTATATAAGAAATGGAAAATGTTCCAAATTTTTTCCAATGAAATTTGTTATGCATGCTAATGTTGATGATGATGGTTACTCCCTCTATCGTAGAAGGGATGATGGAATAATAGTTCTAAAAAATGGAATCCCTTTAGATAATCAGTTTATCGTACCATACAATCTTGTTTTGCTATTAAGGTATCAAGATCATATTAATATTGAAGTCTGCAATCAATCGTCTTCTATCAAATATCTATATAAATTTATTAAGAAATGAAATGATCGTGTAACAGTAGCACTCTATCAGAGAAAAAAAATGAGTCCTCAGATAAAACCATGGATGAAAAAAATATAATATGATTTTCCGTACATATCTCTTTATGAGGCCTCTTGGAGGATATTATCTTATGATATCCATTATAGATATCCACCAGATTATAGGTTAGGTTTCCATTTACCAGGACAAAATTCTATAACCTAAAATGACACAGATAATATTGTTGATGTTTTAAATCACTATGATGTTAATGACACAATGTTAACATCTTGGTTTCAAGCTAATTCAGATTACCAGAGGCTAGGGCACTAAATTCTGCATAACTCCAAACTAAGATTGTTTACCACTCAAATGACAAGAAATGGAATCGTTGAAGGCAAGTGTTTTCTAATGGTAGGATTTACTATGTTCCTCAAACAACTAGAGAGCTATTTTACTTGTAGATGCTTATAACTAAAATCAAAGGTCCTACATCATATGAAGATATCAGAACAGTGAACTCTGTTACTCATGGAACATATAAAGAGGCCTATTATTGTTTGGGACAACAAGTTGATGACACCGAATTTATTGAAGCTATAAAGTTGGTTTCAACTTGGGAAATGGGACATTATGTTCACAGGAAATTTGAAAGCATGTTGTTTTCCAATTAAATTTAACATCTAGTCATTGTTTGGTAGCAAACTTGTCACATTCTAGCTGAAGACATTTTATATGTCCAAAGACATGGGCAAAAAATCCAAGGTATGAATGTGTTTGTCAGTTATATATTCAAACTAGTTTCATATAACTAATTTCTGGTTTGTCATCTTTAATATGCTATTAATGAATATAGTTATATAATATTAACTAAAAAAATCAGTGAAATTTGTTTATTAAATAACACTTATAGGTAGTTCTACTGTTTACGTGTACTTTGTGATATCTAATTACTTATTATTACATAGATATGCATGTATATTTGATTATGTAAAATTATGTAGATTCGTTGCATGAAGTATCTTTTAAACTACTCTAAGGTCGTGTTTCTCATTTTAATATATTTCAAACTCACATAACATCTGATACATATGTATTATCTTCTTGAAATAGAGCAGATATTACATATCAATGTAACATCTCATCGATCTTATCCTCCCATGCTAGTTCCAGGTTCCACACTTCATAGTCATGTGAATCATTTAGTTGTAGGAGAACTACATTACAATAAGTAATTACTACAAAATGAGTACAAAACTTTATAGACTATGCTTACAGATGAACAAAATGAGGTGATGGATGTCATTTTGTCTTCTATGTCCACAAATTCGAGCATATTCTTCTTCTTGCATGGAAATAGAGGCACAGGTAAAACATTCATATGGAAAATCCTAACATCATTTCTTAGGTCTAAGGGCTCTATTGTATATGGGGTCACATCAAGTGGAATTTCATCCTTGCTGCTTCCAAGAAGACACACTGCACATTCTAAATTTCATATTCCAATATGCATTACTAAACTGTCTATTTTCAATATTCAGCATGGAAGTGATTTTGTAGAACATCTACAGACTATAAAGATGGTTATTTGGGATGATGTTTTTATGGTTTGTAAATACTGCTTTAAGGCTCTAGACCATACTCTCAGAGATATAATGATAGTACAAAATGTTAATGCAATAGATTTACTATTCTGTGGTCTAACAATTGTATTGGGTGGGGATTTCAGAAAAATATTACCTGTAATACCAGGTGGTAACATTAATGACATTTTATTTTCAACTATTAAGTCATAGTATCTTTGGCAACATTGTCAGGTATTATATCTATCATATAAAATGATATTTCTTTTCTTATGAAATTCATCCAGGGTCTGCTTCTGTTGTATTCCTAACAGGTTTTAAGGTTCTTCATACTATTTTCCTCATCCCATCTCTTTGGAAACAATAAATGACTTCAGGACTGGTAAGTCTATGTACCATCAATATCCATGATTCATTAAAACCATAGTTGATGTGTTTTAAATGACTGTTAATTTAACTATTTTATCATGGATGTCAGTATTGTGGAAAATTATATTAAACATGCAAAATTTTAGTTGACAATTTCAATATCATGTTTCATACCTTAATTGCTACAGTTTTTATTATTACAAATCAGTTTTAAAATTAAACTGTGATCTAAAATGTTGAGGGGAGCATTTCTAATTCCTTAGTCTATCAAATTGATTCTATTTTTAACACTACAAGTCTTAGGGAAGAAACTTCCTTCACAGATGTGATAACCTACAATATTACACACATGAATAAGGTGTTAATTCACTATTTAATAAAAAAACTTTTGCTTACTGGTGAGGAAAATCGCTAGACAACAAGTCACACACATGTTAAAGATCAAATCATGCTCTTTATAGAAGTAGAAAAAGACCTCCAAGTTTGTGTTCATGCATTTTTTTCAATGTAATTGATAGTTTCCACCTTCCACTTGAATGTGTACGCCGTAAATTTTTGATTTAATCTGCATGTATCACTAAAAGACAGTAACTGTTAAGGTATCATGTAACTATTTTCTAAGATTTGATTTACTCATCTCTACAAAAGAACTTTGAGGAACTTAGTAAGTAAATATCGCCTTTTTTGGTGCACTCGATGATTGATATTATATTTATGTAGTTAAAATGTTTAGGTAACTGAACATCTTTTATATACCCCCCACCATCATGAAAGTAACCATCTTACTTTCAATACATAGACAACCTTTCATTATTCTGAATGAGAAAACTAAATCTTCATCTATGGGTTTGGTTGAGTTTAAAAATTTAATGGTTATGTTGGTTAATGTTTCAAATACATGTATCTTTACCTATGATCATCGAGGTGGACTACTACATCCATCAGATCATATGCGAGATTGAGCTCCCACGTGACACGATTTATTTTAATCTATACCTACACATGAATTGGATTCCTCGGCCAAATAAGAAAGTTGGCCATCTGTACCCCCAAAAAGCTTATTGAAATGGCTAGCATTGCACATTTTCCCAACTAATTTATTTTCAATGACCCATACTCTTTTATAATATTTCACTCAACTTGCCCACAGTCTATGTTTCTTTGAAAGGCATGGATTTTTTTCTTTCGCCATCCGATCCACTGGAACCTAGATATGTTTTGAGACTAGATTCAACATCAGTGTTAGGGATCTCTAGTGTTTCATTACCTTGCTGGACTTATAATGTGCCACCATATAGATCCATGCTTGTAGAGAAAGATTGAATTTAATTCTATTTCCATTACCAAGATGGCCTACCATTTCCTTGTATCAATTCTCCTCATGTTTCAGTTATATGTTTTCAGATTCTAATGTTCCAACTCAGCTCGTGCATAGATACTGCACTAACAGTCGACGTGAGAAATAAAAATGGCTTCCAGGTAGAGAAAAAATTTATTATGATAATTCCGTTCAACCTGAAATAGGTTATATATTTTTTATTTTTACTCTTCCACCATAAATGCTGTGTATGTAACTTATTTTTCATTTTTTTGATTCATGGTTCAAGTGTCTATAATATGATAGTAGAACGTGGTTGCATTTAATCCCTCAAGTTCACTAAATTGCATGGATTGTGTATTAAAAACATGAATCATTGAATGTGTTTACATTTGTTCCCTGGAACATCTTATTTTGAGTTCATAGTATTGTTTTTGATTTCATGCATGAGAAGGCCGGTAGAATTTTTTTATTCATGTTTCAATGGGTATGCATTTCTAATTTTCTTTGTGATGTTTTAAACCCAAAAAATCTTGTCCCTTTTATTTTCTTTTATTTCCATTAGTTATTTTAGTATTTAATAATACTTTCTTTGTGTTTTTTGGATCGGAAAAAAGTTGGAAAGCACCCAATCCTTCTATTGAAGATCGAATCATACTATTGTTGGATGCTTAACCAAATATTAAGGTTTGTGTTTCTAAATTGTTTTCAATGTTTTTTATGTTTTCCACTTTCCTCATTAAATTTTATGAGAGACATTTCCAATTTAATGTGTAGGTTTCTCTAAAATATATTTCTTGTGCATGATTTAGGTCACTGTTATCCAAGATCTGATTTAGTGCTCTTTGTAATGGACATTTGTGATAATATTCAGGTAAATATCTCCTTGGATGGTGTAATCCACTACAAATGTTGTTTGAATTTATAAATCTAATCGAAAAAATATTATTTCACTTTCCATTTATAATAAGTGCTTCTATACAATTATTTTTTCTGGATTTCTAATTGAAGATGTGTGTTTTTACCAGTTATTTAATTGAATTTATTCGAATAAGGTTCACATGAAGATGAGAGATGGGGCGTGGTGTATAGATGATCAGGAGTGGCCAGTCGCAAGCAATGACCACCAGTATATAGTATGGATGCGTACCAAAACCTAATATACTCCAACTACCAGAGGTTAATGATACTTTTGGGTTTTAGTAACCTAATGATAATATTTACCATAATAATGTAGTCACTCCACTCAATTCTGTGGAGTTAGAATCTTTACCTTGAAAAATGATCCCCACATGAATGACTCAATAATTAGGTGTTTTATTCTTTTATAAATTATCAATTTTTGATTCAATATTAAAATGTATTCCAAAATAATTTTATTAAATATTTTTTTCTATGTTTGGGAAGTCCCAAGAATTTTCTCAACATATATTCCATTGATATGTACAATGTTTTATTCAACATTACTCTTTTTTATCAAATTTTATAAATATTAATCTCTTATTAAAAGAAAAACCATTAATCGATGACGTCACACAATAGCACAGGTGAGTACTAGTATTTATAAAAACAAGCATCTATATGAGTAAAACATACATAATCTTAAAAGAGGGCATTATTAAATTCCCAATAGTGAAGGATAATCCACATGGAACCATACTTCATTCTTATATAAAAATTAGGATCTCCTCAAGTTAATCATCTTAGTTTGAATGGTGCCTTTATTTATAAACATTTTTAAATGTATTTTTGATCTTAGAATTTCTACATGATCCCTTATATATAAACAAATAAAAAATTTAATAGCATTAGGAACTCATTAAATAATAAATTAAATCTCTTGAATAGGTATAGCATAAGGTAACTAACCATGAAATATATATTTATTTTCATTCGTTATGACAAATTCATTAATTTTAATGGTCTCCTTCTTCTCAGAAATATTTGTAGGAAAAAGTTTATTTCAATCATTAATAAATTTATCTACACATTGATATGTAAATAATTTTATGATATAATTCATTTATAAAAATTTGGATTCATTATTAAAAAACATTGTTGTCACTATAATATATGTAATCATGATAAACAAATAGTAAGGCTAAAATTAATCATTACAAGGTGAAAGTAAATAATTCTTGTAGGTAAAACCTTAGAATAGATAATAATAAGAAGGTTATTATAATTTATATTTATCTTAATATTAATCCCATATTATTTTACCAAAATTTATGGAATTTTTTCACAAGATGAAGCATCCAATATTCCAATAAATGTATCATAAATGAAATAATTCGTTGACAAAGAATAAAATAATAAATAGTAAAAATATAAATAAAATAATACCTGAAATCACATAATTTTTTGGTAAAACATATACATAAGTAGTAATAAGGGATATGCTGAAATCATTATTCTTGTTATCATGGTTAATTCCTTCACCTATTCCTATATTTTCACATGTAAATTAACAATCAACCATTTCATAATAGTTAAAATAACATACATAAAATTTTTACCTATCCTTATAATCATTAATGTGATCTTATGATTTTTATTCATGATCTATATATTAAAAAATACCACATTGTAAATTCTATTATATTTTTATAATATATTCAATAGGTCCATTTTTACTACAATTTCATAATGTGGAAACAAGATTTTTCTACCATCTGATTAACATGGTGGATTATTCCAACTTAAATAACACATGACCATTATTTTAATATATGATTTAAATGAATGAATGAACAGAAAATTCATTTATAACTTCGCAAAATATAGAAGAAGTTTCTCATAACTTTTAAACCATTATAATCCAACGCAGTTTTTTATCATAATTTCAATCCAAAGTTATATCAATTCATTTTACTATTAAGATCTCAAAAATAAACTATGTATACCTTTATATATATGTGATGCATTTTCCATATATATCCATTAGATTGTAAACATTCAAAAAATTTACTAACAGATTATCTTTTATCATATATCAAACATACATAAGAAAATAATGGTCAAAGAATATATTATCATATTCATCCCATTGAAATGAACTAATCTCTTTTGATTCCTTTGTATTCATTACCATTACGCACTACTAATCGACATCACATTAAAAATTTGAAATTGATAGAATTAAATTTTTATTATATGAACATCCCAAGACATCAAATATCATTTCAAATAAACTTTTTGAACCCTTAGAGAATTTCAGGTCAGATGATCCCTTGAATTTCTGAGAGTTCTATTTCTTGAAATTATCGAATATTGAAGTGTACTTTTTCATTAAATGTGGTAATCATCTAACATATATTACATCAAAATTAATATAAAATGTCAAATCATCCATAAAATGTTCTAAATACTAAGTTAATATTTCTATTATTCTAGGTTACTGACTTGGAAATATATTTTCAAATTTGATACATTGTATTACAGTTTTTATGTTTCCTCTAAGGAAAACTACACAAATAGTAATATAAATTAGATGATGAAATACATTAATTATAGAAATATATCACATGTTACAAATAAATTATAATCTATTAATGATTGTATCTAATATTTTCCAAACCTTTAAAATTATATAAACCCTACTCTAATAGGAATTATAAGGACCTACTCTTAATTCATCAAATAATTAAATTTTTACAAAATAATTAATTTCCCTACATTCTATAATATATTATAAAATTTAGTTTTTTAAGATAATTATGACATAAATATTAAATAAGAAACCAATGTATTATAATTAAGACATTTCATCTAAATTTTATTTTTCAGAATATAATAATTTTAAAATGAAACACCTTTTTTCCATGAAAATTATCGATGATTTTTCAACATGACATCATCATTATTCCTAAAAATCAATAAGGGATGATACATAAATTTATGAATTTGATATTAGAACAAAAATCACAGTAATGGAAATATTAAATTATGAAAAAACCTCATTAGTCGATTTCCAAACAACAAGATCACATGAGAGACCATTAAATTAACAAAATAATGTTTGAGGTCAGATAATCTTTTTCAAACACCTGAAATAGTATATGTTTCCAAAAAAACAAACAAAAATATAAAATACAACATAAATGAAATATCACAATCATGAGGGTTTCATAGAAAACATGAGAACTCTTTAAAATCATTCTCCAGAAAATATACCTTTTATCCATAACCTGAATAAAAGTAAGTTTAAATAAAATGTCATTATATTAACTTATATAATTTAAACTTTTCTATGAATAGTATTTTGTATGTATATAAAATTCAAGTAGTTGGCTTGGGAGAACATCGTTATAGAACATTTACATGAAACCTTAAAAATGGAATAATTTACTCAGTTAATTCCAACATAAATATTCTGATAACATAATCATTATAGAATGAATTAGAGAGATATAGTCCCATATGTCAACATAGATTATTTCCAAAGACTATAACATATAGTAAATATATAAAATGTTTCATTTCCATTATCAAACTCACGAAAATATTCATTTTAACCCATAAGTGAATCATTTTATGATATTGATATATCGCTCGGCATTAAAACACAAATAAGAAAACAAAAATATATTGAAAAAAAATGGAATTATGGTTTTTTATATAATCGTTGAATCTTGTAAACAAATAAAAAAATATATTTAATTCTTCGTGATCAAATAATATTCTGATATCATATGTGTTAAAAATATTCTTTTTGAATTATGACTAAACTTAGATCAATCAATACGATATATCAAAAAAAAATTATATATGAATACTATTGTATGAAAGAAACTTTAGTGGTACATTGAACATTGAAATTATTTTTTCAATTATACAACATAAAAAAATATTAACATTTTAGAAATCAATTAATGATAAATCATCAAAACATTTAAAAATAATGTTTTTTGATAGAATATCCCTTAACTCAAGTCTAACATATCTTTAATGTTATTTATCTACATAAATAATAATGTTATAATAATTATTTACTTATATATTAATATTAATCAATTTAATTATCTTTTTTATTATTCTATTTATTTCACTTATTAGGGTGTCATAATTTATCACTTAATTGATTTTGTTTTCATTGTATATTTTTAGGATGTGTATTTCATAAGTAGAACATTACTTAGGTATGATGGATATGGTCAAGTGGATCAGGATTATATCATTTAAATTTTCTTAGTCAAGTTATAATTAACATTTTTAGAAATTTAATATACTTTTAGAACTATCTAATCATGGGGATTTTTAATAGTGAATTATATCACAACATTGAGATTGTAAACCACACACATGCATTAATAACATGTAATATTTATATTGAACATGTGAACAAGAAGATAATTTTAATTTTATCATTAAATAATTGTAAAAATATAATAAATATTATATAATTTCAGGCAATACATCCATATATACGAGCATTGTTATGCACCTATGAAAAATAAAATATCTCACTTTGCGAGGTGGTCATCTGCATACATGGAAGAGATATGTTTTCATTTAACAATGGATTATAAATACATAATTATATTATTTATTAATAATTAATAATTTTAATTTAATTTATAAAAATAAAATTATTTCATTTGGATCCATTTTTATTTATATGAATTAGTGTTAGCGATGAAAAATGAAATAAATCATCTTCGCGAGGTTGTAGTAAACATGTACATAATAAACATGTTTAAAATTCCATTATAGGGATAAGTACATGAAATTATTTTATATCATAAATCAATTAATTCATTACTATATGGGAGATAATAAAGTGATAATATCTCAATATTTAAGATATTTTTAATGAATTAAAGAAATAAGTAAATAAAAAACACTTGGTTTAGAAATATTAATATTCTTCAAATAATCCCACTGGTTTAAACCTAAATCATTATTTGAATGGTATTATGATTAGAATTGGAGTAGTTGAATATGATTATGGATTATTGAAATGGAATTTTTAGACAAAAAATCCTATAATTTCATGTGGTGTGGAGAAGAAAAGATAAGGTGATTCCTTTTATAAGTGAGGGAGAGGACACATATGGAATATTTTAGAAGATTAAAATATATTAATGTATTACATAGGATAATAGAATAAAAATGACTCATTTTAAATAATATATAATATAGGGATCAAATGGGGCATGTAAATAGAATTTAGACTAGTTTTATATAATTTTAACCATTATTATTTTAGTTTTATCACGTTACCCAATTTTAAATCTTACTATTGTAACAAATGTTTTGTACAAAAGTTACATTTCAAAATGTAAAAAATAGATGTTATATATATTAAAAATATTTAATATATTAAACAATAGTGGAATATTTTTTTATCATTTTAGATATCTATAATAATAATAATTATATTTAATAACAAACTAGAAAAATTTCTATATTGATGGTTAGCCACAGAAATTCCATTTTACATATAAAAATGTTTTTATAAAAATACATGAGTAATTTTTAATAAAATAGAATTTAATGGGTTATTTATAATCCAAAAAAACAATTGAAATTTTAAAACATATTAGATATCAAATTTGACCATGTAAATACATAGAAAGAAAAGATAGTTTTCATAATAATTTGTATTTTATGCTATTCTCTCAAATATATACTTTTTAAAAAAATTAAAAAGTGTAATATAAGATAAAATTGACTTAATGATTTAAAAAATTAACTTCATTTTATCAATTCAATATTCAAAAATATTGAAATTAAATAATTTAATGAAACCATATAGTTCATGAAACTAAATTTAGAATGATTTAAAATCTTTTATTTTTTATTAAAAATTAGTGTTATTCATAAATTTAATATGAATATTTGATTTATAATTAATTAATAATAATAATATACAATGATATATTATTCATATAACCTAGGTTTTCACATCCCTTACCCATTTAGAAATTTTTCTTACACAATTTTTATTCACTTAATAATCAAACTAAGATATTTTTCATTTATATGATTTCCATATTCATATGTTCCTTATATAGTCATAAGGGTCTTCCACAAATTTAAAACATAATGAATCTCCTTATACCATAGTACAAAATCTATATGGTAATGAATATGAACTATTTGTTTCACATAATAAATATTTTATTCCAACATAAATAATTATTGATTCAAAATATGAGATTAATCTGGAACCTTCTTCCTTAATAATGAAAGATGAAACAAATATTGTATCTGAGATAATATCTGAAAAAAAATTTAGATGATAAAAAAATTATCCAAAATATTAAATAATATCAAATGGATTAAAAAACATTAGTCATACCTAACCCTTATTACGATAAAATATTACACATATCCATAAACATAATTTATGAAAACAATTCCACATACCTTAAATTAAATACCATTCCTTCAATTATTCATATAAACATTCTTCATACTCTAAAATATCCAAATTTGTGAAGAAAAAATATTTATCATAAGAATGGTGAAAATTAAATTTATAAAAACCTATATATAGTATAATGTATAACCATATGGTCATTCTCAAGGAATCAATGTAGAATCATTGGTGGCCTTCCTATAACATTTTTCTATAATTTAGAATGAAATAAACAAAACATAGTTACAAAATGATAAATATAATTGATAAATAAAGTGAAATAGAAATAGTGAAAAAATTGGAAATAGAGAAAAAAAATAAAGATAATGGGATTGAAGTTAATATTAAACATGACTATAACTTGGTTGATCCACTACTCAACTACTTATTATATACCCCAAAAAGGATTAGATGATTTTACAACCTCTGCTAATGAACACATGATAACATGTATCATAAAAATATCTAACTCAAAATGATGAACACATATTTTGAAAATATATTTCACTATATAAATAAGCTCAAAAATGTGTAGGGTAAACTAATAAATCAATTCTAACAAAGAACCTCTTACAAGAAGATTTAATCTTCAAGATATATATATTTATAAAACCACTATAAGATAACTTCTCAGTTGATCACGTAAAATATGTTTATACATGTTAAGGGGGAAAAACAAAAAACACTTTCCTTGGGTGTGTGTGCTCCCTCATATCCAATTGCATCATCATTATACACTAAAAGAAAGTAAAACGAAATATGATTGATATTATGTTAATATATCTAAGAAATATTGAATATTTATATGATGTATCTGGACTGTTGGATTTTCTATTTATCTCTAAATGTTGTATACCACAACATATGATGAGGAAAAATAAATGGTAGCAGAATTATATTTTAAAACTTAGAAAAAATAGAGCTAAATAATGAGAGAATAAGAAATACATGGGGAAATAGTGTTCCATCCCCTGAATCTGAAATCTAGTTTCCCTTTTAATGTTTGAAAATTAGTAAAATCTAGTGAGGAGACAATCCTGTTATTCAAAAACCAAAAAAAATAGTGATATATCAAACTAATTAGATTTGAAACAAATGTTGCATACTATTATGTGTTCATCACCAGTATTCAACGACTTCCAAGTGGATTACATTGAAATATATTTGTGAAATGTGACTCCTTTAGTATTTATCTATTATAAGTATTGAAAATGATCATTCAACCATATTATATCGATTTGAAAGTTACTTAGGCTGTGAATTTTGAGTGAGAATTCATTTGTTCATTCGAATGATCACATTAACCATTTTATAATTACAATTTCAAGATATAGGTATAAATATTGGGATAAAGGAAACATTTACTTTCAAATGAGTAGATCTAAAGGGAAAATAATCCTCACTTTTCAATTATAATTCTCAGAATAAATTACTAATTTTCAGTTTTTTAAGGGGCATATAATATATTAAATATTATTTCTCTAGACTTGTGTGAAAATGTGAATGTATGAAAATAAAATAACTAGGGTTTTCCACTACTAAATCTAGTTATATTCAACAATAATTCATATATATAATGAATTGTTTTCATAATAATTTTCATTGACATGGTTATAGTCTATTGTGAGGATTTGGTATCTTCATGATACATTGTTCAAGACTTCATAAGGAAGTGGGTAAGGATTCAGGATTTGTTCTAGATCTCGTTAACTCATTTCCTAGGATTATATAATGCGTCACTTGAAGGAAAATTTGTATCCAAGTGTTTCATGACCCCATCCTCCTCATGTTGGCAGAAATTTCTTAGTTTAGTCAATATTATCTTCATCTGTGGTATCCTTTTTTGTCAATAATTGATAGGTCATTGTGATTTGTTATAATAAGTCATGAATAATTTTCATCAGTAACTTATACCTTATAATAACCCAACTATTTATTGCACACTTAAAACTGATTTATTACATAATCTCATCACTTGATAAAACAATGAAAATAGAGATTTCTAGTCTCTTTAGATCTTATTCAAATTATTTAACAACATAAAACATAAAACACACAACATCTATGTTGAATACTTCCCTTACATAACCACATCATTCCCTCATACTTAATATCACATGGGATATTATGAGGACATACATGTAAATAGGGTGAGATATAAAGCCCAGTAAGGGAGTAAACAAGGAAAAATATGAGTAATACAATACATATTGGGAAATAGGAATATCAATTGACCATAAAATAAACATGAACATAATGGCATGATATAGCATGAATATCATAAGATGGAAATGTGGCAACAACACTTAACTTAGAATTAGCATGATCCAAAGTTCATTACACATGGAGCGTGACTAAATTCTCATTGCATATGAAATAGAATTAGTAAGTACTCGTTTAACTTGAAATACCTTGAGTAAATCCTCATTTCAGTTTATGTATCATGATACTGATCTTTACCCAATGTATTGGAGCGCTATCAATGTGTACCCTTCTTAATCATTTCATTTCATGAAAACGTGTCCCACATCGATCATAAATCATTGATTCGCCATCATTTATTCCATGATAAAGAAACATGGAATTCATACATGAATCCCTATAATAAATAAGTAAATGTGCATAAAGTTGAATACCCTTGATAGATAAATGGTCATGGTATTCACTACAAAATGACTCTGTCTAGGAAAACCGCAGTACTATTTCAGTAGCATAACGGCATGACATAAGAATTTATAAAAATTCTTTATGAAACATAAATTGGTATCTCATCATATGTATATAAAATGAATAGTAATGGGTCATATAGATACGTGTCCTTACATAAGTAATGGAATTTGAAATTATAATAAAAAATAATTTCAAGAATATAAATGAGGAGAGAGAAATTCCATATGAAATTTCAGTATGCTAACAGGTGTACATGGGAGAAATTAATGGGAGAGAAATAGGTCTCTATTCATTAAAACCTACATAGAGAAATATGGGGGAGGTGAAAAATTGAACCCAACATTTATAACATTATGTTAAATGGAATAAAAATATTAAGAAATGAAGAGAAAATGTGAAAGGAATGGATCTCTTACTTGGAAGTGTGATCCAAAAGGCTTGGGAGGGGCTATATAGAGGATTATTGGTAGCTTGGGGAGACATGGGAGGATCATAAAGAGAGGAGGGAAGATTGGAATGAACACTAAATTCTATTAGTGTAGAGGAGGTGGGATCATTTGTGGGTTTATATATGAAAAGATATGGAATTATTTATTATTTAGATTTGGGACACCACACATTAAACTAATCAAAACAACAAACCCTCCCATTGTTTATTCCCATGGATTCTTCCAAGGGAAATAGAAAAAAAATATTTTATATATCCAATGGATTATCTTCTTAAAATAATAGGTTTTTTATGTAGAGTTGAGTCACACTCTCGTGGAAAATAATTTAAAAATGTAAAATGTTTTATAATTCTTGAAGAATCCACTAAGTCTTTTTAAAAAAACATACCTAAATTTACATGATTTTTTTGTTAAAACGTATATTGGACAAATATATGTTTATATTATTTAAATACATCACTATTATGTCATTATGCTGTCATAAAACACATTATATATTTAAATGATATTTAATTTTTACGCAAAAATTTGATTATCTCAAGAAATTATGAAAAATTCACTGTTGGATAATTTCGACTTCCTAATTCCAAAATTAATATTATTTTTATCTAAATAATTTTCAAATTTTTTTAATATTCACTTTTAAAATAAAAATAGAAATTTAACTAAAATTCATTGGTTTTTACAAAAATAGCTTTCAAACCATAATAAAAATTACAATTGTACACATAAAACTTATACGATCATTTATACATTATAAAATGTAATTTAATAATATTATTATTGTATTAAAATATTATTTAATTAAAAAATTCATTTGTTTATCAAAATAGATTTTTAAGTATAATATTAACTAAAAATAATATTTGTGCTTTAAAAACTATTTAAAAAGTAACCATAATAAAAAGAATGTGTATTATTTATTATATAAAAAAAATGCCCATTATAATAGTTCTATGGTCTTGTTAAATGACCCCTTATTTCACCCACATAAGACAGAAGGGTAAGGCATGCGATGGTGATAGATATTTTGGGTTTCTCGAATAACATCGCCCGAGTGGTAATCTTTATAAATTTCCACTTTTCCTATAGGAGGTTGTACTCAAGCTTAACATGTTGAATATTGGCTTGGGACTGGTCAAGAGAAAATTCCAATGTTTCCACCACATTTCCAAACACCTAAAAATCAGATTCACATGTGGAAGTGTACTGGATAAGGACCTTACTTCCATTGTCTTAGTAAATTGGATTTTATAAAGCCCTATATTTATACCAATAATTTGATCACTATTTAATGGATATATTATCAACAGTCACAATTCATAAAAATTATATTCAAAATACAAAATTATAAATCCAAAGAAGTGAATATGTTATATAACCATTTCATAAAATAATAAATTTAATTAGATCAATATTAATTTCCATTATTAAATGTTTGGGTCGTTACTATCTTCTCTCCTTAAGAAATATCACCCTTGAAATTTTGTTTCCCCAAACTAAAACATATGTCGGTAACTCTAATTCATCACATCCCCATATTCCCATGTCGCTTCTTCAAACATGTGGTTTCGCCACAACATTATGATGAGGGGTATTGTCTTATTTCAAAAAAGTTTTTCTCTACAATCTAAGATCATCACTGGTTTCTCCTCATAAGAATGATCATCCTATAACTATACTACCTCTAAATAGAGTACATGTGAATGGTCTAGTATGTACTTCCTTAATATAGATACATAAAAGACATTATGGACTTTGGACATGGTGGTATGAAGTTCTATTCGACAGGCCACAACCCCGACACGATTAATAATATCGAAGGGGGATTTATACATAAGACTTAACTTCCATTTATTTCCAAAACTCATGGCCATCATCCATGGTGATATGAGGAGAAATACGATGTCTTCAACTTTTAACTCAAGGTCTAATCGACGGTTATCTTCATAACTCTTATATCAACTTTGGGCTGCATTGATTTGTTGCTGAATGGTTTCCACCTTCTCCACCATTTCTTCGACCATTTTAGTTACTAACTACATAATCTCACCAACTTCATCCCAACAAGCCGGTGTTTTGCATGTTTTCCCATAAAGGTATTTATATGGTCCCATTTGAATTCTCAAGAGGAAATAGTTATTGTATGGTAATTAAACCCGTGGATGATATTGGTCCTATCTTCATTTGATATCCATAGAATGTGATCTTATCATTTCTTCTAGTGTCTGAATAGTTTCCTCAGATTGGTTGTTGGTTTGAAGATGATAGGTTAAACTAATGTTTATTTCAGTTCTTAGATCATGATAGAGAGTTTTAATGAACCTCAAGGGTAATCATGGATCACTATCAGATACAATAGATAGTGGTACTCCATGTATTCTTACCAATTATTTTATGTAAGTCTATGGATGATGATTTAATGAAAAGTCCTATCAATTAATGATAAAGTGATATTTCCTCATAAGATGATCCACAATGACCCATATGACATTGTTTACTCTAGATTTCCTTGGATGTCCAGTGACAAATTCCATGGTAATTTTCCCCACATGAATGTTGGTACGGGTAGTGGTTTCGTCGTCCCCATAGTCTTCTTCCATTCACCCATCACTTTCAAACATACCAGGCACATTGATATATATTCAGCAATCTCCCATTTCTTATTGTTTGGCCAAAACAATTCTCAGAGATCTTGATAAATCCTTGGTATCCCTAGGTAGATAGAGAATCTTGAGGTATGTGAAACATTCAGACGCTCCTTCTTTATCTCTGAATCGTATGGTACCCATAATTGTGACCCAAATCTCAGAATTTCATCCTTGTTAACCACAATATATGAGGATTTCCTATTTATGATAGCTTCCACCCTATTCAGAATTTAAACATCCTTTCTTTGAGAATCCATTATATTCTCCATGAGGGACAGTTTAGAAATTATTGGAGAAAGTATTGATGATATTTTCCCGTTATGATTTCCATGTCCATCCTGTGCAAATCTATGAAGATTGGATCCTTTTAAAATCTCATCACAGATAAATATGAAGGATCCTTTCTACTTAGAGCATCTTCCACCTTGATTTTCATACCAGGATGGTAGTGGATTGAACATTTTTAATCCTTCATGAGATATATTCATCATCATTGGTGCGTATTAATATATTTTTGGGTGAATATATATTTTAGGCTCTTTTGATCAGTATATATCTCACACATATCCCCATAGTGATAATGACACTATAATTTCAACGTAAAGATCATAGTCATTGGCTCTAGATTTTGGGTGGGGTAGTTTCTTCCATGAACATTCATTTACCTTGATGCATGGGCAACGAATTTGGAATTCTACATCAACACACAACCAAGGCCATTCATTGAAGCATCACTAAATACCACAATATGTTCTCCACATGTGGGTAATGTGAACATGGGAAAAATAATAAGAATCTTGTTTACATTAATCACTCAAAGAAAATATTGCTCCCTTCTGAGTTAGCTTGGTTAAATCATTGGACAATCGTGAGAAATTATTAACAAATCGTTAATAATATCCAGATATCCCCAAGAAGCTACAGAGATATGTTGCCAATGTTGGCCTCATTCATCCCTCAATTGCAGCTATCATGGAGGGATCTACATATATCCCATTTCAGGTGATGATATGGCCCCAAAATGAGACCTCCATCAACCATAACTCACACTTTCTATACATTCCATAGATATTCTCCTTACTAAATGTCTCTAGTACAACGCTTAGATGCTCCTCATGTTGATACTTAGTTTGGGAGTATATAAGAATATCATTAGTAAATACTACCAAAAATATTTCATGGTAATACCTAAAGACTTTATTCATCATGTCCATGAATATTGCTGGAGCATTGATGAGTTTGAAAGGAAATACATTGAATTTATAGTTTCCGTACATTGTACGATAAGCAATCATGGGGATATCCTCTTTTTTCACCCTTTCTTGGTAATATCTTGTTCGAAAATCCACCATGGATAAGTATTGTGCTCCACATAGCTGATTGATCATGCCATCAATTCGAGGAAGATGATACTTGTTCTTTATAAGGATTTTGTTGAGATCACGACAATCAATGCAAAGGTGCATTGGATCATCCTTCTTCTTGACAAAGAGGAATGGTGCAGTCCATGGAGAAGAACTTGGTCGTATAAACACTTTATCCATATTCTCCTATAGTTATTTCATCATCTCCTCATTCTCCACAACATTTATTCTATATAGAGTCTTGGATATTGGCAAAACCCTAGGTATAAGGTCAATTGGGAATTCAACATCTCTTCTAGGAGGAAGACATGGAAATTCCTCATGAAACACTTCAGTGAATTCCCTGACAATAGGCATGTATTCAAGGATGGTTTCCTCCTTATACTCAATCATCTAAACTAGATATGCATGCTCATAGGGAAGTAATATCAACGCTTGAGATAATGGTGCTAAAGAAGATTCATCTTCCTCCTTGCACTATTATTGAATCGGGTTTCGATTCTCGATATGGAGAGTGATTTCCCTCTCATGGAAATTTATGTGTGATCTATAAAAGGAATGTCAATCCATGCTAAGAATTGAATCAAATTCTACCGGAGGGATTATGAAGTGGTTTTCTGGATGTTTAATCCACAAATTATGATAGGGTAGGACTTATATTAATGGGATGTAAGGATTTCCCCATTTTCTATACTCACCGACATATTTACTTCCATGTCTTTTAGGTTGTTGGGATTGTTCTACTATTGTTTTTGGATAAAATAGAATGTGTATAACCACAGTAAAAAAAGATATTTTATTTTATTAAATTAATAACGTGAATTCCTATCATAACATTGTTTTTGGGGTTCACATCGGTGGTAGTGAGGGAAAAAATCTCCCCCTTGCTCTGTTGGAGGTTGTTGGTAGCCTCTGAAAACCCGTGTCACAGGGAACTGATTTTCATGGTTCCATAGTTTTTTATAGTTGAATTAATGAACAGAGCATTGAGGTTCGAACATAGAATTCCTATCCTCTGTTACAGCTATGGGTTTTTCTTATCAGTTGTTAATGGCTAGGTTCCCATCTCTTCCACACATTAAGCAATTCTTAATCTTGTGCATGCAATTTCGGGGGTTCTTCATTCCACACCTTTGAAAGTGGGGTGCTGGATTTTATTAGATAAATTGGATTTATCCATCAGACTACTAGAATTGAAGTCCACCTTACACTTCTTATCCCCATGATACCCTGGAGATTCTACAATCTCTACTGGGACCTTTAGGGCACATCAGGAAATTTCCTCATAGTTTTAGATGTCACGGATCTCTAGGTCTTTCCACAGGCTAGGTTGCAGCCCACCAATGAAGCGTACTACCTTGAATTCAATGTTAATGAAAAATATAGAGGCATATCATGTAATCCTTGTGATTTTTTCCTCATATGATATAATGAATTCGTAATTTTTTTCTTTCGTTAAAGTAATACCTTTCTATCTTTAGTTAGAGTGTGCACGGAAAATATTTATCGACGAACATCATCTGGAAATCCATCCTTTCCAACGCCTTGATCTTTTCCTTAGGCTTCATTTTTTTTCAGCGTCCACCATTGATTGGCTTCACCCTCCATATGATAAGAATCCAAAATAACATTCTCTTATTTAGTACATTAAAGGATGGAGACGATATTTTCAATGGAATTTATCCATTGTTCGGTGATTGAGGGATCAGATGATCCATTAATAGTAGGAGGCCATAGACTCATGAAGCTTTAGAGAGTGAATTGTTCTTTCATGGTTGTGGGGGGTGAATGTTCCTCTTGACCCATGTTTCTATTCAAATTTTGAGTTAACTAATAGAGTATCAGTATAATGATCATAATTCCATCTCCAATCATATTGGGAATCTCATTAGAACTGTCATCATGTTGATCTTCATATCGGTTGTTAGCCGGAGTCCTCATATTTTTGAACATTGGCTCGAATAAAAGGAAATTTAGGGGTAACAAAAAAGGGGCAATCCATTGACAAAATAGATGACATATTGATGAATTTTATTTCCTTAACTTATGGATCTATAGGCTTCAATCTATTTTATCCGTTATCTACTTTCTAACATATATTATTAGGGGAATATTTTTAATTCCCTTGGTAATGGTTCATACTAAAATTGTTAATTTACCAAAGAATATCCCCGGGGAGTATCATAACCAAGAGTGTAGTAAGGTCATTTCTGTGTACAATGATACCCTGGGTGATTCTTGAAACTCATTGTCGTTGTTTTCACTCCTATGTATATTTTTTCCAGAGCCGCCTCTACCTACTTGTATCGAGATTATGATTTATTTTTTTGAAAAACCACTTACTCAATACTAACCAAACCTTATCGATGTTTTTATTATACTTAGTCTTATCCCTAAGTATTTCACTAGGGTTTTCTAATCTTAATCCCAAATATTACTAAACCTCCCACTAATAACAACTATAACAACCATGCATCTAATTAAACACTTAAACCCCATTTCATACATAAATTATTCCCATGATACATCAAGGAAGATTGAGAGGTATAGTGTATTTGGGGCTTAGGATCATTACATAACAAATTAAAACATAAAAAACACAACATATTTATTGAAAAAATCCTTTACGTAACCATGGAATTCCCTAATTCTTAACATTTCATGGGATAACTTAAGGACATACATGTGAAAAGGGTGAACTATAAAGCATAGTAAGGGACTAAACAATGCATAACATGAAAAATAAAATACATTTTAGGAAATATTCATATCAATGGAGAATAAATAAACATGAACATAAAGGCATAATATATCAGGATTATCTTAACTTGGAAATGTGGAAACCACACTAAACATAGAATTAGCATGAGCCAAGGCTCATTGAATTTAGATCATGAGTAAAACATAATTTAACATGAATTAACATGATAAAATACTCATTTAAATTAAATTAGAATGATTAACTACTCATTTCACTTAACGTATCATGATACTAATCCTTACCCAATTCATTAGAGTGCTATCAGGGCGCACCATTCTTAATCATTTCATTTCATGCATAAATGTGCCACGTGGATCAGAAAACATGGATTCATCATCATTTATTCCACGATAAAGGAAGGTGGGAGGAATAAATTATACTCTATAATAAATAATTAAAAGGTCATAATGTTTAATACCATTGACAGAAAAATGGGAATGGTATTAACTACACAGTGACTTTGGCTTGGAAAAACACAGTGCAATTTCAGCAGGATAACGACATGACATAAGAATTCATAAAAATGGTTGATGAGTGATAAAAAGGTGTCTCATCATACGTACATAAAATAGAAAGTATGGAATAAATATATATCCATTTCCAAACATAAGTGATGGAATCCTCATTCATAATGTAAAATAATTCCTTAATTGTAAATTAGGAGAGAGAAATTCCTTATGGGATTTTGGTATGGTAATAGGTGTACATGAGAGGTATTAATGAAAGATAAATGGGTCTCTCATCATTAAAACATAAAAGGGGAAGTGTGGGCTAGGTTCAAAATCATACCCCTGTATTTATAATTGAAAATAAAAGGGCATAACAATATTGAGAAACATGGATAAAATGAGAAAGGAAGAAATAACTTATATAGAAGTGTGATACCAAAGGCATGAGAGGGGCTTGAGAGAGGAAACATGGGAGAATTGGGAGACTTTGGAGGATCCTGGAGAGGGGAGGAAAGAGGTTGGACAAACTCCTAAGGCTTTAGGGTAGAGGAATTTGGAGGGTGGGTGGGTTTATATAGGAAAGAAGAGGGAATTAATTATTATTTATGTTTGAGACACAACACATTAAACTAATAAAAATCACAAACCATCCCATGCTTTTTGCCCATGATTTTTTCCAAATGGGAGTGAAAAAAACTATTTTATAAGGACAATGTATGATGTTCTTTAAATAATAGGGTTGCTTGTGTGGTGGTGAGTCACACTCTCAAGGAAAACAATTTAAAATGATAAAATGTTTTCAAAGTCTTGAAGGGTCCACTAAGGCTTCGTTAAATAAATAAAACAAACCTAAAATCACATTATTTTAATGTTAAAACATATATTGGCAGAAAATAATTTTTATTACATTTAATTACATCACAATTTGGTCATTATGATCCCATAAAACATATTATATGTTTAAACGGTATTTAATTTTTACCCAAAAATTTGAATGTCTCATAAAGTTATGAAAAAATAACCGTTAGATAATTTAAACATCCTGATTCCAAAAATAATATTAATTTTATCCAAAAAAATTTCTAAATTTTCTAATTTTCACACTTAAAATAAAAACTGAAATTAATCAAAAATTGTCAGGTTTTGACATAAACAACTTCCAAACATTAATAAAATTAAAAATTGTTTTAATAAAACATTTAAGATCATATATACTTACTAAAAAGTAATTTAATATTAATAATATTTTATTAAAATATTATATAATTCATATATATATATTAATTTTTTGAAATATATTCCATAGTTGAATATTAACTAAAAATATTATTTCTACTGTAAAAACTATTTACCAAGTAACAATAATAAAATGAATGTATATTTTTTATTAAATAAAAAATAAACATAATCATAGTGCTAAGGTCTTGTTATATAACCCATTATAACACACTCATATTACTATAGGGTAAGGTGTGCGATTGTGACAAATTCATGGGGTGTCTTGGATAACATTGCTCAATTGGTAATCTCTATCAACTTTCACTTCTCCTGTAGGCGGTTATGCTTGAGCTTAATGTGTTAAAGATTGGAATGGGACTTGTCATGTGAGAATCCAAAGGATTCAACCTCCTTTTCATGATCCAAAAAATGGGTTTCATACATGGTATGTCTATTGGATGAGTTCATTCCTTCAGTTGTCTGAGTAAATCGGTTTTTTTTAATCCCATTATTTATACTAATCATTTGATCAATGTTAAATGTCTTTATTAGCAGAAGTAACAAATACTAATGGTTTGTTAAAAATATAAAAACCTAAAACCAAAGAAGTGCATATGTTATGTAACCATTTCACATAATAATAAATTTAATTGGATCAGTATGAATTTACATTATTAAAACTTTTTGTCTTTATAAACCTCTAGTCCATGGATGATAATAAAAATAGTAGTTTATATAAACACACATTATGGAATTCAATGAAGAACCTAATATGAAACTCTCTAAAAAATTTCAACTAAAACATTAGAAATTGGGGAGGTCATTCCATCATTTCATTTTCATATATATATAATGTAATTTAAAATCCAAAAATTCAGTGATATTGATTATCCTCCTCGGTTCATCATTCATTTGTTGATAAAAAATCATGGGGTCATACTTCATTATTTAAGAAATAGAAAAACCCTTCATCACTATTACTCTGAGGATCCATTACACATATTATCATAGGATATTCAGGATCATAACATCTAGATAATTCTTCATTGAACATATTTAGAAGATTTTTTGGAGATACCAGAGGAACAATTTATCCCATTCACACTTGGGATACTACCAATATCATAAAATAATGCTCACCTTCGTCAAAACAAGAATGTATGCAATCATCATATCAATCACAACAGAATTTTCAAATAAATGGGGTATCATATTTCTTCAAATACACTCATCTTCAATCTTGAGTTCATATTATTCATTGACCACTATATTCAATCAATTCATCAAAATTTCAAATTTTTGTGTATTCATCATTTGGAACCATTATTACCCATTAATTAATATATTTATCAAATTTATAATGTTTTCCTTAATAAAACATAAAATAATGGCCATTTCTAGGTTACTCAATCTATCATTGACATTGTTGGTTTATTTCTTCCATCACGATCTTCTGGATTCTCCCTATCCTTCAAACATGAATTCCATCCATCACAAAAGTCAAAAAACAATTGATCTCATATTTGTTCATCATAAAATTACATGGTTTTGTACATAATATTTCTATTCATGGTAAAATTATCATTATAGGGATATTACGGATATTTTTTAGAAAATATCATTATAGATTCATTTTTTTGACAATTTTTTTATAATAATTCTTGTAATTTTTGGGGATTGTTTCCTGGTAACATTTCATGATTTTTTGCTCAATTATACTATAAGTTTTTTCATAGTTTGTTAATCATGCACAAACTACTACTATAATTTTCCCAATTTGTCACTTTATTCCCTTATAGTCAATTAAAAACCATTAAGGTCACTCCCCAAATTGGTAAAATATCCACCTGTGGTTTATTGTACTATAATAGAGTAGATCAAATCTCAAATTACATGGTCATGTGGATCCAAGCATGGAAACTCTATCCATATTCAAATTTATTAAAAGGGTATTATAAATTCATACATATACAAAATTGAAAAATTCATATTAATAATAAATAATAATAAAATTAATTTGTTTAAATAGAAAAAATTAAACAAATTGTTATAGATTAAAATAGATAATTACGGAAGAATTAGCTTTTTCAGAAAAAAATCATCATAATAGCTTTCTAAGTAAAATACCATTTTAAATTCAAACAAAATAATAAAAAAATTATTTCTACATCAAAAATTATAAATCAATTAACCTTAATCAATCAATGTGACAATAGAAGAATTTATTAAAATAATCAAAGAAGGAATGTTTTCACTCAAATTGATTAATATTCTAGAATCCCCTATTAAACAAATTACACCTAAAGAATTATTTCATGAAAAGGTTGTGGAAAACTATAATTAAATAACATCACATAAAATTACCCAACACATGATACATAAAACTCCTTGAAAATATAATGAATCTAATTTATTTATTTATAAAAACAAAAAAATGATTATACTGAACAGATTCCAAAATAAAAAAGAATTTAATAGAATCAACAGACCATTTATTCCCAAAAAACATTTTACTCCTGCTGAATTAATCAAACTTCTCTATATCAACCATATTCATGTTTCAGTTCTAGGAGTATAGACAAGTGATAATACAGTGGAATTCAATATATAACAAGAAGTACAACCATATTTAACTCTCTTAAATGTTCTGCAAGGAGAAATTCCACATTCTAATTAACTCATAGATCTAAAATAATATTTTTGAAAAATAAATTTCACCTTCCTCATCTAGGTTAATTATTCCCCTCATTTTAATTAATTATTTTTCATCAAATGGAATTTATTTAATGTTTAACAATAATTAATTTTTCTGTATCACTGAAAAAAGAATCTATTGAATTTACAAATGGTTTTATTTTTTTACACAACACAAAACTCCTACTATATCTTGGATTTAACATGGTATACAAATTTTCCATTTTACTATGAAATTCAATGGAATTTTATAACTCTTAATCAATTGGGATCCGTCACAAGTTATATTTTAATAAGTAAATTTAATTATGTTTATGTTAAAAAATTTCATTCCCTCAAGATATAATTCTATATATATAAGAATTATAACTATCACACTTCCTTTCTAAATTTTCATGCAATATTTTCATAAAAAATTAAAAATCACTCATTAATCATTCCACTATAATAACTTCTAACTCATTGAAACACCTAAAAATGGGAATGAAGTTTTACCCTAGATAAGAAAAAATAATTTTCAATTTTCCTAACCAAAAATCAAACGACTAAATTGTTAAATAACAAGGTTAAGGTTTAATAATTATACTAAAAGGGAGGGGGTTTAGAATTTTTTAGGTATTTTGTATGTCTGTGGAATTAAAGAATATTATATCATAATGAAATATTCATATCCCCCGATGAATAAAAACAAACACCATCAATGATGCTCAATCCTAATGTGGGAGAATATTTTCCATCAAAACATGTATGAAATTAATCAACTTATAGACCATTTATTTAGTTAAATGTATGTTCAAAACATCATATATTCTAGAAATACAGTGAACACATTTTTTTTGAACTTTTCTTGGTCTGGATTATTTCTAAAATGAAAAATTAATTTTAAATTTAACACCAATAGAAGTATAAGGATCAATGAGGTACAAAGAATCATTTATATTAAATGGTGAAGTCCAGTTTTGAAATATAGGTCAATTTAATTTATAATTCTCTAGTAACAATGAACCTCAACACCAAGTCAAGAAAATATGGTCTACATTTCAAAATATCAGTGGAAATTCCACAACATTTAGTGTCTAGAAATATGTACTCAAATTAAATAAAATGAAAAATATCATTGAAACCCTACTGTAATATCATATTATTGTTTTTGGTCATATAAATGTCTCCTCACTTTTGTATATTTGTGCAATATAATTTGATGTTTCATTCAAGTCCCTATAATAACATACAAAAAATTTGAAGAGTTCATATATTGAGATTCAAATTCAAATGATACTATGTTTTAGTTTGGTAATTTTTATGTATTAATTTTTAGTTTGTAAATATAATATTATATAAATACTAGTACTCACCCGTGCTATTCCACGGCATCATCGATTAATGATTTTTCTTTTAATAAGAGATTGATATTTATAAAAGTTGATAGAAAAGAGTAATATTTACTAAACAATGGTACATATTAATGGAATATAGGTTGAGAAAATTCATGGGACATCACAAACATAACAATGAATATTTAATAAAATTATAGAGGAATAAAATATAATATTCAATCAAAAATTTGAAATTTATAAAAGAATACAACACCTGATTATTGAGTCGTTCATGTCCGGATCATTCGTCTAGGTCAAGGTTCTAACTCCATTGAATTGAGTCGAGTGACTACATTATTATTGTAATTATTATCATTAGGTTACTAAAACCCAAAACCATCATTGAGATCTAGTTGTTGGAGTATATGAGGTTTTGGTATGCTTCAATTATACATACTGGGGGTCGTTGCTTGTGACTACCCACTCCTATCCATTTGGACACCACGCCCCATCTCCCATCTTCATGTGAACCTTATTCAGAATATAATCATTTAAATAAATGGCAGAAGCACACATCTTCATTTATAAATTCAGAAAATAAAATTTTATGGAAGAAATTATTATAAATGGAAAGTTAAATAAGATTTTTTTGAGTAGTTTTATAAATTGGTCCTACATCAAGTGAAGAGCACCAACCAAGGAGATATTTAGCAGAATAGTCTCACAAATATCCATTACCAAGAGCACTAAATTAGATCTTGGATAACAGTGACCTGAACCCAGCACATGAAATGAATTTTATAGAAACCTACACATTAAATGGGAAATGTCTCTCATACACTTTAATGAAGAAGGTGGAAAACATCAAAAACATTGAAAACAATTTAGAAATACAAACTGTGATATTTGGTTATACTTCCAACAACAGTATGATTCGATCCTCAACAGGTGGGTGGGGTACTGTCCAGCATTTTTCCTATCCAGAAAACACATAGTTCATGTTATTAAATAATAAAATAAGTAATGGAAATTAATGAAAATAAAAGGGACAAGATTTTTTGGGTTTAAATCATCATAAAAAAATTAGAAAATCATACCTACTGAAACATGATGAAAATAAAATTCTACTAGACCTTCACTTGCATGAAATCAAAAACAATACTATGAACTCAATATAAGATGTTCCATGGGACAGAAGAAAACCCATTCAATGATTCATGTTTTTAACACCAAATCCATGTAATTCATTGAACTTGACGGATTAAATGCAACCATGTTCAACTTTCAAGTTATAGACACATGAACCATGAATCGAAAAAAATAAAAAGAAGATACATACAAAGAATATATGGGGGTAGAGTTAAAATACAAAAAAAAGAAACTATCCTCTTGTAGGTTGAACGGAATTCTCATAATAATTTTCTTCACCACCTAGCAATAATATTGATTTCTCGCATCGACTATCAGCACAGTAATAATGCACAAGCTGAGTTGGACCTCTAGAATCAAAAAACATATGATAGAAACATGAGGATAATTTATACAAGAAAAACTAGACAATCGTGGTGATGGAAATGGAATTAAATACAACCTTTTTCCGCATGCATAACGCTTGATGGGGGCGCATTATAAGGCCATCAAGGTAATGCAACACTAGAGTTCCTTAGCACTGAATTTGAATCTGGTATCGGAACATATACATGTTCCAGTGTAGTGGATGGTGAATAAAAACATTCCATGCCTTTTGAAAAAATAGAGACTACGGGAAATTTGAGTGAAATATTATAAGAGAGAATGCGTTGTTGATGAGCACATAGTTGGGAAAATGTGCAATGATAACCATTTTAATATGATTTTTGGGGGTATGGATGGCCATCTTTCCGCTTTGTCTGAGGAATCCCATTCATATGCTAGTATCAATAAATATCAATCATGTCATGTGGGAGATCAATATCACATATGAGTTTCTTGATGTAGTGATCCACCTCGATGATCCTAGGTAAAGTCACATATAGCTGAAAAATTAACCAATATAACCAGAAAATTTTTAAACTCAACTGAACCCATAGATGAAGAATCAGTTTTCTCATTCAAAAAAAAATAAAGTATGTTTATGTATTGAATGTAATATTATGACTTTTATATGGCTGGGGGGTACATAACAGATGTATTGTTACCTAAAAATATTAACTACATCAATACAATATCAATCGTCGAGTGCACCAAAGGAGATATTTACCTACTAAGTGTCGGAATGTTCTTTTACAGAGTTGAGTAAATCAAATCTTAGATAACAGTGACATTATACCTGCACATTTACCATCTTTTAGAGATACATTCTGATTAAATAGAAAATATATTCTATACACATTCAATATGAAGGTGGAAACTATCAATTACATTGAAAACAATATAATAACACAAAATTGTATGCATGTTTCTAATTCTATCAAGAGTATGATTTGATCATGAACAAGTGCATGACTTGCTGCCCAACTAGTTTCCTCACTAGTAAACAGAAAAAAATGTTATTAAATATTGAATTAATTCCATATTCATGTCAATAATATTGTAGGTTATCACATTCGTGAGGGAATTATCTTCACTCAGACTTATAGTGTTATAAAAAGAATCAATTATGTAGACTAAGGCATTAGATATACTCCCCTAAACATTTCCAATCAAAGTATAATTGTAAAACATATTTCTAACAATAAAAATTGTATGAATTAAGGAAAGAAACATGATATTGAAATTATAGATACTCTTGACGGGAATGTTGCAGGATTAATATAATATCCCATAGTACTAACATCTATGAGAAAATAGTGAAAATAATAGTCATTAAAAACACATCAACATTGGGTTCACTGGATCATGGATACCGAAGGTACAAAGGCTTACCAGTCCTAAAGTAATTTAATGTTTCCATATAGATGGGATGAGAAAAATAGTACGAAGAACCTTAAAAACTCTTTTGATGACAATAGAAGCAGACCCTAGAATCAATTTATAAGAAAAGAAATATCAAGTTCATTGTTAGAGTTAATACCCGATAGTGATTCCAAAGATACAATGAATTAATAAATGCAAATACAATGTCATTTCTGTTACCACCTGGTATTACATGTAATATTTGTCTGAAATCTCCACACAATATAGCTATTAGACCACCTAATGGTAAATCTATTGCATTAATATTTTTTACTGTCATTATATCTCGAAGATTATGGTATAGAGCCTCAAGGAAGAATTTATGAACAATAGAAGCCTCATCCTAAATAATCATCTTTGGAATGGTAGAAGTTCTACAAACTCACTTCCTAGCTCAATATTGCAAAAAGAGTTTTCAGTAATGAAGATTGGAATACAAAATTTAGAATGTTTAGTGTGTCCACCTGGAAGCAACAAGGATGAAATTCCACTTGAAGTGACTACAAGTACAATAAATCCCTCAATCCGAAGAAATTATGTTAGGATTTTCCATATGAATTTTTTACCTGTGCCTCCATATCCATGCAAAAAGAAGAATCCACCATAATTTTTAGATAGTGAAGAAAAAAATCCATCCATCACCACGTTTTGCTCATCGGTAAGAATTGTCTGTAATGTTATGTACACATTTCATAGTAATTTTCTATTTTAATGTAGTTCATCTGCAACTAAATGATTTGCATGATTATGATGTGTGGAATTTAGAACTGGCATGGGAGGATAAAATCAAAGATATGTTCCATTGCTACGTAATATCCACTCTCTTTCAACCAGTGCATACATATGTATCTAATGTTCTATGAGTGTAAAGTCTATTATAATGGGAAACATGGTCTTAGAGTAGTATAAAAGAATCATCATGCAGTAAATCTACATAATTTTACTTAGTCAAATATACCTACATATGGTGGACTAATAACAGATAAAAGAGCTCAAAGTACACGTATAAAATAGAACAACCAGTAAGTGTTATTTAATAAACTAATTTCACTGAATCTTTTAGTCAATTTTATGTAATTATATTCCGAAATTGCATATTAATGATGAAAAAATAGAAAATAGATATATTCAACTATTTTGAAAATATAACTGACAAACACATTCATACCTTGGACTTCTATCCTATGTATTTTGGCATATAAAATTTCTTTAGCTAGAATGTGACAGGTTTGCTGTCAATGAAATGTTTGGACGGGAAATTTTATTAGAAAACAACATGAAAGAAAATATCCTATGAACATAATGTCGCATTCCCCTAGTTGAAACCACCTTTATAGCTTCAATAAATTTGGAGTCATCAGCTAGTAGTCCAAAAGAATAACAGGCCTCTCTAAATGTTCCATGAGTAACAGAGTTCACTATTTTGATATCTTCATATGATGTAGGACTTTTGATTTTTGTGAGAAGTATACGTAAGTAAAATCGATCTGAAGTTGTTTGAGGAACATAGTAACGCCTTCTAATATAAAACCCCTACCTTCGACGATGCCATTTCTTGTCATTTGAGTGGTAAACAAAATTAGTAGGGAATTATGCAAAAGTTAGTGCCCTTGCCTCTGGGTACACTGAATTAGCAAGAACCTAAGAGGTGAACATTGTATCTTTGACATTATAGTGATTTAAAACATCAACAATATTATCTTTTTCATTTTAGGTTATAGAATGTTTTTATGGTAAATGGAAACCTAACATCTCAACTGGTGGATATCTATATTGGATATCACATGAAAATATCCTCCAAGAGGCCTCACAGTGAGATATGTGCCAACAATTATAATAAATTTTTATTTCATACATATTGTTGTCTAAGAACCCAATATTGTTGCTCTAATATATTGATGCCATTATACAATCATTTCCTTTGTTAATATATTTAAAAATATATTTGATGGAAGGTGACTGATTGAAGACTTTAATATTAAAATGAGCTTTATACTTTAAGAGAAAAACAGGATTGTATGGTACAACCAACTGATTATCTAAAGGGATTCCATTTTTATAATTGTTATTTCATCATCCCTTCTATGATAGATAACATAAATATCATCATCAACAGTGGTATTCCCAACAAATTTATTTGGAAAAAATATGGAACATTTTCTATTTATCATATAGGGAGAAGTAGGGTAGTAATCACCGCAAGGGCCTTGGATCATAAAGTTCATAACAGCTCTTTGTATTCTTGGGTAGGCACAATTATTTGGAATTTAATCACATAAATGTTTTTTTACTTATGCTGCAGTGTGAAATTTATTTTCATGAAAGAGAAATCAAAGGATGTGCATGTGGGGCAAGCCTAGTTTTTGAAACTCCATGGATTGAACAACTTCATGGTCAGATAATAGTTTGATAGTTAGTAGACTTCTAAAATTAATATAAAACGGAACTGAACTTACGAGAAAGTAAGAAATAGTAACCTGGTTGTGACAACCCAAAAAACCTTCTCTTAAATCATTCATTAGATGACCAGCCTTAATATTGAAGACCCGTGATAATATGTGCAGTCAGTCTGGTGGATGGAGGTTTCAATTTCTATGAAATCTTGTTATTGCTGGCCACATTGGGTTACATGTAAATGTTAAAAAAATGGATACCCAGTCCAATTACATATCAACATATCATCATGGTAATTATGGATCATATAACATGGTTCACCCATAAAAGAATGTAATATGATATGCTTCTCACATGATGTCCCTTCACGGTCACCTCAAAACAATGCATCTTGTAACCCGTTGTAATGTTTAACCCTCAGTTTCTTTTGATTGAAGCAAATGAATGATAGTCTTTGAGTCTCAATCATTGTATAAGAATCAACTATAAAATGTTGGAGTAATCCTCTAGAATGTAGTAAGATCGATGAATCATTATCAGTCAATTGAAAGTGAAATGCGATGTACTCTCTCATTGTTACCTTCTTGAGTGTAGTTCTTGTAGTGAATTGAGTAGCACAGTGCAAAACGTTGTCGCAATATCTATCCTGGCCACCTGTGAAGATAAAAGGATACAACAATGGAAGATATAGTGGGTGATGCTCATCAATTAATTGTAAATCATCGCTTTTGGTTTGAACGATGATGTCCTGTTCATGGTTGAGATCCTTAATATTAATGACAATCAACATTGCAATTTCAGATGTATTTGGAATGTTATATATAGTAAGATGCCTTTTTCTTCATTTAAGGAGTCGTAGCTTTAATGTTGGAAACTCTTGATGGTTAAGAACATCTCGTGCATTTATAAATTCTCGAACCAAAGTATTGTTCTCATGAGGCATTTTTTGTAGGTTCTGAACAATATTATAGTTAATAGTAGATTATTGATTTCTCTCATCAATGATGGAGAAATTTTTAATGTTAATATAAATTGGTGAATTTCATATTAACTCCGGAGAAATAATTGAGTATAATTGATGCCTCATTCCTTTAATTCTATTATAACACTCATGTGTTGTATCATATACGTACAATTGTGTGAACATTAGTGGATGACCATCATGTGGACATAAACTGCCTCGGTGATGGTAGTTTGGTCTATGTTATCAGAATATACTTGGATCTTGAACATTATTGAAGGACCTATATACCTTTCCACTATTTTATGTGAATACAAACATCGAATTGTAAATATGGATGTGGTATTAGAATAATCAGTCTTTATCAGAAGTTCGATCAAACACCAACATCCATAGGTATTCGAGACATTGTGGTAGTATATCCAAAGAAACCTTTCCCATTGAGCTGCATTGAGTAAAACATTGGTTTTGTCTATTGATAAATTTTTTGTTTCTCTCAGCAAACCACAAAAAATATTGACAATGTTGATAGATGTTAGAAGGCTATCTGATATCATTATAACCTGATTGAACAGAATTTCAATGTATAAAATGTGATTAAAAAGTGGCACCCAACAACAGAGATGATGATTTAGTATTAATGAATCGCTAATGCATGATTAGTAAGTACACAAACCTGTGTTATTGGCAGTGCCATGTTCTAGTGACTCTCCTGTAGCTGCAAGTAGTATGTAATTTTATAATGGATTTAGTATTAAATAACTCTATAACATTTTTAGTGAAGCATGTACATTACATTACCTCTAATGTTTCTTGCACCATTTATGTCAGCAGTTCTATTTTTTTGAGACTCGTAACTATTTATTATGACTATTTTTCGAAGAAATGAATGTTGTCCTGAACTTGAAAGTGGTATTAAAAGAAAAATAACTACTATGTAGAATATACAGTAGTATATATATGGGTTCATGTCATCATATATTGTACATCATACATACAAAGGATAACGAATTTTAGTTCCCATCCGCATAAGGAGTTATGCAGAATCTGTTTGTATAGGGCAGAATAACAAGTATAACTGAAATCAAAGGTATGGTGATGTGTATAAATTGTTGTCATTATTACTGCATTGAGGAATCAGGTGATGAATCAGGTAGAGTATTTTATTCATCCATTAAAGCTACACAAAATGATGAATGAAATGTTATTAGGGGACTATATTTGTGGTATGTCATACAATATGTGAATGGAATTTAGTTGTTATGATTCTTACAAAAAGGTATAAGAGATTCGGTGAATTTGTTTGATCTTTGTTCCTATTTGTTAGATCCAGAAGATCACATTAACGTAGTCATAGATGGTTCTGGCACTATTCACAATGAATAATTTTTGTTACTATGAAGTTTAGTGTGTAGTTCGATGGTTTATTTATGTAAATTTAAACTGAACTAACCATTGTTACATAGAGATGATAATGGAAGGTCTATAACTTCAATTGTGGACATAATGGTTGGTAGAAATTCAATTTTTGGGGCTTCATATAGTCTATCAGATTCCACATAAGAATTTGAAGTAGATGTCTCTAGTGAAGCTTTGGAAACATCAAATACTATAGAGAAAAATAGAATGCTAATAAGTACAATAATTCAAGGTGATGACATTAGGAAATGGAAAATTGTTATGTCATTTCATAATCAGTAGTATGATTTGTATCCTTGCATCTCTATAGTTAGAGGAAAAATTTATGCTTTTATTCGACCGAGCAGACAACTTCCTAGGCTCTGTAATACAATTAAATTTGTACCAAAGATTTCAGTTATTATGCAATTTTCTGTGATAATTCAAAATATGTTATAGGTTAATGGAAACATAACTAACCCTTTATACATAGATATGATAATGTCATTCATCTGTATCAATGTGTGATGCCATATACTGATATTGATTTACTTGACTGAGTACTATAATGGTTGGTAGATGACATATAATGGTTTATAGTAGTTTCAGGCACTGATCATGTTGCAAGATGAATGACTATAACTACTTAATATAAGATAGTAAAAATAATAGAACATTTTCACGGGTACTTAATAGACAGCTCACAAACTGTTTTTCATTCCTTCAAATGTAGCCTTCTTTGCAACCTTATGTCTTTAGAGCTCGACATAGCAGACAACTCACAAACTAGCTCTGTTGCATTCTTGAAATACAAGTTTGTATTTGACCGAGAAGACAAGTGCTCAAGATCTGTAATAAAAGTAAGTTACTTTTTATGGTTTTGGTTATTATAAAATGTACAATGAAACATATCAAATATGCTACTGGTTAATGCGAACGAAACTAAACATTTATACATAGAGATGATAATGGAATGTATGTGATTGCACGTGTGATGCCATCTAATAATACTGATTTACTTGAATGAGTAGTATAATGGTTTGTAGATGTCATAGAGTAGTCTATAGTACTTTTCTGTACTGATCATGTTGCATGTGTAATGAGTGAAACTACTAAACATAGGATAGTAAAACGAATAGAATATTTTCAAGGGTATTTAATACACAACTCACAAACATTCTATAGTTTCTTCATTAGTATCCTATGATTCATCCTTTCATCTTTAGAGTTAGATGGAAATTTCATGTTTATTTGTTTTATCTTTATAGATTACAATCAAGGTGTGCATTATGAGAATATAATTCACATACGACATAACAGTCACAAAATTTTACATAATAAACAAAAAGACGAAGTGGGATTTAATAGTCAACAATAGACATTAATGTTTCATATAGATGTTCTAATATCAGATAACCAGATATTCATGTGGATATCCTCATGGATAAGGAAAATGTAGTTCAAAAAAGCTTATAAACAATTAGAACAGCAAGCTTCATTCGATTTTTTATTTTGGGAAGATTGTATTGTCAATTCAAAAAACTAAATATGCAGTTTGATATCAACATGCTTAACCGAAATGAAAACACAATAAGTTGAAAGTAAAATTGTACAAGAAACCATAGTGGAAGTATGTTTTATTGAAATCATTAAAGAAAATTCGAAATATGAAAACTGAACACGAATGGTTAGAGAATTGACTTGATAACATATATATGGTTTAAAGAATTAAGCTTATCCATTACGAAGATGAATTCTTACATGTGGTGTGTAGATGATGCAGGCGGGAAGAAGAATAGTAGGATGGCTGTCAAGATGGGAAGGATTATTCCATTGAAATCAGAAACCTTTTAATCATGATAATACCATCCTATAATAAAAATATGTATGGAAGGTGCAAAGGTATGGACTGCAAGTTCTGACAATTATCATGCATGGAATTGATTCAATGATAATACAAGTGAAGGATATTTTCTAAAGATCAGCTGGACGAAGTGATTTGTGGTTGAGAGGAAATCGCGAACCGGTCATGAACATTGGATTTCTGACTGCACGTTTGGTAGAATATGATGTAGCCAGTGCAGTGAAGAATACGAAGTGCAAGTACGTCGCTCTTGAAGAAATCCTGGAGTTAGATGACGACCGATAAGGGAGTAGGCGGGAACCCTAGCTTGGGAATATATTAGACACAACCATAACCAAGAAAGGCATAAAACATCGACACTATAGTTGAATGCTGGAAAAGGTGGTCAGAGACGTTGCTCATAAAGTTGTAGTCGAAATTGGGAGCTGGTGTTCATAGATAGAAGGATAGTAGACTAGAACTGTGAGGATGAAGACAGAGGTAGTATGCAGGATAGGTAGGTCAAGACTCGCACTATTATCAGTGGAAACAAATGCAGGAGTGACGTGGAGGGAAAAAAAGAAACTGTGGGGAGGCGGTACTTGGAGTTTCAGTGGGTTAACAATTTAGTAATTTGAGATGAGGAAGCATAGTGGAGGGACACATGGATGCCTGAAATGCAAGGATTAATATATTTATTAGATTAAAATGATTCTACCTTGGTTCATTTATTAAAATATAAAACGATTTAAATATCCATACACCTTATATATTCCCTAGATTTTTATTTTCTATAACAATTCATCAAGAACGTTGAAAAATAAAACATTAAATTAGAATAGAAAATAAAATTAAAAATTACAAAAACCTAGTATGACCCTCCATGCGGTGTTGTGATTAGAATGTTCCAGTCATGTCAACCTTTTGGGCAATCTCACTTTGAAGGTAGTTATGAATTCATATCTAACAATAACTAAATGTTCAAATTTATTTTTTTAGTGATTTGAAAATTTTGTAATACTCCATCATAAGCATCATACCAATCCCACTCCATTCCAGTTTTCCACTTTTGGAGTATCAAAGGAGAATATAGAATAAATGGTCATTTCACTTCTTATAAATCATGAAGAATAGAATGTACAGTCATTGAGAATTAAATTAAAATATGTATGTGTCTTCTGGTTCATTCCAATCTAAAATGTCCTTGAAAATTAAAATATTTTTTAACACACACATATTTATCATTTCATAAGACCGAAATATTCTATTACTTTTTAGATACTCCCATATATAATATTTTAGCCAATATTTGGATAATTCATCAATAGGTGTAGGATGAATTTCCTCTAGACTTGGTAGTAAAAATGTGGGGTCGACCCAATTGGAAAATTAAAATCAATGGATTTAGAGATTAATTGATTTAATAGTTAATAAAATTATAATTGAGATCAGGGAAGGTCCACCCCATTCAGTGGATCAATAATTAGTTTAAATTATCATATTAATTCCCTTATAATTGGTTATATAGGCGTATATAATGGAAATATCATACATCCTTAAAAACCCACATATCCTTCTTGAATTATTTAACCATTTTAGCAACATTATAGTCTTCTAAAACTCACTCGTTCCAATAAAATAATGGGTGAATTAACATAGTATCTATAATAGAATTTTTTTCAATTCAATTTTAATAAAATTATAATAAAATACATAAACAAAATAATATAACCCCTCTTGTATTTGATCCTTCTTTTCTTTAATTATATTTAATTATTCTAAGAGTATGTCTCGGGATGGAGGGATGTAGTCAGACTCCCCCAATCTCACTTCAACAAACATCACCTCATTCAAAATGTCCTAATATCTCATTAACCAGGTTCTCTATACCTAGTCTAATCAGTTTAATTTTTTAAAAGTAATTAAAACATATTAACATAAATAATAATCTAATATATTTTGATAAAACTAATCTTCCAAAAATACAAAAAAAATCCTTTTATTATAGCATTTCCAATATCTCTAAGCCTTAAAAATATATCATATAATGTGGATAAAAAATTATATATATGAATTACAAACATTTACTTTTTCTTCAATTTTATGATGGATGAGTATTCCTCTGTATGGTATACATTTCTCCTCCATATCTTCTATAAAAAACACAGAAAAATGACATGAAAATTCAATAATCTCTTTTTCAGTGACTTAAAATATTGTTTCTCAATGGTCATCATTAAATTAATGAATGATTTACTAATTTTTTTAAAATCTTTAATAGTTATATAATTTCATTCCCAATAAACCCAACATAACCATCTATGGATCATAGGGGTTTAATTATTTTTTAAATATTTCTTTATTGAAATGTTGAAACAAAAACACTAAGAGAAATATTTTTTCCCAAAAACAAAACCAATTTGGTAATTGATTACATAATGTTAGGATGGTTAGAAATTTATGTATAGATCACAATACATAGAACAATGGATGACATCTAGGTGAAATTCATGGATGTAATTTCAAACTCTCTAGTGCTAATCCTATAACATATTTTTTCTTATTATAAATCCATATATAGTAAATAAAACATTTTAAATTATTGATAATAAAGTAATATGGAGTTAGTGGAATAGAAATAGTGAAAAATAATTATATATTGGTAAAATCGGATAATAAGAATGAAAATGAGGTTAATAATAAACATTACAATAGTTAGGTTGATCCACTCCACGTCAACCTATCACATATCTCCAAATAATTAGAGCTCTTCCCAATCTATATCTGTGCATTATTGATCAATTGATAAAAAAAATATATCACCTAAAATGAGAAAAATATATTCTTGTAATCTCAATTTTTGTATTACTTTTGTTCTGAAATGGATGGGTCACCAAATTATACCACTCCAACATAGAATATTATCCTTGATATAGTGATATTCATGTGATATTCAATTATACCACCACACCAAGATATTATATCACATGATCAGGTAAAATAATTCTATATATAATGGGTAAACTAGTAACACACACATCACTTTGGTTCTTATTCACTCACATTTCTATTTACACCATTAATGTCTTCCAGTAGAAATGAAGAATTAAGATGATTATCATATAGTTCAGATCTCTAACCATCATTACTAATTCACTCTGTGTATTTCTACTCGATGTCTGGCCCATATACTATTAATTTTTAGATCCTAACATGAGAACATGAATAATACCCAAAATCAAAAATTTTATTTAAAAACATGAAAACATAGAGTTATAAAAGTGAGAATGGGAAATAGAATGATAAATACTATTCGGGCTCAGTAATTGGGAATTAGGGTTTCCTCCCAAGTCTATAAATGGAGAACACAATGTGGGGACATATTCCACTTGTACAAAAATAAAAATAAAAAATCTAAAAATTGAAAATCTTATATAATGTAAAATCCATGGGGTGTTCTCTTCAGTTCTCATCACTATATTTCAGTGAACTCTCACGGAATTATATCAACCTAACATAATGAAACATGTAACCATTATATTGATTAATTACTATAAAGTGACTATAATCCCACACATAAATGTAATCCACATAAAATGATCAATATCTATGAATTCTAAGTGAGAAAACATTCATCTGCTCACATGATCACATTTTATTTCTCAAATAGATGATTTTCAAGATTTAGGGAGACAAAAAATAAAATAGGAAGAATTAACTTTGATATGAGTATATCATAAAGGGTAGTTATGTTCACTTATTTCCTCCTTTAATTATATTTAATATCTCTATTTCAATGTTTTACAGCTCACGTGAATTTGTATGTTTCAATTCATAAGACATGCATGACTTGGGGCCCACACAGAGATTAATCTAATGTGATATAGTTCTAATACCACAAAATATATTTCAAATTATAATAATAAAATATTAGGTATTTTAACCTCATAAATATCTTCGTCTAGTTTCATCATAATTATGATTCTATAGTATCTTTGACATACCATGTTTTTGGATTTACCTGGATGAGGGAATGATTTAGATTTAGGGCCTCTACCTACTAATTTTTTTAGAGGATTTGACATTGTTTACCAAAAAAATTTATAGACCACTGTGTAACAACCCAAAAATAATAATCAAGAAGACAGACCTATTCACAATTGATCTAACATCATATTCACTGATTTCATCAAGTTCTAACAATATTCAATTGGAATTAGAAGTTTTCAAATATTATGGTGAACAAATGTAGACCAGTATAATAAACCTTATATCATTATATGAGAATCATCAAAATAGTAAATATCTACAAACATTGTGGATTCCAATAATGTAAATTATGTTAAATAATCATTATGTTTTCAAATAAAACATTTTGAATAGGGGAGGACTGGTTGTCTTCACATCTACCTAGAAACAAAGTAATTCACAAAACTAGTAATTCCACAATTCTAACACCTAGACATTACATCCTCATTTATTTAGTGAAAACCACTGTTGGTGTTTTCCTCCTTTATTCATTTATTATGAATCCTCATCATCATTAGTTTGGAGAGGTTTATTAGTTCACAAGAACTTGTGTAATTCGACGATAGAAAAATATTATTCTTCATTATTAAATTTATTCAATGAAATTGGATTAGAAAATTTAATCGATGCATCTCCCCTTAAATATCGAGTGGTATCCAATATTAGTTGATGGTGTTAATCATCTTCAAAACTACCACGTTATAAATCATCATTTCCATCATATCTCAATTTTTGTTTTAAATGGTATATAATTACACTGCACCATTTCATCTTTATTCTTGAATATAAAAGCATCATCGACTGCAGACATTAAAGTTTCCATCAACATGTCAATCTCAGTGAAGATTTATTATTGGTAGCTTTATTAATTTTTTCAATAAAATTGTCATATTTCTAGTGTCTTATTCAATAAAACACACAGGCACAACTCATTCTTGGTTCCATATTCAATCATGTGTTATGTTAGTTGATATCATTTTTCAAGTTATACATTTCACATCATCTACTTCTAAGATAAATTGAAACATTTACATGAATATTTAAATGATTGAGATTGGGGTATTTTTTAATATTTTTCAATTTTTTCTAATCTAGTTTATCATAGAGTCATTCATTTTTCAATTCATGGTCACATCATCATCAAATAATTATTAATCGAGGATTTCTCCAAAAATATTATTCTTGATATAATTATCAATTTTTCAGTTGTTTTAATAGGAATGGATTGAATTTAGTTCCATGGACCCTTTATACATTACACGATTTGATGTTAAATTTTACCATATGATATGTCCATGTTTTTTAATCTTCTACACATGAAAGCATAATTTTTTCTATATAGACACTATGTACCATTTCAATTGATTTCAAATCATCATTGTCACTATATAATTTAGGACACTTTTTCAATGCACATGACTCTACAGATACAAAGATGAACGATACATAAATATCAATTCCTCTTAGATATGGGTATAATTATTCGAACCATTTTCTGAATTTTTATATGGGTCCTAAAAAAACTAATTTCAGAATTATCAAAATTTAAAATTTAAGATAATTCATTGAAAAATAACTAAATTTTCAAATACAAATAATTAAATAAAATATATTCAACGTAAAATTTATAATTATTTAATAATTAATTAAAATATTAAAAATTCATTAAAATAATTCCCAAAATAATCACAAAATAAATCAATATAAATTCTAAAAAAAGTAAATATTTACACCTAAATAATAACATTTTTGTTAGATAAAATTTTTCATTCAAAGAACAAAAAATATAAAAAAAATAACCAAACAATTATAATTTCCCGCATATTACTAAATTTTCAAGAATCCACAATTAAAACACAATTTTAATTTGAAAAAAAACATTTAATTGATAAAAAATATAAATTAAACTATTATAAAATAATTCTACACAAATATATTATTGAATCATGTTTTCTATTTTAACCATATCATCTACCAATTTGGATTCCAAACATCATATTTCGCCCACCTCATCTCCACAAGATAGAGTTCAAAATTGATTTTCATACATTTTACAACAAAAAAGGTTAATTTCTATTCATGATTTAAAACAATTATTATGAAAAATCTACAAGTAATAGAGAAAAATCATAACATCAATTTTAATATAATGAACCATGTGGAATTGTGTCCTTTAACATCTTAATTTACTACAAGGATTGTTCATAAATTTGTGGATGAAAATATATACTGAAATTTAATTCAGTACCCAACCACATCTGAAGGATTTATAATCAATTGTTTGTAAATATAAGATCTTGATCAGATACAATACAGAGAAATAGTCTATGAAATATGAATATATTTTTAAAATATAGTTGAGAAATATTTTTTAAACGGATATTACATCAAATATGAAAGAAATTCACATATATAGTCAACTAATAAAAATTAACCCATATCACATTATTACTTTGAGATGTATTTGGAAATCCCACTATGAAATCCATAGATACATTTTTTCCATTAAAATTGCGACACCAGAAAAGGATGAATCATCCATTTTGGTAATTTTCATTTATTTATATATTCTAGAAAATATTGAATTATCATTTTAATGTCAGAAATATTTGTTTTCATTCCATCATCGCAGAAAATTCATCAATGTCTCTAAATTTCTTATAACTATTGGGAGGAATAAAAAACATTGAGCTATGAAATCCACTCTAGAATTCATTCATCAACATAGAATCACATAAAATAGAAAGAAAACTATCCATATAAAATAACTCAATCCTTATCAATATTAAATAGAGGAAGAATACCCATCATGGAATATTTCACCTTTTCATAAAAAAAAATTTATTTTGAGCCTAATTTGTATTTCTAAAAAAGACGAGTACACTGACACCTATGCCAATGCAAAAGAATTTTCTGAATACTAAATTTCTGCAACAATATTTATCAATTATTTAAAAAAATTTGTTAGATTCCAATGATTTAATAGTTTATAAGGAATTATATTTTTGAAATAAAGCATCAGCTACCCTATTTTCATTTATGGGATACTAATAAGTCACCTCATCATAATCCTTAATCAATTCCATATATTTTATCTACTCCATATTCAACATGTTTTTAGTGTCTATATTTTTTAATTTTTATAGTGGGTATATATTTCAAATTTTACTTCATATAAATGATGTATCTAAATATTTAAAGAATCAAACATAGAAACTATTTAATGGTTATGTGTTGGATAGTTTAAATCATGACATTTCAATTTTTTAAATCAAAATAAACATATCGATCATACTATATCAAAACAAAAAAAACACCCTTCAAAAAAACATTTCACTTTTGGATATTTGATCCACAACTAGAAAATTTTCCAAACAATTTTATAATTCCTAAAAACATTCATCACATTATTTCGTCATGATGAATTTTACTCCATTTAAATTTATTATTGTTATTGGGATAAATAAGTGGGAAACGTTTTCAAAAAAACATATGTTATAACTCACCGATAAAATATAAATATAACTCTCTGTGATTTTTTTTGGAATTTGAATCTATTTAACCTCATTAAACTTATCACGATCATATTCTATTCTATCACTTTTACAATATATAAAAGGAATCAAAACTATCAAAACCCAAATTTACATTTACTAACATTCCTAGATAATGAATTTCATTTTATGATTTTTAGAATAATACAAAAAGATATATCCTATTTTTCATTACATTAGAAATATATCTGGATTTTTTCAATAATCATAACCGTAAATTTATCCATGATCCTATAGAAAAAATTATTTATTGGTTCCATAAATATATATAGATATTTTTCTAACCCAAGATGAATAACAAAAAACGCATAATACAAATACCTAGTCTAATGAATGAATGTTTAGACCATTAATCAATAATAGAATTTGTTAAAACTATTTTATTAAATGCGTAACATTTACCATTACATAAAACTACCATTCCATTAAATAAAAGATTATTTGATTATATTATAGATGAAAAATGCATCAATGATAATTATCTTTAGATATAAAATAATGATTTTGGGGCCTTTGGATGCCAACTTCATATAAAACATACAAGAACCCTTATAAACTGAATAACCAACCTAGATAATTCCAACATAGTAATCTATAGAACACAATCATTACCCATTACATTAAATAGACATTTCAAGCTCACCCATTGTCATAATTAATTTCCTAGTACAATAAAATAAAAGTGACTTTCAAAAAATTCATTTTAATCATCAAAATAATAAAAATATACTCTTGAACCCTTGTGTAAAACATTTTCCAATATTGATATATTAATTTTCATTAAAATAACATTTTAAAAATTAAAATAATAAGAAAAATGGATGAAATATATATATTTTAAGATAATACATAATTTTATAAAGGAATCGAAATATCAAATAACTATTTTGATGGTGGAAAAAATCATCAACATATTATATATTAAAAATAATACATTTTTTATTAAAAAATAAACCCAAACATTTTATATGAAACACACGAAAATTATTCCATTAAAATAACATACTAAGAGAGACAAAGGAGAGGTAACATAACCTTTTAATTCATTTATTTAAATATTATTATATTCCTCAAACAATATATACATTAAGAAAAAACTATAGTAATTATTATTAAAGAATTTTAAAACATGTTTTTAAGATAGAATATACCATGCCTCAAGTCCTTCTTGTCACATATGTTCTTAGAATTCATAAATAATAATGTTTTTTAAACTATTTTCTTACAGAAAATTATTTTTAATTTAATTATCTTTTTATTATAACATTTTTTCATTTATCACAATGTCATACTTAGTTAATTAATTTTTATGTCTATTTTATATGTTTGGATGATGTTTTGTTCATATGTCTAAAATGAAATTTAACGGTTGATTATGGTTATATAGATCACAATTATATCATTTCCAGAATTTTCTTCCTCTTATAATTAAAATTTTTATACATCAATTACAAAACTATTACTGACTATGAATGGTTTTTATGAAACATGAATCATGTTACAACATGGAGATGGTAGTCTGTATGTATGGTAGATTAACATGTCCAATTTAAAAAACATGAGATAAAAAATTAATGTCTTTTTAATCTTTATTGAATTTTTATTATACAATAAATATAGAAATATTTTATTAAATGGATCAATATATACTGTCCATATGACGATGTTCTGAAAATTAAAATACATCAGTTCGATGAGGCTGTAGTCTGTAGGTATGCATTAGCGATGTGTTTATATTTTATTCGATGCTAAATAATGAATTGTAATGTTTATTAACCCTTAAATAACCTAATTTATATCATATATATCATATTATATAATTTATATCTACTATTATAATTTTTCATAAGATTCATTGATGAAAAATAAAATACATTGTCTTCACAAGGAGTTAGTATATACTTATGCCTAAAAGATATTTCCAATTTAAATTAGATGGAAAAGTAGTTGTAAATGGTTATAAAAAATATAATATAATTTTATTATATGGTATATACAGAAGATATTATATATGATGTTTTAGGTGGGTTATTATGGAATTAAAAGAAGAAACAAATAGAAAATAGTAATTTATGAACTATACCTATTCTTTTAACAAGCTGCATATGATTATACCTAAAGACTTCATAAGGGGATATTATAATCAAATCAAGGCCTATATGAAATTTTGATGGATGATATGAAATTATTTGGGAAGGTATTGGCTATGATAAGATGATCCTGAAATGTATATATGAAGTGATAGGGGGTGTCAATTTATATGTAAGGGATATGAAACACATTTAAATTATTGATAGATAAAAATATTTTAATTTGTAACTCAATCCATGTACCTAAAAACAAAATATTTTTCATATTATATATGTTATGGTAAACATGTGAACAAAATATATGATTTAGGAATGTTTTTATTTCATTCAAATCCTTATCATTGAAATTTCATCAAATTTAACATGTATTGATGCTGATAAAGGTAATTATATTTTTTGACCAATGTTAATATTATAACATGAAAAACACTATTGAGTTATAGTTAATAAAAATTTAACAAGGTAAATCCAAATATGGATTCAATTTTACAAGATTCAATTTCTATAAGTGGATGAAATTAAATTAAAAGGAAACTCACAATACATGATAAAAAAGGTTTTTCTAGAAAAATTACATTTTTGTTTTAATATTTTTCATAGAAAAATATTATGTAATGCTTATTCCAATTAGATTTATTGAATTATGATTAATAAAATTGAAATATTTTTATTTAAAAAAAATAATGTGAATTTTCAAATATATGTACCAAAAATATAGTTTTCTCAAAAATCGATATTTTTACTATTCACAAAAAAAATTATTTTTTCATAGAACTATAATCAATTCTCTATAATATTATTTTCGATTGTGTATTTAAGAATTGAAATTAATTTTTTCATATATATATACTCTAAAATTAGAAAATTTATATTTTTAATTAAACTTTATAATACATAATACTCAATTTAGTTACAATAAAACTGTTTCCATTTTTATTGATAAATTATCTATTATTATTATAATGAATAATAATCTATGAAATATAATTAATTAAAAATAATGAAGAATTACATTGAACTATTATTAATCATACCTATGATTTCCCAATTTGATAAAATTTTATTTCTTCTTACTATAATGGCATGGAATATATAAGACTAGGGTTTTGTTGGAAATTATAATGAAATCATCCATTGGAGTGATTAATCCATGTATAGTGGAAATAATATTTTTTTTGGAAGATACTTATAGTTATTTTTTATTTCAATTATTATAGTTTTATTTTATTTTCACCATGTAATAAAATCATTGTTTATTCAGTTTTGACTTATAGGACTCTAGATCATAGCTATATTTCAAAATATAGAGAGTGTGTATTTTTATTTCAATCTATGAAATTACAAATCATATAAAATAAATATTTATCTATTGATTGATATATATATTTCATATAAGTAATATTGTATTATGATATTATTTTTTTTGATTTATAGCATCCCATGGTTTTACCCACTAATAAAAATGTGACTTTTTTTAAAGTGTTCATATCCTCATTTACGGTGTTTTCTTATATATGGTTATGGTGGCATCGTACATGAAAATCTTAATAAACTATAACTATATTTAAAAACTGATATGAAATATTTGTTAAATGATATTCTTGAAAAAATTAAGGTTCCAATAAGAATGTGTAATGGTGATTTCCCTCATAGATTTTTAATGCGATGTTATTTAATATTTATATAGAGGTTTAGAAAATTTTGGTAATCATTAGAATTACTAATTTAAAATCATAGAATTGATAGATCAAGAAAAAATTTCCAATTTGAATTCATTGGCTCAATGAATAATGTGAATATTTCTAGCTAATGAGGAATTGAAATTTTTCCATGATAAAATTTAACTATTATATACACATGGTATGACCTTTGTGTGTGCCATTCAAGCTGTGATCGACACGTGAGATGAAAGATCCATCTTTGAAATGTTGAGTAATGGATGATGTGAATGGTTTAATATTATGTGAGTTCATTATAATGAACCTATTGAGGGTCATTGGTCTTTTAAGAGATTTATGATTTATGGAACAGTTCATGTGTGTGTTGTAATAGATAGTTGATTGTTATACCGTGGAGAACTTCTATTGATCTTAAAATATTGTGGGAGTTAGATAGACAATATATTGTGCTGTTTTATCATGGGGTTCAGTGTTTTCTTGTTTGTGGTGAATTCTATGAGCCTTGGATTGGGGGATAGGTCATATAACCAAGTGACCCATGAGGGAAACTCAATTCTAGTGAGGTGGTTCCATATGGCATGTGATTGTAACTCGTGGTAGGGGTTAGACTAGTTTGGTGAGAGTATTAGTGGTGAAAATCATTGTTTATGTATCCTAGGATTGAGAAAATCATTTGAGGATATTTATGTGAGTGTTATTAGACCGCCTAAGGGTTTGAGTCTCTTTTGTGAATGAATTTAAGTTTCAATTTGTGGGAAAATTGTTTGGGTAATGAGATGGTTCAATTATTGATTCTCCTAATTTTTATTACAGTTATGGTTTTCCTCCTTATTGATATTTTCTTGAATCAGTGATAGCTTTCTAGGGAAGGATCATTTGGATGCCTAACTTATTCAGCTAATATTATTAAGGTTAGTATATATCTCCCTAGATGAATTTTTTTTATGCTATTCCAACATAAAAGTTATGCTAAATTCCTATTATACAGATACATATAGTATTCATCCTGATAGTAAAATAAATATTCCAAGAGCATGTTATATTTTTTGGTTATGTGTGAAGGCATATGATCATTGATGATCAAAACATCAGTGTTAAGTTAGTATCTATTCATTAGTTATATTTGAGTGCACAATACTTTATTTTTGTAGAGGAAATATGGGATGATATAAAATTATCAATTCTTAAATAGAATCTATGTGGTATGAATAGGTCTTGGATCCATTCAAAAAAGGTTCTAAAAAACTAAAAACATGGGTGAATTTATTGGTTTGAGGGGTTTTAAAGTTGATGATCATTGAGTGTTGGTACTTTTTTTTGAGTTTGGGATGATATTCTAAAATATTTTTAACAGAAGGGAATATAATTGGAGTATTGGAATGATAGAATTTGGTGGGATTTCATGTGTTGGATCTTAACACAAATGACATTATTGTTTTTCAATAAGAGTATTGTTGGTATAACAAGTTATGTAAGGATGTATTACGTTTGATCATGTTCGGTGGATGAGGCATGACATCATAGTTTGGATGTGATCTAAATAATATAAACAATGATTTAAATATATGATCATATAGTGCTAGAGTGCATTATATTTTGGTTTTACTGATCAAGGAAGTGCACAATGGCAAGAAGATTTGAAAATAAATGGTGGAACATGGAGCAGCCACAATTGAACTAGGGGATTGATAACTTGTTGAGAAATAATGATCATAATTTTCTAGGGTATTACTGGAAAGGGATAGGATCCTCTATTAAGGCGTGAAATCAATCTAAAAAATTACTTCTTTCAATGGATAATCCAACTAATTAGTCCTTGTATGGTTTTGATAGAATAGTGGTTGTGACTTAGGAATAGTGACATTCATGTATAGATGGATGGATGTGGAGGGGTCACTTTTAAAGGGATATTTTTTCAAAAACTATAAGGTTGGGTGCATCATGTCAGTCATGGGTATGTGACCCTAGTGATATAAGATTAGTTGATGTGAGGGAAAATAGTTTTAAGTTCATGATAATCTATAACATTGGTATATTTTTATGAATAATGCAATCTAGATTTATCATGGAATCCCAATGTTATGTTTATAAGTGATACTTGTCTGTGTCAGAGTAGTAATTTTTGGATCAGGATAAAATGAGTGATCTAAACATGGTTTCATGTGGTGGTTAACTAGTTCTTAGGATAGAGAAAGATGAATAGTCTGATTAGATTATGATTCAACTATAGATTAACACCACGGGTCAGGTAGACACCAATGTTTGTATGGATAACCATGGATTCCCCTGAAGATAAATTAATAACACACTAGTAATTTAATGGTTAATCCTTGATATAATAATAGTGTTATTAGGTTTTCTCATTCAGATGACGTATGAATCATATTCTTTTTCATTTTCTGATGTTATGAATTTAGAACAAAACTAGTTATTTCTTATTGAATATCATTGGGGAAATTCTCAGTTGGATGGGGTTTTCAAGTAAATTCTATTGTCATCCATTTATGAGTTGACCATGGAGGCACATTCATTTTTTTCAAAAATATAACTAATATTAGGAATAAGTTTTATATAATTATTATCAATAATTTTCATTTGTTTTGGTTTTTAAATAGAATCTATTGTGTTTTTAAAACATTGTAATGGTGTTTTGATAAGATGTTTTGTTGGTGGGAGACACCATGCAACAAAATTTTTTGACCTATGTCCTATATTGTGGAGCACCGTGGGACTGTGGATTATTTGGATTGTAATGAAATTATTTCATTGTATAGAGATTTTTGGGTTTTTTAGTAATATTATTTGATATTAAAATATGTTTTTGTATCACATTTAATTAAATGAAACAGTTGATTTTTGGGAGCTGCATTTCGGAAGATTGTTATGATTTCATTAAGATAACATATTTGTTTAGAAATGAATTAAGAACCAATGTTGATCATTTTACATAGTTGGATGAATATAGAGAATTCTCAATTATTATAAAAGATTTTATGCATAGTTTATAATTACTTTTATGTATGATCTTCGAGAATTTAAAGAGGATCTTGAATTTTGATTTGGTGGAGGGGCGGTATTTTGAACTGGTATTCAGGATAATCTTATGTGATGGTATAATCCTTATATAAGTGGTTTATTATTTGGAATAATTCATTAATGGTGTTTATGGATTAATGGAATAGAATAGGTGGCTTACGACATGGATTAATTGTGGAATTATAATTCTACAACCACATTGATGTTCTAATAAATTTAAACCAGAGAGTATATTGAAAAAATAGAATCCAATGTTGTATATAGATACACTATCTATTTGGTGGCCTAGTGATGCATCACTTATGTCTACACATCTAACTGGAAGAGTTAATCAACTATTATTGACCAATTATGTGCTTTCAGTATGGGGAAACTCTGTTATTTAACCAAGTCACCCCCCATATTCATTTTTAATATGTATTATTAACCATTTGGAGTCTAATGACAAAAATATATGTGAATCATCTCATTTTATTTCTCTATGGATGATCTCTCATGGTTCTTGTCCATTTTCACCACCATTTATTGTGATGTGGAGATATAGGTAAGGATATATATCACCTACCTTCTATTATTTGGTTGTTTCATTGTTAAGTGACATCTAACTTGATTTATCTAATATTACCTTTTTTGGTTTTTTTGGTTTATCATTTTCATTGGATTTCGGATGGACCATTGGCTGATAATTAATGTGTAGGATTATCTAAGTCTATGTTTGGTCATCCCTAAAACTAACCCCTGGAATTTCAATATATCACATGCTAAGTAATTTAATTGAATTTTTGACCATTCCATTTATTGGTTTAGTGGTAAAGTTTATGTATTATTTATGTTTAATTTAGTTTAATGTCTCACATGACATTCCTTAAACAAAATATAAATGTTATTTCAATGAGGTATGACCATTGCTGGGATATTGACTATTAATAAACTTTATGTGATCAATGATTTTCTAAAACTAATTTTTACTTGAAAATCTATAATTTTAATAGATGGTTTTGAAAAGTAATTTCACAATAATCATTAATTTTATAAGGAGTTTGAAATTTAAATTGTACATATATTATTATGAGTGTTGGTTTACAAATATCATTGTAACTTTGAGGTTGTCCTATTTGAATCACCAGTGTTTGTTGAAATGATGTACTTTGTAGAAATGGATTATTTTGGACAATAAAAACACATTATGGAATAACATTTTTAATTTTAAATGGAAAACAATGGTTATGAAATAGTGGTTGAATATTTCTAAGAAAGTTTTATACATGATAATTGAAATGAATAGTTAAATGATTTTGTTGGTTACAGAGAGTTCTAGTAAGAATCCTTTAAGGTGAGTTGATGTATATCACGAAAATGAAAACATATTTAATAAATACTTTTGAAATGAAAAATATATATTGAAAAAATGAGTGAAATTATATTATTTCAAGGGATATAATAATGTTTCTTGATAACTGGTAATAGTGTTTTTTATGTAAATCATTGTTACATGTGGAATTCCATGGTTGTCATCCCTTAGATTCAGTTTTGGATATGAATTGGCACAATTCCAAGATATGTAATGGACGTTATTACGGACTCAATTTCATTTCATGAGAGGATTACTCCTTAGATTAAATGATATCCAAAACTATGAAATTCCAGGATCTACATTTTATTCCTCATAGATTCATCATTATGAATGCCTTAAAGAGGATCCTCCTTATATTCATGTGATGTCCTATTTATGTAATTCCCTAATGAATGGGATGGATTCTCTTTGGGTAACCTTGATAATTCCATCAGATGATCTCCCTGGATTTAGTCGGATTATATGATATGGAATTCCATTATAGTTCAACTGGATTCTGGTCAATACTGATACTCTAAATGCCTTCAAATTAGGGTTCTATATATTTAGTTCAGATAATTTCATTATTGGATTACTTGGATTTACCTAGATGGAACGGAGAATAATATCATGTCTGATTTCCAAAAAAAAATTGGATATTTATGAATTAATCAATATGTGGATAAATCATTTATTCTATTATGATGTCATTATGGTGGTTAACTTAGTAACACATCCTAAAACCGACTAGGGATAATAAGAGTTATCACCTCATTTAGTGATATCCATCACTGGCCAAAGTGGGTAGCTCCAACCATGGGTTTCCTCATTGATCCAAATATCAAAGGTTGTTTTATCTTCATTAATTATATTATGTGATCATATTTTATTAATATCACTTCTATATGTAGATATTTTAGAGACTGTTTATTTTAGGGACACTATTAGTGCTGTTATGTTTAATTTTACTCATGTGATGAACATGACTCAAAGTAATTTTGGAATCCAAGATGAAGACTATCTATTTTAATGTTATAGTTTTGAGTAAATGATCTATTACATGATACTTTTCTTGACAAGCTAGAGTAAATTGAGGATGATGGGATCTGGTAGGAATCAATATTGGATGGGTTTAAGTTCTTATTTTACACTTATTTTTGTGTATCTTCATTCCTCCTTGAATATGATCTACTATGAGGGGTCTTGGTATTGTGATCAATATTCATTATTTTTTTTATTATATGATGTTTTTATAATTTATTGAAACATTAGTATATATTCTACAATGGTTTTTTTGATTTGTTTTTTTATAATATGTCTACTTATTTGTATACTCTTACCTAAGGGTATAGTCTCCATGAAATATTTTATTAGACAATCTCCACAAGTTGGAACCCTCTAGGGTATTTTGAAGCACACCTGAGGTCGCATTGTGAATTTACCAGGAGCATTGGTCAATGTAATCCCGGGTTAGGTGTTAAAAAATCATATTTTAAATAATAACAACCATATACCGAGATTATAAATCATTTATATATGATTTCTTATTTATTTATAAGATATAATGGTTTCAAGCTTTATACATTTTTGAACATTATTTTTATGATATTTTTTCATCCAAATTGTAAATACTAAAAGGTTATGATAGTATATGAGATTTTATAATTAAGATATCAATTTGAAGATGTATTTTCTTATAGGACCATTGTTTTTAACATATGATACTTTTAGTTCAACTAATGAGTCACTTGGTTAAATCCTTGGTTATCCATTGTCATTTTCATTTGATATTATGTGAGTTAAACATTTAATAACATTAGTTATTTTTAAACTAGATGTGTATTGAAGCCTCTTTATCATGAACGGGGTGATGATCGACTTAAAAATCCACCTTCCCTTTTAAATTTATTACTCCTTGGTATATCTATGACAAATAATTCCTCTACATGAGCATCTAGAGATGGATATAATTTCTATGAGAAACACACCATCTATAGTATAAAAAATTCCTCCCCACTTAGACATATTGAGTTCTATTATATTAGTGATTACACTATTTTTTTCTTATCATAATCCCAATAATAATTATTATTACCTAAACTAAACCATTATGTTATCTATACAATTGAAATTATGATCTACCATAACTTATAAACCATTAAATTACATCAAACTAAAATCTGAAACTATAAATTTCTCTAAACATCCAATTAATATAAATAGAGGTTCCTTAGATGTGTACTCTTAGAAACAATTCTAAAAATATCCAAATTTAGGTGTATTATTTTATACACAACCTTATAGTCAAGATATTTTTCTCATAATATAATATTTATATTAAATTTATATTCTTATGTTTAGAGTTTTAAAAAAATTTAAAATGAGATTTCTAGTATAAATGACATTCATTTTATCAACCATAAATATCATCACATAAAAGAAACATTTATTTACTTAACAAGTCTTAAAAAACTCCCAAAAATTCACCACATATGTTACTTATCTATATATTTCATACAACTCTTATTTTCGTAAAATGGGGAAATAGAAACATAATAAATTCATGATCTATGATTCTTAGTAAGGGTAAACATAAGTGATAGCCATCAAATATCATTGGTGAACATAAGATGATCAAATGGATATAATCTAGAATAAAAATTCATATTTCACAATGATTATTCATTGAAAATGGAATGAAAGTACATAATAAATGAGTCATGATAGTGGGGAAATATTATTCAATGAACATGATCTACGAAAATGAAGTGCCCAGATTAGTGTGAATCACTGAGAGGGGGAGGGGTGAATCAGTTATCCCTTTAAATCTTTTTACTAATTGATTCATTTCAATTAAACATCAATGGTTGGTTAAAGCCTCAATCTAATATTCTTGTGTCTCTCAGCCTTACCACAAATGATGTTGTAAATGTAAACGCACTGAACAGAAGGATTAAAAATGTTTGATTCAGTGACCTACTCCTTGTTGTGTTGTTTATTCTCTCAAACAAAGATTCTAAACTATAATTCAGTTAGTAATTACATTTTTGGATATAGGGGATCATTTTATCTCTCCTGAGTCCCATAGGAGTTTCTTTATATTTCTTCACAAAGTGTTACTAGAGTCCCACTGTGCTGCTTTAGAGTCCCACTAAATACTTCTTCTCCTCTCTCAATCTCACATGGTTCTTCTAGCTCTCGAGTCACATGACTAGCTTACTTCTTTAACATCATGTTTTATTCAATATGGATGATCTTATGATATTCCCACACAGGATTTTTGAATACCAATTTCATGTTAATCTCTTCAAGAATCATCTACAACCTTTGGTAAGATCTGATGGCCTTACTCAATAATTCTAATCACTTGATTTCATCAGTTCTTAGTCTCAAAAATTCTCAGGCAATGACTTCTTCTTCTAATGATGAATGTCCTCACATAGATGTCTGCCAAAGGTGCACACAACTTCTTCAAGACTATAATATGCAATATTAACATTGCACAATATCTACATTATATCTCTTCTTGGATTCTCAATTACAGAATACTCAGATGAAATATCATCTTTACTTCTATCTGGCTATAATCTCAAACTTCATTCACTACATGCATGAATTTCATGGGACCTAATACCTCATGTATTTGAATATCTCAATTTATTCTTCTTATTAAAACAACTGAATGAAAAAGATCTTATTCTAGTTTCCTTTCCATGAATCACATAAACTTATGTGGTTATTCAAACACTAAATATCAGCTCCCTTGTCATCTTCTGAATTGATACTCGTGCATTTTTTCATGCATGATTTCATGCATGGGTCTAAAACTTTTTAACATGCACTATTTTATTGAATTCTTCATTCTCAATATGCACAAATACAATCTCTTATTCTATGTTTCATCATGAGTTCATGTGCATGCATTCACTATTCTTTTCCTCTTTCATGTGTGAAAACCCTAATGGATGTAATATTTTGTGCACACACACTTCATATTTATTTTCCCCTTTTCTCTTTCTATTCTTTTGGATCTTATCATAGACACACTTGTTATTTTTAATTTGGGTTCAAAGACTGTGTTTTATTTTCATTACTTCCTTCTTCTTTGCATGTTCTTGTACTCTTTATCTTATGTTTTCATGCACATTAACACCCCTATGCATGAACCCTCTTTCTTGTTCATGTGAAGGACACAAAACCTGAATGGATACATCGATGGTGTATGAGTAAGTTTTTCATCCCAAGAGGTTATCAAATCCTAGCCCTCATGAATTTGTTCCTTTTTTTGAAAACATAAGGATTTTAGTTCATATTCTTCATTCAAAACAGGAGGGCACGATTATCCTTCGCATAACCAAGAATGTTTCTCGGCACTATCTTCATGAATTTGCAACAACGGTGTTAAGGCACCGGTTGTTTTACCCACATGAGGCTTCTAACAAAACACAATCAGGGATTACAAAACCTATCACATTTTCATGTTTTTTCCTTCATAAAGATGGTGCATATCGTCTCTTTCTGGAACTAGTATGTTTTGCGGTTCACCTTTGTGCAAGGGTTGCGCAGAACCCCCATCCCATAGCTAGGTTGTGCATAAACCCTTCATGAAATGAACTATTCCTTGGAGAAATGAGAGCATTATCTCAATGTTTTCACCCATAGATCCTCAGACGAGGGCTCTATATTTATAATCAAGGATCATTGTTTCCCCCATGTTTAAATATTGTGAGATATGCTATGGGATTAAACTCTTTAAATGACCGATATATTCGGTATTGAGAACTATAAACACATGTGAGATATACTAAAAATATTATTTGTTTCCTTTTCAAACTACATGGGAATATTATTTCATTATGAGTTTGATACTCATGTGCATGCATTTTCAAATTCAAGAAACTCACTTTCCAAAAGGGTTTGGGTATTTTGACATGGTCGCACAACTCGGTTTTATTCTTTTATGTTTAAAATCATTATCATGATGCATGCATGAAAAATTTGACGCATGCATGTGTTTGGTTTATCTAGACAATCCAAATAAGCTTGGAAGAGTCCCAAAGTGTGGACAGAGTGAATTGATCCGAGTTCTGGTTCATCACTGGTACACAAATGGTGAGGGAGCGTCGCGGGATGTCTGGAGGTTGAATATGACATCAGGATATCTCCTCGACTGTGGGATTAGCTCAAATTAATCACAGAAAATGGTGATTATACTATAGGATGCTGGATCAAGTGTGATGTAGAGATCTCATGTGATATTAGATGAGAGGCCATGATTGCATCCATGTTTTTAAAATTTCCTCCCACATCAAAAAATGATGTAGATTTTGAGTGTTTTTAATATCAAACAGTGATGGCTTCAACTAAGATTAATCTTCCTCCCTCCACGCTACTGCCCCATACCATGTTCACCTTAGGGTCATGATCTTAGTACCCACTATGTTCCTCCAGGTGCGCACCTAGCTCCCATGATGCACGGTTTCATCACTGGGCAACACCCACGGGATTACCCCTAGCCTGCGCCCTCATGCCTCATGTGGGGCTGGCCTCAAGGGCTTCTTTCGAGCAGAGTTGACCCATGAGTCCCGCATGTTCTTGAGGTGATTTTCTCTTCTAGTCTCCATGCATGGATTATTTTTTATCAAATAACCATACAAAAAGTTTATCATAAATTCTAACCTGAAATAGGTTGCATGGGCACCTTAAAAAGTCATTCCCATGCATGGCCGCAATCCATATTTTTGTATTTTCTAATAACAATTTTAATGGGTAAGTGTAGACCCTCACAAAACCACCAGATTCAACCCATGCATGGGAAATTCACTTAACAACATTTTAACTAAGCCCTTCCTCATTTCTTCTTCATCTTCACACATCATCTTTATTTTATTTTTGGATTGAAAAATATAATATCTTTAATATTATTTTAATCCAATCATGGATGATGTATTAATTCCTCATGCATTAATACATAATAAATGGTCTTCATTGTTTTAATGAGTGATGTGTTCTCTTAAAAACACATGTCCTCTTCATTGAGGATCATTATAGAAAATCATCTAATTTAACTCACAACCTTCATCAAATTAGGAGACATTGCATGTATATTCTTTGTCCTCTTTCAATTGAGTATTTCATGGTCTTCTTCACATTTTGTAACAATTTATCACCTTGATACATGTCAGGTAACATAAGACCATTTCAATACTCATCAAGGTTATCCTCTTAGATAATTGACCAACTATAGCATTCAATGCTTTGAATCAAAAAAAAATCTCCAAGGCTTCACTAACTTCTTCATCAATACCTTTAATTCCCGTATTGACTTCTCATTGGAAACAAATGAAACTCTTGTGAACTTCAATCCCTATTGACAACAAAGTCTACTCTTATCCACTTCAATATCCCCCATTGTATTTATTTTTCAATATCATCTAAGCACATGTTAAAGTGGTAAATATGTGTGCCAAACCTTTTCCCCCTTGTTAAAAACCAAATCCAAAGGTGTTAGTGTTGTATATTAAAAAGCATACCCTCCTAACTTTGAATAATATCTTTTGGAATGTTTTTGAGAGAGGGATGATGTCACATCGTTCACATAGTAAAGAGCCTTTAGTAAATCAACTCTAAGTCTACTTGGGGTAAACCAGTATAGAAAACAAGAGAGATGTGACCAAGGTTTTGAATGATTTTGATAAACAACCACAAATTTTAAATAATTCGTAGAATGTATCAAATATTTTTCAATGGGTAGGAAAAAATCATATTTGTCATTGAAATGCTAAATCCTGCACTTAAACCACCAAACATATTATAAAGTTTGGGTGAAAATATAATGCTCCCCATTTCATCCCATATAGTCATAAATCAAGCACTCCCCATTAATTTACATAATAAATTCAATTAAGACCCAAGGATGAAAGTGTGATTGAAATACCTCAGTTTTAGATTCTTGGGATGATTAGAATTTGAAGAATTTTCAAAGAATAATATATGATATCATCTCCTTCATATTTGATGCCCCTCATGGGGTGCACTCCCTTTGAATTACCTTAGTGGAGTATATCATCAGATAAGTTTGATGATATGAATGTTGATAATCTTAAACTATGGATGACTTCATGTAATTATCAAATCATGAATAATGAGTTCAACCTGTAGTAATACGCTTTTCTCATTCCAATTTTATATTAATAATTACCTTCATCTTCAATTCCTTAAAATTTATGCACACATGTATTTCAAAAGTTTAAGTGAATAAGATGGAACACTTGTGAGATTATTAATAGAGGAACTAGGGCTGGGAATTTTCTCTCAACCCAAGAACTACATTCCATGCATCTCTAAAGTGTCTGGTACTCTTCAAGATTATGTCTCATCTCCATTTGTATTTTTCATTTTTCATTGTTATCATGGATTCTTTAGATCCATTCATCTTTAACTAGTGTAGATTATATTTCATCACTTTTATTGGATCATTTAAGGCCACATGATCTTTTCATGGTTGAGAAATTATTTAGAGTAGAATTACAATAATCCTTCATGGATACCTTTTATCTTCATGGATAGGTTTTACTCTTTGGATTATTATTTAGAGACCTTTATAGACACATTACATCTCTGAAGCAGAGTATCATTTTATGAAATCGGGGTGGTGATCATTCATAGTCACATGACATTTATAGGCTATAAAAATATTATGAGACTACTTTAGATAAGAATACTTTTCAGAAGTGAATCCTATAAATGAATGATAAACACTGGTTTACAGGGGTTTCTAAACATTATAGTGTGGGTGATTCAAGTATTTCACTTCTTTTATGGTACAAATCCTTTGAAAAATAAATTTATTTATGGAATATTTCATTTATTCAACTATTAATTAAACCCCGTATAGAAATTCATTGAGTTTATGCTAGAGAATGTTGAAAGGGAAAATAATATGGGACTTTTCAAGGATTATACACCCATAAAAACCCTAACATGGCTACTCATATAATATCCCATATGAAGGTCTCCCAAGAGATTCATTAATGATGGGTTACTCATGTAATATACTTGGAAAACTAAAATTATGTTATGTCTTGAAAAAACTATACAAGGCATTGTAAATAGTTATTTAATATGAAATTTTTATTACTAGATGTATATATTACCCTTTTAGTAATGTCTCAAATACGTGAAATATTTTACTTATGGTTGGAAATTTCACTAGGTATCCATAATTTGGTTTATCATGGATTCATTACATTAAATTTAATGCTTTTTTAGACTACATGGGTTGAATGCATCCAAATGACATCATTGTAAACCTTTAATCATGTTTGATGACACTAAATACGCGTTCTTGTGTGGAATCTTATATGGCCATCTATGATACATGACACGGTTATATGCATCAACATCCACTGTATCTTTAATAAATTCATGTATTCCAATGATAATGAGTGTTTTTATCCCAAGGCTAAAAATAAAACCATATTATCTCAATATGGCCATCCTTTATTTCCCATATTGAGCATTTTCCTTATAATATATCGAGTGGATGCTTTTTTCTACTCAATGTTCAAGATATCCATATGTTCTCAATATTTTAATAGAAATACCTAATGATTTATTCATTTAGAACATTGTTTATTTAGTTTATTGATATAGCCATTCCTTAATAATCCTCCAATACAATGAAATCACAAAAACATGCCTTCATCTGTTTAATCAAAATTATTGGATGAGAATGGGCCTCCAACCTAGTATTAGCCCTTACCCATCCAAATTGTTCAATTTTACACATGAATATTATCCTCACTTATCCATAATACACAAGAAAACCTTCATTATATTCCTTATCATCCCAAACATAGTCTTTTTTTAATTACAATTTTTTAAAAATAGGATATGGATGTTAATATATTGGGAATTTAATAGGTGTATTCTTCAATAATAACCCTCCTCTAAAGATACCAATGCACCAGAGGAACTTGAAAGGGCCACTCATGCATAAATCTAACAAAATCCCATAATTAGCTTCCTAAATCATAGTAGTCATAATAAGATGAAATTAAATAGCATAACATATATGTTAGTCTACATTATTTTAGGGTTAACAAAATATTACTTTAAATGAAAAACATAAAATTCTCCTCACTTGGTCATGGACTCGTAACCTTAAAAGGCCTCATATTGTTCAATATAAAATGAAATAAAATTATAAACTATTTTATATTATGTTTCAATGAACAATGTGGGTTATAATTTCTTATATATGGATATATTGGACACCCATCTCATGGGACCAATCAATGCTCCACAACACATATTATATTACAAGATGGAGAAAAATTTCAGGTCACCCAATTGTCTGGGTTGAAACCATTATATAAGCATAAGGAAAATAAAAATGGCTATCCTATAATATATATTCATATTTGAATCATTGAATGGTTTTTATTATATGATCTCCCTCTGTAAAATAGAAGAAATATTATTGGGGGAAGGATTCATGAAAATTTAGTAAATATACAAGATAGTCTTAGATGAAGATAGACCCTCAATTGATGAGCAATCCCCCATCCTCCCACACGATGTGTATCCTAAAGTGAATCAGGAATCTCGCTGCAACATACTTACATTGGAGATCATTTCTACATATACTCAAAATCTCATTAGTGAAAGAAAATCAGGGGTAATGGAATTATAAAAAATTATGATCATGGGATCCTAAATAGGCTAGATTTTTCATTGTAGGTGGATTCTATTAATTTAATTATTATATATTAATTACAAAATTTGTTTAAAACCATGTAAAGGATAATAAAATTAATGTTCATAATTAATATAATAATGTGTCAGAATTTGGGATTACAAAAGTTTTTACAGGTTCTGCCAATTTGACATTTGGATTTTTACACAATCTAAACAAATATCATTCGAATTTATATTTTTTTATTCCTTGATTATATATATTTTCATAAAGAAATTTTAAATATCATGGTAGTTTTGGATGTCTTTGGAGGACATACACTCTAGTAATGGGAGTTTCACAAGTTGGTGAAAAATCAAAAGAACTCATGCAAAAAATCGCTTATTGGAATATCTCATTACATTTTTTATAATTATAATTCATTAAGTACAATTAATGGTAGGTAATGGTTCTCAATCCCATTAAGATCATAAAAAATCATAGAAATTCGATAGAAAGAATATCTTTAGAGGTGGATAAAAATAATTGCAATCAAGGGATTTTCATTACATAAACTGTTAATTACTACTTTATGTTATTTAAAAGGTATCTTTATATAAGGATTTTGAATCATTTATTTCAAAACAAATATGGTGAGATTAAATTTTTTATATGCACCCAATTTATTTAGTTGTTTTATTTTTTTCATTAAAAATTTTCACACATTTCTAAACTACGTATTTAATTAATCATTATCAAATTTTGGGTTATATTTTAGAAATTATTTTAAATGAAAACGTCTATTATTTTTATTTACATGGTAAGGATTTTTAAAATTTGTGTTTATAACTTTATCTACTAAAATGTTTTTAATTTTATTTTTTAAAAAATAAATCATATTTTCATTGGTGAGTTGTTATTTACGGAATCCAAGGGGTTGTGTTATTTGTAATGATCAATAAAAGATTACTATGGTTTTAAAATATATGTATGCTCTGAAAACATATTTATAAAATAATAATATCTATGAGAGAAATATTTCATTTCAACTATATTGAAATTTCATTCCTGTGTCATTTTCCTATTTAATTATTCTCAATAACCCATTGGATTAATCTATAATATTTTAAATGAAGTATGATACCAATGAGACTGGTTTTATTGAGTTGAAAATTGAGGATCATGAACTAAAATATTAGATTTTGTTCATAATAATAGTTACTAAAAATATAGTATATATTTATAGGTGTTTCTATAAATAAACTATTATTTTGTGTATGGGGGATTAAGATTATGAATTGAGAATATTTATATTTAACTAATACTATTTTCTTGGTTAATATCACTTGATACTTGATAATATGATGGTTACTGCTATCCATAAAAGTTATTATTATCATATTTTATGTTTTAAAAAGTAAATCATATCTTACAAAGGATATTATAAATTATTTCTAAAATGATTGATCGACCGTCCAATTTATTTAATGTTTTGATAAATCATTTATGGTATACTCTATTAGATATGTTGTAGGAAACAAAGTGGGTTGTTACATTCATGTCGTAGGGAAATAAAACTATGTATACACTCACCACATCTATTGACCATTAGTGGGATTGCATACTATATTAGATATGTTGTAGGAAACAAGAGGAATTCTTTATAATAATTATTTTTTTAAGATATCGATTTTTGGAAGGAGAGAACCAATTTATAGTAAATCTATATAAACAATAAAAAATGGAAATATACTAAAAATGAAACTCCCGTATAATTCTTCCACCAATTAAGAGACACATAATTTATAAATTCTTTAACTATCTACCATGAATGACTATTAATTCTAAATAATTGGAAAATTGAGACATGATTATATAAATTATTAACCAAATAAATCAACATATAATCAAATTATTCTAAATTAATTACATATGTACAATAAAAATTTAGTATAATAAGTTCTATTGGTTCATATTAATCATCAAACTCAATTAAAAGGTCAAATTTAATTTTTTTATCATTTTTCATTATATAGGATTTATCTACAACTAAATATTGAATATTATCACTTACAAATATTACTAGAGTAGAGAAATGGGTATTTAGTTGATAAAAGTGAATCAATAACCTCACCAATAGAAGTAGTATCAATTATAACTAAAAAATAAACTATATGCATAGATAGTGATTAATGGTCTTTTGTATAACTTGACATTTTACCCCGAAAAATACTGAAACAATCTAAACTATTCTATTATTTCCCCATTTTATAGAACAATAATTAAATCAATAAATAGTATGAGAATCCAATTTATTCTTATAAAACTCACAAATATGATCGTCAAGATCATCATTAGTCCAACCCGATAAACTGTAATTTACACCATCACGTATATTTGAAGGATAATGTTTCACTTGGATTTTGACATCTCCATTATAAAAAAACTAGATAGAGTATCCATTAACTTCAACTATTTTTCCTTTATAAATATACATTACACTATAGATGTCACCCTATTAAACCAATGATATGTTTTTTGTAAATAGAAGATATCATTTTCAAATCACCTCCAAACATAGTACATGTTATATCCTACAACATATTGTTATCATTGTAAACATCCATTAGAGAGTCTAAAACACCAATATGAGTAGTTATTGATTTTTGGGATTTAATAACTATAGATTTGTTTCAAAAAAATATTATTATACATTTACTATGTTATAGTAGTTATTGTTATAGGGAATTAAATAATATATAGAATGAAATATGGAATTGGGAAGTTATTACCTTTATCTACATCATTAGAATATTATTTCCTAATATTTTATGACACAACTATTTAATTTTGGGTTATTAAATATCCAAAATTACAATTATCACCCACCTTATATGGACTTGTAACAAAAATCACTATTATAGGAGTTAACATTAAAGTGTTAGGAAACATTATCTCTGTTTTATGAAGTTTTTTCTATAATTTTCATCATTTTCACCCTATAGATATCCCAATAAAAAATAATCATTCAAATATTGATATATGAAATTTTCCTTAATCTTAATAATCAAATCCAAATCATGTGAATTTACAAAAACAAATATGTATTTATTTATGAACATTTCAAAAATTAAAAATAAATTATGAACTAATAATTGTGGATCAAGATATATAATTATTATGAGGGAATTTCCTAATAGTTGATGTATCAATGAATTATGATATTTTTGACTAATACAATCATGTGTAACCCATAAAATCATGAATTATGAGTCTTTAGAAAGATGTTCTCAAAACACCACCCATAAAGGATGACATAACATGAATTTTCCATTTTACACTACATCAATCGGGCATGGAATCAAATATTCTTAGAGAAAAATGAATCCCTTGTCTAGAAAGTACTTATTGACACAAAATTCACCGAATAATTAATATCCAATTACTAATTGATAAATTTATGAATCAATCAATTCAGACTTATAATTTTCAAAATTCCATTACATATTAAAAATGATGATACAGTTAACAATCAAAAAGTTAAATAAAATAATAATCAACCAAATGACACACAAATCTCAATAATATAACATTTTGGAAAATCAGTATACATGGTAATTTTAGTAGATCCAAATCCATAAATATCAGGCCCAATTTATTTCCATATAATATAAAACTAAATTATTTTGAAATATAATCACCAAAAATAGTTGGATAATGTGGGTGAGGTCCCCCGTCCTCCACTTTTAGAGTTGGATGTATTTTTTCATGTGATATAATATTTTATTACACATTAACATGGTTTTTTAAAACATAAATTTTTTAATTTTAATATTAATAATATTTTTATGTAAAAATAAAAATTCATTCACATGATCTATGGTTTACTTATTTTGAAGTAAAATAATCCCCCCAATGGGTTATTTTTATCCTTCCATACTATAATGACTAATATTGTAATCAGGGGGTAACACGAGCCCTTTTTATTATATTTTTACTTTTAAATGAATATGGTTAAAATCATAGGGTGTTAAAAATGGTATTGATTAATGTTTATGACATTGGAATATTTTTATTCCAAGAGAATGTGATGGTTACTAATTAATATTTATTGAGAAAAAAAATATATTTAAACAAATCATGATAAAAATTGACTTACTAGCAAGTATATGTATAACAAATATTTATTAAATCCTTGTTTTAGGTCATCCACTTATCTTAATGTCATGGGTTAAGATGGTAAATAGTTCACTAGTCATTCAAAAGATGATATATATTCATCCCCTAAAAACGTTTTATAAAAAAAATTATTTTAAATTGATTGATATTTTTTAAATTAATGATGTTTTTCAAAATGATATAGAAAATAACATTTTCTTATTTTTATTATTATTTTATACCCAACTAATAAAAAGAACAAAATAGATATATATTAATATATAAATGTGGCAAATTTATTTTAATGAAATTATTTAATAAATGTATAAAAAATTGACCATGAATAATTCATTCTCAGAATGATAATAGAAGTTTATATTTCTCATTTGGATTCTCAACTAGTAATCACACTTGTGTTGGTTGTTCGATAAATTGATAGAGAAGATAACTAGGAATGGTTGAGAGACATTTATTGTAAATGGGTGTTTTAAAAATATAAACAACCAATATTTAGATGGGATGTTGGAATAGAAATATTATAATGTTTTTTTAATATATTCTTATTATTACACTTGTTAGAATCATTGAAGTTAGAGTTTTCATCTTATATAATTGATAGTATAACTGGAATGTGGTAGTAAATGATATTTGAGGATATAATTCCGAAATATCTGTAATGGATGTTTTTTATATATTTTTTAAAATATTTAATATTAACCAAAGGAAATTATTCTCCAGTAGGTTATAGAATTGTTAGATTTTATATTGAAACTTTATTGTTACACAGTGTGAATACATGTTCATCAAACAAGTTTTTTATGTACTAAAGTTAATAAATAATGGGATGGTCAAATTATAGTGGTTTAGATGTTTGTATGACCAATAATTTGTTCAATAATCATGGTATTACAATTAAATTGTTCCAAAAACTCTGTAAGTGTGACTACTACATAAGACATATATATGGAAGCAGTGGAAAATTCTTTATAATTCCTTCCGTAGAAAAATAAAGTAATAAATTTGTTCAATATCCTTAATATGTTGTTGAATTATTTTTAGAATGAATCATAAAATATGTATGTATGTATCATTTATGTTGAAAATTAACTTATGTGTTATTTATGTGCGTAAATGTGTCTCATATTGTAATAATGCTTTGTTTCCCCATGATTTTATTATTAGTGTGGAAATATAGGTTACTTGATGATGTATTTTTGGACCTTATCACAATTTAAAAGTAGAGGGTATCCTAAATCATTTTAAGGATTACACATATCAGTGTATAATATTAATAAACCAATGTTTTTAAACCAAGGGATGATAGATTGAACATAGAATGAATATGATGAACTTTTCCAGGATAAATAATGAGAAAAAGAATCTAATATTAAATAAATACAATATATTATTTAAAGAACTACCTTGACTGCTACATCACTCATTATAAATTAATTAAAAATTGGGTCATCTCGTTGACGTATATCTATAATGTTGTCAGATACTTTTTCATAATATGTAGGGAAATTTTTTATTTTGTACCAATTGATAACCAATTTGCTGAAAGGAATGAAAAAGAATTAGAATGTACTTTTTATACAACTAAGGTTGGAATAAAATAAATTTCATTAGATTTTGTTGGCTTATTGATTGAAACATATGTCTTAATCATTGTTTTGGACTCAGTTTTCAAGTAAAAATAATAAATTAATTTTTATTATTAAAAAGTGATTTCTCACTAAATTGTGTCATACATTCTTTTTAAGGTGAGTGGCTGTTAATATGAGTATTGGGTGTGATTATTCATGTTTTTTCATATATATATATATATATATTTATTTATTTTTTGAGTATTATTAATGAAACCATATATATTATTGAACAACTAATGATATAATGGTTTTAGGTATATTAATTCCTTTATTTGTTATTTATTTGTATAAACTCTAAAATAAAGTATAATTTTTTATTCATTTTTTTCATCAAATAAAATCAATTTCCCTACCTTTATAACAAATAAAACCAACATATATTTTGGATTTAAATTATATTTTGCAAGAATAAAACTAGACCTCCATTATTCGGTTGAGTTTGTGTTCCTGGGAAAACAATTTTTTTACAAGAATTAATATAGTAGTTTAAATATTTTTATTGGATACTAGAAATTTTAATCATCTAATGATTAATAATAAATATTTCATAACACATATTGATAAATATATATTATTCTAATGGTTAATAGATTATTTTATAAGATTAATTATCAATCTATTATTATAAACTATGATTATGAGAGGAATACATGTTGATTATTTCTTCTAGAAGTCATTATGACAATTATAAATTTCATGTTTTTCTTTTCATGTAACAAATACTTTAGTATTTTTTATATATTTATGAGTAGAACAACCCAAATGTATTTAGATAACTTTTGGTATAGTTCATGTATGAAATATTTGTTTACACTTGATCAATGGTGTACCATGAAATACATCATGAAGTTGTCTTATGAATTTCAGTTTAACTTAAGTTTTATGTAATTTCCTCCAAATGTACCTTTTAGAATCATGTGCTTACATTTTATATTCCACATTTTCTTGAAAATGTAATATTTATTGATCATGAAAAAAATGATGGTTGTGTAGTACAAGGAGTGGTGACATAATTTCTATAATGTCATTATTTTACATGGATATGCTATTTATTATAGGAATTTTATTAAATAAGTATTCACATTCTATCTACAAATGATGTATTTGACAAGAAAAGGGACTTACATTTGAGTGGAATAAGAAGATACAAAAATACTATGATGATTAAAATAGAAGACATACATCATAACCAATTCATATTATTCCATATTAGCCTGATGGATATAATTCATATTATCAAGCTTCGAGGTATTTTTAGAGTTAATCATTACGAAAGAGGGTTTTTACAAGTAATATCGATCAAAAATGTTAATATCTCTAGAAAATAACTATCCCTAATAACATGTGTAATTATCCTTGTTGGTTCATCCATTGAAGAACTAGATACAAGGTTTATTTTATAATATTATTGTGGTTTATATAGGTCATAACAATTTTCATTTTCTCTTCTCAAATAATGATCTCAATTTAAAATTGAAATGGGGGAAGGGTACCTCTAAAGAATTTATTTTTAACTTCACTATACCATTTGGAAAATAAATATTACAGCCTATTCCTTGAGTAATAATAATCATGTGATATATATTACATAATATAAGTAACAATGGTACCTAATAAGTATTTTGGATGATTTTAATTTTTTAACACACTTGAATTGAAGTCGAGTGCATGTTTTTCCCATGTAAATATGAAGTCAACATTAAATGATTAATTGAAAGAGTTATAGTTATGATAAATAGAATATAGGGGAATACAAGACAAATTTTTTGTGGAAAGATCATAAATAGATAGAGCATCGAATTGAAAAAAACGTTATATTCCAAGAAGTGAATAGTAAAACTTATTCTATTAAGGAATATAGTAATGATGATCATTAATAATTTTAATTGGGTAAAGAATCCATGAATTAAAAATATGTACCATGATATAAATTTTTTTTGCGTGTATGATAGTTTTAGTGTAAATTAAAAGTGTGCTTCCTCATGATTATTTTGACAAAATTTGATAGAGCATGATTGAATAAAAATTAAATTATTGTAGAATATTATATTAATAAATGGGTAGTTTGAAATTGGTATGATATTTTTTATTATTTAATCATGATCACATACGATGAATGATTATATTTTTTAGTGGTCAATTTACTGAAAAATTTGGTACACTTATTGAATTTTTATGTTATTAATTGTGTTTTCGATCTAGTCAAGGTTTATTTCAATGAGGATATGAAACTATAAAGAGCATAAAATCCAATTATCACTATAATAAATCAATGGATTATTTTTGTATCACCAAAGAGACATCATAATGTTTTGGGTACTAATTTGATGATGCTTATGACTTACTATACATATTTGGATTGGAACATAATAAGAATTTTTCATATTCTAATCCAAATTCTTTGGGAACATGTGATTGATTTTAAATAATTATGGGAGGATATTTCAATTTTTCAGAATTATACAACAATATTAGTAGTCAATAATTAATATGTATAATAATATTTGAGTATTTTTATAGTATTCCTTAATGGTCACTATTATATTTATTGGTAATTATTGAAAATTCAATTTAAGGACTATATTTACTGAAAGAAAAAAACAAACTAATTTTATGTTTTTTAAAAGCATTTCCTAAGGATAAAATATTGATATATTCTAATAAAATATTGGTTCCATTTGAGTAAAATGGTAATGAATTATTATTTTTATACTATCTAATTATTTATAATGTCTAATACATAAAAATTAATGATGGTTGACATTAATATTTGTTGCGCAATTTGAAATCCAAGAAAGGATTTTTGAATTGGTATGAAATTTTTTAGACCCACTATGAAATTATGTTTTTTATAAATTATTTTATGTTTCTTTGTGGATAATATATCAATAGGATCTATATCATGTTATTGAATAAAAATAGACTGATTTGGAACCTTTTTTACGCATCAATAATGGAACAATGAATATCATGGGCAAAAAATAATGTTTTTAATGTAGATGGAATATTATTACTATTTTGGTATTTTTGAAGCGTAGGAATATCCATGAAGTTACATTGGAAATAGAATATCATATTTTTAAGTAATTACATATTAACATTGATATAATTTTGTGAGATTATTTTAAAAATGTCTGCATAATGGGAGAAATTGTATGTAAATGAGGTATGAACTAAAACATATAAACATATGTTTTTGGTTGGTATCATAATAATTGATATATTTTTGAAATAGTGTGTAAAATATATTGAACTTATAAATATAATATGCCTATGATTATGGATATCATATAGCCTATTATGTGATATCAAGATACATTCCAAACATTGATGTAAATCATTAATGGATAATAATTATATTATTTTACATTAGCACAGCCCATAATCCTACTACAATCCCAGGATCAAATCCTATTAGCACCATAAAATGTATATTTTTTGTTGTGATTATTAATGTGGGTGGATACGGTGTAACACCCCAGGTAAATAAAGAATATGAAATTTTTATATTTATCCATATTTGTGAATAAAATATTAATATTACTTTAAAGGGGATGCTATGCTCGATGGCGTACCCAATACGCAACAACGAGTTTCTTGGGAATCTTACGTTGCACTCTAATAATAAAATAATATTATTTTAAATGGTAGTTAATGCCTAGCTGTTGTGATAGCGGGAATGAATAGAACTAACTACAAAATTATTATATATGTTTTCAAATATTTTTACTTCTTACAATAAATGTTAGAGGATTAAAAATGCGAATGAATCCAATTTTAAGCGTAAACATTCTAATATTCTTTATAAGGTTGATTAACCGCCTTTTGATGGCGAACCTCTTTTAAATCCACTTTTTGAAAATTTTATGTGTTATATTTGACTAAATAAAATTCTTCTTTAGAATCGGTATATCAAAATTTACTTTGTGTAATGTTTTGGTATTTTTACGAAAAAGTTCAATTTTTAATGAATAGTGAAAGATGTTGTATTTTAATTCAAAACCTCTATTTTAATCTAATTTATTTATATTATTATATTATATTTTTAAATTTCTTTAAAGTGAAATTATAATATATTTTTACCATTTAATCCAATATTGGTCATTGGAATTAATTTCACTTTGAAATCGGACTTAAACTAGTGTCAATCTTTTGGTAATTTTGTTTCATAAAAGCACGCTATTTGTTTTGACAGTGGGAATTAATTATTAATTTAATTAATGATACTTATATGTTTTGAATTTTGTAAAATAGTCATTTTTTTGAATTCGGAATATCAAATATAGCTTAGGGTGAATTTTTGGTAATTTTTTGAAAAACTACAATTTTGATGAATAGTGAAACCACTAAGTGGTACTTATAAAAACTGATTTTCCGTTTAAATGAAATTTTTCCATCTTTGTGTTTTAAATTTCAAAAATCCTACATAAATGGTTTTCATTAAGAATTAAAATGTTGTTCAATGGGATTAAAATAATTTTTTGGTGAATAGTATCTTATTAGGTTTTTAATCGCGATTAGAGGAAATTAGTGTAGTTTAAGGTAAGAATAATGTTTTAATAAAATGAAATGACCTATAAACATGTCCTACCCTCATTGGATTAGTCATGGCCGACCAAGAAAATCCATGGGTCAACTTGGGGACCCCATGGAGCCTCTTTGGTTGAAAATGACATAAACACCTTTTTATTTAATGTTAAAATTAAAATGACACAAACATGAGTTGTTTAACTAAAACAATTTTTACATGGGGTTATACAAGTCAGATTTTTGACTATAAATATTAATTGGAAATATAAAAATATTTCCTAGATTATATTAGTTTTTTTATATTTTTTAGACATTAAATATATTAAATTATTTATGACATCATGATGATGTAGTGATGACCTCATTATTTAAGTATTTAAATAAAATGGAAAGATAATGTAAAATATAATCTCTAAACATGTCCAAAACCTATTGTATTGGTGGATTTATAACCCTTATCATATTATCCTCTAATTATATCAATGTGGGACTTTTTAAATCCGAAACGCATTTTCAAATAAAGTAACATTTCTTTACTTTCCAAGAGTGCCCCTCCTCTCCTCTTATAAAAGGCCCCCACCTCTACCTCCTTACCCACACTTCCAAAGCCTTTGGCTCAGCCAACCCCTGAAACTTTTGCCTCTAAAAATCCCTCTATTACTCCTAGAAGCCTCACTTTGGGCAGAATTCTTCCCAAGGAAGCCTTTGATCTCAAATCAAAAAGAGTTACCCGATTTTAAGGTAATGTCTTCACTTGTGTTCTTTTGTTTTATTTTGCTTCTCCAACCCCCTAAAATCTTTTTATTCATTTATTTTGTAAAAACTCCAGTATCTTCAATATACTAGGATGTTGTTATAAGAAGAATTCGAGCTACACTTACACACACCTACATCAAATGGTTAAAGAACATACTGTTTCTGTGGATGGCGAATTTCTGCCTCATGAAACGATGATTGTTCAACACTCATATAACACCTTAAAATGTGGCCATTAAGATGTAACTATATTTATATATGATAAATAATATGTTTATGTTTTACTTAAGCTTCTGTATTTTTCTTTTGTGGCATACCTTTATGGTTTCCATTGTGTGTAAACACGATAATTTCATTTTAGGAAGTCCGGACTACCGCCCCCTCAAAGTGATTTGATTCGTTAATGCCATATGTGGGATGTATAAAGGATGTATTTAAAGTTATTATATATGATTTATTTAACATATAAATGATGAATATAATTCTGGAATTAAAATATACACACCTATCATTTAGTTTTAATTCCATTAATATGACATAGAAATGAAAGTAGCGTTCATGCGTACGTACGGCTTACCGTCTCCATGAACGGTGCATTTCATTTCTTACCTCTAAATGATTATGTAATATTTTAAATACATGTATATTATGGATATATATATGATATATATGATATCTAAATCATGAATATAATTATGGATATAATGAACCGTTGACCACACGTAATTGTAAGAAGTCCACTTTCGACTTAAGAACCAAATATCGAAAAAACAAACATTATTAACTTAAATGATTACATAATGTTTATAATATGGAAATAAGTGATATAAAAAGAATAATGAACTTGAAAAAGGTTCTTAAGAAAGTAGATATTAACTCATGTTTATTATTCAGGACGTTAAAGAACGATCGAGTCAAGTCGGACCCGAGGTAAGGGATCCTACTCCTCTCTTTCTTTTTAAGTACACTCTTTTATGTCATTCCTTTTAAGCTCATATTTCTTGTGATTGGGATGTTATTTTATATTAATATTACTGTAATTTTTATGTTAATATGATGAGAGACCATATTCTCTCTCATCTATCCATTTTGGATGTTTTGAGTGGTGCCGTTAGGCTGCCGAATTTTTGTAAGAGATATAACCTCTCTCTTTCTTTTTAAGTACACTCTTTTATGTCATTCCTTTTAAACTCATATTTATTGTGATTGGGATGTTCTTTTATATTACTCATACTGTAATTTTTATGTTCATATGATGAGAGACCCTATTCTCTCTCATCAATCCATTTTGGAAGTTTTGAGTGGCGCCGTTTGGCTGCCGAATTTTCGTAAGAGATCTAACCTCTCTCTTTCTTTTTAAGTACTCTCCTTTATGTCACTTCTTTTAATATCCTCTTTGTTCTGATGGGGGATGTTCTTTTATATCCCTCTTGCAATAAATTTTATTTTAATTTTATGAGAGACCCTATTTGATCTCATAAATCCATTTTTGTATGTTTTAAGTGGCGTCATTAGGATGCTGAGTTTTCGTAAGGGATTTTTCATCTAACTTTTATTCCCGTGAGATTTATGCTACATTTGCCACAATTTTCTTTGAGTGGTGTATGTACTGCACATTATTTTACTCATTGTGTAATATACATTCATTTATGAGTATTTACATCAATGTTGTATTGTCCTTCTTTCACGGGGTGTATGTTTCGAAAGACACCCATGTCGGTAAGGGAACATTTCACCCTCCTCTTTTTAAAAGCTTTCTTTTGTTATGTATTTTAATTCACCTAACATTATGTTGGGATATGTTCTTCTATATCCTTAGTGATTTAAATTTTATGTCCAAGTGATGAGATACCCTTTTTATCTCTCATCAACACATTTTCTGAATTTTGTAGTGACGTCGTTAGGCTGTCAAATTTTTGCAAGGGAACTTCTTAACCCAATTTTGATTCTTTGGGATAATCTTGTACTCCATGAATATTTCGTTCTATGAATATGTGTGAATAACCTCTGATTTTTTTACACTTAATATCAACTTATATTTGGTGTATTAGTTTGTCACACATAATTATGTAATTGATTTATCCTTAATCCAAGGATATCGTCTTTGTATAGGACATCGTCTCAATCTCCTTTCATTGAGGCATATTTTGTTTTATACACAACCTTCTTTTATACGGTGTATAAACCCCTTTGAATTTTACGTTTATCTGAAGGGAATCATTTTTATACAAAGCATTTTACTAAACTATAAAAGGGAATATTTTTGTCGTACGTATGCGGCGACAACAACTTCTCCTCCGTCGTGACCATTATTTGAGTTTCGTCTTCTTCTACAAGCCATACCTTTTTTTAAAAGAAAAATAAATACCATGTTTTACTTTTCTGTTATTTTGGTATTTAAAATGGTTTTCATAATGTTTTTATATCAATGTGTTGTATTGATATCTTGTGATTGGAAAGTGGAAATGTTATGTTTCCTTTATGCATGTTTTATGTGATACGATTATGTTATGGTTCTTGGAAATTATTTTGAAGACAGGTGGATCTGTGATAAACTAAGGGCGAGTGAGCCTGATGTATCTCTCCAATGAATTGGGTAACGCGAAGGGGTTAAACGTTAAGGTTTTTTCAAAGAGATTTAGGGAATATATTGTGATGGGTATTCCAAACATAACAAAGAGGGTTACTCCCTACATAAGAATGTTATGAATGCCTCAAGTTGCCTTAATGTCTTATGATTTCTATGATTTATTCATGATTTTATGAGTTATGTTAAAGTTCTTATGTTTTATGGGTAAAGTATGATTTCATTCTTATGTATACATGTACTCATGTTTCCTTTCCATATTTTTATATCCCGTACTGAGCTTTTTATGATCATCCAAAGTTTTTGAAATGTTTTCCACAGGTCAAGGGAAGGGTATATGATATGATGATAGTGTCAAGGAAGTGTCAATAAATAATCCAGGTTTTATTTTAAATATGTTTCCATTGATGGGAAAAATGAATACTATCTTTTATATAACTACTTTGTTTAAATGTGGAATGTAATGCATGTTTTATGATCTAATTCTCTAAAACTCTAAACCTGAAAAGATCCTCAATGTGTAATCTATTAACAACTCAAGATCAAGTAAGTTTTAAGGCTGGTGCCTTATAGTTGGTCTCAGAGGTCGGTTTAGATAACTTTATAGGTTAGGGTATTCTCTAAGAACATGTGACAATACCATAATAGTTAGGATCTCAGAAAGAGTCCTAGTTTTAGATAAAGTGAATGAGTAAGTATATCTTAGTGTTTACCTTCCTCATTAGTACATGATGGTTTTTTTGATATACTCACACTGACATTTCTGTTTTTAGTGAATGGATGGATCTAGCAGGCACCAAAGAGACAACAGGATTGAAGGAAATTGTGGTGGTTCTCTGATTAAGATACTAGATAAAATGGGGTATTCAATGAGGAAACTCATGGTCGTTCTAAACCAACGATCAAGGAGTTATGATCAACCACTTGAACCTTGGTATGATCTGTAATGCATCATGTTCGAGATGACCAATCAATGTGGATGTTAAGTTAATAATTATAAAGGTAACCATTAGAGTTTATATGATCCTTACTTTTGAGGTAATTATGGGTTATTATATGTTATGATGGAAAATGAAAGGTATGAGATAAACTTGAGGTTAAAATATGTTATGATCATTTATGAAGATTATATCTCGTTTTGGGGAATGTTTTAATAATTATATAGTTTTGTAAAAAGGACAACACACATACCGTGTGACAACCCGTCGTGTCGGACAAAGCTGCGGGAATCGAACCCACAACCAAAGTGCGACTGGCATTTATCGCCTACCACTGGACTACATGAAGTCCCTGGTTAGTTTGAATAATTATTTTTATTTAGAATATTTTAGGAATCAAGAGTAATTTTATTTTGGGTTATCTATGGAAATGATTAACCTATCATCGAGGATATCTCATTAGGTTAATTACTTTTCAATATGAGAATTTAAGAGCAACTGATGTTATTGGGAGATAAAATTTAATTTGTACCTTGGAAGACTATGTGACAAAATCCTTCAAATATTAGGGTTTCAATCTTAGTTTCATTTACTTTGAATAATTTTATGGACAAATTGTTTATTGAATGGTCCTAGTTGATCTTTGGGTTTTGTTGGACAATTTTTGGAGATTAAGAATAGATTTTCTTTTTATAAAGGGTTATCATTTTCTGGATTATCTGATCTTGTACTAACCTTTTTTGTTTTGGTTTTGGTTTTGGTTAAAGTCTAAAGACATGGGAAGTATATAGTTCTCTTTTGTGGATTAGGTGATTCTCTAGAAGTTGATTATAGTACTCTTAATGTGAACAAGTCTTCCTAAATACTCGTCTTTTGGAGAAAATATGAGTTTGTGTAAGGAATCTAATAAAAGTTGAAAGTCAACATGATAAGTGATTATATTTCCTTATGAATAAATTCCTCAATAAAAAGTAACTTAAAACAAAAATGTTGTCTATTAATTTTTCTGACTGGGGAATTGAATACCGATTAACCCATCACTAGTTTGTGATTTTCTTGAGGTTAACTTTCTCCTAAACATGTTTTCTATCACTCTCCATCAGAACATGACCCTATGTTTTCTCCTCCATGTCCATTTTTACTACATGTAATCCTAGTATGGGTTAACTCAGGTGACCTCTGTACTTATCTTTCTTTATTTTAAAGTGATTGTTTTACCGACTCTTGTTCTGATGTGGGACTTTCAATGATGTTTCCAAGCTCAATTTTAAAATTGCGAGGACGCAATTCCCAAAAGGGGGGAAGGATTTAACACCCCAGGTAAATAAAGAATATGACATTTTTATATTTATCCATATTTGTGAATAAAATATTAATATTACTTTAAAGGGTATGCTATGCTCGATGGCGTACCCAATACGCATCAACGAGTTTCTTGGTAATCTTACGTTGCACTCTAATAATAAATAATATTATTTTAAATGGTAGTTAACGCCTAGCTGTTGTGATGGAGGAAATGAATAGAACTAACTAAAAAATGATTATATATGTTTGTCAAATATTTTTACTTTTTACAATAAATGTTAGATGATTAAAAATGCGAATTAATCCACTTTTAAGCGTAAACATTCTAATATTCTTTAAAAGGTCTATTAACCGCCTTTTGATGGAGAACCTCTTTTAAATCCACTTTTTGACAATTTTATGTGTTATATTTGACTAAATAAAATTCTTCTTTAGAATTGGGGCATCAAAATTTACTTTGTGTAAATTTTTGGTATTTTTCCGAAAAAGTTCAATTTTTAATGAATAGTGAAAAATGTTGTATTTTAATTCAAAGCCTCTTTTTAATATAATTTATTTATATAATTAGAATATCTTTTGAATTGGATTTAAATTTAAATTAGAATATATTTTTACCATTTAATCAAATAGTGGTCGTTGGAATTAATATCACTTTGAAATCAGACTTAAACTAGTGTCAATCTTTTGATACATTTTTTTTCATAAAAACAAGCTATTTGTTTTGACAGCGAGAATTAATTATTAAATTAATTAATGCAACTTATATTTTTTTAATTTTGTAAAATAGACTTCATTTTTGAATTCAGAATATCAAATATAGCTTAGGGTGAATTTTTGGTAATTTTATGAAAAACTTCAATTTTTGATGAATAGTGAAACCACTAAGTGGCACTTATAAAAACTGATTTTCCGTTTAAATGAAATTTTTCCATCTTTTTGTTTGGAATTTCAAAAATCCGACATACATGGTTGTCATTAAGAAGTAAAATGTGGTTCAATGGGATTAAAAAAAAATTTGGTGAATAGTAACTTATTATGTTTTTAATCGCGATTAGAGGTAATTAGTGTAGTTTAAGATAAGAATAATGTTTTAATAAAATTAAATGACCTAAAAACATGTCCTACCCTCATTGTATGAGTCATGGCCGACCAAGACAATCCATGGGTCAAATTGGGGACCCGATGGAGCCACTTTGGTTGGAAAATGACATAAATACCTTTTTATTTAATGTTAAAATTAAAATGACACAAACATGAGTTGTTTAACTAAAACAATTTTTACATGGGGTTTTACAAGTCATATTTTTTTACTATAAATATTTATTGGAATGATAAAACGATTTCCTACATCATATTATTTTTTTTATAATTTTCAGACATTAAATAAATTAAATTATTTATGACATTATGAAGATCCAACGATGACCTCATTATTTAACGATTTAAATAAAATGGAAAGATAATGTAACATCTAAGACCTACACATGTCCAAAACCTATTGTATGGGTGGATTTCGAACCCTTATCACCTTATCCTCGAATTATATCAATGTGGGACCTTTTAATTCCGAAACTCATTTTCAAATAAAGTAACATTTCTTTACTTTCCAACAGTGCCCCTCGTCTCCTCTTATAAAAGGCCCCCACCTCTACCTCCTTACCCACACTTCCAAAGCCTTTGGCTCGGCCAAACCCTTCTCATTTTTCCTCTCCACATCCCTATATTACTCCTAGAAGCCTCACTTTGGGCAGAAGTCTTCCCAAGGAAGCCTTTGAGCTCAAATCAAAAAGAGTTACCCGATTTTAAGGTAATGTCTTCACTTGTGTTCTTTTGTTTTATTTTGCTTCTCCAACCCCCTAAACTCATTTTATTAATTTCTTTTGTAACAACTCAAGTATCTTAAATATACTAGTATGTTGTTATAATAATAATTCTAGCTACACTTACACACACCTACATCAAATGGTTAATGAACATACCGTTTCTGTGGATGGTGAATTTCTGCCTCACGAAACGATGATTGTTCAACACGCATATAACACCTTAAAAGGTGGCCATTAAGATGTCACTATATTTATAAATGATATATAATATGTTTATGTTTTAATTAATCTTCTTTATTTTTCTTTTGTGGCATACCTATATGGTTTCCATTGTGGGTAAACACGATAATTTCATTTTAGAAGTGCGGACTACCGCCCCCTCAAAGAGATTTGATTCATTAATGCCATATGTGGGATGTATAAAGTATGTATTTAAAGTTATTATATATGATGTATGTTACATATAAATGATTAATATAATTCTGGATTTAAAATATACACACCTCTCATTTAGTTTTAATTCCATTAATATGACATAGAAATGAAAGTAGCTTTCATGCGTACGTACGGCTTACCGTCTCCATGAACGGTGCATTTCATTTCATACCTCTAAATGATTATGTAATATTATAAATACATGGATATTATGTATATATATGATATATATGATATCAAAATCATGAATATCATTCTGGATATAATGAACCTTTGACCACACGTAATTGTAAGAAGTCCACTTTCGACTTAAGAACCAAATATCGACAAAACAAACATTATTAACTTAACTGATTACATAATGTTTATAACATGGAAATAAGTGTTATAAAAGGAATAATGAACTTGAAAAAGGTTCTTAAGCAAGTAGATCTTAACTCAAGTTTATTATTCAGGACGTTAAAGAACGATCGAGTCAAGTCGGACCTAAGGTAAGGGATCCTACTCCTCTCTTTCTTTTTAAGTACACTCTTTTATGTCATTAATTTTAAGCTCATATTTCATGTGATTAGGATGTTATTTTATATTAATCTTACTATAAATTTGATGTTCATATGATGAGAGACCCTATTCTCTCTCATCAATCCATTCTGGAAGTTTTGAGTGGCGCCGTTAGGCTGCCGAATTTTCGTAAGAGATCTAACCTCTCTCATTCTTTTTAAGTACACTCTTTTATGTCATTCCTTTTAAGCTCATATTTCTTGTGATTGGGATGTTATTTTATATTACTCATAATGTAATTTTTATGTTCATATGATGAGATACCCTATTCTCTCTCATCAATCCATTTTGGAAGTTTTGAGTGGCTCTGTTAGGCTGCCGAATTTTCCTAAGAGATGTAACCTCTCTCTTTCTTTTTAAGTACTCTCATTTGTGTCACTTCTTTTAATCTCCTCTTTGTTATGATCGGGGATGTTATTTTATATCCTTCTTGCTATGAATTTTATTGTAATATTATTAGAGACCCTATTTGATATCATCAATCCATTTTTGTAAGTATTAAGTGGAGTTGTTAGGCTGCCGAGTTTTCGTAAGGGATTTTTCATCTCACTTTTATTCCCGTGAGATTTATGCTACATTTGCCACAATTTCCTTTGAGTGGTGTATGTACTGCCCATTATTTTACTCATTGTGTAATATACATTCATTTATGAGTATTTACATCAATGTTGTATTGTTCTTCTTTCACGGGGTGTATGTTTCGACAGATACCCATGTCGGTAAGGGTACCTTTCACCCTCCTCTTTTTAAAAGACTTATTTTGTTATGTATTTTAATTCACATAAAATGATGTTGGGATATGTTCTTCTATATCCTTAGTGATTTAAATTTTCTGTCAAAGTGATGAGATACCCTTTTTATCTCTCATCAACTCATTTTCTGAATTTGGTAGTGACGCCATTAGGCTGTCAAATTTTTGTAAGAGAACTTCTTAACCCAATTTTGATTCTTTGGGATAAGCTTGTACTCCTTGAATATTTCATTCTATGAATATGTGTGAATAACCACTGATTGTTTTACACTTAATATCCACTTATATTTGGTTTATTTGTTTGTCTCACATAATTATGTAATTGATTTATCCTTAATCCAAGGATATCGTTATTGTATGGGACTTCGTCTCAATCTCCTTTCATTGAGGCATATTTTGTTTTATACACAACCTTCTTTTATACGGTGTATAAACCCCTTTGAAATTTACATTTATCCGAAAGGAATCTTTTTTATACAAAGTGTTTTACTAAATGACAAAAGGGAATGTTTTTGTCGTACGTATGCAGTGACAATGGATTCTCCGACGCCGTGACCATTATTTGAGTTTCAACTTCCTCTACAAGCCATACCTTTTTTTAAAAGAAAAATAAATACCATGTTTTTCTTTTCTTTTATTTTGGTATTGAAAATGGTTTTCATAATGTTTTTATATCAATGTGTTGTATTGATATATTGTTATTGGAATGTGGAAATGTTATGTTTCCTTTATGTATGTTTTATGTGATACGATTATGTTTTGGTTCTTGGGAATTATTATGAAGACGGGTGGTTTCGTGATAAACTAAGTGTGGGTGAGCCCGATATAGCTCTCCAATGCATTGGGTAATGTGAAGGGGTTAAATGTTAAGGTTTATCCGAAGAGATTTAGGGAATATACTGTGATGGGTATTCTAAACGTAACCAAGAGGGTTACTCCCTACGTAAGAATGTTATGAATGCCTCAAGTTACCGTTATGTCTTATGATTTCTATGATTTATTCATGATTTTATGAGGTATGTTAAAGTGCTTATGTTTTATGGGTAAAGTATGATTTCATTCTTATGTATACATGTACTCATGTTTCCTTTCCATATTTTTATATCCCATAGTGAGCTTTTTATGCTCATCCCACGTTTTTGAAATGTTTTTCACAGGTCAAGGGAAGGGTACATGATATGATGATAGTTTCAAGGAAGTGTCAAGAAATAATCCATGTTTTATTTTAAATATGTTTCCGTTGATGGGAAAAATGAATACTATCTTTTATGTAACCACTTTTTTTAAATGTGGAATGTAATGCAAGTTTTATGATCAAATTCTCTAAAACTCTAAACCTGAAAAGATCCTCAATGTGTAATCTTGTAATAACTCAATATTAAGTAAGTTTTAAGGCTGGGGCATTATATACGGTGTCCATTGATGTGATTATTTTTTGATGAAACATAATTTTAAGGTAATAGAAGTCTCATTGGTCAGGTTTGTTGGATATGGTTATGGCATGTCGTGTGTGTGATTACGGTGTCTAAATGAAGTAGTGTGTTATGATGAGGTGATGAATTGATGTCTTTTCAGGGAATGATGAGTAATAATCTCTAAATAGGATGGTGTTTCTAGATGAGAGGACAAATCTAAGGCTATCTAATGGTAGGAATAGTGGTGAAGATTAAGGCTAGTGTGTGGGGATCAATGAGGTAGGGAACAAGAGATGGAGTAGTCAGACAATCATGGGTCAGAGAAGTCCTTCTTATCACGTGTGATAGGGTCTGTTCACTTGTACTTCAAAACATGATGTAATATGATTTATTTACCTCAAGGAAAATTTGATTGGTAATAGGCTCTTAATACCCTGAAAAAGATATATTTACTTTTATAGTTAAGTTAAAATGCTTTCCTTCCCTCCTACATGTTATAAAAAACACCTGGTTGGATTAATTCATTCATGATTGGACAAAGAATTATTCCATATTGTTTAAACATATGTGTTATGATATGGTAACATATATATGGTTTTATAATTTATAAAACACCACTTTTTGTGTGATTTGATCCCCCATAAGAATCATTCGGATCATCCCAGTCCATGATATCTATTTAAATTCCCCCTTTTCTATTGAGAGTCACTAACATATTAGTGTATATGGGGATTTATTTCTCAAATGTCAGTTCATTCACTTCAACCAATAGATAAACCATCAATATGCAATATCATTTGTTTACCTCATTGGGATCTTATTTGACCACATGTTGAAGATGGTTATAAAAATATACATCAATGAAAATTGTAAGGATATCAGTTTCATCATTTTATAGTAGTATGAATTAATTTATACCTGAATTGTGATATTGGATATTATGTTTCTTTCTTATTTAACTATATGGATCAAGTGTTAATGTATCCACAGAAACCCAATAGTGTTATTAGATACATTCAATATTCATTTATTCTAAAAGTCATCTTGAAAATAAAAAAATTTGATATCATATTTCGCATCATGTGGTAAAGTTAATATTTTGATTTGTGGATGTGATTATGTTATGTGATAACCTAATTAAAATTTTTATTAGAGTGTATTTTATGTGATAACATAATTTATTTTCTGGATTTCATTTTATGATATATGATATAGTATGTTATGACATAGTGTAATTCTTTTGTTTCTTGTTTATCATAGCATACAACATTCCATGAATCGTACCATTTGATAGAAAATATATTTCTCTAGAAAACAAATACCCATTTTTTTAAATGATATATGGGATACTATAAGAGATGAGATCCTAGGTTTAAAAGGTGATATCAGAGACACACATTATGAATTAGAAATTATGATTGATAATAATACATTTCATTGGCCATGATGTATTGTTTATTGTAAAATATGATATAAATATAAAGTATTCTCATATGTTTCATTTATGAATGATATTATTTAATTTATTAAAAAATTATAAATTATATAATAAATAATTTTTCAATATTTTCTTAATTTATATTTTTTTTAATTTTTAAAAAATTAAATTATTTATAATATTTTCAATAACTATTTATAGAACATTTGGTAAATCAATATCCACAACATTATATGTTAATGTAAAAATAAAAATTTAAAATTATATATAATTACTTATGATATTGATATAAATTATGTATATAGGAATTATAAGCGAAATTTATATGTTTTTAAAAAATTATAGAAAAACGAATAAAAATATAAAAGAGTATATATATAAATATTAATTATTTATAAAAATAGATTTGAATTTTTCTAATTAATGGATATGTTAGAATATTTATTTAAAGCATATATTTTTTTATAATTGATTAGATAATGTTTTAAATAATATTGTATATTTCAAATTTAGGTTCTGCAAACAGCTTACATAGTTCAATAAAAAGATACATTTTTTATATTAGTAAAATACCATACATTTAAAATGAATAACTAATAATAGAGTAAAATAATGGATTTAATGTATTAGATATACCTTAAAATGTTTGTACATTTATCTAGCAATGGAAAGTATATAATGAGTAGCTGAATTATAAAGTCTTCATAATTAACCTTTTTTAATTTTTTCCCCTTAAAATTATTTTAAATGTATAAATATATTATATTCTAATTTATTTAGTAGATTCAGTTGATTATTATTCATATTAATAACTATCATGTTATGAATATATTTATTCTTCAGTTTAAATAGTAAAACATCATATAAAAATTTCTATACATTCTATAGAGAATGAAATTCATGATATGATAATGTATGTAGTTTACATCTACATTGAATAAGGAATTGATTGATTTTTTACCCTGAATTAGGTAGTTAATTTTGGTTTCTGAATATTAGTTTTTTGAGTTAGGATGCAATTGGAATCTATGTTGAGTAATGTATCCTTTGGTATTAGGACACTATGGAAGACTTGTTCTTTGGTTGGAGGCTTATAGATTACCTAAAAAAAGTGAGGATCAAATATATATTGGTCCAGGATTACTCATTAGCGGATCATTGATTTTATATTATTTTATTCCATTTCATGGATGGGTTTTATATACCTTAATCATGAGATTCATATAGATGTGTATAAACCTACCTAGATTCCGATTATGGATAGTAATGTATATTGTGATTTGTGTAATGTGTTTCTAATTCATATGGTTTGAACATATTTATTTAGAAAAAGGAATATTATTCCAATACTAAATTATTAGATACATGAATATGTATAATAGGAATACATGGGATAATATTATGAGATTAAATCCCCCTTGAAAATTCTATGTTATATATTCCATCCAAAGTGAACCATTTTCAAGACTTTAATCATCCAACTATTTTGTTTTTGAAAAATTTGGGTTCCCTATTATATATTAGTTTAGGATAAAATGTAATGGGTTTTCCTATTATGATAGATGCATATTATTATAAATTTCTTTTGGTTATAATTTGGTATAAGACCCTAATTTGACAAGGTTGCTAGAGGAATGGTGCATAGTCTATCTATTTGATATATTGGATAATGATTTCGTTTATCATCCATTCAAGAGACATATATAATTTCATTACCATAATAGAAATCCTATATAATGATGTGGTGATAGAAACACCAAAATAGAATGATTTTTTATTAAATTATAGTCCTTGGACCACTAATGGGTATGGTGAAATTAACAGGGTTTCTTATTTAAGTGAAATCACATTATATAATATTCTTTATTAAATATTTATAAAACCTGATTCTCAGATTATAAATTCATATATTTTAGTTAAATTCATCAGCACACTCAGTGATGTGATCAATCTTACTAAATTTTGAACCATATGTATGAAACCTCATAGACTAAAAGAAATATTAAATAATTTTATTAAAAAAGAGTATAAAGTTATAAAAAATTTTAAATGCCTTCTAGAGTAACATAAATATTTAAGTAATTGAACAATATAATCTAGACCATCAGGTAATGTAATCTCATAAGCCCTCAGGTCATGTAATCTATGAGCCTACAAGCCTTCTAAGGGTTCACCCTCATCCCTTGAAAGGGGGGATATCAAAAATCAATAAAAATGAAGGCCTTCGAGCCATTCGGGAAAATATTTATATTGGAATTTCAATCTCCCCTTTTATACTCAATATGATTGGTTATGTTAGTGATTAGCTGAGACTATATGTTTCCTTAAGACTTATTCTAGAAAAATAATTTCTAATTTCTTCATCAATTAAAATATTTTGATAAGATGAATGATTTTAAGAAAATTTTAACCAATATATTCCAAATGTTAAGACGATGTGGACTGCAGTTTGATATATCGATGATCATGACCTCTTTCGAAATGAATATGGCTAAAATTTACAAATAAAAGACGAAAATGTGGTTGGAATTTCTTGTAATGAGTCATTAGTATGAAGATAAGGTCATTTAAGCATAATGGTAAAGCTATGAAGGACCATGTTACTATATTTGAAAATTGTATAAAATATATATATAGGATTACAAAACAAAAAAGAATATCCCTGTCAAGTATTAATTTCATAGATATAAATTCATTTAATCATTAGATTATATGATTCCAAATTTATATTTTACAAATATTATAAGTATACTAGAGTTCAACATCATGATATTAATTAATAACTCCTTTAATTATCATCAAAATGATATATCCATGTGTTACTCAAACATGGATTTGTATGTAAAGGAATATATCAAGATCAAGGGATTCTAAATACGGGATTGTAAAGCTATCTCATCTTTCTTATGTGAAATGATATTTTTTTTAAAATGTTATAATAAAAAAATTATGAGATGATTGGATCAATATTCCTGGTAACAGATTCATTATATTATATAACATATTAAAAAAATATTTATGTATAAATAGATTTATCTTAGTTAAAATAGTTTAACATTATATTTTTTAAAAATAAGACAGATATGATCTCACCAACAATAATGTAATTATTTTAAAAAATATTATTCTTTTTGAGAAATTCTCAAAACACATAAAATACCATAATAGATATGGAAATTAAATTATACCTATTTAGAATATTCTCACTACTGAAAAAACTTTATTATCTAAACATAAAGGTGTTCAAGAATCTTATCATGATATTCTAAATAGAACATAGTTTCTAAGGTGATATTGCGAGTATTTTTTGACATCAATATTTTAAATAGATAACAAATAAATAATTATTCAAGTAAAAATACAAAGTGAAATATCTCTTTCAATGAAAATATATGATGGAAGGCGTTTTATGAATGAAATTGATGTACATAGAAATATTTATCTGTAGAAAATAGATGTTATTAACATCATGAAATTTGGGTTTTTGGAGATATGGAGTTCCAAAACTACCTTTATAGAGTTGAAAGTTTCCAATATAATTCCTACGTCTCCCCATTATAAAAAATAACATTCTTCATAAATTATACTCTGAAATGTATTATCATTGCAGTGTTTTATCGGATGATCACACCATGATATAATTTTTATTACATAGATATGTAGTGATTATAAAATACCCAAAAAGATAATTAAAAAAGGTTTATCTATAAGTATTTCATATTTGATATGATTAGATATGTCCAAATGTTTTTATATGTATATAATTATATGAGATTAACAATATAAATTTATAATGTTATATTAAAAGGAAATATACAAAATTATACTTATTTTAAACTCTTTATATATATAAGTGAACATATATGTCATGAGGTAAAATAATAATTCAACACTCAAAATTTAAAATTTGAGTTATCCGTAGCCAATTCTTATAATGGAGTATTATAGGTTGTGATTTAATATTAATGTATCATGAGTAAAATTATTTTGTTGACATAAAAAATATTAAAATGAGGAAAAATATGGTTTTTACTACATTCCCTACTATGTATATATCATATGTTTTGTCAACCAATATGTTTGTGATATAATAAGGATCTATTTTTCATATTTCAATTCATCAATACCTAAGGATGGTAAGAATCCTAGCAGTATAATAGTCATATATTGATATATTTTTTTATGATATCATAATTTATAAGATAATTTAGTCATGATTGGGTATATTTATAATCATTTCATTGGGTTTAGATTAACTATAATTGAATTCCCCTCTCATGTGACAAGCCTGATATCTGGTCTCACAATTGAGATTATTAGTGGAAGTATATGATCATACCAAGATAGAAAATATGGTATTCTTATTTGTCATGGGTGGGGAATATTATGTACACAACTAAATGGGTTAATGAAATATTATGTATTTAACATCCTATTCATTTTATACCTAAATAATTGAGAATGTATGGATAATATATAGGGGCTTAACATAATCAGTGTATAATAGTTAATTGATTCCTAGGAAAATGGATCGTATAAAAATGTTTGCTTCTATATGATATAATTTGGTGACATGGGAATATTGATTCATTTTTTTGGTATAGATAATGATTGTTCCCTTTATAACATTATTATCATCAATGCTTTTCTAGAGGATGTTATTTGATTATATATAAAATATTATAATTTATATTTGTTTTTAATTATACAATGGCATATGCTGTTACATTCATGGTTTATTAAATGAGTATTGACATTAAATAAAATATAAACAATAAAAATATTTTAGTTTTTTTTTTGAAAAGGACTTAATGATGGGTATTTACAAGGTATTATATATTATGTGATGCAACTAAATGTTTATGAAAAAATTTCCAATTATTCTCATAAGTTATCTAAAAGGGGTTTTTAATTTTCATACATATGTTAATGTATATGATACAATATGTATTGTTATGAATGAATTCCTCTAAGGATTTCCAATCTAACATTCATATACATTAAATCATTTTGAAAACATAAAAATTTAAAATCAAAAATATTTTAGAAAATATCAAACCCTAATGGTTTAGTGTCTTTATAGATTAGTTATACAAACATATTATTACAAATTATCAATTCAACATACCCCACAAACACCTATACATGAATCATTTTTTTACAAATTGTCTTATATACCATTTCATAAATATGTGGTAAAACATTAGTGAGAAAAAATGATCATTTATGGGAAATTTATCAATGAGTCAAAAGGGGTAAATATAGGAATGTTAGGGAACATTAATCATGGAGGAATTATACGATTAAAATATAATATAATCATAAGTAATGATAATATATAATTATAAAATATGTTAGATAATGGAATTATAAAACATGACAAAAAAATTATCATTATAGAAATATTAAAAATATTTTATGGATTTTATAATTTTATACATAATCATACACCATTGAAATTTACCTTGGGATATAGAAGAACATGTAAATGGGGAAAAATAGTTTCAAAAAATATAACCATAAGAAAACCTAACATAATAGAGAATGCATCGAAATATGTTTCCTTTAACATAGTGGTGTAGGAATCAATGCCTATTTCTCGTAGAAGATAAGTAATCAATACTAGCTTTCTAGAATTTTCTTATGAGATATCTTACCCTACCCAATGTATTTGATAGATATATATAACCCCACCAAAAATAATATGTTAAAATTACTTCCAAAAGAACAAGGAATGAATCATTATTTTATCATTTATTGATAAACCATGGAAATACAGGGGTTTCATGATAAGATATAAAAAATTTCATAGAATGATATCAAAAGAAATAAGGTGGATGGTGGCATTCCATAATGAAGAATAATAATAATTAAGGGATATTGATATATATAGAAAAAACTTTATAAAATAATTAAAATATTCTTCTAAAAATAAAAATTAATATCCCATCATTTTAGAAAATAATAAACGTAAAATAATTCCTAGATTAATAGTAATGTTCCCTAGTAGTTATTTATAAAGTGTTTTTTGGTTTCTATTTGATGTTATAATTCTTGAAGAGTTTAAAATAAGTGTTAGAGTTTTATGAGTTTTTTGATGATTAATTTGTCCTCGAAATGTTCTTAATATAGTTATATGCTTACATTGATATTTTTGGAATTATACATATGTTTTTTCATGAAATTGATGACACTAGACATGTGGTTGACCAGTTAGTAATATGATTTATCATTTTGTACAATAGTTTTATTAAACTCATTTTCGGTCTACAAGTTATATGATTTGTATATACGGTACATTTATATTGTTTATCCAAAATGTATGTGAGTAATTCATGCTTTTGATCAACTACATTATGGTCAATCTAAATAGACAGTGAATTATTCATGTTTCCAATTTTTATGGTCAATATATCCAATGGGTTTTCTTAAAATGGTAGATATGACTCATTTGAATCCATATACAAATATTTTTTTCAACAGAATATATTGGGTGAAAATCTACGTTCACAGTTAGTGGATATTTTGATGAAATAAATTTAGTGATTCTCCTGATAATATTTAAATTGAAATAAATAACATATGAATTTTGATTGATTTTTATTGATTTGAAATTTATGAAATGGTGATTAATTATTATATCTATTTCGTGTTTCTTATATGTTAATAGAAAAAGTGGTTTTATAGCAGAATCTTAAATCTATTTCTGATCAATCTCCATATACTCAATATTGATTTTTTTTAGATGATATTTGTGATATATCACAAATTATGACTATAATAAATAAATATATTTATTCTTATTGTTTTTAAATGGTTTCATATTTGAGAACATATGTTGGGAAGACTTGGTTGTAGAAGATTGATCATAAAATTTTTTAAATGGGGAAGAAGACCAGGCTATTCCTTGAAGTTACAAATTTTTTATTTTAGAATTATTATAAATATTGATTGAGATTGAAAATAATTCTATAATGAGTACATTTTTAGATTATGAGAAGGATAATGGTTTGAAATTTATTTCCACATATACTTTTAGTTAATAAAAGTGACAATACTCTATGATCATATTTCTTTTAACCTTATTTTAAATCAAATATTAAAATAAGTTAAGTCCTTTAAATATGTTTTTGTTTATTAAATTTTAATTATTCAAATCTATAAATGATATTCCCAAAAAAATTAACAGTGGGAGCTTTGAATATTCCCAATAAGAATAGTTATTAAAGAGAGACAAAGCTTGAGCGAAAATTGTGGGAAATAAAGGGAATCTAAAAAGTAAAAGAAAATGATGTAATTTTAGAACCTTGTGTTTTTAATATATTATATTCTATTTTTATTACAAATTCATGTAATTCAATCTATTTATGAGTTTTGAAGAATGTTTCTTAATCAAATTTTATATTCAGTGAGCATATAATTCTATAAGCATTGAATGATAAATTGGAATATCTTGAATAGTTACTGATATAATCGAGTATTCTAGAGGCCTTTATCAACATATTATAATAATTTTATGACCATTTTATGGTTGTGTAAATAATTTTGGTATTATAATAAACAAGGATACATGGTGATGCATGGCCTTTAAACTTGAATTTGTCATATTATTTGGCGTATAATTTTCAGTTTGGAAGGAGTCAAACAAAAAAAATATTAGGAACCCACACTAGGTCTAAATAATGTAATAAATATTTTTCAATTGCATTCTTATTTTTTAACATTATTAAAGATGAGTGTAAAACATTGTGGGATTGTATCTTAATAGAAAAAAGGGTTTATATCTTATCAAATTAAACTAAAATAAAAGCAAAAGAACATCAATTCAGCCCCCTTCATTGGGTTCAATCAATTATTAGGGTGTTTCAAGTGATATTAGATAACCAAAGATACAAATTTCATATCCATAATTTATTTTTTATTTATAAAACATTTAAATTAATGTTTTTTGAGTTTTAAAAAATTATTGAAATAACTATAATGGATGAAATAATACAATTGTTCATTTTCATCTTTCACATATCCTAGAAGTTTTTTATATAGTTACTAATTGTTTCCTACTATTTGATATAAGACCTAAAATAGTCTTTTAAGATAAAACGAACATAGAATCTATGGAAAATTAAATAAATGTCATTTTATTGTCATTAGAAGAAAAATTATAGTGTGTGGTGAGGGAATTAAAAATAGATATGGAAATTTTTTAAAATATTGAATACTCTTATGAGGGAAATATTACTGTCAAATAAGTTTAAATAAATATAATGAGAATAAACTTTGATGTTATTAAACTTTCCAAAGATGAAACATTTGATGCTATATTTTTAATGATTAAAAAAATTTGTACTAACATTTGATTATTTAGTGTGATTTTGGATGATACTGTGATTTTTTAAATATTGATGAGAAACATTGAAAAAAGTTTTTATACATATAATCCAACTCTATAATATAGATTTGATCTCCCCCTTGATGATATTAATAATACTCTAAAAAAATTATATAAAAAAAGAACCATCATTTAAAAATAAATCCAAATATAAAATCAAATTTTTATCCATGATGTATTCACAGATCAATGTTGAATAATTAGATGGACTAAATTACTATGATAGAGAATATTAAAATGTTTAGGAATAAAAAATAATCATATCCCTTATAAAAATGAGTTACATGAAAGGGAATTGATTGTAAAAAGTAAAAATTACAATAAAATTATTTAGTTGTGAGAATAATGGATACATATCCATTAAGAATAGAAAAAATAAATTAGCGAGTTTGAATTTAAATATAATTGAACATCGAATAATATATGGGGAAGGAACACAAAAGAAGGCTCAATATTAGTGGATATTAATAAATTATTCAAATGTATAATGTTTAGAAACAATTAATATATGGATAAATAGTGTCAAGTCTCATATTGTATCTAGTAAAATGATAATGCTGATAATATATTCACATATTCTATAGAAGATGCTATGAAACAAGAGTAATTTTCTATCAATTAATTAAAAGATGATGATGTTTCATACATGAAAGATATTCCATGATTTGAATAATAACCATTTCTAGAATAGATTAAAAATCTCAAAAAAATATGTTAGACTCTTAAAAAATATAGATGATAATAAAGCTAATCATTATGTTGGGTTTTCCACAATGAAATATATATAATGAATATATTAAATTTTCCATGTATAATGTTGTAGAAAATGGAATGTTATGAATGATATTTAGGAGAAACAACAGATGAATAATAAGGGAATTTTCCTGGCTCAATCAAATCATATTTAGTTAAATGAAATAAATAAGATATGACATGATTATGTTATATGATTTTATATCATTATTGGGTCATCGATGTCTAATGAGAATGTGCACTGAAGTTAGTAGTTGAAAATGTCATCTAATAGGTATAATTTAAAAAAATAATTTGCATTACCATATAGGTTGAAATTCAATATATGGTCATGTATGGGCCAATAAAGGTAATTTGAAAAACTTACCTTCATCTAATGAGTATAATAAAATATAAATAGACTCACTATTTTAATTGCTGAATAAAGATAAATTAGTACCAGTACTATTATAAGGAATAAATTAAAAAACAATTTCTACGATCAAATACCCATTTTTATAGGGTACTTCTAGTGTTGTAGTATTTTTGGAAACAAGGGATATTAGTACTAGATATATATGTCATTACTAGGTATAATATAGTAACCAATTGGGGAACCCATTTACAATATTATGATACATTCATATATGAGCCCAATTTATTACAGGGAAATATATTTTACACATACAAGAATTATGTCAAATTATTGGATGAAGTATATGAGATATATTATAAACAAAGATATATAGTTTATAATTTCATGACTATTCATCCCAAAAAAAATCCATTTAAAAAAAGAGGAAAGTAAAAAATTATGTACAGTTAAAGAGTAAGTTATTTTATTAGGTATCTTTGAAGGATAATAAAAGGGGAACTCCATTGTTCTTTGATAGTGGGTTTTCTTCACATATTTCAACTTTACCAAATACTCTAAGAAAATTAAATAAAAAATTTGGGGGAAAATTAATTTCAATATTGATATTTAAATGAAAATTAAAGGCATTGGTTCTACTAGTATTGAAGAAAGTAAAAATAATTGTGAAGATGGTCTTTATGTGGAAGTCCTGAAGCAAATTATCTTGAGTGTAATCCAATTATATGATAATGTAAATTATGATGTATTTAATAATAAATTATTTGTAAGTATGATCTATAAATGCTTTGGTTTCATCACTAGGGTATTAATTACAAATGAAAAATTATTAAGAATTATAGATCCAACTAAATCATACTATATTAATGAATAATAAGAAAATGAGTTTTATCAAATGAGACAGAGACACATTAGATAGTGGAGTCTAAGTTAAATTTTAACTCGTGTAATGTTATTTGATCTTCCCCAACTGAAAAATGGAATATGGGATAAAATTAACATGCAAAAAATGTATGATGGTGCAATAAACACACAAAACTATGTATATATTTTTATTAAGACAACAAAAACTCAATAATTTGGATTTATGAAAAAATATGTTAAAATATATCACCAAAAGTTATTTTTATTTAAATGTATCCTTTGATGATTTCAGTAAGAATACTATAATAATTTTCATGTAGTACATTATTGATGTAGTTAATTGTAAACAATATTCAGAAAAACATTAAATAAAGATTTGGGAGTGTAAATATTGAATGAAAATGTATATAATGATAGGAAATATATGTGTAATCCATTTTAAATCTACACATAAAATAGAAAAATTAGACAACAATTCAGTGATCAATATTCTTCATAATTGAATGGTATTTCTGTGAGAGAAAACTGAGTCATTATTTTGGTTGGTAAGACAATGATAACATATAACAAAAATTCTAATTTCTTTTATTGAATCATTGTGTTTGAATATCCTTATTAATAATAGAAATTTTAGGATAACTAATAAAAAACACCTTATGAATTTTGGTTCTGAAGGAATGATGGTTTTAATTAATTTATATTATTCATAATTATAAATTTCATAAGTAACAAAGGTAGAAATATGATAAAATAAGATTGTCTATAATGTAATTTTCATGGGATTTACTTAAAATGGAAGTTTCTATAAGTGTTGGAAAAACATGAATATTGATCTAATTTACTATATAATATTAATTTTATTGATATCTAGTTCAATATATATTGTCCAGTTGATAGAGAAAATGATTTTGAAAAGAAAATTGTTTCTATTATTAAAGAAACCATCTGATTGAACATGTAGGAAATGAGTATAATTTCAAATAAATTTTTTTAATATGAATCATAGTATGATAATGAATATACTAAATATAGGATAATAAATAATATTAGGGTGATGAAAAATTTTTATATTTAAATTAAAATTGGAAAATTTATGGCACTATTCTTGAGCAAAAGAAATATGAGATTAATGAATCACACTACTAGAATTTCAAAAATTCAGACAAAATAAATTAGAAAATTAGTTTAAATAATGATTGGACCAATTTTAATAATTAATATCATGATGAAATTCAGATGAACTATACATGGGAGGTTTTTTATGTCCAGATAATAAATATTTTATAAGAACAACATGGGTTTTTATTAAAAAAAAGTGTGAGGGGAGTGTTTTTAATGAACAAAATCTGGTTGGTTTGAAATGACGACTCTAAAATATTTGGAATTTATATTTATTAAATATATTCTATTGTTCAATATATTTAATCCAGTACAATTAAATTCATAGTTCCATCTCATAGAAATTATTTTTTTTCTACATGGCTAGGAATATATTCTATTTTAATAAAGAACCTAAAGTTGAATTTTTCATTGTTAAACTAGAGAGATTTTTTTAGAAAATATGGAAGAAATATGTTTATGTTTGAGAAATAATTTTCTTTATTAATATGGTATATGTGTTCCTTTTACCATAGATAGGATAATTTCATGTATATTTTGAAATTTTCAAGAGGTAAAAATGATATTGTCTTTTATCTAATAAAATAAACCATAGGTGCTCTCCCTGACATGGCCAATATTTATTATAGAATATATAAAAGTGGTCATGATTTATTATATGAATAACTTTTTATAAAAATATATATGAATTTTGAGATGTATTTGTTTGGAGAGATGAAATTTTTATGGGGATTGAAAATTATATATGGAGGTGATTGTGTTTTTATATCTCAAGAAAAATAAGAAAATAAATTATTAAAAAAAATTGCACTGAGGGATATAAAATATATTTCCAGTACCATAGACTTTTTCTCCATATTTAAAAAATATAATAATTGAAATGGGGTTAATAAAAAGGAATTCAGAAAGAATTTTTTCAGAATTTTATTCCTCACTACATCATGTGTAGAAAGTTTTTTTTAATGACTCCTTAGGATTAAATATAGAGTGATCCAATATAATACCATATGATATAATTATAAAAGATTATTAGATATATTAAGGGGACACAAAAACATGGTTGGGTTCATAAAAGATTATCCAAGATACAACATAAGGTGTTTATAAATTCAAATTGGCTAGGATATTGCAGTAGTACATTGTCCACCTCTCACGGATTCTTCTTCTTAGATGATTGTTGTATAAGATGTAATGGTAAAAAGAAACAGTCAATAGATTTGAGTAGAACTATGGATGATTACATATCATCTACACGTTCAAAAAAATGATTCAGTGGTTGAATGTATGGTGAACTAACCTAAAAATTATTGTTGATAAATAATTATAGATTTCTTATAACAACATAAATGATATGGTTTTAATAATAATTAATGTGCATCACTCCATATCCAAACATATTGATACTAGGTACCACGTTATTAATAAAAGGTTGGTAAAATGTGATATAATACTTTATCAAGAATTCAATGTGAATCAATTTCCTAGAATTTTTAATAATTCCAGGGAATGATTAAAATTTTAAGATCATAGGCTGACATTTCATATTCACCCTTCTACTATTACTGGTGTAAGTACGAAAAGAACCCCGACTATTTGTTTGATTTTATTAACGGTGGGGAGTGTCATAAATCTACAATAAAGGGGGTTTAAATTATTAACTATTTGTGTGAACTATATTTACATTTAATGTTGTTGTTAATTTCCAATAGGGATGTTTTTATAGAATGAGTTGTATTTAATGTAATGTTAATTATTTCTATATTTAACCTTTTCAAATTCTATTCACATTGAGTGATATAATCCTTGTCAAAAACATGTATCCAGTTTTTTTGTGAATGATGCTTCTCATGCGAGATAGGATGTCACTACGTGATTCTCATGTTTATTGTTGAGTTCCCAAATTGATATAAAGTTATTTTGAATACATGAGATATGCTGGTAAAAAACAAAAAATGGGGACATAAAATAACCCTTATTTTTATTCATTTATTATTAATTGGTTTAAATTTATTTCATAAATTATTGAGTATTTTGAATGATTTGTTTAGGGATTTTGAGATGATTCTTTGTTGATTAAAGGAGGATTGATTTTGTCTTGAAGTTGTTGTGTGCTTTTATATTTTTAGAATTCAGATTTATTTCGTTGATGTATTAAATTATATTTTTTTTGTGGACAATTAATTAGTCATTTGGACAATAATATTTCACATGTCATCAATCATATAGTCATCCAGTCAATTCATCCAATGGTATAATTTCATGATATGTAATTTATTCATATAGTGGGTCAATATAATAGGCTACTTAATAATTTGTTTAATCCACTATATCATATTTTATCCATATTTTTACTAATTTATTAATACATTCAATCAATACATTTTATCTTCACAATTTAGTTCCATCACATGGTAGATCAAACACATGATCAATCAGTTTTTTCAAGGGATTCTACTGGATGATGTTCTAATTTTTTCGTTATTTCTTTTTCCAACAAAATAAATCTAATGATAATAGATATGTTTTATAATAGTAAAAATTAATATATAATATTTTATTAAATAAATTTCATGTGATAACAATACATTTTTTTTAATTCTCATATCTATTTATTTTTTTTGAGATAATTAATATGAAATGTCGATGTGTAGGTTGAAGCTATAACTATTTTTAAAGAATCACTAGATATATAATCAGAAATGTTTTTTTGATGATTCATAAAATATTTGGAGTATATATACTAATTGTTATATGTATTCGTAAGTATTTTTGTAGTGTTTGAAATGGTTGAGTACTTATGTTATTGTTTAGTGAATAGTATATTGATGAATTAGTGGATATAGATTATTTTATTAAGGAAAAAAACACTAGTATTCATGGAATTAAAAATTTCACTTTTTCTCAATTAATCTAAATATTTATTGGTTCTAAATAATATTTTTAAATGGTTTTTTTGGTATTTAAAAAGAATAATGTATAAGCATGGTTATTCAGTACAAATGTTGTTAATAGAATATTGAATATTCCAAGATAATGAGAACCTTCACCTAGGTTTAAACTTAATTAGAAAATGATGGAGGATCATGAAATTTTTTTTATTACTTATGCTTTGATAATTTGAGATATAATTTTTATACTTAAAGAATTATTTATTTATGTAGTCTCAAATTTGTTGAATAAAATGATAAAATGAAAAGGGAGAAAGTATGCATGAATATTTAAAGTAATATAGAACATTTAAAAAATATGATAAAATATTAGAATTCAATATCTCAAAGTTATGAATAAATTATCAAATAAGTGAGCTTAATAATATAGGATAATAAAATTGAGTTCAGTGTTTCAAATAGAGGATCATCATCTTATTTTACACTGACTTATTATATAATTTAATCAATATTTAAGGCTTAAGAATACAGTCATGAATAGTTGTTACAGCTGTTAAATTCTCTAGTGGACTTTCTTTTATTGTATAAATCATTGTATAACCAATATGATGATGTATAAATATTAATTTTGTGATAATTTACAAGTATATAAGATGAAATCTACATTATCCACATTTATTAGATCATAGACTTCATTGGATAATCCATAGATTGATAAGACTAAAAGATGACAAGGTGTAAGAACCAATAATGGGTATGTACCATTTTAGAACATATTGTGTAATATATTTTTAATTTATTTCACATGTTAAATGAGGAATCAAGAACATAGGGGGTTGTTTTTAGTTTATAAAAATGGTTTATTTAAAAATAGAAGGAATTTAAACATACAAATACAACTAATTCATCCACCACGCCTCATTCTGGTGAGTTAATTGTTGGGGAATTTCAAATGATAATTGGATTGTTTTTAAGAAACCATGAATACATTAAAGGGAATTTAAAAAATAAATAATTACTATAATAGTGTTAAAATGTGTATGAGTTTTAAAAATTAAAAAAAATTATTTCACACATTTACCAATGAAGTCAGATTTAAGCGATATTAAAAATATTGAAGAGATTAATTTACAAGACATTATAAAGAAATTCAAACAAGTTGAAAATAGCCACTAATTTTTATTGATTTATAGAGAATATAATTACTGAAACAATATATGTAATATTTATATTGAGTAAAATTAATGGGTTAAAAACATTAAAAAGTAAAAAACAATGATTTTAAATAAAACTTATTTGTAATTTACAAATAAATACCATCTTTTGAAGAAATGAAAAAGTATAGGGAACATAATATACCATTAGTTTTATGAGATTAATTATAAAAAATGTTAAAGAGGTAGTCAATATATCAAATGTGTGAAAATAAATTTATGATATGACATATATCTCAATAAATTGAAATTGAGATGAAAAAACCCTTACCCCAATTGTTGACTTACTTGATGCATACATCCAACCACATAAAACACCAAATTGTTTTTATTAAACACCTTATCTAAAACTTTTTGTGGTTTATTTTGTTTATACAATCCATATTCTCTCATATTTCATTCGTTTGTTGTATATTTTGTTTGTCCCCATGGACTCTTGGTGGTTTTCAATCATTTCATCAAAAATATATTCAGTTGTTCAACCATAGTAAAATGGGTTATATACTTGTTGATATTATCTGGAACATATATAAAAATATTAGTTATCATTAAATTTTTACAAAATAAAAACAAACAAATGTTATTTTAAAAATAGAATCATATTAAAACTTTTGTCTCTATTTTCACATTTTATATGATTAGAATAACAATGCACTTTTATTATTAATTTTAATAATAAAATTTACAATCTATCATTGAATAACATTATCCATGTTATATTTTTTATATTAATATTTAAAATATATTTTTTAAACTATCTATTTATGGAATGGATGAAAAATGGTATATTTCATTTCATAGAGATGGTCGTCCACATAAAATATAACTGACATTTTCATTATTATGATAAATTAATGAAAGTTATATAAAGGATTATACATAAAATTAATAATATTTTATTATATTATTGATTCTTATTTCACTTTTTAACATTTTTATATAATATTTTTACTAGGTATAACAAAAAAATAAACTCAATAAAACTTGCTAAAAAAACTAACGCCTTTCTTCGATATCGTCCCTTCCGACTCTCATTAATCCATTGATGATTGGTCTTTTGGTGAGACTATAAATTCTATGATATTCAGGTGGATATTTGGGACATGTTTTTAGAATTTGTTTCAATATATAAGGATTTAGGTTTCTGAACAATAGAGGTGATAAATGGGACCATTCATAGATGATTGGACTGTCACTTATGAACAATATAATTTATAAATATAAACTAAAGGTAATCATCAAGACATGTGACTCCAAATTATCTATATATTTAAGATTAGATAAGTTAGGTATATAATACATTAATTGAATGAATTGTATATAATTTTTTTTGATATTTGTGGCATTCTCTGTTAATTTAACCCACGTTAGTTTTTTAACGATTCGCCGAAGTGAGAAATATTAATGTGGTATTTATTTTTTCATGAATATATAAAGGACCTTATTATCTAATTTTAACGTGATGATTCTAAATTTTATATTCATTATAAAATATTAAATTTTTTATGTCGTATAAGTAAATTTTAATCAATTAATTCTGAATACAATAAACAATATTTTTTCAAAAGGTACCTTTTAATGTATAAAAATGAATTTTAAAAAAAACACATAGTATTGAGTCTTCTAATACATATATTCATACAAATTAAACAAATATATTTTTTTCAAAATAAAATCATTCCAAAACCTTATGGATCATTTTTAATTCTTAATTATACGAAAATGAAAAATAGTTTTTTATGAATAATATATAACATATATTCCAAAATATCAGGAATATATTAATAAATATGTCACATTAATATAAAATACATTTTTTTACTCCTCAAGTGATTTCTTGGATGAGAAAGTTTTTTATTATATTCTTAGGTCCTACTAATATCACAATTTTATAATAAAATTCAGGATATTCTAAAAATATATTTTTACTATTCACATAAAAGTTATATTTATAATAATATACTAAAAAATATTCCTAACAAAATTTTTATATAACAAATAATATATTGAGAATTTTTTTATAAATTCAAAATTAAAAATGTTATTAATATTTATTTTAAAATAATAATAAAAAATAGAAACACAATATTTAGAAAAATAATTTTCAAGCATAAAATTAAAATTAATCAGTCGTTTTCATAAAAAATATTATTTAAATAAATAATTACATGATTATACTCTCTTAAAGTAATCATAAAATGTAAATCATTACCTCTACATAGGATCTATTTCTAATATGTACAAATGGTGGTCGTTTTGGGTGTTGGTTCATCTAGTATAGAAATTATTGTGATTTCTGTGGGATTGAAATTTACATGGATGTGATTTCACTCAAGCCTGAATTGATTATGTTAAAAAGGGGATTTTTCTATGTTAAACCATTGTCACTCTACCCCCTAACAATTTTTTAATAAATGAACCTCATATTGAATATTGGTACTACTCGATTACGTTACTCTAAATTTCATAAGGTAGTTATTTTAATTAATACCTGCTAATTTACATTCTCTATTAAAAAATAATATTATATCATATTAAATTGAATGTTATTTTGTTTATGTTAATTATTTCATGTGAAACAATATATTAAAAAAATATTATCCTGATAAATATAAATTAAAATCATGTTTTTTTACATTCTACTATATTTATGAAAAATTCTCCATCGAAATTCTTTTACCCTGCTAAAAATATGAGAGGTTACTTATATATCATTACATACATAAGATCCTATATAGTATCAATATACTTATCATTTATAAAAAATGACTATTTAGTTGGTATTATCTTTCCACATTATAACATTGAACAAGTGTTTCTATAGGTTATTTCTCTTAAAAGTGATCATGATCCAATTTCATAGCTTCAGAATTCAATACTTGTGATGGATTCGGTATATACGTAGTCAAAATTGAATCTTTGTAGAAATCATATACTTTTTTGATATTTTAAGGTAGTTATATGTGATAACATATATATTTTACATAATTAATAAATATCAAGGGACTGATGTACCTAGTGATTATATTTTCTATCATTCAAAATCTCATTACTTGATTCGATAGTGATATATAGAGGAAGACATTTTCACACACATAAAACTATAAAATATCATTGATTATTGTCAGTATAAATCATATATAGAAATTGTTATACATTCATACATCAAATAATTATTTGAGACTAATTAATCATTTATGGGGCATGACCAGGTGTTAAGAGTTTTCTTTCCTATACTTCATCTGTGCTTGTTGGAGTCATGCATGGCATCTGATATAGAGCCTAATATGGTTTAATTTTGATGCTATAGTATAAAATGTTATTATATGAAAATATAAGAAAAAATATTTATTGAACATGAATTTATGTAATGCTTATTGAAAATGATCTTATCATATCATGTAATGTACAAAAAAATCCCTTTTCATTAATAAATGGTTTGAGGGTGATTTTTCATGCTAATTTTTTTTTCTTTTATCTAGTTTATTTTTTAATCCTCTATAATTTTTATGTGAATAATATATCTTGATTGGATTAATTTCCTTAAGGAAATCCATACAACCTTAGAAATTACAATATTTCATAATTTGCATATGGATCAAGTAATAATTCATCTCAAATATCAATGAAGTATGATGAATATTTCTATCAATCCCCTACAATCAAGATAGAATTATTTCATTCAAGAGTCATAATGTGAATGATGAAAATTTACAAGATGATTTTCTACCACCACCATACTGGGATAGTAAATAGTTTCATTATAACCTTATATTTTTTATATAAACTGTTACTTGTTGACATTCCCGGAATTGATATACAAAAATAGTGATCTTAACCATCATATTGTCCAATGCAATATTTGTAATAATATCTATATACATATTGATGGTTTATTGGTGGATATATTAGGTTGAGTTATATGTATACCTTAAAGGTTCCGTCCTCAATTCTAGTTATTTTGGGACAAAAATCCAACTTCAAACCCATGTAATTCCATCATTATCATGTTTAAATTCTAGAATATTTTATACCATCATTAATATATCCATTTCATATTTATGAGCCGATTTTTTCTTCATATATATGGATTGATGATCAATCATTAATGAAATTTTAGATTTAATCCCTACCATTAAGATTCATATAGACATCCTTTGAATATATTTGATTATTGGGTTTCTTCTTAATCCTCAAAATCGATAGAGTAGAATGGTTAAATTTATTTAGATCATTAACCGTTTTGTTTTCCTTATATATAAGTAAAAGTGGTGAGAAATCACAACCTTATATCAATTCTAAAAATAATTTTTTACGTTCGACCCCTTATAATAAAATAGGTACATTATGATGTTATGATTAGTATATATATTATTGTTTCCACCACATACAAAATATCATCACATCATTAAATAAAATATAACTTCAATAAATTATAAATCATGTATCAGGTAATATTTTTCAATTTCCATTAATTAATGTGAGTAAAAAGATATTATTTCATAAGGATACATCACAATACCTTTATTCATCCATAACTATATATTTTAAACATTTTTTCATAATATTGTAATTTATGTAAATGTACAGTTACTAAGATCTTTATTTATTCCATGAATATTTCTTCTCATTCCTCATTCTAGAGGAATTTTAATCCCTTACTTGTTATCTTCACTATTCAATTTGATTATCATGAAATATTTCACACAATTCATTGATAGTATTATTCTAATCCAAGAAAAATATCAATCATAGTTATAGTGGTCAGTCTGGGTCATTATTCAACTAGCTCTATTATTTAAGGATTTGTAGATATTCCCTCACATGTGATTAGATAAACAAATCATTATACATTCTTCAATAATAATCCATAGATTATTATTTTGGGATACTGTTTCTATTTTCACCAGTTGTTTTTTAAGATACCCAAATTACATTGGCGGTATTGTATTCTCCTATTGTATGTTAGAATATTTTCTATAAATACTACCATGCATTAATTAATGTAGTTTCTAAATAATATATTAATTATATTCATAACAAATTGTGGGTGAATTTATATATATGAATTTTGTGTCAATAAATATTAAGGATTTATTGCTTATATCCCCCTCCCCCTTTGACCCTTGATTGATGATACCCATATAAAAATTAAATATCTAAGAAGTATTAATACCATGTGAGATGGTTGAGTAGCTCCTTAATATGATGTAAAGGTTATTTTTTCTTCGTCATTTTTTTAATGTTAAAGATAACCTATTTCAAGAAAAATTGATAAATCCTTATTTTTAAAAATAGCGGTATTTTCACCCCATAATGAAACATGTGAATATATAAAACACTTATCTAGGTTATTATAAACTCTCCCCATTAATTATTCCCATTCATTGGGATCCATTCAAAAAAATATCTTTGATATTGCCATAGAATAATCTGTATGATCAATTTAAAAATAATCTATACATTTTGGGGGAATATAGGATAGTTCATTAGGGAATAAATCAACATACTCATTAATTATATTAATGTCTTAATTTCCCCATTTTTTACATAACCATTTGATCCAGGGGTCCATAGTTATTGGGTATCCGGACACATAATATAGAGTTTACGTCAAAAAGGAGTTCTTAATCATTATTTGACTCATATTTTATAGGATAATGATATGGGATATAAAATGTACCTTATTTATCCTAAAAAATGATATATATACTCTAGATGGAGATTTAATCCACAGCCAATATCACATTAAATTCCACCAATTGATGTAGAAATAAATATAAAAGAATTACCTTCTACGAATCCTTGATTCTAGAATATTTTTATAATTTGGATGTGATAATTATAAAACTAGGTGTCTATAATTATAAATTATTATCCAATATTTATAGAGATGTGTCAATATTATTTAAAAAATTACATGATATATAAGTGTGTGGAAAACCAAAATCAAATAATCCATTTGTAGGATTAGTTTAGAAAGTATTTTTACCCTTCATCACTGCATTATCAGGATCCACATTAGGTGTAGTTGTCTTAAATTATCTTTCTTAATACCATGTTTTTGGTTCTTTTTGATTTCCATTATCCTCATTATACCTTTTATTAGTGTATTTATTTTCAAAATATACAAAATATTTATTGTTTTATCATTGAGTTGTGGGCGGTTAATTAATTGGGACCCTCTTCTCATATGATTATTTATTATATATTTTTCTCATTTCATAGATATTTTAATATATAATTTTGCTCTCTAACACATTTAAAAAAAACTAAATTTACTATTGAATAAATTTTCATGTTATCTATCCAACAACTTTTTCATTTAGGTTCTTGATATTTATTCCCTAGCTGTTATTTAATTTCTTTTTCCATAAAACCCTATTTTTATTTTATGGTCAACTTGTTTGTGCAAATTATGGGAATATCTAGTTTATATTTATTCCTTATATTCACATATTACAAATTATTTGTAGCTTCTGAATTATATTTTATCTATTTATTTTCAGAGATGTTGTTTAAAAAAATAAAGAAACAATTATTATTTCGATACTTAGTGGGTTGTAAGTCCCACTAAAGGAAAGAAGATGTTTCTACCTGATGGAACACTACTACAAATATTCCTTTAATCAGCGCTAAAAATTTCCTTTAACAGTGCTAGAAAACCACTGTTAAAGCTGGCGAAGATAACGAGGAGGGTCCCCTTTTTCAGCGCTCCAAAAAGCGCTGATAAAAACCCCTTTTATCAGCGCTAAAAAAGTAGTTGATAAAAGGGGCCTTTTATCAGATCTTATAAAAGGGTCCTTTATAAGGTCTTTCTTTTTAGGGCTGATAAAAGTCCCCTTTTATTAGCTCTTTTTTTAGCACTGATAAAAGTAAAAAATTTTAAAAAAAATAAAATAAAATAAAAAATTCCTTCCAATCGAGGGAGCCTTTATTGCGCTTGATCTCCCCTTTTAACAGTGCTTTCTAGCCCCTCAAGCGCCCACACCCCTCCCCCTACACCCTATATCAGCACTACACCTACCCCCTTTTATCAGCACTTTCCCCCATATCCAACCCCATGCACGTGCCCTTGCCTCCACCACGATTTGATCTCGAGACCTCCCCCTTGCAGGCCTAAAGCATTTACCACTCTTCCATCTTGATTTGTTCTCTAGTTAATGACATATCTATTTATTTATAAATATATATATAGATATATTTAATAATATAGTAATATATAGTTATAATATATATATATATATATTGTAATATTTATATATATTTATATATATTTATATTAATATATATATTTATAGTGAGATTAATATATATATTTATAGTTATATAAATATATATGTAATTATATTAATATATATATATATAGTTAGATTAATATATATGTATTTAAATATTTAAATATTAGTATTTTAAATAAAATGGATATAAGTTATTATTTAGATAAAGCTAATATATTTTATATCTAAATGGTATATAAATATTTATATATTGGAAACTCAATGTGACCGTTTCAATGAGAATTTAGGACCACTGTAGGTCAAGTTTTATTTTCATTGTTCCTAATGGCTTCTCATGGATGATATGTTCTAAGGGGGGAGGTTGTAATGACCCATGTTTTCAATACACGGTATAATTCCTTGGGGAATTGAAATTTTGGCATTTAGGGGATTGACCATTCTTTTAACTGAGCTTCAAACATGATATGTAGTTATATTAATAAATATATATTTAAATTAATATAGTTATATTATATATATATTTATATTAATATATATATATATATATATTTATATGTATATATATTTATAGTGATATTAATATATATTTATAGTTATATCAATAAATATATGTTGTTTTATTAATATATATATAGTTAGATTAATATATAGGTATATAAATATTTATATATTGTTATTTTAAATAAAATTGATATCAGTTATTATTTAGATAAAGCTAATATATTTTATATGTAAATATATTTTATTATTTATATTTATAATTAAATTTTTATGTGTGAATATATAAAAAATACATATATATTTATATATATTTGGTTATAAATAGTATTGAATTATAATAAAAGATAAAATTTCAAATACATAATATCAATATTAACGTAATACCTTGGAATAAATTCAGTCCCTACGAAAAAATCCAATAATACACCCTTAAACGAGGATGAAAATCCACAAAATGTTAAAACAATCAGGGTACCCCGACTAAAAACTCAGTTTTGGAGGCCCCCTGAGCATATTTTGGCCACTAAAAACATTTTCCAGGGTCTTTCCCGATCACAGGGGTCAATATATCGATGTAGTATTTGATTTGATATGTCATAGAGCTCAAACGGACACCCAGATCAAAATGTATGGTTGTTCGAAGTTTAAGTAGTGTTTTCAAAATATTTTGGATCTTTTTTTTATTTTTTTTTCCTTTCAAATTGTTATTAAATGACTATTTCTCCATAATACTTATAGAATTATTAATAAAAAATATTTTTTTTAATTTCTTATAAGGCATTTTCCCTAAATATCTTATATATTAAGTGTAACTGTATATTTATACTTAACTAAAATATATTTAAAAATATATTTAAAAAATATATATTATATTTATATCAATATTACTATATCTATATATTTAAATATTATTATATTTTTTTAATAAATTTTATTGGAAGTATACTCCTTATTAGAATTTTTTAAAAAAGCACAAATAAAGTCCCCCCTTTATCAACGCTCCTAAAAAAGGCCCTGATAAAGGGGTATCCTTTAACAGCGCTAAAAAATGCATTGTTAAAGGGGGTACCTTTATCAGTGCTAAAAAAAGCAATGATAAAGGGGTACTTTTATTAGAAATTTTTTTTGGCTGATAAAGGTACCATTTATCAACGCTTTTTTTATCGCTGATAAAGGTACCCCCTTTATCAGTGCTTTTCGTTAGCACTGATAAAGGGTGGCGTTGGCCTTGGCCCATTTTGTGGCAGTGGACTCTATAACATATTTCTATTTCTTTGTGGAATTATGGATCTCAACATGATAAGGTATATTTTTCATTTCCTGAGATAGTTTAGTTAACATCGGTGAAATGATTCTTACTCCAACTACTATCACATTTAGTTTGTCTTGGGGATAATCATTCCATTATTTTTCATGCCAATTTTAACATAGTTCTTTTTGGGTACATCCATTTACCAAAACTAAAACATGTTAAAGTGAGAAATAAAAACAATGTTTAATATGAATCAGATTGAGTAACATTATAAATATGAATACTCCACCATAATAATGTATTACTATATGAAACCATACCCTTAGACTAGGATACTTTTGGATCACCTATGGAATATTCAATATCATTTTTCATTTATCCATGGTTATTTTATGTATATTTATCTTATGATTTGTAACCTAATCCCTAAAAAATTAATTAAATACTAAATAATTCCAACTATGGTGGCCTCGACTAACATTCATATATCTTATATAATTTTAGTAACATTAACATTAATATCAAAAATAATTAAAAATATAAATAAAATTCATGTATCTTTATATTTTTTTAAATAGTATTAGTAAAAATTATTACATTAGTATCTCCAAAAACAATATAATTGCATAATACTTCCTTCTATAAATTTTCATTCATATTATTTTATTAGAAAATGAAAATGAAAAAATAGTGTGAGATCAAATGATCAATAATAGGAAAAATATAAATTATTTCTTAAGGTGTAGGTCAATATAATATAAAGAAACATGAATCAGGATGAAAATATCTAATAAAATTCATTAAATTATAAGGAATAATCATAAGAAATTATAGTACAATATAGACAATGAAATGAGATAATATGATAATAAATGTGCCATAATAGAAGTATAAAACTCATACCACATCTTGGGTACATGCGAGAATAATAATAAACCATGATTGACTAATAATATAATATTTATTGAAATGGAAATGTGGAATAATATATTATCACAAAAATAAACATAATAAAATGTAAAATAAAAAACCATATATCACTGTATGTTTCCTATAACATAATGAATCGTGCATCACGAACTGATTCACATAATGGAAGGATCATCTTTAACCAATTTCCATAAATATCTCAAAAAATTTATAACCATGACAAATACATTATAGGTTGATATAGTACCCACTTATTAGTATCATTACATTTGAGTTCCCCAGGAATATAGAAAATAAAATAATTTCATCCTAACATAGATAAATTATTAAAAGGATAGGGTTTCAAAAAATATCATTAAAAATCATAATAGTATATCCCTATAAATAAGTTGGATCATGTAATATTCTTTGTGACTAATAATAATCATTAACATATGATGAAATAGATAAAAAAACTCTTTATAAATGAATTTGAAATATTTTATGAAAAATAAGTAAAAATTCCTTTTTATTCAGGAAAATTTCAAAACCAATTTTAATAATATATTAATTTAAAAATAATGTTACCTTTTAATTTATTCATAATGGTAATTATTTTTTATGACTAAATGAAAAAAAAATTAGTGTTAAATGTTAAAAAATCATTCATTTCACACATTCTTAAAGAATGTACAATGTGACCTATTTGAAAAATGTTAAAAAGATTCCATTTTAATGATTTTTAAAGAATTACAATGATTAATGAAAATAAATTTCAACAATTATTGAAGTATATATAATATCATTCTTTGATAAATATAATTAATATGTATATAAAGGATAAACATTTGGGTGAATAACATCAAAACATCTAAAGTAATGATATTAAATAAACACCATTACAGTTTTTAAATTAAAAAACTCCTTTTAAATATATAAACTGTAAATTAAATTTAAATATAATAATCCTAAATATATTCATGATATCATTTCTAAAATAAGTTCTATATAAATCATTTAAATAAAAATAGGTTCATATTATAGTTCATGTCTCAATAATGAATATTTGAGATGAAAAAACCTTACCTGAAGTCCCGGGTTATCTGGTTTCTGTATGTAACCTAAATAATCCCCAAATTACTATTATTAAATACATTATTCATAAACAATTATATATTATATTTTTACAGTTTATTTATTAATATATTTCATTCATTTACTTGGTTTTCTTTCTCTCTCATTTTCTTGTGGGGAATCAATCAATTTCAAAAGAACTGGTTCTTTATTTTGATAGTGGTCAATTAGGTTGTAGACTAGTTCATTCATATATATAATGTATAAAAAATTCCTTAATCATTAAATTAATATAAAATACATTCACCTAAATATGTTGTTAAAAATATATTCAAATTACAAAATGACTCTTAGTCACCTATTAATGATTGGTTATATTTAAAATGACCATTTATTCTTATTACAGTTAATATTATTTCTATATTAATATTATAGAAACATTGTTATGTTAAAAATATAATATTTCATCATTTAATATAGTTTTATAATAATTCATATTTGGAAATGATGAAAACTGATATATGTATTTTAATTGCGATGTTATTATGAACCTAACATGACTGATGTTTTCATTTTAATATGGTAAACAAGAATGGTAGATAATGGTTCTTACTTAAGAATAGTAACATTTACATATAGTAATAATACTTATTTCAAATTATTATTACGGTTATAATATATTTAAAGGATGTATGAGAAGAAATAATTATAAAATAACTTGATAAAAACAATTAACTATTCCTTATATGTATTCCCATAGACATATCTTCATACATTCTTCAATATTTATTTTTTAAAATAGAATATCTATAACATGATAGGGAGAAATATAGAGTGGTTTTGGAACATTGTTATCTTCATAAATAGTCATGGTTGATAGGATAAGTGGGATAGTGAAGGCTTTCTATTATAGATGAGTAGTGTGACACTTTTCAAATACACATTTATTAATATAAAATTAAGGACACACTCTTGAAAGATTAGAAAAAAAAATTGTAAGATAATTAAGATATAACATATTCTCAAAAAATAAACTATACATTTATTTTGGTGATATTTGTGTAATCTTATTTAAATTTAACCCCTTTATATATATATTTATACTTCAATAATTGTCTATTTTTTTAATTTTTTGTATATTTTTTAAAAAATATAACATAGTCATTATTAACTAAATATAAAATTATAATTATATTTTTAAAAATCATTTTAATGGAATCAATTTATAGAAATGATAGAATATAATTTTAATAAAATTATTCTTATCTAAACAAAACATGTTCTTAGAAAAAAGAAATCACTTTTGGCATAAAAATGAATTTTTTATAAAATAATCTACAGTATTGATTTTATTGATATTTATTACATTATAATTAAATTTATGATATTTTTTGACCTAAAAAACATAAGAATAAATGGATTGTTTTCAATTAATAATTTAATGAAAAGGACCAGAGTATCTATTATTAGAATAAAGTATAATATATGTTCTGAAATTTTGTGCATAGATTTATTGATAGAACATATTAATTTTAAATGAATTATTTTAAAACCCCAAATATATATTTATTTGATAAGGTTTCATATATAGTTAAAAATAAATGTTTTTTGAAAAAATGAATAAATAGCCCTAAAATAACTTTGATATCTAAATTACAAATGGCATGACAATTATATCTTATAAATATTTTTGAAGTGATGAAAATTAATTTTTATATAACAATAATAATTCAGAAAAATGATGTTTAAAATTGTATTTTTTAGAATCAAATGATATTTTTTAGCACATTTATTTAAATATGGTGAATTATATTTGAAATTACATGTTTAAATTCTTATATACTTAACATAAAAACCTTTATGATGATTGTATAAGATTTAAATTTTTTTTTGAACTTCTGGTAGTCATGGTTTGTGGTTCAACAATCACGGGTCTTGTAGTTTTTTCAATGTATTATGCTAGATGACACCTTTATTAAATAAAAAGAAATACAGTGGAGGAACATGAAAAAAAGACATTCCCATAAGAAATATAGAATAATTTGAAACCATGTGAAATAAAATTACATGATATTGTCTTCGCATACTATGATGATAGTAACACCCACCTCGACAATGATGATGTCGACCCCTTATCCAGTTTTTCACTAGTAACCATGTCCAAATCCATTATCTTGGAGTTCAACATCAATGTATTTATTAATATATTCCACACCCAGAACATGAACACTACATTTTCCATCATCATCACTTTATCTATAAGTAATAAACTCAAATGAGTTTGATATATTGGACATCAAAACATAGTTAAAACTCACAGTCTTAATGTTAGACGAATAAATTTATGATGCGGGTCAAAAAAATTCAAACTCCATTCCTTTAGCATATTTCATTACCAAAACATTTCCTATGTGAAAATTTGGTAGTGAAGTATTTTTCATTCTATGGTCAGGTCTCACATGTTTCTTTTTTATATCCCTAATAGATTCTACAACTTTAAATACATATATATTCTCAGTATCAATGATTTTGTATCAATATGACTCAATCTCTCTCTTCCATTTGACATGGGAAAACCAATAAAATAGAGAATGGGTGAACCAATCATACAGTACATCCAATATCCATAGGGTCATGAGTGTCACAGTCAAATATTCTAAGAGGTTTTTCCCACCAAAAATATCATCCAATTTTTATCAAGAATAACGTGATAGACTTGAATAGAGAGAAGACTACATAACAACCAAAAGATTACATAAAGAAACTAAAAAGATAGTATAAAATATGGAATGGGTATTCATAAGGGGTCTGGCACCCTTATATTACCTTTTTCATAGGTAATACTTACACTACTCATGAGGCTACTAATTCTAAATCCAATTGGGAATTAATGTTGTTTGTCAGAGTGGATACTCAAGAGAGGGGTGAATTGAGTTCCAATTCAAATTTCTGTTAAAAACATTATGATAGAAATCCCACAATTCCAAACAGCGTAGTCAATTAAGGTAGTAGAGATATAAATGTTTAATTGATCAACAAGTTAATCTATGGTTTATTAGTCCACTATTGAATCAATGCAATCACTTTTTAAACTTTTGAAACCTGTTTACTGAATTAAGCATATATACATACTATCCAAAACTAACTCTCATAGTGAATGAAAAAACAGTTTTCTATATTTGAAAAATATATGCAGTGGATAAAATAAAACAGAGTATTTGAAGATTAACATAACAATTTAAACAAGAGGTTCAGTCTCGAGATGAGACCTAATCCTCTCCACTTTGTGATCATCTACCACCAAGCTGTTTGAATAAATAATGTTGATATAGAAACTGTATCAGGTTTAAAACAGTTTTTAAACTATCCAGGTTCTATAACCTCTACCATATTTCTATGTGGGAGAACAAGAAACTAAGCCACATAATTATTCTTCCACGGTTTTGAAAGGAAAACAATTTGAATGAGTTTTGATTGGATATTTTCAGTATCCCCCAGTTAAAGCACAAGAGATTGTGTGTTTAAAAAATACACACTAATCAAAAATTTAAAATAAGGAACACAATAGAGCCATTGAAATTAGGGTGGAGTTTAGAATTCACTATGTGTCTGAGGATCAACTATAGACTTCATGCAGTTGAGTAAATGAAGGTTTTGTTCTTCACTACAAGTTGTCTCCAAAAACAGAGTGTTGAAATTTCCAAGTACTAGCTTCCAGGTAGTGAGATGTTTAACATCATGGTATACGAGAGTTGATGAAGCACAGTAGGACAACATTGAATATATTCCTCAAAAATTTCTTCGTGAAGCTCTTGGATCATCAGTATAAGCACTAGAGTGTTCTTCTTGTTCTTCAGTAGTTTCTTCCTTATGCATTCGACTTGTGAGCTTCTCTCTACATTTTTTCCCTATTCTTATATATATATATATATATCTTCTTTTTTCAGTCTTTTTCATTTTTATTTTGGGTCTGAAAATAGGAGTACATAAATCACCTGCAATCTTTCTCGTCCCTCGTACTGTCAAGATATGGTCTCCTGACATGTCTACAAACAATATTAATTTATTTCAGATGCATTAAATCAATTAAAATTGACCATTATGATAATACCAAGAAAATGGATAAATTATATAATATGTTATCAATAGACTGGTAACAATTTCTTGTTAATCGGTAGCATCTTCAGCAGAAAGCTCAAACAGCAGTAGACTACTAACAGTAGGCATATCTAGATGTAGGCTTCTCCAACGGTAGGCATGTCCAACGATAGGCTTTTACCAAAGGTAGATGTCCCAAATGGTAGGTTTCACTAACAGTAGACTTATCAATGGAATACTTATCAATGGTAGACTTCACCAATAGTAGAGATCACTAACTATAATAAGTTTGATAGTGGAATTCTAACATAAACTATTTATAGCATCAACCTTTTCATAATAGTGAACTATCACATTTACTCAGCATCATTATGTTTCGGTAAGTACTCCAACAGTAGGCTTTACAATAGTGACCTTTGTACCTATGGCTTCCAACAGTAACTCTATAACTGTATCACTTATAACGGTTACCTTCATTATTAAGGTCTTCATCAGTGATCTATTCACTAGTGACTTGGAGGGTTCAGCTGTATATTTTTCAATGGTGACCCTGACAGAGGCCTAGAATAGTGACCTCTTACCAGTAACTTTCAACAGTGACCTTGACGTAGAAACTTTTTATACTGTAAACAGATTTTAGCAATGTCATGAGATAAAAATTAGATTGAAATATATTTTCAAATAACTAACCCATTATAAAATTAAGCATGATTTGGTATTATCAAAATAATTTAATCCAACAATCACCCATTTTTGATAATCACAAAATATTCCATTAAACTTTATAATAATTATAAGATTATCAGAGATAATTAAAATCAGAGATATGTTAATAGAATAAATAGGAGTTACATATAATCCAGTCACAGATGTTGTAGCAAGGATTAATGTGATATGGATATTGAATTACTTGTTTTTTTCTTGTGGTGTATTTTCTCCCCAATTGTGATTAGAAAAAATAAATACAATAAAAGGAAAAAAGAGAACATCTATATTAATGAAATATCATTACATGAGTCAAAGATATATACAAAAGACCTATCAAAAGATAAAACCACACTCAATTATCAATAGAAATTTCCATTGGTGCTTTGGATTTTGAAGATGAGGTTGCAGGATTTGGAGGTTGAGGGATAGGCCAAAGGATGGCAGCTAGCAGGGTAGGAGGAGCTACTACAGAAGCATCAGTTGACCAGTAGCTAGTAGATCATTAAGGAATGGTATGGTTCAATCTTATGATGGCTTGAGAATGAGACAACATAGGAGCAGCACTGGTATACCCCGAGGCACCGGAGGTAGAGGGAAAGGCTGGATGAGCAATGATGGGTGTGAAGTCCACATGGAGGAAAGGTAACAGAAGACTCTTGAAGTCCATGATGATACTACCTCCTCTCTCCATGGCTGAAATAAAATCATCCTTATTATCCATAAATTTTTCCAAGTAGGATTCAACTCTCGAATCATGCATACATGATCCTTAAATGACTTAGTAAAAGGTGGAATCTTCAATTTATCCAACAGAAATATCAAGTGGCCTTCCATTTGATTATTATTGTATAACATTTGTAATAAAATTCAAATTGTTCCTTGAAGTCATTCTGATCATGAGAATCCTCCCTCAAATAATTTCCACAAGGGTATGAATCTCTCTGGTAATAGAAATGACCTGAGAGTTTGAAGTACTAGAACCAGAGATCTTTTCAAATTCTTCTCTAATAATATATCTGAAAGCCATACTGTCAACTAGAGGAGAGGCTGAAGTGGAAGTAGATGCACCTAAAGGTTTTAGAGAGAAAGCCATTATCTCCTTAATGGATTTAGTCGAGACACTAATTAACCTATTCACATCATAATATTAACCTTTCACATGATTTTAGATGGAATTCTTAAAATCCTCAAACACGGTTACCAACTATTGTACTACACTTTTTACATATTGAATATCCTTGTCCACCTGAACTCTAGAGGTAAGTAGAGTATTCAATCTCACCACGGATTATTTCAGAAGCCCCATAGATTATGACAACTCATTGATTTGAATTTGACACCTCTTTACTTCTTGATTCATATCAGAATGAATACAGGAGTGTATTTTGGATAAATGAGATGTTGAATGCTCTTGAATTAGAGCAACATCCTTTTCCATCTCATAGGACCTCTCCTTATACATTCTCTACAGGTCAAATTTGAATGATTCATGGTCTGACTTTCTAACATAGTCTTGAGGGAAATAGTTTTCTGGAGGTACAAAAATGAGGATTGGATCTGAAGGTCTTATGTTGGCCCTTTAATATTATGAGTCATCATAATATAGTCCCAACAACACAAACCCAAGGTCCTCTATCCAGCCTTCAATTTCATGCACAGTTGATACTGATCCTTTGGCAATAGTATGCTCCACCTAAATTTGAGATACCTCTTGGTCAAGTATTTCAGCTTTTGCCAGCCTTGCAACATCGGCAACTGTTGCTTCTTGATCAATTGTCTCACCAGTAGAGTGAGATACTGACTCGACTGATTCATCCACAAATTCCATAGCAAGGGTAGTAGATACAATTTATTCTACATGTTCTCTCTCTTTTTTTCAGTGACTCCTATAAGAGGACTCAAACTGAGTTCCTATCCTTTACTATCCTTATCAGCAGTAGCCTCATGATCCTCATGGTCATAATGACCATATTCAACAACTTCTTCCTCTTCTGAGGTATCTATAATAGTGATATGACCATCACCATATACTTCTTCACTGGTTTATTCAACTTCATTTTCCCTTACGACAAATTCTCTTCTCGGTAAATCTCTTGGACGATTGGTCTCTCCACAAGATATCATTCCATCTATAGGACTAGTAGGTAGATCAAGATCACTCTTAGCATCTATTGGAGTACCATCTTTCTCATGTTCCACAGCCTCCTCTAATTCTTCATCAGAATACACTGGTTTTTCTTCATCAAGCTTCAGACCTGGATCCCTCATATCCTTTGGCCTAGAAGGATTATTTTCAGGTTCAAACTTCATATAAATTTTCCCTTAATCATTTACCCATTCTATTCTCCATGAATTCTAGCTAATCATCGTGATCTTGAAGACTATCTTAGTGATACAAAAAAATTTCTTGGCTTCAATTTTTTCCTCTTTATCTCTAGAAACTCCCTTAAAATTTTTCATCATAGAAATCAGTTTGGCATTTAATAGAGCATTTGATTAAGAACTTTTCTTAGTCATGTATTCTAACTTAGCCATCAGCCACCTACACAGGTTGATCTTATGTACATGATTCCATAATTGCAGTATGAATATGTCCTGATACTTAAACACAACGAAGTTCCCTCTCTTATGACTTATCACATGTTGGATAAATTTAAGCAAAAGTCTACCCTCTCCATTCATTTTAGCTCCAATCATCTTCCTTGAGGTTCAATTTCTTATTAGCTCTTCCAATGATTTCTTATATCAAAAAATCTCACTTTATGGGGGAATAAATCCATAATACTAATCACAAATACCCTCATGAGGTACCCATGGAAATTCAGACCATTCATAAGATGAAAGGGATACCACGGTTCCATTTACTATTGACACTAGTCAGTTCTCATCATCTAACTTCACAAATTTTTAATATTCGTAGAATTCATTGACTAGCCTAGGTTTTTATGGTTAATTATTGTTGAAAAATCACTCCAACCAGCCTTGAGCCTCTAGTGACACCAGTAATAAGGATTTTCTCAAGAGAAACCAATCTTTTCTTCACTCATTTTTAGCTACAATGGTCCTCTTTGACAAATGCGGATTAACATGACCTTTTGATATGTTACTGCCACCACTGTACTCAGCTCAGGGTTTCTTTGGTCTTAGCACATCTCCATCATCAGTAGAAGGACATTTGACCCTCTCTATTGAGGTTCTATGCTGTTTGAGGGTTCAGTGGAAAGTTAGGGTTTATGGATTTTTAGAGCTGGGGTTCAGTAATGAGGAAGAGAGTGGATAAAAATGTTTTTTATTATCTAATTTTATCATTTAGGGATTGAAACAAAAAAAATCAAAGGAAATAAAAAAAGAAAAAAACTAATAAAATGGTTTAGATTCCCACATAATTTATAATGTAACAGTATGGTCTATCATTGAGGTACCCAACAGTTAGATTCTAATGGTGAGGTGCTAGTAGTGAGGTCTAATTGTGAGGTACTGACAGTGAGGTGCTAATAGTGAGGTGAGATGGTGAGGTTATAAGAGTGAGGTGCAACAACAAGGTTTTAACAGTGAGGTGCAACGATGAGGTTCTAATAGTGAGGTTCAAAGGTGAGTTTCTAACTGTGAGGTTCAACGGTTAGGTTCTAACAGTGATGTTCAACGGTGAGGTTCTATAAGTGAGGTTCAATGGTGAGGATATAATAGTGTGGTTCAACGGTTAGTTTCTAACAGTGAGGTTCAATGGTGTGGTTCTAATAGTTGAAATTAATCATCCCTAATTCATGTTTGATGTAGTTTAACCCTTCCGAATTTAATGGATTTGTGAATATTTCAGCCAATTGATGTTTACTTCCAATAATATCAGGAGTGATATAAACTCTTTGATAATGATCTCTCAAGAAGTGATGTCTTACATCAATATGATTTTTCCTAGCATGAGATACTAGATTTTTAAAATTGTTAATAGAACATGTGTTGTCACAGTTTATAGAGACATGATTGAATTGATATACATTGTCTAGTAAAGTGTGTTTCATCTACAGAATTTTAGCACAACAACTACAAGCTACTATACATTCAACTTCGACAGTAGATAATGCAACACAATTCTGTTTCTAACTCTACCATTATACTAGTTACTTTCCTAAAATGTGACATGTTCCAGAGGTTCTTTTTCTATCTAACTTTCAACCAGCAAATTCAGCATTAGAATAACTTATCAAATCAAATGATTGTCTTCTTGGATAAAATTTTCCTAAGTTGGGAGTATATTTGATATATTTGAAAATCCTTTTGACATCATTTCAATGTGATTCATTGGGATTATGTTGAAAGTGGGCACACATGCATACACTAAACATAATGTTAGGTCTGCTAGCTGTAAGGTAGAGCAGACTCTCTATCATACCTCTGTAGTTGGTTTGATCCACTAGTTCTCCTGCTTCATCTACATCCAACTTACAAGTGGTACTCATAGGTGTATCAATACCTTTACTACCATCCCATCAAAAACGTTCTAAAATATACTTAATATATTTACTTTTATTTAAAACAATACCATCATTATTTTAAAAAAATTGAAATGCAGGGGAAAATTTAATTTCTCCCATTAAACTCATTTCAAACTCATTTTTCATTCTTTTTTAAAAATAATTACATAAATAATTTTTTGAATATCCAAAAATGATGTTATCTACATAAATTTGTACTATTAAAATATCTTTGTAAATTCTTTTAATGAAGATAGTAGGATCAGCTACTCCCTTGGTAAAACCTTTTGAAATAAGATAAGATCTGATCCTATCATACCAATCTCTTAGAGATTGCTTTAAACTGTACAAAGCTTTTGAATGTTTAAAAACATGATTTGGAAAATGGGGATTTGTAAAACCAGGGGGTTGATCAACAAACACATCCTCAATTATATACCCATTTAGAAAAGAACTTTTAACATCCATTTGATAAAGTTTAAAATTTAGATGATCTGTATAAGAAAGTAGAAACCTAATTGTCCCAAACATAGCTATGGATGAAAATGTCTCTTCATAGTCTATTCCTTCCTGTTGTCTTTATTCCTCAAAACCCGTTTAGTGCCTATTTTTATAGAGTCCTCAGGTATTTCAACTAGTTAACAAACTTTGTTTCTTTCAAATTGATTTAATTATTCTTGCATAGCCATCACCCAAAATTCATCCTTGATAGCATCGTTAATATTTTTGGGTTCAAGTTGCGAAAGAAAATCATGATGTTCAACCTGGTTTCTCAGAGAAGCTCTAGATTGTACCCCTTGATTTAAATGGCCTACTACATAATCTAAATAATGATTCTTGAGAGATCTAATACCTCTAGAAAGAGTTTAACTAGACTCCTCATGATTATCTATTAGTTCAGACTCAATAGGTGCAGATTCTGGATGATTCCTAGAACTAGTTACATTCACAGGTGATTCACTATCATTATCATTAAGGTCCTGAATTGAAATATGTTACTCAAGGTGTTCAAGATAGGACTTCGGTTCATGTCAATCAGTCTCATCAAATTTTATATGAACTGACTCTTCCACACATTTTTGTTTCTTATTGAATACTCTATAGGGTTTACTCGAGATTGAGTAACCTTGGAAAATTCCATCATCACTTTTGGAGGAAAACATGTCAAGATTGTCCTTGGTGTTAAGTACAAAGACTTTGCAACCGAAAAGTCTGATGTAGTTAACCTTAGGCTTCTTATTGATCTAATGCTCATAAGGGGTATTCTTAAGAACATGTCCAATCAAGAATCTATTTTTGGTATAAGAAGCTGTATTTACAGCTTCAGCCCCAAAAAAATGGAAAATCATACTAATTGAGAATTATCCTAGAAATTTCATGAAGGGTTCTATTTATTCTTTCCATGAATCCATTTTATTGCAGTGTTCAGGGAGCATAGAAATTGTGACTATAGCCATTGTGTGAGAAATAGGATTCAAACTCTTGATATTCAAACTCACGGCCATGATCACTTAGAAAGGTCTTAATTCTACGTCCACTAAGGTTTTCTACAGACTTGGTGTATTTGATAAGTTAAGAACAAGCTTCACTATTGTGATCCAGAAATTATACCCAAGGGTACCTAGAAAAATCATCTAAATGAACATAAAAATAGTGCCTTTGATTTAAACTTGAAACTTTTCATGGTCCAAACAAATCAATGTGATCAAATTAAAGCATTTGACAAGTAGAAACTTCTTTCTTTCGTTTGAAAGAAACTTTGTGTTTCTATTCCTCTTGATATGGATTACACACTTTATTAAGAGGGAATTCTAATTTAGGTAAGTCTCTAACTAAACCTGTCCATGTCAGTTTCCTAAGTAAGTGCACATTTTAGTTTCCTAATCTTCTTTTCCATAGCCATAATTCCTTATGAAAAACATTTAAGCAAGAAAAATTTTTCTCGGCTAAGGAATTTAAGTCAACAGCATACACATTCTCATTTCTAAGAGAAGTAAATATTAAATCATTTTTAAAATTAAAATCATTACATGCATCATTTACAAATTTTACATTGAAACCATCACCACACAACTGAGATATGCTAAGTAAATTCTACATTAATCCATCAACAAAAATTACATTGGAAATTAATATTGTTTTAGAGTTACCAATCTTGCCTAAGATGACGATTATTCCCGTTGCATTATCACAAAAAGTTACATGTCCACTATAAACATTGATTAGTATCTTGAAGAAAGAATAATCTACTGTCATATTTCAAGAACATCCACTATCCAAGTACCACAATCTCTTACAGGAACACTTTAGGGAACATCCCTGCAAAACAGATTAGGCATCTGGTAACATTGGTACCCAGATTTTCTTGGGTCTAGAGAGGTTAGCAAGTAGAACATTGGGAACCCATACTTGTCTCATAGATTTCATATACTCAGAAGATATATTTTGAGACATAAACACTTTGTTTTGTCCTTTAGAGAATTTATTTTTCAATAAATTGTACAGAACATGAACTCACTATGAATTTTCCTTATTTTGGAATAAATTTAGTTTTAACGGTCCTTCTCTATCCTGGTTGATATCCTAGACCAGTTGTATATTATAGGGAAATAATTTTTCCTAGAAACTAAGTAAAGGTATATCTACCTATAGTAAACTTCTAAATATCTCTTCTTAATTGTTCGTTGGATAAATAAATTTTATATTTTTCTTTTAACAGCTGGGAGAATTTTCCTTTTTTAATATCCAGATTTGACTTATAATTATCAAATAAATATTATTATATCATTAATGATTTATAATTATCCTAGATCTCATTTAAGGTATCCTCAAGAATTTCACAATATTCAAATAGTTCATCCTTAGTCATATCTTCATCATTATGTGACTCACTATTATTCCCAAAATAATAGGCATTATGTATAGGAGAGTTAAGTATTCCCTTATATGTTTCTGTCATGAAACATAAGTTTGCATGATTGTTTTGGTCACTATTATAAGCATCAGATCCACTGGAGCTATCTTCTAAAGCACTCCAAGTAGATTTCATAGACTTTTTATAACCCTTTCCCTTATCTTTATATTTCTTCTTAAATTTTAGATTGGGTTAGTCTTCCGTAACATGACCTTTTCAGTTTCACCCATAATATATTATTTCACATGAGTTATCATTCCATTTTCTTTATTTCTTCCAATGTCCTTTACTATCAAAATTTCCCTTGTAGTTTGACTTCCTAAAGAATATATTATTTCGATAAAACTTCTTGAACCTTCTAGAATGATGAGCCATCTCCTCATCACTATCTGAATCCGACTCTTCACTAGTGGAACTGTCTCCAAAAACATGAACTTTTTCCTTGCCTTTTCATTTTGAGGATGAATTATTGAATGCTATTGACTTCTTCTTTGGTTCCTCATCTACTTTGATTTACATTATGTTCTTCTACATACATCATAAGCTTTCCAATTAGTTTCTTCACTAGTATTTTTCCTATGTCACAAGATTCTCAAATTGAAATAGAAGTTCTTATCCATCTATAAGGTAATAATTGAAGCAGTCTCACGATTTTGTCCTTGTTGTCCCCTGGTTTTCCATGTGGACTCATAGTTTTCATTAATTCATTGAACCTGAGATACATTTCAAAAATAAGTTCATCATGCTTTAGTTTAAAATTATCATATTTAATAGTGTATATATTTAGTCTCATTTCCTTAAAATTAGGTGTTCCCTCTTTAGAAATATCTAATGTATCCCAAATTTCATATGCAGTTTTACAAGAAGATATTCTAGAGAATTCAGCATCGCCAAGAGAATAGTACAAGTCGTTCATTACATTACATTTATTATTATATATAGATTTAGTCAACTGAGACCATGTGTCCCTAGTAGTAGGAGGAAATACATGTTGTTCTTCAATTGTATCCCAGATTTCAGGTCACATGCTCTCTTGATACATTATCATTTTTAATTTACACTGATCCTGGTTATTACTATTAAAGAAAGGTGGCTTTTAAGTAGTAGCACCCTCAACTCTAGTATCCATAGTTACTTAGAATTTAAAGAACTGAAAATTTTGATATTACATAAATTTTAAGATATTTAAGATAAAACTAAAATCAAAGATGGAAAAAATCTGAAAATTTGAAAATAAAAAATCATATGATACCAAATGTTGGTCGGAGTGGATACTTAAGAGGGGGGTCAATTGAGTTTTAATTAAAACTTCTGTTAAAAACATTATGATAAAAATCCCCCAATTGAAAACATCCTATTAAATTAAGGCAATAGAGATATAAATGATTGATTTCTCAACAAGTTTCTCAAACATTGATTAGTCCTTAGTTGAATCAATGAAATTACTAATTCAACTTCTGAAACAGGTTTACTGAATATAGCATATATACACACTAACCAAAACTAGCTATCAGAGTGAATGTAAAACCAGTTTTCTGTCTATGAAAAATATAAGTAGTGGATGAAATAAAATAGAGTATTTGAAGATTATAACAATAATGTAAAAAAGAGGTTCTGTCTCATGTTGAGACCTAATCATCTCAACTTGGTGATCACTTGCCACCAAGAAGTTTGTATAAATAAACTTGATACACAACCTGTATCGGGTTTACAATAGTTTTTACACTGTCCAGGTTCTATAACTTCTACCATAGTTCTACGTGGGAGAACAAGCAACTAAGACACACAAGGATTCATCCATAGTTATTCATGGGAAACAAGGTGAGAGTGTTTTGAGTAGAGATTTTTTTTATCCCCTAGTTAAAGCATAGGAGATAGTGAGAGTAAAATACAAAAAATCCTTATAAATGTAAAATAAGGAACACAATAGAGTCAAAGAAATTAGGATGGAGTTTATAATGTCTATGTGTTTGTGGATCAGCATTGGAATTCTTGCATTTCAGGAAATGAAGGTTTTGTTCTTCACTGCAAGTTGTCTCCCAAACCAGAGTGTCACAATTTCTAGGTACTAACTTCCAGGTGCTGAGATGTTCAACTTCTTGGTATAAGAGAGTTAATGAATCATAGCAAGGAAAAATTGAATATGTTCTTCAAAAAGATCTTCATGATGCTCTTGGATCTTCAGTATAAACACTACAGTGTTATTCTTCTTGTTCATCAGTAGATTCTTCATTATGCATTCGACTTTTGAGCTTCACTATACTTTTTGTTTTTCTCTGTGCTTTTATTTATATATCTTATTTTTTTCTCTCTTTATCTTTCATATTTGAGGTCTGATAATTGGATTATGTGCATCACGTGCAATCTTTCTCGTACCTCAAACTGTCAAGGTATGGTCTCCTAACATGTCTACAAAAAATATATTTAATTTCATATTCATTAATTTAATCAAATATAACCATTGTGATAATACCAAGAAAATGGATGAAGTATATAATATGTTATAATTATATAGGTAACAGTAGCCTATCAATCGGTAGCATCTTCAAGTGCAAGCTAAAGTAGTAGTAGACTTCTAACAGTAGGCATATCCAGCAGTAGGCTTTACTAATGGTAGGCTTTTCCAACGGCAGACACTGTCTAATGGTAGACTTCACCAATGGTAGACTTCACTAATAGTAGACTTAACAACGGTAGACTTATCAGCAGTAAAAATCACCAACGGTACACTTTAGTAACTGTAATAAGTCTTATAGTGGACTTCTAACAGAAACTCTTTGTAGGGGAAACCTTTTCATAACAGTGACCTTTCACATTGACTCAGCATCTGTATGTTTCGGTAAGTACTTCAACAGTAGTCTTTACAACAACGACCTTTCTACTGGTGACTTCCAAAAGTAACTCTATAAATGTAGCTATTATAATGGTAACCTTAATCAGTAAGGTCTTTATCGGTGATCTGTTCACCAGTGACTTGGAGGGTTTAGCTGTAGATTTGTCAATGGTGGCTGTGATAGTGACCTAGAACAGTGACCTCTTACCTATGACTTTCAACAGTTCCCATGACGTAGAAACTTTTTATACTGTAAACTAATTTTAGCAATGTCATGAGATAAAAAAATAGATTGAAATAGACTGTCAAAAAAACTAACCCAATATATAATTAATCATGATTTGGGATTATCAAAATAGGTGAATCCAACAAACGTCGTTGTAGTAGCAAGATCTATCATTGCATTCCCTTTTAAATATTTAGAGCTGATATTTTTTTGTTCTACCTAAAATATTAAAACCACTTCTTACTGTATCTATAATATATTTTGGTTCCAGACAATCCTTAAATGCCACTTCTTTAATATATTCCATAATTCCCATTCATAATTCATAAATAAATGAAAACCCATCAATAGACAAATGATACTCATTTGTGATGTCATCTGATGAGTGGGATTTATAATTAAATTGAGTTTCAGAAAGTGAGCCATGTATACCGTTAGGTGGAGATGTTGTTTTGTTATTTGGGGATTTTGTACAATCGTCCCTCATAAAAGTACAACCAGGATCAAGAATTTAGGATCCCAAAGAATTATAATCTGGGCTTATATAAGCAATCTCACTAAATAAATTTTATAATTTAGTAGTAGATAAATTGACATCATCATGAAAAAAATAAGTTTACATTCATCTAATGTTCCATAATTATCCTTCCTTTAATAGTTATAGGAATCATGCTCCATAAACTAATAGTCATAGAAAAGGGGTTCTTTTACTCAAGAATATTTCACATATCTAAAAATTATATATTCATCACAAAATGGTGGGTTTTTCTCCAATGTAATTCTATGGTATATTTAATCAATGGGTGTGGACAAAAAACCTTTATTAACCAAAGTGGATCTTAAATCAACATCAAATCGAATTCATTAAAAATTTAATTTGATTACCATTTTGTAAGAACTATCTAGAATTATCAATATTCGAACCACAAATGTTATATCAAAAATAAATCGTTGGATGTCATTATACACTGTTCTGTCTGTAAATATTTACCCAGACATATGTGTAGTTTCCTTTGAACTCATTATGATTGAAATTTAAAATAAAACCATGAGGAAGTATAGTGATCATCTTGAGATTCCTCAATCCCTCAATCTAGTATCATCTTTTCATGTTTAATGAGTGAAATAAAAATATAAACTCCATGTTGAAGGAAAAAAATAACAAATCAAATAAACATCAAATATGGGAAATTTTGGAAAAATGATATATTACTTTTGAGGGTTTTGAGAAATTATATTATAAAATATTAGAAATAACTGAGTTATTATAAGGATCTACCCATTCCAAAATATAATAATCCAAGTATAAAACATGGGAGATAAAATCATTATTGAAAATTCATTTTGATTATCATTTCGTTAGCAAGACAAATGAACCTCCCAAAAATACTGGATATTGAGAAAAATCCCTTCGAATCATTTTCCACACTCCCATTCTCCTTCGTTAATAAAGATGAAGCCTTCTTATTTTAATTGCAATTCATTACATAATAATAAATATACAATATCCTAGGGTAGTTATGAAAACCCCAAACACTTGTTAACCCATTCATACTGATGTTAGTATTGGGTTTTTTTGGGAAAACCCAAGTGACTCAATCTAATTTCTGAAACCAAAAAATGATCCTTGTAATGGAGACTTCTACTACTCGATGCCATGACAATATATTATATAATGTGGCTAATTCTAATTATACCTGCTAAATAAATGTCTATATAATAATAGTTATATTTTATTTGTTATAAATTATATAATGGTTTATTCTAATTTTGTATTTAATGTGAAATAATTTATTCAATAATATTAATCTATGAAATATATAATAAAATAATGGATTTTTTTAGTCTTAAAGGCATTACTCATTAAATCAGATATCCTCTAAATCCTAAAAAAAGTATTTTGATTCGAATAATATAAATATATAAAATATATTATAGTCATATTTTATTATATGTATTGAAGAAAATTATATCATTTTTATATGTTTTGGGATATTTTATGGCCAAATATATGATATAAATACACTACCATCATAAGTATGTGAAACATTAAATGGATAACATTGATTCATACACAATAGGTTTATTCCAATGATTTGTTTCATATAACAACACTCATGGTAATATTAAGGAATTCATTATATGAATACAAAAACAAATTATGATCTTCTCAACCCCTAAACTATCATCCCATCTTCCATTAGACATCAAGAGACACTGGTTAATCATTTGATTTGAAGGAGTCCTGCATGAATGATAGGTTATTTATATAAACCCATAAATACAATATAAAGTAAGAATTTCATTTCTCTACCTCATTGTTATCATCTTCAAGAACATGATGAAGACTGTGGTCTTTAAATTAATCAATGAATTCTTTTCCATATATATTTTAATCAGCTTCCTTATATACTTGTTTTGGGATTTCATACATTTTTAACTTGGTTTTGATGTTTTAATTTCTTCTACTACTAATATTGAGTATTAATTTATACATAGAATAGTAATAATAATCTCTTTTTTATTTATTTATTAATTTAATTTATATTTAATATAAATAATATATTTTCATTTTGTTCTAATGATAATTAAAAAATATCACTTTTTGGTAAATTAGTAATGGATAATTCTTTTGTCGGTGTATGGTTATTATATTAACTCCACAATGAAGTTAATTTGTGTATTATTTAATTACATTAACCAAGGGAAACTGTATAGTATTTTATAATGACCATTAATAGAATTATTAAATGTGGAAAATGTTTTTTTAAGGTAGATAGACTAAATAAAGTGTAAAATTTTTAAAATTAAAAAAAATTATTGTAATTAAGATTGATATAATATAGATATTTTTTATATATTATAGGGTATGATTATCCTTCTTTATTATCGATAATCCCCCTTTTAAGGGTTAAAGGGGAACCCGTACATGACCCATAGGCCTAAGGCACAAGGCCCAACCGACTCGCAATACATGACACGAAGGCCCAGTGGCATACCATGCCTATTACATGACATGTAGGCCCAACCCACTAGAACTACCCCTCCCAAGCTTCAGCGTCATTGATCACCTAGTTCCCCACCATGCGTTACTGATCAGATAGAATTTCCCTAAACAAAGTTGCATGGTGCTGGTCCAAATGTCAGCTGCCAAACCCTATCATTCTTCCAATCTAGTTATCAAACGATTGTTTTCTCTATTATTGGAAACACCTCTAATAAATTTTAAATCATCTCATTTCAACCCTATATTCCTATAATTTATCTATGGGGGAAAGGATTATAAAAAATAAGTGATCAAAGAACATAGAATATATTAATTTCATTCAAGTAAATGGAATGATTTATTTTATAGAATAAATCAAAATTACTTTTTGATATTAACAATGTTAAAATTTCAAAAAATACTAATTTTCAATATTTTCATGATAAGTCATTAGATCTATGTATTATTAATTTTGGAATGGAACATAAAATATATAATTGGGGATATTCTACTTTCTAGATAATTATATTCCATTAAAATTTTATTTTATACATCAAGACTGGAGAGTCACATTATGTCAAGCCAAATTTCAAGGGTTTCATGACAATATTTAGAAGATATAGACCCATTTACAATGATTATTCAATTATAAGTAAGTTTTTTTCTAAATTTTGTTTCACTTTATAGACCCTTAGTATTATCTAGGTAGATTTAGTAGGGAAATATATTATAGATACAATTGGTTAAATGTAATAATTAGTGATCATTGACTTAAAAAAATAATATTCATAAAAATATTTTTTAACATTATTATATATATATATATAATTTATTTGTTATGAAAACATTATTATTTCTCATAAGGCTTTTAATGTTTATCTCCTGAACATTTTTCATTCTATTTAACACTCATTTGATTCATAATTTGTTGATGGTTTATTCTTTCATTAAAAACATATTTTTTTCTATTTAAAGGAATAAATTATTACATAAAATGTATTTATTATGAATTTCAATAGTTTATTATATGAATTAAATTTGATTTTTTTTACTAATTTCTCATTGGGAGTTTATAATCTCTCCTTAGATATGTGCGATGAACCACAAGGGATGTGTATATATTTAAAATCCATTATAATTATTTTAAATTACATCTCATAATTAAAACACACACCCATGACCTATTAGTTTATAATATATTTTGGTTATCAATATTACTATATTATTATACAATAATGGTTCAATTTCACCAAAACACATATCAACAAATTATTTCTTCATTGACGTATTCTTATATATCAGTTATTAGGGAATTTGGTGAAATAAAAAAAATGACCTCAAATTCATAGATTGGATAAAATATATCAATTAGTGAGAGGGTATTTGTTATTATATAATAAAAATGTGATAAGACATGAACATTGGTGAAATACCATATTAGTTGAATGTGGTCATGGAATCATATTAAGTTCTCAATAAGTGATATTATAATCAAAATATGATAGATCATAAAACAACTAATGGATCTTCATTCATTCATATCATGTACCATGACATAAAAATGTGAACATATTAGATTTTCCTAAGACATGCTATCAAAAATTATTAATAAAAAAGATGATTAGGCATAAAAATTCATAACATAAATCAATTTTAACTACTAAGACATTCATATAATTGTGGAATAATATAACCACCAACGTCTCATTATATAATAAATAGGGATAACCTCTTATGTCCCATAACATAGTTGACTTCTACTAACCACCCATGTCCCATATTAATCTCATGATATTTAAAGTTGTACCCAATGAATCAGTGAGATAATTAATTTTGGGCTAACTCATTATACGATGATAAACACTATATATGTATGATATATTAAACCATTATTATATTATATAATTAGAACCCCCTGAATAGAAATTGGGTTACAATGGATTTTCTAATGGTGTCTCATAAGAAATTACAACGACTTTAATATAATGATAAAAAAATTAAATAATCAAAATGACCCATACCATAACTCTGTTTAGATGGTGATATATTATTGAAAGTAAAAACATATAATTTTTGAGAATTTTAATGATAAAAATATAATGAAAATATTGAAATGGGTTTTCTATTGTTTTGGTGTCATTAACATAAATAAACATACAAGTGAACAGAAAATTCATTTCTAAAAAGTGACAAATGGTTTTAAAATTTGTATTACTATAATAAATGATCCAATATTGAAAATATGAAAATAAAAAAAAATTAGATTCAATTTGGTGTGAAGTATATAAAATTTGGTGTAGATGCGGGATATAGAAAGTTTTAATATATTTATATTTATTTTGAAATAACCCATATTGATAATGTATATACAATATATTATATTGATTAGAATTAAAGAAAACTAAGGGAAGTAAAAATATACATTATATATTTAAAATATAATAAAATAAAATAAAATTTTATAGGCCTAATAAAACAAGGACATGGACAATAAATAGTTAATAATTAAAGTGAAAACTATCCTTTAAAACGTCATATTTGTATATAATAATAAATTAACTAAAAATAATATTTTTTATATTAAAATGCAATTTACTAAAAACTAAATTAATGAAAATATAGTAGATAAATAAGTAAAATAGTATATTCAAATTATATAACAAAATTAAAAATAATTGTAATCAAATTAAATTATATTTAATTAATAAAACCCCTTACCTTTGATTTCGGTTTGGGTGGACACACAATAATTTTATAAGTAAAAAATACAGAATTTTTGTAAATATATATATAAAAAAATTATTTATATATATATAACATACTACCATTCAGTTATATTTTCTAATTAATAATTTATAAATTAGTTTTAAATAAAATTAATTCAAGCTTGCTACATTTTGGTGGATTTCGTTTGTACACATTTCCCATGTGTTAATAAGCTCAATTATATTCATAGTGGTGATATGTATGTGTTTAATAATGTTTTTTAAGTCTTGTGATTATTTAGTGTATGTTATAATAATGATTCACAATGTACAGTTCTAAATTATCCATTTTTGTGTTTATTGAATCAATAAAATTAATGATTTTATTAATGAAAATACAAATATATATATATATACATTATAAAATTATAAAAAATAAAAAATTAAACATTTTTATGAATTAATTCATTTATTTATGTTTTATTATTCATTTTTTGTGGGAATTTTATAGCATCACTCAAGTAGGTGGTAAAACTGACCCAAATAAGAATGTGTTATTGTGATTGAATGATGATGGATATATTATTTGATTACTGTAATAAAAATTTTATATGAAAATAATGATATAAATTAAATATATTTAATGTTTTAAATAATATTAAATAATAGGTAGATAAAGAAGAAAAACATAATATATGCAATGATTTTACATACTTAATATATAGGATCATAAACTCATCTGGATACCATTATTGATTTTGAAGAATTAATGAATCCATTTTGATAATGAGGGACTCCAAATGTGGGAAAGGTTTTTTAGTAAATAAATGATGGAATATATTGTTGTGGATAAGGATGGAATAGGGTTGATTGAATTGGATATATAAGGGATCCTTTTATATTTGAGTGTGAGAATATTATCTATAAATAATCATTCATTAATGTAAAATGAATTCAATTTTTTAAGGAATGTAATGAACCTGGAATTCATGTGATAGTTTTTCCAATTCGGTTCTAATGAATTAATTTCATTTAAGGAAATTTATGAGTTTATAATAGGTTATTAATATTTATTTAAATAATTGGTGGATATGGGGAGGTACCATATGTGCTAAACTACACTTGGTACTCGATATCCTATTACCGAGTACCATGTGCATACATAAAATCTAAAAAATCATTGTTATCACCATCGGGTATCCATTTAACATAGAATAAGAACTCCAAATAATTTTTTTTTATGAGTGGGGATGTTTTGTGAATTTGCCATTTAATTTAACCGAAACAAATTCCTCTTCCTAATGATTTGGATCTTATTATTCCATTCCTACACACCATTAATGTCATACCTCCCCTCTGATCATCTCAGAATGGAACCATCATCAAAACATGGATGTAACTATTCTAGATTATTTGTAAATATTGGAATATTAATTTTATGGGTGCATATTGTTTTCCTATATTATCTTATTATCCTATTCTCTTTGTCAATTGATGTATTCTATAGTATCCCTAAACATTATCTCAAGGAATTCATAATTAATTCTATTTTCCTTCTATTTTTATAATTTTATATTTTAACCACTGTTAATCCAAGATAATATTATAGTTTTTTAAGATTTTAATTTAATTTAATGGAAGAATCCTACAAAACATATATCTCATATGTCAGATTAGATGGTAGGTCATGTTAGTGTTATATCGTCTTCAATAGAATATAAAAAAATATATAAACTTTTTTATAATTGATATCCCTACTCATATTAGTCTTGAAAGAGAGGAATCATTAATGGAATATAGTAGAGTGAAATAATTTTAAAATGATATGTCTTCATCTAATAATGTGATTTATGATTCTCATAAAAATATATATGAATATTTAATTATTATTGATTTATATTCTTCATGTAAATATTTCATACTTTTGATATTAGTATATTATAAATTTTTAAAATATTTATTAAAATTAATACTTTAAAAATTGCTGAGTTCAAAACCAGCATTATTTCTAGTATCGATTCTATACATCCATTTATGTTTTCAAAGTGTTGAACTTATCATCATAAATTTTTATAAGAATGCATTTTTACTCACATGTTTTTTATGTTGATATCACATGAATCTATAACATTCTAAATCCTGTCATAAATGAGTATGCAATAACTATATATATTCTTCTTAGGTAATATTCGTGTTGATTAATAGGTCAGGTGATAGGTTTTGAATCTAATTACATGACAAATTAACCAACTTGCCCTTTATTCTAGGATGAAAATTGTGCTTTCTATTAAAAATTATGAATGATAACATTTACCTCCATATAGTTTCTTCACATTGACTCATTATAAACATTATTCTCAGAACAAGATTTTTTTTTCAATTAAGGTATAAATTTATAGACCCTCTAGTGGTATAGAGTAAAATTTCATATCCTAGAATTATTTTTATCATAAAAATGTCTTCATGTTTTTTATTATTATGTATATTCCTATAGATTTTATTATCTATTACATTCACTTTCGATAGTGACTGGAAGTTAAGGGTACTATTATGTCCTCCAACTGGGTATATTATACACAAATGTAGTATATTCTAGTTTAATTTGAATATATATGTATTTATATTTGATCTGGTTAAGGGAGATACCAAATATCAAAAAATAATGTTTCTAGTGGAATTTGATGTTTTTTGGAATATTTTTGATATTTTGATGGATATAATGGTATTTTTTCAATAGTTAAAATAAGGTTTCTTAATAGGTTCTCAATGTCTTAGGATTTTACTCCCTGTTCTGTTGTACAAACATTTAAAGAATAACTTTGTATATATCACATATTTTACTTGTATCACTTATTTTTTTAAAATATTGGCTATAATTCACTACGGATACACAATATTAATTTTCGATAATGTCTCATGAATTGAATAATATGGAAGTCTCAAATTACACTATGGATTACTAGTTTTTAAACACGCTATCAATGGTGGTATTCTTAATTTCATTATCATGTCCACTATTCCAAAAGGGATTGCCAACTATTTTAAATTGAATTTTGAATTTTTTTTAAAAAAAATAAATGGGATAAAAATACATCTCACTCATATGTTATTTAACCCCCAATAATTATGCTTAACAATAGTAATTAGAGGGTTTACCTATGGTTTTGTGATGACCTAATCTGATTTTATTTGATTTATAGGGTCATTTTCATTAAAAGATTATAATAGAGCTCACTAATGGGTCTTGGATATGATATTTGAGAGTTGCCAAGAGATAAGATCATTGGGACTCATAAGTGTAAAATAAATTTAGTTACGTAATATTTCTATTATGGAAGCATTAGTTACGATGGGTGGTCGAAGATTTATTTAAATAACATTTTTCAATGTACCCTTAATCCTAAATTTTTCTGCATTATGCTAGGTTGTAGTTATTAAAAATAGTTAGGATAACATGTTTTATAATGTGAATTATGATGTTTTTTTCATATTTTATCGTACTAATTGATGTCACACATTTACTAAAGTATCAATGATAAATAAATTTCATTATTTAATGAATTTGTTAATATGGATTGACAATTGATTTCATTGATTGAAGGAAATTTTTTGTTTTACATTAAAATTCATTTGTATATCTAATATAGGTCTTATTGTTTTTTTATTAATATTGTTAAATACATTGTCATCATTATAATTAAATTATTAATAATTATTATATTAGGAGATATTTTATACACTATACAAGTCTTTGAAATTTCATAAATATAAAAATTAAAATAAAAAGTGTTTCAATTAGTAGAAAAATAATTAGATTTATTAATGGCTATAAATGTAACATTATTAGAGAAACTATAATGTAATTCTTTCTATTTTTGGTAGAAGGTGTTGAAAAAATTTTCTACTTCATTATAGATAATACAACCTATAAAATCACAAATTTTTGTCCATGAAGGGTAATATGGGAAAGTGACAGATTATCTTTATATAGTCAACCATAAGGTTCTTATAATAGATTGATCAAAAATAGAAATATGTTTGTTCAAGAACTCCAAAAAAGGACCATAAATCCCTTGATATCATGAGGAATTTATAATTATGATATCCTTTTTACTCTTTCATGGGATTAATCTTTGTAGGAATCTATGAAATGGATCAATGGCCTTTATTAGATATTTGAAAGCACTGAGACACTAATGAAATACTAATTTAAGTTATCTCACGCTATTGTGGATGAAAATTCTCATTAGTTCTAAGAATTTATTATCTATTAGAATAATGACCAAATCCCTACCTTTAACAATTTACATGATATATTCCTCATTTATATTTACTATAAAACCAAATATTACGTAATGGATTTTAAATCCATGTAAATTAGGTATCTTTCACTATCGGCCTTAGAGTATATGGTAAAATTTATGATTTTAATTATCCTCACTCAATATATAAGAGTATAAATAAAATTAATGTACAAATATTTCAATATGGGTTGAGAATATTATATAGAATTAAGTTGTTCTCTTCAATTTTTCAACATTATCTATATTTTTAGAGAAATATGTCTTCAATAAAAGGATATTGAAAGCGGGGGTTTTGTATATAGAATAATTCCAAGATGAACTATTTGTCATAAATCTTCTATTAGACAAGATGTTCCATGGGAAGATAATGGTAGTAGTGTATCTCGCTAACGAATACAAAGTGTTTGTATACATTCGTCACTTATCACAAAAATATCTCCCATATTGTGCAATTAAAGCGGTCTCATAGGTGACATCAGTCCTAACATCTCCTTCAATGAAATTTATTTCGATTCATTTGGATATTTCAAAAATATTAGGATGTTTTTACAATGTATATCATCAAATAGAATTTGGTAGATACAACATATGATTCAATCATATTAGAATTATCCTATTATTATGTCTTCTAGAGGTATGTGACCACCCTATAAGAGATTTATATGGGGAAGGAAATATAGTATTCAAAGCATTATTTCCATTGTGTGGCAATAAAGGAACGATTTTAAACTCAAGGATACAATGATGATTAAAAATTGTAATATTTTGTGGAGAAGTATACAATTTATGCATGATGTGGGATATCAACTATTATACGTAAAATTTTATTATCTTCCAAAATTAATTTGGACTTCTTTTCTATGAGTTAATTTAAATCATTTGTGGAGAAATATACAATTGATGCATGATATGGGATATCAACTGTTATAGGTACTATTTTATTTATCTTGTTCTATAGTATTGTACTCACATCAGAATCTCTAGTGTCTAATGGTTTTGAATGTAAATCACTTAGATGTAATTATTGGTATGGATTTATTAACTAAATTTATTGAATATAATACCTATTATAGTTAAATAACTTATATTTAATTTTTTCATGATCCTAAAAACACACTTCACGGGGAGTGGGAATTTCACTAAGCTAAAAGGCCCTGACTAGGGGGAGGTCATATATGTGATGTCCCTAAACCAATTTATTCCATTGTATCTAAACCGAACTGACCCTTTTCATCGAGAAAAATGCCCCATATTCCATAGGATTCCATAAACTAGGGAGTTTCTAATGATGGAATGATGGGAATCATAAGCCATCTGGATTAAAAATAAACATAAGAAAAAATAAATGAAATGACCTAGAAGAATATAATAAAAAACAACCTAAAATGTTCTGATAAAAACCAATAATGATAGAACATATAATGCTATATATACAAGGAAATTATTCAATTTAGTAAATGATATGTATCTAGTTGTGATAGGTGAAAATAAATAAATAAAAATTCTAACTAACTCAGATGGGTTGTTTGATCACATGCTAGGTCCACTCCTCCTATACCAACTAAAAACCTATGACAAGTAATAACATAAAGGGCTTGACCAACCACCTAACCTACAACCAAGAGATATTCTTTGGTACAATGTAGCATTATGAACAATTTTTGGAAAATTCTCTTTATTTCCCCACCAATAGTGATTAATGAATTTAAATTCTATGAGTATACAACATATGGTGTAAAATTTATAATTTCCTAAGGATTCTGTAAAAGTATTAAGGTGGAATAAAACATGGGCCAACCATTGGTGCTCATCCAATCCTACCAGCTTCATCCAAAATAGACTATTAATTGATATAAAACTTGATATGTATCCATTGGACCCATGGAAATAATCCCCACAATCTTTTATCCAGCATCATTGTGAATCCAAATAATTGGTCAAGGTATTCCCATGAAAAAAAACCATGTGAATCTAAGGAAATGTAAAAGGAATTATTCTGTGTAATTTAGTGATCTAACCCATGTTGATAAATCCATGATTTTTAACTATAGTCTACAATATTAGGGATGAAGAATAAATATTAAAATTTCTAATAGGGATCTAACCAACCCTAGTATCTTGTCCTTGGTAATTTCATGAAGGGGTTGATTACAATCTAATGTGGTTGGCCAAGGAATTCTATGTTTTATGAAATCTTGATGAATCTATTGGATCATTATAGGAATTGTAACGTTTTAGAGTTTCTAAATAAATACCGATTTTAAGGACGAGGAATTCAAAAATATAGTACCTTAACCATATCTAAGTTGTATTACCCAAGGAATTCACATTAATGAATCATATATAATCCTTTAGGTTTGGGCATGGCATTAAAAACTAGAATGAAGGACTTAATGATGGCATACCTCACTTTTAAATCAATTAACAGTTTAATTAATATATCTAGGATTAAAAATTACAAGGTCCCATTAGATGGAAAATGAATTTAATTAATAAAAACATACAACATAGATTATGTAAATTTATATTAGTTACAACCCATTACCTCTATTCGTCCATAATCCATCATTAATCTAGATTTTAATTTCAATACTTATCTTATTTAATTAAGAGTAACAAAATCTAGAATCACCATTACTTTAATTTATTTAGATCAATTCATCTTAGGAAGTCAACATAAATATTTTATTTTTTTACTAAATCATGTAATTTTTGCATTTTTCATTTTATTATTTATAATCAATTAATTATTTGTTACCAAAGGGACATAAGGATACATATATTATACTAAAGTACAAGGAATCCCTATTTGATATAGGTTCATAATAATTTATCATGTACTTCAATATCATCTATTTACATTAACGTTTTATATACACAACCTCTTCTATTTATTAAGATGGAACCATTGGTTGACACATTTAATAGGCTAGTACTCTTCCATGACTTTTATTTTTCCATGGAATGAGTGGAATCCATTTTTGAAAAAATACAAAATATGTAAATTTTGACAAGGATCATACATTTGATATTAAATTAATATTATTAAGGTTTAGTTAAATAAACTCACATGGACAATTCGTGATCTTTGGGCAGTTAGAAAAAGTTATAGGTGGGAATTTGGAATGCAAAATTAACCCAAGGTCCTGATTTAAATTGAGAAAATTTTTAAATAAAAAAGGATTACACCATATTCTGTCATGAAATAATAATTATATATCTAATGAAATGACATGACTTAAAGGAAATTGTGTAGACCACCACATACAAATGATTTATTCCATTAACCCCAAGCTCGGTACCACATTAACTAAGGTCACCAAAGAAGAAATTCTACTATCAACCCATTTATGACCATATTAATTACTATAAAATATCATATTTAATTTACAAATAAATAATAATTAATTAACTTTAATAACATTGTACTAATCTGCCTACCAAGAACTGGAAGCATCTGCTACTCTGAAACAAGAACCAATGATACTCTAAAGGATTGTATCATGCCCCAAGAACTATCGATAAAAAAATAATTAAGAAATTGAACTATATCCATAAACTATTGAAAATATATTTTCTTCAACCTGTAGAAAAACACTCAGGATAATTTACCATCAATGAAATGACACATGGTGGTACATAGGGATTTTCTCGTGTCGTCTTTAAGCTAAGTCACACACAAAAAAAACACAATTTTGGTATAATTACAAAATCCCATATTTGAATTATATATAAAATTCATTAATAAAGTGACCAAATATTATATAGATGCGAGGAGGAGAATGATGAGGGTCACTAAAAGGATATATTTACTTAAAAATCCAATAAATGGAGCCAATTATGATTCCCCAAAAAGGCAGAACAATGGAAGATAGACTTGGTAGCTCTTGGCTCTCTCTAGGGAACAAACAACCAGAAAAGAGACTAATATCCTCTAAAAACACAAAGATATTAAATTTAAATTACTCTCCTTAAAATCAACAACATTTAGCTGATCTATCCCTTTTCTGGATGTAGCCATGATAAGTGTCCTCCTTCTGGCCAATATAGGTTCCCTAGCTAACTGGTGGGATCTGCATTCCCTCAGGCAAGCTGATATAGGAATCATCCTTGGATATACCTCTAATGCTATGATATTTATATCTATCATTGGCTACCGTCAAATCCCAAAAAAATTATACAAAACTCCCCTTTAGGTAGTTCAAACATCCATTATATCGAAACAAACAACTATTCCAAAAATAACATGCCTATAAATTTAGGATTTTCATATTCTATATAAATCATATATAAATGTACGGATATATAATTATACAACATCCCTACTATTTCACTCTTCATCCTCAATAAGTCTTGGAGGACTTTAAAATGACTATCAAGACTCACCTCAGTTGTGAATTTTCTACCCAACAACTAGTTTATACAATTGAACACTCAACGTGATTCTAGAGAACCACCACTAAACATAGACTACTAATCCACCACACCATGATCCCAAATTCATGTCCTCTACTAGGAAACAATGGAATAACATTCTAGATCATGTGTAATAAAAAAACAATCATATAAATGACCTCTTCATCAAAATAACAATGGGACTCCGCACTATATTGCTTAAAAAGATAAGGATAATTCCATTCAATGTGTATTACTCAGACCCCATCAACCCATAGATGGTTTCCTGATTATTACACTAGAAATATATGTAATGAATTCCATGACTATGGACTGAATACTTTAGTATTCTTGGTAAACTAAATAAAAATGTGAAATTCACCTTACATTTTAATACATGGAAGACATGAATGTATTTTTCTTTGAGAGAGACAATATTCTACATAGTATATCGATATATATAAATCACAAAAACTGTCATTATATACAAGTAAAAATAAAACATAAAAATTGGGTGAGATTAGAATCGTAGACGGGGTAATTTTAAAGTTGAACATATCAATAAATAAGGAATAACCCTTATAGTAATGTAAATAACTGAAACAAATGCCACTTAATCAATTAAATAATAATAATATAAATAGAATAAAGGATGATCCAATAATTCCTCATAAATAATCACTTAAGCATGACCCATAATAATGGATAATGAACTAATTGAATATTCTTCTGGAATGTCAATAAATGAATTCATAATGATGATATATACAATTATGGACATCACAAACAAGATGTTGGGGCCTTATTCTAAGAAAAATAATACAGTGAATGACTTTTAACAAGACATCTAGGTAAACAGGTAAGGCCTCATCCAAATCCCAATATAGTTCTTCTCATGAGACCTACTGATCCATCGAGGGGATGTAGCAGGACCCACAAATCACAAACTAAGTCAAATGTATTCCTTATATGAAATGAGTGAAACAAAATAAAAAGAACAATTCATATTGAAATTAGAACCTACAAAATCATAATATGTTCCCCAATTAGTAAATGAAAATAGAAAACATCTAGAGTACAATAGTGAGTGGTAGTAAAATTAGACATCCCTATCAAAACTAATCATAAACAATCATGAAAAATAATATGGATGGTATAATTGGATTATATCACCATTAAAGAATACATAAAATCATAAAATGTATTATTAGATGAAAAATTATTTTTAATTATCACTTATAACATTCCTTGATTAAATTCACCTTTCATTAAAAACCACCATTTTTAATATAGAACATTAGAATTAATACAGTAGTTTCAAAATAATTTACGTTGAAAATATCTATTAAAAACATAGAATATATGTCACGACCCCCTCCCACCGAAGATGCCCCTCATGAGCTGGAAATGGTGAAAGGGAGATAATGACCCCTGAGTCCTGCCTCTAGTAGGCCCCGGGGTGGCGACTAGCACCACAGTTATGAGTTTTCACAAATATGAGAGGCATTAACCTTTTTATTATTTAATTTCGGGAAATAGGACATGTCAACCACCAAAAAGGAAAAGAACAAGTGTATAGAAATAAACTCAAACCAATCACACATGCATGTTTAAATAGTTCTAAAACAAGGTACAAGTAACAAAAATCTCAAAAGTACAATACCAAAAGAAACAAGTGTACAACAACTACAACAACTCAAACTATCCCGACTATTAGGGTCCCACATAGCCCGGGTAGTCCTCCTAGAATCCTGAAAGTAAATGTAGGGTGAGCATACAAGTATACTCAGTAGGGAAACCTAAATCTCTCGTGCACAGGTGGGGAGACATCCTAATGTCCCGTGAGAACAACAAAAGAAACCTAGCAAGGAAATCTATCCACCCAACCTCACCAGCCACACTCACCAAAAACACAATCACATAAGGTAGTAGTATATGAGAACAAGAGTATTGGGTACCCCGCACCATTTCACATTAGTTTGCTGCTCTTCCTAACGTCGAACGTCCTAACGCTACCACATTTTTCCCGCCCGCACACACCTGGGAATCACAAACCACACATCCCACCTGCACACACCTCAGCATCACAACCCGTATCCCTCCCACACACACCAGGGCCTCACAACCCCGTATCCAACCCACACACACCTGGGCCTCATCCCGAAGATTCTTGGGAAACAGTGAAACCCGCCTGAAGATTATTTGGCTAAAACCACCACAATCGAAACCCACCTGAAGGGTCTTAGGTGTTAGGTCACCTCAAGCCATCACATCCTAGGGAAGAAGGATCCGGAAGGAGCTAGTAACTAAGGGGAAAACACCTTCTCCCATGAAATGGGAGTGTTCGGCACTAAGTGCTCAATATGGGTGGGGTGAGATAAAACACAAAATATACATATATGTATACCAAACACAAATCCCAACCTATGGCTTCTAAATAGAGAAACTGAGTGCGTGCCTCGGCACTGCTACTACGGAGCATGAATACAACAAACAACCCCAACCCCATTTAGGTTTTCATGTTTCAGAAGAGTTAGTTTATTTAGTTCCTTAACTACTGGGCAACTATCCACAACCAACCACATCAATAATTTGTAAAGAATATCCCTGACATCCACAAATCAAGTCAGGAAAACACAAGCAACACAACCAAGTCCTTCTTAACCATCCAACCCATTAATTGTTATTCTCGTTCCATTACCATGACCCAACATTAATTAACTCTTCCACTTTTTATTTATTATTCACAACCCATCATTTGTTCACATTCAAGCCCATCCCTACAGCCCCACTTCCAACCACCATAACGATAAACACACCGAAACTTGTACATCATTATCCCTTTAATACCATTTATCGCAGCCCCGCTACCCATCTCCAACTTTGTATTCACACCAACCCACAACCAAGCCAAATGCAGCCCCGCTACTCACCCGATCCACAACAACCCACAAAACACCCCCATCACATGCCAAATATCCAAGCCAACACCCACATGTTCATTATTCCATTTTGTTCAACCGGGGTGATCACACAAGGGTTCCAGATTTTAAATCAGCCAACTTTACGTGATTAACCAAATTCCACATTTACAAAGTTCCATTAACAAAAATGGTCTAGAAAGATAGGGAAACATTTAATTGCGCAAGAAAAGGCCCCCAAAGACCGTGATTTTATGTAGGCATAATCCTATTCAATTCACAACATAATAACACAGGATATAAAGATAAACATAACAACTTCCCCATGCCCATTCTTTAACCAATTATTATCTACATTAAACTGGTTCAAAAGTGTTTCACGTAAATAAGAGGACACCCACCCTACATGTTTCAAAAATTAGAGAGACGAAGGTAAGCTCCCTACCTCAACAGGTTCTGATCACAACGCTCCCCCGGATGAACTTTAGAAGACATCCGTCGGCGTTCGTCACTTATGTCGAATCTTGGAAAAACCTCCTCAGGTGGATGTTGGAAAGGAAAGGCAAAAATAAAGACAACGGATCTAATCTCAGAAGTTCTGCCTCATCGTTATGATCCCATGGCCACTAACGGATCGTAAATCGGAGCTCGGACGAAGATGTTATGGAAGAAAAAGAGCCTTCAAGTCTCTGGGGAGAGCTCTGCTCAGAGGAAAGGGGAGGAGAGGAGTGAGTTGAAAAGGAGGAGGGGACACCTTTTTTATAGGCGAGAAAAACAAAACTACACGGCGTGTACTTTGTGGTACACGGCGTATACTCGGCCATTTCACATGGTCACCACGCGGCTTCCAACACGACCTTCAACGCGGGATGCGGCCGTTTACTGGTCAACACACGGTTTGAGGGTAATGCATATGCGGGGAGGGACTACATGACATGTAGTATTGGCTATATGGTGTGTACTCATTTATTTCACATGGCAAGGACACAGATCCAACACGGCACACAGCCGTTGACTGGTCGACACACGGTTCGAGGGTAACGTATACGCGGGGTGGGACTACACGGTGTATAGTATTGGCTACACAGCGTGTACTCATTTATTTCACACGACAAGGACACAGCCTTCAAAAGAGGGTATACCCGGCGAGGGGGTACACGGCGTGTACTCACACTACACGACGTGTAGTTTCAAAATTATGAAAAGTGTGGGAAAAGTCCATTTCACCCTCCAGAACACTTCATGACCCTCTTGTTGACAAGGAATGGGCGGTAGAGGTCTGAGGAATTACATTAGATACCTCTTAAAACATTATCGTCCCCGAGAATTAAAAATCCAACCTAGAGGAACCCAACAAGATACCTCTTAAGGCCCTCGTTATAAGAGGAACCCAACCAACAACCCTAATCATAGGTGTTAAGAGTTCCCTCTCCTATGTCAAGATATTATCCACTTTAGGTGGCACTGACTCGCCTACACTGGTTTAATCGCATCCGCATTAATGTGTCTCGATTAAGGACTGGGCCTTCCCACTTCCATATATTATAATTTTCCAACTGACACTGCATCTAATACCGTACAACCCACACATTGCCCGGACACGTGGTTTGGGGAAATTCTTTCTCCTATATCGAGATATTATCCGCTTTAGGCGGCACTGACTCACCCGCACGGGTTCAATTGCATCCGTATTAATGCGTCTTGATTGAGGATCAGGTTTTTCCTTTTCCCCACACATCCAGAAATGTTACACGCTTCCATAGAATAGGGAAACAAAAGGTCTCATAACTGACAAGCCAAGCATTCCATATATCAAAGGTACAGAGTATAACATCAAAACAAAGCTCATAAGAACAAGGGAAAAAACTAGTCAAAACAACTCCGAGTATTGAGCATGAGTCTGGGCCTCCCACTCCCAAGTACTCTCTTCAAGGCCGCCATGCCTCCACAACACACGAACCAAGGGAATGGTTCGTCTACAGAGCACCTTCTCTTTACGATCCTCGATTCTGACTGGTCTTTCCTCGAAGGTCGCATCGTATCCCATATCTAAATCTCCCCAGTCGATAACGTGAGAGCCATCATGTATGTATCGACATAGCTGGGAGACGTGGAATACATCATGAACCATCTCTAACTGAGGTGGCAGGGCTAGCTGATATGCCACCTCGCCGACTCGCCTCAGCACCTCAAAACGTCCGATGAACCTAGGTGAGAGCTTGCTCCCTTTCCCAAACCTCCACTGCCCCCTTCGAGGGGAAACCTTCAAGAACTCATGATCTCCCACCTCGAACTCCAAGGGCCTCCTCCAACGATCAGCATAAGACTTCTATCGGTTCTGAGCCGCTTTCATCCTCTCACACACAAGCCGAACATTCTCCGTGGTGCTCTGCACTACCTCTGGCCCAGGAGCACCTGTCTCACCAACCTCTGCCCAGCAAATGGGTGAACGACATGGTCTTCCATACAAAGCCTCAAACGGTTCCATGCTAATAGTAGAGTGGAAGCTATTATTGTAGGAAAACTCTACTAAAGGAAAGGGTCATACCCATGATCCTCTGAAATCCAGAATGCATGCTTGCAGCATTTCCTCCAACATCTGGATAGTCTGCTCTATTTTCCCATCGGTCTAGGGGTGGAAAGCAGTTTTAAGGCGTATCTGGGTGCCAAAATCATGTTGTAACCCCCTCCAGACTCGTGAGGTAAACCGAGTATCCTGGTCTGAGATGATAGTCTTCGAAACTCCATGCAAATGCACCACCTCATCTACGTACCTCTGTGTTAAGCTACTCACCGAGCCCGACTCCTTAATTGCTAAGAAGTGAGTTGATTTCTTCAGACAATCCACCACCACCCAGATAGCATCATAACCTCCCTGAGCTCTAGGTAATCCTGTGATGATGTCCATCGAGATTTCATCCCACTTCCACTGGGGGACATCTAGTTGATGCAACAAACCAATGGGAACACGGTGTTCAGCCTTCACTTGCTGACACACTAGGTATTTAGCCACAAACTCTACCACTTCCCATTTCACCCCGGCCCACCAAAACTGTCCCCTCAGGCCTCGATACATTTTTGAAACTCCCGAATGTACCGCCGAGGCTGAGCAATGTAACTCACGGAGAACTCACTAACGCGTCACCTCCGGAACAAACAAGCTTCCATGGAAAATCATCCGATGTCGGCTGTCCTCTAACCATCCTTCTGGAGCATTTCACTGATCGACACATTCTCACATTACTTCCGCCTCGAAGTCCCCCCATTGAGACTCTTCCACCTGCTGCAACAAGGAGGACTGCACCGTCATCTGAAACAAACAGCCTCTAACACCTTCTACCCTTTCATCCAAGTGCAAGGGGTCCAACTCTACCATCGCTTTCCAAGTATCAGTGGATTCCCAAACCACTTCCTTATGTGACTTCCTGCTCAGGGCATCAGCCACAATGTTTCCCTTACCTTCAGTGTAGGAGATCTCGAAGTCATAGACTTGGAGAAACTCGACCCATCTCCGCTGCCGCAAGTTCAGGTCACGTTGGGAGAAGATATAATGGAAGATCTTGTGATCTGAGAAGACCACAAAGCTCTCCCCAAAGAGGTAATGTTGCCACAACTTCAGTGCGAACACTACTGCTGCAAGGTCTAGGTCATGGGTGGAATAGTTCCACTCTTGAGTGCACAACTGCTTAGACCCATAACAGATCACTCCCTTCTTCTGCATCATCACGCACCACAGACCAAGGCTAGAATCATCACAAAACACCTCATACAACAACCCTTCCTCTAGCAACCTGAGTATGGGAGCACTAACCAACTTCTCCTTCAGTTAGTCGAAAGATTTCTGGCACTTCTCGCTCCATAGGAAGACTTGGTTCTTCCTAGTCAAAGATGTCAATGGAGTAGCAACTCGAGAGATGTCTGAAATGAACCTCCGATAGTAACCTACTAACCCCAGGAAACTACGAACATCTGCCACGCTCATGGGTGCTTCCCAAGAAACAACTGCCTCCACCTTCGATGGGTCCAATGACACTCTATGCTGAGACACCACATGCCCAAGAAAGTGTACTTCTTGCGTCAAGAACTTACACTTTGACAATATCTCATAAATCTGGTGGTGTCGAAGGACTTCCAAGACTGCCCAGTGATGCTCAACATGCTCCTCCTTTGATCTTGAGTAGATCAGAATGCCATCGATAAACACAACAACGAACCGGTCCAGAAACTCTCGGAAGACAATGCTCATAAGTCCCATGAACACTGTCGGTGCATTCGTAACTCCAAATGGCATCACTACAAACTCGAAGTTCCCATACCTGCACCTGAAATATGTCTTCGAGATGTCATTTTCCTTTACCCTCATCAGATAATATCCAAATCGTAGATCAATCATAAAAAACCAACCTGATCTCCTCAATTGGTCGAATATATCATCCATCCTTGGAAGGGGGTAACGGTTCTTTACCGTTACCTGGTTCAACCTTCAGTAGTCTATGGATTCCCTGAGACCACCATCTACCTTCTTCACAAACAAAACTGGAGCACCCCATGGCGATATGCTGGGTCAAACAAAACCCTTCTCCATCATATTTTTTATCTAAATCCACAACTCCCGCAACTCTGAAGGTGTCATCCGATAAGGGGCCATCGAAATCGGACGGGCACCAGGCTGAAAGTCTATCCCGAACTCAACATCACGTCGGGGGGGGGGGGGGGGTAGAGTCACAACCACCTCGGGAAAAACATCGGGGGACTCCCTAACAACCTCCGGGACATCCATCATCTCTGTATTAGTTGGAACCACTGATAACCCTCCTAACAAGGAAAGGAGAGGCTCCACGTGATGGATTCCCACCTGATAGATCCTCTCGCCAACAAAAGCTACATGTTTCCCATCCACGTCGGAGAACACAACCCTTCTTCGGAAGTAGTCGATAACGACATTAACAGAAAACAACCAATTGATTCCTAGGATGACATCGTATGGCTGCATCTGTAATAGAAGAAGGTCCCCACTAGATAAATCTGGTCCCAACGTCAGCCCACATCCCCAGCAAACACAAGATACGCTGGTCTGGCCTCCAACTAGTGTACTCAGCACCAGTGGTACAAAAAGTCAATCTACGTCTATACCCAAATCATGGGCTAGATCGGGTGTAACAAAGGAGTGCAATGCTCCTAAATCGAACAAGGCAGAAACGAAAGTGCTGAACAAACAAATCGTACCGCGCACCACCTCTTGTCCTACTGGAGCTGTCAACTCTACTGTGTGCAACTGTCCACGCCCAGCTCCTCTGCCTCTCTGATGTAGTCCACCTCCCCGACCTCGCCCTGGTCGAGGTCCCTGAGGAGAACCCTGAGGTCAGCCTCCTCCCGCAATGTTTTCCCTCGGAGGAGCATGGTCGAACTGCTGCTAGAAGGGCCTCGCCGGCAACTGGTGCTGCTGAGGTGGGTGCCGAACCTGCCCACCTCCAACGTACTGATCTCGGGTCAGGCACCAACTCTGAATGTGCCCGAAACCTCCACAAGAAAAACACTTCGTTCCTGGTCTCGTGAAAAAGGGACGAGGACCTGAGGATCTGAACTAGAACTGCTGGGGCCTACTCTCCACTAGCCTGAACCTGGAAGGTCTCGTCGTAGGAGACCTACTACTGATTGCCTTCCCCTTTGACGAACCTAGCTGGATCCCCTCACGTGGTGGACCTCTCAGTGAGTGAATCCTCTTTACAACCTCTGCCCTCTTCTGTACTGCCAAGTACGTCAGAAGGGTGAAGGGGGTGACAGTATACTAGAGTGAAGGGCAAAGCGCCTCCTCCAAACATCTCGCCCGAGACTCCTCATCCAGAAAGAGATCTGGAGAAAAGCGTAGGAGATCCTTGAACTTGATCCCCAACTCTCGTACTGACATACTCCCCTGCTGGAGGGAGAGTAACTCATATCGCTTCTCTACCTTGATCATGGAAGCATGGAATTCCTCTCAGAATTCTTCCTCAAAGCCAGCCCTTAGAACCTCTGTCTCTATCCTCTCTCTGAGGTAGAGTGTCCACCATTGTCGTGCCGCACCTCTCAGCTGACTGACTGTTAGGGGAACCCAGTTCTCCCTTGGAGCATGGATCAAGGTAAAAATAATCCCCATCTCCTCAAGCCACCCCTTTGTCTCCGTATCCAAAGTACTACCCTCGTACTTCTTGAGGGTCTGTCGCTGGAAAGAACGCAGAGTCCTCTGCCACTGGTCATCTTCCTCCGCTCGGTCAATCCTCAACTGATCGACCGCCTAAATCTGCTAGGCCTCGTCCATTTGAGCCACCTGGGGACGACGTCCAGGTGCCATAGCTTTACAGTAAACAAAGATCGCCTAAGCGCAAGTAGTAAGGAAATTTCTCAGGGTTTCATTTTATCATATTATTCGATTTCTTTCCCAGAACACCCAAATAAAGTAAAACACAATCACGATGATGCATGTACCTTCCCTATGGTCTCTACCCTGTAATAAATGTAGTCTCACTTGGTCATTCGGTAGACTCAGAGTCCTTGTATCGGATCACGGGGGGGGGGCTAAAATTCTGTGTCCTAGCCGGTCTTCCCTGGCCTATGTCATGCACCAAGATTAACCAACACGGTTGCCCTACCATCCCATGGAATCCTCACTATGCCTAACTCCAGACTCCATCCTATCTCTCAACCATCAGCTCTGATACCATTCTGTCATGACCCACTCCCACCAAAGATGCCCCTCTTGAGCTGGCAATGGTGAAAGGGAGATAATGACCCCCAAGTCCTGCATCCAGTAGGCCCCGGGGTGGCGACTAGCACCAAGGGTATGAGTTTTCACAAATATGGGAGGCATTACCCTTCTTATTACTTAAGATCGGGAAATACGACAAGTCAACCACCAAAAAGGAAAAGAAAAATGTGTATAGAAATAATCCCAAACCAATACCACATGCATGTTTAAATAGTTCTGAAACAAGGCACAAGTAAATGAAATATCAAAAGTACAATACAAAAAGAAACAAGTGTACAGAAACGGCAAAACTCCAACTGTCTCGACTAGTAGGGTCCTGCACGGCCCCGGTAGTCCTCCTGGAAACCTGAAAGTAAATGTAGGGTGATCATACAGGTATACTCAGTAGGGAAACATAAATCTCTCGTGCACAGGTGGGGAGACATCCTAATGTCCCGTGAGAACAACAGAAGAAACCTAGCAAGGAAATCTATCCACCCAACCTCACCAGCCACACTCACCAAAAACACAATCACATTAAGTAGTAGTATATGAGAACAAGAGTATTGGGTACCCCACACCATTTCCCATTAATTAGCTTCTCTTTTTAACGGCGAACGTCATGAAGTTACAACACTCTTCCCACCCGCACACACCTGGGCCTCATAAACCAGACATCCCTCCCGCACACACCTGGGCCTCACAACCATGTATCCCGTCCCCACACACCTGGGCCACACAACCACGTATCCCGCCCGCACACTCCTGGGCCTCATCCCGATGATTCTTGGGAAACAGTAAAACCTACCCAAAGAGTCTTGGGATAAAACCACCCCAATAGAAACCTACCTAAAGGACCTTAGGTGTAAGGTCGCCTCAAGCCATCACAGCCGAGGGAATAAGGAGCAGGAAGGAGCTAGTAACTAAGGGTAAAATACCCTCTCCCATGAAATGGGAGTGTTCGGCACTAAGTGATCAACATGGGTGGGGTGTGATAAAACACAAAAGATGCATATATGTATACCAAACACACATCCCAACCTATGGCTTCTAAACAGAGAAACTGAGCATGTGCATCGGCACTGCCACTATAGGGCATGCATACAACAAACCACCCCAACCCCATTTAGGTTTTCACATTTCAACAGAATTAGTTTTTTTAGTTCCTTAACTACTGGGAAACTATCCACAACCAACCACATCAATCGTTTGAAAAGCATATCCCTGCCATCCACAAATCCAGTTAGGAAAACACAAGAAACAAAACCAAGTCCTTATTAACCATCCAACCCATTAATTATTATTCACATTCCATTACCATGACCCACCATTCATTAACTCTTCCAATTTTTATTTATTATTCACAACCCATAGTTCGTTCACATTCAACCCCATCTCTGCAGCCCCGCTGCCAACCACCATAACCACAAACACACCAAAACCCATACATCATTATCCTTTTAATACCATTTATCACAGCCCTGCTGCCTATCTCCAACTTAGTATTCACACCAACCCACAACCAAGCCAACCGCAGCCCTGCTGCTCACCCGATCCACAACAACCCACAAAAAACCCCCATCACATGCCACATATCCAAGCCAACACCCTCATGATCATTATTCCATTTTGTTCAACCGGGGTGATCACACAAGGGTTCTAGATTTTAAATCATCCAACTTTACGTGATTAACAAAATTCCACATTCACAAAGTTCCATTCACAAAAATGGTCTAGAAAGATATGGAAATATTTAATTGCGCAAGAAAAGGCCCCCAACGACTGTGATTTTCAGTAGGCATAAGCCTATTCAATTAACAACATAATAACACGTGATATAAAGATAAACATAACAACTTCCCCATCCCCGTTCTTTAACTAGTTATTATCTACATTAAAATGGTTCAAAAGTGTTTCTCGTAAATAAGAGGAAACCCACCCTGCATGTTGCGCAAATTAGAGAGATGATGGTAAGATCCCTACCTCAACAGGTTTTGATCACAACTCTCCCTCGGATCAACTTTAGAATACGTCTATCGGTGTCCCTCACTTATGTCGAATCCCAGAAAAACCTCTTCAGGTGGAATTTGGAAAGGAACGGCCAAAGGAAAGACAACAGATCCAATCTCAGAAGTTTCACCTCGTCGTTACGATCCCGTGGCCGCTGACGAATCGTAAATCGGAGCTCGAACGAAGAAGTTATGGAAGAAAAAGAGCCTTTGAGTCTCTTGGGAGAGCTCTTCTCAAAGGAAAGGGGAGGAGAGGAGTGATTTGAAAAGGAGGAGGGGACCCCTCCTTTTATAAGCGAGAAAAACAAAATTACACGGCGTGTAATTTTTGTTACACGGCGTATACTCGACCATTTCACACGGTCAACATGCGGCTTCCAACACGGCCTTCAACGCGGGATGCATCCATTGACTAGTCAACACACGGTATGAGGGTAACGCATATACAGGGAGGGACTACACGGCGTGTATTATTTTCTATATAGCGTGTACTCATTTATTTCACATGGCAAGGACACAGCTCCAACATGGCACATGACCATTGACTGGTCAACACACTGTTCGAGGGTAACACATATACGGGGAAGGACTACACGGCATGTAGTATTGGCTACATGACGTGTACTCATTTATTTCACACGGCAAAAGAACAGCTTTCAACATGGGGTATACCCGGTGAGGGGGTACACGGCGTGTACTCACACTACAAGGTGTGTAGTTTCAAAATTCTGAAAAGTGTGGGAAAAGTCCATTTTACCCTCCAGAACACTTCATGACCCACTTTTTGACAAGGAATGGTCCGGAGAGGTCCGGACCATTACAATATGTTAAATCTATTAAAAAATAATTTATTTAAATAAAACATCTAAACATTAAAATGAAACTTCAATTAAATGATTGTTATGATGGTGTTTGATTTCATACATTCCATATAATTTAAAACTAACATTCCTTTTTCATTATAAATACCTAAGAAATGATTCCCATTTAGGATATTGAAAGAATATTTATTTCAAACTGTTCTATAAAAAATTCAAACATGTGTTAATGATTTTAATGAAATTTTTGTGATAATGATATGAAATTTTGTTTTTCTTAATATTAGGTTTTGGATGAAAAATATTATTTGACTAAAGGTAAATAAAATATGATTTGATGAAAATTAATCTTAATTATTTTAAGTCCCAAGGACAAAAATTTGAACTATATCGTGGAGGAATTTAATTTATAAATAGAGAATAAATTTGATTAATATTATTATATAAATATCAAATAAATCATCACCTAAATATATTTAAAAAAACAATCCCAAATACTGATGAGATTTTGAAATAAATGCATACCAATTTGGTTTCAATTGTGTGATAATCCAAATGAAATAAAATATAAATTAAAAGAAATATTAAATACCCTAGAGATAAATTAATTCATTTTAAAACATAAAAAATTTTAGTATATACCCCACATAGGTGAAATAATTAGTGAATATGGAGTATGTCTCATTGATGTAAAATTCTGATGTGAAAACCTTACCTTCAGTCTGAATCATCATGTAAGTTCCTTGAATGGAAAAATAATAAAACATATATAGTTATTTACTTTCTTATGTGCATTTTAAAATTATGTTATTCCTTTTATTTCACATGTTACTATTTCTTATATGATTAATTAATCAATTAAGTTTATGTCAGATGTTTCACTGATATTTTTATTCTGTGTCAAAATTGACATTAAATGGATGACTATAAAAAAAGAGTTCAATATTTAAACATATCCAGAATAATAATTTTAAATAATTTACATATCTATAAATAAATTATACCTTTAAAACCAATCAGGAAATATTTTTATGCAAAATGATCTACATTACAATAATGGAGATGATATGTTTTATATACATATGAGTAATATATCTATTTCTCAATGATCATAATGAAAAGAATATAATATGTATGTTACCTTTCCAAAATAATAATAATTTAATGAATAAAATATTATTCGTCATATTATACTTATAAATATATAATACATGTGGTTTTCTTATGGAAAGATAGTGACATCGCTTTGTGATTGTGGCAGTCCAGATGTATACGAATGACATTGTCATTTTACATTATAATACAGAATACGATACACATTATACTTTCAATATGCTAAAAATTATATTAATATCATAATTATTTTATTTAAATTAAATATATTCATTAATTGTTTCTATACTACCTTCCATGTAAAGTCTTACTGAATAACAAATCACATTGCATGGTGAGGTGGTAGTTTTTCATACACACAAGTGACATTATCATATTCCCAGTGGAATGGAAATTAAATAAAATAATATATAATATAATTATTCTAGTTTTATAATTTGTTTATAAATATAATATATATATATATACTTTATATCTTCCATTATAACCAATCATGAGAGATGGAAATTGAAAATTGAATGACATCAGTTCAATAAGTGGTAGCCCGTTGTACACACGAATAATGATTTCATAACACATTCGATAGATGTTGGGAGTGTTTTATGTAAATTAATTAAAATTAGTATATATATTTATATGTAATATACTGATATTATTATATCATCATAGTTTAATATGAATTTATGGAGGAGGAGGAATAAATTAATCAAAATTGAATAGTTAGGAATTTATCTCTTCTCAGAACACCACTTTGGGATTACACCTAATGATTTCATATAATGGATTTAATTCCAAACCAAGGATTCAAGGATTATTGGATGAATTTTATGAATTTATTTTGGTAGGTCGTGGATGAAAAAAATGGTTTGAAGGTTTGAATAAGAGATTATACAGGTGTCATTTTATGAGTGAGGGGAATGCCGAACTTTTAATTTTTTGAAAGAAAAAGATTTACCCATGTTTTTCACATCCCAAAAGCGTCAAAATGATATAAAATTTAATGGATTTATTTTAAAATCTAGCAGTGGAACACTATTTCATTATGCACAATAAAGACAAAAACTAAAGAACTAACCCAATTTTTCCATGATTCACCCAACACTATTTCTAAATCACCATGCCAATTCACACATGAAAACATTACACTTCATTTTTTATTCTAATATGGAATTATTGAACCGAATCTATGATGCTCATAAACTGATTGAACTATAATATTCATTTAAATACTATTATAATACAAGAAATATTCCCTTTATATATAAAGAAATTTAATCAACACAATTCACTACTGAATTTATCTTATTGTGCGTATAAATTCATGTAAAATCCCCTCACGGTGACTACTGTAAAAAATGATTATATTTTTTCACTGATGATTTAAAAACACCCAATAATAGTTCCTTGATTCCAAGATACATTCCTTGATCCTTTAATCAAACTCACAAGAGTTTATTCCTAACTATCATTCTAACTCCACAATCGAAAGACTGGTCAATTGATTCAATTTTTTCATTCAAAAAGCACTGATGAATTCCAATCTAACACCCTATCAGATTGTCTCTAGCCATATTGATCCTAAAATAAATTCTCAATGTCTACCTAAAAACATATCTAGATTATAATAGGATTTAAATAATGAATCCAGTTCTTCTTATTCCAATTAATTCATCTATGTATGAATGTCATCAATATTGTCGAACAAACTCTATCATACTCCCATTATCATTCTTATGTTAGAATCATGATCTCCACTGGTTTATTTATAATCCACACCATAAATATTACATTAATACAAATTAAAATTTTTACACTATTGGGAATCACTTCTAGTTAGTAACTAACTTGTCTAATATCTTCTCACATGTTTCAAATGTTCACTCAATCATGCTTACATGAACACCCTTCATATAATGGTTTCATATGCAACCCATTATCTTCATTTAAAAAAGTGCATTTATTGATCACACAACTATTCCAGCTTCAAATTAAAACTCATACCCAAAAATTAAAACATCATACATTATATAAGGTACTCAAAGTATTCATAGCTCACTGTATTCCTTTTTTTTACAAAAACATCAGTCAGACCACGTAAGGACATCCCATTTAAAAGATATCCATGTTTTAGAAGAACACATTATTTAAATAATTTATCAGACTAGATTAAATTCTAATTTTACCATATGATCATCCAAACATACCCATAGTTTTATTAACAGGAAACACTTTGTTCTTTTATTGTTCCCTAATTAATCAACCATTTTGATCTTGAATTGTATTGCAAGCATTAGTGCACCACTAATCTATAAACTTTTAAATAAAAAATTAACAATAGAAACCAAAATCTAATATCATTATAAGATTTATACCCATAACTAAATCTAAAATTGATCGCAACTGCTTAGGATAAAAGGTTCAATTCACCTGCTCACCGGCTTCTAAAATACATTCTAACTATTTTGGCCTGGTGTTTCTATAACCATGATCATTTACTGATAAGGGTCACAATTTACTTGAATAATGTGATTATCCACACAATATACATTAAATATTAGTCATTTTATAAAAAATGGGAGCTTAATTGCAATGTCACGGGATCTTTCCCACACCAAACATGGTTTATTGACATTTCTCAACATGCTTATATTCATTTCCAATCCAAAACATCACCCTCATAACAAATTAGTATCTCATTTTCAATGAGGATTGAATCATTCAGTAGATATTAGTTCACATACCACCACATGGATTTATCATATCATTATATAGGTGTAACAAGAGTAGGTCAGTTCATAGACACATGTGTGATTCTCTTTACCATTCCATGTTAATTCACATCGTCTATACCAAACACTATGTGAAAACTCTATGCTATATTTACAATACTATAGCTCCCAATCCTTTTACATGGTTATCAATAGTAGTGGAAGATCTTAATTTTCAATTAGCGGTACATGGGCTACATCACAGTACAAAAAACTCTTAACACATAGGTTGCCTCACTCTAGTAGTGGCCAGCTAATGAAACATTATATGACCCCACTACCATTTTCCATGTAGTCATGAACCAACACTGCTCAATATTTTACCCGGACCACATCACTTATACTGTTATGAGACTTGATCATTTACCATATAAATAGAAATATTCTCATCTACCAATTCTATACTTAAAAGGTACATAGTAGGAAAACATATATTTACATGATATTACTTAAACACAATAGGAATACCATTTTCATGTGATTCGTATTCCCAAGGGAACAATTCAGTCCTACCCACTCAAAAAAATTATTATCAATGTTTATTCATTACTATACATATATTTATTGTGCAACTAATGAATTTATGAGTTATAAATCATCATAATTAAGCTCACCCAACTAACTAAATGGAAACTTATTCCCTTGGTATGCCAGGCCCATTAAACACAAGCCTCTTTTGTTCTCAAAATATTCAACAGTATCAACATACCACATAACCACCCACTAACCTGAGGCTCAATTTTATAATCTACGAGTCCTACAATGGGATTACCATTATAGTTTATTTATTATCTATATTAAATTAATGCTCACTTATTTAATCTATGATGTTTTGATAAAATTCCTACATCAAGATATGTTGGAACAATAAATTTATGTGATACGAATACTCTATCTAACCAAACAAAATAAATAAATATGTAAAATAAATGATATCAAACAAAGCAGAAATAAACAAAAACATTTTGAGTGGTAATGGTTTTCAAGTCCTATGTTTCAAAAATGAAGCATGAAAATAATCCATCAGGTCATATCATACTGCAAGTATAAAACCCATTAATCAATAATCAGAATAATAATGATCATTTACTCAAGTTAAAATGATATTAAACTATAGTAATGGAATTATTGAACACCAAGTCCCATCCCAAAAAACATATCCTTCCACCCATGCATGGGTAATAAATTCTTATAAACAAGCTATTTAGCAAGTTTTGAAACATTCATAATCTTCTATCAACCAATCAAAAATATTTAAACAATGGAAAATGTTTTTTGGGTACCACCTTGTGACATCCCGAGCTAGGTTCACTCATATAAAACTGAACATCATGGACCCATGGACTTATGTATACCACCATATATTCAAGATTATGTTGTCTAGCAATGAGATTCTAATGATGGTATGGTGTAGAGATTATAATCTTTAGTAATGAAATAAACCCAATAAAAATTAAAGGAATTGAACCATATGAAGATAATGAGAAATTTAGATCTGGAGAGGTGATAATAAATACTAACCATTGAAGAATATATGATGCTAAATTAACAAGTAATTAAATACGTATAGTATGTCACGAATACCTATAAGGGATGGGTGAAAATAAATAAATAAACAAGTCGACCAAAACCATTTAGGTAGTGTAGTAATTTCCCATTCCCCCACTCAAATTCCATTTATATGAAATGTAAAAATAACAACAAAATGGAACCAATTAATATCCTAAAATGCATCAAAGGGGCCTACATAGGAACCATGTGATGGATCAAAAAAGGTGTGAATAAAAAAAATAGGTCAAAAAAATAGTTTCTAATGCATTTAATGTATTTCGTTATCAAATATATTATGGACAACTTATTTATCCTTGGGGAATGTATAAAATTGAAGAAGTAATGTCAGTTATAGGCTCATATCTTCTTCCCAACAATTACAACATTCTCATTTCAATACCATATATTACTATATATGGGACCTGAAATGTAGTCATAGGACCCTTTCTAATAATATTAGGTACTCAGGATCAATAATCCAATTTAATCAAGAAAATAGGTCTAGCAATTTCAATGTAATGAAACCATGGGAATTCAAGGATGTAACAAAGGCATTAAATGTCTAGAATTTGGTGTGGCAACACTTGATGATATATCCATTTCCTATTTATCTAGATTTAAATATGATGTAAGTGCCATTTTCATTCCACAGTTTGAAGGGGATCTAACTAAGAATAAATATCACATCCTTAGTAATTCTAGGAAAGGAATTATTAGGATCCAAGGATGTAATGAAAGGAAATCTCTATCAGAGGATATCAAGTCAAATCTAGTGGCGCATCTGAGGCATTCAAATATTCTATCATTTCCAATTGAATTTGTGTTTCAAGGGCGCTACATTCATGATTAAAATACATTGACCAGATTAATGAGGGATAACCCTTATCATTCAAATAAATGAATCATATGGAAACCTTTCTGTTTGTTCATCTCATTCAAACTTGGAATCATAGTATAACCCACAACATATATCAATCGTAAATCCATAGTTATTTTCGTTATATTTACATAATTTATATGGAACAAATTCAATTTAGATTGAAATGTAATTTAATTAATGGAAACATTCATCGTGGCACAAGGCTATTCATTTTAGTTACATGCCATCACCTCCATTTTTCCTTAACCCATTAGAAATCCTCATTATCATTTGAAAAACTATACTATTTTACTTAGTGTATCTAAAATCAATAATATCTATTACATTAATTTATTTAAATCAATTCAACTTAATGAATAATCTTCCAATTGTATTTCTATTGCACTAACATGGGATTTTAGGGGTTATATATTTATTACATGGCATCTAGTAACACCCTAAAACTTAAGGTATATAATATTAATCGGTCGATATTCTAGGATGTGGAATACCAGTTCGAGTTGGGGTCAAAATAAAATATCAATTACCTTAAGTTATATACGTAGTATTTATGTTATTCATACAAACATGGTTCAAATAATTTAGAATTCACCTTGTGAAGAAACGTGTAATAGATAAAGACTCTTCCACATATTACATTCTTTAGGAAATGAATTGAACAAAAAAATGAAGAAAACATAGAAATTACATTCACATAATATTTATATTTAATAAAAGTAATTTTTAGAACCATTGTTAGGTTTTAATTCTACCATGGTGTATTCTAATTCTATTTGTAGATTTATAAATAATAAATATTAACATGATGTGAAGAATGAACCTACATTCCAAATTTATGGTTTTATAACATTATAATTAAAATAAATAAATTATAGATACTTAAATGATTCACTATAGAAATGTATTATAAAATGAAAATAATTTTAAGGGAATTAATTAGAAAATAACATTAAAAAGAATCATTCCATTAACCCAAAACGTGATAAAAAACACTTGAGCTTCTAGATAGTAATAGAAAATTATCAACAAATTAATTTTGATATCTCACAATAAATAAAAGATTTTATTTATTAAAAAAATTACACCTATTAACCAAAATGAAAAAATAGGGAAAAATCTCCAAACACTTGTTGATATCATTTACCTCTCCAAAAATATAAACAAAAAGCCTATATATCCATCTTCCAATCCCTTTTTACTCCACATAAAAAATATTTAACAAATAAGAAACTAATAAATATGACACAAAAAGGTATATTTTCATAAAACCCATGAAAAACTCACACATTTACAAACCATCAATTAAATGAAATCCAAAAGTGTGCAGATATTCTATCAGGATGTGCTTAGGCTGGGCCACACAAAAGATCCACTATATTGGGATGATTCTAAATTCTTTTGGTTCTATATACACTCACTTCCAAAACAAAAGACTCCAAATAATAGTGGGTGCTGTTGTGGATAAGGGGTTGTATCATTAGAAATGAGATATTATAAATGAATTTCATGAAATGTACCCCAAAAATGATCCCTAGGGAGAGGAACCAAGGAAGAGATGGAGGGGATCTCCCTAGTATGTGTGAGGAAAAAACAAGTGGAAAAGATTGTGAACCCATCTAGTACATGATGTGGTAGAATTAATATTCTTCCCCTTAAATGAACATTGGATAGATGGTGGATTTGGGATGTGGATCCATCCACCTAGAGTATTCATTAACAATTTGGTAAAGGTCCATCAGTGATCCAGTGGGATGTGTAAGATAGACGAACCTTCTAGCCTGGTCACCATATTGTTGTTGGATGCATGCTACATCCATGTCCATTTGGCATATCATATGGCTGTTTTAGATGTATTTGGACACCTCCCAATTGAGAATCCTCATCCAAAGCTCTTGTTTAAAATGTTAAACCCTCAAATATTACCAAATAGACCAATATTCATAAAAATAACCTGAAAGAAAATTCAAAAAAAATCGTATTGAATATCAATCCCCCATATGGTAACGAGATCTTATAGGTTAAATCCTTATAGGGATTAAAATCTATTTCCTTATTGTGGTTTGTATAATAGAGTGACATGCCTTATCCATGTGGTGAATTTATATACTAATATACTCCATATGTATTTCTAAATACTACTACCTATGGGAGGGGTGGAGTTTACCACTGATTAATTAAATTTAACAACACTCATTTTGAATAATCTATAAAAAATTAATTTAGCACTTAAAATATTAAATTTTAGGATCCTGGAATATAAGGATTAATTTTACCAATTACTTTATACATGGGTACACTAGTGCATTTTCCCAAAAATAATTATATGTGTATATACTTCTCTATTAATTTTTATAATCAGAAATAGAAAATAATAAATAAATATTATAAGTTTCCTATAATTTATGTTCTTTTAGATCAATTAATATTGAAAATATGAATTTCAAATTATTATATATTATTAAGTATCATAATCTTTTAATACAACCTAAATATTTTACTATGGCTTATTTTTGGAGAGGTTTTGGTAATTCTCAACATCTGGTAATACCTTTATTTCTATATCCAACCTATATTAATGTTCATGGAATTTATAATTAAGATCATTCATAACTTTTTATTATATTTATTTGTGGTATTTTTAGATTATATCCTTGTCTATTTCTATTCTCAGGTGGATCATGAAAGGTATCCTCACATCCTCTTGGAAACTATGGGGGAGCACAAAATATATTCCAACATATGTAAATGAATTTATTCCCAAGAAAACAAATTACCTAAAAATGAAAAATTAAAGGATTATAACATAATACATATAGAGTATACGTAATCAATGGTGTCTTATAATGTTCTATACTTTTTTTAAAGAAGGTTAATTACATGGACAAATATGGTTCTATCACAATATCATTTAGGCTTTCTGCAAGATTGATGTACCTATGATTTCATTAATCAATAAAAAAACATTATATGTTCTGATCAATTTGAAAAAATATATATTTTTTACATTAAAATTATATTCATACACATCAATTTGGATTTATACCTAATCCTAGTGAGAGATTTATGGTTTTTTATAATTCAGCTTTAGTTATTCTTACTTAAATTCTACTATAGGGCCTCATTTTAGAGGTATGTGTCTCAAGAAAAACAATTCCTAAAGAGTTGAACTATCCTACCCATATTTATTATTTATCCTCTATTATTCTTAAATCTATTTATTAGAGACACAACCTCATGGGTGAATATTTCATGCCTATATCCATCATAAAATCCTTTAATATATCTTTTCTCAATGGAATTTGAATTTGATGATTTTTTTCATATAATATATTCAATATTTTGATTTATATATCATTAAGGACCCTGAAAAAAGGTAATCTAGTTTTTCATGATCTTAGTATGAAGATTTATCCCCCAGGGGATAAAAAGTAATAAAACATAAATTAGTGTTATTATTGGTGAAAAATTAGTTTCAATTTGATGTGAAATAAAATCATTGTATGATATGACAACACAATATGGATCTCTCATCATCGTTGTTAATTGTATCTATGAATCAAAAATAACTTATTCTTATTGTATCAACATTCATTAGAAACTCTATAGTGGGGAGTTCTCTCATGGATAGTTTTAAGATTCTCATTCTTTATTATACATACTAGAAAACATAGTAGTCCCTACAAGTATTCTATTATATTTAATAAAATATAATCATGCATCCTAATTGGTTTTTTACCATGTGATTATAATGATTTATCTTGATATTCATTTTTAGGTTTGGTGACATTGTATAAGGAAAATATAATAAGATTAATTACAATATGCTCTACTAATAAATGGCTAATATTTAAGAATAAATGTCTTATTTTTATTCTCTAGATGCACCCTATATGAGTATAGAAATGGGATAATATCTATATGGACTTCATAACCTATCTTCCAAGATCATATAAATGAGAGATTAAGTCTATGGGATTGTGGATTGTCTTGCTAAGAAAACTCACATTCCACCAATAAGGGAGGCGTCTTCCGTGGATGAGATCATAACATTTTATATTAATTAGATAACAAATCATCATTGTGTAATATCTATTATCATCTATAATAGGTAAAAAAATCATATTTGATTATTGAAATTGTTAGACTGATCTTTTGGGACCTCTAGTGAATATCAGTAAATATTTTCATCCCCAAATAGTTGTTCAATTTGAGGAAATGTTTTTAATTATATATATTATTCTCTAGAACTATATATCTTATTATAGAGTCTCTTGGGGGATCATCTATAATTATTTTATAATAATAATTAATATTAATTTTTTCATAGTTCCTCATTCAATGATATTTTTAAAGACATGGCCTTAAATATCAGGTAATATAGTTATTTCAACTAAAATTTCCTTTCATATATTTTAAAATATATATTAGGTTTACTGTTTTAGATAATTAGGTTATGAAATCATATTTAGAAACTAATATATTACAATGTAGAATATTTTTCATAATATAAATTTTTTCACAATATGAATCTTTTAGAACAAAACATGATTTCATTCAATAAAAAATTTCACAAAATTTAATATTATTTAATATCTTTCTTTATCCTTCCACAAACCCTATGAAAAAAATTTAAAACATGGGATGAGAATAAAAAACTTTATAAAAAAATATAAAGTAAGAAAGAAATTATTAGTCCATTAACAATTCATTCCGCCAATATTGAAAAATTCACACACAAAGCACATAATCTTTATCTTACCTTATCAGATCAATAGTTTCTTGTAAAACCATAGAACGGATATATATATCATAAAATGTATCTTTTTATATCATTTTCATATCACTATTACATATAATGTATCTTTCCAAACAATATTGGGGGTTTTCATAATAGTTATTCTAGGAATATCTAATACAGTATATTCCCGAAATCTCTTAAGAGAAACTTATTCATTAAACTCCATCCATTTTCCCAATGCATTGATGGTTTGTAGTAAGCTCACCCACCATCATTTTATCATAGAAACACCCATAAATATATAAATTCTCGTGAACCATATCATGATCAAAACCCAAAAAAATCATTAAGGAAACATTGTTGATGATAATAAATTTTTTATTTTGAAACCCCATTTCATATTTAAGAATCCATGAACATTTAAATGAAGAAAAAATTGCTTAAAAAATCATTCAAACATTAAAGGGAAAAAATAATTGTATATGGGTCAATATATAGGGAAAATATTCATATTCTATATAAGTGAAAACCCCATTAGTTTATGAAAACGTTTTGTAACATGAAAAGTGGATTTTGAAAAAGAATGCCCCTTGGAAATAACATATCATTGAATTGAGTACTAATCAAATGAATTGAATATTTTTATTGACATTACATACACATTATACAATAGATATATTAAAATCTCATTTCACAAATAATATTACAATGACATAATCATAGAAGTACATGGTTAACCCAAATAATGGAAAATAGGTTGATAATTCCCTTACCATATGTCAGAAAGCATTCTGCACATATACAAAATTACCTGGATAAAAAAATTAGATCCATTAATTATTTATGTAAGAACCTTATACACATATATTTTCATTATTACCATTTCAATATGTTTTTATCTCCATTTATAAGAGTTATGAATATAATAATCATCATTCCAGGTGCGTTCGTTTCATGGCTTTCTGGTCGGTTCCAATGATTGTTATTATGGGAGATCTTATTAGTTGGAATTAAAAGACGAGAAGATGAATTAAATGGTATTAATATGTTTTCATAATTATAATTAATCCCATATAACATTTTATTATGATATGAGGATGATTCATTAGATAATACATTAAAGATAAATGTTTGGTTTATTTTTGTCGGTTTTTATAACCATCTCAAACATGTTTCATTTTATTTGGTATTATATATTTATATAGTTATATAACTTTATGATTTTGTAATATAAAAATTATAATATGTTTTAAAATAATAATGGTATTACATTCAGACATGATGGAAGTGATAGAAAATGGAAACTCATCAGCCACGATGGCGATGAATCGATGCATCAAGAATGGTGTTTTCATTTTTTTTTTAACATGGGAGATGAGACGAGGTTTGATGAGGGATATTCCATTAAAACTATTTACAATATATATATGTGATACTTGAGTTATCATGATACTTTGGATAGGGGATGTGGGGATAAAATAGAATTAATGAACGCGAAAAATAATTTAAAAGAGAAAGAATAGATAATTTTACCACTTGAATATCATCTCCCTGAGATCATCCTTAATGAAAATTGATTTCCCTTTAGGTGATAAAAGATTTTAGTGGATGTGGGGAAGAGGTATAGGAAGGTTATTAGGTATCATTTAGGCTGTATTGATGTCAAATAATTTGGATAAGAAGAGGTGGTGAGGGGTGGAATTTATATGGAGTAGAGAGGGGTGTTTAATGATTATTTTATTCTTACATTTATTAATTGGATTAAAAATATAAATAGTTCTGATTATAATGACTAAGACATGTTACAAGTGAATTTGAGTTCAAAACAATTAGTGATTATCTAATCCATACGACATCAATGACTAAATAATTTATTTATTTATTTATAATGATAAAACCCGTAATTTACCATATTTCACTATTCCCCAAAAAATCAATTATTTCAGAAAAATACATAAAATTTCCCAATTATTTTTTGACATGTATATTTAGAATATTTACACAATTTTGAATAATACAATATTCTAAAATATAAGAATTTTAATCTTTAATTAAAATCATCTTTTATTCAATAAAATTATTGTTTTTAACATTATAATATATTTTACGACAGTTTGAAATTAGTATTTACAGTCTCATAATATTATCATATAAGTACTATTAAAAAAATTTAATTTCGGAATCTACATTATGAAAAACAAATTTTCTTTTAATTTATTATATTAATTATAAAAGTGTAAACAAATTACATTTTACAAGAATTACAACACATAATTTCTCATTTTTAAAAAATTTATTTAGATATTAAATAATATAAATATATTATATATTGATTTATAAGATACATAAATCTTATTTCTACATTTATATGTGAGTTTAGTATATTATTGGCCAGATCAATAATACAAATAGTGACATTACTATTCCTACATCGACGTTACTATTTCATTTGTATGGATTACTAAATTAAATAAAATAAAATTCATTATACATTTATAATGAATTTAACTATTTAATTACATGATGAGAAAAGTATATTCTATATTTAACTGGGTTAATATATTGCCCCATGTTTTGGGAGTTTCTTTCTCACTATTTTTTTCACCTATTAAACAAGTGGGGATTCATTTCACCCAAATCATTTTTAGATTCCCATGATTCTTCGTCAATTGTGGTGTTTCTCCCAAAAACCATTTCCTAGTAAGTTGAATTATTCCACAATAATTTCTGTATATTGAAATTAATCTAAATAGTTTTTTCCTCTTAATAAATGTCTCTTCCAACTAAACTACTTCAAGGCTCAAAACATGAGATATATCGATCACATAGTTTCCCAACATCAACCCCAGAAAAACATTTTTCCCCTCAGGAAAACTCTAAGGCAAAGCCAATTGGCCAACAATTAATCCTCCCTTCATCTAGATTTCATAGAGTCCAATAAACATTTTACTAAGGTTCCCATTCTTACACAATCAAATCACAAATTTCTATAGAGAAAAAATTTGAAATACGTTGTCCCCTACATAGAAATAAAGTCGCTTCCTCCTGTTATTTGCATAACGTTTTTGCCTTTTCGGATATCGCTTTCTGTGTTGATGAATCATCTAACCATTCTCTATTGTTTCCTCTACCAATTCTAGTCTCACCAACTTTCATTCTCTTACATTATCCCAAAATAATAGTCTTCAACACCATTTTCCAAATATTGATTCAAAACGTTCCAACTGAATTCTATTAATGAAAAATATTATTATATGAAAATAAATCTAAAAATATATTGATCTCAACTTTAATTTTAGTATATTGAACAAGATTTAAGTTTATCCTCCAATATCTAAATTGTTCGCTCTGACTTCCATTAGAATAATGATCAAATGGAGTGAAAAAATTTAATTCATTTATGAATGATTACCAAAGGTCCTTCTAAATTATTGATTGAAACTAGGATCACAATTAGATATAATTTTGATTAGAAGTCCATGAGACATAACTATCTCTTTAAGAAACACGAAATAATTTTTATATATAAAAATAGTCTCTTAGATAAGAGGAAAATGTCCAGATTTAGTCGTTCGTTCAATAATAACCCAAATTTCATTGTCACCTCGATTGGTTTTTAAAATCCACACTATAATATCCACAAATATATTTTCTCATTTCCACTCTTGGATTAGAAAAGCATAAAAAATCCCCTTTAAATATTTTCATTATGATTTTACACATTGAAAAATCTAACTTATCATGGAAAAGACAACAATACCCCCCTTCATTCAATCACACTAGTGATACTCTTGAAGGTCACTATACATAATACTACATCCCAGATGAAATGAGAAAAACAATGATATTCTACTAATGACTATTTATTCAACTATAAATCATTAGGCATGAAATATCTCCTCCAAAATCTAAAAAAACCGTATTTAAGAATGATAAATTTTGGGTACATAACTTTTTTAAAAAATTATACCTTTTTCTGGGACTCATTATATTCCTTTAATGATTAGATAATTTAATATAATAGAGATTAATTCATTGATATGTGAAACAAAACAGAGTAATATTATTTTCCTAACAACTTCCTGGAAAAAATTCATCAAATCATTTACCATGGGGCCATGTTCCAAATGTAACATTGTTAATGTAACCTTATTTTTCAGGCTCAATGCATCTAAAAAATTATTTTCTTTTTAAATATGGTAATTGATCATGCAATTTTAATCCTTTACCATTAACAGCCATCATATATTCCTCATGTTGAATTCAATTTTAACAAAATAAATACATAAAATGTTTTTGATCAGTATATAATTCTGATTCCAATATCTTGAAATGTCGTTTGGTTTTCCTTGAGTTGAGCGCCTCATGCAGTGTCTCTTTTTCATAATGCCTTCTATGTTGTCCTAGGCTCGGAAGTATACTTTGTTCAGGCCTGCTGCAGGGCTCCCCACTCCTTCAGTAAGTGGCACTTCAACCGGATTAGATTGTCATAGGAAGTTCACAAGGGGGAGGATAGCCTTTCAGCTGCGGTTTGGGCCAGTCTTCTAGGCATTTACCTTCCCTTTCATAATTTCATTCTCCTTAAGGTCATTGGAGATGCTTTGTGAGGTTTTCTCTGCACGGATGATCGTACCTGGAGTTACTCTGATTCCTCGGTACTGTGTATCTCTTTTGAAATGGATATCTCACATCCTACCCTTGACAGCATCTCCCTGTGCATGAAAAATTCCTTCAGATAGTATCAACCCATCCTCTATCTGGTGTACCTGAGGTATTTCTCTTCTTTCTATCTCCAGGGTCACTCTGTGCAAGTCTGCAGGAAGCAACTTTGGGGTGGTCATCAGGGCTTCAGAAAGGCGGACCAGGCTAGTGTCTCTTAGAAACGTACCTGTGCTAATCCGGAAGGTTCCCAGGTCCCGAGTTCAGATGGGGAGCTGGTCCCTGTCCAAGTGGATTCTTCTTCATCCTCTCTAGGAGAATCTTCTCATGATCCCCCGCTTGTTATCTCAAGTGAAGACATGGGCCTTGGTTCTGTTTATAAGTCCATGTTTATCTTCTTGGAAGATTCCTGTGCTTTCCTTATCATAAACCTGAAAGGTTCCTCGAGTCTGTGCCCTTTCTCAGATCTCCTACCTTTCCTGGAATCCTCATCTTTTTCTCTCATCCACACCCCTGAGCTTAACTGTGTTAGAAACAGGGCCCCCTCTTTCAGACATCATGGCAGGACTTCCCTCTCTTCTCTCTGGTACCCCTCCGCCACCCCCCCCCCCCTCTTTCGATTCCTGAGTATTCAACTCTGGAGGAATCTTGGATTAAACCTCCTCCTCAAACCACCAGGCGTGGACGTGGCTAAAGGTATCCCTGCTCCCTAAAAGCCTCACCTCCTCCCCTCCTACTTTCTTCTTCTAATGCAGGAAAGAACACGAGGGAGCAATCTAAGAAGCTGAGGGAATTCACTTCCTCCTACTCCTTGAAGGCCAAGAGTTCCAAGGCAAGTTCTTGGACGCAATCTATCCAATGATTCCTACCATCATATAGAATTCCTGAGGGCTTGGGGCTCGGTTGAAAATGGACTTCCTGGCATCAGATGCCCAAAAACAGAATGTCAGTATCATGGTTGTTATTGAGCATAGACAAAGTTGTTCTAAAATTACAGATTTCACTTCAAGGCTCATGATGCATGATCACCTGCATTCGGAGCCATAAAACCAGCATTTATGGATTTTCTGGCACCGAAGCAACTTAGTTGATATTGTCATGTCAGGTGATCAACATATAACCACAAATGTATCTCATGATAACGATGTTTTCTATATCTCATCATTTATGGGAGTTGCGACTCCCAACAATGTGAGTTTTTAAGGCTGGAACTATCACTTTTCGATCCATGAATTTTTCCTTGGATTCATTATGGGGACTTTAACATCATTACGGACCCCGAGGAATAGAATGGAAGAGGTCCCTTCCCTAGAAATTCTAGCATGGATTTTCTTCATTTCATGGCAGAAAGTGGGCTCCTAGATCTCGTTTTTTTTCAGATTTTTATACGTCGTGTAATAATCAACGCGGTCACCATCGCTCATGGAGTCGCATTGATAGATGCTTGGAAAACATGAAGGACATCTCAATGTATCCTAATACCAGTGTATGTCACTTGGTGCATGGTATTTTTGACCACTCCCCAATTATTCTCAATATCTTAGCAGGCAGGCTATACCAGACTCCTTCAGATAGATCCAATATTGGGCTAGCCTTTCTGGCTGTCATAAAGTTGTTAAGGGGGAGTAGAATGTGCCCACCCATGGGAGTAGCTGGATTGCCTTTCACAACAAAATCAGAAGGCTTAAAATCAATCTTCAAAATTGGGCTAATTCAGCACCTCAGAGTGCTACAGACATGGACACATCCATTCATGAAATTCAGCGTCTTGAAGTCATCCTCATGGGAGATTGGGATGATCGGTCATTCGATGATCTTTCGTTGAAGAAAAACATTTCCTATGATTTGATTATATGTTAGGAGCAAATGGAGAGGGAGAATGGGAGGATTTGGTGGTTGGAGGAAGGGGACGGAAATACAGTTTCTTCCATGCATGTATAAAGGAAAGGAAACACCTAGTTCAATCCAACATTGTGATGGAGGATGGGTCATTCTCAAATGATAGGGAGGAAATTGGGATGCTAGATTTTTCTCATTTCAAAGATCTCTTTGTGGTACTAAATCCGTGCATGTAAGATGGTTACCCAGGGGTTGAAGCGGACATTATGGAGGTCATTTCATCCTAAGGCAATTCTCAGAACAATGACCTGATGGGCTCCATCCCGGAAAAAATAGAGATACATGATGCTATATAACGCCTCAAAGGTGACAGCTCGCCAGGCATGGAAAAATTCCCAAGTTCCTTCTATTGGGATGCCTGGTGGTTTGATAAGGCTGACCGCATTGAAGCCATCAATGATTTCTTCCACGGTGGTATCCTTCCTAGAGTTTCTTATGCTACCGCCTTTGTGCTTCTTCCAAAAATTATGAATCCCTCCTATATCCTCCACTATGGACCTGTTAACCTTTGTAATTTCCCATATAAAGTCCTTGCAAGCATCGTTAATGCAATATTATCGACTCATCTTCTTCGATGGATTTCAATTGAGCAGCATGGTTTCGTTAAGGACAGCTAAATACATGGAGCAATTTCATTGGTGCAATAGATGATCTGTGATATTAATGCCAAGTCACATGGCTCCAACATAGATATCAAGCTCGATATGATCACATCTTATTATCGGGTGGTGTGTGGATTTATCAACAATGTCTTCTCAGGTATGGGTTTCACTCCCCGGGTGGTTGATCGTTTCTTTCTCTGATTTAGTTATTCTTGGATGGATATACATTTTATGGGTAAATACCATGGTTTTTTCAAGTCAACCCAGAGTCTAAGGCAGGGGAACCCTATCTCTCCGAGTCTATTTATTCTTTCCCAGGAGATTATTAGCCACCTAGTCCTCAAATGTATATCTGCTGGCAAGATCCTCCCTTATAGAAGGAAGGGAAGATCCCCCTCAATTTATCATCACATGTGTTTCCATGATACTATTATCTTCATGAATGCTTCTAAGCGATCAAATTGTGGTCTTGTCCAAGTTTTGGAGGAGTATTGTCGTTGGATTGGGAAAGTTATCCCTAAAAGAAAGAGTAACTTATTCATCTCAAGAGAATGTTACCCCTCTCGGACAGCCTCTATTTTAAACCTTATGGAGATTCACCAGGTAAACTGGCCAATGATGTACTTGGGTGCTCCATTGTCTCCAAGCCGGTTCAGAATTCAAGACTTTGATTATATTGTTTACATGATCTCAGAGAGAGTTCACCACTGGAAAAACAGATTCTTATCATTTGGGGGTCGGATTGCCTTGTTCAATAGTGTTCATCTTAGTACTCATGTTAATGGACATTCTAGTGTTGAAGAACCCATGGGGGTAATTTCAAATATTAAAAAGGTACTTGCTAACTTTATTTGGGATGCCCGGGTGGAGGAAAATTGTGTATCGGTGTCTTGGGGGAGAATGGTGAGGCCCATTCCTGAAGGAGGTATTAATGTTTGCAGCCTTCCTGATATACTCATCTGGTTACATGCCAAACTGGCCGGGGAGCTTCATGAATGCAGAACTTTCTGGGGGACGACAATGGGAAACTCCTCAGTAGATGGTGCGTTGATGGAGGGTAGACCCATGTCCCCTTTTCTGTCCATGCTTATTCCCATTTATTCTTCCAACCATCCCCATGTTTGGTGGGTGATCGGGGAATGGAAAGTCTCCATCTTGAATGAAAACTGGGTAGGAGATATCCTTGGATTTCTAGGTTTCCCTGCTTACAATATATCTTACGAGGAGGCTAGAAGACTTCTGGACTTTATGAAGGCTATTATGAACAAGGAACAGCTGGATTCACTTCACCTCATTGATATCATGAAGGATCCTAATAAATGCATTTTCCCCATCATGCTCAGCCAGTTTCTCCCCTATGGACTTTTGTAGCATCATGATTCCTCAATCGCAATAGAATCACATGAATGACCTCCTTTGGTCTAAGGGGATTTAGTTGAAGTATAACTTCCTCACCTGGAGGATCAGACACACAGCAGTTGCTAAGGACGAGAACATAAATAAATGTGGAATCGCGATGTCTTCTGTTTGCATGTGTTGTGTTGACCAAAGGGAGTAATTCATCGAACATCTATTCCTCAAGGGAGAGTGGGCTCGTGCGGTCTGGTCAGCCTTTGGTGGATTCACTGCAACTCTCCAGCCTTCTGTTGATCCTTCCTTCTACATTCGCTGGTTTCATGGATCAGGGGATAGAGGAGTGGAAAGAAACATAAGGTCGATCATGATTCATGCTGGGGCATGGTGTATATAGCATGCTTAGAACATATCTAGATTTGTGGGAATCAGTTCTTCTAGGAAAACCATTTTTGTGAGTACTCGTAGCCTGCTGCTTGACCTAACCATGTGTCTGGATAAGAGGTGTGAGGCGCCTTCTCTCTAGGTTTTTCTTTCTGCTATTCAGACGATCCCTACTAATAGTAATCCTCATGGCCATTGGGTCTGCTGGCAACCTCCTCCCTCGGGTTTGAAACTAAACACGAACGGTTCTTATAACACATTCATTATGAGGGGAGGAGGAGTGGTTTGAAACCTCTGGGGATCCTTAGTGTTCGCTTTCATTGTCTACTTCGGCAGAGGATCTTCTTTACAGGAAAAAGCACTCGCTTTTCTTTCATGCCTTTCCCTTTGTAGGTCTGGGGGCATTTGCATCATGGGAGCAGAAACAGACTCTCTTGTTCTTCTCAAATCACTTTTCGTCACTGGTAATAGACCATGGTCCATCGCATACTTCATCAAGAAGTTTAGAGCTATCATCCCTAACAACATTCGATTGAGACACACCTGGTGAGGGGTAACAAGGTGGCTGATCATCTAGTGAAGCTTGTGTCTCCTGGATAGGGTATGACATTTTTCTACAACCCAAAACAGTTGAAACCTGAGGGAGTTAACCCGGTTAGAGGGTACTCCCTTGGCCTTCATTATTTCAGCCCCCCTTGATCTTGGATTTCGTTTTGTTCCTTTTCCCCTCCTTTTTAAATAAACAATGATGATGATCAGTATATATTTCACATTTGGATCCATATAAATGATATATTCTAATTTTTAATGTGAGAACCACGGATTATATTTCCAAATCCTGTGTGGGATAACATAACTTATGAGGATTCTATTTCCATGAAGCGTTTGAAATTACCTGATCAATCTACAACGAAACACAACCAAGTCCCTTTAAATAAACATCACTATAACTAGAAAATACTACATTTTTTTAGGCATTTCAAAAACTAGAACATTTATCAATATCCTTTTCAATTAAAAAAAATTATATTCTACTATCCAATTATAATTAACACCTTTTCATGTTGACTTATTTGGTAGGAAATATAACAGCAAATTGATTTTATCAATCTATCTATAATAGATTTTTAATTGAATAAACTATGAATCCTATTAAAATTTTAGGTATGATAAATAATTTTCCACTTTCATTTTTTGCTGGATAAATTGTTATTCAATCCATATTTATAATGTTACCAAGAAACAAATATGTTGTAAAAAATAACATTTGATAAATTTCTATTATAATTTCTTTTCATATTGGATTTGATGAAAAATTTGTAGACGTTTATCCGGATCCTAAAAACTTTTAAAATATTCCAAAATATCTTCTATAAAAACATGAACAAAACATATCCTAATATACACAGAAGATTCTATTCATAATATCTATAAATAGTGTATGATAATTATTCAAACCAAAGGGAATAACTACAAACACATAATGCATATATCTATACTGGAATACTATTTTGGGAATGTCATCCTCCTTTACCATCAACTAATGGTACCCCATCCTGAGATCAATATCTAAAATGTTCTGTGATATTTTGAGTTTATGACACTTCATTTGAAGGCTCATCATTTTTTGAAGTAGTTGAGAGTCATTTCACCACACCATTCTTCTTATATTTTAGTTTCTTCCAATCATTCAGGTTCCCCTTAGGACACTCGTTTGCATATTGTCCCATATTATTATATTTAAAACCAATTTTATTTGGAATATCAAGGTTGTTCTTACTAAAACCATGATTTTTGTATTGTAATTAAGAACCATTTTTTCAATCAAACCATATTATAAACATTATCCAAACATTAAAATACATTCTACATTGTGTTTTTAACAACAATTCCCACAAACTGAAAAAATAATTTCGTTCCATCAAAATTAATTGATATATTATTTCTATTTTTATGCCACCCCATCATCTTTTTCTACTAGTTTTCAATGTACCCTGATCATCAGAAAACCCTATTTGAAACTTTTCTGGACATCAGTTTTTTTGTATATTTTTTAATTCATGAGAAGACAATTATCTTTGGTGTTTCAGATTCAGCACTAAAAATGATTTATTTCACTATCAAAATCTCATATTATAATTTGTTCATACATTACCAATCAAGTTAATTTTTCTTCATATGCAACCATTGAGTTCATCTCCTTTATAAATTATATGAATTTTTTAAATCATAAGATGATTGTCCTAAACCAAATATTTATCATCCAAAATATTTTTTCAAATTACCCCTTTCCAAAGCCTCAATATCCCTATTATCCCTGATAATATCGACCATTGACCACCATTGGTTAGCTTCAAATTCAAAATGATAAATAAAAATTCTAACCTTTCGATTTTATGAACACCACATGACATCAAAAATATTTTCTAGAACGTTAATACACCCTTGAGCTACCATTGGGGTTGAAGATGCACTAAATGCATCAGGGTGTTTCCTCAAAAAAATTTCACCACTAACATATTCCTCAAAGTTTAATCTATGAGATCACATTCATGATTGTCACTGATATTTGTATCTTCCATTAACAAAAAAATTATTTTCACTAACTGCTCAGTTTCAATCCCCACCATTCCAGGTTATAGGTTTTTTTATTGATATTTTCCTCTCAGGGAATTCCCACTTCAGCTTCCCTATTTCATCATTTGTAAACCATTATGAGTAGAAATTTCTAAGACTAAGTGACATGGTAATCTTCAAATTCTATTTCATTTCAACATTACCCTAAATTGATCATCATTTATGTGTATTCTATAAACATTATCCTATCCTTAACAATATCTGAACCTTTCTATAATACCAACTGTAAGGACCTACTATTAATAATTACATAATATAGGTAATTCAACTAGAATTTTAATACATATATTCCCAAATATATTTTTTTATTACAATTTTAGAATATTCAGTCAGAATCACATATATAAAAACATATATATTACAAATTAGACATATCAACTCAATATTAATTTTATCACAATATGAAACTTACTATAAATTCTAAATTTATTTAAATTAAAAAAAAACACATTCTGGTTGAGTAATAACAGTTCCAAACACAGGCATACTAATTAAAAATTAATTTTATTTATTTATTTTTAACCAATGTCACAACATTTATTTAATTATCAAAAATGAAATTGAAAGCACATAGATGTCAAAGTTTATGTAGTTCGCTTCCAGTTTCAAGCCCCCAAACAAAAATCAACAACAATATAACATATTGACCCATAAAAATAAATATAAAATATGAAATCATGAAATGTTTTTTCTAGGAACCACCTATTCTCCCCCTTCAATTGTGTCCATGAAAACATGGTTTACACGTACATCGCATGTAGCACCTTACCTTACTAACTCATGGTGAACTTCTTTTCTACCATTAACCATCCAAAAATGCTATAATTTTTTTTCAAAGTTGGTATGAGAAGAAAAATATCATTAAGTGACATAAAATTAAATAATTAAATTTTTAGTCCATAAATCAAAACATTTCATCAATGTTGCAACTTATATATATATAACATAATCTCTTTATCTTACCATATGAAAAAATAAGTTCCCATTCAACCATAAATGATTGCATTAATTAGAAAAGATGACATGTGGAATCATATTAATATCAAACCTATATATAATGTATCTCTCCCAACTACATATAGACTTACCATCATGGTTATGCTTGGAATACTCATCAAATTACATTCCCATATTATCTTAGGAGGGACCTAACCAGGTAACCATGTCCCCATACCCAATTAATACTCGAGTTGTAAGAGGCTCACCGACCATTGGCTTATCATATAACCCCCTATCATTATAACACTTCCCTTGAACTACTAAATGATCATAAAACATACATATTTCATGAAACATGCATTCTATATGAAAATGAATTCTTAATTTTGAAATCAATTTTCATTTTTTATTATCCATGAATTTATAAAGGAATTTTTTGTGTTGAAAATAGCGTTTTAAAAAATTAATGTGAATATAAAATAAATAAGCCTTCATGAATATGAGAAAAATTTACTATGTCATATAAATAAAAAATATTTAATAAATGAAACTGCACATAAAATTAAGATTTCTGAAAATGAAATTCCCTTATAAATTACATTGCATTGAATTGTGAATGAGTAAAATTAATGGAATTTCATAATAAAGTGTATTTAAAAAACAAAACATATTACAAATTAATTCACAAATTATCTTTTTATAAAATATTAACTGATGTATAATGTTATACCAATGAATGGAAATTGGTTTCAGAATTCTCTTACCTTATATTCGAAATCACTCTTCAATTGTACATAATTTCATAGATAATCATATTAGGTTCATTAATTATTTAATTCATAACATTTTACACAAATATTTTATCTATTATAATTTTATTAATTTCATTAAAAGATATTTTGATGAGTTATAAAATTCTGAATCGTTATTCCAAAATTGTTCATTTCCGGGCTTTATGGTCAGTTCCATTGAGTATAATTATTTGAATTCTTATCAAATAGAAGAAAAACAACATAAGTGGAAAGAATTGTTATTTAAATGTTTTCATTATTTTAAATTGACCAATATATATATATATATATTATTTCTTTGAGGATGATTTATTAGATAATATATAAATGATTGTTTTGTTTATTTTGGTGGTTTTTTCGAAAACAAAAATGTATTTTTTGTTTTATTTTAAATTAATTATATAAATTAGTTTATTTAAATTTAATAAATCATAATATACATAATAAAATATGGTTTAACAATAAAAATGATTTTATGATGAGAAATTAAGGTCGAAATTAAGAATGATATCTTTTTAACCATCGAAGCAGTGATTCATAACATCACAAAAAATAATCACATATATAAGAATAAAATGATTAGATAAGAGGTTTAACGACATATATTCCATTTAAAAAATAAAATTACAATATAAATATGAAAAAGGTTGTATAATTATACTTTGGATCGGGGATTTGAGGATAATTTAAAAATAAATAAAGAATTACATAATTTAAATGTAAAATAATGTGGGATTTTACATCTTGAATATCTCCTCCTTTAGAACCTTTTTAAGGAAATTGGTTTCTATCTTTTTGTAATACAAATACGTCCTGGACTTGGGGAAGTGTCATGGGATTGGAATTGGAAATAATTTAGGAATAATCTAGGGCTTAGAAGTTGTGAGGAGAATAGGTGGTGATGGGTGGTATTTATAGGGAGAGGGGAGTTGTGTTATTCATTATTTTATTTATTTGTTTATTATTTTGGATCGAGACTATCCATAATGGTTATTATTGTGAATAGTCATTGTAATTAATGGATCTGAGTTTAAACTAGTGAGTGATTACCTCACCCATAACTCATTCATGAATCATTAGGTTTTTCATTTAATTATATTGTTAAATACCATAAATTATAATATTTTATTATTCACCAAAAATTCAACTATTTTTGAAAAATCTCAAAAATTCACCCCATCCATTTTTTGAGTGGCAGATTTCAAAAATGGATTCCAATTTTTTTAAAATTAATTATAAATATGAGAAATTAAATCTTTATTTTCATTAATCACTCATTTCAAAATACTAATTTTTATATTATAACCATTTTTTGGAAACTTTGAAAAAATTATTACAGTATTATAAAATTATCTTATAATTTATAAAAAATATATTAGATAATGAATAAATTTTATGAAAAATATATTGTTTTTAAAATAATTATTTTAATTATATAACAATAAATAAATGTTTACTTTTTTAAAAAATACCAACACTTAATTAATCATTTTCGAAATAATTATATAATTATACCATGATATAAATATAACAAATTCTCATTTATAACATACATATAATTTATTTATACTTTCATAGGCGATGTTACTATTATTTTGAATATATTTTCTTTCCAAGTGGTTACATTACTATTCCAATGGTCATGTTACTGTTCTTTTTATATATATTCCTTAACTTCTACAAATACAACTTCTTCCATTATAAATTTATAATGATTTTAAATTTTTAATTATTGAATGAAAAGAAATTACTCAACAACTACCTGGTCTGTTACAATATTTTAATTGGTCCTTATTTTTTACATATTATTACAATATATGTGAATCTTCATTTATTGGGTCTATCATTTTTTAGATATGATAGCACATTAAAAATAGATTCAAGATCATCTAGTGAATTTGTGAATTTATAAAATGTATTATATAAACCATAAAAAAGACACTTGGAATTTATAGTGGATAAAATGTCTTCATTTTAATTTCTTTAAGATGTGTTCATTAACTAATGGGTAGGAATTGGAAGATATTAGTGATATTTATTGGTCTATAATTAATTCCAGGATATTTATAGGGGCAGAAAAAAAGTTTCTCTTGGAATAAGATTAGCATCGTCATATAGAAAATTCTTTGGTTCTAAACAACGAAACATATCCCTAACATAAAACCAGGATTCCAATATGAAGATATCAAGCATGTATCTATTATGTCATATATTGGTAATCCTATATGTATCATCGATCTTATTGGGAAGGTATTAGGAGGGAATTTTTATTCACTTATATGGGTTTGGTGGAAATATTTTATACTCCATGATGAAACATTAGAGAGTTAAATTGAGATAAAGGATAAATGTCCAACATTGTTATCTTATTAATGGGGGTGATATTTTTTAGGGAAGATAATACCGATAGTGGGGAGGTTATAAAGGCATTATTTTTTATGGTTCAGTTATTCTATTGGTTTTTGGTGCTTAAATCCATTTTAGATGTAATTTTGATTTGAAGAGATGTTAGAGAAATTTATAGGAGTGTAATGATATGGTATAATAACCTAGGTGTTGGATAAAATCATGTGTCTGGTGTCTTTTTACTATATACCCCATGATATCAATAGTGAAACTACTCAAATTTCAACAATACAATGTATAAAATAGTCCTAGACTAGGTAACTGATGACAAAACCGATAATTTTAATCATGGTAGTGTTTTGGTCATTTAACCAATTTATCAAATCCCTAAAAGATTCAAGATAAGTATTTTGATGTTGTCTACCCATTCCAACACCTCTTTGTCATTCTCTTATCCTCTAATTTTTTTATAAATTGGATAATTGTCAAAACAAAGGATTATCACTTCTGGTTAGCCTTAAAATAATGCAATGGGAATGGTAGGGTTGTAAAATCTCCCAACACATCTCATCATAGACTTTTCTTCTCCTTACAGGATGTAATATATGGTATCCCTATCCTAGGACTAAAGTATTTCATCGAGTTTACAATTATCCTTCTAGTATAGTGTTTGAATGAATTGATTACTAAAGAATGTTTACTACATCTATATATGGTTTAAATTTTTTAAACATACTACGTTAGAAGTGTGTCCTTAGCATGTTTTTATAGGCATTGAATATTTTTATTCCACATGAGTTAATAAAAATTTTATGAATTCTAGGAATATGTATCAAATAGTTCTAATGAGATTTTTTATGTCCTGTTTTTTTTTTTGATAAATAGTTTTTTTCCAAGGGCAGGCTCACAAAGCATTGACTCATTACACCTCCTCTCCTTTCAACAGGGATGGTAAATAAGCTTAACCTGAATAATTATAAATGAATCTATTTAATTTATGATAGTGGTTTCCCCCCTAATGCATTATATACATTTTTATTGGATCCAGATATATTGATTTATGTATGCAAACAAGTATGGATCATCCCTTGGTATGAATATATTGTTTATTTGTTCTAATTAAGAATAATATCCGTAAATTCTCATCATGTCTACTATTAGTCATGATCTTTTATAATTTTAATATTTTTTCAAACAGTTTTTCTTATGATACGAAAAAAGAGGTGGGGAAGTAACCTTATATTAGTAATATTATACTAATAGTGAATATTTCACTTTATGGGAATTATTTATATATATTTTTAAAATGAAAATGTATTTAAAGGGCCTAATTCACCATATATTATCATGAATGGAGGAATATTTTTATGTTATTTTTTTACATTTTTATTGATGGATTCATCATTGATAATGGAATTTTACAATGGTTCCTTGATAGGTGTTCAAAATCTTTGGGTTGAAATATTTTGGTTATTTAACAAATGTTTGGTTAACTCAGTTATTATAAATAAAATTTTTAGAATGTCTTAACAATTTTATAGGCTCATTTTATATATTTGAATATGGATGTATGTTATATCATACTCATATCATCTCATTAATTTAAAATTATCCTATAATATCCTACCTCTATTTGTTTCAAGTTTTCACACATGTTATAAGTGGAAGGTCACTTTATTATATTATCATGTCTATTATTGAAAATTATCATACACAAATATTTAGATTCAATTTTGTTTCTTGGTTTAGAATTAAATGGGGGTAATACTACTCCACACCCATAGGTTATTCGAACCTCTTTATTTAAATCGGATTCGGGTTATCCGTAGTCCAGACTGAGGTGTTTTAGTATCACAAGAAGATTTTGTTCAATAAGTTGGATCATGTTCCTAATATTGAAGGATGATCAATAATGAAAAATTCTTGAGGATTTGTCAAATATTAAATCATCGGTACATTTAGATATATTTTATATTGATATTTTATGTCTTTAACTCTTATACTAACCCATTTACCTCACTATACCCTTGACTGTGGTAAGGCATTTTAAACTTAGTAGATTATTATTTTTTATCCAAAATTTCAGTTAACCATAATATCAAAATTTTACAATAAATTTACCAATACAAACTCCCTATTATGAACCAAAATCTAAAAGAGTAATTTTTTTTAAAAAATATATAATTTTTTTAAAATTTCATTTTACACATTATATTATTTTGTTTTTATTTCATACTAAGTGATAAATAGTAGTAGTTGTATAATAAATGGTAGTATTTAAAGGTGGTGATTTTGTTTGCATGGATCTCATAGGCATTTCCACAAACCATAACATCTCTTGTATTTGATTTCAATCAAATCAAAATTATATATGTATATCCTGGACTACATCATGGGAATAATCTAGTGCATCATAAAAATTACAAGTCTCGAAAAAATGATCCTCTTATAGAATATATTGACTGATTGATTCCTTAGAATATCTCTTTGTCCATAAATTTCAGGATGTGATTACCATCATTTATAAACAACATTTCAATAAATTCAATTAATGTTCATAAATATTTTTAATTATGTGGGAAATATTAATTACAATGACTATATAATTTACCTAATTAATCAATCATACATCAATTGAGAGTATATTCCCTAACAGTTTTTAATATTCCATTATATGATTCTAAGAGATTATCTACAAGAATCACAAAGCAATTGACACTCAATCCTAAAATTTCTTGAACATAATGAAAATCTTCATCTATGAATTCCTCAATATAGGTGGACCATGTATCGTACTTACCACACTATGTAAAACTGATGAACAGTATAAAAAATGGAAACTCACAAACATTAACATGATAAATCAACACGGAAACGAAGCCTGAGTTTACATATACCATATATGATTCATACATCCAAGGAAGAAACAATGAAACACCTTCAAATAAAATTTTCTAATATAATAATTAAAATTATTTTTTCCTATTAAGTAAAATTAGATAAATATTTATAAGTAATCACACAATCTCTTACTAACACATTTACCATTGGCCACACTTATTTTTTGTATGTTCTAGCTGGTATTGCAGTTTCACAGACCACCAATCATATAGATTGTCCCATCATCAAACCATGGTAAGGAATGATTTCTAATGTCATTTCACACCTGACCATTATAGAAGTTGAATATTGAAAGGTTACACAACCCTTTAAAAAATCATGATCCTAATCATTAACTTTAATTGAACATAATACAATAGACTTAATCACTATAATTGACCAGAAAAAAATATCACCATATCATAAACAAGACACCAGATATAGATCCTTATACCTCATCCCAAACATTATATACGGATCCACCATCAATATTATCTACTTTTAGAATATTAATTATTCACCAAAAATAAAATTCACACAACTAAAAAATCTAACACATGAATACTACATCAAGAAAATCTCAATGACACTCCAACACTTTCCCCAGAAAAATCCTCCAGTTCTAGAAAAATATAAATTATCAACCACTAATTACTCTTTTAGATCAACCTAGATTCAATGAAGCATAATTTTGTCTCTAGAATTAATGTAATAACACCATGTTGATCAATTTCATTAAATTATACTTTCCATTTATATTCAATAACTCTAATACTCTTTCTAACGACATGTTCTAAATGAAATAGTATTTCAATTCGATGTGTTTTATACAGAAGTGACATAATCGATCTCAATCAAAATGAATTTAACTATTATTATAATATAATAACACTCCACCGCTTTAGTACTTCATAACTTCTTAATAAAAATATTTAAAAAAACCCATTCCTTCCCAACTTATATTAAGTCATATACTCACCATCTATTGTAGTAGGGTAAACATTAGTTATAACATTAACATGAAACTAACTTTCATTACTCCAAAAGAGAATACTAACCCTATTGTTATATTCCAGGGAACTAAATCCCCCCCAAAAATATTTATATTAACATTCAATGGAATATATATCCTCAAACACAACATTATGTATTTCAATAAATTAATTATCAAATGATTCACTTCATATCCTTCAATATTTTATTTTCTTTATTTGATATAAATTGGATTACAACACAGAATAAAAATATGATGTTTGGTTAAATATATATCATTGTGTACATAAGACTACCTACCACTAAATAAAATAGAAATATCACCATACAGATACCCTCATAAACAATTTTAGGTGTCATAACCTTGGTAAACATGATGTGTTAAACCAATAGAGAAAAGGTAAAATTATATCTATACATTATAAACATTATGATTATTTTTTGGATATAGTTCCTTTAAGATAGAATCAAATTACTTTCTTCCTTTTCTCTCTCAAACATTTTTTCATATATTTTATTGGCATATCCATGTTATTTCATGTAAGGGCCCGACCCTAGTTGCCTGGAGTTGGTTACTTATTAGATTACGTTGGCATACATACAAGGAGTACGAATCCTAAAGGACCAAGTAGTTTAGTATTATTGGAAACAAGATACATACATAAGTTCAACTTTACATAAGGAAAGGAAAAAACAACACTAATTTATTCCACTATAGTCATCACATCTCCTAGATTATGTTTGGAAGTCATTCATAAAATAATTCATCATGTCCTGAGAAAATGAAACATAAGAAAGGGGTGAGAACAAACACTAATTAAGAGTAAGCAATATAGAATAAGATAATATAAACATTAGTCAAGGAAAATAATTAAAAACACATGCCTTTAATAATAAACATGAATACATTATGGTAGGAATATGAGCTGAGTATATAATGCCATAATAAAACATAATCATGGGTATTCTACTATTCAAATAACCACGTGAAATATCAATAGTTGAACTATTAATGATGGAAAGAATAATGTGGGATAGTATGAAGCATTTTTTCAAGGCCTCGGCCAAGATGTCTAATGATTAAGGCCTCATCCAAAATCTATATCACATTGGGAAAGGCCTCGACCAATTCCATGTCTATTTGTCTCATGAGACCTACCGGTGCATAGATGGGATATAGAAGGACCCACCCAGAATATAATAAGTCCAATTCATTCCTTATATTTTCTTGGATATACATAAATAACATATACATTCATATTGAAACTATCATATGAAATGTAACAAACTTTCCCCAATTATTGAACATAAACACTAAACATTTAGAATAATATGGTGAATGGTTTTAGGGTAGATCATCCACAATATAGTTAGTCATAAACCATTAAATAAAATATGGTAGATGAATTCATATATTATTAAACCCAATAATACCATGGAATCAACAAAAGAGTTAAATTAGATGAAAACACTCTTATAAAATCATTAATCAATACTTGAGATAAATACTCTTTTATTTTGAAAAGAAGAGTTCTTTTGGAAAAATCATTGTATAAAACCATAAGTGAGTTAAGATATTATTTTCATAATAAAATGAGTGATTTTATAATGATAAAGGTTTCCAAAAACAGATCATAGAGTGCCCTTGAAAATAGGAAAGAATTTGAGAAATTCCCTTGGAACGGGCTTGTATTTTGGAAACAACTTTGAATGTTCCATTAAAAATGTGTAACTATCCATAAAATAAAGAAGGGTTATGGTTTTTAAACATGTATATGATACTCACATAGAATATATGATGAGTACATAACAATAAATAATAATTTAATTTAGGTAATTAGACAATGAATGTATCTCGAATGAAAATGGAAGTTCGGGTGGAAAAACCCTTACACTTTGAAATCAAATGATTCGTATGCCCCAAAATTAATAACATAAAAATGATAGATTTAATTCCATGAAGATAAATATATTCACGATATGTGACATAAATGGTCAGTATACATTCACCATACATGAGTATTACTAGTGAATATGGAAAATCTCACGAAAATGGAAGTGAGATGAAGAAACCCTTACCTTAACTCCAAACGTGTTACGCTCTTGTAATTAAGAACCAGGAATATGAAATTATACTTGTTAATAACTTATTTCAGAACCTATTAGTCATGTATTTAGTTTACCATAATTCTGGTTAGTTCATTTCTATCTTTATTGACAAGTTATTGTGTTGAATTTCGTCGTTCTTGAGTGTTCATTTCTCTTATTTTCATATTTGGTTCACTTGTTTTTATGTAATGAAGTGGAATCGATGTAAATCTCCAGAATTAAAATTATATATTATATATGAACATAAATAGGTGTTATTTTTCATTTATATAACTTGGTTACATGGAACAAGGATGAATTATCATATAGAAATTTAATGATAATTGTTCGGTTAATTTGTGGGTTTTGATTACAACAAACTCATTTTTCATTATAACCCAACACCATTTGAAGAAAGGGATTACAGAATCGTAAATAAGTTATATTTTATAAAATAATCTGGTTCGACCATAACAAGAATGGTTTCATGACCAGAATTTAGAATGATAAAAGAAATCGAATGTCCATCGTCCTTGAATGTGTAAAATTAACACATCTCGGATGGTGTTCTTGCTACTAGTATAAAAGAAGGTAAAAAGAGGGAGATGATGATAACTTATTACACTATAATTACAAAATTCCAGTACATATAAGGTACTGGAGTCATCACAAAATTTTTATAAAGAGAGTTAATAGAAAAAGAAAACATCTAAACTTGAAAGGAAAGACAATGAATTTAAAAGATGAATTTACCTCTTGAACCAAACTTCCTTGAGAACCACCTTAAGGGAGAGGTTTTGGTCTTCTAATGAGACCAAAGCTTGCAGGAAGTGGGAGAGGAGGTTGGGAGGGTATTTGGCCAGAATTTGGAGAAGTCACAAGGCTTGATAATAATGATTGGAAGAGGGGGTGAGAGGGGGTTTTATAGTGGAGAGAGGGGATTTCTTAATATAAAACTCATTAATTTATTATTTCTTCACAAGACAGGTAATAGTAAGTATTCCTAGACCAATAATAGTAATTTAATCATGTGAATTCGGATTAAGGGTGGTGACATCATCCATGATGCTAGGAATAGTCTATTTAGCTTATAATGTCTATATACAGTAAATTACCGTATTTTACTATTCATCAAAAAATCATGTATTGCAGAAAAATCCCAAAAATTCAACTTAACCATTTTTTGATGTGTAGAATCCAAAAATTAATTCCATTTTTCAAAAATAATTTTCTATTTATTATTAATTTAATATTTAATTAAAATCATAATTTATTACAAAAACCAGATTTAAAACATTCATTAACTTATTCTAAAATATAGGTATATCGTACTTTCAATTTGAATATTATTTATATATTATCATAGGTAAGTTTACTATTCAGTAGTTAATATCACTATTCATAAGGTTATGTTAATATTCATAAGTGTAGGTTACTATTCACCAAAAATTAATTTTTTCTTATTGGACTCTAAATAACTTACTGATCGTGACTATGTATATCGGATTTTTGAAATTCACATCATAGAAGTGACAAAATTATTTATTAAGGGTCCCATAACACTTAGTAGTTAATGTGACTATGAAATATTTATAAGAAAGTAATTTCCTTTAAAGAAATATTGGGTCATTACATTCTCCCCTCCCAACAAAACTTTAGGCCTCGAAATTCACAAAATATTACCGAAATATATTCGGGTATGTCTTTAACATAAGCTCCTCAGGCTCTCGTGTTAGTTCCTCAATCTTATGGTTCTTCCATATAACCTTCACCAGATGAGTCATCCGATTTCTCAATACTTGTTCTCTAGTATCAATAATCTTGTTAGGCTCTTCACAGTAAGATAGATCAGGCTCATGTTCCACTTCGTCATAAGTGAGTACATGTGTTGGGTCTGGCATGTACTTTCAGAACATTGACACGTTGAACACATTGTAAACCTTGGAGATACTTGGCGGCATTGCCAAACGGTAAGCTACGACTCCAATTTGGTCCAAAATTTCAAAAGGTCCGATATACCTGGGACTTAACTGTCTCTTATTACCGTATTTTATAATACCCTTCCATGGAGATACCTTTAAGAAAACGTGATCACCTTCTTGAAACTCCAAATCCTTCCTTCGATTATCTGCATAGCTCTGTTGCCTACATTGAGCTATTTTGATATGGTTCTGGATAATCATCACCTTTTCCATTGTTTTTTCAACATGTTCTTGGCCCACAAGCTTTCTTTCAACAACATCATCCCAGTAAGTTGGTGTACAACATCACCTCCCATATAATGCTTCATAGGGTGCCATATGTATACTTGAATGGAAGCTATTGTTGTAGGAAAATTCTATGATAGGTTAATACTGATCCCACATGACTTGAAAATAATGTGAACAAGACCTCAACATGTCTTTTAATGTTTGAATAGTCTATTATGATTGTCCATTAGTTTGTGGGTGGTTGGAAGTGCTCAAAAGAAGATCAATATCTAGGACCATCTAAAGACTTTTCCAGAATCTTGATGTAAAATGTGGATCATGATCAGAAACAATCGATAGGGGTACTCCATGAAGTCTCACAACTTCATTAATATATATCCTTGCTAGACGTTCAAGTGGTAGATCTTCTCTTATAACAAGAAAATGTGCTGACTTGGTAAGACGATCAACAATGACCCATATTGCATTTTTCCTTCAAGGAGTCTTTGGTAGTCCCATAACAATGTCCATCGTTATATTATCCAATTTCCACTCAGTTATTGGTAAGAGGTTGCAGTACTCCTCCAGGCTGTTTCCTTCCAGCTTTCACTTGTTCAAAAACCATACATCTTGGTAGTCCCATGACAAAGTCCCACAAAAAATGGTCCATCAAATATCTATAAATCTTAGTGCTACCAAGGTGTATATAGGAATTAAAACTATGAGAATCATCCAATAATTACATCTTTAGATCAGGTATATCGGTAACACAAAGTCTCTTCCCAAATTTCAAAATTCCATCTTCATATATGAAGTCACTCAATCTCCCATCATTCATAGATTGAATCTTCTTTTGAAACACCTCGTCATTAGCCTGAGAACTTATTATCCTTTCTAATAATGATGGTTTGGAAACCATTTAAAAAAGAATTGATGTTTCAACTTCCATGGTTATTCCCATATCCATCTTTACTAGATCTATGAAAATAGGATCCCTTTCAACTCTTATCCTGTTCAAAACTCCATGATCCTTTCTTCTCAAAGCATCTGCCTCCTTATTTTCCTTCCCCGGGTGGTACTGTATTGTACAATCATAATCCTTGATTAGATCAAGCCATCTCCTATGCCTCATGTTGAGTTCTTTCTGTGAGAAAATATACGCCAAAATCTTGTGATCAGTATAAATCGTATTTTTTACCATAGAGATAATGTCTCCATATATTCAAAGTAATGATTACAGTAGCTAACTCAAGATCATGATTAGGATACTTTTTCTCATTAATTTTTAGTTGTCACGATGCATAAGCAATAACCCTATCATTTTGCATAATGGAACAACCAAGTCCTTTCTTTGAAGCATCACTATAAATAACAAACCCGTCATTCCCCGATGGTAAAGTCAATATAGGAGCATTGACTAATATTATCTTCAGTTCATCGAAACATTCTTCACAATCTTTTTTCCAAACAAATTTAACCCTTTTATATGTGAGCTTCATTAGCGGGTTAGCCAGTCATGCAATATTCTGTACAAAACTCTGATAATAACCTCCTAAGCCAATAAAACTGTGTACCTTAGTTAGGTTTGTTGGCGTGGACCAATCTTGGATTGCCTTTTTCTTTGTAGGATCAACTAGGATTCCATCCTTAGAGACAATATGGCCAAGAAATGAAATCTCCTGAAGCCAGAATTCACACTTGCTAAACTTCCCATATAATTCATGTATTTTAAGAGTCTTCAGGATAATGTGCAAGTGATTTCCATGATCTTCATAGATTTTGGATTATAACAATATATCATCAATAAATACCACTAAAAATCATAGATATATTGCTTGAAAACTCTATTCATTAGATCCATGAAGATAGAGGGTGCATTATTCAATCAAAAAGGCATTACTGTAAACTCGTAATGTCGGTACCTATTTCAAAATATTGTTTTCATAATGTCTTCCTACTTCACACTCAACTGATGAAATCCAGATCGAAGGTCAATCTTTGAAAAGTATTGAGCTCCATGCAATTGGTCAAATAAATAATCAATGTGAGGTAGGGGATACTTGTTCTTTATTGTTATAGCATTGATCTCACTGTAGTCGATACATAACCTCATAGATCCATCTTTCTTCTTAACAAAAAGGACATGGTCTCCCCATGGAGAAACACTAGGGCCGATAAATACCTTATTACTCAATTCCTCTAGTTGTTTATTTATATCCACTAATTCCAGAGTGGCCACTCTATAAGGGGCCTTCGATATGGGCCTTTAACCAGGAATTAAATCAATGGAAAATAGAATTTCCCATTTTGGAGGATGTCCAGGTAAATCTTCTGGAAACACATCAACATATTCTCTCACAATAGGTACATCCTATATTTGAAAATTCCTTTCCTCACTCATAGTTATTTCATTCTCTTCCTCCCCAATAATTGAATTTAGTTGAGCTACAGGGGGTGGATCTAAATAAGAATCAGGTGGCGAAAATTCTTCTCTAAAGATATGGTGTTCTTTATCATCGTCATCAATAATTGTAACCTCCTTATTGTTACAATAAATTTTTGCATCATGGTATGAGAGCCAATAAATACCGAGGATTATATCAAAATCAATCATGGGTATAACGATAAGATCAACAGATAAAGAACATTTATATGCCTTAATGGGAACCGATTCATAGAACTTTTTAGCAATGATACTTCCCTTAAGAGTTTTGACTGACAACTCCCTTCTTAATTCACATTGTAAATATCTAATTTTCTTAGCAAAGTGGGAGGATATGAAACAATTCAATGATCCAGAATCAAATAAATCATTGGATAAGCTTGAATAAATGATCAAAGTACATGCCACCACGTCATGTTTAACTTCAAACTCTGCAGTTGTGATCGCATATGCTTTTCCTTGCTCCCATGGCCTCATCTGTTGCATATTTCCTTGACGTTTTGGACAATTATTAGCATAGTGCCCCATCTTCTGACAATTACAGCATCGAACATCATTGGATTCCTTCTTTCCTTTGCAATCACCAGCAAGATGGCCTTTCTTGACCACATTTGTAGCTTACCCCTTTTTCTTTTATGCATGCACCAGGGTGTTTCCTTCCACAATTGTCACATGGTGGAAATTAAAATCTTCCCTTCTTCCTTGTTTCCTTATTTCCTTTACCATGGTTTTCAGTAGCCCTCTTCTTTTATTTCTTTCCCTTAAATTCGTACGACTTAGAGAATTATTTTTCGGTCTTGATAGCACATGAAACTATCTCCTCATATGATGAAACATTTTGGGAGACCAGTGCCCACCACAGGAATGACTTTCGGCCATCAATGAATCATTCGATTTTTCTCCTTGGATTTTTTATGCAGTTCATAGCATGTCTTGACAGCCTCGTAAAGTCGGCTTCATACTTGGATACATTTTCATCCTCCTTTTTCCTTAGATTCAAGAATTTTCTCTGCATATCTTCTCTTTGTTCTTGAGAGAAATATTTTTCTAAGAAGATTTCCTTAAAATCCCTCTATTCCATCTCTTCTATTTCTTCCTCCTCCTTTGTGTTTTGGATTAATGACCACCACTGATCCACATCTCCAGATAGACGATATACTTCCATGACATCCTTCTCTCTTTCATTACATCCCAATGTGATAAATATCTTCTCAAGGGAACATATCCACTACTCTGCTACAAACGTGTTTTTAGTCTCGTTGAATGATGGAGGTTTTTGTCACATAAAGCGATCTAGAATTTCTCTTCCACTTGGTGGATCCGGATGCTTCATACGGGTAAGGTAATTATTCATAACTAGAGTAAGTTGTCCCATTATATTTATGAGTTTCTCAACACCAGTCACATCACCAGATCAAACATCATTATCTTGCATCAGAGGAAAATCCCTACAAGGGACACGTGTGTTCGTGCAGTTTCCATTCCTTCCACTTGGAAAAATCTCTAGATAATGGCATACACTAGATTAGTTTATGAATAATAATGTATAATATTAACTTAACAAAATACGTAGAAAAAAATTGAGATCCTACAAATGGATAATCTCATATTCATAAATATGGTTCTTTGAGGAATATTTTACATTTCAATCCTTCCTAATGGCCTGTAAAGAAAATGTTAATTATCCTAAGCATGTCCCCCAGAAGTTTCGTAACCAAGAGTGCAGTAAGTTTTGTTTTCATGAAACAGTTCCCCTTCGAGTCTAGCTCAAAGCGTTGTTTTCGGGTCTTACCCCTAGATACATCTGTGCCAGATCCACCTCTACTTGCTCATATTTAGACAGGGATGTATTTCTTTAAATATCCACAAAATATATTTCTTACCAAAATACCAGAACATTATTGTATGTATATCCTCAAAGACTAACTTAGGGACTCTTCCCTAATTCTACGTTTTCTAAATCTAGTTTCCAAGTATTCTACTAAACTTCCTCTGATACCAACTGTAAGGACCCAACCCCAGTTGCCCGGAGTTGGTGCCTTATTTGATTACGTTGGCATACATACAAGGAATATGAATCCTGAAGGACCAAGTAGTTGAGTATTATTGGAAACAAGATACATACATAAGTTCATCTTTACATAAGGAAAGGAAAAACAACACTAATTTATTCCACTAGAGTCATTGCATATCCAAGATTATGTTTGAAAGTCATTCAAAAAATACTTCTTCATGTCCGGAGAAAATGAAACAAAAGAAAGGGGTGAGCTCAAATTCTCAGTAAGAGTAAGAAATACAGAGGAAGATAATATAAACATTAGTCATGGTGAATAATTGAAAACACGTGCCTTTAATAATAAACATGAACACATTATTGAAGGAATATGAGATGATTAAATAATTTCATAATAAAAAATAATCATGGGTATTATACTAGTTGAATAACCACATGAAATATCAATATCTGAACTCATAATGATGGAATGCATAAATTTGGACATTCGAAAACATTTTTTCAAAGCCTTGGCCAAGACGTCTAATGATTAACACCTCGGCCAGAATCTATATCACATTGGGAAAGGCCTCAGCCAATTCCACGTCTATTTGTCTCATTAGACCTAATGATACATAGAAGGGCTATAGAGAGCCCCAACCATCACATAATAAGTCCAATGCATTCCTTATATGAGCGGGGATAAACATAAACAACATATACATTCATATTGAAACTATCATATGAAATGTATCAAATTTTCCCCAATTATTGAACATAAACACTAACCCTTCAGAATAATGTGGTGAATGGTTTTAGGATAAATCATCAACAATAGAGTTAGTCATAAACAATTAAATAAAATATGGTATATGACTTTATAAATTACTAATCCCAATAATACCATGGAATCAACAAGAGTGTTTAATTAAATGAAAACACTCTTATAAAATCATCAAGCAATTCATGAGATAAATACTCTTTTATTTTGAAAAGAAGTGTTCTTTTGGAAAAATCGTTTTATAAAACCAGAAGTGAGGTAAGATAGTATTTTCATAATAAAAATATTTTTTTATAATGATAAAGGTTTCCATAAATTGATCATATAGTGCCCTTGAAAATAGGAAATAATTTGAGAAATTCCCTTGGATCGGGCTTGTATTTTGGAAACAACTTTGAATGTTCTTTTAAAAATGTGTAAATGTAAATAAAATAAGCAAGGGTTCTGGGGTATACACATATATATGATACTCACACGGAATATATGATGAGTACATAACAATACATAATAATTTAATTGAGGTAATTAGACAATGAAAGTATCCCGAATTAAAATGGAAGTTCGGGTGGAAAAACCTCACACTTTAAAATCAAATGATTCGTATGCCCCAAAATTAATAACATAAAAATGATAAATTTAATACCATGAAGATAAAGATATTCATGATATGTGACATCAATGTTCAGTATACATACAACATACAAAAGTAATACTAGTGAATATGGAAAATCTCACGAAAATGGAAGTGAGATGGAGAAACCCTTACCTTAACTCCAAACGTGTTCCGATCTTGTACTTATGCTCCTGGAATATGAAATTATACATGTTAATAAATTATTTCAGAACCTTTTAGTCATGTATTTATTTTACCATATTTCTGGTTAGTTCATTTATGTCTTTATTAACATGTTATTGTATTGAATTTTTTCGTTCTGGAGTGTTCGTTTCTCTTATTTTCATATTCGGTTCACTTGTTTTTATGTAATGATGTGGAATGGATGTAAATCTCCATAATTGATATAATATATTATTTATGAACATAAATAGGTGTAATTTTACATTTATATAACTTGTTTACATGGAACGATGATGAATTATCATATATAACTTTAATGATAATTGTTTCGGTTAATTTGTGGGTTTTGATTACAATGAACTCATTTTTAATTATTACCTAACACCATTTGAACAAAGGGATTAGAGAATATTAAATAGGTTATATTATATATAATAATCTTGTTCAACCATAACAATAATGGTTTCATGACCAGAATTTATAATGATAAAAGAAATCAAAAGTCCATCGTCCTTGAATGTGTAAAATTGACACATCTCAGATGGTGTTCTTGCTACTAGTATAAAAGAAGGTAAAAAGGGGGAGATGATGATAACTTATTCCTCTATAATGACAAAATTATAGTACATATAAGGTACTAGAGTCATCACAAAATTTGGATAAATATTGGTAATATAAAAACAAAACAAATGAACTTGAAACGAAAGACAAAGAATTGAAATGAGGAATTTACCTCTTGAACCAAACTTCCTTGAGAACCTCCTTAAGGGAGAGGTATTGGTCTTTTAATGAGACCAAAGCCTGCTGGAAGTGGGAGAGGAGGTTGGGAGGGTATTTGGACAGAATTTGGAGAAGGAACAAGGCTTGATAGGAATTATTGGAAGAGGGGGTTAGAGGGGGTTTTATAGTGGAGGAGAGAGGGGATTTCTTAATATAAAACCCATTAATTTTTTATTTCTTCAAAAGACAAGTAATAGTAAGTATTCCATGACCAAGAACAGTGATTTTATCATGTGAATGAGGATTAAGGGTGGTGACATCAGCCATGATGCTTGGAATAGTCTATTTAGCTTATAATGTATATATATAGTAAATTGATGAATTTTACTATTCATCAAAAAATCAAGTATTCCAGAAAAATCCCAAAAATTTACCCTAACCATTTTTCAATGTGTAGAATCCAAAAATAAAGTCCATTTTAAAAAATAATTTTCTAAATATTATTAATTTAATATTTAATTAAAATCATAATTTATTATCAATCAACCAGTTTTAAAACATTCATTAACTTATTCTAAAATATAGGTATATTATACTTTCAATTTGAATATAATTTATATATTATCATAGGTAATGTTACTATTCATTCGGGTATATCACTATTCATAAGGGTATGTTACTATTTATAAGGGTAAGTTACTATTCACCAAAAATTATGTTTTTCATATTGGACTCTAAATAACTTACTGATCACAACTGTCTATGTCGGATTTTTGAAATTTACATCACAGAAGTGAAAAACTTATGTTTTAAGGGTCCCATATCACTTAGTCGTTAATGTGATTATGACATATTTATAAGAAAGTAATTTCCTTTAATAAAATATTGGGTCATTACATTTCATATCAAATCTATCAAAACTAAAATAAAATTATAAAAACTATTAACTTTTAGATCATCGATCAACTTTTCATTAATATATAGAAAAATATAATAAAGATTCCATCATCACATACCATCTAGTAGAAACTATGTTCTGTGCCACACCAAGTGAAATATTCTTTATTTATTAATGAAATTTCGATATGATTCCACTAAAATGTAAATAAATATAGGACACATAACATTATTTTTACCTTATACACCATATTCACATTCAACAAATTCCTTAAACCTGTAAAATCAATTATAAATATGTCTTCCTCAAAGACATTGTAATAAAACACTGACCATATATTCATGTACATTAAATAAATATTACATGTAGTAACCATGATAAAAATTGTATAGTTTGAATCAACCTTCAATATTGTTTGAAAATCATAGATTAATCTTTTCCATCATTCAATTAATATTCCATCACAAATATCTGTTCCTTATATCATTTCTTACCATTGACCCCTTACTTCAAATGGAAATAACATTTATTCTATAGTTCACTCATTCACCATGGAAACTTAGTAATCTTCTATGATACATTTAATATTACCTAAACACATACACCAGTATCTGGAGGTAAAAAATAATTTATTTACTATCTTTGATATATACATATGCACCACAGAGTAGCACTCCAATCACAAGTTCTTAAAACAAATTCTACACAAATTTTCTTCAATACAAAGTGAAATTACCATTTATGAAATTTTATATATTTGACATTAATATTAAATCTCATAACAGTCCCAAACATCTCTAAAACATTTTTGTTTAGGGATATTTTAGAATATCAGTAGAAATAATTTAGTTTACAACACATGTAAACATTTCTCTATTGTCACACCATTATATATATCCTTCTAAATATTTCCCAGGTTATTCTCTTATTCTAAATATGTATAATGGAAAACATAAAAAAATACCTCATGTAGTCAAAAACAGAATAAATTTTCAACAAGTCATCAAAATGGGTTGATCATAAGTGGTCGAGAAACATGATAAAAAATTGAACCAAGTAGTGTTTTCTATATAATAAATAGACATCAAATATATAATGATATAACATATAAAATGATATATAACAAGGTATAGTAATAAAATTTAGGGAAAAAAATATAGGCATATAGAGAAGAAATATGTCATAAGAAAAATCTTGTTTAATCCTAACATTATGGATGTGATAAAATTCAACGGATTTAAAAATGACATCAACTGGCTTGAGATAACCATAATTTTTTATTATATGGATTGGGTTAACTAATACTATACCCCTGAGCTTGGAAATACAACCATTTTACACATGATCTTGGGATTACCACCCATGTGCCCTTGGTCTTGTGATAATCTACATTTTTCCCTTTTTATGTTATAAGATAAAATAATTAATAGTGCATTGTAATCCCACATAATAACCCTCCCATCTCATAAATATGAACTATAAACATTTTTTCCATAAATAGTTAATAATATATCCCATCATAAAAGAAACCATAGAAGTAAATGGGGGTTTATAACATTTTTAAATTGTGTCAAATGCCATAAATTTAAGAGAAATATTGGTTGATACCCAAAATTTAATCACTAAAAAAGTCGATTTCTCACTGATATTTATGTTGTGAATTGTGAAATTTCACTCCAATGGGTATATATATATATTTTAGATAAGAAGATAAAAGAAAGTGAAATCCAACACATATTTTTCACAAAACATTTTTTAAATTATAAAAAAACTTGATGATGTTATTTAAATTCAAATGTTTCATTTAGGAAGTTAAAATAAAATTTTAAAACAAAATTTTAAATGATAATATATAATTTATACATGAAAAGTAGATATTGGTTTTATAATGGAAGTGTGTAATTAGTGATAAAATATATGATCATGAAATGAAAATCCTTTCCAATATTTTTTTAAAATACCATTACTGAATCCCACATCAAAAAAATATTTAATAAAACATCATTTAAAAAAAATTCAATGGAAATATGAGTATCATAATAAATTATAACCATTTACCTTTCTAAGTGAAGATTTAAAACATTGATTTAATTAAGTATTCAATATATGTATGTAAAATATTAAATAAATATAATGAGAATTATTTTTAACAACCTTATAGATCTATGACAAAATAAATTCATCTTGAAATAATTTTGGAATTATAAATCTAAATTTCATTAGATTGAAACATAAATTGTCATGTAATAAAATATTATTGTGTAATTAAAATACATAGAATATATAATTTCATGTTGATGCACTATGTCAGGACCCCCTCCCCACAATGTGTAACCCTCCTGGGTCGGTACTGTGAGAAGGGAAATAATAACCTGTGAGTCCCGCCACTAGTAGGCCACGGGTTGGTGACAAGCACCGAGGGTATATTAAACACAAAAATGGGAGGCGTTATGATCTAAGAGAACCCATGCAGAAGTGAGAGATATGACAGAAACCAACCAACTCCAATATAGAAAGAAATATAAAATAAATCCCAAGTACACATATGTATTGTCATTAGAAACTAGAACAACTAAAAGGGGGAAACTGCAAGTACCAAAAACAAAGTAAAAATAGTAGCAACCACAATCCCGAACTGCTCCTAGAACCATAAGCTAGTAGAAACCATCATGATCTCCAACATACTCCAAGTGACCTGAAAATATATTTATATAAATAGGGTGAGTATAACTATATACTCAGTAGGATCATCCCCAGAGCCTCTCGTGCAAAATTAAACAAAGCATGTTGAATCATAGTGAACAAAAAGTGGAACTAACTCGTCACCTAAACAGGTATATTAAGTTCCCAGCCTCACTATGGATACTCTCATGAAGTATCAAATAAAATAGTATATAATATAATAAATAATATCTAGGGTACCCTGATACTACTTCCCCACTAGTTTTCCGCTTTACCCCAACATCGCACGTCCTATGCATCTCTCCCCAAAAAGGCTTGCCCGAAAACACCTGGGAGAAGCACCACAACATGCAAATCATGCAAAAAACCACCAAATCCTTGTAAAAAAACTAACCAGGAAGCTTCCGGCAGCCACCATAGCTCACATAACGTGTATCATACGTTGGGAAATATACCTCAAGCCATTACATCGCATACCCCGAGTAAGGATACCCAATCTTTAACAACCTACACGTTACACCTACAGTAGTCTCTAGGAAACTATAACTAGAATATATGTGTGTGAATAAAAACATGCCATTGCAACCCACTACACACATATATAGGGAAAACTAAAAATTGTGCCTACCAGCACAATTAACTACCCATAGAAGATTTTGGGGCCAAAGGGGGTAGTCAGCCATCTATCCTCCCACAAGAATATTGGGGAAAACACCCCCATGGAACAAAATCAAAGGGGTGTCAGTTTCCCTAACTGACAGGGAGGAGCAGTGAATAAAAACAAAAAAAGTACAGAATATACAATATCTCACAAAAACACTATGGGAGTAACCTAGTCTTAGACACAACTGTAGCTAACGTCTCGCCGACTACTGACTGCCACTTCTCTGAATATGTATTCTAAAATCACCAAACCATTTAAAAATATTTAATACATTACATCATTACCTTTTTATTAGTTGAACTTTATATTAATTCATTCTCTAAACCTTAATTAACTATTAATTATTTCTGCATTATCTTTCATTAGCATCACACCCAAAGTTCAATATTCCTTTAAATTGCAACCTTAGCATTGCATCCTAGCAAGTTCAAACCCCATGGGTTAACATCATTTATTAAATCATTTATTAACAACATAATTACTTCTCCATATTCTTAGGAATTCTTCAAAAACATTCTATGCTACTAAACACAAGGGGGATAATCACGATGAGTAGATGAACTACTAGTCGAGTCTTTATCTCCTATAGAAAGAGCATAGACCCATCCTACCTCAGAAAACTAAACATGAAAAGTATGTGGCATACCCCTGCTGTCATAAACCCTTTTATAAGGAGAGTAAGCCAAAAAAGCTACCTTGAGCAATGGGAAATGTAAGGAAGATAAACAACCAATAATAAAAAACAAGGATCCAAACATTCACATCCAACCCATTGCATCATCAATGATGTCCTCTCTGACACCCACATGTATAAACTATTTCATCTCTCCACTCTAGGCGTCAACTGCTACCACAACTAATAGGCCTCCCTAACCACACATATCAAAACTGCCTTCCAAGATCACATCACCATAGAAGTAGCTGGAAAACAAACATCAAGTCAATTGGGCTCTTGGACCTTAAATAAGAAAGATGGTAAATCTGAACCGTACAAGGAATTATCATTATCAAAAAACCAATTCATTAATCCATCTTTAATTAACTGATTTATTATTCTTAGGTTCCATCTTCAGGAAACCTAAACAGAAAGCTATCATAGTTATCAAAATTTGATTTAACATTCTTACATCTTCAATTTTATTAACATCAAATTTCATCAAGATGAACCAGATTTATTTACATGCCTATTTATCTTTATTCAAACAATTATAAATTAATTTCCAACTTTATGTTCATTACCTATTTCCATCCTGAATGAAAATATAAACAAAGAAATCCTAGATATCACTCTATCTATCAAAACAACATGCAATAAAATACTATCAATATCAATTTATTTATCAGTTTCAAATAGTTAATATGTCAATTCCATTATGATACAGTGGAATAAAACATGATAATTATAAATTTTCACATAAAATAATAGAGAATAAAGGAATCCCCTACCTCAAAATTTTCTTAATGTTCTTTATACGAGAAAGATCCACACAATGGATCACGATCGCCTCCTCCTGTGACAACTGCATCAACCAGAGGATGTCGCAACATGACTGCACCAACTGAAACCCAAGAAACTCCATTAGAAGCATGTAGATAAAATTTAATAATATGAAATGTAGAAATATGAGAATATTAATCCAAAATAACAACAATAAATCATACCTTATATCGAAGATTGAGGGATACTGCTTGGTTGCACCAAAACAGGGGTGCACTTGCTGCAAGAAGAATATCGAGGGAAACCAATCCATGGGGGAAAGTGTGATCACACAACTCATACAGAAAGGAAAGAAATGTTCATGTGTCTCACATTAGAGAATAAGGAGGAATAATAATTGTGTAAGATATCTCCTCACATTAAAAGATTTAACGGAGCAGCAGTTTAAGATATGCTAGATTTTCCATTAAAAGAGAATCACATTAACTCACACAGTATGACCATGTAAAAGCATCTTGAGCCTTAAAAAAGTTAATATAGGTGTTATGGGATTTTAATTCGCCTCAAATCCATTATAATAAGGCCTTAAAAGCGTTTTGTGTCAATGAAAACGTTAAATAGGCGAAATGGAAAAAATCTAGAAATTTTAAAAAGGAAATATGAAATAGTTCTGGAAACAATGTTCATGAGTGGTGACACCGTGTCTGTGACACTGTTTCTGTGACACCATGTATGTGAACCCTATCTATGACACTGTGACCCTGAAAATGTGTCTATAAAACCTTTTTTGTGACACAGTTTATGCCACACTGTTTCGGTGACCCTGTGATTGTGACACCATTCCTGTGACACCGTTTCTATCACACTGTTTCTGTGACACTGTAACTGTGACACCGTTTCTGTGACACCGTGACTGTGAAAAAATGATTGTGACACCATTTCTATGACACATTTTTTATTACACCGTTACCGTGACACTATTTCTATGACACCGTTTCTGTGACACTATTTATAAAATTGGGAACACTGTTAACATAACAATAAATTAGGTAAAGGGTTGAGGATGAGTCTCCTTGACCTCCCAAAACACCTCAACCACCCAATTTCAGCTAGGGAATTGACCGGAGTGTTCAGAGACATTACATAAGATACCTCTCAAAACATTTTCATCCTCGATAATCCAAATACAACCCCAAATGTAAAAAACAAAAGCGGTCCAAACACCCACTCATCAAGATATCTCTTAAAAGAGAGAAATCCATAAGAAGAAACAAAATAAATCCATCTTATAAACACAAAAGGTGTATAACCACAAAGTGATCATCGTTACATAAAAAGAGTAAACATCAAACAACTCTGGGTATTGAGATCCTATTTGCAACTCACATTCTGAGGAACTCTCCTTGACACCATAGTGTCTCAATAAGACACGAACCAAGGGGATATAATTCCCACGCTACACCTTCTCATTGCGGTCTTGGATCTCTGTAAGTTTCTCCTCAAAGGTCACATCATCATAAATATCGATCTCTCCCCTATCGATGACGTGAGAGTAATTATGAAGATAATGACAGAGCTGTGACACATGAAAAACATCTTGAATCTGGCTTATCTACGGGGGATGTGCTACTCGATATGCAACATATCCTACATGATACAACACCTCTAAAGGCCCAACAAAGTTTGTAGAAAGCTTACTCCCACGACCAAACCTTCGCAGCCCTTGTCCGGGACTCAACATACGAAAATTGTGATCCCCAATATCAATATCTAAGGGTATCTTACTTTGATCGGCATATGACTTCTGATGATCTTGTGCTGCATTGATTCTCTCAATAATCACCCAAACCATCTTTGTTATATTCTGCACTCGTTTCTTTCCAAGAATTGCTTACTCTCTGACCCCAGTCCAACACAACGGGGAACAGAAATGTCGGACATACAAGGATTCAAATGGTTCCATACCAATAGTGGAGTGAAAAATATTGTTGTAAGAGAACTCTACCATGGGTATGTGCTTCATCCACGAACCTCCTAAATACAAGACACCAGATCACTACATGTCTTCAAGAGTCTGGATAGATTTCTCTATCTAATCATCATTTTTTGGATGAAAAGAAGTGTTAATGCATAACTGAGAACCAAAACCATACTAGAGACCTCTAGACATGCTAGATTTGAAACAAGGATATCAATCAGAAATGATCATCCTTAGGAATCTTTGAAGTCTCACCACCTCTTATAGATACTACCTCGACAAAAATTCCACTAATCATGACACCATGATCGCTATAAAGTGGTCTGATTTTGATAAATGATCCACTACCACCCAAATAGCATCATGTACTCCCTAAGATTGAGGTAAACCAGTAAAAAATTCCATTTAGATGTCCTCCCACTTCCACTGAGGACCATCTAAGCACTGGAGCAGACCACTAGGAACACGGTGTTCACCCTTCACCTTATGGCAGACCAAACATTGAGACACAATCTCTGCAACTGCACACTTCAGCCAAGGCCACCAAAACTGACTCATCATGGATCATTACATCATTGTCATTCCAGGATGTACTGCTAAATGTGAACTATGGAACTCTCGAAGAACCGTCTCACACATGGCTTAAAGAACAAGATGTCTACTGTGATACAACACTAGGTGTTGTTCATTCTCGGACCAACTATCATGGGCTCACCACAAAGAACTCGGTATCTCCAGACATCCTTCTCTAGATTCCCCAATTAGGACTCTTCCACCTACTACACTAGAGATGACTACACGGTTATCTAGAAAATACATCTTCTACCCCCAACTTCTCCCATATCGATATGTAGTACTGAATGTTCTCCTATTACTCTCCAAGAATCACCAGATTCACACACTACATAACTACGTGACTTCCGGATTAGGGAAAAACCAACAACATTTCCCATCCCAATTGTATATGATTTTTGAAATTTGTATTATTGTTAGAACTCTATCCACCGACGCTATCACAAGTTCAAGTCATGCTAGAAGAAAACATACCTCATGCTCTTATGATCGGTGAAAACCACAAAGCGCTCGCCAATGAGGTAATGTCTCCACAACTTTAGAGAAAGCACCACGGCTATCAACTTATGATCATGGGTGTCATAGTTAACTTCATGGGGATGCAACTTCTTTGAATGATAAGAATCAATTGATCTCTACTACATCAAAACATAGCCTAACACTAGATGTAAAGCATCACATAAACATCAAATTGAACTCCCTCTATTGAAATGAAATGAACTAGAGCACAGACCAATATCTCCTTAAGATACTCAAAATCATCCTGAAACTAATCAATCCACATAAATGCAAGATCCTAGTTGGTAAATGATGTTAGAGGAGTCGCAAACCAAGAGATATCGGCTATGAAATACCTGTAGTAGTATATGAGACTAATGAAACATGACACCTCTGCCCCAGTCTTGGGGGATGCCAAAGACACAAATGCATATATCCTTGTTGGATCCACACCTACTCCCTACTGGGACCAAACATACCCAATGAAATGGACTTTTTGAGCCCAAAACTCACACTTTTCCAACTTCCCAAACACTTGTTGTTGATAATGAACTCCCAAAATGGCGTGTAGATGCTCTGTATTTTCGTCCTCAGACGTGGAGTACAGAAGGATGTCATAGATAAAAACCACCAAGAACTTTTTGAGGAACTCATGGAACACATCGTTCATCAATCCCATGAACTCATCTGGAGAATTCATCACACTTAATGGAATTACAACGAACTTATAATTCCCATGATGACAAAAAAAAGCCATCTTCAGGATATCGTCATCCTTCACCCGCATCTGATGATATCCGGACCGCAAGTCAATATTTGAGAACTAAATTTCACCCTTCAGTTGATCGAATAAATCATCAATCCATGGAAGATGATATCGATTATTCACTATCACTTTGTTTAGGACTTGATAATCGATACGCAACTGCAAACTGACGTCAGCCTACTTCATGGAGAAAACTAGTGCACCCCATGGTGACACACCGGGCCAATAAAAACATCACTGTAATAGACCATCAATCAAAATATGTAGCTCTCATAACTCATAAGGGTACATAATATATGGATACATAGAGATAGAATATTCTCCTCGATGTATCACGATCGCAAACTCGATCTCTTGTCGAGGGGGTAATGTTACAACAACTTCTAGAAAGACATTCTGGTACTCTTATACGGCCCTTTGGAAACTCAAACTAGTGAACCTCTGAAGAACTCATCATCCTCTCATCCAACATTTATGATATGGACGAAACACACACTTAACCCATCCAAGTGTCTTGATCTCCAACAAACTCAACTAGCTCTCCATCTGCATCGAAGAACACCACCTGCCTTCTGAACCAATCCATGATATCCTGCACTGAAAACAACCACTCCATGCCGAGGATGAAATCATATAGTTGTATCCATAAACAAAGGAAATATCCCCAAGAGAGGTTCTTGTCTAGAACTAGGTCACAAAATCTACATTCTTCAAACAAGTCATATCAACCTCTAACTAGCGTACTCAACGCCAAGGGCACAAGAAGCCTCTTTACCTCAAGTCCCAATGTATGGAAAAGTGTTGGTGATATGAAGGAATGTGTCTCTCTTGAATCCAAAAAGGGATATTCCAAGGTAGAAAACAAGCGTAGTGTACCTCGAATGATGTCTGGATCATCTAGAGATGGCGTTGCTAAAGCATGAAGATGACTGTAACCTCCGCCTTGGCCTCTCTAACATAGATGATGACCACCATCATGGATGTTCTCTTCTCTCTGACGATAGAGGGAATCACGAGGTTTTCCTCTGCCTTCCACATCTACCCTCTACTTATCCAATGTTGGTGTAACCTACTGCTTCTGCATCGACTAGAACTACCTTAACAGAGGAACATGAAGAGGAACTCCTGGTGAATTGTGAATACTCTTAAAAGTCAGGCACTCTCACTGCTGATGTCCTCGCCCTCCACAAGAAAAAAAAGTGTCTGATCCCTTGGTATATGCTCGAGAGCTTCTGCCCCAGGAGAAACGAGATATTGAGGTCTCGGTCCTAACCCTGGATGAACAAAAAAACTTCTGCCTTGAAAACTAGGAACCCCCGACCACATCTCCTCTTCATGAGGAATTATTATGACTCCCCTACCATGATGATCCTATTTTGGACAACGTCATCTCAATGACATATACCCTCTCTAGCACCTGATGATATGTCCTAAACATAAATGGGGTGACTAGGAATTGTATCTCTAGTTGAAAAGCCTCCTTGAAATTCCTGACCCTGGACTCCTCATCCAGAAACAGGTCTAAGGAATATCGTAAAAAGATCTTGAAATGGATTCCAAACTCTCACACACCGGAGCTCCCCCTATTGAAGGGTAAGTAGATCCTGGAGACTAGACACCTTCGCAGTCAAAGATAGAATCCTGAATATAAACATGTCTAGGAACTCCTCCAAAGATATCATTGACTCCTCATGATCCCTAATGAATAATAACCACGACTGCCTCACTGATCAACGCAAAATCGTCACCATCAAAGAAAACAAGTGCTTTTTCCAAGCATGGATTGAATTGAAACCTATCTCAACCTCCTCTAACTATTATTCTATGACTGTATCTGAAATGGATCCCACATACTTTTGAAAACACCTACACCAAAAATCTCGTAGTTTCCTTCTCCAAATTTCCTCAACATCAACCTCTACCCTATGATGATCTGCTGGCATAGCATGTCAGAGATCCTCTATGTGATCCTGATGAGGATTTCAACCTGAATTCATACCTGTTAAATAACACTATTAGATCTCCTAAACCTGTAATATAGAAGAATAAATATTAATTAATTAATTATTTTCTTTTACTCATTTTAATTTAACATATTCTAAGGTATACCCATTCAAACATAGGCACAATGGAGAATGATTCATGATCCTATCCTATGTCTCAACCCTAAAACTAGTATCAACTCATTAAGTATCCATTGTAAACTTTATGGTCCATGCATTAGTTTATAGGGGGCACTAAACGCCTATGTCTTAGTCGGTCCCAAGTGTTTACATCACTTGCTAAACTTGACTAGCATTGTTTCCCTACCAACACTTGCAACCTCATCTGTGCCAAACACTAAATTCCATTCTATCCCTCAACCTCACTCTGATACCACTCTGTCACGTCTCCCTGCAAACAATGTGTACCACTACTGGGCCGACAATTTGAGAAGGGGGATAATGACCCCCGAGTCTCACCTCTAGTGGGACTGGTTTTGGCGACTAGCACCGAGGGTATAGTAAACACACAAATGGGATGAATTACCCTCTAAAAGAAGACATGTAGAAACGAGAGATAAGACAGACACCATCCAACTCCCAAATAGAAAAAAATATAAAATAAAACCCATGTACACATATGTAATGTCATGCAAAAATACAACAAATGAAATAGGAAAATTGCAAGTACCCAAAATAAAGTAAAACGGTAGCAACAACAAGCCCTAACACCTCTTGAAACCCCAAGCTAGTATAAACTAGCTTGGTCTCCTACTTTATCCAAGTGACCTGAAAAACAATATATATATATAGGGTGAGTATTAAAATATACTCAGTAAGATCCTCCACCGACTCTCTCATTTAAAAGTAAAGATAGCATGCTAAAGCATAGTGAATAAAAAGTTGAACAACCTCATCACATAAACATGTATACTATGTTCCCTACCTTACCATGACAACTCACACCAAGTATTTAATACAAGAGTTTATAATATAATAATGAATATAAAGGGTAACCCATTACTACATCCCCACTGCTTTGCTACTTTTCCCCACCATTGTGTGTCCCAAGAATCTCCCTCTAAAAATTATTCACACAGACACCTGGGCGAAGAACCACAACATGCACCTCATGAAACCAAACCACCACGTCCAAGTAAGAAAAGTAACTAAGTACTTTCTCGGATACACCACAGTTCACATAATGTGTATCATAGGTTGGGAATTGTACCTCTAGACATAACATCCCATAAAATGAGTAATGATCTTCAAGTCATCACAGCCTACACGTTACACCTATAATAGTCCATAAGAAACAATATCCAGAATATATGTGTGTGAATAACCACAAGACATTACATTCTTCTACACACATATATGGGTAAAACTAACTGTTGTTCCTACTAGAAAAGGTAACTATAAAGGTAAGGTATCAGGGCCAAATGGGGTAGTTAGCCATCCATCCTCAAACCAAAATGTTGGGAAAAACACCCCCAGGGCTCAGAATCCTCGGGGTGTTAGTTTCCGTAACTGATGGGGGAGAGTACTGTATAGAAACAGAAAAAGTACAGAATATACTATATCTCACAACCACACTATGGGCATAAACTATTCTTAGACTCAACTGCATCTAATGTCTCTCAGACTCCCTACTACCACTTTTATGACTAGGTATCCTATAATCACACAACCATTTAAAGAGCTATAATACATTACTTCATTCACTTTATATCAGTTCAATATTATGTTAATTAATTATTTAAACATTAATCAACCATTAATAATTTCCACATTATATTTCATTAGCATCACAACCAATTTTCACTATTCCTTAAAATTGCAACCACATCATTGTGTCCCAGTAAGCTAAAACCCCATGTGTTAATGTCATTTATTAACAAAATAATTACTTTCCAATATTCTTAGTCAATCTAGAAAAACAATATAATCCACTAAACACAAGGGGGATCAACACAGTGAGTAGATGAACTTCCAGTCGAGTCTTTGCCGCATATAGCAATAGAATAGACCAATAATCCCACGAGACAGTACTACAACTTGGCCCTTTATCAGCGCTAAAAACCGACATTAACAGTGCTAGAAAAGCGTTGTCAATGCCGACATAGAAAAGGGGGGGGGTCGCCTTTATCAGCACTCCGAGAAGCGCGGATATAGGATACCTTGATCAGCGCTAAAAAAAGTGCTGATAAAGGGTGTCCTTTATCAGCGTTTTTTAGCGCTGATAAAGGTCTCCTATATGGGAGCTTGTCGGAGCGCTGATAAAGGGACCCTTTATCAGCGCTCCACTAGCGCTGTTAAAGGTGTCCTTTATAAGTGCTCAAAAAATCGCTGATAAAGGCACCATCGCCTGCACCTTCAAAACAGAACTTGCACACCAGAATACCTGCATAATGTAGCACATGCACACCTGCACACCATAGCACCCACACAAAATATTTTGACCGACAATGGTATATACATTTACTTAAAATCATGAATACAAAAAAACACATTTCTATATACATTTCAAACATTGTTTTACATGGTTACAATTACAATTATTCAACAAAAGTTATAAACATTCATGTTTCATCCTTTGATATATGTGATCCACTCTCGACGGTATTTGTTGCCAAAACAAAGCATCCGAACTCAAGGAAAAAAATCACCTATATAAGAAAACAAATATTATGTTAGTAATGTAATAATGAAATAAATTAAAATAGTAATATGAAAGAATACATTAATATGGAAATGTGAAACTAAAATATGAAATTTTAAACTCAAATTTTTTCATTTTCAAAATAATGAAAGTTAATAATGTAAAATCAATATGTTTTTGATTGATTTATCTCATTTAATAAATACTAATTCCTTATCTAATGAAAAGATTAACCGGTCACACTGTGTGTCATATTGAGGTGCGGTCGATTTGTATATATCACAAATGACTCATGGATCGTTGTCCTAATATTTCAAAACAATCCGAATGCATTTTCTCAGTATTCCGTATGTCAGTAGTGTTATTTTCCAAAGTTTATCTCAATTAGAAACTGATATCAGACACTTTTAGACATACCAGTCACACCGTGCGTCGGATTGAGGTGAGGTCGATTCGTACACATCAAAAATGACTTATGGATCGTTTTCCGAATGTTTCAAAACAATCCGAATGCGCTCTCTCGGTATTCCGTATGTCAGTAGTGTTGTTTTCCCAATTTTATCTCAATTTGAAACTGATATCAGACACTTTTTGCCATACCGGTCACACCGTGCGTCGGATTGAGGTGCGGTCGATTCATACACGTCAAAACTGACTCAAGGATCATTTTCATAATGTTTCAAAACAATTGGAACCCGTTTTCTCACTATTCCGTATGTCAGTAGTATTGTTTTCTAAAGTTTATGTCATTTTCAAATTGATATCAGACACTTTTAGCCATACCGGTCACATAGTGCGTCGGATTGAGGTGTGGTTGATTCATACATGTCACAAATGACTCGTGGATCATTTTCTTAATGTATCAAAACAATCCGAACACATTTGCTCAGTTTTCCATATGTTAGTAGTGTTGTTTTCTAAAGTTTATGTCAATTTCAACATGATATCAGACACTTTTAGCCATACCGGTCACACTGTGCATCGGATTGAGGTACGGTCAATTCATACAAGTCATAAATGACTCATTGATAGTTTTCCTAAAGTATCAAAACAATCTGAATACGTTTTCTCAGCATTCCGTATGTCAGTAGTGTTGTTTTCCAATGTTTATCTCAATTTGAAACAGATATCAGACACTTTTAGCCATACCGGTCACACCGTGAATCGGATTGAGGTGCGGTCAATTCGTACACGTCAAAAAGGACTCGTGGAGAGTTGTACTAAAGTATTAAAACAATCCGAATGCGTTTGATCAGTTTTCTGTATGTCACATATGTTGTTTTCTAAGGTTATGTCAATTTCAAACTGATATCAGACACTTTTCGCCATACCGGTCACACCGTGTGTTAGATTGAGGTGTGATCGATTCGTACACATCAAAAATGACTCATGTATAGTTTTCCCAAAGTATCAAAACAATCCGAACGCGTTTGCTCAGTATTCCGTATGTCATTAGTGTTGTTTTTGACAGTTTATCTCAATTTGAAACTGATATTAGACAATTTTAGCCATACCGGTCACACCGTGCATCGGATTGAGGTACGGTCGATTATTATACGTCAAAAATGACTCATGGATCGTTTTAATAAAGTTTCAAAACAATCAGAATGCATTTTCTCGGTATTCCGTATGTCAGTAGTGCTGTTTTCCAAAGTTTATCTCAATTTGAAACTGATATCAGACACTTTTAGCCATACCGTTCACACCGTGCATCAGATTGAGGTGCGGTCAATTCGTACACGTCAAAAATGACTCATGGATCGTTGTACTAAAGTTTCAAAACAATTCAAATGCATTTTCTTGGTATTCTTTATGTCAGTAGTGTTGTTTTCTAAAGTTTATGTCATTTTCAAACTGATATCAGACACTTTTAGCCATACCGGTCACACCGTGTGTCGTATTGAGGTGCGGTCAATTTTTAAAAATCAAAAATGACTCATTGATCTTTTTCCTAAAGTTTAAAAACAATCTGAATGCGTTTTCTCGGTATTCCATATGTAAGTAGTGTTGTTTTCCAATGTTTATCTCAATTTGAAACTGATATCAGACACTTTTATCCATACCGGTCACCAACTGTTTCAGATTGAGGTGCGGTCAATTAGTACACGTCAGAAATGACTCGTGGATCGTTTTCCTAATGTTGCAAAACAATCTGAACATGTTTTCTCGGTGGTCCGTATGTCAGTAGTGTTTTTTTCTAAAGTTTATGTCATTTTCAAATTGATATCAGACACTTTTAGCTATACCGGTCACACCGTGTGCCGGATTGGGGAGAGGTCAATTCGTACATGTCACAAATGACTCATGGATCGTTTTCCTAATGTTTCAAAACAATCCGAACATGTTTTCATGGTATTCCGTATGTTAGTAGTGTTGTTTTCCAAAGTTTATCTCAATTTGAAACTGATATCAGACACTTTTAGCCATACCGGTCACACCGTGCGTCGGATTGAGGTGATGTCGATTCATACACATCAAAAATGACTCTTGGATCATTGTCCTAAATTTCAAAACAATCCGAACGTGTTTTCTCGGTATTTCGTATGTCAGTAGTGTTGTTTTCCAAAGTTTATCTCAATATGAAACTGATATCAGACACTTTTAGCCATACCGGTCACACCGTGCGTCGGATTGAGGTGCGGTTCATTCGTACACATCAAAAATGACTCGTGGAACGTTTTCCTAATGTATCAAAACAATATGAATGCGTTTTCTATGTATTCCATATGGCAGTAGTGTTGTTTTCCAATGTTTATCTCAATTTGAAACTGATACCAGACTCTTTAAGCCATACCGGTCACACCGTGTGTCAGATTGAGGTGCGGTCAATTTTAACACGTCACAAATGACTCATGGATCATTTTCCTAATGTTTCAAATCAATCTGAACGCATTTTCTTGTTATTCCATATGTCAGTAATGTTGTTTTCTAAATTTTATGTCTTTTTCAAACTGATATCAGACACTTTTAGCCATACTGGTCACACCGTGTGTCGGATTGAGGTGCGGTCGATTCGTACACGTCACAAATGACTCGTGGATCATTTTCCTAAAGGATCAAAGCAATCCGAACGTGTTTGCTCGGTATTCCATATTTCAGTAGTGTTGTTTTCCAAAGTTTATCTCAATTTCAAACTGATATCAGACACTTTTAGCCATACCGATCACACCGTGCGTCATATTGAGGTGTCGTCAATTTGTACACATCAAAAATGACTTGTGGATCGTTTTCCAAAAGTTTCAAAACAATATGAACGTGTTTGATTGGTATTCCATTTGTCCGTAGTGGTGTTTTCTAAAGTTTATGTCATTTTCAAACTGATATCAGACACTTTTAGCCATATCGGTCACACAGTGCATCAGATTTAGGTGAGGTCGATTCATACACGTCAAAAATGACTCATGGATCGTTGTCCTAATGTTTCAAAACAATATGAATGCGTTTGCTCGGTATTCTGTATGTCAGTAGTGTTGTTTTCCAAAGTTTATCTCAATTTGAAATTGATATCGGACACTTTTACCCATACCGGTCACACCTTGCGTTAGATTGAGGTGCGGTAGATTCATACACGTCACAAATGACTCATGGATCGTTTTCCTAAATTTTCAAAACAATACTAATGCGTTTTCTCAGTATTTTGTATGTCAGTTGTGTTGTTTTCTAAAGTTTATGTCATTTTCAGACTGATATCAGAAACTTTTAGCCATACCGGTCACACCGTGCATCAGATTGAGGTGCGGTCGATTCGTACACGTCACAAATGACTCGTGGATCGTTTTACTAAAGTATCAAAATAATCCGAACGCATTTTATCGGTATTCCCTATGTCAGTAGTGTTGTTTTCCAAAGTTTATCTCAATATGAAACTGATATCAGACAGTTTTAGCCATACCAGTCACACCGTGCATCAGATTGAGGTGCGGTCGATTCTTACACGTCACAAATGACTTGTTGATCGTTTTCCTAATGTTTCAAAACAATTCGAATGTGTTTTCTCGATATTCCGTATGTCAGTAGTGTTGTTTTCTAAAGTTTACGTCATTTTCAAACTAATATTAGACACTTTTAGCCACACCGGTCACACCGTGCATCGGATTGAGGTGTGATCGATTCGTAGACATCAAAAATGACTCGTGGATCATTTTCCTAAAGTATCAAAACAATCCGAATGCATTTTCTCAGTATTCCGTATGTCAGTAGTGTTGTTTTCCAAAGTTTATCTCAATTTGAAAACTGATATCAGACACTTTTAGCCATACCGGTCACATCGTGCATCGGATTGAGGTGCGGCCGATTCGTACACATCAAAAATGACTCTTTGATCGTTTTACTAAAGTTTCAAAACAATCCGAACGCGTTTTCTCAGTATTCCATATGTCAATAGTGTTGTTTTCCAAAGTTTATCTCAATATGAAACTGATATCAAACACTTTTAGCAATACTGGTCACACCATGCGTCGGATTGAGGTGCGATTAATTCGTACACGTCAAAAATGACACGTGGAATGTTGTACTAATGTATCAAAACAATATGAATGAGTTTTATCGGTATTCCGTATGTCAGTAGTGTTTTTTTTCCAAAGTTTATCTCAATTTGAAACTGATATCAGACACTTTAAGCCATACCGGTCACACCGTGCGTCAGATTGAGGTGCGGTCGATTTTTACACGTCAAAAATGACTTGTCGATCATTCTCCTAATGTTTCAAAACAATCCAAATGCATTTTCTTGGTATTCCGTATGTCAGTAGTGTTGTTTTCTAAAGTTTATGTCATTTTCAAACTAATATTAGACACTTTTAGCCATACTGGTCACACCGTGCATCGGATTGAGGTGCGGTTGATTTGTACGCGTCACAAATGACTCGTGGATCATTGTCCTAAAGGATCAAAACAATCCGAACGTGTTCGCTCGGTATACCTTATGTCAGTAGTGTTGTTTTCCCAAGTTTATCTCAATTTCAAAGTGATATCAGACACTTTTAGCCGCACTGGTCACACCATGCGTCGGATTGAGGTGCGGTCAATTCGTACACGTCAAAAATGACTTGTGGATTGTTTTCCTTACGTTTCAAAACAATCCGAATGCGTTTGATTGGTATTCGGTTTGTCTGTAGTGTTGTTTTCTAAGTATATGTCATTTTGAAACTGATATCAGACACTTTTAGCCGTATCGGTCACACCGTGCATCGGATTTAGGTGAGACCGATTCATACATGTCACAAATGACTCATGGATCATTGTCTTAATGTTTCAAAACAATATGAACGCGTTTTCTTGTTATTACGTATGTCAGTAGTGTTGTTTTCCAATGTTTATCTCAATTTGAAACTGATATCGGACACTTTTAGCCATATCGATCACACCATGAGTCAGATTGACGTGCGGTCGATTCATACACGTCACAAATGACTCTTGGATCGTTTTCCTAAAGTTTCAAAACAATAAGAATGCATTTTATCGGTATTCTGTATGTCAGTAGTGTTGTTTTCTAAAGTTTATGTCATTTTCAAACAGATATCAGACACTTTTAGCCATACTGGTCACACCATGCATCAGATTGAGGTGAGGTCGATTCTTACACGTCAAAAATGACTCGTGGATTGTTTTCCTAAAGTATCAAAACAATCCGAACGCATTTGCTCGGTATTCCGTATGTCAGTAGTGTTGTTTTCCAAAGTTTATCTCAATATGAAACTGATATCAGACACTTTTAGCCATACCGGTCACATCGTGCATCAGATTGAGGTGCGGTTGATTCTTACATGTCACAAATGACTCGTGGATCGTTGTCCTAATGTTTCAAAACAATCCGAATGTGTTTTTTCGATATTCAGTATGTCAGTAGTGTTGTTTTCTAAAGTTTATGTCATTTTCAAACTGATATCAGACACTTTTAGCCACACCGGTCACACCGTGCATCAGATTGAGGTGTGATCGATTCGTACACATCACAAATGTCTCGGGGATCATTGTCCTAAAGTATCAAAACAATCCGAACGCGTTTTCTCGGTATTCCGTATGTCAGGAGTGTTGTTTTCCAAAGTTTATCTCAATTTCAAATTGATATCAGACACTTTTAGTCATACCGGTCACACCGTGCGTCGGATTGAGGTGCGGTCTATTCGTACACGTCACAAATGACTCGTGGATCGTTTTCCTAAAGTTTCAAAACAATAAAAATGATTTTTATTGGTTTGACGTATGTCACTTATGCTGTTTTCTAAAGTTATGTCAATTTCAAACTGAGTAGTAGGAATTCACTAATCTAAGGATATGAAACATAATAAAGTGAGATCATAGATGCTAAATAAGTGTAAAGGGAGATATCAATGACCATATAAAGATAACATAAGTATTAGGAATTCATATTCATTGTCCTATTTGTTTACATTCTTCCATCAGGTACGCTGCCCATTCGTTTCTAAAGACATTTATATCATCTTCTGAATAAGAGTTTTTGCGAGAGTCATAGTAGTATTGAAAAAATATAAATACACAAAGGATTAATAATTATTTTAAATGAAGTAGTAATTATTTTCAAAAATACCTCTTCATGGATGCTAGTTTGTTCATGAAATATGATCTCTTTCATAAATTTAGAAACATAATAACCGATGTCCTTGTCGTTTGTTTGTTTCAGACACTACAGAAACATCGAGAAAAATAAGTAATTTGTTTTGATATATATTTGGATAGTGAAATATAATTATATATACCCAGATACTTCTCCATTTGTAGATATTGAGGGCATTATCGTCCTTATGCCCTGGATTCATTCCAGCCTTTAGACGATATTCATACACCACCCTATCATAACAAAATCCTCATTAAAAGATAATATAAATTATATAACTAGATATTTAGTTCTAAAATGTTGGATCTAGTGTATTACAAATTGAAAATTGCCATCATGTGTGGTCGGTTAGTTGGATATCCATGCAGTGAATCCAGAAAATAAATCTTTGGAGTATCCAAATTGACTGCAATGAGCATCCAATGTTCCCTAAAAACACAAAAATAAATAAGTACTGATAGAAATGGAAATATAATTTATATGATTAAAATGTAGAGTTTTACCCTTGCAACGTTGGTATTAAAAAGAGTATGTTAGTCGTAATTATTCTTTGAAACGGTCTGAACAGATTTGACATTAATTCAGCATGAAAATTAGAATCTAATTATTCTCGTTGTGTAGAAATGGTGTGAGGACTAAAGAGTCCAAATTTGTATTCATGAGAAAATCCCTTCAATTGTTTTTCATATATATGCCTATGAAAAATATGAGATGTATTTAGCCATAATTATCAAAGTATATCATCTGCTGTAAAATCAAATCATGAAAACATACCTCATGTATACATTTATAACTGAGGTGCCTAGCCAGTCGTATTTGATGATCTTAGAAATAGCATCTGCACTAACAAAATATAATGTTTCCTCTCCGTAAATATATTTTTTACAAACAATTTTATGACTCTTTCCATCTTTCATTTTCATATCCACATGAGCTTCCAATGATATTAAATGTGGATATAGAACAGGTGGGGTGAACGCGCTCTCAGTAGATCGTTTTGATCGGTTGGTTGATCCAATGTTGGAGTCGCTCTTTCATTTTAGCTTCTCCATTTTTCCATCTGTAATAACATTCATTGGTTCAGCCATTTTCTAATTTAATGTTAAAGGTTTTGCTTGAAAAATGAATTTGAAATGAATACCTCTTGGTCGACATGTTTTTTTACAAGATTCGACGACCATGCAACGAATGTTCCAACAACTTTTTCCACTGTATGAATGTCATCATCGTCATTTGGCATGGGTATCTCGGCGCTCGGCTCATGATCTACGTTAATCGACACTTTTACATGACTGGTTGGAAGTGGTCTGGAGTGTAGCGTGTCATTCTGTATATTGAACACCGTAGCCCTCACTACAAGGCGATGGGTGGGAGTTGACAAATATAAATCACAGTCATTTTCACCCTGTAGAATATCATTAAATGAAAGGTATCAATGTCTATGTGATTCACATTTCACAAAAACTAATATTATAACATTAATTACCTCGGTTAAGTCAGGTCTTTGAGGGGAATGACTCGCGTCAAAGCTGGTGAGGGGTGGATCTTCTCGCGCGGATTGTTTTTTGAGTTGTTTGTTCTCTTCGCCTCTCCTCCATCAAACTCTTTAGCATCTATCCCTGAGTTTGGAATAGTTCTTAAAGGGTAGCTACCCTATCTCTCATTACATGAAATTATTTAGTTTTTTCATCCTCTTGTTTTTTTTCTGAAAATATGCCCGCAGTGACACCCCAAAACCCACACCTCTGACGCGGCCATACTGTTCTTGCTGTTTCAAGGCCGTTGAAAGTATGTCTGCATCCGGTGCAGGTGTTGTTGATTCCTGTGACTATGTCAAATAAAAAATATGAAAAAATAAGTAAGCATCGTTATGTAATAGTGATTTAAAGCAAACCAAGTTTATATTTTGTCATACTTACACATGTTTCCCACACTTTTTGTGTGTTTTAATCTACCAGTTTCCCCTCTTTATTAACACGAGCCTCCTTCTATAGCACATGGCGTGGAATGGAACTGACTTGATATTTTGCTTCATCAATCTTCATATAAATAGAGAAACATGGTTACAGTGTTGTTTTATGTCACATAAAATTATTACAGTACTTCTAAAATACGTACCAATTGTTTTTCAACTGAAGCGTACCCCAGCCTTGCTTTACGGTAGTGGTATGCTGGTTTTGCTACCCATTCTTTATTTTCAGCACTCAGTTGCTGTTTTATAAATAAAAACATGTCAATCAACGTGATGAATACAAGAAACGTTACACAATGTGTAACCAAACACAATGTACCTAAAAATTTTGTTCCACACGACGGTGGAAAAATGCATCCCACATTCCTTGGGATATCAAGTGTGCATAAAGAGGAGGCGGGTGCGGCTTGATATTGCCTTCGGCATCTTTCAGATGATGTTTCGTTAAAATGGTGCAAAAGCCTCTATGAATCCTTCCTGCCAGCCTTAAAACATATTCTTTGGGTGAAATATCTACTATAAATGCACTCTGCAAGAGATGATGAAGGGTTAGTCAATATTTTAGTATTTTATGTTATTTTAATAAATAAAATAGATGATATGATAATGTTACCATAATATCTTCCCACATTAATGTTTTCAACCCACTGACAACATGGTTCCACGACTCTACATCAATCGGCACGCGTAGTCGAGTGATGATTCCAATGTAGCTACTAAACATGGCTTTGTTGGGGTTTACATGTTGGCCTAGTTTATTCCATCCCACCTCATATTTGATGCCTTTTTTATTTTTCCTTAAGGATTTGGGCTAAAACTGTCAAACTACGGCGCACCTATTTTTTTTTGTCGCTAGGGTTTCATCGCCTACCATTTCCTCAGTTTCTGCATCATCATTTTGTTTCTCCGAAGCGCTAGCATCGGCACTGGAACCAGCTGCAACAGGCTGAGAGACCTGTTGTACCTCAGCAGTGGGACCAGCTGCAACAGGTTGAGAGACCTGTTGTCTCTCAGCAGTGGGACCAGTTGCAACATGTTGAGAGACGTGTTGTGTCTTGGGATTGGGTGCATCAGCAGGTGAAGAAGTCATTATCTACAGAAGTGGTTTACCATTTAATTTAGATCACATAAAAGAAGCAGCGAACATATAATAACATAATGTAACACAATATATATTACAATAAAAATCAATAACCTAATTATTGAACTCTCTAGTTTTTAACGGCTGAAGGGATTTGACCCCTCTATCAACTATCCATATCCCTTCATTGTGGTCTCCTCTGACATACAAAAAATCATCTACATTGGGACCACTGCGAAATGATTGCGAAGTCCCAATGAAAGGGTAATCTTCCGTTGAATTTTCATCCGACCCTTCAGCTGTTTTGGTCGATAACAAAACGATTGAGCAGTTTCGGTTTGCGGGATCTGGAACATAAAATACTTTCACTGTATGTGATGCCATTATAAATGGTTCGTCTTTCTCCCCTTCCTTACTGAAATCAAATTTCACCAATCCCAAATCATTTATTTTAACAGCACTCCTGTTATCAACCAACTTTCATTGAAATATCAAAACTTGAAATTCCGTATAATTCGACTCCCATATTTGTTTGATGATGCCAAAGTATGACATATTCGAATAAATTGGATTTCTGTCCTTAGCACCGGAAACATGCATCACTTCAGCCACAAGTGTAACCCCACTATTCTGCATGGTACTTTCTTCATAATGTTCATTAGTATAAAATGTATAACCATTAACTACATAAGAAATGTAAGATAATGAATACACATTTGGTCCTCCGGCTTTCCATCGAAGTCATTCCGAAATTGACTCTGTATTTTCATATGACTTCTTAAAAATATGATCTCGATACCATCCTATAAACTGTCGATTATGTGTATCTGATATCCATTTTTCAGCCATAGATGTATTCAAATGCCTAAGAATTTCTTTGTGGATTTCAACATATGGGTCAATGTCGAAACTGTTATGCAAAACATAAAGGTGGGCCTACTCCCGATCTGTAATATTGATTGTGACAACCTTTCTTCCAGAAATTCCTTCACCCACAAGCCGCCCAGTGTGACGAGATTTCGGTAAGATAATGCTTTCCACACCAGACAAGTATTCTGTATAGAATTCAATGGCTTCCTCAACAATATATCACTATGCAATACAACCCTCTGGCCGACTTCGATTTTTGACATACCCTTTCAAAATATTCATATACCATTCAATGGGGAACAACCATCTGTAATTTACAGGACCACATAGTTGAATCTCTCTCACCAAGTGGACCATCAAATGAACCATCATATCAAGAAATGAAGGTGTGAAGAACATTTCTAATTCACATAATATGATGGCAATTTCCTTTTCCATAGCTGGAAATTTCGCCGGGTCTATAACTTTGCTTCATATAGCTTTGAAAAAGAAATACAGTTTCGTTAATGTATGGCAGAAATTCTTGGGCAAAATGCAACGTAATGAAATTGGAATGAGATTTTGCATCAAAACATGATAGTCATGTGATTTCATACCTTTTAAATTCAAGTATCTCATTGACACGAGGTTACTGATATTTGACGAATACCCCTCTGGAACCTTTACGTCCTTCAAGAAGTTGAAAAACTAATATCTCTCCTGCCTGGAAAGAGTGTAAGCAGTATGAGGAAGAAATGTTTGTTTTTCACCCTTCACTGGTGCCAACTCTTCTCGTATTCCCATCTCAACCATATCCAACCTAGCCTTATTTCCATCTTTTGTTTTTACAGATGTATTTAAAAACGTGCCGATAACACTATCAAAAACATTTTTTTCTACATGTATAACAACAAGAAAATGTCTTACATACAGACAATTCCAGTATTGTTATTCAAAAACACCTGATCTCTTTTTCCAAACGATTGTTGTAAGGTTTTTCAAAGCCGGTTTACCAAAAGTAGTGTCCACATTTTTAACTTTATCAAACAATTGATCGCCTGTTAGTGGAGATGGTGTTGTACGTTCTTCTGAACTTCCATCGAATGATGTCATCCAAGAACGGTACTTATGTCGTCGCTGTAGAAATCTGCGATGTCCTAGAAACATGGTTTTCGATGAATGTTTCAACTTAATTGATTGTGTACCTTCTTCGCAAAAGGGACAACCTTGATTTCCTTTAATGCTATATCCTAAAAAATTTCCATAAGCAGGGAAGTCATTTATCGTCTCGTACAACATGACTCTCAAAGTGAAATCTTTCTTTCTATAAGCATCATACAAGGTAACACCTGAATCCCACAATAATTTTAAATCTTCGATCAGTGGAGCTAAATAAACATCAATATCATACCCGGTTGTTTTGGTCCTGATATAAGCATAGATAACATGATGTATTTTCATTTCATGCATAACCATGGTGGTAAGTTATAATTTATCAACATAACTGGCCTTGTACTGTGACTGTTTCTTTGAAAACCAAAAGGATTCACTCCATCTGTAGATAACGCAAGACGAAGGTTTCTTGACTTGTTTCCAAATTCAGGATACTCATGATCGATTCTCTTCCACTGAGGAGAGTCTGCCGGGTGACGTAGTATCCCATCTTTAATTCTTGTATCTACATGCCATGTTAATTGTTCTGCAGTATCCTCACTTCCATATAGGCATCTAAACCTTGGAATGATTGGAAAGTACTATAAAACTATTGTAGGACTGGATTCATCTTTCTTCTATCGAGAAGCACCACACTTTGGGCATTCTTTAAGTGATTTGTGGTCCTTGTGAAATAGTATACAATCATTCGGGTAGGCGTGTATTCTTTCAGAGATCATACCCATAGACCGTAGCATTCATTTGGCATCGTATGTTCGGCTCGGGAGCTCATTGTATTCTGGGAGAATGTCATTCATGAGGGAAAGTAGTTTTGTAAAACTGTCATCACTCCACCCGTTGTTTGCTTTCAAATTATACAGCTTCAGTACATCTGACAATGCTGTATATTTAGTGCAACCAACATTCAATGGCACCTTTGCACAACTTTTTAACTTCTCAAACAATTTTGGGCAATCACGATGTTCATCTTTAAGGTCCTTATCATTTCCCCAATATGATCTTCATCATAATTCACATCTGTAATCACATCCTCCATACGGTAATCTTCATTGTTCATGTAACACCCCGAGATTTTATGAAAAATATTCTTTTTAATTTCATTAATGTCTTGTGTTGTACGCTACACCAAAACGAGCTTTCACAACACGCATCCTTGACTTGCCTTGCATTACACGCAATCACGACCTTCCTCGATAGCGTGTGTAGTACGAAATAACGAGTTTCACTAAACAACAATATGCTATTAAAATATTATTAAAACTAGCCGTTATGAATAGTAATAACCACTTTTTGAAATTTTGTAAATTTTATTTTCCAAAATGGACTTCATTTTTGGATTCGGGATATCGAAATTAGCTTAGGGTAAAATGTTGGTAATTTTCAGATAACTTTCATATTTTGATGAATAGTGGAAATTACTAAATTTTAATTAAAAACAACTTTTTCAATCGAAATAATTAGTAGTGATAAATTATTAATTTTAGTGGTTTTAAAGTATATTTAGAATATATATTTACAATTTAATACAATGATGGTCATTGGATTTAATTTCACATTTAAACCACTTATAAACAAGTTTCAATCTTTTGATAGTTATTATCTCTTAAAAACACGCTATTTGTTTTGATGACAGGAATTAAATTTTAAATTAGTTAATGAAACAGATATGTTTTGAATTTGGTAAAATAGACATAATTTTTGAGTTCATGATATCAAATATAGCTTAGGCCTAATTTTTGGTATTTTTCTGAAAACTTTCAATTTTTGATGAATAGTGAAACCACTAAGTGGTAGTTAAAAAACTGAATTGTTCATAAAACTAAATTTTACCGCTTCTGTGAGTGGAATTTCAAAAATCCGAGAGACACGGTTGATATTAGTATGTAAAATGTGGTTCAATGAGATGAAAATGATTTTTTTGTGAATAGTAACTTTTTACTTTTTTACCACGGTTAAAAGTAAATAGGGTAATTAATGGTAGAAATGATATTATTATTACCCTAACACATGTCCTAATTCTATTGGACAAGTGTAATTCGACCAAAAACAATCTTAGGAATAAAATATGACCATTTAGGCCCACGTGTATTAGATTAGGACATTTATTATTAATTTATTTAAATAAGGGTTAAAAGAGTTAAAATCAAAGTTTATTTACTAAAACATTTTTAATATGGGGTTATACATAAGATAAATTAGACTATAAATATTAATTAGAAATCTAAAAAGATTTCCTACATAATGGTATTTTATTTTTAATTTTTAGACATTAAATAATTTAATTAATTTATGAAACAACAATGATGCAGTAATTATCTTATTAATGAAATATTGACATAATTGATGTTATAAATACCCAAATAAATATAATTTGAGACTTTTTATGAATTAAAATAATTTTATAGGTTCATATGACATGTTAGTATTGACTTAATTAACTTTTTTAGAACTTATCATTCTGTTATGATTTTCAAAAAAATCAATTACTTAATAGTTTCAAAATTGACATAAAATAGTTTTTAAAACAAATATTATATTATTAATTGTTATTCTATTCCTAAAAAACTAAGGTTCGGCCAAATGACGTAGATAAGGTTATATATATTAATAATAAACAATTTGGGGTTCGTTTGGCTTCTTATAGTATGTTTATTAACCTTATAGTGTAAGAACACAAGGAGACACGGTAAAAGTAAAATTATTTAACTTAATGTTAAATCTAAATGATAAGGTTAAAATAGGAACCTAAACTTGTCTAAATTCTATTGGATGAGAGGATTTAGACCCATCCCCACCTTAGCCTCGAAATAATTCAATTTGGAGCTATTTAAAACTGAACATGACTTTATAATAAAATAATATTTTTAGTTTTTCCAAAGGAGCCCCTCTACTCCCTTATAAAAGGGCACCTCCTCCCTCTCTTCCTCACACAACTTTGAGCCTTCAAGCTCGGCCAAACCCTGCCAAATTCTCTTCTCCACTTCCCTAGAAACATCCTAGAGGTTCTGGTCTTCTTCAAAGACCCATTTTAGTGCTCTAAAAGGAGGTCTCAAAGAAGCACTTCAAAGAAGAGGTAATGTTCGTTACCGATTCTTTCATTTTATTTCTTCTTCCACTTCTTCTTCTTAGGTTGTTTCATTATGAAGTAATAACATCAGTGTCACTCATATACGGATATGTTATTATAAGTATGAAACAAACCTATTTCACCATCTATCCATCCTACGGAAAAAGAAATCACCGCACGTGCGTACGTACGGAATACCGTCTCCACGCCGTGGTGTAATCTATTTTCCACCATCACCTTACATGGATGGGTATAATAGTTTAAAGAATAAATATACATAGTTATTAGAACATCATATTGATTCTGATATATTGTATCATCCACTCCAATTCAATTCAATAATTATGGAAATGATATCATCGCTCGTGCGTACGTACAGACTACCGTCTCCACGACGCGATGAGATTCATTCTCCATGTTAACCATTTAGGAATGATTATAAAGTATATATAAGCAATAATAATGAAATATATGACATTATAAAGCTACTGGATTTATGTGTATATATATGTATTCCATCTACTTAATTCCACTCAATTCAATAACGAAAAGAAAACAGTGTTCATTCGTACGTAAGGCCTACCGTCTCCATGAACGGTGTATTTCATTCCATTTATCGATCCATTATATATATGTATATTCTGAATATATATAAATCATGTTTTATATTCTATAATTAAGTAATAATTATCTAAGTAATCATATGAATAATTACAAGTTAAAACACGAACGACAAATGAGACGATTTTACCCAAAACGCTACATTAACATAAATTTACAAAAGAATTGGTTATATAAAGTCATAAGTGAACCATATATAATATAATAACAATGAATATGATTCAGTAATAAGTCAATGACATTATTTAAATCATTATACAGGAGGTTCGGACACTTACGAAGCAAATCGGACCTAAGGTAAGGGAAATATCACAATCTCATTTTTATCCGAGATTGTTTGTACTTTGGTATTTACTGGGGTGTATTTTATCATCCACATCCATGTTTCCTCAATATGTGATATTAATATACTTCTACAATAATTAATATCCAATTTTACACTTCGGTGAGTTTTTAGTAAAATATATGAAAGGAATCTTTTGTCGTTTTTCGTACGAGGTACTTTTTGACTTTTCTGACAAAAGTACGAAGAATGTTTTTTTAACTTATACGGCATGAATGGATTTTTAAAACATTATTTCCAAAAAGATTCCTTTACAAGTTTTCAAGTTTATTTTTAATCAACTTATTTTAGTTTAAAATTGTATGACATGTTAAGAAAGGAAATGTGTTTTTGAAGTACAAAAGATATTTTCCTCAAGAATGAAGTTCAAGTGTTTTATCAAAATTATTTTCCATCTAAGATAATATAGGGTTCTGTTTCTATCCCTATTATTACATTGATTTGATTATGTTGTGATTGAATTATTTTTATGAATTCCTTTACCTTATATGAATTGTTTTATGATGTCATGTTGTTTAAGAATCCCATTTTTATTACATGGGTTATGAAATGATGTATGATTTATGATTTTGTGGCACACATAAGAATGGTATCATTATGAGATGGGTGGGACCTATATCTCCCTCCAATGCATTGGGTAAAGATTTTATATCTCATGAGATAGACATGGCTGGAACGGTAGGTTATACCGGTTCAGTGAAACAGGACTGAAACGAGGGTGACTCGGTTCAGAAAGGGACTTTGTCCACTAAGATAGTCTTGGCAATGAGTCTGGACTAACAAGAAATGATTCTCTATGATTATTTGTGTATGACACAATGTTTCATGTTTTATGTTATGATTATTGGGATTTCATTTCACTACTATGATTTATCCCATGTTATGAAATTATGCTCTCTTTTGCAGGTTAAGTTTTCCAAAATGTTATGTTCTTATGAAAATGATGTGATTGATATTTCTTTTGTTTACCCTTACTGAGCATTTGAGCTCACCCTTTTATGTTTTCTTTTCCCCAGGATATAAAGAAAGGTTTTAGGTATTAGAAAAAAGGAATATCTTTATGGGAGATATTGAAGATCTTTCACCAGGATTAGAAGATTATATTCCGAGTTTCCAAAGACACTAAACTATTACGATCCTTGTGTGTGTGTTTTTGTTATGTACTAAGTTTTCTGCAAATGTAATGTAATGTCAATGTACGTCAAGATTCGGGTCTCTACAGTTGGTATCAGAGGAAAGGCTTAGTCAACCTTTGGAAACTAGGATGCGAAAGCGTTAGTGAGATCCCTAGAGATATTTCTAAGGTATAGTGACGTCCCTAAGGATAAGTATACGTATAAGATACAGTCCTAGAACTACAGTAACGATCATAGAATTTAACCTAAGAAGTTAGATATTGAGGATACTCCCCCTTTATAATGTTGTTTTCCCTAGCATGATTTTTTCCTCTCAAACTATTCTTTTTGGGTTTTAGACGATGGCTGGAACCCGAAGGAACCTTGTTGATCAATGCAATGGACAATGCAATGATTGTACTCCTGAACAAACAAATGTTATGGGAGATGGAGTGAAAAATATTATTGCTATACTTACACAAGCTATGAATCATTCTGGACTTCCAAATGAGCAGAGAAGGGAACAATATTCTATTGAGTCCTTCATGAGGCAATGTCCACCTTCTTTCAGTGGGACTTCCGATCCACTTGTTGCTGAACAATGGATCAGTACCACTGAAAAGATATTTTCAGTTCGTCAATGTTCTGAACATGATAAAGTCATCTTAGAAGTATATCGTTTGGAAGGTGAAGATGATCAATGGTGGAATCTTATCAAGAATACGAGGCCAAGATATGAAATTGAGTCCATGGAATGGGACGAGTTCAAGAACTTGTTTTTCAGTAAGTACTTCCCTCATATTCTTCGAACAAAGATGGAAAACGAGTTTCAAGAGATGAAGCAGAAGGATGATGAATATGTTGGTATATACGAAGCGAATTTTACAAGACTTGCAAGGTATGCATCTGGCATTATCATCCAACCTGAAAGTAAAGTTGATCGATTTTTTAGTGGCTTAAAACCAAGTCTTAGAAGGGAATTAGCTATAAGAGACTTCAGTAGCTATGAAGAAATTGTGTGTTGTGCTATCAAGGTAGAAATGGAAGTTGGTGTTACATATCCATCTCATGGTTTTGACAAGAAACGAAAGATGGAGTTCAAGGAGAAATCTCAGAATAATGGTGTAAAGAAGATGAATGTTTCCTTATGCACAAAGTGTGGAAAGAAGCATGGTGGAAATTGTCTTAAAGGGACTAGAAAATGTTTTAAGTATGGAAAAGAAGTTCATCGAGTAGCTGAGTGTCGAAGTAATGGAAAAAGGGTTTCTAATGATGTGAATAAAGAAAACACTGCAGAGAACGCACCACCAACACTTCAATGCTTCAAGTGAAAGGAAATGGGGCATTATGCTAATAAATTCCCTAATCCAAGGGTTAGTGATGATCGACATGAGAAACCGCTTAAGGATAAGGACAAAGGGAAGTCACATGTGATCACTATTGGCGATGTTGAATATGACAATGATGTGGTGGAATTATTAAGTGTTTATGTAATGGGATTCCAAAATAATGTAGTATCATGGAGTATTGGAATATTTATGTATTGGTCTAATGTGGTATTCAAAGTGATTGAGATATTTTTGTAAATAAGATGATATGCACATAATGAAGGGAAAACGAGAAAATGAAATGTTTAATAGTATTCATGAGCTCATGATTGATATAAGGACTAAGTGATATCATGGTTTGAGTATATAGAATTTTGAGGATTTTGGTATGTGGAAAGTGTTAACTTTTAACTACATTCATGTTTTCACTAAGGTTCAATGGGTATTCATTCTTCAAGAGAATACATGATTAAGGTATTCACATGTTTGTAATTTGACCAACAAGATATATCTTATGATATATGGGGGATAAATGATGGAATTCACGTGATTGTTCTGTGACATTTCAAGTAATCATTTTCTTTATACTATGAGCTTGGACCGAAGTATTTTAGATAAGCCTAAAGATTAGGATGGATTATGTTGGAAATAAGTTTGGATAAAACGTTTGTCGATATTATTGATGGGATGTTATAGTAATATAGCTTTAGAAAAAGGACAACCTGTAGGACGGGCGACAACCCATCGCGTCGGACAAGGCTGTGGGAATCAAACCCACAACCGAAGTGCGACTGGCCTTTATTGCCTACCACTGGCCTACAGGAAGTCCCTGTTTAGTATATACTAGTTTTATTATATTAAGCAGATTGATATATGAAGTATAAGTCCATTTTAGGAACCATATATGATTAATCTCACTATAGAATGACTTATATTTAATAACTTTTGCTAACCATTTGTTTGAGACAGATGGAATGACCCGTCATTCTATCACATGATCTGCTAACACTTCACGGATAACAAATTCAACATCATTTATTTAAGAGATGAAGTAGAAATTGTTCATGGCACGAAGAACAGTGAGATTGTACCAAAATAAAGGAAGTATTTATTCTAATTCAAATTCTTCAACTTTAGGGAAACGATCTTGAAAACAAAAAATGTTGTCCTAGTGCTCTTATATCTGATTAATCAAATGGTACCTTAGATCGTCACAAATTTATGGATTTGTGATTGTTGGCTTTTCCATAGCCATGTTCTCTACCACTCTCCATCAAAACATGATGGTTATATTTCTCTTCCATATCCATATTTTCACCTATGTGGAAACCCAGTGATTAGTTTATTTGGGTAACCGTTACGTTTCATACATTTGTTTTTAAAGATTGGTTTTGGTATTCCTTTTTAGAATGTGGGTTTTGATTAAAGAAACTTTCGAATAGTAAACCATTTATAACCCCGACAAATTTCGAGGGTGAAATTCATTTTAAGGGGGGTAGAATGTAACACCCTGAGATTTTATGAAAAATATTCTTTTTAATTTCATTAATGTCTTGTGTTGTACGCTACACCAAAAGGAGCTTGCACAACACGCATCCTTGACTTGCCTTGCATTACACGCAATCGCGACCTTCCTTGATAGTGTGTGTAGTACGCAATAACGAGTTTCACTAAACAACAATATGCTATTAAAATATTATTAAAACTAGCCGTTATGAATAGTAATAACTACTTTTTGAAATTCTGTAAATTTTATTTTCCAAAATGGACTTCATTTTTGGATTCGGGATATCGAAATTAGCTTAGGGTGAAATTTTGGTAATTTTGGGATAACATTCATATTTTGATGAATAGTGGAAATTACTAAATTTTAATTAAAAACAACTTTTTCAATCGAAATAATTAATAGTGATAAATTATTAATTTTAGTGGTTTTAAAGTATATATTTAGAATATATTTTTACAATTTAATACAATGATGGTCATTGGATGTAATTTCACATTTAAACCACTTATAAACAAGTTTCAATCTTTTGATAGTTATTATGTCTTAAAAACACGCTATTTGTTTTGACGACAGGAATTAATTTTTAAATTAGTTAATGCAACTGATATGTTTTGAATTTGGTAAAATAGACATCATTTTTGAGTTCATAATATCAAATATATCTTAGGCCTAATTTTTGATATTTTTCTGAAAACTTTCAATTTTTGATGAATAGTGAAACCACTAAGTGGTAGTTAAAAAACTGAATTGTTCATAAAACATAATTTTACCACTTCTGTGAGTGGAATTTCAAAAATCCGAGAGACACGATTGATGTCAGTAAGTAAAATGTGGTTCAATGAGATGAAAATAATTTTTTGGTGAATAGTAACTTTTTACTTTTTTTACCACGGTTAAAAGTAAATAGGGTAATTAAGGGTAGAAATGATATTATTATTACCCTAACACATGTCTTAATTCTATTGGACAAGTGTAATTCGACCAAAAACAAACTTAGGAATAATATATGACCATTTAGGCCCACTTGGATTAGATTAGGACATTTATTATTAATTTATTTAAAGAAGGGTTAAAAGAGTTAAAATCAATGTTTATTTACTAAAACATTTTTAATATGGGGTTATACATAAGATAAATTCGACTATAAATATTAATTAGAAATATAAAAATATTTCCTACATAATTTTATTTTATTTTTAATTTTTAGACATTAAATAATTTAATTAATTTATGACACAACAATGATGCAGTAATTATCTTATTAATGAAATATTGACATAATTGATGTTATAAATACCCAAATAAATATAATTTGAGACTTTTTATGAATTCCACTAATTTTATATGTTAATATGACATGTTAGTATTTATTTAATTAACTTTTTTCGAACTTATCATTCTGTTATGATTTAAAAAAAATCAATTACTAAATAGTGTCAAAATTGACATAAAATAGTTTTTAAAACAAATATTATATTATTAATTGTTATTCTATTCCTAAAAATCTAAGGTTCGGCCAAATGACTTAGATAAGGTTATATATATTAATAATAAACAATTTGGTGTTCGTTTGGATTCTTATAGTATGTTTATTAACCTTATAGTGTAAGAACACAAGGAGACACGGTAAAAGTAAAATTATTTAACTTAATGTTAAATCTAAATGATAAGGTTAAAATAGGAACCTAAACTTGTCTAAATTCTATTTGATGAGAGGCTTTTGACCCATCCCCATCTTAGCCTCCAAATAAATCAATTTGGAGCTATTTAAAACCGAACTTGACTTTATAATAAAATAATATTTTTAGTTTTTCCAAAGGAGCCCCTCTCCTCCCTTATAAAAGGGCACCTCCTCCCTCTCTTCCTCACACAACTTGGAGCCTTCAAGCTCGGCCAAACCCTGCCAAATTCTCTTCTCCACTTCCCTAGAAACATCCTAGAGGTTCTGGTCTTCTTTAAATACCCATTTTAGTTCCCTAAAAGGAGGTCTCAAAGAAGCACTTCAAAGAAGAGGTAATGTCCGTTACCGATTCTTTCATCTTTATTTCTTCTTCCACTTCTTCTTATTAGGTTGTTTCATTATGAAGTAATAACATAAGTATCAATAATATACTGATATGTTATTATAAGTATGAAACAACCCTATTTCACCATCTATCCATCCTATAGAAAAAGAAATCACCGCGCGTGCGTACGTACGGAATACCGTCTCCACGCCGGGGTGTAATCTATTTTCCACCACCACCTTACATGGATGGGTATAATGGTGTAAATAATAACTATACATAGTTATTAGAACATCATATTAATTCTGATATGTTGTATCATCCACTCCAATTCAATTCAATAATTATGGAAATGATATCATCGCTCGTGCGTACGTACGGACTACCGTCTCTACAACGCGATGAGATTCATTCTCCATGTTAACCATTTAAGAACGACTATAAGGTATATATAAGCAATAATAATGAAATATATGACATTATAAAGCTACTGGATTTATGTGTATATATATGTATGTCATATACTTAATTCCACTCAATTCAATAACGAAAAGAAAACAGCGTTCATGCGTACGTACAACCTACCGTCTCCATGAACGGTGTATTTCTTTCCATTTATCAATCCATTATATATATGTATATTCCGAATATATATAAATCATGTTTTATATTCTATAATTAAGTAATAATTATCTAAGTAATCATATGAATAATTTCAAGTTACAAACACAAACGACAAATGAGACGATTTTACCCAAAACGCTACATTAACATGAATTTACAAAAGAACGTGTAATATAAAGTCATAAGTGAACCATATATAATATAATAAAAATGAATATGATTCTTTAATAAGTCAATGACATTATTTAAGTCATTATACAGGAGGTTCGGACACTTACGAAGCAAATCGGACCTAAGGTAAGGGAAATATCACAATCTCATTTTTATCCGAGATTCTTTGTACTTTGGTATTTACTGGGGTGTATTTTATCATCCACATCCATGTTTCCTCAATATGTGATATTAATATACTTCTACAATAATTAATATCTAATTTTACCCTTCGGTGAGTTTTTAGTAAAAGATATGAAAGGAATCTTTTGTAATTTTTCGTACGAGGTACTTTTTGACTTTTCTGACAAAAGTACGAAGAATGTTTTTTAACATATACGGCATGAATGGATTTTTAAAACATTATTTCAAAAAGTATTCCTTTACAAGTTTTCAAGTTTATTTTTAATCAACTTATTTTAGTTTAAAATTGTATGACACATTAAGAAAGGAAAAGTGTTTTTGAAGTAGAAAGGATATTTTCCTCAAGAATGAAGTTCAAGTGTTTTATCAAAATTATTTTCCATCTAAGATAATATAGGGTTCTGTTTCTATCCCTATTATTACATTGATTTGATTATGTTGTGAAGGAATTATTTTTATGAATTCCTTTACCTTATATGAATTGGTTTATGATGTCATGTTGTTTAAGAATCCCATTTTTATTACATGGGTTATGCAGTGATGTATGATTTATGATTTTGTGGCACACATAAGAATGGTATCATTATGAGATGGGTGGGACCTATATCTCCCTCCAATGCATTGGGTAAAGATTTTATATCTCATGATATAGACATGGCTGGAACGGTAGGTTATACCGGTTCAGTGAAATAGGACTGAAACGAGGGTGACTCAGTTCAGAAAGGGACTTTGTCCACTAAGATAGTCTTGGCAATGAGTCTGGACTAACAAGAAATTATTCTCTATGATTATGTGTGTATGCCACAAAGTTTCATGTTTTATGTTATGATTATTGGGATTTCATTTCACTACTATGATTTATCCCATTTATGAAATTATGCTCTCTTTTGCAGGTTACGTTTTCCAAAATGTTATGTTCTTATGAAAATGATGTGATTGATATTTCTTTTGTTTACCCTTACTGAGCATTTGAGCTCACCCTTTTATGTTTTCTTTTCCCCAGGATATAAAGAAAGGTTTTAGGTATTAAAAAAAGTAAGATCTTTATGGGAGATGTTGAAGATCTTTCACCAGGATTAGAATATTATATTCCGAGTTTCCAAAGACACTAAACTATTACGATCCTTGTGTGTGTGTTTTTGTTATGTACTATGTATTCCACAAATGTAATGTAATGTCAATGTACGTCATGCTTCGGGTCTCTACAGTTCATGTTTTTAATCATATCAGATGATCCATAAAACACAGTGTCACCACAGTCACTACCTACATTCGTTGTTTCCCAGTGTTTATTCCAACATGTATAACTCTGATCTATTTGGTGACAGATCAAGTGTTCTTCCAACTCATCTGGACTAATTTGTTTTGAGTAACAACATCCTAAACATGGATAAAGGATTTGAGAAGAGTCACATGCATGATCTTTTGCAAACTTGATAAACTCTTTCACACCTTCTTCATACTCTTTTGTCAACCGATTGGCATTCATCCATTATTTATTTATATTCATCCTATTTTAAATCCATAGGATGAGTATATAGGTTATAGGAGAAGGAATATGAGTATAATTTAGATAAAAAACAAGATACTTCAAAAATGGTAGGGGGCGTGCTCATTAATAGAAAATCTTGGGTGGTTCTTGGGATTCATCCAATCTCTTTCTCTCTTCAATAACCCCTGATGAGGGGTGGTTCTAAGGAGTTTTTTATAGTGTTTTAGTGGGGTTCACCACTATAGACATGGGTTAACCATACCTTTTGTGAGGAAGTAGGATAATCAGTGCAACTTGTGGATCAATCTCATAGGGCGGTCTCTATAGGGTGTCCGTACAAGGAAATACCTCATGGGTAAGGCCAATAGGTAACCTAACATGTGTATCAAAAGTAAAAGTGTAGAATGTTGACTGAAACACATGGGACCAAATGCATAAGTAAGAAGCAGTATATGTTTTCCACAAGGGCACCCATGGAAGTGGCCATAATGGGCATCTTAGTCTATGTGATGGTAATGTGGGAGTCTCCCCGTGCTATACAGGCATGAGCTAAGGCACAATGACTAATCCTCGGATAATAACCCTTCATCTGGGTGCTCTTGGATGTGGGAGGATCATGGATGCTTGTGGGCTCATAAGTGATCAACACCCAACTCTTTAGTGTATTTTCGTGTTCAGATCAAGACACAAATCAACATAGGTAGTGGATGTAGAAAAGTTAGAATAATAAACCCCAAGATAACCTTGAACCCACCCAGTGTCAAATCCCAATCCCTACCACATAGTTTGAAGGTGATACAGATTAATTCTATCTTGAAAGTTGTAAGGAACTCTAAAAATAGCTCCTAAAACGTCTCCTCAAGAACATCAATAATTTGGGAGTGTTTCATTGATGTGAAGGGCTACCATAACAACCTTGTCGATGAGGACCTTGTATATTATGACCAAATCCATGGATTTGTTGGTGAAAATTGACTTCGATTGAAAATTGTCCAAGAACATATAATGTTGTATTTCCTCAAAGTGAAAATGGGGATGGACATTGGTAGGTGGAACCACATCTTGTGAGTGGTGGGATGCAAAAGGAAAATCAAAACCCAATGAGATGGAATCTTCCAATGGTGGTGGAAAAGAAGAGGGAGAAGGAGATGGTGGAGTTAGAGTTTTGGTCTAGTGCTTAGCTGCAATAGGCCACGATCCATAAGCTATGTGTTTGGATGGGGGAAGGCACCTACCCTTAGTTCAAATTATGGTGCTAGGAGGGAAGTGAGTATAGGTGGAGGAAGGGGAGGAGGTTTAGTTAGAGGAGAGGGAGATGAGGGAGGAGGTAAGGCATGGATGAGGTGGGGAGAAGAGGGAGTAGTGGAGGGGGGGCACAACAAACCCAAGGTTATAGATTAAATAACTCAGTCATAAACATTATTTCAACACATCCAATATTGATATATTTTATTTGAAGAAGGGGATAATTCTAAAAACAGTCAAAGGAGGTATAATTTAGTTTATCCCAAGGGAATATTATTTAACTAAACTAACAAGCTTGGGTGGAGGGATCCTATGATGTTAAATATGATACACAGGTTACCTGGAGAGGCCTAAGTAGCCAGGAAATCAGTGACCTTCTTACCCTCTTTCTATGTATGAGATAGATCCATGTGGTTATTGAAAAAAATTATGCATCTCATAGTGAATGGGACCTAGAAAATACTAGGTACCTCAAGCACACCCATGACACGACACCATTGATATGTTGTACCTCTACCCTATGCTTAGGTTCTCTGTCTTCATCATCACATATCATGTGTAGTACCCTAATAAGGGATATTAATTTCATGATGGTCCACTTTTTTGATGTACAACATATAAACACCATGCATGCTAACACACATACGAGGTGAATCATTCAAGTTGTAATGTCATATTTTCATGAGTATATAATATAACACATAACATCATGTGATCACAATCCAAACACAAAAATTACCCACAATAACAACACTCATAAAATCAAAAAACCAATATTCATAATTTGGGATAGGATGCAAGGGGTCACCACAATGCAAACATAATTAATTCATGCAAATTCAATTTGAATCACCTTAAAGAGGGGGACCCGGTGGTGGAGGAGAAGGAGGCGTCGACAGCGGAGGCACCGGAGGCAACGAAGGTAGCGCGGAGGCAGGGCGGAGGCAAGGCGGAGGTAGCGGAGGAGGAGGAGGAGGAGGAGGAGGAGGAGGCTGCGGTGGAGGACCCACGGTAGAGAGGAGGCAGCGGAGTAGGCAGAGGAGGAGGAGGAGGAGGAGGAGGCGCCAGTGGAGGAGGAGGAGGATGAGGCCGCGGAGGAGGAGGAGGAGGAGCAGGCGCATAGGAGGAGGAGGACGCGGAGGCCGGAGGAGGAGGAGGCAGCGGCCGGAGGAGAAGGATAAGGAGGAAGAGAAAGAGGAGGTTGCAGCCGTGGTGGAGGAGGAGGAGGAAGTGGCAGCGGCACCGAGGAGGGATTCCGTAAGAGCTTGACAGGGTGCGGGGAGGAGGAAGAGGACCCGAGGGTTTTTATCAATCACGTGCGAGCCTTTATCAGCACTTTTTTAGCGCTAACAAAGGTTTGACTTTATCAGCACTTTTGTAGCGCTGATAAAGAGTGACTTTATCGGCACTTTTCATTTTAGCACTGATAAAGACACTCTTTATCAGCGCTTCTTTAGCGCTGATAAATACATAGTTTATCAGCTCTAATAGAAGCGCTAATAAATGTATTAATTTAAGAATTTATTTATATTATTATATATTTATTTAACATTAAATATATATATCTCTATTTATACTTATAAAATTGTTTGAAAGGTATATTTATATATATATCATTGAAAATATAATAAAATATGTATTTATTTTATAAATATAATTTAATTTTAAGTGTACATTTATTTAATATATACAATAAATATTATCAGCGCTAATAAAAGCACCGAGAAAGGGATATTTAAAGCGCTGATAAATAATCCATTTATCAGCGCTAAAACAAGCGCTGATAAAGGGTACACCTTTATCAGCGCTTTTTTTAGCACTGATAAACTGGACCATTATCAGCGTTATTCCGTTAGCGCTGATAAAGGCAGGCGCATGCCTTGCCCAGTTTTGTGGTAGTGAGAAGCTAAACACGGATAGCATGTGGCATACACTGTGTGTCATCACCCCTTTTCGAAGGAGGGTAAGAAAACCAACTACCTTGAGCAGTGAGTAAACTAATGATGATAAACAACCATCATGAAACAACATGCATCCAAACATTCCTATCCATCCAATTCCTTCATCTCTGATATCCTCCCAGACACCCACATGCTACTACTAAAGAATCCCGCCACTATAGGAATCAACTGCTTCCACAACTAATAGGACTCCATGCCCCCACATATCACACCTTCTTTCTAGGATCACATCACAACACAAGCAGTAGGAAAAAACATAAAATCAAATAGAATCTTGGCCCTTAAACAAGCAAGAGAGTAACTCAGAACCCTAAAAATAATTATCTTTACCAGACAACTAATTCTTTAATCCATCTTGAATTAACCGATTTAATATTCGTATGTTCCAAATTTAGGAAATCTAAATAGCAAACTATCATTTCTATCAAAAATTGATTATAGATGCTTACAACATCAATTTGATTAATATAATATTACAACAAGAAGAACAAGATTAATTTACATGCCTCTTTATCTTTATTCAAAAAATTATTAATTAATTTTCATCTTTACATTCATTACTAATTTCCCTCAAGAAAAAAAATCTAAATAAAGAAATCATAGATATCACACTATCTATAAAAACAAGAGGCAATAACATACTATCAATATCAATTTATTTATCTATTTCAAATATTTAATATGTCAATTCCATTATGATCCGGTGGGTGTAGACATTCTAATTCTACATTTTCATTTAAAATAATAGAGAATCAATGAATCCCCTGCCTCAAAATTATCATAATGTTATTTATCCGAGAATGATCCACACAACAGATCATGATCGCCTCCTCCCATGACAAGTCTATCCACCCGAGGATGTCGCGACATGACCGCACCAACTGAAACCTAAGAAACTCCATTCGATTCATGGAGATCACATTAAATAATATGTAATGGAGAAACATGAGAATATGAATAAAAAATAACGGTAATAAATAATACCTCATACCAAATATTAATGGATACTTCTTGGTTGAACCAAAATAGGGGGTGTACTTGCAACAAAAAAGAAAACTGATGGAAACAAATCCATGTGGAAATGTTTGATCTCACGACTCCTACAGGAAGGAAATAAATGTTTGATCATCTCTATGACGTCCCAACCCCAGTTACCCAGAGTTGGTGCATTATGACATAACATTGGCATGATCACAAAAAATCAAGTCTCGAAAGACCGATTAGTTTAGTAGCCTTGGAATAACTAGATACATTCATAAAGTTTAAATTACATCATAAAGAGAAAACTACAACAACATCTTGTATCCACACTCATATCCCCTTATACTATCCCAATAGTTCATTCATAAAATACTTCTTCACATCTTGGGAAAAATAAAACATTGAAAGGGGTGAGATAAAATTCCCAGTAAGGATAACAATATAGAAGAAACATTCATAAATAACCATAAACATTTAAGGCAATGTATAACTAAAAAAGCCTTTTAAACTTGAAATTAAGCATAATTTGGAAAATTTAAAATGAAATAATGCCATTTACATATTCACATGGATATTCTACTAGTCGAATAATCACATGCAATATCAATAACCACTTTCATAATGATGGAATGCATAATGCCAGACTATCATAACCACATAGTCAAGGCCTTGTGCCAAGACTAAAAATAAGATTTTGTCAAGGCCTTGTTCCAAGACACTAGTTTGTCTCATGAGAACTAACAATGCATAGAGGATCTATGGCAGGCTCCACCCATCAGTTATTAAGTCCAATGCATTCCTCATATGAACAGGTTTAAACATAACATAAACATTTGTATTAAAACTAGCATACGAAATGCCAATACATTATCCATAAACAAAGAATGGTATAAAAATAACACATCAACAATCAGACATATTAAAAAACCTTCAATAAAATATGGAAATTTTGTATCATAATAAATCAACTTCAAATAAGCTTAAAATCCATCAAAGGATGTTGACATAGATTAAATCAAAACTGATTGAGAGAAATATCTCTTTTTGTAAATCATTTAAAAGTCACGTAATTATAAAAGAAACCATTTAATTTGAAAATATTATTATAAGATTTTAAGGGAAGCTTATATGATTTTACAATGGTGGAAAATAGCCACACCTGCCGTATAAGTTAAAAAAAGACATTCTTACCTTAATTCTGTCGAAAATGTTAAAAAGGACCTTGTTTGGAAAACGATAGAAAGATTCCTTTATAAACTTCTTAAAAAATTTCAAAAAAGGTTATAAATGACTTTAACCCATAGTCTTTAAAACTTTAAGAATGATTTGAAATACATTTTTAAGAAACATGGATGTGGATGATAAAGAGGTCCCAGTAGATAATTATGTATAAACTATCTCAGATAAGGAAAAGATTGTGAAATAAACCCTTACCTTGTACTTTTCCTTGGTTAAAGTTAGGTTAACCGCTTTTATAATGATGAAATAATTGTTATTAAATTATACAAGAATCATATACATTAATATGATATCATATATGATCTTTAAACATTTATTATTAATAATATCTTAGTATTATCATCGTTTCGGGTGTTAACAGATTCATTTTCCTTTATATTCTTTGTTATTTGAGTCGTATTTTTTAAGGATGGAATGTATATTCTTCATATCTAGAATAATATTATGTCTCTAAAAATTAGTTTTAATCATCAAATGAAAGTTAGCCTTGAATGTATTCGATGGGGAATGAATCTCATCGCATTCGTGGAGACGGTAATCCGTACGTACACACGAGCGACAATATCATTCTTTTTATATTAAAATAAAATATAATTGGATGGTATATCAAATATACAGAATCATTATCATTTTATATTCATTATTTACATGAATTACATATCATTATTATACCCATCCAAATTATAATGTTTTGACTAACAATTACACCACGACGTGGAGACGGTAAGTCATACGTACGCACGTATGGAGACATGTCATTAAAAGGATGGATAGAATACTGAATATGGTTGGACCATATTTATAATAACATCAAAATATATATAAGATACTGGAGTTATTATTTTATAATGAGAATAACAAAGAAAGAAGAAGTTGTGAAGAAGAAAGGAACTTGAAAGAGGGTGGTGAAAACAGTACCTCTTAATCGGGTTCTTCCTTTTGATTTGATCAAAAGGGCTTCTCAGGATGGCTTTATGATCAAAATAAATCCTCTAAGTCAACTTTAGGGAAGTTTAGAGAATATTTGGGCAGTTTTTGGCTGATCCAAAAGGCTTTTAAGGTTTAAATTTGAGAGAAGGCGGAGTGCCATTTTATAAGAGGGGTGAGGCGCACCTTTGGAAAAGCTAGAAATATTATTTTATAATAAATTAATATTCGGTTTATAATGGCTCAAAAGTGGATTATTTAAAGTTTAAGGTGGTTATGTGTCGAAATAATTTCAACCAATAGATTTTGAACTGGTTTGGATCACTATATTAACCTTATCATTTATATTTAACTCTTAGTTAAATAGTTTGACATTTACCTTGTCTCTTTGTATTTTTATATAATTTTGTTAATAAACATAATATATACATCCAAGAGTCCCCCATGTGGTCCATTAATGATACAACTATCATTATATAAGTCCTTTGGACAAACCATAGATTTTTAGGAATAGAATATCAATTAATAATATAATATTAGTTTTAAAAACTCTTTTATGTCAATTTTGATACTATTGGGTATTTTGTTTTTGATAATTTCATAACACAATTATTACTTCAAATAAAATTTATATAACCAATAATAATATGTCATATCAACCTATAAAATTAGTGGATTTCATAAAAAGTCTGAAATTACATTTATTTGGATATTTATAATACCAATTATTTTAAGATTTCCTTAATTAGGTAATTACTGCATCACCATTGTGTCATAAATAAATTAAATTAAATAATGTATAAAAATTATAAATAAACTACCATTATGTATAAAATATTTTTATATTTCTAATTAATATTTATAATCAAATTTATCTTATGTATAACCCTATATTAAAAATGTTTTAGTTATTAAACATTGATTTTAACTCTTTTCACTCTTCATTGAATTAAATAATAATAAACGTCATAATCTAATCCAAGTGGACCTAAATGATACTATTTTATTACTAAGATTTTTTTGGTCAAGATACACTTGTCCAATATAATTAGGACTTGTGTTAGGGTAATATTAATATCATTTTTACCCTTAATTATCCTATTTACTTTTAACCGTGGTAAATAAAAGTAAAAAGTTACTATTCCCAACAATAATTTTTATCTTATTGAACCAAATTTTACTACTTGATATTAATTTTTCCTCTTTGTTTTTTGAAATTCCACTCACAGAAGTGGTAGAATTAATTTTTATGTGAATTTTTAAATTCACCTAGGAGGTGGGTAAAAGAAAGTGAAAAGTTCAATAAATTTTTTATATATCTAAAATTATTCTAAACTAACTCCAATGAATTACATGGAACTTATATAGGTATTATATATCTATTTTGACCATAATTAAATTTAAATAAAATAAATAATTATTTAAATAAAAATTCAGTTTTAAACTATAACTCAGTGTTTTTTCACTATTCATCAAAAATTGAATGTTTTCAGAAAAATACCAAAATTTAACCCTAGGATAATTCTGATATTCTGAATCTGAAAATGAAGTCCATTTTTAACGATAAAATGCTTAAAATTTCAAAAAGTGGGTATTAATATTCATAACGGCATGTTTGATTGGTTGTGGTGTGTTTGAACTCGAAGTTGCGTACAACCCACGCTACTGTATTATTGAAAGAGAAGTGTACCGTGGAAGCTTGGGGTGTTACATTCTCCCCTCTTTATAATAATTTTTTCTTAGAAATTTGTAGAATACTACTGCATGAAAAGATGCGGGTGATTCTTCATTATAAGTTCCTCGGGTTCCCGCGTTACCTCTAATATTTTATGGTTTCTCCATAGAACCTTTAGCAGACGAGTCGTCCGGTTTCTCAGCACTTTTTCTCTTGTATCAAGAATCCTGATTGAATCTTCACAATAAGACTGATCAGGTTCCAGTTCTAATTCCTCATAAGTGGGTACATGCGCTGGGTCAGGCATGTATTTTCTCCACAGTGATACGTGGAACACATCGTGTACTTTGGAGATATTTGGGGGCATTGCCAAATGGTAAGCTATAACACCAATTCATTCTAAATTTCGAATGGTCCGATGTACCTAGGACTCAATTTACCTTTCTTACCGAAATGTATAAATCCATTCCATGGAGATAACTTCAAGAAAACACGATCTCCTACTTGAAATTACAATTCCTTCCTTCGATTATCGACATAGCTCTTCTGCCTACTTTGAGCTTCTTTGATATGGTTTTGGATTATCTTCACCGTTTAAATATTTTCCTCCATGTGTTCTGGGCCTATGAGTTTTATTTCACTAATGACATCCCAACAGGTTGGTTTGAAACATCTCTTTCCGTACAATGGTTCATATGTTGGCATCCAAATACTTGAATGGAAGCTATTGTTATAGGAAAATTCCACCAGAGGTAAATATTGATACCACATACCCTGAAAGTCAAGTGAGAATGATCTCAATATGTCTTCTCAGGTTTGAATAGTCCATTCTGATTGTCCATCTATTTGAGGGTGGTAGAAATTTCTCAAAAGAAGTTCAGTATCCAAGGCCTTCTGAAGACTCTTATAGAATCTTGAAGTAAAACAGGGATAACGATCAGAAACAATCGATAGGGGTACTCCATGAAGTCTCACAACTTCATTAATATATAGAATTTCTATATGTTCCAGGGGTGGATCTTATCTTATAGAAAGAAAATGTGCTGACTTGGTAAGACGATCAACAATAACCCATATTGCAGCATTCCTTCTAGGAGTCTTTGGTAGCCCCATGACAAATTCCATCGTAATATTTTCCCATTTCCACTCTTGTATGGGAAGAGGTTGCATGACTCCTCCAGGCTATTGCCTTCCAGCTTTCACTTGTTGAAAAACCATACATCTTGACAACAAATCAGTAATCTATCTCTTCATGTGGTCCCACCACAAATGTTCCTTCAAATCACTATACATTTTGGTGCTCTAGGGTGTATATAGAAATTGGAACTATGAGCATCATTTAACAATTCCCTTTTTAGATCAGGTATATCAGGAACACAATGTATCTTCCCAAATTTCAAAATTCCTTATTCATACAGAAAGTCTCTAAATCTCTCATCATTCATAGCTTTAATCTTCTTTTGAAATTCTTCATCATCGGTCTGAGAAATCTTAATCCTTTCTAGTAAAGAGGGTTTTCCAACCATTTAAAAAAGCATTGATGTTTCACCTTCCATGATAATTTCCATATCCATCTTCACTAGATCCATGAAAATAGGATCCCTTTAAATTCTCATCATGTTCAAAACTCCCTGATCTTTTATTCTCAAAGAATCTTCCACCTTATTTTCCATCCCCGGGTGGTAGTGTATCATGCAATCATAATCCTTGATTAGTTCAAGCCATTGCCTTTGCCCCATGTTGGGTTCTTTCTATGAGAAAATATACTTCAAAGTCTTCTGATCAGTATAAATATCACATTTTTCACCATATAGATAATGTCTCCATATCTTCAAAGAAATGATTATAGAAGATAACTCAAGATCATGAGTAGGATAGTTTTTTTCAAAAATGTTTAGTTGTCGTGATGCATATGTAATAAACCTATCATTCTACATAAGGATGCAATAAAGTCCATTCTTCGATGCATCACTATAAATAACGAATCTATCATTCCTTGATGGTTGATTCAATATAGGAGCATTGACTATTCTTTTCTTCAGTTCTTCAACACATTATTCACACTCTTTTTTCCAAACAAATTTAACCCCTTTACATGTGAGCTTAGTTAATGGGTTATCCAATCAGGCAAAATTCTAGACAAAACACCGATAATAACTTGCTGAGCCAAAAAAACTGCATACCTCAGTTATAATCATTGGTGCGGGCCATTTTTGGATTGCTCTTGTCTTAGAAGGATCAACAGAGATTCCATCCTTAGAGACAATATAGCAAAGAAAAGAGATCTTTTGAAGCCAGAATTTACACTTGCTAAACTTCCCTTATAATTCATGTCTGCTTAGAGTCTTTAGGATAATGCGCAAGTGATTTTCATGATCTTTGTAGATTTTGGATTATACGAAGATATCATCAATAAATACCACCACAAAATCATTGAGATATTCCTGGAAAATACTATTCATTAGATCCATGAATATAGAGGGTGCATTAGTCAATACAAAAGGCATTATGGTAAACTCATAATGCCCGTACTTTGATCGAAATGTTGTTTTCGGAATGTATTCCTTCTTCACACACAACTGATGGCATCCAGATCGAATGTCAATATTTGAAAAGTATTGAGCTCCATGAAGTTGTTCAAATAAATCATCAATGCGAGGTAGGGGATACTTGTTCTCTATTTTTATAGCATTGATTTCCCTGTAGTTGATACATAACATCATATATCCATCTTTATTCTTAACAAAAAGCATAGGGGATCCCCTTAGAAAATCACAAGGGCGAATAAATATCTTATTACTCAATTCCTCTAGTTGTTTCTTTAGTTCAACTAATTCCAGATTGGCTATTCTATAAGGGGTCTTCAATATAGGCCTTGAACCAGGAATTCAATCAATGGAAAACATAATTTCTCATTCTGGAAGATGTTCAGGTAAATCTTCTGGAAACACATCAACATATTTTCTCAAAATTGGTACATCCTCTATTTGAACATTTCTTTCCTCACCCATAGTCATTTCATTCTCTTCCTCCTCAATAATTGAATTTAGTTGAGCTATAGATGGTGGATCTAGATAAGAATTTGGTGGTGACGATTCTTCTCTAAAGATAAGGTGTTCCTTATCATCATCATAAAAAATCGTAACCTCCTTCTTCTTACAATAAATATTCACATCATGATACAAAATCCAATCCATACAGAGGATTATATCAAACTCAATCATGGGTATGATGATGAGGTCAGTAGAATAACATTTATGTGCTCTAATGGGGACTGATTCACAAAACTTTGTTGCAATGATACTTCCCTTGGGAGTATTGACTAAAAACTCCCTTAATAAATAAAATTGGAAATATCTAGTTTTCTTAGCAAAATGGGAAGATATAAAATAATGCGATGATACTGAATGAAATAATTTATTTGCTAAACTTGAGGAAACCATTAAATTACCTGCCACAATGTATTTCAGAGATTCTACCTCAACAGTAGTGATAGCGTATACTTGGACTTGATCCCTTGACCTTTTATGAGATAAGTTTCCTTGACTTTTAGGACATTAATTTTCATAATTTTCCATCTCCCGACAGTTGTAGAATTGAACTTCGGTAGCTACTTTCTTCCCCTTGCAATCAGGAGCTTGGTGGCCTTTTTCACAACACTTGTAACAGACTCCCATTCCCTTTAAGAAAGTACTGGGGTGTTTCTTCCCACATTTACTACAAGATGGATATTCAACTTTTACATTCTTCCCCTTATTTCCATTTCCAGAGTGATCAATAGATCTCTTCTTCTCTTTATTTTCTTTAAAGTCATAAGACTTAGAGAATTCCTTTTCAGTCTTGATAGCAAATGAGAAAATGTCTTCGTACGACGAGAAGGATTGTGAGACTAATACTCAATGAAGAAATGGTTTTAACCCATCAAAGAAATGATAAATCTTACTCCTCAGGTTACGTATATAATATTCTACATGCCTAGATAACCTTGTAAAGTTAGCTTCATACTTTTCTAAATTCTCATCCTCCTTTGTCCTCAAACTCAGAAATTGCCTTTCAATAATTGCTCGATGGTGAAGAGGAAAGTATTTTTCTAAAAAATGATATTTGAACTCCCTCCATTCCATATTTGATACTTCTTCATCTTCCGTTGTGTTTTGAATCAATGAACACCATTGCTCAGCATCTCTAGTGAGGCGGTAAACTGCCATGATAAATTTTTCCCTTTCACTACTCCCCAAAGCCTGAAATATTTTCTCTAGGGAAATTATCCATTGCTCAACTACCAATGGATTTTTACTCCCATTGAATGTTGGTGGATGTTGCCTCAAGAAGCAATCTATCATTGTTCCTCCACGCTGCGGATTTGTATGCTCCATACGGGTAAGGTTATTATTCATAACCTGAGTCACTTGTCCCAGTATGGTGATTATCTGATCAACACCAGTTCTATAACCAGCTCCACTATAATTATCCTGTGTAGGAGGGAAATACCTACATATAGTGCATGCATTGAAACAGTTTCCATTTCTTCCACTAGGCGCCATTTCTAAACAATGGCATAAACTAAATCAGTTTATGAATCAAAATACATAATTCCATACGTGTAAAACACTTTACATAAATTGAACTATTTGTTGATATAATCCATAATCATAAAAATGTTTTCTTTGAGGAAGTATATACTCATAAACCCTTAATAATGGTTTGTAAAAAAATGAGAATTTTCTTATGCATATCCTCTGGGAGTGTCGTAACCAAGAGTGCAGTAAGGCTCATTATAGTGCACCACTTCCCGTTTGATTATAGCTCAAAGCAGTGTTTTCCAGTTTTACCCCTAGGTACATCTATTCTAGAGCCACCTCTACCTGCTCGTATCCAGACAGGGATGAATTTCTCAGAAAACTCACAAAATATCTAGAATACCAAAATTCTAGGAAGTTCTTCTATAATAATCCTCAAATTCCATCTTAGGTCTATGTTCTCTAATCATAGTTTATCTAAATCTTGTTTCCAAGGTTTGTACTAAACTTCCTCTGATACCAACTGTAACTCCCCGACCCCAGTTACCCAGAGTTGGTGCATTATTATGTAACAATGGCATGATCACAAAAGATAATGTTTGGAAAGACCGATTAGTTTAGTAGCCTTGGAATAACTAGATACATTCATAAAGTTTACATTACATCATAAAGTTAAATCTACAACAACATCTTGTCTCTACAGTCATATACCCTTATACTATCCCTGCAGGTCATTCATAAAATACTTCTTTACATCCGGGAAAAAATAAACCATTGAAAGGGGTGAGCTCAAATGCCCAGTAAGGAAAAAAATATAGCATAAACTTTCATAAATAAGCATAAACATTTAAGGCAATGTATAACTAAAACAAAAGCCTTTGAAACATGAACTTTAGTATTATATGGAAAAGATAAAATGAAATAATTCCATTTACTTATTCACATGGATATTCTACTAGTCGAATAATCACATGCATTATCAATAACCACTTTCATAATGATGGAATGCATAATGCTAGACTATCATAACCACATAGTCAAGGACTTTTTCCAAGACTATAAATAAGACTTTTTCAAGGCCTTGTGCCATGAAACTTGTTTGTATCATTAGACCTACCGATGCATCGAGAAGCTATATTTGGATCCACATGTCACTTATTAATTCCAATGCATTCCTCATATGAAAAGGTTTAAACATAACATAAACATTCGTATTAAAACTAGAACACAAAATGTCAATACTTTCTCCATAAACCTTGAATGGAATAAAAATAACACATCCACAGTCAAACATATCAAAAAATCTTCAATAAAATATATACGTTTTGTATCATAATAAATTAACTTCCAATAAGCTTAAAACCCATCAATGAATGTTGACATAGACGAAATCAAAACTGTTTGAGAGAAATATCTCTTTTTTGAAATAATTTCAAAGTCACGTAATTATAAAAGAAAACATTTACTTTGAAATTTTTTTATATGCTTGTAATGGAAGCTTCAAAGATTTTATAATGGTGAAAAATAGCTGCACCCGCCGTATAAGTTAAAAAAAAGACATTCTTACATTATTTCTGTCGAAATGGTTAAAAAGGACCTTGTTTGGAAAACGATAGAAAGATTCCTTTATAAACTTCTTATAAAAATTCAAACAAGGGTGTAAATAAATTTAACCCATAGTTTGTAAAATTTTAAGAATGATTTGAAATACATTTTTAAGAAACATAGATGTGGATGATAAAGAGGTCCCAGTAGTTAATTACGTAGAAACTATCTTAGATAATGAAGAGATTTTGAAATAAACCCTTACCTTGTACTTTTCCTTAGTTGAGGGTAGGTTATACTCCTCTATAATGGTGAAATAATAGTTATTAAATTATACAAGAATCATATAAATTAATATGATATCATATATGATCTTTAAATATTTATTGTTAATAATATATTAGAATTATCATCGTTTCAGGTGTTGATGGAATCATTTTCCTTTATATTCGTTGTTATGTGATCCATATGTGTTATGGATGGGATTTATATTATTCATATCCAGAATTATATCATTTCTCTCAAAATTAATTATAATCATCAAATGAAATTTAGTCTTTAATGGATTTTATGGGGAATGAATCTAATCGCGTTCGTGGAGACGGTAATCTGTACGTACGCGCGAGCGACAATATCATTCTTTTGATATTAAAATAATATATAATTGGATGGTATATAATCTATACAGAATCATTATCATGTTATATTTATTATTAACATCAATTACAAATCATTATTATACCCATCCAAATAATAATGTTTTGAATGACAATTACACCAGGACGTGGGGACAGTAAGCCGTATGTACGCACGTATGGTGACATGTAATTCAAAGGATGGATAGGATATTTAATATAGTTGTACCATATTTATAATAACATCACAATATATATAAGATATTGGAGATATTATTTTATAATGGGAATAACAAAGAAAGAAGAAGTTGAAGAAGAAAGGAACTTGAAAGAGGGTGGTGAAAACATTACCTCTTAATCGGGTTCTTACTTTTGATTTGATCGAAAGGGCTCTTTATCTTGGATTTCTGATCAAACTAAGTCCTCTAATTCATAGTGAGAGAGGTTGAGAGAGTATTTGGTCTGGGGTTGGCTGAGACCAAAGGCTTTGAAGGTCTAAATTAGAGAGAAGGGGGAGTTCCCTTTTATAAGAGGGGGGAGGGGAACCTTTGGAAAAGCTTGAAATATTATTTTATAATAAATTCATATTCGATTTATAATGGATCCAAAGTGTATTATTTAAAATATAAGGCGAGGATGGGTCGAAATATTTTCAACCAATAGATTTTAGAGAGGTTTGGGTCACTATATTAACCTTATTATTTAAATTTAACTCTTAGTTAAATAGTTTGACATTTACCATGTCTCTTTTTATTTTTATATTATATAGTTATTAAACATACTATATACATTCAAGTGACCCCCAAGTGGTCCATTAATGATACACATATCATGATATAAGTCCTTTGGCCGAACCTTACATTTTTAGGAATAGAATATCAATTAATAATATAATATTTGTTTTAAAAACTCTTTTAAGTCAATTTTTACACTATTGGGTATTTTGTTTTTGATAATTTCATAACAGCATTATTACTTAAAATACAATTAATATAACCAATCCTAATATGTCATTTTAACCTAAAAAATTATTTTATTTCATAAAAAGTCTCAAATTACATTTATTTGGATATTTATAATATCAATTATTTTAATATTTTATTAATTAGGTAATTACTGCATCACCATTGTGTCATAAATAAATTAAATTACTTAATGTCTAAAAATTATAAATAAAATACCATTATTTAGGAAATATTTTTATATTTCTAATGAATATTTCTAATCGAATTTATCTTATGTATAACCCTATATTAAAAAAATTTAGTTATTAAACATTGATTTTAACTATTTTAACTCTTCTTTGAATTAAAAAATAATAAATTTCCTAATCTAATCTAAGTGGACCTAAATGATAATATTTTATTACTAAGGTTGTTTTTGGTCGAGATAAACTTTTCCAATAGAATTAGGACATGTGTTAGGGTAATATTAATATCATTTTTACCCTTAATTACCCTATTTATTTTTAACAGTGGTAAATAAACGTAAAACTTTACTATTAACCAAAACAATTATCTTATTGAACCACATTTTACTCCTTGATATTAACTGTGTCTCTCAGATTTTCGAAATTCCACTCACTGAAGCGGTAGAATTATGTTTTATGTGAATTTTATAATTCTCCTAAGAGGTGGGTAAAAGACGGTGAAAAGTTCAATAAAATTTTTATATATATAAAATTATTCTAAACTAACTCCAATGAATTACATGGAATTTATATGGGTATTATATATCTATTTTGACCTTAATTAAATTTAAATAAAATAAATAATTATTTAAGTAAAAATTGGATTTTAAACTATAACTCAGTGTTTTTTCACTATTCATAAAAAATTGAATGTTTTCAAAAAAATACCAAAATTTCACTCTAGTCTAATTTTGATATTCTGAATCCAAAAATTAAGTCCATTTTGAAAGATAAAATGTTTAAAATTTCAAAAAGTGGGTATTACTATTCATAACGGCTAGTTTGAATGGTTGTGGTGTGTTAGAATTCGAAGTTGCGTACGACACACACAACTGTATTATTCAAAGAGAAGCGTACCGTTGAAGCATGGGGTGTTAAAATCTCACAACAAATAACAATGAGGAAGATAAAGGTAGAAATATATCTCATCCATTTATATGATTTAACAGAGCAGCAATATAAGATACGCTGGATTTTCTATTAAAAGAGTATCACATTAACTCACATAGTTTGACCAAGTAAAGGCATCCCAATCCATTGGAAGTGTAATATACGAGTTGTTGAATTTATTTCAGAAATAAATACCTTAAAATAAGGTCTTAAATGTGTTTTATGAAACAAAAAACGTTAAATAAGCGATATGGGAAAAATCATGATATTTTGGAAAGGAAATATGAAATCGTTCTGGAAACACTGTTAATGAGTTGTGACACTGTTTATGTGACACCGTGTCTATGACAATCTGTTTTTTACACCATGATTGTGACACCTTTTCTCTAACACCATCTCCCTGACACCATTTTTGTGACACTGTTTCTATCACACCTTTTCTGTGACACCGTTTCTGTGACACCATTTCTGTGACACCATTTCTCTGATACCATTTCTGTCACACGATGACTGTGATAGTGTTTCTGTGATAGAATTTCGGTGACACCGTTTCTATGACACTGTTTCCATGACACTGTTTCTGTTACACCATTTTGGTTAAACCGTAACAGTGACAACATTAATATGATACCTTTTATGTGACATTGTTTCTAGGACACCATTTTTGTGGCACAGTGACACTATTCATAAAACTGGAAACACTTTTCACTAAACTAGAAATTTGGAAAAGTGTTGGGGACATGCCCCCTTGACATCCCAGAACACTTCAACCACCAGATTACAACAATGGAATGGACAAGAGTGGTCCGGGCCATTACCCATTATAACTAAAATAAAGCATGATTAATTTAACATAATATCTTACTACATTGGTATCTTTTATGTTTAATGAAAATGAAATATATAAATTGATATTTATTATTATTCTCAAAAAATTTCCTCAAATTATCAAAAAAATATCAATATTTTAACATATATATATATATACGCCACATAATGTAAAAAACTAGAAAATAATGAATATTTACTGAAAAATTGAATGTGAGATAAGAAAACTTTACCATAAATCCTAACTTCCATGAAAGATATTTAATATAATATATTATTAACATTAGGAACATAAAAAACTATTTAAAAAACTTCATTTAATTTTAATATCATTTCTACTATTTATTTAGCATCATTTATTATGCATTAGTTAGCTAGATAATGTTTATTTTTTATCATTGGATATCAGTAATTACTATTGTTTTGTGCATGTTTTCTATTTTTGACGTCAAAACCTACTTATTGAATATAAGTTATATATTAAAATATCATTCATGGTACAATATTTCAATTTACCTATTTATTTTTAATTTTCTATTATCATTTGATGAAGGATTTATTTATGATCATTGAATACAGAATTACTGATGACCTTGGTTCAGGTAATATAAAGATATCAACGGTGTAATTCATAATGATTATCCATTTTTTCTATAGTAACCATAAAAATAGATAAGTAATATATGATAATAACTAATGTAAAATTAATTTATTAACTATATTTTTATAATATTTCATACTAGAAAATTTGACAAATTAAACATGTCGATCATGGGGGGTGTAGTCTACATATACGCATACATGACTTTTTCATTTTTAAAATGAGTAAATAGAATGTAATATATATAGGTATTAATATTTATATATTCAATTTTTTTTTATATTTATCATATATATCTTTTAAATACATTCAATATATCATCTATGTATGGTGGTTATGAAAAAAAGATGTCTTCCACACGTGGTATATATTATTACTAACAAGAAGAATATTTTGGTTTTTTTGAAGGGAAATGGAAATGAAGATAAAGGTGACTCCATAAATAAAATAAATTTTAATTATAATAATAAAATAATTTTAATACAATTTTTTTGGTATAAAAAATTTAATATGTGGTAAAAGAAGAATAAATTGAAAAATGATTATAGTGCGGAAAATAATTAAATATAATATTTTTTTCTTCTTATAAGCCTCATTGATTTAGAAAGGGTTTTAGAATTATATAAGGAATTTAAGATCAGTTACCTTATATCAGATTTTTTTATGTAAATCTCGATTAATTTATTGGAAAATTATAATTATTTTGTGTAACTTTGAGGGGGTAATGGTTGATCTTTTTATAATTGAATTTATTGAAAAAAAATTATAGTTTCATAATTTTATGTTAAACACATGTTATTTGGGATGGAAGGTAGATCCTAAAGTGGAAAAAATGGAATTGGACTTGGACTTTGTTATCCAGATCTCATTCAAACAAATAAGGGAATTTATTTGATGATATTCAAGAATTTGTCGCATAATTTAATATTTTCACATCATTTTTTTAATGGTAACTATTTTTTTAACTTGAGTGACTTGGTTTTGTGGGGAAAAATGAAATTAAATATATTAAATAACATTACAATTATAATTTAAAATAGTAAAACTATTTTATAATTCAGAATTTCAAAAATTCAAAATAATAATAATTTGAAATTAATAAAAGTATAACTTATTAAAATTGTTTTATAAATTTTACATCCTAGGTTGAATTTTTTTTAATAAAGTCTTATAAATTATAAATAACTATTTTAATGTATAATTTTACAAATTAAATAAATATTTTTCTCAAAAAAAATTATGAACTTTTAATTCATTCTTATATCCTAATGATGTAATAAAATATACTTTATTTTTTAAAAAGTTAGTATTATATATTATTAACCTAAAATTATTTTTCAAAACACTCCAAAAAATTACCCCAATAAAATTTTGATATGTTGGATCCAAAAATGAAGTGCATTTTTTCCAAATATGTTTTTATATATAAGTATTTTAAATTTTAAATCAAAACATAATTTACCTGGAGAAGAAAGTGTGTATATAAAAAATTAATCATTAAAGATCATAAAGCATTCAAAATATAATTTCATAGTATTTAATACAATAAAATTATTATATATATATATATATAATTTTCCTCATTATAAAATTCAATTTTTTTGAAGTGATCAATTATGTTTATTATGGAAATAAACATAATATATTAAGAAATTTAATTTTTCAATAAATGGTTGCTAAATGATTTTTTCCAAATTCAATAAGATTAATTATTTTAAAGATACTATTATATAATATTTATTTAAATAAATTTTAGTATATATAAATTTATTTATTTAAATAAATTAATTAGTTAAAAATATGTTTTATAGAAAATTAAAATTTACAATATATATATATATATATTCTTACTTTAATAATTATATGACTATATAATCACAAATTATACTTAAAATCCATCATAGACTTCAACAAAATACATAATTGTAAGATAATATATAGTTTCATTCATATGTTGGGGTTCAAATAGCATTGGACCTCACTGAAAACCCAATTATATTGTATTTACCTCACAAATTATTTATCTCAAACCATAATTATTATAGTTTTTCTTGGTTCAGAGATGAAATTGAAACAAGTAGTTTGATATAATATTTATTTAAATAATAACACTTACAAAACATTTTTGGTATTCACAATCTACCCCAAAAAATATATTTCATCCATAAAATTTCAATTATCGTTCATTAATCAAAATAAAAATGGGAATCTATAATACATAGAAGACTCCACATATAATTTCTAACTCACTATTGTGGGTATGATTATAGAACTCATATTTTCCTTAAAATTGTCGTATATTGAGGTTCACATCAATTTGATCCAATGATTCCATATTATCTATCTATATTTATTGTGATTTTATATATTCATAATTTTCTCCTATTAACTTTTATGATCTATCTAACAAAAAAATACTAAATCAAAAATTTTTATGATAATTTACAATAAAATCAATACAAATGATCAAACAAAAATGAAAACCTAGTATACTCATAACTTCTATTTTAAATCACACATTTAAAACCATGGTATATTTAATTAAACCATGATATAATTGGACAAAAATCTAATTTCATCAGTTTAAACTATGTTATACATGTATATTTCCCTATTTGGTTCTCTAACCAAAGTATATTCAAATCCTATAATGGTTCATATATATACTATGAAATAAAAAAAATCCCTCAGAATCGATTGTTTTAAATCCAGTTTTTTCATGAATTATATAGATTTATTATAATTTAAATTTTTCAATATTGGGAATTATATATTTTTTAAATTAAAAATTTTTATCATCAAAATAAAATACTCACGCATAGGTTTTTTTTTATTTTTAATAAAATGTTTATTCATTGAGTGATTAATGAAAATTTATTTTCTAAAAAAAAATTATCATTTTCCATTAGGAAATTAATTAAAAAATTGAAATTTTGTTTTGAATTTCGTATTAATGTAACATAATATAAATTTTATTTAACATAATATAATTAATTACATATAAATCATCATTATATTTGATATTATTATAAGTTTATTTTTATTCTTAATAATGAAATTTTCCAAAAAAAAGATAGTTTTTCGTAGAATTTACATTCTTATATTAATGATAATTCCTACCAATTATACATATTTAATATTAAAAAATGGATTTAATATTTCTTTTTAGGAGTTTTATATTTATTAATGTGTTTAATTTCGTTTTTGGTCTTTATGAATACTATCCTTGGTAAAAATATTTCCATCATGGTAAAATGGAAAAAATGTTTTAATTAAGGTTAAATCTATGTGAAAAGGTTATGAAATATTTTCATATAATTTATTTTAAGATATTATATTGACCATTATAATCATATGTGTGCATTTAAGTCGTTTATGTTCTATTTTCCCAGAAATAAGACTTTCTATTATTTCCAAACATTGAATAATTACATGTGTTCCACAACCCTCATTTATAAAATAGAACCCCTACCTTCTATTTTACATCACATGATCATTTTATCTCTACCAATACCTACCCAAATAAATATTTAACTTCACTCTCCACAGCCAAGATGAATTAATATTATTAAAATAAAAATAAAAAAACAACAAGTTCTTAATGATATGGATATATAAAAATGGGTAATATAAGTCATTACACACCTATTTCTTGTTTCTTTATTCATCCGACACCAAAAAAAAATTTCAAGCCACTAAGAAAAAATTATATTAATATATTATTTGTAACTAGATTTGATTATATTTGATTAAAAACTACAATATATCTATTTTCCATCAAATTGAAATGAAAACATTGTCTTGGAATACATGTGGACTACCACCTCTAGGAAGCGATATGTTTTATCTTCCATCACCACATCACATGATTGGTTATAAGAAAATATTTAAAGTACGTACAGTATTTTATGGGATTATTTTGAATATTTAAATATAATATATTACATACCTTCTTACCCTTTTGGATTTTTTTTAAATTAATAACATCTCTCATGTGAACTTTTGGAACACCACCTCCAAGAAGTGATGTGATTCATTATATAATAACACCTCACAGGGTTCATTGTCAGGACAAAAATAATGAATCAATATATAATTAATAAAATAACTAATTTTTTTGAACTGTAAAATATTTTATACCATGTCTTTTCCATCAAGAAGAAAAATAGAAACATCACTTTGGTGTACTTCAGAAATATAGTCTCTCTGTTAAGAAATATTATATTTTTTTAAAATAAGCCTTTCATTAATGTTTGTAATATTTTTTTCAATGTAAGAAAAAAACTATTTCAGAGTTAATATTTTTGAAATTATGGAACCATGATATACAAACTCTTCTCTTTGTTTCACACATAAACATGATTTATTACATAAAAATGCACTTGAGACAAATATTAAGATATAGAGTTCTAGTGTGTTATTAAATTAGGAACATTACATTACAACTTAGGTCATAAAATACAACATCCTTATTGAAAACTTATATTACATTTCCACAACATTACTTTGTACATATCATTTCTTGGGATATCCTAATAACATACACGAGAAAAGGGTGATCTATAAAACCCAATAAGGTAGTAAACACGAAATAAAATAAAGAATACAATACATATTAGGCTATAGGAATATTAAAACAGCATTAGAGAAACATGAAAATAATGGCGTGATATAGTAGGATTATTAGAACATGGATATATAGAAACAACATTTAACATGATATTTGCATGAGCCAAGGATCATTGCACACGGAGCATGAGTAAAACCTCATGTTAATTTAATTAGGATGACTAAACCCTCATTTAACTTGAATCAGTATTAGTAAACCCTCATTTCACATAATTTAACATTATATTATTCTTAATCTAATGCATTGGAGAACTATCATGGTGAATCCTTCTTCATCATTTAATTTCATGCATAACTATTCCACAAAGATCAGACAAGATGGATTTATTAAAAATCATAATTTGTTCCATGAATAAAATATTTGGAATACATAAATGTAACTCCTCGATAAATATGTACATGTGCATAAAAGTGAATACCCTTGATAGTGAAATGGGTATGTTGCTCACTTACACAGTGATTTTGGAATGAGATTTTTTTTTGTATCTTTGGTTGCATAATGACGTCAAATAGAAGTCATAAAATGGTTTAATGAGAGAGAAATGGGTCTCTAAAGATTTATACATGAAATGGACTGTATTGGTTTCATGAAACATAATATTCCAACATATTTAATGGAATTTAGATGCATAATATAAATGAATTATTATAATGTAAATGAGGAGAGAGAAATCTCGTAATTCCCCGACCCTAGAAGCTCGGAGCTAGTGCATTATTTTCATACATTGTCCTGATTGAAAGGATTCCAATCCTGAAGGACCAATTAGTTTGTTAGTCATGTAGAAACTAGATAAATTCATGGAATCTGTTGTATATTTTGAAATGAAACAAAAAAAATACATAATAAACTGTATCCTTGAAAACTCAATAAATGATATCTTCTTCATAACCCAGGGATAGAAAAACAAATAAAATGGGTGAGCTTAAATTCTCAGTAATGTTTAATCAATACAGAGGAATATAATAGAAACATAAACATTAGTCATGGTGAATAACTAAAACACCTTCCTTTAAAAATAAACTAGAACACATTATGGTAAGAATATGATCGGAATAAATAATACCATAATAGAACTTAAAATGTGTATTCTACTAGTTGAATAACCACATGAACCATCAATAATATTTTCATAATGAAGGAATTCAAATTGAGGGATATCAAAACTATACCTTCAAGGCCTCATTCCAAGACCATAAGTAATCATTTTGTCAAGGCCTTGTGACAATACCATAGTTTGTCTCATGGGACCTAACAATGCACCAAGGGGCTATAACACCCCCCCCCCCCCAACACATACTAAGTCTAATGTAATACTCATATTAATGGGGTTAAACATAAACAATATATACAATCATATTGAAACTAACATTGAAAATAACTTTCCTAAATCATTAATCATAAAAACTAACTATTCGTATTAATATGGTTAATGGTTTCAAGATAACATATCCACAGTCAAACTAATACTAAACCATTCAATAAAACATGAAATATGACATAATAAGAGATAAACCTCAACAAAGTACCAGATTCAACAAAGGATGTTGACATAGAATAAGATACTTTTAAATGAGACCATTGAAAAATCTTTGATGAAATAATACTTTAACATTCCAATGTGTCTCATACCACCTTGAAAAATTCAAATCATTATCTCTTATAATATCTTGAGAATAATGATACTGTTTAAATGATATACTAATGTGTAGTACATATATCACATGCATAAAAGTAGTTGTGAAAAAGTAATATATCTCATAAATGTTAAAGTCAGATGAGGAAAATCCTTTTTTACCTTGGAAATAAATGTTCTTTTGGAAAATCATTTGTATTTGTCATTAAATCATATTTCTAAACATGTATATCCATTAAAATAAAATTTAAGGACATTGATATTACATTAGAAACACAAATTATGTCCCACTAATGTGAAATCATTTAAAAAGTTTTTAAATAAATCTTTTGAATTAAAACATTCTAATGTAGATTAAAGAGTACATTAAAGTGATTTTAAAGCGAAAAACAGGTTTCCTTTCATAAAACCAGAAATGAACCAAAATATTTTTATCAAGTTAAAATGATTTATTTTGGAAAGATAAATGTGGATTAATATAGATTACAGAGTGATATTCAAAATAGGAATAATTTTGAGAAGTTCCTTGAATCTGGCTCGCATTTCAGAATGAATTTTGGAAAGATACTTTTACAATGTACGAATCACCCTAACTGGAAGAAGGATAATTTTTGGTACAAATATATAGAACACCAACATATAATTTATTCTGATTACATAATATTAAATATGAATATCATTGAGGTGAGTAGGGAATAAGAGATACCCGAATTAATAGCTACACGGGTGGTAGTGTATCGTGCAATCATAATCTTTGATTAGTTCAAGCCATCTCATTTGCCTCATGTTGAGTTCTTTATCTGAGAAAATATACTTCAAACTCTTGTGATCAGTATAAATATCACAATTTTCACCATAGTGATAATGTCTCCATATCTTCAATGAAATTATTACAATAGCTAACTCAAGATCATGATTAGGATACTTTTTCTCATTAATTTTTAGTTGTCACGATGCATATGCAATAACCCTATCATTTTGCATAAGGGAACAACCAAGTCCTTTCTTTGAAGCATCACTATAAATAACAAACCCGTAATTCCCTGATGGTAAAATTCAATATAGGATCATTGACTAATATTCTCTTCAGTTCATCGAAACATTCTTCACAATCTTTTGTCCAAACAAATTTAACCCCATTACGTGTGAGCTTTGTTAGCGGGTTAGCCATTCGGGAAAAATTCTGTAAGAAACACTGATAATAACCTCCTAAGCCAATAAAACTGTGTACCTCAGTTAGGTTTGTTCGTGTGGACCAATCTTGGATTACCTTTTTCTTTGCAGGATCAACTAGGATTCCATACTTAGAAACAATATGTCCAAGAAAGGAAACCTCCTAAAGCCAAAATTCACACTTGCTAAACTTCCCATTTAATTCATGTCTTTTAAGAGTCTTCAGGATAATGCACAAGTGATTTCCATGATCTTCGTAGCTTTTGGATTATACAAAGATATCATTAATAAATACCACTACAAAATCATCGAGATATTCCTTGAAAACTCTATTCATTAGATCCATGGAGACAGGGGTTCATTAGTCAATCCCAAAGGCATTACTATAAACTCGTAATTCTTGTACCTATTTTGAAATGCTGTTTTCAGAATGTCTTCCTTATTCACACTCAACTAATGATATCCAGATCGAAGGTCAATCTTTGAAAAGTATTGAGCTCCATGCAGTTGGTAAAATAAATAATCAAAGCAAGGTAGGGGATACTTGTTCTTTATTGTTATAGCATTGATCTCCCTGTAGTCGATACATAACCACATAGATCCATCTTTCTTCTTAACAAAAAAGGCATGGTCTCCCCATGGAGAAACACTAGGGTGGATAAATACCTTATTACTCAATTCCTCTAGTTGTTTCTTTATATCCACTAATTCCACAGCGGCCATTCTATAAGGGGTCTTTGATATGGTCCTTTAACCAGGAATTAAATCAATGGAAAATAGAATTTCCCGTTATGGAGGATGTCCATGTAAATCTTCTAGAAACACATCAACATATTCACTCACAATAGGTACATCCTATATTTGAACATTACTTTCCTCACCCATAGTTATTTCATTCTCTTCCTCCTCAATAATTGAATTTATTTGAGCTACAGGGGTGGATCTAGATAAGAATCAGGTGGTGAAAATTCTTCTCTAAAGATAAGGTGTTCTTTATCATCGTCATCAAAAATTATAACCTCCTTCTTGTTACAATAAATTTTTTCATCATGGTCTGAGAGCCAATCCATACTGAGAATTATATAAAATTCAATCATGGGTATGATAATAAGATCAGAAGATAAATAACATTTATATTCCTTAATGGGAACTGATTCATAGATCTTTGTAACAATGATACTTTCCTTAAGAGTTTTGACTGACAACTCCCTTGTTAAATCAAATTGTAAATATCTTATTTTCTTAGAAAAGTGGGAAGATATGAAACAATGCAATGATCCAGAATCAAATAAAGCATTGGCTAAGATTGATGATATGATCAAAGTACCTGCCACCACATCACGCGGAACATCATCCTATGCAGTTGTGATTGCATATGCTTGTCATTGCTCCCTTGGCCTCATCTGTTATATATTTCCTTGACGTTTTGGAAAATTATTAGCATATTTCACCATCTGCTGACAATTATAGCATCGAACATCATTGGCTTCCTTCTTTCCTTTTCAATCACCAGCAAGATGGCTTTTATTGACTACATTTATATATTACCCCTTTTTCTTTTAAGCACGCACCAGGGTGTTTCCTTCCACAATTGTCACATGGTGGAAATTCAAATCTTCCCTTCTTACTTGTTTCCTTATTTCCTTTACTATGGTTTTCATTAGCCCTCTTATTTTCTTGCTTTCCATAAAGGTCGTAAGACTTAGAGAAATATTTTTCGGTCTTGAGAGCACATGAAACTATCTCCTCTTTTGATGAAACATTTTGGGAGACCAGTGCCCGCTAGAGGAATGGATTTTGGCCATCAATGAATCGTTCGATTTTTCTCCTTAGATTTCTTATATAGTCCACAGAATGTCTTTACAGCCTTGTAAATTTGGCTTCATACTTGGCTACATTTTCATCCTACTTTTTCCCCAGATTCACGTATTTTCTCTCTATATCTTCTCTTTGTTCTTGAGGGAAATATTTTTCTAAGAAGATTTCCTTAAAATCCCTCCATTCCATCTCTTCTATTTCTTCCTCCTACTTTGTGTTTTTGATTAATGACCACCACTAATCTGCATCTCCCTATAGACGATATACTGCCATGACATCCTTCTCTCTTTCATTACATCCCAAAGTGAGAAATATCTTCTCAAGGGAACATATCCACTACTATGCTACAAACATGTTTTTTGTCCCGTTAAATGATTGAGGTTGTTGTCTCATAAAGAGATCTAGAATTTCTCCTCCACGTGGTGAATCTGGATGCTTCATATGGGTCTGGTTATTATTCATAACCTGAGTAAGTTGTCCCATTATAGTTATGAGTTTCTCATCACTAGTCACAGTACCAGAACCAACATCATTATCTTGCATCGGAGGAAAATCCCTACAAGGGACATGTGTGTTCGTGCGGTTTCCATTTCTTCCACATGGAACAATCTCTAGATAATGGTATACACTTGATTAGGTTATGAATCATAATGTATAATATTAACTTAACAAAATACTTGGAAAAAAAATGAGATCCTACGAATGGATAATCCCATATTCACAAATATGGTTTCTTTGAGGAATATTTTACAATTAAATCCTTCATAACGGCTTGTAAATAAAATGTTAATTATCCAAAGCATATCCACCGGGAGTGTCATAACCAAGATTGCATCAAGGCCTGTTTTCATGGACGAGTTCCCCTTCGAGACTAGCTCAAAGCGGTGTTTTCGGGTCTTACCCCTAGATAAATCTATGCCAGAGCCGCCTCTACCCGCTCCTATCTAGACAGGGATGTATTTCTTTAAATATCCACAAAATATATTCCTTACCAAAATAACAGGGCATTATTGTATGTATATCCTCAATGACTAACTTAGGGACTCTTCCCTAATTCTACATTTTCTAAATCTAGTTTCCAATTATTCTACAAAACTTCCTCTGATACCAACTGTATGGACCCGACCCCAATTTCCCAGAGTTGGTGCCTTATTTGATTACGTTGGCATACATACAAGGAATATGAATCCTGAAGGACCATGTAGTTTAGTATTATTAGAAACAAGATACATACATAAGTTGAAATTTACATAAGGAAAGGAAAAACAACACTAATTTATTCCACTAGAGTCATTGTATCTCATAGATTATGCTTGCAAGTCATTCATAAAATACTTCTTCATGTCCTGGGAAGATGAAACATAAGAAAGGGGTGAGCTCAAATTCTCAGTAAGAGTAAGAAATACAGCGGAAGATAATATAAACATTAGTCATGGTGAATTATTGAAAACACAAGCATTAAATAATAAACATGAACACATTATGGAAGGAATATGGCGGATTAAATAACTCCATAATAAAAAATAATCATGGGTATTATAATAGTTGAATAACCACATGAAATATCAATATCTGAACTCATAATGATGGAATGAATAATGTCGGACATTCTGAAACATTTTTTCAAGGCCTCGGCCTAGACGTCTAATGATTAAGGCCTCGACCAAAATCTCTATCACATTGGGAAAGGCCTCGACCAATTCCACGTCTATTTGTCTCATGAAACCTACCGATGCATAGAGGGGATATAGCGGCCCCCACCCATAAAATAATAAGTCCAATGCATTCCTTATATGGGTGTGGATAAAGATAAAAAACGTATACATTCATATTGAAACTATCATATGAAATGTAACAAATTTTCCCCAATTATTGAACCTAAACACTAACCATTCAGAATAATATGGTGAATGGTTTTAGGACAGATCATCCACAATAGAGTTAGTCAAAAAAAGTTAAATAAAATATGGTATATGACTTCATAAATTATTAATCCCAAAAAAATCATGGAATCAACAAGAGTGTTAAATTAAACAAAAACACTCTTATAAAATCATCAAGCAATTTTTGAGATAAATACGCTTTTATTTTGAAAAGAAGAGTTATTTTGGAAAAATCATTTTATAAAACCAGAAGTGAGGTAAGATAGTAATTTCATAATAAAATTAGTTATTTTATAACTATAAAGGTTTCCAAAAATAGATCATATAGTTCCATTGAAAATAAGAATGAATTTGAGAAATTCCCTTGGATCGGGCTTGTATTTTAGAAACAACTTTGAAAGTTATTTTAAAAATGTGTAACTATCCATAAAATAAAGAAGGGTTCTGGTTTGTAAACATATATATGATACTAACACGGAATATATTATGAGTACATAACAATACATACTAATTTAATTGAGGTAACTAGACAATGAAAGTATCCCGAATTAAAATGGAAGTTCGGGTGGAAAACCCTCACACTTTAAAATCAAATGATTCGTATGCCCCAAAATTAATAACATAAAAATGATAGATTTAATACCATGAAGATAAAGATATTAATGATATGTGACATCAATTTTCAGTATACATACACCATACAAAAGTATTACTAGTGAATATGGAAAATCTCATGAAAATGGAAGTGAGATGAAGAAACCCTTACCTTAACTCCAAACGTGTTCCGCTCTTGTACTTATGCTCCTGGAATATGAAATTATACTTGTTAATAAATTATTTCATAACCTATTGGTCATGTATTTAGTTTACCATATTTTTGGTTAGTTCATTTATGTCTTTATTGACAAGTTATTGTATTGAATTTTGTCGTTCAGGAGTGTTCGTTTCTCTTATTTTCATATTCGGTTCACTTGTTTTTAAGTAATGAAGTGGAATGGATGTAAATCTCCAGAATTGAATTAATATATTATTTATGAACATAAATAGGTTTTACTGTTCATTTATATAACTTGGTTACATGGAACGAGGATTAATTATCATATATAACTTTAATGATAATTGTTTCGGTTAATTTGTGGGTTTTGATTACAATGAACTCATTTTTTCATTATAACCAAACACCAATTGAAAAAATGGATTATAGAATCTTAAATAGGATATATTATATATAATAATCTGGTTCAACCATAACAATAATGGTTTCATGAACAGAATTTATAATGATAAAAGAAATCGAAAGTCCATCGTCCTTGAATGTGTAAAATTGACACATCTCATATGGTGTTCTTGCTACTAGTATAAAAGAAGGTAAAAAGGGGGAGATGATGATAACTTATTATACTATAAAGAAAAAATCAGAAGACATATATGGTACTGAATTCATCACAAAATTTGGATAAATATTGGTAATAGAAAAAGAAAACAATTGAACTTGAAAGGAAAGACAAAGAATTGAAATGAGGGATTTACCTCTTGAACCAAACTTCCATGAGAACCTCCTTAAGGGAGAGGTTTTGGTATTTTAATGAGACCAAAGACTGTTGGAAGTGGTAGAGGAGGTTGGGAGTTTATTTGGATAGAATTTGGAGAAGGCACAAGGCTTGAGAGGAATGATTGGAAGAGGGGGTGAGAGGGGGTTTTATAGTGGAGCAGAGAGGGGATTTCTTAATATAAAACTCATTAATTTATTAATTCTTCAAAAGACAAGTAATAGTAAGTATTCTATGAACAAGAACATTAATTTTATCATGTGAATTAGGATTAAGGGTGGTGACATCATCCATGATTCTAGGAATAGTCTATTTATCTTATAATATATATATATATATATATAGTAAATTGCCGTATTTTACTATTCAGCAAAAAATAAAGTATTTTAGAAAAATCCCAAAAATTCACCCTAACCATTTTTCAATGTCTATAATCCAAAAATGAAGTCCATTTTTAAAAATAATTTTCTAAATATTATTAATTTAGTATTTTATTAAAATCATAATTTATTATCAAACAACCAGTTTTAAAACATTCATTAACTTATTCTCATATATAGGTATATCATACTTTTAATTTGAATATTATTTATATATTATCATATGTAAGGTTACTATTCATTAGGGTATATCACTATTAATAATGGTATGTTGCTATTTATAAGGGTAGGTTACTATTCACCAAATATTTTTTTTATTGGACTATAAATAACTTACTGATTGCGACTGTGTATGTCGGATTTTTGAAATTCAAATCACAAAAGTGAAAAACTTATGTTTTAAGGGTCCCATAGCACTTAGTATTTAATGTGATTATGACATATTTATAAGAAAGTAATTTCCTTTAATAAAATATTGGGTCATTACATTTCATATCAAATCTATCAAAACTAAAATAAAATTATAAAAACTATTAACTTTTAGATCATCGATCAACATTTCATTAATATATAGAAAAATATAATAAAGATTACATCGTCACATACCATCTAGTAGAAACTATGCTCCATGTCACACCAAGTGAAATATTCTTTATTTATTAATGAAATGATGATACGATTCCACTAACATGTAAATAAATTTAGGACACATAATATTCTGTTTACCTTATATACCATGTTCACATTCAACAAATTCCATAAACCTATCAAATCAATTATAAATATGTCTTCCTCAAAGGCATTGTAATAAAACACTGACCATATATCCATGTACATTAATTTAATATTACATGTACTAACCATTATCAAAATTGTATAGTTTGAATCAACCTTCAATATTGTTTGAAAATCATAGATTAATCTTTTCCATCATTCAATTAATATTCCATCACAAATATATGTTCCTTGTATAATTTCTTACCATTGAACTCATAATTAAAATGGAAATAACATTTATTCTATAGTTATCTCATTCACCATGGAAAATTATTCATCTTTTACGATACATTTAATATTACATAAACACATACCACAGTGTCTGGAGGAAAAAAATAATTTATTTACTATCTTTGATATAGACATAGGCACCCCACAGTAGCACTCCAAACACAAGTTCTTAAAACAAATTCTGTACAAATTCTCTTCAATACCAAGTGAAATTACCATTTATAAAACTTTATATATTTTACATTAATATTAAATCTCATAACAATACCAAACATCTCTAAAACATTTTTGTTTATGAAAATTTGAGAATATCAGTAGAAATAATTTAGTTCACTACACATGTAAAAATTTATCTATTGTCACACCATTCTATATATCCTTATAAATATATCCTAGGTTATGATCATATTATTAATATGTAGAATGGAAAACATAAAAAAATACATCATGTAGTCAATAACAGAATAAATTTTCAACAAGTCCTCAAAATGGGTTGATCATAAGTGGTCGAGAAACATGATAAAAAATTAAACCAAGTAGTGTTTTCTATATAATATATGGATATCTATTATATAATGATATAACATATAAAATGATATATAACAATGTATAGTAATAAAATTTTAGGGAACACAATATAAGAATATAGAGAAGAAATATGTCATAAGAAAAATCTTGTTTAATCCTAACATTATGGATGTGATAAAATTCAACTGATCTACAAATGACATCAACTGGCTTGAGCTAACCATAATTTTTTATTATATGGATTGCATTAACTAAAACAATACCCCTGAGCTTGGAAATACAACCATTGTACCCTTGATCTTGGAATACCACCCATGTACCCTTGGTCTTGTGATAGTCTACATTTTTCCCTTTTTATGTTATAAGATAAAATATTTAATAGTGCATTGTAATCCCACATAATAACCCTCCCATCTCATAAATATGAACTATAAACTTTTTTTCCATAAATAGTTAATAATATATCACATAATAAAGAAACCATTGAAGTAAATGGGGGTTTATAACCTTTCTAAATGGTGTAAAATGAAATAAATTTAAGAGAAAGATTGGTTGATACCCAAAATTGAATCACTAAAAAGGTGTATTTCTCAATGATATTTATGTTTTGAATTGTGAAATTTTACTTTAATGGATATATATATATATATTTTACATAAGAAGATAATATGATGTGAAATCCAACACAGATTTTTCACAAAACATTTTTTAAATTATAAAAAAATGTGAAGATGTTATTTAAATTCAAATGTTTCATTTGGGAGGTTAAAATTAATTTTTAAAACAAAATTATAAATGATAATCTATAATCTATACATGAAAAATATATATTGGTTTTATAATGTAAGTGTGTAATTAGTGATAAAATATATGATCGTAAAATGAAAATCCTTTCGAATATTTTTTTAAAATACCATTACTGAATCCCACATCATAAAAATATTTAATAAGACATCATTTAAAAAATGGTTCAATGGAAATATTAGTATCATAATAAATTATAATCATTTCCCTTTTGAAGTGAAGATTGAAAACATTGGTTTAATGATGTATTCAACATATGGATGTAAAATAGAAAATAAATTGAAATAGAATTATTTTTAACAACCTTATACATCTATGAGAAATAAATTCATCTTGAAATAATACTGGAATTATAAATCTAAATTTCATTAGATTGAAACATAAATTGTCATGTAATAAAATATTATAGTGTAATTAAAATACATAGAATAAATAATTTCATGTTGATACACTATGTCAAGACCCCCTCCCCATAATGTGTAACCCTCCTGGGCTGGTCTATGAGAAGGGAAATAATGACCCATGAGTCCCGCCACCAGTAGGCCACGGGTTGGTGACCAGCACCGAGGGTATATTAAACAAAAAAACGGGAGGTGTTATCCTCTAAGAGAACACATGCAGAATAGAGAGATAAGACAGAAACCATCCACCTCCAATATAGAAAACAATATAAAAGAAATCCCAAGTACACATATGTATTGTCATTGAAAACTAGAACAACTGAAAGGGGGAAACTGCAAGTACAAAAAAAACAGTAGCAACCACAATCCCGAACTTCTCCTAGAACCATAAAATAGTAGAAACGAGCATGATCTCCAACCTACTCCATGTTCCCTAAAAATATTTTGAATATACATAGGGTGAGTATATGTATGTACTCAGTAGGATCATCCCCAGATCCTCTCGTGCAAAAGTAAAAAAAGCATGTTGAATCACAGTGAACAAAAGGTGGAACTAATTCGTCACCTAAACAGGTATATTAAGTTCCCAGCCACACCATGGATACTCTCATGATGTATCAAATAAAATAGTATATAATATAATAAATAATATCAAGGGTACCCTGCTACTACTTCTCCACTGGTTTTCCACTTTACCCCAACATCGCACGTCCTATGCATCTCTCCCCAAAAAGGCTTTCCCGGAAACACCTAGGTGAAGCACCACAACATGCACCTCATGAAACAAAACCACAAAATCCATGTAATAAAACTAACTAGGAAGCTTCCGACAGCCACCATAGCTCACATAACGTGTATCATACATTGTGAAATATACCTCAAGCCATTACATCACATACACCGAGTATGGATAGCCAATCCATATCAGCCTACACGTTACAACTACAGTAGTCTTTAGGAAACTGTAACAAGAATATATGTGTGTGTATAAAAACATGCCATTACAAACCACTACACTCAAATATAGGTAAAACTAACAATTGTGCCTACTAGCACAATTAACCACCCATAGAAGATTTTGGGGCCCAAGGGGGTAGTCAGCCATCTATCCTCCCACCAGAATGTTGGGGAAAACACCCCCATGGAACAAAATCAAAGGGGTGTCAGTTTCCCTAACTGGCGGGGAGGAGTATAGAATAAAAATACAAAAAGTACATAATATACAATATCTCACAAAAACACTATGGGAGTAACCTAGTCTTAGACACAAATGTAGCTAACGTCTCACAGACTACTGACTTCCACTTCTATGAATATGTATTATAAAATCACCAAACCATTTAAATATATTTAATAAATTACATCACTCCCTTTTTATTAGTTGAACTTTATGTTAATTCATTCTTTAAACATTAATTAACTATTAATTATTTCTGCATTATATTTCATTAGCATCACACCCAAAGTTCAATATTCATTTAAATTTCAACCTTATCATTGCATCCCAGCAAGTTCCAACCCCATGGGTTAACATCATTTATTAAATCATTTATTAACAACATAATTACTTTTCCATATTCTTAGGAATTCTTCAAAAACATTCTATGCTACTAAACACAAGGGGGATAATCACGATGAGTAGATGAACTACTAGTCGAGTCTTTATCTCCTATATAAAGAGCATAAACACATCCTACCTCAGAAAAGTAAATATGGAAAGTATGTGGCATACCCCTGGTCTCATAAACCCTTTTAGATGGAGAGTAATCCAAAAATTATACCTTGAGAAATGGGTAATGTAAGGATGATAGACAACCAATAAGAAAAAACAAGGATCCAAACATTCACATCCAACCCATTGCATCATCAATGGTGTCCTCTCTGACACTCAAATGCATAAACTATTGCATATCACCACTCTAGGCGTCAACTTCTACCAAAAATAAATGGCCTACCTGACCCCACATATCCCAACTGAATTCCAAGATCACATCACCACAGATGTAGCAGGAAAACAAACATCAAATCAATTGGTCTCTTGGCCCTTAAACAAGAAAGTTGGTAAATCCAAACCCTACAAGGAATTATCATTATCAAAAATCAAATTCATTAATCCATCTTGAATTAACAGATTTATTATTCTTAGGTTCCATCTTCGGGAAACCTAAACAAAAAGCTATCATAGTTATCAAAATTTGATTAAATATTCTTACAGCATCAATTTGATTGACATCAAATTTCATCAAGATGAACCAGATTCATTTACATGCCTATTTATCTTTATTCGAACAATTATAAATTAATTTCCAACTTTCTGTTCATTACCTATTTCCATTAATAATGAAAATTTAAATAAGGAAAGCCTAGATATCACTCTATCTATCAAAACAACAGGCAATAAAAAATTATCAACTTCAATTTATTTATCTGTTTCAAATATTTAATATGTCAATTCCATTATGATACAGTGGGATAAAACATGATATTTCTAAATTTTCATGTAATATAATATAGAATAAATGAATCCCCTACCTCAAAATTTTCTTAATGTTCTTTATACGAGAAAGATCCACACAATAGATCACGATCAACTCCTCCTGTGACAACTGCATCAACCTGAGGATGTCGCAACATGACTGCACCAACCGAAACCCAAGAAACTCCATTATAATCATTTAGATAACATTTAATAATATTCAATGTAGAAATAGGAGAAGATGAATCCATAATAACAACAATAAATCATTCCTTATATCGATGATTGGGGGATACTGCTCGGTTGCACCAAAACAGGGGTGCACTTGCAGCAAGAAGAATGTCATGGGAAACCTATCCATGGGGAAACGTTTGATAACACAACTCATATATAAAGGAAAGAAATGTTCATGTGTATCACATTAGAGAATAAGGAGGAATAATTATTTTTGAAGTTATCTCGTCACATTAAAAGATTTAATAGAGCAGCGGTTTAAGATACGCTAGATTTTCCATTAAAAGAGAATCGCATTAAATCACACAGTATGATCATGTAAAAGCATCTTGAGCCTTAGAAAAGTTAATATAGGTGTTATGGGATTTTAATTCTCCCTAAATACCTTATAATAAGGCCTTAACTGAGTTTTGCGTCAGTGAAAACGTTAAATATGAGAAATGGAAAAAATCTGGAAATTTTGAAAAGGAAATATGAAATAGTTCTGGAATCAATGTTCATGAGTGGTGACACTGTGTCTGTGACACTATGTCTATGACACCATTTATGTGACACCCTATCTATGACACCGTTACCCTGACAATGTGCCCATTAAATCATTTCTGTGACACAGTTTATGTCACACTGTTTTGGTGACACTGTGATTGTGACACCATTCCTCTGACACAGTTTCTATCACATTATTTCTATGACACTGTAACTGTGACACTGTTTCTATGACACCATTTCTATCACATTGTTTCTATCACACCATCACTGTGACACCATTTCTGTGACACCATGACTGTGACAAAATGATTGTGACACAATTTCTATGACATTGTTGTTATCACACCATGACTGTGACACTGTTTCTATGACACCGTTTCTGTGACACTATTCATAAAATTAGGAACACTGTTAACAGAAAAATAAATTAGGTAAAGGGTTCAGGATGAGTCTCCTAGACCTCCAAAAACACCTCAACCACCCAATTTTAGCTAGGTAATTGACCAGAGTGGTCTGAGACATTACATAAGATACCTCTCAAAACATTCTCATCCTCGATAATCCAAATACAACCCCAAAGGTAAAAAAAGCGGTCCAAACACCCACTCATCAAGATATCTCTTAAAAGAGAGAAATCCATAAGAAGAAAGAAAATAAATCCATCTTATAAAAACAAAAGGTGTATAACCACAAAGTGATCATCGTTACATAAAAATAGTAAACATTAAACAACTCTGGGTACTGAGATCATATCTACAACTCACATTATGAGGTACTCTCCTCCACACCATAGTGTCTGAATAAGATACGAACCAAGGGGATATAATTCATGTGCTACACCTTCTCTCTGTGGTCTTGGATCTCTATAAGTCACTCCTCGAATGTCGCATCATCAGAAATATCGATCTCTCCCCTATCGATGACGTGAGAGTCATTATGAAGATAACGATAGAGCTGTGACACATGAAAAACTTATTGTATCCGGATTATCTACGGTGTGTTACTCAATATTCCAAATATCTTACATGATCCAACACCTCTAAAGTCCCAAAAAACTGGGGAGAAATCTTACTCCCACGACCAAACCTTCGCAGCCCATGTACGGGAATCAACACATGAAAAACATGACCCCCAATATAAAACTCTAAGGGTCTCCTAATTTGATTGGCATATGACTTCTGATGATCTTGTGCTACATTGATTCTCTCAATAATCACCCATACCATCTTTGTTGTATTCTTCACTCATTTATTCCAAATAATTGCATACTTTCCGACCCCAGTCCAACACAACGGGGAACAGAAACATCAGTCATACAAGGATTCAAATGGTTCCATACCAATAGTAGAGTGAAAAATATTGTTGTAAGAGAACTCTACCATGGTTATGTGCTTCATCCACGAACCTCCAAAATCTAGGACACCAAATTACTACATGTCTTCAAGAGTCTGGATGGATTTCTCTATCTGACCATCAGTTTTTGGATGAAAAGAAGTATTAATGCATAACTGAGAACCAAAACCATACTAGAGACCTCTAGACACGCTAGAGTTGAAACAAGGATCTCAATCAGAAATGATCGCCCTTAGGAATCTGTGAAGTCTCACCACCTCCTATAGATAATTCCTTGATAGAAATTCTACTATTCATGACACCTTGATCGCTATAAAGTAGTTTGATTTTGATAATGATCCAGTACCACCCAACTAGCATCATGTACTCCGAACGATCGAGGTAAATCAGTAAAAAATTCCATTGATATATCCTCCCACTTCCACTGAGGTCCATCTAAGTGCTGGAGAATACCACCAGGAAGATGGTGTTCAGCCTTCACCTTCTGGAAGACCAAACAACGAGCCACAATCTATGAAACTACACACTTCAACCAAGGACACCAAAACTGACTCATCATGGATCATTACATCAATTTCATGCCAGGATGTACTGCTAAAGGTAAACTATGGAACTCTCTGAGAACCGTCTCACACATGGATTAAGGAACAAGATGTCTATTGTGATATAACACTAGGTGTTATTCATTCTCGGACCAACTATCATGGGCTCACCATAAAGAACTCGGTCTCTCCAGACCCCCTTCTCTAGATCCCCCAACTAGGACTCTTCCACCTACTACACTAGAGATGACTGCACCGTTATCTAGAAAATACATCCTCTACCCCCAACTTCTCCCATATCGATATGTAATACTGAATGTTCTTCTATTACTCTCCAAGAATCACCAGATTCACGCACTACATAACTACGTGACTTCCAGACTAGGGAATCACCAACAACATTTCCATTCCCAAGTTTATATGATATTTGAAATTTGTATTATTGTTAGAACTATATCCACTGACACTATCACATGTTTATGTCTTGCCGGAAGAAAACATACTTCATGCTTTTATGATCGGTGAAAACCACAAAGCGCTCGCAAATGAGGTAATGTCTCCACAGCTTTAGAGAAAACACAACGTCTATAAACTCATGATCATGGGTTTCATAGTTATGTTCATGGTTATGCAACGTCTATGACAGATAAGAATCAATTGATCTCTACTACATCAAAACATAACCTAACACTAGATGCAAAGCATCATATAAACATCAAACTGAACTCCATCTGTTGGAAAGAAATGAACTAGAGAACATACCAATATCTTTTTCAGATACTCAAAATAATCCTGACACTAATCAATCCACATGAATGCAAGATCCTAGTTGGTAAATGATGTTATAGGAGTCGCAACCCAAGAGATATCGGCTACGAACCACCTGTAGTAGCCTATGAGACTAATGAAACTTCAAACATCTGCCCCAGTCTTGGGGGGTTCCAAAGACACAAATGCATTTATATTTGTTGGATCCACACCTACTCCCTACTGGGACCCAACAAGCCCCATGAAATGGAATATTTGAGCCCAAAACTCACACTTTGACAACTTCACAAACACCTGTTGTTGATGAAGAACTCCCAAAACGGCATGCATATGCTCTGTATTTTCCTCCTCAGATGTGGAGTACAAAAGGATGTCATAGATTAAAACCACCAAGAAATTATCGAGGAACTCATAGAACACATCATTTATCAATCCCATGAACACATCTGGAGCATTCATCACACTTAATGGAATTACAAAGAACTCATAATTCCCATGACGACAAAAAAAAAATCCAACTTCGGGATATCGTCATCCTTCACCTGCATCTGATGATATCCGGAACGCAAGTCAATATTTGAGAACTAAATTTCACCCTTCAGTTGATCGAATAAATCATCAATCCATGGGATAGGATATCGATTATTCACTATCACTTTGTTTAGGACATGATAATCGATACGTAATCGTAAACTGATATCAGCCTACTTTATGGACAAAACTAGTGCACCCCATGGTGACACACTGGACCAATAAAAACCTCACTATAAATACCATCAATCAAAATACGTAGCTCTCGTAACTCATAAGGGTGCATAATATATGGATACATAGAGATTGAAGATTCTCCTAGATGTATCATGATCGCAAACTTGATCTCTTGTTGAGGGGGTAATGTTACAATCACATCTACAAAGACATTATGGTACTCTTCTACGACCCTGGGAAACTCCAACTGGTGAACCTCTGAAGAACTCAGTATCCTATCATCCAACATTTATGATATGGAAAAAACACACCCTTAACCCATCCAAGTGTCTTACTCTCCAACAAACTCAACTAGCTCTCCATCTGCATCGAAGAATACCACATGTCTTTGGAAGCAATCCACGATATCCTGCACTGAAAACAACCACTCCATGTCGTGGATGAAATCATATAGTAGTATCCGTAAACAAAGTAAATATCCCCATGAGAGGTTCTTCTCTAGCACTAGGTCACAATATCTACATACTTCAAACAAGCCATATCAACCTCTAAGTGGCGTAGTCAACGCCAAGGGAATATGAAGCCTCTTTACCTCAAGTCCCAATGCATGGATAAGTGTTGGTGATATGAAAGAATGTGTCTCTCTTGAATCAAAAAAAGGATATTACAAGGTAGCAAACAAGCGTAGTGTACCTCGAATGATGTCTGGATCATCTAGAGATGGCGTTGCTAAAGCATGAAGCTGTCTACGACCTCCTCCCTGGACTCTCTAACCTAGATGATGACCACCATCATGGACGTTCTCTTCTCTCTGATGATAGAGGGCATCATGGGGTTTTCCTATGCCTTCCACATCTACCCTCTTCTGATCCAAATTTGGTGCAACCTACTGCTTCTTCCTCGACTAGAACTACCTTAACGGAGGAACATGGAGTGGAACACCGGGTACATGATGACTGCTCTTAAAAGTTAGGAACTCTCTCTAATAATGTCCTCACCCTACACAAGAGAAACAAGTGTCTGACCCCTTGGTATATGCCCGAGAGCTTCTTCCCCGGGAGAAATGAGATGTTGAGGGTTGGGTCCTAACCGCAGCTGAATAAAAAAACTTCTTCCCTAAAAACCAGGAACCCTCGACCACAACTCTTCTTCATGAGGAATTATTAGGACTCCCCTCCCGTGATGATCCTGTTTTGGCCAATGTCATCTCAACGACATATACCCTCTCCAGCACCTGAATATATGTCCTAATCATAAATGGGGTGACTAGGCATTGTATCTCTATATGAAAATCCTCCTTGAAATTCCTGAACCTAGACTACTCATCTGGAAACAGGTCTAAGGCATATCGTAAACGGATCCTGAAATGGATTCTAAACTCTCACACACCGGAGCTCCCCCTATTGAAGGGTATGAAGCTCCTGGCGACTGGACACCTTCACAGTAAAAGATAGAATCCTGACTATAAACATGTCTAGGAACTCCTCCAATAATATCTTTGACTCCTCATGATCCCTAACGAATAAGAACCACCACTGCCTTACTGATCAATGCAACATCATCACCCCCAAAGAAACCAAGTGATTTTTCCAAGCATGGATTGAATTGAAGTCTATTTCAACCTCCTCCAACTATTATTATGTGACTGTATCTAAAATGGATCCCACATACTTCTGCAAACACCTACACCAAAACTCTCGTAGTTTCCTTCTCCAAATGTCCTCAACATCAACCTCTACACTACGATGATCTGCTGGCATAGCATGTCAGACATCTTCTATGTCATCCTGATGAGGATTTCAACATGAATTCATACCTGTTAAATTACACTATTAGAGCTCCTAAACCTGTAATATAGAAAACTAAATGTTAATTAATTAATTTTTTTATTCATTTTAAGTTATCATATTCTAAGGTCTACCCATTCAAACATAGGAACAATGAAGAATGATTCATGATCCTATCCTATGTCTCAACCCTAAAACTAGTATCACCTCATTTAGTAGCCATTATGAACTTAATTGTCCATGCATTAGATCATAGGGGTCCCTAAACGCCTATGTCATAGTCGGTCTCCAGTGTTTACATCACTTCCTAAACTTGACTAGCATTGTTTCCCTACCAACCCATGCAACCTCATCTGTGCCAAACACTAAATTCCATTCTTCCCCTCAACCTCACTATGATACCACTCTATCACGGCTCCCTCCCATGAATGTGTACCCCTACTGGGCCGAAAATTTGAAAAGGGGGATAATGACCCCCGAGTCCCGCCTCGAGTCGGACTGGTTTTGGCGACTAGCACCGAGGTTATAGTAAACACACAATTGGGAGGTACTAACCTCTAAAAGAAGACATGTAGAAAAGAGAGATAAGACAGACACCAGCCAACTCCAAAATAGACAACAATATAAAAGAAAACCCATGTACATATATGTAATGTCATGCAAAAATATTACAAATGAAATGGGAAAACTGCAAGTACCCAAAATAAAGTAAAACGGAAGCAACAACAATCCCTAACACCTCCTGAAAACCCAAGCTAGTATAAACTAGCTTGGTCTCCTACTTGCTCCAAGTGACCTGAAAAAAAAATTATATATATATATAGGGTGAGTATTACAGTATACTAAGTAGGATCCTCCACGGACCCTCTCATTCAAAAGTAAAGATAGCATGCTAAAGCATAGTGAATAAAAAGTGGAACAACCTCGTCACGTAAACATGTATACTATGTTCCCTTCCTTACCATGACTACTCACACAAAGCATTGAATAAAAGAGTATATAATATAATAATGAATATCAAGGGTACCCCGTTACTACATCCCCACTTCTTTGCTACATTTCCCCAACATTTCACGTCCTAAGAATCTCCCTCTAAAAATTCTTCACACAAACACCTGGGTGAAGAACCACAACATGCACCTCATGAAACCAAACCAACATGTCCACGTAAGCAAAGTAACTATGTACTTTCCATGAGGCACCACAGTTTGAATAATGTGTATCATAGGTATGGCATTATACCACTTCCATAACATCCCATACAACGAGTAAAGATCCTCAAGTCATCACAGCCTACACGTTACACCTATAATAGTCTATAAGAAACTATTTCCAGAATATATGTGTGTGAATAACCAAAATACATTACATTCTTCTACACACATATATGGGTAAAACTAACTGTTGTTCCTACTAGAACAAGTAAATATAAAGGTAAGGGAGCGGGGACAAAGGGGGTAGTTAGCCATCCATCCTCAAACCAAAATGTTTGTAAAAACACCCCCAGGGCTCAGAATCCTCGGGGTGTTAGTTTCCCTAACTGATGGGGGGGCGTAGTGTATAGAAACACAAAAAGTACACAATGTACTATATCTCACAAAAACACTATGGGCGTAAACTATTCTTAGACTCAACTGCATCTAATGTCTCTCGGACTCCCTACTACCACTTCTATGAATAGGTATCCTATAATCACACAACCATTTAAAGAGATATAATACATTACTTCATCCACTTTATATCAGTTCTATATTACGTTAATTAATTCTTTAAACATTAATCAATAATTAATAATTTCCACATTATATTTCATTAGCATCACAACCAATTTTCACTATTCCTTAAAATTGCAACCACATCCTTGTCTCCCAACAACCTAAAACCCCATGTGTTAACGTCATTTATTAAAAAAATAATTACTTTTCAATATTCTTAGTCAATATAGAAAAACAATATTATCTACTAAACACAAGGGGGCTCAACACGGTGAGTAGATGAACATCTAGTCGAGTCTTTACCGCCTATAGAAATAGAATAGACCTATCATCCCACAAGAAGCTAAACACGGAAAGCATGTGGCATACCCAATGTTTCATCTCACATTTTAGAAAAAGGGTAAGAAAACCAACTACCTTGAGAAGTGAGTAAACTAAGGCTGATAAACAACCATCATGAAACAGAATGCATCCAAAAATTCCTATCTAACCCATTCCATCATCTCTCATATCCTCCCAGACACCCACATGCATAGACTAAAGAATCTCTCCACTCTAGGAATCAAATGCTGCCACAACAAATAGGCCTCCATGCCCCCACATTTCACAACTTATTTCTTGGATCACATCACAACACAAGCAGCAGGAAAAAACATAAAATCAACTGGGATCTTGGCCCTTAAACAAGAAAGAGGGTAACTCAGAACCCTAAAAAGAATTATCTTTACCACACAACTAATTCTTTAATCCATCTTGAATTTACCAATTTAATATTTGTATGTTCCAACTTTAGGAAATCTAAATAGCAAGCAATGGTTTCTATTAAAAATTGATTATACATGCTTACAACATAAATTTAACTAATATAATATTACAACAAGAAGAACCAGATCCATTTACATGCCTCTTTATATTTATTCAAAAAATTATTAATTAATTTCCATCTTTATATTCATTACTAATTTCCCTCAAGAACGAAAATCTAAATAAATAAATCATAGATATAACATTATCTATAAAAACAAGAGGCAATAACATACTATCAATATCAATTTATTTATTTATTTCAAATATTTAATATGTCAATTCCATTATGATCCAGTGGGAATAGACATTCTAATTCTACATTTTCAAGTAAAATAATAGAGAATCAATAAATCCCCTACCTGAAAATTATCAAAATGTAATTTATGCAAGAATGATCCACACAAAATATCATGATCGCCTCCTCCCATGACAAGTCTATCCACCCTAGGATTTCGCGACATGACCGCACCAACTGAAACCTATGAAACTCCATTAGAAGCATGGAGATCACATTAAATAATATAGAATGGAGAAAATGAGAATATGAATAAAAAATAATGGTAATAAATAATACCTGATATCAAATATTAATGGATACTTCTTGGTTGAACCAAAACAGGGGGTGCACTTGCAACAAGAAGGACAGTGAGGGAAACAAATCCACGGGGAAAAGTTTGATCTCACGACTCCTACGGGAAGGAAATAAAGGTCTGATCATCTCTATAACACCCTGACCCCAGTTACCCAGAGTTGGTGCATTATTATATAGCATTGTCATGATCACAAAAGATCGAGTCTCGAAAGACCGATTAGTTTAGTAGCTTTGGAATAACTAGATACAATCATAAAGTTTACATTACATCATAAAAAGAAAACTACAACAACATCTTGTCTCCACACTCATATCCCCTTATACTATCCCAGATGGCCATTCATAAAATAATTCTTCACATCCTGGGAAAAATAAAACAATGAAAGGGGTGAGCTCAAATGCCCAGTAAGGATAACAATATAGAAGAAACTTTCATAAATAAGCATAAACATTTAATACAATGTATAACTAAAACAAAATCCTTTTAAACTTGAAATTAAGCATACTATGGCAAAGATAAAATGAAATAATTCCATTTACTTATTCACATGGATATTTTACTAGTCTAATAATCACATGCAATATCAATAACCATTTTCATAATGATGGAATGCATAATGCCAGACTATCATAACCACATAGTCAAGGCCTTGTGCCAAGACTACAAATAAGATTTTGTCAAGGCCTTGTGACAAGACACTACTTTGTCTCATTAGACCTACCAATGCATTGAGGAGTTATAGCGGACTCCTACCATCACTTATTAAGTCTAATTCATTCCTAAAATGAAGAAGTTTAAACATAACATAAACATTCATATTAAAACTAGCATACAAAATGTCAATACATTATCCATAAACCATGAATGGTATAAAAATAACACATCCACAATCAAACATATCAAAAAAACTTCAATAAAATATGGAAGTTTTTTATCATAATAAATCAACTTCAAATAAGCTTAAAATCCATCAAAGGATGTTGACATAGATGAAATCAAAATAGTTTGAGAGAAATATCTCTTTTTTAAATCATTTAAAAGTCACGTAATTATAAACTAAAACATTTACTTTGAAAATATTCTTATAAGCTTTTAATAGAACCTTATAAGATTTTACAATGGTGGAAAATAACCGCACCTGCCGTATAAGTTAAAAAAATACATTCTTACCTTAATTCTGTCGAAAATGTTAAAAAGGACCTTATTTGGAAAACGACAGAATGATTACTTTATAGACTTATTAAAAAAAGTCAAACAAGGGTATAAATGACTTTAACCCATATTCTGTTAAATTGTAAGAATGATTTGAAATACATTTTTACGAAACATTGATGTGGATGATAAAGAGGTCCCAGTAGATAATAACGTACAAACAATCTCAGATAATGAAAAGATTGTGAAATAAACTCTTACCTTGTAATTTTTCTTGGTTGAGGGTAGGTTAACCTCTTGTATAATGGTGAAATAATTTTTATAAAATTATACAAGAATCATATACATTAATATGATATCATATATAATATTTAAACATTGATTGTTAATAATATCTTAGTATTATCATTGTTTCTGGTGTTAACAGATTCATTTTCCTTTATATTATTTGTTATTTGAGCCGTATTTGTTTGGGATGGGATGTATATTATTCATATATATAATTATATCATGCCTCTGAAAATTATTTTTAATCATCAAATGAAATTTATCCTTGAATGGATTCGATGGGGAATGAATCTCATCGCGTTCGTGGAGACCGTAATCCGTACGCACGCACGAGTGACAATATCATTCCTTTTATATTAAAATAATATATAATTGGATGGTATATCATATATACAGAATCATTATCATGTTATATTTATTATTTACATGAATTACACAACATTATTATACCCATGAAAATAATAATGTTTTGAATAACAATTACACCACGATGTGGAGACGGTAAGCCGTACGTACGCACGTATGGTGACATGTCATTAAAAGGATGGATAGAATAATGAATATGGTTTGACCATATTTATAATAACATCACAGTATATATAAGATACTAGAGTTATTATTTTATAATGAGAATAAAAAAGAAAGAATAATTTTAAGAAGAAAGGAACTTGAAAGAGGGTGGTGAAAACAGTACCTCATAATTGGGTTCTTGCTTTTGATTTGATCAAAAGAGCTTCACAGGATGGCTATTTGATAAAACTAAGGCCTCTAAGTCAAATTGAGGGAATGTTATAGAATATTTGGGTAGGTTTTGGCCGAGACAAAAGGCTTTGAAGGTGTAAATTAGAGAGAATGGGGAGTGCCCTTTTATAAGAGGGGTGAGGTGCACCTTTGGAAAAGCTAGAAATATTATTTTATAATAAATTCATATTCGGATTCTAATGGTTCCAAAGTGGATTATTTAAAGGTTAAGGTGGGGATGTGTCTAAATCCTTTCAACCAATATATTTTATAATGGTTTGGATTACTATATTAACCTTATCATTTATATTTAACTCTTCGTTAAACAGTTTGACATTTACCTTGTCTCTTTGTATTTTTATATTATATAGTTAATAAACTTACTATATACATCCAAGAGTCCCCCAAGTGGTCCATTAATGATACAAATATAATGATATAAGTCCTTTGAGAAAACCATAGATTTTTAGGAATAGAATATCAATTAATAATATAATATTTGTTTTAAAAACACTTTTATGTCAATTTTGACACTATTGGATATTTTGTATTTGATAATTTCATAACAGCATTATTACATCAAATAAAATTTATACAACCAATCCTAATATGCCGTAATAACCTATAAAATTAGTTTATTTCATAAAAATCTCAAATTACATTTATTTTGATATTTATAATATCAATTATTTTAATATTTCTTTAATTAGGTAATTACTACATCACAATTGTGTCATAAATAAATTATATTACATAATGTCTAAAAATTATAAATAAACAACCATTATGTAGGAAATACTGGTATATTTCTAATGAATATTTATAATCGAATTTATCTTATGTATAACCCCATATTAAAAATGTTTTAGTTATTAAAAATTGATTTTAACTCTTCTAACTCTTCTTTGAATAGAATAATAATAAATTTCATAATCTTAACCAAGTGGAACTAAATGATAGTATTTTATTCCTAAGGTTTTTTTGGTCTAGATAAACTTTTCCAATAGAATTAGGACATGTGTTAGGGTAATATTAATATCATATTTACCCTTAATTACCCTATTTACTTTTAACCGTTGTAAATAAAAGTAAAAAGTTACTATTCACCAACAATTATTTTTATCTTATTGAACCAAATTTTACTGCGTGATATTAATTTTGCCTCTTGGATTTTCGGAATTCCACTCACAGAAGCAGTATAATTAATTTTTATGTGAATTTTTAAATTCTCCTAGGAGGTGGGTATAATATGGTGAAATGTTTAATAAAAGTTTTATATATCTAAAATTATTCTAAACTAACTCCAATTAATTACATGGAACTTATATAGGTATTATATATCTATTTTGACCTTAATTAAATTTAAATAAAATATATAATTATATAAATAAAAATTCAGTTTTAAACTATAACTCAGTGTTTTTTCACTATTCATCAAAAATTGAAAGTTTTCAGAAAAATACCAAAATTTCACCCGAGGCTAATTCCGATATTCTGAATCCGAAAATGAAGTCCATTTTGAATGATAAAATTCTTTAAATTTCAAAAATTTGGTATTAATATTCATAAAAGCAAGTATGATTGGTTGTGGTGTGTTAGAACTCGAAGTTCCGTACAACACACGCTTCTGTATTATTCAAAGAGAAGCGTACCATGTAAGATTTGAGTGTTACATTATCCCCTCCTTATAATAATTTAGTCTTCGAAATTTCTAGAATAATACTGCATGAAAAGACGTGGGTGATTCTTCATCATATGTTTCTCGGGTTCCCATGTTGCCTCATCCATTTTATGGTTTCTCCATAGAACCTTTAGCAGACGAGTCGTTCGGTTTCTCAACACTTGTTCTATTGGATCAAGAATCCTGATGGACTCTTCACCATAAGATTGATCTGGTTCCAGTTCTAATTCCTCATAGGTGAGTACATGCATTGGGTCAGGCATGTATTTTCTCAACAGTGATACGTGGAACACATCGTGAACTTTGGAGATATTTGGGGGCATAGCCAAACGGTAAGCCACAACACCAATTCGTTCTAGAATTTCGAATGGTACGATGTACTTGGGACTCAATTTACCTTTCTTAATGAAACGTATAACTCCCTTCCATAGAGATACCTTCAAGAAAACTTGATCTCCTACTTAAAATTTCAAGTCCTTCCTTCGATTATCGCCATAGCTCTTCTACCTACTTTGACTTCTTTGATATGGTTTTGGATTACCTTCACCGTTTCCATCTTTTCCTCCACCAGTTCTGGTCCTACGAGTTTTCTTTCACCAATGTCATCCCAACAGGTTGGTGTGTGACATCTCTTTCCTTACAATGCTTCATATGGTGCCATCCAAATACTTGAATGGAAGCTATTGTTATAGGAAAATTCTACCAGAGGTAAATATTCATCCCACATACCCTGAAAGTCAAGTGAGAATGATATCAATATGTCTTATAAGGTTTGAATAGTCCGTTCTGATTTTCCATCTGTTTGAGGGTGGTAGGTAGTGCTCAAATGAAGTTCATTATCCAAGGACTTCTGAAGACTCTTCCAGAATCTTGAATTAAAACAGGGATCACGATCAGAAATAATCGATAGGGGTACTCCATGAAGTCTCACAAATTCATTAATATATAGTCTTTCTAGATGTTCCAGTGGTAGATATTCTCTTATAGCAAGAAAATTTGCTCACTTGGTAAGACGATCAACAATAAACCATACTTCATCTTTCCTTCTAGGAGTCTTTGGTAGCCCCCTGACAAAGTCCATTGTAATATTTTCCCATTTCCACTATTGTATGGGAAGAGGTTTCTTGACTCCTCCAGGATGTTGCCTTCCAACTTTCACTTGTGGACAAACCATACATCTTGACACCAAATCAGCAATCTCACCCTTCATGTGGTCCCACCAAAAATGTTCCTTCAAATCACTATACATTTTGGTGCTCCAGGGTGTATAGAGAAATTGGAACTATGAATATCATCTAACAATTCCCTTTTTAGATCAGGTATATTGGGAACACAAAGTCTCTTCCCAAATTTCAAAATTCTTTATTCATACACAATGTCTCTAAATCTCCCATCATTCACAGCTTTAATCTTCTTTTGAAATTCTTTATCATCAGTCTGAGAGCTCTTAATCCTTTCTAGTAAAGATGGTTTCGAAACCATTTGAAAAATCATTGATGTTTCACCTTCCTTGATAATTCATATATCCATATTCACTAGATCCATGAAAATAGGATCCCTTTCAATTATCATCATGTTCAAAACTCCATGATATTTTCTACTCAAAGAATATACCACCTTATTTTCCTTCCCCGGGTGGTAGTGTTTCATGCAATCATAATCCTTGAGTAGTTCAAGCCATTTCCCTTGCCTCATGTTGAGTACTTTCTGTGAGAAAATATACTTCAAACTCCTGTGATCAATATAAATCTCACATTTTTCACCATATAGATAATGTCTCCAAATATTTAAAGAAAATATTACAGCATCTAACTCAAGATCATGAGTAGGATAGTTTTTTTCATTAATTTTTAGCTGTCGTGATGCATAGGTAATAACACTATCATTCTGCATAAGGACACAACCAAGTCCTTTCGTCAATGCATCACTATAAATAACAAATCTATCATTCCTTGATGGTAGATTCAATATAGGAGCATTGACTAATCTTCTCTTCAGTTCTTCAACACATTCTTCACACTCTTTTTTCCAATCAAATTTAAACCCTTTACGTGTGAGATTCATTAATGGGTTAGCCTATCGGGAAAAGTTCTTGACAAAACGCCGATAGTAACCTGCTAAGCCAAAAAAATTTCATACCTCAGTTATAATCGTTGGTGATGGCCATTGTTGTATTGATCTTGTCTTAGAAGGATCAACAGAGATTCCATCCTTAGAGACAATATGGCCAAGAAAAGAGATCTTTTGATGCCAGAATTTACACTTGCTAAACTTCCCTTATAATTCATGTCTTCTAAGAGTCTTCAGGATAATGCGCAAATGATTTTCATGATCTTCGTAGATTTTGGATTATACAAAGATATCATCAATAAATACCACCACAAATCATCGAGATATTCTTTGAAAAATCTATTCATTAGATGCATGAATACAGAGGGTGTATTAGTCAATCCAAAAGAAATTATTGTAAACTCATAATGCCCGTACTTGTTTCGAAATGTTGTCTTCGAAATGTCTTCCTTCTTCAAACACAACAGATGGTATCCAGATCGAAGGTAAATCTTTGAAAAGTATTGAGCTCCATGAAGTTGGTCAAATAAATCATCAATGAGCGGTAGGGGATACTTGTTCTTTATTGTTATAGCATTGATTTACCTTTATTTGATACATAACCTCATAGATCCATCTTTATTCTTAACAAAAAGGAAAGGGGATCCCCACGGAGAAACACTAGGGAGAATAAATATATTATTACTCAATTCCTCTAGTTTTTTCTTTAGTTCAACTAATTCCAGTGTATCCATTCTATAAGGGGTCTTCAATATAGGCCTTGATCCAAGAATTAAATCAATGGAAAACTCAATTTCTCATTCTAGTGGATGTTCAGGAAAATCTTCTAGAAACACATCAACATATTTTCTCAAAATTGGTCCATCCTCTATTTGAACATTCCTTTCCTCACCCATACTCATTTCATTCTCTTCCTCCCTAATAATTGAATTTAGTTGAGCTACGGGGGGTGGATCTAGATAAGAAGTAGGTGGTGACGATTTTTCTCAAAAGATAAGGTGTTCCTTATCATCATCATCAAAAATCGTAACCTCCTTCTTCTTACAATAAATATTCACATCATGGCCCAAAAGCCAATCCATACTGAGGATTATATCAAACTCAATCATGGGTATGATGATGAGATCAGCAGTAGAACATTTATGTGCTCTAATGGGGACTGATTCACAAAGATTTGTTGCAATGATACATCCCTTGGGGGTTTTGACTGACAAATCCCTTATTAAATCAAATTGGAAATATCTTGTTTTCGTATCAAAATTGAAAGATATGAAATAATGTGATGATCTAGAATCAAATAATTCATTTTCTAAACTTGAGGAAACCATTAAATTACCTGCCACAATGTCTTTTAGAGATTCTACCTTAGCAGTAGTGATAGAATATTCTTGGCCTTGATCCCTTGGCCTTTTCTGAGATAATATTCCTTGACGTTTAGGACATTAATTTTCATAATTTCCCATCTCCCTGCAGTTATAGCATTGAACATCGGTAGCTTCTTTCTTCCCCTTGCAATCACGAGCTTGGTGGCCTTTTTCACCACACTTGTAATAGACTCACATTCCCTTCAAGCAAGTACTAGGGTATTTCTTCCCACATTTACTACAGGATGGATATTCAACTTTTCTATTCTCCCCCTTATTTCCATTTCCAGAGTGATCAGTAGATCTCTTCTTCTCTAGCTTTTCTTTCAAGTCATAAGACTTAGAGAATTTCTTTTTAGTCTTGATAGCACATGAGACAATGTCTTCGTACACTGAGAAGGATTTTGGGACTAATTCTCAATGAAGAAATGGTTTTAAACCATCAAATAAACGATAAATATTACTCCTCAGGTTATGTATATAATCTTCTACATTCCTCGGTAACCTTGTAAAGTTAGCTTCATACTTTGCGATATTCTCATCCTCCTTTTGTCTCAGACTCAGAAATTTCCTTTCCATAACTGCTCGATGGTGACGAGGAAAGTATTTTTCTAAAAAAAATATATTTGAACTCCCTCCATTCTATATTTGATACTTCTTCATATTACTTTGTGTTTTGAATCAATGAACACCCTTGGTCAGCATCTCCAGTGAGGTGGTAAACTACCATGATAACTTTTTCCTTTCACTACTCCCCAAAACCTGAAATATTTTCTCTAGGGAAATTATCCATTGCTCAACTACCAATGAATTTTTACTCCCATTGAATTTTGGTGGATGTTGCCTCATTAATAGATCTATCATTGTTCCTCCACGCTGAGGATCTGTGTGCTCCATACGGGTAAGGTTATTATTCATAACCTGAGTTAGTTGTCCCGGTATGGTGATTAGATGATCAACACCAGTTGTATCACCAGCTCCACTATAATTATCATGAGAAAGAGGTAAATCCCTACATGTAGTGCATTCATTGATATAGTTTCCATTTCTTCCACTAGTCACCATTTCTAAACAATGGCATAAACTAGATTAGTTTATGAAATAAATTACATAATTCCATACTTGTAAAACACTTTACATAAATTGAACTATTTATTGATATAATCCATAATCATAAAAATGTTTTCTTTGAGGAAGTATATACTCATAATCCCATCATAATGGTTTGTAAAGAAAATGATAATTATCCTAAGAATATCCCATGGGAGTGTTGTAACCAAGAGTGCAGCGATGCCCGTTGTCGTGCACCAGTTCCCGTTAGATTCTAGATCCAAGCGGTGTTTTTTAGTTTTACCCGTAGGTACATCTGTTTCAGAGCCACCTCTACAGGCTCGTATCTAGACATGTATGTATTGCTCAGAAAACTCAAAAAATATCTACAATACCAAAATTCTAGGAAATTCTTATATACTAATCCTCAAAGTCCATCTTATGTCTATGTGCTCTAAAAATAGTTTATATAAATCTAGTTTCCAAGGTTTTTACTAAACTTCCTCTAATACCAACTGTAATTCCCCAAACCCAGTTACCCAGTGTTGGTGAATTATTACATAACAATTCCATGATCACAAAAGATAAAGTCTCGAAAGAATGATTAGTTTAGTAGCCTTGGAATAACTAGATACATTCATAAAGTTTTCATTACATCATAAAGTGAAATCTATAACAACATCTTGGCTCCACACTCATATCCCCTTATACTATCCCTGAAGGTCATTCATAAAATACTTCTTCACATCTGGGTAAAAATAAACCATTGAAAGGGGTGAGCTCAAAAGCCCAGTAAAGATAACAATATAGCAGAAACTTTCATAAATAAGAATAAACACTTAAGGCAATGTATAACTAAAATAAAAGCCTTTTAAACATGAACTTTAGTATTATATGGAAATGATAAAATGAAATAATTCAATTTACTTATTCACATTGATATTCTACTAGTCGAATAATCACATGAAATATCAATAACCACTTTCATAATGATGGAATGCATAATGCCAGACTATCATAACCACACAGTCAAGGCATTTTTCTGAGACTATAAATAATTCTTTTTCAAGGACTTGTTCCAAGACACTTTTTTGTATCATTAGACCTACCGATGCATCGAGGTGCTATAGTAGTCTCCACCTGTCACTTATTAAGTCCAATGCATTCCTCATATGAAGAGGTTTAAACATAATATAAACATTCGTATTAAAACTAGCACACAAAATGTCAATATGTTCTCTATAAACCTTGAATGGTATAAAAATAACACATCCACAGTCAAACAGAACAAAAAACATTCGATACAATATATATGTTTTGTATCATAATAAATCAACTTCAAATAAGCTTAAAATCCATCAAAGGATGTTGACATAGATGAAATCAAAACTGTTTGAGAGAAATATCTCTTTTTTTGAAATCATTTAAAAGTCACATAATTATAAAAGAAAAAATTTAGTTTGAAAATATTTTTATAAGCTTGTAATGGAAGCTTCGAAGATTTTACAATGGTGGAAAATAGGTGCACCTGCCATATAAGTTAAAAAAAGACATTCTTACATTATTTCTGTCGAAATGGTTAAAAAGGACTTTGTTTAGAAAACGACAGAAAGATTACTTTATAAACTTCTTATAAAAAGTCAAACAAGTGTATAAATAAATTTAACCCATAGTCTGTAAAATTTTAAGAATGATTTGAAAAAAAATTTTAAGAAACATAGATGTGGATGATTAAGAGGTCCCAATAGATAATTACGTATAAACAGTCTTGGATAATGCAGAGATTGTGAAATAAACCCTTACCTCGTACTTTTCCTTGGTTGAGGTTAGGTTAACCTCATGTATAATGGTTAAATAATAGTTATTAAATTATACAAGAATCATATAAATTAATATGATATCATATATGATCTTTAAATATTGATTGTTAATAATATCTTAGAATTATCATCGTTTCGGGTGTTAACAGATTCATTTTCCTTTATATTCTTTGTTATGTGAGCCACCTTTGTTATGGATGGGATGGGTATTATTTATATCCAGAATGATATAATTTCTCTAAAAAATATTTTTAATCATCAAATGAAATTTTTTCATGAATGGATTCTATGGGGAATGAATCTCATCACGTTCATGGAGATGGTAAACCGTACGTACGCACGAACGACAATATCATTCTTTTGATATTAAAATAATATATAATTGGATGGTATATAATATATTGAAAATCATTATCATGATATATTTATTATTTACATCAATTACACAACATTATTATACCCATCCAAATAATAATGTTTTGAATAACAATTACACTAGGACATGGGGACGGTAAGTCGTACGTATGCACGTATGGTGACATGTAATTCAAAGGATGGATAGAATACTGAATATAGTTGTACCATATTTATAATAACATCACAATATATAGAAGATAATGGAGTTTTTATTTTATAAAAGTAATAACAAAGAAAGAAGAAGTTGAAGAAGAAAGGAACTTGAAAGAGGGTGGTGAAGACATTACCTCTTAATCGTGTTCTTACTTTTGATTTGATCGAAAGGGCTCCTTAGCTTGGATTTTTGATCAAACTAATGCCTCTAGGTCGTAGTGAGGGATGTTGATAGAATATTTGGGTAGGGGTTGGCTGATCCAAAAGTCTTTGAAGATGTAAATTAGAGAGAAGGGGGAGTTCCCTTTTATAAGAGGGGGGAGGGGAACCTTCGGAAATGCTCGAAAACTTATTTTTTTAATAAATTCATATTCGGTTTCTAATGGCTCAAAAGTGTATTATTTAATAAATAAGGTGGGGATGGGTCGAAATACTTTCAATCAATAGATTTTAGATAGGTTTGGGTCACTATATTAACCTTATTATTTATATTTAACTATTAGTTAAATAGTTTGAGATTTACCATGTCTCTTTTTATTTTTATATTATATAGTTATTAAACATACTATATACATCCAATAGACCCCCAAGTGGTCCATTAATAATACACATATCATGATATAAGTCATTTTTCTGAACCTTATATTTTTAGGAATATAATATCAATTAATAATATAATATTTGTTTTAAAAACTATTTTATGTCAATTATGACACTATAGGGTATTTTGTTTTTGATAATTTCATAACAGCATTATTACTTCAAATGAAATATATATAACCAATCCTAATATGTCATATTAACCTATAAAATTATTTTAATTCATAAAAAGTCTCAAATTACATTTATTTGATATTTATAATATCAATTATTTTAATATTTCATTAATTAGGTAATTACTGCATCACCATTGTGTCATAAATAAAATAAATTACGTAATGTCTAAAAATTATAAATAAAATACCATTATGTAGTAAATCTTTTTAGATTTATAATTAATATTTATAATCTAATTTATCTTCTGTATAACCCTTTATTAAAAATGTTTTAGTTATTAAACATTGATTTTAACTCTTTTAAATCTTCTTTGAATTAAAAAATAATAAATGTCCTAATCTAATCTATGTGGACCTAAATGATCATATTTTATTTATAAGGTTGTTTATGTTCGAGATAAACTTTTCCAATAGAATTAGGACATGTGTTAGGGTAATATTAATATAATTTTTACCCATAATCACCCTATTTACTTTTAACCGTGGAAAATAAAAGTAAAAAGTTTCTATTAACCAAAAAAATTTATCTTATTTTACCACATTTTACTCCTTGATATTAACCATTTCTCTCGGATTTTTGAAATTCCACTCACAGAAGCTGTAGAATTAAGTTTTATGTGAATTTTTTAATTCTCTTAGGAGGTGGGTAAAAGACGGTGAAAAGTTCAATAAAATTTTTATATATCTAAAATTATTCTAAACTAACTCCAATGAATTAAATGGAACGTATATAGGTATTATATATCTATTTTGACCTTAATTAAATTTAAATAAAATAAATAATTAGTTAAATAAAAATTGGGTTTTAAACTATAACTCAGTGTTTTTTCACTATTCATAAAAAATTGAAAGTTTTCAAAAAAATACCAAAATTTCACCCTAGGCTAATTTTGATATTCCAAATCCAAAAATTAAGTCCATTTTGAAAGATAAAATGTTTACAATTTCAAAAAGTGGGTATTACAATTCATAACGGCTAGTTTGAATGGTTGTGGTGTGTTAGAACTCGAAGTTGCGTACAACACACACAACTGTATTATTCAAAGAGAAGCGTACCATGGAAGCTTGGGGTGTTACAATCTCACACCAGAGAAAAATGAGGAAGATCAAGGTAGAAAGATATCTCATCCATTTAGATGATTTAACGGAGCAACAATTTAAGATACGCTGGATTTTCCATTAAAAGAGGATCACATTAACTCACACAGTTTGACAAAGTAAAGGCATCCCAATCCATTGGAAATGTAATATATGAGTTGTTGAATTTTTATCAGAATTAAATACCTTAAAATAAGGTATTAAATACGTTTTATGAAACAAAAAACGTTACAAAAGCGATATGGGAAAAATCATGATATTTTGTAAAGGAAATATGAAATAGTTCTGGAAACACTGTTAATGAGTTGTGACACCGTTTATGTTACACCGTGTCTGTGACACTCTTCTTTTTACACCGTGACTGTGACACCTTTTCTATAACACCATATCCCTGCCCCCATTTTTGAGACACTATTTCTATCACACCTTTTCTGTGACACCGTGACTGTGACACCGTTTCTATGACACCATTTATGTGACACCATTTCTGTGACACCATTTTTGTCACACTGTGACTGTGATAGTGCTTCTATGATAGAATTTCGGTGACACCGTTTCTTTGACATTGTTTCTGTGACACCGTTTCTGTTACACCATTTCGGTTACACCGTAACTGTGACAACATTTCTATAACACCTTTTATGTGACATCGTGATTGTGACACTGTTTCTATGACACCATTTTTGTGGCACCGTGACACTGTTCATAAAACTGGAAACACTTTTCATTGAACTAGAAATTTGGTAAAGTGTTGGGGATAAGCCCCCTTGGCCTCCTAGAACAATTAAACCACCAGATTTCAACAATAGAATGGACAAGAGTGGTTCGGGCCATTACACACTATAACTAAAATAAAGCATGATTAATTTAACATAATATCTTACTACATTGGTATATATTATGTTGAATGAAAATGAAAGATATAAATTTATATTTATTATTATTGTAACACCCCAAGCTTCTGCGGTACATTTCTCTTTGAAAAATGCGATAGTGTGTGTTGTACGCAACATCGAGTTCTAACACACACCACAACTGATCAAACTAGACGTTATGAATAGTAATAACTACTTTTTGAAATTATATATATTTTATATTTCAAAATGGAAGTCATTTTTGGATTCGGAATATCTAATTTAGCCTAAGGTGAAATTTTGGTACTTTTCGGATAACTTTAATATTTTTATGAATAGTGAAAATTACTAAATGTTAATTAAAAACAACTTTTTTAATAAAAATAATTTATATTGATAAATTATGAATTTGAGTGGTTTTAAAGTATATTTAGAATATATTTTTAACATTTTATCCAATGGTGTTCATTAGAATTAGTTTCACTTTGAAATTGGACCTAAACAATTGTCAATCTTTTGGTATATATTGTTTCTTAAAAGCACGCTATTTGTTGTAAGAGCGGGAATTAATTATAAAATTAATTAATGAAACTTATATGTTTAGAATTTTGTAAAATAGACATCATTTTTTTAATTCGGGATATCAATTATAGCTTAGGGTGAAATTTTGGCATTGTTCTGAAAAACTTCAATTTTTTATGAATAGTGAAACTACTAAGTGGTAGTTAAAAAAACTGAATTTTTCATAAAATTTAATTTTACCACTTCTGTGAATGGAATTTAGAAAATCCAAGAGAAACGGTTAATATCAAGAAGTAAAATGTGGTTCAATGAGATGAAAATAATTTTTTGTGAATAGTAACTTTTTCCGTTTATTTACCACGGTTAAAAGTAAATAGGGTAATTAAGGGTAAAAATGATATTAATATTACCCTAACACATGTCCTAATTCTATTGGACAAGTTTATATCGACCAAAAACAACCTTAGGAATAAAATATTATCATTTAGGTCCACTTGGATTAGATTATGACATTTATTATTATTTAATTCAAAGAAGAGTTAAAAGAGTTAAAATCAAAGTTTATTTACTTAAACATTTTTAATATAGGGTAATAAATAAGATAAATTATATTTTAAATATTCATTAGAAGGATAATAATATTTAATACATAATGATATTTTATTTATAATTTTTAGACGTTAAATAATTTAATTTATTTATGACACAATGATGATGCAGTAATTACCATAATAGTGACAAATTAAAATAATTGATATTATAAATACTCAAATCAATATAATTTAAGACTTTTTATGAATTAAACTAGTTTTCTAAGTTAATATGATATGTTAGGAATGATTTAATTAAATTTTTTTGAATTAATCATTCTGTTATGAGTTTCAAAAAAATCAACTACTGAATAGTGTCAAAATTGACATAAAAGAGTTTTTAAAATAAATATTATATTATTAATTGATATTAAATTCCTAAAAATCTAAGGATCGGACAAGAGACTTATATCATTATAGGTGTATCATTAATGGACCACTTGGGGTCGGTTGGTTGTATATATTAAGTTTATTAAATATATTATATAAATATACAAAGTGACATGGTAAATGTCAAACTAATTAACTAAGAGTTAAAACTAAAAGATAAGGTTAATATAGTTACCCAAACCTATCTAAATTCTATTGGTAGAATGTTTTTTGACCTATCTCTACCTTAACCTTTGAATAATCAAATTTGGAGCCATTAGAAACCGAATATAAATTTATTATAAATTAATATTTCTAGCTTTTCCAAAGGTGCCCTTCACCCCTCTTATAAAAGGGAACTCACCCTTCTCATTAATTCACACCTTCAAAGCCTTTTTGTTCCACCAAAATCTGCACATATACTCTATAAACTTCCCTCACTACAACATAGAGGCCTTAGTTGGATCAGAGAGCCAACCTAAGGAGCCCTTTTGATCAAATCAAAAGGATGAACCCGAAGAAGAGGTAATAATTTCACCACCCTTTTCCATGTTCCTTTCTTCTTCCACTTCTTCTTCCTTTGTTGTTACCATTCTAAAATAATAACTCCAGTATCATATATATACTGTGATGTTATTATAAATATGGTACAACCATATCCAGTATTCTATCCATCCTTTTAATAACATGTCACCATACGTGCGTACGAACGGCTTACCGTCTCCACGTCGTGGTGTAATTGTTATTCAACAAATTATTATTTGGATGGGTATAATAATGATGTGTAATTCATCTAAATAATAAATGTAACATGATAATGATTCTGTATATATGATATGACATCCAATTATATATATTATTTTTATATCAAAAGAATGATATTGTCGCTCGTGCGTACGTACGGACTACCGTCTCCACGAACGTGATGAGATTCATTCTCCATCATATCCATTCAACTATAATTATCATTTGATGATTAATAATAATATATAAGAACATGATATCATTCTGAATATGATTAAGATACAACCTATCCATGAAAAACATGGCTTACGTAACAAAACATATTAAATAAAATGAGTAAGTTAACACCCAAAACAATAATAATACTAAGATATTATTAACAAATCACTGTTAAATGATCATATATTATATCATATTAATATATATGATTCTTGTATAATTTAATAAAAATTATTTCACCATTATACAGGAGGTTAACATACCCTCAACCAAGGAAAAGTTCAAGGTAAGGGTTATTTCACAATCTCTTCATTATTCAAGGTTGTTTATACGTAATAATTTGCTGGGATCTCTTTATCATCCACATCCATGTTTCATAAAATTGAATTTCAAAACATTTTTACTATTTAATAGAATATGGGTTAAAGTCATTTATACCCTTGTTTGACTTTTTATAAGAAGTTTATAAAGGAATCTTTCCGTCGTTTTCCAAATAAGGTGCTTTTTAACCTTTTCGACAAAATTAAGGTAACAATGTTTTTTTAACTTATATGGTGGGTGCGGCTATTTTCCGTCATTATAAAATCGTCAAATATTCCCTTACAAGCTTATAATAATATTTTAAAAGAAAATGTTTTATTTTATAAATATATGACTCTTAAATGATTTCAAAATAGAAAGAGATATTTCTCTAAAAAGTGTTTTTATTTCATATATGTCAACATCCTTTGATGGATTTAATGCCTATTTGAAGTTGATTTATTATGATACAAAACTTCTATGTTGTATTGAAGGTTTTGTTATATGTTTGACTGTGGATGTGCTATTTTTATACCATTCATGGTTTGTTGTGAAGGTATTGACATTTCGTATGCTAGCTTTAATATGAATGTTTATGTTATGTTTAAACCTTTTCATATGGGAATGCATTGGACTTAATATGTGATTGGTGGAGCCCGCTATAGCTCCTCGATGCATCGGTAGGTCTCATGAGAAAAACTAGTGTCTTGGAACAAGGCCTTGACAAAATCTGATTTGTAGTCTTGGCATGACTCCTTGGCTATGTGGTTATGATAGTCTGGGATTATGCATTCCATCATTATGAAAGTGGTTATTGATATTGCATGTGATTATTCAATTAGTAGAATATCCATGCGAATAAGTAAATGGCATTATTTCATTTTATTTTTTCCATACTATGTTGAAGTTCAAGTTTAAAAGTCTTTTGTTTTACTTATACATTGACTTAAATTTTTATGCTTATTTTTGAAAGTTTCTACTATATTTTTATCCTTACTGGGCATTTGAGATCACCCCTTTTCTATGTTTTATTTTTCCCAGGATGTGAAGAAGTAAGTTATGAATGACCTGCATGGATAGTATGTGGGGATATGAGTGTGGAATATTGAGACTAAGCTGTTGTAGTAGTTTTTCACTTTATGATGTAATACTTTATGAATATATCTAGTGTTTCCAAGGCTACTAAACCAATCGGTCTTTCGAGATTTGATCTTTCTTGTGATCATGCCAATATAATGTAATAATGCACCGACTCTGGGTAACTGGGGTCGGGGCATTATAGTTGGTATCAGAGGAAGTTTAGTATAATCCTTGGAAACTAGATTTAGATAAACTCTGATTAGAGCACATAGATTTAAGATGGAATTTGAGGATTAGTATAGAAGAACTTCCTAGAATTTTGGTATTGTAGAGATTTTGTGAGTTTTCCGAGAAATACATCCCTGTCTGGATACGAGCAGGTAGAGGCGGCTCTGGCACAGATGTACCTAGGGGTAAAACCTGAAAACAATGCTTTGAGCTAGACTCGAACGGGAACTGGTGCAAGACAACGGGGCTTGCTGCACTCTTGGTTACGACACTCCCGGGGGATATGCTTAGGATAAATCTCATTTTATTTACAAATCATTATGAAGGGATTATGAGTTTATACTTCCTCAAAGAAAACATTTTTATGATTATGGATTGTATCTATAAATAGTTCAATTTATGTTAAGTGTTTTATAAGTATGGGATTATGTATTTTGATTCATAAACTGATCTAGTTTATGACATTTTTTAGAAATGGCGCCTAGTGGAAGAAATGGAAACCGTATCAATGAACGCACTCCATGTAGGGATTTCCCTCCTTCTCAAGATAATTATAGTGGAGCTGGTGATGCAACTGGTGCCGATCAGCTAATCACCATACTGGGACTACTCACTTAGGTTATGAATAACAACCTTACCCGTATAGAGCACCCTGATCCGCATCATGGAGGATCAATGTTAGATATATTAATGAGGCAGCAAACAAAAACTTTCAATGGGAGTCCAAATCCTTTAGTAGCTGAGAAATGGATTAATTCCTTAGAGAAAATATTTCAGGCTTTGGGGAGTAGTGAAAGGGGAAAAGTTATCATGGCAGTTTACCGACTCACTGGAGATGCTGATCAATGGTGGTCATTGATTCAAAACACGAAGGAATATGATGAAGTATCAAATATGGAATGGATGGAGTTCAAATATCTGTTTTTAGAAAAACACTTTCCTCGTAACCATCAAGCAGATATGGAAAGGAAATTTCTGAGTCTGAGACAAAAGGAGGATGAGAATGTCACAAAGTATGAGGCTAACTTTACAAGGTCAGCAAGGTATGATGGAGATTATATACGTAACCCAAGCAGTAAGATTGGTAGTTTCATTGATGGGTTAAAAACATTTCTCCGTCAAGCATTAGTATCACAATCCTTCTCGTCGTACGAAGACATTGTATCATGTGCTATCAAGACCGAAAAGGAATTCTCTATGTCTTATGACTTTAAAGAAGAGCAAGAAAAGAAGAGATCTACTAATCAATCTGGGAATGGAAATAAGGGGAAGAAGGGAAAGGTTGAATATCCATCCTGTGGTAAATGTGGGAAGAAACACCATAGTACTTGCTTGAAGGGAATGGGAGTCTGTTACAAGTGTGGTGAAAAAGGCCACCAAGCTCGAGAATGCAAAGGGAAGAAGGAAGTTACCAATGTTCAATGCTACAACTGCAGGGAGATGGGACATTATGCGAATGAATGTCCTCAGCATCAGGGGAACTTACCTCAGAAAAGGCCAAGGGATCAAGGCCAAGCTTATGCTATCACTACTGCTGAGGTAGAAGCTCCGAAAGACGTGGTGGCAGGTAATTTAATGGTTTCCTCAAGTTTAACAAATGCATTATTTGATTCTGCATCATCGTATTGTTTCATATCTTCCCAGTTTTCTAAGAAAATTAGATATTTCCAATTTGATTTAACAAGGGAGTTTTTAGTTAAAACTCCTAAGGGAAGTAACATTGCAACGAAGTTCTGTGAGTCAGTCCCCATTAGAGCACATAAATGTTCTTTATCTGCTGATCTCATCGTCATAACTATGATTGAGTTTGATATAATCCTCGGTATGGAATATCTTTCGGACTATGATGTAAATATTTTTTGTAAGAAGAAAGTGGTTACGATTCTTGATGATGATGATAAGGAACACCTTATCTTTAGAGAAGAATCGTCACCACCTAATTCTTATCTAGATCCACCCCCAGTAGCTCAACTAAATTCAATTATTGGGGAAGAAGTTAATGAAATGACTATGGGTGAGGAAAGGAATGTTCAAAGAGATGATGTACCTGTTGTCAAGGAATATATAGATGTATTTCCGGAAGATTTACCTGGACATCCTCCAGAACGAGAAGTTGAGTTTTCCATTGATTTAATTCCTGGATTAAGGCCTATATCGAAGACCCCTTATAGAATGGCCACTGTAGAATTAGTTGAACTAAAGAAACAACTAGAGGAATTGAGTAATAAGGTATTTATTCTCCCTAGTGTTTCTCCATGGGGATCCCCTATTCTTTTTGTTAAAAAGAAAGATGGATCTATGAGGTTATGTATCGACTATAGGGAGATCAATGCTATAACAATAAAGAACAAGTATCCCCTACCTCGTATTGATTATTTATTTGACCAACTACATGAAGCTCAATACTTTTCAAAGATTGAACTTCGATCTGGATACCATCAGTTGTGTGTGAAGAAGGAAGACATTCCGAAGACAACATTTCGAACCAGGTACGGGCATTACGAGTTTACTATAATGACTTTTGGATTGACTAATGCACCCTCTGTACTCATGGTTCTGATGAATAGAGTTTTTAAGGAGTATCTCGATGAATTTGTGGTGGTCATTATTAATGATATCTTGGTATACTCCAAAATCTATGAAGATCATGAAAATCACTTGCGCATTATCCTAAAGACTCTGAGAAGACATGAATTATATGGGAAGTTTAGCAAGTGTGAATTATGGTTTCAGGAGATTTCTTTTCTTGGACATATTGTCTCTAAAGATGAAATCTCTGTTGATCCTTCTAAGACCAAGGAAATCCAATAATGGCCAGCACCTACGAGTATAACTGAGGTATGTAGTTTTATTGGTTTGGAAGGTTATTATCGAAGTTTCGTCCAGAATTTTTCCCGATTGGCTAACCCATTAATGAAGCTCACACGTAAAGGGGTTAAATTTGTTTGGACAAAAGAGTGTGAAGAATGTTTTCAAGAACTGAAGAGAAGATTAGTCAATGCTCCTATATTTACTCTACCATCGGGGAATGATGGGTTCGTTATTTATAGTGATGCATCGAAGAAAGGACTTCGTTGTGTCCTTATGCAGAATGATAGAGTTATTGCCTATGCATCACGACAGTTGAAAATTCATGAACAAAACTATCCTACTCATGATCTCGAGTTAGCAGCTGTGATTTTTGCTTTGAAGATATAGAGGCACTTCCTCTATGGTGAGAAATGTGAGATTTATACTGATCAGAAGAGTTTGAAGTATATTTTCTCACAAAAAGAACTCAACATGAGGCAAAGGAGATGGCTTTAATTGCTCAAAGATTATGATTGTACGATACACTACCACATGGGGAAAGCAAACAAGGTGGCATATGCTTTGAGCAGAAAAGACCATGGAGTTTTGAACGTGATGAGAATTGAAAGGGATCCAATTTTCATGGATCTAGTGAAGATGGACATGGGAATAACCAGGGAAGGTGAAACATAAATTATTTTTCAAATGGTTGCCAAACCATCTTTACTAGAAAGGATTAAGAGTTCTCAGACCGATGATGAAGAATTTCAAAAGAAGATTAAAGCTGTGAATGATGGTAGATTGAGAGACTTTGTGTATGAAGAAGTAATTTTGAAATTCTGGAAGAGACTTTGTATTCCCGATATACCTGATCTAAAAAGGGAATTGCTGGATGATGCTCATAGTTCCAATTTCTCTATACACCCTGGGAGCACCAAAATGTATAGAGATTTGAAGGAACATTTTTGGTGGGACAACATGAAGAGGGAGATTGCTGATTTTGTGTCAAGATGTATGGTTTGTCAACAAGTGAAAGCTGGAAGGCAATAGCCTAGAGGAGTCATGCAACCTCTTCCCATACCGGAGTGGAAATGGGACAATATTACGATGGACTCTGTCATGGGACTACGAAAGAATCCTATAAGGAACGATGCAATATGGGTTATTGTTGATCGTCTTACCAAGTCAACACATTTTCTTGCAATAAGAGAAGATCTACCCCTGGAACGTCTAGCAAGACTCTATATTAATGAAGTTGTGAGACTTCATGGAGTACCTCTATCGATTGTTTCTGATCGTGATACCCATTTTACTTCAAGGTTCTTGAAAAGTCTTCAGAAATCCCTGGATACTGAACTTCATTTGAGCACTGCCTACCACCCTCATACAGACAGTCAATCAGAACGGACTATTCAAACCTTAGAAGACATGTTGAGATCTTGATCACTTGACTTTCAGGGTATGTGGGATCAATATTTACCTCTGGTAGAATTTTCCTAGAACAACATCTTCCATTCGAGTATTCAGATGGCACCATATGAAGCGTTATATGGAAATAGATGTCGTACACCAACCTATTGGGATGACGTTGGTGAAAGAAAACTTGTAGGCCCAGAACTGGTGGAGGAAACGATGGAAAAGTTGAAGGTAATCCAATGTCACATCAAAGCAGCTCAAAGTAGGCAGAAGAGCTATGCCGATAATCGAATGAAGGATTTGGAATTTCAAGTCAGTGATCATGTTTTCCTTAAGGTATCTCCATGGAAGGGAGTCATACATTTTGGTAAGAAAGGTAAATTGAGTCCCAGGTACATCAGACATTTTGAAATTATAGAACGAATTGGGATTGTAGCTTACCGATTGGCAATGCCGCCAAGTCTCTCCAAAGTTCACGATGTGTTCTACGTATGTCTATTGAGGAAATACATGTCTGACCCAACGCATGTACTCACCTATGAGGAATTAGAACAGGAACCTGATCTGTCTTATTGCGAAGAGCCCGTCAGGATTCTTGATACGGGAGAACAAGTACTGAGAAACTGGACGACGCGTCTGGTAAAAGTTTTGTGGAGAAACCATAAGATGGAAGAGGCAACGTGGGAACCTGAGGAACTTATGATGAAGAACCACCTGAGTCTTTTCATATGGTAGTATTCTAGAAATTTTGAGGACGAAATTATTTGAAGGAGGGGAGAATGTAAGACCCCATGCTTCTACGGTACGTTTCTCTTTGAATAATGTGATAGCGTGTGTTGTACGCAACATCGAGTTCTAACACACACCATAACCGATCAAACTAGCCATTATGAATAGTAATAACTACTTTTTGAAATTGTATATATTTTATATTTCAAAATGGACTTCATTTTTGGATTCAGAATATTGAATTTATCCTAAGGTGAAATTTTGGTACTTTTCGGATAACTTTAATATTTTCATGAATAATGAAAATTACTAAATTTTAATTAAAAACAACTTTTTTAATCGAAATAATTTATATTGATAAATTATGGATTTGAGTGGTTTTAAAGTATATTTAGAATATATTTTTACCATTTTATCCAATGGTGTTCATTAGAATTAATTTCACTTTGAAATTGGACCTAAACAATTGTCAATCTTTTGGTATATATTGTTTCTTAAAAACACGCTATTTGTTGTAACAGTGGGAATTAATTATAAAATTAATTAATGCAACTTATATGTTTGTAATTTTCTAAAATAAACATCATTTTTGAATTCGGGATATCAATTATAGCTTAGGGTGAAATTTTGGCATTGTTCGGAAAAACTACAATTTTTGATGAATAGTGAAACTACTAAGTGGTAGTTAAAAAAATTGAATTTATCATAAAACGTAATTTTACCGCTTCTGTGAATGGAATTTCAAAAATCCGAGAGACACGGTTAATATCAAGAAGTAAAATGTGGTTCAATGAGGTGAAAATAATTTTTGGCGAATAGTAACTTTTTACTTTTATTTACCACGGTTAAAAGTAAATATTGTAATTAAGGGTTAAAATGATATTAATATTACCCTAAAACATGTCCTAATTCTATTGGACAAGTTTATCTCGACCAAAAACAACCTTAGGAATAAAATATTATCATTTAGGTCCACTTGGATTAGATTATGACATTTATTATTATTTAATTCAAAGAAGAGTTAAAAGAGTTAAAATCAATGTTTATTTACATAAACATTTTTAATATAGGGTTATACATAAGATAAATTCGATTGTAAATATTCATTATAAATATAATAAGATTTCCTACATAATGATATTTTATTTATAATTTTTAGACTTTAAATAATTTAATTTATGTATGACACAATGATGATGCAGTAATTACCATAATAGTGACAAATTAAAATAATTGAAATTATAAATACCCAAATAAATATAATTTGAGAATTTATATGAATTACAATAATTTTATAAGTTAATATGACATTTTAGGAATGATTTAATTAATTTTTTTCGAAGTAATCATTCTTTTATAAGTTTCACAAAAAACAACTATTGAATAGTGTCAAAATTGACATAAAAGAGTTTTTAAAACAAATATTATATTATTAATTGATATTAAATTATTAAAAATCTAATGTTCGGCCAAGAGACTTATATCATGATAGGTGTTTCATTAATGGACTACTTGGGGGTCGGTTGGATGTATATAGTAAGTTTATTAACTATAGAATATAAAAATACAAAGTGACATGGTAAATGTCAAACTAATTAACTAAGAGTTAAAACTAAAAGATAAGGTTAATATAGTGACCCAAACCTATCTAAATTCTATTGGTTGAATGTTTTTCGACCTATCCCCACCTTAAACTTTGAATAATAAACTTTTTTGCCATTAGAAACCGAATATTAATTTATAATAAATTAATATTTCTAGCTTTTCCAAAGGTGCCCTTCACCCCTCTTATAAAAGGGCACTCCCCCTTCTCATTACTTAACACCTTAAAATCCTTTTGGTCGGGCCAAACTCTGCCCAAATACTCTCTCAACTTCCCTCACTACAACCTACAGGCCTTATTTTGATCAGAAAGCCAACCTAGGTAGCCCTTTTGATCAAATCAAAAGGAAGAACCCGAGGAAGAGGTAATGATTTCACCACCCTTTTCTAAGTTCCTTTCTTGTTCCACTTCTTCTTCCTTTGTTGTTACCATTATAAAATAATAACTCAAGTATAATATATATACTATTATGTTATTATAAATATGGTACAACCATATTCAGTATTCTATTAATCCTTTGAATAACATGTCACCGTACGTGCGTACGTACGACTTACCGTCTCCACGTCGTGGTGTAATTGTTATTCAATAAATTATTATTTGGATGGGTATAATAATGATGTGTAATTCATGTAAATAATAAATGTAACATGAAAATGATTCTATATATGTGATATTACATCCAATTATATATATTATTTTAATATCAAAAGAATGATATTGTCGCTCGTGCGTACGTACGGACTACCATCTCCACGAATGTGATGAGATTCATTCTCCATCATATCCATTCAAGTATAATTCTCATTTGATGATTAATAATAGTATCTAAGGACTTGATATCATTTTGGATATGATTAAGATACAACCTATCCATGAAAAACATGGCTTACGTAACAAAACATATAAAACAAAATGAGTAAGTTAACACCTGAAACAATAATAATACTAAGATATTATTAACAAATCACTGTTAAAAGATCATATATGATATCATATTAATATATATGATTATTGTATACTTTAATAACAATTATTTCACCATTATACAGGATGTTAACCTACCCCCAACCAAGTAAATGTTCAAGGTAAGGGTTATTTCACAATCTCTTCATTATCTGAGGTTGTTTATACGTAATAATCTGCTAGGATCTCTTTATCATCCACATCCATGTTTCTTAAAAATGAATTTCAAAACATTTTTACTATTTACTAGAATACGGTTTAATGTCATTTATACCCTTGTTTGACTTTTTATAAGATGTTTATAATGGAATCTTTCCGTCATTTTCCAAACAAGGCGCTTTTTAACCTTTTCGACAAAATTAAGGTAAGAATGTTTTTTTAACTTATACGGCGGGTGTGGCTAGTTTCCGCAGTTATAAAATCGTCAAAGCTTCCCTTACAAGATTATAAGAATATATTCAATGAAAATGTTTTATTTTATAAATATATGACTCTTAAATTATTTCAAAATAGAAATAGATATTTCTCTAAAAAGAGTTTTGATTTCATCTATGTCAACATCCTTTGATGGATTTTTTGCCTATTTGAAGCTGATTTATTATGATACAAAAATTCTATGTTGTATTTAAGGTTTTGTTATATGTTTGACTGTGGATGTGCTATTTTTATACCATTCATGGTTTATGGTGAAATTATTGACATTTCGTATGCTAGGTTTAATATAAATGTTAATGTTATGTTTAAACCTTTTCATATGGGAATGCATTGGACTTAATATGTGACGGGTGGAGCCCGATATATCTCCTCGATGCATCGGTAGGTCCCATGAGACAAACTAGTGTCTTGGAACAAGGCCTTGACAACATCTTATTTGTAGTCCTGGCACGAGGCCTTGGCTATGTGGTTATGAAAGTCTGGCATTATGCATTCCATCATTATGAAAGTGGTTATTGATATTGCATGTGATTATTCGATTAGTATAATATCCATGTGAATAAGTAAATGACATTATTTCATTTTATTTTTTCCATAATATGTTGAAGTTCAAGTTTAAAAGGATTTTGTTTTAGTTATACATTGTCTTAAATGTTTATGCTTATTTTGGAAAGTTTCCGCTATATTGTTATCCTTACTGGGCATTTGAGCTCACCCCTTTTCTATGTTTTATTTTTCCCAGGATGTGAAGAAGTAAGTTATGAATGACCTACAGGGATAGTATGTGGGGGATATGAGTGTGGAATATGGAGACTATGTTGTTGTAGTAGTTTTTTACTTTATGATGTAATACTTTATGAATATATCTAGTGTTTCCAAGGCTACTAAACCAATCGGTCTTTCGAGATTTGATTTTTATTGTGATCATGCCAATGTAATGTAATAATGCACCGACTCTAGGTAACTGGGGTCGGGGCATTACAATTATGTTCAACAAATTTCCTCAAATTAACAAAAAAATTTAATATTTTAATATATATATATATATATATACGCCACATAATGTAAAAAACTAGAAAATATGGAATATTTACTGAAAAATTGAATGTGAGATAACAAAACCTTACCATAAATCTTAGCTTCCATGGAAGATATTTAATATACTATATTATTAACATTATGAACATAATAAAATATTTTAAACACATAATCTAATATTATTGTAATTTCTACTATTTATTTAGTATCATTTATTATGCATTAGTTAGCTAGCTAATGTTTATTTTTTATCACTGGATATCAGTAATTACTATTGTTTTGTGCATGTTTTATATTATTGACGTCAACACCTACTTATTGAATATAATTTATATATTGAAATATTATTCATGGTAAAATATTTCAATTTTCCTATTTATTTATAATTTTATATTATCATTTTATGAATGATTTATTTATGATCATTGAATATAGAATTACTGATGACCTTGGTTCAGGTAATTTAATGATATCAATAGTGTAATTCATAATGATTATCCATTTTTTTATAGTAACTTTAAAACTAGATAAGTAATATATGATAATAACTAATGTAAAATTAATTTATTAACTATATCATTATAATCATCCATACTAGAAAATTTAACAAATTAAACATGTCGATCATGGGGGGTGTAGTCTACATATACGCATACATGACCTTTTAATTTTTTTTAAATGAGTAAATAGAATGTAATATATATAGGTATTAATATTTATATATTCAAAAATTATGTATATTTATCATATATGTCTTTTAAATACATTCAATATATCATATATGTATGGTGGTTATGAAAAAAAGATGTCGTCCACACGTGGTATATATTATTATTAACAAGAAGCATATTTTGGTTTTTTTGAATGGAAATAGCAATGATGATGAGGTGACTCCATAAATAAAATAAATTATAATTATAATAATACACTAATTTAAATAAAATATTTTTGGTATCAATAATTTAAGAAGTGGTCGAAGAAGAATAAATTGAAAATTGATTATTGTGGAGAAAATAATTAAATATAAGATTTTTATTTATTCTTATATGCCTCATTGATTTAGAATGGGTTTTAGAATTATATAAGGAATTTAAGATCAGTTACCTTATATAATATTTTTTTATGTAAATCTAGATTAATTTATTGGAAAATTACAATTATTTTGTGTAACTTTGAGGGGGTGATGGTTGATCTTTTTATAATTAAATTGATTGAAAAAAATTATAGTTTTATAATTTCATGTTAAACACATGTTATTTGAGATGGAAGGTACATACTAAAGTGGAAAAAATGGAATTGGACTTGGACTTTGTTATCTAGATCTCATTCAAACAAATAAGGGAATTTATTTGATGATATTCAAGAATTTGTCACATAATTTAATATTTTCACATTAATTTTTTTAATGGTAACTATTTTTTTTAACTTGAGTGTCTTGGTTTGGTGGGGAAAAATGAAATTAAATATATTAAATAACATTATAATTATATTTAAAATATTAAAACTATTTTATAATTCAGAATTTTAAAAATTCAAAATAATAATAATTCGAAATTAATAAATGTATAACTTATTAAAATTGTTTTATAAATTTTAAATACTAGGTTGAAATTTTTTAATTAAAGGTTTATAAATTATAAATAATAATTTTAATGTATAACTGTACAAATTAAATAAATAGTTTTCTCAAAAAATTATCAACTTTTAATTTATTCTTATGTCTTAACGATGTAATAAAATATACATTATTTAAAAAAATAGTATTATATATTATTAACCTATTTTTTTTCAAAACACTCCAAAAAATTACCCCAATGAAATTTTGATAGGTTAGATCCAAAAATGAAGTTCATTTTTCCGAAATATGTTTTTATATACAAATATTTTAAATTTTAAATCAAAACATAATTTACCTGGAGAGGAAATTGTGTATATAAAAAATTAATCATTAAAAATCATACAGCATTTAAAATATAATTTCATAGTATTTAATATGATAAAATTAATATATATATATATATATATATATAATTTTCCTCATTGTAAAATTCAATTTTTTTTCGAAGTGATCAATTATGTTTATTATCGAAATAAACATAATATATTAAGAAATGAAATTTTTCAAAAAATGGTTGCTAAAAGATTTTTTCCAAATTCAATAAGATTAATAATTTTATAGAAAATATTATATAACATTTATTTAATTAAATTTTATTATATATAAATTTATTTATTTAACTAAATTAATTAGTTAAATATATGTTTTATAAAAAATTATAATTTACAGTATATATATATATTATTATTACTTTAATAATTATATGACAATATAATCACAAATTATACTTAAAATACCTCATAGACGTCAAAAAAATACCTAATTGTATGATAATATATAGTTTCATTTATATGTTGGCGTTCAAATAGCATTGGACCTCACTGAAAACCCAATGATATTGTATTTACCTCAAAAATTATTTATCTCAAACCATAATTATTATAGTTTTTCTTGGTTTAGATATGAAAATGAAACAAGTAGTTTGATATCATATTTATTTAAATAATAACACTTACAAAACATTTTTGGTCTTCACAATCTACCCCAAAAAATATATATCCATACAATTTCAATTATCATTCATTAATCAAACTAAAAATGGGCATATATAATATATAGAAGACTCCACATATAATTTCTAACTCACTATTGTGGGTAAGATTATAGAACTCATATTTTCCTTAAAATTGTCGTATATTGAGATTGACATCAATTTGATCCAATGATTCCATATTATCTATCTATATTTATTGTGATTTTATATATTCAAAATTTTCTCCTATTAACTTTTATGATTTGTCTAACAAAAAAAATACTAAATCCAAAAGTTGTATGATAATTTACAATAAAAGCAAGATAAATGATCATACAAAAATGAAAACCTAGTATACTCATAACTTCTATTTTAAATCACACATTTATAACCATAGTACATTTAATTAAACTGTGATATAATTGGACAAAACTCTAATTTCTTCAGTTGAAACAATGTTATACATGTATATTTCCCTATTTGGTTCTCTAAACAAAGTATATTCAAATCCTATAATGTTTCATAGATATCCTATGAAATAAAAAAAATATCCCTCAGAATCATTTGTTTTTAATCCAGTTCTTTCATGAATTATATATATTTATTAAAATTTAAATTTCTATATATTAGGAATTATATTTTTGAAATTAGTTTTTTTTATCATAAAAATAAAAAACTCACGCATAGGGTTTTTTTATTTTTAATAAAAGGCTGATTTTTTGAGTGATTAATAAAAATTGATTTTTTTTAAAAAACTATCATTTTTCATTATAAAATTAATTAAAAAATTGAAATTGTGTTTTGAATTTCGAATTAATGTAATATAATATAAATTTTATTTAACTTAATATAATTAATCACATATAAATCATCATTTTATTTGATATTATTATAAGTTTATTTTTATTCTTAATAATGAAAGTTTCCAAAAAAAGGACAGGTTTTTGTAGAGTTTACATTCTTATATTAATGATAATTCCTACCAATTATACATATTTAATATTAAAAATAGATTTAATAATTCTTTTTAGGAGTTTCATATTTATTAATGAGTTTAATTTCATTTTTGGTCTTTATGAATACTATCCTTGGTAAAAAAAATTCCACCATGGTAAAATGGATAAAATGTTTTAATTAAGGCTAAATCTATGTGAAAAGGTTAGGAAATATTTTTTTATATTTTATTTTAAGAGATTATATTTACTATTATAATCATATGTGTTCATTTAAGTCGTTTATGTTCAATTTTCCCAGAAATAAGAGTTTCTATTATTTCCAGACATTGAATAATTACATGAGTTTTACAACCCTCATTTATAAAATAGAACCCCTACCTTCTGTTTTACATCACTTGATCATTTTATCTCTACCAATACTTACCCAAATAAATTTTTAACATTACTCTCCACATCTATGATGACTTCATATTATTAAAATAAAAATCCAAAAGCAACAAGTTCTTAGTCATATGGATATATCAAAATGGGTATTATAAGTCATTACCCACCTATTTCTTGTTTCTTTATTCATCTGACACAAAAAAAAATTCAAACCACCAACAAATAATTTTTTAATGTATTATTTTTATCTAGATTTGATTACATTGATTAAAAAACTACACTATTTCTATTTTCCATCAAATTGGAAATGAAAACATTGTCTTGGCATACATGTGGACTACCACCTCTAGGAAGAGATATGTTTTATCTTCCATCACCACATCACATGATTGGTTATAAGAAAATATTTAAAGTACGTATAGTATTTTATGGGATTATTGTGAATATTTAAATATAATATATTACATAACTTCTTACCCTTTAAATTTTTTTTGAAATTAATAACATATCTCATGTGAACTTTTGGAACACCAACTCCAAGAAGTGATGTGATTAATTATATAATAACACCTCACAGGGTTCATTGTCAGGACAATAATAATGAATAAATATTTTATTAATGAAATAATTAATTTTTTGGAAATGTAAAATATTATATACCTTGTATTTTCCATCAAGAAGAAAAATAGAAACATCACTTGGGTGTATATCAGAAATATAGTATTTGTGTTAAGAAATATTATATTTTTTAAAATAAGCCTTTCATTAATGTTTATAATATTTTTTTAATGTAAGAAAAAAACTATTTCAGAGTTAATATTTTTGAAATTATGAAACCATGATATAAAAAATCTTATCTTTATTTCACACATAAACATGATTTATTACATAAAAATTCACTTGAGACAAATATTAAGATATAGAGTTCTTTTGTGTTGTTAAATTAGGAAAATTACATTACAACATAGGTTATAAAATACAAATTCCTTATTGAAAACTTATTTTACATTTCCATAACATTACTTTGTACATATCATTTCCTGGGATATCCTTATAACATAAATGAGAAAAGGGTGAGTTATAAACCCAATAAGGTAGTAAAGAAGGAAAAAAATGAAGAATACAATACATATTAGGCTATAGGAATATCAAAATAGTATTAGAGAAACATGAAAATAAAGGTGTGATATAGTAGGATTATTAAAACATGGATATGTGGAAACAACATTTAACATGATATTTGCATGAGCCAAGGATCATTATACACGGAGGATAATTAAACACTCATGTTAATTTAATTAGCACGAATAAACCCTAATTTCACTTGAATTAGCATTAGTGAACCCTCATTTCACATAATTTAACATTATATTATTCTTAATCTAATGCCTTGGAGCACTATCATGGTGCACCCTTCTTAATCATTTAATTTCATGCATAACTATTCCACAAAGATCAGACAACATGGATTCGTTGAACATCATAATTTGTTCCATGAATAAAATATTTGGAATACATAAATGTAAGTCCTCAATCATGTGCATAAAGGGGAATACCCTTGACAGTGAAATGGCTATGTTTATCACTTACATGGTGATTTTGGCATGAGAAATTTTGTTGTATCTTTGGTTGCATAATGGCGTCAAATAGTAGTCATAAAATGGTTTGATGAGAGATAAATGGGTCTCTAAAGATTTATACATAAAATAGACTGTATTGGTTTCATGAAACTTAATATGCCAACATATTTAATATAATTTAGATACATAATATAAATGAATTATTAGAATGTAAATGAGGAGAGATAAATCCCATAATTCCCCAAGCCTAGAAGCTCGGAGCTAGTGCATTATTTTGATTCATTGGCCTGATTGAAATGATTTTAATCCTTATAGACCAATTAGTTTATTAGTCATGTAAAAACTAGATAAATACCTGGAATCCGTTGTACATTTTGAAATGAAACAAGAAAGTACATAATAAATTGTATCCTTGAAAACACAATAAATGATATCTTCTTCATAACCCAGGGAAGGAAAAACAAATGAAATGGGTGAGCTTAAATTCTCAGTAATGTTTAATCAATACAAAGGAATATAATAGAAACATAAACATTAGTCATGGTGAATAACTAAAACACATTCCTTTAAAAATAAACTAGAACACATTATGGTAAGAGTATGATCGGAATAAATAATACCATAATAGAACTTAAAGTGGGTATTGTACTAGTTGAATAACCACATGAACCATCAATAATATTTTCATAATGAGGGAATTCATAATGAGGGACATCATAACTATGCCTTCAAGGCCTCGTTCCAAGACCATAAGTATTCATTTTGTCAAGGCCTTGTGCCAAGACCATAGATTGTCTCATGAGACCTAACAATGCACCGAGGGGCTATAACACCCCCCAACACTTACTAAGTCTAATGAAATATTCGTATTAATGGGGTTAAACATAAACAATATATACAATAATATTGAAAATAACATTGAAAATAACTTTCCCCAGTCATTAATCATAAAAACTAACTATTCATATTAATATAGTTAATGGTTTCAAGATATCACATCCACAGTCAAACTAATAATAAACCATTCAATAAAACATGATATATGACATAATAATAGATAAACCTCAATGAAGTACCGGATTCAACAAAGGATGTTCACATAGAAGAAGATACTTTTGAATGAGACCATTGAAAAATCTTTGATAAAATAATACTATAACATTCCAATGTGTCTCATACCACCTTGAAAATTTCAAATCATTATCCCTTAGAATATCATGAGAATAATTATATTGTCTAAATGATATACTAATGTGTAGTACATACGTCACATGCATGGAAGTAGTTGTGAAAAAGTAATATATCTCATAAATGTTAATGTCAGACAAGGAAAATCCTTTTTTACCTTGGATGTAAATGTTCTTTTGGAAAATCATTTGTATTTGTCCTTAAATCAGATTTCTAAACATGTATATCCATTAAAATAAAATGTAAGGACATTGAGATTACATTAGAAACAAAAATTATGTCCCACTAATGTGAAATCATTTAAAACAAATTTTAATGAAGCTTTTGAATTAAAACATTCAAAAGTAGTTTAAAGAGATCATTAAAGTGATTTTAAAGTGAAAAACATGTTTCCTTTCATAAATCCAGAAAAGAACCAAAATATTTTTTATCATATTAAAATTATTTATTTTGGAAATATAAATGTGGCTTAGTATAGATTACAGAGTGATCTTCAAAATAGGAATAATTTTGAGAAGTTCCTTGAATCTGGCTCGCATTTCAGAATGAATTTTGGAAAGATCCCTGTATAATGTACGAATCACCCTAACTGAAAGTAGGATAATGTTTGGTAAAAATATATAGAACACTAACATATAATTTATTCTGATTATATAATATTATATATGAATATCATTGAGCTGAGTAGGGAATAAGAGCTACCTTAATTAAAAAGTAGTTTTGGGTAGAATACACTTACAACATTGTAAACAATTGAATCATGTGCCCCAAAATTAATAATCGTCAAATGATACATTGAATATCACAAAAAACTAATAATATTCATGAAATGAAATATCAATTTTCAGTATACATACACCATTACAACGCAATAGTAGTGATTAGAGAACATCTAACAATAATGGAAGTGAGATAAACAATCCTCTTACCTTTAGTCTGATGGAATTATTAACTTAATCATAGTGTCCTAGATACCCAAATTCAATTCATTAATTAAAATTTTCATAAAATATTATACAATTGATTGATTTATTATTACCTTATTATGTTCATTAATGGTCTTTTTTAAGTGCTATGAGTTCAATTTCATTGTATGGGTCCATTTGTTTCATGATCAGTATACTTATATACAAGAAAATAGAATCATGTAAAATGAGGATTTTTGTCCAGGATTGAAGTTATAAATTATTAGTGAACAAAATTATGGCCACGTGGTTGTAAATTTCATTTGGTTACATATAGTAATCATTAATCTTTATATAAATTATTTAACCGTTTGGGTTAATTGGCGATTTTTAGACACCAAAATATCATTTTATTTATAAATAAGAACTCTTTGTACATAGTGATTATTGAACCATAGATGAGACTTAATAAATATATTATATTATGTTTCAACCATAATAATGTGTTCATGACCATAATTGAATACGGTTGTAGAAATTGAAAACCCATCATCCTTGAATGTGATAAATTAGCACATCTCAGATGGTGTTTTCATTTTTAGTATGAGAGAATGGGAAAGGAGAGATGATGTACAAATATTCTACCTAAATAATAAAAATACAGATAATATAAGGTAATGTAATTATCATATAATATGGATGAGGGTTATGAGGAATGAAAAATAATTGAAAAGAACTCAAAATAAAAGAAAAGATGAGAAATCCCTCATGATAATTTGGCAGCCTAACGACGTCACTATATATTTCTTAATGTAATTTGATTAGAGTAAAAGGGTATATCACCATTCAAACATGGTATGTACTGTATGGGTGGTATGGAATTTCATATATTCTAGAATAAACCAATTAAAATTAAAAGATAATAACATAATAAGAGTTCTTGAAAAAGAGAGAGATTTTGAGTAGAAAATTCTACAACATAACGACTATTCAACATGGTTTTGGAAAACATTTAAAAGTGGGGGGAAAGGGGTAATCCATTCATAAAATACTCATAACATATTATAGTGACAGAATAATTTGGAAATAAGAACATGGTATAAAAACATGAAATAAATACTAAATAAAAGAGAACTTGAAAATAAAATAAATGAAAATAAGAATTTACCTCTTGAAGTAATCTTCCTTGAGAGCCTCTTTAGGGGAGTGGTTTTGGTCTTATGGAAAGACCAAGAGCTCCTGGACGTGGGGAGTTACAATGGAAGGGTATTTGTAAAGATATTACCGAATTCATAACGCTTGAGAGGTGTGAAGAGAAGAGGAAGTGAGGGGTTGTTATAGTTAAAGATATGAGTGAATTTTAAATATTGTATTCATTATTTTATTATTTCCCTCAAGACAACGTAGAATTTTGTTTCATGTTACCCATAATCGTAATAAGTGAATATGAGTTTCAACTAAGTGGCCTTAAATCACTCATGATGTCATAAATATTTTATTTAATAGGGAATTTGTATATATCATATTTTACCATATTTCACTATTCATTAAAAATTCGAGAATTTTAGAAAAATCCCCCAAATTCACCCCAAACATTTGTTGACGTGTAAAATTTAAAAATGAACTCCATTGTTTGAAAATAATTTTCAATATATTTTAAAATTATATTTTTAAATAAAATCATAATATATCCCCAAAAACATGTTTAAAACCATAACTTGTTTTATAACACCTTCAGAAATTATTTAGTGTCCCATAAAATAATACTATAAATATAAGAAAATTAAGTCAAAAACAATGATTAAATTTTACGAAAATAAATTTTCATATTAAACGATTAACTTAATCAGAAAATTTAAATTTAAATATTTATGTCATACAAAATCACCAATACTTATACTATGATCATTTTCCACTTTTAAGATGTCTAAATTGTATTTATACATTCATGGGTTAATTTTATATTATTTGTACTGTTAACTAGTCATTACTATTCATAAGGGTATGTTACTATTCATAAGGCTATGTTACTATTTACCAAAAAATAAGTTTGTATTATCATACTTTAAATATATTACCGAACACAACAATGTGTGTCAGTTTTTCAAAATTGAAATCATATATGTGGAAAAATTATATTTACATGGATATGTTATAAAAGAGAGGTGTTTTTTAGAGACTTAATGTTTTATGCATTCTATATTAAATCTTTTTGTAAATTCACAGGGTGTTACAAATCCCTTGAGGAATTTCGGCATGGTAATGTGTGCACATTGGACGCATTGATGAGAGATAAAGGGGTATCTGATCATTCAAACATAAGGAGGGTAGTATACGGGAGGTTCAAAATCATACCCCTACATTTTTAATTGAAAATAAAAGGGCAAAACAATATAAGGAAATTAGAACATAATTAAGGAAGGAATGTGAGGATCCCTTACCAGGTAGTGTGATATCAATGGGTTGGGAGAGGTTTGGGAGAGCCTTCTTGGGATCTTGGTGAGCCTTCGGAGGATTATAGAGGAAGGATGTCAGTGGTTGGTTAAGCTCCTATTGGTTTGGGTGAAGATGAGTGGGAGATAGAGTGGGTTTATGTAGGAAAGGAGAGGAAATTATTTATTTTTTGGTTTTTGACACTACAAATTAAACTAATCAAAACCAAAAATCTTCCCATGGGTTTTCCCACTATGTTTTAAAAAGTAGAGTGGGAAAAATTATTTTAACATTACAATGGTCGAACTTGTTAAAATATTAGTCTTTCTTATGTGTAGGTGAGTCACACTACCCAGGAAATCATTATAAAAAGTATAAATATTTTATAAGTCATGGAGGATCTAATAAGGAACCATAAAATTAATCAAACAAATATTAAATAACATTATTTTAAAAGTAAAACATATATTGACCAAATATATTTTATAGGATTTTATTACATCACAACTGTGCATTATGATGTAATAAAACACATTATATATTTAATCGGTAATTAATTTTTACCCAAAAATTAGACTGTCTCAGAAAATTAAGAACAATTTACCATTGGATAATTTAGAAGTTTTGATTCAAAAAATAATATTTATTTTATCTTAATATTTCCTAAATATGGGAATTTTCACTTTTAAAATAAAAACCGATATTTATTAACAATTCATGGGTTTTGAAAAAAAAAATGTTTTCAAACAATAATAAAATTATAGTTATATAACTAAATATTATATGATCATTTATATTTAATAAAGAAAATTTTAGTAATAATATTTTATTAAAATATTATTCAATTCAGAAATTCATTAATTAATCCAAATATATTTCTTAATATAATTTATATGTTAACTAAAAATACTATTTGACCTATTAAACCCATTTATAATGTAACAATAAAAAATAAATGTATATTCTTTATTCAAAAATTATTCTCTTAATCATAGTGCTAGTTTCTTGTAACATAACCCCAAACAACATCCTCATAACACCTAAGGGTAAGGTGTGCAATGGTGACAAACTCTTAGGGTGGATTAGATAACATCGATCAGGTGGTAATATCTATTAACTTCCACTTATCCCGTATGTGGTTCCATTAAAGATTAATGTGTTGATGATTGACTTGGGTTTGGTCAAGAGAGAATCTTGGTGACACTACCTACTTTCAGAGCTCCAACAAATGGGCTTTGTATGGAGACAATCTATTGGATGAAGTCATCACTTCCTTTGTCTGAGTAAATTGGATTTGTTAAAGCCCTATAATTATTCCTATCATGTGATTACTCTTATGTGGCAATATTAGAAATGAAAATAAAAATTCTTAATGGAATTTTTGAGACATAAAACATAAAACCAAGGAATTTCATATGTTTTATATAACCATTTTACATAATAGGGCATTTAATTAGATCAAGAAGAATTTTCATTTATAAATTTTTTGGTCCTTACAATTTTCCCCCCTTAAGAAATTTTTGCCTCTAAATTTTCATTTCCCACACTATAACATATTAGGGTTACCATGCTTCATCTCATCCTCTGATTCCCACATTTCTTCTTAAAACTTGGGTTTTCACCACAACACCATGAAGAGGAGAATTGTCTTATTTCATATAACATTTTCCCTACGGTCTAGTATTTTCAACACCTTCTCCTCATAAGAGAGGTCATTATATAATGGTACCACCATTGGATTGAGTACATGTGATGGTTTAATTATGTTCTTCCTCAAGAGTGATACATGGAATACATCAAGTACTTGAGAAGGGTTTAGTGGGGTTTTTAGTCGATAGTCCACTATTCTAAAGCGATCTAGGATCTCCAAAGGGTCGATGTACTTTGGAATAATTTTCCCCTTTATCCCAAATCTCATAACTCTCTTCCACAGTGATATGTAGATGAATACCTTATCTCCAACATCATACTTCAGGTCTCATCAACAATTATCGTCATACCTCCTTCTGTCGACTCTGAGCATCTATAAGGTGATGTTGGATGGTCTTAACATTCTCCACCATTTCTTCGACCACTTCTAGACCGAGGTGTTTTATCTCCCAAACATCATCCCTAAATATTGGTGTTTTTAACTGCTTCGAATCAAAAGAATCATAAGGTTCTATTTTGATGCTTGGGTGGAAAATTTTATTATATGATAACTAAAAAAGGTGAAGATGTTGATCACATCCTCCTCTAAAGACCATTGAGCATGATCTCAAAATGTCCTCAAGTGTTTTGATAGTATGCTCATATTGGACTTCAGTTTGATGGTGATAAGCCATACTAAATTTTGTCTTTGTATTCAGAGCATGTTGGAGGATCTTACAAAACTGAGAGATTAATCTTGGATCTCAATCAGATAAAATCGATAGAGAATATCCATCCAGCCTTACCACTGCTATGATGTAAATCAGCTCCATTTGATCCAATGAGAAATCCTCCTAAATTCTAATTAATTTCCCAGTCATTATAAGACGATCCACCACATTCCAAATAGCATTGTTTCTTTTAGATTTATTCATATGTATGGTGACATATTGCGTGATTATTTTCTCTCATTTCTATATTGGAATGGGTAATGTTTGCATCAACCCCATAGAATTCTGCCTCTCAGCCTTCACTTTCTGAAATACCAAGCAAATTGATGTATACTCAGTGTTCTCTTTCTTAATGTTATCCCACAAATAATGATATCAGAGATCTCGAAACATCTTTTTGTTTCTTTGGTGAGTGGAGAAATTTGAACAATGTGAATCATCCAAAAGATCATTCTTTAACTCCAGATTTGATGGAACACAAAGTCTGGAACCATATCTCACAATTCCTTCTTCATTATCATTAAACTCACATAATTTCCCATTTCTAATAGTTTCCACTTTCTTCATAATTCCCACATCATTATATTGGGAATCCTTTAACCTCTAAAAAATATATTGTTGATAAAAATTTTGGGAAATGATTGACAATTTTCCCTTCTTTATGATTCCAATGTCCATCTTTATCAAGTCATAGAATATTGAATCATTTTCAATTCTAATCAATGATAAAATTGTTGGATCCTTTATGCTTTAGGCAGCATACATGTTATTGTTATTCCCAAGATAGTAATGAATTTAGAAGTCATATTCCTTCATTAGTTGTAACAATCTTCTTAGGCACATATTTAGCTCTTTCTGTATGAATATATACATGAGGCTTTTGTGGTCCGTATATATTTCACACTTCTCCCATTGTGGTAAAGTTTCTGAAATATTTAAAAAACATTAATGTATCTGAATCTAGATCATGTGTTAAATATTTTCTCTCATGAACTTTTAATTTCCTTGAAGCATATTCAACGACATTATCATTTTGCACCAACACACACCCCAGTCCTTCTTCAAAGAATCACTTAACACATCAAAATGTTCTCCACTTGTGGGGATTGTGAGCACATGCATATTGATAAGCCTCATTTTCAAACCCCTGAAACTCTCTTCACATTCATCACTCCATGAAAATATGACTCCCTTCCATGTTAGTTTGGCATGAGGGTTTGAAAATACTGATAACTTTCCCACAATAGGCAATAATATATAGGTAATCTGACAATGTTATGGTTATTTATCATAGATATTGGCCTTAGATATCCCTCAATTAAATTTTTGTCAGAGGGATCCACATATATCACATTTCTTGAGATGATATGACCTAATAATGAGACTTATTTTGAAAATAACTCACACTTTCTGTACATTTCAAAGAGCTTCCCTTTTTGCAAGGTCTCTAGTATAGTGCTTAGATACTTATTATGATCCACTGTGGTTTTGGATTATATATTAGAATACAGTCTATAAATACAACCAATAATTTGTCTACGTATTCTCTAAATACTCAATTCATCATGTCTATGAAAATTTCAATATAATTAGTGACCCTAAGAGGCATTACTATGAATTCATTGTGTTCGTACCTTGTATGAAAACCAGTCTTAGGGATATCCTCCATCTTCACCCTTGCTTGGTAATATCCCAACCCCAGTTCCACCTTAGAGAAGTATTGTCATCCACGTAGCTGATCGAACTTTTCAAGAATTCATGGTAGTGGATACTGGTTATTCATTGTGATTTTGTTGAGATCAATATAATAAATTTAAAGGCACATTGAAACATCCTTCTTCAGGATGAAGAGGACTGGTTCACCCCATAGTGAAACACTTGGGAGTATAACTGCTTTATCTAGAATCTATTGTAGTTGTTTCTTTAGCTTCTCATGTTTTACAACATCCATTTTATATTGAGTCTTGGGAATTTGAAAATCACAAAGTATACGATCAATAAAGAATTCAATATATATTCTAGTAGGACAACATGAAATTACTTGAGAAATACACCAGTGAATTCCCCCAAAATAATCATTTCTTCAAAGATGGTTGCTTCCTTAAACTCAATCATCTGTGCACGATATGTGTGTGTATAGGGAAGTAATATCCAAGATTGAGATGATGGTGCTAAAGAAGATTCATCCCCCACCTTTCACTTGTACAGAATCGGTGGTCAATTCTACATATTGAGAGTTATTTCCCTCTCATGGAAATTTATGTTGGCTCCATATAAGGAAATCCAATCAATGCCATGAATTGGATCAAATTCTACAAGATGTAGAATGATGATGATTTCCTGGAAGTTCAATCCACAAATTATAATTGGGTAGGAGTTATATTCATGGGATTCAATGGTTTCTCCATTTATAATTCATTTAAACATCTCTACTTCCATGATTTTTCGTGGTGTAAGGATTATTATACTAAACTATTGCGATATAAATATTTCATAGAACTACATTCAAAAAGTATGTTTTATATTCTTGAATGAATAAATAGAATACCTTTCACTACATCATTTTCGAGGTTCAATTGAAAAGTAGTGATATAAAAATATCTCCCTTGATACCTTGGAGGTTGTTGGTTGCCTCTAAAAACCGTTGAATTGGGGTAATGGTTTGTGAACTGCCCCGTCTCATTGTAATTGAATAAATGAAAAATGATTTGAGAGTGAGAATTATTCTCTTCTGTCACAGTAGTGGGTTATTCAAGCCGACAGTTGATGGTTAGGTTCTCTTCTCTTCCACACCTAAATCGTTTCCTTGCCCCCTTTATTGAACTTATGAGTTTCTCCATTACACACCATTGGAAATTGGTGTGCTAGAATTTTTTAGAACCATTTAAATTATCGATCATACTACCAGAATTAAAGTCTACTTTATTCTTCCTTTTCCCTTGATACCCTTGAGATTATCTGATCTCCATTTTTACAATTAATTCACATCGGACAATTTCCTCAAATCTATTGATGTCATGGACTGCTAGGGCTTTCCGTAGGCTTGGATTTATCCCTCCAAAGAAGCAGTCAACCTTGAATTCTGGGGTAACGACAAAGCTGGAGGCATATAATGAAAACCTTGTGATGTTTGTCTCATATGCTTCAATGGATTCATCATTATATTACTGGCCGGAAATTAAGTAACATTCCATATTAAGTCTAATGGTGTGGCAAAAGTATTTATCGTATTTTTTTTTTCAGAAATCCTTCAGTTCTAATGCCTTGATCTCTTCCTCAGGCTTTGTATTTTTTATCAACGTAAACCATAGATCACCTTCACACTCTATATGACATGCATCTAGAGGAACCATTTATTATTTGGAACATTTAAGGATAGAGGATATCTTTTCAATGGAGTTGATCCATTTTTCAATGATTGAGAGATTAGATAATCCATTAAACGTAGGAGGCCTTGGTCTCATGAATGTCTCGATTTCCACTTGTTCATTATTTGGTGGTGGGGGATGTTACTCTTGACCCTCGATTCTATTCAAAACATTATTTAACTGTAGAGTATCAGGACAATGTTTGTGATTCCCTCTACCATCGGATTGGTCATCTCAATAGAACAATCATCACATTGATCAACACATCAGTTTTTAGCCCGAGTTCTCTTATTACAGGACATTGGATGGAATAATAGGAATGTTATGGGTAACATATAAAGAGTAATCCAAATACAAAAATAGATGACATATAAATTATATTTATTTCCATAACTTATGAATTTATATGCTTTAATCTATGTTATCCCTAATCTTCTTCCCAACATCTATTTTTAGTGTATTTTTTTTATTCACATAATACTGGTTCATAATAAGATTATGAATTAACAAAATAACATCCCCTAGAAGTGTCATACCAAGAGTGTCGCCATTCCCATTTTCATGCACCATTTCCCTTTCATGTCCATATCAAAGAAGTGTTTTTGGATTTTACCTCTTGATACATCTGTGCTAGAGCAACCTCTCTTAGTTCTTATCTAGAGATGGATGTATTTTCTTGATATTCCACTTAATCTATACTCACCCATATTTATGGATGTTTTTCTTATACTTAGTCTTTTCCTTAAGGCTTTCACTATAGTTTTCTAATCATAATCCCAAAAATAGCTACACATATCCTCTAATACCAACTATAATGACCCTGATCTTTATTTGACATCTAAAAATGATTTATTACATAAAAATGAACTTAAGACAAAATTGAGGATTGATAAGTCTTCTGTCATGGAAAATTAGAAACATTAAATGACAATATATGACATAAAATACAATATCCATATTTAAGGCTCCTTTACATGACAACAATATTCCTTCGTACTTAGCATTGCATTGGATAACCTGAGAACATATATAAGAAAAGGGGGATCTATAAAGTATATTACATGAGTAAACAAGGAAAAAAAATGAATAATAAAATACATATTATTCAATAATCATATCAATGGGGAATAATAGAAACATGAACATAAAGGCATGACATAGCATGGTTATTATAACATGGAGATGACACATAAACATTTAACAAGATATTAGAAAGATCCAAGGATCATTGCGCATGAATCATGAGAATGGCCTCATAGAACATGAATTATAATTATTAAACCATCACTTCACATGGTGCAACTTGATAATTTTCATTACCCAATGCATTGGAGGGCTATTTGGGATGACCCATCTTAAGAATTTCATTTCATATATAACTGTGTCACATAGATCATACAACATGGATTCCTTAAATATCATAATTTATTTCACAAATAAGGTTTGTGGAATACATAAATTTATGTCCTCAGTAAAAAACTATATGTGCATAAATTTGAATTCCCCTTAAAGTGAAATGGTTTTGGTATTCACTTACATGGTGATTTTTCTTGGAAAATAATGTTGTAGCTTCTGCAACATAACGATGTCAAATAGAAATCGTAAAATGGGTTAATGAAAGAGAAAGGGGTATCTAATAATTTTTAAATGAAATTGACAGTAAGGTATTCATGAAATATAATATCTTAACATATGTAATGGGATTTACATGCATAATATAAAATAATTTCATTAATGTCAATGAGGCGACAAAAATCCTTTACGGAATATCTGCATGGTACTAGGTGTACATGGGAGGCATTACTGAGATAGAAATGGGTCTATCTTCAATAAAACATATGGAGGGATGTATAGGGGAGGAGAAAAATCATTCCCCATAATATTTAATTAAAATTAAAAGGTAATAACAAAATAAGGAATCTGAGACATAAATTAAGAAGGATGAAAAGTGAGGATCCGATACTTGGATGTCTGATACCAAAGTCTTGGGAGAGGCTTCAGTGAGACTTATTATAAGCTTGGGGAGACTTGGGTGGATTCTATATAGAGGTGGGATGATTTTGGATGAGTTACAAATGGTTTGAGTGAAGAGTAATGAGAGATTGAGTGGGTTTATTTAATGAAGGAAATGTAGTTATTTATTATTTAGTTTTTGGACACTACGCATTACAATAATCAAAATCACAAACCATACCACGGTTTTTACCCAAAGATATTTCCAAAGTAGAGTGAAAAAATTATTTTATAAGGCGATGTCCAAACTTATTAAAATATTAGGATTTCTTATATGTATGTGAGTCACACTCTCAAAGAAATATTTTTAAAAAGTTAAAAATTTTTATACGCCTAGGAGGGTCCTCTAAGGCACCATAAAATTAATCTATCGAATATAAAATTAGATTATTTAAAGGTAAAAAATATATATTCATAATATACTTTTAATAGTATTTTATTACATCACTTATGGGTAATTATGTTGTCATAAAACATATTATATATTTATTCGTTATTTAATATTTACCCAAAAAATATAACTACCTTAGAAAATAATGAAACAATCACCATAGGATAATTTTGATGTCCCAATTCCAAATATAATATTCATATTATCTAAATAATTTTTTAAATATGTGAATTTTTACTTTTAAAATAAAAACTGACAATTATTACCAATTCATGGGTTTTAACAAAAATTGTTTTCAAACCATAATAAAAATTACAATTGTATTCATTAAAATTATTAGATCATTTATATTTAATAAAAATTAATTTATTAATGCTACTTTATTAAAATTTTATTTAATTAAAAAACCATTAATTCATCCAGATAGATTTCTTAATATAATTAAAATATTTACTAAAAATATTAATTGTGATTTAAAAAACTTTTACAAATTAATAATAATTAAATAAATGTATCTAATTTATTCAAAAAAATGTACATAATCATAGTTCTAGGTTCTTTTTACATAACCCATTATAAAACACGCATAAGACCTAAAGCTAAGGTGTATGATGGTTATAGACTCTTAGGGAAGATCAGACAACATTTCCCTGGTTGTAATCTATATTAACTTCCACTTCTCCTGTATGTGGTTTTGTTCAAGGTTAACATGTTGAATCTCAACATGGAATTCGTCAAGAAAGAATCATAGTGATGCTACATCCATTCCGAGCTCTGATAAATGTGATTCATATAGAGAAATTCTACTGGATGAGATCATCATAACCTTTGTCTGAGTAAATTTGATTTGTTAAAGAACTATATTTATACTAATCATGTTATCATTATTCAATGGCTATATTAGAAATGAAAAAAATAATAATTTTATTTTAAAATACAAAAACATAAAACCAATGAAGTGAATATTTTTTGAATAACCATTTTAGATAATAATACATTTAATTAGATCAAGCAGAATTTTAATTAATAAATTTTTTATTCGTTACACATGATCCCTTTGATCTTAGACATCCTTATGTTGTAATTTTTGAATAAAATATAAACATTCTCAAAACATTATTTTCCAAATTATCAATTAAAGTAACAAAATAAAATTATTTACAAAATGGAAAAAATAAAACAATGATAATAAAATAAATGTGATAATAGTTTTTTACCGTTATGAACCCTAATATATTTTTATTAATATGTAGGGTCGGAATATGAATGATATGATTCATCATAAGGAATGATAAAATTTCCATTAAAAATATGGTTTTAATGTATTCGTTTCAAATTTATTTCTTTCCTACCATGATCCAATTATTGTTTTCAAGGATATTTAAAATTATTAATAAAACATTAGTAAAGGTTATTATAAATTAATTTTAATTGCCTTAAAATGTAATTAAATGGAATAATTTCAACATTTTCAACATTTTTTATTTTTTGACTTTTTATAAAAGAAAACAATAATGGTTAATTAAAATATATGGCTTCACTGAACATTCTGACTGAAATATTATTTATTAATTATGAGGTGTAGATTAATGTGTTCAATTTTTATTTTCTATGAAATTATTTCTCTCAATATTATTATGTTTTTTAGTTTTAAAATATTTTTCTAAGGAAATGAGAAACATTTCTCATCATTATAAGATATCTCAAAGTGGAATTTCTCATGGGATTGAATAAAAATTGAAATTGGTTTAAAATTAAATATAAATATATATGTGTTTTATTAATTGTATTGGTATTTTCAATTATATATGAATGGTGGGTGGGCTCAAAAAATATCTGATTACAGGTGAACCTGATATTACTCTCTAATGTATTGGTTAAAGTGACATTATTTACTGGTTTTATATTACACCGAAGACATATGAGAAATATGTAATTATATAATTCCATTTTATGTTTTCATGTAAGGATATTGTTTTGGATAGTGTCTCGTGGTACCAATATTATTTGATTTCGGGGGGTTTAAAAGATTATTTTCATTTACAAATGTAATAAACTGAGATTATATATTTACCAATTGGTAATGAACTTTGTAAAAATAGTTAAAATGAACCATTTTAAAGGAATTTTATTTATTAATATATAGGTTTCCTATGAAACCCATATATTTATCATTTTGTTCCATTATGTTTTCATGTGATTTTTTAATAAAATCAATTGCTAAAATAAGTTGATTTCATGCAAAAGTAAACTTACATTTGAGATCAAAAGTTTATTAATGAAAGAAAAATATTCATATGACCATTTTAGGATTCCATGTAGATATACCATTTTATATTCTATTATTTTACTTACTAATAATTTTTTCTCATACCATAATTTGAAATAATATTCAAGTGTCTTAATGATGATTTGAAACATTTTTATTAATAGTGTTCCAATTATGAGAGTTACTTTGAATAATATATGACATTCTTTATAAAAACAATTTTTAATGGAAAATAGACATTGTGTATAAATGAAATGTTTTATGTAGTTTTTACAGGTATCTATAAATTGGTAAACCAAAAATAATATTCAAATTTATGAAAATGAATCACAGATTATAAATCGTGTAATTATGGGATGATTAACGAATAATCCATTATAATTTTTTTAAAGGAATGTTTAAGATAACCTTAGAATATATGGTTATGTTTAAAGACACATCATGTATATTATAATATATGGTTATATTATCATGAGATATATCTTTAATATCTCCATATTTCTTTGTATATCAACTGTCTTTTAAGAATGGATTTTTACAAGGGAAAGAGGGTAGATGAGTTAGAGATTCATCCTGAGGATATTATCAATCACATCCAAAATATATGACAGGTTGGAATTAAAATATAGTAGATCATTGATGTCTTAACTTAGTTGACATGGGATATCAAGGGATTTACTAGTGAAAGTGGGGACTATATTATTCATTGAAGAATCTATAAATAGTAGTACATTTCATGAGACAACCACCATTGTATTTAGGTGTATATTTATTCCATGTAAAATCTAAATGATAAATTAGGAAAATATGGATGATGTTATATGATTTTCATATCATAAGATGTTAAAGCATTCTATTTTACTTTTTAAAGGGTAATATAATCAAAGTGGTTCATTAATTAATAACACCATGAAAAAGGAAGTAATTTATATGAAGGAAAGAACATTATTTAAATATCTATTCCTTAAAGATAAATTTCCAATTGTTATAGGAAATATAATTGAATGAAAATTCATAAAGATAATGAAAAATTTGGAGAATTTTTTTTCTAAGAATAAATACAATTTTACTCGATTTTAAATGTATGCAATACATTTATTTAAAACCCATAGTAGTATAATTGTTCAATTTTACAAAGGATTATATACGTTTTTATGAAGGACACTGGTTTCTCATTAGTTAGGAATCTATAAGTATATTTTTTTTGTGTTTGGATGAATATAATATGGATTTGCTAGGATTGTACAACAATAAAGATAAAAGGCAATTAGGGTGGTTGAAATGAATTATAATTCATTATGTAAACCTAATAGAAAGAAAATTCAATGACCTTGTTTTAATAAATGTGAAAAAATCATTCTAGAAACTGTCTTATGATATCTTATATGTCATACCATGGTGGTCTTGAACATGTAGCTCATGCCTATTAAGAAATTATTAAAGGAAGTAGTTATACTAGTAATGAATAGTTTATAATAAATCCTCTAATGAGGTGCCCAGAAAAATAATCCTTAGGCCCAATTAAAATATCATGGTATTGGGTCTCAAGTCTGAATCCATAGAGGAAAGTGAAATGGGTGTGTCCATTTTTTAGGGGAACAATATCGGGTAACATTTAGGGAGATTGAATTACATTGGTTTTTAATTCAATTTTTGAAGAAGTTTCCAAGACATGAATATCCCCTAATGTGTAATGTATATTCATTAAACAAAATTTTACTCAGAATATTTATATATAATCATGTGAGATATTGATTTATTAATATCAATTAGAACTATCAGTTTAATTAGATATATTCAATGATCATAGAAACCTCCATTATTCCATATTTTAGAAATCAGAGCAAATTAATTTCCCCTAAGACAACCAACTACTCACAATGTAATGAAATGTAGATGATCTAAGGGGCCACAATGAGTCTTCTAGTGAATTATAGAATCAAATTGATAATAAAAGAAAAAATTAATCACCTATTTACTATATATATATATATTAATTATAGAGATTACAAGAAGAGATTGAATGTATAATTCAAAAATAATGGGATATGGTGAAACTCCTCAAATCTAGGACTAATATATTTTGATTCCATAATACGAGATACAAAAAAATAAAAATATATGATTAAACAATATAAATGAGTGATCATAAAAACATCCTTTGAATGTTATCACTTTTCAAGGGAAAATATTTCATAGTGAAAAATGGTTTATTTATAATATACTTCTCAAGTATCATTGGTGTGATTCGAGCTTATCAGTGTGATTCACATAGTTTTTTTATGTTATTTGGGAATGTTCCTAAATTTTAGTGCTAATAAGGGAATTATTATTCATTTTATAGTAGAAATGAGTTCAAAATAAATTGTCTAGGTGATTTGTTTAGAGGGGTTTTTTAATTTTCTAGCATTACAATTATTTGTTCTGATAAGAATATGACTTAAAGGTTTCAGTGACATGGGTCTCTATTGAAAAATCATGTCATATTTTGTGTGATTTTTTTATCATTCATGTGTCTACTGGATCGTTATAATTACATGTAGAAATGAAAATTTTTGTCCCTCCATTGTGATGTTGTTTAGGATATTGCTACATTTTGCATTGAATTTGGTCATAAAATTAGTAAAAAAAATACTAAATATGTAATGAAATAAAAAATTAATATTATACAAAGTCCTTGAGAATATTGTAATAAGAATGTACATCAAACATCAATATCATATCCAGTTGTAGTTGGTTAATGATATCTCTAAATGATTCTTGGCCTTTATTGCAAATATTTATTAAGTTTGTTGACATTACATGTCCAATTAGTGAAAATATATAATGAATTTCCTTTATTTCATGTTTAGTATAAATTTGTGATGAGTAGAAGGACTTATACAGAGACTTTGGATTGTGTATGGTTATTTGTCTACAAATTTCCATAATCCTTAATTCGTAGATGAATTTTAGTGGACACTTTAGGTCAATCTTTTTTAATAGCTGTAGTTGATGGGTTTGGGTTGAATGGGGTATCACCTGTCCTTGAATTATAACATTGGGACTAAAAAACATTGAAAAAATAATAGTATTTTCTTCATATAAATCTAATATTTCCGCTTATATGCCTCTCACAACTTGTATCTCTATGTTTCAGACATTGGGATTTCAATTCTTCAAAATTGGTGATCAAGATATATACTCAGGACCTAGTTCAATAGGGTATGATATGAATACAACATCCTTGACCAATACTCATATAAGGCATTCAGTCACACCATCCATCAATTAACACATATACATGTCATTGTTTTGATAATTAGAAGGAATCCAAATATTCCTCAGTGGTGTGGATGGGGCTTTATGGTTCATATCCATCCATCATTTTAACATAGGTTCCGCATCCAGATTATTTAGTGGAATTATTTTATGGATGATCAATTATTCGTTTCTATTTGAATATGTGTTTGATTCCACATAATCTTATTTTCAATTAACATTGTGGAAACCACACATCCAGTCATCTCCCATGTGACATTGGACTCGAGTATCAATCGGATGGCATGAAATTTTCAATCAATAAAACATGAAATATATAGGGATTCATAATCATAGGTGTTAATTTGTCTTCATCATACTTTATAGGCACATTCCTCTCTTCTATCAATTCAGGCACACCACTACATGAAAAAGATACTAGTTTGTGATCATTTGGGGTAAATTTCACAAATCTGATTACTCGTTTTAACTAACATTGAGGGTAAGTACAATATGGGAATGAGGTCTCTTGACCTATTACAAGGATTCATAATATTATGTGACCACGTAAGGGGGGTCATGATAACTTTCTAGAAAAGACTATATGGAGGGTCTAGGTCAGTTTAGGGAATGATTTTGGTCGCATGGCATGTGACCTTGAGAATAATTTTTAGTACCTAAATATTCCATAATCATTTCCCAGTTTTTTTCTAATAATTTCTTCACCAATTGTCACATATGAATTATTCATCTAGAATATATAAAGATAGTTATGTTATATTCATTTAAAAAGTAACATTGAATTTTCAGTTGCTTAAATCAAATATGGTTAGTTATATTATTATTGATCACAATAAGTTCATAAATTGGTTGTGTGTTCATTTGTGGAAGTGATTTTTAGTGTTATGAGGTCATTTCAACCATTTAAGATTATTTTCAATATGAAAATCATTAATAATCACATTTTTTTGGTTGAATTATTCTCCAATAAGTTTCAAAATTAAAAAATTATGGTCATATTATAATTTCTACCATTATGTTTTTTTATTCTATATTAATTTTTAATTCACCGGCTGATTCAAAATTAGTTTTTTAAAAAACATAAAATTTGAAATCATTAAAAAATACACATTAATTTTTATATTTTTCATTATGAAAAGACAATCACAACATTTTAATTAAAATTTCAAAAATAATTTAAGGATTACATTTTATTTTATAAAAAATTATGTAATAATTAGAATTTGAAATTATTTCATTTAGTAATTAAATATGAAATTAAATATTCCAAATTATAAATGCATTTTTATAAATCAAAATAAATATAAATTATAATAAATTTATGGATTCTAAATTTAATTTCATAGATAAAAAAACATGTAAAATCCCTTTCTAGTCTATTTTCCAATGTAATTCGAAATATAATAAAATATCAAAATTTTTCCAATTCTCTAGTATTTCGTTAATTTGTTGGGTAATTTCAATTATTAGAAAAATTTGATGATATTTTGATCTCACATCTATCCCCCACACTTGATCTATTATACTCTCGTGCGATTCTATCTTTCATCCACTAAATTGTCGTGCATCATTTGTGATTTTCACACACTATTTAACTTATTTGGGATTCAAATTCTAGTTCCATGAGTGAACCCAAAATATTTATGTAGAAAGAACATTTTACCAAGTACCACTTCATTCCAACCCTCATTCAGAATCTTCTTGAACCAATTTTTATCTTCACCCTTCAATGATACATAAAAATTACATTTTAATAATTAAATATTCCCCTTAATGTTTTAAATGTACCCCCTACATAAATGAATTAATTTTTTCTATAAGAACATTCTTATTATTAATTTATCCATTTTCAGCTATTTAAGAATAGTTCACTACTCATAAGGAATCATTTTAATATATATAGATTGATAGACCCAAACCCATGGAAAATGTCTCATAGATGCATTGTGGATACTAATTTCTCATTTTATTATTTGTTCAAAAGACTCATATATGTTTATCTCAGAGAGTATCACTAAAGTTATATTCAATTATAATGGTTAGGTCACTCATGATTAGTGTCATAAAAAATTCAAATAACAGAGCTTATGCTTACTCGCCAATATTGAAATATAGTAATTTTAGAATCAATGACCCCTAACATCAAGATTATTACTTTAATTATTTTGGACCAATTGAAGAACAGTGGTCTTAATTTTTCCTTATATTTATTTATTTAATTATTTTAATCAAAAAAATATATAATCAATTAACTAAAATAACTATGTATAGTTTCATAAGATTAATTGAAACCATAATTTAATTTTTTATTTTTTTTTAAATTTTAAACCCACAATTTGAGCTTGTTTATTTAATATATAAACATTATTTAAAATCATAATTGTTATTTTTATTCAAAATAACTTTTTACCCCTTTCCCAAACATCTATGATACACCATTCTTGTTGAGTGTGACATGTATTTTTTAGGAAATTAAAGATGAATAAAATCAATGTCCAAAAACATTTAGTGGAAAGTTGTACCCTAGAATGATTTATTTGATGGTATCGTTGAATATTTTGGAATATTTCTTGCAATAATTTCAAGTATATCCAAAAAACAATTATTCATGTTCTAGCCGTTCAACTTGAATAGGGTGTATAATTCATAAAAGTTGATTTTAACTACACTAAATGGAAAAAATGATAGCCCCTATAAATAGACCAATATGATTAAAAATGGGTTCTACCATGAATAAAATTCTTTACTAAATAGTGAAGCAACTCATTGTCTACTCCTTGACTATCTCACTTCCATGTGGGCCTATTATGGAATGATTGGATTTTTCATTGTCAAACTGGGAGTTGGGGATATATTTCCTACCTAGTTTTCTAAACCTCTATATTATATTAAATTTCCCTTTTTCCATCATTCAAAAATTTGGAGTAAATATTTTATAAACCCAGTGGTATTTATGCTTCATCTCAATATACAATTAATTATTTATGTCTACCTGCATTGGTAATTTCAAGGTAGTATTATCCAATTTGATCAAATTGCCTGATTAGATCTCACCAATTTCCTCAAACTATTGAAATGGTAAAATACATTATACATTAAACCAATTTCAATAAAAAAATCAGAAGTAAAATACTTATATTCTTATTCATTCATAATATAATTTTATCATCTTGATATATAATCTATTCTTTAAAAATTTGATCCTTAAATGGTATAATAGTAAAAACATAATTATTCCTTATGATTGTATTTTATTTAATAAAGAATTATAGAATTAACTATTTCCAATAAAAAAGTAATATAATTTATTCCTTCATTTAAATATATAATTATGTTGGCAGTCTGGAGAAATTGAACGATTATGATAATGGGAGAATGATTCTTTCCCTTGCCTTTGTTGGCGTTTTTCATGTAAAAATCTACCGAGGAATGATATCCTTGTACACATTCCATAACTTATTCTAAAACACCAAATAGTTGGGAAATGGATAAATTTATAAGATTCATAACCACACATATGGTTTTTATTTATCAATTTTTTAGAGATAAATAAACTGATTAAGTCATAAAATTAATTTATACTCTTATCTCATATAATGATTTGGAAATATTAATATATCCTATGTAAAAAAGGGTATTAGGGATACCATTAACATGTTATTTTTAGGGATATGTTGTTTTAAAAGAACATAAAAATATTTATATAAAATGACCATCCCATTACCTCAAAATATCTCCTTCTAATGCACATGTACTGAAATTGATTTCACATATCGTGGAATCTTGTTGATGGAATCCAATAGAGAGATGTACATAACTAATTTTGGATGACTTCCATGATCTCATGTTAAATTATTCTTAGGTTCTTACATCCATTAAGTATATTGTTTTTAGGTTTAAAGTGGAACATTCATCTTGTATTTCCATATATAGTTTTTTATAAGTTTTGTTTATATGGGTACCACTTCATCAAGTTCTTTTATAGGGGTAAATATGAAGTTTTAATGGGTTATCCAATTCAATATTCTACTCCAGATAGTGATTAATAAATTCCTCCGAGTTTCTTCTCACTCCATAATTTAATGGAATTATAATTTCCTCAATGTTATATAATACATAGAGAAGGAAGCTTACTAGAGAATTTTTTAATAATTTATTTGATAGCTGTTAGGATGTAGTTTTTATACCTAGAAATTTCATTCATTACATCCTCTAGTGGGGGATATAAATTTTTTAAAAAACATTACTAAAAGGTTGAGATCTAAAATAATTGGTTCCCATATCTATAATAAATTTTTGAGTATTATATTTTTCATTATTTCATCTTGGTTGTTACGGGTAAAGCCTTTGGTACATGGATTTAAAATTTAGATCAACTTGAGGATAACCACCAATGAATTTTTCCAAAGTAAAATATATATGGTATACATGATGGGGTAACGTTTTTGTTGTATCTTGATTAATTTTCACAGCTATATTTTTCACACTTGAGGTAAACTAATAAAAAAATTTCAAGAAAGATTGAGTTTGAGCCATTCTACTCTTGTAATCCCTTTTTGGTAGTTCATGTACTCAATTGATAATAATACATGATTGTCAATTCGATCAAGTCTCTTACATCAACATTTCATTTCTAAGTTAGTGGTCATCCAGAAGAAGAATTGAAAATGTTATGATCCCTATCCTGCAATCATTATTTGTTGAATAATAGGAAATGATTATCCTCTATGGGTTGGTATGGGTAGTAGTTCATTAATACATTGAATCTATCATAATTATCATAATATGTCTCTCTATTTTATTGACATAAATAGAATAAAAGGGGTATTTTATCAGTGATAAAAATGAACTTTATTAGCGCTGGAAAAGCGATATAAATTTCGGCGAAGATAAAGGGGGGTCCCCTTTACCAGTGCTCCAAAAAGCACTGATAAAGTCCCCTTTTATCATCACTAAAAAAGCACTGATAAAAGGGGTCTTTTATCAGTGCTAAAACAAAGCGCTGATAAAGGAGTATTTTATCAGCACTTTCTTTTTAGCACTGATAAAATAATCCTTTTATCGGCACATTTTTAAAAGCATTAATAAAAGTTAAAAAAATATAAATTTAAAAAAATTACAAAAATACTACAAATCGGGGGAGGCTTTTATAACGCTTGAGCCCCCATTTTATAGCGCTTTTCTTCCCCCTCCAGCGCCCCACATGCACCCATCCACCCTTTATCTGCACTTTCCCTAGATTCACCCATGCCTGCGTGTCCCTGCCTCCACCTGGATTTGATCTTGAGACCTCCCCCTGTATGCCTGAAGCCTTTGCCACTCCCCTATATTGATTTTTTCTTCTATTATAAATATATCTATTTATTTATATATATATAGTTATATTTATTCGTATAGTAATTTATATTTATATTAATATACATATATATAGATATATTAATATAAATATATAGTTATATTAATATAAATATATAGTTATATTAATAAAAATATATAGTTATATTAATATATATATATATATATTTATAGTGATATTAATATATAAATTTATAGTTATATCAATATATATATGTAGTTATATTAATATATATATATAGTTAGATTTATATATAGGTATATAAATTTACATATATTTTTATTTTAAATAAAATTGATTTTAGTTATTATTTAGATAAAGTTAATATAATTTATATATAACTATATTTTATTATTTATATTTATAAATAAATTTTTAGGTGTGAATATATAAAAAATATGTACATATAGTTATATATTTTATTATAAATATCAGTGAAATATCAAAAAATGATAAAATTTAAAAGAAATAATATCAATATGAATGTAATACCTTGTAATAAATTCATTCCACACCAAAAAAGCCAATGATACCTCCATAAACGAGGCTGAAAATCTACAAAATGTTAAAAAATCGGGGTACCTGACTAAAAACTCAGTTTTGGAGGCCTTATGGGCCTATTTTGGGCCCCAAAAAAACCTATACCAAGGTATCCTCGTGTAACAGCGACATAGAGCTTGTCACAGGCTTTGATTTTATATGTGGTAGAGCTCAAACGGACACTCGGATGAAAAGTTATGGCCGTTTGAAGTTCGAGTTGCGTTTTCAACATATTTTCGATCTTTTTTTTAAATTTTTTTAAATTTTTTAGTCTTCAAATTGTTATTAAATGACTGTTACACCATAATAATTAGAAAATTATTAATTAAAAATATTTGTTTTTATTTTTTTATAAGCCATTTTCACTAAATATCTTATATATCAAGTGTAACTGTATATTTATACCTATCTAAAATATATTTAAAATTATATCTAAAAAATATAATTTATATTTATATCAATATAACTATATCAATATATTTAAATATTAATATATATTTTTTAATGATTTTTTTGGACGTAGACCCTTTATCTGCGCTTTTTTTAAAAGCGCTGATTAAGGGTACCCTTTATCAGTGCTTTTTCGTTAGTGCTCATAAAGGGTGGTGCCGGGAATGCCCAGTTTTGTAGTAGTTTCATGTTCATCATAGTTGGTCATCAAACTAGGTTAGAAGTTTTATAGATACTTCTTGAAATATCCTTCATGATAGAAATGATATTACTACTAACAAATATAAGTAATGGTGTATCTTCTAGGACTTATGGCTTTATAGGCTTCTAAAAATACTCATAGATTCCAATAAGAGTCTTCTCTTGACAAACAATGATACATAAGATGGTGGAATAACATTCTAATTTTTAACACATAATCTTTTTCTTTATTCATTTGTATCTATGAGTTATTATTTTTTAAATTTCATCAATATGTTTTTATTAATGATCTCTTTAATTATACTTAATTTTATTAAATTTTTTCGTTCATGAAAGTGGATATGGGGAATAATAAGAGTGATTTAATGATTTATTCAATGGTAAAATGGTGATATCCCTTCCTACTTCCTCTATGACTCATTATTTTTTAGTCATACTTTATATTTTCACTCATCTTTGAGGTCAAAGCCAATGAGATGATAATAATTAGATCCTATAATTTTGGGGAATCATTTAAAAAAATAAATTAAAACATTTAACAATATAGAATTGTTGCTATGTTTTATGAGCCTCCCATCATGTTGTTCTCAACAAAAATAATTTTTTAACCCGATTAAAATGTATTAGTTGTGGGACATGAATTTGTTTCTGAAGAGTATATTGATATTAGTGTGTTATAATTTCAATTTGATAGTTCATTAATTTAATTTAGGTTAAAATATGAAAATATATTATGATTTAATTCAATATTAAAAGATATTTATAAGCCTCAAATATCACCTTACCGACCATATTAAATAATTATTCCCCTTTTCACACTTCTGTTATCTCTATAATCATATGATATCTAACTTAATTACTCTCGTATAGAATTTTTTGTATAACTAGAGGAATAAAATTATCACTACAACATTCAATTTCTCAAATCCCATTTATCGAAGAACTGTGATTTATCTTATTTCAACCCACTACTCATTGTTAGAAGAAATTAAGAAGAACTAAAATACCTATATGTGATATCTTGTGAGGAAGATAACATTAATTCTAAATTAAAGAATAATAAATAATATTATTCTTATTCACTTTGAGAAAATAAAGATATTAATAGAAGAATTTTACTATTCAATTCATTAATAGGTGATGTTGGGATATCATCAAAAAAATCTTCTAATGGATTAGTGTTCCCTCACCATTATTATTATAAAAAATATATTTTGTTTTAACAGGGATTTAGGGATCTACATCATCCATTACTAAAAAACTGGATGATATTAGAGATTATTTTGATTCAGGATTATATAGATTATTGACTCTTCCTCGGTATTAGAATTTGGGGTTGATGTAATATCTTTCATCTTTGGTATAAATATAGTGGAATCCAAGAATTTGGTCTTATATCTTCTGGTAGTGATCTAGCGCATCAGCTGTATAGAATGGAATCTTTGGATGTTGGAGCTTAAAATTGGTGGTTATTCTTTATTACTTGTGTTTTTTCAACTTCATAGTCCCCATAAGGAACATAACTTCTTTCTCATGACTAAGAAATCCCCCTTTACAACATAGGTGTTGGTTTTAGGTTAGTGAACTAAATTTTTTTAAATTAATTAACTCTAGGGAAGTGGCTATGAGGATTAGTGAATGCATATTGAGATTTGGTAGATTTAGCAACCATGAATACCCAATCACTTAAGGGATTATTTTAGGGGGTTGGGTTATTTCACTATAAGACCCCATGATAAAGGACAATGATAAGATAAAATAAGGCATGTGTCCATAGTGAAAATAAAAGTGAGAATAATGTTCGATGACTTTAATTGTCATGGTCACCTCCCATAATCTTTGTAATAATTTTTTCAATCATGGTAACTTGATAATTCTTCATGAATTCATATAATGATCATGAGGAAATGGTCACTTATAATGTGACCCTGAATTTATTGTAATTTAAATCACTTATGGTCACATATTTTTTCACATGTATGGAATGATTAAAAATTATCTATGCGGTCACTTGCAGAAGTTACCATGAGTGTCATTCACTATCATTACCCCTTTGGAATTTTTTCAAATACAAAAAACACAAATAATTCAAAACTTTTAGAATATGATTTTTCACCAATCAATTGGAAAATATATATTTAACTAGAATTTTAATTTAAATATTCAAACAATTTTTTTAAATAAATATCGAATACATCATGAAATTCAGAATATTTATTTTCCAAATATAAAATTTCAATCCATTTAAAAAATCAAATTATTTCCTAATTTGTTGTCACTAAAAAAATAACTCAGTTTAAATTTAAATATCAAAATAAACTAATGGATTTAATTTAATTTTTAAATTTTAATTAAATAATTGAACCTCAAAATTATTCCACATATGAATTTAATTGAAAATAGAAAATTTTAATTTTTAGATTCACTATTAAAAATCAAAATCAATTTGAATCAGTGTATGGAATATCAATTTAATTTTTATAATAAATAAAACGTGTAAAATATTAATTCTAATCTATTTACCCTTTTTCTACAAAATCTAAAAAACTATAAAACACAAGTGAATTTCATATTATTTCATTAATTAATAGGGTTATTTTCTGGGAATAATAGTCGAAAAACAAGTAAAAATCTTAATATTACATAAAAAGAATGTAATGAAATGATTATAGTTCAACGACATGGTAAATTATGTTAATTAATGTGTGGTGGTTGCTACTCAAGATTAGAATCATTGTGATCAGCTACAAAAAGATATAACATTTTATTTTTCCCCAATATGATTTATTTGTTACCACAAAATTATGTATTAAAAGATCATTACTTATTTATTCCTAATTTTCCATTATATTGACTGATTTATGGTTTAAAAATTATTATATATTTTCTAATTTTACAAGTAGAATCGAAATGAATTTTCATGAAATAAATTCATCTCTTTTGATAAAAAAAATCTTGGTGTAGTGTAAAGGAAATAATAATTTACTAAAATCATTATATCGTTTTCTATGGAATGTGATTTCCTAAAATATTTATTTTCATTCCCATTTTAGATTTTAGTGTTATTATCTATATTGAATAGATATTAGTTTATCATGATAATATATATTACAATGATGAAGAATTTATTTTTTTAAAATGAGTTTTCAATTGTTTATAATAATAAATTCGTACGTTAGATAAAATGTCATGATGCTAAGAAACAGATAAAATATGAAAGTGAATGTTATCATACACATATTATTTAGTGTTATTAGTGATCCAGTTATTGATATACATGTTTATTTAGAACCTGTTTGTATGATAATTTGAAGACCTCCTCCTTGAAGGAGGTCAATTGAGTAATTAGAAGAAGAAAAACAAGTTACAAGAATATCATGATATGTGTTTCATCCACCATATAACTTCTTTTTTTGGAGGTTTTTACTTGTTTTTTGAAAATATTTATTTCTTCATGTGACTTTGCATTGATTATATAAATATAAATAACATCACTATTAAGAAAAAAGTTTCATTTTCCTCGTATTGATGTTTTTTAATGACTATAGGGAGTGGTTGAATTTTTAATTATTGACAATAGTACATGGTTTGATTAGATTAAAATTTTAGAATATGATATTTTGAAAAATAATGGACTATGTATTATAAGTTTTATTTTTTGGATAATCCATTTAGGTTAACAAATTCACCTGTCATGTTTTTGAATCTATCAAATAAAATGTTCCAGGGGAATTCAGAAAATAATTTCGTTGAATTTATAAATTATATTTTGAAATAAATTAGTTCATAAGAAGATAATGAGAAATATATAATTATTATTGACAAAACATAAATTAAAAGTATGTAGAATTTATTAAATGTGAATTTGTGTTATAGAAGGTTTCATTATGTTGGAATATTGTTCCCAACGATGTAAAAAATATTTTTTCTTCTAAAAATAATGTTGTGTAAGAGTGTAAAGGGCCTTAAAATTGAATTCATATTTGAATTATTCATTGATTATAATTATACTATATAAATTTTGTTCAAAAGTATTACTACATATATAAACTGTTAAAGAATTTAACTCCAGAAATTGTAAAAATCGAAGGGGAAATGTGATAGATATTTTCAATAATATTGAAAAATATTTTAGTTGTTATAGTATGCTAGATATTCTATATATAAATATAGATTTTATTATTTATAGTGATGATTATTTTAACATCCTAGGTTGTTTTTTAGGGAGAGTTAATGGGTTATTGTGTTTATATCCCATCAATTTAAACACAATGAGAAGAATTATCATTCAAATGAACTTGATCATGAGGTAGTCGTTTTTTTAACTTATGTCGTTATAATCTATATTAGTTGAAATATGAAATAACAATCGATTGTAAATGTTGAAAGTATAAATTATTTAATAAAAGATGACCATGAGGTAGCGAAATCAGATAGATCTAATTAATGATATTGATTACAAAATTAACTAACATCCATGTAATGATTATAAGATATACAATTCCTTGGGTCATAAAGATAATTCATATTTGAATATGATACATTAAAAACATGATCCACTATTTAGTTACTTATGATATATTTCATATTATATTTTGTATGTAGAAACACTTTTGTTTTTGGTTTATATTTCAATGAAATAATATTTGGTAGAGATAATTATAAAGAGTCCGTAGGAATATCCTGTTTTTTTAGAAATATTAGAATTGGAAACATTGATAATTTACCTATTTATAACATTCATAAATTTCTTTTATTAGAATTAAAAGAGATAATATGTTTTATGAGATTCCTAGTTAAATAATTAATTAATAAGTAAAGCACACATCATAGTATTTTCTATTCATATAGGCATCCCAAAGATGTATAATGAACATAGAAAATATTATTGGATAAAAGGTAAGAAAAAGGATTTAGTTTATTTTACCATTAAATTTTTGAGTTTTCAAATAGTTAAAGATGAACAAAAACAACACAAAGGGATAATTCATTCTTATTTAATTCCAGAATTGAACTAGAAGAATAAATCCATGGATTTCATGGATGGGTTACCAAATAAATCTCAGAGTAATAATTATATTTGGGTTATTGTTAATAATTTTTTTATATACAAAATTTCTACCACTTTAAGATACTACGTTATAAGATTATATTTGTAGAATTTATCTTATGGATATATTCTGGATACATAGTGTTCTCCCTTCATTATATAAGACCATGATTATAATTTTAAATAAAATATTATGAAATGATGTTAGAATTAAATGGACAATAAATTAAATTTCAATATAGAATTTCCACCACATTTAGATATAAAATAAGAGAATCATATTAATGATTTTGAGGCTAAATTTTGAACATGTTCATTAGTGTATCAGGAAAGTTTAGATCAATATCTATTTATAATTATACATTTGTATAATTATATATTTAATTCATGTATACATGTGGATCATTTTTCATGAATTATAAGGAAATAGTTTTGTACTCCATTCTATTGTAATGAAGTCGATGAGAGGAAATTATTGAGATCCAAATCAGTAGAATTAATTATTGGGAAATTAACATTGATTTAACATTACATGAGGGAAACATGAGATATAAAAATACTTCTAAATATAATCAAAGGAAATACTTATTATTTGGTGACTGTGTGTTTCTTAAACAATCTCACAAGAAAAGGGATAATGAATTTTGGTAAAATTTCAATTTTGATTACATGTTTCATTAAAAACAATAAATTTATTCACAATGTTGTATTATTTTATAACTAGGTAGTCTTAACCAAAATTTTATATTATGTACAACATTTGTCATTTTTTTAATGATGTATGTATGGGAAGCATCTCTTGTTTCTTCCCCAAAGGTTGTATAATATTAGGAGAATGTTTCTTATAACACCAAGAATGTGCATATAATAATCAAATAGATTAGGTTTCATTGAATAAGTAAAATCACCTGGTTATGGTATTTTAGAAAAACTATATGATTGAAGAGGCAACATAGGAATCAGAAAAAGCTATAAGGGAAAACTACCAACAATTGTTTGTGTAAAAATATTTTGAGAAAATATTTTCCTAAAGGGGAAAGAATGTGGTATCCAATGTAATTTAAATAATAAATTAATTTCATGAAATATTTATATTGATGATTATATTTTATTAATTGTTACTCATGATGCAAAATTTATGAAATTATTTTGTAAAAAATGAAAGAGTTTTACACGCAATTTTTCTCAAATTATAAGGTTTTATTTAGAATTTAATTTTATTTATTATTTTAAATTAAATTTAATGAAATTAAAATTATTTTCGTGATCATCATATATTTTTTTATCTTTGATTTCATATGAAATATTTTAATAAAAATATTTATATTTTTATAGCATCATGAAAAAAATCAATCTTTTCCTAATAATCAATTTTTATTTAAATTAATTAATTTTATTTTCTCATTTTATGTTTTACATGATTTTAATGTAACATAATATACATTTTATTTATCAAATCTTATTTATACAATAGTAATCAATATTTTATTTCGTTTTCGTATGAGTTCATTTAGGAACATAAAAACTCATTATTCGGAAAAATTATTTTTCATTTCATTTTTCGTTATTATATTTAAAATTAATTTTTAACAAATATAGAGGTTAAAGGTTGAAACAAATTCTTCTCTATTTAAAATAAAAATTTTCAATTTTATTAATGTTTATATTTAATTTTACCTTTATCAATAATAACTTTTGTAAAAAAACTTTCACCACATTAAAATTGAGAAAACGAGTTAATTATGGTTAAAAATAATCTATATAGTGACATATTCATTGCTTCATTTTTGTTAGATAATAATTTTTCAACACATTTCACCTTATATTTTTATATTTTTTATGTTCCATTTTTATGGGCATATTATTTTGAATTATTTTAAAATAACGAATAAATACAAGACTGTCACTCCCCTCCCATAATAAAGAGAACCAACTATTATATCTTCATCCAACTTATTTTTACTTTTATCATGTCCAATAAATTAAAAAAACCATTTAAAGTATCCATCCTCAAATTTTAGTTGTCCTGGTGTTCTAAAACGTCCAATCCTGAATGTTTGGAGGTTTAGAATGAGGTAGATATCTATAGTGGAGATATAAGTACTAACAAAGATATTTCATTTTCATATCTTCTTATTCATTTAATAAACATATTATGAACACTATAAAATAATCAAATAAGGGTATTATTTATAATAAAATGATATTACATTGATTAAATGCCTCTTTCCTATCACTTTCTCATCTAATGGGAGATGAAAATTGGACGTGTACAAGTATCTGGACTACCACCCCTAGAAGAGAATTTCTTTTGTTGTACATCACCACCTCACATAGATTGCTAAAAATATGGAAATAAAAATGTATAATTTTTTTATCAAATTAGTATGATTATCTAAAGATAATATATTCCATACATTGTTACCCTTTCCATTTGTAGGAACATAAAAATGACATAGATTTGTACATGTAGAATACCACAACCATGAAGTAATTTTTTTCCTCTTTCAATACCACCTTACATGGTTTATCATATGGATAGAACTAATGAAAAAATATAAATTCTATAAAATTATTACCATAATTTTAAGAAATTAAAATACTATTCACTATATGTTCCCCATCCAATATTAAAATGGAAATGCATCTTGTGTGTATGAAATACTGCATATATGATACGATCTGTTTCATTTTTCACATCCACCATCAATTGTTGTTTATAAAAATAATATTAAATTTTTATCATACTAATTTTTTCATGATTAATAATATGAAGATAATGACATAACGATCACTTTGACCTTATTCAACCTACTAATTATGTTTTGGATTTATAAGGAAAACAACCTCAAAAGGTCCCTCATGAATGTAAACATTTTAGTAACTAAATAAAAAATAGTGTAAAATAAAATATTTGGAATAATTATAATGTAATGAACATGAAAATTTATTCAAATCAAATAAAAAACTAAAATAATTTTATTATGCATATTGGTATATGCATGAATAATATGAGTTGGGGCTCAAGCTATGGGCCTTTCTTTAAAAAATAATTTCTTAATGTTTTCCTTCAAACTCATTATGTTCCCAGTAAAAGATATTTTAATTGTTTCCATATTGTTCATAATTATTCTTAAATGAAAAAATGGTCATTTTTTATTATGTTTATACTTTTGAGGAGGATTTTATATTAATTATTTAAACATTTTTCAGGTCTTTTTTTCAAATTTTTACAAGGGTGAAAAAATAATAACCTTTCAACAGATATGAATTATCTGATCATTCCTTCAATCATAGACATTATTCCCCTAAACATTTTTTTTGTGATTTTAAAATGAATTATTTATGGTTGGGTGAGAACCAAAAAAACTGCAAGCTAACAATATTTGAATTATAAAAATCAATACCAAATCTATAACATGTTCCAGAAGATGAGGCTCAAAGAGGCATCAATCTCTACACATCACTTTTTATCAATTTTCATGTCGACAACCAGTTTCATCATTAAGCTATACACCACAATAAATGCCAAAACCATTATCTCTGACTAGATTTTTTTAATCGGAAGTATCGTCATATATCCATATATTCCCAAAAAATGAAGAATATTAACAATAAATCACATATGAACTACTAAAATAACCAACCATTTCACCATCATCAAAATCAATATAGACCACACCAAAAAAATGATTCCATACCTCAAAAATAGAACTCGAAAAAAATCTACAATTATTGATCCTAAATAACATCCCTCATCGATGTCATCTTCATTTAGGATGAAAATTTAAAACAAAAAAATCAATATTGAATAAATAGACACAATAATAAAAAAGATACTAAAATATCAACAAACACCATAATAAGACTACTTGAGTAGAAATTTTATTCATGCTTGAACCATAAAAACCGGATTAGAAGTCCCCATAAAATATTGAATTACCTTAATATTACCATTAAAAACCTAATAAAACAAGTAATATCAAATAGTGTTGCAATTCAAGTTAAAACAATGAAAATATGACCAACCCATCCAAAATTCACCTTGAAACCCATGGGATTAGACTATAACAATGCATAATAAAATTGATCTGGAAGAAAGGGAAGAGGTTGAATAGAAAAAGGGCCTATAAAATGAGCCATGGTCGTGGAGTGAACCTAAGAACCTAAAACTGAACCTCCCCAAAACTATGAAATTATAACTCATTAAAACCACCAACACATCCAAATTCACCATAAATAATGACAAACATGATCTAAAATGGGGTTCGATACGGCTGATTCTGTTAGAATAGAAGTCATGGATCATAGATGAAATCCAAAAATAAGGAGTTATAATCCCAAGGAATTAAATAGAAGAAATTGATTAAAATTTTAGGATATTTAATAAATTTGGGTGTATGTGGCTAGAATAATAGTGCCTCACTAAAGAAAAAGCATTCTAAAAACACTAGAATATGGTGATAATGAGATTGAGTGAAATGTTTGGGGATTGGGGCGATGTAATTTTTTTCAATAACCTCACCTAAAATATATCAATAATATCGATTATTAATTATCACGATTCCGTTATAATTTTCCATGGATACTTTCCAATAAAATATTTATCTCAAAATTTTGGACATATTTTGATTTAATAAGTTTTACTATGGAAATAGATGCTTCTTCCTATCTTAATGAAATATCTAAATGTGTAATTGCTTATGGGACTGAATTCCAATTCGAACGGGTTATATTATTAATTTAAAATTCATTTGTGTTTATTTCATTTTATTTTTATTAAAAAATTTATATTAATTGAATGTGATATCAATATATCTCTGAAGAATGGTGAGACTGAGATAACTCTAAAATTCATTGGGAAAAGTGATTGAGTTTACCATTGATTGGTTTATACAAAGTGATATAATAATTATAAGATTATATTATTACATTATAAGGGTATAAATAAGGATTAACGTAAGGATACTACTCCAAAGTACCTACATGATATTCTTGAAATTCATTTTAAAGGAATTATTTTTGTTTCGAAATATTGATAAATGAGCTTATGAATTTATGAAATTTTTATAGCCTTTTTTTTATAAAATTATTAAATGATATTTTTTCATGGAAATTTATTCATTAGGTTTCATGTTTTCCATGAAACCCTTATTCTAATTATTTCACCTTTAACATTCCATGTGAAATTTTTTTCTCAGAGATATCTATAAATAAAATAGTTTTTATTGAAAAATAAATGTTATTTGATCTCAAATTATTATTATAAAAAATATACCATTTTTATGTATCATTCTTGTTTCAACAAGTACTAACAACTTTATCTTCTTTTATTTCCCTTAATGGGATTAATTTTCATCCACTCAATTATTTAATGTTTTTATAGGGATTACAGATGATTATAAATGTTAATAATTTTGTACTCTTTATTTCGGTAGTTACCTTGATTGAGGAAAGTCTATATTGATGATGAACATGTTTTCTCATAAAAATAGATATTGTGTGTAAAATTTAAACATTAACTATAAAAATATAAAAAAAATATCAAATAAAAATATACAAAATGATACCCTTTTCAAACATCATGTAACTGTAATATGATTAAGGTATAAGTCATTATAGTGTCAAAACAAGTTTGACAATTTGTTGACTTGTAGTTCATTGAGTGAAGATCGAGTTAATAATTACCTATTTTTAGGTCATTAACCCTAGGTGCAACAGTACAAGAACATACATCTACATTTTTATTCAGATAGAGATTTCATTTCTAGGAATCCACATGCTCTATAATTTAATAAAACATTATATTTTTCTCATATATTTAGGATTATATATGTGAATTTAGGTAATTATAACTTCTCTTATGAAACTATTATAATTAAATAATTCACCAAAAATTAGTATACCTATATCTTATACAGATGAAGAACACCGAACCCCACATTTACAGACATATTATTATAAATAAATACATTAATTTTGATCTTCGATACCAACTATAGTGACCAAGACCCACACTCCAGATCTCATTACTATAGACACAATATTTATAAACTTCATTCGTTAAGAAATGAGAAAACCCAAAAAATTTATGAATATTTTTTCAATTGATATTCCATCTAATAGTAAGATCACACATTCCCAATAACCATTAGGTTTGGTGTATTTGGAGATAATATAAATAAATAACTTATTTTAAAATTCTTATGAACAGTTCAACAAACTTTTACCATATTATATCACCTTTTAGACATATTATAGGCCATATTCATCTTCATATCATAGGTAATGGAAAACATAAGAAAGGATTGAGCAAAAATTCTTAATAAAGAAAAAAGTTATCAACGAGTCATCAAAATGTTTATTCAGAGTTTCATGGGAGTCATTAACAAGAAATATATTTATTATTAGTATAACCTTAATAAAAATTACTTTTATGTATAATGGAAGGTTATGTAGTCTCAACTGATCGAACATAAACCATAGCATAAAACAAGAGATAATAATCACATCCCATGGAGTATAACTTAGTGAAATAAGATAATTTTTTTTATAAATATAAAAATTTGTAATTACAACAATATGGACATATTGAAATGTGAATCATGCCATATATGACAATAATACACTTGCAGTAACAACCCATGTACCCTATTGGGATTGGGATTGCCCCATGTATAACCTTGGTCTTGGTATTACCACCTGGGTAACCTTTGTCTTGTTCATAACACCCATTCTCTATTGGATTAGGATATCCTTTTATTTAACACTATTAAATCATGAGATGGAACTATTACCAATTAAATATAAGGATACATCAGATTCCACCTATCTCATAATGATAAAATATATGCATCTATTGAAAAAGAACAAATCATACATCACGTTATGAAGAACTTAAAGAATAAAAATTGGGTTTTAAGATATTAAAATGGTATCATATGAAATGTGTTTAATATATTTATTGGTTGAGACCCAAAAATCGTTCCCCAAAATTGATAATTTATTATGTTAATTCTGAGTCAGATTTCATTCATGCATGGTGCAATGATCCTCAGATCATGGGTCGTTGGTGTTTCAATTTGACCCGATGGTCGAATGATGTGCATAAAGGGAGGGAAAGTCCTCAGGTGGCGGAGTGGATTTCACTTCCAGGTTTACCTATACCGATGCATAATGAATCTATTCTTAGGGTCATCGGGGATTCCTTTGGGGGTTTTCATTGTATGGATAATGATACACATGGTTATGAGAATCTATGGTCTGCAAAGATATGTGTTGAAAAATATTTTTATGCACCTCTTATGGATAATATATCCTTGAAATTGAAGGAATTGATTGCTTGGGAGTAGGATATTGTTTATCCAGTGTTTCCAAGGTTTTCTTCCCATTGTTCTTTACAAGTCCATTCGATTCAAGTTTGCAGGAAGCGACAATAACGTAATTTTCGTCATACTGATCTTGTAAGGGCCAAATTTATTGATTCACCTGCTGATGTCTCTATGGAGATTGAGAAGTATGCTCCTGTAGCTTTTGAAAAACCATGTAGAGAGTAAGTGAATGAATATGGATGTCATATAGATCCTATTATGTCAAAAATTGATGAGATATTTGATGATGATGCTTTGGAAGTTGAGAAGGTTAATCTTGTAACTTTTGAACAATCATACAGAAAAAACATTCTAGAAGTCATTGAATTTTCCCAGCCATGGTGTATATCATTTGAGGAGGATTTTATAAGTACAACTCAGGTGAGTAGTTTAATGAATGATGCTCAAGGTTTCAAGTTTTCATGAGAAAGTATGTAGAAACATTATTTGATTGATATAGTGTTGCATCTTTTCCCTCTGGTGTTGTGTTTGTCCAGAACTGATGTTATCCACGTTTAAGGTGAAATTGGAACAGTGATAGGTGGAGGTATAGAATCATGTAAATTTCAGTTAAAGTAAAATAAAACATGGTCTTCATCTAATAAAAAACTAGAGGATTATGGGCGAAGTTCTTCTTTTTTTCATGTCTGTGAAAATTATGGCAATCGTTCTCCTTTGAACAATATGGGAGGGAGATTTTGAAGGAGACAGTCCTTTTCAGCTTCTCCTAAGAAATATTATTTGGCCATGGAAAATGGTGTATGTACAAGAGAAAAGATATGGTCTATGAAGGAGTTTTTATATTTTCATACTAATGTGACCAAGATGCCATGGGTTAAATCCAGGCTAAAACCGTTACAATGATTCTGTTCCTAATATGGAATGCCCGTTGCATTGGTGCTCTGGTGAAGATAGATTTTCTAGACAAGGAAATCAAAAACCACAAGGTCTGTATTGCTGCTATTCTAGAACACAAGCATAACATGATGAGAGTAAATGATTTTTCTTATAGACTCAGAATGCATACTGGTTTACATGCAGAACCAGATAATTATCATATATGGATTTTTTGGAAGAAGGAAATGAAGGTGGATCTGATTGAAGATGGTGATCAATATATTGTGGTAAAAGTCAATACGGGTGTGGAGGTGATGTATATATCCTTTGTGTATGGGAGTTGTGATGCTAAAAAAGGGAGGTTTTATGGCAGGACTTATATATCTTTGATCTGGAGGAATTCCTGTGGTTTGTTGCTGGAGATTTTAATATTATTTCTAAACCCTATGAGAAGAAGGGTCGGGGTATTTTTCCTCGTATGGCTAGCATAAGTTTTGTTCGTTTTATGGCAGGAAAATGACTTATGTACATGGGTTATTCTGGTGATTGATTTACTTGGTGTAACAATCAAAAAGGTGATCGTAGATGCTGGAGTCGGCTGAATAGGTGTTTATAGAATTATCATGCTATTGAAAGGTTTACCAATGCTAAGGTGGAACATCTTGTTAGTGGAATCACAGACTATACGCTGCTGCTAATTTCTTTTCCTCAAAGACAGGATTATTCTGAGAGGTTTAGATTCTATAATCAATGGGCTGAGGTACAGGGTTATCAACAGTTGGTTAAGGATAGCTGGGGAGAAGTTAATCAAGGATATTCTTGGGTTTCTTTACACAACAAGCTGAGGTGTTTGAAAAATAAACCTCAAGTCTGGGCAAAGAATATTCCTCCTTTGGATCAGGATGTGGAAATTTTAAAAATGGAAGTTTAAAAATTGGAGAGACCCCATGAGGATGCATGGGATGAGGAATATTATAAGGTGTTGTATACTATAAAAAACCTATTATCTGATCTGATTTTAAAATAGGAACGTGTTGCAATGTAAGGTTCAAGAGTGAAATGGCTTTGTGAAGGTGATAAAAACTCAGCCTATTTTCATGCTTGCATTAAAGAAATTAAGAGGTTATTTAAATTTAATATTCTTATTGAAGATGGGTCTTATTCAGAGTATAGAGAGGTGATTGGAAATATGGCTTTTGGGTTTTTTAAAAATTTACTTGCAGGTCCCAATATGAATATATTAAATGGTTATCCTAAAAGAAATTATAAGCTGTTTGAGGTGATTCCCAACATACTGTCTGATATTGATAATGCAATGTTAGAAGCTCTTTTAGATGAAATGGAGATTTATGATGCTTTGATGGGTCTTGATCTGGAAAGTGCTCTGGGACTGGATAGTTTTCCTGGTTTTATTTAGAGGGGGTCTTGGTAGATTATAAAATCTGATATCATTATGGCCATTCAATATTTCATTCGGGGTGGTTCCTTACCAAGAGTGGTGGGGCTACTACATTGGTGATGCTCCCTAATATTAAAAATCTAGTTTCTATTCTTGATTATAGGTCGGTTAGTATGTTTACTTTCCCTTATTGGACCCTTTCTAGTATTTTCAACAGGTGTCTTTCCAAGTATGTGCCAAGTGGGTTTCCTTAGAGCAACATGGTTTTGTTAAAGGCCATTCTAGTTAGGGTGTAGTGGATTTGGCCCATGAAATGATTCAGGATATTAACATCAAAACTCATAAATCAAATATGGCTTTAATGCTTGATATGAACAAGGATTATGACAGAATGGAATGGAGATTTATCAACAGGGTACTCGATGGTATGGGCCTTTCTCATTGGTTTATGGATATCATTTTTAGATGTTTTAGATCTTCTTGGATGTAAGTTTCGTTCGTGGGGAGAACCTATGGAATCTTCAAGTCTTATCGTGGTCTTAGACAAGGGGATCCAATTTTTCTGACTTTATTTATTCATATGCAACATACATTAAGTCACCTTATTAACAAAAAAAATTCCATGGGAAGTATTCTTCAATATCATTGGAAAATTAATCAAACATCAATTTCTCATCTAATGTTTCTGGATGATACATTAATTTTCTGTAATGCTAGTGGAAGATCGGTTTGTGGTTTATCTACGATCCTGAATGAATATTGTTTATGGAGTGGTCAAGTAATTAATAGATCCATGTGTAGTATTTTTATCTCTAATAAGTGTGGTGACAGGTAGGTTTCAACCCTATGTAGCAGAATGAATATTTAGAAGGGATTTTTTCTGATGGAATATATTGGATCTCCTATTGTTCCTGGTCATATTCAAATATTGGAATTTGATTATATTGTGGGAAGGATTGTGAATCATTTGTTGAACTGGAAAAATTTCTTTTTATCCTTTGGAGGACAGATAACTCTAATAAACTGTGTGTCAACATCCATCTGTATTCATGCACTTTCGGCCAGCTGTGTCTCTAATGGTGTCTTCTCTTACATTGACAAAATCTTGGAAGGGTTCATTTGGGATGCCTTATCTGAGGGGAAATACCATTGGACGTCATGGGATAGAATGGAAAGAACTATCCAAGAAGGTGGGATTGGAGTGAGATGTTTGGCTAATATCATCCACTGTATGCATGCAAAACTTTCTTGGGAAGTGGTGGATGAGTGAACTTTGTGGGGGAAGATTATATCCTATAAAGGGACTGGTTATGAGGAAAATCATATTTGAAATGGATCTCCCTTCTGTTCCATAATCCAGAAGTTTCTTCAAAATATTTGGCAACATTCAAGATGGGTTGTAGGGAAGGGGGAGTGAACTTTTTTGTTTAATAACTAGGCAGGTTCGATTTTGGTCTATCCAGGATGTCCTGGACCTTTGATTTCTTTCAAGGAGGCCAGTGAACAGCCCATTTTTTATTGATGTAAACATGGATGAGGAGAAAAGGGAGTATTTTGATGATATTATTTTAAATAATGATATGGATAAGTTTGTATTCACTACATCTAATAAAGGGGATTTTTCTTTAAAGGGCTTCAACCAGATTTCGACTCCTCAAGGGAAGCATGATAATCAGAATAAAAAGGTATGGTGTAGATGTATTCCTACTAAGTTCAACTTTTTTGTATGGTGGATAAGAAACCAGGCTATTCCTATATATGAGAATGTGGGGAAGAAAGGAATTAACCTGGATTCTAAATGTCATTGTTATTAGTTATACAGGGAGGAAGACACTAATCACCTTTTCTTTGTGTGTGACTGGGCCAGAGAAGTATGGAGTTTCTTTAGAGGGTTTACTGGTATTTTTTCCATTGGTCTTGCTGAATATTATTTTATGGAAGGATGGATCCATGGTATAAAAGGCGAGGGATGATAAAATATGGCTAGAGTTATAATATTAAGTTCCGGTTGTTGGTGCATCTGGTGGGCAAGGAATAGGGCCAGGTTTGAAGGCATTATTGCCACAGAATAGTCCATTGTTATGAGGATGATATCACTTCTGATTGATGTGGTTAATGGTATTAATAAATGTAATGATGCTCTTTCATTGATAATCTTTTAGGGGAATGTTTCTATTATTTAGAATCCTGTTAATGCGATAAGAAAGAATTGGGTCTAGTGGATGGCTATAAACACATGTTTGATATTTTGGATGGTTCGTGATTGCTAGGTAATATGCGAGGTGGATGGGTGGTTTGTGATATATGGGGGAGTGTCCTGCTTGTATATTCTTTATATTTTGGTATGGAGAATTCAATTCAAGCATAAGCCAATGCTACGTAAATGGGTCTTCTTTTATGCGTCCATAAAAATATTATTCTCAGTCAGGTTGAAACTGATTCCTTAATTGTTCATGATGCAATTCTTGGTAAAATTAAATATCCTTGGTCGATAGCATACCCTATAAGGAAGTTCAAATCTATCCTAAAAAACAATAACATTCGGATTTCTCATGTTTGGCAGGAGGGCAACAAAGTGGCTGATTATCTTTCTTCCATAGCGGTGTCAGATCAAGGTTATCATGTTATTTGTTTTTTTAGTTCGTTGAAATTGGATTTAGAGGGGTTTAATTTGATTAGGTGGGATCAGTTGGGTCTCCATTATTTTAGTCCCCCTAGTTAGGTTTTCTTTATTTTCTATCATGTCGAATTCCTCTTTGTAGAAGTTTCTCCTTTGTCTTTAATAAAAATGCAATGTTGAATGAATGATTTTAAAAAACATTTTTAACATTATCCAAAGTTATAGAAATAATAGTTTACTGTAAAATGTTACTTATAAGTAGTTAATGGGAATAAATTTCCGAAAAAAATATTAAAATTGGAATATCAATAATATATCCTTCAAAAAGGCATAAATGTTTTCTGGGTGAAATATGATTTAGACAATAAAATTTATTATTAGGAAATTAAATACTATTCCAATATTTTAAAAAAATAACATTAATTATTCCACATAATAAAAATAGTTAATATTGGCTTATTTTAAATAAATATCCAAGAGAAATATGGAGATATAAATATTTCATATTTATATTTATATTTCAAAATATGTATGATGAAAAATTAATAGATGAATTAATATGTATATGGAGGGAAAATAATAATTAAAATTGACGTGAATTATTCTATAATTTTTTTTAAATTCATGAGATAAAAATTCATCCAAGAATTGGATTTGAATTTACAATTACATTTCCCCTCAAGAGAAGGATTATTTTTCATATAAAAAATCATGTGGGTGAAGAAAGTAAACATTGGAGAAATATGTTCTTGTTGATATATTACAAATCATAGAAATGATGTTTGAGTTAACTATATCCCTTATAACATTGATACTAACTGAATGACCCGAAGGCCTTTTTTTATATTGATTTTCTGATAACCCCCCTATCATGTGATGAGGGGGAACACTTACAAGGCCCGTAGGCTTAGGAATTACATTTCCCGTAGGCTTGGAGACATTACATGACTCGTAGGTCTTAAGGAAATCATACCGATAATGACTACTTGAAACTGATCCTCCCCAGTATCTACGTCATGATCATCTCTCCACATTTGCTTGACTGTTCAACTAGCATGTTCATGTGCAGGGGTGCACAGGTTCTGTACCGATGGAAAATTCCATACCCTCTCAATCTTCCAAAGTCCGTTTAGCCCTGCTCTAGTGGATGTGCCCTGCTCTTTCATCTTCTGGAGTGGTTCCTTTTAGAATCTATCTGTGCAACTGCAAATCATGTGGCCCAGAACACATTCAGGTGGCCCGAAAGCCTTTCTGACTTGAAGGCCTTGGGTGGTCCAAAGGCCTTAAGGACTCCAAGTCCAAACCGGTGGCCCAAGGTGAATAGTTCTGGATGCAATAGTACCAAACATTAACTGCTACAGTGCCTGCTACAATGCCTGTTATAGTACTGCAACAATACCCCCGAAATTATGCCTCTGCCTGGTTTTGAACCTGGGTCTATTGGATTCACTTAGAGAGACCTCACCAATTGGGTTAGATTACGACCAAGAAATAAATAGCTATTTTTATATAAAACACTATATAAACCAATTGGTTAATTTTTCTTATCCCTCATGAAAGAAATGTGAGGCATCAAATAATTATCTTAACTCTTACATTCCTCTAAATAATATTAACCTTCTGTATAATAAAATTAACCATATAAAATAACTATTTTTTCTAAATTATTATTATCTAGTACATTTTAAACTCTTTAATAATAGATATTCATTATATATTTATTCATTAGTTAATATTTATTTCATTTTTCATTTTTTTGTAATTTTGATTTTGGAACAAATTTTGTGTAATAGAGACATCGAACCATAATATTATAATACAAATTAAATATTATATGTGCATTAATGGTACTATATTATGGGTTCTGTAATTCTTTATTAACATTCATGTGCATTTTGTGTGTGTTTTTTATAATTCATGAATATGAAATTCATAACAAAACTATTTTCAATGATTTATTGTTTTCAATTGATTAAATTATAGTGATTATTGTTTTATGTGTCCTAAATTCGAAAGAAATGTTGATGTAATATATTAATAATTAATATAATATAAATTTTCTAATTTTTTTTTTACAATAATCCCTATAAGGTGGTGATTATAAATGAAGCGTTTTGTCAATTGAGATGGTAGACAACACACATTCACCTGTGACATTTTCATTCTATCAATGGATAAAAAACAAATATAATTTAATATATTTATTGAATTATAATGTTTCCATATATAATTAATTAATTAATTAATTAATTTTCAAAACTATAAATGTGAGGGGTTTATAAAAAATACACTAGGTCCTTCAAGGATGTTTAATATGCATGTAACACAAAATACTTTTTTGTTTCTTCGATGTAAAATCAAAAATTAAGTAATTAGTGGTATTATTAATATAAAAAAATATAAATATAATAATTATAGTTATTTATTATTTTCTACTTAGTATAAATATTAAATATGATCTAGATGATGAATAAAAGAAAAATTATTATATATGAGAAAATATTTATGTATAAAATTTTGATTTATTCCTGGAATCCTTCTGGATTTAGAAGGGATTTATGAAATATATTGGGGAAAATATCAGAAAATTATGATATAATTATTTGGTATTTAAATTATTATTTTATTGTAGAATAAAATTTATACATGTATATTTGAGGGGGTGGTCAGGAGATTCTTTTATAATTAAAAGGAATGAAACATATGTTAAATTCTATAACATTATATTAAAAGAATGCCATTTTCCAATAAATGTGGATCAATAGGTAGAAAATGATCTATAATGGATGATTATATTATAATTTACCTCTAATCCACACAAAATGTGATAATGGGTTGACATATTTATCCATTTTCCCTTAACATATGTTTTTATCATTTTTTAATTTTACAATGATAACTATTTTATAAACTTGTTATCTTATTAATAAGACCCTAAATAAAATTAAAATTATATGATAAAATGATAATGATAAATGAAAATAAAAATAAATTATAATATTAATATTCAAAATTGTTAAAAATTGATTTTTTTAAGAGTTATTGTATTTGTAAATTTGTTTTTTTTGTACCATTCAACTATAAAAAACATAAAAATAAAAAAACCATATATAATTTTTCCTGTGGAATTATAAAATTTAATATAATTTATCAAAATATATTTATAGATATAAAAATTTAATTTATTAAACTTGAACATAAATAATATAGAGAATAAGTTATTTTAATAAATACAATATTCTTTTAAATTATTTTCTATTTTTAATTTTATTTTTTATTAGTTATTAAGTTTAAATTAGTGTTTGTGTTTTTTTATCACTATAAATCTGATTATATTCCATTCAAAAGTGATAAATTTAGTTTATTTGGGAAAATATACATAATATATAGAAAAATTAAATTCATTGAGAAATGAATCTTAAATGATTTTTTCATACTTTTTAATATTGGTAAAATTTTAATAAGGATTGTTTATATTTTATTAATAAATTTTTATGAAATATATCATTTATTATTTAGCTAAATTTTTATTTTTTTTATAAATTTTTGAAAATACCAATTGTATAAAATCTATATATTTTTATTATATTCATAATTATTTGTTTACATCATCCTAACATCCACATAGAAATCTCCTCAAATAATTTTCATAATACCTAGGGGAATGATAAGATGTGGTACAATTCATGAGATCTAGTTTAGAAATAATTGATCAATTATTAAATTCATTGGGAATAAACTTCGCTTTCATAATATTTCTTTAAAACAATAATTTATTGGTTTAGGTTTTGTTCATCATATCTTGTAGAACAGGATATAAAACATTGTATTTATTTAAATAATAATAATGAGTAATATCATTGGGTATTGAACCATTCATATAAAAACATGTTTTATAATTAGTTTGTGACACCCATTATCTAGAATTACTGATAGACTCTACTTATTCTATGATTTCTAGTTACCCTTTATTGTTTAATTGTAAAAATATTTATTTCAGATCAAATTTGATTAATTAGTTTTAAAAATTATAAATATCCATTTGAAATTGTGGGTCCCTTTCCATATTCCATAATATATCTTCATTTGATCAATATTCTAGATCCCCAAATATTGGTTCTCTAATTCAAGCTATAGGAATTCTCGAAAATTATGACTGATCTTCCACTCTTATATTAGATATACATCCTACACTGCCATATGAAATCTCTATAACATGATATTTCAATTTAATAAAACTCAAATAATCTCTATAATATTGACTGAAACGTTTATACTTTTTAATTTTATATCCTAATGAAGAAGATATATTTATGTTAACAATATAAACTATCATATTCAATACTTTCAAAAAAATTATGTTGGGAATTACTGATTTCCCCCTCATGCTCTATGCATTTTTTGTAAATATATGATTCATAGTATCCACCACAACACTATGTTGGGATGTTTTTGAACAATCTTCCTCAAATAGATCCCTTTAATCTAATATAATATCTAAATTATTCTCCAAATATATTCAAAACTAATTTAAAATATTTTTAATTTTAACTTCTCACACGTTTCCCTCTCAACCATGGACATTCACTATATGAATTCTACAAAGACATCAGAGATATGATTCATAGAAAAAAAACCATAATTTCCATATCATAGAATAAATGAATTTCACAATGTAAAGGGATAAATTATGATACTAGTAAAGGTGGTACCTAGAACTTCTAACTAAAGATGATCTATCTTATATCCCTTGGATTATATCAGTTCAGGTTTAATGATTCCCACTTCTTCATCCTATGAACCCCACTCTCATAACTTATGGATTCTATGTGAATGATTTTTTAATGTTTTTTTTATTATAAAGTTTATGTACTTATTTTGGAGATATCTCATATGAAATTCCACAACCCCAATATTAAATATAAAATCAATGATACTTATTGATTCATATGATATTTAATTCAGATATGGTGACCAATCCTTTAATCTATGTTCCACCAACATGAATCCACAAGTCACCATATAATATTATTTGTAGAATCTAGTTCCATAGAATATATAATATCTAAAACATATGAATATTATATTCTTTTATAGCCATGTGATGTCTCTAACTATAGTAAAATTAAATAAGCTTCCCCTCATTATCATTACATTGGAATGAACTTTCCCCATGATTCCTGAATCATCATTATATAACAAATTTACTATTAAAAATATTCCTAACATATAATTTACCATGAAAAATTTATCAATAATTGAGAAAAATTATTATCATTAGTAAAAAAACCCCTAACTAAAACAAAATGTCGAAATTGAGGAATAACTTATTGCATACCTATGATATATTCATAAGATATGACATTATGGAAGCTTCCCTTGTAGAAATTTCTATGAAATTCATGTCATCCTATTTGAATTTATCTCTCTTTAAACATCCCCAAAATATTGATCCAGTACTAACCAATTAACATCATATTCTTTATAGAAATCATTTTTAACACCCTGAAATTTGAAAGAAAGAACATTGTATTTAATATCCTGAATCACCGGCATCACTAAGCTTGTAGGGGAATAAATTAACCTGAGACTTTAATATATATTTACAATATTAAGTAATTAAATATATAATATATCTTGAAAATAACTTGATACATAGTGAGAATACATTTCACACAACAAGAAGTTTCTTTAAACAGCTCATGATACACATAAGACCGAGTTTTAGTGAATAATGATAAATTATTAAAATATTATTTAATATAACCTTTCTATTAAACAAATAGTTTTGAAAATTTTTATCTAAATTAATTAAATATAAGGTTTACAAAAAATATAAAATGAATTAATTGGTTTCAAATAAATTATAAATGAATATAAGAGCCAATTGAACATAATAAAAATATATTTATAGAAAAACCATTTTTATGCTCAAAAAACTATTTCACCATAATAAATTAAATTAATTAAAATTAGTGTGTTAAAATATTTTGAAATATATATATTTTCTTTTCAATAAAAAAATTTATATTCATAAAATATATTTTATAGTCATAAGATACAAACCTATATGATTTTATGCATAAAATACTTAATTTTTAAGACAGAAAACCTTATTTTAGTAGAGAACCCATTTGGAAAAAAACTTTTGACCATTTTATAAATTAATATGTTAAATTAAAATTCATATTTTGAATATGAACATAAAATTTGGATTATGGTTGTTTTTTTTAATTTTTTGTTATGTTTTATTTTTTAATGAATAGTAAAAAATACTGATTTTTTTCCAAAACTGGTTTTTCATGTGAATTTTTTGTAAGGAAAAACTATATTTTAAATTAGTTTTAAATATTATTTATATCATATATTTTTTAATTAATCCAATTTATGTCATTTTAATCAATTAACCTTGAAAATTGAGTATAAAAACACAGCAAACATTGGACCATTTTACATTAAAAACTCACATTGTCATCCCATCCGTGGGATTAAATTTAAATTATTTTCTACAACTTCAGAATTTAGAAATTGAAAAAATGGATTCCATATTTGATATCTAAATAATTTTTTATTTTTAATAAGTGGAACTAATTTTTTACAAAACATATTTCTGAAAAACATTTAAATTTATTGTAATGATTATGTTAAAATTAAGCATAATAAGGGATGATACTACAACCTTAAGGCTCCAAATTAACTACCCACTTGTCAAAGATCCATTTGATGGATATATTTATACCCTATAATATATTTAATTGACTTTTAAGCATTATTTCTAAAATCTAAATTTTTTTGGTTGATTTCCAATATTACAAAATATTAGAAGTGCCACACCTCCTCCAATATAAAAGGCCCCATATACTCCCATATCCTCACACCTCTAAATCCACATAGGTTCAGAAAATATCTTCCCAATTTACTCCCCATAATAACAAACTTCCTATTGATGCCTAAATGTTTTATCACAATAAATCAATGAATCATTTTATCGCAAGACAAAAGCAGTTACCCAATTAAGAGGTAACACCTTTCCTAATGAACCGTAATTTTATTTCAACTATAAATCACCTAAACTCTTACTATTTAATTTTTATATAGAATATCCACTATTAACAATATAATATTGTGTTTTTATCCTAATTATTTGCCCTAAACTTACACACACCTTCATCTAATGGGTAACAAACGTACAGTTTATGTCTTTGGTGAACTTCTATATCACAATATGATGGTTGTTCATTTTTTCCTTACCACTTTTCTTAAACACCATTATGGTGTATATTTTATTTATATATAATGTATAAAATATATAAATTTAATTATTTTTATGTAATTTTAATTTATAATATAGTTTTATGCTTTCCATATTTTGTAAATAAGATAATTTTGTATGAGGAAGTGTGGACTACCACCCTGTAAAGCGATATGACTCATTCACACCATACACGAAATGTCTAAAATATGGTATTAATGAAATTATGTAACATATATATTATATATAATATAATATTATTATTATATACATACATATAATTTTTTTTCATTGATTTTAACGAATTAACAAAATTAATGGAGGGTTCCTGCATACGTACGACCTACCATCTCCATGAATGGTGAACTTCATTTATTATCTCCAAATATTATAGACTATTAAAAATACATGTAAAAAATATATATAATATGAATATATCATGGTATACATTATGGGGATGATTAAATCATGATATATGAAAAATTAACAACATATAAAATGTCACAACATACTTTGGAAGACTTGCAAATTAACAACTAAAATAGTTAAAATAATGAATGTGTGTCAACAAATAGGTATTATAATATTGTAAGAATTTAATATATGATATTATAAGACTGAGTAGAGTCTTATTATAAGTTAGTTATGTAACGCCCCGACCCCAGCTACCCAGAGTCGGTGCATTACTTCATAACATTGGCATGATCACAAGAAAGATCAAATCTCGAAAGACCGATTGGTTTAGTATCCTTGGAAACACTAGATATATTCATAAGTTTTACATTACATCATTAAACGAAAAACTACTAAAACAACATATTGTCTCCATAATCCACACTCATATCCCCACATAATATCCCTGCAGGTCATTCATAACTTACTTCTTCACTTCCTGGGAAAAATAAAACATAGAAAAGGGGTGAGCTCAAATGCCCAGTAAGGATAACAATATAGCAGAAACTTTCATAAATAAGAATAAACTTTTAAGGCAATGTATAACTAAAACAAAAGCCTTTCAAACATGAACTTTCAACATGGTATGGCATAAATAAAATGAAATAATGCCATTTACTTACTCACATGGATATTCTACTAATCGAATAATCACATGAAAAATCAATAACCACTTTCATAATGTTGGAATGCATAATGCCAGACTATCATAACCACATAGCCAAGGCATCGTGCCAAGACTACAAATAAGATTTTGTCAAGGCCTTGTGCCAAGACACTAGTTTGTCTCATGAGACCTACCGATGCATCGAGGAGCTATAGCGGGCTCCACCCGTCACTTACTAAGTCCAATGCATTCCCATATGAAAAGTTTTAAACATAACATAAACATTCGTATTAAAACTAGCATACGAAATGTCAATAATTTCACCATAAACTATGAATGGTATAAAAATAGCACATCCACAGTCAAACATATCACAAAACCTTCAATACAATATATAATCTTTGTATTACAATAAATCAACTTCAAATAAGCGTAAAATCCATCAAAGGATGTTGACATAGATGAAATCAAAATTCTTTTTAAAGAAATATCTCTTTTTATTTTGAAATCATTTAAGATCCATATAAAATAAAACATATTCTTTGAAAATATTCTTATAAGCTTGTAAGGGAAGTTTTGAAGATTTTATAACGGCGGAAATTAGCCGTACCCGCCGTATAAGTTAAAAAAAACATTCTTACCTTAATTCTGTCGAAAAGGTTAAAAAGGACCTTGTTTTGAAAACGATGGAAAGATTCCTTTATAAACCTCTTATAAAAAGTCAAACAAGGGTATAAATGAATTTAACCCATATTCTTGTAAATAGTAAAAATGTTTTGAAATACATTTTTAAGAAACATGGATGTGGATGATAAAGAGATCCCAGTAGATTATTACGTATAAACAACCTCGAATAATGAAGAGATTCTGAAATAAACCCTTACCTTGTACTTTTCCTTTGTTGGGGTAGGTTAACCTCCTGTATAATGGTGAAATAATTGTTATTATACAATAATCATATACATTAATATGATATCATATATGATCTTTTAATATTGATTTGATAATAATATCTTAGTATTATCGCTGTTTCGGGTGTGAACTTTCTTGTTTGCTTTTGTATCTTTTGTTACGTAAGACATGTTTGTAAAGGATAGGTTGTATATTATTCAAATCCAGAATGGTATCAAGTCCTTAAAAATCATTTTTAAATCATCAAATGATAATTATACTTGAATGGATACGATGGAGAATGAATCTCATCGCTTTCATGGAGACGGTAGTCCGTACGTACGCACGAACGCTACTTCAATTTAATTTTTATTTTAAAAGAATCGAATCCAAATGATACATAGGTATATTACTATTCCAGTATAATATAATATTTTATATATGTTACTTAAGTTCATTAACACCATCCTTTATACGTTCCATGTGTGGTATGAACGAGTCATATCATTTTAAGGGGGCGGTAGTCCGCACTTCCTCAAATGAAATTATCGTTTGTATATACAACATGAAACGAATAATGGTATGAAATAAAATGTAATTACAGAAGCTTATATATAAAATATATATCATTAATATCATATTTAAATAAAGTTCCATCATAATGGCCACCGTGAGAGGCGGTAAGATGTATTTGAACAATCATCGTTTCGTGAGGCGTTAGTTTGCCATCCACAGAAACATTATGTTCATCATCCATTAGATGGAGTTGTGTGTATGTGTAGTTTGAATCCTTCTTATAAAAACATCCTAGTATATTTTGGATACTGGTGTTGTTACAAAAGAAAGGAAATAAAAGAGTTTGGGGGTTGGAGAAGCAAAATAATTGAAAATAATTTAAGAGAAAACGTTACCTTTAATTTAGGTAACTCACTTTGGTTGGAACCAAAGGACTTATTGAAATGCTTTCTGCCTAAGGGGAAGCTTCAAGGAGGAGGAGAGGGATGTGGGGAGCTTATTTGGGCAGAGTTTGGACGAGCCATGTGGCTTGAGAGGTGTGAAGAAATGAGAAGGAGGAGTGCCCTTTTATAAGAGGGGTGAGGGGCACCTTTGGAAAAGCTAGAAATATTAATTTATAATAAATTCATATTCGGTTTCTAAAGGCTCCAAAGTTGACTATTCAAAGGTTACGGTAGGGATGGGTCGAAAACAACTCAACCAATAGAATTTAGACAGGTTTGGGTACTTATATTAACCTTATCTTTAAGTATTAACTCTAAGTTAATTAGTTTCACTTTTACAATGTCTCTTTGTATTTTTAGCTAATATGGTTAATAAACTTACTATATACATCCAAGAGACCCCCAAGTGGTCCATTAATGATTAAACTATCATAATATAAGTCTCTTGGCCGAGCCTTAGATTTTTAGGAATTTAATATCAATTAATAATATAATATTTGTTTTAAGAACTCTTTTATGTCAATTTTGACACTATTCAATAGTTAATTTTTGTGAAACTCATAACAGATTGATTAATTCGAACAAAGTCCATTAAATCAATCCTAATATATCATATTAGCCTAGAAAATTAGTTTAATTCATTAAAAGTTTCATATTATATTTATTTTGGTATTTATAATATCAATTATTTTAATTTTGCACTATTATAGTAATTACTGCATCATCATTGTGTCATAAATAAAATAAATTATTTAATGTCTAAAAATTAAAAAAAAATATCATTATGTAGGAAATCGTTTTCGCTTTCTAATGAATATTTATAATCGAAAATCCAACATGTATAACCCTATGTAAAAATTATTCTTCAAAAAGATGTAAGCTTATGCCATTTTTATTTTTATTTTAGCTTTATTAATATAATGTGTCATTATCACTTACAAGTGGATCCATGGGGTCCCGAAATAGACCCAAAGATGCCCATGGTCGACCATTTATCAACAAATAGGTTTAAGACACGTTTTAGGGTAATTTAGTATTATTATAATATTATTTTTTTAACCCTTATTTACCGGATTTACCCTTAACCATGGTAAATAAAATATTTACCGCAGTAATTATTCAAAATGTCTAAAAATAGAAGTTACCTATTTACACAATTTGAAAATTCTGATTCCAAATATGGAATCCATTTTTCTAAATTCAAAACACAGAAGTGGCAGAAATTAATTTAAAATTAATTCCCGCTGTCAAAACAAAAAGCGTGTTTTTAAGATATAATAACTACCAAAAGATTGACACTTGTTTATGTTCGGTTTAATTGTAAAATTATGTCCAATGACCAACATTATATTAAATGGTAAAAATATATTCTAAATATACTTTAAAACCACTCAAATTCATAATTTATCACTATTAATTATTTTGATTAAAAAAGTTGTTTTTAATTAAAATTTAGTAATTTTCACTATTCATCAAAATATGAAAGTTATCCGAAAAGTACCAAAATTTCACCTTAGGCTAAATTCGATATTCCCAATCCAAAAATGAAGTCCATTTTGAAATATAAAATATATATAATTTCAAAAATTAGGTATTACTATTCATAACGGCTAGTTTGATCGGTTGTGGTGTGTGTCTCGAAGTTGCGTACAACACACGCTACTATTTTATTCAAAGGAAAGTGTACCGTGTAAGCTTGGGATGTTTCATTTCAAATTTTTTGATGTCCCCATTTAGTCAAAAAGTTTAAAATATTTTATTTAAAAAGGGTTCACTATTAAAAAGTGCACTACTGAAAATGAATTTGTTCTTGCATTATATCTAAGAAACTCATAATATGGATTCTAAAATTATAAGGATTATATAAAGTTTAAAATTTAGATAATACTATTCATAACCTCTTTTGAATGGCTTTTTTTTGTAAGTCGTGGTGTGATTGAACTCGGTGTTGCGTGAAGTGCATGTTATTGAATTATTTTGAAGAAATAACACTCTATGAAATCTTGGGGTGTTACATTCTCCCCTCCTTCAATAAATTGCGTCCTCGCAATTTGAAATTGTTCTTCGAAAATAAAAGGTTTAAAATAGATAATATATTTGTGGGAAAACCCACATCGGAAATTGGGTTACTAAAATTTAGTCTTAATATGAGGAAAAGACAAATGAAAGGGTCACCACCAAATTATGATCTCGATTAGGAGAACATTGGTGGCATTTAGAGACATATAATTGGAGGAAAAATGTAAATATTTATAAGTAGTGATTGAGGTCATCAATCACAAACAAGTATAAAATTGAGGTCCTTAAATTCATCAATCTATGATGATTTGAAATACCATCGGTTCAACAAAACATAGGGTATTAGGATAACACATTTTTGACGTTTCAAAATATCTTAGTTGAAATCCCACATCGAAAAATGAATTAATGAGGCCTCTATTTAAAATAAAGAGTCTAAAGTAAGAAGATTACTGAAAATAACACATACTAGGGTTCCATGTAGGAAAATATGGATATGGAAGAAAAATCTAACCATCAATTATCTGATGGAGAGTGGTAGAGAACATGGCTATGAAAAGGCCAACAATCCCAAAGCCATAAATTAGTGATGATTTAGGGTACCATCTAGGAAAACATTTTTGTTCTATGTTTCTTTTCTTAATATTAAGGAATTTATTTATGAGATTGGCTAAGATCATAATGAGATATACTTACTTTATAATTAGTTTTTTATCCATTAATAAATTTCTACCACAAACTCATCTTTCACTCTAAAAGATAATAGAATGTAAAAAAAATTCTATTTACACTATTCGTAAAAGAATTTATATTCATCTAAAAGATCTTTTAATAAAAACTACATTATTTAATCCAGGACATCTCGTGGGCCAGTGGTAGGTGATACACCCTTGTCGCCCTTCGGTTGTGGGTTCAAGTCTCCCAGCCTTGCCGGACGCGACGGGTTGCCGCCCGACCTCCGAGTTGTCTTTTATGGCAATCCAAAATAATCCAAACAAGAACTATCCAAAATAATTCTATCCAAACTCACAGTCCAACATTTATAAGGAAGGTAAACATAATGTAGATCCCTTTTTAACCTGTAATAGCATATGAATACCTTCATCATGTATTCTTTTAATACACTGAAACATCCTGAATTACCATATTTTTTATTGATTACATTCATGCTCCCTTATTCCATATTGAATGCTGGATATACTTCATCAATCCAAAAATGTTTTAAACCCCAACAATGATGGAATATACAAATCATTAATCAGTTCCAAGGTAGTCAAGAATATCCAATATAATTTTTCCAAAATAATCATGTATTATTCGAAAATCACTACCTCGGTATCAGAACTATATTACGGTTTATCATTCTCTCAACCATATATTTTCCAAAAATTTATCCTGCTATTGAGTCACTTTTATTTGTTCCACACAATCTCAAGTCCTTAATGAAATAGTACTGCAGTACAATCCTTATATACACCATAATCATTATAACAAGTACATTGTTGATACAACACTCAATTGACATAATCAACATAAGAACTCTAATCATTCCTCTTCATCTGTGGTAGTATCATAACATGATTATTATCCAATAACATCATTTGCGGCATAGTCTGATGACTGGGACATAGGTTCGCGTAGTGTCCAAACTCCTTGCAAATGAAGCATCGTACATTTGAAACCATTTTCTTACCCTTGCAGTCACGTACTTTGTGCCCTTTTCCTCCACACTTATAACAAACTCCCATTCCTTTCAGGCAAGTTCCAGGGTGTTTCTTTCCACAGTTACCACATATGGGAAAATTCTTCTTTTCCCTCTTCCCTTTATACATCTTTCTCTCTTCTATCCTTTTCTTCTCTTGCTTCCCTTCAAATCCACAGGACTCAGTAAACTCTTTACTTATCTTATCAACACATGATATTATTTCTTCATATGATGATAATACATGGGAGACTATTTCTCTTATAAATTCTAGCTTAAGACCATGAAAGATATGATCCTTCCTTCTCTTTGGATCATGTGCATTTCTGGAGTTCTCATTCCTTCTACTGGGCGTCATTTCTAAACAATGGCATACACTAGATCAGTTTATGAATCAAAATACATAATCCCATACTTATAAAACACTTAACATAAATTGAACTATTTATGGATATAATCCATAATCATAAAAATGTCTCATTTGAGGATGTATATACTCATAAACCCTTCATAATGGTTTTTAATGAAAATGAGAATTATCCTAAGCATATCCCCCGGGAGTGTCGTAACCAAGAGTGCAGCAAGGCCCGTTGTCGTGCACCAGTTCCCGTTCGAGTCTAGCTCAAAGCGGTGTTTTCGGGTTTTACCCCTAGGTACATTTGTTCCAGAGCCGCCTCTACCTGCTCGTATCCAGACAGGGATGTATTTCTCGGAAAACTCACAAAATCTCTACAATACCAAAATTCTAGGAAGTTCTTCTATACTAATCCTCAAAGTTCATCTTAGGTCTACGTGCTCTAATCAGAGTTTATCTAAATCTAGCTTCCAAGGTTTGTACTAAACTTCCTCTGATACCAACTGTAACGCCCCGACCCCAGCTACCCAGAGTCGGTGCATTACTTCATAACATTGGCATGATCACAAGAAAGATCAAATCTCGAAAGACCGATTGGTTTAGTAGCCTTGGAAACACTAGATATATTCATAAGTTTTACATTACATCATTAAACGAAAAACTACTAAAACAACATATTGTCTCCATAATCCACACTCATATCCCCACATAATATCCATGCAGGTCATTCATAACTTACTTCTTCACTTCCTGGGAAAAATAAAACATAGAAAAGGGGTGAGCTCAAATGCCCAGTAAGGATAACAATATAGCAGAAACTTTCATAAATAAGAATAAACTTTTAAGGCAATGTATAACTAAAACAAAAGCCTTTCAAACATGAACATTCAACATGGTATGGCATAAATAAAATGAAATAATGCCATTTACTTACTCACATGGATATTCTACTAATCGAATAATCACATGCAAAATCAATAACTACTTTCATAATGTTGGAATGCATAATGCCAGACTATCATAACCACATAGCCAAGGCCTCGTGACAAGACTACAAATAAGATTTTGTCAAGGCCTTGTGCCAAGACACTAGTTTGTCTCATGAGACCTACCGATGCATCGAGGAGCTATAGCGGGCTCCACCCGTCACTTACTAAGTCCAGTGCATTCCCATATGAAAAGGTTTAAACATAACATAAACATTCGTATTAAAACTAGCATACGAAATGTCAATAATTTCACCATAAACTATGAATGGTATAAAAATAGCACATCCACAGTCAAACATATCACAAAACCTTCAATACAATATAGAATCTTTGTATTACAATAAATCAACTTCAAATAAGCGTAAAATCCATCAAAGGATGTTGACATAGATGAAATCAAAATTCTTTTTAAAGAAATATCTCTTTTTATTTTGAAATCATTTAAGATCCATATAAAATAAAACATATTCTTTGAAAATATTCTTATAAGCTTGTAAGGGAAGTTTTGAAGATTTTATAACGGCGGAAATTAGCCGTACCCGCCGTATAAGTTAAAAAAAACATTCTTACCTTAATTCTGTCGAAAAGGTTAAAAAGGACCTTGTTTTGAAAACGACGGAAAGATTCCTTTATAAACCTCTTATAAAAAGTCAAACAAGGGTATAAATGAATTTAACCCATATTCTTGTAAATAGTAAAAATGTTTTGAAATACATTTTTAAGAAACATGGATGTGGATGATAAAGAGATCCCAGTAGATTATTACGTATAAACAACCTCGAATAATGAAGAGATTGTGAAATAAACCCTTACCTTGTACTTTTCCTTGGTTGGGGTAGGATAACCTCCTGTATAATGCTGAAATAATTGTTATTATACAATAATCATATACATTAATATGATATCATATATGATCTTTTAATATTTATTTGATAATAATATCTTAGTATTATCGCTGTTTTGGGTGTGAACTTTCTTGTTTGCTTTTGTATCTTTTGTTACGTAAGACAAGTTTGTAAAGGATAGGTTGTATATTATTCAAATCCAGAATGGTATCAAGTCCTTAAAAATCATTTTTAAATCATAAAATGATAATTATACTTGAATGGATACGATGGAGAATGAATCTCATCGCTTTCGTGGAGACGGTAGTCGGAACGTACGCACGAACGCTACTTCCATTTAATTTTTATTTTAAAAGAATCGAATCCAAATGATACATAGGTATATTACTATTCCAGTATAATATAATATTTTATATATGTTACTTAAGTTCATTAACACCATCCTTTATACGTTCCATGTGTGGTATGAACGAGTCATATCATTTTAAGGGGGCGGTAGTCCGCACTTCCTCAAATGAAATTATCGTTTGTATATACAACATGAAACGAATAATGGTATGAAATAAAATGTAATTACAGAAGCTTATATATAAAATATATATCATTAATATCATATTTAAATAAAGTTCCATCATAATGGCCACCATGAGAGGCGGTAATATGTATTTGAACAATCATCGTTTCGTGAGGCGTTAGTTTGCCATCCACAGAAACATTATGTTCATCATCCATTAGATGGAGTTGTGTGTATGTGTAGTTTGAATCCTTCTTATAAAAACATCCTAGTATATTTTGGATACTGGTGTTGTTACAAAAGAAAGGAAATAAAAGAGTTTGGGGGTTGGAGAAGCAAAATAATTGAAAATAATTTAAGAGAAAACGTTACCTTTAATTTAGGTAACTCACTTTGGTTGGAACCAAAGGACTTATTGAAATGATTTCTGCCTAAGGGGAAGCTTCAAGGAGGAGGAGAGGGATGTGGGGAGCTTATATGGGCAGAGTTTGGACGAGCCAAGTGGCTTGAGAGGTGTGAAGAAATGAGAAGGAGGAGTGACCTTTTATAAGAGGGGTGAGGGGCACCTTTGGAAAAGCTATAAATATTAATTTATAATAAATTCATATTCGGTTTCTAAAGGCTCCAAAGTTGACTATTCAAAGGTTACGGTGGGGATGGGTCGAAAACAACTCAACCAATAGAATTTAGACAGGTTTGGGTACTTATATTAACCTTATCTTTAAGTATTAACTCTAAGTTAATTAGTTTCACTTTTACAATGTCTCTTTGTATTTTTATATAATATGGTTAATAAACTTACTATATACATCCAAGAGACCCCCAAGTGGTCCATTAATGATTAACCTATCATAATATAAGTCTCTTGGCCGAGACTTAGATTTTTAGGAATTTAATATCAATTAATAATATAATATTTGTTTTAAGAACTCTTTTATGTCAATTTTGACACTATTCAATAGTTGATTTTTGTGAAACTCATAACAGATTGATTACTTCGAACAATGTCTATTAAATCAATCCTAATATATCATATTAGCCTAGAAAATTAGTTTAATTCATTAAAAGCTTCATATTATATTTATTTTGGTATTTATAATATCAATTATTTTAATTTTTCACTATTATAGTAATTACTGCATCATCATTGTGTCATAAATAAAATAAATTATTTAATGTCTAAAAATTATAAATAAAATATCATTATGTAGGAAATCGTTTTAGCTTTCTAATGAATATTTATAATCGAAAATCCAACATGTATAACCCTATGTAAAAATTGTTCTTCTAAAAGATGTAAGCTTATGCCATTTTTATTTTTATTTTAGCTTTATTAATATAATGTGTCATTATCACTTACAAGTGGATCCATGGGGTCCCGAAATAGACCCAAAGATGCCCATGGTCGACCATGTATCAACCAATAGGTTTAAGACACGTTTTAGGGTAATTTAGTATTATTATAATATTATTTTTTTAACCCTTATTTACCGGATTTACCCTTAACCATGGTAAATAAAATATTTACCGCAGTAATTATTCAAAATGTCTAAAAATAAAAGTTACCTATTTACAAAATTTGAACATACTGATTCCAAATATGGAATCCATTTTTCTAAATTAAAAACACATAAGTGGCAGAAATTAATTTAAAATTAATTCCCGCTGTCAAAACAAAAAGCGTGTTTTTAAGATATAATAACTACCAAAAGATTGACACTTGTTTATGTTCGGTTTAATTGTAAATTTATGTCCAATGACCAACATTATATTAAATGGTAAAAATATATTCTAAATATACTTTAAAACCACTCAAATTCATAATTTATCACTATTAATTATTTTGATTAAAAAAGTTGTTTTTAATTAAAATTTAGTAATTTTCACTATTCATCAAAATATGAAAGTTATCCGAAAAGTACCAAAATTTCACCTTAGGCTAAATTCGATATTCCGAATCCAAAAATGAAGTCCATTTTGAAATATAATATATATATAATTTCAAAAATTAGGTATTACTATTCATAACGGCTAGTTTGATCGGTTGTGGTGTGTGTCTCGAAGTTGCGTACAACACACGCTACTGTTTTATTCAAAGGAAAGCGTACCGTGTAAGCTTGGGATGTTTCATTTCAAATTTTTTGATGTCCCCATTTAGTCAAAAAGTTTAAAATATTTTATTTAAAAAGGGTTCACTATTAAAAAGTGCACTACTGAAAATGAATTTGTTCTTGCATTATATCTAAGAAACTCATAATATGGATTCTAAAATTATAAGGATTATATAAAGTTTAAAATTTAGATAATACTATTCATAACCTCTTTTGAATGGCTTTTTTTTTGTAAGTCGTGGTGTGATTGAACTCGGTGTTGCGTGTAGTGCATGTTATTGAATTATTTTGAAGAAATAACACTCTATGAAATCTTGGGGTGTTACAAGTTATGTATTTTAGATGACTATACATGAGGATAAATAACACACAACAATATGAAGGTTAAGGTATGATATTCTTGTCTTACATTTCCTTCCACGAGTCATACGCCATATAGACCACTTCCTTCTTTCGTGTAGTGTATCTAATGACCCTTTCAATACATTATATCATCAATTAATTTTTATCATGGAATTGGAAAAACTCAATCATGGGGATTATCATTTAAATGTTCTAAGTGGTATGTGACACATTAGGATGATTGACGATTATTTTCCTAAATATTTTCGTAATTTCTATCTTATAAATCTCACTTCCTTTTGTTATTATTAACATTACCTTGAAACAATTACTGTATTTTAATCATTTTTCATTAGAAATTACCTTGAATATCCATATTCAAACACAATATATATTATAACTTTTAACCCGTATATCATTTTACATATTTGGGTCACATTGACAGTTATTTGACCAACAAATTATTTATTAAAACATTGGTATCTTATTTTCAATACGAATACATTTTGATAACGAATTTTTTTATTAAATTTATGTATACCTCTTTGGAAATTTAATACAATTATTGGGGACAATTTATGTTTTTCCTTATAGGTTGGGTATTGGTTAAAGAAATCCCATCGATGCATCGGTATCCTCGTGAGATTAATTAGATGGAAAAACCAAAATAGTTTAAACATTATCTTAATGGTAAAAGAATATGGTTCCTAGGAAACAAACGTCTATAAATTAGACATTTAATTTATTAATAATTCAATTATTATTAATCCAATATATTATTTTTACATATCATTGGATGCATTATATTTAATGTTCATTGATTTAATGTCTTTTGTTTTTTCAGTTTCTTAAAATTCTATATTGATATTTTCTTATATATTTATTTAAATGGAATTATGTTATAAGTTATTTACTATTCCATAATTTTTTATTCTCATTGATTAATTATTTATTATTCATTACTTTTCCTAACTTATCATTTTATCTCACCATTATTATGCTTCCATTCCCTAGGTAATGAAAAGGAATGTGTTGATTATTATTTCAAAGAAGCTATATATTTCTTTTTATTATGCATAATGTTAGAATTTACTATTTTTAAATTTATTATGTGTATCATTTATGTAATTTGGATATCCTAAATTCTAACCAAAATGGTACATTTTGAGTTGATTCCTCGTAATCATGCCAATTAAAAAAATGAATTCACCGGTTCTCGGGTTTTGGGGTTGGGGTGTAATAGTTGGTATCAAAACATATTTAGCTTCAACTTGAAACCCTGATTTATAAAACATAGATTAGGGACAATTAACCTAAGATAGTCATTGAGTATAATTATACAAGAACTTCCAAGAATATTAGTTACCTAGAAAATATGTTTTTATTCCTAGAAATATATCTAGGTATGGATATTAAAAGTGGATGTGGTTATTTCTCAGATGATGTTCGGGGTTAACAACTCTGAAAAAGTGTCTCATGAAAAACATGGGGTAAATTGGTATATAAAAATGGGCCTTACAACAGAACTAGTTTGATAATCTAGTGAGATACTCTTAGGACAACTCACATTCTATTTTCATACCATTTAAAGGATTTAAATGTAAATATTCCCTCAAAGTAACCAAGGTTTTGATTTATTCTACAAATTTTTTTAATTATGGTTAGGGTTATACCAATTTTGGAATTAATGATTTTAAAAGGTAATTCTGTATATTTTATTTTTTAGAAATGGTTCCCAAAAGGAAGAATGGTATCAATATTAATGGCCTATATCATGGTTTTCTGGTTGAGAAATTCAATATATCCAATATTAGAACTAAAAAAGTTATGGATATATTTGGTAATCATAGTGATGTTTTGAAAAATAACATTTCCCAATTGGAGAATCCTAATCCCTAAATAAAATCTCCGATTTTGTTTCTCTTTATGTGAAAAAGGTCCCTAATATTTAGTCAGCCTACTAATCCAATGCAATATATGAAACTGATTAAGTATTTGAATATTATAAATATTCCCTTAGCGTGAAATGAAATTTAATAGGTTACACTTGTGGTGTACTGTATCTAAGGTTATGTTGATCAATGGTGGTCCTTGATTCAGAATACTAGGGATTATGAATAAATAGAACTAATATAATGGATAACTTTTGAGGATAAATTATTTGATAAATGCATCACTCATTATAAAAAACTGAGAGAAATAGAAAGTTTATAAGTTAATATTAAGAGGAATAAGATTGTGTTATGTATTATGATACTACATTCATAAGGATATCCAGGTATACTATAGATTATATACTCAACACAGAGTTCATGTTTGATCATTTCTTTGATGTTTTAAAGCCAAGTATATAAAGGGTGCTATTTTCTAAAACTTTCTCATCCTACAAAGAGTTCGTTTTATGTGCCATAAAAATAAATATGGAATTATCAATATCATACATATTCAAGTAAAACTAAGATAATAATATACCATCTAAGAACCATGGGAAATGGAATAATTCAAAGAAGACAAATAGAAAGAAGGATTTTCTATCAAGTGATAACTGTGGAATGAATCTCCATGGTAAATGATTTAAATATTTGGTAGTATATTTTAATAGTTGAGAGAAAGGAAAATAAGAAATATAATTGAAAGGGAAGAAGTAAAATGTGAATATTAAGTGTTTCAATTGTAATGAGATTGGGAACTATATAAAAGAATACCCTAAGCATTAGAGGAATATACCTCTGATGACGATAAGGGATCAAGGTTAATCATATGTTTTTAACACAACCAATGTGGATTGATTAATCTAAATATATATTTTTATCTATAAAATAATTGGTAAAATTATTTCATTTAGAATTTTATCATCAAATGATTAATTAAATATATAAGGATTATAGTACTATTGTTTTTTCATAGATATTTGAGATCATATATGGATTGGTACCATGAAATTTTATTCAATAGAATGTTAAAATTTTCATGAAACACATTATTGAGAGAAATAAAACCCTTAATATGTTCATTATGTAGGGATAATGGTGACTAAATTACTGATATGGATAAATTTTGACTACCATTGAATTGATTAATGACTTGTAAACATGTGGCTTATGATATGATTGATGGAGTTTAAAACATTTTTGTATTTAAGTATTATATACAACAAAATTTTTCTTACATGATGAATAAGGAATAATGTATGTTAATTCGAGTTATTACCATATTTCAAGAGTACACATGATGAAGTTATTCACATGATTGGAATGTGAAAATTTATATCTTCTTCATGTTTATTAAGGGATAATGAAAAGAGCATTTTGTTCATTAAGTGTACTTATTTCTTAAGAGATGAATGATAATGTTTTAGAATGTTTTAAAATTTATGAAAAGGATTATTTTAACATAGGATCAAGTTATAGATATTGGTATATTACATCGCTGTATGACGAATAATGTTATATGTGATGTAGTAGAAATAGTTAATGGCATAAAAATGGGATATTAATGTGATTATTGAAATATATAATTTTTTTATATTTACTTATATTCTTATATAATAAAATAATTCCTAAACTCTATGTAAAGTTTTCTTGAATGTAAAAAAATCCTCGTACCCTCGTTTCTGATGAATCAAATGGACTATTAGATCATCACGTATTTAGGGGTTTTTTATTGTTAACTTCATCCTAAAAACATTTTCTATCACTCTACAAGAAAAACATTATTTTCATATTTTTTCCTCGGTATACATGTGTCTATTTCCCATATATTATCTCTTACTATGTAACATAGTTACTTAGCCATTATACTTTGCTCTCTCTCTCATTGATAATATGTGTTATTAAAACCACTTACGATGTTTGGATTTCAATAATATTTTATCTTAAAACATAAATACCATGAATAATATTATCATGTTTAAATTGTTAAGATGAAATTTAATTAGGATGGTAAGAATGTAACAGTATGAAATTCTAATGTAAAAGCATTGTATTTAATAGAGTGTATCTCATGAATCCCCAAGCACATGTGGGAATATAATACCATGAAAAATTACAATATATTTAGTATTTTAAGTAAATAAAATCAATGATATATCCTGAAATTAACATGATACTGAGTTAGTGTCTGTTTGCACAATAATTATTTCCTTCAAATGGTTTTTGTTACACATAATATCGAGTTTTACCGAATAATGACATACTATTAAAATATTATTTAATTTAACCAAGTTTTTATATTAATAGTTATTAAAATGGATTTATAAATTGCATATATATATATTGATTAAAAAATATAAAATTAATTCATTGGTGAAAAATAAATTCGAAATGAATTTATCATCCTATTGAATATAAAAATATATTATTATAGAAAAATATTATTATGCTCATAATGTTTTTTAACCATAAAAAATTAAATTAATTTTAATTATTGAGTGATATTACTATGGAATGTATATATTTTATAGTCAATTTAATTTTTTTGAATTTTGTCAAATAAATTTAATAATATTCAGATAGAAACAAACCCAATTTTATGCATAATATACTATATTTTTAAGGTATTTTTTCCTCTTTTAGTGGAGAACATATTTTCAATCCAATATTTTACCATTTAATAATTTTATTATTTTATAATAAAAATATTATCTATAATATAATCATAAAAATTTACGTAGGGTGACTTTTTTTTATTTTTCTGTTAAATTTCATTTTTTAATAAATTGTGAAAAATACTAAATTTTAGTTCAATATAGCATTTCCATTAGAAGTTTTTATTTTAAATTTTATATTCAATTGGTTGTAATTTTTAATAATATATTATTTTCTCCAATTAGTCCAATTAATTTCATTTAAATCAATTTCACATTAAAATTTAGAATAAAAAATAGCAAACTATCGAATGTTTTACATTATTAAACTATATATTCATCTAATCAAGGAGTTTTAATTTTAATTGATTTCTGCCACATATTTCATTTGAATTTGGAATAATTGATTAAATAATTTTAATCAAAATAATTTTTAATATCTAATATTTTATAATTAGTTTTTCACCAAAAATATTAGTGAATGTAATTAAAATTAATTACAACAATTGAAGAAAATTAAAGATTAATGAAGGACTAAACCCCATCCTTAAGATCCCAAATGACTTATAACTTTTCCCAAGAGACATTATATATCCATATTTATACCATATACTCTATTTTTTATTAAATATATCATTATATATCCACTTTAAATTTAAAATAATGGGGGTGGGGTTCCATTCTTCCAAAATATTACTACAGTTTCACTCCTCATCCACTATAAAAGGAATCTTTTCCTCCCACTTCATCACACCTTTAAAGACACATAGTATCATAAAATAGCTCTCAATTGAACTCAAAAACTTCATCCATTCATAATTTAATCCTAACATTGGGAATAAATCAATCCATGAAATGATTTTATGGAAAAAAAATTGAGTAAGCTGATTAAGAGGTTACATATTTCCTAAAGATAGTTAATGTTATTTCCATTAACAACCCCTTCAACTCTTATTATTCCATATAAATATATAATATAGTATAATAAAAAACATATAATCTTTTTATGATAATGTTTCGAATTAAACATATGCATACCTATATTTAATGGGTAATGAAAATAATGTTTACAAGTATGGAGAACTAATGCCTCAGGAAATGGTGATTGTTCATTTTTCTGATAACATCTATCATGGTGGCTATTAAGATGGAAAATATATTCATATATGATATTTTTAATGACTTTATGCTTCTCTAATATTTTTTTAGAATGAATTATTTTTGTTTTGATCATGTTTAAATATGATAATTTCATATGAGAAACTGTAGACTATGGCACCTCAATGCGATATGACTCATTCACTCCATACATGTAATGTATAAAGTATGTTCTTAATAAAATTATTTAACTTATATAAAAAAGATATTATACTGGAATTATAATATAAATATGTATCATTTTATTTTCATTCTTTTAAATACAAAATAATGAAAGTTGTATTCTTGTGTACATATGGAAAACGACCTATACAAAAGGTGCACTTCATTTATTATCTAAAAATATTATGGAATATTTTAAATACATATATACTGAATATATAAGAAAATTAATTCATTTTTTGTATTATTTATATGATGAAGTCATGATCTCTATACAAGTAACACCAAGTATGAAGTCACAAAATACTTGAGAAAACTAGATAATTAACACCCAAAATAGTTAAAATATTGAAATAGTGTTAACTGAAATGTAATAAAATATTATTAGAAGATGATATATGATATTAGAAACAAATTTATGGTTCTGTAAATTTTTAGTAACATATTGTAAACCACTATATTCTTGGATAAATACCACACAACAAAAATAATGTTAAAGTAATGGATTTTGTCTCACTTTTATTTCTATAATGCATACACCATATACACCACTTAATTCAATTTTGTAGTGTATATACTAACCCTTTTATAAATTAATTAATGAATCATTTTTTTATCTTATGAAATTCCTTCATTCAATGGGATTATGATTTTAATGTTTTAAGTGGAATGGGACACTTTGGGATTCTTAAAGTTTATTTTCCTTAATACTTATCTCAATGACTATCCTTGAAATCTCACATTCTATTGTGATTTTTAAATTCATATTGAAAAAATCACACTATTATAATAATTTTTCATCATAAATTACATTTAATATCCACATTCTCAAAAAATGGATATTATTTTTTCCTAAACTGTATATTATTTTAAATATGGTGTTCGCTTTGAATGTGATGTGATTAATTAGAGAATTATTGATTAATCATTATATTTTATTCAATATGGATACATTTTGATATGGATAATTTTTTATTCTATATATGAGGAATTCATTGGACATGAAATACAAAGGTTGGGGATTGTTTAAGGAATTACTTGAGGGTTGGGGATTAATAAATGCAAGCCCCATGATGCATTAGTAGTCTTACAAGATGAAATAGTTGTCAAAATCAGAATAGTTTAAACTATCTATTGACAATAATGGTATCATGTTCTTAGGAAATATGAATTCCAATTCTTATTAATTTCTATTATTTACAATTCAGTTTTTATTTATCCCGGTTCTTTTTCATTAAATTATATTTGGATTTAATACATTTATATTTCATTGATTTGGTGGAATTTTTTTCAATTTTATAACATTCTATATTGATATTTCCTTATATAGTTTTTAATGTAATTGTGTAATTATTTATCTACCATTCCATGTTTAGTTATCCTCATTGATTTATTTATTCTGCTTCACTTTACCTTACTGGTCATTTGATTTCACCCTTTTTATGTTTTATTTCTGGAGATTATGAAGAGGGATCCTTTGAATAAACTTCCAGTGATACAATTTATTTATTTTTATTATGAATCAGGTTTTCAAATCTTATTTAATAATGTATTATTGGAATAATTTATGTAATATGGATATCCAAGACTACTAAACTGAATGGTCCTTTAGTTTTTGATTCCTTATAATTATTCCAAGGAAATAAAAATAAAACACTGGCTCCATGATTCTGTGGTCGAGGTTATACATCGATCTTCTATTTAAACTTTTTTAATTATTCATCAGGGTTAATGTATACATTCAATTTTAATTAATTTCTAGAAGGTTATTAGACTCCCCTTATTCGGGTTCTTTATTCGTGATTATGATTATAATAGTATATGATAGAATGTTTTGTTTTCAAAAAAGATTTACTTATTAATATTGAAATGACCACTTGAATCATAATAGACACATTGGAGGGAAAAGTAAATTTTTGTTTTCAGTTATTATGAAATATTAAAAAAAAATTAATCTTTTACCCAATTTAATTTAATCTATGTTTCTATTTTTTATTAAAGAATCATTTTTATGTTTAAAAAAGAAAAAATAAACCACAAGAATATGAGCAAATAAGATAAAAGGAACATTTTTTCATGGTTTGGTTCAAATTCCTAATCCTTTCTAGGATTGGTTATCTACCCCAGTAAAGGTTTTTTCAGTATAATAAAATTAGTTAATACAATGGTTTGTTTTTCCCATATCTACACTATGTATCACATTGTATATATATTCCCACATCTCATTGGACATCCTCTAATAGCTTCACACATTAATCAAAACATTACACTATGTTGACCTTACATACCCTATGTTGTATCAGTTCCACATCATCCCATTTTGTATGCACAAGTGTTCACCTTCATCTCGTTCATTGAATTCAATCAATTTGTTTTCCTTGGATATGTCTATATAAATGAAATAACACATTTAAAAAAATCATTGAAGTATAATTTATTAATAAAAAAGCGTACAAAATATTGGCCACCAATGGCAGCTCATCCTCAAAACACATCAATAGATACCACTTACCTATATTTCTTACTTATATCTAAAACACGAAATTTGTTAAAAAGAAATATCATAACATTCACATTAGGTTTGTCTTTCCAGAAATAATCTTACTTATTATTATAACTATTTAAAACCCAATAGTTTTTATAGGTATGACTCCCTTATTCTTCAGAGCCTTGTTCTATTCAATTGTAGCAATCAACACACTCATCCTCTTCTTCATGTATTTCATTTAGAATCTATAAATAGAACACTTTAAAATTGGATCAATTTTTCTATTTCAGATCGCTTTATTTAGGTGGTGTGTCTCTTTATTCTGATTCCATGATATTATCTAGTCATTCTAATTAATCACAATCAACTGTCTCAATTTTTTTGAACATCATTCACACAAAAATAGTTCCTTAATTTTCTATTTCATCATCCTCAATCTTATCATCAACATGTGGATTTATTTAATACCATGAATTTTATCTCATTATAATAATTATCCATAAATATAATCTCATGATGGACTTCCTACTTCCATCCAAATTCACCACCATAAAATATGCCCTTTTTTATTGAAAATAAATTTTAAACATTTACTTTTCAACAAAATTAATATTCTATAAATTCCCTTAATTAATTCATCGTTTTTTTTAAAAAAATTCTTATATAGCCATATCATTACATAATTCAACAAAAACAAATATCACAACGGTATCTTTACTTAAAATTCAATATATTTGTGAAAATATATAGCACATCATTTCTTCAAGGGTGTGTAATTCGACTTTTGAGGAATGAGCGACTCACTTGAAAAACTATCTATATCAAGGTTATAGTTTTTAATCAAATAATGATGATAGGATATTTTATAAAAAAACATAATGATATAATTTTATAATTATCTAGTGCGTATATGATTTAACAAAAATCTATTGAAATAAATATTTATTATTTTTAAAAGTATAATAATTGAAATTTTTTAAAATTGGAATTTGTAACCATTACAAATGCATTGATATCCCCACCCAATTAATTGAATATCTTTAACTCAAACATGGATAATATCATTTAAAAAATGATGATGTCTTAAAAATGACCAATGAGTTATTGTGTCATTTTATTGCCCTTCCTCTTTAGAATAAACTATACTAGAAAACATCCTTCATAAACCTTAAAAATCTATCCTAATTTTTTTATTCTTATTTTTAATTAAATGAGTAACATATCAATAATTTATTCTTACTTCAAAATTATTTTTTCTTAATAAAATACATGAGAAAAAAATAGGAAAAATCCAAATAAATTCAACAATTTTGATTTGAATTCTTGGGAACTCAGTTTTCATAATACTATTACATCACATTTTCACTAATAATAGAAATCATATGTTGTATTCAGATGTCATATGAAGTTCATTTCATAATCCATCAGATGTAATATGAAGAAATAGTTTCAATATAAAAATAATTTTTAACCGCTAAAATTGTCCAGAAATAATATCATATGATTCAAAATAGATTTGTATCTCTAAAAATATTATTCCTTATTATTATAACTATATAAACCAAAATATTTTTTACATTTTATAGGTTTTTTCAATTTTATCAAAAAATCAATATTGGGGGTGTGTGGGTTCCATTATATTAACCTTATTTTGGGAAAAAGTTGATGATATAATAGATTATTTTATTTCATCAATATTTATTTTGATTTAAATTTATTCCCTATACTTTAAAAAAACTGATTTTTGGATTTGATGTGTAAAAAAAATAGAATTAATTATTTAATAATAATGAGAAGTATGGTTCTGTAAAAATTATCAATATCACTATTTCATAATCAAGTGTCCCTTTCGAGGGAAAATTAATCTATAAGTCTTGAGTGGAAGAAAATTTATATTTATTACATTGGGAATATCTAGATTTAATGATTCTATATCTATCAACATTACCTAAAACTCACTGAATTTAATATCGAGGGAATATTACTCATCCTCAGCTAATTTGGTCTAATATTCCCTGTAATCATGAATATACTAAATATGTTCATCAGGGAAATATCTTTTCTCTTATATTTTATATTCAGTATATTTATTTCCCTTTGTGGTCACATATATATTTTTATCATTGAGATTTACTATGAAATTCGGTACCTTTTATAGGGTATGAAATACTTATATTATAATTGAATTAATCACTACCCGGTAGAAAAAGATTCTTTTCATTTTTTTCTTCAATGCACAAAATATTGTAATTGAAAAGTGTTACCACTTCATCATTTTTCTCACCAGTTCCCAAATGTTGTTAAATTTTCCAACTTGATTAACCAATTCATTTTTGATAATATACCTCTCTTACACTATTTTGGATATACCATGAAATAGGTCCTTGAAATAAAACCAGTATATAAGTGACAACCACATAAAGGGAAATATTCAAATAACATATAAAATTAGAGTAGAAGTAGTTACTTTTTCTAATCACTCCATACTCCCAACTTATAATTGATTCATCCAAATAAACATTGTAAAATATTCAAAATATGTACACTTTCCAGTTTATTAAATTTCATGATTTTTAGATTCTTCCAAATAATCAAAATTTTATTTATTTTTTTATTTATATTATTTGTTTGTTTCAAGGTAGTGTATTCCTTAATAGTAGAAATAATAGATTAATTGAGTTTCCTAATTTATATTAATACTTTAAACAACTCTTGAAAAATATATTTTTTCAACTAGGATAAAAATTTATTTCTAAATAATATTATATCCAACCAAAGGAATCCTTTATTTGATACTAATAGAAGTTCCCACTATTATTTGTGAAGGCCCTTGAGTAGGGGTGGTTGATTAGTTTATTCCAATTTATACAAATTTAATAATTATATAGGTATCTTATGATCCCTTTTGAATTCATCATATATTTATCGTTAATTTTTTATGATAAGATTAATATTTAATTAGAATACCAGATACAAAATTCAACCAATTAAAGTAGATAAAATTCTCACTGTATTTTTACAAGGTTTATATAAAAAATCAATAAATTTCTATGTTTGGCTATTCACCCATATCATGGTTTGTCCTTTATACAAAAATTATGACTTCAATGGTTGGTGATTCCATAAAATAAACTAAGTCCTACAAAATATACATTTATATGTTTCTCATAGGAATTATTATAAAAAATTCACAATATATTCACATCTATTAACTATGATGTCCTTTTATACTATAGCAACTAGTCATTTTCATACATAGATATCACATCTTATATTATGAATATTCATTACATAACAAAATTATCTCTACCTGAATCATATATGTCAAGTAACTTCTAAAATATGGACTAATAAAGAATTGGTTATAAGATATATAAATTCTATCCCACTATCTTCATCCAAAATAACACGCTTCATATAAATATGATACTAAATAATCTAGGTAAAGTAAATTCAAGAAACGTTGACCTTATATGCTCAATTAGTGTAATTAATTTAGATAGAAATGATCAATTGAGTATAAAATTTACATACGGGTATGATAACATGATCATAACATTTGAAAAGCATACCTTCTACATCATTAATCACAGTCTAGAGTCATGGTGAAAATAAATGTAGTTTATAAGACCATGCCTATAATTTAATTATAGAAGTTAAGACATGGATGAATACATTTATAAAAAGAGATTTAATTATTGTATAAACATAACCGTATAAGATCATTTCATTTTTAGACATATATCTATTTAAATTTTATAATAATGGATTGGTTTCACTCTCAAACCATCATAGTGGCCAAGGTTCACCACTAGGACTATTATAGTGGGGAAATACCCTTACTCAATTGGGTTCACTCCAATTTGTTTACCTAATTATATCTTTATATATCTATATTTACCCAATTCACACTATAACATTATCTAGTCTTTGTAGAGTTTTTCAGAGGTGGTTTAATAAACCATGACTAAACATGTTTTTTACAAAAAAGACCCTTGTCCACCCCCCAGACTTCCCTGACTCCATGAAACCATAGACACCTAGACCCCCCCCCCGGACCCCCACAACCCCCGAAACCCTAGGCCTGACCCCCACGACCCCACGACCCCCCGTGATCCCGATGACCCTAACGATCCCCATCGACCCGCACGGCCCCAGCGACCCAATGAAACCATCACGAACCCCACGACCCTTGAAATCCCTATAAGCCCTCGACCTCAGTGACCCTCGGGACCCATGAAACCCCTTTGACACCCCCTAATTAATACCTAGACATGTCTCACTGCCTCTCACCCCTCTGCACCACCTATCATTGTTGGTCAGTACCTTCACTGCCCCTCTGTGTAGGTATGTATACATTTGTGGTGCGGTTGTGGTATCATTTTGGGTTGGTTTTGTTTAATATTAGACCAATTGTACTACACAGTGCTAAATTGTACTAGAAATTACTCTAATATAGCACACAAATTAGATGGGGATCCAAAAATATCCATATTTTGTTCTAACTATTGAAAAGGAGAGTGCACATTAATAGGGGTGCATTAAATATATCATGTTACTATGGTTCCACTCCAATATAACACCGGAAATTGCACCTGGTTGGAGCAGAATCATTGTTCCATTTTATTGTCATCACACTAAAATGGCATGGGTTGGAGATGGTCTCCACTCTTTATTTTCAATATTGATGGTGGTGGTATGATATTTCATTTATTGGTTCTCTTTGTGGGGAAGTTGTGGTTTTCCATATGTTTATGGATGTTTCGAAGCATGTGGTATGTGATTCCATAATTTAACATTAATGAATGAATTTAGTATGTTTTATGTGCTTCTAAATTGTGTCCAATAATTGTTTTAATGGAGCATAATAAGTTTTCAAAGGGTTTTGAGGTGATTCTGGGTTGAAATATGATTTTTAAAATGAAATTAGTTTGGTTTCATGTGTGACATCATTTTTATACTTCAAAAATGTGTTCGATGAATTGTATAAATATGAGTAATTATAGTTGGATTCTTGAGTATTGAATAAATGATATTGTGTCATATCATGATATTAGGTAATGATGTATTCTCCACTATATTACAAGAGTCAAGTGTTATTTCATAATCTACTATAGTAGGGGAAACATGTCAGGATATCTGATCTTTTATGTTATGATTTACCATGATTATTTCTATGTAACAATTTTATGTCACACTCTTTCATTCCTACGTTATGATAAATGGGTCGTCTTTATAATATTATGTTTATGTAATCCTACACTATGGTATATTTTTGTTCATTGGATAGTACATGTTCTTCTATAATGAAATGTGATCAACTCTCATGGATCCATGAAATTTTTAATAAGTTACTTATTCCATACCCATGTTTACCATATACTTATGATCTAACCATTAATGGTATATTTATAATTTTGGGGTATTGAATATTTTATGAGAATTCCATAAAAATATGGATTTAATAGGTTATCCCACTTTCTATAATTAATAAAAAATTAAATGGAAATCGAAAAGGTATATTGACAACAATAATTTTCAGTGTTATTTTAGGATCTATTTTTTGGAAATTTAATATACATCATTTCATCTATCTTAGGAATTTCATGTTTCCTTTGAGTCTATAAAAAAATACCATACTCATAAGCCATGGATTCATCTACCCTAGCTGTTAATACTTTCACCTGATGATTCTTGGTATGTTCTACATATTGGTTTCTCTAGTATTTTCTAAAGTAGCAATTCATGTTTAAGGTTGGAGTTTTATTTCATTTCATATTCCTAGCTTCTATTCAATTATTTTTGATTTATCAAACCATTTATTTAATGATATCAATGTTATGGCATCATCAGTGTGTCCATCTATTTTGTGGTTGCATGAAATACAAAAAAATGTATGGATGGGATCGTTGTTCTCTACTTCTTTTATGGATCTATTTATTTTGAATGATTTGGTTTTCTAGTGGATGGGTTCATTATTGACCATATGTATTTATACAGTAAACCCTTCTTTAGCATATATATATATATATATATATATATATATTAGCTAATATATACTAATAAATTCCCTATTTAATAATAGTTTTGTGTTTTAATTTTTTTTAATATTGTGTAGGCACATTGTGATATACATGATTAAATCAAGATCGCATTACTGAGGAACATACCTTGGTATGATAAGGGTTTTGAGGATTTTTTATATTCTCTAATTTCCAATCGATCTATTGAAGGGAGAATAATATGTTCATGTCCTAATTGTAAATTTAGAAGATAGTTGATAAGAGAAGATGTTTATGAATATTTAATATTGAAGTTAGTCCCTAATTGATATTTGTGAAGGATTTGGCATAGAGAATCAAACGTTACAGAAAAGTTGAGAACAAATTTCTATCCACTAAAAGATCTACCAAATTCATCAACAATGGAAAATGAAATTCAGATACTTATAAATGATGCATTCAGAATTTCAAGACACCAACCTCAATATTAAAATATATCATAACAACCGGATGATGGTTCTACAAATAACAACATGACATGTGATGTTTTTTAGACTGTAGGACAATGAAATTAATATTATAACATATCATTGGATTCTCTTCTTGATTCCATGGTGAGAAATGTAAGAGAAAAAATCACTGAGGAAAAAAAGTTTCATGGTTTAGTTGACAATGGAATTCAGGATTTGTATAGTGGATGTTTGAAATATTCAAAAAATTATTTTATGCAAGGTTGTACCATATCAAATGCCTATGTGGAATTATATATAATAAAAAGTCCATTAATTTGGAATTGTTACATGATGTATTTCCCAAATAAAACCTCCCAAAGTATATTTATGATATAAAAAAGTTGTAAACATAGTTGGTTTGAATTATACAAAAATAAATTCATCTCCAAATGATTTTATTCTTTGTTGGAAAGATGATTCAATTAGACAGGATTGTAAAAAACAATTTATAGATTAAAGTCAATGAGTGATGTTTGAAGTCCCAATCAACATAATACCATGATGAATATGAAATGTAACACCCCTGTAATGGTTTTTGGGTTACTTTCATTTTAAAACTCAATTGTAAAGACAATTCATGTCATTGAAAACCTCTGAACAGATGAAGTGAAATTCTATAGATAATAATAATGATGGGTAAATATGGAATCCATGAGATTCACAAGCATGGAATAAATATGATTCATTACATCCAAATTTCTCAGATGATCCTAGTAATGTTCAATTGTGATTTTTTCCAATGGATTCAACCCATTTTGGAATTTCAATACTAGTTTTAGCATTTGGCCGGTTTTTTTGATCCCTTCAAATCTACCTCCATGGATATGTATGAAAAAAACTTTTATAATTTAGATGATTATTCATGGAAAACAAATTCTTGGAAATGATATTGATGTATACTTGCAGCATTTAATTTATAGAATATAGGTGTTATGGAGAAATGGTATTGAGGCATATGATGCTTCTTCTAAAACAATGTTCAAAATGCTTGTTGCTCTAGTGTGGACCATTAGTGACATCCATTGTTTTTTTAATTTATCTGGTTGGAACACTTACACGGGTCTGGCTTGTCCTATTTGTAACAATGATTGTAGGCTTAAATGGAGACTTCACAGTATAAAATGTTTCTTCTTATTCCATCATATATTTCTCAATACATCTCATAGATTTCGGATAAACATATCAAAATTCAATTGTTTCATTGATCGTAGACCACATCCAATGTTGTTAATAGGTTCTGAAATATTGGCATAACATGTAAATGGTGAAATAGAATTTGAGAAGGTGCATAATTTGAATGATAGTGGTAAAAGAGTTCAAAGTACATCTTTAAGTAAAATAAGAAAAAAACTATGGAAGAAAATAATTGTATTCTTCAATATTCCATATTGGTAATTTAATTTTTTTATTGCATAATATTTATGAGATGAATATTGAGATGAATTTTTGTGCAAATTTGATCTTCAAATTTCTTAATGAGAACATAATGTAGAAGGATAATATCAATTCTCAGAATGACTTACAAGTAATGAACATAAAATGTGATCTCTGGCTAGATGAGAAAGAAAAGTATGCTCCAAAAATTATTGCAATGAAAAATTGAGATAAATATACCTTCCATCAAATTTTAATGCATGTGAAGGTATAAGATAGGTATTCATGTAACATATCATGGTGTGTTGACTTAAAGCATTGTAGGTAAAATGGATTAAAATATAACGATTAACATATTTTGTTACAGTTGTTACTACCATTGGCATTACGATCATTATTACCTGAAAATGTTATTAAGTTTTTTTCTCCAATTCTTCACATTTTTTAGATAACTATATGATAAATCTGAAAATCTTTTTGATCTTGACATCATTGATGAGAGGTTTGTATTACCACATTGTGTAATAGAGATGATGTTTCCTCCTTAATTTTTTAATATCATGATGCATTTGACTATGCATTTGGTTGAGGAAGCTAAATTATGAGGGCTCTACATTATCAATGGACATATCCAAGATAGAGGTACTATATTTATATGTTTTTCATTTATGTAAACAATTCATGTCACTTAATTAAATTCATAATTATGTTTTTGGTTTTATTTCACATGTATCTAGGGCATTTGAAGTCAAATGTCAGAAATAAATTCCAACTTAAAGGCTCTATTGCTGAAGGATATTTGGAAGAGGAGTGTCTTACCATTTGTTCTAGATACTTGGATGATATTGAGACAAGATTTAATCGTGCTGGAAATTTTGATGACACATTGGACAAATCTGAAAGACATGGGAAATCAAAAATATTACCTACTATTGGAAGATTTGTTGGGAGGACCTCAAATGTTACACTAACAGAAATAGGATTATTACATGAACATAGATATGTGATGGAAAATAGAGAAATTGAAAATCCATTTATTGAAGAGTTGAATATTCAATCAAAAAGACAAATGAGAGGCCGGACACAAAATAAGAATGATATAACAAATTTTGTTAATAAATAGCTTGTAGAATGGTATGCACAATGAGTAAGTGCTTAAATATTGCAATAAATACAGATATTATGTTGACACATATATTTTGTAAACCTAATAATGTTTTCTTTTTTAAGATCATGAATACAGATTCTCAAGAAGAGTTGTATAACGATTTGATTCTTCTTGCTCGAGGGCCTCTAAAAAAAGTGAAAATTTATTATGCTTATAATGTGAATGGCTTTAGATTTTGTACAGTCAGTCGAGAAAAGGGGTTTGGAACATAGAATAGTGGTATGTTTACATTTGATGAAGTGAAATACTATTGAATGTTGGATAATATTATTGAATTAAACTAACACTGGAAAATTTATATTATTTTATTTAAATGCAATTTGTTGTAAATTATTCATGGTTTTAAAAGAGATTCCATGAAGTTTACTTATGTGAACTTCTATCGCTTGATGGATGTTTTTGATCATGAACTACCTGATCTGTATATATTATCATCACAATTGAGAATGTTATATTATGTGGATTATTTTGTGGATGAATGGTGGAGTGTATTCTCTCATGTAAAAATAATAGATTTGTATTATAAGGGTGATGAAGTATAAGATTTGACCTCTGAAATTGAATATCATAAATAGGAAAAAAGTGAACTTATTTTTCCAACAAGATATTAAAATTATTATACTAGATATGATGGATTAATTGGATAATGTACTAGAGTTATAAACTGACATTATTGAATGGAAAAATGATTGTATGTACATTTATGCCTTCATTAATCAAAAATTTATTTCATTTGTGATGTCATTATTTCTCATTGTTATGTATATTTTATTTCTTTGTACTGTGAATCTGTTATATTTTTTCATTTTTTTCTGCATACAGTTTTTTTAATATATTTTTTGAGCATAATTTTATTTGATTAAATGGAAGGAATTGCAAGGAGGAAGTGTCATACTATTCCGTCGACAACACCGATAGATGACGATTCATCAGTCTCACTCCCCATGAATCTTGATCCATCAACCACTTTGCCCTCTACACACTCGTCAACTGTTTTATACTCTCACTGGAACTAACTCATCATTTTCATTTCTATAATAGTGAAACCAGTTTTCTATGGTATAACCTGGACAGGGCTAACCCATTGTAAATCAGAAATTGGGTAAATTATACCTGCCTCGAGCAATTTTTCAACCTCTTTTTTAACAACCTCCATAACGGTTGGATTGAGTCTCCTTTGTGGTTGCCTCACTGTTTTATCCCCATCCTCCAAAATAATCCTATTCATGCAAATGGAGGGGCTAATACCTGATATGTCAGCCAAGGTCCACCCAATTTCCCTGATGTTCTCCCTCAAAAGATTCAAAAGTTTTTCTTCATGTTCAAAAGGGAGATTGTTAGAATTGATAATAGGTAATTTCTCACCACTCAACAAGTATGAGTATTTGAGATTTGGTGGCAATGTCTTGAGTTATAGTGTAGGGGGGTGGTGTAAGGATGGAGACATAGAAGGAACTGAAATATGTGCCCAAAGAGCATCAATATCAGAATAGAGATCATCAAAATCAGATAATAAAGCATGAAATCCATCAGCATACTCAACAACCATGTCATAATCAGAGTGAACATGATAAAAATCAGAATATGAATCCACATAGAAATAAAATCCAAGAGAGGATTGTGTATCGACAACATGTGTGGAAGTTCTCTTAGACATCAAACTCGAACCAATACTCATAATCTCCCAAATCATAGGACAATCAAATTCCATGGAGGTTTTATTTGGTGGTATAAAATGGGAGATAAAAAAAGCAGAATGGTCCACTGAGGGGTACTTCATAGATTCCATGAAATTAAATACCACAACTTCATCTCCAAACACCATGGAAAGTGTACCCTCATTGACATTTATGATAGTTTTTTCAGTTTTGAGGAAGGGCCTACCAAAGATAATGGGGGAATTAGAACTCACCTAATCATCCTCCATGTTAAGCACATAAAAGTCTACTGGAAGGATCATGTCTCTTACCTGGACATGTACATCCTCAAGGACTCCCGATGGATATGTCGTATCTCTATTCGCCAACTGCACCACTATTCTCATTGACTTCAACTCACCAACATGTAAAGAAGAGAATACAAAGTGAGCCATCTCATTTATTGAAGCTCCTAAATCACAAAGAGAATCAGAGAAGGGAAACTCCCATATGGTACATGGGATGGTGAATGTCCCTAGATCCTTGCACTTTGTCGGCATTGTTAGATTTATTGTAATGAGTGTTGACACATTCCTTCCATGATTGATCCTCTCATTTCCCTTGAGCCCTCTTTGATTGGTGCAGTGTTCTTTTAAGAATTTGGTATACCTTGGGATTTGTTTTATGGATTCAAGTAGAGGAATGTTCATCTCCACACGCTTGAATGTGTCAAAAAACTCCTTTTGAATTGCTTCTTCAGCCATCTTCTTGGTTTGAACAACCATGTTTGGAAAAGGAAGGGGTTTAGGAGTAACATCATCAATATTTTTCTTACCTTTATCTTTCTCCTTGGATTTCTCATCAGTTGGTATGGAATGCAGCTTCTCTAGAGTTGATGTGAATCCCGGTGGAATGGTAGGTATAAATGTATCGTTCATTTTATTCCCACTTCTCAATGTGATGGCACTAACATTCCCCTTTGGATTTGGAGTGGGTTGGGAAGGTAGATTTTCATAATTCTTACTTACATGTTCATGGAGGGCAGTGGCAATCTAGCTCATTTGAGTCTTCAACTCCCTCAGCTCCGAACCTTGACTTTTCAGCTCATTCTGTTGATTAAGAACAATTTTATTCAAAAGGTCATCAGTGTTAGAATCTACCATGGGGGGGGGGATTCCATTGTTGTTGGCTTGTTGATTCTTGAGATTCAAATCTCCTTAGGGGTTGTTGGAAACCCTCCTGGTAAGGTAGAGGCTGCTGGATGTTTTGTTGAAAAGAGGGCCTTTGTTGTTGTCCAAAGCCATACCTCATGTCCAATTGATCCTTCCACCCTTGTTTGTATGTTGGATCAAACTTCTTTTGGGGATATGTTTGTTGTTGTTGTTGCTGATATGGTCTCCCAGGGAACACTGCTGCACAATCTTCTGTTTCTTGGAGTTGTGGGCAATAGTCAGTTGGGTGGCTTGTCTCAGTGAAAATACCACAAAGGCCTTGAAGGAGTGGGTTGGGATGTCTTTTGAGCCAAATAAATTTGCCTCGCCATAGTGGTAAATTATTCCAACTTGGAATCAATCAAATGACTTTCAAGAGAAGAAGTATTTACCTGATGTACTCCCCTGACATGTGGTGTACCTCTATCGCTAAATTGTTGGGAGTTTTGGGCCATCTTGTCGATAAATGCACGTGCGGCTACTGGCGTATTGTCCACCAATTCCCCTCCTGCTGCGACATCCACCGTGCTCCTCTACATAGGTGTGAGTCCTTCATAGAAGTACTGAATTAGGAGTTTCTCACTGATTTGGTGATGTGGACAGCTTTCACACAACTTCTTGAACTATTCCCAGTACTCATACATTAACTCCCCTTGGGCTTGTTTGATACCCGATATCCCCTTTTGAATGGATTTTGTCCTTTATGATGGAAAAAATATATGCAAGAAAAGATGTTTCAAATCATTCCAACATGTTACATCTTCAGGTTGGAAATAATACATCCAATCTTTTGCAGCTCCATCAAGTGAGAATGGGAATGCTCTTAATTTGATTTGATCTTCAGAAACATTTCTTGGTTTTAAGGTTGAGAAAACCAAATTAAATTCCTTATGGTGTTTGTTGGGATCCTCACCAGATATGCCATGAAACATTGGAAGAAGGTAAATTAATCCAGATTTCAATTCAAAGTCTGATTCGAGGTTCGGGTATGCAATAAATTTTTTTTGATAGTTAATATCCGGTGCAGTCAATTCTTGAATGGTTATATTAAGTTCATTTTCATTATTTTTATCCATTGGTTCTTATTTTAATTTGGACTTATAAGTGTTTCCAATTTCAGAATTCCTAGAGTGGAGGAATTCCCCAGTTGGGTAAATGTCGACACTTCCCGTAGACTGGGATTGACGGATTCGCGCCCTAGGGCTGCGTTCAATCTCTGGGTCAAGATCTAAGAGATCCTAGGGGTTAGTTCGTTCCATAAATCAAATAAATAAAACATGAAGTGAAAAAAAGTGGACTATAATAGAATGATAATATATTTGATTTGATGGTCCCAAAAAAAGAAAATATAAAACAAAAAAGGTAATTGAGAAAGGGGAGAGAAGAAGAAAATAAGAGAAGATAAAATATTAAAATAAAAGTAAAAAAATACCTCTAATTTGTTGAATAAAATACTTGCCTCCCCGAAAATGGAGCCAATTTGAAAGAGCACTATCATGGGTTCCCTCAAATGATTAGTGTGCTTTTGCAGTACTTAGATGCAGCAGAGTGGATGACCAAGGTCATCTCTCAAAGGAGGAACTGAATTAAAACAACTTTTTAGAGGTATTATAGAAATAAAATAAAAGAGAATAAAATTGAAACACTACTTAAAAGGATGGCGTTTGTTTATATTTTATAAATCTAGAAGAATTTTTCTAGAATAATATTGCATTTTTTCTGTTTTTAGTTTTAAAATAAAGTTTGATTAAAAAGAGACAACAAGAAGATATTTTTTTTAGAAAATATTTTAAAAGACGTAATCGATCTAACTCTACCTCTTCACTCTATTATTATTCATTATTATTTAAATTAACATTCACTTAATTATGATCCCTTAATTTGTTAAATCCATAACCCTATGATAATTAACTTTACCACGAAGATGAAGTGAATTTAACATTAGGCTAACTTCGGAACATGCAATCGCAACACCCTGCTTTGATTGATGTTCTATGATTATAATATGGTCAATGGTAAATTAAGGCACATAAACACTTTGGAAATTATGATTAATTGAGTATAGGGATTTTATTTGAACTCTATAAATTGATCACGTGTGGTCTTGTATCACCGATTAAAATCGCGCTCTCACAATTCACACAAATCCCGACCTCGCGCGTTTTGTGTTAATTGCTCAAGTGCTCACTTAGTTTCTTCTAATTTGAAAACTCAATTAATATATCATTTTTAGTGAATTACAGTAGTTCATTGATTCAAAATAAATTAATGAAAAAGGTGATAGGTATATCGATTACTAAAAATAACTACTCTTCTATTGGCGATGTAGTCATCATAGAAGAGAATTGCATTTGCAACGGTTTAGAATGGGTATAACCCAATAACGCTTCTACTCTTGAGTTCCAGCCCAAAGAGGAAGATTAATGAAGAATAAAAATAAACAAAATAGAGAAAAACAGAAGAAATTAAAGATGAACTAAGAAGTTTATTGAAAGATCAAAAACATCACAACAAAGAGGATGAAGAGAAGAGCAATTTAGAGGAGATCCTAGCTTGAAATATTACCTCCTACAATGGTGAATTTAAATGGAAAGGAACCACTTCACCTCTTCTCCCAATCATCTAAGTCACGTCCCAAACCCACCAATTGAGAAAAACACCAATTTATAGAGTGGTGGGGAGGCTAGGTTCAAAGTGGTTTCAAGTGTGAATGGGGAATATCGTCCAAATATTTTATTCCACATTTTATCGCCCATTTTACCACCAAAACGCGTGAATTGGATGGACTTCCAGAAGTATCCTATGTGAGGATATGGGTCCTCTATCTCCTCTAAAAATTTGGGCTCAATCCAAGCCCATATAAATGGGTTATGTCTGAAATACAGAAGCTTCTCCATTCTGGCGTGTCCATCCCACCTTTGACTTTATGGCCCAATTACTCCATCCAAATGCATTATTTTGATCTATTGGCCTCAATGAATGTTGTAGAAAATGAAGTAAGGAATATAGATAGAAATTATTAAGTTAAAATAATTCAAATAAATATATTTATGATTTAAATACTAAAGTGATTTTGAAAAGGTAAAACTGGAATTTTCATCAAATATTCAAATGAATGATCTAATCTCAAATACATTCTAATTGAACATATTTAACACAATGTGATGAAATTATATCATTTATTTTCAATAAAATATTCAAAAAAATAGTGTTTTATCAACTCCCCCACACTTACCGTTTTTCACTCCTGAGAAAAATCTCATATAAAGTAAACATCAATATCAAATCAAAACCAATTTTAAAACACATATCCTTGAGATCAAACAATTATACACCAAGTAACAAAATATATCATGCCTCATAAAAAATAATTATTTCAAGTTCTTCATTTATATCAATCAATATATTTCCATTTTATTTATCCTCTCATGCACAAAACACTTACCTCGCTTGAATTTTCTCTTTTCCCACAAATATCAATTTTTTTGCAATGTCTTTCTCATCCAAACTCATACAAGGGTCACCATAGGCTTGATAAATTCCTACATCGCCACCCGATGTGAGTCAAGGACATATGTTTATCATGAGGAATTTTCAGGTTTGTTCTATGGCTTTTGGTTGGTAGGATTTAGATGTGAAAAATTCTGAGGCTGAATGAGGAGGGCTTGACTCTTTTTGAAGCAAAATTTCATTAATCTAATTTTCACTTAAATATGGGCTTCTCCTCAATCCCCATAGTATCAATTCATCTCCATCATCATGAAAATTAATGGAATTTGCACACCATTCAACATTTCCGCAGTAAAAATGTCAATATTCTCGAACATGATTTTCTTAAAAGCTCTAGATAGGCACAAATTTCTATATCAATTAGAAGCTCCAGAAAAGGAATGGCTTCACTTATCATGAAAGCTCTAGAAAAGGAACATCTTCCAATATAATTATTTTCTTCAGCAGCAAGGATATCTCTTCAGAATTTAATTTTTCACCCAAAGTATCACAGAATGTGGTCGCACAACACAAGACAGCTTCCCCCACACTTAAACTCAACTAGATTATGCAATTTTACTTCAAGAGTTGGTTGGATAGGGAAAACTGGCTTGTAATGTGGCTAACCTAACAGGTTGTGCATGGATTATAAGGGCTAAAAGGATTAAATGTTCATGGTATGACATTATAAAAAGGATTCCTTGAAATAGGGGCATTAGTACAAAACAAATGCATCAATCATTTAAACATAAGTACCTCAAACCCTTATGTTTTGATAGAAATAAATCAAATTCTTGTTAAATAAAGCATGGTTTGGTTCTCTCAAGAAGTGAGGTGAATGTAAAGAATATGAAAATAATGGTTTAGAATCCTCACAAGAAACTGGTATCAAATATAAAGACAGTGAGATGTGGCCTGGGATACAAAATTCAGTGTACTTTTCATGAAATTACTAAATATTTGAACTTGAAAAAAAAATCATTTCAGCATTCATTTAAGCTTAGTTTCAAGGGTTAAATTTTTTAACTCATTGATATGCATTTAAAAATTTTTATGAGAATAATTTCCACTCAAAAATTTCAAAAACACAATGAAAATTGAAAAATAAAGACACAAAATTTGAAAAAAAACACACAATTTTTTTGAATTTTTTTTTGTTTTTTTAATCAGGAAAACAATTGATATTACTAAAATAAAAGGTTCCCTCCCCCACACTTAAAATATTGCATTGTCCTCAATGTGAACCCATGAGATGTTATATGCACATGAAATGCAGAATTTATAAATAGGACAAATAATATAAAAGTGAAAGGGTTAGGAACAGCCCGATGTACTCAAGTGATGATGGAGTCATGCAGTGTGATAAAATCCACTGCATTAGTAGGAAGTCCCTCAATGAATCTCTTCAAATGTTGCCCATTTACTGTAAAGATCCCTCATGTGTCCTCTTGTGTGATCTCCAATGCACCATAAGGAAAAACATTAGTCACAAAATAATAACCTAACCATCTGGAACGCATCTTAAAAGACATCAGCTTCAGTCGTGAACTATAGAAAAGGAATTTTTTCTCCAACACGAAACTCCCTTTGTTGGATCATTATATCATGAGCTGCTTTTTATTTTTCCATATAGAGACTTGATTTCTCATATAAAGACAATCTAATCTCCTCAATCTCTTGAATTTATAGCTTCCTTTGGATTCTATATTGGGCCAAATCCATGTTGCATTACATTATAGCCCGATTCTCAACTTCTACTGGGAGATGACATGCTTTCCCAAAAATAATCCGAAATGGGGACATACCAATGGGTGTCCTGTATGTTGTCATATAACCCCACAATGCATCATCCAAATGCTTTCTCCAATCCTTCCTATTTGGATGCACAGTTTTCTCCAAAATTTGTTTCAACTCACGATTTGAAACCTCATCTTGGCCATTTGTTTGGGGGTGGTATGGTGTTGATGTTTTGTTGGTCACCCCATACTTTTGAAGAAGGGAAGAAAGATTCCGATTGTAGAAATGTGTCCCTTGGTCATTGATGATAGTCTTTGGTACTCCAAACCTGCAAAAAATATATGCCTTCACAAAATCCACAACAACATGAGAATCATCAGTCTTAGTGCCCTTAGCATCCACCCATTTACTCACATAATCAACAGAAACCAAAATGTACAAAAAAACAAAACGAACTAGGAAAAGGACCCATAAAATCGATGCCCCATGCATCAAAAATCTCACAGACTAGTATGGGTTGTTGGGGAATCTTGTGTCTCCTAGAAATGTTCCATGTGTGTTGGCAACGAGAGCGTGACTTACAAAACAGATGGGCAACATGGAATAAGCTAGGCCAATATAATCCAGAGTCTAAAACATTCCTAGCTGTACGTTGGGGTCCAAAGTGTCCACCACAAGAAAGTGTATGGCAGAAATGAAAAACAGACTCAAACTCATGATTAGGAACACACCTCCTAATGACTTGGTCACTACACATGCGCCAGAGGTAAGGATCATCCCACACATAAAACCTAGACTCACTTTTTAATTTTTGGACTTTAAGCTTCTACAAATTTACTGGGATTTCAGAGAAAACAATGTAATTAACTAAATTAGCATACCAAGGATGCATACCTGAGATGGTATAGAGATGATCATCATGGAAAGTGTCCCGAAGTGGCACCTGGTCCAAGGTGTCACCCTCTAGTGTGTGAGTAAGCATACTCATGTGGTCTGTCACAAACTTCTCTGACCCCTTCTTGTATTTTATCTCGATGTCAAACTATTGAATAAGGACCATCCAACGGGTAAGTCGTGGCTTTGCATCTGGCTTCTTTAGGAGGTACCTCAAAGCTGCATGGTCAGAAAAAACAACTACTTTAGATCCCAATAAATATGAACAAAATTTTTCAATAGAAAATATAACATCAAGAAACTCCTTTTCTATTGTGGTATAGTTTGATTGGGTAGAATACAACGTCCTCGATGCATACGAAATCACATGTGAACGTCCCTACACCCTCTGAGATAAGACATCTCCAACCGCGAAGTTGGACGCATCACACATAAGTTCAATTAGAGGGTCCCACCGCAAGGGATGTATGATCAGTGGAGTGGTCAGACACTTATTTAGCTCATCAAATGATACCCTACATGAATCATAAAAATTGAAGTCAATATAATTTTGAAGCAATCTAGATAATGGTAGAGCGATCTTACTAAAATCTCTGATGATGCGTCGATAAAATCCAGTATGTCCAAGGAATGATCAAACATCACGCACACATGTAGGATATGGAAGGGATGAAATAATGACTACCTTAGATTTATCAACTTCAATGCCATGTTGTGAGACTATATGACCTAAGACAATTCCCTTTTCGACCATGAAATGACATTTTTCAAAATATAAGACCAAATTATTTTCAATACAATGATGCAACACATCACCCAAACTAGAGAGACATTCATCAAATGAGGATCCATAAACTGTAAAATCATCCATTAATACCTCCATGAAGGTAGCAATGAAATCTGAGAAAATACTCACCATGCATCTCTGGAAGGTACCTGGGGCATTGCAAAGTCCAAATGGAATCCTTCGGTAAGCAAAGGTACCGAATGGGCAGGTGAATGTCTTCTTCTCCTGGTCCTCTGCTCCAATGGGAACCTGAAAATAGCCAAGAAATCCATCCAAGAAACAATAGTGTGTCTTCCCAGCTAGTCTCTCAAGCATCTAATCAATAAATGGGAGGGGTAAATGGTCCTTACGAGTGGATTGATTTAGTTTCCTATAATCAATTCACACTCGCCAACTATTTTGTACTCTCACAGGAACTAACTCATCATTTTCATTTTTTATAACAGTGAAACCAGTTTTATTTGGTACAACCTGGACAGGGCTAACCCATTGTGAGTCAGAAATAGGGTAAATTATACCTGCCTCAAGCAATTTTTCAACCTCTTTTTTATCAACATCTAGAAGGGTTGGATTGAGTCTCCTTTGTGGATGCCTAACCGGTTTAGCCCCATCCTCCAAAAGAATCCTATGCATGAAAATGGAGGGGCTAATACCTGATATGTCAGCGAAGGTCCACCCGATTTCCCTTATGTTCTCCCTCAAAAGGTTCAAAAGTTTTTCTTCATGTTCAAAAGGGAGATTGTTATCAATGATAATAGGTAATTTCTCACCACTCAACAAGAATTATTATTTTAGATTTAGTGGAAATGTCTTGAGTTCCAGTGTAGGGGGTGGTGTATGGATGGAGACATAGAAGGAAATGAAATATGTACACAAAGAGCATCAGTATCAGAATAGACATCATCAAAATCAGAGAATAAAGCATCAAATCCATCAGCATACTCAACATCCATGTCATAATCAGAGTGAGCATGATCAAAATCAGAATATGAATCCATATAAAAATCAAATCCAAGAGAGTATTGTGTATCAGCAACATGTGTGGAAGTGATCTTAGACATCAAACTCGAACCAATACTCATTATCTCCCAAAGCATAGGACAATAAAATTTTATGGAGTTTTTATTTGGTGGTTCAAAATGGGAGATAAAAGAAGCAGAATGGTCCTCTGAGGGGTACTTCATGGATTCCATGACATTAAATACCACAACTTCATCTCCAAACTGCATGGAAAGTGTACCCTAATTGACATTTCTGATTGTTTTTTCATTTTTGAGGAAGGACCTACCTAAGATAATGGGGGCATGAGAAATTACCTAATCATCCTCTATGTTAAGCACATAGAAGTCTGCTGGAAAGATCATGTCTCTTACTCGGACAAATGCATCCTCAAGGACTCCCGCTGGATATGTCGTAGCTCTATTCGCCAACTGCACCACTACTCACATCGGCTTCAACTCACCAACCTATAAAGAAGAGAATACAGAGTGAGGAATCACATTTATTGAAGCTCCTAAATAACAAATATCTTCAAATAAGTGAAACTCTCCTATGGTACATGTGATGGTTAATGTCCATGGATCCTTGCACTTTTTCAGCATTGCTAGAGTTGGTGTAATGAGTACTGATACATTTCTTCCAAGATTGATCCTTTCATTTCCCTTTATCCCTCTTCGATTGGTGCAGAGTTCTTTTAAGAATTTGGCATACCTTGGGATTTTTTTTATGGTTTCATGTAGAGTAATGTTGATCTGCACACACTTGAATGTGTCAAAAACCTCATTTTCATTGCTTCTTCAGCCATCTTCTTGGTTTGAACAGCCCTGTTTAGAAAAGGAAGGGGTTTAGGAGGAACATCATCAATCTTTTTCTTACCATTATCTTTCTCCTTGGATTTATCATCAGTTAGTATGGAATGTGGCTTCTCTGAAGTTGAGGTGAATCCCGGTGGAATGGTAGGTACAGATGTATCGTTCATTTGCTTCCCACTTCTCAATGTGATGGAACTAACATTCCCCTTTGGATTTGGAGTGGGTTGGGAAGGTAGATTTCTAGAATTCTTACTTACAAGTTCATGGATGGCGGCGGAAATCTTGATCATTTGAGTCTTCAACTCCCTCAACTCCGAACCTTGACTTTTCAGATCATTCTGTTGATTAAGGACAATTTGCTTCAAAAGGTCATCCGTGTTAGAATCTACCTTGGGCGCGGTATTCCCTTGTTTTTGGCTTGTTGATGCTTGAGATTCAAATCTCCTTTGGGGTTGTAGGAAACTCTGCTGGTAAGGCGGAGGCTGCTGGATGTTCTGTTGAAAAGAGGGCCTTTTTTTGTCCAGATCCATACCTCATGTCCAATTGATCCTTCACCCTTGGTTGTATGTTGGATCAAACAACTTTTGGGGATATGTTTGTTGTTTTTGTTGCTGATATGGTCTCCCAGGGAACACTACTGCACAATCTTTTGTTTCTTGGAGTTGTGGGAAACAGTCAGTTGGGTGGCTTGTCTCAGTGAAAATACCACAATGCCATGAAGGTGTGGGATGGGATTTGTTTTGAGCCAAAGCAATCTGCCTCACCATAGTGGTCAATTCTTCTAAGTTGGTATCAATCAAATGACTTTCAAGAGAAGTATGACTTACCTGATGTACTCCCCTGACATGTGGTGTACCTCTATCACCAAATTGTTGGGAGTTTTGGGCCATCATGTCGATCAATGCATGTGCGGCTACTGGCGTCTTGTCCACCAATGCCCTTCCTACTGTGGAATCCACCATGCACCTCTCCATAGGTGTGAGTCCTTCATAGAAGTACTGAATGAGGAGTTGGTCACTGATTTGGTGATGTGGACAGCGTGCACACAACTTATTGAATTGTTCCTAGTACTTATACAATGACTCCCCTTGGGCTTGTTTGATACTCGATATCTCATTTCAAATGGATGTTTTCCTTGATGCTGGAAAAAAATCTTTGCAAGAAAAGACATTTCAAATCATTCCAACATGTTACATCATTAGGTTGTAAATAATACATCTAATCTTTTGCAACTTCATCAAGTGATAATGGGAATGAACTTAATTTGATTTTATCTTCAAGAAACATTTCTTGGTTTTATGGTTGAGAAAACCACATTAAATTCCTTAAGGTGATTGTTGGGATCCTAACCAGATAAGCCATGAAACATTGGAAGAAGGTAAATTAATCCAGATTTCAATTCAAAGTCCGTTTCGAGGTTCGGGTATGCAATAAAATTTGGTTGATATTTAATATCCGGTGCAGCCAACTATCGAATGGTTCTATTAAATTCATTTCCATTATTTTCATCCATTGGTTATTGTTTTAATTTATACATATAAGTGTTTACAATTTCAAAATTTCTAGAGTAGAGGAATTCCCTAGTTGGGTAAATGTCGACACTTCCTGTAGACTGAGAATGACGGATTCACACCCTAAGACTTCATTCAATCTCAGGGTCAAGATCTAAGAGATCCTCAGGATTAGTTCGTGTCATAAATCAAAGAGATAAAAAAATGATGTAAAGAAAAGTGGACCATAATAGAATGATAATAAGTTTGATTTGATGGTCCCAAAAAAATTATAAAACCAAAAATATAATTGAGAAAGGGGAAAGAAGAAAGAAAGAAGAGAATATAAAATATTAAAGTAAAAGTAAAAAAAATCTCTAATTAGTTGAATAAAATACTTGCCTCTCCGGAAATAGTGACAATTTGAAAGAGCACTGTCGTGGGTGCCCTCAAATGATTAGTGTGATTTTGGGGTACTTAGGTGCAGCAAAGTGGATGACCAAGGTCGTCCCTCAAAGGAGGAAGTGAATTAAAACAACTTTTTAAAGCTATTCTAGAAATAAAATAAAATATTATAAAATTGAAACACAAATTAAAAGTATGGGGGTTGTTTATAGATTATAAATCTAGAAGAATTTTGATGAAAGAATATTGCAATTTTTCTGTTTTTAGTTTTAAAATGAAGTTTGATTAAAAAGACAGAACAAGAAGATATTTTTTTAGAAAATATTTTAAAAGGCATAATCGATATAACTATACCTCTTCACTCTATCATTAATTATTATCATTTAAATTAAAATTCACTTAATTATGATCCATTAATTTGTTAAATCCAAAACCCTACAAGAATTAACTTTACCACAAAGATGAAGTGAATTTAACCCTAGGCTAACTTGGGAACATGCAATCGCAACACACTACTTTGATTGATGTTCTAAGATTATCTTATGTTCAGAGGTAAATTAAGGCACATAACCACTCTGTAAATGAGTATTAATTGATTTTAGGTATTGTATTTGTACTCTACAAATTGATCCCGTGTGGTCTTGTATTACTGATTAAGATCGCGCTCTCACAATTCAGACAAATCCCGACCTCACATGTTTTGTGTTAATTGGTCAAGTGCTCAATTAGTTTATTCTAATTTGAAAACATAATTAATGGATCGTGTTTATTGAATTACATTAGATCATTGATTCAATATAAATGAGTTAATAAGGTGAGAGGTAGATCGGTTACTAAAAATAAATACTCTTCTATGAGCGGTGTAGTCATCGTAGAAGTGAATTGAATTTGCAACGGTTTAGAATGGGTATAACCCAATCACACTTCTACTATTGTGTTCCAATCCAAAGAGTAAGATAAATGAAGAATAAAAATTAACAAAACAGAGAAAAATAGTAGAAATTAAAGAGGAACTAAGAAGTTTATTGAAAGAGAAAAAAACATTACCACAAAGAGGAGGAAGAGAAGAGAAATTTGGAGGAGATCCTAGCTTGAAAGCTTCCCTCTTCCAATGGTGAATTAAAATGGCAAGGAACCACTTAATCTCTGCTCCCAATCCTATATGTCACGTCACAACTCCACCAAATGAGAAAAAAACCAATTTATAGAGTGGTGGGGAGGCTAGGTTCAAAGTGGTTTCAAGTGTGAATGGAGAATCTCAGCCAAATATTTTAGTCCAACTTTCACCGACCATTTGACCACAAAACGCGTGAATTTTCCAGACTTCCAAAGGGTTCATATATGCAGATATGGTTTCTCCATCTCCTCTGAAAATATGGGCTCAATCCAATCCCATATGAATGAGTTATGGCCGAAATACAGAAGCTTCTCCATTCTTGCGTGTCCAGCCCACCTTTGACTTTATGGCCTAATTACTCCATCCAAATGCATTCTTTTGATCTAGTGTCATGAATTAAAGTTGTATCCCATGAAGTAAGGAACATAGTTACAAAATATTAAGTTCAAATAATTTAAATTAAAATATTTATGATTGAAATACTACTGTGATTTTAAAAGGGTAAAACTGGCATTTTCATCAAATATTCAAATGAATGATCTAATCCCAAATAATTTCTAATTGAACATATTTACCACAATGTGAGGAAATTATATCATTTATCTTAAATAAAATATTCAATAAAATAGTGTTTTATCAGTCCTAATACCTAAGAACATTTACCCTTGGGCTAAACAGAACCTCGCCCTCAGGCAAATTAGAACCACGCCCTCAGGCCTTGCCCTCAGGAAAAAAAGAACCATGCCCTCAGGCCTCACAATCAATCCTTTACCTCAGGAGAAATATAACCACACCCTAGGGCCAATCAATAACAATTCCCTCAGGCAAATTAGTAACCACACCAGCAGGAAAATCAGTAACCACACCCTCAGGAAAATAAAGTAACCATGCCATCAATAGTTATACATATTAATTAGATTACCTATACAATCCTAGGTATTTAATTTGTCAAATACTCATACATAAGATACCCCAAACCTGGGCGCATAACACAACAGTATACAAAAACACTCAACAATTGGAATTAAACATCAGACCACATAACTTGATCTCCTCTGATCAATATACCTAAACGATGACTCCTAAATCATCTGTGAATGTTGTAGATCTGGTATAAATGAAAATGTGTTCAAGCCCAAAAAAACATCCCCTCAGGAATGAATTGGAAGGAAGGGTTCAGTAAGAGTGAAGAAAATCACATGCACTGTTCAAACAAGACCGTCAGTGAAGGAGTCCGAGTTTTAGTGTGCATTCTGGAGCTCCTCTAAGCTCTATCTCTACCTCCCATACTCTTCTGATGTCCTATGCTTCCTCTGTCGAAATAGGAGACTACTTCCCGTTTTAAGAGAAAAAAAACTACCCAGTGTGTACTCTTAAGTACACAGTGTGTAATTTTCACTTTTCGAACTGTTCCTCTGGAGGCTACTTTTCATTGCTGCGTTGTTCATCTGTTGACATGATTACATGACATATATTTCTGAATACACAAATTATAATATTTCTCAGTTGGATTCTACTCCCAATGCCATACTGTTCACCTATCGACTGATTACACGGTGTGAATATACTAAGTACACGACATGTAGTCAAATTTTACACCTTCATCGATGAAAGGCCTACATGCCCTGTGTACTCATCCCACACGGCCAAAGTAAACGGTGTGTGGAAAAGCACACAGCGTGTACCCATAATATTTTGGATTTTTCCCTATATTCCTTATTTTCTCAAAAACACTTAAGGAAAGAGGAAATGAACAAACCTGTAACTCAAGAACAAGAACCCGGTTCATATAGAATTTGTCACACAAACTGTTGGACAACTCCTGTATTAATCATGTTTCAATGATCAAAAATTCTATTCAGTCTATAAACCTTATTACCATTATGTAATCTATATCACATCAAATGAACATTTGTTTAGTAAAAGCTATCCAAAAATCTTAAGTGCTATACACTCAGTTTGGTTACTATACACTATCTTTTGATTCACATTATAATTATTTATCTGAAAAATTATTAAGTTTAATCCATTTCATAAATATCAATGCTGAAGTCTATAAATAGATATTTTCCTAAGTCTAATACACCATGACCAGGAGACATTGTGAACAAGTATACACTGTGAAATCCAAACACCGTGACCATGAGACACCCTGACCATGAGAAACCATGAACAAGCAGACACCGTGACATCCAGACACTATGACCATGAGACACCGTGACCGGGAGACACCGTGAATAAGCATGCACCATGACCACAAGACAATGTGACCAATCCAGACACCGTGTGAAGGAGACACCGTTTATATGACATATTGTGACACCATTTCATAATCTTCGTTGTTTTTCAAATTAATATCTATTTGTCATATTTTATTATTTTAAATGCACCGACAAAATTAATATTTCATTGTACACATGAAATCTGACTATACAAGGTATGAGGTGCAGAATATATGCAACATGTTGGCTCAAACACATGAAATCCAAGATAAATGAATAGTGCATCCAAGAAACAAAAAAGATACTGAAAAGAGAAACAAGTGGTTGGGTGTGAGCATAAGAAAGAAGAATACACCTAGAGAGTTGTTTAAGAATGAATTTTCTCATGGATCTCAATGATTCTGATGAACACACGAAGCGTACTTGAATCCCATAATTGAGAACATCTTTGCACTTTCAAACATCATGATGAATACAAGCCAGATCTGTCTGACTGATGACTCTCTATTTTCCATATGAGGACTTCATTTCCACATCTTCTTCATCTCAGAAGTCTAGAGCTGAAAAGATTAACATTAATGGAATTTCTAAACATATCAAAATATTTCAACACTGTTGTGTGTCATTTCACTAGATTTCTAGCAGTGTGTGTATCTCTATAATGACATACTCTGTCTCGTGCATTAAACTGAAGGATACAAGACATCCTTACTCAAATATCTTTTTACACTTGTGTATACCCACGAATAAGTGTGGAAGAGGTCCATGTGTGTCCTGGTTGTTTGTACCCACGGAGAACTGTAGAAGAGGTCCCTCTATGACCTAGACAATCCAATGTACTATTGTTAACCCTGATCAATTTTTTGGATCATGTTTATTAATATAAACTACTTTTCTTAAGGTGACCACCAAGTGGAGTGGACTAGGTCTCGGCTTGAGACTGAACCACTTGTTTCATATCCATTGTGCTACTTAATTTAGTCTTCTCTATTTTACTACTTTATTGTATAATTTAGAAATCACTAAATTCTCTTTGATAGTTAATCTTAGAAGGAAGTTATAATTGTCTTGTATTAGTATAATATCTTCAAAAGTAATATTAATAAATGATCTTAATATTATTGAGAACTAATCAATCTTCTAAGAAGTTATTTAAATAATCAAACATTTATAATAGTATATCCTTGATTAAATGGGTAGTATTTAACCTTTTGGGGAACCCTTTTAGGAATAATTTTTAACCAAAATTTTTTTATAGATACTCAATTCACCCCCACTCTTGATAATCTACTCCGACCAACATTTGGTATCAGAGGCAGTTTGTTAAAAAATCTGTTTAACCTAATTCAACTACGATTGTAGTTGTACATTGAAGATTTTTAAATTTCTATTAATTATAAATTTCTAACTCCATCAATGTATTTCTGTATTAGGGATAATAGATTGGAAGGTGCTACAACCAACAGACCACCATTCTTTAATAGAACCAACTATGTTCAATGGATAATTAAAATGAAATTGCATTTAGAGAGTGTGGGTTTTGAAATTTGGTCTTCCATTATAGATGAATATATTATTTCAGCTACTGATAGAATCAAATGGGATGAAACTATAAAAATTTCATACAATAACAATTTCAATGCTATGAATGATTTATACTGCTCCTTAGGATATGAGGAATTCAATAAAAACATTCTTGTAAGAGTGCCCCTAAATTTGGGGATACCCTATTTGTCTCACATGGAGGAACATCTAGTGTAATAGAAATGAGACTTAATAATTATATGATTAAATATGAAAACATTAAAATGAAACCTAATGAGCCTATCTATGACATGTATCTTAGGATCATTGATATTGTCAACACAATGATTCCTCCTGGAAGAGAAGTCACTGCCTAGGAACCGATCATGATAATTATTAGATGTCCACGTGATAGATGGAGATGAACCTCTTTCTATATTAATGAATCATGCAACCTAATCAAGATACATGTAAAATAACTCATTGGGAAACTGATGATTAATGAAGAAGATCTTAAATTCAACAAGGAAGAGAAGGATGAACCAGAAAAGGAAATATATTGCATTCAAAACCACCACCTCTAAACACAAAGACAAAGGGATATTGGAAGCTTCTGTAGAACGTTCCAATAGTGAAAAATCATCACCTAATAGTGATGAGGAGATGGCTCAATTATCTAGTCAATTCAATAAATTTTACAAGAAGAAGAACTTTTTCCGAAAGCCTAGCTTCAAGGGAAAATATTACCAAAAAGGAAGTTGGAAGAAGTATTGGAAAAGAAGTGACAAGACTGATGAGATATTATACTATGAATGTAAGTGAAAAGGACATATCAAGGATGAATGTCCAAATCACAAGTACAAAAAGATATATGAGGACAAGTATAGGAAGTATAAAAAGGCAATTAAAGAAACCAAGAGTGCTTTTGAGGATAGTTCAAGCGACTCACAAACATCACATTATGAACAAGCTGAAAAATCCAATATGTGTTTTATGAAAAACACATATGAAGTAAAACTGGACTCTCATATACATAATTCATACTATTCTGGATATGAGAGTGACTATGAAAATATGACAGATGAAGAAATGTTTGAATATTGTAACACGCTTGAAGAAAAATGAAATGAACTAAAAGGAAAATATAAATCATTGAAGAAATAGTATGCTCTTACTGTGATTGTTAAATAAGAACTCACAACTGAAAAAGAGAAAAATGATCAACTGCTCAAAGAGAACAACAAATTTAAAATGTATAATGAGCAATTGAGTAATGACCTAGAAAAGTTTACTAGTGAGAAAAATAACCATACTCAAATTCTATGAAAAAAAATTTCCCCAAAATACTGCACATTCATTGGGTATAAACCTCTCAAAAAAATATTTGTTGAACAATTTTTTTTTCTAAATCTAGGATATATAGTTTTACTCTCAATTCTAGACACAAATCAACTAATTCAATTGATGAAACACGTTCTACAGTTTCATGTTTTCTTGTACCAAATAGAGATTATTTTTCAAATACTTTACAAAATTCGTATAAGAAACTTGTGAGGTAGATATGGGTTCCTAATGCACTTATTACTAATATTACTCGACCCAAACAAGTATAGGTACCATGATTTATTTTTTCTTATTCATTTTATAGGAAATATTATTAAACAGTTTCTATAAAAGATTATGGTACTTGGATAGTGGATGTTCAAGACACATGAAAGGAGACTACAAATACATCAATAATCTAACAAAAATAGACGGTGTACATGTAACATTTGGTGACAATGCCAAAGAAATGATTATTGGCCTCATCCAAATCGGTAACTCTAACTCAATTTTAATTTCTAATGTATTATTTGTTTATAGATTAAAATATAATCTATTTAGTAAATAACAATTATTTGATGATGGATTTCATTTTAGATTTAAAAATGATGTTTTCAATGTCGTTAATTTTAAAGAAGAATTATTGTTATCTACATTAAGAAATGAAAATGTTTACTTTGTTATCGTAGATTCCTTAGCTTCTTAAAATGATTTATGTTTAAGTGTATTTCATAAAGAGTCGTGGCTCTGGCATAGGATACTAGGACACTGTAACATTCTCTCCCATAGAAATCCAACGAGAAAATATTTAGTTAAAGACTTACCCAAACTTGAGTATAGAAATGAAACAGTGTGTAATCCTTGTCAAAAGGGAAGACACCACAAAATTGTTTTCAAACTAATGTAAGAAGTGTCAACTTCTCAACCTATCGAACTGGTACACATGGATTTGTTTGGAACATCTAGAGTTTCTAGTTTAAATGGGAAGAAAAATGTTTATGTTCTTATAAATTACTTATCTAGATATACTTGGACCTTCTTTATGGCTCACAATAGTGAAGTCTTATCTTATTTTACTAAATATTCCAAGTATATGGAAAATCATAGTGGACATAGAATTAAATCCTTATGAATTGATCATGGTCGTGAGTATGATAATCTCGAGTTTGAATCCTTTGGCTCACAAAACGGTTATAGTAACAATTTCTCTACCCCTAGAACACCTCAACAAAATGGATTTGTAAAAAGAAGAAATAAATCACTGCAAGAGATTTCTAGAATAATGCTTAGTGAATATGTCCTACTTATTTATTTTTGTGTTCAAACTGTCAATACAGAATGCTACATAACTAATTGAGTGTTGATCAGACCTATTCTTAAAATGGCTCTTAATGAGTTTTGGGACAATCGAAAACTGACGGTTAACTACTTCAATGTTTTTGGTTTCAATGTCAATAACCTTAATACTAAGGAAATACCTGAAAAGTTTTCATCCAAGAGTGATAAAGGTATCTTTTTTTGATATTCTATAACTAGTAAAGCCTATAGAGTGTTCAATAAAATAACTATATGTGTGGAAGAGTCTATCCATGTCAAATTTGATGAAACAGACCCACATGAGCCTAAATCCATTCTAGAGAATCTGGAGAATGATGCATCATATCTGGACATTAATCCAAAATCCTTAATCCTTTATGTGAAAGAATCTATGAAAACTTCATTTTCAGGAATTTCATTAGACTCAAGTCACAATGAACATGAACCTATTGATGAACCTAAAATAAATAGTCCCTCCTTTTCTAGAGCTGTTACAATTCTTAAGAACCATCTTTTAAATGATGTTGTAGGATACTTAGAGAAAGGAACTCAAACTATAGCCTCTCTTAAAAATCAGGTTTAATATGAAGTCATCGTGTCACAACTAGAACATGAAATCATTAATGATTATATAAATGATGAATTTTAGGGGATGGCTATGCAAGAATAACTTAATCAGTTTGAAAGAAACTAAATTTGGAAACTCATTGAAAGACCCAAGGACACATTCACCTGAAGCATTAAATGGTTGTTTCGAAATAAGGTAGATGAATCTGGGAACATAGTTATAAACAAGGCTAGATCGGTTTCACAATGCTATAGTCAAGAAAAATGAATTGTCTATGAGGAGACCTTTGAACCAGTAGCTAGACATGAAGCCATCAGAATCCTTCTTGATTACGCTGCACATCTAAATTTCAAACTATATCAAATGGATGATAAGAGTGCATTTTTAAATGTGTATATAGTGGATGATTCCTTTGTTGAACAACCTCTTTGTTTCACAAACCCCCATTTTCCAAATCATGTTTTTAATTTATCAAAATCATTATATGGTTTAAAACAAGCTCCAAGTCCCTGGTATGATCAGTTGAGTACTTTCCTTATTTCCAATGGTTTTAAAAAAGGAATAGTTGATCCAAAAAAATTTATAAAAGGAATTTCTAATGATTTTTTAGTTGTTCAAATTTATGTAGATGAAATTATCTTTGGATCTTCATGAAATTATTTATGTGTTGATTTTTTTATAATGATGAAAAATGAATTTGAAATGAGTTTAATGGGTGAACTAAAATTCTTTCTCGGATTTCAAATCATTCAAAATAATGATGGTATTATTTTAACTCAAAGTAAATATACTAGAGATATTGTAAATTTTTTGGGATTAGACAGAACTAAATGTAGTGACACTCCATTGAGTATCACATGTAAGTTGGATCTTGATGAGGATGGAAAATCTTTTGATCAAACCGCTTATAAAGAAATGATTGGAATTTTACAGTAGTTAACTGCTTGTTGACCTGGGATTATGTTTAGTGTGTGTATTTGTTCACGTTTTCATGAAAATCCTAAGGACTCTCATTTAACTACTATAAATAGAATTTTTAAATACCTCAAGCATTCACCCAATCTAGGATTGTTCTATCCTAGAGCACAATCATTTGAATTAGTTAGTGATTTTGATGCTGACTTCGGTGGATGTAAGTTAGATAGAAAAATCCCCTATTGAACATGAAACCTTTTAGGAATATAAATTGTATCATGGTGTAGTATAAAAAAAATTCTATTGTATTATCTACTGAAAAAGATGAATATATAGCTGCTGGCAGTTTTTATGAAAAAATATTGTTGATGAAACACACATTAGTAGATTATGGATATCATCATAACATTAAATTTTTATTTCAAAGGGAAAGGAGCAAGGGAAACATGCAAAACAAGAAAGGCCTATGGGGGTCTAAAGTAGTGGAGACCAAGGGCATCCCCTTGAATCAGATTCACCCCCTCGGGTTTAAAGCTAGATATTGTTTGAAGGAATGTGACATTAGAGCCTTGGATGGACAAGTAAGCAAGATGATCTGCGACCTTGTTCCCCTCCCTCCATGTGTGGGTTACACGTGAATTTTTGTTGATGAGGGTTCTGCACTTCCTGGTCGTGTAAGAAACTGCCCACGGAGTGGTCCCTTTCCCCTACATGGCTTCATGAATAACCTTGGAATCAGTTTTGACATGGTAAAGTTCTATCTTTCGTTGTTTCAGAGATTACGTCCTGTTAATACAGCCTTGGCCTCGGCTTGCAAGGAATTACCTACTCCATAGTGGGCTGTGAAAGCAAGAATTACACTACCTCGGGAGTCGTGGACCACCCCTCCCCCATGCATCTCCCCTGCGCTGTAAGAGCCATCCGTGTTGAGTTTGAAACCATTGTCGGGGGGCTTCGACCGCACCCAATGGCCCTTCTTGGTGAGGGTTTGGGCCATAGGAGGGAGAACTTGAAGCATCCTTAGGGAAGGAGCATCCTTCAAGCCACTGGAAATATTGACCAGGTCGGTCAGGAGGCATCTTGCACGGACAGTGATAGGCCTCCCTGTTGGAGAAGACCCCTCATAGCGCGCCTGGTTTCGCGCTTTCCACAGGAACCAAAAACCAGTGTTGAAGATGATGGTGTGGGCCATCATTTCCTGCCTTCTATTATTTGTTCCCTAAAACCAGCGTTGCAAGAAAGTTCCATCCTGGGGATCGTGGGAGAGAGCAGCAGTGAAACCACCGAAGTACCACCAGACGTCCTGAGCCCAGCCGCCTTCGAATAATATGTGGTTAATAATTTCTTCCTTTTTATTACTACAACACTGAAAACTCGATGCCAGAGGGATGCCCAGATTTTTGATGTTATCATCCGTAGGGAGAGCCTGGTTCCTCATTCTCCAGATTAAAACGTTATATTTTGTTGGAATCTTACCGCACCACAATATCTCATTCCATGCATTATGATGATCTTGGTAGGTGAAGATTTTGTGGAAGTCCCTTATCGTGAACTTCCCTGAAGTGGATGGGGTGAAAACACAAATGTCCGGATCAGCGTTCAAGGATATTAGCTCATAAATACCGAACTGGCCCCCATTCAGTAAGGCCTTGATAAAATGCGGGTAATGGTTTTCCTCTTTAAAGTAAATATCAGGTATTGGACATCAAGGGATGCCAAGCGCATCCCCATCCTAGTTGCAATGCCATAAACTGATGTTTCCCTCTCCAACAACCCAACGAGAGTTATCCTGGAGGCTCGGGATGAGGGGGGATATCCTAGCCCAGAGAGGGGATCCATGAGTGCCCACCATATCCACTATACTTCTAGAAAACTGTGACATTACCTTCCCCCAAAGCGTACATTCTTCAATGACTTCCCACGCAAGTTTAGCATACATGCCCTGGATCGTGTCACTTAACCTTCTAACATTGATCCTGCCCTCAATGATAGGTCTGGCCATCTTGTCCCATGATGACCAATGCCTTTTGCCATCAGAGAGAGCATCCCAAATAAAGCTGGCCAAGACCTTATCAATAGCTCTAATGACTCCCTTCGGCACGTGCGTTGAAGCCATCGCATGTATAGGGATAACAGACAATACGCTGTTCACCAAAGCTATCCGGACCCCAAAAGAGAGGTAATGATTTTTCCAGTTAAAGATCCTGCTAGTGATCCTGTTCACAACCTGATCAATGTCTCGGATTCTCAATCTTTCTGAAGCAATCGGGGTGCCTAGGTACTCCATTGGAAAGGTTCCATGCTGCATAGTAAGCCTTCTGCACAAATGTGTGGCCCTTCTGGAAGTACAATTGTTTGAGATATACTGTTTGCTTTTGGATTTGTTGATAAGTTGGCCACTCCAATAACAGTACTCCTCCAGAATCATGTAGAGCCTACGGATAGAACTTTTTCCAGCATTGGAGAAGACAATCGTATCATCAGCAAACATCAAGTGGGATATATGGTGGAGATTCATTTTTCTACGAAAAGGAATGATATCCCCACTGGATATTGCCTTGTTAATAAGATGGCTACGAAAGTCCTGCATGAGGATGAAAATACTTGGAGATAGGGGGTCTCCTTGCCGAAGCCCATGTGTTTCCTTGATGAAACCATGGGTTCTCCCCGAGAAATAAACCGCCATCCATGAGGAGTTGAAGCATCTAAAAATGAGATCAACGACTCGGGAGGATAAGCCCATTCTCGCAAACACCCTGTTAATAAAACCCCATTCCATCCTGTCGTAAGCCTTGCTCATGTCCAACTTAATAGCCAAGTTGGATCTGTGAGTTTTCATGTTGATGTCTCTCACCATTTCATGTGATAAGGCGATGGCACCTTGGATGGAACGTCCCCTCACAAAGCCATGTTGTTCCATTGAAACCCAGTTGGGAAGGTACTTGGAGAGTCTCAAGTTGATAGTACATGCCAGAATTTTGTATGGAAAATTGCACATGCTCACTAGCCTGTAATCATACATGGAGAAGGGGTCCTTGGTCTTGGGTATCAGCACTAGAGTTGTATCACTGACCACCCTCGGAAGAGTTCCCCCTAGAAGAAGTCCTGAACTACAGCCACTATATTGCTTTTGACCAGCTCCCACGATGCTCTGTAAAATGATCATGGAGAGCAATCAGGCCCCAGCGCGCTATCACTGTTAAGGTGCATCATCACATCTTTGATTTCCCATTAATCTGGCAAGGCATCCAGTAGGTCATTTTCCTGTGTGGTAATGAGGCGAGGGATCACATCCCCGAGATTAGCACTGCCTCCGGGGTAACCATGTAGCATCCTCTCATTTAGACCAGCCAAGAGATTCTTGAAGACTGTGTGTGCCATCGCCCCAAACACTTCTCTGTCGTCGGTATATGACCCATCCTCAAGTAATATATTAGGTTTTGATACACAACTTTTCTCCCTGATGCAAGCATGTAAATATACAGAATTATTATCCCCCTCTCGGAGCCATTTGATCCTTGAGTTTTCCCTGGCCTTGCGTTCCTCCAAAAGAATCATCTCCACTAGGTTGCTCTTTTTCTCCACCAAGGAAGTGAACGTCACCTCGTTCCATCCCTCCTCGAAACTAACTTCATGACGTTCAATTTCCGGCTTGAGCTCCTCAGTATTTTAAACCACAGAGGGTAGATCGTTAGCCCACACCTTCATTCTAAGCTTATGTCTCCTAAGCTTGTTGTGCAACATCGCCCAATAGTCCCCTTGAGGAGGGCCTCCCCAAAACTTTGTTACCAAATCTTGGTAGCCAGGCATGCGAGTCCAGTGATTTGAGAACCTGAACCTGCTATTGGAGTCCTGCCTTTGAGAAAGTAAAACAAGCAAAGGAGAATGATCAGATATTCCATGAACCAGGTGATTGACTGTGGCATTAGGAAAGCTACTGATGGCATGCAAGTTAGCCAAGCAGCGGTCCAGCCTGCACCAGCATCGCATGCTCCCTTCTTGGTATTTGCACCATGTGTAGCGATCTCTAGATAATCCCATATCTTCTAGGCCATTAGCCCCCATGAACTGAGAAAAATCCATACTCGCTTTCTGAGGGAAAGCTCATATGTACTTCTTTTCATTCGGTTCTGTAATGGTGTTTAAATCCCCACCAATGATCCAGGGAAGATCCCCTGGGTTGAAGATGCTGAGATAGTTCCATAAAGACCCCCTCCTTTTCATATCACAACTTCCATACACAAAACACACTAAGAAGTGGGAAGTACCATGCCAAACCATTGTTATAATGATTTGGTCGCCCACCTGCACCAAGTCCACCATTGTGTCTTTATTCCAAAATATCCAAATGTGCCGATTCATAGGGTCTGCATTCATGGATGCATGCATCTTGATTTTCCGAGTGAACTCCTTGAGTTTGGCAGGGTTTTGCTTATGTTCATGGATGGCCACAGTGCATGCCATGTTCTTCCTAGATTCTGAAGCTATGTAATCCGACGTAACTCGCCCCTCTAGGCCACGAGAGTTCCAGATGATCAGCGGAGTCATAGGATGTGGGGTGGACCGACTTTAGCCCTAGGCACCATGGTCTCTAACGGATGGGAGAAGAAACAATCCCTATTCGGCCATTGCTTGTTTTTGGATTGCAGCCTCGTGCATACCCCCGAGGATCGATAGGAGGAGGATGGAGAAGGGTGGGCCCTACGAACAAGAGGCTTGAGGGTCTTCCCCCTCACTGAGCGTGGAGGAGAACCCATTGGGGCTTCAGTTGCAGGAGCCAGTGGAGATGATAGGCCCTGAACCCCCTCCAAAACGGGTTCACGGGCATCCACAACACTAACCACCTTCAGAGCTGATGAGGGGCAGTCCCCCGGTCCTCTCGACCCCAAGAGCATACCCCCTGGTACACTCAGGCTGAACGCTGACTCCAGAGGGTGAAGACCCAGGGGCCCTAGGAAGCCAGAAAGAATCCTCAAAAAGTTCTCCATATGGCGCCCCTCTGAGAGCACTTGGGAGGGACGGGAGAGACGGACCTCGAGGCCGTGCATAGGGGGGAAGGGAACCCGGGAAACAAAGGGCACAAGAGCTAGGCTGGAGGAGGCCACACTAACTGGAGAAGGACCAGGGAGGGACTCGCAAGAAGGGGAGATAACCAAGGAAGGATGTCCCAGAGACCCCCAGGGCACCATATTCGCATCAGAAAAGGGCCCAACTGAAAGCACCGTATGAGCAGCACCCTTACCCTTAGCTCCACTAGCCTCATGTCGCCGAAGACCTAGAGCCCATTTCCTGCAAACATGGGGGGAGTGGCCTTGAAGATCGCAGTGAGGGAAGAAAGTGGGGAAGACAGGAAAGATGACCTCCTAGATCCACACTACCTCATCCAACACCTGCAACGAGATCTTGTCCGGAACTGGAAGGGACAGATCCATCTCCACGCAAACCCGGCCTACAGAGGCTTCCTCACAGCAACACGTGCGGTTGTCCACACAGAGAAAACCACCCAGAGAATCACCAAGGACTTTGAGAATACTGCCATTTTGGAAAGGGAGCGGAAGGACAGGGAGGGAGACCCAAGGAGCAGCACGGGGACATTCCCTACCCTTGTGGACCTCCATCGACCAACGTGACAGGTTGAAGCACCAGCGGCCGAGGATCCGGGGGGCCTTTCACCAAGCTTGCACAAAGTCCTCTTCCGAAGCCATCACCAAACAAAATGAGTTCCGGTGAACCAAAGAGACACGAGTCGAGGCTTGGAGCCCCCAAGAGTCCACAAACCATTTAAAGATGGGGAGATGAGGCTTCCCAGATCCAAAACGCTCAACAAGGGTCTACTTCAAGCAAGAAACAACATCTACAAAAGCCTCCACATGGATCCCCACTGATAAGATCGAACCCTCCCTGGATGCCCGTGAAGCCTCCGACCTCACTTCTGGGAATCAGGCCTTCCAATATTTGACGGGCGAGGAGAACAACACCTCCTTGAAGGAGATGGGATGCCGGGGCCAGGGAGGGGGGCCAGGGAGCACCTGGGGGAGGGAGGAAGCAGCCGCTGGGGGGACGGGAGAGGCCACAGGGGCCGACTGGTCAGTAGGTGACTCCGCGAGACCGACACCGGGAGGACTAATGGTAGACTCAATTCGAAATTCCCCTAGTGCGTAGAGCACGTTCTTTTTATGAGACATCTTTATAAAAAAACTGATCAAATATTTAAATATACTAGATTATGGATATCAATTTAGGAATTTACCTATAAATTGTGACAACACAAGTTCTATTAACATCTCAAAAAATCATGTTTCACATTCTAGGTCAAATAATATTGATGTAAGTCATCAGTTTTTGAGAGATCATTATCCAAGAGGTGATATCACTTTGGAATTCATTTGTACTAAATATCAGTTTTCAGATATATTTACCAAACCATTAAATTCAAAAAGAATAGAGTACATCATACTTGAACTAGGCATGATAAATCTTATATAAATGTGTTATTATTTTATATCATACTATTCCACATTTATGGCCTCACGGTTAGTATTTCTTGATTATTGTCTAATAGTCTCTATCTCACCATAAAGTTTAGTCACTGTCTCACCATATGGTATACTCACAGTCTCACTATAATGTTCAGTCACACTCTCACCATAAGGTTCAGTCATTGTATCACCATAAAATTCAGTCACTATCTGACCATAAAATTTATTCATTGTCTCACCGTAAAGACTTGAGATGGTCTCACCGTAAAGATTCATTATCAGTTTTAATTTAAAATTGAAAACTGTATCACGGTAATTTTTCATTTCACCTTTTTATTTTCCCGCACTTTTTTTCAATGTTTGGTATTCCTAAATGATAAAATAAAGGAAGTTTTAGTAGTCCTTCACTAGAGATTTCTTCTATTCACTCAATTTTTAACCCTCCCTCAACCCTTCCCTCTCTCAAACCATCGGTGGATTCCCCTAGATGAAACACCCTTCCTCTCTGACTCCTAAGAAACGTAGCTTAAAGAAGATGAAGATTGCACCCAATCTGGGACCCGAAGATCCTATAAATCAAAATCTGGTGAACTGAGTAGTGGTACCATAGAAAGAGATATTCTCTAAGTGGCTCCTATAGAGTAAGTCTATAATTTTGAATGTTTTAGAAGAGAAAGGCTAGATAGAAAGTGTTTTTGATGGAAGATAGACCTATCTACCCTATGTTAGTGGCTCAATTTTATTAGTATATTCAGTTCTCCTATGATTTTAAAGATGGTTATGCACTGAGAAGCTTGAAAAATGGCCCAAAATTCTCATTCTCTTTATGGTTATAGTCCGCATGCCTTAGGATACCACATGAAGAAATATCTGAGGACTATCAGGTAGGGCGTCCACTTTCTAGTGAATTCTTTGTTTTGGAAGATGCTTTGAAAGGCTTGACCGGAAATGGAACCAAGAAGAGAGCCATCACTGCTGAACTTGATGGAGAGTTTAGACTTTTGTTTAAGTTTATTCTAAAATTGATAAGCCCCCAAAAAGGTGATTTGGATGTACTAAAATATTAGGATTCTTTTCTGATTCATCTTATGAAAAATGGGAAAAAAATCATTATTTGGAAGTATGTCCTACACCATATGTGTGAGTTCATCAAAACCACATCCAAGTCAACCAACCTATTTTATTCTTGTCTTATCTCAACCATGCTTCATGCCAATGGTATGGTTGGACCTAATGAAGAATCTATCAAGTATTGTGAGTTCTTCTTTTCAAAAGTCATTATCAATAGATGAAAATAAATTAGAATCCTAGGAAAAAGGAAGGGGTGGAAGACAATAATAGGATTTATGAAATGTTCAATCTAGTAGAACATCCCTCAAGACCAAAAGATATTTTTGAACCAGGTTTGGAACTAGATGAAGTTGTTGAGTATTCTACAAATGAAGAAGAAGAGCATGTTGTGCCTCAGAGGGAAACTTTTTCTTATAAGGAAGACAATACTCATATCCCTCATGTAATAAGTGAAAATGAATTCCCTACTTCTAAAGATGTTGTTAATCTAAAAGATCAACCCGAAGTCGAAATAGAATCAATTTCCAATGAAACAAAAAATAATAATTTGGAAGCTCTTATAGTAGATGAATTACCTATTATGCAATAATCTGACCAAGAGGAACTCCTAGTGGAATAATCTGTTCCTCAAGTAATTCCTTTGGTTGAGGAAAGGCTGGAGATTGATTTTCAGCTTGCTAGACATAAAATGGGAGGTGAAATGAGAGATTAATTCGTGGAAATAGATCAAGGCCCTACGATTCTCATAAAAGAGAAGGATGCGACTGTTGAGGGGGAGAAACCCCCAAATCTGTAATCTATTGAAGTACCAAACATGATTGATCCAAGCCCTAAAAAAAATCGGTATAAGTTCCTAAACTTTTATGATGTGAATGACATTCATGAGGTCTCAGTAAAGGGCCTTGACCATTATACTATGTTCCAATTGAAATATGTCTCTATTCTAGCCCCTAAAAAATAACATGAGCCCTTATCATTCCCTATATCTGAACCCTCACTAGAACAACCATCCATGGTGAGTAAAGATGATCTGAATGAATTTGGAGCTACCCTTTTTTCTGGAGTTGAGAAACTCATAAATACCCAACCAAATCTTGTGGTATATCTAAGTGTGAGAGATCCCTTGATGTTGGTTGAAAAAGTTTTTTGGAAGATTAATCCCAAAATGCTTCATGAGATTCGGGAAGTCAGAGTTGAAAATAGACTGCTTAGTGATAAATTGAAGACTGTAAGAGGTATGATTGAAGACATGTAGACAGTGATGCATTCGAGATCAGAACATTCTTCTCATCCTATAGAGCCTCTTGTTCCTCAAACTCCACAGAATCTTGACTCTCTAATTTAACCTCATTTAGATTCTTTAGCTGAAAAGGTCACTGAAAGAAACAAACAGATTATGAATGTAATGTGAGATCTTGTTATTAATTTATCAATCTCACAGATGAGTATACATGGTGCCATCAAAATGTGAAAAATAAACTAAAATCTCTTACTTCAGCTATCACTAAAGCATCTAGACAATCATGTAAACCTTCTTTAGATACTAACATGCTCAGAACTGTGGTCAAATAAGAACTTTTGACTTTTCTTAGTGGTTTGAATAAAGATTATCTATCTGATGTTATCAAGAACTATGACAGAGTTCTTCATCTGGCCCAAATCCATTCAAATATTTATAATAATGCTCAGTAAGAAATTTCCAAGATAGTTTATTTCTACTTCAACTGAATCTTCTCAAAGACTAAAATGACCAATCATTTCAAATATTCTTTATAAAATCTGAGGATTCATCCTCTTACTCAAGATTTCAAGACTCAAGTCCAAAATCTCGTAGATTTCACTCGTCTGTTGGATAAGTATATGGAAAATAAGGACGACATTGCGAAATCTCTGCAATATTATGGAGAGATCCTTTCTGATTTTATGTATCTTCTAAGGCTCTATATTCATGTATAGAGTACAACCATTATTTCTCCTACGACTGCACCTCTAAGACCTGGTCTGCCAACATTCACCTCTTCCCTAGCCTACACTTCTATATCTATCAATCAGGAACTAAGTCGGATCAGGAATGTGATCCTTGATCAACAACTGGCTTGGTCTTGTACTACTCCTACTCTGGCTCCCTCTGTATTTGAATGTCTTCCTTTACCTTCTCTCTCAACTAGCTCACTCCCTTCTTCTACCTCAACCTCTACTCCTGTTGATTTATCTTCTACTACTGCTGCTGCTAAGGGAAAAGAGAAGACCATCCATTGAAGAAGGACAATTGTTACTTTCTTTTTATAGGAATCTTGTTACATGTGTTTTACTTTTTTTAATGCACCTATTTTTATCTAATACGTTATTCACTGTTCTTATCACTTTTTCCTTTCTTTTTTCATGCTACTTTTTGATAATCCGAAAAGGTGGAGAAATCTCTATAGGAGAAGATAATACTAACTCTATATATGTTATATTCAAATTCGAACTATGATGTTAGATCATATTTACATTTTAAATATACATGATTTGTGATCATAAAAAAGGGGGAGATTGTCAGACTCCTCATGTATTAATCATGTTTCAATGATCACAAATATTATTCAATCTATAAACCTTGTGCCCTCTATCTAATCTATCTCACATCAAATATACAGTTGTTTAGTAAAAGCTATCTAATGCTCTTATGTTCTATAAATTTGGTTCGGTTACTATACACTATATTTTGATTCACATTATAATGATTTATGTGTCAAATGATTAAGTTTAATCCATTCCATAAATATCACTACTTATGTATGGATACAAATATGTGCCTATGTCTGAGACACTGTGACTGTGAGACATAATGACATCCAGACACTATGACATCCAGACACAGTGACTATGAGACATCGTGACTGTGAGACACCGTGAACAAGAAGACAACATGACATCCAGACAATATGACCATGGGACGCTTTGACCATGGGACACCGTGAACAAGAAGACTCTGTGACTATGAGACACCGTGATCATTAGGCACTCTGAACAAGAAGACACCGTGACATTAAGACACCATGACCAATCCAGACACCATGAGAAGGAGACATTATTTCCATGACATAATGTGACACCGTTTCTTAATATTTTTCATTTTTCAAATTAATATCAAACGATAATATTTGATGATTTTAAATTAACAAGCATAATTAATATTTCTTTGTAGACAATTCATATTACAGTACGAGGTATGAGGTTATGAATAAAAGCAACATGTCAGATTTAACACATGCACTCCAAGTTAAATGAATAGTACAGACCAAAAACAAAAAAGATACTAAAAATAAAAATAGGAGGGTGGGTGTGAGCATGACAAAAAAGAATACAAATGGAGAATTTTTGAAGAATGAATTATCTTATGAAGCTCAACACTGCTTTAGAACACATGAAACATACTTGAATCCCAAAATTGAGAACATCTTTACATTGGAAAACGTCACGAATAACACAAGACTGATTTGTCAAAATTGCGACACTCTAATTTCTATATGAGGACTTGATTTCTATATCTGCTTCATATCATAAGTCTAGAGCTGCAAAGACTATCAATCAGATCATTTCTAAACCAATATCAAAAAAATTTCTCTGTTCTTTATCATTTCACTAGCTTTCATGCAATGTGGGTATCTGTATAATGACACACTCTGTCTCCAATATTAAACTGAAAAATACATAATATCCTTACAAAAATATCTTTTTAAACATGTGTATACCCATGGATAACTCTGGAAGAGGTCCCTATGTGGCCTGGATGTTTGTACCCATGAAGAATTGTGGGAGAGGGCCCTGTGTGACCTGGGCAGTCATGTGTACTATTGTTAACCCTGATCCAGGGTGTTGATCAAGTTTATTTACATAATATACTTGGTGGACAGTGATCACCAAGTGGAGTGGATTATGTCTCGGCTTAAGACTGAACCACTTGTTTCATATCTGATGTGCTGGAGAATTTAGTTTTCTCTGTTTTACTGGTTTACTATATAATTCCGAAATTACTAAATTTTCTTTGATAGTTAATCTCGAAAAGAAGTTGTAATTTTCATGTCTTAGTGGAATATATTCAAAAGTAATGTTAATAACTGATCTTCAGATTACTTAGAACTAATCAATCTTCTAAGAAGTTATTTAAACAGTCAAACTCTCATAACAGTATAACCTTGATTAAATGGGTTGTATTTAACATTTAGGGGAAAGCTTTTAAGAGTATTTTGAACAAGAAAGTTTTATAGATACTGAATTCACCCCCCCCCCCAATCTTGAGTTATCTACTCTAACTAAGACACACCAATGTATGCATTTAGAGTCAGTCACAACATGCACATGAACTAACTTTTCAAACTGATGTGGATTGTACGGATCATATCTTGGCTATCAATCATCCCTCACCAATATTACCCCACCTAATAATGTCATGATGTATGAAAATTTCTTGATGGTCCCCATGACATAATCAGTCACCATCCCTATTGGGAGGGGGAATCGGTAGAACATGATTCGTTCTCTTAACTTATCCATTTTAGGAACATACATAGAGTTCTTCATGAGAAGGATGCTTCAGGAGGTTTTTTTAATTATGGGGTGGAAATTGGTTCAAGGTGGGGATATGTGATCTCAATAATCATATCCCCCCATGTGTGATACTAAATAGAAATATAATAAGTGAGATGGCCTTCATACATATAGAAGAGTCCCTCCTTGGATGATATAATATATAATATTGTATAACTCCTACAATATAGGAACATCTAGATTAATAGCCTACATTGTATCATACAACACCACCTTATGGGTGGTCCTGAACAACACCTCCATGTGTACATCACTCACAGGTGGAATCCAGCTATAGAGTAGTGTTGAAATTAACCCTGTAAGCCTGAACATGGGAGAATTAGACATTATTTTATAGCACCACAAAATCCACTATCTCTTTAATAGAATATTTATGTACATTATCTTCTTCCCCATTCAAATACCCAAGTAAATGTGTTCTACCACCCTAATATATTTTTATCAAGCTCGTTCAGGAAGTATTTCAACTACTTCTTTAATGGGATTTCCTTTACTCATAGCTTGTTGAATTGGTCCCTTTCACCAAACATGGAAATGGCCACAACATAGTTGGAATTTTTTCTGTTCCTCCCACATGCTCTCTATAGAGTGGAAGTCATCATATATATCACCTTGAATCGGTATCCCAAAAAATTGGAAAATATCCGATAGGAAAAAATGGTAGGAGTTATGGCTTGATTACTATATGTACCTTATGACTTTATAATTGAAATGGCATGGTATTTCCCTCCATAGAATGAGATTCTTTTTTAGAACTATTATATTTCAATATTTAAACCACAATGTGGTATCCTTTAATATCATATTTATTTACCCTACCAAATTATTTATCTCTATTATGTGTTTCCAAATTAAATAAGGGTTTGTATATGAATGTAATTTTTCTTAAGGAAATGTTGGTTTCTATGTATTCTTTTGGATATAGGATTTATTTCCATGGGAAATTGGAATGTATTTTTCAGGGCACTGGTACTATGGCTGTGGAATCAGCTGCATGTTTTTATAAATCTACCATTAGCAGCGGTTTAAACTTCTACAATATAAATTCGGGAATTTATGTGGTAGTTTTAACTACTACTATAATTTGGTATCTCACTACCAACAATGGCTAAATATTCTCCCACATACAATAATTTAGTGGTGATTACAACTTCTATAAGATATTTTTCATTTTATGTTTCAATTTCGCACCAGAGGGGCATGGCTTTAGTGGTGGTTTTCTCGAAAAAACAGATGTTTTTTATCACGGTGTTTAAAACCACTGCAAAAAAACATTTTTTTGGGAAAACTGACCTAAACCCTACAACCAGCATTCACAACATGGGTTATCTACACCGGTTACCAGAAACCTCAGCCAAATTTAAGAAACCACCTCATATTGTATGCTGACACAAAATTTAGTAGTTGTTTTTGGAAACTGCCACAGAAGAATATATCTACAGTTTAAACCACCACTATGCAGAAATTTTCCTGTAGTGGAATTGTAGAGATATGTAGATCCAACCCCTCACAAAATTAAAATCATATATATGAGCAAAAAAATATCACAAAACATTCAATTTATGAAAACCGATGAATATAAAATACTTTTGTAAATCATTCATCATAGAATAATCCATTTAAAATTAATTGGTTACATAAACATTTCATCATTTCCTCATAGTATAACATGATTAAAAGTAAAAGGGTTTTCATGCTTATTTTCATCATAAAAAATTTCCATATAACGAATAGGTAAGGTATCCTTGCATTATATCTCACGTAGATTGAAGGTTAAATCAATTATTACTATATTTGATGATTCAAATACCACTAAATTATCATCAACACATTCTTGAGGAAACTATCCATTCCTTTTGGAAATCAACGCTTTAAAATCGTAAAATTTCAATATATTTATAGATTACATTTTCTTTGAAAATAATCATGTAAAAATATAATGTATGTTTTAATTCATTGAGTTGTTATGATAGTTAGAAATCCAATTTATTCCACATAAGATAATAATGTTCCTTTTATACATTTTTAACAAATTATAATATTACCACATCCAGAAAATAACCAAAACATTCCATTTAATTTTTTTAAAACGTAAAATTTTGGTGAAAATGAAATTAATCAATTATTATAGGATTTTAATTAGAATCATTATTTTTTATAAAACATGGATATTGGAGAAATACTATTTTTGACTGATTATATAAATAATATCAATTTCTACTAAAAATTATTTTCAGTCCTATGGTTAATTATTATGGGGAAAATAATATTAAAAAATATATTTTCAAGAAATAAAAATAGAATATGATAATTCAGGATTTGTTTGAGATATATTTCATATTACTTCATCCTTAGATTCTAAATCATAAACAATCCATATAAACATCGATATTAAATCCTGAAAACATTACCACTTTGCTAACATCTAAATCATAATCACCATGAAATAAATAACCTTATCATATTTTTTAAATCTCCATAAATTTCCTAATATTAATAATAACTTATATCAATTTTTACTATATACACCACATTATATAAACATTTTCTTAATATGGCATGTGTCTCATGTAAATTAATGTGAGATGAAAATCCATCACCATATGTTCAAATTCCTCCATATGAATTGGAACCTGTAGTAAAATAAATATAGATTTTTTTGAATATATTAAAGAAACATAATATATATATATATAAATATCAAACCATATATGAATTAATTATAATCTTTTATAACCCATTTTTTAGCATTTGTTTATCTAAATTTATGTTATGCCTATAATCTACTTCATCTTTCATATATATTTTGGTTTTCTAGTTTGGAACATTATATTAATATCATGTTTAGATCATATATTGAATTTTAATAATTATATAAAATATATATTCATTATATAGATGTTTTATTTGATTTTTAAAATATAGATATTGAAAAATGAGTTACACCATTAATGGACACGATATGTCTTATGTACGCATGGATGTCGCTTCAATTTTTTGATGAATGAAACAAAATAAAGGTATATATCAAATAACGATAAAATAATAATTTAAATATTTTATATATCATATATATTAATTTAATTTTTTCTTTATAACCAGCCAAATAAATTTTTTGAAAAACTAATCATGTCGCTTTGTGGAGGATGTATTCCACACATAAGCCTGATCGATGCTATCTTTTTTTAATGGCTTGGAAGATAAGATAGTTTATTTGATATTATAATTCCATAATTATGATTATATTATAACATTTATATTATAATCTTAAATCCATCATAAAACTCGTCCATAAAAATGGTGATGTGAAGTGAATTACATCGCTTCATGAATACAATATGTTATATGTATGTATGAATGCAATTTCCACATCCATTTTGATTGAATGTGGGTTAATAGTTGATTATTTATAATAATAATAATGAAATTGTGTTATATTAGGGATACCAAGTTTATTATATTATTGATAGTATAAAATATTTAGATGAGATATACAAAAAATTAAAAAAAATGTCACTGATTAACGAAATCACAACTTCTTTGAAATAAATCCTTTAAATATCCTCTTAAGAAATCAATTTTCTGACTTTTGGGAATAAAATAACTTCTATAATTTGTATATGGTAGTGTAAAAGGGCTATTAAATATTTCATGGGAGAGAGGGATGAATGTAGTGTGATGAATATATAGTATGGTGACCTTTTGTAATTGATTGCAGTTGCACCATTTGAATTTGATAAAAGATGCCAATATATTAAAGTCCAAAAAATAGTATCAAATAGATAGAAAAATTGAAATGGGAAAATTTTATACTATATATTATCCCAATTTTCTAGTATTAATATTTCTATTATTTTTAGGTGATTTAATAAAATTTTATTTTATTAAAATAATTTTATGCTAAACTTACACGTTATTAATTTAATTTGACATCAAAGAACTAAAGAAAAATTTAGAACAAATATTTAATTCCATAATATAAATATTATATTTCAAAATAGTCTATAAATTCTTGAAACCCCTTAACTCAGTCAAATTATTTTACATTTTTTATTTTTAATATCAATTATTATATTTTATACTAGTTGAAGAAATACCTCATCGGTGTTTGATATGCATTTAAGGACAATAAATTGTTTAAAAAATTAAAAATTAAATTATATAATTAATATAATTTCACTAATATAAAAATATACACTTTTAATGTTTTATATTATTATTTTTTTATGTGGACACAAAAAAGATATTTCATACTTAGATTGTGACATTTTGTAACATTATTTGATTTAAATATTATATTTGTACTTTTCACTAACATATCACTATTAAAAACTAAATTTCAAATATAATGTGATAATGTTATAATTAACTTCTTATTTTAAAAATTATCCTGAAAATATGTGGCCTTATGACTTATTTTAACCTAGTATATCCTAATTTACCATTTACTGAGGAAAAACGTATTACTATAGTTACATTCTTGTAGACTAAAAAAAGGAAAAATTTGAATAATTTTATCCCTAAAATTATAAAAATATAATCATTGTTATCATATTAAATTACAATAACATTCATAAATTATTTTTAAAATATAGGTGTAACGCGTAACAAAAACGAATTATTAGAAAAATAAATTTTTAAGCATAAATTATGGTTTGTTCTCATTAGATGGTTATACAAATATTAAATTAATATCAAAAAATTTGATTTGTTAAAATAAATATATAATTCATAAAAATAATTCCCTAATTGGGAATAATTTAATTTATTAATTTAGATCTACTTAAATATCATAAAATAGTTTTTTAGAAAAAATATATAAATTTTTTACTTTCAATTTTTTTAATTTCATTTATATTTAATCAATAACCAGTGAATTAATTTTAGTCATACATAAAATATTTTTTTAGGATTAATTATTTTTTATTCATACTCACCAATACAATGGATATGTAATATTTATCAGTTTAGATTATAATATTTTAATAGTATATCATGATTTGTTTAAAATTGGGTTTTCATGTAACATAATATATCACAAAAAAATTATATTAAAATTAATATTATATAAAATATCTTGGCATTTAATTCTAACACCATTAAAATAAAATTTTCTGTCTAAATTTAGTAGTTTTATATAAAAAATGAATACTTATTGGTTTGATTACATCCACATGCTCTGATGTACATTATTTATAGTTGTGATTTCTCCATATAACTTTCACTAGATGAGTAGTCTTTATTCATAGTACTTAATCTCTATGATCCATGATATAACTAGTTGTTCCCCATAATAAATATTTTTTCCGGATGATGTGAACAATGTGTTTATTAAATTTCAAGGATTAGGTATGTACTTTATCTATAGAAATACATAGAACACATCTTGAACATGAGAGAGGCTTAGTCGAAGTGCAAATTGATATGCTCCCATCCCTAGTTGGTTAAGAATCTTCAAAGGGAAAACATACTTTAGGATCATATTTTCATTAGATCTAAATCTAATTTCACGATTCTATGGAGAAATTATTAGAAATTTTTTTCCATCCGCCTGAAATTCTAGGTCATGCCATCTTTTGTCAGCATAACATTTCTCTAAAAATCTATGTTGTCCTGAGGTGATGAAGATTATATCTAACTTCAACTATAATTTTCATAGATATATCACATAAAAATATATTTCATTATCCAATATCATCATATAATTTGTATTTAAAACCTTCTTCCCATATATATATATATTCTTAAGGATACACCATAAAGCTCGAGTGAAAGCTATTATTATAAGAAAACTCAACTAGAGGAAGGTGTTGATCCCAACCTTTTTAATGATATATAAAAAAAATATCATCATACCCTTTGGGTTTTTAATTTTTATTTCATAATTTCTATTTTTAAAGGATGATATGTTATTATCAAAGTCAACAGTATATCCAGATCCTGTAGAATAACTTACAAAAACATCATGGTTATTATAAAATATCAATCAGAATGAATTGGATATGATCTACATGCATCCATACCACTTTCTAAATATAAATTAATGAAATCTGGTGTGGAGGTAAATCCTATCAAATAGAAATGAAGTGTGATGAATTCTTAAAGTGGTCAACTAAAACCATTTAAATAGTTACATTCTGATATCTTTAGGGTTCCAATGATAAAATTTTTATTGGTGTTTTCCAATTTCCATTAAAGTGTGTGTAACGGATGTAACATCTCTTTAGACATCTTTTTTCTGCCTTAAATTAATCAAATACCAATTATCATGATACATACAAATAAATATCCCTGATTATTTTATCCCGCCAAAAAATATCATTCAAATTCATATAAATATTTTACTTCATGGACCAATAAGGAATGTTAAATTTTGAGCTACATCAAACATCTCTTTAAAATTTGTTATGGAATGAACACTTACATGGTATCCTAAAACATATCATCCCATCAAAGTCAAGGTAGATATCGGTAACATTTCTCACCTTCTTATTTAGTTCTATCTCTTTATCTTTCACCTATTTAATCTTTACATGGATATACGGTTGAACTCTCATATGAGAAAGAAAATATTTTCCCCTTACTTCAAGATATCAAAATCAAACCTATGAAAATCTGGAAATATCGTATCCTTTGTGACCCTTGTCTTAAAAAATATACCATGATCTAATTTTGTCATATCTTCCTTCACATTATTTTCCTTCCTAGGGTGGTAATGTATTGAGCAGTCATAATCTTTAATCATCTCTAAACGTATTATATGGTACATATTCAAAAAATTATTTTTGATAATATACATTCAATTATTATGATTAATAGATATATCACACCTTTCTCTGTGAAGATAATACCTCTATATCATTAATGTAAAAATTATTGTAGGTAACTCAAAATCATGAGTTGGATGAATTTTCCCTTCAACATTAAAATCTTCCAAAGGAATAATCTATCACCATAAAATTGTACATTTTAAATAATCCGAATCCTTTTTTATGTATCAATATAGACTAATCTCCCTTTAACATTATGGGTTGAACTAATCAAAGGTGAACATACTAATTAAATCATCAACACCTTGAAATTTTAATCACATTATTCTATCCAATAAAACTTATCTTCCTTCTGAGTTTACATGTTGAGTTCATTATACAATCATGAGAAATTCTCCAAAAGGTTCCAATAATATCCATCCAAACCAAGTAATCTATGAATATCAGCCAAAATAGATAGCTTTGCTAACATTTCATAATATTTTTAATTGATGGATCTACTAATATATCCCCGCGTCAGATTATCTGACATTATAATTAAACTTCATAAGGCTATAAATTACACTTGGTAAATTTTTTATAAATATTCTCATTCTATAAGGTCTTTAGTCTAGTGTTCATATGATATTCACAGTGTTCCTTCCTGTCTATATATAAAACAATATAATCGATATAGACTTCAATAAAATGAGAGTGGTAATATCAAAATAATATATTCCACAAAACCAAAAACTTATAGAGGTATTTGTAAAACCAAATAGAATCACTAAAAACTCATAATGTCTTTATCTTATATGAGTTGTTTCTTTTGGATGACCTATTTCGTGTCCCTCAATTGATGACATCCATAATAAAAAAAAATGTGTATTATGGTCTATGCAGTTAATAAAATATGTCCCCGATAAGGTGTAGGGAATACTAGTTCTTCATAGTTATTTTGTTATATTCCTAATGATAAATAAAATTATTTAGTGACACATGATTCTTCGAAATAAAAATAAAAGGTTTAACACATGATGAGGCACTGGTCTGAATTATTATCTTGTCATGATTATCATGGAGGTTCTTATTTAGTATCAACAACTGAATCAAGGACATTACATAAAGTGTAATTAAAATTTTATTATAAACATGTATGATTTCTATTGAGAACTCAACATGTAACACCACATTATTTTATTATATGATTATTTTAAAATAAATTTAACATTTTAAATATCTTCTGTTTCAATAAACACATAGATTAAGAAATAAAATCTTTTTTGAAAATATTATTATTTAGAACATTACAACCAAGCTTTTCAAATTGATCGGCATGAATAAAAATATCAAAATTATTAATGTCAAGACCCATCCTCGGGACCCGTGTCGTGACTACCCCAAGCCCGCCTTCCATAAGCCAGGGGCTGGCGACTAGCACCAAGGCGTGAATCCTGAAAAAAGTGGACGGAATTTCCTTTATAAAGTAAACAAACACTACAGAGCGAGCCAGCAGAACTAAACACTAAGTAAACTGAGTAAAAGTAAGTGCTGAAAGTAAATGGGCAATAATACAAACTCAAACTGAATGTAAAGTACAACTGGAAAGAAAGTACAACAACTTAAAGTAAAGAATAAACGTCGAGTTGTCCACTGGAGTCCAACCTGAAGGGTGGGTATAGATAGCCACCTCAGCTCCTTGAGTTCGTCCATTCTCTCTATGTACTTCCCTCCCAGTGGTCCACCTCCAAGTACCGTCTTGCTTCACAAGCCTCAACCACGTTCAGCGTTGTCCGTCTTCTGCATCCAACACAATGTAGTGCGGGCATAGCCCATATAAGGGTGAGTATACGCTATTCAGTTGGGACCCCGAGACCCCCGAAGGTCTCCCAAAATCCACAAAGGATAATCCACAAAGGAAAGATAAAATCACAAAGTAACATCCAACACTACTTAGGTATATGCCCATATATATACCTAAGTCATCAATTCCAGTTCGGCTCCAACATCCGATCCCAAGATCGATCACATCCACATAAGATAGTACAACCAAATCCACACAAGAAATCACAACCCAAACCACATAGTAAATCAAGTCAATCATATCGAAGATAAAGATTGAAAGTCAAGACTCATCTCACACAGGTATACATCATTTGTAAAGAGAATGAGATGATCTCATGTAGTTACTGATTCATCTAGATGGGACCCACTTAGGATACTAGACTAGCTAAGCTGTCTGACCCACGTAGGTTACTAGAACAGAGGTCAATACCGTCGGACCCACGTAGGATTCATGTACTGTAGTCATCACCGCCGAACCCATGGAGGATTTCAGTACGGTTGTCACTGTCATCGAACCCACAGAGGGTTCCGGTACTAAAGTGTTCACCGTCGAACCCACAGTGGATTCCAGAATGGTTGTCGTCACTACCGAACCCACAGAGTATTTCAGTGCAGTCATCGTCGTCGCACCCATGGAGGATTCCACTATGAATGTCTTCACCGTCGAACCCACAGAGGATTCCAGTACGGTTGTTGTCCCTGCCAAACCCACGAAGGATTTCAGTGCAGTCATCATCGTCGAACCCACGGAGGAATCCAGTACGAAAGTCTTCACCATCGAAGCCATAGAGGATTCCAGTACAGTTGTAATCTTCATCGAACCCATGGAGGATTCCATTACGAAAGTCTTCACCGTCGAACCCACAGACGATTCTAGTACGGTTGTCGTCATAGTCGTCGCAGTCGCAGCCAACTCTAGGGTTCCTGCCCACAGCATGCTCATTTCGGGTAGGGTCCACTCCACGATCCAAGGGTTGGATACATAAACAGACACGTAGTCTAGATTTTATGTATCCCAAAGTTCTGTCTCGTTGATAATAACTCAACACGAAAGACGGTCTGTCAATCGGACGCCGGTCTGAGAGTTATCACCTTTTTGTCCCATGGGCTCGGTTGGTTTTTAAGTCAAAACCAACACGATTTTAATCCAACTGCGTCCAAGACTTGAGCATAGTAATCCAAAAGGTCTGTCTCACTAAGAGGAATCCAACAAAGTCGACGGCATGTCAATCGGACGTTCGGAGCTCAAGTTATAAGCGTTTCTGCTCCGAGGGCCCAGTTGGTTTCATGTTCGAACCAACCCGGACACACCCCAAATTCTCCGAAACCTTGAGTATAATATACCGAAATGACCATCTTGATCCAAGGATCACATCACAACTGAAGGTGCGTCGATTGGAGGTCTGTAGCCCATGTAATGAGCGTTGAAATGAACCTGTCCGTTTTTAGGGGGTTTTGGGGCCGGCCCGAGACCCCCTGGGTCGGCCCGAACTGGGTCGACCCGATCCAGGTCCGGGTCCGGCGCAAGAGGACACGGCCTGGTGCGGCCGGTCCGGCCTGGGCGCGGCTGGTTGGCCTGGCGCGGGTGCGGTCTACGCGTCCAGTCAGCTCGGCCAATTGGCTGAGCGAGATACAGAGGGGGGGGGGGGGCGCAACCCCTCCCCTTGATTGAGAAAATCCCATCCCCCCTGCATGGGCCCCTGCCCTTTTCCAGGCGGGGGTTACCACCCTCGGATTTATCAGAAACCGGCCAGCTGGTTTGGCCAGCCGGTGTGCCACCACAGGACCCCCCTCACGGGTCCCGCCCTCCTTGCGCAGGCGGCCGGCGATTCCGGCCGCCGCTCCCCGCACCACTGCGGCCTTAGGCCGCGACCTTGTCTAACCGGCGTGGCGCGACGGCGCCGCGCCCCTCCGTCGCGGCCCTTATCCGGCCGCGACCTCTACATGGTTCTCCGGCACGGCGCGACGCCCCTTCCCCGTGGCCCGCCTCCGACCGCGGCCACTTTTAGCCTCAATGGCGCGACGCGACGGTGCCACACTTCTTTGTCGTGTTCCTTCTTGTTTCCGCACGGTGCAGTTGCACCGCGCTACCTTTGTTCGAGCCTCAATGAACACAACATCAAAGGGGGAGGAGGATCGGCCGTGTTCGGGTGGTCTGACCTCCTCCCGTTAAATTCAAAATAGGTGGCCCAGATATTAAATGAAGAACGCAAGGAATTATTGATGTACAAAAACAAACCCATACCTCAAAGAAAGCTCGCAGTTGTCAAGTGCCGTGGTTGATGGCATCCTTCCCATCGTCGGTGTCTCCTTCCTTGTCTAAGAAGAGGTAGTGGATGGAGAATTTCGGGACCGCCAAGTCAACGTCCTTCTTCGGAGACGTAGCATTCTTCCACGAAGTAGATGAAGTTCATCAAGGGAGGATGAAGATCTTCAAAATCTAGAGCTCTCTCTCTTTCCTTTTCTCCACACAACAAATCTAACCCCCCCAAAATAAAATAAGCTCCTTTATTTTATTTCAATAGGACAAGGGTTTTCCACTTCAAAATTCAAACTTAAACCAATTAATTGAATAGGTTCAATTAATTAAATAAGGTGTATTGGAATTTAATTAAGAGGAGAGAGGAGTTAGTTACTTAATAAAGGCATGGGGTTTAAAGGGGATGAGTTATGGGGATTAGGGAATATGAAGGGGTGGGGTTCGTGTGGGCCCCACCTCAATTTTATCCTCACAAGGTTAGTTTTCCTAACTTCCACACAAAGGGTAAAACTACTAGAAGAGAAATAAAATTGGAATACAATTTTATTTTATTCTTCACTTAAACCTAAAATTTAAGAAACTCCCCCCAAGAAAACACACCTTCGAAAAAGGTCTTCTTAAGAAATTACCGGCACTGCAGTTTAATCGGTGCCCTCAGATTTCGATTTTGAGCACTGGTTCAAAAAATAGAAAAACCCGCTCATTCGTTAACTGAACGTACCCGAGCTAAACTTCAGAAATTGATTCCGGGCACACCGGGCCTCGGAATCAGGTGTCGTCAGAAACTGCGGACTCAAAAAATTCCAATGAAATTAAGAAAAAAATTTCCCTTGAAATTTCCATGTATTTAAATTACTCCCACCTCGGGGATTTACGTCCCCGTAAAGATACATCACAAATTAGGGGAACAAATGAGGGTATTGAGCATGCATCTGAGCCTCTCGCTCCCAAGTGCTCTCCTGGAGGTTCCCGTGCTTCCATCTGATGCGCACTAGAGGAATCGACCGCCCACGTAGGACCCGCTCTTGTCGATCCTCGATCTCCACCGGGACCTCTGCAAAAGTCACCCCATCTCCAATGTCCAGCTCCCTATGGTCGATGATATGCGTCGGGTCATGCACGTATCTCCTCAGCTGAGATACATGGAAGTCGTCGTGCACCTGGTGCAACTGAGGTGGATGGGTCAAGCGGTAAACCACCTCGCCTACCCTGTTGAGGTCCTAGAAGGGTCTGATGAAGCATAGATATAACTTGTTGCCCCGGCCAAAACTCCATAATCCACGTCGAGGTGTGACCCGTAGGAAAACGTGGTCGCACACCCTCGAACTCTAGTGGTCTCCACCTACTATCAGCATAAGACTTCTGTCGGCTCTGAGCTGTCCTCATCCGCTCCTGGATGACCTATACCTTCTCTAGTCCTACAAGAGCTGCTAATATTCATTCATTTCTGATAAGATAAATTCGGTCTCATCCCCTGGATGAACCACGTTCTTTGCCTAATACAGTCAATCCCGACATTGATGGTACTAATCCATACCAAGGATGACGTCTTAAGGCCTCGATGCTACTACCAAGAGATCCAATAGTTACTCTTGCCTCCAAGGGTTGAGTCACCCTGTCAACATCAGTGCGTGGTCACTGTGTCTCCTCCAGTAGATATCTCAAAATGAGGGTCAAGTCAACATATTTAAACCAGAACCTCTTAGTATAAACTACATAAAAAGGATAGGGAACAAAACATCACAAGAACAAGTGTCTTTTATTACTGCATCTCACAGTATAAAGACACATAACATCAACAAAGCTAGAGGAAACATGAACAAAAATCCCCATGTCTTAAGCTAGTCCTGCTCCTGTCCATTTGATCCCAGAGCTTCATGGTCATAAGCCTCAGCTGCCTGTAGCTGAGCTCTCCCCTGTCCACTCGTTCCCTGCGGTCGGGGTGGTCATCCTGGTGGTGGTGGGGCCTCAAAGCATCGCCCACCACCTGCTACTCGGCCAGCTCCTCTGACTCATCCACATGCTCCCTGTAGACCACCATGGTCAAACCTCTACCAGGGAGGTCCCTATACTACCTTCTGATCATCAGTAGGATGAGTCGGACAGTCTCGAGCCATGTGACCCTGCCTGCAGCATGCATAGCACAACCTGCTATTCGTGTAGCTGGATCTTCTTCGTGTGCCCCACACAAACAAATCTGCATCCTGAGATTTCCCATCTGATGGTCTGGCCCACTTGGACCTATACATAACCTGTCTACTACCAGCTGCAAAAGACTCCGCTACAGGTCGTCCTGCGGAGGGTCCCGCCGCTAGTGACTGCTCGGTGAGAAAACTATCTACTAGAAGGGCTATCTCCAACACCCCTGCCTGCGTCAGAATTTTGAGGGAGATCATCGAAGCCCTAATCTCATGTCTTAGTCCCTGCGCGAAGGTACATGACCTGAAAAATGGGTCTCGTACCATATCTGTGGAGTAGCGCGAGAGATCTGTAAACCTTGCCGAGTACTGGGCCACGGTCATGCTGCCCTGTCGTAGCTGAAGTGACTCCTGAATGTGCACTGCATGGAGGGTGGCTGGGATGAACTCCGAGCGAAAGAGGATCTCAAAGTCCGTCCAAAAGAGTGATGCCTCGATGTGCACCTGAGCATCAGGCTCCACCATCTGCATGTTGCCGCATGCAGGAGACTCGCTGTAAGGATCACCATGAGATCATCTCGTGTCCCCACTAACCTGAAAACTCGAACAACAACCTCCATCCAATCCTTGGCTACCTGAGGGTCCATCTCCCCATGGATTCTAGGTGGTCTATGAAACTGGAACTCGTGTAGTGAACTAAGGTGACATGCACTCTCAGCGGATGGGGCTGGTGGAATCGGTGGCTCGGCGGGTAATGGTACTGCCGGTGCCTCCGCTGAAAAAGGGCCCCGCACTGAGGCCTCGTTGCTCGGTGGGCTGTCGTCTCGCACGACGCTCAGAACCCTAGCTGGCTATCATCGTGGGGCCATCATGAAATGAAACAGGTGCGCCACGGTCAATACAGTATACCTGGTGAGCTGACACAATGTAATCACAAAGAAAACTTTTGAAACACACATGCATTTAGTGTTTTCGTGCATTGAGTCAGAAATCAGAAGTCAGGGTCCTGCTGTACGGATACGTCGGCCGCCGCACCAACACTGGACTCCCTGGACTGATAACCACAATCAATACCCTTAACACTATTGATTCACATAGAAGAAAGATCAGAGTTCTGAGTTCTACGGTAGAACCGAACTCCTCTGATACCAATTTGTCACGACCCGTCCTTGGGACCTGTGTCGTGACTACCCCAAGCCCGCCTTCCATAGACCAGGGGATGGAGACTAGCACCAAGGCGCGAATCCCTACAAAAGGGGAAGGTATTTCCTTTATAAAGTAAACAAACACCACAGAGTGAGCCAGTAGAAGTAAACACTAAGTAAAATGAGTACAAAGTAAGTGCGGAAAGTAAATGGGCCAGAATATAAACCCAAACTGAATATAAAGTACAACTGGAAAGAAAGTACAACAACTAAAAGTAAAGAAGAAACATCGAGCCGTCCACTTGAGTCCCACCTGAAGGGTGGGTATAGATAGCCTCCTCAGCTCCTTGGGTCTAGTCGTCCGCTCCGTGTATGTACCGCCCAGTGGTCCACCTCCAGGTACCGTCTTGCTCCACAAGCCTCAACCACGTTCAGTGCTATCCGTCGTCTGCATCCAACACAACGTAGTGCGGGCATATCCCGTGCATGGGTGTGTATATGCTACTCAGTACGGACCCTGAGACACCCGAAGGTCTCCCAGAATCCAAAAAGGATAATCCACAAAGGAAAGATACAATCATGAAGTAACATCCAACACTACTTAGGTATATGCCCATACATATACCTAAGTCATTTTTTTTAGTTCGGCTCCAACATCCGAGCCCAAGTTCGATCACATCCACATAGGATAGTACAACCCAATCCACATAGGAAAGAACAACCCAATCTACATAGGAAATCAAGTCAATCATTTCAAAGATAAAGATTGAAAGTCAAGACTCAGCTCACATAGGTATACATCATTTGTAATGTAAAGGAGATGATCAGATGTAGTTACTGATTCATCTAGCTAGGACCCACGTAGGATACTAGACCAGCTATGCTGTGGGACCCACGTAGGTTACTACAACAGAGGTCAATACCGTTAGACCGACATAGGATTCAAGTACTGTAGTCATCACCACTGAACCCACAGAGGATTTCAGTACGGTTGTCGTCATCGTCAAACCCACGGAGGATTCCAGTACAAAAGTCTTCACCGTCGAACCCACAAAGGATTTTAGTACGGTTTTCCTCACTACCGAACCCATAGAGGATTTCATTGCAGTCTTCGTCGTCGAACACACGGAGGATTATAGTTCGAAAGTCTTCACCGTCGAACCCACAGAGGATTCCAGTACGGTTGTCGTCACTGCCGAACCAACAGAGGATTTCAATGCAGTCATCATCATCGAACCCACAGAGGATTCCAGTATGAAAGTCATCACCTTCAAACCCATAGAGTATTATAGTACGGTTGTCATCATCTTCGAACCCACAGAGGATTCCAGAACGAAAGTCTTCACCGTTGAACCCACAGAGGAATCCAGTATGGTTTTCTTCATCGTCGTTGCAGTAGCAGCCAGCTCTAGGGTTCCTGCACATAACATGATCGTTTCCGAGAGGGTCCGCTCCATGATCCAAGGGTTCGATATATCAACTTACACGTATTCCGGATTTGATGTATCCCAGAGTTCCGTCTCATCGATAGGAACTCAACATGACAGACGACGCGTCAATCAGACGCCCGGTCTGAGAGTTATCGGCTTTTTCTTCCCAAGGGCCCGGTTGGTTTTTAAGTCAAAACCAACCCGACCATACTCCAACCGCATCCAAACCAATAGAGGAGTAATCCCAAAGGTCCGTCTCACTAAGAGGAATCAATGAAAGTCGACGGCACATCAATCGGACGTCCGGAGCTCAAGTTATAAGTGTTTCCGCTCTGAGGGCCCAGTTGGTTTCGTGTTCGAACCAACCCGGCCATACCCCAAGTTTTCCTAAACCTTGAGTTTAATATACCGAAATTCCTGTCTCGATCCAAGTATCGCATCGTAACTGACGGTGCGTCGATTGGAGGTCTGTAGCCAATGTTACGGGCGTTTAAACGAACCTGCCCGTTTTTAGGGTGTTTTGGGCCCAGATCGACCCGGCCCAAAACCCCATGGGTCGGCCCGAACCGGGTCATCCTGAACCAGGTCTAGGTCCAGCCCAATAGGTCGCAGCATGACCCGGCCGGCGCGGCTGGGCCCGTTGCAGCCGTTCCGGCCTAGGCGCAGCCGGTTGGCCTCGCAGGGGCGTGGCCCGCGCATCCAGTCAGCTCGACCAATTGGCCGAGCAGGATACAGGGGGGGGGGGGGCGCAGCCCCAGCCCTTGATGGAGAACCCCCCCCCCCCCGCATGGGGGGCCCGCCCTTTTCCAGCCGCAGGTTACGACCCCTGGATTTCTCAGAAACCGGCCGGCCGGTTTGGCCCGCCGGTGTGCCACTGTGGGACCCCCTCGTGGGTCCCACCCTCCATGCGCTGGCGGCCGGTGGTTCCGGCCGCCGCTCCCCGCACCACCGCAGCCTTAGGCCGCGGCCTCTATATGGTTCTCCATCACGACATGATGGCACCGTGCCCCTTCTCCACGACCCGACTCCGGCCGCGACCTCTTTCAGCATCAACGGCGCGATGCGACGACACTGCGCTTCTTCACCGCATTCCTTCCTGTTTCCGTGTGGTGCCGTTGCACCACACCTCCTTTTTTCGAGCCGCAATGAACAAAACATCAAAGGGGGAGGAGGATCGGCCGTGTTCGGGTAGTCCAACCTCCTCCCGTTAAATTGATAACAGGAGGCCCGAATATTAAATGAAGAACGCAATGAATTATTCATTTACAATACCAAACCCCTACCTCGAAGAAAGCTCGCGGTTGTAAAGCTCCGTGGTTGATGGCATCCTTCCCATCATCGGTGTCTCCTTCCTTGTCGCGGAAGAGGTAGTGGATGGAGAATTCTGGGACCACCAAGTCGACATCCTTCTTCGGAGATGTAGCGTTCTTCAATGAAGGATATGAAGTTCTTCAAGGGAGGATGAAGATCATCCATAACTAGAGTTCTCTCTCTTCCCTTTTCTCCACACAACAAAACTAACCCCCCCAAAATAAAATAAGCTCCTTTATTTTATATCAATAGGCCAAGGGTTTCCCACTTCAAAATTTAAACTTAAAACAATTAATTGAATAGGTTCAATTAATTAAATAAGGTGTGTTGGAATTTAATTAAGAGGAGAGAGGGGTGAGTTACTTAATAAAGGCATGGGGTTTAAAGGGGATGAGTTATGGGTGTTAGGGAATATGAAGGGGTGAGGTTTGTGTGTGCCCCATCTCACCTTTATCCTCACTAGGTTGGTTTCCCTAACTTTCACACAAATTTTAAAACTACTAGAAGACAAACATATTTGGAATACAATTTTATTTTATTCTTCACTTAAACCTCAAATTTAAGAAACTCGTCGCAAGAAAATGAACCTTCGGAAAAGGTCTTCTTAAGCAATTACCAGCGCTGCGGTTTCAACGGTGCCCTCAGATTTCAATTTCGAGCACTGGTTCAAAAGATAGAAAAACTCGCTCATTCGTTCACTGAACGTACCTGATCTAAACTTCGGAAATTGATTCCAGGCACACCGGGCCTCAGAATCAAGTGCCGTCAGAAACTACAGACTCGAAAAATTCTAAGGAAATTAAGAAAATAAATTTCCTTCAAATTTCCAGGGCTTTACAATTAAAATAAGACAGCTTGAAAAATTATAAAATAAATTCACTGGTTATCAATAAAAAGGAAAAGTCATTTAAATTTAAGAGAAATGTTTTATGAGAACTTTTTTTCATGGTTACTCCATGTGTTTCTATAAGAATAATCAATTCATATTGGTTAATTATTCTATTTAATGTCATATATTATATATTCAGTAATATAATTTTTACAGTCATCCTAATTAGTTAGTTGGAATGAATAATAAATAATCTATTTTCTATGTGTAAAACCTATATTTTCTTAAAAATGAATTCTCATTATATTCTATGAACTTATTTTTGAATAATTTTCTATAATTTATAGAAATTAAATCATGAAAAAATTTCCTGTTTTTTAGATTAAAGAGTTTCACATTTTTTAAATTTGTCACTTTATCTTGTTAATAGGAATAGTAATTCCAGTAAAATTTGTTGTCATGGTAAAGGGTAAATCTATTTAGTCTAATTTAAAACAAATTTATAAGGGTAAAATATTTAATATTAATTAATATTTGATATAGGTGATTCAACCATTTTCACCTTATTCAATAACAATATATGTTTAATATACAATTATCCATTAAAATGACCAATATAATATTTAAATCAATGAATGTTAAAAATGTCACATTCTTAGTTTAAAAAATCTATTATGTTTCCATATAAGAATAAACATGTATTTAATGTATTTAAATATCATTTTCTTTTCTAATGAAATCATTTTCATTAATGTAGTTTTTATAGAATTTATATAGAAAATATACTTATATTAAACTATTTTTAACAAAAACACAATATTTATTAAATTAATAAAAAATAAATGATATTTATAATATTAAATATGATATAATGTTTGTTATTTGTTGATCTCCAATGATTTGGTAGGTTAAAATAAAATATTACTAATATTCAACTAAATTACGTTAAAATATAAAATTTGATGATGTATTTGATTTCATATAAAATTAAAAGATTCAAAATTTACCTTAATAGAAATATATCAAAATTATATTTTATTAAATTACTTAAAAATAGTTAAAATCATTAAATTGTAAACGGGGACTAGTATATGGATTTTAATGTATTCTCATTTCCAATTATGAGTAAATAGTAACCTAACATGCCAAATTATAACACTTTAAAATTGAAAATATGTTAGAGTTGTACACGTAAAAATATGTTAACTATTTTTTGCAAAAAAAAAATTGGTTTAAAAAAAACAAAAACGAACTAAAATATTATTGTTTTATAGAATTTTTACCAAATCCTACACTAGGATTAAATCCATTACATTTTTGTAATAATTATGATCAAGAATAATCTTATTATGTTTTATTTTATTTATGAGATTCAAAAAGTGATCCACACATCAACTATAAGAGGGATCTCCTTCCCTAAATACTTTACATAACTTTAATTAATATATCATGACAAACCCATTCCTATTTTAATGATCATAGAGAGATTTTAAGCAACTGAAAAATGGTGGAGGATTTAAGTAGTGATTATTTTTATATTTTTTACTCATTATAAATTAAAACTTATTAACATATTAAAATATGATAAACTCTTATAATTGGATCAAACATTACTAAATTCGATAAATATAAAAATCACAAGAAGAAATTTTTTTAAATAAAATTGGTCTAAAACCGATCTTACTCTATGATGCAGTTTTTTAGACACCACAATAATAGATACAATATTATAATCAAAATCGTTAATAATGTAAATTTTTTTAATTGTATAGTATCACACTATTCTTTTAAGAATATCACTAGAAAAAAGAATTCACACAGCCAAAAATAAAAACAAACAAAAACAACATGAGAAATATCTCTTCTGAGTGTTTGTTTCTCCTCAACTATTGATGAATATCATTCTTATGATCCTTTACAAAAATTAATTCTATAAATGATCACTTTATCTATATTATTCACATGAACTACACTTTTCCTTATCCACAATCTTTATTCCCACTATCCTCAGAACATCTAATAATCCACAATGGGTTTCATTCACTATTTTACCACTCCAAAACCTCACAAATTCATGTGATATAGATAGCCCCGAAATGTTTATGTGATCGCATGATCAATAATTGGTTTTTCCAAGTGCATGAACTGTATAATGATATTAATTCACGTGTGTTTCTTACAATATTGATGAATGGATCTATCGAAATATTGTTTCCTCCTTCACGTGGCATGGTAAGGCCCCCATGGAATTTCATCCATCAAGAACACTAATATTGTGAAATTACTCAAAGGCTTGTGGGTTCTAATCTACATTTATTTTTTATATAATATGTGATTCCCTTTTTGTTCCTTATAATGATATGATATGTCTTTGGTTTTCCTTTTTTTGTATGATGTGATTCATTATTTGGATTCATGTGATTGAATCACATGAAACACATCTTCGTTCATGAGACCTGAAGGTCCTTATTATTTATTATTAATACTTTTATGAGTAATTGTATGAATAGTGGGCATCTTCTTCATGAGGTAGTGGTTGTATGTGGTATCCTTCATGTGTCAACAGTCACACTAGTATCTCTATATCAAGAATTTATATATATATCTTAAAGGGAATCATCATTTTTCATTTCTTCTGACTCTATTTTTATAAGAAGTACTCATCTTCATGTCATCCACTTTTTATTAAATTAATATGTCATGTTCAAATTACCTAATTATCTTGATATCCCATTTAATTTGACCTTCAAAACAACTCTGATTCTCCATCTTCTATTGAAATGATCATGTGATCACATGATATCTTCAAATTCTCAATTAATTGATCAAATGGTGTCTCCATGTATGTCCTCTTGATTATCATTAATAATTCAAAGTATAATTACTTATAAAATTCAGAATCTACTAATAATTTTCGTTCATAATTGATTCCAACTGTCACGAAATCCATGAAGAAGACATGATTTTACTGTGAAATAATTCTGTTATTTTGATACCTTATCATAATGGAACATTGATTAACATGATATAGTCACATTATTTTTAGTTCTTCAGATGATTAAATAATTCAATTACATATTTTGATAATTTTTAGTTTTCTTATCATAATTAATGCAAAATGAATATTCATGCAATTATTTTTCTATCAATAAATATCATTCCTCTAGTTTAGCCAATGGGGATGGTTGACTATCTTCATTCATGTGGGTAAAAGAAACTATTAATGAACATTGATGGCAATGTGATCAATAGAATATACATGATGTGGTATATAAGATGGCCAATATTGATTCTATCTAGTGTTAATTGTTTGTACATCTCTTAAAGGATAAAAAAATTTATCCACTCGTTGTTTTAGCCACATCGATTGGGAGATTTTTTCCCTATTTTTTTATTTAAACTCTTGCTAAAAAAACTAATAGAATAGATATGGGGGATCAGTTCATGTCAAACATTCATTTCACTCCACACATGCCACACATCTCCTTTATAGGCCCACACGCCCTCCAGGCCATGTACACGGGACCAACCTCTCCTATAAGTGCACACTTCAATTGGCCTTACACATGGGCCCACTGCAGGATTATAGACAACCCTATATTCCACCATGCTACCTCCTTAGTCAGGGTCTCTGGTGGGAATTAACCCCTTAGTTATCACTTTTATGGGTTGATTTATAACATTTAGTGGCTTCAATGGTTTTTCCATCTTCTTTAATACAAGACTTACTCATATATACTTACAAATAATCAATGTAGAAAAATGGAATTCTAGACCATATTCCAAAATAAATTCTCCATGAATACTCTCTAATAGAATCCAATACATCGACAACAAAAATAATATAACCATTCATATATTATTACATGTCCTTCCCAAATTATAATTCATCATTAAAATAACCTCATGAAAAAATATGATTCTATTTTTTCTTGTAATTAAATAATATAGAATTTAATAAATTAAAATTTCTCGGAATTCTAATATTATTCCTCGTCATATAGTAAACTATATGTAATTAATGACACAATTATTTAATCTTAAGATAACATCCCCAATCATCAGATTTGAAACATAGAGAATTAATCAAGTGTTATAACTCCAATTCCAAAACCGGAAAAAAAATTATTTTCCAAGAATCACCACTTAATCAACCAACACATATTAAATTATTGAAAATAGATTCACCCTAATATCAATAATCCCCCCCATTTTTATTTATTTTTCAATATCACCACAGATTTATCCTGTTAATATGTGGTGAAAACATCCCCCCTTTTGGTTAACCTAATATGAATTCTGTGCGGGGTCTATTAAACTCAATATTCTTCTCAAGAACATGATATCATTCCATTGATGATTTTTTATTGAACCATTCTTATAGAGGGATGATATCATATGGTACACTTTGAACAGTTCACTTAGTTAATAAATATTATGTCTAAGTGAGACAATATGTTGTATAATAAAAGCTAAATTTAACCAAATATGTCTTAGCAGTCCATTAATAACAATGTAAGAGAAATCAGTCCCATAAAATAAATTTTTTTCATATAGGTCTTCTTAATAACTAGATTTATCGATGAAATGGTAAATAATTCACACACATAAATAATCACATAATAAATCACAAGTAAAACTGATATAGTCCTCCCTTTTTCTTATCCTAGTATCATGAAATCTCCACCTAAAGGGGTGCACTAAATTTTATCATCCTGGAACATAATGAACTCCATGATGAACAACAGTACTCCTCCAATACCCTATATAATGAGGAATAAGGATGATCCATTTTGAAGTACCTATGTTATAATATAAGGATGAATGTGAAGTTTCAGCGTATGTTCCACAAACCTCTCTCTTGGAATAGATTTGGTGAAAATGTATACAACTTCATCATTGGTAGAAATACATTACTGATTGATATTTCTACATATCACCTATTATTTGAAAAATTGATATCTAATATCAGTATTATTGGATCATAAATTTTTTAAATTGATTTTAAAAATCCTCTATCGAACATTGATAATTAATTAAATTTTTTTTGTTACTCTAATTCAATCATAAAATATTCTTACTGTACATTCATCCAAATCATCGGTGAAAAATAATTTTCAAATGCTACATATTATTACTCACCAATTTTAAGAGTTACTAAATTATATTTCATTTTTATACTAGAATAAAAATACCACTCCCAAATATATTGTTCCACCCAAAGGGGGTCTTTAGTCTATACAATATGCTATCTAATATGCATCAATAAAATTAAATGGTTTCAAATCGGCACCTTGTCCCTATATTACCCTATAGTTAAATGTTTATTTCACTTATCTAATATTTCTATTATCATCCAATATTTTATACTCATTTGGATGACACTTAAATCTTACACAACATGTGACTACATAGGATATATTATGCCTTGAATCCATTAAATAAAATATAACTTCTAGTTATTCCTATGAAATATTTCTATATAAAATTTCTTCATTAATCATCTTTTAATATTTTTGTTTCACATAAATGGAAGTTGAAACATATTTTTAAATTTCCATTCAATAAATTTTCATAAATTCTCTATAATACTTTTTTTAAGATATAAATATGTAATTTTTTTCTCAATATGAAATCAATGAAATTATTTATTCTGAACTATCATGGAAATCATTAAATATTTTGTCATATTCTTGAAAAATATCTCACATATTCATTCCTTCCCACTAAAAAATATGTTGATATCCACATAAATAATGACTTTGAGAGTTACATTGGATGATTATAACACATAATGCATATAGTAAAATTTACCATTTATAAATTTCATATCCTTTTAACAACTATATAATTTAGAATACTATGATTCTAGGGCCTTTTTCAAACCCTAAAAGGCATTATTCATTTTTTATACCATGTTTCCATCATTTTATAATAGAAACATATCAGTTCATTCAATATATAATTCTTCTTAATGTTTTACATTTAGAATGTAATATTTCATACCCATTTTTAAAACATTATAATATTTATATAATGCCACATCTAATAACATTATATTGGTTTCAAGTAATTATATTGGTGAAAAAATTTATTCCAATTAACTTCCTCCCAGTTGAGAATATCATTTGAACACTATCCCAGATTTGTTCTCTTATAAATCACCTTTATCATCCAATTTATTTTATAAAACATAAATTATTCCAATAGTATTTTTATTTTCATATCTTGGAACAATATCATATGGGTAGTTCGTTCCAATTTAATCTTATTACTAATTTAATGTGTGTATCGATTCCTCATGATCAACTATTTCTCCTACTATATCAGGTTCAATTTTATAAATATGTGAAATTTCATGTTAAATTATCAATATTTTTCTAATATTAATTGGATAATATTGATTGAAAAATATATTTTATGTTTCAATAGGTTTCTTCAAAAATTATTCGAATTTATCTTATTTCAATCAACTGTATCATTATCAATGGTATACTTAAAATAAATGTCACCTGTGATTGTCCCTTTACTAGTAATATCTTAAATCCTATATCCCATTTTCATTAAATATTCTACTAAATATTCTTTATATATATCAACTCGACAATTTGATTTTTTTTATTATCATTAATTTTGTAATAACTACAGTCTACTAGAAAGTGCATCCATTTGTTCTAGTTTCTATAACCATTATATTAGAGATATATCCCATGAGAATTCCTTAAATTGATCTTTATTTAAATTTCCTCATATTCATTTTGTCCACATTTATAATTAAATTGCTCCAAAAATTGATAATGTATTTAATTGTTGTTATTTGGATATTCCAGAATTTATATGTTGTATTTTCTATATCTGGCCTTTGTGGACATTTTTTATATATTTTCAAGTATTAAATTATTTTCTCTATAAATACATTGGGTTGTTTTGTTCATATAACATAGAACTTACCATATATACAATGCTTCAATTCATACTTTCAGTTATCAATTTTTGTTTTGAATTACCTATTATGCTATACTGATTCAGGATTCCATGAATGGAAGGATAAATTTCAAAAGAATCAAATGTAATCTCAAGAACATTTTCTTTTCTCATTTTCATGATATAAATATCCATCTCTTTCTTATCTTTATTTTTAATGTTTTTCATCATTTTGATAACATTTGACTTGTGTTTCATAAACATGGAATTAATCAACCATGTAACATCAAAAATAATTGTAATGTAATACATATCACCACTGGTAGAATTATGTCAAATTAGAAAACAAAAGTTAATGTATATGTGATCAAGGGTTATAGTTGATAGATTATCCACACCATTGTGGGAACATTAAGCCAATTTTCACTTTTGATTGGTTCCATATAAATTATCTCTTTTTCTATTTATCTGGGGAAAATATGTCACAATATCATGACTCAAAATTTCAGTAATACTCTTTTGATTATGATATCCATGGTTTCAAGGATATAATTTATTTTCATCTTTGGAACTCAAATAAAACCTATTTATTAATTAATAAAATTTAAATATATTACCATTTTTTCATTTCCCTTATAGATATTTCTTACATCATTTTTTGTTTTAGGATACATGAATCATATTTGAAAAACACATAATCTACATCATAAAAAATGGATAACCCAAAAAACAATTCTCCAAGCTAACAATAAATAACCATTTATTAGACTTCATATTTATTTCTACAATATTTTCTTTTCCAACTCAAATAATTTCCATAAGCTTTTATATCACCATTCATGTTTGTTGAACACCAAATATAAAGAATACATATTCTTGGGATTTCTATGAGATTTAAAAAAAACAACATTCTAATCACTCAATTTTTGAACTCTATTTCATTTCTCATAATTCAATGTTTCTTCAAGAGGAATACCCTTACACATTTCATAAATACAATCTTTCTGATGATAACTTACATGGATTTATTCTATACACTCAATTTTTTCTGGGTTGGTAGAGACTTATTTTTAACTATATTCATTTTTTAAATAATTTATCTCCTTTTATCATAGTCTCTCCACCACTGTTCGTGCCCCTATCTAGTAGGGACATGTTAGAATAGTATATGTTTGATATGATCCAAAACACTCTATAAAACTAGCAGTTTCCTCCCATCCAAAATCATGATAAATAATAATATCAATGTCTTGTATATTTTTGATGCATTGCTTCCATATACTAAAATCATATCTACTCTGGGGGAAGAATTATTTTGGTATAATTCCTTTCTTATTTTGTATTATAATATGACATATCACTATTATTTGTTATCCATACAAAAGTAGAATTTATTTTTGGACCTAGATTATAATAGAGTATATATTTATATTTACATTCATAGATATTTGAAATCATAGGATTCTTTAAACAATTATTTTCACTATTTTTATGATTTTACCATTTCCTCTATAAAATTGATGAAGTATTATTTGAATTTAATTTAGGATATTTTGTTCATCAATGTATTTTGATAGATTCTTCGACTATTGTTCTTCATGGATAACAAGTTTTTCATCAATTTATTTTTTCATCCTTTCCATTTTTCTCACATTCATTTGGTGTTGTTTGACTTCTTCAATATAAATAATCAATTTCATTTAACATTCATCCTTTCCACAGCCATATTGGCATTTTTATTCAAAGTCGGACCCTTTTCTTTCTTTATCATGGTCTTTTTCATAATAAAATATTGAAATACATTCTTCAACATGTTTTTTATATATTTTCATTCACATTCATCAACTTGAGAGCTTTACGTTTAAAACAATTTCTTCACATGATCCATGAATTTAGTTTCATCTTCTGATTCAATACTTGAGGTGGAGTCATATTCCTCTCTGATTCTCACTAAACATCATTTCTCTAAAACCTATAATACTACCAACAATTTCATTGACTATTTTGAAGTAGTCATCAATATATTCATCTTCACCATTATTGATATATTTAAATTTAATCCTCTAAATTATCAATTATAAATCCTTGTCATTAAAATTTACTTCATAACTTTTTTACAATTTATCCCATATTTTCATGATTTCATTGAGTCCTATAACATTTTTGTAATAATTTTCTAAAAGAGAGACCATAATGGAATTTTAGACATTCCATCAACATACATATTTCTTTTATCGGTAAAATTCATAATAAAATCCTCAATGATAGATTAAAATCCTACAATAATTATATATTTTACTTAATGAACAATAGATATAATAAAGGGATGTATCGAATTATTCCATATATGATTGTTAATTCAATCGAAAGTAGGGTCCCAATTACTATTGAAATAATTCTGATATTCCATCATCAGTTCATAACTAATCCTAATTGAGTAAATCTCCCACTAATAAATTTTTTTGGATCATTGGGAGAAGTTACACCACTGGGGGGATGTGGGGTGGAATCAATAGTGATTTTACAATTTTTATTTCACTTGAAGTTACCCATTGTTGATTTGTTAGAATCCAATCCACTCTTATGATTTCTCAACCATCCCCAAATGTAGTAAAAATAAATTTCTCTAGAAGAAAATAGTTTGAAATGGCCTAGTCTCAATTTTATCATTAACAAAATATTAATTATCTTAGGTCATAATAATACAAATATATACAATAAGGGGGTGGATCGTGTGTTTTCTATAGTTATGATAAATCATGTGTTTTAAATATCTTTGTAGTTAATTTATATATGAAAAATTATTGTATATAATAAATATCATTAGTGGATAAATATAATTAATGAACATATATATTTTATATTGGTTCAAGGAACAATGATCCCCTAGTACAATCAACCAAATCCCTATAAATGATATTACTTAATTTCACTAGAAAGGTCCTTTTATATCAAGACCTTAAAATCTACAACTACGTGTAAAATTTTGACACCATTTATACAAGGCTAAACAGATCATTATGGTTCATCGATAAGGAACATGTTACCCTTAGATTAGTATAACAAGCTGACACATTTCCAAAACCATGTATAATTATTTTCAACTCTAATAAATAAAAAAATATTGATTTGATTATGGTTTAGCTTGAACATCACAATTTCAGCATTAGCAAACTGACAATACATGGATCTAATTATTCATAAATGATTGACATCAAGAATGAATAACTTTAAAGTTATAGTAGTTGGAAATGATCTATAAATTAAATAACAATAAACAGTACTATGATGTTTCAAAATTATTTCCCCTAAGTGTAGCCACATTCTTTATAGAAGATATGTATATAATTTATATACATAAGTATAAGGAATTATTTTTATCAAATCTTGTTACGTTATTTTTTTCGAGAATACATTGTTCATATATAAAACACTTGTTTGGAAGATGAGATCCAACAAAATAGCTTTATAGATCATGGGTAATAAAATAAAAATTTTCTAGGTGAGTCATAACTTCATTTAATAATTGAATTGATTTACTCTATTGAATATGGTTTTTTGAAACAACAATAAAAGCCTTTGAATAAATCATAAAATAGTGTCCAATTGATCTTTTAATCTTATCAAGAATATTCCAAAAATATCGGATAAACTTTCAAATAGAAATCATCATTAAAAAACAAATGTTGAGGTGAACTATGTAGAATAGTGTTTCATTCCATAGTATGGGGAAACTTTATGTAGCTTTGGGTTCCCTTACATAAAATTGGGTTCCATTTCATAGCGTAGGTTTCATTTTCATAGTGAACAGTTCCTTCACATAGTATTGGGTTCAAAATAAATGGTGGGGTAGGAATCCATACATTCATCTTTCCATTATATGATTGATTAGCCCTATATTCCTTATACGAATGTGGGGTATGAACAATGATTCTGGAATTCAACATTGGATTGATATTCTATACATTTATCCAAATTTAGTGTTGTTGATCCACATGAAAACTTTTTAAACTAGGTATTATAAACCATATCTACATTAACCAAACATATGTTCTGTTCCTTACATTACACGTACCAACAATGGGTAAAAAAATTTCTTCCAAAAACACTAAAACACTGTTTAATCATTTTGAAGAGTATTGCATACATATTAAAAATGTGAATATAATTCACAAAAAATGAAATGAATATTAATTTCATGAAACACAACTAATTCCATATCATTATTAAATAAAAATGGTATTATTTAGCTTCAAAATAAATATGATTTATAGACAATTTTTTAGACAATACATTCCCAACAATCCCACCCTTTATGATGGTTAGAAAACCCATAACAAAATTTATATTAAATGTAGGAATTGTTACCACAAAAGTAAAAATATTTTAAAATCAAATAACTTTTTTTGAAAATTAATTATTTTAAATAGTATTTCAATTACATATAATTATTTAGATATAAAAGAATATAGATACTTCAATAAACGAGATTTTTGTGTTTCCCCAATTTTATCCCCATATTGTGATATTAAAAACAATGTATATAAAAATAGATTAAAATATAAATAAGTTTTCATAGAACATTAAATGAACTTTATTATAAACTGAGTTGAAAAATAAGGCATGTTATATAGAAGTCTAAATATTAACATAAACGTAGAAAATAATTCAAAAACTATTAATATTAATGTGTAGTAAACTAAAATTCATATCAAAAGTTTTAAAAAATAACGATTTCATCCCATAGTCAACTAATGAAATCTTCAAAATGGTTGTCTTGGTTGAGAATGGTTTTCTTGATCAGGATATTTATTAGTATAAGTTGATGTTTGATGAGGAATAGTATGAACAACACTATGAATTTCAAGGAGTTTCACCAACAGGCTCTAAATTTGATTTTTAGTCACATTTGTCCAGTACTGAAGTATCTTATTTGAAACCTGACTGATATTAAATTTTTCAACCGAAATCAAAATAACAAATTCATTAACTATTCCATTAGGTTTAATGAAGGCTGCCATCTTATCTCACTTTAGGAATCACTAGTCGCAACAATGAATCATTAGATATCAGTTCACTTACCAAATTTCTCTGGGTTTCAAAAAAACATTTAAAAGAGTATTATCACATTAAATAGTGTGAATAATTTCATTGAAATAAATTATCCTAGAATCTATGTACTCAAATATTCTAATCAAATTAGGTGGAGTCTATTGAGAAGTGTTTGAAGCCTAATGACTTGCTTGGACATATTGAAATTATCTGCCAAATATCTACTTCAGCTCATGAAAAATAGATGTCTTTATATATTCTTCCATAAATGATCTATACTCATCAGATAAAAATATGACAAACTCTTCCATGTCACCCACTGACACAAGAGTTACCTAAACAAATCATAATTGTGTTTGAAGAGTCTCAAAATCATCTATTGGAACTGTTGAACTTATGATCTATTCAACTATCAGTTTTTACTTTCTAACTCTTGTGTTAGATTCTATTTTTATTAATTACCTTGATTGAATCTTCAAGACACACCATTTTTATTTCATTCCAATGATTCATAAAACTCAGTACATTGGGCTCTAGTTTTACCAACTTCGACCAGATCCAAACTTGAATCATCCTCAAAAATGTTTGTTCCCTCTCTAAAAGTAGTTACTCCAGTATAAACTGAATCGAAGAAAAGTAATGGAAAAAAATTTAGGGCAACGTGAACAACATTAAGACCCTATATTGATCATCCCCTTGACAATATTTCACAAAGTTCTCAGTTACATGAAAAACATACTCCGAAAATTCATCTTCTCTAGTTAGGGAAACTACCACTAGAACAAAAATATTTACAATGAAAATTATTTTTTGAGGAAGAAGAGCCTCATCCACTCTTGATTTTTCTTATTCATCTTGCATTGGTCCCATAGAACCAACTGAACGTAACAAATTATGCTCCCCCCTTACCACAAAAAATTCCTTATTCTTGTTCTTCTATAAAAGCTTGTAAAATTTAATTTGCAAGATTCACTACAAACATAATAATAACTTTGTTGCAGTTCCAACATTTATAATATTGAAATAATGACAACTCTAACCAAGAAATATCTCTTACCTTTCCATGATATAGTAATAAAAGATATAGAATTCCCCAATAATGGTAAAAGTCATTGTTTTCTTCCTTTGGATAAAAGTGACTGAAATACCATAACATATACTTGAAGAAATTCATCTTAAAATTTTTTAAATAAAAAAATCTAAACTACATATCTTGAAATATAAATTTATCTAACTCAGTCATCCTTGGCATAATTTCAAGCTGTATGAACTTCTTCAAGACTTTTGGATCAACATTAAGGACTCATGGCATCATTTTCTTAATTGTTATAGTTTTGAAGATAGAAAAAAATTATATTTTCTAATTTGAATTTCCCTTCCCCCATATTTGATAAATTAAAATGAAATTCACCCTCATGGGGAAGAGAAAACATATTATAAATGTGTACTGAAGAGATAAAAAACTAGTCATGATGAATCTTAGACATAAATATGTCTTTATCATTTCAAAAAGAAAAAGAGGAATTTTTACTGATCTAATTTAATTTTATTTCAAAAACAAAAGGATAATTACTATCAATAAAAAAGAATTTCGGACCATGATATCTTATCATATTCTTTAATGATTGATTTTTTTAGTTCATCGAATCATAATAGTTTACCATCCCTTAATTATCATTTCAATATTTCAGTTTTTAATTAATCTCATTTAGTCCATATTCTTAACTCTTCATGATGTTTACATTTTTAACGATTTGAATTTTAAGGAATGAACCCTAGGGTTTCGGTAAACTACAATGAGAAAATCTCTGTAATGTGAAAGGGTTTGAAGGAGTATGAGGAAGAAAGGAAGATGTCATAGGGTTTAGTTTTTTATTTTTCATGCTGAAGATGTGCTATAATCATTAAAATTTTAATTTTGAAATGATTTATTAGAAAAAATTTTAAAATAATTTTATTTAAATACATTAATAAAATAATAATTTGATAAGGAAATTAACATTTAAAATAAATTGAGTTGATTTAAAACTATAAATATGTTAATTGAAATAATTTGATAATAAATTATTTTACATTAAATAATCCCAAATCCACATTAATATAATCAAAACATGTAGTGTGATGCGGTTTAGTTACAATATTATTTAATTGATATTCAATATTTCAAATTTCTAATAGTATATCATTTTTTAGAACATGACCCCTTAGAAAACGAATCCTTATGTCAATATGTTTCGTCATAAAATGACTTATAATATTTTTGTGAAATATTTATTCTTTATTTAGTGTCACAGAAAATAGGTATATTACTAAAATTTAGTGCACAATCTCGTAGTGTGTGTTTCAACCACAACATTTGTGCATGTCGACTGCCGAAAGAGAAATATTCCACCTCGGTCATTGATAAGGAAACTGAGTGGTGTTTCATACACAACCGTGAAACTAAATAATTTCTTAAAAAGTGATAGGTTCCTTAGGTGATTAATATATCTAATATACAACCTCTAAATTCCTCATTTCAATATGAAATTGAATTAAAATCATATGTTTTTGAGGTAATGTAGAAATAAAAAAATAGTCCCTTTTAAATATCTAAAAATCCATTTAATAAAAATAAGATAGGATTCATTTCAATTTCACTAATATATAGCCCATAGACATATAAAAAATATTATATCTAGTTTTTTAACAATAACATATAGTAAACTACCAATCATGCCTCTATGTAACTTGTTGTAAATTGGTTTCATAGATTCATAAAAATCAATTTTATAATTGTACATATGGGAGTTGAATAGGTCTTACTATTTTCAAGTCCAATTTTTTTAATAAGTCAATAATATATGTACCTTGAATTAAATAATTACTCTAATATTTATGATAAATATGGAATCCAAAAAGTAATTCAGTTCTCTCATAAAACTCATTTAAAATTATTTTTTCATTTGAATTATTAAACCATTACAAATATTTTTATTAATTGAACTGAAAAAACATCATCTTCATAAATTTTGACTAATAAAATATTATATGAAATAGTTTCCCTAAAAATAGTAGGATCTACTAGTCCCGTATAAAAACCATTACTAACAAAATGATGATTAATATTTTATACCAAACTCTAGGTACTTATTTAAGGACCTAAATATTTTTTGTAAGTATAAAAATAGAATTTGGTTAATGAGGGTTTTCAAAACCTGGTTGTTGTTCAACATAAATGTCGTCTATTATATAACCATTTTAAATGAAGATTTAACATCCATCAGATGTAATTTAAAATTCATATAAGACGAATAAGATAATATTATTCTAATAGATTCTAATATTTATACATGGGAAAAGGTTTCATAATAATCTATACATTCTTTCCACTTATATCCTTTAGCTACTAATATTAGTTTTTTTCTTGTTATGATTCCTTAATAAACTCTTTTATTTCTAAATATTCACTTAGTTCCTATTACTAGAAAATCATATGGTCTTTGTACCAAATCCTATACTCCATTTATTATAGTTCATATTCATGTGTCTTTGTCTCCTATAATAGTTTATAATGTTGGGTTCTTTATTGTTATATAATATCTAGATAATATTAATTAATATTTTTTAGTTTTATGTTCTTCTGAACTGGAATGAATTATATTTATTGTATTTTCTGAATCAGACATAGGTGTATTAATTCTCGTATTTCCAAAACAGTCATTATTTTCATCTGTTTGATCTTTATCCTTATTAAAATAATTTATTTCATCAAACTTTACATGAACTGATTCTTCAACAGCCATTGACTTTTTATTAAAAACTATACATTCTTTACAAGTAGTTGAATATCCTAAAATTATTTCTTCATCCTCTTTGGGATCCAATTTTACAAGTTATTCCTTATTATTCAACACATATATACCACGTATCTAAAGAAAATAACATACAATACCTCAGTTTTTATATTTTTTCAATGTTCAAAGGGTGTATTTTTTATAATTAGTCTCATTAAAACTCTATTCATGATATAGAAAGTTGGGATTACAACTCTTGTCTAGAAGTAGGTTGGAAGACATTAGTCATTCATCCTACTTCATGAAATTTATTGAATATTTTTTTTAATTTCAACAATTACATTTTTTGAGATGTTATTGATGTAGAGAATGTGTATTTAATTACCTTAATTTGAGTGAAATAATTTAAATTCTTGATTGAAAAATTCTCAACCATGATCACTTCTCAATGAAATTATATACAAATATTATTCATTTTGAATAATTTTTAAAAATATTTCAAAAAAAAGTATGTAACATTTGAGTTTTAGAAAATAAAACCAAGTAAGTCTAGAAAAATCATCAAATAAAACATAAACATATAATTAAATATCCAAATATTCTACCCTTGTTGGTCCAAAAAATCCATATGGATATGTCATAATGTTTTACTAGCAATTTTTTTATTGAATTGAATGACGATCCATGTTGTTCTCCAATTTTACATGAATCGCAGAATCAATGATTTTCAAACATAAGACTAGGAAAATAAGAAACTAATTATTTCAGAGAATTTTTTTGTAAAAATAATATATTTCAATGTCCAATTCTTCCAGGAATCATTTTTCTTAGTAGTTAAAAAATTCACTTTCTGTATAAAAATGGAATTTAGATCTGGCTTATAAACATTATCACTTCCTGGTGATCTATATTTAAGCAATTTATATTTGAAAATAGAGAAGTAATTGTTGCATAAATCAACCTAAAATATATCATCACATAGTTGATAAATTTTTATCAAGTTGTTCATTAACCATTCTATATTCAATAATTTTTTCATTGAGATAGTATTTTGAACACAATGAATTAAATCTTTAACAATTTTTCATTTTTTATTGTCACCAAAATATAATAAAATTCTATCCATTTTATTGAAGGTATGGAAATTTGAGGAGTCTCTAATATTGTGACTAGAATTGGAACTATCATTATACCGTACGACATTTTTATTATTGTTTCTTTTTTCCTCAAAATTAAAATACATATTTGTTTGTTTTTGTACCCATATTTTCATGCATACAATAGTGTAAGTGAGAAATTATCGGGGTTCACTGATCTTCTTAATTTTTACATAATTCATATCACTTTCTTTAGATATATTTTTAGAAATAAAATCCTTTTTAATACAACTAATTTTAGGATTTCACTAGTATCGGGTTTTGGGGTTATGACTTTTTTCACAGAAATAACAATTATAATTTTTGGAATTAATAAAAAAATAATTTTTTTATATTAAACTTTTAATATTTTCATCCAATTCGAATTATTACTCTTTTATGAATTTTTCTTAATAACCTCATTTATATTTTTCACTACTATTGTAAAAAAAGAGTATAAATCTTATAATATTCTACCCCATTATATAATTAATTTATGCTATTTTCAGGATAAATATAGTTTGATGTAGCAGAGTTAAATTTTTAAATTACATCTTGATGATGTTTTACAATAGTGTCTCTTTCACCTAAAACAATATTGTGAATATTTTTTTATGATATGTGTTTCATTATCAAATAAACAAATGTTTCTTTTAGAATTGTATAGTAGGCATCTAATTTATCATTTGACGAACATCCGGTATCAGTATTAGAAGAGTAATTTGATTGTACCTCTTATTGTTTCTTATACAAAATGTACATGTTAGATTCAAATTTTTTGGGCGCCTTTTCTGAATTAGATTTTAAAGAGCCACTGGAGCCTTTAGATACACTCTATATAGATTTTATAGCTATTTTCGTTCATTCTTATAATCTAATTTATTCTAATGTTTCTTTTATGTCCTTCATTAATCTGTCAATAGAGGGGAAGTTTTTCCTAATACTGCCCCTCATTTTTCATTCAATGAATCTTAATTCACTAGGTTCTCTTTCATCATTTCTTCATAATTTTTTAAAGAGTTTATTCTTCTTATATAATTTTCTATCATTTTTGTCTAGTTGTTCCAGTTCCATTCTAGAATTTGTTGAGTCTGAAATTTTGTTTTGGTTAACATTTTTTACACTCATTCATGATTAAGATATTTCACATTAAGGGAATAATTTTCCATTTTCATAAACTTGGGGTCTTCAACATCATCTTCTATTTCTACCACATATATCATCGATGTTCCAATCAGTTCCTTCATAGTTAAATTCTTGACTAGTGATGATTTTGGAATAGCTATAAATATGACTTTTCATTTTGAAGGTAGTAATATATGTAACTGTAGTGCATGATCATATTGACTTATGGGATCTCACAAGGTTGATATATTTTTTACAATATCTATTAATTTTCCATTAATTCTGGTGATTCCTTCACCATAAATAATTTAAAAGGTGTCAAACTTTAGTTTGGATGTTTCGTAAATAATATATAAGATCTTATCTATTCCTTGATCAGAAAATATAATTTATTCCCATATGTAATAGGTAATAGAAAATATTTAGAATCAATTGAAATCATTATGTACAATTACATAGATAATAGAACTCATTACCATTGATTAGATTTCATATTCACCCATTGTGGTAGCATCCCATGTCTATGGATTTGCAATAATTTTATAAGGAGTGATTATATTTGAATAAATTTGTAATCCCAAATTCTTATGGTAGATAATCATTTATGATTTCCATCATCCATTGTCATCACTATTAAAATATAGAGCACATACCATTAACATCCCTTATTTCGGATCTTCAATTAGTATATTCTTTTATTAGACCTCCATCTTTAAATATATCTAGAGTTATATAAAAAAATCTCATGTCTGATACCATTTGTTAGATCAGAATAAAACAAAGATACACAAGAGGGGGTGAATTGGGTTGTTTAGATAATCCTAACAGATTATGGTATTAAATCACATTGTGGGTTATAAAGATATGTAGTGTTATATTCTTTAATCATAATGAGTGGTGTATAAATAAATATAATGAACACATAAATTTTGTAGTGTTTCAGGGAAAAAAGATCTCCAAGTCTACAGCACCAAACCTCTCTCCATGATCTAGGATAATTTCACTAGAAAGGTCCTCTTATAACAAGACATTCAAATCAAATACTGAGTGCATATAGTAAAAAAATTTACAATAAGTCTAAAAAAAGCCTTCTATTTCTTTTAAAAGGAAAAAATGATCCAACACATGGTATAAGAAGCTGTCATTTTCTACAGCAGAGTACAATATGTTCAAAATCTAATAAATAAAAAACAAATCATTTGATAATGTTTTGGGTTGAACTTCACAATTTAAACAATTGTAACTAATAGTATATGGATCTTATTATTCATAAATTAATTAATTCAATAAATCATAAATTTGAAGTGATAGTGGTTGATAATAACATTTAAATTCAATATCAACAAAAATCATTACGAGGTAGCAAAAATTATATCTCCAATGTCTATCATTGTTCCTGACGGAATATTTGTATATCAACGACATACATTTGTATAAAAAAGTATTTTATCGAATCGTGTTATGCTATTTTTATCAATAATACATTGTTCATATATATAAAACTAATTTGATTAAGAAGATCCATGAAAGAATCATGATAGATCATGTGTAATTGAAATCAAATTTTCTAGGAGATTAGTAAATTCCTATTAAAATAGGAGTTATTTTCTCCATAAAATATTGTTCTTTAACACAATCATAATGATCCTTTTAATTGGTCATATAATAGCTACCAATTGATATTTTATTACTTTCAATATTTTTGTAGAAATATTAGATAAAACCATGAATTTAGATCTCTGTTGTTGAATAAAAAAACATAATGGAGAATATCATAAAATTCGGTTTTATTCCATAGTGTAGATTTCCTTTGTGTGGTATAGTGTTTTTTTGTGTGTAGAGAATGGTTCCATTGTGTTGTATAGGGTTACATTTCATATTTTAGGGTTAAAAATAAATGTTTGGATAAGAATGAATATTTTTATTCATATAGTAAATGGTTTATTAAACATACATTCATTATTTAAACATAGGGTATGGATAGAGATTCCTAACTCAAAGTTGTGTTGATATACCATTAATTTATTAAAATGTAGTGTTTGAAATGCATAAAACTTATTTTAGAATAGGTATGATAAATAATACATACATTAAATGAATTTATGGTTCATTCCGTAGGTTATATGTTCGAATATAGGTTTTAAATAGGGTTTCAATAAAAACAAAAATTCTTTCTGAACATTTTTAAAAATATTCCTTAATGATTAAAAACATTTATATAATTTCAAAATTTTACAATGAATATTAATTTATTAAAACTCACGAAATTTAATATCATTAGTGAAACAAATAGAGGTATTAGTGTGCATCAAAATCAATAATATATATATAATATTGTTGAGACAATAGATTCCTAAAAGGTATTTAGACACACCATCACCAATTTTAGACTATAATTATATGAAGATACAACATAGAATTATTCAATTGCATAGAATCACACTAGGTTTTCCATATTTACATTAGGCTAGTAACTTGGCACTACCTAAATCAAAAAACAAACAAAAATGATACATGAAATTTCTCTTCATAATTATTTCTCCTCCTAAAACTATTGATGAATTACATTATTTTAAACCCATGAGATAATTTAAACATATATTTCTTTATTTTTCATGATTTTTCGAATGAACTAGATTTGGTCTTGTATATTATATTCATTCTAACTATCATAAAAATTTATCACAAACCAAGAATGGGTTGCATGCACTTATTTTCCACTCCACAAATTTAGGATTTCCTGTGATGTGCATGAACTATCCAATTATATATGATCACATGATCGATAATTAGTTCAATGAAGAAGATTATATCTCTAATGAAATAAAATTATATCTTCCTCTTCCACCTTCATGTAAATGGATATGGGGAAATCTCACTTCCCCTTTCACATGACTAGGTAAGGCTCATGCGACATGCCATCCATCAACAACACTATTCTCATTAAATCATGAAATGTATCATGGGTTATACTTCATCTCCTTTCACAAGACTATAGGTTATTCCCTGCATTCTATTGCAACATAAGATATTTCTCTAAATTAATCATTATGTAATTCATATGTGATTAATGAGATTCTTTAGAGTGATTGAATTAATGAGACACATTATTACTTCATGAGGCCTAGAATACCCAAAATTTTCCTATACTAACATTAGTGAGACATAACATGACTCATGGGAATATTTATCATGATTCTGTAGCTTTTTAGGTACTATTCATATCTCCAGAGTCATGTGGGTGTCTTGTTATCAATATGTTCTATCAATCTCTCAAATGGAAGCAATTGTAAGCATTTATCATGCCTCTATTTATATAGTATGTAAAACTACACCTATACACCAAATTTTCCCCATTTAGCATGCCTATTAATATTCTCTAGAAGATCTTTGGATACCATTTATATAAATCAATAAAAAACCCTTCTCTCCTCTATCGGTTGTCGAGGTGATAATGTAATCGTGTGATAACATTTCATGATCAATTCCTTGATCATGTGACGGCTTGGTGGAATTCTGATTAACCATCCAAATTTATTCAAATGTTAAATACTATTAATACGGGATCATCATGTGATCATTTTCTTTCTCATGATAGCTTCCAACAATCCCATGATCCATGAATAACACGCGATGTCTCAATGAACATTTTTAGTTTTTTTGACACCTTCTCACGATGGCACCTTGATTATATCCATTTGGTAGTATGATCTTAATAACATTATATTATGGAATTAGGTGATTATTTCTTGTGATCGTCATAGTTCAATGGGTGATCATAATGCATGCAAGATGATGTTTCATGCATGTGTTCAGTTCGATCGAGACATATCATTCCATCAGTTTGAACAACTAGGGTTTAAATTAGTCTTTGATCAGGCGGTAGAATCCGTGATGTCGGAATTTTTAAGAGGATGGGTCAAGAAAAATATTCAAAACACATAAAATCAAAAGACCAAAATAGAATCTCTGTAATGTCCCTCGTTCTTTCTGAATAATAAATTATGGATGAATAGTAGTTTCTCTACACTTCCCCACATTGATCGTGAGTTAGGATTTCATCTTCAATTTTTTACAACTCCTTACGAAACAAATTCAAACATACTAAAGGGGGTCATAATTCTCCACACATTTATTCCACTCAAAATGGTTCATTCCTCAAATATATAGGCCCACCTAACCCCTCTAAGACTTTACATAGGCCCAACCATTCTTACCAGTGTGCTATCTTGTGGGCCTTAAAGATGGTCCTAATTATTGATTATACACATCACTACATGCCACTATGATTACTTCTCTAGTAGGATCTCCCAAATTCATTTACCCCTTGGTCCCCCCTATGAGGTGTTGATGGATATCCCTTAAGGTTCAATGGGGTGTGAAATCTTATTGCGAGGACTACTCATGTATACTTGGAATTATTCTAAGTATAAAAATGGAATTACAATACTTTTCAAAAATACATTACTCTAAAAAATTATCACATATATGGAAATCCAACTATAACTAAAATAAATTCATCATAAAAGTATACTTATATTAAATTCATTAAATACTTATTTTTTTCAAAACAAAATCACGAGAAATATATGATTCAATTTCTCCATGGTATTCATTCAAATCATCTTTATGAAATTAGATTTTCTAATAATTAAAACATTATTATTCCCTTTTTAATAAACAATTTTCCTTTAATTACATAATTATTGTTACCTACGATCACTTCAATAATCAACCATGTTGTAACATAGATAATTGTTCATTATAGACACATCTAATAACATTGCAATAATACTTGACAATTGTCCAAGAATCACCACTTTATCCACCAGCACATATATACTTATATAATAAAAAATTCCAAGAATTAATGTACTTTCCTTATAAATTTCTTCATCTCTGTTCTAGAGTTTATGTTATTACAAAATACCTATTCTATGTCCCATTATAATAGATCTAATGGAAGCCTATTGAATAAGCGGGAATTGTCCTTACCAGATCCTTCAAGTATTTTTATTCTTTAAATTACTATATAATTGTTCTACCCATACTTTGATAATACATCTAGTATCAATAATATACAAATATTTTATTAATATTATGGTAAACCTATATTACGACACCTTTTCATACTATCAATTCTAGAAATATCGCTCCTGCATATGTATGACTTACCATTTCTACGTAGCTGTCTAATTCCTTTTCCTCACCACATTACATGGATGGTAAAAATATTTTAATTGATGGGTATATATGATATTGAAGAAATATCTATTATTATTTAACAATAATATATATATATATATATATATATATCGTTTTACCTTCAATTCATTTGAAAACAACTACGTCAATCACGCATATTTGTGGACTACCACCTCTACACAGCTACACGATACATTTTTCTTTTATATTTGAAATGGATATAACTAAGTATTTAAAAAGTGTTTAATATATATAATATATAATTATTATTATTTTAACATTAAATATTATTCACCTTTCTTTCTATCTATTTTTGCAAAAGATAAAAGAATTCCCTGATAAGTATGACCCACCGTTTCCATGAACGATGTATTTCATGTTTATATCACTATAGTTTTACCCTATATATCTATATATTAAATATATAAGTTATTAGTATTTAAATAACTTTATAAATATGATAAAATCATAATTATTATTTAATTGTGATATCTACCTAATCAAAGCATACATGGAAAGCAAAGTAGTTAACACCTAAAATAATTAAAATAGTAAAAAGATCATTAGAACAGGATTAATAAAATGATATAAATGTATAATATATGTAATTATATATATTTATATTTTTATGTTATATAATTATAATATATTTAAATTTATAATTATTGATATTAAAATCAAATAATATCCATGTCGAAAATAAGAAAATGTATTTCATCTTAATTTATTTTTATTGTGGCTAATGGTAATGTTATGAACCTAATTTCATTAATATGGTTTATGTAATACCCCATTCACATTTGATATGATGAATCCTTAATACTTCATGGTCATTTGAAATTCCTATATAATTTTTTTATCCAATTTTATTTGAATTTAATATTTCCTTGCTGTAAGGTATTTCAATACACAATTTCATTTCAATGGGAAACATTACTTATTTATTGTATTTGATATTCATAGATTAAATGTGTAATCAATTTTAATTGAATTTATGGTATTTAATCTTGTTTTTGGATTATTTTAATTAAATATATAAAACTGATTCATTGATTAAATCTCACATCAATGATATTATCATTGTAAGGGGTTCTTGTGTTACTTTTACCTATGAGAGACATGTAGAATATTCACCTCTTCTTTATTTCCTTGGTTTATATACATCCCCTTGTTATAGTATATCATGCATATATTTTTTATCCATTGTAATTGAAGGTTAATTTGATGTTATTTCATTTATGGTGTTTATGATTCAAAATAAACCCTTGTGGTGAGGGTTATATTAAAAATCTAATCATTATTGACGACTGCTTATGTTTATGTCTAAATTGATGAATATCTATATAATATATCATTTTCTCTAAAAAAATATTACTCTCCCATGATTATTAAATTTTATTTTTTATGTCATGACCCATCCCTCGGGGCCCGTGCTACGGCTACCACATGCCCGCCTTCCATAGGCTAGGGTCTAGCGACTAGCACCGAAGGCGTTTTCCATAAAACTGGGAAGGCATTGCATTTATAACCTGTATGAAAACGCAACCAATCACACATCATGATACAAACTCAAGTAAACTAAATAGAAAAAAGAGTGATTAAAGTATGTAAAAAGTTCCAGAATACAAGCCCATCTTGAAAGTACAAGAAACTAAAATTACAAGTAAAATGGAACAGCTCCTGCGATCACCCGCTAAGGATCCTACCTGAATGGTTGGTACAGATCTCAAATGGTCGTCTCAGCAGTACGCCTCGTCTAACGTCCACCTCTGAGCAACCTCCAGTCCTGGTACTAACGTTATAAGTCAACACTGTCCATTGTCTCCACTAAACACAACGAGGTGTAGGCATAGCCTGTGCAAGGGTGAGTATAACGATAGTTAGTTGGGATCTCGAGACTCTCAAGGCCTCACAAAATCCACCAAGGATAAACCACATAGCATGAAGTCAACTGACATCCCTACTTAGGTATATTCCCATACATATACCTAAGATATTATGTAAAACCATCTCAATCATGAGGAAACAGAGGCTCCGACCCAAAATCACAAAGCTCAACTATTCCACGAAGGAAGGAAAACTAAAAAGGTAAGTACCACATAGGTACTCCACACAGAATAATCCCACCAAGGTATTATCACAAAAAAATTACAACACAGGTACGAACTCAGCTCACACCAGGTATAACTTAAGTACAATAGTATGGATTATTAGATGTAACTAATGAATCATCTTACTCTATTAAGAGGCAGACCCACACTAGATCGCTCGGTGCTGACTCACATAGGATTTCTAGGTGGTGACCCACATGGGATCGCTAGGTGCTGACCCACACAGGATCACTAGGTGATGACCCATAAAGGATCTCTTGGTGCTGACCCACAGATGATCGCTAGGTTATAACCCAGGTAGGATCGCTCGGTGTTGACCCACACCGGATCGCTAGCGGCGGACCGAAACAAAATTTCTCTTCATTCGTCATGTCACAACCAGCTTCAGGGTTCCCACGCTACGCTCACTCATCTATGAGAGGGTCTTCTCCTCAAGCCACTAGTTGATACTCCAACTTCCACTAAGTCCCATGAAAAAGTATCCCAATGAACAGCCATATCATAGGGGTCTCAATGCAACAAACGGCACGTCAATCAGTCGTCTGGTCTATGAGTTATTCACTTTTTAGTCCCGAGGGACAGATTGGATTCATGCTCGATCAAATAATACTTTTCCCCAACATCATCCAAATCTCTAATGGAGTATACCAAAGGGACCATCTCGCTCCTAGATTTACAGTGCCACATACGGTTTGTCAAACGGACCCCTGATGCCAAAGATATAGCAGAAAATGTGTAAATGGGTTGAAGTGGGTCAGGGTCTTGTCTGACCAAGTCGGACCGACCCAGCCTGATCCGACCCGTTGGGTCTGGCCCGGCCTGGGCAGCGGCCCGCGGGGTGGTGGATGTCGCAGAGGCCATGAAGGCTGTGAGGGGTCCACAGAGTCCACGAGCGGTGCGGAGGGCTGCAGGCGGCACGTAGGGTCGCAGTACGGCTCGAAGTGCCCTAGGGCGGCTCGAAGGGCCGCAAGGTGGCTCGGAGGGGAGCGGACAGCACGGAGGGCCGTGTACGATGCAGAGGGCTGCATGTGGCTTGGAGGGCCTTAGATGGAACGGAGGGCCACAGGAGGCTTGGAGGGCTGCGGTGCAGCACGAGGGGGGGGGGTGCGGGGGCCCGGAGGTGCCGTGGGTGGCATGGCGGGGCTGCGGGCGGCACAACTGCCCTACAAGGCGGCGGAGCCATGGATGAAAACAGCCACATGATGAAAATCCGCAGAGGCGAGCCATGGGGTGTGACCGCGTTCCGCATATTTTCTGGTGTCAGGCTTGACCGACCGACCTCCGTTGTAACCTTCATCGCAGATGGTTGTGGTGCCAGCCTCTGTTTTCGTGTTCCACCAGTGCCAAACGCCAGCACCGGTCATCATCACCGTCACGATGAACACAGAAATAAAATGAATAATGGAGGAGGGTTCGGACCGTGTTTGTTTTTACTGCACCCTCCGCGTTAGAGAGGTAGAAAACAGATCAACAAAAAATTGAAGCAAGAATTTCAAACTCCACAATCCCCCATCAATGATTATTCCCAACCCACAGAAAAACAAAATATCCCCTCTTTGTTTAGAAGGGAAGAACCCAGGATGTATAATCATTCATAAATAACCCCTACTTTTTTTGACTTTTCGAATGAGGTTACAAGGAAGGAGACGATGTCGTTGGAGATAGATGGATGTTGGTGATGTCGGCATCTACTCGATCTTCATTGGAGATGTTCCTCATTGGAAATCCTTCGATGGATTTTGAAGAAGAATTCATCGAAGGTGAAGAGTTCTTCATTGGAGAGATTTTCTCCCAATTTCCATTTGCTAACCCTTTCCCCCAATTCCCCCAAAATGAGGGAATAGACAACTTATTAATTGAAATTAAGTAGATTAATAATGTTCGCACAAATTAAATTGGCATGTTGGCTTAATGAATTAACAATATTAATTTGTAAAGTGTTGGCAATGTTAATGTAGGAGGGAGTCCAAGAGGTTTCTCACAATTAAGTGGGGAGTTCAAGGGGTTTTAGTTTTGATTGGTCCCCACCACCATAACCTCACATTGGAGGTTAGGCTCGGGGGTCCCCACCACCATAACCTCAAATGGTAGGTATACATCTGGCGGTCCCCACATCTCAACATCCACATGGGGAGTTCCAAGAGAAATAAAATAAAATGATACATAATTTATTTTATTTTATTCTTTCATGAAAACCCCAAAAATAAACATTCAACCTCGTCTTACTATGGTAGATGTAAAGGTCTCCTTAAGTGAATACTGGTGTTGTGAGTTCAACGATTCCCTCATATTTTATTTCTAAGCATCGGTTAAAAAGTTATAAAATCCCACTAGCATGTTTACTAAACGTACCTGAAATAAAGTTCAGAAATTCATTTAGGGCACTCTGGGCCTCGGAATCATGTGCCTTAATTTTTTCGGACTTTTAAAGTTCCCATATATTAAAAACATTATACGGAAATTTGGGGCCTTTACATTCTCCCCACCTCTGGGATTTACGTCCCCTTAAGCCACAACTTGGACTAGGGGAACAAGTGGGAGTACTGACCCCACATCTGAGCCTCCCTATCCTATGTGCTCTCCTGGAGGTTACCATGCATCCAGCAAATGCACACCAGAGGTATCGACCGCCCATGATGTACCTGCTCTTGTCGATCCTCAATCTTTACTGGAACCTCCTTAAAAGTCTCTGCATCGTCGACGTCCAACTCACCGTGGTCGATGATGTGTGAAATGTCGTTCATGTATCTCCTCAGCTGGGATATGTGGAAGAAGTCGTGCACCTGGTGAAACTCAGGTGGAAGTGCTAAGCGGTATGCCACCTCGCCAATTCTGTTGATGACATGGAAATGTCTGATGAAACTCGGAGATAACTTCCCAACTTGGAAAAATCTTCTCAAACCACATCGAGGTGAGACCCGTAGAAAAATTAGGTCACAATAATTGAACTCCAAGGGCCTCTATCTACTATCGGCATACGACTTCTGCCTGCTCTGTGCAGTCTTTATATGCTCCTTGATGATCTGCACCTTCTCTGTTATAGCCTGTACTATCTCTTGTCCCACGAGTGCTGACTCCCCTGGGTAAGTTTAGCACAAAGGTGATCTGCAAGGTTGCCCATAAAATTCCTCAAAAGGAGTCATCCCAATGGTGGAGTGATAGATATTGTTGTATGAAAACTCCAGATTAGGCAATTGATACTCCTAGTTGCAACTGAAGTCGAGGAAGCAAGCACACATCATATCCTCAAGGGTCTGAATGGTCTGCTCAGTCTGTCCATCCTTCGGAGGATGTTAGGCGACGCTCAAATAAAGCTGTGTCCCAAAAGCCTCCTGTAACCCCTTCTCTAGTTGAGAAGTAAAACATGCATCACGATAAAAGACAATAGTCATGGTTACTCCATGTAAATACACAATCTCATGCACATAGAGGTGTCCCAAGATCTCTACTGAACCCTTCTCTCTGATAGGTTGGAAATGGGCCAACATGGTGAGTTAGTCGACGATCACCCAAATCGAGTCATGTCCCCTGGATGTACGCAGATGTCCTATCACGAAGATCATGGATATCCCATCCCACATCCACTCTGGGACCTCTAAAGGCTTAACCAATCATGCTGCTACCTCATGCTCCACCTTCACATGCTGACAAGTGAGGCACTGAGAGATAAACTTTGTTACTACTTTCTTCATTCTTGGACACCAGTGTTGTCATCAGATATCCTGTTACATCTTCACCACTCATAGATGTACCGCTATTGGGGATTGTGGGACTCTCTCATCACATCCTCACGATGTGACACTGATACCATGGTACGTTCTCTGAAAAGGATGACATGCTCCCAAACTTCGGAAAATCCATCAGGTACATGTCTTGGGGATATCTGAACATGTTGAGTCTTGTAGTTAGCATCCCCATGGTGCACCTCCCAGACTCTCTAAAGAAGTGTGGGAGTGACTATAAGAGACTGAATAAAAACTAATCCATCTCGATCCCTAAAGGATATAAGAAAAGAGGCCAGCTTCTCCGTCGCCTCACCCAGCTGCTGTATACCCGATCTCTTACTGAGTGCATCTGCTACAATGTTCCCCTTACCTGGATTATAGACTATCTAGAAGTCATAGTCTTGCAGGAACGGAAGCCAATGTCATTGTCTCAGGTTTAGGTCCTTTTGAGAGAAGATATACTTGAGACTCTTGTGATCATAGTACACCATAAAACGCTCTCTATCAAGTAATGTCGCCAAATATTCAAAATGAAGACCACTTCTGCTAACTCCAGGTCATGGGTAGTGTAGTTATTCTCATGTTGTATCAGCTTTCGAGAACCATAAGTTATCACTACTCGGTCCTGCATCAGGACACATCTAAGTCTGGTCCATGATGTTTCATAGTAGACTACATACCCTACGCCCTCCTCCGGTCTCCTCAAGATGGTTGAACTATTCAGCCTCTACCTCACCTTCTGAAAACCCTGTTGGCATCTCTTTGACCACACGAAGGGTTGTACCTTCATCGTCAATGTGGATAGTGGTGATGCAACTCTGGAGAAATTTGAAACAAATCTACGGTAGTATCAAGCCAAACCCAGGAAACTCTATATCTCCTTTATACTCCTAGGTGGCTTCCAAGCAAGTACCACCTCAATATTCACTGGATACACTGCAAATCCAGCCTCTGAGATAACGTGTCCACTAAAGTGAACCTCTTGGATCCAAAACTGGCACTTCGAGAGATTACAATAAAGTTGGTGCTCTCAGTGTGTATCCAGTACTACCTGCAAATGATAGGAATGATCCTCCCCAGTAGTGAAGTATATTAGATTTTTGACAATGAAGACTATTAAAAAACTCTCATGGTATGGATTAATGATACTATTCCTGAGTCCCATGAACACTGCTAGAGCGTTGGTTATTCCTAATGGCATAAACAAGAACTCATAGGGGTTGTACCGACATCTGAAATTCGTCTTCTACACATCCTCATCTCGCACTTTGAGATAATGATAGCCCGATCTGAGGTATATCTCCGGAAACCACCATGCTCCCTTTAGCTAATTAAAGAGGTCATCAATCCTCAAGAGTGGGTACTTGTTCTTCATAATCACCTGGTCCAGGTGCCGATTTTCAACACAAAGCCTCAATCTACAATACACCTTATTCGAGAACAATATTGGTGCTTTCCAAGGTGAAACACTGGGCTGAATGAACCCCTTCCCCTGTAAGTCCTCCACATGTACCCACAACTCATGAAGCTCCGCGGTAGCCATACAATAGGCTAGTGTAGATATCAGTGCCATCACGGGGGTACATGTCAATGTAAAAGTCCACCTCTCTGTGAGGAGGTAGACCCAGAACATCATCAGGAAAAATATCCATGTACTGGTCCACCACTACAGGATAACTCGGACTCCCCACATCAACTTCTCCGAGGGCAAGGCTAGCCAACTGGTGGGTGATCGGTTGCATTCTCCTCTGGGTAAGTCCGTCATGTGCTGCAAAGGATCCCTTCTCCCCGGTGAAGGTAAACCTAGTCCCATCCTTGTGGACACACCATACATTCCACATAATACGGTTGATCCGGGCATGGAATATAGATAACTAGTCTATACACAAGATTACGTCATAAGGGCTCTCCACCGCTACTTGGAGATCCCAGCCGAAGCTATCGCCTCCTAGAGTAATCTCATACTACCGACACTAGTGTGTAATCAGCGAATCCACTCCCGTAGGAGTCTCTAGTGATAGGATAGAGACAATGGATTCATCGGAATCTCTGAGCTCCGAATGAGGGTAGTGTTAGTAAAAGAATCATTGGCACCAATGTTTATAAGTACTGCAGCTAAGGTGGAGTAAACACAGATTGTACCACGTATCATATCCAGAGTGTCATGATCAAAGTCCCCAGCTGCTTGGAGCTAAGCTCTCCCCTGTCCACCTGCTCCATGCAGTCGGGTTTGACCTCCTGGTGGTGGTAGTGATAACATCTCGAATCATCACCCACCGCCAGCTGCACAACCAGCTCCTCTTCCATGTCTTTCTGCTCCCTGAGGACCTCCTCGGTCGAATCTATATCACTACTTGGGTGACCCTTGGACCATCTGCTGATCATCCGTATGGTAGGTTGGACAGTCATGACCCATGTGATCCTACCTGCCGTATGCATTTCATTGCCCCCTCCTGGTATGACTGGCTCTGCCTCAGGTACCCCACACAACTGACTCTGAATCATGCAGTCGTCCACTAGTAGGTTTGGTCCTCTTGGACCTCTGTGTCATTTGTCTACTTCCAGCTACAGAAAACTCTACAACGTGATGACTGGTAGTGGGTCTCACTGCTTGTGACTACTCAGCAAGGAAACTCTCCACTAAGAGGGCTCTCTTTAACACCCTTACTTCTGTTGGGATGCTAAGTGAGATCATCGAATCCATGATCTCCCGGATGAGTCCCTGCAAAAAGGATCGGGCCCCGAATAATGGGTCCCTTACCATATATTTGGAGTACTGTGAGAGGTCAGTGAATCTCGCTGAGTACTGATCCACATTTATTCTAACAAACTACAGATGAAGTAGCTATTGTATCCGCACTGTGTGAAGAGTCACTGGAACAAAATCTACCCGATACATTCTCTCAAAGTTTTCCCAGAGAAGCGTCACCTCGTCATGAACCCGGAGCATCAAGTTCCACCATCTTCTTGATGTTGCCTATAGAAGGCCATCAGCAAGGATCACCCTTAGAACAGGTGGTGTCCCTACTAGACGGAAAACTCCCACCACAACCTCCAGAAAATCCTCAACCACATGTGGGTTCGTCTCTCCCCTGAACCTAGGTGGACTATGGATTTGGAACTTGGGAAACACACTCAAGTGGTGTGCACCCTCTGCTACTGGGGATGGTGGAATCAGTGGAACAATGGATAATGGTACCACTGGTGCCTCCACAGGTGCATCTACTGGATGAGGGCCCTGCACCGAGGCCTCGTTGTTCGGTGGGATATCACTGCGTACAACTCTCGGAACCCTAAATAGCTATCCTTGGGGATGCGTCCAGAAAAAAAAACAGGTCTTCCATGATCAAAAGCTATACTTGGTGAGCTAACTCAAATAGATCACAATGAAAACTCTTCAAAACACACATGTAATCAGTGTTTTCATACACTGAGTTGGAAATAAAAAGTCATGGTCCGACTGTGTGGATATGTCGGCTACCGCACCATAACTGGATTCCCTAAACTGATAACCACACTCAGTACACTTAACACTATTTCTGTTAAAAAAGATCAGATTCATATGTTCTACGGTAGAACTGACTCCTCTGATACCAATTTGTCATTACCTGTCCCCCGGGGCCCGTTTCGTGACTACCCCAAGCCTACCTACCATAGGCTAGGGGGTGGTGACTAGCAAAAAAGGCATATTTTCCTAAAACTGAGAGGCATTGCCTTTATAACCTGTAAGAAAACCCAACCAAGCACACAAAAAAATATGAACTCAAGTAAACTGAATAGTAAACAGAGTGAGTACAGTATGTAAACGGGTCCAAAATACAATCCCAACTAGAAGGTACATTAAACTGAATGCACATGTAAAATGTGGCAGCTCTTGCGATCACCCGCCAAAGATCCTAACTGAAGGGTAGGTACAGATCTCGAAAGGTCATCTCTGCGGTATGCCTCGTCTAAGGCCCACCTCTGAGCTTCCTCCAGTCCTGGTAATCTCTTCCTCAGTCAGCGTTGTCCGTCATCTACACCAAACACAATGAGGTACGGGCATAACCCATGCAGGGGTGAGAATAATGATACTCAGTAGGGACCCCATGACCATCAAGGTCAGACAAAATCCTCCAAGGATAACCCACACAACCGAAAATTAACCGCCATACCTACAAAAGTATATTCCCATTCATATAAATAAGTTATCAAATAAACTCATCTCAATCATGAGAAAACATAGGGTCTAACCCAAATTCCCAATTCTCAAATATTCCACGATGGAAGTAAAACCACAAAGGTAAGTACCACTTAGGTATTCCACACAGAAGAAAACCACCAAGGTATTATCATGAAGAAAGTACCACATAGGTACAAACTCATCTCACACTATTTATAACATAAGTATAGTAGTAGGGATGATTAGATGTAACTATATAATCATCTTACTCTATTAAGAGGATAACCCACACAGGATCACTCAGTGCTAACCCACACAGGATCGCTGGGTGCTAGCCCACAGAGGATCGCGTGGTGCGAACCCACATAGGATCACTCAGTGCTAACCCACACAGGATCGCTAGGTGATGACCAACACAGGATCGCTAGGTGTGGACCAACACATGATCTCTAGGTGCTGGCCCATAGAGGATTGCTGAATGTTGACCCACACATGATCGCTTGGTGCTGACCCACACAGGATCGCTTAGTACTGACCCACACAGTATCACTACATGCTGACCCACACATGATCGATCTTCATTCTTAATGTCACAGCCTGCTACAGGGTTCCCACGATCGCCTCCAAGAGAGTATGCACCTCTATCAACTGGTCAATACTCCAACTACCATGAAGTACAGTGAAGAAGTATCCCAAATGATCGCCACGTCATAAGGTTCTCAAGGAAATAGACGACACGTCAATAGGTCGCCCAGTCTGTGAGTTATTTTCCTTTTAGTCCCAAGGGCACGGTTGGATTCATGACCGATCCAACCCAACCATTCCCCAACTTCATAAAAATCTCTAGTGAAGTATAACAAATAGACCATCTCTCTACAAGATCTATGGTGCCACAGACGGTTCGTCAAACAGATGTTCGAAACCAAAGATATAACTGAAAATGAGTAAATGGGTCGAAGTGGGTCTGGGTTTGGTCCAACCCAGTCGGACCCACCCGGCCCATGTTTGGCGACCCATCCTCGGCAATCAGCCTACGAGGTGGTGGAGGTCGTGCGTGACACGGAGGGCCGTAGGCGGCGCGGAGGACTGCGGTTGGAGTGGAGGTCCGCGGGCGGCTCGAAGGGCTGCATGAGACTCGGAGGGCCCCAGACTATGTGGAGGGCCGCAAGCGGCTTGGAGGACCCAAGACAACGTGGAGGGATATGGGAGGCTTGGAGGACCATGGGCGGCACGACAGGGGTGTGGGGTGGCCTGGCATGGGCATGGGGAGGCACGGTGGGCGCGTGTGCGGCAGAGCACCGTGCCGGTGCGACGGAGCCAAAGGAGGTGCGACGGAGTTGCAAGGCTGCAAAGCTGCGGGGCTGCGGAGCGACGGACGATGGAGGCCGCAGCGTTGCGGTCTATTGAAGCGGGCCATGCTGTGTGGGCATGCGCCGGGTCTTCACCAGTGACCGTCTAGATCAGCCACCCTCTGTTTTCGCCTTCGTCATGGAAAGCCATAGTGTCGGCCTCCTTTCTCTTTTCCCATCGATTCCAAATGCTGGCACCAATCGTCATCAATTTCGCAATGAACACACAAGTAAAATAAGAATGGAGGAGGGGTCGGGCCATGTTTTTTTGGCCCGCACGCTCTGCATTAGAGCAATAGAAAATGGCTCAACAAAAACATGAATCAAGAACGTCAAACTCCACAATCCCCCGACAATGATTATTCATGAACCACATAAAAATAAAACATATGCTCTTTGTTTAGAAGGGAAGAACATGGGAATTATAATCATTCATAAATAACCATTTCTTTGTTTGATTTTTTAATGGAGGACGTGAGGAAGGATACGACGTCGTTGGGGATAGACGGATGTCGGTGACATCATCACCTCCTCGATCGTCGGTGGAGATGTTCCACGTTGGCGATCATTCAATAGAGTTTGGAGAAAAATTCATCGAAGGTGAATCATTCTTTGTTGGAATTATTTATTGGAGATCTTTTATACAAATTTCCCTTTGCGACCCCTTTCCCCCAATTTCACCAAAATGAGGGAATAACTAACATATTAATTAAAATTAAGTAGATTAATAATGATGGCACAAATTAAATTGGAATGTTGGCTTATTTAATTTTACCAATTAATTTGACAAGTGTTGGAAAATTTAATGTTGGGGGATTTCAAGAGGATTCTCACACTTAAGAGGGGATTTAAAGGGGGTTTTGGACTCAGGAGGTCCCCACTACCATAACCTCAGATTGGAGGTTAGGCTCGGGTGGTCCCCACCACCATAACCTAACATGGGAGGTTTACTTTTGGAAGTCCCCACCTCTTAACATCCACATGGGGAGTTCTGAGAGAAATAAAATAAAATTTTACACAATTTATTTTATTTTATTCATTCACAAAAAACCCAAATATTAACTTTCACCCTTGACCTACTGCGGTCGAGGTGAAGGTCTCCTTAGGTGAATACCGGCACAGCGAGTTCAACGGTGCCCTCAGATTTTATTTCCAAGCACCAGTTCAAAAGTTAGAAAATCCCGCTTGCACTTTTACTGAACGTACCTGAAATAAAGCTCAGAAATTCATTTTGGGAACTCCGGGCCTTGAAATATTGTGCCATCAATTTTCACGGACTCGTAAGATTCCATATAATTAAAAACACATGCCTTAACTAATAATAAACATGAACACTTTATAGAAGGAATACGAGCTGAATAAATAATTCCATAATAAAACATAGTCATGATTATTATACTAGTCAAATAACCACATGAACCATCATTATTATTTTCATAATGAGGGAAATTATAATACCGTAAATTCTGAAACATCTTTTCAAGGCCTCATCCAAGATGTCTAAAAATGACTTATGCCTCAGCCAAAACCATATATCAAATTGGGAAAGGCCTTGGAAAATTCCACATATATTTGTATCATGAGACCTACCAATGCACCAGGGAGCTATAGTGGGATCCACCTGTCACATACTAAGTTCAATACATTCCTCATATGAAAAGGATGAAACATGACGTAAAAATTTGTATAAAAACTAGCATACCAAATGACAATACTTTAAACATAAACCATGAATCGTATAAAAAGAACACAACCACAGACAAACATATCACAAAACCATCAATACCATATGAAATATTTGTATTATTATAAATCATATTCAAACAAGTTTAAAATTTAGCAAAGGATATTGAGTTAGATAAAATGAAAACTATTGGAAATAAATACATATTTTTCTTTTGAAACCATTTAAGAGTCACATAATTATAAAAGAAAAAATTTATCATAAAAATATTTTTAAAATCTTGTAAGGGATTATTCCATGATACTATAATGGTGGAAAATAGATGCACCCACCGTATAAGATAAAAAACATTCTTACCTTAATTTTGTCGAAAAGGGTCATAAAGTACCTTGTTTAGAAAATGACAGAAAGTTTCCTTTCAAAAAATATAAGGACAAATAAGGGAATAAATGACTTTAACCCACAACCTAGAAAATAGTAAATAAATTTAGAAATAAATTTTTAAGAAAACACAGACGTGGATGATAAATAGGTCCCGGTAGATACATAAAAACAACCTCACATAATAAAGAGATTATGAAATTAACCCTTACCTTTTACTTTTCCTTAGTAGATGGTATGTTCACATCCTATATAATAGTTAAAAATTGTTATTAAATTATAAAAGAACTGTATACATAAAAATCATATCATATATGATCCTCTAATATTGATTTGTCAATAATATTTCAATAGTATCATCGTTTTGGGTGTAAACTGATACATTTTCCCTTATATGCATGGTTACGTAGTCCATGTTTGTTATGGATAGGATGTATTTGATTAATATAAAGAATTATATTATGTTCGTAAAAATTACTTTTAATCATAAAATGAAAATTATTCTTGAATGATTACGACGAGGAATGAATCTCATCGCGTTCGCGAAGACGGTAATCCGTACATACGCATGAGCGATAATATCATCATATTGATGGTGAAATCATATGTAATCAGATTTTATATCAACTATAGAGAATCATTAACATTTTATATTTATTATTTACATCATTTATACTCATTATTATACCTGTCCAAATAATTACGTGTTGAATAAAAAACTACAACATGATGTGGAGACGGTAAGTTGTACGTATGCACGTATGGTGACTTTGTCATTTATATGATGAATAGAATAATGAATATGGTTGTACCATTTTTATAATAACATCACATTATATAGAATGTGCTATAGTTATTATTTTATAATGGAAGACACAAATAATGATGAAGTGGAAGAAGAAAAGAACTTGAAAGAGGTGATGAAATATGTATCTCTTCTTCGAGTTCATCTTTTTGATTTGATCAAAAGGGCTCCATATGTTTGCTTTAAGACCATTGGAAGGACACTTGGATGATGGGAGGAATGTTGGGATGTTATTTGGGTGGGGGTTGGCCGAGCCAAATGTCTTTGGAGGTGTGAAATTAAGAGAAGGGGAAATACCCTTTTATAAGAGAGGTGAGGGTCACCTAAGGAAAAGTTTAAAATATTATTTTATAATAAACTAATTTTCGGTTTATAATGTCTCAAAAATGATTTATTTCGAGTCTAAGGAGGGGATGGGTTGAAAAAATCTAAACCAATAGGTTTTAGATAGGTTTAGGTTATCATTTTAACCTTATATTTTAGAATTAACTCTTAGTTAAATAGTTTAACATTTATCATGTCTCTTTGTATTTTTTTATTATATGGTTAATAAAAAACTATAACAAGCCAATAACACCCCAAGTGGTTCATTATTAATATTTATAACCTTATCTAAGTCATTTTTCCGAACCATAGATTTTTATGAATATTATATCAATTAATAATATAATATTTGTTTTAAAAACTCAATTATGTCAATTTTGACACTATTTAGTATTTGGTTTTTATGAAATTCATCACAACATTATTACATCAAAAAAATAATTTAACCAACCATAACATGTCATACTAACCTGAACAAATTATTTTAATTCATAAAAAGTCACAAATTACATTTATTTAGATATTTATAATATCAATTATTTTAATCTTTTATTAATAAGGTAATTACTAAATCATCATTTTGCCACAAATAAATTAAATTATTTAATGTCTACAAATAATAAATAAAATATAATTATGTAGGAAATATTTTTAGCTTCGAAATGAATATATATAGTCTAATTTATTTGATTTTTAACCCTATATTAATAATGGATTAGTTATTAGACATTGAATTTAACTCTTTTAACTCTTCCTAAAATAGAATAATAATAAATGTTCTAATCAAATCTAAGTGGACCATAAAAAATAATATTTTATTCCTAATTATGTTTTTGGTAAAATTATATTTATCCAATAGAATTAGGACATGTGTTAAGGTAATTATGATACCATGTTTTCTTTAATTACCCTATTTACTTTTAACCGTGGTAATAAAAGTCAAAAGTTACTATTCACCAAAAATTATTTTCATCTTATTAAACCACATTTTACTTACTGATATTAACTGTGTCTCTTAGATTTTTGAAATTCAACTCACAGAAGCGGTAAAATTATGTGTTATGAAAATTTGAAAATGCTCTTAGTATGTGGGTAAAAGACGCTAAATAGTTAAATAAAATATTTATATATCTAAACATATTATAAAATGACTCCCATGAATTACATTGAACTTATATAGGTATTAGGTATCTATTTTTACCAAATATAAATTTATATAAAATAAATAAATATTTTAATAAAAGTTGGTTTTACCCAATAACGTAGTGTTTTTCACTATTCATAAAAATTTGAATGTTTTCAGAAAAATATAAAAAAAATCACCCTAAGCTAATTTCGATATTCTGAAGTCAAAAACGAAGTCCATTTTGAAAAAATAAATAATATTTAAAAAAGTGGGTATTACTATTCATAATGGTTAGTTTGATTATTTGTGGTGTATTAAAATCTCGACGTTGCATACAATTCATGCTATTGCATTATTCAAAGGGAAACGTATAGTGGAAGCTTGGGGTGTTACATTCGTACCTCCAAATAATTTCATCCTCAAAATTTCTAAAATAATACCCCACAAAAATATTCAGATGGTTATTCATTATATCTTCCTTTAGTTGTCACGTTGCCTCTTCCATCTTATGGTTTCTCCATAGAACTTTTACCAGATGAGTCATCCAGTTACTCAACACTTGTTCTCTGGTATAAAGAATCTTGATAGGCTCTTCACAATAAGAAAAATTATGTTCCAGATCAATTTCCTCCTAGGTGAGTACATGTGTTGGGTCAGGCATGTATTTTCTCAACAGTGATACGTGGAAAACATCATGAACATTGGAGAGACTAGGTGGCATTTAGAAACTGTAAGCCACAACCCCAATTCATTCAAGAATTTCAAAATGAATGATGTACTTGGGACTTAATTTACCCTTCTTACCGAATCATATAACTCCCTTTTATGGAGATAACTTCAAGAAAACCTGATCTCTTACATGAAATTCCAAATCCTTCCTTCGGTTATCGACATAGCTCTTCTGCCTACATTGATCTGCTTTAATGTGGGTTCAGATAATATTCACTTTTTCCATCATTTCCTCAACATGTTCTGGGCCTACAAGTTTTCTTTTACCAACATCATCCCAATAAGTTGGTGTGCGGCATCTCTTTCCATATAATGCTTCATATGGTTCCATATAAACACTTTAATGGAAGCTATTGTTATAGAAAAATTATACTAGAGGTAAATATCGATCCCACTTACCTTGAATGTCATATGAGAAATATCTCAACATGTCTTCTAAGGTTTGTATAGTTCGTTCTAATTGTCCATAATTTTGAGGGTGATAGGAAGTGCTCAAACGATGTTTGGTATCCAAGGAATTCTGAAGAATTTTCTTGAATCTTGATGTAATACAGGGATCACGATCAGAAAAAATCCACAGGGGTACTCCATGAAGTCTTACAACTTCATTAATATTCATTAATGATAAACATTCAAGTGGTAATTCATCCCTTATAGAATGAAAATGTGTGGACTTGGTAAGATGATCAACAATGACCCATATTGCATTATTCCATCTAGGAGTCTTTGGTAGCCCCATGAAAAAGTCCATCGTAATATCATCTCATTTCCAATCAGGTATGGGAAGAGGTTGCATGACATCTCTAGGATATTGTCTTCCAGATTTCACTTGTTGTATAACCATACATCATGACAAAAAATCAGCAATCTCCCTTTTCATGTTGTCCCACCAAAATGGTTCTTCAAATCTCAATACTTCTTGGTTCTCCCAGGGTGTATATAAAAATTAGAGCTATGAGCATCATCCAAAAATTCTCGTTTTTAGATCAGGAATATAGGGAATACAAATTCTCTCCCCAAATTTCAAAATTCCATCTTCATATACAAAGTCACTCAATATCCCATCATTTACAGCATTAATCTTCTTTCGAAACTCTTCATCATCTATCTGGTAATTTTTTATCATTTATATTAAAGATGGATTGGAACAATTTGAAAAAGTATTGATGCTTCACCTTCCATGGTTATTCCCATATCCATCATTACTAGATCCATGAAAATTGGATCCCTTTAAAATCTCATCTTGTTCAAAACTCAATGATTCTTTCTGCTCAAAGAATCAGCCACCTAATTTGCCTTCCCTGGGTGGTAGTGTATTGGGCCATCATATTTCTTGAGTAGTTAAATCCATCCCCTTTTCCCCATGTTTAGTTCTATTTGGGAGAAAATATACTTCAAACTATTGTGATCAGTATAAATCTCACATTTTTCACCATAGAGATAGTGTCTCCAAATCTTTAGAGTGAAGATTATAGCTAATAACTCGAGATCATGAGTGGGATAGTTTTTCTCATGAATTATTACATTTTGTGATGAATTGGAAATAACTGTATCATTTCTCATAAGGACACAAACACATCCATTCTTTGAAGCATCGCTATAAATAACAATCCCATCATTCCATGATGGTAGAGTCAAGACAAGAGTGTTGACTAATATTCTCTTCATTTCTTCAAAAAATTATTCACACTCCTTTTACCAAACAAACTTAACCCCTTTACATGTGAGCTTGGTTAATGGGTTAGCCAACTAGGAAAAATTTTGGATGAAACGTTGATAGAAACATGCTAAACTAATAAAACTGCGTACCTCAGTTATACTCGTTAGTGCTGGCCATTCTTGGATTGCCCTGGTCTTTGAAGGATCAACAGATATTCCATCCATAAAGACAATATGGCCATGAAAAGAAATATCTTCAATCTAGAATTCGCACTTTCTAAACATCCCACATAATTCATTTCTTATAAGGCTCTTTAGAATAATGTGCAGGTGATTTTCATGATCTTAGTAGATTTTGGGGTATTCCATGATAACATCAATAAAATACCACTACAAAGTCAAAACGATATTCCTTGAAAACACTATTCATTTGATCCATGAAGACAGAGGGTGCATTAGTAAATCCAAAAGACATTACTGTAAATTAGTAATGCCTGTACCTAGTTCGAAATGATGTTTTTAGAATGACTTCATTTTTCACACACAACTGATGTTATCTTGATCGAAGGTGAATCTTTGAAAAATATTGATCTCTCTACAGTTGGTCAAATAAATTATCAATGCGAGGTAGGGGATACATTCTCTTTATTTTTATAGAATTGATCTCTCTCTAGTCAATGAACAACCTCATAGATCTTTATTCCTTCTTAAAAAAAGGACAAGGGCTCCCCATGGGGAAACACTAGGGAAAATTAATCCCTTATTACTCATTTCCTCTAGTTGTTTCTTTGGTTCCACTAATTCCATAGTGGGCATTCTATAAGGGTACTTCGATATGGGACTTGAACTAGAAATTAAATCAATGGAAAAGTCAATTTCTCGTTATAGAGGATGTCCAGGTAAATCCTCTGGAAGCACATCAACATATTCTTGAACAATATGTATGTCATCTATTTGAACATTATTTTCCTCAACCAAAATTATTTCACTCTCATCCTCCCCAATGATTGAATTTAGTAGAGCTATTGGGGGTCGATCTAGATAAGAATTATATGGTGATGTTTTTACACTAAAGATAAGGCACTCTTTGTCATCATCGAGAATTATAACCTCCTTCTTATTACAATAAATTTTCACTTCGTGGTCCGATAATCAATCCATACTGAGGATTATATCAAATTAAATCATGGGTATGCTGATTAGATCAACAGATAAATATCATTTATATGTCTTAATGGGGACTGATTCACAAACCTTTGTGGCGATGATACTTCTCATAAGAGTTTTTACTGACAACTCCCTTGTTAAATCAAATTGGAAATGTCTTATTGTCTTAGAAAACTAGGACGATATGAAACCAATCGATGATATAGAATAAAATAAAGCATTGGATAAACTTGAGGAAACCATTAAATTACCTACCACCATGTCTTTTGGAGCTTCAACCTCAGCTGTAGTGATCACATAAGCTTGGAATAGATCCCTTAGAATTTTTTGATGTAAGTTTTCTCTGATTCTTAGGACATTCATTTTCATAATGTCCAATATCCCTACAATTATAGCTTTGAAAATTGGTATCTACTTTCTTCCCCTAATAATAACTAGCAATATGGCCTTTCTATACACATTTGTAGAATACTCGTTTTCCATTTAGATAGGCCCCATGGTTCTTCCTTCAATAATTATCACATGGTGGGAATTTATCTCTTCCCTTCTTCCAGGATTCTTTATTTATTTTCTCAGAGTGTTCAGCTGATCTCTTATTCTCTTTCTTTTATTTAAGGTTGTAAGACATATAGAATTACTTTTCTATCTTGATAGCACATGATACAATGTCTTCATATGATGAGAATGATTTTGAGACTAATGGTCAATGGAGATATGTTTTTATCCCATCAAAAAAACAAGGAATCTTACTTCCTGGGTAACGTATATAATCTGCAGCATGTCATGCTAACCTAGTAAATTTAGCTTCATAAATTGGGACATTATCATCCTCCTTTTGACTGAGACTTAGAAATTTCCTTTCCATATATGCTCTATGGTCATGAGGAATGTATTATTATAATAAAATATTTTTAAACTCCCTCCATTCCAGACATGATACTTATTCATCCTCCTTTGTGTATTGAATTAATGACCACCATTGATCGACATCTCTAGTGAGGTGATAAACCATCATGAAAACTTTTTCCCTTTCACTACTCCACAAAGCAAAAAATATTACCTCTAAGGAACATAACTATTGTTCATATACCAATGGATTTGTAGACCCATTGAATGTTGGTGGTTGTTTCCGCATGAAGCAATCTAACATTGATCCTCTGCATTGTGTATCAGGGTCCCCCATATTGGTAAGGTTATTATTCATAACCTATGTGAGTTGTCCCAGTATGGTGATAAGGTGATCAGCACCAGTTGTGTGTGTTGATACAGTTTCCATTCCTTCTACTAGGCACCATTTCTAAACAATAACATACAGTTGAATAGTTTATGAACCGCAATACATTATTTAGAACTTGTAAAACACTTAACATAAATTGAACAGTTTATGGATATAATCCATAATAATAAAAATGTTTTCTTTGAGGCGGTATGTAATCATAAATCATTAATAATTTTTTTTAAACAAAATGAGAATGATCCTAACCATATTCTCTAGGAGTGTCGTAACCAAGAGTGCAACTAGGCCTATTGTCATGCACTATTTCTTGTTCGAGTCTAGCTCAAAGCGGTGTTTTCATGTTTCACCCCTAGGTACATCTGTGCCAGAGCCGCATCTACCTGCTCTTTCTAGACCAGGTTGTATTGATTGGAAAACTCAGAAAATTTATATAGTACCAAAATTATAGGAAGTGCTTCTATACTAATCCTCAATTTCTATTTTATGGTAATGTGCTCTGATAAGAGTTTTTCTAAATATAGTTTCAAAGGATTGTACTAAACTTCCACTTATACCTACTGTAACGCCCCGACCCCAGTTACCAAGAGTCAGTGCTTTTTTAAATATCATTGGAATGATACACAGAATCATGTCCAGAAAGACAAACCAGTTTAGTATTATTGGAAACAAGATACATACCTATGTTTAACATTATAACTTGAAAATAAATACAACACTAATTTAATCTATTAGAAACATCAAAGCCTCCTAGATTATTCTTGTAAGTAACTCATAACTAACTTCTTCATATCCTAGGAAAATGAAACATAAGAAAGGGGTGAGCTCAAATGATTAGTAAGGGTAATCAATATAGTGTAAGATAACCAAATCATTAGTCATCATTAATAATTAAAAATACATTCCTTTACAAATAATAAACATGAACACATTATTGTATGAATTTGAGCTGATTAAATAATTCCATAATAAAACATAGTCAGGGGTATTATACAATTTGAATAACCACATGAACCATCATTACTATTTTCATAATTAGGAAATTTATAATGCCAGACATTCTGAAACATCATGCCAAGGCCTCAACCAAGACGTCTAAAAATGATTTGGGCCTTGGCCAAAACCATATTTCAAATTTAGAAAATTCCTCGAACAATTATACATCTAATTGTATCATGTGACCTACCGATACACCTAGGATCTATATCAGGCTCCACCCGTCACATACTAAGTCTAATACATTCCTCATATAAAAAGGATGAAACATAACATACACATTCGTATTAAAACTAGCATACGAAATGTAAATAATTTAACCATAAACCATGAATGGTAGAAAAATAACACATCCATAGTCAAATATATCACAAATCCATCAATACAATATGGAAGATTTCTATCATAATAAATCAACTTCAAACTAGTTTAAAATCCATCAAAGGATGTTGACATAGATAAAATAAAAACTATTTGAAATAAATACCTCTTTCTATTTTGAAACCATTTAAGAGTCACATAATTATAAAAGAAAAAAAATTAATTTTAAAATATTCTTATAAGATTGTAAGGGAAACTTTGATGATTTTATAATGGTGGAATATAGCCTCAATCACTATATAATTTTAAAAAACATTCTTACCATAATTTTTTTGAAAAGGGACATAAAGTACCTTGTTTGGAAAATGACAGAAAGATTCCATTCAAAACATTTAAGGTCATATAAGGGTATAAATGACTTTAACACATAGTCTGGTAAATAGTAGAAATGTCTTCAAATAAATTTTTAAGAAAACCTAAATGTGGATGATAAAGAGGCATGAGTAGATACTTACGTAAAAACAACCTCGAATAATAATGAGATTGTGAAAATAACCCTTACCTTGAACTTTTCCTTAGTCGATGGTATGTTAACCTCGTGTATAATAGTTAAAACATTTTTATTAATTATAAAAGTACTATATATATTAATATTATTAATATATGATCCCATAATATTGATTTGTTAATAATATTTCAGTAGTATCATCGTGTTGGGTGTTAAATGATTCATTTTCGTTTATAAGATTGGTTACATAATCCATGTTTGTTAAGGATAGGATTTATTTGATTCATTTACATAATGATATTATGTTCATAAAAATTATTTTTAATCATAAAATGAAAATTATTCTTGAATTATTACGATGGAAAATTAATCTCATCGCGTTCGTGGAGACAGTAATCCGTACGTACGCTCGAGTGACAATTTCATTATATTGATGGCGATATCATATGTAATAGGATAGTATATCATATATATAGAATTATTAAAATCTTATATTTATTATTCACATCAGTTATAATCTTTATTATACCCATCCAAATAATGAATTGTTTGAATAACAAACTACACCATGACATAGAGACAGTAAACCGTACGTACACACATTTGATTACTGTGTCTTTCATATGATGGATTGAATAATGAATATCGTTGTACCATTTTTATAATAACATCACATTATATAAAATATAATGGAGTTATTATTTTATAATGGAAACCACAATGAAAGAGGAAGTGGGAGAAGAAAAGCACTTGAAAGAGGTGATGAAATATTTACCTCTTCATCAGGTTCTTCCTTTTGATTTGGTCAAAAGGGCTCCTTAGTTTGGATTTATGACTAATGGAAGGCTGCTAGGTTGAAGGTAGAAATGTTGGGAGGACATTAGGGCAGGGGTTTGCTGATTCAAATGGCTGTGGAGATGTGGAATTAAGATAAGGGGAAGTACCCATTTATAAGAGAGGCGAGGGTCACTTTAGGAAAAGTTTAAAATATTATTTTTTAATAAATCCATTTTCAATTTCTAATAGCTCCAAAATGATTTATTTCGTAGCTAAGGTGGGTATGTGTAAAAAACATACAACCAATAGGTTTTAGACAAGTTTTGGTCATCATATTAATCTTATCTTTTAGATTTAACTATTAGTTAAAAATTTCGACATTTATCATGTCTCTTTGTATTTTTATATTATATGGTTAATAAACGTACTATAGCAAGACAATAGAACCCCAAGTGGTTAATTAATAATATATATAACATTATCTAAGTCATTTTTCCCAATCATAGTTTTATAGGAATATGATATCAATTAATAATATAGTATTTCTTTTAAAAACTCAATTATGTCAATTTTGACACTACTTAGTATTTGATTTTTGTGAAAATAAAAAAAAACTTGATTACTTCAAAAGAAAATAATTTAATAAACCCTAACATGTCTTATTAACCTATAAAAATATTTTAATTTATCAAAAGTAACAAATAAAATTTATATGGATATTTACAATATCAATCACTTTAATATTTTATTAATAAGGTAATTACTGCATCATCATTTTGTCGTAAATAAATTAATTTATATAAGGTCTAAAAAAGTATAAATAAAATAAAATTAAATAATAAATCATTTTATATTTCTAATTAATATTTATAGTCGAATTTATCTTATGTGTAACCCTATATTAAAAATGGAATAGTTATTAAACATTGAATTTAACTCTTTTAACTCAACATTAAATAAAATAATAATAAATGCCCTAATCTAATCCATGTTTACCAAAGAGGATTATATTTTATTCCTAAGGTTGTTTTTGGTCGAATTATACTTATCCAATAGAATTTGGACATGTGTTACGATAATTAATATATCATTTTTACCCTTAATTACCCAAGTTACTTTTAGCTGTGGTAAATAAAAGTCAAAAGTTATTATTCCCCAAAATATATTTTCATCTTATTGACCAAATTTTACATACTGATATTAACCATGTCTCTTGGATTTTGGAATTTCAACTCACAGAAGCTGTAAAATTGTGTTATATGCAAATTTGTAAATGCTCCTTGGAGGTGGGTAACAGACGGTAAAAAGTTCAATAAAATTTTTATATATAAGAAATTATTAAAAAATGACTCAAATTTATTAAATTAAACTTATATAATTATTATGTATATATTTTAAACTAATAAATTTTAATAAAATAAATAACTATTTAAATAAAAAGTTTGTTTTAACGAAAAACGCAGTGTTTTTCACGATTCATTAAAAATAAAAAATTTTCAGAAAAATACAAAAAATTCCCCCTAAGATAATTTAGATATTCAGAATTCAAAAATGAAGTCAATTTTGAAAAATAAAATTTATAAAATTTTAAAAAGTTGGTATTACTATTCATAATGACTAGTTTGATTGGTCACGGTGTGTTAGAATCGTGATGTTATGTACAATGCATGCAATTGCATTATTCAAAGGGAAAGATATTGTGGAAGCTTGGGTTGTTACATTCTTCTCCCCTTCGTGAAAAATATTTTATTCAAAAATTAACTAATAATTTAAATAGTTTATTTACAATGAAAAGTGTTTACATTATAAATTCAAAATTTTTAAATGAAGTTAATTCAAAAAAATAGAAATGTTATTTTCATTAGCAATGTTCTAAAAATATTTTAATAAAATTTCTATTGAACAATGAAAAAACACATTATATCAATTATTTTCCACTATAGAGATGTTTTAATGATTCCATAATTTAAAACATTAACTTAATTGGGATCATTGGATATTACATTTTTCTTAAATATCAATATTGTTTCTATCATCGATATGATTATTTATTAAACCATATAAAATTTCTATATATGTATTATGATTTGGATGTATATGATTCACCAAGAATTAATTGAAAATTCAAAGTATTTATTCAATATTTATATTTATTGATATGTATTATTATTAATTAAAAGAATAAATAATTTGAAATTTGCTGAATGAATTGGACATGTAGTTATATGAGGGGCCTAAAATTATATAGATATTTTATGCATAAAAATGTATCATTAGAAAACATTGTTGGAAAAATTAAAAGGCTCTTTCCTGATATTTTATAACTGTCTTGGAACAAGGCCGGGATGGTATAGTTACCATGATGCCTATGATCAAGCAGTATAATATTAATAATTTAATCATTGATAATTAAATTATTGTTTTTAATTATTAAGATTACTACATTGATGTTATCCATTGATGCATTTTTTGAGAAATTTATTGATTTAATTAAATGTGTTTGATGTTATTTATGTTACTATATTGATTAAGCATTATATTAAAAATATAGATCGTCCTATATTTAACCCTTAATGAGGATTTGATCACACAGTTATTTTTTTCCCCATGTTATAAAGAATAAATAATTGATTAAGTTTCTGGTATTAATATCTTTTACATTTTTAATGTTTCTATTTTATAATTCCAATATAATATAGGAATCATATGTGCATCTAGTTTATCAAGACTACTAAACTGTGTGACCCTATATGGTGATATCTTTTGTATATATTCTAATGTAGTAATGTACCCACCATATCAATGTTACTGGAGATTGAGTTATTATTGTTGGTACTATTGGATGTTTTGTATAAACACTGGGAACATGATTTTAAACAAACATAGCTAACATTAGAACTATGATACTCCCTTACATTGTTTGAGAATTTTTTACCATTATATAGAATTTATTTATGGATAAATATCCATAATCAATTTGATAAAACACTTTTAATTTCATTATTTAGAGAAGTAACCTAATGAAATAAGGATAACAAATACTCATAGTCAAGGTAGTTATTCCATACTAATCAAGCCAATATAGTTGGCATTGGAGATTAATGGATTAGTACCATATTAAGAAATATGACAAGGGGTATTCCTAACAACATTCCACATATGGGGAAACATGTTGTTCTGTGAATTGATATTACTATAATGGATTGTTTCATCTGATATAAGCCTCCAAATTTTAGTGGAACAACTAATCCAGTGTTAATTGAGAAATGGATCAAATCTCATGATAACATAATTCTCACCATGGGAGAAAATGGAAGGGAAATTTATATTTTATTTAATTGAATTTTAATATATATAATGGTGATCAATGGTGTTCGTTGATCAATATTACTATGGATGAAGAAGAAATAGATTTTATAGAGTGGTATTATTTTAATGTAATATTCTTTGATAAATATTTCCCTCAGGATAAATGAGATGATTTGAAGAACAAGTTCTTCATATTAATTAAAATGGATCAAGAAATTATCATAGAGTATTAGTATACATTTACAAGAATTTCAAGGTATTATATGGATTATATAAGTAATATAGAACATAGATATTGATAATTTCTGTTAAGGCTCTATGTAAAATATATAAATTGAATTTTCCGTCAAAATTAATCATCATAGGTTCAATTGTTGTTATGTTATGTAAAAAAAATAGAAATTTATTTGTTATCCTATAACCACGAGGGAAATCAATATAGGAAGAGTTCATATTAGATTTATAAAATATTTAAGTCTTCAAATAATTAGAAGGGAATAAATACCTTCCCATCATGTGAACATTCTGTGGATAAATATCATGGAATGTGCTTAAAAGGAATGGTATTTTGTTAGATGTAACGATACAACGGAAATATATCCAATTAATGAGATGATAAAAAAAATATATGTATAGTGTTTATATAGTATAGAAACAAGGAATTATTAACACTAATTCCCTAAGAAAAAAGGGAACAAACCACATGAGATGTTGTGGGTAGAAGGCCAAGTGTATGTGATCACAAATGTGGAGGTCTAAGATCCCAATGATGTGGTGGCTGGTACGTTAATCATATCCTAAAATTTATAAAATGATTTATTTGATTATATATTATTACACTATTTTAAATCATCCATTCCTTCCAACAAACTTATATATTTGTCGACCACCTTAATAATGGATTTTTCAGTCAATTCACCTACTGTAAATATCACCATAAAAAAGATGTCTTAGTCAATTCCCATTTTGACCCATTAATGGGACATATTTACTTACTTGATTATTATACCTATAGAATATATATATATATAGTAAATGGTATGGATTGGAGTGCAACATATCATCAAAAAATTATCCATAAATAAGAAATTTATGATTAATAATGAACATATAGACTTCCTTATCTCTATAGGTGATAATTATACACCTGAATTGTGTTTATATCCACGCCCAATATCTAATATGAATTTGATTCTTGGAATAAATAAGGAGTCAAGACATATATATATAGAAACATTAATCTTGAAATGGAGGATGTAGCTATTTTACAATAATAAAGTGATGCATTTCTCAAGAAATTACATAGACATCCACCTTAGTGTGAGGTTATATTTTCTATTTATTTCGTTCTTGATGTAAGACATATATCAAATAGTACTTATTAAATGACAACATTGAATTAATGGAGCTAAATTAACAATTAGAGTATTTTTATAGTAATGCATTAAAATATTATAGTGATTCACATTAGGGATCCAATACTCTTTTCATTAAGAAGAAATAATGATTTAGGAGTATGAGCATTTACTATTGATACATCAAAACTATTATAATAAATCCGATGTATCCTAAACCTTATATTGATTACTTATTTGACCAACATCACATATCTCATTAATTTTCAATTATTGACCTTTATTTTTGGTAACACCTAATGTTAGTAAAGAAGGAATATCTTTTAATGAGAGAATTTCAAACAGCGCATTAACATTATGAGTTCAAAGTAATTCTATTTGGATTAACTAATGAACCCTATATATATTTGGTTCTAATGAAAAATGTATTAAATTAATATATTTATAAATTATTTGGGTATTTATTTATTAAATAATGTTTCACTCCACATGATACAAGGAAAATGGGAAACACTAAAAAATTACTCTTTAAAATCATTACAGAAGTGTGTTATATGATTAATTTAACATGTTGGAATTATAGATTCAAAAATTTTCATTTAATTTCAATATTATACCCATGGATCAGATATTAGTTGGCCCTATAAAGACAAAGGAATTATATTAATATTTGACACCAATGAAAACAATCATGTTATGATGTTTTATTAGTTTGGTAGGTTATTGGAAGTGATTTATCTAAGAAAATTTGTTATTTTCTTTCTCTTTAACCAATCTTACTCGTAAAGGGGATATGATTATATGGATAAAGGAATGTGAATAATTTTTTTATGAATTTAAAAATATATTGGTGAATTCTCCGATTTGTAGTCGACTATCTTGAAGTGACATATTTTTGATATATAATGGTCTATAATGGAAAAGACCTTATTGTGTACCAATAACGTATGGTAAATTAATTTATTATGCATCAATTAATTTCAATACTCTTCATAAAAACTGTCCACCACATGATCTTTAATTAGTATCCTTAATATTTTCTTTGAATATATGGATATAGCATCTATATGGTTAATGATGTGAGATATGTATTGATCACAGAGTTTCAAATACATCTTATCAAAAAAATAACAGAAAATGAGCCAAAGATGATTCCTTCAACAACTTAAGGATTATGATTTTCAATACACTACAATTAATGAAAAGAAAATAAAGGAGAGGACATACTGAGTAGGAATTTATATGGAGTGATGAAAAATTTTATGATGGAATGAGATCTTGTGTTCATGTATTTTATAAAGATGGGTGAAATATCCCTCCCCTCCTCATTGTCTTGAATAAAGTTGTAATTCCTACATGGTCTTAGGCAACATCCACATGATTCCAAAGGCTAACAATAAATTCCAAGGGGTATAATAAAATTTAAAGAATTTTTTCCTTTGAAAAAGAAACAACCACAACCAAGCATATTGTTACCAAACACAATATATGATGAAAGATAAAAATGTTATACAACTCAATGCAATAATAACTGATAAAAAAATAAAAAAATACCAGAGTACTATAAAGGATGATAAACAACATAAAACTAAAAACAATCCATCAATGAAACTCCATATCTCCCATCATGTTCCATGTTCCAACTCAACAATAAAACACAAATATCACGAATCACAACTGAGGATATGTGATACCATGCCTTTAAATGTGTCCTGATAAACATGATTTGAAAAATCACCAATATTCTAAATAATAGGGAGGGTAATGAATCTTAAAATGTGATAATTTCTCATTCTTAGGATAGATTCTCCAGAACACATGACCACTCACCTCATACGAAAATTCTCTTCAGCAATGTTCATCATTTTATTTTTGATGACTATGAGTTGTCTCAATTCTGTATCAAATCAATAGATCTTCATTCATTTTCTCATAGAAATTCCATTACCTAATCAATAATGTCTCAACTATTTCAACCCAAAAAGAGGAGAACGACAAGGACACCTATGAAATGCTTTAAATAGATCCATATGTATTAAGGCCAAAAAACTATTGTTATACAAGAATTCCATTAATGGTCTGTGACCCTCCCATAAGAAACCAAAATCCATTAAATAAGACTATTTCATGTATTCCAACTCTTTAATAATCGTTTTTTACATTCCATAAATATGAGGATTATACTCCATACTCATGGTCAGATAATTCCCAAGGGCTTGCTGTAAGGATTTCGATAAAAGAGATGTAAAATATGGATCTCAATATGAATCTACTTAAATTGGTATGACATTAATCTCTACCACATATTGAATATAGTTTTTTGAAAATTATTCCACTATTATATATTTTGTAATATAGATGAAATTGTACAACATTGTGAGTTGATTCACTATCACCTATATGTAATCATGTTTTGGAACTGTCATTGAGACGCCTTTCACAGAACACCTGACTATTTTTTCCCAGTTCCAAACAGGGATAGGAATGTATTGCAACATATATTATTGATATTGGATATCTACAATAACCTACTGATAGGTTAAGAATATATAAACAAACTATTATACCTCATTTTGATGCCACCTGTAACATCCCATCCCTCCCCATTGGCATGAGGCAAGGTGGAATTGCAACAAGCACTACAAGAAAAATCACTATTTGTGACGAGATTTCTTCCCGTCACAAATAACCCGTCCAGGAAGCTATTTGCGACCGAAAAACATCACCGTCACAAATAGCCAATTATTTGTGATGGGTTTTCGTCTCCCGTCGCAAATAGTTTGGTGCGAATTGTGTGCCAAACCGCGCAAATATTATTTACGATGGGGAGATATCTCCCATCGCAAATAGTTTTGCATGACTTGCACGCCAAACCGGGCAAGGGTATTTGCGACGGGATCCCATCGCAAATACCTAGCGGTGGATTATAACTTTTTGCGACAGGATGTCATCTCATCGCAAAAAGATTGTCGGCAGGCACTATTTGCGACGGGTCCCGTCGCAAATAACCTTTTAACCGCCGACTGTACTTAATGTGGGCGAGGGTATTTGCGACGGGCCACGTCGCTTATAACCACATCGCAACTAATCTAACCTATATATACCTCATTGGTTTTTTCCAAAATCACTCAGATTTTTCTCTCTCCCTCTTTTCATTCTTCAGTTTAAAGGAAAAATTTTCTTTTAGTTGAAATTTTTTATACGAGAGCAATTGGAGGGCGTCAATATCTTCAGAATATCAAAGTTTAAGGTATTTATATTTAATTTTTTTGTATTTATTTTATTTTTTATGTTAATTTTAGTTGTTGTTTATTAGTTGAAATTAAATTAGATTTCAATTGATTTTTATTTATATCTTTTTTTAGTAAGAAATTGATATTGTTAGTGATAATTATAAATAATAAGTATTAATTTGCAATAATTAGATATAATTAGTAATAATTAGATATAATTAGTAATTATTAGATATAATAAGTAATAATTAGATATAATTAGTATTAATTTGCAAAAATTAGATATAATTAGTATTAATTAGTATTAATTTACAATAATTAATAATAATTAGTATTAATTTGCAATAATTAGCAAAAATTAGCTATAATTAGCAATAATTAGAAATAATTAGAAAATAATTAGGAATAATTAGTAAGAATTAGTAAGAATTAGTAATAATTAGTAATAATTAGTAATAATTAGTAAAAATTTGTTATAATTACTAATAATTATTAATAATTAGTAATAATTAGTAATAATTTGAAATAATTATTAATAATTAGTAATAATTAGTAATAATTACTAATAATTAGTAATAATTACTAATAATTAGTAATAATTAGTAATAATTAGTAATAATTACTAATAATTAGTAATAATTAGTAATAATTAGTAATAATTACTAATAATTAGGAATAATTAGGAATAATTGGTAATAATTAGGAATAATTAGTAATAATTAGTAATAATAGTACGAATTTGTAATAATTAGTAATAATTAGTAATAATTAGTAATAATTTGTTATAATTAGTAATAATTACTAATAATTAGTAATAAATATTAATAATTAGTAATAATTAGTAATAATTAGTAAATATTAGTAATAATTAGTAATAATTAATAATAATTAGTAATAATTACTAATAATTACTAATAATTATTAATAATTACCAATAATTACTAATAATTATTAATAATTACTAATAATGAGTAATATTAGTAATAATTTGTAATAATTAGTAATAATTATTATTAATTAGTAATAATTAGTAATAATTAGTAAAAATTAGTCAAAATTAGTAAAAATTAGTAAAAATTAGTAATAATTAGAAATAATTATGAATAATTAGTAATAATTAGGAATAATTAGGAATAATTAGGAATAATTACTTATAATTTGTAATAATTAGTAATTATTTCTAATAATTACTAATAATTACTAATAATTAATAATAATTAGTAATAATTACTAATAATTAGAAATAATTAGTAATAATTACTTATAATTAGTAATAATTAGTAATAATTTGTAATAAATAGTAATAATTAGTACTAATTAGTAATAATTAGTAATAATTAGTAATGATTAGTAATAATTAGTAGTAATCAGTATTAATTAGTAATAATTAGTAATAATTAATAATAATTAGTAATAATTAGTAATAATTAGTAATAATTAGTAATAATTAGTTATAATTATTAATAAAATAATTAGTAATAGTTAGTAATAATTCGTAATAATTGGTAATAATTAGTAATAATTAGTTATAATTAGTAATAATTAGTTATAATTAGTAATAATTAGTAATAATTAGAAATAATTAGTAATCATTAGTAATAATTAGTAATAATTATTAATAATTAGTAACAATTAGTAATAATTAGTAATAATTTTTAGTAATTAGAAATAAAAAAAATTATATTATCAATATTTATGAAAAAACAATATTAATATTATTAAAATAATAAAAAATTTATAAAATAATAAAATTATCAATATTTGCAACAAGATTTGCTCTATTCTTAACAAGTTTAAATCTTAAAGGGTCACCAATTGTCAAGTCATGCGCAATAAAAAGTTTCTGTCAACCATGTCCAATGTATACTCTATAATTGTCCTTGTATGATTGATCACCTCACACGTAGTGTTTCAATATGACAACCCAAATCATGCCCTTCTCATCTATAAGAATTATCTCACATAACCCTTTACATAGACCATTCTTTCTTTAAAATTTAAGGGAATGATACCGATATCCCCACAAATTTTTTAGGAATAATGATCTATGTAAAGGGAGTGAGATGATTCTTTGAGACGGGGAATGACATTACTTTAGTCGTCCTATTACAACACTACTTGAGAGGTGATCATCCATGCAAGTACAATTATAGAGTTTACATTGGACATGAATGCCCCAAACGTTTTATTGTGCATGACCTGACAATTGGAGACCCTTTGAGATTTGAACATGTTAAGAATAGAGAAATTTCTGTTGTGAATATTGATAATTTCAATATTTTATAAATTTTATATTATTTTAATAATATTAATATTGTTTTTTCATAAATATTGATAATATAATTTTTTATTAGTAATAATTAGTAAACGAAATCTGCTTGGATAATGAAGGGAAAATTTTTAATCTTCTCCACAACGATGATTACCAAATTTCCATTCATTGTTCAAGCTGTTTTCATTTTTCTAAGTATTTCTAAACTATTAATAAATTGTAATAAATTGTAGTAATTAGTAATAATTAGTAATAAATTTTAATAATTAGTAATAAATTATAATAATTAGTAATAATTGTAATAATTAGTAATAATTATTAAGTAGTTTTAATTAATTATCTTCTTTTTTCAGATAGTGTTTTTATAATTTCAAATTGTTCAAAAACAGTGATGATTTTATATTTCATGTAGAAAAATATGGAACAAGGAAGTCGACATTAGTTATTATTAGATGATCACGCTTGGATAAATCAACACATAAATCCAAATGGTTCTATTTTAAATCCTGTATATATGTTTCAGAAGGCACAATTAAGTTTCCTTGTAAAAAAATGTGCTCTGAGAACGTTTGACAGATTTGAAAAGGTTGGGGGATATCTCTTGCGGTTTGTTTTTCAACCAGATTATGTTTTTTTGGTACCAACATGGTGAACACAGTTCCAGAGAAGATCCTAATAACTTGATTATGAATCCATCACAGTTTCAAAATTTAGTACATGATGTTGCAGGTCCATCTGTGCAACAAACTGAAACTCACGATGATATTTATTTAACTCCCGAGTTGGTACCATCCGAATTTTATGAGTTGTTGAGGTCTACTGAGGATACATTATATCCTAGTTACAATATAAGAAAATTAGAAGTGATTGAATAATTTATGGCTATTAAATTAGATAATGCAATGTTAAACAACTGTTTTGATCAGATATTTTCTTTGGTTAAAACACTATTACCTGAAGAAACTGTGTTGCCTACAAATTACTATTAGAGCCAGAGGTTGATTCGTAATCTAGGCCTTAGTTATCAAAATATTCATCAATGTCCAAATGATTGCATATTATATTCATCCAAAAATATGTCATTGGATAGTTTTACCACATGTGGACAATTGAGGTATAATGAATCTCAACCAGGGAAGTCTAGATCGATTCTAGTAAAACTGTTAAGATATTTTCCCCCTTACACCCAAGTTTCAGTGTATATTTATGTCTTAGAACACAACGTCAATGATGTCATGGCACAAAACCAAGATTTCAACTGATAAAAGATTGAATCATCCATCTGATGGTGATTTATGGAAACATTTTGAATGTCTGCATCTGTCTTTTTCTATAGAAGCCCGAAACGTGAGATTGGGTCTTTCTACTCATGGTTTCTGTCAATTTGGTTCTTATGGTAGTTATTATTCATGTTGGCCCGTCTTTATAACTCCATAAAATTTGCCTCCATGGATGTTGATGAAGGAATCTTATATCTTTTTGACTCTTTTAATCACAGGACATCCGGAAAAAAATATTGATGTTTATTTGAAACCATTGATTGATTAGTTAAATGCATTGTGGAGTGATAGAGTTAATACATATGATGTTGCTACGAAACAAGATTTCATATTTAAAGATGCATTGATGTAGATGATTTGTGACTTTCCAGCACATGGCATGTTATCTGGTTGGAGTAGACAAGGTCTAAAATCATGTCCTTACTGTATGAAAGAAAACAAAGCCTTTATGCTCGTCAATGGAAAAAACCTTGCTATTTTGATTGTCACTATAGATTTCTTCAAACCGATCATCATTTTCGGAGGAAAAAATCTCATTTCAGAAAAGGTACAATTGAAAGGGATGCACCTCCAAAGATGACCTCATATACAGATTTAAAATTAGTTGTATTTTCATTACCCCCATCACATTTGGACGAACTATAAACCAACAGAAAATTCAAGGATTTGGGAAAGAACATAATTGGATAAAATATAGAATTTTTTGGGATCTTCTGTATTGGTTTGATTTTTTGGTCTGCCACATGTTGGATGTTATTCATATTGAGAAGAACTGTTTTGATAATTTATTTTTTCATACAGTTTGGATACACCAGGTAAGACCAAAGATACTGTAAAGGCACGATTAGATCTTGCCCAAATTTGCAGGCGACCGGAACTTGAACTCTTTGAAAATGTCAGATCACAGAGGTTAATGAATTCAGAACCAACTTATACACTGTCCAAAGAGAGTCACTTATTATCTTATCAGTGGATTGTAGATTTGAGACTTCTAGATTCTTATGCATCCAATTTGGCCAGATGTGCTAAGAATGGTTATATTACTGGATTAAAAACCCATGATTGTCATGTTATAATAGAAAGACATTTGCCGATTGGATTCAGAGGTTTTTTTGAATTCTATGATTTTCGATTCGATAACAGATATACAATATTTTTTTCGAGACATTTGTGTAGTGAAAATAGACTACGATTCACTAAGAAATCTGGAAGATGATGTTGCTGTAATTATATGTGAACTGAAAAAAATCATTCCGTCGACTTTCTTTGACTCAATGGAATATCTAATATTACATTTTTCACATGAAGATAAATGTGGAGGTCCAGTATAGTTTCGATGGATGTACCCATTCAAGAGATGCATGCTGAAATTGAAGAAAAAAGTACGTAACAAAGCATTAGTTGAAGGCTCATTTGATGAAGCCTATTTACAAGAGGAAATTCCTTTTTTTATGCTCTCATTATTTTGAATCTCAATATCCCTCAAAACAAAATCACATGGGAAAAACGAGGGGAATTTTAATGACGAAATGGAAAATCAATTAACAGTTTTTAATCATCCAAATCTTGGTTTTGGTGGAGATCATGAACAATGGCTTTGAGATAATGAACATCACAGAGATCATACATACGTTCTGCTCAACTGTGAATAAATGACATCATTTGTCATGTGAGTGCCTCTATCACTTATTATATAATTTATGTTACAATATTTAAACTTATTTCATTTTTAGGTTATATGATAATCATATCAAGAAACAACTTCCACAAATTACAGTAGCTACTCTTGAAGAACGCAGACAAAAAAAATTTCAATGGTTTCAAAAACTTGTAACATGAACTATTAATGGTTTAATATCAATTCCGTTTATTATTTATTATATTCATAATTGTTTTAAAAAAATTCAGGTGTCTCAATATGTTGATAAAATTGATAAGCGACTGTGTATATTGAGTAATCCACTATCCAAAATTGTTAAATCTTATAATTCATATTTAGTGAATGGTTTTTGATTTCATACAAATTCATACGGGGAATCAAAAAAACAATGAACAGTGGAGTTTTCTTGAGAGGATCACATAAAAGATAAACTGAAGTTGGATTTTATGGAATTTTGGATGAAATTATTAAGCTGTGTTATCTAGGATAGAATTACATAAAAAACTTTAAATGCCGGTGATTGGATACTAATAGAGGCTCGCGTGTTCATCCGACTCATGGAATATTCAATATTAAATATAGAAGTCTTCTTGAATTAAATGATACATTTTTATTTCTCAACAGGAAAATCAAATTTATTATGAAACTTAATGTGCTACTTCAAGAGACTTGAGAGATTGGTGGAGCCTAATAAAAATGAAATCTCGGGGAAATTAGTTTACTCAAACAGAATGTGGTTTCGCTGAAGTGGAAGGAATTGAAATTCTTCAAGAGACTACTCAAAATCCATCTGATTCACAATGGTACGTGAATATCGATTATGACACTCCACATTTAAGGATCAATGGTGATGAATATGTTAATTATGTTACAAATGAATTTGAAATGACAAGAGATTCTGAAACTAAAACTCATATGGATATTGATGATGCTGAGGAGGAAGATGAAGACATTAACATTGAAAGCTATGGATAAGAGGATGAATATGAACATTGAAATAGTTAAATGAAGGTTATAATCATAAGTAATATATATCTATATATAATAGTTATTTTCAACTATCTTCTAACAACAATCATCTTGTGTTTCAGATGGAATCTGATCTATTGCGTGAGTTAGAGGAGGTTGAGCTACCTTGGGAATATGGGGATGTGGGATCATCTAACCCTCATCCTACGGGTGGTTCAGGAGGTACGCAGAGGGGATGTGGTCCTACGCGACTAATGATTCCTGAACCTATCCCCGAGCGACGTCCACATCTTGGGTTTGATCTACGCACACGGAGGTATGGTAACCTGTATATTTTAGTTAGATTTCATTAATTTATTTATATATATAGTAATTTTTTGATTATTTTTTCCTATTTCACAGTTTTCATCATGTTTATATTGGACATGGCAGTGCTATATTGCGCAATTATTTTTCTCAGCCATGGATCACATGGGAACAGATTCCCGTTGATGTGCGACACGACATGTTCCATCATTGGCTAGTACGTAAATAAATAATATTTATTTTGAAATTTATTGTATTAAAAACTTGATATTATAAATTATTTGTAGGGTTTATGGTATCCTATCGATGATAGCATGCACGACGCCATCCATGCAGCATGGCAGGTTTCTATGTGTGACTGTTTCCGTCAGTTTTTTCACAATTTGAGAAGGAAAACCATTAAGAATGTAGGAGTGACAAAATTTGATGAGTCATGTAGAGCCCACCGACTGGAGTACATTTCATCTCATGTTTGGGATGGATTATGTTTACAGTAGTTGGGTGGTGGATTTCAGAGGAGATCTTCAGTGGGATGGCAGAACCAGGGGAGACAAGAGGTGACATATTGAGCTGGTAGCCATACATTCAGTTTTCATAGAGACCATATACTAAGTATATTTTTTAAATATTATATATAACTTTAAATATAAACAGTTAATTTTATATTTCTGTAGGCAGTCAAGCATCCCAATATTACGGAGTTCGACATTTATCCGAGGATTTATAGTGATCCATCCATTAGAGAGATTATAGGTGGTCTCTAGTGTAAGATTGTGTTTAGTATTATTTTTGTAGTTTGAAAATTAACTACATATAATATTTTCCAAATTTTAATTTTAAATTGGAATTGAAGGAGTCATATGGGGCTGTAGCCTCTCAGGCACAGGCTGAGGGTCGGGACGAGACGACTGACCAGACTAGTGCGCACCATTTCGATGAGGTGGCATAGATTCAGGTGACTTAGTATAGCTTTGAGAGAGGCAGAGTAGTTGGTATCGACTCTCATTTGACACTTGGTACTCATTATGGTACTGATGTGATGTCGGAGTCCAGATCGAGAGGAGCTCGTGGAGAGGAATCATCTTCTGGCTCACAGTATCAGGAGCAGTTGCGTGCTCTGGCTGAGCTTATAGACACTTTAAAGAAGCAACAAGAAGTGATGAGTCGGAGATAGTAGCAGTAGGAGTAGCATCATGAGGAGTAGATGTGTCGATGACAACAGCAGCAGTATGAGGAGGAGATGCATTGATGGCAGCAACAGCATCACGAGCAGATGGATTACATGCACGTTCGGACTCGTACTTTAGGGATGGAGTTTCCTCCACCAGCTCCTTCAGCTCCTCCACCTCCTCCAGAAGAAGACTCACCCCCAGTGATTTTTTATGTTAAAAACATTTGAATTTAACATTGTAATATGAATTATTAAAATTTTTTGTCTTTTATATCGGTGCAAATGTTATATAATTTAATTTTTAATATTTTACTATATTTTTATATTTTTTTGTGAATAATGGGAATTTTGATATTTTTTATTTTTTTATTATTTTCATTACAATATTATTATTTTATTAAATATATTTTTTTAGTATTATATTTTTTAATGTTTTCTTATTTAATAATAATAATATTATTATTATTAATATTTTATAATTTTTTTTTATTTTATTGTGAATATTGAGATTTTTAATATTTATTTATTAATAGTAATATTATTTTTTCAGTAATCGTAATTATATTAAATTTATTTTTTAAAAATTAATTTATTATTTTCGATGGGGCCTTTTGCGATGGGACCCCATCGAAAATAGTCTAACTAAATATTTTTTAAAAAACATATTTGCAACGGGACTACTTACTCGTCACAAATACTTTGTTGCGACGGGCCCATCATAGAATGTTATATATATATATATATATATATATATATATATATATATATATATATATATTCTGATGGGACGATGGGCCCATCACAAAAACTAATTGTGATGGGCCCATCGCGAAAACATTTATGTATAAATAATACATATAATCAGAGTCTTATTTGTGACGGGCCTGTCACAAATTATGGTATTTGCGACAGTGTTTTCTGAAATGGGATATTTGTGACGGGATCCCATCGCAAATAGGCCGTCGCAATTACCATGAATTCCAGTAGTGATGGACTTAGATGGTTTTCCCGATATAAATTCCCTACTCATTAAATAGGGATACAACATGTTATCAATTTTATATTGAACAATTTATATAAAATACTATAAAAACATTTAACTTTTCATATCAATTTCAATCATTTTCTTATCAAAACTGTTTTCATAAAAAAATTATTTTCCAAACAAAAACCATATCCAAGAACATTAACCGAACAATTCATTCAACTACTTGTCAATAATATTCTACCATAAACAATTCTATTTCACACAAGAACACACACACACAAACACACTCAATTATGGTGTAACCATTAATGAAATAACTTCTTACTAATACCCCATCCCTTTAATGGTGGTACTTGATAACCATTATCAATCTCATTCAAAGGATTCTTTAACAATTAAATCAATAAAAATTATACCAAATTTTTTTTCAAAACAATTCAATATAAATATATTTTTATTAGAAAAAATCATGCATTAAAATAAAACAACCATTTGAAAATTATCATTTAAAAATCATGTTACCAATTCAACTTTCCACCCAAACACCCGATTTTCATCACTGAAGAGGCATTCCACAAATAATTTCACAAATAAATAAAAATAAATTTAAATAAAAACAATCAATTTGAAATCAAAGCTTAATGTTCTTATTAGAGGTGTTGATATTGAAGCCACATACCATGGAAATTATAGAGAAAACAAACAGTGACACCAATTATTCCACAAAACCGGGTTCAGTCTCCATAAACCTACATTTAATCTTTTTTCCTATAGAATATGGCTATCAACACACTATTATTTACCAAATAATCCCTCCCATATTAAATGTGAGAGTCTACATATCTTATGAGAGGAGGAAAACCTGAGGCACAATTGAAATTGATGAAAAATCAGTGTTTTAGGGGTAAAACTGAGTGAGAAAATTTTTTTAGGATCTAAAAGCTAATCCAGCGTAGTTAGATTACATGTTTAGTTAAACTATGTACCAACTATTCACTTACTTATACCACTAAACACCCTTCGTATGGTTGGTCCACATATTTAGACAAAATGTCCACCAACTATGAAAAATTTCACTATCCAGAAATCATGGTTTAATCTAATTGGACTCATGTTTTATCCAAATTGTTGGCCTACCAAGATCCCAATATCAAAATTTACATGATTTTATATAAGGGATTAATGGCTTCTAGTAATAATTATGAAATCAATCACCTCCATAAGATACACTAAAAACATTTCAATGGACCACCAAACCCTCATAAAAATTATCCAAACACAATACATACATAAAAAATGAAATGGATATATACATGAAAACAAGGTTGCTAAAATCGATATAGGAATTTTAATAGAAGGGAAAACAACACTCCATTCTCAAAATATATCCAGATCATCATTATTTGTAAATATCGAAGGTTCTTAGCATGATGATGAGAATATTCAGAGGGAAATTAAAGCAATGAATAATAGTAAACTGTTAGACATCATATATAAAAATAGAATTCAGAAATTTAGAAAGAGTACATGTGTTCCATATATATTTGAACTAAATGTGGGAGTACTAGGTTATGATTACATCTCTAATTTCTTTATACTTCATGGAATATCCAATATGTTTAATGATTTGAAGGAATGTTTTTTAAAAATAATAGGAAGTGGAAAATATTGATTATGGGTTATGTTGAATGTTTTTTCAACAATTAATGGTTGAGAGACCAGATCCTAGATTTGTCACCCAACCTTTTCCTATCCTGATATGGATATGGAAATACAATACTACAAAATGTTTCAATTAATTACAAAAAAATCCAAGAAATTATGATGTGATATAATTAATTATCGATTAAATTTCCAAATTTGATCATATTTTTGTTATAAGAGGTGTTTTCCCTAAGTATCACCTTGCATAAATGTATATTAATTATGTTTTTACACTTCATGGTTCACTTTATTCAATTTTTTCTAGTCATGATAGATGATTTGCCAAAAAATTCTTGAAAATTATTTATGAAGAGCTTTATATTGACATTTACATGAGAAATTCTACTCATCCTCAAACTAATATACAGGAAAATTGGAATATCCATACATTAGATCATGATCTGTTCATATTCGACCTTTCGTAGAGTTTTACTATAATTATATCTTCCATTAGAATATTCAAATTGCATCATATAATGAATTATATATAAATAGATGTCATTATAAAATTTTTGGGATGAATTTGGTGAAGGAATCGTATAGTTACAGAACTTTTACGGGAGACAATAGAAACATTAATGAATATTCAATCCCATATTAAAGAAGATCAATCAATGAAAACCTGTTATGCATATATGTGATGAGATGACTTGGAATTTCAAGTGGGAGATCATATTTTCTAGAAGTACTCCCCATAGATTGGTGTTATAATTTTTGGAAAGAAAGGAAAACTAGAACCCATGTACATTAAATCCTTATAAATACTATAAATAACAGGAAATACTTCGTACCATTTTTAAATCCCACATAGCTTCTCTAATGTTCACGATGTGTTTCATATCTCATTGTTATGTAAGTACATACATGGCCCAACACATGTTATCACATTGGGATAAGTATAATAGGAACCTAATTTATCATAATGCACTAGTGCAGAAAACGTTTTTTACGTCACCATTTTTTACGTCGGTTATATAAAACCGACGTCATAATATGTAAAACGAGGTTTTTTACGTCGGTTATTTAATAACCGACGTAAAAACCTGTGTTTAGTACACCTTTAACGTCGGTTATTTTTATAACTGACGTTATTAATCGCGCGGCTTCGTTTTTTACGTCGGTTATACATTAACCGCCGTAAAAAACAGAAGCGGGGGTGTTTGTTACATCGGTTATTCAATAACCGACGTAAAAAACGCGGTTTTTGAAGGCCTTTTTACGTCGGTTATGGAATAACCGACGTAAAAAAAACACGGATTTTGAGCCCTTTATAACGTCGGTTATAAAATAACCGACGTAAAAAAAGAATTGGAGGAAGGTTTTTAGGTCGGTTATTGAATAACCGACGTTATAAATGTTTTTAAAACAATTATAACGTCGGTTATTGAATAATCGACGTCATAACTCATTTAAAAATTTACCCAGACCCGTGGATTGTCATTCGCGAGTTTACCTTCGATAGTCGCGACTCGTCTCTCTCGCGCGTAAACCCGAATCGGCTCGTCCATTTCGTTGGTTTAGATTCGTTTTGCGATCATCGTTTCTCATATTTAATCTCCTCGGATCAATCATCTAAACTCGTAGCACTCAGGTAATCCTCCCACTCGTTCGTTTTTTTTTCACGGATAGTATATATATATGTGTTGTGATTTTTTTGTTGAAACTAGCTAAGATTCTTTGATTGCGAACCCTTTTAACTCGTTTTGGCACCATAATCTTATTTATCATCCCTAGATCTATTAGTTCGACTTGCAATATTGACTAATTTTATGATTTCACTAATTTTTCATTGTTTTCTATAAATCCCCGAGAGGGTTGGGGCGTGTCCATTTGGATGGGTTGCCCTTTTACAGTTGTTACTACTTTATTCACACACAACCATGGCATAGGTGCATGGATTTGGGATCACATCACCATTTTCACCCCCTGCAAACAAAGTTTCACGAGGAGGACTCGCCATATTTCCCCTCGGCATGTTAAAAATTTTAGATACCCTCTTTTCAGCAAGTAAAAAATTAACTAGTTTTTTCTTCACTACTTATCCTAAACAAATAAAACCACCATTCTTTCTAGAACCTCTACTAGATCCATTGCATCCATCAACATACATATTTGGATCTGAAATCATCCCTTAAGCCTTATGTTCGATGCTAACATCCTTTACTGATCTATAGAAAATATGATGGTCTGCTAAGCTCTCCATTTAAAAGTCAAACCCCACCAATTATTCATCCTTATCATGAGAAAATGGCACAACATCTGAATTTCTGATTCAATCTCTTGGGTCACTGAACAAACATTAACTCCTTCAAATCCACACCTGGAATAGACAACCTAATGTCGAGTTCCTTCTCTATCTATTGAAACTCAGTTCTTCCTCCACACCTAAAAACATTCTTTGAATGGCCCAACTTCTTGTTATGGTAAATTTTCAGTGATCCAGGGGGGTGGGAGGGCTATCAAGAGGGTTGGGGGGGTGTCCAGGGGGGTGTCCAAGGGGGTAGGGTGTGGGGGGGTGGTGTCCATGAGGGGTGGGGGGCTGTCCAGAGGGGTTGGGGGGTGTCCAGGGGGGTTTACAAGGGGGTGGGTGGGTGTGGGGGGCTGTCCAAGGGTGTTGGTGGGTGTTGGGGGGTGTCCAGGGGGGGTGTCCAAGGGGGTAGGGGGTGGGGGTGGTGTTTAGGAGGGGTGGGGGGTTGTCCAGAGGGTTGGGGGGTGTCCAGGGGGTGCCCAAGCAGGTCGGGGGTGGGGGGTTGTGTCCAGGAGGGGTGGGGGTGCTTTCTAGAGGGGTCGGGGGCTGTCCAGAGGGGTCGGGGGGTGTCCAGGGTGGTGTCCAAGGGGATGGGTGGGTGTGGGGGGCTGTCCAATGGGGTGGTGGCCTATCCAGAGGGGTCGGTGGGGTGTCCAGGGGGGTGTCCAAGGGGTTGGATGGGTGTGGGGTGCTGTCCAAGTGGGTGGCGGCCTCTCCAGAGGGTATTTGGGGTTGTCCGGGTGGGTGGGGGGCTGTCTAGAGGGTTGGGGGATGTCTAGGGGGTGTCCAAGGGGGTAGGGGGTGGGGGTGGTGTCCAGGTGGGGCGGGGGGCTGTCTAGAGGGGTCGGGGGGTGTCCAGGGGGGTTTACAAGGGGGTGGGTGGGTGTGGGGGGTTGTCCAAGGGTGTGTGTGGGTGTTGGGGGGTGTCCAAGGGGGTAGGGGGTGGGGGTGGTGTTTAGGAGGGGTGGGGGTGGTGTTTAGGAGGGGTGGGGGGTGTCCATGGGGGTGTCCAAGCAGGTCGGGGGTGGGGGGTTGTGTCCAGGAGGGGTGTGGGTTCTTTCTAGAGGGGTCGGGGGCTGTCCAGAGGGGTCGGGGGTGTCTAGGGTGGTGTCCAAGGGGATGGGTGGGTGTGGGGGGCTGTCCAAGGGGGTGGCGGCCTGTCCAGAGGGGACGGTGGGGTGTCCAGGGGGGTGTCCAAGGGGGTGGATGGGTGTGGGGGGGCTATCCAAGTGGGTGGAGGCCTCTCCAGAGGGTATTTGGGGTTGTCCGGGTGGGTGGGGGGCTGTCCAGAGGGTAGGGGGATGTCCAGGGGGTGTCCAAGGGGGTAGGGGGTGGGGGTGGTGTCCAGGAGGGGCGGGGGGGCTGTCTAGAGGGGTCGGGGGGTGTCCAGGGGGGTGTTATATCTTACTATATTTTGTTTAAAAAATAATATTCAAGCATATTTTTTTAAATACACATTGATTTGTTTTATATTTCAAAATTGTTTACATTCAAATTATGATTTTTTTCATATAAACATATATTTGTCTTATCTAAAATATATATATATTTTTGCTATTTGTTATAGGTAATAATGAGTCGAAGTTGGATTACGGCACATCGAATGAGCAATGAATATGAAGAAGGTGTTGATTCCTTTTTGGAATTTGCTAAACGAAATGTTCCAAGTAGTGACATTTTTTTCTGTCCATGCCTGAAATGTCTGAATATGAAGAAGTTGAAAAGTAGAGAGATAAAAGATCATCTGATTTGTCATGGTTTCAATCCGAGTTACAACCCTTGGATTTGGCATGGCGAAACTGGACAGAATGTCACTGATGATAACGAATCGGAAGATGGTAACTCCGATGGAATTGAAGAAATGATTCGCGATATTGTAGCAGAACAAATTGAGATAGAACCGACAGTTGCACGTCTATATGGTGATGCCGAAAAACCATTATATCCTGGTTGTACAGATTTTACGATTTTGTCGGCGGTGTTAAGATTGATTAACCTGAAGGCGAAACATGGATGGAGTGATAGAAGTTTTACAGAGCTGATACAATTGATGAAAGACATTCTTCCAAAAGATAACGATCTTCCAGATTCACATTATAAGGCCAAAAAAATATTATGCTCGATGGGATTGGGATACCGGAAAATACATGCCTGTCCGAATGACTGCATTATATATAAGAAGGAATATGAATTTCTGAAAGAGTGTCCTAAATGTGGGACATCACGGTATAAGGTGAAAGAAAAATCACAAGCTGATGTAGAGGTTACAAAGCTCCATTCAAAGGTATTTTGGTATCTTTCTATAATTCCTCATTTCAAACGTTTATTTGCTAATTCACATGATGCAAAAAGGTTAAGATGGCATGCTGATGAGCGGGTATGTGATGGAAAAATACGTCATCCAGCTGATTGTCCACAATGGAAGAAAATTGATGCCCAGTACCCTACATTTGGAAATGAAATTAGAAATCTAAGACTAGGCTTGTGCACAGATGGAATGAATCCATACCGAACCCTCAGTAGCACACATAGTTCATGGCATGTTTTATTGGTAATTTACAACCTCTCTCCTGAAGTTTGTATGAAGCACAAATATGTCATGTTGAGTATCATGATCTCTGGTCCAAAGCAACCCAGCAATGATATTGATGTATACTTGTCACCGCTGATTGATGATTTGAAACTGTTATGGGCTGATGGTATTAGGGTGTATGATTCTTATAAAATGGAATATTTTCAAATGCATGCAGTGCTTCTATTCACTATAAATGACTTCCCAACATATGGAAATTTGTCTAGATACAGTGTTAAAGTGCATAAAGAATGTCCAATTTGCGAACAACAGACGTCATATTGTCAATTGCATCATGGGAGTAAAACAGTGTACATGGGTCATCGAAAGTTTTTGCCTATGGATCACCCTTATAGAAGACTAAAAAAGGCATTCAATGGCTCACAAGAATTTGATACTGCTCCAAATCCTTTATCCCCAGATTTGTATTTTTAGAGGGTGAAAAACCTTGATGTGACATTGGGAAAGACACAGAAATCTGGTAATGATAGACATATTTGGAAGAAAAGGTCAATATTTTTTGAGCTACCATATTGGAGGTATCATGAAGTCAAACATAATATTGATGTCATGCATGTGGAGAAGAATATCGTTGATTCTTTGATCGGAACATTGCTAGATATTAAAGGAAAGACAAAAGATGGGTTGAATGCAAGGTTAGACCTACTATCAATGGGAATACGTTTGGAGTTAGCTCCCACTCCTAAAGGAAGACGAACATTTCTTCCCCCGGCTTGTCATACATTATCGAAGAGGGAGAAAAGTAGCTTCTGTCAGTGTCTTCATGATATCAAAGTGCCTCAAGGTTATTCTTCAAATGTAAAAAATTTTGTCTCCTTGAAAGAATTGAAGTTGATAGGTATGAAATCACATGATTGTCACGTCATGATGCAACAAATTCTACCAGTTGCACTACGTGGAATATTGCCCATCCGTGTCAGAAAGACTATAATGAGGTTGTGTTATTTTTTCAATTCAATTTGTAACAAGGCGATTGATGTGAATGCTTTGAACATTTTGGAAAAGGATGCTATTTTTATACTTTGTCATTTGGAAATGTATTTTCCTCCAACTTTTTTTTATATGATGGTGCATTTAATGATTCATCTGGTTCGAGAAATAAAGCTTTGTGGACCTGTATATCTTCGTTGGATGTATCCTTTTGAAAGGTATATGAAAATATTAAAGGGATATGTTAAAAATCCATATCGACCTGAAGCCTCCATTATTGAAAAGTATATTTCTGAGGAGGTAGCAGAGTTTTGTACGAGCTACTTGGCTACGACGCAACACATAGGTTTGCCTCCATCTCACCATGAACAGGTTAATAATGAGGGAAAGGGGATTCGTGGCTTGAAAGTCAAATCACTGTCAGCTGAACAGATGATGAAGTTAGAATCATACATCTTGAATAACATATCTGATGTTCAACCGTATATCACATTGAATATTAATGAGTTGAAACAATGTCATCCAAAGAAGAAAGAAATGTGGATTTTGAATGAGCACAACAAAACTTTTTTGCCATGGTTTAAAAAGACCTTGCTTGGTAGATCAGATGTATCAAAGACATTAAAATGGATAGTGGGCGGTCCATCTTTAAATGTGATAACATGGCCCGCTTATGACATTAATGGCTGTACATTTCATACGAAATCTCAGGACAACAGAAGTGCAGTTCAGAATAGTGGTGTATTGGTGTTTGCAGAAGCAATGCATTTTTCGAGTGCTAAGGACAGAAACCCAATTTCGGCATCAAGTGCATATTATGGAGTGATTGAAGACATATGGGAGGATGATTACTTTAAAATTAAAGTTCCTATTTTTAACTGTAAATGGTTTATCGGTAACAACAGTGTTAGACACGATGAATTTGGAATGACACTTGTTAATCTGAATAGATTGGAAGACACAGCTGATTTTTTTATAATGGAAGCACATGCCAAACAAATTTTCTATGTAGTAGATCAATCAGATATGCAGTGGGCTGTTGTTTTACAAGGGAAAAACAATATGTTGGTGAGGATGAATTTGATGAAGATGCTGACTAATGTGAGATCCCTACTTCCATGGAATGATTAACAGAACATAATGATGAGTATGTTGAAGACATGGTTTGTGCCATAAGGAACGATCACGATGAAGGAATTTGGGAAAACAATCCAACTGTACATTCCTAAAATTACAGGTAACACATGTTTATTTCTTGTTTACATTTAGTTTTTTCATATAATGTTAGATATTGTAAATTTTTTACTTATTAAAACATGTATCAAACCAAAATGATAAAACAATAAAAACCGTAAAGAGGAGAAGTCCTGGGCACACCGGCGGGCCGGTGGTGGATCACCGGTTGGCCAGTGGTCCAGACAGCAAAGCTCTGTCTGGTCCACCGGCCGGCCGGTGATGAGCCAGCGGCTGGCCGGTGACACCAGGCAGTGGGCAAGTCTACTGCCTGGGTCCTCCGGCTGGCCGGTGAGCTCACATCGGCTGACCGGTGGACTCAGTGAGTCCACTTTTCAGCTTTCTTGGGCCAACTCCTTGGCAACCTTTTTCCTATCAACAAAAACACTTGAAAACAAGTTAGAACATAATAAGAGTGATTGTGATCATTAAAATCCAAGAGAGAGGGGTAAAACAGACTGTTTTTACCATGTTTATCATTGTTTAACATGGTTACCATATTACCAATGTTTACTATTATGTAATTTAGTACACTTTTCTATTTTCTGATTAAGTAGTATTACAATATTTGAATTTGTATATTTATGAACTAATGTTTGTTTTTTTGATTTGAAGGAAAATGACAGATCAATCAGTTGATCAGCCACATGATTCTGGAGATGAGCATATTGGTCATACATCTGGGGAGGAACATTCACATGCTCCTATTACGAAAAAGATTTCAAAGGTTGGTAAGCGTGGGTGCACACGTTTACCAAAATTATCACTTGCCCGTACGAAGGAGGAGCGGATAGTCGTGGAGTTTGATGATGATGATCTTCCTAGAGGTCCAAATGCTAAAGATTTTAAGGGTTTTGTAGCAACTCAGGCTAAGAGAAAAGTAAGCATTCTCTATGATGATTGGAGAAGTGTGGATAAGGCGATAATTTCTTAGCTGTGGGAGACCATTTTGGTAAGATCTTTTGCTATTGTTTGACTGTTCTTTAAATGTTTCTAGTATATATAATATTTTTAACCTCTTTTTTATCAGATGACATTTGATATTCCTGACACTGGAGGAGTCAGGAAGAAATGCTTATCGTTGGCTGCTAGGAGATGGAGGGATTTCAAATCAACCCTCTCATCTGATTTCATTTATGGTCATAGTAGTCGTGAGAATCCATGTCGTATATATCCTTTTATAGATGAAGACACATGGAGACAATTTTTTGAAAGTAGAAGAAAAGAATCATTTTTGGTAAGGGCAATGTAAACTTTTATAAGCTTTCTTATATAAATGATCTTATTATTGTTTTGTTAATGATTACTTATTCTTAATTTACAGCAAACAAGGAAAGCTCATCAAGAGATCCAATCTAAAAATGTATACCCTCATAGTTTATCTCAGGGAGGGTATGCATTATTGGAAGAACAAATGATGGCAGAAAAATTTCAACAACTAAGAGATGAGTCTTCAAGCTCTGGAGAGGTGGCCCCTCCATCCCCTCCATCTAGACATGAGAAATGGAAAAGAGCTCGGAAGGGAAAAAAAGGACAATATCTTTTGGAAGAATCGAGACTCGTAGTTGAGAGGATTGTAAGATATCTATTTTATTTATTTAAGTTTACTATTTTCATCTTATATTTCCAATCATTATAGAAATGTTCAATTAATTATTACAGGACTCTCTTGAGGAGCAGAGTTCACAGGGGACATTTACACCATCTGGGAGGGAAGATATTTTATCTGTGGCATTGGGAAAGCCCGAACATCCTGGCCGTGTAAGAGGATATCCGGTAGGTGTATCGGTAAGAAAAGTGTTGCCACGTTCCTCAACTTCTAACGTTGAGGGTGTTCATAAAAAAAATAGAATCCTTGGAGGCTGAAGTCCATAATATTAATGCGACAATGGAGGACAAGATTAGAGAATCGGTGCAGTTTATGTTTGCAGACTTGCAAAGACAATTTCAGGGTGCAGCTCCCACTCCACCTCTCCCAGTAGCTCCCACTCCCCCACCTCAGCCTGCGGACCCCATTTTTGATCCTCCTCCTCCGCCGAAGCTACCTACTTATTGTGAGTTGTATGTTGATGATCCTCAACATCATATAGTTGCATATGGGATGGTATATTGTATAGGAGATACAGTTCATCATCAACAGTTAGAGGTAGAGAATCAGAGGGTCACTGTACAGGATATTATAGATAGATCAGCTCGGATACCATTACCTACAGATGAGGTGACGGCAGTTGGACATAGTATCGGCCATTTTTTACTTTGGCCATCCAAACTTCTTCGACTCATTACCATAGAGGTATGGATGTTATATCTTTTATTTTATATTTTTATTAATGTTTTATCATTTGAAAACTAATATATTTTTTAATTTATTTTTACAGGAATACTTCAAAGGTAAAGAAATACTGTATAGACAACAACAAAGACAGATAGCTATGACATCAGATGTAGATACTAGCATTCTTAACAAATTGTCAATATATTCAAATTTGTTGGCGGATCATTATGACTTTACAATGGAAGCTCATGTCTGTGGATGTGAACTATGTGTGGGGATTATGAAAACTGATATCATGGAGTTTGTCACTGGAGATAAGTTGGGCGTCAACGTGGTGCAAATTTTTATCATGTAAGTCTTAACACCTTTTCCTTGCGTTATATTTGTTAAAAATGTATACTTATGTCTGCTTTGTATTAGGTATCTGTATAAAATTTGTGAGAGGAATGAGCTGACAGATGTATATGGATTCGTGGACCCACAATTGATTTCCCCTGAAGCATGTGCATTGGATGAGGAACAAAGAATGATTTATATTTCTGATAGATTTGAAAAGAATGTAATCACACAGTGTTGGATGATGCCTTTTTGTGAGAGGTATGAAACACATCCCTCTCAAAGAGTTAATTATCTATTAAAATAAAAAACCACTAACGTTAAATTTCCTTTTATCAGGGATCATTGGATGTTAGGGGTTTTTTGCCCTAGGGAGAAAGCACTTTATTGGATATGCTATCTCCATGATGATGTGCGAGAAAGTTTTAAGAATATATTGGAAACGTAAGTTTCAATTTCACAATAGTTTTATATATTATAATGAATTTTAAATTTACCCCATTCGTATTATTTTCTAACAGGGCATGGGTCCACTTTTGAAAAAGCGCAAAGAAAAGGAATTTCAAGATCAAATATGTACATGCGAAGGTAAATATCCATTTATAATTTGTACATTTTGATTTATTACATAAAAATAATATATTGAATTTACACTCATTCAAACAGAAATGTCATGAGCAACAAGGCATCATCGAATGCGGATATTACATGTTAAGATTTATGTATGAAATAATAACAACAGGGACAGTTCTGAGTTTTGACCTGGAAAGATTTCCTCTTTCTCATAATATTTCAATTTGATTTATTCATTATACACGTTGACTACTATCCTTTTCCTTTGTAGCTTTTTGATGACCCTCAACCCTTTACTGCTGAAGATATCAAACCCTTACAAGTGGAGTGGTCAAATTATTTTACAGGTTTGATTGACTTTTAGTTGTTTGTAATGTAAAATGTAATTTTGAATATTTTCAATGTAATTGTGTATTTCGTAGTCGTTTAGGTTGGATTTAGTTTTTTTTGAAGTTGACAGTGTAAGTTTTGAATGTTATATAAGTGAATTTTTAATTTTTCTCTACTTCTTGTTTTGGTCTACTGTTTATGGTTTTTCTGGTCTGGATTTTGGTATGCGGGGAGAGGTTCCAAGGGGGTGGGTGGGTGTTTGGGGGGTGTCCAAGGGATATGGGAGGGGTGTCCAAGGTGTGTTTGGGGCTGTCCTAGGGGTCGGGGGGTGTAAATGAGGGTGGGGGTGTCCAAGGGGCGGGGGTGTCCAAGGGATATGGGAGGGGTGTCCAAGGTGTGTTTGGGGCTGTCCAAGGGGTCGGTTGGGTGTAAATGAGGGTGGGGGGGGGGCTGTCCAAGGGGTGGGGGTGTCCAAGTGGTGGGGGGTGTCCAAGGGATATAGGAGGGGTGTCTAAGGGGTGTTTGGGGCTGTCCAAGGGGTGGGGGGGGTTCCAAGGGGCCGGGGGGGGGGGGGGGTGTTTCCAAGGGGTCGGGGGGGTGTCCAGGGGGTGGGGGGGGGGGGGCTGTCCAAGGGGTGGGGGGTGTCCAAGGGGTGGGGGGTGTCCAAGGGATATGGGAGGGGTGTCCAAGGGGTGTTTGGGGTTGTCTTAGTGTTAGGAGGGTGTAAATGAGGGTGGGGGGGGCTGTCGAAGGGGTGGGGGTGTCCAAGGGGTGGGGGGGGGTGTCCAAGGGATATGGGAGTGGTGTCCAAGGTGTCTCGGAGTTCTGTCCAAGGGGCCGGTTGGGTGTAAATGAGGGTGGGGGGCTGTCCAAGGGGTGGGGGTGTCCAAGGGATATGGGAGGGGTGTCCAAGGGGTGTTTGGGGCTGTCCAAGGGCTCGGGGGGGGGGGTGTCCAGGGGTCGGGGGGTGTCCAAGGGGTCTGGGAGGGCTGTCAAGGTGTGGGGGGGTGTCCAATGGGTGTTTGAGGCTGTACTAGGGGTCATGGGGGTGTAAATGAGGGTGGGGGGGCTGTCCAAGGGGTGGGGGTGTCCAAGGGGTGGGGGTGTCCAAGGGATATGGGAGGGGTGTCCAATGGGTGTCTGAGGCTGTACTAGGGGTCGTGGGGGTGTAAATGAGGGTGGGGGGGGGGGGCTGTCCAAGGGGTGGTGGTGTCCAAGGGTTGTGGTGGGGCTCCAATGTGGTGGGGGAGGGCTGGCCAGGTTGTTAGGTGGGTATAGATGAGGGTGGGGTTCAGTTGGGGCTTGGGGGAGGGCTGGCCAGGTTCTTAGGTGGGTATAGATGAGGGTGGGGTTCAGTTGAGGGTGTCCAGGGGTTGTGGTGGGGCTCCAATGTGGTGGGGGAGGGCTGGCCAGGTTGTTAGGTGGGTATAGATGAGGGTGGGGTTCAGTTGGGGCTTGGGGGAGGACTGGCATGGTTATTTTTGTTTTTTGGTTTCTGGTTGCTTTTTGGTGAGAGCAGTGCAAATATTTTAAAAAAAATATCGCTTTCACGTCGGTTATTTTTTAACCGACGTGGTAAATAAATCGGTAGGGGTTTATCACGTCGGTTTTTTTCGAGAACGGACGTGATAAACCGTTCCCGGGCCTTTTAGCACGTCGGTTCTTAATATAACCGACGTGCTAATAGGCCCGGGGAAGGGTTAATCACGTCGGTTATGTCATAACCGATGTGATAAATGATATCCCAGGCATTTTATCACGTCGGTTTAGAAATAACCGACGTGATAACCCCCCCCCCCCCCCCCCCCGCGCGCATATTTATCACGTCGGTTATTATATAACCGACGTGCTAAACCCCCCACCCGCAGTTTATCACGGCGGTTATATAATAACCGCCGTTATAAATCCCCATCACCCATCATTTTTCACGTCGGTCATTAATGAACCGACGTGATAAACACCGTGATGTTAGGGATGTTACGTCGGTTTTTAAATTACCGACGTAAAAAATGTTATTTATAACGTCGTCCGTATTAACGTCGCCTAAAAACCGACGTAAATAATGAAAAATAACCGACGTAAAAAATGTTTTCTGCACTAGTGATGTGACGAGCCTATCAAGATTCTAGAAACTATATAACATGTGTTATGTCATTATAAAAATCAACTAGAAATGGTACATTGGGGAAATAATAAGTACGAAGAGGTGGTTTGGGAAATTGAAGAATTAATGATGAAGAATTGCCCATAATAATTAATGAGTTGATATAATACACATTTCAAGGATGATATTTTTTATGTGGATGAGTATAACACCACATAATTTTAAGGTATTTTTATTTTTATATATATTTAATCATTTTGATAACTTACATTGCATACAACACAAATATTAAAAGAACTATGAAATATTTTTAAATTATCATTATGTAACTATCAATACATATACATTAAAATTGAAACATATAAATTGGAATAGATAAGTTATTAACTATATATGGTTTAATCATTTATAAAATTAATTCATTGGTTATCAATAAGAAGAAAAATCATAAATATTTAAAATAAATGTTGTTTTTTAAAACAAAATTTGTAACATCGCAGATAAATAAAGAATATAACAGTTTCATATTTATTAAATTTTGTAAATTAATAATTAATATTACTTAAAATATGATACTATGTTTGATGGCGTACCTGATACATAACAACAGGTTTCTTTGAAATCTTACGTTGCACACAACATTGGGTCATACTGAAAAAATAATAATATAATATTATTATTTTAAATGGTAGTTAATGCGTAGATATTTTATTGGTTGAAATGAAAAGAACTAACTACAATATGATTATACATGTTTTTTTAAATGTTTTTACATTTATCTAATAAAATAAAGAGGCTTAAAGTGTGAATAAATCTAATTTTAAGCATAATTTACTTTAAAAGGTTGATTTACCACCTTTTGATGGAGAAACTTCTTCAAATACTATTTTTGTCACTTTTATATGTTATATTTGACAAAATAAAATTATTTTTCAGAATCGAGATTTCAAAATTCAATATTGGTAAATTTTTGGTATTTTCCTGAGAAAATTCATTTTTTGATGAATTGTGAAAAATAATCTATTTTAATTCAAATATGATTTTAAATCTAATATATTTATATGGTTTTATTATATTGTTAATTGGTTTTAAAGTGTAATCAAATTATATTTTTACCATTTAATCCAATTTTGTTCATTGAAATTAATTTCACTTTGAAATTGGACATAAAAAACTATCAATCCCTTGATAGTTAATATTTACTAAAAACATGTTTTTTTTTGAAAATGGGAAATAATTTTAAATTAATTAATTAAAATTCACTGTATTTAATTTTGTAAAAAAGACATCATTTTTTTTAATTTGGAATATCAAATATATCTTAGGCTGATTGTTTTTCTCTCTCAAAAACATCAATTTTTGATGAGTAGTGAAACCACTAAGTTGTAATTAAAAAACTGACATTTTCATTTAAATGAAATTTTACTGCTTAGGTGAATTGAATTTTGAAAATCCGACATAAATGGATGTTATTAGTATGTAAAATTGGGTTCAATAAGATGAAAATAATTTTTGGTAAATAGTTATTTTTGACATTTTTTTACAGCTCTTAAAGGAAAATAGGGTAATTCAAGGTTAAAAGAATATCATAATAATAAAGAATTACCTTAACACTTGTCTTAACCTTATTGGATGAGTCATGGATGACCATGGGAATCCTTGGGTCTATTTTAGAACTCCATGGATCCACTTAAGAATGATAATGACACTTTATTTTAATTAACTTTAAGTAAAGAACAAAATGACATAAAAAATATCTTTTAGTAAATTAATATTTACGAGGGGTTAAATAAGTTATATTTGAGACAATAAATATTCATTCGAAAGATAAAAAGGTTTCCTACATCATTTTTTTGTTTTATAATTGTTATAATTTAAATATATAGTATTATTTATGACACAAAAAGATTCAATATTTACCTCATTAATAAATGATTTCAAAAAATAAGACTATAAATATTCAAATAACATACAAAACCTGTCCAATTCTTATTAGATGAATATATTTAGACCCTAGTCATCTTATCTTCTACCTTAATGAGTTTTGGACCTTTTGAAACCTAATATGATTATATAATAAAATAATATTTTCACACTTTCTTAAATAATCCCTACTCCCCCTTATAAAAATACCTCAATTATAACCCATTCTCCACACCACTCAAGCCCCTTGTCTCTTCCGACCCCTTCCCAAATAATCTCTCAACATCCCTCTATTCCACCTAGACTCATTACCTTAGGCAAAAGGCACTTAAAGAATTTTTTTAGTTCAAACCAATGGGAGTTACCTGAATTAATGGTAACATTTTCTCTTAAATTATTTTCTTTTATTTTACTTCTCCCACCACTAAACTCTTTTTATTCCTATATTTTATAAAAAAACCAGTATCCTAAATATACTAGGATGTTTTCTGAGATTTATTCAAGCTAAATATATACACACCTCCATCTAATGGTAAGGAACATATTGTTTCTGTGGATTATGAACTACTGCCTCATGAAACGTTGACTGTTCAAATATCTTCTACCGCCTCTCATGGTGTCCATTATGATGGAACTATATATATTATGTATTCTTCATGATTCATTATTTTTTTTTCATTTTTATCATACCTTTATGGTTTCCATTATTATTAAACACGATAATTTCATTTGAGGAAGTGCGGACTACCACCCCCTCAAAGTGATATTACTCATTCATACCATACATTGCACATATAATGGATGGAGTTATAGAAATTATATATTATATTATACTAGAATAATAATATAACTATTTATCATGCAATTAAAATACGAAATAGAAATGAAAGTAGTGTTCATTTGTACATACAGTTTACCGTCTCCATGAACGGTGCATTTCATTTCTTATCTCCAAATGTTATATAATATTATAAATACATATATATACTGGATATATAGGATATATATGATATCTAAATCATTAATATTATTCTGGAGATAATGGAATATTGACCACATGGACAACTTGTAATTATAATGTGTTCATTTTTTACTGAAGTGCCAAATATCGACAAAACGACCATTATTAACTTAAATGAGTACTAATTTTTTATAACATGGTAATAAGTGATATAAAAGGAATAATAAACATGAAAAGTTTTCATGATTATTTATAAATTTACTTAATTTTATTATTCAAGAAAACAAGGAAAACAAATCAAGCCTGACACGAGGTAAGGGGTTTCTTATCTCACTTTTAATTTCGTGAGATTTCCATTGTTTTCTAGTAATTTATTGGATGTGGTCTATTGTGTACTTCCATATTATATATATTATAATTATTCTCTTTATATTCATGGTATTATATAATTAATTTGGTGGTTATTAACTTTTGGACATATGAATCGATTGATTACAACGTGGTAAGAGATTTTCACCTCACTTATTAGTCCTGTGAGATTCCTACTATATTTTCCACTATTTTGTTTCTTATGGTGTATATACTACCCTAGATTGTATTAATTTTGTAATATAATTCAATTTATGTGTATTTATTCATCATTTTATGATCCTTCTTTCATGGGTTTTATGTTTTGTAAGTTACCAAATTGGTAAGGGAACCTTTTAACCCAATTTTCATTCCTTCGGTTAATATTCTAATTCTTAATTATGTCATCATATGATTATGTGTGGAATCACTATTTATTTAATTATGTTGTAATTTCCACTCCCCTTTGTGTTGATATATATCTGATACACATAATCACTCCATTTATAAATTCTCAAGTCATCGATATGAACATGATAAGAGTAAGTTTAAGGCAATTTCCAATCATTAAGTTAAACATCCAATTCATTGGTTTTTTCTTAAAATGAATATGCGTGAATGTTATTTGATGGATTCAAAATGAATATAAAATCATATTGAGTGTATTTATATTTTTCCCACATTATTTTTTAATTTATTTATCAGTAATTTAAGGATACAGTTTCTATAAGGGATTTTGTCTCAATTTACATTCAATTGAGACTTTATTGTTGTTAGTCACAAATTCACTCTTATGTGGTGTATATACTGTATTTTGAAATATTTTATCCTAAATCACTTTATTCTCATGATATTATAATGCTATAATTACATATTATTCCTCAATTAATTGTATTCAAGTGTCTCTCATTTTGTTAAAAACTCTTTAACAAAAATATCGTTTTAAAAGTTTTAATGATTTATTCTTCTAAATATTTCTCATTAATGTCCATGTTTTAAAAAATGGTTTTAAGGATTTATTTGTATGGACATTAATGTTTTAAAATGATAATTAATTTAAAATATTCAATGTTTTATGGAACACATTGATTGAAAAATCTCGTTATTAAATGTTTTAATAGGTTTTGAAAATGATTTGATAAAGAATTGTTTATTTCAATAAATTGATTTGATATATTATGAATGGAATGTGGAAATTTTATCCTTCCTTTATACTTGTGTTATGTGTTATGAATATCTTATGGTTATTGGGAATTGTTTATGTATACGGGTGGTTCCATGATAATCCTAGGGCGGGTGAGCCCGAGATAGCTCTCCAACACATTGGGTAATGTGATAGAGGTAAATGTTAATGTTTCTCCTCAGAGATTTAGGGAATATACTGTGATGGGTATTAAAAATGTGACTCCAACTGTATTTGTGATGGATAAAATGTATGTATTCTATGAATGCCATAATTTTCCTTTTTGATTTCTGATTTCTGTATATTATTCATAAATCTTATGATTTCATGAGGTATGTTATGATTGAAAAGTTTGGTTTAATTGATTTGTATTTGTTGATTGTATAATGTTTATATTCATTATTTTAAAAATCTTAATGATCTTTTTATGATCATCCCATGTTTTGAAATGTTTTTCAGAAGACATAATGATGAATATGGTCAAGGATGAGAACAAGGAAAAGGCATGCTCTCTAAAACATAAAACTAAACATGTCTCTTTTTCAAGAAATTTTATTTTATGAAAAATGGATACTGGGTAGTAGTGTCTACATGTAAAATTCTAGTTTTTATGTAATAGTTATGTCCTAATTCTTTAAAACTCTAAACCTGAAAAGATCCTCAATGTGAATTCTTGACATAATTCAATATTTTGTATTGTTTAAGGCAGGGTCATTATAATTTTTAAGTTCTCACAATGTATTTTTATAAATTTAATCAATTTTTTTATTGATTTTAATAAGAAAATTAATATCATATATTCTGTATATTTTTGTATCATTAATATGTATTTTTTCGTTGGAATACAATAATAATTAATCTAGTTATTTTCATAAAACTGTTTTTTTTTTCAAAAAGTAATTTTTTCATGTTTTGAAAAATTATTTTAACATTAATTAATCAAATTTAATGAAATTAAATATTCAAAAGTGGATTCCATATTTTTAGTTATGTGGTTTGTATTTGGTAAATAGGTCCCTTTAATTTTTTGTCGGTATGAATAGTAACAGTTGTAAAAAGCTTCACCTCAATAAAGGGTAATTCAGTTTTATCTATAATAAAACCAAGTGATAAAGTCATAATATTTCATATTAACACATATTTAATGGTTTTAATTCTACTAATATCATAATAGGCTCTAAATTGATATTTTTAACGGATATATTACCATGAATATGAACAATATAATATTTTAATAGATGAATTTTTAAAAAAAGTCACACTCTCAGTTTTAGAAATCTATTATGTTTCTATATTGAGAAAAAGGAATGTTATAGATGAATATAAATTTATATTTTTCTGCATAATAAAATTATTCTATTAATTATAATTTGTTTATACTTTTTAGTAATTATACAATTACCTTATGTTCTTATACAATGCTAATATAATTTAAAAAAAACATAGTGCAGAGTATCATTATCAATGAAAACCAATTTTATAGGAGTCTAAAAGAAGGAATTTTACATTTGTATCTTATGAAAGATGGAATCAAGTCACCATGTATGTTACTAGATCATGTTCATCCCTCTTCAAGAAGGCTGTCATTTTCATGTCCATCTGCTAGGCAGTTGCCTTCCCAATAAGTGTGAGTGATGATGTAGCTCATTAATGAAATCTTGTCAAGGAAATTCACCCATTTTGTAGTCATTTTCAATGATATATGTGTCATACCAAATATAATATCTTTAAAATTGATGTGGAATCACATTTTAACCAAATTTTTTTCAAACCACTTTGACAAGTAATTTCAACTACCTTGATGAATCCCATCATTTTAGCCTCGAGAGCTGTGACGTGACCACAAGAGCCATATGAAATCCTTAAAACATCATTTTTCTGGTCATGAACTATAATCACATGTCCTGATGGGCCTATACATTCTCTTGAGGCACCACCTATGTTCCATTTTAACCAGCCAACAAAAGGTGGAATCCATAACACATATATAGTTCCATGTGGTTTGGGGAAGTAACCTACAATATTCAGTTGTTTGAGGATGGTGACACCCCTGGCCAATTTCGGATAGCATTCATGGTGCTTTGAGATAGCAATTTGGGTTACTGAAATAAAAAAGGTGAGCACTCATTTTATATGAAATCTTTAATTGGAATGTATATCTTGGTTTCTACATTTCCCAATAGTATGAATTAATTCTACACATGCCACCTTGAAGTGGATGGAGATATTCTTAGAGAAATAAAGTTGCATAATTTTAGATAGATGTATTGAAGCAAGACCACTTGTGGGATGCATGTCTCAGAAATCTAAAAAGGATACCTACAAAGTGATGCAACAGTTTTACAATACAGAAAGAGATTATTGATTTCTTCCTGATGTTAATGATAGAGCACACACATGGGGAAAAAGGGAATTACAAACTTGATGGAGGTTACTATCAACTAGTTTATTGTTAAGTTATATTATCTAAAACAGGGTGAAACCAAAAGGGGAATTCAATTTATTATTGAAGAGACAGATCCAATGTTGTTCACCATGAAGCATGTATTTTAAATATACCTTGTGTAAAGACCTAGAAATTCCGTGGAAATTTTTTTCTTAAATACACAACAATTTTACGAGTCTTCAGTTTTGAACGGCACCTGATTCCGAATCTTGGTGTGCCTGGAATCATTTTCTGACATTTTTACTGGTTTGTTCAGTAAACGTACGTGCGGGTTTTTCTATCTTTTGAACCAATGCTCGGAATTGAAATCTGAGGGCACTGATGAACTCATAGCACCGATATTTACTTAAGGATACCTTTACCGTGGTTGTGTTCTGTCGGGAGAGGAAGTTAATTTTGGGGATTCTTAAAAAAAATTAAATAAAATTTATGTGTTACATAATATTATTTAGAAGGTGGTTAATTCCTCCAAATGGAGGATGGGGGTGGGGGACAGCCCCACATAACCTCCCATGAGAGGATATTAGGTGGTGGGGCCCACATAAACTCAACTCCATTTAAACTCCCTTGAACCCCTCTAAACTCTGGGACTTCACATTAAAGTGCCAACACACCCATGTTATTAATTATTTGTGACCTTTGAAATTCATTCCAACTCCATGAAATTAATTAAGTGAATCAACTAAATTAATTATTTAGAGTGTTTGAATTCTTTTGAATTCACTTATTCCAACATTAAAATTAGGAATGATATTCTCTTATTTTGGTTGGCATAAACATTGTGGAGTGCTAAGGAGAAGATGGAGAGCCTTCTTCCCACGAAGAACACAAAGAATATCTCTTCCACTTCTTCAAACGGGGCAAGAGAGTGAGGAACGCCCATCTTCCTTCCTCTTCCTCCGCGACAAAGGAGAAGATGCTGCCCGCAAAGGACGCAACCAATGACAAAGACTTTTCCTCCGATGTTAACGGAATGACATCCATCTTTCACGACGCCATCTTCTGCAACTCCGCCTAGAGAACATTAAAATCAAAGTAGGGAGGAATTTGGATTATTTATTTTATACCCTCATACTTTGGTAATTATATGTTGGATTACTGTTTGAGCCTCTAACGCGGATAGTATGGGCTAACGAACATGTCCGGACCCTCCACCATTTCGTTCTTGATGCGCAGTTTGTTGGGCGATGGTTGAACAGAAGGATAACCTAGAATTGAGGCCGTCGTAGTGAAGAGCAGGACCCGAGGAGGCTGTAGGAGTAGATGGGAGGAAAAAAGGACCACCAGAATGACTCCGGTGGCCCGCAGAAGAGTGTAGTGGCGTGGGTCGCCGGCGCAGCGGCTCCGAAGACCGGAGGCGGTGACCGGCACCAGCTGGCCGCCTGGGGGTAGCGGCACCCCTCGCGCGCCGCCAGTGGAAGGCTGCCACGGCATCGGCCGCGGTGGTGGAGTGGAACCCACGTCGCGGGTTCTGAGTGGGACGGGTGGCGCCAGCAAGAGTCGCCGTTACAGAACACCATCCCCCCCCCCCCCACTACGCGCTTAGCCAGCTGGCCAAGCTGCGGCTGGCCACAGGACTGGGCTGCCTGCCACGAGGGTCGAGCCGCCTGCCGTGCGGGCCAGGCCACCCGTGCGTGTGCTGAGCTGCAGCCGCCAGGCCGGGCCGTGCCCTACCGGGCCGGACCTGGATTCGGGTCGGACTGAACCCGCACCCCCCTCTTCGGACCACTTTTGGTTTTTCACCTATAGCTTGAGCTACAGACCTCCTATTGATGCACCAAAAGATTCGTATAATTCCTTTGACTTAGATGTTCATTTAATTATATTACACTCAAGGTTTTGGAGAAGTTTGTGTACGATCAGGTTGTTTCGAACCCGCAACCAACCAGGCCCTTAGAGCGGAAACGCTTATAACTTATGGACCAGAAGTCCGATTGACGTTTCGTCAACTAAGTTGGATTCCTTTTTATGAGACGGGTTTTTTGGAATACTCCACATAGTATTCGAAAGAGGTTGGGGTATGTCTGGGTTGGGTTGTACCCGAAATCCAACCGGCCCCTTGGAGTGGAAATGCCAATAACTCTTAGACCGGGCGTCTGATTGACAAACCGTCCATCGCGTTGGGTTCCTTTATGATGAGATGGAACTACTAGATAAATAAACTCAGAAAATCGTGATATTTGATGTATCGACAGTTGGATCGAGGATTGGACCCTCCCAAAATCGAGCGTGCTGTGTGGGGGAACCCTAGGGCTGGCTATGACAGAGATGATGACTTCTGTACCAGGATCCTACGTGGGTTCGACAGTGATGACTACTGAACTGGAATCCTACGTGGGTTCGAAAGTGATGACTTATGTACCAGGATCCTCTGTGGGTTTGATAGTAGTGACTTCTGTTCCGGGATCATATGTGGGATCGACATTGATGAATATTGTACCAGAATTCTACATGGTTTCGATAGTGACGACTTCTGTACCAAGGTCCTCCGTGGGTTCGACAGTATTTAATTCTGTACCAGGATCTTACGTTGGTTTGACAGTGATACATACTGTACTATAATCCTACGTGGGTTCGATAGTGATGATTTCTGTACCAGGATCCTTCGTGGGTTCGACAGTGACGACTTCTGCTCAAGGATCCTACGTTGGTTCAACAGTGCTGATATTGTTCTAGGATCCTACATGGGTTTGATAGAGGAGATGATTCATAGGATACATATAATCATCTCTACCACTCTTCGGGAGTTGTATACCCGTGTGAGGTGAGTCATGTCAATTAACCATTATCAATGTTGTAATTGACTTACTTCCTTTGTGTTATGGTTTGTACTTGGGATCGAGAGTTGGAGTTGGACTGTGATTGATAACTTAGGTATATGTATAGGCATATACCTAAGTAGGGTTGGATGATATTTCGTGATTATATCTTTCTACTGTGGTTTATCCTTTTTGGATTTGTGAGACCTTGAGGTTATTGGGGTCTTTACTGAGTATCGTTATACTCACCCTTGCACGGGCTATGCCCGCACCTCATTTTGTTGAATGTAGATGACGGGCAACACTGACCGAGGAAAAGTGTATGAGGACTGGACGTTACCTGGAGGTGGACCTCACAATGAGTCAGGATGTGGAGGATATGGAAATACGTGGAGCATTGAGGAGGCTATCTATACCTACCTTTTAGGTAGGATCTATGGTGGACGATCCAGGAGCTGCTAGGCACCTCCCAGCTATTTCTCTTTTTAGTTTTACCCGTTTTTCCTTCCCTTGTATATTACTGTTGGCCTTGTTTTTTTGGCCCTTGTACTTTCCATCACTTCTTCTGCATTCAGTTTTTACTTAGAGTTTTCTTCCTCTTGTTCTCTAGTTGTGTTTGTTGCAGTTACAAAGGCAATTACTTCCCAGTTTAGGGATTTACACCTTAGGTGCTACTCTCCAACCCCTGGACCATGGAAAGCGGGCTTGGGGTAGTTACGACATGGGACCTAGGGGATGGGTCGTGACAAATTGGGATCAGAGGGGTCGGTTCTATCATATAACTTAGACTCTGATTCCTTTAACAACAATAGTGTTAATTGTTTTGGGTGTGGTTATCAGTTTTGGGAAATCGGTGTTGGTGTGGCGGTCGATGTATCCATACACTAGGACTCTGACTTCTGATCTCCGACCTAGTGCATGAAAACACTGATTGTGTGTGTGTTTCCTTTGAAAAAGTTTTCTTTGTGATTACTTTGTGTCATCTCACCAGGTATACTGTTTTAACCATGGCACACCAGTTTCTTTTCAGGATGGCCCCACGAAGGTATCCAGCTGGGGTTCCGAGATTCATTTGAGATGATAGCCCACCAAGCGACGAGGCCTCGGTGCAGGGCCCCATCACAGCAAAGGTACCAGAGGTACCACTACCCTCTGGGCCACCAGTACCACCAGCTCTAGCAGTAGAGAGTGAATGCCACATAATTGCGTTGCATGAGTTCCACTGACAGAGGCCTCTTAGGTTCCGGGGAGAGATGGTCCCATAGGCAGTAGAGGATTGGATGGAGGATGTTGTGAGAGTTTTCACATTGGTATGGACACCGGCCGAACTCATGGTGATCCTTACAGTGAGTCTCCTATAGGTAGCAGTAGGAAGATGGTGGAGCCTGATTATCAAGGTGCATGATGAGGAATCAATACTCTGGACAGACATCGAGAGCCTATTCTAGGTAGAGTTTGTACCAGCCACCCTTTGTGTAGTGCGGATTCAGGAGTTACTTAATCTGCAGCAGGGCAGTATGACAGTAGCTTAGTACTTAGCGAGGTTCACCAACCTCTCGCGCTACTTTATGGATATGGTACAGGACCCAATTTTCTAGGCCCAGACCTTTGGGAAGGGACTCAGGAATGAGATTAGGGCTTCCATGATCTCCCTCAACATTACGACGTAGACAAGGGTATTGGGGTGATCCCTCATAGTGGAGAGTTTCCTTTCTGAAAAGTCTCCAGCAGCGAGACCCACCACTAGTCGACATGAACCCGCATCTTCTATAGCTGGCAGTAGACAGATGACGCAGGGGTTCAAGAGGACTAGGCCCACAAGTGGTCGACTGCATGACTTAGATTTGGTTGTATGAGGCACATGAGATAGAACCAGCCAAATGAGGAGCAGGTAGTGCTATGCATGTGGTGGGCAGGGGAACATGGCTCGAGACTGCTTGACCCGCCTTGAAGATGAGTAGCAGGAAGTAGAGGGACCTCCTAGGAAGAGGCAGAGGTTCAACCGTGGTCATCCACCGAGAGCAGGCGGATGCGGCAGAGGAGCTGACCAAGCAGTAGGTGGTGGACGATGTTTCGAGTCCCTACCACGCCCACCAACAGGAGGTCCACCCCGATCGCATGGAACATGTGGACATGGGAGATCTTAGATTTATGCAGATGAGGCCTATGACCAGAGTGCTCTGGGAGCAGGTGGACAGAAGCGGGACTATATCCAGGCATAGTGTCTTTCGTTTATAAAGCTTCTAGATTTGTTGATGTCATTGTTTGTGGTTACTTTGTGTCTATGTACTTTGAGCTGCAGTAATAAAGGATACTTGGCCTTATGACGTTGGATTTTCTACCTTTTGTGTGGATAATACTAAGAGATTTCGGATAAAACCGTTGACTTCACCCACACATTTGAGATTCGTACTGGAGGAGACCCAGTGACCACACAATGATGTCGACAGTGTGACTAAACCCTTGGAGGCGAGAGTAATAGTTGGATCTCATGGTAGTAGGATCAAGGCCTTATGATGTCATCCATGGAATGAATTAGTACATTTCATGTCAGGATAGACTATATTAGGCAATGGGCATGGTTCATCTAGGGGATGAGACCATATTTCTCTTTTTGGCAAAGGAGAAATCTTAGCAGATCCTGTAGAACATAGGCGTAGAAGGGTGTAGATGAGTTCTTTTCCATTGGCAAGTCTCATCCGTAGTTAGTTGGGAGAACACTTTAAAGTCTACTTTGACAACCAGAGTCTTAGGTATATCTTCTCTCAGAAGGTCCAAAACCTAAGACATTGGTGATGGATCGAGTTCCTCCAGGACTATGACTTTGAGATAGTCCACACTCTGGTGAAGGGAAACATTGTAGCAGATGCTCTCAGTAAGAGATCATGCATTCAGTTGCTAGGAGAGGTGATAGAGCAGCTGGCTGCCTTACAGATATCCTTTTTGGATAGGGATGGAGTAGCCTTTCTATAGTCTCTTACAATCACTCCTCCCCAAATTCATCAAGTCAGGGAGGCACAATGTGGAGACACTGACTATGAGATGCGACGTGCTCAGATATCCATAGGGCAGGCACTTGATGAATTTTCTAAAGGTGGGGAGCACGACATCCTTTTCAGAGGGAGTACCATGGTACCAGTTTCACTTCATGAGTAATTTTTGACAGAGTTCCACACATTCCCTCTAGAGGTACATCTTGGAGGGGCGAAGATGTATCAGGACCTCAGACAACAGCACTGGTGGCCAGGTTTAATGAAGGCAGTATTTGAGTGTGTCTCACGATTCCTCACTTTCCAGTAAGTGAATGTAGAGAATTAGGTACCAGCAATCTTGTTTCGGCCTTTAGAAGTCCCAAAGTGGAAGAGGGTTGAGATATCCATGGAAATCGTGACATGTCTTCCACGTATGTCCAGGGGACATGACTCTATTTAGTTAATCTTCGACCAAATCACCATGTCGGCCCACTTCCTTCTAACCAGAGATGGTACGAGCTACCACAGAGAAGGTGCAGGTCATCCAGGAGCAGATGAAGACTGTACAGAGAAGACAAAAATCGTATGCTGACAGGAGACGAAGACCACTGGAGTTCGAGGATGGCGACCACGTATTTATAAGGGTCTCACCTTGATGAGGTCTATTAAGATTTGGCAGAGAGGTAAAGTAATCTCCAAGATTCATCAGACCTTTTTGAGTCCTCAACAGTGTTTGTGAGGTGTCATACCTCTTAACCCATCCACCTCAGTTGCACCAGGTTCATGGCATCTTCCATGTATCTCAGCTTAGGAGATACGTGCATGACCCTTCCCACATCATCGACCATGGGGAGATGGACATCGATGATGGGGTGAATTTCATGGAGGTTCCAATGGAGATTAAGGATCGAAAGGAGTGGGTTCTTCGTGGACAGTTGATACCTATGGTGTGTGTTTGTTGGCATCACGGGAACCTCCATGAGATCACATGGGAGCGGGAGGCTCAGATGTGTGCTTAGTAGCCCCATTTGTTTTCCTCAGTGTGTGTTGTAGCTTATGGGGACATAAATCCCTAAGGTGGGGAGAATATAAAGCCCCAGAAATTATGTGGATAATTATTTCCTAAATACACAAGAATTTTACGAGTCCACAGTTTTTTACGGCACCTGATTCTGAGGCCCGGTGTGCCTAGAATCATTTTCTAAACTTTTGTTTGGGTACATTCAGTAAACGTACGTGCGGGTTTTTCTATCTTTTGAACTGATGCTTGGAATTGAAATCTGAGGGCACCGATGAACTCGTAGCTCCGATATTCGCTTAAGGATACCTTTACCGCAGTTGCGTTTGGTCAAGAGAGGAAGTTAATTTTGGGGATTCTTAAAAAAATTAAATAAAATTTATATGTTACATAATATTATTTAAAAGGTGGTTAATTCCTCCAAAGGGAGGTTGGAGGTGGGGCCCACCCCCACATAACCTCCCATGGGAGGATATTATGTGGTGGGCCCCACAAGAACTCAACTCCCTTTAAACTCCCTTGAACACCTTTAAAATATTGGACTTCACATTAAAATGCCAACGCACACATGTTTTTAATTATTTTTAACCTTTGAAATTCTTTCCAACTCTATGAAATTAATTAAGTGAATCAACTTAATTAATTATTTGGGGTGTTTGAATTCATTTGAATTAACTTATGCAAACATTTAAATGAGGAATGATATTCTCTTATTTTGGTTAGCATAAAAATTGTGGAGAGCTAAGGAGAAGAGTGAGATCCTTCTTCCCATGAAGAACACGAAGAACATCTCCTCCACTTCTTCAACCGGGGTAAGAAAGTATGGAATTCCAATCTTCCTTCCTATTCCTCCGTGACAAAGGAGAAGACGCCGCCCATAAAGGACACTGCCAACGAAAATGAATTTTTTTATGACGTTGACTGAACAACATCCGTCTTTCGAAACGCCATCTTCTACGACTCCACCTAACGAACATTAAAATCAAGGTAGGGAGGAATTTGGATTATTTATTTTATACCCTTGTACTTTGGGGATTATATGTTGGATTACTGTTTGAGCCTCTAATGAAGAGGTCATGGGATAACGAACAAGTATGGACCCTCCTCTATTACATTTTTGATGCGCGGTTTGTTGGGAGATGGGTGAACGGAAGGGAAACCCAGAATTGAGGCCATCGCAGTAAAGAGCAGGACCCGAGGAGGCCATAGGTGCAGATGGGAGGAAAAATGGAGCACTCGGACAAATTCGGTGGCCCGCAGAAGAGCGCGGCGGACGGCCCCGAACGACCGCCTGGGGGAAGAGGTGCCCCTCATGCGCCGCTAGCGGAATGCAGATGTGGCTCCAACTGCGGCGGTGTAGCGAAACCCAGGTCGCAGGTTCCGGGAGGGATGGGCAGCTCCAGGTGGGGCCACCGTTACGGAACACCCCTCCCCCCCGCTCCGCGCTCGACCAACTGGCCATGATGTGGCCGGCCACCAGTCCGGGCCACATGCCGCATGATCCGAGCCATGCTCTACCGGGCTGGACCCGGATTCGGGTCGGGTCGACCCGATTTTGGCCGACTTAGGATGGGTTTTGTCGGGTCGGACCGGACCCAGACCCCCCTCTTCAGACCAGCTTTGGTTTTTTGCCCATAACATGAGCTACGGACCACTAATCGATGCACCGTCAGTTGCGTAGGATTCCTTGGATTGATTAGGTCATTTTGATATATTACACTATAGGTTTTGGTTATGTTTGTGTATGGTCAGGTTGGTTGGAACTAGCAACCTACCAGGCCCTCATAGCGGAAACGCTTATAACTTAAGGATCGAACATCCGATTGATGTTCCGCCAACTATGTTGGATTCCTTTTGAAGAGACGGGTATTTTGGAATACACCAAAAAAGATTTAGAATAGGTTGGTGTATGGCCGAGTTGGGTTGTACCTAAAATCCAACCGGCCCATTGAAGTGGAAATGCCAATAACTCCCAGACCGGGCGTCTGATTGACACACCATCCGTTGCATTGGGTTCATTATGATGAGACAAAACTACTGGAAACATCAAATCATGACTTCTTGATAGTTTATTTATTGAAACATGGCTCGAGGAGCGGACCCTCCCAGAATCGAGCGTGTTGTGTGCGGGAACCCTAGGGCTGGCTGTGACTGAGATGACGACTTTTGTACCAGGATCCTATGTGGGTTCGACCGCGATGACTACTTTACTGAAATCCTATGTGGGTTCGACAGTGACGACTTCTATACCAGGATCCTCTATGGGTTTGATAGAATTGACTTCTATACCAGGATCCTACGTTGGTTCGATAATGATGACTATTGTACCAGAATCCTACATGGGTTCGACAGTGACGACTTCTATATCAGGATCCTCCTTGGGTTCGATAGTAGTAACTTTTGTACCAGGATCCTATATGATTTTAACAGTGATAACTACTTTACTATAATCCTACGTGGGTTAGAAAATGACGACATCTGTATCAGGATCCTCTGTAGGTTCGACAGTAGTGACTTCTGTACCAAGATCCTATGTGGGATTGAAAGCGATAACTACTGTACCGAAATACTACGTGGGTTCGACAGTGACGTGGGTTTGACATCGCTAATATTGTTCTATGATCCTATATGGGTTCAACCGAAGATATGATTTAGAGGCTACATCTAATCATCTCTACCCCTCTTCATGAGTTGTATACCTATGTGAGCTGAGTCATGTTTTCAACCATTATCAATGTTGTATTTGACTTACTTACTTTGTGGTATGGTTTGTGCTTGGGCTCGAGAGTTTGAGCCAAAATGTGATTGATAACTTAGTTATATGTATGATCATATACCTATGTAGGGTTGGTTGATAATTCGTGATAGTATCTTTATACTTTGGTTTATCCTTTGTGGATTTGATAAACCTTGAGGGTATCAGGGTCCTTAGTGAGTATCGTTATACTCACCCCTGCACGATCTATGCCAGCACCTCATTGTGTTGAATGCACACGATATACAACGCTGACCGAGGTGGAGTGTACGAGGACTGGAAGGTACCTGGAGGTGGAACTCACGACGAGTCGGGACCCGGAGGAGATGGAAAGATGTAGAGCACTGAGGCGGCAGTCTGTACCAACCCATCAGGTAGGATTTGTGGTGGACGATCCAAGAGCTTCTGGGAACCTTCCAGCTATTTGTCTTTTTAGTTGTACATGTTTCTCCTTTCCTTTTACATTACTGTTGGACTTGTATTTCTGGCCCTTGTAATTTCTAGCACTTCTTCTATATTCAGTCTTTACACAGTGTTTGCTTCCACTTGTTCTCTGGTTGTGTTTGTAGCAGTTACAAAGGAAATGCCTTCCCAGTTTAGGGATTGACGCCTAAGGTGCTAGCCGCCATCCCATGGCCTATGGAAGGCGGGCTTGGGGTAGTTACGAAACGTGCCCTGGGGGATAGGTCGTGACACCTTGTCATCATATTGACACTTTGGGGAATGATCCCATATCAGCATGTCATCCTGAATAATGTACTATTGATTCTCAACAACTAAAGAAATATATTCTGGAAGTGATTCTAAATCATAAATTTTTTCTTTAGTTGAGATAATATTATTGGTATCCATGGGGTATCCTAATTATCAATGGTTCTCTATTCCAATTTTCATGCCAAAAACTTAAATAATAGTTTAGACGTACTAGCAAGTGAGAATGGATATGAATTCTCTGAAAAACAGATCGCAAGCCAGTTCAAAATGAGGATTCTGTGTAATGTTTCTTTACTGTAATTAGTATTTATAAAAATCATTCTATAAATAATTCCAACATGTTTTATTTCTTTTTTATTACCCTCTAGATAAATTGATCCTACAAAGACTGATAAAAAGTTTCAAATTCATGATTCCAAGACCACCTATGGCTTGGAGCATGCAACGTTGCATCAAAGATGCAGTTAATATATACTTTTGTATCATGTTTCCACTCAAAAAAATTTCTCCACATTGAGTAGATTGTTTTAATGAATTTATAAGGGAAAATATGAACCATGAAATAATAAACCAGATTTTTGACCACTACATGCTTGACAAAACAAATTTTTCTTATCATCGAGAGTGACTTACCCTTCCATGATCCAAGGGTACTTATAATTGGACACACAGCATCATAAAAATGGGATTTTTGTGGCTTAACAAAATACATTGGAACCCTAGTGTAGAAAAAGGGGAGTTATCATTTTCTTATACCCAAATAATTGATTATGGGGATCTTTCTTGAGGCTGGGAATTTCATTCCAATGTAGATGAATCACTTTCTACAATTGATTTCTTTTCCTAAAATGCATTCATAGTGAGAGGGATAATTTTTGATGTTTTTTATGTTTCTGTTATCTCCCTGATTAATAATGATAATATAATCAGAAAGAAAGATGTTATAGGGATTAATGATACCTCTAGCCACTCTAATGGTATCCAAATCACGCATGTCCACCATGTGATGAATATGACTTCCTAGGTAATCTTCAGCAATGAAAAGAATTATAGCTAAAAGTGGATCTCTATATCAAACCCATCTGAAGCACCAAATATACCCTTCCATGACCCATTAATAAGAATGGATATTTGAGAACATCCAAAGAGATTTGTACTCTAGTGAATAAACCACCAGTTAAAACCAAATCTGTGGAGAAAATTACTTATAAAATTATAATACATTGTTTCGAAGCTTTTCTGAGGACATGTTTTAAGGAAATGTTTCCACCCTAGGTTTTCTTTTATATATAAGTTGGGAAATTTCAAGGTACTGAAAATGAAGTCATGCATTCACCTTCCATTAAAAAATCAAAATTGGTTCCAGTATATGATTGTGTGATGGACTCTAAAAAGTCAGTTGGAAGGAATCACTTTGATTACATAGTGAATTATATTCACAATGACCACTAGCCTGAACTAACTAATATCACTAGCATGCTACATGTTGGTAATAAGAGTAATTTAATTAGTATTGAAACCATGGGGAAATAATCCTCACAGAATGAAATGAATGACAATACTACACTCTTCATTCTGAATAATATCCCAAAAATATTTATAGAATATGGTGGTGAATCCATTTGATACATTAGAGTTATCATTATTAAGGACAAATTCCACCTACCTCATTTCCTTGTCAAGAGGCAAGGAGGTGATAAGTTAGTTTCCTTCCTCAGTAAGATGCTTGGGAATAATATTATCCTTTATCACCGGAGCTTTTGTTTTCCCATTGAAATGATTCCAGAAATAAATAACAACATGGTTTGAGAGTGCCCTTAGATCTTAAATAAATCGGTCCCCATCCTTAAAATGTGGGAGACAAATTATTTTCCTTTTAATTCTTTTTAAATAATGAAAATTATTTTTTTTCTATCTCCATCAATCAGCCACCTGAGTTTGAAAAGGTTCTTATTGATGTTATGTCTATGAGTGATGATATTTTTCATATTGGAATTCATCTTAGTTTTATGTGCAGCATCCCCAGGAAAATTTATCCTCATAATTTATTCTTTAAATTCATGAAGATATCACTGAATGGAATAAAAGTTCACCCCACTTTCATTTATGAGAAAATAATTAACATAAATGTTAAATTATAATCCTATAAGAGTGAAAAATATTTGTACCATGGTTAATGTTAACATATGTAAACATAGGTGGTTAAACAGAAATACAGGGTTTAAGTTGCCACAAAAACCACACCAAATATTATTGGATAATGGTATTTCAACCATATCCTACCCTATGTTTGAATCCATCACCATTAAGAATCATCAGGTTCATGAATAGTAGTATTATATATTTTTAATGAAATTCCAAAAGTCTCTCTCACCTCAATAGTAAAAGGGTACCCCAACCCTCACCTATTTACACAACATTGAGAAATATATCCCAAACTAACTAACCCTTTTTTCTTCTCAAAATATTTATCAACATTATAGAGGTTCTTGTCACTCATAAATTCCTACAGTATATCCCTTAAGAAGAGATCTAAAGGAATTCTATAGAAGAGAAGGTAATCATCCTTACCAATTCCTTCAATTATTCTCTAATTCAAAGTCATATTTAATTTTGAAAATACTACTAATGTAATAAATAAAGTATTAAATATTATAATATATTATTAAAATTTTTATACAACCATATTCCATTTATTTTCTATCCAATGAAAAGTGAAAACGTCATTCGTGCGAATGTAAGACTTACATTCTATATAGAGTGTTGTAATTCATTTTTCATCACTGAATTTATTGGAAGGAAATAATGTTTTCAATAATTTTTATGTTATATATTTATTATAAAAATATCATTATGTAATATTAATATCATATATACCCACATACCTTCCTTTCTTCTGTGAAATGATAATGTCGATCATGGGTACATGTGGGATTCTACCTCAACGAATCGATGTGATAATAATTTAATTTATATTTTAAATCAATGGTAATAAATATTTATTTAAGGAATATATAATATATCTATGACCTAATAATTATTCAGGAAATATTAATTATTACTCACATTTCTTTCATTACATTCGTCGAAATGTGAAAAAAGTATTTGTGCCTATGTAGGACTTACCGTATCTGTGAATGGTGTAAATAATTTTTCTATATCTATATATTATGGTGATATAAACATATATATATAGTATATATGAAATTTTTACAATGATTAAAATTATTGAGATGATTTATCTATAATAAAAGTACATGTTTTGGGACTACCAAATCAAATCATACATGACAAAAGGTAGTAACACCTAAAATAATGATAATAGGAAAAATTGCATTAAAAATTGGTGATGAAATATAAAAAATGAAAAATATATAATCTTAAATATATATATATTTTTATCGTAATCAAAAATAATTATAATACATCTATATTTATTATTTAGTATTTGAATGATCATACGAGGAAATTCGAAAATGATGTTCAAAATTTGATAACAATTTTTTTCATTGAGGAATATTATAATATTATGAACATAATCGTATTTATATTGTATATATAGTTTTAATTTTAAAATTAATTTTATTAATAAATAATAATTTATTTGTTTAATGATAAATTTAATTATTTCAACTATGGTGATTTTATATGAAAATTACCAAGTGTTATGTAATTCCGTAACACAATTTATTTTCATTGGGATGTATTACATCTTCGCAATGTTTGATATTAGTAAATTATGTATGTAATGAATTATTAATATATTATGTTGTGTTTAAAAATTATATATATATATATATTTTTTTACATTATAAACAAATAATTTATTCATTGATTAATTAAAACTTCAACTTTATTATCATTGTAAAGGTTTTTTATATCACTTTTACTTCTATGATACATGTACCATTCACCACTTATTTTTTTTCTATATATAATTTATCTATTATATATAATATCACGAAAATCATTATATTAATGGAACTTCAGTTTTCATTTTATTTTATATCCTTCAAGAGGATTACGATTCAAAAGAAGAACAAGTGGTAGTGGGTTAGTTCATAATCTCATGATTATTTGGGATTATTTCTATTTATGTATCCATTAAATAATATCAATCTTATGAGTCCATGTTTCAGAAAAATTTCATCAAAAATGTTTTCACTACAATCCTATGATTTTTAATCATCATTTTTATGCCCTTTTAACTTTATATAGTATGGTTTCAAAATATTCTAATTATAGTTTTCGAAATTATGTACTTTATACTTCTCTAAAAAAACATAAGGAATGTTTTTTAAAATATATTGAAAAATAATATTTTCCCACCATAATTTCTTCTCTTTTCTAGGAAATTTCCTTTACAAGTTTAAATTTCTATTTTAAAATTAATTTTTTTGTTATAATTGTGCCATTTTTTAAAATGTATGATTTTAGAAAATATAGGGGATATTTTCCCCAACATCAGTTTAATGATATTTTAGTGTAATACCTATTCATCAATGAAAAATACATTTATATTACATCTTTACCACATATGATATTTTTTAATGATACCATACTCTAAAACATTCACATAGTTTGGATAATTGGATATAACATTTCTCGTAAATATCAATATTCTTTGTATCATGGATATGACTACTTCCTAAAACATATAATATTTTTACATATGGTGCTATAATTTAATTTAATTTTATTTTTTGGTGAATTAATAATAAATCCATAGTATTTATCCAATAAATATATTTTCTATCAGGAATATTTACTGATAAATAATAATTTTCATGAAATAAATCCATCATTCGACATATGAAGATGAATGAAACATGAAATGATGGTTGGGCCTCAAATTCTATATCCAATTAATTCCTTGAAAAGTATCTTGAGTCAAATTGGTTGGAGAAATTATATTATTCTTGTCCTGTAGAGTTACAATATTTTGACATAAAACAGTAGTGGTTGAAATAGCTTGATTTCAGAGATCATGGTGTCAAATACAAATAATCTCCATCACTGATAATTTAGATAATTTTATCGTTCATGAGATTAATACAATGATTTTATCCATGGATGCATTTTGTTCTAAATTTATTGATTAAATAAAATTTGATTTATGTAACTTACCTTGAATATTTATTGTTCCTTATTTACTCATAACATCTTATTATATATGTAACCTTTAATGAGAATTTGAGTTCACACTTTTTTTTCTATTAATTAGGTTATGAAGAAGAAATCATAGAATGAGTTTCAAGGTTGTTGAACTTTTACATTTTTTATATTTTGATTTTATAATATGGGAATAATTTAGGTATATATTTTACCATGAATTATATAATGACCAATAGTGTGTTGTGAGATCTCTTATATCTATTCCAAAGTAAAAAATGCTTACACCATCTCTAGTATACTGGAGTTGGGTTTGTTATAGAACTTAATGTTTCTGTGGGTGACAATGAAATTATTTTTGAAATACACCAACAAACTCCCACACAATAATCATATTTTAGATGATGAGTTTATCTCCATCCACATGAGATAAACACCTATTTTTAATTGGAATAAATATCTATATAAATGGTAATACTGTGATCAAATGATCATATTTACCATCACATATACAGGTGATCCACTACAGTTCCCTCTTATTGGTAGAGGAAATGGATTTTGTAGTCTCAGCATCCCATTCTCCCCTTATTCCTTATATGTGGAATTATCATGCTCTATTGGTATTGTGGGTGCTTCTTCTCAGGATATAGTTTCTCTACTCAGTCTAGCATTTTTTGTCTCGTGATTTTTGTTTCTTCACCTCCTCACATTTTTTATTTGATTAAATTTTTCTTCTCCCAATGGCGTTCAAATTTTTTTTTGGTGTTTTCATCTTGCCTCTCAATTTGTTATTGACTTCCGAGGTTCCTCTCATGGGTTGACTTCCAACCCTTTAGTGGAAACGAATAATTTTTAGATATATGGTGTTCAATATATGTATATGTTCTAGTAATTCTTCCCATAGTTTCCACATCCATAATTTTGAAGCATGGACTCATTTTGTTCCATCAACGGTGAAGCATCCCTTTCATATTCAAATCTTGTCCCTGCTCCCTGGTTAGTTATTTGTCTCAGTGTGATTCAACTAGGGTGTTGGATTTTTTAATTCTAGTTTTGTATGTCCTTTCCACTCTTACAGTTCTATGGATTATAAATCCCTTATTCATTTTCTAGTTATGTTGGGTGTTATAGTTTTATATGAGGCTCTAGGATGTGTTTGTGTGAGGTGTATGGTGTTCTAGGATGTGGTGTCCATTTTCTCTTTGTGGGTGTCCCTTGGTTGTTATTATTTACTTTTGTGCACCTATATGAAGGGTTTTAAATTTTTTCACTAGAGATGTAAATATTGGTGTGAAATAATTTTTTTTGTGTTAGATACTCTCAATAGAAAGGTCCATCACTAGTGTGTTGGCATTTCTGTTCATGGGGTTCTATTTTTGGTCATAATTCGTACTGGTAACTATGTAATGGAAGTGAAGTGGGGTACTCTTTAGTGAGTTTGGGTCTTATTGATCCATGTGATCTTGTGGTTCAAGATGATTGATACCGCAGTTGTGCGATAGTGACTGGTTTAGTTTTAAAAATTGAAATTTTAATCTTTATTGTTGCTGGGGCGTGCTTAGGAATCTCTCACTTTGTTTTTCCCTTTGACAGATGTGAGGGTAGAATAAGGAATTGAGTTGTTCCCCTTTTTATCTGTGTTTTATTTTTAATTTTCCATCTTCCATACATTTTATGATGGTTTTTCAATTGGGTTGGATCTTGGAATTTGTGGAGTAGTGTTTTCAATTTTCCCACATAAATGAAAATTTTTTATTCATAAAATGAATGTAATGGATTTGTTGTGACATCCTTCCCTTAAAAATTGATGTGCAATTTATGTAAATAAATCTACTAAATGTATACGATAAAATAAAACTCATCCAAAGTGTGAATAAAAATATTTTCATGAACCACATTCCCTTAAACACAAACTGGATAATGATCATAAAAATAGGATGTGATCGTCATACAATTAGGGGATTTACTAAAAACATTAAATATAATCACTAAGGTGGTATAATGATACCATTTAACATTTATTTGTATATAAAATTTTTGGTCATACATAATTAAATAATATGGTGTCATTTCAAGAGTTTTTGTTTGCTATGAATTTCACCATGTCATTATTGTAGCAATCATTGATGTATTGATCACCTGATATTTCCCTTTTTTCTTCTAGTATTATGAGTTTTTTTGACATCGATCATCATCATTGACCTTCATATTTCATCATTACTTGGAATAATGATCATAATCATTTCATTTAAAACATTGTACCGTATTTGGTTCATTCTATGGTGATTTTACTATATTCATAACATTAGCTAACTTATTACCATCACATCAGAATTTAATTTCATGATGGACTTACTTTATATGATTTAAAAATTTACCAAAATACTTAACAAAATTTATTTATGTTTCCTTCCACACATTGGAAATATAGTAACTCTCTTCTTCTTTTCCCCATAGTTTTTATTATTTCCATTGAATTAAATCATTATTTTCATATCAAAACCATGAAATATATGGGTAACTCAAATCATAGTCTCCAACATGATGGAACATCATATTATTTATTCATTGATACTAAATTTTAATATGGGTAATTTCTTTTGGATATTTTTTTTAAGCCACTGAAAAAATTTTCAACTATAAATATAGGTTGGATGATAATTTCATAAGGGAACCATAAAATTCTAGTAAAATTTTTCTTATCAGAATAATTGGATTCATCGTCCCTCGTTTTATACTCAATGAATTCCTTCTCCAGTTTTTAGTGAATTTTAAATGTAATATAATTATTGAATAATATGTTCTTATACTCATCCTACTCCATGGATTCAATTTATTCTTACTTACTTGTGTTCTTGATAAGTGTCTACAATTGAACTTATATTCAATGTAAATTATAGACACCATAATAATATACAATTGGTTTTAATAGTTGAGAAAGATAAATCTCTTTTAAATGCTCTTAATCTATTACATAAAAACTGATGGATTAGCAGAACCCCAAAAAATTGGGTTGTTACCTCATAAAGGATTCAACAGAAAATGTTACCTCATTTTCTCCTTTGTATACTCATCATGATTCATAGCATGATAATGTTGTGTGAGTATATAAGCAATATTATTCATTCCAACTCACATATCATTTAGTTTACCATGAAGGAAATCATTACACCTTCCATTTCATTCTATATTAACATGATTCTTAAGCATTCCACCATCAATTAAAATAATAATGAAATGGGTGAGAAATAATTATGATAGTAGAAAACCACATAATCATGAAAAATAATTTATAGGATATATAGCTCCTGAAACATTCTTATATTAATCCTTGAGTTTAACCTAGGACATTCATGATCATTATTAAAAAATTAGGATATTGTCTTATATTTAGACTTATCCCCAGGTTTATAAATAAAATTATTTAGTTCATGTTTTCAATGGTTATGTAACCATTTCTCTAAGATTGACTATAAATAACCTTGATTTTCATAAATAGATTTCACATCCAAGTAGATTAAAATTAATTACAAAACATTAATATCCATGCAAGAATCTTATATGTTTCATTCATTTGGAATCGTAGACATAGAAACAAGTAGTTCATAGAGAATCTACATTGTCTCACCCTAATTTCTTTATAACTACTACCCTTTTTAGACAAAGGATACTTCATTACCCAAGGAAATAAAACATATTTAAAAATGATCTTAAATGTTCAGTAAGGGTAAAAAAAGAGATATATCAATTATAACATTTGTATAACATGAACATAAGTGTATGATAACAAGAGAATAACATTATAAGATCATAACATGCATATATCAAATCATAATTCTGAGTCAAGGAATAAATCGTGCAGGATAATAAGACATTAATAATAAAGGAATCAATGAAAATAATCCATAGAATCATAACATTGGCATAAGATATTGAATTTTGTCATACACATAAGCAAATAAAATAATTTCCTTAGAAGTCAAATATCATTACCAAGACTATCAAAGTAGAGGTGGCGCACTCCCCAAAAAATCATAGTAGTCATGGTCCACTCCCTATACTATCATTGCGGACAAATTCCCTTACTCAACTAGGTTCAATCCCCATTCTATTCATGTTTGTCTCATAATATATCAATCTTTACCCATTCCATTAGAGAGATGTATAGTTTCCTCCCATAAAAAATGAAAATCATTCATATGTGGTCTGTAATATCCTAAAACGTTCACCATATATAATCCCATGAATATTAATTGATTTCATTATAATTTCATCATTTTATAACCTATGGAAAATAAATTGGCTTCATAATAACTTCACCATTTTATCAAAGAATTACCTATTAAAAAAGAACATGTTCTATAATAATATTATCATCATAAACATAAACAACCTAGATAATAAATAATGATGGAATCCTTAGTGTTTATTCCTAGTATAACATAGGAGAAATCCTGGGTTATTATCTTTGATGAATATAAATAAGATTAAAAGATCATGAAAATATTCAATATGAAAATATCCTTTCCATTTTGAAATCACTCATTTAAAATCTGAAAATATCAAAAACAATTATGGAAAATTTTTAATTTAAAATAACCATTGAAATATGTAAGGTGTTATTAAATTCATATAGTGGTTATGAAGGTTGTGAATTGTGTTCATGACAAATATGTTTAAACAAATTCCAATTATACTGTTGTGGAAAAGATAAAAGTGTCCCATGTTTCAAAAAATACAAATAGATCACTTTTAAAGTAATTTTATTAAAAATAAATCATATATTAAATTAACATGATTCCATCATAGTTGAATAATTAAATCCATATATAAAATTTATTTGAAAAATTTTATATGGAAGAAAATTTATTTTCCACCGAGGAGATAAATTGTGTTGATTTTAATTAAATGCATAATATTGGTATTTTGAGTACTGAAGGTGATGAAAATGAATGTAAAACATTTTTTCTTATGAATTGAACAATATATATGTATTTTAATGAGTTTTTCAAGGTATATATCATAGTATTTAGTCATCACATACTTAATTATAAACAATCACTATAAATAATGATATTGAATCATAAAACACTTAACACAATTGTAACCCTCGAATCATAACCCCCTACAAAAAATAACAATATATGGGTATGTAAATACATATAAAAAACAAAGTATGACTCATAAGAAACATTCATGTTCATTATATACACCAAATACAAGAAACAATGGCGAATATGTCATTATCTCACCTAAATTGAATGAGACGAAAATCAATTACCTTATTCCAAATTCCTTCAAACGCATTGAATCCTCTAATATAACAAATATTTATTTATTATAAATATATCATTGAACCATAATAATATATATCATTCCATATATAAAATACTTACAATGTTTTATCACTTGATTTGAACACTTGTTTGTAAAAATTAATGTTTTAGGTTTTATTTTGGTTATTTTTCATGCATGTTTTGGTTTTATTGTTTTCATACCTATATTTTTTTATTGTTAAACTATTTAAATAATTTTAATAATGATATAATATTAATACATATTCATAATATACATTTTTACTCATTCATAAAAATAGTAATATTAAAAATAATTACACAATTCATGAAGTTGGTTGGTCGTACGTATGTTGAATGTTGTATCCATATTTCTACAGAAGGGATGAAAGTGTTCAACATACGTATTTAATTTCCTATCAATTTTGTTTAACTATATTTTTGTTTAGTTTAGATGCAGTTTTGAATTTGGTATAATTGATATAAATCCTTTTAATAGACTTGGATTTCAGGGCTGCATAATTTTTCTTGGTGATGCCTGATGACTGTGTAACTATTCGTATTTCCTAAGATATGAAAAAAATATGATTGATGATTACACATGGTTTTATAATTTTCAAAATATATTTTAATAGAACTTATTTTTTAATGTCTAGTCTTTCATATTACATGAGGAAGTCTTGGAATTTCATATCTTTAATTACAAATCTATGTATATAAGAGTATGCGTCATTTTAAAAACTTGGTCGGTACATGGGAATACCGTAAGTTTACACATAATGCACATATCGGGGGATGGAAGGGTCATCCCTTATGGGAGAGGCAACCCTCAACCACATATCAGGGGAATCCTGGATAATTAAAATAGATCCTTATAATGGAATTGTATGTCAATATTGGACAATTCTTCTTGGTGATGTCTGATGACTATTGAAATATTCTAATTTCCAAAGAAAGGTGAGCAATATGTTTGACGATTACACAATGTTATAGAATTTGATGAATGTTTTTTAATGACATTCATTTTTTAATGGGTATTTTTTCATATTACCTAATGAAGGATTGGAATTTCCTTTCATAAATTAAAAAATCTAAGTATATTTTAGTATGAATCATATTAAAAACAAGGTCTATAATTTCATTTCCATAATTATAAATATATTTATAGGTGTGTATGACTCATAATAAAATTATGGCATGCACAATGGAATCCCCTATTGGGGGACCTAAGGGATAAATCACATGAAATAAACCAAAAAAGAGTTTTATTACTCTAAAGATTCATACAAAAGAAATTGGATTTTTTTTTGAAAATGGTCTGTTTTATTTTACACATAGAATATAAATACATTGTGAATGTGGTTTTCAGATGAATATGATGTGCGCATGATGGGGGGTTTATGGAATTAACTAGTTGATAGAGCTTCCAGGTGATTTTTTATTTGCTCGGATAACTATAGTTTTTGAAAACAATAAGAATGATTTTATAATTTTGTTTTTGTACACACGTGAACATTCTTGTGAAGATAAAAAATTTATGCGTTCTTCATGGATGAACACGTCGTATTTGCGAGAGATAGTTTGTGGACACCCATGCTGTATGTGGGGAATCCCCTATAAGGATGAGCATGAATGTTTTCAAATATGGTGACAATATGAAGAATATTATATGTGGTGATGGAATGATTATTATTTAAATTATATGAGGTATATATGATTCTCATATTAGTCTATAAAGATTAGTTTGTGGATTGAGAGCTCACAAATGTATCTTTGGGATTAAATAAATGAGTATGGGAAAGATTCATTACATATAAGGTGAGTTTGAAAACACCACGTTGTATAAGGATATCAAAATGTTTTATGTATAAGAGAATAATAGTATGAAAATGAAAAATTATTTTAATATTTTAAATAAAAAAATTATGTAAAATTAGTTCATAAATGAAGTAAATTCAATTCTGTGACTTCAATATGAGAAAAACAAACAGTGTGAGGACTACCATATGCTATGAGGAAACTAGTTTTGAAAATTCAACATTTTGTAAAATATGTTTGGTGGATAATTTTGACATGTTTTTTAGATTCTCATAATTAAAGATCCACTTTTAGGTACTTACCACATTTTACATATTTATAATTCATTAACTACTTAATTAAACAATAATATTTTTCCAATAAATTTTGAATTAATTCAATGATTACGAGATTGTGATAAAGTGTAGAGAGAAGATATTTATCAAATTTCTATGTGAAGATTATTAAATCTATGAAGTATATATTGATAAGAGGTTTCAAGGAAGATGGTTTCTATGAATATTGCTTGCATCAGACTAATTATGCTACGTGATAATCATTTAAGGCAAAGAATGATTATTTCTCATACTATATAAGAATTTTATAATTTATAATTAAAATTCTCAAATTTGTTGGTGAACTAGTTTAGAAAAATTCTACAAAAATATTGCATATGCCCTTTTATCTCTTGACTTATAAAAATAATAGTCTTCATTACATATTGTAAAATCCTCTAACATTTAGAAGTGATATTTATTACATTGTTTGAAAATAAATTTGTAGGAAGAGTAACAAAATTATTCTAGTGGGACTCTAGAAAGCATACTGAAACCCATTGATGATGGAGAAATGTAAGTAGTAACATCTAGTGATTATAATTTAGAATCCGTGATTGGGGATTCTAAAAAATAACACTAATTAGTAGGCTCCCAAAGAGATCTAAATGTGTAAAAAATTTCTTTTTCTTTTTCAATTTTTTTTACCATATTCAAGAGATTCTGAGTAACCATAAAAGTGGATCATATCCTAATAGGGAAAAAATTTACTTTAAAAGAAATAAAAATTATAAAAAAATTGCCACAGATTCACCCCTATGAGTGAACCACGTCTTTATGATATTCATTCAATATCATTGAGTGGTTTCATCAATACGTATCAAAAAGTAATAAATATTGATAATATGAATTCATTCAACATTCAAAATGTTCCTACTTTTTATAGAAATAAAAATTATATATGTATGAATAGGATGCTTCCCTATCTTTTAATCATGGCCTCAATGATTAATATGTAGTTATAATAGGATTCCCATCTATCATTAAATATTACCTAATGAATTTTACCAATAAGAGAAATATAAAAGCTGGTGGATATGCTCAAAATGTCACTTTGACATCAATTTCATAAACAAAATTATAGTTATGTTATGGGACTCAAAAATAACATAGAAATTGGGGATAAAATGGGAATCAGTTATGAAGAAAACATGAATTCCAAAGTGGCCAAATTTGAAATTTGGGTAATATTTTATGATAAAAATATGGGAAAAAATGAGGATTAAATCTTTACAAGAGGCAATGAAATTTATAGTAATATTCAAAAAAATTCATTAAATATAGATGATTCAATTATTGTTGAAAAATTGTTGATAAATTTTCTTGATATGTTACATCATATAGTATCATCATTGAAAAATAGATATGATATAACTATTGATGAATTAAATATCAAAATCATTGTATATTAAATGAATAAATCACAGTCTTCAAAAATAATATGAAAAATGAGGTTTCTTTTTGTCAATTACAATACATGAAATTAAAGATGATAAAATGTCAGGGACATGTGACTGTGATGAAGAACATAAAGATAAAGATTACAACAGAATAATTATTATTTTATTAATAAAATTTATGAATTTAATTTTTAAGGGTATTGTTAATTTACCAATATGGTGCTAAAACTATAATGGATTTAGGAATTTCACTTCAAATTTTCCTAAAAAATTTTTGGAACCTCATCTACATGATGAGATTCAATAGATGTTGATATTGGGAAAGAGCACGAAATACATAAACAAATTTCAGAGAAGAAAGTGCAAATTATTTAAAAGTAAATGAATATTTTTAATGAGAAATTATGAGGAATAATAACCACCTCATGAATATAACCACAAGATGATAATAATTTCATGTCTCATGTGAAAAATGGTTGGAAATGTCCTGTAGTGAAGATGATAAAAGTGAATGATGATTCCACGAGCACATATATGAAAATGAATTAGAACCATGGCTTGAGAAAAATAAAATTCCCTCTAATGAAAAGAAACTATTAATGAAAAAAATCTATGATTAAGAAGAATATTGTTTCAAAAAATATATTCTTTATATTGGATAAATCAAAAGATATAAATTTACTGTGGATGAAATGGAAATGATAGTAGAGGATCATAAAGATAAACATTCTCTAAAATAAGATGAAAAATCAATAACTTAATCTCAATGCCATGAATAATTAAATTTCATGGAAAATATTAGAAAATATTAAAAAAAAAATATTGAGTACAAGATAGAATCATCACAAACTAGTGCTAATAGGGGTTCAAAGATACACATTAATTCCATGATCTATGATTTTTAAAATAAATCTATTATATATAAAACAGTGCAGGTCAAAAAAATTATTGACATGTATGGATCATGGAAACTACTGAGAAATAATTCTTTATTCAAATTTAGATTGAATATATCTAAGAATATCCCATACTTGGAGGAGATACAATCTATTTATATATAAAGACAAGAGAAACAATATTGATGACAAGGATATTATCATTTTGGAAGATCGAGGTTTATACTAAACTACTAGTGTTATGGGGGTGTTTTGGAAAATTAATATTTCTTCTAGAAAAAATTACCATATAATAGATGAGACATGAACAAATGGGGATATATTCTAGGAAAATTTCATACAATTTTCAATGTAAGAAAGCAGTTATCAGGAATTCATCATATTTTCTAATACTATAAAAATTTGACATTTTAAAAGTTATTTATGTCATATGTGATTGTAAATTACATATTTATAAATAATGTATGATTATTATCCCTAATAAGTATCTAATGTTTATAATTTAATTGTATTTCAAAAAACAAAGGAAAAAATTCATGTTGTGATTTGGTTTTTTAGAAATCCATATTAAAAAACCATGTTTGAGATTCCTAATAGTGGATGACTATAAAAAATGACTGAGGATAGAAATATTCTGAGAAACATTGAGTATCATGAAGGAATATAAGTAAACATTGGAAATGATTATTCCCTAGATACTAAGGTATTTGTAAAATAATAAATTTATTACCAATATATGATGTTTAAAAATGTGTAATTTCTTAAGGGATGAAGAAAAATTGGCTTACTGTCAGCCAAATTTGTGATAACAGAAATGGTGTGTTTTTTTTAAATGATTCATGTATTATAAATATCACAAATTATTGAATATATATCAATCAATATATAATAACCATTGCAAATAATTTTCATATTGGGGATTCTACTAATTTGGGTTATTTTATTGAAAAGCTGAAATCAACCTATGACATAAAAGGGCTTTTTATCACGGTCAAAAGTGTATGAGTAATATTGTGAAGAGTGATTTTGTGATACATTTAACCAATCTACAAATATTAGGTGATGAAATCAGTTAAAACTATAAATATATGAAATTAGGACAATGTTTTCACAAAGGTGTGGAGATTATATATTTTAAACCCCTAGAATATAATTATACTAAATTATGTGATCTAATGAGAAAAAATTAAATTAGAGGGGCTCTATATTTTATTAAATGTATTAATGAGTACAATCAATATACTAATAGAATTTTAATCAAACATAAGTCATAGAGAATGAAAATGTTAAAGAATTATAGAAGTCATGATGATAAAGAGGTTGGTCTCAATATCAAGAAACTGCGAATGATAATGGTCAAGAGTTTAGTTATGTTGATTTATAATGTGATCATTCCAAAAAAATAATTAACCATCAATATAAAACAAAATTTAATCCGTAGATAAATAGGGTAGCTAAAGGTATGAATAAAATAATAAAAGCAATGGGAAGGACTAATTAAATTTAATAGAAAATCCTATAATATTTCTATAGATAATCAATATGTTCTACCATAAAAAACAGAACAACTGTATATTGATAATATAAACAAAAATTAATTCCTATTAGATGTGTTACAAGAGAGAAAATGTTAAATATTTTCGGGTTTTTTTGGATTCCATTCAATATAATGTACCAGAACATCTATCTAGGGAAATTTTATGAAAAAAATAAGGTATTAATTTTCATGTGTTATCTATCTAATCATTGTTGATACAGGTGTTGAAACAAGTAGGTGAGTAAGTTAGTTGACTATATGGATTTCAAATTTATTTAAAACAAGAAATTTTTAGATATATTATATGATTCAGATTCAAAAGTGTTTAAACAAAATCATAAAAAGTGTTATAGAATAATAATGAAGTCATTGACAAAGATCCAAACATTTCTGATACCGATTCTAAATATAATAGGGATGAAAAGTAAGCTAATGGAATGAAACTAAAAATGTATAACAAACTGATAAAAAATGTTTAGTCTAGAAATATAATGGGTAATCAATAGGCTCCAAATCAAACTAGAAAAATATTGGTAATTGAATATAAATTTCTCTAATTTCTCAATTTTAACATCATATAGTGGTTGAATCATGTGAAAATAGAGAATGGATTCATGTTATGAATGTGTAAAATGACTATATTAAGAAGATATTCACATGGGACCCTTTATCAAGACATAAAATTAAATTTTTTATTGGAATCATGTGGTTTTTCTGTTATAAGATGAATGAAAAAGGTGATCTAACAATGTACAAAGCTGAGATGGTGTGAAAGGGATATTATCAAATGTTTTGAATAGTCATGTAAGAAATGTTTTCACCAGTATAACAATTAGAATATATTATAAATTTAATTTTATTAGAAACTCAAAAAATTATAGTGTTTATCAAATGGATTTGAAATATACCATTCTAATTATTGATCTTAATGGAGAAGTGTATATTAAACAACCCTGTGGCTTCTTCTTAGAAAATGATAGAAATATTTTTTATAGATTTGTAATATATTTTCTTGTTGTTAAATAGGATCCTCGATTATGGTATTCTAAATTTGATGTGTGTATATGGGATATGGAGTTTATAAAATATAAATTTGACATTGACCTTCATGGGAGAGAAATGCCCAAAGGTGCTCTCGAAGTCATTCTGTATGTTGATAGCATCATATATTATTATGAAATGGAATGTATCTACTAATAATATCTGATGAAAATGAAAATAAATCTGGATATGTTCATTCTTATTAAGAAGGTGATTGTGTATATAGAATATCTACATCAGGTGGAACCTTCTTTATGAGAGTAGGGCATATCAGTGGGTATAGAAATAAGTAGAATGTAGTAACACTATTAATGAATATGGTTGACTGTAATACAACTACACATTTATGTACAGAAAATATTTGGATGCAATTGTAGATGGTGGATTTGAAAATTGAGACTCAGAGACCACTGGAAATTTCAAGTTTTATTCAAAATAGAAATTGGTTACCTAAAAATATATTATATAAATTAAGATCCAAGAATATAGATATAAATACCCTTTTATCAATTAAATGGTGGAAGCTGATATATAAAGCTAGAATAAAACCCTATAAAAGATCAAGTTGAAAGTACTTTGAAAAAGGAAACTCTAAGAGGGAGGTTCATAATGTTAAGGATGAAAATTCTTGTTCATCTTGTTCATCTCACGTGAACATGGTCAAATGTATCTCATTGTTCCCTATTACGATAGATGTATTGTGCTAATAAGAATTTAATTAAGAAGATTTATTGTTCATCATGGATTTTATTTAATTCCACGATGATGAAAGATAATTATTATCATGAGAGGGAGACATCATGAGCATTAAGTTTGGTTATAAAACTATCATATATCATTCAAAATTATATTTATTAACATTTCACTTCTTATTCATGAAATTTTGAGACAAAGGGGGAATTATTCTAGTTCACCTAAACTTTCAGATTATTATAAAAATGTGTGTGTAGAATATTTTATTTCATGTTTTTATAACTCCTTTGAAGAATTAAATGATTTATTTCTCATTCATTGATACTTAAGTGTAATATTAGAAAATCAGGATGTTATATCCCTAATTTTCTACGTCGGGTATTCCCATGTAGACTTTGAGGTGATTAACTATTGTATATTTGGAATGTATCAAGTTATATCACAACTTTAGAAAAATTATAAGAGGTTCATGTTGTTAAGAAATATAAGAGAATTACACACTTACATGTCATATTTGATTGTCAATAAGGGTGAGTAATGATGGAACACACATATTGAATTATATGTGAGGGGATAATAAAAACAAAATACAAACAGGGAGATTATTGAAAATAATGTTTCATTTAATGATTTTTTAATATGTGTTATGTGGTTTTGGATGAATTGTTAGTGATTGAATTATTATTATGGATCCATCCAATGGAATTTTATGTCACACTTTGACAATTATTCGTGGTGGAGTTTCAAAATTGTGGAATTGTTCCTATATCCTGTGATATGTGAAATAGTTGTTCTGAGATTGAACATTATTACAATATTTTAGGATGACATTTTGTTGACTTTCATTGTGTAACAGTTTTCATTACATATAATTTATCGAAGCCTTGAAATTTAATTTTTATTCATAGAAATTTAATTACATATGTATAAACCTCGTAATATAAAGATGGCCAACCAATGGGAATCCCCCAAATATAGAACTCATTCAAATATAGGTGGAAACAAGAGCCACCCCCTATGGGAGATCCTACCATTGGAGGCCAAACATGGTTTCATGGGGTGAGTGACCATAGAATGACAATGTGTAAGGCCCCCATGAGTGAAACTAGGCCCATGTCTAATGTGTGTGAAGAGTGTTCATCTATAAGTGAGCATAGTTTGAGCCAAACTCTCATAGTGCCAAATCCATGGTGGTGTTTTTGAAGTGTGACTAGATATTGTCTTAATATTACAATAAATGTTGTTGCATAAGGTCTTGAGTCATCAACTACAATAACACCTCATATTCAAAAAAATGTGGAAGGAGGCCTTATACAGGTTTCATTCACCCGTTTTGATAGATATGAATATGATGAGCACTGCCCGGTAATGAAGATATATGGTTACCAATTTTCAACACTGAGTATATATCATTTTTTCAACTCTATTCAACCCTCATACATATAAATCCATTCACAGTGAGTATTTAAATACTGAATTCCCACAAGGAGTTCTCATACCATGAAGTATCATAAGAAGTAATTCAGCGTTTTAAAAAATGGGCCATTAATATTTTATGTAAATCCTAAAAATGACTTGGGAATGTGGTTTGCGGATGAAGATCATTTAGTGAAAAATTGAAGTTTGTGGGGGAACAAGTCAATTGAGCAATCATGCTAGAATATCAGAATCAAATCAATGTACTGTTTTCTAGAATTCATAATAATTTTCTGTGAAACTGGTTTGTGAACATGGGATAACTTACATGTGAGGATACAAATGTTGTGTACTATTTCTAGATGAATTGATTTAGTTTGTCGAAGATTTTTTTTAGACTACAATGAAATATTTAGTGAAGCCCATATGAGGATGATCCTGAATATTTTCAAATAAACTTAGTACCTATAGAATATTAATTTTGGTAACATTATGGTGAGGATTCAAATTTTATGTTATACATTTATTCGTTGAGAATTTCATGTCGATTTTTTAATGGATAGACAGTTTGTGGATATTGTCTTTTCAGAAGAAGAAATGATTATGGGGATAAAAAAATATAGATATGGTTATTTATGGGACATAATTAAGTATATATATATTTTAGTATTTTATACAGATGAGTATTATAGTATGAAAAAGAAAAACCCTAGGCATCTAGGATTAAAAATATATATTTTTTAGATGAGTTCACGGATGAAAAAAATTTTATGCAGTTCTTTCATTTTGTGATGAAAAAATGTACGTGGACCATAAAGTATTCGAATGCACTATTTATTAAAAATTTTATGTGGATGGGAAGACGTTCAATTGAGGGAGGAAACATATTTTTTAGTGTTGCATAACAATTTAATTACATTAAATTAATTACCAAATTTTATAGAAATATTGTGCATTCACTTCATAAATAAATTTTTTTTCTGTATAAATTTTATTGATTCCCATATTAATTTAGTGCACTAAATTTTAGTGTAAATATATTTGACAATGTCCTTTGTGAAGAATATTTCATGAGAGAATTATCAGTTGATAAATGTTCAAGAAGTAGTAAATATTTGTAAAACCAATTTGTGGACAAATAAATACTCAATAAGACTATCATTTTATTTACCTGATAATTATTTTGAATAATATATAAGAAAAATATAGTTTTAAAGTCAAAATAAATAATTTCCATAAGTTCACATTAAGTGAATTTATTTATAATGTGAGAGTATTCTATTTTATTTATCATGATGTTTTAAAAGAAATATTATCATCAATTATTATAGAATAATCTATCATTCAGAAGTGATCATTCATGTGTTGTTTATAACCATTATTTTCAATTTATGTATGGAACTGATGTTCTAGTGAGGCTCTCAAATGCAATGCGAGGTTTCACTCTAGTTAAGTAATTTTTATTTTAACTATTTTTAATTATAGTGAATAATCTTTGATTGGGGATTCTAACTAATCATTGGTGGGATTTAGTCAACATTGAGACCAAACCCTACCAAAATTTTGTGTTCCTGTGATATTTGTTTTCACCGCACATGGGATAGGTTTATTGATAATAAGAGTGAATGTTGTCCTATCAGGTTAGTGGAAATTTACTTCGAATGAAATAAAAATTATAAAAATCACCACTAATTCAACTCCCCTTCCCCCTTCTCAATGGTGTAACACCTCCCTGGGAACATTAAAATAAAATGTGAATAGTAAATCATAATTATAGAAGTATTATTATATCATATATTTTCATTATCACTATCCTTATTACAATCCAAAAAAATTTAAAAATTAATCACATCACTTCATCTAGGTGGTAGTCCGTATGTACCCAAATTCAACGTTATTATTTTTTGATGGTTTGAAAGGTAAGAATGTAGATTTAATATTGACATTCTTGAAGTATAATTTTTCCATAAGTATCATATATAAACATTAAATCCATTATAATAACTATCTATATGATATCGTGATGGGAAATTAATTATATTTATACATGGATACAATAAAACATATGTATGTACTTGAATATTGTCACTTTCCATTTGGTGGAAATACAGTGAATAAAGGTTTTTCAATTAAAATTTCTATTTAATAGTATATTTTTGTACACTTGTGTTAATATTTTTTCAATAATATAAATGATTTATATATGGTAAAATAATAATTAAAGAGAAAGTGATTGATTAAGGTGATTGTATCTACTTTGAAATAGAACCTTTAGATATCATCTTAAGGGATCTTGGGTATGTATTTTGGGTTGATCACTACCTTTAAAATGTCCATAATGGACTATATAATAGAACATAGAATATTTTTCGCAGGAAAGAATGCTCTAAATGGTTTGAAAGAGAGAAATAAGGGGGCCCCTTTTATAATTTGAGGGGGCAGGGCACCCTTGAAATTTCATAAGAGATTACAAATATATTAAATTAATTATCAATAAAAAGTATTTTGTATGGGCTATAAATGTAAAATGGATAATATTTTATGCAATATCATATCCCCTTACCCTATTTTAATATTTTTATAATATTTTTATTTTTTAATAAAATATTTCATTCATTAAATATCATTATATCTTATTTAGACAATATTTATTTAATTTGGATTAAATGACATAATGAAATGGTTTGAATTAAAAATAAATATTTAACGTAGAATTAATGTATCATAATCAACTAAAAAATAAACAACATAAATCACACAAATTATATAGCATTTTCTATTATTAATATCATTTCATATGTTTTTTATTAATTAGTGAAATATTGTGGCAATGTTTTATAGGAATTTAATTTTATTATAAGAATACCAATGAATATAAATAAATATCTATTATGAATATAATTTTAGTAACCTCAACATATAAACATATATTCATTTATAACCATCTTTTTCCTTATTTTAAATCAAAATTTATTTTTAAAACTATGAGGGTAGCATTTTGAATCATTCATAGATTTAAAAATTAAATATAAGATTTCATGGAAAACAATACATTAAACAACTAAATTTCATGGATAAGGTTATAAGGGTAAAATTAATTTATTCCAAACAAATTTAGTATGATAATTTATGTCCTTAACTATTATTTTGAACCTATAATAACCTATTTTATACTTTACTGAAGTAGTAAATTTTACCATGGTTACTATTCATATTGAGAAAATATAAAAATGGGCTATTAAAAAAATTTGAAACTCAAGATTCCAATTATGGACTCATTTTTACATATTTAATTTATATAACTGGAAGAAGTTAATAGAAAAATAAGTTTCAAACATTTGACAACATCCACTTTTTTATGAAAATGCACATTTAAGCATAAAACAAAACTTTTCTATTATTCCATTCCAACAAAAAAATATCTAATGAATCTAAAAATATATGTTTAACTAATATATATATATATATATGTATATAAATTTCCATAAAATCATTCAAAAAAGATATTAATTTAATTTTTATGATAAAATTTCATAATGCTCATAAAAGAAGTTTTCCAGAAAATATCACTTTTACCCTAAAATGAATTTTATTTTGATTTATAATTAATCATTAACAAGTGAATTTATTTTATTTATATGTACATTTTTTCCATAATTTTTTTATTTCTATTCATACACACAAGTCCAACTGTTAGGTGACAATTTTCAAATTAAATATTAATATTTTAATAGTGTATAATGGTTCTTTTAAACTCAGTGTTGTGTGTAACACAATGAATCAACGAAATTATCATTATTAGATACAAATAATTAAATATAGAGGTTTTACATATACCCAATATCACATTAGATACACATACTCCCACCATTTATGTAATCTTGTTTTTCAATAGATCCTTCTTTAAATTTGATAAAAGAGGCTGTATAAGATGTCTCTGAATCTAAGAATAATGTCTTTTAACTAATATTAGAGTTTTAAAGGGGAATATAATTCTTTTGGAATAATACATGTATCTATTTCTACACATATAACTCAATACACTACTACAAATTCCCCTTTTATCAGTGCTAAAAATAGTTTTTAACATCGATATAAAAGCTCTGTTAAATCCAGCATAGATAATGTGGGGTCCACTTTATCAACGCTTCAAAAAGCACTGATAAAGAACCCTTTTATTAGTGCTAAAAAATCGCTGATAAAATTGGTCTTTTATCAGCTCGAAAATGAAGTGCTGATAAAAGGGTCTTTTATCAGTGCTTTATTTTTACCACAGATAAACGTTAAAAAATATTAAATTTTTTAAAATAAAATCCTAGCAATCTAGGGGGATTTTTACAGTGCTTGAGCCCCCCTTTATCAGTGCCTTCCTGCTCCTCCAGCACGCCCACGCACCTCCCCTCCACCCTTTATCAGCGCTATCCCAAACCCATTATCAGCGCTAGCTCCCATATTCCCCCATGCGCGTGCACCCCTACCTTCACCAGGTTTTGAACTCGAGATCTCCCCCTTGTGTGACTAAGCCCTTACCATTCCTCTATTTTGATTTGTTTTCCATTTCATGATATCTCTATTTATATATATTTATATATTTAGTTATATTTATTCATATAGAAATCTATATTTATATTAATATATATATAGTGATATTAATATATATATAGTTATATTAATATATATATTTATAGTGATATTAATATATGTATTTATAGTTATATAAATATATATATGTAGTTATATTAATATATATAGTTAGATTAATATATAGGTATATAAATATTAGAATATTTGTATTCTAAATAAAATGGATATTATTTATTATTTAGATAAAGCTAATATATTTTATATGAAAATATATTTTATTATTCATATTTATAATTAAATTTTTATATGTGAATATATAAAAAATATGTATATATTGTTATATATTTGATTATAAATAGTAGTGTATTATAAGAAATGATAAAATTTCAAAGGCATAATATCAATATAAATGTAATACCTTGGAATAAATTCATTCCCCACCAAAATAATCCAATAATACCCCCTTAAACGGGGCTGAAAATCCACAAAATGTTAAAAAATCAGGGTATCCTGATTAAAAACTCAGTTTTAGAGGCCTTATGGGAATTTTTGTCCTTGAAAAAAACTTGAATAGGGTCTCCCCAAATCATAATGGTGTATAGCTCGTCGTAGGCTTCAATTTGATATATGGTAGAGCTCAAACGGACACACAAATCAAAAGTTATGGCCGTTTGATGTTTGAGTTGCGTTTTCAACATATTTTGGATCTTTTTTTAATTTTTAGTTTTTTTTTAGAATTCAAATTGTTATTAAATGACTATTACTCCATAATAATTAGAAAATTAATAATTTAAAATATTTTTATAATTTTTTATAGGCCATTTTCAAGAAATATCTTATATATTAAGTGTAACTGTATATTTATACTTATCTAAAATATATTTAAAATATATATATTATATTTATATCAATACAACTATATCTATATATTTAAATATTAATATATTTTTTTCAATGATTTTTTTAGAAGTAGACTTTTTATCAGTGCTTTTAAAAAACACAAATAAAGACCCCCTTTATCAGCGCTAATAAAGCGGTACCGTTTAACAGCGCTAAAAAAGTGCTGTTAATGGGGGAAGCTTTATCAGCGCTAAAAAAAGCGCCGCTAAAGGGGTACTTTTATCAGTGCGTTTTTTAGCACTGATAAAGGTACCCCCTTTATCGGCGCTTTTTTGTTAGCGCTGAAAAAGGGTGGCGCTGGCCTTGGCCCATTTCGTGGTAGTGATATCAAATCCCTTAACAGATACTTCTCATAAGGATTTCTCACTCACTTCTCAAATTTTTAATATATATACATGAAATATTGAAACATTCATATATGGTTGGTCTCTGTGCAAATATTCTTTCAAATTCATCCCACACTTTGAACACGAGCATGTTTCATTGACAGAGATATCTTCTATTAATCCTCATAAATATCTATTTTCCCACACCTATTAGATTACTCAGGTTCTCTTTCATTTCTTTCTTCAAAATCCTGTAAATAAAATCACTTCAGTACTCTTGGAAGATCATTGTTTCTATTATATATAGTATACAACTACTTTTCATGGTTTATATTTGATAAATGTAACTATATTTTGTTCTTCAAAAAAATCTATTAACACTCTTTTTCAAACCGAATCAACATATTAAATTCTTCTTATTCTATTTCCCTTTTATCCTCCTTGATCTTCTAAACCAATTGTGGTTTCATTTATGATTATTAAATTCTGTCAACATAATATGTTTCCTTAATTGGAATAACAAGATAAAATTATCACTACCAATGAAAAGGACAACTATAGAGTACCGCCTTTTTGGTTCCCATGATTTTTATTGCACTTATTTTTTAACACAAGGGTCATTATGGAACTACCCTTATTCAATGCATCTCACATGATCGAATAATTCATTTATTATATTCTTAAATATACATAGAATCATAATCCTCTCCAACTAAATATATCTCCACTGATTCTACACATAAATTTTAATAGAAATATAATAATATATATCATTTCACTTCTTCTTTGGTGTGGAACTCATGTCTTTATTGTAATAAGAGATTCACCTGAAAACATGCATCAATCAGGGTTTGAGCCTATAAATAGCTATACCATCAAAACCCATATTTTATATAGAAATAACCAGATAGATTCTCAATTTTTTAGGCATTAAACCATATCTTAATCATTCATCGGAATATATCATCATTTTCCTAGAAAATATACTAATATCAATTCTTGACATGTGAATTATCATACATTATTCATGATTTAATTAACTTCTCACTTGTCTTTATGATCAAAATATCACATTGGGATCATGGATATTTAAATATTCATATTTTTTAGAAATGATCAAATTGTTACTGAATCATCCCATTATATTTACCTCTTCAAAAAAAATTCTGGAATACCCTATTCTCATGATATAAAAAAAACTAATAATATCTCTATTGGATAATCTACTAACTATTTAATTTAAATATCATCATCTCAATGATTTAAAAGGGTATCACACATATTTTTTGGTATGAAACGCAATGAAAAAAAACCTAGGAATAATACCAATAAATACCATTATAAATATTTTAAATACGGACAACTCGCTTCTTAATCTATTATATATTCAAATTTTAACATATTATAGAAGTTATACATGGTTTTGTGTAGTCATATAAAATTTATTTACTAAGAATTTAGAATTCCTGGCATTCCAAAAACACTATTTTGTAGATATATTAAAGTCTTATATTTTCATTCATTTTCAAATTTTCAAGCATCAGGGTATTTTGTAAGTCTTTATAGAATTATAAAATTATATCTAAATTCATAAATTTACAATTTAAAATATAAAAAATATCAAATGATGTAAAAAAGTCATATGATTAATTCATTCACTATTTAATTTAGAATTTTCAAGATAAATCCCAAATTTATATGTTGTCTAAAAGTCTTATAATTTTCTCAACTCATATGGTAAAGTCTATCAAGAAGTACGAAAAAAATATGATAAGATAGTTTCACATTCTTTAGTGAAAAAAAATTAGATTTATACATGCGAAAATAAAATTAATTCCAATTTCATTAAGACTTTGTAAACCTAAAAAAACAAGATCAAAATAATTTGACCAATAATTCTATAATCCTAATTGATAAGAACAACAAGGATGGTGCATCCCACATCTTTGTCATTAAATCCCTCAATTCAAACTATATTTATTCTTTTGGAATAACTACACATAATATTAAAATAATAAATATCATAATGAAATATTTCTTTACTATGATAAATACTACCAGGACAGCTCTATCTATACATTTTTTGTCCGTCCATGATTTTCATATTAATTAGTAAACAAGTTTTTTTTTCACTACATAGATTATATTCATCCATGTTATAAAAAGAAATTACACATTACTCTTGTAATTACATAAATAAATAGGTGAAAACATATCATCTCATTTCCCAACATATAGAAAGATTCTGTTTTTTATATTATATGGAAGTCGTCTCGTCACTATTTGTAACACATTTAAATAATTAATATTGAAAAAACACATTTGCAAATTCAATTAATCTGAGGGTAATTTTGATGTTTCCAATCTATAACATGACTATATAAATCATGTAAATAGTAAAACCATTCAAAACTCATATATAACCTCAACCTTGAATTATTTGAGCTACCCAAACATCATTTAAAAATTGATCACATGAGATGCGATTTTTCATCCATTCTATTGCCTTATGTAAGACAACCATGACATCATAAAAAAATTATTAAATGTTGTTATATTATAACTCATGTATTATAGTTCCTTTAACAACTCATCAAAGGTATTCCCCAACCTATAGTCATATTTAAAGTTCATTTCTTATATACTTATCTATAACTCAATATCTTTCTTCTCCATCCATTCCTATTCTTCCTGATCTATCTTCACTAGAGTGACTCAAATAAATATAAACCTCTAAATCGTCTTCAATGAGACATTACTCAATCTATATTCTCTTGAAACCAAATTTTATTTCATATAACTTGTTTATACAGACCTTTTATTAATCCAATCACATGCCTTTCAATTACTAGAAACTCTCACTGAATATTAAAATGATGTTAGAGAAAGGGGTTCTAATTTTCCACAGCCTCAGGAATGTTTGCTGATTTGTGAGATAAAATAACCACCGATGTTGGAATAAATTTATTGTAAAATAAAAAATGATAGATTCTGGAATATTATTAACTAGAAGCTACATATAGTAGACAAAACTTATATAGATTCTTAAATAGAAAGGAATAACATTGTTTTTTATTGATAGATAAAAAGGCATAACTCCTAACTAAAATAACAAATTTGACCTCATATATACTCCATAAAACTCAAAACTCACAATAATTCCTGAAAAATATGATAAATTAAAGCTAACATGAGTTTACATGTTTCATCGCTAAGTTATATATTCATAAGGGAAACCCAGATTACTTTTCAATTATAATTTACTGTTATAAAAACATTAATCACATTATAGATGTTAAAAAATTAGATAATTAATGAAAAGAAATATTAAAATCACTTGAATATAAAAGTAGTTTTCCCCCCACATATAGTTAATACAATTTAATCATGCAGCAGATCAAATACTTGATCTTTTTTCAAATCCCACTATCAAAAAATGGTGAAAACATATTTCTAGTTTCAATCAACACCCAATCATTGTAGATAGTGAAATTTTAAATTTTACCTAATAATGAGTCCTAAAACCATGAGCATAATATTTATAAATTCTACCAGATGTCTATACATGAAAATAATCACTGAAAATCCCACGATAAGATATCATCATTCAATTAACAGATCATTAGGTGGAGCTCTCAATTCCACTAATTGAAAAATAAAAACTAAGTAGTCTTATAGTTCAAGTACTTCTAGAAATTAAATCATCACATTAAAAAATATTCAAATTAATTATTGTAATGGTTATATATATATATATCCAAAGGTAATATATTTACAATTGATATATTGAACACTTATTTCCATTTTCCCACTTATATATATTTCTTAAAAAAATTTCAAAATCATTAATCGTATTACCACATTTCGTTATCATTATTAGTATAATGTATAAGAAAATTAATTCATTATATTTTTATTATCAATTATTTGATATTAATGGGTGATTCTGATGAGGAATATTATCAAATTTTTGAATATGTATTTACATTTGGTTTTACTCATTTTTTAATTTTCATAACTATTCCTAATTTAGCTATCTTATAATACATTTAAATTTTTTACATTGACATATTCTACCTTATTTTTTCATGGTATACTTTATATTATTTTTGTTTTTTTTTGTATTAAAAATATAGAAAAATGAATTTTACACTAACAATATATAGCCTTAAAAGGCTCAATTTGATATAATTGCTGACGATGTTGGATTTGTTGACAAAAAATGGTGCATCTACTATTAATTAGTGGTGATCATTGCAAAAATGATGGTGATTGGTAGGATGTTTTTTATCTTATAGAACTGAGACAAATTAATATTACATAGACAACATGTTTTATTTTCCATTATTTACTATTATAAAAACATAAATATATCTTCCATAAAATTTATAATATCTTATTTCATAAATAAAAATTTGCATTATAAAATTGTGTTTGATGTATTTTGAGTTAAAACTATTAGATAATGGGTTCTACAATAGGCAATATTTTCCTACCACAATATATTTGGGAGCGATCATAAGGAATTTTAATGATCTGATTTGGGTTTCTCAATTCTAGAACCTATGTTGGGATATGAACTTGTATAAAGAGATAATTCTATATTTTTGATAGGTGAATAATATATCCCATGGATAACCCATAAATAATGAATAAAATTTCCTCTTAGTGATCATTATCAAACACGTTTTTTGAAGGAGGAAATGGTTTGATAGAAAAAATTGATTATTCTAGATTTTTGTCGTTTCAAATAAATAGTTACATATTATTAAAAAAATGGGTATTATGGTTTGCATCAACTTTTTCAGGATATGGGTAATTCCCTCCAAACCCCAAGAACTGTATCAAATACACTTCCACATCATCTAGATAAAAATTATAATATATAATGAATCTGGATAATGAAGTTTGTTTTAAAAAGTTATGAGTTTTATAAATAATGAATCATGGTTAATGAATATAATAAACAAAATTATGTGATTATAAAGAAGAAAGGTTATGATTTGAAAAAAATATAAAATTACATTTTAGTTTAAGAAAAATGGTCTTAGAAATAATTTTTAGAAAAAAATTTAAAAATCATTATTTTTTCAGAATGTATTTAATTGAAACTGGTCACATTTTTTATAAGAATTATATTTTCAATAAAAACCAAAACATAGCAGATAAAACCCATTTCTTGGACTCAATATTTTTAATTTTTATCAACAGATATAAATTTATTCTCTCAAGAAAAGATATTTTTGAGTTAAATGAAATATTTGGTATCCATTGTATTGAATATCAAATTACACTTCAATATATTCAAATTGAAGTTACATAAATATTTTTAATTTATTTTTTTAAACAAAAACAAAATTTTATTCTATGTTGTTGTGTGATGGTTAACCAATAAATGTTTCATAACTATGTTTTGTTACATAGAATGTTTTCAACATATGATAAACTATTGCTTTTAATGTTTCTATAACTAAAATCAAGGAACTATGAAGAGTTTTTTATATAAATGTATTTAATTGAGAAAAAATAATTTAAGAATTGAATACATATATCCTAAACTTATTATATTTATTTTCTCATTAACTCATTTATTTTAGGGTTATGACTTGTAATTTTTACTAGTTTGTTATTTTAATAAGCCTATTATTCTATTATTAATTATCAAATTTTTATGTTTTATTAAATTGTGAATTTTTTAACTGGGTTGTTGCATTTGTTTAGTTTTTAAATTTCATTAGGTTTATGAGCTCTATGTATTTACTTTTAAACACTCTGATCTATTATAATTTTTACCTTCAATATAGTTTACATTCTTGAGAATGTTTAAAAATTTTATATTAACATTATTTCATCCCATCGTACTACTTCTATATTATATTATCTAGTACAACAATTTGTATCGAAGCCTCTCCATATTCATAATATCATATCTATTCTAATTGATTTTATTATAAAAAATTTATTAGCTATTCTTTTTTAACATTCTTCAATATTTTTATAACTAGTTTTTATATAAATGATTGATATATTTTTATTTAGACAGTAAAATTTTGAATTCAAACATTAGAAAATTTGAATGCTTTCCATATCACTTTCCATAGGACATAACATATAATAATAGAAATTTATTTATAATTTTAATTAATAAAACTATTGTCAATATATAACTAATAATGAATTGAAATTAAAAGATTCACGTGAATTAAATTTTTTATTTTACTTGTGAGGTCAAATTAAAGTACCAATCTAATTTTATGTTGTGAATTATAATACTTTTTTTATGGTGAGGAATATATATAGTAAAATGACATCATATTAAATTATGACTGAAATTTATAGAAAATTTCAAATTACACATTTTGTGACATCTATGACGTTTGGAATTAAATGAGCCTTATTGAGGGTTTCTTATCATATATTTTATATTCTCTGGTTGAATCAGTTTCATAGATTCATAATAGTTTATGAATGTTTTGAATGTTATTTAATTTTCAAGAGAGTGAGAGATCAATGATAAACAACTTATGGAGATGAAAATTCACATAATTTCAATATAATTGTATTCAAAGAGAAAAACAATTGACAATATGAATAATGTTACACTACTAAGACTAGATGATCATATTGGGTCTGTTTTAAAGTAAAGTAATAATTTTGATAGATATGATAAAAAAATGAAGATTGGGGTTGTGTTTTCATCAAATTTTAGTGTTTTACTAAAATAATACAACACTTTTTAGCCTACTACTTTTAATAAAACATAAAAAATCATTTAAAAATAAATTTTTATTAAAATACTATTGAAACATTTTCTCAACTATAATGGAATATGAATAGAACATTTAGAATTAAGGATTTATATAATGATCATTGGAATGTTATAAAAATGAAAATTGATAGTAACTATTTATGAAATTTTATTTACTATTAATACAATACAATAGTATACATCACATAAAATTTCCTTAAATTTTTAAAAAAATACATTTATTATAGAATAACATAAAAAAGTGAGGGAAATATTGTCAAATATTGTGAATAAAAACTGTTCTATTAAATATTCGTTTAAAAATAATAGTTAATTAAAGAATAAAATTTAAATCTTGAGGATACATTTGTTTTATGATGAGGCTCTGTGGAAGGAAATGATTTTCATGGTAAAGGAAACTCCAGAAAACATTAAAAAATTTTAATCCATGATTTTTATTCAATTTTGAATAATAAAATTGATAATATATCATATGAATGTATTGAAAAATATATTAGTTTCTTGGGGAAAAAATAAAGTGTTCACTGAAAATGATTTAAATAATTATGATATATCTAAAGCTTACAATAGTATTTATGAACATACTTTTTAGTATGATGTTAAATATATTTCTCTTTTTAGTAGTGATTATAAAAATGGTGTTTTAAAATTCATGTGTAAATTTATTATTCTAATGAATATTAATAACTAATTTATATCTAATAGAGTGACATTTGAGAAGATTTTAATATAGTCATATACTTCTTGAACATTTTTCAAAATTGGTTCTACTTCCTAAAATTCAAATTTGTAGTCATCCAAATTTTCGAAAACATTTTTGATACATTTCAAATATTCATAAGGGATTTAATTAAATAAATCAATGTTCCATGACAGAAAGTTATAATTTTTATTGATTTTGAGAGATCACAATATATAAGAAGAATGAAAAGCATCAGAGAGGTCTAAATAAATGCAACCCCAACGAATCATTGACAACAAACTTCATCCCCTCACCAGGAAATGAAACCATGTTAATAAAGGAAACCATACCGTTATTAGAAGTATCCATTGATTCCAAAACATTTGCTACTGCATTTCCTTCCCGCCATGTATGCGATATCACCATGTGATTCCCCATGAAATCTTTTCATATATTAACTGTATAAACTATATTCTAAGGAATTCTTCCCATGTCCAGCAATGATCTGTACAGAAGAAGAGAGTTAGCCTTCACCGTTGTCAACCAAATCTATCTACTGGAACACATTTCCAAACCCTTAGCCAAAGCCAGGGCCTTCACCTGAATATCATCGCCTTCCCCGAATGGAGCAGTGAACGCTGCACACACTGACCCGGCTAGATCTCTAAAAACAGCACCCCCATGAATTTCACCCCCATGCAATGACCCATACTAATTTAGTTTGAGCCCTTGGCTCAGAGGACACCACCGTACCCAACATCCGTGCCCTAAACCATTATCCTGGTGATCAGTAGATATAGACCGGACCAAAGCGCTAACGGAGGGTGCCGATTGAAAATCTGAGGATAAAGAAAGAAGATCCCTGATATTGTTTATCATTTAGAAAAGAATGCAGGCTAGGGATCCTAAATCATTATTGTGTCAACCCTCATTCTGGGCCATCCAAATTTTCTAGCACCTCGAACTTAGGATGATCGATCTGGACTTTCTCTCCACCCCTTGTTTTCCATCTCCACTAAACCAATCATGGAGAATGTTAGCAGGAGATCCATTATACCCATTCCATCCGAAGAAATCCCCATAGTCCTACCAAATTCCACTGGCCCATTCAATATCATAAAAAAGATTCCCTACTGATTCTTGGTTGGAAGACCTGTAGCACCAATACCTTGAAGCCATATTCACACCCATTTTTTGAAGGTTGTCATCTGTAGGCAAAGTCTTGTTCTGCAAACGCCACAACCAAAAGTTAAATAAATGTTCCATGAATAATGTTAAATATTTCATAACATTTTGGGATAAAATTTTCAATGAAAAATTATCTATTGAACACACTAGAGATAGACAGATGTGGGTATCAAACATTCTGTTCTGTAACAGACTAAGACCCAATAAATATTTTCTACCAAAATCTCTGAATTGTTTCTTTATGAAGAATATAAATGGTACTAGCATCCTAAATTTGTATTATATGTACAATGGTTTTTTCCAAAAAAGTAATGGAAACAAGTCAAACATCTATAACATATAAAAAGTGAAGGGTGGACAATTTACTTTTAGAGAAAATATTCATGGTCAAACTATTTTTATTCTAAATGTATCTTTCTCATGGTTCCATTGATTTTAATTTTTCTTTGTGTTATGTGAGATACTAGTAGCCTTATCATAATTAGTTAGGTCTGTGGTGATGGTTACTCTATTAACACTGGTATTGCAAAATATATCATCATATGTTCCTAGGGAGATCAAATGTTATCTGTAGATATTCAGGATTATCTATACACTATAAGACTATAGAATCCTTCCAAATAAAACACATTTCATCTCAATTTGATTGATTATAATTATTTAATTTTTCAAATAAATTTATAATAATATAACATTAAGACCATTTTCCATGTTTCTATGATATTACTTGTAAAAGAACATTTGAAACAGAAGTTCAATAAAATCTTATTCTATCAGAAATCCTAATATCATAAATAACATACATCATGTCATAAACCTATAAGTGAAGACAAAAATATTTTAAATTTTTTCAAAAATACATTTTTAACTAAAAAACTATAAATATCAAGGGAAAACACAATATATATATTTTATTTGATGATTATATCAAGAATAATTGGTTTTATTTTATAACACATAGATTCTAATTATTTTAATGTTTTAAATGTTTTTTTCATATTTAATATAAATTAAACCAACATAGTGATGCTATATAGATTTATCAGATAAGATATTTTGTTAATTATTATTTGGAATATTTTTTTTGTTAAATTTTCATTACACAAAACTTTTTATCACTATGAACTAAGAAATAGAGAGGTGTACATGAAAGTAGGAATGAATACCACTATGAAATTTAATATACTATTCTTCATGAATATTTTTTACTATCAATTTTTAGGCTAATGATGTCATTAATATTTTTTACACTATTAATAAAGATATACATTACCGAGTTTTAAATAAGACCTATAAAATTGTGGAATAGAAAAGCCCAAAAATTAGTTATATTATATTTTTTAGATGTAAAGTGTGTATCTTGAATACTATAAATAATTTTCCTAAATTAGATATGAATCATGGTGTTGAATGTTTTCATGGTTTTTATACTACTAGTATGGATCATTGTATTTTCATCATATAGACACATACCATTAAAGAAAATATGCATGTCAGGTTTGATTATTATTATCCTTATTAGAAGCTAAATCATAATCATTATATATGTAATATAAATTTAGCCTTTAAAACAACTTCAAATTTACTTTTAAAAGTTGAACTACATCTATAAAGAGTTATCATACAATATGTTAGTTTAGGAGAATATCTTAATCATATAAATATGAATAATTCTCATTAAAAAGAATCCAGATAACATTTAGGAATATCTTTTTGATATTATAAATATTTACATACCTAAAAATAATTGTAATAATATGTCATTTAAGAAATTAATGTAAAAATCATTCATTATTTCCTCAATTTTATTCTAAATAGTCAATAATTATTTCTATTATGAATGTAGATAAATCATTATGTAAGAAGAGACTAATAAATTATAATAGAAAGATGTCTGTACATTGTTAAGATGTACTTGCAATATACTTATGATACGATCCATCTATATCTTCTAACATAAGTGTGATGATAATTGAAACAATTGGTCAGAATATAGATTGACTCGTTTATAAGGGGTATAATGAAACAATGTATATTGATTATAGGGGAAATTTGTCATTTGTAAATATGTAAAATACACCGATATTATATAATACTTTTCAACTCGTCCAAATATTACACTATTTAAAATGGATGAATAGAGTTCATTTTTTAATATTTAATTTCTAGAAGAATTTTTTGTTGAATATCTTCTATTTTTAAGATAATAATTTTTTGAAATATGTTTTAAAACATACCTATTAGTAATACAGACATAAAAATAAAATCTGTGTCTAGAATGATTGATTTTCGGAACACTTACTTCAAAACGATTTTTCTAAAGGAAAAGTAGTACATACCCTTTTTATTGTATTTTTTTATTGAAACTGTAACAATATAAATCTATATTGATGAAATTGATTTCTATTAAACCTACAAAATATTTGGATATTATTTTAGAATGTATACAATGTAAATTGGTGATGTATTTGATGGGTTAACTTAACAACTTTCTTGGATTCCAAATTCATCAAAGGGAAATATGAACACTTTTAACTCAACATTATGAAATTATAAATTTACTAAAACATTTTCATATTTATAATTATAATAGTATTTTTACTCTGATATGAACCTCATTTATAATTCATTATAATTAATATTGGAGACCATTTAATCAAAAAAATATTTAATTATATTGTTAGAAGTTTACATTACCTTCCAGCTATTCAACAAGAAATTATATCTCTATTTTATTAGGCATGATAATCCAATAATATCTAAAAGCCTCCCATTTTTAGGTAGTAAAAAAGTTTCTATTACATTAATATAACTTTTTCATTTGGACTATTTTATCCTTTTGATCTGAGTTTTTACTCAAGAGTTAATCTAAGTTGGATTAAAGAGATTTTATAATGGATTAGAAAATAAAGACTAATATTTTTTACTTTATTGATATATCTTTAGTCTCTTGGTAATAAGTAACATTAATTTTCACTTTTCATTTTTGAATATAACGATGAGGTAAATAGATGTTTTTGAAATATATTGTTATTAATTCAACATACAGTAACTAATTTGGGTAATGGTTTCACATGAACTTTTATTCCTTGTAATAACACAAATTTCATTATGTTTTTAATGAACCTATCATATCACATAAAATAATAAATGATATAATACAACACATTCCCTAGGATAAATCATGAAAAAAAGATATCAACATTAAATTTATCCGAATTAATGATATCCTTTAAGATATTTTTACAAAACCATTACATTATTAGATAATAAAATAAATTTAGAATAATATTAGTATGATTATTGTTGTATGATCACATTCATATTATTTTATTATATTCTATTAAAAATATATAAAAAAAGTTTTAGAAAATTAATTGTTTATATAGAACTATATAAACTCTTTATGCATGTACATTATATTTTTTTTATTAATCTTTGAAATTGAATATAAATGATGTATTTTTAACATATTATAAAACTACAACTTATATAGGTATATTTATTAATGAATTTAACTATAATTACAAAACATAATGTTCATTTTACTGAATGAGATTAATCTTATAATGTTCACCTATATGGATTTAATTTGTATTGATCATTATTTTAAAATGTATGAATAGTACTTAATATATATTAAGCTTATATATGATTTTTAAAATTATTCATATATGTGATATTTTTATTCTTATGTATGAAAAGTTATCCAGAAAAAATATTTTATTTATTCTGAAGCTACTCATACACTTTTTTCATTCTTACAATTATTTATGAATATTGATATTATAAATTATATTTTAATATATTCTAAAAGTTAATATAATGTATGTTGTTTTATATAATATTTTATTCTCTTTTATATCGTTCCTTGAATATTACGCTTCATGTTTTCATTGAATCCTTGAGGAATGATTATTTTTTTAATCAAATAGGAATAAATTTTCTATTTTTTTATGGTGACTTTGAATGTTAAGATAATGTCACTTATAAAAACTTATAGACCCATCTTCGTTAAATGGATATTATTAGTATGTATTAAAATATAAACTATGGATGTGTATTTTCACTTTTTCCCATAACTGTATGGTTTCCTCATAATAAATTCTTTTGTTGTGTCTAATTTAATATGCTTAAAATGGGATAAGGGATGTGTGTTATTTTTAATTTTGAAAGGGGTAGTGTTATGACTTTTTAGGAAACATCAATGGTACAAAACTGTGAAATTATATAAATGGTTTTTCTAATAAATATGTTTAAATTAAATTTGTTGTCAATTAGAAAGATTAAATTATTCATAATATTCATTGAATATATCACGGAAGATTTAATTGAATAGAATTTATTAGGACTTTTGATTTTATCTTGTGATGTATCTATTTTTTTTGTTTTTAATGCAACATGGTTGAATTTGGAGACTTTATATTCTTTAGAGACTTTATTGAAATCTATATGTTTTACATCTATTAATGGAAAGTTTTTAATATAACATCATGAGTTTTCATTACGTTATTTTTAAAATTTCATGAATAATATACACCTAAGGAGAATCATTGAGGGTTATAGGGACTTATTAATTGTTATTATAAGTTAATATTACATTTTATTTATTTTATTGTGTTATTAATAAATTTTGAGACTAATAAGTCAACTAAACTCTATCACGTTCATTATATTGAGAAAAAAAATAATCATCATTCTACTTAATTTGTTACAATTTCGTGTAATTTTTATGTAATGTTTTTATGAAAAGTTATCATTCAAATTTAAGTACAAATCGTATTATGTGATAAATATAATTTCAAAAAAATGTTTTCACACTATACATTTTCAGCAGATGATTGGATTAAAAAACTTGTATTTTTAAAACTGAAGATGAAGAACTTATTAGAGTTATTAACACTGATATATATAAATTAGATTATGTCTTTGAGGAATTAATAATATAAGTAATGAATGTACAAGATATATTTTTTTGTAACATCATTTATTTGAGATTTATCCCTTGTGATTATTTTCAGTGTTACTTCTTATAGCTTCTGTTGTGAGGAAATTCATGGTAAAAGTACTAACTTTTATTTTTATAATAATCTATTTTGGAGATTCTAATCGATGAGGTTCCAAAGATATGAATCAATAACTTCTAGATTTTGAGTTTAATGTTTTCTTTTTGATGGAATTAACAATTGTATTTTTAAGTAAAAAGGTAAACAGTTTAATTTTAAAAATATTTTTAATGTGTTCTAGTTATAGATTTTGTGTCTTTTAATTGGGTGAGATTGATGAATATTTTATTGTGGATCTTTTGTCTTCGTATTCTAGATGGTCAACTTCTACTTTCTTAGAGAAAATATATAAGAAGACCCATTATAATAATTGGAAATATCCTTTGAATATATTTGTATGTAGTTAATGGAATGTTATCTAAAACTCCATAAATTTTTTTTATATTATTCTTATTTTTTGAGTGTATTTTTTCCTCAGTTTAGTTTTTGACATCTAATTGTTTTATTAATTCTAAAGACGTACTTTTTTGTACTCTAATCTACTTGGAGATTACAGATTCCCAAAAAATCTAGTGTTGGAAAAATATTATGTCTATTTTGACATCATTTTACCGCTTTTAAACCAATTAAAGTTTTGTTATTATGGAAAACGATGACATGAGTCATATTGAAATAATATTTATATGGGGATAACTATTATTCAATTAATATTTAAAAAATAAATCAATTTATTTTTTATGGATATGATTTTTTTTCAAAATTTCTTATAATAACCCCACCCCAGTAGAACTCATAGAAAGATTTAAATTGTACCATAATTATTTATTTAATGTGATATGTGTTGAATACCATGAACGATCATGGTTAATTAATTTTTATGTTTTAATATACAATAAAATATTTTTAATTAAAAACTATTTTTAGGAAAATATGAAATATTCATGTTAATATTCTTTATTTTGATTCTTATTCAAACCATTCAAAAATAAAATAAATTTTAGTGAAGTTTATTCAATATATATATATAGAATGAAATTTTTAATATTTTGATTATTTAATATTTTTCAATATTATATGAAATATCTATATAAAATATTAAAGTATTATATTTTCATAAAAATAATACATTTAAAATATATTATTATTTTATGTAAATACAATAAAAATACTAATAAATAGTTTCAATTAGAATAATGGTGAAACATTCAAAAATATTATTTTATGGAACACCCCAAAATATTGAATAACTATAATGTATTTATTTTTTATTGTTTATGAAATTTTTATAAATGTTTTTATCATTTGTATATTTTTTAAATGTTATTCTATTTTTATTCTGTAATTTAGTTTATTTAAAAATATTGATTATTATATTATTAATCGATATATACTTCATTTTACTATTTTTAAATATTAAATATAAATTGCCTAAAATCTATATTAATATATAAATTTTAATAATGTTGTAATATTTTATGATTTTTAACCAAGAATATAATTCTTTATTAGGTTGGGAACTTGAATGTAAACATTTGATATGATTTCGGAATATTTCGTGTTCATGTTTTATTATAATTGAGGTATCTATAAAGTATTGATCAATAGAAAGGGGAACTTTGGGTTGGACTTATCACATAGATGAGGCTCTTTTTATAATAATGATTATTGGTTTCCTATTACTTTATACATTTCTTTAGGGTATTTTTGGTATTTGAGATTTTAAAACCATAGTGGAAAGGGTATCATTTAATTTATAGATGGGTTGTATTTGTATATATGCTGATATGATTTTATTATATTTTTATCATAGTAAAAATCATAACTTGTATAAAGTGGTATATATTCAATTGTTTTAAACAAATTAATTTGGTCGAAGTTATAGGATAAAAAAACAATGGCATTAGAAACATGTCTTAATTACGGTACTACATTAGACAACATGGAATAATATATAAAACCCCTTAAAATAATGAGGCTTAAATTCCATAAAAAGTGAAACTTTCCAAAATTATTATCAAACAAATGGGGTGATCAAGGTGAAGATGGGTTCCATGGATTATCTTGTGTTTTCATAGCATAATATAGGTTATCCTAATAGTTAGGTGAATATTAATATAATGAATATTTTTTTCACAGCTGTTGGGAAAATAGTAGGAATTAGAAAATTATACTGTTTGGGTTCACATTCTCCAAATGATGTATTTGGTGTGGGGTTTTCCACTCTGTAAGATCTCGACCTTTTTTCAGGTGGTCTCAAGCATTATTTCAGGTGATTTTTGTTTATAATTAAGTAACATTTATGGGGGTTATGACTTGGGGTTCATTTGGTGGAGTCCAAGAAAAATTGGAGAAAAAGGGGTTGCACACAGTTGGCGCATAGTTTGAAAAAACTATGCGGTTGTCAATTATAAATTGTAGAATCTTTTTTCTTTTGAGATAGTAGATTTATCTTGGATAATCATGGTTTTAGAGGTCATTCAAGGAATCCATTAGAGGTTTCCCTTATGGTTGTGGCTAATTTAGAGTTAGCACATGGTGTTTCAAACAGCAAGACTAAATATTGTGCGGGCCAACAGTGATATCCTAAATTTGTAGATCTCACACATTTTTACCAATTAAGGAATTGTTTCACCTCTTTTACAGACCTAACTTAGTATTTTTCTTTCCAAAGGGAATAAGTTGGTTCTCCCACCAACTTGGTGGGATTCCATGTATATACATCTCTGTTCTTCAAGATTGAAAGCCAGAATCAAAGATCCATTCTTTCCCTGATATGTGGATCTCATCCCAATGCTTTTTTGGTTCCACCTTTTCATTCTCTCTCTCATGCATCCCTTTTTAGGTAATATCCCCTTTTTAGGGATCTAAACATATGTGGTGAGATCTAGATCATTAATTGAAGATATAGATCTATTTTGATTTTATCTTGATACCAAAATCCTTATTTAGGGATTTAGAACTGGATCTCAATTCTATGTCGTTATGCTACTTGAAATTTGGGGATTTTTGTTTAGTGAACGTCCCTCAAATAATTGATGTAGGTAGTCTAAAATCAAAATATCAAAATCATGAAATTGATACATATAATAAAAATTTACAATTGATAGCATACTTTATCACTTTATTTTATTGAATTGGTTTAATTATGATGAGATATTGATTTATTAATTCATTATAGAATGGAATGATTAGTTGAGGAAATTATCATGAGAATTAGTGGATTCCTATTTTGATGATTAATTTGGGAAATTGATTTCTAGATTTTGGGATGGTAATCTGGACAATTAATCAATGGAGAAATTATGAGATATTGAATTGGTTAAGTTGTGATAATTGATTGTGAATTAATTATGAGAGTTGATATTATTATGTAGATAATTAATTTCCAGAGTAATTATGATGAGTTTAGATATAAAATCGGATAATTAATTCTGGAAAATTTAATTACTGAAATATGAATTGTGAAATTGACTATTTAATTGAGTGAATTAAATAATGATGACTGAAATGTTTAGTTAATTTTTATGTTGACTACTGGAATTGTCTTATAAAACTAATTATTCAATTTGTAATGGGATTGATGCGGATAATTAATTATGAATGGATTATTTGTTAATTAATGGGAATGCGGTCATTCAAAATTGAGATGTAAAAATGGTAACATGATCAACATACATCAGAGTAATACAATGGGAACATTTCCATTCTATATATATGTATTCATGGTAACATAGTCATTATACTTATGATTAATACAATGGGAACATGGTCATTCAATTGATTAGTAATTGTGGTATAATTTTTATTTTACTTATGGTTTTTATATTGGTAACTTTGTAAATGGGGCTTATAAATGTGAAATTTAAGAATGGATGTAAGGTTTCCACATGAGAATATTTCGAACTATGTAATTAGTCGAATCAAGTATTGAGATATCATATGACCTTTCAATACATCGATCTATGATAAGAAGCATGAATTAAGATATGATATTACCTAGGGAACACATTAGTCTCCTGTATGAGATGAAGTTAGTAATGGGGCACAAGGATCCTTGGGATACCTAGAATTAATGTAGTTAGATACAAATAAAAGATAATGCAATAATTGGTTATTTATGGATTATAATTATTACTTATACAACCACATAAACTATCCAATTATTTCACTAGTTTATGACACCATTGGTGGTTGCCCATGGAGTTATAATTATACTATATCTGAGCAGCCTGATTGGTACCATAATAGGTTATATTATTTCAAGACATGATAAGGGAAAAGGCCCTAAGATGCATTACAGATTTCTGGTGGAGCTTGGATGAGGGGAACCAACATGGATCAAAACCCACTTTTGGTGTCATAGTGTCTTTATTTTTAGTTTCATTATAGACCCTTGACACTTCAATTGGCCTGGCATGTTTTCACATTTTGTTGAGAATTTTATTTCTTGTTATGTTATCTTGTGACATTAGTAATATTTATAATTTTCATATGCATCCACTATTTTCTATCTACATATACTGGTGTTTTATGTTGATAAAAGGGTGTATAGTCACCCCAAGACTGACTTATTAAACCCTCACTTCTATTTGGTAGCCTTTGGGCTACATGGAGTCATTCTTGAGGTCATGTGATGGACCAAACCAGGGCACTATTGTGTGGCACCTGGTTTATGACATTAAAAAGTAAAATCAGAGGAGGTTTTCATTCTTTTTCATTTCTTCTTACTATTTTGGGAATGGTAGATATGAGGCTATAAAGAGTCATGGCATTGTATTGAGCTTGTGAATGGGAGTTTTAATCCTATGCATGGGGGAAACCCCAATTACTCAGGGAGTCATATTATTATTTTTGTTTGTTGTTATAGTTGATTCTTATTTAACCATGAGTGATGTACTTGTATCATGATGTGATTATTGTGTCATATAATTTTTATGATTGATTTGCTTCCCATAATGGAAGAATATTTGAGTCTCTATGCATCATTATAGAAACGCAAGGTTATTATGACATGCATTATTTGAGGCATGTATGTGAAAAACAGGTAATGGGTATGTTTTTGAACTTGAAATGTATTCCTTGTTGTGAGATTAAAATGAAAAAATTATTCCTAAAATGAATTGATAAATATTGTAAATAAATGATGTGTAATGAGAATAGTTGGGTTTCTAAATGAGAAACTAGATTATGATAGTGTGTTTACACTTTTAACAAAATCCGAGGAGTAGGATGGATAAGTGTAGTGATAGTGCCTCAGATGTATTGTGTGATGTGGCTTAGTTAAAAATACCTATTGCGACATATTTTGATTATTTCCACCTTGTAAAATTTCATATGTTTGTTTAATGAGTCATGAGACCTATGTTTATCATTGTAGAGAGTATTCCAACATGACACTTTTTGAGGGGTGACCAAGGGGCATCACTATGAATGTTTTTATTGTTACGAAACATCAGTCACATATTGTGAAAATTAATGTTGAAGGGAATAAATACAGAGATAACTTCACTTGCTTCATGAAATACATTGAAAGGGACGCATGGGGAGTGGTAAGATTATTTCTTAGTTTACAAGGGAGTTTTAGTAGTAGCACCATCTGACTCTTACCAGATATGGTGGACCCTTAGGGAGATGAATTATGGGATGAGTTCATATAATAAATACTTGAACATTTAGAGACATTGGTATAGAGGATGGTCTAGATGGGTGATTATATGAAATGGGGATCTAAGAATCATTGGTGGGAAATTCTGGAAGGAACTGAAAAAACTGACGGTTTTTTATAGAAGGACATCTTGGATAGGTTCTTGGAACACTCTTATCCATAGACATCGAGGAAAGATAAAGATATTGAGTTCACCCATCTGACATAGGGGATCATGTCAGTGATGGACTATGTTGGAAAATATATAGTTCTACCAAATGTTTCTCCAACATTAGCAGGAGATGAGGAAGCTCCGGTTAAACATTTTTGGGATGGACATGAGTATGATATTAACTACTAGGTGAATTTCATTAGGATGAAAAATTTCATGGATGTGGTGGATCAAGATCTCATTTTCAATGGAAAGTGATGGAGAATTATAGTTCTAGAAGAGTATATAATATTGGATGTTCAGGAGGTGCACCTTCTGAGATCCAGAATCTCCCTTATGACAACTTTATCCAAGGTAAAATGAAGAAGAATACGTAGACCGTAGGGTCAGTTGAAGAGGAACTTTCTGGGGTGATATGTCATGAGTGTGGTAGGTAGGTGCAATTTCATCAACACTATTATAGAAAACTGGTAGAGTGTCGATACTGCATAAAATTGGACATCTACGGAGGATTTGTAGGTTGGAAATACATAATACTAATGAAGGTGTAGTTGTGCAGAGATAGAGTATGGGAAGAATATGCTTTACACCATATCTGCCTAGCAGTTTGTGTTCTAATAGCTATAGAAGTAGATAGTGGAAGTGGATATTTTAGGATGGAGACACAACATTAGTATGGTAGTGATACCCAGTGGAGTAGGACATCATTACAGAGAAGAGGGGAAGCACAGTTACATGCAGTATATCCTACAGTAGTGGATAGCGAGGCAGTACGATCAACACTGAAATGTACTATTCTAGTAGATTCTACATCTTCTAGTGCCTTGTTTTACACCAGTTCTTCTCATTACATTATATGTACAAAACTTGTTAATGGTTTGATACTTGTGGTGGAATTTTTAAATGGTCTTATGAATATTGACACATCGTTGGGAGTATGGTATAGGGATATCTGTTTATGAATGGTATGTTCACTAGTGATCCGTGAATATTGTTTCATATGGCATCTCTATGTTCTTGATATGACTGGATTTTACTTTATAATGGGTATGGAATCCCTTGTCATATACCAAGACCACAACGATTGTTACGGTAGAAGACTGACTTTTCTATCTCAAAGGGTGACTAGTATATTCATCGTGGAGGGTGGTATATCGAGGCAGGCCAAGAAGGACCAATTCTTCAGCAACTAGGAGAGCTCGCAGCCCTTGTTTCTAGTCTTAAGTTGGATAATGGGAGTGTTAGGAAAGATTTAATTCCACTAGTAGTGGATATATTTTAGGATGTCCATCCTAAATACATCTCATGGCTACCACCTGAGAGAGATGTGGAATTAACTATTGATCTCAAATAAGGTGATGAGCCAATTACTCTTACATCATACATAATATCACCCAATGAGCATCAAGATCTTAAGACATAGTTGGAGGAGTTAGAGGATAAGGGGGTTATCCATCTTAGTAAATCCCCTTGGGGGTCACCTAATTTTCTCACAAAGATGGTTTTATGGAGTTTAAATTTTTTTGTCAATTACAAAATGTTGAAAAAAATGAATCTGACGAACTGATATCCTACTCCACATATTTATGTTATGTTTCACCAATTTAAGGGATCTTATGTTATCTCAAAGATCGATTTTAGAATTTTCTATCATCAGTTGAGAGTATGGAGTTATGATATACTGAGGACTACTTTAAGAACAAGGTATTGACTTTATGAGTTCCTCGTAATTTTGATTGGGGTAAAATTAGGAATATTAGTGTTTATGGGGTTGATAAACATGACTTTTAATCTGTATTTGGATTATTTCTTGTTGGTATTTGTGAATTACATCTTGGTTTACTCTAATATTCATGATGGTCATGCCCAACATCTTGAAATCAATCTGGGTACATTGAGAGATCATCAGTTATACACAGAGATATCTCTATGTCAGTTTTGGATTCAATAGGTACTCTTTTTGGGTTACATCATCTCTGTGGAAGGTGATTCGGTGGACCTAGGGATGGTTCAGGGAGTGGTTGGGGGGGATCCCAAGAATGGTTTTTATATCTAAAGCTTCCTAGGATTTTCAGAATATTACAAGAGGTTCATCCTTGTCTTTTCCTATTTGGTAATTCAACTTTCATGCATGAAAAAAAGGGAGTAAAGATTTAATGTTCAGAGGCTTTTGAAAAAGATTTTTCAAAGTTTAAGAGTCACTTAAAATATCCACCACTTTTGATACTACCTATGTCCGGTGAGTAGTATACAGTTTATTGTAACGCTTCTTAGATCAGACTTGGAGCTGTGTTGATGTAGGGAGATTGGGTTGGGGTATTGGTTAGGGTAGTTAAGGTGTTATGAATTAAAATACCCTATGTATGAACCTGATGTGGTATTAGTGGTTTATGTTCTTATGTTTTGGATACACTATCTTTTTTAGAATATTTTATAGTCCATACAGATCACAAGAGTTTGAAGTTTATATTTTCACCATGAGATTTTAATCTTCAGTGGTGAAGAATGGTTGAGTATATGCAGTCAATCAATTTTGAAATGGAATATATGACTAGGAAGGGCAGTAGTGTGGATAATTCTTAAAGAAGGAAAACTCGCACTCATATGGTTAAAGAGGTGAGTGCAGATTGGATGATGATGACCTTGCTACCTGAAATGAATGTGGTGGTTCAGGATTCTTAGGAGCAGATGACTCTGGTTTCAGTAGCAGTCAAGTCTATTCATTTGAGAGTGATCATGGATAGATAGTATGAGGATTTAAAGTGATTATATTTGAGGGAAATAATTGAAGGAGGGGAGACATCATCATATAGGTGGATATATTATGATGAGATCATCTATGTGAAGAATCAAGTTGTGGTACCTACGATCATGCAAGAAGTGGTCATGTGGTAATTTTATGCCTTAAAATGGGTGGTACATCCAGGTGTAACTAAAATATACCGTGATCAATAATAATATTTTTTTTCAAGAATAAAAAATGACATAGAAGGGTTCGGGAAAAGATGCTTCACATATCAGCAGGTTAAAGTAAAACATCAACAACCTGGAGGTTTACTACAACCATTTCCAATCCCATAATGGAATTAGGATAACATGACTGTGGATTTTTAGATGGATGTTTTGAAGATTATTATGAATAATGAATATATTTGGATCATTTTGGATCGACCGAAAAAGGTATTTCATTTCTTATCTATAAAAAAACATTAATAGTAGAAATGTTCGGAGAACTGTATGTTCAGGAGATAGTCCAAGTGAATGGAGATCCACATATTATAGATTCAGATCGTGATTCATGCTTTACATCATGCTTCAGACATGGATTTTACAAAGTACATGGAATGTAGGTATTATTTAGTACATCATTCCACCCACAGACAAATGGGTAGTTTGAATTTACTATAAAATTGTTTGATGATATGAAATGGACTTGTGTTCTTGACTTCGGTGGATCATGGGAAAAGAACATGGATTTAGTGGAGTTCTCCAATAATAACATTTATTAAGAAACTATAAAGATGGAACCATATGAGGATCTTTATTGTAGGACATGTTGATTACCACTATTCTTGTTGGTGACTGGGGAGTTAGAGATGTTGGGACCGGGTCTCGTGTAGGAGACATCACAGTAGGTACAGTTTATTCGGAATCATATGGATATGGCTCAGATTTGAAAGAAGTCATATGCTGACAGATATATATGACCCTAGTGTTTACAAATAGTGATCTTGTATTAATTGAATTTTTCCTAGGTCTGGACACCTCAAGATATGGAGGCAGGGTATGTTAGCACCCATGTTTGTATGACTATTTGAGAAATTGGAGTGAATCAGGTTGTTGGATTAACGATTGGATCTTCCACAAAGACACAACTCAATTATTGATGTTTTCTATGTGTCAAAAAATGGATTTATAACCATGACCCTTCTCATTTCATCGATGTGGATTAGGTTTATCTTGAGATATATACGTTATTTGAGGAGAATCTGATAAGTGTGTTGGATCATAGTGAGAAAGTGTTTTTGGGAATGATATGTCAATAGTTTGTGTGTTATGGAAACAACAAAGTCTATAAAAGGAAACATGGGGAGGAAAATTAAATATGTGGTCACAATTTCTGGATATTTTTGGATTATAATCTTATAAATACTTGGAAGTGCAACTAGATGGTGAAATATTATAAGCTGGTGTGATTGTAAGATCCATACCTTTCTTGATGTTTTCTCTGGCTTGATTTTAGGTACATTTTGTATTTACTTAAGAACCATTAATGGCTGTTATGATATGGTTTTTATTGGGTTGGATTCAAAGAAAAAAAATTTGAAAAGGGGAAGTGAATGGTTGGATCACAATTTGTACAAACCATGTGTTTGTCTAGGAGAAATCGGGAACTCTCTGGTCTTTTGAGGCAGTAGCTTTATCACGGTTAATGCACAGTTTGGGAGGCTGTGAGAGGAAACTGTGAGAGGCCCCCCATGAAGCAGTATCTAACATAGGTTTAGTGCATAGTTTTTCTAACTGTGTGAATGAACTATGTGTGGACCAGTAGTGAGATCCAAGAATTGTGGATCTCACTCGTTTTCAACTTTTAATGGCCTATTTTAGCTCCTATGTTGACCTACCTCGACATTTTTATTTACTAATGGTAAGGTAAGGTTATCCCATCATCTCAAAGGGATTCCAAGTCTGCACTAACTCTGTTCCTCGAGATTGAAATCTTGAATCTAAGATTCTATCTCCACCTGGTTTGTGGATATCATCCGTATGCGTTTTTAGTTCCTCCTCCTCTCTATCCATCATCATTTGGCCATATATATCCCCTATTTTCTTAGAACACAACCTATATTATGACAACCCTGATTTTATTACAAAATTAAACATGATTTATTACATAAAACATTACTTGATACAACAAAGAAGATCGAGAGGTCTAGTGTCTTTGGGGATTAGGATTAGTACATAAAAACTTGAAACATGAAATACAAAATCTTTATTGAAAAATTCCTTTATATGACCACTACATTCCCTCGTACTTAGCATTGCATGGGATAAACGGAGGACATGCATAAGAAAAGGGTGAGCTATAAAGCCCAATAAGGGAATACACATGGAATAACATGGGGATTACAATACATGTTATACATTAAGCATATCAATAGAGCACAACAGAAACATGAACATAAAGTCATGATAAAGCATGATAAGCATAACATGGAAATGTGGCAACAACTCTTAACATGGAATTAGCATGAGCCAAGGCTCATTGCACATGGAGCATGAGTAAATCCTCATTGAACATAAATCACGAGTAAACCCTCATTACACTTGAATTAGCATGAGTCAACACTCATTGCACATGATGTATCAAGATACTATACATTACCCAATGCATTCGAGTGCTATAAGGACACACCCTTCTTAAACATTTCATTTCATGCATAAGTGTGCCACATGGATCATAAAACTTGTATTCATAAAACAAAATCATTTATTCCACAATGAAGGAATGTGGAATTCATACATGAAACATTATAATCAAAAATTAAATGTGCATAAAGTTGAATACCCTTGATGGAGAAATGGGCATGGTATTCACTACACAATGACATTGGCTTAGAAAATCGGTGCGATTTCGGCAGCGTAACGACATGACATAATAATTCATAAAAAAAGGTTGATGAGAGAGAAAGGGGTTACTCATCATATTTACATGTAATAGACAGTAAGGAGGTCATATAGATACATGTCCCAACAATTGTAATGTAATTTAGATTTACGATACAAAAGTATTTCTTGATTGTAAAAAAGCAGAGAGAAGTTCCTTTCGGAATTTCAGCATAGTAATGGGTGTACATGGGAGGAATTTAATGAGAGATAAAGGGTCTCCCATCATTCAAACATAAATAGGGAAGTATGATGGAGGTTAGAAACCATACCCCAACATACATAATCGAAATTAAAAGGGAAAAACAACTTAAAGAAAATTGGACAAAAATGAGAAACGAAGAAAAACCCTTACTTGGAAGCGTGCTTCCAAAGGCTAGAGAGAGGCTTGTGAGAGGATTCTTGGGAGCTTCGGTCACCTTGGGAGGATTATAGAGAGATTTGGGCAGAGGTTGGACGAACTCCAAAGGCTTTGAGTGAAGAGGAAGTGGGATCTTGGGTGGGTTTATATAGGAAAGGTGAGACAATTCTTTATTATTTAGGTTTGGGCCCCCTTACATTAAATTAATCCAAACCATAAAACAACCCATGTTTTTTCCCATGACTTTTGGAAAAGGGAAGAGGAAAAAAATATTTTATAAGGCCAAAGTCCTAACTTCTTAAAATAATGAGGTTTCTTATGCGGAGATGAGTCACACTCCAATTGAAAATAATTTAAAAAGACAAGATGCTTAATAAGTCTTGAGGGGTCCATTAATGATTTGAAAAGTAAGTCAAAAAAACCCAAAATAACATTATTTTAATGGTAAAACATATATTGTCCGAACATAAAGCTTATAGTATTTTATTACATCACTATGGGGTCATAATGATGTGATAAAACACATTATATATTTAAATGGTATTTATTTTTTACCCAAAAATTTGATTGTCTCAGAAAATTATGGAAAATTCACCGTTGGATAATTTCAACATCCTGATTCCAGAAATAAATTTTATTTTATCTAAATAATTTTATAAATATGTTAATTTTCACTTTTAAAATAAAAACCATCATTTATCGAAAATTCACGGGTTTTGACAGAAATGGCTTTCAAACCTTAATAAAAATTATAATTGCATTCATGAAATTATAAGATTATGTATATTTAATAAAAATTAATTTAATAATAATAATAATATTCTATTAAAATATTATTTAATTAAAAATACCTTAATTAAATAAAATAGAATTATTAATTAAATAATAACTAAAAACATTATTTGTACATTAAAAACTATTTACAATGTATAAATAATGACAAGAATGTATATTCATTATTATATAAAAAAATAATGTACATGAACATTGTACTATTTATTTGTTACATAACCCCTTAAAACAGCCGCATAAGACCTAAGAGTAAGGTGTGCGATGGTGACAGACTCTTGGGGTTGCACGGATAACATCGCTTGAGTGGTAATTTCTATCAACTTCCACTTCTCCCGTAGACGGTCCCGTTCGAGCTTGGCATGATGAAGCTCAGCTTGGGCTTGGTCAAGAGCAAAGCCCAAGGTTGTCAGCTCTTTTACGAGCTCTAACAAATTGGCTTCATATGGTGAAATTCTACTGGATGAGGCCATCGCTTCCTTTGACTGAGTATATTGGATTTGTTAAAGTCCTATATTTATACTAATCATGTGATCACTGTTCAACGACTATATTAGCAACGGTCAAAATTCTTATCATAAAACCAAAGAAGAAAACATTTTATATAAACATAAAGAGACATTTAATTATATCAAGAGGGATTTCCATTAATGAATCTTTGGGTCGTTACATATGTGGTGAGATATAGATCTAGTATTGGAGATATATAAATAGTTTTATTATATCTGGTGATTATGATCTCGATTTAGGAATTTAGATCTGAAACTCATATCTACATCGTTGTGCTACTTTGATTCGGGGGATTTCCATTTTGCGAATTTTCATCAATGAATCTAGGTAGGTGGTCTAAAATATAATTCCCATATTCATGGATTTGATATATATATTTGAAAATTTGTATAATTATTAGCATCCTATAGAAATTGATTTTCTTAAATTGCATTAAAAATGATGGCCTATTGATTTATCTAATCATAGTTGCATTAAATGACTGGTTGATGAATAATTCATAGTACTAAGGGGAAATACTATTAGATAATTTATTTAGTAAATTTATTATGAGATTCTGGGGTTATAATGAAGATAAATATTCGGTGGATTAATTATGAGATATCAAATGTGTTATGTTTAGATAATTGATAGTTAATTAATTATGTGCTTTGATATTATTATCTATGTAATTAGTTGTGTGATTAATTATGATGATTATATATTTAGAATAAGATAATTAATTATGGAGAAAATTAATTATTGATATATGAATTTTGAAATTGATTTTTTTAATTGATTGAATTAAATAAGGATAATTGACAGGTTTAGTTAATTTTTTAGTTGACTAATGGAATTATTGTAGTTAACTAATTTTTTAATTTTTAATTGGATTGATGTGGATAATTAATTATTAATTAAATTTGTGTGAATGTATTGTAACATGGCCTTTCAAAATTGATAAGTAAAAATTGAAAAATTGTCATCATACATATGAGTAAGATATTGGGAATATTTTCATTCTAATGAGAAGTATACATGGTAATGTGGTAATAATACTTAAAAGTAAGAGAATGTGAAGATAACCAATCTATTGAGGAGTAAGTGTGTTAACATGGTAATCATACATACATTTTTGATATCGGTAAATTTGAAAATGTGGCTTTTAAATGTAAAATTAAGGAATGGATCTAATGGCACTCTGAGTCATGGTTCCATAAGAGAATATTTTGAACCCCGAAATGAGTTGAATCATTTACTGAGATATCATATCACCGTTTTATCCTTAGATCTCTAGCACGAAGCAGGTATAACAGTATGATATTATATAAGAAATGCTTTAGGATCTTGTATGAGATGAATATATTATTCTAGTACAAGTCTCCTAGGGAACCTGATAGTTAATGTATTTATATAAGAATAAATGTTAATGTAATAACTGGTTATTTATGCATAGTAATTATATCTTGTACAAATACATACACTATATTTTGACTGGACTGGTTTTAGACACCATTTGTGGTGTCCTACTATGTTTTACTAGAACCCAATTTGAGGTTCTTGATCCACACCAAAATAGATTATATTGTTTTAAGATAGGATAAGGTCAATGACCCTAGGATCAATTAGTTATTTGGGTTGGAGATTAGATGAGGGGACAAGACATGGTTCGAAACCCTCTTGGGGATATGTAGCGTCTTTATTTTTAGTTTAATTATATACACTTGACACTTATATTGGTAGAGCATGTTTCCCATTTCAGTTCAGTATTATATTTCCTATTCGGTAATCTTGAGACATTAGCATTATTTATGATTTACATTTTTTTACTCTATTGTTTATTTATTTATGATAGCATTTATTCTAATAGAAGAGGGTACAGTCTCCCTATTACTAACTTACCAGACCCCTGCTCCCAGTTTGCAGCCTCTAGTTTATGGGGAGGTGTGCTTGAGGAAATGTTATGACCAGCTCAGAGAATTTTTGCGTGGAAACCAGGTCAAGATGTTACACACTAAATGATCCAAAATAAATATATAAAATAATTGAAATGATTAACTACCAAAATATGTATGAAATGAAAAAAAAGTTAACCGTCTTAGAGATTTGTGAAATATGGATCTCAATTATATTGTTAATATGATATATAAAAAGTTTTTATCATTTTTTGTGAGAATATTTATTGAATATTTATATTAAGTTTTTATAAACCATGATACTAATTAATTAAAAATTTCAATTATAGAAAAAATGGAATCATCATTATAATATTTTCCTTTGACATAAATTCTTCAAAACTAATATATTAACATATACAAATTCCTTTATAATCATATGGGATTTTTAATATTTTAAATAAAAATACAATCAAGTATAGTTCTTGAAATAGATGTAAAATTATATGTTTTGGAATAAAAAACATGAGAAGTCTCCTAATGATTAAGCTAGTCAATTATAATGGATTATTAAAGTATGTGTAGTAAATATTTGACATATTGATATGAACATTCCTTTGTACTCAATTTGTATGAAATGGTTTATGATGATTTTTCCATAACACATGTGAAAAATATGTTTGGATATATAAATGACTTTAAAAGACCATGATCACGTCTTATTATTCATTTAAACACAAATTTCATATTACAATCACTATAAAAATTAGTAAATATTTCCTTATTAATTATAACAAGACAATATTCAATAACATTTTAACTGATATCCTTAACAAATTAATGATTTCAAAGAAGAACATGGGATGCCCAAGATTAAATGAGATTATGATGGAATGATAAGGGTAGGGTAATAATTTTCTTCCAAAAATAAAAAGAGAGAGGACATGGTTGCTCCACAAAAATTTCTTCAAAATTTTACAAATGATATAATAATGAATGATGATGTTTCCACTTTGAGAAACCTATATAAGGAATATTTTTGTCTTCTAAAATGAGTATTGATATTATTAATTTCATATGATATCTACTATATATGGAATATTTTTTTGTGGATATGTATTGGTATTAAAAATTTAAAATGAAGTTGTAGATATAACTAGATGTTGTTATACAATTGATCATAATAATTATTTATACATTAAGTTAGTGGATGTAGTTGATTACATTTATACTAATGTCGATCTTAATAAATAATAAATATTTTTATTATTTTCTATTATGTGATAGGAGAATTGTTTTTCATAATTTTTTTATTAAATAATTTTATTTGATAGTTTTGGTACACATGGTCATTATTGATCAAGTTTTATAAAATGATAAAAATAATATAAGGGGAAAATATTTTATTCGTCATTAATGACTGTAACCAAGTTATTGGCTATGATTTGACAGATAGAGTTCCCACTACCCAACAGTGGAATATTTTACCAAATAAAACCACATATAAATAATAATACTCCAAAAACATAGAATAAAAAATATGTTATGACTATAAATTTTGGCAATAAATATTTCCACAATTATGTAAGTGTTATTTATTGAAATAAAATATTTTACATTTTTTGATACATTTAATTAAAAAAATCATTTCTAAGAAGCTAATATGAGAAATTCTAGTTATGGATAAGTTTAAAGTTAAATACATTAATGTTTATACAAATTTAATTAACAATTAATGTAACTTTGAATCCCAAAATATATTAGGTTTTTTCGGTAAGTGGTGATCATCATGTAAAAAAGGCATCCTTAAATTTTTTATAAAATTATATCGAAGGGAAATTTTTAAAAGAAATGTTTTAAGATAGTGATAATAAAATTTTAATGAGTTAACTATTTAAGTTAATATAATATATTAAATTCATACCATTAGTTTCAAGATGTAAAAAAATATATTCTAATAAAATTGGTTAACAAGGGGATTAGAAATTCTAATATCATATTATTAGAATTATATTTCTACATATATATTAAACCATTGAAAGTGTTTAGTGTAAAAAATTATTTTACGTTCACATAAATTTGTGGATGGATTTACATTATAATATTATGATTAAAAACTACAAAATAAAGAAGGATTAAATATGTTTTTGTGATATATTAGTAGAGGTATGACTAAAATAATATAGATATATGGTTTTTAGTATTATAAAATAAGTATAAAAATAATTAAAATTATAATGTTAATGAAAATACATTACTAATTTACCATTATTTTTGTTGGATTCATATATTAAACAAAGTTAAAAGGTATTAAGCATCTTAAATCATGACATTGAGTTATTCAAAATATGTCATCCCCCACTTTTAGTATACATTTTCCATTAAATTATATATATATATTTCATTAATTCTTCTATCACATCTAAGGATATAAGATCTTAATTTATTTACATAATTATTTATATAATAATTAAAAATGATATTTATTTAAATAATAAAAAATATTTAACTATTATAAATAAATTGTTATAGAATAACTGTTATAAGTCATATATTTAATTCCAATTATTTAATATTATACTAATTCCTAATATCATAGTAAATAACAATAACATATTACTTAATTTTATGTGAAAATATTTAATATTAGGAACAATAATTATTTTCAATAATTGTTTTATAATATCAATTGAAATCCATTCTTTTTTATTTTTAACCTTACTCTCTTATCTGATAAGTAAATTACTCCAAAAAATATATATTTTTTCAAATTGATACTAGAATAGTAATTTATTCTTGGAAAATAAATAATTTTTAATTTATGATAAATGTTTTCATATTTATGTAATTGTTACATAAAGATATAGTAGGTAATACGAAAAATGTTAATGTCAAATGACATTATCTATGTATAATGTCAAAAAAAATTTTCAACTAATATTTATAAAATAAAATAATATTATGTGAGAGATTTATGATTTTGATAAAATTTTATTTATTTTTAAAAAATTGTTAAAATATTCTATATTAATTTTTTTTCACAAACTATTACCTTATGAAAATTTAAATAACATGTTTTATATTAATATAAAATTATAAAGTATTAATTTTGTATAATTGAACAATATACTTCCTTATATATATATATATTTCCCTATCCTCAAAAATATATTTTACATTTTTGAAACACAGTATTTAGAAAAATAAAATGGCCCCCTTCGTAGAATTGTAATCATTGTATAAAATGTTCATCACACAAAAAATGTTTTCATATTTATTTGTTCAAAAATGAAATTACTATTAATTATAATAAAAAATTTATGAAATGTATTTTATTAAAATATATCGATTATTGGTTTTTAAATAAATAATAATAAAGAAATAATAATAATAAAAAATAATATATTATAGAAAATAAAATAGTTTTTATTTTAAATACATTTCTTTTATATGTATTTTCGGAATTAATTTTAAAAAAATATTTTATGTATAATTTTAATTTAATAAAACAAATTTTTCTTGGAATCTACATCTTCAAATTATCTTAGGTTTATTTTTCATTTTTTTCAAATAAATTTGAATTATTAGTGATTAGAAAGAAATTCTAGTTTTTACAAACACTCTATGATTCAATGTCATAATCATGATAAATAGATATATTAAAATTTTATAAACAAGATAATGAATAAAAATTTAATTGAGGATTCAAGTTATTCATTTAATAATAATGAACACAATTTTAAAAGATATAAAACATTATCCTAATCCTATGATATATGTTATTTTAATATAAAATTATATTTTTCCTTTACGTTGAATAAATTATTTCAAAGATGAATTTTGGTTTTCCATGTGTCATAATGACCAATAAACATCCATCCTTAATTATCAATATATAAATTTCATATGAATAATGTTATTCATAATCATTAGAGTAACTAAAAAATTAATAATTGTATTTTCCTAAAATTCACCTCCCAATTATTTATATAAGAACCCCTTTCTACTCATATCCAAAACACTTTCCTTTACTGAAATCAATATAAATACCAATATAAAATCCCATTGAAATATATTTACTACTTTATTCTTTCAAAAATTCACTCTAGTTTATTTTCATTTCAATACTATAGAAGCACCACAAAAACCAATCTATGTGTTAATAGTCCCATATTTCATCTACAAACCCAAATTTTAAAAAATCAATTTAATATCTAATGTATATACCTTGGTTAATATAATTATATCTTGTTTCAAAATGTTTGACACTTTATCTAAGGGATTTTACACATTCCCCCTCATCAAATTATTTTCCATAAGTTGTTTCTATATCAACTTAAGGGTTCCCAAATCACTCATTATTTTTTTATTTCCTATTTTTTATATAAAACAATTTCAAAAATTATTGTATTTTATTATAATAGTTTTTATTAAATTTATTATGATCCATTGGATAAAATTTTTATGATATATCTCATATTACCTCTAAAAGAAAACATTTTCATAAGTTGTTATACTGTCAAAATATAGGATTTCAAATCCATAAATTATCATTTTATTTTCCCTCGTTCTCCTTTCAAAAAAGGTAATCATAAAGAGTATCCATTAAAAAGTATTTAATTTTTAATAAAGAATTATTTTATAAATTATAAATATTAGTTTTTATTTAGTTCTATTAGTCACATTATAATATCATTCCTTGTCTATAGTGCTTTTATACTACCTAAGTGAATGATAATGTTTTATTTTCACTTATACCTTTTTAAACTATATTTAAAAGATTATTTATTGATTGTATATAACATTAATAATCAAATAATATCCTGTTATGATTTTGGAATGAAAAAATAGTTATGATTATAATTCTATTAAAAGTAAACAATACATTTTATTTAAAGCTTTTAAAAAAATAATGTGGATAAACACTAGTTCATTTTGAACTTGTTTGTTTAACTTATTAATCTATTTAAAACCTATTCTTTTGTAATGACGTTAAAACCTAACCTATATACTTCTAGAGCCTATGGAACCATTTCAATTAATTAATAGATAAAAAAATTCATAATAATGGAAATAATTAATATGATTTTATTATTCAAATTTTTGATTATTAAGAACCTATTTGGTACCCAATGTAATAGTTTCATTCAAAATATCCACTCTTTTCATGTATTTTCCCCCATTTTTTTCTCTTATCTTATATTTTTATCTAAAACATTTTAATTTATAACTGCCTATTTTCCATTATATTTGATGAATTCAAAGTCTCTTTTCCTCACTTATGTTTTTATAAATCATACATTTCTTTTTTTATAAGTGTTATTTCCCATTATTTTTTTTGTTATTAAGGACATTATTTCTCTCAACCTAAATATATATGTCCTATTTTTCAATATTTCTTATATTCTTCCTTTATATACAATATTATTAACTTATATTCAATTTTTATAGGGATAAACATATTTTTTTTCCAACTATGTTTTATTTATTTCAAAACTAGTAAAGTGTGAATTTCATTTGTTTACCAATACATTATTACTCTATAATATTCCTCAAATTTAAATATATTTCTTATAAAATTAATTTATTAGTCATTTTTATTATAAAATATTATATTATAAATTGTTTTTCTATATATATTTAAACTATTTTATGAAACTGACTTGTTTTTCAATTTTTATGACAGGGCCAAAAAATTTTATTAAAACCTTTGTCATGTTTTATTGTCTATTTTACATTATATTATTAAAAAAATTTACATTCAGATAAATTATTTATATCACATTCAATAATTATTATTCTATTATAAAATCATAGTTTTCATTAAAAACAATTGTAAATTTATGTCCCCCAAAAAAATTGTACCCCCATATTTATTTCAAATTTTTGTAAATACTGAGAAATTGTTTTATTAAAACATACAAAAATTTCTTATCTTACTATAAAAGATTATTCATACATGTGAATAATTTATTTCATTCCACTAATTAGACTGTTTATCACATTGTATTTCCTTTAATGGAATATTCCTCATAAATAGATACAATCTCAACGCAATCCGTTAATTTATTATCCAAGATCCTATGTATATGTAGCATTGTGGAAATTAAATAAAAATGAGATAAATAACCAAAAAATTCCATTTTTATTATTTATCATCAACCATACATATATATAACCTTTATTCTCGTGTGTTTATTTATGAATACCCTATGGTACATTCTTTTGACCAAAGGTTGTTTTGTATCCATACATTCGATTGATAGGGGAAATTATTGACTAATATGCATACCCATTGTTATATTTGGTGAATTTCATTATACATAATTTCATTTTTTAATTGTTTTTACAAAATAATTAAATTATTACATATGGTACGTTTTTGTAATGGTTTAATTCTAAAATGAGTTTTACATAATTTTTAAAATTTCTTCATGCACTTATAGCCTAAAAATGTATGGATGTATCATTAGGATTAAGGGTTTCTTGAAATTTATTTAAACGTACAATATATTAGGTAGTGTCTTATATCTCAAGAGATCCATATAAATTGACATGGTGAATTTGATCAATCTTCAAGGTTATGATGTATTTTTGGTGAGCGTTAATCAATGATTCTGATTACTTAGAGATGATCCATCGTATATGTTTAGAATTACATGATTATGTATCTACTACATTCCTACATTATTAGGAAATGCCTACCATTGTGGATAGTGGTATGATTCCCACCCAGGAGGTATAACATTCCTTAGAGTTTCCTCATATATTTATGTTATGGATTTAAAAAAATTGAATATAAATTTCATATTATGATATATAATATTCTCTCATGGCTCATGATCACTTCATATGAGTTCATGATCATGATCCTTTATGAACTCCATTTATATTAAGAAAATTCCCCTTGATTTATTATGGTCTAATGATAAATACTCAACGTTTCATTGATATAATTTTACCCCATAATAATATTTAAATTCACCACTTTCTTATAGTTCAACTTTCCCCAACTTGATCATTGGTGTAAAAGAAAGTTTTCCTGATTTATAATGTTCTATGATGAAGGGTTTGATTAATTTTTTTAGTTGATGACGTAACAAGAACCTAGTTCCCAAAGACACTAACCGTTGGATTTTTTTGATTTTGTTATAATTTAATATTTTTTGAAAAAAATATGTGTCTTTTTAACTAGATCTAGAAGTGAGTGTCTGAGGAATGTAATTTGGGAATTTGTGATGCATATGATTATTTTTAGAATTATTATTGTTTTTTCTATATATCCTTAACCATAGGCTCTAATATATTAGGATAAGTATAACTAGTATGACTGAATATGGTGAAATTTTATATTCAATTTATGGTATGTGAAATTATAACTTCTCAATAGCAATTGTTTAAGATAAAATCATTCCTAATACCATGGTTCATTAAAATTAGATGAAAATTTTATTAGAGATTATGGATGAGTAAAAATGAGAGGGTGAAATTTTTTAGAAAGGTTAAATATAACAACCTAAAATTTCAATTAAAATTTTACCTTAGTTTTTGTAAATAGAATGTGTGAATTTATATTATATGAACCCGTAATTTCTTTAAATAATTATTTATATTTCAATTAGTAATGAAATTTTATAAAATAAATATAAATATTATATCTTTTATCCTTAATTAATGATAACAAAACTCTTTATTTCTCTAAATTATATATTCCCAAAAATAAATATTATATCCATTAGTAATATATTAAATACAAAATTGAAATTATTATATAATAATTAAATTTTATTAATAATAATTAATTAGAATCATGGAATTATAAAATATATTCTATTAAATTTAAGATTTTTTGCACATATATTTTTATTTTATAAATAAATATTCATATATATATTCTTATTTTCATACTGATATTTAAATTTTAATTAATCATTCAAACCGTAATTTTTTTATAAATCATGATAAAAGCTTTAAATGTCTTTTAATTTTAACATACAAATGTTGATATTATATTAACAATTTGTAAAAATAAAATGACATTTAATATGGATTATAAGATAAATATAACATGTAAAGTAATTTTTTTATACCAAGATAATAATTTATATGTCATTTATAAAATTACATTTAAAACCATTTTTATCAATATTTTATGATATAGTTTCCATGTCCCCTCGGTAACACCCCATGATTTCATAGTACTTTATATCGTTAAAGTAATTCAATTACTTGCACTGCATGCAACAATATGTTCGAGTGCACCACAACTTACTTATCTAACCATTCAAAAAGTTTTTATGAATAGTATTGACTAAATTTTGAATCGTATATACTCTATAAAGTTTTAACATCCATATTATGCGTTTCATAGAAATAATATAATAAAAATTCATTTTTCCAAATAAAAGAAGTATTTTTCAAAAAAAGAAATTTTACCACCATTTAATGGGGAACCCTTTTTAAAACCAATATTTGACACTTTTATATATTTAATTTAATGAAATAAAATTCTTCTTTAGAAGAGGGACATAAAAATTTAGTTTTGATAAATTTTTGGTACTTTTCTGATAACTTTTATATTTTGACTAATAGCGAAAAATGCTATGTATTAATTGAAAACTACTTTTTTAATCAAAATAATTTATAGTCTTAAATTTTAAATTTAAAAGGTTTTTAATTATAATTATATTATATTTTTATCATTTAATAAAATGTAGTTCATTATATGTAATTTTACATTTAAATTTGACATAAACACATGTCAATATTTTGATAGATTTATTTTTTAAAAACCCACTTTTTGGTTTTGACCACTGGAATTAATTTTAAACTAATAAATAAATCATATATGTATTGAATTTTTTAAAATAGGAATCATTTTTTAATTTGGAATATCAAAATTACCTTAGGGAAATGTTTTGGTATTTTTCTGAAAACATTCAAATTTTTTAAGAATAGTAAAAAACATTGGGTTATTATTTAAAACCGACATTTTATTTAAATAATTAGTTAATTTATGTTAATTTATTTTAAGTCAAAATAGATATATAATACCTATATAAGTTCAATGTAAATTATTTAAGTCATTTTATAATATGTTTAGATATATAAAATTTATTGAACTTTTTACCGTCTTTTATCCCCTCCTAGGAGAATTTTCAAATCTACATAAAACATAATTTTACCGCTTATGTGAGTTGAATTTCAAAACTCTGAGAGACATGGTTAATATAAGTATGTAAAATTTGGTTCAATAAGATGAAAATAGTTTTTGGTGAATAGTTACTTTTGACATTTATTTATCACGGATAAAATTAAATAGGGTAATTAAGGGAAAAAATGATATCATAATTACCCTAAAACATGTCTTAATTATATTGAATAAGTATAATTATACCAAAAATACCTTATAAATAAAATATGAACCCATTTGGTCCACTTGGATAAGATTAAGACATTTATTATTATTTTATTTAAAGAATAGTTAAAAGAGTTAAATTCAATGTTTAATAACTAAACCATTTTTAATATAGAGTTATACATAAGATAAAATAGACTATAAATATTCATTATAAATATAACATAATTCCTACATAATGGTATATTATTTATACTTTTTAGAAATTAAATAATTTAATTTATTTATGACACAATGATGATACAGTAATTACCTTATTAGTAAATGATTAAAATAATTGGTATTATAAATATAAAAATAAATGTAAATTGAGACTTATGATGAATTACACTAATTTTATAGGTTAATATGAAATGTTAGGGTTGGTTAGGTAAATTTTATTCAATGTTATATAGTTTATATGAATTAAAAAAACTCAAATACCAAATAGTGTCAAAATTTTCATAATAGAGTTTTTAAAACAAATATTTTATTATTTATTGATATAATATTCTTTTGTAAAGACCCTTAAAATTCAAGGGAAATTTTTTTTCTTCTAATTTTTTTGGGTCTTTACAAGAACGCAGTTTCTGAAGGCGCCTGATTCCGAGGCCCGGTGTGGCCGGAATCAATTTCCGAAGTTTGGCTCGGGTACGTTTAGTGAACGAATGAGCGGGTTTTTCTAACTTTTGAACCGGTGCTCGAAATCGAATTCCGAGGGCACCGATGGAATCGCAGCGCCGATATTTGATTAGAAACGCCTCTTTCGGAGTTGCGTTTGCTCGATTGTGCTTTTTAATTTTTGGGGTTTAAGTTAAGAAATAAAATAAAGTTGTACGACAATTTAATTTCATTTCACTTAAAGCCGCTTAAAGGCCACTTTAAGCTACTTAAGCTGGGTTGAAGTGGATAGGGTGCAATTCAAAATATCCTACCCACTTGGTAGGATATTTGTGAGGTGGGACTCACATGAGCCCCACCGTTTCTTTTCTTCTTAAGTAACGCAACCGCACCCCCTATTAAACGAAGTCAACCGACGCATTTCCTTAATTTCATAAAGCCTCTATTTAATTGGGCAGTTAAGTTTTACAATTAATTCTTTGAAATTAATAGTGAGGGTTACGTCGTTTGAATTTTGAAATCTTTGGCAGAAAGTAATAAAATAAGGCCTTAGCCGCATTTTATTTTTGGGTTGGGAAGCGTTGCGCTGAGTTTTGCTCTCCTCCTCCTCCTTTGCGAAGAACGCGAAGAACGCACCACCTCTGACGAAAAACGCTCGTTTAACTTCCACGGAATTTTCCCCTTCCGCGGCGAGACTCTTCAACGGATCTTCTTTTCCCCTTCATCATCAACGGATCGACGAACAAGCTCAGAAATGGAATCGGGTAGCGAGCGATGACGGCTTCGCCTTCCCTCGAGTCGGACGAATGCCGACGTCCCCCTTCGACGTCATCCTCCTCGCGATGCCATACCGCGACGAACCTCGAACGATGACGCCTCCTTACAATCGGCTTATACCCAAGGTATGGGTTCGACTATTTTAAGTTGGTGATTCTTTCCTTCGAATATGAAAGATAAATCTGTCGGCCATGTTCCAATTTTTTTTTAAATTAAAAATTGTGAAGGTTAAACGATTTGGCCGATTGCTATCATTTTAATGGGAGGGGATCAGACCGCACGAACATGGCTGATTCCCCACCCCTTTTTTTAATCCTTGGTTGAATAGCAAAGACGACATTGTACCGTCGCACCACGCATGAATGGGAGGAAAAACGGTAGGAGCGGGCCGCGATGAAGAAACGCGGCGTCTTCGCGCCGCGCTGAGGATTGCGAACAAGGCCGCGGCCGGAGTCGGGCCGCGGCGGAAGGGCACGGCGCCGTCACGCCCTGCCGGACGGATTCGCGGCCATCTTCGAAGTGCCGGCCGGAAAAACCGGCCGCCGAAGAACACGAAGGAGGCGGCCAGAACCCCGGCCATCGGCACCGGAAGACGCAGGACCGCGGGGCCCCCGCGGCGAGAAACCGGCCAGTCCTGCGCTGGAAGACCATTACTGGTAGAAATCCGGGGGGTTACACCCCCCAGTGTTACAAGGCGCGGCCCCCTTAATGGGGGCCGCCGTTTTCATAAAGGAGGGGTAACACCCCTCCCTTGGCGCATGTGCGGCGCAAAGGCCACGCTGGCCGCGTGCACTGGCCGTGCTAGCCGCACTGCCGCGCCGCCGGCCGGGTCGGGTCGTCGGGCCGGGTCGACCCGGTTCTGGTTGGCCCAGGGGGTACTGGCCCGGGCCGGGCCGGGCCCAGACCCCCCGTACTCGGACTTTTCCGTTCAAACGCTCATAAATGGGGCTATATGACTCCTAATGGTGCGCCGTCAGAGGCGATGCGATCCTTCGAACGAGACGGTCGTTTCGGTATATTGCACTCAAGGTTTTGGAATACTTTGGGTTCGGTAGGGTTGGTTCGGATACGAAACCAACCGGTCCCTCGGAGCGGAAACGCTTATATCTTTAGCTCCGGACGTCCGATTGATGTGCCGTTGATTTTGATGGATTCCTCTAAGTGAGAAAGATCTTTTGGCTTACTCCGCTCGAGGTTTGGATGCCGTCAGAGTGCAGTTAGGTTGGTTCGCTCGCGAAACCAACTGGGCCCCTGGAACGAAAAAGCCAATAACTCACACACCGGGCATCAGATTGACGCGCCATCTGTCTCGTTGTTTACCTCTTGATGAGATGGAACTTTTGGAATACTTCTCCCGAGTTTTGGATACAGTGGGATAGTGGCCGGGTTGGATCATTCCTGAAATCCAACCGGGCCCCTGGATCGGGAAAGCTGATATCTTTCAGACAGGACGTCCATTTGACGAACCGTCAGCGGCATTGATGATCACGTTGAGAAATGGTCCCTATGAGTATACCATATGAGATTTCGGGGTATAGTTGAGATATGGCTGGGATTGGTTCGCTCACGAAACCAACCGGGCCCCTGGGACGAAAAGGCTAGTAACTCACAGACCGGGCGTCCGATTGACGCGCCGTATGTTACGTTGAGACCCCTATGACGAGGCGGTCCTTTGAGATACTTCTTAGTGGGACTTTGAGATACTTGGAGTATCGACCTGTAGCTCGTGGAGCGGACCCTCCCGGAGACGATCTTGCGGAGTACGGAGACCGTGTAGCCGACTGAGATCTGACGACTGCTTGACCGACTCGACTTGGAGTCAGTCGAATAGCCCAGTGGACGGAGCACTACTTGTGAGGTGCAGATCCATGGCGGACAGAGCACTACCTCTGTGACAGTGTAGACCTGCGGTACTCATCCGGAGAGTACCTCAGCATGCTACTAGGGGGTGTGCACTACTGTGTTTGGGTGACATACCTCGGTGGGAAGCACTACTGTATTTGGGTGGCTGACCCACGATACTCGACATGAGGAGTACCTCAGCAGTATTAGGTTAGTGAGCAGTACCTTGGAGTCGTGACAAGACCATTGTACACTCTAGAGACGAAGCTCTTCAGCAGTTACGGTTTCGATAATGAAAATCCTGGTTTGAGCTGAGACTTTTGACCATTGTGTTTACCTCATGATTAAGATGGGTCACTTGATAAATTAGGTATATGTATGGGAATATACCTGGGTAGTGTTTATCCGTTGATTTCACAATCCTTGTGTTTCCTCATGATTGAGATGGGTTATTTGATAACTTAGGAATATGTAAGGGCATATAAATAAGTAGACGATATCTGTTGACATCTTCTTTGTAGTTATCCTTGTTGGTTTTAGTGAGACCTTGAGGGTCTCGGGGTCCCTACTGAGTATCGTTATACTCACCCCTACACGAGCTATGCCCGCACCTCGTTGTGTTGGTTGCAGACGACGGGCAGTGCTGACGGAGGCTGAGTGTTCTAGGACTGGACGGTACCTGGAGGTGGACTACACGACGAGTCAGTACCCGGAGGTGGACTACATGACGAGAAAACACACAAAGGAGGTTGACGTACGAGAGCGTGGAGGAGGCTATCTGTACCTACCCTTCAGGTAGGATCCGTGGTGGACGACCAGGAGCTGCGCCATCTGTACCTACCATTCAGGTACGATCCGAGGAGGACGACCCAGAAGCCGCTTCCGTCCTTCCAGCTGTTATCTTTTCTTTTGTACTTGTTCAGTTGTAGTTGTACTTTTTTTGGGTTTGTATCTTGGCCCATTTACTTTTCATAACTTCTCTTGTACTTAGAGTTTACTTTCTCTGCTTGCTTACTCTGTGGTGCTTGTTTTCTTTTATAAAGGTAATGCCTTCCCAGTTATCGGTATTTACTCCTTTGGTGAGAGTCACCAGCCCCTGGCCTATGGAAGGCGGGCTTGGGGTAGTCACGACACGGGCCCCGATGATGGGTCGTGACAATTGGTATCAGAGGAGTCGGTTCTACCGCAGAACTTATAACTCTGATATTTTCTTTCTGTGAAGCAATAGTGTTAAGAGTACCGAGTGTGGTTTTTAGTTCAGGGAGTCCAGTGTTGGTGCGGGCGGCCGACGTATCCATGCACCAGGACCCTGACAACTGAATTCCGACTTTGTGCACGAAAACACTGATTGCATGTGTGTTTTCCAGAAGTTTTATTTAAATATCAGCTCAAACCAGGTCAGCTCACTAGGTATAATTGTTTGACTGTGTTATGTTGTTTCTTTCAGGATGCCTTTTCTCGGACGACCAGCTACAGCCCTGAGGGATGTGCGCACTGACAGCCTGCCGAGCGACGAGGCTTCGGTACAGGTCCCTCTTGCAGTTGAGGCACCAACGGAGGCACCATCGGTACTACCATATGTTGGACCACCGATGCCACCATCCCCAGCAGTAGGCGATGCACGCCACTTGAGTGCACTGCACGAGTTCCAGCGCCATAGGCCACCCATGTTCTGGGGAGAGATGGACCCGCAGGCGGCTGAGGATTGGCTGGAGGCTGTGGTGAGAGTCTTCAGGCTAGTGGGGACACTGGCAGAACTCATGGTGATCTTTGCTGCCATCCTTCTTCAAGCAGCAGCAGGCAGGTGGTGGAGCCACTTGTTCCAGTTTTGCGACGGGATGACCTTCGCATGGGAATACTTCGAGACCTTCTTCAGGGTGGAGTTTGTTCCAGTAGCTCTACACCCCGAGCGTGTACAGGAGCTTTTTCCTTTTCCGCGTGTTTTTCGATCAGTAGCCGAGTCATCTGTGGGTAGTAGACCGATGATGCAAGGGTCTAGGAGGACCAGACCAGAAGTTAGACGATCTCGGGTTTTAGGACCGGTGGTGCGGGGCACCCGGGGTGGGAACAGAGCTAGGCGTGCCAGAAACAGGTTGTGTTACTCATGCGGCGGAAAGGGTCACCTGGCACGTGACTGCCCGACTCCTCATACAGTTGATCTGCAGGCTATGAAGCGGCGGGTTCTTGAGCAACAGCCGAGCAGTGGACAAGGAAGTAGAGCTCCGGGAGCAGGTGGACGGGAGAGGAACTAGTGGATACGTCCCTTGTGCTTCTAGTTCCATGTTTCTGTTGTATTCGTGTCTTTGTACTATGAGCTGTAGTAATAAAAAAAGACACTTATCTTTGTTTGCTTTCTTGTCCTTTTGTTTGGTTAATTCTGAGTGGTTCCGATTAAAACAGTTGACTTGACCCTCACTTTAGAGATTTCTACTGGAGGAGACCCAGTGACCTCACACTGATGCTGACAGTGTGACTCGACCCTTGGAGGCGAGAGTGACAGTTGGATCTCTTGGTAGTTACGTCGAGGACTTACGACGTCATCCATGGCATGAATACGTCATTCATGTCAGGATTGACTGTATTAGGAAATGGGTGTGGTTCATCCAAGGGATGAGACCGAGTTTCTCTTTTCAGCAAAGGAGAAATTTTAGCAGCTCTTCAGATCGTAGGCAAAGAAGGTGCAGATCATCCAGGAGCGGATGAAGACTGCACGGTGCAGTAAGAAACATGAGACTGGCACCAGTCTTAGAGACACGGGCATGTTATATGTTTCAAGAAGTGGAGGCTTTAAGGATATATGAGTCTACGAAGAAGCAGACGTGGAGGCAGACCTAGGAGAGCTGTATGAGGTGCTGTACATCTTAACATGCTACAACCACCCGCCTTAGTTATCCCCGCCAGGCTCAGGGAGCTGGATGGCGGTGGAAGAGTGCGGCTGTGTGCGGTCAAGGAGTGTGACCCAATGGCTCTAAAAAAATGATTCAAGGGACAGTCTGTGTCCACTACTAGCTGCTGTAGTAACAGACTTCGATATGAATCATTCCTCGCATTCACAAATCTTGTTCCAGACCTAGAGTTTCCGGTAAGCCGTGGACTTGACCCTCACGTCTGGAGATACCTTGGGAGATGACTCGATAATCACACTTACGCGGACGGTGTGGTTAGACCCATGAGGTGAGAGTTTCGGTTGGAATCTCTTGGTGGCAGTGTCGAGGCCTTACGACGTTATTTTATGAATTGAATGGGCAGTAACTGTTCATACTCAAATTGACGGTTTTAGGGAAATGTCGGGATGGGTTTTCCTTGGTCAGCGAAAAGGAAACCCCAGGTAGCACGAGATAAACTCTTTCACATGAGGGTGCGACCGATCACTCTTGAGTCAGTCAACCATACCCTCGTGGCAGCAGTGTTTTGAGTTTCAGTTCTAATAGAAAATGGAGACCTCTGGAGTTCGAGGATGACGATCACGTCCTTATACGGGTCTCACCTCGACGAGGATTACGGAGATGTGGCCAAGGCGGCAAGTTTTCTCCAAGGTTCAACAGACCTTTCTAGGTCTTCAGTTGGGTAGGCGGGGTGGTTTACCGCTTGACCCATCCACCTCAGTTGCACCAGGTGCACGACGACTTCCACGTATCTAAACTGAGGAGATACGTGCTCGACCCTTCGCATATCATCGACCATGAGGAGATGAAGGATGCCGATGGAGTGTCTTTTACGGAGGTTCCAGTGGGAATCGAGGATCGACAGGAGCAAATCCTTCGAGGACGGCCTATTCCTCGTGTGCACTTTCACGGGTAGTACAGGAACCTCCGGGTGAGCACACGGGATCGGAAGGCTCAGATGCGTGCTCAGTACCGTTTTTGTATCCCTAGTTTATGTTAAATATTTACGAGGACGTAAAGCCCTGAGGTGGGAGTAATGTAAAGACCCGTAAAATTCAAGGGAATTTTTTTTTCTTCTAATGTTCTTTGGGATTTTACAAGAACACAGTTTCTGACGGCGCCTGATGCCGAGGCACGGTGGGCCCAGAATCAATTTACGAAGTTTGGCTCGGGTACGTTAAGTGAACGAACGAGCGGGTTTTTCTATCTTTTGAACCAGTTCTCAGAATCGAATTCCAAGGGCACCGATGGAATTGCAGCGCCGGTATTTGCTTAGAAACACCTTTTTCGGAGTTGCATTTTCTCGGTTGTGCTTTTTAATTTTTGGGGTTTAAGTTAAGAAATAAAATAAAGTTGTACGATAATTTTATTTCATTTCACTTAAAGCCTCTTAAAGACCACTTTATTCTACTTAAGATGGGTTGAAGTGGATAGGGTGCAATTCAAAATATCCTACCCACTTGGTAGGATATTTGTGAGGAGAGACTCACACGAGCCCCACCATTTCTTTTCTTCATAAGTAACGCACCCACACCCCCTATTAAACGAAGTCAACCGACGCGTTTCCTTAATTTATTAACACCTCTATTTAATTAGGCAGTTAAGTTTTACAATTAATTCTTTGAAATTAATTGTGAGGGTTACGTCGTTTGAATTTTGAAATCGTTGGCGGAAAGCAATAAAATAAGGCCTTAGCCTCATTTTATTTTTGGGTTGGTAAGCGTTGCGCTGAGTTTTCCTCTCCTCCTCCTCCTTCGCGAAGAACGCGAAGAGTGTGCCACCTCTAACGAAGAACGCTCGTTTTCCTTCGACGGAATTTTTCCCCTTCCGTGGCGAGACTCTTCAACGGATCTTCTTTTTCCCCTTCATCGTCAACGGATCGACGAAAAAGCTCAGAAATGGAATCGGGTAGCGAGCGACGACGGCTTCGCCTTCCCGTGAGTCGGAAGAACGCCGACGTCCCCCTTTGACATCATCATCCTTGCGACGCCATACCGCGACGAACCTCGAACGACGAAGCCTCCTTCCAATCGGCTTATACCCAAGGTAGGGGTTCGACTATTTTAAGTTGGTGATTCTTTCCTTCGAATATGAAAGATAAATCTGTCGGCCATGTTCCAATTTTTATTTAAATTAAAAACTGTGAAGGTTAAACAATTTGGCCAATTGCTATCATTTTAATGGGAGGGGATGGGACCACACGAACACGGACGATTACCCACCCCTTTTTTTAATCCTTGGTTGAATAGCAAAGACGACATTGAACCGTCGCACCACGCATGAACGGGAGGAAACGCGGTAGGAGCGGGCCACGATGAAGAAACGCGGCGCTGTCGCGCCACGCCGAGGATTGAGAACAAGGCCGCGGCTGGAGTCGGGCCGCGGTGGAAGGGCACGACGCCGTCACGCCATGCTGGACGGATTGACGGCCATCTTGGAAGTGGCCGTCGGAAAAACCGGTTGCTAGAGAACACGAAGGAGGCGGTCGGAACCCCGGCCGCCGGCACTGGAAGACGCGGGACAGCGGGGTCCCGCGGAGAGAAACCGGCCGGCCCCACACTGCCTGGCCGTTACTTGAAGAAATACGAGGGGTTACACCCCCCGGTGTTACAAGGTGCGTCCCCCTTAATGGGGGCCGCCGTTTTCATAAAGGAGTGGTAACACCCCTCCCTTGGCGCATGTGCGGCGCAAAGGCCGCGCTGGCCGCGCTGGCCGCACCGCCGTGCCGCCGCGCTAGCCGCGCCGCCACACCGCCTCCTGGGTCGGGCCGTCGGGCCGGGTCGACCCGGTTCGGGTCGGCCCAGGGGGTACTGGGCCGGGCCGGGCCGGGCCCAGACCCCCCGTACCCGGACTTTTCCATTCAACGCTCATAACTAGGGCTACGGGCCTCGGAACGGCGCGCCGTCAGCGGCTATGCGATCCTTGGAATGAGACGATCGTTTCGGAATATCACACTCAAGGTTTCGGAATACTTTGGGTTCGGCCGGGTTGGTTCGGATACGAAACCAACCGGGCCCTCGAAGTGGAAACGCTTATATCATGATCTCCGGACGTCCGATTGTTGTGCCGTCGATTTTGATGGATTCCTCTAAATGAGACGGATCTTTTGGCTTACTCCGCTCGAGGTTTGGATGTCGTCGGAGTGCGGTCGGGTTGGTTCGCTCACGAAACCAACCGGGCCCCTGGAACGAAAAAGCCAATATGTCACAGACCGGGCGTCAGATTGACGCGCCGTCTGTCTCATTGTTTTCCTCTTGATGAGATGGAACTTTTGGCATACTTCTCCCGAGTTTTGGATACAGTTGGATAGTGGCCGGGTTGGATCGTACCTGAAATCCAACCGGGCCCCTGGATCAGGAAATCTGATATCTTTCAGACAGGACATTTGTTTGACGAACCGTCAGTGGAGTTGATGATCACGTTGAGAAACGGTCCCTATGAGTATACCCTATGAGAGTTTGGGGTACAGTTGAGATACGGCTGGGATTGGTTCGCTCACGAAACCAACCGGGCCCTTGGGACGAAAATGCTAGTAACTCACAGACTGGGCGTCCGATTGACGCGACGTCTGTTACGTTGAAACCCCTATGACAAGGCGGTCCTTTGAGATAATTCTTCGTTGGACTTTGAGATACTTGGAGTATCGACCTGTAGCTCGTGGAGCGGACCCTCCCGGAGACGAGCTTGCGGAGTACGGAGACCGTGTCGCCGACTGAGACCTGACGACTGCTTGACCGACTCGACTTGGAGTGAGTCGACTAGCCCAGTGGACGGAGCACTACTTGTGAGGTACAGACCCATGGAAGACGGAGCACTACCTGTGTGACAGTGCAGACCCACGGTACTCGTCCAGAGAGTACCTCAGCAGGCTACTAGGGGGTGTGCACTACTGTGTTTGGGTGACATACCTCGGCGGGAAGCACTACTGTGTCTGGGTGGCTGACACGCGGTACTCGACAGGAGTAGTACCTCAGCAGTCTTAGGTTAGTGAGCAGTACATCGGAGTCGTGACAGGACCACTGTACACTCCAGAGATGGAGCTCTTCAGTAGTTACGGTTTCGATAAAGAAAATCCTGGTTTGAGCTAAGACTTTTGACCTTTGTGTTTACCTCATGATTTAGATAGGTCACTTGATAACTTAGGTATATGTATGGGCATATACCTGGGTATTGGTTATCCGTTGATTTCACAATCCTTGTGTTTCCTCATGATTGAGATGGGTAACTTGATAACTTTGGAATATGTAAGGGAATATACCTAAGTAGAGGTTATCTGTTGAGATCTTCTTTGTGGTTATCCTTGTTGGTTTTACTGAGACCTTGAGGGTCTCGGGGTCCCTACTGAGTATCGTTATACTCACCCCTACACGGGCTATGCCCGCACCTCGTTGTGTTGGTTTCAGACGACGGGTAGTGCTGACGGAGGCCGAGTGTTCGAGGACTGGACGGTACCCGGAGGTGGACTACACGACGAGTCAGTACCCGGAGGTGGACTACATGACGAGATGACAGATGGAGGAGGTTGATGGACGAGAGCGTGGAGGAGGATATCTGTACCTACCCTTTAGGTAGGATCCATGGTGGACGACCAGGAGCTGCGCCATCTGTACCTACCCTTCAGGTAGGATCCGAGGAGGACGACCCAGGAGCCTCTTCCGTCCTTCCAGCTGTTATCTTTTCTGTTGTACTTGTTCAGTTGTAGTTGTACTTTCTTTTGGGTTTGTATCCTGGCCCATTTACTTTTCAGCACTTCTCTTGTACATAGTGTATACTTTCTCCGCTTTCTTACTCTGTGGTGCTTGTTTTCTTTTATAAAAGCAATGCCTTCCAATTTATCGAGATTTACGCCTTTGGTGCTAGTCGCGAGCCTCTGGCCTATGGAAGGTGGGCTTGGGGTAGTCACGGCATGGGCCCCGAGGACGGGTCGTGACAACTTTAAAATCTATGGTTAGGGAAAAGTACTTAGTTAATGTTATATATATTAATAATGAACCACATGGGGTTCTCTTGGCTTGTTATAGTATGTTTATTAACCATAAAATATAAAAATACAAAGAGACATGGTAAATGTCACACTATTTAACTAAGAGTTAAATCTAAAAGATAAAGTTAATATGATAAAATATACCTATCTAAAACATATTGGTTGAGAGGTTCTAGAACCATAACCACCTAATCCATTAATCAATTTATTTGGGTTCCATTATAAACCATAAGTTATTATGTTATAAAATTACATTTCAATCTTTTCCTAAAGTGACCCTCACCTCTCTTTTAAAAGGTCGCTTCCCATTCTCTTAATTTCACGCTTCCAAGAATTTTGGCTTGGCCAATCCTGCCCAAATATCCTCCAAACATTCCTCCCTTCATCCTATATGCCTAAATTTGGTCAAAAATCCAACCTAACAAGCCCTTTTGATCAAATCAAAATGAAGAACCCAAATAAGAGGTAAATATTTGATCACCTCTTTCACGTTATTTTATTTTTCCAATTCATCATTCATTGTTTTATACATTATAAAATAATAAATCCATTATCTTCTATATACTGTGATGTTATTATAAATATGGTACAACCATATTCATTACTCTATCAAACATATGAATGACAAATTCACCATACGTGCGTACGTATGACATACTGTTTCCACGTCATGGTGTAGTTTTTTATTCAAACACTTCATTATTAGGATGGGTATAATAATGATTATAACTAATTGAAAAAATAAATATAACATTTTAATGATTCTGTATATATGATATAACATCCAATTACTTAATATTTCACCATCAATATAATGATATTTTCTCCCGTGTGTATGGACGGATTACCATCCCCATGACGCGATGAGATTCATTTCCACATTCACCATTCAATGATGATTATAAAATATATATTATTAATAAATATGTAATATATGACAAAATAATTTTATTGGAAGGGTATATATATATACATATATATATATACATATATCTTATTCACATTGTTCTGTTCAATACGATATGAAAACGGAATCAATGTTTATGCATAAGTACAGCATATCGTCTCCATAAACGGTGTTTTCAATTTCAAATATAGGTCTATTATACATATTTATTTTCTAAATATATATGATATATAAATCATGTTTTATATTATGTATGTATTTAAATCCTGACCTAGGTGATACAATCAAGCATAATGAGTTTAAACATGTACGATACAGAAAGCCATTATTACCCAAAATATTAATTTAACATGGAAATTATTATTAAATAGGTAGTATACAGTCTTAAATGAATCATGTATGATTTCATAAATATTAAAATGGTTTTGGTATAATTTAATGACATACTACATTCTTTATATAGTTGGATAAACGTACTCCTGACTACTGGAAAGTGTAAGGTAAGGGTTAATATCACAATCTCTTTATTATCCGAAGTTGTTTTTACGTAAGTAACTACGAGTATATCATTATTATGCATTTATATAGTTTATAAAAGAGTTTTCAAAGGGATATTGTTTAATGTAATTTGTTACTAAAATGTCATTTTAAAATTTTAAAATATTTATTCTTCTAAATCATTCACATTAATTTCAATGTTTTAAAAATGGTTTTTAAAGATTTATTTATATGGACATAATTTCTTTTAAATATCAATTCCATTCAAATGTTTTAAATTGGTATGGGAAACTTTGATTCAAAAATGAATTTAAATGTCTTACTTTATATATTGTGTGACTTTAAAATGTTTTCATGAAAAAGAGATATTTTTCTCAAAGAGTTTTACAAATCATTTTCATCTATCTCAGCATCCTTTGATGGATTTTTAACTTCTTTGAAGATAATTTATTATGACACAAATCTTCCATATTGTATTGATAACTTTTTTATATGTTTTACTATGGATGTGTAATTTTAATACCATTCATGGTTTATAGATAGAGTATTGACATTTCATATGCTAGTTTTAATACAGATGTTTATGTTATATTTATATCTTTTCATATTATAAATACATTGGACTTAGTAAGTGATCGGTGGAGCCCTCTCTACCTCCTCAATGCATCGGTAGGTCCCATGAGACAAACTGATTTTTTGGCACAAGGATATGACTCAATATTATTTTTAGTATTGGCACAAGGTCTTGACTATGTGGTTATGAAGTCTGGCATTATGCATTCAATCATTATGTGTAATGTCTTGGATTTTTCCATGTATTATTTTAATATTATATGGAAATTATTTCCAGACCAGGATTTGAGACGAAATGCAGTTCCGAGGTCCAGTGATCCCGGAAAAAATGTTTGAATTTAATTAAATAATTAAACAACACCCACATGGGGTTTTCCTGAAAAAGTGGAATAACTCTTGAAAGGGTGCCCGGATAAAACATCTGAGGGAACCGTTACGTTCAGAGCAGAAATTTTACCTTAGATGAGGCCTAACATCGGTCGACGTAGGTCGATGGTGAAATCTATTTTTTGGACGTAACTATAATAAAATATTTAATAAAAATATTTTATTAAATCTTGTTGTAGCGAATATTTGTTATATTTTTAAATAAAGGATTTACGCAGGGGTCTAGGGTTACAGACCTCATAACCCTGAAACCCTTAGAGGCTCTGGAGGCTTTGGAGGAAACCCCAACGAGGAGACGGAGTTCTTGACGCGTTTCGTCGGCAACGATGACGCGATGACCAGATCTTTGCCAACGACCGCTACGGATCCAGGTGGGATGTTTATTATGATTTTCCTTTCCCTGTTTTTGATTCATACGATGAACGTGGACTAATCCATGAACATATTAGTCTGCGGATCGATCATATTTGTGGGATGAGCTTTCACTGGGATTTTGGGGATTGATTCTTGAAGGTTATATTGGTTTTGATTAGGCTTCCAATGGCGAAGAACCAAGATCGACACAAACATCGATCGAGTTTCATCCCTCATGATTTGTTGTTCCATTATTCAACAATTTCTTGCGTTCTTCGTGTGTGTTCTATGAGTTCTATCTATATATATGAATGATGGATCATTTCACATCAGTTGTGTGACGCAACGATCCCAAATCAAAGATCTGGCATCAGTACAACACCAAAGAGGTGAGACCGCGATGGATGGATCGAAGTGAATCGAATAATATTATTCTTCGCACAATTTGCATATGGGTGACCAGAATTGGATTTCGGAGCCGATCGAAGGGCCTAAACCCACAGATTCGACATCACGACGACGAGGCGACCTGAGATATCGATTTTTGCAGCAAACGGATGATAGATCGCGAATCCGGAGGTTCGACCGAGGCACGAGGAGGAAGACAACATTTCTGGAGAAATCCTGACTACACTGCATGTAGTATGGGCTACACGACGTGTGTTCATCGGCAGACTACCTGGAATGTACTCTGAGTGTACACAAACACGGGTTGGGTACACGGCCAAGGACACGACGTGAAGACCCTTTCCCATCCAGACTCGGCTTGATGAACAGGACACCCAGTGTTTTGGTACACGGGCAGGGTGACACGGGTTGAGGCTGTGTACGGGCACATGGACAGCATACACAGAGTGAACCCCAAAAACCCAGACATGACGTGTAATCCTACTTCACACCGTGTATATGCATTCCTATATGACATAGATTTCAGACATAGTCTGTTTCACATGGGCAATACCCGGAGTCAAGGAACAGGGCATGTAAACCTATTGCACGTCATGTAACCTGTTCTACATGGCTTGAGAAATTTTTCTTCCGTGACTTGGACTATATTTCTTATGGTTCGTACCCCTGGTCTTTCCCATGAAGGTTTCTGGTATCATTTCCTTTGTATAAAAGTATTATCCCTTCAGTAGAACTTCCTGAAAAGAGTTGTTGGAATCCCCTCTGTGGGATTAAGAGTCGGATCCTCTATTCCTTCATGATACCCTAGGTAGAGTTCTTGGTATCGACGTGACCTGCCTTACCCGGGCGTCAATCCTCTACTTGGAGGATTAGTTCATAATGAGTTTTTCGAATCACACCAAATCTATTGGTTGTGATCCTCATCTGAGCATCATATTCTTAAGTACTTGTGGAGTGAGTTCTCTCGGAACGAGTACTTCGTATCTCTATATTCAGATCTAGGAGTGAGTTCTCCCTGTTACGTTCTTAGTGGAATCTTCAAGCTAGATCTTAGTGGTGGTTTCGCGATAGTTGATCACATATGAGTATATCTGGATATTCTTGTTATATGTTCTGTATACATATACTGTGTAGAGATGACTATATCATTCCTGTGTGGTATTTCCTAGGTTGTATTCGTTTGTGGTTTTCGGGGTGCCCTACTGGGTATTGTTATACCCACCCCTACATGGGCTTTTCCCACACGTGTCGTGTCTTGTGCAGACGAGCGAGCCTTTGATAGGATTCTAGGTTGACCAGGACTGGACGGTGCTCAGTGGGATCAGGCAGGCCGAGGTGTGTTCCTACGTCTATGGATTGCAGTCCTAGTACCATTATTTATAGGTTGGACTTTGTTGCAGACTTTCTTTTGGTGGGCTTGTACTTTTGGCTTAGGGTTTTACATTACTATACTTTACTTTCCTGTCGTACTCTGTTGGTTGGGATTTTAGTGTATGCATGCATTTCATTTTTTAGTATTTTTGACTTTTATCTTTTTGGACATGGATATGTGTGTGTGTGGGTGTGATGGTTTATAGGTAATGCCTCCCATGTTAGTGACATTCCGACTCGGTGCTAGTCACCAGCCCCGGGCCTATTGGAGGCGGGCTTAGGGAGTTGTGGAATGGGCCCAACTGGTACGGGTTTTGACAGAGTGGTATCAGAGGTGGTCGGTTCTACCTTTGGACCGAGAGTCTGTGAGTTGGTATGGGGCAATCGTGTTAAGTATTTTGAGTTTTCCTTTTAGGCCAGGGACCCCTGTGTTAGTGCGGGAGGCCGACATATCCATACACTAGGGCTCTGATTACTTTCATTTGGACTCGGAACATATGAACACTAGTTGCAGGGAAAAGTAATGGTACATGAATCATATATGAATGTGATGTGGTTTCGATGTACATCTCGTGTCAACTCTTCAGATATACTCCCTAACTGTGATACATCTTGTTTCTTTATAGGATGCCTCCATGACCCGCACCCGCTAGGATAATTAGCTCGATCACAAGGATGACCACCTCAGTGATGAAGTTTCGATACATGGACCATATCCCCAAGTTTTACCTTTGGGCAGTGTGCCAGTTATTCCACCAACTGTGGAGCAATGTTTAGTGCCTGCTGTACCGGTAGAGGAGGAGCACAGGATGAGCACACTCCACGAGTTTTAGAGACATAGACCCCTCAGGTTTCGAGGTGCACCTGACACTCAGGCAGCAGAGGACTGGCTTGAGGCAGTGTCCAGAGTCTTCCATTTGGCCAGGACACCAGCATACCAAAAGGTAATCCTGGAAGCGAGCCTTCGGCAGGGCTCGATAGGGGGATGGTGGAGTTTGGTTATTCAGACTCATGATGAGGCGAATCTTGCATGTTTATAGATAGAGCATCTCTTCATAGAGGAGTTTTCACCGGTTACCCTGAGAGTATTACGTATACAAGAGCTTCTTCAGATCCAGTAGGGATCCATGATGGTGGCTGACTATTCATCGAGGTTTACTGACCTCTCATAGTACTCGATGGATATGGTCAGGGATCAGTACTTCAGAGCATAGACTTTTGAGAGGGGCTTGCGTAGAGACATCCGATCTAGCATCATCCCTATGATCATTCCTACTTATGCTGGGGGTGCTCTAGCGGGAATAGGTGGTCGAGAGATTCTTGGAAGAGCAGTGATAGCCAACAATTGTCAGTAGTGAGTGAAGTGGAGCAGAGACCTCGGCAGCAGGGAGCCAACCTCAGGGACCAAGGCATGGGAGATGTTTTTAGAGGATATCAGAGGAAAAAGGATCTACCGTATAGGGTTCGCAGGGTGAATCCAGCCAGCCTTGAGAGAGGTTATTATACTCATGTGATGGCAGAGGACATCTCGCTCGAGATTATCCAACCCGTCGTACTACTCATAAAGGAGCAGTGGATTGACCACCAAGGTAGAGGAAACATCTAGAGCAGAAAGATCTGCGGGGTACCAGATGTGGTAAAGGAGCTGGGAGAGTAGCTGGAGGTGGTCTGCATTTTGACACTTTACCAACACCACCCCCAAAAGGTCCACCCCAGGCTCAGGGAGTTGGTGGACAGAGGTAGGGATATCTGTATGCAGCGAAGGCTTATGACCCAGGTACTCCTGGAAGGATTAGAGGTACAATATATGTCTTTTATAATTTGGCTGTCGTATTAATATACATAGGTTCTAGTCATTATTTTCTAGCTTCTTATCTTGTTTGAGACCTTGATATTCTAGTTGAGCCGTTGACTCGACCCTTATTCTTAGAAACAATTAATAGAGAAGATTCTGAGATCACACACCTTTGTAGACATTATGACCCGACCCTTGGAGGTGATATTTTCAGTTGTAACCTCTTACTGGTAGACTCAAGGAATTATGATGTCATTTGTGGTATGGATTGGGTATCCACAGTTCATGCCCAGATTGACTATTTTATGCGAAGGGTGTGGTGTGTCCATAGTGACGGAATGAGGTTCTCCTTCATCGGTGAAAAGGAGACCCAGTTAGCGCAGGATGGACTCATGCGAAGGAAGGTACAACCAATTTCACATCAATTTTCTAGCCTAGCCCTTGGCGCAGCTGATGTTATGAGTTTCTAGTTTCTTGTAGTAGTGGCTGAGTATGAGGATGTCTTTTCAAAGGATGTCCACAGACTACCTCCCCATTGGGAGATAGATTTCTGTATCGAGTTGCAACCCAGGACAACACCGATATCTGGATCAGCATATCGGATTGCTCCTGCAAATCTTCATGAGCTGAGAGTGAAGCAGGAAGAATTGTAGAGGAAGGGCTTCGTGAGACCTAGTATTTCACCTTGGGCTACCCCAGTGTTGTTCTCCAAGAAGGAATATGGGAGTTTGAGGCTGTGTTTGGATTACCGGTGCTTAAATCATGTGACCGTGAAGAACTGATATCCACTACCGAGGATTGATGGCCTCTTTGACCAGTTAAGAGGGGAACAATGGTTCTTGAAGGTTTATCTATGATCAGGCTGTCACCAGTTACGAGTACGGGATGAGGATATACCGAATACAGCTTTCAGATGTCGCTACGGTCACTATGAGTACATGGTGATGCCCTTCGGCGTGATGAACTCCCTGATAGTGTTTATGGAACTTATGAACCGGATCTTTCATCCCTATCTAGATCAGTTCATGTTGGTCTTCATTGATGATATTTTTGTGTACTCTGCAGTCAAGGAGGAGCACGCGAGGCAACTATGGGTGGTTCTGGACACACTCTGAGAGCACCCATTGTACGAGAAACTCTCAAAGTGTCAATTCTAGATACAAGAGGTCCACTTTTTGGGACACGTTATCTCAGTAGATGGTGTAGTAGTGGACCCAAACAAGGTAGAGGTAGTGTTAGTATGGGAGCCACCCCAGAGGGTGATGGAGGTGCAGAGCTTCCTAGGGTTGGCAGGCTACTATCGGAGATTCATTCCTGATTTCTCGAGGATTTCAACACCAATAATAGCTTTGACACTAAAGGGGCAGCCTTTCGTATGGACCGAGAGATGGAAACATGATTTTCAGCAGTTGAGATAGAGTCTAACAAGTTCCCTGATCTCGAGACTACCAGGAGAGGGTGTCGATTGCATAGTATTCTGTGATGCATCAAGAAACAGGCTTAGTTATGTCCTGATGTAGAGGCAAGTGGTGATTTCATATGGATCACGTCAGTTGAGGGCACATGAGCAGAGCTACGCAACCAATTATCTTGAGTTGGAAGTGGTAGTCTTCGTATTGAAGATGTGGCGTCACTACCCAATGGGCGAGTGTTTCATCATCTACTATGATCACAAGAGTCTTAGATATATCTTTTCCCTGATGGATCTGAATTTGAGACAGAGGTGGTGGCTTGAGTTCCTCCAGGATTACGAGTTTGATATCGTTTATACTCCTACGAAGGGGAACGTTGTGGTAGATGCTCTCAGTAGGGAATCCAGTTCACAGTTTTTGGATGAGGCAACGAGGCAGTTGGCCTCATTAAATTTATCCTTCGTGGATAGAGATGAAAGAGCTTACCTTCAGTCGATGGTTGTTACCCCTCCACTATTATAGTGTGTCCAGGAAGCACTGCTCGAGGATGCTAGTTGTGGGACTCTTAATGCTCACATATCCGCATGTGATGCTTCTGATGGATATTCAAAAGGTGGGTAGCACATTTTTTTTCAGAGGGCGTACAGTTGTACCAGTGACATTGCGGGAGGAGGTTCTGAGGTAGTTCCATACATCTCCATTGTCGGTGCATCTAGGCGTGGAAAAGATGTACCAGGACCTCCAACATCAGTTCTAGTGGATAGGAATGAAGAAGAGTGTGGCAGAGTTTTTTTCTTGGTGCATTACTTGTCAGCAAGTAAAGGCTGAGAACCAGGTTCTTGCAGGTTTGACTCAGCCCCTTGTGCTGCCAGAGTGGATGTGGGATCAGATATCAATGGACTCCATGATGGGTTTACCACGTACGTCCATGGGACCTGATTCCATCTGGGTGATCGTTGACTGACTCACCAAGTAGACCCACTTCCTAGCCATGTGAGAGCAAAATTCATTAGAGGGATTAGAATTCCTCTACGTGAAAGACATAGTTCGACTTCCTAGAGTTCCATCAATGATCATATCAGATCGTGATTCTCGTTTCACATCCTGTTTGTGGAAGTTATTGCAGGAAGCTTTTGGAACCCAGTTACTCTTGAGAACAACTTTTCATCCTCAGACTGATGGATAAACAGAGCGGACCATCCATGTCCTAGAGGATATTCTATGAGCTTGCATACTTGGCTTTGGTCGTAGCTGGGGGATCACCTACCACTGGTGGAATTTTCTTATAACAAAAGTTATCATTCCACTATTGGTATGGCACATTTTGAGGCTTTGTACGGGCGACCTTGCAGGTCACCACTTTGTTAGAACGACCCATGAGAGTCAGCACTCATGGGCCCAGAGATGGTTTGAGATACTACAGAGAAGGTGGAGGTCATCCAGGAGTGGATAAAGACTATACATAGTCGGCAAAAGTCTTATTCCTACAGGATATGGAGGCCCATGGAGTTCGAGGAGGGAGACCATGTGTTCCTTTGGATCACACCTCGATGGGGATTACGAAGATTTGGCCAAGGCGACAAGCTATCCCAAAGGTTCATCAGCCCTTTTTAGATTCTGAGTAGAGTTTGCGAGGTGGCGTAACGCTTGGCTCTACCACCTCAGATGGACCGGGTACACAATGTCTTCCATGTGTCGCAGTTGTGGAGGTACGTGCATGATCCATCACACATTATCGACTAGGGAGAGCTAGACATTGATGATGGAGCGACCTTTGCTATGTACCCAGTGGTGATCGAGGATCGGCAGGAGAATATCATATGTGGGTGAGCTATTCCCTTTGTGCGTGTCCAGTGGCAGCACGAGAATCTCTAAGAGAGAACGTGGGAGCGGGAGGCTCAGATCTGTGTGCAGTACCCACATCTTTTTTAGTAGCATTTGTTTTGGATTTTTGGGGACGTAAATCCCTAAGGTGGGGAGGATGTAATGTCCTGGATTTTTTTATGTATTATTTTAATATTATATAGAAATTATTCTGAGACTAGGATTTGAGACGGCGTGCAGTTTAGAGACTCGGTGAGCCCGGAACAAATGTTTTAATTTAATTAAATAATTAAATAACACATGTATGGGGTTTTCTTAAAAAAGTGGAATAAATCATGAACGGGTGCTCAGATCTGAAATCTGAGTGCATTTTTGCATTCAAAGAAACAATTTTTCCTTAGGCGAGGCCTAACATCGGTCGGCGCAGGTCAGTGGTGAAATCTAGTTTTTGGATGTAACTATAATAAAATATTTAATAAAAATATTTTATTAAATCTTATTGCAACGAATATATTTTATCATTTTAAATAAAGACTTTACGCAGGGGTCCCGGGTTACAGACCTCAAAACCCTGAAAACCTTGGAGTCTCTGGAGGCTTTGAAGGAAACCCCAATGAGGAGATGGCGTTCTTGATGGGTTTTTCCAGTGACGACGACGCGACGACTAGATATTCACCAATGAACGCTTCAGATCTAGGTAGGATGTTTGATTTTAATTTTCCTTTCCATGTTCTTGATTCCTACGACAAACGTGGACTAATCCACGAACATATTACCCCGCGGATCGATTGTATTTTCGGTATGGGATTTTGCAGGGATTTTTGGGATTGATTATTGATGGTTATTTTCATTTCTCTTATCCTTATAATGGGGACGAACCAAGATCGACACGAACAACAATCAAAGTTTTTCCCTCTAAATTTTTGTGTCGTTATTCCCAGATTTCTCACGTTATTCAGGTGTGTTCTATGCGTTCTTCATGGAGATATGAAATATGGATTGTTGTACGTCCTTTGTGCGACACAACGATCCCAAATCACTGATCTGGTATCGGTACAACCCCATAGAGGTGCGACTGCGGTAGATATGGATAGATCAAATCGGATCGGAAGATATCTTTCTTTGAACGATTTCCACACTGGTGACCGAAATCGGATTTCAAATTCGATCGAAGGCCCGAAACCCACGGATTCTACATCATGACTACGATGTGAGGAGGAAGATGGTGTTTTTAGAGAAATCCCGACTACATGGCATGTGTTCGTTGGGAAACTACCAGGCATGTACTCTGGGAGTACACAGACACGAGTTTGGTACACGGCCAAGGACAGTGCATGTATTCCCTTCCCTGGCCAGACCCGGCCAGATGCATGGGACACCCCGTGTACTGGTACACGGGAAGGGCGACACGGGTTGAGGCCGTGTATGGTCACATGGCCAGCATACACGGAGTGAACCACGAACACCCATACATGGTGTGTAATCCTACTACACACCGTGTATATACTTTCCTACATGACATGGATTTCAGACATGGGTCATTTCACACAGGTAGCACCCTAAGTCAAGGAACACGACGTGTAACCCTATTACATGCTGTGTAACCCTATTACACGCAGTGTAACCTATTTTATATGGCTTGAGCCATTTTTCTTCTGTGAATTGGACTAGATTTCTTAGGGTTCGTACCCCTGGTATTTCCCCTAAAGGTTTCTGGTATCATTTCTTATGTATAAGAGTATGATCCCTTCAATAGGACTTCCTAAATAGAGTTGTTGGAATCCCATCTCTGAGACTAAGATACAGATCCTCTATTCCTTCCTAGTACCGTAGGTGGAGTTCTTGGTATCGACATGACCTACCATACCCAAGCGCCGAACCTCTGCTCAGAAGATTAGTTCAGACTGAGTTTTTTGAATCACCCCATAGTAATTGGTTGTTATCCTCATCTGAGCATCGTATTCTTAAGTACTTGTGGAGTGAGTTCTCCCGGAATGAGTACTTCATATCTATCTCTTCAGACCTAGGAGTGTGTTCTCACTGTTATGTGCTTAGTGGAATCTTCAAGATGGATCTTAGTGGTGGTTTCACGATACTTGATCGTGTATGAGTATTTCTGGATATTCTTGTTATATGTTCAGTAAACATATACTGTGTATAGCTGACTGTATCATTCCTTTGTGGTATTTCTTTTGTTTTATTCCTTTGTGGTTTTTAGGGTTTCTTACAAGTTATTGTTATACTCAACCCTGTACGGGTTTTCCCGCACGTGTCATGTCTTGTGCAGACGAGCAAGCCATTGACATGATTCTAGGTGGACCAGGACCGGACAATGCTCAGTGAGATCAGGCAGGCCGAGGTGTGTTCCTATGGCTACATATTGCAGTCCCAATACCTTTATATACAGGTTGTACTTTTTGGAAGACTTTCTATCGGTGGTCTCATACTTTTGGCCCAGGGTTTTATATTTCTGTACTTTACTTTCCTGTTGTACTCTATTGGTTGTGATTTTAGTGTATGCATGAATTTTCTTTTTTAGTAGTTTTCACTTTTCAGCATTGTGGAATTGGAGAAGTGTGTTTGTGTGTGTACAGTTTTATTGGAAATGCCTCCCATATTAGTGGCATGCCTATTCGGTGCTAGTCACCAGCCCCTGGCCAATTGGAGGTGGGCTTGAAGAGTTGCGGCATGGGCCCCACTGGGACGGGTCATGACAGAGTGGTATCAAAGGTGGTCGGTTCTACCTTAGGACCTAGAGTATGTGAGTTGGTTTGGGGCAACAATGTTAAGTGTTTCGAGATTAGATTTTAGGTCAGGGACCCCAGTGTTGGTGCGGGTGGTTGACGTATCCATACACTAGGACTCTGGTAACTTGCATTTCGACTCAAAACATGAGAACACTAGATGCAGGGAAAAATAATGGTACATGCATCATATAGGAATGGGTTGTGGTTTCCATGTACTTATTGTGTCACCTCTCCAGATATAATCACTGACTGTGATACATCTTGTTTCTTTATAGGAGGCATCCGCGACGTGCACTATCTAGGATCCAACAGCTCAATCGTGAGGATGACTCCCTCGGTGATGAATCTTAGATACATGGACTATATCCCCCAGTTTTACCTTCGGGTTGTGTGCCAGTTCTTCCACCACCAATGGAGCAGTGTTTAGTGTCTGTTGTACCAGTAGAGGAGGAGTGCAGGCTGAGTGCACTCCATGATTTTCAGAGATAGAGACCCCTCAGGTTTCGAGGTGAGCCTAACCCTCACGAATGAGAGGACTGGCTTAATACAATGGCCAGAGTATTCCATTTGGTTAGGACAACAAAGAACCATATGGTGATCCTAGAAGCGAGCCTTCTGCAAGGCTTGGAAGGGCGATGGTAGAGTTTGGTTATCCAGACTCATGACGAGGTGACTCTTGCATGTTCAGATTTTGAGCGTCTATTTAGAGAGGATTTTTCACCGGTTACCCTGAGAGCAGTACGTATACAGGAGCTTCATCCACTCTAGTAGGGAACGATGATGGCGACTGACTATTCATTGAGGTTTACCAGCCTCTCAAGGTACTCGATGGATATGGTCATGGATCAGTACTTCAGAGCTCAAACATTTGAGTGGGGCTTTCACAGATACATCTGAGCTAGCATCATCCCTATGAGAATTCTTACTTATTCTGGGGTGCTCGAGCGGGATTTGGTGGTCGAGAGCTTCTTCGAAAAGTAGAGACAGCTTGCAGTTGTCAGTAGTGAGAGAACTGGAGTAGAGACCTCAACAGCAGGGAGCCGACGTTAGGGACCTAGGAGTGGGAGACGTTTTTATAGGAGATCCCAGGATAGAGGATCAGCAGTACAGGGATCAAAGGGCACATCCATCTAGCCTCAAGAGAGGTGATTCTAATCATGTGATGGGAGAGGACATCTCGTTCGAGATTTTCCGACCGCCATACTACAGACATGGGAGTAGTGGATGGACCACTGAGGTAGAGGCAACATGTGATGAAGATAGATCTGCGGGGCACTAGACGTGGTAGAGGAGCTAGGAGAGCAGCTATAGGTGGTTGGCATTTTTACCCATTACCACCACAACCCCCAGGAGGTCCACCCTAGGCTTAAGGAGTTGGTGGACAGAGGCAGGGACAACTGTAGGTAGCGTAGGCTTCTGACCCAAGTACTCCTGGAATGATAAGAGGTACAATCTCTGTCTTTTCTACTTTGTTTTCCGTATTGATAGGCACAGGTGCTAGTAATTATTTTTTGGATGCTTATCTTGTTCGAGACCTTGATATTATAGTTGAGCAGTTGACTCGACCATTATTCTTAGAAACACCAACTGGAGAAGATTCAAAGATCACACACCTTTGTAGACAGTGTGACCTGACCCTTACAAGTGAGAGTTTCTCTTGGAACCTCTTGGAGGTAGCATCAAGGCCTTACGATGTCATTCTTGGAATGGATTGGTTATCCACAGTTCATGCCCAGATTGACTCTTTTAGTTGAAGGGTGTGGTGTGTCCGCAGTGATGGAATGAGGTTCTCCTATGTCGGTGAAAAGGAGACCCAGACAGCGCAGGATGGAATCGTGCGAAGGAAGGTACAACCGATTTCACATCAGTTGGCTAGCCTAGACCTTGGTGCAACATATGTTATGAGTTTCCAGTTTCCAACAACAGTGGATGAGTACGAGGATTCCTTTTCGAAGGATTTACCCAGACTACCTCCCAGTTGGGAGATAGATTTCTACATTGAGTTGCAACCTGTGACGATACCGATATCAGCATCAACATATCGAATGTCTCCTGCAGAGCTTCGTGAGCTGAGAGTGTAGCTGGAAGACTTGCAGAGGAAGGGCTTCGTGAGACCCAGTGTTTCACCTTGGGCATCCCCAGTGTTGTTCCCCAAGAAGGAAGATGGGAGCTCGAGGCTGTGTGTGGATTACCGGCGCTTAAATCATGTGACCGTGAAGAACATGTATCCACTACTGAGTATCAATGACCTCTTCGACCAGTTAATAGGGGTACAATGGTTCATGAAGGTTTATCTATGATCAGGCTTTCACCAGTTGCGAGTACGTGATGAGGATATACTAAATATGGCTTTCATATTTCACTACGGTCACTTTCAGTACTTGGTGATTCCCTTCGGCATGACGAACACCCTGGCAGTGTCTATGGGACTTATGAACAGGATCTTCCAACCCTATCTAGATCGGTTTGTGGTGGTATTCCTCGAATATATCCTCATGTACTCTGTATCTGAGGAGGGGCACACAAGGAACCTAAGGGTGGTTCTGGACACACTCCGAGAGCACCAGCTGTACGGGAAACACTCAAAGTGTCTATTCTTGATACAAGAGATCCACTTTCTAGGACACGTTATCTAAGAAGATGGTGTAGCAGTGGACCCAACCAAGATCAACACGAACATCGATCGAGGATCACCCCTCTCGATTTTTTGTGCCTTTCTTCCCCGATTTCTCGCGTTCTTCATGTGCATTCTACGCATTCTTCATAGAGATATAAATGACGGATCGTTGCGCATCCAATGTGCGATGAAACGATCGAAAATCAAAGATCTGGAATCGGTACAATCCCATAGAGGTGCAACTGCGGTGGTGACGGACGGATCAAAGCGGATCAGAATATATCGTTCTTTGAACAATTTCTACACGGGTGACCGAAATCAGATTTCGGAGCCGATCAAAGGCCTGAAACCCATGGATTCGAAATCACGATGATGAAGAAAACTGAGATCTCGAGTTTTGCGAAAAACAGATGACAGATCGAAAATCCAGAGGTTCGACCGAGGCGCGAGGAGGAAGATGGTGTTTCTAGAGAAATCCCGACTACACGGCGTGTAGTATGGGATACACAACATGTGTTAATCAGCAGACTACCTAGCGTGTACTCAGATAGTACATGGACATGGGTTGGGTACATGGCCAAGGACATGACATGTATACCCTTCCCCATCCATACCTGGCCAGATGCATGAGACAACCCATGTACTGGTACATGGGCAGGTCGACACGGGTTGAGTCCGTGTACAGGCACAGGGCCAGCTTACACGGAGTGAACCCCGAAAAACCAGAAACAGCATGTAATCCTACTACACGCTATGTATATACTTTCTTACATGACTTAGATTTCATACACAGGCCGTTTCACACAGGCAGTACCCGGAGTCAAGGAACACGGTGTGTAACCCTATTACATGTAGTGTAACCTATTCTACAAGGCTTGAGCCATTTGTCTTCCTTGATATGGACTAGATTTCATAGGGTTTGTACCCCTGGTCTTTCCCCTGAAGGTTTCTGGTATCATTTAATATGTATAGGAGTATGATACCTTCAGCAGAACTTCTTGAATAGAGTTGTTGGAATACCCTCTGTGAGACTAAGAGTCGGATCCTCTATTCCTTCCTGGTACCCTAGGTAGAGTTCTTGGTATCGATGTGACCTACCTTACCCGGGCGCCAATCCTCTGCTTAACAGATTAGTTACGACTGAGTTTTTGGAATCGCCCCATATCTATTGGTTGTTATCCTCATCTGAGCATCGTATTTTTAAGTACATGTGGAGTGAGTTATCCCTGAACAAGTACTCCATATCTCTCTCTTAAGACCTAGGACTGTTTTCACTTGTATACCTATTTAGTGGAATCATTGAGCTGGATCTTAGTGGTGGTTTCACGATAGTTGATTGAGTATGAGTATATCTGAATATTATTGTTATACGTACTATAAACATATACGGTGTAGAGATGATTGTATCATTACTTTGTGGTATTTCCTTTGTTGTATTTCTTTTTGGTTTTCAGGGTGTTCTACTGAGTATTGTTATACTCACCCCTACATAGGCTTTTCCCACACGTGTCATGTCTTGTGCAGACGAGGGAGCCTTTGATAGGATTCTAGGTGGACCAGGACTGGACAGTTCTCTGTGAGATTATACAGGCCGAGGTGTGTTTTTATGGCTATGGATTGCTTCCCCAGTACATTTATTTACAGGTTGGACTTTGTTGCAGACTTTCTTTTGCTAGGATTTTACTTTTGGCCTAGGGTTTTACATTACTGTACTTTTCTTTCCTGTCGTACTCTGTTGGTTGGGATTTTTGTGTATGTATGCATTTCCTTTTTTATTAGTTTTCACTTTTCAGCTTTGTGGACATGGAGAGGTGTGTGTGTACAAGTTTATAGGATATGCCTCGCATATTATTTACATGCCTACTCGGTGCTAGTCACCAGCCACTGGCCTATTGTAGGTGGGCTTGGGGTGTTGTGGCACAGGCCCCACAGGGACGGGTCGTGACATTATGAATGTGGCTATTGATATTTAATGTGATTATTCGACTAGTTGAATATCTATGTGATTAAGTAAATGGAATTTTTTTATTGTATCATTTCCATATTATGTTGATGTTTAAGTTTAAATAGATTTTGTTTTTTCCTTATACATTTCCATAGATGTTTGTGCTTATTTATGAATGTTTCTGCAATATTTTTATCTTTACTAAGCATCTGAGATCACCCCTTTCTATGTTTTAATTTTCCCATGATTAAAAGAAGTGTATTATGATTGATATATAAGGTTAAGATAAAAGGGAATAATGGAATTCTCAAAGAACTAATTATGCTGTATTTCATGTCTGAAATTGTAATGTGAAGTTGATGTATATAATCTATTTCCAAGACAGCTAAACTAGTCTATCTTTCAGGACATGAATTACTTGTATCCTGCCAATGTATAAAAATAATGCACCGACTCTAGGTAAATTGGGTCAGGGAATTACACTCTCCATGGCCATTTTTTAATAAGTTATTTTTATATAGAAATACTGGTTTCTTGAAATATAAAATTTCATTTAAATAGTTCTATAAATCCTTTCAATTACGTAATTATTATTTAAAACTAACCCCAAAATAGTAGATTATTTATAATATAATGTTTATATATATATATAAAAAATTTAACATCTTTTTAACACAGTACAAAGATATTTCTATCTTGAGGTGGTATTACACCACCTAAGATTACAATGATCTTTTATTTTAGATTATTCTCTTAAAAATTGATTTAATGAGTTATTATGACATAAATAATCATAACATACTTTGTTTTTAAGGGATTATTGACATGAGTATATATTATTTAGGTCAAATTGTATTTCACCATCAATATATATCTCCTATTTCTACCATTATAATTCTCTAAATTAATCCCTATATGATTCCTTTCAATACATTTTTCTATAAGTTCATTGATTTATGTTTCCCTTCAATCAACACAATAATTAAATACACATTTATTTTAAATGGTGGTGTTTTAAAAAATCTATCTTCCTCTATAATATTCTTTCAATTTAAGTCATTTAATTTGAATTGATCTTTTATTGTGAAGGTAATTTTTAGAATAATGTTTTCAAGTAATTTAAATTGCCAATTCAAAATGATCCTTGAATGTGACATGTTTCATTGTATTTTTGACAATAGAGAATATAATGAATGTTATTTTCAGGATTTACACTCAATTTACCTCTCCAAATTTTCTAATATTATAATTTAAAAAATCTATTTGTTATTTATTTTATAATTACTATTTATTCTTATGAAAATTAACCACTTTTTAAAAAATAATATAATGTAGAATTTCCCAAAAATTTAGGCATTCTTGGTTAATTAAAACATTTCATAAAAACAAATAAATTTTATTCTTTCATCATCTCATATATTATATATAACTTTTAAATATTTTACATCTATATTAATAATAGAATTATTACTCCAATTTGACGTTTTTGTTTGTTTCATTTCTATGAATGGTATCTTTCTCGTCAATGAATATTATATGAATACAATCCAATAATACATTATCCATTTTCTTATGTATGTGAGATACTGTCGAAATGAAATATCAATTCCAATAATAATCAATGACTACCTATACCTTTCAATATATTTGGCAATATATGAATTTAAACATTCTTCTGATGCCCTTCCTTTATGAATACCACATAAAACATTCATTTTATTTAAAGGATTTTACTAACATAATAATACATTAGATTGTCTGTGGATATTATTTATAAGATTATTTAATAAATATTCTAATCCATATGAATACTTTATATTCCATTTTTATAATTAAAAGTTATTTACATACACATAAATTTTTTTATTTTTTTTAATATAATTGGGTCAATCATCATATTATTTTGATTCATTTACTATTTTTTTTCTTATTCATGTGAAACATATATGTAAGGATATATCATTATGAGAAAATGTGGTCTTGAAATGATATTTCCCTTTCATAAATTAAGAAATATTTTATTTATCATGGAATCCATATGAATAAACATTATTTTCTTAAAAAATTTATAATTTTATGATTTAAAGACATATTTCAATTACATAAGTTTATGGTGGCTTAAAATTAATCCTCAAAATATGATTTTTGTAGTCTAGGTGGTCAGTATAGACCTATATGTTTTATAGAAATTCATTTATATGTGGAATATTTATATACCATGATTAAAAATATTTCATTGGGGATGGTGGTAAGAGTCCCACTAGGGAGGTGTAACAACTCATGGAGTTCCCTAATAGGTATATTTTGTACTTTTGTAATTATTCCTTAATGAATTTTATTCCACAATTTATGATTATGTTCTAATGCCTCTTGAACACTTCTTAAGAATTTTTGATCATTTTTCTTTAATCATTCCATTTGTATCACGGCATTTTATATCACATGGTCTACTTATAACACTAATATATTTATTTGATAATTTTTTACCTTTACATTACATTTGAGATTACCCAGTTCTTATGCCTTCCCAGTTCCTCAATAGATTTTAACTTTTCAAGAGTGTTATTTGAGTTTACAAGGGGTATATGATAATGATATTATAATGTAATATTCTATTGTGCCCACTCAAGGTCCTTGAAAGATAAGGATGGGATAATTATATCTTGGTATTCATAGAATCATAGATAATGTTTCATTATACCTTACACATCTAACTAAGAAAACAGATATATTTGGCATTATATAATTATGTTAAAAAAAATGTATCTAAATAAATTATATTATAATATTATTTAATCTATCCAATACCAATGCAAAAAATAAATATATTTTTACTTTTATATACAATGACATGCATTAAATTTAATTTTATTTCTTAAAATAATAAATAAATTTTATATAAATGATATTGAATATATCATTTAAATCATATCAATCAAGTCAACCCACATTCTCACATATAATTTTTCAAAATTTGAATAATAATAAATATTCATTTGATGATACATATAAATTTTATATTCATTAAACTATAGAATGGAAATTTAATTTCTTAATAATATTCTCGTAACTTGAACAAATATTAGTTTTTATTATACTAACTAATCTTGTCGATAAATAAATATTATTTTTGTTTTCTCTAAAATAAATAAATAATACATGAATTTCAACACAGAAATTTCAAACATGAATATCTCAATATAAAATTTATATAATCAATAATTACTTGGAGAAATATTATTCCAATTATAAGTGAATAAATTAATTTTAAAATTTATATTAAATATAAATGAATGAAAGTATTGATACACATAGAGTGTAAACTAATATGACCCTTTATCAATTTAAATAACTGTAACATACATATATTTAATGATCAACATCTTGAAAAACAACATAATTCCCATAGATAATAAAGTGAGTGGTGAAACAACAAAAACATTACCGGAAAAAAATATTGTGAAATATAAACCCTTCTTCAATTGATATCTCATAAAGAAGGAAACATACTATTTTAGTCCCCCTGTATATTTGATTTATCCTTAATTGAATTTTTGAAATGAACTCCTCTATAAAATACTATGGCCATGATTTATTCTAATTGATCCTTTTAAGAAAAAGAAAGATATATATTCTTTTACTAATAATAATGGGATAAATAATTTCCTGACAATTCCAAAAATTCTATATCAATTATGATACACCCAATTTATGAATCCTCACCATTTTAATTTATAATTATATTTTTTTCCATACATCAATGCATTTAATTCAATATACACAATAACAATGATAACAAGTATAGGTACTAGTATATATGTCCATAGTCTAGAATATCTAATGAGGCATGTAACATTTGGAATTCCAATTTGGGGTATTATCCTCATGATCTCCATTTTTTAGATAACTATGTAAGAACATAGAGAGAATAAGTTTCAATGCATATGAGCCCAAAAAACCTCACATTTAAATGTCATTTTTTTCCCATCAGACAGATATATCAACAACATTGAAAAAATTAATTTATTTTTACAATCTTAGTATCTCTAGATTCTAATTATTGTGGGTAAATATGAAAACCATTCGATTTGAATAATATTCCAAGGGAATTTTCACTTTAATATTACCAAAAAGAAAAATCAATATATGTTATATATATATATATATATGCCCATAACTGAATGTAAAAATTTAGTTGAATCTAGGGAACCAACACTTAGAGAATCCCACTTAAACTAGATCCAACTATTAACAATTCTAAAAACATTATCTCCCACAAGATATTCAAGTTTCCTCTATGTTCTGGATATGGTCACTGGTAATGAATTTATATTTATACTAAAAATTGAAACCTGATATCTTCAAATAAATACTATTTAAGAGATGATATCCATGTAGATGGGGTTTTCCTTAGTGGTAAGCACCCCGTAATCCGACATGAAAAAAGGGTGTTCAAAACCCATGGGGCGCATGTTTCTGTAGCAGTACTGTAGCAGTACTGTAGCAACTGTGTTATTGTTGATCGGCAGTCACTGTAGCGGTGGTAGGATACTCTAGCGGAGGCAAGGTACTGTAGTATCGACGGGCACTGTAGCAACCAGGTTAATATTCATAGGAGATGATATCCATTATTATAGAATTTTTATCCTCTGACATAAACTGGATATCCTTGATAGCATTGTTATCATATGATTTTTATATTTTATATTTTAATAGTAAAATACTTTATTTGAACATTTTCATGATATATATAAACTATTTATCTATTTATTACTTCTTTATAGGCTATATCAAAATAAAGAACATTGTTTTTATTTTTTATATATGGATGTCATTGGATCCAATAATCTCCTATTTCTAATTTCCTTATCATAATTGTGATATTATATCATATTTATGTAATGATTATCTATTTTTACTTTTTTATTTTATAATTTAAACTTATCTATGTACCTATAACATATCTCATATAGTATCTTGGAAAATTCTGACTACTTTCATATCCAGTTCTCTATTTTTTTTATTTCATATAATAATTTATTCTTAGAATTCATTAAAACTCAATAAATATCAAGGTAATCATTATAGATCCAATTGATGAATCATATGTATTTCTACTCATTATCTTAAACTCACTAGGTGTCATAACATATGATATTAGATACACTTATGCTATGTGGCATAGGCATTAATTCATTCATGGATTACTCTATTGTATATTTATGAATAAAATTTATATTTATATATATATTCACATGGTTTGAATAAAACCAAAGATCATTGTTTGTCAATATTTTCTACAATAACTTCGGTTACTACATTAATTCATTCATTAGAGAATGAATTTATCAACTTATACTAAGATAACTAAAGTATGATATCAACTGTCGATATTTTTTTGATACATTTCAAAATAAAAACTATGATAGTCCAACTATAAAATTATAGACACATGGAAAATTATAATAAATTATTTAAATAATGGTTTTATTCATAAATTAATCCATTTTATATTAATAGAGTAATAATAATAGTATCTTTAGAAACTTGAAATCAAAATTTATTTTAGTTCCACTAATTGTTAAAGGGATTCCATGATACCAACACCTTACCTAATTTTGAACCATTACAAACCAATATATCATAACATATTGAAAATTTATAATCATTTTCATATATTCTCTTGAATAACCATTTTGATTTAGTGGTTTTACATCAGCTAAAGACAGTCAAAAAAATATATATGTTTTGTCTTTGGTATAAGGAATTCATTTTCTAATTACATGTCAACATTACTAGTTCATCTTATTTGTATTTACTCTTTCTATAAAGGGTAAGTATTTATTTTTTACATGAATAATATATCACCTAAAATATTTAAAATAAAACCATATCTATTGGATTTTATATTTCCCATATAGTTCTTGTTTCTTGAACAACACAATAATAATGTTTTATTGACTTTATAATCCTATTATGACTCATGTAAATCAGGAACATAGAATTTATTAATGAATAACCCAATCCAAAAATATTAATTACATAGTTTCAACCTCTAATAAAAATATACACTTATATATTTACTATTTCTTCTCTATCATAAATATTTATATTATATCTTTATTGGGACGTTAGATATTTAACAGAGAATAAATATATTATTACTTGTTTCATGTTAATTTCAGATTAATACATAATAAATAGTTTAATCTAAGTAGATGTGTTTGTGAAATATTTATTTATTTTATATAATAACTTATATGATATATATTATTTATTATAGTTGGAATATGGCTAACTATTAATGGTGATCATTGTGAAGAATGTGTTAAAAGGAATAATAAAATATTTGTTTTAATTAAAATAAAACTCTTCTACCATAATTTTACTAACACTACTAAAATGATGCTTATAAGGTATTTTCGGTTTAATAATTAACGTGATATATATATTAATGAACTATGAATACATGGTTTAGATGTTCATGGGATTTCTCAGTTAAATCATTTCTTAAAATTTTCCAGGAATATTATATATGTCACATTTATATTCCTTAAATATCTTAAAGATATATATTAAAGAAAATGAACTTACCTCAAGATTAAATGTAAAATTGTGTATGCACATCCTTTATATTTAATTTTATAATCCTTGTGGATTTATCAAAATTTAATTTTTATTGAATTATATTAAATTATATTGATTATATTAAAGAATATTGGATGTAAAAATTTTGTTTCACTTATCTCGTTTTAAATAAAATATTTGGATTACATATTTTAAATTCAAATATATGAACCAAGGATGACCAGAAATATTATAAGAATGAATTGAATCAATATATTGTGAATGTAATTTGTCATCTATTTTTTCTAGTGATGGTATTTACATTACATTTCAACGTGAAAATATTATTATGTTCTTATAAAAACTATTTTTTATTATTTTATATGAATCATTTATAGTACTTTAATGTTTACAAAAATGATACATTATTTATGTTTGAAATGAATATTGTTCAGGTAAACCATACATAATTATTAGTTCAATTATTTTTCATAACAAATTTCCAAAATCAACAATTAATAATGAATATAATATATAAGACCAAAAAAATTCCAAATTGAGAAAGAGAATTATTTGTGTTGTAAAATAAGAAGTAAATTTCTATGATATATCACGAAGGGTGACTAAAATCAAGGTATTTCAAACTCTTAGTAATTTTAAATGATAACCTATAACTTTTTTAGACCAAGGAACCATTGTAATTATTCTTCACATGAATTATCATTCCATATGCGAATCAAAAAACATCTGATTCATTTCTCTCCCTCTTTATCTCATTCCTATTTGATTGAAATATAAATGCATCATTGACCTTGATCTTTTAATTATTCTTTCATCATTTTCTAAATATATATTAAATATATGTATTGACTAACCAAATTTTCATATATATTTTTCATCTTGGAAATCCATTTTAAATTTTCTTTAGCAGCTTCTATATACATTTTATTTTACAATTCATAATGAAAATAAAGAATGTACATTATATATATAGAATATTTCCATTGATAGATAATTTAATATCCATATAGTACCAAAATATTTTTAATTTTTTGATATATCCATCACTATAAAAATATGATCACATGCTGAGTTACTGTTGTTTTGTTTACACATGTATCATGTAGTGATGATGACATTTATCGTTTACCTCTCTTTATATTTATTAATTTCTTTTAGGTAAGACATCTTGGTGTATCAATTCATATCTTGATGCAACAAATTTATTTCACTAAATATATTGGATAACATGATGCATCAGACATCAAATGAATCCTCATTATGTCTCATACTTGTATTCTTCTCATATTCACTCACTTCTAAAGGTGGAAGAGCAGATATACCAGATTACAACCAATAAAATTTATTTTTCTATATTAGAATAATTCAAATGCTTATATACAACAATTTGAATTTTTTTCTTATGATGATATTCTCATTATAAAAAATTTATCCTTACAATTAAAAGGTTTGAAATTTAATTTTCTAAAATAAATATAAAAGTAGTATAATAAATCGTATTGATTTCCAATAAAGATATAATTAATGATTTAATTAAATCTCATATGATTCATAAAAATCCCAACATCCCTCACCATTGGATTCATAATACACATATGCTTAGGTATTCTAATAGAAGTGATCAAAATTTCTCAACTCATAACGTTAATTGAGGCCTTATCAAGTTCTATAAAGGTATTTTGGTGCAGTTTATACTATCTATCTATATTAACATGTATGTTATTTATCTTTTCAGTGGACCACCCAATCCTAAAATCCTATTAACATATTTACTCAAAACATGCCTCAAGGTTACATCAAGAATGATAGATAAACATCTCTTTATGCTAGAATGGTTATATTAAGTAGTGAATTAAATTTGAACTCCATGAAAATTTGAATTTCCATGATGAGGGATGACGAAAACATAAACAATGGATATATTATAACTCAATTTATTGAAGCAATTATAATGGATAAATATGTTTTATTATGGGTTTTCATTAAGTAATGCTTAAATATCTATTATTTCACTCTTAAAATTCATGTTAATTATATATCAAACATACATCATAATTAATAATATATGATAATATAATTTACACAATAAATATATTTGTATAAGATATTTTATCCTATCCTTTGTATACCTGTTAAAAATATTATGTTATAACTTGAATAAGAAATTACTATTCTTAATAAAATAGATCTTATAAAATATTATTAAATTATTTATATTAGATTATTAATTTATTTTCAATAATTGATATCATGTAGATATCAAAATGAACTATACAGTCAATAAATAAATATATAATAATGATAAACTAAAATAAAAATTTATGTGAAATGATCATTAACTTTATATACATGTTGTTTTATTGGCCATTAAAAAACTAACCATGGCCCTTAAAAATATAAATCCTTTACCTTTACCATGGAATGAGATGATGAATCCACCAACCCTTGTACACCTAATCATTTCTATTCATCTATCCTTGAGTTTCAACCCATCCCCACTAGTATGAATCCCTATCCATTCCAAATGTGTACTCTCAGGAAACTTAGGCATGCTAGGGGTATGGGGTTGCATAAAAAATACTTGGACTTATAGACCAATAAATAATAATGGTGGGGTATGATTTAGTTATCAATATATTTAATTTAATTAATATTATCAAAAAATAGTCTATGAAATATTTATTTAAAAAATTAACAAATCCAACTAAAACAGGTTGGAAAAATCTCATAATCATTCAAACCATGAAATTACAACCATATTTTGGATAACACTCATTTCATTTTATTCATTTTATGATTAATTTTGTTAAATTGATAAATTAAAATAATAACAAATTAATTAATTGTCTAAAATACAGTCTAACCTATGGCCTTGTAGATAATATATGTATCTTATAATTTACTGTTATATAAATTAATTAAAATTTAATTTTGACATAAAATAATGAAGTGGAGGAGGTGTAATTCAGAGGCCACGTGATTTGTACTATTACTGTTTTATAAAATTATATTTTAGTAAATTTAATATAACATATGATATCCATAATGTTTATCATTCACCACATGAGATGTAAGTCCATATAGTGTGTCATTACAATCATTATTTCTTGTTCCATGTTGTCAAACATTGTAGTTTCTACATTGTGTGTACCCACATGACGCATAATTAATATATGTTGCATGTTCCATTCAAAAATAGTGTGCATTACGTTGTGTATAAATGATGATTAATATTTTTCTATTTGTATTCAATATATTTTATGTTATAATATAGTCTATTGACCCACACAAGATAACGATAATTACTCAGGATGTTCATTGTTTGTAGCCTCATTCTTTATAGAAGATATGTATATCAAAGACATAACCAAGGATAAAAAAGTAATTTTACTGAATATATGTACATTATTATCTCATGAATACATCATCCATATATAAAATCCTTGTTATGATTTTAAGATCCAAGAAAATAACCTGATACATCATGAGAAATCAAATTCAAATTGTATGGGATCGTCAAAATATCCTTTAACAATAGAAGTGTTTTCCCTATTGAATATGGTTCTTTGAAAAAATAATAAAGGGACATTGAAGTTGTCATGGAATAAATTTCATTAGATATTTTATTTAATTCTAGACTATAGAATAAATCTCATATAAAATATAAAATTTAAATCTTCGTTGTTGTATAATCAAATGTACAAGTGATCTGTATAGCTTAGGGTCACGTTGTGTAGTATGGGGTTCCTTTGTGTAGTGTAGGGTTCCTTTGGAAATAATTTCATTCCTTTTTATAACATTTGATTCAATTTCATAGTGAAGGGTTCCTTTGCAAAGTGTAGATTTCAAAAAACAGATTTGGTTATGAATCCATATATTCATCCTTCCATCGTACAATTGATTAACCAAAAATTCACTCTATGAATGTTGGGTATGAATAGAGATCCTGGAATTTAACTTTCAGTTGATATTCTATATATTTATCCAAACATAGTGTTGTTGATCCATATCGAATTTTTCTAAATATCTATGATAAAACATATGCACAAAACCCAAATGTAGGGTTTATTCCTTACGTAACAAGTACCAATATAGGGTATGAACAATTCTCCTAGATCACTAAAAGGCATTTTCATCCATTTGAAGAATATTACTTTTAAATTAAAAACATGAATACAATTCAGAAATATTTAAAAGACTATTATTTTCCTAAAACTCACTAAATGAAATATAATTATTAAATAAAACAAGGGTATTTGTGGGAATCAAAATCAATAATACTTATAGTGTATTTTTTATAAAATACACACAAAAAAATCTCTCAATTTTGATTATAACAGAATGCATAACATAATATATTGAAAATTTAATAATTGTAATCACTATAAAAATTATTTTAAAATTATTATTTTTTGTTTTAAAATGTAATTTTAAATGTTGATTTTCAAATTCACAACACTATTTCAATTTAAGAAAATTCGGTACTAGAATAAATGATAATGTTGTGTTTAGACAATTTTCTCTACATTTTTTCAATTTCAAAAAGAATGTATATGAACATAGATTAAAATTCATAAAATTTTCTACATAATAATAAATTAATGTTATAGTCTACAAAGTAAAATAAATAATATTTATTATATAAAAGTGTAAAATTTACCATAATAGTTAAAAATGATTCAAATTATAGTAATATAAAAGTAATGTAAACCAAAATACAGATCATATGTTTTGAAAAATAATGAATTTATCCCCTAATAATCTAAATAAATCTTCAAAATGAATTTCTTGATTCAGATTTGTTTTCTTAATCATAATCCCCATTTGTAGAATCTCCAATTAGATGAGGTGTGGTATCAACAACACCAAGAATTTGAAGGAGTTTCACCAACAAGCTCTAAAAATTATTTTTTAACACATATATCCACTGATGAATCATCTTCTTTGAATCCCGACTGATCTTAAATTTTCAAAAAAAGAAACCTTAACAATTTATTAGTTGTTTCTTCAGATTGAATGAATGTAATCAACTTTTTTCTCACATGATCAATCACTATTCTCAACAAGGAATCATTAGAGGTCATTAAACATACCAAATTTCGCTGATTTCCATAAAGAACATTTAATGTTGTAATGTCACATTAAATATTGTGCATCCTTTCATTGAAATCATCTAACATAGCATCTATAGTCTCAAATATTCTTATCAAGTCATGAGTAGTATATTGAGTAAGTGATGATGCCTGATGACTATCTCTTTCGTATTTAAATTCTCTTCCGAACACCTTTTTCATCTCATCAAAATCAGATTTCTTTATAAATTCATATTTCAATGATCTGAACACATTATCCAAAATTCTGATAAACTCTTCCAAGTCACCCTCTAACACAAGAGTTACCTAAACATCTCTTAAATGAGTTTGGAGAGTCTCAAAATCACCTCTTGAAACTATTGAACTTATGATATCATCTTGTTTCTTTCCTTAAGCTTTTAAATCTTGTATAATATTCTAGTTATGTTCATTAAATTTACTGATACTTTGAAACCAATATTCTATATTTATTTTTAATGAGTTTGATGATTAAGTAGATTGTACTCTACATTGACTAAATTCTATGAATTCAAGACATGGACCTTATAATAAAATTTATGTAATCTCTCTCAATGAATATACTTTTGCATCAATTGAATCAATGGTAACTAAATAAATATTTTATGGGATAGTTTGAATGGAATTATGTCCCAAGATTGATCATCCCATTGAGAAGCTTTCTCAAAATTCTTAGTTCCATGATCCACTTGATTAGAAACTTATTCCTCTCTAGTTTGGGAAACACCCATTTTCTTAAAAATATTTACTAGAATTATTCTTCACTGATGGGGATGTGCCTCATCAACTCTTCATTATGCTTCTTCATTATACCATAGTCTCAGAGAACCAATAAAAGGTAATAAAATATACCCCCCTTTATCAGCATAAATTCTCAGTTCATGTTTTTATATAAGAACTAGTAACAGATCATTTCAAGATTAAATATAGAAAGGTCCAAGCTTCATCAAAGTTCCATCATTTAGAATATCCATAGGAAGAAATCTCGGAATAAAAACTATGTGTCTTACCTTTACCATAATTAGTAAAAATGGTATGGAATTAATCAATAATGGTAAAAGACTGTCTACTCTTCCTTTTGACAGTAGTGACTAAAACAACTTTAAAGATACCTACGGAAGATCATCTTATGAATTTTTATAATCATTAATAGAGAAAAAAATATTGATAAATAAAATTATCTATATCAGTGGTCCTTGGAATAATTCAAAACTGTATAAACATCATCAAGAATCTTGGATCAACATTAAGGACTTTTGTCATCATTTTCTTGACAGTTCTTGTTTTGAACGGAGCAAAATTTATATCTTTCTTTTTCAATGTCTCATCTCCTATATTTCATAATTAATATTGAAATTCCCCCTCGTGGAGAAAATCCAAGATCTTAACAATGTGAATATAAGATATATAATACTCCTCATGATGAATAATAGATATAAACGTGTCTTCATCATTTCAAAAATATAAAGAATAATTTCGATAGAACTATTTTACATATATTTTAGAAACAAAATACATATTTCAATCCTAAAAATGAATTCCAAACCATGAATTATTTTCACAATCTTTAACAACAATTTTTTTGGTTTATCCAATAAAAATAAATTACCTTCCCTTGAAGAACATTCTAATATTTTAATTGTCGAACCGGCTCATTGGGTCATACTTTATCATCTCTGCCCAAAGATTTCATTTCTAAAGATTCGATGATTAATGGTTTTAAAAATAGGGGTTTTGTAACCTGATTGGGTTGATTCTATGTAAACTGAATGTACCTGAAGTAGTAGGAGGGAGAGAGGGAGAAGTCCGACAGTTTATTTTTTGGGTTTCACATTCTAATAATGTGGTGTAATCATTAAAATTTAAATTTTGACAAATTTTATATAATAAAATAAATAAAAAATTTATTTCAACATATAAATGAAATAATATTTTTATGGAGAAATTAAAATTTAGAATAAATTAAATTAAAATAAAATAATAAATAAATTAACTAAGAAAAATTGAGAAAAAATCCTATGTCTCTTTAATAAAAACACAACATGTTATCCGAAGTGGTTTAGTAAAAATATGTGTTAATAGATATTCATTATTTAAAAAATATAAGAACATATCCTTTTTCGAAGAATTATCCCTAAAAAAAGATGTCTTATATCAATAGGTATGGTCCTGGAACGACTTATTGGATTTTTATGAAATATTTATTGCACTATTATTACCACATAAAATAAGTATATTACAAAAATTTAGTCTGTTATCTTGTATATTTTTTTCCCAAACAACATTTCTCTATTGTAAATTCCAGAAGACAAATTTTATGCCTAAGTCATTGACATAGAAATTGGGTGTTATTTCTAACTCATCCATAAAAACAATGGTTTTCCTAAAAAGTGATAGGTTCCAAATGTCATTTTTATTTCTAATCTATAACCTCCAAAATCAACATCTAAATATGTAAATAAATTAAAATCATAAATTTTGCGGTAAAATAGATATTGGATAATAATTACTTTTAAATATTTAAAAATTATTTTAATAGTAGTATGATGTGACTCTTTTGTATTTGACTGAAATGTAGCACATTGATATATATAAACCATTATGTCAGGTCTGCTTGAAATAAGATATAATGAACTACTAATCATGCCTCTTTATAACATGATGTAAACTGGTTTCCAACTTTATCCTTAGCAATTTTTATATTTATACACATGGGATTTGAACAGGTCTTACTATTTTTAGGAATCAAAATTCAATAAATCAATAATATATTTTTATTTATTTAATAAATTTCCATAATCTTTCAGATATATATGAAATCCTAAAAAGAAATTCAGTTATCCCACAATACTAATTTCAAATTATGATTGCATTACAATTAGTAAATCATTATTGATCTTTTAATTAGTTTTACATAAAATAAATTCATAAACATAAATTGTAACTAATAAAAAATGTGAACAAACTAATTTCATAAAAATAGCAGGATCTACTAGTCTTGCAGAAAATCCAATTACCATAAAAAAGGATCTTAAACTTTCATACCATGTTGTGGGTGATTGTTTAAGGCCGTAATGATTTTTGTACAAAAAGTATAATTTTCCGTATGAGGGTTTTCAAAACATGGTGGTTGTTCAACATAAATATTCTACATTTAATAACCATTTTAACTGCATGATATAACATCCATCTAATATAATTTAAATTTAATATAATATTAATAAGATAATAGGATTGTAATGGATTCTAATCAAGCTATAAGGTAAAAAGGTTTCATTATAATCTATTCATTTATCCCGATTATTTCCATTAGCTACTAATCTATATTTATTTATACTTATGATTCCTTAATAATCCTATTTATTTCTGAAGATCCACTTTGTTATTATTATGGCACAATCTGATTATCTTTCCAAAAAATCCAAGATATCATTTACTTTGAACTGGTAAAGTTATTCTTGTATAGATAACCTACAACTCTCAACTTCTAAATATTATTCAAAATATTTAGGTTCTATCTGAGATATAAAGGAAGATAATTAAATTAGTTTTTCTATATATACTCAAGTTCTTATTCCTATTTATAGGTATCCTATAAGAGGTTCAAAATGATGGTTCTTCATGGTTCCAGAATTTCCAAGTAAGAAACTTTCACAATCATCAGATATATGTTCTTCTAAACCGAACAAAACTTAATTAATTATATTTTCAAACTCATACATATGTGTATCAAGTCTTATGTTTCAAAAAGAGTCGTTTTTTCATCTTTTTAATCATTCTATTTATTAAAAGCTTTAGTTTCATCAAACATTACATCAAATGATTCTTCAAAAATAATTTCCTTTTTATTAAACATTTCATAGGCTTTAGAAGTAGATGAAAATCCTAAAAATATACCTTCATTCTCTTTTGGATTATATTTTTGATGTTTATAGTTAATATTCAAGATATATATACCTTCAATCTGATGACATTAAAGTACATTACCTTAGGATTTCTATATTTTCAACGTTCTTAGGGTTTCTTTGGAAGAATTATTTTTATTGAAACTTATTTCATGATTTAACAATTTTCTCTTAATGCTTCTTCCCAAATGATGGTAGGAAGAATTTATTCATTCAGAAATGTTATGGATTTCTCATGAATTGTTATGTTACAAATTTCTTCAATTCCTTTTTGTTGTGGAGTTATTAGTTTATAGAAGGTGTATTTGATATATAAATTATAAAAAAATGTATTAAATTACTGATTCTAAAATTCTATTCCATGATCACATCTTAATGAAATTATTTTTAAATATTTTTCAGTTTGAATAATTTTGAAAAATATTTCAAAAGTAGTGAGTATTTCAATTTTTTGTTTCCAAAATAAACCCATGTAAATCTAGAATGATCTTTAACAAAAACAAAAACATATAATTTACCCAACAAAATTTCTACCCAATATAGTCCAAACAAATCCAAATTGATATGTTATAGTGGTTTAGAAAAAGAAAATTTTTAATAGAATTGAAAAATGGTTTCTGTTGTTTACCAATTTGATATGAATCAATAAATACATCATTTAAAAAAATAAGTCTAGGAAATTTAGAAACTAATAGTTTCTTAGATAATTTATGTAAAAAATGTATATTTCGATTTTTGAGTCTTCTATGTCAGATCCATGACTCACTTATCTTAGTGGTTAAATAATTCATTCTCTATTTACACAAGGAATTCCAATCCAAAGTATAAAAATTTTAAATTCTTGGTGATCTAAAATGAAGAAATTTATATTTGATAAAAGTGAAATAATTGATAGATAAATCACTATAAAAAGCATCATTAAAATGTAGAGAAATACATATTCGGTTGTTAATTAACCATTATATATAAAATGTATTTTTTGTTTGATATAGTCTTTGGATATCAATAAATTCCAACTCGAACAATATTTCCTTTTCCATTTTCCCCAAATGTGACTATCACTCCATCCATTTTAGTCAATTAATAGAGAATTTATGAGCCTCCACTCATTTTTCTAGAATGGGAACTATACATATACCATATGGATTTTTATTCGTGTTGCCTTTTTGCTGCAAAAGAAATTAAACATTTGATTTTTTTGGAACCCATATTTTTCTGGGTCCAACAGTGTGAGCGAGAAATGATTTGGGAACACATGTATTGCTCAATTTTCCATAATTTATATCACATTCTTCAAATATATTTTTATTAATAATATCCTTATTAATACCACTAATTTAAGGATTTCTCAAGAAACATTTCTTAGTGTTAATATGTTTTATTCCATAGTAATAATAGTTTTCCATTTTTCATTGGATACAAAATAATTTCTTTATAGAATATATTTTTAATCCTTTATTTATATTCCAATTTTTTCTATTATAATAACATTATTTCCTAGAATCTCATCTATAATTATTTTACACTTAAAAAATAATAGCACTCTTACCAGATTCTACTTCATCTAATAATTTTTTTTCATTTTTCATGATCAGTTTAGTTTGATGTAGAAGAGTTTAATTTGTCAAATAGATCCTAAAATTGTATTAGAATAATTTATCTTTCACCTACAAAACATTGTGAATATTTTTTAATGATTTCTATTTCTATATCAAATAACTGTATTTTTCTTCTATCATTGTACTATATAAGCTAATTTATCATTTTAGAAACTATCGGTATCATAATTATAAGAATAATTGTATTCTACCTATTCGCATTCCTTATCCATAAAGTACATGTTGGATGCCAATTTTTTGGGGATCCTATTCTAAATCTGGTTTTTAAGAGCTCCTGGTGGCTTTAGATATACTTCACATACCTTTCATTGCTTTTTTTTCTTTTATTCTCATAATCCGCATTATTATGATATATGTCTAATGCCCTCTTACTTTTATCATTCAATTGGGGATCTTAGGTATGATGGTGGGTAATCAAATTTAAATTTTCTAAGAGATTAGTAACATTTTTGACAATATGAGTTATTTTATCTGTCAAATATAGTTCTATAACATAATCATAAAGATCATTTTTATCTTTTGTATAATAGAATTCAATTGATATTGTATTTATGTCTAGACTGTTGGAGAAATCTTGGATAAAATTAGAAATTTAAATCATAGTTGTTGAATATAAAATCATAGAGGTGAACAGAATGGCATTGGATTCCTTTGCATAGTGTAGGGTTCTATTAGGTAGAGAATGTGTCCTTTGTGTAGTGTAGGGTTCCATTCAGTAGTATAGGGTTAATATTTATTCAATAGGGTTTCTTTTCGGGGAATGGAATTCGAAAGATACATTTTGATTATAATCCATACATTCATCCATCCAGTGCATGATTCATTAACCATACATTCATTATATGAACATAGGGTATGAATAGTAATTCCTTACTCAATGTTGTGTTGATATTCCCCATATTAATCTGAATGAATTATTTCCTATCCATGAAAAATTGGTTACCATAGAGAAGATAACCCATATGTTCATTAACCAAATGCATGGCCCATTCCATACCTGATACATACCAACATATGGTATAAACAGTGCTTCAAGAAGTTCTAAAATTCTATTTGATCAATTTGAAAAACATTCCTTGAGAATTAAAAACATGAATATAATTCCAAAATATTAAAAAAATATTATTTTTTCTAAACTCACTTAATTTAATATCATTACTGAATCAAACAATGGTATTTTTGAGCATCCAAATTAATAATCATTATTGATTTCTATTGAGATAAAGAATTCCCAACACTTAAGAAGATGAGAAATTTCTCTTAGGAATGATCAAACCTCCTGAAACTATTTATTGAGAAATTATTTTTGACCTTCAACATAATTTAATATAAAAATTCATTATTTGTTATTATTTCATAAAAGAACTACATTTTCACTTTTTTCCTATCTTATTATTGACTATCTTCAAAAATTATCACTATCTATAATGGGTTTCCTACCCATTTTCCCCCTCTACAACGTTTGGATTTCATGTGAAGTGCATTAGCTATACAATTTAATGTGATCACATGATCAAGAAAAATATTTCGGTGAAGAACATTATATATCTTATGAAATTCAATTACATGTGTCTCTTCCACCATTATGTGAAAGGATATAGAGAAATATTAACTCCTCTTTCACATGACTGGGTAAGGCTCATGCTTTAGGTACCCCTTCAGTAAAACAATTCTCAGGAAACCATGAAATCGCTCATGGGTGATACTCTATCTTCCTTCATGAGACAATAAGTTTACTCCCTATGTTCATTCACAAGATATGATATTTATGAGGGTTAAACATTATATAAGTCATTTTTACTTCATAAGATGACTTATAGAGACTGAATCATTAAAACCTATCAATCCTTCATGAGACCTAGAATACTTATAGGTTTCTAATAAAATGATTAGTGAGGCACTATATGAATCAAAAGTATATTCTTCACGAGTCTATAGTTATCAAAGGCATCTTTCATGTATCAAGAGTCATGTGGGTATCTTGGTATCAATAATTTATATCTATCCCTCAAATAGAAACAATAATAATCATTTCTCATGCTTCTATTTGTATAGGTAGTACTACTCCACCTATCAACCATGTTTTATGAAATGTATAGTGACTAATCATATTATCTAGATCATCTCGGGATCCTATTTACTTAGAACACTCTAAAACCTTGTCACATCTAACAATTTTCGAGGTGATTAGTTGATCGTGTGATGGAATCACAAGATCACTTCATTGATCATGAGATAGATTGGTTGAATTCCTCTGAATAATCATAATTTATTCAAATGTTAAATACTATAAACATGAGATTATCTTGTGATCGTTGTTTTTCTTATTATGGCTTCCCACTATCAAATGATCTATGAACATCATGTGATGTCACAATGAATTTTGTTTAGTTATTATCACACCTTCTCACAATGGGTCACTTATTATATCAATTTGGTGGCATGATCATAATATCATTACATGATGGAATTATATGATTCCTTATTTTTATCATCACAATTAATTGGGAGATCATAAATCATGTCAGACAATGTTGGATACGTGTATTCAGTTCGATCAAGATGTCTCATTCCTTTGGTTTGATCAAATGGCATGTCCATTAGTTCTTAATCATGTGGGTAGAATCCATAATGTCCAAAGGATGAAGTGGATGGGTGAAGTCAAATATAATCAACATGGTATTTTAGAATCCTAAGATTGATTCTATTTAGAAACCCTCATTCTTTCCAAATCATAAATTATAGAGGACCAATGTCCACTCTATGCTTGTCCAATATTGATCATGATCTCAGATTTATTGTTCAATTATTTAAAAATCCTTATGAAACACTATCTCTCTTTCTATAGGGGTCCATAATCCTCCACACATGCATTCAACATCACATGGACTATGCCTCAACTAGACAGGACAACTAGAACCCTCTATTAACTTATATATAGATCTAACAACACCTATAGGTGCACACTCCCATGGGACTTAAATATGGGTCTGATTATGGATACTACACATCATTGCATGCCTATGTGCTTCCTTATTCGAAATGATCTCCCAATTGTGTTGAATCATCAGCCTCCCTATGAGTGGATGAGGTATAACACATGGGGTTTTAAATACGGTGGCATTCTTTCTTATTGTGATGACTAAAAATGTATACTTAGAATTAATATATTTATAAAAATGAAATTCCTATAGTTATTAAAAAATAATTTACTCTAGATTATTATCTCATATATTAAAATCCTACCATAACTAAATTGACTTCATCATGAAAATATAATTATATGGTCTTCATTAATTAATTTATTTTTTCATAACAAAATTATGAAAAATATATGATTTTATTTTTCCACGGTGATAAATTAAATCAATGTCATGAAATTAAATTATACATGAATCGAAATATTCTAATTCATATTCTATTAAACAATTTTAAATAAATTACATATGTCCTAGAATGTAAGATAACCCCAACAATAATCTAGTTATAACATAGATAATGTTTCATGCATTACCCATCCAATGTCTTAACTTGAATCCATGGCAATTTTCCAAGCAACACCACTTCATCCTCCAACACATATTGACTTATTAAAAAACCAAAAATAAACACGTTTTTTTCTAAACATATGCATTTAGGTTTTATAGGGTATGATATTCAAAAATTACAACTATTTTTTAAATTATTATAGATCTCATGGAAGACTATGGAAGAAGAGGAAATTATCATTACCGGGTTATTATAGTATATTTATTCTGCTACTAACTATATAAGTGTTATTACCAAACTACGATAATAAATCTAGTATCAATAATATAAATAGATGTTACTATTATAGTGGAATGAATATATTACATCTCTTTTCCATCCTATTAGAAGTGGAAATATCTCTTGTGCATAGGTACATATTACCATCTCTACATAGTTGTGTAATTCATCATTCAACACCACATTACAAGGATGGTTATAATGTTGGAACTAATTTGTATAAATGATATTTATTAAATAACTATAACTGTTGAACAATAATATCATATATATACACCTTTTTACCTTCATATTCATCATAAAATGAGAGCATAAATCATGCATATGTGTGGAATACCAGTTACACATAGTTATGTGATCTGTTTTTCATTTATGGTTGACATAAATGGAACTAAGTAAAGTTTTATTGAGTATTGAATTTATATACCATATAATTATTGTTATTATAATATTAATTATTATTCCCCTTTCTTACCATCTATCTTTAAAAAAGATAAAATAATTCACGTATATGTACGACATACAATCTCCATGAACATTGTAATTAATTTTTCTATCTCTATAGTTTAACCTTATATATCTATATATTGAATATATATGTGATTTATACATTTATAATGATCCAAATATGATGTAACCATAAATATTGAACAAGTTATAGACCGGTCGAATCAAAACATACATGAAGACCCGGGAATTTAAAACTTCAAATAATTATAATAGAAAAAATATAATTGAAACATGGTTGATAAAATGATTTAAATGGACAATATATATAATTAAATATATATATATAATATAATTATAATTAATATAAATTCATTACCTAGGATATTAAAATCACTTTAGAGGCATGTTATACATGAGGAAAGGAATTTCAGCCCAATTTATTTCCATTGAGGCATATTGTAATATTATGAACCTAATTTATTTAATATGGTGTTTGTAATACCAATTTTACATTTAATTTCATAAATCTTTAATAATTCACAGTAATTTGACATTAAAATTAAATTATTTTTTGTAAATTGATTTGTATTCAAAATTACATATTATAAAGAATTTAATAACTCATTTTATTTTCATTGGGTAATATTACTTCTTCATTATCTTTGATATTAATAGATTATGTGTGTAATGAATTTTCATTATGTTATTTTTTATTTAATCTTATTTTATGTGGATTTACATTAAATACCCATAACCAATTCATTTATTAATACTCACATCAATGTTATTATCATTGTACGGGTTTATTATCTCAATTTTATTTTGGTGATACATTTTCTATATTCACCACATTATTTATTTTTGTGCTATATATACAAACCCTTGATATGTTATACCATGAATATATTTTTCGTCATGTAATTTGATTGATAATTTGATGTTATTTATTTCTTGGGAATTACTATTCAAAAGTAACCTAAGTGGTAAGAATTAATTTAAATTCCAATCATTATTCATGATTATTTATGTTTATATCTTAGTTGATGTATATTTCACTTATATATACAATTTTTCTTAAAAAATATATAATTTTTTAAGAATATCCTCGAATTAGTAAATGTCATTTATACCTTTTTAAAATTTTTACATAATGGTTTGAATGAATCTGTCGTGTCATTTTTTGAATACGGTACTGTATAATATTTCTGAAGAAAAAAATTGAGAAGGAATGTTTTTTTACTTAAATGGAACGATTGGATTTCCCAACACAAATATTTTCTTTGAATATTTCTTATAAATTTATTCGGTTATATACTGGGAAATTTTTTTCTTTTATAAATTCAAAATTTATTAATTAAGTTATTTCAAAAAATAGAAATTTTATTATCCTCAATAACGTTTAAATAATATTTTAATGGAATTAATATTCATTAATGAAAAAAAAACCTTTATTTCAATTATTCACCACTATGGATATGTTGTAAGGATACTATTAATAAAAACATTAAATTACTTGTGATAATTATATATTATATTTTTCAAAAGTGCCTATATTTTTCATCATATATTTGATTTTTTCATAAACAAAATAATAATTCAACATCTGTGTTATGATTTGAAATTATTTTATTTAAAAAATACTTATTGATAAATTCACAGTATGAATTCAATATTTTTATATATTGATATGTGGTATTATTGATGAATAAAATAAATAATTCAATATACGATGAATGTATTGGACATGCAGTGATGGGTATGGCCTAAAATTATACATATCCTTATTTCATATACATGTTTCATTAGACAACATAGTTGGCCAAATTGAATATGTATTTATAGATATTATTTTACAATATATAAACAAATCCTAGATGCTATAGATATTATTATTCCGATAATCATGAAGTATAATATTAATCATTTCTATCATTGATAATTCAATTATTATTTTCATTCATGAGATTACTACATTGATGTTATCCATTGATTCATTTTAGGGTAAATTTATTGATTAAATTCTATGTGTTAACAATTATTTACCTTTCTCTGTTGATTTTGAATTATTTAAGCATTATATACCCCCTTATATGTCATTGTCATTGAGGATTTGATCTTTCCATTATTTTGTTTCCTTTACCCAAATTCTGATGAAGAAATATTCTAATGAGTTTCAAGTATTAATATCTTTTACATTTTTCATGTTTTCATTTTATAATTCTAATATAATATGGGAATCATGTGTGTATCTAGTTTATATAGATCATTAAACAAGTTGATCATACATGGTGAGATATCTTGTATCAATTCTCAAATACTATAATGGAGTATCGTAGTTCTCATGTATGGTATGTTTATTTGACATCTATTTCACAAGGTTTCTAGTAAACTTTGTCTTGTATATAGTCTAATGTAGTAAAATACACACCATCTCGGGGTTAATGGGTATGCGATTGTTATAGTTTGTATTAGATGTAGTTTACTATAAACCATGGGAACATGATTTTAAATAAACACACCTAAAATGAAAATTATGATACTCCGTTATAGTGTTTGAGAATTTTTACCATTGTATATAATTTTTTTATTGATTAATCTTTATAATCAATTGGATTAAACTCTGTGTATTCAAATATTTAGTGATGTAACCTAATGAAGGAAAGAGAATCAATACACATGAATAATGTTGGTATTCCCCTTTGATCAATCCAATATAGTCGGTGTTATAGATGAGTGGATTAGTACAATATTAATGAATATGACATGGGTTATGCCTAATAACATTTTACAAATGGGGAAACATGTGGTTCCATGACATGACACAACTATAGTGGATCATTTCATTTGATAAATGCCTCCATATTTTAGTGGAACTAGTAATCTAGTTGTAAATAAGAAATGGATAAAATATCATGAAAATATAATTCTACCCTTGGGATGAAAAAAATGGAAAAATGTTCTATTGAAATTTTATTTCCATATAGATAATGATAATCAATGGTGGTCATTGAAATATAATAATAAGGAGGAATAAGAAATAAATCGTATAAAGTGGATTAGTTTTGATGTTATATTCCCCAATAAATATATCCTTCATTGGAAATGAAATGATATCAATAAAAATTTCCTCATATTAAATAAAATGGTGAAAGAATTTTTGGAAGATTTTGAGGATATATTTAAAATACTAGATAGGGATTCTATGGATTAGATAAATAATAAAGAGAGAACTATTAATAATTTCTTTAAGGCATCGAGGAAATCCTCCAAAGGGAATTTGTTTCTCAAAATTCTTCATCTTATTATGAAAATTGGGTTATGTTAAATAAATACTGAGAATGAATTTTTGAGATTATATAAATTTATGAGAAATCAACATAAGAAGAGTTCATATTAGATTCATGAAAAAATTAATTCACCAGATAATTATAAGGTAATAAATTGGTTACCATCATGTCAAAATTATGTGATGAAATATCATTGAGAATTATTAATGGTAAATAGATTTTGATACATGTGTGTCAATAATGGACATCTAGCATCTGAATTACATGGGTAAAAAATTAAATTATAACAATTACATCCACTATAGAGAAATAGGTAATTATTAACTCCAATTCCCCAAGAATCAAGGGAAACAAATACATAAGAGGTTGTGGGGAGAAGGCCATGTTTATGTGATTGCTAAAGTTTAGGTTGAAGATGCCAATGATGTAGTGGATAGTACATTAATCATATCATAAAACATATCTAATGATTTATTTGATTCAATATCTTTACACACATTATTTTATCTATGCCATCCAAGATAATTATATATTTTCCTACCACATTAATAATAGATTTTTATGTCAAAACCCCAGGTGTAAATCTGTCCCAAAAAATGTTGTGTCAGTAATTCTCATTATGACCCATAAATGGGATATAATTACTAACATGATTATTATACCCATGTATCATTTTTCTATAATCGTCGGTATGGATTAGATATCAGCATTCCATCCAAAAAAGTATTCAAAATGGAAGGATGTTATGATTTTCGATGGATATGTGGACTTTATTATCTCAATACGGGACATTGGATCCCCTAAAGTATGTCTACAAACACCCCTAATAGATTATCTGAATGAAATTATTATGGGAAAAGAGGATTCAAAACCTATAGATAGTAAAATTAATCTTCACATTGGGGATAAATCTATTTTAAAGGAATAATTTTATGTATTTATCAAGTAATTTCCTAAATATCAACTAGAATGTGAGGTTAAATTTTATATCAATTTAGTCCTTGATTCAAGAAATATATCAAAAACTTCCGATAGAAGGACCAATATGAGTTAGTGGATCTAAAGAAACAACTAAAGTATTTTTATATTAATCGGTATATACATCATAATAATTCTCATAAGGGATACCATGTTCATTTCATTAAGAAGAAAGATGGATTTATGAGTATGTGCATTTATTATAGGGAAATCAACACTATTATGATAAATCACATGTATCCCACGCCATATATTGATTACTTATTTGATCAAATTCACATATCTTGTAACTTTTAAAAGATTGAACTTTGTTTTCGGTAACACCAATTGTGGGTAAAGAATGAATTTATCATAAATAAATCATTTCGAAATTCATATTCTCATTTTGAGTTCACATTAATGATATTTGGATTGACTAATACACCCTCTATATTCATGGTTCTTATAAAAATTGTATTCAATGAATATATATAATTTTTTTGTATTTATTTATTATATCTGGGTGTAATCCAAATAATACAAGGACTACGAGAAACACTTATAGAATACGTTTAAAACTCTTTAATGAAAAGGGTTATATGTTTAATTTAACCAATGTGAATTATAGCTTCAAAAGGATTAATTTAATTTTCACATTGTCACTAAGGATTACATATTATTTGATCATGTGAGGATAATGGCATTCCAATAATGGTTTACAGCAACGAAAATAATCGAGGTATAGAGTTTCATTGGTTTGGATAATTATTTTATGTGATATTTCAAAAAACAAATCCTAATTTTCTTTCCCATTAACAAAACATACTCGTAATGTAAATGATATTTAATGGATAAAATAATGTGAAGAATTTTTTGAATAATTCAAAAATATATGGGTGAATTCCTTCATTTTTAATTAACAATCAAGAAATGAAGTATTTGTGATATAAATAATTTCATCAAGGAAGTGACTTGGTTTTGTCCCTATAACAAATTAAAAAGTTATTTTTTATACATCAAAGAAGTTCAAGTATCTTTAAAAAAAATCCACCCACATGATCTTGAATTTTAATCCTTAATATTTTCAATGAATATATGGAGACACTATCTGTAACACCCAAAAATTTTATAAATGAAAATTCACCTTGATCTAATTAACTGTATTATTCTGTTAAATAGTTTTATAAAACACATTCACTTCCTTGATTTTGTGATTTTGGATTTCAAAATATAGTTAATAATTGTTATCGTAGCTAGTATAGTCATTAGATAGTGGTCATATGATTAGTATAAATATAGGGACTTAACAATTTCAATTTACTCAGACAGTGGAAGTGATGTCCTGATCTAGTAGAATTTCTCCATACAATGCCCATTTGGTAGAGGTCAAAAAGAAGGTAGCATCGCTCAACTTCGATCTGGACCAATCCCAATATGAGCTTCAACATGTTAATATTGAATGGAATCACCTACGGGACAAATGGAAGTTAATAGAGATTACCACCTGAGTGATGTTATCCTTGCCTCCCCAAGAGACTATCCCCATTACACAACTTACCCTTATGTATTATGCAGGTTCTATAAAGGTTTATGTAATAATAACCTTTCACCATTATTATGTGAATTAGTTTTGTAATGAATAAATAATATTCATTCATTTTATTATTGTTACTTTGTAAATGGGTTTTGAAGCACAAATAGGGTTTTTGTTAACGTTTAATTAAGAAATAAATTTCAAGGAATTATTAGGGTTTTTAATCAAATTATATTTTATTAAATTATTATTACTTAATCAGTTTTTAATAAATAAAAATGATTGTATAATTTTTATACAATTGTAATTTTTATTCAGGTTTGAATGTTGTTTTTGTCAAAACCCATGAATTTTAGATAAATATCATTTTTTATTTTAAAAGTAAAAATTCAGATATTTAAAAAATTATTTAGATAAAATGAATATTATTTTTGGTTTCAGGATGAAAATATTATCTAAAGGTTAATTTTTCATAATTTTCCAAGACATAGAATTTTTTTGGTAAAACTTTAATACCATTTAAATATATAATGTGTTTTATGACATCATAATGACCTAATATAGATTTAATGAAATACTATAAAAGGGTTATTCATCCAATATATGTTTTACCTTTATATGACCCCCTTACTATCCATTTCATGTACATATGATGAGATAAACTATTTCTCTCTCATCAACCATTTTTTATGAATTCTTGTGTTACACCATTATGTTGCTAAAATTGCACCTCGCTTTTCCAAGCCAAAGTCAATGTGTGGTGGTACCATTTCCATTTATCTATCAAGGGTATTCACCTTTATGCACATTTACTAGTTGATTATAGAGAGTATTTTATGTGTTACACACTCCCTTATCATGGAATAAATGATTATGTTGAATGATTCCATTTTGTATGATCCATGTGGAACACTTATGCATGAAATGAAATATTTATAAATATTATTCCCTGATATTGCTCCAATGAATTGGTTAAAGAATAGTATAATGGTATTCCATGTTCAATGTGGGTTTACGCATGATAATTCAAGTGCAACTAGGGATTAATCATGATAATTCATTATCAATGTGGGTTTACTCATGGAAATCCATGTGCAATGAGGGTTTACTAATGGTCCATCTGCAATCAACCTTGGCTCATGCTAATATAACATTCAATACTATTTTCCACATTTCCATGTTATGATAATCATGATACATCATGCCTTTATGTTCATGTTTCTATTATTCTCCATTGATTTTCCTATTACCTAACATATATTGTATTCTTAATTTTATGCCTTGTTTACTCCCTTACTAGGCTTAATATTTCACCCTCTTCTAATGCGTGTCATCAGGTAATCCCATTCAATGATAAGTATGATGAAATTCTGTGGTCAGGTTAATGAGCTTTTCTATAAATATGTTTTATTTTATGTTTTATGTTATTATGTAATCTTTCTAATTTTTAAAGACACTAGACTTCTCGATCTACTAAGTCTTCTTAAGTTCATGTTTATGTAATAAATCATGTTTCAGTGCCTAATAATGAGCAGGGTCATTATAGTTGGTATCAAAGGATAGGTTTTATTATATTTTGTTATTAGGAATAACAAAATATATTGATTGCCTTATGGATAAGACTCTATATAATATACACATCACTATTGTTTCATGATTATAGATTAAGTGTTTTATCATTAAAATACATCTCTGTCTGGATACGAACAAGTAGAGGTGGCTCTGGCATAGATGTATCTAAGGTAAAAACCTAAAAACACTACATTCATCTAAATGTGAGTGAGAATTGGTGCACAAAAATAAGCCTTGTTGTACTTTTAGTTATGACACTCCCATGGGATACGCTTTGGTATGTTCATAATCCTAGGATGAACTATTGTTAAGGGAATTAAAAAATGACCCTAAGAATATATGTTGGGAAGTATATCATAAATAACATATATTAAATTGAATAAATTAATATTTTAAAAAAATAAATGTAATTTATATGTTAACACTTTTTGTCTTATGATTCCCCATTATGTGTTACCCAAAAATTTCCTTTCATTCACACCAAAGGAAAGTAATAGGAGGACTGGGGTCACAACCAATATGAAGATCAATGTGATAACTATTCCATTGAGATACCCAATCTGATGGCTACATGAATCGCAATATATTTCATAATACTAACTTAATTAACTCGTGTTTTAAATAGAAACAAGGGTAGGAAGGAACATTCACTCCCTAAGAAAGAACAAGCTATAATCGAGAGATTCATGATAAAAAGGCCTCTTATTTTTAATTGATCATCTTATCCATTAATCACCAAACAATGGAGCGACTCCCTTGATAAGATCTTATCTATCCATAAATTTTCTGAAAAAGAGAAGGTTCTTTTGAATACTTATTGTATGGAGGGTGAAGCTGATCAATAGTGGACATTGATAAAAAATAGGAAGCCTGAGGATGTGATCGTGTCTTTATAATGGAAGGATTTCAGGAAAATGTTTTTTGATAAATATTTTCCTCACACCCTCCAACAGAAAATTGAAAGGGACTTCAATTCCATCAAGAAAAAAGGTGACTAATCAATCAGAGAATATGAGGAAAACTTAAAAAGTCGGGTATGATACGCCTCCAGTATTTTCATTACCCTTGAATGCATGGTGGACTACTTCTTGGGTTGGATAAAACCTAGCCTACGGATATAACTAGTAATTCATGACTTTGAGAGCTGTGTGGAAATTTTCTGATTTTACCTCACAGTCGAAATGGTGATCAGATAATACAAGGGATATCATGTGGATATGAAGTGGAAAGTGAACTTCAATTATTGCATTCTGATAGCTCAATCCAATGGTGATATGAAATTCCATCACCACACATTCTTAAGGTGTGGAAAGAATCACCCCAAAAATTTCATGATGTGGGCAAGGAAATTATTTGGGTTTTTATGATACGGGAACCGATACATTAATTTCAGAAAAGAATATCCCACTACTGCGAAAGAAGAAAGGAACCCACCATTCGACCCTCAATGTATTGTTAATTACCTCAACTACAACTAACTAGGGTAATTTAAAAAATAGTTCCCTAAGACAAGGGCTTATGGAGGAAATAATCAACCTCCAAGGAATCGAGGGATAGCTTTTTCCATCACTACTACTAAATAAAACCCTGAAATAAAAGTGGTGATAGGTACGCTACTTATTCATTCAAGAATAGCGAACATAATTTTTGATTCTGGTTTTATGAATTATTTTATATCCCAAAAGATTAGTAGAACAATCCCAGCAAAACCACAAATCCTTGATGTGGGGATTTCTGTGAGAATAGAAAATGGTGCAACCATTGCATCAAATGAATATAACTCCTCCCCTATCACAATATTTGGATTTAACATCACGGTGAACCTAATCATACTCCCTCAGGTGGAATTAGATAAAATTATTGGCATTGACTGGCTTTCCATATATAGATCCAAAATAATTTTCCATGAAAGGGGCATCATTATTCTTATAGAGAATCGACTCCAATTATATACAAGTGTAAGGAGGAAGAATGAATCTTCTTTAGCACCATCATCTCAAGAAGGGATCTTACTGCCCAATGAGTATGCATATCTTTCTCAGATGATTGAGTCTAAGGAAGCAACCTTCCTCGAAGATATGTCTATTGTGAGGGAATTTGATGGAGTGTTTTCCTGGAAATTTCGTAGTATTACTCCTATAATAGATGTCGAATTTTAGATTGATCTTATACTTGGGGATTTTCCAATATAATAGACTCCATATAGAATAGTTGTTTTGGAGCTTGAGGATTTAAATGAACAACTACATGAGAATATGGAAAAAGTGTTTATATGCCCAAGTTCTTAACCAAAGGGGGTACTAGTCCACTTCTTCAAGAAGAAGTTTGGGTAAATGTGCCTTTTAATTGATTATTGCGTGCTCAAAAAATTACAATAAAGAACAGGTATCCTCTTCCACTTATTAAAGACTTATTCGACAAGCTATGTTGGAGAAAATACTTCTCTAAGGTGGATCTACAGTTGGGATATTACTATATATGGTTGAAAAAGGAGTATATCCCCAAGACAACTATTCGTACATGTTAAAGGCAGTATGAATACATAGTAATGCCTTTTGGACTCACTAATGCTCCAAAAATCTTCATGGAATTGATAAATATCGTCATTAACGACTACCTCAACAAATTTGGGATATTGTTTATAGATGATATTATAATATAATCCAAAACCAAGGAGGAGCATCAGGAGCATCTAAGTACTATAATAAAGACCTTGTGAAAGGAGACGGTATATGAAAAGTATACTAAGTGTGAGTTCTAGTTAAAGGAAGTCTCAGTCTTGGGTCATATCGTCCCATTCAATTTGACATCTATGGATCCCTCCAAGACAATTGCAATTAATAGATGTACAAGACCCACATCTATGATGGATATCAATAGCTTCTATGGGTTAGATGGATATTAGCAGTGATTTCTGATAATTGTTTCCATATTTTAAATCTTTTTTACCAAGATAAATCGGAAGGGAGTCATGTATTCTTGGAGTGACGAATATGAAGATAGATTCAAGGAGTTGAAAAGGAGGCTTATCAATGTGCCCATGCTCACATCACCCACATGTGGATAACTTCTTATGGTATTTTGGAAAGTTTTAAAGAAGGTAATGGGTTGTGTGTTGATGAAAAATGACATTCATTTCCTTTGCTTTAAGGATATTGAATGTTCATAGGAAAAACAATCCAACACAAGTACTATAGTTGGATGCAGCTCTCTTTTCTTTGAAAATTTAGTGGAATTACCTTTTGGGGGGGATGTATGAAATATATATGGATCACAAAAGTCTCAATTATATATTCAGACAAAAATTGCTGAATATGCACGAACAAAGATGCATATAGCTAATCAAAGAATATGACTGCTTAATCCATTACCGCCCTGGAAAAGCGAATAAGGTGGAAGATACTTTAAGAATAAACAACCCATGATTATTTCATTGATGAGAATTGAAAATGACCCAATCATCAATGATTTGATGATGATATACATGGGAATCATAAATAAGGGTACATCACGAATCCATTAACAAATGATTTCACAACTGTCACTTTTGTAAAGGATAAAGGATTCTCAAAAGGAAGGTATATGAATTTAGATGAAACTGTGAACTATCAGAAAAGGGAAATCCTCAGAGTTCAGTGTTAATGAAGAAGGAAATGTTAGATTTGGTTCAAGACTATGTGTTCCATCAAAACCAGAGTTAAATAATGATGTTTAGGATTATGCAAATAGTTCAAATTTCACCATTCACCTAGGAAACAGAAATTTGTATTGTGATCTTCGAGATAATTATTGGTGGGATAACATGAAGAAGTTAAATATTGAATATGCATCAAAGTGCATAGTATGTCATCAAGTGAAGACTGAGTGGCTGAAGTATAAGGGGATGATGCAACCACTACCCATACCTATATGGAAATAGAAAGGCATCACCATGGACTTTGTCACTAGAATTCTGAAGATATCCAATGGAAACAATGCTATCAGGGTCATTCATGATTGTCTTACCAAGACTGCACACTTCATTAAAATTTGAGAGGATTTCTCATTGGATCAACTGGAATGAATATACATAATAAAAGTGTTAAGTATGAATAGAGTACCAATATCGATTGTATCCAATCAAGATCCAATATTCACCCCTATGTTCTGGAATATTATCAAACACACTCTGAATACTAAAATGAACTTCATTATTTATTATCATCCACAAACTGATGGCCAATCAGAGCATACTATCAAAACACTTGAGGAAGTGTTGAGAGCATGCTCAATAGACTTTTAAGGAGGATGGGATCAACATATTCCTCTAGTTGAGTTCTCTTAAAATAACTATTTCCACTCAAGAATCCAAATGAATACTTATGATGCCTTTTATGGGAAGAGTTGTATAACACCATCATGTAGGGATGAATTTGTGTAGAAAAAATTTGTAGTTCAATAAATGGTCTAATAAATGGTGGAGATGCTTAAGACCACCCAACATCAAATTAATGTTCCTCAGATTTGACAAAAGAGATATGAGGATAATCCTCAAAGAGAACTAGTGTTTGAAATTGAAGAAATTTTATTCCACTACATATCACCATGGAAGAGAGTTGTGGGATTTGTGAATAAAGGAATGCTTATTCCAAGGTACATCGGCCCCTTTTATATCCTTGATCACTTTAGAACAATGGACTATCAACTTGCACTACCACCAAACTTTTCTCAAGTAAACGATGTATTCCATGTATCACTCTTGAAGAAGTACATACAAGAACCATCAAATGTACACAATCCATAGTTGGTACCATTGGAAAATGAAATCGCCTATGAAGAGAAGCTAGTGAAGATCTCAGATAATAATGAAAAAAGTAATATGAAATAAGACAATTCCCCTCGTCAAAGTGTTGTGGAGAAACCCCATGATTTTAAGATTTAACTTGTGAATCAGAGGAAGTGTTGAAGTAGAGTTACCCTTATTTATTTTAGTGAGGCAAAAGGAAATTTCAAGGGAAAAATTTCTTAATGGGGGAGATTGTAAAGACATAAAATTTTATAAATGAAACTTTCTCTTAATATAATTAATTATATTTTTTTGTAAATTAGTTATATAAAACATATAAACATACTTGGATTTATGAATTTGGGTTTTAAAATGCCGTTTAAGGATTTTTACCAATACTAATATAGTTGTTAAATGGTGACCACATGATTAGTATAAATATAGGGCTTTAACACATCCAATTTACTCAGAAAAAGGAAGTGATGGCCTCATCTAGAAGAATTTCCCCATACGAAGCCCATCTGTCGGAGCTCAGAAAGGATGAAGCATCACCAAGATTCACTCTGGACCAATCGCAAGCTGAACTTCAACATATTAATCTTGAACGGAATTTCCGACATTAGAAGTGGAAATTAATAGAGATCACCACTCGAGCAATGTTATCCCTACCACCCCAAGATTCTATCACCATCGCACACCTTACCCTTAGGTCTTATGTGGGTGTTATAAGAGGTTACGTAACAAGACCCTACCTCTATCCCTATGTTCATCAGATTTGTATTGAATAAAGAATATACATTACTTTTATTTTTTTTACTTGGTAAATGGTTTTAATGAAAAAATAGTATTTTTAGTTAATATTCAATTAATAAATATATTTTTAAGAATTAATAAATTTTTAAATAAATATTATTTTAAAAAAATATTATTGCTAAATAATATTTTATTAAATATAAAATATCTTAAACTTTTTAGAAAATTTTAATTTTTATTATATTTTTGAAGCTATTTTTGTCAAACCCTGTGAATTTTTGATAAATGTCAATTTTAATTTTAAAATACAAAGTTTACATATTTATAAAATTATTTATATAAAATAAATATTATTTTTGGATTTAGGACATCGAAGATAATTAATGGGGGATTTTTCATAATTTTTTAAGATGGTTGAATTTTTGGGTAAAAATTAAATACCATTTAAATATATAATGTGTTTTATGACATCATAATGACCAAATAGTTAAGTAATAAAATACTATAAAATGGTTATTCAGATAATATTTCTTTTACCTTTAAATTTATGTGATTTAATATTTGTTTTATTAATTTTATGGTGCCTTAGTGGACACTCCATGCCTTATAAAATAATTTATCTTTTTAAAATGATTTCCTTGAGAGTGTGACTCATATCCACAGAATTAACCCAAATATTTTATATGTATGGACATTTTCCTTATAAAATAATTTTTCCACTCCCATTTGGGAAAAACCAGGTGAAAAACCCTTGGTATGGTTTATGGTTTTGGTTATTTTAATATTTAGTGTCCAAAACCTAAATAATAAATAATTTGCAATCCTTTCCTATATGAACCCACTCAATATCCCATTTCTATTCACGCCAACCATTTGGAGGTCCACCAAACTCTTACATTATCTCTGTAGAATCCTCTCAAGGTTATCCATTCTCCCAAGAAGCCTCTCTCATGTCTCTCTCAAGCCTTTGGTATCACACTTTCAAGTATGGGGTCCCACTCTCCTTACATCTTTATTTAGGCTCATCATTCCTTATTTAGTTATGCCCTCTTATATTAAAATAAAAATGTTAGGGTATAATTTATCACCCCCCCTATACTTCCCTCCATATGTAGAATTATTATAGAACCCTTTCTCTCTCATTAATATGTCCCATGTACACTTGTTTCCATTCTGAAATTCTATTTTTGATTTATCTCAATTCGTTTAAATTCATGCAATTATTTTTTATTATGTATCTAAATTCCATTACATATGTAGGTACATGTATTTATATGACCCCATTACTGTACATTTCAAGTAAATATGATGAGACACCTCTTTTTCTCTCATCAATGATTTTTATGAATTTTTTTCATGTCGTTACGCTGCCGAAATTGCACCACGCTTTTCTAAGCCAACGTCATTGTGTAGTGAATACCATGCCAATTTCTCTATCAAGGGTATTCATCTTTATGAACATTTACAAATTTATTATAGAGTTTAATTTATGTATTCCATATTCCATTATCATGGAATCAATGATGATTTTGAATGATTCCATGATGTATTATACTTGTGGCACACTTATGCATGAAATGAAATTTTTATAAAGGGCGCACCATGAGAGCACTCCCATGAATTGGATAAAGAATAGTATCATGATACTATAGGTTCAATGAGGGTTTACTCATTCTTATTCAAGTTCAATGAGGGTATACTCATGCTAATTCAAGTTCAATGAGGGTTTACTCATGATTCATGTGCAGTGAGATTGTCTCATGATAATATCATGTTAAATGTTGTTGTCAATTTTCCATATTATCATAATAATTCTATATCATGCCTCTATGTTTATGTTTCTCTTATAATCATTTATATTCCTATTTCCTAAAAAGTATTGTATTCTTTATGTTATTCCTTGTTTACTCTCTTACAGGGATTTATAACTCACCCTTTTATTATGTAAGTCCTTAGGTTATCCCATGAAATGCTAAGTACGAAGGAATGTTTTGGTCATGTAAAATAATATTTCAATAAAATTGTTCTATTTTATGTTCTATGTTGTTATGTAGTGTTTCTATTTTCCTAGGACCCTAAACCTCTCAATCCTTGGAGATTTATTCAGTGAGAGTTTATGTAACAAATAATGTTTAAGTTTATAATAAAAATAATTGTTCTCATACTATCTCTATGGTTAATTATGTGAGATTTAACACCCCAAGATTCAAAAAAAATGCTTATCCTTCATAATTCAATAGCTTGTGTTACATGCCACACCGAGTTCGAGCGCACCATGACCTATTAAACTAGCTTTTAAAAAAGATTTTATGAATAGTTTTAACTAAATTTAAAATTTTATATAAAAATTTAATATAAACTTATCATTCATATTATGTGTTTCATAAATATAATATATGGAGAAATTTAAATTCTATGATAAAAAATTGTATATTTTAAAAAATTTAGTTTTTTTTCTTTTAAAGGCGAACCCTTTTTAAATCCAATATTCAGAAATTTTATATATTTAATTTGAATAAATAAATTTCCTCCTAATAATATGGATATAAATATTTAGTTTGGATGAATTTTTGTTACTTTTATAATAACTTTATTATGTTGATGAGTAGTTAAAAATACTAAATTTTAATTGAAACCATATTTTATAAACCAAAAAATTAGCAGTGTTAAATTATATATTTGAGAGGGTTTAAAGTATAATTAGATTATATTTTTATAATTTAATATAATTTAGGTCATTTTAATTAATTTATCATTTACATTGAACAAAAATACAACTCAACCTTTTGATAGTTTTTACATCTTAAAAACATCATTCTTGTTTTGACAAAATTAATTAATTTTAAGTTAATTTCAACCAATTCTATGTTTTGAATTTGGAAAAATTGATTCCATATTTTCAATATGAATGTAATAGTTTTTTCAATAGTTACATTTTTTAGAAAATTATGTAGAATAACATTAGTAATTATTTTTATTTACCATAGTTAAAGGGTAAAACAGGTAAATAAGGGTAAAAAAATATTATAATAATATAAAACTATCATAATACATTTACTATTCCTATTAGATGAGGTATATTCCATCATGGGAATCCTTAGGCCAAAAAATTGGCATTTTGGAGCCACTGGGTGTGAAAATGACATTTTAGAATATTTAATGTAATGAAAAGGGAAGTATAACATTGACATGTATCTTTTTCTAAATAAATTTAAATATAGGGTTTTATAATAGATCTATATTACTATAAATATTAATTTGATATATAAAAAATATTTCCTATGTCATGTGGGTTTATTTATTATCTTTATACGCTAAATAAATATAATTAATTATGACAGAATGACGATACAATGATTACATTATTAATGAATGATTTGAATAATTGAAATTATAAAAATTAAAATAAATATATTTTGAAACTTTTGGTGCCAACCATGAATTTTATCGATGAAATTAAATTATTATAGATGAGTTAATTCCTTTTTTTCTATGTAATCATGTTTTTATGACTTTAAATAATTCAATTACTAAATATCTTCAAAATTGACATAAATGATGTTTTAAAACAAATATTATTTTATTAAATAATATAAAAATCCTAAAAATATAAGATTAATACAGCTAACTTATATAATGTTTAAAATGAATTTAATCATCCACTTAATTTCCTATTGAGATTTTATAGTAACTAAATTAATCCTTTTGTATTAAAATACAAGAAGACATGATAAGAGATAAATTGTTTAACTAAGTGTTAATCCCAAAAAATAATGTTATTTTCACTAACTAAACTTGTCTAAAAATCATTGGATGTGATGATTTAAACCCTTAATTATATTATCCTAGAAATAAGTTACTTTTAATAAATTATAAAAAGATAATAAATTTATAATAAATTAATATTTCAAGACTTTCCTAAACTGCCCCCACCTCTCTTATAAAAGGGTGCTTTAATTCTTATAAATTCACACCTCCAAATCCATTTTGATCATCTGAACCCATCCCATTTCCTCTCCCAAATTCCCACATATTATTATAGAGGCTAATATATTGACATAAATCCATCCTATGGATTTATTTTATGCACATCAAAATTGGAAACCTAAAAATATTAAATAGTTTTACCTCCTCTTTCAACTCTCTTTTCTTCTTCCACTTCCCCTTTATCTCATTTATCCACACTAAAACAATATATCCAATATATTTGATATTATGAGATGTTATTATAATTATTTTAAAACCATATTAATCCTTTTACGCATCCTACAAAAAACAATATCACCTTGTGTGCGTACATACAAATTACAGTCCCCACACTGTGGTGTAAATTTTTTTTCATGTACAAAATATTTCATTGGTAAAATGATGAATATAATGGATTTAAATAATAAATATAACATTATATTTTTTTCATTAAAATAAATATTTCATCCAATTCCATATCATTTAACCTTTAAGGAAATGATATCATCTCTTTTGCGTACATACAACTTACCATCTCCACAACGTGATGAGACTCATATTCCATGTTCACCATTCCAGAATGATTATAAGAATAAATATTATTTATAATTATGAAATGTAAAACATAATAACACTAATTGGATAAGATATATATATACAAACTTATTTTATTCACATACTTCTATTCAATACAACAATAATAAGGAAACAACGTTCATGCGTACGTACGACCTACCGTCTCAACGAACAGTGTGTTCCATTTTATTTATCTATATTATATATAGATATATATTATATATATGACATATAAATCATATTTTTCATTCTCTATGTTACTAAATTATGATCTATGTAACATGATCAAAATAACATTTCAAAACACATATGATAAAGAAAGATATTATTACTCTAAATGTTGCTTTAACATTGAAATTATTAATAAAAGTGTAATATAAATTTATAAATAATTTTTTTATGAATTCATAAATATGGAGATGGTCCTATTCTAATTTAATAATATTTTTTTGAAAATTACACTATAGGGTAACTCACCTTCAACTAAAGGAGAGTATAAGGGAAGGGTTAATTTCAAAATATTTTTATTGTTCGAGGTTGTTGATGTATAAGTATCTAATGGGACATATTTAACAACCATTTCAATGTTTCTAAAAAAATTCATAGAAAAGTTTACTATAATCCTATGTATTTTTATATAAATTTTTAACATATATGGTGTGAGTGCCTATTTGCCGTTGTTATGTCACCTTACCATTTCTGAGATTCACATACAATCATACAAGGTTATTTTCAAAGGAAATGTTTTATTTTTAAATTCAATGACTTTTAAATGTTTTAATGTAAAAAAATATATATTTCCATAAAAGGGGTTTAACGAATTTATTAAATTAGTTTCATCTATGTCAAAATCCTTTGATGGATTTAAATCTTGTTTTATGTTAATTTATTAAGATACAATCATCCAAATTTTATTGATGGTTTAGTGACATGTTTGATTGTGGATGTGATATTTTAATACCATTAATGGTTTACAGTTAAAGTATAAAAAATTATTTTTTATTTTGAATAAGAATGTTTATTTTATGTTTTAAAAAATTCATATGAGGAGTACATTGGACATACATAGTGATGGGATAGGCCTGTTATATCCCTTTGGTGCATCGGTATGTCTCATGAGACAAATTATTGTCTTGGCACAAGTCCATGAGAGAATATTTGTGTATGGTTTTGGCACAAGGCCTTGAAATTTTATTAATTATGTCCATCATTATGAATTCCCTCATTATGAGATTAGTTATTAATTTTACATGTGATTATTCAACTACTAGAATATCCATGTATATTTTTAATGGAATTATTTTATTTATTCTTTCTATATTATGGAAAATATTATGTTTAAAAGCATTTGGTTTCAGTTTTATACCTTAGATTAATAGATTATGATTATTTATGATAGCTTCCGCTATATTTTTTATTCTTACTAAGGATCTGAGCTCACACCTATCTTACATTTTATTTTCCTAGGATGCCGATAAGTGTTTTATAATTAATATATAGGGTTAATCTATGGTAAGAATGGAGTTATCATAGGATTATATATCCTGTGATTTATGTTACACATTTTAATTTAAAGCTCATGTATGTAATCTACTTTCCAAGACTAGTAAACTGATTAGTCATTCAAGACATGATTCCTTTTAATCATTCTAATGTATTAAAATACATCACTGTCTCTAAGATTCTTGGGTCGGGGAAATATAGTTTGTATTAGAGGATGTTTAGTAACAACATTGGAAATTGATTTAGAAAACATATATTAGGAATCATAACCCAATAATAGACATTGATGATAAGTTTTTAAGAACCCCAGAGGTATTTGTTTATTTAGGGATTATATTGATATTCCAAGAAGTACAACCCTGTCGGGATACTACAAGTGTATGTGATTCTAGCACAAAACATTCCTTGCTGTGATAACTCTTACATGGTGTTATGGGATTGTCATGGGGTAACCTAGTAAGCAATAATGAGACTTACTGTGCAACTAGTTTGACACTCCTAGTAGATATTCATAGTATAACTAATATTTTTATTAAAAACTATTATGATGAATTTTTTTTATTATCTATGTCCTCTAAGAATGCATGTTTATTATTATAGATTAGATATGAATAAATTATTCAATTTTTTAAAACTATTTTATTAGTTTGGAATTATATATTATGATTCATAACCTAATATAGTGTATGAAATTATATAGAAATGGATCTTTGTAGACAAAATGGAAATCTTATCAATACACGTAATCTATATAGGGATTTCCCTCTAATGAAATATAATTATAGTGGAGCTGGTGATACAACTTCCACTGAACATCTTATAACCATACATGGAAAACTACTTAGGTTATGAATAATAAATGATGCAGCCTGATTCAAAACATAGAGGATCATTGTCAAACTACATCATAAGACAACAATCTCTAATATTCAATGGGACTAAAAATCCTTTTTTAGCTAGGTAGTGGATATGTTTCTTAGAGAAAATCTTTCTTTTATTGGGATGAAATGAAAGGGAAAAAGTATTTTTGGAATTTCATCATATTTCAAGACATGGAAAAAAATAGTGGTCATTGATTCAAAACATGAATAAGGAGGATGAAGTAAAAGATAAGGTATGAATTAATTTTAAAGAACTTTTCGTTGAAAAATAACATCCTCATGAACAACAAGATCAAATGGAAAGTGAATTTCTTAGTATGAGGTGAAAGGAGGATGAAAATGTTGAAATGTATGAGGTTGACCTCACAAAGATAACAAGGCATGCTGCAGAATCCATTTGTAACCCAAGATATAAGATTGATCGATTCGTTGATGTATTAAAACCATTCCTCTGACGGGAACTTGTCTGAAAATCTTTCCCATCATATAAAGATATAGTCTCATGTTCTATCAAGATGGAAAATGAATAATCTATGTCTTACAAAATTAATTTAATGTAAGAGATGAAGAGAATAGTCAAGCTAGAAACAGATAAATGGGAAAATGGAAAGAATAATTTTCCCTTATGTGGTAATTCTGTGAAGAAACTCCTTGTTACTTTCATGAAAGGAATGGGAGTTTGTTACAAATATGGATAAAAAGGTCATGAGGCTCATGATTGTAATGGAAATAATGAAGTTTAGAAATTATATAATTGTATGGATATGGGACATTATGAAAATTATTTACGAAAGAGTTAAAGAAATATAGCTTATAAGAAGAAAATTGATCAAGGTCAAGCTTATTCTATTACTACTGTCGAAGTGGAAAAATTATTGTATGTGTGTTTTTCGATTCAAGAAATATATTCTAGTTATAAAAAAAATTTGATATATATAAGGATTTCAATAAATTAATTTTTTTAATTATGGTTTTAACCTAATGAGGGTAATCATATTTTTATAATGCGACATTAAGAGATACATTACATTGTTTGGGGAATGTGATGTTACATTGGATTTTGGAAATTTAGGGACCTTTTAGATATTTTTTGGATAGAAGTAATTTAGATAACTATAATGTTTGGAATGTATTATGTTTCACTTTATTTAGTATTGTTAATGGTTAAAACATTTCATAATATTATTCTTGGAGTGCTATTATTTTTTGAGAAGGACAACCCGTAGGTCAGTAAATAATTTTTTGTGTCCGGCAAGGCTACCAGACATGATCCCACAACTGATGTTTGAAAAGGTTGCATCACCTACCATTATAATACATAAAATATATATTAAGTATATCCTAGATTTCTTTATTTAAATGGTGTATTTTTATATTTGGAACTTCAGACGATTAAGATATATAGAATACATTTTTGTTTTATCTTTTAAATAGAATGATGAATTTTTGGGATGAATTAGCTAAAGGATGAAACGATGTATGTAAATAAAGTATTCTTCCACGTGTTCATAGTATACTAATTAAAATAATTTTAAACCACTATGGAAAGGACCATAAAACCAAAAAAACTCCAATACATTGTTTTGCGAGGAATCAAATAGTCCCTTAGATCATCACATATTTATAGCGTTCTAGTTGTTAACATTCCCCTGATAGTGTTCATTATCACTCTCCATAATAACATTATGGTTACATATTATTTTATTTCTATGTTTTCTTACATGAAACCCTAGTTTGTGTAATTTCAGGTATTCTTCTTACATCCCTTTCATTATTTTAAAGTGGATTTTTAATCATCGTTTTTTCTGATGTGGGATTATAATAAATAGATTTTCAATAATCCAAACTTAGATATGAATCTGAATTTAAAAAATTATGAGGACGCAATTTATTGAAGGAGAAGAAAATTTAACCCTCCAAGCATCCATGGTACACTTCTTCTTAATAATTCAACAGCTTGCGCTACACACAACATCGATTTCAAACACTCTATGACCTATCAAACTAGCTATTTAGAAAGCGATTATGAATAGTAATAACCACATTTTGAATTATATAAATATATATCACACATAAATTTAATATTAATATTTTATTTCCTATGCATAATACAACTAACAATTCAACTTTTCATATAAAAGAAAATTTTTTCAAAAAAATGTAGTTTTTCTGCCTTATAATGGAGAACCCATTTCAAATCATATATTTGACACATTTTTATATTCAAATTTACGAAGTAAAATTCTTCTTTAGAAGTGGGACATAAAAATTTAGTTTTTATAAACAAATTTATACATTTTTTTACTTTTAAATGCTGATGAATTGTGAAAATTACTAAATTTTAAATCAAATCTAGTTTTTTAATCCAAAGAATTGTTTGTCTTAAATTATAAATTTGAGTGGTTTAAATGTATAATTATATTATATTTTTTATTTAATATAATATAGTCCATCAGATGAAATTTCACATTTAAGTTGAATAGAAACCCTTATCAATCTTATGATAGTTTTTTAATTCTTCAAAACCCACTTTATGGTTTTGAAAATGTGAATTATTATTAAATTACTTTTTTTCAATTCAATTTTTTGAATTCTGAAAAATGGATTACATATTTAAAATCATAATGACCAAATTTTATAGATAGTAACCATTTATTTTTGGACATTATGAATTGTAACTTCAGTAATTATTTTTTTTACCATTATTAAATTGTAAATGAGGTAAATATGGGTAAAAATAATATTTCAATAATATAAAACTACCCTTACATGTGTCATAATGCTATTGGATTATATCTATTCGACTGAGAGTATCCTTAAGCAAAACTTCTAGCATTTGGGTTCCACTTGGGTGTGAAAAATGACATTTTAGTATATTTAATTTAAAGAAAAAAATATAACATAACCATATATCTTTTTCTAAATAAAATTTAATAAGGAGTTAAATAAATTATATATATCACAAAATACAGTTATTTTATATCTAGAAATATTTCCTAAATTGTGATATTTTATTTATAATTTTTAATCATTAGATAAATATATTAATTTATGACACAACGAGGATGCATTACCTTATTAATGTATTATTCAAATTAATGTATTTATAAATAATAAAGTAAATGAAGTTTGAACATTTTGATTTCATAAACGTATTTTATAGATTACATTGATATATTATGGATTAAATAATTCATTTACTTTACGAAATCATGTTTCTATGACTTTAACAAAAATCAATAACTTAATAGTGTCAAATTTTACCAATATGAGTTTTTTTAAAATATGTATTATATGATATAAAATTCATAAAAATTTTAGAATCATAAAATAGAAATAATCATTGTTACAAATTTCATTAATGATCTATTTTAGTTTCTTTTGGAATATTATACTAACTAAATTAACCCTATTGTATAAAAATACAAGAGGACACTGTAAGAGTTAAACTGTTTAACTAAAGATTAATCCCAAATGATATGGTTACTTTCATGAACATTGGTTGTCTAAAAAATTTAAGAGAATTTAGAACCATTATCATATGGTCATTGAAATATATTACTTTTTATCTATTAGAAACTGAAAATAAATTAATATTTCCAGCTTTTCCTAAATTACTCTCACCTCTCTTATAAATGGAAACTTCTCCTTCTCATTAATTAACATCTCCAAGGCACTTTTGAATCTCCAAAACCTTCCAATTTTCTCTCCTAACATCCCTCATATAATTCTATATTCTACACTTTAGGCAGAAATCCCTCTTATGGAGTCCTTTTGTGCAAATCAAAAGGAGACACCCAAGTAATTGTTTTATCACCTCTTTAGAAGTTCATTTCTTATTCTACTTCCACTTTATCTATTTTTTAAATACTAAAATAATTAATCTAGTAACATACACATGATAGTATTTTATTATAATATGGGATAACCATATTTCTCCTTTTACCCATTCTAGGAAAAACAGTATCACCATGTGTGCGTGCGTATGTCCTACCGTCTCCATGCCGCAATGAGAATAATCTTCCATGTTCAACATTCCAGAATGATTATAAGAATAAGTATTATTAATATTTATGAAATATAAGACATTATAATGATATTATTATTATGATATATATATATATATACATATATTTCATTCACTTACTTCCATTCAATATGATAAGAAAACAGAAACAACTTTTATGTGTACGTACGGTCTACCGCCTCCATGAATGGTGGGTTCATTATAAATATATATATTATATATATATATATTTATACATAGAATATATTTGATATATAAATTATATTTTACATTATTGTGGTAATTAAATTATGATCTATGTAATATGATAAAAAATAACGAGTCAAAACTTGTATTATAAAGGAAGCGATTATTACCCAAAATGTTTCTTTGACCATGAATTTATTATTAAACGTGCAGTATAATGTCATAAATGAATCATAAATTATATCATAAATATGGATATGGTCCTACTATAATTTAATGATATATTTAACCATTATGTAGGAGGATAACTTACCCTCTACTAAATGAAAGTATAAGTTAAGTGTTAATTTCACAATATCATTATTATTCAAGGGTGTTGATCCATAACTATCTACTAGGACATCTTTATCATCAAGGTACTTGTTTCTAAAAAAGTTTTCATAAATTTTTCTACTATAATCCTATAGATATTTAATGTCATTTTTACCCATGTTTTACTTTTAATAAAAGTTTTTGAAGGGAATCATTCGTTCATTATCATGACGAGGTACTTTATGACCCTTTCAATTAATTATGGAAATAATATTTTTAATCTTATATGGCGTGAGAGGTTATTTTTACATTAATTTTACTTACCATTTTTATGATATCGTTATAATCATCCAAGGTTATCCCTAAATGAAATGTTTAATTTTATAATTTCATGGATTTGAAATGTTTTAAATTAAAAAGGATTATTTCCCTCAAAGTGTTTTAAAAAATTTATTTAATTATTTTCATTTATGTCAACTTCCTTTGTCGAATTTTATGCTTGTTTGATTTTTATTTATTATTATAAAATATTCCATATTGTATTGATGGTTTTGTGATATTTTTTACTATGGCTGTGATATTTTTATACCATTCTTGGTTTACTGTTAAAATATTAACATTTAGTATGGTAGTTTTAATAAAAATGTTTATGTTATGTCTCAACCTTTTCATATAATGAATGCATTGGACTTAATAAGTTAAGGGAAGGTCCCACTCTAGACCCCCGTTGCATCATTATATCTCATGAGAAAAACTAGTGTCTTCGTACAAGGCCTTGATAGAATATTTGTGTATTGTCTTGGAACAAGGTCTTGTTGTATTGGTTATGATGTTTGACATTATGTATTCCTTCGTTATTAGTTTAGTTATTGATTTTATATGTGATTATTTGACTATTAGAATATCCCAATGAATGTTTTAATTTAATTATTTTATTTAATCTTTCCATATTATTCTGAATATTTTGTTTAAAATTCGTGGGTACCATTTTTATACATTACCTTAAAATTTTATTCTTATTTAAGATATCATTTTCTATATTGTTTATCATTACTGAGCATTTGAGGTCACCCCTTTCTTATATTTTATTTTAACAGGATGCCAAGAAGTGTTTTATGATTGATATTATGGGTTAATATAAGTTAATAATAGATTTCTCAAATGATTAATTATGCTGGGTTTTATGTTAAAAATTTTATTTTATAGTTTTTGTATGTCATTTATTTTTAATGACTTATAAAATCATCAGTCCTTCAAAACTTGTTTCCTTGTAATCATGAAAATGTATTAAAATAATGATTCATCTCCAAACTTCTAGGGTCGGGTAATTACATGGGATATATCCAGATCATAACATTTTAAATACATCCTCTCCTGAAAATAACTTTACAAGAGCCAAAGATGATGCCTTGAGATTATTAAACATTAATATTGATCAAGACATGAACATTAATGAAATGAAAAATAAAGAAATAAAAGTAATGGATAGGAAATAATATAGAGTGATGTCCTAATTTATGATTGAACATGATCATATGTTAATGGATTTAGTAAATATAGATGTACCATCCTACCGCTCTTTATTGGATTGAGCCAAGAAGGAATTGTTACCTAACCTTAAGAAATATCCCCTAGATGCTGAAAGATGACAATAAATGCCAAGGTATTCAATAATATTAGGGGGAATATTTTCCATTTGAAAGAAAAACTACAACCAATAATACCATTACCAAACCAAATATATTATGAAAGATAAAAATGTAATACAACTCAATGCATTTCCAACTGACATGAAAACCAAAAAAATACAAGATTACGAAAGTGGAAGACGACCAATATAAAACTACAAAGAATCTATGAAGAAAACTCCATATATCCAAACATTCTCTATGATCCAACTCAATAATAAAACAAAAAAAATCACAAATCACCATTATGGAAATGTGATACCATGCCATTACCTGTGTCTAGATAAGAAATATTTGACAAAGCATCAATATTATATTGTAGAGGGTGAGAAATATATCATATAATTTTTCTGTCAAATGAATTACCTACTCACACCACTAGGATAGAACATGTTTATACATTAATATAAAAATTTAAATAAAACCCTATAAACCATTATTAACTATTCAAATCAAATCCAATCAATTTCAAAACAAAAAAGTATTTATAAAAAACAATTTTCCAAACAGAAACAATTTCCACGGAACACAAAACAACAAGTCATTCAAACATTTCTAAATGATAATTGGACATAACACATTACATTTCAAACAACCACAAACACACAGTAACTATTTGCGTTCACATTTACTTTTCAACTTCATGCCTATACTCCTTACCTTTTATATTGTCACTTCACGACCATTATCCATCTCATTCATTGCATTCTTAACAATTTAGTCCAACAATAAGGCCACCATAATACTTTTAATAAAATTAAATGAAAATAAAATTTTATAAGAAACATTTTTCGTGTCATAAAACTCAATCAACAATTTTTATTTTTATTTTAAATCATGTTACAACTATCACTTTCCTCTATAACACCAAATTTTAAAAATTATCTAAACTCATTCCAAAGAGGGTTTCCATCAAGAATTGCACATGTATTTCATAATAAAAATAAATAAAAATAGTAATTCTGAAATAAATAAACACTTTTATAATAAGTGGAGTTTAGAGTGAGGCCACACACGGTAAAAATTATTGAGAAAATGATGAAATACATATCTTCATCAACAAATCATGTTGAATCTCTAATAAAGCACCACAGATCTTGTAAACATTTAATATAGCCCTTAATGCACCAATAAATACCAACGGATCACCCCTAGATCGAAGTGAAATGTCTTCAAATCCATTAGGTGAATGAAATATCAATATAGGATATAAATGGTTGAGAAACGAGTGGTTTTGGGGTAAAATAAAGGGGGATCAAATTTCAGAGGATCTAAAAACTAACTATCTGTGGTTTGATAACACATTTAGGAAATCTGTGTAGAAATTGGGAGATATTCACTACCTCTAAACATACTTTTTAAATAGTATTCATGGTTAGACAAACCGTGTACCAATGGATAGAAATATATCTATCAAAAAAACATGGTCTCTCCTAGGTAGCTCCATTGTTTGGAAAACTGTGTGACTACCTGTGAACCTACCTAAGGCTCAATACCTTCCTTTTTCATGATTTCATATAATATATTCATGGTTTATACTAACCGTTATCAAAATATGAACCTCCATAAATTCCTAAAAATATTTATTAAGTCCTCCAAACCCTCCCAAACATCATCCAACCACATTAACTACATAAACATCCTAAATAAAGTGTTATATACTTGATACTAGGGTAGAAATGTTCTCCCCACAATTATTATATCCATTATTAAAAATTTGAAAAATAGAAGTGTCCAAAAAGAGTTCAGACCATTGATTGACCATAACATTCCCCCTTTCCCAAGTATCTTCTTGATTCAGGAAATGTTACCAAAAACACTCACTAGAGCGATGAATGTTTCATGAAATACTTTCTATTTTCTATACATAATATGTAATGGGATATATACCAATTAAGTATTATTCTCTATCGCAATGTGATCCCATCCAATCACATGGTCATTATTAGAATGATACTTTTTCAACTGAGATACATTAAATACATTATGCACTACAATGAACTGTTGTTACAGATACATGCTATATTCCACCTCACCAACCCAATCAAGTATCCAAAAATGGATTATGTATTGAGTATTTAACTTTTATTAATTTAAAAAAAGATATGTAATACTAGTATAGATTAATAAGAACACATTATCACTCACCTTGAATGACAATAGTCAACCACAATGTTCCACATACGATTTCAGAAGACTACAATTCTTATCCAATATCTTCATGATCAACTGAATCGTCTTCATTGTATCATTGAAATGGAACATCCCAATCAATAATGTCTCAATTATTTCCACCCAATAGAGAGGATAATAACATGGAAAGCCTTTATCTGTTTAAAAATCATCCATATGAATCGAGGCCTGATAACTATTGTTATAAGAGAACTCGACTAATGGTATGTCACCCTCCCATGAGCAACTAAAATCTACAACAGAATACCACAACATGTCTTCCAACATTTTAATAACCCTTTCAAGTTTTCCATCCATCTATGGGTTATATTCCACACTCATGGTCAAATTATTCCCATGGTCTTGTTGTATGGTTTTCTAGAATTGATATGTAACCCTTAGATCTCAATACGAAACTATTGAAACTTGTATTCCATGCCTATTTACCTCATAATATATATTTTTTTGAAAATTCCTCCACCATAATATATTTTTCAATAGGGATTAAATGGTAAAAAATTAGGGGTTGATCCACTACAACCCATATGGAATCATGTTTATGAACTATCCTTGGGAGACCTATCAAAAAATCTATAGTTATTTATACCTATTTCCAAACTAAAAAAGGTAACGATTGAAACATATCTGCTTCATTTTGGTGCTCTACATTATCCAACTCATAGGTTAAATATCTCTAACAACTCATCAACCACCCTTCGAACCCACTTGTAACATTCCTCCACTCCCCATTGGCTTAAGGTGAGGTAAAATTGATACTTTTTCTTAGGAGACATCCCCGAGACACCAATGGATGGAAATAAATTCCATGGGATTCAATAACATAGGGGGTAATTTTCCATTTGAAAACAAAACAACCTAAACAAGTCGTAACATAACCAATCCATCAATATGATGATTGATAACAATGTAAAAAAACTCATAGTAATTCTTACTAATATCAAGAACAAACTATACCAAAGTACCAAAGTGGAAGACAAAAAAATCAACGTACAAAGTCTCAAAGAAACAAACACCATAACCCCAACAAGAACCATGGTCAAACTCCATAATACAATGTAAATATAATAAATTAACACTAAGGAAATTTGATACCATTATTTTACCTGTGTCAAAATTAACAAAATCTATAAAATAACTAATGTTATAATGCCGATGGTGAGTAATACCAAAATTATTTTCGAAACCAAAAACATTTCCGTGGAAATAAACTAAATAATCTATTCAACCATTTCCCAAAAATCATCTGACATAACCTATTATGTTTCACACAAGTGCACACACACTAAAGCTTGGTGTTACCATTAATGGTGAAACTTCACATACGTGCTCTATCCCTTTTGTGGTGGAACTTTCTAACCATTATCCATCCCATTCAACTCATGTTTAGCCAGTTAATACAATAACCATTCCACCAAATTCTTTGTCAAAACGTTTAATAAAACTATAATTTTATTAAAAAAAATCATGCATTAAAATCTAAAAACCATATTTAAATTTTCATTTTAAATTATGCTACCACATTCAATTTCCACCAAAACACAAAATTATTACAATTCCATAAACTTTCACTGAAGAGGGCTTCCATCAATCCTTGAAAAAATATTTTAAAATCAATTTTAAATAAATTATTCATGTTCTAATAAGGGTTTTTGAGTGTGAATCCATCTACCATGGATTTATAGAGATAAAAAAACGACAATACTATTCAAAAAAATGGTTTGAATCTCTATAAAACAAACATTTAAATTTTTGCTAAAGAATATGTTCACCAATACACCAATATTTATCAATGGATCCCTCCTGTATAGAATGGAAAATTCTCCACAACCCTTGGGAGGGGGGAACTTGATTCATATTTGACATTGAGTAAAAATGAGCAGTATAGGTTTAAAAAAGAGCGAGATACATTTTTAGGATCTAAAAACTAATACGGCATAATAGGATCACACATTCCTCGAAATGAGGTGCCAACCATGTGCTAGCCACTGACTCCAAACACCCTTCACAATATGGGTCCACATGGTTAGCTAAACCATTCAGTAACCATTCAAAATACCTCTATCTAAAAATCATTCTCTCAATTAGGTGGCCTCATGGTTTGTCTATACTGTGTTCCTAACAAGATCCAACTACTTTACATTACATGATTTCATAGTGGATTTTAATGGTTTCTACTAGAAATGTCCAAATCATTAACCTCCATAAAAACACAAAAAACAATTCAAAAAACCGCCATGCCCTCCCAAACATCACCAAAAACAATTTGATACCTGAAAAGGGTAAAGAAATGGACAAATAATTAAAATCAATGTTGCTACAATGGATATAGTAATTTTAAAGAAGGGTAAAAATACTTTTTTCATTATATTTCCAAACCGTTTTATTATAAATTTTATAAGTTTCTCTGGAAAATAATGAGAATATTCAAAGGTAAATTAAAACATTGATTGATGTTAAAGTATTTATCATTACATATAAAGATAGAATTATGAAATTTAGGAAGGGAAAATGTGTTCCATATATATTTTTTATAAAATTGGATTTATTATATTAGGATTATAGCTCTAATTACTCTATAAATCATGGCATTAAATAGATGAATAGAGATTTGTTGGACCATTTTTGTTGAATAATATGAAGTGGAATATAATGATTATGTATTAATTTGTTTTATTCTTCAAAAATTAAAGCATGGTGGAAAACATACTAGAGGATTAATGAATCCTTTTCAAATTTATATATATAAATGGGATTACAATACTAAGGAATTTGTCACTATATTACCAATGAATCCAAGAAATAATGAAGAGATGTGATTAACTGTTTATTTCTATTTGAAATGATCACATTTCCTTGCTACAAAAAATGTTTTTGGAATTTATCACCTTATTAAACCCTCTGTTTATTATGTTTTTAGAATTCAGGTATCACCTCTTTCAATTTTATCTAATCATGATACGTAATTTACAAAAAAATTAAAGATTAGTAATTTGAAGGCTCTTAATGTGAATCATTATTTGATAATTTCTTATCATCCTAAAACTAATGGTTAGTCAAAGCAGACAATCCAACCATTATAAGAATTATTTAGTTCATGATCTATTTAATTTAGAACATCAGTTGAGTTTTTCAATAATTATATCATCCATTGGAATATTAAAATAAAATCATATAAAGAAATATATGGAAAGATATTTCATATGAGAACTTGTTGGGATGAATTTGGTGAAAGGAATATTGATGATATAAAACATGTAGAGGAGACAACAGAAATAGTAAATAATATTCAATACCATATTAAATATGATCATAGAATAAAAACCCATTTTATGAATTATTGATGCAATGATTTGGAATTTTATTAAGGATACCATGTTTTCTAGAAGGATTCTTTGTGGATTGAAATTACAATATTTTGAAATAATGGAAAATAAAACCTAGGTACATTAAAACATGTAGAATACTAGAAATAATGGTAAATTTGGCATAATATTTTTCAATTCCACAGAGCCTCTCAAAATTACATGAGGATTTTTATATCTCTTTTTTATAAAACATCATATGTGGCTCAACTCATGTTCTCATATCCAGAGTAGTAGAATAAGAACCAAATTTATCATAATGTGATGAGACTATCTAGATTCTAGACACTAGAGAATATGTGTTATGTAATAGGAAAAATGGAATGTAAATGGTAAATTGGTGAAATATTAAGATGGAGGAGGTGATATTGGAGCATGATAAATTTATGATCACGAATTACCCACATTAACTAATGATTTTATGTAACTGAAATTTTAAGGATGAATTTTTTTTAAAGGGGGAAGAATGTAACACCCCATAATTTTATTGTATCATTATTTTTAAATAAATTTACTTATTCTAATATCCTAAATTTCACCCAAAAAAGTCAAATATAATATTGTTTCATTAGTCTATAATTTTTACAATGAATTGGCTAATAATTAACCAAGATATTTTCATAAAAACTGTATTATTTTGAAAATCAAATTTTTTATATTTTGGCCAAATATTTTATTATTAATTGATAGAAGTTACAATAATTTACTATTGAAAAATGGATTCCATATTTTCAATTAGGATGTTTATATTTGGTAAATAAGTCATTTTTTTCCAATATGAATAGTAAATGTGGTAAATTTTATTTCCTAAATAAAGGGTAATTCTGGTTAATCTATGAAAAAACTAAGTTATAAAGTCATTGTATATTGTATTGCCACATATTTTAGGATTTTAATTCTACAATTATCAACATAGGATATAAATTGATATATTTAATGGATAAATCTCTAAGAAAATGAACAAAATAATTTTTAAATCAATGAATGTTAGAAAATGTCTCTTGGTAATTTTTTAAAATATATTATGTTTCTATATAGAGAAAAAATAATTCCATGAGTGAATATAAATTTAAATTTTGTGAATAATTAAATTAATCTGGTGATTAAAATTTATTTATACTATTTAGTCATTATATAATTACCTTAAGTTCTTATGAAATTGTAATACATTATTTATTAAAGTAAAAGAAAAATATATTATATTATATTAAAAAATTTAAAACAAATATAATTTGAGTGATTTATATTTGATCATGAATTATTTTATTGTTTAGGAAGATACTATGATTTATAAATGAATTATATTAGAAATTATACATTATCTTGATGTATTTAAAATTAAATTAATTGAATTGTCTCAAAATTATATTAATGATAATTTATGAAAGTAATATATTATTAAACTATTTCCCATAAAAAATTTAAATAGGAAATGGAGAGTATTATGTTGTAAAAAATGTCACAACTCTTCCATTTATGGGTTAATATTTACCTTCAATGTAAAATTATAACCCTTTTTATGGAAAAATATTGTACCGTGGTTAATGTTAAAATATGTTAACTAAGAGGTTAAACCAAAAGATTCGGATTATAACACCACAAAAACATCTACAAATATTTTTGATTAATGATATTTCAGCCCTATCATATCCTACATTCTAATCATATACCATTTAGAAGCATTTTAACCTTGAGTAGTTTTATTATATTTTATTTTTTTAATAAATTTAAAAAGTGACGCTCACCTCTATTATTATAAGGCATCCATCCCCTCACTTATTTACACCACATTGATCATGATATCTCAACCAACCAAACCCATTTACCTTCCTAAAATAATTATATATTTTAAAGTGTTTTCTGTCACTCAAAAAGCCTTCTACTATGTCCCTTAAGAAGAGTTCTAAAGGAAGTTTACCGAAGAGAAGGTAATCATGCTTACTAAGTCCTTCAAATATTTTCTTATTCTACTTCCAAAATAAGTGTTAAAACCATTAAAAGATAAATAATAATGTATAATACATATACTAACTTGTTATTATAATCTTGGTAGAACCATAATCGATCTCTTTTCTATCCTATTAAAAGTGATAACATTGCTCGTGCCTACGTATGAAGTAACTTATCCGCATAGCATAGTAATTCATTTTTCATAACAAAATTAATTGGATGGTTTTAAATTTTTATATAATGTTAATAAAATATATTTATGATATAAATATGATTATGTAATATTAATATCATATATACCCTCATGCCTTCTTATCTTTTTGAAAATGATAACATCCATCATGGGTACTGGTGGGTTTCAACCTCCACGAATCAATGTGATATGATTTTCATTTATGTTTTACATACCTGGTAACAAAGTTATATTTAATTAATATATATTATACATATGAAATAATAATGATTTTCTAAATTGTAATTATTACTCACCATTCATTATTTTAAACTTTTGAAATGTGAAAACAATGTTCGGTGGTAAATACAACATATCAACTCTATGAATGGTGTACTTAATTTTTATATCTATATATATTATAGTAAAATATAAATATATATACAGTATATATGATATTTATACCATAAATAAAATTATTTATTTAATGTGACCATAATAAAAGTGCATGTATCAGGACTACCAAATGAAATCATGCATGAAAAATATTTGTAGACACTTGAAATAGTGATAATATAAAAAATAGTGTTATAAAATGGGTGATGATATCATATAAATGGGTAATATATGAAATTAAATATATGTATGTATGGTTCTAAAATATAATTATTATAAAACTAAATTTATTAATTAAGAGTTTGAAGAAGTTATGAGTAATGTCGAACATGAGTTATGTGATTTCATCTCAGTTTTTTTCATTGAGCCATATTGTAATATTATCAACCTAAATTCATTTATATGGTTTATTTACTTCCCATTTTAAATATAATATAATTCATAATTCATAATTCATGGTTTATAAATTTATAATTTTTTTAATATAACCAAAGTAATTTTACATGAAATTTACATAGTGTTAAATATTTTCATAACTCAATTTCATTTCATTAGGTTGTATTAATTCATCATTGTGTTTGATATTAGTAGATTCTATATGTAATTAAATCTTATTGTATTTTTTCATATATACAATATATATATATATATACTATATTAACAAAAAAATTCATTGATTTTTTATCACTTCAACTTTATTATCATTATAAGGGGTTTCATCTCTCTTTTACTTCTATGATACATATACCATTCAGCGCATATTTTTTGGAGGTGTATATACTTCACCTATTATATATTATTTGAGGGATAACTTTCTATTAATGGATCTTATTTTTTTAATTTCATTTTATATTTTTCTTGGGGCTTACGATTCAAAATAATCTTAAGTGGTAATGGTATAATTCAGAATCTCATGATTATTCAAGATTGTTTCAATTTAAGTCTTCATGGGGGAAATTTTATTTTATGAATCTATGTTTCAGAAATATTTCATGAAAAATGTTTTCATTACACTTTTATGATTTTATATCTTTATTTTAACCTATATTTTACTTTATTCAATTTTGTTTTAATATAATATGATTTATTTCTCCAATTATGTACATTGAGAAATTTCTAGAAAAAATATAGACGACATTTTTTAGCTTATAAGGAATGATAAAATTTTCCCACCACCATGTCTAATATTTTTGTTTATATTTACACTATAATATTAAATTTTTATTTTTAGAATTAATTTTTTTATGTTCTAATTGTCTCATTTTTTAAAATGCGTCTTTTTTGAAAATAGAGAGCCCCCCCATAATGTTTTAATGATATTTTAATGTAATACCTATTCATAATTAGAAGAAACCCTTTATTTTAATTATTTACTACATAGGATATGATGTAATGATTCCATTCATTCAAACAATCACACAGTTATGATTATAGGATATAAAAATTCTCTTAAAAATACACATTCTTTTTATCATGGATATGACTATTTAGGAAACTATATTCCTTTTTTACATATGGTGTTATACTTTAAAAGTTATTATCTGTTAGGGAATGGTTCATAAATCAATAGTATTTTATATATACAAATATTTTCTGATAAATAATATTTTCCGAGAAGTTATATTGTTCATGAAAGAAATTTATCATTCAACATATGAGGAATGCATTAAACATGCAGTGATGGATGGGCATGTAATTATATATCCCCTCAATCCATTGACTAGTATCCTGAGACAATTTGGTTGGAAAAATTATATTGATATATTCCCATAGTTTTAAACTATTTTTATATAAGTCATCAGTGGTATAGATTCCATGATGTCTACGATCATGGTGTCAAAAACTAATAATTGTTTTGACTATTAATTTAGATATTTTTATCATTTATGAGATTACTGCATATATGATATCCAAGGATGAATTTTGATCTAATGTTATAATTCTATGAAATGTGTTTTCACTTATTTACCTAGAATATTTGGTGTTCTTTATTTACCCAAAAAAACATCTTTTATATATAACCCTTAAAGATCATTTGTGATCACCATTATTTTTTTTCATTTCCAAGAGTTATGGTGACGAAATATTTGAATGAGATTCAATGATGCAGAATTATTACATTTGATATATTTATATTTTATAATTCAAATGTAATTTTGGAATAATTTATTTATCTATTTGATAATGAGTATTATACTGATTTATCATGATTGGTGAGATATCTTATGTCTATTCTAATGAATTTTTTTTACACCATCTCTAAAATACTGGAGCTAGGGTAGTTACATAACTTCGTGATTATGTCAAAGAGTAATTTTTTTTGGAAATACATCAACATACTCCCACATAATAAGCATATCATTGATGTTGATCTTCTATACTTCCATATAATATAAAATCATCTTTTTAATAGGAATAAATGTCTATAAAATGGATTTTACTTCCATCAAAAGATCATCTTTATCATTACACATATAGAAGTTCTTCAAGGGTTCATACTTTTTGGCAGAGGTAACAAATTCATCGGTCTCACCAAACAATTTTTTTATTCCTTATCTATAGATTTATATTAATCTTTTGGTATTGTGGGTTCTTTTTAAAGTTATTTATACTGTTTCTCTTCTTGAGCTGTCATTTTTCCCTTATCTCTTTGGTTTTTTCACCTCCTCAATTTTTGTTATTATATTCTATATGGGGGTGCTTTCACCCTATGTCGTTCAACTCATTGGGGTGTTTTTATCTTTCCTCACTATCTAGTTTTGGATTCCAAGGTTCCTCTCAAGGGTTTCCTTTTATACCATCATTGGAGAAGCCAATCATTCATATATATGGTGGTCATGATCAATGACTCTTCAAGTACTTCTTAAGATGGTCACCTCATCCCATTTTTTGGAGGCACAAATGCAATTTGTTCCATAGAAGGGGTGGTTGAGGATATTTATGTTTTCATCTTCCATGACTGGCATCAATTGTTCATATTTTTATCTTTCCCTGTTGCTTTTATTCTATTACCATTCCTCAGCATGGTTTATCCTAATCACAATGATGTTTTTTCTTTATTTATGATTTTCTCTTTTTCCTATTAAATTATTTTACCTCCCCCATTGTTTATTGGTCTTGGTGTGCATTAATTGGGATCTGGGATTCTTCAAGTCCAGATGTAGTGGTCCTTTTCAATCTTACCATGCTCTGGATTCTAGATACCTTACTAATTTTGAGTTCGGTTGTGTGTGATGGTTCTAGAGGAGGCTCTAGGTTGTGTTTGTGTAAGCAGCATGGTGTTCTCAAAGGAATGTCTATTGCAGCACCACTGGGTTGGGTTATGTTACCCTTTTTTGGTATCTTTATGTTTTTAAAGTTGTTGGGTAGTTTTTGTGAATGTTTGGGAAGTCTTTGGAATGATTTGATAATTTTTAAAGGCTTTTCTAAGGATCTCGGTTTGAGCAGTATTAGGGGAAACCATTAAATAATCCCATGTAACCGTGTAATTAATCGCTATTCGGATAGTATAATTTGTATGGTTAGTAAATGGTTTGTAAAATTATGTGATCTACCTTTGTGGCCTAGAAAAATTTGGGTTTTAAAAAACTACGTTAGTTAGGATTTCCCAAAACCACCCATTTCTTCTCTAACATGAATATCCCTCTAATACCACTTGTAACATCCAAATCCTTCCTTATTGTCCTAAGAACTGTGAAAGGTGCTACTAGGCCTTATTAGAAATTCCCATGGCACCAAAGGCAGGAAATTAATGTCGAGATCTTTGATAATAAATTGAGGAATGATTTTTCGATTAGATAAACAAACCAACCAAAGAAAACATTGTCAATAAAACTACATGATGCATAATAGCATAGTAAATCGAATCATATATTATCAAAAGTCCACCAAACTATTCCAAACCAATTGAAAAAACCAATATAACCAAACCATCCCAAATTAATATTAGAGTAACTAGTAGAATAATAAACCAGATACACAAAGTCAACAAGGACACACTCCACTAGTCCACACCAATCTCTATTCAACAAACACCACAACATCACCGCAACATCATTCAGAACTATTAGTGAGATGAGATTCTTTACCTTTACTTGTGTCTCAGAATACAATATATGCAAAATTACACAAGTTCCACATAGGGTGTGAGTAATAATACTCATTAGTTTTTCCCCATGTACTTTCCTATACATGCCTCTAGGATGAAACAATTAGCACAATAATATAAAATATTTTATATAAAACAGAAAATAGTGCTTCCATTTCCAACAAAACAAACACACCCATACCAATACATCTTCTAACGTACAAACCATAATAAAAGGAAACCCAACAGAAATACTATAATCCATTTTTCTATTGAATATTCGTACATCAATTTCCATCTTACATAGGAATAACCAACAAAGCATAATCATATAGTTTCACATGACCGAACCGGTAAACTATCATGGTAGAACTTCCCGTACAAGACATCACACCACATTCCCAATCAATTGGTACTTCCAGACCACTTATCATTGATGGGGGCCCTTACCCCTACAATCAATTACCTTTTTTATAATGGTACTCCCACCCACTTTACATAAAAATTTACACAAGAAATAATTCCCAAACCAATTATTAAAACATACACCCATAGGTCCACAACACCATGCAAATAACACTTCACAACCAAACAATAACTTAATGACATAATCAATTCCAAAACAATCCATAACCTCATCAATAAATTACTCAATTATTGAAAACACCCACCAACCCTTTTTCCATACCAAACCTCATTTCAATAAATAAATTTTTTTATTGATATTCATTAGAATGGGTAGGAAGTTATAAGTGTAGATGCAAAAAGGCCTTGTCAATCTGTGTGTGCAAACCATGCGGCCCATTAAAATTGTGTTTCAAAAAAACAGGCCTTGTTGGAATTTTCCTAAAACACCCATTTCATACCCAACTCAAGAATAACTCTGGAATTCCTATCCTCAAGGTTTAGGGAACCTCTCCCACTTACATTGAGAGAATTTTATAGGAACTTCATGGTGGTTTGAAGGTAGTTCATCTTCATTAAGTCTCCCCTCTTCGTCCTTTGTGGTTTTTCTCTTGGTCTACTCTTCTCCATCACTTGGTTTTCTAGATATACACTAATTTCATGTAGAATTTGGGTTTTGGTATTCTAAATTGATGATTTATGTTCATGAGGATGATAGAGAAGGCGATTTATAGTGTTTGTTTGTGTATAATTCACCCAGATTTATGATTTGGTCGCTTGTGGGTCGATTTTTCTGAAACCCTAAGGTAGGTGGCTCCTCACTTGACTTAACATTTCTAGAACATAATTTCTTGTTTGAAATTAATTTTGTTTGATGGAAATTAGTTGTGGATATTATATGCGAATTTTGGTGGAAAATCATTTTTTTATGATTTGGGATTTTGAGTAAAATGGGATATTATTCTAAAAGGGGTTCGGTTGTGTGACTTTAAAATGTTGATTTTGAAAACAAGAATAGTTTCAATTATGTAAAATGTTTCAGGAAAGTTGAATTTAAATAAATATATTATTTTATTTAAATGTGATTTTTCTTGGAAAATGGTTAATGGTTGTTTTCAATAAATGGGTTACTTATTGAGGTGATTAGGCATGTGTTGGAAATGGTTGTGTGCATAATGTGTGGAATTGGTGTGATTTATTCTTTTTGGTTGGTTATGTATTATGGATTGTGTTGATTGAGTATAAAGTGGGAAAGAAGTCTCACTATAAAAGTATATGAATAGTGGCTAAAAGGGACAACATAAAGGATAAGTGGTTGGAAAGTACCACAAGATTTGATATGTTGTAAAAATCATTGGACGAGAAGTTCCACCATGATTATTTACCTTGTTTGTTTTGTTATGAAATATTAAAATGGTTTTGAAAATGTGTGATGGTGATATAACTTATGGATTGGTTTTTTGGCCTTCCCTTATTTTCTGTCGATATGAGTAAAGATGACTTGGTAATTGTGTGATTGTCTTGTGGTAATTGTTTCAATATTTTTAGTTTTATATAAATTTTTTTATATAATTGTGAATTTTTTTTATCCTAGTGGTGTATGTGAGAAGTAATTTGGGGAAAAAACAATTGATTATTTTTACTAACCCCCTTATTTGGCACATTGGCACTTTTGAAGATGTTGTTTTTCGGGATATAGGTAAGGTATAGAATATTTTTTTATCATATACATTTGAGGTTTGGTTTGGTAGTCTTCTTCTTGGTACTCTGATTTTGGATATTTTGATTGGTTGTATTGGTATTTTTGTCTTGTTTAGTTGTAAAATGTTGTTCCCATGCATCAAGTAGTTTCTATTTTTATGAAATTTTGATTAGTTTATTTTATTAGGTGGGAAAATTGTTTCTGTAAAATCCCAAGTAAGTAATGAATAATAGATATTTTTATCCATGTCTATTAATGATTAAGATAGTGTTTTAGAGGCTTAAAATGAAAATAAATACAATCTTATGCATGGAATAAACTAATATTCTTAAAAGATTGTTTTACTGCCTTTTGATGGCATACCATTTTTGAATCTGTCTTTTGACAATTTTATAAACTATGTTTGTCAAAATAAACTTATTCTTTATGATTGGGACATCAAAATTTACCTTGTGTGAATTTTTGGTATTTTTCTGACAATGTTCATTTTTTTAATGAATAGTGAAAAATACTGCATTTTACATCAAAACTGCTTTTTAATCTAATTTATTTATATGATTAGATTATGTTTTGAATTGGTTTTTAAGTGAAATTAGAATATAATTTTACCATTTTATCAAATGGTGGTCATTGGAATCAATTTCACTTTGAAATTAGACTTAAACTGGTGTCAATCTTTTGATACTTATTGTTTTGTAAAAACACGCTATTTGCTCTGGCAGCGGGAATTAATTATTAAATTAATTAATGTGACTTATATGATTTGAATTTTGTAAAATAGAATTCATTTTTGAATTCATAATATCAAATATAGCTTAGGGTGAATTTTTGGTAATTTTCTGAAAAACTTCAATTTTTGATGAATAGTGAAACCACTAAGTGGTAATCAAGCAAACTGATTTTTCAGTTAAATGAAAGTTTACTACTAATGTGTATTGAATTTTGAAAATCCGACATACATGGTTGTCATTAAGAAGTAAAATGTGGTCAAAGAGATTAAAATAATTTTTTGGTGAATAGTAACTTATTAAGTTTTTAATCGCGATTAGTGGTAATTAGTGTAGTTTAAGGTATAAATAATGCTTTAATAATATGAAATGACCTAGACACATGTCCCAACATTATTGGTTGTGTCATGGCCGACCAAGACAAGCCATGGGTCAACTTGGGGACCCCATGGAGACATTTTGGTTGGGAAATGACATAAATTACTTTTTATTTAATGTAAAAGTAAAAATGACACAAACATAATACGTTTTACGAAAACAATTTTTACATGGGGTTATAAAGATCAGATATTTGATTATAAATAGTCATTGGAAAGATAAAAAGAGTTCCTACATCATAGTAGTTTTTTTATGATTTTTAGACATTAAATAAATTAAATTATTTATGACATAATAATGATGCAGCGATGACATCATTATTTGACGATTTAAATAAAATGGAAAGACAATGTAAAATCTATGAACTACACATGGACAAAACAAATTGGATGAGTGGATTTCGAACCCTTATCACCTTATCCACGAATTATATCAATGTGGGACCTTTTAAAACCGAAACACATTTTCAAATAAAGTAATATTTCTTTACTTTCCAAAAGTACCCCTCCTCTCCTCTTATAAAAGGACCCCACCTCTACCTCATTTCACACACTCCTCAAGCCTTTGGATCGGCCAACCCCTGCCCATTTACTCTCTCCACATCCCTCTCCTCATCCTAGAGGATTCCCTTTGGGCAGAATCCTTTCAAAGAAAGCCTTTAGGCTCAAATCAAAAGGAGTTACACTTTTAAAGGTAATTCATTCTCTCATGTTCATTTGTTTTATTTTGCTTCTCCAACCCCCTAAACTCTTTTTATTTACTTATTTTGTAACAAAAACAGTATATTCAATATACTAGGATTTTGTTATAAGATTTATTTGAGCTACACTCTCACACAACTACATCAAATGGTTAAAGAACATACAGTTTCCGTGGATGGCGAAATTCTGCCTCCCGAAACGATGATTGTTCAATACTCATTTAACACCTTCAAAGGTGGCCATTATGATGTCACTATTTTTATATATGATATATAATATGTTTATGTTTTCCTTGATCTTCTGTTTTTTTTCATTTTGGGCATACCTTTATGGTTCCCATTATGGGTAAACACGATATCTTCATTTTAGGAAGTGCGGACTACCGCCCCTTGAAAGTGATTTGATTCGTTAATACCATATGTGGGATGTGTAAAGGATAAAGTTAATGATATTATATATGTTATTATACTGGAATTATAATATACTCTTATATCATTGTGATTCCATTCCAGAAAATGCGATATAGAAATTGAAGTAGCGTTCATGCGTACGTACGGCTTACCGTCTCCATGAACGGTGCATTTCATTTCTTACCTCTAAATGTGATGTAATATTATAAATACATGTATATGATGAATATATATGATATATATGTTATCAAAATCATTAATATCATTCTGGATATAATGAACCTTTGACCAAATTAACAACATGTAAGTGTAAGAAGTCTATTTTTGACTTAAGAACCAAATACCGACAAAATGAACATTATTAACTTAACTGATTACATGATGTTCATAACATGGTATAAAAAGAATAATGAACTTGAAAAAGATTCATAATAAAGTAGAGATTAACTCAAGTTTATTATTCAGGAGATTAAAGAACGGTCGGGTCAAGTCGGATACGAGGTATGGGACTTCGTCTCAATCTCCTTTCATTGAGGAATATTTTATTTTATACACAACTTTCTTTTATACGGTGTATAAACCCCTTTTACTTTTACGTTTATTCAAAAGGAATCTTTTTTTATACGAATCGTTTACTAAACGACAAAAGGGAATGTTTTTGTCGAACGTATGCGGCGACAACGACTTCTCCGCCGTCGTGACCGTTATTTGAGTTTCGGCTTCCTCTACAAGCCATACCTTTTTTTTAAACGAAAAATAAATACCATGTTTTACATTGGTATTGAAAATGGATTTCATAATGTTTTTATTATATCAATGTGTTGTATTGATATCTCGTGATTGAAATGTGGAAATGTTATGTTTCCATTATGCATGTTTTATGTGATATGATTATGTTAGGGTTCTTGGGAATTATTATGATGACGGGTGGTTCTGTGGTAAACTAAGGGCGGGTGAGCCCGTTATAGCTCTCCAATGCATTGGGTAACGTGAAGGAGTGAAACGTTAAGGTTTCTCCGAAGAGATTTTAGGGAATATACTGTGATGGGTATTCCAAACGTAACCAAGAGGGTTACTCCCTACGTAAGAATGTTATGAATGCCTCAAGTTACCTTTATGTCTTATGATTTCTATGATTTATACATGATTTTATGAGGTATGTTAAAGTGCCCATGTTTTATGGGTAAAGTATGATTTTCAGTCTTATGTATATATGAACTCATGTTTCCTTTCCATGTTTTTATAACCCATACTGAGCTTTTTATGCTCATCCCATGTTTTTTTGAAATGTTTTTCACAGGTCAAGGGAAAGGTACATGATATGATGATAGTGTTAAGGAAGTGTCAAGAAATAATCCATGTTTTATTTTAAATGTGTTTCCATTGATGGGAATGAAGAATACTATCTTTATGTAACCACTTTGTTTATATGTGGAATGTAATGCAAGTTTTATGATCTAATTCTCTAAAACTCTAAACCCGAAAAGATCCTCAATGTGTAATCTTGTAATAACTCAAGATTAAGTAAGGTTTAAGGTTGGGGCCTTATAGTTGGTATCAAAGGTTGGTTTAGATAACTTTAGGAGTTAGAATTCTATTAAATGATTATCCAAAAATATTTTTTTTCGAAATGATATAGCATTTAAAGATTACCATGTTGCTTCATTTAATACATGTTTGTTCAGAATGGTTTTCCGCAGAGGAAACTGGGAAGCAGTGCTAGGAAGGCATATAGAAGGAAATAACCTTCCAAATCAGCATCCAGAAATGGTCGGAATTGGAACTGAACAGTTTGTTGCAGTAATGGCGCAGTTGACTCAAGCGATAAATGGCGGTGGTATCCATACACGAGATCAGCCAGACCAACCGCAGAGGAACATGTGAGTGGTGGAACATTTCATGAGGCAACATCCACCATCATTCAGAGGATCATCTGACCCTGTGCTAGCTGAAGGGTGTATTAAAGCACTGGAGATGATTTTTGATGTCATGGGGTGTTCAGACAATCAAAAGGTTAGTCTTGCTATTTACCATTTGGAGGGTGAAGCAGATCAGTGGTGGTCTATGGTTAAAAATATCAGGGATGCCGATGAGATTGATGCTCTTGACTGGGATGAATTCAAAGGTATGTTTCTTGACAAGTATTTTCCTAAGGCTGTTCGACTTAGGATGGAAAAGAAATTCTTGGAATTGAGGCAAGAGGAAGACTCAGTGGCTGCCTATGAAGAAAGGTTCACTCGATTGGCAAGGTGTGCTCCAAATTTTATCCGGGACCTTGATAGTAAAATAAATCATTTTTACTCAGGATTAAAGCCAAAATATCGAAGGGCATTAGCTTCTCGTGAGTTTAATAGTTATGAAAAGCTTGTTCGATGTGCTGAGAAGGTGGAAATGGAGTTTTCCGATGACCAAGTTTTCTATAACAACCAGCAGAAGAAGAGACCGAGGTGGCAGGAGAAAGGTAAGAATTCTTCAAAAAAGACTGATGGTAAGAGAACTAAGTTTCCAGTTTGTGATAAATGTGGCAAAAGGCATGCTGGGGAATGTCTTCTGAATTCTGGGAAGTGCTACCGATGTGGTAAGATAGGACATAAGGCTCGTGATTGCACTGAAAAGGATCAAGGTGAAGGTAAGAACAAATTTTATTTACAGTTAGTGAAATGTTATAAGTGCAATGAGATGGGTCACTATGCAAACGAGTGTCCGACAAGGAGCTTGAGTGATGGGAATCAGTTAGACTACAAGCAGAAAGGGGTGGTGAAATCCTTTGCAACTACATCAGCAGATGTCGGGCCATCAAATGAAGTTGTATCAGGTACTTTGTTTGTTTTTTCAGATTATGCCAGTGTGTTGTTTGATTTGGGGTCTACACATTCTTTCATCTCTGAAACCTTTTCTAGTAAAATGGGAATACCATCTCAAGAAATGAATCCTGAACTTTTGGTAAAAACACCTGGGGTGAATGTTGAGGCAAAAAATTTATAAGAATCTTCCTATCCTTATCTGTGGAAAGAACCTACTTGCAAACCTTATTGTTCTACCTCTAGTAGAGTTTGATGTTATCCTTGGTATGGATTGGCTCTCTATTTACCATGCTAAGATTGACTGTAGAGCTAAAGAAGTTTCTTTTCAGAAAGACTTTCAGTTTGTTTACAAGAATGAACCCTTACTTTTGATAACATATCAAGAGGCCGAGAAACTTGTAAAAGATGGAAATGAATGTTACCTTGCACACGTCGTTGAAAATAAAGGAACTGTTCAGATTAATGATGTGCCAGTGGTAAATGAGTATCCTGATGTTTTTCCTGATGAGTTTCCTGGAATAATACCAGATCGGGAAGTTGAGTTTACTGTTGACTTAGTTCCTGATGCTAATCCAATTTCAAAACCCCCTTATCGAATGGCACAAATTGAACTTTTAGAGTTGAAGGAGAAATTGCAAGATTTATTAGAGAAAGGTTTCATTAGACCTAGCACATCACCATGGGGTGCTCCTGTTTTGTTTGTTAAGAAAAAAGATGGTTCTATGAGACTTTTCATTGATTATAGAGCCTTGAATAATATCACTGTTAAGAAAAAATATCCTTTGCCTCATATCGATGATTTGTTTGATCAGCTCCATGGAGCTCAGTTTTTTTCCAAGATTGACCTGAGATCGGGGTACCATCAGCTGAAGGTAAAGGAGGCAGATATTCCGAAGACCGCATTCCGTACGAGATATGGCCATTATGAATTTGTAGTAATGCCTTTTGGGCTAACCAATGCACCTGCTGTATTCATGGACTTAATGAATAGAATTTTCCATGAGTTCTTGGATAAGTTTGTGGTGGTTTTCATCGATGATATTTTGGTGTTTTCAAAAAGTAAATAGAAGCATGAAAAACATTTAAGGGTTATCTTGCAAACCTTAAAAGAAAAGAAACTGTATGGGAAATTCAGCAAGTGTGAGTTTTGGTTGCAACAAATTTCTTTCCTTGGTCACATTGTTTCTAAAGATGGAATAACTGTTGATCCTGCAAAAACAAAAGTTGTGGAAGAATGGCCAAGACCCACAAATGTAATCGATATTCATAGCTTCCTTGGTTTGGAGGGCTATTACCGAAGGATTGTTAGAAATTTTTCACGGTTATCTAGTCCAATGACTAAGCTAACTCGGAAGGGTGTTAAGTTTATCTGGACAAAAGAATGTGATGATTTTTTTCAGGAATTGAAAAGAAGATTGGTGAATGCTCCAGTTTTGGCACTACCTTCCAGGAATGGTGAGTTTGTTATATACAGTGATGCTTCATTGAAAGGACTTGGTTGCGTCCTAATGCAGAATGATCAGGTAATTTCTTATGCTTCACGACAGTTGAAAACTCATGAGGTAAATTACCCGACACATGATTTGGAACTAGCTGCTGTTGTTTTTTCTTTAAAAATTTGGAGGCATCATTTGTATGGAGTAAAGTGTGAAATATATACCGATCACAAAAGTTTAAAGTATATATTCACTCAGAAAGAGTTAAACATGAGACAAAGGAGATGGCTGGAATTAATCAAGGAATATGATTGTACAATTCATTACCATCCGGGAAAAGCAAATAAAGTGGCTGATGCTTTGAGTCGAAAAAGTAATGCTTCATTAACAATGTTGCGGTTGGAACGTGATTCTTTGGTTAACGATTTGATGAACTTTGGCATAGAATTTGTTGGTGCAGGAAGTCCTTCTGTTTTGATTCAGGTATCAATGAGATCTTCTCTATCAGATAGAATCAAGCAAGCACAAAAGCAAGATAGTGAGTTGCAGAAAAAGGTAGAGCTGGTTCAGAAAGGTAAGTTGCCTGAATTCAACATTGATAATGATTGTGTTTTGAGATTTGGGAAGAGATTGTGTGTGCCTTGTGATTCACAGTTAAAGAGAGAGTTGTTATGTGAAGCTCATAGTTCTCCGTTTTCAGTTTATCCGGGCAGTACTAAGATGTATAGAGATCTGCGGGAGTATTACTGGTGGGATGGAATGAAAAGAGATATTGCTGATTTTACTGTGAAGTGTTTGACTTGTCAGCAGGTTAAAGCAGAGCGGCAGTTACCGAAAGGGATGCTTCAGCCTTTACCAGTGCCAGAGAGGAAATGGGAGAATATATCCATGGACATTGTTGTTGTATTACCGAAGACATCTCGAGGTAATAATGCAATCTGGGTTATTGTTGATCTCTTGACCAAATCTGCACATTTCCTTGCTATACGAGATACTTTCTCTCTTGATCAACTTTCCTGTTTGTATCTTAAAGAGATAGTCAGGTTACATGGAGTTCCTCTCTCCATTGTATCGGATCGTGATCCCAGGTTTACTTCTAACTTTTGGAAAGGCCATCAGAAGTCGTTGGGTACTGAATTAAATTTTAGTACAGCTTTTCATCCTCAATCAGATGGGCAGTCAGAACGAACAATTCAGACATTGGAGGATATGCTACGAGCTTGTTCTATGGATTATCAGGGAAGTTGGGACCAACATCATTCTTTGGTTGTGTTTTCATATAATAACAGTTTTCATTCCAGTATACAGATGGCACCATTTCAGGCATTATATGGGAAGCGATGTCGAACTCCAGCTTTCTAGGATGAAGTGGGTGAAAGGATGTTGATGGGACCAGAATTTGTAGAAGAGATGGCAGAAAAAGTTCAGCTGATTCAGAAACACATGAGAACAGCTCAGAGCAGGCAGAAGAGTTATGCGGATAACCGGAGGAAGGATCTATCTTTCGAGGTAGGTGATCATGTTTTTCTCAAGGTTTCTCCGTGGAAAAGTGTGATGAGATTTGGTAAGAAAGGAAAGTTGAGTCCAATGTTCATTGGACCATACGAAATTCTGGAGAGAGTTGGATCAGTTGCATACCGAATGGCTTTACCTCCGAGTTTATCGCAGGTACACAATGTTTTTCACATTTCAATGTTGAGAAAGTATATGCCAGATCCATCTCATGTTTTGAGTCCAGAGGTAGTTCAGCTGGAAGAGAACCTATCTTATGAGGAACAACCAGTCCAGATTCTTGACCACAGGGAGCAAGTGTTACGGAATAAGGTGATTCACCAGGTAAAGGTTTTGTGGAAAAACTACATGATTGAAGAGGCAACATGGGAATCTGAAAATGCAATGAGGGATAAGTACCCCCATTTATTCGATAAGTAAATAAATTGCGGGGATGCTATTTTCTAAAGGGGGGAAGGATGTAACATCCAAAGTAAGTAATGAATAATAGATATTTTTATCCATGTCTACTAATGATTAAGATAGTGTTTTAGAGGCTTAAAATGAAAATAAATACAATCTTATGCATGGAATAAACTAATATTCTTAAAAGCTTTTTTTACTGCCTTTTGATGGTAAACCATTTTTGTATCTATCTTTTGACAATTTTATAAACTATATTTGTCAAAATAAACTTATTCTTTATGATTGGGACATCAAAATTTACCTTGTGTAAATTTTTGGTATTTTTCTGACAATGTTCATTTTTTAATGAATAGTGAAAAATACTGCATTTTACATCAAAACTGATTTTAATCTAATTTATTTATATGATTAGATTATGTTTTGAATTGGTTTTTAAGTGAAATTAGAATATATTTTTACCATTTTATCCAATGGTGGTCATTGGAATCAATTTCACTTTGAAATTAGACTTAAACTGGTGTCAATCTTTTGATACTTATTGTTTTGTAAAAACACGCTATTTGCTCTGGCAGTGGGAATTAATTATTAAATTAATTAATGTGACTTATATGATTACAATTTTGTAAAATAGACTTCATTTTTGAATTCGTAATATCAAATATAGCTTAGGGTGAATTTTTGGTAATTTTCTGAAAAACTTCAATTTTTGATGAATAGTGAAACCACTAAGTGGTAATCAAGCAAACTGATTTTTCAGTTAAATGAAAGTTTACCACTAATGTGTATTGAATTTTGAAAATCCTACATACATGGTTTTCATTAATAAGTAAAATGTGGTTCAATGAGATTAAAATAATTTTTTGGTGAATAGTAACTTATTTAGTTTTTAATCGCGATTAGTGGTAATTAGTGTAGTTTAAGGTATAAATAATGCTTTAATAATTTGAAATGACCTAGAAACATGTCCCAACATTATTGTTTGTGTCATGGCCGACCACGACAAGCCATGGGTCAACTTGGGGACCCCATGGAGACATTTTGGTTGGGAAATGACATAAATTACTTTTTATTTAATGTAAAAGTAAAAATGACACAAACATAATACTTTTTACGAAAACAATTTTTACATGGGGTTATAAAGATCAGATATTTTATGATAAATAGTCATTGGAAAGATAAAAATGATTTCCTACATCATAGTAGTTTTTTTTATGATTTTTAGACATTAAATAAATTAAATTATTTATGACATAATAATGATGCAGCGATGACATCATTATTTGACGATTTAAATAAAATGGAAGGACAATGTAAAATCTATGAACTACACATGGCCAAAACCAATTGGATGAGTGGATTTCAAACCCTTATCACCTTATCCACGAATTATATCAATGTGGGACCTTTTAAAACCGAAACACATTTTCAAATAAAGTAATATTTCTTTACTTTCCAAAAGTGCCCCTCCTCTCCTCTTATAAAAGGCCCCCACCTCTACCTCATTTCACACACTCCTCAAGCCTTTGGATCGGCCAAACCCTGCCCATTTACTCTCTCCACATCCCTCTCCTCATCCTAGTGGATTCCCTTTGGGCAGAATCCTTTCAAAGGAAGTCTTTAGGCTCAAATCAAAAGGAGTTACACTTTTAAAGGTAATTCATTCTCTCATGTTCATTTGTTTTATTTTGCTTCTCAAACCCCCTAAACTCTTTTTATTTACTTATTTTGTAACAACACCAGTATATTCAATATACAAGGATGTTGTTATAAGATTTATTTGAGCTACACTCTCACACAACTACATCAAATGGTTAAAGAACATACGGTTTCCGTGGATGGCGAAATTCTGCCTCCCGAAACGATTATTGTTCAATACTCATTTAACACCTTAAAAGGTGGCCCTTATGATGTCACTATTTTTATATATGATATATAATATGTTTTTGTTTTCCTTGAGCTTCTGTTTTTTTTTCATTTTGGGCATACCTTTATGGTTCCCATTATGGGTAAACACGATATCTTCATTTTAGGAAGTGCGGACTACCGCCCCCTGAAAGTGATTTGATTCGTTAATACCATATGTGGGATGTGTAAAGGATAAAGTTAATGATATTATATATGTTATTATACTGGAATTATAATATACTCTTATATCATTATGATTCCATTCCAGAAAATGCGATATAGAAATGGAAGTAGCGTTCATGCGCACGTACGGATTACCGTCTCCATGAACGGTGCATTTCATTTCTTACCTCTAAATGTGATGTAATATTATAAATACATGTATATGATGAATATATATGATATATATGTTATCCAAATCATTAATATCATTCTGGATATAATGAACCTTTGACCAAATTAACAACATGTAAGTGTAAGAAGTCTATTTATGACTTAAGAACCAAATACCGACAAAATGAACATTATTAACTTAACTGATTACATGATGTTCATAACTGGTATAAAAGGAATAATGAACATGAAAAAGATTCATAAGCAAGTAGAGATTAACTCAAGTTTATTATTCAGGAGATTAAAGAACGGTCGGGTCAAGTCGGATATGAGGTATGGGACTTCGTCTCAATCTCCTTTCATTGAGGCATATTTTATTTTATACACAACTTTATTTTATACGGTGTATAAACCCCTTTGACTTTTACGTTTATTCAAAAGGAATCTTTTTTTATACGAAGCGTTTACTAAACGACAAAAGGGAATGTTTTTGTCGTACGTATGCGGCGACAACGACTTCTCCGCCGTCGTGACCGTTATTTGAGTTTCGGCTTCCTCTACAAGCCATACCTTTTTTTAAAAAACGAAAAATAAATACCATGTTTTACTTTGGTATTGAAAATGGCTTTCATAATGTTTTTATTATATCAATGTGTTGTATTGATATCTCGTGATTGAAATGTGGAAATGTTATGTTTCCTTTATGCATGTTTTATGTGATATGATTATGTTATGGTTCTTGGGCATTATTATGATGACGGATGGTTCCGTGATAAACTAAGGGCGGGTGAGCCCGTTATAGCTCTCCAATGCATTGGGTAATGCGAAGGAGTGAAACGTTAAGGTTTCTCCGAATAGATTTTAGGGAATATACTGTGATGGGTATTCCAAACGTAACCAAGAGGGTTACTCCCTACGTAAGAATGTTATGAATGCCTCAAGTTACCTTTATGTCTTATGATTTCTATGATTTATTCATGATTTTATGAGGTATGTTAAAGTGCCTATGTTTTATGGGTAAAGTATGATTTTCAGTCTTATGTATATATGAACTCATGTTTCCTTTCCATGTTTTTATAACCCATACTAAGCTTTTTATGCTCATCCCAAGTTTTTTTGAAATGTTTTTCACAGGTCAAGGGAAAGGTACATGATATGATGATAGTGTCAAGGAAGTGTCAAGAAATAATCCATGTTTTATTTTAAATGTGTTTCCATTGATGAGAATTAAGAATACTATCTTTATGTAACCACTTTGTTTATATGTGGAATGTAATGCAGGTTTTATGATCTAATTCTCTAAAACTCTAAACCCGAAAAGATCCTCAATGTGTAATCTTGTAATAACTCAAGATTAAGTAAGGTTTAAGGCTGGGGCCTTATAGTTTCCCATTTTTTCTTGAGGCCCTTGGCATTTATTACTATCCTTTGCAACCTTGGGATCATTTCCTAAGGCCTAGTTGCATCTCTACACCTAATGCATAATAGAATCTTTAATATCCCATTTTTTCCATGTATCTCAATTGAAAAAGTATCATCTATATTGCGAACATGTGATTAATTGGGATCATATTGATCTAGAACCATATGATTATTTGATGCACGTGCTAGTTTGGATTTTGGATAGGTAAGATAATTTCTAGTTTGGTAAAATAATTGGTATAGTTCAGGTTTTATGGCTGCATGTTCATATTCAAGAGGAGACATAGGAGCAAGAGAAGGAGATGGTCGAGCAATGGCCTGAGTTCTTTTTGAAATTAAATGGTTCTCCACTTTATGAAGATGGAAATTCCAATGGTGGGGATAATGTAGAACCACTGGTTTGAGTTATATATCCATTTTTATTCCTTTTTATGTGTTTAATGTTTTTGGGTAATTTTTGGGAGTTTTTGGGATGTTTTTGGAATTATTGGAAATGTTTGGAGGCTTTTAAGGGGATGCACATTCAGGGAATTATTAGAGGAAACCATGAAATAATCCTAGGTAACTGTGTAATTTTTCACTATTCATACTATATCATCCACATGGTTAGCACATGGTTTCTCAAACCATGCAAGCGTACTATGCGACATTTAAAATTAGGTTTTTAAAAAATAGTGTAAATCGGGATTTTCCCTAAACACTAATTTCTTCTCCATATCAAAAATCACTTGTGATTTTCTCTCCTTAAAGGATATATAACATACCCAACTTGAATTGGAAGAAATGTTTAGGGATTTATTGGTGGTTTTAATGCGAATTCTCTCAAGTAAGTCCCCTCGCTTTCATTCTTTTTGGATTTTGCAATGATCTAGTTCCTCACAACTCTAGTTTTCCTGGATCTACTTCTGTTGATTGTAAATATAGGGATTATGATGCATAAAATGATGAGAGTGGGTCTTATTTATGTTAGAAAAATTTATCTATGGTGGTTTTGGTGGAGTTTTCATCTAGATTTTTGGTGCGTTGTGAGTTTGGTGATTTCACTGGAAACCCAAAGGTAGGTGGCATCTTTCTTGACTCCACTTTGCACGAACTTGAGTCCTTCTTGGAAATTAATTTTTAAATTGAAATTAATTCTAAATACAATATTAAAATCGTAATGGAAACTCATTTGGTGATGAATTAGGGGTTTTGGGTAAAATGGGATATTACTGAAAAGGGGATTTTTTTGTGATTTTAAAATGTTCATTTCAAAATCGATAAATGATTGAATTACGTAAAAAATGAGATATTAAAGATAAATTTCAACAATAATACAATGGTATTGAAATGTGGTTTGTCATTGAATAAGGTTTTATAGGTTTTTTCAATAAATGAGTGATTAATTGATGTTTTAATGGTTTGTATTGGAATTGTTGACGAGCTTAAGGTATTGTTTGGTTGGAAAGTATTATTTTCATCTTGTTGTGGCCCTATGGGTGTCTATGATTTTTTATTGTCTTGGGAATTTTTTCTTGTGTTGATTTGGATGTGGAGTGGGATGGGAGTACCACTATAAAAGAGGAAACCTATTGTGGATGGAGGGGTCACCATTAAAGATATCTGGATGAGAAGTACCACTATATTAGTAATGTAGTGCGAGGACATGGATAGAAATATCCATTGTGGTTGTTTACCGGTTTGGTAATGTGAACCTCAATTTTTATTCTTTGTTGGGTGTCTATGTGCATGGTGGAATTTTTTTGGGAAATATGAAATTTTAAAAAATGGATTATAGTATGGTTGTTGGGTTTCCTTGTATTGTGGTTAATTGGATGGAAGATGTCTTGGTAAAGTTATGTCTGGTTTGTTGGAAATTGTTTCACTATATATTGTTTTATATAAATTGTTTTATATAATTTTTTTGAATGTTTTTATCTTAGTTTCATATGTAGGGAATTCATTAAGGAAAACCTAATGAGTATTATTACTCACGCTCTACTTGGAACATGGGTTCTTTTGAAAATATTGTATTCTGGGACACTGGTAAAGGTGAAGTATATCATTTCACAAGTGGGTCGTAATGATTTTGTGACGATGTTGTGGTTCATAGAGCTTAGAGATTATTGTGTATTATTCAACTATGTCTTGGTTTGCTTTTTTGTATCTTGTTTAGTCTTCCTCTTGGTACTCTAATATTTCATTCATACGGTTTTATTTTATTTGTTTTGGGGAGTTGTTATTGAATAGCTTTGTTTCGTTTCGATAATCTATGGTTCATATTGTTATGCTAACATGTATCGTGTAGTTTTTATGATAATTTCTTGTTTGGTTAGTTGTTTTATCTCATGGGAAAATCGTTTATCTATTTATTCTTGAAGAACCCAGAATTTATTGTCCACCTTTGGCACATTGGTAACATCCCTTAAGGCTTAGTAGAATCTATCTTCCATCCAATGACAGTGAGTAAGTGGCGGGACATTGCATCTATGTTGGCCTTTCACATTCTTCAGGTTCTCTAAGTGGTTGATCTTCTTTTTTGGGATTCAATTTAGATGTTTTTATGGTATTTATTTGGTGATGTTGATGGTGGTGTGACATAAATTTTTTATATTATGGGATCTTATCTATGGAATGTGGCTTCACTAGTGTGCTAGATTTTTTATCCTTGAGGTTCTATTATCATTCAACATTCATGATGGTAGCAGTGTCCTAGAATAAATGAAGGGTACACTCTAGTTGTTTTGGGAATCGATGTTCCATAAGCTCACATGGTTCAAGATTATTTCCACTGAGGTGGTGTAATTGTACTTTTTTTGGTTTTCAAATTTGAAATTTTAATGTTTTTTTTGTTGTGGTGTGGTTATGATGTTTTCACTGTTTTCATTCATATGGTGAATGTGGGGGTAGATTAAGGCATTGAGTTATTTTCTATATTTTTTTATATGTGTTTTATTTTGAATTTTGTATCTTACCTAATTTTTCTGATAGTTTTTCAATATGGTTGGATCCTTCTTTTTGGGGAGTTGTGGCTGTGAGGGTCCTACAAAACAGAAAAGTGGGTTTTTCATAAAATGAAACAAATATATTTGGAGTGACATATATCCTCATCAAATTATTTTTGGTTGATGAAAATAAATCCAATCCATTTCTAGGAAAAAAAACTCAACCAAATGGAGAATAAAAAGATTTTTAGGAACCCCATTCTCTTGAACACCAATAAGAGAATAACCATAAACTTGAGATGAGATCATTGTACAATTAAGGGGATATATTATAAACTAATCATCTAATAATTTTTGTTGTATACTGATACCCTTTAATAATTTTTTGGACATAAAATTATGGGTAGATATAGAATAAATTAAGACACTATAATTTAAATAGTTAATGGTAAGTGTAAATTACAAAATGACATTATCCAATAGATCATTAAAATAGTGATCAAGTGATATTTTCCATTTCCTCTAGGATTAAAAGGATTATCACATCGATCAAAAATAATTAACCATAAAATTTTATATCTAGGTGGTTTAATGTTCATACTCCTAGAATATAAAACATTGTATTGTGCTTGGTTCCTTCTATGGTGATATCCTTATATCCACATCATAAGATTCTTTATTCCCATCACTTAGAAATTCTATTTCCTATTGACATTACATTATATGATTGAAACATTTACAAGTGAACTTAAGACAGTTTCCTCAATGTTTCCTTATTCGCTTTGGGAGTGATGTAAATCTCATCATCTTAAGTCCATGGTTTTTATAATTTCCATTGAATTACATCATTCCTTTCTTATCTAAACCATGAAATATAAGACATTCGCTAATATTAATCACCACCACGATGACCCATCATCTTATTTCATTATAGATATAGAATTTCAATATGCATAAATACATATAAAGACTTTTCTTAAAATCACTGAATAATTTTTCAACTTTATATTTTGGTTAGCTAATAATTCCAGAAGTGTACCTTGAAAGCCTAGTAAACTATTTCTCATAGGTATCGGTGGATTCATCATCATTAATTTTTAGCTCAATAAATAACTTTACCACTTTTGGTGAATAATATAAGGAATATACTTATTTAATTATATTCTCTTATATTCATCCCACTCCATGGTTTCTATTTAATCTTATTTACTCATGTTCATGATAAAATTCTACCATTGACCGACTTCACCTTCTAAATGATAAACAACTATAATAACTTCATCATTTTTCAAACACTTGAGAATGATAAATATATTTTCAATGGTATTGATCCATTACATAGAAACTTGTGGGTTAGAAAGGCCATTAGATGAATGTGGGTGTTACCACCTAAAGAACTAAATAGAAAATTATTCCATCATTTTCTCATTTGGAAGCTCATCATTATTTGTAGAATGAGAATGTGGGTTGAGCATTATTTTTCATTCCCACTCCCACATTAATTGGATTCCCATTAGTGAAGTCATTTCACTATTAATTAAATTATATATTAAAATGATTATTTTAAATTATAACCATAAACGAAAATAATAATTAAATGTCTGAAAAAGAATTACCACATTTGAAATCCACATAATCATGAAAAATCATTTAAATGATGTCTTACTCATGACACCTTCTATGAAACCTTGTGTTTAACCTATGACATTCATGATCTTTATTAGAAAATTTTAGATATTATCTTATATGTAGACTAATCCCTAGGGTTCTATCAAAAAATATTTCATCCTTGTTTCCATTGTTTATCTAACCCTTTCTGTAACACATACTTTAATGAATCTTATTTTTCATATCAAGATGTCACATCATATTAGATTAATATTAATTTCATAATAATGTGATCCATGCCATAATAAAATATTTTGGGTTCCTTTGGAAATATATACATAGAAAAAACTTGCTCATAGAGGATCAACATAATATATACCTATATTAATCATATATACCACCATTCATAGATACATTAAAGTCCATAACCTTGAGAAAAGAAACAAATGAAAAACGGATCCTAGATGCTCAGTAATGGTAACTGTTGAGATATTAATGATAACTTTAGAATAATATGATCTTATGGGTATGAAAACATGATAATAACATTAAACGATCATAATTTTTATATCTTAAATCATAATATTGAGTCATGGAAAAATTCTTGGAAGTTAATAAGACATTAATCAAAAATTAATCAAAGAAAATAATCCATTGAAGCATAACAATGGAATTAAATATGTAATTTTTCCATATACATAATTATATAAAATGATTTACATAGAAGTTGAAGATCATTACCAAGACTATTATACATGAGTTTTATCACTCCCAAAATAATTATAGTATCCATGGCTCACTCTAAAAAAATTCATTAATTGACAAATTTCAATACATAACTCAGTTCAATACCCATTTCATTCCTTTTTATCTCATAATATATCAATCTTTACCTATTCCATTTGGAAGAGATATATGTACCACCCATCACATAATGAAAATCATAAAAATGTGTTCCATAATATCCTAAAACCTTCCCCATATAGAACCCATAAAAATAAATATGTTTCATTAAATTTTCATTATAGTATAACATGTGGAAATGAAATGTGTTTCGTAAACATTTCACCATTTCATCAAATTATAACCTCTTGAAAAGGAACATGTTTAATAAAAATCATATCACCAAAACCATAAACCTTCTGGATAAATAAAATAATGGAATATTTAGATGTATTCCTATTATAGAATTAGAGAAATCAAGGTTAATTATCATTTATGAATATAAAACCACTAATAGATCATTAAAACATTCTTTAGGAAAATATCCCTTCCATTAATGAATCAATTATTTCAAATAAAAAAACATAAAACATTTTATTGAAATATTTTCATATAAAATAAACATTGAAAATTATCAAGGTTATTTCTAAGCAATTATTGTTTTTGAAGGGGTAATCTTAGTTCAAGACATATTTGTTTAAAAAACATTCCAATAATTCTTTGATGTAAAAGTTAAAAGTGTACCATGTTTCCAATAATATAATTATATCACTTTTAAAATAATTTTTTTAAACTCAAACCTGATTAAAATTTACATTATATAGACATAAGATAATAGTAAAAACCTTATATAATTTTTTTTAGAAAAAATGTAAAATTGAAGATAAATGATTTTTGACCAAGGAGATAAATAAAGTTGAATTTATGGAAAAATGATTTTTTGTTATTTTGGGTCCTTAAGTTGATGAAGATGAAATTAAAACATGTATGCTTATAAATTAAACAAAAGATTTTAATTTTCACATGTTTATTGGTATATATATCATAGGATTGAATCATCCTATAGTTAATTACAAACAATCCTGATAAATAAGGAGATTGAATCATAAAACCATTAACACAATGGAAACCCTTAAATAATAATAACCATGAAATAAATATACTTATATCGATATGTAAATTCTCATAACATTCATATGATGAATCATAATGAACATTCATAGGTAATATATACACCACATAAAAGAAAAAATTGGAGAATCTGCCCTGTGTCTCACAAAAATAGAGGTGACATTAAAATCCATTACGTTAGGTCCAAATTCCTTCATACACATTTAAATATCCTATATATTAATAATAGATTTATTATAAATATATTATAAAACCATAACCATATATATATAATTCAATATATTAAATACTTATAGTGTTTATCACTAGTTTTTAACACTAATTTTTTAAAATTATTGTTCCAGGTTTTATTTTCATTACATTTAATGTATGTTTTGGATTTCTAGGACTGGTATATGTATTTTTATGATTCTCAAATCATTTAAATAATTTTAATAATTATAAAATTGTCATATTTATTCATAATATATCTTTTTTAGTAATTCATAAATATAAAATTTATAAAAATATTTACACAATTCATGATGATAGTCGGTCGTACGTATGCATGAACGTTGTTTCCATTTATCTATGGATGGGATGGAATTTGGGAACCAACATATTTATTTATTTTACAATATTGTGTCCATATATTATTGGGGAGTTTAGATGAAGTGGTCATTTCTAGATAAAAGAAATAAATCCTTTTGAAGGAATTAGATGTCACTCTTGGACAATTCTTCTTGGTGATGTCAGATGACTGTTGAAATATTTCTATTTCCAATGTTGTGTTAAAATAATGAATGAATATTATGCATTTTTATAGTAATTGATGAAGAAATATGTATGAAATTAATTTTTTAATGGTTTTTTTCATATTACATGACGAAAGCCTAGAATTTCATTTTTATAATTAGAAATCAAAGTATATATGAGTGTGCCACTTGTTAAAAAGAAGGTCGACCCATGGGAATGCCCCACGGCTATCCCCCAACCACTTATTGGGGGACCTTAGGGTTAACCCTCATGGGAGATATGTACATATAAGGACATATAGGGTGTCATGTTGGAATGTCCTAAGAAGCCTCATATATATTGCACGCATGAGTGAAACTAGGGCCATGTGTAAGGCATGTAGAATGTGCATAGCCATATCCATCTATTGATTGGGCCAGAAGACCATAGGGATAAATCCTAAGTGGTGTGTGTGATGTGTGATCATTGTTGATCCCTAAAATCTAGTACAATAATATAGAGGCAGTGCTTTGGTAAATAAATTGTGTCCATGATTCTAGTGAAAATCGATGTGGGATGAGGCCTTATAAAAGAAATTTTCACCCAATTAAGTAGGTATACATATAAAATGAGCTACCCAATCAGGAAAATATATACCATTAAATTTCCTATTCTACATGATTATAGTTTTTTCAATCAACTTTAACCCTCCTTCACATGAAGCAGATATTGAACGAGGGTTTCAAGATCGATAAACCAAAAAGGAGTTCGATTACCATAATGAATCATCCAAAGGTATTTAGCAGCATAAAAAACGAGTCATAATTATTTTCCACATAGAATATAAATATATTGAGATGGTGGTTTTTATATGAATATCATATGTGGGTGAAATGGAGTTCAATGTAGAAACCAGTCAAGAAAGATTCAGTGTTATATTTTTAAAATCTCAACTATATATAGATTTTTTCAATGTATATGAATTATGTGAGAATTTTGATTGTGTATATAGGAGAACATTCTTGTGAAGATAAAAAAATTATTATTTCTTCTTGAATGAACCATTTTCATTTTCTAGAGATGGTTTGTAGACACCTGTATAGTATGCGGTAAAGCCCCTATGTGGATGATCTTGAATGTATTCCAATATGTAGAATATATAATGAAAATTATTTATGGTAATTGAATAACAAAGATTCAAATTCTATGTGGTATATATGATTCTCAGAGTATTATATGTAGATGAGTTTATGGACGGAGATATTGATGATGAATCTTTATGGATAAATAAATGAGTATGCAGAAGTTTCATTACATACAATTTGAGCTTATAAACACCATGTTTTACAGTGATATCACAATGTTGTATGTATAAGGGAATTATAGTATGGAAATGAAAATTACTATGTTTCTATGATTTAAGAATATTGTGTAAATATTAGTTTGTAGATGAACCAAATTAAATTTGGTTACTTCATTTTGAGGAGAAAAACAGTATGCATACTACCATATCTTATGAGAAAACTATTTTTGAAAACTATTTTGAGATGAAAATGTGTTATATGGAGAGAGGTGACATATTTTTATGTCTCTCATAATAATATAACCACAAAAATCTACATATCCCATTGTATAGAATTATCATTCATTACCAGCATAATTAACCACTAATTTGTTTCTAATAAATTGTTGATTGATTCACAGATTATGGGTTTGTGCTAAAGTATAGAAAATATATATTTATCACCATTCTATGTGAATATGTTTAAATATAAGAAGCATATATTGATAATTGTTCAGAATGTAGTTTCTTTTTGTGATAACAGTATGCAGAACCATAGTTATGCTATGTGATAATCATTACTGGGCCTAAAGATTATTTTTCATGCTATATAAGAATCATAGAATTTAGAAATCAAATTATAAGATTTGAGGATGAACTAACTCAGTGTTATTCTTCAGAATGTTAACAGATTGTATTTTTTTATAAAGAATACTCAATAGAAGGATCTCCATTACATGTTTTAGAAGCATCAAACATTTATAAGTGATATTTCATACATTTTAAATAATTATTTTTTATAGGATGTCTGAAACTATTATTCGAGTGGGATTCTAGAAAGCATGGTGGGGACCTATGATATGTGAGAAATTTATGTCGTAACATCTTATGATTATAATTTAGAATATGTTATTAGGGTTCTCGCTAATCACACATATTAGTAAGATGAAATTATGATAAAACCTTGTAAAAATTTGGTTTTCCTATTCTATTTATTTTAACTATATTGAAGGGAGGCTGATTAATCATAAGAGTGGATCATGTCATAATAGGAAAATAGATCATAATTTTAAAAGAAATAAAAATTGTAAAAAGTCACTACTGATTCATCCCCCCACCCTCTTAGTGGTGTAACGCTTCCCTGTGAACTTCAATCATTATCATTGGGAGGCTCCATCAATCAGCAACCACAGATTACTAAATATGGATATTATTTATTCTATCAATATAATTGGTGTTCCAAATTTTTATAGTGGAACTAATCATATATTGAATATTACGATGGTTACCTATCCTATATCTCCTTGCCTTGAATATGAAGATACAGTTACAATTGAATTCCCACCTACCGCTAAAGATTATCTTATAATTTTTACGAGTAATATAAATAAGTATGTTGATGGATATTATCCGAATTTTACATTGGCATCTATTTCATAAAAACATTTACACATAGGTTATGGGACTCAAAAATACCACTGAAATTTGTATTAAATTAGACAGATGATTTAAAGAAAAAATGATTCTAATTGTGGAAAAATTGTAAATTTAAAATTAATTTTAAGATATCCAGATGGGTGAAAAAATGATGTTGGATACTTAAAAATAGACAATTAAATTGATATTTATATTCATGTTGTTAGGGAAAATATGGATGAATTGACTATTGTAAAAAACTACTAATAAATTTTCTTGATATGTTTAATCCAAAAGTATTATCAATGCAAGATAGATTGGATAAAATAATAAATGTATTACATATCAAACTAATTCTATATTAATTGAAAAATATGATAGTCATCATGAAGAATATGAGGGATAATAGGTCTTTTTGGCAATGGGAATGATCGTAATCAATGATGATGAAATGTCAAGGTCATGTGACACTGATTAAGAAAGTGAAGATAAATATTATAAGAGAATCATTATTATTGTATAAAAAATATAGAAGAAGGTAATTCTTAATGGTAAAGGTAAAATACTAATTTAGTTCTACAACTATAATGAAATTAGAAATTATTTTACAAATTTTCCTAAAACATATCTATGGAAACCAAGGTATAGAATAAGAATCCATTGAAAATGAAATGGGGAATGAGTACAAAAGACATAACCCAATTTCATGGAAGAAATAATAAGTTATGTAAAAGTAAAATAATATGTTTAATGTTAATGTATAAGGAATATAACCCCACGTCTAGAATCGAGTAAGAATATTATACTAATTTCATGGCTCATGTGGGAAAATAGTTTGACACATCTAAAAGAGAGGATGATAAAATCGAATGAACAGGCCAAGAGAATGTATTAAAAAATGAATTTTAATCATGAATTTAGAAAAATAAAATGAAATAGAAATAAAATAGAATCTTATTGATAAAAAATATTATATTGGAAGAATTTGAAACAAAATAGACTCTTTAGATTGAAGAAATAAAGATACATAAATTGAATGTTAATGAAATGGAAAACATGGTAGATTACCATGAATAAAAAAATGCTCTCAAAGAATAATAAAAATAGAAGACTTGATCAAAATGTCAAGAAGAATAGAATTTCATGGGAAATATTAGATAAAATTTCAAAATGTCTATTTAATATAAGATATAACCATCCCAAACAAGTTAAAAGTGAGGATCGTAAATCATGTTATTTCTATTATTTGTGTTCTTTAAAATAAATCTGTTTTTTATAATAGTACATGTCAAAAATAAAATTTTGAAAAAGTATAAAGCATGGAAACTAATGATTAATCATATAGTAATTGAAATGAAGAATAAAATTCTCAAATAATATCCTTTCCTGTGGAGCATATAAACTCTTATTATATAGAAACACATCAACAACAATGTTCAAGACAAGGATATTATCAATTTAGAAGATAGTGGTTTAGATGAAACTACTGGTGTTATGGAGTGTTTGGTAAAAATCATATTAGAGTATAAAAATCCCTTATGAGAGATGAGACATAAACCAAGAGGTAGAATTTATATGAAACGGAATGAAAATTTTCAAACTAAGAAATGAGTTATCAATAATTTATCATATCTTCTAACATAATAAAAATTTGAGAATATCGATAAATTTGTGTCATATGATATAAAAAAGTTCATATTTATAAATAGTGTATGATTATTCTCCCAGAAAAAACATCCAATGTTAATAATAGAATGGTATTTCATAAAAAATGAATGATGAAAATCATGTTTTCATGTGGTTCCTTTGAAAGAAAGTAGAAAAAAACATTTCTGGGATTCTGGATAGTGTATGTTCATCACAAATGATAGATGATAGAAAAATTATGAGGGGAATTGAGAATTATAAAGTAGGTTAAGTAAATATTGAAAATTAGTTTTACCTGTAATTTAAAGGAGTTGTGAAATAAGAGATTCAATCCAAATATATGATGTTTAATAATGGTTGATTTTTTAATGTGAAGAAGCATATTTGGCTTAGTGTCAGCTGAATTTGTGATGATAGAAATGAGGGTTTTTTTAATAGGAATCACATATCATAAATTTAACATCCCAAGCTTCTATGTTATGCTTCCATTTAAAAAATTCAATAGTTTGGGCAACATGCAACATCGAGTTCAAGTGTACTATAACCAATAATGTCATACGTTTAAATGTAGGTATTAATAGTATTAAAACAATTATAAAATTTATAAACTTTAATTCTCAAAATAGACTTCAGTTTTGAATTTATATTATCAAAATTAGCTTCTGGTGGATTTTTTCAATTTTTTTGAAATGTTTCAACTTTTGATAAATAGTGAAAAATACTTAATAATTTTTAATAACATACTTTTTAAATTCAAAAATTATTTCACTATAGATTTATCTTAAAGTCACAATAGATACATAATAAATATATTATTTAAATTTAGGTCATAGGAATCATTTTATATAATTATATATATATATATATATATATTATCATACTTTTGAACGTCTCTTTAACCAGCCCTCTAATCACTTCTGTAAATTATCATTAAACATAATTTTACCACTTCTGTGAATTTATTTTTAAAAGGAAGACATACAAGGTTATAATATTTATGAAAAATTTGGTCTAAAATGATAAAAAAAATTTTTGGTGAATAGTAACTTTTGAACATTATTTACCATAGTCAGTTAATAATAGAGTTATTAAAGGTGAAAATAATATTATAATAGTATAAAATGTCACTAGAACTTGTCTTATTCTCATTAGATAAGTATATATAGACCAAAATCAACCATATGTCGAAAATAGTTTCTTTTTATGCCACTTTTGTGACATTAAAGAATTTATATTATTTTATTTAAAGAAGATTTCATAATGTCATATTCGAATTTTAATAACTATATCATTTTCAGTATGAGGATATATAATTTATATACATGACGATAAATAGTATTTATAATGTTAAAATGATTTTTTATATAATTATAATTTATTAATGATTTTACAAATTAAAAAATTAACTTAAATAGTGACACAATAATGATGTAGTAATTAAATTATTAAAGGAATTGTAAAAAATTAATAAAAAATATAAAAAAATTATAATTTCACATAATTAATGAAATAAAAGAATTTTATAGATAACATATACATGATAGTGACATATTTTGTGTGTTGGTTCGAAGATATCATGTTGTTGGATATTTTTTGAAATTAAAATTTGGAATAGAATCAAAATTGACCTAAATGATAATTTAAAATAAATAATATTTAAATAAATGATATAAAATTCATAAAATACTGATTTTCATCCAAATAACTATAGTAATGTTAAAAACATCGTAAATTATCCAATTGGGGTTCGTTTTTTATTTTGTAGTAACGATATCAACCCTATATTATAAAAGGACATGTAAATATGGAAAGAGAAAAACTGTTTAACTATGGATTAAATCCAAAATATAAGGTTACATTTGTGACCAAAACATATCTAAAAATATATTTTATACGATTATTGTTACACATCCTCATCTTAGACTCTAAATAAATAACTTTTGATATATTTGAAACTGAAAATAAAGTTTTAATAAATTAATACATTAAAATATTCCAAAAGTTCCCCCACATCTCTTATAAAAGGGCACCCTTCCTTCTCATTGATTCACACAACTATATCTATTAATGTTTTTCATAACATGCCCATTTGTCTCCCAAATTCACTCACTTTATCCAAGATTCCATACTTTGGGAATATATCCATTCTATAGAGTCATTTTGTATAAACCGAAAAGATATAGCTGAAAAAGTGGTAATTGTATTATCACCTCTTTCAAAGTTTTTTCTTCTTCTACTCCATATTTCTATGTTGTTTCCACATCAAAATATTTACTAAAGTATCATCCATGTACTGATATGTTGTTATAATCATGGGACTATTTTATTTCTCATTTTATCCATGACACAAATAACAATATCAACATGTGTTCCTACATATAGGTTTCCATCTCCACATTGTAGTGTAATATGTTATTGAACACTACATTAATTTGATGGGTATAATGATGATTATAATCTATATAAATAAGGAATGTAACATGATAATGATTATTTATAATTAAATTAACATCCAATTCCATTCTAGTTGACCATCAAAGGAATGATAATGCCATCCATGTATACGTATGGCCAACCATCTCCACGGCATGATTTGATTCATTTTCCATGTTAACAATTTATGAATGATTATAAAATACAAATGATTATTAAATATAATTTTTATGAACATAATATTAATCTATATATTAATAAAATATATATCCTATGTATAATAAGAATTACTGACATGAGAAATGTAGACTGAGACAATGAAGTAGTTAACACAAAACACATTGGTAATACTATAATATTATTAACAAAATAATTTGGTAGGATCATATATGATATAATAAATTTATATATGTGGTTATTTTATAATCTAATAACATACATTAACTGTTTTGAATGAGGTCAAATCACCCTCAACCAACGAAATGTACATGGTAAGGGACTAATAGAATGTTGGGATTTTTTTTATTCTATCAAGGAGGGGGATACATGTCAAGGCAACCTAAAATTGTGGAGGCCTCGAGAATTACCCCTAACAATAGAATTACAATCCTTTATAAAATATCTAATACTGAAAAAATTAGAAGGAATCATCAAGACTACCTTTTTTGGCCAAAGCATCCACTGCAAAATTGCCTTCTCTCCCTATGTGCCCAAACCTCGTACTCAGATCCTGAAGATTCCTACATTTCTAAATAATACAATCAAACCCCTAATGAGTATGTTCCTTTCAATGATCAATCCTTCCAGAACATTAGAATCTATCTCAAATTCCTTCAAACGGATTTTGTACAACTTGCACAATTCTTGGACACTGAGCATCGCCCAAACCTCATCTTAGAGAGAATTTTTTAGCCCATAATAAGAACTAAAACACAGCATGACAGAGCCTCTTTCAACCCTGACTGGCCCCACTCTTCGCATGTGACTTGCTACACATGACCCATGCACAATAAGTATCAACCTAGAATCATGTGGGTTCAAACAGATCAAAATCCACCTATTGTTACTTGAACTAATTTCACCTAAAGTGACCACCCTGGGTATAATTTTCCTGAGTTAGGGGGAGAAATACTTGGATGGGAGGAGACCCCTAACTTGGCCACTAGTGTTCAAACACTCACATGAATAAAGGAACTCAATTAAGCATTACCTTTCCTTGCTTTATTACGAGCCACCAAAATAACCCATCACCTGGCTAAAAACAACATTCTTGGGGCGTTGGTCTCCTCATTACATGATTTTGATCCCCGGAACCATATGGATTAAATTTCCACAATTTATTCTCCACCTCTATCAACTCCAATGTCTATATTCTTGCTAGACCAAATCCTGGTCACCAAGTCACTCTTGAAGAATAGGTGCCACAACAATTTCTGTTGTGGCTTGGAACAACACCATCATTGAGTAGCGAGCACTATCCCCTTATACTAGATAGTCACATCCATCGGTAATGTGTTGTTACGTTGTTGGCGCCAAAAATATTGCATGAAAGGAAGGGATGGAAAAGAAGGCTGGCCCGCTGCCTCGCGAAGCACCGACGCAAAGCACCCCGAGCTTCGCGGTCTCGCAAAGCTCGGGAGGCGGTAACTCTCCGCGAACGAGTTTGACGTTCACGAGCCCGCCGCGATGCTTTGGAGTCGGTAACTCTCTGAGAACGAGTTTGACGTTCACGAGCCTGCCGCGAAGCTCGGGAGGCGGTAACTCTCCGCGAACGAGTTTGACGTTCGCGATCCGCTGCGAAGCTCGGGAGGCGGTACCTATTCACGAACGACATTGACGTTCACGAGCGCACCATGAAGCACCTGAGGTGGCGCGTGAGTTCTGCTTCATAGTGCCCCTTCCCTATAAATACTGGACTCCCCCTGAGTCTCAGAGGATGGACAATCCGACCTTTCGGCTTCTCCTCTCCTGAATCGCGAAGCACTCTTTTCCCCTGGGAATCATGGGCTCCGCGAGGTACTTCTACTTCGCGTGACACCTTCGCTTTGACTCATTTTGAGCCCCTCATCCTAGATGGATGCCCTCCGCGAAGCTCAAGGGAATTCGTGAAGGAAGGGGATTCCCAAGGGAACCCAGGAAACTAAGGAGCGTTTATGCTTCTTGAAACACCCAACCTGTACTAGTGATCCCTATGCCAAGGCAGGATCTCTATACATCGTGAAGCACACTGCTTCGCAGCACCCTGCTTCGTGAGGCACCTCTTCTTCGTGAGGCAGTGCTCCGCAAATACTATTCCACTTCGTGAAGCACCCTCCACTCACACATATGCCCTATACTAAGGCTAAGGCGCTCCGCTTCGTGAAGCACACTCCTTTGCTTGGAAATTCCTCTTCCCGTGCGACCCTCTAGGTTTGCACGATGTGATTTCAAAGTCCAATGGACAATACTACTAGTAGCGTTGCTTCGACTAATGTTTCTTCGCATAGGCACACTAACGGCTATTGCTTCTTCGCATAGCCACACAAACGTGGACCCCTCGATGGTTCACTTTACAACCCCCTTGACCATCGCCTTATTGGTACCTTCCCTCCCCCAAGGAGCAAAGGGTGCGAGTTATGTAAGTCCTAGGGGTGTGGAGTGAACCCACCTCGTCCGAGCTGTAGGATGTTAAACTGCCAAGCACCGCATCCTGAACACATCACGTTAAATTGAGACTCGACCTCGTGCCTCTCATGAAGGGTCCCCCCAGCTCGAACATTTTTTACACCACTCGTCTCCATAGGAGTGGAAACACCCATTCACAAGGGATGATATCCTCCTTATTGGAGTGGCGTATGTTCTCAGGAGAAGGGTGACACTAGTCCCCCAACCGATGGCTGCACCCCTGCATCTCCGTACTTCCCCACTACCAAGGTCAGTGGAGGGCGTGATAGGGAGCGATGAACCTCCCATCATTGGTCCCAAATCCCTCGTTCTCTGCGCTTTGTCGCACTCCGGGCTTCCAACCTGGAGTAAGTCCCAGCACCATGGGCCGCCTAATGTGTAAGCCCCTCTTCACCTCTCACGGACGCACCCTTCACGTCGTGATCGTCAGGTCCTTGCTGTCTCTTGTTTCTCGCACCGGTAACGACTCACGTGGGCTTAGAGTTGGCATTGGCCATGACCATACCTCGTCCAACATGACATTAAACTGCATGCCCTCATCCAGCATGACGTTAAACTGGATGCCCTCGTCCAGCATGACGTTAAACTGCATGCCCTCATCCAGCATGACGTTAAACTGTATTTCCCAATCCAGCATGACCTTAAACCGCGCACCCATTTGAACTACGAGGTCTTTGATCCATGTCAAGGCATGGTACGTAGGAAGCCTCCACGAGGTTCAAGCCCACCCGTCACCCAATTCACGTCGAGTCCTACCTGCGTCCAGCACGACATTAAACTGCATTCCAGCCCGATGGCAAGCCGTTTTCACAACCCGAACTATGAGGACTTTGATCCGTGTCAAGGCATGGTACGTAGGAAGCCTCCCTGCGGTTCAAGCCCAACAATCATTGGCCCAAACCGTCTTCTTGTCAATGTTCCAAACACCCACCGCCATTCCGAACTACGGGGAATTTGATCTATGTCAAGGCATGGTATGTAGGAAGCCTCCACGAGGTTCAAATCCAACGCCCATCGTTTATACACGTCAGGGTTCACTACCGTCCCGCATGACGTTAAACTGTATTCCATCAATCCTTTGAACTACGATGACTTTGATTCGTGTCAAGGCATGGTACGTATGAAACCTTCCCAAGGTTCAAGCCCACCACTAGTGGACCCCCGGGTCTACTTTCACGTCGGTTCACCGATGAAACCAGGTATTTGATCCATGTCAAGGCATGGTACGTAGGAAGCCTCCCCGAGGTTCAAGCCCACCTCTCATTGGACCAAGGTTCACTTTCACGTCGGTCCGCTGACGAATTCCATCATCCGAACTATTAGGTCTTTGATCCATGTCAAGGCATGGTACATAGGAAGCCTCCCCGAGGTTCAATCCCACCACCCGTCAGACCAAGGTCCACCTTCACGTTGGTTCGCCGACGAAGCCCCTCTGAACTACGTGGTATTTGATTCATGTCACGACATGGTATGTAGGAAGCCTCCTCGAGGTCCAAGCCCACCACAACTAGGACCCTCCTGGTCCTCCCCATTCATTTCAGTTTGTTAATGATGCCCATCGGACCAAGGTCCACCCTTATGTCAGTTCACTGGCACCATCCTGAACTAGGCGGACTTTGATTCCCTACCACGGGGATACGTAGGAAGCCCCTTCAAGGATCAAGCCCAACTTCACCGTTTACCTTGCGATGGTTCCTTTCCATTCCCCCCTCCACTTCATTCGTCTATCCATCATCCACCGTGATTCTCACCCAGACCATCATATCCCAGTGTGACCATGTTGGTACTCTCCTCTTCGCAGCCGCCCATGGGCTGGTCCCGGTATTGGCACCCCTTCAAGGGAAATCCCTCAATCCGATCCATTCTAAATAATGCTCTGATCGGGCTGATCCATCTCCGCTGGATGTTAAACATGCGGCATACCCTGTGTTAAACACAGGAAGCTGAGGATAACCTCAGATATGTGTCTATGGCATATAATTCCCCGTGCTCGATGTTGGATGCCTCAGGCTTCCATGCCCTCGAGACACCCTATGACCAGGGATAATAGACAGACATGATGGTTCCCCAGCATCCAGACATGATACTGATGTCTCAACGTGACTACTCTCCTTACTGAAGGTTGCTGCCCTGACCGGACCCTTTGGAATGTCCCGACAGAAGCAGTGTAATCAACAGGCGTCCATGATGATATGGCACCGGGAATGAGATTCAAGAACAACGTATTAAATCTATGAGGGAGACCCGGAATAGGTGATGAGTTCTGAGGAGGAATCCACAGAAGGAAGAACCGACATCCCATCATCCCATTTCGATCAAGGAGCAGACATCCCTGAATAAGGAGCAAATGTCGCCCGCCTTTGGGAAGCGGGAACGCGGGGCAACAGCGCAGCGCGTCCTCCTCTGCGGACGGATAGATGCACGCGCCCCAGCGAAAGCGTCGGAAACAGAAATGGTGAACCCGACGTGAATTTCTTCTCCTCAATGTGGAGATTAGTAGCGTTCGAGACACTAGTGGATTGACGTGTCACCAGATCTAGATATCCGGTGTCAGGTCCCGCCATGAAAATAACGGTCCTGTCTTGAAACTCACCGGAAGTCGGGGTAGTAGAACGTGGGGCACTCCGTTCTGCAGCGTGTTGGCGTGGATCCTTCTTACAGACATGGAAAATGGAAGGACGCTGGGACACTGGTTGTCAATCCTTTTCCTCGCAGGGCTGATGAGTTGATCCCTTCGTTTCTCAGGAACCAGGTTGCTATTACAGAGACAAGATCACTGCCCGCTCGCCTACGTAGGGGCAGGGGCAACACCGCCACAACCACCCCGCATGGTGCCGATACCGCCACGATGGCCGCCACATCACGGAATACGGGGGGCCCACGTCCCCTTTCCCCATCAGAGGTCATACAACGAAGGGTGATCAACAACCTCGTACACAAGTACGATGAGGAAGGGGTCATCCCAAGATGGGATATGGCCCACCTGGACCTGGAGGCATCCAGGCCCCGCCGTCAACGCCGCCTTAACATGCCGCGCAGGGAGCCCCTACTACCCACCCCAACGTTCAACCGTTTCGGGAGCCTGTCCCCAAAACGCCTTGATGACTCCTCGCCTTACGCTGATGAGGCGGGAGACGTCTGGCTCGGCCAGCTCAGGGTCCCGACCCAAGGGCTCTAGGTGAGGGCTCCCATTCGGCCACGTCAGCGCTGTCGTCCGACTCCGCAAGAAGAGCAGGCAGGCCATGCCCCTGCACCACCTGCGCCAGCTCGTCTGACCCGACGTCAGCGTCGGGCCTGGGTTGAGGACGCTCGCCCAGATGTGTTGACATCAATAGCTACAGTGTCCCGAGCCACCGCCGATGTGCATCATGGAGTCCCTGCATACACTGAGCAGGGGCACTCTTTCACCCAACCAAGATCGAGACCCCAACTACCCCACGGGCAGGCTGGGTTGACTCTCCGGGTTATAGGCCCGAGTGGTGGTCGCCGCGAACTAACCCGCGGTGATTTCCCCCCGTACGGAGGCCCTCCCCGTACCATTACTCCACAGAGCGTGGACCTTCCCCGCTCCGAATCTCATCAAGGAGGAATGCCTCGTGCTACCCCCATCCCGAAGGAAGACCTGCCCAGCGGCAGTGACGCTCGGCGCAGAAACCTGTCCCACGCCCACTATACAGGGTATGGAGTCCATCCTCCTACCCCCGACCGCTGATCTGAAGGCACTATCCATCCGGTCCTTCTCCAACGTGGGGGACCTCCCTACATCCTCTCTGCAACGGGCGAAGGTCCTCCTTTCCCTAGCAACTCGAGGAGTGAAGGTCATCCTCGCTCCGCCCGCATAGACCATGGAGGTCCTCCCCATGCTCCTGCCGATTCCAACAGAGGCTCCGTCCACATGGGTGCTGTCCATGGAGGTCCTCCCCATGTACCCTTCGACATTTTCCCTGGTGCCCCTCGCACCTCAGCTATCTCGAGCGGGGGCCCTCTCCGCCACGGTGCCAGCGCCGCCACGAGGCTACCTATTAGGGATCAAACCTGTCCTAAAGAGCCACCCCTGGGAAAGAGAGCGGGTCGTCGGCGCCACAAGAAGAGTCCTGGGAAGGCCGGTGTGGAGATCAAACCAGCCCGTTTCTCGGATTCTGAATCAGAATGCGACTCAACGATGGAACCATCTCCCCGCTCCTCCGTATCAAGGACTGGGGCAGGAACCAGGAACGTTAGCCTCATTCTCCCGGAATGCAAGGTCCACCAGAATCCCATCTCCTTCCGTAGGTACATCCAGGAGGAAGAAATCGTGGAAATTCCTTAGGTCTCGACTGTGCAATCACCACCATTGTCACGAGAAGCACCCTCTGCCTCTACAAGAGATCACAGAGAGCTATTTTGGGGGCCAACGGCGGCAGAGCGACGACATGACCTATCACCGGCAGCCGCGACTCCTGTGCTGGAAGCTGTAGCTATCAGGCCATCGTATCGTGACATCGTGCCTGGGTCACCTCACTCCTCAGAGGATGGCCCGAAATTTGGCGGCCAATCAGCTCGTTCGTCGTATTCTCTGCCGCTGAGTTTACTATCCCAGAGGTCCGCCTCGGTACCGCTACCAGTCCCTCATCCGCACCCGTTTGACGAGTGGGGCAATACAGGGCCAGACCCCAAGTTCTAACCAAGGTGCTTCTGGAGTATTCTCGCAGTGGATCACTTCCCGTAGAAATTCTGGCCGACGGAGGTGCTGAACTTTCACGCACCAGAGTCCCTTACCCCTGAAGAAGTGGGGTGCTTTTGTCAAACCCTATGGGTGACACACTTCCACCTTCATTATGAGTGGGTGGTCTACCCCAGAAGTTGAGATCACTTAAAAGAAATCGGCGAGTAATGTCGCCTGATCGATTTGGCCACACTCCTTCTGGCCCAGCACCCTGAGTCGCCTAGCCGTCAGAGCGCCCTTCAACAGAAATGTGTTCAGAGTTTCAAAGTACTCCGCAGAGTTGTCAGGGAAGCTACCCCCCATGTGCAAGTCTGTGGTTGGGGACACTATGCCAATCTCCTCTTCGACCTTATCCGACGACAGCCCGATTCATTATGCGACATTGAGGACATGCCCTCGGGAGGGGTCGCGGTCCATATGGCTGACATAGTGGACAAGGAAGACGAGCTTTAATTCCTTGATGGAGACTTACCCCCCGAGGGTGTACCGACACTACTGGACCCATCAGGGAGGGTTACCCTTCAGCAGAAGAACCTTCTAGGCCTCCTCGTACCCACAGAGTCACTGGTACTCGGTCGCAATACCGGAAAAGTTAAGGAGCACGTCAGAACTGTCAAGCACTCTGACCCGTCTTCCTCTGTGCAGAAAACGGACGAAGATCCCGAGAAGGCCATGTTACGCCAGCATCTTGCTGAGCAGAAGTGGATGGTTGCTGAACTCTTGGCTGAGCGCGCTACAGAGCGACGACCCGACTATAGTAATCCCTGGCCGGGGCAGCAGGGGAAGGAACAATTTCCCCCGGTGAGATGCCTTCGGGCAACCCTGATCATGCTACTTCCGCAGACAGGGCAGAAGCCGGAGCTTATGGAAAGGGGGCGCGATACGTCTTGCCAAACCCCCCCGAACGACGGGGCAATCTGAAGAATCCAGTCCGGGTTCCCCCAGTTGCCCCGCAGGTTGTTCCGCCAGTCAATCCACGAGCTGTTGAAGCCATCTACCGTGCTGAAGAACCTGGAAATGCACTTTTTGTTAGGGATCCCCGTCAAGACAGGGACCCCCACCCGGATGATCTTATAACGGCACTCACAGCCTGCCTCGAAGAGTTGGAAACACGGCAGGTGGCGATCCCACCGGATGGCAAGTCGTATCCAGTGTGGGTGGATGATATTCCCGCGCCCACGGGTTTTGGGAACCCCACATTCTCACCTTTCAACGGGACAGGGGACCCGCCGCATCACTTGGCTCATTTTTCGTCTAGGTGTGGCCCCATGCTGGGGACCCCGGCTCAGCAAGAAGCCGCCAAGCTCCGATGTTTCGTGTAGACACTGGAAGGTCCATCATTCGTCGGGTACAGCCAGCTCCCTATCGGATCGGTGACCAGTTGGGAGGATCTCCGCCAGCAGTTCATATACCAGTTCAGCTCTACCACGCGGAACACCAGCATTGCAGACCTCTTCAAGTGAAAGCAAATGCCTGATGAGCAAGTCGCAGATTTCATTGCCCGGTGGAAGGGACTTACGTATTCCCTCGATATGCCACTAACTCAGGAGTAATTACTGACGATGTGTGTGGGGAATGTCAAAACGGAGATGGTACCCTCCCTGATTACCCAGAACTACCCTGGAGGGTTTAGAGATTTCTCAGATAAGGCTCAGCGCCAGGAGGAGGCTCTGCAACATGCTAGTCAGGCACGTTCGTTGCCCCCTATGATCCCAGCCAGGAGGACCGCCAGAGCCGAACCCACCACGGTGGCCCAAATAGAAGCCCCTAGGAAGCCGGAATTACTGCCAGTAACACCATCCCTGTAACCTCGCAGAGGTCCCCCACCTCAAGCACAGGCTCCTGCCCATCAGCGACCGCCTCAAAATCGACAGATTCCCCCGCGTAATGCGCCACCTCTACCTAGGCGAGACAATCAGGTGTCGCCTCCTCGGCAGGCCCCTTCGGCCCCTTATCGAGACCAGGCCCCAACGGCCCCCTATCCAGAAAGAAGGCACCATACTTATTCATTCAATGAAAATCAGGTCCCTGACAACTTCCGAAGTGCTCTAGAGCAAGGGATTGTGCGCCTGCCCGAGTGCAGAAGGCCGGTAGAGGCGAATCTCACCGATCACCCCAACTACTGTCCTTATCATCAGATTATGGGGCACACCCTCAAGAAATGCTATGTGTTTAAAGACTAGCTTCAAGACCAGGTCAACAAAAACATAGTCAAGTTGGGTCCGACACCAGCACAAGTGGCATGTGTCTTTGCAGGTTCAGAGATCGGTAACGACACCGAAGGAGAGTGGCAGCAGGTTCCAAGCCGTGGATCCCAGAAATACGACGACTGGATGGCTTGAAAAACCGTCATCCGTGCCCATGGTATCATCCAGGCGTGCCTGAAGCAGCTGGAACCTTCAGAAAAAGTAGCCAGTACCTTCACATTGCCTTCACAGTCGACCTCTTCCCAAAAGGGAAAGCAGCGGCGACGCAAGAAGAAGCAACGCGCTCCGCCAGTGCTATCGTCATCCCGCACACTCGGAGACTTTTTGCCCCATGAAATGGGGATTCCTCCCAGAATCCACCCGGTGGTGGATGACTCCTCGAGCGACAGCCAGGGGTACACTTCGGTTAACACCGTGGAGCTGGTAAAGCCCTATATGACTCCCGATGAGGGGGAACGCCAGGCGAACCTCTCCAACGCTTCCAGCCGACATCAACGTCAAAGGAATCAAAACCGCACCAGTCATCAAGGTACGTTAGTGGGCACTTTCAGCCAATCTGTGCATGCTACTAAGACCAGATAGCAGGCTCAGTGAAGAGCTCAACACGTGCAACCCCATCTAATGCCCTCAGCTCTACCTCCTTCGCCATTTGTGCTACTATATCAGGGAGAGCTGCCTTGTTCGTATCAAAGTCAGTCTTTCCCAGCTATAGGCCAGCCTCCGCTGTCCGATCCTAGTCCAGCGACTACTCTCCAGGCTTCAACTAGTAGGCAGCAGGATGTACCCAGTACTAGTCGATCGCTGGTTCAACCGGCAAGACCCGCTATGCCTCCAAATGTCGAACGACCTCTTGTAGGATGAGGTTCACGTTTGGCACAAAAGTATGATGTCCTAAAGCACCTGGTCGGCATTCTGGCGAGGCTGTCTATCCTTGAGGCCCTTCGTCTGCCATCCAAAATGCGGGAGGCACTTGCCGGGGCCCTAAGGAGACCCCTCCAGTTTGCGACGAAGGTAGCAGCTACAGAAGCCATCCATAATGAGACAATTGAGAACGCCGAATGTCAGGTGGTTATCCCGTTATCCGGTGAAGATGAGGACCCACCTATACAGGGGCATATTCGCCCGATGTACATCACTGGCCACTTCAATGGTGTGGAAGTCCGCCGCTGCCTCATTGACACAGGTTTCAGAATCAACCTAATTCCGACTCTGAAATTGCAAAAGATGGGTCTGTCTGAAGGCGATTTAACTCCTTCTGACCTTAGGATCCAGGGGTACGACAGGACCGAGCAAACCCCAGTTGCCAAGATCGGCCTGAAGACTCAGTTCGGTGGCTTAATTGCCAGCACCGAGTTCATGGTCGTCTCTCAGGACACCTCCTACAACGCGTTGATGGGTAGTCCATGGCTCCATCTGCATGCATCAGTCCCTTCATCGTATCACCAGTGTCTCAAATACTCACTTAACGGTCGAGTGGGCGTGCTCCAAGGAAATGTGCCTCCTTTCGCTTCTTGTGAGGCCCGCTATCTAGATGCTTGTTATTACAAAAGTAAGGATATGAAAATACTAGTAAGTGAGGATGAACCCGCCCTGGCCACAAGTGATCCCTGGGCAAGCATGGATGATGCCTACATCCTCCCGATCCACCGATTGGAGGCCACTACCCCCGGCATGGGGCAATGTTTTGTTGTTTCGGGTACACTAGGAAGGCATGTTCCCATGTCCAAGCGATGGTGGAAAATCACCTCGTACTCCTACATCAACCAGGCTTAGGTGATCCTGGAACCTCCTAACCCTGTACGGTACCGGAATGTCAAGCTTATGACAACGACGGTACGCCATACCTGTCTCTTCCGCTAGGCTAGAATCCACCGACTCAGGCCGACACGTCACCACTGCTATGTTATCATCAAACGTGGACCCTTAGGCCGAAGGCTAGATGGGATAGGGTCCACTGCCTTCATTGCTATGTTCTCAATGGCGAGTGAGTCTCCTGATGTGATGACCACTGCTGCCCAAGCCGACACCAGCTTCCCCTTAGGTTTTGATAGCCCAAAATATCTCCCGTCGCAGGAAATCCCCCCATGGGTGGGGAGGAAGACCTGGAGGATGCTCCCCCTGCCTTTGAGGAAGGCGTTTCTACCACAGTTGATGAACTGGTATAGGTGAACCTTGGTAGCGAGGCAGATCCAAAACCCACATTGATCAGTGCAGCCATATCCCCTGAGGAGCGGCAGTAGTACGTAGACTTCCTCAAACAACAATGTGACGTGTTTTCCTGGAGTTACAACGAGATGCCCGGACTAGATCCCCAGGTAGCTGTTCACCGTCTGGGCCTCCCGACAAAACATCGTGGGTTTAAGCAGCCTTCCAGGAAGATGCACCCTTCTCATGGTGCTATGGTTGAGGCCGAAGTTGACAAGCATATCAAAGCCAACTTCGTTAAGGAAGTCTAGTACCCCAAGTGGCTTTCCAACATTGTGCCAGTCCGGAAAAAGAATGGGTAGAACAGAGTTTGCATCGACTTCCGCGATCTTAATCGCCACTGCCCAAAGGATGACTTCCCATTCTCGGTGACGGAGTTATTGATTGATTCCACGGCCGGGTTCCAAGCTCTCTCTTTCATGGATGGGCATTCCGGGTACAACCAGATCCGGATGGCCCCCGAGGACGAGGAGTCCACTGCCTTCAGGGCTCCCCAAGGTACCTTTTTCTACCAGGTTATGCCATTCAGCTTGAAAAATTCAGGTGCCACTTATCAGAGGGCCATGCATCGCATATTCAAGCCGATTCTCGGAACATTGGTGGAATACTACGTAGATGACCTACTGGTCAAATCATGTCAGCGCCAGTACCATCTCAAAGACCTTGAGAAGGTGTTTGGTTTCCTCTATTCCCGTCACCTGAAGATGAACCCGTTGAAGTGTGCCTTCGGGGTCACCTCTGGGATGTTTCTGGGCTTTGTTGTTAGATACCGAGGTATTGAGATCGACCCATAGAAGATCAAGGCCATCAGTCAAATGCCTCCCCTGAGCAACATTCGAGAGCTTCGAGGCCTCCAAGGCCACTTAGCCTACATACACTGATTCATCGCGAATCTGGCCGACAAGTGTAAGCCCTTTTCCCGGCTCATGAAGAAGGGAGCCGCCTACGAATGGGATGAGGAGTGTCGGACCGCCTTCGAGGAAATCAAGCAGTACCTACTCCAACCTCTGGTTTTGATTCCACCTGTCTCCAGAAAGATGTTGTTCCTTTACGTGACCGCCTTGGAAACATCCCTCGGTGCATTGCTCGCCCAGAAGAATAACAAGGGTACCGAGAACAATCTCTACTATCTCAACAACATGCTTCTTGATACAGAGGTCAGATACTCCCCTATTGAAAAGAGCTGCCTTGCGCTTGTCTTCACCGTGTAGAAGTTGCGACATTACCTGCAGCACCATGAGGTGAAATTGGTCTCCCGGGTAGACCCACTGATGTACATCCTAAACCACCCCATGCTGACTGGCCGACTAGCATAGTAGGCGGTAATTCTCCAGTAGTTTGATATCAGGTTCGTACCTTAGAAGGCCATTAAGGGACAGGCATTGGCAGACTTTTTAGCTGCCCATCCAACCTCCGCGGATCAATCCCTAGACCTGGATTATCCTAATGAGACAATCCTCTCAGTCGATCATGTCGTCCCATGTTGGAAAATGCATTTTGACGGTGCCTCCTGAAGCCCTATCGGTAGGCTGCTCAACGATCCTAAGCTCAACAGAGTGGGCCTGGTTATTTTCTTCATTACCCCGATGTAAGCCATCCTACCATACTCGTTTCTATTGTCATAAGGTTGTACGAACAACGAGGCAGAGTACCAGGCTCTCATCATCGGTCTTGAGTTGGCCCTTGAGATCAATGTGCCCCATCTACATGTGAAGGGACATTCCGAGCTGGTAATCAAAATGGTTAATGGCGACTACGTCATCAGGAAGTCGGATCTTGTACCATTGCTGTAGTACACCCTCCACCTAATGGCCTAGTTCTCTTCTCGACCAGAGATTACCCATGTCCCACGGTCACAGAACGGTCAAGCAGACACCTTGGCTGGCTTGGCCGCGTCGCTCACAGAACCCGAGCAAGATGATTTGATCAAACATGTGGCACACCGGAGAGTCATTGCCCCCGTCACCCAAGAGGACAATGATGGCATGTGGGTAAGTCATCTCACTGCGGGAACCTCTACGTCAGGGGTCCCGGGTTCGTCAGACACAGTGGTCGAAGCCACTCTCGACTGGAGGGCACCTTTTTTCAAGTATCTCCAAAATGGATGCCTCTCGGACGACCGGGCCGAGCACGAGTGAATCTGACGCCACTCGCTGCAATTTACCTCCTAGAGCGGCCCCAATCTTGAACATATCATTTATAAGCAGAGCTTCGATGGCGTCCTCCTCCGTTGTATTCAAGGAGTAGAGATTCCTCAAGTTTTACAAGATGTTCATGCCGGTTCTTGTGGTTCCCATCAAGCTAGGCCGAAGTTTTCCCATCAAATTTGGAGGTTGGGGTACTTCTGGACCACTATGATCCACGATTGTATTGGGTATTCCAAGAGATGCCACGCATGCCAAGTTCACGCCAACTTCCTGCATCGGCCGCCGGAGTCCCTCCACCCCACCAAATACTCTTGTCCATTTGCGGTATGGGGACTTCATGTAGTGGGACCATATCCACCGGCAACAGCCCGCCAGTGTAGGTTTATCCTGACTACTACAGAGTTCTTCTCCAAGTGGGCAGAGGTAGTTCCACTCAAAGAGGTCAAGGCCCGTTCCATCGTTTACTTTGTGAGATCCAATATTATCCACCGGTTTGGGGTCCCTCACACCATCCTCACCGATAACGGCACCAACCTCCGAGCGGCTGAACTGAAGAAATCGTACGTCAAGTACGACATCCGTTCGAACCATACCTCCCTCTACCTCGCGCAGGCAAACAGACAGATCGAGGCATTCAACAAAACCCTCTCTAACATTCTGCATAATATGGTTGGTTAGAACAAGAAGAGTTGGCCGAAAAATCTCCCTAACGCCCTCTGGGCTTATCGGACGACGACTCGCAACTCTACCTAGGTGACCCCATATTCCCTGGTGTATGGAGCTGAGGCCATCCTACCCATTGAGATCCAGCTTCCATCGTTACACACTGCAGTCTACGATCACCAGACATCAGATGAGGTAGCCGAAATCCATCTAGCTGAATTAGAAGCCCTAGACGAGAACCGGCTTCGTGCCCTGCACAATTTGGAAAGGCATTAGGATAAGACAGCGAGGGCCTTCAACAAGAAGGTTCATCTCTGCTCTTTTCTACAGGGTGACCTAGTACTGGATCTTCGAGCACCAATGCTAGGTTCCTCAAGCGGTACTTTGCTTGATCCTAAATGGTCCTGCACGTCCTTAAACAGCATCTTCGTCCTGCAAGACACTAAACTGAAAAAGGCTCTTGAACGACCCTAAACTACATCTTCGTCCTGCAAGAAGATAAACTGCAAAATGGTCCCGCATGACCTTAAACTGCACGTTGTGGTCCAACAAAACCTTAAACTGTAAGGTCCTACACGACCATAAACTGAATCTTCGTCCTGCAAGATGATAAACTGTAGAATGGTCTGAGCTCCATGACCTTAAACTAAGATCTCCTCCCGTCTTCACTACAAGACGTTAAACCGCAAGCTAGTCAGGCCTTCTTGACCAAGGCTCAGCCTCAGGCCCCTTGGCCTCCTCGGGCCCACGACCCCCATCCTTACTACAAGAAGATAAACTGCAAGCCAGTCAGGCATTCCTGACCGAGGCTCAGCCTCAGGCCCCTTGTCCTCCTCGGACCCACGACCCCCGTCTTCATCACAAGACGTTAAAACTGCAAGCTGGTCAGGTCTCCCTGACCGCAGTCCGGCCTTAGGCCCCTTGGTTTTCACCGACTTACCCTCTTGCGGGATTGTACGGTATGTGGTGGGACTACGCCCTTATTCACATCATATTACTTGCCATACCTTACATATCCCCAAATGAGATGCATCCTCGTCCCGCATGACGTTAAACAGCATCTCAAGAACTACTTCTGACTTGATTCCCATCTTAATGGGATACGTAGGAATGCCCGGACACCTCGTCTTGAGCTCAGCCCCAAGTTTTTCTCTTCCACTATTCCCCCTGGGAATAGTTTCCTTGGAGGATCTTTGTGTAGTGGGGACTAGGATTTCTTAACCCCGCTCATACAAGGGTTGTAAGGGTTGCACCATGTGCCCACTCCCGTTCTTCTATCCTCCCACGTCCTCACCGCATGATGCTAAACTGCATGGATTTCAAGAACTACGTACGGATTGATTCTCATCCTCATGAGATACGTAGGAACGCCCAGACATTTTTTCTATTGGCCCAGCCCAAAAGCCAAAATCATCCCCTCGGGTCAAGACATATGGAAGGGTTCACACTTTTGCCCCAACTCACATCGAGCAAGCCTCGACCCGGCTGCACATCCCCCCTGGTGATGTTTGCCTCCTTCGTGGATGGATACAGCTATGCTTCACCCACTCCTTGACTGGGATTCCATCATTTTGCACACCTGGAGGGACCCCCAAGAACGGCCTGGATACTACGCCGAAGGGTTCTCCTACCGATACGGGCCAATGCCCCTGAGGGTTTTTTAAGCAACAAGCCGATACAAGTCCTGTGTTGCGAATTTGGTCAACAGTTGATGCTCATTTGTTGCTCCCATATCAGGTCACCATAGGAACGCTATGTTTCGAACACGGTCAATAGTGTCCTAGATCTTCGGGTCCACCCTGTGATGTCCCAGACATTGAGTGCAGTGATTCATTCTACCCCATCCCTAAGTGACAAACTTCCCCCCGGGTGGTGCTAGCGGTCGAGCCCATAGGGGTGTACGGTGAGGTGTGGGACTACGTCCTCATTCATGTCGGGATCATGTACCTTGCCGTACGCCTTCCCTTACGAGGCCCAACCTTAGGCCCCTTGGCCTTCTCGGGTCCCCAGCCCCCGTCCTCATGTTAGACGTTAAACTGCAGACCCATCAAGCCTTCCTGACTGATGCCTGACCTTAGGCCCCTTGGCCTTCTCGGTCCCCTCCGCCCAAACTCTTACCCAGGGTGTACGGTGTGGTGTGGGACTATGTCCTCATTTACGTAGGGATCAGGTACCATGCCGTATGCCTTCCCTTACGAGGCCCACCCTCAGGCCCCTTGGCCTTCTCGGGTCCCCAACCCCCGTCCTCATGTAATACGTTAAACTGCAGACCCATCAGGCCTTCCTGACTGATGCCTTACCTTAGGCCCCTTGGCCTTCTCGGGACCCTCCACCCAACCTCTTACCCAGGGTGTATGGTGTGGTGTGAGACTATGTCCTCATTTACGTAGGTATTAGGTACCATGTCGTACGCCTTCCATTACGAGCCCCAGCCTCAGGCCCCTTGGCCTCCTCGGGTCCCCGGCCCTCATCCTCACTGCAAGACGTTAAACTGCAAGCAGGTCAGGCCTTCATGACCAATGCCTAACCATCAGGCCCCTTGGCCTTTTCGGGCCCCGGCCCAGGTCCTCTCTTATAGGAGTGTATGGTGTGGTGTGGGATTATGTCCTCATTCACGTCGGTTTATTCACCGTACAGTACACCTCCCATGTTTGGGGGTATATTACCCCCCCTCGTCCTGAATAATGTTAAACTATGTTTAGAGAACTACGTGTGGCTTGATTCCCATCCTCATGGGATACGTAGGACCACCTGAATGTCTAGGATTCAGGTCCAGCCCCATCTCTCGGGAATCTTCATCCCATCTTGGCCCTCTGGCGTACCCTTCCTTCATGAGAGGATTATATAGTGTGGTGTGGGATTATGTACTCATTCACGTCGGTCTCGTAATGACCACACCATGTACCACTCCCTCCTGATCTATTTCGTCGATCCCTTTTTGGCAGTTCACCAATGTGCCTAAGAGTACTCTGGTTCATTACCTCGAATTCCAAGCCTTACTCGGACACGTTCGCACAAGCTTTCCAGGCTTTGTGTATCCCTGCATCAGGGCTTCCATCATCTTTCACACCCAGAGGGACCCCCATGAATGGCCTGGATACTACGCCCAAGGGCTCTCCTACCATTACCGGCCAACACCCCAGAGGGTTTCGGACAACAAATCGATAAAATCCCGCGTTGCGAATATGGCCAGTTGTCGATACTCGTTTGTTGTTCCCACATCAGGCTAACACGATATGGATGCTGCGTTTCCACCATGGTTAATAGTTTTCCTCTACCGCCACGCAAATCCATTAAGCCCAAAATGTCGGGTACACAATTCACACCCTTCATCACTTCACCGTGTCCACGTAGAGTCTCAGAACTCTTGGTACTTTTCCTCCGTACACGTCTACGCGTTGGGGAAATACGCCACGTCAAAGGTGTCCTTCGGGGCTCTCTGCCGACTCCCCTCTGATGGACGCCCCAAGTGTTGCGATAAGGATCTCCCCCCCTTGTTTCCCACACCGAGTTTAAATCACATGGGCTTAGGGATCGGGATGACGTATGCACTAACTTGGGAGGTTGTTACCATTCATGGTCCGAGCTCTGAGACCATAAACTAAGATCCATCCGTAACTACGTTCAGCTTGATTCCCATACTCATGGGATACGTAGGACCGCCCGGACACCTTGTCTTCGGGTTCATCCCATTTTGGGAGCTAGTCTCTCCCCCCTGTTTCACCTCTTACCTCTATATAGGCCCCTCGGCCTAAGGTCTCCCTCTCCGTGTGGCATACAATGTGATGTGGGATCATGTCTCTATAAATTGTGTTTTATAACACTACGCACGTTCCCCGCCTAGCATTATCTCTGCTACGTCTGCGCTGCACGACGATAAAATGCATGCTTGGTCATATCATACGACCCTAAACTGTGACACTATCGTCTTGGCCGCACGACGAAAAACGGCACTGCATTGTGGTGACCTCATTGTAGAGGACATCACATTGGGTATTGGTCACGTGCCATGACATTTTTCAATGCCCATCACAGCTTGATCTTTGTGGTGACACCACGACCAACTACTCTAGGCCTATCGCTTCACAAAAAAAAACCACTCACCTTAAAGGACAAACAAGATTTATCAAATTCTTCTTCTTTTAGTGCAAGGGCCACTGCCACACTCCCCTTTTCCCTTGGCAGTGGTATTTTACCATTTCACCTTTAATAACTATGTGTGGCTTGATTCTCACCCTCATGAGATACGTAGGAGCGCCCGGGCACTTCCCCGTGGGCCCAGCCTAACCTCTGTGTTCGGTCCCTCGACTCAAGCATCTCCCCAGAGAACGCATGGTAAGTAGGGCTTAGGTCCTCCTTCACGTCGGGTTTTGTTTCCATGTGTCCCCTACTCCCATTACCCATTTATGGTCTAAGGTCCATCAAGAACTACGTGAGGCTTGATTCTCATCCTTAAGAGATACATAGGAGCGCCTGGGCACTTCCCCGCGGGCCCAGCCTAACTTTCGCTTTCGGTCCCTTGACCTAAAACCTCTCCCAAGGGGGTCATGCGGTGTGATATGGGATTATGTCCTCATTCACGTCAGGTTGTTCACCGCACCATACACACCCCCTATTCCCATTAACGATGGGTGTTTGAGTTACTCCACCATGTGCTTCTTATGTTTCCTCCCGCCCTTTGGTCTGAATTCTATGACCCTAAACTAAGATCTCCCTATGGGAAAGGACTCTGCTCCCCCTATCCAGTACGTCTCGTTTTCGTATTCAGATGTGTTTGGACAAAGAGCCCGAAGTGTATGATTTTCATACAGACATTCCCCTCATCCCATGACCAAGCTTCGTGAGCTCCCTATTTGGATCCTCATCCTCTTACACTTCCAAAAGGACCCTCGGACGACATGGATACTAGGCTTAAGGGCTCTCCATGAATGCTGGACCTAAGGGTCCTCCAATCGTTTTGGGCCAACGTCCCTACAGATATCTGACAACATTTGTGACATGGTCCCATGTTTCAAATATGGTCAACGGTTAACCCTCATTTGTTTTTCCCCATTCTAGGCTAACGCGATATGGATGCTGGGTTTCCGCCACGATAAACAGTTATCCTCCATCGTCACGCCGCCATCATCGTGATCTGAATCTCGAGCGCCATGATTCACACATTTCCACTTCCTCAAGTTCAAGTGGAATTCCATCATACTTGGCTCTTTATCTTCGCACGTCTAGGTGTGCTAAATGATCGTGTTAGTGTCATTGGGCCGGTATTCACCGAGTGTCCCTTTGCCCTAACCTTCCACTTTTTGTGTCTGGAAATTCCCACCACTACTGCTTGTTTCCCACACCGAGCACGACTCACGTGGGCTTAGTAGTTTTGGCGGGATGTGTACCAACATGGCCAGGATTCTCATCGTCCCTCAGGACGTTAAAATGAACTTTCAGAAATATGTATGGCTTGATTCCCATCCTCATGGGGTACGTAGGAACGCTCGACCACTATGCTTCGGGCCCAGCCTAATCCTCACTATTGGTCCCTCGACCTGAAGAGTTTCCTCCGGGGGTACGTGGTGTGATTTGGACTCCAAGTCCTCATTCATGTTGTTTTCATATCTACCGCACCACATGCTCCCTGGGATCTTCCCTTTTATTCCACGTCCTATCATATTATGTTAAACTACAGGAGTCCATGTGTCCGCAACGCATGGCACTAAACTGCGGTTCTACCCTGATCAAGTTCAGGATGCCCCATGTTAATCATGGGATGCACCAGAGCCTCTGCCAGAGAGGATTTCACTGGTCAGTGTTGGTCTATGACTACACTATACTTCCAGAACTACGTACGACTTGATTCCCATCCTCATGGGATACGTAGAGACACCCAGGAATTTCACCTAGGGTCCAGCACCAGGAATCAAAAAAATCCCATTCCTCTCCATTTCCGGCCCTCTGGCCTGACCCCTCGGGGGGGATTATATAGCCACAATTTTTCCCTGAACAAGTTCAGGATGCCCCAAGATCCCATTGGGAAGTGACAGACCCCTTTGCCAGAGAGGCCATGTCCCAAAGAAGGAATGATCCATGATCAAACCGATGCGCCCATCTGGTGTACTCCCACCACGGTGGTGTAACTACCTAAGTGTAGGATTCTGTTCGGACAAACCATCAATCTATATTCCACGCTTTGTGTGCCCCTTATTCGGACCCTCTTCCCCTTTCGTGTCTCACGGGACCCCCTAACGGCCTGGTCTCATGCCGCATCGGCTCACCTACCGTCCTGGGCCAACGTTCCGGAAGACTGGTCATGTTTGGAAGGCCCCCCCTAACAGTATGGATGTTTGACCTATGGTCCGCCAACTGTCCTGGGTCATTGTCCCGAAAGATTGACCGACAATATTTGTGACATGGTCCTGTGTTTCGAACATGGTCAACGGTTGACCCTTATTTTTGTCCCCATTACAGGCTAACGCAGTAAGGATACTGCTTCTCCGCCAGGATTAACAGTTGTCCTTTATTGTCACACCATCCCCATAGTGCTCCGAATCTTGGGCATCGTAATTCACGCTTCCCCGTTTCCGTCTGTTCGGACTGATTCCAGTGTCCCTGGTGTTGCACCGCTCATGCATGAGGGCACACTGAAGAAACGGTAACTCGGCTGTCCTGAAAAGTTCCTTCTCCGGTCAGGCCCCACCCATCTTTCGAAAATCTGGACTGGGAATCCAAATCCCTGATGCCCGGAGTATGGTATCCACTCCTATGTTAGGTGGGACGAGAAGGGATGTAACAAGGCGATTCAAACAGTGGAAATCATGCATGCTACGGCATTCAAAACAAAGAAAGAAGAAATTGAAGCACGAAAGTACCAATATAAGGTTTTTGGTTTGTTACAATACCCGGGGGTCGACTCCCCCCATGGATGGGTTGACACCATCAAAAGAGTGTTGCAGCTCCGCCACCCGTTGGCTTGTGGCGTCCAAGGCTTACTGTCGCTGACTCAGATCCCGCTCCTCCTCAACAGCGGTAGGGCACAGTTCATCAGCCTTGGATTTGGCCCTCTCTACGCCAGCTTGAATGACATCCATCTTTCCAGAGGCCCGCCTCATATGATCTTCTGCCTCTGCCAGCTGGGCCTTCAACCGTGAGATCAGCTCAGATTGTGCATTAAGAGAGGCTGAAAGCTCATCTGCTTGGGTCTGCATCTGTTGGACCTCGCTTTCAGCCTCCTGGAGCTTCTGGATGTTGGTCTCCTTCCTCCACTGCCAGCCCACGCTAAGCCCACGATCATGCTCCCAGATCTTCTCAGCCATAAGATCTCAAATGAGTGCGTGAGGACGTTGGGCATCCACTCCCCCAGCGCACAGTTCGCGCAACCGCGAGTGGAGTCTGTCCATTTCGGCCAGCCATTGCGCTTGGGGGGTGTCCTTGATGAAGCGCGTGATTAGCTTCCACGACCGGTGACAGACTATGTTGTTGTCTTCCTCGTCAGAGGCCGTTTCGTCCTAGTCTGCGCGATTGGCAGGCTCGTACGTGGGATACACCCACAAGAAATCCTCGGAAGGATCTACATTTGGTGTTGAATCCAGTACGACATCTGGCGCCGAAGCAGGCGTGACAGGACTGGGACCTACCGGTTGATCCTCTTCATCGGAGTCCACCTCAATGACTTCGGGCACGACCCTACTGGTGGTCCCGCCAGTGATGATGTGTGTTGCAGCTCAAGGAGATGGGGGGACTATGGCCACCATCACCGGCATGCCCCTAGGAGGGATGCCACCAGACATCCCGACTAGTCTCGCCGCGGTAGCCCACGCCAGTCGGAGAACTGTAAAAAAGAGAGGGACATAAACGTTAGTTGTAATAGTCTACATATGACGACAAGGAAACCGGTAGAGGAAACTTATGGAGATCGACCTCCTAGCGCTGCTCTTGAGCCGGTACTGATGGGACCTCAAGGCGAGGCCCTCCGTATACTGTTGGAAGGTCTGGAGATTCCGGAGGAGCAACCTCGGGTGCTCTGGTTCCACCAGACACGGAACTGGACGCAGCCATAAGCGCGGGTTCTGAAGGTCCCGCATCATCACCCGCCGAGTGGAGAGAACGAGGCCTACGAACAAGTTCCTCCTACATGGCTCAAACATCGGTGAGAAGTCCATAGTGGCCCGAGAACGGACCATAAGGAAAGAAGTTCAGAATGCTACCTCGAGAGCCTCTGCGAAATCTTCAGAATCTGAGCCTTGATTTTCGACCACACCCTCCTCCAATGGGCTCCCTCCTCCAGCCTCATCCTCCCGAGAAGAGTCCTCTGATTCTTCCACCAGGGGGAATCACTCCCTCAGATCGGCAGCCGATAACTGTGGGGGGACCATTTGATTCAATAGTGCCCTCACCCGGTATGTCATTGGGTGAGGGACACCACTAGAGTGGATGTAATCCTCCAGCTCGTCCATGTATTGCTCTGCCTCCTCCAGAGACGTCATGAATCCAGCCCGGACTGGGCCTATGCCCGGTAATTCCATCCCGAGGTGATTCAGGTGGGCCCATATATCGGATGGGCTGAGAAATTTCCGGTTGACATCCCAAATGTCCCAGGCTTCCGGGAAGACGACATCCTCTGCCATGTCGATATGACACAGGCGCTTCCCCGGAGCCTGAATGGATATCCTACGAAATCCCCTCGGTGGCTGCCCCTTCGGATAGCCCTGCTCTTCCGGAATCACCGGATCCGCCACTGCTGCCATACCCTCGGCTGGTGCGGGTCTCGCCGCCATGGAATCCTCGCCACCGTGAGAGGCCCTAGCTTCCCTCCGAATTCGACCTCGAGATAGAGGAGGCTCACCGTCACCGGCCCGAATAGTTTTTTTGCTTCAGCATCTCCCCTGGATAAGCATCTTCCCAACTAATGGCATACTCCCTCACCAATCCGAAAGTAGCGGTGGATGGAGGCGATGCAATTCGCATCTTCCCATCTTCCCGTGTGAACATGAGCCACAGCTGCCTCATCACACATGGGTGCTCCTCATGACGCACCTCCCAGTAGACCTGCGAGGTCAGCCGCTGGAGGCACCGAAACTGCCTCGCAAACCGATACGGGGTGTACGGTTCGCAGAGTGGCTCACGATCTACTTGTGCCACCAAAACTCCACCTCGAATGGCCAGGAGGTAAGCCTGATGTTCTTCCGTTCCCCGCCCGTCATCAGTAAGTATCCTCGTCGGCAATGGGAAGGGGTGGAAATTAAACTCATCTTCCCTCCACACCCGATTCAACACCATCATCATGACTAGTTTGAACGGGAATATCTCGACTGCATTCAGGATGGAGGGGCGGAAATTTGATCCTGGTGGTGAAATAGGGTTTGGATACTCATAAATCCCCCTGATGTGCGCTGCGATCCACCCATATAGGAGGTGGAAGGGCCCGCATATCCTTGGAGGCTTCTTGCCCTCTCTAATGTGCCGCAGAATTTTGTACAGTTTGGCGAGCATTGGAATCCCCAGATTGATCTGCTGCCCCATGGCCAACATGGACGCCATAATAAACAAGTTGGGCTGCACCCTCAAGCTTGTATCCGTCACCGGTAGAATCCAACCATAGATGAGAGCCGCGATGAACGCCGCCAACATGATTATCGGCTGTTTTTCAGTGCTAACACTGAAACCCCAAGTCTTCTATTGGATGTCCTCCAAGACCCACTAATACAGGTTCCCCTTACCCCGTTAGGCCGCCCTCGGACAAGTTCGAGGCCTCAGAGGGAACTCTTGATTCTCTGGGAAATTCAGGAAGCACTTGAACCATCTCCTAAAGTGGAAATCCCTCACTGCCTCCTTGTCCTCTCCAAGGACAAGTGCCATCAGCGCTGATGCCAGTCGCGACATTTTCTCGGTATCCTCCCACGTGCTCATGATGGGGAGGAACTCATCATACAAGGCCCCCAAGATCAGAACCCCAGAAATCTGGTGGACATCCCACAGGCTGATGCCCACCTCCCCGTGATATAATTGAAAGGTATTGATCCTAGATGACCATCTGCTCATCAATTCCGGCATCAGTTGTTTCGCTTGGTAAATGCAAAATTGGGAGACCCATGCCACCTCATATTACCCGACTGTACTCAGCTCGGCACCAAACTCCTCGCATGAGGCACCTATCCAGTAAGACCAGGACCATTCATCAGTGAAGTTTCCGCCTTGGCGCAGGTCCCACTCATCGGACCATCCTTTCTTTGAATCCTGCAAAGCCGCCTTCTGCATGGTACGGTAGAGAGGAGGGGACGTCTCCGGTTGCAGTGGCCTCCCGTCAATATCGTTAACATGGTTGTAGAGACAGTCAGTGGTGATGGGTGTGAAGTCCTCCTATGCATGACCATCAGCTGCCCTGAACCATTGGTGCTGACATGGTGTTCTCCTAAACCAGCAAGCTAGTTTGTCCCTACTCGCCTCAGGGATTAAGACGACATCCCTCCACCCGAATCCGTACAATGGCAGCTTCTTACACTGCAGATAATTCTTCTGACCCTTTGATATCAGATCTGTCAAAGAATCATGGTCCGAATGGCTTCCGACCATCTCCCCAAGACCTGGACAGTTGGCCATCTCATCTCGACGGGCGACATCTGCAAGCACCCCCAATACAACTTCTTGATGGGCCATTTCAATTACGGCACTCAGAAAAGCATTTTTTCAGAACGGATCGCGAAGCTGAATCGCGAAGTTCGGTTGCGAGACCAAGCCGCGAAGTCTGGCCTAAGCCGGCAAATAGGAGTTCACTTGGTGCAGTCGCGGAGTCAGAGACCCGCGGTTCACCACGAAGCTAGATTCGCGGAGAGCAGGCGTGGAGTACGCGGAGCTTCACGAAATCGAGTGCACAAGAAGACAAATAAATTTCGTAAAGACAAAAGAGGTCGACCCCCCTATTTATAGGCAGAGACCCCGGAGAATTGCGGCGCGCCTCACCCGCACGGAGCATCACGGCGCGTCCGGATCTGTGGCCCTGGCAGAACTGCGGGCCCTCTTCGCGAAGCCGCTTCTCGAAACCGCCGACAATTTTGGCAATTTTTCCTTCAGACATCGACCCTTCACCCTCCGCGGCTCCAAGTATGAGGGGGGGCATTTGTTGGCGCCAAAAATATTTCACGAAAGGAAGGGATGAAAAAGAAGGTCGGCCCGCTGCCTCATGAAGCACCGATGCGAAGTACCCCGAGCTTCGCGTTCTTGCGATGCTTGGGAGGCGGTAACTCTCCACATACAAGTTTGACGTTCACGAGCCCGCCGCGATGCTCCAGAGGTGGTAACTCTCCACAAACTAGTTTGACGTTTACAAACCCGCCGCGAAGCTCGGGAGGCGGTAACTCTCCGCGAACGAGTTTGACGTTCGCGACCTTCCGCGAAGCTCGGGAGGCGGTACCTCTTCGCGAACAGCGTTGACGTTCGCGAGCGCGCCGTGAAGCACCTGAGGCGGCGCGCGAGTTCTGCTTCGCGGAGCCCCTTAACTATAAATATTGGACTCCCCCTAAGTCCCAGAGGATGGACAATCCGACCTTTCATCTTCTCCTCTCCCGAATCGCGAAGCACTCTTTGCCCCCAGGAATCATGATCTCCGCAAGGTACTTCTACTTCGCATGATGGCTTCGCTTTGACTCATTGTGAGCCCCTCTTCCAATAGGAATACCCTTCACGAAGCTCAAGGGCATTCACGGAGGAAGGGGATTCCCAAGGGAACCCGGGCAGCCACGGAGCATTTATGTTTCGCAAAACACCCAACCTGTACTATTGATCCCTATGCCAAGGAAGGATCGCTACACATCGCGAAGCACACTGCTTTGTAGCACCCAGCTTCACGAGGCACCTCTTCTTCGCGAGGCAGTGCTCCGCGAATACTATTCCACTTCGTGAAGCACCCTCCACTAACACCTATGCCCTATTCTAAGGCTAAGGAACTCCGCATCGCGAAGCATACTCCTTTTCTAGGAAATTCCTCTTCCCATGCAACCCTCCAGGTTTGCACGATGTGATTTCAAAGTCCCACGGACAATACTACTAGTAGCGTTGCTTCGCCTAATGCTTCTTCTCATATTCACGCTAATGACTATTTCTTCTTCGCATAGCCATGCTAACATGGACCCCTCGATGGTTCACTTTACAAAACCCCTTGACCATGGCCTTACTGGTACCTTCCCTCCCCCAAGGAGAAAAGGGTACCGGTTATGTAATTCCTAGGGATGTGGAGTGAACCCACCTCGTCCGAGCTGCTAGACGTTAAACTGCCAAGCACCACATCCTCAACACTGGACGTTAAACTGTGACCCGACCTCGTGCCTCTCACGAGGGGTCCCCCCAGCTCGAACATTTTTTACGCCACTCATCTCCATAGGAGTGGAATCACCCATTCACAAGGGATGAAATCCTCCTTATTGGAGTGGCATATTTTATCAGGAGAAGGGTGACCCTAGTCCCCCAACGGATGGCTGCACCCCTGCATCTTCGTACTTCCCCACTACCAAGGTCAGTGGAGGGTGTGATTGGGAATGAGGCACCACCCATCATTGGTCCCAAATCCCTCATTCGCTGCGCTTTGTCTCACTCTGGGCTTCCATCCTGGAGTAATTCCCAGCACCATGGGTCGCCTAATGCGTAAGCCCCTCTTTGCCTCTCACGGACGCACCCTTCGCGTCGTGATCGTCAGGTCCTTTCTGTCTCTTGTTTCTCACACCGAGCACGACTCACATAGAATTAGAGTTGGCATTGGCCATGACAATACCTCGTCCATCATGAAGTTAAACTGCATGCCCTCGTCTAGAATGACGTTAAACTGTATGCCCTCGTCCAGCATGACGTTAAACTGCATGCCCTCGTCTAGCATGACATTAAACTGTATTTCCCCGTCCATCATGACATTAAACTGCACACCCATTTAAACTACGAGGTCTTTGATCCATGTCAAGGCATGGTACGTAGGAATCCTCCACGAGGTTCAAGCCCACCCGTCACCCAATTCACGTCGAGTCCTACCTTCATCTAGCACGACATTAAACTGCATTCCAGCCTGACGGCAAGCCGTTGTCACAACCCGAACTACGAGGAATTTGATCCGTGTCAAGGCATGGTACGTAGGAACCCTCCCTGAGGTTCAAGACCAACAATCATTGGCCCAAACCGTCTCCTTGTCGGTGTGACAAACACCCACCGCCATTCCGAACTATGAGGACTTTGATCCATGTCAAGGTATGGTATGTAGGAAGCCTCCACGAGTTTCATGTCCAACACCCGTCGTTTATTCACGTCAGGGTTCACTACCGTCCCACGTGACGTTAAACTGCATTCCATCAATCCATTGAACTACGAGGACTTTGATCCGTGTCAAGGCATGGTATGTAGGAAACCTTCCCAAGGTTCAAGCCCACCACCAGTGGACCCCCGGGTCTACTTTCACTTCGGTTCACCAATGAAACCCTTTGAAATACGAGGTCTTTGATCCATGTCAAGGCATGGTACGTAGGAAGCCTCCCCGAGGTTCAAGCCCACCTCTCATTGGACCAAGGTTCACTTTCACGTCGGTCCGCTGACGAATTTCATCATCCGAACTACGAGGTATTTGATCCATGTCAAGGCATGGTACGTAGGAAGCCTCCCCGAGGTTCAAGCCCACCACCCGTCGGACCAAGGTCCACCTTCATGTCGGTTCGCTGACGAAGCCCCTCTGAACTTCGTGGTCTTTGATCCATGTCATGACATGGTAAGTAGGAAGACTCCCCGAGGTCCAAGCCCACCACCATTAGGACCCTCCTGGTCCTCCCCATTCACGTCAGTTCACTGATGATGCCCATCGGACCAAGGTCCACCCTTTTGTCGGTTCACCGGCACCATCCCGAACTACGCGGAATTTGATTCCCTGCCACGAGGATACGTAGGAAGCCTCTTCAAGGCTCAAGCCCAACTTCATCGTTGCCCTTACGATAGTTCCTTGCCATTCCCCCCTCCACTTCATTCGTCTATCCATCATCCACCCTGATTCTCGCCCAGACCGTCATATCCCGGTGAGACCATGTCGGTACGCTCCTCTTCGCAGCCGCCCATGGGCTGGTCCCGGTATCGGCACCCCTTCAAGGGAAATCCCTCAATCCGTTCCATTCTAGCTAATGCTCTGATCATGCTGATCCGTCTCTTCTGGACATTAAACTCGTGGCATACCCTGTGTTAAACACAGGAAGCTGAGGAAAACCTCAGATATGTGTCTATGGAATATAATTCCCCACGCTCGATGTGGGATGCCTCAGGATTCCATGCCCTCGAGAAGCCCTATGACCAGGGATAATAGACAGACATGCCGGTTCCCCTGCATCTAGACATGCTACTGATGTCTCAACGTGACTACTCTCCAGAATGAAGGTTGCTTCCCTGATCAGACCCTTTGGAATGTACCGAAAGAAGCAGTGTAATTAACCGACGTCCATGAAGATATGGCACCGAGAATGATATTCACGAACAACGTATTAAATCTATGAGGGAGACCCGGAATAGGTGACGAGTTCTGAGGAGGAATCAACAGAAGGAAGAACTGACATCCCGTTATACCGTTTCGATCAAGGAGAAGACGTCCCTGAATAAGGAGCTAATTCCACCCGCCTTTAGAAAGCGGGAACGTGGGGAAACAGCACAGCGCGTCCTCCTCCACGGATGGACGGATGCTCGTGCCCCGGTGAAAGCTTCGGAAACATACGTAAATTCCAAATAAGGAAGTTAAATTTCACCAGAATCCATTTACACCAGCCGGTCAAAGCCCAGGAAACAGAACCTAAACTAACTAGAAGAAAATCACGAACCTCCTTCCATTAAAGCTCCCTGATGTCGAAAAGCTCAACAGACATCTATTAGGATCATCATACATCAATATGCTATTGAACATCTCTGAATGTTGGAAACGTGGGGTTAACTGAATAAACATGGGATAGGTAAAGGCTTCTTTGAATGAAATACTCAAAGTAGGAAAACTAAGAAAAAGAAGGGGGGGGGGGCACTTCAGTTGTCCCTCCAGTAACGTAACACGCCGCACCCCACTACCCAGTGAACACTATCTTCTATATTTCCTAGAAAATTCACCATAATTATAGCTAGATTTGACATCCTCTTATTAAAAGTAGACCACTCATTCCAACATTACCCATACCTGTGATTCTTAAACTTTTCCCATAGAAAATTTACTTCATAAATTTCCAATGAAAGATGTGCTTAAATAGCCTTCATGGTATCAAAAATATCCCGAAGACCAGCCCCCCATCATCTACTTGTTTTTCAATTCGTTTCCACCTTTTACAATGGAATTTACATGTTCCATTCACATCCCAAATGAACATAGTCATGATTTTATCAATACGGTCAATAGTACCTTCTTGTGCATTTAGGACAGAGAGCACGTTCTTCGCCATTGAGGATAAAACATATTTAAAAATATAATAAACAACTTTTTAAAGTCATTTTTACCCATTTTTTACTTTTTAAAATGTTTTGAAAGGAATCATTGTATTTTTTTCCAACTGAGGTACTTTATGAAGTTTTCAACAAATTAAGGAAATAATTTTTTAACTTATTTGGCACGAGAGGCTATTTTCGGCCATTATGATGCCTTAATATTTTGAATATTTCCATATAAGATTAAAAGTGTATATTCATATGAAATCTATTCTTTTATAATTTTTTGGATTTTAAATAATTTTAATGTAAAAAATTGATATTTCACTCAATAGGTTTTAGTGAAATTATAAGATTATTTTCATCAATGTCAATATATTATGTTAGATTTTATGCTTGTTTGAGATTGATTTATTATAACACAATATTCCATTTTATATTGAATCATTTATGATATGTTTGAAATAGTATGTGATATTTTTATACCATTCATGGTTAATGTTTAATGTATTAACATTTCATATGCTAGCTTTAATATGAATTTTTTTGTTATGTGTTCCCCTGTTCATATGAGGAATGCATTAGACTTAGTATGTGATGGGTGGGTTTTACTATTACCCCCTGATGCATCAGTAGGTCTCATGTGATAAACTAATGTCTTGGAACAAGGCCTTGATGGTACAGTTATGTATATCCTTGGAACAAGACCTTCATGTTATAGTTATGATGTCCGGAAGTATACATTACCTAATTATAAGATTATTTATTGATATTAAAAGTGATTATTAAACTATTAAGATATCTATTTTAATGTTACAATATAAATATTTAATATATTATAACTATATTATGCAGAATATTATGTTTAAAAGTCTTCTGTTTCATATTTATACCTAGCCTATAAATTTTATGCTTAATTATAATAGATTCCCTATATTTTTTATCCTTATTGAGCATCTGATATCACCCCTTTCATTCATTATCTTTTCCCAGGATGTGAAAAAGTATATTATGATTGACCTATAGGGATAGTCTAAGGTAAATGAGAGTTTTTAAGGGGAAAAATAATTTGTTTTTCATTTATTGATGCAATTTAAAAATTATGTTTGTATCTATTTTTTTCAAGGATATAAAACATATTAGTCCTTCTTGATTTATTCTTTTGATATTTCAAATATAATAAAATAATTCACTATATCTGGTTAATATGGGTCAGGGCATTATAGTTGTTTTCAAAGGATTAACCGTCCAATCCTTGGAAACTATATAGAGAAAACACATGATTTGGGAACATTACCCTAAGATAGAATTTTATTATAAGTATAGAATAACATCCAAGAATTTTGGTAATGAATAGATTATGTGGGTATTCCTAGAAAATAAATCCCAGTTAGGATACTACAGGTGGACATGGTTCTGGTATAGATGTTTCTTCGAGTAATAACACTGAAAAGTTTTTCCAATATTTACTTAGGATAACCTAGTACACAACAACGGTCCTTAGTCCACACCTGGTTTGGAATTCATAGGGAATATGGATAGGATAAATAACATTTTTTTCAAACCAATATAAAGGATTTATGAAAAATAATATGTCCCCAGAAAAACATTTTTATACTAATGGGGTAGATATGAAAAAAATATTTCAATTTATGTTATGTACATTACTAGTTTGTAATTATGAATTTTGTTTCATAATGTAATATTTTGAAAGAAATTCTTTATAAGTGGATCATAGAGTATGTGATGTAAACTGTACTACACACCTAATCCATATACAGATTTAACTCCTATGCAAGATAGTGATAGTAGAGTTCGTCATACCACCAATGTTGAGCAGATTATAAATGTACTGGGACAACTGACACAGGTTATGAAAAATAACCTTACCCATGTGGAGTAGATAGATCCACAACATAGAGGATCAATGTTAAACTACTTCATAATTCAAAAAACACAAACATTCAAATGTCCAATATATACTTTCTAGCTAAACAGTGGATTAGTTCCTTAGAGAAAATATATATTTCTTTTGGGAGTAATTAAAGGGGAAAAGATGTTATGGTAGTCTATCATCTATCAAGAGATGAAGATAAATGGTGATCATTAAATCAAAACATGAAGGAGGATGAAGAGGTTTCAAATATAGAATGGGGGTAATTTAAAGAACTATTCCTAGAAAAATACTTTCCTTATGTTCTATGAATGAATATGGAGAGGAATGTTTTGAGTCTGTAGAAGAAGAATTGCTAGAATTTTGCAATGTATGTTGCTAACATCACAAGGATATCAAGGATTGCTAAAAATTACATACATAACCCAATAATTAAGGATTATTTTTTATTTTATGTGTTAAAACCATTACTTTGATTGGAACTGGTCTCACAATATTTTTTAATTTATGAAGATATAGTCTCTTATACAATTAAGTCATAAAAAAAATCCTCTATGTCTTATGGATTTAAAGGAAAGCATGAAAATAAGAGAGATGGTGAATATTATGGAAAAGGAAATAATGGGAAGAAGGGATAAGATGACATTCCACCCTATAGTAAGTATGAAAACAAACACCCTGGTACTTGTGTAAATGGGATGATAGTTTTTTATAATTTTGGTGAAAAAGGTCATGCTTGTGATTGCAAGGGGAAAAAAGAATCTATAAATTTTCATTTCTCCAATTGTAAAGAGAAGGTAAATTATGAAAATATTGTCTTAATCATCAAGGAAACATTCCCCATAGATGGTCAAGGGTGAAAGGCCATGGCTTTGGGTTTATAACAGCAGAGGATAATGTTCATAATAATGTGGTTAAAGGAACTTTTATCATTTCATAAAATTTAGCCCAAGCATTTTTAGATTCAAGATCCTTGATTTCCTTTATATCTTCTCTATTTTCATTAAAAATTAGATATATAATATTCACATTAATAAGAAAATTGTCAGTAAAAACTAATAAGGGAAGTCTCATTACAACAAATATGTAGCAGGCAGTCCCTATTATGGAATATAAACGTTCTTTATCTGGTAACCTTGTCATCAGACCGATGATGGAATTGGATAAAATCCTTAGTGTGGATTGGATATCCAAATATCATGTGAAATGTTATTTCAATAATGATAAACTTTCATTTTGTGAAAAATATATAGAATCCATTATCTATAGTGCAAAAACATCATCATCTGATCCTACTCCAAATCCACCCCCAATTGATTTACTGAATGAGCTTCCTTGGGAGGAACAAAAAATAACATCTATGAATGAAGAAAGAAATATTCAAATTGGGTATCAACATGTTTTATGATAATATATTTATGTATTTCTAGGGGATTTAACTGGAAATCCCCGAGAGTGGGAAGTTGAGTTTACTATTGATTTAACACCCAATGAAAGGATAATATCAAAAACACTCTATAGAATGGACATTGTGGAATTAGAAGAGCTAGATAAATAACTATATGACTTTAGTAACAAGGTATTTATTTTTCCTTATGTTTCCCCATGGGGATACCTAGCTCATTTTTTAATAAGAAATATGGATCAACGAGACTATGCATTGACTATAGAGAAATCAATGTTATTAAAATAAAGAACATGTATCCTCTACCTAGATTTTATGATTTATTTAATCAAATTCATGGAGATAAATATTTTCATAAGATTTACCTTCATTATGGATATCATCAATTATGTCTAGAAAAATAATATATTCCAAAGACAACATTCCCAATGAGGTTCGTCATTATGAATTTATAGTAATTCAATTTATATTGACTAATGAACCCTCTATTTTAATAGATCTAATGAATAGAGTGATCACGGAATATCTTGATGATTTATTCATTGTATTTATTCATGATATCTTGCTATAATACAAAATCTACGAAGACCATGATTACCACTTAACGAATTTTATAAAGACTCTTAGAAGAAATGAATTATATGTGATGTTTTGTAAGTGTGAATTATTTCTTCAAGAAATTTGTTTCGTGGATATATTGTCTCCAAGGATGGAATATCTTTTGATCATACAAAGACAAAGGAAATCCACGAATGGACCAAACTGCTAAGTATAACAAAGGTTTGTAGTTTTATTATTTTAGTATGTTATTATCAGCATTTTTAATAGAATTTTTCTTGATTCAAAACCGAATTAACTAATCTCACATGAAAAGGGGTTAAATTCATTTGGATAAATGAGTGTGAAAAATGTTTTGATGAATTTTATTGAATATTATTCAATGTTCCTATCATGACATTACTCTCTAGAAAAGATGGGTTTTTTATTTGTTGTGATGCATCATGGAAAAGAATTTGTTGTGTCCTAATGAATAATGATAGGGTTATTGGTTATTCATCACAACAGATAAAAATTCATTAACAAAACTACCCAATTCATGATATATAGTTAGGATCAGTAATATATTCTCTTAAGATATGGAGAAGTTGTCTTTATGGTGAAATATTTGAGATATATTATAATCACAAGAGTGTGAAATATATTTTCTCATAGAAATAACTCAATATAAGACAAAACATATGGCTTGAGATACCCAAGGATTATGATTGCATGATACACTACCACCCAGGGAAGTAAAATAATGGCGCAGATTCATTGAGTAGAAAGGACCATGGAGTTATAAACAAAATAAGAGTTGAAAATGATCCCTTTTTCACAGATCTAGTAAAGATGGACATGAAAATTATAATGGAAGGTGAAACATCACTACTGTATCAAATGGTTTAAAAACATTCTCTACTATAAAGAAAACAAATCTCTTAGTCTAATAATGAGGAGTTTCAAAAGAAAATTAATGCTTTGAATGATGGGTGGCTGATTGACTTCATATTTTATGGAACATTTTTTGTGAGAAAATATGAAGAAGGATATTAATGATTATGTGTCGAGATTTTTGGGTTTTAAAAAGGTGAAGGATGGAAGAAAATAGCCCGTAGGAGTCATGAAACCTCTTCTTATACTTGTGTGGATATGGGAAAATATTACAATTGAACATATCATGGGGCTACCAAATACTCCTAGAAAATAATGACATGATAATGGTAATTGTTGATCGTCATACCAAATTAGTAAATTTTCATGATATATGAGAATATTTACCACTTGAATGATTATAGAGACATTACATTAATGAAATTTTAAGAGTTCCTGGTGTACCCCTATTGATTGTTTGGGGCTGGGATCTTCATTTACATCATGATCCTAGAAAATTATTCAGAAGTAAATAGATACTACGCTTAGTTTGAGCACTACCTACCACCCTCAAACAAAAGGACAATCAGACATGACTATTGAAACCTTACAAGACATGTTGATGTCTTGTTCACCTAACTATCAAGGTATATGATATATGTATTTACCCCTGGAATAATTCTCAAATAACATTAAATTTCATTCTAGTATACAGATAGCTCCATATAAAGTGTTATATAGAAACAGATGTCATACACCAACTTGTTGGAATGATATTGGTGAAAGAAAACACATAGGCACTGGACATGTTGAGAAAATGATGGAAAAAAAGAAAAACTATTCAGACCCATATCAAAACTACTCAATGTAGGAAAATGATCAATGCTTATAACCGAAGAAAATATTTGGAATTTAAAGTTTGATATCATGTTTTCTTTAAGGTATATACATGGAAGGATGCTATATAATTAAGATAAATGGTAAATTATATCATAGGTACATCAGACCTTTTGAGATTCTATAATGAATTAGAGCGATAGCTTACAATTTGGAAATGCACCTAGGTCTATCCAAAGTTCATGATGTGTTGCATGTTTCATTGTTAAGGGTATACATGTCACACCCAATGCATGTACTCACCTATGATGAAGTAAAACTAGAACTCGATATTTTTTATTTTGAATATCCTATCATGATTCTTGATAACATTAAATAAGTGTTGAGAAATCGGATGACTCGTCGAGTAATGGTTCTTCAGACAAACCATAAAATAGAAGAGGTAGTGTGGGAAACTGAAACAATTATGACGAATAACCACCCGAATCTATTTATGAAGTGATATTCTATATATTTAGAGGATGAAAATGTAACACCCCAAGCTTCCATGATATTATTCCTTCTAATTAATTTCATAGTTTTTGTTGAACGCAACATTGAGTTCAAGTGCACCATGATATATCAAACGAGTCATTTAAAAAGTGGTAATAAATAGTATTAACCAAATTATGAAATTAATAAATTTTATATTTTAAAATTGAATTCATTTTTGAATTTAGAATATCATAATTATATAATGGTGATTTTTTTGTATTATTCTAAAATGATTCAATTTTTAATGTATAGTGAAAAATACTGCATTACTTTTCAAAGACCTAATTTTTCTTTTAAATAATTATATTAAATTAAATTTATTTTAGTCTCATAATAAATAAATAATAAATATATTATTCCAATTTATGTCATTGGAATCATTTTGTAGAATTAGATTTAAAATTTTTATTAATCTTATGAACATCTCTTTTACCTACCTTCTAATCACATCTGTTGAAAAACATTAAACATAATTTTACTTGTTCTAAGAATTCATTTTTGAAAAACTAACATTCATGGTTCTAATTAGGGTGTAAATGTGGTCTAACAAGATCAAAATATTTTTTGTGGAATTGAAACTTTTGAATTTTATTTATGGTGGTTAAAGGTAAATAGGGTAACTAAAGGTGAAAATAATAATATTATAATATAAATTACCCTAACAATTTTTCTAATCACATTAGATAAGTTTATTTTGAACAAAATAAACCACTTGTTTAAAACATTATCCTTTTAATCCACTCCTGTTAGATAAAGATATTTATTATATTTTATATATAGAATAGTTAAAAATGTCATATTCAAATTTTAGTAAATATATCATTTTTAATATGTGGATATTTATTGTATATGGTCAACTATAAATAGTATTCAGAAATATAATATTTTTATACACATAATGGTAGTATATTTATAATTTTAGGAAATAAATAATTAAGTTAAATGGTGACACAATAATGATGTAGTAATTGAATTATTAAAGGAAGAATCAATTAAATGATATTAATAATATAAAAAATATCCTTTGACTTAATTAATGACATAAAAAAATTAATAGATATAATATAAATGTTAGTATAATTACTAAATAATATGTTTGATGTATTATCTTGATATGATTTTTTTAAATGAAAATTTTGAATAGTATCAAAATTCACAAAAATGATAATTTAAAATAAATAATAATTAATTAAATGTTACAAAATTCATAAAAATATAAATATCATCCAACTAAAAATTATAATGATAAAAATTTTATAAATTAAACAATTTGGGCTTGTTTTATATTATGTAGTAGCTATATTGACCCTATATTATAAAAGGACAAGTAAACATGGTGAGAGTAAAACTATTTAATTAAGGGTTAAATCCAAAAGATAAGGGTATGTATGTGATATAAGCTCGCCTAAAAATATTTTTCTGAGTGGAAGTTGAACCATACTAATATTATATTCTAAATAAATCACTTTGGAGAAACCAAAAATTTATTTATAATAAATTAATATTTTATGATCTTCCAAAAGTGCCTCTCACCTTTCTTATAAAAGTCCACCCTTCCTTCTCTTTGACTGATACATAGAGTGAAGTATATATCCAACAACCACAAACAATTTCTCCTACCAACTTCTCTGATTTCATCATAGATGCCATACTTTTGGAATAAAATTCCATTATATGGAGTCCTTTTGTACAAACCATTAGATGATACCTAAAAATGTTGTAATTGTTTTATCACATCTTTGAAAATACTTTTCTTCTTCTAATTCCACATTCCATATTGTATCCATATCAAAATATTAACGTCAATATTATATATATAATAAAATATTATTATAGTCAGGGGAAATCTATATACATCATTTTATCCATCATATGAATAATAATATCACAATGTCAGCGTGCCTACGACTTATTTTCTCCAAACTGTGGAATAATTTATTGTTCAACAAAACATTAATTTGATGGGTATAATGATGAGTATAATGTATATTAATAATTAATATAACATTATATCTTTTATGTAAAAATTTTATACCATCCAATTATGTTCCATTTAACCATTAAGGGAATGATATAGTCAGTCAAGCATACAGATGACCAACCCTCTCCACGGTGCGATGAGATTCATTCTCCACGTTACCCATTCAAGAATGATTATAAATATTATATGATGAGTAAATATTGTTTTATTAACTTCATATCATTATATATATTAATAAAAAATATATCCTATTCATAATAAACATGATTTACGCAAAAAACCTGAAGGGGAAAATGAATCAGTTAACACCCGAAACAATGGTAATACTGAAATATTATTAAAAACGATATAAAAGGATCATGTATGATATCATAAATATTAAAATGATACTTTTATAATTTAATAACATAATTTAACAATTATATTGGTTGTAAACACACCCTCAACTAAAGGAAAGTACAAGGTAATGGTTAAATTCACAATCTCTTTAATATCCCAGATTGTTTATACCTAAGTATATACTGGTATATCTCGTTCATTCATGTCCATGATTATTAAAATATATTAAAAAATATTAATGAAAATTTTTTAAATTTATTTTTACCCCTAAATTACTTTTCATAAAATGTTTTGAAAGGAATCGTCTTATCATTTTCCAAATGATGTACTTTATTGTTTTTTTGAAAAATTAATGAATGAATATATTTTTTAACATATATGTCGAAACCATCAATTTTACACCGTAATGATGCCTTACTATTTTGAATCATTACTTATAATATTAAAAGGTTATTTTCATAATAAATTATTTTCTTATATAATTTTGAATCTTTTAAATAATTTCAATGTAAAAAAGGGGTTATTACTCTCAAAGGGTTTTAATGAATTTATTAGATTATTTTCATCTATGTAAACATCCTTTTACAGATTTTATGATTGATTGAGGTAGATTTATTTTGATAAAATATTTCATATTTTATTGAAGGTTTTATGATATGATTGACAATGGAGGTACTATTTTTAAACCATTCAAGATTTATAGTTAAAGTATTAATATTTATTATTCTAGTTTTAATATAAATATAAATGTTTTGTTTTCCACTTTCTATATGAGGGATGCATTGGACATAGTATGTGATGGGAGTGTCCCTCTTTAGTGCCTCGATGCATCAGTAGGTCTAATGATACAAACAAGTCTATTGGCACAAATCCTTGATGGTATGGTTATGTACAGTGTCAGCACAAGGCCTTGATTGTATGGTTATGTTATCTAGCATTATCCATTACCTCATTATGAGATTAGTTATTGATATTAAATGATATTATACGACTAGTAAAATATCCATGTAATGGTTTAAATGGAATTATTTGATTTATTCTTTCCAAATTATAAATAATTTTATGTTTACATGTCCTGTGTTTCATTTTTATACCTTTCCTTAAATTTTAATGTTTACTTGTGATAGATTCTTATATATTTTTTTCCATACTCATCATTTTATCTCATCCCATTCGTATATTCATTTTCTTATGAGGATGAAAATATTAATATTATGATTGACCTATAGGAGTATTCTAAGGGATATGATAGTTTTTAAATGGGTTAATATGTTGTTTTTCATTTCAAGATTAAATGTTAAACTTATCTTTGTATCTTGTTTGTTAAATGATAGTAAACTGATCAGTCCTTCAGAATTTTATTTATTAGGATCATGCAAGTATAATAAAATAATTCACTCACTCTAGGTAAATGGGGTTGATTAATTACAATAAACACCCCAAGTATGTAAGAATTATCACGCAATAGAGAAGAACCATTGGAAATCGATTTCAGATCGGAGATTCTAACAATTTTAGTTAATTTAGTGAAAAATATGAAATCATCCTATGACAAAAAAAGTTTTTCCAGGTTTTCAAAAAACCTATGAGTAAAATATTGAAGCGCTGTATTTTGAGACAATTAACCAATCTAGAAAAGATAAGGTGGTAAAATCTATGAAGCCTTTCAAAAGTAGAAATTGGAAAGAATATCACACAAAGGGACAAATATTATATCTTTTAGACCCCTTGAATTTATTAATACATAATTATTTGGACTAATGAAACAAAATTCAACCATAGGTGATCTATATTTAATTACCTTTATTGATAACAATACTCAGTTTACTAATATCATGTTAATCAAAATCATGTTATAGGTAATAAAAATGTTCAACAAAATTGGATATCAATATTATAAGTAGGACTGTCTCTATATCAAGACACTTATATCAGATAATAGTAAATAGTTTAGTTGTCATTATTTTTATTGTTAACTTTCCAAAAAAATTAAGAATCAATATACCATGCCATTTACTCAATATAAAATTAGGGTAGATAATGGAATGAGTAAAATAATAGAATATATTGGAAGGACTCTATTATCAAAAGCAAACAATATGAAGAATTTCATGATAGAATTTATATGTACTGCAATACAAAAATAGAACAAGTGTCTACTAAGACTAGAAACACAAAATACATCATATTATATGTGATATAAGAAAAACCAAACTATAAAATACATAATATTTTTTTGTAGTCCCTTTCATTATAAGGTTCAAAAACATTAGTCAAGTATAATTTTTTGAATAATACAGGGTAGAAATTTTCATGTGCCATCTATCTAATGGTAGTGGATAAAAGTGTTGAAAAAAACAGATTTAGAAGATAGTTGACTATGGAGATGTAAAAATTATTGAAAACAAGAAACATTAATATATAATATATGATATAGAATCCAAATTTCCAATATAAAATCAAAGGACAATGGAACAAAATAATGATGAATTTATTTAGAAGGATACCAACATTTATGGTATTGATTCTCTATATACTAGGGATAAAGACAAAAGTGATGGAAACAAAATAAAAATCTATTACAAATTTATGAAACATGATTACTCTCGAAATATCATTAGTAGCCAATAGGTTATAGATAGAACTATAATAAGATTGGTAATTAAAGATCAAATTTCTATTATTTCTCAATTTTAACCTCATGCTGTGGTGGAAGCAGTTGAAATAGTAAATAGATTCAAGTTATTAATGAGTAAAATGACTAGATTAAGATGAGGTCCACATGAGAGCTTGTATTAAGACTTAAAAATTAATTTTTTTTATTCACCATGTGGGTTTTCTGATATAGGATAAATGAAAAAAGAGATCTATTGTGGTACAAAGCTAAGATGGGGTGGAAATGACAATATCAAATAGAATGAATAAACATTCAAGAAATAATTTCATGATTATCATGATTGGAATCTATTATAATTTTCTAGGAATTAGAAACACATAAACATTATAAATATTATCAAATGTATTTGAAATATACATTTCAAAATACTGATCTTGGGAAGAATTCAATATTGAACAACCAAGTGGGTTATCCTTATAAAATATTAGAAATATAGTACACAGATAGATAAAACATTTTTATAGTATTTAATTGTATCCCCAAGTCTAGTATTCAAAATTAAATACATTTTTATGTGATGTAGTGTTTATAACATCTAAATATGACATTAACATTAATATGAGAGAAATTTACAAAGGTGCTATCATAGTCATTGTGTATGTTGATGGAATCGAATTTTCTTGTGAAATGGAATGTATCTATGAATGTTTTAATAATAAAATGAACAATAATTTTGATATGTCCATTCTTATTTAGATGAAATATTTTATGGGATCTCATACTGAGTAGAAAGAAAATTATATATTTATATCTCATGAGATATATGATAGGGAATTATTGAAAAGGTGTGGAATGGATTATGACAACAAGGTTTCAACTCCCATTTCAATTAGACCAAAATTATTAAAATTCTATAACTGAAAGAAACGTATACAATAATAATTTAGAATAATCATTGGACGTATTATATATAATAGAAACAGGAATACGTTTGACATATACATAGAATCTATGTTCTATATTTTATTGTTTCACATCAGAGTCCCACTTGATTGATTCTAAAATAATCCAAAGATACGTGAAAGGAACTATGAAATATAATTTACTATACTAACACAATTTGGATTTTTAATTGATGGGTTTCACTAAGGAATATTTTGAAGGTGGTTGTATATATTGAAGATCATCATCTGGTGGAACATTATTTCTGGGAGAATGTTGTGTCAGCTGGTATAGAAAGAAGTAAAATGTTTTAAAACTCTGAATAAATATGTTTTAATATATTTAATCTACACATTCATGTACACAATGGATTTGGACGAAATTGTAGTTGTTATATTTGAAAATTGAGACTGAGAGACAACTAAAATTTTTAAGTGATAATCAAAATGAAATGTGGTTACCTAAAAATCTACTTCACCAATAAATTTTCAAGAATATTGATATCAAGTACCATTTTAGAAAATAAAAGGTAGAGGTTAATATATCAAGCGAGAATATAACTCTATAAAAGATCAGGTGGAAATTTGGTCACCAAAGAATTTACAAGAGAGAGTTTTATCGAGTTAAGGCTGAAAATTCATGTTTAGACTTCTCATGGCACATGAATCCCATCAAGAATTATCTCATTATTTCTGATTATTTCAGGCGTATAGTGAATGTAATTGAAGGAGAATTGTTGTTCATCATGGATTTATTTTAATTCCAATATGATGGAAGAGTATTCATATCTTGATAGGGAAACTTCATGAGTGTTGAGTTAGCCTGTAAAACTCTCATCTGTCATTCTAAATTACATTCATTAATGTGGAGATCCTTATTGATAAAATGTTGAGACAAGGGGAGAATTATTCTTGTGAATTTAAACATTATGCTATTTTTGATAAAGTGTGTATATGATCTGGTATTTCAAGTATTTATAACTCCTTGTTTAATAAATTATATGAATTATTTCACAAGAATTGATAATTATTTGGATGCTTAGATAACCTATGTTTTATATCTCTAATTTTCTACATCGGGTATGCCCATTTAGACGTTGTGGTGATTAACTAATGTCTATTTTCCATGTATCTTTTGATATCACTCCATTTAAAACTATGATAAGATGTTCCTTTAGATAAATATAATATGATAATACCACATATACCATTTTAATTTTATTGTCCATAAGGGTGTGTAATAATGACACACACATAATGAATTTTATGTGAAGGTTTATTGAAATGAAAATAAAAACAGAGAGATTGTTCAACCTAAATGTTGAATTTATTGAAATGTTTTACTAATAGTTTTTATTTCAGATGAAGTGTTGAAGCCAAAATTATTTTTATGTATCCATATGATGGAATTGGATATAACACCTAGACAATTCTTCTTGATGAAGTTTGATAATTGGTCAACTGTTCATATTTCCTAAGTTATATGAAATATATGTTATAGGATTGCGTAATATTAAAATATATGAAGACAATATTCTATGGTCTTTCTTTATATAATGATTGTCTTAACATATTGTTTACCGAATGACTCTAATTTCAATTTTATTCATTGAAATATTGGTACATATGAGTAGGCCTCTTAATAAAAAAGGACATCCCAGGGGAAGCCCATAAAACAAGTCCTCGAACACTTATATGGGACCCAAGAGTCAACCCCTATGAGTGATCATACCATAGGAGGCCACACATTGTTGAATGGGGTTAGTGACCTTAGTTGGAAAACGTATATGGGACCCAAGAGTGAGAATAGACCAATGTGTAAGGTCTGTGAAAAGTATGAAACTACCGGAACACATAATCTGGGACAAACTCTCATGCGGTCAAATCCCAGTTAGTGTGTATGAAGTGTGACTGTAATAATCCCAGTATACATCTCCATGTGGTAGCCTAAGTTATAGAGTAATCTGTCGCGACCACACCACATGCCCAAATATATGTATTAGGGGCCCTTATAGGGGTTTTACACACCTGTTTAAATAGATATGAAGATGATGAGATACATCTGATAATGAAGATCTATGCCATTAGATTTTATGTGCTGAGTATATATCATTTATGGGCCATCTTCAACCCTCCTGTATATGATGCCCTTCAAAATGAGGACATTCTGACTGAACAACAACAAAGAAGTTCTCCTACCATGTGGGATCATATAAACTACTTTGGTAGTTTTAATAATGGGCTAGTAATATTTTTTAAAATCAAACAAATTCCTTGGGAATGTGGTTGGAAGATTACGATCTTATGTAGATGAAGTACTATGTGTGGAAGAAAAAAGTTGATCGAATACCATGATGGAATATCAAATGATAACATAAGTATTGTTTTCTAAAATTTATAATAATTATTTGAGAATACTATTTTTTAACATTAGAGAACATCATTCTGATGATACAAATGTTATACAATGTTTGTGGATGAACTAGGTCAGTTTGTTGAAGATGGTTTGTGGACTAACATATAGTACATGGTGAAGCCCCAAAGATAATGATATGGACTTTTTAAAAATATGGATACAGTATATAGATGATTAATTATGGTAACACAGTGGTGAGGATTCAAATTATATATATTATATATTATTTGAACATAATTTCATGTGGATGTTTTTGTGGAATGACTATTCATTGATACTATTTTTTAGATGAATAATTGATTATGGAGAAGAAACACTTCCTATAAGATTATATTTTGACACCATTATGTATATAGATTATACAGTGTTCTATGAAGATGGGTATTATAGTATGAAAATGAAAACTTCTAGTCATCCACGATTAAAAAAATCTAATGCTCAGATGAGTTCATGGATGAACCAAATTTTATCGAGAGCTATAATTTTTTGATGAAAAATAGAATGTAGACCATAAATTGATATGCTTGAACTATTTTTTTTAAATTTCATGTGGAGGAAAATATGTTTAGTTGATAGAGTCATCATACGTTTTAGTGTCAAATAACAAATTTACTGCTTTAAACTACTTACGAAAATTTATAGAATTATTGTTCATTAACTTCATAATTAACCATTTAATTTTTCCAATAAATGTTATATTGATTCCAAAATTAAGGTTGATGACTTTATTGTAGATCACATATATTTTTCAGTGTTCTATCTAATGAATATTACATCTGATAAGTATCAATTGATAACATTTTGAAAAGTATTAAATATTTGTGCAGATAGTAAACCGCAACATAAATGTGCTATGAGAAAATCATTTAATTTACATAATCATTATTTAGAATATAATATAAGAAAAATATAGCTAAAAAGAAAAAATGAAAATGTTGAGGAAGTATAGGTTCAGTGATATTATATAGAAAGTGATCATATTCTATTTTATTTATCTTGTAGGTTCAAATGTAGTATTATCATCCATTATTACAAAAGCATCAAGTATTCAGAAGTGATCATTATTATGTTGTTTATAATCATTATTTTAAAAGGAAGTGTGAATCTTTTGTTCTAGTGGGACTCTAGAAATCAAAGAAGGACTCTGTTCTTCTATAGAAATTTTTATTATAACTATTTTTCATTATAATGAAGAATCCATGATTGCGGATTCTAGCTAATCACAGATAGTATTTGGTACACATTGAGACCAAACCGAGAAAAAATATTGTGTTCCTATGATATTTATTTTTAACAAACATTAGATATGTTTATTAATAATAAGTTTGGATTGGGTCCTAAGTTGTTGATAGATATTTATTTCAAAAGAAAAAAAAATTAAAAATCACAACAAGTTCAACACCCTCTCCCAACTTCTCTATGACGTAAGACCTCCCTAGAAGTATTAAAATGAATTCTCAATAATTAATCACATTTATAAAATGTTATTATATTATATATATTCATTATATATATCAATATTAATATCCAAAAACCTAAAAAATTAATCACATCATTTCAAGGAGGTTGTAGTCCACACATACCCAAATCGACATTATTATTTTCTAATGTTTTGAAAGGTAAGAAGTTTGATATAATATAATCATCCCAGATGTATTATTTCTTCATAAGTATCATAAATTAACGTTAAAACCATCAATATATCCATCCATAAAATGTAGTGATGGAAAATGAATTTTATTTCAACGTGAAGACGGTAAACCATATGTATGCACATGAGGTATTTTCATATCCTATTTGGTGGATATATAGTGATTAAAGGAGTTTTATCTTAAAGTATTACTTATTAGTATATTTATTTTTTTGGTGAAATTATTTTATCAATAATATAATTCATTTATATGTGGTAATGGAAAATTAATGAGTATATGATCGACTATGAAGATTATCTCTACTTTAAAATTAGACTATTAGATATCCTCTTAAAGGCTCTAGGGTTTGTATTTTGGGTTGATCATCACCTCTATAATGTTTATAGGGGAGTGGAGAATATAATATATAATAGGTTTCTAAAGATAGAAGCCTCAAAGTAGTTTGAATTGGACAAAGAAGGTTTTTCCTGTTATAATTGAAGTGAATGACACGATTGAAAATTCATAAGAGACTAAAATATATTAAATTCATTACCAATAAAAAGTGTTCCTAATTATTTTAAATGTGAATCAAATTATTTCATACACTGTATAATATCCCCTTATCATATTTTATTTTTTTAATTATTTATATGTATTTTAATAATATATTATCTTCATAAAATACCATTATTACTTATTTAGACATTATTTATTTATTTTGGGTTAAATGCCATAATGATATAGTTTGAATTCAAATATAATTATTTAACATAATAATATTGTATGATAATCATCTAAAAAATATTAAAAAAATTAATCAATAAAATTATGTTAATTTTACTCTTTTTACAGTAATTTATTATATTTTTAATTAATTAAAGAATTATCGTGTCTATGTTTCATAAGAATTTAATGTCATTATAAAATTACTAAAAAAATATAAATAAATTTCAATCATGAAGTTAATTTCATTAACCTCAATAGAGAAGCATATATTAATTTATGACCTACTGATTTCTATATTTGAAAATATAATATATATTTAAAACTAAGAGTGTAACATTTTGTAACTTTTATTTATTTAAAAATTAAATAAGTAATTTCATGGAAAACATTACATTAAAAACTCTGTTTTAAGCCTATGGTGAAAAGGGTAAAAATAAAATCTTATAATCATAATTTTTATGAGAATTTATGACCTTACCTTTTATTTTTAACCTAGACGAAAATTATTTTCACTTTATTGAGCTGGTAAATTTTACCACGGTTACTATTCATGTTAACAAAAAATAAAAATGGCTTCTTGATGAAATATGAACCTCCTTGTTAAAATTGTTGAATAATTTTTTTTTTCAAATTGACTTTATATATGAAGATGAAATTAATATTAAAATAAGGTTACAACACTTGATTAAAACCACTTTTTAGAAAAATACATATTTAATAAAAAAATTATTTTTTATTATTCTATTTCTAGATAAATTTCAAAAGAATATTGAAAAATTTTACTAACTAATAAATATATTTATATGTATATAAATTTCCAAAAACCCATTCATAAATACTGAATAATATAATTTATTACGACAAAAGTAGATAATGCACATAAAAAAGTTTTCTAGAAATTATCTATTTTACTCTGAATTTTTTATTAATTTAATTTCTAATTAATCGATAAAAAAATAATAAATATTATTTATATTTAAAATATTTGTTTTAAAATATATTTTTTCTATTCATAAACAGAAATCCAATGGCTATGTGATATTTTTTAATTTAAATAATAATATTTTAATATTATATTACAGTTCTTTTAAAGTCGGTGTTGGGTATAATGTATGGTATCAAAAAATTTAAATTTATTTGAATCAATTCATAATATATAGAGGTTTTTAATATACCCTAATTAACATATGATACAAATATTTCTACCATTTATATAAACATGTTTTTTTACTATATCCTTCTTTAAATTTGATCAATGATCTTGTATTGGATGACTCTAAATCCAGGAAAAATATTTTTTCACTCATAGTATTGTCTTAAAGGGAAAAAATATTTATTTTAGAACCATACATGTAACTATTTCTACACTTGCAAATCAATATCATAGCCCATTAATATATACTTCACACAAGGATTTCTCACTCACTTCTCATATTTTGAATATCTATACACGAAATATAAAAACATTCTTATATGGTTGGTCTCTCGAAAAATATTATTTTTTCTTATTCTCACTAATTGAACCCCAGCATGTTTCATGTACTTTTCTCTCTAATATTATTCCAAGAATATATCTATTTAGTATCAATAATTAAAATACTCAACGTACTCTTCTTTTATTTCATCAAAACCCAATAAATAAATTCTCTTTGGTACTCATCTAATATAACATTTTATAATTTATATAGTATGAAACTACTCCTCTTGGTTTTTTATTTGATGAGAGTAACTAGATTTTGTTGTTAAAAATTTTTATTAACTCTCTCTGTCTCTAACTCTCTTTCAAAACTAATCAATATATTAAATTATTCTTATTCCATTTCCTTTAATTCCACCTTGATCTTCTAAACCACATGTGTCTTCATTTAACGTTATTATATTTCTACTATCATAATATGTATCCTTAAATGGAATAACAGGATGAAATTATAACTACTAGTGAAAAGAAAGATTATAGAGAACCAAATTTGGTGTTCCCATGATATTTTACTTTCTTTTTTATCTCAAGGATCATTCTAGAACTACCATTATTTAATAGATCATAGATGATCTAATAATTCATTTATTTTATTATTCAATAAACATGGAATCTTTATCCTCTCCAAATAAAAATATTTCTACTGATTCTACAAATAATTTTCAATAGTTATATAATAACGTACATCATATCATTTCATCTTTAGCGTGAAACTCATATTTTTTAGTATAAGATATTCACAATAAAATATGTATCAATCTCGGTTTGAGTCTATAGATTGTAGTAATAAAAACACCAATCTACATAAGGCATTAACCAGATCTTTTTTCAATGTCTTATGCATTAATAAAATAATAAATCATTGATCTGAATACATCTTCATTTATCTTGAAAATATAATAATATCAATTCATGACATGTGAATTTTCATACTTTATTCATGATTTGATAATCTTCTTCCTTTGCAGGAATTTCAAAAGATCATACTTTAACCATGGATATATAAAAATTCATATTGTTTTATTAATGATTGAATAGTTATTCAATCATCCGATTACATTTTCCTCTTAAAAATAAACAATTCTTGAAAACCACATTTTAGAGACCTAAAAACTATAAAAAAACAATGTTAGCTAATCTAATAACTATTCAACTTAAATATCATTATATAAATGATTCAATATCGTATCACATAATATTTTTTGTTATGATAAACCATAATGAAAAATATATAAATAATTACAATCCATATTATTATTCATATTTTAAATATGTTAAAATCAATTATCATTAAATTATAAATTAATATTTTCATATAGTATAGAAGTTATACAAGGATTCAGGTAGTCATAGAAAATTTATTTATTAATTATTTGGAATTCCTAAGAAGCCTAAAAATCTATTTAATAGATATAAATAATCCCTGTAGTTTCAATACATTTCATATTTTCTAGCATCATTTTATTTTTAAGTCATTATAGTATTATAAAAGTCTAAATAAATTCATAAATTCATGACTTGAAACATACCAAAAGTCATATGATGGGAATGAAATCATATGATGAATTAAATCAGTATTTAATTTTAAAATTTTCTTAATTTCTCTCATATTTATTTGCTATCTAAAAGTATTATAATTATCTCAATGCATATTGTAAAGTCTATAATGAAATATGAAAAATATCATGATCCTAGAATTTCCCTCTCTTATGTTAAATAAAAAAAATTCTAAATTCAGCCATGTGAAATTAAAATTAATTTGAATTTCATCAGGACTTCATTAAAACTTGAAAATGACATCAAATTAATTTTAACAAAAACATCATAATCCTAAATTCTATGAACTACTAGGATGGTTCCTACCACTTCTTGGGAATCAAATACCACTATTCAAACTAGATTTATTCTTTTTTAATAACTACTCAGAAGATTCACAAAATTTCTATCATAATCTTCTTTTTTCTGACTGTTATAAATAATACGAGAACAACTATATCTACACTTAATGTGTTCATCCATGATTTTCATAATAATCAGTAAAATGATTTTTTACCACTAACTAGATGGTATCAATACATGTTATCATAAGAAATTACACGTTCCTCTTGTCATTACCCATATAAGTATATGACACCTTCTCATCTCATTTCCCAATATATATAAACATTTACATTTTCATGTAACAAAGAAGTCAAATCATCATTAACTTTCACACATTGAATTAGATAATATTGAAAAAATTCACTATAGGATTAATCAAATATGAAGGTACGTCAAGGGTTCTCATTGTATCCCATGAATCTAGAAATGATGGAAATAGTGAATACATACCAAACTCTTATGTAACCTAATCATTTAATAATTTTAAATCCCTGAAAACGTTTTAAAGTTGATCAAATGATCTTATATTATTAATCCTTCATATAGAATTATTTAGAACAACCATCATATCATGAAAACTTTTTAAGATGGTGTTCTTTTCTCATTTATGTCTTATATGGCCTTTAGCACCTCATCCATGGTCTTCCCCACTTGAATTTTAAATTTTGTTTTCTTTTCAAACAATATTATCTAAAACCCAATTGCTTTCTTATCTGACCATTCCTATTCTTGTTGAATGATATTCACAATAATGACTCAAATAAATAAAACCTCTAACTTCTCTTGAATAAGATATTACATCATCTATATTATCTAGAAATAGAATTATATTTCATAAAAAATGTCTATATAAACATTATATTCTTCCAATTCCCAACATTTCAATTACTATAATCTCTCACTAAAAATGAAAATGATATCAAGGAAATAATTGTGATATCTGATCCATATAATGGAGTGTTAATTATGAGCTAAAACAACCAAAGGTGTTTGGACCACATACTTGTAAACTAAAAATGATAGATTCATTAATGATATCAAGTAAAGAACCATACAATAGAAACAATATACAAAGATTATTTAACTATATTGAATAACATTTTCATGGTGTAATAATAGATATAAAGACCTCATAACTATCTAAAATAACTAATTTGACCTCATATATACTCTATAAAACTTGAAAATCACTATCATTAATGGAAAAATATGATAAATTATTGGGCACATGAGTATACATGTTTGATATGTGAGTCATATTTTTATAATAGAAACACATATTACTTTTTAGTTTAAAGTTAATGTTACAAAAACATTAATCACTTTTTCCGTGTTAGAAAAAATAGGCAATTAAGTTAAATAAATCATATAATCACCTACTTATATAGGTATTTTTGGTCCCACCAAAAATTAATTATATTCTATCATCCAGTGGAATAAATAATTTTTCATTTTCCACATCCCACTATTAAACTATGGTGAAAATTGATTTCTTATTTAAATCGATCCCCCATAATTATAGATAGTGAACAAATAAATTTTAATTAATAATTTTTTATAAAACCTTGAGGATAAAATATTTAAATTATACTATACATATATACAATACAACAATCCATAAAAATTTCCACCATAATATAGCATAATTCGATAAACTGACCATTAGACGGAGATCTCATTTCCTCTGATTGACCATCAAGAATAAGTTATCTTCTAGATTATATCCTCGTTGGAGGCTAAATTAACACTTTAAAAAGTATTCAAATTCACAATAGTAATATATATATATATATCCAAATGTCATAAATCTGAAATAAAAATATAGAAAATGTATTTCCATTTTTTGACTCATATATATTCCCTTATATAGTTTTTCAAAATCTTTCATCATATTCCGACATTTCTCTATAAATATTTGTATAATATATAAAAAATAAATCTTTTTATAGTTGATACAAACGATTTGATATTAATGGGTTTTTATGATGATTAATATTATCATATTGTTATAATTTTATTTACATTTCATTTTTTTTCATTTTTTTCATAAATATTTTTATTAAGAAATCCTATAATACATTTATATTTTTTTACATTGAAATATTCCACCTTAATGGTGTATGAAATTATTTATTTTATTTTACTGGTTTTTATGAAAATAAATCAAAAAAGGAATTTTACAATTAAAATATTGTGCCTCAAAAAGATCATTTCGATATAAATAAAAAAGATGTTGTATTAGTTTAAGAAAAAAGTGTGGCTCTAATATCTATTAGTGGAGATATTTATTAAAATTATAGAGATATGGTATGAGGTTCTATTTATATTATATATTTGATTCGCATTAATATTCCATTGTCAACATGTTTAATTTTTCTTTATTTATTATTTGTTAAACATAATCAATCTTCTTTAAGATATATATTATAACATTCCATAAATATCATTGTACATTAAAATGAATTGTGGTTGATTTATGTTGGGGTAAAAATATTCTCTAGTGGATTTTTTCCTAGAAAATATTTTCCAAACATTGTATATTGTGGATGGATATTAAGGCCTTATGGTGATTCGATTTGGGTTTCTAAATTCGAGTACCAATGTTGGGTTCTTACCAAGTAGGAAAGTTGGAATTCTAAATTAGTTTTTTGAAAATCATGTCACTCATGGATAACCCATAAATAATGAATAATGTTTCCTCTCAGTGATCTTTATCACAAACATTTTAATAAGGAGGGAATTCATTGATTGAAAAAGAATATTTTTCCAAAAAAAATCATTTCTAATAAAAAGTTAGATTTTACTAAAAAATGGGTTTTTATGTTTTGTTTCCACCATGTTGGGATAGGCTTTATTGCCACAAATAGGAAATAGTTGTATTTGATCCACTTCAACATCATCTAGATTAAATTTTTGATATATGATGAATCGGGATAAATTGGTTTTTTTAAATAATGATTAATTTTATGAAGAAATATTCTTGGTTAATGAATATATTCAAAAACATGATGTTAAAATAAATGAGAAATTATATAATTTATAAAAAATATATAAAATTACATTTTAATTTATATAAGTAGTTCTTTGAAATAATTTTTAGTAAATTTCATTATTATTATTATTTATCGACCAGGGATCTAGAATAAAATAGTCAATGTTTTTATGAGAATGATATTTTCAATAAAAAACCAAAACATAGATTCTAAAACCAATTTATTAGCCTCAAAATCAGTACTCTTGTATTCATATACTTAAATTGATTCTCTCAATAGAAAAAATTTACTAATTCTAATGAAATAATTGGTATCCATTATTTTTAATGTGAAATTAAAAATCAATCTTTTGAAATTGAAATAAATTAATGAATTTTAATTTATTTTATAAACATAATTAACTTTCGATTATTTGTTATCAAGATATAAGTGATCTATTGAAGTCCCATAACTCATTATTGTTACACTGAATGTTTTCAATGGATGATCAACTGATGCCTTTAATTTACATATAATTGAACTCAAGGAAATTTATGGAGTTAGTTATATAAATGTATTTTATTTATAGAATGGATTTCTGGAATAGAAGAAAAAGATGCTAAAAATATGATATTTAGTTTTTCATTTCCTCTATGATTTTAGGGTACTCACGTAGAATTTATCCTTGTTTATTTGATTATAGAATATATTGTTATGTTATTATTTATAAAAACTCAAATTTATATTGTTGAAAATTTTTATTTTCATCTTTTTGATATAAAATATTTTATGGATAAGATTCCACTTCATATAAACAGTGATGTTGATGATTTCCTAGTGGTAGTCTTCTTTAAATTTAGATTAATTAAAAAAGATAATTGATATAGAGAATCATGGTGTCAACATTCTAGATATAGATTTCCATGTGTGTATCTCGTTTCATTAGATTGGGTGATATAAATGATTTTCATAGTGTGGAATGTTTATACCTATGTTTTTCATGTTGAAGTAACTATAAATTTGTGTAAAAAGTAATAATTTACCTTGATAAAAACTTTTAACATAATTTGAATATTTTTTAAAGGGGTTTATGTCTTTATATCAAAAAATATATGATTTTTTATTAAATTGTGATGTTTTCGAATTGTATTGTTAAATTTATTTAGTTTTTTATATGAAGTAGGTTTATATACTTTATGTATTTTCATTTTTATAATCTTATCTACTTAAATTTTTATCATCCATATATTTTACATTATTCTATATGGAATTTGTTTGTCTGATTCTAACATATATTTATCCCCTCTAATAGCTTTTATACTCTATTATCTAAGAAAAAACTTGTTATCAAAGCTGATATCTATACTTAATATCATATCTATTCATATTGATTTTATTAAAAAAAAAATTAACTACTATTTTTTTACATTGTTTTATTTTTAATTACACTAAACTGTTTGTATAAAAATGATATATTTCTATTTATGTTCTAGGAATATAAATTTGAACATTAGAAAATGTGCTTTATTTCCATATTACATTTTTTATAGGACTTAACATTAAATACTAGGTAGATTAGATTAAGATGTTAATTATTAGTACTAGAGTAGATCAATACCTAATGATGAACAAAAATTAAAATATTCATGTTAATTAAATTGTTTCTTTTACTTGTGAGGTAAAATTAGAGTATCAATATAATTTTAGGATGTGAAAAACATTAGTTTTTTCTATGATGAGTAATATCTGTAGTCAAATATTATCTTATTCAATTATGAATGAAATTTATAGGAAATTAGAAATTAAAAATATTAAAAATTCTGAGGCATTAGAAATTAAGTGAGCTATGTTTAGGGTTTATAATCATATATTTTATTTTTTCAAGGTTAATATGTTTCATACAATAATAAATGGTTAATAATTTTTTTGAAACCCTTTTATAATTAAATTTAAATGTTAAACAATATCCATAAATATTTATCATTCAAGATACTATTTTAATAGAATATACTCATCTTGTAAATAAAAACTTTCCTCTTTTCCAAGAAACCAAATGACCATTAAGAATCTTTCCATGATATTATCGATGTTCAAATACATAAAAAAGTTTAAAATATGAAGTTATTTAAGAAACAAATGTTAGAAACAATAATTATTACCAAAATTTCATTCTAAATGTCAGTTAATTCATTGTGTTATGATAGTTGGAAAATCAATATGTAAGAAGAGATAAATAAATTCTAATAAATTGATTCTTGGATTTTGGATAAATTTACTTATAATACACTTTTTCTAGGATTCATTTCTATCTTCTGACAAAAGTGTGATGATAATGGAATAATAGTTCTTAATATTGTTAGACTCATTTATAAGGGTTATAATAATAAAATGTTTATTCACTATAGAGGAATGTTTTCTCAAGTATATAAAATAAAGTAAAACCATATTATATAATAATTTAAAACTCTTCCATATATTACTTTATTTAAAATGGATTAATAGAATTAATTTAGTAAAATTTATTTTCTAGAGGAAGTTTATGTTTAGTGTCTTCTATTTTATGATATTAATTTTCTAAAATATGTTTTAAGACATACCAAAGAATATTATGGATTCAATGATACTTTATATCCTAGTATGATATATTTTTTGAGTTCTTAATTCAAATTTAATTTCGTAAAAAAATTAGTATATACACTTTTTATCAAGAATTTATTAAATGAAACTATACCTAAATTAGTATTTATTGATGAAATTATTTTTAATTAAACCACAAATAACTTATGGATATTTTTTAGAACTTGTGAAAAGTTAATTTTAGATGAGTTTGATGTTTTAAAATCACTACTTTCGTGGATTCCAAACTACTCTAAGACCAAAAGAAACAATTTTAACTCAATATAACAATATTATAGATTTAAATAATCATTTTCATATTAATATTTCTAATAGAGTTTTTACTCTGATAGAAACCTCATATAAAATTAATAATAATGAATATGGGAGTTCAGTTAATCAAAAATTATTTAAATATATTATTGTATGTATAAATTACATGTAAACTATTCAACTTGAAATTATTTACTAGATTTTCTTATTTCTAATATTCCAATGAAATCTAAAAGGATCCCATTTAAAGGTAGTCAAAAAATCTTCTATTACATTAATATAATTTCAACACATTGAATATTTTATTCATTATGATCTAATTTTTTACTCAAGAGTTAAGATAATATTCATTATAGATATTTCATATTGTATCAGAAGATAACATCTCATAATTTTCACTTTATTAATATATGTTTAGTCTCTTGTTGTTGTAAAAAACAACATTTTGTTTCACATTTCATTATTGAATCTAACATTCTATTAAATGGAAGTTGGTAAACTCTGTTGTTGTGAATTAAACAAACTCTCACTAATTTGTTTTACGGTATACTTGAACTATGATTCTTTTAAAAATAGTGTCATTAATTTTTTAAAGAACCCAACGTATCATTTAGAAGATAGAAAGATATAAGGCACCCCTTTCTCTAGGATAACTCACGAAAAATACATATCATTCTAAAATTTAAAATAATATTTGATCACATTCAAGATATTTTTAATAAAAATTTATAATATAATAAATTCAAATACATTTCAAATAAGATGAGTTTGATGATTGTTGTGTGATCACATTCTTATTCATTTTTTCTATTCTATTAAAAAATCTAGAAAAATTTGTATAAAACTAATTAATTTTATAAAAATATATAAACTCATTATATATGTGTATTATATTTTCTATTAATATTTTCAATGAAAGTAAAATGATGTATTTTAAATATATTATAAAATTATAGCTTACAGAAGTACAATTGTTGATGAATTTAACAATATTTATCGAAACAAATGTTCATTTTACATAATGTGAATTATCATATAATTTTCACCTTTTCATATTTAATTATCACATATTTGTGTTTCAAAATATATTCATAGGGATTATTTTATATTAATTATATATATGTTTTATAATTTATTCTTAGATGTAATATTTTTTCTCTTATATATGAAAAAATATTTAGAACATTAACTTTATATATTCAAAAGTAACTCATACATATTTCTCATTTTTAATATTAGTTGTGAAGGGTGATATTAGAAATTATTCTTTTACCTTTTTAATGAATTAATATAATGAATTATGTTTTATATAATATTTCATTCTCTTTTGTATTGTTATTTTAATAATATGCATCATGTTTTCATTTACTCTTTATGGAATGTGGATTATTGTATTTTTAAACTATTGGGAATAAATTTTATATTTTTTGAGGGTATCTATGAATGTTAGGAAAATTTATCTCATTTTAAATTATATATCCATCTTCATCAAATAAATATTATCCGTATCTAATAATATATAAATTATGGATGTGTATTTTTAGGTTTTCCCTTAACTCTTTAGTTTCCTCTTAATAATTTCATTTTTTCTGTCTAATTTTATAACACCAATATAGGAGAACTATTTTATATCTACTGTTAATTTTTTAATTTGAAATGTTTTGAGTTTTCAAATTTATTTCTTATAGTTTCTTTTGTGAGGAAACTAATTATAAAATTTCTAACTAATATTTTTGTAATAGTTTTTTTGGTGCTTATGATTGATTAGGTTCCAAATATGGGAATAAATGTCTTACAAATTATGAGTTTAATGTTTTCTTGGAGTTGTAATTATTAATGATCATGTTAATGGAAGAGGTATATAGTTTAATTTTCCAAATATTTTTTATGTGGTTCCGTTACAGATATTTTTCCTTTTAATAGCATGAGATTGATAATGTTCCTACTATGGAACATGTAACTATTAATTATGGTTGTTCAATTTACTATTTCTTTGGGATAATTTTGAAGAGAAACATTGATAATAAATGGTAAAATCCATTGAATTATTTTGATGTAGTTCATTGATTGTTACCAAAAACTCCATAAATTATTGTACATTGTTCTAATTTTTTTATTGTATTGTTACCTCAGTTTTGTTTTTAACATTTAATAGTTTTATTTCTACAAAATTACTACGTTTTTATACTCGATCTTTTTGGAGATTACATATTCTTAAAAATTATTAATTTAGAAAAATATTATTTCAATTTCTACTTTAATTCACCCACTTGAAGATGTTAATCTGCTGTTGTTTGGAAAAAAAAAATAACATGAATCCTCTTGAAAGAATCTCAATTTTGGAACCACTATGATGTGTTTTATATTATAAAAAATACATGGATTTAGGTTTTATAAATATGAATTGTTATCAAAATTCTTTATAATAAACCCAGCCCCATTGAACTCGAATTATGATTTAAATTGCACCATAGTTACTTTTTTATGTGATATGTGTTATATATCATGAATGATCATGGTTAATTAATTTATATCGTTCTCCTATACTATAAAAAATTAATTTAAAAATAGTTTTTATTAATTTATGAAAAATTCATGTTAAAAGTCATTATTTTGAAATTTATATAAACCATTCAAAAAATATATTTTACAGAATTTTATTTAAATTATAAATAAAATTACTTTTTTAATAATTATATTATGTAATATTTTAAAAAATTATATGATGTATATTGATAAGAATATAAAAGTACTATATTTTCCAAAAAGATATAAATTTTAAATATTTATAAGTTCTTAATAAATACTATATAAATATTAAGAAATTTTTTATATTATAATAAAGCTGAAAGATTCATAATTATTTATTTATGTAATTCCCATAAATATTTTTTTTAATTATAATGTATTTATTAATTATTATTTATAAATTAGTCAAAAAACATTTCCCATTCACAACATTTAAAAATACTATACTATTTTTATTCCCTACATTAGTTAATTAAAGAGTATAATGTATTATATTTTTAGTAATTATATACTTCAATTTAAAGTGTTAAAATATCTAATATAAATTTATTAATGTGTATATAAATATTTAAATTCCAATAATGATGTATGGTTTAATTATTTTTATCCAAGAATATAATTTATATTATGGTTGTAAACCTAAATGTAAACATTGACTATGATTATTGAATATTCTGGGTTTAGATTATATTATAATTTAGGTATCTAAAATGTATTGATCAGTGGATAGTGGTACATTAATTTGGAATTATCACTATGATAAGGATCACCTGATAAAAATGATGGTTGTTTTCTTATTGAATCAAAATTTCCATGAGGGTATTACGGGTTTTTGAGATTCTAAAACCATAGAGGAAATGGTTTCATTTAATTTATTGATGTGATGTATTTATATATAGGGGAAAAAGTTTATTTAATTTTCATAATAGAAATAAATAAGTCATATAAATTATTATACATTCAAATGTATTGAACATATTAATTTGGTTGAAGGTATAGGATAAAAAATGGCACTAGAAACATGCAATTATATTGGGACTACATGAGATAATATGGTTGGATACATATAAACCCTTAATATAATATTGGTTAAATTCCATAAAAAGTGAATCTTTTCCAAATTATGATCAATCCAATGGGTTGATGAAGCCTAATATGGATTCCCTTACATTATCTTGAATAAATATAGAAAGATATGTGTGTTCTTATTATTTAGGTGAATATTCCTAGAATAAAGTTTTTATTATACACATTAAGGAAACTATATAAATTAGGATACTAGTGGAATTGAGTTGAGATAATCCATAGGATAGATTGGTTGTGGGGTTTTCCAAAAAATTATATTTAAAATTAATATATTCTATAATTGAACTGATAGTCTACCTAAATAGAAATGAAATGAGAAAAACACTAAAGAGTAAAATAGACTCTTGAAAAAGGGATCTCAAGTAGATGGTGTGTATGAAATAGTAAAATTTTTTATCATATTATTATGTGAATATTTAATTACTATTCTTATTATTTTATTATAATAAATGTTACTCATCAAATAAAAATTTCTATTAAAAAAATTGCATCGTCATCATCATATTTGACATTGAGATCAATTCTTGAAAATGTGTATATTAACATAATCAACTTCCTAGACAATCATATGATTTTATAATACATTAAATAAAAATATGAAAAATTTTAATCCCCAAAATGGTTGAAAAATTATGTTTTTGAAATAAAAAACTTGAGAAATTAACTAATGATGATGCTGGTCAATAATATAAAGATTAGTTTCATATGCCTAGAGAATATTGGACATATTTATATATATTTTTGTTTCTATGGACCTTAATAATATGAAGATCATGAAGATGTGGATTATTTTTGGATGATATGAATCCTAAAGTAGTTCTAAAAAGAATATTATTGACACAGTATATATTAACATTACATTGTACACTATTAGTGTAAAGTGGTTTATGGAGATTTTCTCTCAATATATTTCATTAAGATGAATTGTTATATAGGTGAATTTAATTGTTAATGATCACATTTTACGGTTCATCTAAACAAAAATTTCATATTATAATCATTATAAAAAATGATTCAATCATTCATTATTAATTATAATATGACATTATTCAATAATATTTTACCTAATATCCTTAATACGTTAAGGATTTCTATGAAGATCCTTGGTTTTCCATTAACAAATGAGATAATGATGTCACAAAAAGGATAGGTCAATATTTTATTCAAAAATAAAAAGGGAGAGGTTGTGGTTTCCCCAAATATATTTCTTCTAAAATTTATTATGTATCTTATAAGGAATGATTAAGTTCCCATGGCGAGAAACCTATATATTAGAGAGAAATTTTATAGAATATATGAATTTGTGGAGAAAAATTGGTTGAAATGGAACATGAGGTATTATTTTTACATAAATCAATTTACCTCTTATTAATGGCATACTATATAAACAATATAATAACTAACTTCTGTGGATATGTATTGGTGTTAAAGTTTAAAAATGATAAAATAGATATAAGTAAAAGTTTTCATTAAAATTATCAGTGAAATTATTGGTACATTAAGCAAGTGGATGTAACAGATTACTTTTAATCTAATTTGGATTTAAATAAATAAAATATATTTTAATATTTTTCTATTATGTAATAGGAGATGTTTTTTTAAAAGAAATTACTAAATAATTTTAGATGATAGTTTTGATAGGAATGGTTATTAATAATCTAGTTTAATAAAATGTTAAAAATAGTATAAGGAGAAAAATAATTTGAGATAAATTAGTGTATCCAAATAATTTGTTATGATGTGTTAGAAATTGTTCCTACAAACCAACAAAGTTATATTTTAATAAATAAAACAATACTTTAAAAATACTACCCCAAACACATAGAATAAATAATATTTTGTGAATATAAATTTTGACAATAAATATTTCCACAATGAAGTAAGTGTAATTTCATGAAATAAAATAATTTTTTTAGAGATGAATTTTATTGAAAAAATGGTTTCTCTGAGGCTAATAAGAGTACTTATATTCTTAGAGAAGAATAAAGTGAAATAAATTATGGTTTATACAAATAATTAAAAGTTTATGTCACTTTGAATCCTAAAATATTTTAGTGTTTGTGGTAAGTGATGATCATCATGTAGACAATGTATCACTAATGTATTATAAAAAGATATAAAAGTAAAAAAAATTAATAGAAATGTTTTACGATGCTAATAATGAGCATTTAATGAGTTAAAACCATTTAAATTAATATAATATATTAAATTCATAACATTTGTTTTCATGATGTAAAAACAAATAATATTATGATAAAATTGGTGAACATGAGGATTTCAAATTCCAAAATCAATATTATTAAAAATAAATTTCCCCAAATATGTCATCCCATTATAGGTCTTTTGTGAAAAGATTTATTTTATGTCCAGATTACAATGTTGATGGAATCACATTGTAATATTGTTATTAAAAAATAAAAAATGAATAAATATTAAGGCCTTTTAGGTAATATATTAGTGGAGATATGACTAAACTGATGTGTATATATATATATATTAGTATTCTTAAGTATGTTAATAAATATTTAAATATATCAGGTTATAGAAAATTCCTCTCTACATTAAAATTAATTTTTAATGGATTCATATATTTATCAAACATAAAAGTTAATTATTCTCTTAATGTATGACATTGAGTTATTCTAAATTTATAAACCCCAAATTTTAGTAACCAATTTTCTTTAAATTATATATATATCATTAACATTTCTTTCATATCTAATGATATATGACTAATATTTACTTACATAACTATATATATAAAAAGTAATTATGAAATTTTATAAAATAATAATAAATTCATTAATTATTATACTTAAACCATTATAGAAAAACTTTTATAAGTCGTATATTTATTTTCCACCAATTTAATATGATAATAAATCATAATATATTACTAAATAATAATAAAAATTTATTTTATTTTATGTATCAATATTGAATTTTATGAGAAATAAGTCTTTAGAAAAATTGTTTTATAATAACTATTTGTATTTAATTATGAATTATTTTTACACATATAATCCTATAGGAAAAGTAAACTAGTCCAACAAATAGATTTTTTCATATTGATACTATAATATTAATATATTCATTGAAAACAAATAATTTTCAATTTATGATACATGGTTTCATATTAATATAGTTGTAACATATTACTATAGAATGTAATGCAAAAAATTTAAAGTCAAATGATATTTTTTATTCATCATGTCATAAAAATAAACTATCAACTAATATTTATAAAATAAAATTCTGTTTTATGAGGCATTTATAATTTTGATAAGATTTTATTTAATTTTAAAAAATTGTTATCGTATTATATATGAATTATTTATTACAATAATTATTTTATACTAAAACGTTTGATAACATGTTTTATAATAATATAAAATTATTAAAGATTTATTTATTTTAATTTAAAAAATAATTCCTTATAGGTATTGTGCTTTATCCACAGAAAATGGATTTTAAATTTTGATAACATTGTTTTTATAAATATAAAATGGCACCCTTTAAAGTATTCTAATCATTGTATATAATGTTTATCATACATAAATTGTATTCTAATGTGCGTATTTAAAAGTAAAATTACTACTAATTATCATAATAATTTTATAAACAATATTTGATTTTAATTTTTTGATAATTAGTTATTAAATATTTAATAATAATAAAATGAAAATAACAAAAAATTATTATATTACAGAAAAATAAAAAAAAATTATTTTGAATAATTTACTTTTATATGTATTATATGATTTTATTCTAAAAATAATTATTGTATCTATGAAATAAATTTAAGAAAATATAATTTTTTTTAGAGTCAAAATTTTCAAACTATCTTAGGGAGATTTTTATGGAAAAATTTGAATTTTTAGTGATTAATAATAACATCCAGTTTTTACAACCACTATAAGTTTTCTATAATAATCATGAAAAATAATTTTCCTAAAATTTTAAAAACACAATCATGAATTTAAATATAATTCATTTATTAAAATTATTCATTTAAAAATAATGAACTTTATTTCAGTTGAATTAAATCGTTTTTTTCATTCCTATGATATATTTTATTTTAATAAAAAACTATATTTCTTCATTTAATTTGAATAACATATTATCAATATTATTTTTTGATGTGTTTAAATGATAAATAAAAATGAATCTTTAATTATAAATATATAAAATTATTATGAATAATGTTAATGAAAACAATTGGAGTAACTAATAAATTAATATATATTTTCCTAAAATTATCCTCCCAAGTGATTATATAAGCACCCTTTTCTCTTCACTTCCAAAACTCTTTCCTTTATAGAATGTATTAAAAAATAAAATTATAAAATTTATTTGAAAAATCATTGAGCATCTGTTCTTTGTAAAATTCACTCCTCCGATGTGTTTTCATTTCAATACAACAGAAGCACCTCTTGAACCAATCAATGTTTCATCATCCCTTGTTTCATTTACAATACTAATTTAAAAAAATATCCTTAAAATAAATTTTATGTACCACTATTATTATAATTCTATCTTGTTATAAAACATTCAACATATTATATATGAGATATTACACATTACCCTCATCAAATTATTTCCCATAAGTCATTTCTATATCAAATTAAGGGTTCTCATATCACTCATTCTTTTCTTATTTCATAATTTTTGTATTAAAAAAATTAAAACATTATTTTATTTTACTATATTTATTTTAATTAAATTTATTAACATATTTTCAAAATATGTTTCATGATATATCTCATATTCCCACTCATCAAAAACATTTACATATGTTGTTAAAATATCAAAATAATTTTTTTCAAAACCATAAATACTCATTTTAGTTCCCCTCTTAATCCCTTATAAAAATTGGTAATATTTAAGTGAAACCATTAACCATTATTAAATTTGAAACATAATTCATTTAAAAACATAAATATTAGTTTTTTATTCCCTTATATTAAATTCATTAGAATAACATTCCCTGTCAATAATGGTTTTAGGATACCTAAGTGAATTATAATGTTTTATTCCCACTTTTTTTTCAATATTCTTAAATGTTTTTTTAATAATTTAATATAACATTAAAAATAAAATAATAACATGTTTTTATTCAGGAATTATTATACCATTATTATTATAATTATATTGAAAGTAAACAATTATTTTTATTTTAGCCATTAAAAATAAGCATGGATATAAACACTTGTTTATTTTGCACTCGTTTGGTGAATTTGTTTACCTATTTAAAATATATACAAATATAATTAGTTTAAAAAATTACATTTAAAATACAGTACCATATCTAACAATTTTACAGGGACCACCAGTTGTTGCAATTATACCAAAGAAGTCCTGGAATGTTGAACAAAACAGCCTCAAATAAACCAATGAAAAAATAATAATGAATAGAGAATGATTATAAAATAGTTATAAGGAAGCATAAAAATTAAATAACTAGAAAAAAATTTCATACGAAACAAACTAATTATAATAACTTTAGTATTATTAATTTTATATTACATATTAAGTGAGTAAGAACTTGACGAATTAATTCCATTCAAAATATCAACTCTTTTGAAGTATTTTCTTTTATTTACAATAATCTATTATATGTTTCGGTAAATTTTTTAAATTTATAAATTACTTTTTCCCTTTATTTTTGATGAATTCAAAGTCTCTTTTTCTCACTTATGTTTTGATAGATCATACATTAATTTTTTAATAAGGGGTTTTCAGGTTCTTTATTTTGTTCTTGAGATCATTTTTCCTATCAACCATAATATATATGTCATAATATTTCCATATTTCATATATTATTTCTATATTGACACTATTTTTACTTTTCCATCATTTTTTACTAGGATAGACATACCATTTTTTCTTCTATATTTTATTTATTTAAAAACTAGTGAAGTTTGAAATAAAATTGATTCCAAAATATATCGTATTATATACGAATTTCCAAATTTAGATATAATTATTATGAAATTTTATATTACTAATAAAATAACTAGTAAATAATTATAATTTAAATTTTTTTTTATTATTATATATTTATAATGTATCTTGAAATATACATCCTTGTCAATTTTTATGATGGGACGACCTAACATTATTTAAACCCTTTTCATGATTTCATTTATATTTTAAATTATATTACAATAAATATTTATTTTAAAATACATTATTTATATTAAATTTTATAATAATTATTTATATTTAAAATCATAGTTATCTTTTATATCAATCTGATATTTATTTCCCCCTTAAAATGAAATTTTGCATATTTATTTTAAGTTTCTATAAAAACAATACAATTGTATTTTTAAGATATCAGAGATTTTTTATCTTACACTAAATTATTATTCATAAATATGAATAATTTATTTTATTCCACTAATTTTACTGTTTATCATGTTTTCATTCATTGAATAAAATGTTTTATGTATACCGATACAATGTCAAAATCATCCATTGATTAATTATCCCAGAACCTATCTATTTTTATTGTAGTAGAAATTAAATATCAATGAGATTTATAACACATAATATCCTTTAGTATTATTTATCATAAACTATCAATATATATATATATATATATATCCATTATTCCAATTTATTTTTTTTATGAATACCATATAAAACTTTCTTTTGACATAGAGAAGTTCACCTTCGTAGCCATAAATTTGATTAACTAGGGAAATTATTGACTATTCTATTTACCCACTATTATATATGTTGAATTACCATATACATATTATCTTTTTTAAATTTTTTTAATTTACTTGTTGCATGAAAATGTAGGGATGTATCATTATGATGAAGCGTGTCCCCAAATTTATATAGATATAAAATATATTAGACAGTATCTTATCTCTCATAAGATCCATATTAATGGAAATTGTGTAGTTGATCTATCCACAATGTTATGATGTCTTGGTGGTGAGCCTTACCCAATGATTATAATGTCTTATAGATAATCCCTCTCCTTTGATAATAATTACATGATTATGTAGGCACTAAATTCCTATTTTATAATGAAATATCTACCTCTTTGGACAGTGGTAAGATTCTCACTCAAGAGGTTTTGTTTCCCAAGGATTTCCTTAATAGATTTATGTTATGGATTTAAAAAAAATCAAATAGAAATTTTATTCCATGATATAAAACTTTTCTCTAATCCATCCCGATCTATTCATATGATTTCATATTCATTATTCTTCAATCATTAAATTTTTGTCAAGATCATTACCCTCTATTGTTAATGGTCTGATGATAAATACACAACGTTTCATGAGAAATATTTTACCCAATAATAACATTTAAAATCTACACTTTTTAACATTCCCATATTCCCCAAGTTGATCATATGTGTAAAAATTGTTTCCTTGATTTATAATGATCTATGATAAAGGTATTGATTAGTTTTTATAATTTAATTATTTAAATTTAACCTAGTTCTCAAAGACAGTGGCCATTAGATTTTAAGATTTTATTATAATTTAATATTTTGTAAAAAAATGTATCTATTTTTCACTAGATCTATTAGTGAGGGTCTAAGATACTTTATTTGGAATTAACGAATCATATGATTATTTTTTATAGTTAGGTTTAATTTTTTTATGTAAATCCTTACACACTAGCTCTAATTTATATGATAATTATAACTAGTATGATCAAATATGGCTATATTTTACAATAAATTTATGATATGACATAGTAGAACCTCTCAATAGTTTTTGTTTATGATATATCTTTTTATAATACCATGGTTCATGAAAATTGAATAAAACATTTATAAGAGATTTGAAATCACTAAAAATTGAGAGGGTGTAATGTTTTTATAATGGTGGAATATAACAACCTTTAATATAAATTATTGTTTTCCTTGAAATGTTATATATATAATGCATTAATTTTTAATTATATGATCCCATAATTTCATTACATAATAATTTATATTTGAATTATTAGTGAAATATTATAAAATGTAAATAAATATTTTATCTAATATAATTATTGTATGATAACATTACTAATTATTTCTCATAATTATTTATTCCCTAAAATAAATATTAAAACTATTAGTATTATATTGAATAATAATAAACCTGATTTTTCAATTCATGTATAATAATTAAAATGTATTATCGATTATTATTTAGAATCGTGGTTTTATAAAATATATTTAATTTTATTTTTTATTTTTTATATATATACATTTATTTAAAAAATATATTTTTTCAGACATAGTCTTATTCTCGTACTGATTTTTAATTTTTAATTTATTATTTAAACCATAATTGTAAACAATGTGTAATACATGTTTTAAAGGTCATTTAATTATGAAATGAAACTTTTTCAATTAATTCAACAATGTAATTGTCAAATGACATTTAATATGCATTATAAGATATATATCACAAGTTTAGTAATTTTTTTGACTAAAATAATAATTTACCAGTTATTTATAAAATAATAAAAATTTCATTTAATTTTTATTGATTTTTATCATATTCAAAGTGAAATTTTTATTACTCAACAAATTTACACGAAATATTTGAAATAATATGTTTTACATTGAAATAAAATTATGAATAATTTAATTTTTAATATTTTGAAAAATATAATTCCCCAAGTGTATAGAAATTTATTATCAAAAAATATTAATTATATTTTTAAAATTAAATTTTTATTAATGTCAAATGGTCAATGGCAAAACATGGTAATCATTTAATATAATGACCACCACACATAAAATATATTCTTAAGAATATATTCAAAAGAATAATTATTTTCAATTAGAAGATCATTTTTTAATTATATTTTTTGACATGTATAAATAATAAAATCTAAAATAATTAAGAAATAATAACAAAAAAAATTTAATCACACCCATAATGAAATAAATAGTTTATAATATGACTTAATTATTTTTCTATGTATTGTATGATTTCATTTCAAAGATAAATTTTTTATATATTGAATTTTAATATTTCAAATTGAGATTAATTTTTGAATCATCATAATGAAATTATCTTAAGGATAATTGTTTATATTTCTTTTGGATAAAATTATTTTTTATGAGTACTAAAAACCTTCAATTTTTAAAAATGGGATAAATTTTAGAAAAAAATCATTATTAATATTAGACTCTAAAATGTACTCAAAAAATGATTATATATATATTTTTATCTATTAAAATAATTTATTTAAAAATAAACTAAATTTTAAAAAATATAAAACCTTTTTCAATACATATGAAATATTTCATTCAAATTAAAGCATTTTTAATTTGTTACACAGTTTGAAATATTTACATGATGAATTTCAGTTATGGGTTCATAAAAAAAGAAAATGAATCCTCCATCTATTAATCCCAACATAAAAAATTCAAATGAATTATGAAAATTAATATTCTTGGACCCAAATAATAAAATAATCATAAAATAAATCTTAAATTTCACTATATAATGACTATATAATAACATATTTCTCCTAAAAAAATTATTTCAATATAACTACTCAAATAACTCACTAAACATGCCTATAGACATCCATAGTCCTGTTTTTATACAAAATTCAATATCCATGGGATATATACTTAATCCAAATGAGATTTATAAAAATGATATTTTGGGTTTTTTATCCCCCCAATTTATTTTAATACTATAATTTTAAAATATCACATTAGAATCATATTTAAATTCATATATTAACATAATTTAATTGACTTATTATCCTCTTATGCTCTATATATGTTACATTACTGATTCCCTCTCATTAATTCATTTTTCATATTTCATTACTATTTCAAAATAAGGGTTCCCAAATCTCTAATTACATTCTTATTTGAAATTATTTAACCATATAAATATTTTAACCTCACTATTTGTTTCTAGGGTTTTATTTACACGGTATTAAAACATTTTTTCCCTTTTTCAAGAGATATCATCCATGTCCTCTATTTGACCATGTTTTTATAAGATATTTCTATATAGAAATATAGTTTAGATGAACTATTGCATTTCATTTAAATTTTTCTATTAATCATTTCAATTACCTAAGTATTATTTTATATTTACCCAAAAATAAAATATTAATTATAATGTAATGTTTATATAAAACAGAAAAAATTTATTTTTCTCACATTATGTAAACTCTTTTGAAAAAAAATGCTCTCATGAGGTGGTATTACACCACAAAATATTATAATGATGTTTTATTTTAAATTATTCTCAAATAATTTATTTCATTACTAAATATTAAATCAATAATCATAAAATACTGTGTTTTTAAGGGTTTATTATCATTATTTTTAATTATTTTGGTCAAATTCTATTTCACCATCAATATATCTATTTTGTTTCTACAATTATAATACTCTTACTTTGTTTCCTATATGATTCATTTCAATCAATTTTTAGAGAAATCCATTCTTTTATGTATCCCTTCTATCCCCATATTATGTTAAAAAAATACTTAATTGAAATGGGTGTGTTTTCCAAAATTTATCATCCTCGAACTGCTTCTTCTACATTAATTCTATTAAAGTTAAATATATTTTTTTGAAATTTATTTATTAAAATAATGTAGTTAAATAATTTTAATGTACTATTGAAAATTATACTTGAATGAAACTTATTTCATTGTTTATATGACAACACTAAGTGTTATGAATGGTATTTTCATGATTTCAACTCCATTTAACACTCTATTTCATAAAAGATTATTTTTAAATAATGTATTTATATTTTATGTTGTAATTACTATTAATTCTTATGAGAATTTTATTCTTTTAAAAAATATTATAAATTAGAATTTCAAAAAAAAAATCTTTATTTATTTATTTAAACGTTGAAAAAAACTATGAAATTGTATTCTTAAATCATATCAATTTTTTTCTAACTTTTCAATATTCTATATCAATATAAATAATATAATTATTATACCCATTACATGATTTCTCATGATATAATTCCTTGAATATTGTCTCTCTCATAAATATATTTTATATGAAAATGATCCTCTAATACAGTATCCATGTTCCTATATTTGTGAGACATAGTAGAAATAAAATATCAATTCAAAAAAATATTGAATCGAAAACGTTACATTTCCATATATTCATCAATTTTTGAATACAAACTTTCTTATAATTCATTTCCTTTATAGATACCACATATAAACTTTATTTAATTTAAAAGAGTTCACTGAGATTATAATGCATTATATTGACTATGGATATTATTAATGAGAGTATATAGACATTATTATTATTGGTTTAAATACTGCGTACTAAATTTTCTAAATTAAATTTATTTAGATACACATAAATATTATTTCCTTGGATGATGGTTTAATTTCAAGTTGTCAATCATCATATTATTTTAATTTATTTAACATCTTTCATATCCATTTAAAACACACATGTAAGGATATATCATTATGAAAACAGGTGGTCTTGTAATGATATAAACCTTTAATTCATTAGGAACTATTTTATTCCCTATTGGATCTATACGGTTAGACATTAGATAGTTAAAAAATTATAATGCTATGTTTTCAAAGAAAAGTTACTTAACATTGGTTTATGATGGAGTCTCATTGATCCTTGAACTATGACTATGATTTCATAGTGGTCAAGATTGAACTATATTTTTTTTATAAATTCATTTATATGTTAAATATTACAACACCATTCTTAAATAAATTTCATTAAAGATAGTGGTAAGAGTTTCACCTGGGAGGTGTAACTACTCGTGGAGTTATCTAATAGTTATATTTTATACTTTTGAAATTATTATTTAATGAATTTTATACTATAATATATGAGTATATTCCATTGCCTCTTGGCCACATCTTATGATTTCATAATCATATACCTTTAATCAAACGATTTCAATCGTGATCATTTCTATGACATGGTCCACTAATAACTGTTGTATGTTTAATTGATAATTTCATACCCATACATAACATTTAGGATTTCCCATTTCTTATGTTTTCCCCATTCCCCTGTTTATTTTACATATTAAAGAAAGTTTTTTTGAGTTTATAGTGGGTCTAAAATAAAGATTTTGTTACGTGATATTCATTGATAATGTCTTACATAGATTATTCCCAGATTCAATAATTTCTTTTAATATGGAATTTGGTTGTGATGTCATTATATATTTAAAAGTTTATACATTTTTTCCAAAAACAATAAGTCTTATTCTAGAGTGCATTACCTACTCAATGTTCACAATGGATTATTGTAGTTTATCGGGATATATGAAGACTATAATGGGTTAGTTCTCATAAAAAGATATGGAATTCACATAGAAGGTAAAAAAGTAGTTATTTATTCTATAAATCCAAACATGTATACCAAATTGAGTTACATATATTATTATTTTTTCATGATGGGGTAGAATATTTCATATTAATTCCCAGTTACATGAGGCAGTCCGGACAACTTGAATCAAAACCTTCATACATTGATATATTAATAACGAAATCCATAAGGATGGTCTATTTAATTTATATAAGCATATATATTTGTAAATATATTCATTTATATCTCATAAATATAGGATTTATTCTAAAAAGTTCATGGGTGTTGTAAAAGCATTGGGTTAGTTCAAAAAATATATTTTCAATAAAATAAATAGTTTAATCCATAAAACTATATAAAAACACCCAACAATATCAAAAAAATAATCACTAAAATTGAATTAGTATTTAATTTAAATATATAATTATCTCATTTGTGGCATCCTTATTGATCAAATTTAATTCATTAAACTTTTTCGTTATCATTTGAATAGAAGATCTAACTGAGTATTCCTCTAGGTATATCCACATGTGTTCCATGAATACCCAAAAAGGATTCATCATGTCCTATATTCTACCATGGAATAATTGAGTTCTTTATATCATTCAAAATTGTTCAAAAAAATTTCTCTTATTCTCCCTCAAGGTTATTGAAAGGTAGAGAAGGGAGAATTCCCTCTAGGTATTTAGTGAATCATAGATATTTTTTCATTATAAATTAAACATCTATATAAGAAAGAGATACATTATAGACTATATGACTATGGTTAAAAAAAATTTAAATAAATAAATTATGTTATCGTATTATTTAACCTATAGAATACCAAATTTAAAAATAAATATATTATAAGTTTTAGATAAAATGACCGGCTTTAAATATTATTTCATTTCTTTAATGAATAATTTTATTTTTATTTAATTTATATTAAATAAATAATTTTGTTAAATCCTTTAACTTGTCCCAAATTCTATCACATAATTTTTTAAACCTTCAATAATATAATATATTCATTTAATGAGACATATAAATTTTATATTCACTACTGTAGAGAATAAAAATTTAAATTTTGAATAATATTCATGTATCTTGAAAGAATATTTGTTATTACTATAATAACCAAACTTATCTAAGAATAAATATTATTTTTTTTCTTTTGAAAAAATAGACAATAGATTAAATTCAACTCAAATATTATAATATTGAATATCTAAATATATAATTTATATGATTAGTAATTACGTGAATAAATATTATTCTACTAACAGGTGAATAAATTAATTCTTAAATTTAAGTTCAATATAATTTTATGATATTATGGAAACAAATAGAGTGTGAACATATATGGCCTTTATTCAATTCAATTAATTTTAACTTACCAAAATTCCAAGATCATCGTCAAGAGAAACATCAAGGTTACCATAGAGAATAAAGTGTGTACACAAACTACAATAACCATACTACAAGAAATATTGTGAAATATAATCCTTTCTTCAATTGGTAGCTCATAAAGGATAGATAATTTTATTATCCCATATATAATTGATTTATCCTTCATTAATTTTTTTTTAAAAAACTTCACAATAAATTACAATGTCCATAGATTTATTCAAATGGATCTATTTCAATTAAAGGAATAATATATCTTCCCCAGTTAATATTAAAGGGATAAGTCATTTCCTAATAATTCAACAAATTCTATATCCCTTATGATACCCCAAATGTATGAAACCTCACAATTGGAATCTGTCATTATAGTTTTTTATAAATTAATATATTCTATTTATTATACACAATAATAATGATCACAACTCTTGGAACGAGTACACAAGCTCATGGACTCAAATATAAAATTAGACATAAAACATATAAAATTCCTATTTGGGGGACTATCCTCATGACCTATATTTTTTATATCTCTAAATAAGAACATCAAGAGAATAAGTGTAAATTTGTATGAGCCCCCAAAACCTAATATTCAAACATCATTTCTGTCCCATAAGATTAATATATCAAGATGACAGGAAAAATTAATTTAATTTTACTATCTTAGTATATCTATTTTCTTATTGTAGTGGGTAAATAAGATAATACTTTTATGTAAAGAATATTCCAAGGAAATTTAGCTTTAATATTATACCAAATAAACATCAACATATTATATATATATATATATTCACATTATTGAATGTATAAATTTATTTTAATCTAGGGAATCGACTCTGATAGAGTCCCACTTATAGTGGAGCCAACTATTAACAATTTAGAAAACAATATATCTCGCATGATATTCATCTTCCCACTAAGGTTTGGTTATAGTCACTAGAAATCAATTTTTATTTATATTATAAATTAAAACATAGTCTCTTTAAATAAATAATTTTCAAGATATTATAATCTCGATTAATTAATTTCTATCCTCTATCAAAAATTAGATATCATATCTTGCACTGTTACCATAATATTTTCATAATTTTTTATTTTAATAATACATTACATTCTTTTTAAATTTTAAATATATATATAAAATAATTGTTTATTTTATGCTTCTACATTAGCTATATCAAAATCCAAAACATTCTTAGTATTTTTAGATATTGAAATCACTAGATCCAACCTGCTCTGATTTCTAATCCTTGTAGAATAATTTTCATATTAGATAAAATTAATCTAATTTATATCTATTTTTCCCTTTTATATTCTAATTCACACTTATCTAAGTACCTGTAACATATCCCTTATAGGTTTTCAACTGCTATTGAAAACATTTGACCACTACAATATTTAATTCTATATTTTTTGGTTATTTCAAATAAACATTTATTCGTAGAAATCCTTCAAACTCAATATATAACTAGGCACACAAGATTAATAAAATTGATAAATCGTATGTATTTATACACATAATCTAAATATTACAAGGTTTCAAAACACACTATAATAGTGTGACTTATGCCATATAACATAAACAATAATTATTTATGGGATTATTCAATTTATTATCTATAAATAACATATCAATATACATATATATATATATTCACTTTGTTGGAAGAAAAAAAAGATCATTATTTGTCAATATATTCCACTATAACAAGGGTTAATAATTAATTTATTCATTAGATGATGAATTTATTTTACTTCTTCTAATCTAATTGTAACTGTAATATCAATTGTCTATGTTTTTTCAGTGCACTTCACTAGAAAAACAATGGTAATCCCCTTATCCACTTATACACACGTGGAAAAATATTAGTAAATTATTTGAATATTTTTTTATTCTTAAATGGATCCATTATATATTTATGGTGTAATCATGGTATAAGTATTGATTTTAATCCCTGAATAATATACCAGATAAAATAATTATAATTAAACCATGTCTCTTGTATTTTATCTTTCCCATGTATATTTTTTGTTGAACAACTCCATATATATGTCTTAATGACTTTATGATCCTATTCCAACTCATGGGAAATATAAACCTAGAATTAATTTGTGAATAACATATTCACATAATATAAATAAGAATCATTCACTCTAAAATAGATATATGGTCATATATATTGACTAATACTTTTCTATCCTAAAGATTTATAGAATATCTTAAGTAGAATTTTTGATTTTTAATTAATAATGACATTATTTTTAATTGTTTCAAGCTAATTTATAAAATAATTCATAATAGTGATTTTCATCTAAGAATATGGGTTTGTGAAATAATTGATTTATTAAATACTATAAATTATGTGATATCAGTTTTTCATTGTGGTTGGAATATGGATAAGTGTTAAAAGTGATCATTATGAATCATGAGTTGACATTAATAATAAAATATTTTCTATAATTACAACAATCATATTCGATCCTCCTTTTACTAAAACTACTAATATGATGTGTATAATGACATGTGACTTTTTGAATTAATGCGAAATATATTTCAATGACATATATATACTTGGTTTTGATATTCATTGGCTCACTCACTTAAATATCATCTTATATTTTTTAAAGAATATTATATATTTAACTTTTATATTAACTAAATATGTTAATTAAATATATTAAAGAATACAAACATATCCCATGATTCATTATAAAATAGTGTATTTATATCCTTTTGAACTTACACTAGAATCTTTTTGGCTTATCAACTTTTAAATTCAAACATTTTCTTAGCCTAAAAAACTAATAGTAAATCATTTAAAATTACTAAGAGTTTCATATCCAATGATTTCAAAAACCATTCATGACATATCCTAGAAATTTACTTCTTATTATACATGAAAATGAATTTTATTTCCCATTTCTGGATTATATGTGTCTTATATATTATATTCATTATTCATTAATGATTTTGTAAATTTTTATTCAATTTTAATTGAACTAATAATTATCTATGATATACCCGAAGATAATTAATTTCAAACATAAATAATTTACCATTGTTTGATAAAAATGAAACTAATATAATGTTTTCATAACAAACAATAAAAAATATTATCTTTAATAACATAATATTATTTCCACATTAAAATGTAACTTTTTTATCTTTTACAAAAAAATAAATTAATTACATCCAAAACATTATTATTCAATTCTCTCTTATAATATTTTTTTCATCCATGGTTCCTTTATTCATATTTTAAATATATAATCCACATATATTATTTAGTACCTGTAAAGTGAAACGAAAGTTATACATCCAACGTGATTCAGTATAATCTGTATAATTAAATATTATTAAATATAATTCTTCTTCTTGTTGATTATCTTTATATATGTGAATCAAATGACATCCTATTCAATTTTCCCAATCTTTATCACTTTCCTCTATGAAAGACATTAAAAAGAAATCACTGACTTTGATATTTTCATTAGTCATTCAAACTTCTCCAAAAAAGTATTCACTATATGTAATGAATAACAAAATCACCATATATCTTTATTATCTTAGTAATCCATTTTCAATATTTTCATTAGTATCTTGTTTAAATAATTAATTTTGTAATCCTTAATAAAAATAGATAATCTACATAGTAAAGATAAATTAATTGTATAGATGGATAATTCAATATCCATATAGAACCCAAAAATTCTTAATTTATCGATATATCCTTTCAATGTGTGAAAATGATCATGGGGTGAGTTACCATAATTTTGTACACATGTATAGTATAGTGAAAATCACATTTATCATTTAAATCTCTTTCTCTTTATGAATTTATTAGAGATGATACAATGTTGTGTATCTATTCATATCCCGATGAAACAAATTCATTTCACAAGATATATTCAATATCATAATGAATCATGCATCTATTGAAGCCTCTGTGTGTCTCATACTGGTATCCTTCTCTTATTCACTCACATCTAGTGGTATCAGGGTAGATATAGAGGATTACAACCAATAAAATTCATTTTTCTGTAGTCCTGTAATGCATGTGATCATATAAAACACTTTGGAATCTTTTTCTTATGATGATATTCTAAATATGCAAATATTATCACTGTGATTAAGAGGTTTTACATTAAATATTATGAACTAAATAAAATATTAATTTAGTGATTTATACTAATTACTAAAAGAGATATGATTAATAATTTCAATATATCTCTTGTGATTCTTAGAAATACCAACAACCCTCCCCATTTGATTCAAAATACCCATCCTCTTAGGTATTCTAGTGGAAAGGATAAATATTTCTCATCTCATAAACTAGATAAATGCCTTATAGAATTTCATAAAGGATTTTTTGTTTAACGTATTCTATCCAACTCCATTAACATGTAACTCAATGATCTTTTGAGTGGACAACCTGATCATAAAATCCTATATCAGATTTCCTCAAACCATGCCTTTATGTTACTAAAGCATGATAGGGAAACATTTCTTTATCTTTGAATGGTTTTATTAACTGATAATTTTCATTATAACTCCATGAAAATTTAAATTTCCAACATGAGGGCTTACCAAAACAAAAACAATGTATATATTCAAACTCATGGGATGGAAGGAATTAAAATGGATAAATATTTTTTTTTTGTGTTTTTATTAACTAATACATAAATATCCTTTAGTTCACCATTTAAATTCTTATTAATTTTATATGAAACATACATCATAATTAATAATATCTGATAATATAATTTACACATTATATATTTTTTATATAATATTTTATTCTATTCATTTTTTACCTGTTAAAAACATTATTCCTTAAAATGAACAAGCAATTACTACACTTGATAAAATAAATCTAATACACATTTATTATTTTATTCATACGTTAATATCAATTAACTATTAATACATGAAATCATTTACAAGTTCAAATTAACTGTACTACCCATAAATAAATATATAAAGATGAAAAACTAAAATAAAAATAAATGTGAAATGATCATGAGTAGTATCTGTGTGTTGTTTTATTAATCATTAATAATCCAACCATGGTCGTAGGGAAAAAATCATTGACCCTTGGCATGGAATGAGTTGAATTATCCACCATCCCATGTGTACCTCATCATTTGTATTCGTCTTGGATTAAGTTGTAAACCATCCCCAATTGTTGGGAACTCCATTATTTAAAAATGTATACTCTCAAGAAATATTTTCATGTTAGGGGTTTAGGGTTGCATAAAAAGAATTGTACTTATAGATACATAAATAATAAAGGAGGGGGGATAATTCTATAATCATTATGTTTAATTTAATAATTATTTAAATAAAATTCAAAAATTTAACACACCCATTGGTTGGTCAATGGGCATAATCCTTCACACAATGAAATTGAAACCATATTTATTGAAATCATTCATTTAAATTTATTCCGTTCAAGATTAGTTTTATTATGATGATATATAAAATTAATAAAAATTTAAGATTTATCTTAAATCTAGTCTAACATATAGCCTCATAGACTATTTAAGGATCTAATAAATTATTGTTAAATAAATTAAATTAATTTTTATTTTGGCTTAAAATGCTAAATTACAGGACGTGTAATTTAGAGGCCCCCTTATATATACTAATAGTGTATTATGAAAATATATTCTAATAAATTATATATATCACATGATATCCATGATTTTTACCATTCACTAAAAGATATATAACTCCATATTATGTGTCGTTACAAACACTATTTATTAATACTGGTTGTAAGAACTCGGATCTTCATTTCTGGTATGTTTTTCCCTTTTCAAGAGTTATTGAGAAAAGCGTAGTTTTTGAAAAATTTTGAAGTACACATCGTGTACATTATGAGTACACATTGTGTAATCAGTTACCAAGGCTAGAAAGGTGTTTGCCCTATAGCGTCCATGCACAAGGCTTTCTATGGTGACATAGAGACCGCTTAACGTGGCGGTTGGTGAAGGCAAGTACATGCCAGGAACATTCATTTTTTTCATTAAATGCACTGGGGTCGTGTCTGATGGATAGAACCACATCTTTCTATATTTGGTTCATCTGAGAGTGAGAGAACAACATTGATCTTTATTCGAGCTCCCGATCGAGCAACTGTTATCCAAATCGATCATCATCGATTGCGTTGGAATCGCATCATCAAGCTCTTACTTCTATTGGAGATTCATTTCTGAATTCATTCTCTTTCTGAAGTTATCTTCGGTTAAGCATTTTTATAGTTTTATAGATCTATAGTTTTCATGGGAGATTCAATGCTTGAGGTTCATGTATATCAATTCTACAACACTGAGGTAAGTGGTTTGTTCCCATCTGTTGAAATCCTTTGAGTTATATGTGCAAAAGTTCCAAATCCCATTGAACGAGGTATTGTGTGTTTACTGTTTTAGCCCTGTAGTTTTCCTACCATGCTTTTATGCTTGAGTAGAGGGTAATTGAATGTGAATAGGGTGAATTGATATGATTTAGATGTGTTTTACCATGCATGGTGCTTGTTTTAACTATTTGGTCTATTTTTCCCATTAGGCTGCTATTTACTTTCCATGCCTAGTATTTGTAGGATGGAGTGAGTTTTATCCAGCATAATATTATGATATAGATTGTTAACCAAATAGTTCTTGAGGTTTAATTTTGCTGAAATTCATTTCCATGCTTGCTTGGATTACATAAGGTCGTGAGAACCTGGTGTAGTAGACCATAGGGAGAATAGATGTAAGGGATTCTCTAGAGAGTCTGTTTTTACTCTAACGATGTGATACCACAAGGTGGAATTGATGTAAGTGTTTCCTCATAGTGTTGGTAGTTCCTCGATGTGGGCCATAGGGGTAATGTGATGTACGTGCTTCGCCATATCACCTTTAGTTACGTATATGAGACTACAGGGGGAATTGACGATGAGTGCTTCCCCAGAGAGTCTATTCTAATACTAAACCATAGGAGTTAGACTGATAGTACTTCCCAGAGGGTTTCTTATGTTTCTAGGTAGGGCCAGAGGGGATAGGCTGTGAGTGCTTCCCAAAGGATAACCTGTTGTTTAATATGCTTCCTTGTGTTTCTAGGTAGGACTAGAGGGGATATAATGTGAGTACATCCCAGAAGGTTATTTTTTGTGATTAGCAACATTCTTGATATGTGAAATTGAATGCTTTAAAACTATGGAACTGTTTGCTGCTGAGTAAATCCTTGTTTACTGCTTCTTATTACTTATTCTCTGACATATATATATATACAATGACTGTTAGGCATAGATATTTTGGTGGTTCCCTACTGGGATTAGTCTCACACCCTATTTGGGTCATGCTTTTGGTCCCAAATATATTATATATCTACAGGTATAGATAAGGTAAGGTTCCCTTCTACTTCAGGTACTTTACTGCTTTGGAGTTGGAGATCATGGGAACATTCTTTGGCTTGTGATGTGGTAGAATTGTTCACTATTTTCTTGTACTTTGGTTTAGTACTTTATTTTGTCATTGTGACTTGATTTGCTGCCTTCCTAGACATATGTATCATTCATCATTATATATGTACTCTAGTTGTTTCTTCTTCGGTATTCCACTATTTTCAAGTTGTTTGACGATATTACTACTTCCAATATTGTATATCTGTTTGTCTTCCACTGTGTTATTTTACCAATGAGAGCATAGTTTCTCTACTATCACAACCAAGGCCCTCACTGCTAGTTAGTAACCTCTGACTTTATGAGTAATGTGCTTGAGGCCATGTGACCAACCTGGTATGGGGCGCCTTAGGGCAGCTTCCAAAACCGAGATATTACAAAGTGGTATCAGAGGAATTATTTTCTCATGACGTACTGTTTGGAGCCTATAGTCAGGGATATTATGGAATATGTACATGGTAATAAGTTGTTCTCGGGAGTAGCAAACCTATGTATAGGGAAAAGCCAATTTACCTTGTTTTTCAAATTTTCTGGTTTCTCAATTTTAAAGTTTATTTGATTTTCACTATTGTGTGACTCACAAGTATTGTGATGTTATTATGGATTTTGTTGAGGTTCTATTTCTATGGAAACCCGATGAGATGAGGGTATGTCGTCTCATGCATCATATAAGCACTTGATAGAAATCATATGTCATGCATACATTCCATGCCATTTAGGGACCATTAGTGACTGCATATTGTTGTGATAGATGTTGTTCTAGATATACATGATGTTGTGATAGATTCCTTGATAAAATTCTTGTTGTTTGATAGGGTATTGATTTTCCGAGGTTTTGCTGGAAGGAATTCCAAATCTTGGTTCTTGAGGATTTATGGGCCCTCATGGACCAGTATTTGTTGGCTCATTGCCATGTCTTTTCTTGTTGTAGAATGTAAAAGATTCCAAGAATTTATTCATACGGATTATGGGCCCTCACGAATCTGAATTTAGAACTTTGGTTTTCATTTCAATGTTTTTCTGGGATCTGGAGTAGTGTCTGAGGCTTACGGTCCGAAAAAACCTGGAATACATGTCATGTAGTTGTGACTACACACCATGTGTTCTTCCATTCGGGAAGAAACTATTTTTCTTAAGTACAAGTCATGTACCATATGTACACGATGTGTAGTCTCTAAACATTTCATAGGTTGTGTGGCTAGAGACACGGGATAGGGAAATTATTCTGGGAACACGCCATGTACTGATTGTACTCGTTGTGTCGGGATGACCGTGTTTCTATCCATGTGAATAACAAAAATGATTGAGAAATCTTAGGTTATACACGTCGTGTTAGTTATAAACATGCCATGTAGTGTACTCTTATAATCTGGCCGTGTAAATAACAACATGGTTTAGTGATATCTTTTCTAGTACACTCCATGTCCATCTGGAACACACTATGTAGTGTCAACCAAGTATCTGGTCATGTCACGAACAACACGGGTCAGTGAAACTCATCTACTGCATGCCGTTTTTGGCACAAACACGCCATGTAATCTCGTTCTAAGGAGAACTGTGTGGCTTAGCCATGTATAAGGTCTTGGGTAGGGGAAGAGAATTCAATTACATGTCCTGTGTAAGGACAACATGTCGTATGTTTGGGGTGTTAGATGACCCATTATTATTGAAGTACATTCCCATGTTAAAGGCTTAAGGGGACATGTTGTGTAGTCATTATAAACACCGTTTAGTCATGTTTTAAAAAATGTGAATGTTTTTTCCCATGTTTAATTCTTACTCTTCATGTTTTTAGTCCTTGATAGTTTTGTTCTAAGGTGTACATTTGACCATGAAGAGTAATGCCACCGAGATGTCATATGGTCATTTGCTAGTTGTTAGGTGGTGCCCAGACACCATATATGGCTGATCAGGGACTACCTACAGATCCTCCAGTTGTGACAGTCTTGTCACCAGCCGTTATACCTAACGCAGGTGATAATGCATAGTTCAGGGAAGGCTTTATGAGGTTTATGCATGCCTTCTGTGGGGTACCGCATCCTACCCCGTCTATGGTAGAGTTGACGCAGTACTTTCAGCTGCATCATCCTTCCACTTTCATAGTTAAAGGAGGACCCTAGGCTGCTGATTCATGGCTAGAATCCATGCTTTCTATATTTGAGAATCTAGAGATGCCTCCAGAGAGGAGTGTGAAGATCGCTACGTACATGCTTCGGGATTTCGCTAATAGATGGTGGTATGCGATATCAAAGGCTGGATGGCAACATGTTGTTTTATGGGTTGAGTTTCAGAATGCCTTCTAGGATTATTTTTATTCGGAGACATTGAGGGAGAATTGAGCCCATTAGTTCATGAGTCCGGTTTAGGGTACTTTTTCTGGTATGGAGTATTCTTCTCGGTTCACTGAGATGCAGCGCTTCACGCCTATTCCAAGAGGTGATGAGTTATTCTTGGTAAGCATGTTTGAGGATGGTCTGAGGAATGACATCTGATCATAGGTGAAAATTTTCCAGATGACTTCCATCACTTCTATCGTCAACCAGTCACTGAACACGGAGTGCAATCTGAGGGATTCTGGAGTTGCGATCCAGGGTTGTTCGACATCCGGAGTTAGTATTCATCCTACTGACAGCTAGAAGCACTATAGGGGGTCTTCAAACAGTGATCCAAGGAGACGAGACACTTTTTCTTGTAGCTAGGTGGTGTTCTACCAGTGCGGGAAGAAATGGAATATGAGGCCACATTGCACGAGAGACCCAGTGGAGTGCCGATCTTGGGGTAAGATGTGGCATCATCAGTGTTTCCGTCAGATCTTATTACCAGTAGCTGGTGAAAAGGGTTCTTTTATGACTCCGTGTTCATGAGCAGTGCCCCCCAGTTTCTCATCATTTTGGGATCTAGAGTTTTTTTGTCCATTCAGGATGAGGTGGAGGTTGTAGCTGCGGTAGTCAGTCACCAGGCCTTCAGCAATAGTTGGGTGAACCTACTCAGAGTGGTCAGGTAGGGTCACAAGGCTACGGTACATGCCATACTTTTGTTGTAGAGCAGGCCCAACCGGACCAGGATCCCGAAATTTCTACAGTTCGAGGTACGATCTTAGATGCCTCAGTTTTAGTTTCCTCTTGTTTCAATACAGGGGCTTCCCATAGCATTATATATGTTGCTATTGTGGAGAGCATTGGGATCTTCATATTTTCTTGTACTGATATCTTGACGATAGACACTTCATTGGGGACTAGAACGACTAATGTGTGATAGTGTAAGGAGTTCTCTCTATAGGATGGTGGGTGTCACTTCTTTTGGGACCTCTATGTCTTAAAGATGACAGACTATGATTTCATTATCGGAATAGACTAGTTAGTTCCCTTCCAGGTAGTTGTCGATTGTTATTTCCATAGGGTGATTTTCACATCACTAGAGGGAAGATCGTTTCTTCATAAGGTCGAATGGGATGTCCAGGCGAGTAGAGCGAGACCTGAGTGTCATGGGATGAGAGGAGTAACAGCCCATATTGCTAGTATATATCTGGATGACAAGGGGTGGATCGTTTTAGGGATGCCTTTCCAGTAGAATTTTTAGGCTTTCCTCTATTGAGAGAGGTGGAATTTTCTACTGAGCTCGTTCCAGGAGTGCACTAGTGTCCATTCCACCTTATTGGATGACTACACTAGAGTTACATGAGCTCAATAAGATGTTGGAGGAGTTGTAGGCAAAGGGAATCATCTGACCTAGTACTTATCCTTGGGGTTCACCTATTCTGTTTGCAAAGAAGGTAGATGGTACCCTTAGGCTTTGTGTGTATTATCAGAATCTAAACCCATTGACGGTCAAGAACCGATACCCCTTTTTTAGGATTGAAGATATCTTTGACCAGCTTCGATGAGCCCGAGAGTTCTCGAAGATTGACTTGAGATCCGATTACCATCAGTTGCATGTTAGACCGTCCAGTATACCTATTACATACTTTTGGAGTACGTATGGTCTATAGGAGTATGTAGTTATGCTTTCCGGTCTCATGAATGTTCCTGTAGTTTTTATGGGACTGATGAACCAAGTGTTCCATCCATACTTGTATTCCTTCATGGATGATATCTTGGTGTACCCTCACACTGGACACGACCATGATACCCATCTTGAGATCATTTTGAGTACCCTGATAGAGTATTTTTTATATGCTATGCTCTGAAAATGAAACTTTTGGATGGACCAAATACAGTTCTTAGATCATGTTATCTCATAGACAGGAGTATCAGTAGACCCAGAGAAAGTGATAGAAGTAGTTTCTTGGGTGAATCTGAAGAATGTCTTTGAGGTGTGGAGTTTTCTAGGGATAGTTGGATACTATCGGTGTATCATACATGACTTTTCACACTTAGCAGTTCCACTGACGGGTCTGAATAAGAAAGGTGCAAAGTTCTTATGGTCCAATTCTTATGAGTCATCCTTTTATGAGATGAAAGGTAGGTTGACTTCAGCACCGATACTAGTATTTCCATAGCCGGGAAAGAGATATACTTTGTACTATGATGCATTAGGTATCAGGATTGGAGTAGTGCTTATGCAAGGGGACAGAGTCATTGCGTATGGGTCTCTGTAGTTGTGACCGCATGATAGGAATTACCCAACGCACAATCTTGAGTTGACTGTAGTTGTTCATTCTATACGTTGTTGGAGACATTATCTTTTGGGATAGCATTTTTTGGTTTTCACCGACCAAAAAAGTATAAAGTATATATCCACTCAGAGTGACTTGAATTTGAGATAGTGAAGGTGGGCTGAGTACCTTAAGTCTTTTGACTTTGAGCCAACCTACATGCCTAGAAAAGGCAATGCAGTGATTGATGCACTGAGCATGAGGACTCAGATACAGGCAGTTTAAGAGGCTAGCAGTGAGTGGCAGCTTATGGCTCTGTTCTCTAAGATGAATTTGGAGGTGCAAGACAGACAGTGGTGGACTTTTCTTTCTTCTGTATCTATCACCTCTACTCTTCTTGATCATGTGTTAATGATGAAATTATTAGATTCTAAAGGGTTAGTCCTACGGGAAAGTGTGTCAAGAGAGGACCCTATTCCAGGGTGGACCATAGGTGAGGATGAGATCTTTCATTTTCATGGGCTCGTATGGGTATCAGAAAACATATGCATGGAGATGATGCAAGACATTCATTCCTCAATTAGAGTATTTCATACTGGTGTCACCAAGATGTATCGTTATCTACAATGTCAGCATTGGTGGCTAGGTATAAAAAGATATGTTTCCAGTTTTTTCATGAAGTGTTCCACCTGTCAGTAGGTGAAGGAGGAGCATGAACGACCAACATGGATTTTACAGCTGTTACCCATTCTCGAGTGGAAGTGGAATGATGTCATGATGGATTTCGTGACAGGTTTACCGAGGTCTCCTTGAAGGAATGATACAGTTTGGGTTATCATTGACAGACTCATGATGGATGCTCACTTCTTTCTGATCAAGGAGACCTTCATGGGTTTCCACACTCCATCATCTCAGATAGGGATGTCCGTTTTACTTCATGGGTTTGAGAGGGGCTTCAGAAGGCGTTGGGTACACGGGTGCTTCTGAGTACAGCTTACCACCCATAGACAGATGGCCAGTCTGAGCGTAGGATTTAGGTGCTTGAGGACATGCTCTAGACGTGCATCCAAAATTTCGGAGGATCTTGGGAGTAGCACATACCACTTTTGGAGTTTTCCTAGAATAATAGTTTATATGTAACTATCCAGATGCCACATTATGATGCTTTGTAGGGTAGCCCATGTCGATCATCCTTATGTTGGCTGGAGGCAGGAGAGGCAGCTTTGATGGGACCTCATCTTGTCCAAGAAACCACGGAGCAGATAGAGTTTATTTGAAAGTGGATGACTACTGCACAGTCTCGAAAGAAGTCTTATGATGATCAGAGTAGACGACCTCTAATGTTCGAGGTTGTGGATCTGGTTTTCCTACATGTCGTTCTGAGGATCGAGCACAGATGGAGTAGGATATAGGGTAAGCTTTCGCCGAGGTACGTCGAGGGTTTTGAGGTGTTGGAGAGAGTTGGGATAGTTTCCTATTGGTTTCAGTTACCTTAGAGGTACCAGGCTATGCATGATGTCTTCCATGTTTCTTAGATTCGATGTTACTTCTTAGACACTTCTCATGTTTTTCAACCCGAGGAGGTTGAGCTAGATGTGGACACCTCATTTGAGGAGCATCCTATATGGATTGTTGATCGCAGTACGAAGGTTCTCCGTGGAAGGTCAGTTCCTCTGGTATGAGTTTATGGCAACATGGGCAAGTAAAAGATGTGACCTAGGAGAGGGAGGTCGATGTATGATCACAGTGGCCAGAGCTGTTTGAGGATTCTTCTTCTACGCCTCCTTGCTAGGATAATTCGCTGATGAATTTTTTTAGGGGGGGGAGTTTGTAAGAACTTGGATCTTCTTTGCAGGTATGTTTTTCCATTTTATGCTGTTTTTTAGAAAAGAAAAGTTTCTATAAATTTTTAATGTACACGCCATGTACTCGGTTACTGCAGGTATCCATGTGTTGGTCGTGTAGCGGCCATGCACATGACCATGTGTGGTGACCTAGAGACCGCTTAAAACGGAAGCCAGTGAAGGCAAGTAGACTTCATGTATGTATAAATTACACACCCTTTACTTTTTTTTTCATTAAACGCACTAGATTCACATCTGACGGACAGAACCACCTCCTTCTAGGTTTGGTTTGTCTGAGAGTAAGAGAATTACAATGAACATCCTTCGAGATCTCAATCGAGAATCTGTTATCTAAATAGACCGCCTTTATTTGAATTGGAATAGCCTCAGTAAGCTATTCTTTCTACTAGAGCATCATTTCTTGATTCTTCTTCATTCTCAAGTTATCTTCCATTGAGAATTTATAGCGTTTTGTGTATCTACAATGTTCTTGGGTGATTCAAGGCTTGAGGTTCATGTATGTCGATACTACAATGCCTAGGTTGGTGGTTTGTGCCTTTTCATTGAAATACATTGAGTTATATGTGAAAAAGTGCCCAATACCCTTGATCATGGTATTTCTTGTTTACATATTAGCCATGTTGTTTGCCTTCCATGCTTTTATGCTTCAGTAGAGGATAATTGAATGTGAATAGGGTGAATTTCTATGCTTTGGAAGTGTTTTCCCATGCTTGTTGCATGTTTTGGCCATTTGGTCTAGTTTTCCTATTAGGTTGCTGTTTACTTTTGATTCTTCGTATTTATATGATGGATTGATGTTTATCTACCATGATATTTTGTTATAGATTGTTAGCAATGTAGTTCAAGAGTTTTACTTTGGCCAATATGCATTTTCATGCTTCCTTAACTTATATAGGGCCATGAGAACCTGGTGTAGTAGACCATAGGGAGAATGGACGTGATGGATTCTTCAGAGAGTCTACTTTTACTCTTAAGATGCAAGACCATAAGGGTAATTGATGTAAGTGCTTCCTGAGAGTGTCTGTAGTTCCTTGACACAGGCCACAGGGGGAATGTGATGTAAGTGCTTCCCCAGAGCGCCATTAGTTTCTGATACGAGACTATAGGGGGAGTTGAAGATGAGTGCTTCCCCAGAGAGTGTTCTAAAGCAGAACTAGATAGGTTAGACTGAGAGTACTGCCCATAGGGTTTCTTGTGTTGCTAGGTAGGACCAGAGGGGATAGGCTCTGAGTGCATCCCAGAGGGTTACTAGTTGTGTTATTTTCTTGCTTTTGTTTCGAGGTAGGACTTGAGGGGATTGGCTGTGAGTACATCCCAAAGGGTTACCTATTTGTGATTAGCTGCATACTTGATATGTAGAATAGAATGACTTGAAACTGTGAAAATGTTAACTGCTGAGTACATCCTTGATTACTACTTCTTTTTACGTATTGCCTACCATATATATATTTATTTACTTCTAGGCGCATATCTTTTGTTTTTTCCTACTAGGATTTGTCTCACACCCTATTTGGTTCATGCTATTGGGACCAAACAGATTATATTGCAGGAGGTCTAGATAAGGTCAAGTGGCCTTATACTTTAGGTACTTGACTGATTTGGAGTTAGAGAGCATAGGACCAAGCTTTGACTTGCGATGACATGGAACTGTTGACTGTTATCTTATACTTTGGTTTCGTACTGTATTTTAGCATTGTGACTTGTTTGGCTGCTTTCCTGCACATATGTATCATGCATCATTATATATGTCCTCTGGTTGTTTCTTCTTCAGTCTACCGTAATTTTCTTATTTTTTGATATAATTAATGCTTCTGTAATTGTATATTTTGTTATCTTCTACTGTGTTATTTTGCCAATGATGGCATAGTTTCCCCACTATCACACCCAAGGCCCTCACTGCTAGTCTGCAGCCTCTGGCATTACGAGAAATGTACTTGATCCCGTGTGACCAGTCGGGTATGGGGCGCCTCAGGGCGGCTTCTAAAACCGGGATGTTACACCTGTGGTCAAACTGTGTAGTATCCACTTTTTGTATAGCCACATGAAACAAAATTTATATATTTTTAAAGTTTCATTTAAAAATAATGTGTATTACATGATGTACTAATGATGATTAAAATTTTTTAGTTGGCACTCAATATATGGTATGTAATAATATTGTGTATTGACCTGTACAACATAATGATAATTATTCATCATGATCCTTTTTTAGAGTGGTATATGTCATATGATTGGCACTCGAGTTACCCGACATGAATTCTATGTTTTACAATATTCTAATATTGTAAGAAATAAAAAATAACATTTTTTACTCCATGATATTTATAAAATAGATTTCCAAATAAATTTAATTTATTCTGTAGCTTGTGTTACATGGAACAATATGTTTTAATAAACCATGAAAAAATATTAATACTATTATTTAAATACAATTTTCATTACCTACCCATTATACATATACTAATGAGTATTAAAAAAATATTATATAATTATAATTTTTTTAAATAAATAACAAATATATAAAAAACTACTTGACTATTATTAAAGTCATTTTATGTCTGGACAAAGACATGTTTTCTTTAAAAATATTTTTTATTGCTCATTTGTGTATGAATAAAAAATTGTTTTCATGATATATAAATTTCATTTGATGTTAATCTTTAATGGGAATTGGGTTTCAAAAAGTTACCATTGTGGTAAGGGTTTGATGTTATAGAAAATATTTTAATTGGGATTTTTTATGATTATGATTTCAATGATGAAATATTATTATCTATTTATCTATTAAATAAATAATTTTTTTATCTTCTACTAACTACATTATAAAACAAATTTTCCAAAAAAAATTACTCTGTTTATATGATCATTATTCCTATGGAATGTTTTTAAATAATACCAACATTATTTCTCTCTTCAATCAAAAACATACTTTTATTAACATAATATGTTTTCTGAAAAAAATGATGTTTTATTATCCTATTAATTGTTCTTAAAGACATTTGTACCCATGTATGACATAAAAAAAGGGAAGCTTCCTGTTGTTTTCCAAAACAATTCTCATATAGTTTTTATTGAAAATGCGAAAGGGTAATTTGTTTTAATATGTATGGCATGAAAGGTAGATTTTAATGTCATGACCACTGAAATTTTAAAAAATTAATTTATTTTTGTCAATTTTGTTTTTCAAATAACATGATTTCAAAAATATTTTTCATTTTTAGTTTTAAAAATTGACATCCAAATAATGGTTAGTTTCATCATGAAATGTTTTAGGTGATCTTTCAAAATAATGTTCCTTATTTGATGAAATTATTTAATGTTAATAATGATTTAATAGAGATATTATCTAATTAAACCATCTTTATTAGAGGATTATAAGATTTATGTTTTTGATGATAAGATTTTTATGAAACCATTTTCTTTTTAACAGGTTATACTTTAAAGAAATGTTTATGAAAAACATATCTTTAAATTAGTTCTGATATGACGTATGTTTTATGATCTTATGTAACCAATATGTATGGTTTTAGTTATGTAATAATGGTTTTGTTAAATCCAAATATAGTGGTAACATTATAATCATGGAGGATGGTAACAATTTAACAAAGTATGTTGGTTATGTCGTGACCAAGGATGGTGGTCACGTTATAACCAAGAAATGGGGGGACATATATCTCACACCAATGCATTAAATAATTATACGTTATTCATAAAAACATCGATCATGTTAACATCTTTATGTGTAGTCCTTATTCTATGTCGAAATGAATATGAGAGGTCCATATTTAATGTAATTAAAAAATGAGTGAACATGTTTCAGTTTATACATGATCCCAATATTATAAAATTATTTGGATGCCAAAAATATATTTATTATGCCAATGTGTAAGATCCTGACCTATTCTGGAGTTATCTCAACTGCAATTTCATGTACTATTTGTTTTTTTTACTTAATAAAATTTGATTAGAGTGCTGAAATGGGGTGAAATTTAGAGGAGTCTAAGAAATGTTTGGAGAAAATGGGTTGTGCACGGTTGGCACATGGTTTGAACAAACTATGTAGATTCCTTGGATAAATAGTGGGCTCTTCGGTCTTTTGAGAAAGTGGATTTAGCATGGTTAAAGCATGGTCTCAGAGGTCGTGTGAGGTAGTAATGAAAATTTCCCCCTTTATTCAGTGCATAATGCACAGTAAGTGCACGGTTCATGTAACTGTGAGACTAAAATGTGCACAAACTGACAGTGAGATCCTAAAATAGTGGATTTCAATCGTTTTCAACTTTTAATGACATGTTTCACATCATAGGCATCTCTATCTCAATATTTTACATTATTAATGGTAATGGATGGTTTTTCTGTTGATTCGAAGGGATTCCAAGGCCCTATAAACACCATTCTTCGAGATCGAAAGACAGAATTGATGATCCTATCTTCTCTCAGTAAGTGTATTTCATCCTGATGATTCTCTCGTTATTTCATATATCATTCATAGATCTTTTCATGGAAGATATCCTTTGTTTCTGTGTAACTAAACATGTGTTTTGAGATCTAGATCTTGGATTACGGATCTAGATTTATATGTATGAGATATTGATTCCTTTGATCTTGATTTTGGTTTTGGAGTTATGATCCATAACATTTATCAATGTCATTATGCAACTCCGATTTTGGAAATTTCCCTTGAGAAAATCTATCAACGAACTAAGGTTGGTGGTCTAAATCAAATTAACATAATCTTGGATTTGATATGTATATGAAAAATTATTGAGTTGATAACATCCTTTAGTAATTTATTTTCTTAAATTGTGATTATTAGATAGTCCAATTGATTTATTAAATATTTGATGAAATAGGTGGTTGAATGGGGAATTGGTAAAGAGACTAAGGGGATTCCTTATTAGAAAATTAATTTAGGGATTTTATTATAAGAGTAAGGTGTTGCAATTAATAAAATGTATCGATGGATTATTTATGAGATTTTGAAATGGCTAAGTTGAGATAATTAGTTGTAGAATTACTATGCACCTTTGATAATATGATCTTGATAATTAATTGTGGGATTAATTATGGAAAGTTGATATTAGAATGACATAATTAGTAATGTGAAATTAATTATGGAATTTTAATCGTGATATTAATTAATTAATTGATAAATTAATTAATGGATTGAAGCACATAGTATATTGTTTACTTAACTAACGGAGTGGATCTGTTTAACTAATTGATAAATTTTTACTAGGATTGGGGAGGATAATTAATTGGTAAATTAATTATTTGATAAATAATGGGAACAAGGTAATTATAAATTGAAAACTACACATTGTAACATGGTCATCATACATATGAGTAAAGAGAAATGGAATATAGACATTCTAAATTAATAAGTATACATCGTAACATATTCACTATAATTATGATTAAAGTGAACCGGAATAGTGTCATTATATTGAGGATTCATCATGGTAAAATAGTAATCTTACATACTTTTGTGATATTGGTAATATTGGAAGTGTTTCTTATAAATATGAAATTTTGGAATGGAAAAAATGGAACTCTGATTTATGGACACACATGAGAATATTCAAACTCTAGCATGAGTCGAATCAGATACAAAGATATCATAGCACCGTGAATACATCACTGTTAATAAAAAATTCGGTATTAAGATATGAAATTACCTTGGGAACACATCAGGATCAGGTAGAAGATGAAGATATTATTGATGTATGGGTATCATTGGGAACCCTTTAGTTAATGCAGTTAGATAGGGATAAATGAAAATGTGTTAAACTATTTATTATTACACCGCACTTATTTCATTATCTAATTATATGTACTATAATTTTACTCTGATTTTATTATACACCTTTAGTGGTGACATACTATTTTTTACTCACCCCTTATTTAGGCTGCCTGATCGGTGCCTGAATAGATTATATTGTTACAAGAATGGATAAGGGAAATGGCTCTACGATAGGTGGCTGATTGTGTATGGATCATAGATTAGGGGACCATTAGTGGTTTGGAACACACTTGGGTAGTTTTACTGTCTTTATTTTAAATTTCATTATAGACACATGAAACTTATATTGGTACAACATGTTTTCCCTTACAATTGAGTATTGTATTTCATAGTTTGTTATCTTATGATATGAGTATTTTTATGGTTATATATGTTTCTACGTATTGTATATTTACTTCTATTAGTGTTTTACTATGATAGAAGAGGGTATATTCTCTGCAATAAAGTGTTACCAGACCCTCATTACTAGATAGAAAAATCTAGTTTATGGGGGGCACACTTGAGGTCATGTGGAGAACAGTCTCGGAGCACCGTTGCCTAGCACCTAGGTTGGGAAAATACAATGTGGTCTCAGAGGTCTAGTCTTCCTTCTTCTTATATTTTCTGGTTGTTTTTGGAAATTTAGAAAATATACTAGGAAGGGTCAAGGCTTTGTATTGAACATTTTCATGAGAGTTTCAAACCAATGTACTAGAGAAATTAGAGTACTCGGGATGGGATTGTTGTTAATACTATTTTCTATTATAGTTGAATGCTATTTCACCTTGTGTGATGCACTTGTGGTGTGATGTGATTATTATTATTTTTTTGAATTTTTTATTATTAATTCATGGACCATAATGGAATGTGATTTGAGTTTGCATGATTCATTCTAGGAACATAGGTTTATTGTGACATCCATCATTTTAGGAACGCGTTGTAAAATGGTTCATGGGTAAGTTGTTAAAGTAAAATTATATTCTTAATTGTTATTTTAAAATGGAAAATGGTTCCTAACATGAATTTATAAAGATTTTAAAATGATGAAAAATGATAATAATTGGTTTTATAAATGAGAAAATTGATTAAGATATTGTTTTCCTATTGTTAAAAAAACCTATGTGTTGGATCGTTCAACATATTAATAGCACCTCAGTTTTGAAAATATTGTGAGGTAGCAGAAAAATGATTGTTGTCATTATTTCCCCTTACATAAAAGTTATAAGGTGGTGTTATGAGGCCAGAGATATGTACTTTGAATTGTGTAGAGTATAACTCTATGATGATTATTGAGAGGATGACTGAGGGGTGTTCCTAGGAATGCTTTTCCAGTTTGGGTACTTGATTCAATTATCATGACAGCTAAAGATGAAGGGGATAACTTACAATAAAACATTTCATGCTTTATTGAAATTCATTGAAAGAGACCCATGGTGAGTTGTAGAAAAAAATTCTGAGTTTATAAGTGAGTTTTAGTTGCAACACCCTCTAACTTTTATAGCATAGGGTAGACCTAAGGGAGCTTAATTCTGGGTTGAGTCCATATAGAATATACTTGACCATTTTGGGACTCTATCAGAGATGTGGGTCAAGGTGGCCACATATAATCTATGGGGATTAGAGAATCACCGGTGGGACTTTCAGGAATGAACTGTGCAGACTAACAGTACGTAATGGAATAATTCTTGGAAAGATTCCTGGAATAATTTTATCCAAAGATGCTGAGAAAAGGGAAAGTGGATATGTTCATACATCTGACATAGGGGAGCATGTCGGTGATGAAATATTATGGATTCTACATAGATCTGCAAAACATTCCACCAACTCTATTGGTAGATAGGTCAGCTATAGAGAAACATTTACAAGATGGACTTAAGAGTGAGATTAAGTCCTAGGTGAATATATTCAGGATGAAGAAGTTTACGGAAGTGTTGGATCAGGCTCTCATAGTTATAGGGAACCTAAGGACTTTTTAGTGATGGATAGGAAGTCATTACTAGATGATCAGGAGTATTGAATTTTGAGTGTAGGAACTTCCATTATGAAAACATTAGACAAGGAATTGGAAATTAGAATACACTGACAGGAGGGTAGGTTGCACACGACCTTATTGGGGTGATATTTCATAAGTGTTGTAGGATGGGACAATATTGTCAACATTTTTTGTGACCACCAGTAGAGTATTTATCTAACGGAAAGATTGGATGTCAATAGAAAAGTTGCAGGTCACACTCATAGACTGGTACTGAAGAAGAATCTGTGAAGAGTTAGGGTATAAGAAGAGTATCTTATACACCAAATTGGGCTAGTAGTTATAGTTCTATTAGCGAAGGTGGTAGAGGTAGTGGGTATGGTGATTCTGGGTAGGAGTAACCACATTATCAGAGTGGTTCTGCTCAGGGGAATCAGGCCGCATCACAAGGAAGAGGGGCCACACAGTTACTTATAGTACATACAACAATTGTGGATAGCGAGGCTGGACCATCTATAGTTATAGGTACTATTCAAGTAGCTTCTAACATGTTAATGGTTTGAGCCAAGAGGAGAAGTTTTTTAGCAGGGTTATGACTATAGATACATCATTGGGAGTATAGTCATGGGATATATTTCTATACAAGGGATGAAAACTAGATATCAGGAAATATTATATTCTATGGGATCTCAATATTCTTGATATATCAACAGTCAACCTAATTATGTGAATGGATTAGCTAATCTCACACTGAGCCCACATCGACTGTTACTATAGGAGAGCTATGTTTATATCTTTTTAGAGGTACCAGTATATTCATTATGGGGAGTAGTATATCCTAGGAGGATGATTGGGGCCAATTACACAGCATCTTAGAGAGCTCACATCCCAAGTTGTGTGTCAGTTGTTGGATTAACGGGGTGTTACGCAATATTTCCTTTCACTAGTACATCAACTTTTTCTGGATTTCTTTCTTGAATACTTCTTGGGGATACCACCATAGAGAGATGTGTAATTGACTATTGACCTCATGTTATGGGCTGAGCCAATATCTATCCCACCATATATAATAGAACCCACTACGAATCAAGAGATTAAGACTCAATTGGAGGAGTTTTAGTATATGGGATTTATCTGTCCATGTATGTCACCATGGGGATCATCTGTTTTGTTCGATAAGAATGATTAATTGAGTTTATATTTATGCTTCGATTACTAGATGTTAAATAAAATTATTTTGAAGAAAATATATCCTCTTCCATGAATTGACTATATGTTTGACCAATAAAAGGGATTTCTATTTTCTCAATAATCGATTTGAGATCTGGGTATCATTAGTTGAGAGTACAGATTTATGATATAAAAAAGACTACATTCATAATAAGGTATGACAATTATGATTTTTTCCTAATGTTTTCTGGGTTGAAAAATGTACCAGCCGTATTTATGGATTTGATGAGCATGATCTTTTATTCATAATATAAATCTTTTCAGGGTGGTGTTTGTGGATAACATCTTGATGTACTCAACGACTCATCATGATAATTTCCAATATATTGACATCCTTTTTGAAACACTGAAATAACATCAGTTATATGCAAAACTATCTAAATTATTTTTTTGGATTGACTAGGTACACTTCTCGGGGTGCACTATCTTGGAGGAAGGTGTGTAAGTGGACCCATAGAAGGATTAGTTAGTGATTTCTTGGGAGCATAACAAGAATGTTTTTAATATTCAAATAATCATTGGATTAGTTGGATATTAATTATGATTCATCCAAGACATTTCCTATTTAGAAGATCCACTTTCAATCTTGACCAAAAAGGGATTAAAGATTTAAGGGTGAGAGGATTGTGGGACATCTTTTCCAGAGTTGAAGAATTCTTTAACATCAACACAAATTCTGATCCTACAAAAGTCATGCGAGGATTATATGATTTGTTGTGATGCTTTATGGATTGGATTTTGGGTTGTGCATATGCAGGGAGATCGAGTTGTGAAATATGGGTCTCAAAAGTTAAGGCCTCCACAATAGAATTTTCCTACGCCTGACCTCCTGTTAGTAGTATTGGTTTATGATCTTAAGTGTTGGTGACACTGTCTTTTGGGAGAAAATATTATAGTCTATATAGATCACAAGATATTTAAGTATATATTTGCACAACGTGATTTGAATCTTCTACAAGAGATATCGGTTTAGTGTATGAAGTCTTTAGATTTTGAACTGACATATACACCATGGAAGGGAAATAGTGTGACTGATGCCATGAGAAGGGAAACCCATACTCATATGGTTCAAGAGTTGAGTACAGAGTGAAAGATGATGACATTATTGGTTGAAATGCATTTGGTGTTTTGGGAGAGATATGATTTGATGATTCTGGTTTTAGTTGGAGTGGAGTCTACACTTTTGAGATGGATCATTGATTGAAAGTATATTGATCAAGATTTATTAGAATTCAAGGAAAGCTATAAAGGTTGGGAGATATTTTAGAACTGGTTGATAGATGAGGATGAGATCATCCATTTGAATAATCAAATTGTTCTTCCTACTAGAATGTGAGAATAGATCATGAGGGAATTTCATTCCATGAAATGGGTAGTTAATCCTATTTTAAACAAAATTTATCATTACCTATGTCGATAGTATTGTTGGCCAAGAATGAAAAAGGAGAAATATATGTTTGGGATAAGATGCATCACCTATCAACATGGGAAGGAAGAGCATCAATGACTTGGAGGTTTTCTACAAATGTTTCCCCACACAAAATTGAAGTGGGATGACGTGACCATGGATTTCATGTTCGGACTCCCCAACACACTTAGGAAGAATGATATTATTTGGGTAATTTTGTATTGACTAAAAATTGTAGCGTATTTCTTGACTATAAGGGAAACCATTACAGTGGAGGAGTTGGGAGTACTATATGTTCACGAAATAGAACCTATATATAGATTGTCATGGACTTTAGTTTCAGATCATGATTCAGTATTTACATCATGCTTATGACAGGTCTTGTTGAAATCACTTGGAACACTTGTATTTTTCAGTTTGTATTTTCACCTAAAGATAGATGTGAAATCATAACATACTATACAGATGCTTGAGGATGTTCTATGGGCATGAGTGCCCAACTTCAGTGGATCTTGGGAAAAGAAATTGGATTTAGTGGAGTTTGACTATTATAATAGTTATCAGAAAACTATATAGATGGAAACCTATGTGGCTTTTAACCATATTCTATGTTGATCACCGCTATTCTGGATAGGGGCTGGTGAGTCAGAGTTCTTGGGACTGAGTCTCGTGTGCGGGACATCGGAACAGGTACAGTTTATTTAGAAAAGAATGATTATAGCTCCTAGTAGATATAATTCATATGTTGATAGGTGGAGACAACCCCTAGAGTTTACTATTGATGATCGTGTATTAATTTTGGTTTTTCCTAGTTTGGGTCACTGTATGATACATAGGCATGGCTAATTGGAGTCCATGTTTTTTCGGTAGTTTGAGATAGTTGAGAGAATCGATCTGGAGGCATACTGAGTAGCCCTTCCGTAGAGATTCGATGCAATTAATGATATTTTCAACATATCACAACATCAATAGTATTACACCAACCCTTATAGTTTTCTTATGTGGATGAGTTTGACCTTGAGATAGATGCGTCCTTTGAGGAGCATCTGATATGTTTGTTGGATCGAAGTGGGAAAGTGTTGCGGGGTCAGACGTGCTAATAGTTCATGTGTAATGGAAACATAGACATGTGAAAGGGGACACATGGGAAAGAGAAGCATATATGGGGGCTCCTTAGCCCAATATTTTTTTCTCGGAATATTATAAAGTCTTTGAAGTGAAGCCTGAGGATTGGATATTATAATGTGGGGATATTCTAAGATCCTGACCTTTTCTCGAGTTATATCGGGTGAAATTTCTATTAATTTTTGTTTTTACTTATGTCCCATAAATTTTATCGGTGACTTGTGGTTTTTTTTAGAGTCTAAGAAAATTTTGGAGAAAATGGGATGGGCATGTTTTCCACATAGTTTAAATAAACTGTAAGGCTTCCTAAGAGAAACTATGCACTCCCTGGTCTTTTGAGGTTGTGGATTCAGAATGGTTAATGAACGGGTTGATAGGCCATGTGAGGTAGTCATGAAAAGTTACCCCTTTAAGTAATAGATAATGCACATTTATTGCATTTTTTGTATAACTATTTTATTAAACTATATGCAGGCTGATAGTGAGATCCTAAAATTGTGTATCTATCTCATGTTCAAATTTTAATGACATGTTTCACCTCATATAGGGCCATAACTCTAGAATTTACATTAATAAGGGTAAATAAATACTTTCCCATCATCCTGAATAGATTCCAAGGCCTTATGAAAAAACATTTGAGATCTAAATCTCGAATTGAAAATCTAATCTTCTCCCAGTAAGTGGATTTCATCTCAATTCATCTCTCATTCACTATTATATCTTTTCGAGATCATTTAAATAAATATATCCTAATATTATTTGGATATAAACCTATGTGGTGAGATCAAGATCATGGATTGTGGATAATGATCTCGATTTAGGAGATCTGGATTTCATTGACCTCGATTTTAGTTTAGGGATTTAAATATGGAACTTTTATCAACATCGTTGTGTTACTCAGATTTTGGGGAATTTCCATTTAGAGAACATCGATAAACAATCCAAGATATGCGGTCTGAATATAATTTCATTAGTCGTTGATTTGTTATGCATATTCACCATTTTAGGATTTCTATCATCATTTAGAAATTGATTTTCTTGAATTGGGTTTATTATATTGACCAATTGATTTATCAAAGCATTGTTGAAATATGTGACTAATTGTGGAATTGATAATAAGACCAAGGGGTTAACCAATTAGATAATTAATTTCAATAATTGATTATAAGAGGTGGGGGTTGTAATTTAGAAAATTATTTGGGTGATTAATTTTGATAAGTTGAAATTTATAAGTTGAGATAATTAATTATGGATTAGTTATGTGCATTTGATAATATGAACTAGATAATTAATTGTGGGATTAATTATATAAAGTTGATATTAGAATGAGAGAACTATTTATAAAAAATTAATTATGTAATAGTAATTTTCATATTGATTAATATTCATGAATTAATTAGTACATTGAAGCACATAATTAATTATTGAGTTAACTAATTGAATGGAAATGTTTTACTAATTTTTTAATTTTTAATGGGATTGGGATGGATAATTAATTGGTAAATTAAATATGTGATAATGAATGGTAACATGGTCAATTTAAACTGAGAAGTGAAAATAGTAACATGGTGACCATACTTATGAGTAATGATAATTAGAACATGGCCATTCCAAACTGAGAAGTAAATATGGTAACATGGTCATTTTAATTATGAGTAAATGGAATGGGAACATTGTAATTCTATTGAGGAGTAATCATGGTAACATGGTATTCTTACATACATTTTTGATATTTGTAACATTGGAAATGTGTCTTATAAATGTGAAATTCAAGATTGTAAATAATGGAACTCCATGTAATGGCCTGACATAAGAATATTCAAACATTATCATTGGTCAAATTAGAAATTTAGATATCATATCACCTTGAATACAATAATACTTGGTAGGAATAAAGTATTAAGATATTGTATTACCTAGGGAACACATTAGGCTCTAAAATGAGATGATGTTAGTATTGAGGTACGGGTATCCTTGGGAACCCAAGAGTTATTAAAATATTATATGAATAAATGAATATTTGATAAAGTGTTTATTATTTCTTCGTAGTCATTTACATACATATATGCATTCAGTATCTTTTGAATGGAATTGAATTAGACATTGTTGGATGTAGCATACTGAGTTGTACTCACATGATATTCAGTCTGTCAGATCGGTACCCGAATAGATTATATTTATGTAGGATTGGATATGGTAAAATGACTTGGGATAGGTGGATGATGGGAGATGGAACATGGATGAGGGGACCAAATGTGGTTAGGAACCCACTTTGGGAGTTTTAGTGTATTTATTTTCAATTTAATTATAAATCTTTTACACTTATATTAGCATAGAAAGTTTTCTATTTAAGTTGAGTATTATATTACTTGTTTGGTTATCTTATTGCATGGGTATATTTATGGTTATATATGCTTCTAGGTATTGTTTAGTTTCTTCCACTATTGTTTTACTCTTATAAATGAGCATATAGACTTCCAATAAATGACTTACCAGACCCACACTACTAGTTGGAATCCTCTAGCATAGGGGGAGGTTCACTTCAAGCCATCTGGAGAACCGGCTCGGGGAAGATTTTGGTGGAACCTGGTTTGGGATGCTACAAAATATTAGAATCTCAAGGCTTATTTACTTTTATCCCTTTTTGATTCATGTCATATAAAACTCTATGATTTATTTCATGACCTAGGCTTTTGATTAATGATATTTTGTGTGTGGTTTTTAAATGTTAATAACATGTTCTCATACCCTTATACTCAAGTAATTCTTATGAGATCTTTATGACTCCCTTATTTACCCTTACAGAGAATAAAATCTCATATATTGTTATTTTTTCATACCAAATTTATTAATGAAGGTTTTATGTATATAAATTCTAATAAGGTTCCTAGATATGATGAACTTTTTTGGATATGATGTAGTTAAACTATGAATTATCTGTTTATGTTTCCATGATTACAAAGGCATGCGACCTATATGATTATAGCATGGATCATAATGTTTTGAAATGAATATTTTCTAATTAATATGTGATTTTAATGTATGATTGTTTTGGTTATATATAGATGTTATTAGATCATGTTTCAATTAACATTTTTATATTAGGATACGAAAATATTACTGGGAACCCTTAAGATGATCCTATATATAGGACAAAATCATAATGTTTTGGTAAGAATTAAATTTTTTGGTTTACCTAAAAATACATCCCTATCTAGATACTAAATGTGGAGGTATTTTCCAAAATAAATGTGGATTTTTCAAGGGTTGTTTTTATCATTACATTAGTATTGAGACATCTTATGAATTCAATCTATGCGTGATGATATATGTTATCAAACATACTACTCAAAAAAGATGAAACAATCTATGGATTAACTCATATTTGGAAAATATTAAAGTTTATTAGAGTGTGAGAACCAGAAGTTTCCCATGGAAGCTTATACCACAATGGATTGAATGCTTTGACAAGCTGCACGATTTAATCTTACAACATCTCATGCATATAGAGAGAAGAATCAGGTTAGGGAAACGCTATCAAAGAGGGAAATCCTGAAAACACATTCAATGTGGACTTTTGGAGCTCTTGATTATTGTAATGTAATGGATAATAATGACATGTATGGTTTGATTCAGTCCTAACTTTTTAAACTAACTTGTAATGCCTAACCTTATATGCTTTTTTTAAATACAAATTTTAACGACTGGATTAACCTGGATCCTGGATCTTTGTGGTATTATTATGGTCATTCAACAATATTATTATTTTTTCTAAAACTCTGATTTTTACTAATATTCAATTGATAGATTCTCATGGAACATTTTTAATGCTAAATGTGATGGATAGTTTAATGATTGTCTTCTATAGAAAAAAATTTTTATGAGATATATAATGAAAACTCCCATTATTATGCTCACACATCATTTTCAAGATATTAATCATGTTGAACATAAAATAAGTAATAGAGGGAACATATTTCTATTTATTCCTCCAGGAGGAAATTACCCATTATTTTAGTAGTTCTACTAATCCATCAGTTATTTAGAAATTGATTATTACCATTGAAAAAATAAGTCCCATTATCCAGCATTCATAGCATGAAAATTTCTTTTGATTATTTATAGTTTAGAAGGAAAGGAGGATCAATTGTTGAATCTCTTTAGGAATACTATCCTATAGGATGAAATTGAATTCATGGGACAAGATGAGTTTAAGATAATATTTTTATGTAAGTACTTCCCTCTTATTCTATTACGAACAATGTGATTGAAATTTTTCAATCAACAAGAAGGATGATGATTCTAATGGTGACTATGAATCTAATTTTATAATAAAATCAAACTATTATTTGGGATTAGTTATCATCCCTAAAATCAAAAGTGATAAATTAATTGGTGGATTAAAACCAAGACATAGAAATGTGTTAGCTAAAAGATAATTTAGTATCTAAATGAAGTCATTAGATGTGAACTCATAGTAAAAATATAAATTCTAGATTCTAATTATTCCTATGTTTTGATAAGACAAGCAATATAGATTCTCATTAGGCCTCAAATAAATAACATCATGGAATGAAATTTTGGTCCCCTATATGAAATAAATGTTGGGAAAAACATAATGTATCAATTTTCATTACAAAAATCCAACATCAACTACAATGGAATGGAAGCCACATTTAATATTCCAAACCAACCTATGATCATATTTCATTATAAAAATTGAAATATACTTCCTAGGGATATCACATCCATTTTTTGTGTCATGATTCTCCATAAAGGGGGATGTTTATCTTTTATGGTTGAGGAAATCTCAAAATCGATGAGATGTTACTTTTATAAGAGTTATTTGATGACTTTATAGAATATTAACCAAGCCTACTACTGGATTTTAAAATTTCATGTTCAATAAAAATAATACCTTGTGATAGAACTCTTTGAAAGACACCCTATAGAAGAGCCCCAATTTAGTTACAGGAAATAAAGAAGAAACCCCAAGAGCAGCTTGTGAAGTGATTCATTTAGCCAATGATGTCACTTTTGGGTTCATCAGTACTTTTTATTAAATAATATAGATGGATCAATGTGACTATACATTTATTAATGGAAAATAATTAATATCATTATCAATAACAAGTACCATATACCCCATATTGATGACATTTTTTATCAAATACACATATCTCAATTATTTTCCATGATTGATAATTATTTATGATTTCATCAATTGATGTTTAAGAAAGATTAAATAGTAATAAAATTATTTTGTACTAGGTATAGGGAGTACCTTTTTATAGTGATTCTGTTTTTTCAAACTTATTCCTCTACTATCATCATGGATTTAATGAACAGAGACTTTTGATATTACCTTAAGTTGTTTTTTACACATTATTAATGATATTCTTATATATTCAGAGTATGGAAGATTATGAAGATAATTTGAGGATTTTTATGAGGCTAATAAGTAATGATATACAATAAAATAATAAATTTTTTGAATTTTGTGAATTTTGACTACCAAATACATTATTTTAGAGACATAAAATCAATTGTCTATGTATATCAGTAGATCCCTTAATGATAGAATCTATTGAATGTTGGACCAGACCAGCTATTTTGATTGATATACAATTAATTTTTTGTTTGAATAGATATTATTGATATGTTGTGTTAATTTATCATAACTATAAAATCATCTCACCATGCAAACTCATAATGGAGATAAGTTCATCTTGATAGATGAGTATGAGGAAAAGTTTAGAGAAATGAATAAAATGATTAATCATCACACATATTTATCATATTACCCTATAATGTATAAGGTATTTTAATATATTATGATGCATATAAGAGTGTAATAAGATGGATTATTATATATAATTGCATGGTTATAACTTATGCCTCATTAACATTAAAGGTTAGTTTAATAAAATAACTGAACACATGGATTTGAGTTATATAGGGTAATTTTTTAAATTATGATGTAGAGGAATTATCCTTATAGGTAAATTTTAGATACATACACCTCTAATATATATTTAATATACATATTCGCACATAATGAAATATCCATAATGAGGATGAAAAGAGATCAAATATTACTATATTTTTAATTGATGAATTTGGAAATCCTGATTGGATGGTAGATACATTATGTTTTTTAAATGATTGTTCAACTTTCTATACAATTGAATATTAGAGAAGTTAAAAAGGAAGATATATATATGTATAAGAAAATTTTAAATGTTCATGAGTCTAACAATCACTGTGATAGAACGATAAGGTTAAGGAATAATATATTCATTCTATCCATCCATATTTGAAGAAGAATCTATTACATGAGACTCATATTTCATAATTATATATTAATCCAATAATTATGAATATGTATAGAGAGTTGAAAGAATAATTTTGTGGGATGTAATTAAGGGAGATATTATCGTGTTTGTATTTGAGTTCATGTTATGTAAACATGTTATGGATTATAAGAAAATTAATAAGGGGATGTTCTAACCATTACCTATACCAAAATGGAATTCGAAAACATCGCCATAGAGTTTTTCACCATTCTCCCCAAAACATCTAAGGAATAATGCTTTAAGGGTTGTAGTCGATCACCTTACAAATTTTGAAAACATCATCGCTATCAGAAAATATTTATATCTATATAATCTTTCTAGGATATACATTAAGGAAGTGGTATGGTTTCCTGGGATACAAGAAACTTGTTTTGGATTTAGACTTGAGTTTACGCATCATTCTGGAAAAGTCTTTAGAAGGCTATGGATAAATAGTTAATTTTTTTAAATGTGTATCTTATATATAATTATGGTCATTATTAGAGAAAAATTTAAAACCTAGATTATATGTGGTTATATTTTTCTTTTTATTTCAAAAGTGTTCGGGATAAAATGATGCCCATAGTTTAGATTTAATAAAATAATATCTTTTACTAGATCATTAATATGGATCCTTATAAAACTATCTATAGAAAGAAGTGTATAAACCAATTGTGAAATCATAAAGTTAGATAAATAAATCTATTTTGAGATGAGCTCTCTAAATAAATGGTAGATAATTTAAAATCAATTCAACAACAAATTATGGTATCACGAAGTTAGAAGAAATGTTTTTCTGATAATCACTAGTATGATATGGAATTTAAAGGTGGTGATAAGGTGTTTCTTTTAATTTTTACAGGGAATAAGACAATAATATTAGTAAATATGAGAAACTTGATCCCTATGTATATATATCTTATTTAAATTCTTGATTGTATTAGGATCGTTACTTATCATATAGTGCTTCCACCAAATATATCAATTCGTGATATATGCTTTAAATCACAAACGAGGAAGTACATACCTGACATGTCACATATACTAATCTTGGAGTTCATACCACTGGACAATGATATTTATTATGAGAAATATCTATTTTTCATTATAGATCATATAGGGAAATTTCTCATAAATATTTATAGTTACTATGTCAGAATTTTTTGGTGAAACCACCAATTTGAGGAAGCTACCTGGGAATCTGAGAATGTAATTAGGTGGAAGTATCCTTAGTTGTTTATACCAAAGTGGACTCATTTAAGTAGTGAAATTAATAATAAAAGGGGGTATAATGAAACACCATGAGATTTATGAAATACATTTGGACCAAATTTATATTCATCAATAGTCTGTTTTACACGGAACACCTAGTTTTAACGAACCCCGATAATATATATATATAGTATTATTAAAATGATAACATTATCACCTAAGACATTAAATTTGAAGAAATAATTTTAATATCCAAATATTAAAAACAATAAATAAAGGTTTTATAAAAATAAACCATATAGATAAATGGGAAAAACTTTTAGATTAAAGTCATTATATGTTTCAAAAAATATATTTTTGTCAAAAAAGGAATTGAATTAATATTTTGAAAAAACTATAATATATAATTTTGAAGAATTGAAAATATAATTTTTATGAAATTAAAATTATTTTTTATATCAACATTTCAAAATTATGGTAAGATAAATTTTTGATATTTTTTTTAAAAAATATTAATTATTTATTGAATATTGACGAATTTTGGTTTTATTGAAAATTTTCTTCCCGTTTAATGAATTGGTAAGGATAAATATTTTTTTTCAAAATTATTTAGAAAGTATAATTATCCCAATTATATTATAATTAATCAATATTTTCCATTTTAATCTATTCTATATCAATTTGTCTATATAATTACTATTTGAACATTTGAACACTATCTCGTTGGAATATAACATTTTAAACATGTCTGAAGGTTTAATTTTAAATTATATTTTTCCAAATATATAAATGTATCTCGGAAAAATGGATTATATATTTTGAATCATTAAAGTTACTATTATATAATTAGTTCAAATTAATATTTGGTCAAAACTAATAGTAAAAAAGTAAATAAGAATTACCCCTGTTATAGTTAAAATATATTTAATGGGGGTAAAATGAAAAAAAATTTAGGGTAAAATGACCTATGAAATTATACATAACTCATTATATGGAAATATTTAGATCTTATATCCTATATATATGTAGAATGAACCATTTTTTTATTCTTTTTACATGTAAAAAATAAGGATACACATTATAAAGGGACAACCCTATAATTTTCCATTCACACATAAAAAACTCCTCTTTGGAAAACAAAATACCCAAATATATTCTATACTACCATATACACCTCATAAATTCATTGGTAAAATTAATATACCCTTCTATGATGACTTTATGTATTAACCTATATAGGTTCTCTGAAGAAGAGTTAAAAACTCGAAGCCATGTGTATTATTATTTCTTCCTCAACATAAAAAAATACTATTAAATTATGATTATATAATATTAATTTGGTATAAAATATAATAATATTTTATTATGTAAATGTAATTACCTATAAACATCTTCTCTTTTATCAAATGGGAAATTAAAATGTCGATCATTTGTACAGTGGACAAATACCTCGCAAACTGATGTAAATTGTTTTCTGTCACCACCTCTCATGGATGGATATAATTATAGATTTTATATTTATATAATATACCTATTATATTATTATAACTATTTAATTACAATACCACATCTACATTCTTACCTTCCAACCCATTGAGAAATAAAAATGTCAGTGTTTTGTGTTGTGGACGACCTCCTTGCTAACCGAGGTGATTTATTTTTTATTTATATTTTACATGTATAGTAATAAAAATATATTAACATAATATATATGATATATGTAACATAATTATAATAACATAATTATAATATCACATATCCCTTCTTACTTTCTATTTCATTGGGGATATGATAATGTTGTTCATGCATACAGAGGACTACTGCCACACGAAGGTATGTGATTCATTTTTCACTAACACTTTCCATGAAAGAAAATAAGGGTAAATATATTGAATATTTTTCATATATAAGAAATAAATTTTATTATCTAAAGTTTATATATTTTATATGATTCATTCATCTAATATTTTAATAAAATAGAAACAACATTCATGCGTACATATGACCTATCATCTCCAAGAACTGTGTAATTTACTCTCTACATTGAAAAATAATGGATTAAAAAAATACTTATGGAGGGAAAATATATAATATTTACGAAATTTTTAGAATTTTGGATTTGATTTAACCATGATAAAATTTAATGGAATGAATATAAAAAACCAAAATAAATAAGGAAAGATAAAACAATTATTACTTGAAATATCATTTAAATGAGTAATTGTTAAGAAGTGTACTAAAACAGAATAAGTATATAAAATGTGTTATTATAAATATTATTAGGAATATTTAACATATCTATTATAAACATATATTTAATATATAGTATGTTATAAAATGTACGAAGGAAGTCGCGACTGAAGGTATGTGATTTTTTATTAATTTTTTTATTTGATACATATATTTTTTTATTCATCTCTCTTCATTTATTAGTTTTATATAATACCCCTTTTACAGGTTATATCATGAATATTATTCCATTAATGACATTTAATGTTTATTTTTATGTTGTTCTTTAATGTGGATTTTTATTCAAAAGATTTCAAAGTTGTATGGGGTTTATGATACAATATCATTGTTTATCAATATTCATTATGATTATAATTTAGATAAAGAAATATAAAGATAAATGTATCAATTAAATCATGAATTTTCTCCACATAAATTAATTAATTTAAAATAATTTTTTTAATTCGTTTTCCTCTCTTTTACACTCAGTAATCTAAAATAATACATTTTTTTAGGAAAATCGACTTTATTTCTTTCTTCAGTTAAAAACCATTTTATTATCTTTGTTCATGTTTTATATATATTATTTAAAGTGGCTTTTATAATTATAAAATTAATATTTGAATTAATTTTTACCTATTTTTTAATTTTTATATTTTTTTCTAAATTGAATATTCATGTCGTTTTCCAAATAAGGCATGTTTGGTTTTTACTAAATTTATGAAAAAAATATTTTTTATCTTGAATAATAATAATTTAATATCCCATCATCATGAATAATCAATGATTTAAATGTTACATAATATTTTCATGTTTAATTTTAAATCCATGGTGTAACAAAATATTTTATGAATTTTTAGTTCTCAAAACAGAATTTCAATGAAATGTTATTTTCCTCAAGAAATGTTTCCTGTGATATTTCAAAATTATTTTCCACACAAGATGGCATCCCATGAAGTTAATAATGATTTACTAGGTATATTATCCAATGATACTATCATCATTAATACTTTAAATGATTTATGTTTATGATGAAATTATTTTTATTAAACCAATTCCTTTTCAAAGGGTTATACTACGAAGAAATATTTCTGAAACTCATTTATTTTCATGTTTTCTGATATGGTGAATGATTAATGATCATTTGGAACACATATGTATGGTTTTAATTATGTGAATGTGTTTATGTTATAACCAATAATGATGGTTATGTTATAACCATGTATAGTGGTTACATTATAAACAAGAAAATTCATTGTGTTATACCTAAGGACGATGGTCAGATTATAAAAAAGGATAAATAAGATGTATATCTCTCTAATTAATTGTGTAATGATATGTTATGAATGAACCTAAATTAATTCTCAAATGTTTTCGAGAGAACTAATTCTATGTTCGAAAGATTATGTGATTCTCGATTTCATGTCCTTAATGAAATTATTGGCCATATTTCTATTTATATATTCTCATAATGTTATAAGTTTGTGTGTATTATACACATATTTTTCTAATGCCAAGGTCATGATCTCAGGGATTATATGCTATGATTTTTTGATTATTAATTTCTGATAAGATACTAATAATTATGACATGACTCAATGTTATGATCCATGATCTAAAAATTATGGTTTTAAAATATTAATATCAAGTTCAAATACATTTACGAACATTTTACTCAGACATTATCATTTAACCTTTCTTATTTGAATATACATGGTATCTATGTAAACAATTTATTATGTTTTATTCCCCACATTATGATGTATAGTTTAATATAATATATGTATAATAAGAGTGGTAATTATGAAAAACCTAGTGAGATAAGATGATACTAACCTATGAACTAGTTGTTTATGTTTCAAAATGAAAAGGAATGGGGCCATAAGGGGTATCTTGAAATTGTCTTGAATTCTCTCATGTCATGAGTTTCTTCCTGTCATGGTGAGGGGTCACAGTGCTCATATTAGATTCTCCTTCACCTTTGGATCCTCCTGATTTCCATGAGGTTTCAAGGAAATCATGTAGAGTGTTCAGTGGATAGGGTCTCTACTGTGATCGGTGGTCTCCACTGAGTTCTCTGAAAATTGGGGTCATTGAAGTAAAAATATTTTCGGGATATCTTATTCCATTAGATTCATTACATGGTTGCAGATGGTGACTGCAGGAAAGCATGGATCCATAGGTGTTCTATTTACATTTCTTCTCTCAATCATTCAATATTGATTTCTCTGCATCTCGGTTCTATGTTTGGAAAACTATTGATCAATCCTTCATTATCGTTTAGCCTCCATCGATTTTTAATCAGGGTTTCTGTATCTAGATTTTCTCGCAGTCCTACTTTTATGTGGTGTGTCCCTTTGAGGATTTTTTTTACTTTCAATTTCTTCAGATGGTTCTACTTCTCTATAGATTTCACATCCATCTCATTCTTCTCCATCATGTGTGACCCCACTTTCATTTTGTTCGACAAATCCCATGTGGTTTTGGATTGTATTAGTGTCATAAATGAATAATGTTCTAATGTGGTTTTCTATAATAGTGGTGTTATTCCTCATTCTATATATTTTGTGGATTCCCTCTACTTCTATCATACTCTATCAATGGTTCTTAGTGTTCTGATGGGATTTTATCTGACCCTCCCTCATGCCAATATCTTGAAGTCTTTCTATCCATCATTCGATGCAACATCAAATGTGTATCATTTCATGATGATGATTAGATGCGTGAATTTTGTTTTTTAGGTGGAAAGGGATGGAAGGGGTCTAAAGGTGTGATGTGCGTGATGTGTGTGATCATGATAGGGGTATGATAGATAGGATCTTCTCATGGGAAGTGGTATATTTCTATAGTTCTTCTTTCTCTCATGATCTATTTTGGTGTTGGGGTATGTTCAAACTTTTGATTTCAAAAGTGGTCACCATTGGAAGGATTTCATTCTCTTATATTATTCTCACTAAAACCTAAAATGGATTTTACTCAATAATTACAAAATAATAATAATTTTGGATAAATGTTTCAAAAGGTACTACACCAATATTACTCTAGTTCGGATCATTTTGTTATGTAATGAATATTCATCTAATAAGACTTTTTATTAATGTATAAGGCGTTCATGGATTTACAGTATTAAAAAAACATATTTACCTTTATGACATAACAAAAAATATTTATCATTCGCAATTTTTTGGGATATATGGCTTGTACTCATTTTTTTCACACCACGTAATCCTTTCTGAACTGCATGTGTGTCTGAAAGATATAATTAAATATAAAATAACTCAAAAAATTGAATCCCATGAAACCACATGGAAATTATTTCATGTAACTCATTCTGTGATACATAATATGTTTGAATCTACTACTTTTCATATAGTTGTGTCAATAACCCTTCAACCATGGCACCTACATATCGGTTTATCGAGAACTATTTTAAGGTTTTTAGCTTATTATTTGGAACAAGATAACTTTTTTACTATGCTTTCACTTATATTGAAACTGAATATAAATATTGAAGTATATACTATAAAACCAATACATAAAATTCATGATATGAAAAATAAATATGTATAATTTATAATTTAGCCACTTTAACACCATTTGACAGGTTTTGGGAACATCAGGAGGGTTTGTTGGGTAAAAAACAGTGGTTTCCCATCAAAATAAATAGATGAATAAAAATTATTTGATAGAAATGACTTGGAACCACATTTAATGGATCATGTGAATTTTATTTAAAATTTCGTTAAATATTGAGTTACCATGTTTAAGGTATTTTAGTTGATCATATTTACATCACCACTCTAATTACATTGTTGTTACAGTGAATAATATAACCAAATATTCCTCTATACATTTCAAAATGTGCTCCATAAATCTCATAAAATTTTATTAATATCTTGAGTGCTTATATTGGTGAATAATGTTCTCTACACAATTCTTCTTTAATCAGAACAATTTTATTTTTATATAACTCTACATTTATTAGAGAGGGAGAGAGGGATAATTATCAATAGTTCTAGGCAAGAATCTTATAAAATGCATTTTTTGTGTCCCACATTTCTATCAAGAAAAAGTACTATATTTTAAGTTATATACTTTGGGTTAAAAAATATAATTACAAAAAAACCATTGTTTTATTTTTTAATCTAGGTAATTCCCCTATTAAAATAGTATTAATATTGTTATAATTATATCACATGAAATGGGTCGAATGAACAGTAAATTATTAACAAAATAATTAATATTCACATTAAAAAAATTAATATATCTTTTCCTTCATTTCATTTTTTTACTAAAATTCTCTAATATAATTTATTAAAATGTTAATAATAAAAAATATTCAGTGGATAAAATATAAAAAATATATATATTTTATTCTATAAATTGAAGAATAAAAATGCATTTTAATAATATTGTTGTAAATTTTGTTAATATCAATATTTTACTCTTTTCAAAAAAAATTGAATAAATATATATATTAATTTCATTTTCCATAAATAAATATGAGAAAAAATTAAATTCCTAAATTATAAACTGTAATATCATTTGATTGAAAATCTACCAATATCATTAACTAGAATAAATATTATTCCACTATACACTGAATAAAAATATTCTAAATTTTAAATTCAAAAGAATTTAATGACATTATGGATACACATAGTTTATAAAATTGACACCCCCTCCACCCCATTTAATAGTACCACTCTTAGGATAGTAATAAATAAATTGATAGACTCCCTATTCCCACCTCCAATGGGCCCCAGGTTGCCACCTAGCACTGAGGGAATAAAACATATATTATAAGGATTTTCCTTAATAATGTATGTTAAGAACAATAGGTAAGAGGATAATAACCTCTAAAAAACCAATCCTCTTAAAATATACATAAAATTATTTACATATAGAATGAGTCTCGAAAATAAAACCCCAAATAAACTTTTAAGCTCCATCTTTGAATAACATCTCCAACTCTAAGGTATCCTTGTCTATCGTAGTAACCAAAACCTCTACTAGACATAGAAAATATATAAGTGTGTGGGTGTGGGTGTGGAGTGACCATTACATGTATACTCAGTTAAATACTCCTTGGGACATCTTGATCAAATCCTGGAAGGTATATTAATTCTCTAGTATGAAAATAGTATATTCAACATGCACCAATTTTGTCGACTACCCCTTACCATCCCCACCAATGCTCACTCAACAAGTATTCAATCATCTTATAATAAGATAATATTTGACAAAAACAATAATTGGTGACTCATAACCACTTCCCCAATGTTTTTTTGTGTTCACACCCTACTGCTAAACATCTTGTAACACCACCCATTTCTATCAAATGTTGATCTAGTTATAAACCAACCTACTTCAACTCTCATCGGCCCCCAAAATTTGTGTTGGAATTTATGATATCCATGTATCATACTATCACATCATAACCACAACAGATCTATATTCATCAACTCATAACCATAAGAGTAAGTTATCATGAACATGAAGGACATGAATATATTTCCATATTCCTTACATTCATGTCCCCCACCAGATAAACATAATAACTACATCATTACGTAAATTAAGTAACACTCCCACACCGTGCATGATCATACCAACATCATAAAATCATGAATAACCTACTATTATTCGAGGGTGTTTTGAAATGACAAGAAAAACGTGTGGTATTATAGATACTCACATATCCTATCCTAAGTGTGAATATAAACAACCCAAAAATTTATCATATATTTCATCGCATCATCACCACAACCCATCCAGAACCATCACTGCTACAACAACACTGACCAGCTGAAAAACAAAAAACAAACCATAACAACCATATAGAATTCCATTTTTATTCTTTCACTGACACCATTATATATTCCTATTCAGTAATCAATATTTATTTCATTAATACATTTTTCCCATAATTAAGGTAAACTCATTCGCATCTATCACAAAAATTTATTCCCATCCATTATTCATTTATCTCAAACATTTTTGTTTCCATTTTAGTCTGTAACATCTTATCTCTAACCATTCCTCTTTTCCATATTTAAATAAACATCCCAGTAATACATTCTTTCCAACCACATCCAATAGTTTGTATTTATTAATTCTATTTCATTCCATGATTTATGAAATTAATAATATACCATAGATCATATAACATCCCCCTAAAATTTCAAATCCCTTGCAATAAAGAAAAACAATCATACATCCAGAAAACCAAAAAAACATGGGAAAACATCAAAATCATTAAAGTTATTATTTTTCAAACACCCATTTAATTTTTATCTATAATTAGTTTTCATATATATGTGGTGTTTGTTTAGAAATTAAACATTAAAATAATTCATAACTTCAATTTAAGATAATTTACATATCTAACTTTTATTACACTAACAAATAAAAATACCTAAAACACTATTTATATTAAAAGGGATATATTTTATAGATTAAATATCTTGGATTAGGAATCAAATTATATTTATAAATTCTCTAACTCCATTACTAATATATTCTGATTTTTATTCTGTTTTGTTTATTATAGTAGTAATGATGATAATATAAGGAATAATGAATAAATATTAATAATATTAATGAAAAATATAGTTGCATTTAATTACTATATTTATTTTTTATTATATTTCTCCTGTTAACTAGAATCTCTTTCTAATAGAAAAAATTGTATGATAAACTAAAATTTTTCAAAAAAAAATTGACTAAGGATCATTATTACTTTACCTAATGAAGAATTACACATTGTGACACTAAAATAGAGGAGATGGAACATATTTGTAGGTATAGAAGGATTAATTTTTCACATGGAATGTTAGAGAATAATTTAGATTCAATGCTAAATTTTCTAAATGAAATATGCAGCCCATGTGGAAAAAACATTTTTAATGTGTAATATAATTTAATCTTATATATATAAAACCTCCATGAGAGCATCACGATCCACATGAGAGGTTGAATTGACAAATAATAAATATATATATTTTTTATATACCCCCAAAAAATCATAATACAACTCATAAATGGGTTGTCCAACTTTATCCAGGAACATTCATTAGTGAACACCTTGAAAAAACAACAAGAAGACCCTCAAGTAAATACCACAACCATTACTCGAGACAAAAAATGATTTCATCCTAATTATAAAGACCATATCATATCATTATAACATAAAAAACACAAATGAAACATATTCAGAATTCAAATGCAAAACTCAAATATGACTAGGGTGTAAGAACCCCATCAATCATGCTCATTAAGAACTTAGAGAAAAATATTACTCAGAATACAAGGAAAATACATCCATGAAACAAAAATTAAAAATTCACCATAATAACTAAAAACATCAATATTTTATCCTTTAATTCACCTTTAGAATAAAATTCTACATAAAATCTTAAATATATTTTAAATCATATGTCCATCAAATATATTTCATAAAAAATAATCCACTTGTTAAAAATCATTTCTAAAATCAACCTATTCATTATTGAAACAAAACATTTATTTTATTCATAAACAATGATCATGTTGGATATAAAATAAAGTTCATTATTCATGGTTAAATATTTTAACCAGCGTAACATATTTTTTAATTCAAGGTATCAAGGGTATATCCATAACTACATTAACACATTATTCCTAATAGAAAATATAGAGTTGTAATATTTTACATTACATTGTTTAATGATCATCGAGGATATTATAATAACATTAATTATGAAGCTCACACCAATGGAAACATTAAAAAAATATTTATCATCATATCTTACCATTTAATATAGGTTAATGTCATTTAATTAATATATTTTAATCATAAAAACACATTAAATTCATTGGAAAATAAAACCACATATATATGTATAGATATAGTTATCATAAGAATAAAAATAAAAGGAGCATATCCACCATATGATTATATTTTTTACATTGGGTTGACTATCTCACTCAGAAATCAATAAAATAGATAATAAAAAAATATATCAAGATATGATAACTATCCCACTTCTTTATATGTATTCTTCTATAAAATAAATTACCATCAGAATTAAAATCCATATGCTAAATAGCATAGAGATTATTAAAATTTATTTATTTAAGTTCATTTAATTCCTATGATCACTTCACTCACACATAAACTATTTAACAATACTATCCATTTTTTCTCTCAAATTTCTTCTTAAATACCCATATTTCACCCCACCATTCAAAAACCATCATGGGACAACAATGATTGAAATTAGTGAACAATGAGGCCAACCACTTCTTGGTCCTAGGATATGGATTATCACCAAGTGTAAAAAAGGTGGAATTTTCCAGTTGTCAGTTAAGGAAAAGAGATGATATGAGAAAAATTGATCAATGAAACATCATAAAAAAAATAAACCAATATCTATATAATTTAACAGAAGAAATCATGTTATTTCATAATGAATGGATCTCTAGTATAAAATGAAAAAATAACTTATAACCAACAGATACAGAAAATATTCAAACTAGACCAGTCCTATGAAATACATAAAATCATTCCTAAAAACATAATATATATATCTGTGTGTGTGTGTGTTTGATAATAATTTGTATACTCAGAAATATACTCTTCAGATCCTCCTTTCAAAATGTATAAAAAAAATTATAATGTTTTACTATGTAAAAATGTAGGACTGACATGCACATATTTGTTACAATACACATTCCCACCCTCATAAATTCACACTCACCATGTATAACATCCATGTAATGTAAGATAATAATCCAATGTATATAGTCATACCCACCTTACAACAACATCCCCACTCTTTTTCCACTCCCTAACCACAAAATGAAATGTATTATGATCTAATCCCATCATACCTAGATTCACAACCATCCTATACTAAACCTTTCAAGATGTTTCATTTCTTTTTGGAATAAACAAAAATGAAATAATAGATCATCATATCAAAACCACATCATATCCACATCCTTTACCTCTTAATGTGATTTTTTTATAACATCACACCATTTCCCATTTTATTGAGAAGCAATGGGGTTCCACTTTCCATAGGTGAAATCCCCAAGACACCAAAGGCTAGAAATAAATTAAATGTTCTTCAAAGATTATCAGGTGACTATTTTCCATTTAATGATAAAATAAAACATAAATACTAAACAATAAACATAAAATCCACAAATTTGATGTATGATTAATGTAATTCATCCCAATTTTAAATACAATACATCAACAATATCAATATGGCAGGGAAAAAATAAAAATAACAAACAAGGAAAGAAATTCAACAGAACCAAGGAAACCCATGTGACTTCCTAAAATGTAAATCATGAATCAGATCCAATCTATAACACTACCATCCGTGGCCATTAAGCCATGGTTGATTTATTGAGGAGTATGATCTCTCTCCCATTCTGGTTTCCTTATAGATTTAATCTGATGACACACCAATGTAAACAAAACAGTGGGTGAGTATGAAATCCATATGATTTCAACAAAGGCATCCTAAATCATGACACTAGGATAAAAAAATGTTAGCGCATTTATAGAAAACAAATTAATGAAAATAGATAAAGTTTAACATCCCTTATTTTTCAAAAGTAATCATGATGTTCGATATCACAAATGATACACCACATCAAGCTTAAATGAATAAATAAAATTTATTACTTTATGTTGTATTTATCACATAGATGTTACAATCGATGGAATGATAGATATTAATTTAATTGTAAAAATATGGTTTAAAAATGTTTATATAATAATTCATTGGATTCCAAATTAATAAGGAAATTAAATAAAAACCACTTTAATATAAAGGATATGACTTTTTGAAAAAAATATTAAAATGCAAATAAGTGAGTTATTAAATAATAAAATCTCTCTTGATGAATATTATTAATGAAATAAATATGTAATATTTTTAATGTAATGTTTAAAATTCATCTGATATTATTTGTAGACATGATATTAGAAAAAAAACAATTTTTTAGATAAACGAATGATTTTTAAAATAAATGCATGTAAACTGCCTTTTGGTGGAGAACCCATTTTAAATATGGTATTCACTTTTATATTTTATATTTGATAAAATAAAATTATTATTTTTAGGTGGTACATCAAAATTATGTTTCGATAAATTTTTGGTATTTTTTGATAACATAAACATTTTATTGAATATAGAAAAATACTGTATTTTAATACAAAACTGTTTTTTCGTCAAATTTATTTTTATAGTTATGATATTATTTTAATTTGTTTTAAAGTATAATTAAATAAAATTTTTATCATTTCTGGAATTTTTGGTGATTGGAATCAATTTCACAATGAAATTGAAAATGATAACTATGTGAATAATTGAACATTTTATATAAAAAAATTGTTTTCAATTTCCATCAATGAGATTAATTTTTAAATAATTTTCTTCTAGTTCTATATTTTAAATATGGAAAAAATTATTTCATATTTGGAATCATAAGTTCCAAATTATGTAATTCGGACGCTTTTAGTTTTTGGAAATTTTGAATAGTAACTTTAGTAATTTTTTTAATTAACACGGTTAGAGGTCAATTGGGTAATTAAATGTAAAAATAAAATTATTATAATATAAAACTACACTAAAAATTATCTTAATATAATTAAATGAGTGTGTACTAACCATGATCATCATGTGGCCTATTTTCAGGCCACTTAGAACCACTTGTATGACATTAATGATTTTATAATATTATATTCAATGAATAGTCATTTTTGTTGAACTTTTTGTTTTTAAAAAGTAATATATTTTAATATTCTGTCATATATTGGATCTCTTCTCCTTTAAATAGAATTTATAAATCTAAAAATATTACCTACTATAAGGTAATTTATTTATAATATTTAGGAATTAAATAATTAAACTTAATTTTGACACAAAGATGATGCATAAATAGATTTATTAATGATATATACAAAAAAATATTAATAATATTAAAATAAATATAATTTGAAATATTTTATTTTTTTTCCAAATTTTATGAATGACTGTGAAATGTTAGTATTGGGTTAATGTCGTGTGTTCGAAGTAATGAAGTTGTTATGAATTTTAAAAAAAGTCAACTATCAATAGTGTCAAAATTGATAAAATTCATGTTTTAATATAAGTAATAATTAACTAAATGATATAAAATATCTAAAAACCAAATATTATTTCCAAAATTTGTGATAAGTCCAAAATTTTCATTATTTACTCATTTATTTTTCGATTTTTATGATTTGGAAACTATTTTAACTCTCATGTTGTAAATTACACGATAAATTAGTAAGAGTTAAAAGTGTTTGAAATCAAAATGATAAGAATTAAAATCTATTAAAAAAATTATTATTTTATTTGGATCATTATTATTAATACCAAAATCCTTATGTCTTTGAAATAAATTTGTTTGGGACCATTTTTAATTGATATTGAATTTAAATTATTTTAATAATTTTAATAATTCCAAGGGTGGCCCTCCCCTCTCCTATAAAAAGACACACAATCATCTCTGTTACTCACACGTCCAAAAAACATTAGTTAGGACACGATATATCTAAACACCTTCATAGAATCCAATTCGATATTCTTTATGAGATTGTTTATGTAGCACACCGTCAGTAGATGTGTTAGGGTGTTCTTCAAAAGTGATCAACCGAAAAAGGGGTATCATTTTTATTTGAGTACTTCTATTTTATTTATACTTCACAATCCTTAAAATATCCTCCATCCAAGAAGATATAATATCTCTAGTATCCTAAATATAATGATATATTATTATTTTAATATAATGACATGAATCTATCTCCTATTTCCTCAAATAGAAAAAGGACTTTCGTTAATGTGTAAGGCAGACTACTACCTTGCGAACCGATATAGTTTATTTTTCATAAATGTATTTAAAGATCATTTTTACTTATGTAATTAATGTTAATATGTGATATTAATTACATATTAATCAGTATAATATAATAATATATCAGTTAAGTACTTACTTTCTATTCCCATAAAAATGGTAACATTGTCCATGCGTATGGTCAAAATATCAACTCAACAAAGCGATGTGATTCATTTTTTTACTAAACCACATATATGATACATATAATTATATTTAAATGATTAATATGATATTAATGATGTTAAAAAAATTAATTAAATATAAAACAATACTCACGTTATTTCAAAAATGATCAATGAAAAATTAAAATGTTACTCATGTATTCATACGACATACATTCTCCATGATTGTAACACTGTTAATTTTCCATATCCATATTTAATGAATGAATTTAAATTTATAATTTATATAAAAAAATTATTATTATTTCATGAATATTATTCTGGATATGATGTACTTATGTCTTCAAAGACTATTAACATCCTACCAAGTTCATTTTCGACTCGAGTACCGAATATCGACAAAATACCCGATGAGAACATAAATAGTAATATAATTATTATGAAATAATTATAGTAATGTAAATGGAATAATAAAAATAATAATGTTTCTAGTGAAATTAAATTATTAACCTATGTTTTTTATTCAGAAAGATAATTATTGTTCCTTACGATTCAGTCAAAAGGTATGGGATTTTGTATCAAATTCTTTTCATTGAGACATTTCTTAATGATATTCACGTTTATTCATTTATAACATGTATATTGTAACTCCCCGACCCCAGTTACCTAGATTTTGAGCATTATTACATAAAATTGGAATGATCACAAGAAAGATCGAGTCTTGAAAGACCGATTAGTTTAGTAGCCTTGGAATAACTATATACATTCATAAAGTTTTACATTACATCATAAAAATGAAAACTACAACAACATAGTCTCCATAGTCCACACTCTTATCCCCTCATACTATCCCTTCAGGTCATTCATAATTTTGTTCTTTACATCCTGGGAAAAATAAAACATAGAAAAGTGGTGAGCTCAAATGCCCAGTAAGGATAACAATATAGCAGAAAATTTCATAAATAAGAATAAACATTTAAGGAAATGTATAACTAAAACAAAAGCCTTTTAAACATGAACTTCAACATAGTATGGAAAAAATAAAATGAAATAATTCCATTTACTTATTCACATGGATATTCTACTAAATGAATAATCACATGAAATATCAATAACCACTTTCATAATGATGGAATGAATAATTCGAGAATATAATAACCACATAGCTAAGGCCTCGTGCCAAGACTACAAATAAGATTTTGTCAAGGCCTTGCGACAAGACGCTAGTTTGTCTCATGAGACCTAACGATGCATCAAGGAGCTATAGTGGGCTCCACCCATCACTTACTTAGTCCAATGCATTCCTCATATGAACATGTTTAAACATAACATAAATATTCGTATTAAAACTAGCATACGAAATGTCAATACATTAACCTCAAACCATGAATGGTACAAAAATAGCACATCCACAGTCAAACATAACTCATTCGATACAATATGGAAAATTTTATTGTATCATATTAACCTCAATCGATAATAATGAATGATATTGACATAGATGAAAATAACCATCAAAACTATTTGAGAGAAATATCCCCCTTTTCTTGAAATCATTTAAAAGTCACAATATTTGTTAAGAAGCTGTTTAAAAATAGATTTTTGAATCAAAGTGCCCCATACAACTTTGAAACTTTTAAAAGTAGTTTTAATTTTAAAACTTTAATGTCCATATAAATAAATCCTTAAAACCATTTTTTTAAACATGGACATTAATGAGCAATATTTATAAGAATAAGTCATTAAAACATTTAAAAATGGTATTTTAGTTAGAGTTTCTAACTAAAAGAGAGACACTTGAATACAAATAATTGATGTAATCAAAACTTTGTAATATCATGAGAATAAAGTGATTCATGATATACTATGTCGAAGTACATTATATACACCACATAAATGTGATTTGGTGTATAACAACAAAGAAGTCTCAATGGAATGTAAATTGAGATGAAATCTCTCATAAAGGTTGTATCCTTAGGATAAGGGTAAATCAACGACATAGTTATGTGTGAAAAATATAAATACACTAAATATGATTGGATAATTCAGTTTAAAACAATCAAAGGACATTCACACATAATCTTGTAAAAACAACACCAATGAATTGGTTGTTTAACTCAACAAATGGAGAATGAGTTAAAATTACTATTATCAAATTCATATTGATGACTTTTGAAATTATCAATGGAGTGATTATGTGAATCAAAATTATATCCATAGAAAAGGGGAGAGGAAATTATGACATAATAAAATTAATAGTGATTCCACACATAATCTCGAAGTAAAAAATTCAATGAATTTTGCGTAAATCCAAATAAATGGAAATTGAAATTTCAAATTCCCTTAATGCTTTTGTAACTTATGAAACATATGCCCATGAATGAAGGATAATACAATGATGATGCATATATCCATAAATTAAAGTATATTACACAATGAATATAATCAGGGGCAGTACATACACCACATGTAATAAATAAGTGGTGAACAATGGAATTCTCACGGAATTAAAAGTGAGATAAGAAACACCTTACTTTTTAATTTTTCCTTGGTTGACGGTAGGTTAACCTCCTGTAGAATGGTTACATAATTGTTATTGAATTATACAAGAATAATTTACATTAATATGATATCATATATGATCTTTTAACATTGATTTGTTAATAATATTTTAGTATTATCATTATTTTGGGTGTTAACTTACTCATTTTCCTTTATTTTCTTTGTTACGTAAGCCATGTTTTTTGTGGATAGGTTGTATGTTATTCATATCCAGAATTACATCAACTCCTTAAAAATTATTTTTAATCATCAAATGAGAATAATACTTGAATGGATATGATGGAGAATGAATCTCATCGCGTTCGTGGAGACGGTTGTCCGTACGTACGCACGAGCGAAAATATCATTATTTTGATGTTAAAATAATATATAATTGGATGTTATATCATATAGAAAAGATAATTATAATGTTATATTTATTATTTACATGAATTACACATCATTATTATACCCATCCAAAAAATAATTTATTGACTGACAATTACACCACGACGTGGAGACGGTAAGCCGTACGTACGCACGTATGGTGACATGCCATTCAAAGGATGGATAGAATACTGAATATGGTTGTACCATATTTATAATAACATCACAATATATAGAAGATACTGGTTTTATTATTTTAGAATATAAATAAAAAAGAAATAAGAAGTGGAAGAATAATGGAACTTGAAAAAGGGTGGTGAAATTATTACCTCTTCTTTGGGTTCTTCCTTTTCATTTGATCAAAAGGGCTCCTTAGGTTGGCTTTCTGACTAAAGGAATGCCTCTAAGATGAATTTAGGGAAGTTTAGAGAGTATTTGGGCTGGTTTTGGCCGAACCAAAATTCTTTGAAGGTGTGAATTAATGATAAAGGGGAGTGGCCTTTTATAAGTGGGGTGAGGGGCACCTTTGGAAAAGCTAGAAATATTTTTTTATAATAAATTCATATTCTGTTTCTAATGGCTCCAAAGTAGATTATTTAAAGTTTACAGTGGGTATAGTTCTAAAACCACTCAACCAATAGGATTTAGACTGGTTTGGGTTACTATATTAAGCTTATCTTTAATTATTAACTCTTAGTTATTTAGTTTCACTTTTACAATGTCTCTTTGTATTTTTATATTATATGGTTAATAAACATACTATATACATCCAAGAGACCCCCAAGTGGTCCATTAATTATAAACCTATCCTGATATAAGTCTCTTGGCCAAACATTATATTTTTATGAATTTAATATCAATTAATAATATAATATTTGTTTTAAAAACTCTTTTATGTCAATTTTGACATTATTCAATAATTGATTTTTTACAAAATCATAACAGTATGATTACTTCTAATAAAGTTAATTAATGAATTATTAACATGTCATATTAACCGAGAAAATTATTTTAATTCCTAAAAAGTCTCAAATTATATTTACTTTGGTGTTTATAATATAAATTATTTTAATTTTTCACTGTAATGGTAATTACTGCATCATCATTGTGTCATAAATAAATTAAATTATTTATTGTATAAAAATTATAAATAAAATATAATTATGTACTAAATATTTTATCTTTCTAATAAATATTTATAATCTAAAATCCAAAATATATAACCCTATGCAAAAAATGTTTTTCTAAAAGATATATGCTTTTGTCATTTTTGTATTTATTTTAACTTAATTAATATAAAGTGTCATTAGCACTTACAAGTGGCTCCATAGGGTCCGAAAATCATCCCAAAGATTCCCATGGTCGTAAATGTATCCAACAATAAGGCTAGGACACGTTTTAGGGTAATTTAGTATTATTATAATATTATTTGTTAACCCTTATTTACAGGATTTACCCTTTAACCATGGTAAATAAAATATTTACCGAAGTAATTATTCAAAATGTATAAAAATAAATGTTACCTATTTACAAAATTTGGACATACTGATTCCAAATATGAAATCCATTTTTCAAAATTCAAAACACAGAAGTGGCAGAAATTAATTTAAAATTTATTCCTCTTAAAACAAAAATCGTGTTTTTAAGAGATAATAACTATCAAAAGATTGGCACTTGTTTATGTCTGGTTTAGTTGGGAAATCATGTACAATGACAAAAATTGAATTAAATGATAAAAATATATTATAAATATACTTTAAAACCACTCAAATTCATAATTTATCAATATTAATTATTTCAATTAAAAAAGTTGTTTTTAATTAAAAGTTAGTAATTTTCACTATTCATCAAAATATGAAAGTTATCTAAAAAGTAGAAAACATTTCACCCTAGGATAATTTCTATATTCCGAATCCAAAAATGAAGTCCATTTTGAGGGATAGAATTTATAAAATTTCACAAAGTAGGTATTACTATTGATAACGGCTAGTTTGATTGGTTGTGGTGTGTTAGAATCTCGAAGTTGCGTACAATGCACGTCATTGCATTATTCAAAGGGAAACGTACTGTGGAAGCATGGGGTGTTACATTATCCCCTCCTTCAATAAATTGCGTCCTCGCAATTTTTTTTAATTTTGGGCTTGAGAATATAATGGAAAGTCCCACATCGTAAAAAGAGTCAATAAAACTATCACTTTAAAAAAAAGAAGAGAGGTATAGAGGTCACCCAAAATAACCCATACTAGGATTCCATGTAGGAAAACATGGATATGGATGATAAACTAAGTGTTAAGTTCTGATGGAGAGGGATAGAAAACATGATCAGGAGAAAGTTAACAATAAGAAAATCACAAACTTTTGTTGGGACAAACGATCATTATTCTCCCAGTAGGAAAAGTAATAGGACAACATTTTTTGTTTTAAGTTACATTACATAAGTATGAGTAATTAATTTATGATATCGACTAAAAACATAAAGAGATATACTTACTTTTTTATGTAGAGTTTCATTCTTTAATAAATTTTAACCACTAACTCATTTTTTTGAACAATGAGTATTCAAGAAGACTTGGTCACAATGGGATAACTAGAATAAACATCTATAGAAATACATGATCCATGTAGGATAAACTATATATTTACCTTGTATTTAGAGATTAATCAAAACCCAAATGGTTAGTATAATATCTGATGATCCCCCAAATAGATATTCCATTAGAAAAAAACACTAATCTTAATTTCTAAAATTAAACCATCAATACCCCAAAGTTAAATAAATACCATTCAATAATCAATTGTCCTTAAAATAATTCAATATAATTCAAACTAAAATTAAAACCCACAACTTATAAGAATGTAGTCTCCACTTTAAATTGTATCTCGAAATGACATTAATTACTCTTAAAGTCACATACTTAAATGTAATTAACCTAATCATTTCCATAAATAACCTAAATCACTATAAATCCATAATAAAAACATAGATAAAAATCCACCATTACTCCCCTAATGAAATCCAATACTATTCTATTTTCCTTGGGCATATAGTGTTCACAACAAAGCGAACAACTTCCAAAATAACATTTATCACTTAATCACCAAATCATTTTCCTATACGAAGGCTATTCAATTGATAAGACATAAGATCCCAAATCAAATTATAATTGATCAATAAAATAATTTAACTAAAAATAATTGTCACACTAGCCAGGGACTTCACGTAGTCCAGTGGTAGGTGATAATTCCCAATCGCACATTGGTTGTGGGTTCGATTCGCACAACTTTGTCCGATGTGACGGGTTGTCACACGGTCTGCGTGTTGTCCTTTTTCAAAAACTAGATTTTATAACATTACCAAAATGAGATAAATTCCTCAAAATAACCATAACATAATTTAACCACAAATCTTATCTCATACCTTGCATTTTCATCCCAAATTTTAATAACTTTTAATTTCCTCCAACCCAATGATCATATAAAACCAAATGTTTTTTTTATAACTATATCCACAAGAGAAAAGATAATTCTTCCTCAAATATCATTCTCACATGGAAACCTGCAGGGTTAAAAATACAAGACAAAATAATTCCAAAGTATACCCATCAACAAGGTGAACTAATACTTTTTAAACATTTCTCCAACCATTTATTTCCACATAGATTCTTCTTTGTCCACGAAAATATCCTATAGAATAGGGAATTCACTTGGGTAATGTCCAGGTCCCCTATATTTACGGAAAATTTTGGTAAATGGATTCTTGGGACCATGTTTATCTTCTTCTATAGTAATCTTCATTTTTCTTCGGCAATTCTTCACATTATGTCCTTCCTTCCCGCACGTAAAGATTTTCTTTGTCCCATTGAGACACTTTTCTGGGTTCTCCTTCCACATTTCTTGCATGATGGAAATTTAAGATTTCTTTCTCCATGGTCTCCACTACTGGAGCTCTTATCATTCATCACCTTTCTCTTCTTTGATGAGTCTGGGAATTGGATAATATATATATTGTTGATCATATTTTTGGAAAATTGATTTGGAATAAATACGGTGTCTTTTACACCTATCAACATTCCATTTTGTTTCTCATTTCCACCACCGTTCCCACCTTGTACATCATTCTCAAATTCATTATGACTTCCTTGAAATCCAGGCATTGTCTAAAACAAGAAAGCAATATGTGAGTAACAGTAGTCATAAAATAATTTATAGATTAACATGTCACCATATTCTCAATTTGAAACACATTAGGATTAACCAGGGTCATTTACTCTCATCTTATGTATATAATACTTCAATTCGGTTTGTAAAGAGAAGGTAAATTATCCTAAGCATATCTCCTGGGAGTGTCGTAACCAAGAGTGCATCAAGGCCGGTTGTCGTGCACCAGTTCCCATTCGAGTCTAGCTCAAAGCGGTGTTTTAAGGTTTTACCCCTAGGTACAACTGTGCCAGAGCCACCTCTACCTGCTCGTATCCAGACAGGGATGTATTGCGCGAAAAACTCACAAAATCTCTACAATACCAAAATTCTAGGAAGTTCTTCTATACTAATCCTGAATGTTCATCTTAGGTCTACGTGCTCTAATCAGAGTTTATCAAAATCTAGCTTCCATGTTTTGTACTAAACATCCTCTGATACCAACTGTAATGCCCCGACCCCAGTTACCCAGAGTTGGTGCATTATTACCTAACATTGGCATGATCATAAGAATGATCATGTCTCGAAAGACCGATTGGTTTAATAGCCTTGGAATAACTAGATACATTCATAACGTTTTATATTACATCATAAAAATGAAAACTACAACAACATAGTCTCCATAGTTCACACTCTAATCCCCTCATACTATCCCTACAAGTAATTCATAATTGACATCTTCACATCCTGGGAAAAATAAAAGATAGAAAAGGGGTGAGCTCGAATACCCAGTAATGATAACAATATAGCGGAAACTTTCATAAATAAGAATAAACATTTAAGGCAATGTATAACTAAAACAAAAGCCTTTTAAACATGAACTTCAACATAATATGGAAAAAATAGAATGAAATAATGCCATTTACTTATTCACATGGATATTCTACGAAACTAATAATCACATGCAATATCAATAACCACTTTCATAATGAAGGAATGCATAATGCCAGACTATCATAACCACATAGCCAAGGCCTCGTGCCAAGACTACAAATAATATTTTGTCGAGGACTTGTTCCAAGACGCTAGTTTGTCTCATGATACCTACTGATGCATCAAGGAGCTATAGCGGGCTCCACCCGTCACTTACTAAGTCCAATGAATTCCTCGTATGAACATGTTTAAACATAACATAAACATTAATATTAAAACTAGCATATGAAATGTCAATACATTAATCTCAAACCATGAATGGTATAAAAATAGCACATCCACAGTCAAACATAACTCATTCGATACAATATGGAAGATTTTATTGTATCATATTAACCTCATTCGATAATAATGAATGATATTGATATAGATGAAAATAACCATCAAAACTATTTGAGAGAAATATCCCCCTTTTCTTGAAAACATTTAAAAGTCAAACTATTTGTCAAGAAGCCGTTTAAAAATAGATTTTTGAATCAAAGTGTCCCATACAACTTTGAAACTTTTAAAAGGAGTTTTAATTTTAAAAATTTAATTTCCATATAAATAAATCCTTAAAACCATTTTTTAAAACATGGACATTAATGAGCAAGATTTAGAAGAATAAGTCTTTAAAACATTTAAAAATGGTATTTTAGTTAGAGTTTATAACCAAAAGAGAGACACTTGAATACAAATAATTAAGGTAATCAAAACTTTGTAATATGATTAGAATAAAGGTATTCATGATATACAATGTCAAAGTACATTATATACACCACATAAATGTGATTTGGTGTATAAAAACAAAGAAGTCTCAATGGAATGTAAATTGAGATGAAATCTCTCATAAAGGTTGTATCCTTAGGTTAAGGATAAATCAACGTCATAGTTATATGTTTCAAATATAAATACACAAAATCTTATTGGATATTCAGTGTAAAACAGTCAAAGGACATTCACACATAATCTTGTAAAAACAACACCAATGAATTGGTTGTTTAACTCAACAAATGGAGAATGAGTTAAAATTACTATTATCAAATTCATATCGATGACTTGAGAAATTATCAATGGGGTGATTATGTGTATCAAAAGTATATACACAGAAAAGGCGAGTGAAAATTATGACATAAGCAAATGAATAGTGATTCCACACATAATCTCGAAGTAAAATAATCAATGATGTTTGCGTAAAGTCGAATAAATGGAAATTGAAATTTCAAATTCCCTTATCGATTTGGTAAATTACGAACCATACACCCATGAAAGAAGGATAATACAATGATGATGTAAATATCAATTAATTAAATTATATAACACAATGAATGCAATCATGGGCAGTACACACAGCACATGCAATAAATAAGTGGTGAACAATGGAATTCTCACGGAATTAAAAGTGAGATAAGAAACCCCTTACTTTTTACTTTTTCCTTGGTCAACGGTAGGTTAACCTCATGTATAATGGTGAAATAATTGTTATTTAATTATAAAATAATCATTTACATTAATATGATATCTTATATGATCTTTTAACATTGATTTGTTAATAATATTTTAGTATTATCGTCATTTCGGGTGTTAACTTACTCGTTTTCCTTTATATTCTTTGTTATGTAATCCGTGTTTGTTATGGATAGGTTGTATCTTATTCATATCCTGAATTACATCAATTCATTAAAAATTATTTTTAATCATCAAATTAGAATTATACTTGAATGGATACGATGGAGAATGAATCTCATCACGTTCGTGGAGACAGTAGTCCATACGTACGCACGAGCGACAATATCATTTTTTTGATGTTAAAATAATATATAATTGGATGTTATATCATATATACAGAATAATTATCATGTTATATTTATTATTTACAGGAATTACACATCATTATTATACCGATCCAAATAAAAATTTATTTAATGACAATTACACCACGACGTGGAGACGGTAAGCCGTACGTACGCACGTAAGGTGACATTCCATTCAAAGGATGGATAGAATAATGAATATGGATGTACCATATTTATAATAAAATCACAATATATACAAGATACTTGAGTTATTATTTTATAATTGAAATAACAATGAATGAATAAGTGGAAGAAGAAAGGAACTTGAAAAAGGGTGGTGAAATTATTACCTCTTCTTTAGGTTCTTTCTTTTGATTTGATAAAAAGGGCTCCATAGGTTGGCTTTCTGACTAAAGGAAGGACTCTATGATGAAGTGAGAGAAGTTTATAGAGTATTTGGGAAGGGGTTGGCGGAACCAAAAAGCTTTTAAGGTGTTAATTAATGATAAGGGAAGTGCCCTTTTATAAGTGGGGTGAGGGGCACCTTTGGAAAAGCTAGAAATATTATTTTATTATAAATTCCTATTCGGTTTCTAATAGCTTAAAAGTGGATTATTTAAAGGATAATGTGGGGATAGGTCTAAAACCACTCAAACTATAGTATTTAGACAGGTTTGGGTTACTATATTAACCTTATCTTTAAGTATTAACTCTTAGTTATTTAGTTTCACTTTTACAATGTCTCTTTTTATTTTTATATTATATGGTTAATAAACATACTCTATACATCAAAGAGACCCCCAAGTGGTCCATTAATGATACACCTATCATGATATAAGTGTCTTGGACTAACCATATATTTTTAGGAATTTAATATCAATTAATAATATAATATTTTTTTAAAAAACTCTTTTATGTCAATTTGGACACTATTCAATAATTGATTTTTTGTAAAAATCATAACAGAATGATTACTTCGAAAAAAGTTACTTAAATAATTCCTAACATGTCATATTAACCTACAAAATTAGTTTAATTAATTAAAAGTCTCAAATTATAATTACAAGGGTATTTATAATATCAATTATTTTAATTTTTCACTATTATGGTAATTACTACATCATCATTCATTCATAAATAAATTAAATTATTTATCGTCTAAAAATTATAAATAAAATATCATTATTAGTAAATATTTTATATTTTTAATGAATATTTATAATTGAAAATCCAACATATATAACCCTATGTTAAAAATGTTTTTCTAAAAGATATATTCTTATGCCATTTTTTTATTTATTTTAACTTAATTAATATAAAGTGTCATTATCACTTACAAGTGGCTCCATGGGGTCCCAAAATCATCCCAAAGATGCCCATGGTCGGACATGTATCCACCAATAAGGTTAGTACACGTTTTAGGGTAATTTAGTGTTATTATAATTTTATTTGTTAACCCTTATTTACCAGATTTACCCTTTAACCATGGTAAATAAAATATTTACCGAAGTAAATATTCAAAATGTTTAAAAATAAAAGGTACCTATTTACACAATTTGTACATACTGATTCCAAATATAGAATCAATTTCTCCAAATTCAAAACACTGAAGTGGCAGAAATTAATTTAAAATTAATTCCTGTTATTAAAACAAAAAGCGTGTTTTTAAGAGATAATAACTATCAAAAGATTGGCACTTGTTTTTGTCTGGTTTAATTTTGAAATTATGTCCAATGACAAACATTGAATTAAATGATATAAATATATTATAAATATACTTTAAAACCAATCAAATTCATAATTTATCAATATTAATTATTTCAAATAAAAAAGTTGTTTTTAATTAAAAGTTAGTAATTTTCACTATTCATCAAAATATGAAAGTTATTCGAAAAGTACCAAAAATTTCACCCTAGTCTAATTTTGATATTCCGAATCCAAAAATGAAGTCCATTTTGAGAGATAGAATTTATAAAATTTCAAAAAGTAGGTATTCCTATTCATAACGGCTCGTTTGATTGGTTGTGGTGTGTTAGAATCTTGAAGTTGCATACAATGCACACCATTGCATTATTCAAAGGGAAACTTACCGTGGAAGCTTGGGATGTTACATATATATAGCCACTTTGAATTTCAGTGGCTATATTTTATCTATACAGATGTTATTTAATTTTTTTAAAACATTCACCATTCATGTGTCTTATGATTTAATTGTTCCAAGAGGTATTAGACTCTTATTGTAAAAAATTATTTTAAGTGATATTATGATTTATTATTCTAAATATTTCCCATTAATGTCCATGTTTTAAAAAAATTTATACATTTACTAATATAGAAATAAATATTTAAAAATTTTAATTCAGTAATATTCTTTTAAGAGTTTCAAAGTGTTAAGGGACAATTTGATTCAGAAGTCACTTTTATAAATGTTTTAAAAAAATTTCTTAAAATGGATTGGTTATCATAAAAATGAAAATAAAATTTTAAGAGTGGATTATTGAAAATTAAAATATTATATGTGTTTGTACTTGGGAATTTAATGATTGGGACTGATATAGCTTATACGAAGGGTTGAGCCTCATTATAGCTTGTGGAAGACATGTCAACCACATATAGATTATAAGAAGGGTGAGTCCCAATAAAGATCTCCAATGAATTGTGTATTCTAAATGTGTAAGTTAACCGTATTGTTATTCCATTTTTTAGAGTTATTGTAATAGTTATATGATCACGATGTGTGGAGGAACCTACACTATTGTTTATGCTTGATAATATGTTTATAGGAAAAAAACATTTATGGGATTTCCTGTTTTCACCAGACTTATGATTTATATTCTTCATGTCCCTTACTATGAATTTGTGATCATCCCATAATTTAAAAGGTTTTTCACAGATCATAATATAATTAAGGACAAATAAGAGGCCTTGATTAAATTATTTATGATTTTTCATGAAAAGAAATTATATTTTTTTTAAAAGGTTTTCTCTATGTGGAAAACATTGATACTAATTACAACAGTCACTTGAAATGTACGGGTTCACTAATAAATAGTTTTTTTTCTAATTCTCTAAAATTATAATAAAAAATATCCTATAATTTGAATTCTAGTTCAAAATATTAGAATATGTAACGTTTAAGGATAGGTCATTATAGTTGTTATTAGAGGACGGTTTAGAAAACTTTGAAGATTATGATGTTTTCTTAAGTGTTAGGTGTATCCAAATAGGTTTTTAATTTTAGTTTTCATCATAAGTTAAATTTCATAGAAACCCCTTTTTGGAATTTATGTTGTGAAATTTTATGGTGATTAACGGTATTTACGGAGACATTAAACTGTGAGGTAATTATGGTTGATTAAATTTTGGGATGAAAAATAAAAGGCATGACATATAACATGATGTTAAAATATGTAATTGTTTTATTTGAGTATTTTATCTCATTTCAGTAATGTTATAATAATTATATAGTTTTAGAAAAACAAAAACTCGTGTGATGAGAGATGACCTATCGGGTCATACAAGGCTGTAGGAATGGAACCCGCAATGAATTGTGACAAGAATTTATCACCTATAATTAGCCTTCAAGAAGTCACTGGTGAATATTAATTCATTAATTTTTGTTAAAGGATTGGATAAGTTTATTTTAGGAACAAATTTTAACATGTGGATATCCCTAGTGTAGGAAAATCATTTGTAAATTCTGTGATAAATGTTAATTTAGATGATGTTAACTATTTTGGGAACTTTATATGATTATGGTAAATAGAATACTATGAGATTTTATTTTAGGAGTAATGGTTGAATTTTATTTTGTAATAATCTATGATTTTATTGGGCACGTATGGAAAATTTTGTTAGTTATAGAAATTTTTAACCTCTCTTGGAGAATTTATGATTAAGTTTAATACTTTTTGGTGTGAGAGATTAGTAGTGATTTATGTTATATAGAGATAAATGTTAAAACATATCCATGAAGTCTATGTGATCAAATCCTTATTAATTTTGGGTTTCAATCTTCGTTTGGATTATTTTTGTAATTTTAAGTAATGCTATTTATCAAATCATCTATATTGAACTTTGGGTTTTTCTTTTTCATTTTTCATGTTAAACATAGTTTTTCATCACACAATGGTTTATTTTTTGGGGTGGAATTTTCTGATCTTATCTTAACATTTTTTTTCATATATTGGATCTCTTCTCATTTAAATTGAATTTATAAATCTAAAAATATTACCTACCATAAGGTAATTTATTTATAATTTTTAGGAATTAAATAATTAAACTTAATTTCGACTTAAAGATGATGCATAAATAGATATATTAATGATATAAACAAAAAAATATTAATAATATTAAAATAAATATAATTTTATATATTTTATTTTTTCCAAATTTTATGAATGACTGTGAAATGTTAGTATTGGGTTAATGTCGTGTGTTCGATGTAATGAAGTTGTTATGAATTTTACAAATGGTCAACTATGAATAGTGGCAAAATTGATAAAATTCATGTTTTAATATAAGTAATAATTAACTAAACGATATAAAATCTCTAAAAAACAAATATTATTTCCAAAATTTGAGATAAGTCCAAAATTTTCATTATTTACTCATTTATTTGTCGATTTTCATGATTTGGAAACTATTTTAACTCTCAAGTTGTAAATTAAAAAATAAATTAGTAAGAGTTAAAAGTGGTTGAATTCAAAATGATAAGAATTAAAATATATTAAAAAAATTATTATTTTATTTTGAGCATTATTATTCATACCAAAATCCTTATATCTTTGAAATAAATTTGTTTGGGACCATTTTGAATTGATATTGAATTTAAATTATTTTAATACTTTTAATAATTCCAAGGGTGGGCCCCCCCTCTCCTATAAAAAGCCACACAATCATCTCTGTTACTCACACATCTAAAAAACATTAGTTATGACATGATATATCTAAACACCTTCCTGGAATCCAATTCTATATTCTTGATGACATAGTTTAGGTAGCTCACCGTCAGTATATGTGTTAAGGTGTTCTTCAAAAGTGATCAACCGAAAAAGGGGTATCATTTTCATTTGAGTATTTCTATTTTATTTATACTTCACAATCCTTAAAATATCCTCCATCCAAGAAGATATAATATCTCTAGTATCCTAAATATAATGATATATTATTATTTTAATATAATCACATGAATCTATCTCCTATTTTCTCAAATAGAAAACGGACTTTTCGTTAATGTGTTAGGCGGACTACTACCTTGCAAACCGATATAGTTTATTTTTCATAAATGTATTTAAAGATATTTTTTACTTATGTAATTAATGTTAATATGTGATATTAATTACATATTAATCATTATAATATAATAATATATCAGATAAGTTCTTACATTCTATTCACATAAAAATGATAACATTGTCCAGGCGTATGGTCAAGCTATCAACTCAACAAAGCGATGTGATTCATTTTTTTAATAATCCACATATATGATACATATAATTATATTTAAATGATTAATATGATATTAATGATGTTAAAAAAATTAATTAAATATAAAACAATACTCACGTTATTTCAAAAATGATCAATGAAAAATTAAAATGTTACTCATGCGTACATACGACATACATTCTCCATGATTGTAACAATGTTCATTTTCCATATCCATAATTAATGAATGGATTTTAATTTATAATTTATATAAAATATTATTATTATGTCATGAATATTATTTTGGATATGATGTAATTATGTCTTCAAAGACTATTAACATCCTACCAAGTTCATTTTCGACTCGAGTACCGAATATCGACAAAATACCCGATGAGAACATAAATAATAATATAATTATTATGACATAATTATAGTAATATAAATGGAATAATAAAAATAATAATTTTTCTAGTCAAATTAAATTATTAACCTATGTTTTTTATTCAGGAAGATAAATATTGTTCCTTACGATTCAGTCATAAGGTATGGGATTTTGTATCAAATTCTTTTCATTGAGACATTTCTTAATGATATGCACCTTTATTCATTTATAACATGTATATTGTAATGCCCCGACCACAGTTACCTAGAGTTGGTGCATTATTACATAAAATTTCCATGATCACAAGAAAGATCGAGTCTTGAAAGACTGATTAGTTTAGTAGCCTTGGAATAACTAGATACATTCATAAAGTTTTACATTACATCATAAAAATGAAAACTACAACAACATAGTCTCCATAGTCCGCACTCTTATCCCCTCATACTATCCCTTCAGGTCATTCATAATTTACTTCTTCACATCCTAGGAAAAATAAACCATAGAAAAGGGGTGACGTCGAATTCCCAGTAAGGATAACAATATAGCGGAAACTCTCATAAATAAGAATAAACATTTATGGCAATGTATAACTAAAACAAAATCCTTTTAAACATGAACTCCAACATAGTATGGAAAAAATAAAATGAAATAATTCCATTTACTTATTCACATGGATATTCTACTAAACAAATAATCACATGAAATATCAATAACCACTTTCATAATGATGGAATGCATAATGCCAGACTATCATAACCACATAGCCAAGGCCTCTTACCAAGACTACAAATAAGATTTTGTCAAGGCCTTGTGCCAAGACTCTAGTTTGTCTCATGAGACCAACCGATGCATCGAGGAGCTATAGCGGGCTCCACCTGTCACTTAATAAGTCCAATGCATTCCTCATATGAACATTTTTAAACATAACATAAATATTCGTATTAAAACTAGCATACGAAATGTCAATACATTAACCTCAAACCATGAATGGTATAAAAATAGCACATCCACATTAAAACATAACTCATTCGATACAATACGGAAGATTGAATTGTATCATATTAACCTCAATCGATAATAATGAATGATATTTATATAGATGAAAATAACCATCAAAACTATTTGAGAGAAATATCCCCCTTTTCTTGAAAACATTTAAAAGTCACACTATTTGTCAAGAAGCCGTTTAAAAATAGATTTTTGAATCAAAGTGTCCCATACAACATTGAAACTTTTTAAAGGAGTTTTAATTTTAAAACTTCAATGTCCATATAAATAAATCCTTAAAACCATTTTTAAAACATGGACATTAATGAGCAAGATTTAGAAGAATAAGTCTTTAAAACATTTAAAAATGGTATTTTAGTTAGAGTTTCTAACCAAAAGAGAGACACTTGAATACAAATAATTGATGTAATAAAAACTTTGTAATATCATGAGAATAAAGGGATTCATGATATATTATGTCAAAGTACATTATATACACCACATAAATGTGATTTAGTTTATAACAACAAAGAAGTCTCAATAGAATGTAAATTGAGATGAAATCTCTCATAAAGGTTGTATCCTTAGGTTAAGGATAAATCAAAGACATAGTTATGTGTGAAAAATATAAATACAGTAAATATGATTGGATATTCAGTTTAAAACAATCAAAGTAAATTCACACATAATCTTGTAAAAACAACACCAATGAATTGGTTGTTTAACTCAACAACTGGAGAATGAGTTAAAATTACTATTATCAAGTTCATATCAATGACTTGAGAAATTATCAATGGAGTGATTATGTGTATCAAAATAATATCCACATAAACGTGTAGAGGAAATTATGACATAAGCAAATTAATAGTGATTCCACACATAATCTCGGAGTAAAATAATCAATGAAGTTTGCGTAACTCCAAATAAATGGAAATTGAAATTTCAAATTCCCTTATCGATTTGGTAACTTACGAAACTTACACCCATGAATGAAGGATAATACAATGATGATTTAAATATCCCTAAATTAAAGTATATTACATGATGAATACAATCAGGGGCAGTACATATACCACATGCAAAAAATAAGTGGTGAACAATGGAATTCTCACGGAATTAAAAGTGAGATAAGAAACCCCTTACTTTTTAATTTTTCCTTGGTCGACGGTAGGTTAACCTCCTGTATAATGGTTAAATAATTTTTATTGAATTATACAAGAATCATTTTCATTAATATGATATCATATATGATCTTTTAACATTGATTTGTTAATAATATTTTAGTATTATCGTCATTTCGGGTGTTAACTTACTCATTTTCCTTTATATTCTTTGTTACATAATCTGTGTTTGTTATAGATAGATTTTATCTTATTCATATCCAGAATTACATCAACTCCTTAAAAATTATTTTTAATCATCAAATAAGAATTATACTTGAATGGATACGATGGAGAATGAATCTCATCGCGTTCGTGGAGACAGTAGTCCGTACGTACGCACGTGCGACAATATCATTATTTTGATGTTAAAATAATATATAATTGGATGGTATATCATATATAAAGAATAATTATAATGTTATATTTATTATTGACATTAATTACACATCATTATTATACCCATTGAAATAATAATTTATTGAATGACAATTACACCACGACGTGGAGACGGTAAGCCGTACGTACGCACGTATGGTGACATTCCATTCAAAGGATGGATAGAATACTGAATATGGTTGTACCATATTTATAATAACATCACAATATATAAAATATACTGGAGTTATTATTTTATAATATAAATAACAAAGATAGAAGAAGTGGAAGAAGAAAGGAACTTGAAAAAGGGTGGGGAAATTATTACCTCTTCTTCAGGTTCTTCCTTTTGATTTGATCAAAAGAGCTCCATAGGTTGGCTTTCTGACTACAAAAAGGCCTCTAGAATGAATTTAGGGAAGTTTTGAGAGTATTGTGGCAGGTTTTGGCCGAACCAAAATGATTTTAAGGTGTGAATTAATGAGAAGGGGGATTTCCCTTTTATAAGTGGGGTGAGGGGCACCTTTGGAAAAGCTAGAAATATTATTTTATAATAAAATCATATTCAGTTTCTAATTGCTACAAATGGAATTATTTAAAGGGTAAGGTGGGGATAGGTCGAAAACCACTCAACCAATAAGATTTAGACTGGTTTGGGTTACTATATTAATATTATCTTTAAGTATTAACTCTTAGTTATTTAGTTTCACTTTTACAATGTCTCTTTGTATTTTTATATTATATGGTTAATAAAATTAATATATACATCCAAGATACACCCAAGTGGTCCATTAATTATACACCTATCCTGATATAAGTCTCTTGGACTAACGTTATATTTTTAGGAATTTAATATCAATTAATAATATAATATTTGTTTTAAAAACTCTTTTATGTTAATTTTGACATTATTCAATAATTGATTTTTGTAAAAATCATAACAGAATGATTACTTCTAAAAAAGTTAATTAAAGCATTCTCAACATGTCATATTAACCGAGAAAATTATTTTAATTCATAAAAAGTCTCAAATTATATTTACATGGGTATTTATAATATATATTATTTTAATTTTTCACTAATATGGTAATTATTGTATCATCATTGTGTCATATATAAATTAAATTATTTATTGTATAAAAATTATAAATAAAATATCATTATGTACTAAATATTTTTATCTTTCTAATTAATATTTATAATCAAAAATCCAACATATATAACAATATGTAAAAAAATTTTTGCTAAAAGATATATGCTTTTGTTATTTTTCTATTTATTTTAACTTAATTAATATAAAGTGTCATTAGCACTTACAAGTGGCTCCATGGGGTCCCAAAATCATCCCAAAGATTCCCATGGTTGGAAATGTATCCACCAATATGGTTAGGATACGTTTTAGGGTAATTTAGTATTATTATAATATTATTTGTTAACCCTTATTTACAGGATGTACCCTTTAGCCATGGTAAATAAAATATTTACCGAAGTAATTATTCAAAATGTCTAAAAATAAAAGTTATCTATTTACACAATTTGGACATCCTGATTCCAAATATGTAATCCATTTTTACAAATTCAAAACACAGAAGTGGAAGATATTAATTTAAAATTAATTCCGGTTAAAACAAAAATCATGTTTTTAAGAGATAATAACTATCAAAAGATTGGCACTTGTTTATGTCTGGTTTAATTGTGAAATTATGTCCAATGAAAAACATTGAATTTAATGATAAAAATATAATGTAAATATACTTTAAAACCACTCAAATTACTAATTTATCAATATTAATTATTTCGATTAAAAAAGTTTTTTTTATTAAAAGTTAGTAATTTTCACTACTCATCAAAATATGATAGTTATCCGAAAAGTAGAAAAAATTTCACCCTAGGCTAATTTCGATATTCCGAATCCAAAAATGAAGTCCAATTTCAGAGATAGAATTTATAAAATTTCAAAAAGTAGGTATTACTATTCAAAACGGCTAGTTTGATTGGTTGTGGTGTGTTAGAATCTCGAAGATGCGTACAATGCGTGCCATTGCATTATTCAAAGGGAAACGTACCATGGAAGCTTGGGGTGTGACATTATCCCTCCTTCAATAAATTGCGTCCTTGCAATTTCTTTTAAAATTGGGCTTGATAATATAATGGAAAGTCCCACATCGTAAAAAGAGTCAATAAAACTATCACTTTAAAAAAAAGAGAGGTATAAAGGTCACCCAAGATAAACCATACTAGGATTCCATGTAGGAAAACATGGATATGGACGATAAAATAAGTGTTAAGTTATGATTCAAAGGGATAGAAAACATGATCAGGAGAAAGTTAACAATAAGAAAATCACAAACTTATATTGGGACAAATGATCATTAGTCTCCCTAAGGGAAAAGTAAATGGACAACATTTTTTGTTTTAAGTTAAATTACATAAGGACGAGTAATTAATTTATGATATTGACTAAAAACATAATGATATATACTTACTTTTTATGTAGAGTTTCATTCTTTAAAAAAATTTAACCACTAACTCATTTTTTTGAACAATGAGTATTCAAGAAGACTTGGTCACAGTGGGAGAGCTAGAATAAACATCTATAGAAATACATGATCCACGTAGGATAAACTATATATTTACCTTGTATTTAGAGATTAATCAAAACCAAAATGGTTAGTATAATATCTGATGATCCCCCAAATAGATATTCCATTAGAAAAAACACTAATATTAATTTCTAAAATTAAACCATCAATACCCCAAAGTTAAATAAATACCATTCAATAATCAATTGTCTATAAAATCATTAAATATTATCCAAACTAAAATTGAAACCCACAACTTATAAGAATGTAGTCTCCATGTTAAATTATATCTCCAAATGACATTAATTACTCTTAAAGTCACATACTTAAATGTAATTAACCTAATAATTTCCATAAATAACCGAAATCACTATAAATCCACAATAAAAACATAGATAAAAATCCACCATTACTCCTCAAATAAAATCCCATACTATTATATTTTCCTTGGGCATATAGTGTTCACGACAAAGCGAACAACTTCCAAAATAACATTTATCACTTAATCACCAAATAATTTTCCTACACTAAGGGTATTCAATTGATAAGACATAAGATCCCAAATCAAATTATTATTGATCACAAAAATAATTTAACTAAAAATAATAGTCACACTAACCAGGGACTTCACGTAGTCCAGTGGTAGGCGATAAATCCCAATCGCACTTTGGTTGTGGGTTCGATTGCCACAACTTTGTCTGACGCGACGGGTTGTCACACGGTCTGCGTGTTGTCCTTTTTCAAAAACTATATTTTATAACATTACCAAAATGAGAGAAATTCCTCAAAATAACAATAACATAATTTAATCACAAATCTTATCTCATACCTTACATTTTCATCCCAACTTTTAATAACTTTTAATTCCCTCAAACCCAACGATTATATAAAACCAAATGTTTATTTATAACTATATCCACAAGAGAAAAGATAATTCTTCCTCAAATATCATTCTCAGATGGAAAACTGTAGGGTTAAAAAAACAAGACAAAATAATTCCAAAGTAAACCCATCAATAAGGTGCACTAATACTTTTTAAACATTTCTCCAACCGTTTATTTCTACATAGCTTCTTCTTTGTCCATGAAACTATCCTATAGAATAGGGCATTCACTTGGGTAATGGCCAGGTCCCCTATATTTATGTAAAATGACTGTAAATGGATTATTGGGACCATTTTTTATCTTCTTCCATAGTACCCTTCATTTTTCTTCAGCAATTCTTCACTTTATATCTTTCCTTCCCGCACGTAAAGCATTTCTTTGTCCCATTGATACACTTTCCTGGGTGTCTTTTTCCATATTTCTTGCATGATGGAAATTGAAGATTTCCTTCTCCATGGTCTTCACTACTGGAGCACTTATCATTCATCACCTTTCTCTTCTTTGTTGAGTCTGGGAATTGGTTAATATATATATTGTTGATCAAATATTTGGAAAATTGATTTGGCATAAAGATGATATCTTTTACGCCTATCAACATTCCATTTTGTTGCTTGTTTCCACCACCGTTCCCACTTTGAACATCATTCTCAAAGTCACTATGACTTCCTTGGAATCTAGGCATTGACAAAAACTAGAAATCATTATGTGTAGAGACCCGTATCTTGACGTACATGGACATTACATTACTTTTGCGGAATACTTGGTACATAACAAAAACACACACACACGGATCGTAATAGTTTAGTGTCTTTGGAAACTCAGAACATAATCTTCTAATCGTGGTGAAAGATCTTCAATATCTCCCATAAAGATCTTCCCTTTTTTTAACTAAAACCTTTATTTATATCCTGGGGAAAGGAAAACATAAAAGGGTGAGCTCAAATTCTCAGCAAGGGAAAATAATGGAAATAAAAAAATCATATCATATCTTTTTGAAAATCATAACCTGCAAAAGAGATCAAAATATCTTAACATGGAACAAATCATAGAAGTGAAAATGAGATCCCCATAATCATAACATGAAAATTGAAACTTTGTGGCATGCACACATAATCCTGGAAAATCATTTCTTGTTAGTCATGACTCATTGCCAAGACTATCTTAGTGGACAAAGTCCCTTTCTGAACCGAGTCACCCTCGTTCCAGTCCTGTTTCACTGAACCGGTGTAACCTACCGTTCCAGCCATGTCTATCTCATGAGATATAAAATCGTTACCCAATGCATTGGAGGGAGATATAGGTCCCACCCATCTTATAATGAATCCTTTCTTATGTGTGCCACATAATCATAAACCATACATCATAGCGTAACCCATGTAATAAAAATGGGATTCTTAAACAACATGATATCATAAAACAATTCATATAAGATAAAGGAATTCATAAAAATATTTCCATCACAACATAATCAAACCAATGTAATAATAGGGATAAAAACAGAACCCTTTTATTATCTTAGATGGAATATAATTTTGATAAAATACTTGAACTCCATTCTTGAGGAAAATATCCTTTCTACTTCAAAAACATTTTTCCTTTCATAACATGTCATACGACTTTAAAATAAAATAAGTTGATTAAAAATAAACTTGAAAACTTGTAAATTAATTTTCTTGGAAATAATGTTATAAAAATCCATTCATGCCGTATAAGTTTAAAAAAACATTCTTCGTACTTTTGTCGGAAAAGTCAAAAAGTACCTCGTACGAAAAACGAAAAAAGATTCCTTTCATACATATTACTAAAAAATCACCGAAGGGTAAAAATGTATTTAAAAAATTTTAGGTGGATGGAAATAATATTACATATTGATGAAACATGGATGTGGATGATAAAATACACCCCAGTAAATACTTACGAATAAACAATCTCGGATAAAAATGAGATTGTGATATTTCCCTTACCTTAGGTCTGATTTGCTTTGTATGTGTCCTAAGCTCCTGTATAATGGTTTAAACAATGTTATTGACTTATTACAGAATCATACATATTGATATGATATCATATATGGTCATATTCTTAGCTTCTTATTAGTAATATTTCATTGTTACTTGTTACTCGTGTCTTTATTGCCTTTTGTTCTTATGCGTGTTTAGCCGAATAAATTCTTATTCTTCTTTTAAGTTTATAGATACCTTATATCCAGAATGGTATTAGTGTAAAATATATCGTATTTATTCATTCGATTCATTTATATAATTACAATGTAATGATGATTATGTAGAACGAGTCGCATCACATCGTGGAGACGGTATTCCCGACGTACGCACGAGCGATGATGTTGTTCCCATGATCATGGAATTGTATTTAAGTGTATTTATACTATTTCAGTATCAATATCACTTTATAATAATTATATATAGTTACTCATTACACCATTATACCCATCCTTGTAAGGTGATGGTGGAAAATAGATTACACCACGGCGTGGAGACGGTATTCCGTACGTACGCACGCGCGGTGATTTCATTTTTCCGTAGGATGGATAGAAGGTGAATTAGTGTTGTGTCATATTTATAATAACATATCAGTATGTAAGTAATACTGATGTTATTACTTTATCATGAAACAACTAAAGAAGAAGAAGTTGAAGAAGAATGAAATTGAAAAGATCGGTAATGGATATTACCTCTTCTTTTAAACGCCTCTTTGAATCCTCCACTTAGGGAACTAAGATTGGTCTTTGAGGAAGACCAGGACATCTAGGATTATTCTAGGGAAGTTGAGACGGGATTTTGGCAGGGGTTGTCCGAGCTTGAGTTCTCAAATTGGTGTGAGGAGGAGGGGGAGGAGGTGCCCTTTTATAAGGGAGGAGAGGGGCACCTTAGGAATATCTCAAATTATTAATTTATATTAAAGTAAAAATCGGTTTATAATGGTTACAAAGGGTCTTATTTAGAAGGTAAAGTGGGGATGGGTCGAAATCATATCAACCAATAGGATTTAGACAAGTTTAGGGTATTATTTTAACCTTATTGATTAGATTTATCTCTAAGTTAAATAATTTAACTTTTACCGTGTCTTTTTGCTTTCTTTCACTATATGGTTAATACACTTACTATAACATGCCAAACGAACCCCAAATTGTATATTATTAATACATATATCCTTATCTAAGTCATTTGTCCGAAGCCTAGATTTTTAGGAATAAAATAACAATTAATAATATAATATTTTATTTAAAAACTATTTTGTGTCAATTTTGACACTATTTGATATATGATTTTTGTGAAAGTCATAAAAGAATTATATGTTCAACGAAAGTTGATTAAATCAACACTAATATATCATAGTAACCTAGAAAATTAGTGGAATTCATAAAAAGTCTTAAATTACATTTATTCTGGTATTTATAATATCAATTATGTCAATATTTCATTAAAAAGATAATTACTGCATCATCTTTGTGTCATAAATAAATTAAATTATTTGATGTCTAAAAATTACAAATAAAATACCATCATGTACGAAATAGTTGTAGCTTTCTAATGAATATTTACAATATAATTTATCTTATGTAAAACCCTATATTAAAAATGTTTTAGTAAATATACTTTGATTTTAACTCTTTTAACTCTTCTTTGAATTAAATAATAATAAATGTCCTAATCTAATCCAAGTGGGCCTAAATGATAATATTTTACACTTAAGGTTGTTTTTGGTCGAGATACACTTGTCCAATAGAATTAGGACATGTGTTAGGGTAATATTAATATCATTCTTACCCTTAATTACCCTATTTACTTATAACCGTGGTAAATAAAAGTAAAAAGTTACTATTCACCAAAAATTATTTTCATCTCATTGAACCAAATTTTACTTACTGACATCAACCATGTCTTTCGGATTTTTGAAATTCCATTCACAGTAGCGGTAAAATTAAGTTTTATAAAAAATTCAGTTTTTTTAACTACCACATAGTAGTTTCACTATTCATAAAAAATTGATGTTTTTCAGAACAATGCCAAAATTTCATCATAAGCTATATTTCATATTCTGAATTCAAAAATGAAGTCTATTTTACCAAATTCATAACATAGAAGTTGCATAAATTAATTTTATAATTAAATCCCGCTGTTAAAACAAATAGCGTGTTTTTAAGAAACAATATCTATCAAAAGATTGACACTTGATTATGTCTGGTTTAAATGTGAAATTACATTAAATGACCAACATTGTATTAAATTGTAAAAATATATTCTAAATATACTTTATAACCACTCAAATTAATAATTTATCACTATTAATTATTTCGATTAAAAAAGTTGTTTTTAATTATAATTTAGTAATTTTCACTATTCATCAGAATATGAAAGTTATCCGAAAAGTACCAAAATTTCACCTTAGGCTAAATTCGATACTCCGAATCCAAAAATGAAGTCCATTTTGAGAGCTAAAATTTCTAAAATTTAAAAAGTGGTTATTACTATTCATAACGGCTAGTTTTAATAATATTTTAATAGCATATCGTTGTTTCGTGAACTCAGTATTGCGTACTACACACGCTATCGACGAAGGTTGCGATTGCGTGTAATGCAGGGAAAGTCAAAGATGTGTGTTGTGCAAGCTCCTTTTGGGGTAGCGTACAACACAAGACATTAATAAAATTAAAAAGAATATTTTTTATAAAATCTCGGGCTGTTACATTCTACCCCCCTTAAAATGAATTTCGCCCTCGAAATTCGTCGGGGTTATAAATGGTTTACTATTCGAAAGTTTCTTTAATAGAAACCCACATCATAAAAAGGAATATCAAAACCAATCTTTAAAAACAAAAGTATGAAACGTAACGGTTACCCAAATAAACTAATCACTGGGTTTCCACATAGGTGAAAATATGGATATGGAAGAGAAATCTAACCATCATATTCTGATGAAGAGTGGTAGATAACATGGCTATGGAAAATCCAGCAATCACAAAGCCATAAATTTGTGACGATCTAAGGTACCATCTGATTCATCAGATATAAGATCACAAGGACAACATTTTTTGTTTTCAAGATCGTTTCCCTAAAGTAAAAGAATTTGAATTAGAATAAATACTTACATTATTTTGGTACAATCTCACTGTTGTTTGTGCCTTTAAAAATTTCCACTTCATCTCTTAAATAAATGAAGTTGAATTTGTTATTCGTGATGTGTTAGCAGATCATGTGATAGAATGACGGGTCATTCCATCTGTCTCAAACAAAAGGTTAGAAAAAAAAATTATATACATAAGTCGATCTATAGTGAGATTAATCATATATGGTTCCTAAAATGGACTTATAAATCATATGTCATACAGCTTAATATAATAAAACTAGTTTCTACTAAACAGGGACTTCCTGTAGGCCAGTGGTAGGCGATAAAGGCCAGTCGCACTTCGGTTGTGGTTTCGATTTCCACAGCCTTGTCCGACGCGATGGGCTGTCGCCCGTCCTGCAAGTTGTCCTTTTTCTAAAACTATATTACTATAACATTCCACCAATAATATCGAGAAAACTTCTATCCTTAAACAATACTAACATATGTCCAACATAATCCATTCCAATCATTAGGCTTATCCATAATACTGCAGTCCACTCTCATAATATAGTGAAAACGATTACCATAGATTTAACACCATCGTCGATCCCCATATATCATAAGATATGTTTTGTTGGTCACATTCCAAACATTCAAAGTCCTTAATCATGTATTCTCTTGAATACCTTAGTGAAAACATTAATGCAGTTAAAATTTCACACTTTCCACCTACCAAAATCCTCAAAATTCTATATACTCAAACAATGATATCACTTAGTCCTTATATCAATCATGAGCTCATGAATACTGTTAAACATTTCGTTTTCTCATTTTCCCTTCATTATGCTCATATCATCTTATTTCCAAAAATATCTCAATCACTTTGAATACCGCATTAGACCAATACATAAATATTCCAATACTTTATGATACAACATTATTTTGGAATCCCATTACATAAACACTTAATCATTCCACCACATCGTTATCATATTCAACATCGCCAATGGTGATCGCATGTGACTTCCCTTTGTCCTTTGCCTTAAGCGGTTGCTCATGTCGATCATCACTAACCCTTGGATTAGGGAATTTATTAGCATAATGCCCCATTTCCTTGCACTTGAAGCATTGAAGTGTTGGTGGTGCGTTCTCTGCAGTGTTTTCTTTATTCACATCACTAGAATCCATTTTTCCATTACTTTGACACTCAGCTGATCGATGACCTTCTTTTCCACACTTAAAACATTTTCTAGTCCCTTTAAGAAAATCTCCACCATGCTTCTTTCCACACTTTGTGCATAAGGAAACATTCGTCTTCTTTTCACAATTATTCTGAGATTTCTCCTTGAACTCCATCTTTCGTTTCTTGTCAAAACCATGAGATGGATATGTAACACCAACTTCCATTTCTACCTTGATAGCACAACGCACAATTTCTTCATAGCTACTAAATTTTCTTATAGCTAATGCCCTTCGAAGACTTGGTTTTAAGCCACTGAAAAATCGATCAACTTTACTTTCAGGTTTGATGATAATGCCAGATGCATACCTTGCAAGTCTTGTAAAATTTTCTTCGTATATACCAACAGATTCATCATCCTTCTGCTTCAGCTCAAGAAACTCCTTTTCCATCTTTGTTCGAATAATACAAGGGAAGTACTTACTGTAAAACTAGTTCTTGAACTCGTCCCATTCCATGGACTCAATTTCATCTCTTTGCCTCGTATTCTTGATAAGATTCCACCATTGATCAGCTTCACCTTCCAAAAGATATACTGCTAAGATGACTACATAATGCTCAGAACATTGAATAAATGAAAATATCTTTTCAGTGGTACTGATCCATTGTTCAGAAACAAGTGGATCAGAAGACCCACTGAAAGAAGGTGGACGTTTCCTCATGAAGGACTCAATAGAATATTGTTCCCTTCTCTGCTCATTTGGAAGTCCAGAATGATTCATAGCTTGTGTAAGTATAGCAATAAGATTTTTCACTCCATCTCCCATAACATTTGTTTGTTCAGGAGGGCAATCATTTCATTGTCCATTCCATTGATCAACACGGTTCCTTCGGGTTCCAGCCATCGTCTAAAACCCAAAAAGAATAGTGTGGGAGGCAAAAATCATGCTCGGGAAAACAACATAATAAAGGGGGAGTACCTTCAATATCTAACATCATAGGTTTAATTCTATGATCGTTAGCGTAATTCTAGTACTATAACCTATACGTATACTTAACCTTAGGGACATCCCTGGACATACCAAAGAAATATCTCTAGGGATCTCACTAAAGTTCTCGCATCCTAGTTTCCAAAGGTTGACTAAACCATTCCTCTGATACCAACTGTAGCGGTCTAGAATTACTTCCAGTGGACTACAATTGATACCTATCAGGGCACTCCATGGTAGGCTACACCCCCTGGGCGGGACACACCACCATCCCCAGTGGCAGCCATTTCCTCATGAAGCCCTTGGGCAGAGAGCCATGCTTCGTCCAACGCTCACATGTGAGAGTTCCCAAGGATCGGATAAATTCTTACCTCCTTTGCCTCTAATACCAACTGTAGAGACATGTATCTTGACGTACATGGACATTACATTACTTTTGCGGAATACTTGGTACATAACAAAAACACACACACAAGGATCGTAATAGTTTAGTGTCTTTGGAAACTCGGAACATAATCTTCTAATCGTGGTGAAAGATCTTAAATATATCCCATAAAGATCTTCCCTTTTTTTACCTAAAACCATTCTTTATATCCTGGAGAAAAGAAAACATAAAAGGGTGAGCTCAAATGCTCAGCAAGGGCAAATAAAGGAAATAAAAAAATTCATATCATATCTTTTTGAAAATCATAACCTGCAAAAGAGATCATAATATCTTAACATGGAACAAATCATAGAAGTGAAAATGAGATCCCCATAATCATAACATGAAAATTGAAACATTGTGGCATGCACACATAATCATGGAAAATCATTTCTTGTTAGTCATGACTCATTGCCAAGACTATCATAGTGGACAAAGTCCCTTTCTGAACTGAGTCACTCTCGTTCCAGTCCTGTTTCACTGAACCGGTATAACCTACCGTTCCAGCCATGTCTATCTCATGAGATATAAAATCTTTACCCAATGCATTGGAGGGAGATATAGGTCCCACCCATCTTATAATGAATCCTTTCTTATGTGTGCCACATAATCATAAACCATACATCATAGCGTAACCCACGTAATAAAAATGGGATTCTTAAACAACATGACATCATAAAACAATTCATATAAGATAAAGGAATTCTTAAAATATTTCCATCACAACATAATCAAACCAATGTAATAATAGGGATAAAAACAGAACCCTTTTATTATCTTAGATGGAAAATAATTTTGATAAAATACTTGAACTCCATTCTTGAGGAAAATATCCTTTCTACTTCAAAAACATTTTTCCTTTCATAACATGTCATACGACTTTAAAATAAAAGAAGTTGATTAAAAATAAACTTGAAAACTTGTAAAGGATGTTTCTTGGAAATAATGTTTTAAAAATCCATTCATGCCGTATAAGTTAATAAATCATTCTTCGTACTTTTGTCGGAAAAGTCAAAAAGTACCTCGTACGAAAAACGACAAAATATTCCCTTCATACATATTAATAAAAACTCACCGAAGGGTAAAAATGGATTTAAACAATTTTAGGTGGATGGAAATAATATTACATATTGATGAAACATGGATGTGGATGATAAGATGCACCCCAGTATGTACTTACGAATAAACAATCTCGGATAAAAATGAGATTGTGATATTTCCCTTACCTTAGGTCTGATTTGCTTTGTACGTGTCTGAAGCTCCTGTATAATGGTTTAAATAATGTTATTGACTTATTACAGAATCATAAATATTGATATGATATCATATATGGTCATATTCTTAGCTTCTTATTAGTAATATTTCATTGTTACTTGTTACTCGTGTCTTTATTGCCTTTTGTTCTTATGCGTGTTTTGCCGAATAAATTCTTATTCTTATTTTAAGGTTATAGATACCTTATATCCAGAATGGTATTAGTGTAAAATATATCATATTTATTCATTCAATTCATTTATATAATTACAATGTAATGATGATCATGTAGAACGAGTCGCATCACATCGTGGAGACGGTATTCCGTACGTACGCACGAGTGATGATATTGTTCCCATGATCGTGGAATTGTATTTAAGTGTATTTATACTATTTCAGTATCAATATCACTTTATAATAATTATATATAGTTACTCATTACACCATTATACCCATCCTTGTAAGGTGATGGTGGAAAATAGATTACACCACGGCGTGGAGACGGTATTCCGTACGTACGCACGCGCGGTGATTTCATTTTTCCGTCGGATGGATAGAAGGTTAATTAGGGTTGTTTCATATTTATAATAACATATCAGTATGTAAGTAATACTTATGTTATTACTTTATCATGAAACAACTAAAGAAGAAGAAGTTGAAGAAGAATGAAATTGAAAAGATCGGTAATGGATATTACCTCTTCTTTTAAACGCCTCTTTGAATCCTCCACTTACGGAACTAAGATTGGTCTTTGAAGAAGACCAGGACCTCTAGGATTATTCTAGGGAAGTTGAGAAGGGATTTTGGCAGGGGTTGTCCGAGCTTGAGTGCTCAAATTGGTGTGAGGATGAGGGTGAGGAGGTGCCCTTTTATAAGGGAGGAGAGGGGCACCTTAGGAATATCTCAAAATATTATTTTATATTAAAGTAAAAATCGGTTTATAATGGTTCCAAAGGGTCTTATTTCGAAGGTAAAGTGGTGATGGGTCGAAATAATATCAAAAAATAGGATTTAGACAAGTTTAGGGAATTATTTTAACCTTATCAATTAGATTTAACTCTAAGTTAAATAATTTAACTTTTACCGTGTCTTTTTGCTTTCTTTCACTATATGGTTAATACACTTACTATAACATGCCAAACGAACCCCAAATTGTATATTATTAATACATATATCCTTATCTAAGTCATTTGGCCGAACCATAGATTTTTAGGAATAAAATAACAATTAATAATATAATATTTGATTTAAAAACTATTTTGTGTCAATTTTGACACTATTTGATATATGATTTTTGTGAAAGTCGTAACAGAATTATATGTTCTAACCAAGTTGATTAAATCAACACTAATATATCATAGTAACCTTTAAAATTAGTGGAATTTATAAAAAGTCTTAAATTATATTTATTTTGGTATTTATAATATCAATTATGTCAATATTTCATTAATAAGATAATTACTGCATCATCTTTGTGTCACAAATAAATTAAATTATTTGATGTCTAAAAATTACAAATAAAATACCATCATGTAGGAAATATTTTTAGCTTTCTAATGAATTTTTACAATCGAATTTATCTTATTTAAAACTCTATATTAAAAATGGTTTAGTAAATATACTTTGATTTTAACTCTTTTAACTCTTCTTTGAATTAAATAATAATAAATGTCCTAATCTAATCCATGTGGGCCTAAATGATAATATTTTACACTTAAGGTTGTTTTTGGTCGAGATACACTTGTCCAATAGAATTAGGACATGTGTTAGGCTAATATTAATATCATTCTTACCCTTAATTACCCTATTTACTTTTAACCGTGGTAAATAAAAGTAAAAAGTTACTATTCACCAAAAATTATTTTAATCTCATTGAACCACATTTTACTTACTGACATCAACCGTGTCTCTTGGATTTTTGAAATTCCATTCACAGTAGCGGTAAAATTAAGTTTTATAAAAAATTCAGTTTTTTTAACTACCACTTAGTAGTTTCACTATTCATCAAAAATTGATGTTTTTCAGAACAATGCCAAAATTTCATCCTAAGATATATTTCATATTCCAAATTCAAAAATGAAGTCTATTTTTCCAAATTCATAACATAGAAGTTGAATTAATTAATTTCATAATTAAATCCCGCTGTTAAAACAAATAGCGTGTTTTTAAGAAACAATATCTATCAAAAGATTGACACTTGATTATGTCTGGTTTAAATGTGAAATTACATTCAATGACCAACATTGTATTAAATTGTAAAAATATATTCTAAATATACTTTATAACCACTAAAAATAATAATTTATCTCTATTAATTATTTCGATTAGAAAAGTTGTTTTTAATTATAATTTAGTAATTTTCACTATTCATCAGAATATGAAAGTTACCCGAAAAGTACAAAAATTTCACCTTAGGCTAAATTCGATACTCCGAATCCAAAAATGAAGTCCATTTTGAGAGCTAAAATTTCTAAAATTTAAAAAGTGGTTATTACTATTCATAACGGCTAGTTTTAATAATATTTTAATAGCATATCGTTGTTTCGTGAAACTCATTATTCCGTACTACACACGCTATCGACGAAGGTTGCGATTGCGTGTAATGCAAGGAATGTCAAAGATGCGTGTTATGCAAGCTCCTTTTGGTGTAGCGTACAACACAAGACATTAATAAAATTAAAAAGAATATTTTTTATAAAATCTCGGGCTGTTACATTATGTGAGTAACAGTAGTCATAAAATCATTTAGAGATTAACATGTCACCATATTCTCAATTTGAAACACATTAGGATTAACTCGGGTCATTTACTCTCATCTTATATATATAATACTTCAATTAGGTTTGTAAAGAAAAGGTAAATTATCCTAAGCATATCCCTAGGGAGTGTCGTAACCAAGAGTGCAGCAAGGCCTGTTGTCGTGCACCAGTTCCCGTTCGAGTCTAGCTCAAAGCGGTGTTTTTGGGTTTTACCCCTAGGTACATCTGTGCCAGAGCTGTCTCTACCTGCCCGTATCCATACAGGGATGTATTTCTCAGAAAACTCACAAAATCTCTACAATACCAAAATTCGAGGAAGTTCTTCTATAGTAATCCTCAAAGTTCATCTTAGGTCTACATGCTCTAATCGGATTTTATCTAAATCTAGCTTCCATGTTTTGTACTAAAATTCATCTGATACCAACTGTAACGCCCCAACCCAAGTTACCCAGAGTCGGTGCATTATTACATAACATTGGCATGATCACAAGAAATATCAAGTCTCGAGAGACCGATTGGTTTAGTAGCCTTGGAATAACTAGATACATTCATAACGTTTTACATTACATCATAAAAATGAAAACTACAACAACATAGTCTCCATAGTTCACACTCTTATCCCCTCATACTATCCCTACAGGTCATTCATAATTTACATCTTCACATCCTGGGAAAAATAAACAATAGAAAAGGGGTGAGCTCGAATACCCAGTAAGGATAACAATATAGCGGAAACTTTCATAAATAAGAAAAAACATTTAAGGCAATGTATAACTAAAACAAAAGCCTTTTAAACTTGAACTTCAACATAATATGGAAAAAATAAAATGAAATAATGCCATTTACTTATTCACATGGATATTCTACGAAACGAATAATCACATTCAATGTCAATAACCACTTTCATAATGATGGAATGCATAATTCCAGACTATCATAACCACATAGCCAAGGCCTCGTGCCAAGACTACAAATAATATTTTGTCAAGGACTTGTTCCAAGATGCTAGTTTGTCTCATGAGACCTACCGATGCATCGAGGAGCTATAGCGGGCTCCACCCATCACTTACTAAGTCCAATGCATTCCTCGTATGAACATGTTTAAACATAACATAAATAGTCATATTAAAACTAGCATACTAAATTTCAATACATTAATCTCAAACCATGAATGGTATAAAAATAGCACATCCACAGTCAAACATAACTCATTCGATACAATATGGAAGATTTTATTGTATCATATTAACCTCAATCGATAATAATGAATGATATTGATATAGATGAAAATAACCATCAAAACTATTTGAGAGAAATATCCCCCTTTTCTTGAAAACATTTAAAAGTCAAACTATTTGTCAAGAAGCCGTTTAAAAATAGATTTTTGAATCAATGTGTCCCATACAACTTTGAAACTTTTAAAAGGAGTTTTAATTTTAAAAATTTAATGTCCATATAAATAAATCCATAAAATCATATTTTAAAACATGGACATTAATGAGTAAGATTTTGAAGAATAAGTCTTTAAAACATTTAAAAATGGTATTTTAGTTAGAGTTTCTAACCAAAAGAGAGACACTTGAATACAAATAATTGAGGTAATCAAAACTTTTTAATATCAATAGAATAAAGGGATTCATGATATACCATGTCAAAGTACATTATATACACCACATAAATGTGATTTGGTGTATAAGGACAAAAAAGTCTCAATGGAATGTAAATTGAGATGAAATCTCTCATAAAGGTTGTATCCTTAGGTTAAGGATAAATCAATGACATAGTTATGTGTTTCAAATATAAATAAACAAAATATTATTGGATATTCAGTGTAAAACAATCAAAGGACATTCACACATAATCTTGTAAAAACAACACCAATGAATTGGTTGTTTAACTCAAAAAATGGAGAATGAGTTAAAATTACTATTATCAAATTCATATCGATGACATGAGAAATTATCAATGGAGTGATTATGTGTATCAAAAGTATATCCACAGAAAAGGGGAGTGAAAATTATGACATAAGCAAATGAATAGTGTTTCCACACATAATCTCGGAGTAAAATAATCAATGAAGTTTGCGTAAAGCCGAATAAATTGAAATTGAAATTTCAAATTCCCTTATCGATTTGGTAACTTACGAACCAAACACCCATGAAAGAAGGATTATACAATGATGATGTAAATATAAATTAATTAAATTATATTACACAATGAATGCAATCATGGGAAGTACACACACCACATGCAATAAATAAGTGGTGAACAATGGAATTCTCACGGAATTAAAAGTGAGATAAGAAACCCCTTACTTTTTACTTTTTCCTTGGTCAAAGGTAGGTTAACCTCCTTTATAATGGTGAAATAATTGTTATTGAATTATACAAGAATCATTTACATTAATATGATATCATATATGATCTTTTAACATTGATTTGTTAATAATAATTTAGTATTATCGTCATTTCGGGTGTTAACTTACTCGTTTTCCTTTATATTATTTGTTACAAAAGACGTGTTTTTTATGGATAGGTTTTATCTTATTCATATACAGAATTACATCAAGTCCAAAAAAATTATTTTTAATCATCAAATGAGAATTATACTTGAATGGATACCATGGAGGAGGAATCTCATCGCGTTCGTGGAGACGGTAGTCCGTACGTACGCATGAGCGACAATATCATTTTTTTGATGTTAAAATAATATATAATTGGATGGTATATCATATAGACGGAATAATTATCATGTTATATTTATTATTTACATGAATTACACATCATTATTATACCCATCCAAATAATAATTTATTGAATGACAATTACACCACGATGTGGAGACGGTAAGTCGTACGTACGCACGTATGGTGACATTCCATTCAAAGGATGGATAGAATAATGAATATGGTTGTACCATATTTATAATAACATCAAAATATAGACAAGATACTTGAGTTATTATTTTAGAATAGGAATAACAAAGAAATAAGAAGTGGAAGAAGAAAGGAACATGAAAAAGGGTGGTGAAATTATTACCTCTTCTTCAGGTTCTTCCTTTTGATTTGATAAAAAGGGCTCCATAGGTTGGCTTTCTGACTAAAGGAATGACTCTAGGATGAAGTGAGAGAAGTTGAGAGAGTATTTGGGCAGGGGTTGGACGAACCAAAAGGCTTTGAAGGTGTTAATTAATGAGAAGGGGGAGTTCCCTTTTATAAGTGGGGTGAGGGGCACCTTTGGAAAAGCTAGAAATATTATTTTATAATAAATTCATATTCGGTTTCTAATGGCTTAAAAGTGGATTATTTAAATGATAAAGTGGGTATAGGTCTAAAACCACTCAACCAATAGTATTTAAATAGGTTTGGGTTACAATATTAACCTTATCTATAAGCATTAACTCTTAGTTATTTAGTTTCACTTTTACAATGTCTCTTTGTATGTTTATATTCTATGGTTAATAAACATACTCTATACATCCCAGCGACCTCCAAGTGGTCCATTAATGATACACCTATCATTATATAAGTATCTTGGCCGAACCTTAGATTTTTAGTAATTTAATATCAATTAATAATATAATATGTTTTTTAAAAACTCTTTTATGTCAATTTGGGCACTATTCAATAATTGATTTTTTGTAAATGTCATAACAGAATGATTACTTCGAAAAAAGTTACTTAAATCATTCCTAACATGTCATATTAACCTAGAAAATTATTTTAATTCATTAAAAGTCTCAAATTATATTTACATGGGTATTTATAATATCAATTATTTTAATTTTTCACTATTATGATAATTACTGCATCATTCTTGTGTCATAAATAAATTAAATTATTTATTGTCTAAAAATTATATATAAAATATCAGTATTTAGTAAATATTTTTATCTTTTTAATGAATATTTATAATCTAAAATCCAACATATATAGACCTATGTTAAAAATGTTTTTCTAAAAGATATATGCTTATTTCATTTTTTACTTATTTTAACTTAATTAATATAAAGTGTCATTATCACTTACAAGTGGCTCCATGGGGTCACAAAATCTACCCAAAGATACCCATGGTCGGACATGTATCCACCAATAAGGTTAGGACACGTTTTAGGGTAATTTATAGTTATTATAATATTATTTTTAACCCTTATTTACCGGATTTACCCTTTAACCATGGTAAATAATATATTTACTAAAGTAAATATTCAAAATGTCTAAAAATAGAATGTTTCTATTTACACAATTTTTACATACTGATTCCAAATATGGAATCCATTTTTCCAAATTCAAAACACAGAATTGGAAGAAATTAATTTAAAATTAATTCCTGTTATTAAAACAAAAAGCGTGTTTTTAAGAGATAATAACTATCAAAAGATTGGCACTTGTTTTTGTCTGGTTTAATTTTGAAATTATGTCCAATGACAAACATTTAATTAAATGATAAAAATATATTATAAATATACTTTAAAACAACTCAAAATCATAATTTATCAATATTAATTATTTCTATTAAAAAAGTAGTTTTTAATTAAAAGTTAGTAATTTTCACTATTCATCAAAATATAAAAGTTATCCGAAAAGTACCAAAAATTTCACCCTAGTCTAATTTCGATATTCCAAATCCAAAAATGAAGTCCATTTTGAGAGATAGAATTTATAAAATTTCAAAAATTAGGTATTACTATTCATAACGGCTCGTTTGATTGGTTGTGGTGTGTTAGAATCTCGAAGTTGCGTACAATGCACGCCATTGCATTATTCAAAGGGAAACTTACCGTGGACGCTAGGGGTGTTACATATATATAGCCACTTTGAATTTCAGTATATATATTTTATCTATACAGATGTTATTTAATGTTTTTTAAAACATTCAACATTCATGTGTCTTATGATTTAATTGTTCCAAGAGGTATGAGACTCTTAATGTAAAACATTATTTTAAGTGATTTTATGATTTATTATTGTAAATATTTCCCATTAATGTCCATGTTTTAATTTTTTTTATAGATTTACTAATATGGAAATAAATATTTAAAATTTTTAATTCAGTAATATTCTTTTAAGAGTTTCAAAGTGTAAAGGGACAATTTTATTCAGAAGTCACTTTTATAAATGTTTTAAAAAAAATTCTTAAAATGGATTGGTTATCATAAAAATGAAAATAAATTTTTAAGAGTGGATTGTTGAAAATTAAAATCTTATATTTGTTTGTACTTGGGAATTTAATGATTGGGACTGATATAGCTTATACGAAGGGTTGAGCCTCATTATAGCTCATGGAAGACATGTCAACCACATATAGATTCTAAGAAGAGTGAGTCCCATTAAAGATCTCCAATGAATTGTGTATTCTTAATGTGTAAGATAACCGTATCTTTATTCCATTTGTTAGAGTTATTGTAAGAGTGATATGATTATGATGTATGGAGGAACCTACACTATTGTTAATGCTTGATAATATGTTTATAGGAAAAAAAACATTTATGGTATTTCCTGTTTTCACCAGACTTATGATTTATATTCTTCATGTCCCTTACTATGAATTTGTGATCATCCCATAATTTAAAAGGTTCTTCACAGATCATAATATAATTAAGGAAAAATAAGAGGCCTTGATTAAATTATTGATGATTTTTCATGAAAAGAAATTATTTTTTATTTTAAGAGGTTTTCTCTATGTGGAAAACATTGATACTAATTATAAAAGTCACTTTAAATGTACGGGTTCCATAATAAAGAGTTTTTTGTTCTAATTATCTAAAAATATAATAAAAAAATATCCTCAAATTTGAATTCTAGTTCAAAATATTAGAATATGTAACGTTTAAGGATAGGTCATTATAGTTGTTATTAGAGGACGGTTTAGAAAACATTTAAGATTATGATGTTTTCTTAACTGTTAGGTATATCCAAATAGGTTTGTAATTTTAGTTTTCATCATAAGTTAAATTTCATAGAAACCCCTTTTTGTAATTTATGTTGTGAAATTTTATGGTGACTAACGGTATTTATGGAGGCATTAAACTTTTAGGTAATTGTGGTTGATTAAATTTTGGGATGAAAAATGAAAGGCATGACATATAACATGAAGTTAAAATATGTAATTGTTATTTTTGAGGATTTTATCTCATTTAGGTAATGTTATAATAATAATATAGTTTTAGAAAAAAAACTTGTGTGATGAGTGATGACCTATCGGGTCAGACAAGGCTGTAGGAATGGAACCCACAATGAATTGTGACAAGAATTTATCACCTATCATTAGCCTACAAGAAGTCACTAGTAAATATTAATTCATTAATTTTATTTAAAGGATTGGATAAGTTTATTTTAGGAACAAATTTTTAGCATGTGGATATCCCTGGTATAGGAAAATCATTTGTAAATTCTGTGATAAATGTTAATTTAGATGATGTTAACTATTTTGGGAACTTTATATGATTAAGGTAAATATAATACTATGAAATTTTATTTTAGGAGTAATGGTTGAATTTTATTTTTTAATAATCTATGATTTTATTGGGCACGTATGGAAAATTTTGTTACTTATAGAAATTTTTAACCTTTCTTGGAGAATTTCTGATTAAGTTTAATACTTTTTGGTGTGAGAGATTAGTAGTGATTTATGTTATATAGAGATTAATGTTAAAACATATCCATGAAGTCTATGTGATCAAATCCTTGTTAATTTTGGGTTTCAATCTTAGTTTGGATTATTTGTGTAATTTTAAGTAATGCTATTTATCAAATCATCTATATTGACCTTTGGGTTTTTCTATTTCATTTTGGATGTTAAACATAGTTTTTCATCATAAAATGGTTTCTTTTTTGGGGTGGAATTATCTGATCTTATCTTAACATTTTTTGTCATATATTGGATCTCCTCTCCTTTAAATAGAATTTATAAATCTAAAAATATTACCTACTATAATATAATTTATTTATAATTTTTAGGAATTAAATTATTAAACTTAATTTTGACATAAAGATGATGCATAAATAGATTTATTAATGATATAAAAAAATATTAATAATATTAAAATAAATATAATTTGAAATATATTATTTTTTTCTAAATTTTATGAATGACTATGAAATTTTTGTATTGGGTTAATGTCATGTGTTCGAAGTAATGAAGTTCTTATGAATTTAAAAAAAAGTCAACTATGAATAGTTTCAAAATTGATAAAATTCATGTTTTAAAATAATTAATAATTAACTAAACAATATAAAATCTCTTAAAAACAAATATTATTTCCAAAATTTGAGATAAGTCCAAAATTTTCATTATTTACTCATTTATTTGTCGATTTGCATGATTTGGAAACTATTTTAACTCTCAAGTTATAAATTACACGATAAATTAGTAAGAGTTAAAAGTGGTTGAATTCAAAATGATAATAATTAAAATATATTAAAAAAATTATTATTTTATTTAGATCATTATTATTCATACCAAAATCCTTATATCTTTGAAATAATTTTTTTGGGACCGTTTTGAATTGATTTTGAATTTAAATTATTTTAATACTTTTAATAATTCCAAGGGTGGACCTCCCCTCTCCTATAAAAAGACACACAATCATCTATGTTACTCACACATCCAAAAAACATTAGTTAGGTCACGATATATCTAAACACCTTCCGGGAATCCAATTCTATATTCTTTATGAAATTGTTTAGGTAGCACACGGTCAGTAGATGTGTTAAGGTGTTCTTAAAAAGTGATCAACCGAAAAAGGGGTATCATTTTTATTTGAGTATTTATATTTTATTTATACTTCACAATCCTTTAAATATCCTCCATCCAAGAAGATATAATATCTCTAGTATCCTAAATATAATGATATATTATTATTTTAATATAATCACATGAATCTATCTCCTATTTCCTCAACTAGAAAAAGGACTTTTCGTTAATGTGTAAGGTGGGCTACTACCTTACGAAACGATATAGTTTATTTCTCATAAATGTATTTAAAGAACATTTTTACTTTTGTAATTAATGTTAATATGTGATATTAATTACATATTAATCAATATAATATAATAATATATCAGATAAGTTCTTACTTTCTATTCACATAAAAATGATAACATTGTCCAGGTGTATGGTCAAACTATCAACTCAACAAAGCGATGTGATTCATTTTTTTACTAAACCACATATATGATACATATAATTATATTTAAATGATTAATATGATATTATTGATGTTAAAAAAATTAATTAAATATAAAACAATACTCACGTTATTTCAAAAATGATCAATGAAAAATTAAAATGTTACTCGTGTGTACATTTGACATACATTCTCTATGATTGAAACACTGTTCATTTTCCATATCCATATTTAATGAATGGATTTAAATTTATAATTTATATAAAAAAAATATTATTATGTCATGAATATTATTCTGGATATGATGTACTTATGTCTTCAAAGACTATTAACATCCTACCAAGTTCATTTTCGACTCGAGTACCGAATATACACAAAATACCCGATGAGAACATAAATAATAATAAAATTATTATGACATAATTATAGTAATATAAATGGAATAATAAAAATAATAATGTTTCTAGTGAAATTAAATTATTAACCTATGTTTTTTATTCAGGAAGATAAATATTGTTCCTTACGATTCAGTCATAAGGTATGGAATTTTGTATCAAATTCTTTTCATTGAGACATTTCTTAATGATATGCACCTTTATTAATTTATAACATGTATATTGTAACGCCCTGACCCTAGTTACCTAGAGTTGCTGCATTATTACATAAAATTGTCATGATCAAAAGAAAGATCGAGTCTTGAAAGACCGATTAGTTTAGTAGCCTTGAAATAACTATATACATTCATAAAGTTTTACATTACATCATAAAAATGAAAACTACAACAACATAGTCTTCATAGTCCACACTCTTATCCCCTAGGTCATTCATAATTTAATTCTTCACATCCTGGGAAAAATAAAACATAGAAAATGGGAGAGCTCGAATGCCCAGTAAGGATAACAATATAGCAGAAACTTTCATAAATAAGAATAAACATTTAAGGCAATGTATAACTAAAATCGAAGCCTTTTAAACATGAACTTCAACATAGTATGGAAAAAATAAAATGAAATAATGCCATTTACTTATTCACATGGATATTCTACTAAACTAATAATCACATGAAATATCAATAACCACTTTCATAATGATGGAATTCATAATGCCAGACTATTATAACCACATAGCCAAGGCCTCGTGCCAAGACTACAAATAAGATTTTGTCAAGGCCTTGTGCCAAGACGCTAGTTTGTCTCATGAGACCTATCGATGCATTAAGGATCTATAGCGGGCTCCACCTGTTACTTACGAAGTCCAATGCATTCCACATATGAACATGTTTAAACATAACATAAATATTCGTATTAAAACTAGCATACGAAATGTCAATACATTAACCTCAAACCATGAATGGAATAAAAATAGCACATCCACAGTCAAACATAACTCATTCGATACAATATGGAAGATTTTATTGTATCATATTAACCTCAATCAATAATAATGAATGATATTTACATAGATGAAAATAACCATCAAAACTATTTGAGAGAAATATCCCCCTTTTCTTGAAAACATTTAAAAGTCACACTATTTGTCAAGAAGCCGTTTAAAAATAGATTTTTGAATCGAAGTGTCCCATACAGCTTTGAAACTTTTAAAAAGAGTTTTATTTTTAAAACTTTATTTTCCATATAAATAAATCCTTAAAACCATTTTTTAATACATGGACATTAATGAGCATGATTTAGAAGAATAAGTCTTTAAAACATTTAAAAATGGTATTTTAGTTAGAGTATCTAACCAAAAGAGAGACACTTGAATACAAATAATTGATGTAATCAAAACTTTGTAATATAATGAGAATAAAGGGATTCATGATATATTATGTCAAAGTACATTATATACACCACATAAATGTGATTTGGTGTATAACAACAAAGAAGTCTCAATGGAATGTAAATTGAGATGAAATCTCTCATAAAGGTTGTATCCTTAGGTTAAGGATAAATCAAAGACATAGTTATGTGTGACAAATATAAATACACTAAATATGATTGGATATTCAGTTTAAATCAATCAAAGGACATTCACACCTAATCTTGTAAAAACAACACCAATGAATTGGTTGTTTAACACAACAAATAGAGAATGAGTTAAAATTACTATTATCAAATTCATATCAATGACTTGAGAAATTATAAATGGAGTGATTATGTGTATAAAAATTATATCCACATAAAAGGGGAGAGGAAATTATGACATAAGAAAATTAATAGTGATTCCACACATAATCTCGGAGTAAAATAATCAATGATGTTTGCGTAAAGCCAAATAAATGGAAATTGAAATTTCAAATTCCCTTATCGATTTGGTAACTTACGAAACATACACCCATGAATGAAGTATAATACAATGATGATGTAAATATCCATAAATTAAAGTATATTACACAATGAATACAATCAGGGGCAGTACACACACCACATGCAATAAATAAGTGGTGAACAATGGAATTCTCACGGAATTAAAAGTGAGATAAGAAACCCCTTACATTTTAATTTTTCCTTGGTCGACGGTAGGTTAACCTCCTGTATAGTGGTTAAATAATTTTTATTGAATTATACAAGAATCATTTACATTAATATGATATCACATATGATCTTTTATCATTGATTTGTTAATAATATTTTAGTATTATCGTCATTTCGGGTGTTAACTTACTCGTTTTCCATTATATTCTTTGTTACGTAAGCCGTGTTTGTTATGGATAGGTTTTATCTTATTCATATACATAATTACATCAACTCCTTAAAAATTATTTTCAATCATCAAATGAGAATTATACTTGAATGGATACGATGGAGAATGAATCTCATCGCGTTCGTGGAGACGGTAGTCCGTACGTACGAACGAGCGACAATATCATTATTTTGATGTTAAAATAATATATAATTGGATGTTATATCATATAGAAAGAATAATTATAATTTTATATTAATTATTTACATGAATTTCACATCATTATTTTACCCATCCAAAAAATAATTTATTGAATGACAATTACACCACGACGTGGAGACGGTAAGCCGTACGTACACACGTATGGTGACATGCCATTCAAAGGATGGGTAGAATACTGAATATGGTTATACCATTTTTATAATAACATAACAATATACAGAATATACTGGCGTTATTATTTTAGAATAGAAATAACAAAGAAAGAATAATTGGAAGAAGAAAGGAACTTGAAAAGGGGTGGTGAAATTATTACCTCTTCTTCGGGTTCTTCCTTTTGATTTGATCAAAAGGGCTCCTTAGGATGGCTTTATAATTAAAGGAAGGCCTCTAGGAAGAAGTTAGGGATGTTTATAGAGTATTGGGGCAGGGTTGGGCCGAACTAAAATGCTTTTAAGGGGTGAATTAATGAGAAGGGTGAGTGCCCTTTTATAAGTGGGGTGAGGGGCACCTTTGGAAAAGCTAGAAATATTATTTTATAATAAATTCATATTCGGTTTCTAATGGCTACAAAGTGAATTATTTAGAGGTTAAGGTGGGGATAGGTCTAAAACCACTCAACCAATATGATTTAGACTGGTTTGGGTTACTATATTAAGCTTATCTTTAAGTATTAACTCATAGTTATTTAGTTTCACTTTTACAATGTCTCTTTGTATTTTTATATTATATGGTTAATAAACATACTATATATATCCAAGCGACCCCCAAGTGGTCCATTAATTATACACCTATCCTTATATAAGTCTATTGGATGAACCTTTTATTTTTAGGAATTTAATATCAATTAATAATATAATATTTGTTTTAAAAACTCTTTTTTGTCAATTTTGACATTATTCAATAATTGATTTTTGTAAAACTCATAACAGACTGATTACTTCTTAAAAAGTTAATTAAAGAATTCTTATCATGTCATATTAACCGATAAAATTAGTTTAATTCATAAAAAGTCTCAAATTATATTTACATGGGTATCTATAATATAAATTATTTTAATTTTTTACTATTATTGTAATTACTGCATCATCATTGTGTCATAAATAAATTAAATTATTTATTGTATAAAAATTATAAATAAAATATCATTATGTACTAAATATTTTTATCTTTCTAATGAATATTTATAATCTAAAATCCACATATATAACCCTATGTAAAAAATGTTTTGCTAAAAGATATATGCTTTTGTCATTTTTGTACTTATTTTAACTTAATTAATATAAAGTGTCATTAGAACTTACAAGTGGCTCCATGGGGTCGCAAAATCATCCCAAAGATTACCATGGTCGGAAATGTATCCACCAATAACGTTAGGACATGTTTTATGGTAATTTAGTATTATTTTAATATTATTTGTTAACCCTTATTTACAGGATTTACCCTTTAACCATGGTAAATAAAATATTTACCGAAGTAATTATTCAAAATGTCTAAAAATAAAAGTTATCTATTTACAGAATTTGGACATCCATATTCCTAATATGGAATCCATTTTTCCAAATTCAAAACACATAAGTGGCAGAAATTAATTTAAAATTAATTCCTCTTAAAACAAAAATCATGTTTTTAAGAGATAATAACTATCAAAAGATTGGTACTTGTTTATGTCTGGTTTAATTGTGAAATTATGTCCAATGAAAAACATTTAATTAAATGATAAAAATATATGATAAATATACTTCAAACCACTCAAATTCATAATTTATCAATATTAATTATTTCGATTAAAAAAGTTGTTTTTAATTAAAAGTTAGTAATTTTCACTATTTATCAAAATATGAAAGTTGTCAAAAAAGTAGAAAAAATTTCACCCTAAGCTAATTTTGATATTCCGAATCCAAAAATGAAGTCCATTTTGAGAGATAGAATTTATAAAATTTAAAAAAGTAGGTATTACTATTCATAACGGCTAGTTTGATTGGTTGTGGTGTGCTAGAATCTCGAAGTTGCGTACAATGCACGCCATTGCATTATTTAAAGGGAAACGTACAATGGAAGCTTGGGGTGTGACATTATACCCTCCTTCAATAAATTGTGTCCTTGCAATTTTTTTTTTAAAATTGGGCTTGAGAATATAATGTAAAGTCCCACATCGGAAAAATATTCAATAAAACTATCACTTTAAAAAAGAAGAGACGTATAAAGGTCACCCAAGATAACCCATACTAGGATTCCATGTAGGAAAGCATAGATATGGACGATAAACTAAGTGTTAAGTTCTGATGGAGAGGGATATAAAACATGATCAGGAGAAAGTTAACAATAAGAAAACCACAAACTTATGTTGGGACAAACGATCATTAGTCTCCTAGTGGAAAAAGTGAATGGACAACATTTTTTGTTTTAAGTTACATTACATAAGGAAGAGTAATTAATTTATGATATTGACTAAAAACATAAATAGATATACATACTTTTTATGCATAGTTTTATTCTTTAAAAAACTTTAACCAATAACTCATGTTTTTTTGAAAAATGAGTATTCAAGAAGACTTGGTCACAATGGGAGAGCTAGAATAAACATCTATATAAATACATGATCCACATAGCAAAAACTATATATTTAACTTGTATTCAGAGATGAATCAAAACCAAAATAGTTAGTATAATATCTGATGATCCCCCAAATAAATATTCCATTAGAAAAAAAACCCTAATCTTAATTTCTTAAATTAAACCATCAATACCCCAAAGTTGAATAAATACCATTCAATAATCAATTGTACTTAAAATCCTTCAATATAATCCAAACTAAAATTGAAACCCACAACTTATAAGAATGTAGTCTCCACGTTAAATTGTATCCCTAAATGAAATTATTTACTCTTAAAGTCACATCCTTAAATGTAATTAACCTAATCATTTCCATAAATAACTGAAATCACTATAAATCCACAATAAAAAAATAGATAAAAATCCACCATTACTCCTCAAATGAAATCCCGTACTATTCTATTTTCCTTGGGCATATAGTGTTCACAACAAAGCGAACAACTTCCAAAATAACATTTATCACTTAATCACCAATTCATTTTCCTATACTAAGGGTATTCAATTGATAAGACATAAGATCCCAAATCAAATTATTATTGATCAATAAAATCATTTAACTAAAAATAATAGTCACACTAACCAGGGACTTCACGTAGTCCAGTGGTAGGTGATAAATCCCAGTCGCACTTCGGTTGTGGGTTCGATTCCCACAACTTTGTCTGACGTGACGGGTTGTCACACGGTCTGCCTGTTGTCCTTTTTCAAAAACTATATTTTATAACATTACCAAAATGAGATAAATTCCTCAAAATAACCATAAAATAATTTAACCACAAATCTTATCTCATACCTTGCATTTTCATCCCAAATTTAAATAACTTTTAATTGCCTCAAACCCAACAATCATATAAAACCAAATGTTTATTTATAACTGTATCCATAAGAGAAAAGACAATTCTTCCTCAAATATCATTCTCACATGGAAAACTGCAGGGTTAAAAATACAAGACAAAATAATTCCAAAGAAACCCCATCAACAAGGTGCACTAATACTTTTTAAACATTTCACCAACCATTTATTTCCACATAGCTTCTTCTTTGTCCAATAAAATATGCTATAGAATAGGGAATCCACTTGGGTAATGGCCAGGTCCCCTATATTTACGGAGAATGACTATAAATGTATTCTTGGGACCATTTTTTATCTTCTTCTATAGTACTCTTCATTTTTCTTTGGCAATTCTTCACTTTATGTCCTTCCTTTCCACACGTAAAGCATTTCTATGTCCCATTGAGACACTTTCCTGGGTGTCTCCTTCCACATTTCATGCATGATGGAAATTGAAGATTTCTTTATCCATGGTCTCCACTACTGGATCTCTTATCATTCATCACCTTTCTCTTCTATGTGGAGTTCGGGAATTGATTAATATATATATATTGTTGATCATATTTTTGGAAAATTGATTTGGCATAAAGACGATATCTTTTACGCCTATCAACATTCCATTTTTTTGATCATTTACACCACCATTCTCACCTTATACATCATTCTCAAAGTCACTATGACTTCCTTGGAATCCAGGCATTGACTAAAACCAGAAAGCATTGTGTGAGTAACAGTACTCATAAAATCATTTAGAGATTAACATGTCACCATATTCTCAATTTGAAACACATTAGGATTAACCAGGGTCATTTAATCTCATCTTATATATATAATACTTCAATTCGGTTTTTAAAGAAAAGGTAAATTTTCCTAAGCATATCCCCTGGGAGTGTCGTAACCAAGAGTGCAGCAAGGCCTGTTGGCATGCACCGGTTCCCGTTCGAGTCTAGCTCAAAGCGGTGTTTTCAGGTTTTACCCCTAGGTACATATGTGCCAGAGCTGCCTCTACCTGCTCGTATCCAAACAGGGATGTATTGCTCTGAAAACTCAAAAAATCTCTACAATACCAAAATTCTAGGATGTTCTTCTATACTAATCCTCAAAGTTCATCTTAGGTCTACGTACTCTAATCAGAGTTTATCTAAATCTAGCTTCCATGTTTTGTACTAAACTTCCTATGATACTAACTGTAACGCCCTAACCCCAGTTACCCAGAGTCGGTGCATTATTACATAACATTGGAATGATCACAAGAAATATCAAGTCTCGAAAGACCGATAGGTTTAGTAGCCTTGGAATAACTAGATACATTCATAACATTTTACATTACATCATAAAAATGAAAACTACAACAAAATAGTCTCCACAGTCCACACTCTTATCCCCTCATACTACCCCTACAGGTCATTCATAATTTACTTCTTCACATCCTGGGAAAAATAAAACTTAGAAAATGGCTGAGCTCGAATTCCCAGTAAGGATAATAATATAGCGGAAACATTGATAAATAAGAATAAACATTAAAGGCAATTTATAACTAAAACAAAAGTCTTTTAACCTTGAACTTCAACATAGTATGGAAAAAATAAAATGAAATAATCCCATTTACATATTCACAAGGATATTGTCCTAAATGAATAATCACATTCAATATCAATAACCACTTTCATAATGATGGAATGCATTATGCCAGACTATCATAACCACATAGCCAAGGCCTCGTGCCAAGACTACAAATAATTTTTTATCAAGGACTTGTGCCAAGACGCTAGTTTGTCTCATGAGACCTACAGATGCATCGAGGTGCTATAGCAGGATCCACCCATCACTTACTAAGTCCAATGCATTCCTTATATGAACATGTTTAAACATAACATAAACATTCGTATTAAAACTAGCATACAAAATGTAAATACATTAACCTCAAACCATGAATGGTATAAAAATAGCACATCCACAGTCAAACATAACTCATTTGATATAATATGGAAGATTTTATTGTATCATATTAACCTCAAATGATAATAATGAATGATATTGACATAGATGAAAATAACCATCAAAACTATTTGACAGAAATATCCCCCTTTTCTTGAAAACATTTAAAAGTCACACTATTTTTCAAGAAGGCGTTTAAAAATAGATTTTTGAATCAAAGTGTCCCATACAACTTTGAGACTTTTAAAATGAGTTTTAATTTTAAAAATTTAATGTCCATATAAATAAATCCTTAAAACCATTTTTTAAAACATGGAAATTAATGAGAATGATTTAGAAGAATAAGTATTTAAAACATTTAAAAATAGTATTTTAGTTAGAGTTTCTAACCAAAAGAACGACACCTGAGTACAAATAATTGAGGTAATCAAAACTCTGTAATATCATGAGAATAAAGGGATTCATGATATACCATGTCAAAGTACATTATATACACCACATAAATGTGATTTCGTGTATAACAAAAAAAAAGTCTCAATGGAATGTAAATTGAGATGAAATGTCTCATAAAGGTTGTATCCTTAAGTTAAGGATAAGTCAACAACATAGTTATGTGTGTAAAATATAAATACACAAAATATGATTGGATATTCAGTGTAAAATAATCAAAGGACATTTACACATAATCTTATAAAAACAACACCAATGAATTAGTTGTTTAACTCAACAAATGGAGAATGAGTTAAAATTACTATTATCAAATTCATATCGATGACTTGAGAAATTATCAATGGAGTGATTATGTGTATCAAAAGTATATCCACAGAAAAGGGGATTGGAAATTATGACATAAGAAAATGAATAGTTATTCCACACATAATCTCGGAGTAAAATAATCAATAAAGATTTCGTAAAGCCGAATAAATGGAATTTGAAATTTAAAATTCCCTTATCGATTTGGTAACTTACGAAACATACACACATGAAAGAAGGATAATACAATGATGATGTAAATATCAATTAATTAAAGTATATTACACAATGAATGAAATCATGGGAAGTACACACACCACATGCAATAAATAAGTGGTGAACAATGGAATTCTCATGGGATTAAAAGTGAGATAAGAAACCCCTTACATTGTACTTTTTCCTTGGTCAAAGGTTGGTTAACCTCCTGTATAATGGTGAAATAATTGTTATTTAATTATACAAGGATCATTTACATTAATATGATATCATATATGATCTTTTAACATTGATTTGTTAACAATATTTTAGTATTATCGTCATTTCAGGTGTTAACTTACTCGTTTTCCTTTATATTATTTGTTACGTAAGCCGTTTTTTTTTATGGATAGGTTTTATCTTATTCATATCCAGAGTTAAATCAAGTCCTTAAAAATTATTTTTAATCATCAAATGAGAATTATACTTAAATTTATGTGATGGAGAATGAATCTCATCGCATTCGTGGAGACGGTAGTCCGTACGTACGCACGAGCGACAATATCATTCTTTTGATTTTAAAATAATATATAATTGGATGGTATATCATATAGACAGAATAATTATCATGTTATATTTATTATTTACAGGAATTACACATCATTATTATAACCATAAAAATAATAATTTATTGAATGACAATTACACCACGACGTGGAGACAGTAAGCCGTACGTACGCACGTATGGTGACATGCCATTAAAAGGATGGATAGAATACTGAATATGGTTGTACCATACTTATAATAACATCAAAATATATATAAGATACTGGATTTATTATTTTAGAATAGAAATAACAAATAATGAAGAAGTGGAAGAAGAAATGAACTTGAAAAAGGGTGGTGAAATTATTACCTCTTCTTCAGGTTCTTCCTTTTGATTTGATAAAAAGGGCTCCTTAGGTTGGCTTTCTAACTAAAGGAAGGACTCTATGATGAAGTGAGAGAAGTTGAAAGAGTATTTGGGCAGGGGTTGTCCGAACCAAAAGGCATTGAAGGTGTTAATTAATTAGAAGGGGGAGTTCCCTTTTATAAGTGGGGTGAGGGGCACCTTTGGAAATGCTAGAAATATTATTTTATAATAAATTCATATTCGGTTTATAATGGCTTCAAAGTGGATTATTTAAAGGATAAAGTGGGGATAGGTATAAAACCACTCAACCAATAGGATTTAGACAGGTTTGGGTTACTATATTAACCTTATCTTTAAGTATTAACTCTTAGTTATTTAGTTTCACTTTTACAATGTCTCTTTGTATTTTTATATTATATGGTTAATAAACATACCATATACATCCAAGAGACCCCCAAGTGGGCCATTAATGATACACCTATCATGATATAAGTATCTTGGCCGAACCTTAGATTCTTAGTAATTTAATATCAATTAATAATATAATATTTGTTTGAAAAACTCTTTCATGTCAATTTGGACACTATTCAATAATTGATTTTTTGTAAAAATCATAACATAATGATTACTTCGAAAAAAGTAACTTAAATCATTCCTAACATGTCATATTAAACTAAAAAATAATTTTAATTCATTAAAAGTCTCAAATTATATTTACATGGGTATTTATAATATCAATTATTTTAATTTTTCACTATTATGGTAATTACTGCATCATCATTGTGTCATAAATAAATTAAATTATTTATTGTCTAAAAATTATCAATAAAATATCATTATTTAGAAAATCTTTTATCTTTTTAATTAATATTTATAATCGAAAATCCAACACATATAACCCTATGTTAAAAATGTTTTTTTAAAAGATATAAGTTTATGTCATTTTTGTATTTATTTTAACTTTATTAACTTAAAGCGTCATTATCACTTACAAGTGGCTCCATGGGGTCCCAAAATCAACCCAAAGATTCCCTAGTTGGACAGGTATCTACCAATAAGATTAGGACACGTTTTAGGGTAATTTAGTGTTATTATAATATTATTTTTAACCCTTATTTACTGGATTTACCCTTTAACCAAGGTAAATAAAATATTTACCGAAGTAAATATTCAAAACGTCTAAAAATAAAATGTACCTATTTACAAAATTTGGACATACTGATTCCAAATATGGAATCCGTTTTTCCAAATTTAAAACATAGAATTTGCAGAAATTAATTTAAAATTAATTCATGTTATTAAAACAAAAAGCGTGTTTTTAAGAGATAATAACTATCAAAAGATTGGCACTTGTTTTTGTCTGGTTTAATATTGAAATTATGTCCAATGACAATCATTGAATTAAATGATAAAAATATATTATAAATATACTTTAAAGCCACTCAAATTCATAATTTATCAATATTAATTATTTCGATTAAAAAAGTTGTTTTTAATTAAAAGTTAGTAATTTTCACTATTCATCAAAATATGAAAGTTATCTGAAAAGTACCAAAACTTTCACCCTAGTCTAATTTCGATATTCCGAATCCAAAAATGAAGTCCATTTTGAGAGGTACAATTTCTAAAATTTCAAAAAATATGTATTACTATTCATAACGTCTCGTTTGATTGGTTGTGGTGTGTTAGAATCTCGAAGTTGCGTACAATGCATGCCATTAAATTATTCAAAGGGAAACTTACCGTGGAAGCTTGGGGTGTTACATATATATAGCCACTTTGAATTTCAGTATCTATATTTTATCTATACCGATGTTATTTAATGTTTTTTAAAACATTCAACATTCATGTGTCTTATGATATAATTGTTCCAAGAGGTATGAGACTCTTAATGTAAAACATTATTTTAAGTGATTTTATGATTTATTATTATAAATATTCCCATTAATGTCCATGTTTTAAATTTTTTTATAGATTTAATAATATGGAAATTAATATTTAAAAATTTTAATTTAGTAATATTATTTTAAGAGTTTCAAAGTGTTAAGGGACAATTTGATTCAGAAGTCACCTTTATAAATGTTTTAAATTTTTTTCTTAAAATGGATTGGTTATCATATAAATGAAAATAAAATTTTAAGAGTGGAGTGTTGAAAATTAATATCTTATATGTGTTTGTACTTGGGAATTTAATGATTGGGACTCATGTAGCTTATACGAAGGGTTGAGCCTCATTATAGCTCATGGAAGACATGTCAACCACATATAGATTCAAAGAAGGGTGAATCCCATTAAAGATCTCCAATTAATTGTGTATTCTTAATGGAAAAGTTAACCGTATTTTTATTCTATTTGTTAGAGTTATTGTAAGAGTGATATGATTATGATTTATGGAGGAACCTACACTATTTTTTATGCTTGATAATAAGTTTATAGGAAAAAAAACATTTTTGGGATTTCCTGTTTTCACCAGACTTATGATTTATATTCTTCATGTCCCTTACTATGAATTTTTGATCATCCCATAATTTAAAAGGTTTTTCACAGCTCATAATATAATTAAGGAAAAATAAGAGGCCTTGATTAAATTATTGAATATTTTTCATGAAAATAAATTATATTTTATTTTAAAAGGTTTTCTCTATGTGGAAAACATTGATACTAATTATAAAAGTCACATGAAATGTACGGGTTCACTAATAAAGAGTTTTTTGTTCTAATTCTCTAAGATTATAATAAAAAAATGTCCTCTAATTTGAATTCTAGTTCTAAATATTAGAATATGTAACGTTTAAGGATAGGTCATTATAGTTGTTATTAGAGGACGGTTTAGAAAACATTGAAGATTAGGATGTTTTCTTAAGTGTTAGGTGTATCCAAATAGGTTTTTAATTTTAGTTTTCATCATAAGTTAAATTTCATAGAAACCCCTTTTTGGAATTTATGTTGTGAAATTTTATGGTGACTAACGGTATTTACGGAGACATTAAACTGTGAGGTAATTATGGTTGATTAAATTTTGGGCTGAAAAATGAAAGGCATGACATATAACATGATGTTAAAATATCTAATTTTTATTTTTGAGGATTTTATCTCATTTCGGTAATGTTATAATAATTATATAGTTTTAGAAAAAAACTTGTGTGATGAGTGATGACCTGTCGGGTCAGACAAGGCTGTAGGAATGGAACCCGCAATGAATTGTGACAAGAATTTGTCACCTATCATTAGCCTACAAGAAGTCACTAGTGAATATTAATTCATTAATTTTAGTTAAAGGATTGGATAATATTATTTTAGGAACAAATTTTTATCATTTGGATATCCTTAGTATAGGAAAATCATTTGTAAATTCTGTGATAAATGTTAATTTAGATGATGTTAACTATTTTTGGAACATTATATGATTAAGGTACATAGAATACTATGAGATTTTATTTGAGGAGTAATGGTTGAATTTTATTTTGTAATAATCTATGATTTTATTGGGCACGTATGGAAAATTTTGTTACTTATAGAAATTTTTAACCTCTCTTGGAGAATTTATGATTAAGTTTAATACTTTTTGGTGTGAGAGATTAGTAGTGATTTATGTTATATAGAGATAAATGTTAAAACATATCCATGAAGTTTATGTGATCAAATCCTTGTTAATTTTGGGTTTCAATCTTAGTTTGGATTATTTTTGTAATTTTAAGTAATGCTATTTATCAAATCATCTATATTGAACTTTGGGTTTTTCTTTTTCATTTTGGATGTTAAACATAGTTTTTCATTATACAATGGTTAATTTTTTGGGGTGGAATTATCTGATCTTATATTAACATTTTTTGTCATATATTGGATCTCTTATCCTTTAAATAGAATTTATAAATCTGAAAATATTACCTACCATAAGGTAATTTATCTATAATTTTTAGGAATTAAATAATTAATCATAATTTTGACATAAAGATGATGCATAAATAGATTTATTAATGATATAAACAAAAAACAATATTAATAATATTAAAATAAATATAATTTGAAATATTTTATTTTCTTCCAAATTTTATGAATGACTGTGAAATGTTAGTATTGGGTTAATGTCGTGTGTTCGAAGTAATGAAGTTGTTATGAATTTTAAAAAAAGTCAACTATGAATAGTGTCAACATTGATAAAATTCATGTTTTAATATAAGTAATAATTAATTAAACGATATAAAATCTTTAAAAAACAAATATTATTTCCAAAATTTGAGATAAGTCCAAAATTTTCATTATTTACTCATTTATTTGTCAATTTTCATGATTTGGAAACTATTTTAACTCTCATGTTGTAAATTACACGATAAATTAGTAAGAGTTAAAAGTGGTTGAATTGAAAATGATAAGAATTAAAATATATTAAAAAAATTATTATCTTATTTGGCTCATTATTATTCATACCAAAATCCTTATATCTTTGAAATAAATTTGTTTGGGACCATTTTGAATTGATATTGAATTTAAATTATTTTAATACTTTTAATAATTCCAAGGGTGGCCCTCCCCTCTCCTATAAAAATCCACACAATCATCTTTGTTACTCACACATCCAAAAAACATTAGTTAGGACACGATATATCTAAACACCTTCCTGGAATCCAATTCTATATTCTTTATGACATTGTTTAGGTAGCACACGGTCAGTAGATGTGTTAAGGTGTTCTTCAAAAGTGATCAACCGAAAAAGGGGTATCATTTTTATTTGAGTATTTCTATTTTTTTTATACTTCACAATCCTTAAAATATCCTCCATCCAAGAAGATATAATATCTCTAGTATCCTCATTATAATGATATATTAATATTTAAATATAATCACATGAATCTATCTCATATTTACTCAAATAGAAAAAGGAATTTTCGTTAATGTGTAAGACGGACTACTAACTTGCAAACCGATATAGTTTATTTTTCATAAATGTATTTAAAGATAATTTTTACTTATGTAATTAATGTTATTATGTGATATTAATTACATATTAATCATTATAATATAATAATATATCATATAAGTTCTTACTTTCTATTCACATAAAAATGATAACATTGTCTAGGCGTATGGTCAAACTATCAACTCAACAAAGCGATGTCATTAATTTTTTTTACTAAACCACATATATGATACATATAATTATATTTAAATGATTAATATGATATTAATTATGTTAAAAAAATTAATGAAATATAAAACAATACTCACGTTATTTCAAAAATGATCAATGAAAAATTAAAATGTTACTCATGTGTACATACAACATACATTCTCCATGATTGTAACACTGTTCATTTTCCATATCCATATTTAATGAATGGATTTAAATTTATACTTTATTAAAAAAATTATTATTATTTCATGAATATTATTCTGAATATGATGTACTTATGTCTTCAAAGACTATTAACATCCTACTAAGTTCATTTTCGACTCGAGTACCGAATATCAACAAAATACCCGATGAGAACATAAATAATAATATAATTATTATGACATAATTATAGTAATATAAATGGAATAATAAAAATAACAATTTTTCTAGTGAAATTAAATTATTAACCTATGTTTTTTATTCAGGAAGATAAATATTTTTCCTTACGATTCATTCATAAGGTAGGGATTTTGTATCAAATTCTTTTCATTGAGACATTTCTTAATGATATGAACCTTTATTCATTTATAACATTTATATTGTAATGCCCTAACCCCATTTACCTAGAGTTGGTGCATTATTAAATAAAATTGGCATGATCACAAGAAAGATCGAGTCTTGAAAGACCGATTAGTTTAGTATCCTTGGAATAACTAGATACATTCATAATGTTTTACATTACATCATAAAAATGAAAACTACAACAACATAGTCTCCATAGTCCACAATCTTATCCCCTCATACTATCCCTTCAGGTCATTCATAATTTACTTCTTCACATCCTGGGAAAATTAAAACATAGAAAAGGGGTGAGCTCAAATTCCCAGTAAGGATAACAATATAGCGGAAACTTTCATAAATAATAATAAACATTTAAGGCAATGTATAACTAAAACAAAAGCCTTTTAAAAATGAACTTCAACATAGTATGGAAAAAATAAAAAGAAAATAATTCCATTTACTTATTCACATATATATTCTACTAAACGAATAATCACATGAAATATCAATAACCACTTTCATAATGATGGAATCCAGAATGCCAGACTATCATAACCACATAGCCAAGGCCTCGTGCCAAGACTACAAATAAGATTTTGTCAAGGCCTTGTTCCAAGACGCTAGTTTGTCTCATGAGACCTACCGATGCATCGAGGAGTTATAGCAGGCTCCACCCGTCACTTACTAATTCCAATAAATTCCTCATATGAACATGTTTAAACATAGCATAAATTTTCTTATTAAAACTAGCATATGAAATGTCATTACATTAACCTCAAACCATGAATGGTATAAAAATAGCACATCCACAGTCAAACATAACTCATTCGATACAATATGGAAGATTGTATTGTATCATATTAACATCAATCGATAATAATGAATGATATTGACATAGATGAAAATAACCATCAAAACTATTTGAGAGAAATATCCCCCTTTTCTTGAAAACATTTAAAAGTCACACTATTTGTCAAGAAGCCGTTTATAAATATATTTTTGAATCAAAGTGTCCCATACAACTTTGAAACTTTTAAAAGGAGTTTTAATTTTAAAACTTTAATGTCTATATAAATAAATCCTTAAAACCATTTTTTAAATCATGGACATTAATGAGCAAGATTTAGAAGAATAAGTCATTAATACATTTAAAAATGGTATTTTAGTTTGAGTTTCTAACCAAAAGAAATACACTTGAATACAAATAATTGATGTAATCAAAAATTTGTAATATCATGAGAATAAAGGGATTCAGGATATATTATGTCAAATTACATTATATACACCACATAAATGTGATTTGGTTTATAACTAAAAATAAGTCTCAATGGAATGTAAATTGAGATGAAATATCTCATAAAGGTTGTATCCTTAGTTTAAGAATAAATCAACGACATAGTTATGTGTGACAAATATAAATACACTAAATATGATTGGATATTCAGTTTAAAACAATCAAAGGACATTCACACATAATCTTGTAAAAACAACACCAATGAATTGGTTGTTTAACTCAACAAATGGAGAATGCGTTGAAATTACTATTATCAAATTCATATCAATGACTTGAGAAATTATCAATGGAATGATTATGTGTATCAAAATTATATCCACAGAAAAGGGGAGAGGAAATTATGACATAAGAAAATTAATAGTGATTCGACACATAATCTCGGAGTAAAATAATCAATGATGATTGCGTAAATCCAAATAAATGGATATTGAAATTTCAAATTCCCTTATCGATTTGGTAACTTACGAAACATACACCCATGAATGAAGGATAATACAATGATGATGTAAATATCCAAAAATTAATGTATATCCATAAATAATTGTTTTTGAATTATACAAGAATCATTTACATTTATATGATATCATATATGATCTTTAACATTGATTTGTTAATAATATTTTAGTATTATCGTCATTTCGGGTGTTAACTTACTCATTTTCCTTTATATTCTTTGTTACGTAAGCCGTGTTTGTTATGGATAGGTTTTATCTTATTCATATCCAGAATTACATCAACTCCTTAAAAATTATTTTTAATCATCAAATGAGAATTATACTTGAATGGATAGGATGGAGAATGAATCTAATCACGTTCGTGGAGACGGTAGTCCGTACGTATGCCCGAGCGACAATATCATTATTTTGATGTTAAAATAATATATAATTGGATGGTATATCATATATAAAGAATAATTATAATATTATATTTATTATTTACATGAATTAGACATCATTATTATACCCATCCAAATAATAATTTATTGAATGACAATTACACCACGACGTGGAGACGGTAAGCCGTACGTACGCACGTATGGTGACATGCCATTCAAAGGATGGATAGAATACTGAATATGGTTGTACCATATTTATAATAACATCACAATATATATAAGATACTGGATTTATTATTTTAGAATATAAATAACAATGAAAGAAGAAGTGGAAGAAGAAAGGAACTTGAAAAAGGGTGGTGAAATTAATACCTCTTCTTCGGGTTCTTCCTTTTTATTTGATCAAAAGGGCTCCTTAGGATGGCTTTCTGACTAAAGAAAGGCCTCTAGGATGAAGTTAGGAAAGTTTAGAGAGTATTGGGGCAGGTTTTGGCCGAACCAAAATGCTTTGAAGGTGTGAATTAATGAGAAGGGAGAGTTCCCTTTTATAAGTGGGGTGAGGGGCACCTTCGGAAAAGCTAGAAATATTATTTTTTAATAAATTCATATTCAGTTTCTAATGGATACAAAGTGAATTATTTGAATTTTAAGGTGGGGATAGGTCGAAAACCACTCAACCAATAAGATTTAGACTGGTTTGGGTTACTATATTAATCTTATCTTCAAGTATTAACTCTTAGTTATTTAGTTTCACTTTTACAATGTCTCTCTTTATTTTTATATTATATGGTTAATAAACATACAATATACATTCAAGCGACCCCCAAGTGGTCCATTAATTATACAACTATCCTGATATAAGTCTCTTGGCCGATTGTTATTTTTTTAGGAATTTAATATCAATTAATAATATAATATTTGTTTTAAAAACTCTTTTATGTCAATTTTGACATTATTCAATAATTGATTTTTGTAAAAATCATAACAGAATTATTACTTCTAATAAAGTTAATTAAAGAATTCTCAGCATGTCATATTAACCGAGAAAATTATTTTAATTCATAAAAAGTCTCAAATTATATTTACTTGGGTATTTATAATATAAATTATTTTAATTGTTCACTATTATGGTAATTACTATATCATCATTATGTAATAAATAAATTAAATTATTTATTGTATAAAAATTATCAATAAAATATCATTATGTACTATATATTTTTATCTTTCAAATTAATATTTATAATCGAAAATAAAACATATATAACCCTATGTAAAAAATGTTTTTCTAAAAGATATATGCTTTTGTCATTTTTCTATTTATTTTAACTTAATTAATATAAAGTTTCATTAGCACTTACAAGTGGCTCCATGGGGTCCCAAAATCATCCCAAATTTTCCCATGGTCGGAAATGTATCCACCAATATTGTTAGGACACGTTTTAGGTTAATTTAGTATTATTATAATATTATTTGTTAACCCTTATTTATAGGATTTACCCTTTAACCATGGTAAATAAAATATTTACCGAAGTAATTATTCAAAATGTCTAAAAATAAAAGTTACCTATTTACACAATTTAAACATCCTGATTCCAAATATGGAATCCATTTTTCCAAATTCAAAACACATAAGTGGTAGAAATTAATTTAAAATTAATTCCTGTTAAAACAAAAATCGTGTTTTTAAGAGATAATAACTATCAAAAGATTGGCACTTGTTTATGTCTGGTTTAATTGTGAAATTATGTCCAATGAAAAACATTGAATTAAATGATAAATATATATTATAAATATACTTTAAAACCACTCAAATTAAAAATTTATCAATATTAATTATTTCAAATAAAAAAGTTGTTTTTAATTAAAAGTTAGTAATTTTCACTATTCATCAAAATATGAAGGGTATCCCAAAAGTAGAAAAAAATTCACCCTAGACTAATTTCGATATTCCGAATCAAAAAATGAAGTCCATTTTGAGAGATAGAATTTATAAAATTTCAAAAAGTAGGTATTACTATTCATAACGACTAGTTTGATTGGTTGTGGTGTGTTAGAATCTTGAAGCTGCGTACAATGCATGCCATTGCATTATTCAAAGGGAAACGTACCATAGAAGCTTGGGGTGTGACATTATACCTCCTTAAATAAATTGCGCCCTCGCAATTTTTTTTAAAATTGGGCTTGAGAATATAATGGAAAGTCCCACATCGGAAAAAGAGTCAATAAAACTATCACTTTAAAAAAAGAAGAGAGGTATAAAGGTCACCCAAGATAACCCATACTAGGATTCCATGTAGGAAAACATGGATATGGACGATAAACTAAGTGTTAAGTTCTGATGGAGAGGGATAGAAAACATGATCAGGAGAAAGTTAACAATAAGAAAATCACAAACTTATGTTGGGACAAACGATCATTAGTCTCCCAGTAGGAAAAGTAAACAGACAACATTTTTTGTTTTAAGTTACATTACATAAGGACGAGTAATTAATTTATGATATTTACTAAAAACATAAAGAGATATACTTAATTTTTATGTAGAGTTTCATTCTTTAATAAATTTTAACCACTAACACATTTTTTTGAACAATGAGTAATCAAGAAGACTTGGTCACAGTGGGAGAGCTAGAATAAACATCTATAGAAATACATGATCCACGTAGGATAAACTATATATTTACCTTGTCTTTAGAGAATAATCAAAACCAAAATGGTTAGTATAATATCTGGTGATCCCCCAAATAGATATTCCATTAGAAAAAAACACTAATCTTAATTTTTAAAATGAAACCATAAATACCCCAAAGTTAAATAAATACCATTCAATAATCAATTGTCTTTAAAATCCTTCAATATAATCCAAACTAAAATTGAAACCCAAAACTTATAAGAATGTAGTCTCCACGTTAAATTGTATCTCCAAATGACATTAATTACTCTTAAAGTCACATACTTAAATTTAATTAACCTAATAATTTCCATAAATAACCGAAATCACTATAAATCCACAATAAAAACATAGATAAAAATCCACCATTACTCCTCAAATGAAATCCCATACTATTCTATTTTCCTTGGGCATATAGTGTTCACAACAAAGCGAACAACTTCCAAAATAACATTTATCACTTAATCACCAAATCATTTTCCTATACTGAGGGTATTCAATTGATAATACATAAGTTACCAAATCAAATTATTATTGATCACTAAAATCATTTAACTAAAAATAATAGTCACACTAACCAAGGAATTCACGTAGTCCAGTGGTAGGAGATAAATACCAATCGCACTTTGGTTGTGGGTTCGATTCCCACAACTTTGTCTGATGCGACGGGTTGTCACACGGTCTGTGTGTTGTCCTTTTTCAAAAACTATATTTTATAACATTACCAAAATGAGATAAATTCCTCAAAATAACCATAACATAATTTAACCACAAATCTTATCTCATACCCTGCATTTTCTTCCCAAATTTTAATAACTTTTAATTCCCTCAAACCCAACGATTATATAAAACCAAATGTCTATTTATAACTATATCCACAAGAGAAAAGACAATTATTCCTCAAATATCATTCTCACATGTAAAACTGCAGGTTTAAAAATACAAGAAAAAATAATTCCAAAGTAAACACATCAACAAGGTACACTAATACTTTTTAAACATTTCTCTAACCATTTATTTTCACATAGATTCTTCTTGGTACAAGAAAATATCCTATAGAATAGGGAATTCACTTGGGTAATGGCCAGGTCCCCAATATTTACGAAAAATTACTGTAAATGGATTCTTGGGACCATTTTTATCTTCTTCCATAGTACTCTTCATTTTTCTTCGGCAATTATTCACTTTATGTCCTTCTTTCCCGCACGTAAAGCATTTCTTTGACCCATTGAGACACTTTCCTGGGTGTCTCCTTCCACATTTCTTGCATGATAGAAATTGATGATTTCCTTCTCCACGGTCTCCACTACTGGAGCTCTTATCATTCATCACCTTTCTCTTCTTTGTTGAGTCTGGGAATTTGTTAATATATATATATTGTTGATCATATTTTTGGAAAATTGATTTGGCATAAAGACTATATCTTTTACTCCTGTCAACATTCCATTTTTTTGCTCATTTCCACCATTTTTCCCACCTTGTACATCATTCTCAAAGTCACTATGACTTCCTTGGAATCCAGGCATTGACTAAAACCAGAAAGCATTGTGTGAGTAATAGTAGTCATAAAATCATTTAGAGATTAACATGTCACCATATTCTCAATTTGAAACACATTAGGATTAACCAGGGTCATTTACTCTCATCTTATATATATAATACTTCAATTTGGTTTGTAAATAAAAGGTAAATTATCCTAATCATATACCCTGGGAGTGTCGTAACCAAGAGTGCAGCAAGGCCTGTTGTCGTGCACCAGTTCCCGTTCGAGTCTAGATCAAAGAAGTGTTTTCAGGGTTTTTCCCTAGGTACATCTGTGCCAGAGTCGCCTCTACCTGCTCGTATCCAGACAGGGATGTATCGCTCGGAAAACTCACAAAATCTCTACAATACCAAAATTCTAGGAAGTTCTTCTATACTAATCCTCATAGTTCATCTTAGGCCTACGTGCTCTAATCGGAGTTTATCTAAATCTAGCTTCCAAGTTTTGTACTAAACTTCCTCTGATACCAGCTGTAACGCCCCAACCCCAGTTACCCACAGTCAGTGCATTATTACATAACATTGGCATGATCACAAGAAAGATCAAGTCTCGAAAGACCGATTGGTTTAGTAGCCTTGGAATAAATAGATACATTTATAACGTTTTACATTACATCATAAAAATGAAAACAACAACAACATAGTCTCTATAGTCCACACTCTTATCCCCTCATACTATCCCTACAGGTCATTCATAATTTACATCTTCACATACTGTGAAAAATAAAACATAGAAAAGGGTTGAGGTCGAATTCCCAATAAGGATAACAATATTGCGGAAACTTTTATAAATAAGATTAAACATTTAAAGCAATGTATAACTAAAACAAAAGCCTTTTAAACTTGAACTTGAACATAATATGGAAAAAATAAAATGAAATAATGCCATTTACTTATTCACATGGATATTCTACTATACGAATAATCACATGCAATATCAATAACCACGTTCATAATGATGGAATGCATAATTCCAGACTATCATAACCACATAGCCAAGGCCTCGTGCCAAGACTACAAATAATATTTTGTCAAGGAATTGTGCCAAGACGCTAGTTTGTCTCATGAGACCTACCGATGCATCGAGGAGCTATAGCGGGCTCCACCCGTCACTTACTAAGTCCAATGCATTCCTCGTATGAACATGTTTAAACATAACATAAACATTCATAATAAAACTACCATACGAAATGTCAATACATTAACCTCAAACCATGAATGGTATAAAAATAGCATATTCACAGTCAAACATATCTCATTCGATAAAATATGGAAGATTGTATTGTATCGTATTAACCTCAATCGATAATAAGGAATTATATTGACATAGATGAAAATAACCATCAAAACTATTTGAGATAAATATCCCCCTTTTCTTGAAAACATTTAAAAGTCACACAATTTGTCAAGAAGCCGTTTAAAAATAGATTTTTGAATCAAAGTGTCCCATACAACTTTGAAACTTTTAAAATGAGTTTTAATTTTAAAAATTTAATGTCTATATAAATAAATCATTAAAACCATTTCTTAAAACATGGACATTAATGAGCAATATTTTGAAGAATAAGTCTTTAAAACATTTAAAAATGGTATTTTAGTTAGAGTTTTTAACCAAAATAGAGAAACTTGAATACAAATAATTGTGGTAATCAAAACATTGTAATATCATGAGAATAAAGGGATTTATGATATACCGTGTCAAAGTACATTATATACACCACATAAATGTGATTTGGTGTATAAAAACAAAAAAAGTCTCAGTGGAATATAAATTGAGATGAAATCTCTCATAAAGGTTGTATCCTTAGGTTAAGGATAAATCAACGACATAGTTATGTGTGTAAAATATAAATACACAAAATATGATTGGATATTCAGTGTAAAACAATCAAAGGACATTCACACATAATCTTGTAAGAACAACACCAATGAATTGGTTGTTTAACTCAACAAATGGAGAATGAGTTAAAATTTCTATTATCAAATTCAGATCGATGACTTGAGAAATTATCAATGGAGTGATTATGTGTATCAAAAGTATATCCACAGAAAAGGTGAGTGAAAATTATGACATAAGAAAATGAATAGTGATTCTACACATAATCTCGGAGTAAAATAATCAATGAAGTTTGTGTAAAGCCGAATAAATGGAAATTGAAATTTCAAATTCCCTTATCGATTTGGTAACTTACGAAACATACACCCATGAAAGAAGGATAATACAATGATGATGTAAATATCAATTAATTAAAGTATATTACACAATGAATGCAATCATGGGCAGTACACACACCACATGCAATAAATAAGTGGTGAACAATGGAATTCTCATGGAATTAAAAGTGAGATAAGAAACCCCTTACTTTTTACTTTTTTCCTTGGACAACGGTAGGTTAACCTCCTGTATAATGGTGAAATAATTGTTATTGAATTATACAAGAATCATTTACATTAATATGATTTCATATATGATCTTGTAACATTGATTTGTTAATAATATTTTAGTATTATCGTCATTTCGGGTGTTAACTTACTCGTTTTCCTTTATATTCTTTGTTATGTAAGCCGTGTTTGTTATGGATAGGTTTTATCTTATTCATATACAGAATTACAACAAGTTGTTAAAAATTATTTTTAATCATCAAATGAGAATTATAATTGAATGGATATGATGGAGAATGAATCTCATCGCGTTCGTGGAGACGGTAGTCCGTACATACGCACGAGCGACAATATCATTATTTTGATGTTAAAATAATATATAATTGGATGGTATATCATATAGACAGAGTAATTATAATTTTATATTTATTATTTACATGAATTACACATAATTATTATACCCATCCAAATAATAATTTATTGAATGACAATTACACCACGACGTGGAGACGGTAAGCCGTACGTACGCACGTATGGTGACATGCCATTCAAAGGATGGATAGAATACTGAATATGGTTGTACCATATTTATAATAACATCAAAATATATAGAAGATACTAGAGTTATTATTTTAGAATATAAATAACAAAGAAAGAATAAGTGGAAGAAGAAAGGAACTTGAAAAAGGCTGGTGAAATTATTACCTCTTCTTCAGGTTCTTCTTTTTGATTTGATAAAAAGGGCTCCTTAGGTTGGCTTTCTGACTAAAGGAAGGACTCTAAGATGAAGTTAGAGAAGTTGACAGAGTATTTTGGCAGGGTTTTTCCGAACCAAAAGGCTTTGATGGTGTTAATTAATGATAAGGGGGAGTGCCCTTTTATAAGTGGGGTGAGGGGAACCTTTGGAAAAGCAATAAATATTATTTTATAATAAATTTATATTCAGTTTCTAATGGCTTAAAAGTGTATTATTTAAAGGATAAAGTGGGGATAGGTCTAAAACCACTCAACCAATAGGATTTAGACAGGTTTGGGTTACTATATTAACCTTATCTTTAAGTATTAACTCTTAGTTATTTAGTTTCACTTTTACAATGTCTCTTTGTATTTTTATATTATATGGTTAATAAACATACTCTATACATCCAAGAGACCCCCAAGTGGTCCATTAATGATATATATATCATGATATAAGTCTCTTGGACGAACCTTATATTCTTAAGAAATTAATATCAATTAATAATATAATATTTGTTTTAAAAACTCTTTATGTCAATTTGGACACTATTCAATAATTGATTTTTTGTAAAAATCATAACATAATGATTACTTCAAAAAAAGTTACTTAAATCATTCCTAACATGTCATATTAACCTATAAAATTAGTTTAATTCATTAAAAGTCTCAAATTATATTTACATTGGTATTTATAATATCAATTATTTTAATTTTTCACTATTATGGTAATTACTGAATCATCATTGTGTCATAAATAAATTAAATTATTTATTGTCTAAAAATTATCAATAAAATATCATTTTTTAGTAAATCGTTTATCTTTCTAATGAATATTTATAATCGAAAATCCAACATATATAACCCTATGTTAAAAATGTTTTTCTAAAAGATATATGCTTATGTCATTTTTGTATTTATTTTAACTTAATTAATATAAAGTGTCATTATCACTTACAAGTGGCTCCATGGGGTCCCAAAATCAAACCAAAGATGCCCACGGTCGGAAATTTATCCACCAATAAGGTTAGGACACGTTTTAGGGTAATTTAGTGTTATTATAATATTATTTGTTAACCCTTATTTACCGGATTTACCCTTTAACCATGGTAAATAAAATATTTACCGAAGTAAATATTCAGAATGTCTAAAAATAAAAGTTACCTATTTACACAATTTGGACATACTGATTCCAAATATGGAATCCATTTTTCCAAATTAAAAACACAGAAGTTTCAGAAATTAATTCAAAATTAATTCCTGTTATTAATACAAAAAGCGTGTTTTTAAGAGATAATAACTATCAAAAGATTGGCACTTGTTTTTGTCTGGTTTAATTTTGAAATTATGTCCAATGAAAAACATTGAATTAAATGATAAAAAAATATTCTAAATATACTTTAAAACCACTCAAATTCATAATTTATCAATATTAATTATTTCGATTAAAAAAGTTTTTTTAAATAAAAGTAATTTTTACTATTCATCAAAATATGAAAGTTATCCTAAAAGTACCAAAAATTTTACCCTAGTCAAATTTCGATATTCCGAATCCAAAAATGATGTCCATTTTTAGAGATAGAATTTATAATATTTCAAAACATAGGTATTACTATTTATAACGGCTCGTTTGATTGGTTGTGATGTGTTAGAATCTCGAAACTGCGTACAATGCACACCATTGCATTATTCAAATGGAAACGTATCGTGGAAGCTTGGGGTGTTACATATATATAGCCACTTTGAATTTAAGTATCTATATTTTATCTACATAGATGTTATTTAATGTATTTTAAAACATTCAACATCCATGTGTCTTATGATTTAATTGTTCCAAGAGGTATGAGACTCTTAATGTAAAACATTATTTTAAGTGATTTTATGATTTATTATTCTAAATATTTCCCATTAATGTCCATGTTTTAAAAAAAATTATATATTTACTAATATGGAAATAAATATTTAAAATTTTTAATTTAGTAACATTCTTTTAAGAGTTTCAATGTGTTAAGGGACAATTTTATTCAAAAGTCACTTTTATAAATGTTTTAAAATTTGTTCTTAAAATGGATTGGTTATCATATAAATGAAAATAAAATTTTAAGAGTAGATTGTTGAAAATTGAAATCTTTTATGTGTTTGTAATTGGAAATTTAATGATTGGGACTAATATAGCTTTTATGAAGGGTTGAGCCTAATTATAGCTCATGGAAGAAATGTCAACCACATATAGATTCTAAGAAGGGTGAGTCCCATTAAAGATCTCCAATGAATTGTGTATTCTTAATATGAAAGTTAACCGTATTGTTTTTCCATTTGTTAGAGTTATTTTAAGAGTGATATGATTATTATGTATGGAGGAACCTACACTATTGTTTATGCTTGATAATAAGTTTATAGGAAAAAAACATTTATGGGATTTCCTATTTTCACCAGACTTATGATTTATATTCTTCATGTCCCTTACTATGAATTTGTGATCATCCCATAATTTAAAAGGTTTTTCACAGCTCATAATATAATTAAGGACAAATAAGAGTCCTTGATTAAATTATTGAAGATTTTTCATGAAAAGAAATTATTTTTTTATTTTAAAAGGTTTTCTCTATGTGGAAAACATTGATACTAACTATAAAAGTCACTTGAAATGAACGGGTTCACTAATAAAGAGTTTTTTGTTCTTATTCTCTAAAATTATAATAAAAAAAGATCATCTAATTTGAATTCTAGTTCAAAATATTAGAATATGTAACGTTTAAGGATGGGTCATTATAGTTGTTATTAGAGGATGGCTTAGAAAACTTTAAAGATTAGGATGTTTTATTAAGTGTTAGGTATATCCAAATAGGTTTTTAATTTTAGTTTTCATCATAAGTTAAATTTCATAGAAACCCCTTTTTGGAATTTATGTTGTGAAATTTTATGGTGACTAACTATATTTACGGAGACATTAAACCGTGAGGTAATTATGGTTGATTAAATTTTGGGATGAAAAATGAAAGGCATGACATATTACAGGAAGTTAAAATATGTAATTGTTATTTTTGAGGATTTTATCTCATTTTGGTAATGTTATAATAATTATATTGTTTTAGAAAAACAAAAACTCGTGTGATGAGTGATGACCTGTTGGGTCAGACAAGGCTGTAGGAATGGAACCCGCAATGAATTGTGACAAGAATTTATCACCTATCATTAGCCTACAAGAAGTCACTAGTGAATATTTATTCATTAATTTTAGTTAAAGGATTGGATAAGTTTATTTTAGGAACAAATTTTTATCATGTTAATATCCCTGGTATAGGAAAATCATTTTTAAATTCTGTGATAAATATTAATTTAGATGATGTTAACTATTTTGGGAACTTTATATGATTAAGGTAAATAGAATATTATGAGATTTTATTTGAGGAGTAGTGGTTGAATTTTATTTTGTAATAATCTATGATTTTATTGGGCACGTATGGAAAATTTTGTTAGTTATAGAAATTTTTAACCTCTCTTGGAGAATTTATGATTAAGTTAAATAATTTTTGGTGTAAGATATTAGTAGTGATTTATGTTATATAGAGATAAATGATAAAACATATCCATGAAGTCTATGTGATCAAATCCTTGTTAATTTTGGGTTTCAATCTTAGTTTTCATTATTTTTGTATTTTTAAGTAATGTTATTTATCAAATCATCTATATTGAACTTTGGGTTTTTCTTTTTCTTTTTGGATGTTAAACATAGTTTTTCATCATACAATGGTGTTGAACCCTCTGGGAATTGATTTTCCTTACAATATTTTGATAATCCCAACTATATATATCTTAATTATGTTTGATACATCTCAAATATGCTTTATTATATGTTGTTACTTTCAATAATGCTTAATATAAGTCTTTTTGGATATATGTACTCTGACCTAACACATTCTGCCAATAGAATGCTTAAACAGTTTATAGCTACCGATATATAATAGTAGCTACCGTTATAGATTAGAGTTACCGATATCGAATAGAGCTACCGATACGGAGTTCACCGATACATCAAGTTCACCGGTACACAAAGATCACCGCTACATCAAAGTCTACCGATACGGTACATCAAGTATACCGATAGAGTTACAGTTACAATCTCACCGGTACTCAAGCCTACCGCTACATCAAAGTCGACAGCTACAGATACAGAGCTACTCATATGCCGAAGTCTACCGATATGCTGAAGTATACCGATATGCTGAAGTCCACCTATACGCAAAGTCTACAGATACATCAATGTAGATACTGATAGGGACTTACTGCTACCGATACAAGGCATAGCCACAGCTACCGTTACAAGTCCACCGCTACTGATGCGATCAAGTCTACTGTTGTAGCTACCGATACAAAGTCTACCGTTATAAATGAAATCTACCGATACAGACACCTACTGCAACACAGGTCTACCGATATCAAGAACTACCGTTCCAGAGACAGAACCCAACACTACTTTAATTTGTTTATCTTTGTTTAATCTAACAAATGGTCATATCAGGTATATTTTAATACACTGACATTTATTTAATGTGTGTTGTTGGATGTCAGGGAACCGTACCTCGTACCTGCAAAAATTAAATCATCTTTTGCCGGATCACGTGCTTTAAATAAAGGAAGAATTTGATACTACAAAAAAGGGAAATAGACGAATACATAGAGAGATACATATACCACAAGGTGTGCTAGAAGAACAACAGATCATGAATGCAAAGAGATGACATAACTTACATGAAGAACTCATTACTACATACCAGTGAAGAGCTGAGAACGAGAACATAACACAAGAACTTCATCGACGACTATCTCCCTGTCTCTACACCTGGAAGTCAAGGAAACAGACGATATTCTGTTTTGTAGACAAAAATCAGAAGAGGACTCAGAGCAAATTCTGATCAATCAAAGCAGTCCAGAACTGCACAAAAATCACTAGAGCCATTTCTAAACTCTAAATCTTTGCCTCTGTGATTTATCTTTTTACATATTGAGAAGTGTGTGTTATCTGCTGTATTTTACACACACACTGTCTCTTATACTCTAACTGGAGGATTTGTAAGTCCTCACTCAACACTCTTACATCTTTTATTTCCCACTGGGATAGTGGTAGAGGTCGTGTGACCTGGACAGTTGGTTGCTGTTGTTTTTGTTTCCCACGGATAGCAGTGGTAGAGGTCGTGTGACTTGGATAGTTGTATACTGTTGTTTATCCCCGATAGAGGGTGTAGATCACTTTTATATAAAGTTTTGAGAGGACTAAGTATCAGCTTGAGACTGAACCTCTTGGTTAAATTTGTTGTTCTTATTTATTTTCTAAGTTATTTTTATTCCGCTTCTATTTACTTTAAAACCAAAATTGTTTTAAAGTCACTTTGATAATTAAATTCGCAAGTGTTTATATTAGTTGTAAATCTGTAAGTTGGTTTCAAAAGTTAATCAACCTTTCTGTTTTTATTAACTGGGAAATAATCAATCCCTTGAGAACCCAACAGAACCTTTACTTTGATATAAATTCACTACAGTTTAATTCAGTATTTTATTTGGGGGGGTTTTTAAGACAAAGTTTTTAAAACAGAAAATTTAATTGGAACTCAATTCACCCCCCTCTTGAGTATCCACTCCGACCAACATTTGGTATCAGAGGGTTGTTTAAAATATTTTGTACTCTGTTTTTCAACTGTGATTTTAGTTGTATTTTAAAGTTCTTAAAATTTCTGTTATTTCTAAATTTTTATCTCTTTAAAATCTTTGCTTTTAGTAAGCTATCATGGATAATATACATGAAGGTGTTTCTACCAATAGACCACCATTTTTCAATGGAACCAATTATTCTCAGTGGAAAATCAAGATGAAAATTCATTTAGAAATCATGGGTTTTGATATTTGGACTGCTATATAGTCAGAATATAAAATTATTACTACGGTTAGATCTACTTGGAATGAAGCTACTAAGGAAGCCTACAATAATAATTGTAAATCTATGAATGCTTTGTACTGTGCTTTAGGAGATGAGGAATTTAATAGAATATCTTCTTGTAAAACTGCATATGAAATATGGGATACCTTAGCTGTTTCTCATGAAGGAACAACTAATGTTAAGGAAATGAGATTGAACACCTATACTATTAAGTATGATAATTTTAAGATGAATCCTGATGAACCCATTTCTGACATGTATCTTAGGTTCAACAAAATTTTCAACATAATGACTTCTTTGGGGAAGGATGTTCCAGCAAAGGAACAAATCATGAGAATTCTGAGATGTCTACCTGAAAGATGGAGATGAACTTATGTCTCAATTAGAGAATCATGTGACATTGGATAACTGCCAGTCAAAGAATTAATTGGAAAACTAATGATGTACGAAGAGGAACTAAAGGTGAACAAAAAAGAAGAACATGAACCTAGAAGGAAGTCTGTTGCTTTCAAACCTTCAACTTCATTGAACAAGGATAAGGAAAAGCTTCACGTTATAAATGAAAGATCAAGCTGTGAAGACAGTGAAAGTGTTTCTGATAGTGAAGCTGAGATGGCTCACATTTCCAGAAGGTTTAATAAGTTCTATAGTAAGAAGAAGTTTTTCAGAAAATCAAATTACAAAAATAAGTATGACAACAAGGGTCATTGGAAAAAGGATTGGAAGAAATCTCACAAAACAGATGAGGTTGTCTGCTATGAGTGCAAAAGAAATGGACATATAAAAGCAGACTGTCCAAAGATGAAGTACAAGAAGAAATATGAATACAAGGACAATAAGTATAAGAAATCCATGAAGGAAACATGGAGTGCTTCTGAGGATAGCTCTAGTGAATCTGAAGTTTCTGAAACTGAATCTAGAAATAAGGAAAACATGTGTTTTATGACAAACACATCTGAGGTAACATCAGAAAATCCTACTTTAGATTCGTACTATTCTAGAGATGATACTGACTCTGATAACATGTCAAAATATGAACTATTTGAATATTGTGATATGTTAGAAGAAACATGTAATGAGTTGAAAGACAAATACAAAGGTTTAAAGAAACAGTATTCTTTAACTATTAAACATAAATCTGATCTGGATATTGAAGTAGAAAAGAATGCTCAGTTGCATAAAGAGAATACTGAACAGAAATTATCTAATTAACAACTCAAGAAATACATAGATAAATTTACAAATGGTAAAGATACTCTTACTCAAATTCTAGGAAAGCAAATAGAACCTAGATACACTACTGGTATAGGATACCAACCTAGACAATGGAAAATTACCAAAACGAGATTCATTCCTAAATCTGTACAGAAGGTAGCTATCTCTAGAACTTCATATGATTCAACTAGTTATATTCATAGTTATGGATCTAATAAGATTTACCTTTCAAAATTTGTTGATTCTACAAAGTTTATGAGACCCATTAGACAAATATGGGTACCTAAAGTTTTATTGGCTAACCTGTCTGGACCCAAGAAGATCTGGGTACCAAAATCATTTCCTATTTAAATATGTTTTGTAGGAAACCTGCCTAAAGAGCTCCTGTAGAAAGACTTGGTATTTGGATAGTGGATGTTCAAGACATATGTCATGAGACTTCTCATGCTTTAAAAGCTTAGTCAGAGTTGATGGAGGGGTTGTCACCTTTGGTGATAACTCAAAAGGAAAAATCATCGGCATAGGCTAGATTGGTAACACTGAATCAATATTGATTTCCAATGTTTTATTTCTTGATGGACTGAAATATAATTTGTTAAGTATTTCTCAGTTATTTGATGATGGTTTTTATGTTAAATTTGAAAATGATTCTTGCAATGTTTTTAATTCTAAAAATGTTTTAGTATTTTCTGCTTTATGAAATGAAAATGTTTATGCTGTTGATTTAAATTCATTAGCTAAGCAAAATATTACTTGTTTAAATGCTTTTCATAAAGAGTCTTGGCATTGGCACAGAAGATTAGGACACTGCAATGTGCATTCACTTAGAAAACTTGCTAGGAAAAACTTAGTTAGAGACCTACCCAAACTTGGATTTCCAGCAGACAAAGTTTGTAATCTCTGTCAAAAGGGAAAGCAATATAAAGTTTCTTTTAAATTAAAGAAATAAGTGTCAGCTTATCAACCTCTCGAGTTGGTTCACATGGATTTATTTGGACCTTCTAGAGTTTCTAGTTTAAATGGGAAGCATTATGTCTATGTTCTTGTAGATGACTATTCTAGATATACTTGGGTATATTTTCTAGCTCACAAAAGTGAAGGTTGTTCTTACTTTGTTAAATATTCCAAGTCTATAGAGAACCATAGTGGACTTAAGATTAAAACCCTGAGAAGTGATCATGGCCGTAAATTTGAGAATCATGAGTTTGAATCCTACTGCTCACATAATGGCGATAGTCACAATTTCTCTTCCCCTAGGACACCCCAACAGAATGGTGTAGTAGAAAGAAGGAATAGAACCTAGCAAGAAATTTCTAGGACTATGCTTAATGAATATGACCTACCTATTTACTTTTGGGCTGAAGCTGTCAATACATCTTTTTATGTTATCAATAGAGTCTTGATCAGAACTGTTCTTAAGAGGACCCCTTATGAGTTGTAGAACCATAGGAAACCTAAGGTTAACTACTTCAAAGTTTTGGGCTGCAAAGTCTTTATTCTTAATACTAAAGACAATCTCGACAAATTTTCATCCAAGAGTGATTAAGGAATTTTCCTAGGATACTCTATTTCTAGTATAGCCTATAGAGTTTTCAATAAGAGAACCAAATGTGTGGAAGAATCTGTTCACATAAAATTTGATGAAACTGATCCACATGAACCTAAGACCTCTCTTGAAAATCTTGAATATGATCTATCTGTGTCGAACCTTAATGATAAAGAAATTGGACCTGTAGTTAAAACATCCAGTTCTGGAAATTTCCCAGAACCTGCTTCTTTTGAACCTCAACCTGTAGATGAACCTGAAATCTCGAGTCCTACAGTTTCAAGACCAACTAAGATTCTAAAGAACCATCCTTTAGATGTTGTTGTAGGTAATTTAGATAGAGGAACACAGACTAGATCTTCTCTAAGAAATAAGGTTGAACATCAAGATTTTCTTTCATAGTTAGAACCTAAAAATATCAATGATGCTATTAATGATGAATTTTGGGTAATGGCTATGCAAGAAGAACTAAATCAATTTGAAAGAAATAATGTCTGGAAGTTAGAAGAAAGACCTAAGGACACTGTAACCATAGGTACAAAATGGGTGTTTAGAAACAAAGTTGATGAATCTGGAAACATCATTAGAAACAAAGATAGGCTAGTTGCACAAGGTTACAATCAAGAAGAAGGAATTGAATATGAGGAAACCTTTTCACCTGTAGCTATATTAGAGGCTATTAGGATCTTAATTGCCTATGCATCACATCTGAATTTCACGTTATATCAAATGGATTTGAAAAGTGATTTTCTAAATGGTTTTATTGTTGACGCTGTTTTTGTAGAACAACCACCTGGTTTTTCAAATCCTCGTTTTCAAAATCATGTTTTTAAACTTTCTAAAGCTTTATATGGTTTAAAACAAGCTCCAAGAGCTTGGTATGAAAGGCTTTCAAACTTTCTTATTTCAAAAGGATTTTCAAAAGGAATTGCTGATCCCACTCTTTTTATAAAAATAATTTCAAAAGATGTATTAATAGTAAAAATCTATGTTGATGATATTATTTTTGGATCTTCAAAAAATTATTTATGTACTGATTTTTCAAAGGTTATACAAAATGAATTTGAAATGAGCTTAATGGGAGAGCTTAAGTATTTTCCTAGATTTCAAATCATTCAAACTAAAGATGGTATTATTTTAAATCAGATTAAATATACTAAGGATTTATTTAAATGTTTTGGTTTGGACAGTATTAAGGGAAGTGATGCACCTATGAGTACCACCTGTAAATTGGATATTGATGAAACTGGTAAACCAGTTGATCAATCTAATTACAGAGGTATGATTAGGAGTTTACTTTATCATACTGCTAGTCGACCTGATATTATTTTTAGTGTATGTATGTGTTCTATATTTCAAGCTAACCCTAATTAATCACACTTACTGGATGTTAAAAATATTTTCAAATATCTTAAAAGTACTGCTAATTTGGGTTTGTTTTATCCAAAAGAACAATCATTCTATTTAATAAGTTATTCGGATGCGGACTTTTTTGGATTCAAGTTAGATAGAAAAAGTACTTCTGGAACATGTCATTTACTTGGAAAGTCCCTAGTATCATGGTGTAGTAAGAAACAAAACTCAGTTGCATTGTCTACTGCTGAAGCAGAATATATAGCTACTGGTAGTTGTTGTGCATAGATTCTGTGGATGAAACACACTTTATTGGACTATGGATTTGTTTTTAAACCTGTATCAATCAATTGTGACAACACTAGTGTGATCAAAATCTCTAAGAATCCTGTGTCTCACTGTAGAACCAAACACATTGATGTTAGACACCACTTTTTAAGAGATCATTATCAAAGAGGTGATATAACATTTGAATTTATAGGCACTGAACTTCAATTAGCTGATATTTTCACTAAGCCTTTTTGTTCAGAAAGATTAAGTTTCATTAGACATGAATTAGGAATGATAACTTATCCTCACTGTTAGAGAAACCTCACCGTTAGAGAATCCTCACCATTAGAGAATCCTCACCGTTAGAGAAACCTCGCCGTTAGAGAATCCCCACCGTTAGAGAATCCTCACTGTTAGCGAAAACCTCACCATTAGAAACATCACCATTAGAAGACCTCACTGTTAGGAGACTTTACTGGTACATCTCGCATTGTTTTAAACTTATTTAAAGCCGAGACATCGATATTTTTTTTATATATGATTTATTTTATTTATGGATCCTAAATGATATTAAACCAAGTCTAGATTTCACTCAATCTCACCGCCAACTCGTCTGTTCGAATCCCTCAAACCTAACCCTCTCAAGCCGAAAAACCCTAACCCCGAATCTGGAATGGCCCGCATCAAGAGACCCCAAGTTATAGATGGGAGGGATGAGATGCAAGAGAAAAGGAAAAAAGTATCGAATGTTAGTACCAGTGGAAGTGGAAGTGTAGCTCGAAGGAATCCAATAAACCCGCATCTCTCAAGGAGAGAGATTGTTGTTGAAAAAGAGGTGTGCACAGAATGGCTTATGGAGAGAAAGTCCTTGGTTATTAGAGTGTTAGAAGAACAAGGTTTTCTAGAATGCTTTGTGAACAACAACGGACCTTATTATCCAGGACTGGTGAAACAGTTCTATGAATTCATTCGTTTTGAAAATTATGAATAAGAAAGTAGATTGATTTCTGTGGTAAATGGTCAAGAAGTATATTTTACTTCAGAGGAATTGGCTAGGAACATAATAGTTCCACATGAAGGAGATTATGTGTTCTACTCAAAGTCTGTACCTTCGACCAGTGATGTGTTTCAATATGAAGATGCTTTGCTGGAGCTTACAGGGAATGGGACCCCTAGAAAGGTGATTACTACAGAGATGGTAGGAGAAGATAAGTTGCTGTTTAAGTTTATTCAGCATGTTGTTAGTCCGAGAAGAGGAGACATTGCCACCTTGAGATTCCAAGACATATATCTGTTATACTTGATGAAGAACAGTGTGAGAATCAATCTATGTAGATTGCTTATGGTTCAAGTGGAAGAGATGACTAGACCGATGTCCAAATAAAATGCACTGTTTTTCTCAAAGCTGATATCTGTGATGCTAAAAGTGAAAGAGGTTGCTGGACCTCAGGATGAGCTGGTAGTGGTTAAGTACAACTTCTGTATTACAAGAACTTTCTGTAAATACATGAAATTCAGTTGGAATCCTTTGAAGAAATCATGGTTGAATGATGATGGAAAAATCTATGACAAGTATACTCCAATGGATCATCCTTCTAGACTAAAGGATGTGAGGGATCCTGGTCTTGGACCAGATAAGCCATAACCGGTCTACAGTGATGATGAAGTTGTAGATGAAGAAACATTAGTTGAGGAAGGAGGAGACCCAGACTTACCCACTCGTCCTGTGCATCAAGTTATTTCTTATGGAGTAGCTATCCCTCAAAAAGAACTACCAAAAAGAGAAACTGTCTTGAAGGGCAATGATACAGAGACTATAGAAGAAGGAGAAGAAGCATGCCAGTATGTTGTCAAGGAAACCTATGAGGAGGATGAGACAACTGAATCTGATCATAATGTTAATGGAGAAAAGGAGTCTGATGGTGAAGCAGATGATGAGGAAAATGATGAAAAAGAGCTCAGTTTGAGTCCTCTAATAGTCAATACAGTCAGGACAATGCCTGATCCGTAAGACATAGCAGCAACACCTATTGATGAGAGAGTCATTAATGACTCAAAACAAATGGCTATTGAATCTTCTGTGGTTGTAGAGGAAATTGCAGAATTACCTCAGGAAAAACAGTGGGAAGAGATACCTCAGGAGAATGTTCCAAGTGAGGGGGAGAATCTTGGCTCAGTATTAGTGTTATATGACATTGAAGGTTGGACATCAGATCCCAGATATATGATTCTTGGACTTTATTATGGAGATTCGGATGAGGAAGACCAACCCCAAAAGGAATCAGTTACCTTACCCACTATGGCTGAAAATGTGGAAACCAAGGAGGACCTTGAGTCCTTAAAAGATGAATTGAAAGATGCAATAAAGGAATCAGTGGCAGATATAAAGAAAAGTATGGTTGAAGAGATGATAATCATAGAGAAATCCCTTGAGTTTTCCATTGGATGCGTTGTGTCCAAGTCCTATGAAAGAAATGATGGATGAACTTAAAGTGTGCCACACTCAGATTGAGAGTTGGACAGGAGCTGTAGTTGCTCTTAGACAATAAATTGCTTCATTGACTACCTTGAACAGTTCTCAAAACCATGTGCACAATGACATTCGATATATCAAAGAAGTGGTCAAGAAATTTGTGGAAGTTTTTTAGGCCTTTAAAAATTCAGTTAAAGAACATCTGAACAGTCAGGATGAACTTGTTCAGAAGGTAGTTAGTAGTCTGACTCAATCTTTCAAGGAGACAGTGGCCTTCTCAATGAAACCTCTTCCCTCAACTAGCTCCAGTGTGAACCTTGACCAGATCTGCACTATTGTTCAGAAAGAATTGTCTAAGGCCAGTCCCAGTGGTGCATCAGATACTCAGATCCTTTCTACCACTAGGGAAGTTAGTAGTTTTGTTTGGGATCACCAGAGGGCAGCTACTGCTTCTCAGGAGGCAATCAAAAATAAGGTGGATGCTTATTTTGAAAAGGTTTATACCAAGAACCAAATGACAAACCATTTCAACCTCTTGCTAGAAAATATGAAGTTACCTCCAGTTACCCAGGCCTTCAGGGAACAAGTTAGTATGGTCAGGGAGCTTACTCCTACTTTGGATAAGTTTATAGAGAATAGAGATGATTTTGTGTCTGTAATGGAGAGAGGAGGAAGCATTATAATGTATTTCAGAAACCTGTTGCTGCCCTTCCGGCATGTGGATTCCAGACTAGTGATGGTACCTCTTGTACTTCATGATTCTACCTCTGGGAGTACTCTTAAATTGACTCCAGTTCAAGCCATCAGAAGCTTGACACCGATGATCACTCAGAGGAGCTCAGATTTCAGATCTGGTACAGTTTCTGTAGCTGATCCACCAGTTGTGCCTTCAGCTATTCCGAAACCCTCTACTGACCCTGCACCTGCAACCTCTACTGATCCTAAGGGAAAGACACCTGTTCCAGAGGAGGATTGAGTTTTTCTAGATCTTTTTGATAGGATTCACAAATATTTTTTATCCTACTTTTATCAGTGTATCTTTTGTATATTAATGAAATTCCTTTTCATTCTCTACTTTATTGCATTTTTATTACTTTGTCATTTATTCTCTGCTAATCTTTATCTTTTCTCTGCTACCCTTCATTTTGGTAATCACAAAGGGAGAGAAAATGCGCAAATAAGAGAAACTGTGAAAATGAGGAGAAAATGAGAGCAAATAAGAAATGAGATCTAAGAGTTACCAAAGGGGAAATGAGAAACTGAGACTTGAAAAATATGGCATTTTTCTAAACAAAAGAAACCTTGTGTTCTTTTCCAAATTTTCTGTTTCCTCTTATACTATTTTTTTATATCAATTTTTTGATATATTTTTTTCTCTGATACTTTTTGGCATATGTTGTGATTATCAAAAAGGGGGAGATTGTTGAACCCTCTGGGAATTGAGTTGCTTTACTATATTTTGATAATCCCAACTATATATATATCTTAATTAGGTTTGATACATCTCAAATATGCTTTATCATATGTTGTTACTTTCAATTGTTCTTAATATAAGTCATTTTGGATATATGTACTCTGACCCAAAACATTCTGCCAATAGAATTCTTAAATAGTTTATTTCTACCGATATAGAACAGTAGCTACCGTTATGGATTAGAGTTACCGATATCAAATATAGCTACCGATACGGAGTTCACCGATACATCAAGTTCACTGGTACTCAAAGACCACCGCTACATCAAAGTCTACTGATACGGTACATCAAGTCTACCGATAGAGTTACTGTTACAAGCTCACCGGTACTCAAGCCTACTACTACATCGAAGTCGACAGCTACCGATACAGAGCTACCGATATTCTGAAGTCTACCGATATGCTGAAGTCTACCGATATACTGAAGTCCACTGATACACAAAGTCTATCGATACATCAAGGAAGCTACCGATAGGGAATTTCTGCTACCGATACAAGGCATAGCCATAGCTACCATTACAAGTCCACCGCTACTGATGCGATCAAGTCTACTGTTGCAGCTACCGATACAAAGTCTACCGTTACAAATGAAATCTACCGATACAGACACCTACTGCAACACAAGTATACCGATATCAAGAACTGCTGTTCCAGAGACAGAACCCGACACTGCTTTAATTTCTTTATCTTTGCTTAATCTAACCAATGGTCATATCAGGTATATTTTAATACACTGACATTTATTTAATGTGTGTTGTTGGATGTCAGGGAACCGTACCTTGTACCTGCAAAAAGTAAATCATCTTTAGCCGGAGCATGTGCTTTAAATAAAGGAAGGATGTTCTACTACAAAAAACAGAAATAAACAAATACACAGAGAGATACATATACCACAAGGTGTGCTGGAAGAACAATAGAGCATGAATACAAAGAGACGACAGAACTTACACGAAGAACTCATTACTGCATACTAATGAAGAGCTGAGAACTAGAACATAACACAAGAACTTCATCGACTACTATCTCCCTGTCTCTACACTTGGAAGTCAAGGAAACCAATGATATTCTGTTTTCAAGACAAAAATCAGAAGAGGACTCAGTGCGAATTCTGATCAACCAATGGAATCCATAACTGCATGACAATCACTAGAGCCATTTCTAAACTCTAAATCGTTACCTCTGTGATTTATCTTTTTACATATTGAGCAGTGTGTGTTATCTACTGTATTTTACACACACACTGTCTCTTGTACTCTAACTAGAGGATTTGTAAATCCTCACTCAACACTCTTACATCTTTTATTTCCCACTGGGATAGTGGTAGAGGTCGTGTGACCTGGACAGCTAGTTACTGTTGTTTTTATTTCCCATGGATAACAGTGGTAGAGGTCGTGTGACCTGGATTGTTGTATACGGTTTTTTATCCCCGATCCAGGGTGTGGATCACTTAAATATAAAGTTTCGAGAGGACTAATTCTCATCTTGAGACTGAACCTCTTGGTTAAATTTTTTGTGCTTATTTATTTTCTAAGTTATTTTTATTCCGCTGCTATTTACTTTAAAGCCAAAACTTTTTTAAAGTCACTTTGATCATTAAATTCACAATTGTTTATATTAGTTGTAAATCAGAAAGTTGGTTTCAAAAGTTAATCAACCTTTCTATTTTGATTAACTGGGAAATAATCAATCCCTTGAGAACCCAACAGAACCTTTACTTTGATATAAATTCACTACATTTTAATTCAGTATTTTATTTGGGGGTTTTTAAGACAATGTTTTTAAAACAGAAAATTTAATTGGAACTCAATTCACCCCCCTCTTGAGTATCCACTCCGTGCAACAAATGGTTTATTTTTTGTGGTGGAATTATCTGATCTTATCTTAACATTTTTTTTGGTAAATGTTTCAAGATAGGATAATTAAATAGTTAATATTTTGTGGATAATGTGATTCTATATAAGTTTATTCGTATTGAATACTCATCATTTGAGAAGAATATGAGTTTGTGGTAGAATTATATTAAAGGATAAATCAATTCTTGTCAAGTAAGTATGTTTCCTTATGTACTCATTCAAGGAAAGGAAATAATTCCTCAACTATGTGGAAAGGATCCAAAAACAAAAAGTATACCTCATTTACTTTTCCTACAATAAAATGAAATAACGTTTAACCCATCATAGGTATGTGGTATTTTGATTGTTAACTTTCTCTTGATCATGTTTTCTATCACTCTCCATCAGAACATGATGGTTATTTTTTCTTCCATATCCATGTTTTTATACATGTTATCCTAGTATGTTTTATCTTAGGTGACCTTTGTACTTAACTATATTTCTTTTATTATGGAAGCTTTATTGACACTTTTTCTGATATGGGATTTCAATGAATTAATTTTAAGAGTCGTACCTTATTTACAGACCCAAAATTCAAATTTTGAGGTTGAAATTTAAAAATGGGGGATAATTTAACATCATGGGATTTTAAAAGGAAACACAATGTTTGATATCATACATGATACACCACATCGAACATAAGTGAACAAAAAAGTATTATTTTCTTAAGATGTAGTTATAAGATAGATGTAAGAATAAGAGGAATGAATGATATTCAATGAAATATGATAATATTGTTTTCACAAGTTTCTATAATAATTCATTGGTTGCCAAATTAATAAAGAAATTATATAGAAACAGATGAATATAATGGATGTTTTTATCTAAAAAAATTATTAAATCACAAATAAGTGATTTTTGAAATAATAAAATCACTCCTTAGAAATTTTATTAATTAAATAAATAGGTAATATATTAAATTTAGTTTTTAAAATTCATCTTGTATTTTTCTATACATGATATAATAACAAAATTCATATTCCAAGATAAAATAATTATTTTAAAAAAACTGCAGTTTACCGCTTTTTGATAGAGACCCAATTTTAAATATGGTTTTTTTCAATTTTATATTTTATTTTTGACAAAATAAAATTATTCTGTTTAATTAGGGAATAAATATTTAGTTTATTTAAATTTTTGGTATTTTTCTGATAACATTCAAATTTTTAATGAATAGTGAAAAATAATGCATTTTAATTTAAAAATTCTTTTTCATATAATTTATTTATGTAGTTATATTATCCATTTAATTGTTTTTAAAGTATAATTAAATAATTTTTATCATTTATTTTTTTTTCATTTTAATCAATTTCACAATAAAATGTAATAGTAAAACAACGTGATATTTTAAACATTTATTTTAAAAACCCTATTTTCTTATTCCATCAACGCGATTAATTTTTTAGTTAATTTCTTCATATTCCGTGTTTTGAATTTGGAGAAATGGAATCTATTTTTTGAATCATAAAGTCCAAATTATGTAAATAATCTCACTTTATTTTTTTACATTACTAATAGTAACATTAATATTTATTTTTATTATAATAGTGAAAGGTAATTCAGGTAATTAAAAATAATAATAATATAATAATAATATAAAACTACCCAAAAACATTTACTGGTTTAATTGGATGATTTCAAACAAACCATGATAATCCTGGGGTCATTTTTAGGAGCACATAGATCCACTTTGATGACTTTAATGCTTTTATAATATTATATTCAATAAATAGTCATTTTTGGTTACACTTGTGTTTGTAAAAAGTAATGTTTTTTAATATGGATTTATATTGGGTATATCTTCAACCATAAATAGTCTCTATAAATATTAAAATAATTCTTACATAATGGAATTTTAATTATAATTGTTAGGGATTAAATAATTAAACATAATTGTGACACAAAGATGATACGATAATAAATTTATAAAAAAAATGAATCATATAAATGATATTAATAATATTTTAAAAAATATAATTTGACATCATTTATTCAATTAAAAAATTTGGATTAATCTAACAAGATATAATTGTGTTAATGTAGTGTTTTCAAATGAATAATGTTTTTATAATTTTTAAACAAGATAAGTATGAATACTATCAAAACTGATATAATTCATATTTTAAAATATAAAATATTTAATTAAATATTTAAATATAATTAAACATATAATATTTGGAAAAATATTTGGGATATGTCTAAAAGTTTCATTAATGAGTAGTCCGTTGGTCAGTTTTCATGATATGGTAATTATTTTAACTCTCAAAGAGTAAATTACTTGACAAATTGAAAAGAGTTAAAAGTGGTTAAAACAAAACAATAAGGGATAATAAATATTCAAAACATGTAAAAAAATTTTGAATGATGTTTATTCATCCCAAATTCTTCTTATATTCTAAATTAATCAGCTTGGTACCATTCTAAATTCAATTTATTTTTATATTAATTTAATATGTTTCATAATTCCAAGGGTGCCACTCCCCTCTCCTATAAAAAGAAACACATTCCTATCTCTTAATCACACTTACCAAAACATTTGGATCAGCCATGATCTATAAAACCCCTTACTAGAATCCTCTACCTCATTCTTGAATCCTTATTTTTGGTAGAATACCCTCTTTAGAGGTGTCAAGTTGTTCTTTCAATTTGATGAACTGAAAAAGATTTATTGTTTTTAATTAAGTGTTTATATTTTATTTCTTCCTACAATTATTTTGAATCTACTCCCAAAAATATAAGATAATAACTCCATTATCCTAAATTTATGGAGATATTATTATTTTAATATCATTGTCTTAATCCATCTCCAGTTTTATCAAATTGGAAATGATCTTTTCATTTTTTTGTACGGTGGACTACCGCCTTGCGAAATGATATTGTTAATTTTTTCACACCGTCTTTAAATACTTTTTATACTAATGGAATAAATACTCATATGTTATATTCAATAGATATTATTTATTATAATATAATAATATATCAATTATTCTCTTAATTTAAATAAACATAAAAAAATAATGTCGTTCTTGCGTACGTGTGAACTATCACCTCCACAAAATGATGTGATTTATTTTTATTTACTAAACCACTAACATGATATAAATAAGTACATTAAAATGATTAATAGGATATTAATGATGTTATGATCACTCTGGAATGACAAAATACTATTTACCTCCTTTCTATAATGATCATTGTATATTGAAGATGTTACTCATGTGTACCTATATATTACCCTCACCTAGATTATTCCATTGTTCATTTTTCATATCCATATTTAATGAATGGATTTAAAGGTAAAATTGTTATAAGGAATTTATTATTATGTCCTGAAAATTATTTTGGATATGATGGACTTATGAATTCATTGATTATTGACAACCTATAATGTTCATTTTCGACTCATGTACTGAATTTCGAGAAAACGCCCAATGTGATTATAAATAATTAAGTAGTTTTTATGACATGATGATAGTAATAAAAAATAATAAATATTATAATGTTTATAAATAAATTAAATAAATATGCTATGTTTATTATTTAGGATTATCAAAAATTGTACGTGATGTGTCAGAACTAAGCTAAGGGATTTTGCCCGAAGCTCCATTCATTGATACATTTCATGACGATATACGCCTTTATTATTTTAAAAAGTGTATATATAGACCCATTAAATTTTGGTATCTATATTTTATATGTACTCATGTTATTTAATGTTTTATAAAAATTTATACTTTCATGTGTCGTATATGTTAAATGTCCAAATATGTATGGGACTCTGAATCTAAAACATTATTTTAAGTGTTTTAATGATTTATTCTTCTAAATATTTATCATTAATGTCAATGTTTTCAAAATTATTTTACGAATATATTTATATGGAAAATTTAACAAGACTAAGACTTTATTTTTTATAATATTTGAGTTTATATAGAATCCACCTTCCTCTCAAAGGATGATGAAAATGAATAATGTCATTAATATCTCCAATATCATACTTTAAAATTTAATACCATCAATATATTCATGTATATATTATCATGATTAAAATACTAGAACATAGATATATCCCTAATATACTAGATATAATGTTCTATGCGATAGAAGAATATTCTATCTATGAATAATGGGAATGAATGATTACTTACTGAGGAATATAGATCTCTGATAAGCTATGATTCAACAAATGCTATAGTTGGTGGGCATTGTTATACAAACCATGGACCAACCTTGATTTTCCCTCTATATTCCATTACATGGTCTCCTATAAGAATATGAACTATTTGGAAAAATTGTGCACCATCCGCGCACCAGAACAATGAACCACAATACAACATTCATGGTTTCTAGGTGGTTGTGCATGATTTTTAGTAATCGTGCACAAATTTCTCATCTCTATAAATACATACAAAAGATTAGAAAAACTACGCAAAGATTCTAAAACAAATCCCATGCATTATATGAGATCAAATTACATAAAAATTTTTAATGTTAAAAAATACAGGTTCTACATTCTCCCCAACATTGATCTTTTCGTCCCTAAAAATTACAAACATAGAGTTAATCCATAAAATATCAGGCCATTGTTCTATCATTTCCTTTTCATGCTTCCATTTCTCTTCCTAATGCTGACCACTCTACCATAAAACCCATTCCAGGCCAATGATTTTCCATTTTGAGAACTTCCCTTACCTAACCAAAATCTATATCTATACAAGAATCAATGAATCATCATATGAAATATTAATATGGTCGCATTAAATCACATTGTTGGGATCCTATTATTATTTCAATAGTATAGATTCCTGAATCACGTTTTGAAATAAACTAAACCATGAACATAGTGTCAACTGATAAGCTGCATCACCCATACATCATGTATCTCAAAATGGATGACTTACTGGGGTTTATGAATGCATTTATTACGGAAATGATGATGAATGATACTTGTAGATATTCCCAAGAAAACATTATTAGTGACCTCAAATATTAGTGGTAATAAATGATAGTAATAATATGATTTCCATTGAATATTTTCTATCCTCAATCTCCATTTGATCATATGAATCTTCATTATTTTTTTATTCACAAGACGGGGAAAAATAAGTGATGTATCACCTATTTCCACCCAACAATGTTGAGAAAAGCGATGACGACCATACAATTCATTGAAAAGATCTACAAATTTTGAGCATTAATAGCAGTTATTGCTTGTGAACTTCACTTATGGTATGTTCTCTTCCCAGTATCCTCTAAAAACATTCTACAATCACTAGTCATTATTTCCTGAATTTAAATAACCATATCATATATTTTTATCTATTTGAGGATGATAAGTTGTATACATAGAAAATTGGGCTCCAATGGCATACTTTAAGGACTTCCCAAATCAAGATGTAAACCTGGGATCCTATTTAGATACTACAAAAACTAGAACCCGAAAAATCTTTTGAATTTCTCAAATTTAATGATTATAAAAACATTTCATCATATTGGATTCATGAAAAGAGATAATGTGGTGCAAATTCATGAGATGATCTACAATCCCACATATGTAATTAGGTTTTCAACCCGTATTTGGAATAAATTTGACAAAATAGATTACTATTTTCTCCAATTTTCATACATTATTTTGAAAATAATTCAACATACCTTCTAGTCATTGGTTCCAATCATTGACCTTTTGAAAAGTGAATCATTTCAGAAAAAACTCCACCACTTTTCTCTTCATGAAAACCACCAAAATTATGTTCTCAATAACATTTAAATGTTCCAAATACATGGATGTGCGCCCCATTTTTAGTGTTGTTAGGATTAGGATATCTTAACTAAAATATATATCTCCCATCTATTATCTATTTCTCAATTTTATCCCTACCACGGAGTTTTGACCTTGTTGTCATATATTCTATATCATATTTGTTAATATCTCTTACATGTGAAACTATATCCCAAAAAATTAAATTTATGTAAAAAATAGAATTAAAATTTTCTATGAAATATAGATGATTATCATATATAACTAAAATTAAGATCAAATGATCATAATCTTCTTTAAACAACTGGTTAATGGTCTTCCTTTTTAATTTAGTTTCCATTGAATTCCTCTTACAGAGTGTATACATCATGTCAAAGTCAAAATATTTAATGATATTCCATCCACATTCATTTACTTATGTTGTATTATCTTTATGGAAAAAGGTGTCTCAATTATTTATAATTTATAAATAATACAAATTTCTCACCAAAGTGATAGTGACACTAATTGTTTAAAGAAAATACAACATCAGCTAGTACTTAATAATTTTTCTAGAAGTTCCTTCATGCACACATAACTCTGATGATCCAAAATATATGATGTGAACTCCATACATAAGAACGCATTCCATTGTAGATATTGATGCATCATTATAAAATATGTAATATTTTCATGAATCAAGAAACCATAGGATAGGTTTTAACCAATGGTGATCATTGACTTGGATATATTTATGGTTATCATTACTCTATACAGACGGAACACCCTTCTAAATCGATGATTTATTAGGTGATTCAAGTCTCAAAATACCATTAATGGAACATTTTTAGTATCTTTCTATGCTAGAGGAAATTGGGTTTCTAAATAAATCTTCATTGTTTTCCAAGATATAATAACCTATATCTTTTTATGATCCACAAAACCTTTCATTTTTAGATGATGTGGTAATAGAATATTCCCCTTGTATCTATATATCACATTTGAACTATTTATCAAAAAGTTTATGTTCTCTAATGATTATTTACTCTATATCCATGTGTTCCTCATGATCTAATTTAGGGATCATATTCATGAGGATTTCAAAAATTAACACATTTTCAAAGGAATTGATATATCTCTAAAATATTAGATTCATCAATTATATAAACAGTACAAGTGAATTCCTGAGACCAATGGGTATAAACACATATCATAATTTCCACAATATATATTAAAATCAATTTCCATAATGTCCTCCTTTTAAAAACTTAGTTGATGAAACCATAAACATATGTAAATTTAATAGAACCATTGGTCTTCACCGAATTTATTAAACAATACATCAATTTAGAGAAGGGTAAATCCAATCATTACAGTTACTTGGATAATATTATGATAATCAACATAAAGCCTAAGTGTTCCGTCCAACTTCCTCACAAAAAATATTGATGTTTCCCATGAGGACAAGCTCTATCGAATGAACCCATTTCATTCTATCTATTCCCATTGTTTTTTTATTTTCCTCAATTTTTTGGTTCCGTCAAGTAAGAGCAAAGTGAAATAATACTTGTCTCCAGTTGAATATAAATTTCAAACTCCACTACTATTTTTAATGGAAACACTAATACGTTTTTAGGAAAAAAGTAAAATGAAACTGGTCAAATATGGTTGGAAAAACTCTTTTCCAAATTTGATAAACTGATGGTAAAGTAACCGATACAAATGATAAGCGATGGTTCTAAGGACCAGTACCAATGTCCTTATTGTACTTTCAGTTTCATCCCATTACCCTTAAATATATTTTTAATGCACTCAAATTATGTGAAACAGAAATTACATACATAATAATTAACATGGTAATTCAAATTCATCAACCAATCCATCCCCAATATGAATTCATAGATTTTCATAAAAATTAATGAGATGCCACATATCTATTTATTCCCATCGGTAGTCATCTTACATGGTTCACACTAAGAATTTTGACATTCTCTTTGGTGAAGAGGGGTTTGTAATATCAAAATTGAAGGACATATCTAAACATAATTTCCCAATGATCAATAACATGAGATGAAAAAATTATACGATGAAACCATATCAAAAAAAGCTAGAATAAGGGTTTAATTCACAAGAATCATAACACATACTATTGAAGGACCAGATTGATCATCTATTTCCACCTATATACCACTATATATTTTCTTATTCACTATCCCTTCCTATTTACTGGTTGAAAATTAAAATTTTATTACAAAACACTTTTATATAAAAGGTGAGAAGACATCAGGTTCATCCTAGGTCACAAACATTAAAGTATATAATAAAATTATTGAAGGAATGATTTAAACTATTAGATATGACCTCATTATAAAATTTAGAAGATAGATCAGTTACATTCCTATGCCTTTTAGATTTGATAATTTCATTGAATTAGTATACATATTTTTCTCATTTATGCAAGAACACCTCCACCGATATCTCATTATTGTTGAAACCTCTAGTCAAAATGAAATGTTGCTCATCGATCCAATCCCCCTACTCTGTAATTGTATCCTGATGAACTATCCTCCCATTCATTCATCTTATATCCCTTTCTCTTTATCACCCAATTAATATTGTATTTATTGAAAATTTTTGATGTTCTTATAATCAAATTACTTTTCTTAGTTCTAATAATGGGGTTTATTCTAATGAGATATCACTGTTGTGGAATATGATATTTTAGAAACTAGTTTTTCATTTCTAGAACAAGGGCATGGAGTACTATGATAGTAATAATGGAGAGTATTCATATGGTTACAGTAGTGACATAATCTAAGTGGTATTGTATAATACCACATGATATGCTCAAGGTATCTACACTAAAAACATCTAGAATTACTCTTTGTTATGGAAGAATAATTAACAGACCCTATGGTTTGGTTCTGAGAAGCTCAACCGCATTGGAATTTGGTGTCCCACTTCTACTAATTCGCAAAATTTGATATCCAACATGTTCTCATGGAGATAAAACATTTTCCATTATCTAGATTCCTAGAAATATTCCCTTTCCCACTATTTATTAGTTTACCATCTTCATATTTTCTACAATACAAAGGAAAATAATCATCGATAAAATTTCAAGTGATCATCCTCACTAAAAATATGTGTGAATTCAATAAATAACTTCTAGAAATATCTAAGGGAATGTATATTAAATTTATAAATTTATCTGAATACATTATTATTCAAATTACTTATTTCGTCAATATTATGAAATATGTTTTATTCAATTTTTTATGTCTGAGGAAATATTTTTTTTGTTGAACAATTCTTCAAAATCCTCCTGTGTAATGCCTTAGTCTCATTTAGTCAAAATTTATAAATCCAACCATTGGTGTTCTATATCATAATCATGTATTCAACAAACATGATTTTAAACATATCTAGAATACACAGAAATTAATATATTATATTCATTATATTAAACCCTACATCATTTTTTATGGGTTTTGAATCCCCTAAAATATAGGTGGAATATTCTTTTGAAAATAACCTCGATCATCTACCTATTTAGTTTCATCATTTTGATTTCCCTTATCCACTATTTTCAAATCTTGAATAACACTGCAAAATTACTATTCGTTCACCAATGGATATGGTAAAAACACATTTTCTATGGCCCCATATTGTTATATTCTATGAAGTATACCAGGTTAAATTCTATAATGAGAATAGAGAATCACTTTTTTTGGACTCATGAGTAAATAAATTATTATAATATTTCAAATCATAATAAATAACATGATTTATTATAATCATTTTCAAAATTTGACCATTATTACCATTTTATCAATTTTCTATAAAACATAAACAACTAAATTAATAATGAAATTCTAGTGGGGTGTATTAATTCTAATGCATGTCATTCTACACTCATCGGCTAAACCTAAAGAGATGAGTTTAAAAAATAGAACTGTATTCATACACTTTTGTTCCCAAACCACCATGGTCTCTTGGTGATTAGTTTAAAAATGTAGGCTACATATTTTTATACCATAAATTTCATGTTCCGATGATGATATTCTGTTTATACCATCCCATGAAATCATATGGATTGACCAAGACTCATGCCTATTGTAACTACTAGACTAAATGAATCTGATTCCATTTGTAACGTCTTGAACCTCTTTATTGGATAAATAAGTTGTGGGATGCAAATGGGCTTATGTGACATCCCAAGGACCCTAAAGGGTGACAATAAATTCCAAGGGTTCAAAAAACAATGGGAGACAATTTTCCCTTTAATGATTAAATAACCTATAAACACTCAATAATAAACATGAAATCCACTAATATGATGGATGTGTTACGTATTGTGACAAAAATTCAAAACCAACAAAAAAATTAGATTAAAAATTGAAAAAAAATGAAACAGAAACAAAGGAATGAAAGAAACCTGGCCCAAATAAACAATTTTGGTATCCTCAAAAGAAAATCATGAATCAACTCTGAGCTCCAAAAATATATTCCCTTCCCACTTTATCAATGTATATTCCTGAATAACTATGATAAATTTCTCATTACTAGGTCCAAATATATGATATTTCCCTTCACAAAAAATTTCCAATGTAGGGGAGACTTTGATTTTATTCAAATTTCAAAAAAGGCTTCCCAACCCATCCCACTAGTACAAAAATGAGTCTCAAATGTCCCCTGATCAGACTCTTTCTCACATAGCCAAATCATATTACTTAATAGACCTCAGGTGCACCTCCTCGTACACTAAAGTCAAAAGACTAGTAGTGGATATGTGAGGAATATATTGGGGATACTATACCACCTGGTACAGAGTTACATCAGAGATGAAAAATAAAAATAAATAAATACCAGGGAAATAGAAAAAGCATAAACAGTGGAAGATAAACATGGTATGTAAAAGAGGGAACCAATAAAAAAATAGTAAAAACTATTTAATGATATGATAGTTGTATCTAAATGTTAAACTAAGAAAATAAAATTAAAATATCATGCTAACAAAAAATAATATCACAATACCTCGGCCCATAACCCCTTTTATAACCCACCCCAAAATGTAGTGCATCCAACAATCCACATTAATCAATGAGTTCGATTTCCCTTGTCCAAACATGTATCCAACTAATATTCATGGGTACCAAATGGTGGCCCGAATAGTATGTGATTAAAACTCATTAGGTTTCCACCTCCAATTATAAATGAAACCAGACCGATAATAAGTGCATGTAGTAATGTGATACACATGTTTATCAATTAATCAATTAAAATAATGCATAAATAATCCTACATAGGAACCATGATTGAATCTCTATATTCCTGTTTCACGGCAATTTCACTGATAACCATAAACCATGGAACAATCACATAACATGGAAACATCATATGTTAAAAAAAACAACATTTTGGAAAATTATTATATATAATCACTTCAGTATCACCTGGGAAATACCACTATATAGGCATTTAAACCTCCAGGAAAGTCCTTATATAAAATAATTTCATCATTCTTTGGAATATGCCTATATATAATAATGTTTTCATACCCCAAAATAGCATTATATATATAAGATTGATTATCCAATAGGCCAATCCCACTATATAAGTGTTACAATATAAACTCAACAAGCCATAACAGAAAAGATATTATACTATCCCATCATAAGACTCAATGGTTAATTATGAAAACTTTAATTTTTCATTCAATTAAACATTAATTTATATAAAAACTTATCAACAATCATATCATTAAACCATAGGTTTTGAAAAAATTTACACTATTTCAAACAACCACCTAATATTATGTCATGCTAAACAAAATTTAAACCATTATCCAATTCAGTATTAGTCTAATGGTTTACTCAACCAAAGGATATCCATAATCTATTTGAAACTCCATTGAATACAAATGGATCTAAGGAGTAATCCAATTTCTATTTTTACCATCATTCCAATATCATTTAATTAATTCCCACAACATGAATAAATAACCATAGTATTGAATACAGTCATCAATAAAAATACCATAAGCTTCATATTTAGAGTACCTACCATTATCTGGTGACTAAGAAATTCTTCAAACTCGATTTGAAAATAATGACGGATGTGAGGAAGATCATAAGAAGGAACTTAGATCATGATACAATGAGATCAAAATCTAAAAAGTAGATAGAAATAGACGTATAGAGAAATGACATACATAAATAAAAGAGAGAGTAAACCCAAAAAAAACTTACTTGGAATCAAATGAATAAATGGGTAATTAAAAATAGAGTAAAGGGATCCAAAATCACATAGGACACCTTAGGTTTCAATAGTGTATTAGGATTCACTAAAAGAAAAATTAATATAAAAATGTTGCCCTATTAAAACCACTAGATCCGATAAATACAAGGTATGTGACCCTATTTCACACTGGGATTTTTTTATTTAATAGTTACAATAAAAAACCAATCACCTAAGAATAATTTAACCATATAAAATCATTACACATCATGTAATATGGATTCATGGTGTATGACTAGTTCACATCATTAACCAATTCACAATCTCCACTCATTTCATGGCACCTTATAAAAAAAATTTACTCCTTTTGTAACTCATCTACATAGCGTGTATGTTCCATGAAGACATCTTTCATCCCAACATCCTAAAAATTACCTAAAACACCTATGAATCTTTATAAACATATAAAAACCCATCATAATCCAATTTAATGTATTTATAGCTAAATTTAATTATGTTAAACCAACACAGATCTCTGATCATTAGGACATTTTCCGAAACAATTCTCTTTATCTCCAAAAATTACTCTACTACCATGGTTTTAATATAAAGTAAAAAAGAGTTTTTATACAAAACACAAAGAGGGGAATAGGTGAAAAAGTATGGGATCTTTCAACCTACCCACCATATAATATCTCTTCCTAAATAAAAACTAATAAAAACAATAGAGCTTCAGAGAACAAGTATGGTTATTGGAATTTCATATTATAATCCCTCATCTAGGTACCCTCTTGGACACAATCGTTCATAAACTTCAATTAAACCATAGTTATATACCAACCCTATATATACTTCTCACTATAATCAACAATGTGTATCAAATGATCCTCAAAAGATGCATCAACACAATGTTCAACATCCGCAATCTATATCACATGAAAAAGGTCTGGTTAATATATATGCTGCTCTAAAAACTAAATATGTTATGAATGGATGTATGGACCTATGTAATTGATAATTGGTATTCCACTCGACTGAATAATTATGATATCTCAAGAATTCTAAAAAACATGGGCTCTAGTTTTCCCTATTTCTTGATATAGAATTTCCCCAACCTAAGAAACACCCGTAGGAAAACAGGATGACCAACATAAAAATATAGAGTTCATCTCTAATGGTCAGTGTATGATTTTTTCCAACTCTGTTTGATCCCCAACATCCCCTAATCAATTGAATGTACTCAGATTTCTCCTACATGAGACCAGGTCCCACAATTTTTGACCCACCTGCCACCAACCAATTATGAGGTGATTGGAGGAGTATTTCATAAAAATCCTTGAAAGCTTCCAACTAAATAGATTCATTGAAGCTATTTTTATATGAAAACTCAATGAATTCAATATATTTCTCCCATAAACCACTGAAATCCCAAAATAGGCTCGTAACGGATCCGAAAATATCTGAATAGTCCTCTCCTATTGATCATCAGTATGAAGATGATAGGGCATATTCAAAAGAAATTGTGATCCCAGAGACTTTTGAAGACCATGTAAGAACTAATAAATGAAATGAGTATCTCTAGAAAAAACTATACACCAATGAACACCATGTTACCAATATATATTGTACACTTACAAACTACCGTGATCATCAAATCTGTTGGTTTCCATGATATGTTAGATGTGGGATAACTTCTTCAATTGATCCATGATAACCCATATTGAATAATTATTATGGGTTTACTAGGAAATCTCGTCACAAAATTCATGGTGAAACATCCCATTTCTACTCTAGAATTGTAATAGGTTGCAAAATCCTTATTTTCCTCTAATGCTCACCTTCCACCTATTGAAAAATGAAAATTTTCACAACAAATACCACTACCAACTTATTTCATGTTTAGATATACTATATATGAATACCATGAAAATTCTTAATCAAACCATGATACACCGCCCATCTAGAAGGATGAAACTCTCCCACTAGCTCTATTTTAATGTTAGTACGAACACATACTCGGCCAATAAAAATTAGTAATTACAACATCCAAGTGACTGCCCTGATGGTGAATCTCCACCATATAAATATTTCTCAATACTAATCCCTCTATTTCAGATAAATAATTTTCATTAATCCAGTCTAAAATCAACATATATCATATGTTGATATCATAGACACTCTTCCCTAGGACTCCTAAAAATTTAGATGCATGTCTGTAAAAATTTCTATCATCCTCAACCCCACATCGGACCCATGTACTACATACGTCCGCGTATTCCAAGACAAAGAATTAGCAACAACCATTCCCTTCTCCATTTTATAAAAAAGTATATTTCAAAAGACAAAAAATACACAACCAAACTCATATACCCAAGGTTCATGTATTTCTGAGAAAATATTTACCCAAGGCTCTTCTAGTCTATGTACACCACAAACCAATCATCTATAATATAACACCTCTAACACATCGGGGAATTTACCACAATATCTAAATCCAGATCATGAGTAAGGTAATTTCTCTGGTACTGTCTCAACTGTCTGGAGCCAAAAGAAACTACTGCATCACCCTACAACGGAACAGCTTCAAGTCAAACTCTAGTTGAATCACAGTACATGATATATTCCTTACAAGTAACAGGTGAGGTGAGGATTTATTTTGAGTTCATCCTGCCTTTCAACTCCTGAAATTCTCTCTTACAAGAATCTAAGCAAAACAAATTAACCCATTTATGGGACATCCATAACATTGGTTCTACTAGAAGGGAGAAGTCCTAGATAAAACACCTTTAATAACATGTTAAATTGTTAGACAAACATGGGTAAATACACTGAAAGGGGGTGAATTGGGGTTTGAGAGATTAAAACAACTACCCTTTAAAATTGTGTTTCATAATTAAAAAACATTCTTATCTCCCTTTCCCATAGAAATGTTTGAATAGAAATGAAATCATAAATGCAGCACTATTATTGATCTTTTTTTACCCTCACGTGGATATGTCCATGAAGTATACATAAGTAATGTTTTGATGTACCAAATACACAATGTTTCAATTCCAAAATAAGGTTCGGTCTAGATCACTTCTATGCCTAGTGTGACTAACTTTAAAAAGTCCATAATGTACTAACAATCCCTCCAGATTTACAACCAAACAAAATTTGAAATCACACTGCTTTATCACCTAAAGTGTGCTCATAGCTTCTCTAGGAGAATCTCTATTGCTCTGAATATCCCCAGATTATTTCAACATGTATATGAGTGTTCCATGAAGACCTTTTTCACATAGTTGATGAAATAAATTTTTTTTAAACATTTATCTTCGAAAAATTTCTTTGGAAGAATCATTTTAGTCCCTCTAAATCTTCCTTGAACACTATGAGTACTTTATTGTGTCCTCCATTAACATTATTGCATCCACCATGAACTTAGTTACAGCATGTGTCCTGATTTCTTCATGAAAAACCTTTTCTTTGTAGGTGGCATTTCTATCATGAATGTCCAGTGACTTCTTGAAACACTGATTCTTCTCAGAACACCTCTGCTTTACATTCACTTTTACATTGTGAGATACCGACCCTTGAAAACCCCTTCTATGAAAATTCTTCATAAACGACCTCCACCACCGAATTGATCCCTACAGGACTACTTCCTCCCTTGCAGAATCTTTCCCTCATGAAAAAATATCCTCCCTCATGAAGTCCTTCCTCCTAAACTACATCATAATACCATGAACTCTTTTAATGATAATTTTCTCAAATAAAATTATGTATATTATAAATATTGAATTAGGGGTGTTTATAGAAAAAATAATTTTGAAATCCCATTACACATAATTTCTAAAAACTATGATGCAGTGCATGCTTCAATATGAACATAAAATGTTGTATCCTTATCACCCTTATCCATTATGGTGGTTCATTTCATCCTCAAATGAAAACCCATTTTGGTAGCCTAAAATCTCTTCTTCTACCAGAAAATGAGGAGCCTCCCGTAAATGAATACCCTCTCATGAATGAAGAGCCTCCCACAAAATAATTTTACTAAGAGGTTCGCATGTCACACATTATGGTCCCCATTTCATAGAGCCTATAGGGTAGGATTAATTCACCTCTATTATCCAAAAATATTTTCATCTCCTTTGTGGAAATAGAAACCATAATAAATTTTAGTCGTATGTAATTTTCAATAAACACAGTCAACCCAAAAACACTAAGATAGTGCGTTGATGTAATGTATCCCAAGTATTTCCACATTTGGGTTTGTGGGAAACACGTCAAGAATTTGATTAGAAATAAAACATTTACTTGAAACACACTCTAATCCCACATTATCCATGCTCGGTAAGAGGAAAGAGTATAATGAAATGGTCATAAATGAATCGCATTATTTCAACTACACTCATCTGAATTCATCAATAACATCTCCTTTTCATGATATATATCCTTTGATCAATCATCTTTACATTCATCAAATTTAAAACACAACATACTTCACTTCACCCCCTATCTTCTTCTACCCATATATTGATTATTATATTCTCTCTCCCTCTATAGCAATAATTTCTCCCCATTTGTTGATGAATTTTATGGTCACTTGATTTTGGTCTGCAATAGTGTAAGGAACAAAAACATTCACATTAGGGAAAAACACATCATACTTGAGGGAGAGGGGTCCCACATCTACACTCTTACAGGTGTTTTGATTCAACAGAACTCTATGATCTAGTCGATTATGTTCGAACACTTCTTTGGGTAAGAATGTTGTTAGAAATTTTGAAACTTGTAGTTATATTAGAATATACTTAAATTTGAAAACCCCTTTCCCCACCACCATCATGATAAAATGAATATGTATTTCAATTTCTTTGTCCATGTGTTATGTAATTAATTTTTCCTAAAATTTATTGAACTTTAATTTCTATAATGGATTCTGATTGGAGACATCACTATAACTCACATATAATCATGGTATTGAGTCATCTAGAATAACTTTATTGGGGCTTGAATAGAGAAAATATAATCATCTAGCACAATGATAAATGAAATATAATCTTATTTATTTCTTATCTAATAAATACATAATCCTTCTACATATAACACACCACCTGATGTTTATTGTGTATCATATATTGTCCCTGTCCAATTTGTATATGTATATCCCAATAACTCTTGTTGAGATTTCTCATCACACAACATACTGAAATAAATCTTGGCCTTTATATATAGACGTATTATTTTTACTAAAGATAAGCTTATTTATTTCAGATTTAATTGGTACCTTGCTTCTTGGAATGTGGAATAAAATAATATCGGTTCTCCTCATTATCCTATATATTGGAATACCAATGATTAGAATGTATTAAGTTACATTAACAGCATTGCCTTTATCATCATTTGGTAGTTTCATCCAGATATCCATAGTAGTCTTCATCTAAAGGGAATTATCCTCTCCAAATCTTCTCAAAACCTCCTTGTCATATTTATATTAAGAAACGAATCTTAAATTCTTTCCCTATATAACCTCTAAACTAAGGAAAAAATTAATTCACCAGTCATTGACATTTCCAATTTACTTTTTATGAATTATGTGAACTATATTCATTGTTCTTTATTTAATCCACCAATTATTATGTCATAAACATACATTAGAACCATAAAATTTTGATTTTTTTTTCATTTTTAACCTAATTATTTTGATCATCTCGACCACACTAAAAAAAATCTTCATCAAAAACGGAAATTCGCTAGAATACCATGCTCTTGACATTTTATTCAACCCATACAATTCCTTCTTTAGTTGAACATTTTTATTATCATCTCCACAAGTAAGAAAAACATAAGGATACTCAATGAAATACTTTTTTCGAAACCCCATTCCAAAAAACTGACTAGGTATCCATTGGAAAACCCTGAACCTTTTTTGAACAACGGGGTCCACAAATTATCTAACTCTCTCAATCCTCACAATGGGTGAAAATGTTTCTTTCACATAAATTCCCACTATCTAGAAGTAACCATTTAACAATAGTCATTATTTTTTTTGAATCACTATACATTTTTCATTTTTTCTTGTGGTGAAAACCCATTTGGTCCAAATGAAATTTTTATCTCTAGGTCTTAAAACAATATGTAATGTATTATTCTTCTCAATTTGTTAAAGGTCTTCATTTATACCTAGTTCTCCTTTGTGGAAAAATAATCAAAACATTTAGGATCTACCATAGATAGGAAATTTATATTATGTAATGTCTTCATTCTTTATGTTCGAACTAGAACATTCAGATAAACGATGATCTCTTGTATTACAATTTAAGATTGAATATTTAGATTTCCAGAAAATGTTGATGTTCATTCCTCTTTCTCACCATTATTATATTCATCTGAGTAAGAATTTTCCACTTAAAACCCCTGAGGTGCTTAAATCCTCAACACATTACTCTGGAAACTGGTCACTGTATTGTTTATGATTCTATTCATTCTATATTATAGAGACATCATTACATTAGACTACATTTTTAGGCCTCTTGATAAAAAATTTATATGATTTTATTTTTTATGAATATCCATTAAATATACCCCCATATCCCCATGATTCAAAATTCATGTGTTTCTCCTTGTTGAGAATGAAATATTTAATTCCAATGATTCAGAAGAATTTCAATGTTGGGTTATTCACATACCACAACGCATATGGAGACATTTCAACCTTTGGAAATAATAGAGCCCTGTAGGACATGAATATCGATGTCAAGACTACTTCCTTCAAAAATTTCTCTATTATGTCTTTTTCAATAAGCATTATTCTGGCCATGTTTTTTAGGATAATATTTCTCCGCTCAACTACTACATTTTGTTGAGAAATTATCACAACTGAAACCTAATTCCTTATCTCATGTTTCTAGATATAATAGTAAACTTGAATATTAGGTAATTTTGTACCAATATTATTAAAAAACATTAGATTATTCAATCCAAAAATCCTTCTAGATTCCATCTGATATAGTTTTATAGAACTTATTACATTTAACTATTTTGAAAAGAAAAATATTCTTTTCGTCCTATTGAAATCATAAATGAAATGAATGTGATTCTTCATCCCTTCAATGGATCTTGGTAAGATTGGCCCATATACATATGTATGCCCTTTTTTAAAAAATCAAGTTAATCTTTGTTAGTTTTCCATTGTACTAATTATGATAATTTTCTCTTATGGGAAATCATCACATGTATTAGTATTATCACATGATAGTTTATAGAAATCTCAAGCTATATCACATTTGACCAGATCATCATGGGGTTGTTGGTATATATGGAAAATTTCTTTATTCCATAACCTGTATTTTTATTCTCTAGATAAAAATCATATATATTCTTCTCAATATACAAGGTATAGATTCGGCCTCCTTATTTTTCCCTACAAAACATTTTTACCATCTATTCCTTTGATGGTACACATATTATTCAAAAATTGTTTCATATTACCATAGTCATAGAGTTGAATAAAACAAAAAAAAATTTAATAAGAATGTTAAAAACTAAGACACCATCATGCCTCATTTCTTTTCCCTCAAATTTGGTTGTTCCCTAGATAATAATCAACAAGCCATATTTATTTCCAAATTTCACAAGACCTTCACTATCACATTTTCTTCCAATAAGCGGATTTTTATTACCTTTAATATGGGATTTTAATCAACCATTGATGATCTATACACTATAATGACCGGATGCTTTAAGTGAAATCTCTGCAACCACATCCTACAAAACTCTTTTCTTTTTTATCCATGTTTTTGAATTAATACATGAAAATGATTGATAATATCGATCTTCCTTTGAGATTGATGGACTAGATTTATTTGAAAGATCATAAAATTTATTTTTCATTTGTATCTCAGTTGATAATACATTAATCTACTTCTTATAAACACATTCATCCTAATTCAGCACGTTTCTCTATATTGTTGATGAGCAATTTCATTCTATGTGCTCAAATCTTCCACACCTAAAACATTTCACATCAAATGATATCCAGGAATTTTGAGCTCTATATGACTGTGTATGTTGGTCTTATTCACCTTAGTACCACTTGGTTATGGAACAATCATTTAGTGATATCCCAATATTTTTAAAATAATAAAATCTAATGGGGGTACATTCTTATGTGCTATCACTAAACTATTAGTTACCCCAAGGTTCTCATAACCATAGGGTCCTAATTCACACCCAAAATCATTATTCAATAATTTTGTGGCTTCTTGAGGTCTTACATTAACCTGGACTTATTTCTATTTTTGATCAAGTCCCATACAATCTGAATCTTTCTGATCTATGATTTTCTTCGTTGAATTTTTTTTCAATTTCACTGGAACATTGAACTATATATTTCCATTATATACTAACTTTGTGACCTATATTACTCAAATCAAGAGTTTCTTCTTCTTGTTCACAGTCCTTATTATACTTGAATATTCTTCATCATGTTCTATGATACATTTTATTATATCTTTTCCAGTGATTGAAAAACTATCAATTCCTCAATTCGGTTCTTTGATTTTGAACTTGTGGAGGATAGCCATTTTCTGAGTTCTATGGCATTTTATACATTAGTTTTTTAATTTATTTATTCAACTCAGACATATTTTATTATTGTTTCCATATATAATGTTTGTATTAAAAACCCACATTGTAGTATTTCTTCATTAGGGATCTCCAAATATTTATCACCTCAAGAGAGGCTTCCCATTCAACTTTTATATCAACTCTTACTTGAAATTATTCTTAATAATTTTCACTTTATTCCCTCTTTTGGGAGTAACCTACAACTAACTTGATATCATTTTCTATATGATCATTACAATTATCTATATCTCAGTCCATGTTTTTTTATAAACTATAAATTTCATGTTAAGGGATATTTTTCTTTTTGAAGAATCTTCTCTTGAATTTTTCATCACCTTTCATATAGGCTAAAAAAATCTTCATTGGAATTTTTAATTAATCTTCATCATCTTCCTAAAACTTCTTACATAATCTTTATATAAGATTTAGAACATGTCTACATCAAAAATAATGAATGTGGGAGTTTCCTTTTGAAATTTTCATTGGTGTTAGTATCTAATTGCATTCTGTAAGATTCTCATAAAGCACCACTGTAATCATTGGAAACAATTCCATGCATCACTACAACAAAGACATCCATTATTATAGATATAAAGTAGTTTTGTGTCTTATTCTTCCATTATTGAGAAACAAATACATAAAATATTTTAATGCCTTTACGATTAACAGCCTCAATTGAACCCCTTTTGATAGAAACATTTAAATTAACTATCATCTAAAATTATAATTGTTAGCCTAAGAGGATTAAATATACTAAGAGTGGATGAATCATGGAATGATAGATTAAATCAAATACCTCTACGGTTCCTTTTCACCATCAGACAAAACACTCTAATCTCAATTTTCCAAAACAATTTATGAAAAAAAAATCAAGCACCAAACATAGTGAATTTACTTGCTTCACCCACATGAAGATATGTCCAAGGTGTATACAATATAAATGTGTAGATGTAATAAATACACTATTTCTCACTACTAAAATAAGGTTCATGATTTATCACTTATATTCTCGGGATCACTTCTATGAAAAATGTTGGAGCACACTCACTATCCCTCCGCCTTTAAAACTAATCACAACTTTAAAGGCCATTTCTCTTTCAACTAAATTGTTCTTAACGCTCCTCCAGAATAATATCTTTATTTTAATAGCCTCATTATTATTTCACACATATTTGAGTGTTCCATGTGGTTATGTATTCACCTATTAGATGAAATAAAATTTTCTATGAACTGTTAGTTTTCAGAAATTACTTTTTTGATCTATATGTAGTCCCTTCGTAATCTTTCATTCACACTGAAAAAAGTGTCATGCATCCTAATCAAACTACCTTGCATCCTATGTAAACTGTCATGCATCATGTGGTGTGACCACTTAATTGATAAATTTTTCTTTCAGAAAAAACTCTACTTCTTGGATTGATGATCCCTTTGTGAACTACAAATTCTTCACAGACCGCCTCTTCATCGTAGTCCCTTTTCCTTTGCAAAATACAGAGCCTGGAAAACCCCTTCTGTGAACTATCTTCACAAACTACATCATTCACAAAATTTATTCCATATGAATGACTTCCACTTTCACCTAATCATTCATTCACAAACAATTTACTCCTCATAATCATCCCTCGTGAACAACTGGGGACTTCCCTAAAATATTTTAGTGGTAATTTTCTTGAATAAAATATAGTCTCTTTAACAGATCTACTTAGGGGTCATTATATAGTCATATAGATTTGAAAACCCCACAAATCAAAATTATTGAAAACTCTGATATATTATAGCCTTCACCGAAAACATTCTATATGGTCTGTATAGTGCCTTTCCACTTTATGATGGTTGATGTCATCTACAAACTACAGCGCTTTGAGGAAGCCATAAAACACCTACTCTACCCAAAAACGATGAGGCACTCTCAAATTTAGAGCCTCCCACAAATTTTGAACCTGCTGAAAACTGATTTTCCAATGAGTTTCACATATCACACATTGTGGTTCACATGGTGTAGATCCCTTTGGGGCAAGCATAATTTACCATCTCCATATGAAAAATATTCAACTCCATTGTGGTCCATGAACCACCTTTATTGTCTTCAAACATCTTCTTTGTATACATAATGCTACTACTATATTAAATTCATTCATTTTCTAAAAAAAGACCCAATTTTAGGTCCCAAAAATTTGGAAATCAGTGGGAAACTCTGTCACACCCAGGTTTAAATTTTCCTTTGGTTATGACTCGGGTGGGGTTTTTGGGTGAGCCATGGTTAAAACATTGAGTTTTTGAAAAAAAATTGTGTATGTGTGTTTGGTGGAAACTCTGGTCGAGCTGAACATGGTTGAGGGACTTTGTAGTGACACTGTATTCACCGCACGACCTTCCCGATTTATGGGGAGAACTAAGATATTGAAGGAATTTTAAAATTGAAGTTAAAAACATTGTTTTGGAAGTAATCATAATATTATCGTTATTATTAAAACATTGTATTTATTATTAATGAAATTGTTATTATTCTAGGAATTATTTTATCTTTGTTATATTATTATTAGTGTTATTATTAAGAAGGATTTATTATTATTATTATTATGTTTGTAATTAAGGTATTATTATTATTATTATTTTCTTATTATATTAACTTTTTCTTTCATTTATTTATTTCTTTTTTTTTTATTTTTTTTATTTCATTCTCACCTAACCCTTAACTCCCCTTATTTTATTTTTTTCCCTGTAGTCATGCGCGTTTCCTCCCCTCTCCCCCTCCCTGTCGCCTTCCTCCTCCTTCCCTAACACAGAAATGCCACGCAACCCTGCTTCGTGCTCCACGTTCCCCATCACCCTCTCCTCCATGTTCTCCTCATCTACCGGTTCTGCCTCCTCCATCCGAGCGTGACGACCCACTGTTGCCCTTTCCCCATAGCACCCCTTATGCGGTTGGCCTCCCACACTGCAGCTCTAGCCTCAAGCCGCCCACCCGCTACACCGTCCTCCCAGCTCCTAACCTGACCAACTCTCCTTCCACTATCCCGGTATCATCTTCACCTCGGCTCCCATCATACCTTCTCCAGCAAGTAGCCATGCGCTGCTTCTCCTCCAGTCGTTGCACCCATTGGCCTCACCCCATCCAGTTGAGGCATTTACTTTCATTCACGCTGAAATACTCAGGTCCACTACATCATACCCACGACCTCTAGCCTGAGACCTACTCGGCACCGCCTTCGCATGGAACAACTACTCGTGACCGCCCCCACCATTTCACACCACGTCCGGCCGCGACCCCTCTTACCTGTTCCATCTCTAGTGACCATTAGGTGTGAGACTCCGCGGTCTGATTTTTTTCCTCTCCAGCTACATCCGTCACAACCCACAACGCCCCCTGTTTAGCTTTCCCCAGCCCTGACTTGCGACCTCCGGTGAACTGCTCTTTACCGATGTCATCCACTCGCTAGCGTCACCCCCTTGTCGGTGCCTTCACCCCCTAGTGAAGGCCTTCCCCTGTGGTAAGGGTTCGTAGAAAATATTTTCTTTTAATATGGTTTAATTTTTGCTAAAACACAATGTGTTGGGGTTCAATCTTGTTGTGCAGGGTTTAATTATACTTCTAGATCATACCGCTAAGGTGAAAATGTGATCGTGCACCGGTCTCAGGCGTGCATTGCCTTTCCTCCTTGTAATTTAGGTATGAACCCTTCGTGCATCACCATTAAATTTTGGATTTCACTGAATTTGTATTTTATTCCTACCTTTAGTTGTTAATTAGTGATTTAGTGATTTTTTCACAGTTATTCATTGTGATATGTGGTGTTTTGTTTAAGTTCATTTAATATTTTGGTGTCAATTTTTATGTGGTGCACCCTTTTTTTATTTAATATTTTTCTGGTTGGTTTTGCAAGCGATTAAGGATTCTTTTTTTTTTTGAAACATTTTTTGGTCGTAGAAGTATAATCATTATGCTGAACTTGGTAATTTAACTTCCTCGAGTGGACCTTTGGTTTACAGTTTCTAAAGCGACGTGTGTATGGTTTCAAAAAGGATTTTGACATATGATGTATATTTATTAGGTTGTGAAATTAGTTTATTTGACTATTCAAGCCGTGTGATTTATGTTTGGGTATGTTGGGGATCAATGGTTGGTCATAAAGGAGGTTTTGAAGGGGGTTTTTGGGTGTGTAAATGTGGGAGATACGTTTTAAAAATTGTTTGATAAATTTTTTGGTGGTTTAGTAAATAGTGTTGAGGGTACAAGTAGTGTTTTCGAAACATGTCGAGGTGGTTCCTTCATATTGTTTTCTCATTAGGATTTTTTTAAGTCCTCTTTTTTCTAATTTTCGTTATTGTGCATTTGTTGCAGCGCGTTTTCAAGGTAACTCCACGATGTTGTGGTCATCAGCTTGTGCATACTTGTACGCATGCGCGAGGCGTGTCATGCCATTTTGTTTGGACAGTGAGCTGAGGTAGGTCCCCCACTGCACATTCCTTTAAATTCCGAATTTATTAATTCCATGATATTTTATTAATTTTCATAATTGATAAATAATCCAAGATATTAATTTTTTAAATGATTATTTGTTATAAAAAAGACGTTTATTTTATACACAACACTTGAAATATTTTTTAGATGAATGGACGCCCAATAGTGAAAGAATGGTTATTTTTCCTTTAAACATAATTCACAGAATTTTATATGTATTTTTGGTTTATTTATAAATTATTTATTTTGAAGCGTGACCAAGTTTTTTGGTTATCTTGAGAAATGAAGATTTTCTTTAAAATTGGTGAAGGCCTGTTTAGAAATTTAATAAAATAAATTATTTTGGAAAACTCTCTTCAGGGTGACTCAGGGGTGATCTTTCTTATACATTGACTGGATGAGTTATGTGTGATGTTTTTTCTACTTGATTGAGTTTCTTGTCTCACCACTTTAAATTTTGTTATACGTGTAGACATGGGAACCTGGCATAGTAAGTGAATCTTCTGAGAATGACTATTGCACTAGTTTAGATTACGCACTGGCTAGTGGCCCTTAGTTCTGATGATACTCTGCTATGGGATTGGGACCCTCGGTTAGGCCATGTAGGGAAACACCAGGGGTTAGGGTGTTATGACAACATCAATAGTAGGCATGCCTTCAGGATGAGTCACATGTATAGTACGTTCTGGATTGTTCATGAGCTCCTAGATTCGACCCATGTTTCCTTTTGTGTTTATTTGTATGTGGCAGTCAATTAAGAGGTCTAGTTCGGTAGCTGGCCCTTGTGTGCCACTTTTTCCATTTTCCTTAGTGTGTGTTACATGTTGTGTGGTTTTCCCTTTTTACTAACAACTAAAATTTATATTTCTAATTTTTTTGAAAAATGATTTTAAAAGGAAATGCACATGTTTCTTTCAAACATTAAACTTGTTTATTTAATTAAAAAGGGAAATGGATTGTTACTTATTTTAGAAATGAATATATGTGTGGAAACCCATATTTGGTATACTTTAGTTCAAACCTGAAATTGGTAAATTATTTATTTAAAGTTAGTGAATTGGGAATAGTTTTTTGGGCACGCCTACTGAGTTTTAATACACACGCCTATAGTGTTTTCCTGTTTTTAGTTTCTGTTTCCAGTTTGACTCGAGCTTTCTTACTATGGGAGAGAGTTGGTTGTGGTTTGGTGAGAGACTCTTGGGACACGATGAGTTTTGGCCATGGTCAGGCTAGTTTTTTGTTGTTGGTTGTTCTTCCTTTTCATGTCCTTTATTTGTATTGTGTTGTTCTATTTTCCTTCCACTACATTATTTATTTTTATTGCGTGAAATTGTTCCCATGTTGTTCTCTATTGATTCCCTGGAACTTATCACTAGCCCAAGAGGATCAGGAACACCTCTCGGGCCATGTCGTGGATTGGCTTTCGTGACCGGTTCAGGGTTGACCAGGGTTGGTTCGTGACAAAATGGTATCAAAGGAGGTCGGCTCCTGAGCGGACCTTGTATTTTAGAGCACTCATTGTTATTTGGGGTTGTCATGGTAGATGGAGTAATATTTTTTGGACCCAGGGCACAGGAACGGGAAGGACGTTATGAGCCCTTGCTCATTCCAAACCTCGAGTTACCATGGGATGTTTGGTTTGTCGATGTCTTTTGATTCATAGGGTTTCTTTTGTATTGAGAAATGAAATGGTAGCCGGGTAAGTGACCTCCGTGAGCTCGCAAGGTCTGGCAAGCCATGTGGAGCCGGGTACTTTACCCTAGAAGGCTTCCAGTGATGGTGGTGTGACTGGCATAAGGCCGCCAACCAAATGGACGAGTCACCCATCATCACTAGTTTTCCCCATAGTGAATTTTTTGAGTTTTCCTTAATTCTGAAATTTTTTGTGAAAAGTGTTATTTTGGTATTTAAAATGGTAATAACCATGTTAGACCCATCTTCTTGTTTTCTTATTCCATAGTGTTCTCCCCCATAATGGTTTGATGGATTCCCAAGGTGTATCTTCAAGTGGTGCATCCTTAGTAAGTCCTTGAGTCGATCAGCCTATAGACTATGTTATAGAGTTTTGGATGTTGATCCATCCCCTCTTTTTTGGTCAAGCAGATCTAATTGAGGCAGAAGAGTGGTTGCGGAAGATTGAGAGTAACTTTAGTTTCATTCGGTTGTTAGAGTTGTTAAAGGTGAAGTTGTCTACCTTTATGCTTGAAGGTCCAACTTGGAAATGGTGGAAGTCTGTGTCTCGGGGAAATCCTTTAGAAGATATCATATGGGAATTCTTCAAGTCTTCATTCATCTAGAAATACTTCTCTGAGTTGACAAAGCTGCGTAAGAGGATGGAGTTGTTTTGTCTTGAATAGGGTTCTGAATCAATACTAGAATTCGATCAATATTTCTCAGACCTATTTTCGTACGACCAAGGGTTTGTAAGAAACAATCCTGAGAAGGCTCGACAATTTGAGTCTGGACTCCAACATGAACATCGATCGAAAGTGGAAGAGCTCAACCTAACCACCATCTTAGATTTTGTGGGGAAATACTTTCATGAGGAATATTGATTATCAGGGGGACATGATGTGGTAAATCCTTCCCCGACCTTGGGATGAAGTGCAGAGGATGGTGAGAAGAAGAATGAGAAGCACCTTGACACTAGTGGGTCTACTAGAGGATTTAATATTGATTCGGACCTGCAATCAACACCTTTGAATCATAACACCGTGTTCTGTCACCAGTGTGGCAGACAGGGTCACCAGAGGATGACGTTCCCGAGTGCTCCAAGACTCTGCCACACCTGTGGACGTCTGGTTCACTTGTGATGATTCTTCTATAGTGTTCCCAATAAGCATGTTGAAGTTATAACTAGCTCATTTAAGGTCACCACAGCCTATCAGTAGGAGTAGGGCGATGTTTGGGGACCCGTTTTAGGTTTTATATTTGTAGTGTTTTTTTGGATGTAGTAATCGTCACTTATAGAATTTTGCGACGTTTCCTTTCATTTATTTGTAAGAATTTTTGTGTTCGAACCACTTTGAACCTTTTATTTTATTGGAAGTATGTTTGGTGAAATTCTGGTTTGTGTGTTATGTTTGGGAATCTCTGAAGCCTCACTATGAGCCAAGAGATGCTTCAACCATCAGTGCCCCAACCATAGGCCCCAGAGTGAAGCTGTTTTATAGTCAGGAGAACCCCAACGGTGAAGAAGGTCCGTGGTTTAATCTTTACCTTTAGTGTGTCATGGTTCATGTTCTTTTGAGGGTGTGAAGATGTTATTTTAGCAATGGCGGTAGTTTTGATACTATATTGGTTTGGACCTTCCCTTCCAGCCCCTCCCATTATCTTGTGTTTTCTAGCCTGTGAGGAAGTCTTCGAGTTTGATTAATCTCCATAGTTCTTATGGTGGGGATACCCATCATGGGTCTCATTTAATTCAGTTTGGATTGTTTCCTATGGTGGGAAGTCCGTTCGGACCACCCGTGTCAATATCCAAGTTTTGTTCTGGGTTTTGGTTTGGTGTTGGGTGGTCTTGTGCGGAACCACAAAATTCTATATTCTTTTTTTAGAAAATAGTTGGTTGTGAAAGTTCTAGTGTCAGATTGGATTAAGGTTTTAAGAGGTACGTGTTGGACAAGGTTTTAACTTTTTTTTGGTTTCAAGAGGGTCATTGTGTTTATCTTGGTGTTGTTCCGGAAGTTGTGTTTTAAGGTTGAATTGAGGATGGAGTAAATGGTAGAGTTCTGTTTAATGGTGTTTATGGTATGTGTATGTTGGGTCTGGATTTACTATTGTGAAAGTTCTATGTCATTTGAAGCGATCAACTAGAGGTGATCACACTCTTGGGGGCGGGTGACACTTAGCGGGAAGTACATTTCTATTGCATGAGTTCTTCTAGTTTATCTCTCCTTTTTTCGGAGTGTTTTGAGATATCTTTGTTTTCCTTATTTAGAGATATCTTAGAATTGTAAAGCATTGTCGGTTCTAGTTTTGGGTTTTGATCTTGTTATAGATTTATGGGGGCAGAAATCATTATGTTGGGGTGAATTGTCATGCCCAGGTTTAAATTTTCCTTTGGTTTTGACTCGGGTTGGGTTTTTGGGTGAGTTGTGGTTAAAACGTTGAGTTTTTGAGAAAAATGTGCATATGTGTGTTTGGCGGCGTCTGCGCTCGAGCAGAACATGGTTGAGGCACTGTGCAGCGACACCCTATTCACCGCGTGACCTGCTCGGTTTGCGGGGCGAACTAAGATTTTGAAGGAATATTAAAATGGAATTTAAAAACATTGTTGTGGAAATAATCATAATATTATCGTTATTATTCAAACATTGTTTTTTTATTAAGGAAATTCTAATTATTATAGGATGTATTTTATCTTTGTTATATTTTTATTTGTTTTATTATTTATAATTATTTATTATTATTATTATTATCATTGTAATTAAGGTATTATTATTATTATTATTATCATTATCATTATTATTATTTTCTTATTATCTTCACTTTTCTTTAATTTATTTATTTTTTTTTCTTTTTTTATTTCTTTCTCACCTAACTCTAACTCCCTTTCTATCATTTTTTCCCTGTAGCCATGCGCACCGCCTCCCCTATCCCTCTCCCTATCACCTTCCTCCTATTTCCCTCATTCAGTAGTGTCGCGCGACCCTTATCCCTGCTCAGTGTGACCCACCACCCTCTCCTCCCTATTCTCCGCTTCTATAGGTTCTGCCTCCTCCCTCTGAGCATGAAGACTCCCTATTGCCCTTTCCCCACAGCACCCCACCCATAGTTAGCATCTCGTGATGCACCTCAGCCTCAAGCCATCCACCCACTGTGCTTTCCACCCATCTCCTCACCTGACTGACTCTCCTTCACGTGTCCTGGTATCATCTTCCCCCCGACTCCCCTTATACCTTCTCTAGACAGTAGCCATGCATTGTTTCTCCTCCAGCCGCTCCACCCATTGGCCTCGCCCCATCTGAATGAGGCAGGTCCTTTCTTTCTAGAAGAAAAACTTTGCGCCTCTGCCTCCAACCCTTGACCTCCAACTGGAGACTTCTTCGACATCGCCTTCGCACGGAAGAACTGCTCGAGCCCCCCCCCCCCCCCAGGAGCACACCCCGCCCGGCCGTGACCACTCTTACCGGCTCCTTCTCTGGGGACCAGTAGGTATGAGCCTCCCCTCTCTGATTGTTTTTTATCCTCTCTGGCTACCTCTGTCACAACCCACAACCCACGATGTCCTCTGTTTAGCATGCACCATCCTTGACCTGCGATGTTCGGTGAACTACTCTTTGCCGGCGTCGTCCCCTCACCGGCATCGCCCCCTTCTCAGCACCCTCTCCCTCTGGTGATGAATTTCCCCTACGGTAAGGGTGCGTGGAAAATATGTTCCTTGAATAGGGATTAATTATTTCTAAAACCATATGTGTTGGGGTTCAATATTGTTGCACAGGGTTTAATTATGCTTCTAGAGCATACCGTTGAGGTGCGAATGTGATCGTGCACCGGTCTCAGGTATGAATTGCCTTTATGCCTTGGAATTTAGGTATGAACCCTTAGAGTATCACCTTTAAATTTAGTATTTCACTGAATTCTTATTTTATTTCTACCTTTAGTTGTCAATTACTGATTTAGTGTTTTTTTGTTGTTATTTTTTGTGATATGTGGTGTTTTGGTTCAGTTTCTTAAATATTTTGGTGTGAATTGTTATATGGTGCACCCTATTTTTATTTAATATTTCACTAGTTGGTTTTTCAAGCGATTGGTGATTCTTTGATTTTTGAAACATTTTTTGGTCATATAAGTATAAACATAATTCGGAACATGGTAATTGGACTTTCTCGAGTGCACCTTTGGTTTACAGTTTCTATAGCGACATGTGTATGGTTTCAAAATGGATTTTCACGTATGATGTATTTTTAATAGGTTATGCAATTAGTTTAATTGATTGTGCAAGTCGGGTATTTTATGGTCGAGTATGTTGGAGATCTGTGGTTGGTCATAAAAGAGGTTTTGAAGGGGGTTCTGGGTGTGTAAAGCTGTGAGATTCTTTTTGAAAATTGTTTGATAAATTTTTAAGTGGTGTAGTAAATTGTGTGGATGGTGTGAGTAGTGTTTGTGAAACGTGTCGAGGTGGTTCGTTCATGTTTTTTGCTCATTTTTATTGTTTTATGTCCGTGTTTGTGTTATTTTAGTGATTGTGCATGTGTTTCAGTGTGTTTTCAAGGTAACCCCGTGATGTTGCGGTCATCATCTTACACTTTCTTGTACACATGTTCGAGGTGTGTCGCACCATTGTGTTTAGACAGTGAGCTGATGTAGGTCCCCCACTTCACTCTCCTTTAAATTCAGAATTTATTAATTGCTTGATATTTTTTTAATTTTAATAGAATGGAGGTATAAAATAAAATAATTAATTTATAAATGATTATTTGGTGTAAAAAGAGCCGTTTATTTTATACATGACACTTGAAATATTTTCTTGATGAACGGACACCCAGTAGTGAGTGAATGCATATTTGTCCATTAAATAAAATTCATAGAATTTTGAATGTAGTTCTGGTTTATTGATAAATTATTTCTTTTGAAGTTTGAACAAGTGTTTTGGTTCTCATGAGAAATAAGGATTTTCTTTAAAATTGGTGAAGGCATGTTTGGAACTTTAATAAAAGAAATTATATTGGAAAACTCTCTTGAGGGTGACTCAGGGGTGATCTTTGGTGTAAGTTGACTGTATGAGATATATGTGATGTTGTGCTACTTGATTGAATTTTTTGACTCACCCATTTCCTTTTTATTATATTTGTTGACATGGGAACCTGGCATAGTAAGTGAATCTTCTGAGAAATATTAATGCACTAGTTTAGATTACGCACTGGCTAGTGGCCCTTAGTAAGAATGATATTTTTCTAGGGGACTGGGCCCCTCGGTTAGGCCATGTAGGGAAACACTGGGCGTTAAGGCATTATGATGTCATCGAGAGTAGGCATGCCTTCAGGATGAGTCATAGGTATAGTACGTTCTGGATTGTTCATGAGCACCTAGGTTCGACCCTTGTTTCCTTTAGTGTTTATTTGTATATGGCGGATTATTGAGAGGTCTAGTTCGGTAGATGGCCCTTGTGTTCCAGTTTTTCCATTTCCCTTAGTGTGTGTTGCATGTTGTGTGGTTTTCCCTTTTTAATAAGAACAAAAATTTGAATTTCTAAATTGTTCGCATAAACGATTTTAAAATGCAATGCACATGTTTCTTTAAAACATTAAACATTATTTTAATTAAAAAGGGTAATGGACTGTTACTTGTTTTAGAAATGATAGTATGTGTGGAAACCCATATTTTGAATAATTTAGTTCATCCCTAAAATTGGTAAATTCATTATTTAAAGGTAGTGCATTGGGAATAGTTTATAGGGCATGCCTACTGTGTTTTAAATCTCATGACTATAGTTTTTTCCTGTTTTTAGTTTCTGTTGCTTGTTTGACTCGAGCTTGCTCGCTGTTCGTGAGAGTTGGTTTTGGTGTGGTTAGCGACTCTTGGGGTCGCAAGGAGTTTTGGTCATGGTCAAGTTAGTTTTGTTGTTGTTGGTTGTTCTTCCTTTTTGTGTACTTTATTTATTTTGTGTTGTTCTGTTTTATTTTCATTTCTTTAATTATTTTTATTAGGAGAAATTGTTCCACTGTTTTTATTTGTTGATGCCCTGGCGCTTGTTGCCAGCCTGAGAGTATTGGGAACACCTCTCGGGCAATGTCGTGAATCGGCTTGGGTTACCAGTTTAGGGTCTACCCGGGTTGGTTTGTGAAAAACTATGCCACCTTAAATTTGTCATCTTTAGCAACACCAAACATGTGGAAATGAGTACATCTAGACTTTTCAATAGATGAGATCAAATAAAAATTTCCAAGAAAATGGCTCGACAAATTTTTTCCCTATATAAACTGAGAAAACTCAATATATTGACGACATTGTTAGGTCACACCAAATATTTCTGGCCTAAAACCTTCTCTCAGTCCACTAAAACTCTAGTCTCTAGGAAGAAATTTCCCTATATGTATACATTATCAATCTAAAAACATAATATGATTTTCTCGGTGTAAATATGATACTCTCCTAATTTAATCAATATAGTTTCAAGATGTTGGGAATGATCATTTACTGACTGGGAATATACAAAATTGTCATCGAAGAAAACCATCAAAATTTGATACATAAAAGAATGAATGATCCAATTGATTGAGGCCATTAATACCACTACTGTAGTTATGAAACCAAAAAACATTACTGAGAACCCATACAATATTTATATTCTCCAAAAATAGTGTAAGGTATGTAATATGGTCTCACCATCATATAGTAGTATCTTGTTCTTAAACCAATCTTGGAGAGAATATTAGCAACACTCAATAGATCTAAAAGACCACCAATATATGGAAGGGGATAACAGTTATTGACTGTTATTTGGTTTAATATCTAGTAATCCACACATAAACACAAAACCCATTATCCTTATTGGAAAAAATAACAGCATAACACCATGGAAATAAGCTTTTCCTTACGAAAACTTTTGCATCTTGATATTTAAAATAAACCTTTAATTACCAAAAATTGCCCAAATACATTCTATAAGGAGTGATAGAAACTGTATCTGCTCCTTGAACTAACTCAATAATGAAAATGAACACTCATTTGTGAGGTAAGTTATAGAACGGGACTAGAAATATATCATGAAAATGGTGTACTGCTAGAGGAGAAAAATACAACCACACTCCACCATCGAAAAGAACTATGACCGTTATTTGGGCCATGAGACAATCCAATCTGCACTAAATAGTTCCTGCATGACCAACCTAAAGATCTCACTCACCCTGGTGAGAAAAGAATTTTTTTGGGTGATATAATGGTATCTCTTCTCTAATAATATTCATTATGGTAATGGTGTACAACTAAATTATCCATAAAAAGAATAAAATAAAAACATGTCATTTCCAAGACAAACAGTTCAAAAATAAATGGTATCCACCAATATCTAGATAACATGCCATTCATTGTTTGATATTCTCTATCCATACCCTCAATGGTGTATTGATTTATAAATCCCCATACATGATTTCCTCAACCAAGACCAAACCATTTGAAAAAACTATAGAAATAATGGAATGTGTCACTCCTACATCAAACAAAATGCAAGAAAGGGTAGATGGTACAACAATCTTACCTGTGATTGTACATTTTTAGGTATCTGAACTTACTTAAGCAGTATACCTAGAATGTTACTAACCATATAATCTTCCATGATATTTTTTCTGACTCCCTTAAGTTATTCCATGTAACGCCCCAACCCTAGTTACCAAGATTTGTTGCATTATTACATAACATTGGCATGATAAAAAAAGATCAAGTCTTGAGAGACTGAGTAGTTTAGTATCCTTGGAATAACTAGATACATTCATAAATTTTACATTACATTATAAAGTGAAAACTACAACAACATCTTGTCTCCACACTCATATCCCCTTATACTATCCATGCAGGTCATTCATAAAATACTTCTTCACATCCTGGAAAAAATAAATCATTGAAAGGGGTGAGCTCAAATGCCCAGTAAGGATAACACTATAGCAGAAACTTTCATAAATAAGCATAAATATTTAAGGCAATGTATAACTAAAACAAAAGCCTTTTAAACATGAACTTCATCATAATATGGAAAACATAAAATGAAATAATGCCATTTACTTATTCACATGGATATTCTACTAGTCGAATAATCACATGCAATATCAATACCCACCTTCATAATGAAGGAATGCATAATGCGAGACTATCATAACCACATAGTGAAGGCCATGTGCCAAGAATACAAATAATATTTTGTCAAGGACTTGTGGCAAGACACTAGTTTTCCTCATGAGACCTACTGATGCATCGAGGAGTTATAGCAGGCTCCACCCATCACTTATTAAGTCCAATGCATTCCTCATATTAACAGGGTTAAACATAACATAAGCATTCGTATTAAAACTAGAATAAGAAATATCAATATTTTCTCCATAAACCATGAATGGTATAAAAATAACACATCCACAATCAAACATATCACAAAACCTTCAATACAATATATAAGTTTTGTATCATAATAAATAAACATCAAATAATCATAAAATCTATCAAAGTATGTTGACAAAGATGAAATCAAAACTATTCTAGAGAAATATCTATTTTTTGAAATCATTTAAAGTCGCATAATTAAAAAAGAAAACATTTACTTTGAAAATATTCTTATAAGCCTGTATGGGAAGCTTTGACAATTTTATAACGGCGTAAAATAGCCACAGAAGCCGTATAAGTTAAAAAAAGACATTCTCACCTTAATTCTGTTAAAAAGGTTAAAAAGGACCTTGTTTGGAAAATGACAGAAAAATTCATGTATAAACTTCTTATAAAAAGTCAACAAGGGGATAAATGACTTTAACCCATAGTCTGTAAAATACTAATAATGATTTGAAATACATTTTTAAGAATCATGGATGTGGATGATAAAGAGGTCCTAGTAGATAATTATGTATAAACAACCTCGAATAATGGAGAGATTGTGAAATAAACCCTTACCTTGTACTTTTCCTTGGTTGAGTGTAGGTTAACCTCCTGTATAATGGTGAAATAATTATTTTTAAATTATACAAGAATCATATACAATAATATGATATCATATATGATCTTTAAACATTGATTGTTAATAATATCTTAGTATTATCATCATTTCAGGTGTTAACGGATTCATTTTCCTTTATATTCCTTGTTATGTGAGTAGTATTTGTTATGGATGTGATGTAATTTATTCATATTCAGAATGATATAATGTCTCTAAAAATTATTTTTAATCATAAAATGAAATTTAGTCTTGAATGGATTCGATGGGGAATGAATCTCATCGTGTTCGTGGAGACGGTAATCCGTACGTACGTATGAGCGACAATATCATTCTTTTGATATTAAAATAATATATAATTGGATGGTATATCATATATACAGAATCATTATCATGTTATATTTATTATTTACATGAATTACATATCATTATTATACCCATCCAAATAATAATGTTTTGAATAACAACTACACCACGACGTGGAGACGGTAAGCAGTATGTACGCACGTATGGTGACATGTCATTCAAAGGATGGATTGAAAACAAAATATGGTTGTAAAATATTTATAATAAAATCACAGTATATAGATGATACTGGAATTATTATTTTAGAATTATAATAACAAAGAAATAAGAATTTGAAGAATAAAAGAACTTGAAAGAGGGTGGTGAAAACATTACCTCTTAATCGGGTTCTTCCTTTTAATTTGATCAAAAGGGCTCCATAGGTTGGATTTCTGATCATACTAAGGCCTCTAGGTCGAAGTGATGGAAGTTGATAGAATATGTCGGCAGGGTATGGCTGAGAAAAAAGTCATTGAAGGTGTAAATTAGAGAATAGGGGGAGTGCCCTTTTATAAGAGGGGTGAGGTGCACCTTTGGAAAATCCAGAAATATTATTTTATAATAAATTCATATTCGGTTTCTAATTGCTCCAAAGTATAATATTTAAAGGTTAAGGTGGGGATGGGTCAAAATCCATTCAACCAATATATTTTAGACTGGTTTGGGTCACTACATTAACCTTATCATTTATATTTAACTCTTAGTTAAATAGTTTGACATTTACCATGTCTCTTTGTATTTTTATATTATATAGTTAATACACTTTTTATATACATCCAAGAGACCCCCAAGTGGTCCATTAATGATTCACCTATCATGATATTATTCCTTTGTACGAACCTTATATTTTTAAGAATAGAATATCAATTAATAAAATAATATTTGTTTTTAAAAACTCTTTTATGTCAATTTTGACACTATTGGGTATTTTGTTTTCGATAATTTTATAACAGTATTATTACGTCGAATAACATTTATATAAACAATAATTATATGTCATATTAACCTATAAAATTAGTGTAATTTATAAAAATTCTCAAATTACATTTATTTTGATATCTATAATATCAATTATTTTAATATTACATTAATTAGGTAATTACTACATCACCATTGTGTCACAAATAAATTAAATTAATTAATGTATAAAAATTATAAATTAAATACCATTATGTAGGAAATATTTTTAGCTTTATAATTAATATTTATAATATAATTTATCTTATGTATAACCCTATATATAAAATTTTTTATTTATTAAACTTTGAAGTTAACTCTTTTAACTCTTCTTTGAATTAAATAATAATAAATGTCCTAATATAATCCAAGTGGACCTAAATGATAATATTTTATTACTAAGGTTGTTTTTGGTTGGGGTAAACTTGTCCAATAGAATTGGGAAATGTGTTAGTGTAATATTAATATCATTTTTACCCTTAATCACCCTGTGTACTTTTAACCGTGGTAAATAAAAGTAAAAAGTTACTATTCATCAAAAATTATTCTTATCTTATTGAACCACATTTTACACCTTGATATTAAACGCGTCTCTCGGATTTTCTAAACTCCACTCACAGAAGCGGTATAATTAAGTTTTATGTGAATTTCCAAATTCTCCTAGGAGGTGGGTAAAAGACTGTGAAAAGTTCAATAAAATTTTTATATATCTAAAATTATTCTAAACTAAAATTAATGAATTACATTTAAATTATATAGGTATTATGTATCTATTTTGGCCTAAATTAAATTTAAATAAAATATATAATTATTTAAGAAAAAATTCAGTTTTAAACTATAACTCAGTGCTTTTTTTAACTATTCATCAAAAATTGAATGTTTTCAGAAAAATAAAAAATATTCACCATAAGCTAATTTCGATATTCTGAATCCAAAAATGAAGTTCATTTTGAATGATAAAATTTATAAAATTTCAAAAAATGGGTATTACTATTCATAACGGCTAGTTTGATTGATTGTGGTGTGTGTTAGAACTCGAAGTTGCATACAACACACACTACTATATTATTCAAAGAGAAGTGTACTGTGGATGCTTTGGGTGTTACATTTTCCCCTCCATTAAATAATTTCATCCAATAAATTTTTATAATATGAGCACATGAAAGGACTCGGGTGATTCTTCCTCATAAGTTCCTTGGGTCCCCATTTTGCCTCTTCCATTTTATGGTTTCTCCATTGAAATTTTACCAGACAAGTCATCCGGTTTCTCAGCACTTGTTCTCTTATATCAAGAATCGTAATTGGATCTTCACAATAATACTGTTCAGGTTCTAGTTCTAATTCCTCATAGGTGAGTACATGCGTTGGGTCCGACATGTATTTTCTTAATAGTGATACATGGAACACATCGTGACCTTTGGAGAGATTTGGTGGAATTTCCAAACAGTATGCTAAAACACAAATTTGTTCTCGAATTTAAAAAGGTCTAATGTACCTGGGACTCAATTTACCTTTCTTACCAAAACGTATAACTCCCTTCCATGGAGATACCTTCAAGAAAACATGATCTCCTACCTGAAATTCCAAATCCTTTCTTCATTTATCATCATATCTCTTCTGCATACTTTGAGGTGCTTTGATGTGGTTTTGGATTACCTTCACCTTTTCCATAATTTGCTCTACCAGTTCTGGGCCTATGAGTTTTCTTTCACCAACATCATCCCAACTTCTTGGTGTGCGACATCTCTTTCCATACAACGCTTCATATGGTGCAATCTGAATACTTAAATGGAACCTATTGTTATAGTGAAATTACACCAGAGGTAAATATTGGTCCCACATACCCTGAAAGTCATGTGAGCATGATCTCAACATGTCTTCAATGGTTTCAATAGTTCATTCTGATTTTCAATCTGTTTGAGGGTGGTAGGCAGTGCTCAAACGAAGTTCAGTATCCAAGGACTTCTGAAGACTCTTCCAGAATCATGATGTAAAACATGGATCATGATCAGAAAAAATCGATAGGGGTACTCCATGATGTCTCACAACTTCATTAATATATAATCTTGCTAGACGTTCCAGTGTTAGATCTTCTCTTATAGCAAGAAATTGTGCTGACTTGGTAAGACGATCAACAATAACTCATATTGCATCGTTCCTTCTAGGAGTCTTTGGTAGCCCCATGATAAAGTCCATCCTAATATTTTCCCATTTACACTTTGGTATGGGAAGAGGTTGCATGACCTCTCCAGGCTGTTTCCTTCCAGCTTTCACTTATTGAAAAACCATACATCTTGATACAAAATCAGCAATCTCCCTCTTCATGTTGTCCCACCAAAAATGTTCCATTAAATCTCTATACATTTTGGTGCGTCTAGGGTGTATAGAGAAATTGGAAATATGAGAATCCTCTAACAATTGTGTTCCGAGATCAGGTATATCGGGAACACAAAGTCTCTTCCCAAATTTCAAAATTCCTTCTTCATAAAAAAAGTCTCTTAATCTCCTATCATTCATAGCTTTAATCTTCTTTTGAAATTATTCATCATCGGTCTGAGAACTCTTAATCTGTTCTAGTAATGATGGTTTTGCAACCATTTGAAAAAGCATTGATGTTTCACCTTCCATGGTAATTCCCATATCCATCTTCACTAGATCCAAGAAAATAGTATCCCTCTCAATTCTCATCATGATAAAAAATCCATGATATTTTCTACTCAAATAATCTACCACCTTATTTTCCTTCCCCGGATGGGAGTGTATCATGAAATCATACTCCTTGAGTAGTTCAATCAATCACCTTTGCCTCATGTTGAGTTCTTTCTGTGATAAAATATACTTTAAACTCTTGTGATTAGTATAAATCTCACATTTTTCACCACGGAGATAATGTCTCCATATCTTCAAATCAAATATTACAGTAGCTAACTCAAGATCATGAGTAGGATAGTTTTTCTCATTAATTTTTAGCTGTCGTGATGCATAGGTAATAACCCTATCATTCTTCATAAGGACACAACCAAGTCCTTTCTTCGATGCATCACTACAAATAACGAATTCATCATTCCCTGATGGTAGAGTCAATATAGGAGCATTGACTAATCTTCTCTTTGGTTCTTCAAAACATTCTTCACACTATTTTTTCTAAAAAAATTACCCCTTTACATGCGAGCTTTGTTAATGGTTTAGCCAATTGGGTAAAATTTTGGACAAAACGCCGATAATAACCTGCAAAGCCAATAAAATTGTGTACCTTGGTTATACTCGTTGGTGCTGGACATTCCTGGATTTCTCTTGTCTTAGAATGATCAAAAGATATTCCATCCTTAGAGACAATATGGCCAAGAAAAGAGATCTCCTAAAGCCAGAAATCACACTTGTTAAACTTCCCATATAATTCATTTCTTCTAAGAGTCTTGAGGATAATGCGCAAGTGATTTTCATGATCTTTGTAGATTTTCAAGAATACCAAGATGTAATCAATAAATACCACCGAAAAATCATCAAGATATTCTTTAAAAACTCTATTCATTAGATCCATGAATACAAAGAGTGCATTAGTCAATCCAAAAGGCATTACTGTAAACTCGTAATGCTCGTACCTAGTTCGAAATGTTGTCTTCGGAATGTCTTCCTTATTCACACACAACTAATGGTATCCAGATCAAAGGTCAATCATTGAAAAGTATTGAGCTCCGTGAATTTGGTCAAATAAATCATCAATGTGAGGTAGGGTATACTTGTTATTTATTGTTATAGCATTGATTTACTTGTAGTCGATACATAACCTCATAAATCCATCTTTCATCTTAACAAAAAGGACATGGGATCCCTATGGAGAAACACTAGGGAAAATAAATCCTTTATTACTCAATTACTCTAGTTATTTATTTAGTTCTACTAATTTCACAGTGGCCATTCTATAAGGGGTCTTCGATATAGGCCTTGAACAAGTAATTAAATCAATGAAAAACTCAATTTCTAGTTCTGGAGGATGTCTAGGTAAATCTTCTAGAAACACATCAACATATTCTATCACAATTGGTACATCCTCTATTTGAACATTCCTTTCCTAACCGATAGTAATTTCATTCTCTTCCTCCCCAATAATTGAATTTAGTTGAGCTATTTGGGGTGGATCTAGATAAGAATTAGGTGGTGAAAATTCCACACTAAAGATAAGGTGTTCCTTATCATCATCATCAAAAACCATAACCTCTTTTTTATTATAATAAATCTTCGCATCATGGCCCGAAAGACAATCCATACTAAGGATTATATCAAATTCAATCATGGGTATGATGATGAGATCCGTAGATAAAGAACATTTATATGCTCTAATGGGGACTTATTCACAGAACCTTGTACAATGATACTTCCCTTAGGTTTTTTGACTTACAACTCCCTTGTTAAATAAAATTGGAAATATCTAATTTTCTTAGAAAACTTGGAAGATATGAAATAATGTGATGATCCAAAATCAAATAATGAATTTTCTAAACTTGAGGAAACCATTAAATTACATGCCACCATGTCTTTCGGAGATTATACCCCAGCAGTAGTAATAGCAAAATCTTGGCCTTGATCCCTTGGCCTTTTCTGAGGTAAGTTCCCCTGACACTTAGGACATTCATTTTCATAACATCCCATCTCCCTGTAGTTGTTGTATTGAACATCAGAAGATTCTTTCTTCCCCTTGAAATCATGAGCTTAGTGGCCTTTTTCACCACACTTGTAACAGGCTCCCATTCCCTTCCAGCAAGTACCGGGGTGTTTCTTCCCACATTTACTACATGATGGATATTCAACTTTTCCCTTCTTCCCCTTATTTCCATTTCCAGAGTGATCATCAGATCTCTTCTTCTCTTGCATTGCTTTAAAGTCATAAGACTTATAGAATTCCTTTTCAGTATTGATATCACATGAGACAATGTCTTCGTATGATGAGAAGGATTGTGAGACTAATGCTTGACAAGGAAATGGTTTTAACCCCTAAAATAAACGATCAATCTTACTCCTCAGTTAACGTATATAATCTGCTACATGCCTCGCTAACCTTGTAAAGTCATCTTCATACTTTGCGATATTCTCATCCTCCTTTTGTCTCAAACTCAAAAATTGCCTTTCCATATCTGCTCGATGGTCACGAGGAAAGTATTTTTCAAAAAACAGATCTTTGAACTCCTTCCATTCCATATTTGATACTTCATCATATTCTTTTGCATTTTGAATCAATGACCACCATTGGTCAGCATCTCCAGTGCGGTGGTAAACTTCCATGATAACTTTTTCCCTTTTGCTACTCCCCAAAGCCTGAAAAATTTTCTCTAGGGAACTTATCCATTGCTCATCTACCAATGGATTTGTACTCCCATTGAATTTTTGTGGTTATTGCCTCATGAAGCGATCTAACATTGTTCCTCCAGGCTGCGGATCCGTGTGCTCCATACGGGTATGGTTATTATTCATAACCTGAGTGAGTTTTCCCAGTATGGTGATTAGCTGATCAGCACCAGTTGTATCACCAGCTCCACTATAATTATCTTGAGTAGGAGGGAAATCTCTACATGGAGTGCATGAATTGATACAGTTTCTATTTCTTCCACTATGCACCATTTCTAAAAAATGGCATAAACTAGACCAATTAATGAATCAAAATACATAATTTCATATTTGTAAAACACTTAACATAAATTAAACTATTTATGGATATAATCCATAATCATAAAAAATTATTTGAGGAATTATATACTCATAAACCCTATATAATGGTTTATAATGAAATTAGATTTATCCAAAGAATATTCCCTGGGAGTGTCGTAACCAAGAGTGCAGTAAGGCCCGTCGTCGTTCACCAGTTCTCATTCGAGTCTAGCTCAAAGCGGTGTTTTCTGGTTTTACCCTTAGGTACATCTGTGCTAGAGCCACCTCTACCTGCTCTTATCTAGATAGTGATGTATTTCTTGGAAAACTCAAAAAATCTCTACAATACCAAAATTCTAGTAAGTTCTTCTATACTAATCCTCAAAGTCCATCTTGGGTTTATGTTCTCTAATCAGAGTTTATCTACATCTAGTTTACAGGGTTTGTACTAAACTTCCTCTGATACCAACTGCAACGCCCTGACCCCAGTAACCAAGAGTTGGTGCATTATTACATAACATTGGAATGATCACAAAAGACCAGGTCTTGAAAGACCGATTAGTTTAGTAGCCTTGGAATAACTAGATACATTCATAAAGATTACATTACATCATAAAGTGAAAACTACATCTACATCTTGTCTCCACACTCATATCCCCTTATACTATCCCTACAAGTCATTCATAAAATACTTCTTCACATCCTAGGAAAAATAAAACATTGAAAGGGGTAAACTCAAATGCCCATTAAGGATAACAATATAGAAGAAACATTAGTAAATAAACATAAACATTTAAGTCAATGTATAACTAAAACAAAAGATTTTTAAACTTGAACTTCTGCTTAATATGGAAAAGATAAAATGAAATAATTCCATTTACTTATTCACATGGATATTCTAATAGTTGAATAATCACATGAAATATAACTAACCACTTTCATACTGAAGGAATTCATAATTCCAGACTATCATAACCACATAGTCAAGGCTTTGTGCCAAGACTACAAATAAGAATTTGTCAAGGCCTTGTGCTAAGACACTACATTGTCTCATGAGACCTACCGATGCATCGAGGAGCTACAGCGGGCTCTACCCATCACTTATTAAGTCCAATGCATTTCTCATATGAATAGGTTTAAACATAACATAATCATTTGTATTAAAACTAGAATACAAAATGCCAATAATTTCTCTATAACCCATTAATGGTATAAAAATAACACATCCACATTCAAACATATCACAAAAACTTCAATACAATATGGAGGTTTTGTATCATAATAAATAAACTTCAAATAATCTTAAAATTCATCAAAGGATGTTGACATAGATGAAATCAAAACTATTTGAGAGAAATATCTCTTTTTTGAAATCATTTAAAAGTTGCATAGTTATAAAAGAAAAAATTTAATTTTAAAATATTCTTATATTCTTGTAAGGGGAGATTTGACGATTATATAACGGTATAAAATAGCCTCACCCTCCGTATAATTTAAAAAAAAGACATTCCTACCTTAATTCTATCGAAAAGGTTAAAAAGGACCTTATTTGGAAAACGACAGAAATATTCATGTATAAACTTCTTATAAAAAGTAAACCAGGGTATAAATGACTTTAACCCATAGTTTGTAAAATATTAATAATTATTTTAAATACATTTTTAAGAAACATGGATGTGGATGATAAAGAGGTTCCAGTAGATAATTGCATATAAACAACCTCGGATAATTAATAGATTGTGAAAAAACCCTTAACTTCTACTTTTCTTTGGTTGAGTGTAGGATAACCTCTTGAATAATGATAAAATAATTGTTATTAAATTATACAAGAATCATATAAATTAATATGATATCATATATGATCTTTAAAAATTGATTGTTAATAATATCTTAGTATTATAATCGTTTCGGCTGTTAAAAGAATCATTTTCCTTTATATTCTTTGTTATGAGAGCCGTATTTGTTATGTATGGGATTTATATTATTCATATTCAGAATTATAACATTTCCCTAAAAATTATTTTTAATCATCAAATTAAATTTAGTCTTGAATGGATTCGATGGGGAATGAATCTCATCATGTTCGTGGAGACGGTAATCCGTACGTACGCACGAGCGACAATATCATTCTTTTGATATTAAAATAATATTTAATTGAATGGTATATAATATATACATAATAACTATCATGTTATATTTATTATTTACATGAATTACACATCATTATTATACCCATCCAAATAATAATGTTTTGAATAACAATTACACCATGGTGTGGAGACGGTAATCCATACGTATGCACGTATAGTGACAAGTCATTCAAAGGATGGATAAAATACTTAATATGGTTGTACCATATTTATAATAACATCAGAGTATATATAAGATACTTGAGTCATTATTTTACAATGGGAATAAAAAAGACGGAAGAAGATGAAGAAAAAAGGAACTTGAAAGAGGGTGGTGAAAACATTACATCTTAATCGGGTTCTTCCCTTTGATTTGATAAAAAGGGATCCTTAGGATGGCTTTCTGACCAATATAAGCCCTCTAGGTAGAAGTTAGGGAAGTTTAGAGAATATTTGGGTAGGGTTTGGCTGAGAAAAAATTCTTTGAAGGTGTAAATTAGAGAGAAGGGGGAGTGCCCTTTTATAAGAGGGGTGAGGGGCACCTTTGGAAAAACTAGAAATATTATTTTATAATAAATTAATATTCAGTTTCTAAAGGCTATAATGTGGATTATTTAAAAGTTAAGGTGGGGATGGGCCAAAATACTTTCAACCAATAGATTTTAGATAGGATTGGGTCACTATATTAACCATATCATTTATATTTAACTCTTAGTTAAATAGTTTGACATTTACCATGTCTCTTTTTATTTTTATATTATATAGTTAATGAACTTACTAAATACATCCAAGATATCCCCCAAGTGGTCCATTAATGATAAAACTATCATGATATAAGTACTTTGGCCTAACCTTATATTTTTAGGAATATAATATCAATTAATAATATAATATTGTTTTTAAAAAACTCTTTTATGTCAATTTCGACACTATTGGGTATTTTGTTTTTGATAATTTCATAAATGCATTATTAATTCGAATTAAAATTTATTTAACCAATAATAATATGTCATATTAATCTTTAAAATTATTTGAATCCATAAAAAAACTCAAATTACATTTATTTTTATATTTATAATATCAGTTATTTTAATATTTCATTAATTATGTAATTACAGGATCACCATTGTGTCATAAATAAATAAAATTAATTAATGTATAAAAATTATAAATAAAATACCATTATGTAGAAAATATTTTTATCTTTCTAATTATTATTTATAATCGAATTTATCTTATGTATAACTCTATATTAAAAATGTTTTAGTTATTACATATTGATTATATCTCTTTTAACTATTCTTTGAATTAAATAATAATAAATGTCCTAATCTAATCCAAGTGGACCTAAATGATAATATTTTATTCCTAAGGTTGTTTCTGGTCGATATACACTATTATAATATAATTATGACATGTGTTAGGTTAATATTAATATCATTTTACCCTTAATTACCCTATTTACTTTTAACTGTGGTAAATAAAAGTAAAAAGTTAGTATTCACCTAAAAATATTTTTATCTAAATAAACCACATTTTACTCCTTGATATTAACCATGTATCTCGGATTTTCAAAATTTCACTCACAGAAGCGGTAAAATTAATTTTTATGTGAATTTCCAAATTCTCCTAGGAGGTGGGTAAAAGACGGTGAAAAGTTCAATAGACATTTTATATATCTAAAATTATTCTAAACTAACTCCAATGAATTAAATTGAACTTATATAGGTATTATGCATCTATTTTGACCTTAATTAAATTTAAATAGAATAAATAATTATTTAAATAAAAATTCAGTTTTAAACTATAACTCAGTGTTTTTTCACTATTCATCAAAAATTGAATGTTTTTAGAAAAATTCAAAAAATTCACCCTAAGCTTATTTCGATGTTCCGAATCCAAAAATGAAGTTCATTTTGAAAGATAAAATTTATAAAATTTCAAAAAGTGGGTATTACTATTCATAACGGCTAGTTTCATTGATTGTGGTTTGTGTTAGAACTCGAAGTTGCATACAACACATGCTACTGTATTATTCAATGAGAAGCGTACCATGGATGCTTAGGGTGTTACATTCCATCTTCCTAGTACTGTTAATCCTTCTCTAGGGTACCATGTCCCCTTCCTTGACATGAACATCCTATGGAAATCAATCATTGTTTCTACTAATGAGTAGTTGATTCCATCCCAATATCTGGTAACTTTTCTAATTAGCTACCACTTCTCCAGTGTGAGTAGTTCCTAAAAACATTTAAATATGACTTAGAGAACCACCAGAATGACACTCTAAAGAGGGTGGAGACACTAAATCAACTTGTGTAATAGACATCAACACTAGTAGAAATATAAATTAACTCATTCATGGGATGACTTCTAACTATCATGAATACATTCCAACTACTTCCATGATGATAGTTTTTGATACAGTGCTTCTTATCTCTAGAAGATGATATCCCACTTCTCTCTATAGAAAAATTTAGCTGATTCTCAAGGCCTCTCTAAGATTCTCTTCCATGGTGATTTTCTGATCCACCGTATCCAAAAAACTACTAAAATACAAAAAATTTTCCTACGAACTGATCTCATAGAAAATACAAATCTAAAATTATCTCACCCTTTATATATTATTATCTTTTAAATATGGAGAAAATTACATCAATTCAGTTAAACCTATAGAATAGTACACCACTGAGATGCCCTCATGTGTCAGATGCATTTCTTAACAATCCTTCCCATCCTTTGATGTCCTTATATAGAAGTGGGTCATGAAAATAACCTCAATTTCCTTCCAAGATAACTCCTATTACTACCCATATTTATTTCCAATATACCTGACACACTTCGATGGTCTAAGAAACATGTATGTATATAGAATCTTCATCTTATCTGTGTGTGTCTAGAGGTTCCTAAAGGTTTTCTCGACTGAATCAAACTAATAATTAGCTACCTAGGGACCACCCTCCCCAATTAAAATATGTGGATATTGAAGCTAAAACTCTCTTGTCATCTCAATCATCAATGGAATGGTGCACTTAATCTCACTTTACAATGATCACATGACCCTTATAGAGCTATTATAATGATGATCATCTATCTGATCCATGGGATATACTAGAATATATGGTTCAAATTTTATAGGGTCTTACTGAATTCCACTCTCTCAATTATCAACTAAAAGACAATGATAATGAATTTTCTATACAAGAGAAACCCAGTCCATAGAACAATAAAAAAGAAAAGGTCAACCTCAATAGATGACAAAAATTGTGAACCATTGGCTAGTGGTATCTCTAAAACATGTCTTACAAGGGTCTTAGCTTAACAGAGAATCTATTTCATTTTCATTTATTAGATATACCATGTATGTTAATTTATTGTTTTTATAGGAACTTGTATATCACACATAATAATTTTATCCCTTGTATAAATAGGAAATGTCAAGAGATATCCCTATTTGACTATCATGGTGTCTACATACTCATCTAGCTCTATATCAGTCCATGAGTAGAAATATCAAGAAACAATATCATCATGAAATAATAACAACACACAACATGTGAGTCACCCTTGTTGAAATAACAACAATTGTAACAAGAGAATATCATGAACAATAATCCCAGCCTTAGGAACTCGAAATATCACCAGTATATGGGTTAGATACTCCCTTGCATGATCACATTAGTTTGTCTAGAAAAAATCATGACCCCTTTATACATATTCCAAATAGTAAATAAATATGTAAATAAAAAACCATCTCTGATACCACATTATAATGTCACAAGATCTGGCACTCTCTTACGTGGGTAATAAATATAGTTACTGAACCTCGAGAACACCTCCCCAATAATAATGCTTATTGACTATCACTGGAGTTGAGATGAATGTTATGAAGAAACTATAAGCCCCTAGTACATTGTTAAATCTTAGTGGAAAAAAATATAAATAAATATCAGAGTAATTGAAATATTAGAAATAGTGAAATGTAAAATGTAGAATTGAAATAAAAAACTAATAAACCCATAATAATGAACCATGTAATAAAACGATGGATGTATCTAAACGTCAAAGAGATAAAAATTAAAATAAAAGAATCATATGCCACAAATAATCTCAAAAACCTGAGTCTTGAACCCCATGTCGAATGCATCTCCAAATTGAGACCCATCCAACAAGCCACGATCAGAAACATGGTCCCTTCCCATTTTCCAACCCTACATCCATGTAATCATCTCAAGAACCAATAAGTTGTTATTAATACTTATTAGGATGAAAACAACCAGTCTAAATGAAATAGTTTTGATAATAAGTGCATGAAATATAGTAATAAACTTGTGTATTATTTAATTAATTAATACAATCCATAAATCAACATATGTTGACACTATGCAATAATTTATCAGAACATGTATTAAAACCATTCCACCTATTACCAAAACCCCTCGAACAATCACATAAATAGGAAACCCATTTATTTAATCATTTCATCCTTTGGGAAAATACCTATATACAATCATTTCAGCGTTAATTGGGTCAAACCAGTTACAAAAGGATTTCATCCTCTGGGAAAATCAATATATATAAGAATTTTAAAATCACTGGGCATATCCCTGCATGTATACATCCTCACACCACCAGGTATAGCCCTATAAAAAATCATTTTATAATATACTAGGCCATACCCACAATAGAATCATGATAGATTCAACTCAATAAGTCCTGACAAAAAATATTTCACTATATCACATCATAAGTCTCAATGGTCAATTATGAAAATAACTATTTATATTCCAATTATACATGAATTTATATGTCAAATTATCAGCAGTCATATGAATTTCCCATAAACTATTATCAATTTAATTCTTTATCAGTAAATCACCTAATATCACATAATGCTAAAAAAACAATAATCAACTATCCAATTCATTTTTAATCAAATGGTTCACACACCTAATTGGTAGCCATAGGCTAGGATTCAACTCCCATGAATCCAAAGAAATCCATTGAATATTCCAATTTTTTGTTTTCCCATCATTCCCCATTCATTTAATTAGTGTTAAAAATTTAGTGGTGGAATCATAGTATAGTAGATTATAAATAATTAACAGGCCATAGTGTTATAATTTATACAACCTACCATTATATAATGATTACGAAATGCTTCCAACCTGATTTTCCCATAACAAAAGAGGTGAGGAAGATCACAAGAAGGAACCTATATCACACAATAATGATTTTAAACCCCAAAATATATGTGGTCAATTGATTTACACTATAAAGATGGAGAGAATTATAAAAAATGAAAAACCCTTTGAGAAAACATTACAGTTTTCTATGAATAAAGGATAAGGATCCTAATATTTCTAAGAGTTCCTTAGGATTCATTTCATGTATTAGTTATTTAATTGTTACACTAAAAAAACAATTTCCCTACTCAAAATTTACACATAAAAAACGTGAATTTAAACATATAAACAGTTTATGCCCTTAACTTGTTCTCGGTCTTTACTCATTTATTAGTATCTTCCAATTGGTTGTTACACATCTTCATAGTCATTTACATGGCATGTAAATTCCCTATAAAAAAATTTCATCCTAGATAATTAAAGAGAACTAGAACCACCTCTTATGCCTTCCAAATTTATGGAAAACCCTCAAAATCCAATTTATCATTTTTATACCATGACTCTATTAATTCAGACGAACTTATATCCCAAAATATTATGTAATCTTCCCAAAAATATCTCCCATTATTCATACAATACTCATCATACAAGGTTTAAATACAATGGAAGCCTAAAAAATATATCTTTGATGAAATACTCAAATGGGGACATACCTAGAAAAATTCGGGATCATACAGGTTAAGACATTTATAAAAAAATTATAAGTAGTTATATGAAAACTCTAAGAAGTTACAACGAAAAAAATTACCAATCCTTTAAATAATTTCTTATATTTTGGATTACATGTTATCGGGTTTCCAAACCACAAAAAGACCCACACATGCATTACATGTGAACGTTACACACTCATGAAAAGTCTATCGTTGATCCACCAAGTCGTTACATAGTGACCATTGTCTAGGTACCCAATGGAACATTCATTACTTTGGGTCACATCCCCAAATAAAATCATGCACATTATTTATGATAAATTAAATTCCAAATAATTTCATAAAAAATAATTCTTTCATGGAAATGTTTCATCAATCAAAAATAATTATGTTAAATGGAAGAATATTTTAAAAATTATAACAATGTATTTATTCAAATGACATCCTATATCAAAAATTTAAAAGAATGATGAAAACAAATGTTTTTAATACTAGTATTGTAGAAATTTTCCACAATGAAATAAAGGAAAAAATCTAACAAGTTATTCCATCAAGTTCTTGAATAGTAAATATGAGGGAGCATCCACCTACCACTAAACTAAGGGACAATGAAAATAATGACACTGAGATCTTAAATATCTGAAATTGAAATGTCTTTCCATAATAATATTCGACCATATTTGATCAAAAATACCATTATAAAAAATATATATCCCTAATATAAAAATATTTGTGCTTCTAAGAGATATGAGAGGAGTGGATATAAAAAGAATAGAAAATAATGAGTACTTGCTGATGAATCTGTATCTCGAATATGCGTTGATTTGAAAATATTTATATCTTGATCATATGGAATAGCCTTTGGAGCTTATAGAGAAGGTGGAATTTTATTCTGGTGAGAATAGTTCCAAATTAGTACTATAGGTCCTTAATCTAAATTAAACCACAAATAATAGTTCATTAACCGAATATCCCATTTTTAGGGCACATGGTTGGTCATGTCGTGCACTAACAATACATGTGATACTAGGAAAGCCCAGTAACATCATAGTTTGGTTTTTATTGTTTTTAAAATTATGTTATAACCATGTTGAGATATTATCTTAATCCCATAACCAACATGATTTACTTACATGGTCATATAATACTTTCATTTACCATAATTTTCCTTACATTTTCCTTGAAATAGTTTCCACTGGGAACATTCATTTTCTATCCAAACCTTATGATAATTGTGCACCTACCTAGTGAACCAAAAAAATTAATGTTTTATTGGAAGTGGTGAAGGGTTTTAACTAATAGGGAACAAACTTTAAAACACCATAAATACCTCCATAGAATTCCAAAACCTCCCTGAATCACCCAAAACAGAACCCAATCATTATATAAGCTAAAATTACATTTAAAATTAAAAATTCCCTAAAACAATGGGTTCTACTAGTGGAATATTGTAAAAATTAGGTACATCATCATCTATCCCTCCTATTACCATATATCCCCTCTCTATATAACTATCCTCACAACATCATCGGGTACATCACATCCTACACCATCACCTTCCATAATCATATTAACCTCAAGGAAACACGTCTACTATACTACAAAATAGATGAGTGGGGAATATGGGTCTATTATCGATTATCCCTCCCTAACATGGGTATTAGGGAAAACATATTGGACCAAAATATTTTTCCTAAGTATAACGTACTCAAAATATGTCTCGTCTATTTTTAAATCACAAAAAAATGATTTGTATAGTAGTTGCACAAAAATACCAGCCTATGAGTACATATAAATATCACTATAAAAATTCAACTTTTACACCACTTCATTACCACAAACCTTCCACAACTGTCACTTATATTATGTCACCAACCATTCAATAACCACACAAGATATCCCTAGCAACCTTATAGTATTCCATTTTTGATTATTCACTCACCCAATTCTGGGTTTCCATATTATACTCATTAATCCATTTTACCATATTTAATGAAAACCAAATCTTATCCATCTCCCACTGTTATTCTCATCAATTATTCCATCATCTCTAGTATTTATGTTATAGAAACAGCCTCTAACTATTCATATCAATCAAATACCCTTATCTAGTTTTAAATTTACACCAAACCATTTGTTTCATTCAAACCCCATCCATGTGATATGATATTTTAATTTCACTCCATACCATATTTCTCATCAACAGTAACAAAAAACACATCATATAACAACTACAACACATTTAATACCTATAAAAATATTAATAAATTATCCTACTTCCTATAATAAACAACACATTGGTGAATATCATCATCATTCAAGTACTGATTATTCATACATATAATTTAATTAGTATATATAATTATAATCCATCTATGTGATATATTTTTTGGAAATAAAACACTAACAAATATCATACTTTAGGGGATAGACAATTACCAACATTAAAGGGGAATACAATAACAAATCAAATAGACAAAAACACTCATTAAATTAAAATTACTATATATCGTTGTGAAAATATCAAAACATGGGCATCAAATTTTTCTATAAAATTTTTTATTTCATTTACTACCAAATTTTTCACTATTGATCATGATATTTTTTTTATAATAGCATTAGAAACAACAATGCATGGAATAATAAGGAAATGTGAATATAATACACGTGCAATACTTTTATGTTTTATTTTACATCATTCCAATTATTCTATTTATTATATAAAATCATACCAATTATTAATGGAGAAAAGGGCATGATAAACTCAAATTTTTTTGAAATAAAAGTGAGAGATTTTCTTGAACCCCCAACTTCATGGGGTTTCACTTGCTACTCTACTAAAAATATGAGATAGAAAATACTAACAAATCTAGGAAAATATAAAATGGTTCTCTGATCAAATTTTTGGAGTCTTATAAATATCAATTGGAATAAGAAAATGGTTTTTAGAAAATACCAATACCATTTTTACAGTTATTCCTAGTGACATATAAAATCTCTCTAAATTTAATTTAATGTCATTTAGCTTTAATTTAATTCCCCCACCTGAACCATTTAAAATACTTATAATATATAATTATTCTAGTTTCTTTCCATTTTCATCATAAACAAATTAAATTTAAGGATTTTTAATCACTCTTTAAATTTACTTTCATTAAAATCATTCCAGATTGATTTAAAGGGGAAAGGTTATTTACTTGAAATACGATACCCATATAAGAAAAAAGGAACCACATCAATGAAATATTATTTAACCTCATATAGTTGGAACATACATGAAAGCACCATGAACCAAATGTGAGAGTGATTATCTATATGTTAGACAAAAGGTAATTGATGTATCCTTTATATATGTGACATATTTCCCACCCAAATTTTATATTTCTTTATGTAATATATATATATATATATATATATAGTTCTCATCCAGACATAACTCCTATATAACCATCATGTGGATACATCCACATTATGGAATCACATAACTCATCCATTGTAAGAAAGATAAAATTAACTTCCACCACTACCATATCCTATTATGTAGTAGGGTGGTATTTCATTAAACATTTTGATATACCACATAATAACCCACAACATAGAGACACCTTACTCCCTATTTATTCCCTCCATCCAAAGATCATCCTCACTATTCCCTCACACATTGACATGCCCTCAGTGAATTGGGTGGTTCCCTTTAATGTTTTACGTAGAAGTATTCAAAAATATAGAATCCCTATAAAATGGAATTCAATTCTATCTCACTTCCCATGGTGCAGCCAACACTTCAGAAAATTTATAAAATAATCACCCCCTTTAAAAAAGTAGAAATCACTAGAATAAATACCAAGTTAGGAGTCAAAAATTCTATACATTTACACGTTATGATGCTCTTGGACTCTTTCTCATTGGGAAAAGGTGGAACATACCTTCAAACAGTAATCAATATCTAGTAACATCTCAAGGAACCCTTGGATAAATAATTGAATATAGAAAATATAATAACCTTCCAAAAAATTCAATAACGTATTATAATATCATTCATAATTGATATATCATACAACAGTATTAGTAATTGTGTTATCACCCTACATGCAAGATTTATAATTATTTGACTTCTGAAGACAAAATCTTATCTAAACCACCAATGCATTGGATTTTTTGAAAAATATATATTTGTATTCCAAAGGGTGAGATATATCATATTCCAATAATAAAAAATAGAAAACTCTATTCTTGGTTATTCAGCTAATGCCAAATCACTATTGACACAACCAGTGTATTCAACCACACTGTGATCAAATATCATCAGGTTTTTTGATATATTTGATTGTTTTACATCCATGATAAATATTAATGATGATATCAAATATAAATACCAATAAAACATTCTATAATAATAAATATCCATGGACACGTAAAACTTGTGGAATTTTTATAGGTGATACTTCCCCCAATGATTTACCCTCTTGGAGTTCACGAAGTGTGAATGTAGAGACCCTAAGATTGACGTACATAGACATTACATTACTTTTGCGGAATACTTAGTACATAACAAAAACATACACACAAGGACTGTAATAGTTTAGTGTCTTTGGAAACTCGGAATATAATCTTCTAATCGTGGTGAAAAATCTTCAACATCTCCCATAAAGATCTTCTTTTTTTAAACCTAAATCCTTTATTTATGTCCTGGGCAAAAGAAAACATAAAAGGGTGAGCTCAAATGCTCAGTAAGGGTAAACAAAAGAAATATCAATCACGTCATATTCATAAGAACATATCTTTTGGAAATATTAACCTGCAAAAGAGATCATAATTTCATAACATGGGATAAATAATAGTAGTGAAATGCAATCCCAATAATCATAAATTAAAACATTAAACTTTGTTTCATACACACATAATCATATAGAATCATTTCTTATTAGTCAAGACTCATTGCCAAGACTATCTTAGTGGAAAAATTCCCATTCTGAACCGAGTTCACTCTTCATTTCAGTCCTGTTTCACTAAACCGGTATAACCTACCATTCCAGCCATGTCTATCTCATGAGATATAAAATATTTACCCAATGAATTGGATTGAGATATAGGTCCTACCCATCTCATAATTATACCATTCTTATGTGTTCCACAAAATCATAAACCATACATCATAGCATAACCCATGTAATAAAAATGGGATTTTTAAACAACATGACATCATAAAACAATTCATATAAGATAAAGGATTCATAAAAATATTTCCATCACAACATAATAAAATCCATGTAATAATAGGGATAGAAACATAACCCTATATTATCTTAGATGGAAAATAATTTTGATAAAACACTTGAACTGCATTCTTGAGGAAAATATCCTTTCTACTTCAAAAACACTTTTCCTTTCTTTACATGTCATACAATTATAAACTAAAAGAATTTGATTAAAAATAAACTTGAAAACTTTTAAATAAATCTTATTGGAAATAATTTTTAAAAAAATCCATTCATGCCCTATAAGTTAAAAAAATATTCTTCTCGTACTTTTGTCGGAAAAGTCAAAAAGTACCTCGTACGAAAAACGACAAAAGATTCCTTTCATATCTTTTAATATAAACTCACCAAAGGGTAAAACTGGATTTAAACAATTTTAGGTGGATGGAAATAAGATTACATATTGAGGAAACATGGATGTGGATGATAAAATACACCCCATTCAATACCAAAGTATAAACAATCTCGTATAAAAATGAGATTGTGATATTTCCCTTACCTTAGGTCCAATTTGCTTCGTAAGTGTCCACACCTCCTATATAATGATTTAAATAATGTTATTGACTTATTCCAGAATCATACTTATTGTTATGATATCATATATGGTCATATTCTTAGCTTATTATTAGTAATATTTCATTACTACTTGTTATTCGGGTGTTTATTACTTTTCTGTTCTTATGCGTGTTTGTCGAATAAATTCTTATTCTTCTCTTTAGGTTATAGATACCTCATTTACAGAATGGTATTATTGTAATATATATCATATTAATTCATTAAATTCATTTATATAATCATTATGCAATGAAGATCATGTAGAACGAATCACATCACATCATGGAGACGGGATTCCGTACGTACGCACGAGCGATGATAGCATTCCCATGATCGTGGAATTGTATTGGAGTGTATGTATACTATTTCATAATCAATATAACTTTTTAATAGTCATATATAGTCATTATTGACACAATTATACCCATCCAAGTAAGGTGGTGGTGGAAAATAGTTTACCCCACGGCGTGGAGACGATATTCCGTACGTACGCACGCGTGGTGATTTCTTTTTCCGTAGGATGGATAGATGGTGAAATAGGGTTTTTAATACTTATAATAACATATCAGTATATGAGTGATACTGATGTTATTACTTCATAATTAAAAAACTAAAGAAGAATAAGTTGAAGAAAAAATAAAGATGAAAGAATCGGTAAGAGACATTACCTCTTCTTTGAAGTGCTTCTTTGAGACCTCCTTTTAGGATACTAAAATATGTCTTTGAAGAAGACCAGAACCTATAGGATGTTTCTAGGGAAGTGTGGAGGAGAAATTTTCAGGGCTTTGTCGAGCTTTAAGGATCAAAGTGGTGTGAGGAAGAGGGAGGAGGAGGTGCCCTTTTATAAGGGAGGAAAGGGGCACCTTTGGAATAACTAAACATATTATTTTATTATAAAGTCAAATTCGGTTTCTAATATCTCCAAATTGATATATTTCTACGATTAGGTGCGTAGGGGTCGAAATATTCTCATCCAATAGAATTTAGACAAGTTTAGGTATCAATTTTAACCTTATCATTTAGATTTAACTTTAAGTTAGATAATTTAACTTTTACCGTGTCTTCTTGTTTTCTTACACTATAAGGTTAATAAACTTACTATATCAAGCCAAAAGAACCACAAGTTGTTTATTATTAATATATATAACTGTATCTATGTTATTTGGACGAACCTTAGATTTTTTGGAATAAAATAACAATTAATAATTTAATATTTGTTTTAAAAACTATTTTATGTCAATTTTGACACTATTTTGTAATTGATTTTTGTGAAACTCATAAAAGATTTATTAGTCATAAATAAGTTAATTAAATCAATAATAAAATGTCATATTAACATATACAATTAGCTTAAGTCATAAAAAGTCTTAAATTACATTTATTTGGGTATTTATAACATCAATTATGTCAATATTTCATTAATAAGACAATTACTGCATCATCTTTGTGTCATAATAAATGATACTTATTTAATCCATTAAATTCTAAATAAATTCCTATGATGTTTATAATTGTATTAGATTTCTGGAGACTATTCATGTTCGATGTTTCATGAAGTTTATCACAAAATTAAAATTATTATACTTATAAGATTTAAGAAAGTGACATGTTGTCACATTCTTTGGTTTTAATAATAATTAAATTTTTTTCATATACAAAAGTCCATTAAATGAATCTAATCCGACCCTTAGGTGATATGGGTCGACGTTTAGTCATCCAATAGGATTTTGACATGGGTTAGGATAATTTTATAATATTATATTTACCCTTAATTACCCGATTTACCTTTAACTGTGGTAAATAAAATTTACCATAGTTACTATTCATAATTCCCAAAAATAAAAAGTATCTTATTAACATAATTTGTATCCACTGATTCAAAATATGGAATCCATTTTTCAAAATTCAATACACAAAAGTTGCAGAAATTAAATTAAAATTAATCTCGTTGTCGAAAGAAAACGGGTTTTTCTTTAAAACATTGCAAAAGATTGAATTGATTTATTCTACGAATTCAAGGTAGAATCAATGATAACGACATACATTATATTAAATGGTAAAATTATATTCTATTTATACTTTAAAACCATTCAATATTATAATTTAACCATATATATTATTGCGTTGAAAAAAGTTGTTTTTAATTAAAATATAGCGTGTTTTTACTATTCATCAAAATATGAAAGTTACCAGAATAATATGAAAAATTTATCCAAAGTAATTATTTATTTTATGATTCCAAAGAAGAATTTTATTTTGTCAAATTTAACTTATAAACATGTTAAAAACTATATTTAAAGTGGGTTCGCCATCGAATGGCGGCAAAACTGTATTTTTTTAAAAATACTTATTTTAACCGAAAAATTTATTTTGTTCTTATACCATGTTCTATAAAATGTGTAAGACAAATAATAATGTTATAAGATTCAAAATTTAGTTAATAATATTCATAACTTCAAGTTCGTAATAATATTATAATAATATATCGTTGTTTAGTAAAACCCGGTATTGCGTACAACACACGCTATCGAGGAAGGTTGTGATTGCTTGTAATGCAAGCCAAGTCAGGGTTGCGGGCTGTGCAAGAATCCTTCGTTGTTTCATATAACATAATCCAACCATATTTCATTTATACATTGAATATATATATATATATATACTCAATGTTGCGTAGAATAACTATTATCAAAATTGTGTGTAACACGATCCAAGAATAGTGTTGCATATACTGCAAGCTAATACGGTGTTGTGTATAGCGCAAGGTAATCTTGGTGTAGCATACAACACAAGACATTAATGAAATTAAAAAAAATATTTTTCATAAAATCTCGGGGTGTTACATTCTACCCCCCTTAAAATGAATTTCTCCCTCGAAATTCGTCAGGGTTATAAATGGTTTACTACTGGAAAGTTTCTTTAATAGAAACCCACATGGTAAAAAGGAATACAAAAATATGGATTTAAAAACTAATGTATGAAATGTAACGGTTACCGAAATTAACTCATCACTGGGTTTCCACATAGGAGAACATAGGTGAAAATATGGATATGGAAGAAAAATCTAACCATCAAGTTCTGGGGAGAGTGGTAGAGAACATGGCTATGAAAAAGACAACAATCACAAAGCTATTGATGTGTGATGATCTAAGGTACCATCTGATTAATCAGATATAAGGGAACTAGGACAACATTTTTGGTTTTCAAGATCATTTCCCTAAAGTTGATGAAATTGGAATTAGAAGAAATACTTTCATGATTTTGGTATAGTCTCACTGTTAGTCATTCTTTGGACAATTTCCACTTTATCTCTTAAAGAAATGAAGTTGAATTTGTCATTCGTGATGTGTTAGCAGATCATGTGATAGAATGAGGGGTCATTCCATCTGTCTCAAAAAAGATTAGAAAAGTTATCAAAAAAAAACGTAAGTCCATCTATAGTGAGATTAATCATATATGGTTCCTAAAATGGACTTATACTTCTTATATTATACTGCTTAATATAATAAAACTAGTTTCTACTCAACAGGAACTTTCTGTAGGCCAGTGGTAGGCGATAAAGGCCAGTCGCACTTCGGTTGTGGGTTCGATTCCCACAGCCTTGTCCGACACGATGGGTTGTCGCCCATCCTACAGGTTGTCCTTTTTATAAAGCTATATTACTATAACATCTCATCAACAATATCAAAAAAAAAGTTTTATCCTTAACCAATACTAACTTATGTCCAACATAATCTATTCCAATCATTAGGCTAATCTAAAATACTTCAGTCCAAGCTCATAGTATGAAGAAAATGATCACGTGAATGCCATCGTTTATCCCCCATATATCATAATATATGTCTTGTTGGTCAATTTACAAACATGTGAATACCTTAATCACGTATTCTCTTGAAGAATGAATACCCATTGAACCTAAGTGAAAACATGAATGCAGTTAAAAGTTAACACTTTCCACATAGAAAAATCCTCATAATTCTATATACTCAAACCATGATATCACTTAGTCCTTATATCAATCATGAGCTCATGAATACTATCAAACATATTAGATTCTCTTTATCCCTTCATTATGTGCATATCATCTGCTTTCCAAAAATATTTCAACCGCTTTTCATGGTTACCGATGCCATAAAATTATTGAAAACCACAATAGACCAATACATAAATATTCCAATATTCCACAATACTATATACAACATTATTCTGGAATCCCATTACATAAACACTTAATCATTCCACCACATCGTTGTCATATTCAACATCGCCAATGGTGATCGCATGTGACTTCCCTTTGTCCTTTGCCTTAAGTGGTTGCTTATGTCGATCATCACTAACACTTGGATTAGGGCATTTATTAGAATAATGCCTCATTTCCTTGCACTTGAAGCATTGAAGTGTAGTAGGATCATTCTGTGTATCCCTTCCTTTGTTTGCATCATTAGGCATCTTCTTCCCATCATTGTGGCATTCAAATGCTCGATGACCTTCTTTTCCACATTTGAAACAGTTACTTGTCCCTTTAAGACAATCTCCACCATGCTTCTTTCCACACTTTGAGCATAAGGAAACATTCATCTTCTTATCACCATTATTCTAAGATTTCTCCTTGAACTCCATATTTAGTTTCTTGTCAAAACATTGAGATGGATAAGTAACACCAACTTCCATTTCTACCTTGATAGCACAACCCACAATTTCTTCATAGCTATTGAAGTCTCTTATAGCTAATTCCCTTCGAAGATTTGGTTTTAAGCCACTGAAGAATCGATCAACTTTACTTTCCGGTTGGATGATAAATCCAGATGCATACCTTGCAAGCCTTGTAAAACTCGCTTTGTATATACCAACAGATTCATCATCCTTTTTCTTTAGTTCAAGAAACTCCTTCTCTATCTTTGTTCGAAGAATACGAGGTAAGTACTCATTGAAAAATATGTTCTTGAACTCATCCCATTCCATGGAATCAATTTCATCTCTTTGCCTCGTATTCTTGATAAGATTCCACGATTTATCATCTTCACCTTCCAAACGATATACTGCGAAGATGACATTATCATGTTCAGAACATTGAAGAACTAAAAATATCTTTTCAGTGGTACTGATCCATTGTTCAACAACAAGTGGATCAGAAGGCCCACTAAAAGAAGGTGGATGTTGCCTCATGAAGGACTCAATAGAATGTTGTTCCCTACTCTGCTCATTTGGAAGTCCAGAATGATTCATAGCTTGTGTAAGTATAGCAATAAGATTTTTCACTCCATCTCCCATAATAATTGTTTGTTCAGGAGGACAATCATTGCATTGTCCATTACATTGATCAACACGGTTCCTTCGGGTTCCATCCATCGTCTAAAACCCAAAAATAATAGTGTGAGAGGCAAAAATCATGCTAGGGAAAACAACATAATAAAGGGGGAGTATCCGCAATATCTAACATCTTAGGTTAAATTCTATGATTGTTACCTTAGTTCTAGGATTGTATCCTATACGTATAATTATCCTTAGAGACATCCCTAGACATACCTTAGAAATATATTTAGGGATCTCACTAACGTTTTCACATCCTAGTTTCCAAAGGTTGACTAAACCTTTCCGTTGATACCAACTATAGAGACTCTAATCTTGACATACATAGACATTACATTACTTTTTTGGAATACTTAGTATATAACAAAAACACACACACAAGGACCGTAATAGTTTAGTGTCTTTGGAAACTCGGAATATAATCTTCTAATCATGGTGAAAGATCTACATCATCTCCCATAAAGATCTTATTTTTTTAAACCTAAATCCTTTCTTTATGTCCTAGGGAAAAGAAAACATAAAATGGTGAGCTCAAATGCTCAGTAAGGTTAAACAAAAGAAATATCAATCACGTCATATTCATAAGAACCTATCTTTTGGAAATCATAACCTGCAAAAGAGATCATAATTTCATAACATGGGATAAATCATAGTAGTGAAATGTAATCCCAATAATCATAATTTAAAACGTGAAACTTTGTGGAATACACACATAATGATACATAATCATTTCTTATTAGTCAAGACTCATTTCCAAGACTATCTTAGTGGACAAAGTCCCTTTCTGAACCGAGTTCACTCCTCGTTTCAGTCCTGTTTCACTGAACCGGTATAACCTACCATTCCAGCCATGTATATCTCATGAGTTATAAAATCTTTACCCAATGAATTGGAGGGAGATATATGTCCCACCCATCTAATAATGATACCATTATTATGTGTGCCACAAAATCATAAACCATACATCATAGCATAACCCATGTAATAAAAATGGGATTCTTAAACAACATGACATCATAAAACAATTCATATAAGATAAAGGATTCATAAAAATATTTCCATCATAACATTATAAAATCCATGTAATAATATGGATAGAAACAGAACCCTATATTATCTTAGATGGGAAATAATTTTGATAAAACACTTGAACTCCATTCTTGAGGAAAATATCCATTCTACTTCAAAAAAACTTTTCCTTTCTTCACATTTTATACAATTATAAACTAAAAGAAGTTGATTAAAAATAAACATGAAAACTTTTAAAGGAAACTTATTGGAATTTTTTTAAAAAAAAATGCATTCATGCCCAATAAGTTAAAAAATATATTCTTCTCGTACTTTTGTCAGAAAAGTCAAAAAGTACCTCGTACAAAAAACGACAAAAGATTCCTTTCATATCTTTTACTATAAACTCACCAAAGGGTAAAAATGGATTTAAAAAATTTTAGGTGGATGGAAATAATATTACATATTGAGGAAACAAGGATGTGGATGATAAAATACACCCCATTCAATACCAAAGTATAAACAATCTCGTATAAAAATGAGATTGTGATATTTCCCTTACCTTAGGTCCGATTTGCTTCGTAAGTGTCCAAACCTCCTGTATAATGATTTAAATAATGTTATTGACTTATTCCAGAATCATAGTTATTGTTATGATATCATATATGGTAATATTCTTAGCTTATTATTAGAAATATTTCATTACTACTAATTATTCGGGTGTTTATTACTTTTTTGTTCTTATGCGTGTTTCTCGAATAAATTCATATTATTATCTTTAGTTTATAGATACCTCATTTACATAATGGTATTATTGTAATATATATCATATTAATTTATTCAATTCATTTATATAATCATTATGCAATGAAGATCATGTAGAACGAATCACATCACATCGTGGAGACGGTATTCCGTACGTACGCACGAGCGATGATATCGTTCCCATGATCGTGGAATTGTATTGGAGTGTATGTATACTATTTAAGAATCAATATCACTTTTTAATAGTCGTATATAGTCATTATTTACACCATTATACCCATCCAAGTAAGGTGGTAGTGGAAAATAGATTACACGACGGCGTGGAGACGGTATTCCGTACGTACGCACGCGCGGTGATTTCTTTTTCCGTAGGATGGATAGATGGTGAAATAGGGTTGTTTAAAACTTATAATAACATATCATTATATGAGTGATACTGATGTTATTACTTCATAATGAAACAAATAAAGAATAAGAAGAAGTGGAAGAAGAAATAAATATGAAAGAATCGGTAATGGACATTACCTCTTCTTTGAAGTGCTTCTTTGAGACCACCTTTTAGGGTACTAAAATAGGTCTTTGAAGAATAAAAAAACCTCTAGGATGTTTCTAGGGAAGTGTGGAGGAGAAATTTTCAGGGGTTGGGCGAGCTTGAAGGCTCAATGTGGTGTGAGGAAGAGGGAGGAGGAGGTGCCCTTTTATAAGGGAAGAGAGGGGCACCTTTGGAATAACTAAAAATATTATTTTATTATAAAGTCAAATTCGGTTTTTAATAGCTCCAAATTGATATATTTCGAAGATAAGGTGGTTAGGGGTCGAAATACTCTCATTAAATGGAATTTAGACAAGTTTAGGTATCAATTTTAACCTTATCATTTAGATTTAACTTTAAGTTAGATAATTTAACTTTTACTGTGTCTTCTTGTTTTCTTACATTATAAGGTTAATAAACTTACTATGTCAAGACAAAAGAAACCCAAGTTGTTTATTATTAATATATATAACATTACCTAAGTCATTTGGACGAACCTTAGATTTTTAGGAATAAAATAACAATTAATAATATAATATTTGTTTTAAAAACTATTTTATGTCAATTTTGACACTATTTAGTAATTGATTTTTGTGAAACTCATAACAGATTTATTAGTTAGAAAAAAGTTAATTAAATCAATAATAACATGTCATATTAACATATAAAATTATTATAATTCATAAAAAGTCTTAAAGTACATTTATTTAGGTATTTATAACATCAATTATGTCAATATTTCATTAATAAGACAATTACTACATCATCTTTGTGTCATAATAAGTGATAATTATTTAATCCCTAAAATTCTAAATAAATTCCTATGATGTAGATAATTGTATTATATTTCTGCAGACTATTCATGTTCGATGTTTCATGAAGTTTATCACTAAATTAAAATTATTATACTTATAAGATTTAAGAAAGTGAAATGTTGTCACATTCTTTGGTTTTAATAATAATTAAATTATTTTCATAGAAAAAAGTCCATTAAATGAATCTAATCTGACCCTTAGGTGATATGGGTCAACTTTTAGTCATCCCATAGGATTTTGACATGTGTTATGGTAATTTTATAATATTATATTTACCCTTAATTACCCGATTTACCTTTAACTATGGTAAATAAAATTTACCGTAGTTACTATTCATAATTCCCAAAAATATAAAGTAGCTTATTAACATTATTTGGATCCACTGATTCCAAATATGGAATCCATTTTTCCAAATTCAATACACAAAAGTTGCACAAATTAAATTAAAATTAATCCCGTTGTCGAAAGAAAATGGGTTTTTCTTTAAAACATTGCAAAAGATTGAATTGATTTATCCTACGAATTCAAGGTAGAATCAATGCTAATGAGATAAATTATATTAAATGATAAAAATATATTCTATTTATACTTTAAAACCATTCAATATTATAATTTAACCATATAAATTATTGCGATGAAAAAAGTTGTTTTTAATTAAAATATAGTGTGTTTTTACTATTCATCAAAATATGAAAGTTACCAGAATAAAATGAAAAATTTATCCAAAGTAAATTTTTATTTTATGATTCCAAATAAGAATTTTATTTTTTCAAATTGAACTTATAAAGATGTCAAAAACTAGATTCAAAGTGGGTGCACCATCAAAAGGTGGAAAAACTGCATTTTTTTAAAAATACTTATTTTACCCGAAAAATTTATTTTGTTCTTATACCATGTTCTAGAAAATGTGTGAGACAAATAATAATGTTATAAGATTAAAAATTTAGTTAATACTATTCATAAATACTAGTTAATAATAATATTATAATAATATATCGTTGTTTAGTAAAACCCGGTATTGCGTACAACACATGCTATCGAGGAAGGTTGTGATTGCGTGTAATGCAAGCCAAGTCAGGGTTGCGTGCTGTGCAAGAATCCTCCGTTGTTTTGTATAAAATAATCCAACCATATTTCATTTATACATTGAATATATATATATATATACTCAATGTTGTGTATAATAACTATTGTCAAAATTGTGTGTAACATGATCCAAGAATAGTGTTGCGTATACTGCAAGCTAATACGGTGTTGCGTATAGCACAAGGTAATCTTGGTGTAGCATAAAACCCAAGACATTAATGAAATTAAAAAAATATATTTTTCATAAATATTCGGGGTGTTACAGTGAACTTCGTGAGAATTATTTTAAATTATTTTAATCCCTTATCACGTAATAGTCAAACATAATATCTATATTATTATACTGATGTATCTATACCATAAGACATGTCAATTTTATAAATTACAATCACATCTCTAGGATCTAAAAATAGTAAGGAACATTAATAACTCTTTTAAGTAAAAAATTTTCCAAGTACATTATCAAATCAATTATTCATAGAGTAACTAAAATTATGTGATATAAATAAATATATATTATTCAAATAATATAGTTATTTCTATAGAACTATCTCAAATAATCCATTATATGAATAGTATGAAATTATGTCCCTTAATTCAGATAGATTGAGAAAGTGTATCACCCTACGTAGATAATTGGTATATTTTATTCTTATCTAGTTCGATGAAAGGAATGTGATGGGTTAATCTATATAGGTTAATTACTTGTGATATCTTTGTCTATGTATTTAGTTTATAATTGTACAATTAGTAATATATGAGAAGGATACGGGATGTTAACATACCCTATGTCTCTTAGTCACTCAATGTATGTGGGGAAAAAATAAAAGATAATTTTTTTCAGTATAGTCACAAAATAGTAGTGTGGATATATAAGTTTTTGATTAATATCATTTAAAATCTATTTTTATCATTTTTATCACTATTAAACTACAATAAATCACTATCCACATAATATTATGGTTTATAAAATTAATAATATTTTTTCATCACTATAGAGGATTATGTGGTCATACTTATTATTTTTTTAATGAGGAATACTTTTTTAATAAATATTTTATTCAAATGTTAATGAAGTACTCTAAAAATGTTTTATAGTATATCTAAATATGATTTTTTGGATGGATTTTAACAACATCATTTATATTATATAACATATGGAGAAGATGAATGATAACTTTTCTGGATAATGTTTTCAATATAGTTACAAAATTTGTTTTATATGTGGTAACATAGGTTTAAATTGATTTACGTTTTTGATTTTCTTTTTTAAGTGTGATATTGATAGAAATATGTAAAAAAATTAAGAGAAATTATAATTTTATTCAACTTTTCATGTTGTGTGTTGGATTATATTTCATAGTAGTAAAAGTTAATACAGCGTGGTATTATTCGTAGAAGTGATTATATTCTAGGAAAACATATGAATCGATCATTAAATCCTTTAAATATATTAAATAGAATTGGAAAATTCAATTTATAGTTTTTAAGGATATTTAATTATCCATCCAAATTGTTTAATAATTAAATAATTTATTATATATAAGACCCATTCTTTTTAAAGGTTTATAAAATTTAAAATACCTCAATTATTGCTAAATTGTTGATAAATTTTTAGGATCAAAGGATTTTAACAAGATGGAATATAATCCATTTCATTATTTATAATATAGATATAATACAATTCATGTGAATGTTGTATAATCATTATTAAAACTCCACAATTTATTTATTCATTTTGAAATATATATATAATATTAAAAATATAAAACTATGAGGAATAGTTAATCCAAAATAAGAGTTAGGTGATTAATATTACCCATATATTACCTTTGTATGAGGGATAATTTTTATTCTTAGTGAAAATATTCAGTTTTATTTTAATATAGATACGTGTCATTAGAAAATAAATATGTATGTTTTTCAATTATGAATTACTAAATACGAAAAAATTGTGTGATATTTTGATAAAAAATAATAGTTTTTCTGCTATAATTAGACAAGTGATACCACTACTATAATCCATAATCACTAAATTTTAACTCTATGTAATTATGTTATTGTAATTTCATTGATAGGTTTTTCCCATTAGAGGAGTTAACTTGTATAACTTCATTAATGATTATATTATCCATAATCCCAAACTCTCAGTTCTCATGCTTAAAACATAATATTTACATTTCTATCCTCAATAAAAATAAAAATAAACCAATTTTATCCATATAAAACTTTCAAAATTGAAAATAAATATTATTTCACTTACATACACAATTTCCATTTTGGTAATTTCTTTTTTGAGAACTAGTATAAACTCTTACATAATAACACCCATGTCTTCAAGTGATCAATTTCCCTCCATTCAAAAACTTTCATATATCCCATTTCACCATAAAAAATGTCCATAAAATTATTCACCTATGAAACCTATCTAAATGAAAAAACATAATATCAATATTTTTGACAGGTTAAATTGAAAACAAAAAATGAGTGAGTTCAAATGCTCAATAAGGGTAAGAATAATTATTAATAATTAGGATTTCTTTATTGGGCATAAGAGTAGGTTACAGGTATGATGAATAATCATTATTCATTATCTTAACACTATATAATTCAGGCCCATAAAAAACATGGATCAAAAATCATGATGCATGAAATAATGTTTTAATGTATTAAAAGTATCATATAAGTCAAAATCATGAGTCATGTAAAACATATTTGATCAAATGATACATTACAACTCTTATTTATGTATCTTATAACCTCGAATATTTCTCATAAAATCACCTTCATGGATAAATAATTATTTATTATAAGTAACCTATAACTGAACAACTCAATTATCTCTTGGGAGAAACATAAAAGCAGTAAAATTAGTCAAATGTTGGGAGTAACATAACTATTTTTCCAATTCACTGTGACATCAATTAAGTGAACTTTATTTCATGGGACAATTCGTTGGAGGTATATAATTTACCCACCCATCATATATCAAATAATTTCCCTTAAGTAATTTGGTTCATTTATCAATTTTTATTTCATCAATAATATTTATGTATAATATCTTGAAACATTACACATGGATGATTTTATTTTATTTAAACTATCATAGCTTGATTTACCCATGAAAAACAAATTGGTTTCCAAAAAGTTTCTTTAAAACATCACCATAAACCATTACGATAAAGGGTGTGAATTTTATTTGAATATTATGTCCTTATCAAGTCATAATAATCATTAAAGAATAATCAAATTGATAAAAAATATTTAAATTATTCTTAGAATATTTCCTTTAAAACAACGGAAATTATATCAGTACTTTAATAGTATTTTAACTAAAAATTACTAGAATATTAACAAATTATTTTTTCCTTGAAAATAAAAATGAAATCTTGTATGTGACTAATTAATTCATTGAACTATCTTGAGTATAGTAAAATATGTTCATCTTGTATAAATTAAATGATAACATTAATTTAATATCATAAATATTAAAAAAAACTATTATTCAGAAAAAATTTCGAATATTTCTTTTTAAATATTTGTAAATAACATTATTAGAATTAAAAATAAAAATTTTAAAACATTTTATGTTTTGGTGATAAATTTAACAAACAATTTAGAGGTTCATGGACTTGGAAGAAAACGTTTTTGAACAAATATAAAATAAGGTCAATTTTTAAAAAATAAAATTTCATGATAATTTTAATTACTGATGCAGAAATTGTCAATTTAATACCAGATATTTTAAATATTAATCTATTTAGAATAAAATATATTGGTTTTAAAGGATATGACTCATAAAATTTTATTCAATGGAAATTCAGCAAAGAGAATCCCCAAAAGAAATGAATTTGTAACATAAATCATTTCTACTTTATTAAATTATGAATAATAGTAGAAATGAATGAAATAAATTCATTTGAAACATTAAATACCATGAAAATAATTATATTCATGATACAACATATAAAATTGGTTTTATAAACCCCACATAAAAGTAGATAACTGTATAACTTAACTTCTGCCCCGAAGAAGAAAATTGGAGTCGTTAACCCCTTACCACTTCATAACATTCAATTTAAATACCCTAGGATGAAATAATTTTAATTTTAAGATTAAATACCCTGATTTAAGAGGAATCCATGATATACCACGTGTAAGGGGATTTATATAAACATAATAATCATAAATAGGTTTATAACATCAAACATGTGTCAATGGAACAATATTGACATGAATTGGTCCTAATGTGTATTAATTATAAAACCAAATAAAATAATTGAAATTAAATTTAAAATTGTAATGGGAAATTTTTTATTTAATAATTTAATAATATAATAAATTAATTAGAAGTATAACCTAAAGAATTCTTATTGAGCTAATACACCCATTACCTTGTGTACAAAAGTTCGATATACATCCATTAATTTTATATATAACATTGTTAAAATATTTATTTAATATTTAAGAACATTTTTCTTGGTTTATTATCATATTAAAGAGAGCCACTATTTTCATCCATTGAAATTACATAAATTTTTCAGAATACATAAAACATTATACAAATAGACCCAAAATACCAAACTATGCTTATGCCTTTGGGAACGTGGAATCATAAACACTTTCACTTAAGTGAAATACATAATCTCTCACTACGTTCTCCATTACTAGAACCCTTCTTAGACCTATCAAACACAATAGATATCATCATTAACCATGGAAGGAAAAAATTGGGTGATATATCAACACAAGTAAGGGTATACAAGGAAGTCATTTTACAAAAAAAAATATCATTTTTGTAATAGAATTTGATCAGGACATTAAAAAAATCATACCATGCATATCATATGATCGTAAACCATAATCATGGAATAAATATTGGTAGTTCATAAGACATTAATCACAAAAAAATTAATAATATTAGGAATCAAATCATATCATAATAATAACACATGAAATTATGGATTATATAAACATGTGATATCATTCCCAATAATTCAAGATGCATAGCTAATACTTAACTATGCACTTCATAGAAAATTTACCTAATGGGAACAATAGAACCCCATCCCCTGTCACAGCCCTTCCTTTTATATAATTAGGTTTCCCCATCTTCCCATTGTTGATTGGGATTCCCCATATTTTCATATTGGATCAGGTTTCCCTATATTCCATCTTCAGGGTGACTACACCTTTTGGATGAGACACACAACCATCCCCAGTCATAGTCATTTCCTTGTAAGGGGTCAGGTTCCCCTATCATCCCATAGTGGTTCAAGCCCATATACATGATTCAAATAATTATCTCATTAGACTAAAATATTTTCCCAAATCATTGGTGGGACATATTGGTCACAACCATCTCCTAATAAAATCATATATTCATAGGAAAAAATATAATAAAACTTTCATCATATCATGACCAATAAAAATAGAATGTTTTATTCATATCCTATATTAATAACATGAAATGAAGTGGTTATTATTAAGATTTCATCACTACATAAACTATGTAAAGTAAATAGGTTTCATAATCTATTTATCAAATCATAACTCATGAATAGAAGCGGGTTTTAAAAGAATATAATTGATGTAATAGAAACATGTCTAACAAGAATCATTCCATCAAAACATAAAATGGTCAAGAATGAATAGGAATGGAACCTTTGGATCATTTACTATAAGGTATTGAGTACATCAATATAAATTATCATATATGTAAAATAACATGGAAGAATATTCTAAAAATATTTCATGAGGTTGGTATCCTTTCCTCTTTGAAAGACGCTCCTTATAACATTCATCCTTTTGGAGTATATTTTCATGAAAAGAGACAAGAAAAATTATAATAAAGGATTTGAGAAAATTTTATTGAAAACCTATAATAATATATTGATAAAATTTTCAATACCATTTTCCTTAAAACATATAAAATCTTCTTCAAAACATTTTAAAACCCACTTCTTTAAAAAAACAAAGGATGGAATCATTTTTGGAAAATAATTTCATTAAAAATAATTTTGACAACATATAAAAGAATATTTAAAACATACACACCAATTTTAAAAACAATTATCCTTTAGAATGATCATAATATATCATCTTTAAAAACATTTTTGAAACCATAGTTCTTAATTTTATTGGAATGTTTCTAAAGGAATGTAAATTGAGGGAAAACTACTTTACGAGTATGGTAACTCTTGAAACATAAACCCCAAAAAAAGAGAGAGATTGTCTAATTTATATGATAGTACACATAGAGGTAAGGATAAAATATATATAATATATTCATGAGTACTATATTCTCCCTAATAAATAAATGACTGGTGAATAAGCCGTAAATCCCATAGAAATAATAGTGAGACTAGAAACCCCCTTACATTTTGTCTTGAATCTATTCTTACTCATAAACTTTTCCTGTATAATAAATGTAAGTTTATTATATATACTTTATAATATAATATTATTATATATAATAGCATACACGGTTTTATTAAGGCTTCATTTTACCCTCTTGTTAAGAATCATGTCTTATGGTTTCACGTCAGGTAACATCTGCTTTATTCTTCGCATCTACCTTAATTTGTTTTATCCCTAGAACTTACACTTATATCATTATTCCAGATATAAAAATGATAATAATATCCTATATATTCTATATAATTGTATTATAATAATCTATAGAATATATAAGATTGAAATTGAATACACCATTCACGGAGACGGTAGGTTGTATGTATGGATGGAGGATATTTCCATTTTTATTGTCACGATGAATGAAAGAGAGTAAGTGAAATATAAGTATATATATATACATTTATACTAAATTATAATGATTATGTCATATTTATCATAAAATTTTAACTAACTTATCCTTAATACATTTCAAGTAGTGGGTGAATGAATCACATCACTTTGATGGGGTGATAACCCACACTTCCTCAGATGAAATTATTGTATTTACACAAACAATAAATTATAATGTTATGAATATTTAAAGAATTAAATAATCCTAATGACATTATCTATATCATATATTTTTTTATAAACATATTTTCCATCATAATTCCCCTCATGAGAGTTGGTAATGGAATATTGAATAGTCATCATTTTGTGAGGCGATTGTTCTCCATACAAAAAAATAATTTGTTAGTTACCCATTAGATATATTTGTGTGTAAGTGTAGGTATAAAAATTATCATAAACACATATAATAAAATTTAGGATAATTTAATTGTATAGTCATTGAATATGTATAGTACAGAGGTTGATAATGAAAATAAAATAAATAATCTTGAGAGAAGACATAACCTCTTAATCGGGTAAATCCTTTTGGTTTATTCCAAAATACATCCTTGGATTTTATAACTCCCAATGGGAGGATTCAAAAACGAAGGTAGGGATTATTGGAATTGAATTTGATATATTATGTCTGATCATTAGTGGTTTTAGAGGTTTGAGGAAGGGGGAGAGGTGGTGGCATTTTATAAAAAACGGAAAGGACTCATAAGGTATTTTTGAAAACAAATTTTGTTGTACCAAAATTTTCACAATAAAAAGTCATAAAAACCAATCAAAACAAATAATTAAAGGTAAGGTTTCATATTATTTTTCAAAAAATTAGTGTTGGACCAGTTTTAATTTCATTTGGGACCTTGGGTTTAATGTTTATTCCCTTGTTAAGCTTAATTTTTCTTGAATGATTGTAATTAATTTTAATTAATTTCACTAATTATTTTGGACAATAATTATGTTGAAATTATTATAAATTATAAATTTATAAAATTATAAATATGTAATCCATTTTAAAAATTTTAATTACATATTCGGTAGAAATTCATTTAAATTGTTTCCTGTTAAAGGGACGACACGACGAGTTTTTATGGTAATAATGATAAAAAAACATTCTAAGTTCATATATCAAATTTTTATAGTAAATTGGTTTAAATTACCTTAATTGGTATAATTTATAAAAACATGATCTTATTAAATATTGAAAAAATTTTAAAATTTTATTTAGGCTTATAAATAAATTTGATGAAAAAAAAATTTGTAATTAATATTCAGTTTTTTCATTATTCATCCAAAAAATGAAGTTATTTAGAAGAATTCCATTCATTCTCCCTATGATAATTTAGGAATTATAAATAAAAAAATTATGTTTGTTTTATAAAATTACATTTGTAAATTTTTCTAGAATCGATTTTATTGTTTTCATAAAAAAAATGTTCATTTGAGAAAATATTATATTCAAACATATAATCACTTCACAACGAATTTGTATCTTTAATTATCAATTTTTTATATATATAATACCATTGTAAAAAAAATTCTAAAATTAGTTATTAAATTTATTATTACTATATTTAATGTCTTGGTTAAAATAATTTTGTTTAAAAAATAGTAAAAATAATTTGTATTTCCTTGAGAACCAATGTTGTGTGTTATGTACGCTAAGTCATTGTTGAATGTAATGTATGATAAGTCTGTCTTGAGTGTAACATACACCAAGTGAGTGTTTTATATAATTTGTTCCAAGTCAGTTCCACTTGAAAGGAATGTTTCACTTTTTGTAATGCAAGATATCAATGAAAATTAATTCATTCAAAAAAATAATGTCTAAAAAATACAAGGTATTGTATTATACCCCCATTTAAAGAATTTTTCCCTATAAATTCATCATTATGGTAAAAATGAGGATATTTATTCTTCATTTTATCCTCAAATTCTAACATATATTCTTCTAACTGGTGATTTTTCTATAAAACATTAAAAAGGTGAGTTCTCTTGTTTCTTAGAACTTTCTCTGTACAGTCCATAATTTCCAATGGTTGTTCCTCTTATGAAAGAAATTGTTCCTAAGCTATGACCAATGATTTCATTATATGTTATGGGTTAGGTATGTACTTCCTCAAGTAATATATATAGAACCCATCATGGACTTAAGCAATAATTGTAGGAAGTTACAAGCGATATGACACCATCCTCATATGATCATTAATTTCCAATGGCCTGATATACCTTGGGATTGGTTTCCATTTCTTCCCAAATATCATAAATTTTTTCCTAGGTGAAATTCATAGAAACATATTCTCACCAAAAAAATGTTATATATCACACCATCAGTTAACAACATAACTTTTTTTCCAAATTCAAGCAGCCCTAATAGATTTTTTAATGGTTCTAACCTTATCAGACATTTTTAGTGATGTTAGGTCCTAATGGATTTTATTCTCAAACTTTATTACAAAATGTTGGAGCTCTACCTCACTTCCAATAGAGATATTCATATAGTTCCATCTAAATTCTTGAGTGAAATCTTTTATTTTATGAACAATATACTAGAGGAAGGTGTTGTTCCCAAACACCTTTTAAATATAGAAAAAATGATCTCAACATATTCTTTGGGGTTTGAATTTTTCTTTTATACTTACCATATGTGTAAGGATGATAAGCAGTATTGAAACTCAATTCTATATCAAGTGACTGCTAAATTCTTCAACACAATGTTGAGGTTAACCTAGGATCCTGATTAAATACATTTTAATGTTTTACTCCATGCAACCTTAACACATTTTATGTTTATATCCTGAAAAGTTACTCTGATGAGAAGTCTTCTCTAATAGTGATAATGTGTGCTAACTTAGTAAGGTGGTCGACTACAACCCATATAGCATTAAACCGTTTATATGTTTTGGGTAATACCATGACAAAATACATAGTGATGTTATCTGATTTCCATTCTAGTATGGGTAATGGATACAACATCCTCTTGGACTTTTTTCTTTTGGATATAACATGTAATCATACTAAACACTGAGATAGAAAGTCTACAATAACCCACTACATGAAATCCCACAATAAGTATTCTTTCAAATCCCTATAAATCTTTATACTTCTAGAATGAATAGAGAATGAAGAACTATGTGATTCCTCTAATAGATCCTTCTTCAAATATGGTATGGAGAGAACACATACAAAATTCTCGAACCTTATCATTCCATTTTGATCAAGGATAGAATCAGGAACATTTCTAAAAATATTTTTCATCACTGCATCTTGCTTCTACACCTCCTTAATCTTCACATGTATATAGAGTTGAATATTCATTTGAGGATGATAAAAATTTTCTCCTTCCTTTAATATTTCTAGTTCCATCCATTGGAAATCCAAAAATATTCATTATTATGTGATCCTTATCATGGAAATTTTTGAATGATCCATATTACTAAATGCATCATCCACTATGTTTTCTTTCCCATGGTGGTGATATATCATGTATTCATAATCCTTTATCAACTCTAATCATCTTATTTAGATCATGATCCACTACTTCTATTTGAATATATATTTAAATCCTTTTTGATCAGAATATATATATATCACACTTTTCTCTATAAAGATAATTCCTCCATATCTTTAATGAAATAAATTCCATTGTTTACTCTAAATTATGATTTGGTTAATTTTTTATTGAGTCTTTAACAATCATGAGTCATAAGCTATAAGCATGTTTTTATACATAAGAACACGTCTTATTCCATTAATTAATGTGTCCCAATAGACTAAAAACCCTTCTCCAATATAGGATAATGTACGAATATGTGTGTTGTCCAACATTTTCATAAGTTATTTAATATTTTACACACATTTATATGTATAGAGGAACTCAACACCCTTCTATGTTTACTTGGTTACTGTCGTAGATAGGCATTAGAAATTATCTACAATCTATCAATAATATATAGCTAAACCAAAGAAACTATGGATCTTACTCACTGTGGTTGGTCTAGGCCAGCACCCAAAAACAACCATCATTGGTGGATCTACTACTATACCATTTCATGATATTATATGACACAAAAATTAATGATTTTTCAGCTAAAATTCAGACATTGTAAATTTTTCATTTATTTTATCCTTACATAATGTTTTTTGAAAAATTGTCAAGTGATCTTCATGATCTTACATGGTCTTTGAATATATAACAATATCATTTATAAAGACTACCACAAACTATTTGAGGTATTATCTAAAATCATTATTAATCCAATCCATGAAGATAACAGAGAAATTAGTAAGACCAAAAGGAATCAGTGTATATTCACAGTGTCCATACCTTGTACGGAATGTCATCATGGGTATATCCACTTCTTTTACCCTTAATTGATGATATTAATAATGAAGTCCAATATTGAAAATGTATTGAGTTGTGTGATGTTGATCAAACAAGTCATCAATATGGGGAATAAGATAGTTTTCCTTGATTGTGATCTTTTTTGCTTCCAATAATCAATGCAGAGTCACATATATCTATATGTATTTTTCAAAAAATAGAACATGTTCACCGAATGGTAACACACATGGCTGAATCAATCCCTTATTTATGTATTCATGGAGTTACTTTTTTAATTCAAAAAAATCAGTCATGGTAATTCCAGAAGGAATCTTTCAAATAGGTGTTGAAACAAGTATGAGTTCTATAGAGAACTCAACATCCTGTTTTGGTGGAAGGCTTCGAAACACTCCTAGAAAGACATCCAAAAAATCCCAAACAACATGAATATCATATATGTTGATTTTCTCCCAAACCATTTGAGTAAAAATAACTTTTTAATGGTAATTAAGATCCATACACAAGATGTAACACCCACAATAAGTTTGTACTTATCATCACATTAATGGACTATCATAGGAGGGTTGGAAATTTTAAAATTAACTTCCCATTCTAGATAATCGATGTGGTAGTTATGTATATAAATACAATTCATTCCTGAGATGACATCAATATCAACCAAAGTAAGAATGAAAAGATTTTTAGGAAGGGAATTCCCCCAAACATCAATCGAATAGGAATCATAGACATATGATGCAATAATTGTACCATTTGGGGTTTTCACTACTAATTCCACATCTAATGATTTGGGTAAAATCTTAACACCCTTATAAAACTATTTATATATGAAGTAGTAGATCTAGAATTAAATAAGACTTTAATAGTTCCAGAGTAGATAGTAAGTGTACCTTTCACCACATCATTGTCACACCCTAGGTCATAAATAGAAATTGCCAAAGATTTACACATTTCCCTCAACCTAAGATGTTTTTGAAGTCGGTCATTATCACCATCCCTTGGGTTTGGTAATTGATTTTCATAATGATTTTTATACTTACACTTAAATAAATGTAGTGTGAGAGGTAAATTCTATATAGATTTTCCTTTGTTTTCATAATTGGTCACCATATTCCCATTAGTGCATTAATCAATTGCTCGATGTCCTTTTCTTCCAAACCTAGAAAAGTTATTAGAATCCTAATATAATTCTCTTTATGCTTATTTCCACGCATAGATGCTTATAGTAGCCCCATATTATTATATTCGTGGTTTATATATATTCATATGTAACCTATCTTCCATTTCTTATTAAAATAATTGGATTGATATGTAACTCCATCCTATATGTCAACATTTTTTGCACAATTCACAATCTCTTCATAACTACTAATGTCTCTCATAGCCAATTACCTTGTAATAATTCTCTTTAAGAAACTAATTAACTTATCAAAATTACCTTCGGATTGGATGATAATTCTAGAATCATACCTCATAAGTCTTGAAGAACTATCCTCATAGGTATCGAGAGATTCATTATCATTTTTCATTAACTCATAGAACTAAATTTTTATCTCCATATGAAGAACACAGGGGAAGTAATTATTAAATAATATGTTCCAAACCTCATCCCAATGAATATATTCAACGTCATCTTGATTCCTCATATTCTAGATTAGACTACACCACTATTCTACTTCACCTTCTAACTGATAAATAGCTAGAATGACTTTTTTGTGATCTGAAAATTAGAGAACTTAGAATACATTTTTAGTGGTACCAATCTAGTGTTTGGTAACACATGGAATAGAAGACCCACTATAAGAACTTGGGTGTTTCCCCATTAAAGACACAAAATAATTTTCTTCCCTCTCTTTATCATTAGGATTTAATCCATGGTAAATAGAGTAAGAATGATGTGTGAGTACTAAAACAAGGTTTTCATTCTAGATCCCATAGTATTTAGTTGCTTAGGAGGACAATTTTAAGGACTCGGACCCCAGTTTCCCCTAACTGGTGCCTTATATTAATACATTGGTATTTTTAAAACGAAGTTGATTCCTATTGTAATGAATAGTTTAGTTGTTTTGTAAAACCATATACAAGTGTAATATTTATATTACACAAAGAAAGAAAAAAACATTGAAACTCCATTATAAACACCCAAAAACTATTAGATTATTCCTTCAAGTAATTAATAATGGTATTCATGTTCACAACCTCGGGAAAACTAATACATAATAATGTGGTGAACTTATATGCTCAGTAAGGGAAATTAATACAGTAGAAGTTATCATAACCATAAGCATTAATCTTGGTGAATAACTAAAAACATAATCCTTTAAAAATATATTGAAACATAATATTGAAGTAATGAAAGATGATTACATAAATCCATATAAATGATCATAATAGAATTAAACATAACCATGGATATTATACTGGTCAAATAATCACATGGTTTTTCAATTACTATAATCATAATGCGGGAATTCATAATACCTGACATATAAAATATATCTTCTAGTCCTCACCCAAGATGTCTGAAAATACTAGGGTAAGGCCTCGGCCAAAACCCAATTCTATTGTGTCTCAAGAGTCATACCGATGAATTAAGGGGATATATCGGTCCCCCCCCATCACATTATAAGTCAAATTTAATATTTATATGAATGGTTCTAAACATAAAAAACATGAACATAAGATATATAAATAACATTACCATATTTTTAATCATAATCACTAACCAATATGAGTAGCATGGTGAATGGTATCAAGATATCACACCCATATTCAATCTAGTCATAAAAAATTTATTAATATATGGTATATGAAAATAATAATATATCAATCACAATAAAATATGAAATTTAACTTATCTTATGATATAAATGAAAACACTCGAATAAAATTATTGAGGAATCCATGAGAAAATTACCCCTTTAACTTTTCAATGAATCTTTATTTTGGAAAAATAATTTTTATTTTCCATAATAGTTTATATGAAACTATAAATAAAAAATTATAGTTGTTCATGATAAAATTTTTAATTTTATAAAAATAATTGTTTCTTAAAATAGATTTTAGATGGTACTTAAAAATGGGGCTTGCGAATTGGGCTAGCGTATGGAGAAGGATTGAGAAAGATCCTTATCAATCATGTAACTCCCCATCAAAGAAAGAACGATTATGATTTTTAAAAATATATAGAACAATAAAACAAAATATATGAAGAGTACATAAAAATAATTAATAATTTCATTTGGTTAATGAAATGGAATGTGTAATCTTGAATGAAAAATGGAGGTTTATAGAGAAACCCTTACATTAGGTCTGAATGTGTTTTGTACGAGACTATAATGTCATGGATTATAAAATTAAATCAATGAATTAATTAATTAGTTATTAAAATTATCTAACTGAATTTTATTTATTATAATTTTTTTATGTTCATTAATGTAATTTTTTAGTATTTATAATATATAATTTTATTGCTCTGGTGCAATTGTTTCCTTGGTTATCACGATCGGTAAACTTGTATATGAGTATCGATGATCATGTGAAAGGAATATAACTATACAGAATTAAATTTATATTATTTTAAAGATCATACAGAATTGTAAATGTTTATATATAAAAGTTTTTATAGGTTATGAGGATGAATCATTATATTAGACATTTAGTGATAATCGATTAAATTAATACAGTGGTTGTTGATCATAATAAATTAATTTTATTTTATCATTTAATATTATTTAAATATGTTACCTCCGAAAAATAATAATATTTGTCATAAATATAATGTAGTTTGGTTTAACCATTAAAACGGTTCTCAGGAACTTCATGGAAGAATAAATTGAATAATTAATGTTTTTCGTCCATGAAGGTTGTAAATCAGCACCTCCAATATGATGAATTCATATTTAAAATAAAAGATGGAGAATAACGAGAATTATGATGGATATTTGATTAAAATTATATAATGCTAGTATATAAATTATATTGTTGTTTTCATGCACATTTGTACAGAGGATGTGAGCAGAGAATAATAAATGAAGAAACATGAAAATAAAAACAAAGAAAAAGGAAGCAGATTTTACCTATTGAATACTCCTCCTTAAAAATATAATTAAGGGGATTTATTTTGGTCTTTTTATAGGACAAAGATATTTTTGACTATAGGTAGTTTATTGGGATGACTATTCGGAAAAAATTTGATAAGCCTTAAAGCGTGGAAGGTTTCTCGACAGGAGGGGGTGGTGGTGGTTTTTATAGTGTAGGTGATTGGTAGTTTCTCATTAATTTAGTAATTATTTTATATTTTATTCTAGAAAACCAATAGTGTTGATTATTATAACTATATACATTAATATGTGCATGTGAGTTCCATCCATGGGTTCTTACATCATCCAAACATCACCTATGAATCAATAAATCATGTAATTATCATTTATCATAAATTATCGTATTTTATTAATCACAAAAAATTATAGTATTTTAGAAAAATACCAAAAAAATCACCATAACCATTTTTTGATGTGTAGAATTAAAAAATGTACTCCATTTTATTAAAATGATTTACTAAATATTATAAATTTAATTATTAATTAAAATCATCATTTACTCAAAAAATATAGTTTCTAAAGATAATAGTTATTTAATAACATATTAGAAAATTAATATAGGCATTCTTAGATTATAATAAAATCCCACGACAATAAAATATTTAGTTATCAGTACATTTTATGAAAATGATTTTTATTTTAAATAAATTTTTAGAATTGTAATTAAATATTTATTACTCAGAAAAATACCAACACTTAATTTTTAATTTATAAAATATTCACTTAATTGTAAAATAATATTATTATATCATAATTTCTTTTATAAGGGTGCTAAATTTTATTATACATTAATGAGTGAGGTTATTATTAATTTAGAAGATTTATTATTCATAGGTTCCAATACGATTCCAAAGGTTCAAGGTAAAATTCACCAAAAATATAAGTTGATCTTATCATACTCTTAATATCTTATTAATCGCACCCATGTATGTCTGCTTTTTGAAATTCAAAACACTGAAGTGGAAAAAAAATTTGTTTAATGGAAAAGTTATAATTATCTCCTATAAATAAGAATTTGTTTTGTAAAGACTTATTATTTCATTCATTTAATTCTATATTAAAATTATTTTTAAATCCATGGTGCGTTACATTCACCCCTCCTAAAATTTTGTCCTCAAAATTATTAGAAGGTTGCTTCGAAAAAATATTTTGCTAGGCCTTCATCATAAGTTCTTTAGGCTCCCACATTTCTTCTTCAAATTTTTAATTTTTCCAAAGTACCTTTTCCAGTTGAGTTGTTTGATTCCTCAAAACTTGTTCTTTAGCGTAAAGAATCTAGATAGGATCTCCACATCAATATAAGCCAGGTTCTAATTCTATTCCTTCATTTTTGAGGACATCCATTAGGTCTAGCATGTAATTCATTAACAAGTATATGTGTAACACATTGTGTACCATAGAATGTCTAGGAAGCATTACCAAAAAAATTCTATGGAATTGATTCCCTCTAGTATTTCAGAAGGACCAATGTACTAGGGGATCAGTTTCCCTTTCTTCCAAAATAATATAACACTCTTCCAAGGAGATAATTTCAATAAAACATGATCTCTGACATGAAATTCCAAATCCTTCCATTTATTATTGGTATAACACATTTCTCTACTTTGAGCACCTTACATATGGGTCTTAATAGACTATTACTTTGTGGTTGTTTCCTCTACAAGCTGTGTGCCTACAAGATTACATTCACCAACTGCATCCCAGCATGTTGTTGTGTGACATATCTTTCAATAAAATGATTCATATGGTGTTATTTGAATACATTAATGGAAACTATTTTTTGAGTAAATCCCAAACAAAGTAAAATACTCATCCCACATACCTTGAAGATCATGTGACCCTGATCTCAACATGTCCTCTAATGTATGGATCATCCTTTTTGACTGCCCGTCAGATTCAGGTTGATAAGAATTACTCAAATGAGGCTCAGTATCCAAGGATTTATAAAATATCATTCCATAATTTTGATGTAAATCATGGATCATTAACAGAAAAAATTCAGAATAGTTCTCCATAAAGTCTTACATCTTCATTAATATAAAGAAATATAATGCGGTCCAACGGGAAATCCTCTGTTATTGCGAGGAAATGTGCATACATGGAAAATCAATCAATAATCACCCATATAGTATACTTTTTTGTTGTGGTTTTTAGTAATATAGTGACAAATTATATAGTGATTTCATCCCATTTATGTTTAGAAATAGGTAGGGGTTTCATGAAACCTCTATGATATTGTCTTTCTGCCTTGTTATGTTGACATTATAAACATCTTGATATATAATCAGTAATTTCACAAATCTTATTATCCTACCAAAAATGTTCATCCAGGTATCTGTACAACATAGTGATACAAGGGTGTATAGTGAAATTTGAGCTATGGGAATCATCCAATAACTCACATTTTAGATTGGGGATAGTGGGAACACATATCCTCTGTAAGAACCAATTTTTTATTCTTGAGGTACAGGTTTCTTTTATTTCTCTTAAGGTTTCGGAGAAAATAAGGAAAATGGGAAAAATCCCAAAATTTTACAGGTACACGCCATGTACTTTTCCATACGTTGTATACTTTGTCCATGTGGGATGAGAATACAGGGTGTGTTGGCTTGTCGGTGATAAAGGGTGTAAAAAATAACAACATGCCATGTACTTAGTAATACACGACATGTAATCAGTTAGTAGGTGAATAGTAAGGTGTTGGGAGTAGCTGCCAGCGTAATGATAGTGCATTCCATGTACATGGAAATACATGCCATGTAACCAAGTCAGCAGATGGACAGTGGTTCGATGGAAATAATTCGCTAGTGGAACAGTTAAAAAAATGGAATGTACACACCGTGTACTTGAGAGTACACGTCATGTAGTTATGTTTTTTTTGTTAAAAACATGAATTAGTCTCCTCTTTGGTCAGAGGAAGCATAGAATTCGATAATATTCGTGTGAGAGAAGGCTAGAACTTGGATGTGCTCCTAATCGCACACCGGGACTCTGATTCCTTCGTCATCGATCCTATTTGAACTGCACGGGTGATTTCATCTATCTTATTGAACCTCTCCTTTGAATTATTTCCCTAATGTATGTTATTCGTGTTTGAATGTGTAATTTTTTATCCCAGGTCTATATTGTTCTTGGTTGATTCGGGAGGCGTTATTCAAGTATATCGATCAGAGGAGATCGAGGTAGGTGGTCTGGTGTTTATTTCCAACTGTTGAGTTGTTATTGTGAATTGTAGTGCTACATGCCCATGTTTGGGGTTTCTTTTGGTTGAGGCCTTGACTACTAATATACCTATAATTTCATTGGTAATTTAATAAACAAGTATAAACTGTTGTTTTGGATCGTTTCCTTGATCCAGGGCCACCCCATGGGTGTGTTTCCCTTGTTTATCCATTTGGCCAGGATACCCATGGGTATGCCATGATTATAGCATGCTTTCAGTTTTCTTGAGGGGAAATGTATATAAATTGCTTACATATATATTGGTCTCATCCCAGTTACTTTGTTATCCTTAGGGCAGAATTTTGATTATCCTGAGGGTAGCGTTTCGTTTAGCCTGAGGGAAACTTTTCTTATGCCTAAGGACAGTTGATTCCGTGCATGATGGCAATATCTCATATGCCTGAGGGAAATATTCATTACACCAGAGGGAAAACACCTAAGTGTTTCAATTCTGATTACCTGAGGGTACGGATTTTCATGTCCGAGGACACTGTGTACTTGGAATATTCACTGTGGTGATTTCTAATGTTATACCTGTCAAGCTAAAGCAAAGGTTTGGTATTTTTTTACCTTCTACTTGTTAGATAGCATGTGGTGGATTTTGTTGTGGTACTGTATAAGAGATTTTCAGTCGAGGTATGGTTTTAGTAACTTATCATTCAATTATATTTAATTTTATAATAATAATTAAATGTTAATGGAACTGGTAGTTGTAGTTGCATTTGAGTACTTCATAATTTACTGCATTTCATTATTGCACACTTCTGTTGCACATTTTCACTAACAGTTGGACACGGGCCTTTGGTGGTAGCATACTAGGATTTATTTCTCACACCCTGTTTGAGTCATGTTTTCGTCCCAAATAGATTATATTGTTGCAGGTGTTGATAAGGGAAAGAGTCCCTATATAGGTACTTGATTGTTGCAGTGGAGTGGGAGAGCATGGGACCGTGCTTAGGCTTGCGATGCTGCTGAGTTCCTGCTGCACTATTTCATTTTGCTTTGTTGTACTTGTATCATGTGTTGTATTGTTTTAGAATGCAGTGTATACTGTTTTGGATACTATCTTAGAATTAGGGACATATTTCATCATCATATATATCACTTGTCAATTTCATCTTGGTATTGTATACTGTTTCCGTTTTTTGTATGTTTATATTTCTCTGATGCACTACTCTTTGAGAAATGAGGGTATAGTTTCCCCACATTCAAGCCTAGGCCCTCGCTGCTAGTCGGTAGCCTCTAGAGTTTGGGGAAATGCGCTTGAGATCATGTGACCAACCAGGTTCGGGGCACCCGTGTTGTCGTACCCGGATCAGAGACCTTACAAGATGGTATCAGAGGATTTCTTTACTCTTGAGTTATTTTATTATTTGGTGATGAAGAAAAGAGATATTCTGTTATGGGATTTTGTAATAAACTGTGCCTGGGAGTAGCTACCCCATGTGTAGATAAAGGCCGGATTTTTTCGAATTAAATAGTGATTTTTTGTTTATGATTATTACAGTTGATTTGATTTTCTCCATTGGGTGATGCACTTGTGGTCTCCTATTTATATTTTTATACTTGGGTTCTATTTAGTTGAAACCTGATGAGATGAGGGTATGCCTTCTCATGCATTGTTGAGGCACATGTTAGAATCAGATTCCATGCATAGTTTTCATGCCATGCAGGTTCATTTGAAATTACATGTTGTTCTGATAGATTCCTTGATAAAATACTTGATATATGATAGGGTATTGTTATGTTAGGTTTTGTGAATGAATGTCAAACTTTGGTTCTTAAGGATTATGGGCCCTCATCAACCATAATTTGGTGGATCATCAACATGTTTGCTTTGTTATAACACGTATAAGATGCCATGCTTTGGTCCACGGGGAGTGTGGGCCCTCGAGGATTGGAATTTGGCACTTTTGTGTTAGCTTAGTGGTTTTCTGGACTCTGGAGTAGTTTCTAAGGCTTACTATCCAAGAAAAACCGAGAATACATGCCATATAATTTTGATTACACACAGTTTATGCTTTTGTTAGGGGAGAAATAAAAAAAATTAAGTACACACCGTGTACCTTATGTACATTCCATGTAGTTTCTAACCATGTCATAGGTCGTGTAGGCAGAAACATGGGTTTGGGAAAACCCTAGAGGGAACACATCGTGGACCGGTTTTACACGTCGTGTCATTATTACCATGTGTTCACCGTGTAACTAATAATACGGATGGATAAATTTTCACCTAAACACACCATGTCACTTCCTAACATGCCGTGTAGAGTAATTTGGGAATCTGGCCATGTAAATAACCCCATGGGTCGGTGTTATAATTTCTAGTACTTTTTGTGTCTATATAGAACATGCCAGGTAGTGTGAGCCATGTATTCGGTCGTGTCTTGAACAATACGGGGTGATGAAGCTCATCTAGTACATGTCGTGTACATGTGGTACATGACGTGTAGTCTTGACCGGTAAGAGACCGCGTGGACTTGGCCGTGTGGCTGGGGGAAACAAGGTTCTATACACACTCGGTGCGGGTGTAACACACCGTTTAAATTTGTTCTCACGGGAGCTATGTGGCTTATCCTTATAGAAGGAATTAGGCTGGGGAAGAAAATTTAAGTACACGCCGTGTGTGAGGACAACACGCTGTGTGTGAGGACAACACACCGTGTGTTTGGGGTGTTACACGACTAGTTATGGCAGAAGTAGACACCCGTGTGAAAGATTTAAGGAAACACTGTAGTATTGTTTTTTAAAACATGAATGTTTTTTCTCCCCTGTTCCCTTCTTACGCTTCCCATTCTTAGTCCTTGACGATCTTAATCTAAGGAATGCGTTTGAACTTGTAGAGTCATGCCACTGAGACGACCTCGAGTTGTTCTCCAAGATAGAGGAAACTATTATACTCTAGATATGGTAGGTCACGGGCTACTAATGTATCCTCCAGTAGTGCCAGATGCGGCGCCATCAGTTACACCGGATGCAGGTGTGGATGCGCAATTCTGTGAAGGCTTCATGCAGTTCATGCAGACCATCCAGGGAGCAGCGTCGGTTTCCACATCTGTGGCAGAGCTGACAAGAATATTCCAGCAGTGGCATCCACCTACTTTTTTAGGGTATGATAGACCACAGGCTGCGGAGTCACAGTTTGGTTCTAAGTCGACAATTTTTGAGTATCTGTAGACGCCTCCTAGAAGGTGTGTCAAGCTCACTACTTACATGATGCGTGATTCCGCCAAGAGATGGTGGGATGTTACCACCCAGAATAAGCATCACTGAGACATGGCGTGGAAATATTTTTAGGTAGCCTTCTATGAATTTTTCTTTCCATATACACTAAGGGCATATCGAGCTCGATGTTTCCTGAATCTGTAGCAGGGAACCATGTTAGTTATGGACTATTCTTCCCACTTCACAAAGCTACAGTGATATTCACTTATTCTGGTGGGTGATGAGACGTTGAGGGCTAGATGATTTGAGGATGGTCTTCGATATGACATTTTTGCGCTGGTGAACATTTTCAGGTTTCCTACAGCGCATGCTATTGTGAACCAGGTGTTGATTACTGAGCAGAACCTACGGGAAGCTAGTGGTGCAGACCAAGGTGGTTCGGCACCAGCCTCTGGTACTATTTCTACCCGTATGAGGAAGAGGCACGTGGATTTATATGATGGTGGAAGTACTATCTAGAAATAATTCTTCATGTGGCCAGGTTATGTGTTACCAGTGTGGTAAAAAGGAGCACAAGATACCTCAGTTTCCATGTGAACCAGTGGAGTGTCGAGCTTGTGGCAAGACGGGTCATCTACAGCATTTTTTCAGGAAATTTCCACCAGTGACTAGTGAGAGGGGTTCAGTGCAAAATCCAAAAATAAGAGCAGGGTCAGTAGCTTCTTACCAGTCAGGGTATTGGAATACTTCATGCCATTCAAGCCGAGGTGGGGGTTGTGGTTGTGGTATCCAGAAAATAGGATCTCAGACACAGCAGGGTGGGTCAGCTTAGGGTAGCCAGGCTATGTCGCAGGGTCACGACACTAGGAAGGCATATGCAGTGCAACAGACCCAACAGGAGTAGGATCACAAACCTTCCACTGTCAGAGGTACTATTTTAGTTGCTTCTATTTTATCTTCAGAATTTTTTGATATTAGTGATACACAAAGCTTTATATATGTTCTTGTATTGGAGAGTCTTGGGTTCTGTGTTTCTCCATCTTCTGATATCATGATGCAAGACACTTCGTTGGGAATTAGATTGGCAGGTGTGCATCTGTGCAGGAAGTGCCCCTTAGAGGTTGGTGGGTGTCACTTTCTATGGGACCTATATGTCTTAGAGATGACATCCTATGATTTAATTCTCTAGATTGACTAGTTAGTACCCTTATGATCCTTTGTAGATTTCTATTGACACATGGTGAGTTTCACATCACCATAGAGTGGAGTGTTTCTATACAAGGTCCAACGGGGTGTTCACGAAAGCCAAGCTGCACCTGAGCATTGTGGGCGAGGTGGAGTGAAATCCCATATTGCAAGTTTAAATCTGGATGACCAAAGAACTTGTTAAATGGATTACCCCCCAGTGGTTAATCATTTTAGGGATGTTTTCCCATAATCATTTTTAGGACTACCACTGAAGCGAGAGGTGGATTTATTTATTGATCTTGTGCCAGGAGCAGCACCAGTGTCCATTCCTCCGTACAGGATGGATAAACCAGAGTTACAGAATCTCAAGAGAAATTTGGAGGAGTTGCAGGAAAATGGTTTCATTCAACCCAATACTTATCCTTGGGGTTCACCTATCCTGTTTGCGAAGAAGGCGGATGGTACCCTCAGACATTATATGGATTATCGAAAGCTGAACCAGTTGACGGTCAAGAAAAGGTATCCCTTGTCTAGGACTGATGATCTTTTTTATCAAATTCTAGGATCATGAGTGGTCTCGAAGATTGACTTGAGATCTGGATATCATCAGTTTCACGTTCGACCATCGTACATACCGCTTACAGCATTTCGGAGCAGATATGCTCTATACGAGTACTTGGTCATGCCGTTCGGATTCAAGAACGCACCAGAGGTTTTCATGGCTCTGATGAATCGTGTGTCCCACCCTTATATATATTCATTAGTGGTAGTCTTTATGGACGATTTCTTGGTGTACTATCACACTCGACACGACCATGCCACCCATCTTGAGATCACATTGATTACACTGAGAGAGCATCAGTTATAGGCTAATATCTCAAAGTTCCACTTTTGGATAGACCAGATAAACATCCTATGTCATATCATCTTAGATGAATGAGTTGAGGTGGACCTAGAGAAACTGATAGTAGTAGTTTCCTGGGAGCAGCCTAAAAATGTGATTGAAATATAGAGTTTCTTGGGGATGGCTGGTTACTATATGATCTTTATAGAAGACTTCTTCTACTAGCAGTGTCTTTGACGATTTTTTCTAAGAAGGGTGTGAAATTCGTTTGGTCAGAAGCTTGAGAGACAATGTTTCAAGAGCTGGAGGGATGGTTGACATCAGCACTAGTCATGATACTTCTAGAGGAAGGGAAGAGCTATACAATTTACTGTGTTGCATCATGTATTGGGCTGGGAGCAGTGTTGATGTAGGGTGATCGAGTAATTTCGTATGGGTCTTAGCAGTTGTGGCCACATGAGAGGAATTTCCCGATGCGTGATCTTGAGTTGGAATTAGTTGTTCATGTGTTACGCTGTTGGAGACATTATCTCTTGGGAGAACATTTTGTGGTGTTTACAGACCAAAAAAGTATGATATATATATTTACCCAGTGTTACAAGAATCTAATACACTAAATGTGGGTTTAATAACTTTAGTCCTTCGACATTGGGGTTTCCTATACCCCTGGTAAGGGTAACATAGTAGCTGATGCACTGAGTAGGAGGATTCAGATACAGACAGTGCAGAAGGCTAGTGGTGAGTGGCAGCTTATGGATTTATTCTGTGAGATTCATTTTGAGGTGCATGATAGTCAAGGGAAAGCCTCTCTTTCATACATATATATGACTTCTACCCTTATATATAGAGTGAGTATGAGATAACTAATATATTCATAAGTCCTAGTTCTACAAGAGTCGGTGGCAAATGGGGACCCTCCTCCCGGTTGGACGATAGGCGATGATGATGTACTACATATCCATGGACGGGTGTGGTTTTCATGGGATATATGTGATGAGTTGATGCGGTAATTTCACACTTCATCTTGGGAAGTGCATCCTGGGGTTACCAAAATGTACCGTGACTTGAGATGTAAGTATTGGTGGTCGGGTATGAAAAGAGAGGTAGTTGGTTTTGTTACGAGATGTTCCACCTTTCCGCAGGTGAAGGCAGGGCATTAGAGACTATCCGAACTATTACAACAGCGATCAATTCCTGAGTAGAAATGTGATGGTGTCACGATGGACGTCGTGACTGGGTTCCTGAGGTCGCCTCAAGTTAGTGATGTCGTATGAGTCGTTATGGAAAGACATACGAAGGTAGATCACTTTTTGTCGATCAAGTATACCGTCGATGTTGATGATCTCTAGAAGTTGTATATTAGAGAGGTAGTACGCCTTCGTGGGATCCCTCGTTATATCATTTTATATAAGGATTCCTGTTTAACGTCTCATTTCTAGCATTGTTTTTAGATGGAACTGGGTACAAAGGTGATTCTGATCACAGCTTACAACCCTACGACCGATGGCTAGTCAGAGCGTACAATATAGGTTCTAGAGGACATGTTGTGTTCATGTATCCTGGACTTTGGGGGATCTTGGGAGAGGCATATTTCCCTATTCGAGTTTTCCTACAAAAATAGTTTTCATCCAACTATTGATATGGAACCTTACGAGGCTTTATATGGTTGGTCATGCTGATCACCATTGTGTTGGTTCGAGGTAGGTGAGGCAGCTTTACTGGGACCACGTCCCGTGCAGGAGACTTCAGAGCAGGTATAGTTGATTCAGAAGCAGATGGCTACTGCAGAGTCTCGTCAGAAATCTTATGTTGATTTCTGCAGATGACCCTTGAAGTTCGTGGTCGGGGATCAGGTTTTATGTCATGTTTCACCGAGGTTGGGACATAAGAGGATCATGATACATGGTAAAATTTCACGATGGTATGTGGGGTTGTTTGAGATTCTGGAGAGAGTTGGGCGGGTTGCCTATTGGTTGTAGTTACCACAGAGGTATCATGCCATGCCTGACCTCTTCCATGTATCTCAGTTGTGCTGTTATCACTCAGACCTGTCTCACGTTTTTCAGCCCAATGAGGTTGAACTTCAGGTCAATGCATCCTTTGAGAATCATCTGATTCATATTGTTGATAGGAGCACGAAGGTTCTCTGAGGCTGGTCTGTTCCTCTCGTGTGGGTGTTATGAAAGCAAGGCCCAGTTTAGGACGACACCTAAGAGCGGAAGACTGACGTATTTGCTCAGTGGCCAGAGTTGTTCTCAGATTCATCTTCACCACCCTTAGAAGATAAATTCAGGGACGAATATCTTTAAAGAGGGAAGTTTCTAAGAACCTGGTTCTTATTCTTGAGTTCAGAGTTTCTTCTTTTCCATTTCCTTTAAGGATTTTGAGAAAATAAGGAAAATGGGGAAAATACCAAAATTTATGGGTACACACCATGTACTTTTCCACACATCATGTACTTTGGTCGTGTGGGATGAGAATACAGGGCGTGTAGGTATGTCGGTGATGAAGGGTGTAAAAACTAACTACACGGCGTGTACTTAGTAATACACGACGTGTAATCTGTCAGTCGGTGAATAGTAAGGTAGTGGGAGTTGCCGCTAGTTGAATGATAGTACATGTCATGTACATGGAAATACACACTGTGTAACCAAGACGGTAGATGAACAGTGGTGCGGTGGAAAGAAGCCGCCAGTGGAACATTTAAAAAAATGGAATGTACACGCTGTGTACATGAGAGTACACGGTGTGTATTTATGTTTTTTCATTAACAATAGGTAGTAGCTTCCTCTTTCAGAATAGGATGCATGGAACTTGACGAGAGCCTTGGGAGAGAAGGCCGGAACTTGGAAGATCTCTCGATCACAAACCAAGACTCTGATTCCTTCACTGTCGATCTCATTTGAACCATGCGGGTGAGTTCTTCTCTTTTATTGAACCTCTCCTTCCAATTAATTCCCTAAGGGAGGTTATTTGGGTTTGAATTTGTAATTTTTTATCCCAGATCTACATCGTTCTTGGTTGATTTGGGAGGCTTTGTTCCCGTAATACGATCAGAGGAGATAGAGGTAGGTGGTCTGGTGTTTATTTCAAACTGTTGAGTTGTTTTTGTGTACTGCGGTGCTATATGCCCATGTTTGGGGTGTCTTATGGTTGAGGCCTTGAATATTAAGATACCTAGAGTTTAATAGGTAATTTAAAAAACTAGTATAAACTGCGTTTTGGGATTGTTGACTTGATCCAGGGCTACCCCGTGGGTGTGTTTCCCTTGTTTAGTCTTTTGGCCAGGAAACCCATGGGTATGCTATGATAATAGAATTCATTGAGTTTTCCTGAGAGAAAATGTATATAAACTTCTTTATTATGTGTTGTAATCGGCTCGGTAACTTTCCTAGCCTGAGGGAAGTGTTTTTTTTATCCTGAGGGCAGTGTTTCGTTTAGCCTAAGGGTAATTTTTCTTATGCCTGAGGGTAGTAGATTCCATGCCTGAGGTTAATATCTCATATGCCTGAGGGAAATATTCCTTTATGCATGAGGGAAAACACCTGAGGGTTTTGATTCAAATTACATAAGGGAAAGGATTTTCATGTCCAAGGACACTATGTACTTTGAATATTCCATGGGGTGATTTCTCATTTAATATCTGCCAAGATAAAGCTCATGCTTGGTATTGTTTTACCTTCTACTTGTTACATAGCCTATTATGGTTTTTGATGCAGCACTGTATAGAAGATTTTCGGTCGAGGCTAGGTCTTGAGAACTTATAAATTGATTATATAGAATAGTTAAATAATAATTAAATGGTAATGGAACTGGTAGGAGTAGCTACGTTTGAGTACTTCCTATTTTACTGTATTTCATTATTGTACACTTTTGTTGCACATTTTCACTGACAGTTGGGCATAGGCCTTTGGTGGTTTCTTACTGGGATTTATTTCTCACACCCTGATTGGGTCATGTCTTGGGCCCAAACAGATTATATTTCTTTAGGTGTTGATAATGTCTAGAGTCCCTATACCGGTACTTAATTGATGCATAGGAGTGGGGGAGCATGGGACCGAGCTTAGGCTTGTGATGCTGCTGAGATCCTACTGCACTATTTTTTTTCTTTACTGTACATATTTCATGTGTTTTATTGTTTTAGATTGCATTTTATCCTATTTTCACTTCATTCATAGAATTACAGACATATTGAGTCATCATATATATCACTTGTCCATTTCAGCTTGGTATTTCTAACTATTTCCATTTTTTTATGTTAATATTTATCCATTGTGCTACACTTCAACAAATGAGGTAATGCACTTGAGGTAATGTGACCAATCAGGTTCAGGGCACCCGTTGTGTGGCACCCAGATCCATGACGTCACATCCTCCTCCCAAATTTCAGAAATAGATCATCACACATGTATTCTGGAAACATGCCATCATTTACAACATTAATTTTCATTTGAATATTCTCATCATCACATTGATAAATTTTAATTATTTCCAACAATGATGGTTGGGAAACCAGTTGAAAATTTTATAATGTTTCACCTTCCATGAAGATTTTCATAACCATCCCTTCTAGATCCATGTTCAAAGGATCCTTGTCAATCCACAATTTTTTTATAACCCCATGATCCTTCCTTCTCATTGCATCTATTACATTATTAACCTTCCTTTGGTGGTAGTATATTGAACAAGCATATTCCTTGAGTATCTCAAGACATCACCTCTACCTCATGTTTAGTTCTTTCTGTGAGAAAATATATTTCAAAATATTTTGTGTTGTACATATATCACTTATTTCAACATAGAAATAGTGTCTTAGTACCTTAAAAGAAAATATTATAGCTTCTAACTTGATATCATGAGTTTTATTTCTTTGTTCATGATTTTTTTACGGCCTTGATGTATATAAAATTACTCTATTATTATTCATAAGTACACAACCAATTCCTTTCATTGATATGTCACTATATATCAATAATCCCAAATTTCTAGATGGTAGAGTCAAGATCGAAGCATTAAAAATTATTTTATTAAATTATTCAAAACATTCCTTATATTATTTCTTCCATAAAAACTTAACCCCTTTACTTTTAAACTTTGTTAAAGGGTTCTAATAGGGTGATGTTCTGAATGAAACACCGATAATAACCTACTAAACTGATAAAACTATGTACCTTGGTTATGTTTTTTGTTTTATGCCATTCCTGAAATGAATTTTTCTTCTTAGGAATAACTATGATTACATCATTTGAGATAATATATCCATTAAATGATACTTTTGAAAGAACGAATTTGATCGAGCTAATCTTTCCATGTAACTTGTTTTTTCTAGGATTCTTTTGAACAATGTGCAAGTTTTATCATGATCTTGGTAGCTTTTGGAGTATACCATGATATCATCAAAAAATAAAACAAAATATTCATTAATATATTCCTTTTAAAAACAATTCATTAGATTCATAAAAATAGAGGTTTCTTTTGTCAATAAAAAAAGCACTACTGTAAACACATAATTCCCATAGCTAGTTCGAAATTTTGTCCTAGGAATATCTTACTTCCATAAACTCAATTGATGATATCCAAATAAAAAGTCAATCTATGAAAAATATATGGCTATATGAAGTTGATATAATCAATTATAAATGAATGGAAGAGGATACTTGTTTTGTATCTTAATAGCATTGATTTATCTATAGTCAACACACAGCCTCATAGATCCATTTTTCGTCATGACCAAGAGAACTGGATCCCCCCATTGAGAAACACTAGGAGAATAAATTCTTTATCACTCAATTCCTCTATTTGTTTCTTTAGATACACTAATTCCATTGTGTCCATTTTATAAGTAATCTTTGATACCGGCCTTGTACTAGGAATTAAATCAATAGAAAACTCAATTTCCCTCTCTAGAGGAAGTCCAGTTAAATCCTATGGAAATATATCAATTACTTATTTTTCTATTATTTCATCCTCAATTTGAAGATTCATTTCCTCACCCATATATATTATGTACTCTTCCTACCTAGTAATTGAAATCATTAGAGCTACTTGTAATGGATCTAGATAAAAATTATATGGTGATGTTCCTTCTCTAATGATAATGGATTCAACACCATCCTCAAAAATTGAAATTTTATTCATCTTCTAATATATTTTCACATCATACTTTGAAATATAATCAATACATAGGATTATGTAAAATTAAACCATATTTATGAAGATAAAATCATACAATTAATCATGTTAATATTCCATAACATGAACAACTTGGCACATATTTTTTCCAATGAGATATCTTATAGGGTTTTGGACTGACAAATCCCCTGTAAATGAGAATTGAAAATATCTAATTTTAAAAGCAAACTGAGAAGATATTAAAGAATACTATGATCCATAATAAAATAAATTATTTTCCATATTTGGGTAAATGAGTATAGTAACGACCGCCACATCATTAGGAACTTCAACCTCAGATGTTGTGTTTGTATAAGCTTGTCTTTACTCCCATGGAATTTAATGATGAATGTTTCCTTATTTCATTGAACAATAATTTTCACAGTGTCCCGTCTCCCTATAATTGTATCATTTTAAATTGTTATATTCATTTATTCCATTGAAATCAAGGGCTTTGTTTCCTTTTTCTCTATACATGAAACTTACACCTTTTCCTTTGAAGTAGTTTTTAGGGTGTTTCCTTCCACATGTATCAGATGTTGGAAAACACCCTTTTTATTATTACCTTTATCCATTCATTTGTTGACTAACCACTTCTTCATTAACATTCCAATAAATTCCATAAGACTTAGAGAATTATTTTTTTCTTAATATAACATGAGATTATATCTTTGTATGATGATAAATTTTGGGAAACCAGTTCCCTTCATATAAATTTTTTTAATCCATCAAAGAATCGATAAATGTTACTCCTCGGATAACATATTCAATCCATGCCATGCCTTGAAATCCTTGAAAATTTTTATTTTATGTGGAAACATTTTCATACTCTTTTTTCCTCAGATTCAAGAGTAGCCCTTCCATATCCCTCATTGTTTATGAGGAAAATATTTCTTGTGAAAAATTTCCTTAAAAACCTTCCCTTCCTTCTCATCTATATAATAATTCTCCTTTCTGTTTAGAATTAATGACCAACACTAATCATTATTTCTTGAGAGACAATAAACTCCCAAGATAACCTTATACCCTTCATTACATTCCAAAGTGATAAATATCTTATCCAAAGAACTTATCCACTTCTCTGCTCTAAATGGGTTTGTAGTCACACTATAAATGGAGACTACCATCAGATAAAGTGGTATAACATTTCTCCTCCATGTTTTGAATTATGATGACCCATATGGGTAAGTTTATTATTCATAATCTATGGCACTTGTCACACTATAATTATAAGTTGTTCAACATCATTTTCATCTTCAAAACCAATATCATTATCTTCCATATAAGGGTAATCCCAAAATGGGATATGAACGTTCATGTGGTTTCCATTACACTCACTAGACACCATTTCTAAATAATTTAATAAACTAAATTATTCATTAAATTATAATGTATAATGTCATACAAGAAAATAATATAACATATATTGTAATTTTATATGATTCTAATCTCATAATCATTAGAATGGTTTCAATGGGGACATTTTTACAATTAAATACATCATATTGGGTTTTAAATAAAATTTAATTTTTTCTAAGAATATCCCCCATGAGTTTCAAAAGATATGTGAAGTATTACCCATTTTCATATACCAGGTTATCCTAAGTCAAGCTCGAAACACCTTATCAATTTTATAACTCCTATGTATGTATGTTCCAAAACCACATCAACTTGAAGTATTTAGACAGGGATGTATTTGATAGAAATATCAACATAATATATACCTTAAAAAAATTATTCTATGATCTTGTATGCTTATCCTTAAATTCTATCTTAGGGTTATCTTTCTGTAATCCTCATTTTCTATATCTTATTTCCATGGATTCTACTGAACTTTCTTTTATACCTACTATAAGGACCCAAACCCTAGTTTCTTGGAGATGGTGCCTTATATTAATATAATGGTATGTTTACAGGGAAGTAAAATCCTAAAGGAATGAATAGTCTAATAGTTTTTAAAAACTAGATACAAACATAATATTTACATTACATCTTAAAATAAAAACAATCCATGTGACCCCAATAGAAACACCCATAAACTCTTAGATTATTCCTTTACATAATTCATAATAATATTCATCTTTTCCTCCTAGGGAAAAATAAAACATAGGATAGGGGTGGGATGAGATGATCATTAAGGGTATGTAATACAATTCATGTTATCATAAACATAAACATTAGGAATGGTGAATAAATAAAAACACGTGCCTTTAAAAATAAACAATAGCAACATATGGAAGGAATGAAATATGATTACATAAATACAGGTAAATGATAAAAAGGGAATGAAACATAATCATTAATATTATGTTAGTATAATAATAAAAAGTTATATCAATTTATAATACCATAATAGGTAAATTAATAATGGTTCACATCCAAAATATATAGTCAAGGCCTTGTCCAACACGTCTTAAAATACCAATGTAAGGCCTCAGCCAAAACCCAATTTGATTTTGTCTTGGGAGCCCAAAAGATGAATAGCGAGCCTATATTGGACCCACCAGTCACATTATAATTCAATTTAATTACTCTTATTAATGGGTATAAACATAAAAAACTTGAATAATTGAAACATAAATAACATTCCCCAATCTATAATAATAATCACAAACCATTCTTAGTAGAATGGTGGATGGTATCAAGATAGAACATCCACATTCAAACTAGTCATAAACCATTTAATACCATATGTTATAATACAATAATAATATATCAATAAAAATAAAGAACAAAAATTTATAAGTGGTGTTGAAATGAATGAACATTATCTAATAAAATTATTATGCAATCCTTAAGAGAAATGCCCCTTTTACATTGCAACGAATAGTTCTTTTGGTAAAATGATTTTATTTTTCCATAATTTAAAGAATAAAACTAGTAATGAAAAAATATAATTTTCCCTAAAAAATTATTGATTTTATAAAAAAATTAGTATCTTAAAACAAATTGTATATTGTACTTGAAAATGGGTAAGAAATCATGATGGTCCCTTTAATCAGCCTAGAATATCATAAAGGATTGAGAACGATCTATATAAAACATGTAAATCCCCATAAATTAAAGAAGTATTATGAATGGTACACATATATAGAACATTAAAACAGAATTTAGGAGGATAATATAATAATAATTAAGAATTTCAGTAGGGTAAAGAGAGAGAAAGCGTAATCCCAAATGAAAAATAGAGGTTCGGGGAGAAACCCTTACCTTATGTTCGAATGTGTTATGCACATGACCTTAACATACAGGATAATAAAATTAAATATTTTAATTAATGATTAATAACCATCTATACATTTATTTTATTTATTATAATTTTATTATGTCTATTTATGGCCTTTTCAGTGAGTTATAAGATATAATTTTAATGCTCGGGAGTGTTCGTTTCCTTGGTTTTCACGATTGGTATACTTGTAAATGAGCATATAATATCATGTAAAATGAGTATAATTATCTAGAATTTAATTTATATTATATTTATGAACATACATATGTGAAAATGTTTATATATAAAGAAAATTATATGCTATGAGAATGAATCATTATATAAGACATTTAGGGTTAACCTTTTACATCATTATGAAGATTATAGATCATAACGAACTAATTTTGTTTTATCATTTAATATTATAAAAAAATGTAACTTATAGAATATGATATAGATTTTAATTTATATATTATAGTATTTATCAAACATTGAAAATGTTATTATGACCGGACTTGAATAATAAGTTGAAGAATGAATGTTTATTGTCCATGAATTTTGTAAATCCCCACCCCCTCTGAATGGCCTGAAGGCCTTTGGTATTTTTGATTTTTTATAACCCCCCATTCAAGGGATATGGGGGAACCCTTACAAGGCCCGTAGTATAGAGACCCAAAGATTGACGTACATTGACATTACATTACATTTTCTGAATACATAATATATAACAAAAACAGACACCAAAGGACTGTAATAGTTTAGTGTCTTTGGAAACTTGGAACATAATCTTCTAATCATGGTGAAAGATCTACAACATCTCCCACAAAGATCTTACCCTATTTTTTTTCTTACCTAAAACCGTTATTTATATCCTGAGGAAAAGAAAACATTAAAAGGTTGAGCTCAAATACTCAGTAAGGGTAAACATAGAGAACATAAAACAATCCATAAACATTTGAATGTAAAAACATGAACACAAAATCTAAACATTAAAATCTTGAGCAAAGACATAAATCATGGAAGTACGTAAGGAATATATAATAATGGAACAACAATCATGATAAAATAGCATGAGAATAAAACATGTAATTGTGGAAAACCATTAAGAACATGGTATGATTTCTATAGTAGCCAAGGCATTGCTACCAAGACCATCTTAGTGGACAAAGTCCCTTTCTAAATCGAGTTCACTCCTCGTTCCAGTCCTGTATTACTAAACCGGATTAACTCACTGTTTCGGCCATGTCTATCTCATGACATATAAATCATTAACCAATGCATTGGAGGGAGATATAGGTCCCACCCATCTCATAATGTAATCATTGTTTCGTGTGCCACGAAATCATAGATCATACATCATAGCATAACCCATGTAATAGAATGGGATTCTTAAACATCACGTCATCATAACATAATCCATATAAAAACATGGATATCATTTCTTCATAAGAAAAATCAAACCATGTAAATAATGGAGACATTATACTTTAAACAAAAACATGTTAAATAATGTCATCTTAGATGGAAAATTGTTCTGACAAAACACTTCAAATGAATTCTTGAGGAAAATATCCTTTCTTCTTCAAAATTATTTTCTTTTCACAAAATTCCGTGAAATTTTAAAATAAAATTACTTTTTTGAAAATAGTCGTAAAATATTATATTTTAAGCTTAATGAAAAAAAAGGTGTTATGAAAACTTAAAAATTTGTTCATGCCGTATAAGTTAAAAAAACATTCTCATCGTACTTTTAACGAAAAGGTCAAAAAGTACAACGTATGGTAAACAAAAGAAATATTAATTCCATAACACAAAGTAAAAGTCAAAGAGGGGTAAACATGACTTTAAACATACATGGAAGAAAAATAAACACCTTATTAAAAACATTTTTATGGACAAGGATGAAAAATAAAACCCCAGTAAATATTTATGAATAAATAATCTCGGACAAGAATGAGATTGGAATAATTATCCCATACCTTATGTCTGATATGCTTCGTAAGTATCCGAAGCACCTGTATATGGATTTAAATAATGTCATTTAATTATTACAGAATCATATTCACTGTTATGATATCATATATGGTTCACTTATGACTTTATATTACTCGTTCTTTTGTAAATTAATGTTAAAGTAGGGTTTTGGGTAAAATCGTTTCATTTATCATCTATGTTTTGACTTGTAATTATTCATATCATTACTTATATCATGATTACTTACTTCTATAATATAAAACATGATTTATATATAATATATTTTTAGAATATACATATATATAATAGATCGATAAATGGAAAGAAATACGCCGTTCATGGAGACGATAGGTCGTACGTACGCATGAACACTATTTTCATTTCCTTATTAAATTGAATGGAAGTAAGTAAATAAAATATACATAAGTCCAGAATCATTAATATGTCATATATTTTATGATTATTTAATATATATACTTTATAATCATTCTTTAATGGTTAACTTGGATGATGAATCTCACCGCATCGTGGAGACTATAATCCGTACATACGCACGAGCGATGATATCGTTCCCATAATTATTGAATGGAATTATAGTGGATGATATATATATCATAATTAGTATCATGTTATAATTACAATATATATAGTTATTCTTTACACCATTATACCCATCCAAATAAGGTGGTGGTGGAAAAACAGATTACACCATGGCATGGAGACAGTATTTCGTACGTACGCATGCGCAGTGATTTCATATTCAATAGAATGAATAGAAGGTTAAATGGGGTTGTTTCATATTTATAATAACATATCAGTATATTATTGATACTGATGTTATTACATTACAATGAAACAACTAAAGAAGAAGAAGTTGAAGAAGAAGGAAACATGAATGAATTGGTAGAAGAGATTACCTCTTCTTCGACGCTCCTCTTTTAAGGTTCTTCTTAAGGCACTAGAGTTTGACATTTCAGGAGACCAGATCCTCAAGAATGTTTATAAACTTGATTTATCCTTATTTAATCTATTTAATTTTTTTGTGGTAATAAGATTCTAGATTTTAAATTGTTATAAATAATTACTTATGTGTTGTGAATTTCCCATAATTGGATAATATATGACATTGTAGACCATATAAATTTTAATTTATAATTTTTAAATATGTTTGTGATTTCTAAACAATTTTATATTATGTTATTTTTATAAAATAACAATAGTGTTAATTTTGACCGTATTCATTTATTTCAATTTAAATAAACTATTCATAGAATATTTGTTCAAACTAACAGATTTAATAAATTCATAACATGACATATTTATCTAGGAAATTAGTGGAGAACATTAAATAGTTCATATAATATTTATTTTAATATTTTTAAAACCATTTATTTGATATTTCAATCAATAAAATAATTTCAACATCACTATTGTGTCACCTTTAATGATAATTATTTAATCCATTAATATTCTAAATAAATCCAAATTATGTAGATAATTTTATTATATTTATAGATACTATTCATGTTTGATGTTTCGTGATGTTTATCACTAAATTAAAATTATTATACTTATAATATTTAAGAGAGTGACATGTTGTCACTTTCTTTGGTTTTAATAATAATTAAATTATTTTTATGGTCAAAAGCCAAAAAAATTAATCTAATCCGACCCTTAGGTGATATGGGTCGACTTTTAGTCTTCAAATAGAATTTTGGCATGTGTTAGGGTAATTTTATAATATTAGGTTTACCCTTAATTACCCGATTTATCTTTAACAGAAGTAAATAAAAATTACCGTAGTTACTATTCATAACATCAAAAAAAATAAAAGTAACCTATTAACATAATTTGGACCCACTGAATCCAAATATGGAACCCATTTTTTAAAATTCAAAACACAAAATTTGTATTCATTAAATTAAAATTTATCATGTTGTTAAGAAAATGGGTTTTAAAAGTTAAAATATTGCCAAAGATTGAAATGTTTTTACCTATGAATTCAATGTCAAATTAATGGTAATGAAATAAATTATATTAAATGGTAAAAATATACTCTGTTTATAGTTTAAAACTATTCAATATTATAATTTAGCCATATAAATTATTGCGATGAAAAAAGTTGTTTTTAATTAAAATATAGCATGTTTTTACTATTAATTAAAATATGAAAGTTATCAGAATAATATGAAAATTTTATCCAAAGTAAATTTTTATATACTTATTCCAAATAAGAATTTTATTTTTTCAAATTGAACTTATAAACATGTCAAAATCTAGATTTAAAGTGGGTGCACCATCAAAAGGCGGCAAAACTACATTTTTTAAAAATAACTTTTTTACTCAGAAGATTTATTTTGTTCTCATACCATGTTCTAGAAAATGTGTAAGATGAATAATAATGTTATAAAATTAAAAATTTAGTTAATACTATTCATAACGGCTAGTCCATAATAATATTATAATAATATATCGTTGTTTAGTGAAACCCGATATTGTGTACTACACACGCTGTTGAGGAAGGTTGTGATTGCATGTAATGCAAGCCAAGTCTGGGATGCGTGTAGTGAAAGATCCTTTTGGTGTAGCATTAAACACAATAAATCAATGAAATTAAAAAGAATAATTCTCAAAAAATCTCGGGTTGTTATATTCTACCCCCCTTAAAATGAATTTCTCCCTTGAAATTCGTCGGGGTTATAAATGGTTTAATACATGAAAGTTTTTTCATTGAAACCCACATCGTAAAAATGAATACTAAAAAATAATTTTAAAAAGTGCCGTATGAAACATATCAGTTACCCAAATTAACTCATCACTGGGTTTCCACATAGGAGAACATAAATGAAAATATGGATATGGAATAGATTCCTTACGATCATGTTCTGATGGAGAGTGGTAGAGAACATGGCTATGAAAAATCCAACAATCACAAAGCCATAAATTTGTGATGATCTACGATACCATCTAATTCATTCGATATAAGGGCACTAGGACAACATTTTTGGTTTTCAAGATCATTTCCCTAAAGATGAATAATTCTAATTAGAAGAAATACTTACTTTATTTCGGTATAATCTCACCGTTGTTCGATCCTTGAACAATTTCCACTACATATCTTTGAATTTGTCATTCGTGAAGTGTTAGAAGATCATGTGATATAATGATGGGTCACTCCATATGTCTCAAACAAAAGGTTATCAAAATTTATCAAATATACATAAGTTCATCTATGGTGAGATTAATCGTATACGATTCCAACAATGGAATTATACTTCATCTATCATACCGCTTAATAATATAAAACTACTTCATACTAACCAGGGACTTCTTGTAGGCTTGTGGTAGGCAATAAAGGCCTGTCGCACTTTGGTTGTGGGTTCGATTCCCGCAACCTTGTCCAACGTGATGGGTTGTTGCCTATCTTGCTGGTTTTCTTTTATCTAAAACAACACTATTATAATATTATATAAATAATATCTAAAAAAGGTTCTAGCCTTAAACAATACTATATTATGTCAAACATAATCCATTACAACCTTTAGTCTTATCTAAAATACTTTTATCCAATCTCAAAGTGTAATGTAAATGATTACTAGAAATGTCATCCACCGAGCATGTGAATACCATCATCTACCATGATATATCTTATTGGTCACATTCCAAACATGTGAATACCTTAATAATGTATTCTCTTGAAAAATGAATACACATTGAACATTAGTGAAAACTTGAATGCTATCGAAAGTTAACACTTTCCACATACCAAAATCCCAAAATTTCTATATACTCAAACCATGATATCACTTTGTCCTTATATCATTCATGAGATCATTAATACTATCAAACATATTATTTTCTCCTTATCCCTTCATTATGCACATATCATCTGCTTTCCAAAAATATTTCAATCACTTTTCATGGTTACCGGTACCATATTCTTATAGAAAACCCCAATGGACCAATACACAGATATTTCAATATACTGTTATAGTACCTCAAAAACATTATTATTGAATTCCAATAAAAAATACTTTCAATCTATCCTCTTCAATGATTGGCATGGAATAGGTCCTTTCTCGATTTAGAAGTAACTTCTTATGTCAGGGCAATGAGTTGGGTAATGCCCATGTTCTCCATAGATAAGACATTGGACTTCATAACAGTCTGTCACTATATGACCCTTTTCTCCACATAGATAACATCTTCCCTCCATTTGAGGTATTCCTCAAGTTTCTTCTTCCCTTCTTTAGAAATCTCAATCTTCCTTTCTCTATGCTCCTCACCATGCGAACATGCATAAAATTCCATCTTCCTCGTATTTGATGACTTTGGAATGCAACTAAAGTTCACCTTGTAAATCATATATCGAGATGACTGATTCAGCATAATCACAATATCTTTCTCTCCTGGAATTACACAATTTCTTTGTCATAGTCACCAATTTTTTCATTGGAATCAATGTTAACTGAATTCCTTCTCATTCCCTCCATTGACTAAGATAAGAAACCGTAGTGTAAGAAACAGTGAAAATAATGAGGAACCACAAAATCATAAAAAGTCACTTATGGGATGTCTATATTATTAAAAATTATTTAATCCATGACACCTTAGGTTCACCCTAGGTTATTCATCATTTTCAACATTATTCTAGGACTCTAACCTATAGGTATACTTAACCTTAGGGGAATCTCTAGACATACCTTAGAAATATCTCTAGGGATTTCACTAATGTTTTCGCATTATAGTTTCCAAAGGTTAACTAATCCTTTCCTCTAATACCAACTATATATACCCAAATCTTGACATACATAGACATTACATTACTTTTGAGGAATACATAATACATAAAAAAATAGACACCAAAGGACCGTAATAGTTTAGTGTCTTTGGAAACCTGGGACATAATCTTCTAATCATGGTGAAAGATCTTCAAAATCTACCATAAAGATCTTCCCCTTTTGTTTTCTTACCTAAAACCTTTCTTTATATCATGAGGAAAAGAAAAAATAAAAAGGTTGAGCTCAAATGCTTAGTAAGGGTAAACATAGAGAACATAAAACAATCCATAAACATTTGAATGCAAAAACATGAACATAAAATAAAACATCGAAATCTTTAGGAAAGACATAAATCTTAGAAGTACGTAAGGCATATATCATAATGGAACATCAATCATGATAAAATAGCCTGGTAAGAAAACATATAATTGTGTCAAACCATTAAGGACATTATATGATTTCTATGGTAGCCAAGGCATTGCTGCCAAAACCATCTTAGTGGACAATGTCCCTTTCTGAATCGAGTTCACTCCTCATTCCAGTCCGGTGTTACTGAACCAGATTAACTTACCATTCCATACTTGTCTATCTCATGAGATATAAATCTTTACTCAATGAATTGGAGGGAGATATAGGTCCCACAAATCTCATAATGAAATCATTCTTTCATGTGCCACAAAATCATAGATCATACATCATAGCATAACCCATGTAATAGATTGGGATTCTTAAACATCATGCCATCATAACATAATCCATATAAAAAATGGATATCATTTCATCATAAGAAAAATAAAACCATGTAAATAATAGAGAAATTATACATTAAACATAAACATATTAAATAATGTCATCTTAGATGGAAAATAGTTTTTAGAAAACAATTGAAATTAATTGTTGAGGAAAATATCCTTTCTTCTTCAAAATTATTTTCTTTCCACAAAATTCCTTGAAATTTTAAAAGAAAAGTACCTTTTTGAAAGTATTCATGAAATATTTTAGAGTAAGCTTCATGAAAAAAATTTATTATTAAACTGTAAAAATCCGTTCATGCTGTATAAGTTAAAAAACATTCTACTCGTACTTTTAATAGAAAAGTCAAAAAGTACAACGTATGGTAAAAAAAAGAAAGATTACTTCCATATCACAAAGTAAAAGTAAAAGAGGGGTAAAATGACTTTAAACATACATGGAAGAATATTAAAAACCTTATTAAAAACATTTTTATGGACAAGGATGAAAAATAAAACCCCAGTAAATATTTACGAATAAATAATCTTGGAAAAAAATGAGATTAGATTAATTATCCCATACCTTATGTCTGATATGCTTCGTATGTATCCAAACCTCCTGTATAATGATTTAAATAAGGTCATTGAATTATTAAATGATCATATTCATTGTTATGATATCATATATGGTTCACTTATGACTTTATATTACCCGTTCTTTTGTAAATTCATGTTATAGAAGCATTTTAGGTAAAATCTTTTCATTTATCGTCCGTGTTTTGACTTGTAATTATTCATATGATTACTTAGATCATGAATAATTACATCTAGAAAGTAAAATATGATTTATATATAATATATTTTAAGAATATACATATATATAATATATTGATAAATGGAATGAAATGCACCATTCATGGAGACGGTAGGTCGTACATACGAATGAATGTTGTTTTCCTTTCCTTATTAAATTGAATGTAAGTATTTAAATAACATATTCATAAGTCCAGTATCATTAATATTTCATATATTTTAATATTATTCAATATATATTCTTTATAATAATTCTTGAATGGTTAACATGGAGAATGAATCTCATCGCGTCGTGGAGACTGTAATCCGTACGTACACACGAGCGATGATATCGTTCCCATAATTATTGAATGGAATTAGAGTGGATGATATATATCCAAGAATTAATATCATGTTATAATTACCATATATATAGTTATTATTTACACCATTATACCCATCCAAGTATGGTGGTGGTGGAAAAACAGATTACACCACGGTGTGGAGACAGTATTCCGTACGTACGCACGCGGGGTGATTTCATTTTCCATAGGATGGATAGAAAGTGAAATGGGGTTGTTTCATATTTATAATAACATATCTGTATATTATTGGTACTGATTTTATTACTTTATAATGAAACAACTAAATAAGAAGAAGTAGAGGAAGAAGGAAACTTGAAAGAATTGGTAGAAGAGATTACCTCTTCTTCGACGCACCCCTTTTAAGGTTCCTCTTAAGGAACTAGAGTTGGACTTTTCAAAAGACTAAACCTCAAGAATGTTTCTAGGGAAGTGGAGAATAGAATTGGGAAGAGTTTGGATGAACTTTAAGGCTCAAATTTTTTTTAAGGGGGGGAGGGAGGAGGTGCCCTTTTATAAGGGGCAGAGGGGTACCTTTGGAAACATAAGAAATATTAATTTATAATAAATTCAAACCTGAAAAAAAAACTTTCAAAATGACTCCAATCAAAATATTAGATGATATAGGGTTGTAATATCATCAAAAATTAAAATTTAGACATGTTGGGAATTTATTTTAAACATTATCAACTTGATTTATCCTTATTTAATCTATTTTATTTTATTTATGGTAATAAGATTCTAGATTTTAAATTGTTATAAAGAATTAATTATGTGTTTTTAATTGTCCATAATTGGTAAATATATAAAATTTTAGACCATATAAATTTTAATTGATAATATTTAAATATTTTTGTGATTTTTAAACAATTTTATATTATGTTTTTTTATAAAATAACAATAGTGTCAATTTTTGACACTATTCATTTATTTAAATTTAAATAAAATATTCACAGAAGATATGTTAGAACTAAATTCTTTAATAAATTCATAACATGTCATATTTTTCTAGAAAATTAGTTTCTCACATTAAATAGTTCATATAATATTTATTTTTATATTTTTAAAACCATTTATTTGATATTTCAATCAATAAAATAATTTCAACATCACTATTGTGTCACCATTAATGATAATTATTTTATCCATTAAAATTTAAAATAAATCCACATGATGTAGATAATTTTATTATATTTCTTGAGACTATTCATGTTCGATGTTTCATGAAGTTTATCACTGTATTAAAATTATTATACTTATAAGATTTAAGAGAGTGGCATGTTGTCACGTTCTTTGGTTTTTATAATAATTAAATTATTTTCAGGGTCAAAAGTCCATAAAATGAAATTAATCCTACCCTTAGGTGATATGAGTATACTTTTATTCTTCCAAAAGATTTTTGGCATGTGTTAGGGTAATTTTATAATCTTAGGTTTACCCTTAAATACCCGATTTATCTTTAAATGAAGTAAATAAATATTACCGTGGTTACTATTCATAATATCAAAAAAAAAGTAACCTATTAAAATACTTTGGACCCACTGAATCCAAATATGGAATCCAATTTTAAAAATTCAAAACACAGAAGTTGCATTAATTAAATTAAAATTTATCCCATTGTTAAGAAAACGGGTTTTCAAAGTTAAAATATTGCCAAAGAATGAAATGTTTTTACCTATGAATTCAATGTAAAATTAATGTTAATGACATAAATTATATTAAATGGTAAAAATATATTCTATTTATACTTTAAAAACATTAAATATTATAATTTAACAATATAAATTATTGCGATGAAAAAAGTTGTTTTTAATTAAAATATAGGGTGTTTTTACAATTCATTAAAATATGAAAGTTATCCGAATAATATGAAAAATTTACCCAAAGTAATGTTTTTAATCATGATTCCAAAGAATAATTTTATTTTGTCAAATTCAACTTATAAACATGTCAAAAACAAGATTTAAAGTTGGTGTGCCATCAAAAGGCAGTAAAACTACATTTAAAAAAAATAATTTTTTACCCAAAAAAATTATTTTGTTCTCATAACATGTTCTAAAAAATGTGTAAGATGAATAATAATGTTATAAAATTCAAAATTTAGTTAATACTATTCATAACGGCTAGTCCATAATAATATTATAACAATATATCATTGTTTAGTGAAACCTGGTATTGCATATTACACACGCTATCGAGGATGATTGCGATTGTGTGTAATGCAAGCCAAGTCAGGGATGCGTGTATTGGAATCTCTTTTTGGTGTAGCGTACAACACAAGACATCAATGAAATTAAAAAGAATAATTCTCATAAAATCTCAGGTTGTTACACATAGGCTCAGAGATTACAAGGCCCATGGGCTTAGGAGATTACATGACCCAAAGTACATAGGGAAATCAACCAGACTATCTACAAGGAACTACCCCTCCCCAGCATCGACGTCATGATAGTATATCTTCGCCTTTTGTGTCCATTTGGATAGGCTTCCCGTGCAAGAACAGGCTGGTCCCAAGGGCATAGCCATACCCTCTCATTCTGAAAAATCAATTTGGCTTTGCTCTGGCGAGTACACCTACTCGGAATCCTATTTTGGGGATGCTCCTTTTTTGTACTGTGTGTGGGGAAACTGCATGTGACCCGAAGGCCTTGAGGAGGCCCGAGTTCCTTAAAGGTGGCCCGAAATCCCTACTGACCCGAAGGCCTAGGTGTCCCTAAATCCTTAAGGACTCCAAGCCCAAACTGGTAGCCCAAGGTGAATAGTTCCAACTACTACAGTACTGTACAATACCTACTTCGGTAACAGCTATAGTGCCTGATACAGTACCTGCACAGTGTACAGTTCTGTTATATTAACTGTACAATGTAAAGTTCTGCTATAGTACCCACACAGTGTACAGTACTACTACAGTTCGTGCTACAGTACTACTACAGTACCAGAAATATGCCTCTACCTGGTTTGGAACCTTGGCCTTGTGGATGCACTTAAGGATACCTCACCAACTAGGCTGAGGCTCATGTGCAAATCGGCACCTCCTAGATGATGATTTCATTTTGAAAATAAAAGAGGGATAGTAAAGAGATTGAAGGTGATTATTCTTTTAAAATTATATAATTATTGTATATAAATTATATTTTATTTTTCTAGGCTTATTTGGATAGAGTAGGTGAGGAGAGAATAATAAATTAAAGAACAAGAAATGAAAATAAAAGGAAAAGGAATAGTATTTTACCTCTTGAATACTCCTCTTAAAGAATATTCTAAAGGGGATTGATTTTGGACTTTTTATGAGACCAAAAAAATTTTTACATGCCGCAGTATCTTGGGAATTGTATTGGGTAGAAATTTTACAAGTATCAAATTATGGAAGGTGTAAGGATAATAGGGGTGAGAGGTGGTTTTTAGAGTGAATGAGAGGGGTAATTTTGCATTATTTTATTCATTATTTTATTATTATTCTCAATAAAACCAATAGTGTTGAATCTTGTAATGATATACTATAATAAGTTCATATTATTTCCAACCATGGGTTCTTACATCATCTAAACATCACATATGACTCAATTTTCATGTATTTATCATGTATCAAAAATTATAATATTTTACTATTCACTAAAAATTCACGTTTTACAGTAAAATCCCAAAAATCACTATAAACATTTATTGATGTGTAGAATTAAAAAATTAACTTCATTTTATAAAAATAATTTTATAAATATGAGAAATTAAATTTTACATTAAAATAATCATTTAATCGAAAAGTAGAGTTTTCAAAGTTAAAATTCATTTCATAACACCCTGAAAACTAACAAATCTCTTATTAGATTTTCCTTAAATCATAGGGAAGTAAATTATTTATTTATGAATACATTTTATGAATATTAATTATCTATTAAATAATTTTATAAAATTTTAATTAAATATTTAATACTCAAAAATAAACCAACACATAATTATTAATTTTTAAAATATCAACTTATTTGTACTATGATGTAATTATATCATAGAATCATTTATAAGATTCATAATTTTATTAATACATTCATGAGTGTGGTTACTATTAATTTTTCTTCTCTACTATAATACGGGTCATTATTATTCTAAAGGGTGAAGCTACTAATTACAAAAAATGTATGTTGACCCAATCATACACTAAATATATTACTGATCAAAACCATGTATTTTTGTTTTTTGAAATTAAAAATATAGAAGTAGAAAAATTATGTCTTATTAATAGGTTAAAATTATCTCCTATAAATAAAAAATAATTAATTTATAGATACTCTGTGTTTCATGAATTATATTCTATATTAAATTTATTTTTAAAACCATAGGTTTTTACAATATATTTTTCATTGTCCATAGCAATCATCATTAACACGGTCCCTTTGAGTTCCATCTGTTTACTAAAACCAAAATCATAGAGTAATAAATAATTATCATAATGAGGAACCACATATTATTGAGAATTTATTTATAGGATCTCTAAATTATGATATTATCTTTAATCTACGACACCTTAGGTTTATCCTAGGATATTCATAGAAAATTTATATTTGAATCCTTAATGATGGTTAGTGAATAGTTTTGGAATTCTCAAAGAAAATCCCCTGGGAGTTTCAACCCCGTTTATATCAAGGCTCATTGTCATATATCGGATTTCCGTGAGTCGGGCCCAAAAAACCTTATCGAAGTTGTTACCCCTAGGTTCATATATTCCCAAGGCACAATCACTTATTGTATCCAGAAATAGATGTATTTATAATAACCCAATCACTCTATCCATTACAATAATTCTAAAAAAAATTCTTATTAATTTCCTTATCCTTATTCCTTTCCATATAGTTTTGAATAAGGTTTCTTAATCTTTTTTTTCCAAAGGATGACTAAAAATTTTCTCTGATAACAACTAAAGAGAAACAAGATTTTAATATGTTAAAATTTCATAAATTTTATGGAATACGTAAAACATTATATAGATAGATTCCCAAAGGCCGCACTAGTCTCATTACTTTGAAAAAATCGAATCATAAACACTAGTATATAAGTGAGACACATTATCTCTCACTAGGTTCTCCATGACGAGTACCCTTCTTAAACAAATAAAAAATTATACATATCTTTATAAATAGGGAAAAGAAACATAAAATAAGATGAGCTCAGATGCTCAGTAAGGGTTGAAAATGGAGACATGTAAGAAAAAACATGATCATGTGGTTAAGATAATGTGATCATGACATTAGAAGATCATACTGTTAAAATAATTAGATTAGAAACATTAATAATGGAATTAATCTTTTTAATTCATAAGAAATTAATCTTAACGAAATAAATAACATAATCCATGACAGCATATCATAGGAATAATATATTAAATTTTGGTATACATAAACTTGTGATATCATTTTCTATAATTCATGAAACATAGTTATATCATATCGAGGGGATTGGGTTTCCCCATCTTCCCATATTGGATCATGTTTCCCCTTTTTCCATCTTAATCTGACCTACTGGGTAGGACACATAACCACCTCTTTTCACTATTCATTCCTTATAAGGGATTGTTTTTCCCCATATTCCCAAAGTGGATAAATCCCCAAGAATTGATTCCATCATTATCTCATTAGATATAGATATTTAATGAATGAATTGGGGAGAGATATAGGTTCCAACCATCTAATAAAAAAATAATTAATTCATGTGACACAAAATAATTAAACATTAATAATATCATAATCCATAAAAGTAGATGGGTTATAATAAAAATTATATCATAATCCTAAGAAACGAAATGGGTATCACTAAAATTATATAACATCAAAACTGATGTAAAAGAAATATCTTTCATACAAATTTCATCGAAGCATAAATCATGAAGAGAAGTGGGTTTCAAAATAATATAACCCAAGGAAGAGAAATATGTTTCATAAGCATCATTCCATCAAAATATAAACCCTTTATGAATGAATACAAATGAAACCATGGATAATTTTATTGAATGGACTTAATTACTATAATATATGTTATAATATATTTAAAATAACTTTTATACATATTTGTGAAACATTTCGAGATATAATTATCTTCTCTCCATGTAAAGAGTATATTTAAAACAGAAAAACGTTTGAATCTCATTTTCATTAAAATAAAATCCAAAACTTATAATGAAATATTTGAAAAAAATTGGAATAATTTTTCTTTGATAATAGTTAGATATAAATTGAAAAAAAAATCAAAACCACATTCCTTAAAATCTGTTAAAATAACCATGAAAACATTTTGAAACATATTTCATCCAAAAAAATACTGAAAGGATTTTTTAAAATCTATTTCTCTAAAAATAAATTGAAAATCTTTAATGTGTGATTTAAAACCATAAAACCCTTTTTAAAATAATTAATCCTTAAAAATTATAGTAAATTATAATCTTTAAAAACATTTTTCAAAATATTGTCCTTAATGTTTTGGGATGTGTCTTCGAGAAGGAAAATTTACAAAAGGACTACTTTACTGATTTGGAAACTATTGAAACATAAAACCCATTAAATATATAGATCATAACAAGGATTTTTAAAGAATCAAAAAATTACAGATATAACCCAAATAATATATTCAGGGAATTTATAATCACCAAAAAATTTGAGTGGTAAATTAGTGGTAAATCTCATAGATAAAAAGTGAGACAAGAAATCCATTTACCTTCTATCTTGACTCTATTCATACTTAAACAAGATAAAATTATAATTATGGTAAGTATACTATAAATCTTATAAATATAAATATTCTTATACCTAAAAAAATATAGTTTGATTATTACTTCATATCACCTGCTAGAAAACAATCATTTCTTAAGGTTTCACTTTGTGTAATTTTGGTTATTTTCTTCGCTAGTATCTTACTTTTTTGTATCTATGGTTCCGATAATTGTATCATGATTATAGAATTTAAATCATGATATAAATATAATTTATATTCATTATAATTCTATAATAATAATCTATATAATATATAAGTTTGAAATGGAGTTCAACATCCATGGAGATAGTAATTTGTACATATGCATGAATGTTTTTTTTCATTTTTATTATCGTATTGAAAGAAAGAGAGTAGGTAAAATATATATATATATATCATTATTAAAATATAATTATTATATTATATATATCATACAAGTTTAATGAACCCATCCTTAATTCATTCAATGTAGTGTGAGAATGAATCACATCGCTTTGAGGGGCGGTAGTCAACACTTTGACAAACAAAATTATCAAATTTACACAAACTAGAATGTATAAATATGTAAAATTTTAATGAATTAAATAATTTTAGATAAATTATAAATATTTTATATATTGTATATAAATATAATTTCCATTATAATTTCCCCCATGAGTGATGGTAAAATAATGAATGAAAAATTATCATTTTTTGGGGGATTAGTTCAGAAAACACATATATAGTGTGTTTGTTACCCATTAGATAGAGGTTTGTGTAAGTGTAATTTCAAACCCTAGCATAATGTACCATGAAAATCGGGTCTGGTTAGACAGTCCCCAAAAAATATTAATAAGAAGGTAAATGTAAAAAGTCAGGCAGAGCAAGGGGTTTTACAAATCTAGGAATAAGACACTCCCCTCATGTCAGCCTATACCAAGGATGCACAAAAGTCAAAAGCTAAAAAGGACCACATGGTAGTCATTTCATTGAATTCCCTCTTCGAAAAGGCATCATCCATAAGATTAGCCTCTCGATAGCCATGAGATATCATTAAATTGTGATGCTTTACCGGGTTAAGAAATCTAATCCAATGAGGTAGAATACTCTAGGGAACATCCAGTGTTCTCGTCTTGAGGGCACGTACAATATGTTCATATTCTAATTCAATCCATATGAGATTCCGATTATGAAAGATATATTTCTTAACGACATAGATAATGGCCCATAGTTCTTCTTCATAAGAGATTCCCATCCCAATAAAAAGATAAAACAACCCTTGAAAAAGACAAGATACATGCGGAAGACACCTCCACAACCCAATCTACTTGGTTCTCAAGAAGCCTCTCCATAAACATTAACATTAACACATGGAATGATTGGTGGGATCCAGAAAATAAATTTAACCATTAGTGGCTTCTTCAATTTACCTTAAATACCAAGCATCTGCAATGTAGTGAAATCTGTACAGGTATTATCCATGAAACGAGTATATATCACATTAGAAGTGTGTACGTCTGGATGAACCAACATTGCACTTTCTTGAAAGGACGAAACCTTGCTATCTAATAAGAGGATGTCTCGAGAAGTCTAGATGGTATGAAAAACTTCTATAACAGCAACCAGCAGTATAATCTGGAAATGTGTGCTCCTACCAGACGTGGATATGTATATCATCAAGTCATCCAGCAACCTATGTTTGTATAAATCCATGTTGAAGATGTCTCCAAGGTATTTTCATAGCCTCTGAACAAAAGGACATTAAATAAAGAGGTGTTGTACATTTTCAGTTTCATTATGGCATAGATAGCTAATGGAGACAAAACATTGACCAGCCTTTCTTAATTGATCATGTGTTGTTAGTCGGTTCGGCCACATTATACATAGAATAAGAATCCATGAGTGATAGAAAAAGATCACATTAAATATAAGTATTCAATAAGGACATTGTGTGGAACCATCAATATGCATGTTATAAGATTCATTGCGATTAAAATGTTCATCCCTGTTGGGATTCCATACCAACATATCACTATCCATAAAGAGTTAGGTCTTGATTTCATGTTTAGCCTCGGTAGTAACAATGATTTTAGGACTATCACACTGATCTAGAAAATTTTCTATAGACATGTCCAGCAGCTAGGAGGGAAAAACACCAGTATAGAAGGGGATTTCCATCCATGGAATATTACAATAGTGAGGTTAATGTGTTTGGATACAAGATATTTAGAGTTATGAATAATATCCTTGAAGGATTGTCAAATGGATGTCCATACAGATGATGATATATAGTAAGGTTAACCATTAATAAGCCTCATTCTGAACCTTCATTATAGAAAATATAGGTATTTGTCATTGGAGGTTAAAAGATTCCATGTGAATTTATTAATAAGTCCCTCATTGAAGATCTGGAGTTTCTTGATTCCAAGACTACCCAAAACAATGGATTTAATACAATCCTTCCATGAAACGGTAATCAAATTACTTTAAGTGATAGATCATGTCCAAATAAAATTCTACATCATGCACTGAAGTTCCTTAAAATTATTTTTTGGCCATTTATAGAGTGATAAAGAGTAAACAAACTTTGAGGTGATCATCGAGTTAACAAAGAACACCCTCCCAGCTTGATTCATGCCTTTACCTTTCCATTTTCCTATCTATTTAATGATAAAAATGGAAATTCCAGCAACGTACTTTCTATGTATCTTACCAAAAAATATTGGAAATCCAAGAAAAATGAATGGAAGAGCTTCTTTTCTGCATCTGAGGGACCCAGTGGCCCGATTTTGTTTGTAAACAGTAACCCCATTACAAAAAACAATGAATGATTTACTCCAACATATATGTTCTCAAGAAATAGTCTCATATTGTGAGAAGAAAGCTTTGAGCGTAGAGATTTATTTCCTTGAGGCTTCCCCAAAATTTAGAATGTCATCATAATATAGAAGAAGAGATTGGAAAAGGTTATCCATGAAATATTTTAACTAGATAAAAATACCAATTTGGGATCACACATTAAAACATATGCTCATATATTCTTCAGCAATGGAAAAAAGAAACCCAGAGGGTGGATCACCTCGTTGAACACCTCGAGTTAATTGAAAATAACCCCCGGGAGATCCATTAAATAAAACAGATAGCATTGAATATGTAATAATAATTCTGATAAGGTGGATAAATACACTTGAGAAACCAAATATCCTAAGAACATTATGGAAGAAGATCTACTTGAGGGTGTCAAAGGCTTTAGAGATGTCAAATTTTGGAGCCAAATTGAAATAAATTTCCTTCTTTTTCATTAGGTTGATGCCTTCCGATTCAGTGAAAAGGAAGGTCTAAATATTTCTACCAGGTATGAAACCATACCGATTCAGAGATAAGTGGTCCTTGATTAATCCCCATAATCTGATCATCAAGATTTTACTAATGATTTTTGGGGTGGTGTTACCAATCGGAAATGGCCAGAAGTCATTGACAAAAATTGTATTGTCCATCTTAGTAATCATGGTGATGAAGTTGGAATTTAAATAATAAGGAATATAACCTCGAGTGATGGAATCCCTGACTGCGTTAACCAAGTCATCATGAAAAAAATTTCAATAGAACATAAAAAAGATATTGGTGAAAGCCATCTAGTCTAGTTGTACTTTCCATACTAAGTGAGAATAGGTTCTCCATGAATTCTTCTTTTGAGGGAACCCTTATAAGTGCAATATTTTGATACTCCTCAATACAAGAAGAAATTTTATCAATCATCTCATAAGTGTTGTCCAATCCATCATCAGAATAAAGGCCAGTGAATTAGGTCACTACTTCATTTGAAATCTATCTTTCAGAGGTTTGGAGATAACCACCAACTTTAATGGCCTTTAGTCATTCTCTGATACTTTTTCTTTATGCATCTGGTGCAAAAAAAATTAGAGTTTCTATCACCATATTTCAGAAACTTTATGTTCACCTAATTACGATTCATTATTTGTTTGATAGTAAACAGATCATCATGTCTTGCAAGTTAGTGAATTTTTTCATGTGAGGGACTATCAAAGTTATGGTTTCTTATTTGACAGCAGGCTAATTGGTCTTCATCTACCTTGATCTTACTATGATTCATTGAGAATGATTCTTTTCTCCATTCCTGTTGGAGTCATTTAACAATCTTATGTTTAGATGAAATAATATGTAGTTTTCTTCCTCAAAAATCAATATTCCAAGCCTTAATAATGACTTTCTTGCATCCAGGAGTCACAAGACACCCATTATTAATGTGAAAGTGGATTAGACCAGACCTAAAAACATGAAAGGATATGTCAATCATAATGGGATTGTGATCTGAGGGATGTTTTGGTAATGTGTGTCCAGATATACCAGAGTCAGCACTCTCATCATCCATATGAACGAAACATCTTTCAAGTTTACTTTACTACCTTCCATACAAAGTATACCTGATCCAGGTAAAATCAGCTCCTACAATTGGAATTTCAGTAAGATAACATTGATCAATGAAAGATGAGAAATCTAAGGGGCCACCCTATTGAAGTTAAATCTAGTTCTTTCTTCTGATATCAAGATAGTGTTGAAACCCTAGCATAATAAAATAAAAGTATATTAAAGATAAAAAAATTTTGTTTTAGTATTGAATAAGTAGACTATATTGGTTGGATAAAGAAAAAGGAGCCTGAGAGAAGGCGTTACCACTTAATTGGGTAACTTCTTTGGGATTGTCCCAAAAGGATTCCTTGAAATGATTTTTCCCAAAGGGAGGATTGAAGGAGAAATATAGGGATGTTGTAATGTTTTTGGGATGATATTTTTTGAACACAAGTGGTTTGATAGGTTTGGGTAATGGGGAGATTTGGGGGCCTTTTATAGGGAAGGGAAAGGACTCACTTGGTATTGTTGAAGACATGTTAGGTGTACCCAGGTTTTCACCCAAACAAAGTAATCCAAAACCCACCAAACTCATTATGGGAAGGTTAATTGTATAATAATGTCCCTAAAATGGCTGTTTTACAAGTTTCTGTGTCATTTTGTCCTTAAATGTCAATGTTTGTTCCATTATGAAGCTTAATTTTACAACAATCATTGTAATTAATTTTAACTAATTTAACTAAACTTTTGGCTGGAAAATAAGTTGACCAAATTAGTAATTATAAATTATGATGATTCATATTATGGAATATATGTTTCTGAATTCAAATAACATAATTGGTATAAATTAATTTCATACTAATATCGTTGATGGAATGACACTATTGGTTTTTAAAGTAATAATGATTAATGGTTTGCTAAGTTTTTTATATGAAATTTTATTGTTTAATTTGTTTCAATGAACTAAATTGGATTAAATTATAAAAATATGATCTAATTAAACATTTTAATCAATTTTAATTAAAATTTATTTTTATAAATAAATAATAGGAAAATTTAGTTTTGAATAAAAATTCATTATTTTTTACTATTCATCCAAAAATGATGCTTCCACGAAAAATCCAAAAAATTCACCCAATTTTAATTTCAAAATACTAAATTTATAAATTATTTTTATATAATAAAATTAAATTTTTAAATGTCTCGGAAATTAATTTTATTGATTTCCAAAATGATTTCATCTAATAAAATACTATTTTTATAAAATGCAAGTACTTTATTAAAAAATTATATGTTTCATTATTAATACAATAAATCTATATAAAACAATTGTAGATAATATTTTAAAATCAGTTATTTCAATTCATATTACTAATTTTAAATCCTTGTTTATAATTATTTCACATAAATAAATATAACAATAAAATGGTGTTTCAAAGACACGCAATGTTTCCTACTACATTCACCATGTCTGGGTTGTGTGTGACGTACAACAAGTTGGTGTTGAATATAACATATTCCAAGTCAGTGGGGCATATAATGTATGTGTGGTAGGTTTCATTTCAATGGAATGTTTGACCGAGTGTAATTCAATACATCAACAACAAACATTTCGTTTGAAAAAAGTCCATAAAGACTATGGTTGTTACACATATCATTAAAAAATTCATTTTAATTTATTACAAAGACATAATTAATTACATAATTTTTTAATTCCACATCCAGTGTTTGAAGGATGTTTGATTCATAACTGAAAAACGAAAATGATAAGTTGACCATGGTCCAAGGGGTTATCGATCCTTCATATATATATTTTTAATCCTGATCTACTTATGATTTGTATACTTTAAATAAAATTTAATAATCACCCTTGAAAGGTATAGGTGAAAATTTGATCCCATTTCCCTGTGAATACGGTATTCCACACATATGTAGGGGCGGTGTTATCATTTTTTATAAGTTTATGGGTAAGAATATATGTACCATATGATGTTTCCATAATTATAATTATGCCATTAATGTCATATATATATATATATATTATTCATCATATTAACTAGTCGTGTGTGGTGGTTATAAAGAAAAAAACACACCGATTTGGGTAGGTGGGCGTCTATACATATGCCTGAATGATGATTTCTCTACCCTTTGGATGTAAAATGAGATTAATATGGTTTTTCAATTAACATAATAAAATATAATTACATGTTTGAAACTTAATTAATTAAATTTTAATGTATATGATATTATTTATGAACGTAAAAGAATTAGTAAAATATGAGAGACCGGTTTAAATGATTACCTCAAATTGGAGAGGCCTCCAATGGATTTATTATTAATAACTAGTGGTATAGTCTTTTTTACATGACTAGAACCTCTAAAACTTTTAAATGGATGTTTTTTTAGAGTTTTTCTTTTTTTTCTTGATATATGGTTCAATTTTTTATGGAATAGGGCAGATGTGGTTTCCATTTATAGTAAAGGAAAAGACACTCTTCGAATATCCTAAAATATTGAAATTTAATAAATTTATTTTCATTTAAAAGTGGAACCAAAGGGAAACATTTTAAAAAATAAGATATTATAAAACTTAAATCTGTTAAGCGAATAATATTTTTACATGTTTTGGAGGAATTTTGAACCTTATCACTTGTTTGATCCTCTTCATTAACTAATTCTAGCATTAACTGTGGTAACAACATTTCAAATACAATATCTTAAGAAATTTATATATAAGGTAGAAATTTTCTCAAAAATAGTAAAGCGATGAAATTTTGGACCATATTCAATCCCCTTTTTTCTTTTTCATAACTTTTAGTATTTTTAAATATTTTAGTAATATAATATTTAACATAACATAAAATTAAAAATTATTTTAAGAACTATTTAAACTTTTTGACATTAAAGACACTCAGAAAAGTATAGAATTCAAATATAATATTTTTATACATAATATATATTTTAATATTATCCTTAAAATCATATGAATTCACAATTAATCAAAAAAATATTAATTTTTATGTTTATTAAATAATTTACTTTGATATTAGGACTTCTTGGTAAGGCACTCTGTCAACGTTGCATAAGCATTTAACGTGATTATGCCATCACTAATAACTAATAATTATTTTCCAAAAATAAAAATTAATTATTACTTTAAAAATAAACTTCTATTTTCATTCATAAAATCATTTTAACCCTATTTGAACATAGAAGGTGAGTTAAAAGAAAGTTAGGAAGATTTTAGAATTTTTTCCCTTAAAATAATATAAAGATAATTTTCAAAGACAAACTGAAAAACATAAAAACTTTTAGAATTTAGGAATGAGGTGGTAATAAAACTTATCCAAAATACATATTTTTCATTTTTTATATATTTATAATACCAAATCACATTATTTTAAAAATTCATTACTCGGTTTACCCAAATCCAGGAGACAAATATTTACCACATATAATATTCACTATGATGGAAAGTAAATTTCGAATATTTATAAAATATAAACATATTTTTTCTAAATATGTTATCAATTTTTATATATTTAATTTATTGATATTTGAAAAATAAATTTAAAATTAATGCATTAAACACAACAAAATCAGTTTTTAGAAAAATATATTTTTATCCAAACAAACAAAATTTGACCAAAATAAATTTTAAAAATCATTCACATATAATTAATAAGATTATTTATCACTAAATATAAATTATTTTAATTTAATTAAAATTAAATTATTAATGTGATTTTTAGATGAAAGAATATTATTGTTTAACAAAGGCTGTTCTTTTCACTATTCCTTGAAAAATCCATCGATTGGGAAAAATATAAAAATATTATCCTAAAATAATTTTGATATAATTAATTGAAAAATTATTTCATTTTTATATAATAATATTTCTAAAAATAATATAAATAAAAAAACATATTCACTCATAAAATCATTAAAAAATTATTTATAAAAACATATTTTAAAGTCATAAACTAATATTAATGGAAATTTAATGCTTATTTTCTAATAAATAATCACTAAATTTATATTTTTCGGTATCAATATATATATATATCATAATTTGGTTATGTCTATTTATATCCAAAATTTCTTCATTTTTTTATAATGTTAATATTTCAATAATAATATTTTTTTGTTTAGTTTTTTCTCGGTGTTGTGTGTTTTATACTCTTGTGAACATTATGATCTTTTAAAATAAAGGTGTGTTACATTATCCCCCATTTAAGATGTTTTTTCCTCAAAATTTTAGCTTGATATTAATAATAATGGGTTTTAAATTTAAAAACACCACTGTTGAAAACCCATATCCGATTTTTTTTAATAAAACTTCATTATGATAAGAGGGAAAGGGAACTATGAAGTCATTTATGTATAACACATTACCATGCTTCCAAAAATTAGAACATTAGTGGGAATTATAAATATAGACATGGAGAAAAAATTTATGTATAAATAATTATGGAATCAAATATAGAACACATATCATAAAGAACTGAATGATCATGTGAAATTCAATGACCACAAAACCATATACCAATGTGTTTTAAAAAAGAACATAAATTCATAAAATTTGAAGGTAATAAGATAAATTTTTTGTTTCAATGTCTGTTACCTAGAGTATCGAAATTCCATTACCATAAAAACTAAGAACATTTGAAATTATACTTTATTTTCTTCGAATCCAAAAATGTAATTTCATCCTTCGGTTTTGTGATTCAATCAGTTTTTGCGTTATCATCTATTTTATTACAAATTATGGGCATAAATATTTGACTCTGGAGGCATTATAAAACGCATCTTATTGATTATGATGAATTTAAAAGGTTTAAATTTTTTTATTCGTGTTTTCAATAAAATAAAAGTGGTTAACATAAGTTAATATAATACCCAAAATGAAAACTAATTTATATGATGAAATAATACCTTAATATAAAAAAATGTAAAGTAATATCCATTTTCAATTTAAATCATTCAACAAATATTTAAACCCATATCTCATATAACCTTGATAATAAAATTTTAATGAAATTTTTTTTCTTAAAAAAATCTTCTTACATCCAAAAAATGCAATGGAATAATTCCCAAATAGTACATAATGTATAATTATAGGATAAACCAAAGGGGTACTGGAAGAACCCGAGTTTTTAGAACGGGTCAAAATCCCGACCCTGTTGGAACTTTTGAATTTTTCATGAGAAAGCTAGAAAATATGGGATGTTCTATAATTCTCCAGACTACACACCATGTATGGGTTGGGCGAGCACCGGAAATATGCTGCCGAGTACATGTCGTGTAATGAATGTGTAGGAATTTCATACTACACTGTGTGTAGTTATCGACACGCCATGTACCCGTGACTGTGTGGAGGCCATACATGGCGTGTAGGCATGTTGTTCGGGTAGAATCGTTTAACCAAGAACACGTCTTGTCCTCCGTGGACACGTTGTGTAGTCTAGTCATGTATGATGGATATATATGACATGTGGGTAATTCGGTGAGGAAGAGAAGAAAAACTAAGTACACACCATGTATCCCTAAGTACACACCATGTAATCATGTCGTCATGTTCTAGAAAGTAAGTCAGTGGAATATGAGCCATCTTATAAATATTAAAATGATACACGGTGTGTAGTCCTAAAGTACACGCCATGTAGTTTCTTTTTTTTCCAAAATGGGCAGTAGCCTCATATTGAGGCAGAACTTCAATACCTTCGACGGTTTGAGCGGGGAGAGCCGGTCAGGACTTCAACCCCCTTCCGTTCCATCGTCATAGACCTAATTCGAACACCAGTTGATCCATTGAAACCCCCTCGGTAAATCCAGGATTCCTCTTGAGCTGGTTTTCTTGAATTCTATTTTAGAATGAGTAATTGGGGTTTGAGCGATTTTGATTCATTTTTGATCTACCACATTTTAGACCAAATTTGAGGCTGTTATCGGAGGAGTAGCATCGTACGAGTCTCAGTTAGGTGGTTCATACCTCTTTTGGTGTTTTCATGGTCTTTTGGGTGGCACGACCTTCGGTGCGTTGTCAGGTATTTTGAGTCGGACACATTTTTATCTGATAATGCATATTAACTAGTTCATTAGACCCCTGGGATGCCTTTGGGTGTTCCATTTTACTTGTTTTCCTTGAGTGGGGTCAGGCAAGTGGTCGTTGCTCAATTGGGGAATTTTGGTCGGGGAATGCCAAAATGGTTATGATTGAACTGTGATGTTTTATCTGATAATTTTAGTTTATTAAGCCTGATATGAATTGTTAGAGGCTCTAAAGACCTCAGTAGTGGTATGGGATTGCACCATGCTAGTGTAATTAAATGATTTTTTTTGTCTTTCTTGTGTAAATTTTTCCATTGAGATTATTTATGTGATGTGGGATATTTCATATGCTGGAACCTTCGGGTTGTTCTAGGAATGACCAAGGTATTGTTGAGTGATGTTGATCACATGTTGGGTATGGCCTAGGTTACGTTTGGTGGTTCTGACCACAGTATTGGGAATCATGGGCATCGGTTTGAGGATGGATGACTGTCAGGTTGGGCATGTCCCATGTTACTGGGATATCAAGGCCATCAGACTTGAGCGGCTTGGTCGCAGGGACACGAGGTGTCAGAGGTGTTGTGTCTTGGGTAATATTTTGGTGATTACCGCTCACCTGGAAACTTTGAGTAGTGTGCAAATGGAGATTCTCCGTGATGATGTGGTTTTGACCACTCGTATTAGTAGAGGCCCTTGTTAGTTTTAGTTTATGTACTATTGGTTTGGGGTTTCTTGTGGTAGGAAGCCATGTGGAAGGTGAGGAACCTTGAGGGAATAGAATTGAGGCTATTGGGTTGGGGGAAGAGGCTCACCGATATGTGTGGGAAGATATCACTGTCCCTCTGGATACTTTATTTTTAGGGCATACATCCTTGCCCCTCTAACTACTTATTTAGAGGGAAGACATCTTTATACCTTTGGTTACTTATTGAGGATAGGCATCAGTGTTCCTTCGGGTTACTATTTCTCAGGCGTGCCTTCGGGACGTCGGTGCTTGAGACACGCAGTGTTATGGGGCACATGGTGCTGGGATACATGACAGAGATTCTAGTGTTGGCCGAAGCAGGTGAAACTTCATGGTGACTGCTGAGCACCTGTGAATCTTGTGTTATTTGTACATTGTTCTTCTTACTACTTTCCTTATAAATTCATACGTGTTTAAACACTTATATTAGGTATGCACTATTGGGTGGTATCATACTGTGATTCATCTCACACCCTGCATGGGCCCTTCGGGATGTGTGTAGTCTTAATGGATTAACATGTAGGAAAGAGTCCATCTTCAAGAGCTGGGCTGCATTAGCTATTGCATGGAGATGGTATGGACCTTGAGGTCTTGCAAAGCTAGTGTTTACTATGTTTTTCATAATTTCCTGTATCAGAATTCTTCTTTGTATCTATAGTTGGTTATTTATTGGGGCCCTTTATATTTAGATATGTATGACCTGCATTAGATGCATGGTTTGTGGTTCAGTAGTAGTTATTAGTTATCAGCATGCGGAGGTGTTTATTTTTGCTATTGTTGTTTATATTTATTGCTTTAGCTGTTTATTGATATTGAATGTGCTTCGGATCTGCAGCTCTATTTCGAATCTGTGTATTCGTTAATTTGGCGACATATTATTTATCATACTCGAACCATTACCATTATTATTATCCTCCGAGAGGGTATAACCTCCCTACTATACCTATAAGACCTTCGCTTCTAGTCGGTAGCTTTTTTTGTTCGGGAAGGTAAGCCTAAGGTAGTATCACGGAACCTGTTTAGCACTATTCGGGTGGTTGTTCGGGTCTGGGTCATTACAAAATGGTATCAGAGTAGTTCTTGATGGGGATTTAGTAGTAGTGTTTTGCTGGATAATAATGAGATTAAGGCTTCTATTTTATTTTCACTAGTTTTACTTTTTAGGATATGGTAGACTGGAGATAGGTTGTTACTGGAAACTGGGTTTCTAGCTTGTTCTTGGGTGGCTGCAGCCCCAGGTACGACGGATGGACCATGTTGCCATGGGTGGGATTTTCTGTTTTCTTTTTTCTCAAATTACAGTTTATATGATTTTCACCTCGGTGGCTCACTTATTGTGTGAATTTATTGATTGTGAAATGTGACCCTTGACCCATTGTGGTAAGGGAGAATTGGACCTTGGCCCGGAATGGCAAGGCTGGTTTTCTTGGATTTTGATATGCACATTTTTAGATATTTCAATTTCATAACGGCACGTATGCTTTGTGAAGTGATAATACCATGTGAATGATATCAATTGAAATTCTTTGTATTCATGAAATTTGAATAGGTGAAATTCCTGATAGAATTTCTTGTTTGTTGCAATGTGTATGACATGATTTATATTTTTGTTAAATATCATGTTATACGGTATTTTGGGTATGGCTCATGTATGAGTAGGCATGTCCTACGGTTGAGGTGATTTTGATCACCCGGATTGGGTGACTCGATCGGCGGTTTGAGGCACCGTTACTTGTCAGGACGAGCATGGCCTAAGGATCTTTTGTTACTTGGCTCTGTTAGGGGCGGGTAAGGAGGCCATGAGGCCGGAATGCTCCCAGCATGGGTTCCGGTGGGGGAGAGTAATGGAAGTAGTTATGAACTGCCTTTTACTTCTTTCTTTATCTGTGTTATATATGTATAAATTGTTATGTATGTAGGTTGTCTAACCATTTATGGTATTCAGAGGGTTCTTCTTAGACATATCGATGGAGCGTTAGGCGGGTGAGGACACAGTGCCCCAGGTGCAGCATTAGGTTCAGGATTCAGTGCAGGTAGAGCAAGAGCCGCAAGTACAGGATTAGGGACAATATCATGTCCATGATTCAGTACGGGTAGGACAGTTGTCGGGTTTGGTAGAATTTGAATCATGGATCGACGAGCAGCTCTGAGCTACATGGTGCATGTCTTGCTGGGGATCGATAGAGGTGTGCTGGATACAGAGTAATCTATGGTATATATGACGCAGGACTTCCAGTCGCAGCACCCGCCACTTTTTTAGGGTGAGGGTGGTCCGTAGGCAGTTGAGAACTGGATATAGAGCATGTAGATGTTCTTTGAGCATCTCGAGATGCCTCTAGGGCGGAGGGTCATGCTAGCGACATACATGTTGCGAGGACCGTCAAAGCATTTATGTTTGTGTTCATCTAAGAAAGTCTCTTTTTTTTTGTTAATGAATTTTTTTCATGGATTATTTTTTAATATGAACAACTTATATTTATTGAAAAACAAAGGGATTTACACATTTAATGTGATATAAAAGTACATTTGGAATGATCAGATTATTCCATAAATATTGTAAACTAGTTTTAATTTTTTGGAGACTACAACTGATGAGTTTATTCCTCATGATGTAGATGTTTCCATGATAGCATAATATAGAAACAATCTAATGAATTATATTCATTTTTGTAAATCCATTTTTTCACCACTTTTAGAGAATGATATTCTCAATGTAAACGAGATAAATAAAAATATATTTGTGATAAATTGGATAATATATATATATATAATTAATGCTAAATTGAAGCAGTACATGCTTTAAATTTGGAGATTATATTATTAATATACTATGGTGTGACATGGTAAAACATTTAATGACTTTTTGATAAGATATAATGAAATTTTGATAACAACTAATTTTTTTGGTGGGATGTTGAATTACACTATGGTTATTGAGATGATACTATGTATTTTTTGAAAGAGGATGTCGCGTTGGCCAGAAAACAAAGCCCAATTATTATAATTAATGAAAGACGATAGAGGAGTCTAAAAGATGGAAAAATATTAAACTCATTATTATGAAAAGTGAGTAAATTAGCAGAAAGTTCATCATGCCATGTAATATCTTGATTGGATCCCATGTTAACTAGCCCATCAGAAACAGTGTTAGCTTCACGATATATGTGAGTGATGCTGTAATCAATGTCGAGAAGGGAGTGGGTGTAGTCTATTCAGTGAGTGGTGATTTTCCATGCAAGATGTGTCACACCATTCTATATATCTTGCACTATGGTAGTTGAGTCACTCTCAATCCAGAGGTTGTTCAAACCATGTTTTTTGGAAAAGGAGATGAAATGTATCATACTCTTCATTTCAGTGAAAATATAAAGTGTATCTTTATGAACATATTTTATTAAATTGTTTTAATAATTGACGTCAATACTCATAGTAAAATTATATTAGATTATATTCAAATAATACTAATTATCTATAAGATAATTTAGGGAATCTTTTTCAAGAAGAAGACCAAGGATGATAAAAAATATATTAATGATTTTAATAAAGATATTAGATCTAAATAAGATTATGTTGATGAAGATGATTCATATTTAAATGAAGATATTGATTTAATGTCATATAAACGCATTTCGCCTATCTCAATAATTTTTTTGAGAGTTAAAGGTAGATATCACGGTATATTTCATTATAAGTGTTTCAAATATGATGGTATTTTAAATTTCACTATAACGTTTTCAATGTTAGATGAATGTGAATGTGAAGATGAAGTGGAGTAATTTTTTATGATTCAATGAATTATTTGAACAATTTTAGAAGATAAATCGTTTTGCTAGAGTTCAATAAAAAAATATTGTTTGAAAAAAGGATTTATTTTTCTATTACGATTGAAAGATCAAGTTATGGAAGTGTGAGTGATTATTCCTCAAGAAGTAGAGGTGAGAAAAAATCCATTTCACTAATTCATAAAAAGGAATCATGTTGTAAAGTTGTCACATGGATAGAATTGATTTCATAAATATGTTATGAAGAGTTACACAAATCACAAATGGACTTTCTGTTGAATATTAAGATTAAGAATAAACCATCCAAAATTATTTAACAGGATAAGTAGGACAAAATAATGAATAATTCATACATTAAAGTTAAATTGTATATTACTAAATTTAGAAGAAAATAAATGCTGAGTTACTATTAATAGTTTGGGAATTAAAATAATTACTCACTCAATAGAATAATAAATATCAAATGGAGAAATAAATTTATTATTCAAAAGAGATAAATATTGAATCTCTCAAGGTAGATTTAATAGGGAAATAATATTATATGAAAATTAGAAGGTATGATTATTTGAATTCTATGCATATAGTGGGAGATTAATCAATGAAAGAGAAGGTTACAGAAGATGAAGGGTGACTTGATAAATATAAAAATAAAAAATAATCATAACCAATTATTCATATTGATCATGAAATAAAAAATAATTTTTTTTCTCCAAACATAAGTTGAAATAAGCGAACATAATCACATAAAAGATACTTATTCAGAATATTTTTTCCCAAAATTTAAAATGTTAAGGTAATACATTCCTTGTATCATAAGGATAAAAATTCAGGAAAATTATATATAATGAAGTGGAGAATATTTTTATTATTTCTAATTTTAATTTTATTTAAATAAGGTCACAAATGTGGTCATAAAGATAAATTTAAAAAGAGATCTATTTGTGAAAAATTAGAATTATTTTAAAGAGATAATAATTTTATGGTCATCATTGGTTATTTAGGGGAAATCTGTATTTAAAAAAGTGTATCCAGATAATAACATGAAAATTTAATTATTTATGTGTATTGGAAGGTACACATGTTGGGGGTTAAATCCCTTGGAAATAAAAAATCTCAAGTAGGGTAATATTAAATAATACATTTTCTTGTTGATTAATTTCTCTGATTGATTGAATTAAGTGTGTGGATGTTTTAAAATATAAATACATATTTATAATATATGTATCATGGTCTTATTTATTCAATATATTCAATAATATGATCGTAAATAAATTTATGGAAGATACATGATAAGCATAATGGATAATAAGAACATGCCTCATAAGAAAAATAATAAAGATATTTAAATTAAATTAGAGTTTACTAACCCTAAAAGGGGTGATTAAACATGTATTCTCAATAAATATGATAGAAGAGTAAACTCATTAATAATATATCAAATAATTATGAAAGTGGTATGAATAATATTTTAATAAGAAAATGGTAATGTTCTGATAATGAATAAGTAATGTGTATGAAGAACAAAGATATGTTATAATGTCATTTTGATGATGTTAATAAGAAACATTTTACTCTTAATCTGAAATGGTAGTTAATTTATAACTTATCTAAGAAAATTTGAGTAAAAGATGTATTTTAACACCATTCCATTGTGATTTGTAGAAAATTTCCAATCTAAATACACCAAAGTCCAAGAAAATATTGTTTCATCCCCTTGTTCAATTTTTCATTAAATATTGTTGTCAAAGGGGGAAAATAAAACGTAAATATCATATGTGTTTCTACATTAATGTATTAACAAGGGGTGAAACTGTGTATATGGAGAGTTAAATTAAAATTTGTGTGTTATCTTATTGGAGTATATATCTCTAAATTTGGAGGAGTATGTGATTCGAAATATTTTTTAAATGCATAATGTTGTGATGTCATCATGTGAACTACACTTACATGTCTATTTTGCCTATATAAAGAAATATAGTATATATAGGTTTAATAGAAATTATTTATAATTAAAGGAATAGTTGGATTTAGTTCACAAATAATATCCTCTAGAATATTTGTTTTATCAAAAGGTATTTTCAAGAAGATGAAAATAATTCATTGGAAGTCACTACTATGGATACTATTAATTTATTATTCAATTTTCATGTTGATTACAACTTGATCATTATCACGGTAATAAATACATTGAATAAGGATTCATTACTAGGTGTTATGAGTTTGAAAGTGATTATGTTCCCTATATGAGAACCAAATCCAATAGGGTTTTTTGAGAATAAAATATGTTTTGGGGAGGTTGTTATGACCATGATGAAGAAGGATATAACTGAACATGGAATTGAGTATATATGATAACTATTTCATATATTGTTTTCACCATATAATTCATATTTAAACTCTAGTGATTCATATTGATTCATTTTAGTTGAAGTGTTAAATGGTTTTATAATTATTTTAAGAACATTATTGATTTTTATGGTTAGAGAATGGTGTTTGATTGGATGGTGAGATAACCCACTATAGTTATATATGAATTAGGTTTGGAGATGGTAAGGGGAGAGAAAATAGGGAATTCTCATATGGAATGAGTGTTTTGTCTAATGGTTATGTGTGGATGAAGGTTTTTCTCCACTATGGTGTAAGGGAGAACATGTACTGGAACCGATTTATTAAAATAAAGTGGAGATATCACCAATACAATATGAATTTCATAAGGTATTTTGATATTGAAATTTCTCTTTGGGAAATGATGAGATATAACTCTGTATTGCGGTATCCATAGTGTATCACATATTACTAGAAGTATATGAATTGAATTCAAAAATAAAAATATGTGGTCTATTTTTTACATCATATTTTTAGAAGTTATCAAAACATTGATGCTTTTTCCTTGGAAGGAGCTGATGGTTTGGATTTTGGTTCGATTTTCAAAATGAGGAGCTCTACATCATGGTATATTTTAAGGTGTCAGTATAATATCCCCATTAAGATGATGAATTTTGGATATTCCATAGAAAAAAACGAATATTGATAATGGGTTTCAATAATGTTTAGTAACGTCTGGATGAAATAAAAAACCATTATTCACGGTGTCATCCATGGTCAAAGAAGAGTTTTAAATTATGAGTAGATCTAATGATGTGTCTCCACTGATAAAAAAAAGTATAATTCATAGTTTTATTTTATTTATCTATTTTAAATTAAAAATATTAATGAGATCATAAATTATCCAACATCTTGAAATGAAATAATTGTTTTATGAAGTTATTGAATGTATTAATTGGTTTGAATTTGAAATGGAAACTGAAATTTGTAATGGAAGAGGAATGTTTAATTTGGCAAGATATATTTGGATAAGTTCATTCATTTAAATTTGGATGGAGTGGATTATTTTGTTATATATTAAAAATAATATTTAAAATATTAAAAAGAGTAATAATCAATAAGTTTATTCTAGAGAGACAATAATAGAGAATTTTTAGTGTAGTTTGTATAGTGACCCTCGCTTTACCTACATTAAAATTACATTGGATTTTCCGAATACTTAAAACATTATACCAATAGATTACCAAAGACTGTAATAGTATAGTGCCATTGGAAACATTGAAACATAAACAATGGTATATAATTGAGCTACATCATCTCCCACTAGGTTCTTCTTGAATAACACCCTTCTAAGACACATCAAACATAATACATATCTTCAAAAACTTTGGGAAAGAAACATAAAAATGGGTGAGCTCAAATGATCAATAAGGTAAAACAAGGGAGACATGTAAGTATAAACATGATCATAAGGGTATGAGAACATGATCATGAAAATATAATATCATATCATACTTATCAAATATCATAAGCTGGAATCATGGAATAATGATGGGTAGTTCACAAGACATGAATCATAGGAAAATAAATAATATAATACATGAAATCATAACATGGGAATAAAACATGGAATTTTATAAAATACATTGGCATATATAATAATTTACTTAGTAGTCATGGTATTGCTATAGAGGACATATTAGATGAAAAATTCCTCTATTGAATAGGATTTACACACATTTCTAGCCATGTATTGTTTAACATATATCAATTTCTATTCTATCCAAATAATACTAAACTGAGTTCATTTCTCATTCCATCCATTTCTATATCATGTGATATAAATATTTACCCAGTACATTAGAGGAAGATATAGGTCTCACTTATTTAATTATGAAGTCATACATATATTTTCCACAAAATCATAAATAGTTGTATCGTAACCCATGAAATGATATTGGATTAAAAACATGTAAAAATATCAAAACCTGTGGAAAAAATACAGGTTTCATAATAATTTCATAAAAATCATAACCCCTGAAAGATAAATGGGTTTCTTAAAGACCATGACATTAATAATAACCCATTCATGGAATTATTATCAATGGAACCTGAAGATCAATTCCTATAAAGGCATGAGTATCATCAACAAATTCTATCATAGATAGAAAATAATTTTGAAATATCAATAAAAAATATTTTTTGAGGAAAACACCCTTTATTATTTGAAAATGGATTTTTAATAAATAAAACCATTTGATACTAGTTTTCTTACAAAATACCTTGAAAACATGTAAAAAAATATGATATTATTTTGAAAACCATTTTTATTTGAAACTTATAAAATAATATCTAAAACATCTTAAAAAACATTTTCTTTGAAAACACATTGAGGGCATATTATGAATGTTTAAATTTTTTTAGAAAATGTTTTACATGAAAATATATGAAATATTCTTGAAATATTTTTGAAACCCATTTAATTTAATATATTTTTAAAACATATAAATAAGTCATGAAAGTATTTTGAAAACAACAATCGTTTAAAACATATAAATAAATATTGAATAAATTTTGAAAAAAAAATCCTTAAAATTTAATTTAAAAAAAATTGATGAAAATTATCCACATAAAAATAAAAATAAAACATCAAAAAATTATGATGATTAAATATGTACATGTCATATTTGGTAAAAAGAACATTTATTTTTATGGTAAAAATTTTAGAAAAAATGCCTTGTTCTGAAAGAAAAACGGTTATTTCATTTAAACGATTTATAAAATGAAAATGGGTAAAAATTTATATTAAATATTATGTTATAAAAGTTAAATATTCTTAGAAAACCTTTTTAGAAAATATGGTTTTTAAGGAATAAAGATATCTGATCGAAAATTGGGTTAAATCGGGCTTTCTTAAAAACACTTTTTTAACAATATTTTATTCCAAATTATATATCAAATTGAACCAATACATGAATATGTCATGAATAATCAGAGGATAAGAAAATTCGTGAATTTTCATGAGGTATGGGATGTAATAATTCATCAAAGGAATCATAAACATAATCAATCTTGAAAAGCGACGAGATGGTTTTAACGAACTCTTATCACTTGGTAACTTGAGATCATACTCTCCATGTAAGATTAACAAAATACATGAATCTTATAATATCAAGAAAATAGGGAGATTCATGATATATCATTTAAATTAAATTATAGAAAAATATAAATGAATTTTGGAATATAACAATACATCAGTCTCAAAGAGGGAAAATTTAAACAAAACTATTTTACCAGTTTGGTAAATATAGACACATAATACCCATAAAATGAAGTTCATAAAATGGATTTTTAAATACCCATAAATTTATCTATATAAAATATATATTACATATATGGGAAGTATACACACCACACAAAAGGAATGGGTGGTGAATAAAGCATGAAACATACAAAAATAAAAAGTGAGAAGAAATCCCCTTACCATGTCTATTGACTCTATTCATACTTGTAAAAACAAACAATATAATAAATATAAATTTATTATAAATATTTTATAAAACCATATTACTATATCTAATTCCACATATGGTTTTATTATTAACTTATATTACCCTCTTATTATTAATCATATGGTAAGGTTTCACTTAGTGTAATATTCCCTTTATTCTTCCCATATGTCTTATTTTTTTATATATTTGGTCCTTATAATTATATAATGATTCCCAAAATTTAAAAAATGATTAAAATCTAATTTCTATATTTTTCTATTTATATTGAAATAATCTCAATAATATATAAGTGTTAAACATAATTCACCGTTCAGGGAGACGGTAAGATGTACGTACGCATGAAGTTTGTTTCCATTTTTGTTGTCATATTGAAATAAAGAAAGAAAATTACATATAAGTATATACATATATATATATAATTATAGAATCATTATTATATCATATATAACATATAATTTCACTAAACCCGCAATTAATGCATTCCATGTAGTGTGTGAATGAATCACTTCGCTTTGAGGGGCGGTAGTCCACAATTTCTAAAACGAAATTATCGTATTTACACCAAATGGGATGTAAAAAATATATGTTTTGTAAAAGGAATACATAATCCTAAATATATAATAAATTTAATATATAATATATAAAAACATACTTTCCATCAAATTTTCCACCGTGATATGTGGTAAAGGAAAAATGAACAATCATCGTTTCGTGAGGCGGTAGTTCCCCATACACGTAAACAAAATATTTTTTACCCATTAGATGGAGGACGGTGTATGTGTAGGTTGAACCCTTAGAAAAAAAACATATTATTATATTTATTATACTGATTTTTTATTCAATAATTTAATATATATATTATATCGTTGGACAAATAAAATAAAACAATGGAGCTTGATCGAAGACATTGCCTCTTAATATGATAACTCCTTTTGGTTTGTGCCAAAAGGATTTTGTGGGTTACATTATATATAAGGGAAGGATTATATGAGTAAGGTTGGGTGTTATGAATTTTATTAGGAATAAATTTTCCAATAATAAGTGATTTTAGTGGTGCGGGGAAGAGGGAGAGTGGGTAGCCTTTTATTGGGAAAGGAAAGGCCACACTTGGCATTTTTTAATACAGGTTAGGTATACCAACATTTTGTTTGTAAAAAACAAATTAAAATCCAATTTAAGTCAATAAAATAAGGATCATGGACTATTAATATCCATTAATTTGGTCTTTTACATTTTTCTAGGTTGTTTTCTGTCCTAAATTTAATGATTAATATTTAGTTAATCTCTATTTTACCTTAATTGATGTAATTAATTTTAATTAATTTCACTAATATTTTTTCTCAAAAAATAGAGTTTACATTATTATAAATTAGAAACTATTATGATTAAGAATATGGAATCCATTTTTACAAATTCAAATATCATAAGTGATAGAAAATAATTTAAAATTAATGTCGTAGTCAGTTCGACAATTCCGGTTTTTTAAAATAAAAACATTAAAAACATTTATAAGCTTTTATATCCAATTTCAATGTGAAATTGATCTCAATGACCTATATTATATTAGTTTATTAAAAAATATCTAATTAAAATTTTAAACCAATTGAAAATAAATTTAAACCTTGTAAATAAAATAAATTAAAAAATAGCTTTGAATAAAAATCTAATATTTTTCATTATTCATCCAAAAATGATGTTTCTCTGAAAAAATACCAAAATTTCACCCTAATGAAATTTTATCATTATAAATTAAAAAGAGAAGTTTATTTAATAAAGTTAAATTTCTAAATTTTCCTAAAATAGGTTTATTATTTTTCACAGAAGGACATTCAAAGCTGCTCATTTGGGAAAACAGTATTTTTTAAACATATAAGTACTTTACCAAAAAAATATATCTTTCATAATAAGAATGTTATATTTACATAAACCCATTATAAAAAAAATAAAAAATATTTATAACTATACATATTAAAAAATTTAATTGGTATAATATAATTATATCATTTATATAATTATAACAATAAAAGGACATTTTGTAGAAACCCAGTGTTGCATGAGACGTATGAAAATTCGGTGTTGTGTGTTTTGAATGACATATCAGTGTTTCATGTAATTTATTCCATGTTGAATGATAACCTCAATGTCAATATAAATTTTAATTTTTGTTTTGTTGGTGATTAACTTGGTGTTTCTTGTTGCACAAGCCAAACATAATGGTTCAATATAAAATGATCTATTTTTAGTGTTACATGGGTGTTCCTTATACCCCCATTAAAATTAATTTATCCTTCCAAATGAATATGGGTTATCAAAGGATTATTACTTGAAAAATTCATTCATAGAAACCCACATAATTAAAATGGATACTAAAACACCCATTAAAAAGGGAACGTTGGAACAGTAATGATTACCCAAAGTAACATATAACTAGGTTTCCGTATAAGAGAACATATCTTGGGTGTGCATATAGGATATGGAGTAAAATATAAAATGATTATTTGGATTGAATGAGTTCATCAGCCACAGACAAGTGACTGATCAATGAAAATTTTAGGGCATCATAGTCATAAATATGTGATGATTTATAAGGTCATCAGTTCAACCAAATTTAAAGTATTAGGACATGATTTTTCTTATATTAGTGTCCTATCTTTTGGTAATTATTTTATTGAAAAAAATAAAATGAAATTTACTTGATATTTTTTTTTGTAAAAAAAATCATTCTTTATTTATATTTTATCAATTTCTAATGCATATATTACCTCAAGAATTAAATATAAATAAATTATCATTCATACCCGAAGTGCAAAAATACACTATTATCAAATATTAAGGCCCATAATAGAATGAAATGTATAACTATTTTTCTCAAAATATTCTTCAAAATAAATATGAATAATACATAAATCTGACAACATAAATAGAAACTCTACTTCTTCATCATTAATAGTTATTCAAAAATAATAATTCCATATTAACCTGAACACCGAATAGGCTAGTGGTTGGCGTGATACCCTAATCATCCATCACTCATAGGCTCAAGACATGCAGCCTTGTTGGACGTGATTTTTTGTCCCCAAACATACATGAAGTATTTTTTTAAAACCACACTAATATAATTTCCAAATGAAATATTATATACACCATTGAAATAAATTTAATCCCTAAATATCTATTAACTAATGTTTTCAATACAAACTCAGTTCATGCATACTTTCTCCAAAGTTTAGCTAAATCTTTTCATGAATGGTTAACCTTATAACCCTTCTGAAATTTGAAAATGAAAATCATTTGAAATAGAGTCTTTGAATAAGTATAAAATTGATTCCCCCATATATCATAAGGTAGATCTTGGTTGTCACATTCTGAATATGTGAATACCCTCATCATATATTCTCCTGAAACATGTAAATGAATAGAATTACCATAAATACTTTGGGAAAACATACATTCTGGATTATAGAATAGATTACTGGATGTCTTCCATAAATCCACGAATTTGTAAACTTCTTCCATAATATCATAAACTAATTATCATTAATTATATAATTATTTCTATAGTAATCAATACCATCCACGTTACTTATTTATATCCCACATATCTTTATCCCGACAACCATATCATAACATGAGGAACATATTGAGGTTTCTCTTTCCATTAATAATGTGTTCTCCATGGACATCAACATTCCAGTATATCACTTTTCTATTCCATTAAAACCATTCAACATGTTCTTATAAATCCCTTCGGAAAAACATAAACTGGTTAATACTTATATATTTCACCGTTCATATAACATAATTGTTGAATCCAAATACCAAAAATACTTTTATTATTCCCCTTTATCCTTATGTCATTAATAAGGATACCTAAACCAATTACATTATAAGTCATTCTTTTCACATTTCATTTGTAGTCTCGTCTTCATCTGTAATTTAACCACTACCCCAAACACCTTATTTATTATCTTTAAGAGCATTCCTCCAGGGAAATGGAGTAAAATAATGACAATTTATTCCACACTTAAAACATCTATCCTTCAATAAAAATTAATGGAGTCCACTATACTCATTCATTTCATTAACTGAACTCCTCGTTTTTCCCCTCCCATCACTTTTATTTTGTCCTTTTCCAAAGATAGAACACATTCTTTTTCCTATAATACATTCACATATGTGGTTCTGTACACATTATTGAAAAAAGAAAACATAATATTTTTTCCTCCATGGACTCCATTACCCTAACTCTCAGTGAATTTTATTTTTATTCCATGGTGACTCTGAGATTTTATTATGGTACAAGTTTTTAATAATGTTCTATGAAAACTGATTAGGAATACTTTCACTCCAGTAATCATCCCACTTGATTTCTCATCATAAAATCTTCCATCACATTCCCCATTAATCCAGTTCTGTCTAGTTCCCACTATTGAATAAAACCTTAATCATAGTGTGAGACTTACTTATATAGAAGAAACCCACATCTTCATGAAAATATGTATATATAAGAAATATAAATCATGATACCTTCCATCATCTATGACACCTGAGGTTGGTCTTAGGTTATTCATAGCTAGGTTATATTAAAATCATTCATGATGGTTTGTGAAGTATTTTTGGATTCTCAATGCATATCCCCAGAGAATTTCAAACTAGCTGTGTAGTAAGTCACATTTTTGTGAACTAGATTACCTAGAGTCATGCTTGGAAGATCTTGTCATATTTTTACCCCTAGTTACATCTAGTCCAAAGACACATCCACTTTTAGTATACGAAAAAGATTTATTGCTCGGAAAACACTCAATCTATCCTTTACCAAAATTAGAGGACATTTTTATACACTTTTCCTTATCATTATATGTATCTCTAGAAATTTCCTTTTGGTTCTCACTATGGTTTTATCATCCCAAATACCAAAAGATAAAAAAAACATCTTCATTGATACCAACATTAGAGACCCTATCATTTTGTACATTAAAATTACATGACATTTTTAGAATATATAAAACATAATAAAAATAGATGTCCAAATATTGTATAAGTATACTTCCTTTAGAAACATGGAAACATGAACAATCATACATAATTGAGCTAAATCATCTCCCACTAGGTTCTTTATGAATAACACCCTTATTTGACACATCAAACATAATACATATATACATAACCTGGGTGAATAAAACATAAAAATGGGCGAGCTTAGATACTTATTAATGGTAAATAATGGAGACCTGTGAGAATAAACCTGATTACAGGGGTTTGAGAATGTGATCATGAAAATATAATATCATAACCTTCATATCAAATTTCTTAAATTGGAATCATATTATGATGATTATAAATTCATAAGACATGAATCAAAAAAAATAAATTACATATCCAAGAAATCATAACAGTAGAGTAAAACATGGATTTTTGGACAACACATAGTCATATATAATAATTTATATAATAGTGATGTTTTTTCTGTTGATACTATCTTTATGGACAAAGTCGTTTATTGAACCACATTCACACCTCATTCCAACCTTGTATTACTGGACTGACATCATTTCCCCTTCAAACACTGTAATACTAAACATAATTCCTTTCTCATTACATCCATGCATATCTCATGAGATATAAATCATTTCCTAATGTATCTGATAGAGATATATGTCACATCCATCTAATAATGAAATCATACATACATGTGAGAAAATTCATAAAAAATATATCATAAACCATGTAATGAAATGGGTATCATAAATTTGTAAACATATCATAACCTGTGGAAAAATATAAATTATTCATAATCATTTCATAAAAATTATAACTAGTGAAAGAGAAATGGATTTCATAAACATATAGCCCATGTAATAGAAATGGTATTCCAAAAAATATAACCCATGAAATAGAAACGGGATTCATAAAGACCATGAAATTATCCATAACATATTCATTTTAATAATATAAATGGATCCTTTATATCATTTCCTAAAAGGGAATCAGTAACAATAATACATGTCATCTTAGATAGAAACTAATTTTGAAACATCATTCCAAAACATTTCTTGAGAAAATATCATTTCCTATTTGTTAATTTATTTTTATAAAATTAAACCATTTGAAAAAAAAATCATAGAAAATACCCTGAAAAAAATTAAATAAGAAAACAAATCATTTTGAAAACCTTTTTCCTTTATAACTTATAAAATAATCTTCAAAAAATTTTAAAAAACTTGTTCTTTGAAAATATTTTTAAAATTTATAATTATTTCATTAAAATGTTTAAAAAACCTTTTTACTTGAAAATATATAAAAAAAGATTTAATGTATTTTGAAAACCATTTCATTTAAAATACGTTGAAAAATTACAAATAAAGCTCGAATAATTTTAAAAAAAATTTCTATTAAAACATAAAAAATAATATTGAATTTTTTTAAAATAAATCCTTGGAAATTACTTCTAAAAAATTTGTTTAAAAATCATCCATTTAAAAATCATAATTAATCTTCAATGAAATTATTATGGTTAAATTTGTACGTGATGTGTGAGGTAAAAAATAACATTCCTTTTTTATATTAAAAATGATAGAAAATCCCTTATTGAGAAAGTGATGGGAATAATTATTTGGAGAGATTAATAAAATAAAAAAGGGTAAAAATTTCTTTTAACTATTATAGGATAATAGTATAATATTCTTGGAAATCATTTTTAGGAAACATGGTTTTTACTAAACATAGGTCTCTGACTGAAGAGATGGTAAAGTTAGGATTTCTTAAAAATAATTTCAAAACAATATTATGTACCAAAGAGTAAAAAAATGGTTCCAATACATAAAAATTTCATTAATAATGATATGAGAAGAAAATTGATTAATTTTCTTGAGATATTGTTTATAATATTTCAACATAGGAAGCATAAATATAAATAATCTTGTAAATCGATGAGATTATTTCAATATACTCTTATCACTTTTTAACTTGGAAATCATAATCTCCGTGTAAAAAAAATAAATTATGTAAAGCATAGAATATCTTGAAAGGAATGAGATTCCTGACATATCATGTACGATTGAATTATGTATACCTAAAAATGAATTTAGGTTCATAACATAACATAAGTCTCAAAGATGGAAAATTGAGAAAAAACAGTTTTACCAATTTGGTATCTTTTGAAACATAAACCCCAAGAAATAAATGACATTGAAAGGATATTTAAATACCCATAAATTTATCAATAATAATCATTTAATATATAAAGGTTAGTATACACCTCACATGAATGGAACTGGTGGTGAATAAATATTGTATCTCATGAAAAAAAACGTAAGATGAAATCCCCTTACCTTGTGTCTTGAATCTCTTAGTACTTATACAAACCACCTATATAATAAATATTAAATTATTATACATATTTATAATAAAAATATTATTATTTAAAATATCTCATATGGTTTTATATTGTCCTTATATTACCCTCTGGTTAATAATCATATGTTACGGTTTCAGTTTGGGTAATATTTTCTTTACTCTATGTATGAGTCTTAATGATATATCTTTGGTCTTTATATATATATAATTATTTAAAGAATTTATAACATGATATTAATATCATATATATTTATATATATATTATTTTAATTATAATAATCAGTATAATATATAGGTATGAAATAGAATACACCGTTCATGGATTCGGTAAGTTGTACGTATACAAGAACATTGTTTTCATTTTTATTATCTTATCGAAAGAAATAAATAAAATGACATATAAGTATCTATATATGTATATATAAAATTATTCCAGTATCATTATTATATCATAAATATCATATAATTTTAGTAAACCCATCCTTAATATATTTCATTTAATGTGTGAACAAATTGTGTTGCTTTTAAGGGGTGGTAGTCCGCACTTAATCAAACTAAATTATAATATTTACACCTAATGGAAAGTAAATAGGAAATTGTTATAAAAGTTATAAAAAATTTAATATTAAAAATATAATATATAATATATAAAATTAAGGTTTTCAAAAAAATATTCACCATGATATGCGGTAAATGATAAAATGGGCCATCATCGTCTCTTGAGGTGTTAGTTCATCGAACATGAAAATAGTTTGTCTATTACCTATTAGATAAATGTGTTTGTAATTGTAGATAGAGCCCTGACTATAAAAATCCTCGTATATTTATGATACTGATGTTTTTATAAAATCAGGGAATAAATATATTTTAGGGAGTATAGAAATAAAATTAAATAAAGGATCTTGAAAAAAGATGTTACAACATAATCTGGTAACACCTTTTGGATTGTGGAAAAATGCTTCCATGGGTTGATTAAAATTTGGTATTTTAACTATTCATTCATAAATAAAGTTTCTTGAAAAAAAATCCAAAACATTCCATCTAATATAGTTTCAAAATTCAAAATTTCAAAATTATGGTTCTTTTATGAAATTAAATTTTGAGATATGTCTAAAATTAATTGTATAGTTTTTCATAGAATGACATTAAAAGTAGTTCATTTGAGAAAGTAGTATTTTAAAGAAAATAAGGACTTCACCAAAAATTATATCTTTCATCATAAGTTTTTCTTATGTATATAAAACCATTATAAAAAATTGAAAAGTAGTTTTCAATATTCCTATTACTAAGTTTGACAGAAATATTAACGTTTTATAATTTAAATAATTATAATAAAAAAAATATGTTTTATAAAAACCTAATGTTGAGTGTAATGTACACTAAGTGGGTGTTTTGTGTTCTGAATTCCATGTCGGTGTTGTGTTTAATGTAAACCAAGTATCATGCTAACCTTAGTGTCTAGATAAAATTTATGTTGTTTGTAGTGTACAATTAACATGGTTTTTCATATAACTCATACCAAATATGGTTTTTAATATAAAATAAAATATATTTAGTGTTACGTGAAATGAAAAATATCGCAATGGTTAAATTATTTAGAAAAAAATAATTCACAAAGTCTCAGGGTGTTACAATTTACGTAGATTGATAAGACTATTTAAAGGTAGTGAATATTAAAGAGTAAAAAGTGAATAAAAACACTTTTTGTTTGTGCCTATGATCATCTAACTAGTGGTGTGTGTTGAATAAATAAGAAGTAACATATATTCTATTTTGTGAAGAAGTGTGGGTGCACTATAATATTATCAAAAGAATATTTTCGAAGAAGAAGGATAATTCCTCCCCAAAAAATACATGACAATAGTATGACATTTTTTGTTATTTTAGAAACCTATATTTATATATCCATAGGCAATATTATTAATAATCTTCTATTACAAGTAAACGATAAAACCTAGAAATTTTTATATGGGATGAGGATTATAGTAGGTAATATTTTCTTCGGTGAGTCAAAATCAAGTCTTGGATTAGCTACTCTTTTTTATTAGTCATCCTCGTACTTTGAGTGTATTTTTATAATTACATTGTCCATTTTATATGATATAATAAATTATATATACTACACTAATAAAATATAGGGGAGGATTTCATAAGAAATCATAAAGTGGAAAAATAAACAATTGATCCCTAATTTACCCCTAGTGAACCTCACCGTTAAAATGTCCACCACATCAAGGAAAATAATTATTGAAAATTATCTTCTTAAATTCAATAAAAATAATTGATTTTATCTCTTAATCCTATCTCATATTCTTACTGAAATTACACCATTGATTAGTTTCTCCTTCCAAAAAATAAAAAGATAAAAAAACCATTTCATTCTATGAGCTTTTAAAAATAGAAAATATATTTTATATTATATTGATCAACTTATCGATATTTTTTGGATCATAATATCCACTAATAGAATGTATAAATTTTAGAATCAAGAATGAATAGATATTATTTCCTTTAGTAGAACATTTTGGAGTTAGGTATTATTTGTGTTATTTATCATCACTTCAGATTGTTCTATGGGGATAACCTATATATTTTTCATTCCATATCCAACCCCATTTGGTTTCTCATTGCAATAATCTTTTTAGTCTCCATTGGACTCATTTTGTACACATTTTTTCTGGGATCAAGAAAATGAATAAAGCCACATAGTTTCACTTCTATACAATGAATTATAAACTAAAGTAATAAATTTCATGGTATGAAAAATATATCATAAAATTTTTTAAATTAAGAAAATATATTTTCAACCAAGGAGATTTTGGGTTTATCATCCATCAGGTTTGGTTTAACAAACATTATTTTAAGTATTATCAAAAAATTTAGGAAAATAAAATCTAAAAAACTAATTAATGTCTACTCTAATACCAAATGACACAACCCAACCATAACGTGTTTTCATATTACATCACATTTCAATAATATTTGTTACATATCAAAATAATTCACACATGAGACCAATATTTTAATGGTATTGGAAGATAAAATATATTATGATATTATTTTTGAAATATAATTCAACATCTCAAAAAAATTATCCTCACAATCAATCCCCTTGAATACATATCATACAAAATAATCTCCTTCATTTTATAGGTAATGAAAACAAATGAAGCGGGTAAGATCAGATTCTTAGTATGGTTGAACATAATATAAAAATCAAAGATCATAAGTGCACATAAGATAAGGATATTTGTTGAAGAACATAATAAATAATTATAAAAAAAATTATGAAAATTTTACCTAATAATATTTAGATTAAGAAACATGAATCATGATGTATGGATTTTGTCATAACATAAGACAACGTCTTTAAGATTATGGAAACATAAGCAAATAATCATAAGCATTTAAATAGTATAATAAGATTGTAGTACTCCATTGAAATGTAAATAAATGATTTAGAATGTACATATGAAATAAAATAAATTATCATGTCACGGATCACATCCAGGACCATCATTACATTGAGGAAAACTTACATCAGTGTATTGAGTTCAAACCTATTCCCATAAAAAAGTGGTTAAGTCCTTGGGTGGATTGGGTTTACTCCATGATACCACAAAAAAGTGGATTTGGTTCACTCCCTAGCACCATACATTCCATCATGTGAAATATTAATCCTTACCCAATTCATTATTGGGATATATAATTCTTTTCCCCCAAATCAAAATGAACACCAATACATATTTTCCCCTCATAAACATGAAAACATTCAAAATTCCATAACATAATAATTAAACCATGAGAGAGAAATAATTTTCTAGAAAATTTCCAAAATATGAAATCATAATATCAAAATAAATAAGGTTCATTGTAATATTATACTATATCCCTAGTGAAGCAAAAAAATTCATTAAATGATATGGAAATATATGAAAACATTGTAAAATAGAAATAGAAAATTACTCAAAAAAATAAGAATAAATATCCTTTATTTTTTTATTACATTAACTTTAAAATAAATTCATTTAATCTCTAATGGTTATGGAAAAAAATGAAAAATTTTAGTGAAAATTAAATTGGAGAACCATGAAAACTCACAGTGAACTCATTGTAAATTATCCTATGTAAAACATTTGGATTAATTATTTGAAGAGAAAATCCATCAAATATTTTATTGAAAGTTATTATATAAATAAAACCCCATTATAAATAACCTTAAAAATTCATTGAATTAGGGAAATGGACATCCGAAAAACATTCACATGGTGGAGATAAAAACTACATTGAAAATAAGAGATATGTTCAAATACAACGATATGCATCATTTATCTTGAATTGTTTACTAGATGGAGGTGAGGTGGTCTATTGACATATAAACCCCTCACATTACACGAAGATGTGAAAATATGTCTGTTTTTAAAGGGAATCAATATTTAATTTACTTGATGTAAATATAATCATAAACAAACATTATATCAAAGTGAAATTGGTAAAGAAACACTTACCACTTTAATAGATTTTGAATGAAATTCTATTGAAAGTGAGAACCTAAGAAGAACTATGAAAGAAATTTAATTTGATAAATTGTATAATATAATCCATACATGAGGAAGGATAGAAATCATACAAAAGAAAAGAAGTTGTAAATGTAGAGAAAATAGAAATTATGGGAAATTTATATGAAGATCTCTTACATTTAGTCTCGATTTCTATAAAAGTGGTTTAACCCCTAGTATAGTAAATAGAAAAATCATAATAACTATTTTGAAACCATATTCATATCTATTACCTTTTACAATTGTCACGACCCGACCCTACCCGAGCTCGAGCTGCAACTACCCCAAGCCCGCCTCCATAGGCTAGGGGCTGGCGACCAGCGCCGAAGGCACAATAACTCGGGGAGGCCTTTGCATAAGCACCTGTACACACACACACACAACACACTCAATGAAAACGTGCAGAGTAAAAAAGAAAAGTAAAGGGAAACTGCTATAAAAATACCACATATGTGCATTGACCTCTAAACCGTACAAAGTAACTGCTGAAAGTAACTGAAAACGAAAAGGGGAAAACACGCGCCCAACCTGAAAAGTGCCACAACCCGGTAACATGTAAATAGAAAGGTGAACAGCTAGAAGGGTCCTCCACCAGGAAACTGACTCTGACCACCACACGCGGTCCTAGCTCCCGAACTCCTGTTCTCGACTGAAGTCACGACCAACCTGTTCGTCATCTTCAAAGGCACACCAAGTGCAGGAAAAGCCCAAGCAAGGGTGAGTATAAAAATACTCAGCAGGATACCCCGAATCCTCGAGGGAGCAACAAAGGAGGTATCGAAGGGGGAGTAGTAGAGTGCATAGGAAAAGGAAAGGAGTACAACAGAGAGTGCAGTAGAATACCAGCAGAGAGTCCAGCTCAACCCAACAAAAGAAAGGAGGTAGTCTTGTCCAGACACAAGGAGATGGAAATGGTGAGAAGATAAACTTCTCGTCGAGTCTTCGCTACCTATAGCAGGACAGAACACCTGTCCCACCATGAGAATCTAGACACAGAAAGCATGTGGCATACCCCGCGCGTCTTTGCCTCTCCTGGAGGGAGAGTAACCAAGCCCAAGAAGTGGGTACTGGAAAGAGGTATATACATATCCTTATGCTCAGTAAGGAGCCCGAACAACATCATAAGGGAATCTTCATCCCATAGCTCAGCCCAAGAAATGAGTCTCCAACAGTCCCAGAAGTAAACTCCATCATCGATGCCTAGCATCCCGCACATTTGTCCCGAACCGAAAGCCAAGGGACTCCATCACCACAATTCTACATTATCCGCTTTGGGCGGCACTGACTCACCCGCACGGTTTTAGATTGCATCACAAGAACGCGTCTCGGTGGGGGAAAGCACCCCTCATACTTGAGAGTTCTGGGGGAATGTCAAACCACAAATCGTCACTGCCCACAGTCGAGAGGTCTTCTCAAAGTCAAAGTCATCACGCCAATGACCCATAATCAAGGGTCCTTCTCCGGTAATCATGGAGGAAAGCCACAGGCTAGCCTATTGGAAAGGACTGAGCCTGGAATGCCAACAGGTGTCCCACTACCCAGCCCTGCTGGAGGGTAATTCATAATAGGATATCGGGTGACCCACTGCCCAGCCCTGCGGGAGGGTAAACCATAATAAATTATCATGCGACCCACTACCCAGCCCCGCTGGAAGGTAGACCATAATACATCATCAGGTGACCCACTACCCAGCCCAGATGGAGGGTAGACCTGGAATAAGTTGACAGGAGACCCACTGCCCAGCCTTGCTGGAAGGTAGACCTGGAACTAGAAGACGAGCGACCCAATGCCCAGTCTCTGCTGGAGGGTAGACTCTAAAGAGTCATCGGGTGACCCACTGCCCAGTATCTACTGGAGGGTAGACCCTAAGAGCGTCGGGTGACCCACTGCCTAGTCTCTGTTGGAGGGTAAACCCTAGAATTCAGTGAGCAACCCACTACCCAGCCCCTGCTGGAGGGTAAACCCGAAGAAGTCTATGAGTAACCCACTACCCAGCCCCGCTGGAGGGTAAAACTCAGAACTTCTCTAGCCATCTCTACTGGAGGGTACACCACTGGCCAACCGAACACGTAGTGGGTATCGTGCAACCACCCAACTCCAGAACAACTCACCCAAAAGAGGTTATGTGCCTGTTCCATCACTGGGTGTCACAGGCACCGCTACCGGCCAATTCATCGAGAACGAAACCAGGGGGAGACCACTCAACCCTGATGGCCAAACAAACGAGCACAAAGCTAGGGGAAAAACTCCACCCTACTAGTCAAAAAAACGAGCACAGAGGGACCCTCTACGTCGCGAGAGGTCAATGTACGTAAAGCATAACCCGACACGCATGTGGGGCCCACACAACATGTGGCCCCATCTCAACCCCAACCAAGCGTACAAACGTCATCAGGTACAAACATCTCCAACGTCTACCTCCAAGCATTCCCGTATACTCCTAGAGTATTCCACGTCTCCAGCCCTAAGGCTATCGTGCACACGGAACCCAACATCAACGCAAAGGCGTGAATGTACCAACTCCACCTCAAAGGCCCCGGCACGACCAACCACATCTTATGAATCATTTACAACACTCTCCCAAGAGTGAACGATCACACGCCAAGGTTCCGCTACATACAAGGTAGGATGAACCACCACCGGAGCACCTTTCATGCTCCACATTTAATAAGATCACGTAGGAGGCTCCGCACAACCAAACAGATCACACTGTTGTAATCCTCGTGGGAAAACACGTGAGATAGACTACTCACTAGCCCGAAATGGTCAACCGGTGAAAAAGGTACTATTCACCGTAACCAAACCCATGTGGGGCCCACCCTAAGATCCTGAAACTGAACAAATGGATCATTCCACTATGATCCCCTCGAAAAAACACACGGGATTGAGTACTCAATCACCCAAAACGGACACCTGGTGAAAAGGGTACTATTCACCGTAGCCAGCACGGGTGGGACCCACACCACGATCCCGAAAAAGGCCGGGCGAACTGGGCCATCGCAATGCTCTTGGAAAAACATGTCATGAGCACTACTCACTTGAGTGGAACAGACACCCAAGGAAAAAGGTAGGCTCCGGCTTACCACGCATAAGCGGTACCACACGGGACCCACACCCCGGTCCCAAAGTGCTGCCAATAGATCGCACCGTTGCGATCCTCTCGAAAAAGTACACAAGATGGACTATTCACTTATCCAAAACAGACACCCGGTGATAAAGCTGGAAAATCATCGTCAACGCCAAAACGGCCCTCATGGGGCCCGCACCACCGTGTGGAATTTAAGCGGGCGAATTGCAACATTGCAATCCCCTCGGGAAAACTCCCAAAAACGACTGCTCACTCGGCCCGAACGGACGGCCGACAAAAAAGTTGCTAAACGATGTGCGCAGCTCAAAAGACGGGTCGTGGGGCCCGTGCCACAACTTCGGCCTCAACACTTGAACCCAACCTGAGAAACTCAGTCTCGGTGCCAGGGTCCCAACGCCACTGACGGCACTTAAAACGGACGTCGGACGCGTCCGCGCCGTCCAAAACAAGTTCCCCCGGAAAAATGACAACCCCCTTGACGTACATGTCGCGCCACCGAGGCCCCTCGTTTCTGGAAATAAAATTTCCCGAAACCATCTCAAAAAGTCTACCTCGTCGATACGGTTCCACCGCCGCTGACGGCACTCAAAACAGACACCCGTAGCGGAAAATACGGGTGTCCGAAGTTCGAGGGGGCAAGGCCCCTGGGGATGGACCGGCCTGGACCGGCCGGTCCGCCTGACCTGGGCGGGCCCGCGGCTTAGCCGCGCGGGCCGGCTGCGGACTCGCGGTCCGCGTGCAGACCAACCACGAGGGCCGGTCGCGGCTGCCGCGTGAAGACCCGCACGGCGTGGGTCTTTGTCGCCGCACGGGGGTCGCGCGCCGCGACCCCGCGGTCGCCGCTCCCTGGCGACCACCGCCTCACCGTGGCACTCCACCTGAGCCCCTGCCTCCTCCGGACGCTGCCCCCCTCGCCCTCAGCTGAAGGTACACCGCACCCCGGCCTCTTCTGGCCGCTCCACCAGGCACCTGCGACGCCGACCGAGCGCCCCGCCGCCGCTTCAAGGCTCGCCGGACAGCCGGAAAAACCCGCAACCTTCGACGATCATCCCCGACCACCTCCAAGCTCGGATTTTGATTCCGAAATATGTGTTGGAAAGATAATAATGTATACTACGCATCTATGTGATTTTTTTGAAGGTTTAACATCAAATGGACACATAAAAGTTGACTCAAATGTAGGCTCGGGAATGAAAACGCAACAAAAACCTCCTACCTCTTGGGCGATGCCCGGAGCTTCATGGGGAGTCTGCCGCCGCACCGCGCCGCGCCGGAGCTGGTTCACCGGAGCTAGAGGGGAGATGGAGTAGTTTCTCCTTGCTGCTATCCAGGTGAGGAAGAGGGAGACGGAGGGGTGAGTTAAGCATTTAAATAGAAAACGCTTAACCACCCACCCGTCGGTCCGTACCCGAACCCTCAACAGGGTCGAGGTTAATCCTCCCCTAGGGTAAACACCACCTCCTGAGCACAATGATGGTCTGGGTATTTTAATCCTAGATCCCGTTCAAAAGTTATTAAACTTAGTGCTCGAGGCTACCCAATTACGAAAACGCCCCTCAGGACATTTTTCACAAACAGCCCGCGCCCACGAAAATTACACCCCTCCTAGGGTAAATGGCACGTTCTGAACCGAACAGTGCCCTCAGTTTTCCAATCTGAGCCACCGTTTAATAGATACTTGCGTTTCAACATTAAACCAATAAATTAATTAATTAATTAATCCATTTAACATTCCAGAAGCGGGCGAGGGGTCCAAACATCCCGCGCCGACAAGTTCTATGTCATCCCTAGGGTAAACACCCCATTCCGGACCCATCCGTACAATAGGATCTCTGATCCGGATCACCGTTTAGGAGTTATCCCATTTATTTTGCGTTTCCAGTGTGAACGCATGGAAAATTTAATTCCGACCACCCCGGGGCTCGGAATCGCACGCCGTCTGAAGGCACTACCCTGAAATATCATCAAGAATATTCCAAAGTCTTTCACAGAAAAAACCGGGTTCTTAAATCATTCCCTCCTTCAAGATTTTCATCACCAAAAAGAAAAACTAGGGAGCAACACACGGTACTAAGCCCAAACCTGGCTTTCCCATACCCAGAAGAACCCACGCACAGCTCTCCGTCACCACACACAGACCAAAGGATTGATCCGTTCATGCGAGGTCGGCCATTGCTAATGTCGTGCACCCACACCAGACTTTGGGGTTAGGGCAAGGTGGTAGGGTACCTCTCCATCCCTTTGCACGGTCTCAAACAGCCCGAAGTCCCTCGGGGGTAGCTCACCTCCCCGACCGAACCCTTACGTCGCACGCCGCGACTGGAATCACCACCCGTAACTGGAACAAGGCCCAGTGATTCCCTCCTTCAGAATATTCATATGGTGAAACACCCAAGGATATCTGGTCACACAAGGTTTCACAGTCGATGTCTCTCAACCAAGACCCTCTTACACGCTCGGAAAGCGATAGAGTCGACACCATCGACTAAAGAAAAAGGTCCAATGCCATTTTACCTCACCAACACAGGGTTATACCCGACGCCCTGCGTCACCCTGGTAACACCTTAAACAAGGAACTGGGAGGGAATCATTCCACACACAGAGTCTATCCGTTCTACTGCAAGAAGTAGAAGAGTTGTAGATCGTACCTCTTTCACCACATGATCTGCAGGATCGTAGACATCCAAAGTCTGTGGCTGTCTGTGGTCCCAACTGTCCGCTGCCGGAGCCTGACGTGGACCACCCAGTGGTGATGGGAAGTCCTCGTAGGTTCGTAATCCACTTCTAGCTCCTCCCGCTCCTCTTCTAGAACCACCTATCTGGGTACTACTTTGATCATGGTGTTGCCTCTGTCATGTTGGTGGGCCTGCTGCCTGCCCAAAGTTCTCAGCAACTCGGGTAGGCCAGTCTCGTGCCAAGTGACCTCACCTGTCACAAGCATATCATCGGTGCTCTCTGGGCTGCCCTGGTGCCCTCTGGTGCCGTTGTGGTGTACGACCAAGGCCCGGGATCCACTCACAGAAGGGCATCCTCGGCTGAGGCCCTGCGCCTTTCTGCCATAGTGGTATACGGCGACGTCTCCGAAACCGGTAGTGGGAAGGCCACCTGCATCGAGGTTCTGTCATCCGACACTTGCTAGCTACGGTAGACTTCTCGGTTCCGTCATGCTCACAGCCACTACCAACCACATAACATGACAGAAATCTCTCTGTCACAAATGCCTGCTCTAGCTCCCCGACATATGTGGAAATGCCCAAGGGTACTATGACAGCATGGATCTCTCGGTGGAGACCCTGCTCAAAATTTTGTGCTCGGATGTTGTCGTCACGGACCAAGTCTGGGTAAAAGCGTGCAAGGTCGGAAAAACTAGTCGTGTACTCGGCCACCGTCATCCCTCCCTGCTGAAACTGCAGGACCTCCTAAATCCGAATGGAGCGAAAGAAGGAGGGGAAAAACTCCTCACAGAACAACAAATAAAATTCGCCCCACGAAAGCGACGACTCGTCTACAGACTGAGTCACAAGACTCCACCAACACCAAGCTACTCCGCAAAAAGGCTGGTGGCCAAATCCACCATGATATTATCCAGCGTATGCACAAGCCTGAAAAAGGCAAACCACTGTCTCGAGCCAAGCCTCTGCTGCCTGAGGATCTGGCTCACCACTGAACCTCAACGGTCTCTGCCGCTGGAACTCACAGAGCGCGCTCAACCTGCGCTCAAGATCAGCCTGCTCTGCTGAAACTATCTGCTGCTCAATAGGTGGAGGGGCTGCTACCGGACCACCCGGAGAAAGGGTTCACATGATGGGTCCTGGACTGTGGCCTCATAGCTCACAGGGTCGTCGTCACGCACTAAAGCTAGCATCTTGGATGGCTGTCTTCGCTGAGACATCCTGAATATTATCAAGGAGTGCCGCGGTCAGATGAGCATAATGTATATACTAATAACAACAAAGATGGGTAGCTGACTCAAGAAGGACAGTCAAAGACTCAATCCTATGTGATGCACAAACCAATTTTCATTAGAACAAGTGTCTCATCATGCCGATTCGACAAGCGGTTTATCATGGTCCTGGTGAATGGATACATCGGCCACCGCACTATCACTGGGCTCCCTGGCCTGAGAGCCGCTCTCGAGACATGTTAACATTGTTGCCCTAAATCCCAACCAATCCCTTTTTAGGGATTTCTGCACAACACCCCAAGGAACTAACCACCTCTAATACCACTTTGTCATGACCCGACCCTACCCGGGCTCGAGCCGCAACTAGCCCAAGCTCGCCTCCATAGGCCAGGGGCTGGCGACCAGTGCCGAAGGCACAACAACTTGGGGAGGCCTTTCCCTAAGCACCCGTACACACACACACACGCAACACACTCAATGCAAAAGTGCAGAGTAAAAAAGAAAATTAAAGGGAAACTGCTATAAAAATACCACAAATGTGCATCGACCTCTAAACAGTACAAAGTAAGTGCTGAAAGTAACTGAAAAAGAAAAGGGGAAAACACGCGCCCAACCAGAAAAGTTCCACAACCCAACAACAGGTGAATAGAATGGAGAATGGCTAGAGGGGTCCTCCACCTGGAACCCGACTCCGACCACCGCACGCGGTCCAAGCTCCCGAACTCCTGTGCTTCACTAAAGTCACAACCAACCTGTTCGTTGTCTGCAAGGGCACACCAAGTGTGGGCAAAGCCCAAGCAGGGGTGAGTATAAAAATAATCATTAGAATACCCCAAAGGCTCAAGTGAGAAACAAATGAGGTACCGAAGGGTGAGCAGTAGAGCACACAGGAAAAGTAAAGGAGTACAACAGAGAGTGCAGTAGAATACCAGCAGAGAGTCCAGCTCAACCCAACAAAATAAAGGAGGTAGTCTCATCCAGACGCAAGGAGCTAGAAACGGTGAGAAGATGAACTTCTCGTTGAGTCTTCGCTACCTATAACAGGAGAGTAGACCCGTCCCACCACGAGAAGCTAGACACGGAAAGCACGAGGCATGCCCCACTCGTCTTCGCCTCTCTTAGAGGGAGAGTGACCAAGGCCAAGAAGTGGGTACTGGAACAAGGTATATACATATCCTTATTCTTAGCAAGGAGCCCAAACAATGTCGTATGGGAATCTCCATCCCATAGCTCAACCCAAGAAATGAGTCTCCGACAGTCCTAGAAGTAAACTCCATCATCGATGTCCAGCATCCCGCACGTCTGCCCCGAACCGCAAGCCAAGGGACTCCATCACCGCACTTCGACACTATCCGCTTAGGGCGGCACTGACTCGCCCGCACGGTTTTAGATCGCGTCACAAGAACGTGTCTCGGTGGGGGAAAGCGCCCCTCGTACTTGAGAGTTATGGGGGAACGTCAAACCACAAATCGTCACTGCCCCATAGTGGAGAGGTCTTCTCAAAGTCAAAGTCATCACGACACTGACCCGTAATCAGGGGTCCTGCTCCAGTAATCACGGAGGAAAGCAACAAGCTAGCCTAGTAGAAAGGACTGAGCCTGGAATGCCAACAGGTGTCCCACTGCCAAGCCCTGCTAGAGGGTAATTCATAATAGGATATCGTGTGACCCACTGCCTAGCCCTACTGGAGGGTAAACCATAATACATCATCAGGCGACCCACTGCCCAGCCCTGCTGGAGGGTAAACCATAATATATCATCAGGCGACCCACTGCCCAGCACCGTTGGAGGGTAGACCTGGAATAATTGGACAGGCGACCCACTGCCCATCCTTGCTAGGGGTAGACCTGGAATTAGACGATGAGCGACCCACTACCCAGTCTCTGCTGGAGGGTAGACTCTAAAGAGTCGTCCAGTGACCCACTGCCCAGTCACTGCTGGAGGGTAGACCCTAAGAGCATTGGGTGACCCACTTCCCAGTCTCTACTAGAGGGTACACCCTAGAAGTCAGTGAGAAACCCATTTCCCAGCCCTGCTGAAGGGTAAACCCGAAGAAGTCGATGAGTAACCCACTGCCCAGCCCCGCTGGAGGGTAAAACTCAAAACTTCTCTAGCCATCTCTACTGGAGGGTATACCACTGGACAACCGAACACGTAGTGGGTATCGTGCAACCACCCAACTCCAGAACAACTCACCCAAAAGAGGTTATGCGCCTTTTCCATCACTGGGTGTCACTAGCACTGCTGCCGGCCAATCCATCGAGAAAAAAACCAGGGGGAGACCACTCAACCCTGCTGGCCAAACAAACGAGCACAAAGCCAGGGGAAAAACTCCACCCTGCTAGTCAAACAAACGAGCACAGAGGGACCCTCTACGTTGCGAGAGGTCAAAGTACGTAAAGCCGAACCCGGCACGCACGTGGGTCCCACACAACATGTGGCCCCAGCTCAACTCCAACCAAGCATACAAACTTCCTCAGGTACAAACATCTCCAATGTGTACCGCCAAGAATTCTCGTATACTCCTGGAGTATACAACGTCTCCATCCCTAAGGCTATCGTGCACACGGCACCCAACGTCAACGCAAAGGCGTGAATGTAACAACTCCACCTCAAAGGCCCCTGCACGGCCAACCACATCTTATTAATCATTTACAACACTCTCCCAAGAGTGCGCGATCACACGCCAATGGTCAGCTACATACAAGGTAGGACGAACCACCACCGGAGCACCTTTCATGCTCCACATTTAATAAGATCATGCAAGAGGCTCCCCACAACCAAACATATCACACCATTGTAATCCTCGCGGAAAGACACTCGAGATAGACTACTCACTCGCCCGAAACGGTCAACCAGTGAAAAAGGTACTATTCACCGTAACCAAACCCATGTGGGGCCCACCACAAGATCCTGAAACTGAACAAACGGATCATGCCACTGCGATCCCCTCGGAAAAACACACAGGATTGAGTACTCAATCGCCCAAAACGGACACCCGGTGAAAAGGGTACAATTCACCATAGCCAGCCCGGGTGGGACCCACACCACGATCCCGAAAAAGGCCGGGCGAACTGCGCCAACGCAATGATCTCAGAAAAACTTGTCATGAGCACTACTCACTTGAGTGGAATTTATATCCAGGGAAAAAGGTACATTCTAGCTTACCGTGCATGAGCGGTACCACGCGGGACCCACACCCCAGTCTTGAAGCACTGCCAACGGATCGCACTGTTCCGATCCTCTCGAAAAAGTACACAAGATGGACTATTCACTTGTCCAAAACGGACACCTGGTGATAAATCTGGAAAATCCCCATCAACGCCAAAACGGCCCTCGTGGGGCCCGCACCACCGTGCGAAATTAAAGCGGGCGGATTGCACCATTGCTATCCCCTTGGAAAAACACCCAAAACGACTACTCACTCGCCCCGAACGGACGCCCGAAAAAAAGTTGCCAAACATTGCGCGCAGCTCAAAAGACGGGTCGTGGGGCATGCACCTCAACTTCGGCCTCAATGCCTGAAACCACCCTGGAAAGCTCAGCCTCGGTGCCAGGGTCCCAACGCCACTGATGGCGCTTAAAACGGACATCGGACGCGTACGCGCCGTCCAAAACAAGTTCCCCCCGGAAAAACGACAATCCCCTCGACGTACGTGTTGCACCACCGATGCCCCTCATTTCAGGAAATAAAATTTCTCAAAAGCATCTCAAAAAGTCCGCCTCGTCGATAAGGTTCCACCGCCGCAGACGGCACTCAAAACGGACACCCGTAGTAGAAAATACGGGGGTCCGAAGTCCGAGGGGGCAAGGCCCCTGAGGCTGGACCAGCCTGGACCGCCCGGACCACCCGGACAGGGCCGGCCCGTGGCTTGGCCACGCGGGCCGGCTGCGGACTCGCGGTCTGCGCATAGACCGGCCACGAGGGCCGGTCGCGGCAGTCGCGTGAAGACCCGCGCGACGCGGGTCTTTGTTGCCGCACCGGGGTTGCGCGCCACGACCCCGTGGTCGCCGCTCCCTGGCGGCCACCTCCTCGTCGTGGGGCTCCGCCTGAGCCCCAGCCTCCTCCAGACACCACCCCCCTCGCCCTCGGCTGAAGGCACGCTACACCCCAGCCTCGCCTGGCCGCTCCACCAGAAACCCGCGACGCCGACCGAGCGCCCCGCCGCCGCGCCAAGGCTCGCCGGACCTCCGGAAAAACCCGCAACCTTCGACGATCAACCCCGGCCACCTCCGAGCTCTGATTTTGATTCCGAAATATGCGTCGGAAATATAAAAATGTATGCTACGCATCTATGGGATTTGTTTGAAGGTTCAACATCAAATCAACACATAACATTTGACTCAAAGGTAGGCTCGGGAATGAAAACGCAACGGAAACCTCCTACCTCTTGGGCGATGCCTGGAGCTTCACGGGGAGTCTGCCGCCACACTGCGCCGTGCCGGAGCTACATCGCCGGAGCTGGAGGAGGAGAGGGAGTAGTTCTTCCTTTCTGTTGTCTAGGTGAGGAAGAGGAAGGGGGAGGGGGTGAGTTAAGCGTTTAAATAGAAAACGCTTAACCACCCGCCCGTCGGTCCGAACCGAACCCTCAGCAGGGTCAAGGTTAATCCTCCCATAGGGTAAACACCACCTCCTGAGCACAACGGTGGTCTCAGAATTTTAATCCGAGACACCGTTCAAAAGTTATTAAACTTAGCGCTCGAGGTTGCCAAATTACAAAAACGCCCCTGGGGGCATTTTTCACAGAAAGCCCGCGCCCGCGAAACTTACACCCCTCCTAGGGTAAACGACATGTTCTGGACCCAACGGTGCCCGTGGATTTTCAATATGTGCCACCGTTTAAGAGATACTTGCGTTTCAAAATTAAACGAATATATTAATTAATTAATTAATCTGTTTAACGTTCCAGAAGCGGGAAAGGGGTCCAAACATCTCACATGGTCAAGTTTTATGTCGTTCCTAGGGTAAAAAACTCATTCCGGACCCATCCGTACACTCGGATCTCTGATCCGGATCACCGTTTATGAGTTATCCTACTTATTTGGCGTTTCCAGTGTGAACGCATGGAAAATTTAATTCTGGCCACTCCGGGGCTCGGAATCGCACGCCGTTTGAAGGCGCTGCTCTGGAATATCATCAAAAATATTCCAAAGTCTTTCAGAGAAAAACCCAGGTTCTTACAACACTCTTCAAATATATTAATATTTTACACATATACAAATTAGGTCTTGTAAATTTTCAAAATCACATGTTAGTAACTTTGATTGTGTTATATATATTTTTGTAGGATAATGAGAATTTTATTTCATTGATAACTGCTTAAAAATTACCATATTAATCAATGTACTGTAATATTTCTATTTCAATGATTTATTAATTATAATGGTCTTCTTATGGGATTTATGGTCATGGTTTATGAGAATGCTATTTTTTTCAAGTATTATTTTGGGTAATTTACCAATAATATTGAGTTTCTTTATAATTACCATTTTTTTTCGTCACACCATTTTGTAACTATATTCATAAAAAAATTATTATTTAAAACCATATATTACTGATATTAATTCCATGATACTCATTCATTATAGAAATGATGTTTTTTTTATATAATTGTTTATGTTGATGGTTGAACCAGGCAAAAAAGAACGTGCAATACTAATGAATTATTAAGAGTTTAAAATTATATAATAATTATTAATATTTAAAGGATTATAATTATGTTAGTTTAATATAATTTATTATTATATTAATTAGTATTTTAGATGATAAGGTAAATGAAATGTTACAGAATAAGAAGATACTTCGATATAATAACTCCTTCTCAAAATGGATTCCTTTAGAATAATTGATTTTTCCCTCACTATTGGGACCATAAGATTCCATATGTGTTATAAGACATTATAATAGGGGATTTTTTCATGTATTCAATATAATATTTATGGTTATAATTTGATTGGATTGGGTGGAATATTGATCCTTTTATCGGTGAAAACGAGGGACATTTAATTTGAATGGGAGTTAAGTGGAGGGAAATAATGGAATCACATGGGAGTTAAGCGATTTAGGTAAATAAATATTATTTATAAATGTATGATTAGTCACATACCTAAAAAATACCTTTTGAAATTAATTTATATCATTTTAATTATAAAATGTTTGATCTTTGTCATTTTTGCCCCTTTTACCTCTCTTAAAATGATATAGTTATTTACCATGGTAATTTTTTTCTAATTAAATAGCATGATGACCATTAAAGCTAGTTTCATTATTTTTCCCAAAGTTGGACTCCATTTAATGTAATTAAATTTAAAAATATGATATTTTAAATAGTGATATTATAATATAAAATTAAAATATGTAACTATTTCAATAGAAAAATAACATTTAAATATCAAGTATTCTCAATTTTATTTCAAATAAATTAAAAATTAAATTATAGTTAATCTATTTTTTATAAATATAAATATTAAATTTTATTAGAATCATCAAATAATTTTTAAAATTTTAATTATTAATAAAATAATAAAAAACATATAAAAATACTTATTCAAAGAATACATATTTGGCATCCTACCTTTTTATTACAAAACATTTCATGGCATTTTACAAACAGAGGATCTTTTAATGGATACTGTCTTGGAAATAAGTTACATAATACAAGAAAAAATAAAACATTATTATATTAAACATGATATTATTCTTCAAGATTCATACTATGTACACTTATTGCATCTCATAACCTGGGTACATTCATCAATGGGAAGGGTGAGCAGAAGGCCCAATAAGGGAATACATTTGAAGCAGTTTATGTGTGAACTTTAGAGATATAAATAATAACATCAAGAATTTCATAATGGAATGTAAAATAGGTATATAATAACAAAAATAAATTGAATCATAACTTGAAATTGTGGCTAAAAAATTTAATGTAGACATTCTTAGGAATATCACCAAGGTTCATCCCAAATGTGTTACAAAAATTACCAATGTTATCTACTAAGGTATCATAACACATTCCATCTATAGAGATTAATTTCAGTACGCAATTCATTGTATCACTATCTGGGAGAACCATTAATATTTATTTATTTTCATGTGATCCACATATATCATAATCATACATTTCATAAATAACCCAAAGAGAATAAAATAAATTGGTTTCATATCAAAATCATGGTGTTTTAAAAAGTGCTTAAAAACATGATCATTATGTCATTTATAACCCACATAGAGGGAATAAGGGTTTTATGTATGTCAATTATATAATAAAATATATCATTTTTAGGTATTTCTGAATACTACAGGAACTGAAATTGGTTTTTATACTCACATAAATAAAATCAACGAATTTCATGAGAAAAAAGAGAGAGATTTTGATAGGAAAAATTTGCAACATAACAGGTATGAAACTTAGTTTTATAAAACATTAAAAATATAAGGGACAAGGATAAACCACCAATAAAGGACAAAAAATATATTATAAGTACATAATAAAATGTAAATAGGAACATGTTATGGAAATTTTAATGACATACCACATAATAGAGAACACGAAAGGAAAAGAGAAGTTGAGAATTCCCTTACCATGATGTATAACTTCTAAAACCCAAAGATTGGGAACATGGTGGATAATGGGAACCTTGGGAGGACGCATTGGGAGTTGATACTATAGGAACATTGTGGATAATTATTTTTTAATGAAATTACATGATGTAATGTTTGGGAATTTATAGTAAAATAGAGGGATTTTTTATTAATTTTAAAGGACACCTCAGTTGTTGTATTTGCAAAACTGTGGGCATGCCTACAGTATTTTCCCATGGTGTTGGTCCCTTCAGACATCTCATTTTATATTTTATTCCACGTGACTCGAACAACATCTTATATAACTCATTACATCATTATCACATAGTTATAATGTCATTATGCATACTGGATACTCCGAACTGTATTTTTACAACTCATCAAAAATTCAACTATTTCATAAAAATACAAAAAAAATCATCCCAACCATTTTTTGATGTGTATAATTCAAAAATGAGATCCATATTATAAAAATGAATGTCATTTTAAATTAAATTATATAAATAAAATATTAATACTTAACTAATAATTTCTAAAACATTTAGTTACTTATATAATGATATAATTATACCACATTACCATTTAAGATGACTAAAATATATTTATACTTACTTCGGTGAGGTTACTATTCCATTGGTCAAATTTCAAATCATAAAGGTAACATTACTATTCCAATGGCTCGTGTTACTATTCACCAAAAAATTACGTTGATCTTTTTAGACACTAAATATTTTACTGATTAAAAATGTGTATTTTTATTTTTTTAAAATAATTTTATAGAATTATTTATTTAATAATTCTTCAAAGAATTACAATTCATCAAAATAACAGAATTCTTCAAATATTATTCATCAAGAAAACACTATTCATCCAATATTATTCATCAAAAAATATTATTCATTAAAAAATTGAAACTTCATTGAAAATAACTAAAAATATTCCAAAGAATATTTTTGAGATTTGCAATTCAAAGATGATGTTTATTTAAGTACAATAATTCTATAAGTGTGAGAAATATCATAAAATTTCAATTTTTACTTTTAAATTCAATTTATCAAAATTTTCTCTTTTAAATTTTTATCTTATTAAGAAAAACTATTCTTAAATTGTAAAAGATGAAATAAAAAATTTATTTATACAAAGGTATTACACAAAGTAATTGATGCCTCATTACATAACCTCTTATAACACCTACATGGGACCTAAGAGTAAGGTGTGAAACATTGATATAATCTTCAGGCAGCTCAGACTATATTTCCCGAGTAGGGATTTCAATCAACATAAACTTATCATGTAGTTGATTTCATTCAATCTTAACATATTGAAGCTCGTCTTGGGCTACATCGAAACAAATCCCTTGTGATGCTACCTCTTTTCCAAGATCAGACAAATGGGAATCGTATGGCATGATTATATTGGTAGAAGTCACCGACTCTTCATTCTATAATACTTATCTAATATCATTTATATTTATAAATAATAATTATAATGTTAAAATTTATTAAGGTTTTAAACAATAATACTAACCAACGGTTATATAATGGTCAAAAATAAAAGGTTCCATTTTAATTATACAAATATATTTTTATTGATTGTGACATAGTAAACCTTAAAGTTTCAGGAACAAATATATTATTCAAAAAGTTTAGGTTTTCATATTCGTCCCTCTAAATAAATTGCATCCAAAAAACTTCAACTCATAATCTGATTAGAGAAAAGTTGTGGTTACTTCAACATTATTGTCTTTTATGGATACCACATGGCTTCTTCACATTTTTGGTTCCTCCACAATAATTAAACAAGGTGGGTATTATTGTTACATAGAACCTTTTATCTACAATCCAATATCTCTACCTGTTTCTCCTCATAAGAGAGGCCAGGTTCGAGATGTAGCACATCTAGATTCAGTACATGTGATAAGCTAGGTATGTACTTCCTCAAGAGAGATACGTGGAAAACATGTTTATCTTAAGCTAAATTTGGAGGAAGTGAAAGCTGATATTTCACTTCTCCTATGTGATCTAGTATTCCAAAGGAGCCAATGTACCAAGGTTTGAGGTTTGCTTCCTTCCAAAACCTAATGAAAGTCTTCCATGGAAAAATTTGAAGGTATACATTATCACCAATATTTAACACCAAGTCCCTTCGACGGTTGTCGGCATAACTCTTCTATCGACTTTGACCATCCTTAATGTGTTTCTAGATGGAATGAAACTTTTCTATCATCTCTTCCACAGGATCATTCCCAACAAGATTTATCTCACCAGCACCATCCTGTCAAATAATAGTTCTAACTTTCTTCTAATATAGAGCTTCATAAGGTTCCATTTGAATGATCTAGTGGAAGTAGTTATTGTTTAAGAACTCCACTAAAATTCTATGTTTTATCCATTCTAACATTAAATTCCATTAAGCAATTTCTCAACATTTCCCCGAGTGATTGAATAGTACTTTCTAATTTCCCATCAATTTAGGCATGAAATACCATAATGAAATTAAATTTGGTACTCAATTCATGTTGATAACTTCCCCATAATTTTGATGTGAACCTCATTTCACGATTAGATACCCTAGAGAGCGGTACACTATGTAGCCTTACCACTTCACTTACGTAAATCTTGGAAAGTTGGTCAAGAGAGAAATCTTCCCAAATAGAGATGAAATGGGTAGGCATGGTCATATGGTCCACTATAACCCATAAAAATTTGTTTTCTTTGGATGTTCTAGAGATACCAATGAAAATGTTCATAATGATATTGTCCCACTTCAATGCTAGTATGGGTAGGTGTTTTAAGACCCCTTTAGGATGTTATCGCTCTGCCTTCACATTCTAACAGACCAGGCACAATGTAGTGTAGTAAAAAATCTCCCTTTTCATGCTATCCCACCAATAATAATCATGAAGGTCCCCGTATATTTTATTGCTTACATGATGTATAGATAATGTTAAGCTATGAGTTCCATCCATCAGTTTCTTCTTTATTTCCAGAATAGATAGAGCACAATATCTTGTACAAAATTTCAGTATAGCTTCTTGATCAAAATTGATCTCGGGAAACATCCTATACTTAATAGCCTCAAACTTCTTCTCTAACTAAGGTTCTTCCTTTTTGTCTTTCTTGATCTTCTTTAGTACTGAAGGTATAGAAATAATTTGGGTTAGGTTTGTTGATTTCCCTTCGCATAAAATTTCCATGTCTAGTTTTACTAGATCTTTGATCAAGGTATCTCCTTGAATCCACATCATTAATATAACAATAGGTTCTTTTCAAATTAAAGCATCAACAACATTGTCTTCTATTTCGGGAGGGTAATGAATTGAATAGTCATATACTTTATGATGTTCCAACAATCTCCTCTGTCTCATGTTCAATTCATTTTATATGAAAATATACTTAAATCTTTGATGGTCATTGTATATATTACACTTCTACATATTAAGTTAGTGCCTCCATATCTTACTAGAAAAAACAACTGCAGCCATCTCAAGATCATGTGTAGGATAATTCCTCTCAAGAATCATTAGCATTCTAGATACATAAGCAATCAAATTTTCATCTTTTCTGAGGATGCACCCATGCCCTTTTATAGATGCATCGCTAAAATTAATGAATCCTTCTCCGATTGAGGGTAGTGTTAACATGGGATCATTAACTAATATCTTCTTAATCTCTTAAAAACATTCTTCACACTCCTTTGTCTAGATGAACTTGACCACTATTAAAGTTAACAAAGTTAATGGATAAGAAAATAATGAAATGTTTTTAAAAACCCAACTATAATATGTTTTCAATCCATAGACACTACAAAAATTAGTTACTCTTGTAGTATAAGTCCACTACTCAACAATCGTTGTCTTTTTAGGTTCAACTGAGATTCCTTCACGGGTAACAATGTTCCCCACATAAGAAACTTCCTATAAAAAACTCATACTTTTTAAACATTCCAAATAACCACTGCTTGCTCATAGTTTTCAATATAACTCTTATATGATCCTAATGCTCATTGATACTATTAGAATAAATCATAATATTATCAATAAAAACTACCACAAAATTATCAACGTTGTTTTTAAATACTATATTCATCAAATCCATAAAAATATCATGTTCATTAGTTAATTCGAAGGGCATAAAAACAAACTCATAATGCCCATATCTTGTTCATAAGTTGGTATTTTAAATATCTTTTTTTCTCACCCTCAATTGATGATAACCATATCAGAGATCAATCTTAGGGAATAAGTGAGACCCATTAAGCTTGTTAAATAAGTTATCCATTATTAGAAGTGGTATTTTTTATTTTTTGTGATCCCATTCAGTTCTCTAAAATCATTGCACAACTGCATCGATACATCATTCTTCTTCACAAATATTACATGTTCTCCCCAAGGATACACACTTGGTCATATAGACCCCTTATTCAAAAGATCTTGTAGTTGCTTCTTTAATTCCTTTAGCTCCATATTCTCTATTCAATATTGGGTTTTTAAAATCATCTTAGAACTAGTAATGGGTTCTACGTTGACTCTACCTCTCTTTTCAATGGAGGTCCCAGTAAGTCCTCAAGAAATATGTCAATATATTACCGAATGTTGGGGAAATTATCAATCCTTATACTCCCTTATACTTCTTCTTAGCCCCTAATCAAATCCATTAATAAACCTAATGGATGTTCCTCTAGACAAAGATCGGGTCGTGATATCTCTCCTTGGAAGATAACTGTAGGTTATCCTTTCAATACTATTGATATTTCCTTACTTCTTCATTTGATATTAGAATTATACATTGAGACAAAGTCAATCCCTACTATAATGATGAATTCCAACATTGGAATGACTACTAGATTTGTGATATTATTTTTCTCCCTAAAGTAAAAAACTAATGTTTCTAAAATATTTTGATGCTCAGATAATCCCTCCCAGATTCTTGACTAATAACCGTAATTTTATCGTTTCGTGAATTGATTAAATACTCTTTAAAAACCTAGAAGAAATAAATGCATATGTAGAACTAGAATCAAAAGAAGTACAAGATATCTCTTATAGAACAACAAGAGTACCTACCACCATATTATGTGGATCTTCAACAAAAGATGTCATGGTTGAAAAATCATAACCTTTCTCCATTGGCCTGTGATGAGGTTGATGGTGATTCCCCTCTACTACCCTCGTATTCTGACAATGAGTATAGATGTTCATAAGCTATTCACACTTTGAGAATTGGACTTCATTTAGAGCATGCACCATATTCCTTTTATTTTTGGTGTTGGGAAGTTGAGGATTCACCTCACTATGATAATTCCAAGAAATATGGACATCTCTTCCATACCATTAACACTTCCTGCTCCCGAGTAGGTAGTTCCTAGAAATCTTCTTCTTGTATTTATTAGACATGGTATGTTTCACATTATTTCTACCTCTTCCCTGATCAAAGATCCTCTCCAAGCGTGGATACATTGATCACTTATTTTAATTAGATTTATGGGACCACTACATCTCAATAAAATCCAGTTTGAATTTCATTGAACTTCATACGATCTCCTCATAGATTTCATAATCTTGGTTGGATGGATTCTTTTGTAGATGATGTATTAGTCCACCAAAGAATATCTCAAACATACCATTAGGATCCATTGAAAAGCTAGATGTGTAACAAGAAATCCTTATGAATTTCATCTCGTAGATTCCCACATGTTCATTATCCTTCTGCTTCAGATCAAGATATTATTTAGCTATTTTCATTGTCATCAAATGAGGTAAATACTTGTTGAAGAAGATACCACTAATGGAAACAAACATATAACAGAAGCCCCAAATAGGTGGTTTTTTCAAAATTTTCACCCATGTTTGACATGAACTTGTCGACATAGACTAATAGCATCACATTTTAATCTGATAATCATGCACTAACAGTTTTAAGAACAAATATAAATCCATAAAATACATTCTTTAGATCCGAAGTCACGCACGACGTCTTTTCGTTATTGGAGATCACTACTTGAAGAATGAAAATCCAAATTACTCTAGATCATCCACACATGCTTCTGGAAATCCATAAGAGCACCTATTTTTGAATTCCAAGTGCTAGCATGGAGATATGATGATGCCTTTGACACTCCCACAGTCACCACATCGTTTCACTTGTGATGCCTAAGAGAGATCTCAATTCAAGCTCCTTGGATCTAGAGCCTCTCTCTCCAGAATATGGGAGAGAGAAGAGTATAAGGAAATATCATGAATAGTCCCTAGTGGGAGGCTCTCCTCTTCTTTATATAGTGTGTAGTGAAAGTACCAGGTATTTCATTTCTTGCCCCTTAATACTTAACACACTTTAAACGATACGTTATGACTTCGGTACTAAGTTATAAATATTATTATTATTTTCTTATAATAAATTAAATACATTACATAATAATAAATGATTCATTAACTTAAATCATCATTCCCACAAAAATTAAATGAACCTTGAATATATTAAACTAATATTGGACAATTAATATTTATCATGTATTTACATGAAACATGTTAATACATTTAATAAATAATTTCAATATCCATTATTCATAACTTGAATAATATGAATTTATTTGTTGGTGACCATTTATTCATTGACCAATCACGGGATCTAGTGGTAGGACCCACTATTTTCAACTCATATTCAGCAGAACATGGTAGATTCTTGAATAAGATATTGTGTGTGACCCTCTAGGATCATATATCGATAGTAGTAAATATTATTCATATACATGGAGTGGGATCTTAAAACCCATCATGGACCCTAAAGAGATAAGGATAATCATAATAGTGACAAACATCCTACGAATACATATTGTGTAATATAATATCTTTTTCATTAATATATCATAATTTAGGACACACACCTGTGTAATCATTCTTTTCTTTCTTTATTGTTTGTTGATCCAACTGGATAGATTTACCCTTGACTGCCATGGACATTGTCTTGTGAATGTACTAGCAGACTTATCAACAAGACCATATATATATATTACTTCAAAAACTCAAAAGTGACAAATCCTTTCATGACCATTCAACCAATGTCATGTCCTCGATGATTCAACCACCACAAACTACCTCTCCACCATTTCAACATCATTGTTTTCATCTTGCATCAACGTATGTGATTAAATGACATACACTAGCAATGACCTCATGATCAACAAACAACCAATGACATGAGAAACATGTGGTGTTCATATTTGCATGTATGTCCTCATTATCACACTACTAGAGATCACAATGTATGAACATCAAGAGAAGAAGTCTCAATGCTTATGATCCCCCAACAACTTATAGTCAAACATCTACAATTTCTAGTTAGTAAGATGCATTTAGACCATAGAACCTTAGTTTAAGATTAATGTCATGGTATCTATAGGTTCTCATTATAGCCTTGTATATTCTATAACCTTTCTATATGATAATTAATCTTTGGACATTTCCATTTAAATAGTGGACATAGAAAATTCTATACTATAATGGTAACATGAAATCAAGTGTAGCTAATTGTATATATGATATAGTAATAAAAACCTCTAAATAATTGTGTCTAGGTCACCCACTATTTCAACACTCCAACATGCACTAGATCCAACTTTCTATCCTAACGTTTTAGCTACTCACATGATAAAGATCATGTTTCAACTGAGTAACACCTTTACCTACTAATCCAACTACATTTCCTTCACGTGGATATTCTGCTGTAGTGACCACATCTCCTTGTGTTAAACTTATCAAGAGATTGTATCCCTGAGTATATACCTTTTCCACTGTCATAACATGAATTTTTGGCTAGTAATAATATAATAATTGAAATTATGATAATCTTTTCCCTACTATGTGTGATTCCCTAAACTGGAACCAATTGTTGCATTTAACTAATTCTTAACTGCCTCAGAATGTACAACATACTTGGTATTTGTAAGTATGGCTACCACTGGCTTATATAATCTTGTCTCACTCATCATCTTATCCAAACTACAATACTAGATCATACTAATCTATGGAATACTAGTTTGTATCTTCTAAAACTGGTATCATTTCTTGTCTACTTACTAAGTACATGTCATTTGTACTTTTAATAGTAAAAATGGATAGTTTTGACAGCATCACTTGCACTGCCCCTGGATAAAAATTATATTTCCCTAATATAAAATCATACAATGGTAATATCAGTTCTTGTACATATCATGGAATATGGTATTGATCCATCACCTCAACAAAAGGATTTAATGCATCATGTTTATCTCCTCCTTTGTCTCATACATGTAAACCTGGAGAGATTATTCCTTGTGACATAGGAAAAAATCATATCTTGAATTTTTTCAAGTGTAATATTTAAATACTATGTCAATAAAGGTACGATTAACTAGGTCCAATAAACCTATAGATCCACCTCAGTATATCTAGTTCCCTAGAACATAGGTTTCAACTTTAAGTCAATCACCTGAGAAAAGATTTCATCCTGATCTTAACTAACTGTAAGACCAATGTCTAATTTCCATATGTTGTCAAACATACTATTCAGGGAAAAACATAGTGCTCCCACTAAACTCAAGTAGACACATGGTAATCATCCATTTCAAATGAATATCGTATGATCATGTTGCTAACATCAATCCTAAATTGGATTTCAGTAACTTGAAACCAATATTAGCATTATGTGACATAACCATTACTTACTAGTTGTGTCATATAGACACCATCCATGAGTAATGGTCATGAAATAAAATTCTTAATATAGTGATCATATAAATAAGCTATGGTAAGTAAAATTATAATTGATTTAGGCATACTGATTTGGTATAACCAATCGAGCCTTATCGGTACTACACTTGTACCATCCATGTATCAACTCATTTGAATAGCCACTATGGTATTCAAAATTATAGGCCCCTTTTCACTTTGAGACATGGAATCCATTTATAGAATTTTAATTTATCTTGTCAATCTTAGATAATTTCCATATAATTCTTACTTATAAAAAATATTATTCGCAATAAATAATCGATCACCAACCATGGTTAATACAAAAACCATCACCATGGTTTTTTCCTTCTCATGCAGTATGCATCTCTGAAAAATACTTTTTTTCACATGTGTAGTGGATCTACATCCTATGAAAAATATTTTTTCATCTGAAACATTTACTAAGGCCATGTAAATCATGTTTCAACTATCTCTAATAGAGAAGTGAACCAGTTTATAGAACCATAATCGATCACTTGACTATATCTATTTTATCTTGTGAATTTCTATAACGTATTAAGTAGATATTAAGATAATTATAATAGATGAACATTGTGTTTGTTCCTGATTCATGTATTTTTATGTCCAAAATCATATCAACGAAACACATTCCCTTATTAAATAACAGATTTACATCATACTATGACTTGTATGGTACTAATTTTTCATTATCGTTGGCATATGGTTGTGAGATACCGCTATTATTTGAAAATAATTTCATTAACTATAATAAATGTTACTACAGGTTGTAACATTTATACTCCATACATCTTGAATATGATGAATAAAATGTGTGTTTAGGAATTACTCCATGCTACATTTTGATGATCATTGTTTACATGTAAGACTTTATTGTCAACGCTCCTCAATAACCTCATTGTCTTGAGGCAGATAAGGTAATGTTTGTTTAAGAATTACTCTAGGCTACATTAACATGATCGATGAATGCTTGGAAAAGATATTCTTAGGTATACTAAATTGAAGCAGCTTATATATTCTGACCATGAAAATATCATACTACAACTTACTATTCTTTATTATCATAAAGTAATATAAAGAAAGAACATTAAAATTATCTTTCTCTTCGAATAGTTTATGCTCCCTGGATGAATGAATTCCAAAATCCCTATGGTATACCTTCATTTCTAAGTGTTTATTTGTCAAAAAAAAGAAATTGATTATATAAAAGGTATTTATCTTCTCTGATCCTAAATACGATACTTGGTATATTATTGATGCCCATTCATTTTATTTCTTTACAAAAAATTATCCTGCCACAACTGGGTATGAGTCTTACATTTTATATTAAATTGGAACTGCCTATAATTCAAGTATTATTGAACTATTTTTTAAATATTAAATACCAAATAAAATATTAAATTCCTAATCCTAGAATAATGTCTTCTTGTGTACAAGGACACATGAGATTAATTTTTTGATTATACTTAATAATATTTCTACATGAATTTGTTTTCCCATGGAAATAAATACTTTATCTGCATATCACCATTGGCTTAGGTCTCACCCTTTCTCAGCCAGTTGGGGAATACACCTGACTTTTGATAAGGCTCACTTAATTACTTGGTTACCATATTATAATACGCATGTGTCACTATGAAATTGTATTTAATACCCAAGTTGTAAAACTGAAACATTACAATTGATGAATATTTTTTGAAAAATAACTGGGTACCTTGCTTCTTTAATTTAGTTTATTTATTTTAAACATCCATTGTGTTATATTATAATATGGAATGAAAATAAATTTTGTTAGTACCTCATTCATTGAAGGACATTGTGAATATTCCATTGTAATTTCATGTTTTTTTCCTTTTCACCTTGCCTGTAAATTCATTCTCCATAAGAATTAAATATGAAACATTTTTTAATATTCTTATTTACTTAGAGATAGTTACAAAAATTGATAATAAAGTGTTTGGTCGATACTTGGTCATTTTATAACATAAAATGAAATTCGAGTAATGGGGTGAAAATGGTATTAGAACATGATGCATTTAAATATCATAACCATACATTCAATTTATATAGATCCAGTGTAAACATTACCTATTCTTTCTCCTTGCAAACCTCTTTAAGATTAGATTTCATGCTATATCATCCATGTCATGATGTAGCGATGACAACTAACACCAGGCATTGATGAAATCATAATGACATAACCATCATATGATTTTTACATTAGTCTCCTATAAGATATTTCACCCTCACATCCAGAGGTAGTTTTACAAGTGTTGGGGACACTGACATCTTGAGTTTCCAACATCATAGTACAATGCGCATGTTCCCGTACAATCATTGAATACTCATTATAGTGAGGAAATTCACTTTGTCCATTATTTATCATAGTTTGAAACATGCGGTATAACATTCCTTTTTTTATACAAAGTTTAATTTTTTTCAAATGAGTCACTTTTTATCTGGATAACCATTTTAGTCATTTTGATTAATTAATTAAATCATTAAACGTCTCCCACTATTTTAACTAATTCTATGACCCCTCTATGCTAGATTCAGAATACTATGTCACATGTGTATTCTAGTGGAAAGGATATCTGAACGGCCCCTCATAGTTTACAATCATTGGCTATGCCACAGCATAGATAGTTCAAGGTAGACTTTTCACTGGCTAACTTCATGACCTCGTGGTTCCTTGATCTATTGAGTGATGTCCTGGCTTCAAATATCAGAACATGATTTACTCAATGCTTGCCTATAAAATGATTTAAAGTTATCTATGGCTAAACCTTACTATAACTTGAGTTAAGTGGACCCATAACTCTTATAAGGACTCCCTAATAGTAAGAGGCACCCTTAGTTATGGCATGACCAGCCGCAAACCCTCATTTTTTTCCTAATTTGAATGGAGGAGGGTAGTTTAGACTTATATTTCCATGATGGTTTTATTATTTTTAATGTGATGAAAGAATTCATTTTCTATTTTTATAAGCACAAAATATGTGATCTCACTCACAAATGACCATTCATGAAATAGAAAACATCATTACATCACATGTTCATATTATCTTGCATGCTTTTTTTATTATTACTTATGTGTTTGTGCATTAACTATACGTACAAAAATAATAAACTATGAAAAAATAAAATGAAGACATGGTCATGAGCCGGGGAAAATGGTTGATCCATCGAGTGAATAATTGAACGACCTATACCCGAGGGGTAATTCCTTTAGTCGCATCACCTATGACTTGAAATGAAACATATACCCATCCAATACATCATATATTTTGTCTGTTGTGTCGTAGTGATTTGACACGAACTGTATCACTGGTCTTCTCGTTATTATACAATATTACTCACACACTGTTGATAGGGTCATGGTGTATAAAAATACAACTATGAGAATGGGCACGTAGGCCGTAATATATATAATTATTCTAATATGAAACACTTATCTTCTTTTAATTAAAATAATTATTACAAAACTATTTAAATAAATAAATTATTAAATAAAACGCACCAAACATGCATTGGTCGGTGATAGGCTCATGACCAATCTAATACAAATTAAGTTATGTATTTAAATTATAAATGCAGAAGTAAATTAATCATGAATTTAAATAATACTCGAGACCATTTAATTGAATTAAAATTTTCACTCTCAATTTTAATTCAACAATCACATCATCTGGTCCCATTTAGTTAATTTAATTTTAAAACTAAAAATTAAATTACTTAATTAATTTAATCAATTATCAAATTAAATCAATTATGCCGCATGAATAATTAATCAAAAGAAAAAATTATTTACAACTGAAATTAAATTAATTTTTTTAGTTAATTTTTATTAAAATAAAATTCATCAAGGCCCATAAACACTATTAGGGCCTACATGTGTTAGGTCAAACTCGCGAAGGCCCATTTAGGTCTAAGAAAACCACGTGCAGGGTAATTCTGGGCTAGGTATATTCTCCAAAGATCATTCTGGGCTGCACTTCCCCACTCATGTTGGTTTTGGGCCAGATTGGGTTCTGTTGGACCAGAACCAAAAGTTACCTCACCCAGATGGGCTGAATTGTGGATGGAAGTGATTGCGGGCAGCTGTCAGTGGGTTAACATGGTGACAATGCCAGGAGTCAAGTAGCGAGAGTCAAGAGCAATGTGGGATTCTAAATTTGGCCTGAAGGGACCCCTTCACAGTAGAGGTGGCCGGGTGGGAGATGAACTGGCTTACAGACGGTAGCTGGCCCTATGTGCGGTCTGGGATCAGTGCCTGTCATGGATACCAGCAGATATATAAGAATGTGGGGCATCTGGATGTGTGGTTTCATGGAGTCAGCCCAGCCTCTCGTAGTGCTGAGAGAGATGGTCAGACCAATGAATGAGGCCAGAAGAGGAGGTTGGCTGGCACAACTCTGACATGGTCCAGCGGGGGATCTGGTGCGGCCCAATGCCGAGAGAAGGCAGCGGCTCGATTCGATGGGAGCTAACCTCTGGGCGACTGGCCGCAACAGCATGGAAGAGGAAGCATTGAGTGGGCTCAGCTCCCCCCACATTGAATTTTTAAATAGTTTATTTTTTTCATATTTTTTTTCCAAATCTCTCCCCACTAGAAAACCCCACCTCCCCCACCCCCCACCCCCCAATTTTTTTTCTCAGTTTTCAACTTGTCTAAAAAAACCATACCCCACACCCATTTATTTAAATTAGAGTCAAGAATTATTTATTATAATAAAATAAATAATATGTGTGGGAACTAATATGTTTTAATAGGAAAAATACACCAAGGGGACACTAATACCAAAGGGGATGCTTCGGAAAGCACCTTCGCAGAGCCCTTCTGCACTGTGGCCTTTGCAGAGCCCCTCAGACCCATGACCAGTGCAAAGTCGCGACCCCCTCTGTGATCGCCATAGAGAAATGTGGAGAAATACTCTATGGTTACCACACAATTGAGGGAAATATTTTCACCTTGGAGGGAAACAGAATCGCCTCTGAATTCTACTGGAAATTAATGGAAGCCTCTACGAGTGTCATTGAGGGAATTAAAGAGGCCTTTGCACTGAGGAGGGGATAACGGTCGACTTCACAGTTTCGAAAAACTTGACGCAATCCTCTTCCGATGGTTAAGTGCATGGGGCTTTTCAACACGCTATTAGAGCTTCGTTCCAATTCTCTCCTATTAATACCAGGCTTCCCTCGAACCCAAAGTACTGATACCCTGACCTTTCACCTTCTCAGCAATCAAATTGGAAAGCAAGCTCTTCTCTATGAAGCATTCATAAGGATGAGATATCCATGGTATTTGAGCATTGAAAATGACTTTTTAATTATATCAGATACAACCCATCTTCATGATGGGATACCCTTCATGATGCCCATGGGCCATTTCAATGGGAGGAGCTGCCTATGGGAACTCGGGTCTTCGTGAAGCATTCGTGCTTCACGAAGTACCTACCATGCACATGTCGACTCCATGCTAAGGAAGGATCACTAGGCATTACGAAGTACAACACATCGCATTTATCCTCTTTGCAAGGAACCCTTTCTCTGTAATGTCCCACTCTATGAAATCATGTGCACATTGTGAAGCACCCTTTATATGCATGTACATCCCATTGCTAGGATAGGGTACTCCACTTTGTGAAGAATTCCCCTTCGCAGAGTCTCTCCACTCTATGGAGCACCGGAGCGTCACAAGTTCCCATCTTGTGAACACTTTTTATTCACAAACAATTCTCCCATACAACCCTCTAGGTTTGTTTAATGTGATTTCCAGGTCCCTAGGGTAGTGCTTTATGTTGTGTTTCTTAGCATCATGCTTCATGGCATAGGCACACTAATAGGTATTTCTCCTTCACATTGCCATGCTAACATGATCCCCTCGATGGATCACTCCACAACCCTATCTCCACATGGTATTATTGGTTCCTTCACTTCACCAAGTATTAAAGCATGCCGGTTATGTATGCCCTAGGTATGAGGAGTTCATCCTTGTCATCCGAGATGCAAGATGCTAAACTACCAAGAAACATCATCATCAGCACATGATGTGAAACTATAGGCTTTCCCCATGAAATATACACAGGGTGACATGCCTCAAACATTCTTCATGCCCATTGGTCTCCACCTGAGTGAGATATTCCTCACAATGAATGAGATCCTCCTTGCATGGAATGACATATGTTCGTGGGGAAGGGAAACCATCTTCATGAAATCCCCTATCCTTTCCAACTAGAGTTAGCATCTTTTCTCCTCCTCTCTACTTCCATGTGTAATGGACAGAGAATTGATGAGCACAAAGACCATTATTAACCCATCCATAACTTTTTGGGATTTATTTCTATTAGTCCTTCATCCTGTAGTAAGTCTCAATATCCATCTCCTAAGTCCATTAACCAGAAGTAATCACCTGATTCCTCTTTAGTCCACTAACCACATGTAATACCCACTCTATCCCTCATAGAAGCACCTTTCACGATTTGATCATCATCTCTTTACGGCATCTTGTTTCTCACACTGAGAATGACTCACATGGGGTTAGAGTAAGCATCAACAATGGAATCTTCCTCAGTCGACATTAGTGCGTAATACCCATCCTATTATCACTGAACTACATGGAATATGATCCTATCTCTTTAAAGGAAAGGTATATAGGAAGCCTCACTATGTTTAAATCCTGTCATCCATAATTCCTAAAAACTTCATGTCGGTTCACCCTTATCCCGCATGACATTAAACAACATTCCTCCTTTTGTCATGCATGACACTAAACTGTATATATTCAAACTATGTAGGCTTTGATCCCTGTCTCCTAGGAGAGGTACGTAGGAAGCCCCCATGAGGTTCAAACCAAACTAATGGTACGTTCTTGTATTCCCCTTTGTTAGGGTCCAACTCTCTTGTTCGCCCCCTAGGCATTAGATCAATCTCGGTCTTCTCACAACATGTAATCCCCAACACCATCTTTTGGTTTCTATCCTCCACACACACCCCGATCCTATTCCTCACCACGAACTATGTGGGTATTGATCTTTATCTCCTAGAAAGTGTATGTAGGAAGCCTCCCTAATGTTCAACCCCAATCAATGCCAAACTTTGGTGACACTTTTCTAGGGACCCGCATCCTTGGTCCATACCTTAGTGGTGTCAGACCAATTCTCAGGATGCTAACCACGTGTAAACCTAGCATCATCTTTGGGTTGTGGTCCTCTACGTACACCCCAGTTCTATCACCCATACTAAACTATGGGTACATTTATTCCCATTCATGGGGATATTTAGGAATCATCCTTGAGGTTCAACCTCAACACTCATGTCATATCATATTCTCCCCCTTGAGCCTTTGTGTCCCGGGAAGGTCATTCTCCAACCCTGGGGTTCCACTTCTTCTAGGTCCCATCCATGCATCCATTCACATGGGTCGCCTCATTAGGTGCCCCATATCCCCTTCCTAAACTACATGGATTTTGAATCCTTAACACAGTGATACGTAGGAATCCTACATTTATTTCAAGCACAAGGCTACCATCACGTTTATGAAGATTCCATATCATTCCTCCTCAACTTCATTCAACTCTCCATCATGCATCCTAATTCTTACTCAAGCCGCCACATCTCAGTAGGATCATGCCTTTTTCTAGGGATGATATCCGTATATAATTCGCACACAATCCATAACCATCCAACCAAGAGATCCCCTCTTGCGATGGGCCGCTATCCATGCATAATCACTAGTATGTCTCTGGGTCGTTTTCCTTTGTGTACACTCCGATTCATCACCCCTTTGAACTACGTGAGTTTTGATCTCTAATGTTTACATAGGGAACATAAGAAAACTCCCTGAGGGTCAATCCTAGCTAAGGGTAAACCTTGGAGTCCCTGTTTGTGGGGTTGTATTTACTTGGTATACCCTAAGTGGTGTCTAAATCCGCCTTTATGGTGTGAAATATTTCCTCCACGGGACACACCACCTCAGATCCTCCCTCATTGGGTGTTCTGATCCATCCATCTAATAACCCTTCCAGGTGACCCCTCAAAGGGATATACCAATCTGACCCATCTCTATGGGATGTTTTGATCACTATCATACCATCTCTGCAAGATGTTAAACTCATGGAATACCCTATGCGAAACATGGGAAGCTGAGGAAAACCTCAGGAACATGCCTATGGAATATAATTCCTCGCACATGACATGGTATGCCTTAGGCTTCTACACCATCTAGAATCTCTATCGTAAGGGGAAGAAACCCAGACGGATTAGTGTTTCATCATCCAGACACACCTGCGATGTCCTACATGACTACTCCCCCATTTGAAGGTCGCTACCCTGACATGAACACTTGGAATGTCCTAAGAGAAGCACTGCAACTAGCTCTCATACACAAGGATAGGGCACCAGGAATAGTTTCATGAACATCTTAATCTTTAAGGGAGACCCGTACTAGGCAAAAAATTCTGATGAGGAATCCATGAAAGGAATAACCAACATTCCATCATCCTATTTCGATCAAAGAGAAAATGTCCCTAAATAAGTGATGGATGTAACCCCCTTAGGAAAGAGTGAATGTGAGGAAACAACGCAGCGTGCCCTAGGGATGCATGTATTCCCCTGTGAAAGAATTAGAAATAGAAATAGTAATCCTGATGTGATGTTATTCTCCTCAATGTGAATATTAGTTGCGTTCGACAAATCAGTGGAAAAGCGTTTCACTAGATCCAGCTATCCAGCACTAGGTCCCGCCAAGAAAATAGTGGTCCTTGAATGAAACTCCCCATATATTGGGGTAGTTGGACGTTGGACATCCCAGTCTGTGATTTTCTCAACATAGATCCTTATTAACAATCAAGGGAGATGGAATGGTGCAGGGGCACTGTATGTTTCTTTCCTCCTTTGAGTGCTAATTTCTGGCTCTTCTTGCTTTGCAAGACCCATGCTGCTACATCAGGAAACTGATCACCACCTACCCACAAACGTATGGGCTAAGGAAACTACAACACAACAATCTATTGCATCTCCATCTCTTCAATTGTAGCATCCACATCCACGGATGTTGGGTGCCCACATCCCATCTCACCATCTGAACTTGTTCAGATGAGGGTTATCAATGACCTCGTTTGAAGGTATGAGGAAGAAGTGACTATCCCTAATCGGGATATGTCCATACATGATCTAGAGGCTTCTATTCCTCATCATCACCAACTCACCCAAGGGTCACAACGAGATTCACTACCCCCCACTCCATCTTACAAATATTTCGGGAGCCTCTCCCCATAAAATTTTGACGACTCACTCCTTTACAACAATGAGGTTGGGGAAGTCTGAGCCAACTCAGCTACGATCTCGTCCCAGGGTCCTCTAGGGAGGCCTCGCACCGAGCTGTGTCAGTTCCACCACCTGGTCTCATAGACTAAAGAGTAGTTGAGTTACACACTTACATCACAAACCCTAGTCTTGTTAATCTAACGCCAATGTCGAGTGCAAGCTAATGAGGGAACCCGCCAGGGGGTGTCATCACCAACAGCTACAATGTATTGTGCCACCACTGATGCATACTATCAATAATCCATTTATACTAAACATGGTCACTTATATGGCCATCCCAGATCAAGGCCCCAACCACCCCATAGGTAGGTTGGGACGACTCTCTAGGTCACTGAAATAGGTAGTTCCTATCATGGACAGACCCACTGCGATGACATCCAACACAGAGGTCCCCCCGATTCCACCTCTAATGAGATCAGATGTCCTCCCCACTCCCATGCTCGACATGGAGGTCTTCCCCATTCCACCATTAATCTGAATTAAGGCCCTACATACTTCATTTACATCCATCATGGAGGTTTCCCTCGAACCTATGATCCTAGGTATGGAGTCATTTCTCATGTCGTCGGTCACCAAAGTAAAGATCATCCTCTCTTGATCAACCATCATTTTGGGGTTCTTCCTCATGTTTTTACCGTTACTGATGAAGGTCCTCATCATCCCGAAAATCAGAGAAGCGGAGGTATGTCCTTCTTCCTTGACATCCAATGCGAAGTTATTCCCCATGATTAGTTCAACCAGTATGATGGATCCCATTGTACTCTCACTACTAAGGGAAATGAACATGGAAGTACTATTCATGAACTCACCAGCTCTAGTGGAGATTCTACCTACTCCAACACTTCTCGCACGGATTCCCTCTGCACGCTAACTAGTGGACAAGGAGGGCCTCCCAATGTTCCTTTTCACATTTTTCTAGGTGCTCCGTACACCATAGCTCATCCCGGAGGAATTCCCCTTCACCCTAGATCCATTTTGGATGAAGTTCCTCCTCGTATCGAAATAAAACCCTACCCTAAAGAACCGTTCCATGACAGGAGGGAGGGTCACCACTTCAAAAGTAAGAATACTGGTAAGTTTGAGACCGCGATTAAACTCATCTACATTTTATGCTCAGAGGATGAGTTTGATTTAGTAATGGATCCTTCACCGGGATCCACTATGTTGGGGGCTGAGGTAATAACAATGTGTATAAAACTCTTCCATTTGGAAAGTGAGGTGCAATGAATCCCTTCCTGTCACGAACCAAATCTGGTCACCACTGAAACCAGCACCAAACCTGGCCTATGAAAAGGCCCGAAGGGAATTCCTAATCCCCAAAGGTTGGAACAAGTGCCTGGGTATCATAAAATGAGAATTTGGAACTATTTACCTATGTTTATAAACTTAAAACAACAAATGAATCCAATAAAAAGAATCTTGATTTTTCAAAACAAACAATCTATTACAAAAAAATTAGAACTAAATTACATAGTTTTAAACAACTCACTAAGACTATAACAAAGGTACAAAACCAAAAGTAATCATCCCAGGAACCCTCATGGTAAGGGGGCACCACCCTCAAACCATCACCATAAGATTTCACTACCAAGGACCTACTAAAAACTCAAACCACTGGAACTAAAAAATATACCCAACCTGTGACAACTAAAATAACCAAGCCTACATACACCGCATGGTGTAAGTAGGGTGTGAGAAATTTCCTACTAGGATACCACCACTAAGAGATTTCATGTGATAAACATTCAAATATGAAAAGCTAGAAAATTTTCATAAATAGGAAATGATAGTTAAAATTTATAAAAGATGCAACTTAAAAATTAAAACAGTTTTCGAGTGGGCTATCATTAAGAATCAACACATTTAAAAATAATTTCAACACTAATTAATTTTCCATCCAACCATACTATATGCCGATGGTAAGAAAAAAGTATGTTATTAGCACAAGAAATAGGAAATAACCTCCAGGCACTTGCTCATTATGGGTCCTATGAACCGCATCTATCAGTGAGAGTAACTATCACTATATCTGTTCTCATGCAGGAGCCACTAGTAGGGAACATACCCATAACCTACTGTTTCCCAATCATCATAATCATAGTTTAGTTAGTGTTTCAATCATCAATCTTGCTACAAGAAACTGAATTCAAACCCCACAGATTTGATAGCATTCTAGAACACGTCCACCCACCTAGATACCTGGGTTTCCCCTTGTACTCAGACTAGTTCAACAAGTTTAGAAAAATAATTTGCACATCCAAAAATAATTTGCACATCACAAGTTCACCAAACAGCCTACATGTAAATCATAGAATTCACAAAATCCACTTTTTCATTCAAATGCATTTTGAAATCATACTCACACCAAAAATAGCCCACAATACTTTTCACAATTATTTAACACTTCGAAAAATACATTGAAATATTTTATAAAAAAATTCTAATAAATTATGACTCACATAACAGTTCACTCAAATATCATATAATACGTCTTTCATTAAAAAAAATTATTTTGCACAACAAACTCATAAAAAATTTCCCACAAACATGTTTCACAGCTCTCTTTTCATTTTCTAAAACATTTCATCACTTTATAAATCATTCTAAAAAATATTTGACATCTTAAATAACCACTTTACCATTAAAAACCCTTATTAGGTGAACACACCCACCAAACAATACATATAAACCCTTTTACAGGCTTTGTTTATCCAAACTAAACACTCACAATTTTCATAAAAAATACCCAAGCATTGTAACAACGCTTCACACAAAAATCACATTTCAAATCCCTCATTAAATTCCAAAATAATACCAATACCAATCTATAAGATAATTGTCAGCCCTAATTTTTTTGTTAATCTACCCCCAAGTGTTATAAAAATACCTCAATTAACCCCACAAAATACACACATGAAAAACGCTTGTTTTCATAAATCACTTCCAAGAAGTACACCATGGTTTTACACCTTGAACACATTGAAAACCCCCAGTTGAAGGCGCACATGAAACTAATTCATTAAAAAAACTGAATTGGAATACCCTTTAAATACCAATAAGTCACTTTCATTTGTTATAAAATATACCCAAATGTTACCCCAAGAGTTACCCATGAAAAGTACCAAATTCCAAGCCATAATGCAACTATAAAATTAAATTCCTATAGAAATAGATAAAAACGGTTTTCTCACCACAAGAATCATATGAGTAACATTAAAACCAATAAATCAAGAAATCTAACTCATCAAAAATTGTTTACACATGGAACTACCAACCTTTTTAGTCAAAACCCTTGAATCCTGGTGTGAAACCTCAATGACACCTCTGCTGCACCACAAGGAAGTGAAAACTAACCCTAAACCATCATATTTCACCAAAAAAGACCCCAAATTTAACACTCGGTATGATCCCTAACTTTTGGAAAATCAATTAATTCATGAAGATGGGAGGAAACCCTTATGATAAGGAAGGAAATGAACAGAGAAACACTTAACCAAATACATCTTGAAGAAAACGACCCAATACACCAGTATCTAAATTTAAAAACAACCATAAATGAATGTGAGGTTAGAATAAGGATAAGGAGGTAATGCAAGAACTATAATGGTAGAAAAATAGTAAAAATAGAGGGATTTATGAAAGGATCAATTTACCTCTTCAAATCTGGGAGATTTGTGAAATCCATATATGTTTCTTCCAAATCCGTGATTCAATTGAGCTCTAAATTAGGGGAGAAGAGAATGGGGGCATGCCTTGGGTATGTGGGATTGTTTGAGAGTTGGAATAAAAAAAATTAAAAATTGAAAGAGATATTTAATTATTAAAAGAAAATATTTAAAGTAGAAAATGGGCTTTCGGGCTGGCCCAACACCTTAATAAAAACCCCAAATCCATCTTTATTGTGGATTCATATGTGGTCCAAAAGGCTATTGTTGTTTTAATATATTAGGGTATTCCAATTGGGAAAAGGAATGGGTGTAAAATATTGAAAAATTAAAGACTAATAAATGAAATAAAATTTATTTTTATATATTGAAATGGGTCACAGTTTGAGCCAAATTTTGAAAACCCACCATTTCCACCAAAATGCATTGAAACCCCCCATAACAAAGCAAGGGTGAAAATTAAATGAATATTTCCTTTAGAATAATTAATGGATTCTACAATTCTTCCCACCATAAAACATTCTACCCCCAGAAATCCAAAACACCTCTAGTGAACAATTAAGGAAAGAATACTCTCACAAACCAAAACTTACATCAATTTCATGAAATGATCAATAACATTCATATATTATCCAAAATAGGAAACTCATAAAACACAATATGAATAATAATCAAGTAATATACCAAAATGAAAAACAACAAAGAACATGGTTACGCTTAAATGGATTTAATTAAACCATTGGCCACTCTCCAATCCCAACATTAACCCTAGGAAGATGTTGGTATTTAGATAGCTCAGAACGAGACTACTTACCACCAGGAAAATTCCAAGGAGGAATCTGATTTACTAGTATGGGGAGAAAAAAATGGCCTCCCCACCATAATAGACAAAATAAATTTCCCCAAGAGAGATTCCGGACACTAACAGGGGAGGCCTGAATGGACTCCCCGGTTCAAAGCGGTAGACTTCCATCGGACCATTACAAAAGAACTTATATAATAATCATAATGGGTCCCCCACTAAAAGAACCAACGATCATAACTGACCATCACAGTCTGGTACAGAAAGACCCCAATATTTAATGATTTTGGATGGTCGCACGATTAGTACGTATGGTTTGGGAAACTATGCGCTAACCATGGGGATCCGTCTATCTACGTGGTTTTCTGGGGCATGGTCACTACTAACGATGTGAAAATCGTGCACTCGACCTATTTAGCCCAAAATCCAACCTTTCTATAAATACCCAATCCAAACCAAAGGGGTGAAATATGAACTTGAGCTACAACATGGAAATGAGTTCCTCCCACATCTTCATCAAAATGGGAACAACTGGAACAAGATGATGACAACTGAGGTTTAAAATATTCCTTTCATTCATACTGAGGATAGAAATTTGTACACGGGTTTTAGCAACCCTGGGATTTCCCATGACTATGTGCCAGATTCTCTCTGGGACCAATGGCAGGAGCTCAAATGATTAAAGCATCTTCGGCCTCATAGTTAGGCTTTGGAAACAACCTGAACATAAATTCTTCTTCTTGTGATACAAAAAACTACACCAAAATCCCTGATAAGTTTACCAAGACAAAACACATTACAAAGTCACATTACCCTAACCTAAAATTTCACTAAAACAAGGTCTTATAAGTTTCATACACATCACACCATGTTTCTTTGGACAGAAACAACATAAGGAAAGGATGCATATAAATACCTTCCTCTAAAACAGAGGATTTTGACATTTTTTCCAAGGGAGACGTACTCCCAACCTAACAGAGTCTCTCAGATGATTTAACAACCATCACCTTTATAGGAAAATGATCAAATGACATCACATGGATCACCAAGCATGACCATTGTGACTAATAGAAGAAATACATTGAAAGAGACGTTATTCCAAGTCCATAAAAAGCAAAGACGTCCTAAAAGTGTCCACAATACCCTCTCATAACCAGATTCCAAAAAATGGTGGTTTAACATGAACTCCTTCTTCAAAGAAACTATAAAGAACCAAAATACCCTCTTAGACACCATCAAGACACCCATCCTCACTCACAACCCCAGACCACTTCCACCTTCGATGAATCAGGAAACTAAAGAAAATAAGGTATCTTTCAACCTTCCATGATCACTCCCCCACTACATGAGGATACAAAAATCAATGAAAGTAATGGGTGTAGACTCAATATAAAAATATTGATAAAATATTCCTTATATTGATCAACTTGATGATTTTCCAACAGTGAAACAATCCTGGTGGCACTTCAGTTGTGCATTAACCCTTAATGGGGGCGTACCTTATCCAACGAGAGAACCCAAGGACCCAACCAAGCTATCCCATTGGACAAAATAAGCCACAAACCATATCCAAATGAAATAGGGGAACCACCATAAAGGTGTCCAGATACATATCTTAGAAGATACTACTAACTGGTCCTTCTACCCTGCTTACCAATCAAACACAATCCCAAAACTCAGTTCGAATAGGATGGTTTATTAGACTCAAAACATCCCACAAAATTAACATTTTCCAAAAAAACAAATAATATACCCCATCCCAAACCATTAATCAAGACATCATGTTTTTCATTAAAAATAATTCTTTAATGACAAACAGTTCAGTAGTTAGCGTATCCACCAATAGTACCCCATGGACCTCACACAAGCATGTTTTTTGCCACTCCGGGCACCCTCCTCATATCAATCATGGTACTCATCCAATAATTGCATCAACCATCCATCATCCCATATAACCCCATGCATTTGGTCACTCACTGAAATAAAAATGGTTAAAACAAATACTCTTTCCACTTTTCAAAAACAAAACAGTCAACCAACACATCCTTTTTCTCAAAAATACTAACCACGACATCGAAATCCCAATTCACATCTTACAAAACATTTTAGAAAGACACAACCATTCAGATAAGAACTCACTTTCAAGTTATTCACATCAATTTTAATACATCTCAATCCATTAAAACACCCTTTTATTGTTTAGAAAACTCTATTGGAAACACTCTTTCAAAACCAACTTCAATATAGTTCCTCCTTTCAAAAAAGTGTAAGCACAACATTTTTTATTTCAAAACAATTTAGGAAATTCTGTTCCACCATTTCATAAATCAAACCATTCCCTTTTTATTTGAAAATAATTTCAAAAAAACTTTGTGATTATTAAAACCAAGTCACTTTAAAACAAAAGTTACAAGATTTCAAAACTAATGAACACAAGACAAAGTGATAAGAAACTAGTTTTAGTGGGTGACTTGGACATATGGTTGGCGGACATATTCCAATCACTTCACCATCATAGAGAGTGTCCTAGGGAATATCTCCATCTCCACATGGTTTTCCAGGCCGTACGAGCTAACTAAGACTATTAAACTAACTCTCTTTTCATTTCTCCTCATCATCATCAAAACAAGAAAAGAAAATGACTTAGATAAATCCTGACATTCCCTTACAACATGAATCTCGTCATGAGATGTAGTGATTAGTCACACTACCCATAACTGGAATACCAAGTCCCGACAATCCTACCGCTAGACTATCCCGACTCTTCCCCAAATAACATGACCCAAAGAGTTAACATGAACCTCATTTGATACTATTTTTTCACGAATCAAATATGTTCGCCACCGAAACTAGCACTAAACCCGGTCCGCGATAAGGTTCAAAGGGCGTTTCTAATCTCTAATGGCTAAAACATGTGCTCGGGTATCATAAAATGAGAATTGGGAACGATTCACACGAGTTTATAAACAGAAAACAATAATTGATTCCAATAAAACGAATTTGTGTTTTTCAAACTAAACAATGTTTTTCAAAAAATCCGAACTGAATTACATAGATTAAAACAACTCACCAAGTAAATAAAAAAGTTAAAAAACCAAAAGTAAACAGACCAAGAACCCTAATGTCAAGGGGTACCACCCTCAAGTCATCTCCATAAGACTTCACCACTATGGACCTACTAGAAACCCATACCACTAGCACTGAAAACAATACCCAACCTACGACAACAAAAATAACCAATTCTACATACACCCAAGGGTTTAGGTAGGGTGTGATACAATTCCCAATAGGATACCACCACTATGATAATCTATGTGATATACATTCAAAGACTAAAAGCTAGCAAGTTTTCATAAACAAAAAATGGTACCTTCAATTTCTAAAATAAGCAACTCAAAACATTTAAATTGTTTACAATAGGGATATCATTAAGAATAAACACATTTAAAACTAATGCTAACACTACTGAATTTTCCATCCCACCATATTGTATGCTGATGGTATGCACAAAGTAATTAATGGGCACGAGAAATAGGAAATAACCCCTAGGCATAGGTACCTCGTATCTCGGTGAGAGTAACCATCACAATATTTATTCTCATGCACGATCCACTATAAGGGAATATACCCGTGACCAAGTGGTCCCCAATAATCATCATCATAGTTTATTTAGTTTTGTAAGTGTCAGTCTTTCTTTGTGAAACTGAGTCAAAACCCCACAGATTCACTAGCATACTAGTACACATCCACCCACATAGATACCCTGGTTTCCCTTTTTTCTCAAACAATTTCAACAAGTTAAGAAATTAATTTTTCACTCGAAAATATCATTTACACATCACAAGTTCACTAAACAGCCCACATGTACATCAGAGAATTCACAAAACCCACTTTTCATTCAAATGCATTTTGAAATCATACTCACTCCAAAAATTGCCCACCACGCTTATCACATTTCAGTAACACTTCCAAAAATACTTTAAAAAAATTTATATAACCATTAAAATACATTCTAACTCACATAAAATCCCACTCAATTTTCATATAATACTTCTTTCATCAACAAAATTCATTTTTTCCAACAAACTCACAAAAAACATCCCACAACCATGTTTCAGAACTCTCTTTCCATTTGCTAAAACATTTGATCACTTTATAAATCATTCTAAAAAAATATTTGAAATCTTAAATAACCACATTACCTTTAAAAAATTCATATTATTAAAAACACACCAACCAAACGGTACATATACACCTTTTTTGTTACTTTTTTTAACAAAAAAAAACATTCACAATTTTCATAAAACAAACCCAAGGGGTGTAACTGTGCTTTACACACAAAACCCATTTCAAATCCCTCATTAAATTCCAAAAATCATACCAATAAAAATCCATAACAGTATTTCCATCTTTAACAACCTGTATTATACAACACCGTACTATTATAAAAATACCGTAATTAACACCACAAAAGGTACACATGAAAAACACACATTTTCATAAATTACTTCCAAGAAGTACAACATGGTTTTACACCATGAACCCATTAAAAACCCCCATTTCAAGGCCCACATGACACTAAGGAATTAACAAACCAGAATTTTCATCCCCTTTAAACACCAATAAGTTAATTTCATGTGTTATAAAATACACTCAAACATTACCCCAAGACTCACCCATTAAAAGTACACAATTTCAATCCATAATGCAACTATAAAATTAAATGTGTAAGAAAATCCATAAAAAACAGTTTTGTAACCACAATAATCATTTTAGGAACATGAAACCCAGTCAAGAAATCAAGATAACTCCTCAAAAAATGCTTACACGAGGAACCACCTATATTTTGAGTCAAAACCCTTGAATCTTGGTGCAAAACCTCAACCGCACCTCCGTCACACCATAATGAAGTGAAAACAAACCCTGAATCATAATATTTCACCAACAAGACCCAAATAAAACCATAGGTATGAATACAAACTTCTATACACTCTATAAATTCATGAAATAGGGTGGAAACCCTAAGAAGAAGGAAGGAAAAGAAGAGAGAAACAGTTACCTAAATAAATAATGAAGAAAACGACCCAAATACACTAGTATCTGAGTTTCTAAAACAACCAAAAATGAAAGTGCAGCTTGAATAAGGCTAAGGAGGTTATATAGGAACTATAATGGGATAAAAATAGTAAAAATAAAAATATTTATGAATGGATCAATTTACCTCTTCAAATCGTGGCGATTTTTGAAATCCAGATATGTTTCGCCCCGATTCATGATTCACTTGAGCTTAAAATTGGAGGAGGAGAGAATTTGGGTGTTCCTTGGGTATGTGGTCCTAGGTGACAGTTCAAATCACCAAAAAAAACATTAAATGTGAAAGAGATATTGAATAATTAAAAGAAAATATTTACAACATGAAATTGGATTTCAGGTTGGCCCAACACCTGAATAAAAAATAGAAATCCATCATTATTATGGAATCATATGAGGTCCAAATTAATATGGTGGTTTTAATATTTCAGGGAATTCCAATTGGGAAGTGTAATGGTTGTAAAATGTCGAAAAATGAAGTAGTTATAAAAGAAACAAAATTTATTTTTAACTTTGTAAATGGCCTCACGGTTTAGCCCAAATTTTAAAAAACCCACAATTTCCACCAAAATGCATGGAAAACCCCCATAGCAAAGAAAAGAAGGAAATTAAATTAAAAATACCTTCAAAATAAGTAAAGGATGTGCCATTGCCTCCCTTTGAAAATAAATCCATGAGGACGAAGATATGTCCACTTTCTATGGTATGGCCATGCAATCCTCCCTATCATCAACAAGATCATTCTCTACCTCATCTAGAGAACTTGGAGTGTTGTTATGGGGACTAAGAGATGATGAGAAATGGTGTGACACCCCTTCAGTAAATTCATGCCCTACACGGGACACTAGGGTTGTTATTCCGTCTTACTAAGATATGGTGGTGTAGTCATTGCATTCTTTAGAGGAAAACCCAAGATGTGGCGGCTAATCAGCTTGCTTGTCCAATTCTCCACCTGTCAGTCTACCATCTCAACTATCCGATTTAGTGACATTATTAGTCCCTCACCTGCCCCTAGTCAATCAATGAGGCATCGAAGGCCTGGATATCTAGTTTGAGCCAAGGATCTTATGGGAAATCCTTACACAGATCATTTCCAAGTGTTGTTCTAGCCAGTTGCAACCGCAAACACCAGTGCACCAGAATATCATACCTAGGAGGAGGTCATGTGCTTTCTCCAAACCCTCTGGGTTATTCACTTCCATCTTCGTTATTAGTGGATGGATTACCCTAAGATCCAGGATCAAATTAAAGATATTTGATAGCAATGCGGCATGGTCGAATTGGCTACGCTCCCTGTGGCCCAGTGCCCTGAGTCTCCTGGTTTCCATCAGACCCTCTAGATGTGATACATCCAGATATTTAAAGTGACCCATAAAAATTTTTAAGGAAGCTTACCCCCACATTTATATCTATGTTTGGGGGTGGTATGCTTACATTCATTTCAGTGCTATCCAGTGACAAACTAACATGCCAAGAGATATTGCGGATATTCATTCAGGTAAAGTTGTTGATAAAATTGATGACCTACGAGAGGGAGAAAATGAGATACATATCCTTAAAGAGAAATTACCACCTGTGAGATGCCACACTTATTGGAAAGAGTTACTCTCTAGTAGAGAAATTTTTTGGGCCTTCCTCCACCTTCCAAGTCATTAGACTTCACCTGGAACCACAATAAAGGGAAAAGATCATCTGAGAGTTGTCAAAACCTCTGACCCGTCTGGATCAACATAAAAGATGTAAGACAATCCCAAAAAGGCCGCATTATGTCAATATCTCTTGGAGCATAAAAACATGGTTGATGAACTTCTCTCAAAACATACCGTGGAATGGTTACTAGAATATGGTAATACCCAACTGGGGTAGTAGGGGCAGGTACACCCTCCACTATACGAGTTGCCTCAGGGTGACCTTGACCATCTTTCCCATATAGATATGGTAGATTCCAGAGTTTATGGTAATATGGAAAAATACGACTCACCTAATCCATTCTAATTGCATGATAACCCTCCTTGGGACCCAGCTCAGATTTCCCCAGCAACTTCGCAGGTCAGTCCCTCAGCAGTCTCGTTGGTCATCCCACCAGCCACTCCACAAGCCATTGGGACATCTTATAATGTTGAAGAACCTTCCAGTGCACTGGTGGTCAAGTATCCCCATCAAGACATTAATCCATGCCTATATGATCCAATGGAAGCACTCATTACATGACTTATGGATTTTTAAACTCAACAGGTTGCAATTCAGCCCAACAGAAAGAATATCCGGCATGGGTGGATGATATGACAGCACCCCCAGGTTTTATAAATCCTACCTCTTCCCACTTTAATGGAATGGGTGATCCGCTACTACATCTGACCAACTTCATCTCAAGGTGTGGACACATGTAGGGAACTCTAGCATAGAAAGAGGCCACCAAACTCCAATGTTTCGTACAAACATTAAAAGGGCCCACATTTTCCTGGTATAGCTCACCACTAATTGGGTCAGTAGCCAAATGAGATGATCTTCATATGTATTTTTTTAACAGTTTAGTTACACCACCTAAAATATGTGTATTTCAAACCTCTTCAAGTGCAAGAAGTGACCTAAAGCGTGAGTCACAGACTTTGTTGCCCGGGGGAAATGACTCAGCTACTCCCTTGATATCTCGCTGAATCAGGAACATCTTCTGAAAATGTGTGTAGGGAATGTCAAATTGAACTCTTCCCCTCTCTCATCACTCATAACTACCCTGGTGGATTCTGGTATTTCATTGAAAAATCCAAGCATCTAGAAGAAGCCTTGCAGTAGGCCATGCAAGAATGCATGTCGCCTCCTGTAGTTCCCGCAATAAGAGCCGCTAAGTACGAGCCCACTGTTGAAGCCCAAATAGAGCCCCCATGTAGTTGGAGTTATTACTAATGGAACCACCTCCATAGCCTCACAAAGGACTTCCACCTCAGGAACAAACTTCATCCTAGAAACACCAACCTCAGAATCAACAGGTTCCCCCACGTAACGTGCTGCCACCACCTAGGTGAGATAATCAGGTTCCACATCCTTAACAGGATCCTCCATCCCCTAGTCAGAGACAGGATCCTAGAACACCCTTTATATATAGAAGGAACTGAACCTACTCATTTAATGAGGCATAGGTCCCTAATTATTTCTAATGTTCCATGGAATAGGGAATTCAATATTTACCAGAATGCAGGAGGCCCGAAGAGGCATATCTCACAAATCGCCCCAATTACAACACCTACCACTGAATCTTGGGGAACACCCTGAATAATGTATATGTGTTTAACAACTGGATCAAAGACCAGGTTGATAAAAACATATTCAAATTAGGTCTGTCTCGGACACAGGTGGCATGTGTGTTCGTAAATACTGATAGCAATAATGATAGTGAAGGTGAGTGGTAGCGTGTTTCTAATCATGGATCCCTAAAATATGAAGACTGGATGCCTCATAAGGTACTATCACACGCCCATGGTATTATCTGTGCACGTTTGAGCCATCCCGATCCTTCAGAGGTCACTGTGTTACATACAGACACTACTCCTGCATCAACATCCCACTCTTCCTCTTCCAAGAAGGGAAAGCATCGACAATGCAAGGGAAAATAGAGTCCCCCACTGATGCCATCATTATCTCATTATCTCAAAGATTTCATGCCCCAGAATTATAAAATTCCCCTAGAATCTGTCCAGTGATAGATGATTCCTCAAGTGACAATCAAGGCTGCACATAGATTAACACCATGGAGCTGGTAAACCCCTGCATAGTTCCTAAAATCCAAGTGTTCCAGACAGATCCTACCAATTTCCCAAGCTGACGCAAACTTCGATAGATCCGTGGTTATATGAGTGGCCAGGTTGTATCTGTCAGTGCTTCCAGGCAAGCTATATGTGCCACCAAAACCAGAAAATAGGACCAATGTACAGCTTAGCATGCACAACCTTCTCATCTTGTTTCACTAGAACCTCCTACAACACCCTTTGTGCTACCTGATCAAGAAGATCTACCAAGATCATGCTACGAGCTACCACATTACATTGCAGATCAGCCTCAGTTATCTATCCCTCATCTGGTAGTCACTCCATGGATTCTGACTGTTGTGCAGTGGGATATTCCCAACACTAGTCAGCCACTAGTTTATTCAGAAGGGTCCATCATACCTCTTGAAATAGAACGAACTCCTGTTAGTATAATTTCACGCTTGTAACAGGAGTATGAAATACTTAAGAATCTTTCCAGTATTCCTATGAAGATCTATATCCTTGAGGCTCTTCTCTTGTTAGCAGATATACATGAAGCACTTGTCATGGATTTAAGGAGACCCCTCTAGTTTGAGACATAAGTAAAAACTGTTGAGCCTTCCATGCTGAGGTAGTCGAGCATGCTGAATTTCATGCCATTATATCTTTCTCTATAGAAGAAGAAGGTTCTCCCATATAGGGAAATATTCTCTCACTGTACATCACAGTCCATTTCAGTGGCATGGAGTTTCACTACTGTCTTGTTTACATAGGGTTAGGGTTTAACCTTATCTTGACCTAAACACTCTGAAATATGGGGTTATCAGAGCATGATCTGAGTCCCTCTGACCAAAACATTCAAGGTTATGATTGGATGGAATAGAAACTAGCTCGAAATATCTGACTGAATACCCAGTCAGGTGGCCTCATAGCTAGTACCGAGTCCATGGTTGTCTCACAAGACACCACCTACAATGCATCGATGGGTAGGTCATGGCTCCACCTACACGTGGTGGCCCCTTCTTTGTATCACCAATGCCTTAAGTACTCCCTTAATGGTCACTTAAGAGTACTCCAAGGTGATGCATCTCCCTTTGCCTCTTGTGAATCCGGATACCAATATTCCAACTACTAAATGAGAAAGGACAAGTAGATTCATTATAATGAGTTTGCATACACTACGTCTATGACCGACCTGTGGACAGACCTAGATGATTCCTACATTTTCCTGGTCCACCGATTGAAGGCCATGACTCCATATTTGGGTCAATACTTTTTTGTCTCTAGAATGAGGGGGAATCACATTTCCACAACTAAGGGATTCTATAAGTTCACCTTGTATTCCAATACAAAATAGGATCAGGTGATCCTAGGGCCCCACATTCCCATAAGTTATTGGGATGTCTACCCCATGGGAATAGTAATATGTCATAATTTCTTGTTTCACTGGGATAGGATAAACCGGATAGAGCTGATGCACCACTATAAATTTATATCATAAATCATGGATCACCGGGTTGATGTCTAGATGGAATCAGGTTGAAAACTTTCATCACCATGGTTTTAGCAGTATAGGAGCTCCTCGACGTGGTGTCCACCACTGCCCAAGCTGGTGCCAGTGTCCCCTAAGGATCTGTTGACTCGGCAATGTCTCCTCACACCAAATACCCCTCATCCGTGAATGAAGAAGAATATTTATAGTATTCTCCTACCTCTTTTGAAGAGTGTATTTCTACAATGGTCAATGAATTGGTATTTGTGAACCTCGATAATGAGACAGATCTAAACCCAACCTTAATTAGTGATGTTATGCATATAGAAGAGCAACAATGATATGTGGACTACCTAAAGAATCATCATGATTTATTTTCCTGGAGTTATGTTGAGATTCCATGATTAGATCATTAGGTCTCCATCCACCGCCTCAGACTTCCATTAAATCAATATAGTTTTAAAAAGCCTCCTAGAATGATGAACCCTTCTCATGGGGACATGGTCGAGACCGAGGTTGATAAGCTCATCAGATCCAACTTTGTCAAGGATGTCCAGTATCTCAAAGGGTTAGCTAACAATGTTCTCATCTTGAAGATAAAAGGACATATCAGATTCTGCATCAACTTTTAGGATCTCAACTGTCACTTTTTGAAGGATGGTTTTTCCCTTCCTGCGATAGAACTGTTGATTAATTCCGCCACTGGGTTCCAAGCTCTCTCTTTCATGGATGGTTATTCCGGGTATAACAAAATTCAAATGGACCTTGAAGAGGAAGATTAATCAGCCTTCAGGGAACCACAAGGTAATATATGATACCAGGTAATGACCTTTAGTCTAAAGAATGCAGGTGCCACGTATCATCATGCCAAGAATCACATATTTAACCAATCCTCGAGAAATTGTTGGAATGCTACATGGATGAATTGGTGGTCACATCATTCAAGTGCTTGGATCATCTCAAACATCTCGATAATGTTTTCGGCTTCCTATGATCCAACCATCTGAAGGTGAACCCCTTGAAGTGTGCCTTCAGGGTCACTTCCAGAAAGATTCTCATCATTATTGTCAGATATAAAGACATCGTGATCAATCTGGAGAATATCAAGGTCATCAATCATAAGTCTCCTCTGAGAAACATTTGGGAGCTCTAAGGATTTCATAGACACTTAACCTATATACACCGATTCATCGGAAATTTGGCTAGAAAGTGTAATCCATTTTACCAGATCAAGATGAAAGGAGTTGGTTCTCATTTGGAGGAGGAGTGTCAGACTGCATTTGAGTAAATCTAGATGTACCTATTACAGCCTCCAGTCCTGATGCCACCCTTTTCCTAGAAGTCACTGGTCCTTTATGTGACTACCTGTGAATGAACCCTCAGCACGCTTCTCACCCATAAGAACAATGAGGGAATAGAAAAATTTTATAATATCTCATATACATGATCCTCGATACATAGTCCAGATATTCCTCTATCGATAAGAGCTTCCTTGCAATGGTATTAAAAGTGTATAAATTGTGACATTACTTGCAACATCATGAGATGAAGCTAGTGTCCTGAGTGGATACACAAAAGTACATTCTAAGCCACCCTATGTTGACAGGTGATCTGGCTCGGTGGGTAGTGATCCTCCAGCAGTTTGACATCATGTTTTCCCCCACAAGGCCTTCATGGGACATGCATTGTAAGACTTTCATGTAGTCCATCCAACTCCCACGGACCAATCTCTAGATCATAATTTTCCAAATGAGGAAATCCTCTTTATAGATCAATCCATTCAATGTTGGGAAATGCACATTGATGTGACTTCCCAAAGCCATACCAACAGAAGACCCAATGGTCCCAGACTCCACCGAGTGGGCCTATGTATCATCTTCATCACACCAGTGCAATCTATGCTACCATATTCATTCCAATTGTTAGAGGGTTGTACCAACAATGTGGAAGAGTACCTAGCTCTCATCAATGGTCTCAAGATGGCCCTCAATATCAGCATTCCCCACTTTTATGTGAAAGGGTACTTCTAACTAGTCATCAAACATATCGACGATGGCTAAATCATCAGGAAGTCGAAGCTCGTACCACTGATAGAACGTACCAGACAACTGATGGCACAGTTCCCATATCATCTGGAAGATACTCACATCCCACATTTACATAACGGTTATGTCGACACCTTTTCTAGATTTGTTACACCACTTGTAGATCCTGATCAAGATGATTTTTTTATTCATGAGGCGCATCAAAGAGTCATCACTCTCATTACCCTAGATGATGATGATAGCCCACATGTAATCCACCTTACTATCAGTGACTCCATGTTGTGACCCCAAGTCCCCCTTCTATAATGTTGGAAGTGACTCTTGATTGGTGGACCCCCTTTATTGAGTGTCTTCTTACACAGAAATCTCCGAATAGATCAGGTCGAGCGTGAGAAAATATGATGTCTATCATTATTATTCACCCTCTTTGGGGTCCCAGTATTGAGTAGATCCTCTAAAGACATGGTTTTGATGGGATTATCATCTGTTTCATTAAATGTGTTAAGGTTTATCCAGTCATACAAGAGGTTTGTCACGACCCGCCCTCGGGGTCCGTGCCGTGACTACCCCAAGCCCGCCTTCCATAGGCCAGGGGCTGGCGACTAGCACCAAGGCGTAAATCCCGGTAAAAAGGGAAGGCATTGCCTTTGAAAAGTAAACACACACCATAGAGTAAACAAGCGGAAAGTAAATACTAAACAAAGCAGAGTACGACTGAAAGTGCAGAAAGGTAAATGGGCCAGAATACAAACCCAAACTGAAAGTAAAGTACAACTCGAAAAGGGAAAAACAGCAACTGAAAAGTAAAAGCTGCTACTCCGAGCTGTCCACTGGAAATCCCACCTGAAGGGTGGGTACAGATAGCTCCTCTGCTCCACGGGTCCCGCCGTCCGCTCCGTGCACGTCCCGCCCAGTGGTCCTCCTCCGGGTACCGTCCCGCTCTGTAGGCCTCATCTAAGGTCAACGTTGTCCGTCGTCTGCAACCAACACAACGTAGTGCGGGCAAAGCCCGTGTAGGGGTGAGTATACGCTACTCAGTAGGGACCCCGAAACCCCTGAAGGTCTCTCAAATCCACAATGGTTAAACCACGAAGAAAAGTAACAATCACGAAGTAACAACTGACACTGCTTAGGTATATGCCCATACATATACCTAAGTCATCAATTTCCGTTCGGATCCAACACCGAGCCCAACAACCCAATCCACAAAGAAGAGTAAACAGTAAATCCACACAGATTATAACAAGTTTATGAAATCAACGGATAACCATTACCCATGCATATGCCCATACATATACCTAAGTTATCAAGCGACCCATCTCAATCATGAGGAAATCACAAAGATCATAGACTCAGCTCAAACCAGGATTTTCGTTATCGAAACTGTAAAAGTTGAAGAGCCCCAACTCTGATGTGTACAGTGGTCCTGTCACGACTCCGAGGTACTGCTCACTAACCTAAGACTGCTGAAGTACTCCTCCTGTCGAGTACCGCGGGTCGGCTGCCAACTACCGGGCGCTCCGTCCGCTGAGGGTCTGCTGCCAAATACCGGGCGCTCACCCAGATAGCCTACTGAGGTACTCCTCCTGTCGAGTACCGCGGGTTTGCCGCCAACTACTAGGCGCTCCGTCCGCCGTGGGTCTGGTGCCAACTACTGGGCGCTCCGTCCACTGGGCTAGTCGACTCACTCCAAGTCGAGTCGGTCAAGCAGTCGTCAGGTCTCAGTTATCTACACGGTCTCCGTACTCCGCACGCACGTCTCCACCGTCGCGGGTCTGTCGCTACAACTAAGCGCACACACTCCGTAGAGTATCGCGGGTCCGCCGCTAAACCAAGCGCTCCACCGCCAAGGGTCTGCTGCTGCATCCAAGCGCACCACCTCTGTCAAGTACCACGGGTCCGCCGCTACACCCAAGCGCTCCACCGCTCAAGGTAAAAAGAAGATTCAGCTCACACAGGTTCGGTAGCACTGTTCCACGTAGGATCGCTGAGTGCTGTAGTCGTCGTCGTCGAAACCACACAGGATCTTTGTACTGTCGTCGTCGCAGTCACAGTAGCAGTAGTAGTAGTAGCAGTCGCAGCCAGCACTAGGGTTCCCGCACATAGCAAGCTCGTTCGGAGGGTCCGCTCCACGAGCCGAGAGGCTGATACATCAACTATCACAAAGACCAGAGTTGATGTATCCAGAAGTTCCGTATCGTCAACAGGAACTCAACGCAACAGACGGCGCGTCGATCAGACGCCCGGTCTGAGAGTTATTGGCATTTTTGTCTCCGGGGCCCGGTTGGTTTTTAAGGAAAAACCAACCCGACCGTACTCCACCTGCGTCCAAACCTCGGGCGGAGTATGCCAAAAGATCCGTCTCACTAAGAGGAACACAACGCGACTGACGGCGCGTCAATCGGACGTTCGTAGCTCAAGATATGAGCGTTTCCGCTCCGAAGGCCCGGTTGGTTTCGTGAACGAACCAACCCGGCCGAACTCAAAGTAAACCGAAACTTTGAGTGCGATATACCGAAACGACCGTCTCGATCCAAGGATGGTGTTGCCGCAGACGGTTCGTCATGCGGAGGTCCGAGGCTCAAGTTATGGGCCAAAGACCGAATCTGGTTCGAAACGGGGGGGTCCGGGTCCGGGCCGACCCGGCCCGACCCCCCCGCCCCCCCCCGGGGCGGCGCGGCGGCGCGGCGGGCCGTGGCGGCCTGTCGCCGCGGGGTGGCTGCACGCGGGGGGGGGGGGCGAAGCCCCCCGCTGATTAGGGTGGCGGCGCGGCCTTTGTGCCGCGCCATTTGCAAGACACGGCCCCCGCACGTGGGGGCCGGCTGGGAACAAACCGGGGGGCCGGCTGCCCCCCCCCCCCTTCCTTCAAGGAACCGCCCCCCTCATTAAGAGGGGGGTTTTGTTGAACCGGCCGGGGGATTTATTCCCCCGGTTTTCTGTCATCCGGCCGGCCAGCTGGCCGGCCGGTTTTCCCAACGGGACCGGAAATTCCGGTCCCGCCTTCGACTTCCGACGCCGGCGGCCCGGCCGCCGGTCTTCACATTCCGCCGCGGCCCGGCCGCCGGTCTTCACATTCCGCCGCGGCCCGGATCCGGCTGCGGTCTCCTCGTCCCGCCGCGGCCCGGAACCGGCCGCGGCGTTCGTCATCCGGCGCGGTGCGACGGCACCGCACCCCTTCGTCGTGCCTTGATTCCATTCAACGTGGCGCGACAGCGTCACGTTCTTGAAGTTTTCTACCTCGGTGTGGCGCGACGGCGCCGCGTAAAATATTTGCACGATCCTCCGCGTGGTGCGACGGCACCACGCCACCTTGCTTCCGCCCGCAGATAAACAACATGAACGATGGAGGGGGTTCGGCCGTGTTCATGCGGTCTGACCCCCCTCACGTTAAATAATAACTCAACTTTAAATAATCAACATCCTCACGTTAGTCATACGAACCACGAGCAAGAATGAAATAAATAAATATTAAATCAACAACCCCTACCTCGGGTATAAGATCGAAGATTTGACAACGTCCCGCGGAAGACAACGTCGCGGTGGTCGGGCGTCGCGGTCGTCGTTCGTCAATCCGTTGACGAAGAGATATGCCCGAAGAGTTACGTCGTTGGTGAAACTTGTACGCCGACGAAGATTGTCCGAGGAAGAAGCGGTGTTCTCTTTCGTTGGCACGGGAGACGAAGAAGAGCAGAGCGGCGTTCTTCGTCGGAAATTGAGTGTTCTTCGTCAAGTCTTGAGGAAAGTCAAATAATAAAGAAAACAACGAACTCAAGAACCTCTACCTCGATAGTCGCACGTTGACGTAGTCGTGGAATATCGGTGTCGATTCCTTTGACGTCGGAGGAAGAGTAGTTGTCGATGACGTTCGTCGCGGAAAACCGTCGCGGAAGAGATGACGCGGAAGAAGTACGTCGCGTCGCGGATACGGCGTCGCGGATGGACCGTGTTCTTCGGCGGAGAAGTTCTTCGTTGAAGAACGACGTTCTTCGCGTTCTTCGTTGAGTTTGAAGAAGAAGAAGAGGATATCTCCACCTCTCAAGAAGACAAACAAAATAACCCCAAAATAAAATAAGCTACACCTTATTTTATTTTCACTTTTCCAACCTTTCAAAATTCAAAAGTTGAATTCAATACATTAATTTGAGTTGACAAAATTAAGTGAAGAGATAGGTTGGCAAGAGTTAAAGTAGGGAAGAGTTACACAATTAAGAGGGGGTTTAGAGGGGTTAGGGAATTTGAAAAGTTTAGGGGTTCGTGTGGGCCCCACCACACTTAATCCTCCCAAGGGAGGTTAAGTGGGTGTGGGTCCCACTTCCAACCTCCTTTGGTAGGTTTTTTTTGAAAAGTTATAATAAAATTTGTTCTATACAAATTTTATTTAACTCAAACTAAAAACCCCTAAAACTAACTTTCAACCCGCAACAAACGCAACTCCCGAAAAGGTCTCTTTAAGCGAATTTCGGCGCTGCGAGTTCATCGGTGCCCTCGGATTTCAATTTCGAGTACCGGATCAAAAGTTAGGAATTCCCGCTCGTTCGTTCACTGAACGTACCCGAGCCAAACTTCGGAAATTAATTCCGGGCACTCCGGGCCTCGGAATCAGGTGCCGTCTGAAACCGCGCTCTTGTAAAATTCTAAAGAAAATTAAGAAAAAAAAATTCCCTTGAATTTTACGGGTCTTTACATTACTCCCACCTCAGGGCTTTACGTCCCCGTAAAGATACATCAAAAACTAGGGAAACAAATGAGGGTACTGAGCACGCATCTGAGCCTCCCGCTCCCATGTGCTCTCCTGGAGATTCCCGTGCTGCCATCTGATGCGCACAAGAGGAATCGATCGCCCACGCAGGACCCGCTCCTGTCGATCCTCTATCTCCACCGGGACCTCCGTAAAAGTCGCCCCATCGTCAACGTCAAGCTCCCCATGGTCAATGATGTGCGTCGGGTCGTGCACGTATCTCCTCAGCTGGGATACGTGGAAGACGTCGTGCACCCTGTGCAACAGAGGTGGTAGAGCCAGGCGATAAGCCACCTTACCAATCCTGCTGAGAATCTGGAAGGGTCCAATGAAGCGCGGAGATAACTTGCCGCCTCGGCCAAATCTTCGAATACCCTGTCGAGGTGAGACCCGCAAGAAGACGTGGTCGCCATCCTCGAACTCCAGTGGCCTCCGCCTCCTGTCAGCGTATGACTTCTGCCGGCCTTGAGCTGTCCTCATCCGCTCCTGGATGACCTGGACCTTCTCTGTCGTGGCCTGGATCATCACAGGTCCCACAAGAGATGCAAGATTTCTTCTTTGCCGAAAAGAGAAATCTGGTCTCATCCCCTGGATGAACCACATTCTTTGCCTAAAACAGTCAATCCTAACATGGATGATACTAATCCATACCAAGGATGACGTCGTAAGGCCTCGACGCTACTACTAAGAGATTCAACCGTTACTCTCGCCTCCAAGGGTTGAGTCACACTGTCGGCATCAGTGTGTGGTAACTGGGTCTCCTCCAGTAGATGTCTCACAAGTGAGGGTCAAGTCAATAGCCAAAACCGGAACCTCTTAGTAACATCACGAAAGAGGACAGGAACGAAAATATCACAAAGGTATGCGTCTTTTATTATTGCAGCTCATAATACAAGACGCTACACAAAAGCAACAAGGAACCAGAAGTACAAAGGATGTTATCCACTAGTTCTGCTCCTGTCCATCGGCTCCCAGAGTTCCATGATCGAAGGCCTCGGCTGCCTGAAGCAGAGCTCTCCCCTGCGGTCGGGGTGGACCTCCTGGTGGTGGTGGTGGAAGAGCCTCAAAGCGTCGCCAAACACCGGCTGCTCGTCCAGCTCCTCTGCCTCGTCCGCCTCCTCCCTGCGGACCGCCACGGTCGAACCTCTGTCTCTGCCTGGGAGGTTCTTCACTTAACTGCTGATCATCAACATGGCGGGTCGGACAGTCACGAGCCATGTGACCAATCCCGCCACAGGAGTAACACTGCCCACTCTCGGCACGCCTGGCTCTGACTCCACCCTGGCTTCCCTGTACAACTGAGCCTTAGTCGTGCAGTCGGCCACCGGTAGGTCTGGTCTGCCTGGAACCCTGAGTCATCCGTCGGCTACCTGCTGCAGATGACTCTGCCACGTGCCGCCCTGCGGTGAGTTGCTGTGCTGGTGTAGACTCAGCAAGGAAACTCTCGATCAGAAGTGCCCGCTCCAGTACTCCTGTCTGAGTCGGTATGCTGAGGGAGATCAGCGATGCCCTGATCTCGTGTCTCAAACCCTGCTCGAAGGTCCGGGCTCGGAAGAAGGGGTCCCGTACCATGTCTGTCGAGTAGCGCGAGAGATCGGTAAATCTCGCCGAGTACTGAGCGACCGTCATGCTGCCCTGCCGCAGCTGTAGAAGCTCCTGGATGCGCACCGCACGAAGGGTGGCTGGGACGAACTCCGAGCGGAAAAGGCTCTCAAAGTCCGTCCAAAGTAGAGATGCATCATCGTGCACCTGGAGCATCAAGCTCCACCATCGTCCTGCTGCTGCGTGTAGTAGGCTCGCAGCGAGGATCACCATGAGGTCTGCTGGTGTCCTCACTAGCCTAAACACTCGAACTACTGCCTCCAGCCAGTCCTCTGCTGCCTGGGGATCTGTCTCCCCGCGAAACCTGGGCGGACGCTGGCGCTGAAACTCATGCAGTGCGCTGAGGCGACGTGCATCGTCAGCAGCTGCTGCTGGAAGCATCGGGGGCTCGGCGGGTAGAGATACTGCCGGTGCCACTACTGGCAAAGGGCCCTGCCCCGAGTCCTCATCGCTCGGTGGGCTGTCGTCTCGCTCGACTCTCGGAACCCTATCTGGATGCCGTCGTGGGGCCATCCTGAAATGAAACAGGTGCGCCACGGTCAAACAGTATACCTGGTGAGCTGACACAAAGAAATCACAAAGGAAACTTTGAAATACACACGCAATCAATGTTTTCGTGCATTAAGTCGGAAATCAGAAGTCAGGGTCCTGGTGTACGGATACGTCGGCCGCCGCACCAACACTGGACTCCCTGGACTGATAACCATACTCAATACGCTAAACATTATTGCTTCACATAGAAAAGATCAGAGTTTGCGGTAGAACCGAACTCCTCTGATACCAATTTGTCACGACCCGCCCTCGGGGTCCGTGCCGTGACTACCTCAAGCCCGCCTTCCATAGGCCAGGGGCTGGCGACTAGCACCAAGGCGTAAATCCCGGTAAAAAGGGAAGGCATTGCCTTTGAAAAGTAAACACACACCATAGAGTAAACAAGCGGAAAGTAAATACTAAACAAAGCAGAGTACGACTGAAAGTGCGGAAAGGTAAATGGGCCAGAATACAAACCCAAACTGAAAGTAAAGTACAAATCGAAAAGGGAAAAACAACAACTGAAAAGTAAAAGCTGCTACTCCGAGCTGTCCACTGGAAATCCCTCCTGAAGGGTGGGTACAGATAGCTCCTCTGCTCCACGGGTCCCGCCGTCCGCTCCGTGCACGTCCCGCCCAGTGGTCCTCCTCCGGGTACCGTCCCGCTCTGTAGGCCTCAGCTAAGGTCAACGTTGTCCGTCGTCTGCAACCAACACAACGTAGTGCGGGCAAAGCCCGTGCAGGGGTGAGTATACGCTACTCAGTAGGGACCCCGAGACCCCTGAAGGTCTCTCAAATCCACAATGGTTAAACCACGAAGAAAAGTAACAATCACGAAGTAACAACTGACACTGCTTAGGTATATGCCCATACATATACCTAAGTCATCAATTTCCGTTCGGCTCCAACACCAAGCCCAACAACCCAATCCACAAAGAAGAGTAAACGGTAAATCCACACAGATTATAACAAGTTTATGAAATCAACGGATAACCATTACCCAGGTATATGCCCATACACATACCTAAGTTATCAAGCGACCCATCTCAATCATGAGGATATCACAAAGATCATAGACTCAGCTCAAACCAGGATTTTCGTTATCGAAACCGTAAAAGTTGAAGAGCCCTAACTCTGAAGTGTACAGTGGTCCTGTCACGACTCCGAGGTACTGCTCACTAACCTAAGACTGCTGAAGTACTCCTCCTGTCGAGTACCGCGGGTCTGCTGCCAACTACCGGGCGCTCCGTCCGCTGAGGGTCTGCTGCCAAATACTGGGCGCTCACCCAGATAGCCTACTGAGGTACTCCTCCTGTCGAGTACCGCGGGTTTGCCGCAAACTACTAGGCGCTCCGTCCGCCGTGGGTCTGCTGCCAACTACTGGGCGCTCCGTCCACTGGGCTAGTCGACTCACTTCAAGTCGAGTCGGTCAAGCAGTCGTCAGGTCTCAGTTATCTACACGGTCTCCGTACTCCGCACGCACGTCTCCACTGTCGCGGGTCTGTCGCTACAACTAAGTGCACACACTCCGTAGAGTATCGCGGGTCCGCCGCTACAACCAAGCGCTCCACCGCCAAGGGTCTGCTGCTGCATCCAAGCGCACCACCTCTGTCAAGTACCATGGGTCCGCCGCTACACCCAAGCGCTCCACCGCTCAAGGTAAAAAGAAGATTCAGCTCACACAGGTTCGGTAGCACTGTTCCACGTAGGATCGCTGAGTACTGTAGTCGTCGTCGTCGAAACCACACAGGATCTTTGTACTGTCGTCGTCGCAGTCACAGTAGCAGTAGTAGTAGTAGCAGTTGCAGCCAGCACAAGGGTTCCCGCACATAGCAAGCTCGTTCGGAGGGTCCGCTCCACGAGCCGAGAGGCTGATACATCAACTATCACAAAGACCAGAGTTGATGTATCCAAAAGTTCCGTATCGTCAACAGGAACTCAACGCAACAGACGGCGCGTCGATCGGACGCCCGGTCTGAGAGTTATTGGCATTTTTGTCTCTGGGGCCCGGTTGGTTTTTAAGGCAAAACCAACCCGACCGTACTCCACCTGCGTCCAAACCTCGGGCGGAGTATGCCAAAAGATCCGTCTCACTAAGAGGAACACAACGCGACTGACGGCGCATCAATCGGACGTTCGTAGCTCAAGATATGAGCGTTTCCGCTCCGAAGGCCCGGTTGGTTTCGTGAACGAACCAACCCGGCCGAACTCAAAGTAAACCGAAACTTTGAGTGCGATATACCGAAACGACCGTCTCGATCCAAGGATCGCGTTGCCGCAGACGGTTCGTCATTCGGAGGTCCGAGGCTCAAGTTATGGGCCAAAGACCGAATCTGGTTCGAAACGGGGGGGTCCGGGTCCGGGCCGACCCGGCCCGACCCCCCCGCCCCCCCCCCCCCCCCCCCCGGGGCGGCGCGGCGGCGAGGCGGGCCGCGGCGGCCTGTCGCCGCGGGGTGGCTGCACGCGGGGGGGGGGGGGGGGGGGGGGGGCGAAGCCCCCCGCTGATTAGGGTGGCGGCGCGGCCTTTGTGCCGCGCCATTTGCAAGACACGGCCCCCACACGTGGGGGCCGGCTGGGAACAAACCGGGGGGCCGGCTGCCCCCCCTTCCTTCAAGGAACCGCCCCCCTCATTAAGAGGGGGGTTTTGTTGAACCGGCCGGGGGATTTATTCCCCCGGTTTTCTGTCATCCGGCCGGCCAGCTGGCCGGCCGGTTTTCACCAACGGGACCGGAAATTCCGGTCCCGCCTTCGACTTCCGACGCCGGCGGCCCGGCCGCCGGTCTTCACATTCCGCCGCGGCCCGGATCCGGCCGCGGTCTCCTCGTCCCGCCGCGGCCCGGAACCGGCCGCGGCGTTCGTCATCCGGCGCGGTGCGATGGCACCGCGCCCCTTCGCCGTGCCTTGATTCCATTCAATGTGGCGCGACGGCGTCACGTTCTTGAAGTTTTCTACCTCGGTGTGGCGCGACGGCGCCGCGTAAAATATTTGCATGATCCTCCGCGTGGTGCGACGACACCACGCCACCTTGCTTCCGCCCGCAGATAAACAACATGAACGATGGAGGGGGTTCGGCCGTGTTCATGCGGTCCGGCCCCCCTCACGTTAAATAATAACTCAACTTTAAATAATCAACATCCTCACGTTAGTCATACGAACCACGAGCAAGAATGAAATAAATAAATATTAAATCAACAACCCCTACCTCGGGTATAAGATCGAAGATTTGACAACGTCCCGCGGAAGACAACGTCGCGGTGGTCGGGCGTCGCGGTCGTCGTTCGTCAATCCGTTGACGAAGAGATATGCCCGAAGAGTTACGTCATTGGTGAAACTTGTACGCCGACGAAGATTGTCCGAGGAAGAAGCGGTGTTCTCTTTCGTTGGCACGGGAGACGAAGAAGAGCGGAGCGGCGTTCTTCGTCGGAAATTGAGTGTTCTTCGTCAAGTCTTGAGGAAAGTCAAATAATAAAGAAAATAACGAACTCAAGAACCTCTACCTCGATAGTCGCACGTTGACGTAGTCGTGGAATATCGGTGTCGATTCCTTTGATGTCGGAGGAAGAGTCGTTGTCGATGACGTTTGTCGCGGAAAACCGTCGCGGAAGAGATGACGCGGAAGAAGTACGTCGCGTCGCGGATACGGCGTCGCGGATGGACCGTGTTCTTCGGCGGAGAAGTTCTTCGTTGAAGAACGACGTTCTTCGCGTTCTTCGTTGAGTTTGAAGAAGAAGAAGAGGATCTCTCCACCTCTCAAGAAGACAAACAAAATAACCCCAAAATAAAATAAGCTACACCTTATTTTATTTTCACTTTGCCAACCTTTCAAAATTCAAAAGTTGAATTCAATACATTAATTAGAGTTGACAAAATTAAGTGAAGAGATAGGTTGGCAAGAGTTAAAGTAGGGAAGAGTTACATAATTAAGAGGTGGTTTAGAGGGGTTAGGGAATTTGAAAAGTTTAGGGGTTCGTGTGGGCCCCACCACACTTAATCCTCCCAAGGGAGGTTAAGTGGGTGTGGGTCCCACTTCCAACCTCCTTTGGTAGGTTTTTTTTTGACAAGTTATAATAAAATTTGTTCTATACAAATTTTATTTAACTCAAACTAAAAACCCCTAAAACTAACTTTCAACCCGCAACAAACGCAACTCCCGAAAAGGTCTCTTTAAGCGAATTTCGGCGCTGCGAGTTCATCGGTGCCCTCGGATTTCAATTCCGAGTACCGGATCAAAAGTTAGGAATTCCCGCTCGTTCGTTCACTGAACGTACCCGAGCCAAACTTCGGAAATTAATTCCGGGCACTCCGGGCCTCGGAATCAGGTGCCGTCTGAAACCGCGCTCTTGTAAAATTCTAAATAAAATTAAGAAAAAAAAATTCCCTTGAATTTTACGGGTCTTTACAAGGTTCATGTTGGTTCTTAAATGGCTCACAAGATAGGGCTGAAAATCTCTCACCAGATCTATAGATTAGGGTATTTTATCTTCCTTAATCCACAATATTATTGATTTTTCCATGAGGTTCCATGCATGCCAAATACATGATAATTTTTCACATCAGCCACAAGAGCCTCTCCACACTACCTTTTACTCTTGTCCCTTCACAGTCTGGGGGATCGATGTCATGGGACCATATCCACTGGAGACTGCTTACCAGTGAATGTTCATCTGGACTACGATATATTTCATTTCCATGTTGGTGGAGGAAATTATTCACAAGGATGTAACGTCCAATTCTATCATTGTTTTTGTGAGATCTAATATCATCTATCAATTTGGGATCCCTCATTTTGTCCTTTATAATAATGGCACAAACATCAAGGCATCATAACTGAAGATGGTGTACGACAAGTACAACATCCGTTCTAATCATACCTCCTGCTATCATGGACATGAAAATGTGCAGATCGAGGTGTTAAACAATAACCCCTCTAACATTCTACATAATATGGTTTTTTAGAACTGTAATAGTTGGTCTAAAAAACTTTCTAATACTCTATGGGCCTATCATATGACAACTCAGAATTCCACTCAGTTAACTCCATATTCTCTGGTGTACATAATAGAGGTAGTCATGCCCATAGAGATTTAATTTCCGTCATTACGCACAACTATCTATGATCAAAAAACACCAGATAATGTAGCTAAAATCCATCTGGATGAACTGGAAGCACTTAAAGAGAACATGATTTGTGCCCTGCACAATCTAGAGGAGTACTATAACTAGACAGTCATATCTTTTAGCAGTATTGTTCTCCTATGCACCTTTTTATAGGGTGACATGATGTTTCACTGAAGAACCCCAGTGATACCTCGAAGGAAACCACCCAAGTTGGATCCCAAATGGGAAGGACCTGAAATCTTTCACAAGTTTCACCCCAATGGAATGTACTCCCTAGTTACCATGGATGGTGATCATATAATGCCTCCCCCTAATGCCAAATTCCTTAAGAAGTTCTTTTTCTAAGTAATCCATAGTCCCGCATGACATTAAATTGTTCAGTCATCACCATGCAACATTAAACTACATGACCCTTCTAGGATGAAGGACATAAACAACCCATGACCCGTCTTGTATGATGTTAAAAAAAATTTCATCCTGCATTATGTTAAACAATGAGCGGATATTTTTTCTATAGGACCGGCCCCAAACATCAAAATATCCCCTTGGGTCTGGACCCTTGGCTCAGATGATTCTCAAAACACATGGTGTGGTGTGGGCCTTGTTAGAATTCATTCACATTGGGTTTATCATGATTGCACCATGTTTCCTACTCCTTGGAGATCTCCACCTCTTTTTTCCTTACCACATGACGTTAAACTGCACATGCATATTCACTCTTCATGCTTCCCCTTTATTTGTCTCTCCATCAATATTCACATCTGAGAGGACCCCTGAACAATATGGATTCTCAACCTTATGGATTTCCTACCATTTCAGGCCAACATCCTGTAAGGTCTTGAATGAAACTTCGATACGGGTCCCATGTTTTGAATATGGTCAGTGGTCAATACTCATTTTTTGTTCTCATTTCTAGTCACATGATATGGATTTTGTGTTTCAAACATGGTCAACATCCATCCTCCATCATTATCACTACCCCTATATGTCCCAAATAATTGTTGTAGTGATTCATTTTGTCTTGTTATCCCTTCAAAAGTCAGTGTTCCTAGCGAAAGAATGAAGATTTGGATGGAATTGAACCCACCCGATATCATTACTTCTTTTTCGTGCCCTTATATTCTAGGAAGAACCGGATCATATTCCTTGTTTCCCACATCAATCATTGCTCACATGGGATTAAGAGCTTCGGTAATGAAATACCTACATAAAGGGTTGTGTAATCATGTTCTGATCCCTCTGAACAAAAACTAAGATCACTACTATCCTCAACGCAAAACGTTAAACTACATAATCTATATGGGTAGAAGGATGTAAAACTACTTAGAACTCATCCCGTATAATGATAAACTACAATCTAGCTGGGAATTTCGAATAATGACCCAACCATAAGTCTCTCAACCTTTCCAAACCCTTGGACTAGGTTCTAACTTAGGATAATGTGGTGTGGTATGGACTATATATCTTCATTCATGTCGGAAATTTTTTTCAATGCCACACACATCCCATTAACTCACCCCTAATCCATCTATCATCCTTTCCACAAGACATTAAATTGCATGGGTACCACCTTGATTTATGCATCCCATCATTTGGGTTTCCATCATATTTCACACCCAGAAGGACCCTAGAATGGAATCAATTCTATGGCTTAGTGCTCTCTGACCATCTAGGGAAAACGACACTAGGGATTTCGGATGACAATTTGATACATGTCCCACATAGCAAATATGGTCAATGGTTGATGCTCATTTGGTTTTCACATTCCAAGTCACATGATATGGATACTGTGTTGCGAGCACAGTCAGTAGTTATCCTTGGTCATTGTTTTCATTCTGTGGTATCCCAAATGACAGACATGATGATTCACCCATTCCACCCATTTATCCCACACACATGAAATTAAACTAGGCATCTATAGTCCAAGCACTTTGACCATAAACTAAGACCCATCACACCCTAGTCACATGATGTTAAACTGTATGGAATCCCTAGAACTATGTATGGCTTTATTCTCATATTTATGGGATACATATGAATGCTCAAACATTTTTTCTCAACATCAAACATATTTCTTATAAACTGTTTCATCCTTCTAGCCCCTTGGACTATGTTCTCTGAGTGGGGGTATGTGGTGCGGTGTGGGATTATGTCCTCATTCACGTTGGGTATTAAATAACCATGCCACGTACCTCTCTCTTGAGAGCTCATCATCCCTCTACCCTCCACTCATATTCTCGAGCTGTCTTCTCTTGAAAGGGGCACATTGACCCTTTTTTCCAATTCCCCAATGTGACCAAGAGCTCCAGGGTTTAGAACCTAGAGTGTTGGGTTCTACATGGACATGTTTTCATCCATTTCCATGATTCATTTTTCCCTTTATTTGGGCCTTTATCATCTTTAACATTCTAAAGGACCCTCATACAACATGGATTGTAGGTCTCAATTCTCTCCTACCGTCTTGGCCAACATCCCCAAGGATTTTGAATGACAATTTGGCACAACTCCCACATTGTGAATATGGTCAGTGGTCGACTCTCATTTACTTGTCCCCATTTCATGTCGCACAAAATATATTTTGTGTTTTGAACATTGTCAAAAAATATATTATATCGCTACTCCACCCACATTAAGACCTAAATATTGGATTTGTGATTCACATCCTTTTCCACTCCATATTTTCCAAGTATAATTTCAACACTCTTGGTGCCATTCCTCAGTATTAATTTGCATGTTAAAAGGATGAATCCATAGTGTGGTGTCATTCGAGGATCTGCATTGTTCCCCTTTCTCTGTATTCCACATCTTTCAAAGACCTCCTCGCCCTTCTTTCACACATTAAGCGTGTCTCACATGGGCTTAGGGATTTGGTCAAGGATCACGTCCACTTGGAATAGTTTCTCTTATTTTTGGTCCAAGCTCTAGAACCTTGAACTATGATCTCCCCAAGCCCTTTTTATATGATATTAAACTACAGGGCACATTAAGAACTAAGTGCATATTAATTCCCATCTTTATGGGATATGTAGGAACACCCTGACATTTCGTCTTTGGGTCCAGCTCAGGCTCCAATAATTATCTCTTATATTAGGCCTTTTATCCCTCAACCTTATGGGATTTTATGGTTTGGTGTGGGAATATTCCCTCATTCACGTTAGGTTCTCAATTTCCACACCATGTACACCCCCTTTAAGAGCTAGTCTCTCCAGCCCCCGTCCTTATCACATGACATTAAACTACACAACATCTTCCAGAACTACGTAGGGCTTGAGTCGCCTCCTCATGGGATACGTAAGAATGCCTAGAAATTTCTTCTTCATGTCCATACCCATATCTATTAATATTTTCATACCTATTTTGGCCTCACATGACATTAAGTTACTGCATAATTTCCACACAATGTTAAAATTCATGGGTTGGTCCTTTCATATGACCCTAAACTATGACACTAGCATCCTAGACACATGATAAAAACGACACTGCATTGTGGAGTCCTTGCTCAAGGGGACATCATGTTCTGTAGCAATTCTCCATCATGCCATTTTTCAAGGCCTGAATATGTCTTTATTCATACAGTGATACCCAGATTTTCCATCCCGGGGCCATTTCCTCAAAAAACACACATCCACTATAAAGAAAAATCAAGATCCATCAAATGCCTCTTCTTTGGGTGCATCATACTGACCTTCAAGAAATTATTACCCCCGGCCTTGGTACACTACCATTCCATATATAGAATTACATATGGCTTGATCACCATACTTTTGGGATATGTAGGAATTCCCAGACATTTCATAGTGGGGCCCATCCCTAGGTATCTCAAATACTACCATCTTTCACACCCCCTTGGTCCGAACTCTGTTGGGAGCATGTGGTGTGGTGACTACCACTTAGGTCCTCATTCATGTTAGGTTTTGTGAAAATATCACCACGTGTCTCCCTTGTCTCTTCCAAACTAGGTCTGAGCTCTACAACAATAAACTAAAATCTTCCTACAAGAACTAAGAGTCTTATTTGGATACTTTGCAAACCTACGAACATTCCATCAAACCAAGTCCCCTCTCTATGGTCCACTCAATGAAATTGAACTAGGATTTTTCATCCCCAGGATCATTTTCCTTTGAAAGGGATTTGAATACCTCTATCTGATAGGTCTCTTTAACACACTCGAACGCATAATGGAAAAGAACCCAATGTGTGTAATCTCACATGTACATTCCCTCTTGTCATGTCCATGCCGTATACATCCTTTATTTGGATTTCTATCCTCTTCTATGAATGAAGGGACCACCTTTATGGCCTGGTCTCATGCCACATTGGCTAACCTACCATCTTGGGACAATTCCCTTGAATACCTTAGATTCCATTTTGTAATGTGTCCCATGTTTCGAACATGGTCAGTGGTCAACCCACATTTTTTTCACACACTAGGATAACACGAAACTGATGTTTTGTTTTGATTAAGTTCAAAAGTGGTCATCCATCGACATGCCAACATTATTGAAATACATATCTTGGGCACCATGATTCACATAATTCCAATCCCTTATGATCAATTGGAATTCCAACACACTCAGTTTTACCCCTCCAGGCATCTTTGTGCGTTAAGTATGTAGTTCAGTAATATTGGGATGTCATGCACCTGGTGTTCCATTGTTCCTAATTCATACCTCCATATATGATGAAAATTCCATCACTACTCTTTGTTTCCCACATCGAGTATGACTCACGTTGGCTTAGTGGTTTTATTAAGATGTGTAGGGATGCAGCCGAACCACACTTACCTCTCATCCCGCATGATGTTAAACTACAATTTGAGAACTATGTATAGATTGATTCCCATCATAATGGGGTATGTTGGAATGCACCAACACTTTGTCTCGGGCCCAACACAAATTAGCTCATCTCTAATCTGTGGTCTAAAAAATCACATTGGTAACACACGGTGTGGTGTTCACATCGAGGTTGACTCACGTGGGATTAGTGGTTTTAGTAAGATGTATACGGGTGCAGCAAAACCACACTTGCCTCTCATCCCGCATGATGTTGAACTGCAAATTGAGAACTATGTATGGCTTTATTCTAATCCTAATAGGGTACGTTGGAATGCTCCGACACTTTGTCTCGGGCCCAAAACAAATTATCCCGCCTATAATATATGGTCTAAATAATCCCATTGGGAACACATGCTGCGGTTTGAACTGCTTGGTCCTAATTCACATTAGGATATGTGCCACACCAAACATTTCCTTTAGGGTTACCCACGTCCTCAATGTATGACTTTAAACTATGATTCTACCCTAGATAAGTTCAAGATTCCCCATGAAAATTATGGGATGCTAAATTCTCTACTAGATAGTTTTCACCTCAAAAACAGGGGTATCTAACCACATGACATTTTGAAAAATATGTTCAGCTTGATTCCCTCCCTCATGGGATACGTAGGAACACCCGAGTATTTCAACATAGGTCCAGCTTGAAAATTATCCCTTTTGTCCCCTTGGCATTAGATCTATGTTGGAGGCGTATGATGGCGGTGTAGTTCCTTCTGTCCTCATTTAATTCAGGTTTATAGTTTTCATATCACATACCCCTCTAAGGATCCCTTCCCCTTGCATCTTTACCACATGATGTTAAACTGCACGAGTCCCCCAGAACTATGTATGTCTTGATTCTTTTCCTATCAGGATACATAGTGACATCAAGATGTCTAGTTCCTAGATCCAACCACATTCTTTTAAATCCTATATATTTCTATCCCGGCCTCTTCCCCCCATGTGGGAATGTTCATTTCCTCCATCCTCACCATACGGCGTTAAACTACGTGTCTATTGTCCTCATTGGAATGATGTAAAACTGTTGTCCACTATAGGATCTTGTAGGAGATATCATCTTGGGATATGAATATGATCCCTGACCAAACCGATGAGCTCACCTAATGTGTTGTCATCATGTTGGCGTAATTTCATAACTGCTGGACTCCATTAGTACCAACCGTCACTCCACCCCATGCTTTGTGTGCCCCTTTATTTGGATACTCGTCCTCTTTCACGTCTAAGGGAACCCCATAATATTGTGGATTCTCAGCCTATGGCTCACCTACTATCCTTGGAAAAAGTTTCGAATGAATATGGATTAAAATTCGAGTCAGGACACGTGTTTCAAACATGGTCAAAGGTCAGCCCTCATTTGTTGTCCCCATTTCAGGCTAACACAATATGGATACTATGTTTGAAACATAGTCAATAGTTATTCTTCATTTTCATTCCATCCCTATAGTGTTTTGAATTTTGGGTATCTTGATTCACAATTTCCACTCCCCTTTGTTTGGATTGATTCTAATGCCTCAGGTGTTACCCCACTCATGCACTAGAGAACATTGGGAAAGTGGAAATTCGACTGCTCTAATAACTTCTTTCTCCAGTCAGGCATCCCACATTCTTTCCAGAAATATGGAATGGTTTTTCAGACACAAAATTCCTAGATCCTGGTTAGAACTCTCATATTCAAGTGGAATAACAACATGACCACCTCTTCTTTCTCACATCAGGCACAACTCGTGTGAGCATAGGTATTTATCACTAGATATTTCATGAATATGATGGAAATATAGAAAACCCAAAATGAATAATGGTACTCATGCACACAACAGACATAAACAATAAAATCATTAATGCATATTTATTATTTCAAAAAAATTACAATTCCCAGGGATTGGCCCCTCCTATTGATGGGTTGACCTCTTCAATGGAGCATCCCAGCTCTACCACTCTCTATCATATAGCATCCAGGATCCATTTTCACCTATTAATCTCATGCTCCTCCTTGATGGAAATGGGGCATAGTTCACCATCATCAATCCAGGGCTAATCCCTGTCATCTCGGATAATATCCTTCTCTTCATAGGCACACCTTATCTATTCTTTATCCTCGACCAACTAGGACTTAAGTAGTGATACGATCCTCAATTGTGTGTTGAGGAAAGTAGAATACTCATTCGCTCATCCCCTCAACCATTGAATCTCATTCTCAACCTCATGTAGTGTCTTTTTCTTCACAAACATCCTTCGCTACTAGCCTACATTGACGCTGCGGTCATGTTCCTATATTTTCTCTATCATGAAGACTCAGATGATCATATGAGGAGGATGGGCATCCACTCCTCTAGTTCATAGTGCATGCATCCAAGAATGAAGCCTCTCCATTTGGTCTATCCATTGTGCTTTGGGGGTTTCCCTAATGAAGCGCTTGATCTGCCTCCATGACGAGTGATGGACGTCCTTGTTATCCTCTTCATAAGAAGTTCCCTAGTCTCGGACCTCGGGGTTGGAAGGTTCATATGCGGGGAACTCCTCTAGGAACTCATTATCAAGATCTTCATCCAGTGGATGATCAGCTAGGCCAGTTCTCATGCCATACGACTGATCCCCGTCATTGGACTCCACCTTGATGACTTCAGGTTCCATCCTACTGAGGGTCCCACCTATGATTGGGAGCATTGTGGCATAATCAATATGGGTGTCTCCTTCAACGACCACCAGTGATCCCCTAGGAATGACAGCACCATGAACCCCAACGATCCTCACCAATGCGGACCATTCCATTTTGAAGAATTATGCATGTGAAAATACATAGATGTCAGTTGGCATGATTCAATGGATGACATTGAAAATTTCTGTGAAGAAGACTTACATTGATCAAATTGTTAGTCTCTCCCCTTAGCAGTTTCCACTGAAATCCAGAGGCATGGACCCCCATATATGGTTTGGAAGTCCAAGGACTCTAGGAGAACCACCCAGGTTATTATAGTGCTAATAGATTTGGTAATCATCATTACTATAGTTGCAGATCCCATAGCTTTATATATTGTAATGTGGGAGTGGGTTTTGCATATGAGGACCTCCTGCATTGGTCAAATGGTAGTTGATATGGCCAAAGTGACCTAAATGAGGACCACATGAAAATGGTTTAGGGTTTACCAGTAGAGCCTCTGCGAACTCTTCCACCTCCAAGTTTGCGACCTCACCCTCCTCCAGAGGGCTCCATCTACTATCATAATCCACCTAAGAGGACCATATTTATTATTATAGTAAGTGGAATATCTTATTAAATTTGGTGGAAGACAACTACTATGGTTCTGTTTGATTGAGTAGAAAATTCACCTGATCCATCATTAGATGTAGGGTGCCCTAATAGTGCACGAATTTCTTTATCTCAGTGTTGTACTACTCCCCTTTGGCCTGAGATACTGAAAATCCAGCCCTGGAATGACCAATTCCAAAAATATATATTCTGAGATCATTTAGATGGGTCCACATCAAGGAAGGATTGAAGAATTTTTTGTTAACATATAAGATTTTCCATTCCTTCGGGAAAACAGCATCCTCATGAATGAATATATGGTGAATCCGCTACAATGATACTTGAGTGGGTATCCAAGGAAACCTCCTATGTGTCCTTCCATATTACTGACTCTTCTCCTCTTGAATTTCCAGATCCTCCAATGCTTCTTACCTCTCGATCGGTGCAGGTATCACCACTACTATAACCCCGCCACCACAAGAGGTTCTTGTTGCCTTTTGGCCCTGACCTTAAGGTTGAAGAGGCACCTCATCACTAGTACGGGCGGTCTGTCACTTCAACATCTACCCTGGGTAGGCTACCTACAAATTTTTCGCATACTCATTCTCTAGACCATAAAAAGTTGTGGGTGGAGGTAGCTCATTCCACATATTCTCATCCCCCATGTGAACATGAGCCACATCTGCCTCATTACACATGGAGGGACCTTATGGCATACCCCCAGGTAGACTTGCGGGGTCATCCTTTGCATGCACTGAAACTGCCTCACGAATCGGTGTGGGGTGTACAACTCATACAGAGGCTCGCAATCAACTCATACCACCAGAACTCCATCTCGAAAATCCATGAGGTAGGACCGATTGTCCTCCATTCCATGGTCATCATTAGTGATCACACCTATTTGCAATGGTAATGTATGAATGTTGAACTTTACCACCTTCTAGACTCGATTCTTCACCAGTGGTGGGGTTATCTTGGTTAGGAAACTCCCCACCGCATTCAAAATAGCCAGTCGGATGTCGGACCCAGGAAGGGATATGTGGTTAGTGTAGAGACCCGAAGCTTGACGTACATTGACATTACATTACATTTTCAGAATACTTAGTACATAACAAAAACACACACACAAGGATCGTAATAGTTTAGTGTCTTTGGAAACTCAGAATATAATCTTCTAATCCTGGTGAAAGATCTTCAACATCTCCCATAAAGATCTTTTTTTTATACCTAAACCTTTCTTTATATCCTGGGAAAAAGTAAACATAAAAGGGTGAGCTCAAATGCTCAGTAAGGGTAAACAAAAGAAATATCAATCACATCATATACATAAGCACATAACTTTTGTAAATATTAACCTGTAAAAGAGATCATAATTTCATAACTTGGGATAACTCATGGCAGTGAAATGTAATCAAAATAATCATAACATCAAACATTAAACTTTGTGGCATACACACATAATCATATAGAATCATTTCTTGTGAGTCAAGACTCATTGCCAAGACTATCTTAGTGGACAAAGTACCTTTCTGAACCGAGTCACCCTCGTTTCATTCCTGTTTCACTGAACCGGTATAACCTACCATTCCATCCATGTCTATCTCATGAGATATAAAATCTTTACCCAATGCATTGGAGGGAGATATAGGTCCCACCCATCTCATAATGATACCATTCTTATGTGTGCCACAAAATCATAAATCATACATCATTGCATAACCCATGTAATAAAAATGGGAATCTTTATACATCGTGACATCATAAAACAATTCATATAAGATAAAAGATTTCATAAAAATATTTCCATCACAACATAATCAAATACATGTAATAATAGGGATAGAAACAGAACCCTTTATTATCTTAGATGGAAAATAATTTTGATAAAACACTTGAACTTCATTCTTGAGGAAAATATCCTTTCTACTTCAAAAACAATTTTCCTTTCTTAACATGTCATACAATTTTAAACTAAAAGAAGTTGATTAAATATAAACTTGAAAAATTTAAAAGGAAGCTTCTTGGAAATAATGTTTTAAAAATCCATTCATGCCATATAAGTTAAAAAAACATTCTTCTCGTACTTTTGTCGGAAAAGTCAAAAAGTACCTCGTACGAAAAACGACAAAAGATTCCTTTCAAATCTTTTAGTAAAAACTCACCGAAGGGTAAAATTGGATTTAAATAATTTTAGGTGAATGGAAATAATATTACATATTGAGGAAACAGGTATGTGGATGATAAAATACACCCCAGTAAATTCTAAAGTATAAAAAATCTCGGATAAAAATGAGATTGTGACATTTCCCTTACCTTAGGTCCGATTTGCTTCGTAAGTGTCCGAACCTCCTGTATAATGATTTAAATAATTTCATTGACTTGTTACAGAATCATATTCATTGTAATGATATCATATATGGTTCACTTATGACTTTATATTACCCGTTCTTTTGTAAATTCCATGTTAAAGAGTGTTTTGGGTAAAATTGTTTCATTTGTCGTCCGTGTTTTGACTTGTAATTATTCATATGATTACTTAGATCATGATTACTTAATTCCAGAATATAAAACATGATTTATATATATAAATATTCAGAATATACATATATATAATAAATCAGTAAATGGAAAGAAATACACTGTTCATGGAGACGGTAGGCCGTACGTACGCATGAATGCTGTTTTCGTTTCCTTATTGAGTTGAACGGAATTAAGTAGATGACATTCATATATATAGAAATAAATCCAGTATCATTATTATGTCATATATTTCATGATTACTTATTATATATACTTTATAATCATTCATGAATGGTTAAAGTTGAGAATGAATCTCATTGCGTCGTGGAGACGGTAGTCCGTACGTACGCACGAGCGATGATATCGTTCTCATGATCGTGAGACTGTATTGGAGTGTATGTATACTATTTCAGAATCAATATCACTTTAAAATAATAATATATAGTTATTATTTACACCATTATACCCATCCAAGTAAGGTGGTGGTGGAAAATAGATTTCACCACGGCGTGGAGACGGTATTCCGTACGTACGCACGCGCGGTGATTTCGTTTTCCGTAGGATGGATAGATGGTGAAATAGGATTGTTTCATAAATATAATGACATATCCGTATATGAGTGATACTGATGCTATTACTTCATAATGAAAAAACCTAAGAAGAATAAGTGGAAGAAGAAATAAAGGTGAATGAATCGGTAACTGAAATTACCTCTTCTTTGAAGCGCCTCTTTGAGACCTCCTTTTAGGGCACTAAAATTGGTCTTTGAGGAAGAACAGAACCTCTAGGATGTTTCTAGGGAAGTGGAGAAGAGAATTTGGCAGGGGTTGGCCGAGCTTGAAGGCTCAAAGTTGTGTGAGGAAGAGAGGGATGAGGTGCCCTTTTATAAGGGAGGAGAGGGGCTCCATTGGAAAAACTAAAAATATTATTTTATTATAAAGTCAAGTTCGGTTTTAAATAGCTCCAAATTGATTTATTTCTAGGATAAGGTGGGGAAGGGTAGAAATCCTCTCATCCAATAGAATTTATACAAGTTTAGGTTCCTATTTTAACCTTATCATTTAGATTTAACATTAAGTTAAATGATTTTACTTTTACCCTGTCTTCTTGTGTTCTTACACTACGAGGTTAATAAACATACTATAAGAATCCAAACGAACCCCAAATTTTTTATTATTAATATATATAACATAATCTAAGTCATTTGGCCGAACCTTAGATTTTTAGGAATAAAATAACAATTAATAATATAATATTTGTTTTAAAAACTATTTTATGTCAATTTTGACACTATTTAGTAATTGATTTTTGTGAAAATCATAACAGAATGATAAGTTCGAACAAAGTTAATTAAATCAATACTAACATGTTATATTGACCTAGAAAATTATTGTAATTCATAAAAAGTCTTAAATTACATTTATTTTGGTATTTATAACATCAATTATGTCAATATTTCATTAATAAGATAATTACTGCATCATATTTGTGTCATAAATAAATTAAATTATATGATGTCTAAAAATTAAAAATAAAATACCATTATTTAGGAAATATATTTATCTTTCTTATTAATATTTACAATCGAATTTATATTATTTATAACCCAATATTAAAAATGTTTTAGTAAATAAACTTTGATTTTAACTCTTTTAACTTTTCTTTGAATTAAATAATAATAAATGTCCTAATCTAATCCAAGTGGGCCTAAATGGTCATATTCTATTCCTAAGCTTGTTTTTGGTCGAATTACACTTATCCAATAGTATTTGGACATGTTTTAGGGTAATAATAATTTCATTTTTACCCTTAATTACCCTATTTACTTTTAACCATGTTAAATAAAAGTAAAAAGTTACTATTCACCAAAAATTATTTTCATCTCATTGAACCAAATTTTACTTACTGACATCAACCGTGTTTCTCGGAATTTTGAAATTCCACTCACAGAAGCGGTAAAATTATTTTTTATGAAAAATTCGGTTTTTTTAACTACCACTTAGTGGTTTCACTATTCATCAAAAATTGAAAGTTTTTAGAAAAATACCAAAAATTAGGCCTAAGATATATTTGATATTATGAACTAAAAAATTATTTCTATTTCATCAAATTCAAAACATATCAGTTGCATTAATTAATTTAAAAATTAATTCCCGTCGTCAAAACAAAAGACGTGTTTTTAAGAGATAATAACTATCAAAAGATTGACACTTGTTTATAACTGGTTTAAATGTGAAATTACATCTAATGACCAACATTGTATTAAATTGTAAAAATATATTCTAAATATACTTTAAAACCACTCAAATTAATAATTTATCACTATTAATTATTTTGATTGAAAAAGTTGTTTTTAATTAAAATTTAGTAATTTTCACTATTCATCAAAATATGAAAGTTATCCGAAAATCACCAAAATTTCACCCTAAGCTAATTTCGATATTCCGAATCCAAAAATGAAGTCCATTTTAAAAAATAGAATTTAAAAAATTTCAAAAAGTGGTTATTACTATTCATAAAGTCTAGTTTTAATAATATTTTAATAGAATATCGTTGTTTAGCGAAACATGGTGTTGCGTACAACACACGCTATCGTGGAAGGTCGCGATTGCGTGTAATTCAAGCCAGGTCAGAGATGTGTGTTGTGAAAGCTCCTTTTGGTGTAGCGTATAACACAAGACATTAATGAAATTAAAAAGAATATTTTTCATAAAATCTCAGGGTGTTACATTCTACCCCCCTTAAAATGAATTTCGCCCTCGAAATTCGTCGGGGTTATAAATGGTTTACTACTCAAAATTTTCTTTAATAGAAACCCACATCGTAAAAAGGAATACCAAAACCAATATTTAAAAACAAAAGTATGAAAAGTAACAGTTACCCAAATAAACTAATCACTGGGTTTCCACATAGGTGAAAATATGGATATGGAAGAAAAATATAACCATCATGTTCTGATGGAGAGTGGTAGAGAACATGGCTATAGAAAAGCCAACAATCACAAATCCATAAATTTGTGATGATCTAAGGTGCCATCTGATTAATCAGATATAAGAGCACTAGGACAACATTTTTGGTTTTCAAGATCGTTTCCCTAAAGTTGAAGAATTTGAATTAGAATAAATACTTACTTTATTTTGGTACAATCTCATTGCTTTTCGTGCCATGAACAATTTTCACTTCTTCTCTTAAATAAATGAAGTTGAATTTGTTATTCGTGAAGTGTTAGCAGATCATGTGATAGAATGATGGGTCATTCCATCTGTCTCAAACAAAAGGTTAGCAAAAGTTATTAAATATACATAAGTCATTCTATAGTGAGATTAATCATATATGGTTCCTAAAATGGACATATACTTCATATATCATACTTCTTAATATAATAAAACTAGTTTCTACTAACCAGGGATTTTCTGTAGGCCAGTGGTAAGCGATAAAGGCCTATCGCACTTCAGTTGTAAGTTCTATTCCCACAGCCTTGTCCGACGCGATGGGCTATCGCCCGTCCTGCAGGTTGTCCTTTTTCTAAATCTATATTACTATAACATCCCATCAATAAAATCAAAAAAAGTTTTATCGTAACTTATGTCCAACATATTCCATTCCAATCTTTAGGATTATCTAAAATACTTCGGTCCAAGCTCATAGTATAAAGAAAACGATTACTTGAAATGTCGTCAACCAAGCATGTGAATCCATCATTTATCCCCCATATATCTTGTTGGTCACATTCCAATCATGTGAATACCTTAATCATGTATTCTCTGGAAAAATGAATACCCATTAAACCTTAGTGAAAACATGAATGATGTCAAAAGTTAACTCATTCCAAAATCCAAAAATTCTATATACTCAAACCATGATATAACCTTCTCCTTATATCAGTCATGAGCTCATGAATACTATCAAACATTTAATTTTCTCCTTATCCCTTCATTATGCGCATATCATCTACTTTCCAAAAATACTGGTACCATTTATCACATACTTTCAAAACATAAGAAAAGACAACAGTGTAACAATCCTTATATGTCTCTTTATTCCATAGTACCATGAGATTACTTATACAACATTACACGTGATAAACATGTAATCATTCCACTACATTCTTAATCCATTGACCGAGCTTCAACAATTCTTTCATCTCACATATCATTTGTAGTCTCTTCATTATCATCAACATAAATACTACCCATATGACCATACTGGTTCTCTTCATGAGACTTTACCTTAGGGAATTGGTTTCCATAATACCCGTACATTCCACATTTAAAACATTTAACCATTGTTGATGTCATAGCAATACCATTATCCTCATCCCTGGTGTTAACTGAACCTTTTCCATTGCAATTACTAGCTTTGTGTCCTTCTTTTCCACACCCAAATCATCTTCCAGTTTCTTTGAAACATTCTCCTTGATGCCTCTTCCCACATGATTTACATAGGGGAAATTGAACTTTCTTTCCTCTATGATCATCATGAAACTCCATCTTTCTCTTATTAGCCGAGTCAGGAAACTTACCAAATTTTACTTTATTGATCATATTATGAGATTTCTGATTCAGCATAATAATGATGTTTAGACTTCTAAATCCCATTTCATTTTGTTGCTCATGAAGAATATCATTCCATTGTCCATCATATCCTCCATTATCGTGAATCATCTTGTTTCCAGCCATTTTCTAAAACCCAAAAAGAACAGTGTGAGAGGCAAGAATCATAATAAAGGGGGATTAAATTCAATATCTAAAATCTTTGGTTTAATCTAATATCGTTACCATGGTTCTAGGACTATATCCTATACGTATACTTATCCTTAGGGACATCCCTAGACATACCTTAGAAATATCTCTAGGGATCTCACTAACGTTCTCACATCCTAGTTTCCAAAGGTTGACTAAACCATTCCTCTGATACCAACTGTAGAGACCCGAAGCTTGACGTACATTGACATTACATTACATTTGCAGAATACTTAGTACATAACAAAAACACACACACGAGGATCGTAATAGTTTAGTGTATTTGGAAACTCGGAATATAATCTTCTAATCCTGGTGAAAGATCTTCAACATCTCCCATAAAGATCTTCTTTTTTTTATACCTAAACCTTTCTTTATATCCTGGGGAAAAGTAAACATAAAAGGGTGAGCTCAAATGCTCAGTAAAGGTAAACAAAAGAAATATCAATCACATCATATACATAAGCACATAACTTTTGGAAATCTTAACCTATAAAAGAGATCATAATTTCATAACCTGGGATAACTCATGGCAGTGAAATGTAATCACAATAATCATAACTTAAAACATTAAACCTTGTGGCATACACACATAATCATATAGAATCATTTCTTGTTAGTCAAGACTCATTTCCAAGACTATCTTAGTGGACAAAGTCCCTTTCTGAACCGAGTCACCCTCGTTTCAGTCCTGTTTCACTGAACCGGTATAACCTACAATTCCAGCCATGTCTATCTCATGAGATATAAAATATTTACCCAATACATTGGAGGGAGATATAGGTCCCACCCATCTCATAATGAGACCATTCTTATGTGTGCCACAAAATCATAAATCATACATCATTGCATAACCCATGTAATAAAAATGGGAATCTTTAAACATCATGACATCATAAAACAATTTATATAAGATAAAAGATTTCATAAAAATATTTCCATCACAACATAATTAAACCTATGTAATAATAGGGATAGAAACATAACCCTTTATAATCTTAGATGGAAAATAATTTTGATAAAACACTTGAACTTCATTCTTGAGGAAAATATCCTTTCTACTTCAAAAAAAATTTCCTTTCTTAACATGTCATACAATTTTAAACTAAAAGTAGTTGAATAAAAATAAACATGAAAACTTTAAAATGAAGCTTCATGTACTAAATGTTTTAAAAATCCATTCATTCCATATAAGTTAAAAAAACATTCTTCTCGTACTTTTGTCGGAAAAGTCAAAAAGTACCTCGTACGAAAAACGACAAAATATTCATTTCATATCATTTACTAAAAACTCACCGAAGGGTAAAATTGGATTTAAATAATTGTAGGTGAATGGAAATAATATTACATATTGAGGAAATATGGATGTGGATGATAAAATACACCCCAGTAAATTCTAAAGTATAAACAATCTCGGATAAAAATGAGATTGTGACATTTCCCTTACCTTAGGTCCGATTTGCTTCGTAAGTGTCCGAACCTCCTGTATAATGATTTAAATAATGTCATTGACTTATTACAGAATCATATTCATTGTTATTATATCATATATGGTTCACTTATGACTTTATATTACCCGTTCTTTTGTAAAATCCATGTTAAAGAGCGTTTTGGGTAAAATTGTTTCATTTGTCATCCGTGTTTTGACTTGTAATTATTCATATGATTACTTAGATCATGATTACTTAATTCCAGAATATAAAACATGATTTATATATATATATTCAGAATATACATATATATAATAAATCAGTAAATGGAAAGAAATACACTGTTCATGGAGACTGTAGGTCGTACGTACGTGTGAACGCTGTTTTTGTTTTCTTATTGAGTTGAACGGAATTAAGTAGATGAAATTCATATATATACACATAAATCCAGTATCATTATTATGTCATATATTTCATGATTACTTATTATATATACTTTATAATCATTCATGAATGGTTAAAGTGGAGAATGAATCTCATCGCGTCGTGGAGACGGTAGTTCGTACGTACGCACGAGCGATGATATCGTTCTCATGATCGTGGGACTGTATTGGAGTGTATGTATACTATTTCAGAATCAATATCACTTTAAAATAATAATATATAGTTATTATTTACACCATTATGCCCATCCATGTAAGGTGGTGGTGGAAAATAGATTTCACCACGGCGTGGAGACGGTATTCAGTACGTACGCACGCGCGGTGATTTCGTTTTCCGTAGGATGGATAGATGGTGAAATAGGATTGTTTCATACTTATAATAACATATCAGTATATGATTGATATTGATGTTATTACTTCATAATGAAACAGCCTAAGAAGAATAAGTGGAAGAAGAAATAAAGGTGAAAGAATCGGTAACGGAAATTACCTCTTCTTTGAAGCGCCTCTTTGAGACCTCCTCTTAGGGCACTAAAATTGGTCTTTGAGGAAGACCAAAACCTCTAGGATGTTGCTAGGGAACTGGAGAAGAGAATGTGGTAGGGGTTGGCTGAGCTTGAAGGCTCAAAGTTGTGTGAGGAAGAGAGGGAGGAGGTGCCCTTTTATAAGGGAGGAGAGGGGCTCCTTTGGAAAAACTAAACATATTATTTTATTATAAAGTCAAGTTCGGTTTTAAGTAGATCCAAATTGATTTATTTCGAGGATAAGGTGGGGAGTGGTATAAATCCTCTCATCCAATATAATTTAGACAAGTTTAGGTTCCTATTTTACCCTTACCATTTAGATTTAACATTACGTTAAATAATTTTACTTTTACCTTGTCTTCTTGTGTTCTTACACTATAAGGTTAATAAACATACTATAAGAAGCCAAACGAACCCCAAATTGTTTATTATTAATATATATAACCTTATCTAAGTCATTTGGCAGAACCGTAGATTTTTAGGAATAAAATAACAATTAATAATATAATATTTGTTTTTAAAACTATTTTATGTCAATTTTGACACTATTTAGTAATTGATTTTTTTGAAAATCATAAAAGAATGATAAGTTCTAAAAAAGTTAATTAAATCAATACTAACATGTCATATTAACCTATAAAATTAGTGTAATTCATAAAAAGTCTTAAATTACATTTATTTTGGTATTTATAACATCAATTATGTCAATATTTCATTAATAAGATAATTATTGCATCATCTTTGTGTCATAAATAAATTATATTATTTGATGTCTAAAAATTAAAAATAAAGTACCATTATGTAGGAAATATATTTGGCTTTCTAATTAATATTTACAATGGAATTTAACTTATGTATAAACCTATATTAAAAATGTTTTAGTAAATAAACTTTGATTTTTACTCTTTTAACTCTTCTTTGAATTAAATAATAATAAATGTCCTAATCTAATCCAAGTGGGCCTAAATGGTCATATTTTATTCCTAAGATTGTTTTTGGTCTAATTACACTTATCCAATAGAATTTGGAAATGTTTTAGGGTAATAATAATATCATTTTTACCCTTAATTACCCTATTTACTTTTAACCGTGGTAAATAAAAGTAAAAAGTTACTATTCATCAAAAATTATTTTCATCTCATTGAACCGCATTTTACATACTGACATCAGTGGTTTTTCTCAGATTTTTGAAATTCCACTCACAGAAGCGGTAAAATTAAGTTTTATGAAAAATTCAGTTTTTTTAACTACCACTTAGTGGTTTCACTATTCATCAAAAATTAAATGTTTTTAGAAAAATACCAAAAATTAGGCCTAAGCTATATTTGATATTATGAACTCAAAAATGATTTCTATTTTACCAAATTCAAAACATATCATTTTCATTAATTAATTTAAAAATTATTTCCCGCCGTCAAAACAAAAGGCGTTTTTTTAAGAGATAATAACTATCAAAAGATTGACACTTGTTTATAACTGGTTTAAATGTGAAATTACATCCAATGACCAACATTGTATTAAATTGTAAAAATATATTCCAAATATTCTTTAAAACCACCCAAATTAATAATTTATAACTATTAATTATTTTGATTGAAAAAGTTGTTTTTAATTCAAATTTAGTAATTTTCACTATTCATCAAAATATGAAAGTTATCCGAAAATCACCAAAATTTCACCCTAAGATAATTTCGATATTCCGAATCCAAAAATGAAGTCCATTTTGAAAAATAGAATTTACAAAATTTCAAAAACTGGTTATTACTATTCATAACGTCTAGTTTTAGTAATATTTTAATAGCATATCGTTGTTTAGCGAAACTTGGTGTTGCGTACAACACACGCTATCGTGGAAGGTCACGATTGCGTGTAATTCAAGCCAGGTCAGAGATGTGTGATGTGAAATCTCCTTTTGGTGTAGCGTATAACACAAGACATTAATGAAATTAAAAATAATATTTTTCATAAAATCTCCGGGTGTTACAGTTAGGGTATTTATAGGTTCCCATATGAACCTCTATATGCCCAAAAAGAAGATAGATTGGCCTGCACACCCAATGTGGATTCTTCCCCTCACTAATATGACACAATATGTTGTATAGAATAACCATAACTATAATACCTAGATTGATCCATTCCCCCATCGCCAACATGGAATCCATGATCAACATGCTCGACCCTACTCCGATGTTCATATCCCTTACTAGAAATATCCTGCTAGGAATGAGTGCTCAGATGAACATAGACAACCTAACCACTTGTTGCTGCTCAGTACTGACACCGAACCCCGATGTCCTCCACTAGCTATCCTCCAAGAGGTTCCTGTAAGAGTTATCTTTGCGAAGCTATACCCCTTTTTGGTAATTAGGAGGCCTCACAAGAAACTTTCCATCTAAAGGGGAATGCAATAACCACCTGAACCAAAACTTAATGTAGACATCCCTCACTGACTGCTTATCATCCCCTAGCACTATGTCTATCAATGACTTTTCCAACAGCGACATCTACTCCAGGCCCTCCCATGTATTTTCTGTGAGGATTAACTCATCATACATCTCCCCCAATATCGAAATCCTTAGGATTTTGTGAAGGTCCCAGAGGCAGCAACCAACCTCCCCATGGTGAAGTTGTAAAGTTTTTTCCCTCGACAACCACCTACCAAACAACTCTGTAATAAGTTTCATCAGCTGTTAGATACATAATTGGGAGGACCATACTGCCTCATACAAGCCCACTCACCTCAATTCTACCCCAAATTCTCTATAGGAGAAACATAACAAGTAGGCCCATGCCCATTCATCTATAAAATTTCTCCCTCGACAAAGATCCCACTCATTGGTCCACCCCCTCTACAGGTTCCCCAATGATGCCTTCCAGATTGTGTTGTACTATAGAAGAGATACCTCTAGTTGAAATGCCTTCCTATAAACATTACTAACATGGTTATACAAGAAGTCGACATTGACGAGTGTATGATCCTCCCTAGTATGACTGTCGGCCACCCTAAACCACTGGTGCTGGCACGAAGTACTCCTAAACAAATAAGTCGGCCCATACCTACTTGCTTCAGGAATGAGAACATCATCCCTCCTACCAAAACCATATAGTGTATGTCTTTTTATTAGAGGGTAGTTCTTTTGGATATGTAATAATAGCTCCTCTAGGGAAACATGGTCCAAATGGCTCCATACACATTTTCTAATGCCCTAATTATCCATCATATCTTCCCTCTTGGAAGCATCTGTATGGACCCCCTTCATAGCTTCTTGGTGATCCATTCAACCTCAAAACATTATAAGTTTGTGTCCTGGATCGCAAATCTCGGTCATAGAGATTGAACATAGGGTGGGATCATATAGATAGGTCACATAGCCCTACCTCAGACCTCACAGGCACAAGCCACAGAGCACGCAATCGTATAATCATAAGACTCAATGTGAACTACAGAGAAAAGAGGGACCAATTTGAAAAGAGTGGTCACAAAACATGAGGAGCTTTGAAAATCGAAATCCCAAGCACAAAAATGAGGATATAAGTAAGTAAAAAATAGGGGTCATCCTACCCTATTTATAAGAGACCACCCCAAAGGGTCGCGGAACACCTAGTCGTGGAAAGCATCATAGTGTTCTCAAACCACATATTGCATATCCACATCGTGATACTACTTCACAATCTGGATTTGCGATTGATTAAATATTTTGGTGATCTACCCTCACAATTTTACCCTAATTTTCTCCTCAACTCCATGTTTTAGGGGGTCATTTTTGGGTCCAAAATGTGTGCATAGGAAAAATATTCAAAGGGAACACAAAAGCCAACAGGGCTTCATCGATAATCACCTTCACAGAGCCCTTCAACATCACTGCCTTCATAGATCCCCTCAGCACTACGGCCAGCACAATGCCGCATCCCACTCTACGGTCAATCCGTAGAAAAGAGGCTGAAGACTCTACAATTAAAATGCAACTGACGGAATCCCTTTCACTGTAGAAATAATAGGATCACCTCTATAATCCCTTAGAAATTGATGGAAGTCTCTAGGAGCATCGTAGAGGGAATTAGGGAGGCCTCTGTGCCGAGGAGAAAATGATGGTCAACTCCACGGTTACGATAAACTTGACACAATCATCTTCTGATTGAAATGCACCCAAAGCATCACAACGTGCTCTCAGAGTTTCACTCCACCTCTCGCCTATAAATACTAGGCTTCCCTAAGACCCAAAGAATGGATACCCCAACATTTTCTCTTCTCATCTCTCAAACCGTGAATCAACCTATGTTCTGTGGAGAATTGAGAAGGATGAGATCTTAAAATTATTTCATCTTTTCTATGTACCATTTCCTTAGCTCAAATAAAACCCCACTTCAATCAGGAATTCCATTTGCGAAGCCCATGGGATATTAAAAATGAAGGATCTCCCAAAGGGAACTCGGGTCTTCGTGAAGCAACCATCCTTCCCAAAGTAGCTTCCATGCACATGTGGCCTCCATGCTAAGGCAGGATCACTATTCTATATAATGAAAATCACATTGTAGTGTCACTCTTTGCAAGGCACCCATGCACAGTGACGTCCTACACTGTGAAACCACTTTCACTTCACTAAGAACCCTTTATATGCATCTACCCCCCACACCTAGGCTAGGGTACACTACTTCACAAACAATACCACTTTTTGGAGTCTCTTTACTCTGTAGAGCACAAAAGCTTCGCAAGGTCCCTTCCTATGAACAATTTTTCTTCATAGACCCTTCTCCCATATGCCCCACTAGGTTTGAAAGAATTGATTTCAAGGTCCCTTGTGTGGTGATTCATATTGCATTTCTTATCCTCACACTTCTTTGAATAGGCATGATAACCTCCATTTCTTCTTCCTAGAGCCAGGCTAACATGATCCTCTCAATTGATCACTCCACAAACCTATCTCCACACAATAATATTGGTGCCTTCCCATCACCATGGTTTAAAGCACGCCATTTATGTAAGTCCTAGGGGTGAAGAGTGCACCCTCATCATCTGAGATACAAAATGCTAAACTGCCAAACACCAACGTCCATAGCACATGATGTTAAACTATAGCCTCGCCCCATGAAATATAAAAAGGGTGCCCCGCCTTGAACATTTTCCTCACCCACTAGTCTCTATGGGAGTGAGTTATTCCCCACATGTTATGAGATCCTCCTTGCATGGAACGACATCTATCCATGGGGAAGCGAAACCATCTTGGTGTAAGGGTCTAGAATTTCTTACAAGAGGTAGAATTATTTCTATTCAAATATTCTACCATGCATAAAGACTATAATAGAGATGGACATAGGGACCTTCGTTACCTCATCACCATCACTTTGGGATTTATCTCCATCGGGGATTAATGCTAGAGTAAGTCCAAGTCTCCATATCCCTAGAATACAAACCAGGAACAATCAACTTATTCCTCTTTGTTCCACTATCCATGCATTATCCATGCTCTATTCCCCACAAATGTACCTTTCACGACATGATCATCAAGCCTTTGATACCTCTTATATCTCAAAATGAGAATGAATCATGTGGGATTATTGTAAGCATAAACCATGGAATCCCCCTTGGGTGGCCCTAGTGCATAATCCACATCCAATTGCTATTGAAATATGTTGACTTTGATCCGATATCATTTCTAGAAAGGTATGTAGAAAGGATTCCTTAGTGGTCTCCAAACTTTTTTCGGGCCGCTAAGTACGCATAACCCCAACATCATCTTCAGGTCATCTTGATTTGCACAAACCCTGATTCTATCCCCCATCCTGAACTATGTGGACTTTGATTCCATGCAATGGGGATATGTAGGAAGATTCCCCAAGGTTCAATCACATTACTCATGCATCATCCTGGCATCTCCCATTATCCTTTCTGTTCTGAAAAGTTCATGCCCCAACCCAAAGGTTCCACATCCTTCAATTCCCATCTGTGCATCCATTCTCATGTCCCACATCAACATGTGTCCCATTACCCCATACATAGATACGTGGGAATTGATTCCCTACAATGGGTATATGTAGGAATCCTCCCTGAAGTTCAAGCCCAAGGAAACCATCAGTTTCACGGCGGTTCCATCTCATTTTTCATCCCCTTCACTCAACTCTCCATCATCCATCCGGATTATTACTTTGGCCACAACATCCTGGTAGAATCATGCCATTTCTTCAAGAAAATATCCTTGAATAAGTCCCAAACAATCCATAACCATCCAACCAAGAGTGCGCCTCTTGTGATAGGCCTCTATCCATGTGTAATCCCCAGAATGTCTCCAGGTCATTCTCTTTTGTGTACACCTCGATTCATGACCCCTTTGAACTACATTGGTTTTTCTACCTAATGTTTACACTGGGTACATAGGAAACCTCCCTAAGATTCAATCCTAGCCAATGATAAACCTTGGTGTCGCCCTTTTTGGGGTTCTCTTTCCTTTCTCTACCATGAGTAGTGTCCAGATCATCCTTCATAGTGTGACATATTCCCCCATAGGATACACAACCTCCGATCCCCCCTCATTGGGTGTTATGATACATACCTATGGTAAACCATCCAGGTCCTCCATCATAGGGATGTACCAATCTGATCTGTCTCTATGGGATGTTGTGATCACTCTCATGCCATCTTCTCAAGACGTTAAACTCATAACATACCCTATGTCAAACATTAGAAGATGAGGAAAATCTCAGCAACATGCCTATAGAATATAATTCCCCGCATTCGAAATGGGATCCCTTGTGCTTTCACACCCTTAAGAAGCCCTTATCGTAAGGGGAATACACTCAGACACGTTAGTGTTTCAACATCCAGACATGCTAATGGTTTCCAACATGACTACTCCCCCGATCGAAGTTTGGTGCGCTAACATGACCACTTCGAATAACCTGGCAGAAGCAGTGTAATTAATCAGCGTCAAAAATGATTTGGAACTGGGAATAGTTTCATGAACAATGTCTTAATATTAATGGGATACCTAGACTAGGCGATGAATTCCAAGGAGAAATCCAAGAAAGGAAGATCTGATATCCCTTCATCCCTTTTCGATCAAGGAGAAAAAGTCCCTAAATAAGCGATGAATGTTTCCCACCTTTGGAAAATTAGAAGATGGGGAAACAATGTATCATGTCCTCATGGATGGATCCTCACCCCAGAAAAAGTGTCGGACACAATATTATTATAATAAAATCTTATAGTAATAATTTTTGTATAATAATAATAATATTATAATAACACTATTTAGATTATAATAAAATTATTATAATGTTTATTATTATTAAACCTTACCAGAAAAAAACTATTACCATTATATAAAAACCAGAAAACATAAATTATTGGCAAACCCACAAAAATAATTTCAATCTATATGAAAACATCATATAGTCATATCTTGGCCATTTGATGTTGGATTTAAAATCTGTCTGCAGTGAAGGGACCGTATTAACACCCTATTTATATTTTATGAAACTTTAATGTTTTATTGGCTTAAAATAAACATGTGAGCCTCTGATACCACATGAAGGAAATGGAAATGCAACAAAAACCCCAAACAGGTGGGATTTTAAATTCTTCCACCCACGTCCGACCTAATCTTTTCAACATAAGAGAATAGCTATGCTGTTTAAGGGAAGCATAATGCACGAACAGTTTAAATCACAGATATAAAACAATAAAATACATTCTTAACATAAAACTACACACATGACATCTACTCATCATTGGTAATCACTACTCGAAGAATCCGAAGCTGAATTCCTCTAGATCATCCACGTGTACTTTTAGAAATCAATGGGAGCACTGATCATTGAATTCTAGGTTCTATCACAGAGATTCAACGACACCATAAATGTTTCGACGATCACACTATGGCTTCTCTTTTGATTCCTAATAGAGAGATTGATTTGAGCTCCTTGGTCATAGAGCCTCTCTCTCTAGAACATTGGATATAAGGAGGAGTGATAAATACATTGAATTGTCCCTAGTGGGGGGGTCTCCTCTTTTATATATATATATTTTTAATGAAAATACACAATATTTCCTCTCTGGACCCCAACTACTTAAAGCACAATAAATGACATGTAATGACTTCTGAACTGAGTGATAAATAGTGTTATCCGTTTCCTGTAATAAATTATATATATTACATGATTATAAATGAGTCATTAACTAAACTCATCATTCCCACAAATATTATTTGAACCGATAATTTATTAAACTAATATTTTCAATTAATAATTTTCATGTATTTACATAAAAATTGAAAATAAATTTAATAAATAAATTCAATTCCAATTATTCATAACATGAATAACAATAATTTTTTCAATGGAGATCATTTTACCATGGATTATTCCTAGAACACAGTGCTAGGGCCCATCATGTCTAAAAATCCTATTCAACTGAATAAGGAAGCATCTCAAATTCTTTATTGTGTATGACCCAATAAGACCTTATCTTGATATAAGTGAATATTATTTATAGTCCAAGAGTGGGATCTAGAAACCCATCATGTCCCTTAAATAGAAAAGGATTTTCACATCAGTGACCACCAGCCTATGAACACGTACTGTGTAATATAATCTCTTTGTCATTAATATATCGTAAATCATGATGTACACCTGGGTCATTGTTCTTTCCTTTATTTATTGTTTCTTGTTACAACTAGAAATATTTACCCTTACCATCCATGGACATGGTCTTATGAAGGTACTACCATCCTTATCAACATGCCCTGAGATATTTACTTTCATAACTCAGAAGCGAAAAATCCATTATTGACCATTCAACCAATGCCATGCCATAAATGATGCACCCAACACAAACTACCTCACCACAATTTCAACGTCATGGTTTTCATGTTGTATCAAAGTACAAGATCAAATGAAATACACTCGAAATGATTGCAAGTATGGACAATATTACACATGATCGTATATAAGAACAACCAAAGACACCTGAAACATGTGGTGTTCCTATTGGAGGGTCTTTACGTATGATCTCACTAATAGAGATCACCAATGGTAAACTTCCTGGGAAGAAGCCTCAATTTTTATTATCCCCAATCAAATAATTGACAAAAATCTATTGTGTCTAGTCAATAAGATTTATCTAGACCATATAAATCTAGTTTAAGATTAATTTTTTAGTATCTACAGGTTCTCATTATATCATAGGGTATGCTATAACCTTTCAATATGACAATTAATATAAAAAAATTATCATTTCTATAGTGGATGTAAAACATTATTTACAATAATAGTAATATGACATCACGTATAGCTAATTGTATACCCAATTTAGTATTCAACAACATTGAATACTTGGGTCTAGAGAACCCACTATTTTATCACCCTCTGAACTCTTCCCAATCCATAGCTTCAATCTCCCCTATTGGCCTCATGTTTTTAATTAGGGCCCACAAATTTTTATCATCTCCCTCTAACTGGTAAACATCCATGGTGACTTTCTCTTATTAATAAGAATACTGTACATAAATCATCTTCTCAATTGATCTTATCCACTATTTGGAAATCAATGGTTAGGTAGATCCACTGAACATTTGTGGTCTTAGATGCATAAAGGACTCAACAGAATGTTGTTCTCTTATTGTTGAAATGAAACTCTCATCTTTATTCTTTTTATTTCATATATTTTGATTCATTTGATTTATCATTCTTTTGAATGTCTCCATTCCGGATTCCATCAGAGGGTCGTCAGGAAATGGGCCATTGTCGTCACCCTTTTCACGTTTCCTCTTATTTCCCACCATTTTCTTAAAGAGTAACTACTTAGTGAAAAATTTGTTTCATTTAAGAATATTAAAACATTAAGGAATTTTTATGTATTCAAATAAAAGTCTTAATCACATTATTCATTATCAAAAATCACATTTTCTATAAATCCCTCATAATTGTTCAAACAAACTTTGGATTAACCAAACATATACCGCATGACTATCAAACCAAGAGTATAGAAATGACCATTCTCTTGTACCAAAGACCATTCAGGTCTATCTCAATGTTTTGTTTTCAAGTTTTACCCTAGGTACATCTGTGGAAGAGCCACATCCACTTGTTCGTATCCAGAAATGGACTTATTTGCTCAGAAATCACATATATAATTTTTCACAAAAATACCAAGAAGTTTTCAAATATATAAACATTTCTATATGGTTCTTCTTAAATATTTCATATCCTAATTTCCAAAAATATCTAAAATATCCTTTGATACTAACTATGGTATCCTGCCTTTTTATTACTGAACATTACATGGAATTTTACAAACGGAGGATCTTTTAATGTTTAGAGTCTTGGAAATAAGGTACCTAATACCTGAAGAAATAAAACTTTCTTATATTCCACATGAAAGTATTCTTCAAGCTTTATCCTACATAAAATTATATCATCTCATAACCTTGGAAAATACATCAATGGAAAGGGTGGGGAGAAGGCCTAGTAAGGGAAAATAAGTGAAGTAGTTTACATGCAAACTTGAGAGATATAAATAAGAACATCAAGAATTTTATAAATGCATGAAAAATAGGAATATCATAACAATAATAACATGAATCATAACTTGAAAATTTGGTTAAAACATTTAATTTATAAAATAATAATAATATCACCAATGTTCATCCCCATGGCATTATTAAAATTACAAACGTTATTCAATAAGTTATCATAAAACTTATCGTCTCTAGAGATTAATTTCTTTATTCAAGGAATTGGATCGTTAATAGGACACAAAATTAATATGTATTTATTTTCATGTGATTCACATATATCATAATCAAGTATTTCATCAATAACCAAAATAGAATAGAAGAAATGGATTTAATATCAAAATCAGGGCATTTAAAAACTGATTAAAAATATTATAATTATGTCATTTATAACCAAAAAAAAGTGAATGATGGTTTTATTTATGTCAATTATAGAATAAAATAAATTATTTTAATGTATTTATTAATACATATAGAAATTAAAGAGTTTTGGGTATTCAAATTAATAAAATAATATAATTCCATGATAAAAAAGATAGATATTTTGAGATGAAAATCTTCAGCATTATAGGAATGAATCATGGTTTTATATAACATTAAAAAGAGGAGGGTTAGGGGGACCCATTCATAAAAGGAACATAATATAGTAGAGGGACATAAAAATGGAAATAAAACCATGGTATGGAAATTTTAATGAAATACCACATAATAGAGAACATGAAAGGAAAAGAGAAGTTGAGAATTCCCTTATATTTAAAAGTAACTACTAAAATCCAATAGTAGGGACCTCGGGAGATTAAGGGAACCTTGGGAGGAATACTTGGGAGGTAATAATGTAAAAACATCATGGATAAAGATTTTTTAATAAAAGGAAATAAAGGAATGAGTGGGTATTTCTAGTAAAGGATAAGGAGTTTTTTATTAATTCCAAAGGACTCCTTATTAGTGGTATTTGAAAACCCATGGGTTATACCATGGAATTTCCACATGGTATTGGACACTTGGAACACCTCATATAATATTTTGATTGAAAATTGTCGACCATAATCTTATCTAACTCATTACATAATTATGAAATAGTTATGATGTCATTAAACATACTTAAAACTCATAAGTAAATTTTTACTATTCATTTAAAATACAACTATTTCAGAAAAATACCAAAAAATCACCCTTACCATTTTTATACTTTTAGATTAAAAAAATTAACTCCATTTTATAAAATTAAATTTAATTTTAAATTAAAATAAATAATTAAAATATTAATTCTTAACTAATAATTTCTAAAACATTTCATTACTTATACTGTGATATAATTGCATCACATTACCATTTTAGATGACTAATATATATTTATACTTACTTATATGAAGTTACTATTCCATTGGAAAATTTAATATTTATAAGGGTAACATTACTATTCCAAATTTTCATGTTGATATTTACTAAAAAAAATTGATCTTATTGTACTCTAAATATCTTAGAAATAAAAATTGTGAATATATGTCTTTTGAAAATCATTACACTTAATTAATTATTTAATAATTCCTAAAATTTTCTACTATTTATAAAAAACACTATTAATCAAGAAAACACTATTTGTCCAAAACTATTTGTAAAAAAACAATTCTTCAAAAAATTGAAACTTCCTGAAAAACTACTAAAAATTAACACAAGATTAATATTGACATTAGAAATTCAAAAATAATCTTTATTTAAACATAATTATTCTATAAATATGAAAAATGTTATAAAACATCAATTTCTACTTATAAAATCAATTTATCAAATTTTCCACTATTAAACAGATATCTTATTAAGAAAAAATATTCTTAAAATGGAAACGATGATGTAAACATTCTATTTTTACAAAGGGATTAGACAAAGTAACTAAGGCCTCATTACATAACCCCTAATAACACCAACATATTACCTAAGAGTAAGGTGTGTATTGGTGATAGAATCTTGGGGTGGCTCAGAAAACCTTTCCCAAGTGGTGATTTCTATCAACACGATCTTCTCTCATAAGAGATTTTGTTCAAGCTTAACACATTGCATCATGGATTGGGATTTTTCCATTGCAAATCCAAGTGAGGATACCTCCTTCTCAGGCCCGAAAAATGGGCATTGTATGGAAAAATTCTTCTGGTAGAAGTCATTGGCTCCTCTTTCTATATTAATTATCCATTATCATTTCTATTTATAAATAATAATTATAAAGTCAAATATCATTAGGGTTTTCAACAGTAATATTAACTAATGGTCATAAAATGGTCAAAACATGAAGGATATATTTGAAATATACTTTTATTTTTTTATTTATTATGACATAGAAATACATAAATTTTTAGGAAACATAATATTATTCAAAAAATTCTTGTCAATAAAACATTTTTAACATCAAATGATTTTAATCACTTCCCTTTAAAATTAATTATTTATATTCTAACAATTTAATTTAATTAACCCATTTATAATATTTAATTTCAATTTTATAAAAAAAACTAATTCTTTGAAATTGATAATAAAAATAATATATATTGAATAAAAATTAATATTTTTATAATAAATCAATTTAATTAATTATTATCTTTTTATTTCATTCCTTATATTATTTATTATATATGTAATATAAAAGTCTTCCTTTTTCACAAAAAATTACACAAATTCAATGTACCTATTGGTTATAAGTATATGAAACAATAATATATCTGATCGATATATTTTCAGTGGTTATATTTATAATGGTCATAATAAATTCGTATATATATATTTACATACATCCTTAAAATCATTATTCATATTCTCGAATTCATTTTTCAAGATGATTATTATATTTATTACATACCTTATTATTTATTTAGTTATCACTAGAGGTTTTATCTTTATGGAATATCCAGATGATGGAAATTTCAACAGTGTAGTAGTTTGATTCAGTTATCGTTTAATTACTTTAGTAATTTTATTAATTATGTTTCATTTAATTATCTCATTATATATTTCATTTTATAATAAATATTCTACCATAATGTAATAATAAATTATTTACATTAGTTCTATATTCTATTTTTCAAGACATTGAAAACATATGATTTATTTAAAGGTAAAATATATATTAAAAAATTAGGTGTTACAGCTAATGGATGAGAATTTTCAAATCTATCCAAATCTTTTATATATTTTATTAAAAGTTACATTCCTAATTATTTATGAATATTTGAAGAAAAAAATTAATTGATACTTAATCATAAAATATTATATAAAAAATATATTCTTTAAAAAAAATAATTATTACATTCACAATAGAACCAAATTACAAAAATATGAAATAAAAATGATAAAAATAATGTCATCCTAGGGGATTTACTTCACTAAAAGAAAAATTTTGTGTTAAATTTTTATGTCAAATGATAGGTGAATTACAGTATTAAGGCCATCATAACGTAGGGGTAAGAATTAATTTTGGCACCTATTTTGATATAGTGATTCCAAAAAACCACAAATCTTTATCCACTACATATGAATTTGATAAATTTAACCAAAATCATTAATAAATAGTAAAAATTCTATTACATCCTGGCTCATCTTACCACTAAACTGGTAGCTAGACTGGTGGGTCCTATGACTTCATGAATGTCTCCATAAATGCTAGAGGTTGCTGACTAGTAGAGACAGACTAGGATGTATCTGTGGGGAGACTATGACCTCATAGATCAAATGTGCACCGTGGTATAAGAATAATTAAATAAAAGATAGTAAAATAAGTAAAAAATTATCAATAAAGAAGTAGAAGACAAATAACAACAATTTAATAAATTTGGTCATTTCCAGTGGAATGACAACCCAAGCAGGGTGTGAGACATAATCTCTGTAATATGGCACTGTCAGTATCGTTCCCAATCTAGAAAATGTAATATAAATCAATAAGTCTTCCAAATAATATAGATTCATAATGACAAAAAAAATTAATAATAGAAATTTGGTTAGGGTTCTTAAATGGGCATATATCCCATACAACCTCCTTCAGCCTAAGCAGTAAGTTATAAAAGATGTACATGTGAAAGAAAAATATGTGTGCCAATTCTAAAAGTAAACAAGGAAACTCAAAGAGGTTAACCCCCAAGATTGTTATTAGCCATGGGGTCTAATTACCTTTTCATCACAAAGTGTTCTAATAAGAATGGGTGAAAAGTTTCAAGTGCGTGTCCTAATATATATAGAAGTGTCACGACCCAACCTGTACAGGGGATCAAGCCGAAACTACCCCCAAACCCACCTCCATAGGTTTGGGGATGGAGGCCAGTGCCGAAGACATAACAAACTTGGAGAGGCCTTTGCCTAAGAACCCATACACACAGACGCAACCAACTCACTGAAAAAGTGCGGAGGGAAAAGAAAACAAGATACAACAATGATATACATATAAACCACAAACATGAATCTACCTATTAAAAAATTTAAAATAAATGGGGAAGGTAAAAAAAATACATTCCCAACCAGAAAAGTGTAAAAGCCTGGCAACAGGTGTAATATCAAAATTGATGAGAGAGCCGCATTCCTAGATCCCAAAAAATGACGACTGCACACGGTTCAAGAACCCTATATCCCTATTCTCCTCTAATGTCATGATAAACTTGTCTGTCTTCTACAAGAGTACACTGAGTGTAGGAAATACCCACATAGGGGTGAGTATAAAAATATACAATAGGATGTCCCGAAGTCTCAAGGAAGCAACAAGTGAGGTAGTTAATAGAGAATCTTTTGATATAACAATGTACAGTAAAAGACTATAAATCAACCTAACAAAGAAGTGATGTAAGCTTGTCCTAAAATAAGGATATAGAAATGTTGAGAAGATGAACGTCTTGTCGAGTCTTCTCAACCTAATGTAGGAGAGTTGACTTGTCTAACCACAACAATCTAGACACAGAAAGAAGGTGGCATACCATGTGTGTCTTTGCATCTCCTAGAAGGATAGAAACCTAAACCCAAGGAGTGGTTACTACAAATAGGATATATATATATATATATATTCTCAAACAATGAATAAAAAATGAGAGAGTAAGGGGACATTCATATCAATAGCTCGTCCTAGTAAAAGAGTATCCAACCATTCTAGAAGTAACCAGCATCAATGCCCAACATCCCACACATCAATCCTGAACTACAAGTCAAAGGGGATCAATCACCGCACCTTGATACTATCCACTTTCAGAGGCTCTGTGTTGTTTGTACGGTTTTAGGTAACATCACAAGGATACGTCTTGGAGGGAAAAGATAACCTCTTTCTTGAGAGTCCAAAGTCACATCGAGTACATCTCGTCACTATTCCACACATTATAGTGATCATGTTAGAAATTTTTGAACACACTACCTAGCCCTATTGGAGGGTATGATCATAAGAGTAATAGGTGAACCCACTGCCCAGCCTAACAGGAGGGTAAGCTTGAAATATTGAATGATGAACCTCACTACCCAGCCCCGCTAGAGTGTAAGTCATCAAATAATAACTAGTGAACCGCACTCCCAACTACTCTGTAGGGTAAACCCGAAAGAGAAAATGATGAACCTCACTACCCAGCCTTACTAGATGGTATGTCCTGATGTGAGAACAGCGAACCTCACTACCTAGACACACTAGAGCATAAGTCGATACTTCTCTTGTGATTCAAAAACCATTACTTCCATCACATTCATCATCAAGTGTCACCTTAAATAGGCATCATTCCTAGAATATCAAGTATCACATCAAATAGGCATCCCACTCAAAACATCTCACATCGTACCTTGAAATCCACCATGGATGGAACTATCATGTTCCACGCATAAAACACATAGGATATGCTACTCATGAGACACAATCCATGTTCAAAAGAAGGAGATACATGAGGTAGAAGATTCATAAAGTGGTACATGACACATGTGGGCCCCACAGAATGTGTGACCCCACCTCATCATCTGGTCGTGTACCCAGTCGTACTCGGGTACTAAACTATGATCATGTACCCACAAGTTGTGCCAGTGTACTCTCAGAGTACACGATGCCTCTAGCCAGAATGTTGAAGAGTGTGCATTGCTTGTTACTGATCTGAAGGATGAAAATGTACGTCTATCGACAAGAGTATTTAAAATGGACATGGATAACTGAACAAATCACATCATTGAAACCATTGAGGAAAAGTGGACATGATCGACTATTCATTTGCTTAAAACGGACTCCCAGTGAAGAAGCAGCATTCCAACATGCTAGGCACAAATAGTTCCCCATGGGGCCCAAATCTTTATCCTGAACCAAATCATATGGATCCTGTCATTGTGATACCCTTAGAAAAAGACATAGGATTGGATATTCATTTATCAAAAGTGGACATCTGGTTAAAATGGTGCTTTTCACCCAAAACGCTCGATCGATGATCAATCACTACAGATCAAGAAAAGGATACACACATCCAAATAGATCAAACCATTCTGATCCTTTCAGAAAAACACTCATGGTAGACTATTCACGTTCTCTAAATGGACTTCTGATGCAGAAGTTGTAAAATGATGCATTATGCTCGAAAGGCATCCTGTGGGGCCCATGCCTTGGCCTCGAATTTAGTTTGGCTAATCCTTCCATTTTGATCCACATCAGAAAAAACACAAGATCTAATAATCAAACATCCAAAACGAATAAAACTGTGAAAAAGTCACATTCCATCGCAAATGCCCAAAACGGGCCTCATGGGGCCCACACCACTGTTTCGGTTTAAGCACCTAAAATCAGCCTTGAAATACCCACATCAACTTTAGGGTCATAGTGCCTCTGATGATGCGTCAATCGGACACCGGACACCGATGTTACGTCTGTTACGTGAATTGTTGAATAATAAAAATTATATTATTATAATTTTAAACATATGTTTCATATCTCCATGATTCAATCCTGAGATAAAATGATTTCAAAATGGCCTTAAAAGTTCTTCTGTGAAACATGTATCGTGTGGCCATAGATGGCATTCAAAACAGACTCCAGAATTGAATGATACAAGGTTTTTATTGAAAACCTCAGTCCAGACCGGCCTAGACAGGCCTGAACCGGCCATCCTGGCTCGAACCGCCAACCCTTGCCCCGCCATCGGGGCTACGACGCCATCTGCCACACCACTGTCACGCTCTGCTGCATGACGGAGCCTGTCACTGGAATCATCACCACCATAGCTACTCTGGTTGTTCTAATCATGATCAAGGACCATATCTGGATTCTAAGGGATGAGTCATTCATAACGCCCATCTCGACTCAACGATATGTCAACATTTTGGAATGGTGTAATGTAACCTCTATTTTTGCTTGCTGCTGCGCTTCCTCTGTCACCCTAATCTCAAACCTAAACATAGATTTGGTCGAGGGATTTATAGATATGGATCTAACTCTATGATCGATGGTCATTTGTGCAAGAAAAAACGTTATGTGATGAAGAACTCAAAGAAAACAAACAATGGGAAATCATAAATTGAAATAGATGATGGTCATTGTTTTTTGGCCATCATTAATGAATTCTAAAGCAATTAAAATGAAAAAAAGATAAAAATTATGAAAAAAAATTCAACTGTGTGCTACAGAATCTAAAATAAAAATCCTACCTTGAATCAAGATCCGTCGTTGTGATTGTAGCACTCTTATATATCATCATCTATTATTTAGTCATGATTTGATGAAGTTACGACATCGAATATCTGTCAGCCATAGCTTCACCATCTGATAGGGAAAATGTTCTAACTCTAGCTCATTTCCCAAATTTTCTATTTATAGGAAATTACCAGCAGTCGTGGAATCTGAACCTCTCATACCCTATCAAACTGTGGTCACCCATAGGTTAAACACCATGATATGAACTCAATAGCAGTCTCTAATTTAAAATATGATTCCCTGTAGGAAGTTATTCAATGTAGGGTTTTAATTATAAAAATTCTATTATTTATTTTTTTATTGTTTTTCCCAGTGAGACTTTTTCTACCGAAGGATTGCACCAAAAATGATTATAACCCTCCTAGGGTAAAAGACACACTCCAGACTCAACCGTGGCCCCAAATTTCTGATCTGAGTTACTATTTGAGAGTTATATTTGTTTTGTCTATTAAATGACAGAATTAATAAAATAATTCAAACATTTAACATACCTCTCTTAGGAAAACCAGCACATTACCATGTTGGAACAACACGCGAACCAAAAGGGATGGTCCTTCTTCATAATATCTTCATCTTTTGATGATGTTCTTAGGAAAATGAATGTATCTAATCAGCCGCGGCACATGTACGACATCGTGAACCCACTCAATCTATTTGGGGGTATGGAAAATTGGTAGGCAACCTCCCCATCTCTTACAAAATTACTAACATCCTGAAGAATCTCTGGGGACATTTTACCTCTCTGCCCATCCTCTACAATCAAAAACATGTCAAGAATCATTTTTGGTCCCTAGAATAGTTTCTTGTGATTCCCTTTTTCAGAATATCCATCTAGTGAAACACCTATGGAAATGTATTCCTTTAAGATTTCAGAGTCGATGTCTCACAACCGAGACTCTCTAACACACTCTAGAATCGAATGATTCAACACCATTGAATATTGAAATTTTTTACACTCCTTCTCCACCAGGCTCATCTTCAGGGAAGCTAACTACTATGGAACTTCCCACACTAGGTTAGCATGAGACTTCCCACCAATGGGATTTGCTATAATATTTCCCTTTTTCATGTAGTATAGACTATGTCGAATTCAAAGTCCAAGAGTAATTTCAACTAGAAATGTTATCTCATGTTCAAGTCTCTCTGGTTGAAGATGCACCTGAGACAATGTTGGTCTGAGCAAACCACAATGTGCTCTCCCAAAGTATAGCGTCTCTATATTCTATGGGTGACAACTACCACTACCAGCACCACATAGTGAGTCAGGTAGTCTTGTTTATTGGGTTTACATCACCTCAACTTGTACTTGATAACTGTAGTATCAAGAATGATGGTGAGAATGCAAGGTACCCACTAATTAGGTATGTGAGTTAACTCATCCAACCGCAAGAGGCTAGACATGAATAGAATGTGGCATTCGCTGTGTGTCTTTACCCCTCATGGAAGGAGTGTAATCCCTATAATAGCCACTCTTCCAAACACAACAGTGGAACCTCAAGGTTAGGGAGGTGAAGCAGCAAGATTCCACTAAAAAATCCCAGACCTGCTTCAACACTCCACTGCACAACCCCACAATGAACACAATAGTCAGAGGGAATCAACCACCACACCGTGATATTATCTACATTGGATGGAAATGAATCTCCCTCATGGGTTTTCTTGCATAAAAAAATGTTTCTCAATGGGGTAAGAAGACTTCTTGCTCGTGCACTAAATGTTACATCAAACAACACCGACATAGGGTTACACCAACGCCCATTGTCACCCTTGGTAACTCCTCGAGAAAGGAGTTGTAAGAAACAAGTACCTCACGTAGTTTCTAACAAGTTCTACTAATGAATGAATAAAATACATAGATCATACCTATTATCATCTCATGCTCTACATGATTGTAGTCATCCATAGCATGTCGCTGCCCGAAACCTTAGCCAATAGCTCCCTATGCCAGATGTGGGCCACCTAGTGGTTGAAGGACCTCACAAAATTGTCCACCAAACATAGTTTTTCCTACACATCTGCCCGCACAGCCTCCCTTGGGACCACCTTATCTTCTCCTTGGAGATCCCTGATAATGAAACTTCCTCTACCATGTTGGTAAATCTACTAACTGCCTAAGAATCTCAGCACATTTGTTTTTGTATCTTGTGCCACGAGACCTCACACGTTAGAAGCCTAGCACTATCCCTCATCGGGATATCTCGGTGCTCTAAACTATCACTGACCATGTTCTTGAGTCTTATCAAGGGGAGCCTGCCCTACATCGAGGAACTTCCAAGTGATTCCTACTAGTTGAGGCAGACATCCCATCTCTATTATTTTCACTTCCAAAACAAGCCAACTAGGGGACAACTAATAGAAAGCACTCTGTCACCAATGCTTGCTCTAGTACCCCGAGATAGGTGGGGATGCAGAGGGGCACTACGGTGGTGAAAATCTCCTCTAAAGATACGATGCTAAAACTTTTGTTCATGGATGATTCTATCATGGACCACATCCAAAGAGTGACGATTAAGGTTTGCGAACACAGTCACAAATTCAGACAGTGTCATCCCTCCCCACTGAATCTCTAGTAGCTCCTAAAATTGTATGGATTATAAGAAAGAGGAGTAGTACTCCTCACGAAATAACTATTGGAAGTCATCCAATGAAAGTGATGACTCATCATGAATCTGGGTATCCTGGATCTACCCAAACCAGTCTAATTCATTGAAAATGACTAGCAGCCAATGATTCCATCTAATCCATCAGTTTCTGAATAATCTGGAAGAGAAGAACCACCGAATATAGCCAACCCTTCACTACCTAAGGGTCTAGCATACCATGGACCCTCACCAGTCTCAATCATGGGAACTCATGAGGCACACTCAACCTATGCATATCCTCCACCTTGTCTTCTAGGAATAACTATTAATCAATAGGTGGAGGTGTTGCTACCTGTCAAACTAAAGGAATGGTTTTTTATTATGGATCCAAAACTGATTCCTCATTACTCCCAGAATCGTTGTCAAAAACCATAGCAATAATCCTAGATGGATATCATTGTGGAGGCATCATGAATCCAATCAAGTAGTGTTGTGGTAAAAGGAGCATATATATATATATACAATGGTGAGGAGCTCACTCAAGATATATAGTAAAAGACTCAATCCTATATGATTTATGTACCAATATTCCCCACAACAAGTGTCTCAGTACACTTTTTCCACAAGCGGGTAATTAAGGTCCTTGTGAATGTCTATGTTGGCTGCCACACAACCCTAGGACTCCCTGGGCTGAGATATTCTCTCGAAACACATTTTCACTATTCCCTAAAACCCAAGAAATTTCTTTTAAGGGTCTATTCAACAATGGGCCATGGTATGAACCACCATTGATAAAACTTTTCCATGACCTAACCCATGTTAGGGCTTGAGCCGCAACTACCCCAAGATTGCCTCCAGTGGCTAGGGGATAGAGACCAGTTTTGAAGGCATAACAAACTTGGGGAGGACTTTTCATAAGAACCTGTACACACACACGCATCCAACTCAATGAAAAATTGCTGAGTGAAAATAAAAAAGATACAACACTTCTATATATATAAACAGCAAACATATATCGAACTCTATAAAATACAAGTACAAATATTTAAACTGAAATGGGAAGGATAATAATACACTCCCATCCAGAAAAGTACCACAACCTTTAAATATTTTAGAAAACGAAACATATGAGATAGAGATGCTTTTGGATCCCAAACAATGACCACCACACGCGGTCCAAACACCTTGTTTCCCAATGCTCCTCTAAAGTCACGATCAACCTGGTTGTTGTCTCCAAGGGATCACTGAGTGCTGGAAAATCCCAAGAAGGTGTGTGTATTAAAATACTCAATAGGATACCCAAAAGGCTAAAGGGAGCAACAAGTGAGGTATTGAAGAGGAATGTAGTATATAGAAAAATGTACAGTAAATGTGAACAACTCAACCCAGCCAAGAAATGAAGTAATATCATCTAAACACGAGGATCTAGAAACATTGAGAAGATGGACTTCTTGTTGAGACTTTGCTACCCATTTTAGAAGAGTAGAATCATCTAAATATGAGAAGCTAGATATAGAAATCACTAGACATGCCCCATTCATCTTCTCCTCACCTAGAATGAGAGTAACCAAAATCCAAGGACTGGGTACTATAAATAAGATATATATATATATATATATATAATAGACCAAAGAAGCCCAAATAAGGGAGTGAGGGGATCTCTATATCAATAGCTCGACCCAACAAAAGTGTCTATAATAATTCCATATGTAACCATCATCGATACCCAAAATCTCATACGTCTTCCCTAAAATATAAGTCAGAGGGGCCCAATCAACACACATTGATACTATCCTCTTTGGTTGGGTCTGTCTCGCCCACATGGTTTTAGGTAATTTTCACAAGGGAGATTCTTGGTTGGAAAAGCTCCACTCTTTCTTGAGAGTCTAATGTCCGGTTGAGTATGTCTTGTCACTATTCAACATAGTCGATATATCATGTCACAAAGTCATGAACCCACTGCCAAGCCCAATGGTAGGGTGTTCTTAGAAGAGTTGTGAGTGAACCCACCACCCAGCCCACTGGAGGGTATGTCCTGAAAGAGTAACTAGAGAACCTCACTACCCAACATTAATGGAGGGTAAGCTTGAAAGAGTAAATGATGAACCTCACTACCCAGCCTTACTGGAGGGTAAGTCCTGAAGAGGTAATGATGAACATCACAACCCATCCATAATAGAGGGTAAGCTGGTACTACTCTAGTGATTCAGAAAACATCACTTCCATCACTATCATCATCAAGAATCACCTCAAACTAGAGGTGTCCTCAAAACATTGAGCTTTACCTAAGATAGGAATCAAACTCAGAAAATATCATATCATACCTCAAAAGCCACTATGGAGGGTTCCATGATGATCTACAAAGAATAAACTCACGATAGGCTACTTGCGAGCCACAATCAGAGTTCAGAAAAAAGAGATACGTGAGGTACAAGATTCATAAAGGTGTACATGTCACCAATGGGGACCACATGATGTGTGACCCCACCTCATCATCTGGTCATGTTCTTAGCCATACATGGGTATGAAACTAGGATCAAGTACCCACAAGGCATCCTAGTGTACTCCCAGAGTACACGATGCCTCCTTTCAGAAGGCTGACGAGCGCACGTTGCTGACTATTGATCCAAATGGAAAACGTAAGTCTGTCGACATGCCTCTAGAAAATGGACCTGGATAACCAAAAAAAATTACACCATTGTGATCCTTGTAGAAAAGTATACAGGACCAACTATTCATTCACCATAAAAAACACCCTATGACGAAATTGTGTTCCACCACCCTGAACACTAATAGTGCCCTGTGTGGCCCATGCCTCAATCCCAAAACACATCACATTGACCATTTGATTATGATCCCCACAGATGTTACATCTGATACGAGAATCATCCAATAATAATAATTATATTATTATATTTTAAATGTACTTTTCATATCATCAAACATCAAGCCTGAGACAAAAAAAAATATGAAAATGGACTCAAAAGATCTGACATGAAAAAAGAATAGTGTGGTTTTAGAAGGCATGACAAACAGAATCATAGATTGAAATATACATGGTTTTTATTAAAAACCTCAATCCAAATTGGCTCGGAGAGGCCTGAACCCACCGGTCTGGTTCGAACCGTCGGCCTCCTCTATGCCACCACCACCCACCGGATCCCCTAACCAGAAGCGTATCTAGAAAACTTCCTCAAACCCCAACAGTAACTCTGGTGGTCCAAATCGTGATCAGGGACTAGATCTGAACTCCCTGGGATGATACCTTCACAACACGAGCCTCTTTTTGACGATCCATCAATGTTTCGGTGTTGCATAAAGTAATCGCCACTTTCTCTTGCCACTGAGCTTCCCCTAACGCCCGAAACATGAACCCAAACATAGCTCAGGACTCCTTGAGTAGAGGGATTCATAAATATGGGTCTAAATCAATGATCTAGGGTTTTTCTTTCAAGAAAAAAAGTTTTTTGATGAATAACATAGAAAAAATGTAGTCAAATATTGAAACAGATGATATTTTTTGTTTTTTTGGTTATTGGTAAAGGATTCCAAAATAATGAAAATGAACCAAAATAAAAAATGATGACAAAATTTTCAATCAGGGGATACAAAAACTGAGATAAAAATCATACCTTGAATCCAGGTCCGCCGTTGTGTTTGTTGCACTCTAATCTATCGACATTTGATGTTTTTTCACAATATGACGACTTTCAAATGTCGAATTTTCATCGGCTAGAGCTTCACCGTCATAGAGGTAAAATGAGCTAACCCTGTCTCATTTCCCGGATTTTCTATTTATATGAAACTTCCTATAGTCGTGTAATCCAAACCTCTCGTGCCCTCATAATTGTGGTCACCCCTAAGATAAAGACCAAGCTATGAACTCAACAGTGGTCCTATATTTCCAATCAGAGTCCCACTTTTAATGTTATTCAAAGTAGTGTTTCAAATTTAAAAAAAAAATTAATTATTTTATTTAATGTTTTTCCTCCGGGTCTTTTTCTATAGAAGGCCTACGCAGATAATGATTATACCTCTTCTAGGGTAATAATTAGTGTCTTCTAAATGCCATGTAATTTTTTTTTCAATTATAAGGAATTATTCTAAGGATAAATTATTTAACAGCATGTGATTCTGTTGCCTGGTGAGCCGAGAAAGAAATTTTGAACTTTTTAAGGTATGCTCATTAAACGTGCAAGTGGGTTTTTCTAACTTTTCAATCGTTACTTGGATCAAAAATATAAGGGCACCATTGAACTCATAATGTCTAGATTTTCCTATTAACTTCGGCCAGAAAGGGCCGAGCAGAAAAGTTATTTTTTGGATATTTCAAGAAAAATAATAAATGAATTTAAAATAATTATTTCCTTTCATTTCTCAACATTGAGTGGAGGATGATATCGCAACGGTGTAGAGATGAGTCAATGAGGAGGCACATTAATGGATCTCATTAATGGATCAATAACTCATAGTGTAACAACAAATTAATGACTCATAATATTGACGTTGTTTCATAAATGAAAAAGCTTAACGATGTGACATCACATCACATCTGAAGTGCTGCAATGTGTTTCCATTAAATAGTATGACATATTGGTTAAATTAGGATTAAACTTTGGGGATCCATTGGGGAACCTTCGATAGACTCCCTCTCCAACGAATTATGACAAACTTTGATGAATAGAAACATATTAAATTCCCCTCAAAGATTGGAGTTGGAAGAGACAAACTACGTCAATATCTTGAAAACATGAGGATGAAGGTCTACGACATTGAAATTCAAAGAGGTATGGGTTGTTTTATTTTTTTAATTTCTTCCCAATTCATTTCTAGAAATTATGAATGCAGATCAAACCATGAATAGGTTGATATTAAAATCATGTGTTTATGCTGGAGGGTAACTCTATTTGGGGGAATTCACTATCTAGTATAAGTTTATCTTATTATAGGATTCGACATCTCCCAGAAGCTTCCCCAGTTTTAAAACATTTAACATAGAGGGTGTGGGATGACACGAACAAAGGCTTGGACCCATCCGCATGTGCGCTCTTTGTGAATGGCTTGTAAAAAATGGTTTAAAGGTATATCTGAGACCATCGGGGTGATGGAGGCGAACTGAGAGGCCTGCAGGTTCATACAGATCAGAAAACAGACCCCCCAAACCAACTCTGGTGGCCCCTGGAAGGTACCTTCAATGGGGCACCATAGGCGCGGCAGCGCCGGCGACCAGTGGCATCAGCCGGTGCCCACCGACCACATAGAGGGGGTGGAACTAACCAGCATTGTGGTATCTGATGGGTGACGTTGCGCCTACCGGGCACCGCGTAGAGGGGTGGCCCACGTTCGGGCCACCGGGACGAGCTGTTTCTACGGTTGCTTGACTGCAGTAGGAGGGAGGCCCAACGGTGTCCCACGGGGAAGTAGGGAGCCAGAAAATATTGATTGTCGTGTCTTGGCTAGACAGTGCACCACCGGCATGTACTATGCAGGTTGCGCCGCCTACCAGAGGGCCAGACCCATGGTCCAGTGGGCCGATTCCACAGTCCAATGGGATAGACCTACACCAAGCGGGTCAGACCCATGCCGACATGCCAAGCCCACACCCTTCAGGCTAGATCGGACTAGACTGGGTCACTGGGAAAACTGGATTACTGAACCCTCGGCCAAACCAAGCCAGGTCCAACAAGGCCCAGTGGGGCTGGCCCACTAGTCAGGCCGGACCATACCGACCTAGACTCGAACAAGGTCAGGTTGAGTTATTCAAATTAATCTACGGTATGTATGATCCCTATTCGGGTTGGTCGGTTCAGTCCAACTGGGTCGGACCAGGCCTTGATGCAACCAGTACCTATTTAATAAAACTCTTCTATCATACAAATCAGGTGTCTGTTTGATGAGCCATTTGTGGGATCAGGACCCTCTCGACAAGGCAAGATATTTTGGAATGCCCTTAGTAGGCTTTCAAGGCTATTAATATGAGACTAATGGCTTGAGGATGGGTTCTCCCAGGTGCATTGTGTAAGGAACCCTATGGTTGGATAAAACCAAAGGACTACTGATTTTTGACTATGTGAGACTCATCAATGGCCTAGTGGGATGAACTTATGAGTGACATTGAAGGCCCATGGTGGGAATCACTTATGTGTGACTTTGCAGGCCCATAGTACGTGATGAGGAGGAGTACCTTAGTTGTACAAGATTATTAGGAATCTCTTTTGTGTGGTGTTGTAGGCCCAAAGTACGCGATGAAGAGGTGTACATATGCAGTCCAAGGATATTGGGAAGCACATATATGCGACTTAGCAGGCCCACAATACTCAAAAGAGGAGTATTTCTCTAGTAGGTGAGGTGTTCGATGATATGAGTTGTCTTTTGATTTGTGCTTTACATTGAGAATTGTTGTGGGGTCTTTCCTTTTTTGTTTTTTGATCCCTACTAATTATTTTGTTACTCAAACATGCACAGGCTTCGCCTGCAAGTGTTGGGTCTACTGTAGATGATCGACGTTTTGACATATGTGATCAGGGAGACATGACGTACTACTTCGGCTTCCATTGGATACACTACTCTCATGATCAGGTCGGGTTTTCGGTGGATAGCCCTCAGGGTTTCCATTTTTTACTTCACTATATTAAGTTCTTATGTTGGGTTTGTATTCTAGACCACTTGTATTAGATGTAACTGTAATCATCTTCATTTTAGCGATACTTGTTTCTTTTTTAGTGTGTGGGACTTGGTTGGGAATGTGTATGCATACTTGTACTCAAGAAAATGCCTCCCACTTGTTGGTTGAGGCCTTCATCACTAGTCACCATCCCCTGGCCTTCAGGAGACGGGCTCGTGGTAGTCACGGAATGGGCCCTGGGGGATGGGTTGTGACAACATGGAATCAGTGGGTGGTCAGTCCTACCATAATGATTGGGAGTCTATTGTTTTGTTTTGGGGAAATAGTGTTAATTGTTGCGAGTTTGAATGCAAGATATGGGGAGTATAATGTTTGTGAGTTGGCCCACATATCCATAACCCATGACCTTGAATTTTGAGTTTCGTCTGAATACATGAAATCATTAATTGCATAAGTGTATCCTTATGTTCTTTTAAATAGAGTTAGATCACTATGTATAAATCCCTAACCGTGGTACATCTTGATCTATATCAGGATTTTTACATGTAGAATACCATCCAGGATCCTAATATGAGTTTGTTAGGATACACACTTAATGACAAAGCATTCGTTCAGGGACCAATTCTAGAGATGGCCCCTCTGGGTGGTGCACTAGTGCTACCCTAACCCAATGGTCAACATCTACTGCTGATAGTTCCGGTAGAGGACGTGCGCAGACTTAGTGCCCTACATGATTTTTAGAGACAGAGACCTCATATGTTCATGGGAGAGATATATCCTCAGGTCATTGAGGTCTAGCATGATGTAGTGTCATGGTTATTCCTCACAGTGACGACTCCTCCTTACTAGATGGAAATATTTGTAGTGAGGCTTCTGTAGGGATCGGTTGGGATATGGTGTAGTTTGACCACCCAAATGCACGATGAGGTGACCCTCACTTGGGAAGAATTCATTTGTATTTTATGGGATGAGTTTTCAACCGTGACCTTGCTCTCTGTGTGCATTCAAAAGTTACTTCACCTACAACAGGGCAGCATGATGATGGTTTAGTAGTCAGCGAGGCTCACCGAGCTTTCTCGTTACTCAAATGATATGGTGCAAGACCTTTTATTCAGGGCTCGAGCCTTTGAGTAGGGACCTAGCCAGGAGATCAGGGCATCAGTATTTTCTCATAAAACCTCTACCCTGGCTTGGGTTTTGGAGCAATCCCTTCTGGTAGAGATATTCTTGGCGGAGAAGGTGGTTGTATCTAGAGCTACCAGCATACCCCAGGTGGAAGAGTCTTCAGTAGGAATCAGACAATATATGTCATGTCTCAAGAGGGTCAGGTCTTTTAGAGGACAGCCCCAAGACTCGAGGTCAGCAGTGCAGGGCTCCCAGACCATTGGGAGTTAGCCGGGAACCATGATTTTCTTCTCATGCAGTGGGTAGTGAAACATAGCACATGACTTCTTGAAACACCATATAGGAAACCAACAGATGGTCGAGGGTCCGCCGATGTAGAGGTAGTGGTTCGAGCGACGAGGTCTGTAGGGTGGTGAATGTGGAAGGGGAGCAAGGTGAGTAGGAGGCGGTGGGTGACAGTTTGAGGTGTTACCGCCACGACCCCTAGGAGGTCCTCCCCAACCTCAGGGAGTAGGCAGAAAAAGGCCATAATAACTTCAAGCAGTGAAGGCTTATGATCAAGACCCTCTAGAGATTATCAGAGGTACGATCTGTGTCTTCTCCACCCTAGGTACAACTGTTATATACACAGGTTCTAGTCTCCACCTCCTTACCATGACTCTCATTAAGAGCTCGGAGATTCTGGTGGAACCGTCAGGTTGATCCTTATATATAAGGACTCATATGGGAGGGGATTTTATGACTACACATAGGTGTTGACAGTGTGAGCTTACACTAAGAGGGGAGAGATTCAGCTGGGATATCCTAGTTGCCGCATCATGGCCTTACAATGATATCTTAGGTATGGAATAGTTATCCAAATTTCATGCTTAGATTGGCTGTTTTAGAAATACAGTGCGGTGTTTCTGCTGATATAGGAACATGTTTTCCTTCACCGGTGAGAAGGAAACCCTTGCGACACTAGATAGACTTTCTCGGATGAGGGTTCATCCGATCACTCAACAGTTTATAGCCTCACCCTCAGTTAAGTGGATGAGAGGAGTCTAAGATTTTCTATAGTGCTGGATGAGTACCAGGATTTTTTCCCTAAGGATGTTCCTGGAATACCTCCTCATTGGGAGGTAGACTGTTGCAAAGACCTGTACCATGAGAAGGCACTAATATCCACACCTAAGAATCAGATGGCTCTCGCGAAGCATTGCGAGTTGAGGGTAATGAGGGAGAAATTTCAAGAGAAGGGAGCGAGGTGGTTCTCAAATATAGACCTCATGTAATGCTATCAATAGATTCAGGAATGGTATGAGGATGTAACAAAGATAATCTTCAGGTGCTAATACTACCATATGAGTTCTTGGTGATGCTTTTCAGGGTGACCAACACCCTATTAGTGTTCATAGGACTCATGAAAAGGATCTTCATGCCTTACCTTGTCCGGTTTATTGTGGAATTAATTGATTAAATCTTTGTGTACACAACAATTGAGGAGGAGCAGGCTACACACCTGCAGATAGTCCAGGAAACCCTCCAAGACCACCGGCTTTATTGTAATCTCTCGAAGAGATAGTTTTGGATATGAGAGGTCCACTTTATTGGACATATCATCATAGAGGCTAGAGTTATAGTAGATGTAGAAATGATAGAGGTTGTGTGTTCTTGGGAGCCACCTAGGAGTATGATTGAGGTGTTCGGATTCTTGGGGTCGGCTGGTTACTATCAGAAGTTCATGCCTGGATTTTCCAAATAAGCAGCACCCTTAATGGATTTGACATAGAAGGGATAGTCCTTTGTCTGGATAGAGAGATTTCATCAGAGTTTCCAAGAGGTGAGTAAGAGACTGAATAGTTCCCCCATCATGAGACTACAAGAGGATGACAATGGTTATGTAGTCTAATATGACACTTTAGGGATTGGACTGGGTTGTTTCATGATGAAAAAGTGAACAGTGATCACCTACAGCTCACGAGAGTTGAGGAAGCATGAGAATAACTATGTGACCCATGGACTGGAGTTACCAGTAGAGGAATTTCCTTGAAGTTGTGCCGGAACTACTTGTCGGGTGAGAGGATTATAGTTTACTATGACCACAAGAGTCTTAGGTATGTCTTCTCCCAGAATGACCTGGACCTAGGATAGTTGCTATGGATAGAGTTCCTCTAGGACTATGACTTTGAGATATTCAATAATCCTGGGAATGGGAACTTGGTGGCAGACCTGCATAGCAGGAGAACAAGTTTTCCACAGTTGAGTGAGGCAATAAAGTAGTTAGCCACGATACAGATATCCTTTTTGGATGATGGTGGAGCTATTTACCATCATTCTATGACTGTTCCTCTTCCACTCTTATAGTTAATCAGGGATGCACAACTGGATGATGATGATTGTAAGGCTCAACGTGATTAGTTATCATTCGGATGGGCTCCTGAAGGATTTTCGATAGCAATAGAGAACATCATATTTTTAAGAGGTCATACCATAGTACCAGTGATGTTGTAGGAGGAGGTTTTGAGGGAGTTCCATAATTCCCCTTTAGTACTAAATATCAGAGTGGAAAAGATGTACCAGGATCTCCAATGTTTGTACTAGTGGCTTGGGATGAAGAAAAAAGTGTCTAAGTTCATTTCATGATGCCACACTTTTCTGTAAGTGAAGGCCGAGCATCAGGTTCCTGCAAGCTTGTCCCAACCACTCGTGGTACCAGAGTGGAAATGGGACTACATCCCGATGCACTTTGTGATGGGTTTAACACATATTCCTAGGGTCCATGACAATATCTGTGTGATCATTTAATAACTCTCAATTTCGGTTCACTTCATACCCATATGGGTTCAGAGACTAGTAGAGGGAATGTCACGCCTCTACGTCCAAGAGATAGTGTGACTTCACGGGGTGCCTATGACGATCGTCTCAGATCATTACACCTACATTACATATTTGATGTAGAAAGGATTTCCAGAGGTTTTTGAGACACAGTTTCACTTGAGCAGAAATTTTCATCCCCAAATAGATGGTCAGATAGAGCGAACCATACAGACCTTGGAGGACATGTTATGTGCTTGCATCATAGATTTTGGTCACAATTGGTAGGACCACATGCCACTGGTGGAGTTTTCATTCAACAATACCTATCACTCCACCATTTTCAAAGAACCATTTGAGGCCTTGTATGGGCGGCCTTCAATATCACCCCTATACTAGAAAGACATAGGGGATTCGACACTCATGGGTCAGATGTTGGTACGGGATACCACCAAGAAGGTCACGATCATCCAGGAGAAAATGTGGACTATATAGAGCAGGAAAAAGTCTTATGCTGACAAGAGATGGAGACCCTTGGATTTTGGGGAGGGAAATCATGTATTCCTTCGGGACTCACCTCGATAACGATTGTAGAGATTTGGCTAGGGCAGAAATCTATCCTTGTTGTTCATTAGACTTTTTCAGATCCTATGAGGAGTTAGAGAGGTGGTGTACCGCCTAGCTCTTCCCCCATAGTTGCACTAGGTTCATGATGTTTTACATGTGTCATAGATGAGGGGGTACATGTGTGATCCATCGCACGTCATCGACTAGGGAGATCTGCACACTAATGAGGGGGAAATGTTTGTGAAGTTAATGATGTAGATTGAGGACCGACATGAGTGAGTCATATGTGGTCGGTCGATTCCACTAGTCTATGTTTGGTGGAAGTATGGGAATTTCTAGGAGGGAACATGGGAGCTGGAGGCTCATATTCATGGTCAGTACCCCCATTTGTTTGTTAGTTTTTGTTTTGGATTTTGGGAACATAAATCCCAAACATGGGTAGAATGTAATGTCTCATAAATTCCACATATTTTTTTAATTATTTGGAATTATTCATAGACCACACATTTTGATGTCATGTGATTCTGAGGCAGGGTGATCTTAGATTAGAGTTTTGAAATTTTTTTAAGTACGTTCTGTAAATGTGTGAGTGGTTTTTTCTATCTTTTGTACCGACGATCAGATTGAAAATATTAGGGAATCGTTGAACTCAGAATGTTGAGATTCTCCTAGAAATGACATAACTTTATCCATAAAGGGTTGAGTAGAAAATTTATTTTCCAAACTTTTTAAGAAAAATAATAAAATAATTTAAAAGAATGATTTTATTTCTTTTCTCACTATTGAGAGTCAGACGGTGACGATGGAGTGAAGTGATGAGGCGACAACAAGGCTCATCAATGGAACTAATTAATGGATCATTAAATCCCAGCATAACGACACTTTAAGGACTTATAAGAGTGATGTTGTACCATAAATGAAACAGAATAACAATGCGATCTCGCAGCATTGCAAAAGCACTGCTACGTGATTCTTTTTAATAGTCTGATGCATTGGCGGAATGAGGATTAAATTGTGGGGATTCTTTGATGAATCTTCGAAAGACTCCCTCTCCAATAATGAACAAAGAATTCTGATGAACATCAACTTCTTCAACGCACCTTGATGATCGAATCCCAAAGTGACAAAAAACATCAACGTCTTGAAACCTTGAGTATGAAGTGTCAGGACATCGAATGTCAAAGTGGTCGGGTTTGTTCTATTTTTTTATGTTCATCCCTATTATTTTCTAAAAATGACGTACACAGATCAACCCACGAATAAGTTGATCCAAAAAAAATTCATTTATGAAAGATGGTAACATTATTTTGGGAGTTTCTATTAAGGATTAGATTATCCTTTTCTATGATTGGACATCTCCCCCAAGCCTCCCCGGTTTTAAAACTTCTAATGCAGAGGAATAGGCAGACATGATCAAAGTCTCAGACCCCACCACATGGGAAATCCTTGAGAATGGATTGTCCAAAATCGTAGAAAGGTGCATCTGAGACTATCTCCCGAATGGTGGAGACTTGAGAGGCCTGTAGGCATAGATGAATTAGAAAACAGACCAGCAAAGAACATTTGGTGTCTCGCATAAGGTGATTCATCTATGGTACCAATGGTGTCAGGGCATCGGAGACCAGTGTCGGAGGCTGGCCCATGCTATTCACATGGATGGGGTGGCGCCAATTGGCACCGTGATATTGGTGGAGGTCAGTCGTGCTAGATGATGGTGGTGCACAGGTCGGTGTTCCATGAATGCAGGTGGTTGTGGGGTAACATGGTTCCAGGTGGGCGCCTCTTTGTGGGGTGACCCATGTCTGGACCTCCCAGACGAGCTCGCGCTATGGTCACTCAACCGCGGAAGAAGGGAGGCCCGACAGTGTCTCACAGGGTAGTAGGGAGCCGAATGTTGTGTCCTTTCCAAGTGGCGCACCACTGGCCCGCACCACATGGGTCGGGCTGGTGGACCCGGCCCCAAGCCATCGGGCCGAACCCGCAATCCACCAGGTTGGTCCTACTGCCCAGCGGGCCGGACAATACTGGGTCGCCAGACCACCTGGTGGGTTGGACCATCAGCTAAACAGGGCTGGGTATAGTGAGGCCCATTGGCCAGCCCATACTGAACTGATCCAGACCCAAACCAGGTTAGATCGATTGGGTCGAATTAAACTGGGGTATATAAGACTCAAGGCAGGGTTGGTCGGGTCGGTCTAACCGGGTCAAACTGAGCCCAGACACAAACAACCCCTGTTTACTAAAACAACTTCGTATTTCAAACCGGACATCCTTTTGACGATCCATTTTCAGAGTTGGGACAGTCTTGATGAGTTGGATCTTTTTTCATGCCCTATCGAGGCTTTCGTGGAAGTTGAGATGTGATAAATGGATTGAGGAGCGGTTCTCCCAGGCGAACTATGTACAATACCCTGCTATTGGCTGAGACTTGAGGACTGATGACTTTCAACTCTTTGAGACATGATTATGGCCTAGTGGGAAGCACTTATTTGTGAATTTTCCAACCTAAAAAGGGAATCACTTTTCTGTGATTTTGTAGGCCAATGGTATGTGACTATGATGAGTATCTCATTTGGCATAGATTAGAGGGAATCACTTTTTTGTGACTTTGTAGGCCCATGGTACGTGATGATGAGGTGTACCTCAGCAGTCCAATGTTAGTGGGAAGAACTTTTGTGTGACTCGGAATTCCCACTATACTCGATAGAGGAGGAGTTCTCCAACTGCTTCGATGTATGATGAGGTGAGATGTCTTGTGCTTCATGCTTTAAATTGAGGGTTGTTGTGGGGAATTTTTTTTGTGGCCCCTATAGAGTATTTTGTTACTCACCCCTTCATGGGCTTTTCTCGCATGTTTTGTGTCTGGTGTAGATGATTGATGTTTTGATAGTGGTGCATAGGGAGACATGACATACTACTTCGGCTTCCAGTAGCCACCCTACTCTCATGATAAGGTGGGGTTTTCTGTGGATGGTCATCAGAGATTCCTTTTTCTATTTTTCTGTATTCTGTTCTTCTATTGGGTATGTATTCTGGCACACTTGTATCTGTTTTACTTCTAATTAGATTTGTTTAAGTGATACATGTTTCCTTTTTAGTGTGTGGTACTTTTTTTGGGATGTGTGTGCATACATGTACTCAATAAAATTCCTCCCAATTGTAGGTTGACGCCTTCAGCACTAGTCGCCCGCCCCTAGCCTTTGAGAGGCGGGCTTGGGGTAGTCATGGCATGAGACTTAGAAGATATTTCGTGACATAATTGACATTCTCTGAACTCAACTGGAGTATCATATTTCATATGTGACTTACTATTTGAGAGTTATTGGGTTTTAGCTATCAAATGAATGAATTAATAAATTAATTCATCTATTTAACACACTACTAACAAGTGAGGGGTATAAATGTCCCAAGACGAAATATTTTATGTTTCTTATAGGGTAAACACTGCATTGAAGATGCAACTATGGTCTTTGATTTTTGGTATGATCAACCATTTAAGAGATATCAAATTTTTGGTGCATGAATAGTACAAAACATCTAATATCTGTTGTATAATTTATTTCAGGAACACCGGGCCTCAGAATTGCATGTCATCTCACCTCCTAGATCTAGAAATATATGTAGAAATATTACAAAGTCTTAAAAGAAGAAAATAGGGTCTCCACAAGAAGCAACAAGTATAGAACAAACAATTAAACAACATTATCAATTAATGCAATTAAATCAATCCCAAAAATCCAGTTGTGGAGTCTCATACCTATCGAAGGTGATCTATAAAGAATATAAAGTATCACAAAGGGGATATCTGATAATTCAACGCTAATGAGTCTATCCATTGTGATCCATATTGTGTTTGTTGTATCACCACATGGCATAGTAACTCTAAGTTCGTCCAAGGTGTCTTTCTTGGGGATCGGGTATCACCCAATGCATGGAGTATCTATATTTCCTATGGGTAAATCCATGGTTTCTCCCCTAGCAAACCAACATCACTTGGGAGTATAAATAACCACCAAGGAATCCCCCTCCAGGAAATACAAAGAATCACCCCTGATCCGTCATGGTATAACCAATCAAGCATGTGATTCTATCCATGCATCCTTAATACAGAACCAATGTTCTCACTCCACCCACATCAAGTAGCCCAATTCTCCATGTCACATTGCAAGGAAAACATAAAGAATATTTCATGGAAATGTAGATACATAACTACATGCCTAAAATTATCATCTCAAAACCACATACATTCCATTTACCAAGATATGAAATTCATACGCAACAGAAAGGGAACATTTAATATAGCAAGAAAAAACAAAATATAAGATCAAGCTTGGTGTGTGGCATAAGATACAGATACAAGGAATAAACATAAAAATGAATTTCTTTAAATATTTGTTGTAATTCAAAGAGCTATTCAAGCTATCAAAACAATATACTTTAGGACATAAATGTGGAATACGTAATTTAGCACAAATGTAAACTCAACGTTCCTGAGAAGGATAACTAAGAAAGTATATAATGGAAACCACTAAAAATGGTAATAAGCATTAAACTCTTGAATACAGAATGGAGTAAAAGAAAAAGGTGAAATACATCAACATGCGTCCCAATTGGATGTTATTTTAGGACATTTGAATAAAACTTGCAAACAATATTTTCCGATCATGGAATTAAATTCAATCGTTTACATTAAGTTTATAATATAGTTCATAAGGCAATACCTATTATGCATTTCAATAGTCGTGTTCAATTCAATTTAATCCATTTATTATAAGATAATAACTTCATTATGACTAAAATATTTATTTAAGGTATTCCATTTCGTTTCAGTCATCCTAATGAAGGTCATCGCACTCATTTTTCCTAAACATAGAAAAATTGATTTATGGTACAATTGTCAGATAATGGATTCAAAATTATTACCCTAGACAACCACAATCTCGCATAGTAAATTGAAATCATTCTATTTTCCTTAGCCAAATAATTTATCTCATTTATAAATATCAACTACTTTTCAGGGGATCAAGTGTAAGGTATGGTGTCAAGGCAACAAGGCATGTGCCAACTTGGGATAATAAAAAATTAAGGGGCCAAGCACCCTAACATTCCATTTATCAATTATAATCCGAAGAATAAATTCACACCAAGTAATTAAAGTAGGTAAGCATAAAATTCTATCACTACATTTTTATCTTGATGGTAGAGTCCCTCCATTAGAGTGTTTTTATTTAAAAACATCACATGGATAAACAAGTATTTGTCACCTTTAATCATTTCATTGAATTATTTAAGGGAATCATTTTATCTAAACCAAGATCCATTAATTGAAAACTATGAATGTTAATCCATTAATTAAATTCATTAATAATATTAATGTTCTATTGAAAGAGATCCTACATCAGCATGTGACAAAACAGAACATTTCACCTCTTGGTGATTTCTAACTAGAAGTTGCTTCTCCCCCACTGAGCATATGCATATTCTCATACATATAAGGACACCTTCCCTAATGGACACATCTTCATGTCCATGAACATTTGAAAGGGGATCCTTACATATATTCTTATATTCATATATTTTTTTCCACTCACCAACGCATGTATTTTTGTATATATACCTAGGAACCACTAGCTCCATATATGTATATTCACTACTCCGGATGAATATACACAAAAGGGGGAACCAACAAAAATATATACTAACTTATGCGTACTTAGGAAATTATCCTTAGACCTAGTGACTCAAAAACAATAGTCAAGGCCCAATGCACTACACAACTAATACTAGGTACCACAAAACACCCAATGGACACAATATTATAAGCGTACAACCCAACAACTGGTGTAAAACCTTACATGGGATGGTGGTGGTGAGATACGTCTATGGTGGCAGTTTCTAGAACACACTTAATGGAGTCCCGATGGATGCCTCACATACCATAACACAAGCATAAATAAATAAAATCTCATTAACATAAAACCATAGGTTCGGCAGAGCCATTTAAGTAAATAGACAAATTGTAAAATGGATAGAATAGTGAAGATGAAGGAGGAAGGATGCTTACCATGATAGATTGTATAAAGAACCCCTATAAATATAGGTTGAATAACACACTAGAGATGAGATGAAGTGAGGGGGTTTCGTGCAAGGCCGATGGATATAGGGGATGTGTCGCATGAATGAGAGGATGGGGGTGAGGTCTATTTTAATTTATTATTTTATTTTATTTTAAAACATCACTGGAAAGGTTCCACTCTTAAAATTGAGTTCTAAATCTCGGTTTAAATTTTTTATCACTTAGTAAATGAAAAAATTAAAATTACCTTGTAATTTTTCAATTGGTTCAAAAAATGAGACATTACAACCTTCCACCATCCAACATTAACACTTCTCATACGTAAGAATCCTTTGGGAACAAAGAAATCATTACAAAACCTACAATTTTCAGCATGTCTCACACCAGTGGTCATCTTGCATCCCTAAATTCCCAACAAAACCACTTACATTTATTATGAAAGCAGCACTGAAGCCATTAATATATGAGCAAATGCTCATTCTACAATAGAAACATTGAAATGATTATTTACTGAGCCCATTTATCTAGAGATGTGGGAATGTACTTGTCTCTTTAAATAACTAATTGGTAGTTCTCCCCACTATATGTCTTATAATTTGAAGTGTCTAAGTCTAAATCATGGATCCTCCAACTTTGGAGTTTTCAAAATATCATGACCCTAAGCATTTCAGTTACACTTTTGGTGTGGTAAGGAGATGATCAAGTGGTTATTTCTCCATCAACAACCATCATAATACAAGAGGATACATGTCAAGGAACATCTGGATAACCATCTCACAATGCACAGCTTATAAAACTGATGTTATACAAATAGAACTATAACACTTTATTCTAGGGAATCAGGTGTTTACATTGAACACATTAATCGAATTCCATCGCCGACTTCTAATGATGTTTCCTAGTCAAACAATCACCTAACCATTATAAAATTATTGTGCCTAAGCATGAATAAATGAGTAACCCAATATAGAAACCATGAATCATCACTCCCTATTTAACGATCACCTCCGAGCCTGACTTCAATTTTGGGATGACCTCAGAATTGGAACAATCGGGTCTACAAAACTAACCTAGATGAACCAAATTTCAGGTTTATAAGAGAGACATTGGAACAATGATAGGATCCCTATATCAGATCCTTAACTGATCCAAGAGCGGCATCTTCCTGGCGGTCATGTTAAGGAAAACGCTTGGTGATCAAGAGTCCATCCTAGGAATTACTACATGGCAAACCCAGTGTCACTCATAACAACAAAACCTCGATTAAAACCACACATTTTGTGTGCTACACCGAAAGAACCAGTTGAACAAGTCCAGTGGTTTTTATGCATTTCACTGTGTAAGGCTAACACTCTCATAGTGCATCATGGATGATGTTAAGATAGTATACATGATCATATCTTAGTAGAATAGACTTAGAGGATTTAAAAATGGATTCTATGTAAAAGCACCCTAATAGTAGAAAGGGGAATGGTCAAATAAAAACCGATTGAATCCAAATAAGGAACTCAGCTTCACCTAATTAATTGTCATTACAACTGATCACAAGCCTTTACCTCTTAAGGATTCTTGTGATTGATCAAGAATAACCACCAATGTCTACACATTACCAACGGTGATTCTCAATGTTTTCAAAAACATCCTACCATTTCATCATCAAGCTATTGAGCAACCATTGACACAATTCAAATTCCCCAATCACAAAGGCATTCAATCCTAAATGACCATTTCACAACTAAACTCTTTAGTTGTACCTTAAACATAGAAGGAAATATTTACCGAAACCTCCATAGCTCCCCTATGATCCATGACCACACGCCAAAGAATTAGACAAGGAAACCAAACCTACACTACTCGGTGTACCGAAACACCTCAGTCATCTAAAATGCATCATTAGAATTAGGATGAAACAGATTATCTAACAACAGGTCACTCTACTATAGAGATGACTCAAGACCATACTCAACAACACAAGAGATTTATTCCAAATTTTTATTTCCCATAAGAGATTTTTCTTGGACAATGACATGGAAATTCATAAACTACCATGGAAAGGAAAGGGTCAAATGACCTACGAAGTGACCAACCATACACTAGGAATTCCTAACCCACTAAAAACAAGCATTACAAAATTCTCAATCCCATAAAAATGTCATGAAAATCATGGAAACCTATTCGAATAAGGGTTTTATTGGAAATTGAAAGCCCTATAAGGTACAATGACACCTGAATGACACCAAACATTAGAAAAACCATGTCACTAGCTAGGCATTAAGTTCTTAGCATGATACCTACCATGGGAGAGCCCCTTTCAAAGAAAGTGCATCAACTTTAAACCTTGGTAACATTAAACATAAGTCACCATGATCAAAATTCAACCATCTAATCCATTGATAAAAGTTAAATAATACCTATAAAATAGGCTCAAGCTTCCTTTCTAGGGAATCATAAAGAGAAACTATAACCACCCTTACACGAGGTTTCTAAATAGAGGACATTACAAACAGTTCCATTTCCATGCCCTTTATATTTAATCACATTTAATCTTGAATAACCAAAATATTTAATTTCAAACACCAGGTACCAATATAAAATAGAACCACAAGTACTTTATTTTAACCCACACCCCAAAGGTAAAAAAACGAATTTTATCAAAATTCATTTTTAATGTTAAATATTCATAGAAAACACGTCTTTATTATGAAATTGAACAAAAAAATTCATTTTTAAAAAATATGGAGACCTAAAAGGGTCCCATTTTAGCCAACTGAGGTTCATCAAAATGTAACCTAGCTGTATTTGCTTGGTTTTTAATGTATTTATCACCCAAATGTGTTATCCAACAAGAACCATCGCTCAATCGACCTACTTGGGACTAGTTGGAATTCAAAAGTTAACAAATTCATTACAAACTCAAAACCAAATAACATTCACATTTATAATCATTTCACAAATCATCATTCCATTATATTTAATATGGGATGCCATTAACTAATTCATGAAGCGCCCATAAACATCAAGGATTGATAATTGGCTCCATTTTAATCAAAACCAAACTCAATTACAGATTTATCATTCCCAATACAATGGCCTAGTCATATGGGTGGCCACCTACCATCGTATAAAGCACCCACAAACTTTATCGCTTGAAATTTGGCCACCTTTTAATTAAAACAAATCCACTTAGAAATTTAAACTTTAGCAGCCTTTTCATTTATTGATGGATCGAGTATACGAGTTACCTTTTCCCATGTGTAAGGAACCCAAAAACCATACAATTGTAAAATAGATCTTGTTTTAATTACATCAATTTTATATATATATCCAAAAAGTATAGGCATCTTATCATAAGAAATAAACACAAAAGCATGGAATATTAATAAGTATGGCATACTAGAGAAAGAAAAATCATAAAAATATAATAAATTGGGAATTTTATATAATAGGAAATCATGAATGAAAATAACATAAGTAGGTAAAAATATAAGAATTTTATTAAAACACATAACATGGTATAACACTCATGGAACAAATTACAATCCAATAAGAATCCTACATATGCAACTACATGGAATAGACTATCAATGGATTGTGAATTTTTCTATCAGCCTAAATGAGGCATGAAATGAAATTTATTTTCCATACCAAGACAAGGGAAAACTTCATAAATACCATAAATAAAAAGTAGTGTAAGAAAACTATAACTCTAGGTGAAATCAAAATCAAATTTAATAGTGAACAACATGAACATCAATCCCAGGCTTGTCCACTTTGGAATTTCCTCTACGAGGTATGATTAGTCACAAAGATGAATATTAATCCTACACCAACACATTCCTAGTATCCTGCCTAAAACCCAAAAAAATAATTCCAAGGTGAAATTAAGCTCTGATACCACATTGTTACATCTTGGCCCGACTTACCACTAAACCAGTAGCCAAAATGGTGGGTCACATGACCTCATGAACATCTACCTAAATACATGAGGCTGCTAACTAGCAAGCAGGTCCTATGGTATGATTGTGGGGAGATTATTCCCTCATATATCAATGTTACATATGGGTATAATAATAATAAAATAATAGATAGTGGAAGCAGTAATAAATAATTGATAAACTAGTGGAAGAAAAATAATAACAATATAATAAATGTGGATAGCAACCATTTATAAAAATCAAGCTTGTTTGTCATAGTGATGAATAATTTAAAATAATAAACATGTATCATTCTTCAGAATTCATAAAAAAATAGTACACAAGAAAATAAAACAACTAAAAAAGATCAAAGGATATCTCCTCGAGAATTATAATAATGATAAAAGTCTTATTATCCCATGATCCCATGTATGTAGCACAACACAAGTAATCAATCCAAATATCTGCAAGAAAGTAGGACTTCTTGGGTACCCCAACGCAATGGTGGCTCAAGGAGGGTGTGATACATAATATTAGTAGGTCAACACCACTGGTGTCCTCCCCAATATAGTCAATTCAGAATAAATTAACAAGTGTTCCACATAAAATAGATGTAGAGTGATTACAACATAATAATAGAAACATAGTATATGTATTTAAATGAACACTCATCCCAAACCACTTTCTTAATCCTAAGCAGTAAATTAAAAAGGAAGTAGCTAGGTAAGCATAATATGTGTACTGATGCCAAAAGAAAAAAAGGAAATTAAATAGGTGAACCCCTACTTTTTTCTTATGCTAAGGGTCTTATTCCCAGGTCATCACATAAGTATGCTAATAAGTAAGGGGTATAAGTCACAAGTGAATGCCCTGATATAAATAGAGGAAACAATTATAGTAAAAGAAATTAACCAACTAAATCAATCAATGCAATTTAATCAATCCATCAAATCTACCATGGGAGTCTTGTGCCCATCCAAGGTGATCTATATGGATTTCCATGTATCACAATGGAAATATCCATCAATCCAATTCCCCTAATTTCATACAAGGAGATCTATTTGGAGTCCCTTGTATCACTTTGAGGCATGGTAACTCTGATTCGATCCATGGTTTCTCATTTATGGACCAAGTATCACCAATTTCATGGGATATCCTTCTTTCCAATGGGTTCATCCATGCTTTATCCCCTAGGTAACTGGTATCACTCATGAGTATAAATAAATGCATATGAAGCCCTTTATTGGTAGCCAAAGCAACCCCCCTGGGTGCTTCATGGTATAACCACCCTAGCATAAAAATCCATCCATAAGTCCATAATATGAAACCCATGTTCCCACCCAATCTGCATCAAGTGAAAAAAGTCTCCAAGTCACATTACAAGGAAAAAATAATGAATATTTCCTGGCAATGTAAATACATTACTACATGAAAATGATAGTAATCTCAAAACTGTATCCTTTACATTAAAAAGCTAAGAAATCTAAACCCAACAATAAAGGCACATTTCATATAGAAAGACAACATAACAACAAATAAGAGTTAACGTGGTATGAGGTTTAAGCTATGAGAAATAATCCTTATATAATTTAATGTCATCAAATAAGCATTGTAAAGCTACAAGATATCCAATAAATCTAAACAATATAATTTAATACATCAATATGGCATAATGCATTTTTCACAAAAATGAACAGAAAGCTCCAAAGAAGGATAAATAGGAAAGTATATAATTGAAACCACTAAACATGGGAATAATCATTAAAAACCTGTATAAGAATTTAAATATGAAAAAATGGTTTATGGCATCAACATGCCTCCAGAACTCATGTTATTTTTTGACATTTAAATAAAACTCGTTAGCAATTTTGTTTAGCCATGGAATTAAATTCAAAACATTATATTACATTTATAATATAGTGCATAAATAAATACCTGTTATGTATTTATATAGTCATGTTAAACTCAATTTAAACCATTTAATACATGACAATCACTTCATTATGACTAACCTATTCATTCAAGGTATTCCATTTGGTGCGAGTCATCTTAATCAAGGCCATCAAACTCGTTTTTAAAAAACATGGTAAATTTGATTTGAGTTACAAGTTTTAAAGAAATGAATCATAATTAGTACCCTAAAAACACGACCATCTTGCATAATCCATTCTAATCATTTTTTCCCTTAACAAAATCATTTGTCACATTTAGACATAATAACTACTTCTATAGGGATTAAGTGTACGAAGTGGTTTAAAGGCAACAAGGCATGTTACTACTTGGGAAAATGAAACCTAAAGGGGCCACATACCCTAACATGACATTTAACAATTATATTCTCATGTATAAGGAGACACCAAGGAATTAAGGGAGCCAGACATAAATTTCTATCACTACATTTTTATCTTCAATATAGTGCACCTCCATTGGAGGGGTTTTATTACAAAAACATAACTTTTTGTTATAAATAATCATCTTTCAACTTTATGAATTTCATTGAAAAATTCAATAGAATTATTTAATATAAAAAAATTATATTAATTAAAAACTAAGGATAATATTCAATAAATTATTGCACTAATAAGATTAAAGGGAAATGAAAAAGAATCCAACCTTAGGTTAGAACCAAAGTGAAAATTTCGGCTCATGGAAATTTTTTACTAGAAGTTGTTGATCCCCCACTGAGCATATTCTCCTTTCCATATATATAAGGACATCTACCCCCTATCCTCACATCTGTATGGCCACGAGCTTGTGCAAGGCAATGCTTACATATATTCTTATAGGAATATACTAGTCTTCATACAAAAACTTATCCATTTTCATATATATACCTACTCACACCAAGCCCCATACATATATATTCACTTCCATGGATGAATATAAAAATAATTAAAATAATCTACATATATATATATATATACTTACCTATGTCTACACATGCACGTTTACTTAGACTCAGCAACTTCAAAAAATACAGCAGGGTCCAACACACTATGGAAAAATATTAGGAACCCTAAAAAATCTAAAGTACATCATATTATAAGATAGAAACTAAAAATTGGGTATAAATCCCCACCTTAGATGGTGGTAGATAGTTGAATTGAAGTGAACCTTTTCGCCTTCGAAGGCTGTTACCGAAATATGCACAAGGGAGTCCCGATGGAAGCTTTGTATACCCTAACACCAGATGAAATAAGGAAAATCACATTAAATAGAAACCCTGGGTTTGGTCGAGCCATGTAGGGTGATATATAAACTGATACATGACCGAAATAGGGAAGAAGAAGGAGGAAGAAGGCTTACCATGACACATTAGATGAACAAAACCTACAAATCCGGGTTAAATGGAACACCATACAGGAGCTTAGGAAAGGGGGTTTCACACAAGGTTGAGGGCTCCAAAGGGGGGGTGTCAATTGAATTTGAGAAGAGGGGGGAAGTTTGTTTTATTTATTTATGCTATTTTATTTTATTTTTTAATTAAAATTTATTTTTTCAGTAGAACTGTGTGCTCTTAAAAATTACTGAGTCACGTGGGAAACATCTCGAGCCTTTACCAAAGTTTTAAAACATCACTTGGAAGGTTCTAGATCTTGAAAATAATTTCCAATGATTGGTTTTAAAATATTTTCTTTTAGTAAATGAAAATATTATATTCATCTCAAATTTTTTATTTAGTTCCAAACATGAGATGTTACAAATTTTCATTGTTGGTTTGACCATCTATATTTTTCTAATCATCTAAATGGTAACTATGACATTTCCTTAGAAGGTGCGTAGAATTAATAGGTAGATAATTCATTATTAGAACCGTTAATTAAATAAATTAATTAAAATTCATATATAATAATTCAATCATATAACATAGAGATAAAATATGTGAAAAATACGAAATAGGCCAGAAACATAAAAAAAATATATTTTAAACTCTTTATTTTATTTAATGAGATATTTAAAAAATATTAATTATCTATATTCTCTCTCAACGATCACGTATCACATATAAGACACAATCTCATTTGAGAACATCCAAAAATTATTGGGAAGTCTCGTGGAATGTATTATCCTCAATGAAATTATTACTCAATTAAATAATGTTTTTATTTTCAAAAAGAAAAATCGAACAATTATTTCCAATATTTAGTGTATAAGGTTTTTTAGTGATTTCATCATAAAGTACATGTATTTATATGAAACTTTACAAAAATATAATTTTACAAATTTCTATTCCTCGCTATTCACATTAATCTTACTATGAACACAATTTATTCCAAAATTCTATAACTAAGATGCCACATAATTTATATTCTATAGTTTTTAAATGATCCCAATGTAATATAAGCTTCTATAAATTCTATTTTTGTCCTTAATACAAGATAAATGCATATATTGATGTATAAGACTAACTTTACTATTTATCATTGTATTGTGTTAATTATATATCTTTATATAAAACATATACCCATTTGTTAAATACCTATTAGAATATAAAACATGAATGAAAATTTTTTATATAAATAACATATTATTTAATAAATAAACTCAATATTTGAAGTTAATTATATATATATATATATATTCTTGAGACAATGTTAAAAATTATTTGTTATGTATTTATAATTTTAAACATTAATCCCATGTTCAATTCATATTTTTAATAGTTTCAATGTGATTTCTCATGAATAACTAATCCTCTACACCATTATAAAAATATATATATGTGATTCTCCCTCATATCCATGATATTATCAAGAACATATTTATTCCCAAAATCTATTTACTTATCACACACCTCATGTGGTTGGATTTTGATACATCAATGCTTTCTATATAAAATAATAACTCATGACATAATTTTATGACTCCATCATTAAAATATAACTAAAAAATCCTTCTAGAATAATTTTATTTTTGATGAAATATTTTAATAGCATCATATATTGTTTAATAGGCTTCACCCATCTAAAATTTATAGCACTAAAAATTTGGTTCTATGTTTCAATGTGAATCATAGTTTCAAAAATTTATGGTTAGAAGAACATCTCTAGTCAGAATAATAAGATAATTATTTCTATTTGCATTGAAAGAACCAGTGTTGGGTTAATAGTTTTAATGGATAATAATTTGGGAAATAAGAAAAATAGTGTGATTTTATTTTAAATAATTGATCGAAAATACATCATATTGAGAAAAAAATGAAATGATACATTAACACATTAAAATTAAACAATTTTAAACCCCTTAAATTAAATTCCCTCATAGATACAATATTCTTGATATTTGGTGAATATCTTTTTATATTGTTACACCATTAAGTATGTTTAAATAATGAAACCACTTTTTCATGAAAATCAAATGAGCCCCTCGTGGAAAAGACTGAATAACCTCTTTAATTATTACTAAATATTACCTTGTCCCAATATAAATCATGTATATCATTTTCTTGATGAATTTTTTTTATTCTATTATGTACAGAGAAACTTACCAATAGCCTTAAATTAGAAACAAAAAATGTAACAACTAATTATTTTAGAATATTCTTCTAAAATAAATGGCTCATTTAAAAAATAAAAAACTATGATATATATATATATATATTCTTTAAGTACCTTTTACAAAATAAAATTCTTTTCTCTATAAGCAACATTAAAAATGGAGTAAATAAATTTAAAATATTCATTTCAAAAATATACTAACTTTAATATAATTATTCTTCTTTTTAAATAATATGAAAATATAAAATTATTCTTAATATGTTTTCATTTAAAATATTATATTTTTTATCAAGAAAAATATACTATGTTTTTAAACATAATGTTAAAAGTTAATAAAATCATTAGTTAGTGACTTGGAATTATAATAATATAAATAATAGTAAATGATAAATCTAAATTTTTAAGAGTAATATATTGAAAGTTCTATATATCATGATATATAAAATATTATTTGAATATTAATGTAAATAAGATAATTAAAATGGTATTATTTTATTTAGAATTTTAAATATTTAATGATAGTCATAAATTCCACTTGAAATATAAAATTTATTATAGAATACACATATTATAGTTATAAAAATACAAATTTATAATTAATAATTAAGATAATTATAATTAATGAAAATGTATCTATAACATATTAATGTAATGAATGAGATAACTATAAAAAATTGTAATAACTTGAAATGAATATATTTAATAATAATTGACAATCTTACTTGTAGTAAAATATTGATTATTAATTAATTAACAATTAAAAATTACTATAAAAGTATATAAGAAATGAAATACATTCAATATTAATATGTATGAAAGAATATTTTATATATAGAAAATAAATTAAGAATAAGTGATTGTGGAAAATAATAAATTATCAATAGTGAAAAATGAATTAACATATTATATGAGTTATAATATTTTTAAACAATGAATTTTGTCGAAATGAGATTATTGAATTTAATATTATGTATATAAAAGATAAAAATAATATGAAATTTTAATTAGATAATAGAATTATAATTACTAAAATGACAAGTAGATAATTTATTTTAATATGTCTATTTTTAACAATTTAATTATATATATATGATTAATAAATAAAAAATTATTAATTGATTTTTTTATATCGTAAGAGTTATGACGATTAATTATATGAGTTTAAATGTATGAATGTTAAAAATTATATTAGACTATTACTATATAAATTTTATAAAGGTAATTTTTTTAATCAATAAATTTATAGCTACTTGTATAAAAGGATTAGTAGAAAGTTACCTAAGTCGAAATTCATTTCTTAAGGTAGTATAATGGGGGGTTCAAGCATGGGAAAAGGATTTTTAGAGAACATATCAAGCATAAATCATAGTATTAATGAATAAAGTCAGTTGTGGGTGGCTCACAATAATGAGTGGATCTGTCTTGTCAAAAAAGAGAGGCCACGAGATCATTGGTAATTATATAGGGGTTGTAATATGTAATACAAATATATATAAAATTATAGAATCCACCTCATCGTTGACATGGGATCATATATTCAAGGTAATATTCATATTTTAAAAAACCTCACACATTTAGAAATAAAATAAATCTCATTATTTTATTCTCTTTTCTCACAAATGACATTGTTGTTGTATTTTAATATAATGAATAAATAAATAAAACATCATATAAAAACTCCACAAATAATATTCACAGAAGGTAGGTTTGGTCAAATTAAGCATATAGGTGTGTAACAATAACCTAAACTACGATAACCTCTATCATCATCACATGGATTTTGGTTAGTGTATCTGCAAGTTATGTACTTAAATATATATATATATATATGTTTGTGTCTTTATTTTATGGGAATGGGATCTTAACATAAATTTGGAACCCATGGAATAAAATGACAAATGAAATCATTTGCTTCTTACATGAAATTGTTTAATGGCCTTTGGGGATATATATATATTATCCTAGGATCCACATATAGTACGTGGGGGTGATAAAAAAATCAATAATATAAATTAATGAATTTATATACTTATAATGGATGCATATTAATCCCTTACTATCTAAAAATCCTTGAAGGTCTCTTTCTTGATCACATACTATATTTTAGAAATAAAAATATTAATAATATTACACATTTAATAGTGTGTGAGTATTTAATGTAAATTTGTTTCTTGCTTCTAAAATGGTCATGCATTTATTACCCACTATGATCCTTCACCGATAACACAAATATTTTACAATTTAATAGATGTATATATATATATATATAAAGAGAAGATTTATTAATTTATGATCTGTATAATTGGGTTTGTTTAGTTTAAATTTTCATCAGTTAATGATAAGTTATTTAAAAACCAAAATATTTATTTTAAACTTTTAAATATAATATTTTTAATTGAAAAATGATTTAAAATTTTTTATTCTAAATTTCCAAATGGAATCTTTTTTCATGTAAGATAAAATGATTTAAACTCAAAAATAAATGTTTTTTAATACACTTATTTTAATGTAATTGTTTAAAAAATTTCCATTTTAATGTATCAAATCATTCCCCATTTTTTAAATTTTCAAAGAAAAATTCCTTTGTTTACAATATTTTTGACATAAAATTTTCTTTTTAATTTTTTTATTTAAATGTTGGTATTTGATTATTTTCAACTCCTTTCAATGTTAAACTTTAATGTGGAAAATGTTTTGTTTCTAAAACTCTAGCCTTCAGTATTTTTATTAAAGAATTTTTTCTTTAAAAAATTATTTTTCTTCATAAACGGGTTTTATTCATAAATGTAATTTATTTTTAAAATATTATACGTCCATCCACTATTTTTTTGTAATAAATATTTAATGATTTTTTTGAATATAATATATCTCAATGATACAAATTAAAATATACTTCCATGAATTTTTAGTTTCTTCTTGCCTATTTAGGTATTTCATAAAAAAGGTATATCCCTTGGAAAAACAACTTTCATAATGTTTCCATCAACTAGCCATGATTTTATTTAAATTATTTTTCTTTTATTTAATATATTTTTAATTTAATAAAAAATAATGGTATGCTAATAAATTTTCTTATTACTATTTGCTAATAAGAAATTGTTGAGTTATTTTTACAATTAATTTTTTTTCATAGTTTCATAAAATTCAATGGTTTTTTTCTTTTCATAGAGCTGTATTCATTATTTTTAATTCTTCTAAACAATGTTTTAAAAATATTTACATTTCCAATGAATTATTATAAACATACTTTTCTAAAAAAATCTCTTTGGGTTCCTTTTATAAATGTTACATTTATGCTTAAATAAAAAAAATTTAAGCCTAGTGATTTTTATTATAAGGGGGATTTCAACTACATAAAAAAAACAAATTGGATATATCAAATTTTAAAAACCATTACATACATTTTTTGCTCACTAATGTTTTAAAAAGTATTTTATAGGGATTATTGATAATTATTAGCTATTTTGGATTCCAATCCTGATATTGAGGTTTATCCTTAGTGCATCTGAATTAGTTTTCACTGAATTTTTATTATTTCAAATATTAACATAATTGAAAATGTATTATGAATACTAGTATATGATTTAATTCCAGATTCTATAAAACTATAGACCTAAACAGATCTTTGGAATGTAGTAACTCAATGTTTTGAATCAATTTAGGATTGTAAATTGCTAGTATTAGGTCACTCCTTTGGTATTAAATCCATTATAATTTTTTTGTTTTTTTAGCATTAGACTCCTGGGTATTGGTCTAAGGGGGCATTGAAACTGTGTGATGAACACATTATCCTGGAAGTCATTATATTCTCCTCACTCATGTGACACATACTAATTGTTTAGAAATGTATATTTTCCTAAAAAGAAGACAAAAATGAAATATACTTGTACTATGTTATTAGTCATATACCAAGGAATGGATATTCCTAAATTAAATTTTACAATTCAGTGATGTTGTCATGAGAACCAGCCACTTGAACATTACCATGCACTTCTTCTATTTCGAATGAAATGGGGTTCAAAGACTGTAATGACCATTTTAAGGTATTTTGTTCACTTGTTTCCCTATAAAATTTCTTATATGTGGAATCCTTGTATCAAAGGAAAAATTTTGTTTTTATAGATTAAATATGACTACTAATGAATCCATAATTAAATTTCATATAAATATATATAGTCTTTTGATGTAGGAAGGTATTTTCCAAAAATTCAATTTTATGCTATGCTGAAACCCATATTTGTTTCCTTCCCCACATGTGTGAGACCAAGTATCACATTCCCAAATGGACCACAAATAATATTGTTACTTTATCCACGTACCTAATTCCATTTTCCCATGTCTAGGTTCCACTCTTAGTTTTCATTATGAGAATCACTAATTAACCTAGCTTACACAACCCTCCTTCCTAACTTAGAGTGAGTTAGAACATCCATGTTTCATTCTTAGGTCCCCCAGTCAAAGCGTCGAGGCCTAGTCCACCTTGGTATATAAATAGATCACATTAAAATTAATTTTCAACACAAATTGGCATGAGATATGAATGGTCACACAATCTTTGTGTGCCCATTTATTCCCTCCTCTCTTCGGGATACTTATAAGTTTGAACCTAAGCGAAACAATTCATAAGGGATCAAATAATATTGATCTACAAGCCTTAGAATTTAAGGGGGAACTATATTATGGACCTATACACCACATCCATGTCTGGTTTCTACACTAGAGTATCAACCACTCAAGTAATCCCATGGATCAAACACTAGAGTTTTATGCACCTTAGCCATCCTTTGGGTACACCACTAGGGTGAGCCTCTACTAAAACCCATATATTATGGTGAGCCTTTACCATGTCCTGTCTATAATGGTAAACCATCTCCAAATCCAACCCACTAGGGAAAAACCTTTACCTAGCCTCCCTAATATAGAAAACCATCACTTATTATTTATTACAAGATCCCCCCAATACAACTCCCAGAACTCCAAACAAGGATTAACTTTTTCCTGTGTCACCTACAAGGGAGCCTCAGTCACCCTTCCATCCAACTAGGGTTTTATATCTCATCGTCCTCTTACTATGTGTAATAAAAAACCATATGATATTCTGTATTATTATAAATAGAAGTGTTAAATCCAACTTGGTGCCAAAAATTCATTATTTTCATTAATTAAAAACACAAGAGTTTTTACCACACAATGTTAAACAACATGGTGGCTCCTACCACATGACCTTAAACTATAAACTAAATTTTTATAGGTTTTGAATCCAATTATTAATTTTTATATTGGACACCAGAAGGAGTTTCAATCCCGATACACTTATATATATTTTAGACCTCCTAATAAGTGTAATCTTAATCCCTCTAAAATATACCCTTTTTTCTTTTAATTACCAATATACAAGGGTAAGACACCCATATGAAGGTCACCTATTTGTTGTAATCCCCATCCATAAATAATTCCATTTAGTTACCTATAGCTAGAATGTACTAAAATTGAATCCTAACACATAGTGTTGATCTATCTACTATTATCACCCATTTTATAGTACAATCTTCCTATAATGGGCCTCCTATGATGTGTAATCCCCAAAAATGTATTCTCGTATTTAGTTTCTAATAGAAAAGTTGAAATAAAAGGGAATCATAATCAATAATAAATGCTTTGTCACCTATCGTTTCCAATTTTAATACATAGTAATCTCACAAGGAACTCATACTATGTGGAAGGCCCAACCATCCCTTCCACTACCTGGTTTCCAATATACAGGATGAACTAAAAAGGGCCACATATGGATAAATCTCCCACCAACCATTTCTTATAAGCCTTCCAACTCGTAGTCACAACTACATTACTTTAAACTATAAAAACAATTTTTACCACATGACCATAAAATGTGTGGATAAATAATGTCACATTAACTTACACTATGTAATCCTAAACAGTATGGTTGTTGACTCCTAATAACTAGTATACATAGAATGAATCCTTGAGGTTTAATTTTGGCACCCCATATATCAGGGACACATAGCCATAAACAGAACTATAAATTTACATGGTTCAATGACCATAAAAGGTAACACATTGTTCCATGTCATGTCAATATAAACGGAACTATGTTTCCTATTAAGTGTAACTATGATATGTGGAATATAATTCCATTCATAGTGATATGTAGTAACCCCTATCACAATACTAATCCCAAATCCACTACACCTCCCTCCACTCTATATGGATATGAATTTTGATGTTCCTAGATATGTGTCATTTAAAATTTTATAACCAAACAAAAATATAAATATGTGTAATATTTGGTATACACAATTTTTAACATTGGAATACAATTTAAAAGACAACTATAATGGATACAAAAGACCTCACACTAGTATTTGGGAACGATTTAAAAACATATATTAACTATAAAAGAGAGTCACGGAATGTGAAATAATTCACACCAATAGTGTGTGATGAGATTGAACCACATCCTCCCAACCAACACAAATTATCTATTATAATTGGTTTTTCCAAGGACCTCCTACCTTTAGAATACAATTCTTAGACCAATAGAAAAATATTAATATATCAAAAACACATTATTACATATATGTGTATCTTTTTGAATGATTTTAATCATATAGAATACATAAAATGACTTCAAATGAGGTGATTTACAAAAAATTGATATTTTATTGAATCAATGTCCCAAATTATTAAGATAATGGTTCACCTAAATTATTATAAAATATCTTTTACATCTAAAATTATTTATTTCCTATTAATTGAAAAAGTTATGTGTATAATTTTAAATTATGATCAAATGTTATTATCTAGTGTTGAAAAAAGGACATTATGGAATATTTTTTTAAATATAAGAATGACACACTTAATAAAATGTGTTAATATAATTAAGTGTATACATTATACACATATAAGAGAAAAAATATCAGTATTATATTATATCTTATAAAAGTATCATATGAAGAAAGTCATTTATCATATAGAATAACATAGACCCAATTATTAAATTTTATTTTTTATGTGTATCATAAACCATCACACATGTATCCCATAGTAATGTTTTTCACCAATTGAAAATATCAATTAAATATCAATATTTTCACATGGTTTTTTAGGTACTTCAACAATCATTAAAAACTTGGATTATAAGTTCTTCAGGAATAACCCTGGACATAATTTATAATTTATAAACAAAAATTTCCATTTATTTGAGTGTATCTTTATATAATAAAAGGGTTCATTTAATTTTTAGATAAATAAAGTAAATTTTTTCATGTTTTATTTCAGGATTAGAATACTCATGAATAATTTTTTTTATTATAATAGAATATACCGGGTGTCAATGTTTCCCCACATGAATTGTTTTTTCTATATGTCAGGTGGGATAACTATTTTTCTATGAAAATCTATACAAACATATAAATATTTGAACTATTGTAATGTTCCACAATAATTTTTACATGATTTACCTATTTTTATTATATCAAGGCACATAGTACAGAAATAAATTTTTTAAGTAGCCAAAAACATTTCAAAATTATTTTTAATCATTAATATATGTATTTATTCTTTCATAGCTCATAATCATGGAAACAAATTAGCTTCCTATGTTAAATAATGAAGCTTATTAGAATAAAAAACATAACATTTCAGAGAGAATTGTTTTTGTGAAGTCAATGTCACTCGATCAATTACATAGTTTCATGTTATTTTATTTATCTCATGGTTATAGAGTTTAATATTTGGTAAAACCGTTATAAAATGATATATTTACATTTTTAATCCTCTAAAGAAATATATGAAACTAATAGAGATCATATTCAATTACCATTATCATTTAATAAATATTTTTACATTATCATATAAACATACAATGAAAATAGGTAATCTATAACCCTTTCATTTTTCCACTCACTCAATGCATTTTCTTCATCCCTATGTTTAGTTCACTATTTATAACATTGATAAATATTGAAAATTAATTATTTTTAAAACACATATAAACCATTTTTATTTAACTAATAACTTTGTAGATGTAGATACACAACTATAGAATGGTAATTTTTTGGTTTTTTTATAATTATATAACATTTTCCCCCCATCCCGACATTCTATTATAATACAATTATCAATAAACCTATTTTCTATTCATCTATTTCAAATGAGGATATAAAATGAATTATTTTCTTATGAATATATAAAATTATTAAGTAGAATACATCATAGATTATGTATAATAATGACAATATTTGATAAAAACTACCATAAGTTATGAATTAAAAATAATCTCATACACCTATAAGAACACTATAATTCACACTTAAATTATATTCTAAGTTAAAAATATAATACAAAAATACCCCCAAACACACATATAGTTGTGATAATAATTATATATATACCCAAGCACACATATTTATAGGTGATAATTATACATACACATACAAATGTATAAAAATAATTGATCATTAGACACACACACACACACAAGAACAAACACAGAAACAAATAAACCCATGTTATTTGATATTTACACAAATATATATACTCATATATGTTTAAACACAAATATATATAAAGTATATGTATCCCAATATAAAAGCCAATATATAAAAATATGAACATGATCGTACATACAAGAATAAATTAGTGGATATATATAAATATGATTGTTTTTTTGTTTGAATGTATGTACCCATGTGTATAAAAATGTATCATGAAAAATGATTGGTTCATAATAAACATAGTATATTTTTTAGAGTTAATATGTGTAGAAAAATAAGATTAGTAAAAAAATCTTATCAAAATTAGGAATTGTGAATTAAAATAGGGTAAAAGAGAAAAAAGTTCAACTTTGTATTTTTATGAGGAAGAAATAATTTATAAACTCTATAAAAACACCTTGAAATAGGTTCATTTGTCATCCCTTATTTTCAGGACATGTAAATAATTCCTTTCTTAGTTCATTTTTTTACATTGATAATATAATGAAAAAATTATCTTGATGTGTTATAAAAAATATATGTTTCAGTTTAATTCATCCTTTTTAATGTTATTCTTGTGATTAAATGATTAAAAAAGTGTTCGAGAGAATCTGAGGTTTGTTTGAAGCCTAAAGATTTGATATTTTGATAAATGGTATTAGGAAAAATGTTATTTCCTGGTTAGCAGTAACTATTTTTACCATATATATTGGAGCATCATTTGGATAATTGTGCATGGGGAGCCAGACGGCAGTTTAAATAGCTACAGACTAGTTACAGAGCTGAAATGTATGATTAGTGCATGGGTAGTGTAACTATGAACCTAACCATGTATGGGGTATTCCATTGATATTTATGATGCATATTTGGATCCTGTTTTGGCCAAATGTATGTTCAAACCATTCAAACCCAACTTTAAGTTATGTTAAAATACCATTTCACAATTAAACCATTATAACTATTAATCTCACACCCCTCTTTGTTTTTCTCCAGGAGTGAACAGTGTTAGGATAAATTCCTCTCCCTCTTACAAAGGCTTTAAATTCTCTCCCTCATATTGAATTTGATAAAACGTTCATCACTCGGGTTGGAAGCATAACAGAAATACATTTCATTAACAACTTTCCTATCACTATTTATCTCTACATATTTAGTACTTTTTCTATGTTAACTATTTCCCCCTATTTCCAAGGTTTTTCTTTTCTATTTCAAATATTCATATTGTTCTTATTTTAATCTGGAATCAATAATAAATTAGTGTTATCCTACCCCCACAATTTAGGTGGTCTATACCATTTCACTCAATGCATCTCATTTATAAATGTTATCATTGTTTCATGCACCGATTATACACACACGTTTCCTATAACATCAATCTACATTAAATTATTTTATAAATTTAGAACCTAAATGATCTAATAAACCCCCTTTTATCATTAGAGGTCATGAAACTTAACTTTACCCACCCATTTGAGTGTGTCATGAAAATGTCTTTAAAAACACTATTTAATTTTAACCAAAATTCCCATTGGCCTTTTTGGATTGGATTCCTCAAGTGATTTAATTAATTCAGATTGAACAACTAATTACTTTATAATTATGAAGTATGTTACTTTTAGATATTATAAACATGAAATGTAATGTTAAATTATATGAAGAATCATATAAATATTTTTCATATATAAATTAAAATTTAATGGATTAAATAATATAATGTGAATAAACTTTCAGGATTATTATATGGACAAAGAGTATAAATTAAATTCAAGTTGCATATTATTGTTATTGACTTTTTTTCATATTAATGTAGTTGTCATAAATGATCCTCCCTTTGATTCCTGGGGGAATTCCAAAAGAACATAGTGTAAACAACCATGATTCATTGATCCATTTTACAATGGAGATATGCACCTTGTTATTTAGTCTTTATCATATTAAAATATATGTTCCTTAGTGTAGTACCAATGATTCATTCAATTTATATCTGGAAATAATAATGCCTTGGATAATCTCATTAGCTTCCACATCATGTCTTTAGAAATGTGATTCCTTGGATCATTACTTTGGTCTATAGTCCAAATTACTCATTATTTAATTCACATATTCTCCAAGGAATTACTAATAGATTTTACACTAGTGGAATGTCAAGGGTGTACCCCTATGATTACATGTATTCCCTTTTTCTTGGGTACATGGTGACTTATTGTGAGCTATCTCAACCCTCTAAATTCAAGGAGGCCTTGATTTCACATGGGGTCATCCTTTATTATTACTTTTTCAAGGTTACATTTATCATATTATTGGGCCCATCTATTTTACTGGTTACATACTATGATACATTTTTCTATTTTTTAAGTACATATAGACAATATGTCCTTCCATGTGGATCCCAATCTTGACATGGTCATTATTTTAGTTCCTATTTCCCTAATTATCATTTTACATTCATGATACTACACTTATACTCATATACTTGATTTCATATAGAGACCATTGGTGGTGACCTACTATGTTTTACACATACAATGTTTTTTTCACTGATTTTATTCTTGAATGAAATTATTTCTAATGTTTAAGACGAGGGAAATGGTCCAAATGTGGATATTTAATTCAAGCGATAGGATAGTTTATAAGAGTAGATGTCTAATAATAGGCTTTTGATACTTTTTGAGTTTAGTATTTTGGTCTTCTTATGTATTTTGGAATATAATATTTATGATGTTTTTTGGATTAAAGTTTTTATATAGTATCATGAAACTAACATCATTTTTTATATTGTGATGGTAATTATTGTTCAATTTATTTAAATTATATAGATGTTTATCTCTTCCTCTATTAGAGTATATCATTTTTAGTTGTTTCCAATGATTATTCCTTTATTATTCGATTGTTCTATAATATAACCATTGTCTATAGTCTCACTATGTACACACCCTTGGACCTCACTAATAGTATACACCCTCTAGAATACAAGGAGGAATATCTAAGTCCATGTGGTTTATAGGGTCTAGTTACTTATGATTGAACCATGTCTTGGATGTCACAAATTTGTATCAAATAATTTTAAATTTGGTCTTCCTATTTGGGAAAGGATAGATATGAAATTAAGACACGATATAATTTAGTAATGATTTTGTTCCTGGGAGTAGTTAACCAATATATGGGGAAAATGAAAAATTTCTCTAGAAGGGATTTGATGTTTTGTATTATTCTTATTATACTACTACTTTTTCCACCCTCAGGTGATGCAGATGATTTTTTGTGTTCATTATAATTGGATATTTTTTCCATACCCTTTCCTAGTTTAAAAAAAGGATATGTCACATGCATAATTATAAAAACCTATGGAATGATAAGTCATGAATTATTCCATTACATTTTTACTTACCATATGAATTTCTTTCTATATATTCCTAGCACGTTGATAGTTCTATTTGAGATAGTGCTATAGTTTCTTATAGTGAAAACATAAGTGGATTAATTAATGTCTATGCATCAACCAAAATGGTGTTTTCACATATATCTTGATAGTGGAACCCTAATTAGTCAATTATTGTTAGCTTAATCTATAAGACCTCGGTTTCATTGGCTGAAACATTATTTAGTTTCAATAACATGCATTCCCAATGATGTTTATAATGAATGTACTTCCATAAAATGGGAATTTTGATTCATTTGATCAAATCATCATAAAAGTCTTGTTACATTTACTTGTAGTGGCATTGGAAAACTATAAGGCATTGGAATTTATAAAAATATAATGAAAATTACATATAATTAGACTTATCTACATATTTATAATTTTAAATTTATTATGAAATATGAGTTCAAAAAATTAAATAAAATTTGTTGCTGCAAAATAGGGTCTCCGATTACAATTTAAAGCATGTTTTCCTCTAAATTTTTTTATTGAAACTTCATATAAGGAACCATTATAATTAAAACATGAATTTTTTCAATAACATGACATTAGATCTTGGGTATTTTTATTAGTATATTTTTTGGTAGAGATCCCATGTTCTTATATTACTCTACGTGTACTTATTTGTCCTTTTTATCAAGTTATAAGGTAGGTGCCTATAAATTTTAGATATATACCTCCATTAATTTCTTTTTTCAAATTAAAATAGTATGTAAATGAAAATGCTCATGTGGTGGTGGGACCTAACCTCCTCATAACACCACCAAAAGAACCTGCTTCTTTACCTCTGATTATTCATAATTTGTGTGATAACACTCAGTTTTTTGGAGGGTTTATATGCTCAATGAGTCATATGTAAGGAGAACCAAAACCTTCAAAGACTATTTCATATTTTATGAGGGAATTTGAGGAGTTAAATACACTTATTTTATCTAAAGAACGTTTCCCTGGATATATTTAATCTGGCTGATTTCCCCTCCATAATAGTAAAATTTGGGGACATTTTTCCAGAATACATATCTATAAAACACCCTAAAAAATAGGTAGAGTTTAAAATTGATATATTTACAATTACAATAATGATATCCATTCCTCCCTGTAGAATGTTTACTACTTTTTTATAGGAGCTCAAGAGGGAACTAGAGGTCCTGCAAACCATGGTTTTCATACAAAATAGTTTTTCCTTGGGTTTCACTTGTGCAGTTTAAAAAGAAGGTGGATTGGGATCTCCAGATATTTGTGGATTACTGTTAGTTTAATAATCTCATGGTTGAAAACCAGTATCCACTAACTAGGAATAGAGATCTCTTCAACTATCTTTGAGGAGTTATGGACTTTTCAAAGATCAACCTTAGTTTATACTACCATCAGAAATGAGTTAAGCCTTTAAGAAAACCTCATACAACATTTCAGAAACAATTTGTCCTTTATTAGTATCTATTGATGACAAGTATTTTGATGAATGTCACTGTTTTTTTAATTAATGTGAATAATCTGGTTTTACACCATTTTTTCAAACCCATATCTTGTAGTCTCTATTGAAAAAATCAGAGTATATTCACATAGTATACATGAACATACCAAATATATTGATATCATTTTGAATAAAATTATATATCAGTTGATATTTTCTAATATCACCTAATAACACTTATGGATCAATATGGTTTTTTTCCTAGTTAACATCATCATAGAGGTGGGAGTATCTATTGGTCCAATGAAAGTTATTGTTGTAGTGACCTCGGATCAGCCCAAGAATGTTTTTGAAATACATAGTTTCTCCAACATGGACGGCTATTTCATTCCCTTAATATTGGATTTTTACTAGAATCACTGCTGGAGGTTTTTAAAAATAATAAAGTAATATTTTTATGGTCTGAAGCATATGAGATGGGAATTCAAGAGTTAAAAGGAAGATTTACTTTACCATCGATCCTAACGCTTCCATATCCAGGGAGAATCTATATAATTTTTTTCACGTGTTAGGTATCATTCCTGGAGCATTATAGTTGTACTATTGTTGAGTGATGGTATATGGGTCTCGTCAGTTGAAGTAACATGAGTGTAATTACCCAATTTTCATTATAAAGTTCCCAACTATAGTAGATTACTTACATTGTTAGAGGAATTATTTATTAAGAGAATCATTTTCAGTGTATACATGCCAAAAAATCCTCAAATAAATATTTACACAGTGTGACCACAACCTTAGAGTAATAATTTTTTGAATAAATAATGTAGTTATCTTTAGATCATACATTTACATTTGGGAAGGGGAATATCTTAGTTTATGATCTAATCCAGAGTACTCAAAAACAAGCAATTCAAGAGATCGGTAGTGAGTTGAATACTATATACCAATTTTCTAAAATGAACTTACAAGTCCAAGGGCATCATGGGAAACCTATCTTTACAGCTTTAAGAGTAACCAATTAAAATTAAGATAGATTAATGATTATAAAAATTTCAAATATTGAAGGACTAGTACTGAGGAAGAGTATTTTATATTTACACCCACAACCATGGTGGATCATTGCTGAAGATGAGATATTAATTTTTCATGAACATTTATGGGTTCCAGGAAATGTGAGAGTGGAATTTATAAAATTATCTCGTGATTCTATTTGGGTGGTACACGTCGAGCTTTCCAAGATATATTGTGACTCACATCACCAGTATTTTTGGTTAAGGAGGAAAAGGTAGGTAGATGTATTTATTACTATGTGTTCCAACTATTAGTGGGTGATGGCAGAACACCACTGGCCACATGGTCTTTCACATTTATTCCCCATTTTAGAGTGAAAATGGAATGACTATACCATGGATTTTGTGACTAGATTAATGAGGTCCCCTTAAGCCTAATGGGTGATCATTAATATACTAATGAGGCTCACTCACTTTTTACCATCAGGGATACCTTATTAGTGGTTGACCTGGGTATAATTTATGTCTATGATATTATCAGACTTCACAGTATTACAGATAATATTTTATTAGACTTATATGGTTTATTTACTTCACGGTTCTTATTGGGGTTACAAGTAGATATCGTTTCATATGAAATTTTTATTATGACCTATTACACACATTCAAATGCATTGTCTTAGCGTACTATACATGAGTTTGATATCATTCTTAAGGAATGTGTCCCAGATTTTGGATGTTCTTTGTAGAAACACATCCATCAAGTAGAATTATCATACTATAAATACATTCAATCTTATGGGGGTCGTAGAAAATCCATCTAGGCCATATTGATATATTTTCTTGCTAGATGTATGGGAAGTATAACTAATAGGAATTCATCTAATTCATGAGACTTTAGAGATGGTATAAGTTACCAGAAAGTGAATGTTTCCAGCATAATCTCAGAAGAATTAATATTCCAATAATCATAGGTGACCTCTTGAGCTCATAGTAATTGATCTCATAATCCTATGAGTTTAACCAATGTTGGGGCATAGATAGGTTTGTTGAAAATGGATTTAGCGACTTATTATTTCATGACCTTTACGATTTTGGATACAGTCAGATTAGTAGCTTCTAGGTTATAGTTTTCTGTGAGGTATTGATTCACACATGACATATTCCATTTATCTCGGATTTTTTGTTATGATTATGACCTACCGCACATCATTAATCATAAACAAATATAGTTTTGGGTCAATGTTTTTTAGTAGTATCTTATTTTTATTCTTGATCAGTGCATAAAGGTTCAATAAGGTATTTAAGTTTCACAATTAGGGGCTCTAGGGAAGCATGGTCCCATAAAATAAATGAATTGGTAGATAATGAATGATATACATGATTAGTTCCTGATACTTTTCTCTAATGTTTATCAATAACCCATAGGGAAATTTGGGGATGAGTTGTCTTAAGGATTATAGGTTGTAATGATCCATATTTTTGATATGGTGCAGATTCTTTAGAATTTAAATGGATATATCCTTTTTAAACTTTTTCTTGTTCATAAATTATTAAGGAAACATTTAAGTGCATCTGTTGTGTCATTGGAGCCCAAAGTTCTAGTTCTTATAGAATAAGTACGAGGCGTGTGGTTGAAAATTTTTTACTAGAAAGCATGTGACACAATCATGTAGAACATATAAAAAGAAACCTGATATGATAACCAAGTATGTGGAGCGACATGGTCATGAAAAAATATACACACCAATTTTAAGTAAAAAAGACATGGTTAGTACATGTTTCTTTCTAACCATGGGCTTAATGACCTGTTGATGCTCCTTTCTGTTACAGAGTCTAACGAATTGAAAAGGGAAATACCTTGAACCCAAAGTGATTCATCCTTTGAAGAAACATCAAAAATTGACAAAGTCATGAACAAAGATTAAAATGCACTTGGGTCGTGCAAGTTCCACCAAGGTCGCACAAGTATACTTACACGCCACCCAATGGTCACGCAGGTGACTTGAGCGCCCTCTTTGAAATTCATCTAGGGTATTCACCAGCCTATAAATACCCCCGGTGGGCCCCCCATTTACAAAAACGAAAAATTCCAGAAACTCAGATTGGAGCTCTCGGTGCCCTAGTCTCTTCTCAAAGCTTCCAAACACTTCTAAGGTAATTTCTTACCTAGAACAGAAGATCTAAAGAGGGGGATTAAGGCATAAGTGTTGAAACTCATCAACACTTGTGTGCCTAAGTGGCCAGCCCTTAATGGAAATGGCCACACATGAACGCCGCCTTACCCCTTCAACAAAACATGCATACCCCTCTTCTAGAGGCCCCTAGGGATAATACTAAAGGCTTGAGCCAAGTCTTTCCCAAGTATTACCCTAAGGGTTAACCATCGGTCAAGTACCCATGTGTTATGCAAGTATACTTGCGCGACTAGGACTAGCACACCCATCTATTTTTGGGTGCCTCTCCTACCTATTTCACCCCTTATATTCAAATCCACTTCTCCTCTTCAAGGTTAAGCCTTCAGAACCCTCTTCAAAGCTATTCATGGCATGATTTATTGGTTTGGATTCCTTATCTGAAAGGAATTCTGTGGAATATCTCCTAAACAAGTGATTTACATAACTTTATATGACTAAGGTTGTATATTTCATTCTTTCAACCTCATCCTTTAAAGATGATAGATTCCTTTAACCTGGGCCTCCTTTTCAGGAGTAAGCGCCAGTCATAATTTCTCTAAATGGGCCTCCTCTTCAGGAATAAACCCCCACTCATAAATTCCATTTAACTTAGGCCTCCTTCTCAGGGAAAAGTCCTAAGTCTCAAGTCCCCTAGCCTGGGCCGCCTTTTTAGGAGTAAGACCCAATCTTCAAATTCCCATAATTTGGGGCATCCTCCTTAGGAGTAATCCCGAACCATAATTCTTTTAATATGGGCATCCTTCTCAGGACTAAGCCCCAAGTTCCAAAAAAATCAAAATTTCCTTAACCTGGGATTCATTTTTAGGTGTAAGCCGCAGTCATAATTCCCTTAACCTGGGCTTCCTTTTTAGGAGTAATTCCCAGTCATAATTTCCTTAACCTGGGCTTCCTTTTCAAGAGTAATCCCTAGTCATAATTCCCTTAACATGGGCTTCCTTTTCATGAGTAAGCCCCTATCATGATTACCTTTAACCAATCTTAATTTACTTTTGACTTCGGATTCCTTCTCTGGAGTGAAACACAATTATAAAACCCCTCTTAATTTGGGAATCCTTTTCAAGAATAAGCCCCAAGTTAGAGTATCTAAATATCCATAGAGCACATATACCTTTATGGACCTTGTTCTTGGGTTTCTTCCCTGATGTAAATCCTAATATTCATCTATCTGGGCAGTCATACATACATAAGTCCCACTCATTTCTTATAAATGAATTTTTCATGGGACAATTTAATAGTTTTACCAATACCTCTTTTTTCTCACACAGACTATGACTCACGTGAGCTTATAGTGTAAAAGTAATTATGACAACTTTATTTGAGCCAGAAATCATCCATAGAACCTCATACTTCTTTACTCGAACTATGTGGGTTCTGATTCCTTTTCCAAAAAAGGATATGTCGGTATCCCATCTGCGGGTACGATCCCAACTATGAAATAATTCATGTCCTTCTGAATGAAAATAAACTTCAAGTGCCCCACTGAGTGGCTTTATAACCAGTATGGTTATCATAATAACCAAGATATTTCTATATAATGTGTCGAAGGATACCATTGACCAAGAATCTCTAACATATACAGATAATTCTCTATTGATGAAGAACCTCGAATACATATAAAAGATTCTCTAAATCTCATACATACTTATTATTGATTGTAATATCTAAAGGAAAGACCATTTTCATACTTGGTAATGTAATAAGGATTAACAAACATAACATAAATCTATAAAGAGATCCCCGAAGTAAATAAACCATATAAGTATAATAATGTAATAAGGATTAACGAACATAACATAACAAGATATTTCTATATAATGTTATCTTTCTTTTGTATCGGATCAATTAGTGCGGATTCTGGGCTATTTCATTTGGTATCATAGTACGGGTTAGATAACTATTTATATTAAGATGTTTTTAAGAGAAGTTGTCTAAAGAGATATCGATGTCATAATGTGTATATATAAAAACATCAGAGACATATTAACACTTTCTGATATTTTATGATATGAAATTTTATTCTGACTAATGGTATTCTTCGAGTCATTTTTTGAGGTGATTAATGGTATTCCATATTGGGATGAAAAATTCAAGGAGAGATGATCATTGATGTTGAAAATTTTCTTTAATGTTTAGTATTTTATGGTTATTTTTATGTTTTTATCATGTTTCTATATTTTTTATTAATATTATTTTATAAAAATAATACACAACGCAGGATGGGTGACAACCCGTCATGTCAGACAAGACAGCAGGGATAGAACCCACAGCCAAATGGTGACAAGGGTGTATCGCCTACCACTGGACTACGTGATATCCTAAATAGTATTACATTTTACTGTTTAATTAAAATATCTAATGTTTAAAGATTACATTCATTTTTTGAACATTTCTTTTATCATATAGATGACCATGTGATTCAAAATTGATTTAAAGTTAAGCAATTAATGTTATTTCGGAAGACATTCACTATTTTAGAAACCATGTATGATTAAGGTAAATAGTTCCCTATGGGATTTTATTTGATAAGTAATGGCTGAATTATAATATTTTATTTTTTCTGTATGGAGATTATATTTATTTATAAAAATAGTTAATTTAGGTTGAGGATTATTAAAGAAATTAATTTTTGATATAAGACATTAAGAGTGACTTATGTTATTTGGAAATAAATGTTAAAATTTACCATGGAAGACTATGTGATCAAATCCATCATATTTTTGGGTTTCAATCAAGGCTTATAATTTTTTTGGAATTTTAATGACAGTTATTAGTATAATAATGAATCTTGAACTTTGGATTTTACTAATATAATTGATTTTTTAGAGAATTATTTTATCTTGTACTAAATATTTAATATTTTGATAAATTTCTAAAGATAGGGATAATACATTTTTATATTATTTTTTGGATTTTTTTCCTCTAGAATATGATTTTGATTCCTTGGGCATAAGAAGATTTCATTATGAATACTCATCGTCTAGAGAAAAAAATGTTTTTTTTTGGAAATTTATTAATTGATGTAACTCTAATTTTCAAGTAAGTTTGTTTCCTAATGTTCCCATTATAGATGGTAAATGAATTCCTCAAATCATGGAAATGAATCATTAAATTAAAGTTTTAATTAGAATCTTTATCCATTTACTTTACTAATTGAGAAAACAATGCTATTTTATCCGATCACAGATTTACGGCTTTGAGATGATTAATATTATAAGGACCATGTTCTCTATCACTCTCAATCAGAACATGATAGCTAGATTTAGCTTCCCATTTTTATGTTTTCAATTTCAACCAATGTTCTTTATTATTTAATCCTAGTTATGAGTAAAATTAGGTAGCCATTATTATTTAAAAATTACATTTTTAATGGTATTTTGATTATTCATTTTTATTATGTGGGTTTCTATGAAATAATCTTTCTAGTTTTAAACATTTGATAATCGAGAAAACTTTGGAGGGTGAAATTCATTTTAATTGGAGTAGAATGTAACTCCATGATATATTTATGAAATATATTTTTAAATAATATGATATATTTAATATATTTCATTGTACACTACACCATGTTAATGTTATGCTACATGCAACACTGACTTAGCATGCATTACACAAAACATTAAGTTTCTATGATACACCTTTTTTATTATTGTAATTATTAAAAAAAATACAACCTAACCATTAAAATAGATGGTATGAATAGTATAAACTAAATTAGGAAAATATGGTTTACATTTCTACAGATAATTCTTTTAAAAATTAATTATAATGAAATTTAATGTAAAAAACTAAAAAGAAATATTTTTTCTGAAAACTATTTAAATCTGTACAAGTGTGTTTTATACAAACAAAGAGACAAATAACTATTGTTTTATTACATTAATAAAATATATATAATATTCAGCATACTTTTTAACATTCCTCTTATGTGATTTTTAGACATGATATAGGAACAAATCCTATTTAACGTATAAAAAGAATTATTTTTCTAAAAAGTGGTTTTCCCACCTTTTGATGGAACACATGTTAAAAATATATATTTTGACAATTTTATTGATTTTATTTTAAAATATATTCTTATTATTTGTAATTTTGGAATCAAAATTTAGATTTGATTAACTTTTAATATTTTTTTGAGAAGTTAAATGTTATGATTAATTGTGAAAATACTGATATTTATTAAAAATTATATTTTATCTAATAGAAATTAGAAGGTAAAATTATGTATTTAATTAGATTAAAACATATAATTAGTGAATTATAATTTAAAATAATCCTGTTATAATTTTTTAAAGGATTTTTTATAAGTATTTTTTATAAAAACATTTTATGTTTTATAAGATAGTTTTTCTGAATATTTTATTTTTCATGGAATGTTATAGTTTTTGTTTTCAAATAAAATTTTGAAACTTATGTGTTTTTATTTTTCAAAATTGGATAAAAAATATGAATACAGAGGGTTCAAATTTATTGAATAGTTTTTCTTTTACATTTTTTCAACATGATTATTAACCACTGTAAATTTTGTAACCCCGATAAAAGGTAAATTGGGTAAATTTTGCTAAAAAATAAAATGATAAAGACTATAAAATGACCATAACATATTCCAAGATTTTATAGAATGACCAAAATATTACCCTTAAAACATAATTATTAAAAAAAGTTGTTTTTATGGACACTCTTCCATGAAATTGACTTATATAATACTTAAATGAATGAAAGACACAACTTTTTCTTTCTTTGTTTTAAATATCTATTATGTTTGCACATTGGGAAACAATTCTGTAATGAATTACTATAGATGATTATATTAATATTGGATTATTTATTTTTATTATATTAATTTATCTTTAATTTTTATATGTGAAATAATTACCTATAATTCTTTTGCAACACTGATGTAATCCTTGTGCAAGAAGATAAAAAATCAATAAAATGATTATATTTTACATGATAAGAACCCTTAAAAACCCCCAAAAAAACATCCTAAATCATATTGGTTGAGTATATCCAGACCATAATAATACAAGGGTCAAATTAAACACCATTTGGATCAATATGAAAATGATTATGACATTTATAATATTTTATTTAATATATATTCAATGTTGCCACGTTCAGGTTTTTAATAAATATAACATTTTTTATAATGAGTTTTATAAAATATAAATTATATTATAAATATTACATAGAAATAAAAATAATTTATCTCCATATTAGTAATTTATTTTAAATTTTTAGTGAATAAATAAATAAATTAGGCAATTACAAAATTATTATGTAGTAATTATTAAACTAATAGAAAAAAACAAATCAAGGAAATTAAAAATACTAAAATAAATATATATTTAATTAATACGATTCCCCAAAAATTTTATAGATAAACTTGAACCTGTAGGGATACAATAAAAACAATTCTAAATTAATTTTTTATGTTTATATTTTAAAAAGTATATGTAATTGATAGTGTAAAAAGTGACAATAATGGTATTTTATGAAAATAATATTTTATTTATTTATCTAAAAATAATAAAAACATTAAAGAATAAAAAAAATTTATTAAAAGTTCTAAAATTTCATAAATTAAATATTTATGGATAATTAACACCATATAAGTAAAAATTAAATTAATTAAATTAAAGAATTCGTTACCACAAAGAAAAGTAAATTTTGTTAACTAAGTGTCTATTAAAATGATATGGTTTAAAATATTACTAAAAATTATAAAAAAATATATTTTTGGGGGGTATTACGACCCTATCTGACAACTTATTGAAGTAAATGTCATTTTTTAGTATTTTGATTGATATTGAATTTTATATTAATTAATATTTTTTGGAAATTCAAAAGTGCTCATCACATTAGTAATAAAAAGGCACCACCTCACTCACTTATTAACACCAATTTGATCCTTATATCACAAATTAACACTGTCAACTTATCTAATCCAGTTCCCTAAACCCATTATAGAGGTTTTGGTTTTCTCAAAATACCATCTCTAGTGTCCTTTAGAGAAAATCTAATTGATCAATTTAGAAGAAGAGGTAATCACACTAACTAGTCACTCTCTATTTCTATTATTATATAGCTCCTCTAAATATTATATATATATGTACATATATCATAAAATAATTACTTCATAGTACACAATAAGATGTAATTTTAATATGATTATTAACAGAAAACTATACAACCCCTTTCCCATCGAACAAGAAATGAATACATCGCTCATGTGAACATATGGCTTACCACCTCCACATACTGATGCAATTAATTCTCAATAACCATACCTTATGAGTGATAATTATGATGGTTTGATGATTATATTTTATTTTTAGGAAATAAGTATACTTCTATAATAATAATATCATGTCCACCTTTTTACCATCTAATCCTTTTGGAAATGATTATGTCCCTCATATATATGCGTGGATTACTATCTCCATGATGCGATTTGAATATTTTTTCATATATATTTCTCATATATGGTAATATGTATGAATAGTATGAATATATGTGATATATATAACATAAAAATATCATAGAATAATAATTTAACATATACTTTTATTTTTTTTAATATGATAATAAAATGAAAATAGTGTCCTTGTGTATATATGACATACAGTCTCCATGAATGGTGTATTTCATTTTTATCTTTCATAGATTATTATTAATACTTATGTACTGAATATATATTATATTTATATCTTTTTTTAATTTTTTAGATATAAAAATCATGATATAGGTAATAGGATCAAAAAATAAAAAATCAAAAACATGTTAAAAAAAACAGTTATTTCATGAGAAGTAACATTAACAAGGAATTTTTAAATAAATGGGTAATGGAAAACCAAAATTAAAGAAAATAAGGTATGATATAATTTAAAATGGTTCTGAAATATTTTTATAAAAAAATTATATTTATTGTACATAGGTTTTTCATAAGTACAACGAGAGTCAAGATGTAAAGAAAATGGATTTATGTCTGACTTTTATTTCTGTGGGGAACATGCCTTATACAAAACTTGTTTATTACATGTGGTGTATATAATGAAAATTAATATATTATATTATACATATCATTAAATTTTTGGGTATTTACATATCCATATGATGGTCTCTCTTTCATGGGGTTTACGGTTAACAATTACCAAATTAGTAAGGCAATTTTGTCTCAATTTGCATTATTTGAAACACATGTTATGTTATGTGCCTATATTATTTTATGAGACATATATAATAAAATTTGAAATTTTTTGTCATAAATATCCTTATTTTCATGTTATTTTATGTTTCATATAATTTTATTCCCTCTTCAGTCAGAAATATTTGTTTCTTCAAAACATTCATTTCTAATAATGTTTTAAAAGTGTTTTTAATAATCTTTTAAGAATTTTTTTGAAACTATTTTCAAAGATTCTTAAAAAAAATTTCAAGGATTATTTTATAATTTCATGAAGTTATATTCAGTGAAAAATTCCTTCTAATCATCTTATGATTTAAAATCAATTTTTCAAAACCAAATGGATATTTTCCTCAAGAATTATTTAACATTATACTTCGAAATCATTTTCTGTATAAGGAAATTTTATTTCATGTTACCAATGTCTTAATCTGGATATGACCCAAAGATACAATTATTATTATTTATATAAATATCTTATGTTTATGATGTTTTTCTATTTATGTATTTTGATCCATTTCCTTGAGCTATGTTTTAATTAAATGCTTATGAAACCTAATTTTTAAGGGTTCTGATATGATTTATGTTATTGAAGAAGACATATGTATTTTATTCCTTATGTGAAGGGTGGTAACTATATATATATATTAAATTCATTCAGTAATGATTTATATCTCATGATATAAACACTACTGAAATGGGAAGTTAACTTTGTTTAGTAATATAGGACTCGAACGGGACTAAACTGCATTTAGTAATATAGGATATGAATTTGAGTAAACATTGTTCAATAATACATGGAAGTAATTTGAATAAACTTTATTTAGTAACACAATTATGGAATGAGGAGTGAAATAGGTTTATTAAGTGAGGTTTTCCACTATTATTATCTTTGAAATAAGCCTTGATATATTTAGAAGTAATTTTCAATGCCTATGTGTTTCCCACAATTTCATGTTTTATATTATACTCTCAAGGGAGATTTTATCAAATTTTTATAAACTCCTATTATTTGTTCCATGACGTGATATCATGATTATTTGATATGCATGATATACTTTTAAAATGTCTTGTTTTTTTCTCATGTCTTACGATTATGATATGATTTGATATCTTTTGTGTTTACCCTTAATGAGCATTTAACATCACTCTTCCCTTATTTTTATTTCTCCCAAGATATGAGGAAGGATGTAAATTGTGTTATTTATAGAATTATTTCCCATGGATGATGTTTATGACCTATTTTAAAATAAGAAATGATGGTTATTTTGAAAGATAGTGTCAATTTTTATGAACCAATTATTTATGAATTAAAGTTAGATATTTTCAAAACTCTCTAAAACTCTAAACCAAAAATATACATTGGTATTTAAGTCATCTATTTTTCCATTTTGATGGGCGAAATTTATAAAAACTATGTTTTTTGTACCAGATACAGAATTGCGGACTCTGGGCTATTTCATTAAGAGTTATAAAAATATAATATATGATCATTTAAATTAATTTAAAAAATTTAATGAGGACTAAATCATTTAATAGATAAATTATTAATTTTTTAAACTATTTTCATAATACAATGATACTCTATAAATTTTCCTCTATAATATTAAACAACATGTTTTACACTAAAACATTATTAGGTATTCATTATGTTTCATTTAAAAATATGAATTCTTATATGTATAGTGTATTATAATAAAAAATGAAATTATATTTTCATAAGGTAGTAATTGTGAATGAAATATGTTCAATGATGTAATATTGTAACTATAATGTATAAATACTTTCTCAACTAATCATTTTTCATAAATATTTATTTAAATGATCATATCATTTTATATCTAAAATAAATTTTATTTATTTTATTCATTTGAAATGAATAGATAACTAATAATTAAATATATAATAATTATTAACTAATAACAATGAAATATGTAACCACTCAAAGAAGAATAGATTTCCTTTGTTTATGATAAAATAATTTTTTCATGTATTAAGTGATATTATTTAAAAGTAAAAACATTAAGATTTTGTAATTACTTTTTAAATAAATTGGCATCAAGTATTGGAATAAGAACAATAAAATTTGATTCAGGTGATTTTTTAGTAATTTGTTTTCAAAGGTTTATTTTTTAATGGATATAAAAAATTACTATTTTAATGTATACCATAATATTATAATATCATAATAATAGCAATATGAATAATTTTTTAAAAAAACACTCATTATCTAAAATTGATTTTATATATATAGAATTGTAATCATAATTTTTTATGTTTTTTATATTAAATTTATTTTCAAAAGTGGTTATTTAAAACATGAAATACTCTTAAATAGAAGATGAATTTTATGAAATGTACTTCTTTAAAATGAATTGAAAATTAATCATCAGACATATAATAATTAAAAAATAATGAAAAATATAAAATTTGATCACTAATATCAAAATTGAATAATTTTATGTAAGATAAAATTAATTTTCCATATATCATATGATTTTATTATGAATTTAGATTCTAAAATTTATAATAATAATTTAATAAAATAAAAATCATTTTGGATTCGTCCCATAAAAATTATGTTATAGTTAATTTTTGATAATTTTCTAGGCATTTTTTTTAATACTAAAAATTTCAGTTTTTACATATACCACAACTTTTATGATATCAGCATGACATAAAAATGAACCAAAAATTTGTTAAAAAAATTCATATATTAAAATTAATTTTATAAGTAAAACAATTAATTTATTAATTTTAAATTTAACTTCTAAATCTCTAAATAACTTTTCAGAATTTAATCTATATTTTATTCTATTAAACAACTATTTTTTATTCTTTCATTGAATAAAATATCTCTAACACGAGTTTCAAATTTTGGTTTTTTAAAATGTCAAATAAATATTTATTTCATTAACAGAGAAAAATAAATTTCATAAAAATCCAAAATATATATAGTCTTTGGTATAAATAATTAAATTAATAATAATTTATTCTAAAATATCCCCTATCAATAATAAAACCCCTAATCCACATCAATATCCTCCTTTCCAATACAATTTCCTTGTGAAAATATCTAACAAAATGTTTCTTTAAACTCTCATACCTAAGCTTATAGATATCTAGTCCATCCAAAAGTGAAGGATATGTTCCTTAAAGCCTTAGATCCTATACTTGACACTTGTAAATCCTACATTGAATCTATCATTTAATGGCCCATTTCAGTATATGAAATGTTTGTGAGGATTATTTTTTCTTTTGATGGACACAATTGTCATTGAATTTACTCACACACTATAAATGCAAGTGTAAATATAGTAATAGTAAAAGAGTGTCTATGATATCCTATATAAGACTAATAAATGTTAACAGTAATTGGTGTGTGGTTAGTAATACTTGATCTAACCTCACAACCCCAAAATATCAAATCATCATCTCTCTTAGAACAATGTAATACCAGAACATAGTGAGGGAACAAGGTTCCCTCTCATGTGATGAGATTTCTAGATGATATATAGATACATAGTGTTCTTTAATGACTTATTATACCACATAATTATTACAATAAAGAACATTAAAAGGTTTTTAATGGTATAAGTACATGTCCATTAGTGTATATTTTTAAAATCATGCTTGAATTCATTAAGTCATGAAACACATAGTAGTATTTTCAAATTATGGAAATTTTGTATTAAAATTGATTACCATAGAAATTCTGTGTTGTCTAAAGGTAATATTGGAAAAAACTTTTATAGTTGTGATATTTAATGGTAATATATGTAAATACCGCCACCCTTATATCCTAGAGTTAGTGGTTACAATATTTAATTGGAATAAGATTCAAGTATTCGCATCCTAATAGACTTAATATTTTAGTATTCTTGTTATACAAGATACAAAATTGATATTCATATTACAATTGAATACATAAAATACACAATGTTTTTTATTTATACTTCTATATATCCCATCATATAAAATAAAATACACAAACTAGTATCCTAGAGAAAATAAAACCTAATAAAGGGATGAGCCCAGATGCTTGGTAAGGATATGTGTAAAACAGAAAATATCATTAATATATAAGAAAAAATCAGTATGGTAAGGTATATAACTAAAATAAATTATATTTAATGAATAAATTTAACATGAAAAAATTCTATGGAAGGAATAAATTATGGTCAAATAATACGTTATAAATAATCACATAAGCTTGAAAATTAAACATTGATATTGAAACTAATCAAATATTTACATGGATGTCAATATCAAATATCATAATTAGGGAATGCATAATTTCAGACACTGGAAACATACTATAAGGATCATTCACCATACTACTTAAATCTATGGGTAAAACATAATTTAATTACGCCAAATGATTTTTCTCATGATACCTACTAACTTAAGAAATATATATCAAATTATAGGATCAACCCACCACTTAATAAATCTATTTATTTTTTTATGAAAGAAGTGAATCAAAATAACTAGAACCATTTTTTATGAAAAAATAACATATAAAAGGTTTATACTGAACCCAATGAATAAAAATAATCATAGACTGCCAAGAAAATTTTTATTAATATCATTTTTTTGGAAAAAAATCCTTTAACTTTGAAAATATTTCTAAAACTAAAAGTTTGAAAAAAAAATTGAAAATAATTTTCATTGAAAATAATCTTTTAAACTAATAAAAGAATATTTAAAACCTTGAGTGATCATGGCTGTGGGATATTCCATTCATTTATTATATATTTAAAAAATAATTCCTTTCACATATTCCATAAAATCAAATCCAATCTTATTTTTAATATTACATTAATATTTATCTCGAATAAAATGTTAAAATTTAAAAATGTGTAAAAATGACATTAATAAATTATTTTTAAATGGTTTTAAAAAAATAATTTTTTAAAATATTTATTTTAAAAACTGGTTTTTTGGAATTATAATCCCCATGAAATATATGACTTCAAGTGAAAATTTAAATAACATTAAGTGAAATATTTTCATTATATTAAATACTAAGTGAATAATTATATAAACCACATGTCGATAATTTTTAAAATGATATATATATCATATATATTCACTATATATTTATTTATAGTAATCTATAAAATGTAGAGATTGAAAATGGATTACCCATTTCCTAGAGATGGTATGTCGTACATAAGCCTGAATGTTTATTAAATTTTTTCTCAATGAATGGAAATAAAGGAAAATAATAGTTAATTAACCATTCTATAATCATTATAATGATATATATATATATATATATATATATATATATATATATATATATATATGTGTGTGTGTCATGTATGTTTATCAAATTCATCCTTAATTCCATTCATGTGAAAATAAAATGAGAAACATTTCAAATCACTACGTGGAGGTAGTAGTCAACACTTACACAAGAGCGACACTACTATAATAAAATGGATTGTATGCTAAAAGGTTAGATATGATATCATTTTTATAGAAGTACAAATTGGTAATAAAGACTAATTATATTCATTTATATTATTATTAATTTCTTTACTTTAAATCATAAGTGAAAAATGAATCATATGACTTCGTTAGGTCGTACTCCATTATACACACAATCTATGTTATCGTATCACCCCACTAAATGGTAAGTAAGAAGGCATGTATGAAATAATAATTAGTAATGTATATTAAAGTCATAAATATATAATAAATATGTTAAATCCATTATCATATATATACATTAAATGTGGTGATGGAAAACTAATTACATAGGTTTGTGAGGAAGTAGTTCATCGTACACATGTTCGACAGTTTAATTTCCCATTTGATAGAAGTGGAGATAAATTCTCGTTATTACATAAAAATAATAACTTATAATTATATATTTAGTACTATATTTTTTATACTATAATAGTTTTGTATGATTTTCAGTAGGTGGAGGATTTAATAAACCAAATACACACATTTTAGAATTTTACCTCCTTATCGGAGAACCTCTTTAAGATTATACCTAAAGCATGCCTATGAGGGATTCATGATAAAACAAATGACTCGTTGATTTTGGGAGATGATTAAAGAAGTTATTTTTGTACATTATTGTCCTAACCAAATGGATCTAGAAGTGTGAAGAGGGGTGGATAGGTGGTATCCTTTTATAAGTGGGGGAGGGCATATAAATAATTTTTAAAAAGATAAAGTCATACCCTAGTTTTTCTCAAGAAAAAATCCCCCAAAATGAGTAATTATAAAATAATTGTGGTTATAAGGTCTATATATGGCCATAAAATTTATTTTTTTATATTTAATTTAATCATTAACCCTTATCATCCTAGTTTAACCCTCATTAAACTCGTAATTTCCATATCGACACTAATTGATTTTTTTAATATTAATTATGGTGAAAACATAAGTTAAACATATTAGATAATATTAATATTTATGACTCTAGTAAATGGAATCCATTTTTATAAAAATAATTTCATAATATTTGTAGAATTAAATTTCAATTAATCCCCCAGATGTGTCAAAAATATTTCTCAAGAAAAACACCCAAAAGTCCAAAAGATTTTTACTTCATAATTCAAAATGAAATTGATTCTAATAATATATATTAGTTAAATAGTAAAATAATTGAGATATTTATACTATTAATTTTTTTCAATTTGTAAATTATTTAAATGAAAATGTATTTTTCAATAACAATAATTTTTTTCAGTATTCCTCAAAAAATTTATATTTAGAAAATTACCAAAAAATCACCAAGAGATAAATTTTACATATATATTTAAAAAATATTCATTTTTTGTTTTTAAAATTGGTAAACATATTTTTAAATTATGTTAAAAAGAAACATCTAATCCAAATTTAAAAACAAAATAGTTTTTAGATAATATTTTATTCTCTTTAAAATGGTTCATATTTTATTTATGATAAATTGATAACTATTGATTTAATTCTATACATGTTTAAACCATATAATTTTCAGAATTTATTTATTCCTATACATATAATTAAACTTGACATCATAGTTATAACAATATTTTAATAGAGTATCATGTCCTGTTTAAACATGGTGATGTGTGTATCGTAAGATAATGAAGATATTAAATTTATTTAAAAATAAATATATTATAAGTCTTAAGCTGGCATGTTATCTTATAAATCTGGTGTTTCATATTTGATATTCTATCAAACTTGATGTTAATATTTTAAAATCTTATGGTGTGACATTCAACATGTAATGACTCAAACCCACCCACTCTATTACTTTGTCAAATTCTGGTTCTTGGGGTGTCCTAGACACTATCACTCAGGCAGGAGGAAATTGGTATTGGAGGTAGGGTGTCACCATGATGTCATCGATCAGATTCACATATCAATTTTTCACCAATAGATCTCACTTATTGGTCTCACGGATTGGTGTCACACCCAAATGGTTCCAGAGAGGGGTGTCGGGGTTTCGTTCCCTTATTTCTTTATAACCTCTCTTTTTATGTTTTAATACATATTTAATGTAATTTAAGACTCTTTTAAATCCCATAAATGATATATTTAATCCATTAATAGTGGGGTTACCCTTTACTTACAAAAATCATGGGGCCACTCACACCCCTTTCTGCATTTTCCAGCTTCCCATGTTTTCCAGTTTCCCCCTTATTACATGTTTTTCACCATTTAAAGAAAGTATATCAATTCACAACCATTAGCTGGTCTATCTCCACCATTTCTAAGGGATTATTAAATCTAAATAAATTATGATGTGTGAAACCACCCAGCCGCATTGTCAAACCATGACATTCTTTTAAGCCACACCGAGATTGCACATCCTGTTACTCTAGGATTAGTTTTTTATCACATTGAGATCTTCTTCCTCAGTCTCTTAGGTTCCCTCTTGGTGCACTTGGAATACCTCTTTTAGAGATGATTCGTTCTTGTTTAATATCCCTCCAGCTCAGTTCTTCATGGAGTTTCCTACAAATCTCATCAACCCCAGTTCCTAGCGTAGAGAGAAAACTTCAATCCATGATCTTCCAAGTGGGGGTTTTACCTTCATATCCTTTTACTGTGCATCATGTGGGGTGGGTGTGATAATGATTCCCTCGAGACGTAGATTAAACTGACTTTAAAGAAGATAATAAAATGACTTTTAAAGTATGAATTAATGGGGAATTGGATGAGGTTGTTGGGTTATAAAATTTGTTTTTATGTTGTGAATTGTATGGGATCATGTTACCTGAAAATCATGGCCATTGGTGGTACTTTTATGCTCAATAATAAACCTCTCTTTTATAGAAAATACTGTGATTGAATGGATATAATATATAAATTGGTTAATCACGTAAATATGGTTGATTAAATGGATTCCCAATGACCAAGAACCCTTGTGTGATCCCCCCAGTTAACCAAACAGAAAGAAGTAACATAATGAATGGTGTTAGCCAAATCTGAAAACTTTTTTTCTCTATTTTGTTGATATGTATGGGTGCTTTATTGATCCCATGTGGGGTGATGTGGATGGGAATGGAACTTCTAGTTGGGAGCTTGTTGGTTTTAAAATCTAAGTTCATGTTCAGCCGGTATGTTGGGGCTTGGTTTGGTTCCAGTACTTTGAGGTATCTCAAAGATCCCTTTTGATGTTATAACTTGAAAACAGAACCAGGCGTGAATGATTAAATGTCTTACATAATTTTTTTCCTTTAGTAATAGTTTTGTCTTATAGTTATGCCTATTAGTTTCCCAGTAGAGTAGAATTATTTAAATAGAAACCACTTGAACAATACAATGAGATCTGGTGAAATGGGGAATTATTCTCTAGAAATGGGATGTGCTCTAGTTGTGGTTGTTTTGTACTTTTTTATGTTGGGATAGTAGCAAGATTGGGTTTGTATGGGATGGTTGATGGTTTAAGGAGCCTTAGGATATGATGAGGTCTTGTTTACCTATAAGTATAAAATTTAGTTCTTGTGTTTCTTATACGCAACCCACCCATGTTTAGAACTACGTGATGAATTCACCCATTTAATGGGGGAGGGTGATTTTTTCCACCTTCAAATGAGTGGTTGTTTATTAGCTCCTTTCTACTCCCTCTCCCAGGTATCCTAAGACTCTTCAGGCAGGTTGTGATGGCCTAAGGTTCATTATGGACCAAGTCACTTCGGGTAAGGTGTGTTGTGGTTGTTGGGCCAAGTGTGTGTGGGAAGGTTCTGTTAGGGTTGGTGTCCGGAGAAACAACTATTTTGTACTTTGATTACATTAATGTACACTTATTATATATTTTTCATTGTTCTGCATGACTATAATATAATAAGTTCATGGAATATTTTTTGCATTGATAAGGTCATGATAGATCACCGCTATGATGAGAACCTTGAAATGATATAACAATATTCATAAACAAAGTTCTACGGATGGATGACATACTATGATAGGACACATAGTATACAAACCTTCATGTGCGAGTACTCTTAAGAATACGAGACTCTCTCTCATGGAGTTCGCACTTGGTAATCTCCAAGATGAGAGATTATGAGAATAGACCCACTAGTAGTAATTCCACATGTCTTGGTGTCATGGTACATTACTATCTACGAGCACATGTAATGGTCCTTAGACTATAATATTATCATTAACTCATGTCATGACTCGCACACTTAGGTTTGCTGACGGGAACTGTCACGAAGACAGTTGGAGGGAAGTAGGGTATGTTCGGTGAATCATGAGTGACATGTTATTAATGGATAAGTCAATGAAGGATTTGTCCCTTCCATTTATGGAAGTCGATATCTTGGCCCTTTCATTGAAGTAGAACTGTCGAACAAATTCCATGCCCATGGTGTCATGACGAGTTTATTTTAGGTAGTCAAAGAATGAAGGATCAAGCATATAGGTTTATGACACTTCCATGAAACCTTCTTTATGAGATATTGAGACAAAGGGATTAAATTACACAGTAAGAGTTCGTATGAGGTGATACGTCAATGCGGCGTCAACTTCTTTCTCTTGGATGCCTTGACCCATTGTTAGACAGTAACCTTGGACATTAGGCAAGCCCGCCTAATTCCAACGAGAGAGAGGCCTAGAGGGTCACACACTAAGTGTATCCAAGTACCTCAAGTAGAATAAATATTAATCATGTACGTGGTTTAATAATTATTCAAGAAAGCCTAAATCTTTTTAATAATGGAGGAAGAAGGAAATGAAAAAAAAGATATACACGATGTGTATTAATTATTACACACCATGTAGTTTTTCATTGAAAACAAGTACACGCCGTGTATTAATGATTACACACCGTGTAGTTTTTTATTTTGGAAAGGAAATGGAAAAAAAGTACATGTCATGTATCAATGATAACATGCCGTGTAGTTTCCAGTCAGGATTTTGGGGATATAATATTGTTTTATTAAATAATATTTTTTATAATCAGCTTGGGCGCATGTCAAGGAATTAATTATTCGACATGGGTTTAAAATACGAGTCATTGAAATAAATAAAACGTGTAACACATTTATTTATTGTCATAACTCTAAAACCTCAAACCTGATTATAAATATCCTCACAACCCCAACTCTTTTCGGATACAAGAGAGTCGTTGTGCACAAAAAAATTGGAGGATTCCCTCAAGGCCGAGAGAACTCCTTCCTCCAAAAATTCTCTGAAGACCGAGAGAGATCCTCTTCCATCGGATCAAGATGATCTAAGGCAGACAATGTAAGAAAAGGTTTTTCCACGCTAGCACCTGAAGACTCCTTTGGCGATGTCCAAGGATATGAGGTGCACGTGTGGATCACTGCTAGAGGAATTCTACACTTGGATTCTACGACGTAACGAAAAATCACATCGAAACGTGATCAAGAACATCAACGATGAAAGAACACCCAAAAATTACTTCTTTTCAATTGATTAAATTAATTATAATCAACCTGTAATGATATTACTTTGTGGTTCTGGGACTTTTATTTTCTTTTCCAATTTCTGTGATTTGATCCATGGAGACTGGTGTTTATCGTCGTATCGATCTCTGATTGATCATTGTTAATGACAAAAAGCCAAGTGGGAACATCCACCCATGCTCTTCCACTGTGCCCAGAACCATCAATTGTTATCAGAGTGAGGTTAAAACATTGATTATAGTTATGTAATTTTCGTTGATAATTTACTCATTTATATTTGATTCAATTTGAAATAAATCATTATATAAATATGAATAAATGGGATCTATTCTTCCTAATTATTTTCTCGATTCACATCCCAAAAATGACCTTTTAATTTTAATTTTGATTAAAATAAAAATGAGGAACTCATTCGAAGGAGCCGATCATTCTATCTGTCAACTTGAGAATACACGACGTGTAATTAAACTACACACCGTGTACTTAGGTTCAACGAACCGGAACTGGTTCGCCAAACTAGTCAATGTGAATTGAGTATGCCTAAATATTTAATATGCTGTGTTGACCAGAATTGAACGGCGCATGGGAACCAGAATACACAGCATGTATGTTGGAGAAACACAAGTGTAATCTGATCCATCCCAAGTAAAACAGTGTACAAAAAATAAGTCGCATACCACGTACATGGGATTACTTGTCTGGTTACCACGTAACATGGAAGTACAAGCTGTGTACTCCAAAAAATCCAAAGTAGAGAAAACACGCCAATGCCCCTGGCGTTGTACTTTGGATAAAGGGTGAAAAGAAATACATGCCATGTAAATATAAACTACATCCCATGTACATTCCAGAAATGGAATTTCACCAGGTTTCCTCCAAAAGTAAAAAGACCTATACAAGGAATATGGATGAGAATAATCTCAAGGAAATTCATAAATGAATTTAAGATAAAGAATTTATTAATTATAAGATCATAATTATTTGAATTCAAGCGTGACATATCTTAAATAATAGAACGATTAAAAGAAATTGAATTCTAAATATGCGTAAATGTAGTTGTTTTCTATAGATGATCATGAGCTAGACCAAATACCCTTTGTATGTGTGTATAGTTTCATTTAAATTTGTTTAAATTTGTTGGCATGCGAGCCTTCTTCCAATAAAATTTAGGGCATGTGTGCCCATGGTTTCTTTAATGTAAACCCATGTAATAGAAGATCTCCCAAGCCAGAGGAGACGGTTCAAAACCCGAAGCTGAGGCAAAACCAATGAAAGAAGATACAAAGGTAGATTGGTGGGAGATGCAAAATAGGAACCATCAGTTCAAGGTGTTTTTTCCTAGGTCAGGGTTATCTTATTAAACCGCAAGATAAGAAAACCAATAGAAGCTCATGATCATACCATCTTATTTTATTTCTGTCTGATTTCATGGTTTATTTATTATTTATTTTTTGTTACAATTAGATAGTTAATAAAATGAACAAGCATTCCAAGATGGAATAAAATAAAAATAGGACTATGTATAAACATTATCAGAACATGGTTAATCACTTAATAAAGCATCACTTAATATTAATAGGCATGTGATAATGATAAAACTACGCATAAAGAATAAAATCCCTCAAATACTATATTATGTCAAAAAAATCATTCTTTTACTTGATAAGGGCAAGAGTCAATAAAACTATGTGTTTGACCAACCCCTATTGGGACACATACTTTTATAAAGGAAGCCCTTATAAAAACAATTCGAGTCGACTTAACCATATTCCATCAAGAGGAGTATCCCTTTCTAGACTTGATGTAATATTGGAGGATACTATTGAGGAAATCCAAGTCAGGATTTCAAGATTGGGAAGTCCACTCAACAGATCAAGGAACCGTAAGCACACAGTTGGAAAATACATGCCTACCTAAATATCTTCAAATAGCTTGACCAACCCTTGTTGGGGTTATGCGAAGGGGAATATGGATCCTTTCCACTAGAATGTCAAAGCAACTGGACATTCCGAGTTCAATGGTGAGGGCCATTGGGTCTTGATAAAGTATTGGGAGAATTAATAAAAATTTATTATTTCTCATAAAATGTATTCGAAAAGGTACTGATAAATCTGCTCTTTTAAATTGTAGAAAAAAATATGACAGGCTCGTCGACCACATTTTCTCTATAATCAATTCTTGATAAGGACAGCATCCTCACTCGTAGTAACTTTTAAGAACGGTTTAGGCGCCTTCAGGTTATCCTACGCCATGAACAAATGTTTTATGTGTTGGAGTCCTCACTTCCTGATTCTCCTTCCCCATGGACGAGTGATGAAGATTTCCTATTCTATGATCAACATTTGAAAGATGCACTTGACATTCAATGTTTGATGCTATCATGAAAGTCTAGTGAGATCATGAAGTCTCATGAAGACATGGATGGCTACAACATGCTCGAGCACCTCTGTGGTCTATACTAAGAGAGAGCAAGACAAGAAAGGTTTGAGATATCCAAGGCTCTATTCCAGAGCATGCTTGAAGAGGGTGCCCCTATTGGGCCTCATGTAATCAAGCTCATTGGATACATTGAGTGGTTGGAGGTTCTAGGGTTTAAAATCCCCGAAGAACTGGGTACTGATCTCATTCTTGCATCACTCCCCCGGAGCTTCTCAAATTTGTTGTGGACATCAACATGAACAACACTGGTAAGTCTCTGTCTGATCTTCTTATCCTCATTCACCAAGTGGACAATGACATGAAGCGTAAAAAGCCTTTTGTCCTCATGGTGAATAAAGGGAAAGGGAAGGCGACGATATTTAAGCCCAAATTTTCTTCAAGGACTTCCATGAAAAAGAAGATCAAATGGGAGGCAAGAGAACATGAGGATGTTTGTTTCGCATGTGGAAAGAAGGGCCACTGGAAGAAAAACTACACCCAACCAAGGAAGTAAGGGGAAGCTTTAGGTGCATTTGTTCTGGAATGAAATATATCTGTTCCTAGAAATTGGGTGTTAGATACTGATTGTGGCACTCAAATCTGTATCCGAATATAGGAACCAAGTAGATTCAGAAATATTGACTGAGGTGAGGTGGATCTACGAGTAGCCAATAGAGCCAGACTCACTGCTGTAACTGTCAGAGACTACCACCTCACATTGCCTACTGAAGTGGTCTTGGTTTTGAAAGTATGTTATTATGTACCCTCAGTAACCAAAAACATTATTTCAGTATCTAGATTAGATACTTATGGGTTCATCTTCAATTTTGGAAGTGGATGTTGAAAATTTTATAAAGATAGCATTTGTTTTGGTAGGGATTATATATATAAAGACCTTTATGTGTTAGACTACACAAACGAAGTAATGGCAATCGATGAAAAAGTTAATTCACATGACTCATACCACACCCAACTTTGGCATCACCGGATAGGTCATGTTAATGAGAAATGTTTGACAAAATTACATCAAGATGGGTACTTAGATTATTTCAATCTAAAACGACTTGGTGTATGTCATGCGTGTCTACAAGGTAAAATGACCAAATCCCCATTTAGTGGGAAAGGTGAAAGGGCTAAAGAGCTTCTATAATTGGGTCACACAGATGTATGTGGGCCATTTCCAATTGAAGCAAGGGGTGGGTTCTCATACTTCATAAATTTTACTGATGATTTTAGTAGATATGAATATATTTACTTAATGAGGTATAAGTCAGATTCTTTTGATCGGTTCAAAGAATACAAGAATGAAGTATAGAACTAGCTTGGTAAAGAAGATTAAGAAACACCGCTTAGAAAGAGGGGGAGAATATCTTAATCAGGACTTCATTTATTTTTTATGGGAGTTTGGGATTCTATCTCAACTCACCCCTCCTTACATGCCTCAGTGGAATGGTGTAAGTGAAAGGAGGAATCGTACCCTGTTGGACATGGTGAGATCAGTGATGAGTCATGTGAGTCTTCCATTATCCTTTTTGGATATGCATTACAAACAGCATCACACATACTAAACTAAGTACCAATTAAATCGAGAAATGGTATTCCATAGGAGTTATGGAGTTGAAGCAAAGCCATGTTATCGAATTTATATGTGTGGGGTAGCAAAGCATTTGTTAACGCCTCTTCAGGAAACAAACATGCACCCTGAGGTACAAAGTGTATCTTTATAGGATATCCCAAGAAAATAAGGGGATATTACCTATACAACCCCTCAAACAAAAAGGTTATGGGGGAAAGACATGCCATATTCCATGAAAGGGAGCACATCTCCAAAAGTGATAGTGGGAGCGAGATAGACTTTGATGAAGTCGAAGATCAAGATACACAGGAGTTGGTACAAGAACAGATTCCACAAAGCCCCTTGGATGAAAAATCTGTTCCAGAGACACAAGAACCACGTAGGATCATGAGAGAGGTGAGAGAACTAGAATGATATGGTTTTCTTGTCACCAAGGATGGTGACTCATTATTGGTTGACAATGATGATCCTCTTACCTACAAGGAAGCAGTTGAAGGCACATACGCTGCCAAGTGGCAAGAAGCCATGAATTCTAAAATGGATTCCATGTACCAAAACCAAGTCTGGATTTTGGTATATCCTCAAGTTTATGTAAAACCTATTGGTAATAAATGGGTATTCAAGAATAAACTGGACATGGAGGGGCAAGTCACCACCAATAAGGCATGATTGGTTGCAAATGGTTTTAGACAGCATCAAGGAATTGACTATGATGAATCCTTTTCACCGGTTGTGATGCTGAAATCTATCAGAATCCTATTGTCCATTGCCACTTACCATGACTATCTAATTTTGAAAATGGATGTCAAAACAGCATTCTTTAACGGGAACCTCCAGGAAGATGTCTACATGACACAACCTGAAGGGTTTGTGACTCCAAAGGATTCCAACAAGGTATGCAAGTTACAGAAATCCATTTATGGATTAAATAAATTATCAAGGTCAGGGAACATTCATTTTGATAAATCCATAATGGAATTTGGATTTATCAAGAATCAATGCGAGCCTTGTGTCTAAAAAAGGTTTAGTGGAAGTGCAGTTGTTTTCTTAATAGTATATGTGGATGACATATTACTAATTGGAAATGAAGTACATGTCTTATATTCGGTTAAGGCATGGTTCGATAAATTCTTCTCTATGAAAGACTTTGGTGAGGCAACATGTATTCTTGGGATCAAGATCCATCATGATAGATCCAATAGAATGTTGGGTCTGAGTCAAAGTACATAAATTGACAAGAGACTGAAGAGATTCATTATGGAATAGTCCAAGAGGGGATTGTTGCCAGTGTTACATGGCATTCATCTTTCCATGAAAATGTGACCTCAAATAGATGAGAAAAGAGAGAAAATGAAAAGGATCCCTTACGCATCCACGATTGGGTCAGTAATGTATTATATGCTATGTACAAGGCTAGATGTTGCTTATGCATTATGTTTTGTAGGCAGATATCAAGATGATCCATGAGACCGCCATTGGATGGCAGTCAAGACTATCCTTAAGTATCTGAGGCGTACTAAGGATATGTTCCTGGTTTATGGAGGATATGAGAAACTAGTCATCAGAGGACATGTAGATGCTAGTTTCCAGACTGATCAAGATGACATGAAGTCATAGACTGGATACATCTTCAGTTTGAATGGAGGTGCAGTGAGCTGGAAGAGCTCAAAGCAAGGTGTGCTTGCAGAATCTGCAGCAGAGTCTGAGTATATCGCAGCTTTTGAGGCAGCTAAAGAAGTAGTATTGATGCGAAGCTTCATCCAAGATCAGAATGTAGTACCTAACAGTAAAGATCATATCACACTCTATTGTGATAATACTGTAGCGGTGGAACTTGCCAAAGAGCCAAGGTCACATCAGTGGACAAAGCACATACTTTATAAGTATCATATCTTGAGGGATTTTTCTCAGAGAGGTGAAGTTCCAGTTAGCAGTATTTCTATGAAAGACAACATGGCAGACCCCTTGACTAAAGCCTTGAATCTGCAGAAACATGATCATCATGTGAGGTCTATTAGAATAAAAGTCATAGGTAGTTGGCTCTAGTCCAAGTGAAAGTTTTTTAGGTTTGGTGTCCTTAGAACCAACTATTTTGTACTTTTATTACATAAATTTACACTTATTATATATTGTTCATTGTTCTGCATAACTATAATATAATAATTTCATGGAATATTTTTTTCATTTATAATGTCATGGAAGATCCCTTCTTGATAAGAAACTTTAAATGCTATAACAATATTCTTAAATAAAGTTCTACGGTTGGATAACATACTATGATAGGATACATAGTATACAAACCGTCATGTGAGAGTACTTGTAAGAAGATGAGACTCTCTCACATGGAGTTCTCACTTGGTAATCTCCAAGATGGGAGATTATGAGAACAGACCCGCCAGTAGTAATTCCGCATGTCTTGGGGTCATCAGACATTACTATCTACGAGTGTGTGTAATGGTCCTTAGACTTTAATATTATTATTAACTCATGTCATGACTCCTGTACTTAGATTTGCTGACGAAAACCATCATGAAGACAGTTGGAAGGAAGTAGGGTACGTTGGTTGCATCATGAATGACATGTTATTAATATATAAGTCAAGGAAGTATTTTTCCCTTCCATTTATGGAAGTTGATATCACGTTCCTTTGATTGAAATAGAACTATTGAACAAATTCCATGGCCATGGTGTCATGACGAGTTTATTTCAGGTAGTCAAAGAACGGAAGATCAAGTGTATAGCTTTATGACACTTCCTTGAAACCTACTTGTTGAGATATTGAGACAAAGGGATTAAATTACATAGTAAGCATTCGCATGAGGTGATATGTCAATGCGGCGTCAGATTTTTTCTCTTGGGTGCCTTGAACAGTTACAAGACAGTAATATTGGACTTTAGGCATGCCCGCCTAATGACAACGAGAAAGAGGCCTAGAGGGTCACATAGTAAGTGTATCCAAGTATCTCAAGTAGAATAAAGATTATTCATGTACATGGTTTAATAATTATTCAAGAAATCCTAAATTGTTTTAATGATGGAGGAAGAAGAAAATGAAAAACATGAAATACACGCCGTGTATTTTTTCATGGAAAACAAGTACACGTCCTGTATTAATAATTACACACTGTGCAGTTTTTATTTTGGAATGGAAATGGAAAACAAGTACACGTCATGTATTAATTATAACACATAGTGTAGTTTTGCAGTCGGGATTTTGAGGATATAATATTGTTTTATTAAAAAATATTTATTATAATCAGCCTGGGCGCATGTCAAGGAATTAATTATTTGACATGGTATTTCAGTAACAGTCAATGAAATAAATAAAATACGTAACACGTTTATTTATTCTCATAACTCTACAACTTCAAACCTGATTATAAATATCCTCACAACCCTAATTCTTCTTCGATACAAGAGAATCATTATGGACAACAATTCTGGAGAATTCCCTCAAGGCTGAGAGAACTCCTTCCTCCAAGAACGGTCTCAAGACCGAGAGAGATCCTCTTCCATTGGATCAAGACGATCTAAGGTGGAGAATGCAAGAAAAGTTTTCTCCATGCTAGCACATGGAGACTCCTTTGGCGATGTCTATAGATATGAGGTGTACGTGTGGATCACCACTAGAGGAAGTCTACACTTGGCTTCTACGACGCAATGAAGAATCACATCAAAACGTGATAAAGAACATCAACGAAGAAAGAACACCCAAAAGTTACTTCTTTTCAATTGATTAAATTAATTATAATCAACCTATAACTTTCTTAATTTGTGGTTCTAGGACATTCCTTTTCTTTTTCTATTTCTGTGATTCGATTCGTGGAGACTTTCATTTATCGTAGTATTGATCCCGGATTGATCATTGTTAATGACAGAAATCCAAGTGGTCACATCCACCCACGCACTTCCGCTGCGCCCGGAACCTTCAGGTTCATTTCTCAAGTGTCTTTGGGATGAGGCCCATGTGTCTTCGAGCATGGAAACAGTCGTTCTATCCCAATTGTCTTCAGTAATGTCAGCGATTGTTGTGGACCAGGTGATTGAAATCACTTTTTTGTGGTTGTGGTTGCATAGGTGTCTGCGTGCTGGATGAATGGTTGTGGTGTCTCGTATGGTTGTTGTTGGGGTAGCAGTGGGGATGCAGTGCCACTTTTGTAGGAGGTCTTATTTGTAGTATGTTCTAAATAACCAGTGGGAAAGTGGTGCGGGGTACCCTAACATCAATGTGTTATTACTATTACTTTACATAGCTTCTGTTATTTTGGGGGTGTGCCTTGTAATGGATGGGTTGATAATTTCCATGTTAGGTGCTTTGGTTACCTCTATTTTTATCACGGGGCATTAGAATACCTCCAAACTTATTCACAAGAGATTTTGGTTTCCCTACTAAGTTTACTGGTATACTCACCCTATTTATATACAACTGCATTCAGGTTTCATAGAGGACTTTTTGGAACATGTCATACCTTACTAGCTTAAGCATTAGGATAGTCGTCGTTGCTTCTATTCTTTACTTTGGTAGTTTACTTTGGAGTTTTCTTGTATTTTGTATCTCTTATGTTTTAACATGCAGGTGGAAAAAGGGTTTTGGATTTACATTTATATTATTTATTTAGAGTTGTTTGGGATTTACCATTTTATCTTCTAATGTTGTTCTAAAAAAAGGGTAATGCCTTCCATATTATGTTTGATTCTATACCATTTGTGATCGTTTTCACTCCAGGGTCTATTGATGGAGGGACACAGGGGGGTCATTTTCTCTCCTTCCACATGAAGAAAGAAGGGTCTAGAAGTATTCTGTCCCTTCTCTCGTCATGGGGAAGTTAGGTGGTGATAGAATGGTATCAGAGGTTGATGAATGAGAGATATGATGAAGTTTGGGGTTAGGAACTATGGGGATTTCGTGGGATGGTAGGGAAATAGTGTTAGGAAATCTTGGTGCATGAAGTAATCCAGGGAAGACCAGCTGGGGCATGGGGTTTTTGGGCCCCCATGATCTGATGGAAGGACTCTAGACCTACCAAACCACCAAGTGAGGCTACCCATATTTTTGGGTAGAGACTGTAGGAAAGGTACATGCATCATAATGACTTTTTTTCTTATGTGTTTTGTGTGTTTTGGAAACATAAAGTCAATTAAATGTTTAGGAAAAATTTAAATTCAATCTTCTACACTACTAGATCTTAGGAATTTCTTATTTACCATGCCGATATAGCACCTAGAAGATGCCTTTGAGCTATATGAGAGATTGAGGCCTAGGAGGCTGATATGGCTAATCAGCAGAGGTCTGATCGAGAGGAGGAGGATGACCAGGGGTAGAAGATTCTTCGTGAATTTTAGTGGTACGACATCTGAATGTACGAAGGAAACATCTCAAACATGGAGGCAGAGAGATGACTCAAGGATATTTTCATATATTTTTTCATGATCTGGGCTTAAGAAGAGTTCTGGGTTCCTTTGGAAATTATCCAAATGTTAGGGGTGGCACATTAGTATTGGAAGCTCTACATTAGGGAGAAAAAAGAAGATGATGTTTAATGGATAGACTTTGAGAAGGATTTCCAGGAAGAATTACTTTCCTCCATGATGAATGCCGAAAAGAGGTTGGATATACTTTCCCTTCAATAAGTGAGTATGACGGTATGGGAGATTGGGATCAAGTTAAATAATCTCGTTCATTTTTCCGTAGACCACTTCCTGATTATGGAGTCCCGGGAAAGATGCTTAGAGGAGGTCCTCCAACCTATTTTCAGTTTGTGGTAACTCCCTTCACACTACCGACGTATTTGGAGGTACAGATGAAGGATGAAGTGGTAGAGAGGATGAAAAAACTGGGATTTTTTCTTCTAGGGGAGATCTATTTGGGTTCATCATTGGGGAAGGCTGTTTGCAGGAGGCCTCCAGCATCAGGGCCTTCTAGGTTGCGACCGACAGGGAGAAGGCCTCAATAGTTCCTGCTTCGATATCGAGGTCCTTTCCCTTTCTCTATGTGCCAATGGTAAAGATGCTTTTTTGTGGAAGTTTTGGTCATCTTTGGAATTAGTTTCCAGACCAAGTGTAGTATAGTGGGGGAGGGCAAGTTCAGCACCCACCTCAGCAACAACAGTTTCCAGACAGACATTTTCAGCAGTAGCAGTAGGGGTAGTGAGCTCCCGGTCCTTTGAGACTAGACGTTGCGGGAGGAGTCCAACCTTAGGTTTATCCTCAGGGACCTCGAATAGGGTGTGGTTAGGTATTCGGTCAACAATTGAGAGTCAGAGGAGTTGGGTGTGGGCAGTTTCACACCCTATAGGAAGCAGTTCCAGTAGGGATGGAGGTCGTTCGAGGTACAATCAGTTTGTTTAATACTCTTATCCGTGCCTTTATTGATTCTAGAGATTCGATCTCCTTTATTTCACCTAGTCTATCCCATGCATTGGGTATAGATATAGAGATTCATTCATTTCTTCTGGTGTTGAGAATGATAGTTGGACATCATACTAGCCTATTTGATGTTTGTCGAGGATTTAGACTGAATTTGGGGCTGCATCTGTCCAGCGGGGATATCATTTTACTAAAAATGCATCCATGCAATGTCATCCTGGGCATTGAATGATTTTTTTACATGCACGTTGTTATCAAATTCTTCTAGAGTAGGGTCTTGTTCTTAGATACAGGCGGACAACGTGTTGCTTTCATTAGAAAGTGGAGTTTCTAGAAGGGTAACAAACGTGTAGAGCCCCTTGTTCCTTTATTAGTCGAGCTGTCAGTGGAATCGGTAGACTCAGATATAGTGGGAATTCTAGGGATTTTCAGTGAGTTCCTAGATTTCTTCCCTGAAAAGGATGTGACTCTACCCACTCAATGTGATGTTGATTTTGGGATAGACATACAACCCGGTGTCCGTCCGATTTTGACGGATCCCTATCAGATTACATCATATGAGTTGTGGTAGTTGCATATTCAGGATGATCAATTAATGAAGAAGGGTTTTATCTGATGGAACACATCGCCATTTGGTGCTCCAGTATAGTCTGTGAAGAAGGAAAATGGTGGCCTCAGGCTATGCATAAACTATCGAAGGCTGAATTAGGTAATGTACAAGAACTGTTACCCCCTCCTAAGGATCGATGAGCTTTTTGACCCGTTTAAGGGAGCATTTGGTTCTCTAAGATCAAACTATGATATGGATATCACCAGTTGAGGGTAAGAGAGGGACACATCCCAAAGACCACTTTCAGATGCAGGTATCGGCACATTGAGTTTGAGGTCATGTCATTCGGAATTAATAACACACTAGTAGTGTCAATGACTTAGTAACTCTATTTTCTGTGAGTGTTTGGACTGGTTCGTAATCACTTTCATCGACAAAATCCTAATCTACACAATATTAGAGCAGGATCACATTGAGCATCATAGGATGGTTTTAGAGGTATTCCGACACCACCAGCTCTATGGGTAGTTGCCTAATTGAAAGTTATAAACACGAAATGTGCACTTCATTGTACATGTGGTATCCCCTCATGGAATAGCAGTGGACCCGTCGAAGGTTGAAGTGGTTATTTCATGGGAAGAACCCTAGAACATGGCAGAGGTTTGTATTTTCCTAGGACAGGTAGTTTTCTACCAGAGGTTTATGCCTGAATTCTTTCTATTTGAAGAACATTTAACATCCTTGACAAGAAATCAATTGGCTTTCATATGGCGTGAGCAGTTCTAGGCATTACTCAATTATCTGAAAGGAAAGGTGGCCAGTGCCCTAGTGTTGAGGTTTCCAGAAGAAGGGGTAACATGTGAAGTGTTTTGTGATGCTTCAGGCCATGTCTTGGGGTCTGTGCTAATGCAGAAGTAGGGAGTTATCTATTATGTGTCTAGGCAGTTACATCCTCATTAAAAAAACTCTTCCAACCATGACCTAGAACTTGAATCAGTTGTGTTCAAACTAAAAGTTTGGCAGAATTACCTCAACGGGGAACACTTTGTGGTTTTCACAGATCTCAAGATCTTGAGGTATGTCTTCTCTAAGCGATAATTGATCTTAAGATTATAGAGGTGTATGGAGTTTCTTTAGTACAAAAATTTCAAGATCTATTTGACCTCAAGAAATGGGAACCTGATAGCCGATTCCATGAGCAAGAAATCAATTAAGGATGTGGTTCGAGAGTCATCTGATGCATGGAAAGTAATGGAGGAGTTGACTGCTTTTTATATGGGCATGAGAGTGGAAGATGGTAGAGGTTGACTATTTCAGATGATAGTGTAGTCTTCCTTGGTAAGTAAAGTGGGGTAGTCTTAGTGGGGAGACATAGAGGCTGATGTAATGTGTGATCAGGTTATCTAGGGAGATACTCCAGAAAGATGGATGGAGGATAGTCAAAATTGGGAGCTTCTCCATGGGATGTTGTTTGTCCCAGAGATGATGCGCGAGGGAGTTCTTAGGTAGTTCCATAAATTACTCTTTTTGGTACACCCAAGAGTATCGAAGATGTATCAGGACATGAGAGGTCAGTTTTGGTCACCTGGAGTGAAGCAGGAAGTGGAGGAGTTTGGGGAAATGTGCCTTCTGTGTCAGCAGGTGAAGGCTGAACACCATGTTCTTGGTGGTCTGTCATATCCCTTAGAAATTATTGATTGGAAGCAGCATGACGTATCCATGGATTTTGTCATAGGACTACCCAAGGTTGAGGGAGGTTGTGATGCCATCTGGGTAGTGGTCGACCATTTGATGAAATCAGCGCACTTCATGGCAATTAAGGAGTTGAGCACAGTGGCTTTCTTAGCACAGAAGTATGTGGGTGAAGTTTTACAGCTGCACAGAGTTCCTAGAACCATCATTTCAAATCAGGATAATTGCATTACTTACAGAGTATGGATGGGGTTATAATGTTCTTTTTCCACCTTGCTATGCATTAGCACATCCTTCCACCCTTATATAGTTGGGCAGACAGAGAGGCCCATCCATACATTATAGGATATGTTGCGATCATGTGTTCTGGACTTCAGAGGATCATGGGTATGACACTTCCCTCTAGTTTAGTTTCCCTAAAACAATAGCTATATCTGTACCATTGTCATTGCCCCATTTCAGGCCATGTATGTGAGATCATTTCGTTCACTCATGTGACGAAAAAATGTCTGGGAGACAGGTTTTCTTGGCATAGAGGTACTGTAGATCCCAACAGAGGAGGTTTAGATAATGTGTGAGATCATGAAGGTTGCTCAGGACTGGTAGAATTCATATTCTCATCAAAGTTGGAGGCCCTTAGAGTTTGAGGATGGGGACCACAAGTCCTTGAAGGTCTCCCCTTGGCATGGAAAATAGAGGTTTGGCAGGGGGAGTAAGATTTCCCCTAGGTTAATTGGAATATTCAATGGGTTGAGATGAATCAATGAGGTGGTGTAACATCTAGTGTCACCTCCATGTTTGGAGAGGATCCACAATGTCTTCCATGCATCTTTGCTCCGTCAGTATATACATGATGACTCCCACATCCTCAACTAGGGAGATTTGGATATCTTTGATGATGTGACGTTCATGGAGTTACCAGTGAGATTCAAGGATCATAAAGAGAAGTTTATTCATGGATAGAACATTCCATTGGTACTTTTATTGTGGAGGCATGGTGTCCTTGAGGAGAGTACCTTGGAATGGGAGGCACAGATGTGTGCCCCATGCCTAGAGCTATTTTGAATTTTGATATTTTGTTTGCTTTGTGATTTTCTATGATGTAATTATTGACATTGTTTTCTATAAGATGGGATGGTTCCATTATTTTCTGAATGTGTGTGAAAAGTCCTAACTGTTGGGAGGAGAGGACCTGATCCCTAATCAAGGCACATTAAGGTGGATGAAATTAAACCCATGCGGGTGAGTCAGTCCTCCCAAAGAATATAATATATTGACATGGGAAATGGGACTCCCAAATCCATATGTCTACATTGTATGACCTTTATAGGTTTGTTTGGTTACTTAATGGAGAATTTTGGTAGTGTTTTTTTTATATTTTTAAGAGATAGATGTGTGAAAGATTCCCCTGGATGTCCAGCTATCGAACAACTCTAGGGTGGTTTTTCCCAGAGAGGTCTCTCATGAGGTAGTTGTTCAGGGAACTCTCTTTTCTTCGGGTGTTCTCTTCAATTATTGAGGGTGAAAATAGATTGAGAGGTATCTGATTTAATGACCTGGACCAACCTGGTCCATTACTTTGTCCAATTTTGGTGCATGGGGTGTCCTGAAAACCATTGGTGACTCAGGAGGGCATGAGTATCAGTAACAAGGTATCGCCATGGTGTCACCTATCAGTGCCACCAAACTGTCTCACTGATCAATGTCGCACCCAAATAGTGTCACATAGGGTTGTCAGGGTGTCTTTACCCTGTTTTCCTTTAACATTTTCTAATAAGTCTTAATACCACTTTAAAGTAATTTAAGACATTTTTAAAGCCCATAAATGATATCTTAAATCCCATAAGAGTGGGGCAGTATTTGAATTACCAAAATGTGTGGCCACTCACACTACTTGCCACATTTTTTAGCTTCCCATATTTTCTAATTTCACCCCTTTTAATGTTTTTCTCGGTTTAAAGCTAATCTATCGACTCACAGCTATCCAGTAGACCATCTCCTCCATTTCCCTAGGATTATTAAATCTCAATAAATTACAAAGTGTGTAACTTCCCTACCACATGGTCAAACCAGAATCTGCATTTAAAGCACTCCGAGATTGCACATCCTACAACACTAAGATCTTGGTTTTTACCACATTGAGATTTTATTCCTCAGTATATTTGGTTCCCTCTTGGTTCACATGGAATACCTATTCTAGAGACGATTCATTCCTACGTGAGATCCCTCATGTATGGTTCTTCATGGAGTTTCCTGTAATTTGTTTCAACCCTAGTTCAGGGCACCAAGAGAAAACATTGATCCTTGATCATCCAAGTAGGGGTTTTTCCTTTATCTCTCTTTACTATGAATCATGTCGGGTGGGTTTCTTATTGTTTCACAAAGGGACATAGATGAAACTGGCTTTAATGAATATAATAAACAAACATTTAAATTATGAATGGATGGGGATGTGTATAAGGTTATTGTGTTCTACACTTTTTTTATCTTGTGAATTGTATGGGGTCATGTCTATTAAAAATCATGGCTATTAGTGGTCCATATTTGCGCACTAAGAAACCTTTATTTTTGGAACAATCCTATGATAGAATGGTTGTAACATAAAAATTGGTTAATCACCTAAACTTGGTTGATTAAATGGGTGCCTGATAAACATACCCCCTATGTGATCACCCCAGTTAACCAAGTGTAAATTATATTTAAAGGTTTTGGATATATATGAAAAAATATTTTCTATGTTCTGGTGATATGTATGGTTTCTCTTTCGATGACTTATGGGGTGATGTGGAAGGGAATGGAACCTCTATTTGGGATCTTGTTGGTTTAAAAATTGTAGGATGTGTAGAGAAGGTAATTTGGGGATTGGTTTGGTTCTAGTACTTTGAGGGATCTCATGGATCCCTTTTAATGTTGTTACTTAACAAGTGAACTGGGTGTGAATTATTAAATGCCTTCCCATCTGTTTTCCTTCAGTTGTTTTTTTGGGTTGTAGTTATTCATCTTAGTTTCCCTGTAGTGAATAATTATTTAAATGGAAACCACTTGAACTTGTAAATGTGAACATATGGAAATGGGGACTGTTTTTTATGAAATGGGTTGTGATTAAGTTATGGTTGTTGTGTACTTATATATGTAGTGATAATATCAAGAGTGGTTGCGTACATGATAGTTGATGGTTTCATGACCCTTAGGATAGGATGAGTGATTTTTTTTCATATATGTACAAAATTTATTTCTTTTGTATCTTATTCGCACCCCACCCATGTTGATCACTTCATACTGAAAGACCGCATTTCATGGGAAAGTGTTTTTTTCCAACGTTTGTATGACCAAATGGTTATTAGATTTTTTTCTGGCTCCCTCTCCAAGGTATCCCAAGACTGTTCGGGCAAGCTGGGATGGCATAAGGTTCATTATGTCCCAAGAATCTTCAGGCAGGGCATGTTGTTGTTGTTCTCCCAGGTGTGTATGGGAATGTTTGTTTCCCAAGTGTCTTTGAGATGAGGCCTGAGTGTCTTCGTGTTTGTAATTAGTTGGTATGACCCAAGTCTCTTAATGTGTGGAAGTGTTTGTTGTGTACTTGGAGTATTCGGGTGTGGTGTTTTGTGGATGTGGTGGACAAGGTGTCTACGGGTAGGATACGTTGTTGTGGGGGCCCAAAAGGATGTCGTGGGGTGGCAATGGGAAAGTGGTAGGACTTTTGGGGGAGTTATAACATGTTGGATGTTCTAAATAACTAGTAGGTATGTGGTGTGGGGTACCCAAAAAATGATGTGTTATTACTATTACTTTACCTAGCTTGTGTTATTTGGGGTGTGTGCCTTGGTGAGGCTGGGTGGACAGTTTCCTTGTTAGGTGCTTGGTTACCTCAATTTTTCTCAAGGGGCATTAGAATACCTCCCTACTTGTGCAATATATATATTGGTATCCATACTGAGTATTCTAATATACTCACCCTATGTATATTAAACTAGATTCATGTTTCTAGGAGGACTTTGAGGACCGTCTCAGACAATACTAGCTTGGGCATCGGGATAGTCATTATTGCTTCTTTTCTTTTATTTGGTACTTTCCTTTGGAGTTTTCATGTATTTTTAGCACTTTATTTTGAACATGAATGTGGAAAAAGGGTTTTTGGTTTTATATTTACATTTTTTTATTTGGAGTTGTTAGGGATTTACCATTTTATCTCCAAACCATGTTCTTAAAAAAATCTAATTCCTTCCAAATTACGTGTTATTATATACCCATGGTGATAGTCTTCACTTAGGGGCCTATTATTAATGGGAATCAAGGGGTAATTTTCTCTCCTTCCACTTGAAGAAGGAAGTGTCTAGCAGTTTTCTATCCCTTCACTCATCTTGGAAAAGGCAGATCGTAACACTAAGCCCCGAAAATAAATTACTTCTTCATAATTTATTATGGATCAACTATTTGAAATATTTTCTAGAACAATGATTCAAAACCATTGGTATTGTATTGACCCAAACATTTATCAATTTAAAATACACTTATTAAATACACATCACATACTATAAATGACATAAAATAACTTTTAGAACATAATAAAAACATAATAAATAAATAATTAATGAAACAAGATGTATTTCTAGAAGTTAAAAAACCTATACTGATGAAATAGTAACATGACCTTTGGAATATTATATTGGACCTTATGAATAGTCTACTCAAAAAAATAATAGTAATCTCACCCATGAATGAATAAATAAAATTTATCCATCTTATAAGTAATAAATGATATAATTATATCATAGTGTAAGTAAATAAACATTTAACAAATTATTAATTAAGTGTTGATATTTTTTTAAGTCACAAATATTAAATTACAATTTTATGATTAATTTAATAAATTAACATAAAATTTATTTTCATAATTTTTATTTATAAATTATTATTATTTTCATATGATTATAAAATAATTTTATGAGACTATTATTATGTTTTCAAAGTGTTAGAAAAAAGTTTGAATTTTATATTTTATATTTTCCAAGTAAATGATGGTTTTAATTAAAAAATAAATTTTTATATTTAGAAAATTATGTTTATAAAGTGGAGTTTCTTTTTGAATTACACACATTCAAAAATCGTCATTGTGAATTTTTTGTATTTTTTAGAAATAGTAGAATATTTTCTGAATAGAAAAATACAGTAATTTACTATATATATACATTATAAGTTAAATACAATATTCCTTGTATCATGGATGATACATGAAACATTGGTTCCAAACCGCATGATATAATTAATATAATTAGTCTCAATAATAAATATTATATCTTGTCTTGATCAAATAAAAAACTAATAAATTAAAAAATGATAAAACACCTCTCTCCCCCACTATAAATATCACCCCTCAACACCTCTTCTACTCATATCTATCAAGCCTCTATCCTTGTAAAAAAATATTCCCAAATATATTCCCAATCCCCTGCACCATTACCAAGTGTTTTTTTCTTTACAAAATACCAAAGTCAATCCCCTTAAGGAGTTTCTCACGAAAAATGAATCGAGAGGGAAAACACTCTTATGTTTTACATCAATTTCTTTTTATGTTCTTTTCTTTTCTTATCATACCTCCAATAATCCTTATAAAAGTGGCATGAACACTCCATTATCATACATACAATATGATTTTATCATGATTATGGAACTATTCTTCATCAAACCTCTTATCCATGTTTATTTAGGAATGAAATCATGTCCAGGAGGGGCAGGTTTTCCACCATTAGGGATGACATGCTTTCATATTTCAAAAATTCTTTCAAGGATGGTCATGAAAACAATTTTTGGTTTAACTAGATTATATTATATTAATTATAACCTATTTAAGATGAAGTGAAAAACCATTTTTTACATAAGGTAAGGGATTCAACCTGAACTTCTATTTTTTCTTTCAAGTTACTCTTTATCTCTCCTTACCCCAGTGAATGATCTCTTTATTTTTATTTACTTATTCATAATTATTTATATATATTCTAAAATCTTGAATCTATTTTGTATCATCCTTAATTGATGGGGAAATACATGTTTCAAAAAGGTTCACTTCTCAATAATTCCTCATAAGCAAGAACGATTAAAGGGAACTTACCGTTTCTTAACAATTTTAATGTGCAATCCATAATATCATTTATACTAGAAATATTTTTATAAAGTTACACCTTTTATCATGAAAAAAAATCTTGGTTCAATTCTGGTTTTATAAAAACATTTATGCCTTCTCAAATTTAAATAATCTTTATAGTTTTTCAATAAACCATACTAAAATTTTATATTTCTAATATTCCTTTAACCCTACATTCACATATATTAGAATAACTTATCATTATATATTCCCATATTCTCTTACTAATTTCTATTTTGGATTTAAATCCCACAGTTCATGGACACCATTTTGATATTCGCATTTGATATTCCTTTTGATATGATCGTGATAACTAATTCATTCCATGGGTAACCCTTATGTTTATGTTTTATTTCTAATGTTTGAATATTTATGTGGAAAGTATAATCATGAACATGTTTTTATGTGTGTGACCAAATAGTTCTCTAATGAATTCAGAATTTTTTTTCTCGTGAGACGTCATGTTGGAAAAGGGAGTGAACCTAATTCCTTTATGGGATATTGTCCACCAGTCTATATAGTATTAGTAGTTGGAATTGACTCATATTTCTATCATGTAATATGTTTTTTCCAAATTCCAATGATTCTATTATTATATGTTCAGATTTTATAAATTTTATATTTCCATATGTTTAATCTTGTTCCATTAATTTATGTCATCATGTTATTCCTTTTAACTCACCTGTTATGTTGTATTCCTATGCTTATTTCCTAACTATGATTTTTAGTTCATATCTTTTGTTCTTGTATTCCCCAGGTTATCCTATGAAGATGTATGAGATTAGTGGAAGTTATGATATCATTATTCATATTAAATAAATGATTTTTTGGGTTTAATGATGTATAATTATGTACCTAATATTGAAAAGGCACTAGACACTACGATCATTGGCTGGTAATTATTGGTTACTTACGTATTAATATGTTTAAAAGGATAGGGTCACCATTGTGGGCATCAGAGGCAATATATAGTTATTTTTTGAGATTAGGAATATATATCTTTAATATGACCCCTTGGGATAAGAAAATGTTTGAGGAAACATCCCAAAAATATTTTGGTATATAGTAAGTGATTTGTCATGAAAATACATCCATGCCTTGATAATACTTGTTGACGTGGTTCATGCATTGTTGTACATAGGAGTAACAACTCTTACAAGGTGTCTCGGGCCTGACTCGGGGTAAGTCGGTACATGAAAACGGGTCTTACTATACACCTAATTTGAAATTGTATGATTTTGTAAATTCTTAATTTCATTATGATTCATTCTTAAGGGGAAAAATAAATTTCCTATAAGAAATTATGTTAAGAATCACATCATGGATAACCTCGATTGAAACCGATGGAATATAAATCTAGGATATACTTTTACAATAAGATTTTATCCTTTTATGTTTAATGTTTCATTTTTATAAATATTAGCTATATATTCAAGCCCTGTAATTTATTTTTCTTTTTATTAGTTTATTTAAGGAATTATAAGAACACATTCCAACAAAAAAATGACATAGGAAATGTGGTGATTTCTCTAATAAAATACCAAATATGATGGAAATGGGAGCTCCAAACATCATGGAAGTACATAATCAACTTACTCAGGTTATGTATAATAAGTTGGATTATGTTTAACACCCTCATTCAATTAATAAATAGAAATTATTCACTGAATCTGTCATGCAGAAAAGGCCTCTTATGTTTAGTGGATATTTAGATCCCTTAATCACAGAATAATGGATTTACTCCATTGAAAATATTTTCTTTTCCCCCAATGCAGAGAAGAAGATAAACAAGTGTTGTAAGTTTATAGTTTTGATGGGGAAACAGATCAGTAGAATACCCTGATCAAGAACACAATGTCCAAGGATTAAATTTATTCCATGGAATATGAATATTTCAAAAATAAATATTTTTTAATAAATAATATTCCTCAACCCTCCATGCCAAAATGGAAAGATAATTCCAAGGAGTAATGAAAAATGAATATTTTTCTCTCAAGACATATGAAGTAAACTTCACAAGGATTTCTAGATACATCTCTATCTTTTTCATGATTATTAAAAGCAAGGGGGATTGCTTATTTAGCACACTAATGTTAAGTCTATGAAAAGCATTGGTAATTCAAGACTTTAATAGCTATGAGGGGATTTTCTATTGTTACCTTATCGTTTAAATGGATATTAGAGATGCTATGTGGTCTCTTGGGACTGGTGAAAAAAAATGTAAAATGGAGTATAATATGGTTGATAAATACCATGATGAAAATTATTCCCACCATCCCACGTGTCAATACAATGGGAATATAATCATGGGAACTATTTAAAAAGAACCAAGAGATGCTCAAATGTGGGGGAGAAGGGAATATGGTGAATAACCTCCATAAGGACATGCTAAATACCACAAATGTGGAAGAATAAAATAAGGTTTATATAAACTCTCCGTCAGTAGTGCAATGTTTCAACTATAAGGAACATGGGAATTTTTCAATCCAATGCCCAAATCACACGCTTCTTGGAGGAAATTGACAATAAACTCCTCAGTAGAATGGAAATGAATATGTTATCAAACCTACAGGGGTTCAGCCAAAATATGTTGTAGTGATAGGTACACAAGTTATTAATTCAACAATAGTGAATGTACTATTTGATTATAGTTATATATATTATTTAATTTCACTCATGTTTAGTATAACTATTCAAACATCCCCTCAAAATTTGTAGGTTGAATATTCTGTGGGAGAAGTGAATGAGGTAATTACAGCATCCAATGTTTATAACTCCTCCACTATTAATGTTTGTGGACTAAACCTATAGGAAAATATTGGAATACTATATTTGGTATTGTTTTTTGATATATTGGTTATGGATTTGTGATCATTATACAAATCCAACATCAACTATCAGGAAAGGGATATCACTCATCACATTCCAAAGAATCATCCATTTCTATACAAGTATAATGAGGATAGTGAATCTCAATAAGAATCATTGTCTCATGTGAGGATATTTTTTCCTTATGAGAAATAATATCTATCTCAAATGATTGAGACTAAAGATAATATCATGCACAAAGTCATGTCCATCTAGATGGATTACACTATTATATTCCCTAAAGAGTTTCTTAGTTTTACTCATGATCGAGAGATTGAGTTCTCAGTTGATCTTATTCCCAGATCTCTACCTATATCAAAGACACACTATAGAATGTACACCATTGAGTTACAAGAATTGAGGACACAGTTATAGGATAATCTGGATAATGGTTTTATATTCCCAAGTGTGTCACTAGTTGGTGTGACAATCCTCTTCATGAATAATAAGGATGGTTCAATGTGCCTCTAAATTTTATATCATGATCTCAATAACATCATGATTAAGAACATGTATCCCCTAACAAAGATAAATGATTTGTTTGATCTACTATATGGGACTAGTTATTTCTCATAGGCTAACCATCAGTTGGAATGTCACCAATTAAATACATACTACATTTCGAATGAGTTATGGACACTATGAGTCCATATTGATTTCTTTCAAAATCACTAATGATCTATAAAATTTCATGGACTTAATTTATAGAGTCATTAGAGATTACCATAACCAATTTTTTGTAGTATTCATTAATGATATTATGATATAATTCAATAGGAATGAGGAACATGAAGAAAATTAGAATACTATTTTAAAGACTTTGAGAAGGTTGAAACTATATGAAAATTATAGTAAATGTGAGTTCTGGATGAAGGATGTATCATTAATATGGCATTTTATCTCCAGAAAATGGATTCATTTAGACACTTACAAGATAGTGGGAATTGAAGAGTGTAATAGTCCAACATCTATAACATCAATCCCTAGTGTCCTTTGTCTATATTGGTATTACCAGCGATTTATGAAGAAATTATCATGATTTTCGAACCCACTAACCAAGATAACTCAGAAGGGGGAATGTGTTTTTTGGTCCATTGGATGGGAATAATCCTTCATAGAGTTTAAAAATAGGTTTATTACTACACTAGTTCTTACACTACCTTCAAGAGTGGAAATATTTAAGGCGTATCATGATTGTTCAAAGAATGGATTTGGCGGTGTGCTGATGAAAAGTTATAAATTTATATTATATTCTTCAAGGGAAATAAAAATACCTGAGAAAATTGTTCCATTCATGATATAGAGTTGGCATCTGGGATATTTTCATTGATAATCTAACGGCATTATAGAAATGGGTATAAGGGTTAGATATATATGTGATCCAAATAGTCTCAAAATATATATTCACATGGAATGAGATTAATATGAGCTAGTGAATATGGTTCGAGCTCATTAATTATTTTGACTACTCTTTCCACTACCATCCTAGTAAATCAAACAATGTGGTGGATTCACCTAGTTCAAAGGATTGTGTGTATTTATCAAAGATGATAACTGAGAAGGATCCAATCTTCTTAGACATGAAAAGAATAGACATGTAAATAATTAAGGGAGGAATATTATCAATACTTTCTCAAATAACTGCTCAACCATACCTCATGGAGAATGTAAATGATGCTCAATGAAATGATTTGGAAATTCAAGAAGAAGGTAGAATCCATGAGAATAAAAAAATCCTCAGAGTTCAAAATGGATGAAAAAGGTGTTGTGAGATATGAGTCGCAACTATGTTTAACATCCAATACAGAGATATAGAAGGAGATTATAAATGACACACATAGCTTAACTATCTCTACTGACCTAGGGAGAACAAATATGTATTGAGATCTTTGAGAGAACTATTGGTGAGATGATATAAAAAAGAAGATTGCTGAATATATGTCAACGTTATTGGTATGTCAGAAAGTGAAGGATAAAAGAAAAAAATTTAATGGGATTATGAAACCACTACCCTTACAAACATGGATGTGGGAGAACATTACCATAGACATTGTAATTATACATCAATGGACATCTAGAGGAAAAAATTATATATGGACCATTGTGGATCATCTTACAAAGATAGCTCACTTTATCACAATTTGAGAGTAATTCTCACTGGATCAACTTGTATGAATATATATGAGATAAGTGGTAAGGCTGCATGGGGTACCACTGTCAATTATATCCAATCATGATCCTAGATTTACATCCTTGTTCTAGAAAAGTCTCCAACATTCTATGAACATTGATTTTAACTTCAATACGGCCTATCATCCTCAAACTGATGGCCAATCTGAGTGAGCTATTTAGACACTTGAATACATGTTAAAAGTAAGTCTTATAGACTTCAAAGGAGTATTGTACCAAAATTTTGCACTATCTTAATTATACTACAAAAATATTTTCAAACCAAGAATCCAAATGGCTCCCTATAAAGTACTCTACGGAAAAAAATAAAGAACACTGGAATGTTGGGATGAAGTTGGGGAATGCAAGTTATTAAGACCTGAAATGGATGAATAAATGGTAGAGAAGGTGAAAAAAATTCAGCATCACATTAAGGTTTCCCAAAGTCGATAAAATAACAACCCAGACAATCATCAATGAGTCCTTGAGAATAAGATTAGATACATTGTATTACTCTGCATATCTCTATGGAAGAGAATCATTAGACTTGGGAATAAAGAAAAGATAATTCACAGGTAAATAGTCCCATTCAAGATTCTTGATCACGTCATAGTCATGGCCTATCGACAAGAACATCCAACAATAATGTCTCAATTACACGATGTATTCCATGTATCCCTCTATATTAAGTACATATCGGATCCTTCACATGTACAAAATTATGAGGTAGTACAGTTGGAGAATGATCTCTTATTTGAGGGGTTTCCAGTGATGATGTTAGATTATAGAGATAATGATTTATGTAATAAGACTTCTCACATGATCATTGTTTTATGGTGTAACAATAAGTATGAAGAAGAAACAAGGGAACCTGAGTAAGTAATGAAGGAGAAGAACCAACACCTATTTTCAACTTAGAATTTACAATGAAATTTTGAAGGTGAAATTTCATAAGGGGGAGAATATAACAACCCAAATGTTTATAAATTGAAAATTCAATTCTTATATATATAACACAAGAAATAAACCACATAATATCACTTTTAGAACACATAAAAACTTTATAAATAATTAATGTATTAATTGAGAAGTATTCCAAGAATTTACAGAACCTATACCGATGAAATAGTAACATTACCATTGGTATAGTATTATTAACCTTATAGATAGTAAACCAGACAATAGAATAATGACCTCACCCATGAATGTATATTAAAATTTATCTATCTTATAAGTGAAAATAAAAAATAATTATATCATAGTATAAGTAAATAAATATTTTACAAATTATTAATTAATTGATAAAATTATTATATGTCATAAATATTTTATTAAACGTGTATGATTAATTTAATAAATTAATAAAAAAAGTATTATCGTAAAATTTATTCATAAATTAATATTTTTTTATGATTATAAGATAATTTTATTAAACATCAGTAAAATTTTCCAAGTATTAGAAAACAGTTCTAATTTTAAACATTATATTTTCCATGTAAATGAAGATTTTAATTAAAAAATAAATGTTTCATATTTGGAAAATTATTTTCATAAAATGGATTTAATTTTTCATTATACGAATCAAGAAATGGTCAAGGTAAATATTTGGGATTTTTCTATAATACTTTATTTTTTGATGACTAGTAAAATATGGTTATTTAATATGTACAGACATTATAAGTTAAATACACTATTACTTGAGTCGTGGATTATGTAAAAACCATTGGATATAACTCAAATGATATAATCCATTTATTTAGTATTAATAATCATCATTATTACTTTTATTGAGAAAAATAACAAACTAATAGATTAAATAATAAGAAAACACCCCTTTCCTCTAATATAAATATCACCACCTCCTCTACTCACGCCTCTCAATCCTTGATCATTGTCCAAATTATACTCAAATATCCTCCCAATACCATACCACACTTTTAAGAGCTTTTGGTATTAAAAAAATACCAAAACAAATCCTCTTAAGGATGTTCTAAAGAAGAAGGAATCAAGAGGTAAAACCCTCTGCGGTTTTCCTTCAATTTATTTTCAACTTCTTTACATTACATATCTTCTCCTCACATACACTATTCTGGTTGACCTAAAAACTATAGTATGTTAAATATAATGTAATTTTATCATGTTTATGGAATAATTATTCATCAAATCTCTTCTCCTCTCTCTTATTTTCAGAATAAAAACTGTGTTCGTGTGGTGTCGATTTACCACCTTTGTGGATGAAGTGCTTTCATATTTCAATTCCATCATCAAGTCTGATCATGGGACCATTATTTTTCATGAACCATGTTATACTATATGTACTATACCCAATTTATGTTTCACTAACTATTATATATGAATGATATTTAACAGTATAACAGAACAATTTTGTGATGATCAAAAAATAAAAATTAATCTAAACGATTATCATTAAGGATTTATCAAATTAATCCTACCGATATATGAAAAAAATGGTTTTTTAATATTATATATGATATTTAACATCATATATATTATATACTAGAAAACTATCCTTATTCTAAAATATTTTACATACACATATACAAGTAAACCGATCACAAAATCCTAGGAAACTAACGCTCTCGAACGATGAAATTGAATCTCATAACCCATCAATAGAGACATAAATGAACCTAATGAAATTATAAAAAACCCAATGCATGTATAAATTATTCTGAATTATATAATTAATGGATTTAATTATATTATTCAGGACAATAAGATCATTTTTGGGAACATTTCGTACATGAGGTAAGAGATTCTACCCAAACCTCTATTTTTCTTTCAGGTTACTCTTTCTCTCTATTTACCTACTGTAATTCCTCATTAATTTAATTTATTTATTATAAATTCTATTTATATGTTTTGAAATATATTATTCATGTTGTATCATCCTTCTTTGATGGGGATATACAAGTTTTAAAAAGGTTCCCCTCTCAATTCTTCCTGATAAATAAGCCTAATTAAAGGGATCTTCTTGAATGATTTCAAATTTTAAAGGTCACTCAATAATATATTATAATAAAACATTATTTTTATAAAACACTAATTTTATCGTGAATAAAAATCTTGGTTCAATTATGGTTTTATAAAAAATATTATTCATTTTCCATTTTAATGAATCTTATAACTCTTCCCTTAAACATACTAAAATGTTTTATTTGTAACATTTCTTAAACACACTTTTCACTTTAATTTGAAAAAACATATCAGGATGTATGAAATTATTCCCTTATGAATGTGAATTTTTGATTAAAATCCATCCTTTTATGGAAACCATTTTTATATTCCCTTTTGATATTCCTTTTGATATGATTATGATACCCAATTCTTTCCTTGGTTAACCCTTATGGTTGTGTTTGACAGGATATGTATGATTATTTTTGTGAAAAAAATATTCATGAACATTTTACGATGGTTGATAAAAAATAGCACTCCAATTCATTGGGTAATTCTTAGCCTCATGTGATGTCATGTTGGAATAAGGAGTGAACCTGATTCCTTTATGCGACTTTGTCCACCAAGTTATATAGTCTTGGTAGTTAGTTATGACTCATGTTTATGTCATGATATATGATGTTTCCACATTTCTGTGAGTCCATGATTATATGTTACCATGTTATAAATGTTATAATTCCTTATGTTTATTCATGTTATATGCCTTTATGTCATCATGTTATTCCTTTTAACCCATATGTTATGTTTTATTCCAATTCTTATTTCCTTACTAGGATTTTGATCTCATATTTTATGATCATGTAATCCCCATGTTATCCTATGAATATGAATGAGATTAATTGAAGTTAGGAGATCATTATGGATATTAAATAAAATATATTTTTTTGGCTTCATGATCTTTAATCATGTACCAAATCCTCGCAAAATAGTAGACATTATGATCATTGGCTTCTAATTTCTGGTTAATTACACATTAATATGTGACTAGGTCCGCTATATGTAAAGTCTAGGGAACCGTTGGTATAAAATATACCAATTTTTATCCAAACCATTAGTATATAGGTTGTTAAGATAGGTCTATAAAAAACATTTCAATGAACCATTGGTATATCGGAAATGAAAATTTTAATATACCGAATTTTATATTGAAACCATTTTAATATATCTATTTCAATTATTTCAAACCATTAGTATAGAGCTACAAAAAGGTTTAAATGGTTTCTATTTATTTATACCAACAATTTGAAACCATCGGTACTTACCCCTTGTTCCCACCCAGCATTACCCATACCCAAACCAAACAGATACTAGTCTCCACCATAAATCAAAACTTGTCTAGGAACAACAAAAACACACCAGCACTAGAAGCCTGAGAGAAATAGCCACCAGAAACAAACAGAAATTACACTGAAACCTCACTGTGATCAATTACCTACAAAAAAACATTATGAGATAATATACGAATAATTATAACCCATGATACTAATTAATGCATTCATCCAATTATAAAACACATTCAAAATATCCCATAAATTCATTCAGAGAAAATAATCAATCATCATATGACTTAAAAAGAAGTCAAAAATGTAAAGGATCAATATGTCTCTCATCTCCATCACTATCACCATCAATATCACTATCACCATCCAAATAACCATCGACACCATCAACCTCGCTATCATCCACATCACCATCCTCACCATGATCCTCACCCTCATGCTCATCACCACCATTTCCAAGAATTTCATCATCCCAAACACTACTAGATCCACTACCTAGTGCATTTTATAATGTATGAAACTTCAGTATATATGCATCACAATCCATGGCAGTATTTTGTGGAAGTGATTGACATAATAAGCCCATTAAAATCATAAATTCATTGTTTCCAATATGACTCCATTAATGTTCTTGTATGGTCATTTTTAGGACTCTTATTCTTTATCCTAAGCATGTGATACATGTTGATAATATTTTTCCAACATAGTGATACCATAATTGGAACATGAATTGGGCCAATATCTAGTTGAGAAAATTCTTATCCCCAGTCGACAACATACTCTTCCATGGTTCTCATCTCCCAAAAGCTGATGTAAGTGATCATTTGGCCCAAAGTAGATAACTTCATTCTCATTAAGGGCCTCAAAATCACACTATTACAAAAATAAAAGGGATATTTAGTTATGATATAGATATTAAAATTTAAAATCTAGAAAGTAAATGTTACAACATTTTACAGTGTCGGTTTGTTTACCACAATTCCATCTTTCTTCTTTCTACTCGAGATAAAAATATTCTGATGGAACATGTCCTTAGATATTTAAAACAAATCGCTAAAATGAAATTGAATGTTGAAATCCATATTTTAAATTATTTTATTAATATTTAATTTCATAACTAAATTAAAATGGATAATCTTGATGATGCAATATAACTTTTTATAATAATTGGATAATGATTCGATTAGTTAGTTAATAATATGATTATATATTGATTTGATAAATTAATATAAATTAGAATTTAAGTAGTCTTGTTTTTATATATTATTTCTATGAATATTAGGGAAATGTAATTATAGAATAATTGAAATAGAATGCCTTTATTGAAAAAAAATCACAACTAAATACATGTATAATATTCTAAAATGGAAAGGTAAATTTTATTCTAGATATATTCCTATTTGGGTTTTCTTTGTTTCCATGATTTAATATAAAAGTGGATAATATAGGGAAAATAAAGGTAAAATTTTTAATGATGGGTATTAGGGAAAATATATAGTATATATTATTTTTTGATAAAATAATGTATTAAAGAATAATATTTATTGTGTATTTGATTAACAAATTTTAATGTTCAGATATCACGAGAGCATGTAAGGGAAGCTTGGTTTTGATCATTTTTATTCTTATTCAGCTTTACATGGTATGGTTTAATTTAGTTCTTCTTAATTAAATTTTTTTAAGTATTATTCAATTAAATTCATAGTGGTTAATTTATATTCAATTTTCATTAATGATGTACGATTTCATATTGTTCGTATTATTTTTTTCGACTAAACTCAGTTTGGATTATTCTCGATTAAGTTATGTTATTTTGATTCACTTATATTTTTATTATAACTCTTTACATAAATTATATATGGTTTGTTCATCCCCCATATGAGTTAGTTTCTTAAATGTTATATTATATTTATTTAGTTATGTTAGCTTTCCTTTTGTCAATTTCAATTCTATTATATTCAATTTAATTCAATTTTATTTATTTTCTAGTGATTTATTCCATTTTTATTCACTTTTTCTTATCATTTTCACAATAGTGCATTTATGTTTTCTCTTTACATGTTGTTTTTTCTTCAAGTAATATAGGTTCAGTTTCATCAAATTCTGATCATATTGGTTTGGTATTATTAATTTTTTTCATTATTGATTTAGTTATGTTTTTTATAGGCTGGTTTGAGATACATTTATTTTGTCACTTCCCATTATTATTTGTTTTTTAGTTTCTTACTAATTTAGTTCTTATTGATTTATGTCAAGTTAAGTCAAGTATATTCAGTTTGAATTGATTAAACTTCTCATAGTTATGGTTTATTTTCTTTGTATAACATTGACACTTTTTTTAAATTCAATATAATTCTTTACTCATTGATTATATTTATTTATACAATTTGGGTAGGATTTTCTGGGAAAACTCAACATGATTCGACAAAATTAAATACTATTATAGTTGAATTTGATTGGTTTTATTATTATTGATTTTGTTTGGTTCAGGTCAAATGGTTTAATCATAGTTTATCTTGGTTGGTTTCCATTTGATTATATTTAGATTGGTCTTTTTAGGTTTTGTTTAGTTTAAAGGGTTTATTTTTATTTTAGATTATTTTTTTACACTTCAATGTAATCAGATTTGGTTACATTCAATCAGGTTTAATAAATAAATGTTTACATCTATTTGATTCTTGTTTTTTAAATTCAATTTTGTTTAGTTTCATTTTGTTAAATATGGCTCATTTAGTTTTCATTAAATTGGGGTTGGTTTTTTATGTTATATTTGGGTTATATTCTATTTTTGTATTTTATTATCATATATTTACTTTAAACTAGTTTGAATTATTTTTCTTTGTTTGGGTAGGTTTTAGTTTCATACGAATTGATTTATTGTATTCCATGTTTAGTTGGTTATGTTTAATTTGATTGATGTCTCAATTTTTTCAATTTTAAACCATTTTTTTATATTTCAAAATATTTTTGTTAAAGTGATCTCAATTCAGTGTCACCCATAAAATATCTAATGTAAATAAAGTCATTAAAAGTAGATAAATATAAAAAGGGTAATATATGCTCTATTGGTTTTGAGAAAAATGGGATGAAACGTCTTATTTACTACACAATGAAAATAATTAAAAAATGGCCATTAGACACATTTTTTAGGCAAAATACCTGTGGTAAAATCACACATCCATAATGTAGACAACATACCATTAAAAATATCACCCTAAAAAAGAATTCAACCACTCTAATGTGAATAATTTCAAGAAAATATTCAATTCATTCATTAAATGTTGCTTGATTAGATTCATCTAGTAATTCAACAAATTCAACAGGAAAGTCAAATTAAAATAGTTTCATGGAAATAAAAACACCCCATTATATTATAATTAATCTATATTATAGAGAAGTCCCAACATGACCTCCAAAAAACACCATATTATGCATCAATAAATTAAAGAACATATGAAATAGAATGAGAACCCATTAAAAATATTGTGAAGAAACCAATAAATCCAAAAACCCATCAAATATATTCATTGATTAGATATAAAAAATGAAAATAGTTATTCAACATAAATAGACCACAAAATTATAATGGATATCGCAATGCTATTTATGTGGAGTTTCCTTATTCTTATATGAAATATATCTTACATTATTACATGGTTATTAAAAAATAAATGAGAATAAAATGAATTAAAATATCTTTCTCGTAGATAGGAAAATAAAAATTGGGCTTAGACATATTTATATATATTGTTTACAAAGGCAGATAAAAATAAGTATTTCAAACCTATAACTAAATACTTTTAAGAAAAGAAATGTGATTCATTAGGTTATCTCACTGGAGGTTCTTGAATTTCATCAATTGGGTGAAAACAGAGTAGGCTTCTACACCATCATAATTGCAAATTTATAATTGTTATTTATGGAAGGCATAAGAACACACTAGTGGAGTAGTGAGTTCTATCTTTAATAGTATATCGTTATTTCCCAATTTTATTTCTAAATGTTTTAAACGAAGAGGGTTAGTGGGGAAACTCAAAATTTTTAAATAAGTCATTAACATAGTAGTTCAATTACATAGTCACATCTTCATTAAAATTTATAGTTGTATTCATTTATTATTTGATGATTAGGTTGATGAAATTGAGATAAAATCAACCATAACCAATATCATAAAATTAGAAATATAAAAAATTTCATGACATGATCAAAACATTAGCAATACTAAAGATGAAATTTTAGTACATACTAGATATATTCAATAATAAACTAAAGAACACATGATCATTTAACTAAATGATTTATAAATTTAATGAAATATAGAGTAAACAAAATATATTGAATTTCATAATGAAAAACTATAGAAATCATAAGAGGAGCTCTACTCTCCTTCAATAATAAAAAGGTATCGTACCTGGTTCATCTCATGTTCTGGAATCATTGTCCTCCCCAATGTATGGATGTATTTCATAGCATCCTTATTATTTTATTTCATCCTGAAACTTCCTAAAAAATAATTTTCAATAATAAAAAACTATGTATTAATGAAAATAAATGTAATGTTCATTCAAAAACCTCAAATTTAGTACCTTGAACTCATTAGTCATCCAATAAGAAATCATTTCCGGGTAATATTTTACTTGATAATCATTCATGATGGATGTGGCCTAGAAATATATACCAACACTAGCATGCCAACAATTAAACATCTCATTCTTATATTCCCCCCACAACTCACCTAATTCCATGATCCATGTTGTCCTTATAGCCTCACCATTGGGAAAATTAAAACGAATATGGAACCAAAAAAATAATTCATATAAAAATAGTCATAATATATCATTATATACAATGAATTTTGTGACCCATATTTGTTCCCACATACTATCCTTTACTTCATTTTGATGATTTCTCCCAGATATTGTCCTTCTAGGAATAATGTTAGATTATTTGTGAAGCATCACCTTAAAAATCTGATATTCTCACCCTATTTTTTCAATCATCAGATTTTCTATAGTTTACTCCACCATTAGTTGTCTAGAATGGTACCAAACAACACACATGTGTTCTTGGATTCACCTCTTTTTTTGAATATCCAACTGTTAAATACAAACAAATATTATATCAATAAATCATATAATGAAAATAAATTATTTAAAAAAAAGTAACTAGGTTTCTATAAATACACCTGAGTCAGCATAATGAATTGGTTTCACTAGAACCTTATTCTTTGAAGTAATGTCAACCTGTACAACTGGAGTGGGACCCAATATCTTATCTAGGGGTATAGAATGTATAGGAGTATGATTTTAATGATCATGAGTATATAGGCACAAAGAGAAGAAAGTATAAGGAAAATAGTATGACAATGGTGTTTAGGAAAATGAATAATATGAATGGGGTGTACGATCAATCATCTAATAAGGGAAAGATAAGAAATAATGATCAAATAAAAATGGTTTTGAAAACATAGTCGATCTAAATATCCAAGTGTCTCTAACAACGTTGGGGGATGTGAATGTGTGGTAGATGTTATTTCAGTGGAAGGGACAAGGTATGATTGGGCACACCGAGTAGAGAACATAGATCTAGTACCACTACCTATCATATCATCCGTTTGGGCACTAGTTCCAATAGGCAGGTTGAAGAATAGCTATCTCCTAGGTGGTGGATCCTAATTAAAAGATAAAACCAAAATCAATTCCTTAAAATTATATTTTATTGACATATATTTGAAATAAAATACTCAAAACATGCACCAAATGATAAAATCTAATTTCTCTCCTTTGGTAATTGTTTCTTTTCATCCTTTTTCTTCACATCACTTAAATATTTATCATTTCTTGAATTTGAAAATAAATATGAAATTAATTATAAATGCATAACTAATGTGTAATCTAAACAAGAAAGAAGATGATACATGAGTTAATTAATGAATACTAATTGTCCAACCAAATAAATGATATGTACATATATAAAAGATCTATTTATATTGTGTGGGAAGAAAATGAAAACATAAAAAAATTTCATAGAAAATTCAATACATTCAAATTATCATGCTTATCATGGGTATGATAGAGTTTCTCCCTATTTTTAATTCGATCCAATTCAATTTCGGTTATGTAATTTAATTAATTTTAATTAATTGATTAGGTAATTTGTCCATTTTTATTTCTTTTTGGAAATTTGGTTCATTTTGATAAATTTATTAGTTCATTTTTAATTTTTTTATTTGGGTCCTTTGTTTCATGTTTTGGGTTATCTCATTATTCTATTTTTTATAGGTCATTTTTTTGTTGGTTTTAATTTTAATATTATTTAGTTTAATATTTTCTATTAAATTAATATCTTTTTGTTCCAATTATAATTTTTTAGTTTTTTTTAGTTTTGGAAGGCTCTATTATAGCTCAACTCAATATAAGAAAGTGAAAATTAAAGAAAAATAAAACCATTATATATTGAAAATCTACATTAATATCAAGTTAGATACAAAATATATTTAATAAATTTTAAATAAATTTAAATTGTACCAACCTCAATAGCCAAAGTCAAGCTAAACCCAAAGAACTGAGAATATATATATCCACAATTTTTTACATCTCCCTACACAAATTAAGGTTCATAATAAACTCTGAAAATTGAATTATTGGTTTCATCATATGTAATAAATGGATCAGGGCTTATAGGAGAAGGGATGGTTTTAATTCCATTATCACAACCATTAAAAATATATCTTGGGATTACATTAATATTGACACTAAATTCATGTCATGGATGGTATTTCCCATAAAAAACATTTTTCCCATTAATTAAAATATATTTTTCATCGGTAGTAAGAGTCTGGTTCTATTCAGTAACTCGAAATCCATAATAATAAATAAATGGTCCATGCCTCCATATTGAATCAAAATACTTTCATTTCATAATAGAGACCCGACCATGAGATCTATAATACAATATTAGTATTTTATCAATGACTAAAAAATAAGTTCCATTTTGAAATCGAGGTCTTCTATCTGATGGACTAACATAACAGTTTATTTTGACAGTTACCATAACATCATCATGTTGTGCTCTCATCTTAATTTATCAATAAATGATAATAAATATTTACCCCTTGATCATAATTAATTTTCATTACTGAACCATGGAATTAGGACCAAAATCTAGTGATCGTATTTCATCAGATTCAGATTTTGAAGGAAAATTGAATACCTAAAATATAAAGGAATATTAAAATTAATTAAATATTTATTTTATTAATTTATTACAATAACACTTGTACATAAAATTTCAATCAAGACAAAAAAAATTCTATGCAATGTATATCTCCTTCTAAAAGATTAAGAATTATGCATTATATTTATCATTGGTTTATATTCACTTTTAAAAAAATATAAACCATTTAATTGATATTTAAAATTTATCGAGACAAGATAAGATATACACATACAATTTACTTGATGTAGTCATTGACAAAATCACAGTTAAACAAAATAGTGTTATGTAAAATATCCTCCTCTTCAAGCATTAATGTGTTGAATATATACAATTTTAAATTCCACATGTTTGGGGAAGTAATGTAACTATGGAATTAATTTTTTCATACTTTTCTTCTTCATTTCTCATTGTCCTTTTTTGTCTTATAGTTCCATCAGGAAGATACATTGGATATGAATTCATGAATTCTTATGCCATGTAACCTTTCATGATAGAACCTTCAAGTTTAATCCTATTCTAGAAACAAGACATAAGTATTTACATATTCATTTTTATTAGAAACAAATAATGAAAATGAACAGGTCCTCTAGGAAGTATTTTGGTTGGATGATGGAAAATTAGATGCAGCATGCATATGAAAAATTATGGATGAAATATTTTATATATCTCTTGAAAAATTAATGGTGTCGTTGTAAATATTTTTTCAAGAAGTACTTGTACAACATGGTATCCCAAGGTGAGAAATAAAAATGCCACAACAAAATAAATGAAACCCTTGAATTATTATCTAGTAGATGAAAGATTTATATTCAATTTTAATCATGCAAAAGAATGTGATAATCATGATTCTTCAATGATTTTGGATTTAACTCTCTTCTATTGTACCGTTTTCATATATTATTTGAATATCAATGAGTAACATTATTAGTCTCTAGTAATTCTTGAAATTTAATTTTTTTCAAGTTTCATCACATAAAAATCCCATGAAACATTCCATTTATTTTCAGAAAAAGACACAAGATGAAATTTTGGCTTGCTAACATTTTCCACCAAGTCATTTTGAGATCATAAATCATATGTTTTCTTTACATTGAAATTTAGAATAATTGAAATAAAAATTTCATGTATATTTTCTTCCAATGTGAATTACATCAAATAAATGATGTATCAAATTGGTTGAATAATATGAAATTGAAGTAATATACTTTTACTCTTATAATTATAATTGGTGTTATTGGAAAAATTATTCTTCTTTCTAGATTTTGTCTAACCCTTCACGAATAATAATATTAACTCTTCCAATTTATTAAAATTATTTTTTCTAGTCATATGTTTAGTTTGATTTTCAGTCTCCATGGTGTTTTCAATCCTTCAATGATTATTCCTATATGTATGATCCATTGGAAAGAATCATTAATGTCCCATAAAACTAAAAATATGGTGATATTTAAGAATTATGGATTGTTTATTATTTATAAAATTAGGACAAGATTTTTTTCCTTCAACCCCATCCATACAACACTTCATAAGTAGAAAAAAAAATTATTGTACACAAAAGTGAAATACACATATTAAATATGTTTTTCGAACATGAATTGTATGTGTGAACACCCACATTCCAATGATGTTACTACTATTTTATTAAATGTTTCATTTATAAATCTATATAATTTTCATGACCATAATATCCATATATTAATATACTCATGAAAGTGAACGGTTTTTTCATACACATCCACGGTGGAAGGTTATAAATGTGTATAAAATTTGACAATGTGTTGTGAAAAGTAATCATCTATCCAAACAGATTAAAACAATCAAATTAATGAACTAACATCACATTATACACATTAGCTATGAAATTTGGATATCGCATATCAAATGTCAGCCATGAAAATCCATCTATAGGATAAATGAACTCATCATTATCCTTCTTTCTGTAACACCCCAAGCTTCCTCGGTATGTTTCCTTTCGAATAATGCAATGACGTGCATTGTACGCAACTTCGAGATTTTAACACACCACAACCAATCAAACTAGCCGTTATGAATAGTAATACCTACTTTTAGAAATTATATATATTTTATATTTCAAAATGGACTTCATTTTTGGATTCGGAATATCGAATTTAGCCTAAGGTGAAATTTTGGTACTTTTCGGATAACTTTCATATTTTGATGAATAGTGAGAATTACTAAATTTTAATTAAAAACAACTTTTTTAATCAAAATAATTAATAGTGATAAATTGTGAATTTGAGTGGTTTTAAAGTATATTTAGAATATATTTTTACCATTTAATATAATGTTGGTCATTGGACATAATTTTACAATTAAACCGAACATAAACAAGTGTCAATCTTTTGATAGTTATTATCTCTTAAAAACACGCTTTTTGTTTTGACAGCGGGAATTAATTTTAAATTAATTTCTGCCACTTCTGTGTTTTGAATTTAGAAAAATGGATTCCATATTTGTAATCAGGATGTCCAAATTGTGTAAATAGGTAACTTTTATTTTTAGACATTTTGAATAATTACTGCGGTAAATATTTTATTTACCATGGTTAAGGGTAAATCCGGTAAATAAGGGTTAAAAAAAATAATATTATAATAATACTAAATTACCCTAAAATGTGTCTTAACCCTATTGGTTGATACATGGTCGACCATGGGCATCTTTGGGTCAATTTTGGGACCCCATGGATCCACTTGTAAGTGATAATGACACTTTATATTAATTAAGTTAAAATGAATACAAAAATGACACAAGCATATATCTTTTAGAAAAACAATTGTTACATAGGGTTATATATGCTGGATTTTAGATTATAAATATTAATTAGAAAGATAAAAAGATTTACTACATAATTATATTTTATTTATAATTTTTTGACATTAAATAATTTATTTTATTTATGACACAATGATGATGCAGTAATTACTAAAATAGTAAAAAAATTAACATAATTGATATTATAAATACCCAAATAATTATAATATTAAACTTTTAATGAATTAAACAAATTTTCTAGGATAATATGATATATTAGGATTGATTTATTTGACTTTGTTCGAAGTAATCAATCTGTTATGAGTTTCACAAAAATCAACTAGTGAATAGTGTCAAAATTGACATAAAAGAGTTCTTAAAACAAATATTATATTATTAATTGATATTAAATTCCTAAAAATCTAAGGTTCGGCCAAAAGACTTATATTATGATAGTTTAATCATTAATGGACCACTTGGGGGTCTTTTGGATGTATATAGTAAGTTTATTAACCATATTATATAAAAATACAAAGAGACATTGTAAAAGTGAAACTAATTAACTTAGAGTTAATACTTAAAGATAAGGTTAATATAAGTACCCAAACCTGTCTAAATTCTATTGGATGAGTTGTTTTCGACCTATCCCCACCTCAACCTTTGAATAGTCAACTTTGGAGCCATTGGAAACCGAATATGAATTTATTATAAATTAATATTTCTAGCTTTTCCAAAGGTGCCCCTCACCCCTCTTATAAAAGGGCACTCCTCCTTCTCATTTCCTCACACCTCTCAAGCCACTTGGCTCGTCCAAACTCTGCCCAACTAATCTCCCCACATCCCTCTCCTCCTCCTTGAAGCTTCCCCTTAGGCAGAAAGCATTTCAACAAGTCCTTTGGTTCCAACCAAAGTGAGTTACCTAAATTAAAGGTAACGATTTCTCTTAAATTATTTTCATTTATTTTGCTTCTTCAACCCCCAAACTCTTTTTATTTCCCTTCTTTTGTAACAACACCAGTATCCTCAATATACTAGGATGTTGTTATAAGAAGTATTCAAACTACACATACACACAACTCCATCTAATGGATGATGAACATAATGTTTCTGTGGATGGCAAACTAACGCCTCACGAAACGATTATTGTTCAAAAACATCTTACCGCCTCTCATGGTGGCCATTATGATGGAACTGTAATTAAATATGATATTAATGATATATATTTTATATATAAGCTTCTGTAATTCCATTTTATTTCATACCATTATTCGTTTCATGTCGTATATACATACGATAATTTCATTTGAGGAAGTGCGGACTACCGCCCCCTTAAAATGATATGACTCGTTCATACCACACATGGAACGTATAAAGGATGGTGTTAATGAACTTAAGTAACATATATAAAATATTATATTATACTGGAATAGTAATATACCTATGTATCATTTGGATTCGATTCTTTTAAAATAAAAAATTAAATGGAAGTAGCGTTCGTGCGTACGTACGGACTACCGTCTCCACGAACGCGATGAGATTCATTATCCATCGTATCCATTCAAGTATAATTATCATTTAATGATTTAAAAATGATGTTTAAGGACTTGATATCATTCTGGATATGAATAAGATACAACAAACATGACTTATGTAACAAAACATATAAAAGAAAATGAGTAAGTTAACACCCGAAACGGCGTTAATACTAAGATATTATTAACAAATCAATGTTAAAAGATCATATATGATATCATATTAAAGTAAATGATTCTTGTATTATTCAATAACAATTATTTCACCATTATACAGGAGGTAAACCTACCATCGACCAAGGAAAAAGTACAAAGTAAGGGATTCTCTTATCTCACTTTCAATTCCGTGAGATTTCCATTGTTCGCTACTAAATTATTGAAAGTGGTGTATTGTGTACTTCCATTTGATATATATTATCATGATTCACTTTATATCCATGTTATTCTGTAAATCATTTGGTGGTTATTAACTTTTGGCCATGCAACTCAGTTGATTAACGTGGTAAGGGTTTTCTTATCTCACTTTTAATTCCGTGAGAATTCCATTGATCACCACTTAATTATTGCATGTGGTGTATGTGTACTGCCCATGATCGTATTCATTGTGTAATATACTTTAATTTATGGGTATTTACATCATCATTGTATGATACTTCTTTCATGGGTGTATGTTTCGTAAGTTACCTAATCAATAAGGGAATTTGAGATTTCAATTTCCACTCATTTGGCTTTACACATATTTCATTGATTATATTACCCCAAGATTATGTGTGGAATCACTATTCATTTGATTATGTCATAATTTCCACTCCCCTTCCTGTGGATAGAAGTTTGATACACATAATCACTCCATTGGTAATTCTCAAGTCATTGATATGAATTTGATAAGAGTAATTTTAACTCATTCTCCATTTGTTGAGTTAAACATCCAATTCGTTGGTATTGTTTTTTACAAGAATATGTGTGAATGTCCTTTGATTGTTTTACACTGAATATCCAATCATATTTAGTGTATTTATATTTGTCACACATAATTATGTCATTGATTTATCCTTAACCTAAGGATACAACCTTTTTGAGAAATTTCATCTCAATTTACATTCCATTGAGACTTCTTTGATGATATACACCAAATCACTTCTATGTGGTGTATATAATGTACTTTGACATAGTATATCATGAATTCCTTTATTCTCATGATATTACAATGTTTTGATTACCTCAATTATTTGTATTCAAGTGTCTCTCTTTTGGTTAGAAACTCTAACCAAAATACCATTTTAAAATGTTTTAAAGAATTATTCTTCTAAATCATGCTCATTAATGTCCATATTTTAAAAATGGTTTTAAGGATTTATTTATATGGACATTAAAGTTTTAAAATTAAAACTCCTTTTAAAAGTTTCAAAGTGGTATGGGACACTTTGATTCAAAAATATACTTTTAAATGGCTTCTTGACAAATAGTGTGACTTTTAAATGTTTTCAAGAAAAGGGGGATATTTCTCTCAAATAGTTTTGATGATTATTTTCATCTATGTCAACATCCTTCATTATTATTGATTGAGGTTAATGTGATACAATACAATCTTCTATATTGTATCGAATGAATTATGTTTGACTGTGGATGTGCTATTTTTATACCATTCATGGTTTGTGGTGAAAGTATTGACATTTCGTATGCTAGTTTAATACGAATGTTTATGTTATGTTTAAACCTTTTCATATGGGAATGAATTGGACTTAATAAGTGACGGGTGGAGCCCGCTATAGCTCCTCGATGCATCGGTAGGTCTCATGAGACAAACTAGTGTCTTGGCACAAGGCCTTGGCAAAATCTTATTTGTAGTCTTGGCACGAGGCCTTGGCTATGTGGTTATGATAGTCTGGCATTATGCATTCCATCATTATGAAAGTGGTTATTGATATTGCATGTGATCATTCGACTAGTAGAATATCCATGTGAGTAAGTAAATGGCATTATTTCATTTTACTTTTTCCATACTATGTTGAAGTTCAATTTTAAAAGGATTTTGTTTTAGTTATAAATTGCCTTAAGTGTTTATGCTTATTTATGAAAGCTTTTGCTATAATGTTATCCTTACTGAGCATCCGAGCTCACCCCTTTCAATGTTTTATTTTTCCCAGGATTATGAAGAAGTAATTTATGAATGACCTGCAGGGATAGTATGAGGGGATATGAAGACAAGATGTTTTTTTTATGATGTAATGTAAAAATTTATGGATGTATCTAGTTATTCCAAGGCTACTAAACTAATCGGTCTTTCGAGACTTGATCTTTCTCATGATCATGCCAATGTTATGTAATAATGCACCGACTCTAGGTAATTAGGGTCGGGGCGTTACAGTTGGTATCAGAGGAAGTTTAGTACAAACCTTGGTAGCTAGATTTAGATAAACTCTGATTAGAGCACGTAGACCTAAGATGAACTTTGAGGATTAGTATAAAAGAACTTCCTAGAATTTTGGTATTGTAGAGATTTTGTGAGTTTTCCGAGAAATACATCCTTGTCTGGATACGAGCAGGTAGAGGCGGCTCTGGCACAGATGTACCTAGGGGTAAAACCCGAAAACACCGCTTTGAGCTAGACTCGAACGGGAACTGGTGCACGACAACGGGCCTTGCTGCACTCTTGGTTACGACACTCCCGGGGGATATGCTTAGGATAATTTACATTTTCTTTACAAACCAATTTAAGTAATATATATATAAGATGAGAGTAAATGACCTTGGTTAATCCTAATATGTTTCAAATTGAGAATATGGTGACATTTTAATCTCTAAATGATTTTACGACTACTATTACTCACACAATGCTTTATGGTTTTAGTCAATGGCTAGATTCCAAGGAAGTCATAGTGACTTTGAGAATGATGTACAAGATGGGAACGGTGGTGGCAATGAGCAACAAAATGGAATGTTGATAGGCGTAAAAGATATCGTCTTTATGCCAAATCAGTTTTCCAAAAATATGATCAACAACATATATATTAACCAACTCCCAGACTCAACAAGGAAGAGAAAGGTGATAAATGATAAGAGCTCCAGCAATGGAGACCATGGAGAAAAGAACCCTCAATTTTCATCATGCAGGAAATGTGGAAAGAGACACCCAGGAAAGTGTCTCAAGGGGACAACGAAATGTTTTACGTGCGGGAAGGAAGGACATAAAGTAAAGAATTGCCGAAGAAAAATGAAGAGTACTATGGAAGAAGATAAAAATGGTCCCAAGAGTCCATTTACAGTCATTTGCCGTAAATGTAGGGGACCTGGCCATTACCCGAGTGAATGTCCTATTCTATAGGATATTTTCTTGGTCAAAGAAGAAGCTATGTGGGAATAAATGGTTGGAGAAATGTTTAAAAAGTATTAGCACTCCTTGTTGATGGGTTTACTATGGAATAATTTTCTCTTGTATTTGTAACCCCGCAGTTTGCCATGTGAGAATGATATTTGAGGAAGAATTGTCTCTTCTCTTGTGGATTTGGGTATAAATAACCATTTGGATTTATATGATCATTGGGGTTTGAGAGAATTATAAGTTATTCTAATTTGGGATGAAGATTCAAGGTATGATATAACATTTGTGGTTAAATTTATGATATAGTATTTTGAGGAATTTATCTCATTTTGGCAATATTATAAAATATAGTTTTTGAAAAAGGACAACACGTAGACCGTGTGACAACCCGTCGCGTCGGACAAATCTATGGGAATCGAACCCACAACCAAAGTGCGATTGGGATTTATCGCCTACCACTGGACTACGTGAAGTCCCTGGTTAGTGTGATTTTTTTTTGTTAAATGATTTTATTGATCAATAATAAGTTTATTTGGGTTCTTATTTCATATAAAAAGAATACCCTTGGTATAGGAAAATGATTTGGTGATTAAGTGATAAATGTTATTTTGGAAGATGTTCGCTTTGTTGGAAACAATATATGTCCAAGGAAAATAGAATACTATGGGGTTTCATTTGTGGAGTAATGATAGATTTTTATCTACGTTTTTATTGTGGATTTATAGTGATTTGGGTTATTTATGGAAATGATTAACCTATAATAGAGAATATGTGATTAGGTCAATTACTTTTGAGTATGTGACTTTAAGAGTATCTGATGTCATTTGGAGATACAATTTAACATGGGAGACTACATAATCAAATTCTTCTATGTTTTGGGTTTCAATATTAGTTTGGATTATATTAAAGGATTTTAAGGACAATTGGTTATTGAATGGTATCTATTTAACTTTGGGGTATTGTTGGTTTAATTTTAGAAATTAAGATTAGTGCATATTTATCTCAATGAATATCCTTTTGGGGGATCATTAGATCATTCACTGACCATTTTGGTTTTGATTAATCTTCAAAGACAATGTAAATATATGGTTTATCCTTCATGGATCATGTGATTCTATAGAAGTTTATTCAATCTCTTCCAATGTGACCAAGTCTTCTTGAATACTCATCGTTTTAAAAAAAATGAGTTAGTGGTGGAAATTTATTAAAGAATGAAAATATACTTAAAATGTAAGTATATCTCATAATGTTCTTAGTCAATATCATAAATGAATTCCTCTTCCTTATGTAATGTAACTTAAAAAAAATGTTGTCCGTTTACTTTCCTACTAGGAGACTAATGGTCGTTTGTCCCAACACAAGTTTGTGGTTTTCTCATTGTTAACTTTCTCCTGATCATGATTTCTATCCCTCTCCATCAGAACTTGACACTTATTTTATCATCCATATCCATGTTTTCTTACATGGAATCCTAGTATGGGTTATCTTGGATGACCCTTATACCTCTCTTCCTTTCTTTTAAAGTGACAGTTTTATTGACTCTTTTTCCGATGTGGGACTTTCCATTATATTCCCAAGCAAAAATTTAAAAATTGCGAGGACGCAATTTATTGAAGGAGGGGAGAATGTAACACCCCAAGCTTCCTCGGTATGTTTCCTTTCGAATAATGCAATGACGTGCATTGTACGCAACTTCGAGATTTTAACACACCACAACCAATCAAACTAGCCGTTATGAATAGTAATACCTACTTTTAGAAATTATATATATTTTATATTTCAAAATGGACTTCATTTTTGGATTCGGAATATCGAATTTAGCCTAAGGTGAAATTTTGGTACTTTTGGGATAACTTTCATATTTTGATGAATAGTGAAAATTACTAAATTTTAATTAAAAACAACTTTTTTAATCAAAATAATTAATAGTGATAAATTGTGAATTTGAGTGGTTTTAAAGTATATTTAGAATATATTTTTACCATTTAATATAATGTTGGTCATTGGACATAATTTTACAATTAAACCGAACATAAACAAGTGTCAATCTTTTGATAGTTATTATCTCTTAAAAACACGCTTTTTGTTTTGACAGCGGGAATTAATTTTAAATTAATTTCTGCCACTTCTGTGTTTTGAATTTAGAAAAATGGATTCCATATTTGGAATCAGGATGTCCAAATTGTGTAAATAGGTAACTTTTATTTTTAGACATTTTGAATAATTACTGCGGTAAATATTTTATTTACCATGGTTAAGGGTAAATCCGGTAAATAAGGGTTAAAAAATAATATTATAATAATACTAAATTACCCTAAAATGTGTCTTAACCCTATTGGTTGATACATGGTCGACCATGGGCATCTTTGGGTCAATTTTGGGACCCCATGGATCCACTTGTAAGTGATAATGACACTTTATATTAATTAAGTTAAAATGAATACAAAAATGACACAAGCATATATCTTTTAGCAAAACAATTGTTACATAGGGTTATATATGCTGGATTTTAGATTATAAATATTAATTAGAAAGATAAAAATATTTACTACATAATTATATTTTATTTATAATTTTTTGACATTAAATAATTTATTTTATTTATGACACAATGATGATGCAGTAATTACTAAAATAGTAAAAAATTAACATAATTGATATTATAAATACCCAAATAATTATAATATTAAACTTTTAATGAATTAAACAAATTTTCTAGGATAATATGATATATTAGGATTGATTTATTTGACTTTGTTCGAAGTAATCAATCTGTTATGAGTTTCACAAAAATCAACTAGTGAATAGTGTCAAAATTGACATAAAAGAGTTCTTAAAACAAATATTATATTATTAATTGATATTAAATTCCTAAAAATCTAAGGTTCGGCCAAGAGACTTATATTATGATAGTTTAATCATTAATGGACCACTTGGGGGTCTTTTGGATGTATATAGTAAGTTTATTAACCATATTATATAAAAATACAAAGAGACATTGTAAAAGTGAAACTAATTAACTTAGAGTTAATACTTAAAGATAAGGTTAATATAAGTACCCAAACCTGTCTAAATTCTATTGGATGAGTTGTTTTCGACCTATCCCCACCTCAACCTTTGAATAGTCAACTTTGGAGCCATTGGAAACCGAATATGAATTTATTATAAATTAATATTTCTAGCTTTTCCAAAGGTGCCCCTCACCCCTCTTATAAAAGGGCACTCCTCCTTCTCATTTCCTCACACCTCTCAAGCCACTTGGCTCGTCCAAACTCTGCCCAACTAAGCTCCCCACATCCCTCTCCTCCTCCTTGAAGCTTCCCCTTAGGCAGAAAGCATTTCAACAAGTCCTTTGGTTCCAACCAAAGTGAGTTACCTAAATTAAAGGTAACGATTTCTCTTAAATTATTTTCATTTATTTTGCTTCTTCAACCCCCAAACTCTTTTTATTTCCCTTATTTTGTAACAACACCAGTATCCTCAATATACTAGGATGTTGTTATAAGAAGTATTCAAACTACACATACACACAACTCCATCTAATGGATGATGAACATAATGTTTCTGTGGATGGCAAACTAACGCCTCATGAAACGATGATTGTTCAAAAACATCTTACCGCCTCTCATGGTGGCCATTATGATGGAACTGTAATTAAATATGATATTAATGATATATATTTTATATATAAGCTTCTGTAATTCCATTTTATTTCATACCATTGTTCGTTTCATGTCGTATATACATACGATAATTTCATTTGAGGAAGTGCGGACTACCGCCCCCTTAAAATGATATGACTCGTTCATACCACACATGGAACGTATAAAGGATGGTGTTAATGAACTTAAGTAACATATATAAAATATTATATTATACTGGAATAGTAATATACCTATGTATCATTTGGATTCGATTCTTTTAAAATAAAAAATTAAATGGAAGTAGCGTTCGTGCGTACGTACGGACTACCGTCTCCACGAATGCGATGAGATTCATTATCCATCGTATCCATTCAAGTATAATTATCATTTAATGATTTAAAAATGATGTTTAAGGACTTGATATCATTCTGGATATGAATAAGATACAACAAACATGACTTATGTAACAAAACATATAAAAGAAAATGAGTAAGTTAACACCCGAAACGGCGTTAATACTAAGATATTATTAACAAATCAATGTTAAAAGATCATATATGATATCATATTAAAGTAAATGATTCTTGTATTATTCAATAACAATTATTTCACCATTATACAGGAGGTAAACCTACCATCGACGAAGGAAAAAGTACAAAGTAAGGGATTCTCTTATCTCACTTTCAATTCCGTGAGATTTCCATTGTTCGCTACTAAATTATTGAAAGTGGTGTATTGTGTACTTCCATTTGATATATATTATCATGATTCACTTTATATTCATGTTATTCTGTAAATCATTTGGTGGTTATTAACTTTTGGCCATGCAACTCAGTTGATAAACGTGGTAAGGGTTTTCTTATCTCACTTTTAATTCCGTGAGAATTCCATTGATCACCACTTAATTATTGCATGTGGTGTATGTGTACTGCCCATGATCGTATTCATTGTGTAATATACTTTAATTTATGGGTATTTACATCATCATTGTATGATACTTCTTTCATGGGTGTATGTTTCGTAAGTTACCTAATCAATAAGGGAATTTGAGATTTCAATTTCCACTCATTTGGCTTTACACATATTTCATTGATTATATTACCCCAAGATTATGTGTGGAATCACTATTCATTTGATTATGTCATAATTTCCACTCCCCTTCCTGTGGATAGAAGTTTGATACACATAATCACTCCATTGGTAATTCTCAAGTCATTGATATGAATTTGATAAGAGTAATTTTAACTCATTCTCCATTTGTTGAGTTAAACATCCAATTCGTTGGTATTGTTTTTTACAAGAATATGTGTGAATGTCCTTTGATTGTTTTACACTGAATATCCAATCATATTTAGTGTATTTATATTTGTCACACATAATTATGTCATTGATTTATCCTTAACCTAAGGATACAACCTTTTTGAGAAATTTCATCTCAATTTACATTCCATTGAGACTTCTTTGATGATATACACCAAATCACTTCTATGTGGTGTATATAATGTACTTTGACATAGTATATCATGAATTCCTTTATTCTCATGATATTACAATGTTTTGATTACCTCAATTATTTGTATTCAAGTGTCTCTCTTTTAGTTAGAAACTCTAACCAAAATACCATTTTAAAATGTTTTAAAGAATTATTCTTCTAAATCATGCTCATTAATGTCCATATTTTAAAAATGGTTTTAAGGATTTATTTATATGGACATTAAAGTTTTAAAATTAAAACTCCTTTTAAAAGTTTCAAAGTGGTATGGGACACTTTGATTCAAAAATATACTTTTAAATGGCTTCTTGACAAATAGTGTGACTTTTAAATGTTTTCAAGAAAAGGGGGATATTTCTCTCAAATAGTTTTGATGATTATTTTCATCTATGTCAACATCCTTCATTATTATTGATTGAGGTTAATGTGATACAATACAATCTTCTATATTGTATCGAATGAATTATGTTTGACTGTGGATGTGCTATTTTTATACCATTCATGGTTTGTGGTGAAAGTATTGACATTTCGTATGCTAGTTTAATACGAATGTTTATGTTATGTTTAAACCTTTTCATATGGGAATGCATTGGACTTAATAAGTGACGGGTGGAGCCCGCTATAGCTCCTCGATGCATCGGTAGGTCTCATGAGACAAACTAGTGTCTTGGCACAAGGCCTTGGCAAAATCTTATTTGTAGTCTTGGCACGAGGCCTTGGCTATGTGGTTATGATAGTCTGGCATTATGCATTCCATCATTATGAAAGTGGTTATTGATATTGCATGTGATCATTCGACTAGTAGAATATCCATGTGAGTAAGTAAATGGCATTATTTCATTTTACTTTTGCCATACTATGTTGAAGTTCAATTTTAAAAGGATTTTGTTTTAGTTATAAATTACCTTAAGTGTTTATGCTTATTTATGAAAGCTTCTGCTATAATGTTATCCTTACTGAGCATCCGAGCTCACCCCTTTCAATGTTTTATTTTTCCCAGGATTATGAAGAAGTAATTTATGAATGACCTGCAGGGATAGTATGAGGGGATATGAAGACAAGATGTTTTTTTTATGATGTAATGTAAAAATTTATGGATGTATCTAGTTATTCCAAGGCTACTAAACTAATCGGTCTTTCGAGACTTGATCTTTCTCATGATCATGCCAATGTTATGTAATAATGCACCGACTCTAGGTAATTAGGGTCGGGGCGTTACACTTTCTCTCAGTATCATGATGTCCAATTGGTATTGAAATTTCATCTGACATGAAACTGATATGGATTATTTGAATTAATGGAAAGTTTTAAATTACATTCTTTGGGACATGGGGTGGTGTTCCATCATCATTTTTATTCCATCGGGATGTTCCACATTTTAAAAAATACTTTTATTCACTATTATCTTCCCAAAATAGGCTGCAATATTTCATGAAACCATGAGGTGTTTTAGAAAATCCAAGTTCCTCAACTAACATCCATGTCATTTAATGTTTTTAGGGAAGATACACATCATCTTGATTTAATTCCCTGAAGAAAATTTCTAATCTAGTTCTCTCATTCGGATCGTGAAAATTTTGATATTAAATTTTATACCCATTTTGATACTACACATAGTATTTTTTTAAACCATATTTGGTTATATGGTACATAGCTTCTCTAGGACATAACCATGGTCTTACAACCTAAATATAACATAAGAAGTGTATGTGACCACTATCTGAAGCATTATTAAATGAAATTTATAAAATTTTATCCATCTTATTTTGAAAATTGCTTGAGATCTGACCATCTCATACTTTTATGTTTTTTCCATCATTAAAAAAATTATTTTATTTAATAAAATAAATTAAGTAATATTTAATTTTAATTGAAAATATATTTAATAAAATGAGAAAATTTTACATTTTATGAAACCATAACTAACACTTTAGTCTATATGACAATCATAATAAAAAATAAAAAATTACTATATATAAAAAATTATTATAAATATAATACCATTAAATTGATTTAAAAAATATCAATTAGTAATTTACCAAACATAATACAACATAAACGTGTGTTCATAACTATTGTTTTTATTTTTTTCTCTAACACTATTCACTTTTTAACTAATTTTATACATATTCTATAAATTCTTGTATAAATATTAATATTTATAGGAAAACATATTATATATAGTATGATCACTAAGTGAACTAATCATTATTTACTTCAATTTAAATTAAATTCATTATTTATTATTAATTTTCTAATTTTTTAGGAGTTTTTGGCATGGGATAGGGCCCCATGTGTGAGGTACATAACATGTACACTTGAACAGGGTAACAAAGTGATAACCAGATGGTTCTTAAAGAGATATTTACTTTTCTTATAAGATAGTTATCAATTAAAAACTACCCCTTAGTATTATACATGTTTTAATATTTATTGTGATATGTTTTCTCCCTCCATATTGTGCAATTGGCCACTTTTAAAATTAATAAAATTTAAATTTAATGATGATATATATGGTTTTGAATCGAATAATGTTCCAAATCCATCGAGTTTCAAGGATTTAATTAAGATAACACGTGTTATGGAATATAAATACTTTTGGGAATTATTTAAATGTGAAATAATTGATGGAATAAATTGATGAGGCATAAAGGACATTTCGATATGTTCTTGGTGACTCTACCCTTTATTTTGGCATGGTTCAGGTTCATTTTATTCAGTTTAGTTTCTATTGGATAATTTTATTTAGTTATGTTCAATTAAAATTTGTTTTATTTAGGTTATATTTGATCAGTTATTATTGATTTGGTCTAATTTGATTTGGTTGGGGTAGTTTATCTAAGCTTTAGGTTTATATGGTCTGGTTAAATATAATTTGTTTCAATTTATGAAAATTTGTTTCAAACTAGGAGAGTTTGGTTCAAATTGATTCTATTTGTTTGGATTAAATAAGTTCTATTTCTTTTGGTTTGGGGTTATTTGATATGGTTTGGTTCAATTTGGTACAACTAGGTTTTATTCAAGTTGGTTCATTTTTTATTGGTTTAGTTCAAATATTTTCCTTCCCATCTTTTATCTTATGTTGAATTAGATTAAATATATAATATATCATTTTAGTCATTTTGGTTCAGTTTAGATAAATTCAATTAAATTTTCTTCAATTTGGAATTACTCAATACAAATTTTTTATGTCCTAGTTAGTTGATTTTGATTGTTAGTTTTTGGGATAGTAAAATTTGGGTTTTTTATGGTTTTTTCGGTTCAGTCAGGATAGTTAAATAAATTTATTCTATTTGGATCAATATTTTTTATTTTATTCAGATCATTTTTGGTTAGTTCTACTTGTTTATGATTAGATTAGTTTTGGTCGATTTATTTTGGTTTGGATTGTTTTTTTATTTGTTTTTTGTTAGTAAATTTATACTAGGGTTTTATTTATGAAATCCCCAGTCAGTATATTTTTTATCATTACAACTGAATTTATTTTTGTTTGGTTCAACTTAGTTCAGTTATTTTTTATAGTTCAGTTTGATGGGGTTTGGTGTATTCCAAGTCTTCTAATGTCTATTTGGGTCAGATCAAGTCATTTGAATTCAATTGTGTTGGTTTGGTCAAGTGTGTTTGGTTATGATATAGATATGAAATTCTAGCTCGGTTAAGTTTCAATGTGTAATGGTTTTATTGTTTCAGTTCATTTATTTTCAATCCCAGTTAGGTCAGTTTTGGGTAATTTAATTTTCTTAGCATTTGATCAATTCATTTTAATTTATTTTATTTACTGCTGAATATGGTATTCAGGGAAAATTTCATTATTATTAACTATGTTTGGGTTCCAATTTTTGTTTATGTCAGGTAATTTCAAGAAAAAAAAATCTTTTTGGTTTAGAGTAAATTTTGGTCAATTGTGATCCATTTGAGTGAGGTTTATTTGTGTAATTTCAACTCAGTTTAAGTTGGTCTGGGATAGTATAAACCATTTCCATTCAAGTTGGTTTGGATCCAATTTTTCTCATTTGGTTTAGTTAAATGTAGTTTGAGTTGGGTTTGGTTGGTGAGTTTTAATACTCTTCAACTCAGTTTGGTTTCTTTGGTTTGGTTGGATTTTAGTATTGTTCAATTCTGTAGAGTTTCATTTCTTTTAGTTTGGTTTTTTATTTTGGTTTATGATGAGTTGAGTCTATTTTGTCTCTTTGATTATAGTTAATTTATTTTGTAGTTTTAATTTCTAATTAAGGTATTTTACTTCAAATTAGTTCATAAAAATTTATTTTCTATTTGGTAGGGTCTGAAATGAGCTAGATGGAAATTATCCTAACTAAACCAAACCAACCTAAATCTTGGAAAACCAATGAAAACTATACTAAACAGAATTTAACCATACATAATTGAATGTAACCCACGATAATGATCAAATCTTGGCTTAATAACACCTAATTTGAATAAACTTTCTATAAAATAAATGGAACCGCACAGATTCAAAATGATGAAGAACAAACATTAATAAACTAGTCCAAAATTGAATATAACAAACCCAGACCAAACAAAACATGTCTGAAATATTCCAAATATACATGAACTGAATATTATAAAACCAAAATAAAAAATTATTAATCCAGATAAAAAAATTCTCATAAGAAAAAGATTTTTTCATTGTTTTTTAGACAAAAAATAAAAATAAACTTCGTGATTGATAAAATACCTGAATGATTTGGAATCCACTTGATTAATATTGAATAATATTGAAATGAAACAAATAACATACGATATATCATCATGGGATGTAAAGAAAGTGTAATGCCAACATTGATGCTAGGGTTTGTGAATAGGTCTCGATGGTATGAGGGGAGGGGCACTCACATTGTGTATTTGGGGAAGAACTATGCCCATAATCTTTTGAAAATGGTTTTCATATATATTAACTACTCCAATGGTTTTCTAAAAACATTTGGACAAGCTTCATACAATTATTCTATCCCATCAGTTAGGACGAACTAATAGGAGAAGGCAAGTTCTACTAATGGATTTTAAAAACAGTAGGTATACCCTCATAAGTATAGCCCACATTTCAAATTGTTGCCTCAGTAATAACGGTTTTGAAATTTAAAAATACATTTCTGTACAACCTCATCATAAATTTTTTTAAAGCATCTTATTGAAAAGTGAGAATTCCAATTATTACAGTTATCTAGAATAAAACATAATTTGGTACCGATATAGGATAACATTCGTGGAATTTGATTATATGGTTCTAGAAGAAAATAATAAATAGTTATTGATATTGGTATATATATTTGATCCAAATAAAGTGAATTATCAAGAGAATTTCAACAACCACAAAACCAAAAAAATGTTGTGAGTTAAATGACCATTTGATTAATTGGATATGAAGTTAATATGATAATGTTTTTGTTTCAAGATCACCTTTTTCATGATGAAGAATTTTATTACAGTAATAGATTATTATGAAATATTATTTGTTGAGAATTTTCTATTTCTTAATAACAATTTCATCATTTTTTTTATTCCTTGATCAATTTCTACATCATCTCTTAATCCAATAAATTAATTTCCAAAAATTAATTTTATATACCAAAGCACAAATAAAAATTATAAACTGATTGTAAGATCCAAAAAAGAGTAAAAAGATATTCCACCTACCTTTACTAAAACAAAAAATGGTTATCAAAATTTATCAAATATAATAAATTAATTTATAATACCTCAAGAGAAACTCACAAAATTTAACATAATTCATTTCATAAATTGTAAACCAAAAATGAGTTCTCCTGCTCAACGCATCTACCACTGTGTTTCCCTTTCCTGGCGTATAGGAAAGCTCGAAGTCGAAAGACTGGAGATACTCAACCTACCTGCGCTGTCTCATATTCAGATCACGCTGAGTGAAGATATACTTGAGACTCTTGTGATCGGTGAAAACCACAAAGTGCTCTCCCAGAAGGTAGTGTCTCCAATAGCGTAAGGAATGAACAACAACCTCCAACTCCAGATCGTGTGTCAGGTAGTTCCTCCCATGTGGCCTCAACTACCGAGGCCCGTAAGCAATGACCCCATCTCCATGCATAAGCACAACTCTCATCCCAATACCTGAAGCATCACAGTAAATAGTATAGCCCTTGACCGGCTCTGGAAAGACCAGTATTGGTGCTGACGTCAACCTCCCCTTCAGCTCCTAAAAGGTTGACTCACAAGAATCTGACCATAAAAACTTCTCCCCCTTCTTGATCAGACCTATCAGCAGTGCTTCTAGGCATGAAAAGTCCAGTATGAAATGCATGTAGTATCCAGCCAGCCCTAGAAAACTTCGCACCTCCAATACATTCTTCAGATGCTCCCAGGAAACTACAGCTCTCACTTTCTCTGTGTCCACTGATACTCTTATCTCTGAGATAACATGATCCACAATGTGAATCTGATCCATCCAAAAGTGGCATTTCGAGAGATTAGCATATAACTGATGCCCTCTCGGTGTACTCAGAACGATATCAACATGTGTGGCATGGTCGTGTCGAGTGTGAGAGTACACCAAGATGTCATCCATTAAAACCACCACAAAGGAATGTAAGTACGGATGGAACACTCGGTTCATCAGTGCCATAGAAACTACTGGCGCGTTCGTGAGACTGAACGGAATGACTGTTTACTCATAATGACCATACCTGCTCTTGAAGGCTGTAATAGGTATATCTGATGGTCTAATGCACAACTGATGATAACCGGACCTCAAATAGATTTTTGAGAACACCCGGGCTCCTCAAAGCTTATCAAAGAGGTCATCGATCCTCAGAAAGGGATATCGGATATTGACCGTCAACTGGTTCAGCTTCCGATAATCCACACAAAGTCGAATGGTTCTATCTGCTTTCTTTGCAAATAGGACAAGCGAACCCCAAGGAGAAGTACTGGGTCGGATAAAACCCTTTTCCTATAACTCCTCCAACTACTTCTTGAGCTCCTGCAACTTAGTTTTAGCCATCCTATAAGGAGGAATGAACACTGGTGCCACTCCTGGCACGAGCTCAATCGAGAAGTCTACCTCACGCTCCAGACGCAAACTTGAAAAGTCTTCTGGAAAGACATCCCTAAAACGATCCACCACTGGAGGAAATTATAACTGTGAAGTCCCCTACACATCCAGATAAATACTAGCAATATGGGCTATAACTCCTCCTAGACCATGATGCTCTGGTCTAGCTCTACCCGCCAAGACATCCCACTCACCTCTATGAAGGAAAGATTTTCCCTCTAGTGACAGGAAACTCACCCTACGGCGATAGCAATCGATGACTGCCTGGAAGGGAACCAACCAGTCTATCCCGAGAATGACGTCATAGTCCGTCATCTCCTGTACATAGCTGTCCCATAAGAAATGAAACCCTACAACCTCAAGAGGGAACTCTCTGAACTGATGTACAATAGATGTCATAATTCCCAATGGCGTGTTAAGAGTCAACAGGTCGGAAGATGAAAAGATACTGAGCCCAAGGCTCTCCACAACAGCAACAGAGATAAAACAATGCAAAGAACCTGTATCGAAAAGGGATGAAGATAAAAAAGAGGCTACAAAGATCGTAACTCGAACTGTAGAAGGGCCAGGATCCTCATCCTGATAGGTCTGCTCCATGGCGAAGGTATGGCCTATAACGCAGCCTTGCGCCCATGGCTGACCACTCTGAGCTAACCCACTCTATTGTCGCTGGTGACCTGGTGACTGACCACCACGAACGTGACCTCCACCATGGCCCGAACGGACGAAAGAACTCCAGTTCCTAGATTGGTGAGAAACTGGTGAAGCATATCTTGAATGTGGGGTCATCGAAGAACCCCTACCACTAGCTAAAGGTGAGATGATCTGACAGAAGCACTGAAGATGGCCCATCATGCTGCAATATCGACACTCCATCGGGTCTCTCTAGTACTGATGCCTAGTATGCCCACTCCTAGCGCAGTAGTATCATACTACCTAGCTGCCAGAAGATACATCTCGCATGCACTGATCTCCTCGAGAAGACTCTTTGCAGCGCTTCCTACTATACATGGGAGGAACACCAGCTCTGGATTTCGAACCACCCTGTCTCACATCTCTAGAATCCCTCAGGTTGCACTCAGTGATCAACGCCTGGTTGACGATAGAGGATATCGAATTCAACCTGAAGATATTCACCTGGGAATGTATCTCCTGCATAAGACCATCCTCAAACATCCTAGCAAGGAACAACTCATCACCTGTTGGGATCGGTGTAAAGCACTACAGCTCAGTAAAGCGGGATGAGTACTCCATAACAGAAAGTGTACCCTGCTGCAGATTCATAAATTCCTGGCCTCGGTCGACCCTCAAGGTCTCTGGGTAAATGTAGTCATAGAAGGCGTGGAGAAACTCATCCCAAGACATACTATACTGGTGCCCAGACTGTGAGATCACCTTCAACCACCTCTTGGCGGTGTCACAGAGCATATAAGTGTCCATCTTTACCCTTTTCTATGGGGGTATCTCCAGATGCTCAAAGATCTTCAGTGTGGCCTCTAACCACGAATCTACTGCCTGGGGTCATCCATCCTCTGAGAAATTAAGAGGAGGATGTTGCTGAAAGACCCACGTCAATTCGTCCATCGACGGGGATGGAGGCGGCACTCCCTGAAAAGTCTGCATCATCCTTAGGAAGTCCTCTTTGAACTGCATATTGGTGCCTGTGATGGGTATGACTGCTAGTGACAAGGAAGGAATAGTAGGAGGAGCTGTGGGAGGTCCCTAATGAACCATATCTGGTGTCTGATCATTGTCTTACAATTAATGTACAACATGAGGATGTCTCAGAGGCATAGTTCTGAAAAGATTAAAAGCACCCCTCAGATCAATATTATCAATGAATTAGAACACAAGAGTAAAAAATGGGAATAGGAGAAGTAAACATTCGATTTTACAAAACACGAATACACGGCGTGTATAAAAACTACACGGTGTGTTCACTTTATCCAAACACATGAGAATGTACTCCTGCCCCCTCTGGTCATGTAACACCCCAACTACATGGTGTTTTGTCTCCACACCCGGCTTGTACTTGAACTCTATTCCCCTGCCCGAGTCTCTTTACATGGCTAACCCACACGGTCCTCATAACCCTAGACTACACGGCGTGTTCACTAAGGACACGGCGTGTACTAGACAAGGTTTCAGAAACCCATGTTGTTAGTTACAAGACCGGCTACACAACTGAACCTTACATGGTATGTTCCAAACAAACACAGCGTGTATAGGAGAAGATAACACTGACCCATGTTGTTCGTTACACGGCTGGGTACCTGGAACAAGACTACACGACATGTTCTTTACCAACACAGAGTGTTCTTCTCGAGCTCCCCCAACCCGTGTTTTTAGTGACACGGCCAGGTACACTGCTCTATACTACACGGCGTGCACCTACTGTACATGGTGTTTTCCTAAAGTCATTTCCTCATCTCCGGGTTCCTGCTCACATAGTTAGTGACATGGTATGAAACTACACGGTGTGTAGTCATAATGTATACGCCGTGTATTCTAGTTTTTTCTAGGCAGTAGCTCAGAAACTCCACCGAAGCCCAGAAACACAGAAAACAAGGCAAGAAGGTTCCAAATCCCGATCCGTGAGGGCCCATACTCCCCACGAACCAAATCTTGGCATCCAATATAGTCATATATAAGGAAGAACATGTCATTGATTCACCAATTTCCGATTCAAGAGGGCCCATAACACCTCCATAACCAAAATTTGGCTTTCATTTAAGAAAGGTACAGTACAAACAGTCCTCTATAAACAGTAGAGATTATATCATAGTATCTATCTTAACAGCATGGATAATCTACACAAAGTCTATTACAACAACATGCAATCGCTAATACATCCTAGATAGCATGGAAAGAATGCATGGAATGTTGTTTCTAACAAGTGACTATATGATGCATGTGATATCATACCATCATCTCATCGGGTTGTGACAGAAATAGAACCATAATAGAAACAACAATAAAAACACAAGTCATGTGAATCACTCTAGGATAAATAATATCAACTGTAAAATCTCAAAACAAGAAAACTACAATAAACGAGGTAGTATGGATTTTCCCTGAACACGGGTTAGCAACTCCCAAGCACAACTTAATACCAAGTACCGAATCCATCCTATCCCTAGATAAAGTCTCCAAATAGTAAACCAAGAGAAACGAACTCCTCTGATACCACTTTGTAAAGACCCGGTTCTAGAAGCCACCCAGAGGTGCCCCATACCCAATTGGTCACATGACCTCAAGCTCATTTCCCCAAATGCCAAAGGCTGCTGACTAGCAGTGAGGGCCTTAGGTGTGGTGGTGGGGAAACTATGCCCTCATTGGCATAGTACACAGTGGAAGTAAATAAACATGCAAGAGTGGAAGCAGTAAATATCCAACAATAATAAATAGAGGAAGACTAAAACAGCAAACAACTGGAGCTCATATGTATATATATTTAAAATGATGTATGATACATATCTAGGAAAGCATCCAAACAAGTCACAATGCTGAAAAATACAATTGTACCAAAACAAGTACAAAAGAATGCAAACAAATCCTCAGCATCGCAAGCCAAAGCTTAGTCCCATGCTCTCCTACTCGAAGCAATCAAGTACCAGAAGTTGAATGGTGCTTTCCCTTTTCTATACCTGCAAAAACGTAGTCTTTTTGGGCCCAAAACATGACCCAAATAGGGTGTGAGACTAAATCCCAATAGGGAACCACCCGGCGACCTGTTCCTAACAGTCAATGAGTATAGGGCAGGTAATAGTACAAACACCAGTAAACAGTAGCAACAATAGCAGGAAGAAATTAGTAAGCAGTAAACAAGATGATATACAATAGTGATCAATCTAAAGAACAACAAGTAGCAGTGAAGCAACAACTAATAAAAATAGGAAACCCTTTGGGAAGTACTAGCAACCATCCCCTCTGGTCCTACCCAAGATGTACCACAACCCTCTGGGTAGTGCACTCAGCTTAACCCCTCTAGTTTGGTCATACGAAATTATATGACTCTCTGGGGAAGCTCACTCGGTCAATTACCCTTATAGTCTAGGGTAGTCAAGGACTCTCTGAGGGAGATCACGCGGTCCAACCCTCTTGTCCCCAAGGACTAGAGACTCTCTGAGGAATCTCACTTGGTCAATCCTCCTATAGCCTCAGGTATAACTTAGACTCTCTAAGGAATCTCACTCAGTCAATTCCTCCTCTAGTCTGGGAAGGTTTTTAAAGACATTCAAACAAGGTAAAGACTCTCTGAGGAAGCTCACTCGGTCTACCCTCATGTAGTCTATAATAACTAAGACTCTCTGGGATGCTCACTCAGTCCATCCACCATAGTCTATATTGTCCAAGACTCTCGGAGGAAGCTCACTCGGTCTTTCCCCGTAGAGTCTATAATATCTAAGACTCTCTGGGAATCTCACTCGGTCTATCCCTTATAGTCTATAGCATCGGGTTCTCACAGTCATGTGCCTGTTAGTGCATATTAATTCTATACGGCCAGAGTACACCTATAGAGCTACTTGGATAACCAAATTACACCTATTGAGCTACTTGGCTAAACAGTCTACAGAGAAACAAGCATGTTAACAACATCATTCTATCCTACGATCACAAGGCATGGAAACAGGTAAAACGGCCAAGGGGTAAAGAGACCCAAAGTTTGCAACAAGAATAAAGAATGGTAAAAACATCCAAGCATGATAAATATCCACAAACAAGATCAATTTACCTCTACACAAGCATGAAAGAAAGGCAGGAAATTAAACACAAGGGAAAAAAGGAAAACACGCAATACCTCGTCACGGGTATTGGGGGAATTTTCACATAAACTCAAAGACATCAAAAGGTAAGGCACAAACCACCTACCTCGATCCTAGGAGATCGATATTATTGACCCACAAGGATTGATTCTCTTCATAATGGCATAGATCTATGAAAACGCACAAAACTATCAACCTAATATAACCTATGAAAGATGTGGAACTGGAAAACAAGGCTCTAGGAGAAGGAATAACTCACCACTGTGGTTCCAATGCAATTGGCGATGGTCAATTCGGAGAACCGATAGAGGCTTGGGGGCTCGGAGAAGATCTGTGGCCGTACGAGTCGCTCTCGGTCGAAGGTGCTGGAGAAGAAGAAATTTATGTTGCTTAGGCATGACCCTAGTCCATTTAATGAAAAAAAATACACGGCGTGTACTCTACTTTTCCTTACTTCACTTTAAGCAGCCTCCACTTCACCCCTACACACCGTGTGTGTGGCCCGGACACGGTCAGCACACGGCCTAGCATGGCAAGGGAGTACACGGTGTGTACTCATAAAGTACATGGCATGTACTTCATAAATTTTCAGAAACTATTCTTTTCTCAAAAACTCTATGAAAAATAAAGACTTACCTGAAAACGAAGATCCGAGTTCTTACATGATGTGCTGCCACTGCCCAGGCGGGACAACCAGGGTCCACCCCTTCAACAGGCCCCTCCGGCCCCTCACTAGGGTTAGGCACTAAGTGCCCCCTTTTTGGAAAAAAGAAACTGAATTTCTCATTCAGCAAGAATCAGGTCCCCAGTTACTTCCGTAGAGCCCTAGTGCATGGGATTGTACACTTTCCAGAGTGCAGAAGGCTGGAAGAGGTGAATATCACTGATCGCCCCAACTACTGCCCCTATCATTGGATTTTGGTGCACTCCCTCAAGCAGTGCTATGTTCCCAAAGACTAGATTCCAGACCAGGTCGATGATAACATAGTCTGATACGGTCCGGCCCCGACACAAGTGGTGGGTGTCTTTGTAAGGTCAGATAGAGGTAGTGACAACGAAGGCGACTGGCAGCAGGTTTCAAACTTTGGTTCCCCGAAGTATGATGATTGGGTGGGTCACAAAATGGTTGCTCATTCCCATGGTATCATCTAGGCACGATTGAATCATTCAGAGCCTTCAGAAGATGCGGCCACCACTTCTACATCATCATCTCAGCCGACGTCTTCCTAGAAGAGTATGCATCGGCGGCGCAAGAAGAAACAATGTGCCCCGCTAATGCCATCGTTGTCATGCACTCTTGGAGACTTCATGGCCCCTATGATGGGGATCCCTCCCAGAATCCTCCTAGTGGTGGATGAATCTTCAAGAGATAGTCAATGTTACTCTTCGGTTAATACTGTGTAGTTGGCAAACCCCTATATGACTCCCAATGATGGGGAATGCCAGAAAAACCTCCCCAACGTCCCCAGCCAACGCCAATGTCGGCGGAACTATGACCGTATGGGTCATCGAGGATCATCAGTTGGCACCTCCAGCCAGGCCGTGCATTCCATTGAGGCTAGGAAGTAGGCCCAGCGTAGAGCTCAACACGTGCAACCTCTTCATCTGGTGTCGTCAGGAACGTCTCCACCACCGTTTATTCTACTAGATCCAGCAAAGCTACCTCATCCAGGCCACGACTAGCCTCGCATGGCTACATGCCAATCTTAGTCAATCGTTCCTCATCTGACAGCTACTATTCAGGCTTCGACAAGTGAGTAGCGGGATATGCCTAGTGCCAGCAAGCCACCGGTCCAACTGGCAGGGCCCTCTATGCCACCAATTACAGAGCGGCCTTCTGTAAGCAGAATTTCATGCCTGGCACGAAAGTATGATGTCCTCAAGAACCTTTTCATCATCCTAGCAAGTTTTTCCATCCTTGAAGCCCTTATCCTATCGTCTGATATGCGTGAGGCCCTCACCGAGTCTTTAAGAATCCCACTCTTATTCAAGACAGAGGTAGCAGCTGTAGAAGCCTTTCATGCTGAAACAGTTGAGAATGCTGAATTCCAGGCCATCATTTTGTTCTATGGAGAAGATGAAGGCTCTCCCATATAGTGGAACATCCGCCCACTGTACATCACTAGTCAATTTAATGGATTGGAGGTTCACCGTTGTCTCTTTGACACCGGCTTTGGGATCAACCTTATCCCGACGCGGACGCTGCGGAAGCTAGCACTACTGGAAAATGGACCTATCCACACAGTTTTCTGCCAAACCGTAGGGATAGATACCTCTATACCCACAGTTTTTGAAAACCACAGGCATAGGTAAATTTTCAAGACCTATACCCATGGTTTTCCAAAATCATGGGTATATGGGGTTCTATCCCCACGGTTTTCCAAAACTATTGGGATAAGTCCTGAAAAGTCACATATACCCACGGTTTTCCAAAACCGTGGGAATAGGGGTACCTATCCCCACAGGTTTCCCTAAAACTGTGGGGATAGTTCTAGGATAAAAAACATATACCCATAGTTATGAAAAACCATGGGTATAGGTTTCTCGTGTGTGTGCGGGGAATCTTTTTTTCCACGGGAACGAATTTTTTTTGCGGGAGTCCTATACCCACGGTTCTTCCCTCTACACCCACAGTTTATATAACAATATTTAACTAAATATAAATATATATACACATAGGTGATGTTAGGTTAGTGGTGAGACGCGGTGTTTGCAGCGAAGAGGTTGCGGGATCAAAACCCGCCACCTGCATTATTTCAGGATCTATACCCACGATTTTCAAACTATGGGTAAAAGCCTTTGAAACAGTGGCAATTGGGTATGTTTCATTGACACGGTTGTATAACACTTATACCCATGGTTTTGGAAAACCGTGGGTATAGGTTGGGGACCTATACCGATGAAATTCTATCCCATGGTTCCCAAAACCATGGGTATAGCCTATACCCACAGTTTTGGGGGCTATACCCATGGTTTTGAACTGTGGGTATAGGTCGTTTTTACAGTAGTGTAGGGTTTTCTGAGGGTAACCTGACTCCCTCAGATTTAAGAATCCATTGATATAACAGGATAGAGAATACCTCGGTCCTCATGATCTATTTGAAGACCTAGTTCGGTGGCCTAGTTGCCAGTACCGAGTTTATGGTTGTCTCCTAGGACATCGCATATAATGCATTGATGGGCAGACCATGGATCCACCTGCCTGTGGAAATCCTTTAATTATATCACCAATGACTCAAGTACTCTCTTAATGGTCAAGTAGGCATACTCCATGGTGATTCATATCCCTTTTCCTCTTGTGAATCCCCTTATCTGGATGCTGACTATTACAAGAGTAAGGATAAGCCGATTCTGGAAAGTGAGGTTGAGCCCGCCACGGTCACAAATGACCCCAGAGAAGGTCTGGAAGACGCCTACATCTTCCCGATCCAACGATTCGAGGTCACGACCCCCAACATGGGGCAATTATTTTTTTGTCTCTCGTACAAGAGGAAATCATATTCCCAAGTCCAATCTATAGCGGAAAATCACCTCGTACTCCTACACAAACCAGGCTCAGGTGATCCCGGAGCCTTCTACCCCTGTACGGTATCAGGATGTCCACCCCATGGAAACGACAATAAGTTATACATGTCTATTCTATAGGGTTGTAATTAACCTGTTCAAGCAGACACGCCACTATTGCTTTGATATCATCAAGTGTCGCCCCTTGGGCCGAAGACGAGATGGGATTGGATGGACTTCCTTCAACGCTATGGTCTCAGCAGTGCGTGAATCTCCTGATATATTTTCAACTACTATCCAGGCTAGTACATGCCTCCTGTCTGGTTCTGCCAACCAAGAGGAAGCTCCTCCCATAGGGAATCTGTCCCCCTCTAGAGAAGAAGAGGGTCTGGAGGATTCTCCCCCCACCTTTGAAGAAGGCATATCTACCATGGTCGATGAACTGGTACAGGTGAACTTTGGTAGCGAGGCAGATCTGAGACCCACATTGACCAGTGCCTCCATGTTCTCCTGGAGTTACGAAGAGATTCCAGGACTATATCATCGGGTACCCATCCACCGCCTCGGTCTCGCGACAAACCATCATGGGTTCATGCAGCCTCCAAGAAAGATGCACCCCTCTCACGGTTCCATGGTTGAGGCCGAAGTTGACAAGCTCATCAAATCCATCTTTTTCAAGGAGGTCCAGTACCCCAAGTGGTTATCCAACATTGTTCCAGTTAGGAAGAAGAATTGACAGATCAGAGTCTGCACCGACTTCTGGGATCTCAACCATCACTGTCTAAAGAATGATTTTCCCTTCCATTGATAGAATTGTTGATCGACGCTACGGCTGGTTTAAAAGTCCTATCTTTCATGTATGGTTACTCTAGATATAATCATATCCAGATGTCCCTCGAGGTTGAAGAGTCCACAGATTTTAGGGCACCACACTGTACTTTTTGGTAACAGGTTATGCCCTTTGGCCTGAAGAATACAGGTTCCACCTATCAGCGGGCCATGCACCGCATATTTAAGCCAATCCTCGGGACATTGGTGGAATGCTATGTGGATGATTTTTTGGTAAAATATCTCCAGTACAGGGACCATCTCAAGGACATCGATAAATTGTTTTACTTTTTCCGTTCCTTCCACTTGAAGATGAACCTGTTGAATTGTGGCTTCGGGGTCACCTCCGGGATGTTTCTTGGGTTTGTTTTCTAGTACCAGGGCATCGAGATCGACCTAGAGAGGATCAAGGAAATCAGACAGATGCCTCCCCCAAGCAATATTCGGGAGCTTCAAGGTTTTCAAATCCACTTAACCTATATACTCCAAATAATTACAAATCTATCCGGCAAGTGTAATCCCTTTTCTCAGCTCATGAAGAAAGGCTTCGCCTACGAATGGGATGAAGAGTTACTGACCGCATTCAAGGAAATTATTTAGTATATTCTCCAACCTCCAGTCTTGATGCCACCTATCTCCGGAAACCCGTTGATCCTATACGTGACTGCCCTGGAACGATCTCTCGGCACCCTTCTCGCCCAGAGAAACAATGAGGAGACGGAAAAAATCTCTACTACCTCAGCGGCATGCTCCTTGATACGGAGACCAGATACTCCCTCATTTAAAAGAGCTACCTTGCCCTAGTATTCATAGTACATATGTTACGACACAACTTGTAGCACCATGTGGTACAGCTAGTGTCTCGGGTAGACCCGTTAAAGTACATTCTGAACCGCCCCATGTTGACCAGCCGACTAGCATGGTGGGCAGTAATCCTCCGGCAGTTCGACATTAGGTTTATTCCCCAAAAAGATATCAAGGGACATGCATTGTCATACTTTCTTGCGGCCCATCCGACCTCTATGGACCAGTCCCTACACATGGATTTTCCTAAGGAGGTAATCCACACTGTAGATCCAGCCATCCCATGAGGGAAGATGCACTTTGATGGTGCCTCCCGGAGCCCCACCAACAGGAGGATCAATGATCCCAGACTCAACAGAGTAAGCCTAGGTATTGTCTTTATTACTCCGGTGCAATCCATTCTGCCATATTCATTCAAATTTTCAGAAGACTGCACTAACAATGAGGCAGAGTATCAGGATCTTATCACTGGCCTCGAGCTGGCCCTTGAGATCGATGTACCCCATTTTCATGTGAAAGGGGATTCCGATCTAGTCATACAGAAATTCAACGGTGACTAAATTGTCAGAAATCCAGAGCTCGTACCATTGTTGGAGTGCACCCTCCATATAATGGCCCAGTTTCCATCATAACAGCAATTTACTCATGTGCCTCGATCTCAGAACGGTCGAGCTAATACCCTGGCCGGCCTGGTTGCATCACTTGTAGACCCTGATTATGATTATCTGATTATAAATGTGGCAGAACGGAGATTAATTTTCCCCATCACCCCAGAGGATGACGACTACCTACGTGTAAGACATCGTACCACCAGATCATCCACGTCAGTATCCCTAGATTCTTCAGATGTAGTGGTTGAATTAACTCCCAACTGGAGAGCCCCTATTGTTATGTATTTCCAAAATGGTTGCCTCTCGACTGATTGGGCCGAGCATGAGTGAATCTGATGCTGCGCATAGTAGTTTACCATCCAGAGTAGTCCCAATCTCGAGCAGATCCTCTACAAGTGTGGTTTCGATGGTGATCTCCTCCGTTTCATCCAAGGAGTCGAGATTTCTCAGGTCATGCAGAAGGTTCATGCATGTTCATGCGGCGCCCACCAGGCTGGGGCGAAGCTGTCCCCTCAGATTTGGAGACTATGGTACTTATGGACCTCTATGACCAATGTTTGTATCAAGTACTCTAAGTGATGTCATGCAATAAAAATTCATGCTAACTTCATGCATCTGATGCTAGAACCGCTCCACTCCACCATGTACTCTTGGTCTTTCGCTGTATGGGGACTCAATGTCGTGGGACCATTTCCACTAGTGACAGCTCGCCGAAGCAAGATTATCCTGACCACCACGTATTACTTTTCCAATTTTTGATAGGTAGTTCCACTCAAGGAGGTGAAGGCCCGTTATATCATTGACTTCATGAGCTCCAACATCATCCACTAGTTTGGAGTCCCTCAAGCTATCCTCACTGAAAACGAAACCAACATCCGAGTAGACGAGCTGAAGAAATTGTACGCCCAGTATGAAATCCATTCGAATCATACCTCCCACTATCACATGTAGGAAAATGGGTAGATCGAGGTGTTCCAACAAACAATCTTTAACATTTTGCATAAATTGGTTGGCCAGAACAAGAAGAGTTGGCTAGACAAGCTCCCCAACACCCTCTGGGCCTATCATACGATGACTTGTAATTCAACCCAGGTGACCCCCTACTCTCTGGTGTACGTAGATAAGGTCATCCTACCCATCGAGATCCATCTTCCTTCATTACGCACAATGGTCTATGACCAGCAGGCTCCAAGAAAGGTGGCTAAAATTTGTCTGGCTGAATTGGAAGCACATGACGAGAATAGGCTTCATGCCCTGCACAATCTGAAAAGGCATCAGAATAAGATATCTAGAGCCTTCAATAAGAAGTTTCGCCTCAGCTCTTTTCTGCAAGGTGACCTGGTATTGGCCCTCTGGGCGCCAATGATCCCCGGCAGGAATCCACCCAAGTTGGAGCCCAAATTGGATGGACCTTACACAGTCCACAGGGTTTAACCCAATGGACCATACTCCCTGGTGACCATGGATGGTGAGTGTATAACTCCTCCCACCAATTCCAAGTTCCTCAAGAAATACCTTTACTAAGCCTACTGTTCCTGCAAGACCTTAAATTGGATGGTCCTGCATGACCCTAAACTGCACGCCGGTCCTGCATGACCTTAAATTGTCCGGTCCTATAGGACTTTAAACTGTGGATCATCCTGCATGCCGTTAAACTACATTTTGAGAACAATTAATGGCTTGATTCCCATCCTCGTGGGATATGTAGGAACGCTCATACGCCTCATCTTGATCCCAGCCCTCAAACTCTTATTTTGACTATCCCTCGTGGGTATAGTTATCCAACGTCCTCACATCACAACTTGAAACTGCATGGCCTTCAAGAACTATGTATTGTATGATTACCATCCTTATAGGATACGTAGGAATGCCCATACATTACGTCTATTGGCCCTTCCCAATCCCCGGAATCTTCACCTTAGGTCAAGACATATGGTGGGGTATAAACTTTTTCCTCAATTAACGTCGAGCTAATCTCGGTCCGACCATACGTCCCACTCCCTAGAGATGTTCGCCTCTTTCATAGATGGGTAAGGCTATGATTCACCCACTCCTTTGATTGGGACTTCATCATCCTCCCCATCCATAAGGGCCCCCAAATTGTATGGATGCTCATCCCAAGGGTCCTCTTACCATTACGGGCCAACTCCCTTGTGGATGTTGAGAAACAAGCCAATACAAGTCCCACATTTCAAAAATGGTCAGTGGTCGATGCTCATTTGTTGCTCCCATTTCTGGTCACTATAGGTATGCTGTGTTTCAGACATAGTCAACAGTTGTCCTGTGTTGTTAGTACCACCCCAAAATTTCCCAAAAATCGAGTTTAGTGGTTCATTCTACCCTGTTGTATCTCCATGTGATGAACTCCCTTCGGGCAATGCCAGCTATCAGGCCCCATATGATGGGGAGAGCCGAGATCGACTCCTTGTTTCCCACACCGAGCACTGCTCACATGGGATTATGAGCTATGATGAAGTGGTAACCGTACAAGGGGGCGTATGGACTTCCCATCCAAGGCCCAGCCTCAGGCCCCTTGGCCTTTTCGGGCCCCGACCTAGGTTTTCTCTTATGGGATTGTACGATGTGGTATGGGATTATGTCTTCATTCACGTCAGAATATTCTTCATTCCCTACAAATCCCCAGATGATATACCTTATCCTCTCTTCATCCTCACTGTAAGACGTTAAATTGCAAACTAGTCGGGCCTTCCAGACCAAGGCCCACCCTCAGGCCCCTCCGCCTTCTCAGGCCCTGGCCCAAGTTCTTACCTGGAGTATGCAGTGTGGTATGGGATTATGTCCTCATTCACATCAGGTTATTCACCATTCCATACACCGCCCCTTGGTGGGACATCATACTCCCCTCTTCTTCCTCACTGCAAGATGTTAAACTGCAAACTGGTTGGGCCTTCCTGACCAAGGCCCAGCCTCAGGCCCCTTAGCCTTTTCGAGCCACTCCCCCAAGTTCCTATTTAGTGTTGTATGGTGTGGTATGGGATTATGTCCCCATTCACGTCGAGTTACTTTCCACACAGTACACCACCCTCAAGAGGGTATCCTAACCCTATGTGTGATTCTAGAACTACGTATGGCTTGATTCCCATCCTCATGGGATATGTATGACCGCCTGAGAATCTCGTCTTCGGGTCCATCCCCATCTTGGCCCCTCGGCCCACCTCCTTCCATGAAAGGGATACATGGTTAGGTATGTGATTATATCTTCATTCATGTCGGGTTTGTAACAACCAAGACACATATCTATTTCTCCTGAGAGTTTTCCAACCCATGGTGCTATCCTCGTCTGTACAAATCAGCTGCTCTCAAGATGAGCACCATGGTCCTTTTAGGTGATTCACCAATGTGCCTATGGATACTCTATTTAATAACTGTAATATTGAACTTCACTCAAACATTCTTTCATCCATTTTTCTGGATTTGTGTCCCCCCTCATTAGGGCTTCCATCACCTTTCACATCCTTCTCTACCTCATTATTTCCATGTAGAACTTCAAAACTCTTGGTACTATTCCTTAGTGTGCATCTGCACATTATGAGGACAAATCCGTGGTAAAGGTGTCATTCGAGGATCAACACTGACATCCATTATCCATGGTATGAGCTCTAATACCATAAACTGAGATCTCATTTAGAACTACGTATATCTTTATTCCCATCCTCATGGGATACATAGGAACACCCAGAAGTCTCATTTTTTAGGTCCAACCCAATTGGGATCTAGTTCCTCTTTCCCCTCACCCTCTTACCTCTATTTAGGCCCCTTGGCTCGAGGCTCGTTTCTTGGAATTGCGTACAGTGTGGTATGGGATTATTTCCTCATTCACGTTGAGTATGTTTTATTAGACCATACACATTTCCCACTTAGCATCGTCTCTACTATGCATGTGCCACATAATGTTAAAATTCATGCGTAGTCTTATCACATGAACCTAAACTATGGCATTATCGTCCTAGCTGCACGATGAAAAATGGAACCACATTGTGGTGTCCTCACTCAAGGGGACACCATGTTTGGTATCAGTCACTTGCCATACCATTTTTCAACGCCTGCATACGGCTTGATTCTTGTGTCGATGTCAGGACTTTCTATACTAGTCTATCACTTCACAAAAAAAATCCATTCACATTAAAGGAAAAACAAGATTTATCAAATACCACTTCTTTCGGTGTGTGGTCCACACCCGCACACCCCTTTTTATCCCTAGCATTGGTACCTTACCATGCCACCTGTAGAACTACATGCAGCTTGATCCCCATCCTCATGGGGTACGTAGGAACATCCGTGAACCTTGTCGTGGGACCAGCATAACTCTCATTTCCGGTTCCTTGACCTAGAACCTTCCCAGGGAACACGTGGTGGTCAGAGCCCCAGGTTCCCATTCACATCGGGTTTTGTAATTACCCCACCATGTGTCTCCCGTGTTTCCTATCATCCATGGTCTGAGCTCTATGTCCATAAACTAAGATATCTTTTAGAAATATGTTCAGCTTGATCCCCATCCTCATGGGGTATGTTGGAATATCTATGCATCTATCCTAGGGCCCAGCTTAACTCTCGTTTCTAGTCCCTTGACCTAGAACCTTCCTAGGGAACACATGGTCGTTGGAGCCCCAGGTTCCCAATCACATCGTGTTTTATAATTAACCCACCATGTGTCTGCTGAACTTTGTACCTTCCATGGTTCGAGATCTATGACCATAAACTAAGATCACTTTTATAACTACATATGGATTGATTCCATACTTATGGGATATGTAGGGACACCCAGAAATTTCACCTCGGGTCTAGCCCTAGGAATCATAAATCCTATTACTCACCATTTCTGGAACCCCGGCCTGACCCGCCATGGGGAACAATGTAATTGATGCTTTTCCCTGAACAAGTTTGGGATGCCCCACAATGACATTGGGAAGCAACAACTCCCTAACCAGAGAGATCCATTCTGAAATAAGGAATGAACCATGATCAAATTGATGCGCCCATCTAATGTGCTACCACCATGATGGTGTAATTTCAAGAGTGTTGGATTTTGTTCGAATGAACCATCACTCCAAATTCCACGCTTTGTGTGCCCCTTATTCAGACACTCTTCCCCTTTCATGTCTAATGGAACCCCATAATAGAATGGATGCTTGGTCTATGGCCTGCCTATTTTCCTAGTCCAAAATTCCAAAAGGCTATTGGCTGTCATTTTGAGTTGGGAACTGTGTTTCAAACATGGCCAGTGGTCATCCCTCAGTTTTTATCCCCACTCCAGGCTGACACAATAAGGAAACTGTGTTTCGAATTCGGTCAACAATTATTCTTCATTGTCATGCCACCCCCACAGTGTTCTGAATCCTAGGTATCGTGATTCAGACCATCCATTCGCTGGTTCGGATTTATTCCAATACCCCTGGCGTTATCCCGTTCATGCACAAGAGCACCTTGGGAAGATTGTAATTCGGCTGTTTCAAGAGAATCATCCTCTAGTTAGGTCTCTCTTATTTCCTCATAGAAATCCAGGCCATTTATTCACACCCCAGATGCCCAAAGCTGTATTGACCGTCCTACGATCAAGCAAAGTAATATTATAAACTTCCCTTGTATCTCACATTAGGGGAGACCCACGTGAGCTTAAAAATGGATTGATATTTACTTCAGGATTGTGGTTGGATGCGTTAAACCAAAATAACTAGAAAATAAATTCTTCCATACATGCAGTTCGGAATAAGAAGCAGTAATGAGAAATGAGTTTATGAGTTCGGCCAAAATTGGCCTCTTAAAGGTCTGCTTCTTGGATGGATCATTCCAGCATCGCTACCCTTTCGGTGCTGGCCTCCAAAACTGCCTCTAGCCCCCTGAGGGCTCTCTCTTCGTCTGTGGCCATAGAGCTTAGCCCACTGACCCTATCATGTTTTTGCACCTGTTCAGTTTGAAGTGCGATTATCTGGAGACCCACCTCCACTAGTTTCTCTTAGGCATCTTCCAGTTGGGCCCTCAACTGCTCTACAAGCTCAGAACAGTTTTATATGAATATCTCTTTTGTGTTCACCTATTTGTCAAGGCTTCGTGCCTCTTGTTCTACCTATATGAACAATTGGATACTCTTTAACTCCTCCCGAAACAGGGCAACATCATAGCAGCGGCTACTCTCGCGAAACAGTTCAGCCATGTAGTCACAGACCATCGAATGAAGGTGCTAATCATCCACCCCTCCACCACAGAGAAAGCGCAGCTTGGATTGGAGTGATCCCATTCGTTTCATCCATTCTTTTTGGGGATTACTGAGAAAGTGCTTGATTCACTTCCACCCTTTGTGACACATCATTTAGCTCTCCTTAGCCGCCTCCCAGTCTGATTCATCAATCTCCTCATGGTATGTCAGCCGATAGGCGGGAATAAAACCATTATACTATTAGTATGGTCTTTTTTAGGCACCCCTTCCAAGGGGTTGGGCTATTTAATGCCTGGGTGACCGTCCCCCATCCCCTTAGTCTCCGTATCTCCCTTGCTGACCTCCGGCCCTACCCCGACTTGAGTATCGCTGATGTCCACCACTCCCTGCTCACCGAGTGCGGGGGTTAGCTCAGTTTGAGAAGTGTGCTCTAAATGGGATGACACATTTTCAGTTGAATCAATTGTGGACAACCTAGTTTCCACTGCCCAACGAGCCTCAAAGGTTGTGATTACTGCACAAACAAGGAACACCCGGATCAATTGATCTGTACAATAGTGATTAACCATCATTGAGGTAATGGACTTATAGGTCCCCAAAGAATCATCCTCCGGTGTTCTATCCAATACGGGAGCTTCTATTGTAGGGGATCCCTTGGTGCTCATCAGTTTTATAATGGGCATTGATCCCCACCTTGTTCTACCAACGCCTCCTCCCCTTTGTATGGAGACCCTTGGTCAGAAACCATATGCTCCTAAATAGGATAAGATGATCTAACCAAGGTCTATGAAAGATGATGAGGGAAAAAGTGTAGATAAGGGCTGAGATATACCCCAATCAGCTCAGTTTTATCCACATCAGAGCCGATGATCTCGACACTCTCCCGGAGACTCCCTTGGTGGGACACCCCCTGAGACCATCCACCATTAGGATCTTCTTCTTCTTTGCCCCCTCCTTCACCTTCTCCTACTTCCTCCACTTCCATATCAACACCTTTTAGCTCATCATCACTGTCATTGTCCTCTAATGGCATATTTTCGGGATCATGCTCCTGGACGAGCATTACTTTCACCAAGAAGGGGGGCTCCACACGCCGACCCCATTAGCATGAATATGCATCCATGGCCATCAGGTATGCATGTTGATGATGAAATTTCACCCTTTCAACAACCCTAATGAGTCCAACCTTTTTCAGCTGGATTCTACCTCACATTATCTTTGGCCAAAGAGCTTCATTACCAATCAACTGTCACAGGGTCATCTAGGCTGACCACCGAGCCAGGAAGATTGTGTCACTAGAAGGTTGATGAAAATATCTTATCTGCCTTACCGGGAGTTCCCTGGACACTACATGAGCCTCGCTCCCCCTAGACGATGAGCACCCGACCATGCCATGCGACATCCCCTCTACTGATGTTCTGGCCTTTGTGGGCCTAGTAACCCAATGAGCTTCCGACCTTTGCTCCCTAACAGCACCATGTCTTCTCTCCCGCCGCCCAACCTCTACACTACCTACCTTGAGATCCCGAACTGACTTATAAAATATCCCCTCAGGGTACGCTATGGCCATGTGCACGACATATTCAGTTGAGAGGCCAACATCAACTCTGGTGGGAAGAAAAGTGATAATGTCGCCGGAGCCCTGGAATGTGAACATCAGCCACATCTGGCGAAGAACGCATGGGTGCCTCTCTTCCAAAAAAACTGTGTATGTCTTCTTTGGCATCCGCTAAAGGTAGCTGAACTACCTCGAAAACCTATATGGCACGTAGGGTTCTCAAAAGATATTCCTGTCAATCCGGGACATGAGCACCCCACCTCTGATGCTCTGGAAGTACTCCCTCTGCTCCAGTGAGCCGTGTCTGTTATCTGTCATCTAGCCTATCAGGGGGGGTGGTATGAAAGCAAAGTTGGCAAGATTACTAATTCTGATCCTGACTTCCTCCTCATTTAGCTTCATCAGCATGACCCCGACGATGTTCAGTAGGTAAGGTTGCAGGCCATTACTTGGAGGACGAATGGCGTTCAAGAAGGTTTACCCACCATAATGGGTCGCGAAATATCCATAAAAGATCTGGAAGGGGCCAAAAATTCTCCTCAGTGACCCTCCTCTTGATATGCATCCCAAAATGGCATACATATGGGGTAGAACGGGGACCCTCAGAATAAATCTTTTATTTGCGGCCTTGATGCCGTCCATCACCAGGGTCGTTGAACGAACCCCCATCCTTGCATCCCTCACCGGTAGGATCCATACACTCTAGAATGTGGCAAGGAATCTGGCATATCAGACTTTCGTGTCCTGACTCTCATTCATGCTGAAGCCCCATGACTAATAGTCCCCCGACTCTAGGATCCTCCAGTATGATCCATTCTTGCTCCTCTGTGTCGTGGTCGGACACCGTCTCCCTCACCCCGACATCTTGACTTCCAAATATTTTTCTTGGAACAAGATGAACTATTTTTGGTAGGAAATGTCCTTCAAGAAATCCTTGTCCCCCAGCCTATCCTTGGCCAGCTCCAGCAGGTTCCATGTCAATATAGGGGTTTATGATCTGTCACCCCATGTGTTACTCGTCAGGGAGAATTCATCGTACTGATGCCCCTCTAGAGGGATGCCCCCGATGAAATGGATGTCCCACAGGCAGATTCAAACTTCCCCATGATGAAGGTGGAAGGTATTGGTGTTAGGGGACCATCGAGTTAACAGCTCTCTCCCAATCTCAGGCTGGCGGTAGAAGTCAAACTGCCACATCCACACCGCTTCAAACAAACCGATGTGTCACAGTTCGACCACAAACTGGTCGCATGTCTGGCAAACCCAATACGCACAGGCCCATTAACTGGTGTAGATGCCTCCATACCGCAGATCCCAATCCTACATCTAACCTTTTTCCTTGTAAGTAACACTCTAGCAGAAGGATCTTGATAAAGGGCAGGAGAACTCTCCGCGACAGGGTGACTCCCCGAGAAGGTCCTGGTCTTGGGATTTAGGAGATAAACATCTAGCTGCCTAGTTTCTCTAGTAGGATGGTCGTTGTAGGTGATGTTATACCAGGATAGGTCATCCTCACAGGTGACCCATGATCGCGGTGTGTCAACCTCAAACCTCGGCATAGGTACCTCCTCAAATATTCTGAAGTCCTAGATCGGTAGATTGGAAGACAGTGCATTCTCTTTCTGCGCAGGGGTCAATATGATGAAGAGGGTATGGTTGTTTGATACAACCCTTCTAGTGCCATAAACCTCAGGGTTGGCAACCATCTTAGCCCTTCGAGAAGCTGATGCGGCTTCCCTCTCTCCGTCAGCCCGATTGGTGGTAATCTCTTGTCGGCAAGAGTTTAAGGAGTCGACATGAAGAAGTAAGAGTTGGCACAAAAAAGTAGGAGCTGCCGTGAAAAATCAGCGGCCGGTACGAATAAATTAGGGCTAGCCCAGAAAATCCCAGGTTGGCGCAAAAACAGACGACTAATCATGGTGAATTGCATGCAAACACAGTGTTTTTCACATAGGGATGGAATTTTTCGCGCACGAGATCTCCGAGCTTATCACGTGAGAAAATTTGTATAGGCTGAAGGGTCCCACATGGAATTTTTTTAGCCATGGTGAGTCATATTCTTCACGTGCGTGAAAATAGGAGTACACGCTCTGGCCTGGGTTTTCACGCCGCTCCGGTTGGAAGTGCGCAACGACCCCAGGGTACCCTGTATCATGGTGTTTCCCTCAGAATCCAACCTTTTCAGCCCCTCGACGGTCCGATTCTGATAGGGGAATTTGTAGATGCTAAAATATACTCAAGAGCTAAAGCAGGTTGGAACACAACAAAGCGAATCCATATTTGGAACAGGCGATATGTTCCGGGGGTTCTAGAGGGGAGACGCGAAAACAATAAAGGTTTGTGCGAATAAAATATTCCACACATAGAAAACTCTAGGATTCGTAAGAGTTTCCCATGCAGCATGGAACTCATTTGCGCCGGCGCTCTGCACCGTTGACCTTCGCGCTGCCGACATCAGGGCGCGCAATATTTCATGCCAAATAATTTTTTTTCACGAACCTGTGATCCAGAGTGCCTATAAATTCAGGGCCACCCCCTTCGACTTCAGCCAAAATAATTTGAACTGCCTCTCCCACGCGAAATTCCTCTCTCGTGCGCACAAAGAAGATGTCTCTCAGGTACTAATTGTTTTGCAGTAGGTCACCCGGGGGTCCACCTTTGCGCACGACTACTTGGGTTGTATCCTTGTACACATCCCCCGAAACCCATTCCTTGCATGAAATTCCTTCCGACTACATGGAATTAGAGCTTTGACACACAATTCCAATTTCACGCTGGTCCTCTGTATTTCACGTCCAGTGCCCAATTACGTGCCAGTTCGGAGTTTTTCATGCGTGCAATTCCTTTTGTGCACCGGCCCAGCGCCCTTTTCGCACAACGATCCCTTTTGCGTTCAAGCCTCCCGCATTGTATGACCATGATGTCCCTCCTCTGGGCATCATTCTCCGGCGCCTCATGTTCCCACAACGCCTTTGCCATACACTCATTACCTTTGTAACCTCATAGGTTCACATGAAGTAACTTCAAAGTCCCCTAGACGATATTGCCTGATGCATTGCTTCACCTCACGCTTCTTCGCATAGGATCGCTAATGGCTATTGCTTCTTCACATAGCCACTCTATCATGGGACCCATGATGGTTCTCTCCATGAAACCCTCTCACCATGGCTTTTCATGTCCCATCTATGCAACAAAGAGTAGAGGGTACCAGTTATTTATGTCCGAGGGGTGCGGAGAAAACCCAAATCGTTCGACCTGCAGGACGTTAAACTGAAAAGCACCATCATCCTCAGCACATGACATTAAACTGTGACATCGCCCCATGCCTCACACGTGGGGTACCCCCACCTTGGACATTTTCCACACCCATTGGTCTCTACAGGGGATGATATCCTCTTTATGGGAGTGGATTTTGTCCATGGGGGAAGGGATACCATCTCAGTGTATGCCCCTAACCTTCTTGTAGGAGACAACATCCCTGATCCTCCTTTCATATTCGGTCCCCAATGCTAGTGAAGGGCGTGGTAGGGAATGATGCTTCTTCTTTCTTCAGTCCCAAGTCCCTCTCCCACTACGCTTTGTCTCTATCGGGACTCCATCCCGGATTAATTCCCAACTTCATGGGCATCTAACCATGTGTAAGCCCCACTTCACTTCCCACGGATGCATCTTTCGTGACGTGATCTTCGGGTCTCTGCTATCTCTTGTTTCTCACACCAAGTATGACTTATGTGGGCTTAGAGTGAGCACCGACCATGACAAACACCCTGCGCATCCTAGAGTGTAATCTTGAAGCCCATATTCCGAACTCCGAGGACTTTGATCCTTGCCAACGTAAGGTACGTAGGAAGCCTCCCTAAGGTTCAAGACCACCATCTACCTGGACCACAGTTCCTTATTCTCGTCGGTTCACCATCTCCTGCCTCACCCTGGGCAGCCTAGAGTGTAAGCCCCACCTCCATATTCCGAACATCGAGGACTTTGATACTTGCCCAAGCTGGCTACATAGGAAGCCTCCACGAGGCTCAAGCCCACCACCAATTGGTTCCAACCCCCTCCATGTCAGTTCAACAAACCTCTTGGGCCACCTCCGAGAGTAAGCCCAAATTCCCCCATATTCCAAAAAACATGGACTTTGATCCTTTCCATGGAAGGGTACGTAGGAAGCCTCGACGAGGTTCAAGCCCACCACCACCCAATTGGACCCCAGGTCCACCTTCATGTCGGTTCTCACCCATCCTAAACAATGAGGTCTTTGATCCTTGCTAAGGTAAGGTATGTAAGAAGCCTCCCTGAGGTTCAAGCCCAACACCCAATTGTCCCGACACCCCTCCGAGTCGGTTCAATAACCCCCTTTTCCCCAGAACTATTTGGTCTTTGATCCTTGACATGGAAAGGTATATAGGAAGCCTCCACGAGGTTCATGACCAATACCCAGTAGTTCTGACCCACTTCACGTCGGTTCACCCCCGTCCCGCATAGCGTTAAAATGTCGCCCTCTTTCAGCGGTAATTCGTTGTCACACCATTCAGTGGTATGTCGCTGTGACCCCATCCCACGTTAAGCTGTTGTGACCCCATCCAGTGGTAGGCCGTTGTGACCCCATCTAGCGGTAACTCGTTACGACCGCATCCTGCGGTAAGCCATTGCGAACCCATCCAGTGGTAAGTCATTGTCATCCCATCCAGTGGTAATCCGTTGCAACCCCATCCAATGGTAAGCCATTGCGACCCCATCCAGTGGTAAGCTGTTGCAGCCCCATCGAGCAGTAAGCCATTGCGACCCCATTCAACGATAAGACATTGTGACCCAATCCAGTGGTAATCCGTTGTGACCCAATCTAGAGGTAAGTTGTTCTGATCCAATCCAGCGATAAGCCGTTGCTACCCCCAATCGGCGGTAATACATCATCAGATAAACTACGTGGACTTTGATTCACTTCCATGGGGATACGTAGGAAGTCACTTCGAGGCTCAATCCAAAAACCATCATCACCCCATGACAGTTCCATCCCATTCACCATCCAATTCACATAACCTTCCATCATCCATCCTGATTCTTACCCAGGCCGCTACATCCTGGTGGAAACACTATACCCCATTCCCCACTCCCACTAATAGCATTCGAGAAGCCACCACCCATGTTGGCCCCAATATATGTGTTCCAACCAGGGGGTTCTTCCATCTGATCCACTCTAGTCAGTGTTCTGATCAGACTGATCCGTCTCTGCTGAATGTTAAACCTACTGCATATCCCTTGTTAAACATGGGAAGATGAGGAAAATATTAAATAAATTCCCATGGAATACGATTCCTCGCGTTCGATGTGGGATTCCTCATGCTTTCACACCCTCGAGAAGCCCTATAATTAGGGACATGAGACATATATGACAACCCCCCAAAGTCCAGACACTCCATCGATGCCCCATGTGACTAATCCCATAACCAAAGGTTGCTTCCCTAACCAGACCCCTTGGAATGTCCTGACAGAAGCAACATAATTAACTGGTGTCCATGAAGATATGGAACCAGAAAGAGTTTCACGAACAACGTCTTCAGTCTATGAGGGATACCCGGACAAGGTGATGAGTTCTGAGGAGGAATCCACGAAAGGAAGAACCGGCATCCCATCACCCTGTTTCGATCAAGGAGCAGACATCCCTGAAAAAGTAGCGGATGCCACACGCCTTTGGAAAGAGGGAATGCGGAGCAAAAAAATCGCGTCCCTCATCCATGAATGAGACGGATGCACACACCCTGTCGAAAGTGTCAGAAACAATCATATGTTCAGAGACATTACCAATTGAGGCTGAAGCAAGTATCTAGGTATTTAGACTATTTATATTCTCTACATTTACATATTCATGCACACTATCAGTTGATTTTTATAGAATAGATGGAATAAATTCTATATATTTCGGTCCATTATGATTTGTTCTCACACACTATCCGAGCTTCCATTGGTACCCAGGCACATTACATGTATGCAGTTGTTAAAAAAGGGAAGCATCCAAGCTTGGAAACCTGATATTTATTTCTTGTTTTATGATATATCTTGATTTTAGATGACTGAGATGGAGCTCAATATTCTTGGATAGTTTTTAGACTATTTCTTATTATTTTGTATAGCATGCATTTTCTACCACCATATATGATAGTTATCTAGTTTTATAGATATATGAAATACATCATCACCAAATTTTTTATATCATTATATTTCCATATTTTAGTATTATTACCATATACTTCTATTATATATTTTTCTTGTATTCTTATGCTATGGTAGGTAACTATTCTAGTTTTTATAGTGTTTGTTATTTGTTATTTAATCTGGTTTTTATTCTAAATACACTATTTACCTTCATTTATATTTATCCAACATGTTTCACTCTAGTAATGAAGGAATATTCTCCCCACAGACCCACCCTAGGCCCTTGCTGCTAGTCGGTAGACTCTATCATTTAAGGAGATGTGCTTGAGGCAATGTGGCCCACCAGTCTCAGGGATCTTTTGAGTGGCACCCAAGTTTGGGACATCGCAAATTAGTATCATAGGAATTATTTTATTTATTTATTATTCTGAGATAATATCTAAGAGATTAGTAATGATTTTAAGTTGTTTTAAGTTGTTCTTGTGCATAGCTATCTCATGTTTGAGGTAAATGTCGAGTTTCCTAAAATAATAATTCTTATTTTACATTTTTTTCCAATTGGAGTCGATATCATTTCAACATTAGGTGATACACATGTTATATTATGGTTATTATTATTATTCTAATTGATAATTTAATTTCATCCATAACAAAATTACCTGAGGGAAATGAGCATTGTTACATGCCTTATCGTAGGCACCAAGAATTAATATTCCACGACATATAAGAATATTTCACTTCTTTTATTTCTAGTTTTTTCCTATGATTGTTGAGTGATGATAAAATATATGTATTATGCTTAGGCTTATATTTGGTTGTGATTAAGGGATTTATGATTTATATTTATGAGGTGTATGGGTCGTCATTTGTTGGTATGTTTATTTTACCATCTCAGGCCATCATATATAATCTATTACATTCTAGGATCGGATGTAGACTGGGTTAATTCAATTAAATGGGTGTCAATTTCAGTGACAAGGTGTATTAACCATGATTCACTGGGAATGAAAATCCATTTAAATCATATTTTACATAAGTTTATAAAATAAATAAATCTTAAGAAGTAAATATTGACTTCTAAAATTAAATGGTGTCTAGTGAATCAACAAAAAGGTGTTATTAAAACTTCATATACCATAATTCCTATAACATAAACTCAAAATCATACCAATACCTCACCTCCTAAGGGAGTATTTGGAGTAGTATATCTTGGTTAGTAATCCCTTACTCTTATAATCTAATTTCTCTAGTGTTTTTATCTTCTCTTTAAAATACTTATGGGTATTGAGCTTGGAATTTTTAGACCAATTCTACCACGACATCCTCATTTCATTCCCCAATAGGCTAGTGTCGACCATTCACCATACATTGAGGTCTCTAAGACTCTAGCCATATCGCTAAGAGTTTCACTTGAAGAACCACCTATTATACCTGATCCAGGAACTAACATTGAACTGTGTGAGAGTTTCTTATGTCTGATGCATTAGATGTTGGATTCTCCATTACATAAACCTTAAAATGGACAATCTCACTTATGGGTTCTAATATAATCATCCTCCCACCTTCTCGAGGTATAGTTGTCTGCATGATAAAGAGTTATTGTTTGAGGCCACCTAATCCATCATTGAGAAACTAGAGAAAACTACATAGTAGAGGTTCAATCATTCCACCTATATGCTTAATTACTTAGACAAGAACTGGTGGGGTGTAATTACCAAGGATTCTTTCCATCTAGGCATGGTATGGGATTATTTAGGAATTACCTCTAATGGGAAAAAATCTCTCAAGGTGTCCTCTTGGTATGTTTTGGGTGTGGTTGTGTTTGTTGAAAAATCCAGATGACTACAAATTAGAATGGTTAGTATTTTTTGAAGATATGTTTCTAAGGTATCATAGTTTCCCAGTGATTTCCAAATTTTTGGGCCTCAAAATTGGTAATTTTTGTGTGGAAATTTAAGGATATATTCCTAGGACTCGATGGTGTGAATGATGGAAAATGAAACTGGAAATATAAGGGAAACACGGAACCCAGGACATAGATCGTGTACCTTGTCCGGGAAGGGTATGTGACTGCAAACCAGAAAGTAGGAACGGTACACGAGAGTGGCTCGAGAAACCAAAAATGATCCGTGGTAGAAGGTGGTGTGGTATGCAGATGGCTTGATGTCAGCCTATGAGATCAACCACATAGGAGAAATGGCGGTATGCAGAGCACATATGAAAATGGGTTACAGGAAGGCTAGCCGTTCGTGGAGGCATGAGGATCTTTATATGGTGGATCAATGATTTGGTAAATTTTGGATTAGTGGATATTAAGGTGAAAATTTCCTATATAATAATCATTTATCCCACTGATTATTAAAAAAGGCCGAATATAATTAGAGAAAATATTTTTTTCTGGGATTTCGGTAAAGTCCAAACGTGGTTCGTGAGGGGAATCCCACGAATGCTGAAGTGGTTCACTTGGAAGAAATTCCCCTGAAGGTTTCTGTGGAGAACTGTAACACCTATAGGACATGGTATGTAGAAGAATAAGGTGTGATAAGATGATGTTTAGTGAAGGCAGTCCGCGAATAGAGATCAATTCATGGATAAAGGTTTTTTCCCAATGGAGGATCGGGAAGTCCGTACGCAGAGGTGGTATATGATAACAAATGCAGAAATAGTATGCGGATGAAGGGATGTTTGTGGAAGCATTGACAGTATGTGGAGGATGTGATCTGCATACTATACCTGATACATAGTACACAGGAGAGGGATGTGGTGCATTATTTTCACAAAGAAGCTTGTGAAAGATTCAAATCAGTTTTCAAAAGTATTTTCCAGTACCTATCGGTACATGATAAGATAGAGATTATCTAGGGGTAAAAGAGGGTCTTTAATATAGCATCTACCTACAATTGAAGATGCATTATTCATGAAAATGTAGGGACCTAAATTTCCACAAATTGTGATTAACCTAAAATTCTATAAACTATGTCTGGATTTTTTTTTCCAAGGGAAATGAGCAAAGGAAGAGGAAGAGGGTGAACCATTCCACCAGGAATGATCTGGAGAAAGATGCATAGAGAGTTACACTTGGGAATGCAATGAGTAGACCCTAATATTTGTAAAGGAATTGAGCCTTGGAATAAATGATCTAGCAGGAACATTTTACTCATTATTGGCTGTGAGAATTAGCTAATTTGGTACATCGGCACATCGTCATTGTATGCCCCTTGTACATATCCTAGTGAGGGTTAACCAGGTAAAATAATTGTATCTTGTGCATGATTTCATATCTATTCATATATTTATATAGAAGGAATAGATAATTGATTATTGTTTAACAATGAAACTAGATCCAAAAAGGAAATTTATTAAGACTTCATACATTGATTCACCCCCTCCCCTAGAGTAATCTACCTAGTGGACCTAACAAGATTTTATGATCAATTTTTTCCTCAGACATTGAGAACTATCCAACAATTAGAGTATATGCATCTAGAGTAGGGTTCTATTTCTAGAATGGATTATTCAGAGTCTTTTTAATGAGTTTCAATTGCTTTCACCGCTATTAGATGGTGATGAGATATCTCATGCTAGATGATTTGAGTATGGTCTGTAGTATTCCCTCTGTACACATGTGAAAACCTTTCGCCTACCTACCTTTTCTAATATCTTCAATTACCCTTTGATCACTGAGTGCAACCTAAGGGAAGGAAATAGTAATGGACACAATGGCTAAATGTTGAGGTGGTTTGGTAGTTCTTCTGGTTGAAGGAAAATTTCTCTTGAGGTTTCATGTTAGAGGAGTGGTGGTCAGGGTGACAACATTAGAAGCTCCATTATATTCGATTAGTGTGGATGGTAGGGGAATCTGAAGACTCAATATAATAGATACCCTATTGAGTGTTGATATCATGGCTATATGGGATATATTCACAGATTTTGTTAGACCTTTCCATCTGGAACTGGTGGAATTGGATCCACACCAGATCCTATTTTATGTGAAGCATCTATTATGTTGCGTCTGGTGGGGAGTTGGAGTTTCACTAGGAGGACTCTGTGAGGAGAAGGCCATGACCATGGTATCTAGACATTAGATCATTATTATCAGTAGAGCATTCATACTTAGGGTATTCTAGTAGTATAATAGGGCCATAGATCAGGTTAGTTTCATGCATTATAGATAATACTTAAGTACCAGAGTGTAGGGTCTTCAACAGTATGAGGTACTATTCTAGTATCATCCACAATAGTATTTTCATTATCTGATATAGGTGATTTACACATAATTATATATTTATCTATTGTGGAGAGTATCAGGTCATAAATTCATTATAAATATGGTGTGATGACCCTATATTCACGCTTAGAAGTACGGTCAGAGGGCATATGCCAATGAAAGTACTACACCATTGAGATTGGAAGTTTCCATTTCTTTTGGGACCTCTTTGTTCTTGAAAGGACCATGTTCAATTTTATTTTCAGGATGGAAGGTTTGATCGTATATCACACCTTTATAGACTTCTATTTCTATAGGTGGTCATTTAAATCTCCACAAGGATGGAAATTATCTATACAAGGGGGAGTGGTATTTCCATGATTATAGAGTCAGAAATTAGAATCAAAGGCTATGTGTAGTTACTGCCCATATTTCTAATATTTTCATGCAATACTATGGTTTTCTTAAGAAATATTTTCTGATTGTGGTAGATCATTTCATTGATTTAATTCCAGAATAATTTTTTGGATTACCTCCTAGGAGAGTGGTAGTGTTTTTATAGATATTATTCTAGGTGTGGATTCAATTTCCATTCTTCAATATATGAAGGGACCTGCTGATCTTCAATATCTCTAGAGAAAGTCAGAGGATCTAGATTCTAATTATTTTATATATTCCAATACATCCTCTTGGGGTTTGCCGATGCCATTCTCTAAGATGGTAGATGGAACCCTTCATTTATATCTAGATTAGTGATGTTTGAACCATCCTATGTCAATGAATAGGTATCTAGAAACTCATATTTATGATCTATTTTAGAATCATTGATGAGATAGGGTGTTCTCAAATATTGAATAGAGATCAGGTTATCATCATGATCAATTCAGGCCTTTAGTCCTATGTCATATATATTTTCATAGAAAGTATGGTTTGTATGGGTATCATGCTATTATATTCTATCTTATGAATACAACATCCATTTTATTAATCTCGATGAATATGTTCTATCATCCCTATCTAGATTCGCTTTTCGTGGTATTTTTGGTTGATATCTAGGTGAGTTAACACACTTGTAGAGACAATGATAAAAACCTTGAGATCATTTTGAACACACTATGATAGAACCAAAATTAATCTAGGATTTCTATGTTCCAATTTTGGATCGACAAAGTTTAGATATTGGGTCATATTATCTCTGAATCAAAAGTGTCTATTAACCCATACAAGGAGATTACTGTGATTTCCTAGAATCATACCAAGAACATGTTTTATTTATGGAGTTTTTTAGGGACATATACATTTTACAGGGCTTTGATACAAAACTTATCACACCATTATATGCCTATTAATGGTATTACAAATAAGGGAGTTGATTTCCTATGGTTAGGACCATGTGAGAAATCTATTTAGGAGTTAAATGGAATGCTTACATTGGCACCTATTCAAGTTCTTATAGAGAATTCCGAATCGATAAAATGTTTCATGATGCATCCATCATTGGATTGGAAGCAGTGCTGATGTAGGAGGATAGAGTAATTGTGTACATATCTTGGCAGTTTAAGCCACATTAGTGAAATTACCAAATGCATGACCTCGAGCCAGTAGTGGTTGTCCATGCCTTATTCTACTGCACACACCAATTGATGGGAGACTGATTTTTTGTTTATACACACCATAAGATACTCAAATGTATCTTTTTATACTGTGAATTGATTTTCATGCATCGAATATGGGTAAAATATATCCTTTCCATTGATTTTGAGATTTCCTATACACCTAGAAAGAGAAACACGACAGAATATTCACTTATTCGAAAAACTCAGTCACTTGACACACTAGAACCTAGTTCTGAATGGAAATTGATTGGTTTTTTAGCTGCGTCTAGAGTTTCATGATAGTCATGATTAGTCTTATCCCCCATCCTTGAAAATTACCCTTTCCCTTTTTGATAAGGTAAAGAATATGAAATTTTTAGATCCAAAAGGATTGGTTCTCTAGGAGGTCATTTCAGGAGAGTAACCACCTCTATATTGGTATATCAATAGAGATGATATTCCCTATATACATGGGCATGTTAGGGTTACTATGGATATGATAGTAGAAATGATGTTGGAGTCCCACACTTCTTAATGGGAAATTCATCCAATAATCTGAAAAATGTATCAGGATATGTGATAGCAGTACCAGTGTCCTAGGATGAAACTTCAAATCACATGATTTGTCATTACGTCTTCCACATAATGACAGGTGAAGGTGGGGTACTACAGGCCTATGTGCTTCTTAGCAACCCTCCCATTCGCATAATGGTAATGCTAAGATGTTGTTACGGATATTTTATTCATCTTACTAAGGTCACCTCAATATAGATACATGGTTTGGGAAATCATTTATGGACTAATTAAAGTATCCCACTTCCTTAATTTCTAGGATATCTTCTTAGTTGATGAGCTTGGATCAGTGTATTCCTCTTAGATCAAACAACTATATGAGGACCATCATAATATCATTTCAAATAGGGATGTTTGCTTCATGTCCTAGTTACTGTAGGAGTTTTAGAAGGCTATGGGTACATAGGTGCATCTGATCATATTCCTTCACTATCATACTAATGTTCAGATATAATAATTAATAAAGTTATAAAAGGACATTCTCTAAGTATGCATCTTTAATTTTTTCAGTTCGTTGGAGAAGAATATCCCTATCATTGATTCTCATATAATAATAGAATTAAGAAAATGATCCATAAGTCTCATTTTGAGCACTTATATAATATTCCATTCCATTCACCCATTTCCTAGATAGAGGTAGGGGAGGTAGCCCTACTAGGTCTGCATCTCATGATGTTGACTTTAGAGAAGGTTTAGTTGATTTGTAAGCATATGTATCTTCTCAGTACAGATAGAAATCATCTATTGATCGCCACCTATGAACTCTAGTGTTGGAAGTTGGGGTCATTTTTTCCAGTGGGTATCACCCATGCATGGGAATAAATGGATACCGAAGCAAGGCAATTTTTTCCTCATTACGTTAGGCCTTTTAATATTATGAAGAGATTCTAGGAGGTAACCTATTGGTTTCTACTACATTAAAGGTATTGATCCATGCTTTATTTCTTCCATGTTTCATATATTTTCCAATACCATGTAGACCTACCTCATACTTTTGGTCTTAAGGAGGTTGAGTTAGATGTTGATGCTTCATTTGAGGAGTATCATATATACATAATTGATCAGATCACAACATATCTTAGATGTCAGTCTATCCATTTAGTATAGATGTTATGGAAGAGTGATTGTGTACATCATGAGAATTGGGAGATGGAGGCCAATATAGATTCTCAGTGGCCAAATTTGTTCCCAAACAGCATTTCACTTCCCTTGGATGATAAACTAAGGGATGAGTTCTTTTTTGGGGTAAGACGGTAAGAACCTAGTTTTTACTCATGTATGGATGCTTTTAATTTTTTTCAAATCCTTTATTTTGGATGTAAACTTGATGCCTAATGAGTTAAAAGTGGTTTCATGGGTCTCTGGTTCTTATTTATAACTCATAACCCTGGCTGGGAGAAAAAATATATTAGTGACATAGTTTGGAGAAACTATAAACAACATGCTTCACAGTTACCCTTAACCATGTTGGGATTAATAGTGAGTATCAGGAGGATGCACGTTTTGAGGAAACAATGAAGTTTGGGTCGTACACCTATGCAGGATGTCTAAAAATTTTAGTATAGAAAAATCACATGGTTAGAACATGGTTTTCCTAACCATGTAGCCGAACTATGCAGGTCTCCACTTGAGGTAGTAATAAATGAAATGTTGGCACATGATTCTGACACTGATGTGGAAAAATCATGTGCCTCTCTTTATCTTGGAAAAAATAATCAATATTCCCTTAAGTAATGTTTAACCATACCGCTCATTTCCTTTTTTTCAATAGGGGTGGAGGAGAGTCACATATTCCATATTATAATCTCTCAATCCCTCTTTGATAGTTTATTGTCTTGTTCTATGATATGAAGTCCAATTCGAACCACTTCATCAAGTTGGATGCACATTGGTAGGAACTCAATTCAACTTGAGTCATTCTTCATTACCCCACTACTCAACATTTTTATTTAGATGTAGAATCATATGTCCTATTTTTATGGTGCTTATCTATTCTTCATATTTCTTCCAATATAGGCCAAACTAAAGGATGATACTAGAGTAGGAAAGTGCTATGAGTATACAATAATCGGTCTGTGACTTGTATCACATGTCTCCCCATTTTATAAATTTTAATCATTGTGCGTAGGTCAATTTCTTCAGGCATTGCCTCTTTATTTTTTATGCCTTTATTATATTCAATAGATTTATGTTTTAAGACCCTTGTTACATATTTCATCCATCATTGCAGGTTATGATCTCAACATTGACTATCTCACGTATTGTATTTCCATAATAATTCCAATTTTGGTTTCTTATGTTGGTGTGATAAACCATTCATATGTTATATGGATTGACCATTTTAATGCTAATATTTCCATTCATAAAATAAATTAATGATTTGAAATATTATCCCTTGTATAAGAAAATGTAAACTAACCCTTATAAGGTAGGAGTTCCTGATTAATAAATGAATATTTTAAATGTAATTGGCTATTATTTTATATATATCTCTTGGCATATTTAAATATAACTAAATGGTTTGGTTTCAAGTTTGTATCAACCCTTTCCATGTATATTGGATGTTAGTGGAGTAAACCAAATGAATGGATTGTAACATATATGAACTAATGAATGGGAACATGATTTTTTAGCCTTTTCACTGGTAATAAAGGGAAAGGAATGTACCAATTGACTACCTAAATAGAATAACTATTATGTGAAATAATTCATTAAAAGAATCAAGTATATGGTGCTTAGTACATATGGGCCTATTAATTATTATAGGGGTGTTCTAACTCAAGATAGAATTGGATTCCTAACAGAATGCACTATGAACTCATGGACTGCATTATGATTCAAGGATGATGGTTTCCAAAGGCGAGACCTACCTTGAAACCTAATAATTATCTACCATTGGATGTGTTTTATGGACTGTAGGATCCCTCCATTATCCTCCAAATCATTTTTTTCACATTTTCTAAATAAACCACTTTTTGGATTAGTGGGAACCTCACAACCACAATTCCTCATACAACCCAATTACCAAGCCCCCATACAGAGAAACTCAAATACAAATGTCAAAATTAAAGATAACAAGAAAAATGAAACCAAATGATCATGTCACAAACGCCATAAAGATTAAAAATGTGAAAAACAAACCAAGAACTGTCACGCCACCTCAGGATCAAACATCACATGGCAAGATGAAACCTTGCAGTAGCCTCGAGCCCACCTCAAACCATCAATACTGCCACTGGCCACAAATCTCTTTTCAAGATTCAAATTTCAAAATGAAATTGCAATCTTCCTCATCACATACCAACATCAACAGACGGACGCAACTAGCAATGCCACCGGCAAAGAAATCATGTCACCTTGCCATCCTCGAACCAACACAGTGGGAAACTCGAGCCAACACCGTGATCCCAGAAACACCATTGCGACGATGAAAAACCCATAACAAAAAACCAACAATATGGAATCTGAACAAACCGAAGGGACTCAACCAATGAAGATGATCTGCCGAGAACCCCATCGATCACAAAAAGATCACCTCCCAGAACGTCCTGCAAACCACAACTCCAGACTGACTGGGAGAGGAGCTATGGAATTCTGAAGCCAGGGAATATCGGAAGCAGCTGGTGAACTCAACAACGAGTCATCACCCACACCAGGAATCAAACACCACTGAGCATCCATGATTGACGAAGGTCAAGCGACAACCCTCCTTGAGCCACGCCCTTGACCGGATTCACCTTCTTCATCACACTTTCCAATGATAACCCACCATTAATTGTTCCATCAAACTTCAAAACACATCACCAAAGACACCATTAACCTTTCCATCCCCATGTCACCATCGAATCAAACCAATCCCCAGAGCTATCATCGAGGTCTCATGAATACGGTACAAGAACAGGAGCTCGGGAAGCAGAACCCACACAAAGAGCAGAGGAAAAGGAGAGTACGATGATAAAGAAGGAACCACCAAACGCCATCTCCGACACAACCCCAAACCCCCAAAGCTCCATCGTGACAAACCATCATGGGGTTTTGATACAATGTATTAGGTGATATGAGTAGCGAAGACAGCATTCAGAGCCCTGAAAAACAACAATAAAAAGGTGAAACATGCCACCGAACACCAACAAAACACAATCCTAAACTACATGAGCGCCATCGTATAAAACCAAAAATGGGGTTAAAACACGACGGATCTAGCGATAAAAGCAGAAATGCAGTGTTTGATGTCGTCGAAACACTGGAAAAACAGTGCCGCCAGTGAAAATGGTGAGGGAATGGGGGAGGAGAGGAAGTACAGAAAATCACTCACCATCAGAGGGACGACGACTAGGGAGAAAAGGAAATGGGGCAGAGAGAAGCGTCGTCCTAGAGAGGAAACCCTAGAAGACGCCATGCAGAGTGCGAGGGAGAGGACCAGGGTAGTGTGGCACCATCTTCACCATGGATACCTCCATTATCATTATAGGATGACTTGTATAAACTTTTTGGATCGAACGTGACATCTACATACATGTGGTACCATGGATACACCCATTGGGACTAGTAATTATATACCAATTTTACATAGGATATGTTCCTTAGACTTTGTTATAATTATATTATAGTGGAATAACAGGGTAGATTCCCATTGGATTACAAGAAACCACCCTTCGATAGGCTATAGGTTATCACTAAGTTAGATCAACCCCTGAGTTCAGGGATTCCATGGTTATTAACTTGGATCCTCATTATTATTTTGATCATTATTGGATGCCTTATTATATATTGGATCCTTCAATGTTACTATCATGATATGATATAGATGCTGGTTATACCTCACATTGATTATTATGTAATCCATAATAAGTTAGTGAATTAATTGATCTCTTGTTCAAAGACATTACCAGCTAAAGATGAAGTAGGTATCTATGTATTTACATTGTTGAGGTGCTTTATATTTATATAAACCTACATAGTGTTAATTTTCTTTTCATAGACTTGGTGGTACAGAAAATAGAGAAAATTTTTTCATAACTAAAAATATGTTTTTAAATTATTTAATCCCTACAAATTAAGAAATGTGTGCTTATTTGTATCATTTTATGATTTTTGGTGAGTTTTGTGATTAAGAGTCCAAATTGGTTTATTTTGGACATTTCACAGTTTTCTATTGACTCTGTATTTCAAGAATAACTCCTACAGTTCTGATCTAATTCTTGTGATTCGTTTTTTAGGATTTATATGTTCATGGGACGCAAATTATTCTTTCATACAAGATCAAATTCGAATTCCCACATACCAAAATAATTTGACTTATTTGAAGACTTATTCTGGTTTTAGAATGTGCCATGCCTCATTCAAAGTGGCATACATCGGGATAATAACCATCAAATGGGATAATTATAACTATTTTTTACAGCTGAATCAAATGGAATGCACAAAATTAAAATTCATGATGAAATAATTTCATTAATTATGCCCCTGAATCGGTCAATGTCGGTTTGGTGGAATATTGATTGGAAGCCAAAAAATACAGGTCTAGTAATTTGCCCATAACTCATTCAAAATGGATCCAAATACTCTAAAAATTAAAGGGTAGATGTCCAACTCCATTAATCATAGATTTAAAGAAAGGACCACCGCATGATACGATCATCTATAAGTAGAACCTGAACTATCATTCTGGATGCCAGATTCGAGAAGAGAAAATTTCTATTCTTTCTTTTCACACTATATTTATTCTTTTTTTGTAATACCTTTATATTCCCCATTATTCTCAATTACCATTTCTATGGTGTTGTAAACATCTAAAGTGATTTTGAAATGATAGGTATTCTATTTTTATAATTATTGAGTTCATGTATATGATTGAATAAAAACTCTCTATCTTCTGAGAAGTTGTTTTCAAATTCTAATTACATTATTTATTATCTTATGTGATGGAATTCGATTTTATATTCTTTTTTATTATTTAATTAATAAATGATCATTTTTATCCCTCCACTAGGTTCTGGTATATATTCTATATAATAACATTAGAGCTTAGTGGTGAAGTACCAAGTGATAGCTAATACCTGTGGGAGAGGTGGTGAATATTCTTGATTATTTAGGACAAACAATACCGATTGGGAATTTACTAAGTCAATTATGGGTATTCAATAAAACTCTATCACACACCGGAAGGAGTGTAGAACAAGCTGGAATTTTGTTATGGTCTATTATTATCATAACCATTTGACCAAAGAAGCAAGTTGAAGAGATTGTGGAATCTCACTTAAAATTGACTTACTAGAAGAGAATTGAAGGAAATGGAATGAGGATAGAATTGAAATTAGATAACTGACCCCAAATTAATCTCCATCTCATATAATTGTTTAAAATCACTTCTTTTATAACTTTTATCTTAATTACTTTCCTTTATTTAGTTTCTTTATTATCATTTAAAAATCAAAAAATTTCCAAAAAAAACAACCTCACTTTTTCTCTAATTTTAAGTTGACAGCTTGATTGTGTTGTGATCCTCTCTGAATGAAACTTTGGTTAATTACTATACTACATTTTAACTTAGTAAAATATTTTTTCCCCATCCCATGAGAGGCTCATGTAAAACATGGAGCTATTTCCAGTGAGGCAGCACCAACATTTTTTTATTTCATGACTATAAGTACAAACCCTAACCCTTCCCTCATAAATCTATAAATTGAGAGAACCATGTTGAATAGACTTATAAACATTAATTTTAAATCTTAATTTGAGGAAATTTATCTTGTAGACACGAGTGAGCCCTCAAGTGTTCACTCTGAGCCTGTTGTCATGGCGGAAAATCAAAACCAAACATTTAGAGACCTTTGTGAACCATAATTCCTTAATCAAAACAATATAATTTCCATGATAGTGTTATAAAATTATTTTTATATGAAACCTAAGTTGATTCCATTTCTCCCAAAATTTTAGGACATTTTAGGTGAAGACCCAAACAAACATGCGAAAGATCTCACACATGTATTCTCTACTTTCAAACCTGAAGAAGTAGCTAAGGAGCAGGAAGAGTGGAAGACATTCCCATTATCATTAGAAGGATATACCAAAGAATGGTTGTATGGATTAAAAAAAGGATATGTGAATGATTGGAATTACTTAGTAAGATACTTCATTCAAAGATTCTTCCCACCTCCAGGAGCACATCCATCAGAATAGAAACATATGCCATCAAACGGTCATCTAGAGATACTCTTTATGAGTACTGGGTGAGATTTAAGAACATGTGTGCCAGCTTCCCACATCAAGAAATATAGGAGAATCACTTTCTATACTTTTGTTATCAAGTTTTTCTGGAAAGTGATAGAAAACTTCTATATTCATCATCTGGAGGTAAATTTATTGACAAGTCACTATAAGAATTCAAGGGATTGATTGAGAGAATTTCTCAAAACATCCAATAATTTGGTACAACAGGTACTGGAATAAGAGGTATTCATGAGGTAAGAACTTCTTATACATCACCATTATTAGAAACTAATATTGAAGAACTAACTAGTTTGGTGGGATAGATGGCCTTGAATCAAGTGGGTTACCAATATGCACCAACTAAGGTATGTGGTTTATGCTCATCACCTAATCATTTCATTGACCAGTGTGCTGAAATATGAGGAATGCACAGTTGCACAGAAGCCTTTCAGCCAATGAAGTTTTAGAAAAATCAAAGATGGGGAGAGCCTAGCCAAGTCCCATGTGGATTTTGAAATTAGTATAATAAAGCTATATCCCCGTATCAAAATCAATTCCAAAACAAACCCCCATTCCCAAATCAATTTCAAAACCCCGCACCATTTCAAAAAAATAAATTTTATAACCATCCTGTTACTGACAACCATACACTTTAAAGAGACCCTTTGAGAAACCATATACTAGTGCCCAACCTCTAATTCAAATCTAACAGCCAAAATCTGAGATTGATAGGCTAAAAATACCATAAAATTTTTTTCCAACTAGTTAAAAAGTATTATGGAATTACTAACCAAAAATCTAGGAAAAATCATATACCAAAAAATCCCTAACCCAAAAGATAATATCTACATAAAAACAACAAGAAGTGTAAATGAACTCCCACCACCACCATCCCATTAACCTAAAACAAGACCACTTGTGTTAAGGGATAATGAAGTTATAAATTCAAAATATTAATATAAAATGCACCGTGAAGAAGAGATGAAAGGGGAGGAGGAAAAGGATATTAAGAGGAATAAACGACAAGAAGCACCATTTAAATGTAAAAATGGATAATATAGAATTACCCTTACCATTCCCATCAAAGATGATTGAATAAAAGATGTTATTGGAATAAGCGCTTGAAAAATAAATTATGTGCACCTTCTAGAATGTTGTAATCAATATCCCCATACTTTAATCCCTCAAAAAAAATTCAAAGTATGATTATTTTTTGAAGGATCTTTGAACAGATAAGGGGATACTTCAAGGGAATGAAAGGATAATCCTAGGAAGGAGTGTCTTAGCCCTTATCACCCCATAGTTTCCAACCAAATGTCATTATCCAAGGATGTTTTCCATTCTATGCACCATTGGTTCATTAAATTTCTCTAATTATTTGTGTGATTTATGTGATTACATTAATATATTTCTTCAATCAGTATACACTTCATTGAAGATGTGACTTGAACCCCAAAAGAGGGGTGGTCTAGCTTGCAAACATATCCACAGTTTTCTCAGAATGAGTTTTGATGATTGTCTAGGTGAATGTCAAATATCTATTATTCCTAGCTAATTTCTATATGCTAAATATGGAGTATGGTAGGACCCCATCCCACTCACCCATCATTTTGGGGAATAATTTATTAAAAACATCCAAAATCATCATCAATGTCCACGAAGGGACCCTCCCCATAGAGTTTAGAGATAAAATTATCCACATCAACGTTTTGGAATCCACGAGGTACCCATCTAATGATCACTCCCACTTTGCACTCTCCCATGAAGTTGGTACAAACCCCATTAAAAAATCAGTTATTTTCCATGAATTCTTATCCTTATGAGAGACTTTATCCACTAATGATATAACCGAACATGAGGATACCCACACTCCTATAGATTCTGTTTTCATATGGGGGGAATAGGTAAAATATAATTTATTTGATGATATGTTAAATGATAAAGATGATGATATGATTTATTATGTGCAAGATTTCTCTAGCATCCCGGATCTTGATGCTGCTAAAAGGTTCCCAGTACCTAGTTGTCCACATGGCCTCAAGTGACTTTCCCCAAATTCCAGAGGCTGCAGACTAGAAGTGAGGTCCTTGGGTGTGACAATGGAGAAATTGTGACCACATTCGAAGAGTGTAACACATATGAATATATAATAACAATAGTGGAAACAGTAAAAAATAAGGAACTAAAGTAAACAATGGACGACTGATAGGTAAAGATATCTAGAAGGCATATAACATTAGAATGATGAAGCATGTCACATGTTCTAATAATGCAGTGAAAAAAAGATACTTTGTTATAAAATACAAGACAACAGTAATGTACAACACTATAAAATGTAACACAACCGCATCGCAAGCCTTTGCTTGGTCCCATGCTCTCCTATTCCTAAAAAACAATCAAATACTTGTATAAGAAGCCTTTCCCCTATTGAAACCTACATCGATATATTCTATTTAGACTAAAAAACATGACCCAAAAAAGGTTTGAGAAATAAATACCATTAGGAAACCACCAAAGGTCTATGCAAATATGTTCGTGAGTACATGCAGCAGTAGTGTACAATAATGAAAGCATTAAATTAGGATGTACTCCAATGTATGAAATACTTCAAGTCTTGTTTGATTTATACAATTCATGTTCATTAAGGTATTCAATTACATTGAATCATATGTTCTTGGAATCCATCCATGACTAGTCAATCCCCTATTCAAGAAAACACATCATATACCTCAGTAGACAATCTGTCAAGTAAAATTAAAATACAAAACAAGCTTGTGATTTATCCCATCAAAGGTTTCATAAGTCATTACAGTAGTCAGGACTCAGTTCAAAACCTTTCCCTCAGGCATTCCGCAGACACAAAAAAAAATTTCCCACATGAAATTTCTCATAGGCATAACAAAACATAGCCCATAGGTACAAGAAACCTTGCCCACAGGCATGAAAAATCTCTTCTTGCGGGCAGAATATTTTAACAGAGCCAAGACTGACACATAATCAATTTGGCATAAGTCAACACATGCATTCATTGAACTGTTACATGGTTAACAAGGAAACAATTCACATTGGTAGGCATTTAACTAGCCAATTCATTTAAAATAACCCATAATAGGGAAAATAGAGGCATAAACCCTATTATCCTAAGCCAAAAGGCCCAACAATAGTTATCCATGGGAAACACACCCTTGGGGTGGCCCTTAATCAAAACAAGCATTCCAACCATGATTAAATTCATTTAATTAATCACCTAAAAATCCATAGGCATTAACTTGGGTCAATGTCTCTACAAAGCGACACCCCAAACATGGTTGTGCGGCATAAAAACATAGATAAACAACAATACATTAAGCAATAAGCACGAGACCACCTACCTCGTCATGTTATGAATATCCTTGTCTAGACTTGAATTCCAATTCAATATATGATAGTATAAATCTATGAAATAATGATATTCACTCAACCATAAATAACATATTCATGAACAAAAATCTCCAAAAACAGCTCAAGAGAAATCAAGAGCTTAATGATTGGGTTCAAACAGGACTAAAAGTCATTGATTCTGAGTTTAGTTGATGAACCGAGAAGGGGTTGAAGCTTTTTCACTCCCCTTGAGTTCCCCTGGAAAGCCATCTATCCAAATGATTGATGAAAGAGGTTAATGACCAATTTAGCATAAATACAAAAAGTACACAGTGTGCAAGTCTATATACATGGATTGCATATCATTTAATTGTCCAATTGGAATTTTAATTTCATCGACCTACTTTTTAGGGCCTACCGACATGACTACACGGTATATACAAGGATGTACACAAAATTTAGTTGGTTTTACCCCTTCCCCTTTCTAATACGCCCAAAATCAATGTATTCCCTTCATACACAGACATACTGCATGGTGTGTTATTGGTAGTACACAACGTGAAGCCCCGGATTCCAGTAGTTTCCCCAAATTTTCAATGATTCCACGAAAACAACTCAAAGGAAAAATAAAAGAAGAAACTATACCTCAATGGACGAACTAGGTTCTTAAAAAATTCCCCCTTTAAATAGATTTGTCCGAAAATTTCTCATCCAAGGGTGGTGAAAGAATATCTAAGAATAACTCTAACCATTGAGCTCGTACATCGAACTCCCTCTCCCAAGTCTCATCCTATACTCGGCCATGCTACCATGGTACCCCTACAAGAGGAACTAAGCAGCCATAAAAAAACATCATGATCCTATCAACTATACGAATTATATTCTCCTGAAATGATACGTCAACATAAATCTGAACCTCCTCGGGCAAAAAAAATGTGAGATGGGTCTGAGTGATAGCGGTGTAGCTAAGATACATGGAAGACATCATGAATGGTGCGGTACGTTTGAGGTAACCGTAACTGATATGAAATCAACCCAATTTCTCATAAATCTAAAATAGTTAGATATATATTAGTGAAATATTACCCTATATTATTATTATCTTGTTTTGCAACCTTGGTGAGACACTTAGGAAGACTCAATCCTAGACCTCGATCTCCAAAGGTCGTATTTGGTGATCGACATAGTTTTTTTGATGAGACTGCAAAGTAGACATTCGTCTCTAAATAAAGTGGACCTACTCAGAAGTATCATGCATGAGACATGGTCCCAATGAGGATACCTCACCTAAGTCTAACAAGAAAATGAAAGAATGACATATCCTACCATATAAAGCTTCATATGGGGACATCTATATAGTCTTCTAAAAACTGTTATTGTAAGAGAACTCGACCAGAAGAATATGATTATCCCAAGATCCCCAAAAATCTATGACACAAGCATGAAACTTCTCCTCTAGAACTTGTATCATACTCTTTGACTAGCCATAAGTCTAAGGGTGGTATGTAGTGCTCAGAAGCACCTATGTCCCCATCGCCCTCTGAAAACTCTACTAGAAATTGGACATAAATCAGATATCCCTATCTGAAATGATTGAATGAGGGACCACATGAAGTTGTACCACCTCTTGTACTTACAACATACCAATCTGATTAACACTAAAGGCCTTTTGATCGATAGAAGTGAGAAACCATCATAAGCTTATCAAATATGACTGACATAGTGTCGTTACCTCTAGAAAACCTTGGTAACCCCTTCATGAAATCCATCACGACATCATCCCATTTCCACTATGGAATACGTAACTAATATAATTCTCATCTGGCCATGGATGCACCTATTTCACCTTCTAATAGGTGGAACACCTCATAATAAAACCAGTTACTTCTCACTTTATACTCATCCACCAGTACTAACATCATAAGTCACTGTACATCTTAGTGTATCTGGGATGAACTTCCCAAGATGAAGTAGGAAACTCTCACCTAAACTCCTCGCATAAATCCCCTAGAACATTAACACATCCACAGGTATGCAGAACATCATCCTCGCCTATCGTTCATCTGGGAGGAGTGTCCTCACCTGCCACACTCTCTTATAGAACTAGGACTTCAGAATCTGATAGCTACCTCATCCTCACTCAGTCCAGTAGGGTAGAGGTAACAACCAAAGATGAATGATAATTCTATACCTAACCATGGTTCACCTCTAAATGAATATTGGAAAACAAATCCATAAGATACCACTCACCACTAGCCTCAGGAACTACTTATATTCGAATCCTCATACCCAATGCGTCATCCACTGCATTTCCTTTTCCATGTGTATATGAAAGCTCAAAATAGAATGAATTGACATATTCCAACAACCTTCATTGTCTTAGATTAAAATCATTCTAATTAAAGATGTATTTTATATTTTTTTGGTCCATGTACACCACAAAAATTCTCACCCAATAAATAATGTCTCCAATAACGCAAGGCATAAACAACTATAGCTAACTCGAGATAATGTGCTGGGTAATTATTCTCACGTGGCCTCAACTACTAAGACCCGTACGCAATAACTAGACCCCCCCTACATAAGAACTACTCACATCCCAATACATGATGCATCACATTACATAGTGTAAATCTTTCACGACATTCATAATGTCGGTGTTGGATCTGAAGTCAAACATCCCTTCAACTCTTGAAAGTCCACGTCACAAGAATCTAACCACTCAAACTTCACACCATTCTTATTCAAGACCATCATCGGTGCAACTGAGAATGACAATTACTGTATAAAAATCTTGTAGTAACCATCTAGCCCTAAGAAACTCCGAACCTCAAAAATGTTCTTGGGATGCTCCTAGGTAACCCCTACTCTCACCTTCTCTTAGTATACTAATACACCAATCTATGAGATGACGTGACTCAGTAAGTGAATCTATTCCATCTAGAAGTGGAATTTTGCGAGCTTAGGATATAATTGATGTTCTCTTAGTGTATTAAAAATGATACCAATATGCTTGGCATGGTCATATAGGTTGTCAGAATACACCAAGATATCATCCATGAAAACCACCACAAAAGAATCTAGTTAAGGATGGAACATCATGTTCATCAGCGCCATGAAAACTACTGGTGCATTCATGAGGCCAAAGGGAATAACCAAATAATCATATAGACCATGCCTGCTATGAAACATGGTATCAGATATGATAGTAGTTCGATCATGTACCTGGTGATATCCTGACATTATGTCAATATTCGAGAACACCTGAGCTCCTCAAAGTTGATCAAACATATTTTCTATCTGTGGGATGGGATATCGGTTTTAACCATCAACTGGTTTAGTTTCTCGTAGTCTATGCATAGCCTAAGGGTATCATCCACCTTTTTCACAAAAATAACTAGTCGAACCCCAAGGAGAAGTACTGGGTCCGATAAAAGCCTTAGATTCTAGATCCTCCAACTGCCTCTTGAGCTCTTGAAACTCTATCATAACCATCCTGTAAGGAGGAATGGATACCGGTGCAGCTCCTCACACAAGTTCAATAGTGCACTCCACCTCTCTGACTGGAGGTAAACTAGATAAGTTGTCTCAGAAATGTACCTGAAATGAGAAACCATGTGAGGGAAATTTTTCAAACATGTTCCTAGATCATCTAGATACAAACTCACAATCTGGGATGTTATCCCACCCACCTTATTATTCTCAAGTCCATATCGTCTTTCCTGGACATCACATTCACACTTATTTAGAAACACTCCATCCTCTGCTAATGTGAAACTCACTCTGCGACAATGGAAATCAAAAAAAGATCTAAAATAAACCAACCTATCCATTGTGAGAATGAAATCAAATCTTGTCATCTATAAGACATAGAGTTTCTATAAGAAGCGACACCCACCAATCTCAAGGGGGAACTCCTTTCACTTATGCACACAAATTTTTCTAATCCCTAATGGAGTTTCTAGTATCATAACTTAGAAAGTAGTATAAAAATAGAGCCTAAGGCTCTCCATAAAGTCCATATATATATAACCATGCATAGAACTAATATCAAAAGTGATTAATATAAGATACAAGTGACAAGGATAATATTTCTAATAGTAGAAGGTCCAGGATCCTTCTTTTGTTGGGTCTATTGAATTGCATATGTCTAACATGCATCGTGACTCTGTGACATAGCCTGGATACCATGAGCTGACCCGCCTTGTTTTTGCTGCGATCTTGGGGTCTGGATACCAAATCCACGACCACCAACTTGGCCGGAATGCCCTAACAAATTCTAGTTTTCAGATTGGTGACAAGATACTAACCCTGCTCTTACAAGTGGAGTCTGTATAGAACCTATCACCTAGACACTGGTGGAAATTCACTACAGTAGATTTGTAGATGGAAAATGATTCGGCAATCTCAACCTCAACTGGGTCCCTTGGGCAGCAGGGTCTATTGTTCCCAACCTTTCCACACTGGTAGCACCTCACCTATCAACAAGAGAAATGTTATGGCTACTACTTTCACAGTGAGAGAACTCTACATGACACATCCTCTTATTGGTTGAGACTATACCCGAAATTGGTGTCGAACCGCCCTAAATCTCCCCAATCACTTCCCATATATTTTGATTTGTTATCAGCACAAGATTCACAATAGTAGTGTCAAAAGGAAACCTTAAGACATTAACATGTGATAGAATATGAAACTTGAGACCATCCTCAAATCATATAGCTTTTGATATGTCATCACCCAACAGAATAGGTGTGAATCATTGAAGCTCAATAAACTGTAAAGAATAGTTCATAATTGATAGTGTTCCCTTCTCCAGGTGTAGTAACTCCTAGTCTCGGTCAACCCTTAGCCTCTTGGAAAAATAATAATCATAGATGATTGCCTGAAAGCTATCATATGTCATATCCCAATGACACCCTTCTTGAGTGATAACATCACAAAATCTCTTGGCAGAAGCACACATCATATATGTCACCTCTTGAACCTCCTCTCAAGAGGCATATAGGTATGGTTGAAGATAGTCATCGCTGATTCTAGCCCAAATTACACAACCTGTGGTCAGTTATCCCCTGAAAAAGTAGGCGAATGGTACTGCGGGAATATACACATTAGATCTACCATAGATGTGGCAACCTGCAGTGCACCCTAAAAGGTTTTCTTGAACCTCACAAAATGATCATAGATCTATGAATCTGCACCTATGTCCATTATAACAGCTGGTTCCATAGCTAGAACAACTGGAGGTTCTATCAGTATCCCATGGACTACTATTTGTTGAGTATGATAATCGCTGCTCTCTAGGAATACAGCTCTTGATCGTCGTGGTGGCATGACATTACAAGGTCAAGAACATGCCTTAGTTTAAGCTCATCATCATGGTTTACCATAAAATAGTTCCAAAAAAGGAAAATTCCATCAATGTTTGGAAAAAAGGGACTATAGAGCATGTTGACAGAATACACGGTGTGTACCCTTATATTGTCACATGGTCGTGTTATATCGTTATCTTGGGTGTGTATCAATCCCAGGAACAGAACGTGCACCATGCACACCTGGAATGTACACATGTCTGGTATCCTGGCATTATACTACCACATAGCTAGGTCCACATGAGTTCTTCAAGGGTAGGCTAAATGACATGTGCCGAAAGAACACGACATGTTCTGATCAGAACTCAGCCCATGTTTCTTCTCTCACATGGCCTATTACATGGTCATATAGTACATGGTGTGTACATAAAGTACATGGAATATATATAAGAAAATTTATTCTTCCCCAAATAAGAGCCACACAAGGCATGTTTTCATAGAACCACATGTTGTGTTGGCTGGGTTACCTAACAGTAGGACTCAGAAACTTCCCTGGATCACTTGGTTTGGAAAAAATAAGCCACACTATGTAAAATTCTGATCCACGAGAGGCCATACTCCCTGGGAATAAAATTTTGGCACCCATACATAACATAACATTACACAATTGAATATGAATATGCTAAATCATGATCCACAAAATTCTGGCCCATGATGGCCCACACACATCAAGAACCAAAGTTTGGCATCCATTAAATCCAAACCATAGTACATACCAATGCACCTATCACAAGAGTACACATATCTGTCAAGGTACTATAAAAAACAATAATTAGTAATGCACCCAAAATGGAATGGTAAGTATTCATGGAATGTGATTTTTAACATGTTCCTATAAGATGCATGATATGGTATACTCTCATATCATCAGTTTGAAACAAAGTTGAACCAAAATAACATAAATACTAATAGCACAAAACAAGTTTTTCACCCAACAATGAAATTGAATCAACTACAATACCTCAAAATCCAAAAGAACAATTTATTTAGAGGCAGTTTAGATTTTTTTTGATACACAGGGTAGCTAATATTGGGAATATCTAATTAACAAATTCCATTTCCATTACATCTTCAAAAAATAGTAAAGTAAACTAGAAAATAAAGTCCAATAATATCACTTTGTAACTTCCTAGATCTGGAAACCGCTAAAAGGTGCCCCATACCCGGTTGGACACATGGACTCAACCACATTTCCCCAAATGAAAGAGGGCATCGAATAGTAGTGAGGGCCTAGGGTGTAATTGTGGAGAAACTATTCCATCATTAGAAGACTGTAACACATCATAATAAATAATAACAATTGTGAAAGCAGCAAACAACATGAAATTGAAGTAAACAACAGAAGACTGATAGGTAAAGATAACCAAAATAAATATAACATCATAATGATGTAGGATGCCACATTTTATAAGAAAAAATTGAAAAAAGATACCATGCTATCAATTACAATACAATACTAAGGTACAAAAATACGGAATGAAACACAAGAGCATCACAAGCCTTTTCTCAATCCCATGCACTCTTCCTGCTAATCAGCAATCAAATTCTTGTATATGAATCCTTTCCCATATCAACACCTGAAGCAATATATTTTTAGGCCAAAAAACATGACCCATACAGGGTGTGAGAAATAAATCATAGTAGGCAACCCCCAAAGGACTGTGCCAATATTTCAGTCAGTACATGCAGTAGTAGTGTATAATAATTAAATCATTAAACTAAGAAGTACTCAAAAGTAAAAAATCCTACAAGATGTTTTACATTTATATTATTCATGTTCATTAAGTAATTGAATCATAAGTTCTTGGGATCAGACCATGACCTGTCAATCCCCTATTCAAGAAAACACAGCAGATACCACAACAGGCAATCTGTCAATTAAAACGAAAATTAAAACCAAGCTTGTGATTTAGTTTAGAAGACGTGTCATATGTCATTACAATAGTTAAATATAAATTCAAAACCTTTCTCTCAGGTAGTCCACAGTCATAAAAAATTCCTTCCCACTTGAAATTTCCCACAAACATAACAAAACATTTCCCACAGGCACACAAAACATTGCCCATAGGCTTGAAAAATATTTTCTCATAGGCTAAAAAATTTAATAGGTCCAAGACCGATATATAAGGAATTTAGAATAAGGAAACACATGCATTATTTGCACTATTACATGGTTAATAAGGAAACAATGTACGTTGGTAAGAATTTAATTAACCAATTCATTTCAAACTACCCATAACAAGGAAAAAATATGCATAATTTTGGTTATATTAAGACAAAAGGCCTAACAACAATTATCTAGTGTAAATTCACCCACGGGGTGGCCCTTAATCAAAAAAATCAGTCTCAACATGCTTAAAATCATATAATTAATCACCTAAACATCCTTATGGATTAACATGGGTTAATTTCTCAACAAAGAGACACCCCAAACAAGGGCGTGCAACACAACGTCACATATAAACAACTTGAAATTAAGCAATAAGCACAAGACCACTCACCTTGTCATGGTATGACTCTCCTTGTCCAGCCTCAACTTCCAATTCAAGCTAGAATGGTATAGAACTATGAAATGAGTATATTAACTCAACCATAAATAACTTATTCTTGAATAAATATAACCAATAACATCTCAAGAGTAATCGAGAGGTTACTTATTAAGTTCAAATGAGACTAACAGTGGTTGATTCGGAGTTCATATGATCAACTAGGAAGGGGTTGAAGTTCTGGCACTCCTCTTGAGTTCCCCCAGTGATCCTTCTATCCCAATGACGTGATAATGAGGATAAAAAAAATTATAAGTGAAAAACGCAATTTAAATGGCATGTAAGTGCATATACATGGTGTGTATATAATTTAACAATCCAATTGGTAGCTGAATCTCACTAACTTAATTTTTGGGGCTTTCTGAAAAAACTACACATCCTGTACTAGGGAGAAAATGGTTTGTAGTTTGTTTTCACTCGTTTCCTCACTGAAATTCACAAATACCATGTATTACCTTCAAACACGGACATACTACATGGTGTGTTCTTGGGTGTAACTGGTGTGTAACCCTTGATTCCATTTTTTGCCCAAATTTCCCTAGTTTTCTCAAAAACAACTCACTAGAAAAAGAAAAGAAGAAATCGTACCTCAAAGGAAGAACCAGGTTCTTACAATGTCTACCATTTAGAAGTGGGGAGACTCAAATTAATTTCATCCCTTGACCAACCCCAAGATTTGTAATTAAAACCACTCCTTGCTGATTTAAAATATATTCACCTTATGAGGTGCCATAAATTATCAGTGATAATTGCTAATAATTTGCCTGAAACCCCCAAATAAATTAAATTGAGATTTTGAGAGAGAATGTCCATAAAGTAGAGTGTTTTTTAGTTTATATACAAGGAATAAACCCAAAAATATGCTCACATAGAATTATAACCAAGGGATATTCCAAACCTATCAGACAACTCCAAAGGAGGCCAAACCCCACCCTGATGGAGGTTTTGTAAAATGAGATCGAGAAGCTATTAGAAGACACGATCATCTATCCCATTTTAAATTCACAATGGGTTAGACCCATCCATGTAGTTCCAAAAAATCAGCCTAACCATTGTGAGGAATGAGAAGAATTAATTAATCCCTATAAGAATTCAGAATAGCTGGAGAGTGGGGATAGATTTTAGGAAGTTGAATCTGGTCACTAGAAGTGATCATTTTCCAATCTCCTTCATTGACCAATGTTAGAGTGATTGGTAGGGAGAACTCATTATTGATTTATGGATGGATTATCAGGTTATTTCTTGGTATCTACTACTCCTGAGGATCTAGAGAAGACTATCTTTACGTGTCCCTTCAGCATTTTTTCATACAAAGGGATGCCATTTGGATTGTGTAATGCTCCAAGTACATTTCAGAGGTGCGTGTTAAGTATTTTTTCTAATCATATTAAATATTAATTGAAGGTTTTCTTGTATGATTTCATAGATTTTGGACACTCAATTGACCATTTTTTTAAAAATATGTAAAAGTTTTGAATAAATTCCCTAAAAAGAATCAGGTTTTGAATTTTGAAATGTGTCTGTTTAGTAGAGGAATTGTTATTGGGAACTTTAGAGTTAGACAAATCATAAACTTTAAGTCTTAAATTATTTGCCTTACCTAACTTGTGTGAAGTATGTTAGATAATTTTTAGGACTTGCAAGATTATACGAGATGTTTGTCTAATATTTCAATAAGATTTATTTCCCTCTATCTATGTTACTTTTGAAAGATGATGATTTTGATTTCCATAGTGCATGTAGGGAAGACATTGATGAGTTGAAGAGGATATTAATTACACCACCTATAATGCATCCACCAAATAAAGAAGAACCATTTGAGTAGTTTTGTGATGCTTCAAACCAATCAAATGGATTAGTCCTTTCTCGGAAAATTGAGGGGAGGTCGTAATTCATTTCATATTCCTTAAGAACCAAAGATGATTACCAATTCAACTACACAACAATAGAAAAATAAGTTTTAGTAGTTTTCTTTTCCTTAGGAGGATTTAGATCATATCTACTTGGAACTAAAGTCACAATGTTTTCAAATCAAGCTACTCTTAGGTACTTGATCAAGGAAGAACATGCTAAAATGAGGTTATTGAGATGGATGTTATTACTATAGGAGTTAAATATAGAAATCATAGTCACGAAGGGATCTTAGAACCGAGTTTCTGATCACATAAGTAGACTACCCAACACTGATAAAGCAGAAATTCGAGATATAGAACCATTGAATGGACACCTTCTAGGAGATCAGTTGTACTTTATTGATTGAGATGTTCCTTCGTATGATTATATGGTATATTATCTGGTAACATCTTAGATCCCATATCATTTAAATTCCCACAAAATTAAAAATGTCAAATTTGAATCTAGATATTACATCCAGGATGATACATTTCTTTGGAAGATTTGCAATGACCAATTTATAAGAAGATGTTTTCCAGAAAGTGAAATTCATTATGCCTTTTTTTTGTCACACTTTACCTTCTGTAGTACACTTTGGACCTTATATGGTAGTATGGATTGTTTTATAATTTGGACTTTACTAGCCCACCATTATTAAAGATGCTCATGAATATTGCAATATGTGTGAAAAATGTCAGTTTTCTAGAAATATTTCAAGGAGAAAAAAAATTCCCCAAACTCCACTAAATATTTGTGAAACATTTGATGTTTGGGGGATAGATTTTATGGGTCCTTTCGCAATGTCATTTGAAAATTCTTATAACTTTCTTGCAGTTGATTATGTTCCGAAATGGGTGGAATAAAAATACACTAGGACTGACGATGATAATGTTGTTTTTTATTTTGTTATGGCTAACATATTTTTTAGGTTTGGAGTTCCCAAGATCATCATTAGTGATCAAGGGAATCACTTTTGTAATAGAAAAATGGGGGATTTACTTATGAAGTTTGGGGTGCATCATAAAACATCAATTCTGTATCATCCACAGACCAATGGGAAAGCTGATGTTTCCAACAGATAAATAAAAGGAATTTTGGAAATAATATTATTCCAAATATGAAATATTGGAGCCAAATGTTGGAACATACCTTACAAGATTATAGGACAGAATACAAACCCCCAATTGGAATGAGTGCAAATAGGATGATTTATAGAAAATATTTACATATTATAGTGGAATTGAATCATAATTCATATTGGGTTGTGGGAAAGATGAATTCGGATCTTGAATGTACTAGATAAGAGAGAATATTATAGTTATAGGAGTTGGAAGAAATTTAAAGGGAAGTGTTTGAAAATTCCCTGATTTACAAAGAAAGAACAAGACTGTCTCATGAAATACTGATCCAAATAAAAGACTCACAACCTAGTGATATGGTGTTGGTATTAAACTCAAGACTTAGGTTGATTCTAGGTAAACATCGTTCCAGGTGGGAAGGTCCATTTACTATTACTCATGAATATCCTTTTTTTGTAGATTATGAAGGATGGAGGATAAGATCAATTCACTGTTAATTGACATAGGCTAAGGAAATTATATGGGACAATTCCATCAGATCTAGAGGAGGAGATCACACTCCTACAACCTATTTGTTAATAAAATCCACCAGGTCATACCTCTATTTTACACTAGCTTTCCTTCTATGATGGATTTTTCAAATATTATTATATGTTACATACACTCGAATGGATTTAGGACACTGAATCATTTAAGTATGAGGGATGGAGCCTTTGTAGTTTAGTATATTCAATTTTTTGTTTTCCTATTTTCAAAATAAACATGTGTGTTTTTCATAAAAAAATATGTTTCTAAAAAAGTTTGAGATAAAATGATCCTCATTTCCATTTTTTGAAACCCAATTCAATGAGTAAAATAATTTATCCTAGGAAACTGGGTTTAAATGAATGTTGAGAAGTTCTTTATTTCATGTTCAAATATTTAGGAATTTCATGAAAAGTATGCTGAATTTTGAATCTCATTCCAAATATCACTATCTTTATATTTGAAAACACTTTCCTATGGGGGTCCTAAAACTAATTCTATTTTTATTTTCATTCACCTCACTTCTTGAGAGAACTATACCATGCATGATTTATCAAAAAAAATTATTTATTCCTATCAAACATGAGGGTTTCTGTACATATTTTTTAAATGACTGAGGAATTTATTCGGTTTTAAATCCCCCCCCCTTCGGATAATTCTCTTTGTAATGGCCTACCGTAAACATTTAATCTTTTTGTCCCATTTAATCAATGAACATATTGTTAGTTTAGCCACATTATAGGCCAATTTTTCCAATCCAACCAGCCCTTAAAGTGAAATTGATGATCTAGTTTAACTTATGTTTGGTAGAAAATAGATTGTATTGTCCTACCTCATTTAGATATTCATTAGGTGAAAAATAAAATGTTAAAAAGATGTGTTCAATGTTGAAAAAATCATTCTATTGAAGGAAATTCCTTTATTGGTTTTTCATGTATGAGATGTTGTGTCTATTTGGTGCTTCCAAAGAATAAAATGTTGTGCCTATCTGAAGCTTTCAAAAAATCATGTTTTATTTGATTGAAATTATTGTTGCAGAAATTTTTAATGGTGTAAATATTACATTAATTTTCAAATATATTTTGGAGATTATTTTCAATAATGTGGAGTGAGGAGGAGACCATACATGAGTGAAAATTATAATATTGAAATTTTTCTTCAAAAAAAGTGAAATACTTCTTATTCTTCCTAATAATTTTCCACATTCAAATCCTTCAAATAAAAAGCCACAGAACAACCCTAAAAATTTCTCATGATAATAAAATTTCCTTGAATCACATTGGGTGGATATTTAAGAATTTATCAATCCTATGGTTACCCTTTTATGACTATATGATGAGAAATGTATTATTGAAAATTGATTGTGTGATAAGAAATAATGAAAGTGGGGTAATTATTTTATATGCACGGTAAGATAAATGAATTGGAAATATATTGACCAATATAAATGGAGAACTTGAGATAATGGTTGTCGACGAGGCATGATATATGTTCATTATTGGTGTGGAATTGTTGGATCTCAAGGATATGTGTTTTAAAATCTGATTTAATTTGATTTTCTTATTTACTAGTCTTGGAGTCCAAGTGATAAGGGCGGGGGAAATGATAGAGATAATATTTTCATAATTATTAATATGTTTTTAAATGATTTAATCCCTGAAATTTAATCAATTTGTGCTTATTTGTATTATTTTATGGTTTTTTGTGAGTTTTGAGCTTACGTATCAAAATTGGATAATTCTATACATTTCACAGTTTTCTATTACTTCTGTATTTCAAGTATAACTCCTAAAAATTTTATCCTATTTATATGATTCCTTTTTTTGGATTTATATGTTCTTGGGAAACAAATTATGCTTCTAGAACAAGATCTAGTTCGAATTATCACATGCCCAAATTATTAGACTAAGTTGAAGACTTATTCTGCTCAGTAGAATGGACCATACCTCATTCAAAGAGGCTTATATTAGGGTTCCAATATAAAAATGGGATGATTATTGATCATTTCTATAGTTGAATAAAACGGAAAGCACCAAATTAACTTTCATGAAGAAATACATTTATTAAGGCCTCCCTCAAACCGGTCAAAGTAGGGTTGGTGGAATAGTGATTGGTGGCCTAAAAATATCTGGTCTAGTAATTTTTCCACAACGCATTCAACAAAGATCCAAATTATATGCAACCTCAAGGGTATATGGAAAAAATTATTCCTCAGAGCCTATAATAAGGCATCTCATCATGATTCGACCATGTGGTTGGAGAACCGAATATATCATTCTGGAGGACATATTCTGGATGAGAAAATTTCGGTTTATTCCTTCCACTCTTTTATACTTATTATTTTTGTAATGCCTTTATCTTACCCATTATCCTCAATGTCCCTTACCATGTTGGGTTAAACATGTGAGGTTATTGGTTAAGGATAAGTTTTCTATTTTTTCAATGCTTGAAATCAAGAATTGGATCGAATAAAAACTATCTCTCTTCTATGAAGTAGTTTTCAAATTCTAAGAAAAATATTTGTTTTCTTATACGATCTTATTCGATTTTATATTATTTTGTTGTTATTAATTTAATAAATGATCATTTTTCTTCCTCCAATATTTTCTTGTTTATATTCTATAGAATAGTATTAGATCTTATTGGTGAAGTACGTAATGATCCCTAGTATGTGTGGGAGGGGTGGTGAACATTCATGATTATTTGGGATAAGCAATACCCGATAGAGAATTACCTATGTCAATTAGAGGTATTGACTACAACTCTATCCCACAACAGAAGGAGTGTAGACCAAGTTACAATTTTTTAAGGTATATTCTTATCATAACCATTTGACCAAAAAAGTTAGTTGAAGTGATTGTGGAATATCATTTAAATTGACTTAGTATTAAAGGATTGAATAAAATGGAAGAAGGATAGTATTGCAATTAGTAAACCAACCCCGACTTAATCACCATCACATATAATAGTTTTGAATCTTCTATTTTATAAACTTGATCTTAATTTATTACCATTATTTAGTTTATTTCTTGTAATTTAATAATCAAACAATTTCAAAAACAATAACCTCACTTATTTTTCTAATTATAAGGTTACATCTTGATTGTTGTGTGGTCCTCTCTAGGGAAAACGTAGAATAATTACTATACTATATTTTAACATAGTTAAATAATGTTTTTTTCACACCCCATGATAGGCTTGTGTCAATAGACATAGTTGGTGATGGCCTGTAAATATTTATCTCATACCCTATCTGGGCCTCCATTGGTACCAAAGAAGATTACAAGAATACAGGTGTTGAAAAAGGGAAGGATCCCGCTTTGGACAAATGATATTTCCTGCCCTATTTAGGATGGATCTTTATAGAAGATGACCGAGCTAGACCATCAGATGCATGGATAGTTTTTTACATCTTTTTTATTCTCTTGTGTAGAATGTATTTCTTGTTAACATGTATACTTATTTTCCAATTTTATAGAGACTTGACATCCATTATCATGAGATTATGTATAAGATTTTGTTTCCAACTTTTAGTATTATTAAAAGTTGCATCAATTATATATTATTCATGTATTCTTCTGCTATAGTGGGTAACTAGTCTACTTTTTATAGTAAATTTATCTATTTTACCATTTGGTTATTATGTTTCTTCTTCTATTTACCTATTATTATATTTATCAGGTGTGTTTCAATCTCGTCTTGAGGGTATAGTATCCCTAATAACATAGAATATTCCACCATTCTATTCATAAAAGTATAGTATTTTTCTAGATTCTCTTGAGTCCATGTGGACATCCGGGCTCCGGGAACCTTTGAGTGCCACTCGAGTTTGGATGACACATTTCCCAAGAATGGATTTCCCATTATTTTTATCCTTATTATCCTTGTTTTTTATTTTTATAATTAAAATTATTTTCCCATTTGTCTGTGAGTTTTATTTAGTAGGGATTTCATGGAAAATAATATTTTTAATCATTCTTTTCAAATAAAAATTTATTTTTTATTCTGAAACTATTCTTCATCTATACATTGATTATTTTTCACTTTTTTCACAAATGAGATAAACTAAATATATATGTGATAAATGATCCATCACTATAATTTTATTTTCTAAGAATCTTACATTTAAAATGATAATAGCTATTCCAATGAATTTCCTCTATTAAAACTCTATATTTAATTCCATTGTTTGATGGTAATTCAACTTGATGTCATATATCGACTAATTGTTAAAATAATTCCACTAAACATATACACTTTTTTCTCTCGGCCAAAATACCATATATATTATTATCAGGATTCAAGAGTTTTTTACTATAAGGTTCCAGAATATATTTGGATAACCATTTATTTTTTCCAAAGGTATATCAAGTTATTATTATTGATGGAATAATGGTTGTTTTCCTAATATTATTTCATTTTAAAAGCATATGAAACACATTTTTGTTCAAAACGATACTTATTATATGATTATGGTTAATTTTATGTGTAACCCATATGATAGGTTGATGATGGGTGGGTTCCAAAATCATTCTCCTATACATTATATTAAGTATATATCTCGTGAGATGGTTGAGTGTTTCTATATGGTTTTTATTCACATGCTCATTAGAATAATAAGTTTTATCACATGGTTTTATTAAGAAAATGATTTTTCTACCTTTAAATGTTTCATTTATTTTTAGAATATGGTACACTCCATAATTATTCCACTTGTCTAAGTTATTAAATGCTTTAAAATTTTATCATTCCTAATGCAATTATTGATGATCTATGAATCATTGGGTATGAATTTTTTATGTTTCTTAATTATACCCATATTCTCATATAATTCACACTTGGGATCATTGATTTTCATAACTTAATTTTAACCTTACTAAAAATAGGAGCTCACCCCTTTCTTATGATTTCATTTCTCAAGGTTATTCTAAAATGTAATACATATGATATATCTAGAAGATTATTGTTTGAGGATAATTTATGTGAGATATTTATGACTTGTTGTTGATTAAGTAATTTCTTATGTAGTGAGAATGTTTTCATTAGCTGAAAAATTTGTGGGTTTTATTAGTAATGTTTTTTATTACTCTCAGAAAATAATAAAACTAAAATATCATGTGAATGTATTATAATGAAATATTTTTTTAAGTCATGAAATTATTATATTTTCACATCTGCGGTCTATTAAAATTGGTATTAGAGGAATGTTTAAAAAAATGGGATATTATGGTTTCATTAGATAAGTATAATTTCAGAGTTATAAATATTTACAAAGGTTTATATGTAATGTTAGCTCATAATTTCAATGGTATAGATAACCCTTCAGGTTATCTAAGGTAATATTCAATATTTCAGGGATTAGGAAAGGATAACTTTAATGAAAACAATTGGGATATGTCTAAGGTAAATTTGTAATTATGGGATAACATCGTAAATTTTTGACGGTGTTTTGAGTATGTGGATTTAATATAAGGACACCCTTCAATGAACACTATATGTGGATGTAGTATATAGAAAATATGTACTTAGGGGTAATAAGTCTAAAACTAGTGGATTTGGTATTAACATTATCATAACTTGATGCATGAAAAAGTGTCCTAATTAGAAACTTTGTTTGACACTCTCTAGGGATATTCTTTTGTTAATTCACATTCTCTAAAAGGAGCCATTATAAATGATTACAGTATGATTTTAAGTACTTTGGTTAGAGAACCTAATTGAAAAATGACCATGGATAACTATATATCAAACAAATAGTGACTTTGGTTATACTAAAATTATCATATGTCAAAAGAAAAACAATACAAGGGATACATCATTGGATTTATGTTTTCATATCAATATTTATAGTATTATCATAGTCATTTTGGTTTTAGTATTTTTTAGACAACCTCATGAAAACAAATCTGATAAATTTATGTATTTGGAAACCACTATGTCTTATAACTGAATAAGTGAGAGAACATAAATAATTTTTATTTTTTTTATATTTTTGTTATGAAGGAAAGGATTATTTTCCAAGTCTTACCGAAGGTATTGGGGTTAATATCATAATAGAAACAAATCTTGACATTCTGAACTATTTTAATTATAGCGTCATATTTATCAATAATATTCAAGTATATTTGAAAATTTACAATGATTATGTGTAACATAAGGGGGTTTTTTCTTCATTTTTTAATTAAATTATTAAAAACATCTATTAAATTGAATAAAGTTAATGTATATTTTGTTTTATAATTTTTTTTAATTTTTTGGGATAACTATCGAAGAACATATAATGTCATTACCCAAATCACTTGATGAATTGTAACCAAACTAGCTTTCCACTTGACAGTAATCACTCATCTCAAAATACCAAAGGCTTATAACTAGCAATGGGAGTATAAGAATGTATGGTGGGGTGGATACACCACCTATATCAAAGTGCGAAATATAAAAAAAAAATATCATCAATTAAAAATATACAAAAAATAGAAGAATAAAAAAATGAGCTATTAAATAAAATTAATTAATGTCACTAACATTCATGTCTTTTATATCACAGTTGACCGACCACTGGACTGGTAACATATATTTATGATTACAAAGGAAATAAAATTTTTGGATCAATAATGAAAATCATTTTAACCATATCTTGATCTTGAATCTTGTCTAACATATTCCATTAAACCATGATATCCTAATTCATATCCCAATCCTATGATTGTAATAACCATATAAGAGTTTTTTGGGTATATAGGATCAATTTCATCCAAGGAATGGTGTGAGTAAATAACTCAACAAGGCACCACTAACATAGTATTGTACTAACCTCTATATGTTTTTGATATGTTCATGTGACACCCTTTAATGGACAACTACTATTGGGAATAAACAAATAAAACATATAATCATTCTTCCGATCTATAATCCTGATCAATTGTACCTATGTAAACCAATGTAAAGGTGTCTCTTAGAATTCCATGGTGACTCTGCCAACCAAGTAATATATTGGATCCAAATTCAGGGAAACTCGAGTCATATCTTCAAGTCTTCGGGAACTCGCCCCATTAAATTCAAACATCCAAGCTCCAAATCCATGAAATCTATATTGGTATAATGGTTGAAATGAATTAAAGACCAGTTTTATGTATGGATCCATGTATGTTAAATCCATAAACATATACTCCTGACTCTGAGGACCCATCCCTTGGATGAACAACATCTAAGCTTCAAATATATAGAAACTCAAATGGTATACAGGCTCCAAATTCATTTCATCCAATAGTATGTCTGTATTATAATCCTTGATGGTCATATCAATGTATCTAGATACAAATATATTTTACCCCAACCTTATCACATATTCCATGAGGGTGCATGAAAAGGCATATAATATAAAAAACCCGGTTGACCAAATTATCAAACCCTCCATCGCTATATATAGACCACCACACCTGCTCAGGTGAATAATGACATTAGGGAACCTATTGGGGTCCCCAAAATCAATACAAATAGAGTAAATCCACTTAGAGTACTTGGTCTCAAATTGTTCTCAAGTCAATAATTGATTCTAATATGAAGCCACACTCTTCAGCATCATCAATAACATAGCATGGATTTTTTGGATTCATGAGGTTTTCCACATAGATGATGGTCAATTGGATTTCCAATGACCTATATATTTCATCAAGGTATAAATAGATTAGTCCACTCAACCAAATATTATCTTGGTCTCCCAAAGGTCTATCATCCTATGCTTAGTCAATAATCACCCACTTTTTTGTATAAAAGGTTCCAATAATGAGATACTGAGCTATTCTTATTCATTTTTTCCAAAGGATACCTTTCAAGGGGGTCTAAATCTATTAGGAAATTTCCTCTTCCATCGGTGGCCGATGATTAATTTTGAAACCCTAGAATTACATTTCCTAGGATCTCAGTTATTTTTTTCAAGGTGATAAAATAATTACTCATCCGATAATTTAATACTAAACTGAATTAAAATCTTCCAATTTAAGTAGGAGGGAACCACCATTAATCATAGTTACACAAAATTAAAGTCATATATCAAAAACAAAAAATCCATTATGAAATTATGCAGAACACCAACCATTATTCGACGTCATCCAATTATTTTCAAATGGCCAGAAAAAGATTCCAAGACCTATATAAGCTCTACCATTCCCAAATAATATCACATCACCACCTTGGTATCAATATCATTCCATATTAACCAAAAATTATTCTCTATAATAAAATTATTGTTAATTGGCCAATTTAAAAATACTAAAATATGGAATAATCCTTGAAATCCCAGCATTTTGTCTTGTTGCACTAGAAACAAAAACAACAAGCCATAGGAGGACTATTGGATACCCTCAATACTAATCTGGGTATAATCCCAATGTTAAATAAATATTTCCATTTTTAAACTTATTTAATATTTGTTACAAACCAAAGAAAAATTCATGACGTAGTGTACTATAGATGAAATGATGAGTGTAGAATGTGGATGTAATCTCAACACATCCTATTCATATACTGCATGAAATACCCTACAAAATGTGGTGATATCACCACTCTCTAGTGAATTTAAATGTTCAACCAAAAATGAAACAATATTTGACCATCCTAGGAAAGGAATTATATGAAACAGAATAAGGAGAGGAATATATAAAAAATATTTCCACCAAAAACCTCTCAGTATCATACCCCGTGAAGGGGGATCAAGGGATCCAAGAGATAAGGGTGGATCTACCAAATGGCCACTCCCCCATGCATGCTTTACTCCTAAAAACCCAAGGTACTAGCCAAACCATCATTTAAAATGGTATGTATAACTCAAAAGTTAGTTATTCAAAGTACATTGGATAGACAATGGAACCCCTTTTCATTGGAGTTCCATTATTTATCCATCTTCTAGTTGGTGCCCACTATAGTTTCTACTAGAGTATCCTGACCACTCTGAGATACTTCTGACATGAACTTGAGCCTCCCTATCATAAATTGGAACCCTTACCTATCCAAAATAAAAAATTAAGAGTACTATAGCACCTATAACTCCATTTTGAATCATGGGAAAAAATTCCTCCCATCCACTAATTCGAAAATTCAAATTTCCATTGAATTTCAAACACACGGACAGACATGGGTCATTATAAACATCCCAACAAAAATTTATCATCATTGTAAATTCTTTGTGTTCATAAATTTATACACCCCAACCTAATTTGTCCCTTAAATCCCCATTATCTAGTTATGCGCCATATTTTATATTCTAACATGTCATTAAAGTTCAAAGTCAAATTTACAATTCATAGGTCACCAAATGCTGACCAATCACTTGAAATCATCATTGAAATATCCATAAAATTATTTCAAAATATCATTTACCCCCAAAAAATAATATCATTTTTAACTGATATTTCATAGTATAGTTCTCACCACTATTGAATTCAACTCATAAAATTAAATTCTATGCAACAAAACTTCCCAATGTATGAACCACTTATTGAAACACACATCTTGTGTTCTAATGATGACACTAATATGGATTCCTATTCATCATGAATAAATATTCATTAAAATAATTATATTACCTTGATAGTGCCCCCATTTTCACTTTCAAATTGAGATCCAATAGCTTTCACTACCCATACCTGAGGGCCCTGGGCACATCGACTTCTGAGGGATAGACATGGCCAATCCCTGAACAAACTCACTACACTAGGGACAATGTACCAAATCTAGATTAAAAAATTTCACGTCCCACATCATTAGAAACCATCAGTAAAAAATCCTCGGACCTAAAGTTCCAATGAACTCGGAGCATTAACTACCGACACATTATATAACTACCTAACCATGATGATGTTAATCCAAAAGTCATCTTGTGATATTATAAGTACCCACACCAGAATCTATACATGAAACCTAGTGTGGTATCGAATAATGTATCATTTTTTAATTGAATCCATTGTGTGCTTACTGTACTAATTGATGAAATGCAATACTTAAACATATGGGTCCCCACAATCCATCATAATCCCTACACCCATGCATGGACTCCACTAGATAAGATATCTAATTTTATTTCAATAATATTCATGGTCACTGTCATCCATATTCCATAAGAATCATCCACTAATAGGTCTTCAAAAACAAGGAACATACCTACATGAATTCATACCACCCATGACAGATACGACACTCCCCACTATAATAGTTTCCTTTTTATCACTTCACTTCATCCATAGCCAAACAACCTGGCCCATTCCATGTCTTTCCTCAAACATGATGAGCATACACAACCAATCCAATCATACCCTAGAACCATCACAACATTAATTATTTCATGATCCTCATTCATTGAATAATAACCCATGTAATTTTATAAAACTCAACCCATAATTATAGTCACACCCTCAAATGTACATTGGTGCACTGACCTTCCATATGGCCTCACATAGGCCACTCTTTAAACACAATATCAATAATTTCCATTTCGAAACACATTTTCCTCTCCTCCAAGTCATGATCACCTCATTACAATAAAATCATGTATTAAAATAACTCATAGATAGACCATGTCACCACACCCAATTGATTCTAAATCTCTCATAAACGATGTAATAACTTGTAAAAATACTTTCTCTAGGATCGAGATATCATGTCCATAATCAATGCATAATAATCCATCATCCACTGACTCACATATCTATTATTGATTCCAATTACAATAATTCTGATGGATAAAAAATGAATGTCCCCTAAATATAATTAGAATATAGGGGTTCTACACTACCCCATTACTAATACCCCTAACAGAAATTAATGGAGTCTTCATTTCACTCTTAAAAATTTGATACTTCACTTGTTTCATTTCTCACCGTACGATCCACACCTACCAATATCATTTCCTAAACCACAAGTATATAATAGAAATTCACAATGACTCTATGGAACATCCTCAACAATATGGTGAAGCACCAAAATACTCCTTCCCATGATGTATAACCTCAACTCAATGGAACACTTAGTGCCACATATCCTAAAGTGCTAACACTCAAGGTTCATTTATCATAAAACTTCAAGTTATAATAATCCACATTACATACATGTTAGAACATTATATGACTAACCATCATACCCCAAAGAACCTACTCATTCATCCTCTCTTAAATGAAAAACTAAAACATGGGCTAACCCCACACCCCCAAGATACACTCACATACTACAACCCAAAAACTCACCAAAACACCAAGTTGTGTTTATGGGTTTCTTATTCTCCAACTTATCCCAACATGACTAATATCTCACAACATTAGAAACCAATGATGAGTTATCCATGCATCAATCTAAAAGAGTCGATTTCATATAACATTACCAAACACCCATTCAAGGTTCTCACACACAAAAAGATATTACATTCCAAATTTTCTTCCCACAATAGAACTAATTTTCATTAGCATCTGCACACAATACGTCCCCTAAAGAATCATAACAGATTAATCATTACATCCATGAACAATGACATCATATTATATGATATGTATCAAGTTAAACACAACCAATGGATTGAATATGTATAACACCATGGGAAACAACATATTTATTATTAATGGAACATTAAATTATCGAATCAAATCCATAATCACCCTGAGAGGTTATGACTATAAGGAATTATTTAGAATTATTAGCCCATAATGTTATCCAATAATTCCATATTTAAGGGGCCATACCATTAACATCACCATAATTTATATCATCAAAGGATATATAAGACCTTACCCGAAAGAAAAATGTGTCTGCATGTCGGCCCAACTGATTATAATTTCACCAAGTACTTATATGGGAAAACACTATATAAGAAGTTATTATAACATTAAATAGTTGAGTTCTAGTATTCAAGTCAAATAATAACCCTTGTAGGACCCTTCCTATTATTTTGATCCTTTATTTCTGAAATGATGAATGGGACGACTCTTTCCACTCTATTCTAATATCCAAATTCATAGCTGGATTCTATAAAAACGGATAAGAGAAAAATAAAGCACAAGAAATAATATTTCGAAGATATTTGGCCACATTTGTGTCACTCTATTAAAAATTAAAAATAACAATAATATTGTAAACCTATAACATCAATCTCATACCCATAGTTACTTAGAATTCCACAAGAAAAGGTTTTCATGATGTACCAATCAAAGTTACACAAGATGATCTCACTTATTTATTTATCTCCATATTACCAAAATCCAAATTAGTAATACAATATTAATAACATTATACAATAACACCTCGAAACCTCCTATCCTGTCTCACTCTATGAATAGTTTTTAGATTGGTTTTCTATGTGACCTCAATCACACCTCCTCGAACACCAGAGGATGCCAATGAGTAAAGATGGTTGATTTATTTATAAAGGGGAATCTAAACCACCTTTAACAATGTAAAAAATATAATATAAAAATAAATAAATATAATCTATAAAAAATAAACCAAAATCATAAGTAGATAAATATAGACAAGTTCATAATAAATTGAATTCAATAAATCCATTAAAAAACTTACAAAAAATACAACAGTTGACTACCCACTAGTATGATCACATATATTGACTATTACAAAGGAAATATAGATGTTGGATCTCTGATGAATTTGAGCTATAGAACATCCCAATCATCAATATAATATGAGTTTTTATGAACAACCATGCTATATAGGGCCTCAACTAAAAATTATGAATATAATAACCTTATGATACGGGCTCAATTACTTGGTGAAATGGAGGCTTGAGTAGGGTTTCATTACGTAACTAATTATAGAACTAACAAAGAAGAACCATAATAACCATAATATTTTGTGATATGTGTATGTAACATGCTCAAATAAACAAATAATTACCATATATAAATTAAAAAAATCATCTTCAATCCTTAGTTCTACGATCCTAATAGACTGTATCTTCTTCAACCAATGTCATATCTCTCTTTGAATGTCACATTGACCTTACCATCCAAGTAACATTTGGGATATAAATCCTTGGTATCCTCATCTATATCCTCACAACTCTATGAACCCATCTCTTGAAAATCATGAATCTGAGATCCAAATCCAAGGAAAATAAAATCATATATTGGATTCAAATCACTAGAATCCAAAATAAATTTATGGATTCATGTCCATGGAATTCATGACTATGTCCTTACGAATATGGGGATCTATCTTAGGTTGGTCCAAAATATGGTCAGAGAATCCATGGTAGATTCAATAGTATATGTGCTACATATCTATGGAGTCATAAATGAATGTCCCACTTTAAATCCATGATAGCCATAAATGTGTATTCATCATGAAACCCATGGAATCCCAACCATTACATGTTTTCCATAATAGTGAAATCCATGTTAAAAATTAAAAAAAGATAGGTTAGAATAAACAAACAATCCCAACATCACTATATGTATACCACCACACCCACTCAGGGTTATCATGTCATTAATTAACCTACTGGGGACCCCCCAATCAATAAAATGGGAGAATTCCACATTGAGTTATTAGTTATAAACTTTTCTCAGGTCTACACCTGTTGCTCATAGGATGTCATGTTCCATAGAAATGTTAAAAGGGTAGCATGGAATTGTTGTAAACCATATGTTTTCTGAACAATAAATGTGAAAAGGTATGTCCCATGACCCATCTCTCTCTTAAAGGCCTCATTAGGGCAGTCAACTCGGCCAACTCAATCCCATTTTTAGATGGTTTATCATCATAGGACTAGTCATGTTATGAAGAGGATGTCTTAATCATTCCAAGTTTTGTTAAATGATATCTAAGACTCCAAGGTGTTCATATGGTCCTCACATAACCTATCTATACTATGGGTGTCTAAGTCATCACTCAAACCTTATTGGTTGTACAAGGTTCCATATCAATATCACCAATCCATGATTATGAAATTCTTTAGAACAACACCCCTCGTATGTGTCTAAATGTCTTATGTCAAGGCCTCAATCATCAGTCGTCAAGGATTCACGCTATATCCCTAGGACCAAAATGGTTTAGGTGCTCAATATTTCATTTTTTTCATTCAATTCATTACTTTCCCAAAAATTAAACATTGAATACAATTAAAATTGGAGGGAACTGTCAATAGTGGATGTCCCACACATCGAATGTCATATATTGAAAGAAAAAAATTCATCGTAAATGTATGATAACTACAAACCAATATTTCACCCTTACTAATTACTTTACAAGGGATGATAGTAGCAGTCAAGGCTCAGCGAGGCTTAAATAAGCTCACCCAAGATCACCTCACCAACCAACCTATAATCTCATACTAAATAAAATAATAATAATTATTTATAATTAAATTATAAATAATTAAAAAATTTAAAACAATTCAATAAAATAAGTAATAATCTATACAACCACTCCATGTCCTCGTGTCACACTAGAACAAAAGATTACTAATCGAAGGAGGCCCAAAAAGACCACAGATAACAATATGTGTTCAATCCGTATGTGTAATAAATATTTTTACATTAAATAAATTAAATTTCTAATAGAAACCATAGAAAATTTCACTGTTTCATTTACACTTAATATAACAATGAGTGGTGGAGTTAATAGATTGTGTCGAGACATATTCTTCCATAAAAATAGTAAAGCATCAACAAAATTAGCTTATTTTTTTCATTTTCAAGTGAAATATCCATTTATGTCATAATTTAAACCAATTATAATTAAACAAAGAAGATGGAGGGAAATAAAATAGAGAAAGGAGAGGATCTTGTACCTTATCTCTCTATCAAAAACCTAAAAAAAGCATCCCTCTTGAACAAGAGTCAAAGGATCCCATAGTGGGGGTGACTTGGCTGAATGACCAACCATTTAATCCCTTTTACTCTAAAAACCTAATGGGATGGTTGGATAAATAACCAACATAACTATAATTTAAAATAGGTACATTGAACCTATCAAAATTCCATTGTGGGTCCAAAATCATTCAATTATGGGTTTATCGGCTAACCAGTGGAACCCATGAATAAGGGGGCATGCACATTAGTTTTCAATATAGTAGTTCAACCACCATGGTATGCTTTATACATGTAAATGAGCCTCACCATCAACAATTGGTCATATTCCCCAACCTAAATACTTCATTATTCCTCCAAGATATGTTGAGATTCGTTTCAAATTCCAGTTCAAATTTTGGTCCATCTACTAATTCAAAAAGTCAACCTTCGATCACATTCTTATTGTCTGTATCAACTTATGGAATTATAGGAAATATTATTGCAGGATAAATAACTTTTATGTTTAAAAGTATAGTTGATTTTGGGAATTTATTAGTGGATACTATTGAAAACCTTTTAATTTATTAATAATTACTAAAAAATATATCCACATTATTTTTGGTGAAATTCATATTTTTTTAGATTGCGGTATATATTTTCATGTTTGTGATTTCATGACCAAGAGACTAATACAATTTTAGAGTAAAGGATAGTGTTAATTTTTTAAAGAATATATGTTATTTATGTGGTTTATTGTCTTTTATATTAATATTGTTTTGATAAATGTATATATTGAAGAATGTATGATTAATGTATATACAAACTTGAGTATAGGATTGGATCAAAGATTAATGTTATTTGAGGAAATATAAGTAACTTAAATATCCTAAGAGAGTAAGATAAATTCTATAATAGCATTAAATATATAATGATAAATATGATACAAATAACCTTTCCAACTTCCATCACATAGAAATAATTGATATTTTGAATAAATAATTTATTTATGTTGGGGTATGTAATGACACCAAAATTAACTAAAAATTATTCCATTAAATAAATATCTAGTTGATAGATTGCTTCAAAAGAAACACTAAACTAAAATGATCCATAATATATTACCTGAATATTTTATCAAAATTATAGTAATAGTAAAACCTTGAGTAAATGAAAGGATATAATCCAATTTAAAATGTTTTCACATATATGCTATATAATTAATATTAAAAAACATTCCCAAACAACTATTTTAAAAAATGTTTTGTAATTTACCCAAATAAATTTAATTAACAACTTTTAAAATATTATTATAATAATATATGATTTTTAAATATATTAAGTAATATGTTAAAGTTTTTTAAAAGAGATATTCATATGAAATAATTTGAAAACACTAAATGTTTATAACAAAAAACATTTAATTAAAATTGTTTATGAATTTTATTTGTTGAATATATTGTCATTATGGGGATTTTATTGTAAAAATTAGCATATGGTTAGTTTTTGGACTTTTTTATATAATTAATTATTATGTGAAATGTGATAAAAACATTTTTATCCCAAAATTATAAATTTTATGAATTTAAATATATCTAAACATGAGAATGAAGTTCAAAAAATCTTTTAATTGATTAAATTTTTATTTAAGTAATAAAGAAATATATTTAAAAATAATATTTATTTCTTGTAAACCACTTTTTTGTTTATATAACATATGTAAAAATATATTCCAATCTAAAAACTATTTTCAATATTTTATATTAATTAAACATTTTTGTGGTGATATTTGGTTTTTGCTATAATTTTAAGCCACATGAGCCTTTTTTAGATTATAATAATAAAATTGTGTTTTAAAAAAACATTTATAATTTTATCCAACCCATTAAATTTAATCTTAAAATATGTATTTTCCTACAAAATTATTTTTATGTACTCTATGATCTATTATAAAATTTTTTTTTCTGGAAATCAGAAAATTTATATGATAAAATTAATTTCATATTTGAAATTATCATCTACAAATTAAGAATTATTGTTAATTTAAATTTTCTTAAATAAAATTAATTAGAACTGTTAATAATTAAGTATGATTGTAATATTACATGAGTATAAAAGTTAAAAAACTAGAAACTAAAAGGACTTAAATCATATAAACATTTCTCCAAATGATTCATGGAGAGGATTATAAACCAAAATACCATTTAAAATATATTATTTATTCTTTTTGTAACCTCTTCCATTTTAAAAGTAACATTCCATTACTGATAAGTAATGGGTTAATTGAAAATTTCCCTTCATTTCACTTATAAAAGGGGAATAATTTAACCCCTTCTTTCCACCAGAATTATGTAATTCAAGTTTTAAATTCATAAATCTTTAAAAACATAGTATAATACGTAATAACACAGAATTTATTGTAAGGTTTAGTTTCTTCAAAATTAAAATCATAATAAATGAATAACACATACATTCATCTAACCATGAAATTCTTCTTCATATATTCATTCTTAATTAATTTTACTCTATGTTATATCCTAGGTACATACACAAAAAGAAATGGGTGACCATAAAGACTAGAAAGAGGAAAATAAAGGAAATGGAACATGAATGATAATATGGATAATAAATGTGGTATAACACGCGATAAAAATCATAAATAATTGATTTATGACATGTAAATGAGGCTAGAATAAAAAAGTTATACATTAATAAAAACATCTTCATGTTTTACCACCAAGGTTTTTCATCAACATTTCATAAATAAAAATTACCATTTTTATCAACCAATATACCATATATCATTTCATCTATATAGATTAAATCATAACCCCATGCATTATATTGCTATCAAGATACACCCTTCAAATATCTTAATTCATTTTAGCCACAAATATCATAATAAAACAATTCATCAATAACCCATTGAATTTAAAGAATGGGTTTCATAAAAAAATATTTGAGTATGAAAGTTCTTATGCACTTGAACAGTACATAATTTTTAACCCATGAAAAATAAATGTTTAATTTTTAGATGTAAATAACTAAATAAATAATCTAACATTATGTAATTATCAATACCCACATATAATAAATGCTTTTGGGTAATCATTAAATAATAATTTCTCTTGTAAAAGTGAGAAGTTCAATAAATGAATTGGATCGCACGATGATATAAAATTTGGATTAATAGAATGAAATAGTTTGACGGGAAGAAGGTATCCTATTGATAAAGATTTAATTTGGTAGTAATCCTTAAATTAATATTGAAAAAAATGATTCAATTAAACATGTAGAGAACATACTAAAATAGAGGTACTTGAATGGAAAAGTGGAAGTGGAGGATTCCCTTACCTTAAATCCCCCGTTATTTTGTCACTTTTTCACCTCTAGAAAAAAAATACAAAGGATAATTGAAATATGAAAGAATAATTAAATTACATTCATTCTTTCACTATTTATCAATTATAATCATCGGATTATACTTCTTAATTTCTATCTTTAATAGTGAAACGTTTTGATATACTATTTTTTTTAAAATTTATGGTCTTTCAATAATTTAATGATCTCCCTTGTTTTAATACATACATTTTCTAAATTGACCAAAAAAGAGTATATATAATTATATTTATCTATTTATATTATAAATAATTTATTATAAACATCCATAATAGTTGTGATACATAGAGAGTCTGCAATGTCTGCAAGGGTAGTCAACGAAAAGTTGGAAAGATATTTTCAAGAATGGAGAAAAGAGAATTATAGAATTTTAATATATCTTAAATTACAAAATTTCAAATTTTTTACCTCATTTATTTAAAATAAAAATTACACTTGATTAACCTCATAATAATATGGTTTGAAGAGAATTTAGAATATGAGGAAAAGAAGAGGCAAATGTTAGAAGAAAATATAAAAACTAACTCTTTTATCAATGTTTCTTCTCTTCAAAAGAACTAAAATATTTTGATATTTAGAGTTGGTTCCTCCATAAATTTCTTAATAATTATAATGGGATTGATAAAGATGATTTTCATAGTGTTATTTTTTTGGTAAGTGAGGAATTATAGGTTTTACAAGAGAAGGTACAAGAGTAATTTATAATTTAGAAGGGGGTACTTTTAGAATAAAATATTGAATAAAATATAATATGAATGTACACCATTCAATAGTATCAATTTTTTATTATGAAATATATTTTAACTATTTGAAATTATTTTAATATTTTTTAGCACCTTGTCTTCAAAATGTATAATTTTAATCAAAAATAATGTCCAAAAAATGAAAAAAAAATTAACGAAATAATTTTTAGTTTAGAATTTGGACAATTATTTTAATGTTCAAAAATTAATTTTGATACTTTTAAATGAAACAATTAACATATTAAATTTATTTTTTTCTTAATTAACTATTTCAACATTTCATACGTCAACATTCACCATCATTATGCCATTAAAATTCACTATTTCAAAAATAGTATTTTTACCACACACATAAGAATTGAAGGATTTTAGAAAATTACCAAAAATAACCCATCTAAAATTTCAACTTTCTAATTAAAAATAAAAATTAACTTTATCAAAAAATATACCAAATGTAATTTTTATTTTTAATATAAAACTATTATTTCTGTGAAATACATTAAAATGTAGTTTTTTTAAAAGAATGATTTAATTTTTAATCATGAAATTTATTTTTTGAAATTATGAGATTAATATATTCTTAAATTAATCATAATAATTATTATTGTTATCGTATTATATTACTTTAAGTTAAAATTACTATTCCAATGGATAGGCTACTATTCCAAATGGTCAAGATATTATTTCCAATTGTAAGGTTACAATTCTGAAAGGTCATGTTACTATTTCCAGCTATCATAATTCCATATGCACCTAACACTCAATTATTTAATTAAATATTCACTACAATTCATCACAAGGTTCTATATTTTCATTTTCGATGTTGAAGATTGGTTTACTAATATTTGGTTTTTTTATATATTGTTGTTCTTGGAAATGATGATTCTTGATGATTGAGGTAATCAATATTTTCATATTGAATTTTTATATATTATAATTTTCACTTTGTAATGTTTTTAATTTTTGTGGGTTTAGTTTTGGAATAATGTAATGATTTTTATTGATGAAATAGATTTTTATTTGTTTCATTATGTCTTATATGTGTATAATACTATATAATATAACATAACATACCATTATTATAGAAATAAATATTACTAATAAATTATTTATCATTACATTTTTAACCCATTTATACATTTCATCCTCAAAATTTAAACTCATATTCTCATTTGATAATTGGTGAGGGTACTTTTATATAATTTTTTTCCTCTGGTTCTGATGCCCCGTATTCATACATATGGTTTTCCACAAAACATTGATAATGTGATTTTTCTTATTTCATATAAATTTATATCTAGGGTCCATGATCTTTCCCAGATAATCCTTATAAGAGTGTTCATTGTACTATTATTCAAACCTCAGATTCATTATATGTGATTGATTGGGATTGTACTTCCTGAAGTGTGATATTTGGAACAAATCATAAACTTTATCCATGTTTGGTGGAATTTCTAGTCGACAAGACATTAATAATACATGATTGAATATCTCAAAGGGGTAAATTTACCTAGTAATAAGTATTACATTCTTTCTAAAACACATGAAAATCTTTCATTATGAAATATTAAGGAAGTGTATGTCTCCAACATCAAACTCTAATTCCCTTAAGTGGTTGGAATCATAACTCTTCTACCAACTCTGAGCATCTTTTATACACTGTTTGATAGATTGATCCTATTCTGTCATCTCTTGCATAATATTTGGTGATAATATATTTCATTCAACAACATCATCCCAATGATAAGGTTTTATACTTCACTTCCCATATAATTATTCCTATGGATCCATTTCAACACTATAGTGGATGTTGTTTTGGTTTATGAACTTGACTAAGGGTAGATGTTGATTTTCTCCCCTTTAAATTCCATTAAGAAGGATCTTAACATGTATTTGATTGTTTTAGTGGTCCTTTCATATTGTCCATCAGTTTTTGTGTGATAGGCCATACTAAAATATAACATTGTATTCAGAGAATGATGAATAATTCTCTAAAATTTGGAAGTAAAAATTCGATAACAATCAGAAATGATTGAAAGTGGTACACATTGAAACCTCACCACTTCCTTAACATATCTCTTGGAAATTTGGTTAAGAGTGGAATATTCCAGAATAGAAATGATTTTGTAAATCTTTTTGAGTCGATCCACTCTAACCCATATTACATTATTCCCTTTGGATGAATTTGGGATACCACTAAAAAATGACATGGTCATTTTATCCCATTTAAATGTGGGTATAGATAATGGTTTCATTATCCCCTTGGACTTCATTCACTTTAATTAAAAATTCCAACATACCAAGAAATTTTATATATACTCAGTGATCAATTTAATTATGTTTTCTCACACAAAGTTATATAGATGATCATAGTACGTCTTGGTACTTTCAAGATAGATGTAGAAATATTAGTTATGTACATTATCCAATAGACCTTTATACATCTCATTTGATGAGGTCAAACAAAATCTAGTTTCAAACCAAATTAAACTATATTCATTTATATATAATTCTTAAATTTTATCCTCATTTACTACTTTCTACTTCTTTTGATGCTCTAGATCATCCCTTTGTGCCTCAATCATCCTCTCTTAGATATATGGTGGTGAAATAATTTTAAATGGTTGTACATATTACGTACCATTATGATTTCTAGGTACTTACTTTTCATATTAATGAAGATAGGTCCTTTCTCAATATACATCATAGATAGAGTACTTGGTTCTCTATAACAAAGAGAAAATTCAACCTTATTCACGCTTCCAAGAAGTTAGTAAATTGAGAAATCATAGTCTTTGATTTCCTCTATCCATCTTTGTTGATGTATGTTGAGATCCATCTATGTGAATTTATACTTAAAACATTGGTGTTATAAGTATATATCGAATGTTTTATCATAATGATATTGTCCCTATATATTTAGAGAAAATATTACTACCCCTACTCTAGGTAATGATTAGGATAGTTCTATTCAGAAATATTTAAATATTTCACTGCAAAATAAATCACATTTTCAATTTACATGAGTACACATCCAGTTCCTTTTATGGATACATAAATATAAATAAAATATCACTCCTCATTAGAGGTTAAAGTTATCATAGGTCAATTAACCAACTTATTCTTTAGTTCATGGTAATTATCTTCACACTCCTTTAACTAGATAAATATAAATCTATTTGAACTAACTTGGATAGTTGATTTGAAAGTGATTTTTAAAACAAAAATAGAATACACTATACTTATAGAACATGTAAAAAACAAATATTACGTATAATTGTAAGATGATCCCACTCCTCCATAGCCTCTATCTTGGTTGGAATAATTCATATTCCTTCGGTGGTCATGATTTTCCCCAAGAATTCAAATTTTTTGTAAGTGGGATTCCCACTTATTGAATTTACCAAAAATATTCCTCTTCATCAGAGATTTAATTATGACCCATAAATGATCATCAACATCCTTAGGAATTTTGGAAAATATCTAAATATCATCAATAAAGGCCTCAATAAATTTATCAGGGTAATATTTAATAACTTTATTCATCAAATATATAAATTTTCAAGGTGGATTAGTTTATAATAATGGAAAACAAATATTCTTTTAATGCTTATATCTTTTTCATAAGTCTATATTTGGGATATCTTATTTCTTTTCCCATATATAATTACCCCTATATTAGAGCACAATCTTAATATATAATTGATTCCCATGAAGTGGATCAAACAAATAATCAATCCTAGAAACATGATTTTTTTCCACTATGATCCCATTAAGTTCTATATAATCAATCCATAGATTAAATGATCAATCCTAATTATTCACAATGATAGTTGGTTCCTTCTAAGGAGACACTATGAAAGAAAAAATGTTTCCTAAGAGATATTTATGTATCTTATTTAATTTTTTAAAATACACAAATGTCGTTGTACATGGGTTCTATAATATTTCCTTGGATCTGGGTATGAGGTCAATGGAGAAATATACCAATTTTTATGGTGAGTTATATATAAATATTTATATAAATACATCATTCTATTCCAAAAACAACAAGAGATTTTACATCTTAACAATTTCCCTTTCTTCTTTTTCTATAACAATAATTTCAATAAGTAGTGCTATAGGAGGTTCTTCTAGATAGAGATTATGATAAGAAATAAATCCATGGAAAAAATATTGGGTTTCTATTCATGGCCACTCAAATTTTATTACTTATATTATTTATATTGAAATTATACTTTGTGTTACAATCCATCCTTATCCTAGTTTCAAATTCACCCATGTGAATGACTACTATATTTGAGATATGATTGTATTTAAATAACTTCACACTATAGTTTCTATAAAACATTGATGATTTTATAATTCCTCTAGATGTTTTAACAGATAACTATACTTCTAGAAATATGTTTTTTATTATATAATCTTACAAAATAGTGATGAAATAAAATAATTTGTTGATGTGGAGCCAAAAAAAGTAATTACTAACTTTTAAAGAAAAAAAGTGTACCTTCAACCTAATCGTTAAGATCATCTACATCAGATTTTATGATTTTAAAATTAAAACAATTTTCACATGTTCTATAATGAGTTTGATGGTGTTTATACTCCAATATATTATTCTTTAGAGATTTATTTTCAATCTGTCTAATATTTACATAGTTGATGCATTGAATTTTAGGCTATTATTGAAACATATTCCCCTTTTCATTTTCATTCATATAATGAGGAGCCACATAACCTTGAAAATCTTGAGCTATATGGTTGTGTCTTCTGTACTTGTCGTAATTTCTAGTCCCAAGAAAATAGTTCCATGAATGTTTATTCCATAATTTTATGAATATTGTTAGTTGTATTTTCTTTCTTCCACTACCATGATCAAAATTATTCCTTGAGTTTGGATCCATTACTCACTTCTTTTAATTCATCCTATGAAACCATTCCATCACTCCAAACTCCATTCCAACTATAAAGGCTATCCTTGGTACCTCCTCATAGTATTAAAAGTCTTTGTTACTATATTCCTCCACATACGGTGTATCTAGCCACCGAATCGCATGTAAACTTTTCCCTTATGATCCATAAAAAAAGAAAGAGGTTTAATGATAAAGTATCACAAAGTTATTTTTATAACATCCCATAGATTAATTTTCCTTATACATCATCTTTAATAATTCCTTCTCCATTTTTGTTCCCATCAAATGGGGGAAATATTTATTAAAAAATATTCCCATTAACTATTCCCAACATATATCTTCAATATTATCTCTTAGCTTAAAAATCTTAATAATTAGACACCACTTATCATCTTCTCTATCTTAAAATATACAACCTTAGTGACTTTCTCTGGCTATGAAAAATGGGGACACAAAATTACTTTTCAATTGAGGTAATCTATTGTTCAAAAATTAATGGATCAATACATCCACTGATGGAAGGTGTTTGTTGATGAATTAAGGCCTCAACTACATTATTTTACCCTAGAGGTGAATCTGGATGCTCAATGTCATTCAGGATATTATTCAAAACCATATATTATTGATTAATCATTTCTATGAATTTTTACATTATAGCTTTCATCATGTTATTATGTTTTTTTGTGCAATTTCTATTGCACTAATATTCTATGTGGTTTCTTATCTTTCCTTCAATGACAATAAAAAAAATAAAACCTTTGTGAGAAATGTGTTCCTTTATGAGTATTGTAATTCTAAAGTGATTTTAAATCATAAGACAACATTCTTAAAGTCTTTATTCTTTAATCTCCTATAACAACATTTACATTTTCAATATATCCTTCATAACGTTTCAAAACAATCATGTGATTAACCAAGAATTCCCCTTAGGAGTCTCAATCCATGTGTGTAGTGAGGCCCATATTCACACACCAGATAAAAATCGAGTAAAATACCATGTTCATATATAGTTGTGGTATCCAGACATAGATTTCAATTCTTGTAACCCATTCTCTTAACATATCACAAAATTTTTCAGATTTGTTTCTATATTTAGACTTCTTCTTAGGGTTCATGATAAATTTTTATATATAAAATTTCAAAAAATCAATAAACCACACTCTCATAACAATAATGGTGAGCCTACTTTTTAATACCTAAAGAATTATATATGTAGTACAACTCTTAATAACACATAAGATATTTTAATGTCTAGTTTTACAAAAATTATAAATATAATACATGAATAAAATAAAAAATATTAAAATACACTAGAAATGATTCTTAATAGGTTCATTCTATTTTACTTTCACTATATCTCATATCTTACAAATAAACCTAAAAAATTGGGTGTTAACATAAGTCTTATTATAAGATTGAAAAAAGGAAATGGAAGATGAAAAATTAAAATGGACAATAAATGGGGCCTAACAAGAGAGAATAATAATATGTAAATGATATATAGCATGTTAATTTGTTTATAAGATTAAATTTAGATACTCATAATCATATAACTATAGTTTATCACAATTGTTTCATAAATCATGATTTCTATGTTTTTCTGACAAGGTGTCATAAAGAATATCATGTATATAGATTAATTCTACACCCAATGCATTATAAAAAATTCACGGTATTCCCTTCCTAAGTATATATTTATGAGATCCAAAAATATCATCATAATATATTTCCTAAATAACCCTTTGAAAATAAGGAACATGTTTCAAAGAATTTCATTGAATATATATGTTATTAAAGACATGGTCATTACATCATATTCAACCCATGGAATTTAAATATGAATTTTATACTTGTAAATACTCTAATCAATAAAGTATTTTTAAATAAATTTTAAAACCAATGATTTTTTTAAGGAATTTAATATATAATAATTCCCTATGTGTAGTATAGAAGTTCAAGAAATGAATTTGGATAAATAGTAGCTTCAAATTTATATTAATGAAATTAATTATTTTGGGAGAGTCAAGGTATCTCATTGATAAAATATTAATTTGGAATTAATGGGAAAATAATAAGGGAATGAAAATAAATCAATTCATCACTTAGATAACATACCACAATATTGGTACTTGAATAGAAAAGAGCATCTAATTCCCTAACATTAAATACCTCTTTATTTTATCATTTTTAACCACTTGAATAATTGAATTAATTTTGATAAAACATGATACTATAAATGGATTATGTTCCTTTCCACTATTTATCAGTTATAATCATTAGATTATTTTTCTTAATTTCCATTTTCAATGGTCAAATGTATTTATATGATATTTCTATTAACATATCTAGTCCTTCATATATTTAATGATCTTTTATAATTTTTATACATAAATTAATAATATTAACTCAAGAACCTAGTAAATACTTATATTTATCCATTTTATATTATGATTTATTTATTATAAAAATATATAATAGTTGTGATTATTAAAGAGTTGAAAATGATGTCATGGGCTATTAACTTATTGTTCACAATACATTTTCAGGACTGGGAATCATGACACGTCCCTCGAGCCCTGTGTCATGGCTTCCCCAAGCCCACCGCCCGATGGTTTGGGGCTAGAGACTAGCACCGATGGTGTCAACAAACAAATGGGAGGAATTTTTCTTGAGTATATGTATGCACAAATATTCCCAACCAAGTCCCACACACTGAAAAGGAGACAAGTATCACTAATAAAAATATGTGTACAAGTACAACTAATACAAGTAGGCTAGAATAGAAACCCTACAAAAGAACTGAAATCAAAAAAGTACACAAGGAAACTCTAATGGTCATCCATGGAAAACTCCACCTGATTGTGAGAGTAATGTAGCTACTAGTATCCTAAGTAGAATGCCATGTCCACCCGATCCTACTGGTCCCCACCTGGCCTTTATGCCAACAAGTCCACCATTGTTTCATTTTTCGGTCTTGTCTTTCTGAGCACCTCTGTGTCCCGGTCCACCAAGACCTCTGTGGAAATGACTATCATCTGGACCAGACACAACACATGTGGGTGAATAACATATAAGGGTGAGTAACAAAATATTCAGTACAGACCCAAAAAAAGGAAATACCCCCCAAAAATCCTAAATGTGAATCATGATGCACAAGATTTCTCACACCTTGTATACATTTGGGGTTGTGATAGTAGAACAACAGTCACATCATCGAACACCTTAGCTTCTAGAAACTATTCCTTTATCGAGTACAATGGTTTTTCCAAGTCACACAAAAGTGATTCCCACTATCCTTGGTCTTCTTAGCTACACCTCATCATCACGTACTATGGTCAAGAAAACTCACACAGAAGTGCTTCCCACTAATTCATGGACAACTGAGGTCCTCCTCTTCACTATGTACCATGGGCCGACAATGTCATAAAAATGTGATTCCCATTGTGGGCCCGTAAAGTCACATGGACATTCTTCCCATTGGTCCATAGTCAAGTCACACATAGGTGAAAGTCAATAGTCTTTAGGTCTCAGCCAACTGCAGGGTTCCTTACGTAGCGCCCCTGGGAAAATCATTCCTCAAGGAATTCATCGCACCTCAACATCCATAATAGCCTTCTAATTAAATCTAAAAAGATATTAATTGTTGAGAGGGTCACAACTCTACAAATGGATCATCAATAGGAAACGTAGTTTTTAAGTTATTAGCATTTTAGTAAACAAGGGATGGTTGCATCTCGGTCAGGTCCGACCTAGTCAGACAGACCTGACCAACCCGGCCTGGGGTGCCACATACCCTGGTTTAGTATTGATTAACTCAAACTAACACAATTCATGTTTGGTTTGGTTTGGTCTAGCCTAGATAGTGGGCCAGGACCAAAGGGCTTCACTGGACCTGACCCGATTTTTCCGAGGGCCTAGACCTCCGGGTCGCCCGGTGACCCGGTCTAGTCTGGTCGGGACCAAAAAGCATGGGTATGGTATGAAAGTGCTGGTCTAGCCTATCAGAATGAGTCTGGACCATTTATTGGGGCCTCTTCTATCCTCCACTGGGCCCAAGGATGTTTGGGGCCCTCCGGCCGCGGTCGGGCATCCACAGCTCACCAAGCCACCCAGATGGGCTGAACACGGGCCACCCCTCCAATCGGTGCCAGGAAAGCGCTGCATCTCTCTGCTGTAGCCATGGTGCACTGATGGTCTCACCACTCTAATCTGCTGGTATCCTATTTTCCATCCATCCCACATACTGTCGGTGCCATTGTGTGCTGCTGCCAGAACCGACGAACCAACGGACCACTAGATGCACTTTGGTGGTCCTTTCTTCACATTGCCTACATCTACGGACTCTGGGGAGCATCTTATTAACCTATAATTTCTTAAAACATCCTTTCAAACAATTCATACAACCTATTAATAGAGAGATCACATGTTTAGGGTCTTAGGACTTGTTCATGTTGGCCCACACCCTCCACGTTAGAATTTTATAACCATAGGGAGTTGTGGGGATTTTTTTCTCAATCAATATATAGATTAACTAAGCTCGGATAATGAATCCCAAAATAAAATTCACCCTCCCACATATGGACATGATTCTTGGATCAACCTATTTTTTGGTTGATTCACATTTATCGTTTTTATAATAAGAATGGGTAAGAACTTGAAAAAATAAACCCCTGCCACTTTGACTTTTGTTTCCATAGCATTACATCCTCAAGGATTCAAGACGTCGATGTCATTCGTTGCTTCCAACTCTATTCTTCGAAGTGCATTGAAGATGGTTAAAATTCATTAGCACTTGTAATTATTCATTGGAGAGGATTTTCATCGGATTAACAAACACCTCAACCAAAATAAATGGAAAACACATCACAGTGTTTCTGTTACGTTCGGACGTTGCTTCGTTACGCAGTTTCATTCATGAAACATTTCCGTTGTTACGTGTCGTTAAAGCATCGTTATGTTGTATTATAATGATCAATTAATTAACCTCATCAATGTGCATCATCATCTCACTACATCATCTCTGTCTACCACTCAATGAATGAGAAAATAAAATAAATTTACTTATTAAAGTTATTTTATTACTTTTTTGAAAAGTCCAAAAATTAACTTTCCCATTCAGCCCTTTCTGTCCGAATTTATGTACTTTATAAGCGAATCCCACCGTACTTTGTTAAATGGTGCCCTTGAATTTTAGACCTGATCATAGGTTTAAAATATTGAAAAATCTTCTCGCATGTTTAATGTGAACTATAAAAAGATCAATATTCCATTCTGGGGTCACTGGGCCTCTGAATCACGTGTCTTAAAAACGTGTGGTCTTAGTATATTTCTATATAATTTTAAAAAAATACATGTAATTTCACAAATATTATTTTCTCCCCTCCATAGGGCATTACATACCCAAAATCCAAAACAAAAACTAATCATACAGATTGGAGTACTGAGCACGAATCTGAGCCTCGCTCTCCCATTTTCTCTTCTGGAGATTTTTGTGCTGCCACTGAACATGCACCAGAGGAATCGACCACCCACATAGGACCCTTTCCTATAGATCCTCTATCTGATACAAGGACTCTCCAAATGTTGCCCCAAAAATCAATGTCTAGCTCTCCCCAGTCGATGACGTGTGATGGATAATGTTTGTATGAACTCAACTGAGACACGTGGAAAACATCATCCACCCAATGCATCTATGGGGGAAGAGCTAGGCAGTATTCCACCTCTCTATCTTTTCTCAGGATCTAAAAAGGTCTGATGAACCTCAAAGATATCTTGTCTCCCCACCCAAATCTCTGCAATCCTCATCGTGGTGACACCTAAAGGAACACATGGTCTCCTTCCTCAAACTCCAAGGGTCTTTATCTCTTGTCGGTATAAGACTTATACCTACTCTGTGAAGTCCTCATCCACTCCAAGATGATTTGAACCTTCTTGGTGATATCCCGTACCAACTCTAGACCCATGAATGTCAACTCCCCTATGTCTGACTAACATAGGGGTGATCTGCAAGTCCACCCGTACCAGGCCTCAAATGGTTCCATACCAATGGTGGAGTGACCGTTTTTGTTGTATGAAAACTCCAATTGTGGCTGTTGGTCCTGAAAACTATGACCAAAATATTGGATTCCATCTTGAAGCATTTGATTCATGGTTGGTATGGTCTCCTCTATCTTACCATCCATCTGGGAATGCAATGTTGTGCTCAAGCGTAGCTGCATCCTGATCAACTCTTGTAATTCTCTCCACAGTCGGGATGTAGGGTGATCATTACGATCTAAGACAATTTTTTAATGCACCCTATGAAGCCGCACAATCACTTAGACATAGATGCATCCCAATACCTCTACCAGTCACTACACCCAGATGGGTATAAAGTTAGCTGACTTGGTGACTCGGTCAATGATCGCCCAGATAGAGTTGTGGCCCCTCGATGTGTGTGGTAACCCCATCACAATTTCCATCTATATACCATCCCATTTCCACTCTGATACCTCGAGTGGATGGGCCAATGCTACTGGAACATAATGCTTGGAATTCACTTGCTGACAAGTAAGGCATCATGAAATGAACTTACCCGCTGCTTTCTTCATCCCTGGCCACCAGTACTGATGTCGGAGTTCATGATAAATCTTCTCCACTCCATGATGTACCACCAAAGGATATGTATGAAACTACCTCAAAACCTTCTCTTGTAACACCATTGGCACTACATTGCACCCTTTTAAATGGATGATGTGCTCCCCACCTATCAAAAATACATCAAGAGCCCATCCTGAGGATAACTAAGCATGTCAGGCCTCGTTGTAAATATCCACCAGTTGTGGCTCCCTAACTCTCTGTAAGATTTAGGGAGTAACATTCATTGATTGAAGGTAAGAAGATTTACCATAATGCATGACTGATATCTGTATCTTGGCTAACTAATCTATCACCTCACTTAGAAGTTCCAAAATGGTCCTCCTACTAAGTGCATCTGCTGCCATATTCTCCATCACAAGAGTATAGAACATCTCAAATTCATAGTCTTGGAAGAACTCTATATATCACTATTGTCACAAATTTATGTCATTATGAAATAAGGTATACCAGAAACTCTTGTGGTTGGGGTAAACCCTAAACTGTTCACCCATTAAGAAGTGTCACCACATCATCAAGGAAAAGACAATTACAGCTAACTCTAGGTCAGGGGTCACTTATTTATTCTCAAGTTTCCTCAACTATTGTGATCCATAGGTGATCATTTCTCTCTCCTACATTAAGATACAACCTAGCCTGGTCCCTGATGTGTCATAGTAAACTACATAACCAATGCCATCCTATTGTTGTCTCAAGATGGGGGCACTAGTCTGTCTCCACCACTGCTCGTGGAAACTCTGCTGACATTTCTCCAACCACATTAATGGTTGTCCCTTCTATGTCAAAGCTTATAAGGGTGCTGCTACACTAGAAATTTCAGCAGTGAACCTCAGATAGTAACCTGGAAACCTGAAGATGTTTTGTACCTCAGTAACGCTCCTTGGTGGATCCCAAGAAAGCACCACCTCTATCTTCACCGGATCTACTACAACTCCAGCCTTTGAATGATATATACCAAAAAGTGGACCTCCTGTATCCAAAACTGGCACTGTGAGATCTTACTATAAAGATGGTGCTCTCAGATTGTATATAGAACTATATGTAGGTGTGTGCTGTGCTCCATATGTGATTATGAGTACACCAATATTTCATCAATGAATACCACAACAAACCAGTCAAAGTAAGTCTAGAAGATCCATTTCATGAGTCCCACGAACACAGTTGGGAGTTTGTCACAATAAAAGGCATCACTAGTAACTCAAAGATACAGTATCGACACATGAAGGTTGTCTTCTATTCATCCTCAACCCATACCCAAAGCTGTTGATTGCCTAATTTGAGTTCTATCATTGAGAACCACTTTTCCCCCTTCAGTTGGATGAAGATATCGTTGATTCTCGGTAGTGGGTACTTGTTCCTCACGGTCACCTGGTTATGGCACTGGAAGTCCACATAAAACCTCAAACTCATGTATTCCTTCTTGGTGACAAACAATAGGGATGCCCATGGTGAAATGTTGGGCCTTAAAAACCCCTTCTCCTACAAATCCTACAACGATACCATCATCTCAAAAAGATTTATGGGATACATCCGATATACCGGTGTGGATATCAGTGTCTTCCTTGGGTACATGTCAATAAAGAATTCCACTTCCTTATGAGGAGGTAGTCCTGGAATATCCTCTGGAAAAAACAACCTCATAATCGTCAACCTCTACATGAAAACTTGAACTTCTCTCACCCACTACGCTGAGGGTGAGACTAGCCAACTAGTGAGTGATTAATTGCTCCCTCCTCTGAGAAAGTTTGTCTGGTCCTGTAAGGGTGTCCTTCTCACCGGTAAAGGAAAAAACCCGGTCCCATCTATGTGAACACACTGCACTGTATTCCTAAAATAGTCAATCTGATCATGGAATATGGATAACCAGTCCATACCCAATATTACATCAAAAGGCCTCGATGCCGCTACTAGAATATCACATCCGAAGCTCACTCCTCCTAGAGTAATCTCACACTACTGGCACAAGAGTGTAATTGTTGAATCCCCTCCGGTAGGAGTCTCTATCCATATGGATAGAGTCAACAACTCCACCAGAATCTCTAATATCCAAATGATACTCATTTAAAGAAATTATTGATTAGAACCTGTGTCTATATGAATAGCTGCTAGGGTGGAGAGGACACATATCGTACCTTGGATTATCTCTGGAGTGTTGTGGTCATAATTCTCTGCTGCCTGAAGTTGTGTTCACCCCTGTCCGCCTGCTCCCTATGGTCAGGGTGGACCACTTGGGGGAGGTGATGGTAACACATCAAACCATCACCCACCGCCTGCTGATCAACCTACTCACCTGCCACATTCTATGTCATGTAGACCTCCTTGCTTTAATCGCTACCTTTTCAGCAGTGGCCCCTTGACTTCCTACTAGTCATCTATATGGAGGTTCAGGTATTCATGTTCCATATGACCCTTCCTTCCACACGTGAAGTAATTCATGACTCCTGGCTGACACCCTCTAGCTTGAGAGCCCCGAACTACCAACCCTGAGTCCTGGGGTCATCCTTTGAAAGACATGGCCCACTTGGGCCCTTATGTCTACATACAGCTTCCTACGGAAGACTCCACCAACTAGGGTCTGTTGGTAGCTCTAGATATGGGATCCTACTCCACCTAGAAGTTCTCTTTGAGAAGAGATCGATCTTGCACGCTATCCTGAGTAGGGATGCTGAGAGACAACACTAACACACTCATCTCCCACCTGAGTCACTACTTAAAGGCTTGAGCCCTGAAGAAAGGGTCTCATACCATATATGCCGAGTCTCAAGATTTCTCAGTGAACCTCACTGAGTACTCGACCACCATTATGTTACCCTACTATAGTTGATGCAGCTCCTGAATGCACACATAGTACAAGGGTGTAGGTAAAAATCCTCCTAGAAAATCTAATCGAATTCTTCCTCGGTGAGGGTCACCTCATCGTGCGTCTGGGTGGTCAAGCTCCACCATCTCACTACTGAGCCATGTAGAAGGCTCGCTACTAAGATACCCATCTGGTCAAGTGGTGTTCTCACTAAGCAGAAGACCCGCGTCACTGCCTCTATTAAGTCCTCAGCTACCTGAAGATCTTTCTCTCCCCTAAACCTGGGAGGTATTTTTTTATGAAACTCGTTCAGGGCAATGAGTCTATGAACATCCTCTATAAGAAATTCCAATAGAAGATGCTAGCCATCAGGTGGGGGTATCAATAGTTCACACCCAGTGGGGCCATATCTAGAACTGGTCCCTGAACAAATGCCTCGTCACTAGGTGGGTTGTTCTGACGACCTCGTATTGGGATCCTGACTAGTCGTCCACATGGATGCATCCAAAGATAGGTCTAGATGTACCAAAGTCTTAAGGTTATACCTGGAGGGATGCTGATTATTCAAAATAACCTAAGGATACACTTATACAACATTTTTTCCATGTATAGAGCCTAAAAGGATAATTCTAGGTCTTGGTGTTTGGAAACAAGGCCGCCGCACCAACACTTGACTCCCTGAATGTGGAAATTAAAATCGAAACAGAAAACACTATTTCCCCAAAAAAAACATAGAATCAGAATCTTTGTTATAGGATTGAACTTTATTTGATACCACTTTTTCATGATCCATCACTTGAGGATCGTGTCATGACTACCCATGCCCGCCTCCCGAATGCCAGGGGCTGAAGACTAGCATAGAATGCATCAACCAGCAAGTGGGGGGAATTTTCCTAAGTACCTGTACGCACACACATTCCCAAACAAGTCCCACACACTAAAAAAGAAACAAGTATCTCAAAAAAAATCTGGGTACAAGTACATCTAATACAAGTGGAAAAAATACAAAGCCAATAGAAGAATTGAAAATAGAAAAGTACACAAGGAAACTCTAACAAACATATACAGAAAACCCCACCTGATCATGAGAGTAGTGTAGCTATAGAAATATGAGTAAAACGTCATGTACAACCATTTCTACTAGGCCCCACTAGGTCCTAGAACCCCAAGTCCACCATTGTAGCATCTATCTGTCCAATCTATCTACGCACCTCTAGGTCCCACTCCCCCAAAAGCCTGTATCAAAATTTTGATCGTCTTCACCAGACACAACTAGTGCAGGCAAAACCCATGCAGGGGTGAGTAACAAAATACTCAGTTTGGACCCCAAAACAGAAATGAAAGACCACTCAGCAATCCTCAATTTAAACAGTGAAGCACAAGAGATCTCACACCTATTATACATTTAATGTAGTGATAGTAGAGAATTGTTAACATCATCGAACACCTCGGTTGTTGGATAAATCCTCATCTATAAAGTAAAATGGTCCTAAAATGTCACAAAGAAGTGCTTCCCACTAATTCTTGGACAACTGTGGTACTCCTCTTCATCAAGTACTGTGGGCCTGTAAAGTCACACAGAAGTGATTCCCACCGTGGGACTACAAAGTCGCATAGAATAGAATCCCACCGGGGCATAGTTAAGTCACATAGAGTTGAAAGTTAGCATCATTCAAGTCTCATACAACTGTAGGGTTCCATACATAGCGCGCCTTGGAGAACCTCTCTTCAAGCCATTCATATCATCTCATCTTCTTTGAAAGCCTCCTCAGAGCATGCCAAAACATCCTTCTTGTTGAGAGGGTCCCAATGCTGCAAACATATCATCAATTAAACTCTTAGTTTTCATGTTGTTAGAATTTTAGTAAAGAGGGGTCAGTTGCATCTTGGTCTGGTCTGACCTCGTCGGACCGACCGAACCAACCCAGCTCGTGGGTCCCACATACCCTAGTTTAGTTCAGAATGACTCGACCTGACTCTATTTCGGTATGGGTATGTCTAGTCTGGTCTGGCCAGTGGGCCATGATGAAAGGGATTCGCTGGGCCTGACCCTGTTTGGCCAAGGTTCCAGCCCACTAGTTTTCCCGACGACCCAGTCTAGTCCTTCTGTACAGGAAGGGCATGGGTTCGAGCCACTAGGTGTAGGTCCAGCTCACTAGCTGGGGACACGACCCTCCAAGCCAAAGCCTCACATGCATGGTGCAGGCTGGTGGTGCGCCGCCTAAATGGGATGCGGTTGGATATCACGTCTGGCCTTCGCTGGCCACGCAGATGCTTGGGACCCTCATTTCTTCATTGAGTGATCGCTCTTCGCCAAGCCACTAAGACGGCCCAGATGTGGGTCATCCCTCCACACGGTGCCAGGCGGGTTCTGCATCACCCAGCTGCCACCGTGGCTAGTTGGTTGTGTCTTCTTGATACTGCGGAGTTCCGCTCTACCTGGCCACTGGCACGACTAGTGCCCCATTGTCCCATTATCTGGCACACGGCCGCTGCAGACAGATTCTTCCTCGGACCACCATAAGTGTTCTGGTGGTCTGTTCATTGTTCCAACTGTGCCTACAGACTCTAGGGAGCTTCCTCTTCACCGTGATGGTCTCAAAACATCCATGTTGTCAATTCAGACAACCCGTTTACAAATGGCGCACATGCAGAGGAGTTCATACCTTGTTCTTTTCAGCTCACGCCTTCCGCGTTAGAAGTTTATAACCATTGGGAGGCTCAGGGATTGTGGCTCAATCAAGGTAGAGATAAAATAATCTCAGATAATAACCCTGAAAAGAAAATTCACCCTCCCTCATAAATGCATGATTCGTGGATCAACCTGTCAGTGGATTGAACTGTGTTCATCCTTTCTAGAATAATAATTGGGAAGAACAAGCACAAATTAAAACCATACCTCTTTGACATACATTTCCATTGTTTTATATCAATGAGGTTTCAAGACTTCAACATCATTCATTGCTTCTAGATCCATTCTACGAGGTGCATTGAAGATGTTTGACATTTGTCGGTGTTTATTTTTCCTTATTGAATAGGAATTTTTTTAGATGATTATTAGAGAATCCTAACAGTTTAATTCCCCTTTCCACCAAAGTTTCAACCAAAATAAATATAAAACAAATTACATCATTTCTATTATATTGCGACATCACATGGTTAGGATATTTAATTTATGAAACCACGCCACAATTACACATCATTAAAATGTCGTTATGCTATGAGTTAATGATCCATTTACGATCTTTATCAATGCACCCCTTTCATGCATCGTATCATCTCTATCCACTGCTCAAAAGATGATAAAAGAAAAGAAAATAAATTATTAATGTTATTTTACTATTTTTTGAAAAGTCTGAAAATTAATTTTTCTGTTCGGCCCTTTCCATCCAAAGATAAGTTCTTTCTACGCGAATCGCAGAATTCTGAGTTCAACGGTGCCCTCAAATTTTATATCTGTGCACCAGTTCAAAAGATCTAAAAACTCACTCTCATGTTTACATAAGTGAACTAAAAAAAGTTCAAAATTCCATTCCAGGCTCACCTGGCCTTGTAATAATGTGTTTTCAAAGCATCTGGTCTTAGAATAATTCCATATAATTTTAAAGGAATTACACTAAATTTCTGAGAAATTACAATACTACAAAGTGATGTATAACATTTAAATATTTCAAAAATTAAACAATTACAATAGGTTAAGATAATTTATCTAAAATTTTAATATAAATTTATTAACCATATAATAATTGGGGTTTAATGTAATTAAGAAGACGAGGAAGACTAGAGTTAAATTAGGTAAGAGTTGACGAAAACTTACTCATTTTTCTATGTTTCTTCTCTTGTATGGAACTAAACACCCTTGATTATTGGAGTTATTTTTCTCCAAATAATCATAATAATTATAATGGGATTAATAAAGGGTATTTGGAATGATTTTTTTCATTGGTATGTGTGGGATGATTAATTTTCCAAGGGGTTGGAGATGGGTTATTTATATTTGAGTAGAGGGGGTTTTCAGATAAAATTATGAATAAAATATAATATCATGGTAAACCATTGAATATTAACATTGTTAATATTATGAAAAATATTGTATCAAAATTACATAATATTAATACTTCTCCATAATATATAATCTAGATTTATTAGTTTAATCAAAAATAAAAAGGAAAAAATGATCTTTTATTTTAACAAAATATATTCGACCTTATTCTTTGGAAAATGTTTTTTTGTTAGGAAATGAAGTTTAATGTCTTAAGATGATAATTTTATATTATTAAATTAATTTTGGGATAAAATAAAAATTTATCATTTAAGAAGTCATTATTTCATAATTATTATGTCATAAAACACATGGAATTTCAAAAAACTATTTTTTACTATTCACTTAAAAATGGAAAAATCATAAGAAATTACCAAAAAAACACCCTTAGACAATTTTTATGTGATGATTAAAAATATTAAATTAAGTTTATAAACAAAACTTTTTATAATATGTAATTTTAATAAATTGTGTAAAAATTATGCCTTTTTTGAAATTAATGAAAATACAGTTTATTAAAATGAATTACTAAATTGTTAGTTTTCATATTTATTTTATCGAATTTTGATATTTATTTTTTCATAAATTATGAATGATAAATATGATTTTTATCACCTATAACTTATTTTAATGTCAAATTACTATTCCAACAGTCAGGTTATCATTCCCAATGGTCAGGTTACTATTCTAAATGGTCAACTTACTATTCTAAATGGTTAAATTACCTCCTATAAATACCTATTCATTATGTTATTTATAATTCACTACATTACCTCCCATGATCCTATATTTTCATTTTCTATAATGGTTATATGTCTAATAATATTCTATTTATTTTCAATACTATTGTTCTTGGGATGGATGACTCTACCAGATTGGGGTGATCCAAATTTTCCCCTTGTAGTTTATCTATTATATATTTTGTGACCCATTATAATGTTTGGAATTTTTATTGGTTTGTTTGAGGACTAATTTAATGATTTGTATTGATGAAATAAATTGTTATTTATTTCAATATGTTTTGTATGTGTATAATACTATATAATATAATATAACACACATTTTTTCAAGAATCAAATATTATTAATGATGTCTAGGTCATTAAAGTTATTCTTACACATTTATTTTTCAAACACTTATATTTTACATCCCATAGAACCCTCTCCAACATTTTTAACCCACTGGGTATTTAATATTTCCCAAATAATTTCCATATCAATGACTGTTCCAATAGAAGATTAGTTTCTTTGATGTTAGTCACTCACTTATCAAGGTGAACATAAGTTTTTTCACCATTTGATGTTCTATTGTTGTACATTCATCAGTGAATGCATTAAATAAATTATATTAATTAATTAATTAATTTATAAAATGAATTAAACAAGACTTACCTTTATAAATACATGTTAATAGAATATCCTCAAGGCTGGTTATAAAACCATAGGATTTTAGGGATGATGGGGAGAGAAACTTCATTTGAATTGATAGACAATATTGAGATCATGGGCCGAGGAAGAAAAAATTAATATATTCATTGGAAAAAAATGGGTGTTGTAGAAACTCTAATGACCTCACCAGTGAATGTGTTCAAAACCAATGACTGATCTATTCTTGAGTATCGATCAATATTTTATGGATTATTTACATATTATTTTCTATCTATAATGGTTTTCATTTATCTTTCATGAATTCTTGTTTTCCTTACTCACACCCTAAATCCCTATGAATTTCCTCATTGAATTTTTTTTATTCACCTCTTTTGGAATCTTTGATTATGTTCGTTGGTGGGGTTATGAATAGTAAATGATAATCTCACATTTTTATTATGAATATTCGTCCACCCATTGTGTTCCTAATCATTGGACAATTAGTTTAATGATATAGCTTTTCTCGATATGTTCAATTGCAATCGAACCGAAGAATTCATAATGTTTATATGAATGATAATGTATTGAATATATTTCTAATGATCGAGGGGAAATTGAATATTAAAGATGGTAGATCTTAGGATTAAGAACCCTTTTTGGTGTTTTTAGGTGCAGAAGATATTGTGCATGACTTTAGAAATTGTGAAATATTGGAATTATAGGATGGAAGATTATGGTGGATGAATTTCCCTTTGACATCAGATCCTTGGGTGGATCTTCAGAATATAATATTTCCACAATTAGTGCATCTAGTGAGAAATGAGAAGAAACCCGATCTATATAAAAAAGTAGCCTACATGGTGTTTTGTTCATAATAACACGTGAAGTGTATTGCAGATCTCACAATGGATAGGGTTTCATCCCATTATAAATATCACAGGACATATGACATACCCACATGTAGTGGGACTCTGGTTTTGTATCCCATAAACATACTATCAATACAAGACTAGGTATTTTATGTTTGTATAAACAATGTATCTTGGATAGAACACATGCACCATAATCTAATAGTGAACCCATGAATAATGAGGTTCTTCACATTGAACTAGGAGGTCCCACGCACTATGTCACCCTTATAACACACTGTGTAGTTATCATTTTACATGTAGAGTGTTTTAGTAAGAGATGAATAGGATTAGGATTTGGAGTAAACCTCATATACCTCATTAGGATATTTCATGGAGCCTTCCTAGTGACTTATAACTCCAATGTATTCTTTATTGTGAATCGTAATTGGAACCTCAAGTAATCAATTCCAAGAAAAAAAACATATATGATGTTATGATGGAATTTTTTCGACATCAAATATACAGTACATGGTGGTGTCAGTTGTTCACTTCTTCTAAATTGGATAGATGAGGATGAGACATGAATATGTTCTCCATAGAGGTTCATGGGATGTCAACCCCAATGAAAAAAACTAGGGGCCATGACATGCGTCCCCGATTTACTAGTATAGGTTTGATTAAACCCCTTCATACACACCCTGGAGTATACATCTCTAATCTATGGAGTGGAACACCCTATTCATCGACTACTAGATGAGGTGTGTTACCTTCACCCTTGTGGGGACATCAGCTATATCACATGATGTTCCATAAACATGGAATGGGTCCCCTATGGATCTAGTGATGATTATGTTAGGCTATTGGATGTTTGGAAATATAAACATATGGATTTATGGGAACACTTGTCTATGGAATTGGTTGTAAACACAGATAACAAAATATCTCTTTGATTGGGGTTCATTGAGAATATATATCTCTTTAGGAATACTCTCCCTTTGTCTCTGGGTTTTAATTGACCATTTCTTTTACAAATTTAATATTTTTTATGGTAATCTTACTAGTATTTATATGCTCACCCATATGTGGTCTTTTCTGGCACATTATTTTCTTATGAAGATGAAAAGTTGTTAAATTGTTGCTTTAGTGGACCTAGTATAAAATGGGAATAGTATTACATGACATCGTAGACCACATTTGGGGGTTGACTATTTCAAATTGTGAGTAGGGCCGCCACTTTCCAATCTCTTTTATAGTTGTTTCTATGTTGTGACGCTTTTTAATATGGATGTGTAATTTGTCCATTTTGTTTTTAGTAGTATTAATTAAAATACTCTAATGAATTTCTACAAGTTCTTACATGAATTTAAATTCTCTATTTGATTTCAATTATTGTAAATATTATCTTTTCATGGAGTTTGGTGGTGTGTGTGTGTGTGTGCATGCATGTAGGTACCTTAGTCTAAGGTCTCTCATATGTGTGAGATGCCTACACAACGCTTGTCATTATCCCCTGGACAATTGGAGGCGGCCTTTTGGAGTCACTCTCCCTTTAATGTTGGTCTAGAATAGCTGGTTGGTTGGGTCCGGAGAGAAATAATTTATTTAAGAGGGATTATGTAACACCGTGAAATTTTAGAATTTATTTTTAATTAAATAATTGCTTTTTTGATAGATTACGTAGAACACAACAGAAAAAAACAAGATATGGCACAATAGATGAAAATTATTAGGTAAACTATAATAATAATAAAACCTATAGAAATTAAAATTACAGTAATGGACTAAAATTATTACATATTGAAGATAAATAATTACTATTATTTAATGTTAAAATGGATTTTTCAATAAAATATTTTGAATTGTTGTGTATTTCACCCTAATAAATTAAATATCTCAATTTTACAATATTATTAATCTAATATGAAATATTTCATGGAATGAACTAACATATTAAAATTAATTATGTATTAATTTCTTTAAATGAACTTTAAGAATATTTAAAGATTAAAATATCATTTTCTTTATATTTTTGATTTCTAATTAAATCCAAATTTATGAAATTTATATTCTTAATTTTATTAAATATATTTCATTTTTTAATTCATCATTTTCAAATTATCCTAGGGTGAATTATTTCAATTCTTCTTAAAAATGATCATTTTGTAATGAATAATAAAAATAATAATTTTTACAAAATTCTCACTTTTAAGAAATTATCAGGATATAATAATGAATTAAATTTTTATGAAACATTTTTATATAATAAAACAAATTGATGAATTAAATGAACTCATTTAAAAATATTGTGTTAAATTTAAAAACCAATATTTTGTATTTTGAATCACATGGGATGTCTTATTCAAATAGATGATATTTTTTATCATTTTCTTAAATTAAGTAATTAAAAGTTACAATTAATTTTTTATTGGATTTAGATTCACTTAAATCTAAATTTTTTCATAAAAATGTAAATTTCATGATAATAATTTTTACAGTGATTTAGGTGCAAATTCGTTTTTATGCTTAAAAATGAGATTTTTATAAGAAACTATATTTTTTTTGTTTTTCACATTTATATTAAAGTTAATATTTTCATGTTTTTAAAATTTAATCATATAAAATTGATTTCATATATATAATCATAATTTTCAAACTAGGTAATAAATTTCATTTTATTTTTTGCCATATAAATAAATTACATAGAAAACAGGTTTTCATCATTGTAATTATTAAATTTGTTAAGTGGGTTTAAACTAAGAGATAAGGCCCAAAGATTCACTAAACCTCATATCAAATATTATTCATTGAGTTCCTTTAGACCCTAATTATCCCAAATTAACATTTCAGTGTCACTTTCCCATGAAAATTTCTTTATATGATTTTAATATTTATAATAATTAAAAAACTTTCACTCTGTAATACCCCAATATTCCATAGTATGATTGATTTTTACACAATTCAATATTGTGCCATGTACGCAACACCGAGTTCAACCGCACCACAACCTATCAAAATAGAAATTTAAAAGAGGTTATGAATAGTATTAACCAAATTTTTAATTTTATATATCCCATATAATTTTAGCATTCATATTTTCTGTTTATTAGACATAATATATGGACAAATTCAATTTTTTAGATAAAATAAGTATTTTGAAAAAAATGATGTTTTCTCACCTTTTAATGGTGAGCCATTTTTAAATACAATATTTGAAATGTTCATATATTCAATTTAGATAAATTAAATTATTCTTTATAATCATTAAATAAAAATTTAGTTTGGATAAATTTTTGGTACTTTTATGATGACTTCCATATTTTGATAAATACTGAAAAATACTAAATTTTAATTGAAAACTACTTTTTTAATCCAAATAATTTATAGTGTTAAATTATAAATTTTAGTGGTTTTAATGTATAATTAGATTATATATTTTCCATTTTATCGAATTTTGGTCCTTGGAAGTAATTTTACTTTTTAATTAGACATAAACACATGTCAAACTTTGGGTAGTTTTTACATCTTAAAAACACGCATTTTGGATTTGATAATGGGAATTAATTTTAAATTAATTTCTTCCAATACTGTGTTTTGAATTTGGAAATATGGATTCAATATTTGTAATCTTTAAGTCCAAATTGTGTAAATATGTAACTTTTATTTTTTGTCATTATGAATAGTAACTTCACTAAATATTGTATTTACCATGGTTAACGGGTAAATCTGGTAAATAAAGGTAAAAAATAATATCATCATAATATTAAAATACCCAAAAGCATGTCCTAACCATATTTGATGAGATATTTTTTACCATGGCCATATTTGTGTTGATTTGAGGACATCCTGAATCCACTTGTGTTTGAAAATGACATTTAATTACATTAAATTTAAAGTAAAGGAAAATATAACCTAATCATATATCTTTTAATAAAAAAATTATATGGGGTCATGTAAGTGATATATTTGACATAAAATAGTCATTTGAAATATAAAAATATTACATAAATCATGTTATTTTATTTATAATTTTTAGAGAGAAAAAATAAAGTTATTTATGACAAAATGGTGATATAGTAATTACCTTATTATTGAATGATTAAAATAAATGAGATTATAAATATTAAAATAAATTAATTTTGAAACTTTTTAGTACATCCACTAATTTAAGGATTATTATGACTTGTGAAAATTTAATTAATTAATTTTTTTTAATTAATCAAGTAGTTATGGATTTTAAAAATGTCATGATATGAATAGTATAAAAATTGACATAAATGAGTTTTTAAATAAATTAATATTTTATTAAATGATATAAAAACCCTAATAATATAAATTTCTTCCAAAAAACATTTATAGTGATACATATTTCATAAATTATCCACTTTAGGTCCTCTTTTCTTTTTATAGTAATGACTGTGACCATGTAATAAAAAATACAAGAAGACATGGTAAGAGTTAAACTATTTAACTAAGGGTAAATCACCAAAGATAAGGATAATTTTATAACATAAACATGTATAAAAATAATTTTTTGATAATATTTATACCCATGATCATATTATCCTAGAAATAAATAAATTTGGATCTATTAGAAACCAAAAAGAGTTTTATAATAAGTTAATATTTCAAGCTTCTCCTAAAGTGCCCCTCACCTTACTTATAAAAGGTCACCTCCCTTTCTCTTTAATTCACCTCTCCAAAGCCCTTTTTTATAGTCCAAACCCTGTCCAAATCTCCTCCCCAATTCCCTAACATCATTATATAGGAAAACATTTGGGGTATAAAGATAACTTAAGGATCCATTTTGTGAAGATCAAAAGGAGACACCTGGTGAAAATTTAATCATTTTATCCCTTCTTTTGAATATCATTTCTTCTTCTACATCCCCTTTATAAGTTGTTACCCTAATAAAATAGTAACATCAGAATATACTATATGATGATATTTTGTTAAGATTATGTTACAACCATATTAATCTTTTTACGCATCCTATGAAAAGCAATACCACTACGCGTGTGTACGTACGGCTTACCATATCCATGTCAGGGTGTAAATTGTTTTTTACATACAAATTATTTATATTTTTTTAACGATAAATATAATGGATTTATATAATGAATATATCATGATATTGTTTCTTTAAATTTAATATTCAATAAAATTCCATACCATTTAACCATTAAAGAAAATGATACTGTCGCTAATGTGTACATACGGCTTACCGTCTCCACGGGGCGATGAGACTCATCTTACATATTCACCATCCAAGAATGATTATAAAAAAAATATTTTTCATAATTATGAAATAAATGAATTAATAAGTCTATTGGAATGATATATAAATATATATATAAATATATATTTATGTACATATATTTCATTCACTTACTTCCATTCAATGCTATATGAAAACGAAAACAATGCTTATGTGTACGTACGACCGAACATCTCCATAAACAGTGTATTCCATTTCATATATCTATTTATTATACATATTTATATTATGAATTTCTATGATATATAAATATTTATTTATTTTATGGAAGTAATATAATCATGATATATGCAATACGATCAAGAATAATTAGTTAAAACACATACGATAATGAAAGTGATTATTACACAAAATGTTACTTTAACATGGAAATTGTTATTAAATGAGTAGTATTAAGTCATAAATGAGTCGTGTATGATATAATAAATATGAATATTGTTCTGGTATAATTTAATAACATACTATGGTCACTATACCAGAGGTTAAATGTACTCTTGAACAAATGAATGTACTTGGTAAGGGTTAATTCCTCAATCTCAATATTATCTGAGATTGTTTGTGTGTAAGTATTTACTGAAAATATTTATAATCCATGTATTCTTCCTCAATCTCACTATTACCAGTCTGGGTAAGGGTTAATTCCTCAATCTCAAAAGGAATATTTTACGTTTTTGTAGAATGTAATCTTTATTAATATCATTATTTTAAATGTTTTAATGATTTATTTGTCTGAATCGTTTCAATTAATGTCAATGTTTTCAAAATTATTTTTAAGGATTTATTTATATGGACATGATTGTTTTACAACATTAATTTATTTCAAAAGTTTCAAAGTGTTTTAAGATATTTTGATTAAAAAACCACATTTAAATTAATTCCATTATAAATTTTGTGACTTCTAAATGATTTCATGAAAAGGGGATATTACTCTCAAAGAGTTTTACTGATAATTTTCCATTATGCGAACATACTTTATTGGATATTGTTCTTGATTAATGTTGAATTATTATAATACAATATTCCATATTTTATTTAATGAGTTGTGATATGTTTTACTGTGGATGTAATGTTTTTATTCCATTCATGGTTTATGGTTAAAGTATTAACATTTCATATGCTAGTTTTAATATGAATGATTTTGTAATGTTTTACCTTTTTCATATGAGTAATACATTGGACATAGTAAGTGACAGGTGGGGCCTTCTATATCCCCTCGATGTATTGGTAGATCTAATGAGACAAACTAGTGTCTTGGAACAAGGCATTGAAAAAATATTTGTGAATGGTCTTGATACAAGTCCTTGACATAATAATTATTATGTCTGATATTATGCATTCCCTTGTTTCAAAATTAGTTTTTACATGTGATTATTTGACTTGTAGAATATCCATGTGCATGTTTATATGGTAATGTTTGATTTACATTTTCTATATTATCTTCAAGTTTATGTTTAAATGGTTTTTTTCACTATAAAACAAACCTTAAATGTTTATAACTTTCGCTGAATTATTTACCCTTACAAAGTGTCTGAGCTCACCCCTTTATTATGTTTTATTTTCTCGGGATTCCACGAAATTTATTATGATTGATATAAATGGTCAATCTAGTTGAATAATGGTTTTGTCAAAGAATTATTTATGATGTGTCTTATCTTATAATGTGTAATGTAATGTTCTTGTACATAATCATTTTTCCTATACTGGTAAATGTATCATTCCTCTGGGACATGATTCCTTGTAATCATGAAAATGTATTAAAGTAAAGCACCGGCTCTAGGTAACTCGATTCTGGGAGTTACACACTCTCCTCACTTATAAAAGTTCATCTCTTATAATAAATTCTCCAAAAACATTTTGAATATTAACTCTACTGATATAAAGAATTATCACCTCTGAAAACACTTATCTATGTCTTATATATTATAGTGTCACAAAAATATAATGCTCAAAAGGCTTAAAGTTTTAGGAAATGTAGGATTTTTGAAGGATACGTAAAAATATTAATAAGGCTCTCTTAAGTTTATTTGTTCTTCCACCACCTTCTAATATTTTATAATCTTAGTAATATAATGAGATAATTATACTAACTAGATTTTAAATTTTCCATGTTTATGATAAAAAAATATATCCATTTCAACCAAAAGAAAATGAAAGTATCGATCATGTGTACATGCAGACTACCACCTTCAAGAAGTGACATATTTTATTTTACATTAACAAATCACATGGATTTTCATAAATATTTAATTAAATAATTAATATGATACTTATATAAAAATTATGATTCTAAAAATATAAACCATTTTAAATCTTCTTTCATTTCCATACATTGAAAAAATAAAATGTTTCTCATGTGTATGTAAAGACTACCACCTCCATGAGACCTCATATTTATTTTTTCACTACTAATTTACATGGATAGTTCCACAAATGGATTTAATAAACAAATATTAAATATATAATATGTTTATCCTTCTATAAAAATAATTGTGAAATAATATTTATTTTATAATAGATGAGTGGTCAATATAAAATTAAACTCACTAAAATGAGAATACAGATACACTTTGTTTGTAATAAACTCTTACCCTTATTTTCCATTTATATTATTCTTATAACTCTTCATTAAAATAATTTATAACTTTTAAAACATGTGTTTTAAATATAATAACATCTTTAAATGTTATAACATTAGTAAATAAATAAATTCTTATGAATTGGTCATTATAATAGGTTCTTGTTTCGGTCAGTTTCACCACATATGTGAATGACGTTATAATGTTTATCGAATGAATTACTAAAGAGAAAAATAAATATAATTTATTATAAAAATAATAAATATTATAAGTTTTTGTAATTATTTAATAACGAATCATCCATCAAAACAGTTGAATTAAAATAAAAAACCACTGTAACTTTAATCCATAAAAAAGATTATCAAATAAGATTCAACGAAAACATGAATATTTCATATCATAAAAAATAAAATTATTTTTCTAATATATAGACCCAATAACTTCTTACCTTAAAATAATATGAAGAGTTTTGAGAAATTAATTTTTATCATTACAATGATACAAAATTTTATTGAGGATTTTTAATCAGACAATCCTGAAATAAATAGTATAAACTATGCCGATTTTGTACCTAAGTGAAACATAAAAATAAATGGAATAATATAAATGATGATAATGAAATTTACATGATTTTTACATCCATCAAGTAGATTTTTAATTTAATTTTTTTGTTCATAATGGTACAATTCGTATGAAGTGAGTTAGGACCCAAGGTAAAATATTTTTCGTTAAACCGTTATTTTAAATGTTTTCATGTTTTTTCATTCATTTGATTTTATTTAATTACTAATTTCTTTAAATTATTCTAATTATGGTATCAATCATAAAAAAATTAATATTCATTCTCATTTTAAATTATCATTGTATTAATTTATAATGTTTTGGTAAATGAATCTTTCAATCTTTTTCTATGCAGTTCAATTTTAACATTCTTATAAACATTGTAAAATAATTTTTTTAATGTTTAATACTTGATCATTTTTTTCAGAAAACTATTACCCATTTTTATTATTAATATTCCTTTAAAATTTTCATTGTTTTTCAAAAAAGTATCTTATTACCACTATTATTGAATTGTTAATTTTTGAAATTTATTCAAAATAAAAAATATATTTTCATTATTTTTAGGTTAAAACTAAATGATATTTAACATAGGGGTTCAAAAGTATATTTTCATGATTGTTATGATGAAATAAAAACTATATATTTTTATTCATGTTATGAACCATTTAAGTTGTTCCTGATGATGGGTGAGTCTGATATAACCCTCAAATGCATTGGAAAATGATTTATTCACTTAGATAATATATAATGGAATTAACTAGTGAAGCCATTCCATTGGTAAGGGTCATTTTAAGGGTGATATGAGATAACATTCTCAAGATACACACATGGTTATTCTATTCTATTTATAGTTTTTTATGAAAGTATTTTTATTTCATTATGTAATCATATAAACATATGATTAAAGAGTGGAATATATTCTTTTAAAGATAAATTATTTTTTTCAAGGAAAAGATTTCATGAGTTATATTATTTTATAATAATTTTTTTGAGTTGTCCATTATAAAATATTAAGAGATGTTTCATTAAAATCATTGTAAAATAAACATTGTTTTATACATGAATCATTATTCTAGCTCAATGTTTTTTATGTAAAAGGAAAACAAATTATTATTTTTTTCATAATTTTCAAATGGACTAAGGAGTTTATTTTATTTTTATATATCTTATGGGATTTTGGTGGTAATCCAACATTTTAAATTAATTTCACAATACCTAAGGATGTTTATAAATTAACAAAGTTCAATAATTTTTTTTGATAACTTGTTTTGGATTAAGATAATTCTCCATGAATGAAACATGTGTTTAAACATAAGATCCTATTTTTGTCGAAAAAATATTTAATATGTGAATGAATATACTTTTTTATATAATCATTTTCCAAATTATTTATAATACTAAACCTAAAAATCATGCGAATATATGAATGTATAATATTTTATAATATAAGTCATAAATATGGGTTGGTTTTGTGAGGGTTATTATATTTAGAGGCATAATAAGTAATCCCTTTGGTGAATTAATATAGAAGAAAATATTGTGGATATTATGGAAAAACTAAACATGTGAGGATTTAAGAATTAGAAACTTGGAATCGAATCCTAATGAATGGTGCCTCCACTAATCGACCAGGCAGCCTCATCCAATTTTATATATGATTAAAATGTATTTAAATTTGTTTTTGTGTGTGTATGTATTTATTTAAATTTAATTATTTATGTAAATAGTTATAATGTATTTATAGGTATGATTATGAGTATTTATTTGAAATTATAAAATAAATATATATATATATTATAATAAAAATTAATATAAATATAATATAATTTATATAAATATCGTTTTAATAAATTTAACATAATTTTAAGATAATTATTGTGTGTGTGCTCATCTTTATATACACCTATATATGACTGTTTGCACTAGTTTCCATGTGTGTGGGTTATCCTATTTTGGATAATTTAGATATATTATATATCTATGTGTGTGAGGAGTATGTGTGTTTTATGGGTGTGGGTATGCGTGTGAGTGTGTGTCTGTGGGTGTATTTATATGTCTTTATGTATGCATGTATGTGTTCTTATTTTTGAGGACATTAAAATGTTAATGTGTGTGGGTATTCACATGGGTCAATCCATGTGGGGATATATGTGTACAATAGTGGGTGGGGGGTACACATGCTTGCATGTTAATAAATGCACATGGAATCACATGTGAGTTTGTGAGCATATGTGTTTGTGTTTCATGAACTATGCTCGGATACACGCAATCTGATCTATGAAAATGAAAATAGGTAGTTCTTATCCTGCATTGGTTGAAAACTAGTGTCTGATCATTAAGTAAAAACTTAGGGAATTGTTTTTTTCTAATAAATATAAAAATCGTGTAGTGGAATATTTTTATGAATCTATCATGGTGGTACCTTATGTTAGGATTCTATGAAAAATAAAATTAATATTTGTGAATAAAAAGTGAAAAAATAACTAAAATAAATGACCATCTACTACACTCATATCATAAATAATGAAATATATAATAAGTTAAAACAAAATTCCAATATAAAAGTAAGGTTAAAGTGTCTGGTACACACATAGTACAAAATACACCAAATACAACGAAAAAAAGAATATCACAATGTGACTTGGGGTTACCATCCAACCATATAAAATAAACCTACCTCTGAGTTACCTAATAGAAGGGCCCACAAGAAAGAAATTCTTAGAAACATGATCCTATAAAACACATTGAGTATATCTACACCTTGTGGTATAAGTAGGGTGTGACAAAAAAATTAGGTAGGATTCTTATTAAGCTCCTCCCCCTAAACACTCCTCTCCTAGTATGTTCATTAAAGAAGGGATATAATAACCACCATGACTCCTCAATAGGATTCCCCATGATGGAGACTAGGACCGATGGTATAACAATATCACATATTGTTATTGTTACCCTTTATATATTTTAGGATTAAGAGATAGAATAAATAAACCACAATTAAAATCCATCACATAATATAAATATTAACCCAAAACATCCCATTATACATGAAAAATGTCAATAAATACAAACTAAATGACTCCATATAAATACCAATAGATATTTCTTATGGTAGAGACTCATTAGAATCTCCAAAACTAAAGATAGAAATGTCAATATCGGTGCTCTAAATCCATATGGAAACCTAGAAAATTGTTTACATACATATAGTGTCCATAAAATCTATACTCAGTAGTATCATACCCAAGTTCTCAAGTGAACCTGTGAAAAGAGTATACAAATGATCCAGTGAAAAAACAAAAAAAACAAATATATAGCTAGGGAGGACAACAAAATAACCCCTAACTTAGTATTCCATGCACTCCAAATCAAAAATAATTTATAGTAAGTTAATATCAAGGACATAAAGTATAGGTTCCATGAAACCACTTCCCTATTGATATTTCTCTCTCGTGTCTCAAAATAAAATTTCATATTCTCTCATCCATTCCATACATATCTTTTGGCATGACCAACCATCTGTAATGTGGGTTAGGATGCATCCCTACTACTATATCCTCTCAAGGTCTAACATATGGTTTTAAAATCATTGGTCATCCCATAACATGTTCATCACACCACCTCATGACTACATCGCATACCCAGGAAGTAGGGTATCATAAACATTATGGTTATCAACCTCGTTAACCCTCCTACCATGCATGACCCTCACCATATATCACATCCTCATATCCACTAGGTAATCTCCAACACCAACCCATTTCATCACAGATTAATACCCAACCCCAATCTATATCATCACTGGGTAATCTCTAACCCCATCTGGCATTATAACTTTTACCAAAGGAATAGTAGGGAATAGGGGGTATCCAACCAACCGTGTAACCACCAAACTAGATATTGTTGAAAACATACCAAAACCTACAATATATGGGAGTTGGTAAGGTTATCCAAAATGGTTTGTATGTGAATATAAATAACATGAATTAAAAGATATATAGATAAAAAAATTTACACATCATGTGGATTAAATCATAAATTCTATCATACTCTGAAAAACCACCATTAAAACACATAGAATCCTTAAAAATTATCACCACCACTATATTCATCAGACCGCACAACTACCAAACAATTTCCATAATCAATTATAGGTTCCACCATTTCTGAGCTTCTTCTAACTAGCATTTACTAAGTCAATATTTCACATATAAAAATTCCTTTTAGTAATCATTAAATTTATTAAATGTAATAACCTCACTTCAATCTATGACATTTAGATTTTTATTTCCCAACCCATGATATTTCATTTTCAGTATCATAATTTATTCCCTAACTGACATGGAAACTGACACAACCACACCACACATAAAATTCTCTCCCATATCGGGTACTCCACTTCCACAACATAATTTATGTCAAAACTTCTCACTAAAACCCCAACCATCTCACCACAAAAACTTCATATCAAAACCAACACACCTTAACCAATATCAAATCCACCACTCATCACAATCACCACCCATTGTAATTACTGCAAAATAAAAACACCACACAACAACTCACATCGTTCTCCATTACAAACAAAATAACCCCACAACAACCGTACATTAAAAAATCTTGTATTTTATAATTTATATTCAATAAGTTATTTCTTTACTTTACTTAATTACTAAGCATGGGTATTCTCACACAAACTCCACATGTTCAGGGAAAACCAATTATTTATTTATATAGAAGTGATTATCCATTTCATTCAAGGTGAAATCAATAAATAATTCCGTAAGGGTCTAAAAACCATATCAATAGATGAAAAATAAATTCTAAAAAACCCCATCATTTTTAGAAGTGGTTGAAAACATGTATAATATCATCAGTAATAACATCAAAAGTAGTAAAATATGTATTTTCTCCCAATCCCTTAAATTTTAATTAATAAAACTTATTATCTATATTGAGAAAACCACTACTATATAAAAAATGGGAGGCAAAATCATTAAATACACACACCTTCACATAAATAGGGAGTAAATGAGGATCTCATAACTCAATTGAATATTTTGAATCATTGTGCACAACTGAGAGCTAGACAAACCACTTGAAGCCCATAACTGCACAAGGAAACCTGGAATAAACATAAAACAATCCAATGGATCATAAAAAAATCATAAACACTCCTAAACCAGAAAAACATGACTACTAAGAATTCCCATAGAGAAAAAACTAAAATCAATGGAGATAAGGTGGTTTAATCTCTATCGATATTAAAATATTATCCTAGAGAATTCATGAATTCAATCAAGAGGAAATGGGTACAAAAAATGTAAACATTCCTATGTTTCTCCCATGGATTATGTAAAATAAAAGGGAATTAAAATAATTTGTGAGAGCATCTAAATTTATTGACAATATAGACCAAAGATCATTAATGGCATGAGACACATATTCACATTAGGAGTTTTTGTAAGCCCGTCTAATTCAGGCTATGAAAATAGTTCTGGATACAAATACATTAAAATTATAACCTGAAAAACAACTATTATGTTTTAGGGTACCTTAGCCCTGAATTAATTCATTTCTTGAATTTCTCTTTAATGTCCTGAATCTGATTGGCACCAAATCACCGTTTCAAATTCAAGTCATGAATAACTATCCTTCAGGACACAAACAACCACTCATGTTGTGAACTCTTATTCACATCATGAACCACCTACTATAGCATACATGAATATTCAAACTCAATCATACCTTACTTGATCACCCTTTGAACACCTCCAACTACTAACCCAAAAATTACATGTCTAATAAGTTACAAACTATTACATTAGACACGTATCAAATGATTCTCATCCTCAATCATAAAAACCCAACCAAAAGAAAATGGAATTGGCCGAATAACCATCTCATGAGATACCTCCCAAGTATTTCTTTACAATCCAAAAGCTATCTCTAGACAAACACATCAATCTAGTAGAAATGATCTACAAAACTCCCCACACAACCACTTCTCCATACTCTACCTAGAACAACACCACACAAACTCAATCCAACTACAGGCCACTTATCTCCCACATAACCATTTTCACCACCATTTTAGCCTCCACATAGGCCAATCAAAGAACCACGTCAATCTCTATGAAAAAATAACCCAAGGGAATACTTTAATGAAATCCAACCTCCAAATCAAGATATAGTCTACTTTTGGTGGGACTAACTGACACGCATGGTTTTGAAACTTTTCATAATTTTAATGTGTATTGATTGGGAAGGGTTTCTCCCATTATTCATTCAATTAAAACCACAACAAACACTGTTAATATGGAAATGGTAACATCTCACAAATTATCAAGGTTCAAATATCACATGATCACGAAAAAATAAAAATAAGGAGAAATATCAAAAAAGTATTAGTGTAACGGGCACACATTTGTATCTCACGATCTGAATTACTCTTCTCCAGGAATTTATTCCTCTACAACACACAAATCATGGGGATGTTTGACAACCCATATATTTAATACACTTTATTTCATGATTTATTACGTAATAATATACTTAGTACAACCTAAAAATTCTGAACCCTAATGTATTAGGTAAATTAAGTATATAGCACATAAATTTGATGCATGGATATAATAATATTATTGAAAACATCCTCAATATGCTCTAAAATTCCATTTCTCTTAAAACAGTACTGGATAACATAGGGATATATATAATAATGGGATTACAAATAAATCCTAGTATGGGAATAAAAAAATAATAACATAATGAAATTATCACATGTTAACCAATGTGAATTTAATTGGGAAATAAAATGTGTGGGAATCATAATATTGAACAATGGGGCACAATAAAACATGATATGTTAAAGGAATCATATGAATGTTGAAACAACATAAAACATTTAATTATAATCATATGTCATGGCTAACCACTAAGACATCATAACATTGTATAAAAACTCCCATACTGTATTTGGTTTACTCCCTAATATCACATGTAACATCTCATGACACTAAAAAACTACCCAATTCATTAGAGTGATAAATAATTTTGGGTTCCCCTATCACTTTCATATTATGTACATACATACTTGTTCCACATAAGTCATACATCATAGGATCATATATCATCACATTTAATACCATGAATAAGGAGTGTGGAATACGTACATGGAAGTCCCATATAAAATAAGGACATGTATATCTATGTGATTAACCTTGAGTGGAAATGGTGATTGTGTATACAATAAAATTATTTGACATGGAAAACTCATTGGATAATTTCAGTAGAAAAGTGAGTGTAAAAAATAAAACTTGGGAGGGACTAGTGAGAGTGAATGTGGTATATCATCACTTTTAAATAACAATTATAGTATCATGGATATGTAATAACATAAAAATCATGGAAAATTTGGAACTAAAATGAATAAGTCAAAGAGTTTTCATGAATAAAATATTGGAATTGAAAATCACATGATACTTTTGGAAGCACAATGGGGGTACATAATGAATCATGGGTGGGATTGATGAGATTTAAAGGGATATATAATCACTTTTAAATCATAATAAAATTAATAGGTATGCATAAAATAATATCCCAACAAATGTAATTGGAAGAAAAAAGGCACTACATAAATAATTTCCATGATTACATAGGAGAAGAAAAGGATTCCTTACCTTGATAGGGTGCTTCCAAAATCTTGGGAAGTGCTTCTTGAGAGACTGGGCACCCCTTTATAGAGATATAGATATTAATTTTCATAGTATATTCATGCTTCAATGGGTTTCATTGAAGATTAATGTTATATTTGGCAGGTTTACAAAGAGTGGGGTGTTCTTTAATTTTTTTTTTCCAAACATAGGTTTTTGACTCAATATAATATTATAATCAAAACCACAAACATTCCTATGATTTTTCCAATATTTTATTTAAAAGAGGAGAAGTTTTAATTAAATTTTAATTCCATGAACCAACTTCATTTAAATAATAGTCTTGGTGATTTGGAATTGTTTCATGTTTAAAAATAATTGATTCTAAAATGCTAATATATATTTTTGGTTTTAGAGGTTTCGTTAATGATTAATAAAATTAATAAAATATACTCAAAAACATTATTATAAATTGTAATATATATTTGGTAATTTATACCTTGTATGGTTAATATTGCATCATTTTTTTGGTTCATATGGTATGTTCTAACTGGTCAGAGTCATCTCTTCTTTTTCGTGTGTCAATAGGACTTTATCAAAAACCTTAATATATACTAATCATATGATCACTATTCAATGGAAAGATTATCAATGGTTTTTATGCAAGATAGTATTTTGAATTTGATATGATATAAAATATAATGGTCTAATATAACCAAATTATTTCACGTGGTTTCTAAATTTACATCACATAAATAAAGAACCTATTAATTTAAAAAGAGAATTTAATTTATAAAAGTTATGGTTGTTGCATTATAGGACCATTCTGAAATTTTTCACCTGAAATGTTAATTTCATACACTAAAATAGATAAGGTTAATTCTATTTTATCTTCTATTTATGTTCCCATGTTTCTTCCTCAAACATAGGGTTCCTTAATAACACTTTTACCAGGAGTGTTATCTTATTTCATAGAACTTTATCTCTGTGTTCAAATATATTAAACAACTACTCCTCATCTAAAATATCAATCTCTAATGGTTCTGCCTTTAGATTTAGTACATGCTAGTGGAATTATATTCACTTTATTAATAGGTATAAATAGAACGCAGCATATACATGAGATAGGAAAGATGAGAGTTTTAGTTGATATTCTACATCTCTTATAGGACCTAGGATCTAAAAGGGGTCGATGTATCTTCGAATAAGCATTCCATTTTTCCAAAAGAACATGAGTGTCTTCCTTTGAGATATAATAATGATCACATTGTATGCAAATTCAAAATACAGATTATGTAAGTTATTTGTAATTATATTTTATTCAAAAAAAAATTCAAATTTCATATAATTTTGAATTTTTTAAACCTTTTACATCATCTCTTGGACAATATCAATACCGATAAGATTTCCCTCTCCAAATTAATCCTAGATTGTCAAAGTCCAACAAAAATTCCACTACAGATCCACATAAGGATCTATTTGAATTCTATGATGGAAACTATTTTTATATGATAACATTACTTGGAGAATGTCTTGATCACATCATCCTTGAATTTCCATGGAACATGATCATAGAATTTACTCCAAATATTTCATGGTCCTTTTAGACTAACTATCCATATAAGAGTGATAAGAAGTGATGAAGCACAATTCTATATGAAATTATTAATTATAGAATCTAAAATCTATTGAAGCAAACCTTTGATCTCAATTAGATAGAATGGAGTGTTCCACTCCATGAAGTATTAACACATTCCTTATATTTATCTTGTAGAGTTGGCTAATAGATAAATCCTTCATGATATCAAGGAGTTGTTCTGATCTTGTAATGTTACTAACTACCACCTAGATTGGGTTATTAAATTTGGGTGTCATGTTTAGTCATATTAAAAAATCTATGGTTATGTTTCCCCATTTTTATATTATTATAGTCAATGGTTACACATACACTTAGACTTATTTCATTCATACTTCATGTGATGCAATACTAGGAATCTAGATACAAACACTAATATCTCTCCCTCCACATTATCCCACCTTAAATTTTCCTTTAAATCACTTTACATCTTAGTTATTATTAGATAAATATAGAAGTATGAGTTTACCACAAAATCCATATGTTCACTCTTCTGTTTTAGTTTTTGTGGGATATATATTTGGGTTCCAAAACATATAATCCTATCTTCAAAAAATTTTATCTCAATAATATTCATGGCCTTCTTCTATAGAAACTCATTATATTTTTAAGACTTCTGGATCATCTCAAGAAAATATGGTAGAGAAGTTATTATATTAAGGTATACTAAATATACTTTAATTATTCTCATATCCATCCCATTCATGTCTACAAATATTGTATTACATAAAATCCTCCTCTTGGATAGATTTGTGGGATCATTTCTACTCATATAATATTTCACATTGTTCTCCTCCTAAGATAGTAATGGATAGAAAAATCATAATCCACGATCAACTCTAGTTACGTCTATTCTCAAATATCAATATCATTTTTTTGTAGATATATTACTGTGTATTTTATGTTACTTATATATATATCACATATATCTATAGAGAGAATTCCACTAAATATTTAATGTGAAGATCACTATAGCCAATCCTTGATAATTATTTTGGTAATTCTGCTCATGGATCCTTAGTCAAAGAGTGTCATAGGATATCTACATTTCATTTTTAATGAGTACGAAAACAAAACCATGTATAGATACACCAATTTTAAAGACATTACACCTTTCCTAGGTATCATTGTTAGGGGGATTTAAAATTATGATAAATTTCTCACAAATCAACAATAATTTCTTGATAATCCAAAGAAATTGTGTATTTTTGTCATAGAGGTTGTTCTAGGCCACCCTTTAATCATTTAAATTTTTATAGGATCCAAATATATCTATTTTATAGTGATAGAGTTACCTAGGAAGGTTAGCCGACTTAAATAGAAAAAATATTTACTTTACTCTCCATATATTGTTTCTATTCTCATGGTCCTTGATATTATTGAGCTCAAAATATTTTGACAAAATATCTATATTATTGAAATAGGAAACTCTACAAAGTTAATTGAATAAGTAATCAATATTTAGTAGAGGAAACATATTCTTTATCATGATATTTTTGAGCTCATGATAATCAATGTAACGGTGTATTGACCAATCCTTTTTTTGATGAAGAGGACTAGTCCACCCCAATTGTGAAGAACATAGGAATATAAAACTTTTATCCAGATTATTCTATAGTTTCCTCATTAGTTTCTAAAGTTTAAAAATTACCATTCTATAGGGATTCATTGATACTATAAAATATCATTGTGTAATCTTGATTTAAAAGTCATACTTTTGGCTATTATAAAGACTATGAAATTATCGGGAAAACAAAAAACAAATTCTCACACAATGGTTATATTTTCAAGGTTTATATTTTCCTTATACTCAAATATTCGAGCTAGATAATTCTATCATAGGGCCATAATATCAATTCCTAAAATGTTGATATAAAAAAAATTTCATCCTCCTCACACATTTATAGAACCGAAGGCCAAATTGAGATGTAGAGGGTTATTTCTTTCTATCGTGAATTAATGTTCTTTGTATATAATTAAATCCAATCCATACCTATAATATCAAAAAATTATACGAAATATAGTATCAAAATGTTCAATTGGAAATTCATCCCAAAAATTTTGATACGGGGAGTTATATAGATAGAATTAAAAAATTTCACCGTTTACAATTTTCACTCATTTTTCTACTTAAATGACTTTTTTCTGTTTGAATATTTCTAATAAACATGAACGATATGAAATAATTCTTAGAATGAGACTAAAAAATTGTATTTGTTATTCTATAATGAATAACTAGTGTACATGTCCCCACTTCATTGTCTGGATCCACCTCTATAGTTGTGATGGCATAAGATCACCCTTTATCTCTAGGCATAAGGTTTTACTATCATTTGTTTTCATAGAAAACCCTTGACTTAGTTCATTGACTCAAATATGTCCCTTCTTCCTTATAGATGAAACATTGTAATATGGTAAAACAGATGACCAGAGCATTCCTTTCCTCCATCACATTGGTGGGTTTCTCTAGTTGGAAATCACTTGTCAAGATACCCATAATTACAACACCTAAAGAACTACCTCATCCCCTTAAAGAAATATATGTGGTGATTCTTCCAATACCATTGATTATTATGATATTTAAATATCATTCCACTACCATATTTATCCATAACATTGATATAGTTAAACTCTAATTTCCTATTCTTATCTTTGTAATACCCTTGAGAATCATTGATATCTATTTCAACATTGAGGTCACATCCGACTATTTCCTCAGAAATTTCAAATTTTATAATGGATTGGGATTTTCATTGACTCAGTTAAATTCCCCAAAATAAGTGGTGAACTTTATATTCATCGGTAATGAAAATGATTTAGGCATATACTACAAGTATTATGAGGTTTTCCTCGTATTCTTGAGTAGATTAATAATACTTTTTCTTGAGGCTAATGAAGTCCTTCTCCATTTTTAATATAATATTCTAATGAAAATATTAATTGAAAAAAATCCATATTTCCTTCAAATCCATCCCTTTGGTCTCCTCCTCAAGCATCCTATTCTCAATAAAATTACACCATTGATCTCTTTCTCCTTTTATATGATAAACATCCCTCATCACCTTATCATTCTCATAAAATTGAATTATGGAGTTGATATTTTCAACAGATATGATCCTTTGTTTGGTAATAAAGGGATAATAAGATCTATTGAAATTAAAAGGCCTTTGTCTCATAATGATATTAATTGCAACTCGCTCTTTCATAGGGTAATTTCGGAACTCTTTCAAATTAAACCTTCTGGTCATACCTTTAGTCATTTGAGAAAATATTATCACAAAGATCATGATTATAGATCCCATCATATTTGGTATGTCTTTTAGTAATTCATCACATTACCCATAACATTGGTTGTTGACTCAATTCCTCATATTTCCATCCATTGACTAGAGAAAATTGATAATTAGGGATTGTAATTTGTTATTAATTAAATACATAAAAGGGAGACTATGAAATTAAAATGGATATCTTATAGATAACATATATTATTTTACATATTAATTTGTATAAATTAATCTATGTTATCCATGATCTATTTCCTAATATAAAATCATATTTGAAATTTTGGTTTCCTTAATAATGGTTTATAATGATCAAGAAAATTTCTACAAAGCATATATCATAGGAGTGTCAAACTATGTTTATATAAAGGCATGCTATTATACACCAGGTGATGACTGAGTCCATCTCAATGTACCATTTTGGGGGTTATTACCCCTAGGTGACTTGATGCCAGAGCTACATTGACTTGTAGTATCTAGACAAGGTTGAATTTTATTTTAAACTACATAGAATATAATTTCATAAAATTTAGAGATGTTTTCTTATTTTTAGTATTATCCCTAAACCTTTCGCTAGATTTATTTAATACTAATCCAAAAAATAACTATACTTTTATCTTACACCAACTATGAAAATAAATATCTTTAATATACTTTCCTTTAAGATTTATTATATAAAAACACAATTAGTACATGCCAAAAAATTGTGAATCCTAGTATATTTTAGAAATTAGGTACACGGAACATCAAAATAATACATGAATATAATAACATTGTTTAACGATTCCTTAATTGGCATTAAAATTCCATTTCTCTAAAGACATATTGGAAGAACCTGGGGATATAAATAAGAATGGGATGATATATTAATCCTAGTATAGGAATAAAAAAATCAAAACATGATAAATGTATTACATGTTTGTTCAATGAAATTTAAATGGTACATAAAATGTTTGATAATCATAGTCTTAAACAATGAGGCATGATACAACATGATAGCATAAAGTAAATATGGGAATCTACAAGCAACATTATATATGACATCATAAAAATAGGTCAAGGATAAAAGCCAAGACATAATAACATGGTGAAAAAAATATCATAAATATTTATTTTTACACCCTAATCCAATATATGATTCCTATTGATACTAAATCATTATCCAATACATTTTATTTCAATATAATTTTGGGGACACAGGTCACAGTCATATCATGTACATCCATAAGTGTGCCACATATACCATTATATATAGGATCATATTTTATCAAATTTAATCCCACGATTAAAGAGTGTGGAAAAAAGACATGGAATTACCCAATAAAATAAATATAGTTATTTCTAGGTGAGTACCATTTATTTTAAATGGTAATGGTGGTCACAAGACAGAGGATTGTTAAGAAAAAATCGTAGGATAATTTTGGCAGCATAACGTGGGTTCATAACGAATCATGGGAGGAATTAATGAGATTAAAAGGGGTATATCATCACTTTTATATCCTAAGGGAAGTAATAGGGGTATACATGTACATTAAACAACATGAACAATTGGTAATTATATAGAATAATTAAAAAGGGTTCATAAATAAATGTTTGGCATTGAAAATCATAAAATAATTATGGTAGAAAATAGGCGTACATGATGATTCTTGGGAAGTATTAATGATGGTGAAAGTTCTAACTCATCACCTAGAAATAATAATTTTAGAAAAATGGATGTGTAAAATATTATATCGTCAATAGTAATTTTAATAAAAATGAATTACATAGATAAGGTTCTTGAATAATGAGTATAAGGAGAGGACCCCTTTCTTTGAGTGCGTATTTCCAATATCATTAGAGGAAATTCAAGAGAGCATGGGGAACCTTTGGAGAGATATTGAGAGGAATGTTCAGATTATAGGAATAATATAATTATTTTTAGTGAAGAGGAATGGTATATTGTGTGTATTTATATAAGAAAATTGATTGGAGTTGTTTATTATTTTCTAATCCTTGAATTTGAACTCTATATAATAAATAAATCAAAACTAAAAACCTTCTTATGGTTTTTTCCCATTGTTTATATCTAAAATAGGTGGTTTTCATTAATTTATAAGAACATGGACCTACAAAATTAAAAGAATAACCTTTTTGATGTGTCCGTGAGTCATGTTTACAAATGATTGATTTTAAAATGATAAAATATAACATATATTTTGGATGATTTATAAAGGGTCTATAAAATCAATAAAATAATCCTAAAACACACTATTTTAATTGGGAAATATATTTGTGTTCTTCTATATCTTTTATCGTATAAACTACATCATATTGGGGTCATTATTATGTCATAATGCATACCATATATTTTCGCCATATTTAATTTTTAACTAAAAAATTTACTATTTGAGAAAATTTTGAAAGATTGACCATTGGATTATTTCAGTGTATAGATTACAAAAAATAAAAAAAAATTAAATAATTCTCTAAATATTATAAGTTCTAATTTTAAATTAAAATCACTTTTAATTGAAAAATATTTTATTTTTACAAAAACAGTTTTCTGACACTTATTAAATATTAATTTTTTATTTGAAAATTAGTTTTTCATATATATATATAACATAAAATAATTAATAAAAATACTTTATTAAATTATAATTTATTTCAAATATTTATGAACACCTCAAAAATAATTTCATAATTGAAATCACATGTTATCGAAAAATAGAAATAAAGTTTTTTCATATTAAAATATATTTATATCAAACTCATTTATTAATCATTAATAAAGTAAAAGAAATAAGGAATAAATATAGTCATTTTTATTAGAATGAAAATATAAATACTCATATTTTTGGAGTTGAGATACAAACCCCCTTATTATATCATGAAAATCTCTAAGGGTAAGGTGCATGACCGTGAGATTATCATGGGATTTTTAGTGAAAATGGGTTGTGTCATGAACTTAATAAGCTTGAACTTCTAATATAAATGTAACAACACATTATCTAGTGGTTGGATCTCATATTGGTATTGATCAAGGGAAATTTCTAGTGATGTTATCTCATTTAGAAGCTCTGAGGAATGGGATTCATAGGGCATGATCCTATGAGTCTGGGGCATCACTTTTTTTATATGTCAATGGGAATGTATCATCACCCATAATATATACTAATTATTTGAACATTTTTTAATATATATATATGATCAATTTTTATTATTCTTACTAGTATTTTTTATATGATAGGATATAACATATAGGTGTGTAATATAACTAAATTAGTGCATCTGTTTTGTGTATTTACATTACATAAATACGAAACTTATTCATTTAAAAAGAGAATTTAATATATAAAGGTTTTTTTCATTACATGATATTTCTTCCACATATAACTTTCTCTTAAATATCATAGATCTATTGTGGTCACTCCATGAATTTCTTGTCATCATTGATATCTAAATCTCTTAATTAAATGGAATGGGAGTAATCGTGTGGATTCTAAGAAAGCTAGGACATATGGAAGTCATCATGTATCTCGTCTAGCTATGGATGGATTTATAGCTGAGATGTCACCTAACCTACATGGTTCTACACATCAAAGGGTCCAATGAAAAAGGGATAAATATTACTCCTCCTAACAAACCTAGGATACCCCCATCGAGTTGAGACTTTGAATAACATATGGTCTCTAACCTCGAACTCTATGGGGCCTCCAACTACAATAATCATAGGCATTATGACAGCCATGTACCACCCTCATCCACTCCCAAACTATCTGTATATTCTTGGTAATTATCTTCATCACGTCTAGAATAATAACTTTATCTGCACAACCTCCATCTATCATGATTAATAATGACATGACCTCCCATAGAACACCTCAAATAGAGAAATGATAATGGACTAGTGGTAGTTCCTATTGTGGGAGAACTCAACAAAATGTATTTTCTAAGACCAATGTCCACCAAAGTCTAAATTAAAATCTCAAAACATATTTAAAATTTTATGTATGGATCCCTCAATATACTATCTACCTGGGGAGGAATGTAATACTACGCTGTAATTCAGGGTCAAAGTCATATTGTTATCCCCTCTAGACCCACAAGGTAAAAAATGACGATGAACAAAGATGTTGGTCCTTAGTACCATATAAATCATAACCACATCGTCCACATACCACCTCACCCAATTATCCATCACCCTCAATTCTCAGATCACCAAAAAAAGAGCTGACTTCCTTAGTTGACACCCAATCTCCCAAATTTCATTACATCCTCCCTGGGAATTGGATAAACTACTCTGGAAATATATCTATATTTTCTCCTATTTTCACTAAATTACATCCAATTACTATAATAAACCTCCAACAACATGGTTTTCAACATTCACTTTCATAAAACTCAAACACTTCACCAAAAATACTATAACATTCTATTTTATTCCTAGCCACCAATGTTATCTCCTAAATCCATAATACACTTTAATTACACCAGGACATAACATTAATATTGAGCTATGTAAATTTTATAGAACTTACTCATTCAATTCCAATGTAAAAAACTATCTTCCCAAAAATAACATCCTATTATGACCATCCTCTAACAATATATCTAGGGAATCACCATTGATTACATGGTCGTGCATCACTTATTCCTCTAACTCTTCTTAATGAGACTCATCCACATGTTACATGAACACTGATTCCACAATCATCTAATGAAGAAATCCTTAATAACTTGTTTCTCTAACATCAATATGCCCCATTTTAAGATCATATATAACTTTTCAAAACATTATATACTCATAATAAAAATATCCTTGAGACTTCTAGACCAAAGAATCAGTAATAATATTACCCATTACTAGTGTGTAAGATATTATAAAAATATTATCTTGGAGAAATAATGTATACCTATGTTGGAGTAGATTAAGGTCACATTGATATAAAACACATTTAAGGCTCTTTTTTTATGTGTAACCCAAGAATAAATCATCAGTAAGGTAATGTTTTCATGGATTTAGTGTAACTACAACTACTTCCAACTTGAGATCATGGGTGGAATCATTACACTCAAGGGGATATAATTTCCATGACAAATAAGAGATCACTAACCTCTGATACATCAATATATATCCCAATACCATATGATATGTTTCATAGAAAACCTCAAACATCACATTGTCATTAGGAAATAAAATATCTACAGTACTAATCAATATATTCATTAGGTAACTGGAATTTATATGGAATTTATTAGAATAATCAAATGTATGGTCCTATAATGACCCAAAATTTTTAAATTATATTTCTTTCCTAAGAAAATGTGATTTATATTATGTGAAACACAAAAAAACTATATATATTTTCTAATTAATTGGTATTTATTATGTATAAAGGGAAATATTTCCATCAAGATTCAATAATTATATAAATGATGTAAACTGTAATCTTGGTAATAATTTTAACATAATAATTATAAGTAGAAATTAGGAAGGATGATAAGTGAATAAAGTTTAATAAATAGCCTCAACCTGTAGGGTATTTTCATATGAAGCCCATTTTTTTGAACTTGGGAGAGAGGTAGCATCACCAGAGTTCTCCTTTGATCAATCCCTATAGAATATTTAACAAGTAAAGATAGAAAGAAATAACCTATAAGAAAAGTTTATGTTATCGTAAATTACCACTCTATCAATGTTAGCCTCAACACCCCTTGAATATATCACCATCACAAGACATACCCTTAGGTCATAAGAGGGTATTATAAGGGGTTAAGTGACTTGAATGTAGTTACATAAAGTGTAATTCTTTTTATAAATAAAATTGGTAGTCCCCCAATTCCATTTTAGGAATATATTTTATTAATAAAATATTGGTTTTATTCAAATTAAATCTAATAAATTTATTTTTCAGACCCAAATTATATATTTTAGAAAAACTATAAAATTATATAACGAACTGAGGTATTATTAATAATATTTATATTTGTTAAATAGTGCATTAAAATCACTATTTTTTTAACATAAATCGTAAGATAATTTTATTATATCCTTAAAATTTTAAGTATCAGAAATTTGATATGCATTACCAACCCACTATTTTTTTAATAATTCTTTTTATATTTCAAAATTCAAATTCTCATACATATATAATTATCTTGTGAAAATAAAAAAAAATTGGAAATCAGAAAATCTAAATTAGGTTAGATTAATTTTATGATAAATTTCTAAAATATATTATTTTTTCATGAATAGTAAAAACATTAAATTTTAAGGTTTTCAGAATGTTTAAAGACTTAATCATTATTTCATAATGATTTAATAATCCATTAACCACAATTTATGACTCAAAATATGTTATTTGGTTAATATAAATTATTTTAATAGATTATAATCAATTTCTAAAGATATAAGTAACTTTCAAATGTTTAAAATTCAAACTTTTCCTTTAAAAACATTATTTTGTAGAATCATTACTTTTATATGACAAAGTAATATAATATCATTTTAGGTTATTGAGGTTTAAAATAAAATAAAGTATCTCCCAATGTTCTTTAATATAGAAAACCCATGGCAATCTAATGGTTTTTTATCTTCCACTACCAAGATTTCCAAAAATATATTATGAAATTATTAAACAAACCCTATACTTTTTCAATAAATACCAACCCATTTCTACCTTTTCATTCACTAAAAAACTATCCTCCACGCATTTCTGGTGGTTTTACCTCCAAAGTACCCCCAAGGTGACCTTATTCCCCAAAGTTCCCAACCCTCAATTTTTAGGCGTAACTCTTCAAGGTAAGGTAATTTTCTTTTCTTTCTCTTCTATTCTGGAACCTTTTTTTGTATTTGTTTTTTAAAAGATATGGTCACTCTCTTTTATTACTCTTTTGTTCATTCCCTTAATAACAAATAGTGTTTTTTCAATGGGTAAACCATTTTACCTATCATTTTACAATTTTCTATAAGAACTTTTCATACCTGTTTTGTTGAAGAATTTAATTTTCAAAATTTATATCCTCTAATAAAGAAATTATATTTTGTTTTCATTTTGTGGATACCCAAACCATTATATTTTTTATGTGGTATTCACCTATATTTAAGAATCATTTATTTGATTTTAGTATTTACATTTACGAATCCATCTTAATCTTTTCATGGGATAAAAATGACCTAACGATCATATCTTTTAACACTTTTTTACACAATGGCTCTGATAAGAAAATTATTATTTATTACCCATTAGTTATTTATGAAATATTTTATTATGATCTATTAGTCTCACATTAATTAATACATATGAATTATGTTCCTTCATATTTCTCCAATGTAATTGGTAAATAATTTAATCTCTACAGATGACATGTTTTACGATACCTTGGTGAACAGCCTTCTTAATTTTCATTTATGACACCTTGGTGACAAACCATAAGGATTTTATTATGAATTTTTCATTTAAATTTTATAGTCACATTTCAATTTTAGGTTCCATGATATTTTATTATGATATTCTTCATGATCTATTGTTGGATCTATACTCTTACACCTCATGTTCTTATTGGTATTCCTCATGATCAAATGATAAATGTTCCCTTATTTCTTCCCTTGGCATCATGATCACTCATTTAAATTGATATATGTCCCCATTCAATGAAAGGTAGTTAATGTAACTTAGGAAGAACCCATGAAGAATAATTTCAAGTGTGTTAGAATAATGTTTTATGTTTTCATGTGTTATGTACCTGATTTCTAGGAAACTAAAAATTAAAGGATCCCTTATTTATACCATGTAATTAAAAGATTATTTAATAAGGAGGAAGTATTTAATAGTTCATACTTAATTATAGTTCAATTATTTAGGGAAATTAATATTTGAAAACTTTAAAAAGAACCCAAGGGACAAGTTTAAATATATAACAACATCCTTGTATTTTGGTGGATTATTAAGTAATTATTTTTCAAGAAAATAAATATCTGCCTGGATATGAACAAGTGGATATAGATCAGGACTAGATTTATCTAGGGGTAACACCTTAAAACACCTCTTTGATCTAGACTTGAATGGGAACTGTTGAAAGGCAATGATCCTTTTTGCAATCTTGTTTTTACACTCAAGGGGGTATTTTTAGTTAATCATGGTATTTTTATGAACTATTATGAATGATATATAGAAATTTAATTGTTTTGAAAGAATAACATATTTAATCATTATGTTTTACGACATAAAATTCATTTATAACTATAAGATTCTTATAAGAACCACATTTCAAAATAATGTTTTATGCTCTTAATAATTATTGAAAATATGAAGTGAAGCCTAAATGATGAGTGCAATAGACAATGCACAAATGTCCCTCTAGTTGAAGATTGAATGGAAAACCTCATCGGAATGATGAATCGACAATCTCAATTTTTGAACAATAACAAGAATCATGTAAGAGTCCATATTCACCTAGAAGTGAATAACTTTATATTGATCCCATTTTGTGTCAATGATGAAATTCTTTTGGTGGATCTATCAAACCATTTATTGTTGAACAATGGATATGATCTATAGAAAAGATATTTTTTATACCCTATTGTTTAGTGAAAGATAAATTCACCCTTATTGTATATTCCTTATAATAATAATATTATAAGTGGTGGAAACTGATTAAAAACCCATGAAGGGATAATGATAATATGGAATGGGAGGAGTTTGTGGGAATCTTTTTCAATAAATATTTTTCCCCATTTGATAAGAAGAAAATGGAGTATTAATTCCTCAAATTGATGAAAAGGTAAAATGAATCAGTGGAAAACTCTGAGATGATCTTTAAAAGACTTTCCTATTACAACTCTAGATTTGTTATGGATCATAGCAGAAATGTTGATAGATTATTGTGAGGTAAAATACCCCATATATGGAGGAATCTATCCAACCAAACTATAATATCTATTCGGAGATAATGTAGAGTGTTTTGAAGGATTAACTAGATTTTATAGAGACATAGTGGTCACATAGATCCAATGAAAATAAGAGAGATATGGATCAAATATCAGGGAGGAGCTTTGACAAGGAAGGAGTAAAGCAAGTGTAACTACCCACATACAATAAAAGTGGGAATCATCATTCATGGAAATACATCCTGAATAGTGTAAAATGTAACAAGTGTGGAGGATACTTCCATATATCATAGAACGGTAGTCAGATGAAGCCCCAACCTATCAATACAAATGAAAAAGGGGTGATATTGCAGGCCCATTCTAAAGTCCAACTTTTGAAGTGTGGACAACTTTATCACTTTTCTAATCACTATCCAGAAAATATATAATAGACGGGAATCACCTTCGACCTCTGCATAGTCCAATAGAGAAATTTTCAATTATTTTTATCATAATGGCTGAAGTTTAGTCTCTAAATTATGTGGTGTCTGGTAATCTCATTTTTTCTCAAATATATATAGTACTTTGTTTAATTATACTTCTAAGAATTCCATTATTTACTATTATTTTTCAAATAACATAGAATAAATATCTAATCTTCTAGAAAAAGTGTATAATAAAAAACTCCTAGAGGGAATATCAAAGCATAAGTCGTGTATAGAAACTATAGTATTGACAGTGGAGACCACTATCTTATTACAAATCATGTATTAATTCCCATATTAGAATTTAACACTATACATTGGATGGATATACCTCAATGTATAATGCTAAGATCAACTACATAAGTAATGATATAGTAATATTCTTGAATGGAAAACCTATTTTTATTTTCAAAGGATAGATATTAGAATAATATTGGTTTAGAAGCATCTCTTGTATCCTTCATTATAGATATGATTGGTGAAGATGAAGAAGGTAAATGAAATTATACAAATAGAAAATGTTCCAATAATTTGGGAATACATTGACATATTTACTAAATAGTTACCAAGACCTACCTAGAAAGAGAGGTATAGTTCTCCACTAAACTCATACTTGGATCCAAAAAATTATCAAAGACCCCAGATAGAATGGAAATAGTGGATCTAGTATAATTAATGAAACAAATTCAAGGTTTTTTAGAGATGGGATTGATCATACAAAGTGTACCTTCTTAAGGAGAAAATTTTCTATTTGTGAAGAATAATGAAAGATCAATATGGATATGAATTGATTATAGAGAAAATAAGGTGATCACATTAAAGAAACAGTACCCTCTCACAAGGAATTATGATTCATTTGAGAAACTTCATGGGGATCAATTATTCTACAAGATTGATCTTCGATCTGGTTATCATTAGCTGAGTGTGAAAAAATATGATATTCTAAAGACTATATTACATTAAATATATGAAAATTCTTATTTTGTTTTTATACCATTCATATAGATAAATTCTCCCGCTATATTTATGGATTTTTCTAATAGATTTTTTAAGGAATACAATGATTAATTTGTTGAGCTTTTTATTGATTATTATTGGATATATATCAAATGTTGAAAGGATCGTTAGGATTATCTAAGGGTTATATTGAAAACTCTATAGAATGAGAGGCTATTTGAAAAATTCAAAAATTGAGAACATTGGTCACAACAAGTTTCTTTCATGGGGACATTTTAACTAATGAAGGAATATTAATTAACCCTTCCAAGACAAGGGTTGTGGAAAAGTGAAATCATCCTAAAATAGTAACATAGATTCGATGTTTCCTTGTTTTAACAAGATATTATAAAAGGTGTCTGAAAAAAAATTCATGAATTTCTAATCCACTAACCATGTTAAATTGAAAAGGATCTAAGTTCATCAAGACAAAGGCATGTGAAGAAAGCTTACAAGAGAAACAAAGAGATTGGTTACAACGCCTATATTAACATTAACCTCTATTATGGAATAATTCATTAATTTTAGTTTTTCATCTCTGAAAGTGTTTGGATTATTCCTCATGAAAAATGATATAGTGATTACGTATGTATCTTCATAGTTAATGCCCTGTGAGAAGAATTATCTAATGCATAAGTTTGAGCTAGCTGTGGTAATTTTTTTCCTGAATATATAAAAGAAAAATCTTTATGGTAATAAATGTGATATATACATAGACCCCCAAAGTTTAATGTATATTTTCATGAAAAAGTAATTGACCATTAGAGATATGAGATGGTTGGAACTTCTTAAAGACTATGAATTTTCAATTCATTGTCACCGCGAAAGAGAAAATAAAATCACTGATTCATTAAGTATGAAATAATCCTTTTTGTAATCAATGATGATGATTAAAGGATATCCTTTGAACAAGAACAATGTAAAATAAGACATGGGAATTTTATGGTGAGGTAGCTAATCAATCCAATCCCAAATTATTTCTCAAAAATAATTAGTATTGAAGATTAATAAATCTCAAATAATGGATCCTTTGTTAGAAAATATGATAGTGGTTGTGATGAATCGTTAGTTACATTAGATCTATATTGATGAATAAGGTGTATGGAAATTTTGTTCACGGCTATCTGTTCCTTATTTTTCAGAGATAAGGAAAAAATCGATGGATCAAGATCATATCTCTCTATTCTCAATAAATCATGGAAGCACTAAAATGTATAAAGACCTTTATTATAGTTATTGGAGGGATAATATGAAAATGGATATTGCTGAATACACTACAATGTTATTGGTATGTCAACAAGTGAAGGTGGGGTGACATACCAACATAGATGTGGGATAATATCACTATAGACCTTTTCATTAGTCTCCCAAAAACATCCAAAGGAAACAATGTAATATGGGTTATAATGGATCGTCTCACCAAGACTGGACATTTTATCTCTATTTGGAAGGATTTATATCAAAACAATGTTTCTAATATTAATGTAAAGGAATTGGTGAGGTTACATGGGGTGTGAATTTTTATCATTTTTAATTATATTCCATGGTTCACATAAAAAATTTCTACAATTATTTTACATGCTCTGAGTACCAAATTAATTTATTTTACTTGTTTGGAGGATGTTGGTGAGAGAAATATTCTTGTGATCAATCTGATATAAGAGATGACTTAAAAGGTCCATATCATCCAACATCACATAAAATATACAGAGAGTTAGAAAAAGAGCTATGTTACAACCATCGAAGGGACTTGGAGTTTACTATTGGTGATAAATTTTTCCTTCGAATATCACTTTGGAAGATAGTCTTGCAGTTTGGGATGAAAGGGAAGCATAGCCCCTGGTAAATTGCACCCTATGAAATCCTTGATCACATATGATTACTTTCCTATCGGTTAGCACTTTAACCAAGTGTAGCTCAATTTCATGCCGTATTCCACACATATCTATTGAGTAAGCACATACCTGACCCTTTACATGTACGGAATATGGAGGTGGTACAATTATCTCTTGACCTATCTTTTGAGGAGTAGTCAATGGAGTCCTTAGAGCATAGGCACAAGGTTCTGTGAAACAAGACTTCCTACCATGTCAAAGTGTTGTGGAGGAACCATAAATATGAAGAAGCTTCATGGGAACCAAAAGAGACAATGATCCATAAGTACCCACTCATTTTCTCAACTGAGAGAATGATTTGAAATTTTGGGGATGCAATTTTTTAAGGGGTTGAATTTAATGACCAAGACCTTTTAAATGATAGTTTTTTCCTTTGAAAATGTGTGTTATATTATATTAAAAAAACTATATCTCCTTAATAATGAAGTGGTATTTTCTTATAATTAAGGGAAATGTGACCATGAGGATTTGATCGATATATAACCATTGGTCATATATGACTATTGGAAACTATAATCTTCATAATAATTTAAACGTTATAATTATAATTAGAAATGAAAAGGGATAATTAATGTAGAAAGTTGAAGAGATGGCCTCAACAAGTATATTTCGATCGTATGAATCCCCTTTAACAGAATTTAAGAGGGGTGTGTCATCAATTTAGCTCACCCTTGTCCCAGCCCATGATAAGATTCAAAAAGTAAATATATAATGAAATCTCATACAAGAAATGTTCAAGTTAATGTAAATTATGACTCATTCAATGTCATCCCAGTCGCCCCATGAATCTATCAACATCACACACCATACCCTTAGGCCGTACATGGGTGTTATAAGGGGTTATGTGTCTCAGAGTTAGTTACATAAAGTGTATCTATTTTTTATAAAATAATATTTCATCAATTCCATTTTAACAATAGTTTTATTAATAAAATATAGTTTTAATTGATTTGAAATTTGATAAAAAAATATTATGAATTAAATTATACCTTTCAGGAAAAAAATAAATTTTTATTTAATGATAAGGTATTATGAATAATAATTATTTTAAATAAATTTTATGTTCAAAATACTATTATTTAAATGTAAATTACAAAATCATTTTATTATTTCCTTGAAAATATTTATGTTTTATAAATTTGACTATACATTATTAACACATTATTTATTTAATAAATAATTATTTTTACATTTAAAAGATAAAATTCTCATACTAAGAGAATTATTATGGAAAAATAATCATCATTTTTGAAATCATCACGTTGAAATTAAATTTGGGTGAATTTATGAGAATTTTCTAGAATTCATTATTTTTCATGAATAGTAAAACAAATTTAGGTTTTAGGTATGCTTATTGAATTCGTAATTATGTCATAATGATGTAATAATTTATTAACCATGGCATAATACATAAAATATTTTAATTTTAATATTTTCAATTCTTTTAATATAATTTTATAAATTTGGAAACCTATAAGTTACTTTCTGATGTCAAAATTGGAAACCTTGTGTTTAAAAACATTAGTTTTTGGGAAATTTACTTTCTATATTTGAAAAGAAGTAATTGTAAGAACCCTGTTTTTTCTGTGAAAGACTTTAGAATATTCTTGATGATATTCCAGAGCAGCGCCTTCAGACGGTGTGCAATTCTGAGCCCCGGAGTGGCCAGAATTAAATTTCTAGTGCGTTCACACTGGAAACGCTAAATAAATGGGATAACTCCTAAACGGTGTTCCGGATCAGAGATCTGAGTGTACGGATGGGTCCGTAATGGGGTGTTTACCCTAGGAATGACATAAAACATGTCGGCGAGGGATGTTTGGACCCCTCGCTCACTTTCGGAAGGTTAAACAGATAAATTAATTAATTAATTTATTCGTTTAATGTTGAAACTCCAGTATATCTTAAACTATGGCTTGGATTGGAAAACCGAGGGCACCGTTGAGTTCGGAGCGTTCCTTTTACCCTGGGAGGGGTATAAGTTTCACGGGTGTGGGCTATTTGTGAAAAATGGCCACAGGGGCGTTTTCGTAATTTAGCGGCTTAAGTCGTTAAATTTTATAACTTTTGAACGGGGTCTCGGATTAAAATTATGAGACCTATGTTGTGCTCGGGAGGTGGTTTTTACCCTAGGGGAGGCCTAACCTCGACCCTACTGAGGGTTCGGGTTCGGACCGACGGGTGGGTGGTTAAGTGTTTCTATTTAAACGCTTAAGTCACCCCCTCCCTCTTCCTCTTCCTCACCTGGACAGCAGCAAAGAGAAACTCTTCTCTCTCCTCCTCCAGCTCTGGTGAAGCAGCTCCGGCAAGGCGGCGGATCGCGACGAAGCTCCGGGTAACGCCCATGAGGTAGGGTCTTGTTGTGTTTTTCCTTCTGGCACCTCATTTGAACCTAAATCTTATGCTCGAATTGTTGTTGGATTTTTGAATGAACCACCTGAATGAGTAGTAGAGTTTTTCCTCTTTCTATCGCTTGTTTTGGTTCGTAAATCCGATTTGCGAGGAGGCTGCAGCGGCCCGGCGAAGATTGTGGGAATTTTGGGTTGTCCCGGTGGTTCCCGGCCGGTTTGGGTGCTCTGGCGGTCCGAGGCGCGGCGGTGCGGCTTCGGTCCGAGGAGGCGGTCGCGGGGTGTCACGGTGGTGTGGTGGCCAGGCGGAGTAGCTCCGGTAGGTGGCTATCATGGACCTCGCGTCGAGGGGAATGTTTTGAGATGGTTTCAGGAATTTTTAATTCCCGAAACGAGGGGCCGCGGAGGCGCGACGTGTCTTTAAGTGGACGAGCGTTTTTCCTCGAGATCCTTGTTTTGGGTGGCGATGACGCATCCGACGTCTGTTTTGAGCGTTGTCAACGGCGTTGCACCCCTGGAACTGAGGCGGAGGTTTCCAAGGTGGTTTCAGGCATTGAGACTAGATTTGAGGTGTGGGCCCCACGGCCCGTCTTTCGAGCTGCGTGCAGCGTTTCATGCCTTTCTCTCTGGACGTCCGTTCGGGCGTGCGAGCAGTCGATTCTGGATGTTTTTCCGAGTGGATTGCAATGGTGAAATCCGCCTGCTCTAATTCCGCATGATGGTGCGGGGCCCACGAGGCCATTTGGGCGTCGACAGTGATTTTCCATCTTTATCACTGGGCGACCATTTTGGACAAGTGAATAGTCCATCTTGTGTGCTTTTTCGAGAGGATTGCAACGGTGCAATCTGTTCGTTGAGTTTCGGGACCGGGTTGTGGGTCCCACGAAGCACCGCTCGTGTGCGGTGCGGCAGAACGTATCTTTTCTCCGGATATCTGTTTCACTCAAGTGAGTAGTTCTTTTGATGTGTTTTCTCGAGGGGATCGCAACGGTGCGATGCACCCGACTGTTTTTGGGGCTGAGGGTCGGGATTACAGGACGTCGTTCGGGCGTGAGGCGGTGTTGGTGACTTTTCCGTCGGATATCCGTTTGAGGTGAGTAAGTAGTCGATCTCGCATGTTTTTCCTCTAGGATTACAACGGTGTGATTTTTTTGGTTGCGCGGAGCCTCTTGTGTGATATTATTAAATGTGGAAGCATGGAAGGTGCTCCGGTGGTGGTTCGTCCTACCTTGTTTGTAGCGGACCCTTGGCGTGTGATCGCGCACTCTTGGGAGAGTGATATAAATGATTCACAAGATGTGGTTGGCCGTGCCTGGGCCTTTGAGGTGGAGTTGTTATGTCACACCCTCGTGTTGACGTTGGGGTGCCATGTGCATGATAGCCTTAGGGCTGGAGACGTGGTATACTCTGGGAGTATACGAGAGTGCTTGGAGGTATGTGTGGTTTGTACCTGAGAATGTTCGTGCGCTTGGTTGGGGTTGACTTGGGGCCACACGTCGTGTGGGCCCCATGTGTGTGTCGTGTTTTTCTTTGTGTACTTCGACCTCTCGCGATGTAGAGGGTCCCTCTGTGCTCGTTTGTTTGACCAGCAGGGTGGAGTATTTCCCCTGGCTCTGTGCTCGTTTGTTTGACCAGCAAGGTTGATTGGTCTCCCCCTGTTTTCGTTCTCGATGGATCGGCCAGTAGCGGTGCTAGTGGCACCCCGTGATGGAACAGGTGCCCAACCTCTTTTAGTAGAGTTGTTCTGGAGTTGGATGGTTGTGAGATAACCACTCCGTGTTCGGTTCGCCAGTGGTGTACCCTCTAGTAGAGATGGCCAGAGTAGTTCTGAGTTTTACCCTCCAGTGAGGCTGGGAAGTGGGTTACTCATCCACTTTTAGGGTCTACAATCCAGCAGAGACTGGGCAGTGGGTCACCCGATGCACTTAGGGTCTACCCACCAGCAGAGACTAGGCAGTGGGTCACCCTACGCACTTAGGGTTTACCCTCCAACAGAGACTGGGCAGTGGGTCACCCAACGACCTCTTAGGGTCTACCCTCTAGGAGGGCTGTGAAGTGGGTCGCCCGTCGTTTAGTCCCAGGTCTACCCTCTAGCATGGCTGGGCAGTGGGTCGCCTGTCGACTTATTCCAGGTCTACCCTCCAGCGGGGCTAGGCAGTGGGTCACCAGATGATATATTAAGGTATACCCTCCAGCAGGGCTGGGTAGTGGGTCTCCGGATGATGTATTATGGTTTACCCTCCAGCATGGTTGGGCAGTGGTTCACCTGATATAATATTATGAATTACCCTCTAGTAAGGCTGGGCAGTGGGACACCTGTTGGCATTCCAAACTCATTCTTTTCGACTAGTCTAGTCTGTGGATTTCCTCTTAGATTACCAGAGTGGGACCGTTGGTTATACGGGTCAGTGTTGTGACGACTTGACTTTGCAAAGACTTCTCGACTGTGGGGCAGTGACGAGTTGTGGTTGATGTTCCCCCAGAACTCTCAAGTACGAAGAGCGTGTTCCCCCACCGAGACGCGTCCTTGTGACGCGACCCAAAACCGTGCGGGCGAGTCAGTGCCGCCCAAAGCGGATAGTGTTGAGGTGTGGTGATTGAGCCCTTGACTTGTAGTTCGGGGCGGACATGAAGGATGATAGGCATCGATGATGTTACTTCTGGGACTGTTGGATACTCTTTTATTGGGCTGAGCTACGGGACGGAGATCCCCTTACGACGTTGTTCGGGCTTCTTGATTGAGCATATGGACTTGTATACACCTTGTTATAGTACCCACTTCTTGGGTTTGGTTACTCTCCTTCTAGGAGAGGCGAAGACGCATAGGGTATGCCACGTGATTTCCTAGTCAAGCTTCTTGTGGTTGGACGAGTCTACTCTCCTGCTATAGGTAGCGAAGACTCGACGGGAAGTTCATCTTCTCACCATTTCCAGCTCCTTGTGCCTAGACGAGTCTACCTTCTTTCCTCTTGTTGGGTTGAGCTATACTCTTTACTGTACTCCGTGCTGCACTTTCAGTTGTACTTCTCTACTTTTCCTATTCGCTCTACTGCTCACCCTTTGGTACCTCCTTTTGTTTCTCCCTTGAGCCTTTAAAGGATCCTACTAAGTATTTTTATACTCACCCCTTCTTGGGCATTTCCCGCAATTGGTGTGACCTTGCAGACGACATATAGGTGGAACGTGACTTCAGTGGTTTGTAGGAGCTTGGGATCTTGGACCGCGTGCGGTGGTCGTGGTCGGGTTTCATGTGGGAGACCCGTCAGCTGTTTCTTTTTGTTTACCTATTGCCGGGTTGTGGCACTTTTTGGTTGGGCACGTGTTTTGCCCCTTTTCTTTTCAGTTTACTTTTAGCTTGTTCCTTGTACTGTTTAGAGGTCGATGCACATTTGTGGTATATATATAGCAATTTACCCTTTTATTTGCTTGTTCTTCCTTTTACTCTGCATTTTTTCATTGAGTGTGTTGTGTGTGTGTGTACAGGTACATAAACAATGGCCTCCCTGAGTTGTTGTGCCTTCGGCGCGGGTCGCCAGCCCCTAGCCTATGGAGGTGGGCTTGGGGTAGTTGCGGCTCGAGCCCGGGTAGGGTCAGGTCGTGACAGTAATATAATATGATTCTCACTTATTGTGTGTTAAAATAGCATAAAATATGTCCCAAATGTCAAAAACCTTGGGCAAGCCTAGGGTTATGAATTTTCCACAACCTGGATTTCCAAGGCCTATATTTGGAAGTTATTAAACAAACCCTCTGATTTTACAATAAATACCCCCAAATATATCTATTTAAATTCACTCATAATCTTTTTTCGATACTTTTTTCAGGGTTTTTCATCCCAATAAGTCCCCCCAATGTGTCCTCAATTCCCCAACCCCCGAATCCTCATGTTTTTGAAGTAACTCTTCAAGGTCGGTGAATTATCCTTCCATTCACATCAATCCAAGAACCTCTTTTTGTTTATATATTTTAAATGTAAAGGAAACTCTCTTTTATAACCCATTCATTTGTAACCTTATTTATAAATTATTTTTTATAAAAGTTCGACCCTTTTCCCCTCTCATTTTACTATTTTCTAAAACCACGTTTTAGACCCGTTAGGTTATCGAATTTACTTCTCAAAATTTATCTTTTCTCCTTATGAAATTATCTTTTTTTTTATTATGTACATACCCAACCCAGTTTATTTTCCATGGGATTTAAACAGGATATAATAATTATTTATTTTATACAGGTATTTACACATAATAAACCAACATTCCATTCTTGTTGGATAGAAATGATGTAATGATCATATCTTTAAGCACTTTGGTACACCATTATTTTGATAAGAAACTTGTTCTTTATTATCCACATTTTATTTATGAAATGTTTGATTATGAACTATGTGCATCACATTAATTAATACATATTAAGTGTGTACCTTGATAGTTCTCTAAGACATTGGGTAAAGAATTTAATCTCTATATGTGACACGTTTTATGATTCCCTTGTGTATAACCTTGGTAATTTTAATTTTGGAAACCTTGGAGAAAAACCTTAATGATATGCTTATGAATGTCTCATGACATGTTGTATCAAAATTTCCATGTAATGGTTCTTGTTCATTTTATTAGAATGTTCCTCATGATATCTTGTTCAAGCTATATTGTTATACCTTATGTTCTAATATTTATTCCTCATGATCATATGCTAATTGTTTCCCTGGTTTATTCTATTACTAGGTCTCATTCACTCCCATTTTCTTTGATTTATGTCCCCAGGTTATGAGAGGTTATAAGTCTTACTTAGGAATAACCAATGGAGAAAATTTTCATGTGGAATAGAATTATGTTTTATGTTTTCATGTATTATGTACTAGATTTCTAAGAAACTAGACATTAAAAGATCATATATTTTTTACAATGTAATGAAATGATTATGTTATATAAAGGTGGGATGCCATATGTCATTTCTATTCAGTGATATTATTGGGGACTTTTTTTAAGATAAAACTAACACAAACCTTAGATAATATTATGTAATACTGTGGTAACTATGAAACACTACTACATCTTAGGTTCTTCCCCATAAACAAATTACTCTATCTTTGAAAGTTCAATGGTCACACCCCACTGAGACACCATAGGCCCAATAAAATGAACCCATCACATCCCTTACATAAACTTGCATAGATTCCCATATACCTGGTAGTATAAAATGACCTATAGGAAAACATTTAAATGATCAATATTCTCCTTTTTTGAATTTAAAGAGATCAATATATCTTCGATTAAAACAATAAAAAACTAAACTAGGATACTGTATAATATAAAGTTCATGATCCCCATTAACATTGCTGGTGTGTTCATTACACCAAATGGAATGACCATGATCTAAAATTATCTTTATCTACACCTAAAGGGGTTTTGTTATATCCTTATAAATTACCCCAATTTTGTTATGGATAAACCAAAAATAAATTATAACACCCCGAAGCCTTGCTTCCGGGTTCAGCACAAAAAAATGTTGTGTACTTTTTTTATAAAAGAAACGCAAAAAATACCTACCACTTAATACAAACAGAGAACATTTCCGGTCTAGGTTCTAGATTAATTAGACAACATCATATAACTTATTATAGATTTAATAAAATAAAACAACTTCCATCACATTTTCTAACTCCATAAGAAACAATTCACATCTTATAACTTCTATAATACCTATAAAAATGTTTTAAAATAAAGGGATGACTATTAAATATCCCAATATGGGGTCTTTAAATCATTGAAATACCATTTTGGGAATCTTATTTAGAAAATAAAATTTGAGAAATATTTTTGAAAATATCATGAAAATATTATATAAAACACATACACTTTGAAAAATAATTTAATACTTTTAAATGATTTACGCTTTGAATTTTTTTAAAATTAATCCATTGATTTTCAGAAAACATTGTGAAATATTTTGAAAACAAAAAAATGGTGCCACTTGAAACATTGAAATTTTTCTTGGGCCATCCATCATTCCTGAATGATTAGTTCACTCCCTAATTCCCACCCATATTTGTAACACCTAAGATCCAAATTTTATAAAAATATATTAAGATTTCTTTAAATATATATATACACACATTCACTGATGTTTTTACTTTAAAAACATTAAAATATAAAAAACAAGTATATATTAATAAATAAACCTATATATATTTTTCTAAGAAAATTTCTGCTCAATTTTAGAAACAGAATCTCATCACAATTAGATATTGAATAAATATATTGAATTCTAAAGAAAAAATAATTAAAATTAATGTATAAAAATTTCACCCCATAAAATCATAAAAATCATTTTTATTGAGTGTTATCATCAAAGAAATAATTTAATACACATATTGAATTAATTAGAACTACATTTTTTATTATAAATACATGAAATTTCATAATTTTGAGATTAATGCTATATCTTAAACGATATTCGAGATTGTACATGTAATTTCACACTTAAAATTATAGTTTTTTTTATTTAAATTAATAATCATAAAATTATATCATAACATAAATCATAAATATTTTCTTATAATAATATAATTTGAAATAATTATTAATAGATTATTATTTCCTTCACTATAATCAAAAGTGAATAATTATTTTTCTTTCAATCATAAAATATTAAATAAAAAATATTGGGAAATAAATTAAGAAATTATGTGCAAGTAAATTTGAATATAAAGATAATATTTTTTAAAAATTTAATAAAAATAAAATCTTCAATGTATTCACTTAAATCATGGGAAAATAATACACCCATACATGTATTAATAGCTCAAATTTGGAAAATGTTATTTATTTATAATTTTGAATAGCTTGAAAATTTTATCATATATTCAATTGAAAAAAATATATCCCTTATAAATAAAATTAGAACATATAAATAATAATAATGAGGAATTTGATAGAAATTAATTATAAACACCCTTTCCTTAAAATTGATATGAATCTATTTGATATTAGAGTATAACCTATATATCCTTCTTCCTATGTTTGAAAATTCTAATCAAGGGAGCGAGAAGATTAATTATTCACATATTTTCTCTCATACTTAGTGTCTCTCATACTATCAGAAGTGGAAAACACACAATAATGGTGACATAGGTTATAGACCTATGCCTTACTTCATAAAATCTAATTTTTCCAGCCCACCTCACACCCCTAATTATATTCACAATTCCCTCCCACTGATATTATTTAAAATTATCTCAGTTTTATAAGAATAGGAAGAAATTTTGTCCATTTTATTTCAGCGTTTCAAAGATTTTTAATGATATTTCTATTTTTATGTGCTAACTGAGATACCAATTAAGATTACAACAATATTAGAAAGTAAATTCAATATTTAAAAAATGATGTTTTAGTGGATGAAAACAAATAGCATCGACAGAACTTTCATAAAATTTACCATTAAAACCAAATTCAGTATATATGCATGGAACTTCGGATCCGTGATAAATAGTGTAAGGATATGAATAGAGCTGATAACAAACTGATTACACTAGAGGAATAAAAAACAATTAAAAATATTGACAAATATTTTTATTACTATTGTAACCATTGAACAATAACAAGTCAAGGGAAATTAGATGACGATATGAAGAAATATATAAAATAGGATGTTTAATATGCCAATTTCAAGAAGATTTAGACACTAAACAAATATCAACTTTCAGATTTGTAAAACGTGAAGAGATATCTAAATACAGTTGCCATTTTCTCCTAAAATGTCATTTAAAACCTCCACATGATTTAGATCTGGACTTAAGAATCATTTACCAGTGGTCAAACCTCAATTGAAACTCTTTATGAATTCATTGCTTGGCTCTACAATAGTCCTCCTTCTTGGATTTGACTCTTCTCGAAGTTGAAACCCTCTACTTCGCTTTCTCTCACACTAAATCCACAAATTCATGTTTTATCCCACAAACTGTGCTCGATCCATTGTCTGCTTCAGCTTTTCCCCTTTGGCCTACTTTGGACTCCATATTGCACCTCATAAAAGGAATACCGTGAAAGGACATTCCCAATAGGATTCTCACCTTTATCTAAACCCCTTAACTAATTTTTTTTTGTTTTTTTTAAAAAATGTTTATCATTATTAATAATAATATTATTTTTTAAATTATTTAATAAAAATAGAATTTATATTTTGTTTTAATCAAATATTAGATAACACAATTTATAATTTCATAATTTTATAATTTTAAAAAATTCATAAATGCATTATACTGTAAATATTAATTTTCATTAAAATTGATACCTTTTTTTTAATTATTATAAATATTATTATTTTTTACCTTTAATTTTAAATTTTATATACTAATTATAATTATAATTTTATAAATTATGATGTTTTTATTAATTCTTATATAAAAATTATTACTTCATATAATTCTTAAATCTATATTAAAATTATTAATTATATAAAAAATATTTAATGTTTAACAAATAATATTGCCTTAGAAAAATGTTTCTTTCAACTATTTCACTGGTTTTAAAATAATTTTTTCTGATCTAAAAATTTTACAAAACTAATCACTTATTATTTTAAATAAAATAATATACAATTTAGAATATTAAAAAATATATATATATAATATTAAATATATATAACAATACATTTAAAAACAATAAATTGATTAAATAATTTAATATGTCATTTATAGTAGGGGTATTATTCTAAAAGAATTAAGGTGGTATTATTTCTGGATTTTATAATATATCTTTAAATATTTAACTTAACTAGTAAATCAATATTTATTTTGAATTATTATAAATCAAGTCATTTTTTATATGAACTTGTTATTATTCTCATATATTGGGATGTTACATCAATCATTGATAACCAAGTTGCACCATTTGTCAGTCAAATTGATTTTTGATTCTCAGGAGGTGGTAATAGTTCTTGAACATCACATAGTTAATCCATATGTAGTGTATGTACAACCTCAGTCTACCATTTTTCTTTCTTGGGTAACATCATTGGATCACCCCAAGGAGACACACTCATTTGAAAAAAACCCATCTACACGGACCATCTACCAACTTCACTAACTCTTGCAACTCCATAGGCTTTATTCAATAAGGATATATCCAAGTGAGTGACACACCTAGTTTAAAATATATCCCAAATTAAATATCGCTTCAAGGTATTAGTGACCAAAGCTCATCTTGAAAAACATCCAGGGACTCTTACATAACCTTGGGAAAATCACATGCCTTGGCTTCCTCTAAAATCCCTTCCAAATGATTTAAAAGTTTCTCCACTTCCCTTCCACCCATCTGAAACTCGAATCCTAGTGGTGTCAATGTCCCTTGTAGATATAGCTTGAAAACTAGAGGCCACTAACATGGTCATGGAAACCACCCATCCTAGAACGATGTAACTGAATTAACCATGTTCAATTCACCACTGGTCAAGACCCCGACTTCCTAAACATATGTAACTCTCTACCTAAAGCACTTTTCTATGAGATACCATTTTAATCAATCTATCTGAGATCACATATAAGATAAATCTTCTCCGCGATTACCTAAACCTTCTTCTAAACCTCCACCTATGTAGAAATCGTAAATGGGGTGAATGCATACTTCATAATTATGTATAGTTCCCCCACCAGAAGTTTTACTCTATTCTCTCACCTGGGACAACATCAAGAGAAAAGTTTAGGAGTTCCTTAATTCTAATCCCAATCTCCCATACATTCATGATCATCTACTAAAAGAATATTATATCCTACCTATTTTCTACCTATAAAATTTATTATTGGAATTCCAAATGGAACTCTTTCTGAAAGCCTTTATACAACACATATTCCTCTTTTCAGTAACCAAGATATAACATCCACCACTGACGCAGAACTCCTCTCATATGAATAACTGTCAATGAAAAATAAAACTCATCCTAATCTAAAATTAGTATGAATGAAATCTCAAGATCCTCCAACTAGGTATTTATCATTACATCAATGATACTACCCCTCATACATCCCCATAATATACCACTAAATGGCTTCAAATCCCCTCATATATTCCTTATCCTCCACTCTTGGGTTGATCCTCTAATGGTATACTAGGCCAGTCTGTAAAAGTACTACTTCCTAAAATCAAAATGGATGATAATAATGAAACATTATTATAAATTAATGATAAATACTAATCCCAGTGAAATGTTTTTTATCAAGTTTCATTTATTTATTTTAATTTTAATTTTCTAAATTAGTCAATTCATACATGGATAAAGTCAAGCAAGATGAATTTATATCTTCAACGTCTTGAACCTACAAACAAGAACGCGTCACAAGGGAAAAAACTCTCAGATTCCATTCATTGAATCATGGAGGGATCTAAAATCATATGTACTAGATAGTCTTCTAGGCCTTTGTCTGAGACCAAGTGTAACACCCCAATATTTCATTGTACATTATTTCTTCAAAGTAATTCAATAACTTGCACTACACGCAACTTTGAGTTCAAGCGCACCACGACTTACCAAACTAGCCGTTCAAAAGAGGTTATTAATATTATTAACTAAATTTTTAACTTTATATAATCCTTATAATCATACAATCCATATTATGAGTTTCTTAGACATAAAGTAAGAACGAAATCATTTTTTCAGATAAAAGAAGGATTTTTAAAAAAATGCAATTTTACCACCTTTTAATGGAGAACCCTTTTTAAATCCAATATTTTAAAAATTTATATATTAAATTTGAAAAAAAAAACTTCTTCTTTACAATCAGTACATAATAATTTAGTTTCAATAAATTTTTGGTGTTTTTCTGATAACTTTCATATTTTGGTGAATACTGAAAAATACTCTATTTTTACTGAAATTTTTTTTTAATCAAGATAATATAAAATGTTAAATTATACATATTAATGGGTTGGAAGTATAAATAGATTATATTTTTACCATTTAATTTAATTATGGTCATTGTATGTAATTTAACATTGAAATTGGACATAAACAAGTGTCAATCTTTTGATAGTTATTATTTCATAAAAAATACGCTTTTGGTTTTGACAACGGGAATTAATTTTGAATTAATAAATTCCACTTATAGGTTTTGAATTTGGTTAAATGGAAATAATTTTTGAATTCAGAATATCAAAATTATCTTAGGCTAAAATTTTGATATTTTTCTGAAAACATTCAAATTTTGATAAATAGTGAAAAACCATGTTTTATTATTTAAATCCAACATTTTATTTAAATAATTATTTATTTTATTTAAATATTTTTTAAGTCAATATATATACATATATAATACCTATATATGTTCAATTTAATTCATTGGAGTCATTTTATAACAAAATTAGATGTATAAAATTTTATCGAAAGTCGCACCGTCTTCTACCCACCTCCTAGGAGCATTTTCAAATTTGCATAAAACATAATTTTACCCCTTCTGTAAATTGAATTATAGAAATCTGAGAGACACAGTTGATATCAGTAAATAAAATGTACTTCAGTAAGATAAAAATAATTTTGGTTGAATAGTAACTTTTTACTTTTATTTATCACGGTTAAAAGTAAATATGGTAATTAAAGGTAAAAATGATATTATTATTACCTTAACACAAGTCCTAATTATATTTTATAAGTGTAATTTGACCATAAACAACTTTATGAATAAAATATGATCCTTTATTTCCACTTGGATTAGATTAGGACATTTATTATTATTTAATTTAAAGAAGAGTTAAAAGTGTAAAATTAAAAGTTTAATAACTAAACCATTTTTAATATAGTGTTACACATAAGTTAAATTAGACTATAAATATTAATTATAAATATATAATGGATTCATACATAATGGTATTTTATTTATAATTTTTATACATTTAATAATTTAATTTATTTAGGACACAATGATGATGCAGTAATTTCCTCACTAATGCAATACTAAAAAAATTGATATTATAAATACCCAAATAAATGAAATTTGAGACTTTTTATGAATTAAACTAATTTTATAGGTTAATATGACATATTAGGGTCTCTTAAATGAATTTTTTCAAAGTAATAATGCTGTTATAAATTTAGAAAAAACAAAATTCAAAATAGTGTCAAAATAGACAAAAACATTTTTTTAAAACAATATTATATTATTAATTTGTATTCTATTCCTAAAAATCTATGGTTTGGAAAAAAGAATTAAAAAATATTATATATTTCATTATTGAACCACTTGGGGTTCTCTTGGAAGTTTATAGTATGTTTATTAACCATAAAATATTAAAATACAAAGAGACATGGTAAATGTCGAACTATTTAACTAAGAGTTAAATCTAGAATATAAGATTAATATAGTGCCCCAAACCTATTTAAAACCTATTGGTTGAGTATTTTGTCACCCATACCCACCTTATACATTAAATAATGCATTTTTGAGCCATTTAAAATCGAAAATAAATTTTTTATAAAAAAATATTTTAAGTTTTCTGTAAGGTGCCCCTCACCCCTCTTATAAAAATGCACTTCCCATTCTCTAAAATTCACACCTCCAAAGCAATTTGGATCAGCCAAACCCAGCCCGAATATCCCCCCAAATATCCTAACTTCATCATAGAGGCCTTCCTTTGGTCATAAATACAACCTAACGAGAAATTTTGATCAAATCAAAAGGAAGAACACGGAGAAGATGCAATGATTTCACCACCCTCTTTCAAGTTCTTTTATACTTCCACTTACTCATTCTTTGTTATTAATATACCAAAATAAAAACTCCATTACCTTATATATATTGTGACATTATTATAAATATTTCATAACCATATTAATTATTCAATCCATCCTATGAATGGTAATGTCACCATGCATGCGTATGTACGGCATACCGTCTCCATGTCGCGGTGTAATTTGATATTCAACACTATGTTATTTTGATGGATATAATGTTGAGTAATATGTATATCAATAGTGAAAATAACATGATAATGTCTCTTTGAAATTAATATACCATCCAATTCCACACCTTTAAGGAAATGATATTGTCGCTCGTGCATATGTACAGATTACCGTCTCTATGACACGATGTGATTCATTTCCACATTCACCATTCATTGATGATTATAAATATATATATTACTAATAAGTATGTAATATATGACATAATAATTCAACAATATATATATATGTATGTATTTATGTACTTACATATATCTTATTCACTTACTCTCATTCAATATGATATGAAAACAGAAAAACGTTTATGCGTACGAATGACCAACTATCTCCATAAACGGTGTTTTCCATTTCATATGTATGTCTATTATACATATTTATATTATAAATATATACGATATATAAAAAATGTTTCATATTCTATAAGTATTTAAATTTTGATCTAAGTGATACAATCAAGAGTGACAAGTTAAAACATGTACGATAAAGAAAGCGATTATTACCCAAAATGTTTAATTAGCATGGAAATTACTTTTAAATTGGTAATATAAAGTCATAAATGAATCATGTATGATATCATAAATATTAATATGGTTCTGTTATAGTTTAATAACATACTAATGTCTTCATACAAGAGGCTAGATGTACACTCGACTAATGTAGAGTGACATGTAAGGGTTAATTTCACAATCTCTTATTTATTTGAGGTTGTTTTTACGTAAGTATCTACTGGGAAATATTTATTATATATTTCTAGCTTTCATGAAAGAGTTTTAAATGGGATTATTTTAAGAGATTTTTTTTACTAAAATATCATTTTAAATGTTTTAAATATTTATTCCTCAAATTCATTCTCATTAATGTCCATTTTTTTAAAATGGTTTTTAAGGATATATCTATATGGACATAAATTTTTTTAAAATGTTAATTCCTTTCAAAAGTTTCAAAGTGGAATGAAACAATTTGATTCAAAAATATCTTTAAATTTCTTCCTTTCTAAATTTTTTGACATTTAAATGTTTTCATGACAAAGGGATATTTCTCCCAAAGAGTTTTACAAATCATTTTCATCTATTCCAACATCCTTTGATGGATTTTAAACATGATTGAAGATGATGTATTATGATAAAAATATTCCATATTGTATTGAAGGTTTTGTGATATGTTTGACTGTGGATGTGTTATTTTTATACCATTAATGTTTATGGATAAAGTATATACATTTCGTATGTTAGTTTTAATACAAATGTTTATGTTATGTTTAAACCTTTTCATATGAGGAATAAATTGTACTTAGTAAGTGACGGTTGGATCCCTCTATAGCTCCTCAGTGCATCAGTAGGTCTCATGAGACAAACTACTATCTTGGAACAAGGCCTTAAAAACATCTTATTTGTAGTCTTTACACAAGTCCTTGACTATGTGGTTATGAAAGTCTGGAATTATGCATTCCATCATTAAGAAAGTGGCTATTGATATTTAATGTGATTATTCGACTAGAAGAGTATCTATGTGAGTAAGTAAATGGAATTATTTTGATTTATATTTTCCATATTATGATGAATTTTATGTTGAAAAGGCTTTTGTTTTAGTTTTATACAATTCATTAAATGTTTATGCTTATTTATGAAAGTTTCTGTTGTATAGTTATCCTTACTGAGCATCTGAGCTCACCCCATTCTATGTTTTATTTTTCCCAGGATTCCAAGAAGTGCATTGAGATTGATATGCAGGGTTAAGCTAAGGGAAAATGGAATTCATAAAGGATTATTTATATTGTGTTGTATGTTATAAATTTTAATTTAACATTCATATATGTAATATTTTTTCCAAGACTGTTAAATTGATAGGTCCTTCAGGACTTGATTCCTTGTAATCATACCAATGTGTTAAAATAATGCACCGACTCTGGGTAACTAGGGTCGGGGCATTATAGTTGGTATCAGAGGAAGTTTATCAATAACCTTGGAAACTATATTTAGATAAATTCTGATTAGAGCACATTACCCTAAGATAGACTTTGAGGATTATTATAGAATAACTTCCTAGAATTTTGGTAATGTAGAGATTTTGTGAGTTTTTCAAGAAAATACATCCCTGTCTGGATACGAGCAGGTAGAGGTGGCTTTGGCTTAGATGTACCTAGGGGTAAAACCAGAAAACACAGCTTTGAGCTAGACACAAACTAGAACAGGTTCAAGACAACGGGCCTTGCTTCACTCTTGGTTACGACACTCCTCGGGGATATGCTTAGGATAATTCTCATTTTCATTACAAATCATTAGAAAGAATTTACCAGTATATACCTCCTCAAAGAAAATATTTTTTATGATTATGGGTAATATCCATAAACTGTTCAATTTACATTAGGTATTTTACAATTTTGGAATTATTTATTATGATTCATAAACAGACCTAGTGTATGCCATTGTCTAGAAACGGTGCCCATTAGAAATAATGAGAACTCCAGAAATTTGTTAGATCCAAACAGTAAGATGGATCATATCTTTCATGGTATTAATCCAAAAATTAGAAGAGATATAGTTGCCAACATATTCGCATCATATGAATAAATATTATCATGAACTAATAAGATAATTAAATAATTATTTGAGTCCTATGGATTTTATGGGAAGTAAGAGAAGGAAATGATGGTAGAGGGAATGATGGATAAAGGAAAGATAGGAAAGAAGGATTTTCCCATATGTGATAATTTTTGAAAGAACCGCCTTGGTAAATGCTTTAAGGGAATGAGAGTTTTTTATAAGTGTGGAGAAAAAGGACACCAAGTGCGTGATTGCAAGGGTAAGAAATAAAGTTTCAAATGTACAATACTTCATCTGCAAGGAGTTGGTACACTACGCGAATCAATGTCCAAATCATCAGAGTATACCCCAAATGCTGCTATTGGATAATAATAAAGTTATGATACTACCGAAGATAAATATGAATGATTATATTTCTTACGTTGTTATTAATGTATTCTGTCATTTGAGTATTGTAATAATGACGTACATGTTATATGAATTTTAGAGTACATAAGGATTGTACTACAATACTATTTCATTAAGAACTTGAGATTATGTGGAACCAAGAAAAGTGACTCAACATCAGGTTGAATTTTTGGAAAATATATGGTTGAGAGAAAGTTAAACCATAATATGGTTCTGATTCTAAGGTAGTGATTTTGGAGTAATACATGATTGATTTGGATAAATTATATTGGATATTCTTGACTACCTTGAAACTGATTAATGATTTGTATAAGCTATCATTGTTGGAGTTTACAACATATTTGGATAAAAGGAATATACCCAGTGTTCTATAAGGAATAAGGGACCATGAATGTAATCAATAAGGTTTTATGGTAATTAAGGATGTTGTAGTGTTTTATAGAATACACGAAAAAAGTGTTTACATGTTTTTACATGGAAAAAAATCTTCATTCTGTTTACCTTCCTTATAAATCATGGACTGTGAGTTTTGACAGAAGTATTTTGGATAATTCTAGTTTGAGATTATTTTTGGATTTCCATAAAAAGTACAACCCGGAGGTCGGGAGGCAACCTGTCGCATCCAGCTAGGCCGCGAGACATGAACCCGCAACTGAAGGGCAACAAGGGTCTATCACCTACCACTAGCCCATGTGATGTCTTGGATTGAATAATTTAGTTTTTTAAAAGTCCGGGTAGATGAATTTAAAATTCATTTTTTTGGAACCCTATATGAATAGGATAAATATAATATTTTTTAAGTTCTATTATCTTTTAGAGTGAAAGATGAGTTTGTGGTAGAAATTAGTTAAAGAATGGAACACTACTTTTCAAGTATATATATTTTTTCTTCTCATATTATAGGGAGAAATTTATCCATAAAATTTAGGTAAGGGATATTAAAACTAAAAATGTGTTGTCCTAATACCTTATGTTTTGTTAAACCAATGATATTTTAAATCATCCAAGATTAATGGCTTTGAGGCCGTCAACTCTAGAATTGTTTGTAACTGATGACCCCAATAACTCCCTATAAATATTTACATTTCCCCTCCAATTATGTTTCTCTAATTTCCACCAATGTTCTCGTAATAGAGATCATAATTTTTTGGTGAATTTTTCATTCCCGTTTACCTCTTATTAAGACTAAATTTTGTTAACCAAATTTCCAATGTCGGTTTTCCCCCAAAGATATTTTCTATTTTCAAACTTTTATTTTCAAAGAACAATTTTAAAATGCGAGGATGCAATTTATTGAAGGAGGGAAGAATGTAACACCCCAATATTTCATAGTACATTATTTTTTCAAATTAATTCAATAACTTGCACTACACGCAACACTGAGTTTAAGCGCACCATGACTTACCAAACTAGCCGTTCAAAAGCGGTTATGAATAGTATTAACTGAATTTTGAACTTTATATAATCCTTATAATTTTAGAATCCACATTCTGAGTTTCTTAGACATAATTTGTGAACAAATTCATTTTTTTAGATAAAAGAAGTATTTATTAAGAAATGCAATTTTACCACCTTCTAATGGCGAACCCTTTTTAAATCCAATAATTGAATCTTTTATATATTCAATTTGAAAAAATAAACTTCTACTTTATAATCGGGACATAAGAATTTAGTTTCAATAAATTTTTGGTGTTTTTATGATATCTTTTATATTTGGGTGAATAGTGAAAAATACTATATTTTAACTGAAAACAACTTTTTTAATAAAAAAATTTATAGTGTTAAATTATAAATTTTAATGGTTTAAAAGTATAAATATATTATATTTTTATCATTTAATCCAATTATGGTCATTTTAGGTAATTTCACTTTGAAATTGGACATAAACAAGTGTCAATCTTTTGATAGTTATTATTTCTCAAAAAATACACTTTTTTGTTTTGACAACGGGAATTAATATTAAATTAATAAATGTAGCTTATATGTTTTGAATTTGGTTAAATTTACTTCCTTTTTGAATTCATAATATCAAAATTAGCTTAGGGTAAAATTTTGGTATATTTCTCAAAACATTCAATTTTTGATTAATAGTGAAAAACACTATGTTATTATTTAAAAAAGACTTTTTATTTAAATAATTATTTTTTTTATTTAAATTTATTTCAAATCAATATATATATGATACCTATATAAGTTCAATGTAATCCATTGGATTCATTTTATAGTAAAATTAGATGTATACAATTTTATCGAACGTTTTATCATCTTTTACCCACCTCTTAGGAGCATTTGCAAATTTGCATAAAACATAATTTTACCGCTTTTGTAAATTTAATTTCAAAAATCCGAGAGACACCATTAATATCAGTAAAAAAATTGGTTCAATAAGATAAAAATATTTTTGGGGAATAGTAACTTTTGACTTTTATTTACCATGGTTAAAAGTAAATAGGGTAATTCAAGGTAAAAATGATATTATTATTACCCTAAAACATGTCATAATTCTATTTTATTAGTTTAATTTCGACCAAAAACAACCTTAGTAATAAAATATGATCATTTAGTCCACTTGGATTAGATTAAGATATTTATCATTATTTAATTCAAAGAAACGCTAAAAGTGTTAAATTCAAAGTTTAATAAATCACCCATTTTTAATATAGGGTTACACGAAGGAAAAATTCGACTATAATTATTCATTATAAAGATAAAAATATTTCCTACATAATGGTATTTTATTTAAAAAATTTAGATATTAAATATTTTAATTTATTTATGACACAATTATGATGAAGTAATTACCTTATTAATGAAATATTAAAATAATTGATTTTATAAATACCCAAATAAATGTAATTTTAGACTTTTTATGAATTACACTAATTTTATCGGCTAATATGAAATATTAGGGTTGATTAAATTAATTTTTTTCGAAGTAATTATGCTATTATAAATTTAGAAAAAACAAAATTCCAAATAGTGTCAAAATTGACATAAAAGAGTTTTTAAGACAAATATTATATTATTAATTTGTATTCTATTCCTAAAAAAATAAGGTTCAGAAAAAGGGATTAAATACTATTATATATGTCATTAATGAACCACTTGGGGTTCTCTTGAAAGTGTATATTATGTTTATTAAACATATAATATAAAAATACAAAGAGACATGGTAAATGTGAAACTATTTAACTAAGAGTTAAATCTGAAAGATAAGGTTAATATAGTGACGCAAACCTGTCTAAAACTTATTGGTTGAGTGTTTTCAGACCAATCCCCATCTTATCCATTAAATAATTTATTTTTCAGCTACTAGAAACAGAAAATTAATTTATTTTAGAATTATAATTTATGTTTTTCGTAAGGTGCCCATCACCCCACTTATAAAAGAGAACTTCCCCTTCTATCAAATTCACACCTCCAAAGAAATTTATCTCTACCAAACCCAAACCAAATATCCCCCCAACTATCCTACATTCATCTTATAGGCCTTAATTTTGTTAGAAATCCAACTTACGGAGCCCTTTTGATCAAATCAAAAGGAAGAACCCGAAAAGAGGTAATGATTTCCCCACCGTCTTTCAAGTTCTTTTATTCTTCCACTTAATATTTCTTTGTTATTACCATACCAAAATAATAAATACAGTACCTTATATATACTGTGATATTATTATAAATATGGAATAACCATATTCATTATTCAATCAATCCTATGAATGGTAATGTCCAATGCGTGTGTACGTATGGCTTACCGTCTCCACGCCGTGGTGTAATTTGTTATTCAACACTATGTCATTTGGATGGATATAATGATGAGTAATATGTATATAAATAATGAAAATAAAATTCTAATGTCTCTGTAAAATTAATATACCATCCAATTCCACACCTTTAAGGAAATGATATTATCGCTCGTGTATATGTACGGATTACCGTCTCCACGATGCGATGAGATTCATTTCCACGTTCACTATTCATCGATGATTATAAAAAATATATTACTAATAAGTATGTAATATATGAAATAATAATGCTACTGTAGCTATATATATATATGTATTTATTTACTTACATATATCTTATTCACTTACTTCCGTTCAATACGATATGAAAACAGAAACAATGATTATGCATACATACGTCCAACTGTCTCCACAAATGGTGTTTTCCATATCATATATATGTCTATTATAAATATATATATTATAATTATATATGATATATATATCATGATTTATATTATTGAAGTATTTAAATATTGATCTACGTGATACAATCAAGAATAACAAGTTAAATCAAGTACGATAAACAAAGTGATTATTACCCGAAATGTTAATTTAACATGGAAGTTTTTTTTAAATGGGTAGTATAACGTAATAAATGAATCATGTATGATATCATAAATATTAATATGGTTCTATTATAGCTTAATAACTTACTATATTCTTCATACATGAGGTTAAACACACACTCTACTAAAGGAAAGTGCAAGGTAGGTGTTAATTTCACAATCTCTTTATTATCTGGTGTTGTTTTTACGTACGTATCTACTGAGACATATTTATTATCCATGTCTATGATTCATGAAAGAGTTTTCATAGGGATTATTTTAAGGGACATTTTTTACTAAAACATCATTTGAAATGTTTTAAATATTTATTCCTCAAAATCATTCTCATTAATGTCCATGTTTTCAAAATAGTTTTTAAGGATTAATCTATATGGACATGAATGATTTTCAAATGTTAATTCCTTTCAAAAGTTTCAAAGTTTTATGGGAGACTTTGAATCAAAATTTTATTTAAATTTCTTCCTTTATAGATTTTGTGACTTTTATATGTTTTCATGAAAAAGGGATATTTCTCCCAAAGAGTTTTACAAATCATTTTCATCTATGTCAACATCCTTTGATGGATTTTAAACTTGATTGAAGATGATTTATTATGATAAAAATCTTCCATATTGTAATGATGTTTTTGTGATATGTTTGATTGTGGATGTGTTATTTCTATACCATTAATGGTTTATGGATAAATTATTTACATTTCGTATGCTAGTTATAATATGAATTTTTATGTTATATTTATATCTTTTCAAATGAGGAATGCATTGGACTCAGTAAGTGACGGGTGGAACCCACTATAGCTCCATGATGCATCAGTAGGTCTCATGAGACAAACTTGTGTCTTGGAACAAGGCCTTGAAAAAATCATATTTGTAGTCTTGGCACAAAGCCTTGACTATGTGGTTATGAAGGTCTGCCATTATGCATTCCATCATTATGAAAGTGGCTATTGATATTGCATGTGATTATTCGACTAGTAGAGTATCCGTGTGAGTTAGTAAATGGAATTATTTTGAATTATATTATCCATATTATAATGAAGTTTATGTTGAAAAGTCATTTGTTTTAGTTTTATACATTTCCTTAAATGTGTATTCTTATTTATGAAAGTTTCCACTGTATATTTATCCTTACTGAGCATTTGAGCTCACCCCTTTCTATGTTTTATTTTTCCCCAGATTCAATGAAGTGCATTATGATTGATATACGTGGTTAATCTAAGAGAATAATAGAATTCATAAAGGATTATTTATGTTGTGTTTTATGTTATAAACTATAATGTAACATTCATATATGCAATATTTTTTCCAAGACTGCTAAACTGATCGGTCCTTTGGGACATGATTCCATGAAATCATACCAATGTATTAAAATAATGCACCGACTCTGGATAACTGGGGTTGGGTCGTTACACTAAGATCAACTAACATTGTTTCCCTCACAACCCTTTAAATCCTAATCGTTCATAACTCCAAACTCTTTCTTATATCTCAACCTACTTTTTTGATATCACTCTACCATAACACCCTCCCTACAAAGGTGCCACTACTATGTCGACAATAAAAGAAGAGAGATAATGACTCCCAAGTCCCACCTCTAATAGGGATTCGAATGGAATCTAGAACCATGGGTTTTAAAATATAACATATATAAGGAATTACCCTCAATATAATATAGGATTGAGAGATAATATATATATACACAAAGAACCTTTATCACATAATATAAATATAAACCAAAATAATCCCACAATGCATGAAAAATGTCAACCAATTAAAAAAAGTCTCTAAGAAACTCCCAATAGATAAGTCTTATGGACATGATTCAAAATTATATATAAAAACATAGCTGTTAATTTTCATTTGGTCAATAAAATCTACCTATAAACTTGAATTATATTTATATGGAGGTCATAACTTGTATACTCAATACGATCATCCACAATATCTCAAGTTCACATGTTAAAAAATCCTAATAATGCACCAGTGATCAAATAGTAGAAAAAACTAATGTCTATATTGGTCAACTAATCAGTCCCACCACCACCATGAAATATTCACCAAATAATGCATCCATATAGTTATATAATATTAAGAACAAAAATTATAGGCACCCACAAACCACTTACCCAATGATTTGGCACTCTCTGACCCCAAAATAAATATCTTATGCTTTAATTGTTTCCCTACATATCACATCACATGACCATACATCTCTGATGTTCTTCAAGACACATCCCTACAGACACCCCATTCATAAGTACTAGCATCTGGTACTAGCACCAACCACCATCATATCACATCCTCATCACATCACATCACAACTACATCACATAACCAAGGTAGTATAACATAATAAATGTGAAGGACATTATTCTCAATTCTTGATCCTACCATTCATGACCCGCATCACATATCACATCTTCATCACCACTGTGTAATCACTAACACAAACCCATATAATCATTAAAAAAACACTAACACCTATATGTATCATTACAAGGTAATCTCCAACACCAACCTGTATCACCACTACATCCAAAGGAATAGTGGTAAATAGGGGGTATCTATCCATGATAATGTATTAGTGGTAGATATTATTATGATCGAACTCAACAAAATGTAATTTCTCCTAGAAAGATCCACTAAAGTCCAAAATTAATTCTCACAACATATTTGAAAGAGTGTGAATGATTTCCTCTATCTACCATCAACATGAAGGTGAAAGGAAAAACTAAAGTAAAATTAGGTGTTAGAGTCATACCAAAATCCCCTATATAACCATGAATGAAAACAATGATGTTGAAAATAGATGTTGGTCCTTGGTACCCAATAAATACTAACCACATAATCCAAATAGCACCTTATTAAGAAAACCATGAAAATCAATTCTCAAATCACTAAAAAATGTGATGACTTCTTATATCTACCCCCAATCACCCAAATATCACCACATCCTCCCTATGCATGAAGTAAACCAATGATTAAATTCATTTATATGTCCTACCGTTTACACTAAATAAAATCCAAGAACAAAAATCAACCTCTAGAAACATGGTGTTTGAATTTCACATTAAAAAAATACAGTTTTCTATAAACTCTACAACTGATGATTTTATCCCCAGCCTCAAAATCTATCTCTCAATCCATGATACATATTAGTTGAACTAGAAACTACTACTAATTTTGATCTAGGAAACTCATAGAGTACTGACTTAGGAATTTTCAATGTAACAAAAAATATCCCCTAGAACAACATCCTATTCTAACCATCCTCAAACCATCTCTCTAGGGAATCAATTTGGATGACACAACCGTGCACCAAATATACCTCTGAGTCTTCACATTGCGATTCATCCACCTTCTACATAAAGGATGATTCCACCATCATATTATAAAATAATCCTAATTAACAACTTTCTCTAACATTAATGTACACTATTATAGGCTCCACTATCCCTTTCAAAACCTTCGTAGGCTGTCAAACTTAATCTCCTTAGGACTTCTGACCCAATTCCATGGTAACAACATTACCCTTTCCCAGGGTGTAAGAAATTTTAAAACCATAATCATAGAGAAAATAAATACACCCACATTGGAATATATTTAGATCTCATTGATAGAAATAATATTTTAGTCTCTTGTAGTATGTGTAACCACAAATTTCTCACTAATAAAGTAATTTTGTTATAGATTGGGTGAAAAGTAAACTTATATCATCTCTATATCATGGGTGGAATCATTAAACTCAAGGTGACATAATTTCCTACACCCATAAGAGATCCCTATCCTCCAATACATCATGACATTCCCCAAATAAAGATGGTATGTGTCATAGAAAATCCCCAACAACACATCCCCCATGGGAAACTGAAGCACTAAAGTACTAGTCAACTTGTTCTTTAAGTAAATGATCTTTTTATTATGGAACTAATTAGACTAAACATTTCATTTTCCTTTATGGAAAAAGATATTATAGGGGATACATTTCGAGATAAATCAAACCCAATCCTACAATAATATCATATGATACTAGGTAAACTATGAAATTAAGCCTCATTCTCGGGCTCTAACCAAGATACAAATGACAATCATTGAAAGGGAAATTCCTATGTCCTATCAAGACACTATATACCCAGGTAAATTTACCTCTCACATTTGAAGCTTACACTTAGATATATTCCCATAAAAATTGTGGAATTGAAGTACCCACCAAAAAACATATAGTTTATTGGCAGTATCCTATTATAACTTATAGAAAATCAATATATCATCGATGAAAAAATAATAAACTAATCCATTAGCTCAAAAAATATGATGTTCTTGAGCCCTATTAATACCAGAAATATGTTCATAACACTGAATGGGATGACCATGAACTCAAAATTTCATTATCTACCCCTAATGGGTTTTTCTAGTATCCTTATAAATTGAAATCATTTGGTTATATGTAAACCAAAAAATCAATCTTCGACAACCAATAGGCACCCCACAGAAGGTCAAACAGATCGCTGATTCTTAGGAGGGAGTAATGGTTCTTCAATGTAACATGTTTCAATCATTGGAAGTATATTCACAACATTTTTCTATTATCCTCATTCTTGGAGAAAAATAATGGATCACTCCAAAGAGACACACTTAGTTGAATAAAATCCCTCAACATCGACCATCTACCTACTACCCCAACTTATGAAACTCTAAAGGATTTATTTGATAGAGTTATCCAAATCAATGATGTTCCCAGTTGAATCTCTATCACAAATCTAACATATATTCATGGGAGTAGTCACACATCCTCATTTATAAAAACATAAAATAACTCATACACAACCATGGGAACATCCTAAGTCTAAAAATCCACTGACATTTCATCAAACTGATTCCAAAGAGGCTCTAATTTCCTTCAAACCATATGAAAAATAAACTATATTATAGATGTAGTATTAAAATAAGAATCTCTTAGTAGGGTCTTGGAAACCACTTGTCCTATAAGGATGTAAAAAGATATTCGATGGTTAATTCACCACTGGTCAAAATCCCAACTACAAAACATCTCCAATGCACTATCTAAATACCTACTCCTCGAGACACCTTGTTGGTCACTCTCTCAAGGCCACCTAACAAATTAAGAATATCCCAAATTACTGAATTCTTCTTATTAACCTATAGTTATATAGAAATATTAAATATTGTGAATGCATACATGATAATTGGGTATAGTGCCTCCTCCAAAATTCATGCTCTGAATTATGAATTTGGGAGAAAATTATAGGAGTTCCTTGAATTATATTCCAATCTCGTGCACCATATGAATCCCCTACATAAGGGAAAATATCTCTTACCTATTTTCCACCTTCATAATTGATGATAGGAATTGAAAATGTAACTCTTTCTAGAAGTATATTTACAAAACATCTACCTTTTTTTGGTAATCAATATATAGCTTCCTACAATGATGCACAACTCCATGTATCTGAATAACAATCAATGACTCCGGATCAGCTTGCTAAACCACTACATCCTAAAATCCATGAAGTTGATAACCGAGAACAATTCCAATAATGTAAAGATAAATTCTAATCCTTGTGAAGTGGAATTTTATCAAGGTGAATTTAATTAATTACATTTTAATTTCCCAAAATCACCCAATTCATATATGAATACAATTGAGAATAATGATTGTATCACTAAATATTCTCTACCCATAAAATTAATACACCTCTGGTGTACCTTAAATTTTCTCAAATTCCTTTCACTTGATAATGGGGTTCTCTAAATACAATTTCATTGTTAATTTCTTTATCCTATATCTAACACCACGATCAACTGGTATTGTTTTCCTATGAACCCATTCAATATTTATAGTGTCTAACTCCAAAAATCATTATATATCTCAACCAAAACCATTTATATCACTCTATATTGATCCCATGTGATCTACCATACCTAGATTCAACTGAAGGTACCCCATGTCTGGTCGGCCACATGGCCTCAAGCACATCTTCCCTAACTCTAGAGGCTTCTGAATAATATCTAGGGCCTAGGCAGTCTTGATGGGGATACTATGCCTTCATTACCATAGTATATCACAATGGTTGTTTATATAATAATGGGAGATAGTTATTAGAAGAAATATAATTATGAAAATCATAAAACAAAGTATAAGAAAACATGAATTATAACAATCAATAATATGTGAGACTGATATAAATATAAAAAATATTATGATGATATGTCATGTACCTATAAATCATGAAAACATGGATATAGAATAGTAGATAATACATGATATAAAAAATTATAAAAAGGAATCCAAAAATTATCCCAAGAATCCAAAGATCTATCTTAATCATCTTCTACCACCTCCATCCTAATAAAGTAATCAATCAATTGTTCGAAGTTAGACGTTTCCCTTTGTCGGCACATTCATACATATTGTCTGTCTGGGTTCCAATGAAATTATAGATAGGGTGTGAGATAAATCTCAGTCAACCACCAAAAATGGTGACAATAACATCATTTCTGTTTAATATAAACTAAAATAGTTTGCAAGCATTCACATATAAAATTAAATCACTATAGTAATGTAAATACCCATGTACCTACTTCATCCCTCAACTGGTGTCTATACATGTAACCAGTTGATTTATTTATTATGTTATAGTTTCTATAATTAAATAACATGAGGCGGAGAAATCACTATCATCACCTCATGATAGTAATAGTATAGGTTTCAGGATGTAACAAGGGAACCTATGATGGTATTAATAATGAAAATGATCCAATGAAATAACCATGGAAACATAGAACTTACGGGTTTCCAACTTAGTAGTAACTTCCACCGGGATAATGAATAAGAATGTAATCCAAGGAGAATCATACAAGCGATTACACAATAATTAATCAAACCGAGTCCAAGGAAAACTTCCAAGGTATGAAAATATAAGCTATGGCTAGGCCCATTGATATAACCCAGGAACCTAGTGTTCGTAGAATGCATATTGGATCCAAGGAGTGTATCCAAGAAATCATATAAAATTAAAGGAGGGATCATATGGTGTCATATTAGGAATCCACTAATAGATTAGAAAAGAGTTACAATTTGGGTCTCAACCAAGGCAAATGACATCCTGTAATTAGACTAGAATCCAAGAGTTCTCTAAAATTTCCCTTGGGAGCTCAGAAGGTAACTCGAGTCTGACCAATCCTATAATGATGTTAAGGTCCATATAAAATTAGTTAAGTAAAAATGATTTATTTATTTAATTAATCCAAAAAATGATCATTCCATTTAATAGGATCATTTAGTTCAAACCTTTCCTATCATTAGTGTGAATATGATAAGGGCAGAAAACCATTAAATTAATCAATTTAAGTCATAGAAACTTAATAGGGTTTACTCTGATACCTTCCATTAGACATGGAATGGGGTGATACAGACACGAAACAAATCCTTTGGATTATAATTCATCTGTTCAAGTCATATATATATTTTATAGTTCTAATTTCCATTTAACATTGATTAATAAAGTTGAAGAAATTGTCGTATGTGGTTCAAGAGATGAAAATACATTGTAAATTTAATTTTTCAATTCAATATGAATGTAATATGCGAGTCTTAACTTTAACAAGTTGAAGTTAAGGCACACTCGAACGGTGGCACAAATACACAATTCGGAACACTAAACCCCAATTATAGAGGAATATCTTATAAGGGATGATAGGCATTATGGACTTAAAAACCATAAAATAATTACATATAAGGCATGAGTCTTATAACACATTTTTAATTACTTCAAGAAATCCATATTAATTAAATAGATACTCCTCGATGAAATTGGGACGACCATATGACAATTTATTAAATGGAAATACTTGAGGGATGAGTAATAGACCACTTACCTCATACTCGTACCACTGTCCTCATCTAGTATTATCCCATAATTCGATATATAATTGAATAGAAATGAAGAATTTTTCAATTCCCAGAAAATAGGTTATATGATCTGAAATCAGAATAGTATCGTTGATAGAAATAAAAATGATGAAAGGATCTAGAGGAGTGAATCAATTACTAGCATGCTTCCAATGGGACACAAAAAATATATTTAGAGTATGGATCATGAAGAAACACAAAATCCAAGGATTAGGCATGAGAGGGGGTTAATGTGTGTGAGAGAGAGAGGTAGTGTGAGCTACGTCGAAAACTGGGAGGCCATGCCTCCAATTTTTTAACAAAATTATCGAGAACTTACACACTGTATAAATCTCAGGGTCTTCCCCCTTTTAAAACCCCTTTACACAATGTCAAAGGCACATCCTATACTATTACACATCATGTAATCAATAAACGTTGTGTATTCTAATTGCACAGTGTGTAATTTTCTTATATACAATGCACAACCCCCATGTTCCCTTCTTCTGATATACAAACCAACTAGACCTCAAACCTACTTTTTGGGTGTAATCCAAAAAAGATAACCATGACACGAGCTTCAACCGAAATTTAAAAGGATCCATATCTAAGATAAAAGCTGGGTTCTTATATTCCTCTCCCCTTAAGGGAACTCGCCCACCTAATATAACCTTCCAAGGGAAGAAAGACACTGTCTGATAATAAACCTGGCCACTAAACCCATATGATGGCCTCCAGCACCCAGCCACATCTTGTTTAGGGTTGTGCTACCATGGAACCCATACCAAAGGGATATACCAACTTCATGGAGCCTTCGTTATCTGGTCAGTGATGTTTATAGGATACACCTCAATGGAAGAATCATTATCTAGCTCAACATCCTTGGGATCAAAATTATGAGATAGATAGTCATGGTATTGGTGAAGTTTTGAAAAGTCCAAGAAATCAGGCCCGGAATGGTACCTATGGGGTAGTAGAAACAAGTAGGCTAACGGCTCAACTCTCTCCAGAATCTAAAACTGCCCAAAAAATATTAGTGATAGCTTCCCTTGCCTCTGTCTCAATCTGTTCTGTAACCTGAGTGATACCCGTAAGAAAACACGATCCCCGACCATGAACTCCAGATGTCATCAGTAGTGATTGGCATAATATTTCTATCTTCACAAAGCACTAGTCATACACTTCTAGATTAGTTAAACCTACTCTTAATTCTCTTTTAAGAGATAAAGACCTAGTAAGGATTCCTCTCCTACCTTTAGCTAGAAGAGGTTTGAATGGAATGACCTTCTATATAAGGCCTAAAAAGGATTCGTCTGGATCATCCCATGAAAGTACTTATTGTATGAAAACCCAAAAAGAGGTGTATGCTTCTCCCAAGAACCACCAATGTCAAGGAAACTTGCTTAGAGAAATTCCTCCAGAAGATGTATCGTCTGTTCCGATTGTCCCTCAGTCTGTTGGTGAAAGGTTATACTCAGAATCACCAGTGTACCCATATCCTTCTGCAACCCCTTATAGAACCTTGATGTGAAACGAGAACCCCTATATGAAACAATTGTGTAGGGGACCCCATGTTGTATTATGACCCAACAGACATGTAATCTTCCCATATCATCAACTATGAATGTTTCTTGGATAAAAATGATGTGGGGTACTTTAATATGTTTCTCAATAACTATGCATACTATATTTCTACCTAAATCCAACCTCATTAAACCAAATATGAAGTCCATGGAAACATCTACTTATTTACATTCTGGGAATAAAATTTATTGTAACAAGCCTGGTGGGCTCTCGTGCTCTGAAATCACTTATTGTCATGTGTAACACTCAGTGATAAAGCATGTTATCTGACATTTCATCATAGGACGCCAATTTTGGCACCTCATATCTCGAAATATCTTGGATATTCTTGAATAAATTGTATACTAAAAATCTTGGGAATCCTCCATCAGTTCCTATATCATATATATAGGATCCAAACATGTGAATCTATACTAAAGCATCCATCTCTATCTATAGAAAAATCCGAAGGTGGGACATCTCATGAAATAATCTCATAAAGAACCAAAACCTCATGATCTCAAAGTTGCATTCTCCTCGCCATCTCAATTAGGTAATAGGTAATAGTCATGGTTGGGAGATAGGACTACTCTTGACTATTAGGAAACTCTATATGTATCTCAGAAAAGAGATCTATCAATTTCCATTCTTCACTGGATTCTCGCATGTCTTGTTCCTTCATTTTCCAACTCATCACATCAGCTATTAAATTGCATTTTCCATGGGTATAGGGAAAATTAAAATCGAAGGACTCAGTAGAATCGACAAATATTTTCTATCTGAGATTCAATTCACATTTTTTAAAGATATATTTGTGGGTCCTATAGTATGTATACCCAAAAAATCACCGACCCAAGGGATAGTGTCTCCAACAATGTAAGTAATGGAAAACTGCTGCTTGCACAAGGTCATGAATAAGGTATTTTCTACCATCAGACCTCAACTTCAAAGATGCATAAACAACTTTTTTTTCCTCCCAAATCATCATTTATCCAAATATGATATCCAATAAATTGAAAATTTTAGTATAGCCTCTACCAGGAATTAGAATAATCTGAATAGGTTTTGAGACAAGCCCCCCTTTCAACTCTTGAAATTATTCATCATAGGCTTAAAACTATAGGAACATTTCACCCTTCTTTTTATGACATATAATTTTTGAATCAAGGCATGATAAGTATTGTAATAATTTCCTATAAAATCTAGTAATCCCCAAAAAATCTTTAAATTAATCACATGTTTTGGCTAGTCATAGGAAACCATAACACCGACCTTATTTGGGTCAACAGAGACTCCAAATCCTAGGATAATATTTCCCAATAATTAAAGATTGTTAATTAATAAGTGGAACTCAGAAATCATGGAATAATTATATTTCTCTCTCAGTGTACTCATAATGATCTCAATGTTCTTAGCATGGTCTCTATGATTGTGACAATACACCAATATGTTGTCAACAAATACTATGACAATGCAATCCAAATAGGGGTGGAACACCTTATTTATTAGATCAATGAAAATGGAGGGTGAATTCCTTATAAAGAATGGCATAACAAGGTACCCATACATACCATACTAGCTAAGAAATATTATATGAGACATCTATGTTGGCCTAACTCACATCTGATATGAGTTTGATATTAGTTCAATCATAGAAAACACCCAATCTCCTAAAATATGTTTAAAGAGAACATCAATTTGAGGCATTGGATACTGGTTACTAACCATAAGCTGGTTCAACCATTTCTAATCTACGCATATACATAGGGTCACATCCACCATCAAGGTGAATAACATGGGAGAATCCTAAGAGGAAGATATGGGTTGTATAAAACCTTGGGCCACTAAATCCTCTAACAATTTCCTAAGCTCCTAGATATTATTAGGTTTTATATTTTATATAGGAATGGACATTTGAGCTGATCTTGGAACGAGCTCAATCATAAAATCTACCACTATCACGAGGTAAGCCAAAAATTATTATGAAAAAGGTCAATGAAATGATCTATTACAAGAGTAAATTCATCCTTATATATACCATCATCCTCCATGAAGATATTGGAAACATTGGTGTTCACTCCACTTAACCACAGATGCACTGGTCTAGCTCTACTATCCTAGACATCCCACTCACACTTATGCACATAACTAATTCACTTAGGTGATGTAAACAAAACCATGTAGTGAGCATAGTCTAAAATGGGGTGATTTAGAACCAACCAATCCATACTAAGAATAGTTTAAAAGCTACTTATTTTGGGATCAATGAGGTCCCATAAGAAAGAGTAACTACCTACCTTTACGAGATAGTCACTACATTGGCGTATGACATCTGACCGTACTCTCAAAGAAGAATCTATAATCATTACACCTCAATAAAATTGTTATAATAGTATAATACATTCCATTATAGATAAAAAGATATAGGGGTTTGAAGTACCTATATTAAATAAAGAAGATACTATAGTGGAGGCTTCTAGAATATTGCCTCATATTGTAGATGGACATGTAGCATGATCCATGGGGATTGGTTGTAATGCATACAACAGAATTTATCCACAACCATGTGCTACAGCTGAACTACCATGATCAAAAATTCTCTACAAGTGCTTATAGTGATTAGTATCATGGATACCGTGGCCATGAACTCCCCCTCGTCCAGCCATGACAGTGCTATCTAAATTGCCGCCAGATGCAGTATAAAATAACAGTCCCCTCATGGTGGAGCTGGTGGGGATCCTCTTCTACTAAGATCTAATGGAATGTTCTGACCGAATCAATGAAAATTCCCTATATGGCTGCAATCCTGACATTCTAGAGGTTCCCTCCCACACTGAGTCTTCAGGTGCCCCTAAATTCCACACTGATTAAATTCCTCAGCCATACTAGTATGGGTACTTGAGCTACCACTTCCCTAAAGAGAAACCTCAAGGGATCACTTTCTGCTACCAAAGGAACTACTAGCCTACCACAAAACCGGTCATCTATACATGGTACTGTCACCATCCCTTATTTTGTTCTCAATGATAAGATCATTATTGACTATCTCAAAAATGGTAAGTAGTATAAATACATTCACCTAAGTAAATATGGAATACATGAGCCCAATCTCTAATCGTCTAGCATGTGAAATCTCATCATCGGGCTTGAAGTGGTGTGAAGCATTGAAACTCAGTGAAATGCACCAAATATTCCATGACATGCATAGAAAACTTCTTGAGATTCATGAACTCTCTTGCATGGTCATCTCTCATCTTATAAATAAAGAAGTACTCATAGAACACAGTTTTAAATTTATCTCATACCATGCCCTGATGAGGTCCAGCATGGTTAATCACGTCCCACCAGTTCTTGGAAAAATCACACAGAATGTAACTATCAAGCTTGACCCTCCACTCAGGAGGTGTCTCCATATGATAAAATATACAAAAAGTCGGCTCTAGCAATGAATAAACATCATGTGGACCATTATCCCCTAATATGTTAGGAGGATGTTACTACTAGAACCCAGACGTTGGATCATCCATCATAGGAGAAAACATGAGTTCACCATTCATAGACTACGTCAGACATAGAAAACTATAATGAACCTAAGCATCAGTTCCTAGAATATGTACAATATTAGGTTCCTCAAGTGGCACTCCTTGTTATAATACTAGCATATCGAGGCCCACTATGTATTGATTATCATCTTCGCCACCCTTCTAGTGCATGAAATAGGGATGTCGTGGTGTAAAATAACACACATTAAAAAAAGATTTAAGAAGATAGATAGAAACACTAGTAAAAGATGAACATAAGAAAGGATCACTACCCCTGGTACACTACCCCAACTACATGCTTATAAGGTCGGGTTCTGGTAATCGCTTAGGAATATTATAGGAGTTCTCATAGATCAAGGTTCAATCATAACATCCCATATCATTTACTGGTAACCATTTCATTTATTTTATATTTAATCATTTGTTTCACTCATTTACATTTCATAGACATGAAGATGTGTGGTAAGGACATACCACTATTTATCTATATGAATCAAGTATCACATTTATAATTTACATTATCTTATTTCCATATTTCACAGTTTATATAGAATGGATCTTTATTCCTAGTGAATCATGTTCAATTCAACTTATCAAGGAAAATAACACCCATTTTATTTTAATCTAATGTCTTGACTTGTAAAATTATCCATTCCAACCCACAAAAGCCCATAACACCTCGTGAATTGAAACTTTCAATCACTCAATCACAACCACAGTGTAGCACAAGAATGATCTCAGAATCATAGAATCAGTCAAAAATCATAGACATATCAAGAAATATAATGAAATAAATGCACCTATATAGCATTTAAATATACAAGACTTGGGAATTCCAGGAGCCTATAATGGTTCATGTAATAATCATCCTTTCCCTATTGTTATTAGGCCACATATGAAGTGAAATACTCTATTATAATAATAACAACAACAACACATAACGTGATTATCACCAAACTCTGAACTGATATTAGTTGTAAAAGGAAAAATAAGAACAATACTTATAATTCGGGCTACTAAGCATTTACCCTGAACATGGATTCATGACACCCAAGAATGGATTTTGACAAACTTGAGAGAATTATTAATCTCCAATATATTTTCTAAAAATAGTAAAGTAAGAAAGGAAAACCTAGCATTTCACTTTTTGGTTTCATGGACCTGGATTCCCCTAATGTTTCCCCAAGCATGGTTGGCCACATGGCCTCAGGCACATCTCTTCAAACACTAGAGGATGTCAAATAGTAGTGAAGGCCTATGGGGTGTATTTAGGAAGATTTTTCTCTCATTTACATAGTTTATCATAGCATATGAATATATAATAATAGGATATCAATATTTCGTAGATGAAAGTAAGAACAAACTAATCAAAGAACTCAGAAAATTTAAATTTCATGAGCCCCATTAACACAACCGGTGTGTCTGTAACTCCAAATAGAATGGTCGAGAACTCAAATTTTCCTTCTATACAATTGACGAATGTTTGGTATATCCTCATCAGTTACTCACATTGGGTTATATCTATACCCCAAATAAATCTTTGAGAACAAAATTCCACCCTTCATCTGGTCAAATAGATTATAGATTCCCATGACGGGCTAACAGTTCTTGAACATCAACTATTTCAGCCTTTTTTAGTATATATACAACCTCCATCTACTATCTTCCTTCTTGAAGAACATGACTAGATCACCCCAAAGATACACTCTCAGTTGAATAAATCCCATATTCATCAACCATCTACCTTTTTCCCCAACTTTTGAAACTCTATAATCTTTATTTGATAAGTAGGTATCCAAATTAGAGAAGTTACCAATTGAAACTCTATAATGATTTTCACTTTTTATAAATGTTTTAATGGCATCACCTTGTCTATAAAAATATCTAGGAACTCTTATAGAACCCTAAAAAAATCCTATAACTAAACTTCTACTTGCATCTCAACCAACTAATTCAAAATAGGTTTCACTTTCCTTCCACCCGTCTTAAAAAAAGTTTCCTCTATAGTAATAGCGTGAAAAAATGAATCCCCAAGAAGGGTAATGGAAACCACCTATCCTTGAAATATGTAAAATGATTTTTTTGGTCAATTCACCACATGTCAGAACCACGAATACCTAAAATTTTGTGACCACTTTCTAAATCCTTTCTCTTTGAGACACAGTATTGACCACTCTATCAAGGATCACCTACTAGAGTAAGAATTTTATCAATTACCTAAACCTTCTTCTGAACCTCCAAGTATGTAGAAATATTAAATTGGGTGAATGCATAAATTATCATTGGGTATATCACCTCCACCATAAGACATGCTATGGACTTCTCATCTATGAAAACATCAGGGGAAAAGTGTATGAGGTCCTTGTATCTTATTCCAATATCATGCACCCTAAATACCACATACTAAAGGGATATTATCTAATTATTCTTTTATACCTTCTTCATTGGTAATTGGAATTAAAAATGGAATGCCTTATAGAAGTCTATTCACAACACATATGCCTCTTTTTGGTAACCAAGTCACAACATCCACAACTGACACACAACTCCTTAGATCTGGTTAACTGTCAATGAAACTCAAAACTCATCCCATGATCAAATTAGTTTGAAAGAGACCTCAATGTCATCAGAATATTATTCTTTTACTAGATCATAGATACTTCCATCATACATACCCAACATTATCTCTGAAAGGCTTTCATGGCCCTCTGACATGCCTTATCCACCTCTATTATGTAAATACTATGACGATAAACTGGATCATCCTACTAAACTACTACATAAAAAACTATATATGGATGATAACCAGGAAAATTTACTATAAATTTAGATTACATACTAATCCTAATGGAATGGGGTTTTATTAAGGTACATTTAATTAATTACATTTTTATTTCCCAAAAAAATAACCCTATTTAAATGTGAATACAATAAAGAATGATGAAAAAATCTCTACTAGGTATCTGCACTTCATACAAGTACACCTAACTTGGCCATTAAATTTTCTCATATTACTTTCACTGAATCATTGGGGGCTCTAAAATCTTATGTACTAGCTAATATCCTTAGCCTATATATGACACCAAGATCAACTAGCCCTATTTCCCTTCCAACACATTAAATCCTCACAGTTCATAACTCCAAAAAAAATTACAACTCAACATTAACCTTTTATATCACTATATCATGGCCCCCTCTCTCCACAATAACCCCTCCTATGCCGAAAAAAGAAATAGATATAATGACCCTAAATTCCCATCTCTAGTAGGCCCGGGGTTGCATCTACCATAGAGGGTGCCAAAATGTCACATATACAAGGAATTTACCTATATATAATATAGGAACAATATATATATATTAAATGAATCAGAAATATCCTTGATCAAATAATATAAATATAAATCAAAATCATCACACAATTCATGAACAATGTTAACAAATTCAAAATAAAATCTCCATGAAACTACCAAAAAACCACTCTCATCTAAGTGACTCAAAATTATATATAAAACATAATCTAGTAATTTCCAAAATAGTCCCAAAATACCTCATGTAAACTTAGAATAATATATATACTTACTGTGATCATAAAGTTTATACTTAATAGGATCATCCCCAAGGTCTCAATTGCACATGTAAAAAAGCATAGTAGTGCACCCTTGAACAAACAGCAGAACCAAGCCACATCTACAGAGGTTCACTAATAGATCCCAAACTCAAAATGGCTCAATCAAAAAATAAAACATCTAATATAGTAACATAGATTCAATAATATAAAGTAGAGGCACCCAAAAACCACTTCCGCAATTATTTTCCACTCCCACACCCCAACACCAAATATCTGGTGCACCAATTCTTTCCATACATATCACATCCCATGTCCATCCTTTTCTATTATGGGTTAGGATGCATACTGAAATATCCCACCATTATAATTTATTTCATGTATTTATGGAACCAGTAATCAATACATCACATCCTCAACATATCACATCATAACCACATCACATAACCAAGGTAGTGTAATATTATGAACGTGAAGGACAACATCCTCATTCCCAGGTTGTAACACCCCGAGTTTTTATGACCTTGTTTTGGAATAAATTAATTTTTCTTTGATTTATTATGTTTTATATTACACCAATTTAACCTTTAGTTATATTCAATAACATTTTAATATTATCCTATTTGCAACACCGACATTGATTGTGTTACAAGTAACACTGAGTTTCTATGAAACATCATTTTATTATAATAAATATTTAAATGAGATAGTTATAAAATAACCATTAAACATAGTAATATGAATACTAATAACTATATTTTAAATATTATTTATAATTATTTTATATAAATAAATCAAATTGACAATAAAACATGTATTGTTATGTAAATTCATTATAAGTTGGAAAATACTATTTTCTCAAATGAACTTCATTTTATGTCCTTTTATGAAAAATAATAAATTAAAATTTCAACACTTTTAGAAATTCAATTTGACAAAATAAAAATCAATTTTTAATTCAGAATTTCAGATTTGTCTTAGGGTTAATTTTATGGATTAATTTGAAAAAGCATCATTTTTAGATGAATAGTGAAAATTCTGATTTTAATTCAAAATGTATTTTTAATCTTATTTATTTATATAGATAAATTATATTTTAATTTAGGTTTAATGTTTGGTTAGATTTATTATATATCAATTAATTCAATTTTGGTCATTAGAACCAATTTGATATTGAAATCGGATATAAAAACATTTCAAACATTAAAACATTTTCGCTTAAAAACACGCAGTCGCGACACATCACTGTGGTTAAAATTAAATTAATTTATGCCACTAATATGATTTAAATTTTGAAAATTGGATTCAATATTTTTAACCTTCAAAATTTATAATTTCAAATCTGTTCAACTTTTTTTTCCAAAAAAATTGTAGTAAAAGTGATTAAACATAATTACAGTGATAAAGAGAAATATTAGCTTAATAATGGACTAAACCTTAATCTTAATCACCAAAATGACCAAGAAACATTTAAAAACGAAATTTTATTTCAAAATTTAGACCCTATCCACCCTTTTAGTTTATTTTGACCATTATTGAAAATACTTTACATGGGAAAATGTGGGGGGATTCCCTTTAAAAAATTTCAAGAATGTTACTCCTCCATCACTATAAAAAGGCACTCACCCCCCCCCCCTATTAACACATATAAATCCCCTTAGCTTAGAAAACATAGACCCAAATATACTACCAAAATCACTAAATTCATCTAATAGTCATCTTTTTTTTTCAAAAATTCATTCATGGAATCCCTTTAGTGCAAACCAAGTGGAGTTACCCAAAGATTGGGTATTATCCTTCCACAAACTTTTTTATTTAATTTTCATTATCCATCACCTCAAATATTGTTATTACATACTTATATAATAACCTCAGTATTTTAAATATACTTATTTATTTTTATTCTAAATGATTTACCTACAATTACACACACTTCCATCTAATGGGTAACAAATTTATCATTCGGGTGAAAGGTAGACTATTGCCTCATGAAACGACATTGTTTTATTTTCCTTTACCACATATAATGGTGGGAATTATGATGGACACACTATTTTTATATGATATATACATATATATATGTTATATATAATTTTTTATTCTCTTTAATTATTATATAATTGTACAATCATGAATTCCATTTTGGGTAAATAAGATAACATAGTTTGTGGATGTGTGGACTACCGCCTTCCCAAAGCGATCTGATTTGATCACACATTAAATAAAATGCATTGTAAATGGTTTAAGTAGACATATATGATATATATGAAATAATAATTATATAGTAATTATAATATAAATATATTTATGTGTCATTTACTTTCTTTATTTCAATGCAACAAGAAATCATAAACAGGGTCCACACGTACGTATAACCTACCATCTCCATAAATGGTGTATTTCCTTCTATATTTGTATCATTAATAGACTAATTTGAATACATATATAGTTAATATATATTATATTTATATATTGTTTTAAATTTTTTAAATCATGATATAAGTATGATGACCAAAAATATAACAAATTAAGACACATTAAAAAAACAGATATTACCCGAAATGTAACCTTAACAATGAATTCTTAATAAAAAGGTCATATAAATTCATAAGTAAAATCATATATGGTATTAGATATAATATGATTTTTATAATTTATATTAATAATAAATTATATTTATTTTACAAGATGTTTGAATGAGTATGATGAGAGTCAATACATATGATAAGAGGATTTTTAGACCCACTTTTATTTCTGTGAGATATATGCCATATTCACAACTTGTTTATTTTGTTTGGGTTATATACTATCCCTTAATATATTATATTATTATTGCCATTAAATTTATGGGTATTTACATACCCATTTTATAATCACTTTTTCACGAGGATTGTTTTTCAAAGTTACCAAATCAGAAAAATAATTTTGTCTCAATTTTCCTTGATTGGGACTCATAAATTGTTATGCACCTATATTTCTCTATGAGGATTATAAAATATAATTTAAAATTTTATATCATGAATAAACTTATTTTCATGATATTTTATGTCCCATATAATTTCATTTTCTTACATGGGGATTCTAATTAAAATATACCAAGAGGTTAGAGTTTATTTCAACAGTCTCATCATTTTTCAGAATTATTTACGATTATGATTTCATTAATAAAATATTATTATCTATATCTCAATAACATTAAATAATTTTATTTTACTATGCGTATTCCTGATTTATTCTGGAATTAGTACCACTTTTTAACTCTTTGGTACTTAATATTATTAATAAAATATTTTTAAGAAAATCTAACCCCATTTCTCTCCTTAGTCAGATACATGTTTTATTCAAAAATCATGTCTTCAAAAATGTTTTAATTTTTATTTAAAATATATTTTGAAATAATTTTCACATAAAAAAAATTAAATTTTTTTAAGAGTTTTCCAAATAATCTTTTATTGTTTTTCAATCTATTTTCAAATTTATGTTCCATCTAAGATGGAATCATTTTTTGTTACTCATTCCATTCTAGGGAAATGATCCAAATTATCCATTTATATTATTTCGATCAATGGTATATGTTTTGATGGCATCATTGTTATGAAACTCATTTCTCTTTCATGGGTGATATGATTATAAAATCCACTTCTTTTTACTGGTTATGCTTTGATGAAATTATTATGAAACCTAGATCTTTTTTCATAGGTTAATATATAATTTCATGTTAATGACACTCATTCTATTTCATGTGTTATGATTTTACAGTTTATAATCTTCTTTCATATTTTTGTATGATTTAATTATGACATTGGTGGGACCTATATCTCCCTTCAGTGCATTTGGTAATGATTTATATCTCATGTGATAATTATGGGAATAAATTCCATGGTTTTGATCCTCTATGAAAGTTAAGGAGTCCTGGTCTACTATGGGAATATGGTGAAACCCAATCCACTATGGAGAAATGGGTAAACCCAATCCCTTATAAGGAAAAGAGTGTGATTGGGGATGGTGTTGTGTCTCTACTAGTATATGTAGTCCCCATGAAGTTCCCCACTAAGTTTTGGAAATGTTCCTTTATTGATAGGTAATAATATTACATGTTTATTTTTCTTCCATAATTTCATGCCTTATACCTATGTTAAGCATTCCAGGATTATACAAGTTATTTTCTTATGATTCATGTCCTATGAGTTACTAATATTTTTTCCAGGAATCATGTTTGTGATATTTTATATGTAGGTTATGATCCTGTTATTTTATGATCAAATTCTCATACCCTTATGATCATGTTCATTCTTACATATATCCATTGTTTACCCATACTATGCATCTCAAGTTAACCTTTTATGTTTCCTTTCTATAGGTTCTGAAGATATGTAGTCGGTATGATGTATCCAAGAAGGGTGTCAGCCATGGTGAACCTAGTATTAGATAATGTATCTCACTTATGTACCATTTTTTATGCTTCAATGTTTCCAAAAAACTAAACTAATATAGTCTTTGGGTGTCAATTTGTATAATGTACTATCTATTCCACAAAAACAATATAATGATAATTTTTATCAAGCTAGGGGAAACATAGTTGGCATCAGAGAAAAATTTTAGTTAAACATTAGAAACTTGGATAAGAAAACCTTAGTGATAACCCTATGGTAATTTATAAGGATAAGTCTAAGGATGAAGAAAATTATAGGAAAATGTCCTGAATTTTGTTAAAGGATAGAGAGGGTGGTTTCCTAAAAAATATATCCATGTCCAAATAATACATGTTTATGTAGATCTATAACATATATACATATGCGTAACAACCCCAACAACACTGTTTTGAGCTATACTAGATCGGGAACTGGTGCATGACAATGGTCCTTGTACCACTCCTAGTTTGAGCCTCCTTGAGGATATGATTAATAAATTAAGGAAGTATTCATGATCAATCATGAAAGATTTACATATTATTTGTCTATGAATAAAATAGGATAAATCTAATGTGTCATAGATTAAAGAAGGTGTAATAATTTAGACATCCTATAAGTGGTTTTTCATGATTATGTAGTTCCTATCTATGACAACTATTTTTTACTCTTTTATTTTTTATTTTAGACAATGGCCATAACACAAAGGAACCATGTTAATGGTGAATGCAATGGAAAATATAATGATTGTCTTCTTAATCAACTGAATGCTTGAGATATTGAATGAAAAATATCATTATTTTTCTCGCCCATATTTCTCAATCTAGGAATCATGTTTTACTTCCAAATGAGAAATGGGAAAAAAAATTGTTGAGTCCTTAATTAGGAAACTGCCACCATATTTTAATGGGTCTTCCGATCCAACATTTTCTAAAGAATAGATCAATACCACTGGAATGATATTCTTTGTAATTCATTGTTCTGAAAATGAGAAATTCATTATGGTTATTTATCATTTAGAAGGTTAATCTGATCAGTAGTTTTCTCTAATCGATAATGTGATGAAGCAATATTAAAATAAAACCATGGATTACAACGAGTTCAAGAACTTATTCAATTATAAGTACTCTCCTTTATTCTTTTTATGAAGATGGAAAATGGGTTCCTTGAATTAAAGAAAAAGGATGAAGAATTTATCAGTACCTAAAAAAATTTCAAGACTTATAAGATACACTTCTATTATTATCATCTAACCAAAATGTAAGGTTGACCGATTCTTCGGGGACTTAAATCTAAGTATCATAATGGTGACATCCAAAAGAGAATATAGTAACTAGGAATATATTTTTCTTTGTGTGATCAATATTAAAATTGAAGTTTGATTCAGGTGTTAATCTCAGGATTCTAACAAGAAAATGAAGATGGAGTTCAAAGGAAAATATAAAAACCATAGAGAGAAGAAGATGAGCCTTCATTTATGAAATATTAGTGTAAAGAAGCATAAAGGGAATTGTCTTACGAAGTCTAATAAATGATTTATGTGTGGAAGTGAAGTCCATAAGGAAACTTCTTTATGAATTTATGAGAATAAGTTAGCCAATGATAAAAAATATAGTGAAAGATGAATAAAAATAACCTCCCACACTTCTGTTATTAAAGTATAAGGGGAATGATAATTATGATTAAGAGTTCCTAAACCCAAAGCTTAGTGATGATGATCGTTGTTATCAACCTATTAAATCCAGAAATAGGGGGAAATCTTTTGTGATCTTTAATTCTGATGCGGGTGTGATAATGAAGTGGTGAAAGGTACACTTTCCATCATTTCTATAACTGCTGATGTCTTAATTGATTTGGGATCTACCCACTATTTTATATCTGAAGAAACTTATAGGGTTACTAAGATTCTACCAAAATGATTAGATGTGGAATTAGCAGTGAAAACTTATAGTGGTATAATGATTTCATCTCGAGTCTAGGATTCCTCTCCGTTTGATGTTTGGGGGAATGTTCTTCCAACAAATCTTGTACTTCTTCCTATGGTTGAATTTGATCTCATCTTTGGAATGGATTGGATTTCTTTTCAAAAGGACCCCTTTAATTTTTGGGGAATGGAAGTTACATTATATATTTAAAACCATCCTTTGATCCCCTATCAGTGTGACTATAACAATAAACTTTCTAGAGATATTACATCCAATATATTATTATTAATTATCCTTTATAAGGTGTGTTTATTTCAAATGGATGGAGAGAAACTCAACATTGATGATATGACTATTTTTTGGAAATTTGTGGACATGTTCCCAAAAGAGTTTCCTACCCTTCCACAAAAATGTGATGTTGAGTTCTTGATAAAACTCATACCTAGTTCCACACAAATTTCATAACTCCCTATAGAATATCCCAATTGAGTTATAGGAGTTATAAAAGTAACTCCAAGAAATCCATTAAAGGGATTCATTCGGCCAAGTGGGTCACCTTGGGGTGCACCTGTTCCCTTTTTGAAAAAAGAAATATGGATAGATGAAACTCTACATAGATTATTGGAATTTTAACAAAATAACAATTAATAACAAGTTTCACATTCCCCATAATGATAACATTTATAATCAACTATATAGAGATCAATACTTTTTCAAGATTGACAATTATTCTGGATGTCATCAACTAAGGGTTAAGAAAAAGAATAAACCCAAGATGAAATTATGTATAATGTATTGGCACTATGAAGATATATTGATTCAATTTGTTATTATTAATTATCCTGGTATCTTCATGGATTATATGAATATAGTCTTCATATATTAACTAGATAAATTTGTGGTAGTATTTATAAATGATATCCTTATCTATTCAAGGAGAATGGAAGAGCATGAAGATCACATGATAATTCTACTAAAGACCCTATGGAATGAGAAGATAGATAAAAAGTTTACAAAGTGTGAACTTTGGTTGTAAAGGGTTTCATTTTTGGGCCACATACTCTCAAGGGAGGGTATATCATTAGATTCATCAATGACAGAAGCTATTGAATATTGGACAAGAACAACCACGGTGGATATAATTAGTTATTTTATTAGTTTAGATGGATATTATAAATGGTTTGTGAATAAATTATTATAACTAACTAATCCTATGACTAGGTTAACTCAAAATAGTTCCAATTTCTTATAGACAGTCGAATGTGAGGAAAATATCAAGTAACTAATGAAAGGATTGGTCAGTGCACCTGTTCTTACATTACCCTATAGTGTAGAAGGGTTTTTATTCTCTATTTATTTATCCAATAACGGATTGGGATGTTTTATTTTGTAGAATAATATGGTTATCTCTTGTTCTTTATGACTGTTGAAGATCCACGATCAAAAATACACAACTCATGATTTAGATATAGTCGTGGTAATATATCTATTAAATATATAGATGTATTATCTTTACAGAGAAAAGTGAGAAATATATATTATTCATAAAATCCTAAATTATATATTCACATAGAAGGAGTTGAAGATGTGATAGATAATATGGTATGAACTGATAAAATATTATCACCGCTCAATAAATTTCCATCATGGGAAAGGGAACAAGGTGGTCAATGCCTTGACTCGAAAGGATTATAATAGCTCATCCATGATTATGATGGAAAAACATCCAATATTTCGGTATTTTTAATTTATATACCTAAAAATATTGAAGTAAGGGGAAAATATCAACTTTCTTAATTGAATGTTAAACCCTCTATCCATGTGAAGATCAATTAGGAAGAGAAGGAAGATATAGATCTATAAAAGAAGGTTAGAGATGCTCTAGAATTTAACCATTATCAGAATGGATTTATAAGGCTTAGGAACTGTGTTAGTATTTCATACATACTATATTTAAAGAAGTAGTAGTTAGAGTAATCTCATAGTTCTTCATTAACTATTCATATTGAAAGCACGAATATGTATAAATTCTTGAAAGAATAATTCTGGTTGGATGTCATGAAGAGGGATATCATAGAGTTTATATATTGGTTCTTGGTATGCCATCAATTTAAGGCTGAAATAAAAAATCCAAAGGGGAATTTGTATCTATTACCCACATGAGAATGGAAATGGGAGAACACCACTATATAGTTTTTCATTGGACTCCCCAAAACCTATAAATCATATAATGTTATATGGGTGGTGTTTTATCTCCTTAATAAGTCAAAACACTTAATTGTTATTAGAGAACAATTATCTGTAGAGCATATTTCCAAGATATACAGTAAGGAAATGATAAGGTTACATGGAGTACCACATTATATTATATGTGATTGGGATCTGAGAATTACCTCAATTATTTGGTGAATTATTAAGTAAGAAATTGATATAGAATTGAGTTTTAGCAGTGCTTATCATCCTCAATATAATGGTTAGTTTGAAATAATAATTCATAACATATGGGATATGTTGAGATCTCATGCTTTAGATTTCAAAGGTTGTTGGAATCAGTACCTTCCTATAATTGAGTTTTCTTACCACAATGGAATTCACACAATCATTTAGATGGATAATTATGAAGACCAATATGGAGAAATATGAGGATCTTTAATGTGATTGAATGAAGTTGAAGAAAGAAAGCTATTATGACCTTAGATCACTGAAGAAATGGAAAATAAGGTTAGAACCATTTAGTCGCATATCAAGGTAGCTTAAATTTAGTAAAAATGTTATGATGATAATTGATAGTGTAACCTATAATTTTATGTTAGTGATAACATTTTTCTATAAATATCTCATTGGAAGAAGGTTATTAATTTTGGGGTGAAAGGGAAACTATAGCCTAGGTATATTGGTCACTTTAAAATTCTTTGTCGTATTGAGATGTTAGAATAACAGTTTGAACATCCTTAAATCTATATCAACTAAATGATGTGTTCTATGTATCTCTCTAGACTAAGTACACACTTTCCCTTTCACAAGTACTGTACTCATATTTCATACCACTGGAGAAGGATATTTTTTATGAGGAACAATAAGTTGAGATTCTGGGTCATATGGAGAAAGTTTTACAAAAGAATACCACTCACATGGTCTGTTTCTTTTAGAGAAACCACTAGTTAGAAGAATCTATTTGGGAACTTGGGGATATTATGAGGCCAAAGTATCCTCATTTTTTTGTATTCGAATGACAATTTTTTAGGGAAAATTTCATTTTTTGGGGGGTAGAATATTACACATCGGGTTTCTATAACCCTTTTTCTTTGAATAAATTAATTTTTATTTGATGTATTGCATTTAATGATACAAAAAATTAATATTTTTCATACTTTATAATAATTTTAGATTCTACTATATAAAACACTGAATTTTCTTGTGTTACATACAATAAAAATTTTCTATAAAACAACATTTTATTATTATATTAATTTAAAAGACATTGTTATAACATAGACATTAAAAATAGTAATATGAATTGTAAAAAGTAATTTTAAAATATTATTTATAATTTTTTAAAATAAATAAAACATTTTCATAACAAAACATGTAATTTCTTGTAGTCTTTACATGTTTGAAAATATTATTATCTCAAATTAGATGATTTTTATGTCCTCCTATGAACAGTAGAAAAATTAATTTTAGAAACATTTAGAAATAAGATTTAAAAATAATAATATCATTTTTTAATTCACAATGTCAAAATTATCTTATAGTGAAATTTAGTTATTTTCCGAAAAACATCATTTTAGGATTAATTGTGAAAACTGATGAATTTTAATTCAAAACTACTTTTTCATCTAATTTGTTTATATAGATAAATAATATTTTCGATTTGTTTTAAAGTGTAATTTGATTAATTGTACTAACATAAATAAAATTTACATAATGTTAACCAATTTTAGATTGAAATTGGATGTCAAAACATTTTTCACTTCTAAACATTTTCTCTTAAAAAAGTTTCTGCAACAAATCTACGAGATTTAATTTAATTTAATTTATGAAAATTAGTAGTGATTGAATTAAAAAAATTGATTCCATTATTTTTAATGATCATAATTTATAATTTACAATAAGTTCAAATTAATTTTCAACAAAAATATTAGTTAATGTGATTAAAATTAATTACAATGATTAAGTGAAAAATTATCTTAACAAAGGATGAAACCATCGACTTAAGACCCAAAATAACCTAGACACTTGTCCAAAATCCATTGGTTGTTCATATTTCCATACTATACTCCCTTGGATCATATTTTGACTATAATGTGAGCCAATTTTCATGGGAATAACATGGATGTAATTCCATTTTCAAAAATTTACAAGAATGCCACTCCTCCTCTACTATAAAAAGGCACCCAAACCTCCCACTTATTCACACCCCTAAATAAATGTCTCAATGAATAAGTCTTATATAATACCCTCCCAACATCCCTAAATTATTTTTATAATCATCCCTTTATGCATAAATCCAATTCAGGAAGTCCTTGTTTCCAAACCAAGTGGAGTTACACATAGAAGAGGTAACATCCTTCCACAAACTCTTTTGTTTTACATTCATTATCCATCGCCTAAAAGATTCTCATTACATGATTATATAATAAAATATATATCCTTAATATACTGATATATTTTTAATATTATTATTTTACCTACACTTACACAAACTTCTATCTAATTGGTTAAAAACTTATCGTTCCTATGTATGGTGGACTACAGCCTTGTGAAACAATGTTGTTCGTTTCGTCCATTACCACCTATCATGGTGGTAATTATGATGAACATACTATTTTTATATGGTGTATATAATATTTAATATTTATTTACGATTATATAACTAGAAAATAATCATACATTCATTCTCTCCATTTTGGGGAAATATGATAACATCATTTGTGGACATGTGGACTACCGTCTCCTCAAAATGATTTGATTCATTCACACTACACAAGGGATTTTTTAAGGATGGGTTCAACACAATTATAAGATATATATGAAATAAAAATTAAAAAATAATTATATTATATATATATCCTTCATTTTCTTTCTTTCAATATGAGAATGAAATGGAAACACCATTCATGCGTACATACGACCAACCATCTCCATGAACTATGTATTTTATTTACTATTTCTACCATTAATATATTATTATAAATACATATATAATGAATATATATAATACTTATATTATGTTTTATATTACTGAAATAATTATATAATTATGTGTACCAAAAATATAACATATTAAGACACATGTGAAAAACAAAGCAGATATTAACTAAAACATAACCTTAATAAGGAATTGTAAATAAACAGGTAGTATAAAGTCAAAAGTAAAATAATATATGGTATTATATATAAAATTTTTTAAAGGTTTAATATTTATAAAAAAAATATTTATTATTCAAGAGTTTTGAACTAGTATTAAGATACCGAAGACAAAACGTAATGGAATTTTTACTCTCACTTTTATTTATGATAGAATAATTCATTATTCACCACTCATTTATATATTTTTGGGTTTGTAATTTCCATGAATATATTATATGATTATTATATATAGATTTATGGGAATTGAAATATACATTTTATGATCTCTTATTCATGGGTTTTATGTTTCAAAATTTACCAAATTTGAACAGTATTTTTTTTCAATTTTATTTCTTAGAGACACATGACCAATTATGAACCTATATAATTCTTCAAGAAGTATAAAATAACCTTTTACATGTTATATTATGAATAAAATTGTTTTAATGATATTTTAATCATCATTTAATTTCATTTCCTTATATGGGGATTCTGATTGAAAGTAACCAAGTTGTAAGATTTTATTGCAACAATCTCATCATTTATCATGATTGTTTATGAAAATTCTTTCATTGATGAAATATTATGATCCAAATTTCATGAAAAATAATGGATTTTATTCTCCTCTAGTTATTAATGATGTATTATTGTATTTCTATCATTTTCCCCCTTTTTGGTACATAATAAAATTAATTTTTTTTTAAAAAAAATATGACCTTATTTCTCTCTTCAATTTGATACCTTTTTTATTCAAAAACCATGTCTTTAAGTTCAAAAAATTTCAAATATGATTTTAAAATGATATTTAGATATCATTTTCAAGTGAAAATTATTTTAAATCATTTTATGTTTTTCAATGAATCCTTTTTAAGTTTTCAAGAAATTTTCAAAGAAATATGTTTTCAAAATGTTTTAAGTATTAAAAAGTAATTTTTTCATAGAATAAAGGATGTTTTCCTCAAGAAATTGATTTTATATTATTTCTAAATTTTAGGTTCCATCAAAGATTACATCTATTAGTGTTACTCATGCCTTTTTAGTGAAATAATCTAAAATTTCCATTTATATTATTTCTATGAATGGTTTAGTTTTTATGGATTGATGGTTATGAAACTCGTTTCTCTTTCACGAGTTATATTCTAATGAAACCAGATTATTTTCCTAGGTAATTGTTTGAGGAAATTATTATGAAACATGTCTCTTTTTCTATAGGTTGATATACGGTTTTATTTTTATGACACCCCTTCCATTTCATGGCTTGTGATAATACTGTTTATAATCATTTTTCACATTTATATATAATTTTATTTTGTTATTGGTTGGACATATATCTCTCACCAATGAAATGGGTAATTATTTTTAACTTATGTGATAATGATGGTAATCAAGTTGATGGGATTGGTCCACTATAGAAGATGGTGAAACCCATTCCACTATGGGGAGATGGTGAAACCTTGTCCACTATGGGAAGATGGAGAAACCCAATACATTAGAAGGAAAGCACTGAGACTGAAGACAATTTATTGTCCCTCCCAATAGGTGTAGTCCCCATGAAGTTCCTGGAAATTTTATGGTAATTTTCCTTGACTTATATGGAAGGATATTACATGTTTATGTGTCTAACACAAATCCATGTCTTATTCCTATGTTATGATTTCATGGATTATTCTCTTGATTATATTATGATTCATATCATATAAACTACAAATATTTATTGCATGATTCATTTTTATGGTCTTTTATATGTAGGGTGGGATCTTATAATGTCATGATCATGTTTTCATACATTAATTACAATGTTTATACTTATAAACCCCCCTTGTTTTCCCTTATTGAGCATCTGAGATCACCACTTTTTATGTTTCCTTTCTCTAGTAATGGGGATATGTATTAATTAGGATGTTTCTCATAAAGGTATTAGACATGGAGAACCTAATGGGAGATAATTTAGCTAACTTATGTACCAGTGGTTATGTTTCTAGTTTTACAAAGGAAATAAAATAACAGTGTCTATGTGCATCTGTTTTTGTAATGTATTAAGTATTCCACCAAAATTATGTAATGTTAATTTATGTAAATCCAGGGTCTCTATAATCCTCCTACAATTCATGACTGTAAGGACTGAACCCCAGTTTCCCAGATCCATTGTATTATTTTCTTACATTGTCATTATTACAAGGAATAAAATATCAATGGAACGAGTAGTTTTGAATTTTTGGATAACCCAATACATAAAATGGTTCACCATTACAAATTGAAACGAAATATAATATATAAGTTATATGTGGAATATCCAAACTCTAAGTTTATCCCTACAGGTCATTCATAATAAACTTCTTCATGTCCTATGAAATTGAAACATAAGAATGGGTTGATCTCAGATAATTTTAAAGAGTAGTAAATATAGTGTAAGAAATCATACATTTAAATAATAGGTATGGTGAATAAAAAAAACACGTGCCTTTAAAAATAAACTTAAACATAATATGTTAGGAATATAAGCAGAGTAAATATTTGCATACTAAAACATAATCTTTCGAATTTTACTTTTCAAAAAACTACATGAACATTCAATTTATAGTTTCATAATGAGGGAATCCATAACGTTGGAAATCATAACCCTACATTAAAGGCCTCATTCTAAGACCATAAATATCCATTTTGTCAAGGCTTCATGCCTACACCATAGTTTGTATCATGAGACCTACTGACGCATCGACAGGCTATCAGAATCCCCACACATCACTTACTTAGTCCAAATCAATCCTAATACGAATGGGGTGAACATAATCAATTTATAAATTTATATTTAAACTAACATATTAAATGTAAATAACTTTCCCAAATCATTAAACATAAACACTAACCATTCACAGTAATGCGGTGAATGGTATCAATAAAGAAAATCCATAGGCAAACTAATTAGAAACCCCTAAAAAAATATTGTATATGATATCATAAGAGATAAACCTTAATAAATTTCAAGTTCAAAATGTTTTTTGATATAAATGAAGCTACTTTTAAATGATACCATTGAAAATTTCTTGAGGAAATAATCCTTAAACATTCTAAAGTGTCTCATACCACCGTGAAATAATCAAATAATAATACCATAGTATATAATTATAATAAGGAGACACTAGATATGATATAAAAATGGTAATTACATACACCACTTGTAAAGAATAAGGGGTGAACAAGGAATATATCTCACAAAAGTGAAAGTGGGATGAGAAAAATTCTTTTTTACTTTAGAAAGAAGAGTTCTTTTGGAAAATAATTTGTATTTGTCATGAAATCAGATTTTTAAACATGTATATCCTAGGAAATAAGAGGATGTAATAATGAAATACAACTTTAGGCATAAAAGATATCCCACTAAAAAGAAATCACATAAAAAATTTCATAAAGACGCTTTATAATTAAAACATTTTTGTGCAGTTTATGAAATTATTAAAGAGGAATTAAAATAGAAATGTGTATTTTCTTTCATAAAACCATAAATGAACCATTATGGTTATTTCATAATAAAATTAATGATTTAAAAAAATTATAATTGATTAAAATAGATTATATAGTGTACAAAAAAATATATAAGAATTTGAAAAGTACCCTTGATACGGGGTTGTTTATCGGGAAGAATTTTTGAAAGATCCTTTTAAAACATATAACTCTCACAAAGGAACGTATAATTATGGTTGGTAAAAATATATAGATATTCAAATATAATTTATGAGTATTAAATATTAATAAATAATTATTTAATTGCAGTATATATAGAATAAGAGTACCCCAAATGAAAATAGAGGTTTGGGTAGAAAACCCTTACCACTTTATAATCAATCGAATGATATGCTCCATAAATAATAATAATAAAATGATATATTTAATACCATGAAAATATATTTATTAATGATATGATATATCAATGGAAAGTATACATACACCATAAAGAATAAATATTTTTGGATAAGTAATATCTCACAAAAATAAAAGTGAGACGAGGAAACCCTTACCTTAAATTCAATAGTGTTCTTCACTTGATCTTAGTGTCATGGATAAAAAAATTAAATTCATTAAATAATATTTATTGAACCTATTATTTATTTAATTTATTTATTAAACCCTTACTGAGTTCATTCATGGACTTATTGACGGGTTTAAGAGGTTCAATTTTATTGTTTGGGAGCGTTTTCTTCCTTGGTATTCATGGTCGGTTTACATATGTTCATGTAAGGACAAACATCTAATACGAGAATGGTTTTAGAGAATAGAAGTTTTATTTTATTTTTTAGCATCCATAATATTACATGGTTATAAAATTCATTTGATTATTGGGAGTTAAGATTAATCATTATATAAAACATTAGTGATAATTGTTTGGGTTAATTGGCGGTTTTTATCACAATAAACTAATTTTAATTTATAAATTAATATCATGTTTGAAAAAAGGATCTATAACATTAAATAATTTATAATACATATATTATTGTCTGTTCCAACCATCAAAATTGTTTTGTGACTATAATTTATAAAGATAATTGAAATTGAAAATCCATCATTCTTGAATGTGATAAATTTACACATCTCAGATGGTGTTTTCATTTCTATTATAAAAGAAAGGGAAATGAGAGATGATTGTGAATTATTCCATTATCAAGAAAAAATTATAGTACATGTAAGGTACTATAGATATCATAAAAGTTTTATGAAATTATGTGAGGAAACACAAATAATAGAAAGGAACATGAAATAAAATAAAAGTTGAGAAATCCCTAATGAAAATTCTGCATCCTAACACTGTCATTTAAAAATTCATAAAATATTTTGATGAGAGAAAAAAGGTTATCTCTTAATTTGTAAATAATATGTAATTTAATGGGGATATTTAATTACATATCCCAATATAGTAAAATATAAATTAAAAGGTAATAATATAATAAGAGTTCTTGAAAAAATAAAGTGATTTTGAGACGAAACATTTGTAGCATAATGTCTATACAACAAGGTTTTAGAAAACATTAAAATGATAGGGGATGGGGGTAAAAAATTCATAAAATATTCATAATATATTAAAGATATAGAATAATATTAAAATAATAACATGGCAAGGAAACATGGATTATATACCACATAAAAGACAAATTGAATGGAAAAGAGAAGTTGAGAATTCCCTGACATTGTTGAGTAACTCATAAAAAAATGAATGTTGGGACCTTGTGTGCTTGACGACACAACAAAATGAATCGTAGGGAGGTATATCTACTAGATATTCTAGGATTATGAATTTGGAATGAAATAAGATAAATGAATTAGTGGATATTTATAGTAATAGAGAGAGAGATAATTTTTTTTATTTATTTCCAATGACACCTCATTAGTGGTATTTGAAAAACCATGGGCTTGCCCATGGTTTTTGTCAAACATTCAGTCCAACTGAGACACCTCAAATAATATTTTATTAATAAATATTCAACCATATTTATTACATCAATATTACATAATTAATGATATTATTAAACACACCAAAAATCTCATAACTATATTTTTATTATTCACAAAAAATGAAAGTATTTTATAATATTGTCATAAAATTTTAGTAACCTAAAATCAAAATTATGAATTAAAAAATAAAAAATATTTTATCATAATAATTCTCTAAATATGAATATTTTTAAATTTATCTATGATAATACATATTTATTAAAAATAATTGCAGACATAAAATATATAATAAAATGTATAGTGAAATTTTCGACACTTTTAAAAAATAAAATTATTTTACCATTTTTAATTAAATAATTGTGCCTTGTAAATATATTTCATTGTTATAAACATTAATAAAACCTTATTTTGATATAATAACTCAAATCTCTCTTAAATTTACCATTTTTACCTAAAAAATCAATTTATTAAATCCCTTATATTTTTAGAAAAAAATAAACTCAATACTCAAATTATGGAACAACAACTTTATTTATACATTATTAGGTGAGGTTAATACTCCATTGGACATACTACTATTCATAAGGGTAAGTTACTGTTAACCAAAAATTATTTTTGTCTTATCAGACTATAAATATCTTATTGAACGAAGTAGTGTATGTTAGTTTTTAGAAATTAAAATCATAGAGGTTGAAAAATTATATTTACAAGATAGTTTATAAAAAAGTGGTGTTTTTTAGAGACTTAGTATTTCTTGAGTTTTATATTAAATCTATTTGTAAATTCTTAGGGTGAAATATTATCTACTCCTTACAAAAATTTTATCCTTAAAATTTGAAATTGAACTTCAAAAGTTAATGGTTGATACATTAAAATTACCTTATGGGAAACCCACATCAATAATACCGTTAAAATATTGTCTTTAAGAGAGGAAAGGTAAGTGCATCAGTTACCACAAAACAATGCATTCTAATTTTACAACATGGTCGTAGAAGAATAATAAAACCATCATTTACTAACATTAAACTTCAAAACCTCATTCAATGATAAACTTAAACCATTTAAAAAAAGGTTTAAATTTCAAAAAAATCATGATCTAATACTTTATAATAATTCTCATATCCATCCTTAATACACCTATGTACACAGGGTCCTTAGAAATCGTTATATTGTTTAGAACTCCATAATTTATCCAACTCAATTCATTTTTTAACTTATTTTCCTTTAATCAAAATGAATAAGCCCTAAATTTTCACATTCCAACCATGTTAATATCATTATAATGTGTCCTATTAAAATATGGTAATAACTAAAATTACCATAAAACCTTATTGGAAACATGCATTCATTCTTACACATGCTATTAGATAAATTCCTTATATCCCAAAATGTTGTAAAATCCATCAATGGTAGCATAAAAAACTATTCAAAAAGTAAAAAATCCCTTTTAAGATAGTCAATACTTATCTAAATGATTCATTTCATCATCATTATCTTCATCATTAGAAATATATTGTGGTTTTTCCTTCCTCTAATAATGCATTTCCCAAAAAAATTAACCTTCCACTGAATATCTTTTCTTGGTACCGTTCAACTTATGTTTTTAAATACATAATGAATACGTATTGTAGTACAATCCTCATATGTTCCATAATTATTATAACTAGTAAATTGATGAAAAAATATTCAAATGTCCTAATTCTTGACTATTTATATTAATCATTCTACTTCATCTCTGGCAATATCATAACTTAATCATTATCCAAAATCATAATTTAGGGTTTATTCCTTTGACACTAGGGAAATTGATTCACATAGTGTCTCATATCCTTGAAATTGAAGCATTTTACATTGGAAATTTTTTTCTTACCCTTGTAATAATAAACTTGGTGTCATTTTTCTACATACTTTTATAAAACACCCATTCCATTCATGCATTTACCAGGGTGATTCGTCCCATAATTGTCACATGTGGGAAAACCCTTCTTTCCCGAATTCCCTTTATCCATATTTTTTATAATTTCATCTTGTTCTATTACTTACAATCAAATACATAGGACATAGAAAATTCTTTCCATACTTTGATAACACATGATACTATTTTATCATATGATGAGGACACATGGGAGACTATATTCCTTTGAAATGATAGACTAAACCCATGAGAGATATGATTATTATAACAATTTTAATCACATGAATTGGTGGTTTTCTCATTCCTTCTGCTAGGTTCCATTAATAATAAATTCCATATGCAATATTATCTCATAAAATTATGAACTTTATGAAATTCTAAACATGGTATAGCACATGTCAAAAAAATTTCATTGTAATTCCTAGAACCATATACTTTGGTTAATGTGGAAGTATAAAACCTTCATAATGGTATGTAAGAAAACAAATGTTAATTACCCTAAACATATCCCCTGGGAATGTTAAATTAGATGCACAGTAAGGCCCATTTTCGTATACCAGGTTACCCTAGGTTAATCCCAAAATACCTTGTCAAAGTTGTTAGATATATGTACATATGTTCCATATCCATGCCCACTTTTAGTATCCGAATAGGTATTTATTTTATAGAAAGATCCAAATATTCTACTCCTTACCAAAATTCAAGGATGATATTGCATGCATATAGTAAATTCTATCTTAGGATCTTGTTCCAAAATTTATATTTTCTTAATCTAGCATCCATGTTTTCAACTAAACTTCTTTTGATACCAAAAGTAAGGACCCGACCCTAGTTTCCTAGAGTTCTTGCCTTATTTTATTAAATTATCATGATTACGAGGAATCTAATCCTAAAGGAATGAGTAGTTTTTTAGTTTTGTAAAACCAGATACATATATAGGTTCAACATTACAACTTTAAAAGAAATAAAAAATATTCATTTTATTTGGAACATCCAAAACACTAAGTTTATCCTTAATGGTCATTCATAATAAACATCTTCATGTCCTGAGAAAATAAATCTTAAAAAAATGGGTGAGCTTGGATGCCCATTGAGAGAAAGTAATATAGCGGAATATATTATAAACATAGAAATTAGGCATGGTGAATAATTAAAAACTCATTCCTTTAAAAAGAAACTTGAACATAATATGGGGGAATATGAGATGAGTAAATATTTTTATAATAACACATATCATGGGTATTTTACTAGTTGAAAAAACACATGAAAATTTAATTACTAGTTTCATAATGAGGGAATGCATAAAACGGTACATCATAACCATACCGTTAAGGCCTCGTTCCAAGACCATAAATATCCATTTTTTCAAGGACTCATGCCTAGACCATAGTTTGTCTCATGGTACCTACAGATGAATCGAGGGGCCATTGTTGGCCCCACTCATCACTTACTATGTCCAACGTATTCCTCATTATAATGGGGTGAATATAATCAATATATACATTCATATAGAAACTACCATTTAAAAGGTAAATAATTTTCCCCAATCATTAACCAGAAACACTAACCATTTGGATTAATGTGGTGAATGGTATCAAATAGAACATCCACATAAAAACTAATAGAAAACACTTAAAACATATTGTAGATGATATCATAAGAGATATTGTAACACCCTGAGATTTTATGAAAAATTTTCTTTTTAATTTCATTAATGTCTTGTTTTGTACGCTACACCAAAAGGATCTTTTAAAACACACATCCATGACATTCCTTGCATTACACGCAATCACGACTTTCCTCGTTAGCGTGTGTAGTACGCAATACCGAGTTTCACTAAACAACGATATACTATTAAAATATTATTAAACCTAGCCGTTATGAATAGTAATAACCACTTTTTAAAATTTTGTAAATTTTATTTTTCAAAATGGACTTCATTTTTGGATTCGGAATATCGAAATTAGCTTAGGGTGAAATTTTGGTACTTTTCGGATAACTTTCATTTTCTGATGAATAGTCAAAATTACTAAATTTTACATAAAAACAACATTTTTAACTGAAATAATTAATAGGGATAAATTATTAATTTGAGTGGTTTTAAAGTATATTTAGAATATATTTTTACAATTTAATACAATGTTGGTCATTGGATGTAATTTCACATGTAAACCAGACATAAACAAGTGTCAATCTTTTGATAGTTATTATCTCTTAAGAGCAAGCTATTTCTTTTGACGATGATAATTAATTTTTAAATTAATTAATGAAACCGATATGTTTTGAATTTGGTAAAATAGACATCATTTTTGAGTTCATAATATCAAATATATCTTAGGCCTAATTTTTGGTATTTTTCTGGAAACTTTCATTTTTTGATTAATAGTGAAACCACTAAGTGGTAGTTAAAAAATTGAATTTTTCATAAAACTTAATTTTACCACTTCTGTGAGTGGAATTTCAAAAATCCGAGAGACACGGTTAATATCAAGGACTAAAATGTTGTTCAATGAGATGAAAATAATTTTTGGTGAATAATAACTTTTTACTTTTATTTACCACGGTTAAAAGTAAATAGGATAATTAAGGGTAAAAATGATATTATTATTACCCTAACACATGTCCTAATTCTATTGGATAAGTGTAATTCGACCCAAATTGATATGAAAATTGATATATTTTACTCTAGAAACTAATAAAAATCCTTTAAAATATTTCTCTTTCTCATTTGGAATACCCATTTAGTGATTCCACACATCCACACATGCTTTCAATGGTGATAGTTCTATACTAATGAGTAGTACTTCACCAAACTACAGATTCATCACAAGGTAACCAAAACAAGGTGCCCCAATTACACACTCTCCTTCCACAGGGTCATGTCTAATGAAAATAAACCCACAGTAACCATGTATTTCTAAATATGTGCCAAATATTTCATATTAAACACGTTCATATATAAAAAATACTACAACCATTTTCCATGTATCGAATCAAAACCATAATTTTAAAATCACTATTTTAAAATTATGAATAAAGTAGATTGTCTATAAAACCATCCCACTTAAATAAATTTCTCAAAACCATATCCAAAGATTATTTCATATAGAATCACTTGAGGGGTTACTATTCATTTTAAGAAAACCATTCATTTCAAGATAATACTTCAAGTTTCAATCAAGTGGAGTCAAGATAGAAACCTCTACCTCACAATGTTTGGTATAAATAAAGAATGGAACTAAGAGCCTCTAGATATTTGGTTGTGTCCACATTACTTAAATAGAAAAAACCATAAATATCAAAATTAACATCAAGGAATAAGGATCTATCCATATTTTAATGGATATATGTTTTTGAGAAAGATAATAAGAAGATAGAAAAGAAGAATGACCAAGAATGAAGACTTATGGGACAATCTAGATCTCCAATAGGATTTAAATCGCATAAAACATGATCCCATATCGAAGGGAATTTCCTCTTAGAATTTTAGAGGAAAATAGTTTAGTATTATAAAATATTAGTGAATAAAATGGGGTCCTGGAACATAGTCTGAGTAAGATACACAAATTTTAGATCTATAACAACACATTGCACAGTAATGTCATATTGTTTAGCTGACCATGTGACAATTAGGTGGTGTTACTACCTTAATACAACTCCTTTAATGGTTGGATAAAACTATTAGAAAAACCATTTCCCAACTATTCTTTTCCCATTTGTTTAGAAAACCATCGTTTCCCCTGTCCATCGACATAGTTTGGCCAAATTGTGCTCTAACCGTGTGGGGCGACTATCCCTCCGGCCACAAGCCACGCGTTTTCCAAGATGGGTTATGTGCTTTGAAATAATCGTTCTCAAAACATAAACCTCCAAAAAAATCCTACAAAGAATGATAAAATTTCTATGACCCTATTGAAACATAACATGATCATTATATACACTTAAAATACATATACAAATTGTTAAGTACCTAAAATATAGGGTGATACGTTATCCTAACCATTGGTCTTTCAATCTAAGAAACATAGAAAATCTTAGTTTTCATGAAATAATTTCCTATACTACTCCAACATTTCCCTTCACACTCGCACATTTATTCACGAATCGCAACATGTTTCCATAAAACCCGCACAAAAATAATTCTTTCCATAGACAAGACTTCCTCTTACACATCCAAAATTCGTACGGGGAAATGAACCAATGTAGTATCTGGTTCTTGGTCAATGTGATCCCATAAAATTACATGGTTAGGATCTGTTTGGTAATTTTTCAATTGAGATACATGAGAAAAAATATGAATTATAATGAACCATGGTGAAAAAGGTAACCAATATTCCACATCACCAACTTATTTAGGTATCTTAACCTAGCCTAAGTATCGAGAATAAAACATTCCCTACTAACCAAAATGATAATTCCCAAGCATTGGGGAGATTCTCAAAAGAAAATTATCACCCACCTCAAATGACAATAGTCACCAATGATGATCCTCATATGATTTATGAGGTCTTTGTTCCATATCCATCATCCTTTTAAAAAAATAAATTATTTTGGTTGTCTCTTGCACAAGGTTGGGTCTAACTAGTGAAGTATCACCTATTTTTACATAAGTAAATGGAGAAAAGTAAGGATTCTATATAAGGGTTCAAAAGGAACCATATGTATCTAGCCCAAATAACTATTCTTCTATGAGAACTTCAGCAGTCGTATGTGCTCCTCCCATGAGGCACCAAAATCCATTACACAAGCCCTAAGCATGTCCTCTATTGTTTTGATCATACATTGGGATTATACAAGCATTTAAGGATAAAACATAGTGCTCAAAATAAACTAAGTCCGAAGGTCTTTCTATAATTATTTCTTAAAATAGGATGTAAACCTATTGTATTTTTATGATAAAATCAATATTGCAATGCCATGCATCTTTACAATTTCTAAAATACTGATTTCAGAAAAGTCTTACACTGAATTGGTTTAATTAATCGTGATTAATTAAGCAAAATTTGTGATCTGATCCACTATTAACCATATGGAGTCATGTTTTATAACCATCCTTGGTATACTTTTCATGAAATCAATGTCTATTTTCTCCCAATTCCATAGGGTAATTGGTAATGACTGGAACATACTCGCTAGATTTCAATGTCATACCTTGATCTTCGGATAGTTGAGGAATTTTCAAACATACTCCACCACTTCCCTTTTCATTCTAACCCACCTAAACCATCTGTTCATCGCTATATACATAGTTTGAATACCTATATGAACATCCCATTTCAAAAAGTGTTAGACATTAAGAATTTGTTCTTGACAAGCCAAAGGTAGCATGAACTAATCTGTAAACCTCACAACCAGACTTTCACCAACCTTCCATCCATCAATAGACTCTACAGCATTGAGTTTTGACCTCAGGATAACACATTCAGGATCAGATATCTTATCCTCTTTCACATGTTGAAAAAAATCATGAACAAAAAAAAATGGGAAGAAAACTGCAATATCACCCTGATCGGTACAATCTAGAAGTAATTCTACTATGAATGAAATCATATACCAATACTTTAAAGTTTCCTTATAAAACAAAGAATAGAAATTCCAACTTAATGTATCTACCACCAAATTTAATTTACCACAATGTATAAATAAAGAATAAGTTCTTCATTTGAGAGTATATCATCCTTTATATTTTCCGAATATTCAAATATAATTGTGAGAAAATGTGTTTCAAACCTTTATGATACATAAATATGTGAATTTATCAAGAAAAAGATAATGAGGAAAAGTATTCCAATCATGGAGTATAGCAGAAAATAATTAATCTAATGTTGGGTTGTTCTTATTTTTTTCTCACTACTTTGGGTAGGTATACAAGATAAGATAAATGTGTCATCACTTGGGAAATTGCTTGTGTCTGAGATTGTCCAGCACAAGAATGATAGAAATATCAGGTGTCCATGGATGGGACAATTTTTTACACTAATCGCTATTATACTTGATTTATATTTCACCTCAATTGATTTTTGTACTTCCATTGATTTACAAATTTAGGAGATTATTACCATTGGTTGGATAGGGTATGGAAGTATTGGGACATGGATAATTTTAAGCACATAGGATTCACATTCCATGCATATGTCATTCTATGTATATTTCATTGTATATTTCTCGATGAATGATGATTTATAAATAATACTTGTGTGATTATTTATTCATGCTTATGTGTATACCATGAGTGGTGAATTACATGCCTTATTTATATTGTTTCCAGCTTACATAGTAGCCTGATATGATGTTTTTTCATGTTTTCTGTTATTACAGCTAGGATATCATACACTGTTAATATCATTATGGATGGACTGTTAAATAAAGTTTATGAATCAACCAAAATATTGTTTTCTAATATATCTTTATGATGGAATTTTATTAAACTAACCAACTAAGACATGTTTGAGTCACAGAACATGGATTGCATGGAATGAAACATTACTAGTTGTAATTAAATGGGAGGTAATTGTTCAAATTATAAAATGTATGGACCTTTATAAATTTGAAAATGGTTACTAATATAATTGAACCATCAAATACAAACATGTAACATTTTATTATTGAACATAATATCCATGTTTAAGGTGCATGAATTTCATTTGTATATTATATTGGAAATTTACACTATAATTTGGGAATAGTTATTCATCTAAAAAACCCAATATATATGTATAATTACTGAAAAGAAATTTCTAAGAAAATTTGTCACCTTGAAATTAAGGGTAAAGTGTGACATTTAATGATTGTACCTCTATCACTTAGTAAAGATGACCCATATAACTAAATTTATTAATGCACAACTGGACCTTAGTAGGTCAATTGGGGAATGTTTATTGTAAGATAAACCAAGTTGATTACTCTTGATATGATACTCTTATGAAATGAACCAATAAATGGAGTTTTGAAATATGAATGATATAGAATAACCCTTGTTGGTTGCCATATTTTTTTATGCATTTGTGTGTAGCCCCAAAAGGGTATATTTATGATAATGGGATGGTTTTTTAAAGTGTTTTTATCAAATTATATATTTTTAGGTATAAATATATAGTGCAACATTACTTGAATAATCCCAATTTATTTTATTAATGACCTATTAACTACTTTTGAGATTTATTATTATGAGGCACCAGTTTGTTAAAATATTGATTCCAAGATAAAAGGGTATTTCCTCTATGTTTTGGAATTTACATTTTCTTTAACTGGTCTATTTATGAGAACTTGTGGAATTAATTAATGTTTAAAAGTAACTTATAAGTTTTTTTACTATTAATCTACTTGGCGATAGCTAAATATATTTCTTAAACCAATTTATTTAAAACTGGAAATTTGTTATTATAAGCGAGTTACTTTAAAATTTTGTTATGAATGATAATCATTAAAATTTTTAGAAATGAAACCTTTTATGTATATCTTTAGCATGAAACCTCATGCAAGGGTTTTCTTAGTATTCTGTTGGGATGGTAAGATGAGCATTTCACATAGGGCTTTGTTGGATTTTTACCCATTGGTATGTTGATCTTAATGGATGGGAGGATAGGGACCTCTTATGGATGGATCTAGTTTTAAAGTGAATGTATAATGTTGTAAGTAGTTGGATTTACCAATAGAAGTAGAACCCTTAGTAATTAAAGAATTAATAAATGATTGTGATAAATTTTGGGTGTGAGGTGTCATTCGAGTGCCTATGTCTAGAGTGGGAATATTAGTGATGAAACTACACCCCCAGGTAAACAGGTGGTTTTTTATAAGAGAAACTTGAATTGGAAAGTATAACAATATGAGAATATCCATTGAGTGTTAGTTTCTTGTCCTCTGATGTTGATACTATAATTTGAGTTGGTCTATAATCTTTAACTATCCTTTAGTTTTACCTCTTCTAGAGAGAGTGTACATGCATTTTTGATTTTGTTCCATAGAGGCTATTCAGTGGGTTAGGGTTCATATGCGAATGATGTTACTTTTAGGTTGTATAATTGGAGGCCCTAACTTTGGTTCATACACTAAGAGTTATGTGTTTTGTTTCTTCAAAGGAAATCCAAGAGAGGCTGGCCCATAATTTAAGGGTTCCACTAGGGGATGTGGTTTGTTATAAAATCATTTAAATACAATTACATATATGTTTCTGGAGTTTTTCAACATATTCACATTGATTCTTTTTTCCTCTATAATTCAAATAGGGTGATGAATATTGAAACTAGATTGGATTGTAAGGACCTTTTGGGTACCTATCCTTTATGAATAGTATCTATGTGCTTAACACTTTTTTTCTAAAATGACACGATGTGGCTTATGGTCATACCAAAATTCATAGTTCATGTGAGGTTTCAATTTTTAATAGGAGTTCATGTGGATGTACTAACACACAGAATATTAATTTTCCTTGTAACACACCCAACATCACTTGTTGATGGAAGAATCACCATAGAAGGAGTCGAGTTTAAACTAGGTGGAAAGGTATGTACACCCACTAAGTATAGTAAGTTTATCACATGATATTTTCACATAGTAATTTTTTAGAATTGAAAAATAGTGATCATACGAGTTATGGTAAAGAATTGATGGTTTTATATATGATTCTTAGAGGTAGGGTGACCAAGAGATTTGTGTAAATTTAGTGGAGGTTCCCCAGTGATGAAGGAAAATTTAAGAAGGAACTGGGGGTTGTAAGTGTCACAACCCGACCAAATGGAGCTCGACCAGAAACTACCCCTTGCCTACCTCCATAGGTCAGGGGCTAGAGACAAGATCCAAAAGAAATATCTAAAACGGGAGTCCTTTACCTGATTTACTTGTACCCACACACCTGAACATCTCATGGTATAAGTGAAGAGGTATAATAATAAAAAGATGCAATATCTAAAATAAACCCCTGCATCTGAAAATCATTTAGGGTGTAAAAGAGTATGATAGTGAAAATTGAATGTAAAGAGGCGTAATACACACCCAACTAGAAAGATGTCCTAACCTAACCAAACTAGAATGTAAATGTGTTGAGAGATCATAACTCCTGATCTCCATGCTCTAACCACCATACATGGTCCACACACCAAGTATTCCTAAAATCCTCTATAGTCTATGCCAAACTGTCTATCATCTTAATAAGACAAGACACATGTGGGAAAATCCCATGTAGGTATGATTATATATATACCTATTAGGAAACCCAAAAATTTGAAGGGGTCAGTAAGAGACATGATAGCAACAAATGGACATTAGATAACCCACCCCAAAGTACGAGTGTAAACCGAATCCCAAAACAAGAATATATAAATAAACATATATATATATATATATTATCCCACCAAATAAATCCAAATGAGAGATAAGGGGATATCCATCTCATAACCCCTATTAAGAAAATATTTCCAACAACTCTAGAATTCTGTCAATGATGCTCATCATCTTGAACGCTGTTCCATTAAAATATATAAGTCAAGACACACCTCTAAATTCTCTTATACAGTAAAGGGACATAATCTAAAAGTAGAGTACCCATTACCTATTACAACCAAAGAGTTATACAAAATATTTGATAAATTACCCATGCCCTGCCTATCAAGAGGGTTTCTCTCTAATGGCTGAGGCCCCATGCCCTGACTCTGCAGGAGAATTCCACTCATGTAATTGGTATAGGACCCACACCCAGTATAGATAAAGGGTTCCACTATAATGGTCAGTAAAGGACCCATGTACAACCTAGCTGAAGGGTGACACTCTAATATTTGAGGAAACATACCCTGATACCACATAATGGTTCCTCTAAAATAGTAGATTGAGGACTATTCCCTTCCTAGTAGTAGGGTTCCCCTCTTGTAGTCAAGGACCCATACCATGTCTCCGCAGTAGGGTGCCACTAGGTCGATAGGTAGAGGATCTATTACCTAATCCAATTGTAGGCTTACACAATGAATGTATATATATAACCCACTCTCTATCCCATATTAGGATTCCACACTATGGATATGTAAAGGAACAATGCCCATCTGAGCAGGAGGGTTCTACTCTAAGCCCCTGGTGATCCAGCTTCATCACTGCCATCTTTGTGCATCGCCTAAAGAATTATCACACATATAAAATATTGAATAATATCTAAAAATCCACTATGGATTCCATAATCATATTCTACGTGAATAAACACTCAGTATAGGCTTCTCATGAGCCAAAATCGGAGTCCAAATGAAAGATAGATGAGATATTGATGCTTCCTAAAAAAGAAGGTATGGTTAAACAATGTGTAAATGACTCACATGGTGTGTGGTACAACTCTTTCACCTAGTCATTTAGTGATAAAAACATGGATCCTTTAACATGTATAATTACATAGTGTGCATTTTGACTGCACAATATGTCCAAGCTACTTGGGGTTGAGCTGTGTTCTTCTGGTCATGTCTCTCAAGTTTTTTCCAAGAAATTTAGTTGTGTGCATGGTTATGCTCATTCCCATGTAATCATATAACATACATTAGGTCTCTATAATCAAACCATACAACATGTGCGTATCCCAAGTGGATTTTTATTCTTAACTAGTCCCAACCCCCATCCATCGCATCAATGTCTCTGCACACTATGTGATCTTTGTACTACATGGAGTATAGTCTAGTTTTTGGAAAAAAAACTCCTATCTATTCTTCAGCAGCCAGATTTTCCTCCCCTATGGTGATCCATTCATCCAAAAATTATGAAATCAAGGTTAAAGAATGATTTCTTCATTTCATATCATTCCTAACTATAAATCAGATATTGATTTGTTCAAGCAGTTTGTTGTACACACTATCTGCCTCCCATCATGACTCACTTATCTCAAATCCCATATCCATGAAACAAAAACCATTTATACCATTATTAACCCCAGACACCATCCTTGATCACTAATCCATTTATCACACCTAAAAATGTCGTGAATCATGCGGTCCAATCAGGCTTGATCCCAATCGTCAATGTTGAATTGTGACCTAGTGTTCCAAAATTGGCTAAAGAAAACAATATTTGAGAGAAAGGAAGAATAAAAAGGTTTTAACAACATTTTCCCAAACCTTATGGGCCTACATAAATAATTAGGATGATCTGGGGTGAGAAACAAGTGAATACTCAATTAAATCTATACATGGTCCCACGTAATGATCTACAATTTCCATGGATCAAAAAAAGAGATGATCCTGGACGAAAAAAATTAGTTGACAAGGTAATATTCCATGAATTGATAAGTCCTACATGATTTAAGATCATTATTCATCAAATAATGTGCTCACTGATAAGATGAGTAATTGTTATGTTCAGAGTGTCTTAATCATCCTTGATCTGGAGTCCTGTTTTCATCGAATTTTGATTCTCCATTTGAGGAGTAAGAGGAAACCTCCTAACAATCATAGGGTGATTCTGATAACCCTTGAAAAAATAGCCATAATTGCATGTTTAATTTAATTTTAATGAGTTTAATTTAAATAAAAAAATAAAATTATTTATTTATTTAACTAAATGCTCCCACCAATGGCTGCTTTTATCTGAATTCCCTATGGCAACCTATTTTAGGTTAAGCATAGGGTAAATATCATATTACGTACTCAACTATAGTCCCAATTTTATGATATGAAATAATTTTCAAGAGTTATCTAATTTTATTTAAGAACATATGCATGCATAATATAAAATATCTTTAATATTTATATAAAATTAATTATGGGCACACTGGACCTTGAAATCGCATGTTGTCTCAGAACCTAGATCTAAAAATATATATCGAAGTATTACAAAGTATTACAGGTAAAAAAAGTATCTACATCATTCCATAAATAAATATTTTCATACCCAAAAAAGAAATAACTAAGAAAAATTATCGAGATACTGAGCATGAATCTGACTCTCCCACTCTGAGGATCTCTCGAGCATGTCATGATGATGCCATAACACAGGAACCAATGGGATGGTCCATCCTAACAATGTCCACTCCTATTGATCCGTGATTTCCATTAGGTTCTCTTCAAAAGTGGATCCATCCTCAATTTCCATCTCAAGTTGGTCAATAATGTGTATAGGGTCATTCACAAATTTTATCAGCTGCATCACATTGAATACAGAACGCACCCGCTCCAAGTGTGGGGACAAGAAGAGGTTGTATGAAACCTCACTAACCCTATGTAACATCTCGAAAATCCTAATGAAGCATGGGGATAAATTTCGTCCCTGGTAAAACCTCCACAATCCTCATCATGGTGATAATCTTAGTAAAATATGGTATCCCACCTCAAAATCTGATGGCCTATGGCATCGATCTGCATAAAATTTATTCCTACTATGGGTTGTCCTCATCTACTCATTAATGACTTGGACCTTCTTTGTCGTCACTTAGACCATCTATATACCCAAAAGGGATACATCGTCAGTCTCTATCTAGTACAAGGGTAACCTTTCAGGTATCCCGTATCGGGCCTTTCAAGTTTCCATGTCGATAATAGAGCTATATATATTGTTGTACAAAATCTCTACCAAAGGAAAGTGATCCATATAGATCAGGAAAAAGTATAACATGAAATCCCATAGGATAACCTCCAAAACCGTGATAGTGTTCCCGGGCTTCCCATCTGTCTGGGAGTGAAAGGTCATACTCACCCTCATTTGGGTATCAAATTCCTCATACATGCATATCCAAAAATGTGATGTGATCTATGCATCATGATCATAGAAAATAGAAAATAGAACAACACAAATGCAAACAATATCTTGTATGTACAGCTGCCTCAAACTCTTAACCAAACACTGCTCCTTGATAGTAATAAAGTCTACTGAATTTGTGAGTAAGAAACTACTACTTGGATGTCATCTTGTCATTTATTTTTCTGTAGAATCCCAGTAAAAAATTACATGTATTTAAAATCCCAATTCCAATATAGGTTATCAAGAGGCTGCAACAAACCTTATGAAACCTAGTGCTCCTTCTTCACCTGTTAATAAGGAACCTCGAAATGAATTCATACATGCTCTATCATATGTTAGACTAGAAAAACTAAATATGAATGTATCAATACATCTTTCACGCACTAGGATGTACTGTAAGTAGAGAAGTGTAAAAATCTCTCATCACCTTTTCCCATATCATGATTGGCACCTACTGTTCATCACTGTAAAAGATGACATGAATCCAACCTTCAGAAAAATCATCGGGTGAATATCTTAGGGATATCTTGTAACACATTACCTCACAGTCGATGTCTCCCTATTGAAACTCTTTCACACACTAGATAAGCTGAGGATTAAACACCATTAAATGGAATGATGTTTCACCCTCCTACTTGAATAGGATCAGGTATAAAGAATCCAACTACTTAAAAGACTCCTGCACTGAATGAAACTTGGACTTTATTCAAAAGAAAAATTCTACTACATTTCCCTCTCCCATAGAATATATTATCATGAAGTCATAGTCCTGTAAGATCTCCAATAATCACAGATGTCTTAGGTTCAAGTTTCTCTATGTGAATACATATCAGAGACTAAAATGATCTGAGTAAACCAAAACACACTCTCCTAGAAGATAGTACATCCACGTCATTAAGGAAACTACTACTGTTTCTAGCTCTATGTCATGAGTCATCTAGTTATTATCAAGGGGTCTCAACTATCTCTACCAATATATGATAAATAACTTCCACTACATCAACAAGTAGTAAATACAAGAACCTGAGGTATTTCAATACATTACATACTCTATACCATCCTATGATAGTCTCAAAATAAGAGCACTCATCAACCCCATCCTCAATTCATCAACGTCCCTCCAGTACTAGTTTGTCCAGATAAATGGATTACCTTTCTCTATGAGGCTCGTTAAAGGTGTTTCTACCTAGGATAAGTCCACCTAAAACCTCTTTCAGTACCACACTAAGCCAAGAAAACCACACACCTGTAATATATTCTAGGGTGGATATCAAGAAAGAATTGTATCAATATTCACTAGGTCCATAGATAAACCATGATCATAAATTAAATTCCCCATAAATTGACCCTAGTTAATCCAAAACTATCACTTTGAGAGAATACCATACATTTGGTGCTTCTAAAGAGAATCTAGGTCCATCAACAAGTGCTCTGCATGAACCTCCTCCGACGTAGAGTATATGAATATATCATCAATGAAGACAACCAAACACTAGACTAGGTATGACTAGAAAATATAGTCCATAAAAGAAATAAAAACGGGGTGGGAATTCATCACATCAAATTCCATCACTAGGAACTCATAGTGTCTGCAATGACATCAGAATGCCTACTTTAGAATATTAGCCTTACAAAACCTCAACTTGTGGAAGTCAGACTGAAGATCGATCTTTGGGAACAATCTTGCACCTCATAAATGGTAAAAGAGGTTGTCGACCCTCAAAACGGGTAATTGTTCTTTATCAGGGCCTAGTTGAGGTGATGATTATCTATACCCATCCATAAGATCTCATCTACATTTTTCATGAACAAAACCGGATCTCCCTAGGGGTACACACCAGTCCTTATGAAACCCCTCACTCAAATGTCCTCCAACTATAACTTCATCTCCCAGAACTTAGAAAGGGCCATCCTATATTCCTCAGAAGATATTAGAGTATTACTAGGTTGCAATTTGATACAAAACTCAACCAAATACCACTAAAGTAGTCCTAAAACATCATTAGGGAAGATATACATAATATCCTCCACAACTAAAGGAATATAGATGTCTGAAGAGCCTACTACACTAATGGATAAACTCACCAACTGATGGGTGATGGGATGAAACTTCCTGCTCTAAAAACCCACTCATTTTACCATAAGATATCTCTCATCCACAAAGGAGAATCTTCTCCGATCAATGTTAAGGAATCTTACTCATCTTCGGTGAAATTAAATTTCAGCTTGAACTATGGAAAACTAATCCATACTAAAGATGAAATCACAGAGTTCCATCATGATGGACAAAATGTCTCACATGAACTTCTCTCCACCGAGAGAAAAATTTCACTTCCATCAAATAAACAATATAAAAAAGTGTTCCTCATAAGAACCTTGAGATAAATATGTTGGTCTTGCACCTCAATTGGGAGATCCAGTTCTGGAAATAGGTGTAAATAGATGAATTACTGACTCACACATGTGTCTACTAATGCTGATTCAAGAGTATAATAAACACATATCATACCACAAATCATCCTGTGTCCTACTGGGTCATACACCTCCATAGCCAGAAACTGTCTGTAGCCCTAACCTCCATCCCCCTAAGCCTGATGTGGGATGCCTAGTGGTAGTGGTGGAATTATCTCATAGTTTCATACACAACCCACAGTTCCTCCTCCTAGAGTTACACCAGCTTCTCTTCTATCTCTACCTCTCTGAGAGCGTCCCTTTTCCCTCCTAGGAGATTACAGGTCATGGAACTTCCTCTACCATAGCAGTTCGTCAGTTATCTTTATGCACTCTTTGGCGTGTATGGAAAGGAATTCATACACTCTGTTACCTCTCCCATCCCAGTCATAGAAGAACCCCTCTCTAGGATGACATGGACATATAAACTTTTCCCGACCATGTGTCTGAGCCTGATCTTCGGAAGATTTCATGTGTTGAGATCCTATCGATCAGAATTTGGTTTCTACTATAGAACAATTAGCCATGTGACACACACTGATAGATCCAACCTCCTGGAATCCTTCTAAAAGTAATCTCCATATATCTTGTTCTCTATCGAGCACCTAAAAATATGTGGTATTGTGTAATGGTACTACACTAGCTTGCATATGTCTATAGAGACACTACTCAAACTTCTATACTTAGAAGTATCCATCTCGGTTCATGTTAAGGGAGTACCACGTAAGGTCAAAAAACCTCATAGAATAATCATCCAATATCATACCACCTATATAAATCTCCAAAATATTCTGAATCTAATCCATGAACTAGGATTATGATTATTCCTCCTCACAAAATAGCTATTGGAAGTCAATCCATGAGAGTGTCAAATAATCATGCATATAGTTAACAAGACTCCCCAAGAACCCAACTGATTCGATGAAAAGCATATATACCAGTGAAACCACCTTATATTTCTGTGTTTGGATAAGCTTGAAAACATATTTCATAGACTCGATCCAATCCTCCAATGCCTGAGGATCTGTCTTGTCATGAAACTGTAGCAGCCTCTAGAGATAGAACTCACATACTGAACTAAGCATGTGTGTATCCCCTACTTATCCTACTGGTTTTATTTTCTTCTCAATGAGTGGGGGTGCTACTACCTTTTAACCTTGAGGAAGGATCTCATGGAATAGACCTTGAACTAAGTCTTTATCACTCATCTGATCATCTCCATGATTTGGAACTGGTATGCTAGATGATTTTCATTATAGAGGCATTGTGATAATTAAATCAAGACGTAATGTGGTCAGATGATCATATATCTATATAATGGAGATCAAAATCTAGCAGTAATATCAAATTAATCAATCCTATATGATCCATCTACCAATGAACCCTTAAACCAATGTCTCAGTATGTCAAGTAGACAAGAAGGTGCTCAAGGTACTAGTGAATGGATATGTTGTTTTCCGCACCATCACTCAGTTCTCTCTTCAAAGAGCCTCACTCTAGACATTTTGACCCTGTTTCTTTAAATCCAAACCAAGTACTTGTAATGAGAATAATAAAAAAACCATCCCAATGGTCAAACAGGATCTAATATTAATATTTCATAACCAGACCCAATGGGTCCCAATATGTAACTTCCCCCAATCTTGCTTCCATATGTCTGTGGCTAGCGACAAGCATCAAAACGAATATCTTACATGGGAGGACTTTTCCAAATGTGCATATACACACACACTTGTCCATATCAATGTACATGTGAAGAGGATTAATAATAAAATATCAATATCTATTATAAAAACATGCATATGAAAAACCTCTTGGGTGTACAACAGTATGATAGTGAAAACTAAAAGTAATGGGGGTGGGGAATACATGCCCAAGAAGAACTACATACCATACTAACAAAATGTGAAAGTAAAAGAACTATGGGATCCCAGCTCAAAATATCCAATCTATGACCACTGTACATGTTCTAATGCCCCAAGAATTGCTAAGATGATATGTATTCACTATCAAGTTGTCTATAATCTTCATAAGATATGACACATGGGGTCAAACCCATGGAGGGGTGAGTATATACATACCATGTAGGATTCCCCAAAAGCTGAAGCAGGAGAAATAGGATACATGATATAAATAGGCGGATAGTGGATATTTAATCCAAAATGAAGAGAGTAAATAGAGTCCAACAACATGGATACCAATATATATATATATATATATATATATATATATTATAAAATCAATTTATATCAAATAGGAGAGAAGGGTATATCTATCTCCAAGAATGGCCTAAGAAAAATGTTCCAATAGTTCTACATGATCATCAATGATTCTCAACATTTCATATGTCTTCCCAGAAGAAATATCCAAGTCATGATACACCTTTCCACTATTCCACACAATAGAGGGGAATAATCTCAAAGTAGAGGACCCATTCCCTGGTACAATTGAAGGGATCCACTAAATAGTTGATAGATGACCCAATCCCCTCCCAACATGAGTGTGCCACTATGATGGATAAGGATCCATACCCTCACTCTGCATGAGGATTCAACTCAAGTAAATGGTAGAGATCCCATGCACTGCCCATCTGGAGGGTTCCACTCTAATAGTCAAGTAACAATACACTGATACCACTAGAGGGTGCGACTTAGATAGTAGATAGAGGACCCACACCCTCTCTAGTAGGAGGGTTCCACTGTCATAGTCGAGTACACATACCCTATCTTTGTATGAGGGCTCCACTCAGTGGAAAGGTAGAGGACTCATTCCCTAATCTAGTAGGAGGTTGAAACATTGAAAGTATATAGAGTACCCATTACCAATTCTATAGGTGGGAACCACTATATATATATGTAGAGGACCCATGCCCAGCCCCATGGGAGGGTGACACTCTAAAGTCCCTGGTGATCCTGCCTAATCACTTCCATCATCGAGTGTCACCTAAAAATCATATTAATATTAGAATCTCACATCATATCTCAAAATACGATATGGAGTCCACCATCACATTCTATGTGCAAAGAAGACCAAGTATAGGATACTCATGGGCCAAAATCTACGTCCAAACAAATGGTTTATGAGAGATTGAAGGTTCTTAAAATGGAAGGTAGGGGTATGTAGTGTGTAGGGGACCCACATGAGATGTGGTTCCACTCTTTCTTCTAGATACGTCTTTTCAAGAACATGACTCCCTTCTAATGAACAAGTACACACTTGGGTTCCAGTCGTGTTCTCCCAGTATTGTTCCCCAGGCCATGTTGATATACCTTGGCCTTGTGTCTTGTCATGCCAATGCCCATGTAAACCCCTAGTAAACACCAGGTTACCATAGTCGCTCTAAATAGTATGTGGGGATCCCACACATACTATTATAATGTACTCATCTCAAAAACCTAGTTTCCAGAGTCAGTTCCCTATAAACCTTGTGTTCTTCAAACTACACGACATGTAGTCGGGTTTTTAGAAGAAACTAATGTCCACACTCTAATATATATATTTTCCTATGACGTAGTAATCCATCCCTATAGGTATTTTAAAATCATAGTAAATTCCAATGTTCCTCATTTCTATTCTCCCATTATCCATAAATTAGATATCTACTCATCCCAATATTTCACCGTACACACTGCATGCCTCCCATAACACCTTGATTGTCCTGGATGCCAGATCTATGAAACCAACACATGTTATACCATTATTCATCCCAAAATCCATACATGATTGAAAATCTATTAATTTCAAGTGAAACCTTCATGCTTACAGGGATCCGATGAGGATCGGTATTTCCCAACAATGTCAAATCATGTCCCTATGGTCTAATGATGAATAACGCAAATAATTTGTAGGAGAAAGGATCAAAAAAAGGGTTTTTCAATCGTTGTACAACAATTCTTGGCCAATGGATAAAATTGGTAGGATTTGTGGTGAGAAAAAAATTCAAAAATAAGTTAAATATATACATGGTCACATGTAACGGCTTAAAATTGGTATGTATCAAAGAAATAGATGATTCTAATTAATTAATTTAATCAATTTTTAACCCTAGATTACCCGAAGAAGGAAGGGTAAATTTGGGAGTCAAAATTTTCTTTTAATGGGATGGATCTTTTACCCTCATTGTTAGGGAATTATTAAACTTTTATGATGGATTTGATCAACAATTAAACATTCAAATGTAGAAAGGTAGCACAATTGTTTTACTTGGTTCACAACTAAGGATTCGTCCAAGCAGCATGTGTCGATAGTGTGTTGGTCATAAACAAGTCCACTAATATTTATTATTTGGGGAATGAATAATTTCATACATACTCACTCCATTCTAGTAACACTAATGTTATAATATTCTAGGGATATCTCATTGTATCAATTGGAACACTTTCGTCGACTCCCTATTGCTCACTACTTTGAGAGAAGCCAAAACCATTATATCGACAAGAATGTTACTTATATGGATTGGAATTAAAGACATTGTACCTATATATCATGATAATATAATCGCACATAAGTCATAAGTTGATGAACTTGAAAGCACTCTTCACATAAACCTCATATCCAGATTTTCCATTCACGAAGCACCTTCGCGTAGATCACTACCTTCATAAAGAAATCTATATTCATAGAACAAACTCACTTCATGAAGCTCACTTATCCCTTGTGGAATACTTCATAATTAAAAATAACCCAATACTCAAAAACATTTGCGTCATTCAAGTCATAACTATTCTTTTCACAATTCTCAAGCTCAGATAGAAATCCAAATTCATGGATCTCCCCAAGCTTTGAGAAATTATAGTGGTTCCGAATTTTCCGTGAAAATTTTCATCTAAAATGAAGATGGGGTAACCTAAAATTTATAGTATTGGCTCTTTTTGATTCACCACAACCTCTATCAGATTTTATGGATCTTTCAAAAATATCTTCAAGGTACTGCTCTAGTAACAAAGCACTATTGATATTTGTTGATGTTGTGACGCTTTCCATCAAACCATCGCACACTTGCAGTGCTCCAATTCTTGTAATTTCAATGAACACCTTCACCGTTCATGATGTTCCACGTATTCATGAATATCATCCCATTATTCATAAAACCCATGACTTTACAATATTTATAAGGAATTGATTCCAAAAAACAATCATAAACAATGATATCTTCTTCCACCAGATTTTTAACCCCAAAAATTTTGAAAATATTGGGAAACAATGCCACCATCAACACTATTCTCAATTTTTACTATAAGATATATATCATTGGGAATTCACTAATATTCTAGGTGATGATTGAAAAAAACAAAAAACATACTCCATTTCTGGCAAAGAACTACCTTGGTTCCAATATCAGTATGGTCATAATCAATGAATTAAATATTCCTACATGTTTTTGGATCATTATTCATTGAAGAAAATTATATCCAATGAATAGGATTAATGGTTTCATTCACATCATCTTGAACATACTCGATCTAGATTCTATTCATCAACAGATTTTGATTCGCCAATGGAGGAGGAAGAAACCCTTCAATTTTCATAGGGTTATGTGGCTAACACTATAAAAATCTCCATAATAATGTATTCAAGAGAATTTTAATTAGGATACTTTTATTTAATAAATAAAATTATTTATTTACTTAACTAAATGCACCCATGAACAATTTATGTTATTAAAACACCCCAAACTGACCTATTTTAGGTTGCACATAGGGTAAACATCATGTTCAAGACTCAATTGTGGTCTTGTATTTCTGATCTGAGATTCATTTTGATGGTTATCACGTTTTATTTATAAAAATGTGTGTGTAATATAAAATAAATTTAATATATATTAGGTTATTGGGTGTATAATTACATTAAATACTCACACCGTACATATAGGTTGGAAATACAGGTCATATCCCCCTCCCCCACAATGGATTGCCCACCCATCAAGCCTTATTTATTCAGTACATAAATCGAATTCTGAGTGGGAAGGAAGCCCATTACATAGCCTAAAGTCCCACAAACTAGCATAAAGTCCAAGTGCAACATCGTTCCTACATCCCCAATGCCTTGACATGCATGGCTGGTATACATGCTGACAAGGGTTAGTAAAGGAAAATACGGCCTATTTTAATGAGCATATGTTCGGAGGAGTTGTACACACCTATTGATAGAATCTTAGAGTTATACGTGTTCATTGGTGATCATGTCACCTATCTTGACATCATCTTGAGTATTCTAAGAGAGATCATTTACTATATATCGAGATATATATCAAAATAGATTCGCTGGTTTAATGGAGAGACACTATGGGTGTTTCTCTTAAGGAGCTGTTTTGTAACCCCTCGACCCCAGCTACCCAGAGACGGTGCATTACTTCGTAACATTGGCATGATCACAAAAGATCAAGTCTCGAAAGACCGATTAGTTTAGTAGCCTTGGAATCACTAGATACATTCATAAATGTTACATTACATCACAAAGTGAAAAACTATAATAACATAGTCTCCATAGTCCACACTTCTATCCTCTTCTGACTATCCCTGAAGGTCATTCATAAAATACTTCTTCACATCCTGGAAAACATTAAAACATTGAAAGGGGTGAGCTCAGATGCTCAGTAAGGATAACAATATTGCGGAAGCTTTCATAAATAATCATTAACATTTAAGGCAATGTATAACTAAAACAAAAGCCTTTTTAAACTTGAACTTTAGCATAATATGGAAAAAATAAAATGAAATAATGACATTTACTTACTCACATGGATATTCTACTAATCGTATAATCCCATGCAACATCAAAAACCATTTTCGTAATGATGGAATGCATAATTCCATACTATCATAACCACGTAGCCAAGGCCTCGTGCCAAGACCACAAATAAAATTTTGTCAAGGCCTCGTGCCAAGACACTAGTTTGTCTCATGAGACATGTCGATGCATCGAGGAGCTATAGCGGGCTCCACCCATCACTTATTAAGTCCAATGCATTCCTCATATGAATAGGTTTAAACATATCATAAACCATAACATAATCGTATCACATAAATCATGCATAAAGGAAATATAACATTTACAGATTTCAATCACAAGATATAAATACAACACATTGATATAATAAAAATTATTTCAAAACCATTTTCAATACCAAAATAAAAGAAAGTTAAAACTTGGTATTTATTTTTCATTAAAAAAATGATGGCTTGTAGTGGAAGCCGAATCTCAAATAATGGTCACGGCGGCGGAGAAGTCGTTGTCGCTGCATAAGTACGGAAAGAAAAACATTCCCTTTTGTCGTTTAGTAAAATTCTTTGTATAAAAAAGATTCCTTTTGAATAAACGTAAAAGTCAAAGGGGTTTATACCCCGTATAAAAGAAAGTTGTGTATAAAACCAAATATGCCTCAATGAAAGGAGATTGAGACGAAGTCCCTTAAAAAGATCATTTTTTTAAATAAAGTACATCTATAATGTTTATTCACTATAAGTGCACATAAATAATGTACAAATACAATATAGGACATAATAATATCATGACATAATTTGAAAGTAGAAGATTAACCCAAAGAATGGAAGTTGGGTTAAGAAATTCCCTTACCTTGCGTCTTGTCCTGACTCGACTGTTATTTAACCTCCTGAATAATAAACTAGAGTTAATTTATATTTACATAAGAACCTTTTTCATATTCATTATTCTATTTATATCACTTATTACCATGTTATGAACATTATTTAATTATTTAAGTTAATAACGGTCGTTTTGTCGATCTTTGGTACTTGAGTCAAAAATAAACTTCTTATAATTACAAGTTGTTCATGTGGTGAAATATCCATTATATCCAGAATTATATTCATGATGTAGATATCATATATATCATATATATACAGTATATACATTCATTCATAATGTCACGTAACATTTATAGGTATGAAATGAAATGCACCGTTCATGGAGATGGTAAGCCGTACGTACGCATGAACACTACTTTCATTTCTATTTCATATTCAATGGAATGAAATCATAATGATATAAATTTATAATATAATTACAGTATAATATAGTGTATAATACTATTTACTCCATCCTTTATACATCCCACATATGGCATTAACGATTCAAATCACTTTGAGGGGGCGGTAGTCCGCACTTCCTAAAATGAAATTATCGTGTTTTACCCATAATGGAAATCATAAAGTATTACATAAATGAGAAATACAGAAGCATAAGTAAAACATAAACATATTATATATCATATATAAAAATAGTGACATCTTAATGTCCACCTTTGAAGGTGTTATATGAGTGTTGAACAATCATCGTTTCGTGAGGTAGAAATTCTCCATCCACAGAAACCGTATGTTCTTTAACCATTAGATGTAGGTGTGTGTAAGTGTAGCTCGAATACTTATTATAACAACATCCTAGAATATTTAGTATACTGTTTTTGTTACAAAAGAAATGAATAAAAAGAGTTTATGGGGTTGGAGAAGAAAAATGAAACAAAACAACATTAGAGAAGACATTACCTCAAAATCGGGTAACTCTTTTTGATTTGAGACAAAGGCTTCCTTGGGAAAAGTTATTCCCAAATTGAGGCTTCTAGGAGTAATAGGGGGAAGTTGTAAGAGTATTTGGGCAGAGTTTGGCCGAACAAATTGGCTTGAAAGTGTGAATGAGGTGGTAGAGGTGGGGCCTTTTATAAGAGGAGAGGAGGGGCACTCTTGGAAAGTAAGGAAATGTTACATTATTATACAATGATTTTCGGATTCTAAAGGTCCCAAAATTACATAATTCGTGTATAAGGTGATAATGGTTCTAAATATACCCATCCAATAGTCTTTGGACAAGTTTAAGCCTTGGATTTTACATTATCTTCTCATTTTATTTAAATCGTTAAATAATGAGGTCATCGCTGCATCATCATGATGTCATAAATAATTTAATTTATTTAATGTCTAAAAATTATAAAAAAAATACTATGATTTAGGAAATCGTTTTATCTTTCTAATGAATATTTATAGTCAAAATTTGGACTTGTGTAACCCCACTTAAAAACTGTTTTAGTAAAACAACTCATGTTTGTATCAATTTAATTTTAACATTAAATAAATATATATTATTGTCATTTTCCAACTAAAGTGGCTCCATGGGGTCCCCAAGTTTACCCATGGGTTGTATTGGTCATCCATGACTCATCCAATAGGAGTATTACAAGTTTCATGCTCATCTCATATTATTAAAACATCATTTGTACCTTAAACTACACTAATTACCTATAATCGCGATTAAGAACTTAAAAGTTACTATTCACCAAAAAAAATATTTTAGTCTCATTCAACCACATTTTACATCTTAATGACAACCATGTATGTTGGATTTTTGAAAATCAAATCACAGAAGTGGTAATATTTCATTTAAACGAAAAATCGGTTATTTAACTGCCACTTAGTGGTTTCACTATTCATCAAAAATTGAAGTTTTTCAGAACAATGCCAAAATTTCACCCTAAGCTATAATTGATATTCTGAATTCAAAAATGATGTCTATTTTACAAAATTCCAAACATATAATTTTCATTAGTTAATTTTATAATTAATTCCCGCTGTCACAACAAATAGCGTGTTTTTAAGAAACAATTTATATCAAAAGATTGGTAATTGTTTAGGTCCAATTTCAATGTTAAATTAATTCTAATGACCACCATTGGATAAAATGGTAAAAATATATTCTAATTATACTTTAAAACCACTAAATAGTTTAATTTATCACAATAAATTATTTTGATAAAAAAATTTGTTTTAAGTATTTTTCACTATTCATAAAAAATAGAAGTTCTCAGAAAAATACCAAAAATTCAACATAGGATAATTCCGACATTCCGAATCCAAATTTGAAGTCCATTTTGATAAATAAAATTTATAAAATTTCAAAAAGTAGGTATTACTGTTCACAACGGCTAGTTTAATTCGTTGTGGTGTGTGTTAGAGCTCGAGGTTGCGTACAACACACGCTATTGCATTATTCGAAGTGAAACGTACCGTGGAAGCTTGGGGTGTTACATTCTCCCCTCCTTCAATAAATTGTGTCCTCGCAATTTGAAATTTTTCTTTGAAAATAAAAGGTTGAAAAGAGAGAATACCTTTGTGGAAAACCCACATCGGAAATAAGGTTAATAAATATATAACATTAAAAGAAAGCAAGATAAGTACAAAGGTCACCCGATATAGCCCATTCTAGGATTCTATGAAAATATGGATATGGAGGAGAAACAAACCATCAAGGTCTGATGGAGAGTTATAGAAAATAGGATTAGGAGAAAGTTTAACTACAAGAAAATCACAAACTTGTGACTGGTTAAACGGTCATTGAATCCCCAGTTGGAAAAGTTAACCAACAACATTTTTGTTTTAAGTTACCTTTTATAATGTTGAGGAATTTATTTAGGAGATTTACTAAGAACTTAAGGGAATATACATACTTGTTATGTATACTTTCATTCGAAAATAAATTTTTACCAAAAACCCATCTTTCACTCTAAAAGGTAATAGAACTCAAAAATATTCTATTTATCCTAATTGTATAAGGTTCCAAATATTAACACATACCATTAGATTAGAAAAACTATTTTGTAATAACCAGGGACTTCACGTAGTCTAGTGGTAGGCGATTAATCCCAATCGCACTATGGTTGAGGGTTCGATTCCCATAGCTTTGTCCGACATGATGGGTTGTCACTTGGTCTGTGTGTTGTCCTTTTTATAAATATCCAAAAATAACCTTAACAGTAGTATCCAATGTAAAATATAATCCATTCCAACCTTTATAGTTATCCAAAATACTTCTGTCCAACTCACAGTCCAGATTTTATGAGGAAGGTAAACATAATGAAGCTCTTTTTTTTCTGTGTAACAACATGTGAACACCTTAATCATGTATTCTTTTAAAACACTGCAACATACTGAATTGCCATAAATCCTTATTTATTACATTCACGATCCCTTATTCCTTATAGAAAACTTGATATACTCCTTCTATCCAAAAATGTATACAAATCATTAATCAGTTTCAAGGATGTTAAGAATATCCAACATAATTTATCCGAATCAATCATGTCTTATTTCAAAATCACTATCTCAGTATCAGAACCATATTATGGTTTATATTTCTCTCAACCATATATTTTCCAAAAATTTAACCTACTGTGGAGTCACTTTTCTTAGTTCCACACAATCTCAAGTCCTAGATGAAATAGTACTGCAGTACAATCCTTATATACTCCATAATTATTATAACCAGTACATCATTGATCCAACACTCAAATTACAAAATTATTTAATAACAACATAAGAACACTAATCATTCCTCCTCATCTGTGGTAGTATCATAACTTGATTATTATCCAATAACATCATTTGGGGCATACTCTGATGATTTGAACATTGGTTTGCGTAGTGTCCCCACTCCTTGCAGATGAAGCATTGTACATTTGAAACCTTTTTCTTACCCTTGCAGTCACGGACTTGGTGTCCTTTTTCTCCACACTTATAACAAACCCCCATTCCCTTCAGGAAAATTCCAAGGAGTTTCTTCCCACAGTTATCACATATTGGAAAATTCTTCTTTTCCCTCGTCCCTTTATCCATCATTCTCTCTTCCATCCTTTTCTTCTCTTTCATCCCTTAAAATCCATAAGACTCAGAGAATTATCTACTTATCTTATTAACACATGATACTATTTCATCATATGTTGATAACACATGGGAGAATATTTCCCTTCTAAATGTTGGCTTAATACCATGAAAGATATGATCCTTCTTACTCTTTGGATCATACGTATTGATGGAGTTCACATTCCTTCTACTGAGCGCCATTTCTATAAAATGCCATAAACTAGGTTAGTTTATGAATCGAAATACATAATTACAAACTTGAAAACACTTATAATAAATTGAACTATTTATGGATATAATCCATAATCATAAAAAATGTTTTCTTTTACGAAGTATATACTCTTAACCCTTCATAGTGGTTTGTAAAGAAAATGTGAATTGTCCTAAGCATATCCCCCGGGAGTGTCGTAACCAAGAGTGCAGCAAGGCCCGTTGCCGTGCACTAGTTCCCGTTCGAGTCTAGCTCAAAGCGGTGTGTTCGGGTTTTACCCCTAGGTATATCTGTGCTAGAGCCGCCTCTACCTGCTCGTATCCAGACAGGGATGTATTGCTCGGAAAACTCATAACATCTCTATAATGCCAAAATTCTAAGAAGTTCTTTTATACTAATCCTCAAAGTCTATCTTCGGGATATGTGCCCTAATCAGAGTTTATCTAAATCTAGCTTCCAAGGTTAGTACTAAACTGCCTCTGATACCAACTGTAACGCCCCGACCCCAGCTACCTAGAGACGGTGCATTACTTCGTAACATTGTCATGATCACAAAAGATCAAGTCTCGAAAGACCGATTAGTTTAGTAGCCTTGGAATCACTAGATACATTCATAAATGTTACATTACATCACAAAGTGAAAAAATATAATAACATAGTCTCCATAATCCACACTTCTATCCTCTTCTGACTATCCCTGCAGGTCATTCATAAAATACTTCTTCACATCCTGGAAAACATTAAAACATTGAAAGGGGTGAGCTCAGATGCTCAGTAAGGATAACAATATTGCGGAAGCTTTCATAAATAATCATTAACATTTAAGGCAATGTATAACTAAAACAAAAGCCTTTTTAAACTTGAACTTTAGCATAATATGGCAAAAATAAAATGAAATAATGCCATTTACTTACTCACATGGATATTCTACTAATCGTATAATCTCATGCAACATCAATAACCAATTTTGTAATGATGGAATGCATAATGCCATACTATCATAACCACGTAGCCAAGGCCTCGTGCCAAGACCACAAATAAAATTTTGTCAAGGCCTCATGCCAAGACACTAGTTTGTCTCATGAGACCTGCCGATGCATCGAGGAGCTATAGCGGGCTCCACCCGTCACTTATTAAGTCCAATGCATTCCTCATATGAATAGGTTTAAACATATCATAAACCATAACATAATCGTATCACATAAAACATGCATAAAGGAAACATAACATTTCCACATTTCAATCACAAGATATAAATAAAACACATTGATATAATAAAAATTCTTTCAAAACCATTTTCAATACCAAAATAAAAGAAAGTTAAAACTTAGTATTTATTTTTCATTAAAAAATGATGGCTTGTAGAGGAAGCCGAATCTCAAATAATGGTCACGGCGGCGGAGAAGTCATTGTCACCGCATAAGTACGGAAAGAAAAACATTCCCTTTTGTCGTTTAGTAAAACACTTCGTATAAAAAAGATTCCTTTTGAATAAATGTAAAAGTCAAAGGGGTTTATACACCATATAAAAGAAAGTTGTGTATAAAACCAAATATGCCTCAATGAATGGAGATTGAGACGAAGTCCCTTAAAAAGATCATTTTTTTAAATAAAGTACATCTATAATGTGTATTCATTATAAGTACACATAAATAATGTACAAATACAATATTGGACATAATAATATCATGACATAATTTGAAAGTAGGAGATTAACCCAAAGAATGGAAGTTGGGTTAAGAAATTCCCTTACCTTGCGTCTTGTCCTGACTCGACCGTTCTTTAACCTCCTGAATAATAAACTAGAGTTAATTTATATTTACTTAAGAACCTTTTTCATGTTCATTATTCCATTTATATCACTTATTACCATGTTATGAACATTATTTAATTATTTAAGTTAATAACGGTTGTTTTGTCGATCTTTGGTACTTGAGTCAAAAATAAACTACTTATAATTACAAGTTGTTCATGTGGTGAAATATCCATTATATCCAGAATTATATTCATGATGTAGATATCATATATATCATATATATACAGTATATACATTCATTCATAATGTCACGTAACATTTAGAGGTAAGAAATGAAATGCACCGTTCATGGAGACGGTAAGCCGTACGTACGCATGAACGCTACTTTCATTTCTATTTCGTATTCAATGGAATGAAATCATCATGATATAAATTTATAATATAATTAAAGTATAATATAGTGTATAATACTATTTACTCCATCCTTTATACATCCCACATATGGCATTAACGATTCAAATCACTTTGAGGGGGCGGTAGTCTGCACTTCCTAAAATGAAATTATCGCGTTTTACCCATAATGGAAATCATAAAGTATTCCATAATTGAGAAATACAGAATCATAAGTAAAACATAAACATATTATATATCATATATAAAAATATTTACATCTTAATGGCCACCTTTGAAGGTGTTATATGAGTGTTGAACAATCATCGTTTCGTGAGGCAGAAATTCGCCATCCACAGAAACCGTATGTTCTTTAACCATTAGATGTAGGTGTGTGTAAGTGTAGCTCGAATCCTTCTTATAACAACATCCTAGTATATTTAGGATACTGGTTTTGTTACAAAAGAAATGAATAAAAAGAGTTTATGGGGTTGGAGAAGAAAAATGAAACAAAACAACATTAGAGAAGACATTACCTCAAAATCGGGTAACTCTTTTTGATTTGAGCCAAAGGCTTCTTTGGGAAGATTTATGCCCAAAGTAAGGCTTCTAGGAGTAAGAGGGGGAAGTTGGGAGAGTATGTGGGCAGAGTTTGGCCGAACCAATTGGCTTGAATGTGTGAATGAGGTGGTAGAGGTGGGGGCCTTTTATATGAGGAGAGGAGGGGCACTCTTGGAAAGTAAGGAAATGTTACATTATTATACAATGATTTTCGGATTCTAAAGGTCCCAAAATTACATAATTCGTGGATAAGGTGATAAGGGTTCGAAATATACCCATCCAAAAGGCTTTGGACAAGTTTAAGCCTTGGAGTTTACATTATCTTCTCATTTTATTTAAATCGTTAAATAATGAGGTCATCGCTGCATCATCATGATGTCATAAATAATTTAATTTATTTAATGTCTAAAAATTATAAAAAAAAATACTATGATGTAGGAAATCTTTTTATCTTTCTAATGAATATTTATAGTCAAAATTTGGACTTGTGTAACCCCACTTAAAAACTGTTTTAGTAAAACAACTCATGATTGTATCAATTTAATTTTAACATTAAATAAATATATATTATTGTCATTTTCCAACTAAAGTGGCTCCATGGGGTCCCCAAGTTTACCCATGGGTTGTATTGGTCATCCATGACTCATCCAATAGGAGTAGTACAAGTTTCATGCTCATCTCATATTATTAAAACATCATTTGTACCTTAAACTACACTAATTACCTCTAATCGCGATTAAGAACTTAAAAGTTACTATTCACCAAAAAAAATATTTTAGTCTCATTCAACCACATTTTACTTCTTAATGACAACCATGTATGTTGGATTTTTGAAAATCAAATCACAGAAGTGGTAATATTTCATTTAAACGAAAAATCGGTTATTTAACTGCCACTTAGTGGTTTCACTATTCATCAAAAATTGAAGTTTTTCAGAACAATGCCAAAATTTCACCCTAAGCTATAATTGATATTCCGAATTCAAAAATGATGTCTATTTTAAAAAATTCCAAACATATAATTTTCATTAGTTAATTTTATAATTAATTCCCGATGTCACAACAAATAGCGTGTTTTTAAGAAACAATTTATATCAAAAGATTGGCAATTATTTAGGTCCAATTTCAATGTTAAATTAATTCTAATGACCACCATTGGATAAAATGGTAAAAATATATTCTAATTATACTTTAAAACCACTAAATAGTTTAATTTATCACAATAAATTATTTTGATAAAAAAAGTTGTTTTAAGTATTTTTCACTATTCATAAAAAATAAAAGTTCTCAGAAAAATACCAAAAATTCAACATAGGATAATTCCGACATTCCGAATCCAAAAATGAAGTCCATTTTGATAAATAAAATTTATAAAATTTCAAAAAGTAGGTATTACTGTTCACAACGGCTAGTTTAATTCGTTGTGGTGTGTGTTAGAGCTCGAGGTTGCGTACAACACACGCTATTGCATTATTCGAAGTGAAACGTACCGTGGAAGCTTGGGGTGTTACATTCTCCCCTCCTTCAATAAATTGCGTCCTCGCAATTTGAAATTTTTCTTTGAAAATAAAAGGTTGAAAAGAGAGAATACCTTTGTGGAAAACCCACATCGGAAATAAGGTTAATAAATATATAACATTAAAAGAAAGCAAGATAAGTACAAAGGTCACCCGATATAGCCCATTCTAGGATTCTATGAAAATATGGATATGGAGGAGAAACAAACCATCAAGGTCTGATAGAGAGTTATAGAAAACAGGAATAGGAGAAAGTTTAACTACAAGAAAATCACAAACTTGTGACTGGTTAAACGGTCATTGAATCCCCAGTTGGAAAAGTTAACCAACAACATTTTTGTTTTAAGTTACCTTTTATAATGTTGAGGAATTTATTTAGGAGATTTACTAAGAACTTAAGGGAATATACATACTTGTTATGTATACTTTCATTCGAAAATAAATTTTTACCAAAAACCCATCTTTCACTCTAAAAGGTAATAGAACTCAAAAATATTCTATTTATCCTAATTGTATAAGGTTCCAAATATTAACACATACCATTAGATTAGAAAAACTATTTTGTAATAACCAGGGACTTCGCGTAGTCTAGTGGTAGGCGATTAATCCCAATCGCACTATGGTTGAGGGTTCGATTCCCATAGCTTTGTCCGACATGATGGGTTGTCACTTGGTCTGTGTGTTGTCCTTTTTATAAATATCCAAAAATAACCTTAACAGTAGTATCCAATGTAAAATATAATCCATTCCAACCTTTATAGTTATCCAAAATACTTCTGTCCAACTCACAGTCCAGATTTTATGAGGAAGGTAAACATAATGAAGCTCTTTTTTTTCTGTGTAACAACATGTGAACACCTTCATCATGTATTCTTTTAAAACACCGCAACATACTGAATTGCCATAAATCCTTATTTATTACATTCACGATCCCTTATTCCTGATAGAAAACTAGATATACTCCTTCTATCCAAAAATGTATACAAATCATTAATCAGTTTCAAGGATGTTAAGAATATCCAACATAATTTATCCGAATCAATCATGTCTTATTTCAAAATCACTATCTCAGTATCAGAACCATATTATGGTTTATATTTCTCTCAACCATATATTTTCCAAAAATTTAACCTACTGTGGAGTCACTTTTCTTGGTTCCACACAATCTCAAGTCCTAGATGAAATAGTACTGCAGTACAATCCTTATATACTCCATAATTATTATAACCAGTACATCATTGATCCAACACTCAAATTACAAAATTATTTAATAACAACATAAGAACACTAATCATTCCTCCTCATCTGTGGTAGTATCATAACTTGATTATTATCCAATAACATCATTTGGGGCATACTCTGATGATTTGAACATTGGTTTGCGTAGTGTCCCCACTCCTTGCAGATGAAGCATTGTACATTTGAAACCTTTTTCTTACCCTTGCAGTCACGAACTTGGTGTCCTTTTTCTCCACACTTATAACAAACCCCCATTCCCTTCAGGAAAATTCCAAGGTGTTTCTTCCCACAGTTATCACATATTGGAAAATTCTTCTTTTCCCTCGTCCCTTTATCCATCATTCTCTCTTCCATCCTTTTCTTCTCTTTCATCCCTTCAAATCCATAAGACTCAGAGAATTATCTACTTATCTTATTAACACATGATACTATTTCATCATATGTTGATAACACATGGGAGAATATTTCCCTTCTAAATGTTGGCTTAATACCATGAAAGATATGATCCTTCTTACTCTTTGGATCATACGTATTGATGGAGTTCACATTCCTTCTACTGAGCGCCATTTCTATAAAATGCCATAAACTAGGTTAGTTTATGAATCGAAATACATAATTACAAACTTGAAAACACTTATAATAAATTGAACTATTTATGGATATAATCCATAATCATAAAAAATGTTTTCTTTTACGAAGTATATACTCTTAACCCTTCATAGTGGTTTGTAAAGAAAATGTGAATTGTCCTAAGCATATCCCCCGGGAGTGTCGTAACCAAGAGTGCAGCAAGGCCCGTTGTCGTGCACTAGTTCCCGTTCGAGTCTAGCTCAAAGCGGTGTGTTTGGGTTTTACCCCTAAGTATATCTGTGCTAGAGCCGCCTCTACCTGCTCGTATCCAGACAGGGATGTATTGCTCAGAAAACTCATAACATCTCTATAATGCCAAAATTCTAAGAAGTTCTTCTATACTAATCCTCAAAGTCTATCTTCGGGATATGTGCCCTAATCAGAGTTTATCTAAATCTAGCTTCCAAGGTTAGTACTAAACTGCCTCTGATACCAACTGTAACGCCCCGACCCCAGCTACCTAGAGACGGTGCATTACTTCGTAACATTGTCATGATCACAAAAGATCAAGTCTCGAAAGACCGATTAGTTTAGTAGCCTTGGAATCACTAGATACATTCATAAATGTTACATTACATCACAAATTAAAAAAATATAATAACATAGTCTCCATAGTCCACACTTCTATCCTCTTCTGACTATCCCTGCAGGTCATTCATAAAATACTTCTTCACATCCTGGAAAACATTAAAACATTGAAAGGGGTGAGCTCAGATGCTCAGTAAGGATAACAATATTGCGGAAGCTTTCATAAATAATCATTAACATTTAAGGCAATGTATAACTAAAACAAAAGCCTTTTTAAACTTGAACTTTAGCATAATATGGCAAAAATAAAATGAAATAATTCCATTTACTTACTCACATGGATATTCTACTAATAGTATAATCTCATGCAACATCAATAACCATTTTTGTAATGATGGAATGCATAATTCCATACTATCATAACCACGTAGCCAAGGCCTCGTGCCAAGACCACAAATAAAATTTTGTCAAGGCCTCGTGCCAAGACACTAGTTTGTCTCATGAGACCTGCCGATGCATCGAGGAGCTATAGCGGGCTCCACCCGTCACTTATTAAGTCCAATGCATTCCTCATATGAATAGGTTTAAACATATCATAAACCATAACATAATCGTATCACATAAAACATGCATAAAGAAAACATAAAATTTCCACATTTCAATCAAAAGATATAAATAAAACACATTGATATAATAAAAATTCTTTCAAAACCATTTTCAATACCAAAATAAAAGAAAGTTAAAACTTAGTATTTATTTTTCATTAAAAAATGATGGCTTGTAGAGGAAGCTGAATCTCAAATAATGGTCACGGCGGCGGAGAAGTCATTGTCACCGCATAAGTACGGAAAGAAAAACATTCCCTTTTGTCGTTTAGTAAAACACTTCATATAAAAAAGATTTCTTTTGAATAAACGTAAAAGTCAAAGGGGTTTATACACCGTATAAAAGAAAGTTGTGTATAAAACCAAATATGCCTCAATGAATGGAGATTGAGACGAAGTCCCTTAAAAAGATCATTTTTTTAAATAAAGTACATCTATAATGTGTATTCATTATAAGTACACATAAATAATGTACAAATACAATATTGGACATAATAATATCCTGACATAATTTGAAAGTAGGAGATTAACCCAAAGAATGGAAGTTGGGTTAAGAAATTCCCTTACCTTGCGTCTTGTCCTGACTCGACCGTTCTTTAACCTCCTGAATAATAAACTAGAGTTAATTTATATTTACTTAAGAACCTTTTTCATGTTCATTATTCCATTTATATCACTTATTACCATGTTATGAACATTATTTAATTATTTAAGTTAATAACGGTCGTTTTGTCGATCTTTGGTACTTGAGTCAAAAATAAACTACTTATAATTACAAGTTGTTCATGTGGTGAAATATCCATTATATCCAGAATTATATTCATGATGTAGATATCATATATATCATATATATACAGTATATACCTTCATTCATAATGTCACGTAACATTTATAGGTAAGAAATTAAATGCACCGTTCATGGAGACGGTAAGCCGTACGTACGCATGAACGCTACTTTCATTTCTATTTCGTATTCAATGGAATGAAATCATCATGATATAAATTTATAATATAATTAAAGTATAATATAGTGTATAATACTATTTACTCCATCCTTTATACATCCCACATATGGCATTAACGATTCAAATCACTTTGAGGGGGCGGTAGTCTGCACTTCCTAAAATGAAATTATCGCGTTTTACCCATAATGGAAATCATAAAGTATTCCATAATTGAGAAATACAGAAGCATAAGTAAAACATAAACATATTATATATCATATATAAAAATATTGACATCTTAATGGCCACCTTTGAAGGTGTTATATGAGTGTTGAACAATCATCGTTTCGTGAGGCAGAAATTCGCCATCCACAGAAACCGTATGTTCTTTAACCATTAGATGTAGGTGTGTGTAAGTGTAGCTCGAATCCTTCTTATAACAACATCCTAGTATATTTAGGATACTGGTGTTGTTACAAAAGAAATGAATAAAAAGAGTTTATGGGGTTGGAGAAGAAAAATGAAACGAAACAGCATTAGAGAAGACATTACCTCAAAATCGGGTAACTCTTTTTGATTTGAGACAAAGGCTTCCTTGGGAAGAGTTATGACCAAAGTAAGGCTTCTATGAGTAAGAGGGGGAAGTTGGGAGAGTATGTGGGCAGAGTTTGGCCGATCCAATTGGCTTGAATGTGTGAATGAGGTGGTAGAGGTGGGGGCCTTTTATATGAGGAGAGGAGGGGCACTCTTGGAAAGTAAGGAAATGTTACATTATTATACAATGATTTTCGGATTCTAAAGGTCCAAAAATTATATAATTAGTGGATAAGGTGATAAGGGTTCGAAATATACCCATACAATAGGCTTTGGACAAGTGTAAGCCTTGGAGTTTACATTATCTTCTCATTTTATTTAAATCGTTAAATAATGAGGTCATCGCTGCATCATCATGATGTCATAAATAATTTAATTTATTTAATGTCTAAAAATTATAATAAAAAAATACTATGATGTAGGAAATCTTTTTAGATTTCTAATGAATATTTATAGTCAAAATTTGGACTTGTGTAACCTCACTTAAAAACTGTTTTAGTAAAACAACTCATGTTTGTATCAATTTAACTTTAACATTAAATAAATATATATTATTGTCATTTTCCAACTAAAGTGGCTCCATGGGGTCCCCAAGATGACCCATGGGTTGTCTTGGTCGGCCATGACTCATCAAATAGGAGTAGTACAAGTGTCATCCTCATCTCATATTATTAAAACATCATTTGTACCTTAAACTACACTAATTACCTCTAATCGCGATTAAGAACTTAAAAGTTACTATTCACCAAAAAAATTATTTTAGTCTCATTCAACCACATTTTACATCTTAATGACAACCATGTATGTCGGATTTTTGAAAATCAAATCACAGAAGTGGTAATATTTCATTTAAATGAAAAATCAGTTATTTAACTACCACTTAGTGGTTTCACTATTCATCAAAAATTGAAGTTTTTCAGAACAATGCCAAAATTTCACCCTAATCTATAATTGATATTCCGAATTCAAAAATGATGTCTATTTTACAAAATTCCAAACATATAAGTTGCATTAGTTAATTTTATAATTAATTCCCGCTGTCACAACAAATAGCGTGTTTTTAAGAAACAATTTATATCAAAAGATTGGCAATTGTTTATGTCCAATTTCAATGTTAAATTAATTCTAATGACCACCATTGGATAAAATGGTAAAAATATATTCTAATTATACTTTAAAACCACTAAATTGTTTAATTTATCACAATAAATTATTTTGATTAAAAAATTTGTTTTAAGTATTTTTCACTATTCATAAAAAATAGAAGTTCTCAGAAAAATACCAAAAATTCAACATAGGCTAATTCCGACATTCCTAATCCAAAAATGAAGTCCATTTTGATAAATAAAATTTATAAAATTTCAAAAAGTAGGTATTACTATTCAAAACGGCTAGTTTAATTCGTTGTGGTGTGTGTTAGAGCTCGAGGTTGCGTACAACACACGCTATTGCATTATTCGAAGTGAAACGTACCGTGGAAGCTTGGGGTGTTACATGTTTAATGGTGAGCTTGGTGGTGAAAAGTACACCATTAGATGTTTGATGGGGTTTACCCTAATTTAAATTTAAATCTATAAAAACATCATAAAGACTATTCTAGAATGTTGGAACGGGTTATGGATGATTTTTTAATTGGAACGTGTGATGGGCGTACTATAAGTCTTGCCATTTGTTTTTTCTGATGATAAATGAGGTGTGGGATGTGGTGTTCATGCTATATCACCATTATAGTGATGAGTAGAATGCTTCAAAGGTGGGGGAAGGACTTTAGTAACTAGTGGTATACCCACATGTGAGAAGGGTTGTGGAATCTTGAGTTCGGTCATTGAATGGTCGTTTTGACACTCGTGTGTAGTTTAATAACAAGAGAGATGAACAGTTTGAATTCTTTGTAAATTCCATTTATGTAAATCATAATTAGGGAATTAATTACATAGAATATTATAATGATCCATGAAAGTTGGATCGGGACAATGTAATTGTTGGTGCAATAGCACGACAATGGTTTCACTTTGGGAGATGATTAATCCAAGACACATCATTAGAACATAACATAGGATTCGTTGAGCATGATTAGAAAAATATTAGTATTTCAGGGGATACAACTTCAAAATATAGTTTTGGTGTTTCATCAGCCATAGGAGCTGATTGTTTTAAAAATATTTAACTTGAGGGGGTTCAACTTGTTTTCTCTCCAACATGTGGTTGGGTGAGGAAATCACACTGGGAACATCATTAGGATGATATGGGTCAAATTAAAATAGTTGATCAATAATTTTCATTCAAAATATTATACGAACCATGTGAGCTTGGTTTATTAGAGTTTGACTATTTTGATTACATCACAGATTGAGGGAATTTTATTCATTTTTAATTTGATAAATGTGTTGGAATGTCGCAAGAAATCCAGGGACATGTTTTAGTAGGAAATTACAATGGTGGGAGTATCGTAACTTTGAACTAGCCACTTAAAATATAGAATATATGTTGAGGAACAACATGTGTTGGATGATGTATTTGATGATTAGGTGATTATGTCTCAATATATAAGGGATCGAGTAAGATCCATCTCAATGTTTTAACTGTGGTTTCAATCATTGAATCGAGTCTTAGCGGCTCAAGTACCATGTGTTGGAAATGATGCTTATAGCTGTATTGAGAATTTAGAAATGAAACACTGAAATTTTTAGCAATTCATTCATTACAGAAATGGGTCAGGTTTTTTCCATGGTTCTATAATCCTACTCGATAATGATAAAATCTAAGGTGGGGATATTGTAAGATTCAGTGTTTTTTGGATGGTCAAAATTCCAGGAGTATTTTAAATTTTCATCTTGTGCATGGTATGATTCTTAAATTGATTCTTTGACTGCAATTTTAAGAGTTAGAACATTTAAAATTGTTTCTTTTAGATATGTTTTAGGGACCGGGGGGTACCTCTGAGGTTTGGATGAGTTTAATGAGCATAAATCTCCAAATAAACACTTACTGGGAAAAACTAAGAGGGGAACATGATTTGTTTAAAACTTGTGGCCCCTAGAAGAAACATTGTGACCCTAGAAGGGGTGTCATAGGATTTTTTAAAAATATCCATATATGGTTTATGCCTATGTGGATGTCTTTAAAAAATTATAGAGGTGGGTAAATTAGATATGCATGGTTTTTCAAATTTTGTGCCTAGCCCACATGATTAGTGAAGTTTTACTAGTAGCACCTCACAATTGGGCCATGGTTATCCCAAACTGTGCAGCAAAACCATGTGGTTGTGTCTCTTGGTAATTATAAGCTGCATGGTTGGAGTATAGTTATCCCAATGATGGACCTCATTATAGTGTAAAATTTACATTTTTTCCCTCTAACCATTAATGGGTTTTCATATTTTTTCCCTCTCATTTATCTGTGAAGCACTCCCACACACTCCTCCTTCCTATCCACTTACCATGGTTGGTTATCATTCATTATTTGTCTGATTTCATCTTTGTCAGATAAATTAGATGCCTCTACATAAATATAAGACTCTTAAATTATTTTTCAATTTATCTCGCCATCTTTGACACTATCTCTATGTGAGATATTTCCCCTATTTTCTTGGTTTTTGTCAAATATTCAAATTTTAATTGTTCGGCTCAAGTAATAGCCTAATATTGAATGAGTGGACCATCCTATACATGAGGTGGGTGTTCTAGTTTCTTTTACCATAATTTTTAGTTATTTGTAAATAATTTTTAATATGTCACACAACATACATTATGTGTGTTGATATTAAAACATTAAATACATTAAACTAAGTACATAAACCACACCCATGACATCCCTTAGAAACCTTAACTTGTTAAGAGGTTGATTTCACAAACCAAACCATAGTGTATCGTGAGTTATATTTTGTTCCACCTTTTCACATGTTTTTCATGGTGATTAAACCACCACTCGAGTGTGGTCTTTAGAATGTCATGGAATACATACAAATTATTTAAGGAATTAAATATTTTGGTAATAATTTTTTTTCCCTTGTTCAATTTTGGATTTTTTGAAAATTATGTTGGACCAACCTAATAGAATTAATTTAATATGATGAAATGATATGAAAACCATGACCCTATTTTCTAAAAAACCATCTTTGAGGTGCCTTTTCTTTTCAATTAAAACAAATGATACACTTGAAATGATTTTGAATTAATTTATTCCATGGGAGCCTCCCATGGCCTTCTTTCTTGAAAATGAATGTTTTGAATTGTGCCAACTGGAAAAAATGAATAGTGGAAAGTAAGAAAATATCAATCACCCATTTATAGAACATATGAAAAAAAAATTAATTCTTTTTTTTCTTTAACTGTAAACGAGTATTGTGTCCCTTAATATTTATAGGCATGGCATTCCATACTATTTAAGTTCATGGAATACCTTACTATTTATTGGCATGGATTCCCTTAATATTTATGGGCATGGTGTCTCATATCATTTCAGGAATGTAGTCCCTTATTTTTATTGAAAGGGAATGCCTTGTTATTATAGGAAAGGTGTCCCTTATTATTATAAGCAATAAATCCCTTATTATTTTAGGAATGGCCTCCCTTAATAATCATGGGTGTGGAATACCAAATGATTTCTGAGACTATCGCACGGCGTATCTTATAAATCATAATAGTCAGACATGGAATCCCGTATAAATCATTATATTTGGGAATTGTAATCCTTATTTAAAATACGGCTCTTATCATTATACATGGACACTTGAGTTACACCTCATGTCTATAATATTACTACATCTATATTGAGCTACATAAGTTACTATGTATATAGTGGATACGTATACATACATATCTACATATAGTCTTATATATATATATATATATATATATCTAGTGACACATCATCTAAGGTATTTTGGCATAGGCTGATGCAAGTATGGTCATCCAGGTCACCATAGAGATACCTGAGCCTAACATGATTATATTTATTTACTTCATTACACTTTTTTTCTTATCATACTAAAACACTACTTTATTTTATATTCTTGGAATAGATTACTATAACGACCGAAAGTTTTATTAATTGAATTCCCTTCGAAGAATTATTTCATTTACTATAATCACATAAGATTACATATAGATCACAATACAAATACTACAAATGAATCATTAATGAAATAAAAGGTATTTCAAGAAGTTAAGGAACATATACCAAATGAAATGTTAATTGGCATTTAGAATAGTAACATGGCTCATATGATTAGTAAACTGGATTATTGAATAATAACATCATCAATGAATGTATAAATAAAATTTATCCATATTATAATTGATAATAATATATAATTATATCTTATTAAAATTAAATAAATATTATAAAAAATTACTTAATTAACTGTTGGTATATTTTAATTCTTGTATATTTAATTAAAATTTTATGATTAATTTAATAAATTGAATTAAAATTGATTTTCATAAAATAATATTTTGACTTCTTATTATTATAATATAATTTTATGATACCTTAATTAATTTTTCAAAGTGTTCAAAAAGGAGTTTTGATTTTAAAATTTATATTTTTCATGTAAATTATGATATTAATTAAAAAATAAATCTATATTATTTATAAAATTATTTTCATAAAATTGAGTTTATTTTTAGATTCTACACATCAAAAAATGGTTACTATTAGTTTTTTAGATAATTATAAACTACTTGATTTTTTGGTGAATAGTAAAATATTGTAATTCATAATATATATACATTATAAATTAAAAAACTATTAATTGAGTCATGGATTATATAATAACCATTGGTTAGAAAAAAATGATCTAATTACTATTTTATGTCTTAATAATCCACACTATTTCTTGTTTTGAACAAAATAATAAACCAATGAATTACATATTGAGAAAACTCTCCTTTCCTCCACTATAAAAATCACCCCTCACCATTTGTTCTCCTCACACATCTAAATCCTTTTTAATTGTCCAAATTATAAAAAAGTCTCTTCCCAAGACCCTCCCCCACGTCCAAGATATCTTTTTCTAATTAAATGGAAAAAACCTCTTCCCTAAGGAGGCTCTCAAGGAGGATGAATTTAAGAGGTAGATATCTATTTTTTGTTTCTTTTACCTTCTTTTCAAGATCTTTAATTTATTTTTATATCCTCGCACTCCAAATTACAAATGATATTATAACTAAAATACATTGAATATACTATAATTGTTTTATGTTAACGGAATAAGTCATCATAATATCTCATGTCCCCACCTTTTATACTAAAAATGAAAGCACCGTCCGAGATGTGTTTATTTATCACATTCATGGAGGACGAGTTTTCAATTTCTATTATCGTCTTCAACGATAGTCATAAAGATATTTTTATAGTCGAACCATATGATAATATATGTATTATAACATATTTAAGGTTCTGGAATCATTTTTTATACATGATATAAATTTATAAAACAAAATGAGTTCATTGTGATCAAAAAACCACCAAATTAATCCAAGGATTATCATTAAAATTTAGTCTAATGAGTGAACCTCTCCCATTTAATCAAATGAATGGTATAACCATTTTATATTCTATAATTTCATTAATATAAGATAATTACACTTAAGTAAAACCATTCTCATTTTAGATGAAATTTCATACTCTTATTCAATCGAACAAATCATGCAGACAAAGAAAATGAGCACTCGTGAATGATGAAATTGAACACAACAACTCATCCAAAAGGGAATAAAAGAACATAATAAAATGATAATAAATAAAATTAAAATTGAATAGGTTCATTAATTATTACACTACTACAAAACAATGTTTTATCAGCGCTAGAAACTGCTTTTAATAGCACAAGAAAAGCAATGTTAATCGCCGTGAAGACAAAGGGGGTCCCCATTATTCGCACTAAAAAAAGCACTGATAAAAAGGTCTTTTATCAGAACTTGTTTTTTTCGCTGATAAAAGGGGTATTTTATCAGCATTTTTTAGTGCTGATAAAAGAAAAAAAAAACAAAAAATGTTAAAAAGAATATATAATCTGGGGATATTTCAACAGCGCGACCCCCGCTTTTATCAGCACTTACCACATTTTATCAGCACTAGGTGGAGCCCCCTCCCTCTCACAACAAGATATAGTTTCCCATGAAATTCCCTCCCTTTAATAGTGCAATACCATGATGCACTTTCCTGTGCATGACCCTGCTTCCACTAGAACTCAAACCCCAGACCTCCCCCATTGCACACCAGCACCTTTACCACAAATCCATTTGTCTTGTTTTTCAATTTAATGATATATCTATTTATTTATATATATATATAAAGTTATATTTATTCATATATTAATATAGACTCATATTTAAATAAATATATTTAGTTATATAAATATATATTTATTTATTCATATATTAATATATATATATATATTTATTTATTTATTTATTCATATTATATAAATATATATATATATAGTTATAATTTTTATCTGTATTTTATTATAATATTAATATATATTTATAAGATTAGTTTTAAATACATTTATAAAATATGTTTTCTTATTTGTGTTTATAAATAAATAAATACCTACATGCAAACATACATACATACATACATACAACACACACACACACAGATATATATATATATATATATATATATATATATATATATATATATATATTCGAATAAATACATATATCTGTGTATCTAAAAATCCCTAGAATGTTAAAATGAGCATAACCTCTAATACAGAAGTTTGTTTCAACTCCAAAACTAGTAAAATTGAATAACATGAAAATATATTTGATATTATATGTGGTACGGGCCTAATAGACATCCAGATTAAAAGTTATAGTTGTTTTAATGTTAAAAAATCAGGGTATCCTGACTAAAAACTCAGTTTTGGAGGCCTTCTGGGCCTTGTATTGCCTCTAAATATGTGATAGAAGGTTCCTTTCAGTCACCAGCGCGTAGATCTCATCGTTGGATTCGATTATATATGTTTTAGAGCTTAAATGGATACCCAAATCAAAAGTTATGGCCGCTTGAAGTTTGAGTTGCATTTTCAACTTATTTTTGATCTTTTATTTATTTATTTATTATTTATTTTTGTTTTCAAATAGTTATTAAATGACTATTAATCAACAAAAATTACAAAATTATTAATTAATTTTTTTTGGATGTTTATTTTTAATCCTGTTTTACTAAATATATTATGGATTAATTTTAGATTTCAATTTATCCTTATCTAAAACATATTTAAAAAATACATATCATATTTAAATCAATATAAAATAGATTTATATATTAATATATTAATATATTATTTTCATTAACTCTTCTGGAAATTTATCGTTTATCAGTTCTTTTATAAAAGTGTTGATAAAGGGAGTTACCTTTGACGACACTAATAAAAAAGTGATGTTAAAGTGGTACCTTTATCAGTGCTAAAAAAGTGCTGATAAAGGGGCACTTTTCTCAGCGCATTTTTTAGAGCAGATAAAGGTACCCCTTTATCTTCTCTATTCTTAGTGTTGATAAGGTTACCCCTTTATCAACACTTTTTTACTAGTACAGTTAATGGGGTAGCTCTTCTCTTTCCCAATTTTTTGTTAGTGTTAATTAGTGAATCTAATTTGATTATTTAGGACATTAAGATCAAGTTAAAGACACCTTCATACTTAAGGTAAGGGATTTTACACGAACCTCCTTTATTTCTTCCAGTTACTCTTTCTCTTTTTTTACCCAAATGAAATTATATTTTTTTATTTATATTTTATAAATTAAATTTATACATTTCAAATTCATGTATAAAGATCCATTCATCTTTTTGTGGGGATATACAGGTTTTTAGAAGGTTCCTAACTCAATTATTCCCCTTAAGCAAGCCTAATTAAAGTGAACTTCTTGAATTCTTACACATTTTCACATGGGATAAATAATATATTTTAATCATCCATTATTTTTATAAAATCTCTCATTTTATAATGAAAACATTCATTGGTTCAATTCTTGTTTTATGAAAACAATTATTCCTTTTCCACTTTAAATAATCTTGAAATGTTTTCCTTAAACCGTATTAAAATATTTTAATTACAAAGTTTCTTAAACACTCTTTTCACTATGGTTTGATGTCACTTATAATTTTTTATTCCTATATTCCTTTATGAATTTCCATTTTTGAGGTAATTCCATTATTTCATGGACACTTTTACAATACATCCATTTGATATTCTTTTGACATGATTATGATACTCAATTCTTTCCATGAGTAACCCTTATGTTTATGTTTGATTACTTATGTATTATTATTTATGTGGACAACATATTAATGAACATGTTATGATGGGTGTGCATAGATATCGCTCTAATTCATTTGGTAAAGTTTTGCCTCATGAGATGTTATGTGCATTGATCTTGGCGATTAGCCTTGACTCATGCTCCATGTGCAGTAATCTTAGTGGTTATCCTTGACTCATGATCCTCTATATGCAATGATCCTTGAATCGTGGAAAAGTCTTATTTTATGTTGTTGTCATATTACTATTATTGTATGATTATATGATACCATGTTTTATATGTTATGATTCCGTATATTCAGCCATGTCCTATTCCTTTTTATATCATGACATCAGGCCTTCTAACCCATGTGCTAAAGATTTATTTTTAGGTTTATTGACTTACATGGATTTTGAGGATCATAACATTATTCATGTTATCCCCATGTTATCATATGAATATGTATAAGCATAATGGAAGTTATTATCTCTTTTTGGATATTAAATTAAGAAATCTTTTTTTGTCCCATGTTTGCAGTTTTATGTACCCAGTCTTCCAAGGAAATATAATTTATGATCCTTGGATTGTAATTATAAGTTTAATTATTCTTAAAATCATGTAATGATATGTGTGAAATGATAGGATCACTATAATTGGTATCAAAGGAAGGTTTAGTTATTTTTTTAGATCAGGAATAGAGCACTTTAGTAAGAACATTATGGATAAGATATAGTATAATAAAACATCCCTAAATTTTGGATTGTATAATGTAAGTGGTTTATAAGTAAAATGAACATGTGTTTGGATATTAGAAAGGGATGTGGTTATGGAACATATGTACCTAGGAGTAACAACTCTGACAAGGTGTTTTAGTCTTGAATCAGGGTAACCTAGTACCCAATAATGGGCTTTACTATGCACCTGATATGACACTCTTTATGGATATGCTATGGTAAATTCATAAGCTCATTATGAACCATTATTAAAGGTGGAAATCCAATAAGAATATATTTTTTCCAAAATTTCATAGATATCCTATATTGAAACCTATGGAATCACATGTTAGGATATACTTTTCTTTTAAAATTTTATACTTTTATGTTTATTGTTTCCTTTCTATATGCCTAATATCTAGGTATTCAAGTCCCCTAATAGAACATTATGTTTCTAATTTAATGTAGGGAAATAGAATAACATAATACAACAATCAACGTGATAACAAATGGGACTATTTCTCTAATGATATGCCAAATATGATGGGAATGAGTGCTCAAAACATTATGGCAGTACTCACTAAACTGGCTCAAGTGATGAATTATAACATGAATCATGTTGAATGCCCAATCTATCAAATTAAAGAGAACAAATAAATTAAATCCTTCATGTAGCAACTTCCTCACATGATTAGTGGATCATCTGATCCCCTCCTCCCAAAATAATGGATTAAATCAATTGAAAAATATTATTTATCCTTTAATTCTTAGAAGAAGAGAAAGTTGTCCTGGTAGTTTATCATTTTGATCGGGAAGCGGATCAGTGCTAGTCCCTGATAAAAAACATTAAGTCCAAGGAAGAAATTAATTCTCTGTATTGGGATGAATTCAAGAAAAAAATTTCCAATTAAGATTCTCCACATAACCATAATCTCATGATTAAAAGAGTGTTCCTCACACTCAAGTAGAAGGAATATGAGTCTATTAGGGTGTATGAAGAAAACATTACAAGGCTTGAAACATATGCCTCAGAATTTTCCCTGAACACTGAAATTAAGTTGGATAGCTTCTTTAACTGAATAAATCAGATTCTATGAAAATAATTTGAAATTTGAGACATTCACAGTTATGAGGAGACATTTTATTGTCCTCTTAAGGATACAATGGATAATAGAGAATCTTAGTGGTCTCATGGGACTAGTGAAAAAAAAATAAAATTGAGTATATTATATGTGGTTTATAAAATAAATCTCATGATGGAAAAAACTGAACATCCCACGTGTCAAAAATATAGGAAGAAGCATCATCGGAACTGTCTAAAGTGAACCAAGAATTTCATCAAATGTGAACGAATGGGAAATATGGATAAGAACTATTGAAGGGATATGAAGAATCCCACTAATGTGGAATAATAAAAAAAGGTTCAGATTAAAAATCAGCTATATTGGAGTATTAAAACTATAAGTAAAATGGGCATTTTGCGAACAATTTCCCTAAGCCAAGTGTTCTGGGAGGAAATCAACAACAAACTCCAAGTAAAGAAACGAAGGGATTATGTTATCACTACTACTGAGGTGGATCCATAAAATTATGTGGTGATAGGTACGATATTTATTTATTCAAGAATAGTCAATGTACTATTTGTTTTAACATCAAATGATTCTTTCATATCTTGAAAGTTTAGTAGAACTATTCAAAAACCACCTAAAAATTTGGTGGTTGAGTTATCTATGAGAATAGAAAATGGATAAATTATTGCATCTGGAGAATATAACACCTCCCCAGAGAATATTTGTTGAATTAACCTCACAAAAAATATTGTCATACTACCTATAGTGGATTTCAATGCTCTCTTGTGCATTGATTGACTATATTTACAAAAATTCAACTTCAACTGTTGAGAAAGGTAGATCACACTTTACATCCTGAAGAATCCTATAATTCATTACAAGTGTAATGAGGAAGATGAATATAATTTTGAATCATTTTCTCAAGTGTGTATATTACTTCCTTTGAGCAGGAATATCTAAATCAAATGATTAAGACAAAGGAGACAATCATGCTCGAATACATGCCCATTATAATGGACTACCCTGATTTATTCCCCAAATAATTGTCTGGTATTTATCCTGATTGAGAGGTTGAGTTCTCAATTGAGCTTATTCATCGATCTAAAACTATATCAAAGACAGAATATAGAATAGACATTATAGAGTTGGAAGAGATGACGAAGGAGTAATAATAGAATCTGGGGAAGGGTTTTATACACTGATGTTCTTCACCATGGGGTGAAATAGTCCTATTTGTTAATAATAAGGACGGATCAATGCACCTCTACATTGATTATTATCAAATAAATAAAATCATGATAAAGAAAAGTTATACCTTTCCATAGATATATGAATTGTTTGATTAGCTATTTGGTACTTATTTTTCTGTAAGGTAGACATTCGACAGGGATATCCCAAATTAAAGGTAAGGAAAGAAGATACTCCCAACACGGCCTTTCGGACGAGGTATGGATACTATGAGATTATTGTGATTCCATTCAGACTCACTAATGCTCCAGATATTTTCATGGATTTAATGAATATATTATTTATATATTACCTCATCAAATTTGTGGTAGTCTTTATTGATAATATTCTGATATACTCCAAGTGCAAAGAGGAACAGGTGGAATATTTGAATACTGTGTGGCAGACTTAGTGAAGAAATAAGCTTTATGCAAAGCATAGTAAATGTGAGTTCTCGATGGAAGATTTATTATTCTTGGGGAAAGTTATCACCAGCAAAGGGATATCTATTGACCCATCCAAGATAATGGAAATTGATTAGTGAACTAGGCCAACCTCTATAAAAGTGATTCGTAGTTTCCCTGTCCTATATGGGTATTACTGATGATTTTTGAAGAAATTCTCATGATTTTCAAACATAATGACCAATCTTACATATAAGGGAGTAATGTTTTTTGGGACTCAAGAATCTGAGGAAAGATTTATGGATCTCAAAAATAGGTTTATCACTGTGCTGGTACTCACACTGCCAATAAGTGGAGAACTCATTGTGGTATATAGTGATTCCTCAAAGAAAGGATTTGGTTGTTTACTAAAGAAAAATGAAAATGTGATAGCCTATGCCTCAAGACAGTTGAAAATTAATGAGAAAAACTATCCCATTCATGATCTAGAGATTGAAGCTCTCATATTTACATTGAAACTTTGGTGGTAGTCTCTCTATGGGGAGAAGTGTGAGATATATATTGATCACAAGAGTCTCTAATATATATTCACACAGAAGGATATTAATATGTGCTAGGGAAAATGGTTAGATCTCATCAAGGATTATGACTATTCAGTCAACAACCATTCTGGAAAGACAAAAAATGTGGAAGATCCTCTATGAAGAAAGGATCATGTATCTCTATCAATGATGAGAATTTAGAAGGATCACACCTTCTTATAATTATAGAGGAAGAACACGGGAATCATTCAGGGAGGAACCTTATTAATCCTTTTTAAAATGACTGCTCAACCATCCCTCATGAAGAAAATAAATGATGCTCAAATAAACAATTTGGAAATTTTGAAAAGAGTGTAAGATATCAGAAATGAGAAATCCTATGAGTTTAAGATTAACAGAGAAGGATTTGTATGATTGGGATCATGATTATGTGCACCATACGATCTAGAGATAAAGGAGGTGATTTTGAATTATGTACATAGATCAACCTTTTCTATTCACCCAGGGAGAAACAAAATGTATCAAGATCTCTGAGAGAAGTTCTAGTGAGATAATATGAAGATGGAGATCACTAAATATACATCAAAGTCCCTGGTTTGTTAGTAAGTGAAGGCTAAGAGGTCTAATTATAGGGGGATAATGCAACCACTACATATACCAACATGGAAGTGGTAGAACATTACCATATAATATTTCATTGGACTTCCATGGACATCCAAAGGAAATAATGATATACGTGTCATTGAGAATCAACTTAAAAAGACTTCTCGGTTTATTGTAATTTGAGAGTACTTATCATTAGATCAACCTTCCTAGATATATATTAAAGAAGTGCTAAGGTTTCATAGAGTATCACTGTCAACTGTATCTTATCAAGATCAATTATTCACCTCAAAGTTCTCTAAAAGTATCCAATACGATATAAGCATTAAGTTGAACTTCATTATGGCCTATCATTCTCAAATTGATTCCCTATCCGAGAAAACTATTTATAAACTTGAAGATATGTTGAGAGAATTTTCTATGGACTTTAAAGGAGGATAATACCAACATCTTCCACTGGTCCAATTCTCCAATGATAATAGTTTCCACACTGGCATCAAAATGGCACTATTAGAATATCTTTATGGGAAAAGGTGTAGAACATCAGCATATTGGGATAATGTTAGTGAGAATAAGCTACTATGACATGAAATGGTCAAAGAAATGGTGGAGAATGTGAAAACTATTCAACAACATATCAATATAGACTAAAGTCAACAAAAGAGCTATGTAGACAATCGTCGATGAGATAATGAGTTCAAAGTGGGAGGCAAGGTATTCCTCAGAATATCTACATTATAGAAGGTCATGAGATTTGGGAAGAATGGAAATCCAGGTCATATGTACATTGTCTCCTTTGAGATCCTTGATCCTGTCGGATTTGTGGCCTATCAACTAGAAGTTCCACCTAATATGTCTAAAGTACACAATGTATTCCATGTATCTCTCTTAAGGAAGTACATACCAGATCCTTCACAATTAGTATCTTCAGAGGTCATACAGTTGTATAATTATCTATCTTAAGAGGAATAGCCAATGAAGATCTTGGATCGTAGAGATAATGTCCTATTCTCCAGACTACTCACCTTGTCGAAGTACTATGGGGGAACCATAAGTACGAATAGGGAACATGGGAAGCCAAGGAAGTGATGAAGGAGAAGTACCCACACCTATTTTATTCTTAGAATATAAAATGAAATTTTTATGGTAAAATATCATAAGGGGGGAAGAATGTGATGACCTAATGTTTTATCAAAGAAGTTACTTTATTTTAATTATTTATTATAATTATTTATTATAATATAATAAAATAATATTATATATAGATCACAATAAAACTTTATAAATGAAGAAATAATTAAATAAAAGGTATTTCTAGAAGTTAAAAAAATACCAAAGGAATAGTAACTTTAACTTTGGAATAGTAACATGACCCTTATGAATAGTAAACCTGAAAATTGAATATTAAACTGGTAAAATGAAATTAGAAATAAAATATATCCATCTTATAAGTGATAATTTGATATAATTATATCATATTATAAGTAAATAAATATTTTTAAAAATTATTAATTAAGTGTTGGTGTTTTGGTAAGTCAAGTATATTTAATTACATTTTAAGGATTAATTTAATAAATTAAAAGAAATTTTTATTTTTATAAAATGTATTCATAAAATAATATTTTTATTTATTATGATTATAATCTAGTTCAATGAGACATAAATTAATTTTTCAAAGGGTTTGAAAAGTTGTTTTAATTTTAAAATTTATATTTTTCAAGTAAATTGTGATTTTAATTAAAAATTAAATTTATCATATTTAGAAAATTACATTCATAAAATAGAGTTAATATTTGGATTCTACATGTCTAAATATTTTTATTTAGACTTTTTGGTATTTTCTCAAATATATCAACTTTGGTGAATAACAAAATACTGTAATTTGTAGTATATATACAGTATAAGTTAAATACACTGTTAATTGATTCATGGATAATGTAATAACCATTTTTTAGGACTAAAATGGTCTAATAACTGTTTTCCGTCTCAATAATCATAACAATTACTTATCTTGAGAAAAATAATAAACTAATGTATTGAATGTTGAGAAAACCCCCCTCTCCTCCACTATAAAAACCAACCCTTTCCACCTCTTCTCCTCACACCTATCAAGCCTTGATCCTTGTCCAAATTCTAATCACGTATATTACCAAGGATCTCCCACACTTCCAAGGTACCTTGGTATCATCAAATTTCCAAAACCTCTTCCCTGAGGAGGCTCTCAAGGAGGATAAATTCAAGAGTTAGATTCCTCTTTTAATTTCTTTTACTTTCTTTTCAAGATCTTTATTTTGTTTTTCTATCCTCACCTCCACAAGTCAAAATGGTATTATAACAAAAGAGATTTAACTATAATATATTTTTTTAACATAAATGGAATAATTCATCATCATCTCTCATTACCGCACCTTTTATACTATTAAAGAAAACATTGTCCGAGATGTGTTAATTTTTCACATTCAAGGACAACGAGTTTTCAATTTCTATTATTGTCTTCAAGGATGGTAATGAAACCATTTTTATGGTTGAAAAAGATTATTATATATGTATTATAACTTATATAACTTTTTGGAATCATTTTTTATACATGATATTAATTTATAAAACAAAATGAGTTCCTCATGATCGAAAAATCGCAAAATTAATTAAATTAGTTATCATTAAAATTGTATCTAATGATCCATCCTCATAAAATTTAATCAAATGAATGGTATAACAATTTTAAATTCTTTAATTTCATTAATATAATAAAATTACACTTCTGGAAAACCATTCCCATTTTACATGAACATCCATTCTCTAATTCAAGGGAACTAATCATGAAAACTCTAGAAATTAACACTCACAAACGATGAAATTGAACACTACAAATCATCAAAAGGTTCATAAAATAACTTAATAAAATGATAATAAATAAAATTAAATTAGAATAGGTTATTTAATTATTAATTAATGAATCTAATTTGATTATATGGAACATTAATATCAAGTTAAGGACACATTCAGACTTAATGTTAGGGATTTTACCTTATCATCCATAATTCCTTCGGCCTAGTCTTTTTCACTTTTTACACAATTGAAATTCTCTTTTATTTTTATGTAAATATTATAAATTATTTTTATATGTTTCAAAATCATGTATAAATATCCATTCACCCTTTATTTAGTGATATAAATGTTTTTAAAAGGTTCCCTAATCAATTATTCCCAATAAGAAAACTCGATTTAAGGGAATTTCCTAAATTCTTAACTATTTTTAGGTGTGATAAAAGATATGTTTTAAGCCACCATTATTTTTCTAAAATAACTCAATTTATCATTAAAAAAACTTGGTTCAATTCTGGTTTTATAAATAAAATTATACCTTTTCCAATTTAAAGAATCTTGATATTCTTCCTTTAAACCTTATTAAAATGCTTTACTTCTAAAGTTTCTTAAACACTCTTTTCACATCAGTTTGAAATCACATATCATGATATATGCCTATATTACTTTATACATGTCCATTTATGATTTAATTACTTTATTTAATGTACCCTTTTATGATTCTCCCATTTATTATTCTTTTGACATGATTTTGATACCAAATTCTTTCCACGGGTAACCCTTATGATTATGTTTGGTTAATTATGTATGATTATTTATATAGAAAGAATATTCATGAACTTGTTGTCATGGGTGCACCAAGATATTTCTTGAACGAATTGGGTAAAGTTTAGTCCCATGAGACGTTATGTGCAACAGTCTTTGCATTTTTCCTTGAATAATGCTCCATGTGCAATGGTCTTGGTGGTTAGCCTTGACTTGTGCTAAAGTCATGTTTTATTTTGCAGCCACATTAATATGATTAAATTATTATATGATCTCAAATTTTATATGTTATTATTCCATATTTTCAGTCATTTTCCATTCCTTTTTATATAAATACATCATTCCTTCTAAACAATGTGTAAAAGATTTCTTCTTATGTTTATTCCCTTATTGGGTTTTTTAATCGCATACCTTTGTTCATATTATCCCCAGGTTATCCTAGGAAGATGTATGAGCACAATTGATGTGTGGATATATTTATAAATATTAAATAAATAAATGTTTTTTTTCATTTTTTCAGTTTTATAAATGTAGTCTTCCAAGACACAAGACTTTACAATCATAGGATTGTAATTTGATGTTAAATTATGATTCAAATCTTGTAATGATATGTGTAAAAGGCTAGGGTCATTATAATTACATTATATACCATTGGTGGTGTCCTACTAAGTATATCTCACATTCTATTAAGGTAATGAGTTGTTACCAAAACAGAACGTATGGTTACAGGTATATGATCATTGATTATTCTATGTGATGTCAGTCATGTACTTTCAGCTTAGGAGAATAGGAATTTGCTGGCACTCAGGATTCTCAAGTAGTTATCCTTAGAGGATATTTTTTTCATAGTATATTTTTTGTATTATATATATTATTTCATAAGTTCATGTTATATGTCTTTCTCCTATACAATGTACTTTGTTCATACATGAACATTTATTCATTTATTATTTATTGTAAGTTCTTATTATTTTCTTTTGCCTTTATTTATATTTAATCCACTATTGATTACCTTTTTCATAAATGTACTTATCTGATAATGAAGATATATTCTCCCCATCATACAACCTATAGTTCCTTACCGGTAGTCATCAGCCTCTAGTATACTAGGAGGTGCTCTTGAGGCCATGTGACCAATCAGCTTGGGGAACCATTTTAGTGGCTCCCAGGTCTAGAAGTCACATGTGGCCTATTCTGATTAGGGGTTTCTTAGTAATCACTCACTATTATATAGAAATATGAGGTCCCATCCATGGTCCATTAAGACATTTTTATTCAATACATTTTAAGGGCACTGTTCGCGGGGGGGGGGGGTCTAAATGTCTCGGTTCAAGGCCTCAGCCATCAGTAGATGAGGCGTCACCCAATTGAACATAATCAACATGGATTAGGAACTCACTATTTTAGTTCAAGTCATTCAATTAAGTATTCATCATAAAATTAAACATTTAACACACTTAAAATATTTTAATTTAAATAAGAGGGGATTGCTTACAATGGTGGTCACAAAAATTGTATGTCAAACCTCAAAAAAATAAATTATATAAGGATAGTATACGGACCACCTAACTTTATTAAACACTTTATAATTATTTTATAAGGGTCTGTAGTAGATTCCAAGGCCTGAGAAGATCGACCAAGCCTTCCTAACTTTTCCTTACCAATCAGAAACTTATATTATCCCAAAAGAACCATCTAATAATTAGTGATTATAAAATTATGAATAAATAACTATTTTCAAATAATTATATAAAATGTGTAATGATCATTGAAACCCTACCATGTCACCATATCACAATGGAAAAAATGATAAATACCTATGGGAGTCCCACCAAAGACCCGCGATACAAATCCAAGCACAATCCTTGATTTGCGAAATTAATTCCATTATTAAAAAAATATTTTAATTAAAACCATTAAAAAATTTATATTGTGTTGTACCTTTATCAATTCTCTATGTGGTGTAATGTACTCATTTAATTATGATATCTACTTCCTAGGAATCATGAAATCCCCATCAAAATTAGGCTCTTTCACCTTTCTCTATTGAAATCTTCATTTTCAACCTAAACCAAAGAAACACCGAATCAAAGTGGATAAGGAAGGAGACAGAATAGTGGAAGGATAGTTTTAATACCACTGATATCTCTTGATAACTTCCCAAAATTACCCCCCATGATGGATGATCAAATAGGATAATATAGTGGGTTGGCTCAACCGAATGGCCTCCCCCTCTTCCCACTTTTCTCTCAAAATGACAAGGGGCCATATAGGGAAATTACCAACCAGCTCCACATTTTAAATAGGCACATTGAAACCATAATATGGACAGTATGGGTTCATTGTATATGTTTTATTGGTTCACCATAAAATTGGTGTAATCCCAATATATATGGGTGTTGTTTTCCATCCACCCCCTAGCTAGTGGCTACTACAGTTTTCACTATGGAAACCCGACCACCCAAGACTGATTTTTATGTGGACTCAAGCCTCCCCATCCATAACTTGAACCCATCCCACATAAAAACACTAATTATAGACCACTCTATATTCATTAATTCCATTCTTTTCCCAAATTAAATTTTTTTTATCCACTAATTCAAATATTCAAATTTTCTTTGAATTTCAAATTCCCATAAAAACATCATTCATTACAAAATACAAGATTTATGGACGGATAACCCTTAGGTTTTGAAGGATTATTCATTTTGGAAAAATTGAGGGGGATTGTAATTATAACCTTTTAATTTATTATTATTTTAAAAAAATATTTATCTTTGATATTATTGGTGAATTTTATACCATTTTTAGATTTGGTATATATTTTCTAGTGTGTGATTTTATGACATAATGATTAATAAAGTCTTATTTATAAATATAGTTTTAATTTTTGGGAGAATATGTGGTTTAAAAAGGGTTTAATTTCTTATAGATTCATATTGTTTTGGTAAAGGTATACTTTTTAGAGTGTATGATTTGTGTAAATAAATACATGAGTACATGATTTTATGAATGATTAAGGTTATTTTAGGGATAATAAGTAACCGTATATAGTCTAAGAGAGTAATATAAAAGTTAAAATAGAATTTATATCTAAAATTATTAATATTCTAAGAATACCCTCACCAATGTTCATCATTGAGTAATTATTAAAATTATAAGGGTGTAATTTATTTAAGGATGGGAATGTAAATACATAATATTTTATGATATAATGTTTATAATAAATAAACATCATGTTGATAGATTGTTCCATATGAAATAGTGATATAAAAATATACATGAAATATTAGAATAATGTTATTTATAAAAATATAATAACAATAAAATCTCAAGTAAAAAATTATATTAATCAATTTAAAATTCATACACCTTTAAGATAACTAATTATTATTAAATAAATTTGTTTCCTCGTATAACTATTTTAAGAAAATATTGTGCGCTTTACCCTAATAAAATAAATTATTCACCTTTAGAATATTATTATTATAATATATAATAATTTAATATATTAACAAATATGTTAACGTTATTTAAATTAGTGGATGAAATGAAATAATTTTAAACACACTTAATGTTTAAAAAATTATATTTTTTTAAATAAAATCATTTGTATTTATATTCTTTATCTATATTAAAAAATTATTATATAAATTTTATAAATTGAATATCTCAAAAATAATTTTTTTTTAATTTATAATGCAAAAATTTATCATAAGGTTAATTTTTGGGAAGTTTCTAAAATAGTTAATTTTTAAATGAAAAATGAGAAATGCAATTTTGACCAAAATTATAACTTTTATGAAATTATCAATAAATAAACAAGTAAATTATGTTTATAAACCCTTTTAATTGATTAAATATTTATTTTTAGAGTGAAAATATGTATTTTAATATATTATTGATAACTTACAAAACCTAGGTTTAATTTTTAGAACTTAAGTAAAATTTCATTCCTATTTAAAAATATTGTTTGGTTTTTTCTTTTAATTAAGAATTTTTGTCAAGATATTTAGTTTTAACTTGATTTTTAAGATACAACGACTTTATTTGATTTATAATAAAACAACTTTATCATTTAAATAAATAAAATAATTAATTTTATCATACGAATAAAATTTATTATTAAAATACAAAATTTCTCAAAAAATGGTTTTTATAAATTTGATGTCAAATACTAATATAAATTTTCTAACCCTTAGAAATTTGATTTGATAAAATGATTTTCATATATTAAATTATTAAATCCAAACTAGGCAATGATGTTAATTTTAATTTTGTTAATTAAAATTAATTTTCAAAGTCAAAAATCAAGTATCAATGTAATAGTTTTTTATGGTAAAATTAAAAAAAAAGTAAAAATGAAAACTCTATAAAATTCTTAAACCCTTTTTAAATCATGGAGGCTTCTAAGAGAAGATTAATTTCTTCTACATATGTGTCTCACTTCACTTTTCATTTCATCCATATTGTCTCATTTTAACAGCCCAAAAAATTCATTCTAATATAATTAATTCTGTGTTATTTAAACTTTTATATTTTTTTATATTAATCGAATTGTAATTATTTATACCATCCACTCCACTTCTAAAAACAAAAGAATGTTGATTGTGTGCTTGTGAAGGACACAGTCTCCATGAAGTAATTTTTTAGGTTTTTCATATTATTTTTCATTATTTATATGAATATACAAAAATAAAATTCTTAAAATTAAAATAGCTAAAATAATATCATTATTATATAGTTATAATGATATTTTACACTCCCTTATTTGTACTCACTCAATGAGTTATCCTGATTTCTTTTTTGGGTCTCTTTCATCACCTTCATGAATGATGAAATAAAACTATTTCGTTGAAGAATATAGGATAAAATGCTGATATTATTCTAAGATAAAAATAAAATTGTGATTTTTTATGGTTTTCAATGTTTTATATTAATAATTTAACTTATTATTAAAATATCATTTTTAGTCACTGAAATTTCCAAAATAAGCAGACATTGTTTCCATTTTCATGTAACATCGATAAAAACAAGTGGGATTATATAAGTGCCTTAAATATCAATAAAAAAATTCTACTATGGTTCCTTAAATCATAAATTAATATTTAATATCATATTAAATAATGGCTATACAAATCATTATCATAAATCATGCACAAAATAATTAAAGTATCAAACACTTGATTTTAAATATAAGTTATAACTAATAATATATCCATAATAAGTGATCGTAAATAAAGTATATAAAAATTTAAGTATATGAATAAGTTTTTTAAATATAATAATAAGATATATAAGTTTTATATATATATTATTAGATATCATTTGACTATGTAGGGAAATTGGGTACGGTTTATTTGACTCACATTTAATTTTCTGAGAACTATTTATTAATATAAAAGGTGTTTTTTAGAAAGGTATATATTCTTCCAATATAATATTTTATATAATGATCTTTTAATTATTCTTTGAATTTAATGTTTTATTTCAAACTATATCCTTCAAGGGGATTAAATTTTAAAATTTCTTGATCCGTAAAATCTTCTCGACTCAAATTATTTTTCCTTGAGTTATAAATTCTCTAATAGGTTATGATCTTATAACTCCTATTTATAATTACATATCCTTATTACATTAGTAAATTTTATTTTTATGCAGTTAAGTTATTTGATTTCATTGTTATAATGTTTTTTTTCCTCCAAAACAATTTTTTTGTTATTTTGTTAAATTCACTTTATAGTTAAGTTGGAACATCATATTCAACCAATTCAATACATAACATAAAAAATCCCAAACATAAAATTTTAAAGATAAAACAACCAAAATCATAATTGAAATTAAAATGATGAACTCCTCAGAACAATCAACACTGACATCCTTAAATCATGGAAACTCAAATGGTGAGCTACTTCAAGCCATGCCCCTAATAGACAAATCACCTTTATCATCACCACTACTGGAGAAACCCACATACAATCATCAAACTGAAGCTTCAAACCATTATCATCGGAAACATCATCAACCTATTCGTATTCAAATAACCTTCATATAAACCTAAAATCCATAATAATATATTACCTTTAGAATCAACAATATTATATATAAAATCCTCGAGAAAAACTGAAACAAAATAACTCTATTGTCATGGCCTCTTCATCTATCATAGGCCTTGTATCATCATCATCATCTCCATTAAGAATATATCATCATCATTGTCACTGAAGGATACAAAAACTAAACAATATACTATAGAAAACGTGAATAAAAACTACAAAAAATACATCCTAACAAAACAACACAATTTAAAAATGAAACCCGATGTGAACTGCAAGATTTCCCTATAAAGAAACACCAAGAAACTGAAGAAGGGAAAGAAACCGAACAGAGAAGAAAACCCAATTATTGTGAGAAGAGAACTGAGACTACCACTACCCCACCCCCTCCAACACCATCCTAAGTTGTCCCAAAAACCCTCATTGAGCCCGACCAATATGGGGTTGATATCGATGTGTGGAATGATAAGGGAAGTGGAGAAGAATAACACCAAACTCCACCACCATCATTGACCCAAAATGGAGGAATTATGTAAAAGGTATGGAAAAAATTGGGGAGGTGAAAGAATAATGGTCTTCCAATGGAAAACATTTCTAGGTAATCAGGAAAGGAGAACATGTAAAGGGAGGATAAAACAATAGCAATACTGACAGAATCAGGAGAAGGCGAGAGGAGGTGAAAAGAGGGAAAAGAGCGATGCTGAAAAGCACTGATGACCCCACAGTGAAGAATTTAATGAGGAAACCCTACCTGGAGTGGAGAGAGATAGGGGGAGATCCAAGAGAGAAAGGAACCACAAGGCATCAAAATCATCTTTGATAAAATACCTTCTCAAATAAATCATTGAAATTAGTCAGAATAGGTCCCATTCTTCCTAATGGATAGTTCTCCTCCATATCCATGTTTTCCTTCCAACCAAATTTTCCCCTATTTTTGGTAACTCAATAATATATTAATTTATGTGATTCTCTTACTTCTCATTACTACTTTTCAAATAGAAATTTTATTTCCATATACCTTCTAATATTTTTCAATAATAGTTTTTTAAAATATTAATAGTTTTTACATATCTTGGATATATTTATTATCTCCCAGACAACATTTTTAATGTAAAACCTTTGTGTATCTATCAAGAATATGTGGTCAAATATTTAATAAAAAGTAATTTTTTCATAGGTCTTGATATTTTTCTTCTAAAATTTTGAAATAACCTTTCAAAAAAATAGGAGACTATCACTTAGAACCTCTTCATAAAAATAAGAAATGGAATTTATTTAAAAATGTTTTCACAAAAACATATATCCCATAATTTTTAAACATGTTTCCCATTATTTATAGTTTTGAAATTTAAATTATATTTCCATAATTCTGTAATTTTTATTTTAAATGGTTTTCAAAAAAAGGGTTATTTTCATCATGGTTTAAAAAAAATATATACTATTATTCTAATAGCACTCATTATCATCCCATTTATTATTGTAATGCCCTGACCCCTGTTACCCAAAATCGATGCATTATTACATAACATTGGAATGATACAAGGAATCATGTCCCAAAAGGCCAATTAGTTTAGTAGCCTTACAAGTACAAGATATATACATATGTTTTACATTACATTATGAAATAAAAAAACATTGTATCCCCTTTGAACACTCTTATATCCCTTATCCTATTCCTGCAAGTTAATCGTAATATACTTCTTTTCATCCTAGGAAAAATAAAACATAAGAAAGTGGTGAGCTCATATGCTTAGTAAGGTTAACAATATAGCGGAAATTGTTATAAATAAAAACAAACAGTCAAGGAAATGTATAATACTAGAACACAAGACTTTTAAACATAAACTTCAATATAATATAGAAAAGATAGATCAAATAATTATATATACTTATTCACATGGATATTATACTAGTCGAATAATCACATATAAAATCAATATCCAATTTCATAATGATGGGATGAAAAATTCTAGACTTCTTAACCATATAGTCAAGGCCTTGTTCCAAGACTACAAATAAGATTTTGTCAAGTCCTTGTGCCAAGACACTAGTTTGTCTCATGAGACCTACCGATGCATCAAAGAGTTATAGTAGGCTTTACCCATCACTTACTAAATCCAATTAATTCATCATATGAAATGGTGAACCATAATCTATACATTCATATAAAAACTAGCATACTAAATGTCAATTTTTTAACCGTAAACCATGAATGGTATAAAAATAGCACATCTACAGTCAAACATAACTCATTCAATACAATATGGAATATTTTGTTATAATAAATTATCCTCAATCGAGAAAAATGAATAATATTGACATAGATGAAAATAATCATCAAAACTATTTGAGATAAATATCTCCTTTTTTAGGAAAACATTTAAAGGTATCACTATTTATCAAGAATTTTTTTTAACTAGATTTTTGTGTCAAATTGTCCCATACCACTTTGAAAATTTTAAAAGTAATTTTAATTTTAAAACATTAATTTCAATAAAAATAAACCCTTAAAATCATATTTAAAACATGGACCTTAATGAGAATGATTTAGAAGAATAAATTTTAAAACTTTTAAAATGATATTTTAGTTAGAGGTTCCTAACCAAATGAGAGATTCTTGAATACATATAATTGAGGTAATAAAAACATAATAATATCATGAGAATAAAGGTATTCATGATATATTATGTCAAAGTATAGTATATACACCAAATAAAAGTGAATTGATGCCTAACAATAAAGAAGTTACAATGGAATGTAAGTTGAGATAAAATCCCTTATAAATATTGTATCCTTAGGTTAAGGATAAATCAATTACATAATTATGTGTGAAAAATATAAATACACTAAATATGATTGGATATTCATTGTAAAACAATCTGAGGACATTCACATATATTCTTGTAACAACAACACCAATGACTTGTATGTTTAACTCAATGAATGAAAGTTGAGTTAAGATTACTCTTATCAAGTTCATATCAAAGACTTGAGAATTTATCAATATATTGATTATGGGTATCATAAGAATAACCACAAAAAGGTGAGTGGAAATTACTATATAAAAAATGAATTGTGATTTCACATATGATCTTGGAGTAAAATAATCAATGAATTTTGCGTAAACCCCAATGAATGGAAATAAAAATTAGAAATTCCCTTGCCGATTTAGTGACTTTAGAAACATAAACCCCAAGAAATAAGGATAATATAATGAAGATGTAAATACCCATAAATTAAAGTATATTACATATTGTATACAATCATGGGTAGTACATACACCACACAAAATAAAATAGTGGCCACATAACAAGAATCTCACAGAAATATAAAGTGAGATGAAAACCCCTTACAATGTTGTAATCAATTGAGTAGTGTGAAAAAAATTTAATAACCACAAAATTAATCACATAATTCCATGAATATAAATATAATCCTGATAATATATATCAAATGGAATTACACAATACACCACAAGCAATAATTAAGTGGTGAAAAAATAGAAATCTCACGGAAGTAAAAGTGAGATAAGAAACCCCTTACCTTGTACTTTTCCTTAGTATTTGGTAGGTTAAACTCATTTATAATGGTAAAATCATTGTTATAAAATTATAAAATAACCAAATACATAAATATTATATCATATATGATATTCTAAAATTGCATTGTTAATAATATTTCAGTAGTATCATCATTTCTGGTGCTAACTGATTCGTTTTCCTTTATATTCTTGGCTACGTAAGCCATGTTTTTATGGATATGATGTAATTGATTAATAAAAAGAATTATATTATGTTCATAAAAATTATTTATAATCATAAAATGAAAATTATTCTTGAATGATTACGATGGGGATTGAATCTCATTGCATTCATAGAGACGGTAATCTGTACGTACGCACGAGCGACGATATCATTATATTTATGTTGAAATCGTATGTAATTGGATGGTATATCATATATAAATAATAATTATCATGTTATACTTATTATTTAAGTTATTTATACTCATTATTATACTCATCCAAATAATGAAGTGTTTGAATAAGAAACTACACCACGACGTGGAGACGATAAGGCGTACATACGCACGTATGGTGACTTCATCATTTATATGATGGATAGAATAAAGAATATGTTTGTACCATATTTATAATAAAATAAATATATTTATAGAGTACTAGAGTTGTTATTATGGTATGTAAACAAAAAAATAAAGAGGATGTGGAAGAAGAAAAGAACTTGAAAGAGGGTGGTGAAATTATTGTCTCTTCATCGGGTGTTTCCTTTTGAGTTGATCAAAAGGGCTCCTTAGGGTGGCTTTATGAACAATGTAAGGACCCTAGGATTATTTGAGGGAAGTTGGGAGGATATTTGGGAGGGGTTTGGAAGATCCAAATGGATTTTGAGGTGTGAAATTAAGAGAAGGGGAAGTTTCCTTTTATAGGAGAGGTGAGGGTCACTTTAGGAAAACATTGTAAATATTATTTTATAATAAATTTATTTTCAGTTTATAATGGCTCCGAATTGATTTATTTATAATATATGGTGGGAATGTGTCAAAAACCGCTCAAAAAATTGGTTTTAGACAAGTTTAGGTTACCATTTTAACCTTATCTTTTAGATTTAAATCGTAGTTAAATAGTTTAACTTTTATCGTGTCTTCTTGTATTCTTACAATATGTATTTAATAAAGATACTCAAAACTTCCAAGAGAACCTCAAGTAGTTCATTAATGACATATATAATATTTTTTAATACCTTTTACCTAAATTTAGATTTTCAGAAATATTATATCAACCAATAATATAGTATTTATTTTAAGAATTCATTTATGTCAATTTTCCCATTATTTAGTATTTGGTTTTTGTGAAAATCAGAAAAACAAGATTAATTCAAAGAAAATTTATTTAATCAACCCTAACATGTCATATTAACCAATAAAATTAGTTAAATTTATGAAAATTCTCAAATTACATTTATTTGGATATTTATAATATCAATTATTTTAATCTTTCATTGATAGGGAAATTACTGCATCATCATTGTTTCATAAATAAATTTAATTATTTAATGTCCAAAAATTATAAATAAAATACCATGTTGTATTAAATCTATTTATATTTCTAATGAATATTTATATTCGAATTTATTATGTGTATAACCCTTTATTAAAAATGTTTTACTTATTAAATTTAAATTTAACTCTTTTAACTCTTATTTAAATAAAATAATAATAAATGTCTTAATCTAATCCAAGTGGATCAAAGAGGGTCATATGTTATTAATAAGGTTTTTTTGGTCTAATTAAACTTATCAAATATAATTATGACATGTTTTAAGATAATTATAATATCATTTTTACCGTAAATTACCCTATTTACTTTTAACCGTGGTAAATAAAAGTCAAAACTTACTATTCACCAAAAATTATTTTCACCTTATTGAACATAATTTTACTTACTGATGTCAACCATTTCTCTTTTATTCTTGAAATTCAACTCACATAAGCGGTAAAATTAAGTTTTATGCAAATTTTTTAATGCTACTAGAAGGTGGGTAAAAGACGGTAAAAAGTTCAATAAAGTTTTGTACATCTAATTTTATTACAAAATGAATCAAATGAATTACATTGAACTTATATAAATATTATAAATCTATTTTTACATAAAATAAATTTAAATAAAATAAATAATTATTTAAATAAAATCGTGGTTTTAAACAATAACGCAGTGTTTTTCACTATTCATCAAAAATTGAATGTTTTCAGAAAAATATCAAAAATTCATCCTAATCTAATTTTGATTTTCTGAATTCAAAAATGAATTCTATTTTACAAAATTCAAAACATATATGTTTCATTAATTAATTTAAAATTAATTCCCGTTTTTGAAACTAAAGTGGGTTTCTTTTAAAATGTAAAAGCAATCAAAAGATTGACATGTGTTTATGTCAAATTTAAATGTGAAATTACTTACAATGACCTACATTGGATTAAATAATAAAAATATAATCTAATTATACTACCAAAACCTTCAAATTAATAATTTAACCTTATAAATTATTTTGATTAAAAAAAATTCAATTAAAATTTATTATTTTCCATTATTCATCAAAATATGAAAGTTATCAGAAAAGTACCAAACATTTATTAAAAATAACTTTTTCTGTCCAGATTCTAAAGAAGAATTTAATTTCATTAAATTGAATATATAAAGGTGTCAAATATTAGTTTAAAAAAATGATTTTCCATTAAATGGTAGCAAAATTGTATTTTTTGAAAAATACTTCTTTTATCTGAGAAATTGAATTTGTTCTTATATTATGTCTAAGAAACACATAATATGGATTCTAAAATTATATTTAGTTTGTAAAATTAAAAATTTAGTTAATACTACTCATAACCGCTTTGGAACAACTATATTAGTAAGTCGTGGGGTGCTCAAACTCAGTGTGGCTTGTAGCGCAAGCTAATGAATTACTTTAAAGAATATAACTTACTATGAAATCTTACGATGTTACATTATTCCACATTTTTGGAAATTTCATCCTCATAATTTTGAAATTGGGCTAGGGAACTTCATTGAAAGTCCCATGACAAAAAAAGATTCAATAAAATTGTCTCTTTAAAATATGGAAAGAGAAGTAGAAAGGTAACCTGATATAACCCATAGTAGGATTCCATGTAGGAAATAATGGATATGGATGATAACATATGTTTCATGTTCTGAGGGAGAGTGATATAAAACATGATCAACAGAAAGTTAACAACAAGAACACCACAAACTTGTGATGGGATAAAAGGTTATTAGTTTCCCCGTAGGAAAAGTAAAGGGACAACATTTTTTTATTTTAAGTTCTATTTCATAAAGTTGAGAAATTTATTTATAATATTGACTAAGAACATAAAGAGATATACTTACTTTCTAAGTTGAGTTTCATCCTTTAATAAATTTCTACCACTAACTCATCTTTTTCTCAAACGATGAGTATTTAGGATGCCTCGGTCACACCTGAAGCACTAGAATCAACTTCTAGGGAATCAAATGATCCACAAAGTATAAACTATATATTTAGTATGTCTTTAGAGATTAACCAAAATCAAAATGGTTAGTACAAGATCAGATGATCCCCAAAAAGAATAATCCTTTAGAGAAATAAATAAAAATCTTAATTTCTAAAATTAAACCAACAATACCTAAATTTTAATAAATACCATTCAATAAACAATTGTCCACAAAATCCTTAAATGTAATCCTAACTAATATTGAAACCCAAAACATAGAATAATTTTATTACGTAGTCTTCCACGTTAAATTGTATCCCCAAATAACATCGACTACTCTTAAAGTCACATACTTAAACTAATTAACCTAATAACATATTCTCTATGATAGGTTAATCATTTCCATAAATCACCCATGTTGCTATAAATCCTCAATAAAAACATAGTCAAAAATCCACCATTATTCCTAAAATTAAATCTCGTAGTATTCTATTTTACTTAGGCATACAGTGTTCCCAAAAGATTGAACGTCTTGAAAAATAACATTTATCACTAAATAATTTTCTTATACTATGGATATCCATTTTATAATGCATAAGATCCCAAATCAACTTATTATTGATCAATAAAATCATTTAACTAAAAATAATTAGTCACACTAACTAGGGACTTCAGGTAGTCTAGTGCTAGGTGATAAATTCCAATCGCACTCTGGTTATGTGTTCGATTCCCACGGCTTTGTTCGACACGATGGGTTGTCACACAGTATGCGTGTTGTCCTTTTTCAAAAACTATATTTTATAACATTCCCAAAATGATAAAAATTTATCAAAATAACCATAAAATAATTTGACCAAAAAATTTATCCCATACCTCGCATTTTCATCCCAAAAATTAATAACCTGTAATTTCCTCAAATTTATGGAATATTTAAACCCAAATGGTTATTTATAACTATAATAGAAAAGATAATTCTTCCCAAAATAGTATTTTCACATAACAAACTGCAGTGTTACACATATAAGAGAAAAGTCTTCCAAATTAATCCCATTAACAAAGAGCACTAATACTTTTAAACCTTTCACCATCCATTTATTTCAACAAAGTTTCTTACTTGCCCAAGACGTTCTCCTAAAGAATAGGGACTTCACTCAGGTAATGCCCTGGTCCCCTAAATTAACAAAAAATTTATGTAAATGGATTCTTAGGTTCATTTTTATTTTCATACATAATACTCTTCATTTTTACTTGAAAATTATTTACTTTATATCCTTATTTCCCACACATAAAGCATTTCTTTGTCCCATTGAGACACTTTCATAGATGTCTCCTTCCACATTTCCTACATGATGAAAATTGAGCATTCTTCTCTCCACGGTCTCCACTATTGGAGCTCTTATCATTCAATGTCTTTCTATTGTTTGTTGAGTCTGGGAGTTAGTTAATAAATATGTTGTTGATCATATTTTTGGAACACTGATATGGCATGAACAAGATATCTTTTACACCTATAAAAATCCATTTCTTTGATCATTTCCACCATTGTTCCCACATTGTATTTCTTGTTCAATGTTATTATGACTTCCTTGGAATCCATCCATTGACTAACATAAGAAAGCATAATGTGAGTCAAAAAATCATTTAGAGAATATGATAACACTTTTCTTTCAATCTAAAACACCTTAGAATTAACCAAGTTTATTTATTCTCATCTTATACTAAAATCATTCACATACTTTTGTAAATAAAATTTGAATTATCTTAAGAATATCCCCCGAGATTTTCATAACCAAGAGTGCAGCAAGGCCTATTATCGTGTACCAGGATACCCCGGGTTAAGCCTGAAACTCCTTGTCAGTGTTTTCACTCCTAAGTACATCTCTTCCAGAGCTGCCTCTACCTGCTTGTATCTAAAAAGGGATGTATTTCTTGGAAAACCCAGATAATATTTACATTACAAAAAATTTTGGATGTTATTCTATACTAATCATCAATGTCAATCTTAGGGTAGTGTTTCCTAATAAGAGTTTTGTTTCTAAATCTAGCTTCCAAGGTTTGTACTAAACCTCCACTGATACCAATTGTAACTCCCCAACCCTAGTTACCCAGAATAGGTGCATTATTACATAACATTGGTATGATACAAGGAATCATGTCCCAAAAAACCTATCAGTTTAGAAGCCTTGGATGTACTAGATACATAAAAGAGTTTTACATTACCTCGTGAAATAAAAAAACAAAAACATTGTGCCCACTTTGAACACTCTTATATCCCATAGCCTATTCATAAAGGATAATCCTAATATACTTATTTTCATCCTGGGAAAAATAAACCACAAGAAAGGGGTGAAATCAGATGCTCAGTAAGGATAAAAATATAGCATAAACATTCATAAATAAGAACAAACATTTAAGGCAATGTATAAGACTATAACCCAAGCCTTTTAAACTTAAAATTCAACATTAAATAGAAAAGATAAATCAAATATTTCCATTTACTTATTCACATAGATATCCTACTGGTTGATTAATCACATGTAATATCAATATCCAATTTAATAATGATGGAATGTATAACGCAAGACTTCATAACCACATAGTCAAGGCCTTATACCAAGACTACAAATATGTTTTTGTCAAGGCCTTCTACCATGATAATAGTTTGTCTAAACAGACCTACCGATGCATCGAGGAGCTATAGAAGGCTCCACCCATACCTTAGTAAGTCCAGTGAATTCCTCATATGAAAGGGTGAAACATAATCTAAACATTCTTATTAAAACTAAAATATGAAATGTAAATACTTTAACTTTAAAATATGAATGGTATAAAAATATCACCAACATAGTCAAACATAACTAATTCAATACAATATTGAAGACTGTATTATAATAAATTAACCTCAATCAATAATAATGATTGATATTGACATAGATGAATTTAATCAACAAAACTATTTGAGAGAAATATCCCCCTTTTTTCATGAAAACATTTAAAAGTATCACTATATATCAAGAAGCAGTTTAAAATAGATTTTTGATTCAAATTTTCTCATACCAATTTAAAACTTTAAAAGGAATTTTATTTTTAAAACGTTATTTTCCATATAAATAAATCCTTAAAACCATTTTTAAAACATGGACATTAATGAGAAATATTTAGAAGAATAAAGTTTTAAAACTTTTAAAATGATATTTTAGTTAGAGTTCCTAAAAAAATGAGACACACTTGAATGCAAATAATTGAGTTAATAAAAACATAATATTATCATGAGAATAAATTTATTGATGATATATTATGTCAAAGTAGAGTATATACACAAAATAAATGTGAATTGGTGCATAACAACAAAGAAGTCCCAATGGAATGTAAGTTGAGATGAAATCCCTTATAAAGACTGTAGCCTTAGGTTAATGATAAATCAATGAAATTATTATGGGTGAAAAATTTAAATATATTAAATGTGATTGGATATTTAATATAAAACAATCAGAGGAAATTCACACAAATTCTTGTAACAACAACACCAATTACTTGTATGTTTAACTCAATGAATGAATATTGAGTTAAGATTACTCTTATCAAGTTCATATCGAAGACTTAAGAATTTATCATTCGAGTTATTATGGGTATCAGAAGAATAACCACACAAAGGGGAGTGGGAATTAATAAATAAATAAATAAATAGTGATTTCACATATAATCTTGGATTAAAATAATCAAGGAAGTTTGCATAAAACCCAATGAGTGGAAATCAAAATTTGAAATTCCCTTACTGATTTGGTGACTTACGAAACATACACCCCAGGAAAGAAGGATCATAAAATGATTATTTAAATACCCATAAATTAAATTGTATTACATAAGAAATACAATCACGGGCAGTACATAAACTACACAAAAGGAAATAGCGGCAATATAGCAAGAATCTTATGGAAATAAGAAGTGAGATTTAGACCCCTTACCATGTTGTAATGAATCGAGTCATATGAAAAAAAAAAAAATAACCATAAAATGAATCAAATAATACCATGAATATAAATAAAATAATGATAATATATATCAAATGGAAGTACACAACACACCACATGCTATAATTAAGTGGTGGACAAGGGAAATCTCACGGAATTAAAAGTGAGATATGAAACTTCGTACCTTGTACTTTTCATTAGTATAGGGTAGGTTAACCTAATTTATAATGGTTAAATCATTGTTATTAAATTATAAAAGAACCAAATACATAAATATGATATCAAATATGATCTTCTAATATTTATTTGTTAATAATATTTCAGTACTATCATCATTTCAGGTGTAAACTGATTTGTTTTCCATTATATGCTTGGTTACGTAACCCATGTTTGATATGGATATTATTTAATTGATATATATACATTATGATATTATTTCCATAAAACATTATTATACCCATAAAATAATTAAGTGTTTGAATAACAAACTACACCATGACGTGGAGACGGTAAGTCGTACGTACGCACATATGGTGACTTTGTCATTTTTTGGATGGATAGAATAATGAATATGGTTTTCCATATTTATAATAAAATAACAATTTTTAGAGGTTCCTATATTTATTAATTTGTTATGGAAACAAAAAAATAAAGAGGAAGTGGAAAAATAAAAGAACTTGAAAGAGGGCGGTAAAATTATTACATCTTCCTCAGTTGTTTCCTTTTCAGTTGATCAAAAGGGGTCCTTAGGTTGGATTTCTGATCTAAGTAAGGACTATAGGTTGATTTTAGGGAAGTTTTTAGGGTATTTGGGTAGGTTATGGCCGAGAAAAATTCCTATGGATGTGTGAAATTAAGAGAAGGGGAAGTACCCTTTTATAATAGATGTGAGGGTCACTTTAGGAAAACCTTTAAATAATATTTTATAATAAAATCATTTTCGGTTTCTAATGGATACAAAAAAAAATTTAGAAGTTAAGGTGGATATGGGTCTAAAACCTCTCAACCAGTAGGTTTTAGAAAAGTTTATATTACAATTGTAACATAATCGTTTAGATTTAACTCTTAGTTAAATACTTTAACTTTTACTGTGTCTTCTTGTATTCTTAGACTATATGGTTAATAAACATACTCTAAACTTCCAAGAGAACCTCAAGTGGTTAATTAATGACATATATAATATTATTTAATCCCTTTGGATGATACTTATATTTTTAGGAATATTATATCAAAAAATAATATAGTATTTGTTTTAAAAATGCATTTAGGTCAATTTTCACATTATTTAGTATTTTGTTTTGGTAAAAATCATAACAACATTATTACTAAGATAATAATTTATTTAATAAACCCTAACAAGTCATGGTAACCTATAAAATTAGTTTAATTCATCAAAAGTCTTAAATTACATTTATTTAGATATTTATAATATCAATTATTTAAATCATTCATTAATAAGGTAAATAGTGCATCATCATTGTGTCATAAATAAATTTAATTATTTAATGTCTAAAAATTATAAATAAATAAAAGTTATGTAGGAAATATATTCATATTTATAATGGATATTTATAGTCGAATTTATCTTATGTATACCCCTATATTAAAAATGGATTGGATATTAAACTTCTAATTTAACTCTTATAACTCTTCTTAAAATAAAATAATAATAACTATCCTAATCTAATCCATGTGGACAAAAGAGGATCATATTTTATTCATAGTGTTGTTTTTGGTTGAATTACACTTATCCAATAGAATTAAGACTTGTGTTGGGCTAATTATAATATCATTTGTACCCTTAATTACCATATTTACTTTTAACCGTGGTAAATAAAAGTCAAAAGTTACTATTCACCAAAAATTATTTTAAACTTATTGAGCTACATTTTACTTACTGATGTCAACCATGTCTGTTTTATTTTGGAAATTAAACTCATAGAAGTGGTAAAATTATGTTTTATGAAAATTTTCAAATGCTCCTAGAAGGTGGGTAAAAGACGGTAAAAAGTTCAATAAAATTTTATACATCTAATTTTATTATAAAATGACTCCATTGAATTAAATATAACTTATATAGTTATTATATATCTATTTTTAATTAAACTAAATTTAAATAAAACATATATTTATTTAAATAAAATGTCGGTTTTGAAATATAACCTAGTGTTTTTCACTATTCATCAAAAATTGAATGTTTTCAGAAAAAAACCAAATATTCACCCTAGATAATTTTGATATTATGAATTAAAAAATTAATTCTATTTTAACAAATTAAAAACATATAAGTTTCATTAATTAATTTAAAATTAATTCCCATTGTCGAAATAAAAAATGGGTTTTTAAAAAAAAGTTAAAGCTATCAAAAGATTGACATGTGTTTATGTCAAATTTTAATGTAAAATTACATATAATGAACTACATTGTATTAAATGATAAAAATAAAATATTATTATAATAACAAGCCATTCAAATGCATAATTTAACTCTATAAATTATTTCGATTAAAAAAGTTGTTTTCAATTAAAATTTAGTATTTTCCGTATTCATCAAAATATGAAAGTTATCATAAAAGTACAAAAACATTATTCAAAATAAATTTTTATGTCCTCATTCTAAAGAATAATTTAATTTCATTAAATTGAATATATAAAAGTTTCAAATATTGGTTTTAAAAATTATTTTCCATTAGATGGTGGAAGGTTTTCATTTTTTGAAAAATACTTCTTTTACCATAAAAAATGAATTTATTCTTATACTATGTCTAAGAAACACATAATATGGATTCTAAAATTATATGTTGTATATAAAATTCAAAATTCAGTTAGTACTATTTATAATCGCTTTTTAACAACTAGTTCGGTAAGTTGTGGGGACCTCAAACTCAGTTTTGTTTGTAGTGACAACTATTGAATTAATTCAAAGAAAATAACTTACTATGAAATCTTGGGGCGTTAAATTCTTCCCCCATTTTAAAAATTGAGTCCTTTCAATTTTAAAATTAGGCTTCGATACTTCATTTAATGTCCCACATCCGAAAAAGATTCAACAAAACTATCACTTTAAAAGAAGGAAAGAGAAGTACAAAGGTCCCCCGATATAACCCATACTAGGATTCCATGTAACAATGGATGGATATGGAAGATAAACTACGTAACACCCCGAGATTTTATGAAAAATATTCTTTTTAATTTCATTAATGTCTTGTGTTGTACGCTACACCAAAAGGATATTTCACAACACCCATCCTTGACTTGCCTTTCATTACACTCAATCGCGACCTTCCTTGATAGCGTGTGTAGTACGCAATACCGAGTTTCACTAAACAACGATATGCTATTAAAATATTATTAAAACTAGCTGTTATGAATAGTAATAACCACTTTTTGAAATTTTTTAAATTTTATTTTTCAAAATGGACTTCATTTTTAGATTCGGAATATTAAAATTAGCTTAGGGTAAAATTTTGGTACTTTTCGGATAACTTTCATATTCTGATGAATAGTGAAAATTACTAAATTTTAATTAAAAACAACTTTTTAATAGAAATAATTAATAGTGATATATTATTAATTTGAGTGGTTTTAAAGTATATTTAGAATATATTTTTACAATTTAATACAATTTTGGTCATTGGATGTAATTTCACATTTAAACCAGACATAAACAAGTGTCAATCTTTTGATAGTTATTATCTCTTAAAAACACGTTATTTGTTTTGACGACGGGAATTAATTTTTAAATTAATTAATGTAACTGATATGTTTTTAATTTGATAAAATAGTCATCATTTTTGAATTCATAATATCAAATATAGCTTAGGCCTAATTTTTGGTATTTTTCTGGAAACTTTCATTTTTTGATGAATAGTGAAACCACTAAGTGGTAGTTAAAAAACTGAATTTTTCATAAAACATAATTTTCCTGCTTCTGTGAGTGGGATTTCAAAAATCCGAGAGACACGGTTAATATCAAGGACTAAAATTTGGTTCAATGAGATGAAAATAATTTTTGGTGAATAGTAACTTTTGACTTTTTTTACCACGGTTAAAAGTAAATAGGGTAATTAAGGGTAAAGATGATATTATTATTACCCTAACACATGTCCTAATTCTATTGGATAAGTGTAATTAGACCAAAAACAAACTTAGGAATAAAATATGACCATTTAGGCCCACTTGGATTAGATTAGGACATTTATTATTAATTTATTTAAAGAAGGGTTAAAAGAGTTAAAATCAAAGTTTATTTACTAAAACATTTTTAATATGGGGTTATACATAAGATAAATTCGACTATAAATATTACATAGAAAGATAAAAATATTTCCTATATAATGGTAATTTATTTGTAATTTTTAGACATTAAATAATTTAATATATTTATGACACAACGATGATGTAGTAATTATCTTATTAATGAAATATTGTCATAATTGATGTTATAAATAGCAAAATAAATATAATTTGAGACTTTTTATGAATTCCACTAATTTTATAGGTTAATATGACATGTTATTATTTATTTAATTAACTTTTTTCTAACTTATCCTTCTGTTATGAGTTTCAGAAAAATCAATTACTAAATAGTGTCAAAATTGACATAAAATAGTTTTTAAAACAAATATTATATTATTAATTGTTATTTTATACCTAAAAATCTAAGGTTTGGCGAAATGACTTAGATAAGGTTATATATATTAATAATAAACAATTTGGGGTTCGTTTGGATTCTTATAGTAAGTTTATTAACTTTATAGTGTAAGAACACAAGAAGACACGGTAAAAGTAAAATTATTTAACTTAATGTTAAATCTAAATGATAAGGTTAAAATAGGAACCTAAACTTGTCTAAATTCTATTGTATGAGATTATTTCGACCCATCCCCACCTTAGCCTCGAAATAAATAAATTTGGAACTATTTAAAACCGAACATGACTTTATAATAAAATAATATTTTTAGTTATTCCAAAGGTTCCCCTCTCCTCCCTTATAAAAGGACACCTCCTCCCTCTCTTCCTCACACAACATTGAGCCTTCAAGCTCAGCCAACCGCTGACAAATTCTCTTCTCCACTTTCCTAGCAACATCCTAGTGGTTCTGTCTTCCTCAAAGACCAATTTTAGTGCCCTACGATGAGGTCTCAAAGTGGCGCTTCAAAGAAGAGGTAATTTCCGTTACCGATTCTTTCACCTTTATTTCTTCTTCCACTTCTTCTTCTTAGGTTGTTTCAATATGAAGTAATAACATCAGTATCACTCATATACTGATATGTTATTATAAGTATGAAACAATCCTATTTCACCATCTATCCATCCTACGAAAAACGAAATCACCGCGCGTGCGTACGTACGGAATACCGTCTCCACGCCGTGGTGAAATCTATTTTCCACCACCACCTTACTTGGATGGGTATAATGGTGTAAATAATAACTATATATTATTATTTTAAAGTGATATTGATTCTGAAATAGTATAAATACACTCCAATACAGTTCCACGATAATGAGAACGATATCATCGCTCGTGCGTACGTACGGACTACCGTCTCCACGACGCGATGAAATTCATTCTCCACTTTAACCATTCATGAATGATTATAAAGTATATATAATAAGTAATCATGAAATATATGACATAATAATGATACTGGATTTATTTGAATATATATGTATGTAATCTACTTAATTCCGTTCAACTCAATAAGGAAACGAAAACAATGTTCATGCGTACGTACGGCCTACCGTCTCCATGAACGGTGTATTTCTTTCCATTTACTGATTTATTATATATATTCTGAATATATATATATATCATGTTTTATATTCTGGAATTACGTAATCATTATCTGAGTAATCATATGAATAATTACAAGTCAAAACACGGACGACAAATGAAACAATTTTACCCAAAACGCTCTTTAACACAGAATTTACAAAAGAACGGGTAATATAAAGTCATAAGTGAACCATATATGATATCATAACAATGAATATGATTCTGTAATAAGTCAATGACATTATTTAAATCATTATACATGACGTTCGGACACTTACGAAGCAAATCGGACCTAAGGTAAGGGAAATATCACAATCTCATTTTTATCCGAGATTGTTTATACTTTATTATTTACTGGGGTGTATTGTATCATCCACATCCATGTTCCCTCAATATGTAATATTGTTTCCATCCACTTACAATAGTTTAAATCCAATTTTACCCTTCGGTGAGTTTTTAGTAAAGAATATGAAAGGAATCTTTTGTTGTTTTTCGTACGAGGTACTTTTTGACTTTTCCGACAAAAGTACGAAGAATGTTTTTTTTAACTTATACGGCATGAATGGATTTTTAAAACATTATTTCCAAGAAGCTTACTTTACAAGTTTTCAAGATTATTTTTAATCAACTTCTTTTTGTACGACATGTTAAGAAAGGAAAAGTGTTTTTGAAGAAGAAAGGATATTTTCCTCAAGAATGGAGTTCAAGTGTTTTATCAAAATTATTTTCCATCTAAGATAATAAAGAGTTCTGCTTTTATCCCTATTATTACATTGATTTGATTATATTGTGATGGAATTATTTTTATGAATTCCTTTATCTTATATGAATTGTTTTATGATGTCATGATTTTTAAGATTCCCATTTGTATTACATGGGTTATGAAATGATGTATGATTTATGATTTTGTGGAACACATAAGAATGGTATCATTATGAGATGGGTGGGACCTATATCTCCCTCCAATGCATTGGGTAAAGATTTTATATCTCATGAGATAGACATGGCTGGAATGGTTGGTTATACCGGTTCAGTGAAACAGGACTGAAACGAGGGTGACTCGGTTCAGAAAGGGACTTTGTCCACTAAGATAGTCTTGGCAATGAGTCTTGACTAAAAAGAAATGATTCTCTATGATTATGTGTGCATGACACAAAGTTTAATGTTTTAAGTTATGATTATTGTGATTACATTTCACTGCCATGAGTTATCCTAGGTTATGAAATTATGATCTCTTTTACAGGTTAAGATTTCCAAAAGTTATGTGCTTATGTATATGATGTGATTGATATTTCTTTTTTTTACCCTTACTGAGCATTTGAGCTCACCCTTTTATGTTTACTTTTCCCCAGGATATAAAGAAAGGTTTTAGGTATAAAAAAAAGGAATATCTTTATGGGAGATGTTGAAGATCTTTCACCAGGATTAGAAGATTATATTCTGAGTTTCCAAAGACACTAAACTATTACGATCCTTGTGTGTGTGTTTATGTTATGTACTAAGTATTCCGCAAATGTAATGTAATGTCAATGTACATCAAGCTTCGGGTCTCTACAGTTGGTATTAGAGGAAAGGTTTAGTCAACCTTTGGAAACTAGGATGCTGAAACGTTAGTAAGATCCCTAGAGATATTTCTAAGGTATGTCTAGGGATGTCCCTAAGGATAATTATACGTATAGGATATAGTCCTAGAACTATGGTAACGATATTAGATTAAACCAAAGATGTTAGATATTGAAGTTACTCCCCCTTTATTATGATTTTTTCCTCTCACACTATTCTTTTTGGGTTTTAGAAAATGGCTGGAAACAAGATGATACACGATAATGGAGGATATGATGGAAAATGGAATGATATTATTCATGAGAAACCAAATGAAATGGGATTTGGAAGTCAAAACATCATTATTATTCTGAATCAGCAATCTCATAATATGATCAATAAAGTAAAATTTGGTAAGTTTCCTGACTCGACTAATAAGAGAAAGATGGATTTTCATGATGATCATAGAGGAAAGAAAGTTCAATTTCCCCTATGTAAATCATGTGGGAAGAGGCATCAAGGAGAATGTTTCAAAGGAACTGGAAGATGCTTTGGGTGTGGAAAATATGGACACAAAGCCAATAAGTGAAAAGGAAAAGGTTCAGTTAACACCAGAGATGATGATAATGGTATTTCTACGACATCAACAATGGTTAAATGTTTTAAATTTGGAATGTACGGGCATTATGCAAACCAATTCCCTAAGGGAAAGTCTCATGAAGAGAATCAGTATGGTCGTATGGGTAGTATTTATGTGGATGATGATGAAGAGACTACAAATGATATGTGAGATGAAAGAATTGTTGAAGCTTGGTCAATGGTTTAAGAATGTAGTGGAATGATTACATGTTTATCATGTGTAATGTTGTATAAGTAATCTCATGGTACTATGGAATAAAGAGACATCTAAGGATTGTTACACTGTTGTCTTTCCTTGAGTTTTGAAAGTGTATGATTAATGTTACCAGTATTCATGAAAGGTTATTCAGATATTTTTGGAATGTAGATGATATGCGCATAATGAAGGGATAAGGAGAAAATTAAATGTTTGATAGTATTCATGAGCTCATGATTGATATAAGGAGAAGGTTATACCATGGTTTTAGTATATAGAATTTTTGGATTTTGGTATGTGGAAAAAGTTAAATTTTGACAGCATTCATGTTTTCACTAATATTTAATGGATATTCATTTTTCAAGAGAATAAATCATTAAGGTATTCACATGATTGGAATGTGACCAACAAGATATATGGGGGATAAATGATGGTATTCACATGCTTGGTTGACGACATTTCAAGTTATCGTTTTCTTTATACTATGAGCATGGACCGAAGTATTTTAGATAAGCCTAACGATTGGAATGGATTATGTTGGACATAAGTTAGTATTATTTGTTTTTTTTTATATTATTGATGGGATGTTATAGTAATATATCTTTAGAAAAAGGACAACCTGCAGGACGGGCGACAGCCCATCGCGTCGGACAAGGCCGCGGGAATCGAACCCACAACTGAAGTGCGACTGGCCTTTATCGCCTACCACTGGCCTACAAGAAGTCCATGTATAGTAGAAACTAGTTTTATTTTATTATGCGGTATGATATATGAAGTATAGGTTCATTCTTGGAATCGTATATGATTAACCTCACCATAGATGGACTTATGTATATTTGACAACTTTTGCTAACCTTTTGTTTGAAACAGATGGAATGACCCATAATTCTATCACAGGATCAATTAACACTTAATGAATAACAAATTCAACTTCATTTCTTTAAGAGATTTAGAGGAAATTTTTCAAAGTACGAACAATAGTGAGATTGTACCAAAATAAAGTAAATATTTATTCTAATTCAAATTCTTCAACTTTAGGGAAATGATTTTGAAAACCAAAAATGTTGTCCTAGTGATCTTATATCTGATGAATCAGATGGTACCCTAGATCATCACAAATTTATGGCTTTGTGATTGTGGGATTTTTCATAGCCATGTTCTCTACCACTCTTCATCAGAACTTGATGGTTAGATTTTTCTTCCATATCCATATTTTCACCTATTTCCTTCTACGTGGAAACCCAGTGATGAGTTAATTTGGGTAACCGTTACATTTCATACTTTAGTTTTTAAAGACATGTTTTGGTATTCCTTTTTACAATGTGGTTTTATATTAAACAAACTTTCGAGTAGTAAACCATTTATAACCCCAACGAATTTCGAGGGCGAAATTCATTTTAAGGGGGGTAGAATGTAACACCCAGAGATTTTATGAAAAATATTCTTTTTAATTTCATTAATTTCTTGTGTTGTACGCTACACCAAAAGGAGCTTGCACAACATGCATCCTTGACTTGCCTTTCATTACACGCAATCGCGACCTTCCTTGATAGCGTGGGTAGTACGCAATACCGAGTTTCACTAAACAACGATATGCTATTAAAATATTATTAAAACTAGACGTTATGAATAGTAATAACCACTTTTTGAAATTTTGAAAATTTTATTTTTCAAAATGGACTTCATTTTTGGATTCGGAATATTAAAATTAGCTTAGGGTAAAATTTTGGTACTTTTCGGATAACTTTCATATTCTGATGAATAGTGAAAATTACTAAATTTTAATTAAAAACAACTTTTTTAATAGAAATAATTAATAGTGATAAATTATTAATTTGAGTGGTTTTAAAGTATATTTAGAATATATTTTTACAATTTAATACAATTTTGGTCATTGGATTTAATTTCACATTTAAACCAGACATAAACAAGTGTCAATCTTTTGATTTATTATCTCTTAAAAACACGCTATTTGTTTTGACGACGGGAATTAATTTTTAAATTAATTAATGTAACTGATATGTTTTGAATTTGATAAAATAGACATTATTTTTGAATTCATAATATCAAATATACCTTATGCCTAATTTTTTGTATTTTTCTGGAAACTTTCATTTTTTGATGAATAGTGAAACCACTAAGTGGTAGTTAAAAAAACTGAATTTTTCATAAAACTTAATTTTCCCGCTTCGGTGAGTGGAATTTCGAAAATCCGAGAGACACGGTTAATATCAAGGACTATAATGTGGTTCAATGAGATGAAAATAATTTTTGGTGAATAGTAACTTTTGACTTTTTTTTACCACAGTTAAAAGTAAATAGGGTAATTAAGGGTAAAGATGATATTATTATTACCCTAACACATGTCCTAATTCTATTGGATAAGTGTAATTCGACCAAAAACAAAAATAGGAATAAAATATGACCATTTAGCCCCACATGGATTAGATTAGGACATTTATTATTAATTTATTTAAAGAAGGGTTAAAAGAGTTAAAATCAAAGTTTATTTACTAAAACATTTTTAATATGGGGTTATACATAAGATAAATTCGACTATAAATATTCATTAGAAATCTAAAAAGATTTCCTACATAATGGTATTTTATTTGGAATTTCAATACATTAAATAATGTAATTTATTTATGACACAACGATGATGCAGTAATTATCTTATTAATGAAATATTGACATAATTGATGTTATAAATACCAAAATAAATATAATTTAAGACTTTTTATGAATACCACTAATTTTCTAGGTTAATATGACATTTTAGTATTGATTTAATTAACTTTGTTCGAACTTATCATTCTGTTATGAGTTTCAAAAAAATCAATTACTAAATAGTGTCAAAATTGACATAAAATAGTTTTTAAAACAAATATTATATTATTAATTGTTATTTTATTCATAAAAATATAAGAATCGGCCAAATGACGTAGATAAGGTTATATATTTTAATAATAAACAATTTGGGGTTCTTTGGGCTTCTTATAGTAAGTTTATTAACCTTATAGTGTAAGAACACAAGAAGACACGGTAAAAGTCAAATTATTTAACTTAATGTTAAATCTAAATGATAAGGTTAAAATATGAACCTAAACTTGTCTAAATTCTATTGGATGAGCGGATTTCGACCCATCCCCGCCTTAGACTAGAAATAAATCAATTTGGAGCTATTTAAAACCGAACTTGACTTTATAATAAAATAATATTTTAGTTATTCCAAAGGTGCCCCTCTCCTCCCTTATAAAAGGACACCTCCTCCCTCTCTTCCTCACACAACTCTGAGCCTTCAAGATTGTCCAATACCCTACTAAATTCTCTTCTCCACTTCCCTAGAAACATCCTAGAGGTTATGGTCTTCCTCAATGACCAATTTTAGTGCCCTAAGATGAGGTCTCAAAGAGGCGCTTCAAAGAAGACGTAATTTCCGTTACCGATTCTTTCACCTTTATTTCTTCTTCCACTTCTTCTTAGGTTGTTTCATTATGAAGTAATAATATCACTATCACTCATATACTGATATGTTATTATAAGTATGAAACAATCCTATTTCACCATCTATCCATCCTACGGAAAACGAAATCACCACGCGTGCGTACGTACGAAATACCGTCTCCACGCCGTGGTGAAATCTATTTTCCACCACCACCTTACTTGGATGGGTATAATGGTGTAAATAATAACTATATATTATTATTTTAAAGTGATATTTATTATGAAATAGTATACATACACTCCAATACAGTTCCACGATCATGAGAACGATATCATCGCTCGTGCGTACGTACGGACTACCGTCTCCACGGCGCGATTAAATTCATTCTCCACTTTAACCATTCATGAATGATTATAAAGTATATATAATAAGCAATCATGAAATATATGACATAATAATGACACTGGATTTATGTGTATATATATTTATTTCATCTACTTAATTCCGTTCAACTCAATAAGGAAACGAAAACAGCGTTCATGCATACGTACGACCTACCGTCTCCATGAACAGTGTATTTCTTTCCATTTACTGATTTATTATATATATTCTGAATATATATATATATAAATCATGTTTTATATTCTGTAATTAAGTAATCATGATCTAAGTAATCATATGAATAATTACAAGTCAGAACACGGACGACAAATGAAACAATTTTACCCAAAACGCTCTTTAACATGGAATTTACAAAAGAACGGGTAATATAAAGTCATAAGTGAACCATATATGATATCATAACAATGAATATGATTCTGTAATAAGTCAATGACATTATTTAAATCATTATACAGGAGGTTTGGACACTTACGAAGCAAATTGGACCTAAGGTAATGGAAATATCACAATCTCATTTTTATCCGAGATTGTTTATACTTTAGTATTTACTGGGGTGTATTGTATCATCCACATCCATGTTATCTTAATATGTAATATTGTTTCCATCCACTTACAATAGTTTAAATCCAATTTTACCCTTCGGTGAGTTTTTAGTAAGGAATATGAAAGGAATCTTTTGTCGTTTTTCGTACGAGGTACTTTTTGACTTTTCCGACAAAAGTACGAAGAATGTTTTTTTAACTTATACGGCATGAATGTATTTTTAAAACATTATTTCCAAGAAGCTTACTTTACAAGTTTTCGAATTTATTTTTAATCAACTTCTTTTTGTACGACATGTTACGAAAGGAAAAGTGTTTTTGAAAAAGAAATGATAATTTCCTCAATAATGGAGTTCAAGTGTTTTATCAAAATTATTTTCCATCTAAGATAATAAAGGGTTCTGTTTTTATCCCTATTATTACATTGATTTGATTATGTTGTTATGGAATTATTTTTATGAATTCCGTTATCTTATATGAATTGTTTTATGATGTCATGATGTTTAAGATTCCCATTTGTATTACATGGGTTATGCAATGATGTATGATTTATGATTTTGTGGCACACATAAGAATGGTATCATTATGAGATGGGTGGGAACTATATCTCCCTCCAATGCATTGGGTAATGATTTTATATCTCATGAGATAGACAAGGCTGGAATGGTAGGTTATAACGGTTCAGTGAAACATGACTGAAACGAGGGTGACTCGGTTTAGAAAGGGACTTTTTCCACTAAGATAGTCTTGGCAATGAGTCTTGACTAACAAGAAATGATTCTCTATGATTATGTGTGCATGCCACAAAGTTTAATGTTTTATGTTATGATTATTGTGATTACATTTCACTACCATGAGTTATCCTAGGTTATGAAATTATGATCTCTTTTACAGGTTAAGATTTACAAAAGTTATGTGCTTATGTATATGATGTGATTGATATTTCTTTTGTTTACCCTTACTGAGAATTTCAGCACACCCTTTTATGTTTACTTTTCCCCAGGACATAAAGTACGATTTTAGGTATAAAAAAAATGAAGATCTTTATGGGAGATGTTGAAGATCTTTCCGCAAATGTAATGTAATTTCAATGTACGTCAAGCTTTGGGTCTCTACAAACTAACTGTCAAGTTCTGATGGAGAGTGATAGAAAACATGATCATGAGAAAGTTAACAACAAGAAAACCAAAAACCTCTAATGGGATAAATAGTCATTACATTCCTAGTAGGAAATGTAAATGGACAACGTTTTTTTAAGTTCCATTTCATAAAGTTGAGGAATTTATTTATGAGATTGACAAAGAACACAAAGAGATATACTTACTTTTTAATTATAGTGTAATCCTTTAATAAATATCTACCACTAAATCATCTTTTTTTTAAACGATGAGTACTCAAGATGACTTGGTCACACCTAAAGCACTAGAATCAACTTCTAGAGAATCATGTGAACCACTAAGAATAAAATATATATTTAATTTGTCTTTAGAGATTAACCAAAACCAAAATGGTTAGTAAAAGATTAGATAATCCCCAAAAAGGATAGTCCTTTAGAGAAAGAAATACTAATATTAATTTCTAAAATTAAACCAATAATACTCAAAGTTTGATAAATACCATTCAATAAACAATTGTCCTTAAAATCCTTCAATATAATCTTAAATATTATTGAAACCCAAAACATAGAATAATTTTATAACTTAGTCTTCCACGTTATATTGTATCTCCAAATAACATCGACTACTCTTAAGGTCACATACTTAAAGTAATTAACCTAAACACATATTCTATATAATAGATTAATCATTTCCATAAATAACCCAAATCTCTATAAATCCTCAAAAATAACTTAGACAAAAATACACCATTACTCCTTAAATAAAATCTCATAGTATTCTATTTTCTTTAGGCATATAGTGTTCCCAGTAGATAAAACATCTTCCAAAATAACATTTATCACTTAATCACCAAACAATTTTCATATATTATGGATATAAATTTGATAAGTAATAATATCCCAAATCAAATTATTATTGATCAAAAAAATAATTTAACTAAAACGAATTATTCACACTAACTAGGGACTACATGTAGTCAAGTGGCAGGCGATAAATCCGAATCGGACTCTGGTTGTGGGTTCAATTCCTGCTGCGTTTGCCGACGCGACCAGTTGTCACACGATATGTGTGATGTACTTTTTAAAAATATATATTTTATAACATTACCAAAATGAGAAAAATTCATCAAAATAACCATAACATAATTTCACCACAAATGTTATCTCATACCTCACATTTTCATCCCAAAATTTAATAACTTGTAATTACCTCAAATTCAAGGATCATATAAACACAAATGGTTATTTATAACTATAATATAAAAGAAAATTCATCCAAAAATATAATTTTCACATAAAAAACTATAGTGTTACACATATAAGAGAAAAGTATTTCAATGTAATCCCATCAACAAAGAGCACTAATAATTTTAAACATTTCTCCATCTATTTATTTCCACATAGGTTCTTCCTTCACCAAGAGGTTATCCTAAATAACATGTAATTCACTCGGGTAATGCCTAGGTCAACTACATTTATGGAAAATTACTATAAATGGATTGTTGGGATCATATTTATTTTCTTCCATAGTACTCTTCATTTTCCTCTACAATTCTTAACATTATGGTGTTATTTCCCACACATAAATCATTTCTTTATTCCATTGACACACTTTTCGAGGTGTCTCCTTCCACATTCCCTCCATGATGAAAATTGATCTTTCTTTTCTCCACGGTCTCCACTACTGGATCTCTTATCATTCACAGCCTTTCCCTTTATTATTGAGTCTGGGAGTTGGTTAATATATATTTTCTTGATCATATTTTTGGAAAATTGATTTGGAATTAACACGATATCTTTTAAACCTATCAACAATAAATTTATTTGGTCATTTCCACCACCATTCCAACCTTGTACATCCTGTTCAATGTTACAATGACTTCCTTGGAATCCAACCATTGACTAACACAAGAAAGCATAATGTGAGTCATAAAATCATTTATATAATACCATAACATTTTAAGTTCAATCTAAAACACCTTAGGATTAACCAAGATTATTTATTCTCATCTTATATTAAAATCCATCAAATTGGTTTGTAAGTAAAATGTGAATTATCCTAAACATATCCCCCAGGAGTGTCATAACCATGAGTGCAGAAAGGACCGCTGTCATGTACTAGGATACCTCGGGTCAAGTGCAATACTCCTTGTAGGAGTTTTCATACCTAGGTACATCTATGCCAGAGACGCCTCTAAAATATCGTATCAAGACTGGGATGTATTGTTAGAAAAACCACATAATATTTACATTACCAAAAAATTTGGATGTTCTTCTATACTAATCCTCAATGGTTATCTTAGGGTAGTGTTTCCTAATTAGAGATTTTTTTTTCTAAATCTATCTTCCAAAGTTTTTACTAAACATCCTCTAATACCAGTAGTGATGCCCCGACTCCAATTACCTAAAATTGGTGCATTATTACATAACATTGGAATGATACAAGGAATAATGTCTCAAAAAACAAATCAGTTTAGTAGCCTTGGAAGTACTAGATGCATACATAATTATTACATTACTTCATGAAATAAAAAAACAACAAAATTGTGTCCCCTTTGAACATTTTTATATCCTTTAGCCAATTCCTACAGTTAAATCCTAATATACTTATTTGCATCCTAGAAATAATAAATCATAAGAAAGGGGTAAGCTCAGATGCTCAGTAAGAATAACAATATAGGTGAAGCTGTCATAAATAAGAAAAAACATTTTAGGTAATGTATAATAATAGAACACAATCCTTTTAAACTTAAACTTCAACATAATATGGAAAATATAAATCAAATAATTCCATTTACTTATTCTTATGGATATTATACTATTCGAATAATAACATGTAATATCAATATCCAATTTAATAATGATGGAATGTATAATTTCAGACATCATAATCACATAGTCAAGGCCTTGTTCCAAGACTACAAATAAGATTTTGTCGAAGCCTTCCGCCAAGACACTACTTTGTCTCGTGAGACCTACCGATTCATCGAGGAGCTATAACGGGATCCACCCGTCACATACTAAGTCCAATTCATTCCTCATATGAAAGGGTAAAACATAATCTAAACATTCGTACTAAAAATATCATATGAAATGTTAATACTTTAACCGTAAACCATGAATGGTATAAAAATAGCACATCCACAGTAAAAAATAACTCATTAAATACAATATAGAATATTTTATTATAATAAATTAACCTCAATCAAGAATAATTAATGATATTGGAAAATATTAAAATAATCATCAAAACTATTTGAGAGAAATATCCTTCTTTTTCTTGAAAACATTTAAAAGTATCACTATTTATCAAGAAGCTGTTTAAAATAGTTTTTTTAGTCAAAGTTTCCCATAACACATTGAAACATTTAAAAGGAATTTTAATTTTAAAGCATTAATGTCCATGTAATAAATCCTTAAAACCATTTTTCAAACATGGAAATTAATGAGAAATATTTAGAAGAATAAATTTTTAAAACTTTTAAAATGATATTTTAGTTAGAGTTCATAACCAGATGAACACTTGAATACAAATATTTGTGGTAATAAAAACTTAATAATATCACGATAATAAATGGATTCCTGATATATTATGGTAAAGTACAGTATATACACCAAATATATGTGAATTGGTGCATGACAACAAAAAAGTCTCAAGGGAATGTAAGTTGAGATGAAATACCTTATAAAGACTGTATCCTTAAGTTAAGGATAAATCAATGACATAATTTTGTGTGAAAAAATATAAATACACTAAGTATGATTGGATATTCAATTTAAAACAATCAGATTACATTCACACATATTCTTGTAACAAAAACACCAATAAATTGGATGTTTAACTCAATGAATTAAAATTGAGTTAAGATTACTCTTATCAAGTTCATATCGATGACTTGATAACTTATCAATGGAGTTATTATGGGTATTAAAAGAATAACCACACAAAGGGGAGTGTAAATTAAAACAAAAATAAATAAATATTGATTTCATTTATAATTTTGGAGTAAAATAATCAATGATGTTTGCATAAAACCCAATGACTGGAAATCAAAATCAGAAATTCCCTTACCAATTTGGTGACTTATGAAACATACACCCCATAAAATAAGGATAATACTATACTGATTTAAATACTCATAAATTAAATTATATTACATAAGGAATACAATCATTGGTAGTATATACACCACACAAAAATAAATAGTGGCAATATAGCATGAATCTCAAAGAAATAAGAAGTGAGATGAAAACCCCTTACCATGTTGTAATAAATGGATTTGTATGAAAAAAAGTTAATAACCAACAAATGAATCATAGAGTGCCATGAATATAAATATAATCGTGATAATATATATAAACTTTCAGTACACAATACACCACATGCAATAATTAAGTGGAAAACAATAGAAATCTCACAAATTAAAAGTGAGATAAGAAACCCCTTACCATGTACTTTTCCTTAGTATAGGGTAGTTTAAACTCATGTATAATGGTTAAATAATTGTTATTAAATTATAAAATAACAAAATATATATATATTATATCATATACGATCTTCTAATATTGATTGGTTAATAATATTTCAGTAGTATCATCATTTCGAGTGTTAACTAATAAGTTTTCCATTATATGCTTGGTTATGTAAGCCATGTTTGTTATGGATATGATGTAATTGATTCATATAAAGATTTATATTATGTTCATAAACATTATTCTTAATCATAAAATGAAAATTACTCTTGAATGCTTATGATGGGGAATGAATTTCATTGCGTTCATGGAGACGGTAATCCGCACATACGCACGAGCGACACTATCATTATATTGATGGTGAAATATTATGTAATTGGATGGTATATCAAATATAAATAATCAATATCAGGTTATATTTATTTTTTATATCAATTATACTCATTATTATACCCATCCAAATAATGAAGTGTTTGAATAACAAACTACACTACGACGTGGAGATGGTAGGCCATACGTACGCAGGTATGGTGACTTTGTCATTTATAAGAGGGATAGAATAATGAATATGGTTGAACCATATTTATAATAAAATCACAGTCTATAGAGGGTACTATATTTATTATTTTTTGTATGGAAACAAAAAAAAATAAAGAGGAAGTGTAAGAAGAAAAGAACTTGAAAGAGGGTGGTGAAATTATTACCTCTTCCTCAGGTATTTAATTTTGAGTTGATCAAAAGGGCTCATTAGGTTGGATTTATGATCAAATTAAGGACTCTAGGTGGATTTTAGGGAATATGGGAGGATATTTGGGCCATGTTTTACTGAGCCAAATGGATTTTCTGGTGTGAAATTAAGAGAAGTGGAAGTACCCTTTTATAAGAAATGTTAGGGTCAGTTTAGGAAAACCTCGAAATAATATTTTATAATAAAATCATTTTCAGTTTCTAATGGTTCCCAAATGATTTTTTAGAAGATAAGGGGGGAAGGGTCAAAAAAATCTCAACAATAGGTTTTATATAAGTTTTGTTTACCATTTTAACCTTGTCATTTAGATTTTACTCTTTGTTAAATAGTTTAACTTTAACCATGTCTTCTTGTATTCTTACACTATATGGTTAATAAACCTACTCTAAACTTCAAAGAGAAACTCAGGTGGTTCACTAATGACATATATAATATTATTTAAGCCCTTTGGCCTAACCTTATTTTTTTAGAAACATTATATCATCCAATAATATAGTATTTGTTTTAAAAACTCATTTATTTCAATTTTCACATTATTTAGTATTCGGTTATTATGAAAACCATAAAGCATGATTACTTAGAATTTTTTCTTCTGATAAACCCTTAAATTTCATATTAACCTTTAAAATTATATTAATTCCTCAAAAGTCTCAAATTACATTTCTTCAGATATTTATAATATCAATCACTTTAATCTTTCATTAATTAGGTAATTACTGCATCATCATTGTGTAAAAAATAAATTTAATTATTTAATTTCTAAAATTTATAAATAAAATATCATTATGTATGAAACATTTTTATATTTCTTAATGAATATTTATAGTCTATTTTAGCTTATCTACAACCCTATATTAAAAATGGTTTAGTTATTAAACTTTGAATTTTACTCTTTTAACTCTTCTTTAAATAAAATAATAATAAATTTCCTAATATAATCCAAGTGGACCAAAGAGGATCATATTTTATTCCTAATGTTTTTTTAGGTTTAATTACACTTATAATATATCATTAGGACTTGTTTGGGGGTAATAATAATATCATTTTTACCCTTATTTTCCCTATTTACTTTTAAACGTGGTAAATAAAAGTCAAAAGTTACTATTCACCAAAAATTATTTTAATATGATTGAACAACATTTTAATTATTGATGTCAACATTGCCTCTCGTATTTTGTAAATTCAAGTCAAAAAAGCAGTAAAATTATGTTTTATGCAAATTTGCAAATGCTCTTAGAAGGTGGGTAAAAGACGGTAAAAAGTTCAATAAAATTTTATACATCTAATTTTATTATAAAATGACTCCAATGAATTAAATTGAACTTATATAGGTATTATATATCTATTTTCACTTAAAATAAATTTAAATAAAAATAATAATTAATTATGAAAAATGTCGGTTTTAAACTATGAAGTAGTGTTTTTCACCATAAATTATTTCTATTAAAAAAGTTTTTTTCAATTAAAATTTAGTAATTTTTAGTATTCATCAAAATATGAAAGTTATCAGAAAAGTACCAAAAATTAATTCAAAATAAATTTTTATGTCTTTATTCTAAAGAAGAATTTAATTTCATTAAATTTAATGTATAAAAGTGCCAAATATTGGTTTTAAAAATTATTTTTCATTATATGGTAATAAAATTTTATTTTTTGAAAAATTCTTATTTTATCTAAAAAAATGAATTTGTTCTTATATTATGTCTAAGAAACACATAATATGGATTCTAAAATTACAGGGAGTATATAAAATTAAAAATTCAATTAGAACTATTCATAACTACTTTTGAACAACTAGTTTGGTAGGTAGTGGGTGCTCAAACTCGGTGTTGCGAGTAGCGCAAGCTATTGAATTAATTTAAAGAAAATAACATAATATTAAATCTTGGGATGTTATAATTATTCACATATGTTTTCACAAATGAGAAATATTAAATCTCTATAAGATAATTTACTAATCACATCCTTTTTCTTTCTTAATCGTCTACTATGTATAACCATAATTTTTTTCTCATGCCTTTCCAAAATAGAACTCTAGATTTCCATCTATTGATTGATGGGTGTTCACCAAGATGGAAAACATAAATTTATCAGGGAATTTATTTCCCTAACCGCATACCAAATATCTATATGATGTAAACAAAAAAATCTCTAATCTTCATTATAGTGTATTTACCTAGAAATTTACTAAATATTTTTGCATTCAAATTTATAATCCACCAGTATATCTTATTTCAATTACTGATTGAATTGTGAATGTTTTCCTGCTATTATTCCATTTGAAAAAGATATAAAACCCATTTTATTTATCTTGTTTATTTATAATATGATGATTATATATTTATGTAATGCACAAACATTAGGATCATGATTAGTGGGGTTCTATATTTCCCGCTAATGAATACATTTAGTTTATATCTCATGATATAGTGAAGCATTGACATAATTTGTTTTTTCATATAGGTATGGGTATAATGTGTTTTCTTATATGGTTTACTTATCCTTATGTTTTATCCACCTTTATAAGTTTCTTTTAATTTAAATCTATGTTTCATTCCATGTTTATGCATCTTTTAAATGATTTGATAACATTTTATATTATGGCATGCCTTTTTCCAATAACATATTATATATGTATTGTTGGGTATAACATTATCATGTATCATGATAATAACTATATGCTCATATTTTTATCACTTTTAATAATTGATTATTATCACTTTTTGACCCTTACTGATAATCTAAGCTCACATCTTTCTTATTCTTACTTTCCCCCAGGTATGAAAAAAGTAATATGTATGATGTTTCTAGATATTTATCATCTTTTAAAATTTTATAGAAGGTATTGATGACTTTTTATGGATTAATATGTTATTTTATAGAGGTAAAATGTCTATTAGTTTAAAATACATGAGTTTTCTTAGTTAATTTTTTTCTTAATTCTCTAAAACAATAAACCTAGAAGATCGTAGGAATGTATTATAATGATATATTATCATATTTAAAGTAATTATGAGATAGTAACAACCATGGGGTTTTATAGACGCATCCAAAAAAGTATTTTACAATGTGTAGTTGGATATACAGATCATGTAACATGTGAAAAATCACAGAAGATACATAATGATAATATACGCATGTAGTGTGGTTAAATTTTTCAATAATTAAATCTAGATAAAAACTAAAATATTTCTATTTTTAATTATAAAAAATAGTACTTCACATGAATTTTAATCAGTAATTGTTGTGTGTATTTCTAGCATAACGCATATAAGTACATAATGTGAAGAATATGTTTCCTGAATCGTGAAATGACACATCGTGCATACCTGACATGCCAGGAGGGAATACGCCATGTAAGTACACATTAAACAAAAAGGAAAACAGACAATGAGACTCGCATAATGTGTCAAGTGGAAGAAAGAGCTGTGTAAAAATTAAAATCAATAATTAGATTTTAGTTGATACTAAATGCATACACGGTATTGCCTCTAGTATACACAAAGTGATTATATTAATTTACATTGAGGGATTAAATCTAATAAGAAACAAAACATGATGTGTGGATTTGTTCGTATGTTATATGAACTTAATTATTTTAAATTAAATAAAAATTATAAATAATTTGTATAATTTATTAAAAATAATAAAAGTTGGTAATCTTATCTTATATCAAGGAAAGATTAAAAGTAATATTAAGATATAAAATTGAGCAACTAATTAGTAGATAAATTCATTTATTATAGTAAATCTTTCTTATTTATAATGAAAACAATTTAATGATAGAAATACTAAATGAGTATTCATTGCAAGTTTTGATTGATCAATATCTAGATTAACTTGTGTACTTGTTGATATTATTTAATTAAACTATTTATTGAATAGTTTTTACAATAATTTTTTAATAATTTAAATTTTATTATTTTTTAATCATACCTATCTCTTTTATTATGTATGGTTCTATATATGAAAAGATTATATTATATAACATTAAACCCTATATACCCTTTACTTGTAACGCCCCGAACCTATAATCCCAGAGTCGATGAATTATTTTAATACATTTTCATAATTACAAGAAATCAAGTCCCAAAAGACTGATCAGTTTACTATTCATGGAAAATAGATTACATGCATGAACGTTACATTACACATTAGAAAATAAAACACAACATAAATGATCCTTCGAGAATGTCATTAATCCCCTAGCTTAACCCTGCTTATCAATCATAACACACTTCTTGGAATCCTGGGAAAATTAAAACATAGAAAGGGGTGAGCTCAGATACTCACTAAAGATAACAATATATAAATACATTCCTAAATAAGCATAAACATTTAAGGAAATATATAAGACTAAAACAAATGCCTTTTAAACTTAAAGTTAAGTATAATATGGAAAAGATACAGTAAAATAATTTCATTTACTAATTCACATGGATATTCTAATAGTATAATAATAACATGAAATATCAATAGAAACTTTCATAATGATGGAATGCATAATGCCAGACTTCAAAAACACATAGTCAAGGCCTTGTGACAAGACTATAAATAAGATTTTGTCAAGGCCTTGTGCTAAAACACTAATTTGTCCCATGAGACCTATCAATGCATCGAAGAGCTATAGCACGCTCCACCCTTCACTTACTATAACCAATGCATTCCTCATATGAAAAGGTTTAAACATAACTAAAACATTCATATTAAAACTAGCATACGAAATGTCAATACTTTATCCATAAACCTTGAATGGTATAAAAATAACACAGCCATAGCCAAACATATCACACAACCCTCAATACAATATGGAAGATTTGTATCATAATAAATCAACTTAAAACATGTTTAAAATCCATCAAAGGATGTTAACATAGATGAAAATGATGGGTAATACTCTTTAAGCGAAATATCTATTTTTTTGAAAACATTTAAAATTCACAAAATTTAGAAAGGAAGAAATTTAAAAACATTTTTGAATCAATGTTTCCCATACCACTTTGAAAATTTTGAAAGGAATAAACATTTTAAAAATAGTCATGTTCATATAAATAAATCCTTAAAAACCATATTGAAAACAAGGACATTAATGAGAATGATTTAGAAGAATAAATATTTAAAACATTTAAAATGATGTTTTAGTAAAAAAATTAACTTAAAAAGAATACCTTTGAAAACTCTTTTATGAAACATGGACATGGATAATAAATATTTCCCAAAAGATACTTACGTCAAAACAACCTCAGATAATGAAGAGATTGTGAAATTAACCCTTACCTTGTACTTTTCCTTGGTCGAAGGTACATTATCCTCATGTATAATAGTTAAATTATTGTTATTAAATTATACAAGAACCATATATTTAAATATGATATCATATACAATCTTATAATATTGATCTGTTAACAGTATTTAGCAGTATCATTGTTTCGGGTGTTAACTGATTCATTTTAATTTATATGTTTGGTTATGTAAGCCATTTTTGTAATGAATAGGATTTATTCGATTCATATACAGAATGATATTATGTTCATAAAAATTATTTTGAATTATAAAAATAAAATTATTCTGGAATGATTACAATGGGGAATGAATCTCATCATGTTCATGGGGACGATAATCCGTACGTATGCACGAGCGACAAAATCATTATATTGATGGTGAAATTGTATATAATTTGATGTTATATCATATATAAATAATCATTAACATGTTATATTTATTATTCACAATAGTTATACTCATTATTATACCCATCCAAATAATTAGGTTTTTGAATGACAAACAACCCCATGACGTGGAGAGGTAAGCCATACGTATGCACGTATGGTGACATTGTCATTCATATGCTGGATAGAATAATGAATATGGTTGTAACATTTATATAATAACATCACAGTATATATAATATACTGTAGTTATTATTTTATAGTGGAAACAACAAAGAAATATGAAGAGGAAGAAGAAAAGAACTTGAAATCGGTTATGAAATATTTACCTCTTCTTCGGGTTCATCCTTTTGATTTGATCAAAAGGTCTCCTTAGGATGGATTTATGACCAAAGGAAGGCCTCTAAGATGAATGCAGAATTATTGGGAGGAAGTTTGGGCAGGTGTTGGATGATCCAAAAGGTTTTGGAGTTGGGAAATTGAGATAAGGGGAAGTGCCCTTTTATAAGAGAGGTGAGGGACACTTTAGGAAAAGATTATAATATTATTTTATAAAGAAATAATTTTCTTTTTCTAATGCCTTAAAAATAAATTATTTAGAGGATAAGGTGGGGTTGGGTCGTAAACCTCTCAAGAAATTGGTTTTAATGGGGTTTAAGGCTTCATATTAACCTTCTCTTTTATATTTAACTCTTAGTTTAATAGTTTGTCATTTACCATGTCTCTTTGTATTTTTATATTATATGATTAATAATATTACTATAATAAGCCAAGAGAATCCCATGTGGTTTATTATTAATATATATAACCTTATCTAATTCTTTTTGAAAAACATTATATTTTTAGTAATATTATATCAATTAACAATATAGTATTTGTTTTAAAAACTCAATTATGTCAATTTTGACACTTTTTTGCATTTGATTTTTTTTAACAGCCATAAAAACATTATCACTTTGAATAAAAAAATTAAATCTACCATAACATTTCATATTAACCTAGAAAATTAGCAGAATTTATCATAAGTCTCAATTTTCATTTATTTGGATATTTATAATAGAAATTATTTTAATATTTCATTAATAAGTTAATTACTACTTCATCATTGTGTCATAAATAAATTAAATTATTTATTGTCTAAAAATTATAAATAAAGTACCATTATGTATGAAATATTTTTACCAGTCTAATTAATATTTATTTTCTAATTTATATTGTCTGTAACCCTATATTAAAAATTGTTGAGTTATTAATAATTGAATTTAACTCTTTTAACTATTCTTTTAAAAAAAAATGTCCTAATATAATCCAAGTGGACAAAAAAGGATAATATTTTATTCTTAAGGTTTTTTTTGGTCGAATTATACTTATCCAATAGAATTCAGACATGTGTTAAGGTAACTATGATATCATTTTTACCCTTAATTACTCTATTTACATTTAACCATGGTAAATAAAAGTCAAAAGTTACTATTCACCAAAAATTATTTTCATCTTACTGAACTAAATTTTACTTACTGATATTAATTTTTTCTCTCATATTTTTGAAATTCAACTCACAGAAGTGGTAAAATTAAGTTTTATGCAAATTTGCAAATGCTCCAAGGAGGTGGGTAAAAGACGGTTAAAAGTTCGATAAAAATTTATGTATCTAAACTTATTATAAAATGACTCTAAGGAATTATATTGAAAATATATAGGTATTATGTATCTATTTTAACCTAAAATAAATTAAAATAAAATAAATGATTATTTAAATACAAATTCCATTTTAACCAATAACGCAATGTTTTTAACTATTCATCACAAATTGAAAGTTTTAATAAAGATATTGAAAAATCACAGTTAGATAATTTCAATATTCTGAATTCAAAAATGAATACCATTTTGAAAAATAAAATTTATAAAATTTTAAAAAGTGGGTATTACTATTCATAATGACTAGTTTGATTTGTCTATGTGTGTTAGAATCTCAAAGTTGTGTATAATGCAAGCTATTGCATTATTCAAAGGGAAATGTGTCATGGAAGCTTGGGGTGTTACATTCTTCCCTCCTTTAAATAACATCATCCTCAAAATATCAAGAATACTACTACACAAAAAGAATCGGGTGGTTCTTCATCATAAGTTCTTCTGGTTCCCATGTTGTCGCTTCCATCTTATGGTTTCTCTATAGAACTTTTACCAAACGAGTCATCCAATTTATCAGCACTTGTTCTCTTGTATCAAGAATTTTGACAAGCTCTTCAAAATAAGGTAAATCATGTTCCAGTTCAATTTCTCCATAGGTAAGTACATGTGTTGGGTCAAGCATGTATTTTCTCAATAGTGATACGTGGAACACATCATGAATTTGGAGAGACATGGAGGTAATGCCAAATTATAAGATATAACTCCAATTCGTTCTTGAATTACAAAAGGACTGATGTACCTGGGACTCAATTTACCCTTCTTAATGAAATGTATAACACCCTTCCATGGATATACCATCAAGAAAACATGATCTATTACCTGAAATTCCAAATCCTTCCTTCCGTTTACAGCATAGCTCTTCGGCCTAATTTGATCTACTTTGATGTGAATTTGGATAACCTTTCCCTTTTCTATTGTTTCCTTAACATGTTCTGGACCAAATAGTTTTCTTTCCCCAAAAAAATCCCAACAAGTTGGTGTACGACATCTCTTTCCATATAACGCTAAATATGGTGTCATCTGAATACATGAATGGTAGCTATTGTTATAGGAAAATTCTACCAATGGTAAATATTAATCCCATATACCTTTAGAGTTAAGTGAGAAACATCTCAACATTTATTCTATAGTTTGAATAGTCTGTTCTGATTTTCCGTCTATTTGAGGGTGGTAGGTAGTGCTCAAACGAAGTTTAGTATCCAGGGCTTTCTGAATAATTTTCCAGAATCTTGATGTAAAATGGGGATCACGATTAGAAACAATTGATATGGGTACTCCATGAAGTTGGTCAAATAAATCATCAATGTGAGGTAGGGGATACTTGTTCTTTATAGTTATTTTTTTGATCTCCCGGTAGTCAATGCACAACCTCATAGATTCATCTTTTTTCTTAACAAAAAGAATCGGGGATCCCCAGGGAGAAACACAAGGGAGAATAAATCCCTTATTTCTCAATTCCTCTAGTTGTTTCGTTAGTTCCACTAATTTCATAGTGGACATTCTTTAAGTGGTCATCGATATGGGCCTTGAACTAGGAATTAAATCAAATAAAAACTCAATTTCCCGTTCTAGAGGATGTCCAGGTAAATCTTATGGAAACACGTCAATATATTCTTGCACAATAGGTATATACTCTATTTGAAAAAAAATCCTCACCCATAGTTATTTAATTCTCTTATACCCATATAATTGAATCTAGTTCAACTACTAGGGGTGGATCTAGATAATAATCAGGTGGTGATGTTTCTGCTCTAAAGATAAGGTACTCCTAATCATCATCGAAAATTGTTACCTTCTTCTTCTTATAATAAATTCACGCATCATTGTCTGAAATAAAATCCATTCTGAGGATTATATCAAATTCAATCATTGGTATAATGTTGAGATTGGAAGATAAAGAACATTTATATTTCATAATTGGAATTGATTCACAAAAGTTTGTTACAATGATACTTCCCTTAGATGTTTTGACTAAAAACTCATTTTTTAAGTAAAATTGAAAATATCTTATTTTCTTAGAAAACTAGGAAGATATGAAACAATGTGATGATCTAGAATCGAATAAAGAATTGACTAAACTTGAAGAAACCATTAAATTACCTACCACCATGTCTTTCGTAGCTTCAACCTCAGTAGTAGTGATCACATAATCTTAGCCTTTCTCCCATAGATTTTTCTAAGGTAAGTTCCCTTGGCTCTTAGGAAATTCATTTTCCTAATGCCACTTTTCTATACAATTATTGAATTCAACATTGACAGCCTCTTTCTTCCCCCTACAATCACAAGCTTTGTGGCCTTTTTTACCACACTTGTAACAGACTCTCATTCCCTTCAGGCCAGTATCGGGGTGTTTCATCCCACATTTACCACATGATGGATATTCAACCTTCCCCTTCTTCCACTTATTTCCATTTCCAAAGTGTTCAACATATCTCTTCTTTTCTTGCTTTTCTTTAAATTCATAAGACTTAGACAATTCTCTTTCTATCATGATAGCACATGAGACAATATCTATGTATGATGAGAAGGATTGTGAGACTAATTCTCTATGGAGAAATGGTTTTAACCCATCAGAGAATCTATCAATATTACTCATTGGGTTATATATATAATCAACAGCATGCCTTGTTATCCTTGGAAAGTTAGCCTTACATTTTGCGACATTCTCATCCACCTTTTCTCTCATACTCAAAAATTTAATTTCCATGTCCACTCAATGGTCACAAGGAAAGTATTTCTCTAAGAAAATCTCTTTAACTCCTCCATTCCATGTTTGATACATCTTCATCATCCTTTGTGTTTTGGATTAATGACAACCACTGATCTGCATCTCTAGTAAGGTGATAAACGGCCATGAAAACTTTTTCCCTTTCACTACTCCCCAAAGCATTAAATATTTTCTCTAAGGAACATATCCATTGATCAGTTACTAATGGATTTGTACTCTCATTGAATGTTTGTGGTTGTTTCCTCGTGAAGCGGTCTAACATTGATCATATGCATTGTGGATAAGGGTGCTCAATATGGGTATGGTTATTATTCATAACTTGTGTGAGTTCTCCCAGTATGGTGATAAGATGATCAACACCAGTTGTATCACCAGCACCACTATAATTATCTTGAGTTGGAGGGACATCCTTATATGGATTACATGCATTTATACGGTTTCCATTCCTTCCACTAGGAGCCATTTCTAAACAATGGCATACACAATATTAGTTTACGAATCACAATACATAATTCAAAACTTGTAAAACACTTAATTTAAATTCAAAAGTTTATACATATAATGCATAATCATAAAAAAACTCTTTTAGGAAATATTTACTCATAAATCCTTCATAATGGCATTTAATGAGAATATGAATTATCCTAAGTATATCCCCCGAAAGTGTCATAACCAGGAGTGCAGCAAGGCCCGTTGTCCTGCACTAGGATACCCCGAGTTAAACCTGAAGCACCTTGTCAGAGTTTTCACTCATAGGTACGTCTGTTCCAGGGATTCCTCTACCTGCTTGTATCCAGACAGAGATGTATTACTTGGAAAATATGAAAAATATCTACATTACCAAAATTCTAGGAATTTCTTCAGTACTAATCCACAAAGTCTATCTTAGAGTAATGTTCTCTAATCAAAGTTTATCTAAATCTATTTCCAAGGTTGTTTCTAAACTACATCTGATACCAACTATAATTCCCCGACCCCAGAATCCTAGAGTCGGTGCATTATTTAAATAAATTGGAATGATTAAAAGGAATCAAGTCTCGAAAGACCGATCGGTTTAGCAATCTTGAGAAATAGATTACGTACATGAACATTACATTACACATTAGAAAATAAAACACAACATAAATGATACTTTCATAATGCCATTAATCCCCTAGCTTAACCCTCCTTATTAATACACTTCTTAAAATCCAGTGAAAATTAAAACATAAAAATGGGTGAGCTCAAATGATTAGTAAGGATAACAATATAGTGAAAAAAAATCCTAAATAAGCATAAATATTTAATGTAATATATAAGACTAAAACAAAAGATTTTTAAAGATAAACTTCAGCATAATATAGAAAATATACAACAAAATAATTTCATTTACTTATTCACATGAATATTCTACTAGTCGAAAAATCACTTGCAATATCAATAGTCACTTTCATAATGATGGAATGAATAATTCCAGACTTCATAACCACAAAGTCAAGACCTTGTTCCAAGACTATAAATAAGATTTTATCAAGGCCATGTGTCAAGACACTAGTTTGTCTCAGGAGACCTACCGATGCATCTAGGAGCAATAGCGGCCTCCACCCATCACTTACTAAGTCCATTTCATTCCTAATATGAAAAGGATTAAACATAACATAAAAATTCATATTAATATTAGCATACGAAATGTCAATACTTTATCAATAAACCATGAATGGTATAAAAATAACACATCCAAAGTCAAAAATATCACAAAACACTCAATACAATATGGAATATTTGTATCATAATAAATCAACTTAAAAAAAAGTTTAAAATCTATCAAAGGATGTTGAAATAGATGAAAATTATTTTTAAAACTCTTTGAGATGAATATCTATTTTTCATGAAAACATTTAAAATTCATACAATTTAGAAAGAAAGACATTTAATGACATTTTTTAATCAATGTTTCTCATACCACTTGGAAACTTTTGAAATGAATCAACATTTTAAAAACATTCATGTTCATATAAATAAATCCTCAAAACCCATTTTGAAAATAGGGACATTAATGGAAATTATTTAGAAGAATAAATATTTCAAACATTTAAAATTATGTTTTATTAAAAAAATCCCTTTTAAAACTCTTTTATGAAACATGGATATGGATTATAAATATGTCCCAGTAGATACTTAGGTAAAAACAACCTTAGATAATAAAGAGATTGTGAAATTAATCCTTACCTTGTACTTTTCATTGGTCGAGGGTACATTATCCTCTTGTATAATAGTTAAATAATTGTTATTAAATTATACAAGAACCATATACATAAATATGATATCATATATGATCTTCTAATATTGCATTGTTAATAATATTTTAGTAGTATCATTGTTTCGGGTGTTAACTGATCTGTTTTCTTTTATATGCTTGGTTACGTAAGACATGTTTGTAATGAATAGGATTTATTTGATTCATATAAAAAATTATATTAAGTTCATAATAATTATTTGTAATAATAAAATAAAAATTATTCTTAAATTCTTACAATGGGGAATGAATCTCATCGCGTTCATGGAGTCGGTAATCCGTACGTACGCACGAGCGAAAATATCATTATATTGATTGCGAAATCTTATGTAATTGGATTTTATATCATATATAAAGAATAATTAACATGTTATATTTATTATTTACATCAGTTATAATCATTATTATACCCATCCAAACAATGAAGTGTTTGAAAACCAGACTACACCATGACTTGGAGATGGTAAGTCGTACGTACGCACGTATGGTGACTTTGTCATTCATGTGATGGATAGAATAATAAATATGGTTGTACCATCTTTATAATAACATCACAATATATAGAAGGTAATGTATTTATTATTTTATAATGGAAACAACAAATAAAGTGTAAGTGGAAGAAGAAAAAAACTTGAAAGTGGTGATGAAATATTTACCTCTTCTTCATTTTCTTCCTTTTGATTTGATCAAAAGGTCTCCTTAGGATAGACTTATGACCAAAGGAAGGCCTCTAGGATGAAAGTAGAAAAGTTGGGAGGATATTTTGGTAGGGTTTGGACGAGCCAAAAGGATTTTTAGGTGTGAAATTTAGAGAAGGGGACGTTCTCTTTTATAAGAGAGGTGGGAGTCACTTTAGGAAAAACTTGCAATATTATTTTATAATGAAATAATTTTCAGTTTCTAATGGATCCAAAATGAATTATTTAGAGGCTAAGGTGGGGATGGGTTAAGAACCTCCCAACCAAAAGGTTTTATATAGGTTTAGGTCATCATATTAACATTAGCTTTTAGATTTAACCTTTAGTTAAATAGTTTGACATTTGCCATGTCTCTTTATATTTTTATATTATATCATTAATAAACATACTATAACCAGCCAAGAGAACCCCATGTGGTTAATTATTAACATATATAACTTTATATAAGTCCTTTGGCCGAACCTTATATTTTTAGGAATATTATATCAATTAATTATATAGTATTTGTTTTAAAAACTCAATTATGTCAATTTTAACACTATTTAGCATTTTTTTAATTCCATAAAAACATTATCACTTTGAATAATATTTATTTAACCAACAATAACATGTCATATTAAGCTAGAAAATTATTTTAATTCATCATAAGTCTCAATTTACATTTATTTGGATATTTATAATATACATTATTTTAATATTTCATTAATAAGGTAATTACTACATCATCATTGTGTCCTAAAAAATTAAATTATTTATTGTCTAAAAATTATAAATAAAATACCAGTATGTATTAAATCGTTTTATCTTTCTAATGAATATTTATAGTCTAATTTATATTCAATGTAAACCTATATTAAAAATGGGTTTGTTATTAAACATTAAATTTAACTCTTTTGACTCTTCTTTAAATAAAATAATATTAAATTTCCTAATCTAATCCAAGAGGACCAAAAAGGATCATATTTTATTCCCAATGGTTTTTTTCGGTCTAATTATACTTATCCAATAGAATTAGGGCATGTGTTAGGGTAATTATGATATCATTTGTACCCTTAATTACCCTATTTACTTTTAACCGTGGTAAATAAAAGTCAAAACTTACTTTTCACCAAAAAATATTTTTAACTTATTGAACAACATTTTACATACTAATATTAACCATATCTCTCGTATTTTTGAAATTGAACTCACAAAAGTGGTAAAATTATGTTTTATGCAAATTTGCAAATGCTCCTAAGAGATTTGTAAAAGATGGTAAAAAGTTCGATAAAATTTTATATATCTAAACTTATTATAAAATTACTCCAATAAATTACGTTGAACATATATTTGTTTTATGTATCTATTTTTACCTAAAATAAATTAAAATAAAATGTCGGTTTTAACCAATAACGTAATGTTTTTCACTATTCATCAAAAATTGAAAGTGTTCATAAAAATACCAAAAATTCACCCAAGGCTAATTTCTATATTCCAAATTCAAAAATGAAGTCCCTTTTGAAAAATAAAATTTATATAATTTCAAAAGGTGGGTATTATTATTTATAATGGCTAGTTTGATTAGTTGTGGTGTGTTAGAATCTCGACGTTGCGTATAATGAATGCTTTGCATTATTCAAAGGAAAATGTATCGTGGAAGCTTGGGGGTGTTACATTACTTGTGAGGGAGTGAGTATTTATAAACGATGGATATTTTAGTGAGAGAAAACCAACCATAGAGATAAAAAATTTAATTGAAAAATACTAAAACTTTATTTAGGCATGGTATCATAAAATTTTTCCCCTAGGTTTAGAATTGGTTTATCTCTACTAAATAAATAAAATAATAGTTAAAATATCATGATCATATCACATATATATTTTATTTTTTCAATAAATTATTATTTATTTATTTTTAGCATTCATGGTTTATTTGGATGATTAAATAAAATCATATAATATAGATAAAATAAAAAATATGATAAGTTGAAATAAAATGAAATTATTATCAATAAATTATATTAGTGGACTTTGTTTATTAATTTTGTAAATTACACATAATATTAACAAGAATGTGATGAATAATATAGTGAAATTTAATTATACGTTAAAAAATCCCCCATAATAGATATTTATTCTGAAAATCCCTTCCATCTTTTGAGTTAAGAGGATACTATAGTTAAAGGGATACTCTATCCATAGTTATGGGATATTTTCAATTATCTTATATTCTTAAAAAAGATAATGGGTTGACTTAACAAAATTGGTATTAAGGTCAATGACCATAGTATACTTAATATAATTTGGAGGAAATTAATAAAGAAATATGGGAATATGATTTATGGATTGGAGAGTCCACCCCATAGAAAAAGGAACTATTAGTTAATGAAAATGGAAAGAAAATATTTCCTAAAAACCTTTGAGTATTTTACACCACCATAGTTTAGGTTATGAGAATGTAAATATATATCGTTTAAACTAGAATATATCAACGATAAGATCTTATAAATATATTGGTAAATCTATTTAGGATTAGATAAAATAGTGGGAGTCTAATAAAACTAATTTATTACATCATAACCAATAATCAATATAAATTACTAAAATATTCTTTAATTAGTTGTAAAAATGGATAGAAAAATACTGGAAATAAAAATATCAATCCAATACAAATAAAATATACACCCTAAATTATTTTATGTTGGAATTCCTTATTCTTGATCATCCACCTTAGTGAGTGAGTAAAGGTTAAAAGGGTTCATATTGAAGATACATGGTAGATTAATAAAATTTCAATTATATCATGTTATTTGTTATGTTTAGAAAGAAATATATGCAATATAAATACAATGATGTGTACACCGTGACACCTCATATATTGGTAAATGAAAAGAATAAAGAGTGGTTAAAGATAAATGAGATTGTTACTTCACTATACAAATGGAAACTAGAAAATGGGTATATATCTAGTGATCTTTCTTACAAATTATTTTAGTATATTGATCTGTAAGAGAATTTTGGATTCTATATTGATAATAAATTATCCATTAAACTCATATTTTCACTCTTACCCCTACATTATCTATAATAATTAAGAGTTATTTATGGAATGGTATGTGGAATATGCTCATGAGTCTTTTAACTAAACAATCCTATGAAAATTTCAATGTAAATTGACAATTTAAAACAATTTTTTTGAAACAAAAAATCAAAGGGGGAGTAGTGAACAAGAGGCTCTCTACTTTACATGTGTCATGAATGGTCACTTAAATATGAACTATAATGAATTGAACAACAATAAATTTGAAGACTTTACTATTTATATATTGATCATTATATGTAATTTTTATAATTATAATATTGGTTATTAAAACAAATATGTGAATCATATATTATTATCCAATTATAGAAACCAAATAAGTCTAGAAACATTATAAGAATTAATGTGAAATTTTATGAATCTTAAGAAGGGTGATTCCTAAGACATCCAAGAGAATGGAACACATTCACATTACTAGTTAGATTTTTATTTTAAAAGTACTATTTTTTATTGACTATTTATAAATCTATAATCTTGGTACCTTTTTCTAGAACCAATGAGACAATGTTTCGTATTTTAAATGAACTTTTTTGTGGTATGTCATATGAATTCAAAAATGCATTCTATATACCAAAAACAAGTTATTTATTTTGGGTACTTTATCCGTATGATGAAAATACATCTGTGGTTACTCAAGAAGAAACTATAAATTGATGGAATAGACATTACATATAAGGAATAATTTATTCCTAAAGGTTTTGAGTGTTATATTGGTATATTTTATGACGAAACATTTTAAACTATTCATTATCACTATTGGAATTCTAGGCTATACCAATGGTTCAAAACTGTTGGTATAGGCTAGAGAACCATTAGTATAGCCCATACCAATGGTTCTCTAAACCGTTGGTCATATGGCTATTGGGAAAATCCTATACCAACAGTTTTTATAGAACTATTGGCATAGGGACATCATATTTTTGGATTAACCAATGGTTCATTGCAAACCATTGGTATAGACCCCCTACATAATTCTCTGGCCTGCAGCACCCCCACCAATCCCATAGAAATAGAAAACAATAAAACAAAACCTTCAACAAACAAATTGAACCTATAGAACCTTCAATCAAACAATATATCCTTCAAAAAATAAATGAAACCTTCTAAAATAGCCACAAGAAGCCACACCATCACCCACCTTAGTTAATTACTGGAAAACAGACATCCCCAACCAATATACAAATAATGATAACACAAGTAACAAATTAATTCATTCAACCAATGATAACACACATATAAAATATCTCATATATTCATTGAGAACAAATCATCGAACATAAAATGTCAAAAATATCATTCAAAAATATGAAGGATCAATTTTTCCCTCACCATTATCACTATCATTGCCATCATAATTTCCTTCATCCTTAGCCTCATCCCTGACCTCTTCCTCATCCTCCTCCTCTCCATATATCTCACTATAATCATCAATCTCTTCCTCACCACTATCATCACTAGAAACATCATCAGACCATCTACCACTAGCACTACTTCCAAATGCACTATATAATGTACTCATCATTGATGTATAATCATCACAATCCATGGAAGATTATGGTGGAAGTGGTGGAAATAAAACATCCTTAAATTTCATATATTCGGTATTCTCCATTCGATTCCTTTAATGCTTTTGTATGACCACTTTTTTAGCCTTTCATGCATTGGCCTAATCATATTCTACACATGGATTATAATTTTTCAACTTGGTTCCACCAGAACTGGAAATTTTAGTTTTATAATACCACTTTAGGACAATACACTTTCTCAGTCAATAGTGTACTCCACCATGGAGATCATTTCCCAAAACTAGATGTAAATGATCATTTGGCCCAAATTATTCCGCTTCCTACTCATCAAGGGCCTCAAAAGAACACAGTTAAAAATATTAGTGGAATATTAAGTGATTAAATATATATTAAAATTTAAAATAAACAAATTAAAACTTATAATATACTATTATGTATATTTGTTTACTGTGTTTCCATATTATTTGTTTCCGCTTAAGAAAAATTATTTTTGTCGAGGAATATTTCCTTCAATATTCAAATCCTCCCTCTGAAATGGAATTTAATATAGAAAAACATAATTTAAAATTTGTTATTAATAATTAATTTTATAACTAAAATCAAAGGGATATTAATTATAAATCAATCTGAAAAGAAAAACATATGGTATATGAATTGTAGGGAAAAAAGATCACATTCAATGGATTTATCTTACACCTCCTTCAATTAAAATTATCTTGTATGTATAGTTAGTATACCATGGATGGATAAAGTGGTTTTATTAATACACAAAGAGTTGAATTTGAATAAGTGTTACTCTTAAGATTTGAGACATGGTAAACATAATGATATGTTAGATAACTGCATGTGATATGGTCCATTATGTAGTGTATTTTATCTACCAGAAGTTAATTCACTATTCACTGTTTAGAAAAGATTTTCCACCATGAATTCAATTATAATCCACCATGTATTCAATCTTATTAAACTATGTGCATGGTATTTTACAATTAATTGTTTTATTTTAGATGCCTTTATGAAATATTGTGTATTTATTTTACCTTCATTAATCAAAAAACAAATTGTTATTGAATTTTCCATGAAAATAATTTGCTAAATTATATATATATAATCTTATTAAATGGATGAATTTATAATATTCATGATTAATATTAATATATTATTGAAAAAATATCAACAATTATATTTTATACTTGAATAAAAATTGTATTTTACATTTAATTAAATGAGAAGAGTCATGTATTGGTCACATTAATCATCTCTACAATCAAATATAATTCCACCCACCTTATAAAACAAATATTTCCCCAAAATATAGTATAAATATTCAGGATACATTTTTTATAGAAAATAATGCTTATTTTATTTATTTAGAATACTCAACAAATAAAAAACATTATTAGGTTATATCATATAAAAATTTATATATTTACAGTGATATCATTAAGAGGGTAATACTTATTTGTGGAAATATAAAACTAGGGTCTCTTTCAAAATACTTCCATCTTATTTTAAAATATAAATTTTATAATACCCATTTACCTTAAAAATAGTCCATTTACCCTTTATTTTTTTGGCTATGTGATTGACTGGATAAAATTGGTAACCATGTGTAACAAAACTATCATCTAATTTATCAAAAATAAGCATTGTATGGAAATGTAATTATCATATAATATTAGACAAGTTTCAAACCAAATTCCTCTCATGGTCTGACATCATAGTCCACCCCAAAGTATGGAGGTATTTTATAGCATCCTTTTTTTCAACATGACTCTTCCTAAACAATAATTATCAATAGTAAAAAAGAATTTATTAATGAAAATAATGGTATTTTTCATTCAAGGAACTTAAATTTAATTACTCTATAATCATCCAATGAGAAATAATTTCCCAAAAATATTCTATCATACAATCATTCAGGATAGGGGTGGCCTCTAAATCTGTACCAACTCTACCACGCCATCCACTATACAACTCATACATATAAGATCTTCACAACTCACCTAATTCCATGATCCATGTTGTCCTCGCAAACTCACTATCAGGAAAAATAAAACAAAGATAACACCAAAATTTTAATTCATGTGAATAAAATAATATTATAATATTAAGTCCAAAAACAATTGCCCATGTTTTCACCTAGGCATTATCCATTACTTCATTTGGAAGGAGTCTCTAAAATAGCGGATAAACATGAATAATATTAGAGTATTTTTCAATGGTATCAAAAAAACACTTATATTCCCATATTATTTTTTTAATCATTAGGTTTTCCTCATTGTAATCCACCATCACTTATGTGCAGCAGTTCCACACCACTTGCATAAGTTTATTCCCATGCCACCTATCATAAGATCTCTTTGTTAAATAAAAAACCAATATTATATCAATATATGTTATTATGAATATAAATTATGGTAAAAAATTAGTATTGTTAGATAAATATGCCTATTAAGGTCTTACAAATGGGTGCTGCTAAATCCCCAGGTACTAAAAGAACATCATATTATACTGATGTAGTGAGTCCCAACGTATTCTTTGGAAGATCAGAATGTTTCAAAGTATAATTCAAAGAAGTAGGAATGTATAAGTTTGGGGAGAAGTAAGTGTAGGGAAAAGAAGATTACATAGATGTATATGGAAATTCATAATAGTGATGAGGAGTATAAAACATCATTGGATAAGGGAAAGATATGTGAGGAGGCTCAGATGAAAATTGTGGTGAAAACATTGGAAGCCTAAATATCTCGAGTGTATTTAACGACACTATGGTATTAGAATGTGTGGTAGATGGTATGTTAGGGGGAGGGATGGGGTGTTATTGTGTATGACGAGTGGATCATATATCTTTAGTACCGTCTCCCCCCCCCCTTGTATCTTCAACTTGACCACTAGAACCCCTAGTTTTGTTGGAGAATAACTATCACCTCGGTGGTGAAAGTGGATTAAAAGTTAAAAAAAATTAAATCACATAACATTATTTGTTATATATATATATTTGAAATAAAATACTCATAACAGGCACCAAAGGTGGGATACCTATCTCTCCCATTCAGATATTGTTGTTTTCATCCTTTTTCATCATATCTCCTCAATGTATTTTATTTCCTACATTCTAAAAAAATATGGAATTAATTATATATCCATATCAATTGTGAAATCCAAAAAATAATGAATATGATACAAGGATTAATTAAGAAATACCAATTTTCCAACTAAATACAATATATGTGGTGATAAAATAAAAATATTTTATAATTAGTGGGAAGAAAATCAAAACATAAGTCATTTAATGAAAAAATCAATACATTCAAATTCACATGTTTATCATTGGTATGATATAGTTTTCTTTTATTTTCAATTCGATCCAATTCAATTTTGGTTATGTCATTTGGTTCATTTTTTCATTTATTAGGTCATTTGTCCATTTTTCCTGTCTTAGGTCATTTGGTTCATATATTGGGTTAGGACATTTTTCATTTTTTAATTGATTCATTATTTTCATTGGATTTTATTTCATATTAATTAGTTTAATATGTCCCATTCAATTAATCTTGTTTTTGTTCCAATTTAATTATTTTAGTTTTTTGGTTTGGTAGGTTCAAATATGGTTCGAATAAATATTTGAAAATAAAACTCAAATAAAATTGAAACTAGTAAATATTGAAAATGAACATGAAGGTCATGTGGGATAAAAAATATTTGTAATCAATGGTAAATAAATGTGAATAGTACCAACCTTAATATCCCAAGTCTAGCTCAACCAAAATAACCTAAAACACATATTAATGATTCTATATATTTACCACCATAACCTCGAGTTCACAATAAATTATTACAAATTAACTATTGGAGTCATCATAAATAATAAATGGATTTGGGCTTATGGGAGAAGGGATGGTGTCAATTCCATCACCACCATTATCAAAAATATTCCTTGGGATTACTTAAAAAATTACATCAAATTAAGGTTGAAGATAATCCTACTCATAAAAAACCACTTTCATTATTGATTCAAATACATTTGGTTCATCGGTAGAAAGAGTGTGAGTCATGTTGATAACTTGAAATCCATAATCATCGATAAATGTTCCATGCCTCCTCATTGAATCAAACCATGTGTATTTCTTCCCAGTGAATCAACCATGAGAATAATAATCCAATATTAGTAATTTATAAATGTCTCCATAATAAGATAAATTTTCAAATCAAGGCCTACTATCCGATGTATTGGCATAACAGTCTATTGTAGAAGTTACTATAACACCATCATGTTATGTTATCATGTTCATTTCTCATTTAGTTATGACAAATTTTTATCTATCGATCATAATTGATTTTCATTCATGAACCTTGGAATAATGACAAACGAAAAAGCTCATATTTCTTTATAGATAGAGTCATTATTAAAACTCAATACTTAAAATATAGATTAATATTAAACCTAATTAAATATTGATTTTATTAATTTATTAAAATAATATTTCTAACGTCAATTTCAACAATGCAGAAAACTATTCTCTTTTCAAAGTCTTTATCGTACTAAAAGATAAAGAATTATACTTTCTATTTATCATTTGATTATGTTCTCTATCAAAAAAATAGATATATTTTAATATATATGTAAAATTACATTATATGAGATATGATATACATGTTCAATTTACTTAATTGATATAGTCATAAAAAAATCATAGTTTAACAACATTGTGTAGTGTTCCATCTCCCACTCTTCAAAGTTAAATGTGGTTATTGTTTATGATCCAAGAATTACCCCTATTTTTTGAAGTGATGAAAAACTAGTTTCAATTTTCTCATAATGTTCATCGACATTTCTCGTTGTTCTATTTCATCTGATATCCAGATCAGACAAATACATTAAATAGAAATCCATAAATTCATGATCCAAGTAACCATTCATAATAGAAGCATCATAATGATTCTTATTCCGAACATAAGACATCAATGTGTACATATTTATTTTCGATGGATATATCCAATGAAAAGAAATAGGTCCTCTAAAAAGTATTTTAGTTCTAAGATTGATAGTTAGATGTATCATGCATGTGAAAAATGATAGAGGAAATATTTTCTCTAACTCACAAAAATTAATAGTGCCAATACCAAAAAAAAATTGCAAGAAATACCTGGACAATTTCCTAAAAAAAATTCGCTAAAAAATTTCACTACCAAATAACTGATACCCTTATATTATTTAACAGATGTTGATGGATTGTTATTGCAATCAACTCATGAAAAAGGATGTGGTAATCATGAGTCTTAAATGATTTCAGATTTGACTCTCTTTTGTTGTCCCATTTTGATGTTTCCTGAACAACCCTGAGGAAAATTAATAGTCTCTAGTACTTATAGAGATTAATTTTTTTTCTTCAGGTTTCATCACATATGAAGAACACAAAACATCCCATTTATTTTCACTGATAATCACAGGATGTAATTTTGGTCTGATTCCACAATTCACCAAGTCACACTGAGATCATAAATAATATTTTATATTTTACAAGAAATTTAGAAGAACCAAATGCACCATTTCACATATATTAATTTCAATGTGCATTATATCTTAGAAATGGAAAAATAAATTAGTTGACCAATAAGGAAACTCAAAGAAGATAGTTCTCTTCTTCAAATTATAACTGGTTTCAGTGGAAACATTATTCCACATTCTATATTTTATCCGACCCTTTTTAAATGAAAAACTAAATTATTTTAATACATTAAGTAAATCTATTCTAGACAAATGCTGAGGTGGATTTTCAGTCTCCATGGTATTGACAAATCTTTGAATATTATTGTTATATGAATGGCCCATTGAAGATAATCACTAATGTCCCATAAAATAGAAACTATGGTGATATTTAATTATTTAAGATCATTTTTCCTCAAAAAAATATTAAATGATTTATCCATCTCATTCTCTATCCACACATCATTGCACGAGCAGTAAAATCATTGATCATCCATATAAGTGCAACACGCATCATGGGTTTGTCTTTCGAACATCCATCATATGTGCACACACCCACATTCCAAAACTGTTTCAACTATTTTATTAAAGGTTTTATGTGTACATATATCTATTTTCTAGGATAAGATGTTATAAATATGAGTATACTCATGATAGTGAAAGGTTTTTTCATATACATCCATGGAGGAAGGTTATAAATGTGTATGAAAATCATCCATTTGTTGTGTGAAGTAATAATCTTCCCAAACAGATTAAAACTCTCACTTAAAATACCTAACCTAAAATTAAACATTTTAGTTTTGAAACCATGATATCAAGCATAAACGTTATACCGTGAAATTCAATATGCTGAGTGAACCAACTCATTATTATTCTTCATTCTCTCAGTGTCATTCCATCACATTTTTATTGATATTCCATCATACATTAAAATATTTCAGATTCTTTGTATAAATTTAAAGTCACACATTACTTTCTATGGCATGAAAAATGGTGTTCCATCCATTTTTCTTCTATTGGTATGTTCCACAATTTATACAATATTTTCGTTTAGTATCTTCCTACCAAAAAAAGCTGTAATCGTTCAAGCAAGCAAGATTTTTTTGAAAATCCAGGTTCTTCAACAAACATCCATTCCATATAATTTTTTGAGGTAATATCTACATAATCAAGAATTAATTCCTTTAAAATGGAAAAATGAAATCCAATATTGTATTATAAATACCATACATGGTTTTTCCATGAAATAGTTGGATTAAATATTCACAATTTTTAATTTTACCAAATTACTAATATACTAGATTAATGGCAGCATCATTCAATTATTTTACCCTGGAGACATTATCATTTACATTGCATTCATCATGATTGATCAAATCAATATCTTTTTGGGTCAGAATCCATTCTTTCTCATGATGAAGAATAAATAGAAATTGGTTATCTAATAATTTCTCCAATCCAGTCCTCTAATTTGGATCAAGAACATTTTGAGATTTCATTTTATCCCCATTATGATTCCATACATTGTAGTCTGTTTGAAAAAAATATTTCTTTATATGATAGAAAACATCTTCATGAGTCAAGAAAGGTCTTCCAATACAATTATAACATGGACAGTATATGTGACCACTATCTGAAGCATTGTTAAATAAAAAATAAAAAAAATCTATCCACCTTTTTTGGAAATCTCTTGAGATCCGATCAATTTCATAAATCCAACTTCTATACATTCTATACAACAAATGTTATATGTCATGTTGTAGAAGATATTAAATAATAGTGAAGTTTAATCGAAAATATATTTAAGGAAATGAGAATAGTTCAATTAATATGAAATGATAACTGACACACAATTCTAAATGAGAATCATAATATAAAAGAAAAAAATACTATTAATATGAAAAAATGATATTGAATTATATTATATACATGTGTAATAATGTTTCAAATACATCGAGGTCCAAGGATTTAATTATGATAATGTGTCTTATAGAATATAAATAACTACGGGTGTTATTTAAATTATATATAATTGATTGAATTAATTAATTAGGTGTAATGGATCTTCAGATAGGTGAATTAGTGACTATCCCCTATAATTTGGTCTCATTCAGGTTCATTTGATTCTATTTAGTTTGGTTTGGGTCAATTCAATTTAATTAGGATCCTTTAAATTTGATTTTAGTCTTGTTATATTAGGTCAGTTTTTATTGATCTAGTCTACTTTGATTAAGTTTGGGTTTTGTATCTTTAGTTCAAGTTTATATGTTTTGGTTCAATTTCTTTTTTTTGATTTGGGATATTTTGATTTAAAGTGGGTTATTTGGGTTCAAATGAATTATATTTACTATGGTTGAAATAAATTCTATTTTTTGGTTATTTTAGGGTTGGGTATGGATAATTAAATATATTTATTCTATTTGGTTTAATATCTTCTATTTTTTTGGATCAGTTTTGGTCAGTTTTGTTGTTTAGGATTATTTTATTTCTAGTCAATTTAGTTTGGTTAGGTTTTGTTTTTTATTTGGATTAGTTCAATGCATACCAATTAGGGTTTTATTTTAGATTGTTCAAATGAGTTCATTTTTATCATTACTATATAATTTCATTTAATTAGGTTCAATTTATTTCATTTCTTCTTTATTTTAGTTTAGTTTGATGCAGTTTTGTGTATTTCAGGTCTACACAATTCTACTTGGGAGAGATCAAGTCAATTCAATTCAATTCAGTTGGTTCGGTTGAGTCAATTTGGTTATGATATAGATACAATTTCTTAGTTTAATTAGGTTTCATTATATAAATGGTTGATTGATTTAGTTTATTTGTTTTAATGCCTTTCTAGAATGGTTTGGTATAATTTAGTTTTCTTTGGGTATGGTCAACCACCTATTCACTCTACCAGAAAAGTGGGGAGTTATATATTCTAACCCCTTACCAAATAATCATTTTTATTTTGGTTTTGTGTGTTAGTCATGTTTTGTTAGATCAGATATGTTTTTTGATTTTTTAATTGAACATTATAGTGGTTACATATAATTTAATTGATTCAAATTTTTAAAATAATGATTAATATCACTAGAATCACATACATGTTTTGGTTTCATAATTAGAAAAATTACATTAGTCATCATTATTAATTATCTTCCATTTCACTTTGTATTTATTAATCTTAATACATATATCATATATTTTCAAACGTATCCCCTATGACTTCAATTTAATTAACATTGTTTCATATAAAAAAATTGTAGTGATAATACAAACTCATCCTTTGTTTGTGGTCTACTTTTGAGATTAGCACATCATGTATTATTATAGGTTATTAATTTCTCCATAACTTTTTTCTAAATTGAATGAATTGAAGGTTATCTTTTATCAACCTTCAACATGTATTGGACTCACATTTATAATTTTTTTGCATTCTTTCAATTATCCATATTGTAATCTGAGGGTGATGATAAGCGTTCCTTTATGTTTGTTATAGTGCCAAATCATAATGAAAAATGAATTTTTTCCATGATAGATGGATTTTAAGGCTACCTTTATTAATATCATAATCAAAGATAAATTGATATTATCAAAAATATTTGCAATACAAATGACCCATGAAATACCAAAATAAAAAAATCAAATATTTATTAAACCCCCATTGGTCAATGTAGAAATCACAGAAAATAAAGAATATACATCCATAAATTTTTTTAAAAAAAATCTCTTTAAATATAATTTGGGAAAACTGCTGTTTCAGTACCCCTAAAAAGATTCAAACATATCAAAAAATTGGTTCATGTAAGTCTTATATTGAATTAGAGAGTAACTAAATTAAATAAAATACATCACGGATAATCAAATTTTTTATTTAATTAAATAAAAATATAATTAAAACAATCCTTTGTTAAATGAATATAGAATATGACCAAAAAATCTTTGTTATTCTTTCATACATAGAAAATAAATGAAAATGATGGTTCAAAAGAGAGATAATGTATTTTCAACTTAGTAATTTCAAACTTAAGAAGAATCGAATGAAAACCTCAATCGATAATAGATATTTATTTATGGGGAAGAAAATTGAATGTTATAGAAAATCATTCTTGATATAAAATATACCAATTTTATATTAGAGAACAACTAAATTAAAATACATACTATGTGTGGATCGACACACCTGGAGAAGATTGATCACCATGCCTGGGAAGAACATCTCTTGGAGAAAATATGGATCAAACTATGAAATGGGGAGGGTTGTTGTTCCATGGTATTTGGGGTACACTATGCTAATGGTGTTTAAAGCCATTGGCATAGAGAATTTATACCAACAGTTTTAAAAAATGACGGTATACCTTCTTCCTGTGCACACTATGCTAATGATTATTCATAACTGTTGGTATATCCAAAATGTATTCCAATAGTTTTATGAAACTCTTGGTACAACATTAAGAAAATGACCATATACCAATGGTTATTACAAACTGTTGATATAGAATGACCTATACCAATGGTTTTTAGATATTTTTTGTATAGGAATGTTGGTATAGCCAACTTTCCCACGGGTGTATACTAAAATCCATTGTAATTATACCTATAAAAGAAACATTTTATGATCATGAAATTTGGTAATTGTATATGAAAACCACCTTCATTAATGTAAACATAGTATAATATGTCTATAATATGTATCCAAAAGGGTTGGGGACACCAAAGAATATAAATAATATATGAAATTTGTAGAGGCCCATTATAGATTGAAGAAATAATTATGATCTAGAAATATTTGTATTGAATAATCCAAATATGGTATGGTTTTATTAAGAACTAATGTGATCTATGTATCTATAAATGGTTAAAGTGGGCACCATGGTTTTATTAGTCAAATATGTCAGTAACATATGAACATTTATATTAATTCATTGAGGTGTTATGGGCAAGGTAAAAGATATTTCTCTAAGAATGACTAAAAGAAAAAATCTAGGTTTTATTGAAAAATATCTTCTAAAATAGATATATGGGGTATCTTATATCAATTTTTTGTAAATTAATAGTTAATGTTATGAAATAAATTAAAAAATTTCAAGAGAAAATGTTTCCAATGTCATCTGGCATGAGATTTTACTATGTTAATGTGTTTAAGAATAGGAGAAGATTATAATTAATAAAATTCTACATCATTGAATGTTTTGAATATATCACATAATCAAAGATATTTTTTGAGGATTGATAATTATTATGTGAAAATAATATCGGAAAATATAAAATGTAATTATGAGAACTCAATATTGTTGAAGTTAGATTTGTCCAATAGTACTTGAGGAAGTGTAAAGGATATGTTTCAGGTACTTAGTGAAGTGATAATTGTTGTTATAAAGTGGATATAAAACTAGACTTATTTCATATCAATTTCACCTAATATCATAGTAACCCTTTGATAATAATCAATAGAATATTACTAAATCCAATGGTGTCCATATTTATATAGACTATGCATGTTGCATATTTTATTATAGTTTATGAAGCAGTTTATACAATGGATTATCCCAAATTTTGGAATTGTACCAATATAGTAAAGTATTGTTATAAAATAAATTATGATAATCTTATAAATATGGTATTGCACAAGATATCAAGTTTTTTACCAAATTTAAAAGGTAAATAATTAGTGATATCACTTCTTGATGTATTTTCTCAAACTAGGGATATTGTAGTAATAAGAACATCCCTTGAAGAATGTACTAGACCTAGTAGCTATATTCATACCTTAAAAACATCATGTTTCTCCTGTGGGAAGATATAAATTATTTACTGGTTGGATTTAGTGCATGGGGGAGTCCGTTTTAGTTTTTTCACTTGAACCAACTGAATTTTTACTATTGATTACCATAGTATAAATAAATGATTATTCACATGATCATTGTTCTTTACATGAAATTAATTTGAAAATTACCCTCGTGTATTATTCATAACAAAAGGTTTTAGTTATTCTCTAATATAATTAAAACTTATAAATTCAATGGAAATATTAATAATGATATTTTATGTAGTCTAGATAAAAACTTCATGAAACAACATAGATGATGTTTAATCATTAGGTTTTGAGGGCTAATAATACATCGACACTTCTTCTCATGAAGTATTTAGAAGGTGATGTTTAATAACGAGGTTATAAGGGTATAACCACCTATAATAATTCCGTAATTATATGTTTTTTACAATGTCGTAACACCCTAATAGGGGATAGGGGAATGAGGGTGTTAATGTTTTTTCTAAAATCAAGAGATCTTGTTCCCACATTGGTAATAACTTATTAAACATGTTTGATAATAATAAGTAGTAATTAAATATTCACTTCTAGAGATACAACACAACCGTTTTACATGGTTTACAACTAAGGGTTTTCCCAAGGAGCATATGTCTATAGTTTGTTGGTCATACCTAAATCCACTAATCTTCAATAGTTGTGGAATACTGAAAATCAGACAAGGTCACTCAGCTTCAAGCCTACTATATTTATAAGATTTTATGGATAGTACACTACCTCGCTCAGAACACATATGTCGAATCCACCTACCTCACTACTTTTTTAGAAGTCTTACTTAGTTTAATGACTTGAAGGTCAAATCAGTAGATTTTATTTTTAGTCTTTTTCCCTGACTAGCATGAGACACAACTTGCACCGTATTAATAAGTTGATGTACATTAAATCAATGTTAACTTAAATCATATGTTCAATACTATTGTTCATGAAGCTCCTATGAAAATATCTTTCTCGATACTCATAATCTTTGGGAAGCCAGTTACCAACATTGAACACTATGTCATTACGGAGTAACCAGTCATTGTGAGACTCCACATTCCAAGATACCTAAGCATTTTCCAAGAATAATATAGTCTTTTCACAATGCTTAAACTCACAATGAATACTTGATTTATGAAGATATTATCCTTTATGAATTCAGATCAATTCATATTTTTCTCTAATTGTTTTTGTGTATCATGAAGTGATGGTATCCTCCTATTTATAGGATCAGCACTTTGTGAAGCTCCCATGCCTCCAGTGAATTTTTTGTGAACCTCCAAAAATATTTTTATGAAGTTCCTTCAATTGTGAGTCCCCTATTCAAGTAAACTCATTTGCGAAGCTTTCTCATAGTCATGAAGAACATTTTCAATAAATCACAATCATCTGATTCTCTTCATAGTCGTGAAGAACATTGTATTTCCATCTATTATTTATGAAGCTACATACCTTCGTGAAGCTCAACCATTTGTCCAACCCATTCTTCATGAAGCAAAGTCATCAAGAAAGTTAATCCATTTCCATATTTGATAATATTTAATTCTAAAAAACCACATTTCAAGAAAGTTTCTCCATATTTCTTATTTTTAGCCCAAAAATTTGGCAAACATTGGGAAATGATGCCACCTTCAACATTATAGTCACCTTGTATTGAAAGATCACTTTCCTTCCAAACTATCTGATCATATTAGTGAGTATTTAAAATAAACAAAAATTGTAATCCATATAAAATAATGTAAAACCTTGAATCCTAAAATCTTCCCCTTTGGGTTTTTTAAAAATATGTAGAAAAATTCAATAAATCACCAGACGCTATCAGAACCTGAAACGTGAGAGGCAAGTCATCCAAAATTCTAATTCTACATGAACAAATCTCAGTGTATAAAATAATAGTGGAAGTAGGAATTGAGATCTAATTTTAGGTAATTGATAATGATTTCCAAGACAATCTTTGATAAATATGAACTCTTTCATCCTAACATTTAATTATCATCTTTCCATAGACGCATTTCATGGTTTTTCAAAAACCTAAAACCAACAAACCTTTATCACATAGAATTTCACCATTATCTCCATTTATCAATAAACCCAAATAACTTGAATATGTACTTGTAGAGATTAAAATAGACTCCCCTAGATCTTATATACCCCAAAACCTTCATCAATATCATAGACAGAATAAAATTGTTAACACAAATGGGGAGAGGGGACCCGTCGTGACCTCCTCATGAAATAGAAAGTGGATAAAAACTAAGGTTCAACCGATGTTTCTCGAAAACATGTGTTGTCAATGGCTTAGTCCTAATGTTATACACTTGTTCATTATTTCCAACATGATCCATTTTCATCACACCTTGTTAAAAAATTTCATTGATAAAGTAATATCATGTCTCAATAAGTTTTGTATGAGAGTGTTGAATAAGATTCTTCCTAAGATTGATCATTCTCTTATATTTACAGAAAATTATGACTGGTTATTTCACCTCATCACCAATAGAAATTAATTTTTTCATCATCCAAAATTATTGAGTCCAATCCATTATAGAAGAGATATACTATGATTTTTACATACTATGATAAATGATTTGTTGTTCCTTTCTCATCCATCCCACACATTTATTTCCAATGATGAATGCTAAACCACTTGTGGACCTTATATCCACCACAAATTTATAATAGTCAGCATCATATAATGTCGATAATTAATTATCTCTTTATACAGAAAAGTATAATCTAAAATAAAGAGTACCTTGAATATATCAAATGTTTTTTCTAACTGCTACCAAATCTTCTTCCTTTAGAGTACATTAAAATTTGGCCACTAAGCATGTTGTAAAGACGATATCTCCACATGTTGCAGTCAAGTATAATAATCTTCCAAAAAATTTCTTGTATGAGGTCTGATTTACATATGTATCATCATTGTGATTTTCATGTTTTTTCCAACCGCATTTGAATTCTTCATTGGTTTGGAGTCATTCACTGTTTATTTATTCAGAAGTTATCTAGTATATTTTTCTTGGGAAATAAAGGTGTGATCCTGATTTTGAATCACTTATACCCCTATAAAATAATTGAGTTCACCCATCATGGACATTTAAAATTTGCATTTCAGGTTATTAGAAAATTCTTCCACTCATCCCTTCCAATACCTCTAAATATAATATAGTATATATACAAAAACACCATAAATTTATCTTTCTATGAATTCTTTACATTCTAATTATGATTGAAGCATCCTATTTTGAATTGAACCTTCTTCAGATAAACATCCAATCAATAATAACATGCTCATGGTGCCTACTTAAGACCATAAAGTGCCTTCTTTAATCTACAAAACCTTATTTCATCATTTCCAATTAGAAAACCCACTGGTTGATCAATTTAGACTTATTATTTAATAACATCATTTAAATGATGTTTTGACATCAATCTGATCCACTCTGTACCATCATTGAATGTCTTTGTAAAGAAAGACCCTGATCGAATCTATTCTAGACACTCTATAAAATGTTTCTTCCAAACCAATGCTTTTAATATGTACATATCCTTTATACACCAAGTGATCTTTATTTCTAATCACATTACCATGTTAATAGATTTTGTTTTGAAATTTCCACTTAATTCCAATCACATTGTGATTTTTGGGTTTCTTAACAAGACCACATGTCTAGTTCTTGCCAACCTAATCCTATTATTCATTCATGTCTATAAACCATGGTTTGTCATTTATTGATTATTCAAACGAGGTTGGTTCTAAAAAAGAAAAGAAGTAAGAATGTGTTTTATTCCTCATTATCCTTCCCTGTGTGGGTGCGGTCCAATCCCAAATGATTTTGTATTGATAAATTTATTCTCTTATATTTCTCTCTTCAGGTTCTGATGAAATTTCTTCATCCAGGGTTTCCACTTCTTATTATTCTATTAAATCATCATCTCTTTGTGAGGTCTAAATGTTTTTCAAGACTTCAACTATTTCTTCATTTTAATCTATCCTATTTCAAATTTATTCTTCATCTTATATCAAATATTCATATGATATCTTTGAGGTTTTTATGGATTTATCATTATTGATCTTAAAATCAATAATTCCCACAATTCTTTGAAGATGATTATTGTAACATTTTTTGCCTTTACCATTCATTGAATATAAAAGGAATATTTCCTCCTCTAAAGCATCACCATACTTTCCTTGATAGCCTTATTTTATTTGGATGAAACATTTACTTCTAAAAACATGAAAATACTTTAGATAGTTCTTACTTCCATACCATAACTCAAATAGTGTCTTGGTTTCTCCCATATAAAACCCTTCTAAATTTTGAGCTTAAACTACTGCTTGAAAAATATATTTATAGTAATGATGATAGATACGACTCTCAATCAGCATTGTTATGGCCATATTGTTCACCTATCAATTTGTACATTCAAAAAATCCATTTTTCTATGGGGTTATTACTAAAACCACCTCATGGTTTATTCAATATTTTTTAGGTAATTTACAATTTCAATGGATGTGTAATCTTCCCAGTTTTCTATATTGTTGAACATAGATTTTCTATCCAATATCATTCTTAGCTATTAAAAGGTGAAATTTATTGAAATAAATAAGTTGTTGTTTCCTATATATAATCATTAAAAAAGACATTATACTATAATAATAAACAAAAAAATGAGGTACCTCTCTCTATATATGCCAACAACATTTATTGGATCACATCCATTTGTTTGGAAGAGATCAAGTTGATTTTCTTACCTTTTGTTCTTTGACCGATATAATCTCATGACTATCTTTCCTCAAATTAAAGCATCACGTGTGATTTATCATTCACAATACATAACTGGAATATCTATGACCATATTCTTCAAATATATCCTTTTCATTCTATGTTTATTAATTTGACCCAACCTTCAGTTCCACAATTTTTTTCTTCTTCAACTCTTATGGAAAAATTGTTCTCTTTACTGCCAACCAGGTAAAAATTCCCCTCGCTTCTATATCCTTTCATGAGAGAATTTTATGCCTTTCCTTTCGTAGTAAACATTTTTTGATTAAATATCACTATCAATCCTGAGTCTTAGAGTTTACTCACACTCTGGAAAATGTGATGCAAGCTATCCACATAAAGAACATCAATTTTCCTATCCTCATCATTTTACAAATTTTTACTTCCACTACCTTTGATATTTAATGCACCATCATTATCAAACCACATTGTTAAATAAACCTTTTTCTTACAACTATTAAATAAATTAGTGTTTCACGTCATATGGGATGAGGATTTTCTTCAAGAATCTAGGTGTTATTATTATTTATATCTTTGAGATCTATTTCTATAAGTTTAGATTTCCCAATATTCATATTTTCTCTCCATGAGATACTTTATTAAGTGGATTCTAAATATAGACTTTATGATCTCCTTTATATATGCATGGGATAATTATGCTCATATTCTTCTACTAGAGTTGAATATCTATTTATATGAGAAAATCTACCTGGTTTCCAGGTAATGAATTTTCTTTGATTTATATAGAATATGTTCCCACCATTCCTCTTCCTGCAATGAATAGATTTATAGCCATCGTAATAATATTGAAAACAATATCCATAGAAATATTTTCTTCAATATTATTAAGGACATTGTTTTATTCTCATTTTTTGACTTCTAATCACTTCCCTATTGAAATAACTTCTTACCTCTTAACATCACAATATGGTTTGGCCTATAAATCCATAGAATTCACATTTCATAAGTGGAAATTTCTTCTCACTTCCATTCCTCATCATGTAACCATATTTTTAAAAATTATTTGACTGGAGATTATCTTTGTATACTTGAGGATAATTTTAAGCTCTCTTTTCCATTTGATTTTATGCTTTCTTTGTTGTGATATCAGGTGTGTTTGTGATATGTCCAACTTTATTCTTCCAATTATATTGTCTCATCTTTTTTCCAACCTTTGATGTTTTAGAATCAAGGCTAATTCCACTTTTTCCCATACATGTGGATCTAAGGTCATTCAAATCCTTCTATACTCTTTTAGAACAACATTTAACACTTTTTAACATCTCTACATCTGAGAATAATCCAAATTATATATTTTACTTTATTTTTATTGATTTTTATGTTGTTCCCAATTTACTCCTTAGAGTAATGACATCTTCGTCAATACCCTCAATTGTCATAGCCTTCTCCTCCAGACTGTATATATAGTATTTGATGGATTTTTTCTACTCTTCAATCCTGATCTTAAACTCCACAACTTTTTTTGATCTTTCAGAAGTGGTTTAATTGAAAAATTCCTCTACTTCTAGTCGATCAATTTATACCTCAATCCGATCAACATAATTTTATGAATTTTCTATAATTGCTATCATCTTTTTGTTTTTTTTTTGCATTTAATTTCAAGATTATCAAGAGAAACATTAAGTTCCTCCTCGAGATCAACAACACCAATCAACTGATTATATTTATCTTTTGATGATTCTACATTTTTAATGGTATCCATCATGGATTCTTGGGTTTTATATTTAAACTCTAGTTCTTCGTCCTCTAGAAATTCATTATCATCGTGTTCTTATATATGGATGAAACTCTTTATCTAGAATTTATTGCCTGATTTGAATTCTCCCATTAGGAGTAACTTTTTCTGAGGCTTCTACATGATCCCTCCATCCCTATTTTCTCATCTACATTCCTTGGTCACTAAGAGAAAATCTTCACAACTCTACCACATTGATAATTAGCCATAGGAGTATTTCATTCAAATCTCCCTTTTTTGCTTTAAAATTCATGGAAAATAGAGAAACAAGTTCATATTACTCATTAACTTAATCAATACTATCTATGGAGAACTAATGTTTTACCATATCTTTAAATTAAATTTTCTTTATTACTCATGTTGTTCCATATTCTCATTTAAATATGATTTTATACACGACTAGACTACTTAGCATATCATTAAGAGAGAGTGTAGACAGATCCCTTTCCTCAAGGGAAAACACATTTGGATTGTATAGTGGTGGAATCCTTCTCAATATTTTATTCACAATGTCAATATCATTAATTTATTCACTAATTCATCAAATAGATTCTGAAACATCAGTTATTCAATTAAAAAAGGTATCTTCATTTTCATTAGGATTAATTTTCAGATCATCAAACCTAATGTGAAAAAAATTAAAGTTTCACTTCCTTAACTTTTTAATCGTATTCGTATATATATAATATTTTTTCCCACAAAAACATGGTTGAAATGTAATATATATCCTTCAAATAGATCTGATTATATATACTTTTAGTAAGTGAATTTTGATCTTTGGAATCTACATCAAGAATTTTTCTATCAGTTTCAGTCATAGGCATTCATGTCGCATCAGTGACCTGAATACCCTGAGAAGTGGAAAAAAATTTCTATCCTAAGGGATCACAGATGATATCTCATACTATTCCTCCAAATTTGGATGTTTCATCCATAAATTATGGGGACTCCCAGGAAATTCATTTAATTATCCATGATAATGAAATATTATAGGTTTAACTCTAAGAACTTATACCCTCTGATAACACTTCTAGGACCCCGAAACACCCAAATAGGGGAGGGGTGAATAAAAGTGAAAAAATATTCATTAAAATAGATATATTGTGTTACCATGTTGTTAATAACTTTTCAAACATGTCTGATAATGGTTAAACATTCGCATACATAGAGATAATATAACAGTTTAACATTGTTCACAACTAAGAGATAGTGCAAGGAGTATATGCTGATACTATGTCAGTTATACCTAAATCCACTAATATTCACTAGTTTTGGAATATTTAAGATCAGATATAGTAACTTTATTTTTGGAATACTAACTTTATAATATTTTAGGAATAGCACATTGCCTCCTTTGTAACACTTTCATCTACTACACCAAGATCACTACTTTGGTAGAAGCCTTACTCAGTTTATTGAATTGAAGGACACATTAGTATATTGGAATTTAAGTCATTGTCCCCGAATAGCATGAGACTCTACATGCACCATAGTCCAGAGTTAATTAACTTCAATGCATTGTTTACTTAAACCAGATGTTCAATAATACTATTCATGAATCTCCTCCATGAAGCTCTTTCACAAAACTCACAACTTTCATGATGAAAATTTCCTTCATGGAACACTAATTCATCCTAAAATAACTTGTCATCATGAAAATCCTCTTTATGAGATACATAATAATTGGTCAAGACTAAGATAGTATTTTCATGATGGTCATGCTCATAATAAATAATTGATTTTAAAATATCCTATCCTTTAGTAATTCTGATTTATTCATACCTTTCACCAATTCTTTTTGTGTATCATGGACTGGGGGTATCTACAAATTCATAAGCTTAGACTTTTGTGAATATCCCACACCTTCATTGGATTTTTCAGGAAACTTTAAAAATAATTACATTAATCTATCCTTCATTTGAGAAGCCCCAATGAAATTCAACTCATTCGTGAATCTTTCTCATAGTTTCTGTTGACGCTCCTTTTCATCACACAGTCTAAACGAATGCAAATGGAAAATGCCTTAGCATAAAATGATTCATCCTTTGACAAAAAAAATCAAAAATTAACAAAGGATTCAAATGTGCTTGGGTCGCGCAAGTTCCCTCTTGGTCGCGCAAGTACACTTTCGCGCAACCTAATGGTCACGCCTGTGACTTTTGCGCCCTTTTTGAAAATTCGTGCAAGGTCTGTCCAGCCTATAAATACCCCTGTGGGCCCCCCATTTGAAAGACGAAAAATTCTAGAACCTCAATTTTGAGCTCCTGGCGCCCTAGTGTCTTCTCAAAGCTTCCTAATACATCTAAGGTAATTTCTTACCTAGAACGAAATATCTAGAGAGGGGGAGGAAGGACTAAGTGTTGAAATTCATCAACACTTGCGCACCTAAGTGGCCCTCCCTTAAGGGAAACGGCCACACTTGTAGGCCGCCTTGCTCCTTTACCAGAACTTGCGTGCCCCACTTCTGTAAGCCCTTAGGGATAGTACTAAGGGCTTGAGCCAAATCTCGCCCAAGTATTACCCCAAGCGATAAAAGTCGCATAAGTACCCTTGTGCCGCGCAGGTATACCTGCGCGGCCCAAACTTGTGCGCCCACGCAATACCTACGCGCCCACCAAGACTTGCACGCCCCTTTCTCTTTGGGTGACCTTCCTTCCCATTTCACCCCTCTTACACCTATCCCTCTCTCCTCTTCAGGATTAAACCTTCATAACTCTCTCCAAAGCTATTTATGGCATGATTTCCTTGTTTGCTTCCTTATCTAAAAGGAATCCTATGGAACATCTCTCAAAACCTTGTGATTGACACATCTTCACATCACTAAAGTTAGAGATTTCATTTTTTCTACATCATCCTTTAAGATGAGAGAATCCTTAACTTGGGAACGTTTTCAGAAGTAATCCCTAGTCCAAATTTTCATTAATTTGGTCATCCTCCTTTTGAGTAAGCCCCAAGTCCTCATTATTTTGGGCCTCCTTTTCCGGTGTAAGCCCCAAGTCCCCAAATCTGGGAATCCTCCTTAGAAGTAAGCCCCAATCATAATTCCTTTAACCTGGGCTTCCTCTTAAGGAATAATCCCCAGTATTAAAGTTCCCAAATATGGGAATCCTCCTCAAGAGTAAGCCCCAACCATGGTTCTCTTAACCTAGGCTTCCTTTTCAAGAGTAAGCCCCAAGTCCCTTAATTTTTCAATTCCCTTAACCTGGGCCTCCTTCTCGAGAGTAATCCCCAGTCTTAATTTATCCTAACCAGTCTTAATTTACTTTTTATTTGGGCATCCTTATCAGGATTAAAACCCAATCATAAGTCCCCTCCTAATTTTGGAATCTTACTTAGGAATAATCCCCAAGATTAGAGTATCCAAATCTCCATGAAGCACATATACCTTTATGGACCATGTTCCTGGATTTCTTCCCTGAAGTAAATCTTAATCTTCATCTATTTGGGCAGTCATACATAAATAATCCCCACATCATTTCTTATGATTCCATCTTTCATGGCATAATTGTCTGGTTTTACCAATACCTCTTGTTTTTCACACCGAGCATGACTCGCATGAGCTTAGAGTTTAAAAGTAATTATGACATCTTTATGTGAGCCATCAATCATAAACATCATACTCCCTTACTCGAACTACATGGGTTCTAATTCCTTATCCAAAACAAAGGATATATAGGTAGCCCCTCTGTGGGTACGATCCCAACTCTGAAATAATCCATGTCCTTCTGAATGACAATAAACTTCAAGTGCCCCACTGAGTGGCTTTGAAACTAGTATGGTTATCATAATGACCAAGAGAATTTTATGTATTGAAAGATACCATTGACTAAGAATATATAACAAATACAAATTAATCTCTATTAATGAAGAACCTTGAATACATATAAAAGATTATCTAAATTTCCCACATATCAATCATTGATTTTCATATTTAAAGGTAATCTCATTTTATACTTGGTAATGTAATAAGGATTCACGAACATAACTTAAATATATAAAGAGAGTCCCGGAGTAGACAATAATTCCCCTAAAAAAGGTGTGATGAGTCTGACCCCCCATCCTCTCAACCAATAAAAATTCCTAAGCCTCATTAGTCACAACTAATGAGTGCCTACCTTTAGAAAGTAGGTCTAAATGAATATGGAATCATTGGATGTTTCTGGTTCTACGAACAAACCCGTTAGAAACCGATTGGAATGATTGAATATTAAATCAATGAGATCATCCCCAATTCTAGAGGAAACAAAAAATGGTGAACCCAACGTGAATCCTTAACCAAGTTAAAGTGATGTTTTTCCTATTTGTTAGGACCCTATTTAAACTCAATGAGAGGTCCAACAAAGCAATCAATAATATATGTGCTCATCCAAAAGATGTAGTAGCCGAACTTATCTTGATTATGTTTGTTATATCAAACATACATTCTTTTCCAAGATTTTATGCATTACAAGAATGTATTTTCTTATGTTCACGTCTATGAATGCCTCTGCTATGAAAACCTCTGCTGTGAATGTATCTGTTGTTGCTCCTATTGGATCATCTTCTGTTCTGAGGACGACATCACCTACTCTGTGTCATAAACGCTGGGTATCAAATGCGCTGGTTAAGGAGTACCATCAAAACGGTACTATTCTGACTCTGGAGGCCACTTGACAAGCCCTCCAAGTAAATAATTCAACCTGGTCGTCCGGACAGCGACGACCAGCGATCAAGAAGCAAGCCGTGTTAACCATCATCTCCAACCGTTTCGAGTCATTATCCCTGGAACGCAATCACCATTAACACACATATTCTGAGGAGGTGAATGACCAGGTCCCTCAGGGCCTTAATTCAAGGAGACTGGAATCCTTCCTGAGGGATCCCATCAACAATCGCCGCCAGACTCGTGCGGAAGTGCACCCTCACCAAGATGAGGGTATCGACTCCAGGTGTTCGGCTCAGGTTCCTCGAACCCGAGCAGGCAAGACGAACCACCAGAGGTGACAACCGGTTAACAGTGAGTAGGTTCTCATCTCTAATATCTCTGGAGAAGTCCACCAACATAACTTGGTGGCAAGAAATGATCGGGCACACACACCTGTCCGTTTTAATTCTGTTGTCTAGTAGACTTGCCTAGCAGCATCACACCAATCCCGCCAGGCAATTCTGGTGGAGTACTATAGACAGGAACGTACACCTGTTTATAAATCATTAGCTAGTCAGCAGGCTCATCTGACTACATACGATGAAGCCCGCCAACCCAATGTGTTGATAACTGTTAAACATGCACATACACCTTCTTACACTAATCAATCCATCCAACAGCCTCATCTGTCAGTGTTGAAGGAGGCTCATCAACCATGTTCAGCGGAGTGCAATCAGCAGGCACATACACCTTCTAGTATTGATCAAACCTACCAACAGTCTCATTTGGTAGCATTCGAAGAAGTCAGTCGGAAAGCTCTGGTGATAAATAGGAGGCAAACTGAACTATCTGCCCCCACACTTGAGTACTGTCAGGATTTAGTAACAGGAAAAGGAGGACAGGAGCAGGAACACACACCTACTCTAAGCACGGAATGGATGTCTATCTTAACGACCCAAAGTTTCATTAATGGAAATCCCTCTTGATCTAATTAAATGTCTCTTTATGTTTATATAAAATGTCAACTTCATTGGTTTTATGTTGGGAATTTATATCATTTCTAATATAGTCATTGAACAGTGATCACATGATTAGTATAAATATAGGGCCTTAACAATCCAAATTTACTCAGACAAAAGAAGTGATGGCCTCATCCAGTAGAATTGCTCCATACAAATCCCATTTGTCGGAGCTCAGAAAAGGGGTGGCATCCTTGGGCTTCGCTCTTGACTAATCCCAAGCTGAGCTTCATCATTTCATGCTTAAACGGGACCATCTATGGGAAAAGTGGAAGTTGATAGAAATTACCACTCGAGCGATGTTATCCGAGCCACCCCAAAAGTATGTCACCATCGCACACCTTACCCTTAGGTCTTATGAGGCTGTTTTAAGGGGTTATGTAACTAATCGATAGTACTATGTTCATATACACTATTTTTTGTATATAATAATGAATATACTTTCTTGTCATTATTGATACATTGTAAATAGTTTTTAATGTAAAAATAACATTTTTAGTTATTATTTAATTAAGAATTCTATTTTATTTAATTAAGGTATTTTTTTAATTAAATAATATTTTAATAAAATATTATTATTATTATTATTATTAATTTTTCTTAAATATAAATGATCTTATAATTTTATGAATACAGTTGAAATTTTTATTAAGGTTTGAAAGCCATTTCTGTCAAATCCCGTGAATTGTCGATAAATGCCGGTTTTTATTTTAAAAGTGGAAATTAACATATATAGAAAATTATTTAGATAAAATAAATGTTATTTCTGGAATCAGGATGTCAAAATTGTCCAACGGTGAATTTTTCATAATTTTCTGAGACAGTCAAATGTTTTGGTAAAAATTAAATACCGTTTAAATATATAATGTGTTTTATGACATCATAATGACCCAATATTTATGTAATAAAATACTATAATCTTTATTTTCGGCCAATATATGTTTTACCATTAAAATAATGTGATTTTGGGTTTGGTTTACTCACTTTTCAAAGCATTAATGGACCCCTCATACTTATTAAACACCTTGTCTTTTTAAATTAATTTCCATGGGAGTATGACTCACCTCCACATAAGCAAACCAATTATTTTAAGAATTTAGGACTTTGGAATTATAAAATATTTTTTTGCTCTTCCATTTTCCAGGTACCATGGGCAAAAACCATGGGGTGGTTTGGGGTTTGGATTAATTTAATGTAAGGGGACCCAAACCTAAATAATAAAGAATTCCCTCACCTTTCCTATATAAACCCACCCAAGCTCCCACTTCCTCCTCACTAAAAACATTTGGAGTTCATCCAAAAACTACCCTAATCTATATATAATCCTACCAAGGTGCCCCAAGCTCCCAAGAAGCCTCTCACAAGCCTCCTTATATCCTTTGGAAGCACACTTCCAAGTAAGGGTTTTTTTCTTCCTTTCTCATTTTTGTCCAATATTCATTAAGTTGTTTTTCCCTTTTAATTTCAATTATGAATGTTGGGGTATGGTTTCTCATCTCCCTCATACTTCCCTCTTTATGTTTGAATGACGGTAGACCCATTTCTCTCTCATTAAATGCCTCCCATGTACACCCGTTACTATGCCGAAATTCCAAAAGGAACTTCTCTCTCCTCTTTTACATTCAAGCAATACTTTTGTATCATGAATCTAAATTCCATTACAATTATTGGGAAATGTATCTATATGACCTCCTTACTGTACATTACATGTAAATATGATGATTAACCCCTTTCCCTCTCATTAAATTCCTCCCATGTACACCTGTTACTATGCTGAAATTCCGAAAGAAACTTCTCTCTCCTCTTTTGCATTCAAGAAATACTTTTGTATCATGAATATAAATTCCATTACAATTGTTAGGAAATGTATCTATATGACCTCATTACTCTCCATTACATGTAAATATGATGAGGAATCCCTTTATCTCTCATTAAATGCCTCCCTTGTACACCTGTTACTATGCCGAAATTCCAAAAGGAACTTCTCTCTCCTATTTTACATTCAAGCAATACTTTTGTATCATGAATCTAAATTCCATTAAAATTGTTGGGAAATGTATCTATATGACCTCATTATTGTCCATTAAATGTAAATATGATGGGGAACCCCTTTATCTCTCATTAAATGCCTCCCATGTATAGTCGTTACAATGCCAAAATTCCGAAAGGAACTTCTCTCTCATATTTTACATTCAAGCAATACTTTTGTATCATGAATCTAAATTACATTACAATTGTGGGGAAATGTATCTATATGACCTACTTACTATACTTTACATGTAAATATGATGAGTAACCCCTTTCTCTCTCATTAAATTCCTCCCATGTACACCCGTTACTATGCCAAAATTCCGAAAGGAACTTCTCTCTCCACTTTTACATTCAAGTAATAATTTTGTATCATGAATCTAAATTCCATTAAAATTGTTGGTAAATGTATCTATATGACCTACTTACTATCCATTACATGTAAATATGATAGGGAAACCCTTTCTGTCTCATTAAATTCCTCTCATGTACACCCGTTACTATGTAGAAATTCCGAAAGGAACTTCTCTCTCCTATTTTACATTCAAGCAATACTTTTGTATCATGAATCTGAATTCCATTACAATTTTTGGGACATGTATCTATATGACATCCTTACTGTCCATTACATGTAAATATTATTAGGAACCCCTTTCTCTCTCGTCAACCATATTTATGAATTCTTATGTCACGCTGTTACGCTGCCGAAATCGCACCGATTTTCTAAGCCAATGTCATTATGTAGTGAATACCATTCCTATTTCACCATCAATGGTATTCACATTTATGCACATTTACCTATTGAATATAAAGTTTCATATATGAATTCCACATTCATTTATTGTGGAATAAATGATTATGTTTTACGAATCCATGTTTTATGATCCATGTGGCACACTTATGCATGAAATGAAATGTTTAAGAAGGGTGCACCCTTATCGCGCTCCAATGCATTGGGTAAAGTATAGTATCATGATACATCATGTGAAATGAGTGTTGAATCATGATAATTCAAGTTCAAAGATTTTTTACTCATTATTTATGTGCAATAAGCATTTACTGATGCTCAATGTGCAATGAGCCTTAGCTCATGCTAATTCCATGTTAAGTGTTGTTTCCACATTTCCATGTTATGATTATGAAGCTTTATCATGACTTTATGTTCATGTTTCTCTTATTCTCTATTTATATGCTTATTTCCTAACATTTATTATACTCCTCATGTTATTCTATGTGTACTCCCTTACTGGGCTTTATAGCTCACCCTTTTCTTATGCATGTCCTCAGGTTATCCCATGCAATGCTAAGTACGAGGGAATGTAGTGGTCATGTAAAGGAAGTTTTCAATAAAGTTGTTGTATTTCATGTTTTAAGATTTTATGTAATGATCCTAAGCCCCAAATACACTAAACCTCTCGATCTTCTTTGTTGTATCAAGTGAAGTTTTATGTAATAAATAATGTTTAAATTGTAATAAAAAGCAATATTGTCATAGTTAGTATCAGAGGATAGGTTTAGTTATTTTTGGGAGTATGATTAGAAAACCCTAGTAAAGCCTTAGAGACAAGACTAAGTATAATAAAAACATCCCTAAGTTTTGGTATGTACTGAGTAAGTGGTTTATCAAACATATACATCCCTGTATGGATACGAGCAGGTAGAGGCGGCTTTGGCACAGATGCATCATAGGGGTAAAACCTGAAAACACCTCTTTGAGCTAGACTCGAATGGGAACTGGTGCACGATAACGGGCCTTGCTGCACCCTTTGTTACGACACTCCCGGGGGATATGTTTCGATAAATTCACAAGATTAGTATGGACCCTTATTAAGGGAATTAAAAAAATACCCCTAAGAATGTATGTTTGAACGTAGAACATGAAAAGCTTAGATTGAAGCCTATAGACTCATGAGTTAAGGAAATAAAAGTTTATTTATAAGTTATAAACTATTTTCATTGGATTACCCTTTATTTGTTACCCGCTAACATTCCTTTTCTTCCAGCAAATGGCCGGTAATAGGAGGACTCGGGCTAACAACCGATGTGAAGATCAGTGTGATGAATGTACTAATGAGATGCCCAATCCAATGGGAGTGAGAATCACGAACTTTTTCACACTTCTCTCTCAACTAACTCAAGCATTTAATATAAAAATGGGTCAAGAGGAACGTCCAAACCCCCCTAAGAAGGAACAAGGTGCTATCGAGAGCTTCATGAGACAAAGGCCTCCTACTTTTAGTGGATCGTCCGATCCCACGAGCTCTAAACAATGGATCAACTCCATTGAAAAGATCGTCTCCATCCTTCAATGTTCTGAACAATAGAAGTTTCTCCAGGTGGCTTATCGTATGGAGGGTGAGGCTAAACAATGGTGGACGTTGATCAAAAATACAAAGCCTGTGGAAGAGATCGAGGCATTGGAATGGAAGTATTTCTGGAAGATGTTTTTCGATAAATATTTTCCGCGCACCCTCCGGCTTAAGATGGAAAGGGACTCCATTTCCCTCAAGCAAAAATATGAAGAATATATTGGAGCGTACGAGGAAAACTTCACAAGTCTTGCACGATATGGTTCCGTCTTTGTCGTTACCCCAGAATGCAAAGTTGACGGCTTCTTTGGTGGGTTGTAGCCTAGCCTGTGGAAAGAATTAGCGATCAATGACTTTGACATCTATGAGGAAATTGTCCGATGTGCCCTCAAGGTCGAAATGGAGATTGGATAATCACATGGGTATCATGGGGACAAGAATCATAAGGTAGGCTTCAATGCTAGCAGTCCGATGGATAAATACAACGGTGCTAAGAAGATCCAGCACCCCACTTTCCAAAAGTGCAGAAAGAAGCACCCTAGAAATTGCCTTAAGGGGACGAGGAAATGCTTATGGTGTGGAAGAGAAGGGCACCTAGCTATTAACTGTCGACAAGAAAGACTCGCGGCTGCGATAGAGGAGAGGAATGCTCCGTTCGAATCTCAATGCGTTGTTCAATGCTAAAAATGAAAAGAACTAGGTCATTTTGAAAATCAGTGCCCTAATCTAAGGGTTTTTGGAGGCAACCAACAACCTCCAAGGCATCAAGGAAGAGATTTTTCCATCACTTCTGCCGAAGTGAACCCTGAAAATGAAGTGGTGACAGGTACTCTAGTTATTCATTCAAGAATAGCGAACATACTTTTTGATTCAGGTTCTACGCATTCTTTTATATCTCAAAAGTTTAGTAGAACAATCTCAGCACCACCACAAATCATGGAAGTGAAGATGTCGGTGAGTACGGAAAATGGGGCAATCATTTCATCCCATGAATATAAGTCCTCCCCTGTTATAATCTTTTGATTGAATTTCCCGTAGAACCTCTTCATACTCCCTCTGGTGTAATTTTATGCAATTATTGGCATGGATTGGCTTTCCTTATATAGATCCAACATAAATTTCCGGGAGAGGGAAATCACTCTCCATATGGAGAATCGACCCCCAATTCATTACAAGTGTGAGGAAGAAGATGAATCTCCTTTAGCTCCATTATCTCAAGCATGGATATTAATGCCCTATAAGCATGAGTATCTAGCTTAGCTGATTGAGTCCAAGGAAGAAACCATCCTTGAAGAAATTCCTATTGTGAGGGAATTCGCTGAAGTGTTTCCCGAGGAACTGCCTGGTCTTCTTCCTATAAGAGATGTTGAATTCTCAGTTGAACTTATACCTGGGGAATTACCAAAATCCAAGAATCCATATAGAATGGCTGTTGTAGAGCTTGAAGAGCTAAAGAAACAACTACAGGAGAATCTGGATAAAGGGCTTATACACCCAAGTGCTTCACCATGGGATACACCAGTCCTCTTCGTCAAGAAGGATGGGTCAATGCGGCTTTGCATCGATTATCGTGAACTTAACAAAATCACGATAAAGAACAAGTAACCTCTCCCACAAATTTATGACTTGTTCGACCAGCTGCGTGGATCACAATACTTCACCAAGGTGGACTTGCAGTCAGGATATTATCAAGTAAGGGTAAACAAGGGAGATATCCCCAAGACTGCTTTTTGCACAAGATACTGGCACTATGAATTCATAGTAATGCCATTCGGACTAACTAATGCTCTATAAATATTCATGGACATAATGAATAGAGTCTTTATGGATTACCTAGACAAATTTGTGTTAGTCTTTATAGATGATGTTCTAATATACTCCAAAACCAAAGAGGATCGTGAGGAGCATTTAGGAACTGTACTAGAGACTTTGCGCAAGGACAAGCTCTATACAAAGTACAGTAAGTGTGAGTTTTGGTTGAAAGAGGTATCATTCTTGTGCCATATCATCACAAGCAATGGGATATCTCTGGATCCCTCCAAAACAGATACAATTGAGGGATGGACGAGGCCAACATCGGTAACGGATATTCATAGCTTCTTGGGGTTAGCGAGATATTATCGATGATTTGTGAGAAATTTCTCACAATTCTCCAACCCTCTTACCAAGCTAACTTAAGAGGGAGTAAAGTTTTCTTGGAGTGATTAATGCGAAGAAAGCTTCAAGGAGTTGAAAAGAAGGCTTATCACTGCGCCCGTGCTCACTTTACCCACAAGTGGGGAACTTTTTGTGGTATTCAATGATGCTTCAATGAAGGGATTTGGATGTGTGCTGATGTAGAATGATAAAGTGATATCCTATTCCTCAAGGTAGTTGAAAATACATGAGCGAAACTATCCAATGCATGATCTGGAGTTAGTGGTGGGTATCTTTGCCTTGAAAATTTGGTGGCATTATCTCTATGGGTAGAAATGGGAGATATATACTGACCACAAGATTCTTAAATATATATTCACACAAAAAGAGCTTAATATGCACCAGAGAAGATGGATAGAGCTCATCAAGGATTATGACTGTTCAATACATTACCACCCTGGGAAAGCGAACAAGGTGACAGATGCCCTAAGTAGAAAGGACCCAACGATTCTATCAATGATGAGAATTGATAAGGATCCAATTTTCTTAGACTTGATGAAGATGGACATGGGAATCATAAAGAAGGGAACATCATCAATACTTTCGCAAATGATTGCTCAACTGTCTCTTTTGGAAAGGTTAAAGGATGCTCAAAAGGATGATGTTGGAATTCAAGAACAGGTGGAAGCAATCAAAAAAGGGAAATCCTCAGAGTTTAATGTTAATGAAGAAGGAATTGTGTGGTTTGGGAAAAGACTATGTGTTCCATCAAGTCCAGAGCTGAAGAAGGAACTTTTTATATTATGCACATATTTTAAATTTCTCTATTCGCCCAGGGAACACAGAGATGTATCGAGATCTCCAAGAAAACTTTTGGTGGGATAATATGAAGAAGGAGATCGCTGAATATACATCAAAGTGCTTGGTGTGTCAGCAAGTGAAGGCAATGAGACAAAAGTCTAAGGGGATGATGCAACCATTTCCCATACCAGAATGGAAATGGGAGAACATCACCATAGACTTTGTCATAGGACTTCCGAGGACATCCAAAGGCAATAATGCAAGCTGGGTTGTTGTGGATCATCTTACAAAGACTGCGCACTTCATTACTATTCAGGAGGATTTCTCATTGGATCAACTGGCACGGATATATATCAGGGAAGTGGTAAGGTTGAATGGAGTGCCACTATCTATTGTGTCTGATCAAGATCCAAGATTCACCTGTAAGTTTTGGAAGAGTCTTCAACATGCTCTGAATACTGAACTGAACTTCCAGTACGGCCTATCATCCTCAAAGTGATGGCCAATCTGAGCGGACTATCCAAACTCTTGAGGACAAGTTGAGAGCATGCTCAATGGACTTTAAAGTAGGATGGGATCAACATCTTCCTCTAGTTGAGTTCTCTTATAATAACAGTTTCCACACGAGCATCCAAATGGAACCATATGAAGCCCTGTATGGGAAAAGGTGCAGAACACCGGCATGTTGGGATGAGGTCTGTGAACGTAAGCTGCTTGGACCAGAAATGGTCAAGGAAATGGTGGAGAAGGTGAAAACCATTCCGCAGCATATCCAAGCAGCCGAGAGTCGACAGAAGAGTTATGCAGATAATTGTCGACAAGACCTTGAGTTTAAAGTGGGAGACATGGTTTTTCTACGCATATCTCCGTGGAAGAAGGTCATGAAGTTTGGAAAGAAAGGGAAGTTAAGTCCAAGGTACATCGGCCCCTTCGAGATTCTTGATCGTGTCGGGGATGTGGCCTATCGACTAGCACTTCCATCCACCATGGCCAAAGTACATGATGTCTTTCATGTATCCCTCTTAAAGAAGTACATACCGGACCCTTCACATGTACTCTCTTATGAGGTGGTACAATTGGAAGATGATATTTCTTGTGAGGAGGAACCAGTGAAGATCTTAGATCATAGAGAAAAATTTCTACGAAATAAGACAATTCCCCTCATCAAGGTGTTGTGGAGAACCCACATGTTTTAAGAAGTGACTTGGGAATCTGAGGAAATGATGAAGCTAAGTTACCCACATCTGTTTTATTGTGGGAAAAGGAAAATTTCAAGGGCGAAATTTTTTAATGGGGGAATATTGTAAAGACCCAAAGTTTTATTAATAGAAATCCCTCTTGATATAATTAAATGTATCTTTATGTTTATATAAAATGTCAACTTCATTGGTTTTATGTGAAGAATGTTGACCGTTGCTAATATAGCCGTTGAACAGTGATCACATGATTAGTATAAATATAGGGCCTTAACAAATCCAAATTTACTCAGACAAAAGAACTGATGGACTCATCTAGTAGAATTGCTCCATATGAAGCCCATTTGTCAGAGCTTGGAAAAGAGGTGGCATCCTTAGGCTTCACTCTTGACCAAGCCCAAGCTAAGCTTCATCATGTCAAGCTTGAACGAGACCGTCTATGAGAGAAGTATAAGTTGATAGAAATTACCACTAGAGCGATGTTATCCGAGCCACCCCAAAAGTTTGTCACCATCGTACACCTTACCCTTAGGTCTTATACGGTTGTTTTAAGGGGTTATGTAACTAATCTATAGTACTATGTTCATGTACATTATTTTTTTTATGTAATAATGAATATACTTTCTTGTCATTATTGATACATTGTAAATAGTTTTTAAAGTACAAATAATGTTTTTAGTTATTATTTATTTAAGAATTCTATTATATTTAATTAAGGGATTTTCTTAATTAAATAATATTTTAATAAAATATTATTATTATTATTATTAAATTAATTTTTATTAAATATAAATGATCTTATCATTTTATGAATACAATTGTAATTTTTATTAAAGTTTGAAAGTCATTTTTGTCAAAACCTGTGAATTTTCGATAAATGTCGGTTTTTATTTTAAAAGTAAAAAATTAACATATTTAGAAATTTATTTAGATAAAATAAATTTTATTTCTATAATTAGGACGTCGAAATTATCCAACGGTGAATTTTTCATAATTTTCTGAGACAGTCAAATGTTTGGGTCAAAATTAAATACCGTTTAAATATATAATGTGTTTTATGACATCATAATGACCCAATAGTGATGTAATAAAATACTATAGTCTTTATTTTCGGCAAATATATGTTTTAACATTAAAATAATGTGATATTGGGTTTGTTTGACTTAATTTTCAAAGCATTAATGGACCCCTCAAGACTTATTAAACACCTTGTCTTTTTAAATTAATTTCGATGGGAGTATGACTCACCTCCACATAAGCAACCCTATTATTTTAAGAGGTTTGGACTTTGGAACTATAAAATATTTTTTTCCTCTTCAATTTTCCAAAAACCATGGACAAAAACCATCGTATATTTTGTGGTTGGGATTAATTTAATGTAAGGGGACCCAAACCTAAATAATAAAGAATTTCCTCAACTTTCCTATATAAACCAACCCAATCTCCCACTTCCTCCTCACTTGAAACCTTTGGAGTTCATTCAACCTCTGACCTACTCTCTATATAATCCTCCTGAGGTTCCCCAAGCTCCCAAGAAGCATCTCACAAGCCTCTCTCTAGCCTTTGGAAGCACACTTCCAAGTAAGGGTTTTTTTCTTCCTTTCTGATTTTTGTCCAATTTTCTTTAAGTTGTTTTGCCCTTTTAATTTCAATTATGAATGTTATGGTATGGTTTCACACCTCCCTAATACTTCCCTCTTTATGATTGAATGATGGGAGACCCCTTTATCTCTCATTAAATTCCTCCCATGTACTCCCATTACTATGCCGAAATTCCGAAAGAAACTTCTCTCTCCCCTTTTACATTCAGGCAATACTTTCGTATCATGAATCTAAATAACATTAAAATTGTTCATACATGTATCTATATGACCTTCTTACTGTACATTACATGTAAATATGACGAGGAACCCATTTCTCTCTCATTAAATGCCTCCCATGTACACCTGTTACTATGCCGAAATTCCGAAAGGAACTTCTCTCTCCTCTTTTACATTCATGCAATACTTTTGTATCATGAATATAAATTCCATTAAAATTGTTGGTAGATGTATCTATATTACCTCCTTAATGTCCATTACATGTAAATATGAAGATAAACCCCTTTCTCTCTCATTAAATGCCTCTCATGTACACCCGTTACTATGCCGAAATTCCGAAAGGAACTTCTCTCTCCTCTTTTAGATTCAAGCAAAACTTTTGTATCATGAATCTAAATTCCATTACAATTGGTGGGAAATGTATCTATATGACCTCCTTACTGTCCATTAAATGTAAATATGATGAGTAACCCCATTCTCTCTCATTAAATTCTTCTTATGTATACCCGTTACTATGCCGAAATTCCGAAAGGAACTTCTCTCTCCTCTTTTACATTCAAGCAATACTTTTGTATCATCAATCTAAATTCCATTAAAATTGTTGTTACATGTATCTATATGACCTCCTTAATGTCTATTACATGTAAATATGATGAGGAACCCCTTTCTCTCTCATTAAATTCCTCCCATGTACACCCGTTACTATGCCGAAATTCCGAAAGGAACTTCTCTCTTCTCTTTTACATTCAAGCAATACTTTTGTATCATGAATCTAAATTCCATTAAAATTGTTGGTATATGTATCTATATGACCTAATTACTGTCCATTACATGTAAATATGATGAGTACCCCCTTTATCTCTCATCAACCATTTTTATGAATTCTTATGTCACGCCATTACGCTGCCGAAATCACACCGATTTTCTAAGCTAATGCCATTGTGTAGTGAATACCATGCCCATTTCTCCATCAAGGGTATTCACCTTTATGCACATTTACCTATTGATTATAAAGTTTCATATATTAATTCCACATTCCTTTATTGTGGAATAAATGATTATGTTTTATGAATCCATGTTTTATGATCCATGTGGCACACTTATGCATGAAATGAAATGTTTAAGAAGAGTGTGCCCTTATAGCGCTCCAATGCATTGGGTAAAGTATAGTATCATGATACGTCATGTGCAATGAGTGTTGACTCATTCTAATTCAAGTGCAATGAGGGTTTACTTGTGCTTTATGTGGAATGAGGATTTACTCATGCTCCATGTGCAATGAGCCTTGGCTCATGATAATTCCATGTTAAGTGTTGTTGCCACATTTCCATGTTATGATTATGAAGCTTTATCATGCCTTTATGTTCATGTTTCTTTTATGCTCTATTGATATGCCTATTTCCTAACATTTATTTTACTCCTCATGTTATTCCATTTGTACTCCCTTACTAGGCTTTATAACTCACCCTTTTCTTATGCATGTCCTCAGGTTATCCCATGCAATGCTAAGTACGAGGGAATGTAGTGGTCATGTAAAGGAAGTTTTCAATAAAGATGTTGTATTTCATGTTTTGAGATTTAATGTAATGATCCTAATCCCCAAAGACACTAAACCTCTCATTCTTATTTGTTTTATAAAGTGATGTTTTATGTAATAAATCATGTTTAAGTTGTAATAAAAATCAGGGTTGTCATATATATCCCCGTTCTGGAAGCTGAATTCACCAAGAATATTCTATCAATGGTGAAAGAGCAGAAGCAAATCCCTGCTCATATTCTGGTTTCCTTCTAGGATATTATAACATCTTCAGTAGCATCTCATGGAAAGACCCATAAATCTATCCCTGCCAGTGGAGTGACACATCAAAAGTTCACTCTAGAATAGACACACACATCTATTCCAGTCCAAGAGGGTTGTGGGGTGTACTCCCCCATATCATACGGACAACCAAGTTAGGCACATACACCTGGTTTGAGCAGAGATAATCAGTCTAACCTAATCATTTCTCCTGAGTAGGCACATACACCTGCCAAATTGAGTAAGAAGGCTTCTAAGAAGAGGACCCACTCAGCACTGTCAAGAAATCAAAGTCCAATCTATAACATGGCCTTACTCAATGCTGGAGTTTTTGATACACTCAGAAAACTATCTGTTTCAACTCAAGATTCTACTCTCTCAGTTCCCAATAGTGGGAACATTAATTCCGAAGGTCTGTATCAGATACTTCCTTGTGAAGGCTTGCTTCATGACAATTCGGTCGATCTCGAAGCTTCATCTCTAGATGAGAACCACAGGAACCCTTTGTGTGGTCAAAAGACCAAGGAGAAAAATGTTTCATCTTCTTCTGTAACCCACCATGGTGGTCGTCCCCATGATGATGAATTTTTCTGTGAAATTCCTCTCCACAGTAGAGATTCGCATTGCTTGGAAAATTATCCAACAGACAATGTAGTGACGAGAAAGCCCTCTTATCTTGAGTCACTTGAAAATGTGAATCCAGTCATGTCTGATGCTTTACCATTAGTAGGTGAAATACTTTCTCAACCAAAAGATGGCCCAGGGTGTAGGTCATTCTCTGAACCACCCCTAAGTCATGCATCTTCCAGTTTGATCCGTGATTTCTCTACCAGTCTTGTTGAATCTAATGAAGCAACAAGGAAGCACCAACTCTGGTCTAATCGGGTAGAAGAATATTCATTGAATGATAAATAGGAATTACAGAATATGAGAAAACAACTAGAAAAAGGTGAAGTGCCAATTATGTTTTGGACCTTGTCCGACTCTTAGTATGATATTCCAGTGATGTTGACACAAGATGGAATTCATTATATTCGCCTCAACATATGGAAAATTCTTTTTCAATTGAAAAATAAAATATTATCTTATGATGAATAAGAAAATCATGTCAAGATAACAGAAGGGTTACAATGCCAAATTGACTTGCCATCTCTCTCAGTTTCTCGATATCCAAAGGCTGAAAAGCAGCAGAGATCCCTTCAGCGTTCATGCCTTGGCGCACTAAGAATATTGTGCCAGTTAATTTCCATTGCCCCATCTGGTATTCATATCAGGGGATGGGTTATTCATGGAGAACTATATTTCACTATGCTCTCCAGTCAGCAAATCCCACTGAAAATGGTCTCATGCAATGTTATTGCCCATGGCCGGCCACAATCAATGGGTTTTGTTTGTAATCATGAGCTTGCCCAAGAATAGGCTTCAACTAGTTCTTCTCAAAATCAAGAATATAGAGAACAAGTTATTGAATTAATCCTGCATAAACCAAACGAGAATATTGAACATGCCTCGTGTTTAGAGCAACCACATCACCAAGTGATAGAAGTGTCAGAAATCATCCAATGGTCTTTTGAACCAGGTGATAAAGGAGGATGTAGGTTGATGCATCCCGCTTATTTCCGGACTAAGGTCCGTAAGATCATGATAGGTTTCAAGAAAGTCTCAGATGTAGAATTTCAAGAACCACCCCAGATTGCCAGACCAGGGACACTTTTAACCCAACCCTCAGAATCAACAAATAGGATTTGAGGATTTGAGAAAAGACAACAGGAACAGCCCCAGTCCACTGGACTGGGGAGTTTTTTAAATCCTCAATCTCTCCCTCAGAGAAAGTCAGTCTTCACTCGATTAGGGAAGAATCATCAAGAGGAAAGAATAACCAAATTATCAGGATATTCCCTCCAAATTACGGTTTGTCAATAAGTTCCTGAGGAATCAAATCAACAAAATTCAATGTCTCATCATGGACATGGAAGAAGAAAATATCGCAGAAATTCCGATAGAATGGATGCAATTCATTATGCATCAATCAATGTCATCAATGTCGTTGTTGCTGATCCACCATATGAGGTTCACTCAAAGGGATAAGATGAAGAGGTTCCTTCTCAAGAAGTTGTATGCACAGACACAAATGAAGAAGCTGTGCGTACACGAAATCAAAGGATTACTCAGATCCTAGGTAATCCTTCAAGTAACCTACATACCCCTCTCCGAAAGGTGTCCAATAAGGGGAAATGAAAGAATCAGGTTACATAACCTTCTTATGGAGAAGGCCAATCGCTCTCACTAGAGCAATGATTTTCACAACAAGAGGAAGAAATGAAGTAATTGAGAAGGATGAATGCAGAACTACTTTAGAGTAGTCTTCCTCCTAAGCATGTTGGAGTCAGTCAGTCAAAGGAATTTTTTGTGGGTACTAAGATGGATCAAGAATATCCTCCTCTATCAGTACACCATCATAGGTCTAATCCTATGGGTCAATTGCAACAAAAATTGGTGGTGCTACTGTCAGTTTCTGCACCAGCCACCACATCTGTCCAAGCTCTAGTCATTGCACCTGTTCAGGTCCAAGCTCAACCAGATGTTTCTCAAAAGTTAATAACTACTATTGAGTCATTAACATCTCGGTTGGAAGCTATAGAGGGAATGTTTACTCCGGTTCAACCAGAGAAGAGAGCATACTCTGAATGGCTTGATGCAATTCCTCCCCCATAAAATTTTGCAAGTATCCCATTCCCAATATTTAATGGTTCCGGAGACCCAGAGCAATACTTAACACATTTTTTTTCTCATTGCGATGCTATGATGGGAACCCTTAAGAAAAAAGAAGCAGTTAATCTCAGGTGTTTTGTACAGTCATTACAAGGACCTGATTTTGTCTGGTACACAAGCTTGTAATCTCGGTCAATTACTGGGTGGGAGGATCTTTGTCAACAATTTCTTCTTCAGTTCAGCTCAATGTTGGCAAAGACAACAGTTTTTGAGCTTACAAACTGTAATCAAAGGGAGAATGAAAGGGTTTCGGATCTCATTTCTTGCTGGAAGGGATTAACATATTCCCTAAGTTTAGCGCTCCCTCATGAGGAATTGTTTCGAATCTATGTGGAAAATTTACGTGATGAGTTGCGTACACCACTGATCCCTGTCAAATACAGAGGAGGGTTTCGAGACCTTACTTAAATTGCTCAACGGATTGAATATTATCTTATAAAAACTAAGGATAAAGCTCGTGTAATTCCATCAGCTCCAGGAAGGAGAATGGGTAAAGTAGAGACTGCTAAATTTATTCTTAAACAAGCACCTGTACCTGCTTCTACATCAAAACCTTCATCTTCTCAAAGGTATCCACCTCCTGAGCACCAACAACAGAGGTCGTTTCATCAAGATGATCAAAGAGATCAATGACGGAAACAATTTTTGGATTTGAAAAGAAATGTTTACTCTTTCTGAAATGAACAAGTTCCTAGTTATTTCATTTCGGCTCTGGAAAATAATTTGGTTCAATTTCCAAGGCCCAAGAGGCCAAAAAAGGAAGGATATGAAGACCGTCCCAACTATTTCCCATTTCATCAAATGTTGGGGAATCCCATTCAGGAGTGTTTTGTTTTCAAGGACCACCTACAAAAAATGGACGATTTGGGACAAGTCAAACCGAAAGGATATTCAGCTCAGGTAGCGTGTGTTACTGCTACAGTTCCAGAGGAGGAAGGTGAGTGGCAAGAAGTCAAGAACAAATATGAACAAAAATATGATGATTGGATGGTTAGAAAGACGATCAATCGAACTCATGTATTTTGCAAACACAATTGAAGAAACTAATTATTCCTTCTATTATGAATGCCACAGCAAAACCCTCTTCATCAGAGGGAAAATCCTCTAAAAAACGACATAATTCAAAAAAAGAAGAATAATCAGAAGAAGATGAGTATGTGTCAAATCCTAAGTTGTATTTGACTCTGCCAGATTTCATGACATCTACTTCAAAGCCACGGGCACCGCCCCACCAAACGGTACAGCCTAAACAGGATAATCAGGCAGAGTCTTCATCAGATGAAGAGTTGATCTTCGGTTCTATTAATATGATTCAATTAACAGATCTGTATGCCAGTCACAGTTTCGATTTTAATGAGCCCAAGTTCCCTGTATCAGACAAAGGAATCAGAGGAAGTTCCATAGGCTCAGGATATAGGGGAAGACATGGATCTTTTAGACACCACTATTCCAATTCTACCCCTTCTAGAATTGTGTATGCAGCAGAAACTCCTGGTAGAGCCCTTTAATGAGCTCAAAAGGAACAAGAAAGTTCTTCCACACAAGGCAGACTCAGTCTTGGCACAATTATTTTGGAATATCGGTTGAAGGTTCTATCTTCTTCCTCTCATAAAGAAAATTGACCTAATCAGTCTAATCTCCCAAAGCCGTGAATATTACCAACTCCTATCCTGGTACAAGATGCATCAACTTCCAAAGCATCAAATTCCATGGCACCTACTAAACCAAATATTCCTTTTGGGAAACACAGACCTTTGGATCAAAAGTATGATGTATTGAAATACTTGGCCCAAATACGGCCAAGTTATCAATTCTAGATGCTTTGAATTTATCAATTGATATTAGGGAGGCACTCATCGAGGCTTTGTCAAGTCCTCAAGAGTTTGATATTGAAATTGATGCAGCTGAAGTCTACTATGTAGAGAATAATCCTGCAGAATTCCATGCAGTGATATCTTTTACTGATGAAGATGAAGATGATGTCGTGCATGGACATTTTAGACCTTTGTACTTATCTGAAAAGGTCAATGGTGTAGACATCCGAATAGCTTTCATTGATAATGGTTCAGGAGTCAACGTCATGCCCATTCGTAAAATTCGTCGATTGGGCATCACAAAATCTGATTTATCTCATTCAGAAATGATGTTACAAGGATATGATAAAAATGAACAAGAACCACTAGACGAGATTACACTCAGAACTCTGTTCAGAGATCTTGTATCTAATTCATATTTCATGGTTGTTGACCAAGGCTCAGCCCTAAACATCTTGCTTGGAAGACCCTGGCTACATCAACATGCGGATATCCCTTCATCATACCATCAATGTCTCAAAATATTGTTTCGATGGTCAAGTTGGGACATTTTATAGTGATAAATCCTCATTCAAGACATGTGAATCTCAATACATTGAGGCGGAATTTTATCACATGAGGGGAAATGAGAAATCCACAACAAGGGAGATTACCAAAGTTAATGCTCCATATAGTTTGGAAAAGATTCCAGTGAACCCATTATCACATGTGAGTACAGATTATGTGTTTCCTATCAGTCAAATTAACAGGATAGACCCAAATAAAAATACTCTTATGAAAACCTCCATAATTTCAATCATGGTAATCAATCCAGACAGCATGGGAGAAAGTGGTGATCCATCAAGAAATGATAAAAGCTCAAATGGAGATGTCTTCATTTCATCTTCTGAAATCCATCAGGTCTATACTTCGCCAACCATGCCATAATAAGTTATAGAAATGTTAGAGGTGAACGATGATATCGATTCTCAATCCATCATCTCCTCTTTATTACCCAAAGAAGACCCTTCATCATCAATCAGGTCGGAAATGGAAGCTTCTTCTTCAAGATGTGAAAATTTTAACGTCTCTTCTGATCATGAAAATTATGCTTCATCATCTACTATGAAAGTAGAAACAGAAGAAATAACACATGTTGAAGAAGAAGAGGAAGATCTCAGGGATGTTCCTCCAGCATTTGAAAAGGGTATCTCTACTACCATGGATGAACTCAGAGAAATAAATTTGGCTACAAAAGAAGATCCACACCCCACTTTAATTAGTGTGTTTATGACTCTTGAAGAGCAAGAGATGTATATTTCCTTTCTAATGAAAAATCGAGATATATTTTCTGGGAACTATATAGAGATTCCAGGGCTTGATCCTGATGTTGCGACTCATCGTTTGGGTTTTCTAGAAGAACATCAAGGATTCAAACAAGCTACTAGAAGAACACACCAAACCTATACTTCCAAAATTGAATCTGGAGTGGATAAGCTCATTAAAGCTAACTTCGTCAGAGAAGTTCAATATCCCAAGTGATTGGCTAATATTGTCCTAGTGAAGAAGAAGAAAGGGAAAATTAGATTTTGCATTGATTTCAGAGATCTTAATCGGCATTGTCCTAAGGATGATTTTCCAGTTCCGAATACAGAACTATTAATTGATGCAACAGCTGGATATGAAGAAATCTCCTTCAGGGATGGATATTTTGGGTATAATCAAATCTAAATGGCTCCAGAAGATGAGGAATCTATAGCCTTCAGAGCACCTCAGGGTGCATTTTGCTATCGGGTAATGCCCTTCGGCCTAAATAATGCAGTGGCAATATACCAGTGTGCCATGGATCGTATATTCAAACCCTTTTTAAGGAAGTTTGTTGAATGTTATGTGGACGATTTGGTGTTCAAATCTAGGAAACGTTCTAATAACTTGATTTATTTGGAATTCATATTCCACAAACATCGGTAATATAATTTGAAGATGAACCCCTTAAAATGTGCTTTTGGGGTAACCTCGGGAAAATTTCTCGGCTTTGTTTTACGCCATCGTGGTATCGAAGTCGATCCTGAGAAGACAAATTCAATCCTGGGTATGTCACCTCCTTGAAATTTTAAAGAATTCAAAGGACTTCAAGGACACTTAGCCTATATTCAGCGTTTCATCGCCAATTTGGAAAGCAAAAGTTTACCCCTCACCAAATTGATGAATAAGGGAGTCACTTACCAGTGGACTAAAGAATGTCAAGAATCACTTGATATTCTCAAGAAGTATCTCTTGAGTCCATTGGTATTAATGCCACTTGTTTAAGGAAGACCACTTATCCTCTATGTGACAGCTCTAGAGCGATCATTGGGAGCCTTTTTTGCTCAGAAGAATGATGCTGGGAATGACAAGAGCCTCTACTATCTCAGTTGGACTATGCTTGAAGTAGAAACCCGATACCCAAGTATAGAAAAGTGCTTCCTAGTATTAATCTTTGCAGTTCAAAAGTTGAGACACTACCTGCAACATCATGAGGTCCAATTGGTATCTCTCAATAACCCGCTCAAATTCATCCTTAGTCATCCAATGCTTACAGGACGTCTGGAAAGGTGGGTAGTTATCTTGCAGCAATTTGATATGCAATATGTGTCCCAAAAGGCAATAAAGGGCCAAGATCTAGTTGGTTTCCTTGCTAAACACCCTTCAGTGGAAGACACATCTTCAGATATTGAACTCCCTGATGAGGAAGTTTTCTCTATTCAAGAAAGTCTTCAAATGTGGTAAATGTACTTTGATGGTGCTTCCAGAAGTCCAACAGGGAGGAAAATGGAAGATTCTAAGTTCAACAAAGTTGGGTTAGGATTTTTATTCATTTCCCTGGAAAAGGAATTGCTACCTTATTCCTTCTAATTATTGGGAGTTGGTACAAATAATGAAGCAGAATACCAAGCTCTCATCATAAGATTGGATTTGGCGCTTCAAGAACAAGTGAATCACTTAAAGGTGAAAGGTGATTCAGACCTGGAAATCAAACAAGTCAATGGGGATTATGCCATCAGAAAAGAAGAACTAATCCCATTTTATGATTATGTCAGAGATGTAATGGCGGAATTATCTTCCGAACCGACATTTTCTTATGTCCCAAGATCACCAAATTCCCAAGCTGATGCACTGGTTAATATAGCCATAGCTCTGGAAGATCTAAATCCAGACGAGACAACCATCAGTATTGCCCATCGTCGTACAATTTCACCTTATTTTCAAATCAGAATAGAGGAAATAAATGAAATTAGTCCCATTCCTGAACCATATGGTCATACTGTAGGATGGATGACACCTATCAGGGAATACCTTCAAAACAGAACACTTCCACCTGATAGAGCCGAGAAAGAACAAATCTGGCGACATGTGGTCAATTTTACTCTTTAGGATGGCCCAGATCACCTAGAGAAAATTCTCTACAAGCGTGGTTTTGATGGATTTCTCTTCAGATACATTGATGGTGAAGAGACAATGGATGTCATGAAAGAAGTGCATGTAGGAGTTTGCGGTGCCCACTAGTCTGGACATAGACTATCTGATCAAATTAGAAGGCTTGGATACTTTTGGCCTTCAATGATACAAGATTCTGTTGATTTCACAAAGAAGTGTCATTCATTCCAAGTACATGCCAACTTCATTCATCAACCCCCAGAGTTGCTTCATACAGCTAAATACTCGTGTCCATTTTCCACATGGGTAATGGATGTGGTGGGACCTTATCCTTCACCTACATCCAAGAATTTTAAGTATATTCTTACTACTACTAACTTCTTTTCCAAATGGGTAGAGGAAATACCTCTCAAAGAAGTTAGTTCTAAATGCATTGTTAGCTTCATCAAGTCTAACATCATTACCAGATTTTGTGTCCCTCATACCATATTGATGGAAAATGGAACCAACTTCTGTTCATTTGAGGTGAAGAAGTTGTGTCAAGAATACAACATCAAATCCAATCATTCATCTCGGTATCATGCATCGGTCAATGGACAGATAGAATCTTTCAACAAGAATCTATCAAATATACTACAAAAGATGGTTTATAAAGATAAGAGGTCATGTCCTGATAAACTCTTTCATGCTTTATGGGCTTATCGGACCACCACCTGCAATGCAACGTGGTCAACTCCATATTCATTGGTATATAAAATGGAAGAAGTCTTGGAAATTGAGGTTCAACTACCCTCGCTTAGAGTAGCCATTTGTGATCAGTCATCTACAGATGAACAATATCAAAAGTGATTGGCTGAATTGGAATGGTTAGATGAGAAATGACTTTGCACCCTGCACCACTTGGAAGTCTATCAGGATCGAATAGCATGAGCTTTCAACAAAAAAGTTCGTCTTTGTTCATTCGTTCAGGGAGAATTGGTATTAGTTCTCAGAACTCCAATGATACCAGGAAAGAAACCTCCCAAGCTTGAACCAAAATGGGAAGGACCTTATTCAATACATAAGTTCTATTCCAATGGAGCTTATTCTTTAATCTCAATGGATGGAGAACTCATCACTACTCCAACCAATGCCATATTTATGAAGAAGTATTTTTTATAAACACAAAATACACCATCAATGGTCTATGAATATGACCTTAAACTATTTGTATGTCCCTTATGTCCAGCACGATATTAAACTGCACCATCCACGGTCCATACATATGACCTTAAACTATATGTATTACTTACGTCCAATATGATGTTAAACTATGACGTCCAAAATACATGACGCTAAACTGTACAAAAGTCCCTTACGTCTAGCAAGATGTTAAACTGCATAACCAATGGTCCATGCATACAACCTTAAACTATTCGCATTTATCTTGTCCCACAAGATGTTAAACTGTGTCCCTTTCATCGTCCTATATGACGTTAAGCTATACAAAAATGTTCCATGCATATGACCTTGAACTATTCGCACCATCGTCCAACACGATGTTAAACTATATCATCCCTTTTTTGTCCAACATGATGTTAAACAATGAAAAAACTCTCTAATACGTCCAACATGACTTTAAACTATGTCCTCTTTTTTCCTTACTGCATGACATTAAACTGCACAGTCCCCTTTTTTCCCAACATGACATTAAACTGTATTGTCCCCATCATCCTAACTACATGATGCTAAACTTTATAGAAATCCCTACATCCTACATGATGTTAAACTGTATTTTTGTCCCTGCTACATGACACTAAACTGTGTAGCACCAATAGTCTTAACTACATGACTTTAAACTATATAGTCTCTTCATATTTCCTACATGACATTAAACTATGAATCGTTAAGGTTGTTGTTACCTCTTGTTTCTCACACCAAGTATGACTCATGTGAGCTTAGATCAAACTTCAACCATAACACCCTCTTTGGGTCGCTAACCACGTGTAAGACCCAACACCATTTTTTAGGTCTTTGTCCCCAAGAAAAACATGATCACTAATTCATTATTTAATAGAACTACGCAGACTTTGATCCTTGACTTCCAAGCTGGGTTCGTAGGCAACCTTCCAAGGTTCAAGCCCAAAACAAATTTCTTCACATCGGTTCACCTCCATCTCATACGGTGTTGATTCATGAAACCTCCCCCAGAATCAATATCTTTACATTGGTCCACCTTCGTCCATGCTATACGACGTTAAACTATACAACATTTTTGTCATGTATGACAATAAACTAAAATATTCTTTGATACCCTCACCTGAGAGGGAATAATTATTTACATTGATTTTAAATCATGTTATATTCCAAAAAAAATATTATGTGCATACACGGCAAATCCTGAACCTTTTATCTTGGGTTAAACCATCATTTCACTAAATTCATTTTTCACCCTTCACATGTACGAACCAAATTTGTATAGAGGGTATCTCTAGAATTATGTGGGCTTGATTCCAATCCTTATGGGATACATAGGAACGTTTGAGTGTCCCTCGAATCCATCCCCAAGTCTTTTGGGCCTAACCACAAATTCCACTTTCAGTCCCTTGGTTGAAAAGTCCCTGTGAAAACACACACTGTGTATTTATTATAATGGTCCGAGTTCTATGATCCTAAACTAAGATATCTCATACTTTCATACCACATGACGTTAAACTGTATTTCAAGAACTGTGTATGTCTTGATTCCCATCCTTATGGGATACGTAGTGAAGTCCAATATTTCAATTTAGGATCCAGCCACAACATGAGTATGGTTATAATTGATCTGTGTATCTCTACATACATTCGAAAATAACCATCTTTATGTTTCATAATCCTAACCTTAAATATTTTCAGATCTTCATTACACTTTTTCTCGACTTCTGGTCACAAAATGTCCAATTTCTGAGAGTTCTTTTTCTTAACTATGCAGCATGTTCCCTTAGGCGGCCTTGCATAAGCAGTCTAGATAACAGACTTGTCATCCAAAAGATACTATTATTTGACTATGCAGCTAATTCCCTTAGGCAGCTCTACATAATTCAACCCCCTAACAGGTTTGTTAAATAATTGTAACTTCAATCTTGGGAAGAAAACCACTTTATTCCTTATTGGTCTTATCAAAAATATGTAAGGATCCGCAAAAAATATCCATCTTTAACATATTTGTTTCATGACCTTTTTCATTATCTGAAAGTATTCAAGTCTATGGTTTATATTTCTTTTCCCTACTTTTCGGTCAGACCATCGTAGGAGTGACATTCATCTAGTTCTTGGACAATCTTGTTTGGAAATATCTTCTCCATATTCAAGTACCTCTCTCCATACAGCAAACTCTATGCTTTGGAAAATTTTAATCCTCATAAACATCCACTAGCTTTTTAGCACTAGAAAGTAAATTTCTGAGAGTTCTTTTTCTTGACTATGCAGTATGTACACTTAGGTGGCCTTGCATAAGTAGTCTACATAACGGGCCTATCAGCCAAAAGATACTATTATTTGACTATACAGCCAATTGCCTTAGGCGGCCCTGCATAATTCAACCCCCTAACGCGTTTTTTAAATAATGGTAACTTCATTCTTGGGAACTACTTCTTCTAATGCCTTTTAGCTATTTTTCATATCATTCTTCATATTCAAAATTTTTTAAGTCATAGTTTACATTTTTTCCTTCATACATGAGTGTGATAATATGTTTTCAGATAAATTTTCAAACAATTGAGTCAATTTTAACCCATTTGGTCAAATCTATTTCGACCTTAAACATTATCCTTTTTATGTCTGACGTGCATGACTTTAAACTGCCCAAAAAAGACAAAGGAACTCTGAACAAAAGTAAAGTTCTAGCTCACTAAACATACATTTTGTATGATTTAGGTAATATTTATCAATTAAAAGATTCAAATTTTGTAGGGTTATTTTTAATAATGATAGTAAAAATCAAACTATGCTTACTAGGCCTATTGTCTTAGGTAAAAATATAAAGTAGGTAGCGAGAAAATGCATGCACAAATGATTGAAGATGAACGTGTTTTTTTATGAACAGGAGATAGAAGGACATCCACATACTGGAGTCTCTTCCCTTTTTCAAGAATTACAAGAGGCTTTCAACATAACTCTTCATTTGATTGATGGAATCCCAAGCTTCATCAGCAACCACTTGGAATTCATTCATTCAACTAGATACAATAAAAGATGCAGTGATACCAACTCTTATTGGAACAATTGCAAAAGATTGTTTTTGAGTGCGGTTTGAGCAAATTTTCTGCTGATTAAACAGTTACTCTGTTTCTGTCCAAGAGACTTCGAAGATGGATACATGGATTTGAGAATGAAGCATTGGAAGTAAAGACCCATTTGGAGAGAGTACTCTTTTCAGATATTGTTCTAATACCATATTTGTCTTCTCTCCACCAACCGGCAGCGGAAAACATTTCAGCCCATGGGTTTTCCATTTTCATATCTGCAACAAAATGGCATGGAGAAATAATTCGAATGTTTACACCATTGTTGTTTCTCTTAATGCACAACATAACCAAAATAGAGGAGTAGCAGTGCAGCTGCATCTCAGGAATATAGTTCTTTGCATCTAGAACATTATCTCCTTGCAGATGACTATAACCATACAGAGGCAGGTATACGCTCTGTGAGAAGTCAAGATGATATTTCTTCAAGTACTTAGCCAAATATGGGAGAGTTCTGTCATAGATATCATAATACTCATGGCCAACAATGTACATCATGTCATCAATCCGCTTGCTAGAAAGTTAATCAGCCATCCCTATTTTCTTGGGATCCATTGAAACTGCACAAAGGTCAAATAATTAACTCTTAAATGGGTTTATTTTTCATAAAATTTTTGAAGAAATTCGAAAAAATGGAAAAGTAATTAAGGCGCACAAGTCTAAAGTTGGCACACAAGTATGCATGTGTCGCACAAGTATGGATGTGTCACGCACATTTTGGTGTGCAAGTATCACCACGCAAGCCCAAATACCTTGACAGCAGCGCGACAATGAAGAAATAGTGGCAAAGAGAGAATCTTGCATGGCGAAAGTAACATGTGCGGCGAGAGCTCGAAAATCTGAAATTCGGTGCTATACGCGAAAAATAGCCACATATATATAGGCCCGACCGCAACCCTGGGAGCCTAAAAGCCAGCACGCTCTTTAGCCAGCGTGATCAGCACTTGTGCGCCGCCCTCTGCGTGCTCAATACCTGCGCGCCGAAGTCTCCTTGGTTTTTCTTTTTTTCTTAGAGTTACATCCTCATTTTCATTCGGATCCAACTATGAGGGGGGACTTTTTTTATGCTCCTTTTCGTCACAGAGTCTAAACAAATGCAAAGGGAAAATGCCTTATCATTAAGTGATTCATCCTTTGAAAAAAACATCAAAAAATAACAAAGGCTTCAAATGAGCTTGGGTCATGCAAGTTCCCTCTTGGTCGCGTAAGTACCCTTGTGCGCCACCTAATGGTCGCGCAGGTGACTTGCGTCCCCTTTTTGAAAATTCACCCAGGGTCTCTCCAGCCTATAAATACCCCTGTGGGCCCCCCCATTTGAAAGACGAAAAATTACAAAACCTCAATTTTTAGATCCTGGTGCCCTAGTCTCTTCTCAAAGCTTCCAAATACTTATAAGGTAATTTCTTACCTAGAACAGAAGATCTAGAGAGGGGGAGGAAGGCCTAAGTGTTGAAATTCATCAACACTTGTGCACCTGAGTGGACAGCCCTTAAGGGAAATGGCCACACTTGCACACCACCATGCTCGTTTACCAGAACTTGTGCACTACACTTCTGTAAGCCCTTAGGGATAGTACTAAGGGCTTGAGCCAAATCTCACCCAAGTATTACCCCAAGGGTTAAAAGTCGCATAAGTACCCTTGTGCTGCGCATGTATACCTGTGCGACTCAAACTTGGGCGCCCACACAGTACCTGCGTTCCCACCAGGACTTGCGCGCCCCTCTTTTTTTGGGTTCCCTTCCTTCCCATTTCACCCCTCTTAAACCTATCCCTCTCTCGTCCTCAGGATTAAACATTAAGAACTCTCTCCAAATCCATTTATGGCATGATTTCCTTGTTTAATTACTTATCTGAAAGGAATTATTTGGAACATCTCTCAAAACCTAGTGATTTACACATCTTTACATCACTAAAGATAGACAGTTCATTCAATCAACCTCATCCTTTAAGATGAGAGAATCCTTAAACTGGGCCTCCTTTTCAAGATTAAGCCCCAGTACAAATTTTTATTAATTTGGGCATCCTCCTTAGGAGTAATCCCCAAGTACTCATTAATTTGGGCCTCCTTTTCTGGAGTAATCCCCAAGTCCCATAATCTAGGCATCCTCCTTAAGAGTAAGCCCCAGTCATAATTCCCTTAACCTGGGCTTCCTCTTTGGGAATAAGCCCCAGTCATAAAGTTCCCAAATATGGTAATCCTCTTCATGAGTAAGCCCCAACCATGGTTCTCTTAACCTGTGCTTCCTTTTCAAGAGTAAGCCCCAAGTCCCTTAATTTTTCAATTCCCTTAACCTCGGCCTCCTTCTCGGGAGTAATCCCCATTCTTAATTTCTCTTAACCAGTCTTAATTTACTTTTGATCTGGGCTTCCTTCTCAGGAGTAAAACCCAATCATAAGTCCCCTCCTAATTTGGGCATCTTCCTTAAGAATAATCCCCAAGATTAGAGTATCCAAATCTCCAAGAAGCACATATACCTTTATGGACCATGTTCCTGGATTTCTTCCATGAAGTAAATATTAATCTTCATCTATTTCGGTAGTCATACATACATAATCCCCACATATTTTCTTATGATTGAATCTTTCATGGCACAATTGTCTGGTTTTACCAATACCTCTTATTTCTCACAATGAGCATGAATTACATGAGTTTAGAGTGTAAAAGTAATTATGACATCTTTCTGTGAGCCATCAATCATAAATATCATACTCCCTTACTCAAACTACATGGGTTCTAATTCCTTTTCCAAAACTAAGGATACGTAGGTAGCCCATCTGTGGGTACGATCCCAACTCTAAAATAATATATTTCCTTCTGAATGACAATAAACTTCAAGTGCCCCACTGAGTGGATTTAAAACAATTATGGTTATCATAATGACCAAAAGACTTTTATGTATTGATGGATACCATTGACTAATAATCTCTAACAAATACAGATGCTTCTCTATCGATGAAGAACCTCGAATACATATAAAAGATTCTCTAAATTTCTTACATATCAATCATTGATTGTCAGATTTAAAGGAAATCTCATTTTATACTTGGAAATGTAATAAGGATTCACGAACATAACTTAAATCTATAAAGAGAGTCTCGGAGTAGACAATAATTCCCCTAAAAAAGGTGTGATGAGTCTGACCTCCCATCCTCTCGACCAATACAAATTTCTAAGCATCATCAGCCTCAACTAATGAGCGCCTACCTTTGGAAAGTAGGTCCAAATGGATATGGAATCATTGGATGTTTCCGGTTCTATGAAAAAACCCATTAGAAACCGATTGAAATGTTTGAATCTTAAATCAATGATATCATCCCTAATTCCAGAGGAAATAGTTGTAAAGATCACCATAAACTCATCGTGCACTAGCGATGCTCATATTAATCACAAAGAACATCTTATTTACACTATATGTTCATTATACTCCTTACCTTCATGAATCTTGAACTTTTGGTAAACTCTATCTTCATTAAACCCATTCATCATGAAACTTATTCCTTTTACATATTTGATAATATTTAATTCTAGAAAACTATATTTCATGAAGTATACTCCATCCTCCTGGTTTTGATACCAAAAATTTGGAAAATGATATGAAATTACACCACATTCAATATTGTAGTAATCTTGTACTAAAAGAACACTTAACTTGCAAAATGCATGATCTTCATATTGACAACAAACACAAACTAGTCTCTGTCCCAAGCAATGAAAATCCTTGGTTTCAAAAACTTTTCAATTGGATATTCTTATCTATAGATATAAATATTATTCCTTAGACTTGATATTATTATTAACATGTGTCATGAATTGTGACCTTTGATGTATTCAATAAAACTATGATGACATGTGATCATGGTAAGGTATCATATATTGGGATCCAGAAAAGTGGCCTGAAATTAAATGAATATATCAAGAAAATATCATTTCTCATCTAACTTAATGGAATAATATATCTTTATCCCATTTTCTAAAATATAAATATCTAATTAATCCCATAATAGTTTATAGAAGTGATCATTTTTAATGACAAATAAAGATACATAAAGCATGTACAGTGAAAACTCAAGTAAATATCTTGTTTGAAGAAATATCAAGACAAAGGGATTTTGTTACACAGTAGCATTTGTAAAAGGTTGTTATTGTTGCAATATTCACTACTTTCTCTATATATTTACTGACATATTGTTGAAAATTATGTTAGAATTTAGGTAAGTTTACTTAATTCCATTAAGAAAGAGGCATAGGGTATCACATACAAAGTGTACCCAAAGTCTCATTAAATTATATTGAATTTAATATTAAGAATAAATATTATTTTCATCTTGGGAAATAATAATTATTAAAATATTATTGATTGTATTTATTTAATCAATGGATATTAGAGTTTTAAATATGTGATTTAAATTTCATTACTTATTTACTATCCATAAGGTAATGAATAAATTAATATTTACTTTCCAATTTATTTAATAGATTGGAAAAAATATTTACTTACAATCATGAATTTTGAAAAATATCTATTCACAAGTTTAGTGAATATAATTGTTTAATTAATTAAACTGATAATATTTATTTAAATAACATTTATTAATTAAAATTTTAGTAAATTCAAATGGGAATTTATGGGCGGAGTTAAGGTCCTATATGAAATGATATATTTTATTGAAAATAAATTTAAAATATTTATTAATTTATTTTACGAAAAAATTATATTTTTATATATGAAAGATAAAGGATATATTAATAATGTTGTTGTTTTTTTGTTATTTGACAAGGGTAATTACAAAGAATAAATATTAAATTAATGCTCATTTCATATTTATCAAAATATTACACCAAAGTATATATTCCAACTTAGATCATTTTAGGGGACTTGAGTTATTGGGCAGAACAATGAAACTCTAAAAGATTCTTCTAATCACTAGAGAGAAGATACTCCTATTACCATCTCAAATAAAGAGATAGCATGAGAACCCCTTATTGTGATCAATGATGAATAATGTAAAGCACTAGGTTCTTCCATGATAGAACTCATAATACTAGAATGATTTCTATAGATTTGAAGAGCATGAGCATATACAAATATCTAATTTCTCACTTGGATTCTCAACAACAACAACAAGAACATCAGAGCATCTATGGTAATTGATTTTTAAGTATTGTCATGTTTGAGGTAATTCATGTTTTAAATTAATTATAAATTATATTTTATAGATACTATTTAAGAGACTTGGATATTGTGTTTGTAAATTTCATAATATTTATCCATTGAGACATATGAAAAAAAATCAGGAACTAATCCACCACTTCAATCGTTCCCTAGAATTGTAAATATAAAGCTAGAATGTATATAAATATTTTTCACCTAATTAGTATCCTTTATTGAATGCATTTTTTTAATACTAATTCAAGAATAAAAGAATTTTATGAATAATATTCATTTACTAAATTGGATTTATAAAATTTCTTTTATTGTATTTAGGATTATTTTTACACATATATTTTTATTCGATATGTAAATTACACTTATTAATAGTTTTTATCATATTGATATTATAATATTAATTTATTCATTGAAAACTAAATTTTAATGTAGTATTATACTTGTATAATATTTATATAATTATAGTATATGAACTTTTAAAATAATATAATATGTTTTATTTTTATATAATATTTTATGTGCACTATATGATAAAATAAAAATATTAAAATATTACAATAAAATAATATTTTTGGATGACTTTTTAATTTAAATAATATTTTAATTAGTTTTTCATAGTTACTTTCATATTTTAATACTCTAGAAATTTCTTTTTAAAATAATTAATAACATTTTCTACCCAAATAAAAAAATATTGAGTATTTATTATTTTTATTTTGAAAAATATAATTTTTTATTTTTATAGTGTCTTATTTTCACAAAATTGACATTATATTTAAATATCATAGTCATTATAAAAGTAATATGGTCATCATCATAGCACTGTAACTATAATTTATAAATATGTCATGCCATTATTGATGTCATAAATACGAATTTGAAAATTAAATTACTCTTAATTAGGAGATGGATTTAAGGAAATTTTTTTATATAATAAGTTAACAAATATATAATAATTAAAAATAATAAGGAACCTAATAAAATTAGTCATAAAAATTTAATAATCTTTATTTGAGACAAAATTGTTTTTCCATATGTTATATGATTTTATTTATGAGTTAAATATCTAAAATCTATAATTTTATTTTTCAAAATGGAATTCAGTTTGGCAATAAACAAATTCAAATAATATTAAGTTAAATTTTTGATAATTTTTTAAAAAATTATGTTTTGCTGAATAGAAAAAAAATATACTCTCGAAGATCTAGGGTTTGAGAGTTCACCCCTATAATTATTAAAGAAAAGTAAAAATGAAATGTTATACAATATAAGGATTGTTACAAAAGTGGGAGTGTGTCACACCCCACATGTCATCACCCACTACCAAAGAACAATATTCAGGTATATTGAATGACCACATAGTGCTAATATCCATGATTAATTTCTTTGAGAGTGCATCTGCCACTTGATTGACCTCATGGTATATATGTGAGAAAATCAAATTAAGATGCTTATAATGGTGGAGGAATGCATTCCAATGTGTTATAATTCTCCATGGTAACTCCCTTATTATAGATTTGAGTTAATTGACAGAGAGTTGATATTATGATTCAATCCAAAGAATATTCTAGTTTCTACAGACAACATGCTTAATTGCATAAATGGTATCCGATAGCTCTGCCTCATATGAAGTTCCCTGTGTAATTAAATGGGAGAAGAAACCCGTAACAAATCCATGGTAGGTTTAGAAGACACCCCCATATCCTGAAGGACCCGAAATTCCAATAATGACACCATCTATATTATCCTTGGGTCATGGGAAGTTAGGAGGAATTGAAAAAAATTAGTACGAAAGGTCTCTTCGGTTTCCCTGTAATCCCCAGCATCCCAAGTGTTTTTATATCCTCAAAGGAGTTGTTCATCGAGCTTTATTTTATAGAAGAAACAACATTTAGTTCCATGTGCACAGCCATGATACCTACATTCACAGATGGAACCTGGTTGTTAAATAGATACTTGCTTCTTACTATCTGGATTGAAGTGAACACCAATGCAACTACAGTAAGGAATAGATTGCGATGTTTCTGACTTCTTCCATTTTGATAGGCACATATAAAGATATCCTCCAGGTTCTTTTATAAGAAAAAATCAATACAAAAAATATTGCCAACATCATCCCAAAGATCCCAAGCATGTTTTTAGTGTAGGAAAATATTTTTCACATTTTCATCATCTCTTATATAAAGATAACATCTTGAAGCCATCTGTTGCATAGATTTATAAAAATTTTCATGTGTGGGTAATCGATTATTTTAATTTATATATAAGATAAGAAATATTGTGGGTTGGATGAAAGGTACACAAAATTTATTTGGCCATCTTGGTGGTTGGATCAAATCTTTACATTGCATAATGTAATAATCCTTGACATTGTAATGACCATTATGGTTGGGCTTCTATATCAGAATATCAACATCCATAAATATATAACATTATATTTCAATACGTGTTTGTTGTGATATGCTATCAACAAGGATGTATTTCAGAGACTTGAGGTCAGGGAATGTCATATTGAGTATATTAGAAGGAATAGTAGTGTTTTCAATATGACTATCCAACCAAGGGATGTTCCAGAAGTGAAGACTGCACACATTACTGGCCAACCATTTTGAATGTTACATGATATCATTAGATGAGTGCTTTAGATAGGGCCAAATGAATGAAGTGAGGTAGCCTGAGTTTCTATTCACAAGTCTCATCTTGAACCTGCATGATAAAAATTCATTTGATGGGTCATTGGATGTTATTATTTTCCATGTGAATTTTTTGATGAGAACATCCTTAAAAGTTTAAGGTCTTTAATCCCAATCCCACCCATGTCATTGGGTTTCAGATATTTTCTCCCAGAAACTTTGGGAGCTTTTTTCCATGCATAGAACATGTCCATAATAAGTTCCTTATCATGCACCGAAGATCAATGATGAGGATTCCTAGCCATCAATATAGAGAGAAATTATACAAAAATTTAGATATGATGACATAATTGATAAGTCAAACCATTCCATATTGATACATGGTGTTCCCTTTCAATCTAGAAAGGTGATTACAAAAGTCAAAGTAGATGCTTCCAAGATGATAAGATCAGACCTTACCCTAAAAAAATACCCCAAGATAGTTAAAGGGGAGTGATACTTTCTACACCCACTGAAAAATATTTTTCTCCTACAAAAAAAATCCATTTCCAAAAATGATACAAGTTCTAGTCCAACTAATGTCCTGACCATACACCTCATCATAATGATTGAAGAGAGTTTTGGTAACAGAGATTGTCTCTTTTGAGGGTTTTCCAAATAGTAGGATATTATCATCATAAAGTAATTGAGCATGGAATGAGTTATCTCTACCATCTTAGATTTGTTTATAATCCCCGAGATGGCTGAGATTATTGAGACACAAACTCAAATAATCTTCATAAGTAGTGAAAAAAGCCTAGAAAGTGGATCTCCTTGATGAACACCCCTAGGGCATTGGAATTATCCCTTAGGGGAACCATTAGCAAGAATGTACATCCAGGTAATGTTTATGATTGTGTGAATTAATCTAATGAAAACACTGGAAAATCAAGAAATTCTAAGGAAATCAAGAAAAAACCTCTATTTAATGGCGTTAAATGTGTCAAAAATTTCAATCCTGAGGGAAAATATTCCTTTTCTTGAGGATTTATTCATCAATTTAACACTTTTAGATGTGTTGAATTAGAAATTTCATATGCTTCTTCCAGGAATCAACCCAAATTGATGTGGACTGATATATTCATAGATGATTTCCCCCATTATACACATCATGATTTTACTAAGGACTTTTGGGATTGTGTTCCTAATAGGAATCAGACTAAAATTCTGATGTCAATTTCATTATACTTATTAGGAAAAATTACAATGATATTTTAGTTGATCCCAAAGGGAAATGATACAATAGTAAAGAATTATTTAATTTAATTAGTCATGTCATCCTGAAAGAGATCCCAGTAAAAAATAAAGAATTTATTCATCAATCCACCGGGACCAGCAGCACACTCCATTTTGAGAGAGAAAATCACTTTCTTGATTTCCTCCTTCAGAGGGGCCATACTGAGAGAATGAAGTTTTTTATTCACAAATAAAAGGAATAATATTGTAAAACATATTTTTGTTATGTCCAACCCATCATCAAACTAAAGATATTAAAAATTGGGGGACCACTACATTAGAGATTTCCTCTTTAGTGGGTTGAAGACACCCATTAAAAGAGATAGACTTTAATAAATTTCTTATTTTATTTTCCTTGTGTAGTATTTGAAATAATCATGAATTTATGTCACCTTCTTTAAGCCATCTAAAATTTAAATAATTTTGGTCTAGCCTATCCATGACATTTATGAGGATATAAGTCCTTTAGAGATATTTAATTTCTTCCCTAAAATGAGTACATTGCTGAAAGTTTCTAATTTCAGAATTCATTAAGTACTCGTTATCACTTTTAATCTCACTACTAAGGTTAGAAAATGAATTCCTCCTCTAGTACCTTAAATATTTATTCACATTATTAGGATTTTTTGAAAATATAAGAAGTGGGCTACCAATAATGTCCACATTCCAAGCCTCTAGGACTGTTTCTCTACATCCATGGGTAGTGAACCACACACTATTGTAACCAAATAGAGAGGGGGATGACCTAGAAGAGTGTGTGGAAATCTCAATGAAGATTGGGTTGTGATCAGAGTGATTATTAGAAAAAGTGTGACTTGATATTCTACTGTCAAAATTATTTTCATCCATTCAGACAAAACATCAATCATGTTTTCTTTATGGTCAACCATGCAACATGTATCTGCTCCAGGTAAACTCAACCCCTGCAATTGGTACTTCAGCAAGATGACATTGATCAATACAGGAAGAAAATTCAGTAGAGGAAACTCTATTGAAATTCATTCTAGTTTACTCCTCAGGTTTTATGATGGTGTTAAAGTCGCCCATAATCATCCATTTATGGCTGAAATATTCATAAATATTTTCAAGATTTCTCCATAAATCCCTTATTCTGATGTAATAAATGGATGCATAAACGAATGACACCATAATATTGCAACATTTTTACTCAATATAGATAGAGAAACACTAAAATTTTTTGATACTTGATTAAAAGTGGATATTATTGTTCTCAAAAACCAAAAGGTGATCCATACTAATGTCATGTAAATTTTTTGAAAAAAAGTTATACCCTAGGAAATCCCATTTAAAGGTTTTCCACTTATCAAAAAGAATTATGTCCTCTGTAATGAAAATATGTAATGGTTTGTAGGTCATAATATAATGTCTAATGGCCCTAACTATTGGGTGACTCCCAAACACTTGAAAATTCCAATAAAGGATCTTCATTAGGGAAGGGTCGGGATCTGTGTCCTTGGCCCCTCATTTGTTCCCACATTCGTGTCGCCTTTCCATTTTTTTCCTCTTCCTTTTTTCTTCTTTGAAATTATGGTTGTTTCCATAACCATTGTCTCTACCATATCAGCCTATTCATCTAGCCTGGGACTTGTCTGAACCTCCTCCTAGTTATGAAAATAAACATTCTTCTCATGATGTTGTGCATCCATAGGCTCATCAGAATATAAATTCAATCCAAAGGTAATTTTTTTTCCTGGATTATAGTTTATTAGGGTTACTGTCAGTGGGGATTCTCCTTCGAGAAGCCTTTGTAGTGGGAACATGAACGAAAGGTGTCTCCAGATTAGTGGGTTTCCAATTCTTACAATCCTTCTTGGAATACCCAGTAGAGGGTGTACATAGAGACTTCAAAGAAATGGATTCCATTAAGGCTAAACGACCAGTCTTACCATTGATCTTTTATCCATTGGAACATCTTGGTTCTTCTTAGTACATTCCACTATGACATTAGAGAGGGGGGAAATATTCACTGGTTCTCCTTGAATGTCTTCAGTCACATTAGATTGCTTGAAAAAATTAATATCCTCACCAGAGGATGACTCAATTCGGATCATAGAATATTTTTCAAGATATTCCTATTGATCTTAAATTGACTCCTTCTGTTATTGTCCAGGATTCTCATTTATATTATCAAGAAATGTGTGGAAAACTTCTCATAAGTTAACTACCCCCACCTAATGTGTCTCCACAAATTCCTTAGAATGTTTTCAAGGTTTCTCACATGTGGTGTGAACAGCCTACCCAACAACATCTCTCCCTAGCTTAGTTGAGGGACCAGCCTTTATGAGGATTTGAAGAATAGGGGTAATGAATTTCCCATTCATCGTCTTCCACTTTTTCTTTTAGAACTCAACTTTTAAAATATATTTTTAACATCTTATTTCAAAACTGACATTCTTATAATTATATTTTTTTGACATCCTTTTTTTCCTAGTATTGATGAGAGATCATGCATTCCCTCTAATTGAACCCTCTTTCATAAGTCATTACTATGTCAAAGTAAGGGTCCTTAAATCACTTATTATTTTCCTAAATGACATTTTTTTGCCTTTAAATTCATTAAAAACAAAAATTGTTTTTTACAATGATTATATTCCAATACTATAAAAATATTTTTGATCAATTTTGATGTGATATTACACATTCCATCTCATCAAACCTTTTTTCATAATTCATTACTATATTGATATATGTGTTTCAAAAACTGCACCTTTTAATTTTAATTCTTCTCTTTACCCAATTGAATAATATAATAAATCTATAAAATTTACCATATATAATTAGTATAATTATAATATATATATATATTAACAAAACATAAGTATTTATAGGTTTTAAATTCTTTAAAACACCATTGAGAAACATTGCTCTCTTTTGGTGGTATCAAACTGCATAAGTGAACGCAGATGTTTTGTTTTCACTTATGCCTTTTATGGACACTCGTAAAAAATAATGATCAAATATAAAATTAATAAAAAACTGATATCTCTTTTAGGATTATTTAATGATAACATATTCAAAATAATAAATATAATAAAATTTAAAATTCAATGAAATTTTGAAAATTTTAAAAATCTTATGAAGAATAAATTATTTATTTTTAACCCCTTAGTTAAATATATTAAACTAATAAATAATTTTACTTATATAATGTAATTAAAACCATAAACTAACACTTTTTGATTCCATAGAACCATTTTAAAAGTTCATTTGATCATTGCTATTATACCTAAGTAGTTTTAGAATGATAAACTGAACTATATCAAAATGAATGTTATCAGAAAAGTTTAACTAATAAATGAATATTAATTGATAAAAAATGAATTAAAATATAACAATTATGAAATAAACATGAAATATTTTTTTATTAATTTAATAAATAAATGTAATTTAATTATTCAATAGGTTATAGGATAAAGGAATCATACCAACACTTAAGGTAAGGGATTCTTTCAAAATCTCATTTCTGTGAAATTTGTAATTTTTTATCTCTTGTAATCTATTCCATATATCCAACACAAGGTATTAAATGTATAAATTACTAATTTATATTAATTTATAATTACTTTTTGTCTTCCTTTCCATCATTTTTTATCTTTATTTATCACCCTACTTTGTTCGTAAATGCTCGTGCTCGTTCTCTTTTGCTTTTTATATCTGTTATCTATCTCCCTATCTCTATCTATCTCTATTCTTTCTATATTTTTCATATGATCCTATTATTTACTTTATTATCCCTTATATATTACTTTTTGGATATTTTTATGTCTTTATAGTTCCTTTTCTAATATTCTAATAACTTAAACCATAAGAAATATATGATATAAACATCAATTGTTTTCGTGTCTTCTTCTCTAAATTTCCTATATTTTAAATATATTTCATTTCAAGGAATAATTAATAAGATATTTATCTTCTAAAATAATATTGTATATGTTTTCCTCATATTTTTAAAATCATATTTGAATGTTATTTTTTCTATACTTTTACAAAAACATCAAAACAAATTATGAAAATGCCTATTCAGATTTATCTTCTATCTCCATCTTTATTCTTGTCATGATAATTTACCAAATATTTTATATATTTTTTAATTATTATTATTTTTTAAAATATAATTTTCTTAAATTTATTCCTTCTTTATAATGAAATTTTTCCTTATTAAACTAAAAATTATCGTCTATGTAAATACTAATTTATATTCCACCACTTCCATATAAATTTATTGTATTTCTCCTCATGACATATGTCTTATAAAAGGTTCCTATATCAAAATAATCCTATGATTAATTATATAAGTGTCTATATTTATGTGGTTTGGTAAAACTTAATTCTCTATGAGGGAAATGATTCGTTAATACCTTTTTCTTAACTTATCAACAACTGTGGTTTAATATAACATTTCTACCAATTGTTTTCCATTGTGAATTCCCTATACATTTATATTATGACTTTGGGATACCCATACTTCTTATTGATTGGGTAAATTATTGACTTGGATGTATATACTTTATTATATATGTAGTCAATTCCCTATAAATCGTTATCTTAATTGAAAGAAATTAATCTATATAAGAAAATGTTTTCTTTTGCTGCAGATTTCATTTCCCTAGGCTAATTGTGATATGATTTTTATGGATTTTATACTATTCTCATATTCATATTTTAGACATATAGATGATATATTTTGATGTAATGGGTGTTTCTTGAATTATATACCCCCCTAATAAATTTAATAATGTTTTCATATCATGAGATACAATGTGTGGAGCATGTGAATTGATCTTAGAATATAACACTATATTTCCCTAGCAGTGAGTCCCGACTTAGGATTATAATGAAATTCCTTATTTTTTTCCATAATCCATGTCATGGAGAAAATGGTTCCACTTGGGATAGTGGTAAGAGTCCTACCTAGGAGGTGTAGCATCTCGTGGAATGGTCTAATATGTATATGTTATACTTCTAGGATCTCTATTTTATAAATTTTATGCCATTATATATGATTATAATCTCATGCTTCTGTTGGGCAAAAATCCCTCAAGGTAACATTGCAGCATTTTTGGGTTGATTGTGTTTGTTGACAAAGCAGGTTTCCATGGAGAATTGTCGAGTTCCCGAGAAGTTGTTGACATTCCATGTTGACAAAGAACTTTGACAAAGGAAAGGACGATCTGGAGGCGGTACAGAAGAGCAGTACATGGTGGCGCCGTTTTCCAGTGTTTGCCAAATTTTTGGGCCTAAAAATCGCCAATGGAAAATGGAGTGATATGTTGTTGGCAAAGGTTGAGGAGAGAGAAATGAAGGAGGTGTGCGGAAAAATCAAGTGTGGCGCGCAAAACTAGAGGGTTGCGCGAAATCTTGAAGTGTGGCGCGCAAAACAGCGGGTTGCGCGAAATTGTATTTCGCGCAAAAGATGTTTCAAGGCCGAAAGATTGAAAATCGGTAAAGGCATGAGGCGCGCGAAATTTTGGAGGCGTGCGCGGAAAATTGAAGTGGCGCGCGAAATAGCTGATGAAGTATTTCGCGCAAGAGGTGTTACGAGGTCCGAAGCTCGTAAAATGGCAAAGGCATGAGGTGCGCGAAATTATGGAGCAGTGCGCGGAAAATGTTTGTGCGCGGAAGATCAAAGCGGATTACGCGCACAAGGAGGGTTTTTCGCGCAGGGTCGATTTTGCCTATAAATATGAAGTGACCCTCCTCCATTCAGTAGAGTTCAAGACATAGAAAATACCCTAGCTCTGGTGCGCGAAATTGAAGTTTGAAAGGGTGTTGCGCGTAAACTTAAAGTTTGCGCGTAAAGTCAGATTGCGCAAAAAGCAAAGGCTGCGCAGAAAGTTTGAGTTGGCGCGTAAAAGGAAGGTTGCGCGAAAAGTGGATTTCGCGCAAAGGCAGTGAATTGCGCGCAAGGCAGTTTCCAGGCTGCGCGTAAAATTTGGATGTTGCGCGAAAAAGGAATTTCGCGCAAAGCATAGAAATTGCGCGCAAGCCACCGTAAGGGTTGCGCGTAAAACTTGAGGTTGCCCGGTACATCCGGTGCAAAGTGAGATTCATCTACGGGTGAAAGTTGGACTTCAATAGAGCATCTACATACAGAGAAAGATGCATTCCTTAATGGAAATGAAGAGACCTACAGGTCTATAAACTGTGAGTGAATCCCTTCCAAGAGCAGTGAGCTTAGGAAGAGGAAGAAGGTGATCCTCTCCACCGGCAGTGAGCCAGAGAGAGAGAAACAGGGAGTGACCCTTGGGAAAGCAGTGAGCTGACCCTAAACCTTGTATAGGCAGTGAGCCTGGGCATAGAAGTGATCTAGCCCGAACATTGTAATCCACAGCTAGTGAAGTTAGTGGAATTTGGTACGAACCGGCAACTTGTCGGCGTATGCTCCTTGGACGTAGCCCTTAGCGGTGAACCAAGTAAAAATCTCGGTGTCTGCCTACTTACATTCCTGCATTTCATTCAAAGCATCATCATCAGGTAAAGGAGACAAGTGATCACAGTAACCACACAAGTGCAAACAAAGTGACCCTTGTAACAAAGAGGTCAAGATCCAGTGGGACAGGAAGAACTTTGAAAAAGAATATCCATACCCTGATTCACCCCCCCTCTCTGGGTATATAGGCCCCTATTGGCCCTAACAATTGGTATCAGAGGGAAGGTTGTTGTTATCAGATTTGTTTTCTCCAACTTGGTGTAGTCGATCTGTGTGCATAAAGAATCAGTCTTCTCTTATCTCAATCATCCATGGCAAAGGGAAAAACATCCAAGAACAAGCAGAAGTCAGGTGGTACTCCTCAGTGTGGAAGTGTATATGGAAAATGTGTGATTCAACTAAAGGAATCAAACAACTTACTGAAGGAAGGCTTGGATGAATCAGAAATGGAAAAGATTGATTCACTCAATCATGATGTTGGAATGAGTAAAGTATACAAGCATCAGAGTGATACTGAAACAGAAGAAGAAATTGAAGGAAGAATAGATATGCGAGCTGAGTTAGAGGCTGCTCTTGAAGAGATAGATGTTTGGAGAGCCAAAACCAAGAATGCTAACAAAGTTGTTCGCGATGCCAAACTCTATATGCAGCAGCAGGAAGAAGAGAAGTCTGAGTTGATAAATAAAATTGAGAAACTCAAGTTATCAGCACCAGAGAACTCAGAATCAGTTAGTGAGTATAAGCTTAAGATTGAAGAACAGAAAAAGGAGATCGATGGCTTGAATAGAAAAGTGAAAGATCAATTCAAAAGCATCGAAGAACCGAATGTTCCAAGTGACGTTGGAAACACTGAAGAATCCAAATCTAAAGATATCCGGATCAAGGGATTGGAGATTGAGGTCAACAAGCTAAAATGTTTAAATCAAAGGCTTATTGATATAGTTACTGACCTAACAGAGAATAATGATTCACGTGCTGAAGAGCTGCATAAGATGGCCAGAATGAAAGGAAAACAAAAGGCTGGTGATCATGAAGAGAGTCAAATGTCAGATGAAGCACAGAATCTTAAAGCCAGAAATAATGATCTAGCAGCACAGTTGTCTGCAGAAGTTCAGAAAAATCAAAGGCTACAACATGAGAATGCATGTTGCTCTGACTCTGTCGCTCAAGAAAAATTGAAGGTAAAGGAGAAAAATGATATGGTTGATAAGCTGAAGCATGAACTGGAAGATGAGGTAAGTAGAGGGAAGCTTCTCAAGGAAAAACATGATGTCCAACTTGAATCAAGGGATATGAAGATTCAAAAGTTGGTAGAAGAGCTCGAATCAGTCAAGCAAGAAATAGAGAAGTCTAAATCCAAAGATAAGCCCAAGTTGAAGGATGCACTGCACTTGCTATTTGATCATCCTTCGACAAGTGATGATAAAATGAAGAACAGATATGCTGTTTCTGAAGAGAAACAACATAATATTTTCTCAGCTCAAAGACCAGCATGTTTTGGAAATGCTGGCATTGGATATGATAATTCCACTCCTATGGATGATAAGAAAAATGCAGTGAAAATTTACAAAGGTAAGAAAAATCCTATAGGTGCTGGAGATAGGCCTATGAGGATACTTTCAAAGAGTGATGATGTGTGCTATTTCTGCGGAGTTCATGGCCACACATCAAGCTTCTGTACAGAGGCTCTGGAGTACATTTCAGGCTGTGAAAAGAGAGACATTAATAAATCTGAGAACAGGAAGAAGCATCATGAGAAATCAGAGAGAAGAGTCTCTCAGAGGAAAGCATATGTTAGATGCTATTACTGCGGAAGAATGGGACACACAATGAGTACGTGTCAGGAAGCTCAAGAGCCCAATATCAAAAGAAGAACTCAAGGTGCATCAACATCTCAGCAGAGAGATAATGAAATGAGGTATGCCTTTGAGGGAAAATGTTTTATATGTTCTCACTATGGGCACATGGCGAGACATTGCAGTAAAAAGAAAGCAGGAAAGGGAAAGGAACAAGAAAAAGGATCTCCACCACAGGAAGTGTACAAGAAAGAAGCCTGTACTGGGAGACAAAGTGGTAAGGAGAAGAATAGGCTTAGAGCCTCGGGGAAGTCACATGGAGCTGATCGAAAGGTGTATCAGTCACCTCCTCTATCGTACTCACAACAGCTCTCAAGGAGAGAATGTGAACTAACCTGGAAGATTAAGAGAAGATCTACTCCAGTTGTGATAAAGAAGAATGAACGTTCAGTGGAGGACCCACCACCAATGCAAAAAAGGGTGGTGACTCATAAATCTGATAAAAGGTAGATTAGCAAAGAACGCATTGAAAAATCCACATGTCATGTTTCTCAGCGAGAAGTGAAGGAAAGAGGAAGACCCCTAAGATGGGAGAAGAAGAAATGGAAGATGCCAAATAGAGAGGTTCCTACTCAGAGAAATAATCAAGGAAAATGGAATTTTGGTAGAACCTCAAAGAAGGAAATGTGTACTAGCGGGTTTATACCCCAAGCGGTGAAAAAGGCCGAGCCTACCAAATCTACATATCAGAAAAAGTCTCAGAATGTAGGCAATGAATGCCTAGTCATATGGCCAGAACAGTTGAAGTTGGTCAGGCAGTTGGAGGAAGCAAGAAAGGAGTGTGATGCCCTCCAAGAAAGAATCAAAGGGTTGACCCATCAGGATCAACCACAATCCTCATCTTGAGGAGTCCGGAATAAACCCCTCTCCCTATGTATATAAATGCTATTAACTGATGATTCTTGTGTTTCAGGTTTTAGGGAGATACAATCCAAGGGGAAGTGGCATCTAAGGATGCGAAGTGGAGAAATGATATTCTCTAGAGTTTCAATTGATTCAAATCAGATACTAGAGTTGAAGAAGAAGGAGAGCAACAGAGCACAATAGGAAGTGATTGTGTTATTAACTTTATCTCTTGTTTCCTACACCGAGTTTCAACTCCGTAGGCTTAGAGATTTTGTTAGTGGCTCAAATCTGATTGGAAGATGAGAACGAATGATGCAGGAGGAAAATACGTGGTATGGGTCTAAACTGTTGGGCCTAACCCCAGGAAGTGTTGCATAACATAGGGGGAGCATTCAACAACAAAATCAGATGCCAGATCCATCAAGGAAATAATTGGATGACCCAGCTCAAGAGTTGTCTATCGAGAGAAGACATACTATGAGAGAAGCAGCAGTGATCAAGCATTTCATGCTTATTTATTTTGATCTAACATTGTGGTATCAGCTGACTGTTTTTCAGGATACCAAGAAGCTGCGAAAAGTAGCTGAAAGAAATGAAGCCACTGAAAAATGAGTCAGTGAACAATTTCCTGACGAAAGTGTTGAGGAAGAAAGCAACACAGGGGGAGAAGAAGTGGCTGAGGGTGACTCAGAATAAGATACTGATGATGAGTACAAGGATGTAAAATCCTTATCTGCACAAAATACAAAGAATCGAGCTGAAATTGACAGGCAGACTATCATCAGTGATCAGTGAGATCCAGTTTAGACAAAGAGAATGAAATCACTACAGCAGACATCATTACTATCTCAGGTTGAGTCGAAATGCTTTGCTGATGCAGCTGAAGATGAAAACTGGGATCATGCCATGAATGAAGAGATAGGTCAGAATTGAGAAGAATCAGACCTGGGAAATTGTTTCGAGGCCAGATGATAAAAACGTCATCAGGACAAAATGGGTCTATTTAGACAAGATGAACGAAGATGGAACAATGATTTGAAACAAAGCACGACTGGTGTGCAAAGCATACACCCCAAGAGAATGGTACTGAAGGCTATATCAGTATTTGAAGAAGATTGGTTTTCAGTGTGGGGGATTTGATTACAATCTTTATTTCAACAACAATAGTAATCAAAGGATGGTGAGGCTGGTCAAGGAAGAAGACATAATATTTGGAAGATCAGATGAAGCATAGTTACATAAGGCAGGAATAGAACATTCATTTCTGAATCCGAGTATGCCAAGGATGCTTTGGAATGATTTGGAATGGAAAATTCCAAGGAGATGAAGACTCCGGTTTCTACCCGGATGAAATCATCAAAAGATGACAGTGGAAGGGCAGTTGATATAACAGAATACAGGGAAATCATTGGAAGTCTGTTGTACTTAACCGCAACAAGGCCTGATATTGTTTTCGCCACATGCCAACAGTGAGATATCAGAGTAATCCCAAGGCAAGTCGCATTCTTGTAGTGAAAAGAATACTTCGGTATATCAAGGGCACCGTGGACTTCGGCTTGACCTACAACGACAAATCTCAGACAGAGTTATTGGGGTACACTGATGCAGACTGGGCCGGTTCAGCGGATGATAGAAAATCAACGTCCGGTGGTGCATTCTATCTTGGTGGATTGTGTATTTCTTGGCTAAGAAAGAAGCAAGATTGCATTTCATTAAGCACCGCAGAAGCTGAGTATATTGCGACCACTCAAGCCTGCACACAGTTATTGTGGATGAAGCAGCAGCTTGAAGATATGGGAGTTGAAGTGAAGTCTCCGATCGCAATCCAGTGTGACAACTCAAGTGTTGTGAATCTTAGCAAAAATCTCGTCCATCATTCAAGGACAAAGCACATTGAGATTAAGTATCATTTTATCAAGGAGAAGGTTGAGCAGGGGATCGTGAAGTTGGAGTATGTTCCTACAGAGCTACAGGTTGCAGACATTCTGACCAAGGCCTTACCCAAGGAAGCTTTTGAGAGGCATCGACTGGCTCTAGGAGTTCAGTCGATTCCCCGCACTTGAAATAGTGTGGATATGGGACCCCAACCCCCCCCCCCCTCTCCCCGAGGTATGGTGTGTTTTTCCCTAATGTGCTGATATGTGTTCTCTACTATGTTACAGACTACAAAGGCGTGACCTTTGGGTTCGTTGACAAAGGGGGAGAAAAGTGCTTGAAAAGTGCTTGACAAAGGGGGAGAAAAGTGTTAGTTCAAGAGAGAAAATAGTGCGGAGATTTGATAAATCATAATTGATACGGGGAGAAGCTGACAGGTGGAGCAGCCAGAAAGGGGGAGCAATGAGAAAGGGGGAGAGATTTTTAAATCTGACGATGCTAGAAGTGATCGATCAAATCATAGAAATCACGACAGCTGAGGATCGTGATAAAAGCAGATCAGTGGTGTAGGAATGGTGTGAGACGGTGTCCAGCTATCAACAATCGGTATCAACTTAAGAATTCACCAATTGGTATCAGTGTGGTTCAACAACTGGTTTTATTTTAAGAATTGGTATCAGGGTGGAATCGACAATTGGGGTCTGACATGAAGTGATTCATTGATGAACTTTTCATACTACTCTTGTTTCTCACGCCGAGCATTGCTCATGTGGGCTTAGAGTACATGTTAAGTGAATCCTTGAACGCTATCATAATCGCAAGAGGCGAATGGTGGTAGCAGCTGGAAGAAGACTCAGTGAGGTATCAAAGTGCAGAAAATAATTCTGAGCAGAGTTGTGAAGAGTTGTCAACAAACCCAAAGGGGGAGATTGTTGGGCAAAAATCCCTCAAGGTAACATTGCAGCATTTTTGGGTTGATTGTGTTTGTTGACAAAGCAGGTTTCCATGGAGAATTGTCGAGTTCCCGAGAAGTTGTTGACATTCCATGTTGACAAAGAACTTTGACAAAGGAAAGGACGATCTGGAGGTGGTACAGAAGAGCGGTACAAGGTGGTGCCGTTTTCCAGTGTTTGCCAAATTTTTGGGCCTAAAAATCACCAATGGAAAATGGAGTGATATGTTGTTGGCAAAGGTTGAGGAGAGAGAAATGAAGGAGGTGTGCGGAAAAATCAAGCGTGGCGCGCAAAACTAGAGGGTTGCGCGAAATCTTGAAGTGTGGCGCGCAAAACAGCGGGTTGCGCGAAATTGTATTTCGCGCAAAAGATGTTTCAAGGCCGAAAGCTTGAAAATCGGTAAAGGCATGAGGCGCGCGAAATTTTGGAGGCGTGCGCGGAAAATTGAAGTGGCGCGCGAAATAGCTGATGAAGTATTTCGCGCAAGAGGTGTTACGAGGTCCGAAGCTCGTAAAATGGCAAAGGCATGAGGTGCGCGAAATTATGGAGCAGTGCGCGGAAAATGTTTGTGCGCGGAAGATCAAAGCGGATTACGCGCACAAGGAGGGTTTTTCGCGCGGGGTCGATTTTGCCTATAAATATGAAGTGACCCTCCTCCATTCAGTAGAGTTCAAGACATAGAAAATACCCGAGCTCTGGTGCGCGAAATTGAAGTTTGAAAGGGTGTTGCGCGTAAACTTAAAGTTTGCGCGTAAAGTCAGATTGCGCGAAAAGCAAAGGCTGCGCAGAAAGTTTGAGTTGGCGCGTAAAAGGAAGGTTGCGCGAAAAGTGGATTTCGTGCAAAGGCAGTGAATAGCACGCAAGGCAGTTTCCAGGCTGCGCGTAAAATTTGGAGGTTGCGCGAAAAAGGAATTTCGCGCAAAGCATAGAAATTGCGCGCAAGCCACCGTAAGGGTTGCGTGTAAAACTTGAGGTTGCCCGGTACATCCGGTGCAAAGTGAGATTCATCTACGGGTGAAAGTTGGACTTCAATAGAGCATCTACATACAGAGAAAGATGCATTCCTTAATGGAAATGAAGAGACCTACAGGTCTATAAACTGTGAGTGAATCCCTTCCAAGAGCAGTGAGCTTAGGAAGAGGAAGAAGGTGATCCTCTCCACCGGCAGTGAGCCAGAGAGAGAGAAACAGGGAGTGACCCTTGGGAAAGCAGTGAGCTGACCCTAAACCTTGTATAGGCAGTGAGCCTGGGCATAGAAGTGATCTAGCCCGAACATTGTAATCCACAGCTAGTGAAGTTAGTGGAATTTGGTACGAACCGGCAACTTGTCGGCGTATGCTCCTTGGACGTAGCCCTTAGCGGTGAACCAAGTAAAAATCTCGGTGTCTGCCTACTTACATTCCTGCATTGCATTCAAAGCATCATCATCAGGTAAAGGAGACAAGTGATCACAGTAACCACACAAGTGCAAACAAAGTGACCCTTGTGACAAAGAGTTCAAGATCCAGTGGGGCAGGAAGAACTTTGAAAAAGAATATCCATACCCTGATTCACCCCCCCTCTCAGGGTATATAGGCCCCTATTGGCCCTAACAGCTTCCAAATCACTTATAATGATTTAATAATTTGATACCATTAATCATGTCATTTATCCCATGATAATGAATATCAAAAGTTTATGATTTAAATGTAAATTATATATGTCTCATTGAGTATGTTTTATCATTTACTGGTCATTTATTATCACTCATTTCTTATATTTCCCCCGTTCCTTAGGTGATCATAGGTGTTCAAGAGACTTAATCAGTTTATAAGGGTTCTAAAAAGAAGTATGTTATTAAAACTTATTACTTGTGTAGAGACCCAAATCTTGACGTACATAAGAATTACATTAATTTTGTGGAATACTTAATACATGAAAAAAATAGATACCCAAAGACCATATTAGTTTAGTGTCTTTGGAAACTCGGAACATAATCTTCTAATCATGGTGAAAGATCTTCAACATCTCCCATAAAGATCTTCCCCTTTGATTTTCTTACCTAAAACCTTTATTTATATCCTGGGGAAAAGAAAACATAAAAAGGGTGAGCTCAAATGATCAATAAGGGTAAACATGGAGAACTTAAAAACAATCCTTAAACATTTGAACGTAAAAACATGAACATAAAAAATCAAAATCTTAAACAATGACGTAAATATTGATAGTACATAAGTCATAGATCATAATGGAACATTAATCATAATAAAAGAAAACATTTAATTGTTACAAACCATTAATCACATGATATAATTTCTATAGTATACAAGGCATTACTGCCAAGACCGTCATAGCGGACAAAGTCCATTACTGAACGGGGTTTACTTGTCGTTCCAGCCCTGTATTATTGAACCGGAATTTACTTTCCATTCCAGACATGTCTATCTCATGAGATATAAATCTTTACCCAATGCATTGGAGGGAGATATAGGTCCCAACCATATCATAATGAAATCATTGTTACTTGTGCCACAAAATAAACATAAATCATCCATCATAACCCAAAGAATAAAACGGGTCTCAGAAACATCATCACATCATAACGTAATCCATATAAAACAAATTGATATAATTTCATCATAATAAGAATAAAACCATGTAAATAATAGATATAATATACTTGAAACATAATCATACTAAATAATTTAATCTTAGATGGAAAATAGTTTTGACAAAACACTAGAAATGAATTCTTGAGGAAAATATCCTTTCTTCTTCAAAATCATTTTCTTTTCACAAAATACCATTCAATTTTGAAAGAAAGGGTTTTTGTTGAAAATATTCATGAAATATTGTATAGGACTCTTCCTGAAAATTAGGCATTATGAAACCGTAAAAAATTCGTTCATGTCGTAAAAATTAAAAAAACATTCTCCTTGTACTTTTTCCGAAAAAGTCAAAAAGTTCCTCATATGGTAAAAAAATAATTATTCCTTCCATAACTCAATGTAAAAGTCAAAGAGGGGTAAAAATTACTTTAAAAATACATGGAATAATAATAAACACTCTATGAAAAACATTTTTTCGACATGGATGAAAAATATAACCCTAGTAAATACTTACGTATAAGCAATCTCGGATAAAAATGAGATTTCAAAAATTATCCCTTACCTTAGGTCCAATTTCATTCATATGTGTCTGAAACTCATGAATATTGCGTTTAAACATATTATTAACTTGTAACAAAACCATAATTATATTTATGATATCATATATGATTCACTTATGACATTATATTACATGTTCTTTTATCAATTCCATGTTAAAGCAGCATTTTGGGTAAAACCATTTCATTTATCGTATGTGTTTGGACTTTTTGTTCTTGATATTATTACTTATATCCTAATTTACATAATTACAAAATGTAAAAAAATTATTTAGATATAATATATTCATCATATAAATATATATGATAGATCGATAAATTGAAATGAAATACACCATTCATGGAGACGGTAGGCCGTACGTACGCATGAACTCTGTTTTCGTTTCCCTGTTGAATTGAATGGAGTTAAGTAAATGAAACATATATGTACATAAATATAGTATAATTATTATTTCATATATTTCATGTTTATTTATTATATATACTTTATAATCACTCTTGAATGGTTAACATGGAGAATGAATCTCATCGCGTTCGTGGAGACGGTAGTCCGTACGTACGCACGAGCGACAATATCATTCTTTTGATATTAAAATCATATGTAATTGGATATTATATCATTTATAAATAATCATAATAATATTATATTTATTATTTATTTCATTTATACTAATTATTATACCCATCCAAATGATGAAATGTTTGAATAACAAACCAGACCACGACGTGGAGATGGTAAGCCGTACGTACACACGTGTGGTTACTTTTTCTTTCCTGGGATGGATAAAATAACTAATATGGTTGTACCGTTTTTATAAAAACATCACATTATATAGAATATATGGGAGTTATTATTTTATAATGGAAACAACAATGAAGGAGGAAGTGGAAGAAGAAAGGAACTTGAAATAGGTGGGAGATATTTACCTCTTCCTCGGGTTCTTCCTTTTGATTTGATCAAAAGGGAACCTTAGGATGGATTTATGACTAATGTAAGGCCTCTAGGATGAAGTTAGGATAGCTGAGAGGGTATTTGGGCAGGTTTTGGCCGAGGAAAATGGCTTTGGATGTTTGAATTATATAGAAGGGGGGTCCCCTTTTATAAGAGGGGTGAAGGGCACCTTTGAAAAAATTAAAATATTATTTTATAATAAATTCATATTCAGTTTATAGTGGCTCCAAAAAAGAATTATTTTGATTATAGGGTAGGGATGGGTCTAAATCCTCACAACCAATAGGTTTTAGATAATTTTAGTTTTTTATTCTAACCTTATCATTTAGATTTAACTCTAAGTTAAATAATTTAACTTTTACCGCATCTTCTTGTATTCTTACACTATATGGTTAATAAACATACTATAAACTGTCAATAGAATCCCAATTGGTTCATTAATGTCATATATATTATTATATAAGTCTATTGGCCGATCCTTAGATTTTTAGGACCATTATACCAATTAATAATATACTATTTTTTTTACAAACTCTTTTATGCCAATTTTGACACTATTTGGTTTTCTGTTTTTTTTTCTAAATTCATAACCGCATTATTACTTCAAAAACATTTCATCTAAACAGCCCCAATATGTTATATTAACCTATAAAATTATTTTAATTCATAAAAATCTCAAATTACATTTATTTGGGTATTTATAATATCAATTATATTAACATTTCATTAATAAGGTAATTACTGCATCATCATTGCGTCATAAATAAATTAAATTATTTAATCTCTAAAAAATATATATAAAATAATATTATGTATTAAATCATTATAGATTTCTAATGAATATTTATCATCGAATTTATATTATGTATAACCTTATATTAAAAATTTTTTAGTTATTAAACATTGATTTTAACTATTTTAACTCTTCTTTGAATTAAATAATAATAAATGTCCTAATATAATCCAAGTGGACCTAAAGGGTAAAATTTTATTCCTAAGGTTTTTTTTGTCAAATTAAATTTATCTAATAGAATTAGGACATGTTATAGGGAAATAATAATATCATTTTTACCCTTAATTACCCAATTTAGTTTTAACCGTGGTAAATAAAAGTTTAAAGTTACTATTCACCAAAAATTATTTTCATCTCATTGAACCACATTTTACTTAATGATATCAACCGTGTCTCTTGGAATTTTAAAATTAAACTCACAGAAGCAGTAAAATTAATTTTTATGTAAATTTGCAAATCCTCCTAGGAGGTGGGTAAAAGACGGTTAAAATTTCAATAAAATTTTAATATATATATAATTATTATAAAATGACTCCAATGAATTAAATTGAACTTGTCTAGGTATTATGTATCTATTTTGATCTAAAATAATTTTAAATAAAATAAATTATTATATAAATAAAAATTCGGTTTGAACCAATAACTCAGTGTTTTCACTATTCACTAAGAATTGAATGTTTTCAGAAAAATACCAAAAATTTAACCTAGGATAATTTTGATATTCCTAATCCAAAAATTAATTCCATTTTTAAAGATAAAATTTATCAAATTTCAAAAAGTGGTTATTACTATTCATAACGGGTAGTTTATATAATATTTTAATAACATATTGTGGTTTAGTGAAACTTGATATTGTGTACAATGAAAACTACCAAGGAAGGTTTCTCTTGAGTGTAACACAAGCCAAGAATAGTGTGGCGTATACTAAAAGCTAATACGGTGTTGCGTATAGCGCAATATAATCTTGGTGCTGCGTACAACACAAGACATCAAAGAAATTAAAAATAATATTTCTCACAGAATCTCGGGGTGTTACAACTTGATTATGTAATATATATAGAGATAAAAAATAAATATAACAATAGATTTTGAGAGTTGGTTGAAATTTAATTTCTATAAATTATAAATTTTTATCCCCAGATTGATAATTTCGTGTGAATTGTAACACCTTGATATTTTATAATGTATTTTCATTTAAATAATATTGTGTTTGATAGCTTAAATCACATGTAGCACCAAACTAAAATGAGTTGTGACTTAATAGATGAACATTATTATGAAACTTAGAAGAATTATAAAACCACTAGTGAATAAAATGATAGTAATCAATAAAAAATTCTTATATTTAAAAGATAAATAATTAAAATGATTTAATGTTAATAAGGATTTTTTTAGTGATCTATTTTTAAATTGTTTTGTATTTTGACCTAATAAATCAAATAGATCACACTTAAAAGATAATTATGATAATATGTATTATTTAAATGTATTAAATAATATATTAACCATCATTTAATTAGTAATGTACATTAAATAAGATTAGAAACTCTTAAAATTTAAAAGGACATTTTTATTAAAAATAGTATTTTTTATATTTTTTATTTTCATATAAAAGTTAAATTTTTGAATTTTACAATTTGAATTTGAAAAAATTCAATTAATTTTTATATTCATCATGTAAAAAATTATATTGAATTTTATTTTTTAGATTATTATAAAAAATATTGATTTTTGGGTGAATGGTCAAAAATAATGATATTGCAAATTTTGTCACTTTTTTGGAATTATCATGCTATAAGAATAAATTTAATGTTTATGAAACCATTTTTATATAATATATATATATATAATAAGAAAATAAAAAATTTAAAATAATATTATAAACATAGAAACCAATGTTTGGACATTTGAAACCTTTGTTAGGTTTTATTCAAAAAAAGAATTATTTTTTATCCTTTTCTTAAATTAAGATATTAAAGGGAGATTTTTTTTTGATTGATTTTAAATTCACATAAATAATCTATTTTATTCATAGTGTAGTAAATTATGTGATAAAAAATTCTATAAATGAATTTAGTGTAAATTCATTTTTATTCTTAAAAAGAATTTTTTACAAATGTTTTTCATTGTGTTTCTCATATTTAAATTAAAAGTAATTTTTATCACTAATGAAAACTAAATATTGTAAATTTTATTTCACATTTAGAATTATTAGATTCAAATTAGGTATTAAGGTCCATTTTTTTAATTAAATAAATTTCCTAGGTAAAACATTGGTCACTATAGTATGGGTGAAAAGGGATAAAATAGTAAATACAAATCAATAACGCCCAAATATAAAACTATATTTTATCACTAATAGTATTTTATGAGTTTATTTTTACCCACATTATCCCATATCCAAATTTGGGTTCCATTTTCCCTTAAAAAAGACTTTATTTTATATTAATGTTAAAAATATTTACAAAAGTAACACTCCTCACATCTATAAAAGACCTCTCATCTCCTCACATCTATACAGACTTTGAAAACATTAACTCGAGTAATATATACCTAAATAACTTATCAAAACCCTAGGTCATATCTCAGAAGAACATTTCTTTCCAGAAGACTATGGAATCCTTAAGGTGCAAGCTAAAGGAGTATTTCCAATGAAGAGGTAAAAATATTTACCATGATCTTTCATGTTTTATTCTACATCAAAACCCATAAAATATTTTATAGAAATACTAATATAATTAAATAATTAAGTTTAATATATTTTAATTATATTATTTTGATAATACAACCATTATCAATCCCAATTCCATCCAATATTAAATTAAAACATCACCCTTCAATACGTATAGACTCTGGTTTCTACAAAGCAATGTATTTAATTTTTCATTACCACATCAAATGGATGATTATAAATATAACATTAAGTAATAAATATGATATTTATATCATAATTATGATTCTATAAATATAATTCACCATTTAACTTATTTCATTTAAATTAATTGGAAAATAAAAATGATGCCCTTGTAGATATATGGACTACGATCTCCATGAAACGACCTATTTCATTTTTCAATACTGCCAGACATTGATGGTTTCATGAATGAAATAAATATGAAATACATAACATTATAAATGTACTTGGATGTTTATTTTTTGATAATATTAATATTATTTACAATGAATATTTATTGAAAATCTTAACCTCCTAAAATGAGCATATAGATACACTTTGTATATAATAACCTATTATATTTATTTTTCGTACAACTCTTGCTGAATTTTATTTATCACTTTTATATAATTGTATTTAAATCATTAGAAAGTTGAAAAATTCATAATATCACTATAAGATAATATATACTTACTCATTAGTTCATTATAACATTTTCTTATTGAGGATAGTTTTACCACACATAAACGATGTTATATTTTCAATGTAATATATAATTAAAGAAACATAAATAATTGTAATGTAATATAATAATGATCAATTTAATTTTTTCATAAGTTTTAAATTATGAAAAATTAATCATAATATGGGATTAAAATTAAACAATGGTTATTTTAAGCCTTCAAAAACAAGATTATCAAGGAAGATTCATAGAAAAGAAACTATGTCGTAACTAAATAAATTATATTGTTTTTTGAATGGATTATAACTAATTACTAGAAACATTAATATATTATATAAATATTGCTAAAATAGTTTCTGCCATTACAAATACAATAAATTTATCCGGGACAAAATTATTTAAACAATCCCAAAAAGAACAACGCAAACTATACCAGATTTACACCTAATTGAATTTTGATAATAAATAAAAGAAGATGAATGATGATAAGACAATGAACATGAAAAATGTTTTAATCAAGTAAATAATAAACATAATTTTATAATTTAAGTTGTCATAAGTCATACAAACTAAATCAGTAGTCAAGGTAAATGATTTTTCTTTAAAACATTATTTTAAAAAGTTTTAATCATTTCCTTCAAAATCCATGTCCATGTTGAAGGTTCTGGGTGCAGCAGAATCGTGTGGGTGGATGTGCCCACTTGGCTTTTTGTCATTAACAATGATCAATCCTGGAATAATACAACGATAAACGCCAGTCTCCACGAATCGAATCACAGAAATGGACAAAGAATAGGAAAGACCTGGAACCAAAAAGTAGGATCGTTACATGTTGATTATAATTAATTTAACCAATTGAAAATAAATACCTTTTGGGTGTTCTTTCTTCGTTGATGTTCTTGATCACGTTCTGATGTGATTCATCGTTGTTTCGCAGAAGCCAAGTGTAGACTTTCTCTAGCAGTGATCCACACATGTACCACGTATCTCGGGACATCACCAAAGGAGTCTCTGGGCGCTAGAGTGGAGAAACCTTTACTTGCGTTGTCCACCTTAGATCGTCTTCATCTGATGGAAGAGGATCTCTCTCGGTCTTGAGAGCGTTTTTTGAGGAACAGGTTCTTTGGTCCTTGAAATAATTCTCCAGAGTTGTTGTGAACAACGATTCTCTTGTGTGTTGGAAAAGAGTTGGGGTTGTGAGGATATTTATAATCAGGTTTGAGGTTGTAGAGTTAAGACAATAAATAAATGCATTATGTGTTTCATTTATTTCATTAACTCTTATTGAAAACCCCCATGTCGAATAACTAATTCCTTGACATGCGCTCATACTGATTATAATAAATATCATTTAATAAAACAATATTATATCCTCAAAATCCCGACTGGAAAAACTACACGGCGTGTACTTGTTTTTCATTGAAAACTACACAGTGTGTACATTAAATGTACACAACATGTATATATTGTATTCATTTATTCATTTCCTTTTCAAAATAAAAACTACACGGCATGTAATAATTAATACAAGATGTGTACTTGTTTTCATTTTATTCTTCCTCCAACTTTAAAACGATTTAGGCTTCCTTGAATAATTATTAAACCACATACAGGAATAATATTTATTATACTTGAGATACATGAATACACTTAGTGTCTGACCCTCTAGGCCTCTTTCTCATTGTCATTAAGCGGGCTTGCCTAAAGTCCAAGATTACTGTCTTGCAACGGTTCAAGGAACACAAGAGAAAGAAGTTGACACCACATTGATGTATCACCACAAACGAATTCTTACTGTGTAATTTAATCCCTTTTTCTCAATATCTCATCAACAAGGTTTCATGGCAGTGTCATAAACCTATATTCTTGATCTGTCGTTCTTTGACTACCTGAAATAAACTCATCGTTTACACCATGGTCATGGAATTTCATGAGACAGTTCTATTTCAACGAAAGGGATGAGATATCAACTTCCATAAATGGAAGGGTCAAATCCTTCCTTGACTTATCCATTAAAAACTTGTCACTCGTGATGCACCCAACATACCCTACTTCCGGCCAAATGTTTGCATGACGGTTTTCGTCAGTAAATCTAAGTGCATGAGTCATGACATGAGTTAATGATAATCTTCCAGTCTAAGGACCATTACACACGCTTATAGATAAAAAGGTCTGATGACCCCAAGACATGCGGAATTTATACTGGTGGGTCTGTTCTCATAATCCCCAATATAGAAGATTTCCAAGTGCGAACTCCATGAGAGAGAGTCTCGTCTTCTTACGAGTTCTCGCACATGACGGTCTGTAAACTATGTGTCCTATCATAGTATTTTATCCAACTGTAGAACTTTATTTAAGAACATTGTTATAGAATTTCAAGGTTCTCATCACAGCGGGGATCTGCCATGACCTTATCAATGCAACAAATATTTCAGGACATTATTATATTATAGTCATGCAGAACAATGAACAATATATAATAAGTGAACATTCATGTAATCAAAGTAAAAAATAGTTGGTTATCAGGACACCAACCCTTACAAACTCCCACTTGTACGAGAGCCAACTGCCTACGACTTTTAGTCCAATAGACCTCACTTGATGATCATGTTTCTGCTAAGTCAAGGCTTTAGTCAAGGGGTCTCCCACGTTGTCTTCCGTGGAAATACTGCTCACTGCATCTTCACCTCTCTGAGAAAAATCCCTCAAGAGATGATACTTCCGAAGTATGTGCTTTGTTCGCTGATGTGACCTTGGCTCTTTTGCAAGTGACATCACTGCAGTATTATCACAATAGAGCGTGATAGGATATTTACTGCTCGGTACTACATCTATCTCTTGAACGAAGCTTCACATCCATACTGCTTCTTTAGCTACCTCAGAAGCTGTGATATACTCAGACTCTGCTGTAGAATCTGCCACCACACACTGCTTTGAGCTCCTCCAACTCATTGCACCTCCATTCAAACTGATGATGTATCCAGTCTGTGACTTCATGTCATCTTGATCTGTCTAAAAACTAGAATCTACATGTCCTCTGATGACTAGTTCCTCATCTCCGCCATAAACCAGGAACATATCCTTAGTACGCCTCAAATACTTAAGGATAGTCTTGACTTCCATCCAATGGAGGTCTCCTGGATCACCTTGATATCTGCCTACCGCACTTAATGTGTAAGAAACATCTAGACTTGTATATAGCATTGCATACATGACTAACCCAATCGCGGATGTGTAAGGTATCCTTTCAATTCTCTTTCTTTCCTCATGTGTCTAAGGACACATTTTCTTGGAAAGATGAATGCCATGTGACACTGGAAATAATCCCCTCTTGGACTATTCCATACTGAATCTCTTTAGTATCTTGTCAATGTATGTACTTTGACTCAGGTCCAGCATTCTCTTAGATCTATCATGATGGATCTTGATCCCAAGAATATATGTTGCTTCACCCAAGTCTTTCATGGAGAATCATTTATGCAACCAATCCTTAACTGACTGTAATAAAGGTACTTCATTTCCAATTAGTGATATGTCATCAACATATACTATTAGGAAAAGAACTGCACTTCCACTAAACCTCTTGTAGACACAAGGCTCACATACGTTCATAACAAATACAACTTCCGTTACAGCTTCATCAAAACGAATGTTCCATGACCTTGATGCTTTCTTTAATCTATAAATGGATTTATGCAACTTACATACCTTGTTGGCATCCTTTATAGTCACAAACCCTTCATGTTGTTTCATGTAGACATCTTCCTGGAGGTTCTATTAAGTAAAGCTGTTTTGACATCCATTTTCCAATTTTCATAGTCATGGAAAGCGGCAATGGCCAATAGGATTCTGATGGATTTCAGCATCACAACCGGTGAAAAGGTTTAATCATAGTCAATTCCTTGACATTGTTTAAAACCTTTTGCAACTAGTCATGCCTTATAGGTGCTGACTTTCCCATCCATGTCCAGTTTCTTCTTGAATACCCATTTATTACCAATAGGCTTTACATCAACTGGAGGATCTACCAAAATCCAGACTCGGTTTTGTTACATGGAATCCAATTCAGAATTCATGGCTTCTTGCCACTTGGAAATGTCTATTCCTTCAACTGCTTCCTTGTAGGTAAGAGGATCATCATTGTCAACCAATAATGATTCACCATCCTCGATGACAAGAAAACCATATCGTTCTAGTTCTATCACCTCTATCGTGCTCCTATGCAGTTCTTGTGTCTCTGGAACAGATTGTTCTTCCACGGGGCTTTGTGGAATTTGTTCGTGTACCAACTCCTGTGTATCTTGAGCCTCGACTTCATCGAAGTATATCTCGCTCCCACTATCTCTTTTGGAGATGTGCTCCCTCTCAAGGAATATGGCGTGTCTTTCCACTGTAACATTTTTTTCTGAGGGGTTGTATAGGTAATATCCCCTTGTTTCCTTGGGATATCCTATAAAGATACACTTTGTGCCTCGGGGTGCAAGTTTGTTACCTGAAGATGCCTTAACAAATGCTTCGCTACCCCACACAAGTAAATTCGATAACATGTCTTTGCGTCCACTCCATAACTCGTATGGAATACCATTTATCGATTTAGTTGGTACTTGGTTTAGTATGTGTGTTACTGTTTGTAATGCATATCCCCAAAAGTATAATGAAAGACTCACATGACTCATCATTGATCGCACCATGTCCAATAGGCTGCGGTTCATCCTTTCACTTACACCATTCCACTGAGGTTTATAAGGAAGAGTGAGTTGAGATAGAATCCCAAACTCCCATAAGAAATCAATGAAGTCCTGATTAAGATATTATCCTCCTCTTTCTGAGCAGAGTTTCTTAATCTTCTTACCAAGATGGTTTTCAACTTCAATCTTGTATTCTTTGAACCGATCAAAAGAATCTGACATATACCTCATTAAGTAGATATATCCATATCTACTAAAATCATCAGTAAATGTTATGAAGTACGAGAATCCACCCATTTCTTCAACTGGAAATGGTCCACACACATCTGTGTGAACTAATTCTAGAAGATATTTAGCTCTTTAAACTTTCCCACTAAATGGTTCTTTGGTCATTTTTCCTTGTAGACACGCATGACATACACCAAGTGGTTTTAGTTCTAACGAATCTAAATACCCATCTTGATGTAATTTTTTCAAAAATTTCTCATTGACATGACCTAGCTGGTGATGCCAAAGTTAGGTGTGGTATGAGTCATGTGAATTTACTTTTTCATCGATTTCCATTACTTGGTTTGTGTAGTCTAACACATAAAGGTCGTTATATAAATGTGTCGTACCAAAACAAATGATATCTTTATCAAAGTAGCAACATTCATTTACAAACTTGAATATGAATCCATCAGTATCTAATCTGGATACTGAAATAATGTTTCTAGTAACAAAAGTCACATAAAAACAACTCTTTAACACCAAGATCATTCTAGTTGATAATGTGAGGTTGTAGTCTTCGACAGCTACAATAGCAAGTCTGGCTCTGTTGGCTGCTCGTGGATCTACTTCCCCTCGATCAATCTTCCTGAATCTACTTGGTTCATGTATTTGGATACAGATGTGATCACCACAAGAATTATATAATACCCAATTAGTAGAAATAGATATATTGAATTCGATAATAAACAAACCTGAATCTTCCCCTAGAATCCTTGGTTGGGTGCAGTTTTTCTTCCAATGGCCCTTCTTGCCACATGTGAAACAAACAGCATCATGTTCCCTCGCCTCCCCTTTGATCTTCATTTTTTTGGAAGGCCTTGAATAAGCTTTGGTCTTAATGCTCTTCGCCTTCCTTTTCCTTTTATTCACCATGAGGATAGAAGGCTTTTCACGCTTCATGTCATTGTCCACTTGGTGAATAAGGATAAGAAGATCAGACACAGACTTCTCAATGTTGATCATGTTGAAGTTCACAACAAAGTTTGAGAAGCTCTGGGGAAGTGATGCGAGAATGAGATCGGTACCCAGTTCTTCAGGGAGTTTAAACCCTAGAACCTCCAAGCGCTCAATGTACCCAATGAGCTTGACTACATGAGGCCCAGCTAGGGAAACCTCTCCAAGCTTGCTCTGGAATAGATCCTTGGAGATCTCAAACCTTTCCTGTCTTGCTCTCTCCTTGTATAGACCACGGAGGTCCTCGAGCATGATATAGGCATCCATGTCCTCATGAGACTTCATGAGATCACTTCACATTGATGATAGCATCAAACATTGAACGTCGAGTGCATCGCTCAAATGTTGATCATAGACTAGGAAATCTTCATAACTTTCCCCTTGGGCAGGAGGATCAGGAAGTGAGGACTCCAGCACGTAATACTTTCGTTCATGGCGTAGGATGACCCGAAGGTGCCTAAACCATTCCTGAAAGTTACTACCAGTGAGGATGAGTTTGTCATCTTGATTCTACAATTTAAAAGATCGGATTTATTAGTACTTTTTTTATTACATTTTTTGAGAAATAATAAATGAATTAATTAATTCTCCCACTATTATATCAAGTCCCAATGGCCCTCACCATTGAACTCGGAATGTCCAATTACTTTGACATTCTAGTCGAAAGGATCCATATTCCCCCTTTGAATAACCCCAACAAGGTTTGGTCAAGCTATTTGAAGGTATTTAGGTAGGCAGGTCTTTACCAACTGTAGGTTACAGTTCCTTGATCTATTGAGTGGACTCCCCAATCTTGAAATCCTGACTTGGATTTCCTCAACTCTTTCCTCCAATATTACATAAAGTCTAGAAAGGGATACTTCTCTTGATGTAATATGGTTAAGTCAGCCCGAAACATTTCATAAGGGCTTCCTTTATAAAAGAAAGTGTCCCAAAAAGGGTTGGTCAAACACATAGTTTTATTGAGTGTTTCCCTTAATCAGGTAACAGAAGGCTAAGTCTGACTTAATATGGTATTGAGGGATTTTAATCCTTTATGCGTAGTTTTACATTATCACAAGCTTGTTAATATTAAGTGATGCTTTCTTAAGTGATTAACCATGTTCTGATAATGTTTACGCATAATCTAGTTTTTATTTTATTTCATCTTTTCATGATTGTTAATTTTATTAACTATGTGATCGCGACAACAAATACATAATAAATAAACCATGCAATTTAGACAGAAATAAAATAAGATGGAAAGATCATGAGCTTCTATTGGTTAGCTTATCTAGTGATTTTGATAAGCTAACCCTGACCTAGGGAAAAACACCTTGAACCCAGTGATTCGTGTTAACCAGCTCCCACCTGTCCACATTTGAATCTTCTTGCGTCGGTTTCACCTCAGCTTCGGGATTTGAACCGTCTCCTCTGGCTTGGGGAGATCCTCCATTACATGGGTTTACATTAAAGAAACCATGGGATCACAGGCCCTACATTTTATTGGAAGAAGGCTTGCAGGCCAAAATATTTAAATTAAATAAATTTAAATGAAGTCGTACATCTACAAAGGGTCTTCGGTCTAGCTCAGGATCTTCCATAGCATGCAATGACATTTACGCAAATTTAGAATTAAAATTTTTTTAATCGTTATTTCATTTAAGATAATTCGCGATCGAATTCAATTAATTATTATCTTATAATTAATAAATTATTTATCATAAATTCCTTTCTGAATTCCTTGATATTCTTCTCATTTATATTCCTTGTACGGGTCTTTTGACATTGGAGGAAACCTGGTGAAATTCCATTTCTGGAAAGTACACGGTGTGTGGTTTATAAAAACACAACGGGTATTTCCTTTCACTCTTTATCTAAATTACATGCCGGGGGCTTTGGAATGTTTTATGTACTTTGGAAATTTTTGAGTACATGGCGTGTAGATAAATCATAAATGGTGTGTACTTCCTTGTTACGAGGTAACCAGCCTGTCGATCCCGTGTATGCGGTACGCGGCTTATCCTTGTACATGGTTTCACCTGGGTCGGAACGAACTACACGGCGTGTTGCTCCAACACAGATGACATGTATTCCAGTTTCCACACGCCATTCAATTCTAGTCAACACAGCGTGATTAATACTTCGATGTATTCAATTCACACGGCGTGGTTTGGCGGACCAGTGATGGTTCGTTGAACCTAAGTACACGGTGTGTAGTTTTAATTAGACGTCGTGTAATCCTGTGTTATACAGATAGAAAGAGAGGATCCTCTATATGAGTTCCTCATTTTTATTTTATTCAAAATTAAAATTAAAAGGTCGTTTATGTGATGTGAGTTGGGAAATGAAGGAGGAAGAACAGATCTCGTTTATTCAGATTTATAGAACGATTTATTTTGAATTGAATCAAATATAAAGGTGAAAATTATCAACGAAAATTAAATAACTATAATCAACATTGTAACCTCCCTCTGATACTATATGAAGGTTCCAGGAATAGCATAATCTAATGGGTGGATGTGCCCACTTGGATTTTTTCATTAACAATGGTCAATTCGGGATCAATACGACGATAAACGCCAGTCTCCACGGGTCGAATCACAGAAATGGAAAAGAAAAGGAAATTCTTGGAACCACAAAGTAGGATCGTTACATGTTGATTATAATTAATTTAATCAACTAAAAATAAATAAATTTTGGTTGTTCCTTCTTTGTTGATGTTCTTGATCACGTTCCGATGTGATTTGTCATTGCGTCACATAAGCCAAGTGTAGACTTCCTCTAGCGGTGATCCATACTTGTACCTCATATCTCGGGGTGTCACCAAAGGAGTCTATGGGTGCTAGCATGGAGAAACCTTTTCTTGCATTGACCACCTTAGATCGTCTTGATCCGATGGAAGAGGATCTCTCTCCCTCTTGAGAGCATTCTTGGAGGAAGAGGTTCTTTTGGCCATGAAAAAATTCTCCAGAGTTGTTGTGCACAACGATTCTCTTGTGTGTTAGAAAACATTTGGGGTTGTGAGGATATAAATAATCAGGTTTGAGGTTGTAGAGTTATGACAATAAATAAATGCATTGCATGTTTCATTTATTTCATTAACTCTTATTGAAAACCCCCATGTCGAATAATTAATTCCTTGACATCCACTCATGCAGATTATAATAAATATCATTTAATAAAACAATATTATATCCTCAAAATCCCGACTGGAAAAACTACCCGGTGTGTAATAATAAATACATGGAATGTACTTGTCTTTCATTGAAAAATACACGGCGTGTATATTAAATGTACACGGCATGTATATATTGTTTTCATTTATTCATTTCCTTTTCAAAATAAAAACTACACGACGTGTAATAATTAATACACGGTGTGTACTTGTTTTCATTTTATTCTTCCTCCAACATTAAAACGATTTAGGATTCCTTGAATAATTATTAAACCACATACGGGAATAATCTTTATTCTACTTGAGATACTTGAATACACTTAGTGTGTGACCATATAGGACTCTTTCTCATTGGCATTAGGTGGGCATGCCTAAAGTCCAAGATTACTTTATAGCAACGGGTCAAGGAACCCAAGAGAAAGAAGTTGAACCCGCACTGACGTATCACCACAAATGAATGCTTACTGTTCAATTTAATCCCTTTGTCTCAATATCTCATCAAGAAGGATTCATGGTAGTGTAATAAACCTATATGTTTCATCTGTCTTTCTTTTATTACCTGAAATAAACTCGTCGTTTACACCATGGCCATGGAATTTCATGCGACAGTTCTATTTCAATCAAAGGGACTAGATATAAACTTCCATAAATGGAAGGGAAAAATCCTTCCTCGACTTATCCATTAACAACATGTCACTCATGACGCACCCAATGTACCCTACTTCCCTCCAACTGTCTACGTGATGGTTTTTGTCAGTAAATCTAAGTGTGCGAGTCATGACATGAGTTAATGATAATCTTCCAGTCTAAGGACCATTACACATGCTCATAGATAGAAATGTTCGATGACACCAAGACATGCAGAATTACTACTGGAGGGTCTGTTCTCATAATCTCCAATCTTAAAGATTACCAAGTGTGAACTCCATGAGAGAGAGTCTCGTCTTCTTACGAGTTCTCGCACATGACGGTCTGTGTACAATGTGTCCTATCATAGTATGTCATCCAACCGTAGAACTTTATTTAAGAATATTTTTATATAATTTCAAGGTTCTCATCACAGAATGGATCTACCATGACCTTATCAATGCAACAAATATTCCAGTACATTATTATATTATAGTCTTGCAGAACAATGAACAATATATAATAAGCGAACATTCATGTAATCAAAGTACACAATAGTTGGTTCTTAGGACACCAACCCTTGTACATGTTCATGTCCATGTCCATTAAATTTATCCAATAATTTTCTTATTTATAAAAATATTAATGTTTCACATCATTATCATATATATTTTTTGTTCTATACAATGTTTTAAAATATAATATTTTTAATATTTTTCATACAGGTCAATTTTTAATTATATATAAATATAGGAAAGGAATTTTTTTTTGTTGTTTACCACATGATCATTATTTCTAGAAACTGTAATCCTTCTTCATAATTAATATTACTTTCATGTTTACATATATTTTTAAAACAATATCACCATCCCAATGTTCTTGTAATTTTTAGCTTCTTGAATGTTTTCAAAATAAAGGATATTTTTCCTAATTTTTATGTTAAAATTGAAAGTGATTTACTTATAAGATCCAAATTATATTTTCATATGATGAAATGAAAAAAGTATATATTTATTTATGTTACTATTATTGTACATTTTTCATGAGGATGGGTGGGACTGAAATAACCCTCCAATGTATTGGGTATTGATTTATTCTCCACAAGAATGTATATTGGAATTAACAGGTTAGGTTTTCCCATTTATAAGGGTTATTGTAAGAGTGATATATAGATATTGTACCTAGATACCTATATCATTTTACTAAAAATTATATGAGTTTTTATATAAATATTTTTTTAATGGGGAAACAATGTGAGCATATGATTGAAGAATTGTTTATGATATTTTGAATCTGAAAGGCTGTTTTCTTAGGGAGGGAATATATGAGTTATCATGTTTTTGAAGAAACTTTCATGATTATTATTTTCATTCATGCTTCATAATTAATTTTTTTATGATAATGTTTTAAAATAATTTTTATTTAATAATTAATTAAATTATTATCTAAGAATAAAGTTTGTAATGTAAAAGGAAAAAAATCTTTATGTTTCTTCATGATTTTAAAATGTACTAATGGATATTTTTTAAATCCTTTACTAAGCCTTTACACTCATCCAATGATTTTTAATATTTTTAATTGGGTATAATTATGAAAATAAAATATATCAATTTCAATCAATCGGTGATGGTGACTTGTTTTTTGTTAAGAAAAAGTATCATGAATGAAAAATGTTTTAAAAAAATAATATGTTTTTTGGAAAAAATGTACACTGTGTGGAAGTTTCAAATTTTTTTTGTAACATTTTTTAAATTATCTAAAACTCTAATAAAAAATTCCAATGGAAATTTATAGAAGAATAATAATTTCTATTGCAACTCATAATTGTGGGTTGGTAATTTAACTATTGTTATAGTTGGTATGATAGTAAGTTTTAGATAACTTTAGAGGTTTTGATGTTATCAGATGGGAATAATTTAAAAGTATTCAAAAAATATTGGGTTGAATATATTGATTTGTTATCATAATTTTTAAGTCTTATATAACCCTAAAAGTTAGTATGATATAGAGCATTATGGTCATTTTTTGTATTGGAGGATAAGCCAAAAGGGTTTAATAAAAGTTGACATGATTGAAGACATGTTTATATTAGTTTTATTCCTAAGATGGATTATTATTCTTTTATTTGATAAATTTATACTAATTGTTTTAGTTTTAGTAAATGCATATAATTGTAAGGAACCATGTTATCAATGGGTGTGATGAATAACTCATATGTTTTATGAATGAGAAACTAAATAGATAGATGCTGGAGTGTGAATTACTAGGGTTATTCCTGACCAACTATCTTGAATTATAATTAAATTTCTTAGCCTAGATAAATTTAATAATACTATATCTAATAAGAAAATGAAATTTCATGGAAGTACATGAGATAAATATAATGGATGAAAATGGATCCAACATAATATGTGTCAATAATGTTGGAAGATGCATTGAAACACACCATTACCTTTCTATCATGTATATTTTAAACATTTTTTCCTTTTAGTTGTTTGAGTAATTCCAAAAATGATTTGGTAAGATGCCTATAATGGTGAAGATCAGTATTTATTGGAATTTTCTACATAAAACCTGTTGTTTTTCTATTCTCTAATAAATTACACAATGTGTAATGGGAAAACACAATGTGTAATAGATTTTGAATATAACTCATGAATTGGATACACAATGAGAATATTACATGTCAAATAATGGTAACACATCATGTAATGAAAACTATTTAGTTTTAAATTAAAATTGATGGGTTTTTGTTATATATATTATTTGAGGATTTCATGACATATAATGGTATTAAAAAAGATTTAATTTTTCAAGTGTTAGTGTTTTAGGGTGTCGTATGGGTTTTTAGGCTTCATTTGTTTTTGAATAGTTCTCCTCTCAGCCAGATATCCCTTTCTAGGTGATTTTGGGTAACTCCCTCCGCTCTGAATTTCTTTAGTCAATGACTAATCACCATTCTGGTTGGATTTCTTCTCTCTAGGTATGTCATCGTTCTTGTTTTTCATTGTTTTTAGTGGTGTTTATAGTTTGAATTTGAATTTCTAATTAGATAGTGTTTTATATTGATCCTTTTCTATTTCCTGGTATGCCTTTTCTTCTAAAGGTTGTTCTCTTGGTTTCGAGCGACCATTGTTGAAATAATATTTGGTTTTACATTGTTGAGGTGGTTGTTTCAATTAAATGGGTTAATTCCATGAATTGAATATTATTCCTGATAAATTCATTAATCTTTTCATTTATTTGAAGTGATAAAATGATTTCTAAGAAAGGTAAAGGTTTTCAAAAGGGATTTTTTCTTTTAAAGGGGTTTTATTAATTTAAAAATGAGGTTTCAAACTCTAAAGTGGATTGTATTAGCTTTGTAAAATTTTAAAAAATTTACCAGGATATTTTTTAAAATGTACTAGACAATTTAACATTGGGATCCTTTGGGCATTATGATAGAGACACAAGTTTCCTTAGTGTGAGTTTAACTAATAAAAGGTAATATTTTGTGATATTGACTCCAATGAATTGATATCTATTAGATCCAACATATACCTATTTAGTCTTGTGATTTTCTAGTATTAATTATCTAAAAGTCTAGAGGCCAATATGAGGATATTTTTTATATTTTATTTACTATTTATGGTTATTTATGCCATGATTTTTTATCATGGATTGTTTCTCCATTATTTTTATATGAGGTTTCATCACAAAGATTCGCATGATGGGTTATTTCATGGATAAGGGTGACTCTTGATGTGTGGATATGATTTCCTATTTCTATCACTTCTAAATTTTATATTTCTATTTAAGGAATATCAAAGGATTTTTATGAACAGAAAAGAAAGAAAAATGGAAAATTATTTATAAATGGTTTGTATTTATGAAAATTAAATCAAAAAATTTATGATTTAAAAGATTTAATTATTTATTTATTGATGTTAGAACTTGTATAGTAACTATGTCGGTATCCTACTAGGATTTTTCTCACACCCTAATTATTTTTTAGGCATTTTTAGATGTATTATTGTAGGATTTATGTAAACTTAATAGTATCTTATAGTATTTTTTCTTCCCTTGTTATTACAACTTTGGTTTAGGTTAGTCTTGATTTGATTGTTAGTCACATGGGATCATCAATTACATTATGGTTTAGCATGTATTGGCTTGGTATTCTATGCATTTATAGTATCTCATATATTTCCTCTTTTTTACTCTAGATGTATGCCTTTTATTTCTTGTATTCAAGAAAAATTTATGTTTTCCTATTTTACCAATATGATGTGATGGTTTGATTCATGTGGCTTGTCTAGTAATCCCAGGTAGGTTCATTATAAGAACATATGGATATTTCATAATGGAATAAGAACATTTTTCATATGTGTTAATGGTGGGAATAGGGAAATACAATTTTGAGGAAAATTGGGGAGTTTAGATAACAAGATGAATGGGAATTAATATCATCCTAAGGTATCACAATAAATTGAATATTTTAAGTGTGGGGAGTATGAATATTATGACAATATATATCATGAGAGGAAATCTAGAGAATTATATTATAAAATTATAATGAATAAAGTTTTATAACATATAGATGAACATGAGGGAGTTGTGACTATCTTATAAAATGTATGAATTTTATTATAAAAAATCTTATTTTTGAATTAAGAAATATCATTAGATTGAGGTTGAAAAATATTATGGCATGAATTCATATCCCAAATTATAGGAAGGAAGTATTAAGGAATAAGAAAAAAAAATCATGGTTTAAGGTGAGTAAAGAAAGTTGAATTATTAAAGTTATAAATATATGGTTGTTAGAATTATGATATAGTGGTATTTTTTATGGTATTTTTTAAGGTATTTTTTTATATTTTAAAAGAAATTAGGATTATAAGAAGCATAAAAGTATTTTCCTATTGTCCTTAAAAATTGAATGGAAATAATATGAAAAGTGAATTTGTTTACAAATTATTTCATTCCATGAGAATATTATAATTAATTTTTTCATAATATTTGATATTTTTAAAAATAAAGTGGTTAAGGAATGGTAAAGACACTCAAAAGTCACTGATATTCAAATTTTATTGTATTATTGGGTTATTACTGATGGTTTGTTGAAAACATTTAATGGTTATCTAACCCAATAACCAACTTATGTTGAAATAGAGATAAATTTTTCTATATAAAAGAATCTAATAAATGTATTTAGGAAATGAAAATGAAGATTTTTTAATATACCATTTTTAACCTTGACATATAAATATAGGGATAATTGTGCTTTATTAAAATGACTTGTTTATATTTTGATAGATTTTTTTCATATGTACCATTCTAATTAAAAAACCCAAGAGAATAATTATCCAAATAATGGCCTTAATCTTATTACAGAAGTTTATTTACTAAAGCTTTATAAACATATGAAAAATTGTATTGATGACCTTAAAAATTTATTTGTGGAAAATGTGATATTTTTATAGATGTTTTTTAGGTTTTAATATATGATAGTGGAGTATGTAACCATTTAGTTTATTATATCATTTAGTGTGATAATTATTTAGTGATTAATGCAATTATATTTTTGGGATTTAAATTTAAAGGTTTAGATAACCTTTATAGTTAATCCATTATTTGATGTTGATGTAATAATGGTTAATTGGGATAATAGATTATCCTAATATTTTGAAACAATATGGGATTAATGTTAATGGAAAATTATTGCCTAATATAATATTTTGTTTCAAAATAGATGATATTATTTGGGTAAAAAAAATGAGTTATATTTTGGAAGCAGCCATGATTTTTTTGTAGTTTTATTTCATCTAAATTATAGTTGGTTTATATAAAAGGTTGGGGTCAATCCACTTTTATTAAAAAAAATTAAAATGAATAAACACTCAAAAAGGAATGGAGTTAAACAAGACATAAAATACACCATTCAAAAAAATACCATATAGATCATAATCTAGACTATTATAATCATCAAAGTACCACTCCTTGTTTGAATCAGCTTCAAAAGATCTGAAATATTTAGCCTACGGCTTCCTCCCATCTGTATCTGGCATCGACCTAGTTCCTATGGTGGTCTTGGTTGAGAGTAATCTTTCTTGGTCCTTGACTTCTTCATGGGAATCAAATTCAATTTATTTTAGAAAATGTTTTTATATTTGGAAAAATATATTATTGCGTAGTATTCATATTTGGTTATGTAAATGTATAAGTGATTGGGTATAAAATTAAAGATATTTTTATGATGGTATGTGATCAAATATTCCTGATATTTGGGTTTTAAATTTGGACATATACATTTTGAAAAGTTTCAGCTATATGTTGGATGATTTATGTTTAAATTATAATGTTTTTATTTAAAATGATGTTTTACATATTCAATTATTACTAATTGATATAATTATTTATTCATTATTAAGTTAACCATTTATCTTTTAGTAATAAAATAGAAATTGGTGGAATATCTTTACTTCTTTTCATGGATTTCATGTTCTAGTAAAAAATTATTATTTTTATTTATTCTTGAAAAAAACATTATAGTCATTCATTGCTAGAATATTATACTATTCAGAGGTGAAAACTGATCAAACACATATCTAAAGGAAAAATTATTCCTGTAGAAATTTAAAAAAAACAATAACCTATTTTTTCTTATTCTCTACTATTATGAATAAATAATTACTCAAACTAAAGTAAGAGTAAGATAAATATATTGAGATTATTTTAGAGAATAAAACTTTATTGAATGTTTTATTTTAGAAACTAATACATAAGTATTATAATTATGATGATACATACATGGTTTTAGAAATATTAAAAAAGAAATACTAAGATTCCTATTAGTGACATAGAAATTACTTATCAAGATAAAATCCAAATCTGATTATTATCTCATGATACCCTCACTTTGGTAAGAAAAAATGAAATTTCTTTGGATAACCTAACATCCCCGATTTTCATGTCTCGAACTTGTGAAATTTTCTATGAATTATCTTGGAAGTTGATTAGAATTTGGTGTAGGGTTCTAGGTGTTGTTATACCATAGTATCAACCTAATAAAAATATTAAATATTCTTATATCTATCATATGTGAAATTATGGACAAAAAAGAAATTTATTTTGATCAAAACATCATATAGAAAATTGATATTGTAGTGAAATTCGGATTTTGGAGTTTACCCTAGATGCGACAAAAAAAATTTAGCACTAGGTGATTTCTGGTAAGAACAAAAAATGCTACAGAAACTCCAATGAAATCTCTATAGAACGTGTTCTTTAAACAATATTGGTCCATTCTTGTGGTATGGATCTTTATTTTGTGGATTATTTCCTTATTATTATATTTCTATATTGGATTGAATTTATCATATATGGATTTCAATTTTCCATCTCCAAACCATAAATCCTTTGGAATTTCTTCATCGCACTAGTTTTATTTCACCTCTTTTTATTCCCCTAACAATGAATCATTTTCAGGTTCTTAGTTTCTAATGATAATCTTTGGATATTATTTTCCTCTCCCTCCTTTATTACTTACATTATTATTCATTATTCCAGGGGTTCAATAACCCTCAATTTCTATATGGGTTCAAGCATTATCGAACCTCCATATTCACAACAGTTATGTGAACAACAAAGGAATGTATATTTTCATAAGGATCGAGGGGTAAGGGTGAATCGAAGACATTATTTTGGATGATCTAGACCCCTAAGTTATGATGGGAGGCATGGAATATCTCTGGTGACTTTCCATGAATTCATTTTTCAAGCCATCAGAGGCTTGAAAACAAGAGCGGATGGAGTTTCCTTCAAGAATGGATATTTGGTTGGAGATTCACATGAGAATGGTAGAGAAATAGGTAGATCTGATGAGAAATAAGAAACAAAACATGTATAAAACAAAAAATTTGGAATATAGGGTGTATAGTTAAAAAGAACACATGTTGTTCATTGTGTATCTCACTACATCTAGTTTTTAGGCTTGTTACATATAATAAACATCATGTTTTGGACCTACAGTTCGGGTGACATTTATGGTGCTATTAAGGCATATAATTTAAGAAAACACCTAGTTATTATGTGTGTCCTACAGACCATTTATCGTCTACACACCTCATATACCCTACTAATTCAATGAAATCATATATGGGGAAGTACATGCCATATACCTTGAGTGGTACCACACATCATGTCACCTTTTTGACATGTTTTTTTCTTATCCTTTTACACAGTCAATATTTTTGTGGGGAAGTTCCATGCTTAGAATTCTATGTACACCTCATGCAACTTATCAGGAAACAGTATGTAGTTTTTTGAGTGACTTATATATCCCATATATTCTTCTTTGGAACTCATAATTGGGCCCACAAGTAGTCCATTTCAAAAACATTTTGTGTATGATGTGATGGAGGCCTTCATATAGACATGAAAGATGTAGTGTGAGGTGATATTACTAGTTCACTTATTTCACCATAGATCGCTAAGGATGACATGAAATTTTTATTTCTACCGTGTCACTGATGTTGTGGACCCCCTTGATAGCACACAAGGGTCAGGGTATGGTTCCTCTGTTTCCATGTATTGGTAGGATAGAACCCCTTCATACACACCCTAGAGTGTGGATCTCCGATCTATGGAGTGGAACCCCATTTTCATCAAGCACTAGTTGAGGTGTGGATCCTCTTCTATTTTGGGGTCAACACCCCTATGATGTGATGACCCATAGGTACGTCCTAGGGCCCCCATTGATCTAGTGAGTTTTATATTAGGATACAAGTTTCAGTAAGTCATAGTTCTATAGAGTAATGGGCAAACTTTGATTTCACATATATTGTGAACACAGAGATCCCATATCTCTCTTTTGATGGGTTTATTTGATTATAAATACCTCTTGAGATATATTATCCCCTATCTCATGGGTTGATCTGACCATTACTTTTACTATTATCTATGGTTATTTGGGGAATCCTATTGAGTATGTATATACTCACCCCTATAGGGGGTTTCTGCACACTTTTCATATATTATCTAGAAAACTGGCTATTAAATGATGTCTTTAGTACACCTTGGTTTGATAGAGCATAGAATTATATGGTGTTAGAGACTGGGTTCAGTGGTTACTCGTTGGAAATTGTGAGAAGGGAACCCTCTTAATATTCCCTTTTATAGTGGTCACTAGGTTGGGGCCCTTTTATGGTTGGGAATGTATTTTCGACCCATTTTTCTTCTAGTATTTATTTTTATACTATAATTTATTCCTAGAGGTTATTTCATGAATTACTTACTCTATTAGATCTCAATTATTGTTACTTTGATTCTTTTCATTATGATTGTTAGTGGGTGTGTGTGCGTACAGGTATAATAATCTGAGGCCAACCATATGTGTGATATGCCTACATGCTATTAGTCTCCACCCCCTAGCCTATTAGAGGTGGATTTTCACTCTAATCTTTCCACCAATCCAAGTGAGGCCCTGATGGTTCAGGTCTAGTGATATGAAATTATTTTTTGGAGGAGAATTAAACACTCTGAAATTTTATAATGTATTTTCCATTAAATAATACTTTTTTGATAGCTTATGATACATGAAACATAAAGAAAAAACACAAAAAATCACAATAGGTGAAATATATTAAAAAGATAGTAAAAATAACAAAACCACTAGGAAATAAAAATAAAGTTATCAATTAAAAGTTCTTACATTTAAAAGATAAATAATATATAAGATTAAATATTAAAAAGGGTTATTTACAAATATCTATTTTAAAGTGGTGACTATTTTATCATAATAAATTAAATAGACCACATTTAAAATATTATTATGATAATATTTAATAATTAATTTCATAAACTAAAATACTAAGATTAATTTAATAATTAATTTCTATGAAATAACATTATAAAAATGTAAAGTTTAAAAGGTCATTCTTCTATAAATGATGGTTTTATGTATATTTTCTATTTTTATTTTTAAGCTAAATTGATTGATTTTAGAATTTGAATTTTATAATTTAAAGCTAATATTTTAATTTATCATCTAAAATTATCTTCAAGATAAGTTTTATATTTGTCTCGAAAGAATGATTTCTGATCGAATAGTGGAAAATACTGATTTTACCAAAACTGCCAATTTTATGAAATTAACATGATATGAGAATTAATTTAATGTTTATGAATCCTATTTTATATAAAAAAATATTAAAAATTTAATAAAACATTTAAAAATATTGTGTCAAATTTAGAAACTTATGCTGGGCATTTTGAAAAAAAAATTGATGTTTTATTAAAATAAAGAAAATAGTTTTATCTTTTTATTAAATTATGTAATAACATTGTTACATTCAATTTTGGATTGTTTAAAAATTCAATTAATTCTCCATTTATATTAAAAAACATATAAATTTAACAAGAGTAAATTTTATACAGGATTTTGGTGTAATTTCATTTTTATGCTTAAAAAGTAATTTTTCTAAAAAACTATTTGTCATTGAATTTTTATATTTTTATAACAATTAATTTTTTACAAATTCAGAAATTTAGTATTATAGAATTTATTTAATATTTTTAGTTATAAGTTTAAAATTAGGTAATAAATTCCATTTTATTTCTGGTTATATAAGTAAATTACCTTGGTAAAGCGGTTGTCTCCATTATAATAGTTAAAATGGTTAATAGGGTTAAAACTAAGAGATAAGTCCAAAATATATCAAGAAACATTATATCTAATATAATTTCATGAGCTTATTTATACCCTATTAATCCCATACACTCATTTTAGTGAAACTTTCCCTTGAAAAAATTTATTTTATTTTTATATATAGAGTATTTACAAAACTGCCACTCTTCTCACTTATAAAAGGGCTTATCCTCTCATAATATATCTATACACATTGATTAATTTATCTCAACCAAATTCTTAAAATGATAGGATGGTATGACTCTGAGTATGATATACTCTGTGATACCAAACGTAGGATCAAAATAAGAATGAGATTCTCATATACAATAGGGGGTGAATTGTACCTTTTAAAAAATTCCTTAGGAAGTTTTTAGGATGGTTATGTTTAACAAGGTTAAAAAGGATAATTCACAAGACCTTTATGAGTACTAAAGACTTGCTAGATTCCAGAAAAGTGATTCTGGAAATGATACTTAACAAAAGTTTACACCGACTAAGATTCTACCTCAAAGTGTATAGAATCTAACTAAATCAGAGTACAAGTAAGGAAGTATAAGAAAGTTATACTTTTCATAGCAATACAAAATGCAGTAGAAAAACAAGTAGTGAAACTACAAGTAACAAACAATAACTCTTTTAACCCAAATAGAAGGGTATCCAACAATCTTGGATAGAGGTCCCTTGATTTATACTTTCAAGAAAGTCTATCTTACCCACACCAGGGTAAGCCCTCGATACGAAGATCGAAGTCTATCTTACTGCCCTTGCAAGCCCTCAGCTTTCAGGTAGTTGGAACCTCTTTCTTCCTCAGCAATAAATCCCTCAAATTCAAGGTGTTGGAACCTCTATCTTCCTATCCCCAGAAGCCCTCGATTGTAATCAGTAATAATGGGAGTCTCATGAAGCAATTATTCACAAGGTAAAGTTTGAACAAGCTGTTCAAACATTCTACACGAAGCTTGAGAGTTGATAAGAGCCTCTCTCTCTCTAGAAATCACTTCAGGATATTCTGACCCCCAAAATTCCAAAAGTTCCGAGCACGTTCAAATGAGCTTCTATTTATAGGCGATGCTCCAACGGTCGGCTCCCTCTTCCAATGGTCATATTTCTCCTTGAATTTAGGAGGGACCTGTACACGTGTCACTCAACTAACGGTTAGTCAGTAACTGAAACCACAACATCGTTTTGTAATAAACAATTGTAAGAATAACTAGACTGATATTCAGAACGAAAGTAAATAAAAGTTCGGAGTCTAATAAAAATGTAATTCAGAGTCTATAATAAAGATATATTTGGATTCTATTTTGTAGGATTTCAGAACCTGAATTCTGTAGAAATACAGAGTCTGAATTTCATAGAAATTCAAAGTCTGGTTTCACCAGTATTCAGAACCAGAACTTAAAAAGTTCTGAGTCAGAGTTTATGGAAATTTGGAGTCAGAACTCATAAGAGTTCGGAGTCTGTTTTCAGAGAACTTAGTTTCAGAACTTAGATAAGTTCGTAATCAGAATTTTGAGTTGAACTACAAGAGAGTTCATATCCATAATTTGGAGTGGAACTTCATGAAAGTTCGTACTTGGAATTTGGAGTGGAACTTCATGAGAGTTCATATCCAGAATTCGGAGTGGAACTTCATTAGAATTCGTATCCAGAATTCGGAATGGAACTTCATTAAAGTTTGTATCTAGAATTCTGAGTGTAACTTCATGAGAGTTCGTATCCAGAATTCGGAATGGAACTTCATTAGATTTTGTATCCAGAATTCGGAATGGAACTTCATTAGAGTTTGTGTCCAGAAATCGGAACCTAAAATAGAATGCTTCATATCTTACTATTATATGATTCTGAGGTTTTAGATATGAATCTGATTTTTATTCTTAAGAAAAAAAATATTGATATGAACAATGAAAATATGGTAGGGTTAAATTCCTTGGGAAGGAAATTTTTCTTATAAAATAAAAATAAAGATTTGTTTAAGTATAAGGTGTTTTAGATTCTCAAAACAAGAAGGAATAAAAATTCATAAGGAAAACCTTATTGACTCAACAAAAAAGTCATTTAACCACCTTATCCATGTCCTAGAGGTTATATTATCACCAAAATAACAATCTATGATTGATTAAGTTTAAGTTAAAGGAGGATTTCCAAGGATGGTGTAAAAATATTAACTAAGTTCATTCAAGATTCTTTTATCTTCGGCCTAATTAAATTATTTTATAACCATACTAATATACTGACATAATTATACTTGATATATTTAAATTTTTCAGTGTTCGTGATAAGAAAAATTTGGCATCATGTATATCTAATAGAAACAAGAAATTTAACTTGTGTGTATATGTCGAGTATTGCCACCATGAAATTATTTATTTCATTTTTCATCACCACCTCACATGGATAGTTATAATAGTATATTTAATAATTAATAAGATAATTATAACATTATTGGGACTCTATAAATATAAACCATTATCTACCTTATTTCCTTTCTATCCATTTAAGAATGAAAACATTACTCATGTGCTTGTGAAGACTACCACATCGATGAAAAAATTATATTTCATTTTTCATTACCATCTTACATAGATTGTTTAAAATATAGATTTAATAAAAAATCTATAATTTTTAAAATTAACCTTAATCTATAAAAAAAATGTAAATAGTATTTAAAAAATTAGCAATTATTTGTCATTGTAAAATTTAACCTCCTAAAATGAGCATACCGATACACTTTGTAAGTAGTAACCTCTTACCATTATTTCTTATTTTTCATATTCATTCAAATCCTCATGAATATATTTAAAACATTTGTAAAATTTGTTTTAAATTATTAAAATTCTATAATAGTGATGATATCACTATAAAATAATATATTATGACACATTTAGTCCTTATAACCACTTCTGGTATGGGTCAGTTTTACCACCTATATGAATGATGTTAAAGGTTTTGTGTAATTAATGACTAAAGCAACTGAAATAATCATAATATAATGTAAAAAAATATATATTAAATATCTTTTCATAAGTCTTTAATAATGAAAAATCCATCATAATAATGGAATTCTAATAATCAATAATAATATTATTAGTCTGTAAAAAATAAACATATAAAGTAATAATCACAGAAAAAGGAATTATTCCATATCCGATTAAATTATTTGGTTTCTATAATTATATATACCCTATAAATTGAAAATTTTAATCATTATGTTAATATTGGTAAAATAATTTTAATAATTACAATGATATATAAGTTTTCATGAATATTACAAACCGAACAATATCAAAATGACCAATGTAAACAATGACAATTTTGTACCAAATAAAAACATGATAAAAAATTAAATAAAATAAATGATTCTAATTGAATTTAATTGACAAATTTTTTTAATAAAGTAAATAATTAATATAAATTAATTATTTAAAATGTTAAAAGTCTTATGAAACATTGTGGTACTTGAGATTAGGGTTTTTTCTTTAAAACATTATTTAAAATGATTTAATGATTCTCTTTCCAACTATTTTTATTCAATTCCCATAGTATTTAAATAATTACAATAATGGTATTATTTATACATAAATTAATATTAAAATTCATTTTTAACTATGGATTACATTATCTATAAAGTTTTTAAAAGGAATCTTGTAAACATTTTCTACATCTGTCAATTTTGAATTTCTTAAAAATGAAGTAAAATAATGTCTTTTAATTATTTCCACCTGATCATTTTTTACCAAAACTACGAACCTTATTCATTATTAAGATTCATTTATTTTTTCCCTGGTTTTTTAGAAAAATTATTCCCTTTATTCATGTAGTTGTTATCCACTTTGAAATTTTAAAAAGAAAAAAGATATTTTCGATTTTTATGTTAAAAATAAAAGTAAAGTTACTTATGGGTTCAAAATTTTGTTTTCATAAATTTTATGATGAAATGAAATATCTCAATTTTTATTCATGTTATAATTTTTATAAATTATTCAAGATTTTGGTTGGGTCTAATATAACACTATAATTCATTGGATAATGATTTATTCTACAATAGAATATATTTTAGAATTAAATTGTTAAGTTACTCCATTTATATGGGTTCTTGTAAGGGTGGTATAAATATAATGTCCCAAGGTACAAAAATAGTTTTTCTATGGTTTCTATTTGTTTTTATGGAAATTGTTTTATTTAATGCTGTAATAAAATTATCTTATGATTAAAGAAAGTTTTATGATCATTCAAATGTGAAATATTGGTTTTTAAGAATCATATTTCATAAGTAGATATATTTAAAATGATTTTTCTTTTATGATTTATTATGAAAAGTGTTATGAGAATATTTTGTCAATAATTTTGATTTCATATGTAAATGATTATTTGTCTCAATTGTTTTATATAAAAGAGAAACATTTTATAATGGATTTTCATAATTTTTTAGTATTAGAACTTTATTTCTTTATAAAGGATTTGAAATTTTATAAAATATTACAATATATTTTGGTTGCACCTTTATATGGTTTCTAAAGTGTTTTTTTATTTAGTAGAAATTGTTTGGGTTTCGAATATTAAAAATTTGTTTAAAGGCTCGATTGTGTGGTGGTTATAAAATAGCCACTAGATTTCAAGTGGAACCCACTGGCTAGTTGGTGGGGTTTTAGTATGTCAATTCTCTTTATCTAATTCTATCAACTAGTTGGTTTATAGTGACTAGCTAGCTAGTGGTGTGGCTGATGGGTCGGTGCAGCCAGTTCAGGGGTGCATCTAATGCACACTGTGGGTTTTCATTTTATGAATTTTCTACATGATTTAAGAACTAAATCTCACACCCTATAGCCTATTTAAAACTAGATATCTCTCAATTGGCCTCTACATATCCTACATCTATCTCCCCATGATCCATCAACCTTTGACCAATCTGGTGTTGTTTAAACTATAATTTCTACCAAGATATATTCCATTTTCCTCTTCTTATTTGTGAAATGATCATAGATATATCTTGGATCCATGATGATTTAGTGATGAATTCCTCCGTTATTCATAGATCGGTGTTGGAACTAGAATGTTTACATTGTTTACTGATCAAACCAAGATCTGACTTCAACAATGATATTTCAATGGGTATGTATTGATGAATCAGGTTCTTATACATTTTTTCAATGGATGGTTGATGATATGACCTTAATACATTGATTATTTCATAGTATATTGGTGTTGAAATCGATGTGTCAATGATGAGCCCTATTGATCAAAGATAGAACTCTCAAGAAAGGGGATGTTTCTGGTAAGTCTTAATAGAATGATCAAAAAGAGACAATATTTCATATTCTATATCCTTTCATTGAAGGATTATTGAAGGTTTTGTTATCATTTTCTAGACCCAAGTTTTTATTCAAAAGTCGATGATGAATTCATGATTCATTCTTTCATCAAAAACAGATTCAGATAAATTGGCATATGTTCCTTTATCATTCCTTATATTTGATTCCATTGATGCACACCTTAAGGTACATGATTATATAGAAATATTCTTGACATGTAATTCTTTTTAATCTATGTTCTAAACTTCTTTCATGATGAACTATAACCAAAGTGATACATCCATGACATGTCAGTCATTCTCTAAGGGTGTGTAACATGTTCTTTCTTCAACTCATTGACATAATTTTGGGGTTCTTCACGAACAACCTTTATATAGGTAGTTAATTACCTTTTGGGGAACCTATATACACTTTTTTGAGGTATTCTTATTATATTAGAAAGTTTATATTCATGCTTGAGTGTGATCATATGTGGGTACGTGTGTATCCCATGAGACTTATTTACGATTTCTGGTGCCATGCTTTTTCTTTTATCTTTTTTACCATTCTGATTATGGTTTCAAGTGTTTTTGTTTCTACTATGTTTCTTATGATAACATGTTATACCTTTATTGTATTCTTTGTCTTGTTATGTGTATTCTAAGCCTTTAGTTGAATTTTTTTAGTATTTTCTACTGGTGGGATGTCCTGGAATGATTACCCCTTAGATGTGGAGCACACTCAATGTGTGGTGATGATGATAGTGAACTCATAACAGAGGTTATAGATTTGTATCTTTATGGACCAACTAGAACTCAAGGATTTATGGTTACCGAGTAGACTTTCTGAAATTTTATGGCTTGAGGATACAGAGTACATTCTCACTATTTTGTCTTGTGGACTGACCTAATAATTGATGCCTTTTTGACATCTAGTTAAATGTTTCGATCCTTTGGGACATTCTTGATCATTTCAAAATTTTTGTCCATCCTTTTGGAATGAATATGAAGAATGTAAGGTCGAGGATCATGATATTCGAGTTAGCAAATGAGTACCCAGTATATAATTTTTATTATTTATTATGTATTTATTATTATCCCGAAATTCACTTTTTATACATGTTCACATTTGTTAAGTATGAATTCATGGTTTCCAAATAGGATTTTTTAATCTCAACTTGTATGTTCATGTCAATTCTCATGAAAGAATCATGTACAGGTATCAAAGAAAGGGATAGAGTCCCATGGAATTCTATTCATCCAAAGAGTGTGGATCTAGGAGTGGTATACGTACACACTCTAGAGGATACTTATGTTTATTCATTTATTTACTTACTTTCACTTATACTTTGGTTTGTTTTTTCACACTATGATCATAGTTTAATTATTTTTATTACTAGAATACCATATATATAGTTTACACATGTTTTTTCAAATTATTATATTTTATTATATTTTGTTATATTATATTTTTAAAAAAATTCATGTTACTAAGGGTATAGTTTTCCCACTTATGGACATATATCATCACTTCTAGTTAATAGAACCTTGCATATAGGGAGGCATTCATGTGGTCATGTGACTCCCTAATGTGGGATTGGTGGTTCGGTTTGGGGAATTAATAAGTGGTATCAGATCATAGTTTCTAATTTTGATTTGGACTAGCATGAGATATTCTAGAAAGGAGAGACTTGTGTGGGACTAAGGTAGGGGAGTTTCCATGTATATGTCCTTCACATCATTAATGAACCTCTATGTTACAATTGATGGGATTGATATAACAATTTTATTATATTTTTGGGTGCATTAATTCATTATTATTAGGCATGTAGGTTCACATGATTTATATATATATATATATATATATATATATATATATATATATTTGTGCTAAAGAAATAGTTCTCAAATTTAATGCCCTGATTATGATATATGTTCAGGATTGATTTGTAATTTTCAGTGTGATATATCCATTTTTCCTTACTATTGGGATATATATATGTTGTAATTAATTATTATAACCTGATAATTCTATTATATATATATGGTCATTACTAGCATACAGGGATGGTAAAATTTGGTTATTTCTTGGAGGGTTTTAGCTTGGGTTATAGGTAGACTGTTAAGAAAACCATTATGTGATTCCTTAAACAAATTACGTTCTATCTCAAATTTCTTAAGAGTTTACATTCTTGTTATTGAGGATGTTTCATCACTAATACTCGTGGTACTATGAACTAACATGGACTTGGGTACTTCCCTAAGAGATATAACCTATACTCCACCACCTCTTGTATAAGAGAGGTATGTAGAGAACACTCTCACGCATTCTCCAGTATCATAGGATGTTGTCCAACTCCAGTTGGGATTCCTTCTTCTTATTATTGTATAAAGTGGTGGAGTGTCATGGTCCATGGTCGACTATGCCATAAACTTCCATCACCTGCACCCTCCATACATTCAAGGAACTGGAGGAAAACTAGATATTGAGGACTAGAAATGAATCATCAAGGGTGTATTTGACCTTATTCAGACAAATGAGGATGGTAAGGTTAAACTAAAAATATTCATGCTATAGGGACCTCCAAGGAATTTTTTGGGTGTGGTGGGATAGGCTGGTCGGTGTGAGGTACTCACCTAGGATACATTCATGAACCTATTCTTTGGGGAATTATTTCCTAACACACTAAATCTCAATGAAATAAAAGAGTTTATAGAATTATAGTTTGGATCAATGAATATATCTACATACTCTTTTTGTTTCATAGACACAATCTTCTTTTCTATGATTTTCGATGGGAATGAAGCATAGTTGGATAAAAATTTTGAGATCAGTCTTCGCTCTAACATCAGATGACTGGTTTATAACAATGACCTAGTGACATAACTAGAGGTTCTTAATTGGGCCTTAACCATATAGAAGGGTCTAGAGGAATATTGAGGAGGATTACTACTTTTATTCTACGTTAATCATGTGGGTGGACCACCTACTGCTATGATAATTTTCACCTCATTTAGCAAGAAGAGGAAGATTGGGAATGTGTTATAGGGTAGTGGTATGAAGGTTCAGTAAAGTATGGTATATTTATCCCCATTTTGAGGATTTATATATAGATTCAACTATGGGAATTTCATATATCATCACAATTTCTATAAATCCCCTAAAATATCATGTAGACTATGCGGAAAGATGAGGTATATCAATCAATTTTTATCACCTGCATAAAGGAAAGGCTTCTTCATGTTTAAAGGACATAAAATATTTATGACTCCAAGATTCATCTAGTGTCCTCACAAGTATTATTAGACAATAAAAACCCAGATAAGTAATACATGTCCTAGATTTGGTCACAGAGCTAGGTAGTGCTTGTTTTTGTAGTGAACCGAACTAAAAAAGGTGGTGTTTGGGGACCATCAACTATTCGATGTATTGTTTTGACAACCTATACTTAATCTATGACCTTGTTTGATATTAATTCATCTAATTCCTTTATATGTGAAAAAGTTATTTTTGTACTTCACATTCTATTCATGTTCTCTTATCAGTTTCTTTCCCTTGATTCACTATTGGAAATTAAATTTGATTGTCCTTAGAAATTCCTAGAGTATCCAATAGTAATTTTTTATTATAAACATCTATGGTACTACATGAGACTGGGGATAATGAGATTTAATATGATCTTTAGTGTGTACTTCCCAACCAATTTCTAATCAGACAATGATTTATATTGGAGACATCCATATTTTTATTCACTGAAGTGGAGAATTATGTGATAATCAAAGAAAGAAGCTTGGGAGCAGGTGGAAATGGTCCAATATTGAGTTAGTTAAGGATGATCATAGCATGAATTGTGGGCCTAGATCTTTCAGTATGATCAAAATTAGCCATATCATTTTTTCCTTTAGTCATGGAACTCTATCGAGAGTTATTTCAAGATGACTTCATAGGACTTCCCCCTAAGAAAGGATTCTAATTTGAGATAGACCTCATGTCAAGTTCATAGCCCATTTTGATACCCTCTTATCGTATGGAAGCATCGGAGTTGAAAGAGATTAAAGTGTAGCTCAAGGACTTGTAATAAAAGTGATACATCAGAATGAGTTCTTTACTATGGGTTTCACTAATTTTCTTCACCTAGTAGTAGGATGGTAGTCTTTGACTCTATGTATATTACTAAAATCTGAGCCAGGTGATGGTGAAGAACCGATATCCTTTTCCTTGGATTGAAGGTATATTTTATATATTATAGGATTATCGGTGGTTCATTAAAATTGATCATCAATCAGGTGGTCAATAACTACTAGTTAGAGAAGAGAAAATCCTACATATAATGTTTTAGGGTAGTTTGGGGCTATATGAGTACCTTTTGATTCTTCCCGGATTGGATAATGGACTAAAAGTGTTCATGGATATCATAAAAAATATCTTCCACTTGTATTGGGACTTGTTCATTGGGGGGTTAATTGATGACACCCTGATCTACTCACTGACCTAATAAAAACATTGGAAACACCTTGAGATGGTCCAAATTACACTTTTAGCACAACATCTTTGTAATAAACCAACCCAAGTTTACAAAACCCGTCACCCAAGCTTGCCCATCACATAGCCTTAAGCATGTTACGATTCCACGGGCTAGTGATAAGCACTAAGAATAACCAAAAATATCTTATCAATGGTTTCAACCATGTTAAATTTTCATATAAAATCCATAAAATAGGAAAACACATCAATATCATCAAAGTTAACTTTACTAAATTACAGTACCTAGACTGATGTAGAAATCACTAAACTGATACCTTAATCAGCATCATAAACAAGATATTCTATAACATTATATATATATACATATATATATGTATGGTACCTAAAGCCATAACCCGAGATTCAAAAGAATGGGAACAAGATCAAAAACAGGCCTCTACATACATCCCAACGGTTACAAAATCCCAAAATGTCTAGACATGCACCAACTGTATGAGACCATGTCTCCTCCAAAAAAATAGTGGATGATATTAATCAAGTATATCCATCTTGGTACAAGGTTCCCCTTCCTTAAACCTTTTGCTACTAAAATTTATATATATTCCAAAATTCATATGTAGGGTATGACGAACATATCCCCCATAGGATTCCACCATGAATCTATTTAAATAATATACTCAGGAAAACTAATAAACTATTTTGAAATAACTTTTCAAAACTAAACCACTTTGAAAACATCTAAATTCCAAATAAACATTTTGAAATACTATTGGTTTTCCATTTCAAAAAAACATTTTTCCAAAAAAAACACTACATGGATAAGATAATTAAAAAATGAAAATTAGCACCACTTAATCAACATATTCAACTAATCAAAATAGAGGTGAGCATAAACATCATATAATCTATAAAATGAAAATGGACATAACAAATATTTTCACATTAAACATGGCATTAATAAAATGAATAAACCATATAAACCATCCAGGAATGAGTAATTGCACCTTGGGATCTATCCATAAGTGTCCAGTTGGAGTGAGTATAAAAAAGTATACTATCCAACTAAACAATGTGAAAGCTCTCATGGTATTCCCCGGACCCGACTCCAAGAGCTATCATGGTCTCTCAATAACCAAAATGGAAGAACTCATAGTCTTCTAACCCAAATTATCTCAAAATACCATGGAAAAAATGAAATATCTCAAGATCTTTTTCCTCGAAGGATCTCACGGTCCATCAGACAACCCTTCACTCACACTAAGGTCAAACCATGTGCTAATCCATGCCAGAAAACCATAAAAAGTTTCATATAATCAAAATCCATTTCACAAGAAAATTTCCCAAATAAAATTTTCAATTTTATAAAAAACCTTCCCATAAGCTAAATCCATTTTAGAAGTCCATTTAAATATAAAAAACTACTTTGAAACATTTTATCAATCAGTTGGGGTGCACACATGCCACCGTGTTTGGAGAACCCTCTTAAAATCACCAAATTTCCAAGACAAGCCATAACACACATCAAGAATGTGATATACATTAACCATGAATCATTTACATCGAAATTAAACATACATAAAAAAAATTATTCACAATTGAAAGGTAATCCATGGAAGATACCCTTAAATAGAGACACCAACTTCAAAAAAGGTTCCAACCTCATCATCTTTGAGGAAAACCAACCGAAATAGGAAGATCATTTCCTCACATCGATGACACATTAAAACAAACTAAATTTCCTATAAAAACAATAAGTTCATCCAAAAACAAAAATTTAGGTTAACACTTCCTTGAATATGAAATAATAAGAAAAATAATGGAGAATGGAATAATAATATAGGAAGATTTGGACTTTCCTCCAGCCAAATCACAATTGATCCAAGATAAATTCACCAAGGCTGGAGAGTTGAAGATTCCAAAACCTTGAATGAGGGATTTACATGATAGGAGGATAATATATGGTCCAAAGGGTTATAAAATACATATTGTAAAATAATAAAATACTAATTTTTAAGTGACCTTGATAGGCCACAGAGTTTGGTTGTACAGTTAGGAAAACCTTGTGACAACTGTGTGGTTGTACTGTCTCTCCAAAATCCAATATACATTATTACTCCTTGGTGTTTCACTACTTGATAAACCATTCTCAAAACATGAAAAACCTAATAGCATCAAAATTTAACTCCCCCATATGGTTAGTCTCATGGTTAGGGAAACCATTCACAAACTGTGTGTCTAGGTATACCTTGCCAAAAAAGGGGTTTTACAACCCCGAGCACCCGAAACCTCTAAATAAAAAACAAATTGTTAATTAAACTCAAAATATGATGTACCAATGACCCTATTTGTGTTAAAAACTACCCACCATGCCACTTTATAACCCAGAAATTCCTCAATTATCATTAGAAGAAACTAGGTGAGGCCACTAATCCCTCACAAAATCTTACATCTCCTATGTCTCATGGATATCTCCACCATCCTATTATTCATCATGAAAACTGGATTTAATTACAATGAATGACCTTGTTTTGGTAATCCAAAACACAAACAGACTGCTTCACATAGGTGGATTAAGGTTCAACCACTAAATCATCCAACTTCATTACATAAAATAGGCTCATATGGTATAAATTAAACTGGGAATCATGAAATATTTCATGGATCAATGTCATATATGGTGGAACATTAACTGATAGGTTGCCTTTCCCAAAAGGTCCATAATATGAATTGGTCAAACCTGACATGGCACCAACTTTCCCTGATTACCCAAAGGAAAATGTCCCAATAGAATGGATTCCTGGAGAAAAAACTGATCCTCAACCAAAAACTCCAATAGGTGATGATGATATTTTACATATGACTTCTAGTGACTCTTTTCTATCTCTAAACTTTTCAGAATCATCCAAACTATCTTGTCCATCTAATGTATGAGACTCATCCCAAATAAAGGATTCTCACCCACCTCATCTTAATACAATAGGTATTGGTATGTTCATCTATAAAAAACCTCTAATGGGTGTTTCATAATCAAGTCTTGATAGTTTTTATTATAATAATACCCATCCAATGAAAGGTTCCTTTCCTGTGAAACACTGAAATCAAGCACACATGATTGCCACCTATCCTCAAGTGTATGGATAATTTTCTCAATCTGATCATCCATCTATGGATGATAGATATTTTTTAATATCAACTTGGTTTCCAAATCCTTCTAGAGTTCCTTCTAAAAATGAGAACAAAAACAAGAATATTAATATGAAACTATCACCGAGGGAACCCCATAAATCTGAAAAACCTCTTGGACGTATAACAGTCTATGGTAATATAACTTCATAGAATCTCTGATGGGAAGAAGGTGGTCTGATTTCAACAAATGATTTATAATCACTCATATAGAATATTTCTCAAATTGAATATGAGGAATTACTATTATGAAATCCATAGAGACCTCATCCCACTTCCACACTAGAATGAAGAGTGGGTGTAATAACTTAGCAAGTTTCTTATTATCGGATTTGATACTTTGGTAGTTTAAGCATTCTGAAATGAAATATGGAACTACATGACTCATTTGGGTACACCAACACTAGCCTCTCAATGTATAAAAAATCTTGGTCACCTCAGGATACATGGACCAACTCAAATTATTTTTTTTATGCATCAACTTTTGTCTCAAGGTCAAAGGAATAACAACCCATCTCCAAAAGAGGATAGAACTATCATGAGATCAAGACTAGTCACCCATAACTACTACAAAATAATCCTTCAATAGTGCTAGCCTTTATTAGAAATAGTTAAAAAGTGGTGATAAATGTACCCTTTATAAGTGCAAAAACAAGCATTAATAAAGCTTACCTTTTATTAGTGTTTTTTTTCTAGCACTAATAAAAGGAAACCTTTATCAGCACATTTTTTTAACACTGATAAAAGGAAACCTTTATGAGAAATTTTTTTAGTGATGATAAAGGGCTTCTCTTATCAGTGCTTCTTGTTTAGTGTTGATAATGTAAACCCTTTATTAGCACTTTATTTTTTGTGCCCAAAAAGAAATCCTTTATCATTGTTTTTTTATCATTCGTAAAAGTACGAATAAAATAATGTAATTAAATAAATAAAAACTAAAAATGCTTTTATTAAAATGATTTTATAAAAATAATATTAAAAAATTTATTAATTAAATAATTATTAATAAAAATGAATACATTGATTATACAATATATAAATTATAAATAGTATATATTAAATTTATAGTTATATGTAAAATAAAAATTAAACAAACAAAAATTAAAAATAAGTTGATTGAGAAAAATATTGAACATTTCATTAATTAAATAATTAATGTAATTGAATAGAATATATTAAATATATATATATATATGAATGTATATAAATATGATTTATATAATAAAAATTATTATTTATGATTCACATTAAATACTTATATATTTAGTGAGTAGTGGTTCATAATTAAAAAATAATATCAATTAGAAATACTGGCTAATTTCATCGAGTAATGGACATAATTGAATGTAGTTTGATTTTTCAATTTAACATAGATAAAATGTATTATATTGATTTCACGTATGTTTAATTAGTGCAATTTTATATACAGAGAAGACATAAAAAATATTTTTTGGGGCATTTTAATGAATTTTTATTATTTATTTTATAAATATTTATTAGTATGTTTTAATATTTTCAATATGTATTCATCATTATTACAGTATATTTCATTTTTTAGAGATTTATATTGATCAAACATATCCAAATTTTCAATATTGTTCTCATTTTTAATGGATCAATTTTACTCATTTTTAACATGTATGCACTTAAGATTAAATATTCATTAAAAATTTTGAAAATACATTTGAAAAAAATTACTGATAAATATATATATATTTATAAATGTATAATTACTATTTTAACGCATTTATAATCATAAAAAAATATTTGTTTGAAAACTATTTATATAATTATAAACAAATAATTATAAATTATAAAAAATTTATTTAAATAATTAATATATTAACAATATATATAATTATATAAAAATATATCATGATATAAATTTTAAAAAAATTATTTTTTGAAAAAATATTTTTATAATTATAAATAAATAATTATATATTCAATGAATTATAAAATTATTATTTAATAAAAAGTATTATTATAAATATTATCATTATATAGAATAAATATAATTTTTTTAAAAGTAAAAAATAAAATAAAAAATTTGTTATTAGTATTTATCACCACTAAATAAAGTGCTTATAAAGATTCATTTTATCAGTTCTTATTAACTCTGTATTGATAAAAGTGTCCCGGTCTATTTTGAGTACCCTGAACATCACGAACTAGTTCATAATATCTGAAGCTCTCTCCATAATCAACATGCAATCGACACTCCTCGTTGTTGAATCTAAACTTGAATCTAGGATAAAATCAAGACTCCAACTATTCCAAGGCTCGAATCCAAGGCTCAAGCGATTCAAGGGTGGAACAAAACCAAGACTTGAATGAAATCCATATATTTTGATATTTCTAATTTCCATCAGTTATCCACTGAAACTTCTCATCCCATATCTATGTATCCAAACAAGTCGAGTTGATCTATCCTATAATAAAACAACCCAATGTTTACTGTTTTTTCTTTTGAATGAGGTATGAACTTCTTAATAAACCAATTTTGTTTAGATAAAAACAAAGTAGAAAATATTTACACATTCACTCAAAATCTATGTCCATTTTGATCACTATGTGGTTTTATTCTTTATTTATATTATGTAAACATCAATGAAAAATAAAAATTCATATAAGTGTACCCAATAATATCTTTCCCAGCAAGTTTCATGCTGAATTAATGAATAAAATATAATCCATTATTTTTTATTAGTACGATAGAAATTAGAGTCTTTCTCAATGGTTTGTTTTGGAAATACTCATTCTTTTAAGTGTTGCATGTCCTGTTTTTATCTTAAAGGAATACTGTACACAAAAATTAGTGGGATCTAGTGAGTTTTTATGCCTAGAAGAAGAAGAATAAATCTTCTTCAATCATGTAAGGAAGATTATACATTTTATTTTTATGTTCAAATTTTAATAGTAAGAAAATTATTTATATTTTAAGGATTTATTTTTGAGAGGATATTTTTTTATAATTATAATTCTTAAAAGGGTTTAATTGTTTATTTCATTTAAGATGAATTATTTTTTATAAGGTAATTTATTTTCATGTGTCAAAATTTTATTCCAAGAATTTTTCTTTAAACATTTTCATTTTTTTTGAATTATAATAATTGTCTTTGATTAGTTATTTATTCGTATTACGTTATTGCAAGTGGTTATTTTTTTAATTGTGTAAAGAATTATATTTTTTATCTTGGAGGTCCCCTCACACACTATCCATTATTTATTTTGATCCACCATTCCATTGTCAATTAGTTTATTAATGAACACCCACATGGTTTTGATAACATTTATGTCTTCTAGCCTCGGAATAATTTCCCATTTCATATTGTTCTTATTCGGATCAAGCTCCGCATTCATAGATATGATCTAATTATCATCCTTGTCAGCATCATAAAATGATATAGTCTCTACTTGGGAAAAAATGTGGTTTTTTAGAGTCTTACTTCTTCATGTTTTCACTAAAACTTTCTGATCACCAATAACTTTTTATTCATTGATTTAAGTCTTTCTTTTATTTATTATAGTTGATAAAAATATGTCCATATTTGAAATGAAAACCCACACATTAATACTTCTTAAAAATAAATTCATTTATTTCATCACACATCTAATAAATACTATGTATGTTTTACTTTAATCGACCTAAAAATATATCATTATTTAACTATGCCTTTTGTTTCCACACATAGGAATATCTGATTACCATCCATGTAATTATCACAAATGACAGGCATTACCCCTTTCCTAGAATACAATAGAGTATAGTAGTCATCCTCATCAGATTCATCTCATGAACAGTTATTATTCCAATTTATTTCATGGGACTCATCCCTCTTCTCTTTTTTGTTTCTTGTACCACTCTAAGCAGCAGTGATTTTATGGATGACTAACACTTTGAGAATTTCTTGGAACATAGGAACGTGTCCCAAAAATATGGATTATGAGTTTCAAACAAAAAAATTCAATGATAAATATTTATAGGATGAGCTGATGAGGATACAAATTGTCTATAACTTTCACCTTTGGAAGAATTCAAAGGATAATACCCACCATAAATGAGTAATTAATTTTTAAATTTAAATACCCATTTTTTTCAAAGCATACTCAAATTATTTGAATTAATAAAATTTTTAGTTTCCCTTATTATAATTATATATAACTTTCCCCTATGATAATGAATATCTTCTATGTATTTATTTATTTAATGTAAAAAATGTATATTTTATAAACCCAGTAGGATATTGTTACTTTCTCTCAAATGATTAGAATATTCAATTCATGGATTATTATTTCCTCCTCATCCTCATCACTAATTGATTGATTGTATGGAGAGATCTATTTGTGTTTTTTATCATAATTCTTTTTTTAGTGTCAGTATATTCCTATGGTAAAAAATGTTTCCATAGCGAAATCATTATCCAAATAATTAATTAATTGTTTTATATCTATGTTTAATTTATTTATTGTAGTATTACTCATATAATAATTGTGTTCTTGTACAAGTGGATTATTTTTTTCAAGTTGGGGATGTTTATTTAAAGAGACTTATTCTCGTGAGGTATTGGACTTTGGGCCTACAATTGAGATAATTACAACTTGGAAATGCGTCAAGAATGCATACAAAACTCAGAAATATGTGAATTCTAACTACGAAATTAATTAATTTGGTCATAATTTTATCTACTATTTGTAAGTAAATTTCCTTATCATTTTTATCTAATACTTATTGATTTTTTAAACAGATATGTGGAGAAGTAATATTTTCCTTTCAACCAACTACAACAAGACACAAAAGAGATAAATTGATAATTTCTGCCAATATATCCACATTTCCCATTTTTATTCTCTGTTTTTTGAACTACCAAGACTTCAAAATAATTTTATATTGTTATCTAAAAATCCTTTCTTATTTTTCAATTTTAGAAGAGTTGATGATGCTCATGTTCCCATTATGGTGACTTCTCATGATATAATGGGAACATGGGCTTCCCATTCTATTTTGAATTTCAATAATGAGAAAGATTTTTCAGTAAATAACATCGAGTCAACATGAATTATTGGAAGTTCGACACATAAATACAATGGAAACAGTGTTAAATTGGTAGTTAGTATTTTTTTTATCCTTTGGGACCTGTGGTAATCAACCACACCATAATCTGAGACATTGTGTGACCGGTATGATTCCAAGTGCATATTTTTATTTTCAATTGGTATTAATTTTAGTGAAGAGGTCAAATGAGATACTAAAAATAGAGAAATTATATTTATGTTATTATGGTACATTAGTTAAATGATATGTAATTTATTTGGGATAGGTAGGAATTATCCCCACCTCAACGCGATGCACAAGGTGACTGTTATGACTCAATGTGTCCATTGTCAATTTAAAAACAATTGTTTAGTTCAAAATATTTCACTCACTGAAAACAATGAAAACATGCTCAATTTTTTTAATAATTTATTAAATCTATTAAAAAGATTTTTTTAATGTGTAGGACTCAGTCTCACTTCAAACTGATACACTACGTGTTCGTTATGGGTGAAAGTATGTGTTTCCAGCATAAAATGAAATTTTAGTAAAAAAAATAAGTGACATATTCAAAACAATGAAAATGGATTCATATTGTTTTTATACATTAGTAAAATGATCCATATGTAATTTTCGATATTTAGGAATCATCCCCACATCAATCTGATGCATGGTGCGACCGATATGACTCCAAGTTTTCCTTTTTATTTGAAATTGACATCAATTTTAGTACAAAGGACAACTGACATACTCAAAATTGAGAAATTGAAATCATATTGTTTTTATACATTGGTTAAATGATTTATAAGTTGTTTTTGACATGTAGTAATCATACTCACCTAAATTTGATACACAATGTGCCCGTAATGACTGAATGTGTCTCTTATAAGTTTAAAATCGGCAGTTTAGTTCAAAAAATGTCACTCGCTAAAAACCCAGAAAACATACACAATTTTTTTTTATAATTTATGAAATTGATTAATAATTAATTTATGAAATTTAGGAATTAGTCTCACATAAAACCGATACACGATGTGATCATTATGACTCAAAGTGTGTGTTTCCAGTTTAAAATGACATTTTACAAAAAAAAGACAAGTGACGTACTGAAAACGGAGTAAAAACATTCAAATTGTTCTGATAATTTATTAAAATGATCCATATTCCATTTGGGATGTGTAGGAATTAGCCTCACCTCACCCCAACACATGGTCTAACTGGTATGACTCCAAGTACATGTTTTTATTTAAAATTGACAACAATTTTTGTAACAAGAACAAATGACCTACTAAAAACCAATAAAACACATTTGGATTGTTTTGATACTTTATGAAAAAGAGCCATATGTCATTTTTTATGTGTAGTAATTAGTCACACCTCAATCTGATGCATAGTGCAACCGGTATGACTCCAGGTTAATCTTTTTATTTAAAATTGATATCAATAAAACACATTTGGATTGTTTTGATACTTTATGAAAAAGAACCATATGTCATTTTTGATGTGTATTAATCAGTCACACCTCAATCTGATTCATAGTGTAATCGATATGACTCCAGGTGAATCTTTTTATTTAAAATTGATATCAATTTTAGTAAAAAGGACAACTGGCCAATGAAAAATTGATAAAATTAATTAGTACTATTTTGATACTTTAGGTAAATGATTTATAAGTCATTTATTATTTTTTATTAATCAAACTCACCTCAAAAGGATACATGACGCACTTGGAATGACTCAATGTGTCCGTTATTAGTTTAAAATTGAAATTCTAATTAAAAAAATGTCACCAATTGAAAACCAAGAAAACGCACTCATATTTTGTTAACAATTTATGAAATTGATTAATAAGTAATTTTTTATATGTAGGAATCAGTCTCACATCAAACTAACACATGATGATATTGGTATAAGTCAAAGTAATTTTTCCAATTTAAAATGACATTTTAGAAAAAAATACAAGTGGTATACTCAAAAATGAGTAAACACATTATGATTGTTTCAATATTTTATGAAAATGATCCACGATTTATTTGGGACGTTTTTGGAGTTTTCCTAACCTCAATTTGATGCACGTTGTGACCGATATGACTCAAATTGTGTTTTTTATTTAAAATTGAAATCATTTAAGTAAAAAGGACAACTGACCAACTCAAAATTGAGAAAACACATTTGTATTATTTTACAACTTTTGTAAAACAATCCATATGTAATTTTAGACGTTTAGGAATCAACCTCACCTCGATATAACCCACGTTGTGACCGTTATGACTCAAAGTGAGTATTTTTATTGAAAATTGAATTTAATTTTAATAAAAAGGACAATTTTCCAAATAAAACCTAAGAAAACTCTTTCCTATTTTTTCTATAATTTAAAAAATGATACATTATTCATTTTTGATATTTAAGAATCATTCAGACCACAATCTAATGCACAGTTTGACAAGTATGACTCCAATTACTTATTTCTATTTAAAATTGACATTAATTTTAGTAAAATAGACAACCGACATACTCAAAATAAATAAAACATACTCATATTTTTTGATACATTAAAATAATGATACATAAGTCATTTTTGGAATTTAGGATTCTTCCTCACCTCAATATGATACATGATGTTCCTGGAAAGACTCAATATTTCCATTACCAAATTAAAATAAAAAATTTAGTTCAAAAAATTTCACTCGCTGAAAACTAAGAAAACACACTCATATTTTCATGATAATTTAGGAAATTTATTCATATGTAATATTTTATGTGAAGGAATCAGTCTCACATCAAAAAAACAAACGATGTGATCGGTAAGAGTCAAAGTGTGTGTTTCAAATTCAAAATTAAATTTTTGTAAAAAAAGATTAGTGACCTACTCAAAATTGATTAAATGTATTCTTATTGTTTTGATACTTTTTAATATGATCCTAAATATATTTGGGATCTTTTTTAACTAGCCTCTCTTCAGCGGGATGCACAATGTGATTGGTATGACTCCATGTGCGTCTTTTAATTTAAAATTGACTTCAATTTTAGTAAAAAGAAAAACTAACCAACTCAAAACCAAGGAGAACCATTCAGATTATTTTGATACATTATGAAAACAATCCATAAGAAATTTTTTATGTGTAGTAATTAGTCTCACCTTGATCCAACACAATGTGTGACCGAAGTCACATCAATTGCATCTTTTTATTTAAAATTGAAATAAATTTTAGTAAAATGGAAAAGTTAACTTCTAAAAACTGAGTAAATGAATTCATATTGTATTTATACTTTATTTAAATGATACATAAGACATTTTTGACATTTAGGAATCATCCAAACCTCAATCTAATTCACAATGTCCAAGATATGACTCAATGTGTCTATTATCCGTTTAAAATCGACATTTTACTTTAAAAAGTATCACTCACTAAAAATTGAGAAAACAAACTCATATTTTCTTGATAATTTAGGGAACCAATTCATAAATAATTTTTAACTTGTAGGAATCATTATCATGTTAAACCGATACACGATGTTATCAGAATGAGTCGATGTGAATGTTTCTAGTTAAAAATTATATTTTAGTAAAAATGAAAATTGACATACTCAAACCTAAGAAAACACATTCATATTGTTTTGATACTTTAGTAAAATTATCCATAATTCATTTTAGTATTTTTTGAATCATTCTCACCTCAGTCTAACCCATAGTGTGACCAGTATGACTAAACACTACTGGAAAGATGATCTTTCCCAACACTTCTATACCAACGGTTTGTAAAAACAGTTGGTATAGCTACCATTTCCCAACGGTTCACCAAAACCGTTGGGAAAGCCATATATTTCCCCACCTTTCCCAACGGTTTATGCTAAACCGTTGGGAAAGGGTGTGTTTTGAGCCTCTTTCCCAATGGTTCACCCAAACCGTTGGGAAAGAGTGACCTTTCCCAACAGTTCACCAAAACCGTTGGGAAAGGGTGTTGGGAAAGAGTGACCTTTCCCAACGGTTCACCAAAACCGTTGGGAAAAAACAGACTCAACCCACCCCAAACCTATCCCAACGGTTTTGAAATCCGTTGGGATAGGTTCTTTCATTTTTTTCCAGCCCTACTAACCGAGAACATTATATAAATCAAAATTTTAAATAATTATGATAATACATATATATATTTATGAAATTATGTTTACAAAAGTTATGTTAGCTTAGTGGTTATGTCGTTCGATTATAAATGAGGGGTCTTGGGATCAAATCCCAGCGGATGTTTTATTTTTGGAATTTATATACCAATGGTTCCATTACCGTTGGTATAGATTTCATATTACCTATACCAACGGTTTCCAAAACCGTTGGTATAGACCAATCCCAACGGCTTACTTGGCTACGGTTCTCCAAACTGTTGGTATAGGCTATACCAACGGTTTGGGGGCCTATACCAACACTTCCAAACCGTTGGTAAAGGTTAGTTTTCCAGTAGTGAAAAGTGCATATTTTTATTTAAAATTGACATCAATTTTAGTAAAATGGACAACTAGCCTACTCAAAACTGAGAAAATGCATTCGAATTGTTTTGATACATTTCAAAAACAATATATAAGTCATTTTTGATGTCTGGTAATCATATACACCACAATGTGATGCATAATATTCCCATTATGACTCAAAGTATGTATTATCAGTTTAAAATCCACATTTTAGTTTAAAAAGTATCACTCACTGAAAATCAATCAAATGCACTCAGATTTTATTTATAATTCTATACAATTATTAATAAGTCATATTTAACATGTAGGAAAGAGTTTCATATGAAACTGATACACGATGTAATCAGAATGATTCAAAAGACCATGTTTCCAGTTTAAAATAACATTTTAGTAAAAAAGACAACTAATGTTCATAAAAAATGAGAAAATTCATTCAGATGGTTTTGATACTTTAGGTTAGTGATACACATGTCATTTGAGACATTTTAGAATCATATGAACCTCAATATGTTGCATGGTGTGGCCAATATGAGTCCAAGTATGTCTTTTCATTTAAAATTGACATCAATTTTAGAAAAAATAATACATTCTTTTAATTTATTTATTTATATTATTATAAACATAAAAAAATTATTATAAAGGCGTGTTCTTTTTCTAGATAGTTGGTGGTTTTCTCAGAAATAGCATGAGTTGGGTGAGGATTAAAAGATAAAGAAACATTGATGTTTTTGAATGTATATAATAATTTTCATTTATGTAATTGTATAAAAAAATGTTTGATATGTCTATAATATAGTGTTTTTATGGTATTTGTTCATTAAATTTCATTTCACTTAAATTTTATATTGGGAATTGTTTTTTTTTATATCTAGTGTGTTTTTGGTATTGTGGTGTTCTGTTACAGCACATTGCACTAGTGTTATAGTGTGCTATTGCATCACACTAAAGTATATTATTTTATCAGTACTGATAAAGGACACATTTTTATTGCTTTTAAAAGCACTGATAAAGGTACACTTTATCACTGCTTCTATAAGAACTGATAAAAGACCAAGTCTTTTAATTTTTCTTAGGTAGTCAGTGCCTTTCTAGAACTAACAAATTCCACTTACCACATGCAAGTTACACATACATGGATAGAGGGGGATAATGTCACAGATTATATGTCCTCCCTTGTTATCCATGGCTCCGATGTAACCTACCTCTCCAATACCACCTCCTTGAAGCTGGAGGGGGTGAATTTAATTAGCGGGGATGCCCTAGGTATACATTATTTTAGACCCCCCTTGACCTGATGAGGCATGGCCCTCAACGTTTCATGCTCTTGTGTTTTGTCTTGAATAAAATTATAACAATGATGGTGATATAATTTCAAGGTCTCCCCACCATTTAAATCACTATTAATCTGCTACAGATCTAGTTCATCAAACAAAGTCATCATAACGTACTCATCCATTGATTCTAGAAATTTATGTGCTAGAATATTTCTTCTCATTTCATGAGATACCATATTCTCCTTCCCCATTGTATAAGTAATATTAAAATCAAAAGTCTAAAGGTATTCCACCCAAAATCTCTACCTAAAGTTCAGGTCCCTCTAGTTGAAAATATTCTTGAGTATCTTGTGATCCAACTATAATATAAAACACTCCATAAAGAGGTAATGTCTCCACGTATTCAATGAATGCATTGTGGAATCTATCTCTCAATTATGGGTGGGATAATTCCACTTATGTGAAAATAAATACATCAAGACATAGGACACCACATAGTCATCCTACATTAGCACGCATCCCAAAACCACACCAAAAGCATCACAATAAAAAGCCTAAGATCTTCAAGGCTTCAGAAGATTCAAAACTAGTAAAAATTGCTGATGGGTATAAAACTTCTCAAAAGTGCTCTGGCGCTTCTCACCCCATTCAAAATTCACCCCTTTTTCTTGTCAACACCACCAACATAGAAGCCATCCTAGAGAGATACTGGATGAAATGTTTATAATACCCAACCAATCCCAAAAATATATAGATCTCTAACATATTTTTGGGATGTTCCAAATTCATTACTTTAACACCCCATGATTTTGATTTCTTGATATATTATCATTTTGTAGAAATTGAATAGCTTATGTTGCACATAACACTGAGTTCCAGCGCACCATGATCTACGAAAATAGCTAATTAAAAAGCGGTTATGAATAGTATTAACCACACTATGGAAAATTATATATTTTATTTTTCAAGATATACATCATTTTTTAATTCAGAATATAAAAATTATCTTAGGGTTAATGTTTGGTATTTTTCTGAATAGTTTCAATTTTTCATTAATACAGAAGAATATTGCATTGTTGTTAATAACTGACTTTTTCATTTAAATAATTATTTAAATTTAAATTGATTTTAAAGTAAAAAATTGATAAATAATACGTATATTAATCCAATTTTGGTCATTGGAAGTATTTTTATAATAAAATTAGATATAATAATTTATTGATCTTTTGAACATCTATTTTACCCGCCGTTTAGCCACATTTGCGGTATTAGCATTAAACAAAATTTTACCACTTTTGTGAATTAAATTTTGAAAAATAGACATACATGGTTTTTGTAATGGCCCAGGTTTTGGGGTCCATTACTTTGTGAAAATCTTGTTTTGGGTTTTCTGGTCTGGGAATCACGGTGGTGTAGGCCTACCGGTAGCTCGGTCTACCGGTGGCCACATCCTACTGGTAGCTTTGTCTATCAGTAGCTCGGTCTACCAGTAGCTGCAGCTACCGGTAGCTCTATCTACCGGTAGCTCGGCCTACCGGTAGCTGCGGACTACCTGTAGCTGGGCCTACAGGTAGCTGTCGCCTACAAGTAGCTCGGCCTACCGGTAGCTACAGCCTACCGGTAGCTCAGCCTACCGGTAGCTGCAACCTACCTGTAGCTTGGCCTACCGGTGGCTGCAGCCTACCGGTAGCTCAGCTACCAGTTGCTGTCACCCACCGGTAGCTCTCAGCTAGCGGTGGCTCTGAGCTACCCCACAGGTTATTTCCAGTAGTGCTCCATTTTGCGCAAATAGGGTTTTAAACCATATTCTAACTCGTTTAAGCATGTTTTAAAGACCCGTAACATGCATAATAGTTTTAATTGAATAATTAATCAATTCATGAGTCGGTTTAAACCACCCGACCCCCTTTAATGACGAGTGGAGCCGCGTGGTCAACCCACGACCCCCGCTCCTTACGCGGTTTCGTGTTTTCACCTCAACCATCCTCGTCTCTTATAAACTAAGGGTTAGTCGTGGTTTCTCCTTTCCTCGATAGTGGATTTTCACAAACAGCTTCTAGTGCATCAGGCGCGCCGCATCGTTATCCGTAAAGTTCCACGCCCTCGGCCTAAACGTAGATCATCTATCAACAGGTAGGGAATTTCTCCTTTTCTTATCTCTTTTGTGTATCATGCGGGGTGGGCGTGCTTTTGATTCTGTAGAATTTTATAAACCATACCTAATTAAAGATAATGAAAGAATTCTTTAAATAAAGTAGGGGGTTGTGATCATTGATTTTGTCTTATATTTTTGATGTTTTTTCTTTTATGACCATCTTGTTGAGTTGTTGTGGATTATGCCTTCTGAAAATCGAGGTCGTTGGTGGTCATTGTTTGTGCACTAATGTACCCCTGCTGATATTTTAAATGGCTTGTTGTGGTTGTAAACTCCTGCTGTGAATATGTAAATTGGTTAATCATGCATACCCGGCTGAATAAATTGAAAGCATCATGATCAATCCCTTCTGTGCTAACCTCGGTCAAAATGGAATTAAAATAACGGAACGTGTAAAATCTTTTAAATCTGAAGATACCGGCTTGGCCTTGCTTAGTGTTGGTGGCAGTGTTTTGGTGGTTTTCTCTTACGAGTCGATTGCTGGAGATGTGGGAGGGGATGGGATCCCCTGTTCTTTTATGCTTTAAGTGGTTATGAAACTGGGGATGGGATCCCATGTTGATGTGGCTTCGGTGATTATGAGTTTTAAGACCCGATGGTTACTTGTCTATATCACAAAATTAGGTGGGATCCTCTGTTGGTGAAGAAAATGTTTAAATTGACGATTGACTGGACTCTTTTCCTTGGTTATGCTTATGGTGTTAGTTTCCCAGTAGTGCATGAACTTATCTGAACATTAACACTGAACGTGAAATAAGAATGGGACAAAGGGGTTTTTTGGCGAGAGTCGTGACTCGGACTTGAGTGCTATTGTGATCTGTAGGCTGTCTGAAGAAAAACCTAACTTTGGGTGAGTGAATGTTACCTATATATATATATACTTGTAGCTTTGTGTTTCTTATTCGCGCCCCACCCAAGTTGAGCACTTAGTGCCGAACACCACCATTTCATGGGGGAGGGTGTTTTTTCCAACACTATTCTTAGTGGCTTGTTATTTTCTCCTTTTCTGCTCCCTTTCCCGGATAGCCCAAGTATCTTCGGGTAGGCTGTGATGGCCTGAGGTCCATTATTATCCCAAGAACCTTCGGGCAGGGTGGTGTGGTGGTTGGCCAGGTGTGTGCGGCAGGTGGTTTCCCAAGTGTCTTCGGGATGAGACCCAGGTGTCTTCGGGTGTGGTAGTGGATCCTTTAGCCCAGGTGTCTTTGGGCATGGTGGTGGTTGTTCTGGCCTAGGTGTTTGCAGGCATGGTTACACGTGACAGTTGTGGCCCAAGTATGTGCGGGCGGGATTCAGAAGTGGGACTATGTGCGGTTGAGGCCCAGGTGTGTGCGGGCGGGATTTCGGCAGTGGGACTGCATGTGGTTGTGGCCCAGGTGTGTGCGGGTGAGTGCGGCAGTGGGACTGCGGTGAGAATGTCGGTATTGTTCAGATGCGTAGGATGTCTCAATAACCAGTGGGAAAGTGGCGTGGGGTACCCAAACATCGATGTGATCTTATTATATATTACTTGACTTGTGTTATTTGGGGAGTGTACCTTGGTGAGGATTGGGTGGACAGTTTACCTTGTTAGGTGTTTGGTTTACTATTTTTCTCATGAGACTTTAGTATGTTCCCCCGCTTGTGCATGAGAGTCTTTGGTTTTCCCTACTGAGTGTACTTGTATGCTCACCCTATGTATATAAAATTTCTTTTAGATTTCCAGGATGACTTCGGGGATTGTGCGGGACCATATTAGCTCAGATCCTTGGAGTAGTTGCAGTTGTCGTTTTTTTCTTTCTTTGGTACTTACCCTTGTAGACACCTTTTTCACTTTGTGGCTTTTACTTTTGAAACATACATGTGGGAATGGTTTACTGTTGGCCTTACTTTTCTTTTTACCTTGGTGTTGTTGGGTTTTCGTCTTTTTATCTCTCGATCCTATAAAATAAAAAGGGTAATTCCTTCTATTTGTGTGAAATTTCTATACCCTTGGTTCTAGTCGCCACTCCGGGACCTATTGAAGGCGGGGTTTGGGGGTCATTATCTCTCATTCAACTTAAGGAAGGAAGGGCCTGGCAATCTGCTGACCCTTACCTCCTTTTTGTGAAGGCGGGTCATGACAGAATGGTATCAAAGGTGAGGTTGAGAGATAGGATGGAGTCTGGAGTTAGGCACAGTGGGGATTTCATGGGATGGTAAGGCAACAGCATTGGGTGACCTTGGCGCGTGAATTAGGTCGGGGAAGACCGGCTAGGACACGGGATTTTAGGGCCCCCCCCCCCCCCCCCGTGATCCGATGCAAGGACTCTGGACCTACCGAACGGCCAAGTGAGACCACACTGATTGCAGGGTAGAGACCCTAGGAAAGGTACATGCATCATAATGACTTGTGTTCTTGTGTTTCTGGGATGTCTTGGTAATTAAGAATAAATTTAAAATTTTAATAAGTTTTAAGAACGATATTTTTCACTACTTGGGCTTAGGCATTCCTTGTTTACCTTGCAGCTATGGGACCTGGAAGGCGACCACGTGTGGTACAGGCGATCGAGGCCCCAGAGACTACTTTGAATGATCGGCAGAGAGCTGATCGAGAGGAAGAGGGCGACCAGTGGCAGAAGACTCTTCGGGCCTTCCAGCGACAGGCCCTCGAGAATAATGAGGGCAGCACCTCCGATATAAAGACGGAAGGCTGGCTAGAGGAGCTAGTTATAGCCTTCGGCCTGATTCGGGCCCCGACCGAGTACTGGGTTCATCTGGCCGTTAGCCAGATGCGGGGAGTGGCATGTCAGTGGTGGATGCTTTACCTGGGGGAGAGGAGAGAGTCTGAGGTGGCTTGGGCAGATTTCGAGAGGGTGTTCCGGGCAGAATTCCTCTCCTCGACGATGAAGACAGAAAAGAGGCAGGAACTACTCTCCCTCCAGCAGGGGAGTATGTCCATGAGGGAGCTAGGGATCAAGTTCAAGGATCTCCTACGTTTTGCTCCGGACCTCTTTCCCAACGAGGAGTCTCGGGCAAGGCGTTTGGAGGAGGTGCTCCTACCATCCCTCCAGTATGATGTCACCCACTTTACCCTTCTGACCTACTTGGAGGTCCAGAAGAAGGCCTAAGTAGTGGATAGGATTCATGCACTAGGAGGTGTGTCCCGAGAGGGGATCGAGCTGGGACCATCGAAGGGGAAGGCCGTCAGCACCAGGCCTCCAGCGTCAGGACCCTCCAGGTTCCGACCAGCAAGGAGTAGACCACAGAAGTTTCAGTTTCGATCCCCCGGTCCTCGCCCTTTTTCCTCAGGCCGGGGACCGCGGTGCTTCATCTGTGGGAGACCTGGGCATCTCCGAAGTCATTTCCCCGACCAGGTGCAGTACAATAGTGGCAGTCATCCCCAGCACCCACCCCAGTAGCAGCTTCCAGCCAGACCTTTCCAGCAGTAGCAGCAGGGACAGCGAGTTCTCGCTCCTCCGAGGGCAGACGTAGGAGCAGGAGGCCGACCTCAGGGCGCTCCACAGGGACCTCGACCAGGGCGTGGTCAGGGAGGTGGCCGATAGTCAAGGGGTAGGGGAGCTGGGTGTGGACAGTTACACACCGTAGAGGCAGCAGTTCCAGCAGGGCCAAAGGTTGTTCGAGGTATGATCAGTCTGTTTAGCACTCTTGCTTATGCCTTGTTTGATACCGGAGCTTCGCACTCCTTTGTTGCACCCAGCCTAGCCCGTTCCTTGGGTCTAGATGCCGAGAGACTTCCAGTTCCCCTGGTGTTGAGCACCCCAGTCGGAGGTCAGACCGACTTGTTGTTCGTTTGTCGGGGATGTAGACTGATGATAAGGCCACATCAGTCGGTTAGGGATCTTCTTCTGCTACAGATTCAGCCGTACGATGTCATCCTAGGCATCGACTGGCTATTTTCTGTGTGTGCCGTCATCGACTGTTTCCGAAGAAGGGTAGTGTTCTCGGACTTGGACGGCTGGTTTGTTACCTTCACCGGTGATCGGGGCAGTCAGAAGGGCAACAGGTGAGAGGAACCCCTCCTCTCCTTGACAGCCGGGTTGTCGGCAGAGTCAGTAGATGCTGAGATGGTGGAAGTGCCAGAGATTGTCCGTGAGTTTATGGAAATATTTCATGAGGAGGTGGCGACTCTACCCCCTCAGCGTGATATCGAGTTCGGGATAGACATACAGCCCGGTGCTCATCCGATATCGATGGCTCCTTACTGGATGGCACCTTCAGAGCTACAGGAGTTGCGGATCCAGATTGACGATCTGATGAAGAGAGGTTATGTTCAACCGAGTACATCACCGTGGGGTGCTCTGGTCTTTTTTGCAAAGAAGGAAGATGGTGGTTTCAGGTTGTGCATAGACTAAAGAAGGCTGAATCAGGTGACGATCAAGGATCTCTACCCTCTTCCGAGGATAGATGATCTTTTTGACCAGCTGAAAGGGGAAGGATGGTTCTCCAAGATCGACCTGCGGTCTGGGTACCACCAGTTGAGGGTGAAAGAGAGAAACATTTCGAAGACAGCATTTAGGTGCAGGTATGGACACTTCGAGTTCGTAGTCATGCCCTTCGGTGTTACGAATGCCCCGGCTGTGTTCATGGGGCTTATGAACTCCATCTTCCGGGAGTACTTGGATTAGTTCGTGGTTGTGTTCATCAAAGATATCCTGATCTATTCGAGGTCAGAAGAGGACCATGCAGAGCACCTGAGGACAGTTTTGGAGGTCCTCCAACAGCACCAGCTCTATGGGAAGTTGTCGAAATGCAAGTTCTGGACACGAGAAGTGAACTTCCTCAGGCACATGGTGTCCGAGTAGGGAGTAGCAGTGGACCCATCAAAAGTTGAGGTGGTTTTTTCTTGGGCAGCACCCAAGAATGTGGCGGAAGTCCGAAGTTTCCTGGGGCTGGCAGGTTTCTATCGTAGGTTCGTACCCAACTTCTCCCGAGTTACGGCCCCTTTGACAGCCCTGACCAAAAAAGACCTGGTTTTCGTGTGGAGTGTGCCATGCCAGTTAGCCTTCGGCTATCTGAAGGAGAAGTTGGTCAGTGCCCCAGTGCTGAGATTACCAGAAGAAGGGGCAGCTTATGAGGTGTTTTGTGATGCTTCAGGATAGGGCCTGGGATGCGTGTTGATGCAGCGACAAGGGGTGATCTCTTATGGGTCTAGGCAGCTGCGTTCCCATGAGCGTAATTACGCCACCCACGACCTGGAGCTTGCAGCAGTCATTTTTGCGCTAAAGTTATGACAGCACTACCTCATCGGGGAACGCTTTGTGGTCTTCAAAAATCACAAAAGCTTGAGGTATATCTTCTCCCAGTGGGACTTAAACTTGCGACAACGGAGATGGGTAGAGTTCCTCCCGGATTAAGACTTTGATATCTCTTATACTGAGGTCAAGGGAAATGTAGTGGTTGATGCCTTGAGTAGGAAGATGCAGAAGGATGCGGTCTGAGAGTCGGCAGATGCCTGGAAGGCAATGGAGGAGTTGGCCGCCTTACACCTAGATGCAAAGATGGTTAGCGGTAGAGGCTGCCTATATCAGATGACAGTGCAGTCATCCATGTTTCAGCAAGTGGAGGAGTCTTAGTGGGGAGATCTAGAGTGCGAAGTGATGCATGACAAAGTTGACCAGGGCAATGCTCTGTAAGGATGGACAGAGGATGGTCAGAACCGGATGTTTTTCCAAAAAAGGTTGTTTGTCCCGTAGGCGATGTGCGGAAAGGTTCTCAGTGAGTTCTACAACTCACCCCTGGCGGTACACCCAGGAGTTTCTAAGATGTACCAGGGTTTGAAGGGGTAGTTTTGGTGGCCCGGAGTTAAGCGAGCAGTGGCAGAGTTTGTGGCCAAGTGCTTAGTGTGTCAGCAAGTGAAGGCTGAACACCGAGTTCCAGGAAGCCTACTGCGGCCTCTAGATGTCCCCGAGTGGAAGTGGTATGACATATCATTGGATTTCATCATGGGACTACCCAATGTCCAAGGAGGGTATGACACCATCTGGGTGGTAGTGGACAGGTTGACGAAATCGGCTCACTTTCTGGCGATCAGGGAGTAGAGTGTTGTGCATGCTTTGGCACGAAAGTACATGGATGAGGTGGTGCAGTTGCATGGAGTTCCGAGGTCTATAGTCTCGGATAGGGATGCACGGTTTACCTCACGAGTCTGGAGCGGATTACAGCATGCGTTTGGAACCCAGTTACGCCTTAGCACTTCTTTCCATCCCCAGACGGATGGAAAAACCGAGCTCACCATCCAGACCTTGGAGGATATGCTACGGGCATGTGTACTGGACTCAGGAGGATCATGGGTGCAATACATTCCTCTAGTAGAGTTTTCCTACAATAATATCTACCACTCTACCATTGGCATGGACCCGTTTGAAGCTTTGTACGGGAGGCCATGTTGTTCGCCTGTGTGTTGGACCGAAGTAGGAGAGGCAGGCATCCTCGGCCCGGAGGTGGTTCAGAGCACGACAGAGAAGGTCCAACTCTTACGGGAAAGGATGAAGGCGGCCCAGGACCGACAGAAGTCATATGCTGATACCAGGAGGAGGCCCTTGGAGTTTGAAGTTGGAGACCACGTGTTCCTAAAGGTCTCCCCTCGGCGTGGGCAGCGGAGGTTCGGCAAGGGGAGTAAGCTTTCTCTTAGGTTCATCGGACCCTTCGAAGTGTTGTGGCGGGTCGGTGAAGTAGCTTATCAACTAGCATTACCACCACCGCTACTGAGGATACATGATGTCTTCTATGTGTCCCAGCTCCATCGGTATCTACACGACGATTCACACATCCTTGAATGGGGTGAGCTGGACATCAAGGATGACGTGACCTTTGTGGAGAGACTAGTGGTGATCTAGGATCGCAGGGAGAAGGTGCTTCGCGGGCAACCATCCCCTTGGTTCGTGTGTTGTGGAGACATGGTCGGCTTGAGGAGAGTACGTGGGAGAGGGAAGCATAGATGCGTACCCAGTACCCAGAGTTGTTTTGAGTTTTGTTCCTTGTTATACCTGTTGTGGTAGAACGTTTTGTCTTTTGGCTATGAAATGTACTAGTTTTCTTTCCTCTGTTTGTGTGTGAAAAGCCCGGGAGGAGAGGACCTGACCCCTAATAAAGACGCATTAAAGTGGATGCGATTAAACCCGTGAGGGCGACTCAGTGCCGCCAAATGCGGATAATATCTTGACATGGGGAAGGAGACTCCCCAACCCACATGCCCGGGCAGTTTGGCATGGTATGTTTCTTGGTTCTTGGCCGGGAAATGTTTTAGTTAGCATGGGTTCGCTCCTATGAGGTATCTTTCGAGGTGGTTGTTCGGACCATCTCTTCCCTTCTGGTTTGTTTTGATTCTCGAGGACGAGAATCGTTTAAGAGGTATCTGATGTAATTGCCTGGGTTTTTAGGGTCCATTACTTTGTGAAAATCTCGTTCTGGGTTTTCTGGTCTGGGAATCACGGTGGTGTAGGCCTACCGGTAGCTCGGTCTACCGGTGGCCATAGCCTACCGGTAGCTCTGTCTACCGGTAGCTCGGCCTACCGGTGGCTGCGGCCTACCGGTAGCTCGGCCTACCGGTAGCTGCCGCCTACCGGTAGTTCGGCCTACCGGTAGCTGCAGCCTACCGGTAGCTCGGCCTACTGGTGGCTTTGGCCTACCCCGCGGGTTATTTCCAGTAGCACTCCCTTTTGCGCAAATAGGGTTTTAAACCCTATTCTGACTCGTTTAAGCATGTTTTAAAGACCCGTAACGCGCATAATAGTTTTAATTAAATACTTAATCAATTCATGAGTCGGTTTAAACCACCCGACCCACTTTAATGACAAGTGGAGCCGCGTGGTCAACCCATTACCCCCACACCTTACGCGGTTTTTTGTTTTCACCTCAACCATCCCCGGCTCTTATAAACTAAGGGTTAGTCGTGGTTTCTCCTTTCCTCGATAGTGGCTTTTCACAAAAAGCTTCTGGTGCATCAGGTGCACCGCATCGTTATTCGTAAAGTTCCGTGCCCCCGGCCTAAACGTCGATCATCTATCAACATGTATGGAATTTCTCCTTTGCCTCTCTCTTTTGTGTATCATGCAGGGTGGGCGGCTTTTGACTCTGTAGAATTGGATAAACCATACCTAATTAAAGATAATGAACAAATTCTTTAAATAAAGGAGGGGGGCTGTGATCGTTGATTCTCTCTTATATTTTTGATGTTGTTTCTTTTATGACCATCTTGTTGAGTTGTGCTGGCTTATTCCTTCTGAAAATCGAGGTCATTGGTGGTCGTTGTTTGTGCACTAATGAACCCCTGCTGATGTTTTAAATGGCTTGTTGTGGTTGTAAACTCCTACTATGAAAAAGTAAATTGGTTAATCACGCATACCCGGCTAAATAAATTGAAAGCATCAGGTTCAATCCCTTTTGTTCTAACCCCGGTCAAAATGGAATTGAAATCCTAGAACGTGCAAAATCTTTTAAATCTGAAGATACAGGCTTGGTCTTGCTTAGTGTTGGTGGCAGTGTTTTGGTGTTTTTCTCTTATGAGTCGATTGCTGGAGATGTGGGAGGGGATGGGATCCCCTGTTCTTTTATGATTTCGGTGGTTATGAAACTGGGGATGGGATCCCCTATTGATGTGGCTTCGGTGAATATGAGTTTTAAGACCCGATGGTTACTTATCTATATCACAAACTCGAGTGGGATCCTCTGTTGGTGAAGAAAATGTTTAAATTGACGATTGACTGGACTCGTTTCCTTGGTTATGCTTATGGTGTTATTTTCCCAGTAGTGCATGAACTTATCTGAACATTAACACTGAACGTGAAATAAGAATGGGACAAAGGGGTTTGTTGGAGAGAGTCGTGACTCAGTCTTGAGTGCTATTGTGATCTGTAGGCTGTCTGAAGAAAAACCTAGATTTGGGTGAGTGCGTGTTCCCTATATATATATGTAATTGTAGCTTTGTTTTTCTTATTTGCGCCCCACCCAAGTTGAGTACTTAGTGCCGAACACCCCCTTTTCATGGGGGAGGGTATTTTTCCCAACACTATTCTTAGTGGCTGGTTATTAGCTTCTTTTCTGCTCCCTTTCCTGGATATCCCAAGTGTCTTCGGGTAGGCTGTGATGGCCTGAGGTCCATTATTAGCCCAAGAACCTTCGGACGGGGTGGTGTGGTGGTTGGCCAGGTGTGTGCGGCAGGTGGTTTCCCAAGTGTCTTCGGGATGAGGCCTAGGTGTCTTCAGGTGTGGCAGTGGATCCTTTAGCCCAGGTGTCTTCGGGCGTGGTGGTGGTTGTTCTGGCCTAGGTGTTTGCAGGCGTGGTTACACCTGACAGTTGTGGCCCAGGTGTGTGCGGGCGGGATTCAGCAGTGGGACTGCGTGCGGTTGAGGCCCAGGTGTGTGCGGGTGGGATTTAGGCAGTGGGACTGCGTTTGGTTGTGGCCCAGGTGTGTGCAGGTGGGTGCGGCAGTGGGACTGCGGTGAGAATGGCGGGATTAGTCCGATGCATAGGATGTCTCAATAACAAGTGGGAAAGTGGAGAGGGGTACCCAAACATCGATGTGCTCTTATTATATATTACTTGACTTGCGTTATTTGGGGAGTGTACCTTGGTGAGGCTTGGGTGGATAGTTTACCTTCTTAGGTGTTTGGTTTACTCTTTTTCTCACGGGACTTTAGTACGTTCCCCCACTAGTGCACGAGACTCTTTGGTTTTCCCTACTGAGTGTACTTGTATGCTCACCCTATGTATATAAAATTGCATTCAGGTTTCCAGGAGGACTTCGGGGATCGTGCGGGACCATATTAGCTCGGATCCTTGGAGCAGTTGTAGTTGTCGTTTTTTTTCTTTCTTTGGTACTTACCCTTGTAGACACCTTTTTCACTTTGTGGCTTTTACTTTTGAAACATGCATGTGGGAATGGTTTACTGTTGGCTTTAATTTTCTTTTTACCTTGGTGTTGTTGGGTTTTCTTCTTCTTATCTCTCGATCCTATAAAATAAAAAGGGTAATGCCTTCTATTTGTGTGAAATTTCCATACCCTTGGTGCTAGTCGCCACTCCGGGACCTATTGAAGGTGGGTTTCGGGGGTCATTATCTCTCCTTCAACTTAAAGAAGGAAGGGCCTAGCAATCTGCTGACTCTTCCCTCCTTTTGGTGAAGGCGGGTTGTGACAGTTTTAATTGTTTTGAAAAATTTGGTCCAATAGGATCAAAATAATTTTTGTTTAATAGAAACTTTAGTGATTTTATTTATCACGATTAAATGGTTAAAGGTAAATAGGGTAATTAAAGGTAAAAATAATATAATATTATTATAAAGTTATGCTAACACTTGTATAAATTTAATTGCATGAGTTTTTTTAACGAAAATCATCTTTGGGTTGATTTTGGGACTAGGTGGAGACACTTGGATTACTTTAATATATTTAAAATATTATATTCAAAGAAAGTCCTAGTTTGTTATACTTTTGTTTTTAAAAAGTAAAATATTTTTAATATGAGGTTATATAAGTGATATTTTTGACAATAAATGAATATTAGAAATCTAAAATGTTTATCTACACTGTTGTAATTTTATTATAATTTTTTAAAATAAATATTTAAATTAAATGGTGACATAATGATAATGTCATAATTGATTTATTAAAAGAAGAATCAAATAAATGATATTAATAATATTAATATTAATATAATTTAAGTGATTTAATTTCATTCAATATTTTTATTGATGGATTTCCCATATTATTAATTTTTTAGAAGTCTTGGTTTGAATATATCCTATTTATTTTATTTTTTTATAAGAAAAATTAATGAATAGTGTCAAAATTAAAATTTAAGATATTTTAAAATAAATAATATTTTATTAAATTATTTAAAATTCCTTAAAATATATATTTAGGTAAATTAAATAAGATAATATAAAATATAAAATAATGATCAATTTTGAATCATTTAATGGACACATTTCTAAGAAAATGACATGGATATTATTAAAAATAAAGAATTTGATAAAGTTTCATACTCTCATTTCTTATAAGGTGAATTATTTTAATATAGTGATAACCTAGAGATAAATTTAATCATTAATCGTCTATGTATAGATAAAATAATTATCTAAATCAAAGTAATTTATTTATAATTTTTAGAAACAAAATAATTACCATAAATAATGACACAATAGTGAAGAAGTAATTCTTTTATTAATAGAAATATGAAATAAAAGATTTTAGAAATATTAAAATATATCTAATTTGACATAATTGATGTGGGCTATTAAATTTCTAGGTGACTATGAAATTTTAAGAGTGTATTCAATGGTTTTTTCAAAGTTATCTTTTTTTTGTATTTTATTTAAATTCAAAGTAATTAATAGTGTCAAAATAGACACTATAGTCAATTTACACTATATAAGTAAATATTTATAACCATTTAAAATTTAGAATTTTATTATCTCGAATAAAATTAAATAGATTAAATAAGGGTAAATCAAAATGATAAGGTTTAAAATAAAATAAAATAATGTATAAATTTTATTGGTTGAGAGTATTAAGACCCACCCAAATATTTTCTTCTAAATAACTCACTTTTGAGCTATTTGAAATCAAAAATAAATTAATATTTTTGGAGTTTCCAAAAGTTCTATCCCCTATCTTATAAAAGGGAACATATCCTTTTCCTTTATCCACACAAATTAATCCCTTTAGATTAGTGAAACCCAGTACATTTCAACTACCAACTTCCCAAAATTCATCCTAGGGGCCATATTTTCCAAAAATCCAACCTAAGGAGTTATTTTGTGAAAATCGAAAGGTGACAATCGAGTAATAGGTAATTTTTTTTCCAACACTTTCAAATTTCTATTTTAATTATGTTTACTCTTCCTATTTTATTTCCACAATAAAGTAATTAATATAGTATTATCTATATACTAATATTTTATTATTAATGGCATAATCGTATTACTCTTTTAAATCATCCTATAATAAAATAATATCATCATGTGTACATATGTACGTCTTACCGTCTCCACGTTGTGATGTAACTTTTTTTCACCAATAATTTATTTAAATGGGTATAATGATGTATAAAAAGGATATAAATAATCAATATGACATGATATTGATTCTTTATAACTAACATAACATCCATTTCCTTAACCATTTACCATTAAAGAAGTGATGTCTTCATCTGTGCATACATAGGACATATCATCTCCACGACGCAATGAGATTCATCCTCCACATTAACCATTCAAGAATGATTATAAAAATATATATAATGAATAAGTATGAAATATATTATATACTAATTCTAGTTTAATAATATAAATATATATATATACATATACATATTTACTTTCTTCGATTTAAAAAGATTAGAAAGCGGAAACATGGTTCATGCTTACGTATGGCCTACCATCTACATTAACGTTGTATTCCATTTCATATATCTACCTATTAAATATATTTATATTTTTTATGTATATATAATATATAAAACATGTTTTACATTTTTCAAGTAATTAAATCATGATCTAAGTAATACGCTCAATAATAACATGTCAAAACACATACAATAAAGAAGCAATTATTTCCCGAAACGTTCTTTTAACATCAAATTGTTAATAAGAGAGTAATATAAAGTCATAAATGAATCATATATTATATAATAGATATTATTATGATTTTGGTTGAAGTTAATAATATGTTTAAACCCATTATACATGAGTTTCATACATGTACGGAGAGTACCGAACCTATGGTAAGGGAATTCTGCATCACATTTAATTTCCTGAGATATAAGCCATGTTCAATACCTATTTATTGTGTGAGGTGTATGTACTAGCCCTATTATATTTTAAATCATGAATAAATTTTTATTAATGGAATTTGATGATATTGGGTCTATTATTTAAAATTTCAATGTGGTTTGGGCTGCTTTGAATGTTTAAAGAATTAATCCATTCTTTATTTCAATATTTTTGATATTATCATATATATTTATTTATATGTATATATAGGGTTGTAAAGAACCTTTTATTTCTATTTTTAATTTGAGTCAAATTTTTTAAAATTAATATTTTTAATGTTTTATGTAAGGGACTCTTTAACTAAAACATCATTTTAAAGGTTTTAAATATTTATTCTTCTAAATCTTCATTATTAATGTCCATATTTTCAAAATGGTTATAAGGATTTGTTTAAATGGACATGAATGTTTTAAAATTTTAATTCCTTTCAAAAGTATCGAATTGGCATGGGACACTTAAATTAAAAAATATCTTTTTAAATGTATTGTTTTATAACTGTGCATATTTTGAATAAATGATTTCAAAGAAAAAGGGGTATTTGCCTCAAAATATTTTTAATGATTTTAAAAGTGTATTTTTATCTATGTCAACATACTGCATTGGTTCTTATGCTTAATTGAGTTTGATCTGTTATGATTTCATTTTCTATATTTTATTTAATAGTTTATGATCACTTTGATTGTGGACATGCTATTTAAATACCATTCTTGGTTTATGGTTCAAGTATTAATATTTCATATACTACTTTTTAATAAGAATGATTATATTATTTATATTTCACCATTTTCATATGGGAAATGTATTGGACTTATTAAGTGATAGGCAGGGCCCACTATACCTCATCGATGCATCGGTATGTCTCACGACACAAGCTAGTTTTGTTTTTTTACCCATTTATGTATGGTCTTAGCACGAGGCCTTGGCGGTGTGATTATGATATCCAACATTATGTATTCCCTTACTATGATATTAGTTATTTATATTACATGTGATTATTCAACTTTTAGAATATCTATGTGAATGTTTAAATGGAATTATTTTATTTATTCTCTCTATATTATATTTAAGATCATGTTTAAAAGACTTTTGTTTCAGTAGTATACATTTCCTTATAAGTTTATGCATATTTATGATAGCTTTCACTATATGTTTTACCCTTATTGGGTATCTGAACTCACTCATTTATTATATTTTATTTTCCCAAGATTCCAAGAAGTGTTTTATGTTTAATATGTAGGGTTAATCTATGAGAATTATGGCATTATCAAAGGGTTATTAATGGAGTAGTTTAAGTTTTGAATTATAATATAAGTTTAATGTATTAAATATATTTTCCAAGACAGCTAAACCAATCAGTGCTTTGGGATTTTATTCCTTGTAGTCTTCCTAATGAAGGAAAATAATGCCCCAGCTCTGGGCTTCTTTGGTCGGGGCATTAAAAATGGTATCAAAGGAAGTTTAGAAACAACATTATAAATTATATTCAGAAAACATGGATTAGAAAACATAACCCAATGAATGAATTAGAGGATAAGTCTAAGTATTGGATATAATCCTTTATATTTGTTAATGTTTAACCAAGGATAATCCTATGGACTTGTGGATTGAGAAAAATTTGCTATCATTTAGATATCATATTAATGATTCTTCATGACCGTATAATTATGATTAATGTTTCTCACTTTGTGCTTTGAGTTTTGGTCAATGGTTAGAATCAAAAATGTTATACATGCAATGTTTATACTGCTGACGATGAAGAGATTAAAAAATGGAAATGAAATGAAGGAGGTATTAAGGATTGTGATTTTGAAGCATGATCAAGGGTTAAGAGTGAATTGGAATGATTATGGTTAGTTTGTATTTGTATTCAATAATTATTTCATCATTGGTGCTCTGGTTATGGGAATCATGAGATTTATAAGGATTAAAATAAAGTACTTTTTCTTTAATTATTTTAGGAGAATTAATTTATTCATTATGGTTTTAAAGTGATAACATATTTGATATGTGAAAATAAAATATACATTACATAATTTATGGTATTTTATGTTATGATTGATTTTGTAAATTATATACCTTATTGGAGTTTTAATATGGATAGAAGTATTTTTGTCGAGTCTTAAGGTTGTAATGAAGTAAGTTTAACATTTGATATTATTATTTTTGGATAAAGTATGATTCATTGGATACATTGGGATAAAATTTTCTGTTTTTTAAACATTTAGAGGGTGGTGAAAATACTTTTTATCCTTGTGATTTATTAAAAGTGATTCATTCACAAAAAATTGATTTTGAATATTCATTTACAGGTGTAAGGGACGATGTAACAATAGATCGAAGCACAACCAAATGATGATATTATGCTTATTATGGGAAATGAAATTAAGTAATATTTAAATAGTTCTTATCTCGATGGTAAAATAATTCCACAACTTTAGGAAAACGTATCAAAAAATGTATTTTCCTAATACCTTAATTTTTGTTGAAGCGATGGTATTTTAAATCATCATAGATATATGACTCTAAGGCCCTCAATTTTCCATTTATTATTCACATGTTTGTGATTTATAACCTCATTCACTCCTAATAAATATTTTAATTTTCCCTCTAAGTACGTATATCTACTTTCCATTAATGTTCACTTATTCAGAAGCCTCATTTTTTTCCGACCTTCACATTTCTCTTTCTCTCTTATTACGAGTAATTTTTAGTAACCCTATTTATGATTTGGGTTTTCCACAAAAGTATTTTTTAGTATAAACATTTTGTTTTCCAAGTGAAATTTCAAATTGAGAGGATTAAATTTATTGAAATATTAGAGAGTGTAACACCCTAATTCTTCACAATACGTTATCATTTTAAAGAAATTTAATAGATTACATTGCACGCAACACCGAGTTTGAGCACCCCATGATCTACCAAACTAGCCACTTAAAAAAGCGGTTATGAATAGTATTAACCACATTATGGAATTTATATATTTTAATTTTCAAAATATGATTTATTTTTGAATTCTTAATATCAAAATTTTCATAGGGAGATTTTTTGTTATATTTCTGAAAAGTTTCAATTTTCGATTAGTAGTGAGAAATACTACATTGTTGTTAATAACCAAATTTTTCATTTAAATAATTATTTTAATATAAATTGATTTTAAATTCATAATAGATAAAAATACATATACTAATCCAAGGCATTATGTTGAAACACTTTTTATAATAAAATTTGATGTAAAAATTTATTGAACTTTTGAACGTCTCTTTTACCCACCTTCTAGCCACATTTGTGGGATTAGAATTAAATTTTATTTTACGGTTTCTATGAATTGAATTTTGAAAAAGGAACAGACAGGATTATAATCAGTATGAAAATTTTGGTACAATATGTTCATAATAAGTTTTCGTTAATAGTAACTTTAGTAATTTTATTTACCACGGTTAAATTCATAAAGGTAAATAGGATAGCTAAAGGTAAAAATAATATAATATTATTTTAAATTTACTCTAGAACTTGTCATAATTTAATTGTATGAGTTTTTTTCGATCAAATTCATATTTGGGATGATTTTGGGACCACTTGAATCCACTTGGATGAATTTAATATATTTATAAAATTATATTTAAAGAAAATCTAATTTTGTTTTACTTTTTTTTAACAAGTAAAATATTTTCAATATGAGGTTATATAATTCGTATGGTCGATTGTAAATTGACATTAAAAAGATAAAAAAAATTACTACACTTTTCATTTATTTATAATTTTAGAAAATAAATAATTAAATTAAATGGAGACATAATGATGATGTCGTAATTGATTTATTGAAAGAAGATTCAAATAAATGATATTGATAATATTAACATAAATATAATTTGAGTGATTTAATGTCATACAATATTTTAATTTGTGAGTTGGACATATTAGTAATGTTTTAGATGTCTTGGTTCGAATATATCTAGACGATTTGATTTTTTATATAAGACAATATAATTAATAGTGTCAAAATTAACATTTAATATGTTTTAAAATAAATAATACTTTATTAAATGATATAAAATGCACAGAAATATATATTTCTTCCAACTAGATTATAATGTTAAAGATATCATAATTATCAATTTTGAATCATTTAATGGATACTTATCCATGAAAAGGACATAGATATTATTAAAATTAAAGAATGTGACCAAGTGTCACCGTCTCATTTCTTATAAGTTAAATAATTGAAATATAGGGATAATTGGGAGATAAAATCAATCAATAATAGTCTCTGAAAGTCTATAATAATTATTTAAATCATAGAAATTTATTTATAATTTTTAGAGACTAAATAATTACCAAAAATAATGACACAATAGTGAAGAAGTAATTATTTTATTAATAGAAATATCAAATAAAAGATTTTAAAATTTTTAAAATAAATATAATTTGACATAACTGAGGTAATACATGAATTTTATTGATGAATATGACATTTTTGGAGTGTATTAAATGGTTTATTTTAAAGTTATATTTCTGTTTTAATTTGATTTGTATTCAAATAAATGAATTGTTTTAAAATTTACAATATTGATATTTTATAAAAATAACATTTTATTAAATTATTTAAAAATCATAAAAATATTCAAAAATTATAAAGTACTAATTATAAGGATTAAAATTTTATAATGTTTCCATTTCTGGTCAATTGACACCATATAAGTAAATATTCATAACCATTTAATATTTAAAATATTATTACCATAATTAAAATTAAATAGATTAAATAAGGATAAATCAAGCTGATTAGGTTTAAAATAAAATAAAAACATGTTATTTTTTATTTTTTGAGAGGATTTATACTCATACTCATATTATCCTCGAAATAACTCACTTTTTAGCAATTTATATCAAAAATAAATTAATAGTTTTTGAGTTTCCAAATGTTCCCCTCCCCACTCTTATAAAAGGGAATATATCCTTCTCTAGTATTCACACCTTTAAATCCATTTATTTAATCCAGAACAAGCCCATTTTACCTAAAAACTTCCCTCAATTTATCTTAGAGTCCATAATTTGGTCCTAAATCCCACATAAGGAGTCCTTTTGTGGAAATCAAAAGGAGACACTTGAAGAAGAGGTAATTGATTTCCCAACTCTTTCAAATTCCTATTCTTCTCCTGGTTCCCCTTCCTATGTTATTTTCATAATAAACTAATAAATACAATATTATATATATTTGGAGATGTTTTTATGATTATGGGTCAACCATATTTTTCCTTCTACCAATCCTACAAAAAAATATCACCTTGTGTGCGTACATAAGGCTTATCGTCTCCACATCGTGGTGTAATATGTTTTTCATCACTAATTTATTTAAATGGGTATAATGATGAAGAAAATGAATATAAATAATCAATATGATATTATATTTATTCTGTATAATTATCCCATCATTTATTTCGTTACCCCTTTACCATTAAAAATGATATTGTTTCTCATGCGTACGTACGGCTTACCATCTCCATGGGGCGATGAGATTCATCCTCCACGTTAACCATTCAATATTGATTATAAAAATATATATAATAAATAATTATGAAATATATGAAATATTAATTCTATTGGAATAATATATATATTTACCTACTTCAATTTAATACAATAAGAAAACGAAAACAAAATTCATGCGTACGTACGACCTACCATCTCCCTAAATGGTGTATTCCATTTCATATATATGTCTATTATATATATTTATATTCTGAATATATATGATATATAAATCATTTTTTATATTATTTAAGTAATTAAAACATGATATAAGTAATATGATCAAGAATAACAAGTCAAAACACATATGATAAACAAAGCAGTTATTAACCAAAACTTTGCTTTAACTTGGAAATGTTAATAAATGGGTAATATAATGTCATAAATGAATCATATATGATATCATATATATTATTATGATTCTAATATAAGTTAAAAATATGTTTAAAACCATTATACATGATTTTCGGACACTTATAGAGAGTATCAGACTTAAGGTAACGTAATTCCTTATCACTTTTAATTTTTGTGAGACATAAGACATGTTCACTACCTATTTCCTATGTATGGTGTATGTAATAACCCTATTATATTTTATATCATGAATAAATTTATATTAAGGTTATTTAAATATTCATTTTAATATATTGGGTTTATTATTTAAATGTTCAAAGTGGTATGGGATGCTTTGAATGTTTAAAGAATTAATCCTTCCTCTGTTTCAATATTATTGATATTATCATACATATTTATATAGATATATATAATGTATTATAAAGGAAATTTTATTTCTATTATGAATTTCATTCAAATATTTTCAAAATGAGTATTTTTAACGTTTTTTGTAAGGGACACTTGAAACTAAAACATCATTTTAAATGTTTTAAATATTTATTCTTCTAAATCCTTCTACTTAATGTCCAAGTTTTCAAAATGTTTTTAAGGATTTATTTAAATAGACATTAATTTTTTAAAATATTAATTCCTTTTAAAATTATAAAAGTGGTATGGGACATTTTTATTCAAAAATCTATTTTTAAAAGTCTTCTTTTATAAGTATGTATCTTTTGAATAAAAAGTTTCAAAGAAAAAGGGGTATTTGTCTCAAGATATTTTTAATGATTTTAATATATTAATTTCATATATGTAATAATCCTTTATTGTTTATTATTATTAATTGATGTTAATCTCTTAATATATAATTTTATATATTTTATTAAATGATTTGTGATCAGTTTGATTCTGGATGTACTATTTAAATACCATTCTTGATTCATGTTTAAAGTATTCATATTTAGTATACTAGTTTTTAATATGAATGATTATGTTATTTATGCTTCACAATTCTCATACGAAGAGTGTATTGGACTTAGTAAGTGATGGATGAGGCTTGATATATCCCCTCGATGCATCGGAGGTCTAATTAGACAAACTAGATTGGGGTTTTTACCCGTTATGTATAGCCTTGGTATGAGGCCTTGATGGTGTGGTTATCATGTCCAACATTATGCATTCCCTCAATATGAGATTATTTATTGATATTAAATGTGATTATTTGACTAGTATAATATCCGTGTTAATTTTTAAATGGAATTATTAGACATATTATTTTCATATTATGCTGAAGATTATTTTTAAAAGGATTATTTCTCAGTTTTATAAATTTCATAAAAAGTCTATACTTATTTATGATAGATTACACTATATTTTTTACCCTTAATGAGCATCTAAGCTCACCCCTTTCTAATGTTTTATCTTCCCAAAATTCTTATAAGTGTTTTATTTTTTATATATAGGGTTAATTTAAGAGAATAATGGAATTATAAAAGGATTATATGAGATTTATTTTATGTTTTTAATTGTAATATAAGGTCCATGTATGTAATCTATTTTCCAAGACTGATAAACTAATTGGTCCTTCAAGATTTGATTCCTTGTAATAATTCCAATGTATTAAAATATTTCACTAACTCTAGGATTCTAGGGTTCGTCCGTTATAATGGATACTAAAACTTTCTTTGGATATCCTGAAACTTTTTCCTCATAAATCCCACCGCCAAAAAACATCAACTTTTGAAATCAAAACAAGCATGTAGACATATTGATATATATACAATAGTATCTCAAGATATCTAAAACAACCCCTATATAGTCATTATGATCCTAACTTATCTTGGAATACACCAATATTTCATCCACATACAAGAAGATAATGTTTTCCAAAAACCGGGGGAAGATTTTATTAACTAATTCCCTAAGTATTGTAGGAGAATTCGAAGTCCCAAAAGGCATAGTCAAATACTCAAATTGTATATAATGACTTTGAAAGGGGTAATTTGGTACATCCTCTTCCTGGGAAAATAACTTATGGTAGTTGGATCTATAATTCATCATTAAAAACCACTGAGTTGTCCTGATATGAAAAAATAAATCATCGATTATGGGAATTGAGTATTTATTATTTACAGTCACCAAGTTAACCTTGTTTTAGTCTATGAAAATTTATATTAATCCATCCACATTCTTTAAAAATATCATTGGAAAAGCACATGGTGATATTCTAGGATAGATGAAACCCTTACCCTTAAGGCCATCTAGCTATGATTTTAGATATTTCAGAACCATCTGGTAATACGATAATGAAATCAAGCTCAACTCAGAGAGCATATTTATAGTAAACTCAGCCTCTTGTTGGGGTGGAAGCCATAAATAATCCTTTGTAAACACATCTATTTACTTATCCCCAACTAATGTAAGTTCTCATAAAGAACTCTTATCATCAATAAAAAGAAAAAACGTAGATATTTGGCATGAGATAAACCCAAACATAGAAGAAATCGGTCCCTCCCTCCTTGATCATGGATCCCTCACCCTAAAAAACATGATTTTCCCTAGAAGAAGTAAATAATTTGACCATGTATTGATTATAGTCAAATAAAACCATTGATGTAATCACCCAGTTTATTGTGATGATAAGTTCAAAAACATCCAGGTCCAAAACAAGGAAGTCTCGGAAAACATCATTGAAATTAAAGTATGGGATTCACCAATGTCAAATAAAACTAATTACATTAAATAAGAAATAAACATCATACCTCTCATAGTTTATATACTATTGGGGTAATTAAATTCATATTCCAATGTTGTAGGATCTCTCCCTAATGGTAATGGGTATTCTCATAGTGTCCCCACTAGTGGTACACCCTCATAGTATCTAAGAAATTAGGCATGGTGTGTCCAAACATCCCACAATGGTAATAAACAATGGTATTATTCCCAAATGAAGCTAAAGGATCTAAGTCTGATAAATATTGAACACGCTTTCCCTTAACTCAATGAGACTCATCCCACTTCTACTTATACCCTTATTGTGAACTTTGGATATCTCCCACTAAAAGAACACAATGAGACATTTTTTACCCATAAAAAGTGTCTCTATCATAGAATCCTTTTTAACCACCTATAAATTGGTCTATAAATCGTTAATAATATCTATATACCTATTCATTGTCCTCAAACCCAGATAAAAATGTTGATCCATGAGTTAATCATTCATGAGGAGATCGAGGGAGGCATGGAAAAACTTGATAAAATGGGTAGCATACTCCATCATTGAATGATCCCCCTACTCTAATTTCAAGAACTGATAGTCCTTTACTTCTCTCAAGGTCTCTAGGTAGTAAAACTAATTAAAATCCACCTTGAATTTGTTCTACATGATATATTTTTGCCTTTTTGTGAGAATCATCGACTCCCACCACTTCCTACTCAATCATTCCAATATGCATATGGTGAATCCCACTTTAAAGGACTCAAAGGTCTTCGAGAACACAAAGATATGCTAAATACAATCTAAACACTCCTCAAGATCATTGGGTATTTTTTCTCTAGGGAAATTGGTCTATTTTATATCATAAAATGATAATCATGGTCCATTACCTATGTATATTCTTGATCACCCACTTAACCCACGTATTTGATCATACGGATCACAGAATCAACTAGAGTTTCATCATCAAGAGGACTTACCTTTGTGTTTTTTCCCACCACACACATTATATTATTGGACTATGTTCTTATTGGTGGAATTTTTTACAAGACACAAAACTAAAGATTCATCTTGACTAATTCAATCTTAAACGACATCAAAATAAATGAAAGAAACCCTTATCATGGGTTACAATAAGAAACACTATCATCACAAATGACTCCAAATGAAAATGAGTAAAATCATAAAAATAATCAAACATTTCACATTGTTCAAGGTTTGGATACATGGATAGGAAAAGCAGGTTCCAACAATGTGGGAGTGACTGGTGTTGGAATGAATAGTCACAAGGGAAGCACATGGTTACTACAAACCTTGCACACTAACTATGTACATCATCCATACCCTTCTATTTCACACCAAAGATCAAAATGACCGTTTATATTACCCCAATACATAAAATATACTGATAAATACCAAAAGATCTCATAAAAATATCCAAACCCCAGGCTCATAACATTAAAAACTCCCTAACTGCCTGTGGAAACTCAATGTTTGATACAAAGAAGTGCTGGACAAAACTCCCCCATACCTAATTCCAAAGCCTCAATTATACTAGATCTATTATACCACTGACTACAAAATAAAAACTGATCTGATACCATTTTATAACAATCCAATCTGGGTTGACCCGACCCCTCACCTGAGTCAGCTCGTCACATGGCACAAAGCGCATTCTCGTTCACAATGGGTTATCGATAAGCACTGAGCATAACTAAAAAACTCATTAGAATTATTTCACCAATGGTAAACTGGATTGAACCATCCATAAAATAGGATGAAAACACAAATATCAACCAAGTCAATTTTATAAAATCACTGCATCTAGAGGGAAGTATCAACAACTAAACAAATACATTAATCAACATCACAAACAACACATGCCATAATTGGACATATATATACATGATACCTAAAGTCAAAACCCAAAACTCAAAATAATAGGAATAAGACCCAAAAAAGACCTACACATACCTACCAGTGGGTATAAAATCCCAAAATGACTCCACATGATCCAACTACATGAGTCCATGTCTCCTCTCAAAAATAATGGGTGACAGTAATCATGAAGAGACACCCTGGTACATGGTTCCCATTCTTTTACCTGATTCCTACTAAAAAAATTTATATGATTGCAAAGGAATATATAGGGAGTGAGGAACATATCCCAAGAGGATACCACCATAAATAAATTTATGTATTTTACTCATCCCAACCAATAAACTAGTTTGAAATAAAATTTCAACACTGAAACACATTGAAAAAAAATTCAATTACAAAAAAACCTTTTAAAATCATATAGATTTTACATTAAAAAAAACATGATTTCGAAAACATTTCTCAAAAGGGATCAAATAAGAATACAAGACCAATTATCACAACATGCTCAACATATCCAATAAATCATAATAAATGTGAGCATAAACATCATATAAACAATAAATTAAAATGGGAATAAGATATATGGTCACATCAAAGATGAATCTAATAGCATGAATAAGTCATATAAACCAACCCAGTTGGAGTAAGTGAATCTAGGTATATAAATATAATATTCTAGTGTTAGTGATTATAAACAAAGTTTTTTAGTTATCTAAACAAAGTGGAAGTTTTCATGGTCTTCCCTAGAACCAACTCCAAGATCTTTCAATTTCTCTTAGAAACTATGTGGATGCTCTCACGGTTATCCAACACAATGGCTCTCGTGATACCTTAGACACCAAAATGTAATCTCTCGTGATATGTTCCTCAAATGCTCTCATGATCCCTTGTAAAATCAGTTTCTCACATTAAGGACGACCCATGTGCTACTCCATTCCAACATAAGCATAAAAAGTTCCCTATAATCAAAATCCATTTTAGAGGACAATTTCACAAATAAACATTCCCGTTTTTTTTAAAACCTCTCTTAAAGGAAAAAAATTTATAAAACCCTTTTATGAATTGATTTAAATCCATAAAACTCCAATTATTTATTTCATAAAACTATTGGTGTGCACAACCCCCCCCCCCCCCCCCCCCCGCCACCCATTTGGAAAACCTTCTTTAAATCACAAAATTGAAAAACCAAGCCATAATGAAAATTAGGAATTGGATATATAACTATCATAAATCATTTAAATAGAAATTAAATAGAAATAAAGAAAATTTTGTTTATAATTTAAAGGTATGAAAATTAAAACTCACTTAAATAGAAACAATTACCTTGGAAATATATATAACCTCATCACCTTCGATAAAAAACATTCAGAAAAGGAAGAATAAGGACTCACACACCTATGCCACAATAAAACCACCAAAATCATAGGTTTATCCAAACCCACAACATATGTTTACTCCCTTCCATTAAAATTGAATAATAAGAAAAAGAAGGGGGAAATAAAGAATAAACCAAGAATATTTAAACTTAAATCGAGCCAAATCACCGAGAACCCAAGATAAATTAACCAAGGATGGAGAGAATAAGTAACCAAATCAATGTGGAAGGGATGCTCATGATAGGAATAAAAAATTAGGGCTAACTAGTATAAAATTGTTAGGGATAAAATGTTAAAATAAAAGTTTTTAAGTGACTTTAATATGTCACGTGGTCCGGCTGCATGGTTAGGGAAACCATTCACCAGCCATGTGGGGAAACTATATCCCCAAATTTAAATTACTATGTTCACCCCTAGGTTTTGAATAGTTTAAAACCCATAATCAAATAATGCAAAACCCCACTAACTCATCTTGTAGTACCCTCACATAGTTATCCACATGGTTAGGAAAACTGTGTGTTATCCGTCTTCTTGAATCTTCCTTCCTCGTAAATGTGTTTTTTGACCCCCGGTACTCATAAACTACAAAAAACCCAAATGGTGAATAAAACAAAAATTTTGACATAATAGTGACTTTGTGGGTGATAAATCATTATTAAAAGGTAAAAAGTGTAACTTTTTTATTCAAGAAGTGAAATTATTGAGGCATGTGGTGTCTGAGATAAGTATGTATGCCAGCCTAGAAAAGTGGATGTTATGATGTATTGGATTCATCCTTAGAATGTGTTCTAGATCGGGATATTTTTTAGTGTATCAATATACTACAACATTTTATCTAGTACATATCCATATTATCAACAGTTATTATGGAATTTAAGGAATTTAGTGATGTTCTAGTGGGAATACAATTGTGAATATGAATTACTTGAGTTGGTGTGGAGGTTGACTAAAGCTCAAGTTTTGATACTTCTAGACCCAAGGATTTGTTATGATATTTACTATGATACAACAAATGTTTTTTTGAAAGAAATACAGACGTAGGGGGAGAAATTAGAATCTTTTGAGTCATGTCAGCTATGACCCCATGAGAAGAACTACCCAAATCATGAATTAGTGCTTGTGTCTATAGTCTAGGATTTTATGTGTTGGCGACATTATCTCTTCTCTTAGAGGTTTTCTCCTACAATGATAGAAATTTTCTTCCCTATATCATAACACAGTGGGACCTAAACTTTTACCTAAATATGTTTTACTTTGAGATGGATTATAAACCAGGTACAATAAATGTCATTAAAGATTCTCTTAGCCATAAGGAATAGGTAGCTCAAAAACATGGTAAATGTCCTTCAAAGGAATTGATGTGCCTAATAAGATTGTTGGTTTAAGGAATCATGGATGATTCTAATTAGAATTAATAAATATCATTTTATTTAGTAGTGGTCACATTTTCTTTGATGGGCATGGTAAATGAAAGATAAGCCATTAACCTACACTGTGTTTTGATTCCGGAATAGCTAACTAGAGGTCTCCTGATACCTAGGTTGTTGTTAAAAATTTATGATGTAATTCTTGTATCTGGATGATTTTTACTCCCTACTTCCATAAGTAAAGGGTTGATGAGAGACTTCCATACGTCTAGGTGGGTGGTATATCCTATGTAAAGAAAGGCATACCGTGAATTTAGGTGATAGTTCTTGTGTCCATTGATGGATAGGGACATTGCTGGTTTTGTTTCATGATTCCTTTCATATTAGAGGATAAATTCTAAGCACTAGAATCATGGTGGTATGATTCAGAAACTTATTGTTTCTCTATGGAAGTTGTAGGACTTCATGATGGAAATTTTGGGGTGTTACCTAGGACCCCATGGAGCTATGGATATTTCTAGGTGATTATCAATTAACTAATTAAAGTTACTTATTTATTACTAATTCATGAGACTCCCTCATCACTTTATATAGGAAACCATTATGTTCAAGAAATAGTATGCTTACATGGAGTTCAATTGAGCACCATATATGAAAAATATGAAAGTTTTATTTCATGGATTTTTCAATAATTGAAGAAAACCTTAGGGACTCAGCTGATATTGATAACAACGTACCATCATCAAATATACAAAGAGTCTGGGTGGATGATCTGTATACTAGAGAAAATTAATTAGGATTGTTCCCTAGACATCAGCGGAGCATGGGGTGATCACTAATACATGATTGAGCTTTCATATAATAATAGTTACCATACTTCAATTCAGTTGGAACATTATGAGGCTATTTATGGAAGTCCATGTCGTTCCCTGCAATGTTGGCATAAGGCTAGTGAGGTAGAAATTACGGTTCTGAGTATGCTACATCACACATCCAATAGATTTATGCTGATCTAAAATATATTGATCACTGCTCAGAGCTGACAAAAGTAATATTTTAACCTTAGGAGGGTACATTTTTTGTTTTTTTTAGGTGATATGGTCTTTCTAAGAGTGGATCATCAGTTAAATCATCTTAGTTTGAAGAAATAGGGGAAGTGTAATGAACCTACTTGGGATGTCTACCCATCAAACTCTTGATCTAGTCTGACAGATACCCAGGGTGTGTTATTGATCACCCTAGGATTTCAACAAGTTAAATTGTAACATCCCAACCAAGGTTCCACACACTGGTTCCCGAATCTGTTCAACTATATGACCTCAAGCGTGCCTCCACATATGCTAGAGGCTGCCTACTAATAGTGAGGGTCTCATATAAAACATGGGGATACTATTCCCTCTTTATCAAAGTATCACAATAGTGGAAATAAATACGAATAACCAAATTATATAACCAATAATCAAACCAAAACAGTATCACATGATGACCAAAACAAGAAATAAAATATCCTAAACTAAAAAATAGATATGTCTTGAAAAATATGTGTCAAATTTCCTTATGAAAAACCCAAAATAAATAAATACATTGAAAAATAAAAAGTGGTTTCCAAATCACGTATGTTTCAATCATTCATGCTATACCTCAACTCATCCATCCAATATAGGACTCTTATACATATTATATCTGGTAAACATGGAGTCTATTCGGGTACCGATAAGGCAGCCTGAGTAAGGGGTGAGTAAAACATATTTGGAAAACTCCAATGGAATCTAAAATAATATCCAGTCATTCACAGTGTATAAAATTGAATAAAAAATAAAATTTTACCACTAAATTAATCAATTTACATTTCCAATTATTCCTTATTTAATCACATAAACCCCTGGGTTCCCAAGGACACTTCCACCATTAATTCTTGCTTCAACCCATTTCGGAGTATAAACAATCTCTAATGGATATAATATATCAATTCAATTCATATTATGGACAAATGGAACTATAGTCCAATGCCAATATTTTGGGCCTAGAACGCCATCTCTAGCACCCCGTGGGTATTCAAAACATCAATCTGTGACCCACAACCTGTTTATAAGTATAGTCTTTTGAAGCCACATTCCATCACCTACACACATATATTATCCAATTACATATGGTATTTTTAAGTATCATTCCATTTCTCACACATTTAAATCACGAAATCACATGTATCATAATTTCACACGTATCAAAATTTCATAAACATCAAGGTTAAGCATCATTAACCTTATTTTAAAACATTCTCATTATGGGTTAACAACTCAATTATCCATTCAATATTAGTTAATCACTTTAATCACATGGACTAATATAACCAATTTATAGTTAAACCATTAATCAATATTAAATCATCTAACCCATTAACATATTTAGGATAATCCAACCATCTCATAATCATCATTGTCATCTAATTTATAATCCCATTAATTTACCGATGAAAAAATCACAATTTTCCATATATTTCACAATCAAAATATTCCATTAATTTATTAACCAATTAATTAATAAAATTCAACATATTTCAATTACCCCAATTAAACCCCAATCATTATCACGTGAAAATTAAATTAAATCAATTAAATCAGAAATGAAATTTCCCAAATAAGGAAATTGCAATTTCACAATTAAATACACATAATTAATTTAAGACTTTGTAATTTTTAATTTAGACCACTATCCTTAAGATTGATGATGAACCCTTATCAATAGAAATACCCAATTGAAGTAGAACAACCAAGATCATAGTGAAGAATGAGGTGTAGATCCAAAACCTATATCCAAGATAAAAATATTCATTATAGATGAAACCTGGATTTATAACTATGACCAATAGAGAAAAAACATCTCTTGTTTATCTATAAATAGAGATAGAATATAGAGGAAACAACACAGGACGTTAATCACTTGGTGGGAGAGATGCATATATGTCAATTGGTCTTTGATTCATCAAGAAAAGTAGGATATAAGGCCTTCCAATCCATTCGAGAGCCTCTAAAAATGTTAAATGTTGGTTTACTATCGAACTAAGGTGATTATGGATATAAAAAATGGGTTCATGAAATTTTTAATGAATTTTCATGGGTTTAAATTTCCACATGCATAGTTTCCTATATGGGGCACACTGTTTCCCCAAACTATGTGTCTAACCATGAGCCTCCTCCTAGGGGGCCACATGGTCACTACTAAGTGGAAACATTGTATTCAAAACCATGAACCCACCATGTAATTCCCCTATTACATTTGTTTCATGGTTTTTTGGGGTAGGGTGCGTGGTTTGGGAAAACCATGTGACAACTATGATCTTCCAAAAACCCTTCTAAAATTTTATAATTTCACCCAAAAACTCCCCACGGTAAAACTAAAAAATATATACTCAAAAAAAGTCAAAAACTACCTATAAATGACCTTGATAAATCTTTAGAAAAGTTTAGGATCTTACAATCTCCCCACATTATAACATAACATCCTCAAGCTATACTCCCATGAATCTCTGAGATTCCAAGTCAAAAATAATAGTCCATCGATCCCTCATATTCGCTTATCTCTCCCATGATTCCTTCTGAACATGTCCATGTTTCCATAATACTCAAACTATTGGAAAATTATTTCCCTGCGACACTTTCTCACTATGATCCAACACAAGTATCACATGTGACTCAAAGGATTCATTGGTCTCTACCTCAACATCATCTGCATCGATCACATTATAAGGGTTGGGTTGATACCACAAAAGTTGTGAGACATGAAAAATGTAGTACATAAAACTATACCTCTGTGGAAGATCTAATTGATGAACCAACATCCCAATTCTCTCCACAACTTCAAATGATCCAACAAATATGGGTGCCAACTTTCCCTATATTTGTATCCTGTGATGAACTGATCAAGGAGACACCCAAAAGAATATATGATCACCCTTTATAAGCTCTAGGATATGTCAACTTCTATCATGATATGACTTCTATCTACTTTTATTTATATCAATATGTATCTGAATTTGATGAAATAGTAATGTTGTCTCTAAGATGATTCTTAGTCTCAACTACTCAGACTTACCTACCTTCATCTAGTATAGAGGTCATATATATGTCACACCATAATGAGCCTTGTATGGTTCCATAAGAATAGTTTCCTAATAGCTATTTTTACTGGTGAACTCCACATGTTATAGGTACTTCTCCAAAGACCCACTGAAGTGTATAAGACATTCTTGTAGCATATCCTAAAGCTCCTGAATAGTACATTTCGACTGCCCATCTATCTGTGGGTGGAATTTCATACTCGATAAAACCCATGTGCCAAGAGCCTTCTTCAATACCTGACATGAGTGTGAAGTATAATGTGGATCATGATATAAAACTATAATCTGTTGAACCACATGAAGATGGAATATCTTAGGAATGTACATATCTCACAAATGATCTACTGACAAAGTCTCCCATATAGGCAAGAAATTTGATACTTTCATCAGTCGATTTACATCCACCCAAATAGCATCATTCTTTTGAGGAGTCCTTGGGATACGTACCACAAAATTTATGGTAACATCATTTCACTTCCATTTCAATATGGGAAATGGATATAGTAAAGCACCAAGTCATTGATGTATATCCTTCACCTATTGATTAGTGTAACATCCTTTCACAATCCCTGTTATCTCCTTTTTCATGCCTAGCTGAAAATAATATCATCATAGGTCATGGTACATTTTTTGTCACACCTGGATGTACCACCCACTTTGAGGAATGAAATTCATGTATCAATTCCTCCCACATACTTATAGGCACAATAACCCTCTTCCTAACATATATGAACTCAAACTCATCTATATTCTAATCTAAAGGTGTCTCCCCATATTAAAGTCTTTCCCACAAGGCTTAAAATTTGGGATCCTCATACTTCTCATCCCTAATCTAGATCAAAAGTGTAGACTCCACCAAAACTGATATGAGATTTATCTACTCCTAACAATCCTAAAAAAACATGCATATTGGGTAGAAAAAGTCATCATTTTCCACACAACATGAGACTTGTGAACTACCAGAGTCTATGTTTTTCAACTTAGAGCATCATAAAAATGATTTCCCTTTCCTGTCCTATTTACTAGATTAATGTCAAATGACTGTATATATTAAACCCATATCCACTATCATAGATTCAAATATCACAATGAAAATATATACTTTAATCACTTTTGATCATTATACACCTTAAATTGTTAACCCAAAAGGTAATTTCTCAAACACTTAAAGTCATAAACCACTACAGATAACTCAAGGTCATGTGTAGGGTAATTCTGTTCACATGGTCTCCACTTTTAAGACCCGTACACAACAAATCGATCTCCCTACATCAACACCACTCCACGTTCAATCCTAGAAGATTCAAAAAAGCTCCATATACTCCACCCCTAGCTCAGGTAGGATCATGATTTTATTATTTTTAAATTGATTCTTCAACTCTTGGAATTTATTCTCACATGATCCAGACCATTAAAGCTTAACTCCCTTCATTTTTAATCTCGAAATAGGTGATTCCAAGCCCAAAAAGTACTGGATTTACCTATGATAATATATTGTTAGTATTTGAAAACTATGGATATCAAAAAAAATAGGATGTTCCCAAGATACAATTGCCTGCACCTTCTTTGGTTCCACTAACATGTCTTCCTCCAAAATGATGTGACTTGAGAGGTGTACGTAGTAAAACTTGAATTGACACTTAGATATCTTGGCATATATAAAATTCTATCTCAGTGTACATATGATGGTGTCAAGATATTGGGAATGATCTTCATGGGTCTTGGATAACACCAAGATGTCATCCAAGAATACTATCACAAACTGATCTATGTACGGGTGGAATATTGTATTCATTGAGGACATAAACAATATAGGAGAATTCGTTAACACAAATGACATCATGAAGAACTCATAAAGGTCATACCTACTTGTGAATGTAGTCAGAGGTATATCAGAAGGATGAACTCTCAAATGATGATACTTTGATCTCAAGTAGATATTGGAAAAGACACCAAATCCACTCAACTAGTCAAAGAGATCATTGATACATGGAAGTGGATACCAATTCTTCACTATCATCTAGTTCAACTTATGATATTTGAAATATAAGTGAAAACTCTCATCATCCTTCTTATAAAACAAAATTGGAGAAAACCCAAAGTGACATACTGAGATGTAAAAAACCCCTTATCCATAAACTCTTCTAGTTGAGACTTGAGATCTTGAATCCCATTTTGTGTCATTCTAAATGGTTTTATAGAAATTGGATTAGCTCCTGATATGATCTCAATAGAAAATTCAACATATCTCTTTAGTGAAAGTCCTGATAACTCTTCAGGAAACACATCCCAAAACTCATCCACTAAAGGTGGAAGGAAACCATGATTTACACCCCTGTCATCCAGCAAAAAAAAACTAAAAACATGGGTAGTGATCTACACATTTTTTGATAAAATGGACTTTCATGGATAGTATAGATATCCAACTCTCTATTATAGATGTAATTGTCACCCTTAAGAGATGTAAAAGTCACTATATTGTGGTAAAAATATATGTGGGATTAGTATACTACTAACCTGTTAATACAAAAAAAATATGTCAAAGCCTAACATATCCAAAATGTAGAGATCCCCAAGAAAATGATACCCCCCCATCCTCGAGATAACACCCCTTTCACAAATAGATGTCCCTCAATTGTTCGCCCAATATTGTATCTATCATCATTACCCCACTCAGAAACTCCACTACCAGGCTCAAACCATTCATAGGTTGTGAATACATAAAATAATGAGTGGAACCAGTATCAAATAAAGAACTATCTAGCATATAATATATAAGTATTTTACCTATAACTATCGCAAGTTCTAATTAGCTATCCACCAGAATAGGTATAACTACATGCATTTGTCCCGCCCCTCTTGTAGTTTGAGTCCCCTAAGCTACCCCACTCTGCTAATACAGTCACTCTTTATTAGAAGCACCTCATCCACTACCTCAACCACAATGGACAAAAGAACTATAACTGTCAGACTAATATGGGGTTGATGATCCCCTTACAGCGCTCTGATTTTTCATGGATCCTCTATCAGTACCCATTTTTCATGGTTTCTTGCAAAACCATTATAGATATACCATTATTCTGCAGGCTCAAAACTCTATCTATGGCTGGTGGAACTATATTTGAAAGTAACCCAGCCTACCACACTAGTGACAGGTCACCTAAGAAAGGTCTTATGTAACTGATCCATCCCCCTAGCCACATAGTTTTACACTACTTTTTTCAACATTATCATAGTGATGCTTCCTACCCTCATAAGATTTACCTTCTGATCATCCTGAAAAAACCATATTTCATCTACTATAAGACTCTTTCAGGTTCCCCTCATAAATTAGAGCCTCATTCCCCACTTTATAAAACTATTTCAATTGAAAATTTTAACCAAGGAATTAATTTCACATTTAATACCATCCTAAAACTGTTTTTCTGTAGTAGACTCATCTCCTTCCGATGTTGGAGAAAGCAACTAGAAATCTATAAAGCATCCAACATAGTCCATAATGGACATAATCCCACAAACCAACCTCATAAACTGATCTCTTCTTTACTTCCTGAGTATCTTAGGGTAAAATTGCTCTCAGAACTTCTTCTGAATTTCCTTCCACTCTAGAGTCTCCAGTTTTCCATCCCAAGTCTAGATGACCCTCCAATGCTTTGCTTGACCATGTAACATATAAATTGAAAATATGATTCTCTTAGAAGTATGAGTCTTCATGTGGTTAAATATATTCTATAGAGACTCAATCCATAACTCATATACCTCAGGACCAACCTCAACGGTAAATGTTGGTGGGTACTGCAACTGAAAGTCCCATGTTAGGTAAAATATACTCTTCACTACTCACCATGGGTCTCCTTCCATAAACTGCATGAAGTGAGAAAAGTTCTCATGGAACTACTCGTGGACATCCTCACCTATCATTATTCGTGCCTTGGGTTCCATTACTAGAGGCACATTTCAAACCACGTCCTCATGTATTCTTATCAATAAGAATCATTGAGGAGGCATAACTATATAATTCCAAACACACGTCTTAGGACATGTTCACAACATTAAATAATTTAACAATAGTTTTTAACATAAATATAATACAATTCATTCCCTATTTCCCACCACATGGTCAAAACTAAGGCACTGTCACAACCCTTAACCATCTAATATCTAGGTCATGGTTAACAAGGGTAAACACATTCTCATTATTCATAATTCTCATTAGAAAATAATTTTTCCAAATTTTGATTCATTCAAAAAACATTATTAATATTTGGAATCTATTTCATTTGAAACACCAAAGAAAAGAAAATAATTTTCATTTAAACAACTTACACAAAACCCATCTTTTCCCATGGATTCAAAAAATGATGCATGTCACATAATAACCCTGAGATTCTAGAATGATGTATGAATACTAAAATCTCATGTCATACTAGGGAATAATTCAAATCTCATAAAATATCAAAAATAATAATAACATCACAGAACAAGTACATTACTCAAGGTGAAATATCATCCAACCAAAATATAAAACACCAATAACAGCAATCCAACACCGGGTACGTGGATATTACCCCAGTGCATGGGTTAGATTATCCTATACACAATCTCTAACCAAGTCCCAACTCAACATATTCTCCATTCTAAATTTCCCAAATATTAATAAAAAATAAAATAAAACAAAACCTGTCTGATACTACTTTGTAACATATCGACCTGAGTGCCACACACTAGTGCTCTGAGCCTATCATTTACATGACCTCAAGTATGCCTCCCCATATTCTAGAGGCTACCAACTAGAAGTGGTTGTATAATATTCAATAAGGGGGGATTATACCCCCTCTATCAAAGTAGTAAAACAATATAAATAAATAATAATTACCAAATTATGTAACTAATAACCAAAAAATCTAATATCACGTGATAACCAAAACAAGAAATACAATATCCAAAATTAAACAATAGATATGTCATGCCAAATACATTTCATGTGTCAATATGAAAAACCAAAAATATATAAAGGCACTAAAAACTCCCAAGAGGGTCCAAAATCACATCTGGTTCTCTCATCCAGGCTTCATACCAAACCATCAATCTAACATAGGACTCTTTCTGTAATCGTGTCTTCCAAACATGAAGTCTATTTAGGTATCGATCAGGAAGCCCGAGTAGGGTGTGATTATAACTTATTAGTCCACCACCAATTTTTTCTAAAAAAATATCTAGTCATTAATAGTGTATGTAGCTGTATAAAGAATAAAATTCAAGAGAAAAAGTAAACAGTTTACATTTCTAGTAATTCTTTATTTAACTATATAAACCCTTGAGTTCCTGAGGATACCCACACCATCAAAACCTTCTTTAGCCCAAGCCATAGTCTAAGATTTCCCCAAGGGATATCACATATCATAATACCATGAATATAATTTATCATATCAATTAAATTCATATTAAAGACAGTTGGAACCATAGTCCAATGCCAATATTTTGGGCCTAGAACGCCATGGCTAAAACCCTATGGGTATTTGAAGCATCAGTTCATGTCCTACAACTTGTTTATCATTATAAAATTTTTAAGCATTAGTATATGTCCCACAAACATATATGATTCAATAAAATATGGGAATTTGAAGCATCATTCCATGTCCCATACATGTATACCCCAAAATCACATGAATCATAACAATGCATGTGTCACAATTTCATAAACATCAAGGTTAGTCATCATTAACTTTCTTTTAAAACGTTCTCATCATGGGTTACCAACTCAATTATCAATTCAATATTTGTTAATAACATTAATCACAGGAACTAATATAACCAATTTACTATTAAACCATTTATCAATATTTAATCATCTAACCTATTAACCCACATAGGTTTATCCATCAATCTCATAATCCTCGATTTCAATTAATTCAGAATCATAATAATTGAACAATTTCAAAATCATAATTTCCAATCAATTTCCCAATCACAATATTCCATTAATTGATTAACCAATTTATTAATCCAATTATTCCAATTTCAATTTCCCCAATTTAACCCAAATCATTATACCATGGAAATTAAAATAAATCAATTTAATCATCAAGGTAATCCCCCAATCATGGAAATTGAAATTTCAAAATTACATACACATAATTAAATCAATAATTGGAATTTTCAATTTAGACCACCTACCTTGAGATTGAAGATGAACGCTCACTAACGAAAATCTCAAATTTAAGTCGAAAAACCAAGATCACGATGAATAACTATGACTACATCCAAAACCTAGATCCAAGATCAAAAGAATCAATATCCATAAAACCAAGATATATAACCATATACAATGTAAGGAAACCATCTCTTTTTAGTCTAGATAGAGTGATTATAGAGTGAGGAAACCATACGATATGAGAATCTCTTACTAGGATAGGTGCAGATCTGTCAAGGGACCTTTGATTTGTCAATAAAGGAAGTTTTAAGGCCCTGGAATCCATTCAGTAGCCTCCAAAAACGAAATAAATTGGATTAGGACTAATATAGGGAATTTAGGGATATGAGAAGGGGGCTCAAGAAATTGTTAATTATTTTTTGGGTGTTTAAATTTCCGCACACACGGTTTCCAGTATGGGGTGCACAGTTTCCCCTAACTATGAGCCTAATCATGCACCTCCACCCAGGGGCATGTACGGTCACTAATAAGAGGGTCCATGATTTTCCAAACCATTCAACAATTGTGGAATTCCCCTCAACCTGGGGTTTCATGGTTTTTTGGGGTAGGGTGCATGGTTTGGGAGAACCATGTTCTAACTACGTGCTTCCCAAAACCCTTCCAATATTTTACAATTTCACCCAAAAAAACTCCCCAAGGTAAAACCAAAACAAAATATACTCAAAACAAGGTAAAAATCATACATGTAAATGAGATTGATACGTCTTTATAAAAGGTTCGGATCTTACAGCAAGGGTTTTAGAACATAATCATTGGGACTGATTTCACCCTTTATAAACAAACAGATCAATAAGAGAATAACTAGACTAAAGCAACAATAACTAAACATATATCATAACCAACATCATATAAAAATCATTCCATAATATATCATATACCTCGTTTCTTAATTCAAGGATAAAAAGTCTAAATAATGGGGAAATAAAAAATGCCTATATAAACACCCCAAATGATACACTATCCCAAGATGACTCCACCAGATCTAACACTATGTGGCCAAATATCCTCTAGAAACACCATATGGCAGTAACCAAAAAAATCACATAGGTAGAGACAACAAAAAGTGTAACAATTATAAACTACTAACGAATCATTTACTACTTTATCAATGGAAACCAACCTTAAACAACTCAACACCCACAGGGTTGAGCAAACAAAAAACATAACACTTACCTTAAAAATGGATAACTCCAAGGGAATGACACTACAAGAGATGATAAGGTCTCTATACCTGAGTTACCATAATCTATGGGTAATATAGGACCCCAATCTAAAACACTATCTCAAGGAAAATTAAATAAATCTGGAAAAATAAAGTACTTAATAAACCGATGGAAACACCCATAATAATTACCTCATTACTTCCCTAAATTAACTCGACCCTACATCAATAAGAAACAAACCTTAAAAAATTTCACATCATAGGAAAACACTGGAGGCTTTGAAAGAAGACAAACAAACAATAAGGAAAGTTCTCAAGTTCAAAACCATAATCACACACAATTATATATATAATCCAACAAACCGTAAGGATTAAAAATCCAAAACATACAATAGAAGTTAAGAAATATGGTCCCATTTGGATTAAATAAAACAACCTCTTGAAAATAAGCTTTTCAGGCATTATCCCCATTTCTAAACCACTGAAAGAGGACCATTTTCCAAAGCCTCATAAAAAATCTACACTTCTTTTTTCCCTGTTCAAATGTTTTCCCAAAAACAAGTCAATGAGATGCACTTTTCATTTCTAAAACCACTTTCCAAATAATTTCCACAAATAAATTTGAATGTGAATTAAATCACTACTCAAACAATGGTAAGAATAATGGAACCAAAAACAAACAATCATGACCTAAAGGGAAAAAAATAAAAATATTCATAACGACAATGATAGGGATAAGTAAAAATCATAACCACTGGTGTCCCATAAAATATATTAAAAAGTGAAGAAAAAAATTAGAGTATTTCATCTTAATACTAAAGAGGGATTTACACTCATCCATTTCACTTAGGAAAATATAAAAAGTGTCCAATGGGCCTTCAAGAAAAGTCTTGGAAATCGAATCTGTTTTCTAACGGTTGAAATCCCACTTCAAACCATTCTTTTATGACTAAACTCTTTAAATAAATTTTGAGAAACCTCTTCCAAATGAGTCTTCACAAACCCAAATAAGAAAACATTCAATTACTAAAGGAAATTTATTTTGAAACCTTTAATGGGATTAAAAACACCATTAAAACTTCACAATAAAACTTAATTCGGGTTAAAACGTTTCAAACACCCCCCCCCCCCCCCACTTCAAAATGATTTTCCAAACAATGAAGAATCACTTTTCACTTTAAACCACCGCTTAAATCACTCATTAAAACCCATTATAAGTTGAAACCCATATGTATAATTTCATTTAATAACTCAAATGTGGTCAAAACCCCATTTGAAAACCAATCCACCCAACACTCAAGGACTGAACAATAATATTTGGTTATTTTAAAACTACCAAAAAATAGAGGTGAAACTTAACCCCTACCCATATTTAAATGATAAATGAGGTTAGAATTCATCATATTACAACAAATAACATCACGAAAACATTAAGGGATCCTCCAAATCCACCAAAATTTAAAGAAATGTCGAGAATAGAAAATTCCATTCATGTCAATAAAGAAAATCAAAACATAGAGGAGAACTCCTAGGAACAACAATCTCTCTTAAGCTAGGACTCTTATAAGATTCAAATAAAAACAAACACAATACATGAGACCAACCACTGATCCTCCAAAAAAATTGGTTCCATAACCAAGATAACCAAACAAAATAATTTTTCAAAACATCTCTTGAAAAAAATCAATCTTCTTTCAATATATCATTTAAAAACATAATTGTTTCCCATCACCTTTTCGAAATAACTAAACACATTACCAAGACCTATTGATCCAAAATTAATTTAAAAGGGTTCAATACCCTTATTCATTCATATAATCACAAATATTTTGATAAAAAATAAATCTTATACTCTATTCCAAAAAAAATCTCATCTTACCTCAAAACTAGAAATCATTATAACATTATACGAACCCTAAAATTGGCTTCCCAGAAACTCTTAAGAATCAATCCCCCTTTTCCTTACTGAAAATAACTTCAAATATTCATTTTAAAATAACCCAGCTTGTGGAAAACACTTTCATAAACCAACTCCTAAAACATTCCACTTTAAGGATCAAATCCATCATTAATTTCCACTTTTTGAACTAAAATGATTTTTTATTCAAAACACCATCTTTCTCTTCGTATAAAAATAAAAAACACAGGTTTTTTAATGAAAAAAAACATAAATACTTTCATATTTCCAAAAAATTGGTTTTCAAAAAAACTTATTAAATTCCTCCCACAAAGTAAGGCCCCTAAACTTCAAAAAAATCACACCATCACCTATCTCAAATAAATACACACTCACCCGTAATTTACATGAAATTTCCAAATAAAACTCTCATATAGTTTAATATGCTAATGGAATATTCCATTATAATCCATTCCTGAAGCAATGGAGAAAAAATAACAATTCTTGAGGAGAAATTTCACTATTTACAGTTTGGCTGCATAGATTGGTAAACTATGCACCAACCATGCCACAAGAACTATCGTGGTTGTAGAGCCATGTCACATGGAAACTTCATGGTTTACCAAAATTTTTGTTCTAATAAATAAACCATGGTTCATTCATCAATTTCACCTCCAAAACAGAAACTAACCTCCAAAATCCCTAATGTATTTGATAGGGATCAATGAATCATATTAACACATCAAATATCAATCAAAAAATCTAAACCCAAATATAATAACAAGAATCAATCCAAATGTATAGATTGAAGCATGAGGTTCAATTCAACAAAGATCTTTTCAGGCCCTTTCCTGCACACTCCACCTGAGCCCTAATGACAATCCTAGTCCTTGGATTACACAAACACATCCCAAATAACAAAGATTAGGCCTATTATTCCATTTTGTAATGAACCAACCTGGTATGTTCCTTCATCACGCTCTCGAGTCGGTCCAAAAAATACACAAGGCACATTCTCAATCATCCTAGGTGGGAAACTAGTTCCAAGTTCTCGGAACATTATCATTGGGAATAATTTCACCCTTGAAAAATAAATAGTTCAATAACAAAAAATCTAATGAAACACAACAATGATTAAACATATATAATAACTGACATCATATTCAAATCGTGCAATGGAATATCATATACATAGAATCACAAGTCAAAGATAAAAACACAAAATAATGGGAAAACATCCAAAAAAAGATCTATACATACACCCAAACAGATACATTACCCCAAAATAACTCCACATAATCCAGCTTCATGAGACAACATTTCCTCTACAAGCATCGGATGGTGGTAACCAAAAAAATCACTCAAGTGGATATTTCCCTGGCCTTTTTTAGTCCTTAAAAACAAAATCTATATAAGCCCAAAAGTATATCTTGGATGTGTGGAACAAATCCCTGTAGGATACACCCATGAATTTATTTAAGTCTTTTTAAAACTATGAAAACAAATAAGGCTCATTTGAAAATTAACTTTTCAAAAACAAGTTCACATTCTAAAATAAGATCGCTTGAAAAAAAACATTTTTATATCCCTTTGGTTATTCTAAAAATCAAACCATCATTTGAAACCACGGAAATAGATAGTTTTTTTCCAAAACATTTGGGAATATGGATCAATGTAAATAAACAGTTCCTACTAAAAAACATGTAAACACACACCCCAATATGGTAGAAATAAGAGCATAAAAACAACCATTGTTACTTTAATAATTAATAGGAAATTAGTATTTGTATAATCTTAAGCTTCCGAATTTTAATAAAACTAGTTTTCATATAAATAATGGGAACGAAAACATTTCACAACAAAATCGTAAATAAATTCGAAAAGATTACAAGGGATAGCATAAATACACAGGGAACTAACATCAGGAAATATAGTATATAAAATCAATCAGTAATATGTAATGTGAACCATGGGAGATAACCATAACGGTCTAGTGTGACTTCATCTAAAATAAAGTTTCTTTGCTAGCTAGGTATACGTAACATGTTAGGAAACTATCATAGTATTATCAGGACATCCATAAGATCTCTCTCGATGTCTTGGCTATAATTTTTGTAACACCCCAAGATTCCATGGTATATTTCCCTTTAAATAATGCAATAGCTTCCATTGTACGGAACTTCGAGATTCTAACACACTGTGACCAATAAAACAAGCCGTTATGAATAGTAATACCCACATTTTAAAATATTATAAATTTTATTTTTCAAAATGGACTTTATTTTTGAATTTTTAATATCAAAATTAGATTACGGTGAATTTTTGATATTTTTATGAAAACTTTCAATTTTTGATGAATAGTGAACAACACTGCCTTATTGGTTAAAACCTTCTTTTTATTTAAATAATTATTTATTATATTTAAATTTATTTTACATCAAAATAGATACATAATACCTATATAATTTCAATGTAATTCATTGGATTCATTTTATAATAAAATTAGATATATAAAAATTTTATTGCACTTTTTACCGTCTTTTACCCACCTCCTAGTCGCATTTGAAAATTTGCATAAAATATAATTTTACTGCTTCTGTGATTGGAATTTCAAAAATCCAACAGACACGGTTGACATTATTAATTAAAATGTGTTTCAATAATATTAAAATACTTTTGGTGAATAGTATCTTTTTACCTTTATTTACCACAATTAAAAGTAAATAGGGTAATTAAGGGTAAAAATGATATTATAATTACCCTAACACAGGTCCTAATTATATTGGATAAGTGTAATTCGGCCAAAAACATTCTTACGAATAAAATATGATCCTCTTTAGTCCACTTGGATAACATTATGACATTTATTATTATTTTATTTAAAGAAGAGTTAAAATAGTTAAATTCAAAATTTAATAACTAAACCATTTTTAATATTGGGTTATAAATAAAATAAATTAGACTATAAAAATTCATTAGAAATATAAAAAGATTTCCTAAATAATGGTATTTTATTTATAATTTTTAGACATTAAATAATTTAATTTATTTATGACACAATGATGATGCAATAATTTCCTTATCTATGAAAGATTAAAATAATTGATATTATAAATTTCCAAATAAATATAATTTGAGACTTTTGATGAATTACATTAATTTTTTAGGTTAATATGACATGTTATGGTTAATTAAATAATTTTTTTCAATGTAATCATGATGTTATGATTTTTACAAAAACCCAATACTAAATAGTGTCAAAATTGACCTAATTATGTTTTTAAAACAAATACTATATTATTAATTGATATAACATTTCTAAAAATATAAGGTTTATCCAAACGACTTATATAAGGTTATATATATTAATAATGAACCACATGGGGTTTTCTTGAAATTTTATAGTAATTTTATTAACCATGTAATATAAAAATACAAAGAGATTTGGTATATGTTAAACAACTTAACTAAGAGTTAAATTTAAACAATAAGGTTAATATGATGACCTAAACCTGTATAAAAACTATTAGTTGAAAGTATTTTGACCCATCCACACCTAATCCTTGAAATAATTCATTTTTGAGCCATTATAAACTGAAATTTATTTTTTTATAAAATAATATTTCAAGCTTTTCCTAAAGTGACCCTCACCTCTCTTATAAAAGGGTACTTCCCCTTCTCTTAATTTCAAACCTCCAAATCAATTTGGCTTAGCCAAACCCTACCCCAATATCCTACCAACATTTATTCCTTAATCCTAGAGCCCTTCCATTTTTCAGAAAGCCAACCTAAGGAGCCATTTTGATCAAATCGAAAGGAAGAACCTGAAGAAGAGGTAAATATTTCATCACCTCTTTCAAGTTCTTTTCTTCTTCCACTTTCTCTTTCTTTGTGTTTTCCATTATAAAATTATAAATCTAGTATATTATATATATTGTGATGTTATTATATAAATGGTACAACCATATTCATTATTCTATCCATCATATGAATGACAAAGTCAACATGCATGCATACGTACGACTTACCGTCTCCACGCCGTGGGGTAGTTTGTTATTCAAACACTTCATTATTTTTCATGGGTATAATAATTAATATAACTAATTTAAATAATAAATATAAAATGTTAATGATTATGTATATATGATATACCATCCAATTATATATGATTTCACCATTAATATAATGATATTATCGCTCGTGCATATGTATGGATTACCATCTCCACGAACATGATGAGATTCATTCCCCATCGTAATCTTTCTAGAAAAATTTTCATATTATGATTGAAAATAATGTTTATTAACATAATATCATTCTTTATATGAATAAAATACATAATATTCATAAAAAAATGTCTAACGTGACCAATCATATAAAGTAAAATGAATCAGTTAACACCTGAAATGATGATACTACTGAAATATTATTAATAAAGAAATATTAGAGGGTCATATATGATATCATATTTATGTATATAGTTCTTTTATAATTTAATAGAAATTTTTTAACTATTATACCGGATGCTAACTTACCCTCAACCAAGTAAAAGTACAAGGAAAGGGTTAATTTCACAATCTCTTTATTATCCAAGGTTGCTTTTATGTAAGTATCTACTAGGACCTCTTTATCATCCACATACGTGTTTCATTAAAAATGTATTTGAAAACATTTTCTCTATTTACTACACAATGGGTTAAATTCATTTATACCCTTATTTGACCATATGTGTTTTGAAAGTAATCTTTCTGTCCTTTTCTAAACAAGGTACTTTATGACCTTTTTGACAAAATTCTGATAAGAATGTTTTTTTAACTTATACGGCAGGTGCAGCTATTTTTGGCCGTTATAACATCACCGAAGCTTCACTTACAAGATTTTAAGAATATTTTCGAAATATATGTTTTCTTTTATAATTACATTACTTTTAAATTATTTCAAAATAAAAAGAGGTATTTCTCTCAAAAATGTTTGATTTCATCTATGTCAACATTATTTGATGAATTTTAAACCTATTTGAAGTTGATTTATTTATGATAAAAATATTCCATATTATATTGAATATTTTGTGATATATTTTACTGTGTATGAATTATTTTTATACCATTCATCATTTATGGATAATTTATTTACATTTCGTATGCTAGTTTCAATATGAATGTTTATGTTATGTTTAAACCATTTCATATGTAGAATGAATTGGACTTAGTAAGTGATGGGTGGAGCCCGATATCGTTCCTCGATGCATCGGTAGGTCTCATGAGATAGACTACTATCTTGCCACAAGGCCTTGAAAAAAATATTATTTGTAGTCTTGGCACAAGGCCTTGACTATGTGGTTATGAAGTCAGGCATTATGCATTCCCTCATTATGAAAGTGGCTGTTGATATTGCATGTGATTATTTGACAAGTAGAATATCCATGTGAATAAGTAAATGGAATTATTTGATATTATATTTTCTATATTATTCTGAAGTTTAAGTTTAAAATTATTTAGTTTTAGTCTTATACATCGCCTTAAATGTTTATTCTTATTTATGAAAGTTTCCGCTATATTATTATCCTTACTAAGCATCTGAGCTCACCCCTTTCTATCTTTTATTTTTTCCAGGATGTGAAGAACTATTTTATGATTGACTTTTGGGGATAGGCTAAGGATATAAGTGTGTTCAAAAATGGACAAAAAAAATTTATGTTTTTTATTTCATGATGTAATGTAAAACTTATGAATGTATCTTATACTTCCAAGGCTAATAAACTGATCGGCCTTTTGAGACATGATTCTATGTATCATGCCAATGTTATGTAATAATGCAATGACTCTGGGTAACTGGGATCAGGGCGTTACAAAGCGGAAGATCACATGGCCTCCCCACCCAAAGGCTCTGATGGTCCCTTGGAAAAAAAGGAATCTCTAATGGTCTTCATGCCCAAAGGCTCTCATGGTCCCATGGAAACAAATAGAAGCTCTCACAGGATCCATTTAAACCCCAATTTAAATTTCATTTGTTCCCAAAACTTTTAAAAAATCACACACCATGAAAGACCTAAATAAAACAAATTTCAAGTCCTATTTGAAGAAAAAACATTTATTTGATCTATTTCTTTATTCACGTGTGGTTCACTAAAGTGACCCCCCACCCTTTGAAAACACAATTAGACATTAAATTGTAAAAATAATAATGGACAAATAACAAATCATTAAACAATTCAATTGACATTTAATTAAAAAACCAAATGAAACTAATAATTAATGGTAATCTATGGAAAGAGCCCTTAAATAATCTCAGATACTTCATATTTATTCTGAAACTTGTCTACTTCAATTAAAATCAAAAAAATTATGATTAGAGGCACTCACACACCAAATCAACAATAAAAACACCAATCCCTAAAAAACCCTATATTTAGCCAAATGGCATACTATGGTTCCACTTTTCCATTCAAAAGTAATAAAAAAGGTAGAAGATGGGTAACAAAAGAGAATATAAGAAAGATGATTCTTATATTCAAAGGAATGACCTAGGGAGGAAAGAAAACCACAATAGATACAAGAGGATGATCTCCCAAGAACACGTAGAGGTTTTAAACTTTTGGTGAGAAAGATATGGCCAAAAGTAGTTAAATTTGTTGAGGGAAAATGGAAAATTACAAAAAATTTAATTACCTAGATAGGAAACATAATTTTTCGGGATGGTTAGGAAACCAATGCAACAACTACACAAGAAAAATTTATCCACAAATCCAAGGCCACATGATTACCCCTGAGACATGATCCATTTGGTAAATCGTGATCATGTCGTGAAAAATAGAACTATCTCCAAGCTAACTACCTAACATGGTTATTTTCAAGGTTACACTAACCATGTGTCAAGATATTACCTCACAAAAAATAATATTTTTGACCCCCATCACCAGTAAACTCAAATAAAAATCCCATGGGAAAAAATAAAACTCATCTAAGGAAAACTTATGGCCCTGTGTGTGTTATAGAAAGATAGAATTTCACTATGTTAGACCCTTAAATATCACCGATAGTGTTGGGATGGTGTTGTATCATCAGCATATTCTATCTTACTATCAAGGTATGAATAACAGGTTTTATATATCATATCTATAAATGTACATGTTTGATCCTATGCATGTCATTTATTATGGGCTTGTAGATCTAAGGCCTGAAGAATCATAAAAAGAGCGCTCAGTTCATATCGAAGGTCGGAGTAAGAAATAACTTCAATGGAAGACTATAACACTATTCTATATTCTATTGAATCACATATGGATCCTATATGAGACCAAATAGAGAGACACGGATTATTAGGTTCAATGGCCCAAGTTATTTGAGCAAAACCATTGATGGTACTTCTTTGGGATGAGAAGTCATTATTGGGAAATAATTGTAACATATTCTCATTTTTTCAATATATATAATTTTAAAGTGTAACGCCCCGACCCCAGCTACCTAGAGTCGGTGCATTACTTCGTAACATTGGCATGATCACAAAAGATCAAGTCTCGAAAGACCGATTAGTTTAGTAGCCTTGGAAACACTAGATACATTTGTAAACGTTACATTACATCATAAAATGAAAAACTACAATAACAAAGTCTCCATAGTCCACACTCATATCCTCTTCTGACTATCCCTGCAGGTCATTCATAAAATACTTCTTCACATCCTGGAAAATATTAAAACATTGAAAGGGGTGAGCTCAGATGCTCAGTAAGGATAACAATAATGCGGAAGCTTTCATAAATAATCATTAACAATTAAGGCAATGTATAAATAAAACAAAAGCCTTTTAAACATGAACTTCAACATAATATGGCAAAAGTAAAATGAGATAATGCCATTCACTTCTTCACATGGATATTCTACTGGTCGAATAATCACATGCAATAACAATAACCACTTTCATAATGACGGAATGTATAATGCCGGACATTCTGAAACATTTTGTCAAGGCCTCGGCCAAGACATCTAAAATGATTAAGGCCTCGGCCAAAACCATAAATCAAATTGGGAAAGGGCCTCGGCCAATTCCACGTCTAGTTGTCTCATGAGACCTACCGATGCATCGAGGAGCTATAGCGGGCTCCACCCGTCACATATTAAGTCCAATACATTCCTCATATGAATAGGTTTAAACATATCATAAACCATAACATAATTGTATCACATAAAACATGCATAAAGGAAACATAACATTTCCACATTTCAATCACAAGATATCAATACAGCACATTGATATAATAAAAATGTTTTCAAAACCATTTTCAATACCAAAATAAAAGAAAGTTAAAACTTTGTATTTATTTTTCATTAAAAAAAAGATGGCTTATAGAGGAAGCCGAAACTCAAATAATGGTCACGGCGGCGGAGAAGTCGTTGTCGCCGCATAAGTACGGAAAGAAAAACATTCCCTTTTGTCGTTTAGCAAAACGCTTTGTATAAAAAGATTCCTTTTGAATAACCGTAAAAGTCAAAGGGGTTTATACACCGTATAAAAGAAAGTTGTGTATAAAGCCAAATATGCCTCAATGAAAGGAGATTGAGACAAAGTCCTTAAAAGATCATTTTTAAAATAAAATAGATCTATTATGTGTATTCACTATAGGTACACATAAAGAAAGTAAAAATACAAAATAGGACATAATAATATCATGACATAATTTGAAAGTAGGAGATTAACCCAAAGAATGGAAGTTGGGTCAAGAAATTCCCTTACAAAGATCATTTTTAAAATAAAATAGATATATTATGTGTATTAACTATAGGTACACATAATGAAAGTAAAAATACAAAATAAGACATAATAATATAATGACATAATTTGAAAGTAGGAGATTAACCCAAAGAATGGAAATTGGGTTAAGAAGTTCCCTTACCTCGTGTCTGACTTGACTCAACCGTTCTTTAACCTCCTGAATAATAAACTAGAGTTAATATATACCTTATTAAGAACCATTTTCAACTTCATTATCCTTATTATATCACTTATTACAATGATATGAACATTATGTAATTATTTAAGTTAATAATGTTCATTTTGTCGGTATTTGGTTCTTAAGTCAAAAATAGGCTTCTTACACTTACATGTTGTTAATTTGGTCAAAGGTTCATTATATCCAGAATGGTATTCATGATGTAGATATCATATATGTCATATATATCCAGTACATACATTCATTTATAATATTACATCACATTTAGAGGTAAGAAATGAAATGCACCGTTCATGGAGACGGTAAGCCGTACGTACGCATGAACGCTACTTCCATTTCTATTTCATATTTTCTGGAATGGAATCATAATGATATGAGAGTATATTATAATTCAAGTATAATAACATATATAATATCATTAACTTTATCCTTCACACATCCCACATATGGTATTAACGAATCAAATCACTTTCAGGGGGCGGTAGTCCGCGCTTCCTAAAATGAAGATATCGTGTTTTACCCATAATGGAAACCATAAAGGTATGCCCAAAATGAAAAAAACAGAAGCTTAAGGAAAACATAAACATATTATATATCATATATAAAAATAGTGACATCATAATGGCCACCTTTGAAGGTGTTAAATGAGTGTTGAACAATCATCGTTTCGGGAGGCAGAATTTCGCCATCCACGGAAACCTTATGTTCTTTAACCATTTGATGTAGTTGTGTGGAAGTGTAGCTCAAATAAATCTTATAACAACATCCTAGTATATTTAAGATACTGGTGTTGTTACAAAAGAAGTAAATAAAAAGAGTTTAGGGGGTTGGAGAAGCAAAATAAAACAAAAGAACATGAGAGAATGAATTACCTTAAAAAGTGTAACTCCTTTTGAGTTGAGCCTAAAGGCTTCCTTTGAAAGGATTCTGCCCAAAGGTAATCCTCTAGGATGAGGAGAGGGATGTGGAGAGAGCAAATGGGCAGGGGTTGGCCGAGCCAATGGCTTGAAGAGTGTGTGAAATGAGGTAGAGGTGGGGGCCTTTTATAAGAGGAGAGGAAGGGCACTTTTGGAAAGTAAAGGAACATTACATTATTTGAAAATGTGTTTCGGTTTTAAAAGGTCCCACATTGATAGAATTCGTGGATAAGGTGATAAGGCATCGAAATCCACTCATCCAATTGGTTTTGGCCATGTGTAGTTCATAGATTTTATATTACCTTTCCATTTTATTTAAATCGTCAAATAATGATGTCATCGCTGCATCATTATTATGTCATAAATAATTAAATTTATTTAATGTCTAAAAATTATAAAAAAAATACTATGATATAGGAAATCTTTTTATCTTTCCAATGACTATTTATAATCAAAATTTGGACTTGTGTAACCCTACTTAAAAATTGTTTTAGTAAAACACTTTATGTTAGTGTCATTTTCACTTTAACATTAAATAAAAAGTAATTTATGTTATTTCCCAACAAAAGTGGATCCATGGGGTCCCCAAGTTAGGCCATGGCTTGTCTTGGTCGGCCATGACACAACCAATGAGGTTGGGACATGTGTCTAGGTCATTTAATATTATTAAAGTATTATTTATACCTTAAACTACCCTAATTACCACTAATCGCGATTAAGAACTTAATAAGTTACTATTCACCAAAAAATTATTTTTATCCCATTGAACCACATTTTACTTCTTAATGACAACCATGTATGTCGGATTTTTGAAAATCAAATCACAGAAGTGGTAATATTTCATTTAAACGAAAAATTAGTTATTTAACTACCACTTAGTGGTTTCACTATTCATCAAAAATTGAAGTTTTTCAGAATAAGGCCAAAATTTCACCCTAAGCTATAATTGATATTCCGAATTGAAAAATGATGTCTATTTTACAAAATTCCAAACATATTAGTTGCATTAATTAATTTTATAATTAATTCCCGCTGTCACAACAAATAGCGTGTTTTTAAGAAACAATTTATATCAAAAGATTGGCAATTGTTTATGTCCAATTTCAATGTTAAATTAATTCTAATGACCACCATTGGATAAAATGGTAAAAATATATTCTAATTATACTTTAAAACCATCAAATATTATAATTTATCACTATAAATTATTTTGATTAAAAAAGTTGTTTTAAGTATTTTTCACTATTTATAAAATTTTAGAAGTTCTCAGAAAAATACCAAAAATTCAACATAGGCTAATTTCGATATTACGAATACAAAAATGAAGTCCATTTTGACATATAAAATTTATAATATTTCAAAAAGAAGGTATTACTATTCATAACGGCTACTTTGATTAGTCGCGGTGTTTTAGAACTCGAAGTTGCGTACAATGCAAGCTATTGTATTACTGAATGAGAAGCGTATCGTGGAAGCTCGGGGTGTTACATTCTCCCCTCCTTCAATAAATTGCGTCCTCGCAATTTGAAATTTTTCTTGGAAAATACAAGGTTGAAAAGAGAAAATACCTTTGAGGAAAACCCACATCGAAAATAAGGTTAATAAATATATAACATTAAAAGAAAGCAGGATAAGTACAAAGGTCACCCGATATAGCCCATTATAGGATTCTATGAAAATATGGATATGGAGGAGAAACAAACCATCAAGGTCTGATGGGGAGTTATAGAAAACAGGATTAGGAGAAAGTTTAACCACAAGAAAATCACAAACTTGTGATTGGTTAAACGGTCATTGAATCCCTAGTTGGAAAAGTTAACTGACAACATTTTTGTTTTAAGTTACCTTTTATAATGTTGAGGATTTTATTTAGGAGATTTACTAAGAACGTAAGGGAATATACATACTTGTTATGTATACTTTCATTCATTAATGAATTTTTACCACAAACCCATCTTTTACTCCAAATGGTAACAGAACTCAAAAATATTCTATTTATCCTAATTGTATAAGGTACCAAAGGTTAACACATACCATTTAGATTAGTAAAATTATTTTGTAATAACCAGGGACTTCCTGTAGGCTAGTGGTAGGAAATAAAGGCCTGTCGCACTTTGATTGTGGGTTCGATTCCTACAGCTTTGTCTGACGCGACGGTTTATGCCCCACCCTGCAGGTTGTCCTTTTCCTAAAACTATAGTATTATAATACTCCAAAAATAATCTTCATAAATTTTTTAACCTTAAACCATACTATCCAAAAATCAACTTAATCCACTCCAACCTTTATAGTTATCCAAAATACCTCTGTCCAGACTTTCTCTAAAAGGTCTCTTAATTCCAAAATCAATTTATCAGATTCCCCAAACAAAGAAATGTTTCTCTTATTGTCACATACCAAAAATATGATTACCTTAATCATATTAAAACCTTACTGAAATCAAAAAGTAATGCAGTACAATCCATATATATATATTACATTATTCTTATAACCAGAATATAATCCTTGAGTCCAAAAGCACCAATACATTAGTTATTCTGCTTCAACTGTAGTAATAGCATAAGATTGTCCTTGATCCCTTGTCCTTTTCTGAGGTAAGTTTCCTTGACGCTTAGGACATTCATTTGCATAATGACCCATTTCTCTACAATTGTAGCATTCAACTTTGACAGCCTCTTTCTTTCCCTTGCAATCACGTGCCTGGTGACCTTTTTCTCCACATTTATAACAGACTCCCATTCCTTTTAGGCAAGTACCAGGGTGATTCTTCCCACAATTATCACATAATGGAAAATCCTTCTTTCCCTTTTTCCCTTTATCTGTCTCTTGTTCCACCGTTCTCTTCTTCTCTTGCTTTACTTTGTTGTCATAAGACTTAGAGAATTCCTTTTCTGTCTTGATAGCACATGAGACTATATCTTCGTATGTTGAGAAAGATTGTGACACTAGAGCTCGACGGAGAAATGGTTTTAACCCATCAAAGAAACGATCAATCTTACTTCTTGGGTTACGTATATAATCTGCAGCATGCCTCGCTAACCTTGTAAAGTTAGCCTCATACTTTGCGACATTCTCATCCTCCTTTTGTCTCAGACTCAAAAATTGCCTTTCCATATCCGCTCGATGGTCTCGAGGTAAGTATTTTTCTAAGAACAGTTCTTTGAACTCCTGCCATTCCATGTTTGTTAATTCATCATCTTCCTTTGTGTTTTGAATTAGTGACCACCATTGATCGGCATCTCCAGTGAGGCGGTAAACTGCCATGACAACCTTCTCCCTTTCACTACTCCCCAAGGCATGGAATATTTTCTCTAAGGAATTTATCCATTGCTCAGCTACTGTAGGATTTGTACTCCCATTGAAGGTTGGCGGTTGTTGCCTCATGAAACGGTCTAGCATTGATCCTCCACGTTGCGGATCAGGGTGCTCCATACGAGTAAGGTTGTTATTCATAACCTGCGTGAGTTGTCCCAGTATGGTAATAAGTTGATCAGCACCAGTTGTATCTTCAGGTCCACAATAATTATCTTGAGCAGGAGGGCAATCCCTACACGGAGTTCGTGCATTGATACAGTTTCCATTCCTTCTACTAGGCGCCATTTCTAAACAATGGCATAAACTAGATTAGTTTATGAATCAAAATACATAATTCCATACTTGTAAAATACTTAACATAAATTGAACTATTTATGGATATAATCCATAATCATAAAAAAGGTTTTATTTGAGGAAGTATATACTCATAACCGTTCATAGTGGTTTGTAAAGAAAATGAGAATTATCCTAAGCATATCCCCCGGGAGTGTCGTAACCAAGAGTGCAGCAAGGCCCGTTGTCGTGCACCAGTTCCCGTTCGAGTCTAGCTCAAAGCGGTGTGTTCGGGTTTTACCCCTAGGTACATCTGTGCCAGAGCCGCCTCTACCTGCTCGTATCCAGACAGGGATGTATTTCTCGGAAAACTCACAAAATCTCTACAATAACAAAATTCTAGGAAGTTCTTCTATACTAATCCTCAAAGTCTATCTTTGGGCTATGTGCTCTAATCAGAGTTTATCTAAATCTAGCTTCCAAGGTTAGTACTAAACTGCCTCTGATACCAACTGTAACGCCCCGACCCCAGCTACCTAGAGTCGGTGCATTACTTCGTAACATTGGCATGATCACAAAAGATCAAGTCTCGAAAGACCGATTAGTTTAGTAGCCTTGGAAACACTAGATACATTTGTAAACGTTACATTACATCATAAAATGAAAAACTACAATAACAAAGTCTCCATAGTCCACACTCATATCCTCTTCTGACTATCCCTGCAGGTCATTCATAAAATACTTCTTCACATCCTGGAAAATATTAAAACATTGAAAGGGGTGAGCTCAGATGCTCAGTAAGGATAACAATAATGCGGAAGCTTTCATAAATAATCATTAACAATTAAGGCAATGTATAAATAAAACAAAATCCTTTTAAACATGAACTTCAACATAATATGGCAAAAGTAAAATGAGATAATGCCATTCACTTCTTCACATGGATATTCTACTGGTCGAATAATCACATGCAATAACAATAACCACTTTCATAATGACGGAATGTATAATGCCGGACATTCTGAAACATTTTGTCAAGGCCTCGGCCAAGACATCTAAAATGATTAAGGCCTCGGCCAAAACCATAAATCAAATTGGGAAAGGGCCTCGGCCAATTCCACGTCTAGTTGTCTCATGAGACCTACCGATGCATCGAGGAGCTATAGCGGGCTCCACCCGTCACATATTAAGTCCAATACATTCCTCATATGAATAGGTTTAAACATATCATAAACCATAACATAATTGTATCACATAAAACATGCATAAAGGAAACATAACATTTCCACATTTCAATCACAAGATATCAATACAGCACATTGATATAATAAAAATGTTTTCAAAACCATTTTCAATACCAAAATAAAAGAAAGTTAAAACTTTGTATTTATTTTTCATTAAAAAAAAGATGGCTTATAGAGGAAGCCGAAACTCAAATAATGGTCACGGCGGCGGAGAAGTCGTTGTCGCCGCATAAGTACGGAAAGAAAAACATTCCCTTTTGTCGTTTAGCAAAACGCTTTGTATAAAAAGATTCCTTTTGAATAACCGTAAAAGTCAAAGGGGTTTATACACCGTATAAAAGAAAGTTGTGTATAAAGCCAAATATGCCTCAATGAAAGGAGATTGAGACAAAGTCCTTAAAAGATCATTTTTAAAATAAAATAGATCTATTATGTGTATTCACTATAGGTACACATAAAGAAAGTAAAAATACAAAATAGGACATAATAATATCATGACATAATTTGAAAGTAGGAGATTAACCCAAAGAATGGAAGTTGGGTCAAGAAATTCCCTTACAAAGATCATTTTTAAAATAAAATAGATATATTATGTGTATTAACTATAGGTACACATAATGAAAGTAAAAATACAAAATAAGACATAATAATATAATGACATAATTTGAAAGTAGGAGATTAACCCAAAGAATGGAAATTGGGTTAAGAAGTTCCCTTACCTCGTGTCTGACTTGACTCAACCGTTCTTTAACCTCCTGAATAATAAACTAGAGTTAATATATACCTTATTAAGAACCATTTTCAACTTCATTATCCTTATTATATCACTTATTACAATGATATGAACATTATGTAATTATTTAAGTTAATAATGTTCATTTTGTCGGTATTTGGTTCTTAAGTCAAAAATAGGCTTCTTACACTTACATGTTGTTAATTTGGTCAAAGGTTCATTATATCCAGAATGGTATTCATGATGTAGATATCATATATGTCATATATATCCAGTACATACATTCATTTATAATATTACATCACATTTAGAGGTAAGAAATGAAATGCACCGTTCATGGAGACGGTAAGCCGTACGTACGCATGAACGCTACTTCCATTTCTATTTCATATTTTCTGGAATGGAATCATAATGATATGAGAGTATATTATAATTCCAGTATAATAACATATATAATATCATTAACTTTATCCTTCACACATCCCACATATGGTATTAACGAATCAAATCACTTTCAGGGGGCGGTAGTCCGCGCTTCCTAAAATGAAGATATCGTGTTTTACCCATAATGGAAACCATAAAGGTATGCCCAAAATGAAAAAAACAGAAGCTTAAGGAAAACATAAACATATTATATATCATATATAAAAATAGTGACATCATAATGGCCACCTTTGAAGGTGTTAAATGAGTGTTGAACAATCATCGTTTCGGGAGGCAGAATTTCGCCATCCACGGAAACCTTATGTTCTTTAACCATTTGATGTAGTTGTGTGGAAGTGTAGCTCAAATAAATCTTATAACAACATCCTAGTATATTTAAGATACTGGTGTTGTTACAAAAGAAGTAAATAAAAAGAGTTTAGGGGGTTGGAGAAGCAAAATAAAACAAAAGAACATGAGAGAATGAATTACCTTAAAAAGTGTAACTCCTTTTGAGTTGAGCCTAAAGGCTTCCTTTGAAAGGATTCTGCCCAAAGGGAATCCTCTAGGATGAGGAGAGGGATGTGGAGAGAGCAAATGGGCAGGGGTTGGCCGAGCCAATGGCTTGAAGAGTGTGTGAAATGAGGTAGAGGTGGGGGCCTTTTATAAGAGGAGAGGAAGGGCACTTTTGGAAAGTAAAGGAACATTACATTATTTGAAAATGTGTTTCGGTTTTAAAAGGTCCCACATTGATAGAATTCGTGGATAAGGTGATAAGGCATCGAAATCCACTCATCCAATTGGTTTTGGCCATGTGTAGTTCATAGATTTTATATTACCTTTCCATTTTATTTAAATCGTCAAATAATGATGTCATCGCTGCATCATTATTATGTCATAAATAATTAAATTTATTTAATGTCTAAAAATTATAAAAAAAATACTATGATATAGGAAATCTTTTTATCTTTCCAATGACTATTTATAATCAAAATTTGGACTTGTGTAACCCTACTTAAAAATTGTTTTAGTAAAACACTTTATGTTAGTGTCATTTTCACTTTAACATTAAATAAAAAGTAATTTATGTTATTTCCCAACAAAAGTGGATCCATGGGGTCCCCAAGTTAGGCCATGGCTTGTCTTGGTCGGCCATGACACAACCAATGAGGTTGGGACATGTGTCTAGGTCATTTAATATTATTAAAGTATTATTTATACCTTAAACTACCCTAATTACCACTAATCGCGATTAAGAACTTAATAAGTTACTATTCACCAAAAAATTATTTTTATCCCATTGAACCACATTTTACTTCTTAATGACAACCATGTATGTCGGATTTTTGAAAATCAAATCACAGAAGTGGTAATATTTCATTTAAACGAAAAATTAGTTATTTAACTACCACTTAGTGGTTTCACTATTCATCAAAAATTGAAGTTTTTCAGAATAAGGCCAAAATTTCACCCTAAGCTATAATTGATATTCCGAATTGAAAAATGATGTCTATTTTACAAAATTCCAAACATATTAGTTGCATTAATTAATTTTATAATTAATTCCCGCTGTCACAACAAATAGCGTGTTTTTAAGAAACAATTTATATCAAAAGATTGGCAATTGTTTATGTCCAATTTCAATGTTAAATTAATTCTAATGACCACCATTGGATAAAATGGTAAAAATATATTCTAATTATACTTTAAAACCATCAAATATTATAATTTATCACTATAAATTATTTTGATTAAAAAAGTTGTTTTAAGTATTTTTCACTATTTATAAAATTTTAGAAGTTCTCAGAAAAATACCAAAAATTCAACATAGGCTAATTTCGATATTACGAATACAAAAATGAAGTCCATTTTGACATATAAAATTTATAATATTTCAAAAAGAAGGTATTACTATTCATAACGGCTACTTTGATTAGTCGCGGTGTTTTAGAACTCGAAGTTGCGTACAATGCAAGCTATTGTATTACTGAATGAGAAGCGTATCGTGGAAGCTCGGGGTGTTACATTCTCCCCTCCTTCAATAAATTGCGTCCTCGCAATTTGAAATTTTTCTTGGAAAATACAAGGTTGAAAAGAGAAAATACCTTTGAGGAAAACCCACATCGAAAATAAGGTTAATAAATATATAACATTAAAAGAAAGCAGGATAAGTACAAAGGTCACCCGATATAGCCCATTATAGGATTCTATGAAAATATGGATATGGAGGAGAAACAAACCATCAAGGTCTGATGGGGAGTTATAGAAAACAGGATTAGGAGAAAGTTTAACCACAAGAAAATCACAAACTTGTGATTGGTTAAACGGTCATTGAATCCCTAGTTGGAAAAGTTAACTGACAACATTTTTGTTTTAAGTTACCTTTTATAATGTTGAGGATTTTATTTAGGAGATTTACTAAGAACGTAAGGGAATATACATACTTGTTATGTATACTTTCATTCATTAATGAATTTTTACCACAAACCCATCTTTTACTCCAAATGGTAACAGAACTCAAAAATATTCTATTTATCCTAATTGTATAAGGTACCAAAGGTTAACACATACCATTTAGATTAGTAAAATTATTTTGTAATAACCAGGGACTTCCTGTAGGCTAGTGGTAGGAAATAAAGGCCTGTCGCACTTTGATTGTGGGTTCGATTCCTACAGCTTTGTCTGACGCGACGGTTTATGCCCCACCCTGCAGGTTGTCCTTTTCCTAAAACTATAGTATTATAATACTCCAAAAATAATCTTCATAAATTTTTTAACCTTAAACCATACTATCCAAAAATCAACTTAATCCACTCCAACCTTTATAGTTATCCAAAATACCTCTGTCCAGACTTTCTCTAAAAGGTCTCTTAATTCCAAAATCAATTTATCAGATTCCCCAAACAAAGAAATGTTTCTCTTATTGTCACATACCAAAAATATGATTACCTTAATCATATTAAAACCTTACTGAAATCAAAAAGTAATGCAGTACAATCCATATATATATATTACATTATTCTTATAACCAGAATATAATCCTTGAGTCCAAAAGCACCAATACATTAGTTATTCTGCTTCAACTGTAGTAATAGCATAAGATTGTCCTTGATCCCTTGTCCTTTTCTGAGGTAAGTTTCCTTGACGCTTAGGACATTCATTTGCATAATGACCCATTTCTCTACAATTGTAGCATTCAACTTTGACAGCCTCTTTCTTTCCCTTGCAATCACGTGCCTGGTGACCTTTTTCTCCACATTTATAACAGACTCCCATTCCTTTTAGGCAAGTACCAGGGTGATTCTTCCCACAATTATCACATAATGGAAAATCCTTCTTTCCCTTTTTCCCTTTATCTGTCTCTTGTTCCACCGTTCTCTTCTTCTCTTGCTTTACTTTGTTGTCATAAGACTTAGAGAATTCCTTTTCTGTCTTGATAGCACATGAGACTATATCTTCGTATGTTGAGAAAGATTGTGACACTAGAGCTCGACGGAGAAATGGTTTTAACCCATCAAAGAAACGATCAATCTTACTTCTTGGGTTACGTATATAATCTGCAGCATGCCTCGCTAACCTTGTAAAGTTAGCCTCATACTTTGCGACATTCTCATCCTCCTTTTGTCTCAGACTCAAAAATTGCCTTTCCATATCCGCTCGATGGTCTCGAGGTAAGTATTTTTCTAAGAACAGTTCTTTGAACTCCTGCCATTCCATGTTTGTTAATTCATCATCTTCCTTTGTGTTTTGAATTAGTGACCACCATTGATCGGCATCTCCAGTGAGGCGGTAAACTGCCATGACAACCTTCTCCCTTTCACTACTCCCCAAGGCATGGAATATTTTCTCTAAGGAATTTATCCATTGCTCAGCTACTGTAGGATTTGTACTCCCATTGAAGGTTGGCGGTTGTTGCCTCATGAAACGGTCTAGCATTGATCCTCCACGTTGCGGATCAGGGTGCTCCATACGAGTAAGGTTGTTATTCATAACCTGCGTGAGTTGTCCCAGTATGGTAATAAGTTGATCAGCACCAGTTGTATCTTCAGGTCCACAATAATTATCTTGAGCAGGAGGGCAATCCCTACACGGAGTTCGTGCATTGATACAGTTTCCATTCCTTCTACTAGGCGCCATTTCTAAACAATGGCATAAACTAGATTAGTTTATGAATCAAAATACATAATTCCATACTTGTAAAATACTTAACATAAATTGAACTATTTATGGATATAATCCATAATCATAAAAAAGGTTTTATTTGAGGAAGTATATACTCATAACCGTTCATAGTGGTTTGTAAAGAAAATGAGAATTATCCTAAGCATATCCCCCGGGAGTGTCGTAACCAAGAGTGCAGCAAGGCCCGTTGTCGTGCACCAGTTCCCGTTCGAGTCTAGCTCAAAGCGGTGTGTTCGGGTTTTACCCCTAGGTACATCTGTGCCAGAGCCGCCTCTACCTGCTCGTATCCAGACAGGGATGTATTGCTCGGAAAACTCACAAAATCTCTACAATAACAAAATTCTAGGAAGTTCTTCTATACTAATCCTCAAAGTCTATCTTTGGGCTATGTGCTCTAATCAGAGTTTATCTAAATCTAGCTTCCAAGGTTAGTACTAAACTGCCTCTGATACCAACTGTAACGCCCCGACCCCAGCTACCTAGAGTCGGTGCATTACTTCGTAACATTGGCATGATCACAAAAGATCAAGTCTCGAAAGACCGATTAGTTTAGTAGCCTTGGAAACACTAGATACATTTGTAAACGTTACATTACATCATAAAATGAAAAACTACAATAACAAAGTCTCCATAGTCCACACTCATATCCTCTTCTGACTATCCCTGCAGGTCATTCATAAAATACTTCTTCACATCCTGGAAAATATTAAAACATTGAAAGGGGTGAGCTCAGATGCTCAGTAAGGATAACAATAATGCGGAAGCTTTCATAAATAATCATTAACAATTAAGGCAATGTATAAATAAAACAAAAGCCTTTTAAACATGAACTTCAACATAATATGGCAAAAGTAAAATGAGATAATGCCATTCACTTCTTCACATGGATATTCTACTGGTCGAATAATCACATGCAATAACAATAACCACTTTCATAATGACGGAATGTATAATGCCGGACATTCTGAAACATTTTGTCAAGGCCTCGGCCAAGACATCTAAAATGATTAAGGCCTCGGCCAAAACCATAAATCAAATTGGGAAAGGGCCTCGGCCAATTCCACGTCTAGTTGTCTCATGAGACCTACCGATGCATCGAGGAGCTATAGCGGGCTCCACCCGTCACATATTAAGTCCAATACATTCCTCATATGAATAGGTTTAAACATATCATAAACCATAACATAATTGTATCACATAAAACATGCATAAAGGAAACATAACATTTCCACATTTCAATCACAAGATATCAATACAGCACATTGATATAATAAAAATGTTTTCAAAACCATTTTCAATACCAAAATAAAAGAAAGTTAAAACTTTGTATTTATTTTTCATTAAAAAAAAGATGGCTTATAGAGGAAGCCGAAACTCAAATAATGGTCACGGCGGCGGAGAAGTCGTTGTCGCCGCATAAGTACGGAAAGAAAAACATTCCCTTTTGTCGTTTAGCAAAACGCTTTGTATAAAAAGATTCCTTTTGAATAACCGTAAAAGTCAAAGGGGTTTATACACCGTATAAAAGAAAGTTGTGTATAAAGCCAAATATGCCTCAATGAAAGGAGATTGAGACAAAGTCCTTAAAAGATCATTTTTAAAATAAAATAGATCTATTATGTGTATTCACTATAGGTACACATAAAGAAAGTAAAAATACAAAATAGGACATAATAATATCATGACATAATTTGAAAGTAGGAGATTAACCCAAAGAATGGAAGTTGGGTCAAGAAATTCCCTTACAAAGATCATTTTTAAAATAAAATAGATATATTATGTGTATTAACTATAGGTACACATAATGAAAGTAAAAATACAAAATAAGACATAATAATATAATGACATAATTTGAAAGTAGGAGATTAACCCAAAGAATGGAAATTGGGTTAAGAAGTTCCCTTACCTCGTGTCTGACTTGACTCAACCGTTCTTTAACCTCCTGAATAATAAACTAGAGTTAATATATACCTTATTAAGAACCATTTTCAACTTCATTATCCTTATTATATCACTTATTACAATGATATGAACATTATGTAATTATTTAAGTTAATAATGTTCATTTTGTCGGTATTTGGTTCTTAAGTCAAAAATAGGCTTCTTACACTTACATGTTGTTAATTTGGTCAAAGGTTCATTATATCCAGAATGGTATTCATGATGTAGATATCATATATGTCATATATATCCAGTACATACATTCATTTATAATATTACATCACATTTAGAGGTAAGAAATGAAATGCACCGTTCATGGAGACGGTAAGCCGTACGTACGCATGAACGCTACTTCCATTTCTATTTCATATTTTCTGGAATGGAATCATAATGATATGAGAGTATATTATAATTCCAGTATAATAACATATATAATATCATTAACTTTATCCTTCACACATCCCACATATGGTATTAACGAATCAAATCACTTTCAGGGGGCGGTAGTCCGCGCTTCCTAAAATGAAGATATCGTGTTTTACCCATAATGGAAACCATAAAGGTATGCCCAAAATGAAAAAAACAGAAGCTTAAGGAAAACATAAACATATTATATATCATATATAAAAATAGTGACATCATAATGGCCACCTTTGAAGGTGTTAAATGAGTGTTGAACAATCATCGTTTCGGGAGGCAGAATTTCGCCATCCACGGAAACCTTATGTTCTTTAACCATTTGATGTAGTTGTGTGGAAGTGTAGCTCAAATAAATCTTATAACAACATCCTAGTATATTTAAGATACTGGTGTTGTTACAAAAGAAGTAAATAAAAAGAGTTTAGGGGGTTGGAGAAGCAAAATAAAACAAAAGAACATGAGAGAATGAATTACCTTAAAAAGTGTAACTCCTTTTGAGTTGAGCCTAAAGGCTTCCTTTGAAAGGATTCTGCCCAAAGGGAATCCTCTAGGATGAGGAGAGGGATGTGGAGAGAGAAAATGGGCAGGGGTTGGCCGAGCCAATGGCTTGAAGAGTGTGTGAAATGAGGTAGAGGTGGGGGCCTTTTATAAGAGGAGAGGAAGGGCACTTTTGGAAAGTAAAGGAACATTACATTATTTGAAAATGTGTTTCGGTTTTAAAAGGTCCCACATTGATAGAATTCGTGGATAAGGTGATAAGGCATCGAAATCCACTCATCCAATTGGTTTTGGCCATGTGTAGTTCATAGATTTTATATTACCTTTCCATTTTATTTAAATCGTCAAATAATGATGTCATCGCTGCATCATTATTATGTCATAAATAATTAAATTTATTTAATGTCTAAAAATTATAAAAAAAATACTATGATATATGAAATCTTTTTATCTTTCCAATGACTATTTATAATCAAAATTTGGACTTGTGTAACCCTACTTAAAAATTGTTTTAGTAAAACACTTTATGTTAGTGTCATTTTCACTTTAACATTAAATAAAAAGTAATTTATGTTATTTCCCAACAAAAGTGGATCCATGGGGTCCCCAAGTTAGGCCATGGCTTGTCTTGGTCGGCCATGACACAACCAATGAGGTTGGGACATGTGTCTAGGTCATTTAATATTATTAAAGTATTATTTATACCTTAAACTACCCTAATTACCACTAATCGCGATTAAGAACTTAATAAGTTACTATTCACCAAAAAATTATTTTTATCCCATTGAACCACATTTTACTTCTTAATGACAACCATGTATGTCGGATTTTTGAAAATCAAATCACAGAAGTGGTAATATTTCATTTAAACGAAAAATTAGTTATTTAACTACCACTTAGTGGTTTCACTATTCATCAAAAATTGAAGTTTTTCAGAATAAGGCCAAAATTTCACCCTAAGCTATAATTGATATTCCGAATTGAAAAATGATGTCTATTTTACAAAATTCCAAACATATTAGTTGAATTAATTAATTTTATAATTAATTCCCGCTGTCACAACAAATAGCGTGTTTTTAAGAAACAATTTATATCAAAAGATTGGCAATTGTTTATGTCCAATTTCAATGTTAAATTAATTCTAATGACCACCATTGGATAAAATGGTAAAAATATATTCTAATTATACTTTAAAACCATCAAATATTATAATTTATCACTATAAATTATTTTGATTAAAAAAGTTGTTTTAAGTATTTTTCACTATTTATAAAATTTTAGAAGTTCTCAGAAAAATACCAAAAATTCAACATAGGCTAATTTCGATATTACGAATACAAAAATGAAGTCCATTTTGACATATAAAATTTATAATATTTCAAAAAGAAGGTATTACTATTCATAACGGCTACTTTGATTAGTCGCGGTGTTTTAGAACTCGAAGTTGCGTACAATGCAAGCTATTGTATTACTGAATGAGAAGCGTATCGTGGAAGCTCGGGGTGTTACATAAAGTTTATAAAATTATCTATTATATTTTTGTAACACCCCAATATTTCATAGTACGTTATCTCATTAATGTAATTAATAGCTTACGCTGCACGCAACACCGAGTTCGAGCGCACCACAACTTACTAAACTAAACGTTCAAAAAGAGGTTATGAATAGTATTAACTACATTTTGAATTTTCTATACTCTATATAATTTTAACATCCATATAATATGGTTCTTAGACATAATATAGGAAAAAATTCATTTATTTCAGATAAAAGAATTATTTTTCAAAAAATGAAATTTTACCACCTTTTAATGGAGAACAATTTTTAAAACCAATATTTAACACTTTTATAAATTTAATTTAATGTAATTAAAGGCTTATTTAGAATAGGGACATAAAAATTTAGTTTGGAGAAATTTTTTGTACTTTTCTGATAACTTTCAATTTTTGATGAATAGTGACAAACAATGCGTTATTTTTTAAAAATGACTTTTTATTTAAATAATTAATTATTTTATTTAAATTTATTTTAGGTCAAAATAGATACATAATACCTATACATGTTCAATTTAATTCATTGGAGTCATTTTATAATAATATTAGATATATAAAATTTTATTGAACTTTTTACCGTCTTTTACACACCTCCTAGGAGGATTTGAAAATTCGCAATTTTACCACTTTCGTGAGCGTAATTTCAAAACTCCAAGAGACACGGTTGATATTAGTAATAAAAATTTGGTTCAATAAGATGAAAATTATTTTTGGTAAGTAATAACTTTTTACTTTTATTTACCACAGTTAAAAGTAAATATGGTAATTAAGGGTAAAAATGATATTATTATTACCCTAACACATTTCCTAATTCTTTTGGATCAATTTAATTCGACCAAAAACAACCTTAGGAATAAAATATTACCCCCTTTGGTCCACTTGGATAAGATTAGGACATTTATTATTTTTTTATTTAAGGAAGAGTTAAAAGAGTAAAATTCAATGTTTAATAACAAAACCATTTTTAATATAGGGTTATACATAAGATAAATTCAACTATAAATATTCATTAGAAATAAAACCACATTTCATACATAATGAAATTTTATATATAATTTTTAGACATTAAATAATTTAATTTATTTATGACACAATGATGATGCAGTAATTACCTTATTAGTGAAAGAATAAAATAATTGATATTGTAAATATCCAAATAAATGTAAATTGAGACTTATGATGAATTAAACTAATTTAATTGGTTAATATGAAATTTTAGTGTTGGTTAAATAAATTTAATTCAAAATGATAAATTTTTTATGGCTTTCAAAAAAATCAAATACTAAATAGTGTCAAAATTGACATAATTGAGTTTTTAAAACAAATATTATATTATTAATTGATATTCTATTCCTAAAAATCTAAGGTTCAGACAAAGGGATTAAATAATATTATATATGTCATTAATTAACCACTTTAGGTTCTCTTGGTATTTTATATTAATTTTATTATCCATATAATATAAAAATACGAAGAGACATGGTAAATGTCAAACTATTTAACTAAGAGTTAAATATAAAATAGAAGGTTGATATGGTGACCCAAACCTGTCTAAAAGAAATTGGTTGAGTGTTTTTAGAACTATCCCTCCCTTATAATTTAAATAATTAATTTTTGAGCAATTAAAAACCGAAAATTATTTTATTATAAAATAATATTCCAAGCTTTTCCTAAAGTGACCCTCACCTCTCTTATAAAAGGGCGATTCCCCTTCTCTTAATTTTACACCTCCAAATCCTTTTGGCATGGACAAACCCTACCCAAATATCCTACCAAATTTCCTCCCTTAATTCTAGAGTCCTTCCTATATTCATAAAGCCATCCTAAGGAACCCTTTTGATCAAATCAAAAGGAATAACCTGGAGAAGAGGTAAATATTTCATCACCTCTTTCAAGTTCTTTTCTTCTTCCACTTCCTCGTTATTTGTTGTTTACATTCTAAAACAATAACTTCAGTATATTATATATAACATAATGTTATTATAAAAATTTTATTACCATATTCATTATTCTATCCATCCTATAAATGACAAAGTCACCATACGTGTGTACGTACGGCTTACCGTCCCCACGTCGTGGTGTAGTTTGTTATTCAAACACTTCATTATTTGGATGGGTATAATAATGAGTATAACTAATTTTAATAATAAATATAACGTGTTAATTATTCTGTATATATGATATATCATCTAATTACATACAATGTTTTCATCAATATAATGATATTGTCGCTTGTGCGTATGTACGGATTATCGTCTCCACGACGCGATAAGATTTATTTCCACATTCACCACTCAACGATGATTATAAAATATATGTCATTAATAAGTTTTTAATATATTAAATAATAATTATACTTGATATATATATATATACTTACAGATATATTATTCAATTAGTTCTATTAAATACGATATGAAAACAGAAACAACGTTTATGCGTATGTAGGGCATACCGCCTCCATAAACTGTGTTTTCCATTTCATATATATGTCTATTATAAATATTTATATTCTAAATATATATGATATATAAATCATGTTTTATATTCTGAAATTATTTAAATCATTCTTTAAGTGGTAAAATCAAGAGTAACAAGTTAAAACATGTACGATAAAGAAAGCGATTATTACCTGAAATGTTAATTTAACATGGAAATTATTATTAATTAGGTAGTATAAAGTAATAAATGAATCATGTATGATATAATAAATATTAATATGGTTGGGTTATAATTTAATAACATACTCTATTATTTATTCATGAGGTTAAATGTTCCCTCGACTAAAAGAAACTGCAAGGTAAGGGTTAATTTCATAATCTCTTTATTATCCGTGGTTGTTTTTACGTAAGTATCTACTGGGACCTATTTATCATCCACATATATATTTATTAAAAATTTATTCCAAAACATTTTTATTATTTACTAGAATATGGTTTAAATACAATTATACCGTTTTTTACTTTTTATAAAATGGTTTGAAAGGAATCATTCCATCTTTTTCCAAACAAAGTACTTTATGACCTTTTCGACAAAAATAAGGTAAGAATGCTTTTTTAACTTATATAGTGGGTGTGGTTGTTTTATGTCATTATAACATCGTAAAATCTTCCCTTATAATATTATAATAATATTTTCAAAATAAATTTTTTCTTTTATAATTATATGTCTTTAAAATGATTTCAAAATAGAAAGAGATATTTCTCTAAAAAACGTTTTCTTGCATCTATGTCAACAACCTTTGATGGATTTTAAGATTATTTGAAGTTGATTTATTATGATACAAAACTTCCATATTTTATTGAAGGTATTTTGATATGTTTTACTGTGGATGTGTCATTTTTACACCATTCATGGTTTATTAATAAAGTATTGACATTTCATATTCTAGTTTTAATACGAATGTTTATGTTATGTTTAAACCTTTTAATATGAGGAATACATTGGAATTAGTAAGTGACGGGTGGAGTCCGATATATCTCCTATATGAATCAATATGTGTAATGGGAAAAACTAGTGTCTTGGCACAAAGCCTTGAAAAAATCTTATTTTTAGTTTTGGCACAAGGCCTTGACTATGTGGTTATGAAGTCTGGCATTATGCATTCCATCATTATGAAAGTCTCTATTCATATTGCTTGTGATTATTTGACTAATAGAATATCCATGTGAATAAGTAAATCGAAATATTTTATTTTATCATTTCCATATTATGCTAAAGTTTACGTTTAAAAGGATTTTGTTTTATTCTTATATATTTTCTTAAATGTTTATGCTTTTTATGAAAGTTTCGGCTATATTGTTATCCTTAATGAGCATCTGAGCTCACCCCTTTCTATGTTTTCTTTTTTCCAAGATGTGAAGAATTATTTGATGGTTGACCTGCAGGGATAGGCTAAGGATATAATTGTGTTCAAAATGGGACAAAAATTTTGTTAATATTTTTATTTAATGATGTAATGTAACATTCATGTATGTAATCAATTTTCCAAGACTGATAAACTGATAAGTCTTTTGGGACTTGATTCCTTGTAATTATGCCAATGTATTAAAATAATTCACCAACTTTGGGTAACTGGGGTTGGGGAATTGTAGTTTGTATCAAAGGAAGTTTAGTAACAACCTTGGAAAAATATTTTGATAAACTCTGATTAGAGAACATTACCCTAAGATAGACTTTGAGGATTAGTATATAACAACTTATTAGAATTTTGGTTCTGTAGAGATTTTGTGAGTTTTACAAGAAGTACATCCTTGTCTAGATATGATCAGTTTGAGGCGGCTCTAGCACATATGTATCAATGGGTAAAACCCGAAAACACCACTTTGAGCTAGACTTGAACGTGAACTGGTGCACAAAAAAGGGTCTTACTGCACTCTTGGTTACAACACTCATGGGGGATATGCTTAGGATAATTCACCTTTTCATTACAAGACATTATGAAGGATTTAAGAGTAAATACTTCCTCAAAGAAAACATTTTTTTATTATATATTATGTTCAAATCTTTTCAATTTACATTAGGTATTTTACATGTTCGGAATTATACATTGTGATTCATAAACTATCCTAGTGTATGCCATTATTTTGAATTGGTGCCTAGTATATGGAATAGTAACTCCCACAATATGCATGATCCAAAGAGTAAGAAAGATCATATCTTTTATGGTATTAATCCAACATTTAGAAAGGAAATAGTCTCCCATGTATTATCATCATATGAAGAAATAGTATCATGTGTTAAAAAGATAAGAAAAAAATTCTCTGAATCTTATGGCTTTAAAGGGAATCCAGAGAAGATAAGGATGGTAGAAAAAAAGATGGATAAAGGGAATAAGGGAAAGAAGGACTTTCCCATATGTGATAACTATGGAAAGAATCACCTTTGTAAATGCTTTAGGGTAATGGTAGTTTATTATAAGTGTGGAGAAAAAGGACACCAAGTACGTGATTGTAAGGGTTAGAAAAAGGATTCAAATGTATAATGCTTCATCTACAAGGAGTTGGGACACTACGTAAAGCAATTTCCAAATCATCAATGTATACCCCAAATGCCACTATTGTATAATAATCAAGTTGTGATACTACCGAAGATGAAGAGTAATGATTATATTTCTTATGTTTTTATTAAAGTATTGTGTCATTTGAGTATTGTATTAATGATGTAAATTTTATAATAATTATAGAGTATAAAAGTATTGTAATGCAGTATCATTTCATTAAGGACATGATATTGTGAGGAACCAAGAGAAGTGACTCAATGGAAAGTTAAACTTTTTGGAAAATACATGGTTGAAGGAGAGACAAAACATTAATATGTTCCATATATTGAGGTAGTGATTTTGGAATAATATATGATTTGTTTAGATAAATTATATTGGATATTTTTTACTACCTTGAAACTGATTAATGATTTGAGTTTACAAAATTTTTGGATAGAAGTAGTATATCCAGTATTATATAAGGAATAAAGGAGCATTAATGAAATAAATAAGGTTTAATGGTAATTCAAGGTGTTATGGTGTTTTAAAATATTACATGATGAATGTGTTCGCATGTTATTATGTGGCAAAAAGGATCTTCGTTGTGTTTACCTTGCATATAAATTTTGGACTGTGAGTTTGGACAGAAGTATTTTGGATAAGTCTAAAGGTTGGCTTAGATTAAGTTTGACATTGGATACTATTGTTAAGGTTAAATCATTTCTTGATATTATTTTTGGATTGTTATAAAAAGGATAACCTAGAGGTCGGATGACAACCCGTCATGTCTCGCAAGGCCGCGAGACTTGAATCTGCAACCGAAGGGTGACAAGGCTGGATCACCTACCACATGCATACGTGATGTCTTAGTTTGTATAACGTAGTTTTTTTAAATATCCTGAAAAATGAATTATAAATTCATTATTTTTGGAACCCATTATGATTAGTATAAATAGAATATTTTTGAATTCAATTATCTTTTGGGTGTGAAAGATGATTTTGTGGTAGGAATTAGTTGAAGGATGAAACTATAATTTTCAAGTATATATATATATTTCCTTTTATTCTATGAATAAATTAATTCTTAAACTTTAGGGAAGTGATCTTAAATCCAAAAAAGTGTTATCATAATACCATATGTTTTTTTTAATCGATGATATTTTACAACTTCTTAGATTGAAGGCTTTAAGGCACTCAATTTTACACTTATTTGTGATTGATGACCTCAATGACTCCCTATAAATATTTACATTTTTCCTCCAATTATGTGTCTCTAATTTCCACCAATTTTCTCCTAATCAAGATCATAATTTGGTGGTGAATGTTTCATTTCTCTTCCCCTCTTATTAAGGCTAAATTTTATTAAACCAATTTCCGATGTGGCTTTTCCACAAAGGTATTTTTCTATTTTTAACCTATAATTTTCGAAGAAACATTTTTAATTGTGAGGATGAAATTTATTGAAGAATGGGAGAATTTAACACCACATGATTTCATAGTATGTTTTCTCATTAAAGTAATTTAATATCTTGCCCTACACGCAACACCGAGTTTGAGTGCACCATAACTTACTAAACTAACCGTTCAAAAAGTGGTTGTGAATACTATTAAATGCATTTTGAATCTTATATAATATATATAATTTTAAAATCAATATTATGTGTTTCATATAAATAATATAAGAAAAATTAATTTTTTCAGATAAAATAAGTATTTTTCAAAAAATGTAATTTGACACCCTTTTAATGGTGAACCCTTTATTGTTTAAAAATGACTTTTTATTTAAATAACTAATTATTTTATTTAAATTTATTTTAGGTAAAAATAGATACATAATACCTATATATGTTCAATATAATTCATTGGATTCATTTTTTAATAATATTATATATATATAAATTTATTGAAATTTTTACCGTCTTTTACCCACCTCCTAGGAGTATTTGCAAATTCACAATTTTAGAGCTTTTGTGAGTGGAATTTCAAAAACCCAAAAGATTCGGTTGATATTAGTAAGAAAAATTTGGTTGAATAAGATGAAAATAATTTCTATTGAATATTAACTTTTTACTTTTATCTACCACGGTTAAATGTAAATTGGGTATTTAAGTATAAAAATTATATTATTATTACCCTAACGCAAGTCCTAATTCTATTGGATAAATGTAATTCGACCAAAAAAACCTTAGTAATAAAATATGACCTCCTTTGTTTCACTAGGATAAGATTAGGACATTTATTATTATTTTAATTAAAGAAGAGTTAAAAGAGTTAAATTCAATGTTTAATAACTAAACCATTTTTAATATAGGGTTATACATAAGATAAATTCAACTATAAATATTCATTATAAATATAACAAAATTTCATACATAATTGTATTTTATTTATAATTTTTATACATTAAATAATTTAATTTATTTATGGTACAATGATGATGCAGTAATTACCTTATTAGTGAAATATTAAAATAATTGATATTATAAATATTCAAATAAATGTAGATTGATACTTCTGATGAATTAAACTAATTTTATAGGTTAATATTAAATGTTAGAGTTGGTTAAATAAATTTTATTCAATGTGCTAAAGTTTTTATGGCTTTCAAAAAAATCAAATACTAAATAGTGTCAAAATTGATATAATTGAGTTTTTAAAACAAATATTATACTATTAATTGATAATCTATTCCTAAAAATATATGGTTTAGTAAAGGGGCTTAAATAATTTTATATATGTCATTAATGAACCACTTGAGGTTCTCTTCGTAGTTTAAATTAAGTTTATTCATCATATAAAATAAAAATACAAAGAGACATGGTAATTTTCAAACTATTTAACTAAGAGTTAAATCTAAAATATAAGGTTAATATGGTGATCCAAACCTGTAAAAAACCTATTGGTTGAGTGGTTTTAGACCTATACCCACCTTATACTTTAAATAATTCATTTTGTAGACATTATAAACCGAAAATAGTTTTATTATAAAATAATATTTCAATATTTTCCTAAAGTGTCCCTCACCTCTCATATAAAAGGTCACTTCCCCTTATCTTAATTTCAAACCACAAAATCCCTTTGGATCGGGAAACCCAGCCCAAATAACCTCCCAAATTTTCTACCTTAATACTATAGTCCTTCCTTTGGTCAGTAAGGAAACCAAAGGATCCCTTTTAGTCAAATCAAAAGGAAGAACCTGAAGAAGAGGTAAATATTTTATCACCTCTTTCAAGTTTTTTCTTCTTCCACTTCCTCTTAATTTGGTGTTTCCATTCTAAAATAATAACTCCAGTATATTCTAAGTAATTTAATGTTATTATAAAAATTTTATGACCATATTCATTATTCTATCCATCCTATAAATGACAAAGTCACCATACGTGCGTGCGTATGGCTTACTGTCACCACGCCGTGGTGTAGTTTGTTTTTAAAACACATCTTTATTTGTAAGGGTATAATAATTAGTATATCTAATTTGAATAATAAATATAAAAATTTAATGATTTTTTATATAAGATATACCATTCAGTTACATATGATTTTTCCATCAATATAATGATATTTTCGCTTGTGCATACGTACGGATTACTGTCTCCACAACGCGATGAGATTCATTTCCACGTTCACCATTCAATGATGATTATAAAATATATGTCATTAATAAGTATGTAATATATTAAATAATAATGATACTGGATATATATATATATGTACTTAAATATATCTTATTCACTTAATTCTGTTCAATACGATATGAAAACAGAAATAGTGTTTATGTGTACGTAAGGTCTACCATCTCCATAAATTGTGTTTTTCATTTAATATATATGTCTATTATACATATTTATATTCTAAATATATATTCTATATAAATCATGTTTTATATTATGGAAGTATTTAAACCATGCTCTAAGTGATACAATCAAGAGTAACAAGTTAAAACACGTAAGATAAAGAAAGCGATTATTATCCGAAATGTTAATTTAACATGGAAATTATTATTAAATGAGTAGTATAAAGTCATAAATGAATCATGTATGGTTTCATAAATATTAATATGGTTATGGAATATTTTAATAGAATATTTTGGTCTTTATACAGGAGTTTAAACGTAACGTCAACTAAAGGAAAGTGCAAGGTCAGGGTTAATTTCACAATCTCTTTATTATCCGAGGTTGTTTTTACATAAGTATCTACTGGGAACTCTTTATCATCCACATCCATGTTTCTAAATAATGTATTCCAAATCATTTTTACTATTTACTATACTATGGGTTAAAGTCATTTATATCCTTCTTTGAATTTTTATAAAATGGTTTTAAAGGAATCTTTCCATCGTTTTCCAAATAAAGTACTTTATGACCATTTTGACAAAATTAAGATAAGAATGTTTTTTTAACTTATACGGTGGGTGCGTCTATTTTCCTACACTATAAAATTGTCAAAGCTTCCCTTACAAGATTATAAGAATATTTTCAAAATAAATGTTTTCTTTCATAATTATGTGAATTTTAAATGATTTCAAAATCGAAAGTGATGTTTATCTAAAAAAAATTTGATTTCATCGATGTTAAAATCCTTTGATGGATTTTAAGCTTTTTTGAAGTTGATTTATTATAATACAAAAATTAAATGTTGTGTTAAAGGTATTGTGATATGTTTGACTATAGATGTGTTATATTTACAAAATTCATGTTTTATGGATAAATTATTGACATTTTGTATGCTAGTTTTAATACAAATGTTTATGTTATGTTTAAACCTTTTCATATGAAGAATGCATTGGACTTAGTAAGTGACGGGTGGAGCTTTCTATAGCTCCTCAATGAATCGGTAGGTCTCATGAGGCAAACTACCATCTTGGAACAAGGCCTTGACAAAATTGTATTTGTAGTCTTGGCATAAGGACTTGAATATGTGGTTATGAAGTCTGGAATTAGGCATTCCATCATTATGAAATTGGATATTGATATTACATGTGATTATTCAACTAGTTGAATATCCATGTGAATAAGTAAATGGAATTATTTGATTTTATCTTTTCCATATTGTGGTAATTTTTATGTTTAAAAGGCATTTGTTTTAGTCTTATACATTGCCTTAAATGTTTATGATTATTTATGAAAATTTCTGCTATATTGTTATCCTTACTGAGCCTCGGAGCTCACCCCTTTATATGTTTATTTTTTCCAGGATGTGAAGAAGTATTTTATGGTTGACCTATAGGGATAGGCTAAGGATAAAAGTTCATTCTAAAGGGGACAAAATGTTTTTGATGTTTTTATTTCATAATGTAATGTAATTCCCATGTATGTAATCTATTTTCCAAGACTACTAAAGTGTTCGGTCTTCCGGGACTTGATTCCTTGTAATCATGATAATGTATTAAAATAATTCACCGACTCTGGATAACTGGGGTCGGGGCATTAAAATTTTGGTTAAAATATTATATGTTTTATAATGATTTTGGTTTTTGGGTAAATGGTTTTGGGTATAAAGTTGGATAATTGGTTTATTGTATCAGTTTTGTATTGTATGGAAAACAGCCTCTGACTAGATAGTGGAACACACCATTCAACTTTTGTAGTTACAGTAGGTCGTATGGTTATAGCACACCCTACCTTCTAACTAGGGGGTTCCACCAGCCAACTAATGCATCCAATCTGAGGGGTCATTTAATACACCTAGTGAGTTTTAAATATATGTTTTTTCACCAATATTAACACCCACATACAGCCCCCTTGAGAATATTTTGAATTTGATAAGTCCTTATTAGTCTCTAATTATCTCCAATATATATCCACTTGATTCATTAACCTTTGAATAATATATTGGAGTTTTACTGGTAAGTTCTCCTTAGATATATTCTATTTTCCTATTCTTCTTTATGAAATCAGTATATAACTATGGTGGATTTTTTCCTTGATGATCTGGTGATGAATTCCTTCTTCATAGATTGATGTGTAATCTATAATGTTGACATTTTTAGATGGAAAAAATTAGATTTAACTTCTACAATGAGTTTTAAATGGGTTACGGTTATTAAATCATTTTGTTATACCTTTTCTTGATGAAGGAATGATGAAATTACCATAATCCATTGATTATTTCTTGGTAGATTGGTTGTGACATTGATTTCTTAATGATGATCCCCTGTTCAAATATAAACCCCCAAGAAAAGTGATTTTTATGTGTATTTATTAATATAATGATCATCATGAGATCTTATTAATTCTTCAACATCCTTATATTGATGGATTACCGATGGTTTGCTGATCGTTGGTTGGAGCGAAGGGTTTATTTTAAAATCAATGACTAATTAATGATCTATTATTTGATCAATAATTAATTTTAGTGTATTGGAATACCTTCCTTAAATATACTTAAAAATTTGATTTCATTAATAGACACCATAAGGTATGTGATCCTAAAAAAAATTATTGACTTAGGATTCCCTCGATTGTCCTTTATAAATTTTCATCAAGATGAATTGTAAGTAGAGCTAGAAATCATTGACCTAATAGTCATTCATTATGGGTGTATGATGTGTTTATTCTTTTAATAGATTTCATTATCACTTCCCTATGTATAGATAATGAAAATTATTGATTTTCTCACGCCTTATATGTCCCATGTCACCCCCTATCTTGCATTGATCACTAGTTTTCAGTGTTCCTCCCATCAACCTTATGAACTGGCCAACCCATCACTGGTGGTTGAACTCCTTTTCTTGTATTCTAACCCCACCCCCCACTATCTACTCAAACACATATTCACATTTAAATTTATGATTAGATATTGACACCATCACACTTACCAGTGAACATAGAAACTTGCTAACTTATTCACATTTATTATTATGAGTATAGCTTAACATAATCACACTCACCCTTTTTGAACCTATAGAATAAATAACATATTTACATAAAAATTATATATCATTATATATAATATTTTACCAAATGCATTGGTGTTAAATATAGGTATTACACATCTCATAAAACAGAAATTTGTTTTCCACTTGAAAATCTAACATTCAATATCTCATAAAGAACCCATATCTACTGAAGAAAATAAATTCACAATGAAGAAGGGAACCATGTTATCAAGGAACAATATTATAGTAACTAAAACCAACATTAATAGTTACACTAATAAAATAATAATAAAGCGGATGTAATCAATGTAATAATTTAATCCTCTATATAGAACCACCAATCAAGGAAAAAAATGCCATGGGATACACCCTAGGTATTAGTCTGTGGAATTACAAAATAATACTATAACAACATAGACCAACATATGATAGATGTTTCATCCAACAATAACACAATCCACATAATTAAACCATACATAACTCATCATAATGGAACCTTCTCACTAGTCGTGTCTTAAATACCACTAGGGTGGCATAGAATTGTGTGTACAATCTATGGTATCATGAATAAAAATCTCCAACCAAGAAACCCAAGTAACCATAAACAAACTGTTGTGAAAAAATACCTCAAGGCATCATTGAAGTATTTTTGAGATGATTTTGTTTGTTGAAAAAGTGAACATCTATGTTGTGATTGTTGAAGATCAGATCATCAAAATATGGCAAAAGGATAAGGGTCGCACAAGTATTGGTGTGGTCGTGCAGGTTACTTGTGCGCTGTGAAGAGACTTGCGCACCGATACGTTGGATGCCTGAGAACTTGTGCGCCTATTGTTTTTCAAGATCAAAAGATCGAAATATGGCAAAGGAAAGAGGGTCGCATAGGTTTTTGGTTTGGTCGCGCAAGTGACTTTGAGAGGAAGAGACTTGCGCGCCGAGACTTGCGCGCCGAGGGGATACTTGTGCGCCGTCACGCAGGCTGTTCAAATGACTATAAATACTGGACCACCCCTCTTAATTTTTAACGGATTTCAACAATTTGAAAAATCAGAGCTCATGTCGCGCAGGTGTGGTGGTCGTGCAAGTGGTGGTGTGTCGCGCAGGTGGGACTTGCACGCCAGATTTGAAGAAGGGTGATTGTTGTTAGTTGTGTGCCAATATTGTTTTGGGCATAAATGGAAGTGAGTCGCACAAGTTTGGAGTTGAACAATATTGTGTTGCGCAAGTAGTTGAGGAATACTTGTGTGCCAGTTGCGACTTATGCGCCGATACTTGCGCACCGGCTTAGACTTGCGCGCCAAGTGAGGTTGATTTTCCGGCAGTGTTTTCGGGCTGCGTGGAAGCTGGAATTTTTCTCGATACTTTCAGTGTAAAGATAAATTTATCTATAGGTGAAAGTTGGACTTTAACAGAGCATCTACATACAACAGAGGATGTATTCATTAGAGATAATGAAGAGACCTACAAGTCTATAAACTGTGAGTGGATCCCTTCCGGAGCAGTGAGCAAAGGAAGAGGAAGAAGCTGATCCTCTCCACCAGCAGTGAGCCAGAGAGAGAGAAATAGGGAGTGACCCTTGGGAAAGCAGTGAGCTGACCCGAAACTTTGTAAACGTAGTGAGCTTGGGAATAGAAGTGATCTATCTGGAACCTTTGTATCTACAACTAGTGAAGAATAGTGGAATTTGGTACGACCGAAAACTTGTCGGTGTATGCTCCTTGGATGTAGCCTAGTTAGGTTGAACCAAGTAAAAATCTATGTGTCTTCTTAGTTACTTCCCTGTATTTCATTTAACGCATCATCATCAGACAAAGAAGAAAATAAGTGATCATAATAAACACACAAGTGCAAACAAAGTGACCCTTGTAATAAAGAGGTCAAGATCCAGTGGGGCAGGAAGAACTTTGAAAAAGAATATCCATACCCTGATTCACCCCCCGCCCCCTCTTATGGTATACAGGCCCTTATTAGTCCTAACAAAAACAACCATATAGGTAAAAAATAAATCAGGATAATTACCCCAAAAATATGTCTCGCACCTCACCTCTAACACCATCACATATATAATCCCATTTTCACATCATGCATCCATCATATAAACATTCAATAACCCATAATTGGTGAACCAAGTATTAGTGAAATCCTTGATGGTCACATGAGAAATAAATCATTTTCTTTTTAAAGGGAAAATTGGGTCTTTACATGAAAACCAACTTAGTATTTAGAGTCTTACTACCCATTTTAAAAGTCTCTTCATTTCAAGGAATTTGGAATAATTTGAAAAAAAAATCCCTTTTACTTTCCAAAACATTATCTAAGAACATTGGAAATTCCTTTGAAAACCCAGAAAAGGCATAAGACCTAAATTTACTATAAAAAGAATTCAATGACCCTATGAACCTTTTCAAATATGTTTTTAATGAGAAATAATCTAATTTAATAATAGTACATGAAATTCTTATAAAAACCCACTTATGCCCAACCAAGAATTTAAGAAAGAAATATATAATGTCACCCAAGAACCCATACATTACTATACATTAATTGAAAATGTATTTATAAAGTATGCACATTCCATGAATTATAAAATAAAGGAATAAAAAATAAACACCTTCTTTAAACCAAATGGTAGAAAATACACAAAATTTCACCTTCCATGGAAAACACTAAAAATTTTAATGCTTTAAATCCTTATTAAAAATGAATTTTACTTCCTCAGAGAAGGATAAACCTATGGGAAATAGATAATATAATATGTATGGGGAGATAAAAGAGAATGACTGGGAAGAATGCTTTAAATGGAAAAATAATTATTTTCATAAATAATTCTAAAAAACACATAACACAAACTTAAGAAATCATAGAATATTATAATTCTCAGTTTCCAAAATAAATCACACCATAATAACATATAAATTATGACTAAAATTTCACTACCTCGAAAACAATCCTAAGACGACAAATATAAGTGAAAAAAAACCTTTTCACAAAAAAGTTTTAAAACATTGAAGTGAAATTTATATTTATTTATTTTCAACGGAAATATATTAATATTTAAAACATTATTATAAATAGTTCCTAATAAAAAATTATTAAATAGACACAAATGTTTAAAAAATTAGAAGTAAAAATACCTTGAAAATGTTCAATTTTAATAGAATCCTTAATAATTCAAAGACATAATGTATTCATGGGGAATGACCTCTGTAATGTGGTAAATAAGAGACCACTAATTCTTGGTGTTGTTGGTGTGTGAGACCATAAGTTCATTTGGGGAATGATCTATAACCAATAAATGGATGAGTATTGTGGTAATGAAATCCATGTTTGGAAAAAAAATTGGGTGTTAACTCATCATGATAGTTTGTAATTTGAGTAATGATTTGTGTTAGTTCATTAAAATCCTATAAATTGTTTTACTCACTAATAATCCCATGTGAGGATGTGGAGAGTCAAAGTGTAAGAGTCATGATTGGGTAAGTGGATGGGTCCTTGAATTATTAAATTGGGTTCAGTTATGTGATCATGTATGGGAGTTACCAGCAATGATTACGAGTGTCAATATTCAGCTAACAATTAGATATGTTCATGCTTATATTTTGGTAGTGATGGAATTTATTAGTGTATATTGGGAGTGGTGTGTAGTTGAACCTAACTCATAGGTATAGGTGGTTGGTTTTGTGTGTGTAGATAAGTGGTTGAGTTGCACTGGTAGATGATAGATACTCCTATAGGGGTATCGATTAGAGGAGATCAAGAATGAATCAACGATGTCAACCTACAGAGTAGGGCTTGGGTTGTTAGGGGAACATGGTGGTGGGAGTTAGTATGGTTTGTCACTTATTTCATGGGTTGAATCATGTGACAAATCATAATGAAGGTTTATTTAGACATCTACACTTGGGAAAGTAAGAAAACTTGGTATTATTTAGACATTATTTGAGAAACGCATACTATGAATTGTTGATTGGATTAAAATGGTATTGAGAAGGAAGACAGTGCCCAACATTTAATTTTTTTTAATTGTGGTCGTATTCAAGAAAAATTTTGGAATTGAGAGTCTAATTATCGGGCTCATTTGGCCAATATGGTCGAGTAAGACCTCTAGAGACACTTATTAGGTATGATAAGTACTTATAGGGGGAGATTGTAATGTTATAATACTTTCTAGGTGTGTTATTCCTTATCTTAATACTTTATTTTAATTGATTTTTGTTATTATCTCTTAGGTTGAAATCATTCCCATAATTATGTATGTCGATACCCATTTGGTTATCACAAACCCATGGTGAACTAGAATGGGCTTCAAGCCACGTATCAAGCCAACTTGGGTGACATGTCGTGTCGACCCGTGTTAGGTTGTTACATATATTCACTTGAATACTTCCAAGAATGAACATTTTCATCACCATCTGAATCTTGTTCTTTTTTAAAACCAAAGGCTCAATCTTAATCTACTACATGGTCTGATACTCTTTATTATAGATTGTAATTGTTAACCTCAAATATAGCTCACACAAAAAAACATGCTATGTAGAATATCTCATAATAATCATTTTACTAGAACATTCCAACATGAATTTCTCTATCATAGTGTGTTCACAGGAACTCTAATTATACTTAATCATTCATAATGAGATGTCCTATATAGCATGGAAATCTCAAAGTAGGTAGAACCAACAAGGTCTTCCTTATCCACTTCACGAAATCTATAAACTCCCCATGACATGAATAACTCTTACACATTCCCCTCATAGTTTTTCCATTAATACCATTATATAAACAACTATTATATATAAATGGAGTTATCTGTCTTCCCACTAAAAATTTCACCAATATTGATATTCCATCTCCCATAATGGGATAAACTAGTCACCATTAAAACATCATGGATCTTAATTCTCATGGGTACCTCTACATGGTGTGAATTATTCCTCAAGAAACCAAGAATAGACTGATGTAGATTTATCATAGTGAATTAGGGTGTTAGGATGTTACTTATATCCTATATATATAATTTCTATAATTTCTTCCCAAAACCATCCAAAACTCCATAAGCCCTCTCTACGACATCATATTCTCTTTTGGAAGTACCTTACACATTTGTACATGTGACCTTCAAGTATCAATATAAATTTATCCATACTTTTCCACTTCATTTAAAATGTGCCTAGTAAAATTTTATATATACACGGATTATTATGCGTTTTTCATTTTTCTATGATCTCTACTCATGGTGTAACACTTCTACTCATTCCATGGTATTTTATGCAACTTCTGAAATTTATCAAACGAACTCCATTCAACTGAACTACATTATCAAAATTCCAGAATAATTCTTTTTAACATCTTCATCACATTTAATATAATAACTTCCAAAAAATATCAAATACTTCTATTATAATAAATTTCAGAAAAACCATATATCATTCCAAATATCTACTTCTAGAACAACATCCAATAACCAATAATGTGTTTATAATAAATCCAACACCAATAATCAACATGCATTGAAAACAAATTTATCACTATCTGTGATTATAAAAGGCAGTTTTATTACATTTTTTCAAATAAATCCATCACTAACATGTTACCAATAAATCTAATACTAACCTATATCCAATAAATCCAATATTAACACATTTCAAAAAAATTTAACACCAACACCAATTCTTAATTAAATCATGAAAATATCCCCCTGTTAATTATTTGGCACCACTATCATGAATCCAAAACATCATCACATCATACTTCAAACTCCAAATTTAAGTGACCAATAGATTCATGGATTCATCATGATTCCTACTACCCATTTCACAAAAAAAAACTAAAGAAAACCCTCATCATCAAGGAAAAATATAGTCTTTGAAAAATACTCTACCTTATGACAGTCGTGGAAAATGAGAGACACATCGAAGGCGATCCACTAGTGGAGGAGAGTCTTGGTAGAGGAGAACCGTCCGACGAAGCTCAGTTCGTGGTGGAAAAGGTGTCAGCAGTAGAGGAGTCGGTGACCGAGGAGGAGGAGAAGGCAGGAGAGGAGGGAGGAGAGGAGGGCAGAAGGGAGGTAGGAGAGTAGGAGGCAGTGGCAGTGGTAGGGATTGGCTTCTGTGAGAGCTTGAGGGGTGCAATAAACGAGGATAAAGTTAGGGTTTATTTATAAAACTCGGCGACACTTTTATCAGTGCTAGATAAAAAGCATTGATAAAATTATGTTTTATCAGTGCTAAAATTGAAAGTGCCGATAAAACAATCCTTTAATAGCACTTTTTTAGCGATAATAAAGTACCATCTTTATTAGCGCTAAAAAAGTGCTGATAAATGTATGTTTTATCAGCATTATAATTAAAAGCACTGATAAAACATGCCTTCATTAGTGCTTTTTTAGCGTTGATAATGTTGATCTTTACCAATGCTAAAAAAGTGCTAAGAAATGTATGTTTTATTAGCACTTTTTAGTTAGCATAGATAAAACACACCATTTATTCATAATTATAAAATTATAGCCAACATATTTATTACATTTATAATTTTATAAATATATATAATTAATAAATTTATTATAATTTAATAATTTAAATTAAAACTGAATATATAAATATATATATATATTATATTTGTGTATGAATTATAATTATATATATATATATAATTTTATAATCTAAATTATAATTAAAAATATATAAATACAAATTGGTATATTATTTTTATTTTTAATTTCATAAGAATTTAAATATATATATATGTCGTTTTCTGTGTATATTTTCATTAAATACATATATTTATAAATAAATATATTCAAATGGTATTCCAAAATATTATTTATCATTAAGAAGATATTTAGTAATTTAATAATTACTTAAACATATTTATATTTAATTAGTTATATATAATTATAATTATATATAATATATTTAAAAATTATACAATTATATATAACTAAATATTAATATTTTTTAAGTATAATAAATACATTTATTGTTTATTTAAATATATTTATTGTGATTTTAAGTATTTATGAGAAGATAAACCTTTATATATATATAGGAAATGAATGAATACACCAAGTATATATAGTACTATATTAAATATGGCCAATATTACAGGGTAAAAAATAATGAACATATATTCATGAGAATATGAACGTACGCATCAATTGACACATTCATTTAGAAAAATAAATTTATTTAAATATATATATAATAAGTATTTGTATATATATATATATATACTAAAAATTATTTAAATATAATATTATAAACATATAGAATAATAAGTATATTAAAAAGAAATAACTAAAACTAATAAACATAATAAACATAAATGAAACAAAAACATAATAAACATAATAAACATGCATTTTTTATTTAATGTATACATGTAAACTTTATTTTTCAATAAAATTAAAATATTTTTATATAAATTAATAAAATATTATATTAAAACTATTATCAATGCTATTATTAGCAGTGATAAAGTCTCCATTTTATCAGGGCTTTTTGTTTGTACTGATAAAGGGGGAAATTATTAGCGGTAATATCAGTGCTGATAAATAGTATATTTATCATCACTTTTTTCTAGTGCTGAAAAAAAGTCTCCCTTTTATCAACACTGATAAAACCCGAGCTCTTCCCATGCTCGTATTTTTGATAGTTTCAACTCACAAAACAGCTCAAATTCCATCTGAAACATGAAATGACTATTGTTAGCTAATATATAAAAACTACTATTATATATAGATATATATTATATATGATTATAACTAGTAATTTACTATTTCAATATTTATCTCAAAAGTTATCTTCATATATGATGGTGTAAATATCTTCATATTCTACCTCAGTATCATCAATTCACATAAAACTTTAATTTTCATCATCTCTTTTCATTTAAAATTCATTTGATGCATCTGTAATGTCAACGCAACCATCAACCCATAATTGTGGGGTGTCATCATAGATATTCATGTCTCTTCATGGAAAATATGGATTTGGAAAAGTCTCTTGAAAAATTTCAATTCTTTTCACTTCATAAGAACCACATTCACTTTGGATAAACTGATTTTCCTGATATTTTATTTTTATTATGCTCCAGTTATTCACTTAACTCTCTTGAAGTAGAAGAATACTTTTCAAACTAAATTTTATGTTTATCATAGACCAATAAAAATTGTTCATTTACTACAGAAAAGATTTTATATTTAATTTCAACGATTCCATGGTGTGTATACATATGAAAACCTCTCTTAGTATCTAATCAAAGACATTTAAATAGTGTTACATAATTTTTTCCTAGATAACACAATTAAATTATTTCTTTTAGTACATCATAAAATCCAACTTCACTTTCTCTATAATGATACCCCCTCAATAAAACACCATTATTCATTGTTTTTTATTCCCCGTATTTACGTGTAAGAAATCTAAAACTATTCACCACATATGCATTATAATATTTAACCATTTATGATGGTGGGTTACTCAATACACACAATCGATTATCAATTTTATCAATATGTTGAGATACCTAAAAATTTGAAAAATAATTATCAGTAAAATATGTAATAAATTTATTTTATATGTTAAACCATACAGAATTTATTTTATAAGTTTTTAAAACCAGTAGGAAAAATTATTTTTCCAATATTCTTTAAGAACAACTACTGTAATTTATGGAAACTATTTCTTGATATGATTATCATATAGTTTATAAATAAAATACTATTAATTTACATTAAAAAAATATAGAATATGTTATAGGATCCCTCATAGTAAAAATGGTGTCATTTCTTCACATTTGAGAAGAACATATGTATGAACCCTGTGATGTTCATCATCTAAAAGCCATCGTTCATGAATTCCACAAAATTCAAGGTTAGGCTGATTAAAAACTGATAATTTATTATTCATTTCATCATCCAAATTTCTCTCATTATGGACCATGTAGTTATGTTTTGAGGGATATTCAAATTGAAAATAATGTGATCAGAAAAACAAAATTTCCTCCTACAAATAAGCTTCTACAATTTATCCTTCAACTGATGATTTGTTACATACCTTTTTCTTCAATTTCAACATGCATATCTTGAATGGGTACATCCATATAAACTATAGCAGACCTCCAAATTTTACATAATATAGAAAATGTAATACCAAATATTCCATTGAATCAAATAAAGATAACTGTAATATTTTTCTAGTTTACGTAAAATTAAAACAAAATCTTCTTGCAGTTTACATAGTTCAGTGTAGTTTATTTTCTTTACATAAATGTCTTGGAAAAAATATAATATTTCTATTATAGAATCCAAAATCATATAATTCAACAAACATATAAAACCAATTGGTATATGTATTTCCATTATAATATGACATTCATGACTTTTTAATCTATTAATATGACCATTTCTGACACATCTAGCCAAATTGGACATATAACCATCTGGAAGCCTCAAATATGCAATTTACTAGAAAAATAATGAATGATTTTCTTTCAAAACATTATATGACACTTTTTTATTCAATAACTTTTTTATATTTAATTTTCAGTTCAAGTTCAATTCATTTAAAATTTTGGGAAAGATCTAATCGTGCCTTTACATTATCTTTCTTATTACCAGGTGTATCAAAAAACTGTATAAAATATATTATCAAAGAATTTCTTCTCAATATTCCTGGCATCCAACATGTGATGGACCAAAAAATCTTACTAATAATTTAGATCCCAAAAAATTATCCATTTAATCCAATTGTGTTCTTTCCTAAAAACATCTATTTTTTGGTTTATAGTCAGTCCAAAGGTAATGAGAGGTAATAAAGTGACAATGGATTTTAAATCAATACCTATAATCATTGTGATAGGTTCATCTCTTTCGATTGTATCTTTTCTGAAATGATATATTCTCATCTCAAAAGGATGGTCAGTAGGAATAAATCTTTGCTGGAAGTTTAAGAAACAAGGGGTTCTTCCATTTATGAGTATAACAACCTTTTGTCTCTTATATAGTATAGACATGATTTTTGACCATGTGTACCTCAAATAGATAACATTCCATTTGATGGTAAGTCACTAATTTTACACATCAATGCAAATTTCATTCGGAAATCGTTTTTGGCAACAACATCTTACGAAATGACACCATTACTCCACAATAAATTTTAATCATCAATCAATGGCTTTAAATAAACATCAATATTATTTTTCAAATGCCTTGAAATTAGAAAGGTCAAAAATATATATGGATCATTCATCAATATCCAAGGAGGTAAGTTGTATATAGTTATAATGATGGTCTAATAAGAATATTTAAAACCGTAAGAACCAAATGGATAGAAATCCTTAGTAGAAAGATCTGATCACTCATTTCGATCTTCTGAATCAAAAGACGGTTGTACTTGGCCAAAATTATTCCATGAATTTCCATTATCAGGATAGTTTAATCCTTTACCAGATGAAATATATTTTTTTTATGAAATCAATTACATTGTGTTTTGAGACATAAATTAATGCTACAATCTGGGTGTAATCGAGAAATACCTAAATTTTTTTATAGGAATCAATTTAGACTTCCCCAATTGAGGCTCTTTGTACCTCGATTTTCCACAAATAAGAAAATTAACTAATGACTCATTTTAATCTTAATAAAAGATCCAATCATTTGAACATGCATGAATCTTCAGATAACTAAGACCCAAATTATGAGCAAGCCTCTTAATCTCATAGAAATTTATAGGCAATAGATTTACATCAGGTAACAGAGCTTTAACCAAAGATAATTTTTGATCAAACAGCTACTTGAAATTTTGTTATCTAATTTAACAGCCATAAATTTTTCAACCACTTCAAATTTTCTTATCACGAAAACAAGAAATAAGGCATCCCCTATAGAAATTAACAACTCATAAAATTTATATGGTTATAACTATGGAGTTAAATCAATATCTTCCTGAGTTACAGTTTTTTGAAAAGACGGACCATCCATATCATGTAATAAATTTTGAAACTGTGATGGATTTAGAACCAAATTATTAGTGTCTTCTCTAAAAATATGTCCACCATATTGATACCAAAAAACATAATCATTTCGAAAACGAAATGGAAATAGATGACACCATACATTTTCAAATGTTTCAAACCTCCTCAGATCACATTTCTTGGTATGAAACTTAATTTTCACTTCTGAAACAACTTCTTTTTTTGATGATGCAAATGATAAAAAAATCCCCAACACACTCAATATATAGAGGATTTACAGGAGAACTATTTGGATTCCTATAACGATTTATCCAATTGGGATCATGTAACAAATATTATTTCCAACCAACTTTATCCATATTGCTCTAAAAATATAAAATAAATAAATTTTTTATGATTAATTTTATATAAGAAAAAGAATATAAAAAAATTAAAAATTAAAAAAGTCATAATTTACTTTTAGATATTTTCAATTTTATCTATTTTCGGCAAATTTTTACTAATGATTCTTACTTTTTACTATTTTTTGTGATTTAGTGTTTATTTCTACAAATCATTATTAATTAAAACTATTTTTTACTATTTTTTTTCTAATCACCCAATGATTAAAAATTCTATAATTTACTAAAAAAGCTTAAATCATAGATTTTACAATATTCAGGTGATTAAACCAAATTATGTAACCATATCCAAATTTTTCAAAGCACCGATTTCTATCAACCTTGTCCTATCATCGATGTATCTCCTCATACTATTGATTCTGCTTTCTCTGATGTGTCACATCTTGTTTATCTCAGTTCTGGTGACTTAATGAAAATTTTAGACATAGTTGGCATAGATTGGTCAATTCTAATCACCTAGAGATTGGAAATTCTATGAGTTACTAAAAGTTATAAATCATAGATTTTACAATCTCTAGGTGAAGAAACCAATAAATTTCAACCATGTCCAAATTTATCATTACACCAATTTATGTCAACTATGTCATGTCATCGATGTATCTCTTCCTGATGTTGTTGATGTCATCAACGCGTCACATCATATCTATCCCATTATTCGCAACCTAATGACATATTTAGAGATGATTGGCATAAATTGGTCACTTCTAATTTGTGTTAACCATGTATGCACAAATTTATGATTGGCGAAAATTAGTCATTATGGATTTGTGTCAACCAAGTATGTATAAATTTTTTATTTCTCATGGGCTGAAAATTATTACTAATTATTACTATTTATTACTATTTATTACTATTTATTATTTTTCAGTTCCAGCAGTGCTACTATTTATTATTAATATTTACTATTTACTGCTAATTATTACTAATTACTGCTAATTTTGACTAATTACCACTAATTTTTACAAATTATCCTTAATTATAACTAATTACTTCAAATTATTACTAATTGTCGCTAACAATAACTAACTACTTCTAATTATACTTATTATTACGAATTTTCATTAATCTATAATAATGTATTACTAATTACAGCTAATTATTACTAATTAATGCAAATTATAAATATTTACCGCTAATTGTAAATAATTATCACTAATTATTACTAATTACTACTAATTACCACTTACTACTACTAACTTTTATTAGTTTATAACATATTTTTAATAATTACCAGTAATATTTAATAATTATATGAATTTATTGCTAATTTTTACTAATTACTGATAATTAATACTAATTATTGAAATTTTTAATAATTTTCATTAATCTTTTCTAATTAACGCTAATTTTTTCTAATTTCTGCGGTTTTCCAATTATTATTATTAATTTTTATTATTTTATTATATTTTTACTAATCACAACTTATTTTTAATAATTATATTGATTTATCACTAATTTTTACTAACTACAGATATTTTTTAATAATTACCGTTAAATTTTACTAGTTACCCCTAATTTTTACTAATTATCGTTAATTTTTACTAATTACTGCTAATTATTACTAATTACCACTAATTATTACAAATTAATCCTAATTGTTACTTGTTATTAATAATTTTTATTAGTTTTTGACAACTTTTTACTAATTAAAGCTTGTTTTTAATAATTATTTTGATTTATTGCTAATCTTTACTAATAATCGCTAATTTTTTTTAATTATCACTAATTTTTACTAATTATGGTTACTTAATACAAATTAGAGCTATATACTGCTAACTACTATTTTCTACTTTCATTTTTATTAATTGTTTTCTAAATACTGCAAATTACCGCTAATTACCACTAATTATTGCTAATTACTGCCAATTATCACTATTTAAAGCTATTTATTACTATTTATTACAATATTTTACTAATTATTATTAATTAGTACTAATTATTACAATTTATTACTAATTACTACAATTTATTACTATTTATTACAATTTATTATTATTTATTACTTTTTATTACCAACTATTTCTACTTATAACTCATTATTCCAAATTATAACTAATTAATACTATTTGTTGCTAATTATTACAAATTCTTACTATTTATACCTACTTATCAGTGATTATTACTATTTATTAATAATTATTACTAATTATAACATATTATTACTATTTATTACTATTTATTATTATTTATTACTATTTATTACTATTTATTACTATTTATTACTATTTATTACTATTTATTACTATTTATTACTATTTATTACTATTTATTACTGTTTATTACTAAGTATTTCTTATTATTACTAATTATTACTAATTATTCCTAATTATTACTATTTTTTATTATTTATTACTATTTATTGCTATTTATTACTATTTATTATTATTTATGACTATTTATTACTAATTACTTCCATTTATTACTATTTATTACAATTTACAACTAATTATTACTATTTATTACTATTTATTACGAATTATTTCTCTTTATTACTATTTATTTCAACTTATTACTATTTATTACTATTTATTACAATTTATTACAATTTATTACTAATTATTACTATTTATTACTAATTATTAATGATTATTGCTAATTATTACTAGTTATTACTATGAATTACTATGAATTGCTATTTATTACTATTTATTACTAATTATTTCTAATTATTACTAATTATTTCTATTTATTACAATTTATTACTAATCATTACTAATCATTACTTATAATTACTATTTGTTCATATTTATAACTATTTATTCTGATTTATATCTATTTATTTCTATTTATTAATATTTTTTACTATTTATTACTATTTTCTGCTATTTATTACTAATTATTACTAATTATTACTAATTATTTTTAATTATTACTAATTATTACTAATTATTACTATTTGTTGCTATTTATTACTCTTTATTTCTATTTATTACTATTTATTACAATTTATTACTATTTCATACTATTTATTAATATTTATTACTAATTAGTACAATTTATTTCTAATTATTACTATTTATTACTATTTATTACTATTTATTAATATTTATTACTATTTATTTCTATTTATTAGAAATTTATTGTAATTATTTCTATTTCTAACAATTTATTACTATTTATTACTATTTGTTACTATTTATTACTCATTATTTCTAATTATTGCTATTTCTTTCCATTTATTACTATTTATTACTAATTATTACTATTTATTACTATTTATTACTAATTATTATTAATTATTTCTAATTTTTTATATTTATTTCTATTTATTTTTGTTTATTACTATTTATTACTATTTGTTACTATGTATTACTAATTATTATTATTTTTAACTGTTTATTACAATTTATTACCATTTTTTACAATTTTTTACTATTTATTTCTATTTATTACTAATTATTTCTATTTATTACTAATTATTCCTATTTATTACTATTTATTACTAATTAATACTATTTTTTACTATTTATTACTATTTATTACAATTTAGTACCATTTATTACTAATTACTACTAATTACTACTATTTATTAACAATTACTACTGTTTATTATTATTTATTACTAATTATATTTATCTTTTTACTAATTACTACAATTTATTGACAATTACTACTATTTATTACTATTTATTATTAATTGCTATAGTTTATTAACAATTACTACTATTTATTAATAACTATTACTATTTATTACTAATTATTACAATATAGTACTATTTATTACTATTTATTACTATTTATTAATATTTTTTTCAAATTATTACTATTTATTAATAATTATTACAAATAAAAAATACAATAAATTAAATAAAAACTAAATGAATTAATACATCTAAACTAAATCTTTCGTTGGATGCGAACCTAGAAAATTGCTATACTGGGAAATCTAAAACATTGAAAAAATTAAAGAGAAAAATACGAGAGGGGAGTTGAGAGAAGTGTGAAATGGTAAAATCGAATGGGGTATATATAGGCTCATTTACGAAATGAGTATTTGTGATGGGACTTTCCCAGCAAATGTTTTCCCCGTATTAATTGTGGCAACAATTTAAAGAAACTATTTGTGACGGATCTCATCACAAAGAGTTTCCTACCGACATACTATTTGCCACGGGAGTGTACTCGAGTCGCAAATAATTAAAAACCACAGATTCTATTTGCAATGGTTGTAGACACTCGTCGCAAATAGCCTTTTCGCGTTTAGATGCGTAGTGCGTGCCAAAGCCTTTTGCAGCGGGGAGTACTTCCCATTCGCAAATATGTTTTTACAACCAACTTTTTTTGATGGGAATAGGAACTCCACGCAAATTGTCTTCAAAGACAGACTATTTGCGATGGGTCCTCCACCCGTCGCAAATGACCCGTTGAAAAAAATCATTTTTCCTATAGTGTTTTGTGGAAAAAATATACATTGCGTCAAAGTATCCAATTTTTTAAATAATTGTTTTCCTAATTCTCTAAAATTAAAAACCTAAAAGATCATGGGAATGTATAAAACTGAAATCCTTTCAAACAAAACTCAATGTTATCTGTTGGTTATAATCAAGTTGTTATATTTAGGGGCACAACAAGTTGCCTTTTGTGAGTACTAATCAATAATAATATTTTTTTTATTATAGAAATCATGTACATGGTAGTCTTGAACTAATTGAAACCTTAGAGCCCATGTTAGGGAGTAGTGCATCCACCACTCGACCTGAAAACCTCATTCAACAGTATATGTGGTTAATATGTTTATGAATGTGTGTTTTTGTGAGTTTAAATTTATATATTTATATAAATAAATTTAAAATATATTTATAGGTGTTCTAATTGGAATTTATTAATAATTATATATATACATAAATATTACCATAAATATACAAAAATTTTATTAATATACTTATTTATAAATTTATCATATTTTTTAGATAACAATTGTGTGTGTGTACTTCTTCATGCATGTTTGTGTCTGTCTATCTGAATGTGTTTGTGTGTGTGCTTGAATGTTTATACGCATTAATCCTTTAAATATATTTCATCTATATGTGTTTGAAGGGGAGGGGTGTTGTTTTATGGGTGTGGATGTGTGTGTGTGTGTGTGTGTGTGTTTGTGTGTGTGTGTTGTGTGTGTGTGTGTTTTTGCATGCATGTAGACATGTTATGTTTTTTGTTTATGTATATGCGCATGTGTGTGGGTATGCACGTGGGTGTGTGCACGTGAGAGTATATGTGTGAAGGTGTGTGGGGTGGGGCATATGCTAGTGTGTGAATTCATGCACATTGGAGCACATGTGAGTTTGGGAATATGTGTGTGTGTGTGTGTGTCACAAACCATCCCCAGATACACTGAATACGGCCTATGATAAGGCACAGAGGGCTTTTTTGATCCTCGTGTGTTGGAAACTAGTGTTTGAGCATCAAGGAAATACTATAGGGAGTGGTTTTTCAAATAAATGTAAATAAACAATTAGTGGAAACTTACCATGAATATGGAATGGCTTTCCCTTAAGTTGGGCTTCCATGAAAAATCCAATAAATAGTTTAAAATAAAAAGATAACCAAACCTATCATAAACAAAATAAATGACCAACTACATTACACATTTCATAATAAGGGAACATACAATAACATGAAGTAAAGATCCTAGAATATATGGAAAGTCAAAGTGGCTAATCAACACGTGGTACAACATAAACCTGAAATATTGAACCAATGATCTCCTTGTCACCTAAGGTCACCATCCATCCTCATCAAGAAAACATCTCTGTGAGTTACCTGAGATAAGGGACCACAAAAAGTGTTTCTCAGAAACTTAAACCTGTTAAATTTAGAGATTATATCTATACCTAGTGGTATAAGAAGGGTGTCAAAAAAATAACAAGTATTTTTACACCAAGAAAATATTCCATTCATTTTATTTTTAAAATAAATTCCGTAATTCTAATTATAAATAAAACATTCAAAAGTAATTCTTTTGAGGTTTTAGGAAATATTCTCATAATAATGCCTCTAATACTTTTGAAAAACAAAAAAAGTTCATTAATAGAAACATTAGATTTGTTCATTTAAAACACTTTTGGAAATCTTCCCTTTCAAAAAATTTCCAAAACCACTCTTTGAAACAACATAAGAAATAACCCAAAAATAACCAAATAAAGTGAAATATATATACAAGTAAATGTGAATATGAAAGATATATAAATATACAATCCATTAAACCAAATATCATAAGAAACTATGTAGCATTATTAGGCATCAACAAGTAATTCTAGGATGAGAAACACTTTTAAAGCATATCAATATAGGTGATAAATCCATGTATCACATATCATTGATTGTAATGAATGAAATTAAAACAAAATCATAATCAAGGTGTATCAATAAGGTTTTCTAAGTAAGTATTTGTAATTTTGAGTAACTCTTTCAGCCATAGTGAGATGATCTTAGACATACGTTATGAAAACTAACACCTATCAGCCTATTGGTGTATCTATAAAAAAATAGAAATATGACTTACTCTTCCTAGCCTCATCGATTTGAACTCCCCACAGACAAAGCCTAAATAACTAGGGTACATTTTTTAATACATGAAAACTTCTAATACAATAACCTCTCTCAAAATCACACTCAAATGTCAAGGGTTCCCATGAAGATAGTTACTAGAGGTGAGGCAACATTTTATAACACATCCACCATATATCAGTAGTATATCTCATAACAATAAATCATAATATCATTACTTTATCCCACTTCCGTAAAACATTTTTATCGGTATCCAATTTTTAATTCAAAAAATCATTAAATAATAATCACATTCAAGACTTAATATTCACAAGCTCGTAAAAAATAAGATTTCAGGGGGCGTAATCCAAGGTATATCTTCTTGTTTGAACACTCTTCTATAGAAGGTTCCAAAGGGTATTTGGTTTTTAGTGTGATAATCAAACACATTTAGACCCCTTTTGGAAACAATTTTGAAACCTAGATCCATTTGGAAACCTCATTTTGAATAATGGAAACTTAAACTTTAATCTAAAACATACAAGATATAATATATTTATATATACATATATATATGGGCATGAAACATGTAATGTATTGTCCAAGATCACCACTTTCTCTTTCCAAACCTAAATCATGACCAACCATCCAAAGGAAGACCATTCCATGCTCCATGCAAAACCCTAGTAAAAAATACTTATTGATGAAAAATTATTCCATAAGCAATTCGATTTAATTTTAATAAAATACCTATGAAAAATCCACCCAACAATGTACCTCCAGTTAAATGTTGAGCAACCAAGTGAAGATGGAATCATAGAATATCTTCTTAGTAAGTATAATGAAATCCACATAGTAATTAATTAATCCCACTATGATCCAATGGAACTAGAATCGTAACCCAATTCGGATATGAATAAAAATCAAGAAGAATGAAGATGAAGATTAATGGAGGTCATCGAAGGGAGGAACTTACCTCAAATTACTAGAAAATACAAAAAACTCAACCCAATATAACGGCGGATCAAATGCCAAGGGGTTTTCGCCTCTTTAACTCAAGGGAAGGAAATTATTATTCCAATACCCTCCTAGTGAAAATCCACCAACTATCTACTACTAGGACACTAGAAATCTAAGGGATTACTTTAATTAGAGAGGCCACATGTTATCCCACCAGCTAGCCAATAGCTACAGCTACAGCCTTGGTAGCCCTCTAGTTCTCTTTAAAACCTCCAAATTCACCTATTATATATATTCTATTACTAAAAATACTAGTTTTAGGTGGTCAAAGTTTTAGGATTCTATTCTGAACCCCGGTTCAAAATCCATCCCCTCAACTAACAAAAACAAAAATTACTTATAGAATTTTTAAACCCATATAGACAAGGGATATTACCAAACCATTAATAATATAGAAAACATATGAAACATTCGTATATAATAAATATGAGAACATATCAAATAAGTAAATCAAAGACTAATAATAATGAAATCCTAGCCTAGAAATCCCTTAAACCCAAAATAAATTCCAATTAAAATCATAAAAAACTCATTGGAAAATTTAAATCACCATTTTAATTACTAATTATTTTATAAATATAATTTTATTCAGTTTTATTAGATATATGGTATTCATAGATTATAATTACAGAGATATACAAATATGAATTTAACAAAACTACTTTTTTACCTTAACTTATGAAATAATAAACATTGTTGAACAATTAAAATGTTTTTTAAAGATCACAAAAAAAGATTAATTTTTATTAAAAAAACATATTTATAAAAGCAAACCATCATATGTTATAAGGTCTTTTCTTTTTTCACTTATGTCCTTCTCTGAGTTTTGTGTTGAATGTATTTCGTTGGGGTTTCCTTTATCTTTAGGCCTCGGTATATAAGTCTTTTTTTAAATAGAGATCCTTTTTTGGTTAAAATAACCTAATGTCCAGGGATTTATGTTTATTTTAATTAATAGAGTTGGATCATAAATATGTTAAATGGGCTTATGTGGGTTTTCCATGAGTTTTGAAGGATTTAGTGGTGGTTTGGGCACTTACACAGAGTTGAGCTGAATAATTGTTCACTGAAAAATTACATTCTATCTGTAAATTAAATGATATGTAACTTATTCCAGACACAGGTCTTGAACTGGTTCATGAAGTGAATTGGTTACACATCATGAACCTAATTCACATTATGTAAATGTTTATCGGGATAAATATTAAGCTAAGGTAATCAGTTTTCGGTGTAACTTAAAAATGAGTAAATATACAACATGAAAGGATTACACATCATTTATTCCTCATACCCAGCGGTTTATGTTGGAAGTTTGTATTATTATTTAATTTACTCACATGTGACCCTATCCTCTAGACCCTAGGATGGTTTTGAGGTGATTATTAAGCAACCTTGTTAGTTTCAGACATCCCAATTACACATCTGATCCCTAGTGAGTGTTTCTTTTTAGGTTTCCCTTCACTTCCATTTTTCCTTATTGTGGTGGTGTAAATATATTGACCATAGTATTTTTGTGTTTTTATCTTGACCTATGTTGATCTAGGTTCTTCTTGTGATCTTCTACACATTCTTCCTTGTAGGATTTTTCCATTAGAAGTTGAGTGTTAATCACCAGTTAAAGGTAGGGAGTCTAAACCTAACCATATGATCTTTTTAACTTTTAAGTATATATAATAATTAGATTGAACTAATGTAACATGTGATCTAACTAAAATTTTCATTCATTTATGGTAAAACTAGGATTTGAATTGGTTGGATCCCTTATATTCAACTGTGATGCGACCTGACTTATGGCTACCTGTTGTGTAAGAAAATACTTAAATAATAAGAACTTGGATAATGGTTTAAAGTGTGTTTATATTGAAATGATACCATCAGTTATTTATTGATATAGAATCCCTAGGTGATGTATTATTTCATATTAATATGTCTTTTAATCATTTTGGATATATATAGAAGTGTAATTAAAATAATAATAGAAATTTTCGTAATTAACCAATGAGATTTATGATGTGATATTGTGATATTCTTATTGTAATTCTTATATTCAGTGGGATCTTCCCAATACCATGTTGTAATTATTATATTGGGTGTCGGACCAGTTTGATATTTTAAATCTTATATTAAGTGGGCTCCACTTAATTCCATGTTGAAATTCTTATATAGCGGGATTAGCCCAGTTTTATGTTTTAAGTCATATATTTAGTGGGATCAACCTAGTCCCATATTGAAATGATTATATATAGGGTTATTACCCAGGGATGAAAATATTATATATTGCGATATGCCCAGTGGTATAATTTATCCATGGTATATGGATATGGTTATCATGGTTGTGTTTCATGGACAAATACATTGTGGCATGCTTCTAAAGAAGGTTGATTCATGTATTATATTAATTAATTAAATAATGCACATGTTTATCACTTTATTTCATACACTTATTATCATATCAGTATTGTCTAAATATGGTGGTTTTGACCTACTGAGTTTTAATCACACCCTATTCGGGATTTCATTTGGTACCTGATCAGATTACATGGATGCAGGTTTGGACAACGTCAAGGGACCTTATTACTGATTATTTTATTCATTATTGGATTGGATCGCGTTTGATATGGGTCTCACATGGGGTTTGGGTCTGAGTTCTTTTGGGTTTATTTTTTGTCATCTGATTCTTTTATTTTTATTATTTTTATTTTTGTATTTAGATACATCTTATCCTTTCATTACATGATTCTTTATTGTTGATTTATTGGTTTCACTTTTATTTCCCAATTGTATGATATATTTTTTTCTCTATTCCCTATTACTCTGAAATTTGTTAATTCGTGTTTATTTATAGTGTATTGTTCTATATACTAAGGGGTATAGTATACCCACTATACAAATCACACCCACACTACTAGTCGACAGCCTCTAGAATATAGGTAAGTGCACTTGATATTATATAACCAATCCATTTCAACCTCGTGAGAGTGTGTTGGAATGATTAATGTTACAAATTGGTATTAGATCCAGCTTTTTTCTAATACATTAATTTTTTGAAAATGTAGAATGAAAAATATTATGTGTCAATACTTAGTAATGAGCATGTTCATGGGAGTATTTGACCCATGTACTGGGGGAAATCCAATTTCCTAGGCATGGGATTGTTATTCATGATGTTTTCTCTTTTATTTCCCCTTGGGTGATTCACATGTTGTGTGATGGTTATTATTTCATATTGTTATTATTTCTTTAGATTTACACTCATAGCCCAGTATGGTGCAGTATGTGTATACATGCATCATGATAATTGCATAGGGATATATATTAACATGCATTGTTTATGATAAGGGTATATTTATTGCATGAGATATACACTTTCTAAATTAATCTAGGAACTAAGATATATGATATATCTTATAAATAGAATAAATAAACTGCATTTCATGCTAAAACACTTATATCCCATGTTTATGGAGACTTATAGTAGTGGTTATCTATTTTTCTCCTCTATTTAAGTTGAATTTGTTTTTAGCCAATGTTCAAAGGAGTGTCTTTCTCTTGTAGAGAAAATGTATCCTCACCGTCTTCAAGTTAAGTGTTGGGAGAGTAGAAATATGCATGATCCTAACATAGCTTGGTAGAAGCTTCCTATGACACTTGAGGATCATATAGATTTTCATCTTCAGAAAAGTTTCTTGAGGGTCATGTGATCCATGGAAAGGGAGGTAGTTGGAATGAATTCTTCAATGTCTAAGATGATGAGAGTGATTCAGTTACAACATCTGCCTATGTTCAATGGGGAGGGACGACACTAGTCATCTGAGTTATGAATTGATTCACACAAGATAATCTTTCATCATCTTGAGATACCCACATATCAGAGTTTGAATCTTGTTTCATATATCATCAATGGACCTTTTAAGTGTTGGTGGGGATTTCTAGATTAGGTTGGTTTGAAAAAGGAGTTATTTTGGAATGAATTTGAGGATGAGTTATTGATCCGCTTATATAGGGATTTTTTTAGGGTTGATAAGGCTTATAATTTCATTCATCTGATACAAGAAGGTGTTTCAGTGATGAACTATGGTGAATGTTTCACCGAACTGCAACACTTTGTCCCACCTTTAGCTATTGTTGAGATCTCTAGGAAGAAACAATTTCTGGACAGTCTTCACTATGATATCAGATCGTAGGTGAACATTTTTCGTTTGAGTATCTTATCATATGTGATAAATTAGGAAATCATTATAGAAGGGACTCTAAGAGAGTCCTTGATATGTGGTCAGGCTATTTTATCAAGGAAAAATGGGTTCTCTTCTTCTAGTGTCAAGAAACATATCTATGATAGTGTTCGCTAAGAAAAAATGGGTAGAGAAATTGGGGCAGTGGGAAGCCATATTAGCACCATGTTACATTACATTGATATTAGTGTGGAAGGTTGGGCCACAAGTTGCCTCATTGTATATGCCCCTCTTTGGAGTTCTATTCTTGTGGTATGATGGGTCATCTTCAAAAAAATTAAAGAAACTTATCACATTAGGGAAGTGGAAGTGGATTAGGATAGGTAGTAGAGTCTAGCAAGGAGTCAACTACTCCTTAGTGGAAAGGTAGTAGGAGTTCTACAGGATGTTTAGGTCAAGTTAGGGGATATGGTACCCTAGTGTAGAAATGGTAGTACCTAGTAGAGGGAACAGCATAGGGGAGTTAGGTTGGAGCCTAGGGAAGAGGGTATGGTCAGCTGCACGTTATGAATACTACTCCAACTGTTATGGATCCAAGACAATATACTGTTATTGGTATGATTTTGGTATCATCTACCCTTGATTTTATTTTTTTATACAGGATCATTTTATTCCTTTTTATCTACACTTATTGAAAATGGTATCGTCTTGGATTTTGAAGACATGGATGGTGTTTTGACCATCAATACACCATTGGGAGTGTGGTCTTAAAATATCAAACATTGTAAGGAATCTTCTCTAGAGATCGGCGAATACCATTTCTTGCGGGAATTATTTATGCTAAAAATGGGAGGTTTTGATTTTATTGTTAGTATGGATTGGTTAATCCAATACCAAGATCACATAAAATGTTACCATAGGGGAGTTACTTTTCTATCTATAGATATAGGAATCTATTCTCACTAGGGTGAGTGGGATCTTTAGGATGGTCTTGTATGACCAATTCAGTGCAGGTTGGATTTCCTTTTTGATCAAATACAAAGACTAGTTTGGTTGATGGTAGAATATAGTAGGGAAATTTTCCTCTAATGGTAGATCATTTTTAGTATGTCTTTTAGGACATTTTCTGTCAATTACTTCTGGATTGAGATATCAATTTCACGATTGAGATGGTGTTGGGAGTAGAGCCAGTTTATATGCCACCTTATACAATATAAATAGTAGATATTTGGGAGTTAAATGTTTAGTTGGAATATCTAGGATAAAAAGGTTTCATAAAACCTAGTACATATCCATGGGGTCCTCCAGTTATTTTCATGAAGAAGGTTGATGGTGCATTATGCTTATGTGTGGATTATCAGAGATGGAACCAGATGATGGTCTAAACTAGTATCTCCTTCATATCAATGATCTCTTTGATTAGATAACTGGTTATAAGATGTTCTCTAAGGATGATTTGAGATTAGGATACCCCCAGTTGAGGGTGATACCATCATATATACCTTGTACTAATTTTAAGAAAATTTATGGTTTGTATGAGTTCATAGTAGTGTTGTTTGGTTTCAGAAATGCACTGGTGGTATTCATGTCCTTGATTAATCAGATCATTCATCTGTTTATGGACTATTTTGTGGTGTTTTATATCTATGAAATCTTATTTTAATCTTAAATAGCATATGATATGAAAACAAATCTTGACATTAGCTATAGTACATTGAGAGATCATCAGCTTTTCACAAAGCTAACTAAATGCAGTTTCGAGATTGATAAAGTGAACATCTTGTTCCATGTCATCTAAGAGGTATGAGTGTCAGTATACCTAGATAATGTTATATCCATTATATCTTGGTAGTGACCCAATAATGTATTAGAGATTTATAATTTTCTAGTTTTAGATATTTATTCCCAATGTTTCATCTTGGACTTCTCCCATCTAGAACCACCGATGTTAGGGCTGGAAAAGAAAGGGGAGAAGTTTTTTGGTCTAATTATTTCAAGATATATTTTTATAACCTAAGAGGTAGGTTGATCATATAACCTATACCCACCTTACCTATGATGGTTAATGCATATATCATATATTTTGATTCATCCAGAGTATGACTCTAAGTAGTTATTATGAGAGAATATTTATTAGTAGCATATGGCACCAGATAGATGATATTTAATGAGATGAATTAACATATTCAAAATCGGATGTTTTTAATGGTGGTAAATTCACCGAGGTGATGGAGACACTATCTTATAGGTGATAGGTTTTTGGTATGCATGGACCACAAGAGCCTCAAGTGCATATTTTTTCAATGGGACGTGGACCTTGGGAAAAGAAGGTGTGTCGAGAAACTATAGTCCATCAGCTTCAAATTTTCTTATACACTTAGAAAGGGAAACATCATTGTCGATACATTGAGCTATAATAATCAGAATAAGGTAGTATTGGAGTTTTTTTATGAGTGGGGGGTGATAGAACTCTTTACAAACATGAATCTGGAAGTTCAAGACTCCATGGGATGAGTAGCTCTGACTTCAACATCTTTTATACCCATGATTTTGGACCGGATCAAGATAGATAGGTTATCTGATCTGGAGGTCTTAGTTCTAATATAAAGCTTATATGGTGGGGAGAGACCATATGGATAATCTCCCAAAGTAGGAAAATATATTATTTCTTGTGGCTGAGTTTTAGTTCTTAAAGGCTTGCATGAGGAGCTGATGAGATATTTTCAAGATTCTAGATGGGCGTTATATCCTGGTTTAAAAACGATATATCATGATCTCAATAGACAATACTGTTGGTCAAGAATATAGGAGGAGGTAGTGGGATTTGTGATAAGATGTTTAACTTATCAATAAGTGAAAGCTAATCATTAGAATCCATCTAGGTTGTTAATGCCTCTTCCCATTCCTGATTAGAAATGGGATAATCTCACTATAGATTTTGTGACAGTATTTCCCAGGAAACCTTATAAGAACGATGTAGTATGGGTGATAGTGGATTGACTAACAAAGTTAGAACACTTATTTCCTATTAAGGATACTTTCATTGTTGATGATCTAGGTATTCTCTATATGTGTGAGATAGTTCAATTTTATGGTCTTCCAAGGAGATTTGTTTCAGATAGAGGTCTTTATTTTACATTGTGGTTTTGGAAGGGTCTTTAGAAGGCCATAGGATCATAGGTTTTTTTAGCACATCCTATCATCCTCAGACTAACAGTTAATATAAGAAAACTATTCAGGTTTTAGAGGATATATTAAAAGCATGTGTTTTGGATTTTGGGGGATCATGGGAGAAAAATATGTCCCTCATGGAGTTTTCATATAATAACCACTTCAAAGACTCGATCCAGATATAACCTTTTGAGGATTTTTATGGTAGGTTGTATCGTCCATATATTTTTTGGATGGAGGTTGGAGAGTCAGTACTTGGTGGGTCTAGTCTCATGTAGAAGACATATAAGTAGGTTTACCTTATCAGGTGGTGGTTGGTGAGCACGCAGAGTAGGAATGAATCATATGTTGACCATTGGAGACAACATTTTCAGTTCGGGGTTGGTAATCATGTTTTCCTTTAGTCATTTCATTGGTAGGGGAAATTCCATATCATGAAAAGAAAAATTTAGTGCCCAATTTTATTAGGTTGTTTGAGATAGTGGAAAGGGTTAGTACAGTGTCTTACCTATTATCCCGTCTACATCACTATAGATCCATACACAATATGTTTCACATTTTTCATCTACAAAGATATTATCCTGACACTTCTCGTGTGTTATACATTGAGGATATCAATATTTTTGTTAATTCATCCCTTGAGGAGAATCTGATATGAATTAAATACTATAGTGATAACTATATTGGGGGTCGAACTATACCTCTAGTTCGAGTATAGTGGTAGCATGGGAATGTTTAGGTGGAGACTTGGGAGAGGGAGTCAGATATATGATTATAGTGGTGATAATTTTTCGAAGATGCCCTATAGTGATGCTTGGAGAATCTTAGGGATGAGTTTTTATATGATGCCAAGGTATTAAGATCCCTTTTTTTCTGGTACACCCCTCACAACATTTTTTATTGAATTTATTTTTTTGGGTTTCTCATTTTCATTAATCCTTGGTGGATGAGTCTTGTTTGGAGATAGGGAGAATTTATTAGGTAAAATGTCCTAGTGTTCAGGGATGTATTTTTATTTTAATTAATGGAGTCTGGGTATGTAACACCCCAATCTTCCATGGTACGTTTCCCTTTTAATAATGCAATAATTGGCATTGTATGCAACTTTGAGATTCTAACACACCGCGGCCAATCAAACAAGCCATTATGAATAGTAATTCCAACTTTTTAAAACTTTATAAATATTATTTTTTAAAATTAAATTCATTTTTGAAATCAGAATAACAAAATTATCTTAAGGTGAATTTTTGGTATTTTTCTGAAAACTTTCATTTTTTAATGAATAATCAAAAACACTGAGTTATTGTTTAAAACCAAATTTTAATTTGAATAATTATTTATTTTATTTATATTTATTTTAGCTCAAAATAGATACATAATACTTACATAAGATCAAGTTAATTCATTGGAGTCATTTTATAATAAGTTTAGATATGTAAAACTTTTATTGAACTTTTTACGGTATTTTACCCAACTTCTAGGAGAATTTACAAATTTTCATAAAACATAATTTTACCGCTTCTATGAGTTAAATTTAAAAAATAAGAACGACATAGTTTACATTATTAAGTAAAATTTGGCTCAATAAGATGAAAATAATTTTTGGTGAATGGTAATTTTTTACTTTTATTTACCACAGTTAAAAGTAAATAGGGTAATTAAGGGTAAAAATGATATTATAATTACCCTAATACATGTCCTAATTCAATTATATATGTATAATTAGACCATAAATAACCTTAGAAATAAAATATGATCCCCTTTGGTCCACTTGGATAAGATTAGGACATTTATTATTATTTTATTTAAAGAAGAGTTAAAAGAGTTTAATTCAATGTTTAATAACTAAACCATTTTTGATATAGGGTTACACATAAGATAAATTCGACTATAAATATTCATTAGAAAGATAAAACTATTTCTCACATAATGGTATTTTATTTATAATTTTTAGACGTTAAATAATTTTATTTATTTATAACACAATGATGATGCATTAATTACCTTATTAATGAAATTTTAAAATACTTGATATTATAAATATCCAAATAAACGTAATTTGATAATTTTGATAAATTACACTAATATTATAGGGTAATATGACATGTTAGGGTTGATTAAATAACTTTTTTTCTAATTAAACATGTTTTTATGATTTTCACAAAAACCAAAAATTAAATAGTGTCAAAATTGACATAATTAAGTTTTTAAAACAAATACTATATTATTAATTGATATAATATTCATAAAAATCTAAGGCTCGGTTAAAGGACTTAGATAAGGTTATATATATTAAACATAAACCACTTGGGGTTCTCTTGTCTTGTCATAGTACGTTTATTAACCATATAATATAAAAATACAAAGAGACGTGGTAAATGACAAACTATTTAATTAAGAGTTAAATATAAAATATAAGGTTAATATGGTGACATAAACCTATCTAATACCTCACTAATGGAAATTCAGGATTTTCCCAATGGTTTAGAACTATTGGGAAAGGCTGCAGAACCGTTGGTATATGTTATACCAACGGTTCTACAAACGGTAGGGAAGTAAGCCGTTGGGAAAAGCTTTTACCAATGGTTTACAGTGAACCATTAGTATAGGGTGGAGAAAAGCTACCCTATCCCAATGGTTCTGGAAAACCGTTGGGAAATATTTTTCCCAACGGTTTCCAACCGTTGTGATAGAGTGCTGAAAATTACAATGTTTTTTTCCCAACGGTTTGGCCAAACCGTTGGGAAAAACCCAAGATCTTCTCTTTCCCAACGGTTTCTAAACCGTTGGGAAAAGTGTTTTACCTATGGTTCATAGAAACATTGGTAAAACAAAACCCAGACCTGCTATACCAACGGTTTCAAACCATTGGCATAGCCTATGCTGGGCAAATTGCACAGCAACTCTGCAATTTGCCCAGCAGCTCTCTAATTTGACCATCAGCTCTCCAATTTGCCCACCACGTCTCATTTTGTGGGTTCCCTCTCATTTTCAATCCAATTATTGTACCTTCAATAAACTAACACATACATATACAATTATTGTACCAGCAATAACCAACTAACACTTACATATAGAGAACAAATTCATACACATTTAACATATAATGCTGGAACTATACACATCCATAATTAAATTAGAATTCATAACGTAATTATAAACATACATAATTCATTTAGAATTCAATTTAAAATTTAGATGACAATTATATGTGTAATCCGGAAGTCAATTCATAATTTGATCGGTTTTTTGTATACCATATATTTTTACCTGAAATGATGTCCATTTTAAACAAAATACATACTCCTGGAGTGCTACCGGCCACACCACGCCTCGGATTGAGGCGGGGTTGACTCTTACATATCACATATGACCCATGGATCGTTTTGCTAAATTATCGACACAATCTGAATGCGTTTGGTCGGTTTTCCATATGCCAGTTGATGTTTTCTAATTAAAATGATGTCTTTTTGAAACAAAAGGCAGATACTTTGAGTGGTGCCAGCCACACCGCATCTCAAATTAAGGCGGGGTTGATTCTTACACATCACATATGACCCATGGATCTTTCTCCTAAAGTTTCAACGGAAACCGAATGCGTTTGGTTGGTTTTCTATATGTACTTAAAATGTTGTCCATTTTAAACAAAAGAAATACACATAGAGTGATTCTGGTCACACCGTGCCTCCGATTAAGGCGGGGTTGACTCTTACACGTCGCATATGACCCATGGATCATTGTGCTAAAATATCGACACAATCCGAATGCGTTTGGTCGGTTTTCCGTATGCCAGTTGATGTTTTTCACTTCAAATGACGTCCTTTTGAAACAAAAGACAGACAATTTGAGTGGTGGCGGCCACACCGCGCCTTGGATTGAGGCGAGGTTGACTCATACACATCACAAATGACCCATGGATTGTTGTGCTAAAGTATCGACACAATCCGAATGCGTTTGGTCGGTTTTCCGTATGCCAGTTGATGTTTTTCAATTAAAATGACGTCCTTTTGAAACAAAAGGCAGACACTTTGAGTGGTGGCGGCCACACCACGCCTCGGATTGAGGAGAGGTTGACTCGTACATGTCACATATGACCCATGGATCGTTGTGCTAATGTATTGACACAATCCGAATGCGTTTGGTCGGTTTTCCGTATGCCAGTTGATTTTTTCAATTAAAATTTCGTCCTTTTGAAACAAAAGGCAGACACTTTGAGTGGTTCCATCCACACCACACCTCGGATTGAGGCGTAGTTGACCCTTACACGTCACATATGACCCATTGATTGTTCTCCTAAAGTTTCAAGGGAAACCGAATGCGTTTGGTCGGTTTTCCGTATGTACTTAAAATGTTGTCCATTTTAAACAAAAGATATCCATTTAGAGTGATTCCGGCCACACTGTGCCTTAGATAAAGGCGGGGTTAACTCGTACACGTCACATATGACCCATGGATCGGTGTGCTAAAGTATCGACACAATCCGAATGCGTTTGGTCGCTTTTCCGTATGCTAGTTGATATTTTTCACTTAAAATGACGACCTTTTGAAACAAAAGACAGACACTTTGAGTGGTTTAAGCTACACCACGCCTCAGATTGAGGTGATGTTGACTCGTACATGTCACATATGACCCATGGATCGTTGTGCTAAAGTATCGACAAAATCCGAATGCGTTTGTCATTTTCCGTATGCCAGTTGATGTTTTTCAATTAAAATGACGTCCTTTTGAAACAAAAGGAAGACACTTTGAGTGGTGGTAGCCACACTGCGCCTCTAATTGAGGCGGGGTTGACTCTTACACGTCACATATGACCCATTGATCATTGTGCTAATGTATCGACACAATCCGAATGTGTTTGGTCGGTTTTTCGTATGCCAGTTGATGTTTTTCAATTAAAATGACGTCCTTTTGAAACAAAAGGAACACTTTGAGTGGTGCCTACCACACCACGCCTCGGATTGAGGTGGAGTTGACTCATACACGTCACATATGATCCATGGATAGTTCTCCTAAAGTTTCAATGGAAACTGAATGCGTTTGGTTGGTTTTCCGTATGTACTTAAATTGTTGTCCATTTTAAGCAAAAGAGATCCACTTAGAGTGATTCCGGCCACACCGTGCCTCAGATTAAGGCGGGGTTGACTTTTACATGTCACATATGACCCATAGATCATTTTTCTAAAGTATCGACACAATCTGAATGCGATTGGTCAGTTTTCTGTATGCCAGTTCATGTTTTTCACTTCAAATGACGTCCTTTTGAAACAAAAGACAGACACTTTGAGTGGTGGCAGCCACACCGCGCCTCAGATTGAGGCGGGGTTGACTCGTACATGTCACATATGACCCATGGATCGTTGTGTTAATGTATCGACACAATCCGAATGAGTTTGGTCGCTTTTCTGTATGTTAGTTGATGTTTTTCAATTAAAATGACGTCCTTTTGAAACAAAAGGCAGACACTTTGAGTGGTGTCGGCCACACCGCGCCTCAGATTGAGATGGGGTTGACTCATACACGTCACATATGACCCATGGATCATTGTGCTAAAGTATCGACACAATCTGAATGAGTTTGTTCGGTTTTCCGTATGTCAGTTGATGTTTTTTAATTAAAATGACGTCCTTTTGAATCAAAAGGCAGACACTTTGAGTAGTGTCGGCGACACCGCACCTCATATTGAGGCGGGGTTGACTCGTACACATCACATATGACCCATGTATCATTCTCCTAAACTTTCAATGGAAATCGAATGCATTTGGTCAGTTTTCCGTATGTACTTAAAATGTTGTCCATTTTAAACAAAAGAGGGTCACTTAGAGTGATTCCGTCCACACCGTGCCTCAGATTAAGGCGAGGTTGACTCGTAAACGTCACATATGACCAATGGATCGTTGTGCTAAAGTATCGACACAATCCGAATGCGTTTGGTCGCTTTTCTGTATGCCAGTTGATATTTTTCACTTAAAATGATGTCCTTTTGAAACAAAAGACAGACACTTTGAGTGGTGTCGGCCACACCGTGCCTCGGATTGAGGCGGGGTTGACTCGTACATGTCACATATGACCCATGGATCGTTGTGCTAAAGTATCAACACAATCTGAATGCGTTTGTCGGTTTTCCATATGCCAGTTGATGTTTTTCAATTAAAATGACGTCCTTTTGAAACAAAAGACATACACTTTGAGTGGTGGAGGCCACACCACACCTCGAATTGAGGCGAGGTTGACTCGTACACGTCACATATGACCCATGTATCATTTTATTAAAGTATCGACATAATCCTAATGGGTTTGTCGGTTTTCCGTATGTCAGTTGATGTTTTTCAATTAAAATGACGTCCTTTTGAATCAAAAGACAGACACTTTGAGTGGTGGTGGCCACACCGTGCCTCGGATTGAGGCAGAGTTGACTCGTACACGTCACATATGACCCATGGATCTTTTTGATAATGTATCGACACAATCCGAATGTGTTTGGTCGGTTTTTCGTATGTACTTAAAATGTTGTCCATTTTAAGAAAAAGAGAGCCACTTAGAGTGATTCCGGCCCCACCGTGCCTCATATTAAGGCGGGGTTGACTCATACACGTCACATATGACCCATGGATCGTTGTGATAAATTATTGACACAATCCGAATGCGTTTGGTTGGTTTTCCGTATGCCATTTGATGTTTTTCACTTCAAATGACATCCTTTTGAAACAAAAGACAGACACTTTGAGTGGTGGCGGCCACACCGCGCCTCAGATTGAGGCAGGGTTGACTCGAACACATCATATATGACCCATGGATCGTTGTGCTAATGTATCGACACAATCCAAATGCATTTGGTCGGTTTTCTGTATGCCAGTTGATGTTTTTCAATTAAAATGACGTCCTTTTGAAACAAAAGGCAGACACTTGGAGTGGTGCCTGCCACACCGTGTCTCATATTGAGGAGGGGTTTATTCTTACAAGTCACTTATGACCAATGAATCGTTCTCCTAAAGTTTCAACGAAAAACGAATTCATTTGTTTGGTTTTCCGTATATACTTAAATTGTTGTCCATTTTAAGAAAAATAGATCCACTTAGAGTGATTCTGGCCACACCGTGCCTCAGATTAAGGAGGGGTTGACTTTTACATGTCACATATGACCCATGGATCATTTTTCTAAAGTATCGACACAATCCTAATGCATTTGGTTGGTTTTCCGTATGTCAGTTGATGTTTTTCACTTCAAATGACGTCCTTTTGAAACAAAAGACAGACACTTTGAGTGGTGGCGGCCACACCATGCCTCAGATTGAGGCGGGGTTGACTCGTACATGTCACATATGACCCATGGATCGTTGTGATAATGTATTGACACAATCCAAATGCGTTTGGCCGCTTTTTTGTATGCAGTTGATATTTTTCAATTAAAATGACGTCCTTTTGAAACAAAAGGCAAACACTTTGAGTGGTGCCGGCCACACCACACCTCGGATTGAGGCGGGGTTGACTCGTACAGGTCATGTATGACCCATGCATCGTTATCCTAATGTTTCAATGAAAACCGAATGTGTTTGGTCAGTTTTCCGTATGTACTTAAAATGTTGTCCATTTTAAGCAAAAGAGAGCCATTTAGAGTGATTCCGGACACACCGTGCCTCAGATTTAGGAAGGGTTGGCTCGTACACGTCAAATATGACCCATGAATCGTTGTTCTAAAGTATCGACACAATCCGAATGCATTTGGTTGCTTTTCCGTATGCCAGTTGATATTTTTCACTTAAAATGATGTCCTTTTGAAACAAAAGACAGACACTTTGAGTGGTGGCGGCCACACTGCGCCTCGGATTGAGGCGGGGTTGACTCATACACGTCACATATGACCCATGGATCATTGTGCTAAAGTATCGATGCAATCCGAATGCGTTTGTCAGTTTTCCGTATGTCAGTTGATGTTTTTCAATTAAAATGATGTCCTTTTGAAACAAAAGACAGACACTTTGAGTGGTGGCGGCCACACCGCGCCTCGGATTGAGGCGGGGTTGGCTCGTACACGTCACATATGACCCATGGATCATTGTTCTAAAGTTTCAATGGAAACCAAATGCATTTTTTTGGTTTTCCGTATGTACTTAAAATGTTGTCCATTTTATGAGAATCCTCATGTGTCTATTAGTGGAATGGTATTTACATAAAATCTTGTGGATATTTATATAAAATATTTTTATATCATTCTTAGTATGGATTAGATTTTAGTTTATAATGCTATGAAACATTTCGGAGCTAACAATGTCATGCCCAATGAATACATCTCTTTTATAACATACCAAGAATCTATTATATTGATTAGACGTGTAAATGTGATTTACATTGATTATCATGATGAAAATAAATAAAATATATATTATAGATTTTCTAGTATTAAATGAAATCAAGAAGGGTGGGGGGCTGTCCGGCGGGGCTCTCCAGGGGGCTGTCTAGTGGGTGTCTGGGGTCTGTCTGGGGGGAAGTCTGGGGGGCTGTCCGAGGTCCAGGGAGGAGGGTGGGGGGGCTGTGCAGGGGGCTGTTCGGAGGGTTGTCCAAGGTCTAAGGAGGAGGGTGGGGGCTATCTAGGGGGATATCCGGGGGCTATCTAGGGTCCAGGAAGGAGGGGTGTTACCAAACACACAACCACTAAAAGACAACAACATCCATAAAAACAGATAATATATAAAAATACCTCAACTCCAATACTATACTATGAGTCTAGATAAAACCAACAACTAGAATAGATTAAATATCAAATCTCAGTAATATCAGTCAAAAATGTAATGGATCAACTTGTCCCACATCACCATCACCATCATCACTATCATCATCATCACCCTCGTCCTCATCCCCATCATCGTCCTTTCCCTCCTCGCCCTCACCCTCCTCCTCGTCCTCACCCTCCTCCTCGCCCTCGCCACCCGTCTTGCCCTCCTCCTATCCCTCTGCTTCCGCATCAGACTCCTCGCCATCATCATCGTCAAGCAGGACATCGTCCTGACCACCACTAGAACTGCCACCTGGTGCACCGTATATAGAACGTATCGACGACATATACTCATCAAAAGCTGTGCTGGCCTCTGCTGGAAGTTTAGGACGTAGAACTCCAATAAATTTCATAAACACACTTTTTACCCTAACAGACTATTCTGCTGTCTCTGTGGCCCTTTTCTTAGCCTGTTCTGCCTGTGCCCTAACTTGCTGCAGCTCGGTGGCACTGTAGCTCGTACTTGAGGAGGGTCAATACCTCGTCGGGGCTATCCAAGGTTGACAGCGTACTCTGCCAGAATGCTCCTCTCCCAACACCTGATGTAAGTGATCTTTTGGCCCAAAATTGTCTAGTTCTTGGGCATCGAGGGCCTCTAAAGCAGCCTGTTACAAATATAAATATATCATTAAGTTACAAAATAGATATTAAAAAATAAATTCAACAGATTAAAACTTACAATCTGCTGCTTAGTCGCTTCGTTGACGACACTTCCATCCTTTTTTCATCAACTCGAGCAAAACACTTTTTCTCAGGGCACACGTGCTTCAATATTTTGTATTTTCCTCTACAATGACATTGAAAACTAAAATTATATGAAAAATTTAGCAAACTATTAAATAATTGAGGAAAAAAAGAGAGTGTAATTCGTAAAGAAAACTTATAAACAATTGTCATACCTGCTTCCTCTCATGATTAGGCTCCATAGTGCGTCCCAATATGTGGAGGTATTTTTTTGCATCAATGTTATTTTTATTTTTTCCAGATGATTCCTAAATAAAATTTGAAAATGCAACAGATAGTATTAATGCAAAACATGAAAGTTATTATTTAAATACCTCAAATGTTATTAATACCTTAAACTGGGTACTCGTCCATTGAGTAATCATCTGATGATACTGCTCTATAGGAAAATCATCCACCACTGGTACCGCCTCTAACTCAGTGCCAACTCTAGAAACCCATCCAATATACAACTCATGCTTCTAGGCTCTCAAAATCTCCCCTAAATCCTTTAGATGTTCCGGTCGTGCACCCTCACCATCGGGAAAATTAAATCGAAGACGAAATCAAAATATTAATTCATGTAAATACAAAATAATTCATGGAATTAAATAGAACAGATTTTTTTACCCATATCTCTGCCCAAGATCTATCCTTGACCTCATGTGGCAAATGTCTCCACGATTGCGGGATGACGGGAATGATGTCGGAGTATTTGGCAAGCGTCGCCAAAAAACTCTGACATTGCTGCCTTGTTTTCTCAACCATTTGGTTGTCTTCATTATAATCCACCATAACCTGTGTGTGGGGGTTCCACACCGAACGCATGCGTGTACGCCCCCGCCCACGCCTCCTGTCAGTAGATGTATCTGTCATGAAAGAAAAACAAATATTTTATCAAAACGTGTTATAATAAAAATAAATATTGCTATAAAAATTTGTTAGGGTTCTATAATATACCTATGTCGGTCTGATCGCTGAGCACCGCTGGATCCACAGAAACTGATGGAACACCCTATGGTGGAACAGGAGTCGAAGACGATGGAATATAGAAGCTCGGAGAGATAGAAGTAGAAGGAAAAGAATATGGGATAGCTGTCTAACCAGATGCTGACTGGGGAGTGGGAATCATCATGGGATGTGAAAATGATGGTCCAGAAGATGCAGAAGGTAGTGAAAACATGGGAGGGCTAAATATCTTGTGTGTCCCTAATGACACACCGGGATCAGAAAGTGGGAAGGATGACATGTTAGTGGGAGGGGAAAGGTCTAGTCGAGTACACGTAGCTGCTCGTCCACCTCTGGTACGAACCCTCCTCGTATCACCAGCCTGAGTACTAGGACTAGTACTAGGCTCCTTGTTGAATAACTGTCGACTTATAGGTGGATCCTACAAAAATGTTTACAAAAAAATTAATCACATGACATTATATATTCTTTAAATATATCAATTTGAAATAAAGTACTCACTACAGGCACTAATGATGGAATTCCCAACTCCGTCATTAGATGATTGTTCTCCATCATTTTTTTCCTTTGTCTCTCTTCAATTAACATCATTTCCTGCTTTTGAAAACAAATATGTAATTAATTAGAAAAATAAAACTAATGTGTAACCCAAAAAACTAAATATATGAGGGAATAGGGGGATTCATTGGAAATTTAGCTATAAATTGTTTTAGAAGAGCTTGAATGGATTTAATAAATCATAAAAGTTGTAAAGTTCACCAAGTTAGAAATATTGTTTGACTATGTTTGAATACAGTTCAATTCCAAATTAGAAAATGAAATTCAAATAAAACTGCAACCAATAAACATTGAAAATTCACATGATGGTCAAGTCAGCTATCAATTGTTTTAGAAGAGCTTGAATGGATTTAATAAATCATACAAGTTGTAATGTTCACCGAGTTAGAAATATTGTTTGACTGTGTTTGAATATAGTTCAATTCCAAATTAGAAAATGAAATTCAAATAAAACTACAACTAATAAACATTGAAAATTCACATAATGGTCAAGTCATCTATCAATTGTTTTATAAGAGCTTGAATGAATTTAATAAATCATACAATTTGTAATGTTCACCAAGTTAGGAATATTGTTTGACTATGTTTGAATATAGTTCAATTCCAAATTAGAAAATGCAATTCAAATAAAACTGCAACCAATAAACATTGAAAATTCACATAATAGTCAAGTCAGCTATCAATTGTTTTAGAAGAGCTTGAATGGATTTAATAAATCATACAAGTTTTAATGTTCACCAAGTTAGAAATATTGTTTGACTATGTTTGAATATAGTTCAATTCCAAATTATAAAATGCAATTCAAATAAAACTACAACCAATAAACATTGAAAATTCACATAACGGTCAAGTCAGCTAAAACATATTTGTGATCAATACTAAATCAATTTGAATATTACCAACCTTAACAAACCAACTCGAGGTAAACCAAAATAATTGAGAACATGGATGAATGATTCTATATATTTTCAACCACAACTTCAAGTTCACAATCAACTCTGACAATTGAGCTATTTGAGTCATCAAAAGAAATAAATGGATTGGTTCCAATGGCATTAGGGACAGTGTCAACTCCATCATCACCATCATCAAAAATATTTCTTGGAATTACTTCAACTATGACACCAAATTCAGGTCGAAGTTGGTCTTTGACATAAAAAACTTGTTTAGTCATTGATGCCAACACATATGGTTCTTCGGTAGTAAGATTGTGAGTCATATTAATTACTCAAAATCCACAATCATCAATAAATGTTCCATGTCTCGTCATCGAATAAAACTAATGGGATTTCATCATTGTGACTCGTCCATGAGAGTAATAATCCAATATTATTATTTTCTCAATGACTCTATAATAACCCACATTTTCAAATCGAGGTCTACTCTCTGATGCACTGGCTAATAATCTGTTGTGGCAGTAACCATAACACAATCATGTTGTGTTCTTATGTTCTTTTTCCGTTCAGTGACAATAAATTTGTACCCATTGATAATAATTGATTTACAATCAAGAACCACGGTATTAGGACCAAAATCCAAATCTCTTATTTCCTCAGAGACAGAGTCAAAAGACAAACTCAATACCAGCAATATAAATTACTGTTAAACTTAATTAAATATTGATATAATTATTTTAAAGAGTAATATTTTTACCTTCAATTTTAACCAAGCAGAAAACTCTCTGTTATGCAAAGTCTCTCTCCTTCTCAAAGATAAAGAATGATGCTTCCAATTTATCATTGTTTTATGTTCCCTGTAGATAAAAAATATGAATAGTTTAACAGATATATATGTAAGATATACATATTCAATTTAGTTACCAGATATAGTCATCGAACAAATCACATTTGAACAAAACTTTGTGATGTGCCATCTCCCACTCTTCATGGCTTAATGTCTTCAATGTATATGATCCAGTAATTCCTCCTGTTTAAGGAAGTGATGGAAAACTGGGTTCAATTTGATCATATTGTTCTTCTTCATTTCTCATTGGTCTGTTCATTCTTATAGTAAGATCAGACAAATACATCGATTATAAATCCATACATTCTTGAGCCAAGTAACCTTTCACGATAGAACCTTCGGGATGATTCCTATTTAGGACATAAGACTTTAATGTGTACATATTTATTTCAGTTGGATACATCCAATGAAAAGAAAAAGGTCCTCTTAGAAGTATTTCAGTGGGAATATGGACAGTCAGATGTAACATGCATGTGAAAAATGATGGAGGAAATATTTTCTCCAACTCACACAGAATTAATGGGGCATCTGTCAACATTTCTTGCAAGAAAGACTAGGAAAAATTCTTAGCACAAAGATCTCTAAACAAATGGCACAACCGAATAACAGTCACCCTTACATTATTGGACAAAAGATGATGGATTTCTATTGGAAGCAACACATGCAGTAGAATGTGATAATCATGAGTCTTCAAAGATTTTAGCATCAACTCTATTCTTTTTACCCTTTTAGATATGTTTCTTGAATATCCATCAAGAACTCTAATAGTCTTTAATACTTCCAGAAATTGTTTTTTTAGGTGTCATCACATAAGAAGCACATAGAAGTTGCCATTTATTTTCACTGATACACACAGGATGAAATTCTGGTCTAATGCCCCAATCCACCAAGTCACACTGAGATCATAAATCATATTTTGTCTTCCCCTTGACATTTAGAAGAATAGAAAGCAACATTTCACATATATTCTTTTCAATATGAATTACGTCTAAGAAATGAAGTAACAAATTGGTTGACCAATTAGGAAAATAAAAAAAGATACTCACTTTCCTTCAATTGTAATAGGTTTCAGTGGACACACTCTTTCTCTTTCCAATTTTATTTGACCCTTCCTAAATGAAAAACGGAAATCTTTCAATTCATTAAGCACATCAGTTCCAGACATACGCTGAGGTGTAGCATCGGTCTCTATGATATTATCAAATCTTTGACGATTCATTCTATATGGATGATCATTTGGAAAGAATCGTCGATGTCCTATAAAACTGAAACTACAGTGGTGTTTCAGTCTTCTGGATCGTGTATTCTTCATACAAACTGGGCATGAAAGTTTTCCCTTCGTGCTCTATCCAGACATCATTGCATAAGCTGGAAAATTATTGATCTTCCACATAAGTGCAGCACGCATCTGAAATATGTCTTTCAAACATGCATCGTATGTGTGCACACCCACATCCCAAAGAAGTTTCAACTCTTTTATTAAAGGTTTCATGTATACATCAATATCAATGCCGGGAAGAGAAGGACCAGATATGAGTATAATCATGAAAGTGAAAGGTTTTTTCATACACAACCATGGGGGAAGATTATAAATGTGTATAAAAACTGGACATGTGATGTGCGAAGTAAGCATCTGCCCAAATGGATTAAAACCGTCGCATGAAAGACCCAACCTCACATTACGCACATCAGCTGGAAAATCATGATGTTGAGCATCAAATCTCTGCCATGCAAATCCATCTATAGGATGAACCAAATCGTCATTAGTCTTCTTTCTCTCGGTATCATCCCATCTCATTTTTATTGATATGTCATCAGACATAAAAAATATTCTAGCGTCTGGGGATCAATGGAAAGTGCCACATTACTTTCTGTGGAATGCAGGATGGAGTTCCATCATATTTTGACATCCAGAGGGATGTGCCACATTTTATACAATCATTTCATTCAGTGGTTTCCTCCCAGAATAAACTGCAATCTTTCGAGCAAGCATGAATTTTTTTTCTTGAAAATACAAGTTCCTCAACTAACTTCCATGACATATAGTGGTTTGAAGGAATATCTGCATCATCTGGAAGTAAATCCTTAAATAGGGTAAGAATGTAATCGATTGCTGTATTAGAAATCCCATATATAGTTTTCCCATGAAACAATCGTATTAAAAATTCCAACTTTTTCATTTTATCGCATTGTTGATATACTGGGGTCGTGGCAGCATCATTCAATTTTTTCACCCTATCAATATCATCATTTTCACTAGAAGCATCAGTTGTCCTCATATCGAAGTCTTCTTGAGTTGAAATCCTTTCTTTTTCATGATGAAGAATAAACGAAAACTGACCATCTAACAAATTCTCCATTCCAGTCCTTTCATTTCGATCATCACCAATTTGAGATTTCATTTTCTCCCCATTGTGATACCACACAAAGTAGTTTTCTTGAAAACCATTTTTGGTTATGTGGTAGCTGACTTATTCACGGCTCAACCAAGGTCTACCAACACAATTGGAACATGGGCAGTGTATGCGACCACTATCTGAAGCATTGTGAAATGAAAATTCTATAAAGCTCTCCAAATTGTTTTGAAAATTGCTTGAGATCCAATCGTTTTCAAACATATAACTTCTGTCCATTCTGTAAAAAGAAATTATATAAGTCATTTTGTCATAAACAATTCAATAGGATTTAACTTTAAAAGAAAATAAATTTAAGTAAACGATAAAGGAAGAAGTTTCTGGTCAATGTAGTGAACTATTAAAATAATGTAAAGAACAAGTACTCATAAATTAAATTAAAATTTATTTATATTTATTTTCATTAGGTCTATAATAGGCACATGCCTCAGGTCCCATCATGTGTTATAGGCATCCCAAATCATTCACTCATGTTCAATAACTCATTATTGGCACCTCTATAGCCATACCTTTCATTACCCAATTACTTCCCCAAGTCAAGCGCACCCTATGGGTGAATAACTTTTAGGCTTCTACACTAATAGGTTGTTCATGGCTTGTAAAAAGATTTAATTTCATTAAGTATAGACAAAAACTTTTATTTTTAAATTTGAAATTAATAATATAGTATGTCAATGATAACAACATTTCTGAATTAAACTTGTGACTTATCTAACATTTTTAGGGATGTATACACATGCCATCATGGGTGGTGAAAAGCACCCCACCCTCATAAAAGTGAGTATTGGACAAGGACACATAATATACAATGTACAATGAGAACCATATTTAATTGACCCTAAAGTTATATTAGTACAATCATCTTGGGGGAAATGGAATATATGATCTGGGTTAACTGATGAATTCAAAAGATCATATTCCATATGTTGGACACTATCTAAGGTAAGAAATCATGTGAGGATGGGTTTACCTCATTCAATTTCTTACATGCTAGTGAGAATGAAGGCTTAAATTAATGACTTGAGTTCACCGATACCATGTCAACCGCTATACACGCCATTTGAACCCTTATACACACCATATGAACCCTTATACCATATCGTCATTATTAAAACCATTAATAACAACTTATTAAAAAACATCACTTGTTAAAGATAATCAAATTGATAATAAATCAATAATAGTATTGGATATATCAAGTAAATTGAAGTCATACTATCTTACATCCAAAATGACCACCCACAACCATGATTAATGACCACAAAGCTCCCCTTTCGGCCAAATCAAAAGTGAAAACAAAAACACATAGTTGCAGAAAACAACTTCATTTGTGTGAAGAATAATAATCTCATGGTCCTCATGATATTTGAACCACACAGTCATGATTTTCGATATGAACTTGATTCCATGAAACCATATGAGAAACACGATTCAATACATGCATTTTTCTGATTTTCGCAAGCATTTTGAGGAACTCCAAATGAGTGAAAATGATCATTGTGTTTTAAAAAGGTGACTGAATAACACATGTATGATGTCGAAGGCAGAATGATTAATGGTTATATTAGAAAAACTAATATTCACTAATATTGCGAATTTGACATTCTGTGAATTAGTTTCATGAAGAAGGAAGAAGTACTAATTAGGGACCACATACTGTTTTTCAAAGTTCAATAAGATACTCCATATGTTCTATTGTGAAAAGGATAAGTGAAAAGTATGTAATTTTATATATATATATATATAGATTTTGATAGAAATATGATAATTACTTGTTATGTAATACAAATAGTGTACAAAATTTAAGATGAACAAGATCCTCATATTTGACATGATCTTAATGAAATGAGTGATTTTCCTAAAATAATATCAATAAATCTTACAAACAATTTCTTATGAGTTCATATGCATGAAATTGTAATATTTGAAGCATTGAGATTAAAAAAACTATGAATCATTAAAATTAGAACACAATAAAGAGACACCATGCCCTTATAAATGTAAATGTGTAATGAAAACATTAATTGTACATACACCAATGTAGTGATTTTAGTACACAATTCGCAGAGTAGTGAATCATAAAATTTTACAAAAACACTAAAAATTGGGAATAACAAAATCATTGAGAATAGAAGGATATGATTGATAAGAGGTGTAAATATATCTTTGATAAAAGATATGAGGAGTCTAACTTGGCAGCATCTGATCCGATGGAAGAGGTGGGGCTTCTCAAGTGCTTCTACGAAGGAATCGCTTCTGGAGAGTAGCGGAATGGTTCTGGAATTGTGGGGAGGCGGCTGCCTGGTTTTGGAGAATTTGGGGCATATTTTTTCCAACGGTTTTTAAAAACAGTTGGGAAAACACATTTTTTCCCAATCTTTCCCAACGGTTTCATCAAACCATTGGGAAAAGTGATTTTTTACCCATCTTTTCCAATGGTTTCATCAAACCGTTGGGAAAAGTCACTTATTATAGATCTTTACCAACAGTTTATGCAAACCATTGGTAAATATAACCTATACCAATGGTTCTTTGAACCGTTGGTATACAAGTGTTGGGAAAAGTATGATTTCCAGTAGTGTGTGTTAGTATAGTTTTGAATAAGGTTATATCTAAAATATTTTATTGTGAATATTCTTAGCCTTCATTTTTTTATAAATAGTAGAGTATGATATTCAAATATATTTTTCAAAAAATATTTTTCATTCCATGATATTGATTTCACTAACCAACTTGGACAGTGGCTTATAAGATATGATATTTATATACCTGGTGTTATATGGAACACTTCTTAATATATGAAAATATAAAAAATGTTAAAACCAAAATACTAATGTTTAACATATTAATGTCAATTATTAAATGAAACTAAAAGATATTAAACCTTTGTTAAATGATAATTTTATATTAGTAATTGGAACTATGAATTCATATTCATGAATTTTAGAACTGAAAAAATCCCCAACTATCTTTATGGATTTTATGATGAAATTCATAGAAATTAATTTAAGGACAGTAGGTAACTGAGAAGTCTCACATCATTTGACAAAAAAACTATTTTGTTTCATTATAGAAAACCTCAATGAGTAGAAAGATCAAAAGAGGAAATTAAATTCAACACTAAGTTCAAACCACAGAAGACAATATATGATGACATTCATACAAATTAATGGAAGAATATGTAATGAACCTTTCTCGGGTGACTTGAATACCTTCTCCTATGCTGCTACACTGTTCTTGGGAACATCAATGGACATATCTGGGCAGGGTACATATTGAGTACAACTTGGTTTGGAAGCACCCCTTTTATTTCATGGAGTGGTCAAATATTTGGCCAGTAAGATCGGTTGCTTGAACTCCAGTTCTGCATATTTGAACTTTTGGGGAATTTGAGAAACCAGAGGTAGTCTTAAAAATCTTTCAACGCCTTTATATTTTGATATGAACTGATGGTTTCAACATATTGATAAAGATGCATGGAAACTTATCTTAATTCAAAAGAAGCAACTCCAACCTGGGAAGAAATATGACTCTATAAACATTATATCTTCTAGTATCCTCAAAAAAACACAATTAGAAATATTTATTACAGCAGTAATTAGAATGAAATAAAGTCATGTAGCAACTGATTTCTATATTATATTCAGGAGTTGATTGAATCATTCATCTTCAAAACAATTTTGAATTTAGTTTCAAAGGAGAAACTAAAGATTTTTTAATGTTTCACAATTTTCTATTTGAAGTTGCAACTCATTCATCCTATGAAAAATTCAATGTGAATTGTTTAAACACAAATATCTTTATATGATTTCATAACATTTTTCAAAACCATTTGGAGGAAAATTCTTCTTGGTGATAAAATAAAATTCCGAACTGCAGCATTCACAAGTATATCTAGTTTTCCAAAATGTTTCATAGTTGATTCAATAAATCCTAGCATCTTCTTGAATGAGAACATACCCCTAAAATACAACAACCTACTAATTTCACTTAAAAACATAAAACTATTAATTTTGTATGCATGACCTTCAACCAAAACATGAAGTATTAGTATCAAGGTGAATGATAATAGATTAGAAAGATTATCTATCATCCAATCAATGATGACTATTTAAATCATAGAACTATCAACTGGAAATTCACTAAGAAATGAATTGTATCCATATAAAAATTGTGAATGGTCTTCATTTCCAACCAATTGATATGATTTCCATATGTGACATGAAATCATCATTCCTAGCATGAAAATATGAAAATTTGATATGCAGTTTTAGAAAGAGTATATGAGAGCTCTTTCTTATTAAATTAGTTTACAGTTTTACATCTGTTAGTAGTTGGGAATGAGGTCTACTAAAATAAATAAAAATATAAAAAATATAATAAAATATGACTATATGAATACATAATGAAAATTAACCTATAATTCACTCATTCTAAGGAAGTACTAATAATTATAAGTATAAATTATATAGCCACCAATAACCAGTTCAAATTTTTCATGGGCCACAATAACCTGCCACAATAACCTACGGCAATAACTTGAATCCCCACTAAATAATAGATTCATTCAAATCAGGATGACAATAGAAGAAAATTTCAAACATACCGATAACGAGGCGTGCACCAATGATCTAAAAATACCTGAAAATACTATAAACTATATGTTATAAAATAAAAAATGTAAAATAATGGCAAGAATAAAAAAACATGAAATTTACAAATAAAACCATTTTAATTAAAAATTTAATATATATACCAAATTGATAATCCACATAAAACATCAAACTGAATCAGTTGATTATAGTTTACAACATACCTGTACTATGTTGCGATAGTGGTGAAGGAAGAAGGATGGTGTTAAGAGTTGGGAGAGCTTACATAATATATTGACATATGATTTAGAACAATAATTGAATAAAAAAATAAATCATATTTAACAATATGATGAAAAATTAAAATGAATAAGGAAATGAAAATGGATAGGTAGCGGCTAATGTGTCAACTTTATTCTCAATCACATCACTCAATCTACTGTCAAGACACATCTCTAGCTACTTCATGTGGAAACGATCAAGCCCAAAAGATCCTCCCCCTCATTTTTCTATGTTATTTGCTTCTTGGGAATCACCATGTAAAAATCTAGTCATACCACATTTAGATTTAGAGATATAGTAATGGTTGGTATATATGATCCACTATACCTATTTAATTAACTCTTACTATAGTTGTGTGATATGACTCTAAAGGAAATAGAGTACACCAACCTGATTACGTGGAACTTAAGAGTGGGTTTTTCTAGTTAGTCCAGGTTCCTTGATCATAAATCATGACATTAAAGTGTCTCTCTCATGCTTCATGGAAACCAAAATATAAATAATAGGAAAAGGATACAACAAATTAAGAATCACATATCACTATTTGTTATATTCCAACTCAAATAACATAAGTAATTGACAGATTTGAAAACAAAGACAAAACTAATGAACTGCTTCCGAAAACATAAATAATGGAAAATATCATGTAAAAAATTACATTAGATATGGATAAATTTCATCATACAATGGTGGATGAAAAGATATGAAGTTCACAGTATATTTAAAAAATGATTCAAAACTTGCTCACAACACTTTCTAAATGGGTTTTAAAAAAAGAATGCTTGAAAACATGATCATCCATATCCTTCTAAAAGCAATCAATCAGGAAAATGAAAAACATAATGAATTCTTGACAATCAAACCTTTTCCAATGTCATCATAGGTGATTAACCGACTATTGATGAGACATTACCAAAATAGGATGAAGAGAAACATGAAATATAAATATGTCATAAATATAACAATTATAGTAGGTTAACATCATTAATATAAGTTTAACATGCAGTTGGGGGCTTACCCAAGTGCTAAAGGCTCCCCGTAATTTTGAATCAGATCCGGGTTCAAAACTGAGTGGGTGCATGTACTATTACAGTACTATACAGACGGTGATGCGGGTGGTGGTGCAAACATGATGCATGTAGGCAGTGACGTAGACATGATGCAAGCCTGGTGACACAGACATGATGATGCAGGCATGACGCTGCATTGAGCTTTTGAGCCATGTTATAGGCCTCATGCACACTGGGCCTATAGTCCATGTACTAAATAAATAAGACTTTATGGGTAGGCTATCCCTCAGGGGGGCTATCCCCCAGGGGGGTATGACCTGTCTTTTCGATCTGTGTGTGGGGTGTGTGTGTGTTTGAAGATAATTGTACCCCCAAAACACCTAATATATATATATATATATATATAAGTTTAACATACTACCCAATTATTTATAGAATATTTGGGTTTGAAAGTGATAAATATAAAGATTAAGAGAAGAGGAAAATGAAAGAAAGGGTTTATGCAACCTTACCCTCTTCTCAGTGCTTCTTTTCTATGGAACTAAACTCCTTGAATGCTTGGAGTTTGTTACTCCAGAACATCCCACAGGATGGTAAGGGGCATGAAATATGTGATTTGGGCAGAACTTTGAATTTAATAAGTGAGGGAGGAGTGGTTTGGCAAGGGGAGGGAGATGAGGTATTTATACTTGAGGAGATTTAGTGTTTTTAGGATAAAACATTGAATAAAATATTATATCTAATAAAAACCTTTCAAAAGTAATATTTGACATTATGAAATATATTTAAATAAAATAACATGATTTGGGGACTTCCAAACACTTTATAATTTTAATTTATTAGTTTAATCAAAAGGAAAGAAGAAAAATGAAAAAATTGTTTATTTAAAGGAAGAATTTATACCTTTAGACTTTGTAAAATACTTTTTTGGTTTGGAATTTGAATTTCATATATTACATACAACACACACACACATATATTTATGAATAAATACATATATATGTGTATCTGAATAGCCATAGAATGTTAAAATGATCATAACTTCTAATCCAAAAGTCCCTTTCAACTCCACAACTAGTAAAATCAAATAAAATGAAACAATATTCAATATGATATGTGGTACAAGCCTAAAGGACATCCAGATCAGAAGTTATACCGGTTTGAATGCTAAAAAATTGGGGTATCCCGACTAAAAAATTACTTTTGGATCTCTTTTGGGCCATTTTGGGACTTGAAAATTGTGACAGAATGTTCCCTTGGGTCACTAGCGCGTAAATCGTGTCACAAGATTCGATTTGATATGTTGCAGAGCTCAAACTGACACTCGGATCAAAATTTATGACCATTTGAAGTTTGGGTTACATTTTCAACTTATTATTAATTAATAATATTTTTTAAAATATTTTAAATCCATCTTAACTCAATTTATTATATATTAAATGTAATAGTCTATTTATACTTATCTAAAACATATTTAAAAAATACATATTATATTTATATCAATATAATTATACTTATATAACAATATATTATTTTTCATGGATTTTTTTTAAAATTTATCAGTGCTAAGAAAAAGCATTAATAAATCCCCCCTTTATCATCGCTACAAAAAAAAGCACTAATAAAGGGGACCCCTTTAACAACGCTAAAAAAAGCGCGGGGGGGGGGGCTTTATCAGTGCTGATAAAGGGTGGTGCTGCAAAAACCCATTTTGTCATGACCCGTCCATGGGGTCCGTGTCGTGACTACCCCAAGCCCGCCTTCCCTAGGCCAGGGGCTGGCGACTAGCACCAAGGCTTAAATCCCAACAAAAGGGAAGGCATTGCCTTTGAAAAGTAAACAAGCACCACAGAGTAAGCAAGTGGAAAAGTAAACACTAAATAAAAACTGTAACAAGCTGTGTTGAAAGTAAAAGGGGCCGGAAATACAACCCCAACTGTAAAGTACAACTGAAAGGGAAAAACAGCAACTGAAAAGAAAAGACGTAGCGTCGAGCCATCCTCTGAAGGTCCAACCTGAAGGGTGGGTACAGATAGCCTCCACAGCTCCTCGGTCCAGCCATCCGCTCCGAGTACGTCCCGCCCAGTGGTCCACCTACAGGTACTGTCCTGCTCCGTAAGCCTCCACCACGATCAGTGTTGTCCGTCGTCTGCAACCAACACAGCGAAGTGCGGGCATAGCCCGTGCAGGGGTGAGTATAAGCTACTCAGTAGGGACCCCGAGACCCTCGAAGGTCTCCCAGAATCCACAAAGGATAGTCCACAAATGAAGGATACAATCACGAAGTAACATCCGACACGGCTTAGGTATATGCCCATACATATACCTAAGTCATCCATTCCCGTTCGGCTCCAACATCCTAGTCCAAGCACAACCCAGTCCACACAGGAAAGAAAAATGTATACCCACACAGGATAGCACAACACAATCTACAAAGGAGAGTAAACAGTAAATCCACACAGGATAGCTCAACACAATCCACAAAGGAGAGTAACAAAGGATTCAGCTCACACAGGTATACTTCTTGTATGACGATAAAGATGATCACTGATCCATCTAAGTCGTCGGACCCACAAAGGATCGAAAGGTACTAACCCCCGCAAAGACCCACACAGGATCGGGCCCACACAGGACCTGTAGGCATTGGCTCACACAAAACCGTTGAGCGCTGACCCACACAGGATCGGACCCACACAGGATCGGGCCCACACAGGACTTGTAGCACTGACCCGCAAGGGATCGCTGAGTGTTGTAGTCGTCGCAGTCCACTGAGGATCTCTGCACAGTCATCGTCGCAGTCCATTGAGGAGCTCTGCACAGTCGTCGTTGCAGCCCACTGAGGATCTCTGTACAGTCGTCGTTGTCGAAGTAGCAGTCGCAGCCAGCTCTACGGTTCCCGCACACAGCAAGCTCGTTCGGGAGGGTCCGCTCCACGAGCCGAGAGGCTGATACATCAACTGACACAAAGTCCGAAGTTGATGTATCCAAAAGTTTTGTATCTTCAACAGGAACTCAACGTCGCAGACGGCGTCAATCGGACGCCCGGTCTGAGAGTTATTGGCTTTTTCGTCCCAGGGGTCCGGTTGGTTTTTAAGAAAAAACCAACCCGACTGTACTCCACCTGCGTCCAAACCTCGGACGGAGTATTCCAAAAGATCCGTCTCACATAGAGGAAAACAACAACGCCGATGGCACGTCAACCGGACATCCGTAGCTCAAGATATGAGTGTTTCTGCTCTGAAGGCCCGGTTGGTTTCGTGTACGAACCAACCTGACCGAACTCAAAGTATTCTGAAACCTTGAGTGTGATATACCAAAACGACCGTCTCAATCCAAGGATCGTGTTTCCGCTGACGTCGCGTCGTTCGGAGGCCCGTAGCTCAAGTTATGGGCAAAAGACCGAAAACAGTCTGAAGATGGGCGCCGCGGGGCGCCGGGGCTGCGTTGGTTTAATCGGACGCGGCATGTCGCCGCGTCTCGTGCGGGCGAGCCGGACCTGCGTGGTCGCGGGTCCACTGGCCACCGCCGCTGTGGCGGCTCTGTTCGGAGGCGCATCGGGGCGCCGTCGGCCTCTTCCGCAGGCCACCGGAGTTGCTCTGGTGGTTCCTTTTCCTTCTCGTTTGCGTCGTTGCCCCTCTCGGGTTCCGTTCTTCACTGCGGGATCATCAAATCGCCCTTGTGCCACGTTTTGTCATCGCCCGCCAAATCCGCACAACCACGAAGAACGGCAGAGGGTTTTCGGGCTGTGTTCGTTTGGCCCGCACCCTCTGTGTTAGATAAAAACAGCGGGAGAAATTATTCAACACATGAACCAACAATTTTAATAAAATAAAATTGTTCATATGAATCCGGTTCTTTAATTTGAAAGAAACGTTCACGGGAATATAAAAAAATATTCCCAACAACCCCTACCTCTTCAAGTCGTCGTCCGTGGGTTCTTCGCGGAATTGGGGATCATCGCGTCGTCGCGGTATCTGGCGTCGCGTCGTCGTGGAAGGGTGTCACGTCGACGAACTCCGAGGTTCAAGAACAAAAAGATTTAATTAATAATAATAAAATCCTTCTTAAGTTAAAAACCACAAAGGAAAAAATTTAAAATAAATCTGGAACTCTCACCTCAACGGATGATCGAAGGTTTTTGCTGCGGATTAAGGAACATTGCCGAAGAATGTCGCGGGAGAGGAAACGTCGGCGTCGCGGCACATGGCGTCGCGTAGTTGATTTCCGCAGGTTCAGCGTTCTTCGTCGGAGGCCGGCGTTCTTCACATTCTTCGTGTTCTTCACGTTCTTCGCATTCTTCGCATTCTTCGCGTTCTTCGCGAAAAAGGTTGAAGGCACAAGAACTTCTGTCAAAAACCTCTCAATGTGTCATCCTCCAAATGTCATGTTGGTCTTATTTTATTATTACGCCAACAAACGAATAAGAGGTAAGTAACGACCCATTAATTTGTAGAATTAATTCAACGAAAGAAACCGCCCAATTAAATGGTGCATTATGAATTTAAGAAAACGCTTCAGTTGACTTTCATAATGACGGGTTTTTGCGGGTGCGTTACTTAGAGGAAAAGAAATGGTGGGGATCGTGCGGGCCCCACCTCACAAATATCCTACCAAGAGGGTAGGATATTTTTGGATAGTACCATATCCGGTTCAACTCAGTTTAAGTGGCTTTCAAGTGGTTTCAAGTGGCTTAAGTGAAATAAAATAAAGTTTGTCGAATAATTAATTTTATTTCTTAACTTTAAGCCCAAAAATTAAAAACCACACCTGAGCAAATGCAACTCCGGAAGAGGCGTTTCTAAGAAAATATCGGCGCTGCGATTCCATCGGTGCCCTCAGAATTCAATTCTGGGCACCAGTTCAAAAGTTAGAAAAACCCGCTCGTCCGTTCACTGAACGTACCCGAGCCAAACTTCGGAAAATGGTTCCGGGCACACCGGGCCTCGGAATCAGGTGCCGTCAGAAACTGTGTTCTTGTAAAATTCCAAAGAAAATTAAGAAAACAATTTCCTTGAAATTTAAGAGTCTTTACAATACTCCCACCTCAGTGATTTACGTCCCCGTAAAGATACATCATAAACTAGGGAAACAAATGTGGGTACTGAGCACGCATCTGAGCCTCCCACTCCCAAGTGCTCTCCTGGAGGTTCTCGTGTAGCCATCTGATGCGCACAATAGGAATCAATCGTCCACGTAGGACCCGCTCATGTCTATCCTCGATCTCCACTGGGACCTCCTCAAAAGTCGCTCCATCATCCACGTCTAGCTTCCCATGGTTAATGATGTGCGTCAGGTCGTGCACGTATCTCCTCAGCTGAGATACGTGAAAGATGTCGTGCACCCGGTGCAACTGAGGTGGTAGAGCTAGGCGATAAGCCACCTCGCCAATCCTACTGAGGACCTGGAAAGGTCTGATGAAGCGTGGAGACAACTTGCCGCCTCGGCCAAATCTCTGTAATCCACGTCGAGGTGAGACACGCAAGAAGATGTGGTTGTCATCCTCGAACTCTAGTGGCCTCCGCCTCCTGTCAGCATAAGACTTTTTCCGGCTCTGAGCTATCCTCATCCACTCCTGGATGACCTGGACCTTCTCTATCATGGCCCGGACCATCTCTGGTCCCACAAGTGCTGACTCCCTAGGGTCTGTCCAGCACAAAGGAGATCTGCAAGGTCTTCCGTACAACGCCTCGTATGGTGCCATCCCGATAGTGGAGTGGTAGCTCTTATTGTACGCGAACTCTACCAAGAGTAGGTGGTCCTCCCAGCTGCAACCAAAGTTGAGGAAACATGTGTGGAGCATGTCCTCGAGAGTCTGAATGGTCCTCTCCGTCTGACCATCCGTCTGAGGGTGAAAGGCGGTGCTCAGACGTAGTCGCGTCCCGAATGCCTCCTGCAACCCCTTCCAATGCCGGGAAGTAAAACGAGCGTCCCAATCGGAGACGATAGAAGATGGCACACCGTGAAGCCATACAATCTCCTGAACGTAGAGACGCCCCAAGCTCTCCACTGAGCCCTGCTCTCTGATGGTAAAAAAGTGTGCCGACTTGGTGAGTCGGTCAACAATCACCCAAATGGAGTCGTGACCTATGGAAGTGCGTGGAAGTCCAGTCATGAAGTCCATAGATATCCTGTCCCACTCCCACTCCGGGACCTCCAAGGGTTGTATCAAGCCTGATGGTACCTGATGCTCTGCCTTCACCTGCTGGTAGGTGAGGCACCGTGAAACGAACTCTGCCACAGCCTTCTTCATGCTCGGCCACCAGTGCTGTCTTCTGAGATCCTGGTACATCTTCGCCACTCCAAGATGTACCGCCAAAGGAGAAGTGTGAAACTCTCTAAGAACCTCCTCTCGTAAAGAAACTGGTACCAAGGTATGTCCTCTGAAAAGGACGTCCTGCTCTGCTCTAAGGGAGAAACCATCAGGTGCCTGTCCCGAGGATATCTATGCACGCCACGTCTCACAGTCGGCGTCCCCATGATGTGCCTCTCTGACCCGCTGCAGATTTGAAGGAGAGACTATGAGAGACTGAAGGAAGTCTGATCCGTCCCTATCCATGAAGGATATCTGCAAAGTGTCCAGCTGCTCTATCGCCTCCTCAAGTAGCTGGATTCCTGTCCTCCTGCTGAGGGCATCGGCTACCACGTTCCCCTTCCCAGGAGTATAGACTATCTCAAAGTCATAGTCCTGGAGGAACTCGAGCCATCGCCGCTGTCTCAGGTTCAGGTCCTTCTGCGAGAAGATGTACCTGAGACTCTGGTGGTCAGAAAAGATTGTAAAGCGCTCGCCCATCAGATAGTGTCGCCAAGTCTACAGTGCTAAGACTACTCCTGCCAACTCCAGGTCATGGGTATCGTAGTTCTGCTCATGCGGCCTCAATTGACGTGATCCATAGGCAATCACGGCCCGCTCCTACATCAGGACACATCCGAGTCTGGTCTCTGATGCATCGCAGTAGACTACGTATCCAACTCCCTCCTCAGGCGACCTCAAGATAGGTGCGCTGGTCAATCTCTGTCTCAGCTCCTGAAAGCTCTGCTGACATCTGTCCGACCACACAAAGGGTTTCCCCTTCTTCTTCAAAGCTGAGAGTGGCGCCGAAACTCTAGAGAAGTCCGGAACAAACCTCCTATAGTATCCGGCTAGAACCAAGAAACTCCGCACCTCCGTCACGCTCCTGGGTGGCTCCCAAGCTAGCACTGCCTCGATCTTTGCGGGATCCACTGCAACTCCTGCCTCAGAAATGACGTTCCATAATAAGTGGACCTCACGTAACTAGAACTGGAACTTTGAGAGCTTTCCGTAAAGCTGGTGCTCTCAGAGTGTGTCTAGTACAACCCGCAAGTGGAAGGCGTGCTCCTCCTCCGTGGTCGAGTACACCAAAATGTCGTCGATGAAGACCACGACAAATCGATCGAGGTATGGCTGGAAGATCCTGTTCATGAGGATCATGAACACTGCTGGAGCATTGGTTATGCCGAAAGGCATAACCAAGAACTCATAGTGGCCATACCGACACCTGAAGGCCGTCTTCTGCACGTCCTCGTCTCGAACTCTTAGCTGATGATAGCCTGACCTGAGGTCTATCTTCGAGAACCACCGTGCTCCCTTGAGCTGATCGAAGAGGTCATCAATCCTCAGTAGCGGATACTTGTTCCTCACTGTCACCTGGTTCAGGAGATGATAGTCGACACACAGTCACAAGCTCCCGTCCGCCTTCTTGGCGAACAATATCGGGGAAGCCCAGGGTGAAACACTGGGTCGGATGAACCCCTTGCCCTGCAAGTCCTCCAACTGTACCCGCAGCTCTCGAAGCTCAGCGGGGGCCATCTGATATGCTGGAGTGGATATAGGGGTTGTCCCTGGGTATAGGTTAATATAAAATTCTACCTCTCTATGAGGAGGTAGTCCTGGAATGTTGTCGGGGAAGACGTCCGTATATTGATCCACCACTGCAGGAAAACTAGGACTCCGCATGTCAACTACTCCGAGGATGAGGCTATCCAACTGATGAGTGATGGGATGCCCTCTCCTCTGCGTGAGTCCATCCTATGATGCAAAGGCTCCCTTCTCGCCAGTGAAGGTGAACCTTCTCCCGTCGGTGCATACACACCGCACCTTGCGCCTAAAGCAGTCAATCTGTGCATGGACTGTAGATAACCAATCCATGCCCAAGATGATGTCGTAAGGCCTCGACGCCTCTACAAGAAGATCCCAGCCGAAGATCTCGCCTCCTAGAGTAATCTCACACTGTCGGCACCAGTGCGTAATCATCGAGTCTGCTCCCGTAGGGGTCTCTAGCCGTAAGGATCGAGCCAACGGCTCTGTCAGAATATCCGAGCTCCGAACAAGGGCAGTGGCTATAAAAGAGTGACTCGCTCCTATGTCTATAAGAACTGCATCAAGGTTGGAATAGACACAGATAATACCTTGAATCATCTCTGGTGTGCCGTGGTCATAGGCCTCCGCCGCTAGGAGCTGTGCCTGTCTCTGCCCGCCAGCTCCCTGTGGTCGGGGCAGGCCTCCTGGTGGTGGTGGTGGCAGAGCCTCAAAGCGTCGCCCACCACCTGCTGCTCAGCCAGCTCCTCTGCCTCGTCCGCCTCCACCCTGCGGACCGCCACGGTCCACCCTCTGCCTCTACCTGGGTGGCCCTTCCACCGTCTGCTCCTCCTCGGTACGGCGGGTCGGGCAGTCACGAGCCTTGTGGCCCTGCCCACCGCAGGCGTAGCACTGCCTGCCTCTCGGAAGACTGGCTCCGCGCTGTGTGCCCGGCACTGCTGAGCCAGTGTCCCGAGGTCGTCTGCCGGAAGGTCTGGTCTTCCTGGAACCCTGAGTCATCCGTCGGCTACCTGCTGCCGAAGACTCTGTTACCTGCCGCCCTGCGGTAGGTCTCACTGTGGACTCAGCCAGAAAGCTCTCGATTAGAAGGGCTCGCTCCAGTACCCCTGCCTGGGTCGGGATGCTGAGGGAGATCAGTGATGCCCTGATCTCGTGTCTCAAACCCTGCTCAAAGGTCCGGGCCCGGAAGAAGGGGTCTTGTACCATGTCGGTCGAGTAGCGAGAAAGATCAGTGAACCTCGCCGCGTACTGGGCGACCGTCAAGCTGCCCTGCCGCAGCTGAAGAAGCTCCTGGATGCGCACCGCACGGAGGGTGGCTGGAACGAACTCTGAGCGGAAGAGGCTCTAGAAGTCCGTCCAGAGAAGAGATGCCTCATCGTGTACCTGGAGCATCATGCTCCACCATCGGCCCGCTGCTGCATGCAGTAGGCTCGCCGCGAGGATCACCATGAGGTCTGCTGGTGTCCTCACTAGCCTGAAAACTCGAACGACCGCCTCCAACCAGTCCTCGGCTGCCTGGGGGTCTGTCTCCCCACGAAACCTGGGTGGTCGCTGGCGCTGGAACTCGTGCAGAGCTCCGAGGCGACGTGCATTGTTAGCGGTCGGTGCTGGAAGCATTGGGGGCTCGGCGGGTAAAGGTACCGCTAGTGCCTCTACTGTCAACGGGCCCTGTACCGAGGCCTCATCGCTCGACGGGCTGTCATCGCGCTCTACTCTCGGAACCCTAGCTGGCTACCGTTGTGGGTCCATCCTGAAAAGGAAACAAGTGCGACACGGTCAGAACAGTATACCTGGTGAGCTGACACAAGTAATCACAAAGAAAACTTGAAACACACATGCAATCAATGTTTTCGTGCATTAAGTCGGAAATCAGAAGTCAGGTTCCTGGTGTACGGATACGTCGGCCGCCGCACCAACACTGGACTCCCTAGACTGATAACCACACTCAATAAGCTAAACACTATTGCTTCACATAGAAGAAAGATCAGAGTCTGCGGTAGAACCGACCTCCTCTGATACCAATTTGTCATGACCCGTCCTCGGGGCCCGTGCCGTGACTACCCCAAGCCCTCCTTCCATAGGCCAGGGGCTGGCGACTAGCACCAAGGTGTAAATCCCAACAAAAGGGAAGGAATTTCCTTTGAAAAGTAAACAAGAACCACAGAGTAAGCAAGCGGAAAAGTAAACACTAATTAAAAACTGTAACAAGCTGTGCTGAAAGTAAAAGGGGCCGGAAATACAAGCCCAACTGTAAAGTACAACTGAAAGGGAAAAATAGAAACTGAAAAGAAAAGCCGCAGCGTCGAGCCATCCTCTGAAGGTCCCACCTGAAAGGTGGATAAAAATAGCCTCCACAGCTCCTCGGTCCAGCCGTCCACTCCGAGTACGTCCCGCCCAATGGTCCACCTCCAGGTACCGTCCTGCTCTGCAAGCCTCCACCACGATCAGTGTTGTCCGTCGTCTGCAACCAACACAGCGAAGTGCGGGCATAGCCCGTGTAGGGGTGAGTATAAGCTACTCAGTAGGACCCCGAGACCCCCGAAGGTCTCCCAGAATCCACAAAGGATAGTCCACAAAGGAAGGATACAATCACGACGTAACATCCGACACGGCTTAGGTATATGCCCATACATATACCTAAGTTATCCATTCCCGTTCGGCTCCAACATCTGAGTCCAAGCACAACCCATTCCACACAGGAAAGCAAAACGTATACCCATAGAGGATAGCACAACATAATCCACAAAGGAGAGTGATAGTAAATCCACACAGGATAGCTCAACACAATCCACAAAGGAGAGTAACACAGGATTCAGCTCACACAGGTATACTTCTTGTATGACGATAAAGATGATCACTGATCCATCTAAGTCGTCAGACCCACAAAGGATCAAAAGGTACTAACCCCCGAAAAGACCAACACAGGATCGGGCCCACACAGGACCTGTAGGCGCTGGCTCACACAGAACTGCTGAGCACTGACCCACACAGCATCAGACCCACACAGGATCGGGCCCACACAGGACCTGTAGCACTGACCCGCAAGGGATCGCTGAGTGTTGTAGTCGTCGCAGTCCACTGAGGATCTCTGCACAGTCGTCGCTGCAGTCCACTGAGAATCTCTACACATTTGTTGTCGCAGTCCACTGAGGATCTCTGCACAGTCGTCGCTGTAGTCCACTAAAGATCTCTGCACAGTCGTCCCTGTCGAAGTAGCAGTCGCAGCCAGCTCTAGGGTTCCCGCACACAGCAAGCTAGTTCGGGAGGTTCCGCTCCACGAGCCGAGAGGCTGATACATCAACTGATAAAAACTCCGAATTTGATGTATCCAAAAGTTCTATATCGTCAACAGTAACTCAACGTCACAGATGGCGCGTCAATCGGACGCCCGGTCTGAGAGTTATTGGCTTTTTCATCCTAGGGGCCCGGTTGATTTTTAAGGCAAAACCAACCCGACCGTACTCCACCTACGTCCAAACCTCGGGCGGAGTATGAAAAAAGATCCATCTCACATAGAGGAAAACAACAAATCCAACGGCACGTCAATCGGACGTCCGTAGCTCAAGATATGAGCGTTTCCGCTCCGAAGGCCCAGTTGGTTTAGTGTACGAACCAACCCGGTTGAACTCAAAGTATTCCGAAACCTTGGGTGCGATATACCAAAACTACCGTCTCGATCCAAGGATTGCGTTGCCGCTGACGGCGCGTCGTTCGGAGGCCCGTACCTCAAGTTACGGGCAGAAGACCGAAAACTGTCCGAAGACGGGGGGTCCGGGCCCGGGCCGACCCTACACGACCCCCCTGGGTCGGCCGAACAGGGTCGACCCGACCCGGTCCAACCCGGATGGACCCGGTCCGGCCCGGCCAGGGCACGGCCCGGCCGGTCGGACCGGCCTGGCTCAGCTCGGCCGAGCAGCTGGACGCCGTGGGGCGCCGCCCCCGTGGTTTGGAGGTGTCGCGGCCCCGCATGGGGCCGCGTTGGTTCAATCGGACGCGGCATGTCACTGCGTCCCGTGCGGACGAGCCGGACCCGCACGTCAGCGCGTCAGCTGGCTGCCACAGCCGCGGCTGAAGCCGCGGCGGCTCTGTCCGGCGGCGCGCCGGGGCACCGCCGGCCGCTTCCGCGGGCCACCGGAGTTGCTCCGATGGTCCGTTTTCCTTCTCGTCTGCGCCTTTGCCCCTCCCAGGTTCTGTTCTTCACTGCGGGATCATGAAATCACCCTTGCGCCACATTTTTCCGTCGCCCTCCAAATACGCACAACTATGAAGAACGGAGGATGGTTGTCGGGCTGTGTTCGTTTGGCCCGCACCCTACACGTTAGATAAAAACAACGGGAGAAATTATTCAACACATGAACCAACAATTTTAATAAAATAAAATTGTTCATATGAATCCGGTTCTTTAATTTTAAAGAAACGTTCACGGGAATATAAAAAAATATTCACAACAACCCCTACCTCATCAAGTCGTCGTCCGCGGGTTCTTCGCGGAATTGGGGATCGTCGTGTCGTCGCAGTATCCGGCGTCACGTCGTCGCGGAAGGGTGTCGCGTCGACGAAATCCGAGGTTCAAGAACAAAAAGATTTAATTAATAATAATTAAATCTTTCTTGAGTTAAAAACCACAAAGGAAAAAATTTAAAAGAAATCTGAAACTCTCACCTCAATGGATGATCGAAGGTTTTTGTTGCGGATTTAGGAACGTCGCCGAAGAACGTCACGGGAGAGGAAACGCCGGCGTCGCGTCGTCGATTTCTGTGGGTTTGGCATTCTTCGTTGGAGGCTAATGTTCTTCGCGTTTTTCGCGTTCTTCCCATTCTTCGCGAAGAAGGTTGAAGGCACAAGAACTTCTGTCAAAAACCTCTCAACGTGTCATCCTCCAAATGTCATGTTGGTCTTATTTTATTATTACGCCAAAAAATGAATAAGAGGTAAGTAACGACCCATTAATTCGTAGAATTAATTCAACGAAAGAAACCGCCCATTTAATTCACGAATAAAACCGCCCAATTAAATGGTGCGTTAATAATTTAAGAAAACGCGTCACTTGACTTTCATAATGACGGGTTTTCGCGGGTGCGTTACTTAGCGGAAAAGAAACGGCGGGGATCGTGCGGGCCCCACCTCACAAAGATCCTACCAAGAGGGTAGGATATTTTTGGATAGTGCCCTATCCGTTTCAACTCAGTTTAAGTGGCTTTCAAGTGGCTTAAGTGAAATAAAATAAAGTTTGTCGAACAATTTATTTTATTTCTTAACTTTAAGCCCAAAAATTAAAAACCACACCTGAGTAAACGCAACTCCGGAAGATGCGTTTCTAAGAAAATACTAGCGCTTCGATTCCATCGGTGCCCTCAGAATTCGATTCCAGGCCCCGGTTCAAAAGTTAGAAAAACTCGCTCGTCCGTTCACTGAACGTACTCGAGCCAGACTTCGGAAAATGATTCAGGAACACCGGGCCTCAGAATCAGGTGTTGTTAGAAACTGTGTTCTTGTAAAATTCCAAAGAAAATGAAGAAAAAAATTCCCTTGAAATTTATGAGTCTTTACACATTTTTTGGGTAGTGGGATACATGTGGATCACCGCTAGAGGAATCCTACACTTGGATTCTACAACGCAGCGACGACGCACTGCCGATATGTGGCCGGACACATCAACTAAGAAAGAATCACCTTAAAGGCAACTATTCAATTTAATTAAATTAATTATATACAAAAAATTTTGATCTTATCTCTTGGTTTTGGGTTTCTATTCCTTTTTCGAAATCCTTCATTCAATTCTGTGGATACTGGCATTCATCGTCATATTGATCCCGAATTATTCATTGAATATGGAAAAAATAAACGTTGGGCACTGTCCCTCCTTCACTTTCGCTGCACACAAAACCTAAAAGTGGTATTAGATGGCAATATTATTGTTTATAATTATTTAAATAATTCATTTATGATTTATGCTTAAATAATTTATTTTCTCAATTCAAGTTGAATCGTTCCCTTTTAATCTGAATTTTGGTATATGTTCTTCCTCTATCGTTTCTCACAGATCTAATAGAAACGATTAATTTTTTGAATAAAATTATATTAAGGAACTCATATAGAGGTTCCAAGGGTTCTGTCCAAGTAACATAGAAATACAGTCTGTGTAGTCGGATCTACACGTCATGTAGTTATGTTCAATGATTCATGAGTAGTTTGACAATTACTCAAACCGTGTGAATTAAAGACATACAATGCGGTTAATTCTTAGACCATGTGTTGACTAGGAAAGATTGACCCACAGTTAGATGGACTACACGCCATGTGTCCCACTGGACACAGTGTGTAGTCCCTTTCGGGTCAGGGTCGGGCCGTGTATCCCATACACGGCTTAGCCGACCGGTGACCATGCAACGTAGAGTCAACATGGTGTGTGTGGCCCACTAGACATGCTGTGTACTCTGAAATTTCTGAAGTATGCCTCACATGCTGAGTCCCTAAGCGTGTACTTCAGATAGATGATGGAGAATATATACGCTGTGTAGATCGGATCTACACACCATGTAATGTTACCAGTTACACAAATTTAAAATTTATTATATTATGTAACCCTTGAGACATGTACTTGTGTGTGAGTATAAAGCTGGGAGACATCATGTGATAGGCTTTAATATATATATATATATATATATTATTAACATCTGTGTAATATTCAAAATCTTCACATCATGTATGAGTTGTATTACAGTTATTATTCTTCGTGCATGCTAAATGTAACAATCAATAAAGAGTATACAATTATAATACATGTTGGGTAGTTTTGGATGGTATTCACTAGGTTACCTCCAAGGTAAAAATTATGTACACAGTTAATTTTAAACGAATTTATTAATTTGTTTAAAATTATAATGGATGAGAGTCTCAAGGAAATTTTGAAATGGATTAAGATAAAAGGATTGATTAATTAAAGATAATAATTCAAATGTTATTTATCTTAAATAAGAATGATTAAAGATTTTAATGCTAGATTTTATTAAATGCATAATTTGTTTCATGCATGTGGATGATCATGAGCTAGACCAGAACTTTGTATTAGATAGGTTTTTTTTAATTTATTATTAAATTAAATTGTTGGTCTGCGTGCCTTCTCTTACCATTAATATGTAGGGCCTGTGTGCCCATGATTTATTTTATGTAAAACCCCTTTTTACCCCTCGCATGCATGTGAGTAAAAGCATATGTAGTAGATGGATATCCTAAGCTAGTTGAGGTGGTGTAAGTTAGGATTTGAGGTGAAACCAATCCAAATAGATACAAAGGTGGACAGGAGATACAAACCTAATTGGTTCAAAGTGTTTCTCCCCTAGTTCAACAGTTAGTTTATTAACCGCAAAAAAACTAACCATTAGAAAAATCTAAATGCGATTGGTCGGTTTTCCGTATGTCACTTGATGTTTTTCACTTCAAATGACGTCCTTTTGAAACAAAAGACAGACACTTTGAGTGGTGGCGGCCACACCGTGCCTCGGATTCAGGCGGGGTTGACTCGTACATGTCACATATGACCCATGGATCGTTTTGCTAATGTATCGACACAATCCGAATGCGTTTGGTCACTTTTCTGTATTCCAATTGATGTTTTTCAATTAAAATGACATCCTTTTGAAACAAAAGGTAGACACGTTGAGTTGTGTCGGCCACACCGCACCTTAGATTGAGGCGGGGTTGACTCTTACACGTCACATATGACCCATGGATCGTTGTGCTAAAGTATCGACACAATCTGAATGTGTTTGGTCGATTTTCCATATGCCAGTTGATGTTTTTCAATTAAAATGACATCCTTTTGAAACAAAAGGCAGACACTTTGAGTGGTTCCGGTCGCACCGCACCTTGGATTGAGGCGGGGTTGACTCATACACGTCACATATGACCCATGTATCATTCTCCTAAAGTTTCAATGAAAACCGAATGCATTTGGTCGGTTTTCCGTATGTACTTAAAATGTTGTCCATTTTAAACAAAAGAGAGTCACTTACAGTGATTTTGGCCACACCGTGCCTTAGATTAAGGCGAGGTTGACTCGTAAACGTCACATATGACCCATGGACCGTTGTTCTAAAGTATCGACACAATCTGAATGCGTTTGGTCGCTTTTCCGTATGCCAGTTGATATTTTTCACTTAAAATGACATCCTTTTGAAACAAAAGACAAACACTTTGAGTGGTGCCGGCCACCCCGTGCATCGGATTGAGGTGGGGTTGACTCGTACATGTCACATATGACCCATGGATCGTTTTTCTAAAGTTTTGACACAATCTGAATGTGTTTGTTGTTTTTCCGTATGCCAGTTGATGTTTTTATTTTAAAATGACGTCCTTTTGAAACAAAAGACAGACACTTTGAGTGGTGGCGGCCACACCGCACCTCAGATTAAGGTGGGGTTGACTCGTACATGTCACATATGACCCATGTACCATTTTGTTAAAGTATCGACACAATACGAATGGGTTTGTCAGTTTTCCGTATGCCATTTGATGTTTTTCAATTAAAATGACGTCCTTTTGAAACAAAAGACAGACACTTTGAGTGGTGGAGTCCACACTGTGCCTCTTATTGAGGCGGGGTTGACTCGTACACATCATATATGACCCATGTATCTTTGTGCTAATGTATCAACACAATCCGAATGTGTTTGGTCAGTTTTCCGTATGTACTTAAAATGTTGTCCATTTTAAGAAAAAGAGAGCCACTTAGAGTGATTCTGGACCCACCGTGCCTCATATTAAGGTGGGGTTGACTCATACATGTCACATATGACCCATGGATCGTTGTGATAAAATATCGACACAATCCAAATGCGTTTGGTCATTTTTTCATATGTCAGTTGATGTTTTTCACTTCAAATGACATCCTTTTGAAACAAAAGACAGACACTTTGAGTGGTGGCGGCCACACCACGCCTCGGATTGAGGCAGGGTTGACTCGAACACATCACATATGACCCATGGATCGTTGTTCTAATGTATCGACACAATCTGAATGCTTTTGGTCAGTTTTCCGTATGCCAGTTGATGTTTTTCAATTAAAATGACGTCCTTTTGAAACAAAAGGCAGAAACTTTGAATGGTGCCGGCCACACCATGTCTCAGATTGAGGTGGGGTTGATTCTTACAAGTCACATATGACCCATGAATCGTTCTCCTAAAGTTTCAACAAAAAACAAATTCATTTGGTCGGTTTTCCATATGTACTTAAATTGTTGTCCATTTTAAGCAAAAGAGATCCACTTAGAGTGATTCCGGCCACACCATGGCTCAGATTAAGGCGGGGTTGACTTGTACACGTCACATATGACCCGTGGATCGTTGTGCTAAAGTATCGACACAATCCGAATGCATTTCGTCAGTTTTCTGTATGTCAGTTGATGTTTTTCACTTCAAATGGCGTCCTTTTGAAACAAAAGACAGACACTTTGAGTGGTGGCGGCCACACCATGCCTCGGATTGAGGCGGGGTTGACTCGTACATGTCACATATGACCCATGGATCGTTGTTCTAATGTATTGACACAATCCGAATGCGTTTGGCTGCTTTTCCGTATGCCAGTTGATATTTTTCAATTAAAATGACGTCCTTTTGAAACAAAAGGCAGACACTTTGAGTGGTGTCGGCCACACCGCACCTTGGATTGAGGCTGGGTTGACTCATACACATCACATATGACCTATTCATTGTTCTCCTAATGTTTCAATGGAAACCGAATGCGTTTGGTCAGTTTTCCGTATGTACTTAAAATGTTGTCCATTTTAAGCAAAATAGAGCCACTTAGAGTGATTCTGGCCACACTGTGCCTCAGATTAAGGCGGGGTTGACTCGTACATGTCACATATGACCCATGGACCGTTGTGCTAAAGTATCGACACAATCCGAATGTTTTTTGTTGCTTTTCTGTATGCCAGTTGATATTTTTCACTTAAAATGACGTCCTTTTGAAACAAAAGACAGACACTTCAAGTGGTGGCGGCCACACCGCGCCTCGGATTGAGGCGGGGTTGACTCGTACACGTCACATATGACCCACATATCGTTTTTCTAAAGTATCAACACAATCCGAATGCGTTTGTCGGTTTTCCGTATGCCAGTAGATGTTTTTCAATTAAAATGACGTCCTTTTGAAACCAAAGACAGACACTTTGAGTGGTGACGGCCACACCACACCTCATATTGAGGCGGGGTTGACTCGTACATGTCACATATGACCCATGGATCGTTTTTCTAAAGTTTCAATGGAAACCAAATGCGTTTGTTCAGTTTTCCGTATGTACTTAAAATGTTGTCCATTTTATGAGAATCCTCGTGTGTCTATTAGTGGAATGGTATTTACATAAAATCTTGTGGATATTTATATAAAATATTTTTATATCATTCTTAGTATGGATTATATTTTAGTTTATAATGCTATGAAACATTTCGGAGCTAACAATGTCATGCCCAATGAATACATCTCTTTTATAACATACCAAGAATCTATAATATTGATTAGATGTGTAAATGTGATTTACATTGATTATCATGATGAAAATAAATAAAATATATATTATAGATTTTCTAGTATTAAATGAAATCAAGAAGGGTGGGGGGGCTATCCGGCGGGGCTGTCCAGGGGGCTGTCTGGTGGGTGTCTGGGGGGCTGTCTGGGGACCAAGGAGGAGGGTGGGGGGCTGTGCGAGGGGGTTGTTGGTGGTCCAAAAAAAAGTTTGGGGGGCTGTCCGGGGGGCTATCTAGGGGGCTGTCTGGGGGGCTGTCCGGGGTCCAGGGAGGAGGGTGGGGGGGCTGTCCGGGGGGCTGTCCGGGGGGTGTTCGTGGGGTTGTCTGGGGTCCAAGGAGGAGGGTGGGGGGCTGTCTGGGGGGCTGTCCTGGGGGCTATCTGGGGGGCTGTCTAGGGTCCCGGAAGGAGGGGGGTTACTAAACACACAACCACTAAAAGACAACAACATCCATAAAAATAGATAATATATAAAAACACCTCAACTCCAATACTATACTACGAGTCTAGATAAAACCAACAACTAGAATAGATTAAATATCAAATCTCAGTATTATCATTCAAAAATGTAATGGATCAGGTTGTCCCACATCACCATCACCATCATCACCATCATCATCATCACCCTCGTCCTCATCCCCATCATCATCCTCGCCCTCCTCGCCCTCACCCTCTTCCTCGTCCTCGCCCTCCTCCTTGCCCTCGCCACCCGCCTCGCCCTCCTCCTCTCCCTCCGCTTCCGCATCAGACTCCTCGCCATCATCATTGTCAAGCAGGACATCGTCCTGACCACCACTAGAACTGCCACCTGGTGCACCGTATATAGAACTTATCGATGACATATACTCATCAAAAGCTGGGATGGCCTCTGCTGGAAGTGTAAGACGTAGAACTCCAATAAGTTTCATAAACGCACTGTTTTCCCTATCAGACTGTTATGCCGTCTCTGTGGCCCTTTCTCAGCCTGTTCTACCTGTGCCCTAACTTTCTACAGCTTGGTGGCACTAAATCTCATACTTGAGGAGGTCCAATACCTCGTCGGGGATATCCTAGGTCAACAGCATACTCTGGCAGAATGCTCCTCTCCCAACACCTAATGTAAGTTATCTGTTGGCCCAAAATTGTCTGGTTCTTGGGCATCGAGGGCCTCTAAAGCAGCCTGTTACAAATATAAATATATCATTAAGTAACAAAATAGATATTAAAAAATAAATTCAACAGATTAAAACTTACAATATTCTGCTGAGTCGCTTCGTTGACGGCACTTCCATCCTTTTTTCGTCTACTCAAGCAAAACAGTTTTGCTTGAGGCACACGTCCTTCAATATTTTGTATTTTCCTCTACAATGAAATTGAAAACTAAATTTATATGAAAAATTTATCAAAATATTAAATAATTGAGGAAACAAAAGAGAGTGTAAGTCGTAAAGAAAACTTATAAACAATTGTCATACCTGCTTCCTCTCATGATTAGGCTTCGTAGTGCGTTCCAGTATGTGGAGGTATTTTTTTTGCATCAATGTTCTTTTTATTTTTTCCAGATGATTCCTAAATAAAATTAGAAAATGCAATAAATAATATTAATTCAAAACATGAAAGTTATTATTTAAATACCTCAGATGTTATTAATACCTTAAACTGGGTACTCGTCCAATGAGTAATCATCTGATGATACTGCTCTATAGGAAAATCATTCACCACTGGTACCGCCTCTAACTCAGTGCCAACTCTAGCAACTCATCCAATATACAACTCATTCTTCTAGGCTCTCCAAATATCGCCTAAATCCTTTAGACGTTTCGGTCGTGCACCCTCACCATCGAGAAAATTAAATCAAAGCTGAAATCAAAATATTAATTAATATAAATACAAAAATAATTCATGGCATTAAATAGAACAGATTTTTTTACCCATATCTATGACCAAGATCTATCCTTGACCTCATGTGGCAAATGTCTCCATGATAGCGGGCTGACGGGAATGATGTCGGAGTATTTGTCAAGCGTCGCCAAAAAACTCTGACATTGCTGCCATGTTTTCTCAACCATTTGGTTGTCTTCATTATAATCCACCATAACCTGTGTGTGGGGGTTCCACACCGAACGCATGCGTGTACACCCCCACCCACGCCTCCTGTCAGTAGATGTATCTTTCATGAAAGAAAAATAAATATTTTATCAAAAAGTGTTATAATGAAAATAAATATTGCTATAAAAATTTGTTAGGGTTCTATAATATACCTGTGCCGGTCTGATCGCTGAGCGCCGCTGGATCCACAGAAACTGATGGAACACCCTGTGGTGGAACTGGAGTTGAAGACGATGGAATATAGAAGCTCGGAGAGACAGAATTAGAAGGAAAAGAATATGGGATAGCTGTCTGACCAGATGCTGACTGGGGAGTGGGAATCATCATGGGATGTGAAAATGATGGGCCAGAAGATGCAGAAGGTAGCAAAAACATGGGAGGCATAAATATCCCGTGTGTCCCTAATGACACACCGAGATCAGAATGTTGGAAGGATGACATGTCAGTGGGAGGGGAAAGGTCTAGTCGGGTATGTGTAGCTGCTCGTCCACCTCTAGTACGAACCCTCCTCGTACCACCGGCCTGAGTAATAGGACCAGTACTAGGATACTCGTCAAATAACTGTCGACTTATAGGTGGATCCTACAAAAAAATTTACAAGAAAATTAATCACATGACATTATATATTCATTAAATATATCAATTTGAAATAAAGTACTCACTGTAGGCACTAATGATGGAATTCCAAACTCCTTCATTCGATGATTGTTCTCCATCATTTTTTTTCCTTCGTCTCTCTTAAATTGACATCATTTCCTGCTTTTGAAAAAAAATGTAATTAATTAGAAAAAGAAAACTAATGTGTAACCCAAAAAACTAAATATATGAGTGAATATGAGGATTAATTGGTAATTTAGCTATCAATTTTTTTAGAAGAGCTTGAATGGATTTAATAAATCATACAAGTTGTAATGTTCACCAAGTTAGAAATATTGTTTTACTATGTTTGAATACAGTTCAATTCCAAATTAGAAAATGCAATTCAAATAAAACTGCAACCAATAAACATTGAAAATTCACATAATGGTCAAGTAAGCTATCAATGTTTTTAGAAGAGCTTGAATGGACTTAATAAATCATACAAGTTGTAATGTTCACCAAGTTAGAAATATTTTTTGACTATTTTTTAATATAGTTCAATTCCAAATTAGAAAATGCAATTCAAATAAAACTGCAACGAATAAACATTGAAAATTCACATAACGGTCAAGTCATCTATCAACTGTTTTAGAAGAGCTTGAATGAATTTAATAAATCATACAAGTTTTAATGTTCACCAAGTTAGAAATATTGTTTGACTATGTTTGAATACAGTTCAATTCCAAATTAGAAAATGCAATTCAAATAAAACTGCAACCAATAAACATTGAAAATTCACATAATGGTCAAGTCAGATATCAATTGTTTTAGAAGAGCTTGAATGGATTTAATAAATCATACAAGTTGTAATGGTCACCAAGTTATAAATATTGTTTGACTATGTTTGAATACAGTTCAATTCCAAATTAGAAAATGCAATTCAAATAAAACTGTAACCAATAAACATTGAAAATTCACATAACGGTCAAGTCAGCTAAAACATATTTGTGATCAATACTAAATCAATATGAATATTACCAACCTTAACAACCCAACTCGAGGTAAACAAAAATAATTGAGAACATGGATGAATGATTCTATATATTTTCAACCACAACTTCAAGTTCACAATCAAATCTGACAATTGAGCTATTTGAGTCATCAAAAGAAATAAATGGATTGGTTCAAATGGCACTAGGGACAGTTTCAATTCCATCATCACCATAATCAAAAATATGTCTTGGAATTACTTCAACTATGACACCAAATTCAGGTCGAAGTTGGTCTTGACATAAAAAACTTGTTTAGACATTGATGCCAACACATATGGTTCTTCGGTATCAAGAGTGTGAGTCATATTAATTACTCGAAATCCACAATCATCAATAAATGTGTCATGTCTCGTCATCGAATCAAACCAATGGCATTTCATCATTGTGACTCATCCATGAGATTAATAATCCAATATTATTATTTTCTCAACAACTCCATAATAACCCACATTTTCAAATCATGGTCTACTATCTACTGCACTGGCATAAAAATCTGTTATGGAAGTAACCATAACACCATCATGTTGTGTTCTCATGTTATTTTCTCGTTCAGTGACAATAAATTTGTACCCATTAATAACAATTTATTTATAGTCACGAACCACGGTATTAGGACCAAAAGCCAAAGCTCTTATTTCCTTAGATACATATTCAGCAGAAAAACTCAGTACCTGCAATATAAATGACTATTAAACTTAATTAAATATTGATATAATTATTTTAAACATTAATGTTTTATACCTTCAATTTTAACCAATAAGAAAACTCTTTTCTATGCAAAGTCTCTCTCCTTGTCAAAGATAAAGAATGATGCTTCCTATTTATCATTGTCTTATGTTCCTTGTAGATAAAAAAATATGAATAGTTTAACAGATATATATGTAAGATATACATAATCAATTAAGTTACCTGATATAGTCATCGAAAAAATGACTGTTGAACAAAACTGTGCGATGTGCCATCTCCCGCTCTTCATGGCTTAATGACTTCAATGTAAATGATCCAGGAATTCCTCCTATTTGAGGAAGTGATGGAAAACTGGGTTCAATTTTCTCATACTGTTATTCTTCATTTCTCATTGGTCTGTTCAATATTGTATTAAGATCAGACAAATACATCGAGCAGAAATCAATACATTCTTGAGCCAAGTAACCATTCACGATAGAACCTTCAGGATAATTTCTGTTTCGGACATAAGACTTTAATGTGAACATATTTCTTTCAGTTGGATACATCCAACGAAAATAAATAGGTCCTCCGAGAAGTATTTCAGTGGGAATACGGACAGTCAGATGCAGCATGCATGTGAAAAATGATGGAGGAAATATTTTCTCCAACTCGCACAAATGGGGAATCTGTCAACATTTTTTTCAAGAAATACTTGGACAACTTCTTAGCACAAAGATCTCTAAACAAATGGCACAACCGAATAACAGCCACCCTTACATTATTGGACAAAATATGATGGATTTCTATTGGATGCAACTCATGCAGTAGAACGTGATAATCATGTGTCTTCAAAGATTTTAGCTTCAACTCTCTTCTGTTGACCCATTTAGATATGTTTCTTGAATAGCCATCAAGAACTCTAATAGTCTCTAATTCTTCCAGAAATTGTATTTTTCCGTAGTTTCCATCACATAAGAAGCACATATAAGTTGCCATTTATTTTCACTGATACGCACAGGATGCAGTTCTGGTATGATGCCCCAATCCGCCAAGTCACGCCGAGATCATAAATCATCGTTTGTCTTCCCCTTGACATTTAGAAGAACCGAAAGCAACATTTCACATATATTTTTTCCAATATGCATTACATCTAATAAATGATGTAACAAATTGGTCGACCAATAAGGAAAATCAAAAAAGATACTCCTCTTCCTCCAATTGTAACAGGTTTCAGTGGAAACATTCTTTCTCTTTCCAGATTTCATTTGACCCTTCCCGAATGAAAAACTGAAATCTTTCAATTCATTAAGCACGTCAGTTCCAGACATACACTGAGGTGGATCATCAGTCTCTGTGGTATTATCAAATCTTCAACAATTCATTCTATATGGATTATCCTTTGGAAAGAATCATCGATGTACTATAAAACTGAAACTACAGCGATGTTTCAGTCTTCTGGATCGTGTGTTCTTCATACAAACTGGACATGACATTTTTCCCTTCGGGATCCATCCAGACATAATTGAATAAGCCAAAAAACCATTGATCTTCCACATAAGAACAACACGCATCTAAAATATGTCTTTCAAACATGCATCATATGTGCGCACACCCACATCCCAAAGAAGTTTCAACTCTTTTATTAAAGGTTGCATTGATACATAAATATCAATGTCGGGATCAGAAGGACCAGATATGAGTATACTCATGAAAGTGAAAGGTTTTTTCATACACAACCATGGGGGAAGATTATAAATGTGTATAAAAATTGGCCATGTGCTGTGCAAAGTAAGCATCTGCCCAAACGGATTAAAACCGTCGCATGAAAGACTCAGCCTCACAATACGCACGTCAGCTGCAAAATCAGGATGTTGAGCATCAAATCTCTGCCATGCAAATCCATCTGCAGAATGAACCAACTCATCATTAGTCTTCTTTCTCTTGGTATCATGCCATCTCATTTTTATTGATATGTCATCAGACATAAAAAGATTCTGGAGTCTGGGGATCAATGGAAAGTGCCACATTAATTTTTGTGGAATACGGGATGGTGTTCCATCAGATTTTGACTTCCAGTGGGATGTGCCACATTTTATACAATAATTTCGTTCAGCTGTTTCCTCCAAGAATAAACTGCAATCTTTCGGGCAAGCATGAATTTTGTTTATTGAAAATCCAAGTTCCTCAACTAACTTCCATGCCATATAGTGGTTTGAGGGAATATCTGCATCATCTGTAAGTAAATCCTTCAAGGAGGTAAGAATGTAATCGATTGCTGTATTAGAAATACCATACATAATTTTCCCATGAAACAATCGGATTAAAAATTCTAGCTTTTTCATTTTATCGCATTGTCGATATATTGGAGTCGTGGCAGCATCATTCAATTTTTTCACCCTATCAATATCATCATTTTCACTAGATGCATCAGCTGTCCTCATATCGAAGTCTTCTTGAGTCGAAATCATTTCTTTTTCATCATGACGAATAAACGGAAACCGATCATCTAACAAATTCTCCATTCCAGTCCATTCCTTTCGATCATCACCAATTTGAGATTTCATTTTCTCCCCATTATGATACCACACAAATTAGTTTTCTTGAAAACCGTTTTTGGTTATGTGGTAGCTGACTTATTCACGGCTCAACCATGGTCTACCAACAAAATTGGAACATGGGAAGTGTATGCGACCACTATCTAAAGCATTGTGAAATGAAAAATCTGTAAAGCTCTCCAAATTGTTTTGAAAATCACTTGAGATCCAATCGGTTTCATACATCCAACTTATGTCCATTCTGTAAAAAGAATTTATATAATTCATTTTTTCATAAACAATTCAATAGGATTGAAATTTAATAGAAAACATATTTAAGTAAATGATAAAGGAAGGAGTTTCTAGTTGATGTAGTGAACTATTAAAACAATGTAAAGATATAATAATTAATTAAGTTATGTCTGCCTAGATTTGAGGTGAGATGTGTCTTGTAATTTTTTCATTTATCACATACCAAGAAGACACCATAGACCTTATAAAAAATTGTTCAAGATATTACAAAGTGAAGGCTTTTCATGAAAGATGCAGAATGTGTAAAGATAGTTTTTTAAATAAGTTATTGATTCTAAAAAATGGAAATATTGTGAAAAGTTAGTACATTTCATAACACCCAAACTAAATTCCACTGAAAGTACCATATCAACCCACTAAAAAAAGGAAAACCACCTACCCCACTACCCCAATCATGTCAATTACCTCAATGAGGGCTTCTATGTCTGTATTTGGGAAGAGGTTGAAGGAGTCTAACCTGGATGGGGGAGTTGCAGCCGATCAGATGGAAGACCTCGGGTTAGGGTTCACCTGCGCGGGGGCTTCTAGAAATCGGGGGAAATGCAGAGTTATTTGCTTCTGTGTAATCGTGGGAGGGATGTACACGGGGGTGGCGGCCTTGTCCAGGGGATACGGGGTGTCCAGGGGGTGGGAGGGTTGTCCACGTGGGTGGAGGGGCTGTCTAGGGGGGAGGGGGTGTCCAGGGGGGTGGGCGGGATATCCACGGGGGTGGGGTGAGGGGGGTGGGCTTTCCAGGGGGTACAAGGTGTCCAGGGGGTGGGGGGTGTCCGGGGGGGTGGGGGGGAGTGTCCAGGGGGGCGGTCTGTCCACGGGGTTGGGGGGTTTTCCAGGGAGTAGGGGTCTCTAGGGGGTGTGCAGGCTTTTCACGGGGGTGGCGGGGTTGTACAGGGGTACAAGGTGTCCAGGGGTGTGGGTGGACTGTCCGCGGGGGTGGCAGGGCTGTCTAGGGGGTAGGGGGTGTCCAGGGGGGTGGGTGAGTTGTCCACAGGGGTATGACTGAGAGCTATGAGATTTAATTGGGTTGTCAACCATGTTATGAAAAACAAAAGATGGGTGTTAAGGATTAGAATAGTATTTTTTAGTGAAAATCCAATTTGGTAGGATTAGTCACTTGATAACATGATGGTATCAATTTTTCAATTGGGAAAATGTTGGGGCATTGGATTATAAAAGGATCCCAAAACCTTCCAAGGATATATTATTTCTAGAAAAATGTGTTGTGGGAGAAGGAATTCATCCTATATAGTTGATGTCACTTTTAGATCATGTGATGACTTACTCATCAAGATGACTAGACAAGAACCAAAACCAAAGAGGCCTCAAAACTATCCAAATATCTAGAAGGGATGATTTCCCATGCTTATTGGTGAAATATGGAAGTGATGACTTCCCACCTGCACAGCCCCCCCTCCCCACCTCACCCCCAACAGACTCCCCCTACACAACCCCCCTCCCATCCACCGACTGCACAACCCCCCCCCCCCCCCCCACCTGCACCCCCACTTGCACAACCCCCCTCCCCCACCCCCACCTGCACAACCCCCTCCCATCCACCCACTGCACACCCCCCCCCCCCCACCTCACCCCCCAACATACTCCCACCTACCCATCCCACCCCCAACCTACACACTCCCCTCCCCCCCACCCACTTGCACAGCCACCCCCCCCCCACACTTGAACAACCCCCTCCCCCCACCCCCACCTGCAAAGCCCCCCTCCCCCCACCACCACTTGTACACCTCACCCCCCCCCCCCCACCTCACCCCCAACATACTCCCACCTTCCCAGCCCACCCCCCCCTCCCCCCCAACCTGTACACTCACCTCCCCCCACCTACTTGCACAACACCCCCCTCCACTTTCACCCCCCACTTGAACAGCCCCCCTCCCCCACCCCCACCTACACAACCCACCCCCACCCCCCCACCTGTACAACCCCCACCTCACCCCCACCCCCCCAAGACTCTGACCTGCCCAGCCCAGCCCCCCAACCTACACACTCCCCTCCCCCCACCCACTTTCACAACAACCCCACTCTACTTGCACCCCCACCTGCATAACCCACCCATCCCCCACCACCACCTGCACAACCCACCCCCACCCCCACCTGTACAACCCCCCCACCTCAACACCCCACCAGCAAACCCCCTCCCCCAACCTAAACACCCCACCCGCACACCCCATCCCCCCACCTACTGCACCCCCAGCACCTCCCACCAGAGAAAAAACAGAAAACAAAAACAGAACAAAAAATTGATTCACACATGACACCAGAACAAAAACCGAAAAAAAATAACAAATCAAATTGGAATTGTTGGGTATACCGTACTGCACGAACCTTAGGTTTAAGCCAAATCAAAATGGAAAAGAAAAAAATTAGATGAAAAACATTAAACATAACGTACTACTTACAGATTTTAAGTGTAGAAAAAAACAACTTTGTGATTTAGTATGGATCTGGTGGAATGATTTTCAAATCGAGAGAGATCTTAGGTCTCAATTTTGGCTATTCAATCACGTGGATGGGATCTCGGGTTTGCTGGGATTTTAGGGGAAAACTTTCCCAACTGTTTGTTAAAACCGTTGGGAAAGGTGAGCTTTAACAATGGTTTACACAAACCGTTGGGAAAGCCTTCCTAAGTCACGGTATTTACCAATGGTTTTTAAAATTGTTGGTAAAGGGAGAAACAAATTTAGATTTCCCAACGGTTTCTTCAAACTCTTGGGAAATACTTATTTTATACCCCTATACCAATGGTTCAACAGAACCGTTGGAAAACAAGCGTTGGGAAAACCCAACTTCCGAGTAGTGCCTATTGGATGAGATTTTTTTAACCCATACCCACTTTATCCTTTAAATAAATCATTTTGGATCCATTATAAAATGAAACTGATTTTATTCTAAAATAATATATCAAGTTTTTTCTAGAGTGACCCTCACCACTCTTATAAAAGGGTACTTCCAATTATGTTAATTTCACACCTCCAAATCCATTTTTCTTGGACAACCCCGATCCAAATATCCTCCCAACTTTCCTCCATTAATCCGAGAGGCCATACATTTTTCATAAATCCAACCTAAGGAGCCCTTTTGATCAAATCAAAAATAAGAACCCGAAGAAGAGGTAAATATTTCATCACCTCTTTCAAGTTCTTTTCATCTACCACTACCTCTTTCTTTGTTATTTCCATTATAAAATAATAAATCCAGTATCTTCAATATAATGTGATGTTATTATAAATATTCTATAACCATATTCGTTATACTGTGCACCCTATATATGATAGTCACCATATATGCGTACATATGGCTTACCGTCTTCACGTTATGGTGTAGTTTGTTATTCAAACACTTCATTATTTTGTATGTATATAATAATGAATATAAATGATGTAAATAAAAAATATATAATATTAATGATTCTGTATATATGATATACCATCCAATTACATGCTACTTCACCATCAATATAATGATATTGTCACTCGTGCGTACATACGGATTACCGTCTCCCCGAACACGATGAGATTCATTCCCCATCATAATCATTAAAGAATATTTTTCATTTTATGATTAAAAATAGTGTTTAGGAACATAATATAATTATGTATATGAATTAAATACATCCTATCCATAAAAAACATGGCTTACGTAACCAATCATATAAAAGAAAATGAATCAGTTAACACCTGAAATGCTGATACAACTAAAATATTATTTACAAAGGGATATTATAAGATCATATATGATATCATATTTATATATATTATTCTTTTATAATTTAATAAAAATGTTTTAACTATTATACATGAGGTTAACATATCATCGACTAAGGAAAAGTACAATGTAAGGGTTAATTTCACAATCTCTTAATTATCTGAGGTTGTTTTTACGTAAGTATCTACTAGGACCTCTTTATCATCCACATATGTGTTTCTTAAAAATATATTTCAAAAAAAATTACTATTTTCTAGACTATAGGTTAAATTCATTTATACCCTTTTTAAAAATTTTATAAAACGTTTATAAAGGAATCTTTCCGTCGATTTCCAAACAAGGTCCTTTATGACCTTTTCAAAAAACAATTAAGGGAAGAATGTTTTATTAACTTATACCGTGGGTGCAGCTATTTTCTCCCATTATAACACCTTCAAAACATCCCTTAAAATATTAGAAGAATATTTTCAAAATAAATTTTTTCTTATATAATTACATGACTTCTAAATGATTTCAAAATAGAAAGAGATATTTCTCCAAAAAAGTTTTGATTTCATCTATGTCAACATCCTTTAATGGATTTCAAACTTGTTTGAAGTTGATTTATTATGATACAAATCTTCCATATTGTATTGAAGGTTTTGTGATAAATTTGACAATAGATGTGTTATTTTTACACCATTCATGGTTTATGGATAAAGTATTGACATTTTATATAATAGTTTTAAAACGAATGCTTACATTATGTTTAAACCTTTTCATATGAGGAATGCATTGGACATAGTAAGTGATGGGTGGAGCCCGCTATATCTCCTCAATGCATCAGTAGGTCTCATGAGATAGACTAGTGTCTTGTCACGAGGCCTTGAAAAAATCTTATTTGTAGTCTTGGTAAAAGGCCTTGACTATGTGGTTTTGAAGTCTGGCATTATGCATTCCATCATTATGAAAGTGGCAATTGATATTGTATGTGATTATTCGACTAGTAGATTATCCATATGAATAAGTAAATGGAATTATTTGATTTTAACTTTTCCATATTATGCTGAAGATTAATTTTAAAAGGATTTTTTTTGTCTTATACATTGACTTTAATGTCTGTGCTTATTTATGAAAGTTTCATATATATTGTTATCCTTTATGAGTATTTGAGCACACCCCTTTCTATGTTTTATTTTTCCCAGGATGTGAAGAAGTATTTTATAGTTGACCTGTAGGTATAGGCTAATGATATAAGTGTGTTCAAAAGGAGACAAATTTTTTTTTATGTTTTTATTTCATGATGTAATGTAAGACTTATGAATGTATCTGGTAATTCCAAGGCTACTAAACCGATTGGTCTTTCGGGACAAGATTTTTTGTATCATTCCAATGTTATGTAATAATGTACCGACTCTGGTTAACTAGGGTTGGGGCATTATAGTTGGTATCAGAGGGTGGTTTATTACAAACCTTGGAAGCTAGATTTAGAAAAAAAACTCTAATTAAATAACATTACCCAAAGATAGACTTTGATGATTAGTATAGAAGAACTTCGTAAGATTTTGGTACTGCAGAGATTTTGTGAGTTTTCCAAGAAGTACATCCCTGTCTAGATACAATCAGGTAAAGGAGGCTCTAGTACAGATGTACCTAGGGGTAAAACCTGAAAACACTGCTTTGATCTAGACTCGAACGGGAACTGGTGCACAACAATGGGCTTTGTCGCACTCTTGGTTACGACACTCCTAGGGGATATGCTTTGGATAATTCACCTTTTCATTACAAGCCATTATGAAGGATTTATGAGTATATACCACCTCAAAGAAAACATTTTTATTATTATGGATTATATCCTTAAACTGTTCAATTTATATTAAGTTTTTTACATGTTTGGAATTATGTATTATGATTCATAAACTAATCCAGTGTATTACATTGTTTAGAATTGGTTCCTATTGGAAGGAATGGAAACCATGTCAATTCATGTAATCCATATAGGGATTTCCCAACTACTCAAGATAATTATAGTGGATCTATTGAAGTAATTGGTGTTGATCAGCTTATCACCATACTAAGACAACTCACTCAGGTTTTGAATAATAACCTTATTCGTATGGATCACCCTGATCCATAATGTGGAGGATCAATGTTAGACCGCTTCATGAGGAAACAACCACCTACATTCAATGGGAGTACCAATCCGTTAGTAGTTGAGAAATGGATAAATTCCTTAGAGAATATATTTCAAGATTTGGGGAGTAGCGAAAGGGAAAAAATTATCATGGTAGTTTATCACCTCACAAGAGATGCAGATCAATGGTGGTCATTAATATAAAACACAAAAGAACATGAAGAAGTGTAAAACATGGAATAGTGGGAGTTTAAAAAGATTTTATTAGAAAAATACTTTCACCATGACCATTAAGCGGATATGGAAAGACAACATCTGAGTCTGAGGCAAAAGGAGGATGATAATGTCGCAAAGTATGAGTCCAACTTTACAAGGTTATCAAGGCATGCAGAAGATTATATACATAACCCTAGGATTAAGATTGATCGATTCATTGATGGGTTAAAACCATTTTTCCACTGAGCATTAGTCTCACAATACTTCTCATCGTAAGAAGATATAGTCTCATGTGCTATCAAGATAGAAAATGAATTCTCTAAGTCTTACGAATTTAAAGAAAACAAGAGAAAAAGAGATCTATTGAACACTCTAGAAATGGAAATAAGGGGAAGAAGGGAAAAGTTGATTATCCATCCTGCAGTAAATATGGGATGAAACACCCCTGTACTTTCTTGAAGAGAATGGGAGTCTGTTATTAAGTGTGGTGAAAAGGCCACCAAGGTTGTGATTGTAAGGGGAAGAAATAAGCAACCAATGTTCACTGCTACAATTGTAGGGAGATGGGACATTATGAAAATGAATGTCCTAAGCATCAGGGTAACTTACCTCAAAAAAGGCCAAGGGATCAAGTCCAATCTTATGTGATCACTACTACTGAGTTTGAAGCTTCGAAATACATGGTGGTAGGTAATTTAATAATTTCCTCAAGTTTATCCAATGCTTTATTTGATTCTCGATCATCGCATTGTTTTATGTCTTCCAATTTTTCTACGAAAATTAGATATTTTCAATTTGAATTAACAAGGGAGTATTTAGTCAAAAAACCTAAGATAAGTATCACTTCAAAAAAGTTTTGTAAATCAGTTCCCATTAGAGCATATAGATGTTCTTTATTTGCTGATCTCATCTTCATACCCATGATTTAATTTGATATAATCCTTCGAATGTCTTGGATTTCATACCATGATGTGAAAATTTATTTTAATAAGAAGGAGCTTACAATTTTTTATGATGATAAAGAGTACCTTATCTTTAGAGTAGAAACATAACCACTTGATTCTTATCTAGATCCACCACCAGTAGCTCTACCAATTTCAATAATTGGGGAGGAAGAGAATGAAATAACTATGTGTGAGGAAAAGAATGTTCGAATTGAGTACGTACCTATTGTGCAAGAATATGTTGATGTGTTTCTAGAGGATTTACCTGGACATCCTCCAGAATGAGAAATTGAGTTTTACATTGATATAATTCTTGGTTCAAGGCCAATATCAAAGACCCCTTATAGAATCACCACTGTGGAATTAGTGGAACTAAAGAAACAACTATAGGAATTGAGTAACAAGGGATTTATTTTCCCGAGAGTTTCTCCATGGGGAGCCCATGTCCTTTTTGTTAAGAAGAAAGATGGATCTATGAGGTTGTGCATTGACTACAGGGAGATCAATGTTATAATAATAAAGAACAAGTATCCCCTACCTCGCATTTATGATTTATTTGATAAACTTCATGGAGCTCAATATTTTTCAAAGATTTACCTTTCATGTGGATACCATCAGTTGTGCGTGAAAAAGGAATACATCCCAAGTACAGTATTTCAAACCAGGTATAGACATTATGAGTTTACAGTAATGCCTTTTGGATTGACTAATTCACCCTCTATCTTCAAATATCTAATTAATATATTTTTTAAGGAACATCTTAATGAATTTGTAGTGGTATTTATTGATGATATTTTGGTATAATCAAAAATATATAAAGATCATGAAAATCACTTGCACATTATACTAAGGACACTTAGAAGAAATTAATTATATGGGAAATTTAGCAAGTGTGAATTCTGGGTTCAGGAGACTTCTTTTCTTGGTCATATTTTCTCTAAGGATGGAATCTCTGTTGATCTTTCAAAGAACAAGGCAATCCAAGAATGGCCAAAACCGACGAGTATAACTGAGGTACGTGGTTTTATTGGTTTCGCAGGTTATTATCGACATTTCGTCCATAATTTTTCCTGATTGGATAACCCAATAACCAAGGTCACATGTAAAGGGGTTAAATTTTATTGTACAAAAGAGTCTGAAGAATGTTTTGAAGAACTAAAGAGAAGATTAGTCAATGCTCTTATCTTGACTCTACCATCAGGGAATGATGGATTTGTTATTTATAGTGATGCTTCAAAGCATAGACTTGGTTGTGTCCTTATGAAAAATGATAGAGTTGTTTATTATTCATCACAATAGCTAAAAATTCATGAGAAAAACTATCCCAATCATGATCTTGAGCTAGTAGTTGTAATCTTTTCTCTGAAAATATGGATACACTATCTCTACGGTGAAAATGTGAGATTTATACTGATCACAAGATTTTGAAGTATAATTTCTCACAAAAAGAACTCAACATGAGGAAAAGTTGATGGATTGAACTACTCATGGATTATTATTGCACTATACACTACCACCAGGATAAGGAAAATAAGGTGGAAAATGATTTGAGTAGAAAGGATCATGGAGTTTTGAACAAGATGAGTGTCGAAAAGGATCCTATATACATAGATCTAGTAAATATGGATATGGGAATAACCATGGAAGGTGAAACATCAAGGATTTTTCAAATGGTTGTCAAACCATATTTACTAGAAAGGATAAAAAGTCCTCAGACTGACGATGAGGAATTTTAAAAGAAAATAAAAGTTATGAATGATGTGAGATTGATCAACTTCGTATATGAAGATGGAATTTTGAAATTTGGGAATATAAATTGTGTTCCTGATATACCTGATATAAAAATGAAATTTTTGGATGATGATCATAGCTCTAATTTCTCTATACACCCTGATAGAACTAAGATGTATAGAGATTTGAAGGAACATTTTTGGTGGGACAACATGAAGAGGGAGATTGCTAATTTTCTATCAAGATATATGGTCTGTCAACAAGTGAAATCTGGAAGGCAACATCCTGGAGGAGTCCTGAAACCTCTTCCCATACTTGAGTGGAAATGGGATAATATTACGAAGGACTTTATATTGGGGCTACCAAAGACTCCTAGAAGGAATGATGCAATATGGGTCATTGTTGATCATCTTACAAAGTCAGCACATTTTCTTGCTATAAGATAAGATTTACCACTTGAATGTCTAGAAAGACTATATATTAATGAATTTGTAAGACTTCATGGAGTACCTCTATCGATTTTTTCTGATCTAGATCCCCATTTTACATCAATATTGTGGAAAATTCATCAGAAGGTCCTAGATACAGAACTTTGTTTAAGCACTGCCTACCACCCTCAAACCGATGGACAATCAGAATGGACTATTCAAACCTTATAAGACATGTTGAGATCGTACTCACTTGACTTTCAAGGTATGTGGGATCAATATTTACTTTTGTTAGAATTTTCCTACAACAATAGATTCCATTCAAGTATTCAGATGACACCATATGAAGCATTATATGGAAAGAGATGTCACACACCAACTTGTCGGGATGCTGTTGGTGAAAGAAAAATCGTAAGCCCAAAACTTGTTGAGGAAACAATGGAAAAGTAAATATTATCCAAACCCACATTAAAAAAGCCCAAAGTAGGAAAAAGATATACGTCGATAACCAAAGGAAGGATTTGGAATTTCAAGAATGAGACCATGTTTTCATTAAGGTATCTCCAAGGAAGGGTGTTATACGTTTCGGTAAGAAGGGTAAATTGAGTCCCGGGTAAATCAGACCTTTCTAAATTCTAGAATGAATTGGAGTTGTAGCTTATCATGGGGAAATGCCTCCAAATCTCTCCAAAGTTCATGATGTATTCCACATATCATTATTGAGATAATACATGCCTGACCCAATGCATGTACTCACCTATGAGGAAATTGAACTGGAACCTGATCTGTCTTATTGTGAAGATTCTTTCAAAATTCTTGATACCAGAGAAAAAGTGCTGAGAAACTGAACTACTCATCTGGTAAATGTTCAATAGAGAAATCATAAGATAGAAGAGGCAACTCGGAAACTCGAGGAACTTATGATGAAGAACCACCTGAATCGTTTTATGTAGTAATATTCTAGAAATTTTGAGGAAGAAATTATTTTAAGGAGGGGAGAATGTAACACCCCAAGCTTCCACGGTACGTTTCCCTATAAATAATTCAATAGCTTGCATTATACGCAACTTCAAGATTCTAACACACAGCGACCAATTAAACTAGATATTATGAATAGTAATACCCACTTTTTGAAATTTTATAAATTTTATTTTTCAAAATAGACTTCATTTTTGAATTTGGAATATCAAAATTATCTTAGGGTGGATTTTTGGTATTTTTCTGAAAACTTTTAATTTTTGATGAATAGTGAAAAACACTGAGCTATTATTTAAAACAAACTTTTTATTTAAATAATTACTTATTTTATTTAAATTTATTTTATGTCAAAATAGATACATAATACCTATATAAGTTCAATTTAATTCATTGGAGTCATTTTATAATAGGTTTAGATATATAAAAATTTTATTGAACCTTTTATCATCTTTTACCCAACTTCTAGGAGCATTTACAAATTTGAATAAAACATAATTTTACCACTTTTGTGAGTTTAATTTCAAAATCCAAGAGACACGTTTGACATCAGTAAGGAAAATTTGGTTCAATAAGATTAAAATAATTTGTGATGAATAATAACTTTTGACTTTTATTTACCACAGTTAAAAGTAAATAGTGTAATTAAGGATAAAAATGATATTATAATTACCCTAAAACAAGTCCTAATTCTATTGGATAAGTATAATTCGACCAAAAACAACCTTAGGAATAAAATATGACCCCCTTTGGTCAACTTGGATACGATTAGGACATTTATTATTATTTTATTTAAAGAAGAGTTAAAAGAGTTAAATTCAATGTTTAATAACTAAACCAATTTTAATATAGGGTTATACATAAGATAAATTAGACTATAAATATTCATTAGAAAGATAAATATATTTTCTACATAATGGTATTTTCTTTATAATTTTTAGATATTAAATAATTTAATTTATTTGTGACACAATGATGATGAAGTAATTACCTTATTAATGAAATATTAAAATACTTGATATTATAAATATCTAGATAAATGTAATTGGAGATTTTTTATGAATTAAAATAATTTTATAGGTTAATATGACATGTTAGGGTTGATTAAATAATTTTTTGTCGAATTAATCATGTTGTTATGATTTTTACAAAAACAAAATATTAAATAGTGTCAAAATTGACATAATTAAGTTTTAAAAAAATACTATATTATTAATTGATATAATATTTTTATAAATCCAAGGTTCATCCAAAGGAATTATATAAGTTTATATATATTAATAATTAACCACTAAGAGTTATCTTGGCTTGTTATAGTAATTTTATTAACCATATAATATAAAAACACAAAAAGACAAGGTAAATGACAAACTACATAACTAAGAGTTAAATCTAAAATATAAGGTTAATATGGTGATATAAACCTATATAAAACCTACTAGTTGAGTGGTTATTGACCCATACCTACCTTATCCTCTAAATAAATTATTTTGGATCCATTAGAAACTGAAAATAATTTTAGTATAAAATAATATTTCAAGATTTTCATAAAGTGACCATCCCCTCTCTTATAAAAGGGTACTTCCCCTTCTCTTAATGTAACACCTCCAAATCCATTTTTCTCGGCCAAAACCTACCCCAATATCCTAAAATATTTCCTCCCTTAATCCTATAGGACTTCCTTTTTTCCGAAATCCAACCTAATGAGCCCTTTTGATCAAATCCAAGGAATAACCCGAAGAAGAGTTAAATATTTTGTCACCTCTTTCAAGTTATTTTCTTCTTCCACTTCCTATTTATTTGTTGTTTCAATTCTAAAATAATAACTCCAGTATATTATATATAATGTGATGTTATTATAAATATGGTACAATCATATTCGTTATTCTATCCATCCTATAAATGAAAAAGTCACCATATGTGCATACGTAAGGCTTACCGTCTCCACGTCGTGGTGTAGTTTGTTAATCAAACACTTCATTATTTTGGATGGATATAATAATGAAAATAACTGATTTAAATAATAAATATACCATGTTATTGATTCTTTATATATGATATTCCATCCAATTACATACGATTTCACCATCAATATAATGATATTGTCGCTCGTGCGTACGTACGGATAACCGTCTCCACGAACGCGATGAGATCCCTTACCCATCGTAATAATTCTAGAATAATTTTCATTTTATGATTAAAAATAATGTTTATGAACATAATATAATTCTGTATATGAATCAAATACATCCTATCCATAACAAACATGGCTTACATAACCAAGCATATAAAGGAAAACAAATCACTTAACACCTAAAATGAAAATACTACTAAAATATTATTAACAAAGCAATATTATAAGATCATATTTGATATCATATTTATGTATGTTATTCTTGTATAATTTAATAAAAAAGTTTTAACTATTATACAGGATGTTAAGATACCATTGACTAAGTAAAAGTACAAGGTAAGGGTTAATTTTACAACCTCTTTATTATTCGAGGTTGTTTTTACGTAAGTAGCTACTAGGGCCTCTTTATCATCAACATTCGTGTTTATTACAAATATATTTCAAAAAAAAATTACTATTTCCTAGACTATAGGTTAAAGTCATTTATACCCTTGTTTCAGTTTTTATAAAATTTTTATAAAGGAATCTTTCCATCATTTTCCAAACAAGGTCCTTTACGACCTTTTTGACAAAATTCAGGAAAGAATGTTTTTTTAACATATACGGCGGGTGAAGCTATTTTCCGCCATTATAACACCTTCGAAGCTTCCCTTACAAGATTATAATAATACTTTCAAAATAAATATTTTCTTTTATAATTACATTACTTCTAAATGATTTCAAAATATAAAGAGATATTTCTCTCAAACAGTTTTAATTTTATCTATGTCAACATACTTTGATGGATTTTAAACTTGTTTGATGTTGATTTATTATGATACACATCTTCCATATTGTATTGAAGGTTTTGTGATATGTTTGACTATGTATGTGTTGTTTTTACTCCATTCATGGTTTATGGATAAAGTATTGACATTTCGTATGATATTTTTAATACGAGTGTTTATGTTATTTTTAAACCTTGTCATATTAGGAATGCATTGAACTTAGTAAGTGACGGGTGGAGCCTGCAATAGCTCCTCGATGCATCGATAGGTCTCATGAGACAAACTAGTGTCTTGGCATAAGGCCTTGACAAAATCTTATTTTTAGTCATCACACAAGGCCTTGACTATGTGGTTATGAAGTCTAGCATTTTGTATTCCATCATTATGAAAGTGGATATTGATATTTCATGTGATTATTCAACTAGTAGAATATCCATGTGAATAAGTGAACGGAATTATTTGATTTTATATTTTCCATATTATGCTGATGTTTAAGTTTAAAAGGCTTTTTTTAGTCTTATACGTTGCCTTAAATGATTATGCGTATTTATGAATGTTTCCGCTATATTGTTATCCTTACTAAGCATCTGAGCTCACCCATTTATTTGTTTTATTTTTCCAAGGATGTGAAGAAGTATTTTATGGTTGAACTGCAGGGAAAGGCTTAATATATAAGTGTGTTCCAAAGGGGAAAAATGTTTTTGATGTTTTTATTTCATGATGTAATGTAAAACTTATGAATGTATCTAGTACTTCCAAGGAAACTAAACTGATTGGTCTTTCGGGACATGATTCTTTGTATCTTTCCAATGTTATGTAATAATGCACTGACTCTGGTTACTAGGGTTGGGGTGTTACAGGGTATAAATATGTTAAATGATATTACTAGGTTTTTTTTTCATGAGTTTAGAAGTCTTCAGATGTGGTTCAGGCACTTATAAAGATGTTAGGTTGAAAACTATTCATTGTACAATTACAGACCATGTATAACTTACACAATGTGTAACATATACCAGAAATAGTTTATATACTGTTTCGTGATGTGAATTAGTTACACATCATGAAACTAATTTACATAGTTTAAATTTCAAATGGGGTAAATATTTACCTGAGCTAACAAGTTTTTGAAAGTAATATAAAAATAAAGAAACACATGACATGAAATGATTACATTCCAAGTATTCCTTGGACCTGATGGTTTTAAGTGGGAATCATGTATTTTTATTTCATTCTATCATGTTTATACATATCTTCTTAACCATAGTATCATTTCTATGGGATTTTGGATACTCCTCTTCCATTTTGGACATACCGATTACACATCTGATACCCGGTGAGTATTTCTTCTTAGGTTTCCATTCTCTTCCATTATTTCTTATTTTGGGGGAAGAAAAATATTTAATAAGGTTTTTATTGTGTTTTTATATTAACCTAGGTTGATCTAGGTTATTCTTTTGATCTTATTCACATTCTTTATTATTGTATTTTTTATTGTAAGTGTTGCGTTAATCACCGGTTAAAGGTAGGGAGTCTAAACCAAACTCTATGGTTTGTTTAATTTTGAAGTATATGAAATAATGTTATTGCACCAATGAAACATAAACTCCAATTAAATTATTAATTTTTTTATAGTAAATATTTTATTGTGATTATTTGGATCGCTTAGATTCAACTTAATGTGACTTCTCTTATGGCTACACAATGGGTGAGAAAACCCTAGAAGAATAAGAAATTGGCTAAGGGTTTAAAATAAGTTTATCTTGACATGAGACCTTATGTCATTTCTTTATATAGAATCTATTAGTAATGGATTATTTCATACTGATATGATTGTTTTTCATTTGGGATATAAATGTAAGGGTAATTAAAATACAAATAGAAATTTTCATAATTAACCATTGAGATTTATGAAGTGATTTTATAATTTCCTTACTATAATGTTTATATTGAGTGGGGTCTTCCTAGTCCCATATTGTACTGCTTATATAGGTAATTGTTCTTGTTTTATGTTGTAATGATTACATTAAGAGGGATCTTCCTAGTTCCATGCTAAAATACTTATAGAGAAGGCTTGACCTAGTTTGATATTGTAATTATTGTATTGAGTGGGCTATGCCCAGTCCCATACTGAAATTCTTATATATAGGGATATGCTCGAATAATGAAAATATTATATAGATAAATCTTCATGATTTTTTTGATTATTTTATGGTATATGGATATGGTTGGCATGGTTGGGTTATACAATCATAGACATTCCTACAAAGTTCAATAGCAGGTTGGTTGATGTATAATATTAATTGATTAAATAATAAACATATTTATCTATTTATTTCATACACTTATTATCATACTAGTTTTTTTAGACCAAGTGGTACTGAACAACTAAGTTTTACTCACACCCTATTTAGACCACTATTTGGTACCTAATTAGATTACATGGAAATAGGTTTGGAAAAGGGAAAGCGACCTTGTTACTAATTCTTTTGTTGATTGCTGGATAGGTTGGAGTTCGTAGATGGGTCTGGCATGGATTTTGAGATCGAAGATTTTTGGTATTATTTTTCTTTATTTGATTATTTTATTTTTATTATTTTCGATTTAACTTTTAAATACATATCATCTTATTATTTCATAATTCTTCATTATTTATTTATTTGTTTCTCATTCATTTCCACATTGTATGATATACTATTTCCATTATTTCCCATAACTATGATATTTTTTAGTGTCTATTTATTTATAATATATTATACACTACACCAGGGTGTATAGTATCCCCCTATAAATATCACAACCCGTTATTATTCATCAGTCTATGTTGTGTAGGGAGGCACACTTGAGGTCACGTAACCAACCCATTTCAGCTACGAGGGAGAGTTGTGAGTCGGGGGACATTACATATGGTCTTCAAGAAAAGGAAATAACATGGAAACACCAACCTAGGTCTTGTGCTGTTACATGAAACCTTTAAATATGGTAGGAATATTAGGTGACCCAAGTATAAGGAACATACATATTTCATCATTTTAGATGAAAATATACTATATTATGCAATAATTCACTCCATAGAACCGTTAAGGTTTAGTGTCATTAGAGAATAGATATATACTCATATTATTAAATAAAATATATTCAATATCTCCCATGAATTTATTCTCATACAGTTCCCTTCATTGACATATCCTATTTAATACCTTTTTCATGACCAAGGTAAAATAGAAATATAAGAAACAATGAGCTAAAATTCTTGGTAAGTTTAAATATGGGTGATATTTATAAAATATAATAATTGAGCTTAAGATAATCATAAATGTATAAGAGAATTATCATATCTTATTAGATTCATATCCAAAAATTCATAGAACATAAATCATGACTCATGGAATAAGGATTAAAATACATAAGTCAAATGTGTTTTGACTCATAAATATTCAATCTTGATCCATGAGATAATAAATCATAGTCATAAATATATATAACATAAATGTGGAACAATCATAAGAATAAAAAATAATTTTATTAGTTAAGGACCACTAAAAAGTCTATTATAACAAAGTGGATAGAGTCCCATAGTGGGTTTGGTTCATTCCTCATTCCATTTTCATTCATAGTGGATAGAGTCTCATATTGAATTTGTTTTACACCCCATGAAATTTCATTTTATCTCATGAGAGTTCGATATTTACCCAATTAATTTAAGAGTTATATGATTTTGGACCCACCTTTCACATAATTAAAACCATACTTAATTGTACCATGATACTATAAAAACATTCATAATTTCATCACAATAAAAATTATGGAAAAGAAATATGATTCATAAAGATTTCTTCAGAAATTATTCAGAATATATCTAGTGAAAGAACATGGATTATTTCATTAGATCATATCCCCAATAAATTATAAGATTCCTTAAAGTATGTTGATGTAGACGGGAAATTATATTTATAAAATATGTATAACTATGCTTTGTAAAAAAGAGAGAAAATATCATTTTTGTTTTCATAAGTTTTAAAAATAAAAAATTACCAGAAAATTGGTAATAGGATTTTCTTTGTAAACTCATGGAAACACGTAAAATAATCCTAATAATAAATTACATTCCTGATGTGTTGAAACTAATTTCAATATGTAAATGTTAAAAAATTCTTTTCACAATTTTGTATAAAGTAAAATTAGACTTTTATAAAAAAAATTGTTAAGATTCCTTTTTAAAACTTCGAAAATAAATTCAAATATGGTTTAAAAATAATTTACATAATAATTCTGGAGTATAAAAAAACTTTATTAAACATTTTAAAGAATATGAACAATAAATAAAAATATTTCTGACCAAAAAGAAGAAATAATGTCAACTTTTCAAAAAAAAACTATATTTTGAGTAAAAAATATGGAAAATAAGGAAGGAACAATTCAAAATCATAGAAATAACTATAGTAGAATAAATTATATTCATTTTAAGAGATAAATAATATAAAATTCAGAAAATGTAAATTTAAACATAAATAATCCCAATAAAAAAGAGAGAATGTAACATAAGCCCATACTGAATGTCATGAATTGATTAATACTAGCTCTGAACTCCATTATAATAAATTAAAATTTATTATAAATATATATAATAACCATATTCATAATTATCTTATAATATATAATTAATTCATAATTTTTAATCACTAAATTTTTAATAATTCACCAATAAAATCAATATTATGGGTATTAATTGTTTCATTTCCCAGGCATGTTTCAGTTGGGAGATTATATTACTTATACATTATTCATAGTTTAATAATATCTAAAATATTACTAATTTCACAAATATAATATTTATTCATTATATACACTTTTAGAATCATCTATCAAATTTAATGAAGATAAATTAAATACATCATTTGTATGATCATAATATGAATATAGATGCTCAATTTACAAGAGGGGTGAATTGTAAGTTTAAAAACATTCTTTTTGAACCTGTAGGATAATTTTGTTTAACAAGGTTAAACAAAGTAAATTAACAAGACCTCTTTTAGTTCTACGAACTTGCTAGGATCCATAAATATGGTTCTGGAAATGAAACTTAAAAAAAGTTAACAAGGAAAAGTTTCTACCTTAAATCGTGTACAATCTTACTTATTAGAGTACACAAGAGTACAAGAAAGTATAAGAAGATCATACTTTCTTCCTTTTATCAAAATATAGCAGAAATAAACTTGGAACAAAACAAGTAACAAGAATTAAATTTTTTAACATGAAAAGAAGGGTATCTAACAATCTTGGATAAAGGTTCCTTGATTTATACTTTCAAGAAATCCTTTCTTACCCACACTAAGGTAAGCCCTCGATAGGAATATCGGAATATTTCTGTCTATCCCCACAATCCCTCGAACATTAAGGTAGTTGTCACGTCTATCTTCCTATCCACGGAAGTCCTTGAACTTTGAGGTAGTCGGTACCTCTCTCTTCCTATCCTCGGAAGCCCTCAATTATACATAGAAACAATCGGAGTCGCACGAAGCACTCTGAACAAGATGTTTAGTATTTACAAGGCATAATATTCTCTCTATATAAATCAATTCAGCAGCATACAATCTCTTGAGTGATCAACAGGTAATTCTCAGTATTGATCTCGTTCAAATGAGATCCTATTTATAGGAACTTCTCCAATGGTCGGCTCCCTATTCCAATGGTCATATTTTTTCTTGAATCTTAGAGGGACCAGTAAATGTGTCACTCAAACAATGGTTAGTTAGAAATAGATTGTACGACATCATTTCATAACTATAACAAGTGTAAGAAACATAAGGATCCTTAACCAAATCTAATTTTCGGAGTCTAAGGAAAAATAAATTTCAGAGTCTAACCAAAAAAACATTCAAAGACTATAACTCATGGATATTCAGATTCTGTTTTTCAAGGTATTTGGAACCTGAATTCTATAAATTTCTGAGTCTGAATTCTAACGAATTAGGAATCAAAATTATAAATAATTTAGAGTCCGAATTCTGAGGAATTCGGAGTCTGAATTTTGAATAATCCAGAGTCTGAATTCTAAGGAATTTGGAGTCAAAATTCTACGGAATTCGGAGTCCAAATTCAGATGAATTTGGAGTCTAAATTTTGAGGAATTAGGAGTCCAAATTTAGAAGAATTTGGAGTCCGAATTCTGAGGAATTCAGAGTCCAAATTTCATATAATTCAGAGTCTAAATTTTAGAGAATTAGGAGTCTTAATTCTGCTCAATTCGGGGTCTGAATTTTGAGGAATTCAGAGTCTGAGTTCTAGGGAATTTAGAGTTAGAATTTTAGAGAATTAAAATTCTAAATTTCTGAGAATTCAGAGTCTGAATTTTGATGAATTCAGATCCTAAAAACATAATACTTTATAACCAATGATTTATATGATTCTATGGTTTTAGATGAGAAACTAAATTTTAGACATGGGAAAAAAATGAGTTAGATTTATAGAAACTATAAAATGAACAATAAAAACCTAGGTAAGGATAAAAATTCCTAGGTGAAGGAAATTTTCCATATTAAGATAATTCTTAGGGAAAATATAATTTTCCTTAATATAGAGTGTTTGTGATTTTCAAAACATAGAGGAATGAAAAAGTCATAAGGAAACCTTATTCACTCATCATTCTCCCCCTTTTTATAAAGAACAAACATCCTTATGAAAAAGAATATAAGGACTTAGAATTTTTTTTGGACATGAAAATGAAAATGTATCTCCCTTTACTTATGAATCAAGGTGAATACAACTAACTCCACCTTAGATTTGGAAATCCCTAAGAATCGTATTCTTCGCTTTCTTGAATGTATTTTTTTCCCTGTATAATGAAATCATCTTTCAAGAAACTCTTCCTTAGATAGACTCCCCATTAATTAGGTAATTCACTTCTTTACTTAGTATTATTTTTATCATTCCTTTCTCCCCCATTGGGATTTTCAAAAAGGAATAAAGGGAATAGAAAAAATTGGTACATGAAATATTAGTACTAAACAACAAAAAATATGAAGAGAAACCAAAAATTTCATTATTATTGAAAGGATTTGTACAAAGAAGGAAATACAACAAAAGATCAGATTGGAAAAAAATATCCTTCTTTTTCCTTCGGCATTAACTTCTTTACAATGGTTTTCAGCTTCTTATGTTCCTTGTGATCATCTTCAACATGCTTCAACAGCTAATCCTAATCTTCACTTTTCTTCTCCAACGCTTTGACCTTTTCTTCGTGAGCCTTAAGAATTTCTTCTTGAGATTTAAAAAGTTCCTCTTGCTTAAGAAGATTTTAATTGAACTCAATTATAAGATCTCTTTCTCTTTTCCAATTTAAAGACACTAAATTAAGCTTCCCATTCTGATCTTTAAATTCCTTCTTCGGGGTTTTTTATTCGAGACTTATCATTTTCTCCAAACTTTTAGTAAGATCTTTGAACATTCCATCTTCGGTGTCAAAATAATCCTTCACAATTTCTTGAAAATCATCAAGGATTTTCATCTCTAATATTCTTTTCTTTGAACACTTTGTGATTTCTTTGCAAGACCTCTTGTGAGCTTCATATCCAATGAAGATGGATTTGAAATTGGCCTCAATCCTAACAAGCTTATCAATTATAAAGGTAACTGAATCCTATTTCTGATTAAATGAGTGCTCAATCATTTGTCACCTTGAGTCTATACTCGGAAATAAGGGAATGGTATCAACCAGCTTCTTCAAATATTGGACTACAATGTCATGTCCAAGAGAGGACAATTCCAAATTAGAATGTATGGTCGGTGAGGATTCTTTTCCTATCTCTTCAGGTTTTCTCTTCGACGAACCACCAACATATTTCTTTTTCACTACTGATTTCTTATGTATATTAACAAAAACTTGTTTTCCCTTATCAGCTTTTGGAATTCTCTCTACTGTTTTTAGCGATTCATGCTCACTATCTGATAGTTAAACTATTTTATCTTTCTCAATATTTTCTTTCTCATCACCTACCACAAGATCCTCTGGTTGAATGAAATCACGATTGCTACTCTCGTCTTCAGATGGTTTATTCACTTATTCATGACCCTTTTCTTCATTTATAAGGGAATCAAGTTTTGAATATTCATCTTTATAAGAATCATAAAAATCTCTGGACTCACTATTGAATCCAACATTCATCCTTATGAGGGTGTTGTAACTAAGCAACATGACCGTGAAATTCCTTTTCTTAAAACTACAAGTGATTTTAAATAATTGTAGACAAAGGATGATAATCTTGGAGAGAATAACCGGATGCATGATGGTTTGAGATTTCAGGGTCCCATTCTTGATATTCATTATTGTATGTAAAACATAATTCACTAAATTAATCATTCTTATATTCACTAGAAATTCTAAAGCATAAATATCACTCTTATTCCGGGTATCCTTGTCCCCATTTCTCAGAATGAGAAATACCTGAACCCATAATTCAAGAATCTAGAGATTTGTAGAGATATGGATAATATTTAGATTCCTCACTTCTTCCAAACTAAGACATTCCATATCCTTCTACTTATTGAACAATCTGGATACTTCAGGTAGCTTATGGGTATAGAATTCGCATTCACCTTCATACGGAATTACAATTTGATTAGCATCCTTAATATAAAAAAGTGAATAGGTATTTCCATATCTCCTAAACAAAAACTTGTCTCTCTCTCCTTCATTGAAGAAACTTACAGATTTATAGAATTCTACCAACAACTTTGAATAAACCAGATCTTGTGACTTTGGTTTGGATACGCCTAAACTCTCTCAGTCATTCAACCTGATATTTTTCGAGATAATATAATCATACTTATCAGATAATTTCAGATCTACTATCCTTTCTCAGTATATCTTCCATTCAGAGATTTCCTTTACTGATAACATTTTATTCTGAGGAGAATCTTCCATAAACATTCAAAATTGAGGAAATCTGGGAAATTTGAAACGGACCTTAAGAAGAGGAGTAGAGCTTTAGCAGGCCAGGGATTTGAAAATCGATGTGGGAGAACCATCGAGGGACTTTCAATAGGTGTTTGAGGAAATAGTTCATCTTGCCAAATATATTCAATAGTGGAAAATCTTTTGATTAGATCTGATGGTTGAGATGATAGCTGAAGAAGGAATTTGGTAGGTTCTGATCTTTTGAGGGTTTTAAGATAAAAATTCAGATTTAAGCAAAAGTGAATCTGAAAAAATTTCTTAAACAAGATGAAGATACCAACATGTAAAAATATGATTATGAAATTTTAAGAAAGTAAGTATTCCTTCCAGAATACTAGGGAACAGGGAAAAACAATAATAAGAAAAATTATTCTTTAAGGAATTTAGATTCTAGAAAATTTTCTTAAGGAAATTTTTTGAAATTGAGAGTTTTTTAACTACAAATTTTTTTTAACTACTATAAATTTTGATTTTGAAAAAATTTGATTATGAAAAAATTTAATTAACAAGCAATTGTACTCCCCCTATGAAAAAAAGTTTCTTACTATACAGAGATAGGTTTGAACAAAAAGTTAATATGGAAGACTACTTTACGACTATCATTCTTTAATTTTGTTTAATGTATTCAAATCTATCAAGGGTAAATATTTTTTGATAATATCAGCAAGTTGATCTTGTATTCTGATAAATTAAAGAATGTTATCTCCTTTTTGTGTGTGATCCCTAAGAAAGTGATGCCTAATATCTATGTGTTTTGCAAGAGAGTGATATGTAGGGTTTTTGATTAGGGAAATGGCACTAGTTTTATCACACAATATATGTTTTTTGGTAAAACTATTACCATAGTCTTTGAGTGTGTGTTGCATCCACAACACTTGGGAATAACAAATTCTAGCTCCTATATATTCAGCTACAGTATTAGAAAGTTCTACTGAGTGTTGCTTTTTGAATGACCAAGAGACTAATGAATCTCCTAAGAAATGACAAGTTCTAGATGTAATTTTCCTATCCATTCTACATCAACCAAAATCAGTATCTAAAAAAATTAAAATAAAATCATTTCCTGAAGTATAAAAGAGTCATAATTCCATGGTTCTCTTTAAATAGCGAAAAACTTTTTTCACTACCATTAAATAAGATTCCTTAGGATTGGATTGATATCTTTCACAGAAGAATACTAAAAACATTAAGTCTAAATAACTAGATATCAAGTATAGTAAACTTCATATCATACCACTAAATGATTTTTGATCTACTAGTTTCCCAGCTTCATCAAGATCAAGTGAATTTGAGGTACCAATGGGAGTACTTATACTCTTAGTGCTATCAAATCAATACTTTTGAAAAAGATATTTAATATACTTATGTTGAGATATAGATGTTCCTTATGGTTTTTTAGAAATTTTAAAACCAAGGAAAAATGTTAACTCACCCATCATACTCATTTTGAACTCATATTTCATTAGATTCACAAACGAATCAGTTAAATATTGCTGAGTTGAACCAAATATAATGTCATCAACATAAATTTGGACAATTAAAATATTTTTCTTATATTTCTTTATAAAAAGGGTTTGATTAACATTTACCTTAACATAGTTGTTTTGTAACAAAAATCCTGTAAGTTTATCATACCAGGCTCTAGGAGCTTGTTTAAGTCTATATAAATCCTTGGTATGTTTTAAAACACGTTCATGATGTTTTGTGTCTTCAAAACCAGGAGGTCATTCAAAAAAAACTTCCTCTTGAACATATCCATTTAGGAAAGCACATTTAACATCCATTTTAAAAAGTTTAAAGTTGAAGAATGATGCAAAGGCAAGTAAAAAACTGATAGATTCATGTCTAGAAACTGGAGCATAGGATTCTACATAGTCTATTCCTTCTTGTTGATTATAATCTTTAGAAACTAATCTAGCTTTATTTCATACAATGAATCCATTTTCATCACACTTATTTCTGAAGACCCATTTTACTCCAATAACATATGTTTCCTTAGGTCTTTCAACCAAGTTCTAGACTCTATTCCTTTCAAATTCATTTATCTCATCTTGCATGGCTTTAATCCAATCATCATCACCTAAAGCTTCATCAGTGCTTTTTGGTTCTAATTTGGAAAGTAATGATAGATGTTCTACATTAATTTTTATGGAACTTCTAGTCCTTACAGGTTGATTTGCATCACCAATGATACTGTCACTGGGATGATTCTTAAGAAACAACTGATTCTATTTTTGCAATACCTGTTCATTAACATATGGTAGGAAATATTTTGGGGTAAATGATTCCGAATTATTTTCTTGAACATTTGCCTTATCAGAAGTATCTTCTATCAAGGGTTGATAATCAATTTTTGAAAACACATCCTATGATGTAGGTTTTGGTTGTTTAAAAACAAAAGGATCATTTTCATCAAATTTAATAAGTACTGCTTTTTCAATAGTACAGGTATTTTTATTAAAAAAACTATAAGCCTTAGAAGTTGTGGAGTATCCTAGGAAAATTACATCATTATATTTGGGTGTGAATTTATGTAAATTATCTTTAGTATTAATAATTAATACTTTGAAACCAAATACTTTGAAGTCAGAAAGTCTAGGTTTTCTACCATTCCGCAGTTCATAAGGGGGTTTGTAAAGAAAATGTCTAATAAAAAATCGATTTATAGTATAACAAGCAGTAATTACAGCTTCCACCCAAAATGTTTAGCTATATCATATTCACTAAAAAATGGTTCTTGTTATTTATAAAATAATTCAATTTCTTCTTTCAATAACACCATTTTGTTGGGGAGTTCTTCGTATTGAGAAGTTATGAGTAATACCATTTCTACTACAAAAATTTACAAAATCTAAATTTTGAAATTCTCCTCCATGATCACTATGAATAGTTATCAATGGAAGGTTTTTCTCATTTTTAACATGGGATATAAAAAATTTGAAATAAGAAAAATATTTAGATTTATTTTCTAGAAAATAGACCCACGTAAATCTAGATTAATCACCAACTAAGAAAAATACATAATATTTTCCTCCAATGCTTCCATTTTGTGTTTGAACAAAGCAATCCATATGCAATATCTATAATGCACTAAAAGTTGAGACTTCACCGATTGATTTAAAACTTGATTTATGTTTCTTTCCATATTGAAAATCATCACAAACTTTTGAATAATCAAATCTAAGCACTGGTAGATCCTTAACAAGTCTTTTTATAGAGATTTTACATAGGTTCATGATGTTATAGCATCCTAACCTTCTATTCCATAACCAAGATTGATCTTCAATTTCACTAAGACAAGGTAGATCTTGGATTCAAAGGTCTTCTATTTTTAGTGTGTATACATTCTCTTTTCTATGGGAAGAAATAATAAACTCTTCCTTGGAATTGTGTACTAATCACTTATTATTCCTAAAATTCACAAGTTAACCTTCATCTCATAATTGACTTATGCTAATGAGGTTGTGCTTAATACCCTTAACAAATAAAACATTTTAAATCAATGTTTTCCAAGAAGAACAGTGTTACCTATACCAATAATTTCTCCCTGATCATTATCTCCAAAAGTTACTTTTCCTCCTTTCGTCTTGATAATCTTTTCAAAGAAGTTTTTCTTGTAGATGGTATTTCGTTTGTACACATGAGTGATGCTTTTATTTTATATGGAATAGATGGGAAATGGATAATTTTTATTCCATTATATTAATAAAAAATCATAATTATGAAACCAATGTTATATTAGGATTGATATAATAGATTTTAGGTAGGTGTAAAAATAAATAAACTTAAAAGATCTCGATTATTATGATTACCTCTTCTTTAAGTATCTTTCTTTAGATTAAACCTTATGCCTTTTTAGAATGGTATTTGGTTGATTTTATAAACTCAAGAAATTATGATATATATTTGGTAATATATTTTTTCATTTCATGTGTAACGCCCCGACCCCAGCTACCCAGAGTCGGTGCATTACTTCGTAACATTGGCATGATCACAAAAGATCAAGTCTCGAAAGACCGATTAGTTTAGTAGCCTTGGAAACACTAGATACATTCGTAAACGTTACATTACATCATAAAGTGAAAAACTACAATAACAAAGTCTCCATAGTCCACACTCATATCCTCTTCTGACTATCCCTGCAGGTCATTCATAAAATACTTCTTCACATCCTGGAAAATATTAAAACATTGAAAGGGGTGAGATAAGATGCTCAGTAAGGATAACAATATTGCGGAAGCTTTCATAAATAAACATAAACATTTAAGGCAATGTATAACTAAAACAAAAGCCTTTTAAACTTGAACATCAACATAATATGGCAAAAATAAAATGAGATAATGCCATTTACTTCTTCACATGGATATTCTACTGGTCGAATAATCACATGCAATATCAATAACCACTTTCATAATGATGGAATGAATAATGCCAGACTATCATAACCACGTAGTCAAGGCCTCGTGCCAAGACCACAAATAAGATTTTGTCAAGGCCTCGTGCCAAGACACTAGTTTGTCTCATGAGACCTGCCGATGCATCGAGGAGCTATAGCGGGCTCCACCCGTCACTTATTAAGTCCAATGCATTCCTCATATGAATAGGTTTAAACATATCATAAACCATAACGTAATCATATCACATAAAACATGCATAAAGGAAACATAACATTTCCACATTTCAATCACAAGATATAAATACAACACATTGATATAATAAAAACGCTTTCAAAACCGTTTTCAATACCAAAATAAAAGAAAGTTAAAACTTTGTATTTATTTTTCATTAAAAAAAATGATGGCTTGTAGAGGAAGCCGAAACTCAAATAATTGTCACGGCGGCGGAGAAGTCGTTGTCGCCGCATAAGTACGGAAAGAAAAACATTCCCTTTTTGTCTTTTAGTAAAACGCTTCGTATAAAAAAAGATTCCTTTTGAATAAACGTAAAAGTCAAAGGGGTTTATACACCGTATAAAAGAAAGTTGTGTATAAAACCAAATATGCCTCAATGAAAGGGGATTGAGACGAAGTCCTTAAAAGATAATTTTTAAAATGAAATAGATATATTATGTGTATTCACTATAGGTACACATAAAGAAAGTAAAAATACAAAATAAGACATAATAATATCATGACATAATTTGAAAGTAGGAGATTAACTCAAAGAATGGAAGTTGGGTTAAGAAATTCCCTTACCTCGTGTCTGACTTGACTCAACCGTTCTTTAACCCCCTGAATAATAAACTAGAGTTAATTCCTATTTACTTAAGAACCTTTTTCATGTTCATTATTCCTTTTATATCCCTTATTACCATTTTATGAACATTATGTAATTATTTAAGTTAATAACGATCGTTTTGTCGATCTTAGGTACTTGAGTCAACAATAAACTTCTTATAATTACAAGTTGTCCATGTGGTGAAATATCCATTATATCCAGAATTATATTCATGATTTAGATATCATATATATCATATATATCCAGTATATACATTCATTCATAATATTACGTAACATTTAGAGGTAAGAAATGAAATGCACCGTTCATGGAGACGGTAAGCCGTACGTACGCATGAACGCTACTTTCATTTCTATTTCGTATTAATTGTAATGAAATCATAATTATATAAAGGTATAATATAGTTCCAGTATAATATCATATATAATATCATTTACTCCATCCTTTATACATCCCACATATGGCATTAACGATTCACATCACTTTGAGGGGGCGGTAGTCCGCACTTCCTAAAATGAAATTATCGCATTTTACCCATAATGGAAATCATAAAGTATGCCATAAATGATAAATACAGAAGCATAAGTAAAACATAAACATATTATATATCATATATAAAAATAGTGACATCTTAATGGCCACCTTTGAAGGTGTTATATGAGTGTTGAACAATCATCGTTTCGTGAGGCAGAAATTCGCCATCCACAGAAACCGTATGTTCTTTAACCATTAGATGTAGGTGTGTGTAAGTGTAGCTCGAATCCTTATTATAACAACATCATAGTATATTGAGGATACTGGTTTTGTTACAAAAGAAATGAATAAAAAGATTTTAGGGGGTTGGAGAAGAAAAATAAAACAAAACAACATTAGAGAAGACATTACCTCAAAATCGGGTAACTCTTTTTGATTTGAGCCAAATGCTTCCTTGGGAAGAGTTCTTCCCAAAGTAAGGCTTCTAGGAGTAAGAGGGGGAAGTGGGGAGAGTATTTGGGCAGAGGTTGGCCGAGCCAAATGGCTTGAAAGTGTAAATGAGGTGGGAGAGGTGGGGGCCTTTTATAAGTGGAGAGGAGGGGCACTTTTGGAAAGATTGAAATGTTACATTATTTCACAATGCTTTTCGGATTCCAAAGGCCCCACACTTATATAATTCGAGGCTAAGGTGATAAGGGTTCTAAATCTCCTCATCCAATAGGCTTTGGACAAGTGTAAGCCTTGGATTTTGCATTATCTTCTCATTTTATTTAAATCGTTAAATAATGAGGTCATCGCTGCATCATAATTATGTCATAAATAATTTAATTTATTTAATGTCTAAAAATTATAAAAAAACTACTATGATGTAGGAAATATTTTTATCTTTCCAATTAATATTTATAGTCAAAATTTGGACTTGTGTAACCCCACTTAAAAATTGTTTTAGTAAAACATTTTATGTTTGTGTCATTTTTTACTTTAACATTAAATAAAAGGTGTTTATGTCATTTTCTAACTAAAGTGGCTCCATGGGGTCCCCAAGTTGACCCATGGGTTGTCTTGGTCGTCCATGACTCATCCAATATTAGTAGGACAAGTGTCATGCTCATCTCATATTATTAAAACATTATTTATACCTTAAACTACACTAATTACCTCTAATCGCGATTAAGAACTTAAAAGTTACTATTCACCAAAAAATTATTTTGATCTCATTGAACCACATTTTACTTCTTAATGACAACCATGTATGTCGGATTTTTGAAAATCAAATCACAGAAGTGGTAATATTTCATTTAAACGAAAAATCAGTTATTTAACAACCACTTAGTGGTTTCACTATTCATCAAAAATTGAAGTTTTTCAGAATAAGGCCAAAATTTCACCCTAAGCTATAATTGATATTCCGAATTCAAAAATGATGTCTATTTTAAAAAATTCCAAACATATTAGTTGCATTAATTAATTTTATAATTAATTCCCGCTGTCACAACAAATAGCGTGTTTTTAAGAAACAATTTATATCAAAAGATTGGCAATTGTTTATGTCCAATTTCAATGTTAAATTAATTCTAATGACCACCATTGGATAAAATGGTAAAAATATATTCTAATTATACTTTAAAACCACAAAATATTATAATTTATCACTATAAATTATTTTGATTAAAAAAGTTGTTTTAAGTATTTTTCACTATTCATAAAAATTTTGAAGTTCTCAGAAAATTACAAAAAATTCAACATAGGCTAATTTCAATATTAGGAATACAAAAATGAAGTCCATTTTGAAATATAAAATTTCTATAATTTTAAAAAGTGGTTATTACTATTCATAACGGCTACTTTGATTTGTCGCGATGTTTTAGAACTCGAAGTTGCGTACAATGCAAGCTATTGTATTACTGAATGAGAAGCGTATCGTGGAAACTCGGGGTGTTACATCATGGTTGATATAAATTTTTTAAATGTGTGAAGAAGTTAGAATAATAGGTTCCCTTTAATAAGTGAGGGGAGTGGAAACCCTGTAAATTTTCATTGTTTTAAAATAATATAACATCATTTCCTTTGAAAAGTAGACAAAATGGCCAAATTTTCAAAATTAGGAAATTTGGGGTGATAAATACACACATATAAACCAAATTATACAACTTTTAAATATATTTTAATCCTTATCTCTTATTTTAATCCACTCATTAACCCTTTTAACCCTTACTGTGATGGTTAAATTTTTTCGGGGTAACTATTCATTATGACCAAAAACAAAATTGGCCTTATAACCAAATTTTAATTATAAAATTTAAAATATTGAATCCATTTTATCAAATTTAATTTCTAGTTGTGGGGAAATTAATTTTAAAATAATAAAGATAAACTTTGACAAAAATGGTGTTTTAGAAAATTGTTTTTAAGCATAAAAATAAAATTATTCTCATTTTATTTCTACTAAAAACAATTACACAAACTTTAAAAATATTATTTATTGTTTTATATATATATTTCATTAAAATAATTTACAAATATAGACCAATACAATTTACTACGATAAAAACACATAACGTGTATAAAAAAATTCTGAAACGTATCTCACTTTAAAATTGAAATTATTTTATCTTTATTTCTAAACAATTTATAGAAAAAATTAGGAATGAACATTCATTTTTATATATGTGTAAACAGTACTTTTAAATATTTTTAATACTCAAAATAAAATATTTAAGTCTTAAATAAAACATATATAATAAAAAAATAATTATAAACAATACATTTATATTTAGCCAAGAATTATTAGACTAACATTCATTATCATTTCTTAATTATTACCTAAATTTCATTAATTGATTCTTCTACTTGAATTTTATCAATAAATTGTGTTCATATTATTCCTAAAAATTATAAAATTTAACTAAAATACATAATTTTAAAAAATATTTGTGCAATAGTTTCTCTAATATCAATGGTATTTACATAAATGACCTTAAACAATTTTATAAAATCAAGTATTTTATCAATTTAATTTAAAAATATATTAATTAAATTAATTTTTTTTAATAATTAATAATTAACTTTTGTTTGGTGTTTCATGAATTAAAATCCATCTAAAGAAACAAATTTCTTAAAGATAAATAGATTTTAAAATGACATGATGTTATAAAATAGGTATGAAGAAGAAACCCACATACAATAGTTAAAAAGAAACACAATATAAAGAAAAATCCTTAACCTATAGTTTTTCAACCATGGACTTTGGTGATAAGATGAATAAGAAACCATAATATATGAAGAGAATGTATAAGAACAAGGGTTTAACCTTGAATAATTTCACTTAAAACCAAATAGGAGGAAAAATATTCAAGTAATAATAGAGAAGAGTCATTCACAAGGCTTTTTTTCTCAATAAATTAGAATGGGAGAAAGGGGAAGAAAAATAGAGTTTTAATTCAATAGTTTTTTAATTTAAAAATCACAAAATTAAAAGTCAAGGCCTAACCACCTCATGGAATATCCTTATAACTCATGGAATAAAACACTAATCTAGACAGATCATAGAGTGAACCTACTATCTCGTAGTGTAGAACACCTCATATTGGAAGATATAAGGATTATGAGACTTGAGAAATTATAGTGTGGGAATATTTCTAAATGATGTGAAGCGCTTTCCTAGCCTAACCCCATGGTGTGGCCACACCCATGACACCCCCATCACATCGAAACATAAGGGTCACAGTATAACCAACTCCTCTCAAATTCCTATTATATGATGATACCCCTTGTCCATGGAATGATCCTCAATCAACCACAACACAAAAAATATGACATGTGACTCATTATTTGGTGTATCCCCATATAAATAGAATGACCTATTACCAGATAAAAAACTATAAACCTGTAAATAAATAAAATACACCTTAATAAGACCCAAATCAATAAATCATTATTAAAACAATGGATAAATATAAGCATAAGGAGAAGTGAGGATGGGGCGTAAAACTTTTATCCACCATAACACTTTTAGTCCCAAAAAATCTACTGATGTTTTAAATAAGGTAATTTCCACCCCTATATAGAAGAAAATACAGACCAGGAAAGGAAGGAACACCACGGAGAATATTTTTTTAACAATTTTAGAGATGGAGTAAGATCTGTACATCAAATACCTATCTATATTTACAAAAAACTCAATAATCTGAATCCATAGTAAAACAAAAAATCAAGTACCATAAAATCCTAACTAGATGTTCATAGATTCAGGATTTGTGATAGGTCTCCCTATTATTTAAGGTTTATGCTAAAGTAGTGAGAAAATCCTGACCAAGATATCCCTTATACGATCACTATAAGGTAATACCTACTCACCATAATGAAAAAAAAACTAAGATTGTATAACCACCATATTAGAACATACAAGGTCACATAAAAATATTTATGAAATCCTGTAGAGAGAATGAAATCATAAATATTCCAAATAGTAGATTATAAACTAATGACCAAAAATATTGGGGGAACAAATAGTAAAAGATTAAAATAAATGAAAAAGTGGTTAAACATGTTGAACATGCTCCATTACACTACTAAATAGGTCTAGAATATAATATTAGTTTCCTCCTTTATATATATTTAAATTCATAGAACTTCTAAAGATTATATAGTCGGAAACAAAAATGATATGTTGTAATAAATTTCAAGTTATAGAGATTAGAATGCTCAATTTGAAAAAAACTTGAAGGAAGGAAAATCACTTCAACATAGTAATAAAGATGATCAAAAAATTAGGTCTTCCCAAATCATTCAAAATCTCTAACTCAGTTATATCTTCCATTTATTTCTCAAAAGATGGAAAACTATTACAAAAAAGTGTCAAAGTAACTAATCATCATAGTTTAACTTGAAATGGTAACTTCTACCATCATAACCATTTTAACTACATACACAAATGAGTCCTTGATAGATTAGATCATTTTTTAACTTAGTTATGAACAAATTTCATGAACAATGAATTAATTCCAAGTCAATAATGATTTAGTAAGGATAAAAAACCAAGAAGGGTTAGTAAATGAAAAAGATTACAATTGTACTATGATAGATAAAAATATGGGTAACATACCATGACACAAACTTCCCATAATTAAATAGAACTTCTCTATGAGTCATAATTTAAACCTAAAATAAAATTAGATCAGATAATAAGAACAAATAATATACACAACACAGGATACATCCCTCACCAAGAAACTATAAAAAAACCTCATATCAATTAAAACTCTTTAAAAAGTTTATAATGTCATAAATTACATTAAATATCAAAAAAATATCATTAAAAATAAATTTTCATCATTATAATTCCTTCATTGAAATTATTTTTTAAATTTAAAACGTCCATTTCATTTTAAACCATCTTAAAATTTATATATATTAATTTAAAAATTTAACCTCTGGTACTTAAATAAAATTTCCAACAAAAATCATTACTCTAATCAAATTCTGTAAAATAAAATCATCATTAAAATTCTCTTTAATTCAACCCAAATAGTTTAAAATCTTTAAAAAAAGTTACCCGAAAATTAAAGGAGAATTTGGCCTAAAAATTGAAGGTTTTAATGATTTTTCATAGTTTGGAAACACAGTTTGAAAGTTCATGTTCCAAACCCACAATATCCACTTAGAGTCACTCAAAATTATGCACATAGTATCCAAAAAATTTCTAGACTATTCTAGCTAAAAGTGAACTCTGGTTCAACTATAAATTTGAGAAATTAAACATGAAAAAAACAAAAAATAACCTAAAAAACTACAATATAATTAAATAAACCGACAATATATATCAAAATAAACTAATTAAAGTAAAAATAAGAATTTAAGACTCACAAATCACAACTTGTTTAAATATGCTTACAAGGGTATCTTAATTATAATGAGCTAGCCACACTCTCTTTGCACCTACCTATCGTGTTCTAACATTCCTTTTTCTAATCTACCAATACTACCGAAATAATAAAAAAACCTGGAACGAATCAAAATTTCATATGGACCAACCTAGGAAACCAATGATGTAGTACCTAAATTAGATCATGAAAATTCATTAAGGGAATTACTAATCCCCTTGGTTGGAAACTATTTCTTATGAATCATGGAAATGATCTAAGTAATGGTTTTTTAAAAAAAATATCAATGACAAGAAATAAAAACTTAATGAGGATCTAACATGGTTTTCCCTTATATTGGGATTCTATGAAAAATCAAATAAACAATTCTATATAAAATTATAATCAAACAAATTACAACTAAAATAAATCATCAACTCTTTTACACATATCATAACAAGGGAACATAAAAATTATTTAAAACAAAGATCCCAAAATATAAGGAAAGTTAAAGTGGTCGGTACACACAAGATACATAATAAACAAACAAAATGTGAAATATTAAACAAAAGAAATCCCTCTAACTGGTAGTCACCATAAAACCTTGAAACACCCCAAGATTGGACACACATTTCCTTTTGAATAAATATAAAGTATTTGGTGGATTTATTTACACTAAACACTGAGTTTAAACTAAATTAATTATACTATGGAATTATTATTATTTAATGTGACAGTTTTCACCTATAAGATGGATTGGAGAATATGAAAATGAATAAATAAATTATAGAACAATTACACATTTATAGAAACAATCATTTATTATCCATAGATATAGGAATTTGAAATTAAAAAAAGAAATTTTTTTATGAAAAAAAAAATCAATTTTATATGCAATGTATTCTTATCTTAATAAATCAAATTAATCAAAATTGATGAATGATTTCAATGGAATGTATATATTATAAATTAAATATAATATATTAACATTAATATAATGGTTTTTACTATGAATGGCATAATAATAAATCAACTTTTATGCTTAAAACACATTTTTCTAAAAACAATCATTACATTTTATATTCCTATAATAAAATGAATTTCTGCCACTCCAAGAAAATTAATATCAAAAAATGGATTCCATAATTGGAATAATGAGGTTAAAATATATGAATATTCTCCTTTGATTTTTGGTCATTATGAAAAGTAATAATGATAAAAAATTGTTAACACAATAAGGTTAAATTGGGTAATTAAAGTTAAAATAATGTGATAAGGCTTTAAATTGTTTTATAACACTTGAAATATTTCTATAGGATGAGTTTACTTTGATTGTATCATATAATATTTGAATATATGGAAACTGAGATCTATTTTTCTTTAATAATAACCATAATATTATTAAAATTAAATAATAAATCCAAAATTTTACTCCATTAGTTTTATTAACTCTAATATTTTTTTATAGGTAAAAATATTTTTATGGTTGGTTATAAATAGTTATTTTAAATATTATTGTACTTTTTATCATAACAATTTAGTTTTAAATTTTTAGTGATGGGATAATTAACATGAACACTTATGTAACCCCAACACTTTACTTTTTCAAGCATAATAAAAATGAAATAATTAATATTAAAAATATTAAAATTAATAAAATTTCAATGAATTATTGTTTTAAATTAATTTAATAGATAAATATAACATATTTTTGATTTATTTAAAGTTTATATTCTAATTATATTTATATCTTGTTTTCTTTAAAGTCTAACTATGTAAATAGTCCTGAAAGTGACTTTAATGGGATCTTATTTTAATTAATATTTTATTAAATTATATAAATTTAATAAAAATATTACATTTTCCCAATTTAATGGGAAAAAATAAATAATATCAAATATTTTCCTCTTATGACTCACCTATCCTTTTATAGTAACTAATATGACCATTAAAGAGTAAAAAAATTGATATTGTGGTAATCCTCAAAAGGAATAAAAACTCTTATAAATATTATTATACATCTTATAGAGAGGTTGGTCTCCTAAAAATATCACCCCTATGGTCCTTGCGAAGTGATCTAAATAGTATTTCTCAAAGAGGATATAATCATTTTAACTAATCTCTTATATTCTACTTATTGTTTTAGATCCTTTAATTATATTTTAACCACACCAATATAATTACCAAAGTATCTCCCATATATAGGTATTTTATTATGTTAATTTCAAAACTTTTATCCATCTCCTTTCTATCAAGTGTAAAATTAAATTATCACTCATGAGTATGTGTGGGCTACCATCGCAACGAAGCGATTTGATTCATTTTCTATCAACTTCTTTCATCGATGGTTTTTATGGTGTCTTTAATTTTTATGTATGATTTTTATGATATAATAGTCATTATAGAGAAGAAAATTATTATTTATATTACTTTTGTTCCATAGATCTAAAACAAGAAATATCAATTGTGTGTACGTATGGACTATCGTCTCCAAGAAGTGATGTAATTCATTTTTTTATCACTGCTTAAAATAAATTGTCATAAAACTGTATAAAATTATTGTATATAAAATTTATGACATTTTTAAAATTCTATATATCACAAAACAACAATAAAATTATAGCTACTAAAACATTGGTACCAAAACATTCATTAAAAAATGAAACAGTTAGCACTCTAAAATGACATTTATTATATGGAATAATTAATAAATTGGTATTGAAAATTTATAAGTGATCTATATATGGTATAATGGGTATAGATATGATTATTTTATAGAGTTATAATAAATTAAAATTTATTATATATGAGTTTATAGTGCTTGAAAAGCAAGACGGACTTAAATGATTCTATGATGCCATCCTGATTCATTCTATTGATGGATTATGGTTACAATAATAAAATATTTATAGAAACCATTTTATTTTTCATGAGTCATGTTACTATTTAATGATAAATATATTCCTGATCATTTTGAATATATATGTATTGATTATGATTATTTGATGGGTGGGTACATTATATCCCTCCAATGAAATAAGTAAAGATTAATGTTTTATGATCTAAAAGGTTACAGAGGAGGTTATCCCATGCACCAAAAATGTTGCACAAGTTGTTATCTCAATCAAGGAATATGGTACATGGTAGGTTATCCCTATCATGGAAGAGGGTATATGGGATGTTGTCCTAATCCTGAAGTAGGGACATGGTTGTTCAGACCAATCCAAACATGTGATGAATCTCTTGGTGGGTGATATAAAATTTATATTATTATGATAAGGAAACACATTATACTACTCTTTTATGACATGATATTAAGACAATTTTATTCTATCATGGATTATGTTCCTTTATTTTCTTTAGTATTAATGTTGTGTGGACAACCAAGAGTTATTCGATGACACGTGATTATGATCTATAAATTATAGGCTATTGTTTTCTAATATTAAGATCATATTCCCATAGCCATATTCTCATGATATTATTAAATATTCATTGATATCCCCCGTTTTTACCCTTACTAAGAATCTGGTAACACCCTTTATTATGTTTCATTTTACCTATTATATGAATAAATTTTTTAAGTATGACATATTTAAAAAGGGTTCTAGTTGTGAATAATTATATGGAATATCATATATATCTTTCATATACCAGTTGATTATGTATCTAAGTTTCCAAATACACTACACCTTTATAGTTTTGGTGTGAATCATAATGATATGTGATGAATATTCATCTAGTAAGATGCAATATTTATTTATGAAATGCATGGATCACCTCATTTGGTTTCAGATCAATTTTTAGTTATTTTTGGAAACTAGGATGACGAAAAATTAGTGAGAACACTTAAGGTAAACCTAACTATATGAGAAAATCCTAATTGGTGTTAAATAAATAAGTTTGTTTTCCTAGAAATGCATCCGTATATGGATACTAGTAGGTGGATGTGGCTATGGAAAAAATTTACCTATGCATAATAACACTAAATGTGGTGGATTTTGTATTAACATGATCACCATAATTTCAAGATGAGTGTGCCTAATACTGCACACCTGGCTTGACACACTTGGGGGATATGTATAGGTTAAATCACATTTTCATTATGAATAATTATGATAGATTTTAATAGATTGTGCCTTTTGATTTTCTAGGTTAAACCAAAGGTGTCATAGATTAAAAATAAGGTGTCATGATTTAGAAGTCCTAAGAATTATTTTTTCATGATTATATGGTTTATAAATATAGTTTTTATTTTCACACAATGATTTTAGGTTTTAGTTAATGGATGGAACTTGAAGGTACCATATTAACACTTAATGTGATGGAAAATACAATGATTATCCTATTGGGAAACCAAATATTATATGATATGGAATGTAAAATCTTGTTTCTATGCTTACATAACTTTCTCAAGACATTAATCATTTTGGTCCTCCAAATGAGAAAATGAGGGAACGAAATTCTGTTGAATCATACATGAGGAAACATCTACCTTCATTTCATGGGTACATATATCCACTATTTGTTGAGCAGTGGATTAGTACCACTACAAATTTATTTTCCATTATCCATTTCTAATATCATGAAAAATTTATTTTGGATATTTATTATTTGGAATAAGAAGTATATTAATAGTGGAATCTCATTAAGAATAAGATCCAATAGGAAGAAAATTACTCCATGGGGTGGGATAAGATAATAAAGTCATTTTTAATAACTAAATTATGTATATTATTTATATGAAAATGGAGAAGTAATCCCTTGATCTAAAGTATAAGGATAACGAATTCATTAGTTCCTATGAGGAAAAGTTTATAAGACTTGTGAGGTACGCTACAGGTATTGTCATTGAACCAAAAAGTAAGATTGATTAATTCTTATATGGATTAAAACTAAGACATTGAATATCCTTATCCAAAAGGAATATGAATAAATTTTTTGATGTGATATAAATATTGAAATGTATATTGGAGCTACCCATAAATCTCATAGTTTTAATAGGAAAACAAAAATTGAATTCAATGGAAATTATTATAATAAAAACCATAGAGTGGAGAAGATGAGAATTCCTTTATTCCAAATGTGTGGAATGAAACATGGAGTAAATTTTTATAAGGGGATTAGTAAATTATTTAAATTAGGAATGGATATTCATCGGGAAATATAATTCCAAAGTGATGGGAAGAATGTAGCTAATGATGTGATTAGAGAGAAAGATCAAGATATTGCACCACCCACACTCCAGTGTTCCAAATTAAAGCAGAATAGGAATTATGATTACAATTAATTGAGTCTGAATACTAATTCCCATGGTCGGAATGAAAAAACTATTAATCCCAGAGACAAATGGAAATTTCATATGATCACTATTAGTGATATGGGGGTATGATAATGATGTGTTGAAAGGTACACTTACTATCCACTCTAGAAATTCTAATTTATTATTTGATCTAGATCTAACCACTACTTTATATTTGAATAATTTTATAAGGGTATCACAATACAACCTAAAACATTAGATTTTGAATTAGTAGTGAAAAATCATAATAGTATTATGATCACACCTCAAGTCTATAATTATTAATTTATTGATGTTTTTGGTAATGTGCTTCATGAAAATTTGATTACTCTCCCTATAGTTGAATTTGATATTATTTTTATCATGGATTATATTTACTTATATAAATCCCATGTCAACTACTAAGGAAGTAAAGTCGCAGTTAATAATCCAAAGAAACATATGATTGTCTATTTCTTAAAAGAAAAATATGAAAATTACAATGAATATTACATTCATTTTATGGGTATTTCTTCATATTAAATAAGGGTGTGTATCTTATATTTTTGTGAATGAACTAAAAATTGATTATATTTCTATTATATAAGAGTTTTTTTATGTCTTTATATAATATTTTTCTAGTCTCCCTTTGAATCATGAAGTTTATTTTTTAGCAGAACTCATACCTGGTGATACACCTATTTAAAAGACACCATCTACAATGGACTCAATTTATATATAAGAATTGAAGAATAAATTATAGTAGAATATTAATAAGAGATTAATTTGTCTAATTTTATTACCATGGGATTCACCTATTCTCTTTTTTAAGAATAATGATGAATCAATTTTCCTCTACATTGATTATCATGAACTTAAAAAGAACACCATCTAGAATAACTATTTGCTAACCCATATTGACATTTTTTTCAACCAATTATATAGAGATAAGCATTTCTACAAGATTAATATTTGATATAGATACTAACATTTGAGTATAAAATGTGAATACATAACCAATTCAACCATGTGTATGAGGTATGAACACTATGAATTTAATAATGATGTCGTTTGGTCATCCTAATATCCCTACTATCTTCATTCATTTAATGAATAGAGTCATTAGAGATTAACTTGATCAGTTTGAGGTTGTATTTATAGATTATATTTTTATATGTTCCAAGAGTAAGTAAGATCATTAATATTTCTAGAAAATTATACTAAAAACCCTATGTAATGGAATTCTATATATAAAATTTATCAAGTTCAAATTTTGGAAATATAAGGTTTCTTGTTTGGGTCATATAACCTCAAGCGAGTGTATATTTCTAGATACATAAAACATTAAAGTTATTAAACATTGTCCCAAACCATCCAACATGATTAGGATCCATAGTGTTCATAGTTTGGTAGGATATTATCAATAATTTGGGAAGAATTTGTCAAGGCTATCTAATCTAGCCACTCAGTCAACTTGGAATGAATCCAAGTTCCTTTAGATGGTTGGATCTGATGAAAATTTCAAGAATCTGAACAAAATGTTGTCTAGTACACCAAAACTCACACCATCTTATAATGGAGAAGTATTTTTAAACTGTAGTTATTCATCGAATAAGGGTATGGAATTTTTTCCTATTTAGAATGATATGGTGATAGATTATTCGTCACGTCAATTAAAGGTTCATGAGCTAAATTATCTTACTCATGACCTGAATTTAGCAGTGGTAAATATTACATTAAAGATATAAAGGTATTATATTTACATAGAAATGTCTGGAATATATATTAATTATAAAAGTTTAAAGTATATATTCACTCAAAAAGTGTTCAAAATTTACCAGAGAAGATGGTTAGATTTGATTAATGATCATGACTACTCAATAAATAACCCCCCATGGAAAGAGAACAAGTTGGATAATTCTTTGAGGAGAAAGGAATATGCTAGTTTATCTATGATCAGTATCAAAAAGTATCACAACCAAAATATAATTTTTATTAATATAAATCTTAGTTCAACATCGTGGAACTAGGGATAAAAAAATAGCATTACAGGGGTCTGTAGTAGTGGAGTCTGAGAGCATTACTAATGCCTATATTAATAATCACAATGGATCCAATATTTATATATTTTAAAATTTTGGACCATGAAATATTGAATCAAGAAGATAAATTTTATATCTCTCAAATGATTGTTTGACTATCTATCCATGTGAAGAATAAAGAGTTTTAGAGGGAAGATGTAGATCTATAAAATAAGGTCCGAAATGTTTTGAAGTTCAACCTTGATTATGATTGACTGATAAGGTTCTAAAACTGAGTATTTTCCCTGTACATACCATAATTCAAAAGGATATGGTAGTTGAAGCCCACTGTTCCTCATTCTCTATTAATCCTAGAAGTATGAATATGTATATATATATATGAAAGAGTGTTTATTGTGGGAAAACATAAAGATTGATATTATATATTATGTATCTCAGTGATTATCATTCTGTAAAATTAAGGATGAGAGATATAGGTATAAGGAAATGTTATAACAATTATCCATATTAGAATATAAATTAGAAAACATAACAATAGATATCATCATTGGACTCTCGAAAACATCTAAAGTCCAAATGCTATTTGGGTTATCATCTATTGCCTTATGAAATCATCAAAATTTATATACCATCAAGTAAGATTTATCTCTTAATTTGATTTCAAAAATATACATCAAGGAAGTGGTAAAGTTTCATGGAGTTCCAAATTCTATTATAACTAATAGAGATCTAAGCTTTACCCCAAAGTTTTGGTGATATCTTCATCATGTCTGGATACGAATTTGTGTTTCGTCACTATCTGTAATCCTCTGATAGATGGTGAGTTGAAGAGAACCATTCAAACCCTGGATAATATTTTTAGATCTTATTTTTTATATTTAGAAGGTGTTTGGTATTAAAACATTCCTCTAGTGGAGTTTTATTAAAATAATAGTGTTCACTCAGGAATTCAGATGGCTCTTTATTAATCCATCTATGGAAAAAAGTGTATAGAACAACCAAATATTTTGTGGAAAAATTTACAATTAAATTTAATATTTTATATATTTTTCATTAAAAGAAATATTGGTTTTAAATTTAAATACATGCAACACCAAGTTAATCATTCATTATAATTAACACCAAGTTATTCTTGTGCTACATGCAACCCTAGGTTATCTTTCATTATAAATGAAACTAAGTTTTAAAAAAACCATAATATATTATTAATGTAGTTATTTGAACAAAATTTTTAGAACCTAGCTGTAAAATAGACATGTGAATAGTAATAAATAATTATTAGATATTAATTATAATGTATTTATATAAATTAAACATATTTATAAAAATATACTTAATTTTTAGAAAAGTCTTAATATATTTCAAAAATACTATTTTCTCGAAAAATAAATTGTATTTGTTTTTGTGCAAAATAATAAAATAATTTTTTTAAAAAAAATTAGTATTAATTTTATAAAATAAACTTAAATTCTTTATACATAATTTCAAAATTATCTTAGGATAAATTTTTGGGATTTTTTTAGAATATTTTCTTTTTTGATTAATAGTGAAAAATACTGAATTTTAATTGAAAACATCATTTTCATAAACTTTATTTACATAGTGTAATTATTATTTAAATTAGTTTTAAGGTATAACTAGTTAAATTACACATCCATTAATCCAATTTAGGTCATGTGAATTGATTTTATATTGAAATTAGACATAAAATTTTTTAATATTTTGATCATTTTCTCTTTAAAAACCTATTTTCTCATCCCATAAAGGGGATTAATTTTAAATTATTGTTTTCCACTTCAATGAATGAGATTTATAAAAATTAATTAAATATTTTTTATCATCATAATTTATGTTTTATAATAAGGAAAAATTAATTTTCTACAAAAATGAATAGCGAGTGTTGTGAAAATTAGTCAATTTGTTACACTATTTAAATATGTAAAATGTGAGAATACTCAATTCTTTTCAAAAATTCCAAGTGTGTCCTCTCCCCCACTTATAAAAGGCCACCCATATCCACCCTTATTAACACATTCAAACTTATTTTTTTCAAAAAATACCTCCATAAATCACTTCAAAAATTCTATACACTCATACTATAAAAATTATTTTGTACAAAAAATCCAATTTACGAAGGATATTAGTGCAAACCTAATGAGAATACATGAAGAAGATGTAATGTTCATCAACAGAAATTTTTGTTTTATTTCTTCCTCCAACCACTTAAATTATTATCATATAATGAGAATATTATAACATAATTATTTTAAAATATAATTATATACTTTTATGTTAATTCCATGACCTAAAACCATTTCCACTTCCATCAAGTGGGTTATGAAATCATCGATAGCATGTATGACGGACTACAACCTCAAAAACTGATGTCGTTCATTTTTCTATTACAACCTATCATGGATGGTCATAATGAGGAATTTATTGTTTATATATGATTTATATGATATTTATAATTCTATTATAATTCTTTAATTTTTATATCACACATACCATTATGATTTCCATTTTTTGAGAATACAATAATCTCACTCATGTGTATGGCAGACTACCATCATGCGAAGCGATGTGATTCATTATCAATTTAGATGAAAGGTATTAAGGATGGTTTTATTAAAAAATGTGATGTATATGGAATAAAAATCATTCTATAATGATAATTTATCATTTAACTTCTTTATTTTTATCCAACAAGAAAATTGAAATATTATTCACACGTATGTACAATATATCGTCTTTATGAATAATGTATTTCATTTTCTATCTCTAAATATTATGAATTAATACAGATAAATATATAATGAATATATTTTATATTTATATCATTTTTTTAAAATATTTATATAATTAAACCATGATCGAAGTGATAGAACCAAAAACATGGCAAGTCAAAACTTTCACGAAAAATGATACAGTTATTTCCCAGAACATTGCATTAACATGGAAATGTTAATAAATTAGTAACAAAATAGAATAATAAAATCATATATAGTATGATATATGTGAATATGATTATATAATATATTTTTAATAAACTTACATTTATTATTTTGTAATTTTGAAAGAGTACAACGGAAGTCAAGACTTAAGGTGAGGGATTTTTGCCTCAATTTTCCTTTTTTGAGACGTACGTTATGTTATGCACCTATATTATTTAAAGAGGTGTATATACAACCCCTTTGACATGAAATATCGTGAATTTATTCATCCTCGTGATATTTTAATTTTATTTTTATGTTATTCCATCATGGGGATTATGATTCAAGGGTATCAAAGTAGTAAAAATTGTGTGTAACAATCTCATCATTTATCAGGATTGTTTATGATTAAGTATAAAATGTTGAAATATCATAATTTAATTACCAAGAATTATCATGAAATTTACTATAATCTAGTTATTATTGATATCTTCAAGTAATGGTACCACTTTTAAACTCTTTGATACTTAATATTATTAAGAAAATATTTTCTAAAAAATAAAACTCTATTTCTCTCATTGGTGGGAAATCTATTTTCTTCCAAAACCATGTTTTCTAAAAATGTTTTCAAAAAATCAATATTACTAACAAATGATTTTTAAAATAAATTTTACCCATTTTTGACTTTTTACAAATTTTTTTGAAAGGAATATTCGTGTAATTTTCTGAACAATTTTTATATGGATTTTATCAAAAATGTGAAAGAAACCATCATTTTAATGTGTATGGAATGAATTTAATTTTCCAATATCATGACCAATAATTTATTTGATGCTTACGTTATAATTGTTCAATTTTATTTTCAAATAATATGGTTTCTGAAATGTTTTATGTTTTTTAAAAAGTGTTTTTAAAAGTTGAAAGGATGTTTTCCTCAAGACTTTTTTAAACAATATTTCAAAATTATTATCCATCTAAGATGAAATACATTTAACTAACTTATGATTTTATGGGATATGAACCAAGGATACAATTATTATTATTTATTTTAATATTTTATCATGAAAATGTGTTTTTAAAACCTTATTCTATTACATGTTTTATACCATGATAAATTTCATATAAAACCAACTTCTTTTTTCATGAGTTATTCTATGATGATTATGAAACCTATTTCTTTTTCCTAGGTTATGATATGATGAAATATTTATGAATCCTATTTCAATTCATGATTTATGATAAGATGAATGTTTTATGATCTTTTGGAACACATAAATATGGTTTTTATTAAGATATGGGTGGCACCTATATCTTTCTATAATGTGTTGGGTAAAGATGGATAACACATGAATAAATATGTTATATATAGACTTGATTACACATTCACAATGTGATGCATGAACCTGATTCAATTTTCATAATTTTATGTGTGAACCAGATTTCATGTTCCAAATTTTATGCATAAACCTAATTACATGTTCACAATTTTATGTGCGAACCTGATTACATGTTCACAATGTTATGCTTGAACCAGAATAAATATACAAAATGTTATGCATGGACTTCAATTTCTTGTTTATAATGTTATGTGTGGACCTGGTTCTATTTACATAAGTTTATCTAAGGGTCTGATTTAATTTCCTAAACTTAATGAGTAAATTTTTTTTATATTATACATGTTCACAATATTATAATATAATGTATATTCTATAAATCTATATTTTTACATTGTTATGATCTTGTAGAATGTTTTCATTAATTTCCTTATGATTCATGTCTTATAAACTACCAATATTTATTCAATGACTTAATATTATTATCCTAATTTTTAGTGTATGGTTTTGAAATGTTATGCTTATGTTTTCATACCCTTATTCTCATGTTATGCTTATGTATATCCCTTTTTTAACCTTACAGAGCATCTTATATCACCCTTTAATATGTTTCTTTTCCATAGGTTACAAATAATGGGTTTATGTAGGAGTGCTAATGGGGATAATATTTATGGGAGACATCAAATAACTTTCCTGAATTAAGAAGATTGTGTTCCAATTTTACAAATTCACTAAACTATTATGGTCCTCAAGTATATATATATATATATATATATATAATATAATGAATATTTATCTAAAAAGTTGTAATATCCATGTATAAAAATCATGGGTCAATATAGTTGGTATCAGATGAACTTTTTAGTTAACCTTTGGAAACTACAACAATAAAACCTTTTTATGATCCCTAAGGATATGTCTAATGATAATTCGAAGGATGATTCAAAATATAAAAAATATCCTAATTTTTTTGTAAAGGATAGAGTGTGTGGATTCCTTAAAATGCATCCATGTCTGCATACTACAAGTGGATGTTTCTCTAGCATAGATTTACCTACGGATAACAATACCCAAAAACATTATTCTGATATATACTTTATAGGGAACTGATGAATGATAATGGGCCTTATTATACACATGGTTTGACAGTGTTGGGGGATATTCTTTGGAAATTCAAAAAATATTTATGAACCATTATAAAGGATTTAAATATATGATGACTATAAATAACCTAAGATAATCATAAGGCATCAAAGATTAAAAATAAGGTGTCATCATTTAGACACGCTATAATTATTTTATCATGATCATGTGGTTCCCCACTATGATTATTGTTTCTTACACTATGTTTTTTGGTTTTAGTCGATAGTTGTAACCGGAAGGAACCATGTTAATAATGAATGAAATGTAAAATTCAATGATTTCCTCCTGAGAAACTAAATGTTAAGGGATCTAAAATATAAAACCTTATTTCTATTTTCTCATGGATTTCTTGAGAAAGGGATCATGTTAGGATTCCAAATGATCAAAGGAGGAAACAACATATTTTTGAGTCCTTAATGAGGAAACACTCACCTTTTTTATGTATTTTTTCTGATACACTAATTACTTAGAAATGGTTCAGTGTCATTGAAAAGATATTTTCTATTCTCCAATATTAAGAGCATGAAAAACTAATTTTATTTGTCTAAAATTTTGGAAGGTGAGGAGAATCAATGGTGGACTCTTATTAAGAAATTATGGTAATGAGAAGAAATTGACTCTATTAAGTGGGTTGAGTTTAAAAAGTTATTTTTCAATAATTAATTTCCTTGTGTTATTTCTACAAAAATGGAGAAGTAATTACATGAGATAAAGAAGAAGGATGGTGAATATTTTGGTACCTAAGAAGCAGATTTTACAGAACATTCATGGTACTATGTGGGTGTTATTATTCATCCTAAAATTAGGTTTGACTAATTATTCAGTGGATTAAAACAAAATATTTTAAGGGAATTATCCACAAGGGACTTTGGATGATTTGAATCAGTCATTTTTTATGCACTAAAAGTTTAAATGGATTTTAGAAACCCTCTTGGTTCTGTTCATAATAAAGGAAAGATGCGGTTCCATAGAAATTCCAATGATGTCTAACATGGAGGGAAAAAGGTTTTAAACTCCTAATTGTAAAATTTATGGGAATGATCACTTAGTTGAGTGAATAAAATTAAAAATATGGTGTTTCAAGTGTGGGAAGCCTAAAAATCTAGAAAATGTATGTAGAATTGATGTTAAGTGTTTATAAAATGAAGTGATTTGAGGGAGAACTCAATAGAATATACAACCCATGCTCCAGTGATTCAACTTCAAGGAGTTTGGAAATTATGTTAATCAATTCCCAAAAATAAGGCATAAAATGGATGATAATCCAATACAACCTATGAAGAAAAATGAAAAAAGTAAATCTTATACAATAAAAATAGATGAAGTGAATCATGATAATTTTGGGCACACTTATCCCCCCTCTTTAGTGGGGAATTTCATGATTGGATTTGTATGAATGAGCCCTATGAAATATTATTGGGAAATTTAAATTGATTGTATCCCTCAACATGAATTCTATAATGATGAAATCAGATTTGATATTTTATCAGCATAAGGATGTCCCTAAGCTTCTAATGATTTTTTGTATAATATGAGAGCTTATATAATGTATAACGGGTGAATTTACATTTGTAAGTGTATATATATCTATGTAATATTAACCTATTAGTTATGGGTACAATCATTGGTTTATAATTTTAAGGTTGATCATAATTTTAAAATCATTAACACCCCTTTTGAGGTTTCATGTGAAGGTATTTTGTTAAGATTCAAGATATTTTGGGAGATGTTTTTGGAAATACAACACTTTTGGTTTTTTATTTGTTTTATTGACAAAATTATTACACTTTGTAGACATATGATTAAAGGTACTGGTAAACATTAGATTTTATCTTATATTTTATATTGAGTTAATTATGGTTTTTAGTTGATCACATTAAAAGTCAACACACTTCATCACTATCATAGAATATTTCTCTTTGGATCCTCTTGCCAAAATATAAATTAAAGAAGTTAAAAGGTTAAATGGAGTACCAAATTCAATTGTAACTGATCAGGATCCTATGTTTGCCAAAAAAATGGAAATGTGTTTATCAATATCTAGATATAGAGTTGTGTTCTAGAACTGTGTATCATCCTTAGATAGATGTTCAATCTGAGAAAACAATTCAAACACTAGAGGATAAGCTAAGATCTTATTCTATGGACTTAAAACATGGTTCTTATCAAAACCTTCCTGTAAGATGGGTTTTCCTAAAACAAAATCATTAATCGAGCATTTAGATGGACCTATATGAATACAATTATAGAAACAAATGTAGAACTCCAATATAATACAAATAAGTTGGAAAAATAAAGTTATTAGGACTTGAGCTAGCTGATGAGATAATAGAGAAGGTTAGAGCCAATCAGCAGTGTGTAAGAATAGAAAAAAGCTGACAAAAATGTTATGCTAATAATTTTTGATGTGATCTATCATTTCAAGTTATTAAGAAGTTCATTCTATAAATTTTTCAATGGAATAGAGAAGGGAAAACAAATCCCTAGGTATATCATTCTGATTAAAACACTTTATCATATAGGGATAGTAGCTTATCATTTGGCACTTCCACCAAACATCTCCCAGGTTCACAATGTGTTCCATGTATCCCTCCTAAGGAATTAAATACATGACCCATCACATTTAATAATCCTAGAGGTCATACCACTAAAGCATGATATTTATTGTGAGGAACTGCTGCTATAGATTCATCATGAGAAAATGAATCTCTAAAAAATAAGACCACTCACTTGGTCAGTGTTTTGTGGTGAAATCACCATCTTGAGGAAGCTATGTGGGAACCTAATGACATAATGAGGCATATTTATCCACATTTTTTGGTACCAGAGCGCTTAATTTCGAGGGATAAATTCATTTTAACAGGTTCGAATAAAACACGCTGATATTGTTTGAATTTTATTTCAATTAAATTTAATATTTTCTATATTTTTCATTAAAAAAAAATTTTGTTTATATTTAGTTACACAAAACACAAAGTTAATCTTATGTTAAAAGAAACACTAATATAGACTTGTGCAACATGCAATACTAGGTTAACTATCATTGCACACAACATTTAGTTTTAACAAAACCACGATATATTACTAATATAAATATCAGAACATGACCAATATAACCTAGACATTAAACATATTGATATGAATATTGATAAATATTTTTTAAATATTAATTATAATGGTTTTATATAAACAAAACATATTTATTATAATACACTTAATTTTTAGAAAATACTTTATAAGTTCCAAACAAAACTATTTTCTCAAAAAAATATTTTTTTCCCTTTCTGTACACAATAATAAAATTAATTTTTGAAATTTTTTGAAACATAGTTTGATAAAATAAAATTCATTTTCGAATTAATAATGTACAAACAATCTTAGGGTTAAGTTTTTTTATTTTTTTCAAAAATTTTCTTTTTCATAAATAGTAAAAAATACTGAGTTTTAATTGCAAACTTCCTCTAAATTTAATTTATTTATAAAGTTAAATTATATGTTAAATTTGTTTTAAGGTAAAATTATTTCAATTATTAATTCATTAATCTAACTTAGGTCACTTTAATCAATTTAATATTTAACTTGGTTATAAAAAAATTGTAAACTTTTGATCAATTTCTCTTTAAAAACTCACTTTCTCATTGCCTGTGCGGGATAAATTTTAAATTCATTTTTTCCACTTCCTTGAATAGAATTTTTAAAAATATATTAAATATTTTTAAACATCATAAATTAATATTTTCTAATAATACTAACATAATTTTTGACAAAAAAATGAATAGTTAATGTGGTAAAAAATAATTATTGTGATTAAGGTAAAAATGGGTTTATCATGGGGTTAAACTAAAATAATAAGGGTAAAAATAACCAATAAACTTGTATAAAAACTTTTTTCTGGACATATTTAGAACAATAAACCTATATTTAAATATAATGGTTCATTTTTGGACCACATTTACATATTTAAAATGTGGGAGCACTCAATTCCTTTCAATAATACAATGTGTGTCATCTCCCCCACTTATAAAAGGTCACCCCCACTCCCCCCTTCAAAAACCCTTCACACCCATTTATTTAGATCAATGCCTACACAAATCACTTCCTAACTTCTTTAAACTCTCCTAGAAACCTTTTTAGTAAAAATAATACAACCTATTATGGATTTTAGTGAAAACCTTGGGAGGATTCCTAAAGAAGAGGTAACGTTTATCAATGAACATGTTTTGATTTATTTCTTCCTCCACTCACTTAAATTATTATTATATCATGATTATATAATAACCCTAGTATCTTACATATAAAAATATTTTTTTATATCAAGTTCATGAACTAAAATTATCTTTACTTCTATCAAATGAGTTAAGAAATCATCACTCATGTGTACATTGGACTACAGCCTCACAAATTGATCTCATTTATTTTTCCATTACCAGCTCTCAAGGCTGGTCATAGTGATGGATCGATTATTTATATATGATATTTATTATATTTATTAAATTATTATTATTCTTTACATTTTATATTATACATACATTCATGCTTTCCATTTTGGGGGAATACGATAACGTCGCTTGTCTGTACGGCAGACTACCACATCGTAAAGTAATGTGATTCCTTCACGCTTTACATGTAATGTATTTTGGATGGATTTAATGAGAATATGTGATAAATATGAAATAAAAATGATTCTATAATTATAATATATCATTTACCTTTATTTCTTTCAATCCAATAAGAAAATGGAAATAACGTTCATGTGTATGTACATCCTACCGTCTCCATGAATGGTGTATTTCATTTTTTATAACCAAATATTATTGATTACTATAAATAAATATATAATTAACATATATTATATTTATATCATGATTTAAATTATTTATAAGATAAAACTATGATCTAATTAAGAGGATAAAAAAATAACAAGTCAAAACATGAATGAAAAACAAAGTAGTTATTGTCTAAAACATTAATTTAACATGGAATTGTTAATAAACAAGTTATAAAAGGGTATAATAAAATAATATATAGTATGTTATACATTAATATAGTTCCTTAATATATTTATAATAAACATATATTTATTATACATGAGTTTTGGATGAGTACTATAGAAGTTAATGCTTAAAGTAAAGGATTTTTGTCTTAATTGGCCTTCTTTGGGATGTACATTATGTTCTGCAATAATATTCTTTCAAAAGGTATATATAAAACCCCTTTTAAATGTAATATCATTAATTTATTCATCCCCATGAGATTTTAAGTTTCTTTTAATTTTATTCCTTTGTAGGGATTATGATTCAAGGGTATCAAAGTGCTAAAAAATTTATGTAACAATCTTATCATATATTTGGATTATTTATAATTAAGTATACAATGTTGAAATATCATGATATAATTCTCAATTATTCTCATAAATTTTATTATCCTATATTTATTTAGGATATATTCAAGTAACTATAATATTTTTCCAATATTTTTTACTTAATATATTTAATAAGCTTCTAATGGTGGTGCAGTGGTGTGTTTATTGATAAAGAAGTGGTGTGTTTATTGATGAAGCAGATGCTCTTGATGGTGTTTTAGTTCGGAGGAGGTGGATTTTGGATGTGCTTGAAACCAGATTTCAATACGCATTGTCTCCAGATTTTGGATGTGCTCATGCACTTACACATGCCATTTGGATTTAGAAGTTTGAGAGGGTATGGCTCTGCCATCGGTTCTGTGCCAGTATAACTCATCACGGGACTACTAGTCGAGTGGTCATGTGATGGGGAAGGCTTAACACCTGGGTGTAATCACTGGGGTGGGGAATATTTTGTATCATTGATCTGAATTATCCTTTTAATATTTTTTTGGTGTAATGATGGTTTTTGTGGTTTCTCAGTTTTTAATCAAAAGTGTTTTGATAATAACAAATTAATTGTCATTGAGTATGAAAATATTTTAAAGAAAATATGGCTTTATTTTTCTATTTGATGAAAAATATGTTCTCTTCCAAAACCATATTTTCTAAAAATGTTTTTAAAAATGTTTTATTCCTCCCAAATTATTTTTAAAATATATTTTTACTTATCTTTTACTTATTAAAAAAATTAAAGGATTCATCATATCATTTTCCAAACAATGCTTGTTTGGATTTTACAGAAAATGTAAAAGAACCTTCATTTTAACAAATATGTCACGAACAAAATTTTATGATGTTATGAAAAATCAATGATTAAAATATTTTTTTATAAATTATCTGGGTTATTTTCAAAGAAAAAATTTATAAAATTGTTTTATGATTTAAAACATATTTTCCAAATTTGAAAGGATATTTTTCTGAAGATATGTTTTAATCAATATTTTAAAATTATTTTCTATCTAAGATGACATCCTCTGATTTTTATTATGATTTTATAGGGATATAAACTATGGAAACCGTTATTTTTCTTCTTAGTAATAGTTTATTATAAAAATATTTTCATAAAACCTGCTTCTCTTCCATGGGTTATACCATGATAAATTTCTTCTGAAACACACTTCTACTTCAATGGGTTATACATTGATGATTATTAAACATGTTTATTTTCCACGGGTTATGATATAATGAAATTATTATAAATCCCATTTTATTTCATGGGTTATGATATGATGAATATTTTATTATCATTTATCACGCATAAATAAGATTTTCATTATGAGATGGGTGGGACCTATATCTCACTTCAACGCATTGGGTAAACATGGATAATTCATGAGTAAATATGTTATATGTAAACCTTATTACATGTTCACTATGTGAATCATTGACCTTATTCCATGTTCAAAATGTTATTCATGAACTTGATTACATGGTCACAATGTTATGTTTTAATCTGATTACATATTCACAATGTTATGCATGAACCTGTTTACATATTCACAATGTTATGAAAGAACCTAATTGCATGTTCCCAATGTTATACATGGACTTGGATTTCATGTCCACAATTCTATGTGGGGAACTAGTTTCATGTCCCGAACTTTATGCAAGGTCTTGATTTCATTTCCTTAAATTAAAGAGTAAACATTTCTATATTTATACATGTTCACAATATTATAAGATTATGTGTGTGCCACAAATTTATGTCTTATTCCAATTTTATGCTCTCATGGAACAAATTATTTTATTTCCACATGATTCATGTCTTATTTACTAAAAAACATTATTTAATGTCTTAATATTATGATCTTTTTAGGGTATTTTTTTCAAATGTTATTCTTATATTCTCACACCCTTATGTTCATGTTATTCTTACTTATATCTCTTGTTTATCCTTACTAAGAATTTGAGCTCCCCCTTTCTTAGGTTTCATTTTTCCAAGTTATAAATTATAGTTTAAATTATGAGTAATAAATGGGAATATATTTATGGTATATATAAAATATCTTTCATGAATTAATAATATTTTGTTCCAAGTTTCCAAAGGCCCTAAACTAGTTTGGTCCTTAGGCGTGTGTTTGTGTAATGTAATGAATATTTATCTAAAAGGGTATAATATCCATGTATGAAAATAATAGGTCACAATAGTATCGAACTATGACATAAAGCGATGTGGTTTTACAATGATATATAATTGGACCTAAGCAGCATGAGTAAATGACATAGATGGTTAAATCCATTTAGTATCACATCAAGGCAGTTCATAGTCAAAAGAATAGTTATGCTAATAATCACTATGAGATCTAGAATTGGAAGTTACTGAGAAGGTATTATAGTGAATTTATAAGTGGAATAAGATTATTTGATTTGAAAATAAGGTAAATATATTACCTCTACATATTTTTCACTTTTATATTCTTTAGTTAGTATGGAATACATCATATCGCTTGGTTCATCAAACGAACCTCTCTCAAGTTCAGGATGTGTTCCATGTATCTCTCTTGATAAAGTTCATACCAGATCCTTCACATGTACTAAACTCAGAGGCTATTAAAATGGATATTGATATTTTTTATGAAGAAAAACTAGATAAAGTCTTCGACCATATAAATAAAGTGTTCCATAATAAGACAAAAAACTTGTTTAAAGTTCTCTCAAGGAATCAAAAATTCAATGAACCTACATTGGAAACTAAGGATGTGATGAAATAGATATATCCTCAATTATTTGTATTAGATTTATGTAATTTCAATGGTTAAATTCATTTTATAGGGTTTATAATATAACACCCCAAAATTTTATATGCATTTTCATTGAAATGGACTTAAATTATTTGACAACTTTTTAAAGAAAAAAAAGTTTAAATGAACCAAATTATACTAATAAATCATTATTATTTAATATGATAGTTATTACATATCTATTTGATTTTAAGGTATGAATATTAATAAATCAATTTGTAAGAAAAATATTTTTTACGTGTGTATATAATAAATTCATTGGTTATTAACTGATAAGATCATTTAAAAAGAAAAGAGACATTTTTCGAGAAAAAACTATTTTATACATAATTTTTTTATCATAATAAATTAAATATATCATTATTGAAGAATTATTTAAATAAATTTTATAAATTAAATATTTAATAAAATGTTTTAACATTCATCTATTGGTTTTTTTAGACATGGGGTAAGACTAAATGCAATTTCATTTTTAAAACACATTTTTCTAAAAACAGTTTTCATTACACTTTGCATGATTATTTTAAAATATATTTAAGTCACTTATAGATAATTAATATTGAAATAAATATTCCATATTTGGAATCAAGAGTTTTAAATTTAGTCAATATGCCTCTTTTTCATTATGAATAGTAACTATGGTAAATACTCACCTCAGAAAGGGTAAATTGGGTAATTAAGTTTCAAAAAAATGTGATAAGGCATTGAAAATATATATAACGCCTATATTATATGTATTTTTTGAGTATATTACCATAATACTCTAACATTCTATGATATGGAAACTTGGTGTCATTTTTCTTCCATAATTCCCTTAATAATATTTTATATGAAGAATAAATCCAAAATTCCATTGTATTTGTTTTAATAAAAATAATATTTTTCAATAGGTATAAAATGGTTTTATGTTCAATTAAAAATAGTTATTTGATATATCAATTATTTTTTTATCAAAATAATTTAAATTAATCTTTTAGTGATGGAATAATTACCTTAAATGCTTACACAAAACTGAAATAGTACTTACCAAAGTAAAAGAAAAATAAAATAAATAATTTTAAAAATATTAAATGTAAAAAAAATAGATAAAAAATTTTATTATTAGAATTTTATTGATAAATGTAACATATTAGTGATGTTTTCAAAGTTAATATTCGAACTATATTTCTATATTTTTATTTTTAAAGTCAAACTATTTAAATAGTCCTAAAAATGACTTTAATGGTATCTTATATTAAATAATGTTTTATTAAATGATTATAAATTCATCAAAATATTATATTTGTAAAATTAAATGGTATATGGTCTAATATATCATCAATTTTCTACTTCTGGGTCACTTTTCATTTTATAGTAACTTTCAAGACCATTAAAGGGGAAAAAACTTAAATATTACGGTAACCATAAATATGGATAATGGGGGTTAAAACTAACAAATAAGGATTAAAAAACACCTAAAGAAGTATTAATTTTATTTTTCTAAGGTATTTAAAACTTTCTCAATATTATCATTGAAAATTTTCCCACTTGGATCAACTTTTATATGGAAAATGATTTATTATATTTAAATATTTATGAAATTCCAAGGGTGTCATTTCCTTCACTATAAAAGAACAATACCTATTCCTTATTATTTACAATAACTTGAGAATATTATCTTGAGAAACAATAAAAAATTCATATATACATCATTATCCAAGTTTTTTAGGTTCTAATATCCTCAAAATATCATCCATAGGGTCCTTAAGAAGATATCCAAATGAGGTTTCTAAAAGAGGAGTTAATTATCTAAAATGATCTATTTCATTTTACTTATTCTTCTAGTTCCTTGAATTATTTCCTAAAAATTAAAATATAATAAAATAATATTATCCCATATATTATGTTATTATATTTATTTATAAGCTTTTAACCATATCATTTCCATCAATTGGTAAAGGAATGTATCGCTTGTGTTTTCGTGCGGATTTCCGCCTCCATGAAGTGATATGATTCATTTTCCATCAAAGTATTTAATGGATGGTTATTATGATGAATTTAATGATTATTTATTATATAATAATTATTTTTTAAAGTTGAATTATTATTTACCTTTATTTTATTCTATCCATAAAAAAGTGGAAACAGCACTCATGCATATGTACAGACTATCATCTCCATGAAATGATGTATTTCATTTTTCATCAATGCTTTATATAAGTAAGTATAAAATTTTATATAATGATTACATATGATACATATTAAATTATTCAAATTCTAGATATTATTTAAACTTGATCAAATTATAAGGATCAGAACTGCTGAACCAAATCTTTCAGGAAAAACGAAACAAGTAACACTTAGAAATAGTGTTCTTATAGACAATTATTAATAAATGTGTGTTGAAATTTTATAATTGATCCATATATTGTATTAAGGGTATTTATATGGATTGGTTAGTTAATTATAATAAACTAAAATATATTACATTGGAATTTATTTCACTTATTAAGTAATAAAGACTTTGGGTTAGGGTTTTACCTTACAATCTCTTTTCTGAGGAGATTTTTTATTCTTAAATTTTTTATGAAGAAATTATATAATATTTCACTCTAAAATATTATTTAATTTCTTATTATGTTTATTTAATGAGATTAAATTTTTTTCCTATAATTTTTTTCTCTTTAGGAATCCAAGAGACTAATATTATTTTAAGAAAAATCGACTTTATTTTACTATTTGGTGGGGAATTCTTTTCTTCCATGTCCACATTTTATTTAAAATGTATTCAGGAATATTTTTACAATTATAATAATATATTTTAAATTAATTTTTAACAATTCTAGATATTATAAAAAAATATTAAAATTAACCCTCCTTTCATTTTTCCAAACGAGCTACTTCTGACATTTTATTGAAAATGAGAATGGGATCTTTTTTAACATATAAAACCTGAATTAAATTTACAATTGTCATGAATGTTCAGATATTTGAAGCTTTCTTTTTATTTTTTCATATTAATTTTCAAAAAAAAAATCCCCTTAATATTTTTCAAATTTTTTAGATTTTAAATTGGTGGTTTAAAAATGAAAAGTTATTTTTCTGAAGAAATATTCTAGTGATCTTTAAAAAAATTTCTCATCTATGATAACATCCTTTGATTCCACTTATGATTCAATGGGGCTATTATTCTAAGATATTGAACTTATTATTTATAAGGATATTTTATGGTTATGATTATGAAATATTGATGAATCCCATTTTCTTTTCTAGGGGTTAAGTTATGATGGAATGATAAATGTATTCATGGAATTTTAGAATACATATGAATATATTATGATTATGTTATGGGTGTTTATGTTATTAACCTCTAATTTATTAGGTAAATATTAAAATTTTATGATCTTTTAGGGTACACAAGAGGTCATATCGAGACCAAAATAGGGTACATGGGAGGTTATCCCAAGACTAAAAAATAATACACGGGAGGTTATCTCAATCCCAAAAGAGTGAAAAATGGAGGCTATCCCAATAATAAAGTACGTACACTAGTTTTTATCCCAATCCTAACATTTGATGAATCTCTTAGTTGGTATAATTTATATAATAGTTTTATTATTATGATTATGACACACTTTATAACACTCTTTTATGACTTGATCTTAAGTCAATGTTATGCTATCATGGCTAATGTTATTTTATTTTTATTTTTTATGATTAATTTTTTATGAACTACAAAGCTTTATTCCATGGATCATAATTTTAATCAATTAATATAGGGGTATGATTAGTTAAAATCATGTTCCCATACCATTATTCCCATGTTATTCTTAAATGAGCATTGATATCTCCCTTGTTTAAATTTACTGAGAATCTAAGATCATCCTTTATTATGTTTCCCTTTTCCCCAAGATATAAATAAATGTTTTAAGTTTAATATGTTTTAGAAGGGTTATATTTTTGAAAAACTAAGTCGTATATGATGTTAATATTTTATGTACCAGTTATTTATGTATCTAAGATTCCAAATACAATAAACCTTTATGATTTTTCTGTGGGTCATAATGATATGTAATTAATATTCATCTAGTAATATATAATATTTAAGTTTGAAATTCATGTGTGTCCTTAAACCTTATCATTAAACCCACACCATGAGAAACTTGAGAGAAGATTCCATTAATAAAGAGATTCTCATGAACCTAATCTTTCAAAATACACTGATTCTACAAGAATTGAGGTGTGTAAGTATAGTTTGATAAAAATTCCCATTATATTTCCACCAAGAAAATATTTCATGCTTTTCCGATTTAAAAAAATACCCAAATTCTAGTTTAAAATACTACATAATAAAATATCTAATTTTTGGATTTTAGGAAATAAATATTAAAACCTTGCCTTAAATCCTTAATAAAATTTAAAAACTAATTTAAATGAGAAATTATATTCTTTCATTTGAAAACCCATTTGAAATATTATTTTTTATAAACTTATTCCAACTACTCTTAGAAACACATTGAGAAAGGACCCAAAAGTGATCAAATAAATAAATAAATATATAAATAAGCAAATATGAATTGGTAAGTTATATAAATAACTAATCATTTAAAAAATATCAGAAGAAATTATATGGAAGTGTTAGACATCAAAAAAGTAATTCTAAAATTAGAAACATATTTAAAACATAGCATAAGAGAAGATAAAATAAATTATTTCATATGTTGATAACATAATAAATGAAAATTAAATATAATCATAATCAAATTATAGCAATAAGGATGAAAAATTAAATTATTAATAGTAATAAGAAAATCCTTAGGTCTTATTAGTTAGATCCCTGATGTACTCGGTGAAAACTGAAACCCAAAAAATTATTAGTGTATCTCTAAAAATATAATTTTTTATTACTCTTTATATCCTCACTATGTGGTATTCCCTAAAAATAGATCATATCATAACTATAAGATAATAATCAATAAATAAACATGACTGCTATAAAAACTATCTCCAAATATCCTATATATATATACTTTCTATAAAAAATCCCATTTCAATAGATATAATCATAAAATTATAATTACATTCAATTATTAATAATATAAAACTCAAATAAAACAATATTTCTTATGGATTAAATCAAGGGTGTAGATATTTTTTTGAAAATGATTTTATAAAAGGGTACAAACTGGTCTTCAGTTTTAATATGATAATCAAACACTTTAAAAACCCTTTCAAAAATCATTTTAAAAATGAGTACTATTTGGAAACTTCATTTTGAATAAATAAAACTTAACAACTGTTACCATATATATAATAAATAATACATGTGAACATGACACTATTAAACAATACATAAAACATAATATGTATAATAAATCGATAATTAACCTAATAATGTATCAAAGAAATACAAAAAAAAATCAATAATTATGAAATGTTTAACAAGAAATAAATTAAATCCAAAAACATTCAAAATAAAATCATTTAAAACTCATTTTAAAGTTTAATACACAATTATAATTACTAATTCTATTATGAATATCCTCTTTATCATTTTATAAAATAAACAAAATATTAAAAAATTAAGTTAAAGGGATTTGGAAAACTCAAACATCAATATTTTTTTCAAGAAAAGTAAATTTCATGGAAACACTTACCTAGGTCTAGAACAGTTACCCAAACCCATTAAATATGGGTTAAATAGGACAAATGATTAAAATTACATGCCTTATTAAACATAGAAAACAATTTTAGAATAAACCATCATTATAGGGTTCATCTAACATGACCTCTTGGTTAGAGGATGTATAAGGAAAGAGAAGAAAAAATGGGAAGTAATGGAATGGATGTTTAACCTTTAATAACTTATCTATAAACCAAATATGAGACTAATAATTCAAGATTTAATAGATTAGATTCATTCCCAAGTATCTCTTGTTCAATATGTTCAAATGGTAGAAAGGGGAATCCCAAATGGTGTTTTAATTTGATAGTGGTGGAATGGGAAGTCAAAAAATAAAAACTCTGGGCACAACCACCTCGCAATATAGCCCTTTACATCATAGTGTGGTGTACCTCTCTAGATTAATAATGACATGGCCTCCTAGATCTTGGTGTAGTTAACCTTCTCTAGAAAAAACAAATAATCCCAAGCCTCTATCCATCATGATGTCAACTTCTTTCTTCATTGTGTGTAGTGTGTTCCTAGACTAACCTCGTGGTGTGTCCTTGCTTGTGACACCCCCATCACATCGTAATGCAATGACCATTGTGTGATTATCTAATATTATGAAATTTAAAAATGAAACAAAGTAGGGGTTAATATGTATGATTCATTTACAAGGTATAGCACCCATCACCATTTTAGGATTCTTATACGTATTATTTTCCATCCTGGAATGGTTCCCCCATCATGGTGTGATTCCCCTATCTCTTAATTAAAAAATTCTAGGACCCTTACACAAAATATTTTACCCTTAAGTAATGTCAAATTCATAACCCTTTTATATGGAACTTATCCAAAATTCAACTCTTCCATATATCCATCACGCCATGATGACCCCTGGACATAGTGTGATCCTCAATCAGCCACAACTCAAAAAATCAGCTACATCTCACCATGTCATGGGTATATTTCTCTAGGATGTCACCTTCTATCTGCCAAAAATTTAGAGACATACAAAAAAACTAAAAACACCATAACAAGGACCAAACCAATAAATGAATCTAAAAAATAATAGATAAATAAAATAACAAGGATAAGTGTGGTTGGGGTGTGATTGTGTGAATCTAAATTTCTGTGGGAACCAACACACATGCATTCATGCATATGTATACATGTGTGTGTGCATGGGTGTATGCACATGGTCATGAATATGAGTGTGTGGGATCATTCAGATATTTTTTGTTATTTAAATATAATGTTTGTGTTTTTTATGTGTGTATACACATGTGTTCATGTGTTTATATATTTTACATTAATATATATATTTATATATTAAATTATTTCTTTTTAATTTTAAATTTATTGCTCATTTTATATTTTTTATATATTTAATTAAAATTATAATTTATATCGAAAATTGGTACACACACTGTAAAATGTATTGTAGTAATCAGGAACTACAATAGATAGGATACTATAGCAGTAGTATTATTCACCAATATTGTCTCTAAAAATATTTGGACTTAAGAATGTGAATAATTATATTCCATAATAATAGCTGATAGTGAAAAAAAATTTACCACTTCCAATCCTTGTGTTCTTTGATGATACTCAGGATCCACCATATATACTGTATCCAGTGCTAAATGTATCTGAATAGGGAACATAACCCCCCAGGGGGAACACATCCTACCATAGATCCCTTTTTGAGAATATCATAACATGGTGTGGATTAGAAATTTTACCATATTCTTATTACCTATAAGTTACATCCAACCTTATAAACATTTTCAATTTATCATCACCTAGAGGGTTACATCCCACCTTATTAAATTTTTTAATTTATCATTTTATCATTAATCATGGGGTCATATCCCACCCCATAACTTTAATTAATTTTGTATCATTATATATAGGGTTTCATCTCACCCTATAACCTTTGTCATTTTTCATTTTTTCATTTTATCTCAATTAGTTCAAAGGAACACAACTCTTGGTTGTCAAAAATTTTAGGTCCGACTCTTCTTATGGGCCACTTATGGCTTGGGTGATATGAATTTTATTAAGATGTAAGCATGAACCATTTAATTAAATTATTAGTTAAGAATTATTTTGGTCAATGGGACCACACAACATATATACATGAAAATGAGAAAAGACCTTGGGGATAACAAAGAGATAATCTACATTATGCTCATAGAAGGTTCCTTAATAAATATTATTAATTGAGAGAATCCATGAAATGGTCCAAGATAAGTGTTATTCATATTTTTGGTGACCCCAAAAATAGTGGGGGTACGACGAAAGGATGTGTGTTACAGGAGTGGAGGAGGAGTCCCTATTTGATTTTTTATAATTAAAAACTAATTGTTAATTTATTTAATTTAAAAAAACTTAATTAAAATTTCATGGTGTAAGAAAAATAATCACAACATGATTACCCTTTGAAATATACTTTATTCTGCATCCTCCCTTATACATGAAATAGAACACTAATCCAAGGTAGAAACACAAAACCCTATGCTCTAGGATATAATGGCGGTTCCAATTAAGTTGCGATCATGAAACCTACCTCTATGATGAATCACAACTCCCATGGTTAGGAGCTTATGGAATTTCCCTCAACCCTACAGTATATCCAAACCCCTTATAACCCTTATCACAACTTGATCCTTGGGGTCACTATATAGACTAATTTTCTATTTGAAACTAGTAAAGGTATAAAGAAAGAGTAATTGTTACGGTGTGATGTTTCCCTTCATGGTATGACCATCCATCCTCACCAAAATAATTGAAGGGAAACACAATGAATTAATACAAAATGTTCCTCATCATGTCTTGACGCTCTATATCATAGAGTTACCCTCACACCCCATAAAATTTTCCTTTAAGCGTTAGGAATTTAATTTTATGTATCACCTACTATATCGTAAAGCCCTTATAGGAGTTTTTTCCTCAACCAACCCTTTACATAACGTTTCACACAAAAGAACCACTTTATGGAACCCACTGGACATAGTGTGTCATAATCCAGACTTTGAAAAATAATTTTCACATGGGAGACCATCATGTAATGGCCCCTAATAGTCATATTGTGGTGACCCCTCTAACTTATGTTGCAACAACCTGTAACTCTTTTTTAGCATTAAATCTTGGGCCAACTCTATGAAAAAATTATTGACTCCCCTACCAACACCTAAAACATTTATAAATGAATAAAATACACATTTTTTATAAAATACTCTAAATAGGTTTGTCCCTCCACATGTACAAGGGTATTACAAAATCCCCACCATATAGTTTTCTATCCATGATCTAAGCTCCTTAGCATCATTAAGCCTTAGCAGTGGACAATTTTATCGATTGTACATGAATTTCAGACACCCAATACCATGTCTTCTTCTAGATACACTTGTTCTAACATTATATTCATACCATAGTGATAATTTTTCAATGTAAATTCTTTTTTATATTATCCTCTATTAAAACTGAATGCTCCACAAATGATGTTTTATCCTCAAAATTATTGTTGTTAGTACAGATAAAATGATAAGGATCTGAGTAGTACCACTAAAGTTCTGATACAATAAATACATCATTCATAAAACTAAAATTCCAAGGAAGATATGATTTTCATTACATTGTATGAATTTTATCTATGATCACAAATTTTCCCACATACTAGGGTGTCAACATCCCCTAACTATGAATGGGTGGATGCCAAAATCTCAAATACACCCATAATAATAAACAATCCTCCACCTAAAACACTAGAATATGATATCATCGATAATTTTATGGCATGTATCATCTCATAGAGTTCACAAACAACTTTCTGGTCTATTGGAAGTGTTTTTATGTATCCAACATGAGACTTTTACCAATAACCATTAACTCCATGACATCTGACTAATATAGTGCTGAATAGAATAGAAAAAACTATAAGGTCTCAAAATCATCCATATTAATTAATTATTGAAAAATTTTATTATAGGTAAATTATTCTGGTGCTAGATGGTGTCACTATAACCTTCAAAAATACTTCAAATATGATTATAGAATATCCTCTGATATCTGAATATTATACTCAAGTTGATCATTTATATGAGAATGAAAAAAAATATCAGATTCACTTGCACACCAAGAAATTTTTAAAAACCTCTCTATAACCATGATTTAAAGTGCGAAACTTGATCTAAAATGATACTCCAAGGAAACCCATGAAATTTTATTATCTATCACACATATAATGTTCCCAATTCATCAATGGATAACATCTCTTATATTGGTAGTAAATTTGAAACCTTAGTCGGTCAATACATAATAACCTATAGTGCATCATTTATAGGAACCATCCTTCAAAACCCCTTTACAAAATCTAATCACTTTATCCCATTTCCACTCTGGAATGGGTAGTGACTGAAGAAAATCAGTGACCTACTAGCAATCATACTTCGTCTTCTAATAGGTGGAACATTGTGTAATAAGCCCAAGATATCTCCCTTTATCCGAGACCACCAATATTTCATTCTCACATCAGGGTACATCTTGGTTGACCCCAGGTGTATAGCCCACCTTAAGTCATATGAATCCCTCAATAGATCCTCATGCATTCTCATAAGGACCACAACAAGGCCTTGAGTATAAAGAATCTATGATACATCAAGAGACCTATATAGAGGTTTCTTTCCATAATATTTGTTGTATCACATCACAAGATAGTATAAATTTTATATTTTACTCATCTTCACCCTTCTGGGGAGTTGGAAAGTAATATGCAGATACATAATGGTCACTTGACCCTCATACACCAGAATAACTAAATGAAACTCAGAAAAGTATCTATCATCTACCACTCGCTATTAGGCTCGTATACCGCCTATTCTTGAGTCATCCATATAAATTTACAAAAAATTATTTTTGACATGATTGGGGGTACACTCCATCAAAAATTAAATAGAATATATATACTCATCCCACTTTTACTATAAAAGGTTCTTTTCATCTTGTATAAAATTATATTTTAAATTCGTATGGTCAGTGTATACCAATCGCCACTCTCTTGAAAGATATTATTATAAATACATCAAGGAATTAACTAATATAGCCAACTCAATATCATTCATTATGTGTTTCTAATCATTTTCTCTTAGCAACCAAGATCCATATGTGACTACATTACTTTACTGGATTAAAAATGCTCTAATCCTGACTACCAATGCATTATAATATAAGGTGTACACCTTACCTAAATCAAATAAGTTTAATATTTTTGTAATTTTAAACCACCCTTATAACTCTTAAAAGGTTCCATTACAGGCATATGACCAAATTAACATTACCAATTTCATTTTCAAGGCCACATTCTTCACTGGATGGTGGGGAAATTCAAGTATAGACCTCCAGTAGTAACCATCCAATCCTAAAAATCTATAGATCTCAAACACATTCTTGGGATTTCCCCAAGAAACCATAAATTCAACCTTATCTAGGTCTACTAATTCTTAAAACTTATATATCATGTGCCCCAAGAAGTGTACCTAATTAATCCAAAACTAACACATTGAGAACTTCGTATGCATCTAGTTCTCTATAAGTATACTCAAAATGATCAAAAAAATTCCAATGTTCTCCTCCAACATTATGAGAATATCATAAAATAATATAACCATAAAAAATCAAAATAGGTATGGTAGACTTGATTCGTCATGTTCATAAACATTATTAGTGTGTTCGTCAATCTGATTGGTATATCCAGTGACTATTATAAACCACACGTGATCCTGAATATAGAATTCACACTTGAGAGACTAACCTCTACATAGATATAAAACATGAACGCACCCCCTACACTAATAGAACTCTACTAAATCACCTCCCTGAAGAGGAAGAGACATACCACTACTTTCACTACTCTACCTACCCCCACCCTTATAGGAACCACCAAAATGGCACTTCTTACTTCCTAAGAACCCGCTTCTAGTCCCCTCAGAAGAAGACAAAAAACAAGACCCTCAACTCAGGTTTAGGTTCCTCTCATATTTTTCATCCTGATTCCCAACCTCTAAAAAGGATGATGGGAAAAAATATTCACTTTCATCCAAATATCATATCTAAAACCATACTTAAAATTTATTTCCCCAGCTACCTCATCCATATCCAACATTAGGGAAAGTAACTATAACTCAATAATGTGCGTCGTATAATCCATCACAAAAATCCCCATCTATATGAGGTGTATAAACACCCAATCCTACCCACCCATAGATCCTTTTGAAATAATTAATAATGAAAACAAGTCTATAAGACCATCAAGATAACCTGATGTATTGGTCTTCTTAGGCCAAAATATCCCACCAACACTTCATTTGGCTTGAAGCATATAGAAGGAGAACTTCTCCTTCCTCTTTAGTGATGACTTGATATAGCCCAAAATGGTCCAAAAAGATTAAAAATAAATATTATCTACCATGTTCCATCCTAGACTTTCAAAAAAAAATATGCATTTGGACATCTTAGGTCACATTAAACATGGTCATTGATGCTCATGGAGTCACCACTCCATAGACAATATATCCTATAGTATGACTTCAGGGAGATGAACATACACCATCACACCAATTCTACAGGTGGATCTATGCCAACTTATAGATGGAATGATCATCCCCATATTTCCAACGCTTCATTGGATGTTGTTATCAAGGCATTTCTATACGATTACAAACACAAGACTTGTAGAACATTCATATTAAAATTATTAATATCTAAAATTTAGAAATTAGTAACAGGAATATCATCATATTATCCTATACACCCAATATCATAGGGGCCTCAAAACCTGGGCAATATCACTATCCAGATATAACCATATTAAGGTTCATCATAAATATATATTTTTTCACATCAATTCACTTCCATTTTAATTTTAATATGGATATCATATTTATGGTTCAGTTAAATGAAATCTCATTTGCAAGTTATAGAAGAAAACAATTTATGGGTTTCTAATGGAATTTTATTTAACTTAGTACCATTAATAAACATGATGCCTGATCATTATAAACAATAATAAAACCATCAAAATAATTAATTAGATAATATTCCACCATCATTTTATTTAGGAAAAAACTATATAAGTTACTTATAAAATTTTAAATAACATACCCCTATTTCATTTTCAAAGTATATAATGATAGATAAGAACATGAATATCATGTGAATACTATATGATCAATATGATACACGAATATACACTCAATTTCCAATCTGATCAAAGATTAAAATCCCATAAATCATAAATCCAAATTCATTGTGTATCACACTAGGTGAATTAACTTAACATCGAGAAAAATAAACAATAATAATAGTCTTATACAAGGTAACTTAGACTTACCTCACACATGGGATGGATACACCCAAGAATAATATCCATTCCAATCTCTGTAAACAACCTATTCTATGTATACCTTTTCCAAATAGTATGAAAAACAAAAAAAACAAGTCTCTAATACCAATTTTTAACATCCTTGGTCTATCTCACTCCAAAATAACTGGGTTAGAGAGTTACATAACCTCAGTAATTCCTCCCTATATGCTATAGGGTTCCAACAAATATAAAGTCTCTAACAATATCATGGGGAGACAATACCCCCAGCTCAAATAACCATAAGTAAAAAATGGAAGTAATTACAATAATTTTTATCAAAATAAATTGGCATCAGACAACATCATAACTTATATCCAATAAACAAACACAACAACTAATTTTATATAAATATTTATGTTCTAAAAGTTATACCAAACATACATACACAATCTAGATCTGCAGTGGTGGATCACATACATAAAACCAAAAAACAATTTAATATAAAAAAGTTCATAAGTCTGATTTTGTGTCCTATCCTAGTCCAATATCCCATGATACACTTTTAATAATTAAATAAACTATAGATCATAGGTAATTATCCCTTTTAATAACCTACAACCAAGTAGTTATCTCAGTTAACAATGGTTGGTTGAGAAGGGTGTGAGTATGACTCAATAGGCCACCATCAATGGTGTCTTTAAAAATATTTATTCAGAATAAAGTACATGACGATATGAGATAATTACAATAGAAAGAAAAAAAAATAAAATATTTAAAATCATCGAGTCATATGATAACACAAGGGATTGACCATACCTACTTTGAATAGAGATGAATATCTTTGTGAAAGATGTATAACCACCAAGGGGAGGAAACAAGTCCTTCCCCTGAACATTATTAATAATATCATAACATCGGGGGGAGTATCATTCCATATAAATTTTACCACTTTTTTACTCATGGGTAAACATCCCACCCTGAAACCTTTATCAACATTTCGTTTTATAATTACCCAATGGGGAACATCTCACATCATATCCTTTATCAAATTATCATCACTACCTTGAGGGTCATATCTCACCGTATAACTATTATCAATTTTTCAATTCAACATTTTACCTTCATTACTTAAATTCACACCACTATTTGTATAAAAAAGTTCATTTTATAATCTTCTATAAGCTATTAATATTCCAATTGATTTTAATTTTATTAGGAGTTAATAATGAACATTTTAATTAAAATATTAGTCAAGTGAGTTTTCAGTCAGTACGACTATACATGTACTCAGATAAAAAATAAAGATACTACTTGTGGATAAATTTTTTTCTTCCTTCAATTGGATCATATAAGGTTCATCATTTAATATCATTATCCAATTCAAGAAAAAAAATTATAAGACAAAGACATACGAAAAATTATTGAAATTGGGTACATAAAGTCATAATTGGCACAAGAATACTATAAAAATTGATAATCAAAGAAAAGTACATAGAGGTGTGTTAGACACACCGATGGTGTCCCAAAAAAATAAATAATTTTTGAACCCATTTAGGAACAAGGAATATCTGCCCTGGAAGATTAATGGGTAGAGAGTAATGGCGGGAAAAGGACATGCGTTTCTAGAGTGGAGGAGTCTATGTTTAATTTTTCTTAATTTAAAACTCATTTTTAAAGTTAATTTAATTTAAAAATATCTTAAGTAAAACATCATAAAATGAAAATTTAGGTCATGATGTTATTACCATCAAGAAATTCCTCATGACATGGCCTCTATTGTCTATGACTTAACATGATGATCTAAGTAAGAAACACAAAACCCATTACTCTAGGAAATCATGGTGTGGCCTCTCAAGTCATGGTCGTTAAACCTATCTCTAGAAGGAATCAGAACAGCATTATCCAGACCCTTAGCTTATGAATCTAAACCCGATGAAATATACTAACTTATTGAGACCCTTATCATGGTGTGACCCTAAGGGTGACATCTTAACCATTATTTCATAAAACAAATTAGTAAATTTAGTATGTCAAAGTCTTCATCATGATGTGATGTCCTTCATTGTGAGATGGCCATAATCCATCACAAAAATAAATAAATAATGTAAATAAATAGCTTTAATTATTACAGGTCACTATCATGGCGTCACCTTCAAACCTACATAATTTTCTTTTATGCTCGATAAATTTACTTTTATACATCACACACCACACAATGAAACTCTTGGTCATAGTGTGGTCCTCAAAACCCCTTTATAAAATATCCCCTATAAAATAACAAAATATTTTCACAAAATTGGAATAGTGTGGCCTACTCTAGAATAATAAAAATAATTCACACACAGGCCCCCATCACAACATTACGCTTACCAATCATGGTGTGACAGACCCACTATAGTTGGTTCTGGAAGCCTGTAAATCTTTCCCAGCCAAAAACCCTGGTTCAAATCCAAGAACCAACACCAAATTAACCCTCCAACACCTAAAAATTCATAAAAAATTAAAATTCATGAGACTGGGAAAAAAATAAACAAATTTTTACCTTAATGTGGTCAGGGGAATTTCAGATACCTTCTTAAGATATTATCATCACAATAATTGATTATTGATCAAATATGTGCCAACTCAATCAAGACATATAAAGTATTATTCAACCATATTAGTGTTTAACAATGTAAAAATTACTTAAATCCTTGAATTTATTTTATTTAAATTGTATCCAAGTTAGAATAATATTTAAAAGGAGTGGAATGAGAAATTAACCCATTATAGAGGATAATTTTAGAAAATATATTTTGAAAAAAATTATAATTGATTCATCTTAACCCCCCCCCCCCCCCCGATTAGTGATACATCACTATTTACCAAGGAAATTCAATTGGTATTAGATATATAGAGGTTCCCTTAGAAATATAATATCTTAACAGAAGTGGAAGATTGATAATTTGAATTCTTTCAATAGAAGAAGTGTTCTTACATTTGATAGAAATAATTTTCATGGATAAAAGAGTATGATTATCCTATATATTCTTTCACATGGACTATAAATTTATAATAACATTATATTGCGTTTTACGTCACATAAGTGAGATTATACCAAAACTTTTAATGATAAAAGAAATTGAGAAATTAATTGAAAAACAATGAAATAAATTTTGACATCATTATCTAAAAAAGTTTATAAAATGATGATGGGACTCAAAACCTGTAAATATATGTGGGATAATATTGAGAATTATTTTAAAGGAAAGTTCAAAGTGAAATAATCAAAACTGTGGATATAGTGATAAAAGTTTCAAGATATTATAATGGATGATGATAATATTGTTGATGGATAATTCATAAGTGTGAATTATATTGTTAGTAATATCAGGGGTTTCAGAGAAACTTTGGGAAACTAAACCATTTTTAACAAACTAATGATAAAATTTTCTAATATAGTTGATAAAATGGAATCATATTTGGAGGAAAAATAAGAATTAGATTTTAATGAGTTATATAATACACTTGGTAACTGTAATATTATGAAATCACATGAGTTTAATATAAATTTTGAGGAGGATATGTAACTTAAATATATAAACAATATTAAAATCAAGTAATAGTAATATGATTAGTCTAGTGAATCTGATGATCGTGAGCATGAATAAAGGCTACAATGAAAGATATTGGTAAGAAGTTCTAAGGAATTTCTTAAATCTTCAAAGAATAAGGAATGTTTACAAGAATAAAATGAAGGATTATTCTGAGTAAATAAGAAGAAAACTACTCCACTAAAAGTAGTCAATATAAAGAATAAATTAATATAAATATTAGGAACCTTATGGATCATTATTAAAATCATTAAAAAACCACAACTAGTGATGAAAAAGGTTAAGAAACTAACATTGAGTACATGTTGAAAGTTGATCTTGAAGTATGTATTGATCCAAAAACCCAACACAAGAGGGACATAAAATCCCTAACTAAGTGGATGAGTAGAAAAATAAAAGAAAAGATAAATTTCACAATAAGGGTGATGGCTATAATAAGGACAAAAAACTTATCAAAGTGAAAATTGTTAAATAATACAAAATGTTTAAGGAATTTGATATGAAATTTAATAAAATGGAAGATAAATTAAATAATACATAATAAAGGTATCTTAAAGTAGAAAAGTCCCTAAAAATTGAATAGGACTACTGTTTGAATTGAGAAATGTGTGTTGCACACTTGGTCAAATAATCTATGACACATTCCTCACTCTAAAAAAAGTCAACTTTGATTAAAAAAGTATCTTCATGCATGAAAAAGACGAAAATTTAATTTACATATACCACATGATCTATCCCACTCCGAATGATAGAGTTACGTTAAAAAAATTCCTAGTCTAGTGATATGACGGTGATAACCAACCACTGGATGTAGGACATATATTTCACACATTGCTAAAAAACGTTTTAAAAGTATAAACCCCATTTTTGAGGAAATGTTATGAACTTTATGGCCTCAAAAAACACCTTTTATGGGAAATACAATATCTAGATATGTATTTCATTTCACAATATTATATTTTAATACTTTAGGAGACAAAATGAACTTAAAAATCAAACTTTATGGTCCTTTTAAATCACACTCCATTTTATCCTAAAATAAAATCGACTGAGGGAATATTTTCTTATAGAAATTCAGTGCATCATAAAGTATCCTATAATTAGAAAGGTTGAAATTATTTCATAAATTAGTCATTCATGAAGTTCAATGACCATTTGTGGAGACCCATGTGAGTCTAAAAACTGATGCTATTTACGGCTCTAGGGTGGTAATTTTGTGCTCACCATATAGTGCCTTGATGTGGACATTGTTTTTTGTGTGGCTTAGAGGTGATGATTTCATACCCCCTATTTACTTCAATTGTAACCCCTTATGGTTCGTAGTTAGGTTACACAACCACCTGCTTCATATATGGCCAGTCATTTCAAGGAAAAGATTATTCATCATTGCCTATAAATACCCATACCTACCTTAGAATAGGCATAATAAAGGAATACATGGACTTCTAAAGGACCCAATAAAATAATTAACAATTTAAAATGAATAAAGGTGATGGACTTTATAAATCCATCCCATCATGTCCCTTCATGAAGTATCCGGATAAAGGCCCTTCATAAAGCATTGGATGAATTTCCCTTAATCAAGCACTCTATGGATGTCCCTCCATGGGATCCCCTTACTTAATCTCTAGATGGATATGCTACATAAAAATTCTTACATAAGGACCCAATAGTGAGGATTCTATAAAGAAATATTCTCCTTCATAAATCCATCGGAAAGTATATTTTTTTTCTTTAACCCATCGATCCATACCATGGGGGTGCTACCCTAACACAACCCATCTAGATCAGTGTCAAATTATCTTATTTGGCCTCCAACCTAGTCCATTAACTTCCATAATAAACCCCCATGAACAATTGAGTGTCACATAAGGGAATTCTTAGACCTGTTCAAATCAAATTTAGGCTTTGTTACCTATAACCCAAATTTTTACCCCTACAACACCTTTAGTCAAGATACTCCTCTTGGTTCCCTCATATACCTGGATTCAAAATAATTATCTTGGTTACTATCATATTCCTTGTAATGAGATACTAATATTGTCTTACTCATTAATTTTCTCTCCCATTAATGTCCATATATGAGATATAAATACCATATATTAGCCTCCAACTAGGTGTATGTCCGAGATCTTCCTCAAAGGGTTTCCTGATGTATAAGTCCTAATCAATCTCTTGATGTCTCCCATTTCACAACATAGTAATACTAAATATTCCTCCTAATAAGTATAATTCTCATCCACAACTTCTTTTATAACTCCCCGACCCTAATTACCCAAAGTTGGTGCATTATTACCTAACATTGGCATGATCACAAAACATCAAGTCTTGAAAGGCCGATTATTTTAGTAGCCTTGGAAATACTAGATTCATTCTGAAGTTTTACATTACATTATAAAATGAAAAACTAAAAAAACATAGTCTCCATATTCCACACTCATATACCATATACAATCCTTGCAGGTCAATCATAATATACTTTTTCACATCATGGGATAAATAAAACATAGAAAGGGGTGAGCTCAGATACTCAATAAGGATAACAATATAGCATAGACTTTCATAAATAAGAATAAACATTTAAGGAAATGTAAGACTAAAAAAAACTTTTAAACTTTAACATAATCATAATATGGAAAAGATAAAATCAAATAATTCCATTTAATTATTCACATGTATATTTTACTAGTTGAATAATTACATGCAATATCAATATCCACTTTCATAATGAGGGAATACATAATTCGAAACTTCATAACTGCATAGTCAAGGCCTTGTTCTAAGACTAAAAATAAGATTTTTTCAAAGAATTATTCCAAGATATTATTTTGTCTCATGATACCTACCGATACATTGAGGAGCTATAGCAGGCTCCACCCGTCACTTACTATGTCCAATTCATTCCTCATATGAAAAGTATTAAACATAACATAAACATTCGTATTAAAACTAGCATATGAAATGTCAATACTTTATCCATAAACCATTAATGGTGTAAAAACAACACATCCACAGTCAAACATCTCACAAAACCTTCAATATAACATAGAAGTTTTGTATCATAATAAATCAACTTCAAACAAGAATAAAATCCATCAAAGGATGTTGACATAAATGAAATCAAAACTTTTTTTAGAAAAATATCTATTTCAATTTTGAAATTATTTAATGGTCGTATAATTATAAAATAAAAAATTTATTTTTAAAATATTCATATAATCTTGTATGGGAATATTCGATGATGTTATAAGGGTGGAAAATAATTTCACCCGCCGTATAAGTTAAAAAAATATTCCTACCTTAATTTTGTTGAAAGGGTCACAAAGTACCTTGTTTGGAAAATGACGAAAAGATTTTTTTCAAAACATATGAGATAAAATAAGGGTATAAATGACTTTAACCCATTGTCTAGTAAATGGTAAAAATGTTTTGAAATACATTTTTAAGAAAACAAGGATGTGGAAGATAAAGAGGTCCCTGTAGATACTTACGTAAAAATAACCTCAGATAATAAAGAGATTGTGAAATAAACCCTTACCTTGTACTATTAATTGGTCTAGGATAGGTTAAAATTATCTATAATGGTGAAATAATTGTTATTAAATTATACTATAACCATATAAATTAATATGATATCATATATGATCTTCTAATATTTCTTTTTTAATGACATTTCCGTAGTATCATCGTTTCGGGTGTCAACTGATTTGTTTTTATTTTATATGCATTGTTATGTAAGTAATGTTTGTAATGGATAATATGTATCTTAATAATATTCATAATGATATTAAGTCTTCAAACATTATTTTTTTAATCATCAAATGAAAATTAGTCTTTAATGGATATGATGGGGAATGAATCTCATCACATTCGTGGAGATGGTAATCCGTACGTACGCATGAGCGACAATATCATTCTTTTGATATTAAAATCGTATATAATTGGATGGTATATCATATATAAAGAATCATTATCATGTTATATTTATTATTTACATCATTTATACTCACTATTATACTCATCCAATTGATGACCTGTTTGAATAACAAACTACACCACGATGTGGAGACGGTAATCCGTACGTACGCACGTATAGTGACTTTGTAATTTATAGGATGGATAGAATAATGAATATGGTTGTACCATTTTTATAAAAATGTCACAGTATATAGAATATACTGTATTTATTATTTTATAATATAAAAATAGAGGTTGTGGAAGAAGAAAAGAACTTGGAAGAGGTGATGAAATGTTTACTACCTTTCAGGTTATTCCTTTTGATTTGATCAAAAGGGCTCCTTTGTTTGGCTTTCTGACTAATTTAAGGCCTCTAGGATGAAGGGAGAACCGTTGGGAATATATTTGGGCAGGTGTTGGCCGAGCCAAATGGCTTTAAAGGTGTAAATTTGAGAGAAGGGGAAGTTCCCTTTTATAAGAGAGGTGAGGGTAACTTTAGGAAAATCTTGAAATATTATTTTATAATAAAATCATTTTGCATTTAGGATGGATCAAAAATAAATTATTTAAAGTATAAAGAGGGTATGGTTCTAAAAACTTTTAACCAATAGGTTTTATACTGGTTTATGTCATCATATTAACCTTATGTTTTAGATTTAACTCTTAGTTAAATAGTTTGACATTTACCATGTCTCTTTGTATATTTATATTATATGGATTATAAAATTACTATAAACTTACAAGAAAACCTCAAGTGATTAATTAATGACATATATAATATTATTTGAACCCTTTTTCTTAACCTTATATTTTTAGGAATATAATATCAATTAATAATATAATATTTGTTTTAAAAACTCTTTTATGTCAATTTTGACACTATTTGGTTTTTTTTTTTTGTTAAATTCATAACAGCATTATTACTTATAAAATAATTTATTTAATCAACCCTAACAAGTCATATTAACCATGAAAATTAGTTTAATTCACTAAAAGTCTCAAATTAGATTTATTTGGATATTTATAATATCAATTATTTTAATCTTTCATTAATAAGGTAATTACTGCATCATCATTGTGTCATAAATAAATTTAATTATTTAATGTCTAAAAATTATAAATAAAATACCATTATGTAGGAAATATTTTCAGCTTTTAAATTTATATTTAAATTATAATTTATATTATGTTTAACCCTATATTAAAAATGGATTAGTTATTAAACATTGAATTTAACTCTTTTAACTCTTCCTTAAAAAATATCATAAACATCTTAAACTAATCCAATTAGACCTAAAGTATCATATTTTATTCATAAGGTTGTTTTTGGTCAAATGACACTTATCCAATAGAATTACGACATGTGTTAGGGTAATAATAATATCATTTTTACCCTTAATTACCCTATTTACTTTTAACCGTGGTAAATAAAAGACAAAAGTTACTACTCATCCAAAAAATATTTTCATCTTATTGAACCAAATTTTACTTACTAATTTCAACCATGTCTCTCAGATTTTTTAAATTAAACTCACAAAAGTGGTAAAATTATGTTTTATACAAATTTGCAAATGCACCTAGAAGGTGGGTAAAAGACGGTAAAATATTCGATAAAATTTTATATATATAAATATATTATAAAATGAATCAAATGAATTAAGTTGAACATATATAGGTATTATGTATATATTTTGACATAAAATAAATAAAAATAAAATAACTAATTATTTAAATAAAAATTCTGTTTTATAAAATAACGTAGTGTTTTCATTATCAAAAATTGAAAGTTTTCAGAAAAATACCAAAAATTCACCCTAAGATAATTTTTTTTATTCCAAATTCAAAAATGAAGTCTATTTTACCAAATTAAAAACATAGAAATTTCATTTATTAATTTAAAATTAATTCGCGTTGTCAAAACCAAAAAGCAGGTTTTTTAAAAAGTAAAACCTATCAAAAGATTGACATGTGTTTATGTAAAATTTAAATTTGAAATTACTTATAATGACCTACATTGTATTAAATGATAAAAATATTATCTTATCATACTTCCAATCCATTAAGATTCATAATTAATCACTATATATTATTTTGATTAAAAAAAGTTGTTTTCAATTAAAACATATTATTTTTCAATATTCATCAAAACATGAAAGTTATCAGAAAAGTACCAAAACTTAATCTAAAATAAATTTTTATGTCCTGATTCTAAAGAAAAATTTAATTTCATTAAATTTAGTATATAAAATTGTAAAATATTGGTTTCAAAAAGGTTTCACCATTAAAAGGCGGTGAAATTTCATTTTTTGAAAAATGCTTCTTTTATCAGAAAAATTAATTTTTTCTTATATTATGTATAAGAAACACATAATATGGATTTTAAAATTATATATAGTATATTAGATTCAAAATTCATTTAATATTATTCATAACCTCTTTTTGAGTGGTTAGTGTGGTAAGTTGAGGTGTGCTCGAACTCTGTGTTTCATATTGCACAAGCTATTGAATTACATTAATGAGATAACCTACTATGAAATCTTGGGGTGTTACATTATCCCCTCCTTCAATAAATTTCGTCCTTTCAATTTTAAATTTATCTTCGAAAATAAATGGTTAAAAATAGAAAATTGCCTTTGTGGAAAACCCACATTAGAAATTGGGTTAATAAAATTTATTCTTAATAAGAGGGAAAGGGAAATGAAAAATTCACCACAAATTATGATCTCGATTAAGAGAACATTGGTGGAAATTAGAGACACATAATTGGAGGGAAAACATAAATATTTATAGGGAGTGATTAAGGTCATCAATCACAAACAAGTATAAAATTGAGGGCCTCAAAGCCATTAATCTAAGATGATGTAAAATATCACTGGTTCAACAAAACATATTGTATTAGGGTATATATATTTGGTTTTAAGATCCCTTCCCTAAAGTTTAAGAATCAATTTATTCAAATAATAAGAGGAAATATTTATACATATATATATACATGACAAGTAGAGTTTCGTCCTTCAACTAATTCCTACCATAAACTCATCTTTCACTCTAAAAGATAATAGAATTCAAAAATATTCTATTTATCCTAATCACATAGGGTTCCAAAAATAATGAATTTATAATTCATTTTTCAGGATATTTAAAAAAACTAGATTATAAAAACTAGGAAATCACGTAGGCTAGTGGTAGGTGATGCACCCATATCACCCTTCAGTTGTGGGTTCAAGTCTCGCGGCCTTTCCGGATGTGACGAGTTGTCGTCTGACCTACGAGTTGTCCTTTTCATGACAATCCAAAAATAATCTGAAGAAATGATTTAACATTAACAATAATATCTAATTTTAAACTCAATCTATTCCAACCTTTAGACTTATCCAAAATACTTATGTCCAAACTCAGAGTCCAAAATTTATAAGGAAGGTAAACACAATGAAGATCCTTTTTGCCACATAATAACATGTGAATACCTTCATCATGTATTCTTTTAAAACATGGTAACACCCTAAATTATCATATATCTATATTTATTACATTCATGCTCCCTTATTCCTTATATAATACTAGATATAATCCTTATATCCAAAAATGTTGTAAACTCTAACAATGATGGAATAAACAAACCATTAACCAGTTCCAAGGATGTCAATAATATCCAATATAATTTATCCAAATCAATCATCTCTTATTCCAAAATCAATATCTTGGTATGAGGACCATGTTAAAGTTTTGTATTTCCATTAACCATGTATTTTCCAAGAAGTTTAACTTTCCATTGATTCACTTTTCTTGGTTCAACTTATCTCAAGTCCTTAATGAAATAGTATTGCAGCACAATCCATATATACTCTATAGTTATTATAACATGTAAATCATTAATACAATACTCAAATGAAACAATACTTTAATAACAACATAGGAACTCTTAATCTTTCCTCTTCATCTTCGGTAGTATCATAACTTGATTATTATCCAATAGTATCATTTGGGGTATACTCTATTGATTTGGACATTGATTCGCGTAGTCTACCAACTCCTCTCAGATTAAGCATTGTACATTTGAAACCTTTTTTTCACCCTTACAATCACGTACTTGGTGTCCTTTTTCTCCACACTTATAACAAACTCTCATTCCCTTCAAGCATTTACCAAGGTGACTCTTTCCAAAGTTATCACATATGGGAAAATCCTTCTTTCCCTTATTCCCTTTATCCATCTTTCTCTCTACCATATTTTTCTTTTCTAGATTCTCTTCAACGCCATAGGACTATTAAAATTATTTACATATATTATTAACACATGATACTATTTCTTAATATGATGATAATATATGGGATACTATTTCCTTTCTAAATTTTGGCTTAATACCATGAAAAATATGATACTTTTTACTCTTTGGATCATTCGTATTGTTGGAGGTCTCATTCCATCAACCGGGCACCATTTCTAAACAATGGAATACACTAGGTTAGTTTATGAATCGCAATGCATAATTCTAAACTTGTAAAATAGTTATCATAAATTGAACAGTTCATGGATAAATCCATAATCATAAAAAAATTCTTTGAGGAGGTATATACTCATAAACCATTTATAGTGGTTTCTAAGGAAAATGAGAATTATCCTAAGCAAATCCATTAGGAGTGTCGTAACCAAGAGTGCAGCAAGGATCGTTGTCATGCACCAGTTCCCATTCGATTCTAGCTTAAAGTGGTGTTTTCAGGTTTTACCCCTAGGTACATCAGTGTTAGGGCCGCCTCTACCTTATCCTATCCAGACAGGTATGTGTTGCTTGGAAAACTCACAAATCTCTACAGTACCAATATTCAAGGAAGTTCTTCTATACTAATCCTCACTAGTGGAAATACGGGCTTTAACGTCGTCGTAATAACGTCGGTTTTTTAAAAACCGACGCGAATAGTATGTGCGGTGAATTTTTGGCGTCGGTTTTACAAAAAAACGACGCCAAAAATAATTATGCGTTGATATTTCGCGTCGGTTTTGAAGAAAACCGACGCGAAAAATATTAGTATACATATTATCCGCGTCGGTTTTCCTAAGAACCGACGCGAATAATATTATGCGTTGATTTTTCGCGTCGGTTTTGAAGAAAACCGACGCGGAAAATATTAGTATACCTATTATCCGCGTCGGTTTTCCTAAGAACCGACGCGAATAATATTAGTATACATATTTTCCGCGTCGGTTTTCCTGAGAACCGACGCGGAAAATAAATTTTTAAAATGTTTCGGCGTCGGTTTTCATGAAAACCGACGCCGAAACTCATAATTCCGCGTCAGTTATTTTAAAAACCGACGCAGAAAATAAATTTTTAAAAATGTTTCGGCGTCGGTTTTCATGAAAACCGACGCTGAAATTTTTAAAACAACATTTCGGCGTCGGTTTTTCTTAAAACCGACGCGAAAAGTCTTTTAAAAATATTCACGGTCAGAAACCCTCATTTTGTCCGTTCGTCGAAATCGAGTTCCGCTGTGGCGCTTCGGACTCCCGACGACCTTCGAACTTGATTTGCGATCTTGGACGGCCATTGTTGAAGGTTTTTTGTCGTCTGCACGATTTTGGGTATGTGTTCTTCCTATTTATCTCTTGTTTCATATCCCATTGTTTATTTCTTTATCAATAACCCTATTTTGCGTGATTTTTATTATTGGTTAGATTTTAGTTGTAATTTATCATTATTTTTTGTTTGTATTATCATTGTTGGTGTAGATTTGATATTGTTTGTTTTTGGAAGTAATTATATCGGTCGCAGTTTGGATTTAACATCTCCATTCGGGTTGAACTTCAAATTTTTTGTTTGTATTATCATTATTCCTGTTTAAAATGATCTTTCATTACATTATGAAGTACTATATTTTTAATTCCATTTCCATTTTAATAAATTCTTCTTCAAAAAAATAATTTTATTGTGTTAAATGAATTCACTCACATTTTTTCATGTAGTTTGTTGTTATTTCATTCCTTCTTGAGATTTACCATGCCAAATTCCTCAATTCTTTTTGGTTCTCATCATTTAACTAAGACATGAATAATTACCACTATCTATTATGTTAAAAAAATTTGAATAATTATTTTCATGCCATTATATAATAAATAATTTTTCTTGAAATGTCCATAATACGACTAGAATCATAATGTATTGTAATTATTTCTTCGTAGATAATAATATAATCATTATCCCTCTATTAATGTTCAAAAATACCTTTCCACTTTCATATGTGGGGTTAGATTCATGCATTTTTAATAAATGTCCTCTTAAACTAATCTCATTACATTGATTACATTTATTCATCTTTCTCTCCCTCTAAATAATAGTCATGAAATGATTTACTTCCCCCTCTAAGTCATAGGCTGCAAATAAAACATTCTCATGATCTAATATTTCATGGATGGATAATATATTTCTCTTCATTTTGATCCATTCCTTGACATGTTTTGCTGCAATAGACCCATGGATGGGGGGTGTAAGTTGTCACCTACAATATGCAATGGAATTTTTATCCCTCCATAATGAATTTATATGTTCATAGTTCCCTATTATAAAACTCATGGATTGAGGGAGTTGAGTTATCATAGTCACCAAAAATTGTATCATGTCTCTTAATACACATTGTCTTAAATAAGGATAGTTATTGCACTATTTTTCACATTAATTTTTCCATGATTCATTCATGTTACATCAAATGAATAAAAAAATAAATATAGTGTGATCAATAGTAGTCATAGTGAGAAATCATATTATCTTGTATGTCATTCATATAATATTTATATCATGAAACTTTATTTTCAAAAAATGAAACCTTTGATTTAACCATTTTGTCCTTGTATTTTAATATAACACACATGTATATAATATTAAAATTAACTGTTTACTGTATTTGTAAACGTGTTTCATATATGATGTCTTTTATCTGATTATCAATAGTTTTTATGGAATATGTTTTTGTTTACAATTTATCTGATAGATATTTAAATGTTTTTATGTTTTAATATATTCATCAATTATATTGTGATATCAGGTATTAATGGATCATAATTGGATTTATCTACGAAGAACTACTAGTGAATATGAAAGAGGAGTTAACAATTTTTTGGAATTTGCTAAACGGCATAATCAAAATATTGATTTGATTTTATGTCCATGTGTGAAGTGTGTAAATATGAGAAAGTTAAACTTCAGAGAAATCAAAGATCATCTCATTTGTTATGGTTTTAGCCTTAATTATACACGTTGGATCTTGCATGGTGAAAGAACTGAAAATTCAACATCCAATGTTGATGACGATATTCATAATGAGGCAGAGGATCGTATTGAAGAATTAATTCATGATTTAGGTGTTGAAACCATCGAAAAAACACCAACTGTTGAACGATTGTATGGAGATTCTGAGAAACCATTATTCCCAGGTTGCAGTAAATATACAGTGTTATCAGCAGTTTTGAGATTAGTTAACTTAAAAGCAAAAAATGGGTGGAGTGATAAAAGTTTCTCCAGTTTACTTGAGCTTTTAAAAGAGCTTCTTCCAGAAGGCAATGGGCTTCCAGATTCCAATTATGAGGCGAAGAAAATATTATGCCCAATGGGATTGGGGTATAAAAAGATACATGCTTGCCCCAATGATTGTGTACTGTATAGGAAAGAAAATGAACATTTATCAAGTTGTCCTACATGTGGAACATCGCGCTATAAGATGGATGAGAAAGTCAACTCAGATTCATTTTCAGGTGATGTCATGTAACGTTATGAAAAATCAATTTTTTTACTTTCCAATGATATCATCCAATATTTTTTTCAAACAATTCTGATAATTCAATTCTGATTTATTTTTAGGTACCAAAATCAAAACTCCATCTAAAGCATTTTGGTACCTTCCAATTATTCCTCGTTTGAAGCGTCTATTTGCAAATTCAAATGATGCAAAAAGGTTAAGATGGCATTCAGATGAGCGCATTTCTGATGGTAACTTACGTCACCCTGCCGATTCACCACAGTGGAAGAGTTTTGATAAAAAATTTCATGATTTTGGAAGTGAAGTTAGAAATCTCAGAATGGGATTGTGTACTGATGGAATGAATCCATATCGGAGCCTCAGTAGCCAACATAGTTCATGGCCTGTTTTGCTGGTACTTTACAACTTGTCCCCACATCTATGTATGAAGAAAAAATATGTTATGATGAGCTTGATGATTTCTGGACCAAAACAACCGGGAAATGATATTGATGTGTATCTTACACCATTGATTGAGGATTTAAGACTGCTATGGGAGAAAGGTGTTACAGTTTTCGATGCATACAAGAAAGAGTATTTTCTTTTGCGTGCTATGATAATGTTCACTATAAACGACTTTCCTGCGTATGGAAACTTATCTGGATATAGTGTTAAGGGACATAAAGCATGTCCAATTTGTGAAGAACAAACTTCATATTATCAATTGCAGAATGGAAGAAAGACAGTGTACATGGGACATCGAAGATTTTTGCGAATTGATCATCCTTATCGTAGATTGAGAAAAGCATTTAACGGTTTACAAGAATACAACCTCCCCCCTCAACCATTGTCAGCTGAAGAATATTATGACAGAGTGAAAGATATTGATTCAACATTTGGAAAGAGAAAAAGTTCTGGTTTACAAAAACATATCTGGAAGAAGCAGTCTATTTTTTTCGAACTACCTTATTGGAGATTTTTAGAGATAAAACATAACATTGATGTTATGCATGTTGAGAAAAACATATGTGATAGTTTGATTGGAACTTTGTTAGACATAAAAGGAAAGACAAAAGATGGATTACACGCTAGATTGGACTTGATATAAATGCGAATACGTTTGGAGTTAGCTCCCACTGTGAAAGGAAAAAGAACATATTTACCTCCGGCTTGTCACACATTAAGTAAGATTGAAAAGATGAATTTTTGTCAGTGTCTTCATGGTATTAAAGTACCCAGCGGTTTTTCTTCAAATGTGAATAATTTTGTGTCATTGAAGGATTGTAAATTAATAGGTATGAAATCACATGATTGCCATGTGTTAATGCAACAAATTCTACCAGTAGCAGTGCGTGGTATATTACCGAAAGCTGTCAGGAAGACAATCATCAGGTTATGTAATTTCTTTAAATCCATTTGTAGCAAAGTCGTTGATCCAAATTTGTTAGATTTGTTGGAGAATGAAGCAACTCTTATTATTTGTCAACTAGAAATGTATTTCCCACCCACATTTTTTGATATAATGGTTCATCTATTGGTTCATTTGGTGTGTGAGATAAGAATGTGTGGGCCTGTTTATTTAAGATGGATGTATCCTTTTGAAAGATATATGAAAATTTTGAAAGGATATGTTAAAAATCCTTATCGACCAGAGGCCTCTATTGTTCAAAAATATGTATCAGAAGAGGTGATTGAGTTCTGTACTGATTATTTGAATGAGGTGGAGCATATTGGTCTCCCTCTATCTCGACATATGACAGTTGACAGAGAAGGTAGAGGGGTTCGAGGCTTAAAGGTAAAGTTCATTCCATGTGATGAAGTGATGCAAGCACATTTATACATTTTGAACAACACAGATGAGGTTCAACCATATATATCCTCACATATTGCTGAATTAAAGTTACGATATCAGAAAAGAAATGAAAAGTGGTTGATGATTGAGCATAAGAAGACATTTGTTTAATGGTTTAAAGAGAAAGTCACCTCAGATATATCTGTATCAGAAACATTGAAGTGGTTATCAGGGGGACCATCTTTTAATGTGATCACTTGGTCTGGTTTTGATATCAATGGCTACACATTTTACACAAAAAACCTGGATGACAAGAGTACCGTTCAGAATAGTGGTGTGATGGTATTCGCTGAAGCAGTGCATTTTTCGAGTGCCAAAGATAAAAACCCAATTTCTGCATCAACATCATATTTTGGAGTTATTGAAGACATATGGGAAATTGATTATATTAAATTTCGAGTCACTATTTTTAAGTGCTATTGGGTTGATAGTAATAGTGGCGTGAAACATGATGAATATGGGTTTAAACTGGTTGATTTGAAAAGATTTAATCACAATGAGGAACCATTTATCTTGGTGACACATGCAAAACAAGTATTTTATGTCATTGATCCGTCGAATGATCAGTGGTCAGTTGTTTTGCAAGGGAAAAGATATCATTTGGGTGATGATGATGATTCTGATGATGCTAGTGATTTACATGAGCCTTATTCATCTATTATGCAATTTTCAGATGATTACAATGAATATAAGACAGACATAGTGCATGCAGTACGTACCGATCATGATGAAGGGACGTGGGAAAACACTAAATTAGTCTCCTAATTTTTCTGGTAAATATTTATATTTTGTGTCTATTTTTAAAACTTACAAATGCATGCCTCTATTTTTACATATTTATTTTTCATTTCCTTGTTTCTAATTATTCAGTTTTCTAATGATATGCAGGTACCCAAAATTTCATTACACTTTCTAGTAGCAATGTCAAATACTGATAGAGAGGAGCAGTTACCGAGGTATATCTATTTTGACATATTATTAAATATTCATTAATATACATATTTAATGAAATAAAACTGTTAATTTATTAAAAAAAATTGCAGGACTACTGATGCATCCTCGGCGGAGGAGACTTCTCCAGTTACTACTGAAAAATCAAGTTCTCTAGTTAGTAAACGTGGTATTACACGTTTACCAAAACTATCACTCGCTCGTGATGATAACAAATTACACATCCGTTTTGATGATAATAATAATGCAGTTGGCCCAAATGTAGTTCAGTTTGTCAGTTATATAGCGATGCAGAGCCGTTGCAGGATTAGTATTTTATATCCTGATTGGAAGTCAGTGGACAGGACGGCGAAGCAACAGCTTTGGGAGGCCGTGACGGTAAAATATCTTTATTTATTTATTTTATCTCATTTTTTTAATATTATATAGTTTTAATGACATATTTAATTTTTTCAATTACAGATGACATTCAATTTTGAGGAAACTAAAGAAATTAGGAAAAGACATCTCTCTTTAGCGGCGGTTCGATGGAGAGATTTTAAAAACAAACTGACGAAAGATTATGTTTTTGGAAAGAGAAGGTTTGAAAGCCCATGTCTTAAGTATCCATATATAGATGAAGAAACATGGAAGCGATTTGTTGACAGTCGTCAGGAAGAGAAATTTCAGGTATTGTAATTGTTTTATATTTTAAAATTTATGCTATATTTTCCTTATTACTTATGTGTTTATTTTTATGTAACAGGCCTCCAGAAGATCTCATCAGGAGATCCAGTTGAAAAACGTATACCCTCATACTTTATCACGTGGAGGATACTCGTATTTGGAGCAGAAAATTATTGAAGAAAAATTTGAAGCATTAAGAGCTCGATCAAGTAGTGGTTCAGAAGAGGTCCAGTATGGTCCTCCATCTCCTCCCACTCGCCATGAGAAATGGAAACGAGCAAGAAGAAGAAAAAATGAACAATATCTTACAGACGAAGCTCATCAAGTGGCTGATAGAATTGTAAGTAAATATTAATTCTTTGTTAACAATTTTCCTTTTTTATAATTTATAAACACTAATATAAATTTTTTATTTTTCATTTCAGGATGAACTTCAGGAGAAAGAGACACAGGACTCTTTTATCCCCAAGGGTAGGATGGATATCCTAGCCACTGCTTTGGGAAAGACTGAACACCCCGGCCGTGTTAGAGGATATCAGGCGGGTGTTAGTATTCAGAAGGTTTTTGGTAAGAGTAAGCAACCAAGAGACCCGGAAATAGAATCCTTAAAAGAAGAGTTGCAGGATATGAAACGGTCTATGGGTGATCAAATTCAAGCAGAAGTACAGAAGGCTTTATTAGAACACTTGGCAAGACAGTCACAGTCTGCTCATCCTTCCGAGGTATATTATTTACTGTTAACAATTTTTCTTTTCAATAAATTATAAACACTGATATAACTTTTTCATTTTTTAACATTCTCAGCCTACTCACTCAGACTATCATGCCTCATATGCTTACCCAACACCGTCTGGGCAGCCTTCCGAGGTATATTATTTAATGTCATCAATTTGTCTATTTTATAAATTATAAACACTGATATAACTTTTTTATTTTTCAACATTCTCAGCCAACTCACCCGGACTACCCTGCCTCATCTGCTTACCCTGCCCCGTCTGCGCAACCATTTGAGGTATATTATTTTATTTAATTTTTAATCAATTTTTCTATGTTATAAATTTTAAACACTAATATACCCTTTTCATTTTTCTGACTTCTCATCCTGCTCACCCTGACTACCCTGCCCCACCTGCTAACTTTGAGCCTCCACCTCCTCCATCGGATCGAACCTTATATTGTGAGTTGTTTGCGGGAGATCCTCATGTACATATTGTTGCGTTAGGACAAGTGTATTTATTGGGGGACTCGGTACATCATCAGCCTATGAAGATGGTTCAGGTTAGAGTATCAGTACTTGTTATTATAGATCCTACTGCTCTACTACAATTTCCTACTGCGGAGATCACCAGTGTTGGGGAATGTATGGGCCATTTTTTAATTTGGCCAACTACACTTCTTCGTTATATTTCACATGAGGTATGAGTTTTTTTAACTAGTAATTAGAAATGATTCCAAATTACTTATAATGTTTTCTGACATTTAACTTATATAGGAATATCTGAAAGCAAAAGAAACTGTACAAATGCAGCAAAATGTTCAGAAACAGTCGGCTGTAGATACTTCTGATATTTCTTCTGGGTTGAAAAGATTATCTCAGTGCTCTTCTTCCTTGAATTTTATCTATGAGTTTCAGATGACGTCCGATATATGTGGAAGAAATTATAAATTGGGAATATTGAAAGAAGATATCATGAATTTAGTTAATTTTGAAGAGATCGGGCTGAATGTGGTGCAGTTGTTTTCCATGTAAGTAAATTGACGTTTGAATTGTTATTTCTTTAATAAAATATTGTTATGTCATTGACTAACTATATTTTCTTTTTAAATTAGGTATCTATACAGGATTCTTTTTCAAAATGAAACTACAAGCATTTATAGCTTTATAGATCCAGAGTACATTTCCTTGGAAGTCAAACATGTGAAAAATGATGAAAGAGTTCAATATATATCCGAGAGATTATCACAAACAGAGATTCAGTGCTGGTTTTTGCCATTTCTTGATAAGTAAGAATATCAACATAATTTTGAACTCATGATCATTATAATGTCATTAATTATGAACTTTTTTTATTATAGGGGGCATTGGATGTTAGGTGTATTTTGCCCAAATGAATGCACCTTATATTGGTTTTGCTCTTTATTAGGAAAAGTGCGAAAACCGTTTTCCAACTTATTAAACAGGTAAGTTGTTTTTTTATTTTTAGAAGTTTGTTATGTTTAATTTTAATTGTTTACACAAGTTTTATTAGTTCTTATATAAAAAAATGAAGTTCATGGAAACATTTTACAAATGAAAAGAAACCAACGAAAATCAAATATGTGGAAGTACAGGTAATTAGTTTTTATATTTTTGTTATATATTGGGTTTCATTATTAGTTAAATGTTTTATAACTGCAGTGTCATCGTCAAAATGGAAATGTTGAATGTGGTTATTATATTCTACGATTTATGTACGAGATAATCACAACTGGGGAAACTACTGATTTTCATAAGGTTAGTTGTATTAACTTTTTTATATATTTTCATCCACTTTCTTCTATTTATTAATTTCATATCATTCAATATTATTGTAGGTATTCAATGATTCACAGTCATATTCTCAATCTGATATGATTCATATTCAATCTACTTTTGCGGACTATTTGTTAAGTCTGATTAAGATTTGAGGTATGTATACTAATATTTATAAATAATAATATATATGGGTTTAAAAAACTAACTCTTATGATATATTAGGTGTTTGAACCTACTAATAATCAAATGAATGCTTCAACAATAACAAACAATGAGCATGTCATATATTTCAGGTACGTGTATTTTAATTCTGCTTTACTGAGTTTTCTCAAGTGCCTCTGCAAAAACTGTTTTATTGAATCTACTAATAATCAAATGAATCCTTCAACAATAACCAACAATAAGCATGTCGTATATTTTAGGTACGTGTATTTTAATTCAGAATTAGTTATTATATTTCTTTTCATTATTATTTCTTAAAATAATTTGTCTGTACAGTGACAGATCTGTAGGGTGGTACTTGGATCATGAACATAGAGATTCGTATAGCGAAATAACATTCACAAACACTAAAAATTGTCTCCCTTGAATGCACAACAATATCTTCTAGGCCTTTTTATTTTTTATGCAAATAAATATCGAAAAATGATTGCCGAGAAGCATATCACATAATACCTGAAACAGCGCTTAGTGGGTTTGCACAAAGATAAAATAGAAGGCGTCAATTTTTAAGGTATGTTTCTTTATGTCTCTTCAATCTGCATTTGATTTCAATTTTCTAACCTATTTTTTGCACTCAAACTTATTTCTCTGTTATTCCATAACTTAAACAAATAACAATAGTGAATGGGTAATGCACGTCTATACAGAGCAAATATAAAAACCTGAGGTTGGGGGTGGTGGGGATCCTATGGTGAAAAGACACCCCCAACATCTTCAGTGGGGGAGGTGAGGAAGAGGTTGCATCGGCTGAGTGTTCCTGGAATTTTGATCAGGAGTCGTAACATTTCATTTTGGTAATTTACTTTGTGAAAAAATGAATGATTCAAATAAATTACACATTTTCATTTAATGTTTATTCATTGCACTAATATCTTGGATTGATTTTTTCACGCACATCTCCTTAGTTTCATTACTGTTTTGACAGGATTGGTGATATCTATGGGAGGAAACTTATAATGATTGATACTGAGTATGGTTAGATTAAGAAAATGCACCATGTAGGTACGTGTATTTTAATTTTGCTTTACTTTGAGTTTTCTCAAGTACTTCTGTTAAAGCTGTTTAATTGTTTTTGTATACTTCGTTATTTTTTTTCAGGGTTCCGATTTGTTTGGAGGAGAAAATATATGTATTTTATTTAAAAAAAAAATTACGGCGTCGGTTATTTTAAAAACCGACGCCGAATATTTTTGAAAAAAATTATTTACGGCGTCAGTTTTTTTAAAAACCGACGCCGAAAGTTTGATATTGCGTCGGTTTTTCAAAAAACCGACGCCGAAAATCCTGTTTAAATTGGTTTTCCGCGTCGGTTTTTAGAAAAACCGACGCGGAAAACCGATATTTCGGCGTTTCCGCGTCGGTTTTTTAATGAACCGACGCGGAAAGTTTGATATTGCGTCGGTTTTTTAAAAAACCGACGCCGAAAATCCTGTTTAAATTGGTTTTCCGCGTCGGTTTTATATAAAACCGACGCCGAAAACCTAGTCGACTATATTTTCCGCGTCGGTTTTTTAATGAACCGACGCGGAAAATAATGTCTAAATGTAGCTTCGGCGTCGGTTTTATAAAAAACCGACGCCGAAGCTCATAAGCAAATTATTTTTCGCGTCGGTTTCTATGAACCGACGCGAAAACTGTATTTTTAACGTCGCCTATAAAGACTTCGGTTTATAACCGACGTTAAAAATTAAAAAAAACCGACGCGAAAAAGTGTTTTTGCACTAGTGCCTCAAAGTCTATCTTAAGGTAGTTTTATCTAATCAAAGTTTTTCTAAATCTTGTTTCCAAGGTTATTACTAAACTTCCTCTGATATCAACTGTAATTCCTTGAACCTAGTTACCCAGAGTTGGTACATTATTACATAACATTAGCATGATCACAAAAGACCAAGTCTCGAAATAATGTTTATTTTTTGTAGCATTGGAAATACTAGATACATTCAAAAGTTTTACATTACATTATAAAATAAAAAACTACAAAAAAATAGTATCCATAGGCCACACTCATATCCCTTAGACTAACCCTGCAGGATAGTCATAATATACTTCTTCGCATCCTGAGAAAAATAAAACATAGAAAGGGGTGAGCTCAGATGCTCAGTAAGGACAACAGTATAGAGGAAACTTTCATAAATAAGAATAAACATTGAAGTAAAAGTAAAACTAAAACAAAATCCTCTTAAACTTTATCTTCAGCATAATATGGAAAAGATAAAATCAAATAATGACATTTAATTATTCACATGGATATTCTATGAGTCGAATAATCACATTCAATATCAATATCCACTTTCATAATGATGGAATGCATAATTCCAGACTTCATAACCACATATTCAAGGCCTTGTGCCAAGACTACAAATAGGATTTTTTTTTCAATTTCTTGTTCTAAGACACTAGTTTGTCTTATGAGACCTACCGGTGCATTGATGAGCTATAGCGGGCTCCTCCCGTCACTTACTAAGTCCAATGCATTCCTCATATGAAAAGGATTAAACATAACATAAACATTAGTATTAAAACTATCATACGAAATGTCAATACTTTATCCATAAACCATGAATGGTGTAAAAATAACACATCCACAGTCAAACATATCACAAAACCTTAAAAACAATATAGAAGTTTTGTATCATAATAAATCAACTTCAAATAAGCTTAAAATCCATCAAAGGATGTTGACTTAGATGAAATCAAAACTTTTTTAAGAGAAATATATCTTTATATTTTGAAATTATTTAAAAGTTATATAAACATAAAATAAAACATTTAATTTGAAAATATTCTAATAATCTTGTATGAGAATATTCGACGATGTTATAATGGTAGAAAATAGCTTCACCCACCATATAAGTTAAAAAACATTTTTGCCTTAATTTTGTTGAAAAGATCACAAAGTACCTTGTTTGGAAAACGACGGAAAGATTACTTTCAAAACATATAAGGTAAAATTAGGGTATAAATGACTTTAACTCATTTTCTAGTAAATGGTAAAAAAAATTGATATACATTTTTAAGAAAACACAGATGTGTATAATAAAGAGGTCCCAGTAGATACTTACGTAAAAACAACCTCGGATAATAATGAGATTGTGAAATTAACCCTTACCTTGTACTTTTACTTGGTTGAGGGTAGGTTAAACTCCTATATAATGGTGAAATAATTGTTATCAAATTATACAATAACCATATACCATAGTATGATATCATATATGATCTTATAATATTTCTTTGTTAATGATATTTCAGTAGTATCATCATTTCTTGAGTTAACTGATTAGTTTTCATGTATATGATTTGTTACGTAAGTAATGTTTGTTATGGATAAGATGTATCTTATTCATATTCATAATGATATTAAGTATTTAAACATTATTTTTTTAATCATCAAATTATAATTAGTCTTGAATGGATACGATGGGGAATGAATCTCATCGCGTTCGTGGAGACGGAAATCAGTACGTGCGCACGCGCAAAAAAATAATCATTATTTTGATATTAAAATCGTATATAATTGGATGGTATATCATATATAGAGAATAATTATCATTTTATATTTATTATTTAAATAATTTTTACTCATTATTATACCCATCCAAATGATGAAGTGTTTGAATAACAAACTGCACCACGACGTGGAGACGGTAATCTGTACGTATGCACGTATGGGGACTTTGTCATTTATCGGATAGATAGAATAATGAATATGGTTTTGAAATTTTTATAATAACATCACAGTATATATAATATACTAGATATATTATTTTAGAATGGAAACAACAAATAAAGAGTAAGTGGAAAAAAATAACTTGAAAGAGGTGATGAAATATTTACCTCTTCTTCGGGTTCTTCCTATTGATTTGGTCAAAAGGGCTTTTTAGGTTGGCTTTATGACTAAAATAAGGCCTCTAAGATGAATGGAGGATAGTTGGTAGGATATTTGGCTAGGTTTTGGATGATCCAAATTTCTTTTAAGGTGTGAATTTGAGAGAAGGGGAAGTGCCCTTTTATAAGAGAGGTGAGGGTCACTTTAGGAAAATCTTGAAATATTATTTTATAATAAAATCATTTTCGATTTATAATGGCTCAAAAATGAATTATTTATAGGATAAGGTGGGTATGGGTCTAAAATCTCTCAACCAATTGGTTTTATACTGGTTTAGGTCATCAAATTATCCTTATCATTTAGATTTAACTCCTAATTAAATAGTTTGACATTTACCATGTCTATTTGTATTTTTATATTATATGGTTAATAAACTTATTATAAACTTCCAATCAAACCTCAAGTGGTTTATTAATGACATATATAATTTTATTTAATCCATTTGGCAGATCCATAGATTTTTAGTAATAGAATATCAATTAATAATATAATATTTGTTTTAAAAAATCTTTTATGTCAATTTTAACACTATTTGGTTTTTTTAATTGATAACAACATTATTAATTCGAACAAAAATTCATTTAATCAACCATAACATGTCATATTAACCTATAAAATTAGTTTAATTCATTAAAAGTCTCAAATTAGATTTATTTGGATATTTATACTATCAATTATTTTAATCTTTCATTAATAAGGTAATTACTGCATCATCATTGTGTCATAAATAAATTTAATTATTTCATGTCTAAAAATTATAAATAAAATACAATTATGTAGGAAATATTTTTATATTTATAATTAATATTTATAGTCGAATTTATATTATTTATAACCCTATATTAAAAATAGTTTAGTTATTAAACTTTCAATTTAACTCATTTAACTCTTCTTTAAAAAAAATAATAATAAATTTCCTAATATAATTTAAGTGGACCAAAAGGATCATATTTTATTCCTAATGTTTTTTTTGCCAAATTACACTTATCCAATAGAATTAGGAAATGTGTTAGGGTAATAATAATATCATTTTTACCCTTAATTTCCCTATTTACTTTTAACTGTGGTAAATAAAAGTCAAAAGTTACTATTCACCAAAAACTATTCTCATCTTATTGAACCACATTTTACTTACAGATGTTAACCATATTTCTGGGATTTTTTAAATTCAACTCACATAAGTGGTAAAATTAAGATTAATACAAATTTGTAAATTCTCCTAGAAGGTTGGTAAAAGATGGTAAAATGTTCGATTAAATTTTATATATATAAACTTATTATAAAAAGATTCCAGTGAATTATGTTGAAAAAATATAGGCATCCTGTATCTATTTTGACCAAAAATAAATTATAATAAAATAAATAATTATTTAAATAAAAAGTCAGTTTTATATAATAATGCAGTGTTTTTCACTATTCACCAAAAATTGAAAGTTTTCAGAAAAATACCAAAAATTCACCCTAAAAAATTTTTGATATTCCAAATTCAAAAATGAAGTCTCTTTTACCAAATTAAAAACATTTAAGTTTCATTTATTAATTTAAAATTAATTCTCATTGTCAAAACCAAAAAGCGGGTTTTTTAAAAAGTTAAAACTATCAAAAGATTGACATGTGTTTATGCCAAATTTAAATGTGAAATTGATTCTAATGACCTAAATTGTATTTAATGATAAAAATATTATCTAATTATACTTTAAAACCATTAAAATTCAAAATTTATCACTATAAAATATTTCGATTAAAAAAAGTTGTTTTCAATTAAAACATATTATTTTTCACTATTCATCAAAATATGAAAGTTATCAGAAAAGTACCAAAAAATTATCTAAACTAACTTTTTATGTCCCTATTCTAAATAAAAAATTAATTTCATTAAATTGAACATATAAAAGTGTCAAGTATGGGTTTTAAAAAATGGTTCTCCATTAAAAGGAGGTAAAATTGCATTTTTTGAAAAATGATTCTTTTATCTGAAAAAATGAATTTGTTCTTATATTATGTCTTAGAAAAACATAATATGTATGTTAAAATTATATAGATTATATAAGATTCAAAATTCATTTAATATTATTCGTAACCTCTTTTTTGAACGGTTATTGTGGTAAGTTTTTGTGGGTTCGAACTCAATATTGCATATAGCGAAAGCTATTTATTTACTTTAATGAGATAACGTACTATGAAATCTTGTGGTGTTACATATTTGGTCTAATTACCAATAAAAAGGTTGAACTCAAATGGAATCCCAATGTTTATGCCCTACCCAATCGTCTGTTGTGTTCTCTAATAAAATATTGTTAATCTAAAATCGTATATTTTTTCTCACACTAAGAATGAATCAAATGATCATTTATATTTTAATTTATCACTTCATTAGCATTAATAAGATTCATCATAGTCATAAATAGGGAATACATAGTATTCCTAGATACGTTATATAAAACTACATAGCTCGCATCCTTACCACATGATGTTAGATTGGATGGACCAGTACCATCACATAACCATAAACTATATATATCAAACTATGTAGGATTTGATTCTTAACCAAGATACATATGATGCCTCCCAATATCCAAATTATGGTTTAGGGATGAATTGGAAGTAATATATCTCATTCCAAATAAAAAAAATTATATTAACTTCTTCAGATTTATCCTCAAAACTAGATAAAAGTTTCTTCCCATAATCCATGAAGATTGGATCTCGCATGTAATTTATAATTAATTTATATAGATAAAGTATTACCTCATCTTGAAATTATTTCTTCCTTCTCAAATTTAGTAGACCCTTCTTGTCAAATAGTCATTATGACAGGGTAATCAAGGGTAGATTCCATCAATTAGTGATCCAAATGTGAATCAAGAATCTCTAAATGTCATAATATGGTTCTCTGGATGCTAGTGTGGATCAACCAATGCCTTTCAGTTCTTATTGTTGATCATGCCTTATAATCCAAATGTGTCTTGTTAGATTATCCTAGTTCTCTCATAGACTAAGAGGGTGGATGAAGATTTCCAATGCCCAAAGAACTTGGAGAGTTCATTGGAATATCTTTATCCTAATATAATTCTCTCAAGATCCAAATATTCTTCAAAAATTTGTCAGGAAAAACATTTTATCTTGAAAATTATATAGTTAAGTATTTATAGATTTGAAGTAAGAATATTATTTTCACAAAACCCATTTAATATTCTCTTAATCCAAATCATAACCCATATATAAATAATATTATTATTATTATTTACTTGACATTTACATAACCTATAGACTGATTAAATATTATTTTACCCAAACAAATAAATTAATATATTTTCATATAATATTCCACTCTCACCAGACCATAACTTGAACTACTTGTCCTTATAATTATTCAACAAACTAAGTATAAATATTTTTGTTTAATTAAACAAATAAATATAACTTTTCTATACACATAAAAATAAATAATTATGTCAACCAATAAACATGATTAAATATTATTTATCATACATGATAATAATATTCTAATTTTATTATTTAAATCATATATACTATAATTGAGGTTTCTAGATACACTTATTGTGTGACCTTCTAGGATTTTTTCTCAATTAAATTAGGTAAAACACCTAAACTTCAAGGTTAGTGTTTAACAACATGACAGGAACACATAGAGAAAATTGTTATTGTCCTAACAAAATTAAACCTCCTATGAAACCTTATCTGGTAACATAATCCCTTTGTTCTAATATCTATAAAAACGGTTTCATATCTTGTGTTATCAACCTAAATGTTTTAAACACATCATTTAATTTATTTGAACTGAACACACCTAAATACCTCCATGAAAATGGACTGAGTCTCTCATTTCTAATCTATCAAAGGAATTAAGATATTCACTTATAATGGAAGGCATAAATCCTCTCTTTCATTATTCATTAATTTTTTACACTCATGACTCACACAATATATTCAACTTCATCATGAAATATTACCATCATAGTTTATATAAAATACATCTAATCTTGTGAGTCACAAAATACATTAATAATAATATTAAATTCAAAGGGTCGTTACACGGGTCTGGAGATTGGAATATCAATGAAACATGAAACATATGGAATTATTATTGGTGGTTATGTTCTCATATCCTCCCTTCTTAGAGATTTCAAAGGGTGAACACCATGAAATGGTGTATTTATGTATTATGAGCCTCCTACCCGTGATATCCTATATCATTTATATCCATTAATCCAGTATTATCATGCCATATAACATGGGTTTAAGAAATATTTTCATAGCATCTAAAGTATCTCATAATAGTGAGGAACTTTTATAAACTTTTACTACAGCAAGCATCCTTAGTAAATTATCACATTCACTATCACACAGAAGAATAATTTTGATGTGATAAGAAATTGTATTATATTGAAACACCATGAAAGTATAATGTACTCAAAAAAACATGGGTAGTTGGTTTTAGGGAAACACCAACTCCAATGGACTCCCACTTACACAAGATCATTTTTTTTACAATTTTAATCCTACTATCTCTCAAATGATATTTGTGTTTCTATTTAGGTAATGGATTAGTCAAGGGTACTAAAATATTCTCCTTTTTAGATACTTTTCCTACTAAAACTTCAAATCATTTAGAAAAAACCCTCAACACATGAAACCTCAAGAGTGTGTCTTGGTCCATTGGTGAGACATCAGAACCTTTTAAAGAGACACTATTATAGTATTATAACAATATACTATGATAAGGTATGAATTTCTAGGCATAACACCAAGATATTGGATAAATTTTGGAATCCAAACTACTTCCTTACCTCCATCTAAAGCCTTAATATACTCACACTTCACTATATAATTAGCCACAAGTATTTTTTCATCTCTTCAAACTCACATCTCCTCCATTGAGTTTGAGGACATATCTTGATTATGATCTCAGATCATCGTGGTCAGACTATTATCTAAAATCTATGTATACTATGATTATTAGGTACTCATATCATCAATATACCAAGAAAATATCTTTTGTATTCCTCAAATACATAAGGATATTCCAAACAATAGCCTCATTTTGTTCTCTTAGGTCTTCCTAATATCTTCTTGTCATGCATAAATAATATGAAACAAAATACCTAGTATATAAAATGGAATATTTAATTGATCATCTCATGGATTCACCAGGTATCCTACTCATCTTGTCTCTCCTATTTTCATATTGCGTTTCAAGAAACATTTTCTTAGAGATATGAATTCCAAGTGACGCTAGAACCAACACCCTCTTGGATTGTTCCATGCTAAATCTCTTCAGTATCTAGTCAATGTATGTTCCTTGAATTAGTGAAAGAAACCACTTACATCTATTTCAAATAAACTTGATCCTAAGGATATATGCTTCTTCACTTAATTTCCTTATAGAGAAACACTTTTTCAACCTATCCTTAACTGAGTGTATGTTTGGTACCTCATTTTCACTAGGTAATATTTCATTGACATATACTACCTAGAAAATGACTACACTCCAACTAAACTATATAGGTAAGCATGGATTAAATTCATTATTTATGAAACTAAAATCACATATGGCATCATTAAAATTAATGTTTCATGACTTAGACTCTTAATTTAATCTATAAATGTATTTTTGCATAATTCATAGATTTTTGTAATTTCCCATAGTTGTAAACTTTTCTAGTTGGGACATATAGACATCCACCTGAAGTTAACATTAAGAAATAATATTTGGACAACCAAATACCAAATATCATAGTCATGGAATGCAGCTATAGAAATTATAATTTTATTGGATTCAAAAATGGATACTAGGGAATATGTTTAATCATAGTTAATTCCATGATGTTACTAAAACCCTTTATCCATTAGTCATGATTTATGTATACTGACTTTAGCTTTCATGTATATTTTTCTCTTGAACACAAATTTTCACCCAATTTGATTTACATCAATATAAAGATTAATTAAAACCTATATTTGGTTTAGATACATGGAATCCATCTCAAAATTCATATATTCTTTCTATTTAGTTCCATTTGATCTCTTAACTGCTTCCTTGTAGGATATAAAATCATAATTGTAAAATAATAATGATTAACCAACCATAGTGACTATAAAACCATAATTAATAGGTTCTCTAATCTCTTAGGTGCTCCTATATAGTACTTGTGCCACAAGAACATCCTCTTCCATAGGGATCGCTGGAAGTTATTTCTCTGTCAACAAATTTGTATCTTAATCCTCAAATTCATCAAAGTAAATATTTTTTCCACTATAATTCTTTAAGATGTGATCCCTATCTTAAAATATTTCCTTTAAATCCACTATAAACTTTTTTATATGGGTTCATATAGGTAATAACCCTTCATTTCCTTCAGGTAGCCAATAAAGATGCACTTCCTTCCCCAATTTTCAATTTTTTTCCCAAAAGTGAGCTTAAAATGCCTTGGATTCCTAAACTAGTAAGTTTTACATCATTGAAATCCTTCCATAAATTAAATTGTACAGTATTTCATATGTCACTATATTTGAAACCCAGTTTAATAAGTACACTATAGTCTGTAATTCATTTCCCCAAAAGGATAATTATTGATTATCTTGACTCATCATCAACCTCACCATAAACAAAAAGGTATGAATCCTCCATTCACATACACAATTCCACTATAATGTCTAAGGAGGTGTAATTAGGTATAAAACCCCACACTCCCCTAAAGTATTTTCTTATATATTCTAAACCTTGTTAAAATTGAAGCTTCTTTAGCTTCTTTCCAAAATTATTCTTTACTTCATTACTGAATTCCTTGAATTTTTTCAAGGATTTGGACTTTAATACAATTAAGTAAATGAAGTTTTATATTCTCAATTTAATGATTAAAGGAATGAAGTATGATAATTCACCTCTAACATATACTATAAATGGTATGTACACATTAGTGTGTACTAATTCTAGAATTATCGCATCCCTTTCACATATACTTCTAAAATGCAGTTTAATCATATTTTCTTGTAAACAATCAAGACATATTTTTAGTGGTCTTAGCTCAAAAGAGTCAAAATACTTTTATTATTAGAACTCTGTCAAGAACTCTTGGTTTTCATGACCTAGTTAGTGATCCCACGACTAGGTTTTATATGATTCATGTGAAATTAATTCATTATTAGTGATAAAAACTTGTTTTTCATTATATAATACAAAAATAATATTATTAAAAAACACATAATAAAAAAACAAAAAAAAACAAGACAATAAATGGACATGATGTTCTTGGTAACACTAAACACATAATAAAAAAATTAAAACCAAGATAATTTATGTTAGAAATGTGAGGTGGTGGTCTCTAAAATTCATGGTAGCCAACTGAGCTTCATTATCACCTTAAAGATACACCTCCCCTCTAGAAACCCTCTCGAATATACTTAGTTTCTATATTTAGATAAATATGTGGGAACTACAAGATATATTTAATTCCCAACTAGTGGATAATTATAACTTTCACTTGATAATGATCATACTTGAATATTTCTGTTTATTCTTATGTGTACATTTATTATTCTACTGGTCAAAATTTCCACATTAAAAATACACAGTGTTTTATTTATTTATTTTCCTTTAGTTCTTCCTCTTCTGGGAAGGTAACTATTTAGAAGATTTATTCTTTGAGTGATTTATTAGGACCTTTTCCTTATGGTTTCCTTTATTTATAATAAGAATCATAGGTTTGTTATGAGCCTTTTATCTATTTACTGGGAAAATAAGAAATATGGATTCCATAAGAGTTTTCTCAACATTGATCATATTATAATTAAGAATGAAACTGGAGAAGCTTTGAGGTGATGAATCCAAACATAGATCTTTGTAAAAATAATCTAGTAGCTTAAATCCATGGAAGTCACAGTGCTCTCTGTAGTCAATCATCTTGACCACATGAGGCCCAACAGGCACCTACACTTCAAGCTTCACTACCACAAAATTGGGTTTCCACTTTGCCACCTTTTAATAGTGCTAAAAAAAGTACTGATAAAGGGGTTTCCTTTATCAGTGATAAAAAAATTGATGATAAAGGGTACTTTTAACAGTGCTTTTTTTAGCAGTGTTGATAAAGGGGGGGATTTATCAGCGCTTTTTTTCCTAGCGCTGATAAAGTGTACATTTAAAAAAATATTTCATAAAAAATAATATATTGATATATAAGTATATTTATATAGATATAAATATAATATATATTTTTAAATATTTTTTATATCAATTTGATATGTAGTAGACACAAAATGGACATCGGGAGCAGAAGTTTTGGAAAAACGGACACTCGGAGAAGAACTTATGACAATTGGAAGGAATTATTGGCCTTTTGGCCTTAAGGAATGTGATAAGGGGTTTTGATGGTCACTAGAGTGTAGATATTTTCACAAGATTCCATTTTATATTTGGTAGAGTGAAAACGAACACAAAGAGTAGAAGTCATGATTGTTTGAAATTGAGCAACCCTCCTAGCGCCTAAAAACCTATGAAAACTCTAACTAACTAAAATAGCAATAAATTATGCTCTGGGTGTTCTCTTGAGCATCATGGCTGGTCAAATCGAATATCGTGAGATGATTGAAGACCATGTTTAATAAAAACTGTGATAATATCCATGAAACGGAAGAAATATTAGTTATACCAGTCCAAAAAAACTTCAACTTCAAATAGCCATAACTTTCATTCCGAGTGTCCATTTGGGCTCTACCACATATCAAATTGAAGGCAGCAAAGAGATCTACACATAAGGATGAATCTAACAATCTTTAAATCGTTTCCTAGACCAAAAACCCAAAAAAAATCATAAGGCCTCTAAAACATTGTTTCTGTGTCCGGTACCCTATTAAATATTTCTTAAAATGGTAATAACTCCTTATCCATGTGTCTGTTTGGCCTCTACCACCTATTATATTGTATTTTATTCCATAGACATTGTTTTTATAAGTCATTGAGCTGAAATAGTAAATTGTATCAGATTTTAAGCCCATTTCAATGACTTTTTGGTTTGTTAGGTTTTTCAAGCCCCCATTTATAGCACTTTTGTCCTATCTGTTGTTTTTTCAAATAGTTGTAACTTATGATCTTCCTATCTATTCGGCCTCCACCGCCTATCATATAAAAACTTGTTTTATGATCTTCAATTTGACCATTCATGGAGCTAGGGCAGACACATGGATAAGGAGTTTTTTTCGTTACCCTAAATTTAGGGTTTATTTGACTTTCTGACTGTATTTACGGGTTTTGAGGGTTTCTCTATTTTTTACCTATTTTTCAGGTTTTTAGGGCTTGTTATAATTTTTCATAATGTACTATTATTTATAATAAAATATATACATATTTTTTATATATTCACACATAAAAATTTAATTTTATAAATAAATAATTAAACATAATTAAATATAAAATATATTTCTCAGTATATAATCCTTATCTAAATAAAAAAATAATATCCATTTTATTTAAAAAACAAATATATGAATATTTATATACCTATATAATGTGTACGTGTATATATATGTGTGTGTGAGTTTGTATTGACAAACTCATATATATTATCCATATATTCTAAACATATATATAAACATATTAATATATAATATTTGTAAATATATATAAATATGTATAATTATACTTATCAATACACGTATAATATATATATGTGTGTGTGTGTGTTTGTTGGTTTTATATATGTATTTATTTATTGTTAGACACACACAAAAAATAAAATTTTATAAATGTATTTAAAACTAGTCTTGAAAATATATATTAATATACGAATAAATATATTAATATATAAATATAACTATATATATTAATATACAGATATATATATATTAATATAACTATATATAGATATTAATATAAATATATATATGTTAATATAAATATATATTAATATATGAGTAAATATAACTAAATAGATATATATATTTATATATATATGTTAATAAATAGATATATAAATAAATGAAGAAAAAATAAATATGGTGGAGTGGTAAAGGCTTAGATGCACAGGTAACAGGTATCGAGATTTAATCGAAGGGGTGGAAGGTCACGCGTGCAGGTTGAATAAGGGATAGCGCAATTAAAGGGTGTGTGCGAGCGCTGTTAAAGGTTGGGGATTGGGGTGGGGGATGGAGCATACTGACTAGGGTTGGGGGGTGGGGCCGCTATTGAAGGGGGGTTCAAGATCTATTGAATCCCCTTCCTAATTTTCATTTTTTTATGTTTTTTAACTTTTATCAACGCTTTTAAAAAAGAGCCGATATAGGACCAGTTTATCAGTGCTTTTTTTAGCAATGATAAAAGACCCCTTTATCAGCACTTTTCTGAGAACTGATAAAAGGGAACACCTTTATCTTCGTTGATATTAATAGTTCTTTTTTGTGCTGATAAAGGCCTTTTTTAGTGCTGATAAAAGAATGTTTTTTGGTAGTCCTATATATGAATAGTGACTAGGAAATCTAAATTTCTTTTTTCTCTCTTTCTCCTTATAATGATCTTGGAGATAAGAGAACATTATAAACACATCAATGCTATCATGAAGATTCTAAAGCTCAATATAAATATTTTATAACATAAATAACTAAACATATACTGCATTATCCATGTTTTTTTATAGATTAATAATTCCTCCTCGATATCCTCATTTCTATATGGATCAAGAACTAGTGATTCCATCACATAAAATTTCTGTTTTTGGTGTAGTATAATATGTATGTGTTTGGAAGATTATTTGAAATTAGTTTTAGTGACAATGTTCTCCTTATTTAGGATACATTGTAATGATAATTTCAATGATGAGTGATTTTCCATTTGAACAAAAAATAGAGATGATTTTAGAAATTTATTTGATTAACAAAAGTGTGATATAAAAAAATTTAATAATTAGCCTCCTAAAATTTTATCAAGTCCAGATACCTCCCACTATAAAACTTGTACTATCCTATATCAAGGATTATCTAGTGGTAAGGAACCATATTTCCCTTCTACTAACCCTAATGAGTCTTGTTTAAGCTACTTAAAGGTATTTAGGTAGGTAGGTCATTTCCAACTGCTACTAGCAGCTCCTTGATTTGTTGAGTGGACTCCCCATTCCTAAAATCTTGGGATTGTATTTCCTCAACACTTTATTTTATATTTATACCAAGAATATATAGGTATATTAAATAAGATATAAATTTGTTTAAGTCAAGATAAAACTTTATTTAGAACAACCCATTAGTTCAATACACTCCAATAAGGGTTTTTTAAGCAATTTGAAACTATTGGATCAATTCTAAATTAAGTAATGGAAGGCCATATCGACATAATAATTTATTTTATGGATTTTATCTTTTATATTATAAATAAAAAATCACATTTTATCAAACTAAATTTTTATTAATATTAATTGGATTTCACTTAAGTGATTGACCATATTCAGATAACAATTTTTCGTAATTCAATTTATTTAATTATATCTTTTAATATTTTTAATTCATTTATTTAATGTGATCTCCATACATTCAAAATAAATAATTAACCATCCTATTAATAGAAATAAATAAATGAAGTGGTATGATCAAGTTAATTATCTAATAGTTATTTTATCTTAATGAAAATAAAAAAATTATAGATCCTAGGGTAAAATCAACCATGAGTCAGTTCATGGTTTAAGATGCATCATTCCACCTATCCACATATATTACTCTTTGATTTGTTTCATATCGACTCCAAAATTGAACTACATTCACTCTATTGGGATCTTCATCCATTACTTATGTATTTACTCTCATATAGGTGAGGGGAACATAAGTATGGGTTAAAGGTGGTTACATAAAATAAACCACAAACATGAAGGTCTATAAATAATAATGAGTAGGATATGGAATGTATAACATCATTTTAATTTAAAAATAATAATTTCAAAAACCATTTAATAAATTAAATTAAAATAAAAAATCATATATAGGTTGTTCTTGCCTCAGGATCATCCACAACATGAAATAAACAAACAATTTCACACTAAGTATCATACCTTTCAATTTGTTCTATTATTAAGATAAAGCATGATCGGGTTAATTTAATTAATCCAATTAATTATTTATTTATCTATCTTTAATGTCTATATGAACTATATGTTTGATGCCACCATTCTGTAATTTTAAATTTATTAAAATTACATAAGTATATAGAAAGTAATTTGATTCCACACAGCATGTACATAACTACACCATGTATTGTAATCTCTTATCTCATGTAATATTCTTATAAGACATTTATTTTTATGTAGTGTGTTTGATTCTTACATGGTGTGCGGATTATGTGTATAACTAATGGGTCCATGTACTTGAGTTAAATGGTCATGTAACAGACACAGGGTGTTAATGTTTTATTTGGTGTGTCCTTGATTACTATGGAATTAATTAGAACAAATTACCCTATCACATTGAGTATGCAACCACATACACACCTTGTACTTTGGTATTAAAAGAAAATTGATTTTTTCTGAAGTAATTAATTCCACATACTTACACCATGGATCAATGTGTAAACTATGTGATGTGTACTGAGTTTCATGGAGAGTACACAAGATACACATCATGTTCTCTAATATCATTAAGTCTATTTCAAACACCTTGGGACTCATTGAGTTTACTGGACACATACATTTATAAGTTAAATGGAGTGTGGTCCTACCAAACATCATGTATTCCCCCCATGTTTCAAGTCCCACATGAAAAAATAAATTCAATGCATTAATGACCACATAGAGTGCCTGATATATTCTACAAGACCATGTAGGCTACATAATGTGTAAAACGTATACACAATGTGTAATCTGAAAATGTGTATTCTAGCTAGGTAGTCCAAATAAGGTGTAATAAATACATTGTGTCCAATGGTCATCACATGTATCCCACAGGGTGTCCTAGTTTAGTGAACAATGGTATATGGTGTGTACAACCACATACACATCATTTATCCATGTATTCAAGACTGAATCATTGGCACATTCTATAGGATTACTTGGACCCATCCTTCATCAATCATTAACTTGTTATCAGTTAAATAAAGGTGAATGATCATAATAAAAATAATTGGATTAAATGATAAATACTCTATAAATAAATATAGAAAAAAATCATGCGACTATCAATGAAAATAAATTATTATAAATTTTCATGTGATCACTCTAATGACCCTTTTAGGATTTGGAGTTCCATGAAAGTAGTCAATCTCATTCCCAATAAATAGTTTCCATCAAAATATTCGGATTTCACCTCATAACTATATAGAAATTTGTTCTCATAATCCATAAATAGAGGACCCAAAATGTAATTTATAATTAATTTAGATAGATCAATAATTATAGCATCTTTTAATTTTTTCCTCATTAGAAAATATAGCTGACCCTTCAAGTCGAACCATTATTGAGATAAAGGAATCTAGTGTAGATTATGTCATGTAGTGATCCACATATGCACCAAGAATCTATGAATTTCACGATAGGTTTCTATGAATACTAGTAAATATTTCCCTATTCAATGTGTCATTAATTTTTCATATCACCTTAGAATACCAACATGGCATATTGTATTCTCCTGGTTCTCTAACAGACAAAGTAGGAGTGGGATATCCAATTATCCTTTAACTTTGTGCATTCTTGAAAATACATCTAGGATAAAATAATTCTATATAGAACCAAATTTTTTTCTCAATAATTATTAGGAAAAAACTTTTAAAATAACAATTATATACCCTAATATTTATAGAGCAAGGATTAGAATATTATTTACATATAGAACCTTTAGTACTATTTTGACCACAAGAATACCCCATGCCTAAATAGAAATATTATTATTATTATTTACTTGAAATGAACAAACATCATGGACTAATTAAATATAATTTATCCTAAAGAAAAAAGTTTAATATTTTTTCAAATAATATTCCATTCTCATTGGCCCATAACTAAACCTACTCATCCTCCTCATTATTCACTAGAACAAGTTAAATTTATATTTTTTTTAATTAAATAAATAAGTATAACTACATAAGGCATCGATAAATAAGTATTTGTGATCAAAAAATAAACTTGATTAAATATTATTCCTCGGTCTTTAGAATAATATTTTAATCTGGTTGTCAAAATCATATATAATTTAACTAAGTTTTCTGGATAAACTTAGTGTGATTCCCTTTAGGCCCCTTTCTTAGTGGAATTTGGCTTAACCACCTAAACTCCAAATTTAGTGTCTAGTAACATGATAAGGAACCCTTTGAAAAATATATAATTCTATAATTATATTCAACCTCCTACGTACCCATCCCATATAATATAATCTATTTTTCTTGATATATCTCATCAAACAGGTTACAAACCTTGTATCATCAACCTATATGTTTGGAACTTTTTCTTTGACTTTCTAAAACTAAACATACTAATAAAATGTCATGTCCATGAACTTAATCTAGGAATTTTATTCCATCAAAGGCCCGGATATATTCACAAAAAATGGAAAGGAAAAATTATATCACATATTATTTATCAATTCCATGCCACTCATGATACACCTAATGTATCCAACTCCACCATGAAGAGTTGACATCAATGTTTTTAAAATACATTTAATAATGGATGTCATGACATGTATTAATAATAATTATAAATTAAAAGGATCGTTACATAGGTCTATAGATTGGAATATCCAATGACACATGAAACAAATTGAATTTATTTTGGTGGGTCCATTATCATAACCTCCCATCTTAAAGATTATCGAGCCCAAACACCATGATAATACGCCTCATTATCTTATGAGACTCCTACCCATGATTTCTTGTATCCTCTTTATCTCTCTAAAAAATATCATTCGACCATAGAACGTGGGTTTAATGAATATTTTAATTATATCTGAAGTATCTCATCACCGAAAAGAAAAAACTATGTACTTTAAACGTGGAAATTGTCATTATATCATTATCCAATACACAATGATGTAGAATAACAATTAGGATGTGATATGAAATTATATTATATTTGAAAAATAGGAATATACAATGTAAACAAAATTACAAGGGAAGTTGTTTCTAGGGAACCACAAACTCCAACACCCAACATCGACCATCTCCCTAGAGAGTGATAAACCCTAGTGTTCCCAAATATGTTGATTTAAACCAAATCCTAGCTAATTAATCAGATAAATATGAAGAAACTATAATAAATATATATTTTCACATGAACACATATCTTTAATCAGATATTTGGCATAGGGGTAACTGGTCTGGTGTTAGAATTTATGTAAGCTTCAAGAATAAGTTTTAAGTCTCTAAGAGAATTATATATTAGGAAATTTCCCAACCAAGATTACATGAGTTCAACCAACAATCCCCTCAACCAACATTAAATCTAATTTGTCTTTAGAAAAGTCTCAATAACCATAAAACTTTTGAATATAGGTTTTTTTAGACTGAAAACTCCATGGTATGGTCCTGCATTATATTTTTTCATAGAAATAACTAAAAATATAGAAATAAAGGAAAGGAATCATAAAATTTTGTAATTTTTTACAAAAAATATTAGGTAAAATCTACAACTATGAATAAAATTAATGTTAAATCATTCCTTTCTAACAATTCGGGCTCAAAAAGAAAATCTGGTAAATCTTAGATTTAGAAAAACGGTGATAAGGCCACTTTTATATCAATGAGGTTTTTAGATAGATCTACAAGGGAAGTTCCCCCAAAAAAACATGAATATTGGAATATACCTATAAAACATGTATAGTTTAATAGATATATTTTTTAGATTAATTGAACATCAGGTTTTAAAGGATTTTTTTACTATTGTAGAGACTTTGGGAAAAAATATTATAATTTTTAGTATGACATGTAATATAAATGGATTCAGAGAGGGTAATAATTAAGGTGGGTTTATATAATTAAAATGAGGAATAATTCTAAAATAAATAAATCTATGGTTATAATTCTTTTAAGATTTACTATTAAAAATAGATTTGGTTTCTTGGAGGAAATATATGGATTCTGTGACTAGTAAGGTCATTGTGCATATGAATTTATAGAAATAATTATGGGATAAACTCATTAGGATACCAGAGACAAGAAGGCTTATAGAAGAGATAAATATGAAATTTTACTTCTTTTGAGGTAGATCTTAAAGTATAAAAGAGAAGAAAGTCATCGAGACTTATAATGGTTTTTTATCTCATATTATAGGGGATATAAAATTATTTCAAAGTATTAATGATCCTGATGGAGGTGTTTTTACTTTTGGGAAGGATAATTACTTAAATATTACAGGAATTGGTAAAAATAAGATTGAATTTATAAATCTAAAATATTATGATGTTTTATTTATTGAAGAGCCTAAACACAACTTATTGATTGTAATAAAACATTGTGATGATATGAATGAAATTATTTTTATAATAAAATATTATCCCACCAAGAGAATAAAATATGGAAGAATAATCGCAATGGGTAAATGAACATGTAGTAGTTTATTTTAAATTTTTTAATAGGATAATTCTAATTTTCTAAGTGGAAAACAATAAAATAACCATTTGTAAAGAATAATTTTCCACCTTGGTCAAAAGGGGTTGCGTAGAATTTTAAAATAGAATACAGTGAGAGATCTACCACAACTAAATAGAGATATAGATGTTATTTTTGAGACATGTCAAAAGGGTAATATTGTGTATGGAAAACACAAAAGAGTATAAAATCAATACTTTGGACCACTTAAATTAATACATTCAAAATCCTATAAGAAAATGTGACATCAATACACTATAAGTGATATATAATTGATCACATTTAACAATTAATTTACAAGAATGACTAATATGAAGCTGAAGAATCGCAAATTAAAGGTAGTGTAGATGTTTAAAAAAATTAGGATAGAAGTTGAGAAAGAGTTGGGGGTTCTATATCAAGATGTTGAGAATTTATAATGAAAGGGAGTTCACTAAAAAATATTTTGAATATTATATTATTAATCATGGGATTAAATATCAATATAGTATTCCTTATTTTCCCCATCATCATGGAGTTTCATAATGGATTACTAAAATTTGGTTGAAATAGGAAGAATTATGCTTACTAAATTCAAATGCTCAAAATCATTCGGTAGTTATGTTTTATATATAGGTGTTCATATAAAAAATAGTTTCCTACTAAGAACCAAATCAAATATGACTTATTATTATATGAGTTCTAAGAATAAACCCATTGATAACTACTTTAGATTTTTTGTATGTCCATGTTTGATGAAGATTAAAAATTCAAATTTTACAAAGTTTGATGGGAATAATTAGGAAAGTATTTTTTATAAGATAATTATCCAATGTAAATGGCTATAGGTAATATAAAAATAAGGATTCATAGGAGAATATATTCTTTTAATGTGTGTATTTTAAAAAATAATCACAATTTTAGAGGGTAAAATTAATTAGATTAAAAACAATATATCAATTTCATGAAGATTTATGGGAAAATCAGTAATAAACCAATTGATAATGAGACAAAATATGTGGATATTGATTTATATCAAACCATTATTAATGAAAAAAAAAATCATTTTTCGATCAAAATAAAAATATACCAGGTAATGGTTTAAGAAATTTTCCATTGTATATTCAAAAGATATATCCACATCCATATAATTTAGGGTAAATCTCATAAAGGATTTTAGAGGAAAAAATTTAAATCATAATGAATTCATAAGGAAGGTTAGAAATTTTATTTATGTAACTGCATCAATACCTAATGTTATCTATGAAATCACATTATGTGTAAAGTATCAAAGTGATACAAACGAATCACACTTGATGTATTCTAAGTGTGTTCTCAAATACATCAAAGGGACTACAAATTATATTATTATGTATAGAATAGGTGAGAATATGAACTTGATTGGTTATATTGATGTTTATTAATATAGATATTATGATTATAATAAGTTAATGTCACGTTGAATACTTTTCTGGGGAGAATGTTTTGTTAGCAGTAATTTTAAGAATTAAAACTAAGTGACATTAAGAACTACTATGGTCGAATATTTGTTGGTTTCACATACCTATAAATAAATTATATGGATCAAAGATAAATTGGATGATTTTTAGGGTCATTGAGAATCGATTTATAATTTCATGTGATAATAAAATTTTAATTAATCATTCTATTAATCTAGTGCAACACTCTAGATATAGACACATTGATATTAGAAATAATTTCATCAAAGAAAATTTTGAGAATGGGGAGGTGAAAAAATAATCCATTTATATAATGGATAGACATGGTAATATATTTACCAAATCCATGAACAAGTATATATTTAATGGTTTTGAACATAATATGCATGTTAATTCTTTCCCACTCACTTGAGGAACATTAGAAATCCCTAGATTTCTTTGGATTTTTTTTCAAATGGAGATAATGGTACACAACACATTTATATTTCTATTTTAAATATAAATCATATATCATTAAAAAATAGGGATTGGTAAGTGTATGGATTTAATGGGAGAGTATCAAAATAACTTGGAAACAATATTATTATCACTAAGGGAAGGAAATCTCTCAAAAATATTTCTTTATCAATTTGATTGTTTCAGAATATTTTTCATTATCTAAATATATTATTTGATGAATATTTTTATGGTTTTTAGGGTTGAAAAAAATATAAAGGGGGGATTTAATAACCAAACAAATTATTTAAGGCGAATTCTATTTATTTTCAATCATGAGTGAAGATCATTTGAATCCTTTGAGAACATATTTTTAAATGTTTTGGAGTGATTATAGATTCCATGATGATATTTTAAGAATTTTTAAGATTTTTGAAGAAGTTTTTTAATTCTGGGTCGAAGATGAAATTTTTAAAATTTCTTTATAGGTAAAGTAACACATGAATCTATATTATATACATAAGAGAAGTTTGAAACTCTAAATAATAAATGGTATCTCAAACTATAGAGAATATAATTTTTCAAAAGTATTAGAAGCATGATGTAATACGTAAGATTACTAAATATTATTTTTCATATTCACTCCAAGAGTTTTATCCATATATGGGATTACATAAAAATTTTAATATATCTATATAATGGTTTAAAAAACAATTTAAGAGTGGAAATTTACCAAGTCCCAAGCCCCATTGGGATTTGTAAGGGTTTTATTACATGATTTTTAAAGTTTAATATGTGAGGGTTTACAAAGAAAACATAAAATTCAATATTTAAGGGTTTATGAGTAGAAATTTGGAAACTTACAAGATCCTCTTTATGATATCTAAGTGTAAATCTAAATTTCCAATGCATACAAAATTTTAAATGGAACATATGTAACAGTCATCTAAATATTTCAAAGGATATGTAATGTCATTCAATATAATATATAAGAGTAAATAAGTCTTATTTGGAGGTATATAAGACTAAAAATGTGATATATATGATTCACCTAATGTTTTCAAATAATATATAAAATTCCTATGGATGATATGTAAGGGTACCCAATTAGAAAGTGTGAGAATTATGGTAACACAAAATCATATGTTGTTTTAGATCTTTATGTCACGAATATAATGAGATGGTGATTTAGCCATTATTAAATATAATATTAGTGAAAAATTAAATGAGAGGATCATAGCATTATTTTTCAGGGATTTATAATAGAATATTTTAAATATTCATCATAGATTAAAATTGGATATTTTTATAGCCATGATATTTTGAAAAAATTTAAATGGGGAATAAGTCTATCATAATTTAAGGGGATTTTTTCCATATTCAAATTATAGGAATAATATTAATATGATTTAATAATAAAATAAATATGAAGAAGATACTTAAAAATATATAAGAGAAGAAATTGATAATGCATTCCTTTATAGTAATTTATATATCAAAGATATAGGATCCAAGGATATTCTAGAGAGATAATATCCTATACATTACAAAAGAAGAAGAAGAAGAATATAGAGTGAAGTAATTCTCTGTGAAATATATATGCGGTAGAAGTATAAGAATAAGTAATAAGAAAGTGATATTTGAGTAAGGTTGAAATTACTGCTTTATGTCCATGTTCCATGTGTCGAGACACTTGAAATTGAGTATGAATAAGACATCATGTGATTGAATGATCTCAATTATACATTAATAATTATAAAATAAAGAGAAAAATATTTATGTGTATGTAGTGCTGCTAATTATATTTTGGTATTTGAAGATCTTGTATTAAGGAGTATGGTCTTTCATTGTTATTCGAAGACATCCAAGTGTACACTTATGATATTTTTCACATAATAACATAAGGAGAATCCTTAAATACTATAGTGATTTATTATAATCTCATCAAAAATAAAACTATCAAGAGATAAAATTTTTGCAAGTGTGATATGTTCACAAAGGATTAAGGATGATACCTTCTCACTCCTTGTAATTTTTGGGTTAATAATGAAAACTTCACATGTGTTTTTAATCACTACAATTGATTAGTTAAAAAATCAATGTGTCATACTCAATTTTAAAACAATATAGGGTATTCACCACCATTGGGGAAGAACCATGAAAAAATTAAAGTTTTCCTTGCATTTATTTAAAAAAAATTGGCATATAGGTGAGAGTTAGATTTAAAGAAAGTTCAACTAGACTTTAACCAGTCCCAATGTATAAATTCAATGAATAAATTATAAAAAAATATCACTGGTTCACCCAACATTCTCATTGATATGTCACCATTTACCTAGGATATTATTTAGAGGAGGGTGAAATCACATTTCTCTAATAAATAAGACATAAATTAATCAACTCCAAATTCTACTTGAGATATCTTGGTGTATAAAAATTTTTGATTAACCTAGAAATAAAATCAATCCATAAAAATATCAATCATGTGATACCTACTCATTTTCTTATTTTGAGGGGTTATTGAAACATATTTTCAAGAAATTAATTACAAACACTCATCTTCAACAAACACATTAAGAAAATTTAAGTACAAAAATTTATCTAAAATATAAAGATATATTCTAGTCTAAAAAACTCCCTCACTGAATATTTAAATTTAATATAACCAAAAAAATGGAGGCAAAGTGATTTTCATACCATAATATCATCATTTTATTATATTTTTCCAGATTTTTAGATTTTTTTAAAAAATGTCTTTTAGAACCTTTCTCATCTCACCACACCCTCAAGGGACGAACCCCATAATTATTCAACACATCTAGAATTATCAAAAATATACTCTAATAATGTTACATTTAATACCACTTTGAATATTTTTAATGAATAAATAGTTGAATCACTCAATGATAGATAAATTTATATAGTGATATTTTCACAACATTCCATTTTCTAGCCTACGTGCATCACTATTAATTCCCTATACAAAGAAAGATCAACAAATAAATATATAGGAATAAGTTGTCTTATCCTTTACTTATTAATGTGAGAAATAGGGTTTATATTTTATTCTCAGTCAATAAACTCTTTTCCACTCAACTAAAATAATATTATAACATTTGATGCTAGCTCCACCTTTTATTTTTATACTTGATTATCTTTAGGCAGAATTATCTTTCTCCTATTTTCATCCTTCACCATAGATGGAATAAAATTTTTTATATTAATTGGAAAATAACAGTCACTAATTTTTTATTTCTCTATTTTCTTATCCAATTATAACTATGTTGTCCATATATTCATGTATTCCTTAGAAACTTGTTCATATTTCTCCTTCTGTGGAGGCACCATTTTCACAACATCATACTTAGAACATTAACCTAATAGAGAATATCCTTTATTTTTCATGAACTCCATCATTCATTATATCTATTTTATGAATTTTTTAGAATTTTATCTTATCTTATTTCACCTTCCACATCTATTCTTAGTGACATTTATCTTACCCTCTTTAAGAAAACTCTCAAGTTATTCTATTTGAATGACTTCATCCAAACAAATCTGTTTATTTATATCTTGGATTTATTCAATTTATTACATCATATTACTTTATAAAAATTTGAAATTCATGTAATTTTTGAAATTTTCCATGATTTTTATTTTTCTTCAAGAATAGAATCATCTTTTATTTTGTTTATCATTTATTCCAAACTACTTTTTAGGGAAAAAAATTCAACACACTTATTTTGTTTACACCCAAAGTTAGACTCACCTTATATTGCCACTTGTTTATTCATATTGTATGATATTATCCTCTCATAAATATATTAATTGTTATTTTTAGTAACAAACTAAATCTCATCATCATATTGACCACTTCTTTGAAAATCCCATAGAAATTTTCAATACATTTAAATATATTTTTAAAGGATATATTTTTCTTTTTTTAGTGTTCTTTAATTATATTTAGATTGGATCTCATTTAATATTATCCTTATATAATCTCTATAAATTGATATATAATTCCAAAATTAAATTCAATTGTACTAAAATCTCTAATAAAACCAAATTTGGCCAATAATTATTCTTCTCTTACACTTTTTTTCAATCTATCCAACTTTTAAACCTTGTTTTTTTAGATAACACAACACTTCTTTTGAGCTTTTATTGGGGGGAAACTTCTCTTATTATTTCTCACATCTACTCTTTATATAGTGATGGGATTCTTAGAACTTTTTTCACACATATTTTACATGATTTTTAATTATACCATACATTATCCATTGAAACATCGTTAATACAAAAAATAGATTATTAGGATAAGGGTTACATTTTTCTATGAACTTTTAGTTGGTATATTCTTGAATGATTTTAGGAACTTATTACTACTATTATAAGAATTTGTAAAAATAATAATCACATCATAATTATTTATGAAATCACACCTTCTCTCATCATTTTTTATATGCCTCAATTTATTTCATCTTCATATTTCATAGTTCAAACTTTACTTTATAAAATTTCAGGTAAATAATATTTTTCTCACACTCAGATTATATTAACTCTTCTTATCATTCTCTACCTTTCTCCACAATATTTTACTTATGTATTTTATATATTTCTTTTAAATAATTATCAAGATTATTTACCCATTTATCTTTTACCTCCAACTAGACTGAAAATTAATTTTTTATTAGACACTGAATATGAAAAGAGTTGAAGAACCACAAAGAACCCACAAGGGGGACGAATATAATGCATACCAAGGTAATACCATTGAATAAAAACCTTACACTCTAAAAGAAGTGAACCCAAAATATCATAAATAACAAGCTCCTCTTCTGGTTTTTCCATGCGAGCCAGTGAGTTCGCTACAAAATTATCCTCCCTACAATTATGGTGAACCATATTCCTATGATTGGTCACCACAGTGAATCTATGAATCAGGTAAATAAAATCCCATGGCATTGCATAATTCCCATGAATAGTCCTCACCAGAACCTTGGAGTCTGATTCAACCTCAGCTACTTGAAAACCAAGCCTCCTACATATCAAAAGACCATAAATAATAGCATGTGCCTCCACCCCCAAGGTGTTTTCTAGTCCATAGAATGTGTTGAACCCCATGAGGTCTAAACCCCATGAGTCCCAAAGAACCCCACCACCTCTCATAATATTTTCCATAAAGGAACCATCCAAGTTCAGCTTCAAACCACCAAGGGGAGGCTCCTAAAAGAACGAATAGCCATCCACCCTTCCCTATATGAAAGAACTATTGATTAGATTGAAAACTATAAACAAAATCCCCCCCCCCTTCAACAATGATCCCAAATAGATGATAAGAATACTTAACCTCATATAAAGAAACAATAACTAGAATCTGAAACCTAGATGAACTTGGTTGTGAGCCTCCTAGAGAGTCCAAAATATAGAATAAGGGATAAAAATTTGCTATTTACATTCTATGGACCAGTTCTCCAAACCATGAAAATAAGAATCCAAGAACCCATGCAAGAAAGGTTGATCATTGTCAAGTCATGGGTGGGGTTTTAAAATGGACCAGAGGTAAGCTGACCAATTATTCTAAAAAAATAGGTGGTGGGAAGATTCTACCCATGGTTTCTAACAGCCAAAGAATCAAGAATCCAAGGGGATTCCATTCCATTGAATATTCTCTTCTGTCTGAGGCACCTTGTTTCAAATACACCAAATCAGAAATTTCATTTTCATAGTGACCTCATTGCACCACACCTTCAAATACAACTCATCACAGGCATTATCTGCACGAATCATCCTCGAGTAATATCTTCCAACACCTGGATATTATATTTAATGATATTTATAATCTTATATCTCCCACCACTTTCTATATACCATGATTATTTATTTTTCTAATTATTTTATTTAAAAATTAATAATGATTTTTTCTTGGAATTAATAGTTGAGTTAGATTTTTTCACTTTAGAAATTTATTAGCCAATTAATTCTCCATATCATCTACTTCCATCAATTGTCATTATCTTTCATCAAATAGTCCTTTTATGAACACAAAAGAATTTGAGTGGTAAAATAAATTTGAAATTCGTATAAGTAATATTTAACATTAAATTATAGGTCCTAAATTGATTCAATATACTCAACTCTTCATATCTTGAGTAGGAATATACTATAGGATCATTTTCAATAGATATATCATAACAATTACCATTTTCATTATCTTTAAATAGTGATGAATTCTATTTCTAATTTGAAATCATTCCCAACATATTAGACCCTATTTTCTTTCTGTAATTTAGATTTTTGGTTGAAACCTTCATATCTATAATAATAGAGATAGAAACTATATTATTCATCGAATAAAGATTAAATACTTCTTCAAATATATACTTCTTATATATCTGATAAAAACAACTAATAAAATATACTCAATTGGAGGAAACCAAAATTATATCATATGCCACATGAAGTTCTCAATAGATCGTACGGTCACTCTAAGAGGGGGTGATTTAGTGTGAAAATTTTTTCCAATTATTCACTTTATTTATTATCCCATACTATTATTTGAAAATATTCCTTAGTTAAGTTTTATGGATATAATTAGGAATTCCCAATACACAACACATACAATAGATTAAATATGAAATAGTAATTTAAGTTTTAACCCTAATGTGAGAATCTAATCCTTTCTATTTTTTGCTTGATTATAAGAGAGTGATATTAAATATATTACACAATTGAATACAAGTGAAGGGTAGATTAAATCATTTACTCTTTAAATTTAAACTAAAGAAAAGAATAATACATCCTCAAATGATATGAGTTAGTCTAGTCATTATAATATAAGGGAATAATGCATCCACGAAAATCATGATAATAGCTATCTCCCAATAGTTCTACAGTCTACCTATAGGTATTTTTATACTCTATCTTTCTAGTACACAATGGTTCCTCCTTAAAAACTCCTATAAAATATCTACAATATACTTTTTGATTGCATTGTATCAACTGGTGAGTTCTTCTTCCTCATTAACACGTTTTCAACAACCGATACATATTATGGTTTAGTATCCTTCATGTATCCCTTATTATATCAATATTCCTAATGTTACAAAAATTTTTAGGAAGTACATAACAAGACTTTCACATTAAATATTCCAGTGACTTGAAACATAGAAATTAAATAGATAGATATCATATTAGAGTTACTCAACTGACCTTTTTACTTTATACTCTTTAGCTTTTATGATATAGGGTTATCATAGGGAGGGACATTGTATCCTTATTCTCCTTCCACTTTGTTCTTATTACTTATCTTTTTATTCTTACTTGATGCATAGTATACACTCTCTCAAGAATATCAAAATCTCATATCACTTTGATACAAATAGTTATCTCAAGGATTAGAGTATCAATAATATTCACATTCTCTTTCTTCAATACTCAAGATATTCAATATTAGTTATAAGTATTGTGTTTCTCCTCATTATTTTATTCTCTTATCCTTTTTTGTCTTTAAAATTCATCTAAATGTTATATCAATATTTGAATATGAAAATCCACCCCTTTAATTTAGGCAACATGATCTTATCAATAATTCTCAATCTTTAAATATTCTATAATAAAGACCAGATATTTATTTCTAACTTATCGTATCTATCATGATTCTCATAGTATCCATTGATTCTTCATCAAAAAAATCATAAGATATACTTTATCATTACTTTATGTCTATATAAATATATATATAGAAACCCTCACATTGTGATACTTCACTTTATGATGTGGAAACTCTCATTAAAACTCAACATTATTCTTCAATTATCACCTTATATATTCTTATATAAAATCATGGTTCTTCAAAGAATAATAATTTTTTAATTTGAAGTATCGTACTAAATCATCATATTTTGATTACCAAAATACTTACATTTTATTTATTGGTAAACACTTAATTTTTATCCATAGAGATCTCAATAAATTTTATATTTTCACTATACATTTGAATTTACCCTTATGTATCATTGTGAGCCTTGAATACATTTCTAAATTTCCCATGAGAAATCCTTATTTAAGGATTTTCTATACATATATATTGTCTTAAAGACCCTTGTGTAATTATATAATGTTTTTTTCTTTTATACAATTCTATATACTCTCTTGAAAATATCTTACATATTCTCTAATAAACTCTTACATATTAGAAAAAGATTTTCCTTTTTTCTCATTTTAATGTGAAACGAAACAAATATCTTATGAATGCTCTGGTATATATTATGAATCATAGTGCATACACCAGCTGTAGATATTACTATATGAACTAAATATATCTATGTATCTATGTAAGTTTTTTCCCTCGTCTCATTTTAGTATACACTCAACACGATATATTTTGTGTTAATTAAAGTATCTTACATACAACATAAGATTTTTTTGTCTATAAATTTCTGTATGCGCCTGAGAAAATATATTATATATTCTCATAACATATCATACGTATAAAAATAAGATACTAATTTTATTAATTTTCATACCCAACTTAGGGTTCTTCTTAGGTACTAGGATGAGGATCCCTTATATAAGGTTTATTCCTTTTCTAATTTCTATAACATGATTGGTATTAAAAATATTATTACAAATAAAAAAATAAAAAAAGTATGAATCATGGTGTTATCCAAATATTTTCTAATTTTTCTATTCTGATGGAAACCCAAATTTATTATTTATAAAATTACAGCTTTTTTAAATCATCATTGAATCTCTTTGAACTATCTCAAGGTATCTATAACTCATAACTTCTTTAAATATTATTAATCATAGGATACTTAGATTATGAACTTATAAATTTACTTTTTTAAGATGCTGATGCCATGTCCAAAACTAAGGCACTGAAATATATCAAAATTAAAACATACAAAAGTCGAAAGGTGGGGATTTTATTACAATCATTCAGGTAAATAGGGGTAATATCAGCAGGAAGATTCTTCATGTACATACTATAGCTGCTGACACCCTTTATTAATGAAACTGTCCTCCACCTAATTCACCTCTCTATAGGTTTACTTAATGATATGACTGAGTCCCGATAGATATTTTTGGAAGATGATCCATTTAGTAGTGAGGGTCCATGCAAGGTGATATGTCCCATGTCTAAGAGCCAGAACGACGGTTTTTGAATCAATTTTTATCCAAAAATTGTTATATAATTTATTCCTTATCAAATAAAATGCGTTAAGGATGTTTTACATCTCTTCTTAAAGGGAGGAGGCATGACCACATGAACCATAGAAGCATCTAATAATTTCCTCATTGTGATTTCTGAACATGACTCCATATCCAATAGTCCTTGGGTTTCCTTTTAAAGCACCATCCACATTAATTTTTATCCATCCAGGAATAGGTGGTTTCTAGAATACTTATAATAAGCCTCTTGTCGGGTTGTATCTTCCTTTGATCCCAATATATCTCAGGATACAGAAATCCTTGAGTGAATCGTTGCAAGTCCCTGTTTGCGTTATTCCAGCCTCCTTGATCGCAGTGTGGATTTTTATTTGATCTGCACAAAAATTAAAGGTATTACTTTTGTACATAATTGAATTTATTTCATAAAAAATAAGATGAATCAATTCCTCCATATTAGTAATGAAGATCTGATGAATTTGGGGAGAGGCATCTATAGTAGTGCATCTTTGAAGATGTAATCTGATAGAGTCCAAACCTATCCATCTGACATCAAAAATTTCAACAATGTATTTCCATATAGCAGAAGCAGTAGAACAGGATAAAAATAGGTGACATGTATTCCCTCTATGTTTATTACATATGCACCATTTAGAAAAAAGTTGTATACCACACATCTAAAGATTGAAATCTGTAGGAATCCTGTTGTGCGAAATTCTCCAAACTAGGGTGAGTCTGGAGTGTCTAATCTAGTTTTTGTTGAAATTATTTAACTAGGAAAAATTATTATTATTGGTAGTGAAATTATGACTATAGTACATTTTATAGGTTATCACACCATTATTATATGGTTCCCAAACTAATAAATCATTAGTGTTAACAAAAGAGTAGTTGTTGATAATAAAAGAGATTTCATCTGGTAGATCCCAATCAAGAGAGTTCACACAATCATTGATGGTGATGTTAGAAATTGTGGACAAAGGTATGGGGTATATCATGTTATAGAGAGGTATTCCATTCCATTTATATAACCAAAAGATAAGAGAATATTTCCTATTGACTATCCATTGAGAGTTTGACAAGATTATTGAAAAACTGTGTTTTATGGAATTCCATATTTATGAGTCCATATAAGTGTGATTACCTTACCTAAGGTTATTATAAAATTTACCACGAAGAAATCATAAGTCTGATAGTTTTTGTTCATAATATTCTAGGAAAGTATAGCTTTAAGGGACTCATTTAAATGATTGAGGTTCTTAATGCCAAGCCCCCCATTATCTATGGGAGTGCAACATGTTTTCTAGGAAATAGTGACAAGTTTTATTTCAAGAGTTCTTCCGCTCCAGACAAAAAAATTTGTTCTTCTATTTATACTTTTAAGTAAATAAGAGGTCCATTTTACACCATCATATAGTATACCATTTTTGAAACAATATTGTGTTTGAAAAGACAAATTAAACCTTCCATCGATAGAGTTTTGCCTTTCTAGGAGGATAGTTGGTTACTAATCTGATCAAATATGTTTAGGAAGTAAGTTTTTTTGGGATTTCCCCAGAATATGGGTACCCCAAGATAGTTAAAATGGAAGAATCCATATTTTATCCCCATTTCATTTATCACATCAATTTTTCTGGTGGCTGGAAAATGTTTACAAAAGAAGATGGAAGACTTGCTCCAATTTATGTATTGACCAAAGACATCTTTTAGTGGGAGAAGACATCCTTGAGTTTTTAAATATTTTTCTTATCTCCTTGAGGGAATAAAATTATATCATCATAATATAAAAGATTAGAGGGAGTAGTTATATTTCTAGAGGAAAAATGGGCTTTATTGTACCCTGATTAATCAAATCAGTGATGAGTCTACTGATGTACTCTTCAGTAATTAAAAAAGGATGGAAGAAATGGGGTCACCTTGTCTAAAACCCGTTGTAAAAGTGAAATATCCCTTTGGTGAACCATTTATTAGAACATTAATGTGATCAGAGTTAAAAATATTTTTTATTTTTTTTACAATATTATCATTAAATCCAATGCTATAAATAATTTTGAAGATGAAATTCCAATCAATGGTATCAAAATATTCCATAATATAGATCTTTATGGCAATGCTTCCCCCTCTTTGATTCTTTTTCAATAGTTTAATACTTTCATAGGAAATGAATATAAAATATTAGATATACCTCCCGTTAAGGAAACCAAATTGGTTCCAAGATATAATTTTGTTGGTAATAGGGGTCATTATCATAGCTAATAACTTGGAAATAATTTTATACATAGTTTTAATAAGGGAAATTAGCCTAAAAAGATGTATTTCAGAAGTATTGTCCACTTTAGGAATGAGGGTAATAAATTGAGCATTAATACCACAAGGGGGAAGCCATTATTGAAAAATCATCTACCAAGGTGACAAATATCATTGCCAAAAATGTCCCAATGATGTTGGAAAAATTCATTAGGGAAGCCATCAGGTCCAGGGTAATTATCATGATTTAAATTACAAACCACCTCTTTAATTTCATGGTCATTTGAAATACTATTCAAGAGTTCATTATCATTATCCCCTACTAGGAGTAGAATGATGTTAGGCTTGATATCCTTATTCTGAGTAGGACCATAAAAAATTATACTAAAGTAGGTAGTGACATGATTGGACAATGTATCTTCATTATCCATGGTATTATCCTCATACTTAAGTAAATAAAGAGGTCTACTGGCATTTCTATCCCTTTGTAGAGTGTTAAAGAATTTATTATTTCTATCTCCATCTTTAAGATAGTTAATTTTAATAGTTTGTCTCCTGAGATTGTATTTCATGGCCAGAAGAGAGTTAAGTTTATTTCTAATCTCTATTTCTTGAGTTGGATCCATAGTAAAATCATTATGGGTTAAATCAGTTTGAATTTGGTTAAGGTCGTCTTCTATGGATTTAATTTCATTATCAGTTTGTTGGACTCTATCTTTTCACATGAGCTTTAATTTTTATTTTAGGAGTTTTAGATTTGTAATTCAAGAAAGGGAATCATTTGAGTTAATTGAATTCCATGTATATTTGATAGTTTTATTCTAATCTGTAATAGTGTTCTATGCAATATTGAATCTAAATGAAATAATAGGCTTATTATATTTGGTTCTAAGGCTCACCAAAATTTGATGATGATCAAAATTTATCTTAGGAAAAGTAATACTGGAGATGGTATTCCATTTATCAAGATCTTGGAAATTTGTGAAGGCTCTATCTAGCTTACTTGATAATACTTTGTTATGGTGTTTTCTATATCAAGTGTATTTTTCACCAACAAGACTAATATCCAATAGGTTGTTAACATCAATACATATCTTAAAATCCTTATTGGAGATATTTTATTATAAGTGTCATAGATTATATTATACTATCCCTAACTTCCAATCACCTCTACATAGGTAATATATAATATTAAAAACATTCCAATCTTAACTTAAGTAATTTCAGCTTTCACACAAAAGTTTATATATGAAACAAATGTTCTAGTAGTTTACTCATTCTAAGTACTTTATTATTCCAAATGTACATCTAAATCTATCTGTTATCTTCTAGATTCTATTTAGAAAAACATATTCCAATCATGAATAAACTTTTGAAATTACTTTTGGGAAATCATTAATGTATATATATATTAAAGATAGTGATTCTAGAATTCATCTCCGAGTATGCCTGCATCATTATGGATTCTTTTATAAGTGTATCTTCTATATGTATAACTTCCTGATACAATTTCTGGAATCACTTTTCCACCATATTAAATCCTTCAAAATCACCTAATTGTGGATTTATTCTCACAAAAATCAATATAAATATTCAATATAAAATTCTCTCAACCTTCAATGACACTTTTAATTGATTCACAAAAAATCATAGATCAAGAATCATAAAATATATAAGATAATTTCAAAACACCAAGAAGCATATCAAGTAAAATCACTTTCAAAAAAAGGAATGGATATCAATCAACTTGTGTATTGGTAAAAAACTTTAACACACATGATTTAAAGGAACTCAATTTTGTATCTCATCATTCAACCACATCATTCATTAGTCTCTTTCTCCATCACACAATACATATTTCCAGTTATCTTACTCGTTAACAACAATTTCAATAACCACAATCTATTGGTATCTTCACTGATCACTTCAAAACTCTTGTAATGTGGATGAGGAGGTTAAGGTTTTCTCAAGAGGTTATGCCTTTCTATTTCTATATTTTTATTGGTTTTTATCATGTATAACATCCTGACTTGGGAGCCACTAAAGTGGTGCCTTGAGTCATTTATCTATGTCTCCTCAAGCACGCCTCCCCATACCCCATAAGTTTCTAGCTAGAAGTGAGGGTCGAAAGATGGTGTATTGGGGAGACTAAAACCTCATTATCAGAGTAGAAAAATGGTAATAATATAATCAACAATAGAAATAACATAGATAATTGAGTAGTAGATGATAAGAACAACTGAAAATTTATAATAAATTAAAGAATTAACATGTATCAAAATGTTATGACATAAATAATGATAGTTAATTCATCATGTGTACATACAAAGGATAGATAAATAAATAAATTTACTCTTCCATTATATTTGATAGCATCATGAGAACCATATTTGTCCTCTACTCACATATTCCATCCTAGTCTGTAGTGATATATGTAAGAAAACACAATCTAATGAACCTAAACCTACAACCAAGTGGAATGTTTAGGTACCAAACAACAGCTCGAATAGGTTGTGAGATATAATCAGTAGGCCACCACCAACAGTGTCAAAAAAAATCATGTATGTGCATGTAAAATAAAGCTTTGTGAAGGTATATCAAAAGCAAAGTTGTGCAGTAAATGAAAAATAAAACCTAATGGTTTAAGTTCTCAAGGACTCCTGGAAGACCATACCTGTTTTGGCCTATAATTTAAATGTATCTAGAAAAATAAAATCATGTGAAAGATTGTAATAAAATCCCATCCTTTAGACTCATGTAAGATTTTTTTTTAATAAATCATTTTTTCATTGACCTTTTGGTCAATGATCCACTTTCAAAAAAAAATATCAACACAGATATACATGCACCGGTGAGGACCCATGGTTTAGCAACCAATAATCCAAATAATAATAATATAATAATTTTCACTTTTTAATAAGGTACATCATACCCAATGATCTAATATGAATGATAATAAGGGATTTCATGCGCAAGGAATCCATGCTCATTAATCATAATGTAAGGGATTCCATGCCCTGGGATGTCATTCCCATGAATCAAAATGTAAGGGATGTCATGCTTATGGATTCCATGCCTAAGTAACATAATGTAAGGTATGCCATTCCAGTAAATAAAAATATAAGGGATTCCATTCTCATGGAATCCATACCCAGGGATCATTATGTAAGGGACTCTATGCCCAAGAATATTAAGGGTCAACATGAAAATTAAAAACTACCATTTCTAATTTTACTATTCAACTAGACTATTTCCTTTATGAAATATAAAAATTCCATATGAAACACCCGAACAATAATATAATTAACTTAATTTTTCCATAAAATTCAAGAATTAAAATTTAATATAAAAGTACATGCCATTAAACAATTTCTTATAACACATTAAATCTTCCTCCAATAATCATATTGATCACAATTAATAAGGGTCCAACTTTAAATAGTATAACACCTACCCTTTGTCAGGTTCATCTAGTCTTTCCCTCTAAATAATTAAACCAAAGTAATTTAGAAGGGTGTCTAGTTACACAAGGGACATGGCCATCATAAGAATTTTATTTTGGGTGTCTTACATCTCATTACCACCCCTTTTATTTGAAGAGAATACCTCATATTTTTACATGATCCTAGTATGGATATTTTCTTGAGATCAATTAAACCAATTCATTTTAACTTCATTAGACGGTTCTTATTTATAGTCCAACCCAAACACACTTAGTGGTGTTTTAGATAGTTATTTTCATTCATTATAAAGTTAATGTGAGTGATATACCCATGGGGTAGTCCAAATTTAGGAATTAACCTCTAAAATGTCAAAGAGACTCCAAAGGGATCTATATGGAAGGCTATGAAATTAAAATTAAGAGTTATGTGATTTAGGAGCGATTCTTGGAAAATCCATAATGCGTAACAATGGAAGTATTTTAAAAACAATGAAACATTAAGGGAAATCATATAGAAAACTTTCCTTGTTATAATTATGGTCCACTTGTCCAATATTAGGCTTTTATTTGTGCTGGAATGAGAGAAATTAGAAAATTTTACAAATGCACTAAAAATTGGGTGAATTAGATTGCATGGAGATAGTAGAAAAAATAGAAAGATAAATTGAAAAGGAAATTAAGATGATTATTAGAATTATCGAGAGGATTAAAATTCATCTGAAGGTGATGAAGGAAAACAATAATGGAGAAACAACCATGGGAAGAGTAGAGGAAGGAGGATCACATAGGAGTGCCTCCTGCCCGAAAGGAAGAATAAAGTGGGGTAAACCCCATTTAATGGGTAAGGGGAAAAACTAAATTTTCCCCCATTTTAATGAGGTGAACATTTAGCCCATATAGTTTAGATAAATTTTTTCCAACCATGAATATCACGCTACCTAAGAGACATACCTTTCATAGTTCATTCGTATGATTTGGGCTAACCATGCGCTAACCATGTGGTGCTACTAGTTAAGTGGTACTAACCATGAGGGCTAGGCGCACGGTTTGGGAAACCATGCGAACCCCATCTTCTTACCAATAAAATTTTATTTACAAATCCCACATAGTCTTGTTCCCTCCATTGTATGGTTTAAAAAACCATGTGACACTCTTTAAAAGGCCACATGGTTTCTCCTTGGGGCCATATGGTTTTAACAAACCATGTAACCATGTTTGTTTATCCTAGGAAGTGAGTTTTTAGATCCCAACACTTCCAAAAATTATCTAAACTTCTGATACACCTCTCAATTATTAAATAAAATCTAAAAACAACACTTTTATGGGTTCCAAATCTTGGATTTATATTCTGATACTTGGTTAAAAATTAGGCCCACACACTCAATGGAAAAACTCAAATTCCTTTGAAATTTTCAGTGCGTACAAAATGTGGGACCTTAAATTCTCCCCACCTTAATATTTCTAATCCCAAATTAGCCTTTAGGAATCATGAAATATCACCTAAACTACTTGGATCAATAATTGTCTACTGAAATGGCCGAATTATGTTTCTAAACACATAACGCACTGCAAAGAGTCATTTAATGCATAAAGAAGTTAAACCACCAAACCCAATACAACAATCATAAACCAGAATAAACATAAAATGATAGTTACTTGATCTTATCTACCCTGATACATGATCACTTCATCATATATTTTATCAACCATCCTATAGCAATACCCACTATAGGTTCAATATTTCTCACTCCCAATTCTAAGTCATGGTGCTACCACCCTCAGAGTTTCCTACTTATGGACGTCCTTAGCATTTTAGAGATACTCTAAGAAAATTTATCCAATTATATGTGAGGAAAATACCATTGGTCCTCAAATTCATCAAAATGGTTAAACTCCAATCGACCAAGATGAAACTTCTCACACTATATTTTCCATGAAAATAATTGATAGACCATTTAAGATTCATCTCTCTCTTCCAAACAGCATGCCCGATGCGATTTATTCACCAACCAAATCCATTTATTTGAGAGAAAACAAGTTGAATATCCTTTATTCTACTATATCTAAAACACTAAAATCTTGCGGCTAAAGCATCACCAAACTAGATTTAGAAGCTTTGTCCCATGGTGCACTAATATTTTTTCATGCTTGCTCACCAAAGACCGTACCCTATATCTAGTGACATCTCATGGTCGAACCATCACCTAAATGATATCATTGTGCTTTATCACTAGCATCAAAACTATTCAGATCCAACATACATGGATCGTTATAAGGTATTTTAGTCTTAAATCCCACATCCTGATTCCACCAGAACAATAATCAAACCCATACTTGGAATTTACAGATGATTCTCGTCATACCTTGTATCATTAATTAAATATAATACAAGAGCCAAAATGACCATCCAATGACTAGCCTTAATATTTTACAAACCTTCTCACATGATGGTCCTTCCATAAAACTAGAAGGTCCTTCAATTTTAAACATTTACCTTTTTGTATAGTTAATGTTGTCACAGTATAATTGGGTTGATATCAAGATAGGGGTCATGGTCATCTCTAAACTAGGAGTATGCCAAGACAAGATCAAGGATTACTGTCGATAAGAATATATATATCTCTTGGTCCATGATCCATGTTTATTTTATTTAAATTAACCCTTGACACCACATATATTGACAATGTGTGTCTAGATCCAACTACAGTTTAACCATATCGAATAGTGGAACCAACTGCTTATAAGTGAACTTGAGTAGGTTTACTCTTAGATGCATGTGTGATGTTTATATGGAGTCATGTTCATGCACATATTTAGAATTTATCATAAAATAAAAAACTAAAATTGATCAGTAGTTTTATTTCACTTAATAATTTTTCTCAACAACATCCTAAATTTTAAAGACAACACAACTTATGGTTATATCCCAATGCTACAACAATTGTAATGAGATCTTAACACCCATATCACTATACTCTGATATGAACTGTGAATGGATCCTTTAGTTACTCATGACTCCTTCCAAGAAACCATGAAACCACACAATTTAGAGTATGAAATAAATTTTTTTCTCAAACTACATGTAACACACCACTTCCTAACTCGAAGGGCACCACGTATAACAACATGTTCCACTATGATATCAAAATATTTTAATGGCAGTTAAATAATCTTGGTATGAAATATCATACATATGGATCATATTAGAGCTGTGTTATCCATACAACTCTTAAAAGGATAATGACTCTTAATTCATTCATCTTTAACGAAGAATGTTCACACAACCAATAAAATGGATAACAATGCATGTGGAATGTATAACCACTTGAACTAGATCATTTCATGACACAAATGACTCAAAAACTATATCAACTATCACATGACCACCCACCTTACTTTTGTGTATTTAAATAAATTTATAGTCCTACTCGACTCAAACAGCACCCAAACAAAACCTCTTTTCTGAAACTATACATAAGTATTTATCAAAGCCTTTATTATTGGAGGATGCTACCTCTATCCGGATAGCCCCTTACCAAAACATAAAAAATAAAATTTTAAATTATATTCATGAATAGGATGGAATCTAGGCCCTACAACCCATTATTTAGGTTCAATTCAACCTAAGAAGAAGTCATAGAAGCCTATGGGAAACACTCGTATTCCCGTTCTAAGGAAGAAATCTAGGAAAGATTTAAACTACCCTTACATGAGGGTCAAAACTAGGAACATCAAATTAAGGTTTATTTTAATCCATTAAATTAATTCACATTTGATCTTAAACCTTTAAAAGGATTAGTTTTACAAACATAAATTAATAGTTATAATAAAAAAGTTTTTGGTACTTTATTTAACTAACACCTCAAGGAAAAATAGGAAAGTTATATCGAACATCCTTTTAAGCATTATTTATTTAGCTGAAATCCTATCAAAATTTTGGTGGTTTATCTTATAAATCCCTTTTATCCATTTTATTCACCCATAAATGTCTCATAATTTGGATTAGTTAAAGAAAATATCAATTTTTAAACAATATAGGAAAACACTCTTTAGGTTGTAATTGGAATTATAATTAATGTAAGCATTACAATAATAAATATCAAAAGAAGATAAAAGTTATTTAACCATTTTAAGGGGGTAGGTTTAGTAAGGTTATAAAATAAATTTATACATAACCAGTATATGTGGTTGTTGAAACTTTAAATAATCATCCCACATGGCATGAATATACCCCCATGGGGTTAAGTGTTAAGGAAGATAAAGAATAATGGTGACCTACTGGGGTCCCATCAAGAAAATATAGCTTCAGTTAGATGGGTATAAATTCCCAATTTATGGATTCAATTCTCAATAAATTATAATTTGTATATCATATAAATATATCCCAATAATAGTTAGTTTCAATTAAGATTTATACATACCCTTAATGGGTTCATCACATAAGCATTCCATATTAAAACTGGCCTACTTGGGACATGTCCAGTATATCTCATTAGTAGCATACCCCAAAAAACCTACTTAGTTCCTGTTATACATTTTAAGAATTTAGTCATATTAGTCTCCATTCCCAAGTAATAAAGGTACAAACCTATGAATTCACAGTTTACCCTTTATTTAAAAGCATTTATTTTCTATATGAAATTAAATTCATCATTTACATATATATACATCTTAGTACAATTAGATGAATCTTAGATACCAAATTATAAAGGTACTTGGATTTATAAATTACAATTGGAATTCATGCAACTATAACCAGGATTTTACCTTTGGTGTGAAAATATATCAAGTTCATATGTATAATGGTTTGATTATATGGATTACCCTACAAAATTTATAAAGGTCCATACACATTATAAATTTTTATTAGACCCCATTTAATCATATATGTAAATTTTTCATCCCATGAAACCAATGGTACTTGGTTCAAACATGTCATGATTACTTAATTAAGGAACCACCATCAAGCTATACAAGAAAATTCCGTTTAGGTTGGAGTAGACACATTAAGAACCAATTTCCTTATCTTAATATAAAAAGGTATGATACCACATAAGTCAAAAATTATAGGCAAGTAAGTAGTAAATCAAAGAATCATATATATATATATATCTAGCTAGGCATTCTAAATAATTACCTAAGCATGGTATACAACAACATTTCACATAACCAACCAATCAAGCAATGAAATCTACATGGAATGACATATGCAGAGCATTCAGATTTCTAAGTGCCTATATTGATTCATGTAAAACACTTACTTTCTATACTAGTCTAAGGGGAAAGATACCATAAATCAATAAACATAAAAAGTACAATACTCACCCAAGTTGAAATAACAATCAACTATAATAGAAAACATCATGAAAATTAGTCCCATCCTAGAAAATTGTATCATTCCTTTATGAATGGGTTAGACATACCCAAACACAATCCATTTACCAAGTTCCAACACATTCCTAGTCACATCTATACCATACCAAAATAGTAATGAAAAAGGAAAAGACCCTATGATGCCACTTTGAAACATCCTGAATAGAGATCCACTGAAATGGATCCCCGAGCTAGTTCACTATATGGCCTCAAGGATGACTCTCTATATGTCGGAGGAAGTTGACTAGTAGGTAGGGTGTAAAGGTGGTATAGTGGGGATATTATACCCTCATGATCAAAGTAGAACAATGGTAAAACGATAATCAATAACAAAAAAAACATAAATAACTGCGCAGTAGAAGACAATAATAACTGATAATTTATAATAAATGAGATAATAAACATGCATCAAAATACTATGACATAAATTTTGGTAGGAAATGAATCAGGCATAAATATATAGTATAGATAAATAAATAGACTCCTCATATATCTTTGATAGCATCCTGAGAGCCATCTTGGTCCTCTAATCCCGTATTTTATCCTAGCCTGGAACGATGGTAGTTAGAAATCCAAATCCAATGAAACTAAACCTACAACAAAGAGGTCTATTCAGGTACAAAATAGCATACTGAATAGGGTGACATATTCTTAGTAGGCCACCACCAATAGTTTATAAAGGAATCTATTCATTGGATATGAAATAAAGTTATGTATAGGTATATCAAAAATAAATTTGTGTAGTAAATTTAAATGAAAACATGTTGGCTCAAGTTCATTGAGGGCACCTAGTTGACCATACCAACTTCTACCTAAATTATAAATATCTTTGAACAGGTTTTATCATGTATATAGGAATATGCACAAATAATAATATCTTCATAGATATAAATGCACTGGTGAAAACCCATGTCTTAGTGATCAGGCATCCACATAATAATATTATAATAACTTCACATTTAAAATAATAGAAATCATTCCCAACAAACTTAGATGAATGATAATAAGGGACACTATTCCAAGGGATTTCATGCCTATGAAACCTAATATAAGGGACGCCATGCTTAGGTATCTCCTAACTTTGAATCATAGTGTAAGGGACTCCATTCCCATGGAATTCATGCCCGAGTATCATAATTTAAGGGATCTCGTAACCTTGGATGACATTCCTATGTATCATAATATAAATAATTCAATGCACAGGGACTTCATACTAGGGAATCATAATATAAGGGATGTCAATCCTAAGAATATTAAGGGTCTCTATGCTCATGAAAAATAATAATTTCTAATTTAACTATGAAATCAGTCCATTTCCTTAATGACATATAAAAAGGCCAAATGAAACACATATTCCATAATATAATTCACTTAATTAATTCATTAACATCATGAAGTAAAAGGGAATAAAAAGGGAATTCCATTAAACAATTTATTACAACAAATTTAATCTTCCTCCAATATTCACATTGATCAAAATTAATAAGGGGATATGTTTTAATAGCATAACACTTCCCCTTTTTCAAATTTATATAGTCATTCCTTCTAAATAATTAAAGTGACACACCTTATAAGGGTGTTTGGTTACCTAAGAAACATAGTCTTCCTAAGAATTTGATTATATGATTCTTACATATCATTCCCACCCCTTATATTTCAAGGGAACACCTCATAATTTAACACTATCCTAGTTTGAATATATTACCAAGATCAATTCAACCAATTCATTTTAACATCATTTTACAGCTCTTATTTAATGTCTAATCCAAATAGACTTAGTGGTATTTTGGATAATTACATGCATTCATCATCAAAGGATTGAAAGTTTTATACCCTATGAGTAGTCTGAATTAAGTTCTTAACCACTAACAATTTCAAAGGGCCTCATAAGGGATATATATGGTAGGACAAGCAACTAAATTTAAGAGTTACATGATTTAGGAGAGATGCTTAGAAAATACAGTTCATGGTACAAATGTAATATTTTAAAAATAATGAAACTTTAAGGGAAAATAAAATATCCCAGATTCCTCATGAAAAGGATGGTTCAATCTTCCTATATTAGGATTTTATTCAATCTAAAGAAAGATAAATCAAAATATATTACAAACACCCTAAAATTGGGTGAATTAGCTCACAAGGAGATTGCATCGAACATGGAAAGATAAATTTGAAAATAAAGTAATAGAATAATTAGAAATACCTAGAGGATTAAAAACATATAAAGGTGATAAAATTAGACCAAGAATAAAGTAGTACCCGCATAGGGAGTAGGAGAGGATGGAGGAGCACGCCGGAGGGCCTCTTACCCAAAAGGGATAAGAAAATGGGGTAAACCCCATGTAAGGTTGGAGAGGGAAAAAAGAAATATTTTCATTTTTAATGAGGAGTCAGGTTATTCCATATAGTTTTTCTAAATTGGTGCCAACTATGTAGCTCACACTTCCCAGGATCCATATACCGTGACTGCACAGTTTTGGCTAATTGTGCGCTAATCATGTAGTGTTACCAGTTAAGTAGCACTAACTTTCTGGTATAGGAACATAGATTGGAAAATCATGTGCATCCCATGCACCAACCTCATAAAATTTCTATAAACATTATATAATGTCATTAAACCCTCCTTTCATGGTTTAAAAAACCAGGTGACACCCATTATAGGGCCTCACATTTTCTCCAAGGAGGCTGCATGGCTTAAAAAATTATATTCCCCTATATATTTCTCCCAGAAAGTGATTTTTTGAATCCCAATGCATCTAAAACTCATCAAAACATTAAATTCACCTATAAAACCTTAAAATATATCCAAAAAACTTTTAAGTGTTCCAACTCTCATATTTACATTCTAAGTCTCGGTTTAAGATTTGGCTCATCTGCCCAATGGAAAAATTCTAATTCCTTTGAAATTTTCAATGGTTTCAAAACATGAAATCCTAAATCATAGGGTATGGATATAAAACAATAATTTAAAATTAATCTTTAGTAATATATACTTTTTATTATAGAGGATTCAGACACCAGATTTTAAGTGTTGTGATCTTGAGCTATTTAGGTGGTTTTTGTTATTTCCAAATTTGGTTGTTAGTAACTTTCATGAAGGAGTCATGAAAACCAAACTAGGGTGTCTTTGATGGTGGATATAAACCAAGTAGAGATCAATATCTTCATATAGAGTTACCATAATGTTTTTCATAAAGGTTATAAAAGATGGGTCATGTGGATTTGTTCCATTAGATGGACACACTAGTGTAGGTATCCTATTGGTTAGAGATAATATAGATACTGATGTAGGTCCCAAACTCATTGAAAAATAATTGTGAAATGTTGATTGGTAGTTTTTTCCATGTATGGGTTGTTCCAATACGGAAACCATCAAAAACACTCTCTAACTATGGGGTGTGAAACGCACCCACTAAGATAAATCTTGGTAACAATCCTTTTTGAGAAGGTTGGAAGAGGTTTATGTATTCAATTCATCCCATATAGTAGGATAACCTTTATATAAGAAAACAAAATGGTGTAAAGCCATGTAAAGACTCTAATATAGAGGGAATGTGTTTATATTAAGTTTTATCTTTAAGATTAACTAGAAATTATAGCTTTGGTGATGAAAGAAAATGATCCTTTCCTAGGTGGTTTGGTATTGAGTTCACTTAGTGATCAAACTTAAAAAGATCAAGGAGTGTGTGTGAGGTTGGATTGTTTTATACACATTTTTTTGGATATATTCCGTTATTATTATCTCTAATTGTTACTTTTTTAGGGAAAAAAGGCATAAAGATAGGAAGGATATAGCAATCCATATTTTTCTTGATTGAGATCATAGTTTAATTCTAATTTTTGGGGTTCTAATAACATCCTATGGGTAAAATAATAAATTTACCCAATAATGAGACATGATAAAAATTCATTGATGGATCTCTTTCTCTAGAGGTGTGATGTTTACCCCCAAGATTAATTTTGGCGAGTTTCCAAACTTGGTGAATTTTATGGGATATTTAATTTTTTAATTTAAAAAATATTTATTCTATGAGAATACATATAAATATCTCCTAAACAAGGAATCATATCTAAATTAAAAAACCATTTCTATGTCTTGAATAGAGGTTTTACCCCAGGGGTAGGATAATCATAGTTTCTATATTAGGACCCAAGGATAGAATGTCGTAGGTGTGCCATGAAATGAATAAATTAATTATTAAACAGTTAATTTAAGGCATATTTTACCTAGTTTGAACCTAAAAAATTCATCCTTATAATTTATCCCTAAAGTTGGTCCCATTTGTATTCACCACAAACCCTATATTGAGAAAGAAGTGAGGGAATAGATCTTTGTGGAACTGATATCATATCAATGGAATGGGTCACGATACAAGATGATATAAATGACTGTATCACATAGATATAATGAATATATAAATTTAAAGTGATCTAACATTGAATTAGGTATTTTTATTTTTATTTTTTTTTTATTCATCATAATTTTTTTGTAATTTTTTTCTTAATTTTAAGTTCACAATTTCATGGGATTATAAAATTATATTCTTTTATTTTACTAGAGGTTCATGATTTCTTTTGTGTTATTCATCATTTGTGAATCAATGCAAAGTGATAAATATTTAGACCCTTACATAACCACCAATAATTTTTATTTTATGATTTATCTTCCCATTCTTTCATGTTTCATCATCTTTTCACCATCAACTTTTTCCATCGCTAACGGTTCGAGGAAAAATGGCATGGGTTATTGAATAATCAAAATCAGAGTTCAAAAGCATCCAATTTTAACATGGAATGAAATATCAATGTATTTAGGATTTTTAATAGGTGATAATGGATTATTTAGCTATGTGGGGTGTAGGTCCTTTAATTTCATTAATGTGTGAAGGAACTCATGGATAGTGTGAATCTATTTTCAAGTATTTTTTAAATAATGAGAAACTGAAGAATGGTATCATAATTGTAAGGGGTTGTTTTAGATCAAGGAAGATAATTCATACATGATCATAGGTTAAATAGTAGGCAATGACATAATTTAGAGTGATTTAAAAAGATTCAAGTCAAATACACTTTTACAAGATGTGTACTTTTGACCAACATATAGTGTATCATCCACGATATTGTGGCTATGGTTTTAAGGAATTTATGTATCATGGGATTTTTGGGAGGTGAAGTCTACATCAGTTCACTAGAATTTTATCCATATGATTCTGGTCACCAGAATTATGATCATTGAAAGTTAGAGTGGAATGATGTTCAGACTACAATATTTGGTCTTCTTAGGGAGAAACATGATCCTCATAAGTTAACATATTCAGATGATGTTGTGGTGAAGCGCTCGAGATCCAAAAGTTCTGAAAAGTTAATGGGTCACCAGTTTGGTAATCAAAATTAGGTGGTCATGTTCAATGATCAATGGTTTCAAGGGAGTGGATGTTCTATTTTAACCAAATTATGGTTAGTATAAGTGGGACCTTACTGTAATGTGGAAATTGACCAAAAATTAAAAAAACATGTGTTGAACAAGATATTAAGGAGAGTGGAAGATGTTTTATAGAATAATTTTACTTTGTGATCATGTGTTATAATATCTTGTATCTTCCAATTATAATAGAAAATAAAGTAATATTGTTTCTCCCATGCATGTAGAGCTCATTATCTGGAGCATGTTAAAAAATTTATGTCCTTTCTATATTTATATATTTTCATTTCATGTATTAATATTTTTCCTTGAATGCTTGTGATTTTTATTTTCCTTTTTCATGAAAAGTATGACTTTGTTTCATGATTAGGGTGAAAAGTATACCAATTTTTACTATTCTTAGTCAGATGGAGATTTTATAGGTTTCATTATCTTTATATAGATCAACTAGTGCATGATTTTTTAATGTACTATAGTTTCTTCTTATTGTGGATTTATCTAAATCAAGAATCTAAGTGTTTCCAACAAGTAGTATAAAATTGAGTTCTCATTATATTGGATAATACCAACAAGTTTTATCATATCCAAAGATCAAGTACCTCATGTTCTCTCTTTCCATTGATAATATATCAATTTTAGTGGTATTTCATTTTTATCAAAATATATTAAATAAGAAGAAAGAAATGTGATAATTGATAGGTTTTTTAAATGAATTAAGTTTCTGGGAATACTGATAGAGGACCAACTTATTCATAGGGTTCTGGATGTTCATCTAATATCTATATTTCCACAAAATATGAAAAAGGTGAAATAGTGATGGAAGGATAGAAAATATTTAGCACAGGTGTGGATTTCTTTGGTGAGTAATGTTTCTTTTTTACATTCATTAAATAAATAAAATGATAGAAGTAATGATGGGACTGGATGATATGTTTAGAAACCTAAGGAACTGAACAAAGTTTTAAATATTCAGAGGCTATACCAACTAAGTTTATTATAAGGAAGACCATTGGTAGATCAAGTAAATGATTTCAATATAATCCAAAAGATGCTTAGATCGGTGAAGTTAATGTTCATTAATGATGTGTGGGAACTCCTACTACTTGGACTTGTTCTAGAGAGTTGGGATTTGATAAAGACTTACATTGGTAACTCTAGAAAAAATATTGACTTGGTATTAAATTATATATAGAACCTGATCCTGAATGAGGAGATCAAGTAAAGATAAGTCCATTAATTTTCTAGTAATTTTATTAATGTCGATGTATAAGGAATATCACTTCAATGATAGAAAGTTTATCAAAGTAAATCATCTGAAGATGATCCAAGGGAGAATAGTTGGTGCAAGACGACTAATCCAGGTCATGTGTTTTAGAAGTGTGTAAAACGAGGACACATAAAAAGGAATATAGAAGTCTTAAGGAAATTTTTGGAAGACCATCAACTTCTAAAAGATTAAATTCCATTGGAACTATAGAAAATGGCAGTGAATTGTTATTGATTTTGAACATTATGGTGGAGTTATGGGTAGTTGTGTAACATCCCTATCCAACTCACTCTATGAGCTATAACTAAATTGCTTTTCCACATGACCTAAGGTGTGCCTCCCCAAATTCCAAAGTCTTATAACTAGTATTGGGGGTCTAAGATTCAAATGAGGAGATATTATACACCCTTCATCAAAGTGTATAGTAATGGAATAAATAGCTAAACATCATACATCACAAAATAACTAAAACAGAATAATATAAATGTAAGTAAGAATATAAATAAATTAAATACAACAAGGTCCCAAATAGCCATACCATACATAAAAATAACGTCCCACTACGATGTTTACTTATATAGACAGGAATAAAAAATAAAGATGTTGTCTCCATGTAATTTGATAAAGAATTTATTTCTTCATTTACCCACATTTTTTCTTGTATTAATTATGTATTTTGACATCTATGTATATAAATTAATGTTTATTAATTTCTTTATGGTAAATTTATAGTGAATTTTGTAAATCAATGAAATTTATGATAATTTTTTTGTTTTATTTTATAATGTATCAAGTGTTGTTTCTCTGAATTTCTTTTTAATTCCATTTGTAATTTTCTTTTTTGTATTAATTTTTAGTGTCTTTAATTATTTTTTTTGTTCTGTGTTTTTTTAAGTTTAACTTTTAATATCATTTCTTAAATAATTCAATAATTAGTAATAATAATTTAGAGTTCAGTTCTTTTAAAATTTTTATCATTACTTTATTTTGTTAATTAATTAATTACAAATTATTTAAAGAAAATTTTAATTTAATTTATAATCTTCTATTTTTTTATCTTTTTAATGTGTTTAAATTTAATTTTCAATATTTTGTTTATAAATTTTTAAATTTTTTGTTAATTAATTATTTAATTAACAATTGAAACATAATTTTAATTTGTAGTTTTAAATGTATTTATTTTGAGTATTTGAATTTATATTTTTGATGGATTTTTAATTCACTGATTTTATAATTTGTATGGATTCACTTGTTTTTTAAATTATAAATTGTTTTAGAGGGATTAATAGTACAAAACCATCACATAGAAAAATTAGTTTCCAATCCATGTAATTTGAATTTTCACATAGTCAATTTTATGGCCAACCTACGTAATGGGTTTTATATGTTCAATTTCCTCATGTAGCTAGATTGTTTACATAAAAAGATTCACATATAGCTGATTTCAAAAAGAAGTGGTACATGATAATTTTTACACAAGCCCAGGATGACGTAATAGAAAATATTTCACCAAAGATCGACATACCCAAATCCACCATCTCTAAAGATTCTTAGATCAAATACAGGGCTCAATTTATTAGGTTTCTAATTTGAAGATGGATTGGAAGTTGATATACAATATGACATTGTAAATGATTTTATGCTTCATCATTTGAAATTTTCTGAGAACCGTAATATTATATAGTTTAAATAAATTGGAATGAAACTGAATAAGAATCAATTCTGGGTCGAAAAGAAAAGTTGAGATGCAGTCATAGAAAGCGGGTTTCAGATCCTATCTGATTCTATGGTTTCTTGTGTGAAAACTAAATTTGATGATGTTAAGGAAAGAAAATTATATATTGTTTTCAATTTTAAAAATTGTTAAGTAAGTCCCTCCTAACCTATAGAATCATTTTTTTATTACTAATGCTTGGTATTTAATGATTCGGTTGAGGTTGTGTTGTATAAGTAAAGGAATTTTGATCACTGGGTCTTGTTTACTGTAGGTTTTAAATCCTCAAGACAATGGAGGGTTAGAGTTATTGTATTTTTTGGTTGTGTGGATCAAAATTCATGTACACCAACTACTCAAAGTTTTGTCTCAATTGATCCAGAATGAATTATATGTGGTTATTAACACTTTATTCCATCAAAGAGACTAAAAAAGACAAATGGGATCCCCTTAGAATGAAAATGGGAAAATACATGAAGAAAAAAATCAAGATTTGTGAAGGCATGAATTTTGAATCGCCCTAGTCAAGACGAAACACCAGCGGCACGCAGCCTACTTCCATTCCCAAATATTTCATACATCCTTCTTGCATGCTCCAATTTGGTGCGCAAGTAACTTGTGTGCCCAACTCATTTCACCCAAGGTCACTTATTTTCCTATAAATAGACCCTTGAAGCCCCAATTGTACGGACAAATTTCCTTGAAGCACAATTACTGCTCTGGTCTCCCTAGTACTTCACCCAAGTCTTATGAAACTTTATGGGTAGTTCTTCAACACCTTGAGTAGAGGATTTAAGGTAGGATCATTTCCTTTTAGTGTTTGAAAACCATAACACTTGCGTGCCTAAAGCGCGCAACCTCCCAAAGTCAGAAATACTTGGTGCCTCCCATTCCTCTCAAGGGAACTTGAGCGCCCCACTTCTTGGATCACCTATGAATACTCTTGAAGGATTGAGAATGGCCTCTCCAAAGTATTACCATATGGGTTTTTCGTCGCTTAAGTGAACATCAAGTCGCCCAAGAGTACTTGTGCGCCCATACTTGTGTGCCCTTCTCTACTTGGGTGCCCCTCTTTGATTCACTTATTCTCTTCACTCTATTCAATATACAATCCATCAAGCCTTCCCCATAAATTCATGGCAAGGATTCTTTTTCATTGTCTCCCTTGTCTAAAAGGGATTCTGTTGATACCTCCACCAAAACATATTGACTTATCAAACCTTTCATAAAGGAAAATCAGCGTGTCTTCTATTTGGGTTTGTATTTTCACAGTCAGAGGTTTCCCACATTTGTTTCACAATGGGGTTAGGATTAATGGAATGTATGTGGGTCTCTATATCCGCAGTCACATTGACCTTTCTCCCAAAAATAGTGTTGGGAAGTTCCCTGTTTGGAGGAGGGTTTGGGTCCTGACCTCACCCTTCTCAAAGAGGTGACCCAAAACCTCAGGTCTCTGGTAGGGTAGGTACACTTCACACTTTCTTTTCCATGAAATCATAGGATAAGTCTCCCTCCCTTATAAAGATAAATTAATGGGCATCTATCCTGGTATAATCCCCTAAACTTAACCCCTTCCTCGTTACATTGGACCCTTGTCCAATGTAAATATAACAGAGGGAAAACTCATCACCTCACCCTCTTCCATGGTCGACGCGCCCTCTTCTACTAATGGAGGAGGAAAATTTTGAAAGTGTGAATGACTTTGTTGGATCTTTGACATTATCTTATATCTCACACTGAGCATGACTCACATGGGCTTAGAGATTTTTCATGATCACAACATTTTCACAATTTAAAGAAGTACAAGAACTCTTATTCCCATCATAATCTGGATACGTAGGAATCCTTCTTAGGGCCAGTGCTCATTGGACATCCTCATTAGGAATCCAAACCTAATTCCCTTAATCTAGGAATCCTCATATGAATAACCCCCAAATTAAACCTCCAAGTCATCAAGGCATCCTTTTCAGGAAGTAATCCCAAACTCATCTCTCTCAAAGGACCATACTCTCCTATGAGACTTATTGAACTATATGGTCTTTGATTCCCATCCATTTGGGATACTTAGGAAGCCTCCTTGAGGTTCAAACCCAACACTTCAAATCAACCATGTTCTCCTTGGGCCATATTCCCAATAGGGTCTGATTCTACTTGGAAGCCCATATCCTTTCCAAGTTCCTTGGGTTGCTTCAGTAGAAGTCCAACAATAAGTTTGAAATAAGAACCTTCCTCTTAGAGGTCCTTATCACATGACCTTAAAGGGTATGATGTGTCCCATTCAGTGGCACCGAACTATGAGGGTTCTGATTCCTTTCACAAGGATACGTAGGTAGCCTATCTTATAGGCATGATCCCAAAATCAAAACCAAACCTTCTTCTCCATGGATGGCAATAAAATTTCAGAGTGCCCCACTGAGTGGCTTAAAAACCAGTATCATCACAAACAATGAGTAAATCAATCTCTAAACAATATATTATAGAATACCATTGATCAAAAACCTTAAATACATACGGATATTTCTGTTAATGAATAACCTTGAATGCATACTGATGATTCTAAATTTTATAAATGTTAATAAGTGATTGTGAATTCCAAGGGATACATATGATATATTTGGTAAATTAATAAGGATTCATGAAAATATCTTAAATTTACAAAGAGAGTCCTGGGGTAGTCAATAATTCCCCCCAAAAGGGTGTGATGAGTCTGACCTCCCATCCTCTCGACCAATGCACATTATTAAGTATTGTAAAGTTAAAAATTAACGAGTGCCTACCTTTGGAAAGAAGGTCCTATTTGGATAAATAACTATTGGAAGTTTCCAGTTCCTTGAATAAATCCAATGGAAACCATCGGGAAATAGTGATTCTTATAACAAGAACACACATTTCAAGGAACTAAGAAACAAAAATGGTGAATCCAATGTGAATACTTAACCAAGTTAATAATGTCACCCACCTATTAGGCCCCTATAAATTGATAAAGGAATTCCAGAAAAAGGAATTAATCACGTATGTATCCATCTAAAAACATGTTATTTTAATAGATCTTGTTGTTGTATTCAAGTTTTCCACAAAGATCCCTTCAATCCCAAGAATGGATTTCTCCAAGACAACATCTGTGAACTTCCCGACCCCTGATCAAGCTGGATCTCCATCCACAGGAAGGATGTCATCACCAACTCAGCATCTTCAACGTTGGGTCTCTAATATGATGGTAAATGAATATTTCCAACACAGTGCAATCCTGACTTTGGAGGCTGCTAGATAGTCCCTCCAGGTCAACAACAATCTTTGATCATCTGGACAATGATGACCAATGATCAAGAAGAAAATAGTGCCAACCACCGTCTCCAATTGTTTTGGATATTTGTCCATAGAATGCAACAATCAATACCAACTATACTACATGGAGGTGGATCAAGAGGTCACTCAATCCCTCAATTCAAGAATGTTGGAGTCCTTCCTAAGGACTCCCACCAACAGTCACTGCCAGAATCGTGCAGTAGTGATCCTCCAACATGATAGGGGTGTTGGCTCTGGATGTTTGGCCCAGGTCTCCTAGACTCGAACACGCAAGATGAACCACCAAGAAAAACATCCGATTAACAGGAAGCAAGTTCTCACCTCTGCCTCCTCCAGAGAAGTCCATCAATTTAACTTGATAGCAAACAACGAGCGGGCATATACACTCGTCCGTCCTAATTTTGCGGATCAGCATACTCGTATGACCGAAACCCCACCAATCCCACCATAAAAAACCGATGGAGTACCATGAACAGGCACATATACCAACTTAAAAGTTATCAGCTAGTCAGCAGGCTCGTCAAACTACATTTAAAGAAGTTCTCTAATCTAATATGGTGGATACTGATAAACAGAAACATACATCTGTTTACAATCACTAATTCTGTCAGTAGTCTCTTCTGTCAGTATTAAAGGAATTCTGTTAACCATACTTGATAGGAAATAGCCAATAGGTACATGCACCTACCAATTTTCATCAAGCCTGCCAACAGTCTTATTTGGTAGCACCTGGAGAAGTTAGTCGGAAAGCTCTGATAACAAATTTTTGGTAGACCCAACTCTATGCCCCCATGCATGAGTACTGTCAATACCCATTGACAGGAAAAAGGAGGACATAAGCAGGCACATACACCTACTCCTGATATGTAATGGACGTATATTCTCGTTCTGGCTGCTGAATTCACCAAACATATTTTATCAATAGTGAAAGGGCAGATGCAAATCCCTGCCCATATTCTGGAAACGTGCCATGATATTTTAACAACTTCAGTAGTATTAGGGGAACAGACACATAAATTTGTCCCCACACATGGGATGACATACCGGCATGTCATCCCGGAGTAGATACACACCTCTGTTACAGTCTAGGAGGGTCATGGTGCATACTCCCCCATATCATATGGACAACAAGATTGGGAAGATACACCCTTTCCAATTAGATATAATTGGTCCATTCCAGTAACCACTCCAGGGAAGGCACATATACTTGCCCATGATAACCACTTTTCCCAGAAAGTGTCCCCAACTAAGTATAAGAGAACATCCAAGAAAAATACTTTCCAAGAATTGTTTGGAAATCAAGAGTTAAGATACGATGTGGCTCCTCTTATACTGGATTTCTTGAATCCCCCAAACATTTATCTATTTCTACTCAAGATCATATCCTCTCATTACCAAATTAAGGAAGTGGTAGTTGTAATTCTAAAGTTCCTCATCAGAAACTTCATCATGAAATCTTTCTTCATGAAAATTTGGTCAATTTAGAATTCCTATCTCCATATGAGTGCCATGTCAACCCTCCGTGTGTCCAGAATACCAAAGAGAAAAAAAATTATCCCTTGTTGTAATCCATCATGGTGATCCTCCCCATGATGGTATTCACTACAAAACTCCTCTCTATAGTAGTATTTCACATTGTCAAGACAATTCTATAATTGACAATGTAGTGATGAGAAATCACTCTTATCTTGAGGCACTTGAAAACACAAAGCCAGTCATGTCGGATGCCTTGTAATTTATGGGTGAACCATTTTCTCAACCAAAAGACCTCTTAAGGGAACAGTCATTCTCCGAACCTCCTTTAGGTAATTTGTCTTCTAATACAGAGCATCCACATTGGTCAGATCAGGTGGATAAACCTCTTGTGAATGATGATGAAGATATGTTAAACATGAGGAAACAATTAGCTAAAGGAGAAATATCAGTCATGTTCTGGCCTTTGGAAAATTCTCAGTATATCATTCTAGAATTGATGACAGAAGATTACATTCATGAAATTCATCTCAAATTATGGAAAACTCTTCATCATTTGAAAACCAAAGTCTTACCATATGATGAATATAAAAATCATGTGAAGGTAATATAAGGGTTGCAGTGCCAAATTGACTTGGCATTTCTCTCAGTTTCCCAACATCCAAAGGTTAGGAAACAGCATAGAACCCTTCAATGTACATGTCTCAATGCTCTAAAGAGGCTACGCCAATTAATTTCTGATTCCCCATCTAGTGTTCATATCAGAAGATGGGGTGAATATGGAGCATTACATTTCACTGCACTCCAAAATCAGCAAAGTCCACCAAAAGTGGTCTCATGCGATGTTATTGCCCACGGTCGGCCACAATCAATAGGTTTTGTATGTAATCAATTCTATGCTCAAGAATAGGCCTCAACCAGTTCTCATCAGAATCAATCCCAAAGAAAAGAAGTTGTTGAGTTACTTTTACATCAAGTATCGAAGAATCTTCAGCAAGCGTCTCTCTTAGAGGATGCCAGGTGTCTGAGAATGGAAATGTCTGAAATAGAACAGCAATCTTCTGAAACACATGATTTAAGTGATTTTCGGATGATGCACCTAGCTAATTTCTGAACCAAAATCTGCAAAATAAGAAGGTCAGTTGCACGAATTTCAGACGTAGTAGTTCAAGAATCACCCCAGCTTTCCAGGCTGGGGGATCATTTAATTAAACCTTAAAATTAATTAAAAAATGTTTGAATATTTGAAGAATAAGAACAGGAACTTCCCTAGCCTACAGGTATGGGGGATTTTTCACATCTGCAATCCCCTCCAAAACAGAAGTCATTTTTCTCCCGATTAGGTAACAAGCTACAAGGAAACCGTACAAATGAACTATCCAAGGATTCCCTTCAGGTTACTATCTGCCAAACGGTTTTAGGGAATTATTCATATAGGTGAACAGAGTCTTGTGCAATACACAAAGGGATGTGATCTAACAGAAACAGTGATAGAATTCCATCAATACATTATGTGTCAATGAATGTTATTAACACCATTGCAGAAGCTCCTCTAGAAAATAAGTCCAGTTCAGGGTAATCAGAATATAAAGATCTTTTCCATAATATGGTACACACTGAGGAAAATGAAGAAGGTGTGCGTACCCGAAATCAAACAGTTACCCAGAATCTAGGTATGCCTTCAAATAACCAACTCCCCCCTCTCTGAAAGGCATCTAACAAAGGGAAAGGAAAAATGTCAGATTGCATCTCACTTTTCCACTAGAGAAGGTCAATATCTTTTGCTTGAAGAGATATTTTCACAGCAAGAAGAGGAAATTAAGTAGTTGAAAAGACTCAACATAGAGTTAATTCAAAACAACATTTCTAGTAGACGTACTCCCCAGGAAAGTCCTCATCTTGAAAATCCTGTAGGATCTCCTCAGAAAATAGGATTTTTAGTAACAAAAGATGTGGATAATGAATTCCATCAATTGGGTACACAATCAAGGTAGGACCATATACATCCTGATAGGCCTATTTCCATGGGTTATCTAAGGCAGATATTAGAACCAACATCATTGCTTTTACCAGTCATTGAACAATCTCAAGCTCCAGTTCCTATACGTGCATAGGTTGCAGCTCATTAGGATGTCCCCCAAATGCTTATAAACACAATTAAGGCATTAACAGCTCGATTGGAAACTATGGAGGAATGAAGTGCACCATTTCAGCTGAAAAAGAGAGCTTTCCCTGAATGGGTGGATGTAATTCCTCCCCCACCAAATTTTTTGAATACCACATTCCCAATATTTAATGGTTTGGGAGATCCGTAACAACACTTACACATTTTTTTCTCATTGTGATCCCATGATGGGAACTTCTCAACAACAAGAAGTAGTTAATCTTAGGAGTTTTGTGCAGTCATTAGAAGGACCAGCCTTTGTCTGGTATACAAGTTTGTAATCTCGATCAATTTCTGGATGGGAAGATCTCCGTCAAAAATTCCTTCTCCAATTTATCTCAATGACACCAAAGATGATAGTTTTTTATCATACAAATTGTAAATAAAGGGAAAATTAAATATTTTCATGTTTCATTTCATGATGGAAAGGATTAACATATTCCTTAAGTCTAGAACTCCCTCAAGAAGAATCGTTGCCAATCTGTGTGACAAATCTATGTGATGAATTATTCACACCATTGATCCCTAATAAATACACAGGAGGGTTTCGAGACCTTACTTCAATCGCTAAATAGATAGAAGACTCTATTATAGAAACTAAGTCTAAAACTCATGTAATTACTTCGGATCTAGGGAGAAGGATAGGAAATGAAAAATCTTCTATAGTCACCCTCAAACAGGCACTTGTACCTACTTCTACTTCAAGAACCTCATCATACCAAAGGGATCTTCCTCCTGAGCGTCAGTAGAAATGACTACCTCATCAAGATGATCAAAGAGATCGAAGGTGGAAATATTTTGAGGAATTAAAGAATAAATTTTATTCTTTTAGGAATGAGTAAGTTCCTATTTACTTCATCTCATCCTTATAAAATAATTTATTTCAGTTTCTAAGGCCAAAGAAGACAAATAAATACAGAGACGAAGATCTTCCGAATTATTTTCCCTTTAACTGTATGTTGGTACACCCCATTCAGGAGTATTTTGATTTCAAAGACATTTTGAAAATAATGGTAGACTCTGGAAAAGTAAAACTAAAAATTTCATTAGCTCAAGTAGCATGTGTTACTGCTACCGATCCAGAGGAAGACGGTGAATGGAAAGAGGTCAAAAGTAAAAATGTGCAAAAATATGATGATTGGATGATCAGGAAAACAATCAACTGAACTCATGACATTTTATGAACATAGTTGAAACAACTAATTGTGTCTTCTGCCACTCCTGCCACAGCAAAACCATCTTCATCAAAAGGTCATTACTAAAATAAGATAAGTGATCATAAATACAAAGAGTAGTCATAAAAAGACAATCTCATGTTAAGGCCAAAGTTTTCCTTGACCCTGGAAGATTTTATACCATATGTTTCAAAAGCACGGGCACCGCCCTGCCAAATGGTACAACCAGAGTTAACATGTCAAGAAAAATATTCATCATATGAATAATTAACCTTTGTTTCTGTTAATGTTATCCATTTAATAGATCCTTATGCCAATGGGGATTTTGATTATAGTGAACCAAAATTCCACGTACATAATTGGGGAACAAGAGGAAGGGGCCAAGGTCAGGAATACAGGGGAAGAAGTGGGAATTCCATAAATGACCATTTTAACTCTACCCCTACTCGAACCATATATGCGGGAAAAACTCGTGGTAGATCCCCTCAGCAGGCTCAACAGGAACAAGGAGTTTCTTCTATGAAAGATAGGTTTGGTTCTGACACAATTATTTTGGAAGACCGATTAAAAACCACACCATCTTCTTCTCAGAAAATTAATAGACCTAGTTGGTCAAATTTACCAAAGCCAGTAGTATTTATAGCTTCTACTCCAACATAGAGTACATCTACAATAAAAGTATCAACTTCCAAATCACTTGAAAAATCACATCTCCATGCTGGGAAACACAGACCTTTGGACCAAAATTTTGACCTATTGAAACAATTGGCCCTAGCACTAGCCTAGTTGTTAGTTCTGAATGCTTTGAATATGTTAAAATATCTTCCAGAGTCACTCATTGAGGCTTTGTCAAGTCCACAAGAGTTTGAAACCTAAGTTGTTTTTGCTGAGGTTTACCATATAGAGAATGATCCTGCAGAATATAATGCAGTCATATCTTTTACAGATGAAGATGAAGATGGTGTTGTGCAAGGGCATATCAAACCTCTATATTTGTCTGGAAAGGTCAATGACATAGACATCTGATGAGCCTTCATTGATAATGGCTTCGGGGTCAACCTCATTACCATTCATACACTCTGTCGATTGGGCCTAACAGAATCTAAATTATCTCCTTCGAATTTGATGTTGGAAGGATATGAAATGAATGTACAAGAGCCTATGGGTGTGATTATACTCAGAACATAGTTTTTAGATCTTGTTTCTATTTCATATTTCATGGTTGTTCATTAGGAAACAGCCTTCAATATTCTGCTTGGAAGGCCTTGCTTACATCAACATGAAGCCATACCTTCATCATACCACCAATGTCTGAAATACTATTTCAATGGTCAAATCAGAACATTTTATGGTGACAAGTATCCATTCAAAATATGTGAATCTCAATACATTAAGGCGGAGTTTTACCACACAAAAGGAATGAAGCCTATGACAAAGGAGATAACCAGAGTTGATGCTCCAAATACACTGGAAAAGATCCTTGCAAATCCATTCATACATTTGAGTACACATTATGTGTTACCCAGCAATAAAATTGAAAGGGTAAAACCAAATATAAAGACTTGTCTAGTAACTTCCATAATGTCAATTGCAGCAACTGAGCCAGATAACATGGGAGAAATTATTTATACACCAAGAAAATATGGAAGCCTGAATGGAGATGTTTTCATCTCATCTTCTGAACTACAACAAGCCTCTACTTCGTCAACCAGAGTATAATATGTAGTGGTGATGCTAAAGGAAGACAAAGGTGTTGATTCTTAATCCATAAATCCTTCTTTATTACCACTGGAAGACCCTTTGTCATCATTAGGGTTAGATATGGTGACCTTTTCTTCGGGATGTTGAAATACTAATTTCTCCCCTAACACTAGAAGTTTTGCCTCATCATCTACAATTTAAGTAGAAACAGAAGAGGTAATACATAATGAATAAGAAGAGGAAGATCTCGGGGATGCTCCTCTATCATTTGAAGAAGGTGTCTCTACCATTGTGGATGAACTCAGAGAAATAAATCTATGTACAGAATAAAATCCACACCCCACTCTAATTAGTGCAGCCATCACCTCTGAAGAGAAAGAGGTGTATAATTCCTTTCTAAAGTGACATTGAGATATATTTGCCTAGAATTATACAGAAATTCTAGGCCTTTATCCTGATATAGCCACCCATCATTTAGGTTTTTCAGAAGAACATCGTGGAATTAAGCAAGTAGCAAGAAGAACACACCCAAATCATGCCTCTAAAATTTAAGCTGAAGTTGAAAATCTCATAAAGGATAACTTTTTCAGGGAAGTTTAGTATCCCAAATGGCTAGCCAATATTTTCCAAATAAAGAAGAAATGTGGGAAAATTAGATTCTATATTGATTTCATAGATCTTAATTGGCATTTTCCTAAAAATGATTTTTCAGTCCCGATTACAGAACTTCTAATGGATGCAATGGTTGGTTATGAAGATCTTTCCTTCATGGATGGATACTCTGGGTATAATAAAATCTAAATTGACCCAGGGGATGCAGAATCTACAGCCTTTAGAGCCCCTAGAGGTGTTTTTTTCTATCAGGTATTGCCCTTTGGATTAAATAATTGAGGTGCAACATTCCAACGTGTCATGCACAATATCTTCAAACCCTTATTAGGGAAATTTGTTGAATATTATGTGGATGATTTGGTGGTCAAATCCAAACAATTTTCTAATCACTTGTCTGATTTAGAAACCATATTAAATAATCTTTGGCAACACAGATTGAAGATGAACCCCTTGAAATGTTCTTTCGGGATAACCTCAGGAATATTCCTTGGCTTCATCATATGCCATCATGGTATCGAAGTTGATCCTGATAAAAAAATCATTCCTTGGTATGTCACCTCCTTGAAATTTTAAAGAATTAAAAGAACTCCAAGGACAATTCGCCTATATTCAGTGCTTCATCGCCAATTTGGCAGGAAAGTGTTTTCCCTTCACCAGATTAATGAAGAAAGGAGTTACTTACCAATGGACTGAAGATTTCCAATAAGAATTTGATATCCTCAAGAAATACCTCTTGAGTCCACTAGTATTAATGTGACCTGTTGAAGGAAGACCGCTTATTCTCTATGTGAAATTTTTAGAGTGATCACTTGGTGCCTTCCTCTCCCAAAATAATGATGTTGGGAATGAAAATAGCCTTTACTATCTCATTCGAACTATTCTTGATGCAGAAACTTGATATTAAAGTATTGAAAAGTATCATCGGGCATTAATTCTTGCAGTACAAAAATTGAGGTAGTACCTGCAACATCATAAGGTCCAATTGGTATATCACAATAACCCGCTCAAATTTATTCTCAGTTGTCCTATGCTCACAGGGCGCCTAGCATGGTGAGTGGTTATTTTCCAATAGTTTGATATCCATTTTACGCCTCAAAAGGCAATAAAAGGCCAATATCTGCTTGACTTCCTTGCTGAGCATCAATCTATGTAAGATACATCATTTAACACAAAATTTCTTGATGAAGAGGTATTCTCTATTCAAGATAATTCCCAGACATGGGAAATGTGTAACACCCCCAGATTTTATAGTACGTTAGTTCTTCAAAGTAATTCAGTAACTTACACAACACACAACATCAAGTTCAAGCACACCACGACTTACCAAACTAGTCGTTCAAAAGAGGTTATGAATAGTATTAACAAATTTAGAACATTATATAACCTTTATAATTTTAGAATCCATATTATGATTTTCTTAAACACATTGTAAGGACAAATTCATTTTTTTCATATAAATGAAGTATATTTCAAAAAAGGCAAATTTACCGCCTTTTAATGGTGAACCCTTTTTAAATCCAATATTTAAAACTTTTATATATTCAATTTGACAAAATAAAATTCTTATTTGGGATCAGGATATAATAATTTAGTTTCAATAAATTTTTGCTTTTTTTCTGATAACTTTCATATTTGGGTGAATAGTGAAAAATAATATATTTTAACTGAAAAAAACTTTTTTTAATCAAAATAATGTATAGTGTTCAAAAATATATATGAATGGTTTGGATGTATATTTAGATTATATTTTTACCATTTAATCCAATGTTTTTCATTGGAAGTAATTTCACTTTGAAATTGGACATAAACAAATGTCAATCTTTTGGTAGTTATTATTTCATAAAAATACAGTTTTTAGTTTTGACAACGGGAATTAATTTTAAACTAATAAACGAAATTTATATGTTTTTAATTTGGTAATATAGAGTTCATTTTTGAATTCATAATATAAAAATTAGGTTAGGGTGAATTTTTGGTATGTTTCTGAAAACTTTTAATTTTTGATGAATAGAGAAAAACACTGAGCTATAGTTTAAAACCGAATTTTTATTTAAATAATTATCTATTTTATTTAAATTTATTTTAGATCAAAATAGATACCTAATACCAATATAAGTTAAATGTAATTCATTGGAGTCATTTTTTAATAATATTATATATATAAAAGTTTATTAAACTTTTCACCATCTTTTACCCACCTCCTAGGAAAATTTGTTAATTCACATAAAACTTAATTTTACAGTTTCTGTGAGTTAAATTTCAAAAATACAAGATAAATGGTTAATATTAAGGAGTAAAATGTGGTTCAATAAGATAAAAATAATATTTTGTGAATAGTAACTATTTGACTTTTATTTACCACGGTTAAAAGTAAATATGTTAATTAAGGGTAAAAATGATATTATTATTACACTAACACATGTCCTATTTAAATTGTATTAAGTATAATTAGACCATAAGAAACCTTAGGAATAAAATATGAACCTCTTTGGGCCACTTGGATTAGATTAGGACACTTATTATTATTTAATTCAAAGAAGAGTTAAAAGAGTTAAAATCAAAGTTTATAAACTAACACATTTTTAATATAGGGCTAAACGTAAGATAAATTCGACTATAAATGTTCATTATAAAGCTAAATATATTTCATAAATAATGGTATTTTATTTATATTTTTTATACATTAAATAATTTAATTTATTTTTAACACAATGATGATGCAGTAATTACCAAATTAATGAAATATTAAAATAATTGATATTATAAATATCCAAATAAAGGTAATTTGAGACTTTTTATGAATTAAAATAATTTTATAGGTTAATATAACATATTAGGGTTGGTTAAATGAATTGTTTTCGAAATAATAATGTTTTTATGAATTCATAAAAAACAAAATACCAAATAGTGTCAAAATTGACATAAAAGAGTTTTTAAATCAAATATTATATTGTTAATTGATATTCTACTCATAAAAAATCTAAGGTTCAGAAAAAGGACTTATATAATGATATTTGTATCATTAGTGAACCACTTTTAGTTCTATTGGATGTATATAGTAAGTTTATTAACCATATAATATAAAAATACAAAGAGACATGGTAAATGTCAAACTATTTAACTAATAGTTAAATCTAAATGTTAAGGTTAATATAGTGACCCAAACCTGTCTAAAACCTATTTGTTGTATGGTTTTAGACCCATAATAACATTATACATTAAATAGTACACTTTTTAGCCATTATAAACCGAAAATTATTTTATTATAAAATAATATTTTAAGTTTTTCCTAAGGTGCCCCTCACCCCTCTTATAAAAGGGCACTTCCCCTTCTCTCAAATTCACACCTTCAAAGCATTTTAGCTCGGCCAACCCCCACCCAAATATCCTCTAAACTTCCATAAATTCATCCTAGAGGCGCTACATTGGTCCTAAATCCAACTTAATAAGCCCTTTTGATCAAATCAAAAGGAAGAACCCGGAGAAGAGGTAATAATTTCACCACCCTCTTTCATGTTCTATTCTACTTCCACTTCTTCTTTATTTGTTATTTTCATTATAAAATAATTACTCCAGTATCTTCTATATAATTTTATGTTATTATAAATATGTTACAGCCATATTCATTATTCTATCCATCCTTTGAATGACATGTCACCATACGTGCGTATGTACGGATTACCGTCTCCACGTCGTGGTGTAATTATTATTCAATACATTATTATTTGGATGGGTATAATAATGATGTGTAATTCATGTAAATAATAAAATATAACATGATAATTATTCTTTTAATATGATATACCATCCAATTATATTTTATTTTAATATCAAAAAAATGATATTGTTGCTCGTGCGTACGTACGGATTACCGTCTCCATGAACGCGATGAGATTCATTCTCCATCGTATCCATTCAAGACTAAATTTCATTTAATGATTAAAATTAATGTTTAGAGACGTGATATAATTCTGGATATGAATAAGATACATCCCATCCATAAAAAATATGGCTCACATAACAAATAATATAAAGTAAAACGAATCCGTTAACACCTGAAACGATGATAATACTAAGATATTATTAACAAATCAATGTTAAAAGATAATATATGATATAATGTTAATGCATATGATTCTTTTTAAATTAAATAACAATTATTTCACCATTATAAAGTATGTTAACTTACCCTCTACCAAGGAAAAAGTGCAAAGTAAGGGGTTTCTTATCTCACTTTTAATTCTATGAGATTTCCATTGTTCACTACTTATTTATTGCATGTGGTGTGTGTACTACCCATGATTGTATTAATTGTGTAATATAAATTAATTTATGGATATTTACATCATCATTTTATGATACTTCTTTCATGGGTGTATGTTTCGTAAGTTACTAAATCGATAAGGGAATTTGAAATTTCAATTTCCACTCATTCGGCTTTATACATACTTCATTGATTATTTTACTCCAAGATTATGTGTGGAATCACTATTAATTAGATTATGTCGTAATTTCCACTCCACTTTCAGTGGATATACTTTTGATACACATAATCACTCCATTTAAAAATTCTCAAGTCATCGATATGAACTTAATAAGAGTAATTTTAACTCAATCTCCATTTGTTGTGTTAAATATCCAATTCATTGATGTTGTTTTTACAAGAATATGTGTGAATTCCCTATGATTGATTTACACTAAATATCCAATCATATTTAGTGTATTTATATTTGTCACGCATAATTATGTTGTTGATTTATCCTTAACCTAAGGATACGGTCTTTATAGGATATTTAATCTCAATTTACATTCCATTGAGACTTCTTTGTTGTTATACACAAAATCATTTTTATATGGTGTATATAATGTACCTTGACATAGTGTATCATGAATCCCTTTATTCTCATGATATTACAATGTTTTGATTACCTCAATTATAGGTATACAAGTTTCTCTCTTTTGGTTAGGAACTCTAATTAAATATCATTTTAAATGATTTAAAGATTTATTATTCTAAATCATTCCCATTAATGTCCATGTTTTAAAAATGGTTTTAAAGATTTATTTATATGGACATTAATGTTTTAAAATTAAAATTCCTTTTAAAATTTTAAAAGTGGTATGGGACACTTTGATTCAAAAATCCATTTTTAAATAGCTTCTTGACAAGTAGTGTGACTTTTATATGTTTCAAGAAAAAGGGGGATATTTCTCTCAAATAGTTTTGATGATTACTTTCATCTATGTCAATATCCTTCATTATTCTCGATTTAGGTTAATCTGTTATAATAAAATTTTCCATATTGTATTGAATGAGTTATTTTTTACTGTGGTTGTGCTATTTTTATAACATTCATGGTTTTTGGATAATGTATTGACATTTCGTATGCTAGTTTTAATACAAATGTTTATGTTATGTTTCAATATTTTCATATGAGGAATGAATTGGACTTAGTAAGTGACGGGTGGAGCCTGCTTTAGCTTCTCGATGCATCGGTAGGTCTCATGAGACAAAATAGTGTCTTGGCACAAGGCCTTGACAAAATCTTATTTGTATTCTTGGCAAAAGGACTTGACTATGTGGTTATGATAGTCTGGCAATATGCATTCCATCATTATGAAAGTGGTTATTGATATTGCATGTGATTATTCGACTAGTAGAATATCCATGTGAATAAGTAAATGGAATTATTTCATTTTATTTTTCCATATTAGGTTGAAGTTCAAGTTTAAAAGGCTTTTGTTTTAGTTATACATTTCCTTAAATGTTTATGCTTATTTATGAAAGTTTTCACTATATTGTTACCCTTCTTGAGCATCTCAGCTCACCCCATTCTATATTTAATTTTTCCCAAGATGTGAAGAAGTATTTTATGACTGACCTGTAGGGATAGTCTGAGGGGATATGATTGTGGACTATGGAGACTATGATGTTTTAGTTTTTCACTTTATGATGTAATGTAAGACTTATGAATGTATCTACTGTTTACAAGGCTATTAAACTAATTGGTCTTTCAAGACTTAATCTTTTATGATCATGCCAATGATACGTAATAATGCACTGACTCTAGGCTTCTGGGCTCAGAGCGTTACAGTTGGTATCAGAGGAAGTTTATTACAAACCTTAGAAGCTAGATTTAGATGAACTCTGATTATAGCACATAGCCCTAAGATAGACTTTGAGTACTATTATAGAAGAACTTCCTAGAATTTTGGTATTGTAGAGATTTTGTGAGTTTTCCAAGAAATACATCCCTGTCTGGATATGAGCAAGTAGAGGCGGCTCTGGCACAGATGTACCTAGGGGTAAAACACGAAAACACTGCTTTGAGCTAGACTCGAACGGGAACTGGTGCACGACAACAGACCTTGTTGCACTCTTGGTTACGACACTCTCAGGGGATATGCTTAGGATAATTTACACATTCTTTACAAACCTATTTGAAGGATCTTAATATAAGATGAGAATAAATGACCTGGGTTAATCCTAAGGTGTTTCAAAATAGAAAATATAGTGTCATGATATTCTCTAAATGATTTTATGACTACTGTTACTCAAATAATGCTTTTGGGTTTTAGTAAATGGATGGATTCCAAGGAAGTCTTAGTAACTTTGAGCATGATGTACAAGGTGGGAACGGTGGTGGAAATGAGAAACAAAATGGAATGTTGATAGGCGTAAAAGATATCATGTTCATGCCAAATCAGTTTTCCAAAAATATGATCAACAACATATATATTAACCAACTCCCAGACTCAACAAAGAAGAGAAAGATGATGAATGATAAGAGCTCAAGAAGTGGAGACCATGGAGAAAATAATACTCAATTTCCATCATGCAGGAAATGTGCAAGGAGACACCCAGGAAAGTGTCTCAACGGAACAAAGAAATACTTTATGTGTGGGAAAGAAGGACATAAAGTGAATAATTTATGAGAAAAAATGAAGAGTACTATGGAAGAAAATAAAAATGGCCCCAAGAATCCTTTTATAGTCATTTTCCATAAATATAGGGGACATGTCCACTACCCGGGTGAATTCCGTATTCTATAGGATATTTTCTTGGTCAAAGAAGAAACTATGTGGAAATAAATGGTTGGAGAAATGTTTAAAAGTATTAGTGTTACTTGTTGATGGGATTACTTTGGAATAATTTTCTCTTGTATTTGTAACCCTACATTTGTCATCTGAAAATGATATTTAAGGAAGAATTATCTTTTCTCTTATGGATATAGTTATAAATAACCATTTGGTTTTATATGATTATTGGGTTTGAGGAAATTACAAGTTATTATATTTTGGGATGAAAATGCATGGTATGAGATAACATTTATGGTTAAATTATGTTATGGTTATTTTGAGTAATTTATCTCATTTTGGTAATGTTATAAAATATAGTTTTTGAAAAAAAGACAACACGCAGACCGTGTGACAACCCATCGTATCAGACAAAGTTATGGGAATCGAACCCACAACCAGAGTGTGATTGGGATTTATCAACTATCACTAGACTACGTGAAGTCCCTGGTTAGTGTGACTAATTATTTTTAGTTAAATGATTTTATTGATCAATAATAAGTTGATTGGGGATATTATGTATTATCAAATGAATACCCTTAGTATAGGAAAATTATTTTTGTGATTAAGTGATAAATGTTATTTTGGAAGACGTTCACTTTGTTGGGAACATTATATGCCCAAGGAAAATAGAATACTATAGGATTTCATTTGAGGAGTAATGGTGGATTTTTATCTATGTTTTTATTGTGGATTTATAGTGATTTGGGTTATTTATGGAAATGATTAACCTATAATAGAGAATATGTGATTAGGTTAATTACTTTTAAGTATGTGACTTTAAGAGCAGTTGATGTCATTTGGAGATACAATTTAACGTGGAAGACTACATAACTAAATTCTTCTAAGTTTTGGGTTTCAATATTAGTTTGGATTATATTAAAGGATTTTAAGGACAATTGTGTATTGAATGGTATTTATTTATCTTTGGGGAATTGTTGCTTTAATTTTATAAATTAAGATTAGTGTTTCTTTCTCTAAAGGAATATCCTTTTGGGGGATCATCAGATCTTGTACTAACTGTTTTGGTTTTGATTAATCTTTAAAGACTAGGTAAATATATAGTTTATCCTTTTTGGATCATGTGATTCTCTAGAAGTTTATTCTAGCTCTTCTGGTGTGACCAAGTCTTCTTCAATACTCATCGTTTAAAAAAATGATTTAGTGGTATAAATTTACTAAAGAATGAAACTCTACTTAAAGTCAGTATATCTATTTATTTTCTAAGTCAATATCATAAATAAATTCATCATCTTTATGAAATGTAACATAAAACAAAAAAAAATGTTGTCCATTTACTTTTCCTACTGGGAAACTAATGACCATTTGTCTCATCACAAGTTTGTGGTTTTCTTGTTGTTAACTTTCACCTCATCATGTTTTCTATCCCTCTCTATCAAAAATTGACACTTAGTTTATCTTTTATATCCATGTTTTCCTATATGGAATCCTAGTATGGGTTATCTTGGATGACCTTTGCACTTCTCTTTCTTTCTTTTAAAGTGATAGTTTTATTGATTCATTTTATGATGTGGGACTTTCCATTATATTCCCAAGCCCAATTTTAAAAATTGCAAGGATGAAATTTATTGAAGGAGGTAAGAATGTAACACCCCAAGATTTCATAGTACGTTAGTTCTTCAAAGTAATTCAATAACTTATACTACACGCAACATTGAGTTCAAGCACACCACGACTTACCAAACTAGCCGTTCAAAAGCATTTATGAATAGTATTAACAAATTTTGAACTTTATATAACCCTTATAACTTTAGAATCAATATTATGAGTTTCTTAGACATAATTTAAGGACAAATTCATTTTTTTCAGATAAAAAAAGTATTTTTCAAAAAATGAAATTTTACCACCTTTTAATAGCGAACCATTTTTAAATACAATATTTGAAACTTTTATATATTTAATTTGACAAAATAAACTTCTTCTTTGGTATTGGTACATAAGAATTTAGTTTCAATAAATTTTTGGTGTTTTTCTGATAACTTTCATATTTTGGTGAATAGTGAAAAATAATATATTTTATCTGAAAACAACTTTTTTTAATCAAAATAATTTATAGTGTTCAAAAATACATATTAATGGTTTGGATGTATTTAATACAATGTTTTTAATTTTAAGTAATTTAACTTTGAAATTGGACATAAACAAATGTCAATCTTTTGGTAGTTATTATTTCATAAAAATACGCTTTTTGGTTTTGACAACGGGAATTAATTTTAAACTAATATATGCAATTTCTATGTTTTGAATTTGGTAAAATAGACTTCATTTTTTAATTCATAATATCAAAATTATCTTATGTTGAATTTTTGGTATGTTTCTGAAAACTTTTAATTTTTGATGAATAGTGAAAAACACTGAGTTATAGTTTAAAACCGAATTTCTATTTAAATAATTATTTATTTTATTTAAATTTATTTTAGGTCAAACTAGATAAATAATACCCATAAAAGTTTAATGTAATTAATTGGATTCATTTTGTAATAATATTAGATATATAAAATTTTATTGAACATTTCACCGTCTTTTACCCACCTCCTAGGAGAATTTGTAAATTCACATAAAAATTAACCTTACCACTTCTGTGAGTTGAATATTGAAAATATGATAAACACGGTTAATATCAAGGAGTAAAATGTGGTTCAATAAGATAAAAATAATGTTTGGTGAATAGTAACTTTTTACTTTTATTTACCACGGTTAAAAGTAAATAGTGTAATTAAGGGTAAAAATGATATTATTATTACCCTAAAACATGTCCTAATTATATTGGCTAAGAATAATTCGACCAAAAACAACCATAGAAATAAAATATGAACCTATTTCGTCCAAATGGGTTAGATTAGGACACTTGTTATTATTTAATTCAAAGAAGAGTTAAAAGAGTTAAAATCAAAGTTTAATAACTAAAAAAATTTAATATAGGGATAAGCATAAGATAAATTAGACTATAAATATTCATTAGAAAGATAAAAAGATTTTCTAAATAATGGTATTTTATCTATATTTTTTTGACATTAAATAACTTAATTTATTTATGACACAAAGATGATGCAGCAATTGCCTAATTAATGAAATATTAAAATAATTGATATTATAAATATCCAAATAAATGTAATCTGAGACTTTTTATGAATTAAACTAATTTTCTAGGTTAATATGACAAATTATGTTTGGTTAAATGAATTGTTTTTTACGTAATAATGTTGTTATGAATTTAGCAAAAACAAAATACCAAATAGTGTCAAAATTGACATACAAGAGTTTTTAAATAAAATATTATATTGTTAATTGATATTATATTCATAAAAATCTAAGGTTCAACCAAAGGACATATATAATGATAGTTGTATCATTAATGAACCTATTTTGGTTGTCTTGTATGTATATAGTAAGTTTATTAACCATATAATATAAAAATACAAAGAGACATGGTAAATGTCAACCTATTTACCTAATAGTTAAATCTAAAAGTTAAGGTTAATATAGTGACCCAAACCTGTATAAAACCTATTGTTTGAGTGGTTTTCGACTCATACCCACCTTATCCTTTAAATAATCCACTTTTGAGCCATTAGAAACCGAAAATTATTTTATTATAAGATAATATTTTAAGTTTTTCCTAAGGTCCCCTCACCCCTCTTATAAAAGGGCACATCCCCTTCTCTAAAATTCACACCTTCAAAGCCTTTTATCTTGGCCAACCCCTGCCCAAATATAGTAACTACTTCCATCAATTCATCCTATATTCCCTCCATTTGTCAAAAATCTAACTTAAGGAGCCCTTTTGATCAAATAAAAAGGAAGAACCCGAAGAAGAGGTAATAATTTCACCACCCTCTTTCATGTTCTTTTCTTCTTCCACTTCTTCTTTCTATGTTATTTCAATTATAAAATAACAAATCCAGTATCTTCTATATACTTTTATGTTATTATAAATATGGTATATCCATATTCATTATTTTATCCATCCTTTCAATGACATGTCACCATACGTGCGTATGTACGGATTACCGTCTCCACGTCATGGTGTAATTGTTATTCAATACATTATTATTTGGATGGGTATAATAATGATGTTTAATTCATGTAAATAATAAAATATAACATGATAATGATTGTTTATATATGATATACCATCCAATTATATATTATTTTAATATCAAAATAATGATATTGTCTCTCGTGCGTACGTACGGATTATAGTCTCCACGAACGCGATGAGGTTCATTCCCCATCATATCCATTCAAGAATAAATTTCATTTAATGATTAAAATTAATGTTTAGAGACATGATATAATTTTGGATATGAATAATATACATCCCATCCATAACAAATATGGCTCACATAACAAATAATATAAAGGAAAATGAATCCTTTAACACCTGAAATGACGATAATACTAAGATATTATTAACAAATCAATGTTAAAAGATCATATATGATATCATATTAATTCATATTATTCTTTTATAATTAAATAACAATTATTTCACCATTATAAAGAAGGTTAACCTTCCCTTGAACAAGGAAAAATTACAAAGTGGTTTCTTATCTCACTTTTAATTCTGTGAGATTTCCATTGTTCACCACTTATTTATTGCATGTGGTGTGTGTACTGCCCATGATTGTATTCATTGTGAAATATACTTTAATTTATGGATATTTACATCATCATTGTATGATCCTTATTTCATGGGTGTATGTTTCTAAAGTGACCAAATCAATAAGGGAATTTGAAATTTCAATTTCCACTCATTCAGCTGTACGCATACTTCATTGATTATTTTACTCTAATATTATGTGTGGAATCACTATTCATTTGATTATGTCATAATTTCCACTCCACATTATGTGGATATACTTTTTATACACATAATCACTCCATTGATAAATTCTCAAGTCATCGATATGAACTTGATATGAGTAATTTTAACTCAATCTCCATTTGTTGAGTTAAATATCCAATTCATTGGTGTTGTTTTTACAAGAATATGTGTGAATGTCCTCTGATTGATTTAAACTAAATATCCAATCATATTGAGTGTATTTATATTTTTCACACATAATTATGTCATTGATTTATTCTTAACCTAAGGATACGGTCTTTATAATAGATTTCATCTCAATTTACATTCCATTGAGACTTCTTTGTTGTTATACACCAAATCAATTTTATATGGGGTATATAATATACCTTGACATAGTATATCATGAATCCCTTTATTCTCATGATATTACAATGTTTTTATTACCTAAATTATATGTATCCAAGTGTCTCTCTTTTTGTTAGGAACTCTAAGAAAATATCATTTTAAATTATTTAAAGAATTATTATTCTAAATCATTCTCAATAATGTCCATGTTTTAAAAATTGTTTTAAATATTTATTTATATGTACATTAATGTTTTAAAATTAAAATTCCTTTTAAAATTTTCAAAGTGTTATGGGATACTGTGATTCAAAAATCTATTTTTAAACAGCTTCTTGACAAGTAGTGTGACTTTCAAATGTTTCAATAAAAAGGGGGATATTTCTCTAAAATAGTTTTGATGATTATTTTCATCTATGTCAATATCCTTAATTATTCTCGATTGAGGTTAATCTGTTACAATAAAATCTTCGATATTTTATTGAATGAGTTATGTTTGACTGTGGATGTGCTATTTTTATACCATTCATGGTTTGTGGATAAAGTATTGACATTTCATATGTTAGTTTTAATACGAATGTTTATGTTATATTTCAATATTTTCATATGAGGAATGCATTGGACTTAGTAAGTGATGGGTGGATCCCTCTATAGCTCCTCGATGCATCGGTAGTTCTCATGAGACAAACTAGTGCCTTATCACAAGGCCTTGAAAAAATCTTATTTGTAGTTTTGGCACAAGGCCTTGACTATGTGGTTATGATAGTCTAGAATTATGCATTCCATCATTATGAAAGTGGTTATTAATAATGCATGTTATTATTCGACTAGTATAATATCCATGTGAATAAGTAAATGGCATTATTTCATTTTATTTTTCCATATTATGCTGAAGTTCAAGTTTAAATGGATTTTTTTGAGTTATACATTGCCTTAAATTTTTATGCTTATTTATGAAAGTTCCGCTATATTGTTACCCTTATTGAGCATCTCAACTCACCCCTTTATATATTTAATTTTTCCCAGGATGTGAAGAAGTATTTTATGACTGACCTGCAGGGATAGTCTGAGGGGATATGATTGTGAACTACGGAGAATATGTTGTTGTAGTTTTTTACTTTATGATGTAATGTAAGACTTATTAATGTATCTAGTGTTTTCAAGTATACTAAACTAATCGGTCTTTCGAGACTTGATCTTTTATGATCATGCCAATGATACGTAATAATGCACCGAATCTAGGCTTCTGGGCTTGGGGCATTACAAAATGTATTTTGATGGTGCTTCTAGAAGTCCAACAGGAAAGTGAATGGAAAACCCTAAACTCAACAAGGTTGGATTAGGAATTGACCTTATTTCCCCAAAAAAGGTAGTATTTCCTTATTCTTTCCTATTATCATAATGTGGTACCAAAAATGAAGCATAATATCAAGCACTCATTGCAGGTTTGGAATTTTCCCTTCAGGTGAAAATGGATCATTTAAAGGTAAAAGGTAATTCAAAATTGGTAATCAAACAAATCAATGTGGAATATTCTATCAGAAAAGAAGAATTAATTGATTTTTTTGATTATGTAAGAAGTTTAATGGCTAAATTTCCCTCAGAGCCAACATTGTATTATATCCTACGATCAAAAAATGCCGAAGCAGATGCACTGGCTAATGCAGCAATAGCCTTGGCAGAACTAAATCGGGATGATACGGTTATTAGAATAACCTATAGCCATGTGGTCTCACCTTTGGTTCAAACTAGAATGGAGGAAATTAATGAAATTTTTCCTATTTCTAAACCATATGGTCATACCATGGGATGGAGAACATCCATCATATAATATATTCAAAATGGGGTACTTCCACCAGATAGGGATGAGAAAGAACAGATTCGGCGACAAGCAGCCAATTTTACTCTTTATGATAGTCTAGACCACCGAAAGATCCTTTACAAGCTAGGATTTGAGGAAATTTTATTCAGATGTATTGATGGAGAAGATACTGTAATTGTCATGAAAGCAGTACATTCAGGAGCTTGTGGTGCCCTCCAATCTAGGCATAGACTTTCTGATCATATCTGAAGGCTTGGATACTTTTGGCCTTCAATGATGCAGGATTGTATAGATTTAACTAAAAAATTACATCCCTACCAAGTGAATTCCAACTTCATTCATCAACCCCTAGAGTTTCTACATACATATAAATATTCTTGGCCATTTTCCACATGGGGAATGGATATAGTAGGTCCTTATCCTCCAGCCACGGCTAAGCAGTTCAAGTATATTCTCCCTGCTACTGACTTTTTCTCTGAGTGAGTTGAGGCAATATCTCTCAAGGAAGTCAAATCCAAAAGCATTGTTAGTTTTTTCAAAACAAATATCATCACCATATTTGGTGTCCCTCATACTATTTTGATGGACAATGGCACCAATTTTGTTTTTTTGCTGAAGTAAAAAAGTTGTATTAGGGACATAATATCAAGTCCAACCATTCATCTCGCTATCATGCAGCCACCAATGGATAGATAGAGGCCTTCAATAAGACCCTATCTAATATACTCCAGAATATGGTAGATAAAGATAAGAAATCATGGCCTGATAAACTATTGAATTCTTTATGGCCTTATCAGACTACTACTCGTACTGCTGCCCAAGTAACTCCTAATTCATTAGTATATGGACCCAAAGCAGTTTTTCCAATTGAAATACAATTTCCTTCACATAGAGTTTCAATAAGTGATCAGTTTTCTAAATATAAAAGGTCTCAGAAACGGTTTGATGAGTTGGAATGATTATATGAGAAAAGATTTCATACATTATATTATCTAGAAGTCTATCAGAATAGAGTAGCATGATCGTTTAATAAAAAAGTTCTCCTTCGTTCATTCCTTCAAGGATAATTGGTATTGGTCCTTAGAAATCCAATTATATGAGGAAAGAAACCTCCCAAACTTGAGACAAATTTGGAAGGACCTTATTCCATACATAAGGTCTATTCAAATAGATCCTATTCCTTAATCTCAATGGATAGAGAGCTCATTACAACTCCAACCAATGTGAGATTATTGAAGAAATACTTTGTGTAATTATATATCTAGTCCTCACTACATGACGTTAGAAGCTTATATAAACAAATATCAAGGACATCATCACTACTCCTTAGTATTACATGAGTCCCTCTCTTTCATGTGTCTGAGTCAGATCTGCATAGAGACCATATTTCAAGAACTACGTATGGCTTGATTCTCATTTTCAATGAGATATGTAGAGATGCCTAAATCTCTAATTTTTGGGCCCAACCACAATCACAAAATCCTCTTATTTTCTTTTCTCCTCATGTATATGAATCAGATCTATACATAGTGTTTCCTTAATATTTATTATTTTCTCCTTATACCATTTTATGTCTTACGATTTACCGTTCTTTCAGAACGTGTCAAACTCCCCCATTCTTCATGTAAAACTCAATTAGCATGAGGAATGATTTTTTTAAATAACTACGTACAGCTTGATTCTCATCTATTTTGAGATACGCAGAGATGACTAGATCTACAATCATAGGCCCAGTCATGATAAAGAAACCACTTTATTTCTTGTATAAGAATCAAATCTGCATAGGAAATGTTTTAATAATTATGTATGAATTGATCCTTTCCCCAGCATAACATATAGTGACACTTGGGTGTTTTCCATTAACCTAGATACAATATGTCTTTTCATTTCACATCGGTTAATTTTTGTCCTTACTACATGATGTTAAACTGTATGGAAATCTGACACCCCCATTCTTTATTTGTGTCACCTTTGTATTATAAAATAGACCCTTACTACTCCTTGTTTCTCACACTAAGCATATATCAAGTGGTCTTAGTAATTGGATAAGGTTATTCTTTATATAAGTAATGTGTTTCAATTCCTTATGGGGGTGAAAATGCCCTCATTGCATGACTTTAAACTGCACATCATAATATTAATTCAAAAGAAACAAAGAAAGTATTCATTTTACATATGAGTCAGATCTATGTAAAGGATGTCAAACTCATGGCCAATACTGGTTAAAAAATTTCACATATGAATTAAACATAAACCCTTTCCATATTTCATACTCTTAATTTTGAATACTTTTCATATCTTCATAATCTTTCTTACGGTTTCTGGTAACCGGGTTTCAAATATCTGAGAGCTCTTTTTCCTGACAATGCAGCACATGCCCTTAGGTAGCCTTGCATAAGGTTCCTACACAACAGGACTGTCAGTCCAAAGATGCCACTATTTGTCTATGCAGCATGTGCCCCAGTTGGCCTTGCATAATAAAGCCCCCATAATGGGTTTGTCAAGTAATGGTAACTTCATTCTGGGTTATAGTATCATTGTCCCCTTTAATATTTGATGACAATATACAAGAATCTATATTTTAAAATAGTCATTCAAATATACTTGTCTTGTTATCTTTCTCACAATATGAAAGTCTTCAAGACCACGGTTTACACATTTCTCTCATCATGTGTTCAATACAATAAGAAATAACCTTGAAATCACATGTCCACATATTATATATTGTTTCCATTTCTGGTCCTAGTTGTATGACCTAAAACTACAAACACCATATCTATTACGTTTGGGCCAGACCTTTGTAAAAGTATTATTCCTCCGATTCTTTGGACATCTTGGTTGTAAATACCCTTTCCATATTCAGGTACCTTTCTCCATAAACCAAACTCTATGCTTCAGAAAATCTGAATCTCCGTAAACTTTCTTCAACTTTTAGAAACAGAACATTAAACTTCTAAGAGCTCTTTTCCCTAGCTATGAAGCATGTGCCCTTAGGAGGCCATGCATAAGTTTCCCACATAACAATCCTGTCATTCAAAAGATTCCACTATTTGTCTATGTAGCATATTCCCGAGTAGGCTCTACATAATACATCCCCCATAACGTGTTTTTAATGTAATGGTAACTTTGTTCTTAGAAAATACTTCCTCTAATGCTTTTATCCCTCTTTACCATATCATTCCTCAGTTATAGAAATTCCAAAATCACAGTTTACAATTTTACCTTCCATACCTGAATATGTTAGTATGTTTCCAAAAAAATTATCAAGAAATTAGGAGAGTTTTCTCATACCTTTAGTCAAAGCTAAAGACCTTAAATTAAACCCACACAATGTCCTCACTACAAGACTTTAAACTGCACAGTACAATGTCCTCACTGCAAGACTTTAAACTGTATAGTACAATGTCCTCACTACAAGACTTAAAACTGAAAAGTATGACGTCCTTTCTGCATGACATAAAACTGCACATATGATGTCATAAATTCCCCTTTCTGATAAATTTTAACCATTACTCATACACTAAATTTGTATAGAGATGTTTTCCATATTCATGACTTATGTTGATCTAAAATAGCCCTTTTTCATTCTTAAAATTCCTTTCCTTGTAAAAACCACCTACTCTGGTCTTGAGTCATCCAAATTTTATTTTTCCCATATCTATCAACAGAAAAATGTTAAACTTCAAAGAACTATTTTTTTCTGACTATGCAGCATGTGCCCTTAGGCGACCTTGCATAAGTTGCCCACATTACAGGTTTGTCAGTCAAAAGATGCCACTATTTAGTTATGCAGCATATTCCCTAGTTGGCTCTACATAATACAGCCCCCATAACGGGTTTTTAAAGTAATGGTAACTTTGTTCTTAGAAGAAACTCCCCTAATGTTGATACAGTTTTCATATTTGGTGACCATAAAAATCATGACTCAAGATTCCCCTTTGAAATATTTAAAGAATATTAAAGAAATTATTAGCCACAGAGTATTGTTTGGGATCTAATTCAAAGTTTATGGTCAAATATATTTCGACTCTAAATATAGAGACCCGACCCTTATACATAAAACATTTCGTGATTTTATGCATAATTAATCATCATAGTACAAGCTAAGGATTGATAAGTCTAGTGTCTTGTAAGACTAGGTACATATAACATAAAACATGGGGCTAAAAAACTTCTTTATTTAATATCCATAAAGATCTTTAATCTTTCTTTGAGCCCTTACATCTGCATAGGGTACCCTGGGGAATACATGAATAAAGGGATGAGCTAAAAGGCCCAGTAAGGGAATGAACATAAGGATACATCTCAGGCACATGAGTTTGGAAGTATGACATAATGATATCCAAATCATGAAACCTATAAAATAATTTAATATAATAATGGTATCTTATAAACATGGAATCATATAAATTTGTCAATATCATAAAAAAAAAATTTAGTACGGGTTAAGACAAACCGCCAATCTCGTTTCCCATTTCAGTACGGGTCAAGGCTAACCGCCAATCCCGTTTCACATTGCATCTCATGAAACTTATCCTTACCCAATACATTTGAGCGCTATCTGGGCACACCCATCTCAACATTTTTATGAATATTCTTGCAACATTAATATTCTTACCACATATAAAATCATACATAATCAACCATACATAAACATAAGGGTGCCCATGGAAAGATTTGGGTACCACAATCATGACATAAATCATAACCAATGGGCTTATCATGAAAGTGTCCATTTAAGGAAAGAATTAGAAAACAAATGGAAGTTCATAGGGTAAAATAGTCATATAACATGTTAAGTGTTTTCAAACATAAGTGACAACATCTGAGAAATGTATTTTAGAAACATTAGCATTAAAACATTTTTGTACGGTCTTAAGGAAAATACTATAGAGATTTTAAAATCGTAAAGAAGACATTATTTTATATAAAACCAGAATTTAACCAAGAAGGTTTTCATAGTAAAAATACATAATTTAAAAATATAATGGTGTCTTAAAACAGAATATATAGTGCACTTGAAATTGGGTAAAAGTTCGGGAAGTTCCTTTAAAACGAGTGTGCTTATTGGGAAGTATCGAATAGAGATTCACTTAAAAGCATGTATATCCCCGAAAGATAATGAGATATGGATCTTGGAACATTATTTTGGATCATATAAACATAATTATGAAGTTATACATAAAATAAAATACAACAACAATTTGGTAAAAAGAAAGATAGAGCATCCCGAAGGAAATAAGGAAGTTCAGGAAGAATCCATCATGGTTTATTTGCATGGTATCGGGTGTAACTAAGAGGGCTTGATGAGAGATATAAGGGGTTTATCATCACTTATAAAACATTAGGGAAGTATGTGGAATGTGTATAAATGTACCCCATCACTTGTTATTACACAAAAAGGCATAGCATAGAGAACAATCTTGATTCAGAGTAAAAAGGGGAGGATCCCTTACCTTAAATCCGTTGGTGTTCTACACTTATTATTATAGACCTGAATAAACAAATTAGGATTATTAATTAATAAGTCCATAACCTCTTATATATTCAATTTATTTATTATAACCCTTTTTATTTCATTCAAATACTTTTTGATTAGTTACAAGGTTCAATTTCATTATTTGGTCTCGTTTGTTTACTTGGCTTTAAAAGATCAGTTCACTTATATTCAAGTGTGGATTATATGAAAGATGAAAGTGGTTGTCTAGATTTGAAGTTATATTCTTTAGTTAATATTCATAATATTACATGGTTTTAATTTTAAATAGGTTACTTAGAGTGAAGTCGAATTATTATATATATAACAATAGTGATAACTGTTTTTGTTAATCGGTGGATTTGATTACAAAGAATGTGTTTTGATTTATAAATTAATTCCATTTGTACCAAAGGATTACAGAACCAAAAAATAGGATATATTACATATATAATAATCTGTTTCAACCATAACACAAATAGTTCCATGACCAGAATTAAATATAATAATAGAAATTGATAAACCCTTGTCCTTGAATGTGCTAAATTTGGACATCTCAAACGGTGCTTTCATTTCTTTCAAAAAAAAGTGGGGGTAAAGGAGAGAAGATAATGAAATATACCACTATCATGAAGAAATTACAATACATTTATGTTACTGGATTTATCATACTATTATGGTGATGGGAGGTGAGGAAAGAAATAAAAAAGAAAATAACTTAAAATAAAAGAAGAAAATGGGAAGAGGAATTTACCTCTTGAGACTTCCTCCTTTGAGAACCTCTTAAGGGGAGAGGTTTTGGTATTTTGAAGAGGATGAGAGCTTTTGGACGTGGGGTAGGACCTTGTGGAGATATTTGGGTAGAATAATGGCAAGGAAAAAGGCTTGAGAAGAGTGGAGAGAAGAGGGAATGAAGGGGGGTTTTATAGTAGAGGAGAGGAGGGATTTCATAATATTACAATCATTAATTTATTATTTCTTCACAAGATAAGGAATAGTAAGTATTCCATAACCAAAAATAGTAAATGAGTCATGTGAATTAGAACCATGGGTGGTGACTTCAGCCATGATTCTAGGAATAGTCTATTTAGCTTATAATGTATATATATGGTAAATTACCGTATTTTACTATTCATCAAAAAAACAAGTATTTCAGAAAACTCACAAAATTTCACCCTGACCATTTTTCGACATGTAGAATCAAAAAATGAAGTCCATTTTTCAAAAATAAATTTCATAAATATTATTATTTTAATATTTAATTAAAATCATATTTTATTATCAAAAACCAGTTTTAAAACACTCATTAACTTATTCTAAAATATAGGTATATCGTACTTCCAACTTGAATATTATTTTTATACCACCATAGGAGAGGTTACTATTCATTACGGTATATCACTATTCATAAGGGTATGTTACTATTCATAAGGGTAGGTTACTATTCACCAAAGATTATTTTTGTTTTATTAGACTCCAAAAAACATCTTGAACAAAATCGTGAATGTCAGATTTTCAAAATTCCAAACACATAAGTGACAAACTTATTTTTAAAGGTCACTTAGCACTTAGTAGTTCATTATGTTTTGTTTTCATGTGATTTTATGACATACTTATTAGAAGGGAATTTCCATTGAAAGACATTGGGTCGTTACATTCTTCCCCCCTTATGAAATTTCACCCTTGAAATTTCGTTTTACATTCTCAGCCAAAAAAAGGTGTGGGTAATTTTCCTTCATTACTTCCTCTAATTCCCATGTTTCCTCTTTGTACTTATGGTTTCTCCATAGTACCTTGACTAGATGAGTAGTCTTGTTGCATAGAACTCTGTCTCTACGATCCAATATCTTCAATGGTTGCTCCTCGTAAGAGAGATCATCTTCCAGCTGCACCACCTCTGAGTTTAGTACATGTGAGGAATCGGGTATGTACTTCCTCAAGAGTGATAAGTGAAAAACATCATGAACTCGAGCCATATTCGGTGGAAGTGCAAGCCGATAGGCCACAGCTCATATGCGGTCAAGGATCTCAAAGGGGCCAATATACCTTGGGCATAGCTTTCCTTTCTTCCCGATTAGCATGACTCTCTTCCATGGAGATATTCGAAGGAAGACTTTATCTCTAGCATCGAACTCCAAGTCCCTTCGACAGTTGTCAGCATAGCTCTTTTTCTAACTTTGAGCAGCTTGTATGTGTTTCTGGATGACTTGAACCTTCTCTATCATTTCTTGAACAAGATCGGGTCCAAGTAGCTTTCTTTCTCCAACTTCATTCCAACGGGTTGGAGTTCTACATCGCTTTCCATATAGAGATTCATATGGATCCATCTAAATACTTGAGTGGAATCTATTGTTGTATAAGAACTCAACTAATGGGAGATGTTGATCCCATCCACCTTTGAATTCTAGAGAGCTGGCTCTAAGCATATCTTCAAGAGTCTTAATAGTTCTTTCAGACTGGCCATCAGTTTGGGGGTGATAGGTCATGCTGAAATTTAAATCAGTACTCAAAGAATATTGAAGGCTCCTCCAGAATTTAGATGTAAAACATGGATCACGGTCAGAGACAATTGAGAGTGGAACATTGTGCAGTCTCACCACTTCCTTCACATATATCTTTGCAAGTTGTTCAAGCAAGATATCTTCCCGAATAGCAATGAAATGGGTTGTCTTGGTGATTCGGTCAACCACAACCCATATCAAATTATTTCACTTTGATGTCTTTGGGATACTCATGACAAAGTCCATAGTAACATTTTCTCATTTCCACATGGGTATATTCAATGGCTGCATCATACCTTTGGACTTTTTTCGCTTAGCTTTAACTTGCTGACATACCAAGCACCTTGATATATATTTCACAATCTTCTTCTTCATGTTATCCCACCAAAAGTGTTCTCGGAGATCACAGTACATTTTGGTACTCCCAGGATGGATAGAAAAGGTCGATCTATGTGTATCATTCAATAGATCCTTCTTTATCTCTGGATAAGTTGGTACACATAATCGTGTCTCAAATCTTACAAATCCTTCCTCATCAATTTTGAAATCGGAGTATTTCCCATTTTTAACAGCTTCCACCCTTTTCTGAATTTCCACATCCTTTCTTTGAGCATCCTTTATTTTCTCTAAGAGGGATGGTTGAGAAATCATTTGAGAAATGATTGATGATGTTCCTCCATTAATGATTACCATGTCCATATTTTTCAAATCTAAGAAGATCGGATCCTTTTCAATTCTCATCATTGATAATGATGCAGGATCCTTTCTACTTAGAGCATCTGCCACCTTCTTTGCCTTACTGGGATGGTAGTGGATTGAGCAGTCATAATCCTTGATGAGCTCTATCCATCTTCACTGGTTCATATTAATCTCTTTCTGTGTGAATATATATTTGAGACTCTTGTGGTCAGTATATATCTCTCATTTTTTCCCAAAGAGATAATGTCGCCAGATTTTCAACGCAAATATCACAGCCGCTAAGTCTAGATCATGTGTGGGATATTTTTACTCACGTATTTTTAGCTTCCTTGAGGTATAGGATATCACTTTATCATTTTGCATTAGCACACAGCCTTAACCTTTCTTAGAACCATCACTATACACCACAAAGAGTTATCCAATTGAAGGGAGTGTGAGTACCGGCGTAGTGATTAGCCTCTTTTTCAAATCCTTGAAACAGTCTTCACATTCCTATGTCTAGAAGAAATTTACTCCCTTCCATGTTATCTTGGTCATTGAGTTTGACAATCGTGAAAATTTCTTCACGAATCGTCGATAAAACCCAGCTAGACCTAAAAAGTTGTGGATCTTCGTTACAGAAATTGGCATCGGCCACTCTTCAATTGCCTTCGTCTTGGAAGGGTCTATAGATATTCATTTCCTAGTGATAACATTCCCTAAGAATGATACTTCCTCCATCCAAAAATCACATTTACTGTACTTTGCATACAACTTATCCCTTCGCAAAGTCTTTAACACAGTTTCCAAATGCTCCTCATGTTCCTCCATGCTCTTGGAGTATATCAGAATATCATCAATAAAGACCGCCACAAATTTGTCGAGATAATCTCTAAAGAATCTATTCATTAAATCCATGAAAATTTCTAGAGAATTAGTGAGTCTGAAGGGCATCACTATGAACTCATAGTGTCCATACCTCATTCAAAAGGTAGTCTTGGTAATATCTTTCTTCCTCACCTATAGTTGGTGATATCCCAACCAAAGGCCCACCTTAGAGAAATAACTGGCCCCACGAAGTTGATCGAACAAGACATCTATCCGTGGAAGGGGATACTTGTTCTTTATAGTAATTTTATTGAGCTCATGATAATCAATGTAGAGGCACATTGATCCATCATTCTTCTTGACAAAGAGGACTAGAGCACCCCATCGTGAAGCACTCAGGCATATAAAACCCTTCTCTATATTCTTCTGTAACTACTTCTTCATCTCTTCTAGCACTACAGTGGTCATTCTGTAAGGTTTCTTTGAGATTGGTAGAGATCCAGGGATAAGTTCAATTGAGAACTCAACCTATCGGTCAGAAGGAAGACCAGGCAACTCTTCGGGGAATACATCAGTGTAATCCCTCACGATGGTCATGTCTTCAAGAATGATTCTATCTTTTGTCCAAATCATTTGAGCTAGATATGCTTTCTCACAAGGAAGCAGTATCCAAACTTGAGACGAAGATTCAAAAGGAGACTCATCTTCCTCCTTATACTTGTAAAGAATTGGAGGATGCTTCCGGAGTGAAAAGTGATCTCCCTTTCCCGAAAATTGATGTTGGCCTTGTACAAAGATAGCTAATCCATGCCCAAGATAACGTCGAACTCCACTAAAGGAAGAATGAAAAGATTTGCTGGGAGGTTCAATCCACAAACATTAACCAAGGAGGAGTTATAAACCATGGATGCAATAATTGCCCCATTTACTGTTCTCACAGATAACTTTTCCTCCAAATTTTGAGGTGGTGTTTGAATAGTTATACTAAACTTACAAGATATGAAAGAATGTGTAGAATCAGAATCAAATAGTACGTTCTCTATTCTTGAATGAATAACAAGCGTACCTATCACCACATCGTTTTCTATCTCCACCTCAGTAGTAGTGATAGTATAAGCCCTTCTTTTTTACCTTGGAGTTTGTTGTTGATTGCCTCCGAAAACCCTCATCTTAGGGCAATTGTTAACATAATTATTAAGCTCCTTGAAGTTATAACACTGCGTTATAGGCTGAGTGTTGATCTGAACCTTCCTTTCTTCTTCAACATTAGCGGTATTTTTTATATCCCTTCGGCGGTTCTTGGCCAGATGCCAAACTTTCTACATTTGAAGCAATTCTTGGTTCCCTTGAGACAGTCACCAAGATGCTTCTTCCCACAATTTTTGCAAAGGGGAAAGTTAGGATTCTTTCCATCATGGGATTTTTTTGATGAACCACCCATGTTGTTCTCCATTTTATGCTTCTTGTAACTAGGACCATGAGACCACTGAGAGTCTCTAATCTCCATTTCAACCTTGAGGGCACATCATACAATCTCCTCAAGGCTGTTGAAGTCTCGAATCACCAAAACTTTTCATAGACTCATCTTTAGTCAACTAAAGAAGTGATCCACCTTTCTTTTGGTGTTCATGAAAAATCCATAGGTGTACCTTGAAAGCCTTGTAAGGTTTTCTTCATATGCCCCGATGGACTCATCTTCCTTCTGCTTGAGTCTAAGGAACTCTCTTTCCATCTTGAGACAGAGGGTTCAAGGAAAATATTTTTTTAAAAACATCCTCTTGAATTCCTCCCAATCTTTGGAATCAATTTCCTCTTGGGACTTTGTATTCTTGATCAGTTTCCACCATTGATCGGCTTTCCCATCAAAACAATAGACCACCAGTACAACTTCCTTTTCTTCCGAGCACTGGAGGATGGAGAAAATATTTTCAACAGAGTTAATCCATTGTTCTGATAGGAGGGGATTAGAATACCCACTAAACAGGGGAGGCCTTTTCCGCACGAAGTATTCTATGGAAACTTTCATTTTCCTTGGAGGAAGAGGAAATTCCACCTAATTCAAGTTATTATTCATAACTCGAGCCAGCTGAGTAAGTACTGCCATGAAGTTTTGAGCACCCACTTCTGTCACATCAGGCATGTCATTAGGGCAATCATCACATTGCCTATCACATTGGTTGTTGGAACGTGTTCTTCTATTTCCTGCCATTAAATAAGAAAAATAACGTATAATTAGAGGTCATGAATACTTAGCAATTGAGCATAAAAAGAAAATTTTAACATAAAAGTGTGAAATTATAAAGAAAAAGTATGTCTTGAATTGTGATTCCTTAGTTTTATATCTTGGTTATCCTCGATCTATTTCTTAACTCATATTCTTATGGGCTTCTTTTTGTCCCTTAATAACGGTTTTTACTAAGCTCATGAATCTACCAAAGCATATCCCATGGGAGTGTCGTAACCAAGAGTGCAGCAAGGCCCCTTATCATGCACCAGTTCCCGATCGAGTCTAGATCAAAGTGGTGTTTTCGGGTTTTACCCCTAGATACATCTGTGCCAGAGCTGCCTCTACCTTCTCGTATCCAGATAGGGATGTATTTGCTTGATAAACCACTTACTCTATACTCACCAAACTTTTGGATTGTTTTCTTATAATTAGTCTAATCCTTAAGGTTCTCACTAAGGTGCTCTATTCTTAGTCTCCAAAAATAACTAGACCATGCCTCGGATACCAACTATAGTAACCCGATCCTTATACATAAATCATTTCATGATTTTAAGCATAATTAATTATCAGAGTACAAGCCAAGGATCGATAAGTCTAGTGTCTTGGAAGACTAGGTACATATAAAATAAAACATGGGGCTAAAAAAACTATTTTATTTAATCTCCATAAATAGCTTATATCTTCCTTTGAACCCTTACATCTGCATAGGGTACCCTAGGGGAACACATGAACAAAGGGATGAGCTAAAAAACCCAGTAAGGGAATTAACATAAGGATACATCTTAGTCACATGAGTTAGGAAGCATGACATAATGATATCCAAATAATGAAACTTATAAAATCATTTAATATAATCATGGGATCATATAAAAATTGAATCATATAAATATGGAAAAATTATAAAACATTTATTTAGTACGGGTCAAGGCTAACCGCCAATCCCGTTTCCTATTTTAGTACCGGTCAAGGCTAACCGCCAATCCCGTTTCACATCGCATCTCATGAGACTTATCCTTACCCAATGCATTGGAGCACTATATGGGTGCACCCATATCACCATTTTCATGAATATTCTTGCCACATAAATATTCTTACCACATATAAAATCGTACATAATCAACCATACATAAACATAAGGGTACCCATGGAAAGAATTGGGTACCACAATCATGACAAAAATCATAACCAATGGGCATATAATGAAAGTGTCCATGTAAGGAAAGAATTATAAAATACATGGAAATTAATTGGTTAAAAAAGTCATATAACATGGTAAGTGGTGTAAAACATAAGTGACAACATCTGAGAAATGTATTTTAGAAACATTAGAATTAAAACATTGTTTTACGGTTTTAAGGAAAATACTATAGAGATTTTAAAATAGTAAAGAATACATTATTTTATATAAAACCAAAATTTAACCAAAAAGGTTTTCATAATAAAAATAAATAATTTACAAAGATAATGGTGTCTTAAAATAGAATATAGAGTGCACTTGAAATTGGGTAAAAGTTCAGAAAGTTCCATTAAAACGGGTGTGCTTATTGGGAAGTATCGAAGAGAGATTCACTTAAAAGCATGTATATCCCCGAAAGATAATGAGAGATGGATCTTGGAACATGAGTTTGGAGAATATAAACAGAATTTTTAAGTTCTACGTAAAATAAAAGACAACAACATTTTGGTAAAAAGAAAGATAGAGCAACCCGAAGGAAATAAGGAAGTTCGGGTAGAATCCATCATGGTTTATTGGCATGGTATTGGGTGTAACTAAGATGACTTTATGAGAGAGATTAGGGGTATCTCATCACTTATAAAACATTAAGTAAGTATGGGAAATGTGTATAAATTTACCCCATCACTTGGTATTACACAAAAAGGCATAGCAAAGAGAACAATCTTGATTCAGAGTGAAAAGGGGAGGATCCCTTACCTTAAATCTGTTGGTGTTCTCCACTTGTTATTAAAGACCTGAATAAACAAATTAGGATTATTAATTAATAATCCATGAACCTATTATATGTTCAATTTATTTATTATAACCCTCTTTAGTTCATTCAAAACCTTTTTTATTAGTTATAAGGTTCAATTTCAATGTTTGGGCTCGTTTGTTTACTTGGCTTTAAAAGATCGGTTCACTTATATTCATGTTTGGATTATATGAAATATGAAAGTGGTTATCCAGATTTGAAGTTATATTCTTTAGTTAATATCTAGGAGATTACATGTTTTAATGTTTATTTGGTTACTTAGATTAAAGTAGAATTATTATATATATAACCATAGTGATAACTGTTTTTGTTAATCGGTGGATTCGATTACAATGAATGTGTTTTCCTTTATAACTTAATTCCATGTGTACCATAGGATTTCAGAACCAAAAAATAGGATATATTACATATATAATAATATGGTTCAACCATAACAAAAATGGTTTCATATCCAAAATTAAAGACAATAATAGAAATTGATAAACTGTTGTCCTTGAATGTGCTAAATTAGCACATCTCAAACGGTGCTTTCATTTCTTTCAAATGAAAGGGTAGGAAAAGGAGAGATGATAATGAAATATACCACTAGCATGAATACATTCCATTACATGTATGTTACTAGATTTATCATACTATTATGGTGAAGAGAGGTGAGGAAAGAAATAAAAATAAAATAACTTAAAAGAAAAGAAGAAATTGGGAAGAGGAATTTACCTCTTGAGACTTCCTCCTTTGAGAACCTCTTAAGGGGAGAGGTTTTGGTATTTTGAGGTGGATGAGAGATTTTGGACGTGAAAGAGGACCTTGGGGAGATATTTGGGCTGAATAATGGAAATGTAGAAGGCTTTAGAGGAGTGGAGAGAAGAGGGAGTTAAAGGGGGTTTTATAGTGGAGGAGAGGAGGGATTTCATAATATTAGAATCATTAATTTATTATTTCTTCACAAGATAAGGAATATTAATAATTACATGACCAAGAATAGTAAATGAGTCATGTTAATTCTATCCATGGGTGGTTACATCAGCCATGATGCTAGGAATAGTCTATTTAGCTTATAATGTATATATACGGTAAATTACCGTATTTTACTATTCATCAAAAAAACAAGTATTTCAGAAAACTCACAAAATTTCACCCTCACCATTTTTCAATGTGTAGAATCATAAAATGAAGTCCATTTTTTAAAAATAATTTTATAAATATGATTATTTTAATATTTAATTAAAATGATAATTTATTATCAAAAACCAGTTTTAAAACACTCATTAACTTATTCTAAAATATAGGTATATTGTACTTCCAACTTGAATATTATTTTTATACCGCCATAGGTGAGGTTAATATTCCTTAGGGTATATCACTATTCATAAGGGTATTTTACTATTCATAAGGGTAGGTTACTATTCACCAAAGATTATTTTTGTTCTATTAGACTCCAAAAAACATCTTGAACACAACCGTGAATGTCAGATTTTCAAAATTCCATACACATAAGTGACGAAATTATTTTTAAAGGTCACTTATCACTTAGTAGTTCATTATGTTGTGTTTTCATGTGATTTTATGACATGATTATGAGAAGGGAATTTCCATTGAAAAACATTGGGTCTTTACACTAAATATTACATCATTATGCTTATTGGGCCCAATGGCCAAGGTAAAACAAAAGAAATTAATGAATGTGAAAACATAAATGATTGAAGACAAAATAATTTTCATTTATGAAAAAATTTATAGAGAAGAATCCACAAATTGGAATCTCTCTATTAAAAAAATTTACAAAAGGCTTTATACATAATTCCTCATTTGTTTAACAGCTTCCTGTGCCCCATAAACTGCTTGTTGGAGTTTTTTTATCTAACCATCCTCGCCCTCTTCAGCATGATGAAGTACTTCTTTAGAATATGTGATGGATTTTTCACATTCCTTCTGGACTTCTTCTAATGATGTAGGAAGCTGGTAAAGTTCCCCTATAATGATATCTAACTCCTATTGAAGGTGCAGTTTCTGAACATTCTTTTCTTTAATTGTTTGCGTCAGTCCCTTAAACATTGCATTATGATTAGCCTCAGCTTGGGACGGTGATGCTTGGAACTCTTCAATTTTGATAGACAGTTTGGCTTCTATCAAGTCTCGTTGAATCTTTTTCTCTTGCTCCCTCCTCTAGATAATATCTTTAATCATAGTATGAATTTCACAGTATTCAAAATCTTTAAATACTAGCGTGATAAACAGAGATGAAAGTCGTGGAATTCTTGAAGGCAGTTCCTCAAGGGGCATCTCAGATATTATCTTCTAGATATTTTTCCATGCTTTGCGATGAGTAAGACAAAGAGCCTTCTGCAATTCTGAGTATGATTCAAAATCATTGTCATAACGAGGGGTATATTCCGGGACTAATTCACTTAAAGAAGTTCCCTACTCTATTCCTTCTTGGACAATGGTTGCTCTGCCTTCAAATGTTTTTTGGGCAGATGCAGAGGCTTCACCTCTAGACCCATCCATTGAAGTTGACAGCCCTGTATGGTAAATCAAAAATCATGGTTATATTTAAGAGATAATAAAATTGAATGTAATCACTATATCAGTATCTCTTACCTAGAAGTAGGTCAGCAGCTTGACAAGAATCCTCCCCAATGTTCTCAGTTTCATCAATTTTATTTGATGTCTCTGGTTGAGGAGTGTTATCTTTAATATGCTCAGGATTTTCAGAGTAAATCTCAGGAAGACCTTCTACCTCAAGATTCACTTGAGCCATTGTCTCTATAATGGTAGGGTTTTCATTAATATCAACACTTCCTTCAGGTACCGTTTCAGCAGCAGTTTCTTCATATGTAACTACATATTTCAATCAACCAATGTTAGTAGGTTAATCATAAGAAGATTAACAGGATGAATAATGACAACTCACGTCCAGTTGATTCTATATAAGGAACACCAAAATCATCTAAAGTATTTTATATTTTAATATTTTCTAATAGTTTTTCAAAATACATGCCAAGGTTCATCATTTCATCCAATGATATCTCAGATCCCAGGTTATTCTCACCTGTGGGAACACTTGGCGTGTTTACTTCACACCCTTCCTCCGGCAACCTGTGACCCCAACTAGCTTTTTCAGCAACAATTGTGGGGTCAAAGTTAGTTGTTCCCAGATGTTCCGGTGCATGTGATGAACCTAAAAGTGTCACAGAATGGAAGTTATCTATTGTTTCATTGGTTTTTTTATGAAATATTATTTATTTACTAGAAGCTTCATCTCCTCTGATAGCAGGAATCAGAGCAGTGCTGGGGACAAATGTTGGTTCCTTTGGCTCCAATGCCTCTTCAAGAAACACTGGATATATAGGAATTTTTGTTTTCTCAGTAGAACCTTCTACAACTCCATGAATCTTATCAGTGGTTTATTTCAAAGAATAAACATAACAATCCCATTTAATCTTAAATATTTTAAACACTTTTTCATGGATAAAACTAAAATTCATGATTATCAGGGAGACTTGTCGCTGCTAAGAAATAGATTAACCCTGGTTTTCTTTATTTTATACTTTTGTTTCTTCATCTTTTTAGGAGGGCTTTCATTTTCATCTATAAAGACACATGTTGGAGATCCCAATACCCTCTCTATTTACTCTTCCATGGCCTGTCAGTCTTGATATATTTCTCCCAATTCACGAGGTGATCTGGTAGCTCTAAGAGCAGGGCCTCTAGGACTATATTGTGGTGAAGGAATTTCAGTTTTATTTTCTTTACCCAACTATAAGTTAAGAAAAAATTTATCCTAAGTATTAATGTTTTGATTAAAATTCAAGTTGAAAAATATAAGAAGATACAAAAGAAAGGGAACTTACATCCACAGGATATAAAAAGTCACACCATTCTTCATCTAATGAAGGATTAATCACATTAGTGGTACCATGATCCATCATTTCCTTTACCCAATTTTTGGTAGGAATTGAGTCATCAGTGGCATATATGAGCATTTCTAGCTCTCAAATGTAGGTCCTTACCACATTGGGATTATCCTTAAAAAGAATCTCAAAAGAAGCCTGCAAATCCCCTACTCCTGGAATATGCAGACCTTCACACATTTCCATCCACATGGTCTCAGCATCACAGTATAGATTATTCCATGTTCGAACATCCTCTGGTCTTATATATTTAGAATGTTTGTACAAGGTTTGTGATAAGGATCTTACAACCTTGGACTTGACTTTCTTCCTGGAACCCGTAGTCACGGATGAAAGATTGGAAAATGGAACTCACCACTCTTCATAATGGTGGCAACTAGATCACCTTGATACAACTTTAGTGGGGATTGATGGAGTGGATATTTTTATTCTAGTAGGAGGATTATATCTGGCGTAAGGTCTCTTTGGTGAATTTTGAGCATCATCACCTCCACTCTCTGATTCTTGCAAGTTGGCCCCTGATGATGAATAATTATCTTCCAAGTGATGGGGTTCCTTCCTGGTACTTCACTTTATCCCCACTCAAGGGATGGCATGATTTAATATCCCTTCAGGGTATGATGCAACCTAGTTTTCAGCATACCAGATGGTTAATCTGCTTACTGCATCTGCAACGGGTAAATTAAAAACTGCACTGGTCTTCTCTGCAGATGTCAACAACCATAGTTGTCAGGCCACCATTGGTTGTTTCTCTAATCTTACATGCATGGGAGGATATATAGTATTCTTTTGTAGACATTTTAATTGACGTGAAAATCTATAAAGATCATAGGCCTCACATATGATTTCTCCATCGATTCTGGTGGCCAACACGCCATCTCTTCAAGCTATCATATATTCCCTCAGTTCCAAACTAGTAATACCATCATCAAAAAATTTACCTGTAGGTGGATTCCCATAAAGAAATAAATGAAATTCCTTATGAATTCTCAATTAAACCTTTTTTTCATAAACATTCAAAGACAAGGTTGAAATACCATAAAAGGCCTGAACAAACAGTCAGAAAGAACTTCCCAAAACATGTACTCCACTTTGTACAACATAAGTTCTAAAGTGAGTAGCAATTCATCCCCACAACACTTGGAATGTCCCCACTATTCTAAAGGGATATTTTACTTTGTAAATATGCTGCAAAATCCTATGAATATTGGCCAAAACAGGAGTATCCAACCCTACCATCCTTTTCATTTCCATCTTAGCTGCAATAAAAAAGGTTATCAACCTCACACCTCCTTTGGAGTCTTGGACTGTTAATAAATATATGCTGAGCCACATGGATAAGAAACCTTCCAGACATTTATTTTCATGTATTTTTTAGTTGATATTGTATACCCATATTTCAAATTCTCCTTTCTCCAATATTGTCCAAAAGGTTTCATGAGTTCCTCTCTTCTCTACCCTTGGATAGTTAATTGGACCGGTGTAAGTGGGCCTCTTTTCCTTATTTTTTATCAAAAATATTTCCATCCATTCCTCCAGATGAATGTCCCTCCTGGTGTGAGTTTTCACAGTGATTGAATTCTTGATTTTTTAAAATATTTTCATCACCTCACAAGCCAAATATGGTGTCTTCTTCGAGTCATTCCATGTCACCTTGGGAGGAATAAACTCGTCGTACATGTATCCAAGGGTTGGTGCTCCAGAAATTTTGTAAACGTCCCACAAGATGATACCTACCTCTCCATGTGTAAATTAGAAGGAATTAGTCTTTGGTATCCACTGACATAATAACTCTAGGATGAAATAATCATTTCTATACACATAGGTTTGCCTAACCCAGATAGATTCATAAATCCTAACAATTCTCAAATCATCTGCAAATTCTGCACATGTCTTCTTCACCCAGTATGCCCACATCCATGCGGGTTTTAAACCTCCTACTGGGCGTAAATCCCAACTTTTCTTCCAACCCTTGGACTGATCTATCTAATAATCTTGAAAGATTGATGAATAATAGTTTGGCTGCAGCTCGGGTGTATGTGCCTTCAAATCTGGATCACATGGTCTATGATGCATAATATGGGCTTTCTCTACTATCCCAGCACTGTAAAATGAGCCCCCAATAGAAACATTGGCCTACGAAAAGTTGGTATAATCCTGAAACCAAGAATGTGGGACATAGTTCTTTGGGTCTGGAATGTCAGCATCCTTCTAATAGCTGTCACTATACAACGGTAGATAGGTGCTCCAAGGAAAGTTGAAATGATACTTCGTAAAATATTTTACTAAGTCTAGAAGAGTGGTTTCACAAAAATTGAAGTAATCCTGACCAAAGACATTCATCATGTCATCAATACTCTTGTTAGCGATATCATCAGTGGTTCCAATTCTTTTGGAAGCCATTGAACCTGAAAAAATATAGAGATCAAATTTTAAAAGTAAGTTCATTTTTTGTGTGTTTTACAAAATAATGAAAATGTCATTTTGGAGTACAAGTTTTGAATTGGGCATGCAAGTATGATTCAATGTGAAATTATGGAAACCCACTTATGGCATGCAGCTAAAAACATACAGAGGAAGCGCGGAAAAATAGAAGTGTATGAATAGAAGACCGGTACGCCGAGAGCTGAGAATTCTGAAGTTGCAAAACTTTTCACGGAGGTGAAGCTGTTATATATAAGGGATGGATATCACCATGTGTTCCAGATATCTTATGTGTTATACAATTTCTCACCCAATTTTACTTGAGAAACCGAATACTTGCACGGCCCATTTCCCTGGTCTTTCTTATTTATTACTTTACCTCAGTATAGGATCCTCTTTCCATTTTGGATCCAATTCTGAGGGGGGGGGGGCTTTTGTTGACACTCCATTTCATCAAAGAGTCTAAAAATGACAAAGGAGATCCCCTTATAAAGAAAATGGGGATATACATGAAGAAAAAAATAAAGATTTTAAAAGGGATGAATTTTGAATTGCCTTAGTCAATCCAAAACATCAGCGGCGTGCAGCCTACTTCAATGCCCAAATATATCGTGCAACCTAATTCCACGCTCTTATATAGCATGAAAGTCACTTGCGTGCCCAACTCATTTCACCCAAGGTCACTTATTGGCCTATAAATAGACCCTTGGTGGCCCCATTTGTACAAACGAATTTTATTAAAGCCCAATTGCTGCTTTGGTCTCCCTAGTACTTCACCCCAGTCTTCCAAAACTTTCAAGGTAGTTCTTCAACACCTTGAGTGGATGATTTAAGTGAGGGTCATTGGTCTTAAGTCCTTTTAGTGTTTGAAAACCATAACACTTGTGCACCTAAACCGCCCAACCTCCCTAAGTCATAAATACTTGCGCGCCTCCCATTCCTCTCATAGGAACTTGAGCGCCCCACTTCTTGGATCACCTATGAATACTCTTGAAGGCTTGAGAAAGGTCTCTCCAAAGTATTACCATACTGGTTGTTCGTCACTTAAGGGAACATCAGGTCACACAAGTGTACATGTGCACCCATACTTGCGCACTCTTCTCTACTTGGGTACCCCTCTTTGATTCACTTATTCTCTTCACTCTATTCAGTTTATAAGCCATCAAGCCTTCCTTAGACATTCATGGAAATGCTTTTTCTTCATTGTCTCCCTTTTATGAAAGGGATTCTCTTGAGACCTCCACCAAAACCTCCTAACTTATCAAACCTTTGGGAAAGGCACATCAATGTGTCTCCTATTTGGGTTTATATTTCCACAGTCAGAGGCTTCCCATATTTTTTTCACAATGGGTTTAGGATTCAAGGAATGTCTATGTGTTTTTATATCCGTAGTCACATGGACCCTTCTCCCAGAAACAATGTTGTAAAGTTCCTGGTTTGGAGGAGGGTTTGGGTCCTGACCTCGCCCTTCTCAAAGAGGCGACCCAGAACCTCAGGCCTCTGGTAGGAAGGTTCACTTAACACTTTCTTTTCCATGCAATCATAGGAGAAGTCTCCCTCCCTTATTAGGATCAATTAATGGGTAGTTATCCTGGTATAACCCCCTCACCTTGACCCCTTCCTCCTTATATTGGACCCTTGTCCAATGTAAATAGAACAGAGGGAAAGCTCTTCGCCTCTCCCTCTTCCACGGTCGACGCACCCTCTTCTACTAATAGAGGAGGAAAATTTTGAAAGTGTGAATGCCTTTGTTGAATCTTTGAAATTCTCTTGTTTCTCACACTAAGCATGACCCACGTGGGCTTATAGATTTTTCATGATCACAACATTTGCACAATTGAATAAACTTGTAGAACTCTGATTCCCATCATAATAGGGATACTTATGAATCCTTCTCCGGGCCCAAGCTCATTGGACATCCTCCTCAGGTATCCAACCCTAATTCCCTTAATCCGGACATCCTCCTCAGGAATAAGGCCCAAATTAAACCCCCAAGTCATCAAGGAATCCTTTTCAGAAAGTAATCCCAAACTCATCTCTCTCAAAGAACCATACTCCCCTATGAGACTTATCGAACTACATGGGCTTTGATTCCCATCCATATGGGATACGTAGGAAGCCTCCTTGAGGTTCAAACCCAACACTTCAAATCAACCATGTTCTCCTTGGGCCATATTCCCAATAGGGTCTGATTCTACTTGGAAACCCATATCCTTTTGAAGTTCCTTGGGATGCTTCAGCATAAGTCCCACACTAACTTTCAACTAAGCACCTTCCACTTAGAGGTCCTTATCACATGACCTTAAAAGGTATGATGTGTCCCATTCAGTGGAACCGAACTAAGAGGTTTCTGATTCCTTTCACAAGTATACGTAGGTAGCCTATCTTATAGGCACGATCCCAAAATCAAAACCAAACCTCCGTCTCCCTGGATGAAAATAAAATTCTAGAGTGCCCCACTGAGTGGCTTAAAAACCAATATCATCACAAAATATGAGTAAAAGAATCTCTAAGTAGTATATTAGAGGATACCATTGATGGAAAACCTCAAATACATACGAATATTTCCATTAATGAAGAACCTTGAATGCATACTGATGATTCTAAATTTTACACATGTAAATAAGTGATTGCGAATTAAAGGGATGATTATGATATACTTGGTAAATTAATAAGGATTCAAGAAAATATCTTAAATTTACAAATAGAGTTTAGTAATAGAAAATAATTCCCCCAAAAGGGTGTGATGAGTTCGACGTCCCATCCTCTAGACCAATGCATGTTCTTAAGTATCATAAAGTTCAAACTTAACGAACACCTGCCTTTAGAAATCATGTACTCTTTGGATAAAGAATTTTTGTAAGTTTCTATTTCCATGAATAAATCCAATGTAAACCACCTGGAAATAGTGATTCTTAAAACTAGAACACACATTTCAAGGAACTATGAAACAAGGGTTCAGTGTCCACATTAATGGTGATATTTTCTATATAATATATGTATTAAGTTTCTTTAAAACCATTATCATGGTTGGATCTATTTATATAGGTGATTGATTAGAGATGAAAAGGAGAGATCATTTTTCCCTAATTTAAAGCCGATAGGATGAATAGAGATTCACTGTAAGTTCTCAATGAAATTCCTGTGTGAAATAAATATCATGAGCTCTTCCCTGATCATTTTCATAATATTTTCTACCTATTAGTTCATGTAATAGTATGAGTTGAGGGCTCTAAAATGGTTTAATATTATTTTAGATAGATTCTGTAAGAATTCAATCTTTTGGGTGATGATGATATAGACACGTTGATTAGGTGTTGGTAAATTTAATGAATATAAAAATATCTTTCCAAGGGTAAAATTAGTTAATTAAATTTTCTAAACTAAACTAGTGATGACTATAAATAACTTCAAAAAATTGAGGTAGTGATTTATAAGCATTTAAATGATGGAAGTTTTTATTTTAAATAGGGATCAATTCTTCCCATGTAGACATCGAGAGAGAAAAAATAACCAAGAAAACATGAAATCTCTATATCTGAGAGTAAAATTATTTTTTTATGCACAATCCAGTGTTTTGAAGAGGGAGACATTTGGAGATCAAGTAAAGAGATATGGACTTTGACTCAAGTGAAAATAATTTTTATTTCACTTTTCTCTAACTTCTTTAAATATTTATTTTTTTGTGTTCGTATGATGTGCTTTTATTTTGTCAACATGTGTTGTGATTAAATTCTTGAGGGATTTTATTTGGATTGGATTGATCAATCAATTCCTATTATTGTTTCAATTGTATTTATCTAGTTCTACAGCTCACTCATCTTGGCCTTCATCCTTCCATATCTATTCTTGATTTTACTCAAAGTATTATGGAATGAATAGTAACTTTCAGAAGATTTATACAGTTTCCCTTATATAATAGATCAAGAGATTGAACTATAAGACCAGTAAAGTGAGTGTTCACTAAATAGTGAAAGTTTATTTTTAAATGACTATATAGTTTTCAGGTTCTATTGATTTTATATTTTTTATGAGAATCATTTTTTTATAAATCTTTTCCTATTTAATTAACTAAATTACTATTAGCATGTTCTTGATCAATATCTTGGTCTATAAAAACTCTATTAAAACCTCACTCGTGCATCATGTTTCATTCATTCACTCTATTCATATCTATTTTCTCTCATTTTTCATGTTGTTTTCAGTAGTTTAGGAGATTAATTAATCCCTAGTATCATATTAACATCCTTCCATGTGGCTCAACCACGCTATCCACTTTTATAAAGAGTAGGAAAATATGAATGACAGTTCGATGGTTGAAATGAACTTTAGCCCATTCAAGTTTACTAGGAAAAACTATGGTCTAGATGTTCTGGCCCCATAAAATATTAAATAAAAATAAAGTACAAAGAAGGTATTACAAAGATTTTTTACAAAATCAAGAGTGCACCACACCCCTCATATCATCCTCCACCAATTGTGCATAGTGTTCGGGTATCCTAAAGTACCATATAGTACTCATCTTAGTAATTCCTCTCTTTGTAAGTGCATTGGTAACTTGGTTGGCCTCCCTATACATAAGAATCACAATAAGGTTGAGGCACATCACCTGGTTGAGACACCCAATCCAATGAGGTAGGATCCCCCATGGTAAATTCATAGTTCTCAACTTTAGGGCACTATCAGTGATCTCATAAGTAGATTTGATCCACAGTACAATCCAATTATGATAATCATAATGTTTAACAGCATATATAATAGACCAAATCATAACTTTCTAAGCAATACCATGCCCAATAAAGTGGTAGAAGTATCCTTTGATGAATCTATGATGTGTGAATAAGACACCACCACATTCTTCCAAACTTGGTATGCCAAGAGATTCTCCATTAACATTTATTTTGACACAAGTCTAGTCAAGAGGAATCCAATGGATTTGATAGACCATGAGTGGATTTCTCAGCCTCCATGAGATACCCAGTATGTGTAGGGAGCTAATATAATACATGAAGTTTTCTATAGTACCCACCTACATGACTGTAGTATAATTCACCTACCTATTTACCTACAGAATACCTTCATGTGAAGAGGGTTGAATACCATCAACCAGAGACACATTTCTAACCATCAAGATGGCATGACAAACAGCCGCAATGGGTTCCAAAAAGAGGTTCTAGGCCTACTCACTTTGTCCATTCTCAGTGAAAAGAAGAAACAAATCATTAATGATCCTAAAACTATATAAATCATCCTAAAAAACACATCCAATGTATTTCCACAAGTGATGTGAAAAGGTATAAAGTAGGAAAACAGGCTGCAGATTTTCATATTCCCTAAAACATAAATGGAAAGCTAAGAAAATGACTTGTCCATCATTCCTCAGCCGATCATGGGTAGGTAATCTATCCATAAATAATTTCCATAGGAGATGTAACTTTTAAGGAGTAATTAAAGGTGACTTGAATCTAATAATCCATGTGGGCACTTGAGTATATCCATCAAAATGGAGTTTATAGCGATCCCTCGTATTGTAGTTCTCATTCTTGTTTGTATTCCAAATCAAAGTGACATGGTCCATAAATGGGTAACTTTGTATTTATAGGATACCCTAAGGGGTGATAATATAAATAAGATCTCCATTAAGATGTAACATCTCTAAAATATCCATATCAGCCATACTGGAATATATATATCCAATACTAAGAGGTTTTTCTAACCAAGGGGAGTTCCAACCATTGTTGATATACTACCTACTAATTAACCATTTATGATACTTTATTATATCATTGAAATAGTTCCTAAGAGAGGGCCAAAAAAATGAGATAAGGTAGTGAGGATACCCATTAAGGATCTTTATTGTGAACCTGCAATATAAGAAATCCATATAAGAGTCATTTGAGGTGAGGAGGTTCCAAGTGAACTTGTTAATAAGTCCATCATTGTAGATTATAATGTCCTTTATTCCAATTCCCCCTACTCGATTGGTTTGATTCAATACTTTTAAGAAACTGTTATCAAATTTCTTTCATTCATAGATTGTATCCATATAAAGTTTCTCATCATGCATTTAATGTTGTTCAGAAGGCCTCTTGGCCACCTGTAGAGGGAGAAAGAGTACATAGGCTTTGATGTAATCACCTAATTAATGAGACACATCCTCACATATTAGGACATATCTTTTCATTTCTATCTAGCCAAATTATTAATAATTATAGAACATATGTCTTCAAGATATCGCTTCTGGACCTTTCCATAGAATAAGAGAACTCCAAGATAGACAAAGGGTAGGGAACCCTTCCTAACAAAAAGTGTCTTTATGATTCTGTTCTACATTATAATAGTTAATATTTCTCCAAAAATAATGAAATATTTATTCCAACAGATGGACTAACCATCAACTTCCTCATAATTTTGAAAGAAAAATTTAATCAAAGATATGGTTCTTTTTGAAGATTTCCGAAAGAGATGGATGCCATCAGCATACAACAGGTGAGAAGGGATAAAAAGGCCCTTTCCAGCTTTAATCTACTTATAAATACCAATCTGGGATAACTCATGGAATCATCTACTAAAGTATTACTCAAAAATATCAAAAATAATCCATGAGAGAGGATCTCCTTGTCAAACTCCTCTAGTACACTGAAAGTAACCTCTTGGGGATTCATTAATTAAGATGGATAAAGTTGAATAACCAAGAATACAATTTAAAAGATTGATAAAACCATTTGAGAATCCAAAAATTTTGAGAACATCAAAGAGAAAGATCCACTTTAAAGCATAAAATTATTTTTAGATGTCAATTTTGAGAGCAAAGTTTCCTTACTTGGACTTCCTTTTCATCAAATTAATACTCTCTGAGGCCATAAAGAGAAAATTATGAATTCACCTACTAGGTAAAAAACCAAAGTGATTCAAGTAAATATGTTCACTAATGAAACTCCCCAATTTGGTCATTATAATCTTACTGATGACTTTAGGGATGTTGTTCCCAATAGCCACTTGTATGAAGTCTTTATTGTCAAAATAATTCTCCTTATTTGGGATCAAAGAAATAAAATTTGAGTTATCCTGATAAGGCCAAAAAGCATGGGTAAAGAAATATATAATATAATTGATTATTTCCTCCAAGAGGATGTCCCAATAAAACATGAAAAACTTATTAGTGAATCTATAAAGACCCGTAAAATTCAAGGGAAATTTTTTCTTAATTTTTTTGGTAATTTTACAAGAACGTGGTTTCTGACGGAACTTGATTCTGAGGCCCAGTGTGCCCGGAATTTCTATCCAAAGTTTAGATCGGGTATGTTCAGTGAACAAATGAGCAGGTTTTTCTAACTTTTGAACCGGTGCTCAGAATCGAATTCTGAGGGCACCGATGGATTCGTAGCGTCGGTAATTGCTTAGGAACACCTTTTTTGGAGTTGCGTTTTCACGAAAGGAGTTGTTAAAAATTTGTGGAAGATAAAATAAAAATTGAGTTACAATTTTTATTTCCTTTAAGTGGTTTATCCGTTGAGTGGAAGTTGGGGTAACCACCCAACTTCCCATGGGAGGTTATGAGAGTGGTGGGGCCCACACGAACCCCACCCCTTCATATTCCCTAACTCCTTCAACTCACCATTAATTTTTATAACTTAAGTTAATTAAATAGGTGAGTTAAATTTGAATGTTTAAAATTCAAATGCTTAAGTTATGTTAATAAAATAAGTAAGGGACATATTTTATTTTTGTTGGGGTCTTGTTGCTTTGAGAGTTTTTGGAAGAAAAGCTAAGGAGCTTGAAGAACTTCTTCCTCTTCAACGAAGAACGCAAAGAACACGAAGAACGCCAGATTCCTCAGAGATCGATGACGCGACGCTGTCCCCGCGACGCAACTCTCTTCTTCCGCGACATCTTCTTCCACGACGGTTATTTCTGAAACGAACCCTCACTCAACAATTTGACGAGGTAGGGGTTTATTTATTTCGTTTTTTCCTGATTACTTCATCGTTGGTTTATTGTCTATTTTGAACCGCCTGTTATCGCAATAACGGGAGGAGGTCGGACCGCACAAACACGGCCAACCCTCCTCCCCCTTGTTGGTTGATTTTTGTGGCGGCTCATGTAAGGCATCGCGGTGCCGAAGCACCACGCGGGAAATGTTAAAGAAAGGAAGGAGAAATGCGGCGCCGTCGCGCCGCGCCGTTGGAAACAAACTATTCTGCGGCGTCGTCGCGCCATGCCAAAGAAGCTTGAAGGAACCTCGAAGCATCGCGGCCGGAGCGGGGCCGCGGCGGAGCAGGGGAACCGGCGGCCGGTTCTGGGCTTCCGGCGTCGGCAGCAGTCGGCCGGCCGGTGCGGGCCGGCCGGTCAGTGGAAGAGTCGGGGGTTACAAACCCCCAGAGGCCAGCTCGAGCGGCCCCCCATTATGGGGACCGCGGTTACGAAAACAAGGGGTAGCCCCCCCCCCCCCCCCGCCCCGCTCGTCCGCTCGGCCTAACGGCCGAGCCCCTGGCCAGCGCGCCAGTGCGCCGGGCCGGCTGCCCTGGCCGGTCCGCCAGACCGAGCCGACCCAGGGGGCATCGGGCTGGGTCGAACCGGGCCCAAACACCCCTAATACCAGACTATTTTGGTCGGTTACAAATAACATGGGTTGCGGACCTCCGATCGACGCACCATAAGTGGAGATGCGATCCTTGGAACGATATGGTCGTTTCGATATATTACACTCAAGGTTTCGGAGTACTTTGGATTTGGCCGGGTTGGTTCGTACATGAAACCAACCGGACCCTCGGAGCGGAAACGCTTATAACTTGAGCTCCGGATGTCCGATTGACGTGTCGTCATCTTTGATGGATTCCTCTTAGTGAGATGGACCTTTTGGCTTACTCCGCTCAAGGTTTGGACACAGTTGGAGTACAGTCAGGTTTGTTTTGACTTAAAACCCAACCGGCCCCCTGGACGAAAAAGTCAATAACTCTCAGACCGGGCGTCCGATTGACACGTCGTCTGTGAAGTTGAGTTCCTATTGACGATACAGAACTTTTGGATACATTAACTCCAGACTATGTGTCAGTTGATGTATCATCCCTTCGGCTCATGGAGCGGACCCTCCTGAACAAGCTTGCTGTGTGCGGGAACCCTAGAGCTGGCTGCGACTGCGACGACGATGATGATTGTGCCGAAATCCTCCATGGATTCGACGGTGACGACTACAGCACTCAGCGATCCTACGTGGATCAGTGCTACCGATCCTGTGTGGGTCAGATCCTGTGTGGGTCAGCGCTCAGTGGTCCTGTGTGGGCCAGCGCCTACAGATCATGTGTGGGTACGATCCTATGTGGGTCATTGCGGGGGTTAGTTACCTATTGATCCTGTGTGGGTCATTGCGGGGGTTAGTACCTATCGATCATGTGTGGGTCTGACGGCTTAGATGAATCAGTGGAAATATCTGATCATCTCTACCGTCATACGAAGAAGTATACCTGCGTGAGCTGATTCTTGACATTCAATCCTTATCTTCGATAAGTTGACTTGATATCCTGTGTGGATTACGTTTTTCTTTTCTATGTGGAATGGGTTGTGTTTTCCTGTGTGGACTGGGTTGTACTCGGGCTCGGATGTTGGAGCCGAACGAGAATTGATGACTTAGGTATATGTATGGGCATATACCTAAGTGGTGACGGATGTTACTTCGTGATTGTATCTTCCTTTGTGGATTATCCTTTGTGGATTTTGGGAGACCTTCGGGGGTATCGGTGTCCCTACTGAGTAGCTTATACCCACCCCTGCACGGGCTATGCCCGCGCTACATTGTGTTGGTTACAGACGACGGACAATGCTGATCGCGATTGAGGCTTGCGGAGCAGGTCGGTACCTGGAGGTTGACCACTGGGCAGGACATACTCGGAGCGGACGGTTGGACCCAAGGAGCTGTGGAGGCTATCTGTACTCACCCTTCAGGTGGGACCTCCAGTGGACGGCTCGAGGATGTGGCTTTACTTTTAGTTGTTTTTTTCCCTTTCCTGTTGTACTTTACTTTCAGTTTGGGTTTATATTCTGGCCCACTTACTTTTCCGCACTTACTTTTGTATCAGCTTTTACTTAGTGTATACTTCTAATGCTTGCTTGCTCTGTGGTGTTTGTTTACTTTAAAAAGGCAATGCCTTCCCTTTTTATCGGTAATTATTCCTTGGTGCTAGTCTCCAGCCCCTGGCCTATGGAAGGTGGGCTTGGGGTAGTCACGGCACGGGCCCCGAGGACGGGTCGTGACAAATTGGTATCAGAGGAGTTCGGTTCTACCGTAGAACTTTGGACTCTAAACTTTCTTCTATGTGAAGCAATAGTGTTAAGCGTATTGGGTGTGTTTATCAGTCCAGGGATTCCAGTGTTGGTGCGGCGGCCGACGTATCCGTACACCAGGACTCTGACTTCTGATTTCCGACTTAATACACAAAAACGTTGATTTCATGTGTGATTCAAGTTTTCTTTGTGATTACTTTATGTCATCTCACCAGGTATACTATTTGACCGTGGAGCACGTGATTCTTTTCAGGATGGCCCCACGATGGCAGCCAGCTAGGGTTCCGAGAGTTGAGCGTGACGACAGCCCATCGAGCGACGAGGCCTCGGTACAAGGCCCTTTTACAGCAGAGGCACCGACGGTACCTCTACCCGCCGAGCCACCGATGATACCAGCCCCAGCCGCTGACGATGCACGTCGCCTTAGTGCACTGCACGAGTTTCAGCATCAGCGACCTCCTAGGTTCCACGGGGAGACGGACCCTCTGGCAACCGAGGATTGGATGGAGGCAGTTGTATGGGTTTTCAGGTTAGTGAGGACACCAGCGGACCTCATGGTGATCCTCGCAGCGAGCCTACTTCACATGGCAGTAGGCAGATGGTGGAGCTTGATGCTTCAGGTGCACGATGAGGCATCTCTCCTATGGATGGACTTTGAGAGCCTCATTCGCTCGGAGTTCATCCTAGCCACCCTCCGTGCGGTGCACATCCAGGAGCTTCTTCAGCTGCGGCAGGGCTGCTTGACGGTCACCCAGTACTCGGCGAGATTTACCGATCTCTCGCGCTAATCGAAAGACATGGTATGGGACCCATTATTCTGGGCCCGGACCTTTGAGTAGGGTTTGAGGCAGGAGATCAGGTCATCGCTGATCTCCCTCAGCATTCTGACACAGGCAGGAGTACTGGAGCGAGCCCTTCTGATCGAGATCTTCCTTGCTGATCCTACTTCAGCAGCGAGACCTACCGCAGGGCGGCACGTAGCAGAGTCTGCTGCAGCAGGCAGTCGACGGATGACTCATGGGTCCAGGCAGACCAGACCCTCAGACAGGCAACTTTAGGACACTGGCTTAGCAGTGTGGGGCACACAGCGCAAAGCCAGTCTTTCGAGAGGCAGACAGTGCTACGCATGCGGCGGGCAGGGTCACATGGCTCGTGACTGCCCGACCCGCCGTGAAGAGGAGCATCAGACGGTTGAGGGACCACCCAGGCAGAGGTAGAGGGTCGACCGTGGCAGTCCGCAGGGAGCAGGCGGACGAGGCAGAGGAGCTGGCCGAGCAGCAGGTGGTGGGCGACACTTTGAGGCTCTACCACCACCACCACCAGGAGGTCCACCCCGACCACAGGGAGCTGGCGGACAGAGACAGGCACAGCTTCAGGCAGCGGAGGCCTACGACCACGGCGCGCCCAAGATGATTCGAGGTATTATCTGTGTCTATTAAAACCTTACTTCAGTTCTTATATACATAGGAGCGAGTCATTCTTGTATAGCTACTGCCCTTGTTTGGAGCTCGGAGATTCCGACGGAGCCGTTGGCTCAATCCTTACGGATAGAGACTCCTACGGGAGCAGACTCGATGATTACGCACTGGTGCCGGCAGTGTGAGCTTACTCTAGGAGGCGAGAGCTTCGGCTGGGATCTTCATGTAGCGGCATCGAGGCCTTATGATGTCATCTTGGGCATGGATTGGTTATCTATAGTCCATGCTTAGATTGACTGTATTAGGCGCAAGGTGTGATGTGTACGCACCAACGGGAGAAGGTTCACCTTCACCGGCGAGAAGGGAGCCTTCGCAGCACAGGATGGACTCCCGCAGAGGAGAGGACAGCCCATCACTCATCAATTGGCTAGCCTCATCCCAGTAGCATTTGATGTTCGGAGTCCTGGTTTTCCTGCAGTGGTAGATCAGTATGCGGACGTTTTCCCCGATGACGTTCTGGGACTACCTCCTCGTAGAGAGGTAGACTTTTATATTGACATGTACCCTGGGACAGCCCCGATATCCACTCCAGCATATCGGATGGCCCCCACTGAGCTTCGAGAGCTACGGGTACAGTTGGAGGACTTACAGGGCAAGGGATTCGTCTGACCCAGTGTTTCACCCTGGGCTTCCCCGATATTGTTCGCCAAGAAGGCGGATGGGAGCTTGCGACTTTGTGTCGACTATCTTCGCATGAACCAGGTGACAGTGAGGAACAAGTATCCACTACCGAGTATTGATGACCTCTTCGATCATCTCAAAGGAGCATGGTGGTTCTCGAAGATAGACCTTAGATCAGGCTATCATCAGCTCAGAGTTCGGGACGAGGACGTGCAGAAGACAGCCTTCAGATGTTGGTACAGCCACTATGAGTTCTTGGTTATGCCATTAGTCATAACCAATGCTCTAAAATTATTCATGGCCCTCATGAATAGGATCTTTCAGCCATACCTCGATCGATTTGTTGTGGTCTTCATCGATGACATTTTGATTTACTCGACGACTGAGGAGGAGCACGCCTACCACTTATGGGTTGTACTAGACACACTCCGAGAGCACCAGCTTTATAGAAATCTCTCGAAGTTTTAGTTCTGGATACACGAGGTCCACTTCTTGGGACACGTCATCTATGAGGTGGGATTTGCAGTGGATACTGCGAAGATCGAGGCGTTGCTAGCTTGGGAGCCACCCAGGAGCATAACGGAGGGGTGGAGTTTCTTGGGACTAACTGGGTACTACCGGATATTTGTGCCAGACTTCTCCAGAGTTTCGGCACCACTCTCAGCTTTGAAGAAGAAGGGGAAACCCTTTGTGTGGTCAGACAGATGTCATCAAAGCTTCCAGGAGCTAAGACAGAGATTGACCAGCGCACCTATCTTGAGGTTGCCGGAGGAGGAAGTAGGGTACATAGTTTACTACGATGCATCAGGGACTGGAATCAGATGTTTCCTGATGTAGGAGAGGTCTGTGATCACCTATGGATCACGTTAGTTGAGGCATCATGAGTAGAACTACACTACCCATGACCTGGAGTTAGCAGCAGTGGTCTTCGTTCTGAAGATGTGGCGACACTATCTGATGGGCGAGCGCTTTACAGTCTATTCTAACCGTCAGAGTATCAGGTAAATCTTCTCGCAGAAGGACCTGAATCTGAGATAGCGGCGATGGCTCAAGTTCCTCCAGGACTATGACTTTGAGATAGTCTATACTCCTGGGAAGGGGAACGTAGTAGCCGATGCTCTCAGTAGGAGGACAGACTTCCAGCTACTTGGGGAGGCGACAGAGCAGCTAGCTGCTTTGCGGATATCCTTCGTGGATAGAGATGGATCAGCCTTCCTTCGGTCACTCATAGTCACTCCTCCACTACTACAGCAGGTCAGAGAGGCACAGCGTGGGGACGCCAACTGTGAGACGCGGCCTGCACAGATATCCTCAGGACAGGCACCTGATGGATTCTCCGTGGGAGGAGAGCACGACGTCCTTTTCAGAGGACGTACTTTGGTACCAGTTTCTTTACGGGAGGAGGTGTTGAGATAGTTTCACACTTCTTCTTTGGCGGTATATCCTGGAGTGGTGAAGATGTACTAGGATCTCAGATGATATAACTGGTGGTCGGGCATGAATAAGCATGTGGTAGAGTTCGTTTCTTGATACCTCACCTACCAGCAGGTGACGGCAGAGCACCAGGTACCAGCAGTCTTGGTACAGCCCTTGGAGGTCCCGGAGTGGAAGTGGGATGGGATATCTATGGACTTCGTGACTGGAATTCCACGCACTTCCAGAGGTCACGACTCCATTTGGGTGATTGTCAACTGACTCACCAAGTCGGCTCACTTCTTACCCATCAGAGAGCAGGGTTCAGTGGAGAGCTTGGGACGTCTCTACGTTCAGGAGATTGTACGACTTCATGGTGTGTCATCATCTATCATCTAAGATCGAGATGCTCGCTTTACTTCCCGGCTTTGGAAGGGGTTACAGGAGGCATTCGGGACGCATCTACGTCTGAGTACCGCCATTCACCCTTAGACAAATGGTCAGACGGAGAGGACCATTCAGAATCTTGAGGACATGCTCCACGCATGTGTCCTCAACTTTGTTCGAAGCTGGGAGGACAACCTACCCTTGGTGGAGTTTGCGTACAACAATATATACCACTCCACCATCGGGATGACACCATACGAGGTGTTGTACGGCCAACCTTGCAGGTCACCTCTGTGCTGGACAGACCTTGGGGAGTCAGCACTTGTGGGACCAGAGATGGTCCAGGCCACGACAGAGAAGGTCCAAGTCATCCAGGAGTGGATGAGGACAGCTCAGAGCTAACAGAAGTCTTATGCTGACAGGAGGCGGAGGCCACTGGAGTTCGAGGATGGAGACCATGTCTTCTTGCGGGTCTCACCTCGATGTGGTATACGGAGATTTGGCCGAGGCGGCAAGTTTTCTCCACGCTTCATCAGACCATTCCAGGTCCTCAGCAGGATTGGTGAGGTGGCTTATCGCCTGGCTCTACCACCTCAGTTGCACCGAGTGCACGACGTCTTCCACGTATCTCAACTGAGAAGATACGTGCACGACCCGACGCATATCATTGACCATGGGGAGCTAGACATTGATGATGGGGAGACTTTTGCAGAGGTCCCAGTGGAGATCGAGGATCGACAGGAGCATGTCCTACATGGACGGTTGATTCCTCTAGTGCGCATCAGATGGCAGCACAGGAACCTCCAAAAGAGCACTTTGGAGTGGGAGGCTCAGATGCGTGCCCAGTACCCACATTTGTTTCCCTAGTTTTTGTTGTACCTTTATGGGGACGTAAATTCCTGAGGTGGGAGTAATGTAAAGACCCGTAAAATTCAAGGGAAATTTTTTCTTAATTTTCTTGGGAATTTTACAAGAACGCGGTTTCTGACAGAACTTGATTCTGAGGCCCGGTGTTCTCGTAATTTTTATCCGAATTTTATCTTAGGTACGTTCAGTGAACGAACGAGAATGTTTTTATAACTTTTGAACCGGTGCTCGGAATCGAATTCCGAGGGCACCGATAGATTCACAGCACCAGTAATTTCTTAGGAATACCTTTTCCAGAGTTGCGTTTTCACGGGAGGAGTTGTTAAAAATTTGTGGAAGATAAAATAAAAATTGAGTTACAATTTTTATTTCCTTTAAGTGATTTATCAATTGAGTGGAAGTTTAGGTAACCACCAAACTTCCAATGGGAGGTTATGAGAGTGGTGGGGCCCACACGAACCCCACCCCTTTATATTCCCTAACTCCTTCAACTCACCATTAATTTTGATGACATAAGTTAATTAAATAGCTGAGTTAAATTTGAATGTTTAAAATTAAAATGCTTAAGTTATGTTAATAAAATAAGTAAGGGACTTATTTTATTTTTGTTGGGGTCTTGTTGCTTTGAGAGTTTTTGGGAGAAAAGCTAAGGAGCTTGAAGAACTTCTTCCTCTTCGATGAAGAACGCGAAGAATGCCGGATTCCTCAGAGATCAACGACGCGACGCAGTCCTCGCGACGTGACTCTCTTCTTCCACGACGTCTTCTTCTATGACGGTTATTTCTGCGATGAACCCTCTATCAACGATTCGATGAGGTAGGGGTTTATTTATTTCGTTTTTTTCTGATTACTTCATCGTTGGTTTATCATCTATTTTGAACCGCCTGTTATCGCAATAACAGGAGGAGGTCGGACCGCACAAACACGGCCGACCCTCCTCCCTCTTGTTGGTTGATTTTTGTTGCAGCTCGTATAAGGTGGCGCGGTGCCGAAGCACCGCGCGGGAAATGTTAAATAAAGGGTGGAGAAACGCGGCGTCGTCGCGCCGCGCCGTTGGAAACAAACTATTCTGCTGCGGCGTCACGCCGCGCCAAAGAACCTTCAAGGAACCTCAAAGCACCGCGGCCGGAGTGGGGTCGCGGCGCTGTCGCGCCGCGCCGGACGGACCAAGGTCGCGGCCGGTTCTAACCTGCAGCGGAGCAGGGGAACCGGCGGCCGGTTCTGGGCCACCGGCGTCGGAGTAGGGGGACCGGCCTTACCGGTCCCGTGTCGGCAGCAGCTGGCCGACCGGTGCGAGCTGGCCAGTCAGTGGAAGAGTCGGGGGTTACAAACCCCCAGTGGCCAGCTCGAGCAGCCCCCCATTATGGGGGCCGCGGTTATGAAAACAGGGGGAAGCGCCCCCCCCCCCCCCCCCATCCACTCGGCCGAATGGCCGAGCCCCTGGCCAGCGCGTCGGGTCGGGCCGCGCACAGGCTGGGCCGGGCCGCGCCCAATCGGTCCGGACCCGGACCCGGGTCGGATCGACCCGGTTCGGGCCGACCCAGGGGGCATCGGGCCGGGTCTAAGCGGGCCCAAACCCCCCTAATACCGGACTATTTCAGTCTGTTACCCATAACTTGGGTTGTGGACCTCCGATCGACGCACTATCAGTGGCGATGCGATCCTTGGAACGAGACGGTCGTTTCGATATATTACACTCAAGGTTTCGTAGTACTTTGGGTTTGGTCGGGTTGGTTCGTACACAAAACCAATCGAGCCCTCGGAGCGGAAACGCTTATAACTTGAGCTCCGGACGTCCGATTGACGTGTCGTCGACTTTGATGGATTCCTCTTAGTGAGACGGACCTTTTGGATTACTCCACTCGAGGTTTGGATGCATTTGGAGTACGGTTGGGTTGGTTTTGACTTAAAAACCAACCGGGCCCCTTGAATGAAAAAGCCAATAACTCTCAGACCGGGCGTCCGATTGACACGCCGTCTGTGACGTTGAGTTCCTGTTGACGATACGGAACTTTTGGATACATCAACTCTGGACTATGTATCAGTTGATGTATCGGCCCTTCGGCTCATGGATCGGACCCTCCCGAACGAGCTTGCTGTGTGCGGGAACCCTAGAGCTGGATGCGACTGCGACGACGATGACGACTGTGCAGAAATCCTCCGTGGGTTCGACGGCGACGACTACAGAACTCAGTGATCCTACATGGATCAGTGCTACCGATCCTTTGTGGGTCAGATCCTGTGTGGGTCAGCGCCCAACAGTCCTGTGTGGGCCAGCGCCTACAGATCCTATGTGGGTCCGATCCTATGTGGGTCATTCCGAGTGTTATTTACCTATCGATCATGTGTGGGTCATTGCGAGGGTTAGTACATATCGATCTTGTGTGGGTCCGACGGCTTAGATGAATCAGTGGCAATATCTGATCATCTCTACAGTCATATGAAGAAGTATACTTGTGTGAGCTGAATCTTGACATTCAATCCTTATCTTCGATAAGTTGACTTGATATCCTGTGTGGATTATGTTTTGCTTTCCTGTGTGTAATGGGTTGTGTTTTCCTATGTGGACTGGGTTGTACTCGGGCTTGGATGTTGGAGCCGAACGAGAATTGATGACTTAGGTATATGTATGGGCATATACCTAAGTGGTGACGGATGTTACTTCGTGATTGTATCTTCCTTTGTGGATTGTCCTTTGTGGTTTCTGGGAGACCTTCGGGGGTCTCGGGGTCCCTACTGAGTAGCTTATACTCACCCCTACACGGGCTATGGCCGCACTACGTTGTGTTGGTTGCAGACGACGGACAGCGCTGATCGTGATTGAGGCTTGCGGAGCAGGTTGGTACCCGGAGGTGGACCACTGGGCGGGACATACTCGGAGCGGAAGGTTGGACCCGAGGAGCTATGGAGTCAATCTGTACTCACCCTTCAGGTGGGACCTCCAATGGACAGCTCGAGGCTGCGACTTTACTTTCAGTTGTTGTTTTCCCTTTCCAGTTATACCTTACTTTCAGTTTGGGTTTGTATTCTGGCCCACTTACTTTTCCTCACTTACTTTTGTATCAGCTTTTACATAGTGTATACTCCTACTTCTTGCTTGCTCTGTGGTGTTTGTTTACTTTACAAAGGCAATGTCTTCCCTTTTTATCGGGAATTACGCCTTGGTGCTAGTCGCCAGCCCCTGGCCTATCGAAGGCGGGCTTGGGGTAGTCACGGCACGGGCCCCGAGGACGGGTCGTGACAGAATCCATCTGGGCCAGATGCACTTTTAATGTTCAGATAGAATAGCTCTTTCTTGATTTCCTCCCTCAAATGTTTCATTTTAAGAGCCTCATTTTCTTAGTCATCAATGCAATGGGATATGTTTTTAATTATCTTCTAATTATTGTATATTTAATCACAAAATTAATGATCAGTGGAGTAATTCGCTACTGCACTAATAATATAAGCTTCATAGGTGTAGATACATCCATCAATATTGATGGCCTTAATCCTATACTAATATTTTTCTCTCTATGCATCTTATGAAAAAAATTGAAGTGTCTATCTCTATATTCTATCCATTTAATATGTAATTTGCTTATATCTAGTATTTATTTTACAATAAAGAGATTATTTAGCCTAAAGGTAGCTTGAATTTCTTATCTTGACGGGTTTCCCAGGTACTGATTTCTAATTTGGAAGTTATCTAGATTTTCTTCATCAACATCAATATCCATATTGAAATTGGAGAATGAATTCTTTCTTCATTACCTCAATATACCTTTAGCCTTTTCATTTTTTCAGTAAAGACATATAGTATGATTCTAAGAATATTATCCCCCAAAGCCTCCACAATAACTTCCCCATATCCCTGAGACACAATTCATCCATTTTTGAAACAGAAAGGAATAGGATCATATGAATTCATGTGAGGTCATAGATCCATTAAAATAGGATTGTGATCTGATAGGTTCTTTGGGAGAGTTTTCTCAAGAAATGTTAAAGATCGGGCATTCATCTTCCATATGAATAAATCATCTCTCAATTTTTCTTGACTACCTCCCATTCAAGGTATACAAGCTCCAAGTAAAATCATCTCCTGCTATGGGAACTTTAGGGAGATAAAATTTATCAATAAGTGAGGAGAATTTTGTAGATGATTCTTTATTGAAATTCACCCCAGTTTTATCTTTAGGTCTCAATATTGTAATAAAATCACCCATTATCACCCATTTAAGATTAATATATTCAAAAAAGGCCTCAAATTTATTCCAAAGCTCCCTTCTTGTGATATAGGATGTGGAGGCATAGATAAGAGAAATCTCAAAACTAAGTCCCTAGCCAATGACAAAGATTGAGATCCACTGTTATTTTTTAATTCAAGATGTAACTTGAATACTATCATTCTTAAGAACCCAATGTTGATCCATATTATTTTCATTCATATTTTTAGAGACAAAACTATACCCAAGATAGTTCCACCTGAAGTTTATCCACATTTAAAAATTCATTTTGGACTCTACAATTCCAATTAAATAGGGTTTATAAGCCAAGATGTAGTGTTTAAGTGCATTGGTCATGGTAGTGTTTCCAATACCTTGATAGTTCCAGTAAAAGATATTTATTGAGGTAGGGTTTTTCTTCTAGTTATGGGCCCTTCTTACTTTTCCATAATGGTAGGACATTTATTTTTCTTACATTTTCCCTTCCTCTTAATTGACTAAGGAATTGTACCCACAACTATTTCACATTTGGAACCAACCAACTCACATTTAGTGATTTTTTCATTAGGATACCTTATCGCAGTATCAGCAGGATGCTCCATGGAGATATCCAATTCACTAATTTGTGACTCGTCATCTTCATTAAACAAGAAAATGCCCTTAAGTGGTGTGAATTTATTTACATATTGAAAGTCACTAGACCAACCTATCATCTGGACCATCCTCCTAGAAGTCTTAGAAGTATGGGGTTCTATAAGGATTCTATTCAAGTCAGATCCATTAGGGTTTTATTCAAATTTGTCCCTACAGTCCACTGTAGGAATGTCTAACTAACCTTTTGGAACAACAATATAAATTCTATTACACCCTTATTTCCCGTTTGTTTCAGGCCCTATCAAAACTACAATATGGTCAGTTTCACTCTTGCTTCATGTATTTGATTCATTCCCTTCATCTTCATTAAGACCCATAATTCCCTGGTTAGTTTTAGCATCACTAAAAGATCCTTCCAAGACAATTCCTCTAGGGATTTACTCATTTTTTCCATTACTAACCTCAGCAGGATGATTTGTTACAGAAACAATTTACTCAACATTATTTCAATAAAGATATTCATCCCCTAAATATTTTATGCTCAAAAGATCTCGAAATTTTGTTCCAGCAGTACCATTATTGGAAGCAACTTGATTAATTCATACAGTGTGTACATTTTTTGTGTACCCACATTTTTTCTAGAAAAAAATAGATGTGCACTCCATTTATTTAGAATAGTTACCACCTAAGAAATAGAGGATGTATTATTCATATTTTATTCTTAATCCTTTCTATTTTTAGGCATTCCATGAGTAAGGAAAACCTCTTCAACCAAAGTATTGGACATATCCACCTCTACAATAACCCAAGAAATATTCCCAAATCGAGGATTATCAGTATTTTTATCCAGGACAATTGGGTTACCCATAGATGAGGTAGTATCTTATAGTATCATAGGATTCAAATAAAGCCAATTTAACTTCCATATACAAATCCATACCTATGGATGCCTGTTTTAATCATTATTTGGGTCAAAGTTTCTATTTTATTTCTGTATATTTAAGAATCCTAGATTGAGAGAGATAGATCACATACTCCATGCCTTTCTCTTAAATTCATCATAGGGAAAAACAACACAATAGTATCCCCTCCCCATTGCTTTCATTCTCCATTCTTCAAATCCCTACACCTCTTTAATTTTCATGGTCATATCATTGAACTTCCAGAGCTTTTCACCATTTAGGACTAGGACTCAAGAAATGATCGAGTATCAACATATGAAAATTCTTTATTCAATAGCCTCATATTTTTCTAAGACATGACAAATTCTATCTTTCTTAATTACACATCTATGAGGAGTCATATCAAAGTCAGAGAAGGTTATCCCAGATCCATCCTTCACAACTTCAGAAAAGTTCCACTTTGGCTCAGTAACAAAGTTCAATATTGTGTATGATTTTTCATTAAATCATTATTAAAAATATGGTGTGTGATACTATTTAATATTTTGGAAAAACTTTTGTTTCTTGGGTAAAATGGATCAATATGGGGGTTTGGAAAATCAAAATGAACAGTTTTGTGTATGTTGTGGCCATTATGGGAACACTTCCTGGTAGTGTGTTTAAAATCAACCATAACTGCTAGATTATCTTGATAATATTCAAGGATTATATGAACCTAAGACCAAATATTATTCAAAAATGGAACAATTGATATTTCATTTGTTTTAAAAAAATTACCAAAGAGAAGAAGAAGAAATAATTAGAAAATTGAAAATTGTAACATGAGAATCATAGGAAAGGCTAAAAAATAAAAAACATGAATTTCATGATAAGGTAAGTGAATTTGGAAAATATGAAAATGATATTTATTAGGAGAGTGGTTATGATTCTAAGAAATAAATCAATTTGTCTAATAAACTGAATTTGGTGAAGAAAAAATTGAAAAAATTACCAACTCGCTAAAAGAAAGTAACAAATTAAATAAATTTAAGGTGTATTTAAAGGTAAATGAGTTAGTGGAAGTTGATAAAAACAAAAAAAAAATTAAGATGAATTCCCCATTCATTAAATGATTCCTAAATTTACAAAAACATATTTTTTAGGATCTTTGATAAATTCATTGGTCTGGGTGAGGAAAAATTAGAAAATGAAAACTTAAATTTTAAAAACACTTCTCTATTTTTTCTTGAAATTTTCAAAGATTAACTTGAACCTAAAATTGGGGATATGTTAGAAGGGAATAATAAACATAGAATCATTATTTGTAAAATATTAAAACTATTGGTAAATGTTATCATCTTTATTTTGAAATTATGAACCCAGAAATATTTGAAATAAATTTTGATGTAGAGGATGAGGTAATAGTATTTTAAGAAAGGTTAAATTATGAGAATACACTTATTTTTTCTTGAATTGATGATATATCTAAATATTTTTTCTAATAAAATATATTTTAGTGTTGACTAACTTGTGGAAAATCTCTTAAATCTGAAATCACTTTCATGAATCTAAACTGAGAAATTTTCCCCTAGAATATGAATTGAAACACATTAATGGTTTTATTTTGGAGGTTGAAACTTTTGAAATTGAAATTAAACATGAGGTGCATCACACACTATATGTTTGATGAAAAAATAGAAATTTAAAAATAGTGGTTGATAATTTTCTATTTTTGGATAAGGAAATTTTGGAAGAGATTTTTAATTTGGTGAAACATAAGTTTGTGGAAGAACATAAAATTATTATTCCCTTTTTTACAATGCATTCCTACACTAATTATAGTGTATAATTTCATTTTTAATTTGAGATTTGTTTTTAAGATAAACATTTTTTTATACATAATTCAAAATCTACACAAATCACATTTAAAAAAATATCCCTAAATATATCTGTGAAAACTCATCCCCTTGTGCCCCTATTTTCAAAAAATCTAAGGACTCTTTAGAGATATAAATTAGTGAGGATAATTTTTCACCACTAGGAATACCCATTTCACTACTATACCTTCATGAAAATTCAAAAAATATCAAATATGAGTTAATTTTATAAGTGTAAATCACTACTACCAAGAGTATTTCAAATAGAATATTCTTTGTTGAAGAGATTAAAATCAACTTGGAAAAGCTTGATCAAGCCCCTTTTATTTCACTAGAGTCTAAATTCCTTGAAATCACTAAGAAATTGGGCTTCAGTGATGAAATTTCTACTCTAGTAAGAGACTCCTTTGAGTGGTCCCTTGATGTTGAAGGGTATTTTCTATGGAAATTTTCATCCATTAGGAGAGTGGAGAGATTTTTAGGAAGTTTAGGTTCCAACATAACATCATCATCCGTTAAAAATTAATTGAAAAAATATGTGTGGCGGTTCATGGATACAAACCCACATCATACTTGTGACTATGGTTAGTTTCTCATAATGTTTTGCTGGGGACTATAAATCTAGCGATGCATGGAAGGAAACTCATGATTGACAAAAACTTTTATTTATATTTGTTTTTTTTATTAATAAAAATCCCTAATCATTTTTTTGTGCATCATCACCTGATCCATGGATTTGTTTTCTCCTAAACATAGTGATAATAGGTGTTTTATAGGGGTTTTTAATTTTCACTATCACTCACTCTCACTCTTACCAATCTCTTCTTTTTTATTTCAAATCTGTATGGTTTTAATGTATCTTCTTCCTTTTCTTGGAAGGTGTTATCATGGAGATACCAGTTTGAGATTAAAATGTTAAGAGGGTGATTATTAGGATGAGGTTAAGGAAATGAATTAACAATTTTTTATGGAATTTATCTATTTAATTCTTCATGGAAATATACTTGTTAAAATCATTATATAATACCCTAAAACATGTATTTATATTTTAATTTAAAAAAAATCTAATTTTTCATGGTAATTAAGTGTGGGATAATTTTTTTATTATTTGAACTTAAGTATTGTGGGTATTATTGAAAATGTTGGGTGTCCTTATTGGTTAAAAAATTATTGTTGAATATCATTTTGAAAAAAAATTGAAACCTTGTTTGGAACTCTTAAAATAACTTTAGAATCAACACTTTGAAGTGAAATAACTAATCAACATAATTTTTTTGAGTTGAATTGAAAATCACTTATTCTATTACAAAGAAAAATCATGTAAATTTTAAAATCTATGTTAGGAAAATTGATTGATATTTTGGTTAATTATATTTGAGTTTTATTGTGACCCTTGTACATTTCATTAAACTATTGAATTGAAAATCTATTTCTATCCAAAATCTCAAATTGTTTTCTTTCACCTTGATGTTTGAAAATTAGGACATTGTTGGTTTTTAGAATATAGGAGGGATATTTTCTGGACTTATTTGTGATTTAATGTAATACACCAGAAACCCATTAATTTTTTTTTTTTTGAAATTGTGAGTTTTTAAACATCACTTAGAAATTTTTTAGTGGTTGAAGATTTTTTTTTAAATTGAAGGTCATGAAACAACTATGAGTGCTCAATGAATTTCCCCTGTGATAAGAGTCAGTAAATCTGTAAAATTGAGGTGATGATTACAAAAAATTTATGTTTGTGGAAGATTTTGTAAAAAGGTTGAATTGATTCTTCTCATGTAAACGTTGGGAGCATATGGAAGCTTCGGATCAGAGACAATGAGTATTGTTTTTGGAAGTGTGAGCCAGAGATTTGACAAGGGATACTACTGGAGATCGAGTAGAGAAAGTTGGAATTAAACTTGAGAGATAAGAATTTCAATTTCACTTTTCTCTGTCTTCCTTTGAATCTTTATTTTATTGTGTTCATGTTGTGAGATAAAATTATTTGAACATGACCTATAATTATATTATGGAAGGTTTTTTTCCTTGACTTGATAAGTCAATTCATCTCTGCATTTCCATTTTCATTCATCAGTTCTGCAACTCACTCTTATTGGTCATCTTCCTTCCATATCTATTCTTGATTTTACTCAAATTATCATGAGATGAATGGTAACTTTAAGATGATTTGGATTGTTTTCCTATATCAATAGATTGAGATATTAAACTACATGACTAATTGAGTGAGTGTTCACCAAATAGGGAAATTTTGTTTTGTGAATGTGTATAAAGTTTGAAAGTTCTATTGATTTCATGTTTCTCATGAGAATATTTTTTTCATCAATATTTTTCAATTTAATTCTCCCAATTCCCATTTTCATGCTTCTACTCACTAACTTAGTCTAGTAAAAACACCATTAACACCTCACTTTAACTTTATCATTCATTCTTTCACTCTATTAATATCTATTTTATCTCATTTTTTCTACTTTTTTAGTACTTTAGGGTATTAAATATTCCTTAGTATCATCTTTACCTCCTTCTCTATGGTTTGACCTTTTTCACCATTATTATAAAAAGTGGAAAAATATATATGACAATTTGGAAGTTGTGATGACCTCTAGAACATTTACTATCCCAATGTCATACCTCATCTTCAACTCCACATACATTTCCAAGACATCCTATTTAATGTACTCGGGACTTAGTCAAACTTATACTAGAAACCAAGTGAACTTCTGCTTGGGTACTCATGTGTTGTTAAAACCAACTGAGGGTAATAGTAAAAAACTCGATAGGTCACCTACAACATGGTCTTGTACTAACCAACACATTTCATGATATGTGTATATGACATGATAAACTGAAAAATAAATAAAGTGCATAAAATATACCATCATTATACCTGATTTAACCAGTGTCAGGGTGTCTTTGAGCACGTCATGTTGACCATAGAAACCATAAACTCTTAGGAAGACCAAGCCCTACTGTGGAACTATTAAATAGAGTCGATACTTAAGCCTCTGACCCTGATCAAACACACCTACATTGGCCAGTGTCAGAGTTACTTTTAGCACATCACCTAATCATTCCAACCATAATAATAACCCAGAATCCATATTATTTGAAGCCCCAACCATAGTATCACATACCTGCCTCCACAAGAAGTTATCTTAGTCAGTACAGACCACCCCTTACGGGTGTTTTATTTTCATGGGCATAGGCCCAAAAGTATTATAAACCTCCCCTGTGGGATTTTTCCCATCTGGGGGATAAGACAAAAAGTATCAAAACTAGATCCAAGCTCATCCCAATATACCATACCATCCAAGCCTTAGTAGATAGCAGGCCCACATCAAATTTCAGGCTTGTACCCCCACCGTAAGGCCCCCTCTATGCTAGCACATGATGGTCCACCTCGAAATTTTCCATACCAAATACATGGAATCCATAAACATATCAAGTTTTAAATCCATGGAATCTTCAATACCAATCTCAAACTCTATGGTAGCTCCCATTTTCATCTTGATCCAAATCATGGCAGTTCATCCATGTACCCATCGCCATATCCATGGTAGCCAAACCTTGTCATGTCTTCCCGGAGGTCACAGCACAAAACATGTCCTAAATAAGGAAAAAAGAGTTATGGTAAAATTATCATGCTAGACACAACTTTTCACATCCTCTCAGGATCTAAAATCTAGTACTGGTTCTATAGTGAAACTCACTACAATATCACACGGCCATCTCAGGTTCAGTTTTTCAATGGTGCACCCATTGCATCCCATCAATATCAGTATAGTAGAGGCACCCTAACTTGGGTCCTTGGTCTAAGATATGGTCTCAGATAAACCCATGATTCTCTATTACTCTTCATACCTCAACATCGTTATCATCATATTAGCATGGCCTTTCCAGCTACATGTGATCTCACCAAAGGGGCAATAGAGAAGAGATGTACCATGAACCATCTCAATCTTCCAGGTCAATATTGGCTAGTCTTATCACCTAAATTGATCTCAATCTATCATATTTATGTCCACCTAGTCCTATTCACATCATATTAGATAGAATCACTCATCCCACCCTCATCTCGACAAGCCTGAGCAGCTCAAAGCACAAAATAGGAGTCCTATAAGGCCTACACAACCTAGGATTTCACCTTCACCTTCAGCATTAAAGTATCTCAAACCCCTATACATGGAATAAAGGATCTCACCTGGTCTTAACTCACCTATAAAAAGGTCTGGAGGCCACATAATATCATAAAGTCCCCAACCTGGGCCATCAATGGTTGAGGCATCAGGAAATCACGTAGGGGGTTTTATCCTTAAAACTCATTCATTTAAATATCCAATTTAATTTAACCATTAGATTTAAATTAAATAATCCATTTAACAAAGGTTTGTATCATAAATTGGAAATCCCACATATCATATACCAAATAATCAAAACATAAATCTCCTAGGGAAATCACTTGAGACCACATTCCTCTATAGAGATTTCCATTTTTATTTCCAAGTTTTTGGTAGTAGCTATTAAGGTCTATCCATTCATGTTCTGCCATTCCCATGATCAACTATTCTTATCTACCTAATCTAATCTCATAACTTATGACAAACAACCATAATTAATAAGTTATATTATTTATAATTAATTAATTAATTACAACTTTTCATCAATGGAGAAAACCCATTGGGTCAATATATTGTGTCGAAACTATCATCAAGGGTACCCCAAGGTCCCATCTCACACCCCTAGACCTACATCGAGTGTAACATACAAAAACCAACACCTAATAAATAAGAATTTCAATTTTAATTTCATCAAAAATCTAAATAAAATTACATGGTGCATCGTACCTTAGTTGAATCAATGAGCCACCACATAAGGACAGTGTCTTGGGTCAACTACTTTATAGGAAAAGTGAAGTCCCCAATGAACTCAGATGATTCCACAAAACTTTGATTAAATTGAGACAGAATTCCTAAATAGGGGAACAAAAAATTAAAATGAGAAGTGTAGTAAATCAAGTGAGGTTGTTGGAGGGGAGATCATGCCTCAAAACATCACAAAGATTCCATGAAATACACTTCCAAATAAGGTGGTGAAGGTGGAGGAAGGAGGATCCAACCCCATAACTACATGATTCAAGGAGGAGGAGGAGGATAAGGGTGTTTTCCCCTCAAAAACTTGAAGGGGAAAAGATGTCATTTTGAAACTTTAATTCCCCCACTATCTGGCTAGTAACGACTATATACTAGCTAGTATAGATTGTAGTCTAGTCAGTGGTTATAGTATCCCACCTAACTAATATCTGTAGCCATTATTGAGATGGTGTCCAGCTACAATTCAAGATTAAATGGCCACCCCAGCCACACTTGGGGCCCTCCCAAGCCCTAAGTACACCTCCAGAAGCCCGCAACTTTCCCAAAAACAAGAAATTGAGGTACCCAAACCTTTAGAATCATGTTTTAAGTCCTGATTCTAAAATTGACCCACCCACCAAATTAAAAATTCAAAAACTTCTTGAATTTTAAAATCTCATATAGACATAGGATCTTAAAAATTCAAAAACTTATTATTTCTCATCCCTGAGAAGTCTCAATGTTATTCCAAAAAAAACATATAGATTTATCTTCAACATGAATTCCTTCTCAAATGACCAAAATTTGTTCCCAAATGCCCATTGATCGTCCAAGTAAAACCTTTAACTTAAGGTTCTCAAACCCCAAAACCTAGGCCAACACTCATTTCCACCACCAAAATAGAAATATATAATTTATATAAGACTGCATGTCCAAAAACATGATCAAATAACTTCCCAATATAGTGCTTAGGATATAATTTCTAATTCCAATGTTATAGCACTTTCTTCCTTAGAATTGACTTCAAAATCCCAAGTACCACATTACATTGATACACTTATAGTGGACCCCCAACTTTCCACACCCATTAACACATGATAATAATACTCCAAATTCTTTATTTTGATCTAAATTGGTTTAACTCTATATGATGTATTAATGTGGCCCTATCTCACCACATCCAATCATGTGTAAAAGTAAAAGTCTCACTGCCTTTGGCCAACTATTCTTGAAAACATTTTACTTAAAATTTCAATGCATTCCCAGACACCAAATCCTAATTACACTACTTTATGGGACACTCCTTGATCATTCAAAAATAATCATTGAATTCTATTTCCAACTCCCAATGCAACACCATAGTCAGATAATTAATCCACCAATCCATCATATGGGATGGGAAGATAGAAGGTCTTCATCATTGGGATTCAGGTAAAGGGTTGTCTAGACCCCTTTCAGAAGGGGGAATTAATTTAAGAAGCATCTCTTCAACCATTCAAGGATTGCATGCCAAGATCGCTTGGGAGGTTCTGGAAAGACGATCTCTCTAGGGTTGAACAATGAAGCACCTCCATGGCCTTAATGGTACTATCCAGAGAATTAATCCCTCAAAGATATGGAACCTAGTACAACCGCATCTAGAAATTTTGTAACAACACTCTCGATGGATTGTCGGAAGGGGGAACATAAACTTCTGGCAGCAGGATTAGGGGCGGGGAGGATGTGGTTCTTGAGTTGTCCAGCCCCAGATATCACCTTCAAAGAATCTTCCTGTCATATGAGGTTCCTCAAGGCCATCCTTGACGCAAATCAAATGGAGATGTTTAACTCTATAGTCTCAAATGATGACGATGACCGGTTATTTTTCACAGGTACCTCATCAGGTGATTTATCCATCAAAGACTTCGATAATTTGATGAGGGAGGTGGTAAACGTTGATCTGTGGGGGAAATTATATGGTGAAAATTGATCCCTTATAAATTCAATTTTTTGATGTGGAGAGTGTGAAACAAGGCTCTACCAATGGATGCTAACCTTCAAAGAATGGGAATCCCAATGGTTTCCCAGTGATGGTGTTGCAGGTCTCCTAGCACAAAATCTGTGGGGCATCTTTTTTATGAAAGTGAATGGGAAAGGGGGGTCTGGCAGACCTTCAGGGAATTTTTTGGATGGAATGGATATGATGGTAACCCAGAGGAATTTCTACACTCCTGGTTTAGGGGAGCTGAAAACCAAGGTACTGAAAGGAAAGAAAGGATTCTCATACTCACAGCTGGGTGCTGGACTATATGGTAGGCCCAGAACAACAAGCGCCACAGTAAAGGCTTGGTATCTCAGGTCAGTATACACTTCAAACTGAAAAATATTGTGTTGGATCTGCTTAAATTGTTCCCGGACTACAATTTTTCTCCCTCCATGCACGACATTTCTTTTGGTAGTGGTTCAAAACATCAGGTCATCCCTCCTGGTCATGGGCAGTGGGTGAGATGGCGGCCAATGATTCATGGACTGAAACTTAACGTTGATGGTTCTCTAATCAGAGAGGAGATGCGAGTAGGGGGAATCATGCATGAACAAACTGGATCTGTCTATGCAGAGTTTGTTGCCTCATTTGGGGGAGGAGATGCACTTCAGATGGAAGCTCGGGCCATGGCAGTAGGTCTATAGATGTGTGTGTGAAGAAATCTGGTGGTGTCTTCAGTGGAAACTGATTCCCTGGTGTTGTTCAATGCACTAAAAAATAGACGGAAGATTCCATGGAGAAAAATTTATGTAGTCAGGAGATGTAAGGCTTTAATGGGGGCATGCATGGAGATCTCTCATACCTGGAGGGAGGGTAACATGGTGGCAGACTTTATGGAATCTATGGCAACACCAAACAGCACTATTTATTCCTTATCATCTTTGGGGTCTTTTCCCACTGAAGGTTTGAGGTTTGTCAAAAATGATGCTTTGGTGTTGCAATACTTTATACCCCTGTGACTCTTCTCTTTGTATTGGGATTACTGTTTATTAATAAAAATGTAAAACTTCAAGTCAAGTTTTGTCACCCACATTGATGCACCTCTAATACATCATCTGCTAGAATTTCCCAAATTCATATAGATCTTGACGACCATGCTTAGACTTCAAATTATTCCATATCTAAATGGGAACCTAACATTCCTTGAGGAATTCATGGATACTCGTGTCCAATTATCCACCAGCATTTGAATTCCAAAACATTTTTCCAATAACTGACCCCATACATCCATGACCATTCTCATATGAGGTTCCCATGATCATAGCCGACATCCCACTCCCCACCATAGGAGATTCATTATCATCACATCACTAGAAAAATTATCGATCATTATGTCCCATGTCCCACCCATCAGTAGACATAATAACTAAAATATTTATACCCTCTCATACCAAAGAACCAAACCACAACACCAAGCTCCTTTTACAAACATTCTTTCTACTTCTCCTAAGACACACTCACCAACTGCCAACCTCCAACACCATTTCTTCCTAATAATTCATGTCTAGGTCCTCCCTAAGGTCAACCACTGTAAAGAAATCAATGCATACCCACATCCCCTCTACCATGGAGGGAAGTATTGATTTGACACTCAAAACCACAGGCCACCATTCCTAAAATAATCTCATTGAATACCACTGGATCTCAGAACATTGAATCAAACTAGGTTAAATATGCTTCATGTAATGTCAAATCATTACGTCAGGATATCACTTAGAAATACTCTTCAAAATTCAACACCCTACCCATTCCATGATTTTATATCACAACCACCTACTACATGGGTTTTGTTCTACAAATGTAGGTTCTAATCCTCAATCTAAGTCATATATGTTGATTAATCCAACCACACATCAAGACACCACTTGATGTCATCCAAGTCATGATAATCCAACCATGCTCTAACAATTATAATAAAAACACAACCACATGTCAATAAGGTTAGGCTCTCAAATATAATTTCCTGTTAAATCTATTATCAATACCCAAGAACCCTGGGCACTCACTCAAAAACCAAAGACATCATTCTATATGTTCCAAAAACCCCAAGCACCTCCCATGTGTTGGTTTCATCCTCAATTAACCTACCTATGATTTTTTCTCTAAGGAAACCTTCATATAAGGATAACCCTATGATGGGCCACCCCTGATATCACCAACCACTGACACACTAACGTCTAAGTAAAACAACTGAGGGCCTCTAAGCCTCTCACTTATCATTCTAGTTGGGTCTCGCATCAAGGTCACTAGGTCTAACTAAATACCCATAGGTCAACCTCCTAGAAGTTTATATCCCATGGGGTATCATTGGTTTATCATTTCACCAAAGGTATGTTATCAGTGTCTGAAATTGATATTACCCACTTTTAAGCTAGTATAGAGTAAGTTAGGGGTCGATCTACAGGGAACAGATGAGTGTGTGAATTCGATTTCATTTTGAATTAACTTAGTGAAACATTCTGAATTTAGAGTGGGTTTTTTTATTATACCAACTATTTTGATTACTGATGTAAAGATTAATGTTTAAAGGTAAATAAAACAAAAGTGGTTTTTAATGTGGTTGATAGAAAAAGGAGTGTATTGGGGAAATGATGATTATAGAGATTATAAGAACTTATTATTAGGTTTTTTTGTTCATAATAACCCAACACTCTGGGTTTTAATTGTGACAAGGTTCCCTTGGTCCGGTAAACTATGTCTGGAATTGAAGAAAATGACTCCTTGGTGCAGTAGTCGGTGTTTCACAATTCTTTATTCAGATCAGTCCATTTGTGAGCCGATGAATACATTCAATGATCATGAAGGTATTCATCATTATTATTCCTTTGAGTCCCTAAAAATTATTCCCTTGAACTCGCTTATAATTTTCAATGATAAAATGAAATGATTGAAGAATAATAAGAAGAATTAAATAGAACAAACACAAACATAATAATTAATCCAAATTATAAAACTCTTTCATCATCAACATCACCAACACATGGGGTGTTTAGTTACAAATGTAAGAAAATATTGTAGAAAAATCCTTGATACATGATGTGGTCCTCGCAGAAAATTTGAGGAGAGGTGATTTCTTTGGTAGATTGGTAGAATGGTGGAGTAGTGGAACAGCGGTAGCACGACAACAGGGCTATGTAACCTCCCTCCTTTGAATATTGAATGATGAATCTCTCTCCATAAACTGGAGGCCAAGACCTCTATTTATATAAAAAAAAGTACATGGCATGTATGAAAAGTACACGCCGTGTAGTTTCATCAATGCGCTTTTCTCACAATTTTTCTTCGGTACGTAGCCAGCTATGCCTCACTTGACTTCTGCGGTGTTGACGACCAGTTGGTGGAGGGTACACGGCATGTGGCGCCACCACACATAGCATGTAGTCTCTAAAAAATGACACCAACCGCATCTAGAAGCCTATACACAATGTATAGGTATGACCCACATGACGTGTTGTCTCTGTTCTGGCTACTTGGGCATGTACTCATCTGGGCAATTTGTGTCTGAGTATGAATGTACATGGCATGTAGATATGTACATGCCATGTAGTTAGGAATTTTTCTCAGATTTCTCCTGGTTTGTATGTTTGTCCATATACACCTAAAAATGAATAAGATCACCAAAATCAAATTATTTGTCCACTAAACAGTAGGTATTTTCTGAAAACATGTTCTTATTCTCAATAATATATGTGGAAATGTATACATAAATCGGGTGTATCAAACTCCCACACACTTAGTCATTTGCTTTCCCTCAAGAAAAATTCAATATATAATCAATAAAATTCATATTCTAAAAGGGAATCATTTAACTAATTATAACTATAAATAGTAAAATCACAGCTGTAGATTTAAAAGAAACAAATCAAATTTCATTTCTAAAGATATTCTAATCATGCCTCATATATAATCTAATATAATATTCACAACCTCTTTCATTCAAATTATTTAACTTTTCATAAACAAAAATGAAACTTGATGATTTACCTCACCATAAGATACCACACTCATCACTCAATATTTATTTAATCAGATTTATGCTCAATATTAAGTATATTCACTCTATGCATAGACTTGAAAGTGTTATCATTATCCACCTCAGAAGTCAAATCAAAAAAATAATGAGGGATTTCAATAAAGTTCAAATGTTTTTTAGGATAAGGGTTGGTAGGTAATAATAAAAATTAATTTTAGAGGCTTGAAAAGGAGGATGAATTCTAAAACAATAATGCATGATATTCAAAATAGACTTTAATGAGAATGCTTACCCAAATCAATAGCTCTCAAATGTATCATTACCATGCTATTCCTTTTCCAACATGGGCCCATAAACCAAATATTTTTAATAAATAGTCTTGTCTCTCTTTTACATTTTTTTAAACGCAATTTAGGGACCACCAAGAATTCAATTGATAATAGGCTTTAGGACCCTTTTTCCCAAATTAACACATGATAAACTCCCCCACACTTATGTTCATGGTTCCTCACTAAAATGTACAATAAAAAACCAAAGTCCCTCTTTTAGCTCAAGTGAAAAATCATGAAAAGTATAAAATAATTAGGGTAAGAAGGGGAAAAAGGCTTTATATGTAACTTCCTATCAAGATAGTTCATAGTTTCTAAGGGTTTTATGAAGATCAGATGTAGGGTAGGTCTCAAGGTCAAAGGGAATAAAAACAATCAAATGACTCAATAATTTTAATGTGAGTCAAAAATTGTCATCTTTTGAAGAGAACAACTGGAAAATTCTAGTAGTTATGAATATCCCAAGAATATCTCTAGAAAGATGGTATAAGAAAGAATATGTCAAAAAGGTTTATAATACCTCTTGGGAATGGGAAAAATACAGGGGGAAATCAGGTCATGACATGAATACAAAATGATCAGTCTAATAAATGTAAATGTACAAGACATGGAATCCAAAATCAAACTATATTAGAAATCATTTTAAAATTATTTTAAAATTAAAATAATCATATATGTTTTAAAATTCCCTAATATTCCTTTATTATTTACAATTATAAGTAATCAAAAAATTCCCACAATTAAAAATATGTCAACTATTAATGATGTATCCTAGATTTGTTTAAGGAAAACACTAATTTAAACTATAACATCCCAAGTAAATAAAGAATAATACTTTTTCCATATTTATTAATATTTGTGAATTAAATATTAATTTTACTTTAAAGGGGATGCTATGTTTGATGGCGTACCTGATACGCAACAATGGGTTTCTTTTAAATCTTACGTTGCAAAATAATAATATAATATTATTATTTTAAATGGTAGTTAAAACCTAACTGTTATATTGGCAGGAATGAATATAACTAACTACAATATGATTATACATGTTTGTTAGAGGCTTAAAATGTGAATAAATCTAATTTTAAGCATAATTTACCTTAAAAGGTTTATTTATTGCCTTTTGATGGAGAACCCTATTTAAATACAGTTATAGTTACTTTTATATTTTCTATTTGACCAAATAAAATTATTTTTTAGAATCAGGACATCAAAATTTACTTTGGGTAAATTTTTGGTATTTTGCTGATAAAATTCATTTTTTATGAATAGTGAAAAATACTTTATTTTAATTTAAAAGTGCCTTTTAATCTAATTTATTTATATGGTTAGATTATATTTTTAGTTGGTTTTAAAGTGTAATTATATTATTATTTTTACCATTTAATCCAATGTTGGTCACTGGAATTAATTTAACTTTGAAATTAGACATAAACAAGTATCAATCATTTGATAGTTATTGTTTCTTAAAAACATGCTATTTGTGTTGAAAATAGGAATTAATTTTAAATTAATTAATGCAACTTCTATGTTTTTTAATTTGTTAAAATATACATCATTTTTGAATTCGTAATATCAAATATATATTAGGCTGAATTTTTGGTAGTTTTCTAAAAAACAACAATTTTTTATGAATAGTGAAACCACTAAGTAGTAGTTAAAAACTGACATTTTCATTTAAATGAAATTTTACCACTTTTGCATATTGAATTTCGAAAATCCTACATACATGGTTGTTATTATTAAGTAAAATTTGATTCAATAAGATGAAAATAATTTTTGGTGAATAGTAACTTTTGACTTTTATTTACCGCGGTTAAAGCTAAATATGGGAATTCAAGGTAAAAATAATATTATAATAATACAAAATTACCTTAATACTTGTCCTAACTTTATTGGTTGAGTCTTTTTTGACCATTTCCATCTTTGGGTCGGTTTTGGGACCCCATGGAGCCACTTGGGAGTGATAATGACACTTTATTTTAATTAACTTAAGTAAAGGCAAAAATGACATAAACAAATATCTTTTAGTAAATCAATTTTACATGGTGTTATATAAGTTATATTTTGGACTATAAATATTCATTGTAAATATAAAAAAATTACCTACATTATGGTATTTATTTTATAATTTTTAGACATCAAATAAATTAAATTATTTATGACACAATAATGATGCAGTATTTACCTCATTAATAAATGATTTAAATAAATAAGATTATAAATATTAAAAAAATATACAAAACTTGTCCAATTATTATTTTATGATTTTATAAAGAACTTGAATCATCTTATATTAAACTTTAATTGGTTTTGGATCTTTAGAAACTGAAGATAAGTTTATAATAAAATAATATTTGCAAACTTTCCTAAAGAGCCCCTCCTCCCGCTTATAAAAATTCTTTACTTATAATCCATTCCATACACATATAATGCCCCTTGGATCATCAAAAACCTGCCCAAATAAGCTCTAAATATCCCTCTCCTACTCCTAGAAGCCTTACCTTAGGCATAAGGCACTTCAAGAAGTCCTTTTGGTTCAAACCAAATGGAGTTACCCAAATTAAATTTAACAGTTTCACTTAACTTTTTTCTGTTATTTTACTTCTAAAACCCCTAAAATATTTTTATTCCTTACTTTTATAACAACACCAGTATCCTAAATATACTAGGATGTTTTTATGAGAAGTATTAGAACTACACTTACACACACCTCCATCTAATCGGTGATAAACATATCGTTTCTGTGAATGGAAAACTAACGCCTCACGAAATGATGATTATTCAATTAACTCCTACCATCTCTCATGGAAGCCATTAATATGACACTATATTTATATATGATATATATTATGGTTATTTTTTCTTTATTATTCTTTATTTTTCTTTTATAGCATACCTTTATGGTTTCTATAATGGGTAAACGTGATAATCTCATTTGAGGAAGTGCGGACTACCGCCCCCTCAAAGTGATATGACTCGTTAATGCCATAAGTGGGACTTATAAAGGATGGAGTTAATGATATTTTATATAATATTATACTGGAATTATAATATAACTATGTATAATATTGTTTTAATTCCATTAAAATGATAAATAGAAATAAAAGTAGCGTTCATGCGTACATACGACTTACCATCTCCTTGAACGGTGCATTTCATTTCTTACCTCCAAATGTTATGTACTATTATAAATACATGTATATACTGGATGTATAATATATATATGATATCTGAATCATGAATATCATTCTGGATATAATTAAATTTTGACCATGTGAACAACTTGTAATTATAAGAAGTCCATTTTTGCCTCAAGTACCAAATACCGACAAAACGAATGTTATTAACTTAAATGATTAAATAATATTTATAACATAGTAATAAGTGATATTAAAGGAATAATAAACTTGAAAATGGTTCTTAATCAAGTAGAAATTAGCTTTAGTTTATTATTCAGGAGATTACAGAATGAACGAGTCAAATCGGACACGGGGTAAGGGACTTTTTCTCAATCTCCTTTCATTGAGGCATATTTTGTTTTAATACATGAATTTTTTTTATATACTGTATAAACACCTTTGACTTTTACTTTTTTTTTAAAGGAATATTTTTCTACAAAGATTTTTACTAAATGATAAAAAAAAGAATGTTTTTTTTAACGTAAGCGGTGACAACGATCTTTCTGTCACCGTGAGTATTATTTGATCTTTGGCTTCCTTAACAAGCCGTAATGTTTTTAAAAGGAAAATAAAATACCATATACTATTTTATGTATTTTAGTATTGAAAATGGATTTGATAATGGATTTTTTTTATGTAAATATATTTAAATGTTATACTGTGATTGAAATGTCAAAATTTTATCTTCCCTTTATGTTTGTTTTATGTGTTATGAATATGTTATGGTTCTTGGTCATTATTTACGTATATGGGTGGTTCTATGATAAAACTAGGTAGGGTGAGCCTGAGATAGATCTCCAATGCATTGGGTAACGTGACGGAGGTAAACGTGAATGTTTCTCCTAAGAGATTTAGGAAATATATTGTGATGGGTATTCCAAATTTAACTCCCTACGTAGGTGTGATAGCAACAATGTAAGTATGATATGAATGCCAAAATTTACCTTTATGATTTTTGTTTTCTATGTGTTATTCATAAATCTTATGATTTGATGAGGTATGTTACAGAGCTTATGTTATGTATGCAGTGATGAACTATCATTTTCTTTCTTTGTTTTATAACCCTAACTGAGCTTTTTATCCTCATCCCAAGTTTTGAAATGATTTTCACAGGACCTAAAGATGAATCGCATCAAGGATGGGATCAAGGAAAATTCATGCTATCTAAAACATGATACTAGACATGACTCTTTTTTTTCAAGAGTTTTTATTTTATGAAAAAAATGGAAACTGGGTAGAAGTGTCTACCTTGTAATTTTTGAGATGTAATGTAATAGTTATGGCCTAATTCTATAAAACTCTAAACCTAAAAATATCCTCAATGTTTATTATTTATTTAATTCAAGATTACGTAATGTTTCAAGGCTAGGTCCTTATAGTTGGTATTAGAGGGAGGTTTAGATAACTTTAGGAGTTAGGGTATGGTTAAATTAATATCCATAAATTACATTATGTTAATATTGAAAAGATATAACATTTATAGATTACCATGTTGCTTCACCTAAGATATTTCAGTGTTCAGAATGGTTTTCCAAAGAGGAAATAGGGAAGCTATGTTGGGACGACATCAAGAGGAAGACAAACTTCCAAATCAGCAACTTGAGATGGTCAGAATCGAAACTAAACAGTTTGTTACAGTCATGTAACAATTGACTTGGGCTATAAATGGTGGTGGTATCCATGCACGAGATCAGATAGATCAACCATAGAGGAATATGTCAGTAGTAGAGCCTTTCATGAGTCAAAATCCACCATCATTCAGAGGATCATCTGACCATGTGCTAGCATAAGCGTGGATTAAATCATTGGAGAAAATTTTTGATGTCATGGGGTGTTCACAACATCAAAAGGTTAGTCTTGTTGTTTACTGTTTTGAAGGTGAAGCTGATCAGTGGTGGTCGATGGTGAAAAATATCAAGGATAGTGAGGATATTGATGCTTCTGATTGGGATGAATTAAAAGGCATGTTTCTTGAGAAATATTTTCCTAAGGTGGTTTGTCTTAGGATGGAAAAACAATTCCTAGAATAGAGGTAGTAGGATGACTCAGGGGCTGCTTATGAAGCAAAATTCACTTGACTGGCAAGGTATGCTCCAAATTTCATATGAGATCTTGATAATAAAATCAACTGTTTTTACTTAGGATTAAATCCAAAGTATCTAAGGTCTTTAGCTTCTCGTGAGTTCAAAAGTTATGAAAAACTTGTTCGTTGTGCAGAAAATGTAAAATTGGAGTTTGTCGATGATCAGGTGTTCTTTGACAAACAACAGAATAAGAGGTCGAGGTGGCAGACGAAAGGGAAGAACTCTTCAAAAAAGTCTGATGGTAAGAAACTTAAGTTTAGAGTTTGTGAAAATTATGGTAAAAATCATGCTGGGGAATGTCTTTTGAATTCTGTTAAGTGCTACCGATGTGGTAAAATGGGATATAAGGCACGTAATTGCACTAAAAAGATCAAGGTAATGGTAAGACAAAAAATTATTTTTAGTTAGTAAAATGTTTTAAGTGCAATGAAATGGGTCATTATGCAAATGAGTGTCCAAAGAAGAACTCAACTGAGGGAAATCATCTAGACTACAAGCAGAAAGGGGTGGTGAATTCCTTTGCAACTACTTTAGCAGATATTGGGCCATCAAATGAAGTAGTATCTGGTACACTGTTTGTTGGCTCAGATTATGTCAATGTGTTGTTTGATTCAGGGTCTACACACTCTTTCATTTCTATGAATTTTTCTAGTAAATTTAAAATTCCATCTCAAGCTATGAATATGGAACTTATGGAAAAAGCACCTGGAGTAAATGTTGTGACAAAAAGAAATTATAAGAACCTTTTTTTCCTTGTGTGTAGAAAGAATCTACTTCCAAACCTTATTGTTTCGATTCTAGTAGAGTTTAATGTTATTTTGGGTATGGATTGGCTTTCTATTTATCATGCTAATATTTTATGCAGAGATAAAGAGGTTTCATTTTAGAAATATTTTCAATTTGTGTACAAGAAGGAATCCTTACTTTTTATAACATATCAGGAAGCTGAGAAACTAGTAAAAGATAGAAATGAATGTTACCTTGAACATATTGTTGAAAAAAAAAAGGAACTATTCAGATTAATGATGTGCCAGAGGTAAATGAGTAACTTTATGTTTTTTCTAATGAATTGTCTAGTATTATACATGATCGAGAAGTTGAATTTACTATTGACTTAGTTCATGATGCTAAGCCAAACCCACTTATCGAATGTCTCAAATTTAACTTTATAGTTAAAGAAGAAACTACAGGAGTTATTAGATAAAGGTTTCATTTGACCTAGAACATCACCATGGGGTTCTCCTATCTTGTTTGTTAAAAAGAAATATGGTTCAATGAGACTTTTCATTAATTATATATCATTGAATTACATCACTGTTAAGAACAAGTATCCTTTGCCTCATATCGATGATTTGTTTGATCAGCTCCAGGGAGCTCATTGTTTTTCGAAGTTTGATTTGTGGTCGGGGTACCATCAGTTGAATTTAAATGAAGTAGACATTCCAAATATCATGTTTTGTACTAGATATGGCCATTATGAATTTGTAGTTTTTCCTTTTGGGTTAACCAATGCACCAGCTGTATTCATGGATCTTATGAATAGAATTTTTTGTAAATTCTTGGATAAGTTTGTAGTTGTGTTCATTGATGATATTTTGGTTTCTTCTAAAAGTAAATAGGACCAAGAAAGTCATTTAAGGGTTTTCTTGAAAACCTTAAAAGAAAAGAAACTGTATGGGAAATTTAGAAAGTGTGAGTTTTGGTTACAGAAAATTTCTTTCCTTGGTCACATTGTTTCAAAAAATGGCATAATTATTGATCCGGCTAAAACAAGAGTGGTTGAAGAATGGCCAGGACCCACAAATATAACCAAGATCCGTAGTTTTCTTGGTTTGGAAGGTTATTACTAGAGTTTTGTTGAAACTTTTTCATGGTTATCTAGTCCACTGACTAAGTTAACTTGAAAAGGTGTTAAGTTCGTTTGGACAAAAGAATGTGATGATTGTTTTTAGGAATTAAAAATAAGATTGGTGAATGCTCCAGTTTTGGCACTACATTCCAGAAATTGTGACTTTGTTATTTATAGTGATGCTTCATTGAAAGGACTTGGTTGTGTCCTTATGCAGAATGTTCAGGTAATTGCTTATGCTTCACGTCATTTGAAACCGCATGAGTTAAATTACCCTACACATGATTTGGAATTAGCTATTTTTTTTTTACTTTAAATATTTGGAGGCATCATTTTTATGGAGTAAAATGTGAAATATATACTGACCACAATAGTTTCAAGTATATATATTCACTCTGAAAGAATTGAACATGATACAGAGGATATGGTTGGAATTAATCAAGTATTATGATTGAATGATCCTTTACCATCCGAGAAAAGTAAATAAAGTGTTCGATGCTTTGAGTAAAAAAAGTAATGCTTCATTTATCATGCTATGTTTGGAATGAGATCCTTTGTTTTTAAATTTGATGAACTTTGGCATAGAAGTTGTTGGTGTAGGAAATTCTTCTGTTTTGTTTTAGGTGTCAGTGAAAACATCTCTATCGGATAGAATAAAGAAAGAGTAGAAGGAAGATAGTGAGTTGCAGAAAAAGGTATAGTTGGTTTAGAAGAGTAAGTTTCCTGAATTTAACATTGATAATGATTGTGTTTTGAGTTTTGGAAAGAGATTATGTGTGTCTTTTGATTTAATGTTAAAGAATGAGTTGTTATGTGAAGCTCATAGTTCCCCATTTTCAGTTCATCCTGTCAATACTAAGATGTATAGAGATCTTCAGGAGTATTACTAGTGGGAAGGAATGAAAATAGATATTTCTAATTTTACTATGATGTTTTTGAATTTTCAGCAGGTTAAAGCAGAGAGGCAGTTACCAAAAGGTATGTTTCAGTATTTACCAATTCCAGAGTGGAAATGGGAAAATATATCCATGGACTTCGTTGTGGGATTACCGAAGACATATCGAGGTAATAATACATCCTGGGTTATTATTGATCGGTTGACGAAATTTGCTCATTTTCTTCCTATTCAAGGTACTTTTTCTCTAGATCAACTTTCTTGGTTGTATGTTAAAGAGAAAGTCAGGTTGCATGGTGTTCCCCTATCCATTATATCTGATCATGATCCCATGTTTACTTCTAACTTTTGCAAAGTCCTTCAAAAGTCGTTGGGTACTGAATTAAATTTTAGTATAGCTTTTCATGAGAAATCAGATGGGCAGTCAAAACGAACAATTCAGGCCTTGTAGAACATGATACGTGTTTTTTCACTGGATTATTAGGGAAGTTGGGACCAATATATTTCTTTGGTTGAATTTTTTTATAATAACAGTTTTCATTCCAGTATACAGATGCCTCCATTTGAGGAAATATATGGAAAGCGGTGTCGAGATCCATATTTTTGGGATGAAGTAGGTGAAAGGAAGCTGATGGGACCAGAATTGGTAGAAGAGATGGTAAAAAAGGTTCAGTTGATTCAGAAGCACATGAGAACAGCTCAGAGCGGGCATAAGAATTATGTGGATAATCTGAGGAAGGATATTTCATTTGAGGTAGGTGATCATGTCTTTCTCAAAGTTTCTCCATGGAAAAGTGTGATGTGTTTTGGTAAGAAGGGAAATATGAGTCTGAGGTTCATTAGACCTTATGAAATCCTAGAGAAAGTTGGATCAGTTTCATACAGAGTGGCTTTACCTCCAAGTTTGGCCTAGGTACACAATGTTTTTCATGTTTCAATGTTGAGAAAGTATATTCTAGATCAATCTCATGTTTTAAGTCCAGAGGTAGTTCAGTTGGAAGATAATCTCTCTTATGAGGAACAATTAGTCTGGATTCTTGACCATAGAGAGCAAGTGTTGCAGAATAAGGTAATTCACCAGGTAAAGGTTTTGTGGAAAAACCATATGGTTGAAGAGGCAATGTGGGAATCTTCACTACTGTAAATCCCACTTTTACCAATGCTTACATCCCAATAGTTTAGATAAACCGTTTGGAATGGCTATGTATACCAATGGTTTGTTTAAAACTATTGGCATAGAATATTTTGTAAAGTTTTTTACCAACGGTTTGTAAAACTGTTGGTATAGTCCTTAGTATAGGCACTTTTACCAACAGCTATCAATAACCATTGGTATATGTTGGCTTTTAACCAACGGTTTGTTTGAACTGTTGGTATAGGCCTCACATACATACATTCCCAATGGTTTTTAAAAACTGTTGGGAAAGTTTTCCCCTAAATGAAAATCGGGCGTCCAGTTCCCCCTCTGCTCGATTGCAGGTCCCCCTCCGCTCGATTGGTGCCCTAAATAGAATCTCCCTCTTCCCCATCCTGCCAAACTTCTTCCACTGATCTATCCATCTTCAATCAAGGAAATTTTTTCTTCTACACTTCAAATCTGTAAGTGATACCTTGGTTTTTTGGTTCTGCAACTATTCTTTATAACTTAGTTTTGTTATTCTGCAACTATTTTTTTCTCTTTTAATCTGGAAGAAAGGAGAGCTCTGTGGACATTAATCATGGTTGTGGGTGGTCATTTAGGATGTAAGAAATTATGCCTTCATTTTACTTGATATATCCAATAGTATTATTGATTTATGTTCAATTTGATTATCTTTGACAAATTATGTTGTTTAATAAGTTTTTTTAATTGTTGTAATAATGACTATATGGTATAAGGGTTCACATAGTTTGTATAAGGGTTCACATGGTGTCTAAGATAATCTAGTGTCCTGGGAATTTACACAGAGTACATGACTTGGATAGCCATGTAAATATACATGGCCAATACCTTATGGTGAAAAGTATGTTTGGCCAAATGGGGTGCTAAAAACGTCCCATTTAAACATGCCTTTAGTTCATGGGTATGCCCATATGATGTGTTGGCCATACTATAGAGTGGGTAGTAATTAGATCACCCAAAACACTTTCATCCCTAAAATCTAAGACTACATGGTTAAATGGAAGAACCCATGTTCTAATGACATGCCTAACCTGGTTTCTAACTCACCTCACCTAAACATAAACTAGAACACTGGTTAAATTCAATAACTCATCCTAAACATACACTATAACATTGGTTAAATGGAATAACCCATACTTGTTATTGAATTCCATACACATATGGAAAAAAACATCATTCATGAACATCCCTATAATGCATAGGATTTTCACAAAACACATATCCCATAAATGTCATGAAATTCTAGTAGGCACTGATATAAAGTTGTCATGTTTATAGGTGGAAGCTTTATATATTTGGATAATATATTCTCATAACTATAGAGTGGAACCCCATTCGGTGTTTTGAGGTCAACCCAACTCCACACATGAAAAATAAGATCATTATCCATCAATAAAACCAATGTAAATATATAAATGGTGATTTGTATCAGTATCATTAATATATTTCCTTAGGATTATTAATTCATTGGGGTGTTCTACCGATACCTCCCTTGTTGGATTTCAAATTCAATTATCTTCATTTAACACCACTTTGAGGCATCTCTTCATTTACAATTATGTGTTGGTTATAGGATATTCTGAAATCTTTATCTTCTATATGAGTTGGAGCTATTTAATTAGAAATTTCAAAACCCTCCATAAAAATCCTACTTCTAAGACTTTAATTTTCATTTCTAAACCCACCTATTTAATTTTAGAACACTCCGAAGAATCTTATTACATAGGAAAACTTGATTTTCTTCATCCTTGAAGGTCCTGAACAACATCGGAATTGCAAAAAATATGTCATCATTTTTAGCATTTGGAGTAGAGGCATAATATTTTCATTTGTTTGAAGAAAAAAATCATATTTAAGATATTTTTAATTTCAATTTCATGTTTTCAGGGTGGGGAGGGTGAGTGTGTAGGTGGGTGGGGGATGGGGGGGATGTCCAGGTGGGGGGAATCCTGGGATGTTGTTAAACAGGATATCATCTCTGCTATCCAAGATTTGTTTCTCGGTGGCGGCCTTCTGTGGGTGGCATGCGTTACTTCTCTAGTTCTTATCCCAAAGATCAAGGATCCATCCTCTATCATCCACTAAAGATCAGTAAGCTTATGTAATTTCCCTAACAAGATACTTGCTGGTATTCATAATTCTAGATTTCCTAATCTTCTGCCCCGGTGGATATCCCTTGAACAACGCGGCTTTATAAGAGGCCGCACAATTCAGGGGGCTATCGCGCTATCGTAGGAGATGCTGAGGGACCTCAAAATCAAAACCCATGGCTCGAACATAGCAATTAAACTTAACATGAATAAGGCATACAGTTGACTGGAATGGGGCTCCATCAACAGGGTACTCACCCGCATGGGGTTCTCATCTTGGGCATGCGATCTCCTCTTCTATTGTTATAGATCCGCATGGATTTTTGTCTTCTTCATGGGGTGAAACTGTGGTTTCTTTAAGGCGGTCTGAGGCCTTCAGAAAGGGGATCCTATCTCCCCCATCATATTCATCCTAGTTCAGGACCTGCTCAACCGCATGATCAATAGAGGCATTGCCAATGGGGCCATTCGGCCCTACCGAAGGAAATTGAATCTCCCATTAGCTTCCCATCTGATGTTTTCTGATGACACAATTATTTTCATGAATGCTGGGAAGAGGTGGATGCGGGGTATCAACATAATTCTGAAGGATTTATATTGCTGGAGTGGCCAAGTGATCAACAAAGACAAAAGATACTTTTATATCTCTAATAAATGTGATGAAAGGAGGAGGATGCATATGAGTAATAGGTTGGGGATGAATCTAGGTTATTTCCCAATGTAATACCTTGGCACACCTCTATCCCCTGGTAGGACAAGAATATGGGATTTTGATTGGGTGGTGAGTAGGATTACAGGACGTGTGCTCAACTGGAAAAACTATTTTTTGTCCTTTAGGGGTCAGATTGCCTTGGTCAACAGTGTCCTAACAGCGATCCCAATTCATGCAATGGCTTCCACTAATGTCCATAAGGGGTTCATTAAATCCATTTACAAAATACTATCAGGTTTTATTTGGGATGCTCAGTTGGAGGGGAGAAGACATTGGGTGTCGTGGGAGAGGATGGAGAGGACAATTCAGGACAGAGATATCAATGTGAAAAGTTTAGAAGGCATTTAACTATGGATGCATGCGAAACTGACGTGGGAATTGATTGAAGAGATTTTTCTTTGGGGGAATATCATGGATTAAAGTCTGGGCAGGAATGATCACAATGAGACCATACAAGGTCCCCCCCTCTGGTCCTCCATTTTCCGCCTTCTTCTGACTCTACAATGCAATTTTAAATGGATCATAGGAGAGGGGAGTATCCAGTTTTGGCACCAAAACTAGGCTGGGGAAGTGATCATATACCCTAGTTGTCCTTCTCCCACAATCTACTTTAAAGAGGTGAGCCTTAATCCTCATTTCATCATGTTAGTCCTGGATGGAAAGTAGTAGGAGATTTTTTATCTCATTCCCACCAACTCTAAGGCAGATTGATGTTTCTTCACTGCATCATCTGTTGGGAGCTTCAATTTAAGGGACTTCAGCCGCGTAGTTAATACCCAGGCTCACAATGACAGTATGGCCGATGCTGTGTGGTGCAACAAAATTCCCATGAAATATAACTTCTTGACTTGGAGAATCAAAAATCATGCTATTCCTTCATATTCAAGTATCAAAAGGTTGGGCATAAGCACAGCGTCGTTCTTCCACTATTTCAAGACTAAAAGGGATGAAACCATGCATTATATTTTCTTTTATGGATAATGGGCACGTGAAGTGTGGGGATTCTTCGGCCAGATTAATGTTCACCTCTCCTTGGACATCAATGATACTTACTTCTTGGAGAAATGGTTCGAGGGAACTGATAATGCAGGTCCTAAAAGAATGGATAGAGTAGTAATCTTCAATGCAGGCTTTTGAACCTTGTGGAAAGCAAGAAATCAGTCTAGGTTCGAGGTGGTCCCTTCATCGGGGAGAACCATAATTGTGAGAACCCGGAACCTACCAGCTGATTGGATGTCCTGCCTCATCAGCTGGAAAGATGCCCCTGCTCTGCGACTTCTTCAAATTCCATTATCAGTAACTCTCACCCACTCTGTGACTCAGGGGAACTGGGTGCAATGGATTACTCCATCATATGGGTTCAACTTAACACTGATGGTTCCTGCATCTCGAGTGTCATCTGCGGAGGAGGACTGGTTAGGGATTACATTATAAGTGTTGTTATAGCTTTCACGGCTCATTATGGAAATGGAAACTCCCTCCAAGCTGAGGCGATGGTAGTCTTGACAGGTATCTCCCTTTGCATGCAACAGAACATCAGGCTTTCACAAGTGTAAATAGACTCTAAGGTGGTTCATGACTCCTTTAAAGGGAAAGGTCCCATTCTCTAGTCAATTACATACACCATCAAGAAGTTCCATGTAGAGACCCGAAGCTTGATGTACATTGACATTACATTACATTTTCGGAATACTTAGTACATAACAAAAACACACACACAAGGATCGTAATAGTTTAATGTCTTTGGAAACTCGGAATATAATCTTCTAATCCTGGTGAAAGATCTTCAACATCTCCCATAAAGATCTTCCTTTTTTTTATACCTAAAACCTTTCTTTATATCCTGGGGAAAAGTAAACATAAAAGGGTGAGCTCAAATGCTCAGTAAGGGTAAACAAAAGAAATATCAATCACATCATATACATAAGCACATAACTTTTGGAAATCTTAACCTGTAAAAGAGATCATAATTTCATAACCTGGGATAACTCATGGCAGTGAAATGTAATCACAATAATCATAACTTAAAACATTAAACTTTGTGGCATGCACACACAATCATAGAGAATCATTTCGTGTTAGTCAAGACTCATTTCCAATACTATCTTAGTGGACAAAGTCCCTTTCTGAACCGAGTCACCCTCGTTTCAGTCCTGTTTCACTGAACCGGTATAACCTACCATTCCAGCCATGTTTATCTCATGAGATATAAAATCTTTACCCAATGCATTGGAGGTAGATATAGGTCCCACCCATCTCATAATGATACCATTCTTATGTGTTCCACAAAATCATAAATCATACATCATTGCATAACCCATGTAATAGAAATGGGAATCTTAAACATCATGACATCATAAAACAATTCATATAAGATAACGGAATTAATAAAAATAATTCCATCACAACATAATCAAATCAATGTAATAATAGGGATAAAAAAAGAACCCTTTATTATCTTAGATGGAAAATAATTTAGATAAAACACTTGAACTCCATTCTTGAGGAAAATATCCTTTCTTCTTCAAAAACACTTTTCCTTTCTTAACATGTCGTACAAAAAGAAGTTGATTAAAAATAAAATCGAAAACTTGTAAAGTAAGATTCTTGGAAATAATGTTTTAAAAATCCATTCATGTCGTATAAGTTAAAAAAAACATTCTTCGTACTTTTGTCGGAAAAGTCAAAAAGTACCTCGTACGAAAAACGACAAAAGATTCCTTTCATATTCTTTACTAAAAACTCACCGAAGGGTAAAATTGGATTTAAACTATTGTAAGTGGATGGAAACAATATTACATATTGAGGTAACATGGATTTTGATGATACAATACACCCCAGTAAATACTAAAGTATAAACAATCTCGGATAAAAATGAGATTGTGATATTTCCCTTACCTTAGGTACGATTTGCTTCGTAAGTGTCCGAACCTCCTGTATAATGATTTAAATAATGTCATTGACTTATTACAGAATCATATTCATTGTTATGATATCATATATGGTTCACTTATGACTTTATATTACCCGTTCTTTTGTAAATTCCATGTTAAAGAGCGTTTTGGGTAAAATTGTTTCATTTTTCGTCCGGGTTTTGACTTGTAATTATTCATATGATTACTTAGATCATGATTACTTAATTCTAGAATATAAAACATGATTTATATATATATATATATTCATAATATATATAATAAATCAGTAAATGGAAAGAAATACACTGTTCATGGAGACGGTAGGCCGTACGTACGCATGAACGCTGTTTTTGTTTCCTTATTGAGTTGAACGGAATTAAGTAGATGGCATACATATATATACACATAAATCCAGTGTCATTATTATGTCATATATTTCATGATTACTTATTATATATACTTTATAATCATTCATGAATGGTTAAAGTGGAGAATGAATTTCATCGCGTCGTGGAGACGGTAGTCCGTACGTACGCACGAGCGATGATATCGTTCTCATGATCGTGGAACTGTATTGGAGTGTATGTATACTATTTCAGAATCAATATCACTTTAAAATAATAATATATAGTTATTATTTACAACATTATACCCATCCAAGTAAGGTGGTGGTGGAAAATAGATTTCACCACGGCGTGGAGACGGTATTCCGTACGTACGCACGCGTGGTGATTTCGTTTTCCATAGGATGGATAGATGGTGAAATAGGATTTTTTTCATACTTATAATAACATATCAGTATATTAGTGATACTGATGTTATTACTTCATAATGAAACAACCTAATAAGAAGAAGTAGAAGAAGAAATAAAGGTGAAAGAATCGGTAACGGAAATTACCTCTTCTTTGAAGTGCCTCTTTGAGACCTCCTCTTAGGGTCCTAAAATTGGTCTTTGAGGAAGACCAGAACCTCTAGGATGTTTCTAGGGAAGTGGAGAAGAGAATTTGTCAGGGGTTGGCCGAGATTGAAGGCTCAAAGTTGTGTGAGGAAGAGAGGGAGGAGGTGTCCTTTTATAAGGGAGGAGAGGGGCACCTTTGAAATAACTAAAAATATTATTTTATTATAAAGTCAAGTTCGGTTTTAACTAGCTCCAAATTGATTTATTTCGAGGATAAGGTGGGTATGGGTTGAAATACTCTCATCCAATAGAATTTAGACAATTTTAGGTTCCTATTTTAACCTATCATTTAGATTTAGAATTAAGTTAAATAATTTTACTTTTACCGTGTCTTCTTGTGTTCTTACACTATAAGGTTAATAAACTTACTATAAGAAGCCAAAAGAACCCCAAATTGTTTATTATTAATATATATAACCTTATCTAAGTCATTTGGCCGAACCTTAGATTTTTAGGAATAAAATAACAATTAATAATATAATATTTGTTTTAAAAACTATTTTATGTCAATTTTGACACTATTTAGTAATTGATTTTTTTGAAACTCATAACAGAATGATAAGTTCGAAAAAAGTTAATTAAATCAATAATAACATGTCATATTAACCTAGAAAATTAGTGTAATTCATAAAAAGTCTCAAATTATATTTATTTTGGTATTTATAACATCAATTATGTCAATATTTCATTAATAAGATAATTACTGCATCATCGTTGTGTCATAAATATATTAAATTATTTAATGTCTAAAAATTACAAATAAAATACCATTATGTAGGAAATCGTTTTATATTTCTAATGAATATTTATAGTCGAATTTATCTTATGTATAACCCCATATTAAAAATGTTTTAGTAAATAAACTTTGATTTTAACTCTTTTAACCCTTCTTTAAATAAATTAATAATAAATGTCCTAATCTAATCCAAGTGGGCCTAAATGGTCTTATTTTATTCCTAAGTTTGTTTTTGGTCGAATTACACTTATCTAATAGAATTAGGACATGTGTTAGGGTAATAATAATATCATCTTTACCCTTAATTACCCTATTTACTTTTAACCGTGGTAAAAAAAAGTCAAAAGTTACTATTCACCAAAAATTATTTTCATCTCATTGAACCACATTTTAGTCCTTGATATTAACCGTGTCTCTTGGATTTTCGAAATTCCACTCACAGAAGTGGGAAAATTAAGTTTTATGAAAAATTCAGTTTTTTTAACTACCACTTAGTGGTTTCACTATTCATCAAAAAATGAAAGTTTCCAGAAAAATACCAAAAATTAGGACTAAGCTATATTTTATATTATGAATTCAAAAATGATGTCTATTTTATCAAATTAAAAACATATGAGTTACATTAATTAATTTAAAAATTAATTCCCGTCGTCAAAACAAATAGCGTGTTTTTAAGAGATAATAACTATCAAAAGATTGACACTTGTTTATGTCTGGTTTAAATGTGAAATTACATCCAATGACCAAAATTGTATTAAATTGTAAAAATATATTCTAAATATACTTTAAAACCACTCAAATTAATAATTTATCACTATTAATTATTTCTATTAAAAAAGTTGTTTTTAATTAAAATTTAGTAATTTTCACTATTCATCAGAATATGAAAGTTATCCGAAAAGTACCAAAATTTTACCCTAAGCTAATTTTAATATTCCAAATCCAAAAATGAAGTCCATTTTGAAAAATAAAATTTAAAAAATTTTAAAAAGTGGTTATTACTATTCATAACGGCTAGTTTTAATAATATTTTAATAGCATATCGTTGTTTAGTGAAACTCGGTATTGCGTACTACACACGCTATCAAGGAAGGTCGCGATTGCGTGTAATGAAAGGCAAGTCAAGGATGCGTGTTGTGCAAGCTCCTTTTGGTGTAGCGTACAACACAAGACATTAATGAAATTAAAAAGAATATTTTTTATAAAATCTCGGGGTGTCACATTCCAAGCTCTCAATAACAACAAGATGAAGGTAACACACACTTGGCGGGAGGGGAACAAAGTAGTGGATCATCTTACTTCCCAGGAAGATCAAACTTTAAAAGTTACCAGTCTCAATAGCATCTCTTTCCTAAAACTGGAGGGGGTGAACCTGATATGAGGGGATTCCCTTGGACTGCATTACTATAGGCTTCCTTAGGCCCGGGGGGCCTACGAGTCGTGTACTCTTCAAAGGAATAAAAATAAAAACGATAATGATGATGAGACTCCTAAGAAAATACATGTTCACCATATATTATAAAAAATACAAGTTCAATTCAAAATGCATCACAAATAATTACATACCCAAATCTAGGATCAGAAAAAAAAATAGGGATTTGATCCAATTTCAAACTCTTATTCAACTCTAATAAGTATTTCTCAGACTATTCTGTCTATTAGAATTTGATGGGGAGGTGGGGGTTGTGCTGGTTGGGGGGGTTGGGCAGGGGTAATGTGAATTACTACTAGAAGAGTGGTTGTCATATGAAGATTTAAATGGGTGTAAATAATGTTTGAGTTATTGAAACTGTTATTCAACTCTACTAGAAGATTGTTGTCAAATGAATATTAAAATTGGAAATTGTAGTACATGGCATGGTTGGAAGAGTTTGATGGTTTTATGTGTTTTTTTTTGCTATTGCAAGTGTTTTTTATGCTATTTTATGTCTTTTTGTATGTGTTTTTTGTGCTATTTTTTATGCAGGTGTATATTGGAGGGGCTGCTAGAGGGGTTGTTGTGTAACAGTTCTGGAAATAAACAATACTAATTGTTTTAAACCATTGGTATACTTTGATAAAACGAATTCGGATTATGTTGATAATTTAGGAAAATGATACATGGGTCATTTGTGACGTGTATGAGTCAACCCCGCCTCAATCTGAGTCACGGTGTGACCGATACCACTCTAAGTGTCTCTCTTTTGTTTAAAATGAACGTCATTTTAAGTGAAAACAACAAATGGCATACGGACAACCGAAAAAATGCATTTGGATTGTGTTGATACTTTATGAAAATGATCCATGAGTTATATGTGACGTGTATGAGTCAACCTCTCCTTAATTTGAGGAATGGTGTGGCCGGTATTACTCAAAGTGTCTCTCTTATGTTTAAAATGTACACCCTTTTAAGTAAAAACAATTTTCATACAGAAAACTGACCAAACATATTCATATTGTGTTGATACTTTAGAAAAAAATCCATGGGACATTTTTGACGTGTATGAGTCAACCCTGCATCAATCTATGGTGCAGTGTGTCCGGTACCACTCAAAGTGTCTCACCATTATTTGAAATGAACGACATTTTAAATGAAAACAACAACTGGCATATGGAAAAATGACCAAATGCATTCGGATTGTGTTGATACTTTTGGAAAATGATCCATGGGACATTTGTGATGTGTATGAGTCAACCCCGCATCAAACCGAGGCACGGTGTGGTCGGTACCACTCTAAATGTCTCTCTTTTGTTTAAAATGGACATTATTTTATGTGAAAACAACAACTGGCATACGTAAAACTGACCAAACGCATTCGGATTGTGTTTATACTCTAGGAAAACGATCTATGAGTTATGTGTGATGTGTATGAGTCAACCTCGCCTCAATCTAAGGTGCGGTGTGGCCAGTATCACTCTAATTGTCTCTCTTTTGTTTAAAATGGACATCATTTTAAGTAAAAACAATTGGCATACAGAAAACTAACCAAAGGTATTTAGTTTCTGTTGATACTTTAGTAAAATGATCCATGAGTCATTTTTGATGTGTACGAGTCAACCCCACCTCAATCCTAGGCACGGTGTTCCCGGTACCACTCAAAGTGTCACACCTTTATTTGAAATGATCAACATTTTAAATGAAAACAACAACTGGAATACAGAAAACTGACCAAACACATTCGAATTCTGTTTATACTTTAGGAAAACGATCCATGGGTCATTTTTGATGTGTACAAATCAACCTCGCCTCAATCCGAAGCACGGTGTGCCCGGTACCACTCAAAGTGTCTCACCTTTATTTGAAACGGTCAATATTTTAAATGAAAACAACAACTGGCATATGGAAAACCGACCAAACACATTCAAGTTGTGTTGATACATTAGGAAAATGATCCATGGTTCATTTGTGATGTGTAAAAGTTAACCCCGCCTCAATCTGAGGCACGGTGTAGCTGGTATCACTATAAGTGTCTCTCTTTTTTTTAAATGGAAAATGTTTTAAGTAAAAACAACTGACATACAGAAACTCAAAAAAACATATTCGGATAGTGTTGATACTTTAGCATAATGATCCATGGGTCATTTATGACATTTACGAGTCAACCAAGCCTCAATCCGAGGTCTGGTGTGGCCGGTACCACTCAAAGTGTCTCACTTTTATTTGAAATGGATAATATTTTAACTGAAAACAACAACTGACATATGGAAAACCAACCAAACACATTCGGATTCTGTTGATACTTTAGGACAATGATCCATGGGTCATATGTGACGTGTACGAGTCAACCCCGCCTCAATCCGAGGCACAGTGTGGTGGTATCACTCTAACTATATCTCTTTTGTTTAAAATGGACATCATTTTAAGTAAAAACAACTGGCATAAGGAAAACTGATCAAACGTATTCGGATTTTGTTGATAATTTAGCACAAAGTTCCATGGTATAGCCTCACACAATCCACTTCTCATGTGAGGAACTCTTACCCCTATTCTAAAACACATGACATTTAATACGTCAAGGACAACTATATTCCCTAAGTCACCCAAACTCATTGATACACACACATTATCATCATCACTAAGTTCAAAGACACCTTCCCCAAACCATGGGACATTATATTTGGGTTTGGTTGAATTCATTTATTCATTTCCTTATTTTAGGTTATTAACTTCTAATTTCTGAACTCAATCGTGTATGTGTTATACAAAATGCAATTTTGTATGTATTATTAATTATGTATCACATATAATTACGTATTTAGTTTTTAATGTATTGTATCCATAATTGATTATTTTATTGTATTTAAAATTGATTATTAAATTATGTGTCCTTATTGTATTCATAATTGATTATATAATTTCCTGCTGTATAATTCACATAGCAGTACACAAAGCAGCAGGCTACAGTGTGAATTGTACAGCTAAGCCTATACCAATGGTTTTAAACATTTGGTATAGGTTCTGTGTGAAATTTTTACCATCGTTTCTCTTAGAACCGTTGGCAAAAAAATTTTGTGTGAATAGTTGAGAATTTTACCAACGGTTCTTAGGAACCGTTGGTAAAATTCTAGGTAAATTTTATCCCAACGGTTATAAACTGTTGGGATATCTCATCTCTATACCAACGGTTTACATAAAACCATTAGTATAGTATAAATTTATTCACATATACCAACAGTTTATTTGAAACCGTTGGTATAATTTTATTGTCACGGCTTACTTGGATACAGTTTGTAAATCCATTGGTATAATTTATAGAAACGGTTTTATAGCCTATACCAACGGTTGAAACTTTAATTTCTAGTAGTGCTGAAAATGCTATGAGGGATAAATACCCCCCATTTATTTGATAAGTGAATAAAATTGTGAGGATGAAATTTCCAAAATGGGGAAAGGATGTAACATACCAGTTAAATAAATAATATAACATTTTCCATATTTATTAATATTTTTGAATTAAATATTAATTTTACTTTAAAGGGAACGCTATGTCTGACGGCGTACCCAATACGCAACAATGGGTTTCTTTGAAAAATTACGTTGCACAATAATAATATAATATTATTATTTTAAATGGAAGTTAATTCCTAGCTGTTATATTGTTGGGAATGAACAAAACTAACTATAATATGATTATACATGTCTGTTAGAGGCTTAAAATGTGAATGAATCTAATTTTAAGCATAATTTACCTTAAAAGGTTGATTTACCACCTTTTGATGGAGAAACCTATTTATATATAGTTATAGTCACTTTTATATGTTCTATTTGACCAAAAAAAATCTTCTTTAGAATTGGGACATCAAAATATACTTTGGGTAAAATTTTGGTATTTTGCTGATAAAATTCATTTTTTATGAGTAGTGAAAAATACTGTATTTTAATTCAAAAGTTCCCTTTAATATAATTTATTTATATGTTTCGATTATATTTTTAATTGGTTTTAAAGTGAAATTATATTATGTTTTTACCATTTAATCCAATGTTGGCCATTGGAATTAATTTCACTTTGAAATTTGACATAAACAAATATCAATCTTTTGATAGTTATTATTTCTTTAAAACACGCTATTTGTTTTGACAACAGGAATTAATTTTAAATTAATTAATGCAACTTCTATGTTTTAAATTTGGTAAAATAGAAATCATTTTTGAATTTGGAATATCAAATATATATTCGGCTGAATTTTTCATAGTTTTCTGAAAAATGTCACTTTTTGATGAATAGTGAAACCACTAAATAGTAGTTAAAAACCGACATTTTCATTTAAATGAAATTTTACCGCTTCTGTGGATTGAATTTCGAAAATCCGACATACATGGTTGTTATTAGTAAGTAAAATGAGGTTCAATAAGATAAAAATAATTTTTGGTGAATAGTAACTTTTGACTTTTATTTACTACGGTTAAAGGTAAATATGGTAATTCAAGGTAAAAAGAATATTATAATAATAACAAATTACCTTAAAACTTGTACTAACATTATTGGTTGAGTCATTTTATACCATGGTAATCTTTGGGTCTATTTTGGAACCCCATGGAGCCACTTGGGAGTGATTATGACACTTTATTTTAATTAACTTAAAGTAAAGGAAAAAATGACATAAACAAATATCTTTTAGTAAATCAATTTTTACATGGAGTTATATAAGTTATATTTTCGACTATAAATATTCATTGGAAATCTAAAAATATTCCCTACATTATAGTTTTTATTTTATAATTTTTAGACATCAAATAAATTAAATTATTTATGACATAATAATGATGCAGTATTTACCTAAATAATAAATGATTTAAATAAATAGGATTATAAATATTCAAAAAATATCCAAAACTTGTCCAATTCTTGTTGGATGATTTTATTTCTAACTTCAGTCATCTTATATTCAACTTTAATGAGTTTTGGATCTTTAGAAACCAAAGATAAGTTTATAATAAAATAATATTTGCAAACTTTCCTAAAGAGCCCCTCCTCCCCCTTATAAAAATCCCTCACTTATAACTCATTCCACACACCTATAAAGCCCCTTGGCTCATCCAAACCCTACCCAAATAATCTCTCAAGATCCCTCTACTCCTTCTATAATCCTTAATTTATTCATAAGGCACTTCAAGAAGTCCTTTTCGTTCAAACCAAAGGGGGTTACCGAAATTAAAGGTAACAGTTTCTCTTAACTTCTTTTCTTTTATTTTAATTCTAAAACCCCTAAATTCATTTTATTCCTTTATTTTATAACAACAACAGTATCCTCAATATACTAGGATGTTGTTATGAGAAGTATTAGAACTACACTTACACACACCTCCATCTAATGGGTGAAGAACATACAGTTTCTGTGAATGGAAAACTAACACCTCAAGAAACGATGATTGTTCGATTATCTCCTACCACCTCTCATGGTGGCCATTAAGATGACTCTATATTTATATATGATATATATTATTTTTATGTTTTCTTTATTATACTGTATTTTTCTTTTATATCATACCTTTATTGTTTCCATTATGGGTAAACGTGATAATTTCATTTGAGGAAGTGTGGACTACCGCCCCCTCAAAGTGATATGACTCATTAATACCATATGTGGGATGTATAAAGGATGGATTTAATGATATTATATATGATATTATATTGTAATTATAATATACCTATGTATCATTATGTTTTAATTCCATTAAAATAAGAAATAGAAATGAAATTAGCGTTCATGCGTACGTACGGCTTACCGTCTCCATGAACGATGCATTTCATTTCTTACCTCCAAATGTTATGTACTATTATAAATACATGTATATACTGGATATATATGATATATATGATATCTAAATGTTGAATATTATTCTGGATATAATGAACTTTTGACCATGTGAACAACTTGTAATTATAAGAAGTCCATTTTTTACTCAAGTACCAAATATCGACAAAACAAACGTTATTAACTTAAATGATTACATAATGTTTATGACATGGTAATAAGTGATATAAAAGGAATAATAAATGTGAAAAGGGTTCTTAAGCTAGTAAAAATTAACTTTAGTTTATTATTCCTAAGATTAAAGAATTAACGAGTCAAGTCTGACACGAGGTAAGGGACTTCATCTCAATCTCCTTTCAATATGGAATATTTTGTTTTAATACACGACTTTATTTTATAAGTTGTATAAACACCTTTGAATTTTACTTTTATTCACAAGGAATCTTTTTCTACGAAACTTTTTACTAAATGAAAAAAAATGTTTCTTTTTAACGTAAGCGGTGACAACAACTTTTTTGCCGTTGCGAGTATTATTTGATCTTTGGCTTCCTTAATAAGCCATGATGTTTTTAAAAGGAAATTAAAATACCATATACTCTTTTTTGTATTTTTTTCTCGAAAATGGTTTTGATAAAGGATTTTTTTATGTCAATATATTTAAATGATATATTGTGATTGAAATATGGAAATGTTATCTTCCCTTTATGTTTGTTTTATGTGTTATGAATATGTTATGGTTCTTGGGAATTGTTTACATATATGGGTGGTCTTGTGATAAACCTAGGGCAGGTGAGCCCGAGATAGTTGTCCAATGCATTGGGTAACATGAACAAGGTAAACGTGAATGTTTCTCCTAAGAGATTTAAGGAATATACTGTGATGGGTATTCTAAATGTAACTCCCTACATAGTTGTGATAGCTACAATGTAAGTATGATATGAATGCCACAAGTTACCTTTATGATTTTTGTTTTCTATGTGTTATTAATAAATCTTCTGATTTCATGAGGTATGTTAAATATATTATGTTATGCATGCAATGATGAACTAACGTTTTCTTTCTTTGTTTTATAACCCTTACTAATCTTTTTATGCTCATCCCAAGTTTTGAAATGTTTTTCACAGGACCTGAAGATGAATAGGGTCCAGGATGGGGTCAAGGAAAAGTCATGCTATCTAAAACATGGGACTAGACATGAATCTTTTTTTCAAGAGTTTTTATTTTATGAAAAAAATGGAAACTGAGTAGAAGTGTCTACCTTGTAATTTTTGAGATGTAATGTAATAGTTATGGCCTAATTCTCTAGAACTCTAAACCAGAAGAGATCCTCAATGTGAATTATTCATTTAATTCAAGATTATGTAATTTTTTAAGGCCGGTCCTTATAGTTGCTATCATAGGGAGATTTTGATAACTTTATAAGTTAGGGTATTGTTAAATTAATATCCATAAATTATGTTATGTTAATATTGAAATGATATATCATTTACAGATTACCATTCTGCTTCGCCTAAGATATTTCTGTGTTCAGAATGGTTTTCTGTAGAGGAAACAGGGCATCTATGTTGGGATGACATCAAGAGGAAGACAACCTTCCAAATCAGCAACTTGATATGGTCAGAATCGGAACTGAACAGTTTTTTGCAGTGATGGAATAATTGACTCAGGCTATAAATGGTGGTGGTATCCGTGCATGAGATCGGAAAGATCAACCACATAGGAACATGTTAGTAGTGGATCATTTGATGAGGCAACATCCCCCATCATTTAGAGGATCATCTGGCCCTATGCTAGACGAAGGGTGGATTAAAGAACTGGATAAAATTGTTGATGTCATGGGGTGTTCAGAAAATTAAAAGGTTAGTCGTGTTGTTTACCGTTTTGAAGGTGAAGCTGATCAAGAGTGGTCTATGATGAAAAATATTAGGGATAGTGAGGAGATCGATGCTCTTGATTCAGATGAATTCAAAGGTATGTTTCTTGATAAATATTTTCCTAATGTGGTTTTTCTTAGGATGGAAAAAAAATTCCTGGAATTGAGGTAGGAGGATGACTCAGCGGATGATTATGAAGAAAAATTAACTCAACTGGAAAGTTATGCTCCAAATTTCAAACCAGATCTTGATAGTAAAATCAACCGTTCTTACTTAGGATTAAATCCAAATTATCGAATGTATTTATCTTCTCATGAGTTCAAAAGTTATGAAAAACTTGTTCGTTGTGTGGATAAGGTGGAAATGGAGTTTTCTGATAACCAGGTGTTATTTGAAAAAACAACAGAATAAGAGGTCAAGGTGGCAGACGAAAGGGAAGAACTCTTCAAAAAAGTCTGATTGTAAGAAACTTAAGTTTATAGTTTGTGAAAATTGTGGTAAAAATCATGATGGGGAATGTCTTTTGAATTCTAGTAAGTGCTACTGATGTGGTAAAATGGGACATAAGGCTCATAATTGCACTAAAAAAGATCAAGGTAATGGTAAGAAAAAATATTATTTACAGTTAGTAAAATGTTTTAAGTGAAATGAAATGGGTCATTATGAAAATGAGTATCCAATGAAGAACTCAACTAAGGGAAAGCAGCTAGACTACAAGTAGAAAGGGGTGTTGAAGTCCTTTGCAACTACTTCAGCAGATGTTGGGCCATCAAATGAAGTAGTATCAGGTACATTGTTCATTTGTTCAGATTATGTCAATGTGTTGTTTGATTCAGGGTTTACAAACTCTTTCATTTCTGAGAATTTTTCTAGTAAATTGGAAATTCCATCTCAAGATTTGAATACGAAACTTATGGTAAAAACACCTGGAAGAAATGTTATGACAAAAATAAATTATAAGAACCTTTGTTTCCTTATGTGTAGAAAGAATATACCTGCAAACCTTGTTTTTTTTCACTATTAGAGTTTCATGTTATTTTGGGTACGGATTGGCTTTCTAATTATCATGCTAAGATTGACTTTAGAGCTAAAGAGGTTTCTTTTCAGAAATATTTTCAGTTTTTGTACAAGAATGAACCCTTACTTTTGATAACATATCAGGAAGCTGAGAAACCTATAAATGATGGAAATGAATGTTACCTTGCACATATTGTTAAAAACAAATGAACTATTAAGATTAATGATGTGCCAGTGGTAAATAAGTACCTTGATGTTTTTCCTGATGAATTGTCTGGTATTATTCCTGATTGGGAAGTTGAATTTATTTTTGACTTAGTTCATGATGCTAAGCCAATTTCAAAACCCCCTTATCGAATGGCTCAAATTGAACGTTTAGAGTTAAAGAAGCAATTTCTGGAGTTATTAGATAAAGGTTTCATTCGACCTAGTACATCACTGTGGGGTTCTCCTATCTTGTTTGTTAAAAATAAAGATGGTTCAATGAGACTTTGCATTGATTATGGAGCATTTAATAACATCACTATTAAGAACAAGTATCCTTTGCCTCATATCGATGATTTTTTTTATCAGCTCAAAGGAGATCATTATTTTTTGAAGATTTATTTGAGGTTGGGGTACCATCAGTTGAAAGTAAAAAAAGTAGACATTCCGAAGACCGCATTTTGTACTAGATATGGCCATTATTAATTTGTAGTTATGACTTTTGGGTTAACCAATGCACCTTCTATATTCATGGATCTTATGAATAGAATTTTTTTTGAATTCTTGGATAAGTTTTTGGTTTTGTTCATTGATGATATTTTAGTTTATTCTAAAAGTAAAGAGGAGAATGAAAGTCATTTAAGGTTTATCTTTAAAACCTTAAAAGAAAAGAAACTGTATGGTAAATTCATCAAGTGTGGGTTTTAGTTATAGGAAATTTCTTTCCTTGGTCACATTATTTCAAAAAAAATGGCATAACTATTGATCTTGATAAAACAAAAGTGGTTGAAGAATGGCCAAGACCCACAAATATAACCGAGATCCATAGTTTTCTTGGTTTCACAGTTTATTACTGGAGGTTTGTTGAAAAAATTTCATGGTGGGTACCAAACAGACACACTGTGTAGTTTCAAATTTTGAATTTTCCAGTGTGTGGTCATGTATAAAAGTACATGGCGTGTGTTCTTCATTTTGTTCCTATATACTATGGGAATCGGAACTAGAAAATGATCCACAAATTACCCTAAATGCTATGAAAACTGGTAAATAAGGAGTGTAGAATGGCGTACCTGAAGTGAGGATCACAATGGAGAAGAAATCGGACCAAAAAACACACAAAATCGGTGGATTTGAGGAGGTGAGACTATGCGGCTTCCGGGAGAATAAAATAGTTGGGGGGGGTCCTCCTGATATGGGGTGTGGCCGCATAGGTTTTCCAACTTTTATAGCCAGAGTACACAGCATGTACTCTAATAGACACTCTATGTAGTATCACTAGTACAGAAAACGTTTTTAACATCACCATTTTTTACATCGGTTATATATAACCGACGTGATAATCTGTGAAATGTGGTTTTTTACGTCGGTTATAAAATAACCGATGTAAAAAATACGGAGAGTAAATTTTTAACGTCTGTTATTTTAATAACCGACGTTAAAAACCATGCGCGTTCCTTTTTTACGTCGGTTAATTTATAACCGACGTAAAAAACCAAAGCGTAGTATTTTTTACGTCGGTTATCAAATAATCGACCTAAAAAAGAGGTATATACAAATTTTTTACGTCAGTTATTTTATAACCGACATAAAAAAAGCTGCTTTTGAGGCCTTTTTGACATCGGTTATTTGATAACTGATGTAACAAACCAACCCGCAGAATTTTTTATGTCGTTTATATTATAACCGATGTAAAAAACTGTGATTTCTAATGTATTTTTTACATCGGTTATTCTATAACTGACGTAAAAAATCAACACGTGGATTTTTTTACTTTGGTTATAAAATAACCGACGTAAAAAAATCCGTATATAATACATTTATAACGTCGGTTATTATAATAACTGATGTTATAAATGTAATAAAAATAGTTTATAACGTCGGTTATTAAATAACTGATGTTATAAAACATTTAAAAAATTAACACGCCCTGTGGATTGTCATTTACGATTTTTTGATCGACAGTCCGGTGACTCGTCTCTCTCGCATGGTAAACCCCAATCGACTCGTCGATCTCGTTGCATTAAACTCATTTTTCCATCATTTTTTATCATCTTTACTCTCTTCGGATCTATCATCTCAACTCGCAACACTCATGTAAGCCTCCCACGACTTTATTTCATTCGTTTTTGTTTCCCAAATAGTCTATATTTACGTTTTGCAATTTTTTTTCTTAAACTTGGTAAGATTCTTCGATTTCAAACCCTCTTACCTCGTTTTTCCATCATCTTCTTATTTATTATCCCCAGATCTATTAGATCGACTCGCAATATTCACATAATCCTCACCTACTTCTATTTCGTTTGTTTTTGTTTCACAAATGCCCGACATTGATGGTAATTTTTGTTGTCATTGACAACTAATGATCTCATTCTCCTATATTATTGAAATTTATATGTAAAACATTGTGATACACCCATTTCGTGTACCAGTGTGATTTATTTTATAAGTATATATATGGTTTTTCATGGTGGAATGTTTGTTTTGGATCCTTGGTTGTTTCTATTTTGGGTATCACTTTTTGTTGTTCCATAATCTATTTACGTCGCTTATTTTTGTGGACTATTATAAGTCTTCATATGCTATTAAAATCTGATTCATTACACAATAGATCATTTTAGACTAGTAGGATATACAATTCAGGGTTCTCATTTTGAATAATGGCATGATACCAAAACTAGTAGCTTGAGGTTAAAATCTCTAGATATGCCAAAACTAGTAGCTTGAGGTTAAAATCCCATGGTTTTGGGGGGATGTCAAGAGGGTTGGTGGTTGTCCAGGGGGTTGGGGGTTGTCCAGGGTGTCCATGGAGGTGGGGGTAGTCCAGGGGTGTGGGGGGTGTCCAAGGGGGTGGGGGTGTCGAAGGGGGTGGGTGGGTTGTCCAAGGGGGTGGGGGTGGGGGGTTGTCCAAGGGGATGGGGGCCTATCCAGAGGGTTTGGGGGGTTTTCCAGGGGTGGGGGGCTGTCCAAAGGGTTGGGGGTGTCCAGGGGGTGTCCAAGGGGGTAGGGGTGGGGTGGTGTCCAATTGGGGTGGGGTGTGTTGTCTAGAGGGGTGGGGGATTTCCAGGGGTGGGGGTTGTCCAGAGGGTTAGAGGGTGTCCAGGGGGTGTCTAAGGGGGTAGGGGGTGGGGGTGGTGTCCAGGAGGGGTGGGGGGTACTGTCTAGAGGGGTGGGGTCCTATCCAGGGGGGTGTCCAAGGGGGTAGGTGGGTGTCCAGGGGGTTTCCAGGGGTGTACAAGGGGGTGGGTGGGTGGGGGCTGTCTAAGGGGGTGGGGGCCTGTACAGAGGGTTTGGGGGGTTGTCCGGGGGGTGGGGGGCTATATAGAGGGTTGGGGTGTCCAGGGGGTGTCCAAGGGGGTAGGGGGTGGGGGTGGTGTCCAGGAGGGGTGGGGGTGATGTCTAAAGGGGTGGGGGCTGTCCAGGGGGGTGTCCAAGGGTATAGGGGGTGGGGGTGGTGTCCAGGAGTGGTGGGGGTGCTGTCTAGAGGGGTGGGGGGCTGTCCAAGGGGTGGGGGTCTGTCCAGAGGGATGGGGGTGTCCAGGGGGTGTCCAAGGGGGTGGGGGGTGGGGGCTGTCCAAGGGGGTGGGGGCCTATCCAGAGGGTTTGGGGGGTTATTTGGGGGGTGGGGGTTGTCCAGAGGGTTGGGGGTGTCCAGGGGGGTGTCCAAGGGGGTGGGGGTGGGGGCTGTCCAAGGGGGTGGGGGCCTGTCCAGAGGGTTTGGGGGGTTGTCTGGGGGTGGGGGATGTCCAGAGGGTTGGGGTGTCCAGGGAGGTGGGGGTGGGGGTGGTGTCCAGGAGGGGTGGGGTGCTGTCTAGAGGGGTGGGGGCTGTCCAGGGGGTGGGGGTGTCCAGGAGGGGTGGGGGGCTGTCCAAGGGTGTGGTGGTGTCCATGGGGTGTCCAAGGGGGTGGGGGTGGTGTCCAGGGGGTGGGGGGTTGTATAAGGGGGTGGTGGTGTCCAGGGGGTGTCTAAGGGGGTGGGGGATAAGTGTCAGTTGGTATTGACTACTTCATCGTGGTTATTGAGATTATGACATGATGATTGTGCCGTGATGATTGGCTTTACATTGTGATTTTCTCCATCTGAATTTTTATTTTAAATTTGATTTGATTCTCAAGTTTACTCCATTTTCTCCAATTTTCTATCAACCATTGTAGGCCCCATGGTTTTCGTTGATTCAATGGAATTTAAAACTATTATATCTAACTATATTTTGTTTTTAAAATAATATTCAAGCATATTTTTTAAAATACGCATAGATTTGTTTTATATTTCAAAAAAAAATTACATTCAAATTATGATTTTTTTCAAATAAACATATATTTGTCTTATCTTAAAAATATATATATTTTTGATATTTATTATAGGTAATAGTGAGTCGAAGTTGGATTACAACACATTGAATGAGCAATGAATATGAGGAAGGCATTGATGCCTTTTTGGAATTTTCTAAACGAAATGTTCCAAGTAGTGACATTTTTTCTGTCCATGCCTGAAATGTTTGAATATGGAGAAGTTGAAAAGTAGAGAGATAAAAGATCATCTGATTTGTCATGGTTTTAATCTGAGTTACAGCCCTTGGATTTGGCATGGTGAAACTGGACGGAATGTCACTGATGATGATGATTTGCAAGATGGTAACTCCGATGGAATTGAAGGAGTGATTCGAGATATTGTAGCAGAAAAAATTGAGATAGACCCGATAGTTGCGCGTCTATATGGTGATGCTGAAAAACCATTATATCCTGGTTGTACAGATTTTATGGTTTTTTCGGCGGTGTTAAGATTGATTAACCTGAAGGAAAAACATGGATGGAGTGACAAAAGTTTTACAGAGATTCTACAATTGATGAAATATATTCTTCCAAAAGATAATGATCTTACATATTCATGTTATAAGGCCAAGAAAATATTATGCCAGATGGGATTGGGATACAAGAAAATACATGCCTATCCGAATGACTGCATTATATATAGGAAGGAATATAAATTTCTATCAGAGTGTCCTAAATGTGGGACTCATGGTATAAGGTGAAAGAAAAATCACAGGCTGGTGTAGAGATTACAAATATCCCTTCAAATGTATTTTGGTATCTTCCTATAATTAATCGTTTCAAACATTTATTTGCTAATTCACATGATGAAAAAAAAGGTTAATATGGCATGTTGATGAGCGGGTATGTGATGGAAAAATACATCATCCAGCTGATTGTCCACAATGGAAGAAAATTGATGCGCAGTATTCTACATTTGGAAATGAAATTAGAAATCTCAGACTAGGGTTGTGCACAGATGGAATGAATCCATACCGAACCCTCAGAAACACACATAGTTAATGGCCTGTTTTATTGGTAAATTACAACCTCTCTCCTGAAGTTTGTATGAAGTGAAAATATGTCATGTTGAGTATAATGATCTCTGTTCCAAAGCAACCCAGCAATGATATTGATGTTTACGTGTCACTGTTGATTGATGATTTGAAACTGTTATGGGATGAAGGTATTAGGGTGTATGATTCTTATAAAATGGAATATTTTCAACTACATGTAGTGCTTATGTTCACTATAAGTGACTTCCAAGCGTATAGGAATTTTTCTGGATACAGTGTTAAAGGAAATAAAGCAAGTCCAATTTGTGAACAACAGACGTCATATTTTCAATTGCATCATGGGAGGAAAACAGTGTACATGGGTCATAAAAAGTTTTTGCCTATGGATCACCCTTATAGAAGAATAAAAAAAGGCATTCAATGGCTCACAAAAATTTGATATTGCTCCAAAACCTTTATCTCCTAATCTGTATTTTGAGAGGGTGAAAAACCTTGATGTGACATTGGGAAAGACACAAAAATCTGGTAATGATAGACATATTTGGAAGAAAATGTCAATATTTTTTGAGCTACCATATTGGAGGTATCATGAAGTTAAACATAATATTTATGTCATCCACGTGGAGAAGAATATATGTGATTGTTTTATTGGAACATTGTTAGATATTAAAGGAAAGACAAAAGATGGGTTTAATGCAAGATTAGACTTACTATCAATGGGAATACGTTTGGAGTTGTCTCCCACTCCTAAAGAAAGACGAACATTTCTTCCCCCGGATTGTCATACAATATCGAAGAGGGAGAAAATTAGCTTTTTTCAGTGTCTTCATGATATCAAAGTGCCTCAATCTTATTCTTCAAATGTAAAAAATTTTGTCTCATTGAAGGACTTGAAGTTGATAGGTATGAAATCACATTATTGTCACGTCACGATGCAAAAACTTCTACCAGTTGCATTGTGTGGAATATTGCCCATCCGTGTCAGAAAGACTATAATGAAGTTGTGTTGTTTTTTCAATTCAATTTGTAACAAGTCGATTGATGTGAATGCTTTGAACATTTTGGAAAAGGATGCAATTTTTATACTTTGTCAATTGGAAATGTATTTTCCTCTAACTTTTTTTGATATAATGGTACATTTAATGATTCATCTGGTTCGAGAAATAAATATTTGTGGACCTATATATCTTCATTGGATGTATCCTTTTGAAAGGTATATGAAAATATTAAAGGGGTATGTTAAAAATCCATATTGACATGAAGCCTCCATTATTGAAAAGTATATTTCTAAGGAGGTAGTAGAGTTTTTTACGAGCTACTTGGCTGCGGCGCAACACAGAGGTTTGCCTCCATCTCTCCATGAAAGAGTTAATAATGAGGGAAAGGGGATTCGTGGCTTGAAAGTCAAATCATTGTCAGTTGAATAGATGAAGAAGTTATAATCATACATATTTAATAACATAGCTGATGCTCAACCGTATATCACATGGCATATTAATGAGTTGAAACAATGTCATCCAAAGAAGAAAGAAATGTGGATTTTGAATGAGCACAACAAAACTTTTTTGTCATGGTTTAAAAAGACCTTGCTTGGTAGATCAGATATATCAGAGACATTAAAATGGATAGTGGGTGGTTCATGTTTAAATTTGATAACATGGTCCGGTTATGACATTAATGGCTATACATTTTATATGAAAACTCAGGACAACAAAAGCGCAGTTCAGAATAGTGGTGTATTGGTGTTTGCAGAAGCAATGCATTTTTCGAGTGCTAAGGAAAAAAACCCAATTTCTGCATCAAGTGCATATTATGGAGTGATTGAAGACATACGGGAGGTTGATTACTTTAAAATTAAAGTTCTTGTTCTTAACATTAAATGGTTTATCGGTAACAACAGTGTCAGACATGATGAATTTGGAATGACACTTGTTAATCTGAATAGATTGGAAGACACAGCTGATTCTTTTATAATGGAAACACCTGAAAAACAAATTTTCTATGTAGTAGATCAATCAGATATGCATTGGGCTATTTTTTTACAAGGTAAAAAACAATATGTTGGTGAGGATGAACTTAATAAAGATGCTGATTTATGTGAGATCCCTACTTCCATGGAAAGATTAACAGAACATAATGATGAGCATGTTGAAGACATGGTTTGTGCCATAAGGAACGATCGCGACGAAGAAATTTGGGAAAAAAATATATTTATACATTCCTAAAATTACAGGTAACATATGTTTATTTCTTGTTTACATTTATTTTTTTCATAAAATGTTAGATATTGTAAGTTTTTTCTTTATTAAAACATGTGCTAAAACAAAATAAGTATAAGTTTTTTTTTGTTTTAAGTTTGTTTAGTTTACTTTATCATGTTTACCATTACATGAATTTTATATCTATTATTTTTGTTTAGTGACAATTACTTTACCATGTTTACCAGGTTTACCATGTTTACCATGTTTACCATGTTTACCATCTTGACCATCTTAACCATTGTTTAACATGCTTACCATATTAACAATGTTTACTATTACATAACTTAGTACACTTTTCTATTTTCTGATTACAGTAGTATTAAAATATTTGAATTTGTATATTTGTGAACTAATGTTTGTTTTTTTGATTTGAAGGATAACGACAGATCATTCAGTTGATCAGCCACATGATTCTGGAGATGATCATATTGGTCAAACCTCTGGGGAGGAACATTCACATGCTCCACTTGATGTTCCCCAATCTTCCTCATGTGCTCCTATTACGACAAAGAGTTCAAAGGTTAGTAAACGTGGGTGCACACGTTAACCAAAATTAGAACTTGCCCGTACCCAGGATCAGAGGATACTCGTTGAGTTTGATGATGATGATGATATTTCTAGAGGTCCAAATGCAAAAGATTTTAAGATTTTTTTATCAACTCAGGCTAAGAGCAAAGTAACCATTCTGTATGATGACTGGAGAAGTGTGTATAAAGTGATAATCTCTCAGTTGTGGGAGATGATTTTGGTAAGATCTTTTGCTATTGTTTGACTATTATTTAAATGTTTCTAGTATATATAATATGTTTAACCTCTTCTTTATCATATTAAATTTGATATTCCTGACACTGGAAGAGTCAGGAAGAAATGCTTATCATTGGCTGCCAGGAGATGGAGGGATTTCAAGTCAACCCTCTCATCTGATTTCATTTATTGTCATAGGAGTCATGACAATCCATGTCGTATATATCCTTTTATAGATGAAGACACCTGGAGACAGTTTTTTGAAAGTAGAAGAAAATAGTCATTTTTGGTAAGGGCAATGTAAACTTTTATAATCTTTCTCATATAAATGATCTTATTAATGTTTTGTTAATGATTTATTATTCTTAATTTACAGCAAACAAGGAAATCTCATCAGGAGATCCAATCTAAAAATGTATACCCTCATATATTATCTTGGGGAGGGTATGCATTTTTGGAAGAACAAATGATGGCGGAAAAAATTCAACAACTAAGAGCTGAGTCTTCAAGGTCTGGAGAGGTGGCCCCTCCATCCCCTCCATCTAGACATGAAAAATGGAAGATAGCTCGGATGGGAAAAAGGAAAATATCTTTTGGAAGAATCGAGAATCATAGATGAGAGGATTGTTAGATATCTATTTTATTTATTTAAGTTAAATATTTTCTTCATATAATTTCAATCATTACAGAAATGTTCAATTAATTAATACAGGACTCTCTTGAGGAGCATAGTTCATAGGGGGCATTTACAGCTACTGGGAGGTAAGATATTTTATCTGTAGCATTGGGAAAGCCCGAACATCCTGGCCGTGTAAGAGGATATCCGGCAGGTGTATCGGTAAGAAAAGTGTTGCCATGTTCTTCAACTTCTAATGTTGAGGGGGTTTATAAAAAAAATAGAATCCTTGGAGGCTGAAGTTCATAATATTAATGTGAAGATGGAGGAAAATATTAGAGAGTCGGTATAGTCTATGTTTGCAAACATGCAAAGACAATTTCAGACTGCAGCTCACACTCCTCCACCTCCCCCTACAGACCCCATTATTTATCCTCCACCTCCGCTAGTAGCTCCCACTCCCCCACCTCAGCCTGCGGACCCCCTTTTTTACCATACTCCTCCGCCGCAGCTTCCTACTTATTGTGATTTGTAGGTTGATGGTCCTCAACATCATATAGTTGCATATGGGTTGGTATATTGTATAGGAGATACAGTTCATCATCAACAATTAGAGGTAGAGAATTAGAGGGTCACTATACAGGATATTATAGATAGACCAGCTCAAGTACCATTACCTACAGATGAGGTGATGACAGTTGGACATAGTATCAGCCATTTTTTAATTTTTCCATCCAGACTTCTTCAACTCATTACCATAGAGGAATGAATGTTATATCTTTTATTTTATTTTTTTATTAAAGTTGTTTTATCATTTAAAAACTAATATATTTTTCTATTTATTTTTACCGGAATACTTTAAAGGTAAAGAAACACTGTATAGACAAAAACAAAGACAAATGGCTATGAAATCAGATATAGATTCTAGTAGTCTTGACAGATTGTCAAGATATTCAAATTTTTTGGCGGGTCATTATGAGTTTCCAATGGAAGATCATGTTTGTGGACGTGCAATAAGTGTGGGGATTATGAAAACTGATATCATGGAGCTTGTTACTGGAGATAAGTTGGGAATCAACGCGGTGAAAATGTTTTACATGTAAGTCTTAACACCTTTTCCCTACGTTATATTTATTAAAAATGTATACTTATGTCTGTTTTGTATTAGGTATCTTTATAAAATTTGTGAGAGGAATGAGCTGACAGATGTATATGGATTCATGGACCCGCAATTGATTTCCCCTGAAGCATGTGCATTGGATAAGGAACAAAAAATGCTTTATATTGTGGAAATACTTGAAAAGAATATAGTCACACAATGTTGGATGATGCCTTTTTGTGAGAGGTATGAAACACATCTCTCTCAGGGAGAAAGCAATTTATTGGATATGCTCTGTCCATGATGATGTGCGTGAAAAGTTTTAGGAATATATTGGAAAAATATGTTTCAATTTCTCAATAGTTTTATATATTATAATGAATTTTAAATTTACCCCATTCATATTATTTTCTAACAGGGCATGGGCCTACTTTCAAAAAAACAAAAAGAAAAGGAGTGCAAAGATCAAATATGTAAATGAGAAGGTAAATATCCATTTATAATTTGTACTTTTTGATTTATTACATAAAAATAATATATTGAATTTACACTCATTCAAACAGAATTATCATGAACAACAAGGTGTCATTGAATGCAGATATTATATGTTAAGATTTATGTATGAAATAATAACAACTGGGACAGTTGTGAATTTTGACCTGGTAAGATTTCCTCTTAAACTTTTCCATAATATTTAAATTTGATTTATTAATTATACACGTTAACTACTATACTTTTCATTTGTAGCTTTTTGATGACCCTCAACCCTATACTGCTGAAGACATCAAACACTTACAAGTTGAGTGGTCAAATTATTTTATAGGTTTGATTGAATTTTAGTTATTTGTAATGTAAAATGTAATTTTGAATATTTTCGTTGTAATTGTGTATTTGGTAGTCGTTTAGGTTGGATTTAGTTTTTTTTTTAATTTTACATTGTAAGTTTTGAATGTTATATATGTGAATGTTTAATTTTTCTCTACTTCTTGTTTCGGTCGACTTATGATAGTTTTTCTGGTATGGATTTTGGTCTGGGGGGGAGGGGTTCCAAGGGTGTGGGGGGTGTTCAGTGGGGTGGGGGTACTGGGTGTCCATGAGAGTGGGGGGGCAGTCCAGGGGGTGGGAGCATTTCCAGGAGGGTAGAAGGGTTGTCTAGGGGAGTGGGAGGCTGCCCAGGGGGTGTCCAGGGGTGTGGGTGTCTTGTGGGGTGAGGGGGGTTTCCAGGGGTGGGGGGTCTATCCAGTGGCGGGGGGGTCAGGGTGTCCATAGGGATGGGGGGGGCAGTCCAGGGGTGCGGTGGGGGCTGTCAAGTGGATTGAGGGGGTTCTGGTCTGTTTTTGGTAACTTTTTGGTCTGTTTCAAGGGTGTGGGAGGGATGTCCAGGGATGTGGGAGTGCTTTCAAGGGGGTGGGGGGTCTACAGGAGGGTGGGTGGATGTCCAGGGGTGGTGGTGATATTCAGGGTTGTGGGGGAGTGTCCAGGGGTGTGGTGGGGGCAGTCTAGTGGGGTGAGGGGGTTCTGGTTTGTTTTCGGTAACTTTTTGGTCTGTTTTAGGGGTGTGGGAGGGTTTTCTAGGGGTGTGGAAGTGTTGTCCAGGGGGTGGAGGGGTATACATGAGGGTGTGGGGTTGTCCAGAGGTGTTTGGGGATGTCCATGGGGTCGGGGGCAGTCCAGGGGTGTGGTGGGGGCTGTCCAGTGGGGTGGGGGAGGGCTGTCCAGGGTGTGGGGGGTATATATGAGGGTGGGGGGTTGTCCCGGGGTATTTAGGGCTGTCCAGGGGGTCGGGGGGAAGTCCAGGTGTGTGGTGGGGGCTGTCAAGTGGGGTGAGGGGGTGAGGGGTGCTGTTCAGAAGGGTGGGGGGTTGTCCCGGGGTGTTTAGGGATGTCCAAGGGGTCGGGGGGTAGTCCAGGGGTGTGGGGGGCTGTCAAGTGGGGTGAGGGGGTGCTGTTCAGGAGGTTGGGGGTTGTCCTGGGGTGTTTGGGGTTGTCCAGGGGGTCGGGGGGCAGTCCAGGGGTGTGGTGGGGGCTGTCAAGTGGGGTGAGGGGTGCTATTCAGGGGGTGGTGGGAGGGTTGTCCAGTGGGGTAAGTTTTATATGTTATCAATGTAAATGCTTAATTTTTCTTTAGTTATTGTTTTGATCTACTTATTTTTTTGTGGTATGAATTCTTAATTTGGTTTTTGGTTGTTTCTGGGGGAGAGCAGAGGGCTGCAATCGATTTTTTAAAAAAAAATTGTCTTTCGCGTCAGTTATTTTATAATCGACGTGATAAAGAAATCGGGAAGGGTTTATCATGTCAGTTTTTTTAATAACCAACGTGATAAACACCTATGGAATGGTTTATCACGTCGGTTATTTAAGAACATATGTGATAAAAGGCCTAGGAAATGGTTTATCATGTTGGTTATTAAATAACCGACGTGATAAACCATTTCCCAGGGGTTTATCACGTCGGTTGTTTAATAACTGTCGTGATAAACATCCCCCGCATGGGTTTATAACATCGGTTATTATATAACTGACATGATAACCCCCCCCCCCCCCCCCCCCCAGTTTATCATGGCGGTTATATAATAACCGACGTTATAACCCCCCCCCCCCCCAGTTTTTGCACGTCGATTATTAATTAACCGGCATGATAAACACCGCGATGTTATGTTTTTTACGTCAGTTTTTAAATAATCGACGTAAAAAACGTTATTTATAACGCCGTCCATATTAACGTCAGCTAAAAACCGATGTAAAAAATGAAAAATAACCAACGTAAATAACGTTTTCTGCACTAGTGTATTTTTTTAAACATAGTTTTATATTATAATTATTATAGTAAACTATATAATAATTAATATTAATAATTAAAATAAAATAAATATATACATATATATATATATATAATTTACTAAACATAAAGATGTACATGTAATGTATTGGGAAATACACGTTGTGTGTTCTAAAATTGGAAAAAGAGAAGTACAACCTTTGTTCCAGTGCTTGGGGAGAGATTCGAATCGGCAATCGGCCGATCCAAATGCAAGCACTCAACCATTGGAGCAAAGGTTGTACTACTGCTCATGTTTATGAATTATATATATTTAATGTACAGGGACAATACTACACGGGATGAATTAAATGAACAGTTTGTGGTGGTTAATTATAATAAAAGGGATAAAGTAGGGAGATTAGCCGACTTCGAACCCAGTTCTTTTGGATTCAGGGCCGAAACTGCCAATCTTCCAACTTCACCAGCATGTATTTATTTATTTTCAAAATATTTTTAGTTATTAATGAAAACATGGCTCACACGATGTATATCAAAATACACACCATATAGTTTTATTAAAAGGACAAATTATGGAAATGGGATGGTTGTCAGTATTCGAACTCGGGTCTTTTGGAACCAGGTTATGACCCTGGCCAACCGGTCCATCCCCATCATTATTTTTCTTGTATTTAAACAAATATATATATATATATATATTATGAAAAATACCACACACACCGTGTAAGTTAACATGAGTATAAAAAGGATGAACCCTATGCCAAAGTTAGGTATGGAGAGATTCGAACTGGTGATAGCTCGGATAAACTCCAGTGACCTTACCATCGGCACCAGCATCATCCTTGTTTATTAAGTTAGTTAATCTATATATTTATAAGATTAAGAATATAAACAAAAATGAATCAGTACATGTTGTGTGTATAGGTGGTACATGGCATGTCACCTCTGGGTTGCTTCCCAGGAAGCACCTTTGTTTTAGGTCGTTGGCCCGACCAACTTACCTCTGCTTTCCTAAGATGCATGGTGGAGAGCATTCCCACCATGTCTACCATGTGATGGTAAGTCTTCATCTGTTGTTCGTTCACCCTGAACAGTTGACCATCCTCTCTAGAAATTTCCAACGCTCTATGGTAGAATAATATTATGACTCAGAAATTTCTCGACCATCTTGAATTTAGCTTTCCTAAAAATAATCAAAGACAGAAGTTAAAAATGAGTACTTGATCACTGAGTTGGAAAGATTTTCTCAAAATCATCTGGTCATGGATTGCTCCTATCTTCTCCTTATATATTTTTGCGTTCTCATATGCCTCCCATCAGATTTCATCAAGTTATAAAAGTTGGAACTTATTATTCTCTTTAGCTGCCTTCATATCAAAATTTAGGGCCTTAACGGCCGATTAAACTTTGTACTCCAACTCTACTAGCCGATGGGATGGATTTCTATAGATGAGGCGGAATGGGGACATCCCTAGTGGCATCTTGAAGGTGGTCAGATATTCCCACAAATCATCGTCTAGATTATTGGACGAGTCTTTCCTTGAAGTGTTCAATATTTTCTCCAAAATCTTCTTGAGCTCCCAGTTGGAGAGCTCCACATGTCCATTGGACTGGGGATGATAATTCATCCCCATATAATGCTTCACTCTATACTTAGATAGTATTCCTTTGATCAATGTGTTGTCGAAGTGGGTCCCTCTGTCACTGATCAGTATACAGGGAATGTCAAACCTACTAAAAATTTGTCTCTTTAAAAAGGATACAACCACCTTGTCTATGTCGTGTGATGTAGAAGTGGCTTCCAACCACTTGAAGATGTAGTCAATGCAAACTAGGATGTAAGTGTTCCCGAAAAATTGGGGAATGGACCCATGAATTCTATGCCCCAGATGTTGAATATCTTGACCTTCGGGATGGGGTGTTGGGGCATCTCAGATCTGCACCCCACATTACCTATTCTTTATCATTGATCACAATTGAAAACAAAGGATTGGGAATCTGTAACGACCCTAAATTTTTAAATAAATTTTGTTTCCTAATTTTATGTGTTATTGTTATACTCAACAAAAATGTTTTATTTGATAAACATGATTATAATTAAAATGAGATCAGTGGGTTTTGACTATTATATAACCATCGGTCAACATGACCGCTGTGAACAAAATGTTTTGATTATTGTCTCTAAATATAAGTAATCTTGGTTAATTATTATAGAAAGAAGATTCGATGGCCTCACCTAGTAGTCTTGGACTGATCGAATCCCATATAACAAAGCTTGGGAAGGAGGTAGCACCACTGGGCTTTGCTCTGGATCAAATCCAAGCCGAACTTCATCATGTGAAGCTGGAATGAAATCGCCTTCGTGAGAAGTTCAAACTGATAGAAATTACTACTCGGGCAATGTTGACTGAGCCGCCCCAAGCTTCTATCACCCTAGAACACCTTACTCTTAGGTCCTATGCTGGTATTATAAGGGGTTATGTAACGAGACCGTAACTACCTTGTGTAATCCTTGTTTTAAATAAAAATTGGGATTTCTTCTTATGATGAAGTTGATGAATTTTGAAATGACCGGATAAATATAGTATGCATATTTTTGATGAATTTTAGAAAAAGGATATTTTAAATATGTTTATGTAAACCCTAAATAATTAAAAATGTGTAATGATTTTCAAAAAATGGTCTTCTGCAATTATGTTCAGTACTAAATTTAGAGTCTAATAAGATCAACTTGATTTTTGATGAATAGTAAATTATGAATAGTGATTTTATGATTAGGATTAGTAATATGACCAAATGGATTAGTAATCTCACTTACAGAAAGTTTTAAAATAATCTAGGCACCTTGATTAAGTAATGTGATTCAATAAAATAGTTAAATAACGGTTTCATTAATTATTATTCAAGTATTAGTTTTTTTCGGGTGAATAGTGTTTTTTAATTAAAAATTTAATTAAAAATAATTATAAAATTATTTTTATAAAAATGACTTTATTTTTGAACTCAGAGCATCGATATTATGTTATGGTAATTTTTGGGGTTTTTTCTGAAAAAAAATGAATTTTCGATGAATAGTGTTTTTATTTAAAAATTAAATTAAAAATATTTAGAAAATTATTTTTATAAAATGGATTTCATTTTTGAAATTAGAGCACTGATATTTGGTTAATGTGAAATTTTGGATTTTTCTGAGAAAGTTGAATTTTCAGTGAATAGTAAAAATACAGTTTTAGGGTTTCGGTATGTTTAATGACATCATAACAGTGTCATGATGATGTCATGAGATCTTTTGAGGGTTGGCCGGCCAAGGGTGATGAATTATTGTTTTGGGGGCCCCATGTGGCCTAACTCCATGATAAATGACAAGGGAGAGCACATGGGTTTGAGAAAAGCACATGTGAGGTGTCCCTTGGCCATTAATGCCTTGTCCCCTCACTTTCCCTATAAATACCAAGCCCTCCTCTCATCCATTCGACTCCCAACTCATTCCCAACGAATTTCTGGTCTCATTACCTCCCAAGGAGTCCTCCCAAGGTGCCCCCAAGCCCTCAAGGTCCCAACCTTTGAGGTTTAAGAGTTACATTTTAAGGTAAGGGATCCGACCTCTCTCTTTCTTTTCAAGTAATCTCTTTTATGTCTTTTCTTTTATACTCCATGTTCTTATGTTGAAGGATGTTCTTTTATATTCATCCTACTGCCTATTTCATGTTAATATGATGAGAGACCCCCCCTTTCTCTCATCAATTAGTTTTAAGAATGTTTAAGTGGCGCCGTTAGGCTGCCGAATTTTTAAGGGATTCTTTCTCCTTCCTCGTTTTCAAGTTCTATTTTCATTCAAGTCTTTCATGTTCCTTTTTATTATGTTGGGGTATGATCTCTAAATTATCATACTGATCTTTTATGATCATATGATGAGAGACCCTATTTGACCGCTTCAATTCAGTATTTTGAAGTTTTAAGTGGCGCCGTTAGGCTGCCGAATTTTTAAGTGGTTCTTCACCCTTCTCGTTTTGAAGTTCTACTTTCATGTCAATTATTTCAAGTTCCTTTTTGTTATATTGGGGTATGATCTCTATATATATCATACTGGACTCTTATTTTCATATGATGAGAGACCCCATTTGATCTCTTCAATTCAGTATTTTGAAGTTTTAAGTGGCGCCGTTAGGCTGCCGAATTTTTAAGTGGTTCTTCACCCTTCTCGTTTTGAAGTTCTACTTTCATGTCAATTATTTCAAGTTCCTTCTTGTTATATTGGGGTATGATCTATATATATATCATACTGGACTTTTATGTTCATATGATGAGATACCCCATTTTATCTCTTCAATTCAGTATTTTGATGTTTTAAGTGGCGCCGTTAGGCTGCCGAATTTTTAAGTGGTTCTTCACCCTTCTCGTTTTGAAGTTCTACTTTCATGTCAATTCCTTCAAGTTCTTTTTTGTTATGTTGGGGAATTATCTCTATATATATCATACTTAACTCTTATGTTCACATGATGAGATATCCTATTTGATCTTTTCAAATCATTTTTGTTGATGTTTAAGTAACGCCGTTAGGCTGCCGAACTTTCATAAGAGAAATCTAATTTTTTTTTTCTTCCTTCCATGTTTTTCATTTCAAATGGTATGTCCTTGAAATTTCATTACCATGATCATGTATCCTTCTTATTCTGTCCATGTACTATTTTATGGGTCATTTATGAATGTTTTACCCATTTTACCTCTCATTTAAATGTTTTCTAAAACCCCGAAACTTAGCCGTTATGCTGCAGAATTTTCCCCTCAAAATGCCTCTCTCTTTTCTCAAAAATTATTTTATGTTATAAAGTGAATACTCAAAGCTCTTATTTATACAAGGTTATTCACATATATATCAAAATGTTCCATTTTAAATTCTGGGATTTACATACATGAGACCCGCTTTCCCTTTCTGTGGGTTTAAAGTGATATAAAGATCATGTCTTTAAAGCAGTTTTTAAAACGTTATGATTATGAAATGAAACCCATTTATTTTATGCTATGTGGGTTATTTATGAAATGTTTGATGATGATATATGTGGCTCACATGATAATAAAGGCAAATTTAAGGGTGCGCCCTGATAGCGCTCCAATGCATTGGGTAATGATGTAACCACTAGAGATTACAATTTTCACGATACCTTGGTGAATAACCTTGGTAATTTTAAAATGACACCTTGGGGATGGACCTTGGTGATATGTTCATGATTGTCTATGTTAAATGACGTAGCCACATCTTCAAGTTTTGAAAAAGTTTTATTTTTATTATGATATGCCTCGTGATTTCATTTTCATGCATTAAAGTTCTTTTCATGACTTTATTGATGTATCTCAAGTTCATATGTAAAATGTTTCACTTGTTTCCTTTGCTGGGCCTTCTGCTCACCCTTCCTTTTGATGTATGTCCCCAGGTTATGAGATGCAGTAATGAGCCTAGGGTGAACATGAGGAGAAGCCTTTCAAGTGTTTAAGAAGAATGTTTTTTTTTGTTTCATGTTTTATGTTCCTTGTTTCCAAGACACTAAACCTTAAAGATCCTCCGTTCCGTGTAATGGAATGAAAAGTTATGTTATAAAAAGACGGGATGCTATAGTTGGTATCAAAGTAAGGTTTATTTATTTGTGGAAATTAGGATATGAAAACTCTAGGAGGAACCCTATAGAAAAGTTTAATATAGGAAATCTTCCTGGTATTTTGGTGAGTATTGAGTAAGGGGTTGCCAAGAAAATACATCCCTGTCTGGATACGAGCAGGTAGAGGTGGCTCTGGCACAGATGTACATAGGGGTAAAACCCGAAAACACCGCTTTGAGCTAGACTCGAACGGGAACTGGTACACGACAACGGGCCTTGCTGCACTCTTGGTTACGACACTCCCGGGGGATATGATTTGGTAAATTCATAAGCTTGGTATGAACCATTGTTAAAGGAACAAAGATAAAATAAAATAAAGGTTCACATAAGAATATATGATCATTCATAACCTAGATGGGAACTTAGGAGATCACAAGTTAGGGTATACCTTTCATATACAAGTTATCCTTATATGCTTTCAGTTCCTTTTCATGATTATTAGTTAAGTACTTAAGCCCCTAATTATGCTTTCTCTTCTTAGTTAATGGTGGGAAATGGAAGAACATGTTCCGACAACCAATGTGATAGGAAATGCGACAATTTTTGTATTAATATGACAGGGATGATTAGGGGATTAAAATATGATTATTATTTTGGAAGACGTTCATTATTTTGGGAACCATATTTGATCGAGGTAAATAGATTACTACGGTATTTTCATTAAGGAGTAAGGTTGAATTATATTTTGAAGAATCGATGAATTTAAGGTGAACTTATAGTAATTTAGCTTACTTATGGGAATGACTAACCTATCTTGGGTAAAATATGTTTAGGTTAGCTACCTTTTTTATAAGATGTTAGGAGTGGTTGATGTTGTCTGGAGATGAACAATGAAGTTGTTTTGGAAGACTATGTTATCAAATCCTTATTGTATTTGGGTTTCAATCTTAGTTTGGTTTGTTTTGAGGAATTTTAAGGACCGTTATTTATGGAATGGTCTATGATGAACTTTGGGTAGTACCATGGAACTTTGATGATTTAAAAGTAGTTTCCATTCCTATGAGATTCTTTCTTTTTGAAGAGTTGTTTTACCTTAACCTTTCTGTTTTTGGGATAATGTTTAAAGATAGAAGAAATAGACAGTTAATCTTTTGTAGATTATGTGATTCTATAGAAGATGATTCTTGTGCTTTTATGAGACCAAGTGTTTTTGAATTCTCATCATTTGGAGAAAAGATTAGTGTTGGTAGGGACTTGTTAAAGGATGAAACTCTACTTGAAGGTAGGTATATTTTCTTATGTTTTTGTTCTATGTAGTAAATGAAATCCTCAAAATTATGAAAAGAAACGTAAAACAAAAATGTTGTTGGTTTACGTTTCCTACTAAGTAATCAAAGACCGTTTACACACATCATAAGTTTGGGATTTTCTCATGGTTAACTTTCTCCTAATCATGTTCTCTATCACTCTCCCTCAGAACTTGACCCTTTGTTTTTTCCTCCATGTCCATGTTTTCCTACATGGAACCCTAGTGTGGGTTAACTCGGGTGACCATTGTACTTCCCTTTATTTATTTTAAAGTAATAGTTTTACTGACACCTTTTCCGATGTGGGACTTTCAATGAAATTTCAAAACCCAATTTTAAAATTGTGAGGACGCAATTTCTTAAGGGGGGAAGATTATAACGACCCGAAATTTTTAAATAAATTTTGTTTCCTAATTTTATGTGTTATTGTTATACTCAACAAAAATGTTTTATTTGATAAACATGATTATAATTAAAATGAGATCAGTGGGTTTTGACTATTATATAACCATCGGTCAACATGACCGCTGTGAACAAAATGTTTTGATTATTGTCTCTAAATATAAGTAATCATGGTTAATTATTATAGAAAGAAGATTTGATGGCCTCACCTAGTAGTCTTGGACCGATCGAAGCCCATCTAATAGAGCTTGGGAAGGAGGTAGCACCACTGGGCTTTGCTCTGGATCAAATCCAAGCCGAACTTCATCATGTGAAGCTGGAACGAAATCGCCTTCGTGAGAAGTTCAAACTGATAGAAATTACTACTCGGGCAATGTTGACTGAGCCGCCCCAAGCTTCTATCACCCTAGCACACCTTACTCTTAGGTCCTATGCTGGTATTATAAGGGGTTATGTAACGAGACCGTAACTACCATGTGTAATCCTTGTTTTAAATAAAAATTGGGATTTCTTCTTATGATGAAGTTGATGAATTTTGAAATGACCGGATAAATATAGTATGCATATTTTTGATGAATTTTAGAAAAAGGATATTTTAAATATGTTTATGTAAACCCTAAATAATTAAAAATGTGTAATGATTTTCAAAAAATGGTCTTCTGCAATTATGTTCAGTACTAAATTTAGAGTCTAATAAGATCAACTTGATTTTTGATGAATAGTAAATTATGAATAGTGATTTTATGATTAGGATTAGTAATATGACCAAATGGATTAGTAATCTCACTTAAAGAAAGTTTTAAAATAATCTAGGCACCTTGATTAAGTAATGTGATTCAATAAAATAGTTAAATAACGGTTTCATTAATTATTATTCAAGTATTAGTTTTTTTCGGGTGAATAGTGTTTTTTAATTAAAAATTTAATTAAAAATAATTAGAAAATTATTTTTATAAAAATGAATTTATTTTTGAACTCAGAGCATCGATATTATGTTATGGTAATTTTTGGGGTTTTTTCTGAAAAAAATGAATTTTCAATGAATAGTGTTTTTATTTAAAAATTAAATTAAAAAAATTTAGAAAATTATTTTTATAAAATGGATTTCATTTTTGAAATTAGAGCACTGGTATTTGGTTAATGTGAAATTTTGGATTTTTCTGAGAAAGTTGAAATTTCAGTGAATAGTAAAAATACAGTTTTAGGGTTTCGGTATGTTTAATGACATCATAACGGTGTCATGATGATGTCATGAGATCTTTTGAGGGTTGGCCGGCCAAGGGTGATGAATTATTGTTTTGGGGGCCCCATGTGGCCTAACTCCATGATAAATGACAAGGGAGAGCACATGGGTTTGAGAAAAGCACATGTGAGGTGTCCCTTGGCCATTAATGCCTTGTCCCCTCACTTTCCCTATAAATACCAAGCCCTCCTCTCATCCATTTGACTCCCCACTCATTCCCAACGAATTTCTGGTCTCATTACCTCCCAAGGAGTCCTCCCAAGGTGCCCCCAAGCCCTCAAGGTCCCAACCTTTGAGGTTTAAGAGTTACATTTTAAGGTAAGGGATCCGACCTCTCTCTTTCTTTTCAAGTAATCTCTTTTATGTCTTTTCTTTTATACTCCATGTTCTTATGTTGAAGGATGTTCTTTTATATTCATCCTACTGCCTATTTCATGTTCATATGATGAGAGACCCCCCCTTGCTCTCATCAATTCGTTTTAATAATGTTTAAGTGGCGCCGTTAGGCTGCCGAATTTTTAAGGGATTCTTTCACCTTCCTCGTTTTCAAGTTCTATTTTCATTCAAGTCTTTCATGTTCCTTTTTATTATGTTGGGGTATGATCTCTAAATTATCATACTGATCTTTTATGATCATATGATGAGAGACCCTATTTGACCGCTTCAATTCAGTATTTTGAAGTTTTAAGTGGCGTCGTTAGGCTGCCGAATTTTTAAGTGGTTCTTCACCCTTCTCGTTTTGAAGTTCTACTTTCATGTCAATTATTTCAAGTTCCTTTTTTGTTATATTGGGGTATGATCTCTATATATACCATACTGGACTCTTATTTTCATATGATGAGAGACCCCATTTGATCTCTTCAATTCAGTATTTTGAAGTTTTAAGTGGTGCCGTTAGGCTGCCGAATTTTTAAGTGGTTCTTCACCCTTCTCGTTTTGAAGTTCTACTTTCATGTCAATTATTTCAAGTTCCTTCTTGTTATATTGGGGTATGATCTCTATATATATCATACTGGACTCTTATTTTCATATGATGAGAGACCCCATTTTATCTCTTCAATTCAGTATTTTGATGTTTTAAGTGGCGCCGTTAGGCTGCCAAATTTTTAAGTGGTTCTTCACCCTTCTCGTTTTGAAGTTCTACTTTCATGTCAATTCCTTCAAGTTCCTTTTTGTTATGTTGGGGAATTATCTCTATATCTATCATACTGAACTCTTATGTTCACATGATGAGAGATCCTATTTGATCTTTTCAAATCATTTTTGTTGATGTTTAAGTAACGTCGTTAGGCTGCCGAACCTTCATAAGAGAAATCTAATTTTTTTTCTTCCTTCCATGTTTTTCATTTCAAATGGTATGTCCTTGAAATTTCATTACCATGATCATGTATCCTTATTATTCTGTCCATGTACTATTTTATGGGTCATTTATGAATGTTTGACCCATTTTACCTCTCATTTCATTGTTTTCTAAAACCCCGAAACTTAGCTGTTATGCTGCAGAATTTTCCCCTCAAAATGCCTCTCTCTTTTCTCAAAAAATATTTTATGTTATAAAGTGAATACTCAAAGCTCTTATTTCTACAAGGGTATTCACATATATATCAAAATGTTCCATTTTAAATTCTGGGATTTACATACATGAGACCCGCTTTCCCTTTCCGTGGGTTTAAAGTGATGTAAAGATCATGTCTTTAAAGAAGTTTTTAAAACGTTATGATTATGAAATGAAACCCATTTATTTTATGCTATGTGGGTTATTTATGAAATGTTTGATGATGATATATGTGGATCACATGATAATAAAGGCAAATTTAAGGGTGTTCCCTGATAGCGCTCCAATGCATTGGGTAATGATGTAACCACTAGAGATTACAATTTTCACGATACCTTGGTGAATAACCTTGGTAATTTTAAAATGACACCTTGGGGATGGACCTTGGTGATATGTTCATGATTGTCTATGTTAAATGATGTAGCCACATCTTCAAGTTATGAAAAAGTTTTATTTTTATTATGATATGCCTCATGATTTCATTTTCATGCATTAAAGTTCTTTTCATGACTTTATTGATGTATCTCAAGTTCATATGTAAAATGTTTCACTTGTTTCCCTTGCTGGGCCTTCTTCTCACCCTTCCTTTTGATGTATATCCCCAGGTTATGAGATGCAGTAATGAGCCTAGGGTGAACATGAGGAGAAGCCTTTCAAGTGTTTAAGAAGAATGTTTTTTTTTGTTTCATGTTTTATGTTCCTTGTTTCCAAGACACTAAACCTTAAAGATCCTCAGTTCCATGTAATGGAATGAAAAGTTATGTTATAAAAAGACGGGATGCTATAGAATCTCTATGAATGGTGGTCCAGAAAAACCTAAACTGCAAGATCTTTTCCATAGTATGGTCTGGCCCATGATGTCCCCCAACTGGAAAGGCATGATAGAATTCCAGGACTCTGTGAACTTCAATTTCCAGGATGCAACATTGGATCACCCCATCTTTATAGGATCAGAACAGTAAAGGATCTTCCCAGAAGTACCTCTTGAAATTAGAGAGAAACCTCTTCCTCTACTGGAAGGAGAGTTTGGGGTGGATGGAACCTGTAACCAAATAATTAGATATATCAGCATACCAAGTCCAAGGTGAGTCTTCGACTAAAAAAAGGTTTTCATTAGTGAAATCCTCCTTGATATCTTGATATCCATCCTTCTCCAAACTCAGCAACTCCAGGTGGGAGAGATGATTAGAAACAACATTCTCGCTCCCCCTAGATCTAATTCTTGTAGGAGGAGTACCCATCAGATCAGTTGTGGATTTGCATCCTTCTTGTTCAGCATGTACTTGAGTGATGCATGGTCAGTATAAAAAATAACTTTATATAGCACTAAGTAAGAATGGAACTTGTCAAAAGTGAACACCACTTCCAAAATCTCCTTTTTTGTGGTAGTGTAATGCATCTCTGCCTCATTGAGCATCCTTCTGGCATAATAGATGGGTTAGAAAATTTGGTCAAGCCGATGGCCCGGGATTTTTTCCATTGTGTATTCATTGGAATCATACATCACTTCAAATTTCTCCTCCCAATTGGGAGCAATCATCACTGGAGATTCCACCAATCACTTCTTTAGGTGCTCAAAATTTGTGGCACAAGCCTCATCAAACTCAAAAATGGCATCCTTGGTCAGAAGGTTGGTGAGAGGTGGAGATATCTTTGATATGTTGCGGACAAACCGCATGTATAAACCTATATATCTCAGGAATCTACGAATGGATCTCACAGAAGTCAGAATGGGAAGTCGTGAAATGAATTATATCTTTGTTGGGTCCACCTGTATCCCCTTTTCCAAGATTATGTGGCCAAGTACTATGTCACTCTGCACTATGAACTGAAAATTTTCCCAGTTCAAAATAAGGTTAGTGTTCTCACATCTTTCAAGTACCAGCTCCAGGTTCTGCAAGCAAGTGGTGAATGATTTTCCATAAATAGAAAAATAATCCATAAAAAACTTCAAGATTTGTTCCTCCATTTCATGGAAGATATCCAGCATGCATCTCTGGAATGTGGTAGGAGAATTGCACATGAAAAAGGAAAACCTTCAGTAGGAAAACATACCATAGGAGAAAGTAAACGTGCTCTTCTCTTGATCCTCTAGGGAAATGAAAATCTGATTGTAGTCAGAATAGCTGTCGAGGAATCAGTAAAACTCATGGCCTGTTAGAGTCTCTAGCATAAAATTCATGAAGGGTAGGGGAAATGATCTTTCCTCGTGGAGTCATTCAGCTTTTTGTAGTCCACGCAGACTCTCTATCATGTGACAGTACGTGTGGGGGTGATCTCATTTTTGTCATTTGAAATCACAGGGATACCCCCCTTTTTGGGTACCACTTGCAGGGGACTCACCCAAAGACTATATTAAATGGGGTATATGATGCCTCTATCTAGCAACTTGATTACCTCTTTCTTCACAACTTCCTTCATGGGGGGGTTCATGTGTCACTGTGGTTTCCGAGATGGCTTTGCTCCTTCTTTGAGAAGCACCTTGTGGGTGAAAATGGTAGGGCTGATTCCCTTCAAGTTTGCAACTTTCCACCCAATATCCTGCTTATGCTTCTTCAAAACTTGTAGAATCTCATCCTCCTACTCTTGTGATAGTGCTATATTAAGTATTACGGGCATTGTTTGATGTTCTCCCAAGTACATGTACTTCAGATAAGATGGGAGAGGCTTCAGTTCTAGTGTAGGCACCTTTAGAATTGAAGGTACAAGTGGTTGTACCTCTACCCGCTCCCGAATGTTAGGAATAACGGTATACTGCCAATAGCGGCCACCCTTTACTTCAAGGAATTTCAGGTCCTCTGGTGCTTCATCAACTAGAATGTCTATAAAAACCAAGTCATCTGAGGTGGAAGAACATACCAGATCATCACCTTTTCTTCTCAAGTGATCATCCATGGTGGTCACTGCATAGCAGCCCTCATGCTATGGTAATGATGCTTGCTTGACATATTTGAGGACATTATAGGAGACTTTTTCATCTACTACCCTACTCTAAAAATTATCTCCCCATGGTGTACATTGATCAATACCTTCCTAGTGTCCAATAAAATCCTTCCTAGAATGAGAGGCGCCTCCTGGTCTTCCTCCATGTCGAGGATGATGAAATATTCAGGGAGGATTAGCCTCCCCACCTTTACCAGTATGTCCTCTAGTAGACTCTTCGGATATTTGATGGATCGGTCGGAAAGCTAAAGGGCTACTGGGTAGGCTTCAGGTCTTTGAGCCCTAGCTTCTTAAAAACTCCAAAGGGAATGAGGTTTATATTGTCCCCTAAGATGCAAAGGGCCTTCCCAAACTCACATGGTCCAATAGTTCATGGGATAGTGAATCTACCTGGATCCTAGAGTTTGGGAAGAATCGAATGATGTACGACTGCTGAGCACTCCTTGGTCAGTGAAATAGTTCTCAGATCCTCTAACTTCCTTTTATTGGAGAGGATCTCCTTCATGAATTTTGCATATGTGGGCATCTGCGTTAGTACCTCTACAAATAGAATGTTGATGTGCAACTTCCTGAACACTTCCATGAAATTAACGAACTTTTGGTCCAGCTTTCTATGCTTCATCCTCTCTGGGAAGGGTAAGGCAGGCTCTAAGAGTTTGACAACTTCCTTTACTTTTCCCTGTGGGGCCTCTTTTGGTGGGCCTTTGGAAGAGGAGGGCTCTCTAAATGGAACTCCTTTTTCATTAGGGGGTATAGGTGCTCCTGACTAGGCTGGTTACTTCTGTTGTATCTTTTTTCCACTTCATAGTGTGATGGCATGGGCCTCCTTCCTCAGGTTCTTCTCAGTGTTACTCGGTAGTATATCGGGCTACCTCCCCAAGAGATGGTTTGCTATCTAGGCAATTTGGTTCTCTAAGATTTGAATGGAAGCCTCCTAATTCTAGAATCTAGTCTCAATAGTAGATATAAACTTTTTCATGAGATCCTCTAACATTGAGGTGTTCTCCTGCTGAGGTGGTTGTGCAGTTGTTGTAGGCAGTGGCTACCTCAGCTGCTACAGGCTAGGGTTTTGATACCCTTGCTACTGGTAAGAGCCCTGGTAATGATGTTGTTTCCTCAGGTACTGGATCTAATACTGGGGTTGACCATAGTCGGGCGGTTATTGGGGTAGAGGATTCTACTGTTGTAGACCCCAGCCCAGTTTTGGTGGTCACACCATGCCGGGTTCTGGTACTACTAGTATTGGTTCGAACCATGGTTTTGAGCAACATATCTCACCTTACTCATCGAAGGGTTGGCTGTAGGTCCTAGGCATTCTCCCATGATGTGATTGTCACCACATTTTCTGCATGTCGGATGGTTCACCACATGTACTTGGGATGCTCTCTTCAGATTCATCATGTCGATCTTTTTGGATACTATGTCTAGTTGGGTAATGATCATAGTAGTGTCATAGATATTGTGCATGCCTCATTTTTGTGTGCCCTTCTCGGAATTCCACTGGAATCTTTTGACAGACATGTCTTCCAGTAGATCAAAAATCTATTCGAGAGACTTCCTCATAACCATACCTCCAAAAGAAGCATCCACCATAGACTTTGTGTTCGTTGTCAGCCCTCCGTAGAGGTTCTTGACCAGCATCCAGGGTGGGAGTCCGCGGTGTGGGAATTTGCACAACATCTCCTTGAAACACTCCCATGACTTGTACAATGACTCCAAGTCGTGCTGCTGGAAATTGTGTATTTTTCTCTACAAGGTCACCGTCTTCGAGGGTGGGAAATATTTTGACAAATATTTCTGGGCTAGATCCTCTCATATGAAGATAGATCACTGCGGAAAACCTTTTATCCAGTCTTTCGCCTTATCCCTTAAAGATAAGGGGAATAGGATAAGATTAATGGTGTCCTCAGAAACTCAGTGGTAGTGGAACATGTCACAGATCTACAGGAAATTAGAGAGATGGGTGTTTGGGTCCTCACTAGGTAGGCCACTGAATTGCATCATGTTTTGGATCAGCTGCAAGATAACAGGCTTGATCTTGAAATGTTGGGCCTGCACTAGCAGCTGGACGATGCTCGTTTTAGCTCTTTGAATAAATTGTAGGTCATACTCCATGATAGTACGGTATGGTGGTGGATGATCAGGGAGTGGAGGCAAAATATATTACTACTCCAAAGGGGCGAAGTATGGCTGCTGAAAGATATGAATCTCTTGTTGGGTCTGGCCATACTCCGAAGGGGGTTGTTGTGGAGGCCTCTAGTAGTTCCTATGGAGAAACTCCATGAAACCTCCTTGAGGGGCATGCTCCGGCATACCACTAGCGGGAGGCTGCTGGTCCTAGTACGAGTGTCTGGATACAGCTTCAGTGGTTGGATCTCCCTCCTCCTTGTTCTTCATAGGTAGTGAGTTTAGTTGTGCTCTTCCACCAGTGCACATCGACGTCTCAAAAATGTATATTCGATTTCCAATTCAATCAGAATAATTTCCAATGACTCGGTTCTCCTTGACCATGTGGTGCGTCTTCTCATGCACCAGTGCTCCTTCACACACACAAAACAAAAACCATGCGTAAAATGGAAAAAGAAAGATAAACAGAAATGGGATTATAGAAGAGATTTTTGGGAATTTTTTTTAATTTTTTTTAATTTTTATTTCCACCAAATTAATTAAAATGAAACTAAATTTAACACTCAAACCGAGATTCCCTAGCAACGGTGCCAAAATTTGCTCTATAATTTCACTGAAGGTATGTTATCGGTGTCTCAAATTGACATTACCCACTCGTAAGCTAGTATAGCATATGTGCGGGGTCGATCCATAGGGAACGGATGAGTGTGTGAATTCGATTGCATTTGGAATTAACTTATTGAATGATGCTAAATTTAGAGTGGGATTTTTGTTTTTGATTATGCCAACTGTTTTGATTACTGAAGTAATGATTAATGTTTAATGGTAAAGAAAACAAAATTGGTTTTCAATTTGGTTGGTAGAAAAAAGGAGTGTTTTGGGGCTACGGTGATTATGGAGGTTATACGAACTTCTTATTAGGTTGTGTTGTACATAATAAACCAACACTTTGGGTTTTAAATGTGACAAGGTTCCCTTGGTCTGGTAAACTATGTCTGGAACTGAAGAAACTAACTCCTTGGTTTGATAGTCATTGTTTCACAATTATTTATTTAGATTAGTCCATTTGTGAGTCGATTAATACTTTCAATGATCATGAAGGTATTTATCATTATTCTTCCTTTGAGTCCCTAAAAATTCTGCCATTGGTCTCACTCAGAATTTTCAGTGATAAAAAGAAATGATTGAAGAAGAATAAGAAGAATTAATAAGAATAAACACAAATATAATAATTAATTAAAATTACAACACCCTTTCATCATCCATAGCCCCAACACACGGGGTGTTTAGTTACACATGGAAGAAAAGATGGCAACAAAATCCTCAATACCTGATGTGGTCATCGTAGAAACATTGAGGAGAGGTGATTTCTTTAGTAGAATGGTAGAATGGCGGAGTAGTGGAACAATGGTAGCACAGTAGTAGGGCAGTGGAACCTCCCTCCTTTGAATATTGAATAATGACTCTCTCTTTAAAAACTAGAGACAAAGTCCTCTATTTATTGAAAACAAAAGTAAACTGCGTGTATGAAAAGTACACGCTATGTAGTTTCATCAACGTGCTTTTGTCACAGTTTTTCTTCGGTAAATATCCAACTATGCCACCCTTGACTTCTTCGGCATCGAAGGCCGGTTGGTGGGGGGTACATGGAATGTGGCACCACCACACATAACACGTATTCTCTTAAAAATTCCACCAACCACATCTAGAAGCCTATACATGACGTGTAGGTATGACCCACACGGCGTGTTGTCTTTGTTCTGGATACTTGGTTGTGTACTCATCCGGCCGATATATGTCTAAGTCTGAATGTACATGACTTATAGGTATGTACAAGCTATATAGTTAGGAATTTTTCTCAGAGTTCTCTTGGTTTATGTGTTTGGCCAAAAAACACCTGAAAATGAACAAGATCACAAAAATCAAAGTATTTTTCCAATAAATAGTAGGTATTTTCTGAAAAAAAATCTTATTCTCAATAATATATGTAGAAATGTATACAAAAATTGGGTGTATCAATCATCCATGCTGCCATCTCAACACACGAAAAACAAATGTTCCCAAACACCCTCTCATAGTGTCTCACATATGATGGGATCACGAGGAAAAACTACTGCCCATATATAGGGAACTCATCCTCACACACATCCATCAATAAGACTACTCTCTCAGGGATCATAACACACTATTTCATGGGTATATATACTTTGGAATAATCTTTTACAATCTGTGTTGAACCAACAACACAAGGTTCGGTTAGATAGAATTTTATTTGAGGCTATATGGGAAAAAATTATATAGGTTGTTACTGGAACTTTATATAACTAAATCGAATTAACAAAACCCACTATGTTATTTCTATTAAGGATCCACGTGAATTTACCAACCCATAAGGGTCTCTATACCTCTTGTTCACACAAACCATCATCATCATAAATGACCATCTCACCAGAGATCCACATGACCTATCATGAGAAGGAAATACATATACAAGTTAACCCAACTGAGTAGAATTTCACCAAATACTTATATAGGAAAATTTGATTTGAGCAGTTTCTAACACTTTAAACAATTGAGCCTCTATCATCAGTGATATTGCACATTATCATTCCTACATGTCATGTGAATCCTATAAATATGATATGATTCATGATATGCCTCTTTCCACTATAGTCTAATAATCATATCCAATCACTAGACTCTTACCAATGAGATAAGTTCTAGAAATAAATATTGAATTAAGAACCTAAAGCATCCATGCAAGTCATTCAAGGATAAAATCATATACAAATATAACATCATAAACCAAAATTTCAATCCTAGATCCCTAGAAACATAGACATCCTACTATAATAAGTCTTCTTAACAAACTAGCTATTTACTAATTTGAATGTGGTGATTAATTTCAATGTTGTACCCCCCCCCCCTCGTAATTTTCCATAATTTATTTTTCATTTTATGGTTCAATATGGTTTGAACTCATTAAGTCTCTTATGTGATTTTTAATTAAATTTTAAATATATCTAGAATTTTTAGTATATAATGAAATGAAAAATCCACCATAAAATCATCCCAATTTATGGTGTAAAAACATCTCTTTAGTTCTAGATTTTCCTTTTCACTTCCAAGTAATTCTTGTATGTTCATGGGTGTTTTCTGGCCATGCATATCCATCATTTTTTATCAAAGGTTGGATGAATTGTTCCATGATACTAGACTTAATCCCTCATTTCTTTGACACTCCCAAACATCATAATCACATCCCAGATCCCTCATTAATAGAGGCAGTGGTCCTCTATTGGCGTGTTGAGTGGTGAAGGAGTTTAGGGAATCAATGATGTATCTAATCCCCTAGAATATAAAATATAGTGAAAGGGCCTTGACAGTGAAGGTTATTCTCCAAGAGCATGGACTCAATGGATCCATCAACATTAGTGGTGCTGAACTCCAGGAAGATTAGATGGTGCAGTAAGCCATCCTTCATGTTGTCCCTCCAGATATGATCTCCATATTCTCCATCAAAGAAATCACTAAGGAGGCATGGGAAACTATCAAGACCATGCACATTATCACTGATCAAGTTCTCAAGTATAATTCATAAAATATTTACAATTAGTGTTAAGGAATTTCTTTCCAAAATAGTTAATCAGTGTATGACATCATGATGTGGCTCACTGGGCCGGTCAACAATCTCATAATCCTTAATTATCTAAAACCCCAACACAAGGTCATTGAGAATTACCTATTTTTTATCTCATCTAGTTTCTCATAAATTGATTTATAGATTGAGAAACTACTCTATATCTCAACATTCTCTATAGAGGAGGTAATAGGGAGAATGAAGGAAATGTAAGGTCTTTTTGAGCCAGCACCCACCATAGATTCTAGAGGGAATCTTCTCCTCACATAGGAGGAGTGGGTTGTGTGAATGAAGGAGCAGAAGATGGAGTAGAGATCCTTAAATGTATTCAAGTCTATTAACTAGCACTACCAACTACCACACTAAAATATAGACAATATAAATAGTTTAAATGGAAGGTATGGCTTGACATCCAGTAAAGGTCATAGGGCCCAATTCCATTACACTCAAAAAATGGCTTATTGAGGAAAATATTAATGTATAAGGATAAAATAATGTGATTATCATCTAATATGGAGTGAAAACACTGAACCAAGATTCTTATGAAAATGGAGTTCACTGTGGTTCCTAATTCCCCCATGGACATGATCTTCTACTCTCAATTACTCATCATTGTGTTGTAGTTATCCCTAGCTAGTTGAGGAGAAGGTCTTAATAGAACAGGATTAGAAGGAGGTGCATGAAGATGGCCTATGGTAACTCAAAATTTGTTCCACAAGCCACAAATTATTGGTTCTATAATTATTTTATTAGAGATTTAATCTAGGGTCTATGGCACCACCATGTTTATTGATAGATATTTCATAAACATCAAGGGGTGTGGGATGATCATATTTTCCTATAAGTCCAAAAAACACCGCATGCTCAAGGGGTTTTACTTAATCATAAGGTTCGCCACAAACAACATCATCATCATAATTCTCGATGAGAATAATTTTTTGGTACTAATAAATTGATTCATTTTGAGGATTCATGGATAGTAACAGAACCTACTAGATATGGCACAATGCTTCCCTAATCAGTTGTACAATCTTGTAATGGAAATTACACAACTGATATTATTGTATGTAAGTGGATCAATGGAGGTATGGTTATGGGATGTGAGGTATAGACACCTAAATTTATAGGCTCTATGAAATATCTCTCAATGCAATATGCTCAGCGGTCTTCTATGGATTGATCACATAGATTAAGTCTATAATATTTACCTTGCTGTGAAGTATTGGTGAGTGTCTTTCCTAGAGAAAGTAAATAATTGTGTGGAGAAACTTTTCAACTTTTTCCATGGTAGCCTCTATGGTATGATCATGTTGATGACACCAAACAAAGACCGCTACTTTCTGATTCTTTTAGATAATATGATATGTTACATGTAGATCAATATACCCATGAGAAAAGGCCAAACTCTGATGGAAATCAGACACTTTCAAGCCACAACAGAGGTAGAGACATAGCACAATCTAAAGCCCCTCCTCACCAAATATAGTAGAAAGCTCAATTCGATGGAATTATATGAATATTGTATCGAGAAAAACATGCAATGGAATCTCATAGATCCCTATTCACCATAGTAAAATAGTTTCATTGAACAATGAAACCAAACCATGATTTCCATGGCTCAAAGAATGTTGAAGGAAAAAAACCTTTCGGGTATGCTCTAGGATGATTTTGTCTTTACCGTCATCTTTTTCTTCAACGTAGTGATGACAAGAATCCTTGATAGGAAGACTTCATATGAGGCATGTCATAAACAACAACCATTGGTGTACTTTCTCTAAACCATTGGTTCCATTCCGCATGTCAAAAAAATTAAACCTCGTATAAAGAAGCGAGATGATTGAGGTACACTGATGATCTTCATTATATATGATTCTAGGTACAAGGTATACCATGTGTGCGAGCATGATATAAAGTGTGTGCATGTAACATAAGATGTGATCTTCGATGAGGCGGTGTAGTGGGATTAGAGAACTAATGAAAAAAATGTGTTTTGAGTAGTGAGGATCCATTAAACATCATGAACACTACAGTGTATATACTAGGGCTGGAAAAGGATTATAACATTGTCGAATACTAGATATTGTTACCCACACCCACTAGAACATGATCAGTAGATGATGAAACATCAGACATAGTTGACGTGATTCCTACACTATCATTCACAGTGGATTTGGCCTCTCCACCATCCAATATAGAAAAATCTCATGAAATAAATCACGATGATTCCCCACTTAAATTTCACACAATCAAAAAAATTATCACCACTACAACATCGCCTGGGTTTTTTCATGTGTGCTCGAATCTGGCAAGCTACACTTCACTAGAGCTGAAGATATAACCTATTTCAGTGATGTAAGACAACACCCATCCTAGTCCAAGGTAATTCTTGAGGAGAAGATAAGGAAATCATTTTTGGGTAAACAAGTTGAAGGAGAATAAGGTATTGATTGCATGGTTCAATGTCAAAAGATTTTTTGCATACCTAGGCATGTTAGGAAAAATTCATTCCTCCAGAGTCCCAATAGTATTTCGACATCCTCCATAGAAATACCTATAGATACCTTGGACAACAAGACTTTCCACATCATGCCACATTCATTTCATAGAAGTTGGTGGTGAGCAATGAGAAGGATTCAAGGGAGGGGCAGTTTTTGGGTTCCCTCATGAAGTCACTTGAGCATTCCATGTTCTAGAAGATGTGTGTGAAAATTGGCATTTCTAAGATCTGGTGAACTCAACATAAATTAAGGGGTGATATTGTTGACTAATTTCAAAGTGGGGATTAATTTCAAAATTATTTCTCCCTTGCCCCCATAATTTTTCCTCATTTATTTTTTATTTTATAGATCAATGTGGTTTGACCTCATTAACGCTCTCATGTGGTTTTTAATTACGTTTTAAACATGTCTATATTTTTTAAAATAAAATTAATTAAAACCTCTATAACAACCCAAATCTAGTACCTTGGAGCTACTATATATTTTATTACAATAGTACAAATGCAGAGGATCCAAAATTTTAATATCCTCAAGAAAACTAGATACATAATAGAGTTACATTACACTAAAAAATAAGAATAAATCACCTGAAAAAATTAAAATATTACTATTCTCCTTCATAACCTTTTATCATATGTAGTGATCTTCTTGGTTTCCTAGGTAAAAATAAAAAATATAAAGGGTTGAGCTCAGATTCTCGGTAATGGGTAGCGTACAACACAAACAATTATAAATAAGACATTATGGCATCAATAAATAAATTTAGTTATGCCATATCAAATGAAACTAAAACAATAAATAAATCCATATAAAACATACAAATAAATATATCCAAGGATATAAATAATTGATCATATGGTAATGGGAATGCATAATTTTGGACATGTCAAACAAACCTTTAAGGCCTAGTGCCAAGACATCTTACATAAAGGGTAAGGGTGCTCCCACTACCCAATCTTAATTCTCTCATGATACCTACCAGTTAAGTGACAGGATATATAATTTTAGGCCCCACACATCACATAATAGTCTAATTCATTCCATAAAATATTAAAATATTACATGACTTCATGTTCAAGTAAAGAACAATATAGATACTAAGCACAATTTCTCAATGATCCATATCGTATAAGACTTTTCCCATATAAAATAAATAATTATATGGTATGAAATTATTTTCCCCCAATAAAAGAACCAATAAAGATATATATATATTTTAAAAGGTATTAGTACAATTAAATTATTAATAAATTCTTTATAATGGTTTTAGAATCATGTATATTATTTAGGCATATCTCTCGTGAGTTTCAATCCAGGTATGCAGTAAGGCCCATTTTCGTGCACCAGGTGATGATTGAGTTAAAGCCCAATATTCTCTTTTCATAGATATTACCCCTAGGCACAACTATTCCAAAAAACACACACACTTATAGTATCTATAAAGGGATTTATTTTCTTCAAAAACCACAGCCACATTACATCACCAAAATTTTAGAATGCTTTTATGGTTATAGGATAGTTCGAGCATTATAATGACTTAGACAAAGTATATAATGAGAGGGAGTAAATAATTTATCATTTGGGTTATTGAAAATTGATTATAATAAAATGAAATTAAAATTATTTTTTTAGATGAAATGGACACTTAAAAAAAATATAGAAAATAAATTTCAATAGGAAATTAAAGGTGGTATTGGGGAAACTATTACCTCTCTTGAGCTTCTTAGCTTAGATACAAACCTTTGAACCAAAAAAAAACTCTTCAAGATTGAAGATAGAGCAATAGAAGAGACTCATTGAGAGGTATATTATGAGATAAATTTTAATTTTATGTGGGAGAATGGGAAGAGGGGGTGGGTATTTATTCTTGTAGAGGGATGGTGGTAAGGGTTTAAATAATGATTATTTTTTCATTATGGTCAGTCAATTTTAGGTGGCATTAATGCCAATATTTTTGGTTGAAATTTAGTGTTTTTCAAGTATAGTTAAGTTTTTACAATAAATAAATCACCTATTTAATTTTATTTTATTTATTAAATATATTTTTATCAAGAATAATGATTAAGAAATTTAAAAATTTCATGGTATTTCTAGTCTTCTCCCTTTTAATCGCACTTTAGAAATTTTCTACTAAAATTTTCATTAAAACATAATTTAATTTTTGAGTGTATTATTCACTAATATATATACATTTTTCATATATATAATGAAAGTAAGACTCACATTTTGAGAGTCGATAAGTGGACATAAAGTCAATGTAGTTGTGGGTCTGACTGGATGGGTCCCAAAACAGTAATTAAGTCATAACATTTTTTCACATTCTTTTGTTGGCCAGAAATTTTGAAATATGTTAGATAATTTTATTTTTATAATTTCATAAAACTTGAAGAATATATGGTTAAATTTTATTATGGTAAAAAGAGCATTTTATTTCAATTCATCCTGATTCAATGAATCTTCCATTCTTGAAAAAAATTCTTCATTATTCAACTATAACTCATACAAATCATTATATTAGATGATGAAATTTTTATGGTAGACTCAAGATACATAGTGGAGAAAGTCACACAGAATAACAATATCCAATATTCTACCACTAATGAATCAAAAAATGTGTATAAATTTGATAAATTTAATCTATAAAATATGTGTAGACATAATTATTTTCTATAATGATTTTTCCATAACTCCTTCAATACAAGGAAAAATTATCTAAAATTTTGAGGAAGAAAATATAATACATATAAGATAAACTTTACTAAAGAAAAATTATCTGTATGTATCCATTTATTTTTCCAAAAACTCATAAACTTTCATATCATAAAATTTGAATAAAAAATCTATTAATTTAACACTCATAGGTTCCTAATAAATTACATAGTATATAATAAAATATAATATAATATAATATAAAATTGTAATAAAAATAAAATAATTTTATGTGTAAAATTTATATTATTTCTTGATTGAAAAACATTAAAATATATTTTAAAGACTTTGGTTGTAACATTATCCCCTACCCCCGTGAAATTCTTTCCTTGAAATTTAGTTTCATACAACATGGTTAAAACAAAAGAGGTTACTTCTACATTATTACTTCTTTGGGTTCCCATGTTTCCTATTCTAACTTGTGATTTATGTATAACACTTTCACGAGGTGGGTTGTCTTGTTCCTTAATACTTTCTCTATAATAGAAATAATTTGTACAGTCACCTCAATATAAGACAAATCAGGTTTGAGCTCTATCCCATCTATGGGGAGTACATGAGTTTGGCCTGAAATGTATTTCCTTAACATCAAGATATGGAAGAATCCATGAACCTTATAGAGTTTTTGTGTCAAGGATAAATGATATACTACACATCAAATTCTCTTTGGGATCTCAAATGGCCTAACATACATTGTGCCTAACTTTCCCTTCATCCCAAACCATATAACCCCTTTCCAAGATGATACTTTAAAGAAGATGTGATCACCTAATTGTAATTCCAAGTCCATCCTTTTTTCATCAACAGAGATTTTATATCTACTTTGATATTCTTTGATATGATACTATATTTCTCTCACATTTTCAGTAGTCTCCTCTATATGTTCTAGAAAAACTATATTCATATCTCCAACCTCATCCCATAAGGCTAGAGTATGAAATATTTTCCCATACAGGGCCTCAAATGACACTACATGTATGATTTAATAGGCGCTATTATTATATTCAAATTAAACTAAAGGTAAGTATTAGTCCCACATTTCAAATAAGTCAATTTAACATGACCTCATCATATTCTATAAGGTTTATATATTCCTTTAAAATTTCACATCATTTTGGGGATGATATGTGATGCTCAAATGTATTTCAGGGTTAAATAGATTTTGAATACTCTTACAAAAATTGGATTTGAAAAGAGGATCTTGATCAGAAACAATTAATAATGGTGTACCATGAAGTATCTCAACTTCATTGATATAAATTCAAGAAATGTTTTCATGGGGTAGATCCTCTCTTATGTCTATAAAATGTTTATATTTGGTGAGGAGATCAAAAATGACCCATATAGCATTTTTTATCATTGATTTTTTAGGTAGCCCATTGAAAAATCCCATTATGATGTTGTCCCACTTCCACATATGTATAGCTATAGGTTTAATTACACCCTTATGGACATTGCCTCTCAACCCTAACTTATTAGTATACCAAGCATCTGGACACATAATAAAAAATTTCCCACTTGGTTTTATCCCATCAGAAGTAATTTTTTAGATCCATATACATCTTGGTACTAATAGGGTGTATAGAGAATTTTGATATATTAGCGTCATATAGTGACTCCCACTTTAGCTTATATGATTATGGTACACTTAATTATATTTCAAATTTTAACACACCATCTTCATAGGTGAACACCACCAATTTTACATATCCTATGGCTTTGATTTTCTTCTGAATACCCCTGTCAACTTGTTGAGACTTATTTATCTTCTATAGTAAATCTATTTGGATAATTATTTGGTAAAGAAATGATTGGTCCCCTTCCTTAATAAATTCTATATCCAGCTTTACCAACTCCTTCGATATAGGATCCTTGTCCAGTATCATCATGGATAGGACCCTATGATCATTTTTAATCAAATCATCTTCCACATTGTTTTCCTTCTAAGGTTGGTAGTGTATTTCCAAATAAGTAATTCAATCCATCTCCTCTACCTCATGTTAATATCTTTTTGTGTGAATATATACTTAAATAATTATTGATCATTAAAAATGTCACATATTTCACCATAGAGACTATGTACCCATATATTCAAAGAAAATATCATAGAATAAATCTTAATATCATGATTTAGAAAGCACTACTCGGTGATTTTCAATTGTCATGATTCATAGACAACAAATCTATCATTTTGCATGAGGACACACCCTAGACCTTTTTTCAACACATCACTAGATATAACAAATCCTTATTTTCATGATGGTAAATTAAATATAGGTCCATTGATTAACTTTTTATTTAGTTCCCCAAATATTTCCTTGAAATACTTAGACCATTAACATTTAACCCCTTTATGTTTCAATTTGTTTAATGGATTAATTAATTAGTTAAATTTTTAAAAAAATGTCAATAGTTACCAGCAAATCCAAGGAACATACGTATCTTAGTTATATTTATTAGTGTTGACCATTCACTAATAGATATTTTCTTAGTGGGTTCAATTGATATTCTATATTTATAGAAAATATTACCAATAAAAGATACTTCTTGAATATAGAATTCACACTTACTAAATTTCCCATAAACTTCCTTCTCCTTTAGGGTATTGAGGGTGATTTGTAAATGATATTCATGCTCATTATAGAAATTTGAGTACATAAATACATCATTGATGAATACCACAACAAATTTATCATAATTATATTTTAATATTTTGTTCATTAGATTCATAAACACAGACGGTGCATTAGTTAATCCAAAAGGAATTATTGCGAACTCATAATGCTCATACCTTGTGTGAATTTTTTTTTTTTTGTATATCATTCATCTTGACTCGCAATTGATGATAACCAGATTAGAGATCAATGTTTGAGAAGTATTGGTCCCATTTAATTCAATCAAATAGATAATTAATTCAAGATAAAGGATACTTGTTCTTAATAGTGATGGCATTGATTCTTCTATAGTCAAAGCATAATCTCATTGACCCATCATTATACTTCACAAACAAGATAGGTCATACCAAAGGTGAAACACTAGGGCATACAAATACCTTTTCACTTAATTCTTGCAGTTTTTTATTAAGTAGTACTAACTCAACTGAATCCATCTGATAGGGAGGATTAGATATGGTTTTTGTATTAAGCATATATAAATAGTGAATTCAACTTCACAGTCATTCGTGTTTACTAGTAAATCCTCTGGGGATAAATCAACATATTCCCTAAAAATGGATATAACCTCTATTCTTAGGACATCCTTTTCATTTATTGAATCATCATTATGGATTTCATTAAGATATCCCATAGGAGGTGGTTCTTGATATGACTCAGGCAATGAAGTCTCTCCTCTAAATTCAAGGGATTTTATACCATCCTCAAAAGGATATAATATTCTTTTATTGAAAATAATTTTTTTCATTATATTTTAAATCCAATATATCCCAAGTATTTGTTCAACTTCTAACATAAACAAGATAAATAAATCTAGAAATATTGTATGTTCATGCATCAAAATAGGGATTTCTTGACATATCTTTGTTAAAATAAGATGTCCAGTAGGTTTTCTGAGTGATAACTTCCTTCTTAGGTGGAAAGAGAATATATAAGGTTCTTACCAAACATGTAAGATATAAAAGACTAAGATGATCCAGAATAAAAATGATAATTAGATACTTTTGAAGTTACGACCATTGTACCTGCCATTACATCATTAGTAAATTCAACTTATGCAATAGTAATTTCCTAAGCGTAACATTTCTCCATGATCCCCATTCGTTGTATATTCTCGTAACACTTAGGTAATTGATTGGAATATTGCCCTATATCATTGAAATTAAAGCATTGGACACTTGTGGATTCCATATTTCCCTTGAATTCATGAGATTTGTTGCCTTTATCTCCACACTTGTAGTAGAATCTCATCCTCTTCCAGAAAGTTATAGGGTGATTTTCCCCACAGTTATTACATGTTGTAAATTTTATCCTTCCTTTATTTCCTTTTTCTGAATTTCATCCAGCATGGTGATTATCCACCCTCTTCTTATCCTACTTTCCTTTGAAAATATGTGACAGAGAGAATTTATTTTCTTTCATGATAGCACTAGTGACAATATCCTTATATGAGGAAAATTTTTGGAATACTAGTGCTCATAAGAGGTCTGGTTTTAACCCATAAAATAATCAATAAATATTTATATTCAAGTTTCGAACATAATCAATAGCATGCCACACTAACCATTTAAATTTATCTTTACACTCATCCACATATTTCTCATCCTTTTTCCTTATGTTTAGGAATTTATTTTCCATGTACTCTCATTGATCATGAGGGAAGTAATTTTCAAATAATATCTTTTTAAAGTCATATAGTCTGTGTTTATTAATTCTTCTTCCTTTATGGGGTTTTGGATCAATGGCTAACATTGGTAAAAATATCCCATTATAAGATACACCACCACAAAAACCCTATCATTATCATCACATCCCAAGGTATTGAATACTTTCTCTAGGGTATTAACCCATTGTTTAGATACTAATAGATTTGTGGTCCCACTGAAGGATAGATATTTTTACAACATGATGTGCTCCAAAATTGATAAATCATGTTGCGGAGCAATAGGTTATTCTATGTGAGGAAGTTTATCAGGCATAACATGGGTTAACTAAATTAATTTAGTCAAAATCCACTCTGGTCCAATACTAGTCTCATTGACATGATCTAGAAGAAAATCACTATATTGATTTCAAGTGCTCACATGATTCTTACTTCTATTAGTCTCCATTTCTAGAAAATTTTATATACTCAATTAGTGAATAAACAACACTATGATTTTCTTTTCTAGAAATATTTCTAGAATATCCTATGTGTTTCTCCAATAGTTCATGTTTTCTAACTATGTTCTAATAAATCTAGTTCCTATAGTTTAAATTAAATTTTACATTGATTACAACTATAAAGACCAAAACTCTAATACCCTAGATCCATTGGATATTTAATTAAAATAGTAAAAATAAATAGGATCCAATAGTTTAATAGCCTTAGGAAAACCATGTAAAGACCCGCAAATTTCAAGGAAATTTTTTTTTTTTAATTTTCTTTGGAATTTTACAAGAGCGCAGCTTCAGACGGCACCTGATTCCGAGGCCCGGTGTGCCCGGAATCAATTTCCGAAGTTTGGCTCGGGTACGTTCAGTGAACGGACGAGCGGGTTTTTCTATATTTTGAACCGGTGCCCAGAATCGAATTCTGAGGGCACCGATGAAATCGCAGCGCCGGTATTTGCTTAGAAACGCCTCTTCCGGAGTTGCGTTTGCTCAACCGTGGTTTTTAAAGTTTTGGGCTTTAAGTCGGAAATAAAATAAAGGTTGTGCGACAACTTTATTTTATTTCACTTAAGCCGCTTGGAAGTCACTTGAAAGCCACTTGAGCTGAGTTAAAGCGGATAGGGTGCTATCCGGAAATATCCTACCCTCTTGGTAGGATATTTGTGCGGTGGGGCCCGCACGAGCCCCGCCGTTTCTTCCGCTAAGTAACGCACCCGCGAAAACCCGTCAAAGTAACTGAAAAGTCAACCGACGCGTTTTCTTAAATTCTTAACAGACCATTTAATTGAGCGGTTTATTTCGTGAATTAAATGGGTTGTTTCGTTCGTTGAATTAATTCAACGAACTGATGGGTCGTTACTTACGCATTTGCGTTTGTTGGCAAAATAATAAAATAGACCAACGTGTCTATTTTGGAGGATTACTCTTTATTCTCTGGGCCTCCACCCTCCCCGCGAAGAACGCGAAAAACGCGAAGAACGCGAAGAACGCGAAGAACGCGAAGAACGCCGGAACCAAAATTCGACGACGCACACCGTGATCCGCGACGTCGACAAACTTTTTCCGCGACCTTCTTCTTCTTCTTTGGCACTTCTTCTTCCGTGGCGAACCTACGATCGGCGGTTAAAGGTGAGAATCGAATCCTCTAAATTCTCCCTTTTTATAATTCGATATCAACGGATTTAAATTAATTAAATCTATTTGATCTTGATCCGGAGATCGTCGGCGCGACTCCTTCCCGCGGTGCGACGAGCGTCTCTTCCGCGACGATCACCAAATCCGCGACGACCTCTCGTCCGACGACGACGACAAGGTAGGGATTTAATTCTTGATGATTCATTCCCGTGTTTTTATTTCTTTTTGAATAAAGAACCGGCATGAATATTTTCAATTAATTAAAATTGAATTTCCGTTTAAAAGAAAAAGAAGTGAACAATTTTTATCTTGATTAAAAATTGTTGTAGCCCCTTTCTCCCGTTGTTTATGACTAACGCGAAGGGTGCGGGTCTAACGAACAAGACCCGACAACCCTCCGCCGATCCTTTTCGTGTGCGGTCTTGGCAAGCGACGACGAACCGTGCGGCAAGGGCGATCCGTTTATCCCGCAGTGAAGATCGGCCCCCGGGTGGAGCAACGGCGTAGACGGGAGAGGAATCGGGCCACCGGAGCAACTCCGGCGGCCCGCGGAAGGCGGCGGCGGCGCGGGGCGCCGGCGCGGCGGCGCCGGCGACCGGAGGCGGCGGCGCCCGGCGCGCCGCCGGAGGATCCGCCGCGGCGGCGGCGAACCGCCGGACCGCGTCCGCGGTCCGGCCACCCAACACGCGGCCCGCGCGGGCCGCGTTCCACCTAAGCCGCGGGTCAAACCCGCGGCGCCCCTTGGCCGCTCGGCCGAGGTAGAGCCGGCCGGTCCGGTCGGCCGGGCCGCGCCCAGGCCGGGTCGGGTCGACCCGGTTCGGCCGACCCCCAGGGGGGGTTCGGGCCGGGTCGCCCCGGGCCCAGAACCCCCAGGGGGGGTTCGGGCCGGGTCGCCCCGGGCCCAGAACCCCCGTTTTCGGGCCCTCTTCGGTCTTTTGCCCGTATCTTGGGCCTGGGACCTCCGATTGACGAACCGTCAGCGGATACGCGATCCTTGGATCGATACGGTCGTTTCGGTATATTACACTCAAGGTTTCTGAAGACTTTGGGTTCGGCCGGGTTGGTTCGTACACGAAACCAACCGGGCCCTCGGAGCGGAAACGCACATAACTTGAGCTACGGACGTCCGATCGACGTACCGTCAGCTGTGGTAGTTTCCTCTAAGTGAGACGGAACTTTTGGCAAACTCCGCCCGAGGATCGGACACAGGCGGAGTACAGTCGGGTTGGTTTTGCCCTAAAAACCAACCGGGCCCCTGGGACGAAAATGCCAATAACTCTCAGACCGGGCGTCCGATTGACGCGCCGTCTGTTGCGTTGAGATCCTGTTGTCGATACGGAACTTGTGGATACATCAACTTCGGACTACGTGTCAGTTGATGTATCAGCCTCTCGGCTCGTGGAGCGGACCCTCCTAAATGAGCTCGCTGTGTGCGGGAACCCTAGTGCTGGCTGTGACTTCGACGACAGAGCAGAGATCCTCCGTGGACTGCGACGACGACAGAGCAGAGATCCTTCGTGGACTGCGGCGACGACTGTGCGGAGATCCTCAGTGGACTGCGTCGACTACTGCACTCAGCGATCCTACGTGGATCAGTGCTACAGGTCCTGTGTGGGCCCGATCCTATGTGGGTCCTTACTACCGGTTCTGTGTGAGCCACTGCCTACAGGTTCTATGTGAGCCTGATCCTGTGTGGGTCTTTTGCGGGGGTTAGTACCTATCGATCCTTCGTGGGTCCGACGACTTAGATGGATCAGTGATCATCTTTGACGTCATCTGAAAAAAGTATACCTGGTTGAGCTGAATCTTATGTTACTCTCCTTTGTGGATTGTGTTGAACTATCCTATTTGGATTTACTATTTACTCTCCCTGGTGGATTTGAGTCTTGCTTTCCTGTGTGGATCGAGTTGACCTTGAGCTCGAGAGCAGAGCTAGAAATGGGGACTTAGGTATATGTATGGGCATATACCTAAGTCGAGTCAGTTGTTTCTTCGTGGTTGCCCCTTTCTTTTGTGTTATATCCTTTGTGGATTTCGGGAGACCTTCGGGGGTCTCGGGGTCCTTATTGAGTAGCTTATACTCACCCCTGCACGGGCTATGCCCGCACCTTGTTGTGTTGGATGCAGACGACGGACAGCGCTGATCACGGTTGGGGTGTGGAGCAGGACGGTACCTGGAGGTGGACCACTGGGCGGGACGTGCTCGGAGCGGACGTGGGACCCGAGGAGCCTGGAGGCTATCTGTAACCACCCTTCAGGTGGGATTGCCAGTGGACGACACGAGGCCGTCGTCTTTTCTTCAGTTGTTGTTCTTTACCCTTTTCAGTTGTACTTTCAGTTGGGCTTGTATTCCGGCCCCCTTTACTTTTCTGCACTTGGTAGTTACTTTCCGCTTGCTGACTCTGTGGTGGTTGTTACTTATAAAGGCAATGCCTTCCCTGTTTACCGGGATTTTACGCCTTGGTGCTAGTCGCCAGCCCCTGGCCTATGGAAGGCGGGCTTGGGGTAGTCACGGCACGGGCCCCGAGGTTGGGTCGTGACAAATTGGTATCAGAGGTGGTCGGTTCTACCGCAGACTCTGATCGTCTTTTCTTTCTATATGAAGCAATAGTGTTTAGTGTATTGAGTGTGGTTATCAGTTCAGGGAGGCCAGTGTTGGTGCGGCGGCCGACGTATCCGTACACCAGGACCCTGACTCCTGATTTCCGACTTAATGCATGAAAACATTGATTGCGTGTGTGTTCCAAGTTTTCTTTGTGATTACCTGTGTCAGCTCACCGGGTATACTGATATGCTTCATGAAAGTCTCAAGTTTTCCTTGTGATTACTTGTGCCAGCTCACCAGGTATACTGTTCTGACTGTGGTGCTCTTGTTCTCCTTTTCAGGATGGCCCCGCGACAACAACCAGCTAGGGTTCCGAGTGTAGGGCGCGACGGCAGCCCACCGAGCGACGAGGCCTCGGTGCAGGGCCCTTTGCCAGCAGTGGCACCGGCGGTAGCTTTACCCGCCGAGCCACCGATGCTACCAGTACCAGACGCTGACGATGCACATCGCCTCAGGGAACTGCATGAGTTTCAGAGCCAGCGACCGCCCAGGTTTCACGGTGAGGCGGACCCCCAGGCCGTCGAGGACTGGCTAGAGGCGGTGGTACGGATCTTTAGGCTAGTGAGGACACCAGCGGATCTCATGGTGATTCTCGCGGCGAGGCTCCTGCAGGCGGCGGCAGGACGATGGTGGAGCTTGATGCTCCAGGTTCACGATGAGGCATCCTTGCTCCGGACGGACTTCGAGAGCCTCTTCCGCTCTGAGTTCGTCCCGGCCACCCTCCGAGCGGTGCCCATCCAGGAGCTTCTCCAGCTGCGCCAGGGCAGCATGACGGTCGCTCAGTACGCGGCGAGGTTCACTGACCTATCTCGCTACTCAACCGACATGGTACGGGACCCCTTCTTCCGGGCCCGGACCTTCGAGCAGGGCTTGCGGCAGGAGATTCGGGCGTCGCTGATCTCCCTCAGCATTCCGACCCATGCGGGAGTGCTAGAGCGAGCCCTCCTGATCGAGAGCTTCCTGGCAGAGCCTTCTTCAGCGGCGAGACCTAGCGCAGGGCGGCAGGTAGCTGAGTCTTCGGCAGCAGGTAGCCGACGGATGACTCTCGGGTCCAGGCAGACCAGACCCCCACGCAGACGGCCTCAGGACACCGGCTCAGCAGTGCGGGGCACACAGCGGAGTGCCAGCCTTCCGAGAGGCAGGTTGTGCTACTCCTGCGGCGGGCAGGGTCACATGGCTCGTGACTGCCCGACTCGCCAATCAGAGGAGCAGCAGACGGTGGAGGGTCCACCCAGGCAGAGGCAGAGGGTCGACCGTGGCGGTCCGTAGGGAGGAGGCGGACGAGGCAGAGGAGCTGGCCGAGCAGCGGGTGGTGGGCGACGCTTCCAGGCTCTACCCCCACCACCACCAGGAGGGCCACCTCGACCACAGGGAGCTGGCGGGCAGGGACAGGCCCAGCTCCAGGCAGTGGAGGCCTACGACCCCGACATGCCGGAGATGATTCGAGGTACGATATGTGTCTATTCCACCCTTGCTGCAGTACTTATAGACACAGGAGCGAGTCACTCTTTCATAGCCTCTGCCCTTGTTCGGAGCTCGGAGATTCCGACTGAGCCGTTGGCTCGATCCTTACGGCTAGAGACTCCTACGGGAGCAGACTCGACGATTACGCACTGGTGCCGGCAGTGTGAGCTTACTCTAGGAGGCGAGAGCTTCGGCTGGGATCTCCTTGTAGCGGCGTCGAGGCCTTACGACGTCATCTTGGGCATGGATTGGCTATCCACGGTTCATGCCCAGATCGACTGTTTTAGGCGCAAGGTGCGATGTGTTCGCACCGACGGGAGCAGGTTTACCTTCACCGGCGAGAAGGGAACCTTTGCAGCACAGGATGGACTTCCGCGGAGGAGAGTGCAGCCCATCTCTCATCAGTTGGCTAGCCTCATCCTAGGAGCAGTGGACGTGCGGAGTCCAGTTTTTCCTGCAGTGGTGGACCAGTACGTGGACGTCTTTCCCGACGACGTTCCAGGGCTACCTCCTCGTAGAGAGGTAGACTTTTACATCGACTTGTACCCCGGGACAGCCCCGATATCTACTCCAGCATACCGGATGGCCCCCGCCGAGCTTCGAGAGCTGCGGGTACAGTTGGAGGACTTCCAGAGCAAGGGGTTTATCCGACCCAGTGTTTCACCCTGGGCTTCCCCGATATTGTTCGCCAAGAAGGCGGACGGGAGCTTGCCACTGTGTGTCGACTATCGTCGCCTGAACCAGGTGACAGTAAGGAACAAGTATCTGCTGCCACGGATTGATGACCTCTTCGATCAGCTCAAGGGAGCGCGGTGGTTCTCGAAGATAGACCTCCGGTCAGGCTATCATCAGCTCAGAGTTCGAGACGAGGACGTGCAGAAGACGGCCTTCAGGTGTCGGTATGGCCATTATGAGTTCTTGGTTATGCCGTTCGGCGTAACCAATGCTCCAGCAGTGTTCATGAGCCTCATGAACAGGATCTTCCAGCCATACCTCGACCGATTTTTCGTGGTCTTCATTGACGACATTTTGGTATACTCGACGACTGAGGAGGAGCATGCCTACCACCTGCGAGTTGTGATAGACACACTCCGAGAGCACCAGCTTTATGGAAAGCTCTCAAAATGCCAGTTCTGGTTACGTGAGGTCCATTTCTTGGGGCACGTCATCTCTGAGGCGGGAGTTGCAGTGGATCCCGCGAAGATCGAGGCAGTGCTAGCTTGGGATCCACCCAGGAGCGCGACGGAGGTGCGGAGCTTCTTGGGCCTAGCCGGATACTATCGGAGATTTGTGCCAGACTTCTCCAGAGTTGCGGCACCACTCTCAGCCTTGACAAAGAAGGGGAAACCCTTTGTGTGGTCAGACAGATGTCAGCAGAGCTTCCAGGAGCTGAGACAGAGATTGACCAGCGCACCTATCTTGAGGTTGCCTGAGGAGGGAGTTGGATACGTAGTTTACTGCGACGCATCAGGGACTGGACTCGGGTGCGTCCTGATGCAGGAGCGGGCCGTGATCGCCTACGGATCACGTCAGTTGAGGCCGCATGAGCAGAACTACGCCACTCATGACCTGGAGTTAGCAGCAGTGGTCTTCGCTCTGAAGACTTGGCGGCACTATCTGATGGGCGAGCGCTTCACAGTCTTTTCTGACCACCAGAGTCTCAGGTATATCTTCTCTCAGAAGGACCTGAACCTGAGACAGCGGAGATGGCTTGAGTTCCTCTAGGACTATGATTTTGAGATAGTCTATACTCCTGGGAAGGGGAATGTGGTAGTCGATGCCCTCAGCAGGAGGACGGGCATTCAGCTACTTGAGGAGGCGACGGAGCAGCTAGCCTCCTTACAGATATCCTTCGTGGATAGAGACGGAGCAGCCTTTCTTCAGTCTCTCACAATCTCTCCTCCACTTCTACAGCGGGTCAGAGAGGCTCAGCGTGGGGACGCTGACTGTGAGACCCGGCGTGCACTGATATCCTCAGGTCAGGCGCCTGATGGCTTCTCCCTTGGAGAAGAGCACGACATCCTTTTCAGAGGACGTACCTTCGTACCAGTCTCTTTACGAGAGGAGGTGCTGAGAGAGTTTCACACTTCTCCCTTGGCGGTGCATCCCGGAGTGTCGAAGATGTACCAGGATCTCAGACGACAGCACTGGTGGCAGGGCATGAAGAAAGTTGTGGCAGAGTTCGTTTCACGATGCCTCACCTGCCAGCAGGTGAAGGCAGAGCATCAGGTACCAGCAGGCTTGGTACAGCCCTTGGAGGTCCCGGAGTGGAAGTGGGACGGGATATCTATGGACTTCGTGACTGGACTTCCACGCACTTCCAGAGGTCACGACTCCATTTGGGTTATTGTCGACCGACTCACCAAGTCGGCACACTTCTTACCCATCAGAGAGCAGGGCTCAGTGGAGAGCTTGGGACGTCTTTACGTCCAGGAGATCGTATGGCTTCACGGTGTGCCATCGTCTATCGTCTCCGATCGAGATGCTCGTTTCACTTCCCGGCTTTGGAAGGGGTTGCAGGAGGCGTTCGGGACGCGGCTCCATCTGAGCACAGCCTTCCACCCTCAGACGGATGGTCAGACGGAGAGGACCATACAGACACTCGAGGACATGCTCCGTGCATGTGTTCTCGACTTTGGTCGCAGCTGGTAGGACCACCTACCCTTGGTGGAGTTCACGTACAACAACAGCTACCACTCCACCATCGGGATGGCACCATACGAGGCGTTGTACGGCAGACCCTGCAGATCACCGTTGTGCTGGACAAACCCTGGGGAGTCAGCACTCGTGGGACCAGAGATGGTCCGAGCCACGACAGAGAAGGTCCAGATCATCCAGGAGAGGATGAGGACAGCTCAGAGCCGGCAGAAGTCATATGCTGACAGGAGGCGGAGGCCACTAGAGTTCGAGGATGGCGACCACGTCTTTTTGCGTGTCTCACCTCGACGTGGTTTACGGAGATTTGGCCGAGGCGGCAAGTTGTCTCCACGCTTCATCGGGCCTTTCCAGGTCCTCAGCAGGATAGGAGAGGTGGCTTATCGCCTGGCTCTACCACCTCAGTTGCACCGGGTGCACGACGTCTTCCACGTGTCTCAGCTGAGGAGATACGTGCACGACCCGACGCACATCATTGACTTTGGGGAGCTGGACGTGGACGATGGGGCGACTTTTGCGGAGGTCCTAGTGGAGATCGAGGATCGACAGGAGCGGGTCCTACGTGGGCGGTCGATTCCTCTTGTGCGCGTCAGATGGAAGCACGGGAACCTCCAGGAGAGCACTTGGGAGCGGGAGGCTCAGATGCGTGCTCAGTACCCCCATTTGTTCCCCTAGTTCTTGATGTATCTTTACGGGGACGTAAAGCCCTGAGGTGGGAGTAATGTAAAGACCCGCAAATTTCAAGGAAATTTTTTTTTTTAATTTTCTTTGGAATTTTACAAGAGCGCAGCTTCAGACGACACCTGATTCCGAGGCCCGGTGTGCCCGGAATCAATTTCCGAAGTTTGGCTCGGGTACGTTCAGTGAACGGACGAGCGGGTTTTTCTATCTTTTGAACCGGTGCCCAGAATCGAATTCTGAGGGCACCGATGAAATCGCAGCGCCGGTATTTTCTTAGAAACGCCTCTTCCGGATTTGCGTTTGCTCAACCGTGGTTTTTAAAGTTTTGGGCTTCAAGTCGGAAATAAAATAAAGGTTGTGCGACAACCTTATTTTATTTCACTTAAGCCGCTTGGAAGTCACTTGAAAGCCACTTGAGCTGAGTTAAAGCGGATAGGGTGCTATCCGGAAATATCCTACCCTCTTGGTAGGATATTTGTGCGGTGGGGCCCGCACGAGCCCCGCCGTTTCTTCCGCTAAGTAACGCACCCGCGAAAACCCGTCAAAGTAACTGAAAAGTCAACCGACGCGTTTTCTTAAATTCTTAACAGACCATTTAATTGAGCGGTTTATTTCGTGAATTAAATGGGTTGTTTCGTTCGTTGAATTAATTCAACGAACTTATGGGTCGTTACTTACGCATTTGCGTTTGTTGGCAAAATAATAAAATAGACCAACGTGTCTATTTTGGAGGATTACTCTTTATTCTCTGGGCCTCCACCCTCCCCGCGAAGAACGCGAAGAACGCGAAGAACGCGAAGAACGTGAAGAACGCTAGAACCAAAATTCGACGACGCACACCGTGATCCGCGACGTCGACAAACTTTTTCCGCGACCTTCTTCTTCTTCTTCGGCGCTTCTTCTTCCGCGGCGAACCTACGATCGGCGGTTAAAGGTGAGAATCGAATCTTCTAAATTCTCCCTTTTTATAATTCGATATCAACGGATTTAAATTAATTAAATCCGTTTGATCTTGATCCGGAGATCGTCGGCGCGACTCCTTCCCGCGGTGCGACGAGCGTCTCTTCCGCGACGATCACCAAATCCGCGACGACCTCTCGTCCGACGACGACGACAAGGTAGGGATTTAATTCTTGATGATTCATTCCCGTGTTTTTATTTATTTTTGAATAAAGAACCGGCATGAATATTTTCAATTAATTAAAATTGAATTGTCGTTTAAAAGAAAAAGAAGTGAACAATTTTTATCTTGATTAAAAATTGTTGTAGCCCCTTTCTCCCGTTGTTTATGACTAACGCGAAGGGTGCGGGTCTAACGAACAAGACCCGACAACCCTCCGCCGATCCTTTTCGTGTGCGGTCTTGGCAAGCGACGACGAACCGTGCGGCAAGGGCGATCCGTTAATCCCGCAGTGAAGATCGGCCCCCAGGTGGAGCAACGGCGCAGACGGGAGAGGAATCGGGCCACCGGAGCAACTCCGGCGGCCCGCGGAAGGCGGCGGCGGCGCGGGTCGCCGGCGCGGCGGCGCCGGCGACCGGAGGCGGCGGCGCCCGGCGCGCCGCTGGAGGATCCGCCGCGGCTCGGCCGCGGCGGCGGCGAACCGCCGGACCGCGTCCGCGGTCCGGCCACCCAACACGCGGCCCGCGCGGGCCGCGTTCCACCTAAGCCGCGGGTCAAACCCGCGGCGCCCCTTGGCCGCTCGGCCGAGGTCGAGCCGGCCGGTCCGGTCGGCCGGGCCGCGCCCAGGCCGGACCGGACCCGGCCCAACCGGGCCGGGTCGCCCCGGGCCCCGAACCCCCGTTTTCGGGCCCCCTTCGGTGTTTTGCCCGTATCTTGGGCATGGGACCTCCGATTGACGAACCGTCAGCGGATACGCGATCCTTGGATCGATACGGTCGTTTCGGTATATTACACTCAAGGTTTCGGAAGACTTTGGGTTCGGCCGGGTTGGTTCGTACACGAAACCAACCGGGCCCTCGGAGCGGAAACGCTCATAACTTGAGCTACGGACGTCCGATCGATGTACCGTCAGCTGTGGTAGTTTCCTATAAGTGAGACGGAACTTTTGGCATACTCCGCCCGAGGATCGGACACAGGCGGAGTACGGTCGGGTTGGTTTTGCCCTAAAAACCAACCGGGCCCCTGGGACGAAAATGCCAATAACTCTCAGACCGGGCGTCCGATTGACGCGCCGTCTGTTGCGTTGAGATCCTGTTGTCGATACGGAACTTTTGGATACATCAAATTCGGACTACGTGTCAGTTGATGTATCAGCCTCTCGGCTCGTGGAGCGGACCCTCCTAAACGAGCTCGCTGTGTGCGGGAACCCTAGTGTTGGCTATGACTTCGACGACAGAGCAGAGATCCTCCGTGGATTGCGACGACGACAGAGCAGAGATCCTTCGTGGACTGCGGCGACGACTGTGCGGAGATCCTCAGTGGACTGCGTCGACTACTGCACTCAGCGATCCTACGTGGATCAGTGCTACAGGTCCTGTGTGGGCCCGATCCTGTGTGGGTCCTTACTACCGGTTCTGTGTGAGCCACTGCCTACAGGTTCTGTGTGAGCCCGATCCTGTTTGGGTCTTTTGCGGGGGTTAGTACCTATCGATCCTTCGTGGGTCCGACGACTTAGATGGATCAGTGATCATCTTTGACGTCATCTGAAAAAAGTATACCTGGTTGAGCTGAATCTTATGTTACTCTCCTTTGTGGATTGTGTTGAACTATCCTATGTGGATTTACTATTTACTCTCCCTGGTGGATTTGAGTCTTTCTTTCCTGTGTGGATCGAGTTGACCTTGAGCTCGAGAGCAGAGCTAGAAATGGGGACTTAGGTATATGTATGGGCATATATCTAATTCGAGTCAGTTGTTTCTTCGTGGTTGCCCCTTTCTTTTGTGCTATATCCTTTGTGGATTTCGGGAGACCTTCGGGGGTCTCGGGGTCCTTACTGAGTAGCTTATACTCACCCCTGCACGGGCTATGCCCGCACCTTGTTGTGTTGGATGCAGACGACGGACAGTGCTGATCACGGTTGGGGCGTGGACCAGGACGGTACCTGGAGGTGGACCACTGGGCGGGACGTGCTCGGAGCGGACGTGGGACCCGAGGAGCCTGGAGGCTATCTGTACCCACCCTTCAGGTGGGATTGCCAGTGGACGACACGAGGCCGCCGTCTTTTCATCAGTTGCTGTTCTTTACCCTTTTCAGTTGAATTTTCAGTTGGGCTTGTATTCCGGCCCCCTTTACTTTTCTGCACTTGGTAGTTACTTTCCGCTTGCTGACTCTGTGGTGGTTGTTACTTATAAAGGCAATGCCTTCCCTGTTTACCGGGATTTTACGCCTTGGTGCTAGTCGCCAGCCCCTGGCCTATGGAAGGCGGGCTTGGGGTAGTCACGGCACGGGCCCCGAGGTCGGGTCGTGACAAACCAAATGCATAAAAAATATTTACATTACATTGAAAAAATATGAATACATCATATGAAAACATGAAAACAATATTATTCACTTTCATAACCTTTTATCATATGTAGTAATATTATTAGTTTCAAGGGTAAAGTAAAACAATATAACTAGGTTAGCTTAGACACTCCATAAGGGGTAGCGTATAATGGAAGCAATTATAAATAAGACATTATGGCATGAATAAATAAACTAATTTATGTCATATAAAATGAAACTAAAATAATAAATAAATGTATAGATAACAATAACTGATCATATAGTGATGTGAATGAATCATGTTAGACATCTTAAACATATCCTTAAGGCCTTGTGCTAATATATCTTACATAAAGGGTAAGTACGCTCCCATTACCCTATATTAATTGTCCCATGAGACCTACCAGTGCATTGAGGAGATATATAATTCCATTCCCCACCTATTACATAATATTCCAATGCATTCCATCATATATCAAATGATTAGATGGCATAATTTTCAAGGAAAGAACAACATAGATACTTAGCATAATTTCTCAAAGAGACGTATCGTACAAGATTTTTCCCATATAGAAGAGGGAATTATATGGTATGAAATTATTTTCCCCTAATATAATAATAAATAATGATATGAAATTTTTAAAAGGTAGTATACCAATGTAATGCAATATAAATACTTTATAATGGTTTCTAAGTAGCATGCATATCATCCAAGAATATCCCCTGAAAGTTTCAAACTAACTATGTAGTAAGGTGTGTAGTCATGTATCAGGTGAAGATCGAGTAAAACCCCAATTCTAACTTTTTGATGTTATTATCCTAAGTAAAACTATGATAGATCCACACCCACTTTTATTATCAATATAGGGATTTCTTTTCTTGGAAAACCACATACGCATTACATCACCAAAATTTTGGATGGTTTTATGGTTACTGGATAGTTTGAGCATTATAACATCTTAGAAATAGAAAATTATGAGAGGGAGTAAGTAATATATCATTTGGAATAATTTAAATGGATGGTAATAAAATTGATTAAAATGATTTTTGTGTATGAAATGGAATCTTAAAATATAATTTATCAAAGTAATTTCAATTGGAAATTAGAGGGGGTTTGGGGAAACCCATACCTCTATTGAGATTCTTAGCTTAGATATAAACCATAAAACATATAAAACTCTTCAATATTAAAGATAGAGAAATAGAAGAGACTCTTTGGAAGGTATGTGATTATAAAACATTAAATTGGGTGTGGGAGAATAAGAATATGGGGTGGTTATTTATAATTGATTATTGGTAGTGTTAAGGGTTTAAATAATGATTATTTTTTCTACTAAGGCCAACCAAATTTGGGTTGAATTAATTCCAATATATTTGGTTGAAAATTAATGTTTTTCAGGGATGATAAATTTATTCCAATAAATCAACCACCCAATTAATTTTATGTTATTTTTTAAATATATTTTTATTATGAATAATGATTACTAAATTTGAAAATTTCATGGGAATTTTAGTTTGTTTCCCTTTCAATTTTACTTTAGTATTTTTCATCTAAAATAGTAATTCAACCATATTTTAATTTTCGTGTGGATTATACACTTATACATATATATTTTTCATTGAGATATTGAAAGGTGGATCCACATTTTTTAGGGTTGATAGGTGGCCATGAAGTCAATGATGATGTGGATTTGATGGGATGGGGTCCACTATGGTAATTCGGTCAAAACAATTTTTTCCTATTCTTAGATTGGACTGAAATATTGAAATATGTTATATGATTTTATTTGTATCATTTCATCCAACTGGATGAACATCTAGTTCGAAATCTATCATGGTCAAAACCATGTATGAAGTTAATTCATCTAGATTCAATGAGTCTTCCATGCTGGAAATATTTTATTCAATTATTGGACCATAAATACTATAACCCTTCTATAAGAGGAATAAATTTTGATGGTGGATATAAAAGGCATAGGTTATAATTTCCATAGAAAACCACAATTCAATATTCTACCAATAATGTATCCAAAAATGCATGGATATTTAGGGCATTGAATCTAGAGATTCTATCTAGATAGAATTATTCTCTATATTTATTATTCTATAACTACTTAAATAAATGGAAAAATGAGCTCGTATTTTGATAGAAAAAAAAAAGAAAATATACAGAAGAAAAACTTACCTGAAGAAAACTTATCCAGATAAATCAATTTATTTTTCCAAAAATGTGTATGCATTTGGAGGGAAAAATTGAAGAAAATGGTTTATTAATGGATAAGAATTAATTTTATTACAGTAATAATCATAGGTTCCTAATAAATTAATTAGTATCAAATAAAATATAAAATTTTAATAAAAATAATATAGTTATAAGTGTAAAATTTATGTTATTTGTTGAATGAAAAACATTAAAATATATTTTAAAGACCTATATTTTTATAACCCCACCTGAAAAGAATCCCAGTTTGTGGTGTGAAAAGTATCTCTTGATTTCTAGCTTTTCATTTTTCCTTTTAAGGAATTCATATGTGTTAATGGGTATTGACTAATTAGGAATCTCTAAAACCAGCCTGGTATCCATCATAGTCTCTGAAATATTCTTAGATCCCTAGTCGACCATGTACCAAAATAGTAAGAAAAAATAAAAATTTTCTTTGACACCACTTTTTAACATCTCATCCCATATCACTCTATGAATAGTAACTAGACTGGTTCTCCACATGACCTCAGGCATGCCTCCCTATATTCCAAAGGTTACGAACTAGTAGTGTATATCTAATATATATCAGTGGGGAAACTATACTCCATGTATAAAATTGTTCAATAACAGAATAAATAACCAAGAATCATACATCACAAATAAGTTGAAATGGAAAAAAATAAATGAATTTAAGTTTGATAATAAATAAAATGAAACAAGGACCCGAACAATCATACCATACATACAACTTACCCACCCACAGGGCTGGTTACATATAAAGACTAGTATAAAAGAAAAATTAAGACATTGGATCCACATTATCCCTAATTTATACCTCTTCCCCTTCTCCATGTACACATTTGAGCCATCTCACTTGATCAAACTATCCCTCATCCCATCTTGTACCTATAAACAAGTGATTGTATACATGAATACCCTTGTTCAGTGGTGTCCTGAGAAAGGTGTGAGTAGAAAAATCAATAGGGAACCACCAATTTAACCTTGTACTAACCAGGATATGTTGTGATATGTGCATCTGAAACGCTCAAATTAAAAATAAAAAACTATATAAAATAATCCACTATACTTCCAGATTCCTCTGGTGTTTTTACATCTCTGAGAAAATCATAGTGATCATACCAAACATAACCTCTCAGGGAAACCAAGTCCTACCCAAGCACTAGTAATTTGTGTCGATCCTCAAGCTTGTGACCATAATCAACCATACCTACTTTGTCCAGTGTTGGGGCACCTCTAAGAATGTTGAATAATCATGAATCCCATAATAATAACCTTGGATCCACCAATGTGGTAGCCCCAACCATAGTATCATAGACCTCCCCATAGGGGGACTTTTCTTAGTCATCACAGACTGCCCATTAAGGGTGTTTTCTCATTGATTTCATATGCCCATAAGTATCATAACCCTACCCTCTGGGAGTTTTTACATCTAGTTAATAAGTATAAAAGTATCACCAACCCAAATCCAGGATCACCCCAGTATACGAGATCAGCCACACCTCAGTGGATAGCAGGAACCCGGCAAATCGTAGTCCCCAATCCCCCACCGTAAATCCCCCACCAGGCTATCACGTAATGTCCCAACTCAAAACATACCATATCCAAATCAATTTCATCCATAACCATATCTATCTCTAAATACATGACACCTATAATACTGACTTCCAACTCCATGGATGATCCTATTTGTATCCAAATCCAAATTATGATAATGTATCCCTGAACCCAGGTCAGTATCCATGGTAGCCCAACCTTGTCACATCTTCCCAGAGGTAACGATCTATAACCTATAAAAAAATAAAACAATAGGATTGGAAAAAATCCCATTCCCAGCACCACTTAAAATAGCCCCTCCAGTTGACCAGTCTAGTATGGGTTCCATAGTGTCAATTGTTATAGTCTTACATGACCTGATTAGGGTTGGTCTATCAATGGAACACCCACTGGGTCTTTTTAGTTTTAGTATAATAGAGGCACCCTCTATTGGGTCATCGATCTGACATATATTCCTAGGTATACACTAAATGCTCTAGGACATCACATCCCTAGATGTCATCATCATTAGGGTAACATAGCCTTACTGGATACATAGGGTCTCACCATAAGGGAAATAAAAAATAGATGGATCACTGACCATCTTGATCTTTAAGGTCACTCTAGGTTGTTCTGCTCACATGATCTGATCACAGACTGCCTAAGGTCTATCCTCATATACCTATTCACATAAAACCTAAGGGGATCACTCATCTCACCATCATCTTGAAAATATAGAACATCTCAAAGCACAAAAATGAATCCTCTAATTACTACAGATCCTAAGATCTCTAGTCCACTCTTTCTTATGGCTTGTTGGTATCTCAATCCCCTATGCATTGTCTCATGGAAATCATCTGATCTGGCCTCACCTCTCTCATGGTCTGGAGGCTTCTTGGTATCAAAAAAAGAACTAGCCTCACCCATTGGCAGCTGAGGTGTTAGGATAGCACATGGGGGTTGTCTGTAACCCATAGAGATCATTCATTTAAATATTGAATTTAATTTAAAATTTTGATTTAAATTAAATAATCCATTTAGAAAGGGCATAGTCTAATGTCAAAAGCTCGCATATCGCATGCCACATAATAAAAACATAATTGGAATAGGGAAATTATGTGATACCACCAAACTTTAAGGAGAATTATAATTTTATTTACTTGGGGAAGGTAGTAGCTACCAAGTTACATCCAAGCCTTGTTAGCCTCTTCCATAGTTTACCAAGCCCGTATCCATGATCTAATATCCTAACTGAAGCCAAACATCCATATATATTTATTTATAGTAATTATAATTTATTAATTAATTAAATTGGAACTCATAATAAATAGATAAAACTCATTGGGTTATCATGCCATGCTAGAACCACCTTCAACGACACCCCACAGGCCCATCTCACACCCTTATCTGAATTATAAGTGAAACCACCAAAAACCAACACCAAAATAATAGGAATTTAAATATAATTTAATCTAAATCCCAAAGAAAATTTCATGATTAATTGTACCTTGTTCAAATCTATGATCCAATTCATGAAGATAGTGTCTCGGATCAACCTCTTCCTAGGTAGGGTCAAATCCTCAACATGCTTAGCTGATTCCACCATGCTCTATTAGAATCAGGACCCAATTCCTAAATTGGGAAACCAAAAATTAAAAATAGAATATGTGGAAATCAAGTCAGGTTATTGGAGGGGAGATCATACTTAAAAACACCATGAAAATTCCCCCCAAAATCCCCTTTAAAACAAGGGGTGAAGGTGGATAAAAGGGGAGTTAATCCCCTAGTCATGCGAGTAAAGGAAGAGAAAAAGGTGGATACTCCCTCAAAAACTTGAAGGGAAAAGGTGTTATTTTAACCCATTAATTACCTCACTAGATAAGACAATATAAAACACCAGCTATCCAGTGGTTACTACAGGACACCCAGTTATTTTTTTCATCCACTATATTTTCAGTTGATTCCCTAGGTTGGTTGGTGTCCTGTTGTAGCCCAGGCTACAACAGCCTCCCCGGACACATATGAGACCCTCTGAAACCCCCAGAACACCACTTAAAACCTAAAAATTACTCTAAAACATGAAATTAAGGTACCAAAATATAAGGCCCCAGCCTTAAACCTTACTTAATCTTGAGTTATTACAAGATTACACATTGAGGATCTTTTTGGGTTTAGAGTTTTAGAGAATTAGATCATAAAACTTGCATTACATTCCACATATAAACAAAGTGGTTATATAAAGATAGTATTCTTCATTCCCATCAATGGAAACATATTTAAAATAAAACATGGATTATTTCTTGACACTTCCTTGACATTATCATCATATCATGTACCTTTCCCTTGACCTGTGAAAAACATTTCAAAAAACTTGGGATGAGCATAAAAATCTCAGTAAGGGATATAAAAATATGGAAAGGAAACATGGGTACATATATACATAAGAATGAGATCATACTTTACCCATAAAACATAAGCACTTTAACATACCTCATCAAATCATGAATAAATCATAGAAATCATAAGACATAAAGGTAACTTGAGGCATTCATAACATCCTTACGTAGGGAGTAACCCTCTTGGTTACGTTTGGAATACCCATCACAGTATATTCCCCAAATCTCTTCGGAGAAACCTTAACGTTTCACTCCTTTGCGTTACCCAATGCATTGGAGAGCTATATCGGGCTCACCCGCCCTTAGTTTATCACGGAACCACCCGTCTTCATAATAATGCCCAAGAACCTCAACATAATCGTATCACATAAAACATGCATAAAGGAAACATAACATTTCCACCTCTCAATCACAAGATATCAATACAACACATTGATATAAAAACATTATGAAAACCATTTTCAATACCAAAATAAAAAAAATTAAAACATGGTATTTATTTTTCTTTTAAAAAGAAGGTATGGCTTGTAGAGGAAGCCGAAACTCAAATAACGGTCACGGCAGCGGAGAAGTCGTTGTCGTCGCATACATACGACAAAAACATTCCCTTTTGTCGTTTAGTAAAACTCTTCGTATAAAAAATATTCCTTTTGGATAAACGTAAAAGTCAAAGGGGTTTATACACCGTATAAAAGAAGGTTGTGTATAAAACAAAATATGCCTCAATGAAAGGAGATTGAGACGAAGTCCCATACCTCGGGTCCGACTTGACTCGATCATTCTTTAATGTCCTGAATAATAAAATTGAGTTAATTTCTACTTGCTTAAGAACCTTTTTCAAGTTCATTATTCCTTTTATATCACTTATTACCATGTCATGAACACTATGTAATTATTTAAGTTAATAACGGACATTTTAACGATCATTGGTACTGGAGTCAAAAATAAACCCTTTATAATTACAAGTTGTTCATGTATCCATTATATCCAGAATTATAATCATGATGTATATATCATATATATCTAGTATATACATGTATTTATAATATTACATAATCATTTAGAGGTAAGAAATGAAATGCATCGTTCATGGAGACGGTAAGCCATACGTACGCATGAACGCTACTTTCATTTCTATTTCGTATTTTATAGAATGGAATCATAATGATATAAAGGTATATTATAATTCCAGTATAATATCATATATAATATCATAGTTCCATCCTTTATACATCCCACATATGGTATTTAACGATTCAAATCACTTTGAGGGGGCGGTAGTCCGCACTTCCTTAAATGAAGATATCGCGTTTACCCATAATGGAAACCATAAAGGTATGCCAAAAATGAAAAATACAGAAGCTTAAGAAAAACATAAACATATTATATATCATATATAAATATAGTTACATATTAATGGCCACCTTTGAAGGTGTTAAAATAATGTTGAACAATCATCGTTTCGGGAGGCATAAATTCACCATCCACGGAAATAGTATGTTCGTTAACCATTAGATGTAGGTGTGTGTAAGTGTAGCTCGAATACTTATTATGACAACATCCTAGTATATTGAGGATACTGGAGTTGTTACAAAATAAAAGAATAAAAAGAGTTTAGGGGGTTGGAGAAGCAAAATAAAACAAAAGGACTCAAAAGAAGACATTACCTTAAAATCGGGTAACTCCCTTTGGTTTGAGCTCAAAGGCTTCCTTGGGAAGACTTCTGCCCAAAGTGAGGATTCAAGGAGTAATAGAGGGAAGTGAAGAGACAAAATGGGCAGGGGTTGGCCGAGCCAAAGGCTTTGGGAGTGTGGGTAAGGAGGTAGAGGTGGGGGCCTTTTATAAGAGGAGAGGAGGGGCACTCTTGGAAAGTAAAGATAAGTTACTTTATTTTAAAAAGAGTTTCGGATTCAAAAGGTCCCACATTGATATAATTCGAGGATAAGGTGATAAGGGTTCTAAATACACTCATCCAATTGGTTTTGGCCATGTTTAGGTTTTAGATTTTACATTATCTTTCCATTTTATTTAAATCGTTAAATAATGAGGTCATCGCTGCATCATCATGATGTCATAAACAATTTAATTTATTTAATGTCTAAAAATTATAAAAAAAATACTATTATGTAGGAAATCTTTTTATCTTTCTAATTAATATTTATAGTCAAAAATCTGACTTGTATAACCCCATATAAAAATTGTTTTAGTAACATAACTCATGTTTGTGTCATTTTTACTTTAACATTAAATAAAAAGTTATTTATGTCATTTCCCAACCAAAGTGGCTCCATGGGGTCCCTAAGTTGACCCATGGCTTTTCTTGGTCGTCCATGACACATCCAATGAGGGTAGGACATGTGTCAAGCTCATCTCATACTATTAAAACATTATTTTTACCTTAAACTACACTAATTACCACTAATCGCGATTAAAAACATAAAAGTTACTATTCACCAAAAAAATATTTTAATCCCATTGAACCACATTTTACTTCTTAATGACAACCATGTATGTCGGATTTTTGAAATTCAAAACACAATGACGGAAAAATTTCATTTAAACGGAAAAATCAGTTTTTATAAGTACCACTTAGTGGTTTCACTATTCATCAAAAATTGAAGTTTTTCAGAAAATTACCAAAAATTCACCCTAAGCTATATTTGATATTCCGAATTCAAAAATGATGTCTATTTTACAAAATTCAAATCATATAAGTTACATTAATTAACTTAATAATTAATTCCCGCTGTCATGATAAATAGCGGGTTTTTTTGAAACAATAAGTATCAAAAGATTGTCACCAGTTTAAGTCCAATTTCAAAGTGAAATTGATTCCAATGACCACCATTGGATTTAATGGTAAAAATATATTCTAATTTCACTTCAAAACCAATTCAAAATATAATCTAATCATATAAATAAATTAGATTAAAAAGCAGTTTTGATGTAAAATGCAGTATTTTTCACTATTCATTAAAAAATGAACATTGTCAGAAAAATACCAAAAATTTATCCAATGTAAAATTCAATGTCCCAATCATAATGAATATGTTTATTTTGACAAATATAGATTATAAAATTGTCAAAATATTGATTTAAAAAGGGTTTGCCATCAAAAGGCAGTAAAACAATCTTTTAAGAATATTAGTGTATTCCATGCTTAAGATTGGATTTATTTTCATTTTAAGCCTCTAAAACACTATCTAATTCATTAATAGACATATATAAAAATATCTATTATTCATTACTTACTTGGGATGTTACATCCTTCCCCCCTTTAGAAAATTGTGTCCCCGCAATTTATTTACTTATCGAATAAATGGGGGTACTTATCCCTCTTTGAATTTTCAGATTCCCATGTTGCCTCTTCCATCATGTGGTTTTTCCACAAAAACTTTACCTGATTAATCACCTTATTCCGTAACACCTGCTCCCTGTGGTCAAGAATCTGGACCGGTTGTTCCTCATAAGATAGGTTCTCTTCCAGCTGAACTACCTCTGAACTCAAAATATGAGATGGATCTGGCATATACTTTTTCAACATCGAAACGTGAAAAACATTGTATACCTGAGATAAACTCGGAGGTAAAGCCACCTGGTATGCAACTGATTCAACTCTCTCCAGAATTTCATATGGTCCAATAAACCTTGGACTCAGCTTTCCTTTCTTACCAAATCTCATCACACTTTTCCAAGGAGAAACCTTGAGAAAAACATGATCACCTACCTCGAAAGATAGATCCTTCCTCCGGTTATCCGCATAACTCTTCTGCCTACTCTGAGCTGTTCTCATGTGCTTCTGAATCAGCTGAACTTTTTTTGCCATCTCTTCTACCAATTCTGGTCCCATCAACTTCCTTTCACCCACTTCATCCCAGAAAGTTGGAGTTCGGCACCGCTTCCCATATAATGCCTGAAATGGTGTCATCTGTATACTGGAATGAAAACTGTTATTATATGAAAATTCAACCAAAGAAAGATGTTGGTCCCAACTTCCCTGATAATCCATAGAACAAGCTCGTAGCATATCTTCCAAGGTCTGAATTGTTCATTCTGACTTCCCATCTGATTGAGGATGAAAAGTTGTACTAAAATTTAATTCAGTACCCAATGACTTCTGAAGGCCTTTCCAAAAGTTAGAAGTGAACCTGGGATCACGATCAGATACAATGGAGAGAGGAACTCCATGTAACCTGACTATCTCTTTAAGATACAAACGGGAAAGTTGATCTAGGGAAAAAGTATCTCGTATAGCAAGGAAATGAGCAGATTTGGTCAAGCGATCAACAATAACTCAGATTGCATTATTACCTCGAGATGTCTTCGGTAATCCCACAACAAAGTCCATGGATATATTCTCCCATTTCCACTTTGGCACTGGTAAAGGCTGAAGCATCCCTTTCGGTAACTGCCGCTTTGCTTTAACCTGCTGACAAGTCAAACACTTCACAGTAAAATTAGAAATATCTCTTTTCATTCCATCCCACCAGTAATACTCCCGCAGATCTCTATACATCTTAGTACTGTCAGGATGAACTGAAAACGGAGAACTATGAGCTTCACATAACAACTCTCTCTTCAACTGTGAATCACAAGGCACACACAATCTCTTCCCAAATCTAAAAACACAATCATTATCAATGTTGAATTCAGGAAACTTACCTTTCTGAACCAGCTCTACCTTTTTCTGCAACTCACTGACTTGCTTCTATGCTTGCTTGATTCTATCTGATAGAGATGATCTCACTGATACCTGAAACAAAACAGAAGAACTTCCTTCACCAACAACTTCTATGCCAAAGTTCATCAAATCCTTAACCAAAGGATCACGTTCCAAATGCAACATTGCTAATGAATCATTTCTTTTTCGACTCAAATCATCACCCACTTTATTTGCTTTTCCTGGATGGTAATGAATTGTACAATCATAATCCTTGATTAATTCTAGCCATATCCTTTGTCTCATGTTCAATTCTTTCTGAGTGAATATATACTTTAAACTTTTGTGATCGGTATATATTTCACACTTTACTCCATACAAATGATGCCTCCAAATTTTTAAAGCAAAAACAACAGCAGCTAATTCCAAATCATGTGTAGGGTAATTTACCTCATGAGTTTTCAACTGTCATGAAGCATAAGCAATTACCTGATCATTCTGCATTAGGACGCAACCAAGTCCTTTCAATGAAGCATCACTGTATATAACAAACTCACCATTCCTGGAAGGTAGTGCCAAAACTAGAGCATTCACCAATCGTCTTTTCAATTCCTGAAAACAATCATCACATTCTTTTGTCCAGATAAACTTAACACCCTTCCAAGTTAGCTTAGTCATTGGACTAGATAACCGTGAAAAATTTCTAACAAACCTTCGGTAATAGCCTGCCAAACCAAGGAAGCTACAAATCTCAGTTACATTTGTGGGTCTTGGCCAGTCTTCCATAACTTTTGTTTTTGCAGGATCAACAGTTATCCCATCTTTAGAAACAGTGTGACCAAGGAAAGAAATTTGTTGCAACCAAAACTCACACTTGCTGAATTTCCCATACAATTTCTTTTCTTTTGAGGTTTTCAAGATAACCCTTAAATGTCTTTCATGCTCTTCTTTACTTTTAGAAAACACCAAAATATCATCAATAAAAACCACCACAAACTTATCCAAGAACTCATGGAAAATTCTATTCATTAAGTCCATGAATACAGTAGGTGCATTGGTTAGCCCAAAAGGCATTACTACAAATTCATAGTGGCCATATCTTGTATGGAACGCGGTCTTCAGAACATCTTCTTCCTTTACCTTCAGCTGATGGTACCCTGATCTCAAGTCAATCTTTGAAAAATACTGAGCTCCCTGGAGCTGATCAAACAAATCATCGATATGAGGCAAAGGATATTTGTTCTTAACAGTGATATTATTCAAGGCTCTATAATCAATGCAAAGTCTCATTGAACCATCTTTCTTTTTAACAAACAAGACAGGAGCACCCCATGGTGATGTGCTAGGTCGAATGAAACCTTTCTCTAATAAATCTTTCAATTGCTCCTTCAACTCTAAAAGTTCAATTTGAGCCATTCGATAAGGGGGTTTTGAAATTGGCTTAGCATCAGGAACTAAGTCAACAGTAAATTCAACTTCCCGATCTGGTATTATTCCAGGCAACTCATCAGGAAAAACATCAGGATACTCATTTACCACTGGCACATCATTAATCTGAACAGTTCCTTTATTTTCAACGATGTGTGCAAGGTAACATTCATTTCCATCTTTTACAAGTTTCTTGGCCTCTTGATAAGTTATCAACAGTAAGGGTTCATTCTTGTACACAAACTGAAAGTCTTTCTGAAAAGAAACTTCTTTAGCTCTACAGTCAATCTTAGCATGGTAAATAGAGAGCCAATCCATACCCAGGATAACATCAAACTCTACTAGAGTTAGAACAATAAGGTTTGCAAGTAGGTTCTTTCCACAGATAAGGATAGGAAGATTCTTATAAATTTTTTTTGCCTCAAAATTCCCCCAGGTGTTTTTACCAAAAGTTCAGGAGTCATTTCTTGAGATGGTATTCCCATTTTACTAGAAAAGGTTTCAGAGATGAAAGAATGTGTAGACCCCGAATCAAACAACACACTGGCATAATCTGAAAAAACAAACAAAGTACCTTATACAACTTCATTTGATGGCCCGACATCTGCTGAAGTAGTTGCAAAGGATTTCACCACCCCTTTCTGCTTGTAGTCTAACTGTTTCCCATCACTCAAGCTCTTTGTCGGACACTCATTTGCATAGTGACTCATCTCATTGCACTTATAACATTTCACTAACTGTAAATCAAATTTGATCTTACCTTCACCTTGATCCTTTTCAGTGCAATCACGAGCCTTATGTCCCATCTTACCACATCGGTAGCACTTTCCAGAATTCAGAAGACATTCCCCAGCATGCCTTTTTCCACATTTATCACAAACTGGAAACTTAGTTTTCTTACCATCAGACTTTTTTGAAGAATTCTTACCTTTCTCCTGCCACCTCGGTCTCTTCTTCTGTTAGTTGTTATAGAACACTTGATCATCGGAAAACTCCATTTCCACCTTCTCAGCACATCGAACAAGCTTTTCATAACTTTTAAACTCACGAGAAGCTAATGCCCTTCGATATTTTGGCTTTAATCCTGAGTAAAAACGATTGATTTTACTATCAAGGTCTCAGATAAAATTTGGAGCATACCTTGCCAATCGAGTGAACCTTTCTTCATAGGTAGCCACTGAGTCTTCCTCTTTCCTCAATTCCAAGAATTGCTTTTCCATCCTAAGTCGAACAGCCTTAGAAAAATACTTCTCAAGAAACATACTTTTGAATTCATCCCAGTCAAGAGCATCAATCTCATCGGCGTCCCTGATATTTTTAACCATAGACCACCACTGATCTACCTCACCCTCCAAACGGTAAATATAAAGACTAACCTTTTGATTGTCTGAACACCCCATGACATCAAAAATCTACTCCAGTGCTTTAATCCACCCTTTAGCTAGCACAGGGTCAGATGATCCTCTGAATGATGGGGGATGTTGCCACATGAAATGTTCCACCACTGACATGTTCCTCTGCGGTTGATATGGCTGATCTCGTGTATGGATACCACCGCCATTTATCGCTTGAGTCAACTGCGCCATTACTGCAACAAACTGCTCAGTTCCAATTCCGACCATCTCAGGATGCTGATTCGGAAGGTTATTTCCTTCTGTATGCATTCCTAGCACTGCTTCCCTGTTTCCTCTGCGGAAAACCATTCTGAACAAACATGTCTTAGATGAAGCAACATGGTATTCTTCAAATTCTATATCATTTCAAAAAAAATATTTTTGGATAATCATTTAATATAATTCTAACTCCTAAAGTTATCTAAACCGACCTCTGATACCAACCATAAGGCCCCAGCCTTAAACCTTACTTAATCTTGAGTTATTACAAGATTACACATTGAGGATCTTTTCGGGCTTAGAGTTTTAGAGAATTAGATCATAAAACTTTCATTACATTCCACATATAAATAAAGTGGTTACATAAAGATAATATTCTTCATTCCCATCAATGGAAACATATTTAAAATAAAACATGGATTATTTCTTGACACTTCCTTGACACTATCATCATATTATGTACCTTTCCCTTGACCTGTGAAAAACATTTCAAAAAACTTGGGATGAGCATAAAAAGCTCAGTAGGGGATATAAAAATATGGAAAGGAAACATGGGTACATATATACATAAGAATGAGATCATACTTTACCCATAAAACATAAGCACTTTAACATACCTCATCAAATCATGAATAAATCATAGAAATCATAAGACATAAAGGTAACTTGAGGCATTCATAACATCCTTACGTAGGGAGTAACTCTCTTGGTTACGTTTGGAATACCCATCACAGTATATTCCCTATATCTCTTCGGAGAAACCTTAACGTTTCACTCCTTCGCGTTACCCAATGCATTGGAGAGCTATATCGGGCTCACCCGCCCTTAGTTTATCACGGAACCACCCGTCTTCATAATAATGCCCAAGAACCTCAACATAATCATATCACATAAAACATGCATAAAGGAAACATAACATTTCCACCTTTCAATAACAAGATATCAATACAACACATTGATATAAAAACATTATGAAAACCATTTTCAATACCAAAATAAAAGAAAATTAAAACATGGTATTTATTTTTCTTTTAAAAAGAAGGTATGGCTTGTAGAGGAAGCCAAAACTCAAATAACGGTCACGGCGGTGGAGAAGTCGTTGTCGCCGCATACGTACGACAAAAACATTCCCTTTTGTCGTTTAGTAAAACGATTCGTATAAAAAAGATTCATTTTGGATAAACGTAAAATTCAAAGGGGTTTATACACCGTATAAAAGAAGGTTGTGTATAAAACAAAATATGCCTCAATGAAAGGAGATTGAGACGAAGTCTCATACCTCGGGTCCGACTTTACTCGATCGTTCCTTAATGTCCTGAATAATAAACTTGAGTTAATTTCTACTTGCTTAAGAACCTTTTTCAAGTTCATTATTCCTTTTATATCACTTATTACCATGTCATGAACACTATGTAATTATTTAAGTTAATAACGGACATTTTAATGATCATTGGTACTTGAGTCAAAAATAAACCCTTTATAATTACAAGTTGTTCATGTATCCATTATATCCAGAATTATAATCATGATGTATATATCATATATATCTAGTATATACATGTATTTATAATATTACATAATCATTTAGAGTTAAGAAATGAAATGCACCGTTCATGGAGACGGTAAGCCGTACGTACGCATGAACGCTACTTTCATTTCTATTTCGTATTTTATAGAATGGAATCATAATGATATAAAGGTATATTATAATTCCAGTATAATATCATATATAATATCATATTTCCATCTTTTATACATCCCACATATGGTATTTAACGAATCAAATCACTTTGAGGGGGCGGTAGTCCGCACTTTCTTAAATAAAGATATCGCGTTTACCCATAATAGAAACCATAAAGGTATGCCCAAAATGAAAAATACATAAGCTTAAGGAAAACATAAACATATTATATATCATATATAAATATAGTGACATCTTAATGGCCACCTTTGAAGGTGTTAAAATAATGTTGAACAATCATCGTTTCGGGAGGCATAAATTCACTATCCACGGAAACAGTATGTTCGTTAACCATTAGATGTAGGTGTGTGTAAGTGTAGCTCTAATCCTTATTATAACAACATCCTAGTATATTTAGGATACTGGAGTTTTTACAAAAGAAAAGAATAAAAAGAGTTTAGGGGGTTGGAGAAGCAAAATAAAACAAAAGGACTCAAAAGAAGACATTACCTTAAAATCGGGTAACTCCCTTTGGTTTGAGCTCAAAGGCTTCCTTGGGAAGACTTCTGCCCAAAGTGAGGCTTCAAGGAGTAAGAGAGGGAAGTGGAGAGACAAAATGGGCAGGGGTTGGCCGAGCCAAAGGCTTTGGGAGTGTGGGTAAGGAGGTAGAGGTGGGGGCCTTTTATAAGAGGAGAGGAGGGGCACTCTTGGAAAGTAAAGATAAGTTACTTTATTTTAAAAAGAGTTTCGGATTCAAAAGGTCCCACATTGATATAATTCGAGGATAAGGTGATAAGGGTTCGAAATACACTCATCCAATTGGTTTTGGCCATGTGTAGGTTTTAGAGTTTACATTATCTTTCCATTTTATTTAAATCGTTAAATAATGAGGTCATCGCTGCATCATCATGATGTCATAAATAATTTAATTTATTTAATGTCTAAAAATTATAAAAAAACTACTATTATGTAGGAAATATTTTTATCTTTCTAATGAATATTTATAGTCAAAAATCTGACTTGTATAATCCCATATAAAAATTGTTTTAGTAACATAACTCATGTTTGTGTCATTTTTACTTTAACATTAAATAAAAAGTTATTTATGTCATTTCCCAACCAAAGTGGCTCCATGGGGTCCCCAATTTGACCCATGGATTTTCTTGGTTGGCCATGACACATCAAATGAGGGTAGGACATGTGTCAAGCTCATCTCATACTATTAAAACATTATTTTTACCTTAAACTACACTAATTACCACTAATCGCGATTAAAAACATAAAAGTTACTATTCACCAAAAAAATTATTTTAATCCCATTGAACCACATTTTACTTCTTAATGACAACCATGTATGTCGGATTTTTGAAATTCAAAACACAATGATGGAAAAATTTCATTTAAACGGAAAAATCAGTTTTTATAAGTACCACTTAGTGGTTTCACTATTCATCAAAAATTGAAGTTTTTCAGAAAATTACCAAAAATTCACCCTTAGCTATATTTGATATTCCAAATTCAAAAATGATGTCTATTTTACAAAATTCAAATCATATAATTTACATTAATTAATTTAATAATTAATTCCCGTTGTCATGACAAATAGCGGGTTTTTTTGAAACAATAAGTATCAAAAGATTATCACTAGTTTAAGTCCAATTTCAAAGTGAAATTGATTCCAATGACCACCATTGGATTAAATGGTAAAAATATATTCTAATTTCACTTCAAAACCAATTCAAAAGATAATCTAATCATATAAATAAATTAGATTAAAAAGCATTTTTGATGTAAAATGCAGTATTTTTCACTATTCATTAAAAAATGAACATTGTCAGAAAAATACCAAAAATTTATCCAATGTAAAATTCAATGTCCCAATCATAATGAATATGTTTATTTTGACAAATATAGATTATAAAATTGTCAAAATATTGATTTAAAAAGGGTTTTCCATCAAAAGGCAGTAAAACAATCTTTTAAGAATATTAGTGTATTCCATGCTTAAGATTGGATTTATTTTCATTTTAAGCCTCTAAAACACTATCTAATTCATTAATAGACATATATAAAAATATCTATTATTCATTACTTACTTGGGATGTTACACAAAACCTCCAGAATCATGTTTTGAGTCCTGATTTTAAAAATAACTGAGATATTAAATCAAAAATTCAAAAAAAACATCTTGAATTTTATAAGCTCATACAAACACAGGATCTTACAAGTTCACTCAGGCGCATCATTCCATTCAATGGGAGAGAAGAGATGCATGTTTCTAGAAGTTTTGAGAAAAAATATTTGGTTAATGATAAATTTACGAAGATTTTTAGAAAAGGATATGTAAATTTCCACATGAATAATGGTGGATTCCTGATGTTTAGAGAAGTTAGACATATCCTGAGGCTGTGAAAGTACTTTATTTATGTTGGGAAACATGATGAAGTAGGCTATGGAACTACCTTTCATAACCCCCTCCCCCTAGAGGTTCCTATCTTGGGCAAGAAATTAATGGAGATAGATAATGATCTCAAAGACCCATATTCAGTAGGCCTCGGGTTGGAGACTAACACTAAGGGAATAAAAATCTTACATATGGAAGAAATCTCCCACAATAATGGATATTGGATCAGGATATAGGATATCAACCACCAAAAAATTCCATAACAAAAAAATAAAATATTAAGTTATCTATCCCATAATTCATGAAAAAAACATGGTGAATAAAAATAGAATACTCTGAGTAAATTAACAATAGTCAATCCTATGGTAGCGACTCAACAGTATATCTAATATCCAAGTTAATAATTCCCAACTTAGTCCTAAAAGTAGTCCTAGGAAACTAAAAATAATTTTCATATATGTTGGGTGAGAGTAACATGTATACTCGACAAGATCATACCCAAATACTTTTTTCACATTCGATAAGAGCATACTAATGCACCAGTGAACAAACAGCCGAACCAACAAGCACCAAAATAGGTCATCTATCCAATCCCATCCTCACCATGGAACTCTCACCAAATAACGCATCCCTATATAATAATATATCATTGAAAGAATAGAAACATAGTTCCCTATTGTCTCTTCCCTAATAATTTTCTGCTCTCTCACCCCAACATCAAACGTCTTGTGCTTCCATCCATTATATACATATCGTATCATATAACCATCCATCTCTGATGTGGTTTAGGATGAATACCTAACTAACCCACCCTCAAATGTTCTAGAATCTTGTTATAGAATCAGTAACTATTCCCTAATCACAACCCCATCCCATCATCACATATTAAATCTATAGTAGTAGGGTATCTTGTGTTGGATTTGGTGGCCTAGAACCAACTACTTTGTACTTTATTCATTAATAAATACTTTATCATATCTTGATTGTTCTTCTATGTGAAAATTCATGTGATAATGTCCTAAGGATAGTTATTGCATTAAAGGTTCATAGTGGATCCCTACTATGATGAGAAGTCGGAAGTGCCATAACACTGTTCTTGAATATATGTTCTATGGCCGAATGATGTTATTTGAGGGACACAAATAATACATGCCATTAGGGGTGAGGACTCATAAAACTTTGAGTCACCTTCTCCAATTTTGCGCCCTTGGTAATATCCAGGAGGATATTATGAGAATGAGACCCACCAGTAGGAAATCCACATTTCATAGTGTCATTGGATGTTCCTATCTTCGGATGTGTGTATTGGTCCATAGAATTTATGATTATTATTAATGGGTATTACAACTTGCGCACTTAGATGTATTGACGAAAACTATGACGACACACTATTCGTAGTGAGGTAGCATACGTTGGGTGCGTCAGGAGTGATACTACAATAATATATAATGTGAGAAATGATTTATCCCTTCTGTTCCATAATGGAATTATATATCTCAAGCCCTTTAATGTAATTGATATAGCCTAAATAAATCCATGGCCATCGTGATGAATGGGAAAGTTCAATTCTGGAAAGTCAAAGAAGAATAATCAAGCACATGGGTTTATGCCACTAGCATGCAACCCGCTTGATTCAAGATATCGAGACAAAGGGATTATATTACACGGTAAGCATTTGTAGGAGGTGACACGTCATTGCGGCGTTAACATCTTTCTATATGGGTGCCTTGGTGTGTTGTTAGATGCTAACCTTGGACTTTAGGTAGGCTTCATCTAACGATACTAAGAAAGAGGCCAAGAGGGTTACACACTAAGTGTGTCCAAGTATCTCAGTTAAATATTAATTTAACAAGTTAAATAAAGATTATTCCCGATTGTGGTTTAATAATTATTTAAGGATGGTTGATCACATTTATTTTGACACTACTTATTCGAGAGAATATATTGTGGGTGAAATAATATATTTATTATCAAATAATGTAGTGATATTTATTTTATAAATACATAGCCATTATTCAAGGTCTAATAAATGTGGTGGAGGAAATAAAAAATAGAAAAATAAAAGTACACGACGTGTATATTAAGTATACACGCCGTGTATTTTTTTTGGGAATTTATGAGAAATAATATTATTTATTTAATTAAATAATATTAGGTGTAATTATCTGGGCACATGTTAAGTAATAATAATAGTCAACTATTATTATTAGATATGGGGTATTACTAAGAATTAAATGAAATGAATAAATGATTTCGGGTAATTAATTCATTTTATTATTCAATGTAATTAAAAATACCAATTATATATTTCTCATTAGCCTAGCCATTTTTTGTGTAGTTGTGCACAATGGATTTGAAAAAGCACTCAAGCCAAGAGAGAATTCCTTTTTTACCAAGAATGCTCTCAAGCTACGAGAGAGAGATCCACCTCCACCGAATCAAGGCGATCGAAGGCAGACATCGCAAGTGAAGGATATTCCGCGCTAACACCCGAAGATCATTTCGGCGACATCCAGAGATACATGGGTCATGTGTGGATCACCGCTAGAGGAATATTACACTTGGATTCTATGATGCAATGACGGATCACATCGGATCATGACCGGAAACATCAACGAAGAAATAATTCTATCAAGGTAATTCTTGTAAATTAATTAAATTAATTATAACCAACATATGATTATCCTATCTATGGTTCCATGACTCCCCTCTTTTCTTCGTTCTTCGTTCTATTTCAAAGATCCGGATTTTTATTATCATGATGGATCTCGGATTGATCGTTGTTAACACTAAAATTAAAGTTGGTTACACCCACCAACGCGCTTCCGCTGCACCCGAAACCTGCATCATGAACATGAAGAACATAAACCTCGTGAACTCCTCCTTTAAGGAATATCCCCCACCACACATTACATCCTCATAACAATGAAATAGTCTCCAACACCAATTCACCATCACTAGGTGATCTCCAACAAAAACTATTCATCACTGGGTGATCCCTAACACCAAACTTTCATCGATGGGTGATCTCCAATGCCAACCCATCATCATCACTATAATTGAAGGATGAGTGATAAAGATGGGGTATCCAGTTATCCATTTAACCACCATCCTATATGTGTGCGAAAATACCTAGAACCCAAAACATTTCATTGTTGGTAAGGTTATATAACTCAAGATTGATTTGAATAGAAATAAAATTAAAATACAATATTGATAGATATCACGCAACACTCAATCTAGGGGTTTACAAAAAGACCATCATTGTATCTCTCAATGTCACCATAACATCTCAAAACCTCTACCACTATCTATTTCCACCACTAATGGATCACACCATGAAATAGCCACAGACAAGCCACACAATTCAACTTTCAAATTACAAATTACACTATTTATTGAATTATTAGGTTTCCAATGACTCCCATGAAGGACTCCAGAACACCCTGAGAGGGGAAAGGTGAATCAAGGTATCAAATTTTTCTTTTAAAAGTTGTTTATTTTGTTCCCAAGTTGGTAGGAACTTGTTAAATATGTCAAACAAATGAAAGTAGGGAGATGACACAACACTTTTACTTGGTTCCCCGCAAAGGGCTGCGTCTAAGGAGAATACGCCAAAAGTGTGTCGGTCGTACCTAAATCCACTAATCTTAACCAGTTGTGGAGTACAAGAGTTTGGTCATAGTCACTCTGTGTCAAGCACACTGCCCTTACAAAAGTCTAGGGATGGCTTACTACTTCCCTCGGAACACTTCTGTAAACTCCCCCTAGCTCACTACTATGAGAGAAGTCAAACTCGGTTTATTGACTTAAAGGTCACTTCAATAGATTGGTATTGAAGTCTTTGTATCTATCTAACACGAGACACTACTTGCATCAAATACCTGAGTAGATGCTCACTGAAGGCCTTGACCAATCAACATTGATCCTCAAAACAGCCCTTCACAAAGCCCCTTCGCAAAGCTCAACCCTTCACAAAGCACACCACCTCACAGAACACACTGCTTCGCAGAACACACTGCTTCACAGATCACACTACATCGGAAAGCTCTTCCCTTTATAGAGCTCTGGCCTTCATAGAGAAAACACTTCTCAAAGAACAGATGCCTTTGAAGAACCCTCTTTCTTCACGAAGCACACTTCCTTTGTGGAACACATTACTTCGCAAAGCTCGCTGAGCCAATGCAGAACACCCCATCTTTGTGAAGCACTCAACACTTAGAACTATTGACTTCAGTCAAGACTAGAATAGTGTTTTCTCAAATATTAATATCTCTTTGAAACCTTGATTCACATAGCACCCCTTTCTTCGTGAAATTAGAGCGATTCTGGATTTTCCTTTTTTTAAGTTCTTGCCGAATGAAGAGGGGTGGACTCTTATTTATAGGCGCAGTCAAATGCAGAGCTCCGCTTCTTCTGGCGCGATTCCCAGATCAGTAAAAATCGTCTATGCAGTGCATCTTCCCTTCTCAAAGCACCATTGGAATTTTTCATTGTCGCAATGCTCTCCATCAAACACTTCGCGCTACCAATGCAATTCTCCCTCATAATGCTCTTCACCTCTTCCATTCGCGAAGCACATTGTAATCACAGTGCTCACCATCAACTTTCTTCATGTCTTCGCAAAACACACTTTATGAATCCCATCTCTGTGAAACTCATGCCTTTTCTATATTATCATGAGAGCTTCAAGACAAACCACTTTTCAAAATGCTTTCCATTCCCCAAATTTTGGCCCCAAAAAATTTAGCAAACACTGGGAAACGATGCCACCTTCAATCCTAATTTCAGCTTGAACTGTATGATCCATTTCCTTGCAATATTTGAACTTCCAATGAGTATTGAGAACAAACACAAACCATACTCCATTTCCTACATAAAATAGTCATGGTTCCAACATACCATTTACTAATCCATTCTATTTCACATTAATATAAACCATTTATTTATCATTCAGTTCATTTGATCCAATTACCACACATTAATTTCCGCACATTGTTGATTAAATCTAGCCCATGATATTTTAGTTTCAGCAATTCAAAATAATTTTATGGACAACTGAGAAACTAATATAACCATAATACAACACAACTCATCCATCCCATGTCAACCAACATCGTATCACAATATATTTCAATCCATCATCACAACCTAACAATCTCATCTCAACAACTGCACAATTATAACCTCATAAATCAACTATTTCACATCACCCCCCATCACTTCCCATGCTAAATAGACATATACTTACTAACATGACAGTCTGTATTGAACTTGGTCACCACTATCCCATTAAAATCCTCAAAATATCCACAAACAATGCATAATACGACATAGAAATCACACAATCCCTTATATTCAAATTCAGCTTCTATAAGAATTACATTTTACATTAATTTAATATATTTCATTATATTACTTTATCTCTTTCAGGGATATTCTCATATAATTATGCGATTTCACAAGAAACTAGTTCATTAGCCCTATATAAGTTCTTTATCCATTTATGCATGGTGAGTTCAATCAATTAATGCAACATGGGTTTCCCAATCACATCAATCACAATATAAAGAAGTCTCTCAACAATTGTGATTTTGAATAAGATAATGAACATGTATGACCTTTAAGAAATATTAAAAAACAAGTAAAATCATATGATAATTCTATTCCCTATAAATTTTAGAACAATATAACTATTTATCTGATTATTTCCAATTTGTCTATACACCCAAAGGAAGATAAGAGCATGAAATTTCCATAGATGCACAAAAAAGGAGAGAATGAGGATCCCCAAATGTGATTGAAGCTTCAAAGTGAACCATGCTTCTAATGGAAGAATCAAATGATCAAACATCACCATGATTAAAGGGAAACCCACCAAAACCTAACTGCCACATCCCATCACCAAACCATACTTATAACTTGACATAAAATTGGTGTTTTACTATAATGAACATCCAAACAAGAGGGAGGTATGAAAGAAAGTAAATGCGAGAAGTAGGTACCTTAAATCATAGGCACTCGATCCTTCACAATACAAGAGGTTAGAACCCTCAAGAGAGATGATCAAAGGGTGATAAGGGATTTGGAATCATCTAATGTTCAAAGGAGAATAAAGGATATTAAAATAAATGTTTTTGGGCATTTTATTTATATAGTAATCTGAAATGTCCTTTCTACGACATGGATACAACCTATTAGACCATAGTATCCCTTGGTCAAATTAGATATGAATCTCTCATGACTATTTCCTCCATTTTTCATGTGTTTTAGTTCTATTTTTACCATTACCAAAATGTATTCCAATGTATGTTGGATCCTCTGACTCCCACCACAACTAGCCATTACGACATGGCATAAAAACCTTGGTCATTTTCTCCTCACCAGACATAGGACCATGGAAAGGTGATCTATAGCTCCACATGTTCGCATGTGGTCCCTTATAACACCATTCCCATCATCATTTAATTTATTGAGTGTTTCCTATGGCCCATGTTGCACAAGATGACCACCCAAGAACCATTCCCAACAAAACATAAAATTGGGCCACTTCTCTCATTGTGGCACATCCTAACCCCAAACAGCTATCCCCATGGATAACCACCAAGAACCTAAGGCCAAAACAGTAGGTACCATGGTTTGGTGGACCTATAAATAGCCAAAAATATTCTATATCCTTAAAATCACCTATAAACTCTCTCTTCAACCCACCAAGACATTGAAAATTGTAAAGGAATAGTTTTTAGGAATCTAAGTGCTCACATTAGATACCTATCAAACAATTCAAATCCTCAAGAATCAATTAAATATTGTAGACTAAGGGGTAATGGGAGATATTTTAATAATAATTACATGAGATACCTCTCAAAGATCTTGGAACATAAGAAGTTCAACCGCCAACCAAGCATAACCAGTGATAGGAAAAATGGAACATTTTATGAAATAGAAAAAACAAAGTGTTACATCACCCAAGGAAAACAAAACAAAACAAAATCTCAAAACAAATTGGGATAGTGATCATGACTCTATTTATCTCATTCATAGGTTCTCTCCTCCAAGCCACCATACCTTCATAGCATGTGAACCAAATGGATAACTCACCCATGTAGCACCTTCTCTCGATAGTCCTGCATCTAAACAGGTCACTCCATAAATGTGGATTAATCCTCAATATCCAACTCTCCACAGCAAAAAACATGGGAATCATTAAAAGATGCCGATGGATTTTATATATGTGGAAGAAATCATGGAAAATATCCATCCATGGTGGTAGGGCCAACCAATACGCCATCGAGACAATTTTCCCCAACACCTTGAATGTTCTGAAGAAATAGGGAGAAATATTACACCTCTAGTCAAATATATGTTTCTCCAAATGTGGATACACCCTCAAGAACCCTTAGTATTCAACCTAAAACTCCAAGGTCATCCTCCAATAATCATCATCGGATTTATAGTGATATTGTGTTACCTTCATTAATTATCAAACCATATGGATCTTCTTTGTCATGCTCAACACCACATCAAGAACAAGGACTACCGACTCCCAAACCTTAGTCTAGCACAACATAGAATAACACAGTCATCCATAAAACTCCTCAAATAGTTTCATGACTATATATAAGTGATATCTATTATTATAGGAAAACTCAACCAAGGTTAAGTGCTTCACCCACAATCCATAGAAATATAATAAACGTGTATACAGAATATTATCTAGCATCTGGATGGTTTTTGGATATACTTTATAGAATTTATTAAATATATTTTGGACTATTGTGATGCCATAATAAACATTGTATATTTATACCATATTTACTTTTTTACCCAAAATTTTTACTGTCTTAGAAAATTATGAAAAATTCACCATTTGTTAGTTTTGATGTGATGAGCACTTAGAGTGGAGCCTAAGTGGTAAACCCTATAATTCTATATCCAAAAATTATAGGGTTCAAATCCTACCAAGCCCCTTGGGAGATTTATGATGTAGGCACTAACGCATGCACTGACATATGGGGCAGTGATGCAGGCATGATATGGGAAGGTAGTGATGTGGGCATGAAGAAATAACAGGGTGAAGAACCATGTACGTCATGATACAAGTAGGGTATTTGGGCCACCAAATAAATGGTCCTTAAATCCATCCAATACTAGGACTACAGGCTATATACTAAATAAAAAATGGCTTGATGGGTAGGTTATCCCATGGGGGGCTATGAGCTACCTATCTATCATGTGCGTGTGTGGTTTGTGTGTGTGTTTAGTTATAATTGTGCCCCGAAATAACCTAATATAAAATTTGGATGGGATGATTTCAAAAATAATATTTATTTTACCAAAATAATTTACTAAATATGATAATTTACACTTTTAAATAAAAATACTTATTTACTGGAAAATACTAGTTTTTATTACACTAACAACTTTCTAGCCTTTATAAAATTACATGGGACTCCATTAAATTATATTATCATCTATATAAAAATAAATTTAATTTAATAATAATATTTAATAAAAATATCATTTATTTCAAAATTATTGAATTTATCAAAAAGATGTTTCAATTGAAACTATATATTTCTCAAAAATAAAATTTTGGTTTCTTCATACCAAAATATAGTTTTTATTAAAAACATTATATAATAATGTGTATATATATAATAACAATTAAAAGGGATGAATATAAATATTAATTTATTAAAAATAAAATATAAAAATTCATACAACTATGTTCAAGATACATAACCTCTTATTACACCACGATACGCCCTTAGGGTAAGGTGTATGATGATAGTACTTTATTAGGGTGGTTCTAAGAACATGGTTTGGGTGGTGATCTATATAAGATTAAACTTATCCCATAAACAGTTATGCTCAAGTTTCACTTATTGAATCTCAGCTTGGGATTCATCAAGGAAAACTCTTTGTGATGTTATCTCCCTCAGATGCTCTGAAAAATGGTATTCATAAGGTATGATCCTACTGTTTAAGGACATCACTTATTCTTTCTATATTAGTTAGATATTATTATAAAACTTAATATATACTAATCTTAGTGGTCACTATTGAATGGTTATATTATCATTTTTTATGATGGTTAATGTTTTTTTAATTCTAATAGGATATATTTTATAATGGTCCAAAATAATCAATGTAGGTCATATGTTTTCTAAAACTACATTACTTAATAAATCATTTATTAATTAAAATTGTAATTTCATTAATAAAATTGTGTGTCTTTACATTCTTCCCCCACTCAAAAAATGCACACTTGAAATTTTATTTCATGCACTAAAATAGATGAAGGTATTTTTGTTTCATCACACCTTTCATTTCTTGTATTGCATCCTCAAACTTTTGTTTTTGCTATAATGCTTTGACTAGGTGAGTTTTCTTGTTTCATAGAACTTTGTATATAGGATCTATAATCTTCATCAATTTCTCCTTATATGAAATATAATTCTTAAAATGTGTCACCTTTGGATTCAATACAAGTGATTGGTTTGATATATATTTCCTTAAGAGAGATACATAGAACACATCATTTACTTGATATAGGTTAGGAGGGAGGGCTATTTGATAGGCCACATATATATTGCAATCCAGGATCTAATAGGGGATAATGTATCAAAGAATAATTTTTCCCTTCTTCCCAATCCTCCAGAAATTCTTCCATAGTGATATTTGAAAGAACACCTTATCTCTGAACTCAAACTCTAGGTCTTATAAATGATTGCATATGTCTCTTTTATATCAAAATTGAATGGATTTCACATAACACAAAATGGTATAAACCATATTTGTCAAATTTTGGTTAATATCAAGTCCCATTATCTTATGATCTCCAACTTTAACCCAATATATTGTAGTACAACACCTATTCCCATACAGAGCCTCATAAGGTTCTATTTGAATGATATAATGGAAAATGTTGTTTTATGAGAACTCAGCAAGGGAAAAGTGTTGATTCAAACATCCCTATAAAACCATTGACAAATATATTAGTATATCCTCTAGTGTTTTAATGGTTCTCTTAGACTAACCATCCATCTAAGGGTGATAAACAGTAGTGAAAATCAGCTTTGTATCCAATGCTTACTGAAGCCTTCTCTAAAACCTTAAGGTAAACCTTGAATCTCAATCAGATATAAGGGAGAGTGGTAATCTATGTAGTCTTACCACTTCTATTATGTATATATTGATAATTTGGTCCAGATAGAAATCTTCATTGATATAAATAAAATGTGTAGAATTAGTAATGTGGTCGACTACCACCCAAATGGTGTAATTTCCTTTAGATATCCTAGGGAGACCTACGATGAAATACATGGTTCTTTTTTACAACTTTGATGCCGGTATGGGAATATTTTTCATCATACCCTTATAATTTGGTCCCTCATCCTTGAATTATTAGCATTTTAAGCATCAAGACACAAATTCTACAATCTCTCTCTACATTTTATCCAACAAAAATATTTTCTTCACATCTATATTAATCTTAGTACTTCCTGGATGACTAGCGAAGTATGATCTTTTAACATCAACCAAAAGTTCCCTCTTCAGTTCTGGTTTTGATGGGACACATATCTAGGTTCCAAACCTTATATCTCTATATTTAGAAAAGTTGAACTACATAATATTTACTAAATTTTTCAATATCTAATTATTACCTTTTTTGTCCTCCTTCATTCTCTCAATAATAGATAGTTGAGAATTTATTTGATCATGTTATGATAAAGTCCCTTTTATGATTCTCATTTATATCTTTTGCATGTCTAAAAATATTGGATACCTTTCAATATTCATCATGGGTAAGGTTGTGAGATCCTTTCTAATCATAGAATCATCCACTTTATTCATATTCTTTAAATTTTAATGGATTGAAAAATCATAATCATTGATCAGTTATAACTACCTTCATTGGAACATATTGTGTTCCTTTTGTGGGAATATACACTTATGGATTTTATGATCTATATATATGTAAAACTTTTCTATATATAGATAATGTCACTAAATATTCAAATTGGATATAACATAATCCAATTCTAGATCATGTTTCTTGAAGTTATACTCATGGATATTTAATTACTGGGATTCATAAAATATCACATTTTCATCTTGAATGAGTACACAACCCAAGCCTTTTTTTGATTCATTACTATAGATCATAAATCCTTCCACACTGGTGGGTAATATGAGCACAAGTATATTGATTAAATTATTCTTTTTAACTCTTTCAAACACTCCTCATATTTATCAGTCTAGATAAACTTCACTCCCTTCCAAGTTAACATGTCCAGTGGGATTAAAATTCATGAGAAGTTTGTTAGAAATTTATTATATTACCCAAATAATTCGAGAAAACTATAGATCTCCATCATATATGTTGGTATGGTATATCCTTAAATTTCCTCTATATTTCAAGGATCCATATATATCCCTTTTATGGTGAAAACATTCTCTAGTAATGTTACTTTCTCCGTACAAAACTCACATTTATTATACTTTGTATAAAACTTCCCCTTTCACAAGGTATTTAGTACATTATTCAAATTCTCCTCATGTTCCTCAAGTATTCTGTATTAGACAAGAATATAATGATTAAATACTACCAAAATTTTATTAAAGGTAATCCCTAAAGAATCTATTCATTAAGTCCATAAAGATAGTTGGAGCTTTGGTGATTCCAAATGGTGTCACTATGTACTCATACTGCCTATACCTTGTAAAAAAATTAATCTTATGGAAATACTCCTTCACCTTTATTTTATAATCTCTTAACCAAATATACATATTAGATAAGTATTGGGAACCACATAGTTTGATCAAACAAGTTATAAATCTATGGTAGAGGATACTTTTTATTTATCATGATCTTATTGAGCTTGTGATAATCAATGCAGAGGCACATTGACTCATCCTTCTTATTGATAGAAATGATCAATTCACCACATGGTGAAGAATTTGGGTGTATAAATACTTTATATAGAATCTCTGTAAGTTGTTTCTTCAGATCCTTGAGTTCAAAAGTGTGTATTATATATGGGGTCTTGGATATTATAAAATATTTGGGTATAAGTTTGATTGAGAACTCAACCTATTGGTTAAGAGTAAAACCAATAAATTCTTTAGGTAACATATCAATATATTCTATTACAATGGGTATATCATTAAGTATGATATTTTCCATAGTCTTAGTTATTTTAGATGGATATAATTGATAATAATTCAATAATATCCACGATTAAGATGATGATTCCAATGAAGATGCATCCTTCTCCATACACATTTAAAGAATCGGAGAGGGATTTGTGATACAGAGGGTAATTTCCTTCTCTTGGAAATTTATATTGGATCTATACATGTAAAGTAAATACATAACTAGAATAGAATAAAATCTTGATAAAGGGAGTATCCCCTAGTTCATTGATAATTTTAGCCTGAAAATATTTATGGGTGAGAAATTATATTCTTGGGATGAAATAATTGACCCATTTTCCATTTTCACTAATAAATTGACTCCCATGTTTTGAGGTGGTGTTTTAATAGTTCTAATAAAAAAGTGTGATATAAAAGAATTCATATCCCCATAGTCATATACAACATTTTAAGTTCATTAATGGACAATAATCCTACCTTTTATTATTTCAATTCATGTTATAATTATTTAATTTATCCAAAATAAACATAGGGATGAGAATTTTCAAACTATTAAACATAAAAAAGAAAAGTTTGAACATTAACGGGATAACCCATAAATGAAATATATTCCATAACCTATGAATTTATAGGTTTTAATATAAGTTATCCATCATCTATTTCCTAGAATTAAATTTCATAAACATTTTTTGTTTCCTTCATAATGGTTCAAAAAGATCTTGTAAATTTACCAAATCATATCCCTAAAGAGTGTCAAACTAAGTGTCCCACAAGGAAGCTTTTTCATGCACTATGTATAGGTTGAGTTGGTACCTAATAATCCATTTTGAGGTTATTACCACAAGCTACATCTATACCAAATCCACATCCACATGTAGTATCCAAGTAAGGATTTTATTTCTTGGAAATCACTTGCTCTATACTTTAACAAAATTTAGGGATTCTTTTCTATTTTTAGTCTTATCCATATGGTTCTGACTAGGTTTTCTAATCATTGCCCCCAAAAATAACTAAACCCAAATCTGATACCAACTATGACAGGCCATATCTTTTATATACTTTATTTAAGGATTTATTACATAAAGATACACATAACATAACACCAAAAGATCAAGAGGCCAATTTTATTTGGGTAATTATATATATATTAAAATAACTTGAACTAGGGATACAATGAGAATATTTAGAAACTCCAAAACATGCCCTTAAATTCCATTGATCTTCTAATACAGTATGGGATAACCTAGGGATGTACATAAGAAAGGGGTGAGATATAAATCCCAGTAAGAGAATAATCAATGAAAGGTATAAAGTAAAGTAGTACATGTGATTCAAGAGGCATACCAGAAAGGTGAGAATAATAATCATAAACATTGAAGCATGGAATAAGATGATGACATCAGGGCATCATAGGAATGTGGAGACAATAAAAAAACATGACATTATAAGCATAAGTTGAGATTAACCACTGAGAAATCAAAACATAGTGCTCTTAGTCTAATCTCTAATACAACATATATGGTATCTTATTAGATAAAAACATTACCCAATGCATTATAGGGATATATAATTTTAGGTGCACCCATTACATTTATATCATGTGCATGAAATTGTGTGTTATATATATCATACAACATAATAATGTCTTTCAACACTTTTAATCCCATGATTAATAAGTGTAGGTTATATACATGGAAGTTTCAAATCAAATAAGGATGGGTACATCTAAGTGAATACCCATGACTGTAGATAGGGATGGGTATTCGTAACATAAAATTTTGTCATGGAAAAATCATATAATAAGCATAGATAGTGTACATAAAGGTTCATGGAAGGGTTTAATGGGAGTGAAAGGTAGTCTATAATTACTTGGGAATCATAAGTCTGGTAAAGGGATGTGTAAAAACTAATTACAACATAAAAAATTAAATCAAAAGGGTTAGTACGAATAAATTATTTGAATAAAATAGAAGAGGATAGAATCCATTACTTCAACATAGTAAATTATTAGGTAAATGTTCTAATGGGATAAATAATATATCATTATCAAAAAATAAATTAGATAGTAAATTTATATTTATAAACACATGAAAATATAATCAATTGATATCCAAAAGGATAAATATCAAGGAAGTACTTGAATAAAGAGGACAATTAAGAGAATCCCTACCCTGAGAGGGTGCTTCTGAAATCTTGGGAGTATCTTCATAAGATATTGAAAACCCCTTGAGAGGGATTTAGATAGGTATAGGGAATGTAACTTTATGATAAATGTGTTTTGAGTGAATAGAAATGGGAGGCTGGGTGTGTATTTATAAAAAAGGAGGGGGGAATTCTTTATTAATTTCAAAAATTATGTTTTGGACTCTAAGTGATAAAATAATCAAAACCATAGACCTCATAGTTTCTTCTCACTATTTCTTCCAAAGAAAAGTAAATTTAAATACTTTATTAGGTTATGAACCTAAATACTTAAAATAATATCATTCATGATGTTGATGAGAGTCATTTTCATAAATAATTCTTTTTAAAACCTTAAAATGTAATATAAGTGTTAGAGGATTTATTATAGGTTTGGAAAATTAATAAAATAACTTCAAAAATACATTATTTTCAAGGTAAAATATATTTTTGGTCATGTATTCCCTTTATATAATTTATTACATCACTTTTGGGCTATTATTATATCAGAATACAAGTTGTATATTTATACTACATTTAATTTTTTACCTAAAAATTTGACTTTCTCGAGAAATTATAAAAAAAATCATCATTAGCTAATTTTGACTCACTAATTTCAAAAATAATATTTTTTTTACCAAAATAATTTTTTAAATATAAGGATTTACACTATTAAATAAAAATACTTATTTACAATAAAATACTATTTTTTAAAAAACTAATAAATTTTTTGACACTTATAAAAATTATCGGGTACTTCATCAAATTATATTATCAGATATATTTAAAAAATATTATTTAATAATAATATTTCATGAAAATATAATTTACTTAAAAAAATCCTGAATTTACCAAATAGAGTTTTTTAATTGAAACTATATATTTACCAAAAATATAATTTTGGTTTCTTCATATCAAAATCTAGTTTTTATTTGACTCATTATATAATCATGTATATATCTAAAGTAACAATGAAAAGGGATAAATATAATCATTATTTTAATAAAAATAAAATATAAAAATACATACTAATAGGGTTTAGATACATAAATCCTTATTACACTATCATCCACCCAAAGGGTAAGGTGTGTGATGGTTTTACTTTCTTAGCATGGTTCGAAAAACATAGTTTTGGAAATGATCTCTATAAGCTTAAACTTCTACTATAAATAATTTCCCTCAAGTTTGAGTTGTTTAATCTTAGCTTGAGCTTGGTCATGTTCAAATCCCAATGATTTCATCTCCCTCATAATCTTAGATAAATGGTCTTCATAGGGTACGGTCCTACAGGTTGAGGTCATCGTTTCTTCTGTCTGTGTCAATTATATATTATTATAACCCTTAATATATACTAATCTTAATGGTCACTATAAAATAGATATATTATCAATGGTTATGATGCTAAATTATTTTTTAATTATAATAGAAATTATTTTATAATGGTTGAAAATAACCAATGTGGTGCATTTTTTTCTATAACTGAATTACTTAATAAGGGATTTATCCATTCAAAAGGGAATTTATTTTATAAAATTTTGGTTCATCATAGCTCGGATTTCACTGGCTAACAAACCAAACATCGTTCCACAAACTCTGCCACTAAAAATGTCATCATTGGCTAAAAAAATTTCCTCCTCGGGTTATAATGCATCATAAACACACCCAGATGTACTGCCAAGAGTGATCTATGAAACTTACAGAGGAATCCATCATGCATATCTAATGAAATTTAAAACCCTCCCTAAAACATTATTCAATTCTGACTATCCTAGGACCACCCCTCTAGAGAATCACCATAAACAACACAGTTTTCCATCACCGCCACCTATGATTCTTCCCATTGTGACTCCTCCACTTTCTGCGTCAAAGATGATTCCATAGTCATCTGATAAATATGACACCAACCAATGACTACTTCTACACCAAGATGCATTATTGCAATCTCTTTCATCCCTTTCCAAGAATCACCTTACTCCTGAACAACATCTCCTTATAATATTATACTCATTGAATCATCCATGATGTTTTCTTTCCTTGGGGTATAGGATATTAGGAAATCATAATCCTAGAGAAACTCCATCCACTTCCATCTACAAAGATTTATATATCACTGAGATAATATGTACCCCAGACTCTTATGATCCATGAATACCATAAAGTGCTCGCTGTTGTGGTAATGTTACCACAACTTCAGTGCAAACACAGCTATCATCAATTATATATATCGGGTGGTATAGTTATAATCATGGGGATATAACTACCTAGACCTATTAGAGATCACCACCCCTTACTATATCAAGATGAATCCAAAGACCAAATGGTAAGTATCACAAAATAACTTAAACATCGCCCCCTCATTAGGGAACCGAAGCACTATAGCTTTGATCAGCCTCTTATTTAGGTAGTCTAAGGCTTCCTGACATTTGTCAGTCTAGATTAAATCTTGGTCCTTATTCATAGATGTCAACAAGGCTATAATCTGAGAAAATTTAAACAAAAACCTCTAATAATAACCCACAAATCTAAGAATGTTTTGAACCTCCACCACAATATTAGGTGCTACCCAAGAAACAATTACATATTCCTTTAATGGTTCCACAACCACAATATATTGGTAGACCACATGCCCAATAAAATGCAATTCCCACATCTCAAATTTTTACTTGGAGATATTTCCAAATATTTTTTGGTAAGAAATTAATTTCAATACAACTCAAAGATGTTTGTAAAGCTCAACCTCTGGTCTTGAGTATATAAGAATATCTTCAATGAACATGACTACAAACTGGTCTAGGAACTCATGAAATTTAGATTTTATGAGTACCATGAACATATCTAGTGTGTTAGTGACACCAAACTACATTACTATGAACTTGAAGTGTCCATATCATCACTGAAAGAACTTTTATGGGATATCCTCATATTTTACCTTCATCTGATGATATCCAGACTGTAGGTCAATCTTCAAAAATTGGTTGACTCCCTTCAACTATTTAACAGGTAATATATCCTTGAAAAAAGGGTAATGGTTCTTGACTGTTACTTAGATCAACCTCTGATAGTCTATTCACAACCATAGACTACCATACACTTTCATAAAAAAAACACTAAATAACCCCAAGGGGACACACTAGGTATGATGAAAACCTCATACATTAGATCATCTATATGAATCATTAACTCCTAAAACTCATAAAGTTCAATCTAATAATAATCCATTTAAATTAGAGAGACATTGTGCTATAATTCTATCCCAAAATCAACATCATATTAACGGGGTAGTGTTACAACCTCCTTAGGAAAAATATCCTGAAATTCTTTGACAACCCTGGGAGCTGCCACTATCTATATTGTCTATTGGCTTCACTAAAAATACTTTCATCAATAAAATAAGGAGATTCACGCAAATATTTCCCATTTTATATCTCTGATCACCATTGAAACCCACTTTTTAGCCTTCTATAAGAGATAATTCATCCCTCCTTCGAAATTAATCAACATCTACATGCATATAATAAAACTAATATATTCAAAATATAACAATGTATAGATGTATCTACAATAAGAATAAGTCTTCCACTAACTAGTTCTTTCCTATCATCATTCAAAATTACTATAACACATTATAAAAAGAAAGTCTATCCTCTAGATGGTGTGTATAACAATAAAGGAATTGGAATATTCTCCATTTATGGTCCTAACACAAAGACCAAAGAAATAACAATAAAGGGGTGAAAAACTACAGAATACAAAAAGAAAAAAGTAAGTTAGATGAAAAAATTAGTCATAGCTCAAACAACATCTAGCCCTTGTAGCACTAGGAACTCTATATAATGAATCTTCATATACCTAGATCCTCTTCCTCATTTTTGATGTCCTCTAGGGTCTTTATCTAGTATGGGTCTCTAAGGATGAATATTTCTATAAGGATAACCCCTACTAGCTCAATCTCCCATTTGTTGAGTATAACCGTACTGACCCCGTAGTTGAACAAAATCTAGTGGCCCCTATTTTCATTTTAGCTAAATAGGGAATTAACCTCCCATTCCATATTGACCTCCTAGAGTGGTCGATCACTAAACCTTATGATAACCTTGACCCCAAAAAACATAAAACTCAAATGAGAAGCCCATGGTAGATGCTTTTAAAACACTAGACTAGAAAAATCATGAAATATACTACTATGATCGACTACTTATTGACCAGAACCTCGATCCCCTAAAATCCATGACCCGCTACCTAAATCTTTTCTCCTTAAGATACCTTGTTTACCTACCTATTAGGGATCTGATTCTTGATAGTGCATCCACTTGATCACACCCACTATATTCTTCACTTCTAAGTATATAAGAATAGTAAATGGGGTGATCTCATATTTGATCACAGATGGCATGCTCTAGATTACTCAATTAGAAAGTGATTGGGAGAAAAATGAAAAATCTCCTTAAACTTAATCATGAGATCTCACGCACTCAGGATCCCCCACTGAAGGAAGAGTAATTCCTACCTCTTTGCTACCTTCATCACTGCCAACAAGAACTCTAGAAGAGTATCCTTTTGAAATTCACTCCAAGAAACATATGCCTCATTCCAATCACTAAGATACAGCGTCCACCACTGATGCACTTCCCATAACATTTGATTAACCACCAATGGATCATAGAATTCAACTTAGTCTTGAATCAGACCAAAGATGATCTCAATCCCCTCTATCCAATTCTCTATCTCTAGATTGAAGATGTTCCACTCATACTTTCCTAGGATTTTCTACTGGAAAGAACACAAGTCCCTCTTCCATGCCCCATCCTCCTCTATCAAATCAACCCTATGACTATCAATTTGATTAGCTTACTAAACCTCCACTACCTGTACTATGTTTCAGTGATGACCAGAATCCATTCATGAAAACAAAAGGGTATCCCTAACCTAAAAGTAATAAATTTCAAGGTTTTTTAATTAAATTCATTTAATTTCTATAATTCTCCACATTAAATCATAATAACAAACAATCATGATGCATTTACCTCACCATAGTCTCTACACTACAAGAATAACTGCATAACTTGGTCATTAAATGAGCTCAGATTCCTTACATCAGATCATGGGACCCCAAAAATCTTATGTCCTAGATAGTATCCTTTGTTTATATCATCCACCAAGATCCACTGATACCATTTCCCTTTTAACCCATGAAATAATCATAAGTTCCTAACCACAATATTTACTCTATTTCTAATCTAAAACCTTTGATTCCACTCTGTCACCACCCCCTCCCCCTAGAGGTACCCATCCTTGATAGGTAATGAAGGGACATAAATAATGACCCATGTGTCCTACCTTTAGTGGTCCCCAGGTTGTAAACTATCACTAAGGGTATAAATTCTCACATATGGAAAGAATTTCCATCAATAATGAATATTGTATTGGGAGATATAATATCAACCACCAAACAAATCCATCATATAAAATTAAAATAGATAGTTAATTATCCCGCAATGCATGAAGAAAACTAGATGAATATAAATAGAAGTATCTGTATAGAGTACCAAAAGACAATTCAATAATAGAGACTCAACAATGGCTCAAATATCCAAGATAGTAATTCCCAACTCAGTCCTCAAAGTCCTCCTAGAAACCTAAAAAATAGTTATCTTATATGTAAGGTGAGCATAACATGTATACTCTACATGATCATACCCAAGGTCTATTGTTTAAATTTCAAAAGTGAATACTAATGTACCAATGGAAAAATAGAAAAACCAACAAGATCCTAAACAAGTTATCAATCCATTCCCAACCTCACCATGGCACTATCACCAAATAACTCATCCAAGTAAAATAATATAGCATTGAAAGAATGTAATCAATGCATTCTACAGCCACTTCCCTATTGATTTCCCACTCTCACACCCTAATTTCAAGCATATTATATTTTTATACCTTTTATGAATATCAAATCACATAACCATCCATCTCTAATGTTGGGCGGGATGCATCCATACCTACCCCACCCTCACAAGATCTATAATCCCTTGATATAATTAGTCACTATCCACATATCAAAACCTTATGACATCATCATATATTATATCTAGAGTAGTAGGATATCATGAACATGAAGAAAATCAATTATGTTCCCTCCTCCTATCATGAATGATGAACACCATATATCACATTCTCATCATCACTAGGAGATCTCCAACATTAACCTATCATTACTAGGTGATCTCCAACACCAATCCATCATCATTGCATGATCTCTAAGACCAACCTATCATTATTGTATGATCTCAAACACCAACCCATCATCATCACTACTACTGAAGGAAGGGTAGGGAAGAGGTTTTAGTCATCCATCCATTTCACCACCATCCTAGATTTTGTGGAAATCACATGAAACCCAAAACATTTGGGTATTGGAAAGGTTGTCCAACTTGGGTGGGGAACTTATAGAAATGAAATGAAAATACAATATTGATATATACCACACAACACACAACCTAGAGCTTCATAATAGGAGCACCAAAATGTCTCTCAAAATCACTAAAATGTCTCAAAACATTCTCCACTATCTTTCACCACCATTAATGCATCACACCAAACAACTGCAACACACAAGACACACAATTATACTTTCCAGTTACAAGTTACACCATTTACATAGTTATTATGTTTCCATGAACTCTCATTTACTATGACACTCCACTTCACATAAACACAACCCATTCATTTATCATTCAATTCATTTAAGAAAATTACCACACATCCCTTTCATACCATTCTTGTTTAAATACAGTTCATGATATTTCATTTGTAGTATTTAAAAATCATTCCATGGATAATTGTGAAACTAACATAACCACACAACACTTCAGCTCACACGCCCCATATCAACCAATGCCACATTGCAACATATTTCAATCCAACGCCATAACCCATCCATATCACCACAACAACCATATAAAAAATCTCATAAATCAATTTCTACACATCAACCCTCATCACTTCCCAGGCCAAACAGACATAGCCTCACTTCCACCACATTCCACATCAAACCAATCCACCACCATCACCACTAAAATCCCATAAGGTACACACACATCACATAATATAATGCTTCAAGCATACAATCCCTTAGCTTAAATTTCAACTTCCATAAGTATTACATTTTCAAATTCATTTAAGGGATTTCATCATATTACATCATTACTTCCATGGATATTCTCACACAATTCTATAATTTCAGGATCAAATGATTAATTTTCCATATATAAGTTCTTTATCCTTTTATGCATGGTGAGTTCAACAAAATCAACACAAAAAGGGTTTACAATCACACCAATCACAACACAAACAAGGATCCCAATGGCAATTATTTTCAAAAAGGAAACAAATATGGATAATCTTTAGTAATATCACAAAATAATTAAAAGAATATGATAACTCCCATACCATTCATTTTTAGATTAATATAGATATTTATCTAATTATTCCAACCCATACTCTCCACCCAAAGGAATAAAAAAGAATGAAATTTATACAAATTCACATAAAAGGAGATAATGAGGATCCCCTACCTATATTGGAGTTTGAAATGGATTAATGATCTCAAAGAAAGATTCAAGGGATAAAAGTTCACCAAGATCAAAGGGAAAATCACTGAAAACTAACCACAACAACTCATCGCCAATCCACACTCAAAACTAAGCCCAAAATAGGGGGTTTTAACAATAAAAATTTAGGTAAGAGAGAATAATGAAAGATAAAAAATGAAAGAAGGGAGTTACTTAAATCATCATTACTTTATACTCTACAATATAAGATGTTAAAACCGTAAAAAAAGATGGTCAAAGGGTCCAAGTGGGATCTGAAGTCTTACAATTTTTATAAGAGAATAAAGCAGATCGAAACATCAGAGGTTGAGCCCTCTATTTATATATGGATCTCAAATGGCCTCACCATGACATGGATATAGTTCACTATACCTTGGTCTACTTCAATCGAAGGATATCTGAATATCCCTCAGTTTTCCCCCATTTTCTCTTATTTTAATAATGTTTTGACTATCACCATAGCCTACTCCATTACATGGTCTAAGGAGTTTTGGTTCTTTCAACTCCCTCCATAACCATCCACTATGGTGTGTCATAAAAAATTTATCCATTTTCTCCTCACCATGCCTAGGACCATGGAGTGGTGAGAATCTTATCTCTGTGTTATATAGTTATTTCCTAAAAACACCATTCCCATCACTGGTAATTTCCTATTTCCTATGTCACATTGGATGACCACCCAAATTCCACACCTAATAACATGACTGACTGGTCCATTTTTTTCACCATGGCACATCCCAACACCCCACTTCTTACCCTATGGGTATCCTCCAAGCACCCAAGGCTATAAGGGCCTGCACCACACCCACCATTATGGCATGGTGGTCCTCTAAATGGATAGAAATATCATTTATCCTTCAGAACACCTCTAGACTCACTCTGAGTGCCACCATGACTTAGAAAATGTAAGGCAGGGATTTTTAGGAATCTGAACCCTCACACTAGCTTTATGGGAGGATTATATAAATCTACTCAATGATCTATGGTGATTGAAAAATTAGTAAAAGATAGGAATATTTATTTGACCAAAATAAAATAAAAAATTTCATTGGATGAAATTTTATCATCATAATATATAAGGGTTTGGAATTATTGGATTAATCATCTTGGTGGGAAGAACATAAATATTCTAACTACTAAAGGCATACAGATGATTAATCATGTGGAAATAAAAATATGTGAATGTTATGTGCTGGGAAAATAAAGGAGGGTGTCCTTCAATCTAGATAGATAGAATCCCAGGTCTTGTTAGTTGGAACTCGTTCACACTGATGTTTAGGGTATTTCATCTATTTAGTCCCTTGAAGTTTCACTTTAATTTTTAACATTTATTAATGATTCTATGAGGAAATTTTAGATTTAATTTTAGAAGCATAAATCTAATGTATTTCAGGATTTCATTCAATGGAAATCCATGGTGGAAAGGGAGAGTGGATATAATTTTAAATTCCTATGTTTAGATAATATTGGAGAGTGTACTACACAAAACTTCCAGAGAATCTACAAGAAGTAGGAGATACAGAATGAGAACATAGTACCCAAAAATATACAACAAAATATAGTTGATGAATAGATGAATCAAACATTAACAAAGAAGGATCAGAGTATGAGGTTTCATTATGGAATTTTTATAAGAATGTGGGTTAAATATCTCAACACAATGGAATATCTATTAAATAAAATTCCCATATTAGTAATTGAGTAGAAAATTTTGAAGGATATATAGTCTAAAAAGAGAATAGAATTTATCCACCTCAAATTCATAAGAATCTTGGCATACATGCTTATTGATTCTAAGGGTAGAGATAAACTTTAGGCTAAGTCTAAAGTTTATTTCCTTGTTTGTTATGGTTATGGAAACATCAGCTACTGGCTATTTGATGTAATTAAGATGCAATTCATCAAAATCCAAGATGTTCAATTCAATAAAGGAATTCTATAGAAGTATTAGAACATAGTGTAGAAATAATTTGTTGATAAATCAATAATTAAAGTCTTTTTTTATTAGAGTAAGAGAACTATAAGGGAAAAAATTACAGAGAAATCAGATAAAAACATAAAAATTATAGATTTGGGACTAGAAGAAGATATGATGGAAATTTTAAGGTTGAAATAAACTAAAGTTGGAGCACAAAACATTCAATTACCAGATTATAGATCTTAGTGAAGAAATGTATAAAAAACAACTTTGTTTATGAGATCAACCATAGTTAGAAACCTAGTTCAGAGGTTTGGGGATGATATGTACTTCCTAATCTATATTGATATATAAGAGCTTGAAAGTCTAGAGGAAGCACCAACCCTTGGTGATTCTGAAATGTGGAAGTCAACAATGAATGATGAAATGAGTTTTTTAAAAACAAACAAAACATAAGAATTAACAAACCTACCAAAATGAAATTATGCATTGTTGAATAAGTGGGTTTGCCACATAAAGGAATAGGATGATGGAAAGAATCATTACAAATCATGTTCAATGGTGAAAATATTATAATAAAGATAAGGTGTAGATTTATCATAAATATTCTCCCCAGTTTTAAAGTTACACTATCCAAAATGTGTTGAGAATGGTAGGATCATAAGATAAACATTTAGAAATGGATTTTAAAACCACATTCCTTATTAGTAATTTATAGGGGTAAATTTAAATGCAATAACCAATTGGTATATCGATAGGGAATAATAAGAAGTTGGTTTATAGACTAAATAAATTCATCTATAGACTAAAGTGATCTTTATGGTAATGGAATAAGAAATTCCACTCATTTATATCAGAATAATGTTTCATAAGTTCACTATAAGTCATTATTATTACCAAAAGAAAAGGAAAGATGGGTAATTCATCATATTTCTTTTATTTTTGGATGAAATAATGCTTTAAGGGCTAGATACTGGAAGAATTGATAAGATTAATATAACATCTTTGAAAGATTCAAAATGAAATAACTTGCATAATCCAAAAATATTTTAGTGATAAAGATCGAGAGAGATAGGAAAGTTGAAACATTAGTGATATCTCAAAAGGACAGCATCCAAAAGGTATTAAAAAGGTTTTGGATAATCATAAGTAATTCGGTATCAACTTCTCTTACTAGAAAAATCAAGTTTCCTAAAGAAAAATCGCTTAAAATGGAAGTTTAAGCCAAGTACATGGAGAATGTACCATATGAATCAGTAGTATGAAGTTTGATATATGAAATTTTTTACACTCATCTAGATATTTTATTTTCCATGGGAGACATAATTTGATTAATTTATAATCCTTTAAAGGTAAACATTGAGGATTTCAAATGGATAATTCTATATTTTAAAGGAATATAAGATATGGCCTTGTGTTATGGGATGGATGATCCTTTGGATGAATATGTTATTACTAACTTCATCAAATATTTGGACACCTAAAAGAGCACAAAAGGATTTGTGTTTACCTTAAAAGGAAAATATGTTAATTGAATTTCACAAGTAAAAAATATTGTTATGTTAAGTACAATGAAATTGGATTATATATCTTCAATGGAATCTAGGAAAGAAATGATCTTGTTGATAAGATTATTGAAAGATATATTAAGAGATAAAATGGAAGGAATGATTATCTATGATAGAAAAGGTGCAATCTACCTAGATAAAAAATCAATGTTCCATGAAAGGAATAAGAATACTGATCAGATGTATCATTTCAACAGTAATTTTTTGGAAGATAATTAGTTAAAGCAATAAAATATAGTGAGAGTCCAAAATTTAAAAGATAATTTTACCAAGGTGACAACTCAAAATGCCTGAGGTAATATTGTTCCTTAGTGGGTATTGAGTGAATATAAAGGGAAAATATAGAAGCTCTACTTTATATCAAAGGAATAATTTTCATAAATATATAGATTTTTCAAGTTTCCTAAATCAATTCATCAAGTTGGATATTGTTGGGAGGTGATGTCTATTTTAGTTCACTAGAAGTTCACTCAATGGATTCAAGTCATTGGACATATAATCAATGGAATTTCGAGTAGTGTGATGTGTAAATAGAAGTAGTAGGTATTCTATAGGGGTGTTAGGGTCATTATAAGTTCTCATTTTATGATGATGTTTTGGTGAAGCACTAGATGTAAAAAATTTCAAAAAATATGATGGGTCAATAGGTTTGTAATAAATTTGAGATAGTCATGTCCAATGATCCATGATTTCAAGAGAGTATGTTTTCTAGGTTGATTGGATGATGCTAAGTATATAAATGTAACACCCTGAGATTTTATGAAGAATATTCTTTTAATTTCGTTGATGTCTGGTGTTGTACGCTACACCAAAATTAGCTTGTGCTATACGCGACACCGTATTAGCTTGCAGTATACGCAACAATATTCTTGGCTTGTGTTACACACAATTTCAAGTTTGTTTTGTAGAAATTATTCTACTCAACATTAAGTATAGATTTTGTTTAATGTATAAATGAAATAAGTTTTGAATTATGTTATACGCGACACCAAAGGGAGATTGCACTACACGCAACCCTGACCTGGCTTGCATTACACGCAATCGCGACCTTCCTCGATAGTGTGTGTTGTACGCAATATCAGGTTTCACTAAACAACGATATATGGTTATAATATTATCACGAACTAGCTGTTATGAATAGTATTAACAACATTTTGAATTTTATAACATCATTATTCATCTTACTCATTTTCTAGAACATGGTATGAGAATAAAATAAATTTTTCGGGTAAAATAAGTATTTTTAAAAAAATGCAGTTTTGCCGCCTTTTGATGGCGCACCCACATTAAATCCAGTTTTTGACATGTTTATAAGTTCAATTTTACATAATAAAATTATTCTTTGGAATCAGGAAATAAAATTTTACCTTGGATAAATTTTTCATATTATTCTGATAACTTTCATATTTTAATGAATAGTAAAAACACGCTATATTTTAATTAAAAACAACTTTTTTCATCATAATAATTTATGTGGATAAATTATAATATTGAATGATTTTAAATTATAAATAAAATATATTTTTACCATTTAATATAATGTATGTCATTAGCATTGATTTTACGTTGAATTCGCAGGTTAAATCAATTCAATCTTTTGCAATGTTTTAAACAAAAACCCATTTTCTTTCGACAACGGGATTAATTTTAATTTAATTTATACAACTTCTGTGTATTGAATTTAGAAAAATGGATTCCATATTTGGAATTAGTGGGTCCAAATTATATTAATAGACTACTTTTTATTTTTGGGCATTATAAATAGTAACTACGGTAAATTTTATTTACCATAGTAAAAGGTAAATCGGGTAATTAAGGGTAAATATAATATTATAAAATTACCCTAAAACTTTTCTTAATACAATTGGATGATTATATTTCGTCCTAATTCATATTTGGGTCGAAATGGAATCCATTAGAACCCACTTGGAGGTGATTAAGACCTTTAGTTTATTTTATTTAAAGCAAAATGAAATATGTCTCACTCAAACTTTAATAATTAAAGTATTTTTAATATAAGGTTATACAGAATATAAATTCAATTATAAATACTCATTTGAAAGCTAAAATGTTTTTCTTTATCAGGGTAATTTATTTGTAATTTTAAAGAGGTATTTAATTACCTTATTATCTTATACATTAATGATGCAGAAATTATTTATTTAGTAAAAAAATCAATAATATTGTTTTTATTGAAATAGTAATACATATTAAAGGGCTCACAAACCTGACCAAAACTTATTGGTAGTGTATATATACACCATAAGCATCCAATGACCGAATATATGACCGTTTGGAGTCTTATAAAAGTGATTATGACACTTATATTATTTTATTTTATATGATGTCAAAGTTGTCACCTTCATAATTTAATAAATATAACATTTTAAAATTTGGGTGTTTTGGAAGATAAATCCAACTAAATGTATTCTTATGAAAGATATAAGATTTATATTCATCCTAGTATTTTATTTTTATTTTTTATGCAACAAATAAGTATATTTAATAATTATACAAAAATGTTGTAGTAATTATTTTATTATGAAAAATATCAAATAAATGGTTTTACAAATAGAAAAATAAATATTATATGAACTATTTAATGTCCTCCGCTAATTTTATAGATTACTATGACATTTTAAGAACCTATTAAATATTTTATTTTGAATATATCCTCTGTGTGGATTTTATTTAAATTCAAATAAATACATAGTGTCAAAATTGAAAATATTGCTATTTTATAAAAATAACATATTATTAAATTGTTTAGAAATCACAAAAAAAAATTAAAATTATAAATTAAAATTTATATAGTCTCAAATGTCATAAATTATCTATTTATGGATAATTCACAGCGCATAAGTAATTATTTATAACAATTTAGAATCTTATTACCACAAATAAAATTTAATACAGGATAAATCGAGTTGATAATGTTTAAAATAAATTCCCTACGTGTCTAAATTTTATTTGTTGATGAGATTACAACCCTATCTCATCTAATCTTCGAATATGAGTCATTTTTGGAGGTTTTTAAGAGGGTTTAGATTTATTATAAATTAATATTTTTAAGATTTTCAAAGGTGCCCCTCTCCTCCCTTATAAAAAGGGAACCCCTTCCTACTTCTCTTCAGACCATTTTGAGCCTTGAAGCTCGGCCAAACCCTGCCAATTCCTCTTCTCAACCTCTATAGTTATATCATATAGGTTCTGATCTTCTCAAAAGACCAACCCTAGTGCCCTAAAAGGAATTTTAAAGGAGGTGTGTCGAAGAAGAGGTAATCTCTTATACCGATTCTTTCAAGCTTCTTTCTTCTTCAACTTCTTCTTCTTTAGCTGTTTCATTATAAAGTAATAACATAAGTATCACTAATATACTGATATGTTATTATAAATATGAAACAACTTCATTTCACCTTTTATCCATCCTACGGAAAATGAAATCACCGCGCGTGCGTACGCACGAAATACTATCTCCACGCTGTGGTGTAATCTGTTTTTCCACCACCACCTTACTTGGATGGGTATAATGGTGTAAAGAATAACTATATATTATTATTATAACATCATACTGATTCTAAGATATTATATCATCCACTCCAATTCCATTCAATAAATATGGGAACGATATCATCGCTCGTGCGTACGTACGGATTACCGTCTCCACGACGCGATGAGATTCATTTTCCATGTTAACAATTCAAGAATGATTATAAAGTATGTATAATAAGTAATCATGAAATATATGACATAATAATGCTACTGGATTTATATATATATATATATATATATATATATATGTATATATGTCATCTACTTAATTCCATTCAACTCAATAAGGAAACGAAAACTGCGTTCATGCGTACGTACGGCCTACCATCTCCATTAACGATGTATTTCTTTCCATTTATCGATCTATTATATATATGTACATTCTGAATATATATTAAATATAAATCATGTTTTATATTCTGGAATTAAGTAATCATGATCTAAGTAATCATATGAATAATTACAAGACAAAACACGGACGATAAATGAAACGATTTTACCCAAAACGCTACATTAACATGAATTTACAAAAGAACGGGTAATATAAAGTCCTAAATGAACCATATATGATATCATAACAATGAAGATGATTCTGTAATAATTCAATGACATTATTTAAATCATTATACAGGAGGTTCGGATACGTACGAAGCATATCGGACCTATGGTAAGGGATAACTATTCCAATCTCGTTCTTTTATAAAAATGTTTTCATGTATGTTTAAAGTCCTTTTTACCCATTTTTGACTTTTACTACATGGTATGTAAGGAATCTTTCTTTTTTTTTACCATACAAGGTACTTTTTGACTTTTCTGGCAAAAGTTCGAGAATAATTTTTTTAACTTATACGGCGTGAACGGATTTTTAAGGTTTTATAATGCCTTATTTCCATGAAGCTTCCTCTACAAGATTTCATGACTATTTTCAAAAAATACTTCTCTTTTGAAATTGTATGGAATTTTGTGAAAATAAAATGATTTTGAATAAGAAAGGATATTTTCCTCAAGAATTCATTTCAAATGTTTTATCAAAACCATTTTGGATCTAAGATAACATTATTTCATATGTGTATGTTTCAAGTATAATATCTCTATGATTTACATGGTTTCACTTTTATTATGATATCCATTTTTTCTATATGAATTATGTGATGATGGGATGATATTTATGAAACCCATTTTATTCTATGGGTTATGATGAATGTTTTAAGTTTATTTTGTGGCACAAGTAAGGATGATTTCATTATGATATGGGTAGGACCTATATCTCCCTCCAATGCATTGGGTAAAGATTTATATCTCATGAGATAGACATGGCTGGAACGGTAATTTAATCCGGTTCAGTGTTACAGGACTGAAACGAGGAGTGAACTCGATTCAAAAAGGGACTTTGTCCACTAAGATGGTCTTGGCAGTAATGCCTTGGCTACTACGGAAATCATAACATGTGCTTAATGGTTTCCACAATTACATGTTTTATTCTCATTCTATTTTATCAGGATTATTGTTTCTTTATGATCTATGTCTTACGTACTGCCATGTTTTATGTCATTGCTCAAGATCTTGATGTTTAAACATTACGTTCATGTATTTAAGTTCAAATGTATATGATTTGTTTTATTTTCTTCATGTTTACCCTTACTGAGCATTTGAGCTCACCCTTTTATATATTATCTTTTTCCCAGGATTTAAAGAAAGGTTTTAGGTAAGAAAACAAAAAGGGGAAGATATTTATGGGAGATATTGAAGATCTTTCACCACAATTAGAAGATTTTGTTCCAAGTTTCCAAAAACACTAAACTATTACGGTCCATGAGTTTTGGTTTTTGTTATGTATTAAGTATTCTGAAAAAGTAATGTAATGTATATGTACGTCAAGATTTGGGTCTCTACAATTGGTATCAGAGGCAAAGGAGGTAGGAATGTATCTGATCCTTGGGAACTCTCACATGTAAGCGTTGGATGAAGCATGGCTCTCCACCCAAGGGTTTCATGAGGAAATGGCTGCCACTGGGGATGGTGGTGTGTCCCGCCCAGGGGGTGTAGCCGCCCATGGAGTGCCCTGATAGGTATCAATTATAGTCCACAGGAATTAATTCCAAACCGTTACTGTAAGAACCCGGTTTTTGCTGTGAAAGACTTTGGAATATTCCAGAGCAGTGCCTTCAGACGGCGTGCGATTCCGAGCCCCGGAGTGGTCGGAATTAAATTTTCAGTGCGTTCACACTGGAAATGCGAAATAAATGGTATAACTCATGAACGGTGCTTCTGATCAGAGATCCGAGTGTACGGATGGGTCCGGAATGGGGTGTTTACCCTAGGAACGACATAAAACTTGTCGGCACGGGATTTTTGGACCCCTCACCCGCTTCCGGAACGATAAACGGATAAATTTATTTATTTATTTATTCTTTTAATGGTGAAACTCGAGTATCTCTTAAACGGTGGCTCAGATTGGAAAACTGAGGGCACGGTTGTGTTCGGAGCGTTCCGTTTACCCTAGGAGGGGTATAAGTTTTGTGGGTGCGGCCCGTCTGTGAAAAATGGCCCTAGGGGCGTTTTCGTAATTTGGCGGCCTCGGGCGTTAAGTTTAATAACTTTTGAACGGGGTCTCGGAATAAAATTTCCAGACCGCCATTGCGCTCAGAGCGTGGTTCTTAGCCTAGGGGAAGCTAAATCCTGACCCCGTCGGGAGTTCGGGTTCGGGGCTGTCGGGCGGGCGTTTAAGTGATTTGTACTTAAACACCCCCACCCCCCCCCCCTTCTTCTTTTTCTTCTTCTTCCTCAAACCCTCCTCTCCTTCACCTCCGGCGAGGCAGCTCCGGCGAGGCGAGCTCCGGCAAGGTGCGGTGGTGCCGGCGGATCGACGCGAAGCTTCGGGCAACGCCCAAGAGGTAGGAGTTGTTTTTGTTTCGTTTTATTTTTTCCCGCACCATGATCGCCCTAATTTTACCTTGTCGATTTGCTGTCTGATCTTCGATCCAAGCCCATAATTGCGTAGATCTTGTCCCGAGCTTTCTGGAATGTTATCCGGATCGAATTTTCGACCACCGGATCGTTTCCAGTGGTCCTCTGAAGTTTTCCGGCCACGAGGCCGGTACCGGCAAGGTGGTCTGGCGGCGCGGCGGAAGGCCGGCCGGCCATCAGGCCGGCTGGGCGGCACCTCCACAGTGCGGGGCGGCTCGGCTCGCCGGCTGAGGGCGCCTGCTGCGGGAGCCGGCGAGAGGAGACGGCGGGGTCGCAGGCGGGTGACCCCGCGGCTGGACAGAGACCCGCGCGACGCGGGTCTCCGTGTCGAAAGCCGACCGGCCGTGTCGGCCGGTCGGTAGAAGAGGCACTCGCGCGGGCGCGGGCGAGGCGGCCTCTTGGGAGGCGGCTGGGCCGCGGTCCCAGCGGGCCGGCTGTGGGCGGACCGGCCGGCCCGGGCCGGTCCGGCACAAGGGGGGGGGTCCCCCCCCCTCTAACTTCCGACGTCCGTAGCTTTCGCTACGGACGTCAATTTTGCGCGCCGTCTGCGGAAACGCGGGCCTGGCTCAGAGGCGGATCTTTTGAGATGGTTTCGGGAATTTTTAATTCCCGAAAGGAGGGACCGCGAAGGAGCGACGCGTCTTTAAGTGGTTTGTCGTTTTCCGGGGGAACTTGTCTTGGACGGCGCGGACGCGTCGGACGTCCGTTTTGAGCGCCGTCAGTTGGCGTTGGGACCCTGGCACCGAGGCAGAGCTTTCCAGGGCGGTTCCAGGCGTTGAGGCCGAAGTTGAGGCGTGGGCCCCACGGCCCGTCTTTTGAGCTGCATTCAGCTTTTAGCGACTTTTTCCTCGGACGTCCGTTCGGGGCGTGCGAGCAGTCGATGTTGGGTGTTTTTCCGAGGGCATCGTGTTGGCGCAGTATGCCCGCTGCAATTCCGCACGATGGTGCGGGCCCCGCGAGGGTCGTTTCGGGAGTTGACGGTGATTTCCAGCTTTATCACCGGGCGACCGATTTGGACAAGTGAATAGTCCATTTCGTGTACTTTTTCGAGAGTATCGCAACGGTGCAATCCGTTCGTTGAGTTTCGGGACCGGTATGCGAGTCCCACGTGGCACCGCTCATGTGCGGTGCGCCGGGATGCACCTTTTTCTCCAGATATCCGTGGCACTCAGTGATGGAGCAGACGCTGCACCTCTTTTGGGTGAGTTGTTCTGGAGTTGGGAGGTTGCACGATACCCACTCCGTGCTCGGTTGGCCAGTGTTGTACCCTCCAGTGAAGATGGCCAAAGCAGCCCTGAGTTGGACCCTCCAGTGGGGCTGGGCAGTGGGTTACTCATCGACTTCTTCGGGTTTACCCTCCAGCAGGGCTGGGCAGTGGGTTGCTCACTGACTTCTAGGGTTTTACCCTCCAGCAGAGACTGGGCAGTGGGTCGCCCGACGCACTTAGGGTCTACCCTCCAGCAGAGACTGGGCAGTGGGTCACCCGACGACCTCTTAGGGTCTACCCTCCAGCAGGGCTGGGCAGTGGGTCGCCCGTCGTCTAGTTCCAGGTCTACCCTCCAGCGGGGCTAGGCAGTGGGTCGCCTGATGATGTATTAGGGTTTACCCTCCAGCGGGGCTGGGCAGTGGGTCACCCGATATCTGGTTATGAATTACCCTCCAGCAGGGCTGGGCAGTGGGACACCGGTTGGCATTCCAGACTCAGTCCTTCCGACTAGGCTAGTCTGTGGCTTTCCTCCGTGATTACCGAAGCGGGACCCTTGGTTGTACGGGTCGGTGATGGAACAGCTTGACTTTGAGGAGACCTCTCGACTACAGGGCAGTGACGAGGTGTGGTTTGACTTTTCCCTAGAACTCTCAAGTACGAGGGTCACTTTCCCCACCGAGACGCGTTCTTGTGACGCGATCTAAAACCGTGAGGGCGAGTCAGTGCCGCCCAAAGCGGATAGTGTCGAGGTGTGGTGATTGAGCCCCTTGGCTTGCGGTTCGGGGCAGATGTGCGGGATGCTGGGCATCAATGGTGTTTACTTCTGGGATTGTTGGCTACTCTTTTCTTGGGCTGAGCTACGGGACGTAGATCCCCTTACGATGTTGTCCGGGCTTCTTGCGGAGCATAAAGATATGTATATACCTTGTTCGAGCACCCACTCCTTGGGCTTGGTTACTCTCCCTCCAGGAGAGGCGAAGACGCGCGGGGTATGCCACGTGCTTTCCGTGTCTAGCTTCTCGTGGTTGGATGAGTCTACTCTCCTGCTATAGGTAGCGAAGACTCGACGGGAAGTTCATCTTCTCACCGTTTCCAGCTCCTTGTGCCTGGACGAGTCTACTTCATTTCTCTTGTTGGGTTGAGCTGGACTCTTTACTGTACTCTCTGTTGTACCCCTTTACTTTCCTGTTCGCTCTACTGCTCACCCTTTGGTACCTCCTTTTGTTGCTCCCTCGAGCCTTCGGGGTATCCTACTGAGTATTTTTATACTCACCCCTGCTTGGGCTTTGCCCGCACTTGGTGTGCCCTTGCAGACGACGGACAGGTGGAGCGTGACTTCAGTGGAGCGTAGGAGCTTGGGAGCTTGGACCGCGTGCGGTGGTCGTAGCCGGGTTCCATGTGGGAGACCCGTCAGCTGTTTCTTTTGTTTACCTGTTGTCGGGTTGTGGCACTTTTTGGTTGGGTGCGTATTTTGCCCGTTTTCTTTTCACTTTGTACTTTGTACTTGTAGAGGTCGATGCACTCTTGTGGTTTATTTATAGCAGTTTCCCTTTACTTTTCTTTTTACTCTGCACTTTTGCATTGTGTGTGTTGTGTGTGTGTGTGTACAGGTGCTTAGGCAAAGGCCTCCCCGAGTTATTGTGCCTTCGGCGCTGGTCGCCAGCCCCTGGCCTATGGAGGCGGGCTTGGGGTAGTTGCGGCTCGAGCCCGGGTAGGGTCGGGTCGTGACAGAGTGGTATCAGAGGTGGTTCGTTCCTTGGGACGTTGTGCAGACGTCCCTAAAAGAGGAATTTGTTGGGATATTGGGCAACAGTGTTAATGTGTCTCGAGAGCGGCTCTCCGGCCGGGGAGTCCAGTGATGGTGCGGCGGCCGACGTATCCATTCACCAGGACCCTGATAACCCGCTTGTCGACTCGGCATGCTGAGACACTTGTTGCAGGGAAATTGGTTTGTGCATCACATAGGATTGAGTCTTTGACTGTCCTTCTTGAGTCAGCTCCCCATTGTTGATTTTGGTATATACATATATGCTCATCTGACCGCGGCACTCCTTGATAATATTCAGGATGTCTCCGCAAAGACAGCCAGCCAGGATACCAGCTTTGGTTCGTGACGACGACCCTATGAGCTATGAGGCCATAGTCCAGGACCCATCATGCGAGCCCCTCTCTCCAGGTGGGCCTGTAGCAGCACCCCCACCTGTTGAGCAGCAGGCAGTTTCAACAGAGCAGGCTGAGCTCGAGCGCAGGTTGAGCGCGCTCCGTGAGTTCCAACAGCAGACACCGCTGAGGTTCAGTGGTGAGCCAGACCCTCAGGCAGCAGAGGTTTGGCTTGAGGCAGTGGTTCGCCTTTTCAGGCTTGTGCAGACGCCGACAGATCAGAGAGTGGCTTTGGCAGCCAGCCTTTTCCGTGGATCGGTTTGGCGTTGGTGGAGTCTGGTGACTCAGCTTCTTGACGAGTCGTCGCTTTCATGGGATGACTTTCAGTTGTTGTTTCGTGAGGAGTTTTTCCCCTCCTTCTTGCACTCCATTCGGATTCAGGAGCTCCTGCAGTTTCAGCAGGGAGGGATGACGGTGGCTGAGTACGCGGCTAGTTTTGCAGACCGTGCACGCTTTTACCCGGACTTGGTCCATGACGACAACTTCCGAGCGCGGAAGCTTAAGCAGGGTCTCCGCTGAGAGATTTGTGCTGTCATAGTACCCTTGGGCATTTCCACATATGTCGGGGTGCTAGAGCAGGCGTTGGTGACAGAGGGCTTCCTGTCATGTTTGCGGTTGGTAGTGGCAGTGGGCGCGACGGAGCCGGGACGTCTGTCGTAGCTAGCAGGCGCCGGAGGACAGGACCTTGATGCAGGTGGCCTTCCCACCGCCGGTTTCGGAGACGTGGTCGTATACCACTATGGCGAAAAGGTGCAGGGCCTCAGCCGAGGATGCCCTTCCGTGAGTGGATCCCTGGTCGTGGTCGTACACCACAGTGGCGATGGAGGGCACCAGGGCAGCCCAGAGAGCGTCGGTGCTATGCTTGTGACGGGCGAGGTCACTTGGCACGAGACTGCCCGACCCGAGTTACTGAGAGCTTCGGGCAGGCAGCAGGCGCACCACCACGGCAGAGGCAGCGCCATGATCGGAGTAGTGGCCAGAGAGGTGGTGCTAGCAGAGGAGCGGGAGGAGCTGGGGGTGGGGGACGACGTTACGAGATCTCCCCATCACCACTAGGCGGTCCACGTCAGGCTCCGAGAGAAGACGGTTGGGACCGCGGGTAGCCGCGAGCGTTGGATGTCTACGATCCTGTAGAGCACGGGATGGTGAGAGGTACCCCTTGCGACACTTCTACTTCTTGCAGTAGAATTGTTAGGCTCTGTGTGTGAAAGGCTTTTCTCCCTGCTCCTTGTTTGAGGTGTTACCAGGGTGACGCAGGGCGTCGGGTGCAACCCTGTGTTGGTAAGGAAAAGGCGTGAGACCTTTTCCTTTAGTCGATGGTGTTGACTCCTTTTCCTTTTGAGCGTGCAAGAGAGCATCGGCTGTGAAATCTTGCATGACCAGATATCCTTGGGTGGTTCACCATATGGATATTCTAAAGGAGGGAATCACCGGGCCTTGTTTCAGGTGCGAGCGGTGATTCCTGTCGCGGCGTGCGACGTAGAGGTGTGACCGGGGAGGTGAGCTACCCCCGAGAGCCTTCGGGCCGTTTGAGACCGTACAGAGGGATGGCGAGGCTCCCTACCGCCTTGTCCTAACCCCAAAGTCTGGAGTGGGTGCACAACATCGGGAAGGGCCGACCTAGCGTGAACAGATCAATCCTTTGGTCTGTGTGCAGTGACGCAGAGCTGTGCGTGGGTTCTTCTGGGTATGGGAAAGCCAAGTGTGGGCTTAGTACCCTGTGTTGCTCCCTATTTTTGCTTTTCGAGGACGAAAATCTTGAAAGAGGGAATGATGTAAGAACCCGGTTTTTGTTGTGAAAGACTTTGGAATATTCCAGAGCAGTGCCTTCAGACGGCGTGCGATTCCGAGCCCCGGAGTGGCCGGAATTAAATTTTCAGTGCGTTCACACTGGAAACGCCAAATAAATGGTATAACTCCTGAACAGTGCTTTTGAGTATAGATCTGAGTGTACGGATGGGTCCGGAATGGGGTGTTTACCCTAGGAATGACATAAAACTTGTCGGCGCGGGAGGTTTGGACCCCTCGCCCGCTTCCGGAACGATAAACGGATAAATTAATTAATTAATTTATTCGTTTCATGGTGAAACTCGAGAATCTATTAAACGGTGGCTCGGATTGGAAAACCAAGGGCACCATTGTGTTCGGAGCGTTCTATTTACCCTAGGAGGGGTATAAGTTTTGCGGGCGCGGCCCGTCTGTGAAAAATGGCCCCAGGGGCGTTTTCGTAATTTGGCGGCCTCGGGCGCTAAGTTTAATAACTTTTGAACGGGGTCTCGGAATAAAATTTCGAGACCTCCGTTGCGCTCAGAGCGTGGTTCTTAGCCTAGGGGAAGCTAAATCCCGACCCCGTCGGGAGTTCGGGTTCGGGGCTGTCGGGCGGGCGTTTAAGTGATTTCTACTTAAACACCACCACCCCCCCACCCCCCTTCTTCTTTTTCTTCTTCTTCCTCAAACCCTCCTCCCCCTCCTTCACCTCCGGCGAGGAAGCTCCGGCGAGGCGAGCTCCGGCGAGGCGACTCCGGCAGGGTGCGGTGGTGTCGGCGGATCGACGCGAAGCTTCGGGCAACGCCCAAGAGGTAGGAGTTGTTTTTGTTTCGTTTTATTTTTTCCCGCACCATGATCGCCCTAATTTTACCTTGTCGATTTGCTGCCCGATCTTCGATCCAAGCCCATAATCGCGTAGATCTTGTCCTGAGCTTTCTGGAATGTTATCCGGATCGAATTTTCGACCACCGGATCGTTTCCAGTGGTCCTCTGAAGTTTTCCGGCCACGAGGCCGGTACCGACAAGGTGGTCCGGCGGCGCGGCGGAAGGCCGGCCGGCCATCAGGCCGGCTGGGCGGCACCTCCACGGTGCGGGGCAGCTTGGCTCGCCGGCTGAGGGCGCCGGCTGTGGGAGCCGGCAAGAGGAGACGGCAGGGTCGCAGGCGCGCGACCCCGCGGCTGGACAGAGACCCGCGCGACGCGGGTCTCCGTGTGGAAAGTCGACCGGCCGTGTCGGCCGGTCGGTGGAAGAGGCGCCCGCACGGGGGCGGGCGAGGCGGCCTCGCGGGAGGCGGCTGGGCCGCGGTCCCAGCGGGCCGGCTGGTCTGGGTCGGTCCGGCCCAAGGGGGGGTCCCCCCCTCTAACTTCCGACGTCTGTAGCTTTCGCTACGGACGTCCGTTTTGCGCGCCGTCTGCGGCGGCGCGGGCCTGGCTCAGAGGCAGATCTTTTGAGATGGTTTCGGGAATTTTTAATTCCCAAAAAGAGGGACCACGAAGGCGCGACGCGTCTTTAAGTGGTTTGTCGTTTTCCAGGGGAACTTGTCTTGGATGACGCGGACGCGTCGGACGTCCGTTTTGAGCGCCGTCAGTTGATGTTGGGACACTGGCACCGAGGCAGAGCTTTCCAGGGCGGTTCCAGGCGTTGAGGTCGAAGTTGAGGCGTGGGCCCCACGGCCCGTCTTTTGAGCTGCGTGCAGCTTTTAGCGACTTTTTCCTCGGACGTCCGTTCGGGGCGTGCGAGAAGTCGATGTTCGGTGTTTTTCCGAGGGCATCGTGTTGGCGCAGTCTTCCCGCTGCAATTCCGCACAATGGTGCGGGCCCCGCGAGGGCCGTTTCGGGAGTTGACGGTGATTTCCAGCTTTATCACCGGGCGACCGATTTGGACAAGTGAAAAGTCCATTTCGTGTACTTTTTCGAGAGGATCGCAACGGTACAATCCGTTCGTTGAGTTTCGGGACTGGGATGCGGGTCTCACGTGGCACCGCTTGTGTGCGGTGCGCCGGGATGCACCTTTTTCTTCGGATATCCGTGGCACTCAAGTGAGTAGTGCTTTTGACGTGTTTTCCCGAGGGGATCGCAATGGTGCGATGGGCCCGACTGTTTTTGGGGCCGAGGCTCGGGATCACGGGGCGCCGCTCGGGCGTGAGGCGGTGTTGGTGACTTTTTCTTCGGATATCTGTTTGAGGTGAGTAAGTAGTCGATCTCGCGTGTTTTTCCGTGAGGATTACAACGGTGTGATCTGTTTGGCTGTGCGGAGCCTCTTGCGCGATCTTGTTAAAGGTGGAAGCATGAAAGGTGCTCTAGTGATGGTTCGCCCTACCTTGTTTGTAGCGGGCCCTTGGCGTGTGATCGCGCACTCTTGGGAGAGTGATATAAACGGTTCACGAGATGTGGTTGGCCGTGCCTGGGCCTTTGAGGTGGAGTTGTTACGTCACGCCTTCGCGTCGACGCTGGGTGTCGGGTGCACGATAGCCCTTGGGTTGGAGACGTGGTATACTCTGGGAGTATACGAGAGCGCTTGGAGGTACGTGTGGTTTGTACCTGAGGCGTTCGTACGCTTGGATGGGGTTGACTTGGGGCCACACATCGTGTGGGTCCCATGTGCGTGTTGGGCTCTGCTATACATACTTTGACCTCTCGTGACATAGAGGGACCCTCGGTGCTCATTTGTTGACCAGCAGGGTTGAGTGGTCTCCCCCTGGTTTCGTCCTCGATGGATTGGCCGGTAGCGGTGCTAGTGACACCCAGTGATGGAGCAGACGCTGCACCTCTTTTGGGTGAGTTGTTCTGGAGTTGGGAGGTTGCACGATACCCACTCCGTGCTCGGTTGGCCAGTGTTGTACCCTCCAGTGAAGATGGCCAAAGCAGCCCTGAGTTGGACCCTCCAGTGGGGCTGGGCAGTGGGTTACTCATCGACTTCTTCGGGTTTACCCTCCAGCAGGGCTGGGCAGTGGGTTGCTCACTGACTTCTAGGGTTTTACCCTCCAGCAGAGACTGGGCAGTGGGTCGCCCGACGCACTTAGGGTCTACCCTCCAGCAGAGACTGGGCAGTGGGTCACCCGACGACCTCTTAGGGTCTACCCTCCAGCAGGGCTGGGCAGTGGGTCGCCCGTCGTCTAGTTCCAGGTCTACCCTCCAGCGGGGCTAGGCAGTGGGTCGCCTGATGATGTATTAGGGTTTACCCTCCAGCGGGGCTGGGCAGTGGGTCACCCGATATCTGGTTATGAATTACCCTCCAGCAGGGCTGGGCAGTGGGACACCGGTTGGCATTCCAGACTCAGTCCTTCCGACTAGGCTAGTCTGTGGCTTTCCTCCGTGATTACCGAAGCGGGACCCTTGGTTGTACGGGTCGGTGATGGAACAGCTTGACTTTGAGGAGACCTCTCGACTACAGGGCAGTGACGAGGTGTGGTTTGACTTTTCCCTAGAACTCTCAAGTACGAGGGTCACTTTCCCCACCGAGACGCGTTCTTGTGACGCGATCTAAAACTATGCGGGCGAGTCAGTGCCGCCCAAAGCGGATAGTGTCGAGGTGTGGTGATTGAGCCCCTTGGCTTGCGGTTCGGGGCAGACGTGCGGGATGCTGGGCATCAATGGTGTTTACTTCTGGGACTGTTGGAAACTCTTTTCTTGGGCTGAGCTACGGGACGGAGATCCCCTTACGATGTTGTTCGGGCTTCTTGCGGAGCATAAAGATATGTATATACCTTGTTCGAGCACCCACTCCTTGGGCTTGGTTACTCTCCCTCCAAGAGAGGCGAAGACGCGCGGGGTATGCCACGTGCTTTTCGTGTCTAGCTTCTCGTGGTTGGATGAGTCTACTCTCCTGCTATAGGTAGCGAAGACGCGACGGGAAGTTCATCTTCTCACCGTTTCCAGCTCCTTGTGCCTGGACGAGTCTACTTCATTTCTCTTGTTGGGTTGAGCTGGACTCTTTACTGTACTCTCTGTTGTACCCATTTACTTTCCTGTTCGCTCTACTGCTCACCCTTTGGTACCTCCTTTTGTTGCTCCCTCGAGCCTTCGGGGTATCCTACTGAGTATTTTTATACTCACCCCTGCTTGGGCTTTGCCCGCACTTGGTGTGCCCTTGCAGACGACGGACAGGTGGAGCGTGACTTCAGTGGAGCGTAGGAGCTTGGGAGCTTGGACCGCGTGTGGTGGTCGTAGTCGGGTTCCATGTGGGAGACCCGTCAGCTGTTTCTTTTGTTTACCTGTTGCCGGGTTGTGGCACTTTTTGGTTGGGCGCGTGTTTTGCCCATTTTCTTTTCAGTTTGTACTTTGTACTTGTAGAGGTCGATGCACTCTTGTGGTTTATTTATAGCAGTTTCCCTTTACTTTTCTTTTTACTCTGCACTTTTTCATTGAGTGTGATGCATGTGTGTGTGTGCAGGTGCTTAGGCAAAGGCCTCCCTGAGTTATTGTGCCTTCGGCGCTGGTCGCCAGCCCCTGGCCTATGGAGGCGGGCTTGGGGTAGTTGCGGCTCGAGCCCGGGTAGGGTCGGGTCGTGACAGTTACAGTTGGTATCAGAGGAAAGGTTTAGTCAACCTTTGGAAATTAGGATGCGAAAACTTTAGTGAGATCCCAAGAGATATTTCTAAGGTATGTCTAGGGATATCCCTAAGGTTAAAGTAGAGGTTATAGTCCTAGAATTACAGTAATGATATTAGAATTAAACCTAATATGTTAGATGTCGAAGGTACTCCCCCTTGATTATGTTATTTTCCTTGTATGATTTTTATCTCTCACAGAATTATTTTTGTGTTTTAGTCAATGGAGGGAACCAGAAGGAATTCGATTAACATTGAATCCAATGGAAAAATTGGTGACTATGATCAATGAAATTGCGTAATTCCTAGAGAGAAAGATATTGTGATTATGACAAATCAGTCATCACAATATATGATTAACATGGTGAAATTTAGTGGTATTCCTAATTCATCAAATAAGAGGAAGATAGACTTTTATGCATGTTCGCATGTTGAGGAGCATAAAGAAAGGAAGATTGATATTTCTAAAGAAGAGAAGAAGAACCTTGATGAATACAGCAAATGGAGGGGAAGATGTTATCTGTGTGGAGAGAAGGGTCATAGAGTGACCGATTGTTATGGAGTTCAATGTCTTATCTGTGGAGAACATGGGCATTACCCAACTCAATGCCATGACCTAAGAGGTTACTTCTAAATTAAGGATGGACTTATTCCATGACAATCATTGAAGAGGATGGATTGAATTGTTTATATATTTGTATTAAAGAATAATGTTGTTGAGGTACTTTTATGGTATATTGGAATATCTATGTATTGGTTAATTGTGGTTTTCAATATGAATATGGTACTGGTAACCATGAAAAGTGACTAAAATATTTTTGGAAAGCAGATGATATGCACATAATGAATGGATAAGGAGAAAATAATATGTTTGATAGTATTCATGAGCTCATGACTGATATAAGGACAAAGTGATACCACGGTTTGAGTATATCGAAATTTTGGGATTTTGGTATGTGGAAAGAGTTAACTTTTGACAGCATTCATGTTTTCAGTAATGTTCAATGGGTATTCATTTTTCCCGAGAATACAAGATTAAGGTATTCACATGTTTGTAATGCGATCAAAAAGATATATCTTGTGATATATGATGGATAAATGATGGTATTCACGTGCTTGTTATATGACCTTTTTAGTAATCATTCTCTTTATACTATAAGATTAGATAGAAGTATTTTCGAAAATCCTAAAGGTTGGAATGGATTAAGTTGGACATCAGATAGTATTGTTTAAGGATAGAGCTTTTTGATATTATGATAGTATAGTTTTAGAAAAAAGGACAACCTGCAGGACGGGTGACAACCCGTCGCGTCGGACAAGGCTGCGGGAATCGAACCCACAACTGAAGTGCGACGGGACTTCATCGCCTATCACTGGCCTACAGGAAGTCCCTGGTTTTTAGAAATTAGTTTTATTTTATTACGTGGTATGATAGATGAAGTATAAGTCCATTTTTTGAACCATGTATGATTAACCTCACCATAGATGGACTTATGTATATTTAATATCTTATACTCACCTTTTTATTATGATCGAGACAGATGGAATGACCTATCATTCTATCACGTGATCTTATAATACTTCAAAAAATGTCAAATTCAACTTCATATCTTTAAATAAGTGATGAAGCGGATATTGTTCATGGAATGACCAATGAGGATTTTACACTGAAATCAAGTAAGTATTTATCCTTATACAAAAAAATCATCAACATTAGGGAAATGATCTGGAAAACTAAAAATGTTGTCCTAGTACTCTCATATCTGATGAATTCGATGGTACCTTAGATCATCACAAATTTATGGCTTTTTGATTGTTGAATTTTTCATAGCCATGTTCTCTACCACTCTCCATCAGAACTTGATGGTTAGATTTCTCTTCCATATCCATATTTTTCACCTATGTTCTCCTATGTGGAAACCCAGTGATTAGTTAATTTGGGTAACCATTACGTTTCATAATTTAGTTTTTAAAGTTAATTTTGGTAATACTTTTTATGATGTGGGTGTCTATTAAAGAAACTTTCAAGTAGTAAACCATTTATAACCCCGACGAATTTCGAGGGCGAAATTCATTTTAAGGGGGGTAGAATGTAACAACCCGAGATTTTATGAAAAATATTCTTTTAATTTCATTGATATCTTGTGTTGTACGCTACACCAAAATTAGCTTGTGCTATACGCGACACCGTATTAGCTTGCAGTATACGCAACACTATTCTTGGCTTGTGTTACACACAATTTCAAGTTCGTTTTGTAGAAATTATTCTATGCAACATTAAGTATAGATTTTGTTTAATGTATAAATGAAATAAGTTTTGAATTATGTTATACGCAACACGAAAGGGATATTGCACTACACGCAACCCTGACCTAGCTTGCATTACACGCAATCTCGACCTTCCTCGATAGCGTGTGTTGTACGCAATACCGGGTTTCACTAAACAACGATATATGGTTATAATATTATCACGAACTAGCTGTTATGAATAGTATTAACAACATTTTGAATTTTATAACATTATTATTCATCTTACTCATTTTCTAGAACATGGTATGAGAATAAAATAAATTTTTCAGGTAAAATAAATATTTTTCAAAAAATGCAGTTTTGCCGCCTTTTGATGGCGCACCCACATTAAATCTAGTTTTTGACATGTTTATAAGTTCAATTTTAAAAAATAAAATTATTCTTTGGAATCAGGATATAAAATTTTACCTTGGATAAATTTTTCATATTATTCTGATAACTTTTATATTTTAATGAATAGTAAAAACACGCTATATTTTAATTAAAACCAACTTTTTTCATTATAATAATTTATGTGGATAAATTATAATATTGAATGGTTTTAAAGTATAAATAGAATATATTTTTACCATTTAACATAATGTATGTCATTGGAATTGATTTTACGTTGAATTCTTAGGTTAAATCAATTCAATCTTTTGAAATGTTTTAAACAAAAACCCGTTTTCTTTTGAAAACGGGATTAATTTTAATTTAATTTCTGCAACTTCTCTGTATTGAATTTGGAAAAATGGATTCCATATTTGGAATCAATGGGTCTAAATTATATTAATAGACAACTTTTTATTTTTGGGCATTATGGATAGTAACTACAGTAAATTTTATTTACCATAGTAAAAGGTAAATCGGGTAATTAAGGGTAAATATAATATTATAAAATTACACTAAAACTTTTCTTAATACAATTGGATGATTATATTTCATCCTAAGTCATATTTGGGTCGAAATGGAATCCATTAGAACCCACTTGGAGGTGATTAAGACCTTTAGTTTATTTTATTTGAAGGAAAGTGAAATATGTCTCACTCAAACTTTAATAATTACAGTATTTTTAATACAAGGTTATACAGAATATAAATTAGGTTATAAATACTCATTTGAAAGCTAAAATGTTTTTCTTTATCACGGTAATTTATTTGTAATTTTTAAGAGTTATTTAATTACCTTATTAGCTTATACATTAATGATGCAGAAATTATTTATTTAGTAAAAAAATCAATAATATTGTTTTTATTGATATAGTAATACATATTAAAGGGCTCAAAAATCTGACCAAAACATATTGTTAGTGTATATATACACCATAATCATCCAATGACCTAATATATGACCGTTTGGAGTCTTATAAAAGTGATTATGACACTTATATTATTTTATTTTATATGATGTCAAAGTTGTCACCTTCATAATTTAATAAATATAACATTTTAAAATTTGGGTGTTTTGGAAGATAAATCTGACTAAATGTATTCTTATAAAAGATATAAGATTTATCTTCATCCTAGTATTTTATTTTTATTTTTTATGCAACAAATAAGTATATTTAATAATTATACAAAAATGTTGTAGTAATTATTTTATTATGAGAAATATCAAATAAATGGTTTTACAAATAGTAAAATAAATATTATATGAACTATTTAATGTGCTCCACTAATTTTCTAGATTACTATGACATGTTAAGAACCTATTAAATATTTTAGTTCGAATATTTCCTCTATGTGAATTTTATTTAAATTCAAATAAATGAATAGTGTCAAAATTGACACTATTGTTATTTTATAAAAATAACATATTATTAAATTGTTTAAAAATCACAAAAATATTTAAAAATTATAAATTGAAATTTATATAGTCGAAAATGTCATAAATTATCTATTTATGGATAATTCACAGCAGATAAGTAATTATTTATAATAATTTAGAATCTTATTACCACAAATAAAATTTAATAGAGGATAAATCAAGTTGATAATGTTTAAAATAAATTCTCTACATGTCTAAATTTTATTTGTTGATGAGATTACAACCCTATCTCATCTAATCTTCTAATATGATTCATTTTTGGATGTTTTTAAGTGGGGTTAGATTTATTATAAATTAATATTTTTAAGATTTCCAAAGGTTCCCCTCTCCTCCCTTATAAAAAGGGAACCCCTTCCCACTTCTCTTCACACCCTTTTGAGCCTTGAAGCTCGGCCAAACCCTGCCAATTCCTCTTCTCAACCTCTATATTTATATCATATAGGTTCTGGTCTTCTCAAAAGACCAACCCTGGTGCCCTAAAAAGAATTTTAAAGAAGGTGTGTCGAAGAAGAGGTAATCTCTTATACCGATTCTTTCAAGCTTCTTTCTTCTTCAACTTCTTCTTCTTTTGTTGTTTCATTATAAAGTATTAACATCAGTATCACTAATATACTGGTATGTTATTATAAATATGAAACAACCCCATTTCACCTTCTATCCATCCTACGGAAAATGAAATCACCGCGCGTGCGTTCGTACAGAATATCGTCTCCACGTCGTGGTGTAATCTGTTTTTCCACCACCACCTTAATTGGATGTGTATAATGGTGTAAAGAATAACTATATATTATTATTATAACATCATACTGATTATAAGATATTATATCATCCACTCCAATTCCATTCAATAAATATGGAAACGATATCATCGCTCGTGCGTACGTACGGATTACCGTCTTCACAACGCGATGAGATTCATTTTCCATGTTAACAATTCAAGAATGATTATAAAGTATGTATAATAAGTAATCATGAAATATATGACATAATAATGCTACTGGATTTATGTATATATATATGTATGTCATCTACTTAATTCCATTCAACTCAATAAGGAAAAACGAAAACAGCGTTCATGCATACGTACAGCCTACCGTCTCCTTGAACGGTGTATTTCCTTCCATTTATCGATCTATTATATATATGTATATTCTGAATATATATTAAACATAAATCATGTTTTATATTCTAGAATTAAGTAATCATGATCTAAGTAATCATATGAATAATTACAAGTCAAAACACGGACGATAAATGAAACGATTTTACCCAAAACGCTACATTAACATGAATTTACAAAAGAACGGGTAATATAAAGTCCTAAATGAACCATATATGATATCATAACAATGAATATGATTCTGTAATAATTCAATGACATTATTTAAATCATTATACAGGAGGTTCAGAAACGTACGAAGCATATTGGACCTAAGGTAAGGGATAATTATTCCAATCTCGTTCTTATATGAGACTGTTATTCATAAGTATTTACTAGGGTTATTGTTATCATCTTTTATAAAAATGTTTTCATGTATGTTTAAAGTCCTTTTTACCCATTTTTTACTTTTACTATATGATATGTAAGGAATCTTTTTTTTTACCATACGATGTACTTTTTGACTTTTCTGGCAAAAATACGAGACGAATGTTTTTTTAACTTATACGGCATGAATGGATTTTTACGGTTTTATAACGCCTTATTTCCATGAAGCTTCCTCTACAAGATTTCATGACTATTTTCAAAAAAATACTTTTATTTTGAAATTGTATGGCATTTTGTGACAATAAAATGATTTTGAAGAAGAAAGGATATTTTCCTCAAGAATTCATTTCAAGTGTTTTATCAAAACCATTTTCGATCTAAGATGACATTATTTCATATGTGTATGTTTCAAGTATAATGTCTATATGATTTACATGGTTTTGCTTTTATTATGATATTCATTTGTTCTATATGAATTATGTGATGATGGGATGATGTTAATGAAACTCATTTTATTCTTTGGGTTATGATGAATGTTTTAAGTTTATTTTGTGGCACAAGTAAGAATGATTTCATTATGAGATGAGTGGGACCTATATCTCCCTCCAATGCATTGGGTAAAGATTTATATCTCATGATATAGACATGGCTGGAATGGTAAGTTAATCTGGTTTAGTGTTACAAGACTGAAACGAGGAGTGAACTCGATTCAAAAAGGGACTTTTTCCACTAAGATGGTCTTGGCAGCAATGCTTTAGCTACTATAGAAATCATAACATGTGCTTAATGGTTTCCACAATTACATGTTTTATTCTCATGCTATTTTATTAGGATTAATGTTTCTTTATGATCTATGCCTTACGTACTGCCATGTTTTATGTCATTGCTCAAGCTCTTGATGTTTAAACATTATGTTCATGTATTTAAGTTCAAATGTATATGATTTGTTTTATTTTCTCCATGCTTACCCTTACTGAGCATTTGAGCTCACCCTTTTATATGTTTTCTTTTCCTCGGGATTTAAATAAAGGTTTTAGGTAAGAAAACAAAAAGGGGAAGATCTTTATGGGAGATATTGAAGATCTTTCACCACGATTAGAAAATTTTGTTCCAAGTTTCCAAAGACACTAAACTATTACGGTCCATGAGTTTTGGTTTTTGTTATGTATTAAGTATTCCGTAAAAGTAATGTAATGTATATGTACATCAAGCTTTGGGTCTCTACAATAAATAAGTGAGACCATAATATTAATTTGTGGTTGAACTTTCATGAACTAACCTGGGTCGACCCTTAAAATTTCACCCGAGTTGGTCCGCGACATGGCCCGAGGGGCATTATCGATCCCCATAGGATGGAAACCAATGTCGGGCAACAAAAAACCAACTGTTGGGAACGATTTGGACCATGAACAAATGATAAAAAAACTGATGATAAAAATAAAACTAGTAGTGGAAAGAAAAAATCCACACATACCACCATGTGACCTTCAAGGTCACCACCCAACTCAGAACTATGTTCGCTCCAAGAGTGATCCAGCACTAACGAAACCTGAAACTGAAATGGTAGAATAAGAATGAGAATAAAAATGCTCAGTAGGGATGCCAAAAGTGAACTACAGAATCTATGCATTTTCCAATTCCAAAATAGACCAATAACACTAGTTTGAACTACAGTTATAAAAATAAGTTTTTCATATATACAATGCATTTTGAAAACTAACAATCACAATTCCACTGCCCTTATAATTCAAAAACAAGGAAAATAAATAAAGAGGGGTGTACACAAACTTTTCTAAATAGCTAGTTTGAAATCCTTTTTAAAAAAACAACAATACGTACAAAGTTTTCTAAGAAAACACCAAAACCAGGTTCAAGGGTATGATTTCACACATAGCAAGGGAAATAGTACAAATAGTGCTCATATCAAAGGATCACAAAAAACCTAGGGACTCAGAGGAAGACCAAAACTTACTATACATGTGACTTATACTGAAGGCATGCCTACTCTCGATGACATCATAATGACCAAACACTCAGTGTTTCCCAATCTAGCCTAACCGAGGGGCCCAATCCCCTAGTAGAGAAAAGTTCGTACTAAGGGCCACTAGTCATTGCATGGTCTAAACTAGTGCAGCAATCATTCTCAGTAAACCCCCTTGTTATGCTAAGTGTCTATGCTATGTTCACAAAGAGGTGTGCCACACATTCAAAAAACAAGCCATATATATATAACCAAGCATGCGACAAGATCTGGCACCACCCCAACCACCTCAAGATTAGTCTCATGCCTTAAAATAAATATTCTCAAAAGAAGGCCCATACAAAGGACCCTCTTGTCTCATGATCAATCAATGAGGCAGGAGACCTAACCAAAGAGGGGTTTTCCAACATACCATTTCAATAATGACAAATGGGCCTTTAGCTTTACCTCATTCAACCATTTATCAAAACATTTAGAAATGTTTCCAAAATAGTAATAAATGTCATTTCTTATAAACATGGTCAGATGGACCAAAACATGCCAATGTTCTTTCACAAAAACATGTATTTACTAAAACACAGATTTACAAAAACATGCCAAAACAATAAACATTTACGAACCATTTTCAAAACAACGTTAAACACCAAAACATGTTTCAAAACAAATGGTCAAACATTAAAAAACTCATTAAAAACATGTTTTCCAAAACACTTAAAACAACACTTTATAAGACCTCATTTAAAAAATCTCCTTAGAAACCACTCAAGGGAACCAAATTTATTTGAAATTTTAAAATCCATTTAGTGAAAACAAGAAACTTTAGAAAACATGTCAAACGGCCCTTAACCAGATATAACCAAGCACACACCCAAATACCTCACATTTTTCAAGTGAATGGTTTTCCTTTCCAAACTCACACTAAACCATATTTACTATGTCTTTCAAAACTCTAAAGTGATGGAAACATTATAAAACAAACCAAAAAAAATCTCAATAATTTCACAAACAAGACAAACAATTTATAAACAATTCAAATAACAGACCAAATGATTTATAAACAATTTTATAATGAATCAAACAGTTTATTAAAAAGTTAATGAATAGATCAAACAAATTACACAAACTAAAAAAACACTATAACAAACTTTTTTTACAAAAACCAACTAACTAGAAAACACAATAGCATATCGACCAATTAATTTCAAAAGACACGAATCAAGTAAAATAATTAGTTAAAAACATGAAAGCATTATGTGGATTTATTTGGAAAGGGAAATGCAGATTCACTTACCTCAAATCTAGTGAGAATGGAGAAAAACATCAACGAAAGAAGGTATAATTCCCTGAGGACCAACCACGCAAGCTAAACAGTGAGAAAAATGCACAATATACAACCCACAAAGGTATTAGGATTTAACCAAATTAAATAAAGACACCAAATAAAAAATGAAGGAAAAATAAATATACCAGAGCAAGGGGTTTGGCACTCACAAGGGGAAGGTGGTCGGAGCAGGGCGGAGCGGGTTCACCGGTGCGAGTCGTGAGGGAGAGTCGGAGGGGTTCGGGTGCATTGCTGGCTAGAAAAAGAGAGTCGGTTGGCTGGAGGTGTGGAAGAGTGAGGGGTCGGCTTCGGTTTTCCAGTGCGCTACAGGTCGACGACTGGGGCTGGTTAGCTAGAGTGGGAGAGGGCGAAGCTGGGTGCACAGGAGGCCAGAGTGGGGAAATGGGGTTAGCGAAGGACCAGAGTAGGAGAGCGGGGCTGGGCGAGGTCGGCTGTAGAGGTAAAGGCTAACGGTTGGCTGGAGGTTGAGGTGAGGTGGCCGCCAGGAATAGGAGGGTAGCACGAAGGGGGGTGGGGTGAGTGCGGAGTTGAGGGAGGCGAGAGGCGCAGGGCGGTGGGAGCATGAGGGTGAGGTGAGGCGGGGTCCTGTGGAGGTGGGAGGCCGCAGTGGATTACGAGCGAGAGGGCCTGGGGTGAGCATGGATCTGGGGCAGCAGAAGGCGAGGGCGGCGGGCTTGAAGTGCAATGTCGCTGGAAGGAAGGAGTGAGGAGGCAGCTGGAACGTGAGGCAAGGGTGGCGACGGACCCACAAGGGTGAGAGGCGGAGCGCAGATTTTAGGGGAACCAGGGTACATGCAGCAGATGGGGGAAAAGGGGGGCGTCGGTATTAGGTTAGGGTTTATTTTTGCATTTTATTATAATAATAATAATAATACAAATAATAAAAAAATATACAGGATGATAATCATAATAACAATATAAAGAAGAATAATAATAATAATAATACAAATAATAATAATAATAATACAAATAATAATAGTAATAATATAAAGAATAATGAAAATAAAAATAAAAATAATGACAAAAATAACAATAATAATAATAATAATGAGCAATTGCACGACACCAAAGCCGGATGTGCGGCTACTTCTGGTTACACGGTGACCGCACACGGGTTTAAAACCCAGTAAAATTATTAAATGACAAAAAAATTAAACCAGGACCCAGCCCGGACCTTGGCACGAGGACCCGGAGCCAAGAAATAATAAAATAAAAATAAACGTAAAAGTTGGGGTGTGACATGAACAAAAAGAAAATAACATATATAGAATAAGGGATTGGCTAGAGTGGTAAATCTTGTATAGATTACTTGTACTTGGTAATCTTATTTTTTTCATCTCATGTATCATCCTATTATAATGGAAAATAAAAATGAAAATGTGTCTCGTGCGTATAGGACTCATTATCCAAAGAACTTAAAAAATCTTGTATCATTTCCTTCTTTCTGTATTTCCATTTTATATATTTTCCTTTTTTATTTAATACTTGTGATTATTGTTTTTCTTGTGCATAGAAGGGTGAATTTTCATGGCAAGTAGTGTGAAAATTTTACTTACTTCTGGTATGCTTAGTCAGAGGGAGCATTTGGAGATTGAATTTCCACTAAGAAAATCCTTCAGTACATAATGTTTTGGTGAACCGTGGTTTATACTTCTAGTTATTTTATTTAATTCATAGATTATAGTGTTATTAAAAAAACATGTACCATTGGTACACATGTTTTTATCCCTTGTCTGGAAATCATAGAATGTATAGGGAGTACACACCTAGATAGTTATTTTTTTATACAAGATGTGTGGGAAAGGACCACATGTTGTTTACCTAGCTCATACTATGTAATAGTTTACACCTAGGCCATCCCCTATGGAAAACATATAATGTGTAAACAAACATGTTTTGTAGTTTAAGAATATGCAATTCATCTAATTGGAAATACACACTAAGTGTTTTCATGGTAATCACATTTCATATACCCCTTTGGGTACCCCATGTGTATTGAAACATCATGGTCCTATGTAGGTGGAATTATACATGCCATGTTAATATTTCATGACTAGACTACCCCCAAGAGGATACATGTTGTGTACCCCTAGAGTACATTTTTTTACTTTTCCAACCATATTTTTTTCCATACCTTCTTTCCTAGGACTTATATTTGGTAATGTGAGTAGTTCATCCTAATCATTTTTTGTATAAAATATAGGGGCATTGTCCACTATGGTATTAGAGTTGAGTTGTAAGGGGATTTAGGAAATTTAGTCTTCTTAACTCTATAGGACTGATAGTAGGGTTTGGGTGTGATAATCAGATCATTCACAGGGTTAGGATCTCCCCTGGGAATTTTTTTATGATAGGGTATGGGTCCCCCACATGATTGAAAGAGTTAGGAACTTCACCACTAATGGGGTTTGGGTCCTTTATCCTTAGATTTGAGTACAACCTTTTCTTAAAATCTCTACTTTATGGGGTGTGGGTACTCCACTAGGGTCGATTACTTCCTCAACCAAAATTTATCCTTTTCCAAGGCATGTTCCCCCTCTATAGTTTTTTAGAGGTAATGTGGATTGTGAAAGGTTGTATGATTATTTTAGTATGAGTTAGGACTTCCTTGGCCAAAAATTATTCACAAACAAGTTATGGGATCCCTTTTGTGTTTATAGAACATTTGTGTCATAGTTTTTTATTGTGTTAAGGTATGATACTCCCTCGAATAGCACATGCACTTTAAAAAGTGGTAGGTTCCCCTTTTTGGTTCTTGAGTGGAAATGTAGAGGTTATAAAGGTTTTGAAATTTGATTATTTTGAGATTTATGACTCCTCAGGCGCATATTGGCTTCCTTAGAGATTTGACATATAGATGACTCATTGGCTTCAAAATTAGAGATATTTTTAGTACTTTGATCATACCTAGTTGCTTGTGAGATATAGAACTTCATGGATTAGAGCTAAGATGATTAAAACATCACTATATCCCTATGAAATCTAGTCATAAATAATATCTATATTTTTCTTTATCATCCTATTTTTTACTTTCCCATTTTCAAATTTTGATTTGACTTATTGCATTGTCTTTTATTTGGGGTTTCAGGGCATCCTACTAAGTATGTTGATAATCACCCCTATAAAGGCATTATGACCACACATGTTATATCTACACAGACAATATATAGTTTGTAGGTGGTACAGGTGGATTCAGGTCTATTGAATCTTGTTTGGAGTTGATTCTTGATAGTGCTATATGAACTTTAGTGGTTTATGATGGTAATGATGACCATTGTAGTTGGAGACTGGTCTAAAGGCCCGTGTATAAGGGAGGGGTTGTCTCTTGTTCCATGTTAATCTAGTTCTAAGATCTTATCAGTTATATAGTTTCTATGGTGTTCTTCCTATATTACGATTTACTTATCATGTGATGTATCATGAATTAATGGTATATAGTTTAGTTTATACATGTATTTCTAGTGTTTTAGGTTATTTTATTCATAGATATATCTGTTTGTTGCATGTTCTTAAAGGTGAAGGCCTCACATGTAGTTTGATATGCCTACATGGTTCTAGTCACCAATAACTAACCTATTTAATTTGTGCTTGGGGTGGAACACTTTGCTTACTACCGACCCATTTGGGGACTCAGTTGACCAAGTCATATCAGGAACTTTCTAAATAAATTTTTTAGAAGCATCAATCGGATCTTTAATTTCAAGAATATCTATTAATTTAAATTATTTTGATAATTAAACCCCACTCACTTAAGGTGTTTTTTGTTCCATAATTTATGTTTTATGTGAAATACTCAACAAGTGGTTTCTTTAATAAGTGGTTCATTGAAAGGAATGGAATCTATCAAGGTTTGATTGTCTAAGTTAATATTTCTTCCTTGTAGCTTTCAAATAAGTGATCTTTAGATTCATTGATAAAGGGGAAGACATATAGGCTCAGATTTCCTAGTCATCAGGGTGGGATATTTTAAAGGGAGATATTCTCATGGAACACTGAAATAAAATAATACATTTTTGGAAAATTACTCATTTTGATTTTATATAATCTCCAAAAATTATAGAAAATTGAATTTTTATTGATTTATAAGTGTTAGTTTAAATAAAACCATAACTAATTAATTGTGATTGGTGGTTTTTTCCTAAATCATTAGTGATTTAGTATTTGGAATCATTTTTTAAAAATTACTACCAATAAAAATCTAATTTAACCTATTGTGGCCCCATTTATTCCTCCTCTTTCGATTCTAACCCTAAATAATCCACCCTTCACTGATGAAATCCTCCCATACTAATGATGTATTCTCCTGAAGACGTACCCTCTCAATGGCATCCCATATCAATCGACTCTAGTTTTCCTCTAGTCCTGAACATCCTCCATTCATGGATTCTACTCTATTACTCTCTCTCCAGATCATTTCTCAACAAACTAATCAGTCAAAAACTAGCTCCACTTCTGAAATAAATAATGATTTTTCCAATCTCGGTTTTATTTATTTAGGTTTTCTTAATGTTTTTTTTTTCAATGATATAATTTGGTCTAAAATTGTAGCTTTATTTTTATTACCTAATATTTAACATTGTATATTATCTTTTTGAAAGAGAACATATATCATGATTAATATTTTAGCATAGAATTAGCTGGATTAATTTGTTAATTTTATTAAATAATAACAAAATCAACTATATTCTATCATTTTTTCATCGATGAGTGTGAATTTTTCTAAGTGTGAAAAAATATTAGGTGTGTGGGTGTGATTGTGCAATTATTCAATCTACTTATCTAGTATCACATATAATTTTTAGTTTCCAATGGATGTTAAATATAAAATTCAATTATATTTTACAATATATTATGCATTTAGATTTTTATTATTAGTTTTATAAGGGTGTTATATTAATCATATGTTATATTTTAAACATTATTTCATTTTACTAATATATTTTATGTTAATTTTATATTTATTTGTAAATAGTATAAAAATAGATAAAAGTTGGATTACTTTACCTTGAAATTAACCTCAATGTATTAAGGGGTTAGAGAAATTTTTTGATTTTTCAATTGAAAATGAACTTGTAAATAGAAGAATTAAATTTCCAAGTCCTACTTATAATTTCAAACGATGGTTGAAAAGACATGATTTTTATGAACACTTGATATTGAAATAATTTCATACTAGATATGTATGATGGATTTGGCATGGAGAATCGAACATTATAGAAAGTTAAATATTTTTCCAACATTATAATCATCAAGATACTAACCTAGTCATGGATAATAAAATTCATAACATAATTTTTTATTATTTAGGCCTAGAGACACATCAAGATGAAGACTATAACATGTAAGTAGATTCTTATATTGATTTTTTAATGATTAATACATGGTATAACCTAACTAAGTAATCAAATGAGTTTTATTAACTTGTAGTAGATATAAATCAAAAAATTTATGAGGTGTAAAAAATATTCAAAGTTTTCCTTTCTACTGAAATTATAGCATATCAATTGTTTAATAATAATTATAAATAAAGAAATTTCCATTATATTATATTTTTTCATGATGATTTTAGTAAATCTAAGATCCTTGAATCAATTTATGAGATGAATAAGATTATTAACAAGTTAGATATCAAATACACTTAGATAAATACATGTCCCAATAATTGTATGATATATTGGGAACAAGATTAAGATAGTGAGGAGTGTAAAAGATGTCATATTTATAGACGATAATAAATGAATAATGATGTAAGGTTGAATAAATGTGCTACTATGAAGAAGAAGAAGAGAAATAAAACTCTGATGAATGTTTTACATTGTTTTCCTCTGAAATCTCAAATATTATAGATTATTCATGTTATCTAAAACATCATATAAAATTATGTGGCATGTTATGGAAAATAATAATGATTCATTTACACATCATTCAAGAGATTCGGAAGTATAAAAATATTTTTATTATCAATATCCAAATTTCTCTCCAGTCCCTAGGAATGTGAGTTTGGGACTGTCTATTGATAAATTTAATCAATTTGGGACATGAAGTGCTAGTTATATGATATAACCAATTATTTTTTCCCCTGAGAATAGGAATCTAATGATGTGTATGAAACAAAATTCTTTTATTATTTCAATGATAATTCTAGGAAAACAAATACCTGTAAATGATATCGATGATACCTTAGGCCTTTTATATAGGAATTGAACCATTTATGATAAAATGGTGTGGATAAATATGACACATCAACTAAAAAATATTTAAAATGAATATTTCACTCATGTGTACCATCAGTGAATTTCCAGGAAATGGGTATTTTTCTAGATAGAATAATCACGCTGGCCTAGAATTCCAAGTTTTTTACATTGATTTCAACTCAAAAAGGTTGACTTATTATAGAAAATGTTGTTTTGTGTTTCATCATAGATTCCTAGATGCATATCATATAATTTAATTTAATAATTCATGATTTTATGTACATGCTGATTTGAGCCCCCCTCTAAAATATCTAGGTTACAAATTTGAACACAATTATCAAATATTGTTACAAAATTTAGGAAATATTATCAGTTAAACAATGGTGGGAAAATAATTTGTGCCACATTATATGGAATTAGAATACAATAATGGAATAAAAATGATATATTTTTTCTACATCCTTATTGGGAAATGTAGATGTTATGTTAGACTCTTGATGATATGCACATTGAGAATAATTTAAGTGATAATATGTTTTTTAAATACATAATGAGTAGGGAAAAAAGGACAATCTTAATGAATGTAAAGACTTAGAATAAATTAATATAAATCATTATCTATGGAAAAATTAGAATAGTAAGTATCCTACAAAAAAATGTATTGAAAACTAATGAAAAATATGTATTCCTTTGAAGTCATAAAAATTTGAAAGTACCTGATTGATATTTTAGTTACGCTTCCTAATATGTGGAATTAAAACTTTGTAAGTTACATGGACTGAAAAGTAAACAATTATATATTTTTATGGAACAATTTATATTGTTGGAATCACATAAATTTTTACATGATAATATAATATCATTCATAATTGAGTTCAGCAAGTTCTTTGGATGAATCTATGGGAAAATTTTAAAACCGACAAGCCTGATAAATTATTGGAATGAATAGCAAGGACACTTTTACACCTTGAGATGATATTATTCCCATAATTTTTCCCTATGATGATTCATTTGACAATACATTTGACATTATATTTGACTGGGGAAGCTAATGTTAGAGGAAGCATACTCTATCGATGGATATATCTCATAGAGAGGTATTTCCGTTTTAAGTTTTCTTCACTATTGAATTATGTTTTTACAACTCATTACATGTGAAGTTAATTATGTTTTGATTCATTAGTTACCCTGGTCATTTTCTATATTATGTGAATAAAAAAGTTCTATTATAAGGCTCTTTTGCTAAAGATTACTTTTCCAAAGAGTGTGTCGCATGATTTTTGAGGTATTTGGAGGAGATTGAGTCAAGATTAAATAGAATTAGATGTGTTAATGATAAATCAAATCATATTTTGTGCTTTGGTAAATCAATAATTTTTTCAATGTTAAGTTATCCAGTTGGAAAGACTTCCTTATTTTTACTAATTTATATAGAGTTAATAAAAGAATAAATATTTTGCTACTACATAGTGATAACACGGAACCTTTATTGGTTTTCATGTCAAGTAATCTTATAATCAGTTTGATTTTGATAATATGTTGATAATTATATTTTATAAATACTAGTATTTTATATCCATTTTAATAAATCATGAAAGTTTATAATTGAGTTAGATTGTATGATGATGTTAAATTTTTAGCTCTGGGCCTTTTGAAGAGGCATAGGATATTTGATGATGATATATTAATGGTTTCATGTTTCATAAAGTTTATAATAAAGAAGGTTTGAAAACAAAAAACAAGGCCATCTTTACAAAATTCATAGAGTTGAGACATTATGAAATGTTTAATGACATTATCTAACTAAATTATTATATACACTTTTATTTTGAGTTATTAAAATGAAATAGGGTTGATATTAATATGGGTATAAAGAAAGATTCATTATAGTTTACTTATGTAAAATTAAATAGATTGATTGATACTGGTGAGCATGAAGAACATGGTCTATATATTTTGGCTTCATAAGCTAAAATAGTATATTATGTTGTATATGGAATTGATGAAGGGTGGAGTGTTGTAGTCCATGTGAAACTAAGAGTATTTTATAATATGGGTGATGATGTTGAGGAATAGTTTACCAATAATGATCCTTGTAAATAGGAAGTGGTTGATTTATTTTTCTATGATGACATTGAAACTATCAATCATGTAAGAGAGGTTGAAGATGAAGCCATCATGTTAATTATGGATAATGATAATAAATTATGAATGAAACCATTTTAAATTAAATCCTCCTTTAACTTAGTAATCATATTTTATATACTATTACAAATGTGGGATTCATTCTTTAATAGAGTTTATATCATGCATTTTTTTCACTTTAATTTCAAAAATATTGGTTTCAAATTTATAGTTCACAATTGTTATGCTTGTAAAAATTATGAATCCAATATTAAATATTAATCATATGGGAGTAAATTAATTTCCTTTATGCATTTAAAAAGTATTAATTAATGGTATAGGGATAAAATAAACAAGCCAATATTATTGATTATATATAATAATATTGATATTTTAATAAAAAAACAATTTTTTATGCATCAAATTTAATGTTTAAATACCCAAATATGATTTTAAATTTTTATTTTGGTAATTTTAAATTTTATTATTATCTTATATCATTTTAGATGTTGTAATTTATTTCCCTATTGTTTATATCATTGGAATAATTCCAAGGAATAAATGGTTTTTAGGTTGTAGTCAGTCTATATAGTTATACGACACTCGGATGCTGTTAGTAATGATCTATACTCCACCAGGTATGCTCACTACTATTATAGGTACATTGTTAGATTTGGTATCTTGAGAACCAATTGTTTGTACTTTGATTACATGAATGTACACTTATTATATATTATTTATTGTTCTGCATGACTATAATATAATAATGTCCTGGAATATTTGTTGCATTAATAAGGTCATGGAAGATCCCCACTATGATGAGAACCTTGAAATGCTATAACAATATCTTTAAATAAAGTTATATGGTTGGATGACATACTATGATAGGACACATGGTATACAGACCGTCATGTGCGAGTACTCATAAGAAGATGAGACCCTCTCTCATGGAGTTCTCACTTGGTAATCTCCAAGATGGGAGATTATGAGAACAGACCCACCAGTAGCAATTCTGCATGTCTTGGTGTCATTGGAAATTGATTTCTACGAGCGTTTGTAATGGTCCTTAGACTATAATATTATCATTAACTCATGTCATGACTCACACACTTAGATTTGCTGACAAAAACTGTCATGAAGACAGTTGGTGGGAAGTAGGGTACATTGGGTGCATCACGAATGACATGTTGTTAATGGATAAGTCGATGAAGAATTTGTCCCTTCCATATTTATGGAAGTAGATATCTCGGGACCTTTTATTGAAATATAAATGTCGCAAAAATTTCATGGTCATGGTGTCACAACGAGTTTATTTCTGGAAGTCAAAGAATGATGGATCAAGCATATAGGTTTATGACACAGTCATGAAACCTGCTTGATGAGATATTGAGACAAAGGGATTAAATTACACAGTAAGCGTTTGTATGAGGTGACACATCAATGTGGCGCCAACTTTTTTCTCTTGGGTGTCTTGACTCGTCGCTAAACAATAATCTTGGACTCTAGGCAATCCCGCCTAATGCCAACGAGAAAGAGGTCTAGAGGGTCACACACTAAGTGTATCCATGTATCTCAAGTAGAATAAAGATTATTTCCATACGTGGTTTAATGATTATTCAAGGAAGCCTAAATCATTTTAATGTTGGAGGAAGAATAAAATAAAAAAAGTACACATCGTGTATTAATGATTACACGCCATTTAGTTTTTTTTTTAAAGTACATGTCGTGTACTAATGATTACATGTCATGTAGTTTTCATTTTGGAAAGGAAATTAAAAACAAGTACATGTTGTGTATTAATGATTACACACTGTATAGTTTTTTTATGAAAAACAAGTACACGTCATGTATCAATTATTACACTCCGTGTAGTTTTTCCAGTCAGGATTTTGAGCATATAATATTGTTTTATTAAATGATCTTTATTATAATCAGTGTGGGCGCATGTCAAGTAATTAATTATTCGGCATGGGGGTTTTCAATAAAAGTTAATGAAATAAATAAAATGTGTAACACGTATATTTATTGTCGTAACTCTATAACCTCAAACCTGATAATAAATATTCTCACAACCCCAACACTTTTCCAAAGAATCATTGTGCACAACAATTCTGGAGAATTATCTCAAGACTGAAAGAAATCCATCCTCCAAGAACTCTCTCAAGACCGAGAGAGATCCACCTCCATCGGGTCAACATGATCTAAGGTGGACAACGCAAGCAGAGGTTTCTCCATGCTAGCACTCGGAGACTTCTTTCGTGACGTCCAGAGATACGTGGTGCACATGTGAATCACCGCTAGAGGAAGTCTACACTTGGCTTCTGCGACACAACAACAAATCACATCGGAGCGTGATCAGACATATCAATAAAGAATGTCACAAAAGGTATTTCGTTTCAATTAATTAAATTAATTATAATCAACCTGTGATGATCTTTCTTTGTGGTTCCAAGACTTTTCTTCTTTTTTGTCTATTTTTGTGATTTGATCCGTGGAGTTTGGAATTTATCATCGTATTGATCCTGGATTGATCATTGCTAATGAAAAAAGTCCAAGTGGGCACATCCACCCAAGAGATTCCATTGTGCCCAGGACCTTCAAATATAGGTATGCTCACTACTATTATAGGTACACTTCCCATAAATATAGGACTGTTATTGGATATGAGTATTAGGGTATTAGGTTGATCAGTATATGAGAATGACCTGACTACACGTGTTCTATCATCCATAACATCATGAGGGTATTGGTAGGTGACTATTATTAGTATGTATGTCTTTTTTAATACATTATCTATTTCATATTTATATTAAATATTGAATATATTTGTCGAAAAAATATAAATAATAAATGAAAAGAAAATGACTGGAGATGGAGAAGCAGACCAGGGCTCAAGAGCCTCTCCATAGAGATGGCAGAGAGATCTAGGTTTTCTTCAAAACCATGGTTCATCTTTACTATATTGGCTTCAATTGGTTATCTAGAGGGCCTTCGTCTTGGACAAAGGATGCATCAGTTGCAAATATTGGGCCCTCACATGGTTCCTTTAGTGATCAAGGAGAATTTTTGTCAACCAAATGGCCTGATGAATCTTGAAATAGAATATTCTTTCATTTTAAGGATGAAGACTCTACCAATATTTGGAAGAAGGTAAATGTTTCTTGGGTGATTTTGTTTTTGAAAAATGGAGACATGAATTGGTCACCCAACTCATATACCTCAAAAATTTACTAAGAAAATAAAGTTTACAGTGGAAACACCAGGTGAAAAGAGTGTGCACCAACAAGAAGCAATGAAAGGTTACACAGAAAAAAGCCATCAGACACAGAACATTGAAGAAGAAAAAGTGGCAAAGTTTATCGGCTTCCATCCATAATCCAATCTACCGCTGAGAAACCAGAACATAAAAAATCAGGACAAAGTGAAAGTCCTCTCATCAATCAATTACAAGGTCGCGCGCTTTGACATTGCAAAACCCCAGGCATCTCACGTCTCCCTGGGTGGACTAGGCCACAAGCTCTCCATTTCTAACAGTATATAAACTGCCATATGACTCAGCTGTAAGGCAGTACACTTTGAGAGAAGATCCACCGAATGTAGCAATTTTCGTGAAGCCAAGTTTGAAAAAACATGCCATAACAGTTCCCAGAAAATCCTTTCTTTTCAAAGCCCGAAGAATCACATTAGGAGTGGAAATGACAGAGGCCTCAAGAGGTTTTTTGTTCAATACAGCCAAATCTTCAGAATATTCAGCTGTAATGACCTTCTCAATCTGCCATGTAAGCTCTCGAGATGGAGCCAGAAAAAGTGCTTGGCAATCTTCAAGATGCTGGAGAATATCAGGAAAAAATCACTGCCTCCCGCACAAGAAACACTTAAGTCACACCAAAGAATGATGTAAAGAGAATCACAGAAGAGAGGTGTTGCTGATCCAGAAAAAACGAACAACGGTGAAACTACTTGCTTGCAAGTCCAGTTTCGGGCACTGTAAAATCTGGAATCATCTCCATCAAAGAGAAGGCAACTGCTGATGTCAAAAGGAATATAAGTGCAGGAAAAACGGGAATCATTGCCAAGGAATGGTCTTGAAATCAAAGTCAGGATTTTGCTTAAATTTCTCCACCATCAAAATGAACATACGCTTTCTTATTTGAAGGTAGTTCTCTGAGGAAATTTCTTTATTCATGTATCTTTTAAATACAATAGCATCTTGCTCTTCCATCCAGACTTCTAATTCCTCACTCACATCATCATAATATTGATAGGCATCCCTCACAGCAGGTTCCTCTTCCTCATCATTGTTAGAATCATCCAAAATATTTTCAGTAGGAGGTGACATAATCTTGAACTGTGAAGGAATAACAGGTTTTGCCTTCCTAGATGCCTCTAAGGATCTTGTAACTATAGTTCTCTCAAGGTGATAATAGTATCTTTGCTTCTGAGTTTTTTTGTAACTTGGCATGATGAAACCATCTGAGTCAACCATTGGTTTTTCCCCTTCCTATCACTTGACTTGTAGAAGGTATCCTCAATCTGAGATGCTTGATCAGGATCTTCCTGCAAGGAATCACTAGACTCAGACTGTTTATTCTTGTCCTGCTCATGCAGAGGTTGAGGAGCATCAGTTATTGCAGTAGGATTCTCAGGTTCATTGTGTGACACCTCGTCACACAATTGTACAATATGAGAAACAACTTCAACTTCAGCAAGATTATTAGTAGGGGAGTAGGAATTATAATTCATAACATCCTTATTAGCATGATCCTCATTCCCTGGAGGAGCAGAATCTGTCCTCTTGAGTTCACCTTTTTTAATCCAAATTGAATGATTAAGAGGAGGTGCGTCAAGTTTGGTTCTGCATTCCTTTGCAGGATGTCCAATTTTAAGACACTTAGAGCAGTAGTCTGGACGATTTTCAATGAATACCACTTGGAGAAACCCAGTGTCACCATTTTGTATCCAAATTTGAGATGGTATGTGTTTAGAAATGTCAATTTCAATACAGATTATAGCAATAGAGGGTCTCAAGAGGTTTTTAGTAGCGGAATCAAGTTAGAGAGGTTTCCCAAGTAGACAAGCAATCGCGAAAAGAGCTTCTTGTTTAAAGAGATAGAGAGGCAGACCCGGAAACCACAACCAAATAGGTGCAATGGGAGGCTCGATATCAGTGCGGAAATCAGGGGACCATTTCAAAACTGTCATGAAGCAGCCACCGAAGGACCATGATCTCCTCATCAACAGCTGATAGTAATCATTTTCAGACAAAAAACGAAAAACCACATGCAATGAATTCAAGAGACCGACATGGAATGCTGTAAAACCAAGAGCTTCCAAATTTTTCCTTAGGAAGAATAAAGAAGGCCTACTCTTAATAAATTTTCGAAAAAGAAAAAAACATAGGTTGGAAGCAAGTAATCTGACCTCTTCCTTAGAAAATGAGATCGCATCAAGGCCCCTGTGTCGAAATTGCTTTGGCTCAAGCATCACAATCTTCGAATCATCGTGAACATTCCTCGTTTGTTCTCGCCCAACAACGACATCCATGAAGGATCTCTGATCTGGATTAGGGTTTCTCCATCGACCGCCGACAGGCGTGTTCCCCCGTGGTTCCGTCATCTCATTGGGTAATTTTGAATGAGGATTCCATATCAAAATGGATGAAATTAGGTAAACATTCTATAATTGATCATTTAATTCTTCCATGTAGTTCTAGTACATAGAATACTTTGGATTAAATTACTCAATTATCTACTACTTGGGAACTTAATACTTGGAGATGTGTCTCATTAGGGTGTGGTTACTTTCATATTATTTTCCCTTCTAAGGAGCTAAAATCAAAGTCTTGGGTTTGGTTCTGTTTCCTTCAATATTGGGTATCTTCACATCCAAGAATGAGATTAAACCTAAATCCTCATGAGGATGGTAATCCTTTTATTCATGTAGAGGTTAGAATTTATTGGGTCAACTAAATTTTTTGACACCCTGTAATTATATATGATATTTAACTTGCTATTGTGTTCCAATAAAAATGGAAAAAGAAACTAAGAGCATAAATTTTTTTTATTTTCACATTTATTCTTGTGGAACATGATCTTTGTTCAACATTAGTTGACAATGTTTTCCCCTCAACCCTTAAGGATGGATTATCTCTGATAATTATGTATGAAAAGATATTTTCCCTTTTATAGACTATAAGGTGATAGACCACAAGAAATCTAATTGTAGGAAAAATCTTCATTGTGGATTTTGTGATATGAGAGAGAATTTGAAGAAGGGCTACCATGGAAATGGAAAATGAAACAACATGCCAAATAATAAAGGTAGGGTAGGTCAGTTTCACCCTTATAGATAGGCCTTGGGTGCTTCTCAACATGATTTTATTGGGGTAGTTCAGTTTCATAATACTGAGGATGCTTCACCTATGTTTCAACTTCATTCAGGTTATATGATGTCTTGGTAATACATTTCTTATTAGGAGTAATCTCAGTGGAAACTTCTTCATGTAGGTATCTCCTTTAAGGATTCTCTCTGTATTGAGGTTGACAAGAAAGATAGTGCATCTATACATAGTCAATATAATGATAATATAACTGCCCAAGCTGAAGTGGATTCATAATTATGGAAAGAGTATTTATTTTACACAACTAAGGTAAAGGAAAATAAAAAAAATCTTCCAATCCTTTGGCTCTTTTATTCCTAGAGGATATCAAGGTATTGTTGGATCTCTTATCCATTTGGCCTCAACCTCATTTTAGGGTGTCACCAAAGATTCAGAGACCATTGGACTAGAGAATCCTTACCCTCCAAGTGTTTTAGTTACCGCTAAGTCTTATTTAGGACTTGATCGTGCAATGTACAAGCCTCTATAGGTGCTTGTACTTGATGTTTCTCCAGTGAGGACTTGGGTTGATAATAATCTCACTTTAGGGGTTGTCATCTCAAATGATATGGTTCTTGAGAGTCCCATTACTGTTAAATATAATGTCATGGTATTGGGGAATTCTTATCTTTTGGTTGTTGTCTCCGATAAGGAAGTGTCTACTGCAATTTTTAAGATGAAGTTAGATTATAATACTATATATGAGGATGACCAAAGGGAAGTTCCTAGGGAAGTTCCCATGATAGATTATTCTGACTATGGGAAAGTAGTAAAATGATCTTCCTCATAATTGAGAAGGATGGATATTATGAATAAGATTTCCTTTGAGTCCAGTGAGGAGGAGGATCCGCAGTACATTGGTACCTTGTAATTAGAGGAAGTAAGAGATGAATCAACTAATGAGCCCCCATATGATGGAGGTGTAACATGGCAGTAGGTTAAGACTTGGAGGAGGGGATGACATCCCTATGGTCAAGGCGGATGTCTCTATCATCATTCCATGTGTACTCAATCTTGAATTGAATGATTATCTTTGTTTTTGATAATTTTTACACTTTTTTCCCTTCCATTATTTTTTACTGCTTTTTCTATTTTAAAAAATGGATTAGGACACTATGTCCCTATCCTTTTCCAATTAAAAAATTAAAAGAAACAAACATAGAAATAAAGGATATTTGGGGTAGGATAATTTAAATATTGTTTTTTTATTTAATAGTTTTGAGGATCCTACAAATGATGTGGGAGGAAAGTATGGGTAGTATTTGGTTCATTTTTCATTTGATCTAATGATTGTCCTTATCACATATCATGAATAGAGTCATCTTCCAATCAACTAAAAAATGATATATTTATAATTAAATAAATTTAAATGATAATAAATATTGTTAAATGTTTATTTAATTAATATTATTATAAATATTATGGTTCTTATAATTTTTACATTTCGTATTTGTAGGATATTTTATATTTTGATGTGGATGAAGCCACTATGGATTATAATAATTTGAAAGTCTTAGGAAAATATTAATATTTCAATTATAGATTATTATGTGAGTTTAATGATAACTAACTAATTCTTTAGGATATTTATGATAAGGTTCCAGAAGTGATACCTAGAGAGTAGTGAAAGTATTTTGTGGATAAGTTATCTACTAATTTGTACAAGTTATTTTACAATGTGATGTTAGCTTTCTATGAATTTATTAATCATATTTATTTTTTTCTTTATTAATAATATTACATTTCATAGTAATATATATTCATTTTTTAGGAAATTTTGAAGAAAAACATAGTGAGTATAAAGAAGCAGATAATCCCACACACAACAGGGTCGATTAGTTTTGCAAGGATAAGATTGATCACGTTAATGTTTTAATTATATAACATATATATGTGTTCAATTTTAAGTTATTAAGATTTAATAATTATGAATTTTATAATTTAATGATATAGTATTTGGATGTTTGACATCATGTTGGCCAGACCAAGATGTGGTTTGATATGCATAAAAATTCAAATGGGAGTTATGTGAATCAATATAATCAGTGAATAAGGGTAGGATAATTTAATTATTACTTTATTTTAAATAATCAATTTATTATTTAATATTATTTAATGTGTATTCTAAAATTAAGGAGATATGGGGTGAAATACCTCATAATCATCATTGATTTCCCATACTAATGTTATTGCCTAGGTTTTTGATAATGAGCATATAGGTCATGTGCAGATGATGGGTTTTACACTATCCCCATCGCAAGTCTTTGGAAGGTCTTAGAATCATTCACTATGATTCATTATCATTCCCATGGTCCTACAATTTTTTTTATCAATCGTCATAGAAAAAAATGAATATATTGAAGACAAAAGTATAGGTTTTATGAGTCGCACATGAGATCATAAGATGATAAGTTCGTTGTAGTGGGGGATGCTTTGGATGTTTAATTTTAGAACACAACATGAATTATTCCCAAGGTGATTGCATCCATAATATGACAATATCAGTAGGTTCAAATGATTATTTTTTATATTTAATCTATATTATTGTTTAATATAATCTAATTTAAGTTTTAAAATTCATTAATTTCATGCACCAAAGGTTGTAAGTGATTAGGATAATAAGGATCATCTATCAACTTTAAGAAACCACGGTAACTAAGATGCAATGCTTGACGGTCTCTGATGAATTACATGTTTTTATGCTTATGAAACACTTGTTTATATGATTTTTTTTTTGTAATTATGGGTCAGTTTCATGACTATATTATTGATGTTACACTAGGAATATTTATAAAATGTTGTATTCTAGTTTGATTCATTTTTATAATGATAATTATATTTATTTTTTTCATGAATTTTTAGTAACTATGTTTTCTAAATTTCTCTGGTATAGGATCTTGAATTACAAAATCATATTCATTTTATTTTTTATCAGTGGTTTAAACCACTTTTAATTTGTGTAAATGATGCATAGCGATTAAAAACAATATTATGTATTGAAAAACCACTACTAATTGATCTGGTATTTGAGGAACCACTATGAAAATAGTTCTTGAGGGTTATAATCACTGCTAAATATCATTAAAATTAAAATACATTTTATATTTATTAAAGTTGGTTTTAACCAAAAATAAATAAATAAAAATCATGGTGGTTTAAAATACCATCGAATAATAATTCTACAATTGTTTTTATGAACGTCATCCAATCAAAACAAATCACCATGTTTAAATTGATGATAATATTAAATTTAGAGGTTTAAGAAACCACTAAAAATAAATTAATAATGTTTTAAACTACACCATATACCAAAATAAACTTATGATATTATCCAGAATCCCTATAGTGGAAGAATGATGAATATTTTCTCTAATGTTAACAAATAAAGAATTTTCGAAATTTTGTTAGGTCTATTAACAAACAGAGGAAACTTTCTATGAGAAAGAATATGAAAATGAGAAAATTGAGGGATTTTAATGATGTTTTATTAATATTTACAAGTGTCAAGTGCTTTAAATTAGTTTTTTACTATATTTTTTCTTTCAAAGTGGTCATCAAGTAGTATTTAGAGTAATTTTGAAATAATAAGTGGTGTCTATAGAAAATTATGAAGTTTAAAGAGGTGTTTCGTTAAGGATCTTTTTATTCAAATCTTGTTTCTCATTCTGATCATGGAAAATGTGGGCTTATAGTGAGTATTAATTGAATCATTGATTATACTATATCTTGAGTATACTGGTGATTATTGAGAGATTGTGATTAGAGAGGTGTGTTAAAGTGTTGGAGTATTATCAATAAACCCAAATTGGGGGTTGTTAGAAAAAATCATCATATGAATTTTTGGGTTGGGTTTATAAACAAAGATAGTGAAATATCCCCTAAAGGTTTTATGAAATAATCAGGAACTCGTGTTATAGATTTTATATAAGTTTACAAGATTTTAAAGATATTATTTTCCTAAAGGATAGAAATTACACCAAAATACATAAGAGATTATGTTGTGATTATTCTATATAGCCCAGTTTGAGGAAGGTTGGATTATTATGAAGAAGTACATATTATGATCAGGTGATCACACCACAAAAACATGCACTGTGTCGTGAGGAGAAGAAATGCATTGTAACGGTCTAATACATGAAGTTTTTTGTATTTATCTAAAATTAATTAATTGCATCATGGTGTGTTGGTTGCATCATGACATGTTGGATAAACATTTAATTCAAGGACTCATCACACCATAAAAATTAGAGTTTGAATCGGATGGTACTGGGATTATTAGAGGAACAATATATTTCACCATCATGGTCTTTCTCATTCTATAATTTAGTCGAGTCAGATATCTAAAAGAGGAAAGATAGGGATTTTAATGAGGAGGTATTGAATCATATTTTAATGACATTGACAGATTAATTATCTCAGGATAATTAAATAAATTTAAAGAATTTAATAAAGTTAAAATTGGATATTTTCTCTATAAGTTGGACATATATTTTCTCATACATAAAAGGAGATGACAAAAGAGAATTCAATGAAGAGGAAAAAATAGGCAATTCCAGAATAGAGTGAGTGTCAGAAAGAGTAACAAATCAAGTAGCATCATAAGAGATCATTCTCAAAAACTTGTGGATTTCATAATATTGATAAATATGGTACATATTGACACAAATATCTTGGTGTAATCACTTGATTTGATTCATGGATATCAAGGAGTTTACTCAGAGGAGTATTCTATTTTTTTAGAGTGAGGAGAGAAGTGAGTTCTCAAATTATTATGAGGGTTGTAAACCTAGAGGGATAGTGAGTTCACTATGAAATTGTATAAACAAGTGTTGTGTTTATGATGGGTTTTAATATATTGACACATCATTGAATGCATGATCCTTATAGATAATTCAATGTAGGTGTACTAGGTATAATTTCTCGTGCCTCTCTTTTATGCATTATTACTATCATATTTTTTGTGAGGGATGGAATATTTTCTTATATAACTAAAAAAAATCCAACAATAGAGATTATGGGAAACTATTTCATAATAAACCTCTATTTCGGTGGAGAAGGGTGGACATTGTCTTCGATAGTGCCTTCTATTTGTTAAAAAAAGTTTTTTATTTTTGTTTTTGTTTTTATTTTTATTTTTATTTTTATTTTTATTTTTATTTTTATTTTTATTTATTTATTATTTATTTAATTTTTTATTTTTATTTTTATTTTTATTTTTATTTTATTTATACATATAAACAAATTGACCAATATTTTAAAACATATTTAACCATTTTCTCAGTATTAATTTTATTAAAGTGTTTTATAAATATTACACCCTTAAAACCCCACTATGGCCTCTCTTTTTATAAGGGATTCATTTTTTCCATCCATTCTAGATTTTCAATATGGGATTTAAAAACCTTTTTCCAACATTAAATTAATAATATATTCTTTATAATAACACATTAATGGTAATAAATGATTAATCATATCACATTGTTAATAATTAATTATTATTTAATAATATAACAAATAATAATTAATAAAGTCATAATAATTATTATTAATAATTTCATTAATATTTATTTAAGGTTTATATGTTACATGTAATTAAACAATGCAAACACCCCTAGAACAGAATGGATAGAGTATGCCCCCTATAAGGGTTTTCCCACTCTATATTTATCCCATTACAATTTTAAAGCTCAAAGTCCTTCCATTTAATGGCCTCAAGGTGCCTTATTTATAACCAAAAGGCTACCTACCAACATCCTGCACTGCGCCAACGTGTACCCAGGTCTATGCCATCGCCTGAATCATTGGTCATAATTAGAATAGAAATCCCCACCAAGTGAGGCTGTCTAGATTTGAACCTTGGTAATATAAAGAACTATAGAGTGACTCTACAACTCAATTTGTAACACCCATGATTTTAGTATATATTTTCCCTTTAAATAAATACTATTTTGAATAGTTTATTTCACATAAAACATTAAACTAATATGAAATCATGATACTTTAAAATAAAATGATTTAATTTGACCATTATAATATAGAAATAAATCAGTGGGTATAAATAGAGTAACCAAATTATGAAATATATGTTGGAAAAAAAGAAATAAATAGAATTGGGTGGTATAAATCATTTTCATGAAGCTCATTTTATTGATCTTGGAAGGGAGGTATCTTCTCTGGAGTTTTCCCTAGAATAAGCCCAAGCTAAAATCCAACAATTTAGGTTTAAGTGAAATCACTTGTGAGAGAAGTTTAAGGTCAATGAAATTTTCACAAAATACATGCTATCAAAACCGCCACCAACAACTACCACTATAGTTTATCTTATTCTTAAGTATTGCTTGGAAATATTGAGGGGTATTACAAGTATAAGTTAGGATGATTTAAACATGTAATTATTAATTTATTAAGTTTTTTATATATATCCCATGTATTTTATACATTTAACATTTAAAATTTTAAATAAATATAATATTTTTAATACTAGTTCCTTGATAAACTTTAATTTTAGTAGTTAAAAAACTAAAATCATTTTACACCTAAAAATTTATTTTTTCTAAAATTGGATTTTTATTAACTATGAATTTTAATTTCAAAGAACTAAGTATATTATGGTTAAATAATGAAAAAATATATTGTTTATATGAATAATAAATTAATAATAATTTAATTAGTAATTTATAAACAATAATAATAAGAATAGTTACTGTTTAAAAAAAGTATATTCTTATAAAAATGGTTTTCATTATATTTTATATTTCCATTTAAAAGTTAAATTATTAAATTTTAGAATTTTAATTTGAAAATTGAACACCAATTTTGGTTTAATAATGAAAATATTATCCTAGTATGAATTTTTTGGATTTTTCTAAACTGGTTGATTTTTAAATAAATAGGAAAAAATAAAGGTTTCACCAATACCATAGCATTTATGACTTGTTCACGACATAAGTATGACTTAAAAACTTATAAAAAAATTTATAAAATAAAAATATATTTATGTACTAAAATTATTCATTTAAATATATTATGATGAATTTAAAAACCTATGTTTAACATTTTGGAATTTAAATAATATTGTATTCCAATAAAAGTGGTTTTTTAGTATTTTTTAATTAAATATTCACACAATGTATTTTAGTTTTGGAATGATTTTAAAACCACATAACTCTTATTTTATTATTAATAAACTAATTAATCTTATAAAAAACAAAACCATTGACACTTTTATCCTAAATTTTTATGCTTAAAAATACATTTCTTCAAAAAAAACTAGGTTTATGCGTTATATGTACAAATGTAAAAATTGATTTTTATCAAACTTAAAAATTTATTCGATAAAATTATTTTAATATTTTAAATCATCATATTCAAATTATTTAATAAGTTCAATTTTAATTTTATTCATTAAAATAGATTATTGAAGTTAAAAATGAGTTATCATAATAAAAGTGAATTATAGTAAAAGTTAAAACTAAGAATAAAACACATAAAATTTCTTAAAACTTATATAAAAATGTGTGTATGAGGGTTTTATAAACACAATACTCATTAAAAATCCATTATACTGAAATTTTTTACTTCTATTCCTTGATTAGTGATTTGTCCTTTTATATTATTACAAAAATGTCACTCCCCTATTTATAAAAGGATACTTCCAGCACCCCTTTACATACACTCTAAAAATTTGAATTCATATTGATACTTTACCCATTTTACTTCCCAAATATATCAATATCTCATTTGGAATACCCTTTATTCAAGGGAAACCCTTACATCCTCCATTTTCAAGAATTCCTCTAAGAGAATATTTAAATTCTCAACGTGAGTACTAATCTCTTATTAACATTTTTTCTTCTCTATATTTATCATGAAAATATATTTTGCCTAATATAATATAATTAAATATTATTATTATTATTACACTAAAATTTTATTATGTAAATGTTATAACTATTATCTATTCCTTCCTCTTACAAAAATGAGTACATCGTTTGTGTGTATATGTGGACTACCGCCTCAATGAAGAGAAATATTTTTTTTCTTTAGAATCTCTTTACATGTATGTTTATAAAATATTATTTCATGAATAAATATTATACTTATAACATTATTAATATTCTGAAAATTTAAACCATTTTATATCTTTTCATGTTCTATGAAAAATGAAAATATTGTCTGTGTGTACGTGCGAACTACCGCCTCCATGGAATGATGTATTTATTTTACATCTACACCTTGAATGGATGAATTTAATAATTTATATATATGAATTAAAATTATTATTATGAAATTATGATGGTTATTAAAAGATAAATTGTTCATTATATTAATAATCCCACACATTGGAAAATGAAATTATAACCCGTGTTAGTGTGTATCACTGCCTCTATAGATGACGTGTTTCATTTTTCATCACCACCTTCATGGATAATTATAAAGATAATTAAATAATTTAATATAATAATTATAATTATATTCTAGCCTCTTTAATATTATATAAATGAATCTACAAAAATATGTGATCATTATAAAGTAATTTTTTGATATCAATAAATTCTAAGACAATCGCATCAATGATTCCATCTTCACGAATCACGACTAAAACTTTCACAAAATGTAATTAAATATCAATAAATAATTATGAATAATTTTTTATAGTAATTTGGATAATATATCAATTATAAAAATTTTATCAAAAAATAGTGATCGATGTCAACATTTTAAAGCATGAATTAAACAATCAAAATCATTAACATACGCTGATAAAAATAATCTATAACTAATAAATGTATAAAGAATTATTATAATTGAAGGATATATAGAGTAATAGATATGAATAAGGTTTTAAAATATTTTATTTAGATGGTTTATATTGTTATATAGGAAGTTAATGTTCATTCATGGAAGTCAAGAAAAGGGTAAGGGTTTTCATCTCAATTTCCATTCATTGAGGTATGTTTTCATGATATCCACATTTTATTATTTTATATGGTGTAATTACTACACAATTGAATTATATTTTTATTATTAATTTTTATTAAATGGTATTTAAAAGTCTTTTAATGAATCCCTCCTAATTTTTTTATTCAATTGTTACCAAATTTTTAAGGGATTTTCATAATTCATTATTTTCTAGATTCATAATAATTCCACTTTGATTATGGTTATTAAATATTTTTAGTTTATATCATATGTTAATATTATATTATACTTACTATTTATTTTCTAGTTAATTTCATTTTCATATAAAATAAATATTCTTTTATGGATCTATTTCTTCAAAATAATTGAAGATGTTAAGAATAATTCTCATCCTCTTAAAATGACCTTTTTGCTTCCATGTCCATATTCACTCTTCCCTCCAATGTTATAATTTATTATTATGAAATTAAAATGTGTATTATTTATGGTGATATTAAAATTTATCTTTAAATTTTTTTCAAATATAATATTTATTACTCTTTTTATGATGTGAGTTTCAATAAATATATTTATAAAATGTTGAAAAAAAAATCCTTTCTTAAAAAAATATTTTATCTTCCACTCCATATTTCCTATAGGTAAAATTTACAACTTTATAGGGATATATTATTAAAATTTATTTCTAAATATTTTTTTAAAGTGACTTAATTTCAACATCTAAAAAATTATATTTTTGAAAGTGGGTAATAACCACTTATTTTTAGGACAATATTATGAAATATTTTCTAAAGACTCTATTACAGTTAATTACCATTTTATATTTAACTCCAAAAAATATATCTCTTATATATTTATGCTTATGAATCACCCTAAACATGATTTTCTGAAATACTTATTTTGGGTGATTTAATTTTTAGTATCATTTAGACTAGTTCTTGAATTCATTTTATGTGATACCATTTTGTAATGTTACAAAACCCATTTCTTTCTATGAGACTTCATGATATGATTGATTATTGATATTTTATGGAACACATATGTATATATTTTGATGTATGGTGGATTATATATCCCTTAAATTCATTCTTTTATGATTTATATCTCATGAGATAATGGTGTTATGCGTAAAAAATTCTTTTTGTTCACAACATGATGTGTGGAAATATTGTTTGTTCACAACATGATGTGTAGATATTCTGTTTTTTCATAACTTAATGTGCATGAATGATTTAATTTTCTCATAATATGATGATTATATATGCTTATTTTTTGTTCTACAATTCCTTATTATGCTATCTTTTAGTGGAATGTTGTATTTCTAGGTTATATTTATATGATTATGCTTTTGGTAATATGTTTATTATTTCACACTCTCATTATATGGTACATGTTTTTTTATTTTAGAATAAATGTCCTTATATCATGACTAATAAAAAAATATTATTGTTCTATTTTTTCATTAATAATATATTTCTCCCATGCTCATGTTTTCTCACATGCTTATAATCTAACACTTTATAACATATTGATGAGTTTTACCCTTAATGAGAATTCAAGATCACTCATTTATTAATTTAAATTCCCTATGTTATGAAGATGAGTACAACTTATGATAAGTATATAAGGGTGTTTATAGGTGTAAAATTATAGAGGAATGTTTACAAGTGTTGTAAAATAAACCGTTTCTGTAACTAAACTTCAAAGAAACTAAACCATCAATTATTGGGGTTGTGTGACTATTGATGTGATGTAATGATTATTCATGTAAAATAATGGAATAAGTGTGTTTATTTAGCTTGGTTATCCATATTTAGTAACAAATCCGATGTTTAATGAATGTTTTTTAGCACTGGTCCTAGGAGTGTGGGTTTGGGGCACCTCAGTTGGTATCAAAGTAGGGTTTACATATTTTGGGGGATTAGAAAGAGATAACTTTAGTGAAAAACCTAGAGATAAGTATATGTATAAGATAACATATAATATTTTTGGTAAATTATAGGGTGTTTGGTTTCCTAGAAATTAAATCCTTTATTGGATATAAGAAATTTGATATGAGCTCTGTTTTAAATGCACCTAGGAGTAATAATCTTGAAAAGGCTGATTTCAAATTAGTTTGATCTTCACCATGTGTGTGAAAAAAGAGGCCTAACTCCATACTTGTTTTGATACTCTTTGGGAATATTATTTGGTTATTCACATTCTATTTATGAACTATTATGATGGATTTAAATATATTTAGGTTAGAGAACCTAATAGGAAAATGAACATGAAAACCCTATATTAAAACCTAGAAATATATAAGTTAGGGAACATATGAAATTTATGATTTATTACTTTTAAGTAATAGTTTTTCTTTTATAACATTTTCAAATTATTAACTTCAACTTTTATTTATTTATGTAATTGTTAGATTATGGAGAAACTGGGTTAACAATGGATGTGTTAGACAATGTAGTGATTGTCTCAATGAGTAACCAAAATAGATAATGACTGGAGTGAGGAATATTTTGGTTATACCTAACCATCTATCAAGAATTATTATTAGAAACTTGAAAATATTTAAATTTACAAACACACCAAAGAAGATAAGTATGGATTTTTATGAAAATTCATGTGATAAATACCATATAGGAAAGAACATTCAATTTCCTATGTGTCAATAATGATAGAAAAATTATCCAATAAATTTCTTAAATGGAATGGTAATATGTTTCATACATATAAAGTTTGGTCATAGAGTTAATTATTGTTGAAGAAATTAAAAAAATACAACATAGGATAATAAGGTATCAACCAATGTGGCATGAATATGTCAATACTTTAATTGTAAAAATTTTGGGCATTATGTAAATAAATGTTGTAGTCCTTGACTACCAAGGGTAATAGAAATTAGTGAACGACTAAACCAAGGGAAAAGGGAAGGTCCTTCACTATGAAAATCATAGAAGTGAATCATGATAATTAATGTACACTTTTCCTCTAATATAGAGTTGAGTATTTCTTATTAGAATTTTATTTTAGGCACCTAAGTATATCTGGTAAGTTTTTTAAGAGCCTTAAATCACCACATTGATGATATGATTATCAAATAAAACATGAATCTGCCTTACTAGTAAAGTGTCTTAGTATATTATAGATCAAGATGTGGATTGTTCTCATGGTAGACTATTGAAGTAATAGTCTTATCTTTTAATTTTGAATTTGGTGACTTGAAATATGACATTTTAATTTTTTGGTTTGAATTTTTTTATCTAAAATTTGGTCTTTCTTGTTGTAAATGATCATGGGTTGGGGTCTATAACAATATATTAGTTTAAGGATAGCTATGAAATCTCTAAGAAAAATAACTTTATTCTAAGTGTCATGATACCCAATCATGAGTGATGGTTAGTTAAATTGACTGTAGAAAACTCAATATTAGGGATAAGCCTATTCTAAGGAAAAAATATATTCACGAAATTTATAAGGTAAATATCTCTCTAAAAATTATATCTTGGGTTATGCCTATCTTTTAGATATCCTTGGATATTTTTATCTGTAAGTTATAATTAAAATTATGAGGATACAATTTATTTAATCTGGGTAGAATGCATTGTCTTGATATTTTATCATATATTTTACCTTTAAAAAAATACTATGTTGGATAGCTTGTTTCACAAGAGACACCGAATTAAAATAAACTTTTATACTTTAAAATAAAATTATTTAATTTCCCCATTATAATATTACCATTAAATTAGCTCGTATAAATATAAATAATGATATTATGAAATATATATAGGAAAAAAATGGTATTGGGTATTATAATTCATCTTTATAAATCCCTTTTACTCTAACTTGGAAGGGAGGTATCTTATCTAGAGTTTTCCCAAGACTATGCCTAAGATGAACTCTAACAATTACGGTTTGATTAAAAAAATTGTAATACAATTTTAATCTCATTGAAATTTCTATGAGATCATTGATAGTGTAAATATTACTAATTATTTCTATAAGATATTATCTTATCCTAAGGTCTTAAAATAAAATCTTGAGGGATTTATAAGTAAAAGTTTAGATGATATATACATGTAATTATTATTCTAATAAGTTATTTATGTATATTTAATGTATCTTATAAATTTATCTTTACAAATTTTAAAGAAAAATAAAGTTCATTTTTAATATTAATTCCTTGATAAAATTCAATCAGTGTTGCTAAATAACTAAAATCATGTTATAACAAAAACTATATTTTTTTCTAAAATTGGTTTTTTATGTGTTGTAAATGAAGGTTTCGGGCGCAGCGAAAGCGCATTGGTGGGTTTTCCCAACTTAATTTTTCATTAAAAAATGTTCAATCCGAGATCCGTCACGATATAAAATGCTGAATCTTCATAATAGAACGAAGAACGAAAAGAAAATATGAGTCCCGGAACCCTTGAGGAGGATCATCATATGTTGATTATAATTAATTTAATTAATACATAAGAATTACCTCGTTGAAATTCTTTCTTCGTTGATGTGTCCGGTCACGATTCGGTGATCCGTCATTGTGTCGTAGAATCCAAGTGTAGGATTCCTCTAGCGGTGATCCACACGTGTGTCATGTATCTCCGGACATCGCCGAAGAGATCTCCGGGTGCTAGCGCAGAAGAACCTTCGCTTGCGATGTCCGCCTTCGACCGCCTTGATCCGGTGGAGGATCTTGCTCTCGTAACTTGAGGGCATTCTTGGTGGAAAGGGAATTCTCTCTTGGCTTGAGAGTATTTCCAAATCCGTTGTGCACAACAATGGCTCTTCAGAATGTTGGGGTTGTGAGGATATTTATAATCATGTTTGAGGTTAATAGAGTTATGACAATAAATAAACGCGTTACGCGTTTTATTTATTTCATTAACTCTTATTGAAACCCCCCCATGTCGAATTATTAATTCCTTGACATGCGCCCACGCTGATTATAATAAATATCATTTAATAAAATAATATTAAATCCTCAAAATCCCAACTGGAAAAACTACACGGCGTGTAATAATTAATACACGGCGTGTACTTGTTTTCCATAAAACTACACGGCGTGTATATTTAATATACACGGCGTGTACTTTTATTTTCCATTTTTTTTCTCTCCACCACATTTATTAGACCTTGAGTAATGACTATTTATTTCTTAAATAAATTTAACTGCATTGCTCGCTAATAAATATATTATTTCGTCCACAATATATTCTCTCGAATAACTAGTGTCAAAATAAATGCGATCAGACATCCTTAAATAATTATTAAACCACAGTCGGGAATAATATTTATTTAACTTGTTAAATTAATATTTAATTGAGATACATGGACACACTTAGTGTGTGACCCTCTAGGCCTCTTTCTCAGTGGAATTAGGCTGAGCCTGCCTAAAGTCCAAGGTTAGCGTCTAGCAACACGCCAAGGCACCCATAGAGAAAGAAGTTAACACCGCAATGACGTGTTACCTCCTACGAACGCTTACCGTGTGATATAAAACCTTTGTCTCGATATCTCCAATCAAGCGGGTTGCATGCTAGTGCCATCAACCCATGTGCTTGATTATTCTTTCTTTGACTTCCCAGAATTGAACTTGCCCATACCTTACCATGGCCATGGATTTATTTAGGCTATATCAATTCCATCAAAGGGCCTGAGATATCTACTTCCGTTATGGAAAGGAAGGGACAAATCCTTTCTCGCATTATCTATTAATGCGGTATTACTCGTGACGCACCCAACGTATCCTACCTCGCTGCGAACAGTGTTTCGTCACAGTTTTCATCAATACATCTAAGTGCGCGAGTTGTAATACCCATTAATAATAATCTTAAATTCTAAGGATCAATACACACGTCCATAGATAGGAACATCCAATGACACTATGAAATGTGGATTTCCTACTGGCGGGTCTCGTTCTCATAATATCCTCCTGGATATTACCAAGGGCGCACACCATGAGAAGGTGCCTCAAAGTTTTATGAGTCCTCACCCCTAATGACCTGTATTATTTGTGTCCCTCAAATAATATCATCCGGCCATAGAACATACATTCAAGAACAGTGTTATGGCACTTTCGGGTTCTCATCATAGCAGGGATCCGCTACGACCCTTTAATGCAACAGCTGTCCTTAGGACATTATCACATGACATGTCACGCAGAAGAACAATCAACATGTGATAAGGCTTTTATTTAATGAATAAAGTACAAAGTAGTTGGTTCTAGACCACCAACTCCAACAGTAAATTTATATTTCAAGAAACTAAGTTTATTATGGTCAAATTATTGTAAAATATATTTTTTATATGAATAATAAATTAAAATTAATTTAATTATTAATTGATAGAAAATAAGAATAAGAATGGTTACTATTTGAAAAATTCATATTTCTATAAAAACAGTTTTCATTATACTTTATGTTTCCATTTAAAAGTTAAATTAATAAATTTTTGAATTTTAATTTGAAAATTTTACTTAATTTTTGGATTCATCATGATAATATTAACCCATGATGAATTTTTGAGATTATTCTAAAGTGGTTTATTTTAGTTAAATAGTGAAAAATATAGTTTTCATCAATATTGTAAAGTTTATGACTTATTCATGATATAAGTATAATTTATTCATGATATAATTTGGAATTAAAAACTTATAAAACATTTTTCTCAATCAAAAATTTATTTATGGAGTAAAATTATTCATTTAAATATACTATGTTGAATTTAGAAAACCCGTGTTTAACATTTTGGAAGTCAAGTAATATTTTATTTCAATAAAAACTATTTTGTGTCTTTTATTTTAATTAAATATTCACATGGTGAATTTCAGTTTTGGATTGATTTTAAATACCCATAACTATTATTTTATTATTAATAAACCAAAAACAATTATGAAAATCAACAAAATTGATGATTTTATCCTTAATACAATTTTTATGCTTAAAAATACACTTTTTCAAAAAATAGTTTCTACATGTTATGTGCAGTAATATAAAAAATAATTTTTTTCTCCATTGAAAATTTTATTTGATACAATTATTTTCATATCTGAAATAAAAAAATTCAACTTAGTAAATAATTTCAATTTTAATTTAGTTCATTAAAAGAAATTATTGAGGTTAAAAATAATTTTTATGCTAAAACTAAATTTTTTTAAAGTTAATAATAAGGATAAAAGGCCTAATATTCCTCAAACCTTATCACCAAATTTTTTGTGAATGTTTTTATTGGGAAAATCCTCATGATACGTCCATTATTTCCAAATTTTTTATTTACAAGTCTTGAATAGTGACTTATCATTTTATATTAATAGAAAAAAATTTCCACCTCACTTATAAAAGGTGACTTTAACTAAAACTTTGCATGCAATCTAAAAATTTATATTCCCCATCATCCTCTACCCATTTTACTTTACATAAATCCCTATCCAACATTTTCCATCCACTTTATCCAAGTAAAATCCCTACATCCTCGATTTCTAATAAGTTCTCTAAGAGAAGGTTCAAATTCTCAATGTGAGTCTTATTACTTCTTAACATTTTGTTTTTTCTACATTTCTCCTATGAATATATTTTATCCAATATAATATAATAATGTAATTTCTATTATTATACTAAAATTTTATTATTTTAATTTTATAACCATTATCTACCCTACCCCCTTCCTTAGAAAAATGAGAACATTGTTCGTGCATAAATGCAGACTACCACTTCCATGAAGTTACGTATTTCATTTTTTCATGACCACATTATATGAATGATTCTATAAGAGTATTTAATGAATAAATTTTATACATATAAAATTTTTGAGATTCAAAAAAGATCAACCATTTTATACCTTTATCCCTTTCTCCCTTTCTATGGAAAATTAAAATGTCGTTAGTGTGTACGTGAAGACTACCACCTCCCTAGAATGATGTATTTCCTTTTCATCACCACCATACTTGGATGATTATAGGAATTTATAAAATTAATTAAAATTAATTTTATGACATTATTAAAAAAAATTACTGACAAATGGTACATTATATTTATAACCCCATCTATTAGAAAATGAAATCATCACCCGTGTTACGTGAAGATTATTGCCTACGTGGATGACGTGCTTTATTTTTTATCATTTCCTTCATGGATTCTTAAAATAATAATTATATAGTTAAATATGGTGTTAATAATTATATTAAAAGTTATTTCATATTTAATAAAATATTTAAAAAGACTTAGTGATCATTAGAAAGTAATCTATTGATATCGGTAAATTACTCGAGACAAACACATCAATGATTCCATCATCACGAATCGTGACTAAAACACTCATGGAATGAAATTAGATATTTATAAATTATTATAAATAATATACTATAGTATCTTAAATAATATAGTAATTATTAAATTGGTATCAAATAATGTGGATCAACATCATTGTTTTAAATCATGCATGAAATAATCAAAATCACTAACATCTGATGAAAAAAATAAACTATAACTAACTAATAAATGTATAATAAATAATTATAATTGAAATATATATAGAGTAATATATATGAATAAGTTTCCTAAATTGGTTATTAATGAAGTTATATTTATTATATAGGAATTTAAATCACCTCCAAGGAAGTTGAGGGTAAAGTTAAGGGTTTCAATCTCAATTTCCATTCATTGATGCATGTTTCATGTTATGCGCCTATTATTATTTTATATGGTGTAATTACTACACCATTGGATTATATTCTTATCATTAATGTTTCTTTAATGGATTTATATGTATTTCCGTCAATCCCTCCTTAAAATTATTTTATTCAATTGTTACCAAATTTGTAAGGGATTTTCATGAATCAACTTATTTTCTTGGACACGATTATTCCTCTTTAAATATTGTTATTTAAGACTATTTTATTTTATCTTATAATGATATTGTATTTTATTTCCTTATTTTATGGGGAATAAAATTTTCACATAAAATACATCTTATTTGATGGATTTATTTCTTAAAAAATATTGATGATGTTAAGAATAATTTTCATCTTCTTTAAATGAGCATTTGCTCTTCCATGTCCATATTCACTCTTCATAACCATGTTTTCCTTTATTATTTTGAAATCTAAATGTGTATAATTTTTATTGATATTAAAATTTATCTTTACCTATTTTCAAATGGAATATTTATCACTCTTTTTACGATGTGGGTTTTAATAAAGTTATTTTTAAAATGTCAAAAAGGTTTTTCATTTCCCAATCAGACATTTTATCTTCCACTCCACATTTCCTCTAGGTAAACTTTAAGAATTTACAAGGAAGTATTATTTAAATTTCTTTTTAAATAATGTTTTAAAAAAATATTCATTTAAAATCTTAAAAATTATTTTTTTAAATGTGTATCATAACTTATTCTCTTTATTACAATATTAAGAAATGTTTTATAAAGTCTATTTTGCATTTTGGTTCCATTTTCCTCTATAAATATAAAATATATATATTATTTGGAGTTATGTTTTATGAATCACCCTATAAATTAATTTTTGATATACATATTTTGGGTGAGTGAATTTTTTGCATCAACCAATATAATTCTTGGAGTTTTTTTATAAGAGGCATTTTGTAAATGTTATGAAACTCATTTCCTATCCTTGGATTTTCATGATATGTTGGATGATAGATGTATTATGGAACACATATATATGGATGTTGATGGTTGGGATTATTTTTTTTCTCCTGAGCATTGTTTAAGGATTTATATCTCATGAGTTAATGATATTATGTGTGTAAATTTTCTTTTTTCCATAATATGATGTGTGGACATATTGTTTATTCATAACATGATGTGTGGAAATTTTGTTTATTCAAAACTTAATTTGTGGGAAAGGTTTAATTTTCTCACAATATGATGATTCCTTATACTTATGTTTTTTCCCATAATTCCTTATTATTCTATGTTTAAATAGAATTCCATATTTCTATTTCATGTGTATATAATTATGTTACATAGATCATGTTTATAATCTCACACTCTTATTCCATAGTACATGTTTTTTCATTTGAGATTACATGTCATTATATCATGACTTATAAATATATATTATTATTCCATGTTCTTTTTAATAATATATTTCTCTCATGATCATGTTTTCTCACATGGTTATGATCTAATGCTTGATTCCATGTTGATAAGTTTTACCCTTATTAGGAATCTGAGTTCACTCATTTCTTATGTTTACATTCCCTAGTTTATGAAGATGAGCATAAATTCTGAGAAGTCTAAAAGGGTGTATAGATGGATACGATTATGGAGGAATATTCAAAAAATTTATAAAATAATTTGTTTATTTATCTAATCGTTAAAGACACTAAACCTTAAATTCTAGTGGTTGTGTGAATATGTGTGAGATAGAATGTTTATTTATATAAAATAATAGAATAAGTATGTTTGTTTTTCTTGGTTCTCATTATCTAGTATCAAATCCTATTATTAAATAAATTATTTTTAACATTGGCCCTCTGAGTGCGGTTCTAGGGTGCCTCACTGGCAATCCCCAAATTGTAATAATGTCATTAGTATTATTAGAACTATAATTAATAATCTCAAAAATTATTTAAATGATAAAATTAATAATATAATTAATAATAAAAATATAATTAATAATATAATTAATAATAAAAATATAATTATTAATAATCTATAATAATGAATATTAATAATGTAATTAATAATATAATTCATTTTATATTTAGAAATATATATATATATAATAGGTCGATTATATCTACCACTATAGAAGACAATTAAAGGAAAAAATTGTAAGAAACATGCATGCCCGAGGACTTAACCTCGTAACCTATCCCTCACACCCCCCCCCCAACCATTACCATCCCACCACTAGTGGTGGGGTACACTTAATTCATATTAATAATTAGAAATGTCTTGAGACCATGATTTGGTAGGCCCAAACCCATGGATCCTTTATTGAAATAAAATAAAATCATTATAAGGGGAATGTCTTGTGGAGAAAATTTAAAATCCCACTACCACAAAAGATAAGAAGACAACTACCCAATATATAAGAAATAAAAAATTAAAGTAAAAACATCCCAAAGAATAAGTTATATGAATAATCATTTATCATATTGAGATATGTCACCCAAGATATTAGGATCACACCAACCTCTCTGGTAACAACTTGTCCTCTAGAATTTGGGTTTCTTATATAAATCTTCATAAAGTGTTAAAGGGATTTAGGTAAAAAAATGATCACATCATATTTTCCCTAGGGACTTGACCTACTCATATTCCCCCTTTTCATCATAATTTTTATTAGTGTTGCAAATGATATGTGGTGTGGGATATGTAACCTTAAATTTCCCCTTCCAACTAGACAATGGAGTTGATATTGCAATGTTTATAGATCCTCTAGTCCTAGATGATTCATCAACCCCCTTAGAATAAAGAATAGTTTCATTATCACTACTAATGGATTCTAGATCCATTATAGTAGCATTCGTGAGAGTTGAGGATATCATTTCCATTGAGTGATCACTACCAACTCCCATGTAAGACTTAGATTCATAAAAAATTATCACAAAAATGTGATAGGAGTGATCCTCCTTATGTCTATGATTCTAGGCCACTAAATTATTTACATGGAGTTACTTTATTATGTTGTACCTCTCGTACCCCTCGTAGTTTAATTTTCATGATCACAATCACTCTCTTTTTTATCTAATCTTGTTTTAAGTGTTTTTGGATGATAGGCATGATTTCAGTTTGCCAAGGAATTGGGCCAAGAAAGCCAGAAGGCAAAAGTGGACTGATTTCAGTCCACCGGCCAACCGGTGGATGACCATCGGCCTGCCGGTGGAATCTTGATAGAAGGAATCCCCTCTGTCCAGACCACCGGCCAACCGGTGTCCCGTCACCGGCCAGCCGGTGGAACCCAGACAGAAGGGACACCTACTGTCTCACCACCGGCCAACCGGTGGCCTCCTCACCGGCCAGCCGGTGGTGCCTGGGCAGAAGGCCTCTCCATTTTCCAAAGCACCGGCCAACCGGTGGCCAAGCACCGGTCAGCCGGTGGAGCCAGTCAAACTAGCCGTTGGGCTTTGACCAGCCTGCTCCCAACGGCTCCGAAGACTTTTTCAACGGCTCCGAAGACCCCGAACGGCCATATGAGGGTTCCCCCTCTATAAATAAAGGACTAGGAAGCCCCGGAAACACAAGTAAGCCCACAAGAATATTTTTCAATCATTTGGCGAACCTCCGGCGCATTCCTTCAAGGATCCCCACTTGCTCCAACTCACTTCCACAACCAAGGAGCACCACCATAGAAGCTTGGGAGCGCTCTTCATCATAACCAATCAATCCATTGGCGCCCAAGACTTCTCCTCTTTATGGTTTTTATTGTTTTATCATTTTGAGCTTTATTTTGAGTTTGTGCATACAAACCCCTCTTTCTCTCATCCTCTCTTTGTTTGGGTTTTCACACCACCTTCCAGGTGTGAAGAGGTTTGTCAAGTCTTCCCTGTAAAAGACTTGAGTCATAGGTGAGCTAGCCTTCACCTGTAAGAAGGCTAGTGGGTTCTTGCTCAACCATTAAAAGCAAGATGTAATAGGTTCTAGACTACATTAAAGTCTAGTGGGTTTCTTGCTAAAACCATTAAAAATCAAGCGGTAGTAAATCTCTCAACGGTTGAGTTGGGAGCGGAGACGTAGGCTTTGGTTTAAGCCGAACTCCGTTATCAAGTTTTGTGTCTTGCCTCTTTTATTTCCGCTGCACCTTTAACTTTGTTTTAAATTCTTAATTATTTTTAAAAAGGCAATTCACCCCCCCTCTTGCCATCACTCTCCTTCCAACAATTGGTATCAAAGGAAAAATTTGAGTAATACCCTAACCGATTTCAAATTCAAGATCCTTTATGATGGCTTCAACTTCTTTCGCCCTCGAAGGCTATTCTTTGGGTCGTGCTCCATTCTTTGATAGAACCGACTATACTTATTGGAAAACCCGCATGGCCACTTTTCTTAGAAGTATAGGTTATCCTATTTATAGAATTGTCATGCATGGTTACTCTCTCTCTTCTCCCGATGAATCCAAATGGACTCAAGCCGATATTAAAAATTTCGAGCTTGATGGCAAAGCCATGAACGCTCTTCATTGCGGCCTTGATCGTAATGAATTCAATCGAGTTTCCACATACACTTCATCTCATGAAATCTGGAAACTATTGGAGGTTACCCATGAGGGGACCAACAAAGTTAAGGATACTCTATTGGATATGTACCGTCAAGATTTTGAGTCTTTTACCATGCATCCATCTGAAAATATTACTGAAATGTTTACTCGTTTTACTGACGTTTGCAATGGAAGAAAATCTCTTGGATATGATGTTTCTGCAGAAACGATAGTCAAGAAGATCCTTTGGATCTTACCAAGCACATGGGCACCGAAAGTCACGGCAATTCAAGAAGCAAAAGATGTCAAGAAAATGTCGGTCGAAGAGCTCATCGGATCCCTCATGACCTACGAGATCACCATGAGGAGGCAAGCTAAAAAGGAAGGCAAACCGATCAAAGTTCCAAAGAACATCGCCTTCAAAGTTCAAAAAGAAGAAAGCTCCTTCTCCTCATCGTCTTCCTCTTCAAGCGGCAATTCAGAAATCGAGAACCTTGCCCGCAAATTGCACAAATTCATGAAGAAGCACAAGAAGAAGAAATCCCGCAAGGCTCAACCCAACAAAAAATCCGAGCCCGAGGTAACATGTTACGGGTGTGGCAAGAAAGGCCATTACAATCCCGATTGTCCACTCAACAAGAAAAAGGCCAAGCAAAAGGAAAAGAAGAATGCATTCAAGGCCACATGGAGTGATAGCTCCACATGCTTCTCCTCCTCCTCCTCAAGTGACAACGGTAAAAAATGCCTAATGGCATTTCATGAGGTATCCTCTTCCGACTCCTCATCCTCTAGTTCTTCAAATTCTTTCAATCATTTATCTTATGAGGATCTCCAACATGCTAGAGATCAATTGGAGGAAGGCTTTCACAAACTTTCTTCCAAATTTATTGCTTTAAAAAAGAATTTCAAAAAACTTTCTTCCGAAAAGGAACAACTTCTCAAAGAAAAGGAGGAGTTGTCCCTAAAGGTCCAAAACCTTCCTGATGTTGATTCTATGGAATCAACAATCAAGGATTTAAGGGAATCCCTAGCTAAGTTCACCGAAGGTGAACATAACCTTTCGAAGCTCCTTGGTTCCCAATGCATATCTAGAACCACCCAAGGGCTTGGCTATTCCAAGCAAGCTTCCTCTTCCCATGCTCCTACTATTTTTGTAAGGGGGAGCTCCCAATATAAATTTTGCAACTATTGCAAAAAGATCGGGCACTTAATTTACGAGTGCGACTGCAAAAATGCCCGGTATGGAAGGCCCAAAACCATTTCCTTTAATGATGAATTTCATAGGAGAAGACCCGCCACTAGACAAGTTTGGATTGAAAAATCCATTTTAGCGAGTTTCACCGGACCAAAATTTGTCTCGGTTCTAAAATCCTCTCCCCGGTGATTTGTTGTTTTTATTTAGGGGGAGTTAGGATCGTTTAAGCCTTTTTGCTTTATATTCAAAACTTTCAATTCAAAACCTTCAATTCAAAACTTTCAATTCAAAACTTTCAATTCAAATCTCAAAAATTTCAATTGGTTTAAAAACTCTATCTTGTTTTTCATCCTTTCCCTCAATCAAGTTTTATGCCCCGTGCTATTTTGATAATCACAAAGGGGGAGAAATTCTTGGTTGATTGGGGGACAAATCTTTCTCTCATGCTTTGCTTTATCCTTTAAAGCATGCCTTTCATTTCAGTCTTTTACATTGCTTGTTTTGGTGATTGTGATCATCAAAATAGGGGGAGATTGTTGTACCTCTCGTACCCCTCGTAGTTTAATTTTCATGATCACAATCACTCTCTTTTTTATCTAATCTTGTTTTAAGTGTTTTTGGATGATAGACATGATTTCAGGTTGCCAAGGAATTGGGTCAAGAAAGCCAGAAGGCAAAAGTGGACTGATTTTAGTCCACCGGCCAACCGGTGGATGACCACCGGCCAGCCGGTGGAATCTTGACAGAAGGCATCCCCTCTGTCGAGACCATCGGCCAACCGGTGTCCCATCACCGGCCAGCCGGTGGAACCCAGACAGAAGGGACACCTACTGTCTCACCACCGGCCAACCGGTGGCCTCCTCACCGGCCAGCCGGTGGTGCCTGGGCAGAAGGCCTCTCCATTTTCCAAAGCACCGGCCAACCGGTGGCCAAGCACCGGTCAGCCGGTGGAGCCAGTCAAACTAGCAGTTGGGCTTTGACCAGCCTGCTCCCAACGGCTCCGAAGACTTTTTCAACGGCTCCGAAGACCCCGAACGGCCATATGAGGGTTCCCCCTCTATAAATAAAGGACTAGGAAGCCCCGGAAACACAAGTAAGCCCACGGGAACATTTTTCAATCATTTGGCGAACCTCCGGCGCATTCCTTCAAGGATCCCCACTTGCTCCAACTCACTTCCACAACTAAGGAGCACCACCATAGAAGCTTGGGAGCGCTCTTCATCATCACCAATCAATCCATTGGCGCCCAAGACTTCTCCTCTTTACGGTTTTTATTGTTTTATCATTTTGAGCTTTATTTTGAGTTTGTGCATACAAACCCCTCTTTCTCTCATCCTCTCTTTGTTTGGGTTTTCACACCACCTTCAAGGTGTGAAGAGGTTTGTCAAGTCTTCCCTGTAAAAGACTTGAGTCATAGGTGAGCTAGCCTTCACCTGTAAGAAGGCTAGTGGGTCCTTGCTCAACCATTAAAAGCAAGCTGTAATAGGTTCTAGACTACCTTAAAGTCTAGTGGGTTTCTTGCTAAAACCATTAAAAAGCAAGCGGTAGTAAATCTCTCAACGGTTGAGTTGGGAGCGGAGACGTAGGCTTTGGTTTAAGCCGAACTCTGTTATCAAGTTTTGTGTCTTGCCTCTTTTATTTCCGCTGCACCTTTAACTTTGTTTTAAATTCTTAATTATTTTTAAAAAGGCAATTCACCCCCCTCTTTCCATCACTCTCCATCCAACATATTAGTGTCATCACTTGACTAGTTTTTTGAGTGTAGTTATTCAGGTTTTGATCATATTTTATATAATTTAAAGGCATGGAGGCATTTCCAAATCCCTTTATTCTTCCTAGAGTTGGATCATTGGTAATATCTACCAACCTGATATTGACATTGGAAATCATTATGGAAGTCTCACCATCCACATATGTGACAACACACAAAGTATGAGCATTCCCATCTTGAGAATTAACCCCAACATTGGTTACCTATAGTGATGTAGGTTATAGAAATGTATTTGTCTTAGTTATTAGTAAGAATTAATAAATTTCACATATATTTCATTTATATCCCTTTAATGGTATGAAATCAGAAAATCAAATGTCCCCTTTGGATTTAACTCAAGGGGTTGAGCAGGAAAAAAAATCCTCAGACTTTAAAGGTGTAACTATATTAGACTTAGGGTCATATTAGGATGGTTTTATGACAATTAACCCAACTCCAATATGTACCATTAAAGTGTTATCAGTGGATAGGGTGCAAGAGATCTATGTAAACTTTTGTTTTTTTTACTATTTTAGCTGGTCGTGAGAGTTGAATTCTTTTTTCTTCTATATTCACCAGAATTCAGATATTTTCCTTCATGTAAGTCATCTTAATATAATTCAGGCTCACAATCAGTAGTACACCCCTCATTAGAGATATATAAATCATTTATATCATTCTTAGATAATGATCAAAATTTATTCACATGATTAATGATCAACTAAAATTTTAATTTAGATAGACCTAAGTCATCTTGACCCCTCTTCTAATTTATATCAGCATTACTTAAATTGTGATCCTTCATATCAGATGGTTTATCACCCTTCATAGTAGTATGTGGGTAATCATCCACTTATTCCTTATCATCTTTAACTAAATTTTGGTTATATTGATCACCTCCAACCTACAGATATGTTTCATAACATTCCTGATGTTTAGCTCTATCAAAACCATCAGATGTACAACCCTTGTCATTATAAGGTCCAATGTGTATTGATTCCTATTAAAATATTCTTGTTAATTATATTTCATTCCACATTTCATACATTTAAGTCCTATATGAAAATTTTAAAAAAAGTATAAACAATATTATTGCATCCCTTACAAAAATCATAAACCTTGTCATACTCAACCAGCAAAACATGTCTAAATTCAATGGAATTAAAAACAATTGTTTTGATCAAAAGAAGGATAAGATCAATTATGACTAAAATATATAAAAAGTGATTTTATCTAGACATTTTGGTTTTCTTATCTATTTTGATTGAAAATCCTACTACAGAAGCTATTTCCCATAATATTTGAGAGTTCCATAAAAACTATCTCAACATATGGATGTGAATATAGACCTGTGTGAAATAGTTTTTATATTGTATTCTAGTCAAATGTTTAATTATATTATTCTATTTATTATTTTTATAGATTTATTTTAATTTTTTGTTATTCGAATTGTATATCTTAAATTTAATTTAGAATTTATTTATAATTTTTATTTGATAAGCTTTTCAAGTTACCTATGTCTTTTAAAGTTTATATGTGATGTTTTGAAATATCAATTTTTTGTGTAATCTATATTATTATTTATTTATTTATTTGATGGAATTATTATTTTTTAATTATTTCTTATGTATTTGGTCTATTTAAAGTTTAATTTACATTGTATTTGTAGTTTATATTTTATAAGATTTAAAATTCACCTACATGAAACATAACAAAACATATTACATTTCACGTAGGTAACTTAGAATTCTTATAAAATATAAATCATAAGTATAATCTTAATGAAACTTGAAATATATAGTAAATATATAAAAAAATAGTTAAAAATAAAGACGATTTCATAAATATGGTAAATGAAAAATAATTTACAAGACACAAACATTGTTATTTAAAAACATAACATTTACACTTTAAAAATTTATGCTCATGGTTATTATTAAGAATTGCATTATTAATTAAATTATTATTATGTATTATTAAATAAATTAATAATTTGAGTATTAATTTAATTATTAATTATTTTTATTTTTTTAAGTAAACTATTATTTATATCAATATTATTAATTATTATTGTAATTATTATAAATATTTAATAATATAATTAATATTTATTATTAATTAAATTAATAATATGTAATAATGATATCATAATTGATAAATATTTACAATAATCTAGGGAGGGGAAATATAATGAAAATCCTACACTACTAGTTGCAAATAACTGAGTAATATACGAACCTAATACCTTAAAAAGGCTCCACGGGGGCTGCTACCACTAACCTGCACCCTAGGGGCATAATTAATAGATATTAATAATGTAATTAATCTTTTATTATTAATATAATTGATAATAATTATTAATGTAATGAATAATAATTAAATAATAATAATTGATAATTGTTAATAATCTAATTAATTATTATTTAATCGAAATAAGTTAGGGTCTAAGGCCTTTTATTAAAAAACTAAAATAAGGACCGGGGAGTGGGGAAAGACAATGTAAACTTTCCCTCATTTCAATAACCAAATACAAACAAATATTACAAGTAAATAAACTAATTAAAGTAAACACAATGTCCCATGAGAACATAAACCCAAGAAATTGCATATCCATGTATTATAAATATGATTATTACAATCTTTAAAGTTATAAATTCTCTAAAAACTCAACCTGGGAATAACAACTCATATTTTGATGGGCCCCCAACCTCTCTAGCCATTGGGATGACATCCTCATCTTTGATTTTTTCCATTTTCCAAGTATTATCTTGATCCTCAGAGTCCCTTTTAGTGGTATTTATGAAAGGAAGTGAATCCTCCCCTATTTCAATCCTGGCAACAATATCCTCTTTAAGATCAACCTTCACTTCAAGACTGACAACCTTAAGGTATAAAGAACTAACACCAATCAACTGTTTATTCTAATATTCCTAAATAACTTCAAAAGAATCTATTGAAAATTGAATGAAGGTAACCTTCCTATTCATTAGAGCATACAGGACTTCCACCCACCTACCCTTAAAAGATTAATTATCATAATCCATAAAAGAAATCATAACCTCAACATGATCACTCCTGAGAGCAGTGGATTCCTTATGAAACCCATCATGTATGACCTTCATCTGAGAGGAAAATGTCCCTGAGCCAGTAGTATAGGCAACATCCTTCTTGTATAAGTGATCTTCCGTGCTAATTGAAACCAGTTTAATCATTCCCAAATTTTCCTTAGATTTCATGACAACAAAAGCTATTAACAGATGCCATATCTTGACTACTAGTAGCATTATGATTTTCATTACCCACTTTCTTAGTATGAGCTAAGATCATACAAGAGGAACCCATGACAAAATGAGAAAGGTTACTTTGGTATTGATCCTACTTCAAATCAGGATCATTAGAAACCACTATAGGTTGAACCATAAAGGAATCCTTTATAGGGATATTCTTAGGGGAGTTCCTAGGTGATGATTTATCATCTCATTACACTAAATATGCAACTCTGTAAGATTCTTCTTGAGCACTATGGACCACTTCCTTCATCAAGGAAATGCTAACCTTCTATAAAGTAGCACTTAAATCAAGGGTGTCTACTACCAGTATGGGAAGACTGACCTCAGTGGAAGACCTTGATCCCTCTGAGTCCTTGGCTATCTTCCTAGAAACATTATTTGAAGAAATATTTGATTATATTTCCAAGAATAGAAAAAAAAATATTCCATTAACTCTGATAGAGGAATTATTCTTCATTAATTACAATTTTGATCTTGCACCAACTGATATTTTCTCTTTGATATTACCTGAATTGAGAAATACTACTTATTTTAAATCCATAAGGCTTATTCAAAATCACTCTCTAAGGAATAGATATGCTTATAAAAATGGGCACTAATCTCTAAAGAAACCTAAGAGTTGATTCCAACTACATCCTCACCCTATTTAGGATTAATAGGCTACAATCCTCTCTTATTTGTGGATCTAACTAATATAACTACAAAAGTCATAGGGGGGATAGCTTTAGAAACTGATTTTTCTATATAAACATCTATTGAATTAAGAATCTTCCTAGTGATAGCTCCATCATCCTTACATGCAACCTTATCTATGGGAGTGTGAACCATGTAAATAGAATTCAAACCTTTTCCAGATTCAATGATCTTATCCTTCTTGTCAACTAAACTAATCTTAACTCTATTGATTGAAAATTTTAATTTACATTCATTAATAAAGTACCCAACTTTCTTAAAATTCATACAATGAAATTTACTATGACATATATGAAGGAAATGTCCAATGCATTTATAGTTCCTATAAAACATTGTAAAATTTTAATATTTTATACTTAACTCCATCCTATTTTCAGAGTCAATTAGCATTAAAATACCAATAAGAGAATAAAAAATATCAACCTTAAATAATATTATAGTAAAGTAACCATACCTAGAATGATTTATCTCTTTATTAATTTTTATAGGGACCCCTACTACCAAAGAAATGTATAAAGAGATTTGGGGCTACCAAAAAATCAACTAAGTCAACTTATGCGTATCTAGGTTTGAGTCACAAAATTATTAACCAAATTAGGATTGAAAAACGCATTCCAATCCTAAATCAGTAAGAACCTTGGTTTAAGCAGAAGAGATCTCAAACCCTAGGCCATGATTTTTATCTCATTCAATGCAAATAAAACATGAAATAATCCTTTTCTAATAAAATTTATATGCTAACCTTCAACCCCCTAAATTTTCAGAAGATGTTTCTGTAAATCAATGAGATTCTAGGGATTTCCATTCTGATAATGAATTGGGTACACAATTATTGAGTTTTTTTATTTTTTGATTCATTCCATAAGAATGTTGAGGTCTACCTCAACAAAATAAAGGGATCCATTGTTTATGATTATTTTATTTAAAAGATTCAATCACCTCCTATGTTTTGAAAAGAAACAAGCATTTACATCATTAAGAGAAATCTCTTATCCATTTTTTACAACTTTTGAACCTAACTGCACAAGACCAGAATCTTCAAACTTCATTGAAGTTCTAACAAAGACATTGCATGGATCAAAGTAACATTCAAGATCAAAACCCATCGGTTGAGATTAATAATCATTATTTGCACTTAGAGAGAGAAACACTCAAGCAACCCTCATCCATGGATTTTTTAAGGGGTTTTTTGATTTAAAAAAACAAAAAAGGGGAAAGGTTTTATAGTATTTTAAAAAATGAATCCTAAGAGGCGTGAACCTCATTCACACTTCTTTATTTGGCTAGGAAGCATGAACGGATTTCACGCTTCCTAGCTGTAATGAAAGAGGTGTCAACCCTATTCATTCCTCTTTATATATATATATATATATCTTTGTGTGTGAGTGTGTTATTAATAATTTATTTTTGTAATTAATAATACAATATTTATTATTAATACCAATTTCTATGAATATTATTTATAAATGTTTTTGAATGTTTTTTTTGATATAAAATAATACCAATTTATTAATAAGTAATATATTTATTAATAATAAATTGTATTTTTTATTATTAATTAATATAATTTTTTATGTTATTAATTAATTAATAGTATAACAACTAATATTTAAATGATTTTAATTATAAATATTTGTTAAATTTTTTATTGATATAATTATTATTAATTTATTAATACATAAAATATTTATTAATTATTAATTGTAATATTTATAATTAATTAATAATATATTATTATGTTATTCATATAATTAATAGCATCATAGCTAATATTTAATGTATAATAATATAAATTAAATATTTTATATTTAGAAAAATATTTACTAGTTAATAATTATATTATTCTTAATATATTATGTGGTATTACTAATTAATTACTTATATAAGAAGTGAGATCATATGTATTATTAATATTAATAATATTTATTAAATTCAAAATAATAATATTATTAATATTTAATAATAAATTTAAGTATAATATTTATTATACATAATATGGATAATAATACTAAGAAGTATTAATATAAATAAAAAATAGTATTTATTATTACTACTAATGTAGTTATTAATATTAATGTTTCTTATTCGTTCAAAAATATTTTTGTATGAATTTCCAATTATATCAATTTATTGATTTATGCAGCATTCTGTAATATATTAGTACATTTTTATATAATGTATAAGTAATTATTTAAAAAATATATAGCATATATCAATATAATCTATATCGGTGGCATGGATTCTCCTCTATGACACTGCCAGGTGTATATATAATGCATCAATGTCATGTTTGTCAATATTTATGTTATGGCGTATGTTGCTCCTATGTATCATCTTTGTCATCTACCTCTACATCATCCTATGTGACAGATGATTGATTTATAGTCTTTTCGCTTATACCTTGTCCTACCTCCAAGGATAGTGGCTGCTGGTTGGAACTCTCCCCAAAATTTGAAGAAGATGGATACTCTACAGTATATATCTGCAGATCATAGGCTAATAAAGAATGTGGCATAGACCAGTTAGAATCTATATATAAAACAATATTTTTCATGCTAACAGACTGTGTATGTGCATGTGCCTCAGGCTATAGTTATGGTTCATATGTAATAGGAGCTGAAGGAGCATCTTGCTAATCATGATGAACACCCTCCTCCTGTGTTGCATCTGCATCCATAACAGGGTCTTCACCCCTTGGCATATCTATATCAATCTCAACATCCTTAACATCACTTGATGCATCAAATAAAATACCATGATAAATATCATCCATGGGGGGAATAAACTCTATCACAACTCTATAAAAATACGCCTGGTCAAATGTTGCTCCCTCTATGGGATCAAAGATGTGAAGGAGATGGGTGATACAACCATCCTGAAAAAAAGTATACGGTTAACTAATGTTAATAAAAAAATAGCTCAATGATTGAAGGAAAAATTATTAGCAATTCATGATGGCCCCCTCCATTTCACATAAGAAATCTCATTGGGGACATGTGGTACCAGGGCACATAATCCATCTTATCAAATAAATGCATATGTACTGCATCGGCCCCTTGTAATTGGGACTCATGTTGTATGTCCCGCATATCATTATATCTTGCATGATATTCCTCTAATCAAAGTCTCACTTCCCTAATATCTTTAGGGAATGAAGTGAAGGTAGCTGACAGGTGGTGTGGGAATGGGATGATAAAATCTGAACTTCCTTATAACTCTAACAGTTTGATTCCACTCAACAATATGAAAATGAATCATATGAACAATTCATTATCTAGCAGCAAGCATTGTCGTAAATTATGGTGGGATACTTTGAATGATAGCTTCAGTATATAGAATCCATGAAATCTGAAGAAATGAATAATCAACTAATAAATGAAGACATGTATTGTACACAATAATAATTTAACTATGTAATTAATAACCACTTACATCATCCGGTCGAAAACTATCCAAAATAATTCTTTAAGAATGGACATCATTTATAGTTGTATCTGAATATCGATGTTCTTGATTCCACCTATAGATAACATTTTTATACTTATATTTTATAATATAAAGTTATACATTTGATTTTACCATCAGAATGAAGAAATAGAATACCATTTTCCACATAGAGACTCCGCTACAATATCAGTAGACAATAGCACGCATGCATGTGGAGCAAAGTGAGGGATTTTCTCCCATATCCACATTTGTATAAGAATAACTCATCTCGTGATCTGCATATTTTCGATGTGATATACACTATATAAAACCCTATATATATATTCAAGACATGAAGACCCCCAACTATACCACCTTGTATGGTCCAAGTCCTCTAAAAAGGTAAATACATCAAATGTACAAATGTAGTCGAATAATCAATTAATATTTTGATGTTGATTATCCTCAAAATGTATGCATGTTAAAATCTTAACATGGTGATCCCATCATCATCGTCATATAGATGATCGAAGTGCTCATCTATACATGGCATGTGTGATCTACTATCGAAGATAGACCTACCATTGATATGGCCCTCAATGCCCAATAATCTACGAACTAGCTCTAACCAATCTTCACCAACTTAGCCTATCATAACCGCACAATCAATGGGGAGGCCCAACATAATGGACACATCTTGAAGTGTAATAGTCATCTCACCCTCTGTAAAATGGAATGTATGTGTCTCTGGCCTCTATTTATCTATGAGCACAGTAATGAGATGATGATAAATAAATGTTAAGTCTCACATCACTACGTCGTAGAATCCAGTATGGTGAAGATGGGGGATGATGGTGGGAGGTGGTGAAACATGATGGAAATGATGATATCTCCATACAATTAAAACAGTCACTAGACATCCCTCTAAAACCAACTGTGAAAAATATCTATCCTGGAATTTGATTAACAGAGGAACCACCATCTGTACATTTGATATCATCATTACTTTTTTATAGTTAATACAATAAGATTTTTAAAGTATTTTTAAGAAAACTACAAGAATCAAAATGAGGTTGACAATTAGCGTGTATAATTTAGTATTATGATTAAAAATGGGGTAAATAAATAGATGTGACTGATGTGTTTATCTTAGTTTATCAATTTCTTATTTTAATTATCTCCAATCATGTTTAATTTATTTCTAAATATTTTTATATATATCATCTATGATGAAAATACTGCATAGAACATGTGGCTACATGATATATTCAATAAACTAAGTGATTTGAAGGAGAGATTTTAAGACACTTCATTTAGAGGTTTAACCTCTTTTTATTCATTTTTTCTATGTAGTTTTTTAATAGTTGAATTATCAAAAAAATATTTTTGTTTGAATCCACATGTGAAACAAACCAGAGAAGAAATAGGCCAGAAATTAAGTGAGTCAGAAATAAAAGAATCCATTAATGAAACATCTGTATATGAAAAAATGTACACATTCATGATAAAATACTTATAATTGATCACGGATAATGGGGAGTGGTTATCTATCCTATCACTTGGGTACATCTATTACACGTATTCCCTTCTGTGTGAAAAATGCTATATCATAGTCACCCTCCCCATTGTCAAGGATAGTCAATCTCATTTATGATACTGGTAGACTTTGGTCAACCCAAGGGGTTTAACCTGGTAATATCAATCTAATAATTGAAAAAATATAGAAATGATAAAAATCATAAATGAAAAAACCATAATACGAAACCTAGAAATATTAGGGACGACAGCTAGCTGATCACTATGAAAGGTAATAGAAAAAAAAGTCACCAACAAGAATCCAAGGTGCACTATAATAGTTAACCAAAGTTCTCAAATGATACACTGGTTCATCATAAGATTCCCATGATATGTTCAACAATGCACAAGATGCAATAACATGTGCATGGGGATTTCTTAATGCCTGGAAGTTATCATAATTACAATACCTGTTTTCCAACATGATCACCAGCACTCAACCATTGTTTCATGTGAGCTGGTTGTGGAACTCTCTTACCTGAAATTGGCTTTGTACTTGGCCAAAGTTTATAACACGCAATGTTGATGCGTCATGTAGTATCTGATCAATGGAACTTTAGAAATTCTGACCACAACACATTCCATTTTTCATCCTATGATAAGCCTATTGCTACCATTCAACAAAGTACTTCACACATCTATAAAATGTCTCATATACTAACCTTGTGATCGGTAGTTTGAGCACACCCTTGAAGACCTCATTTATGAACTCCACTATATTGGGGGTCATATGGCCATATCTCCTACCACCATCATATGATAATGACCATTTTTACTTTGAAATATGTATCATATAATCATAAAAATCTTGATTATCCATTCAAATTTCTTCAAGATATTGATCGAATCTTTTTTTGGGGGGATAGTATACTGAAACCATAAGTGAATAATGTATTTAAAGGATATTAATTTTTTTTTCAAAAAAATAATTTCATAAAAACATACCCAACTTGATGATTGACTTATTTATTTCCCCATATCTGAAATGATTATATATATTACTCACAATATGTTTATTGAAATATCGATGATAAGAATTCGGTTATCTCTATGAAACCCCATCACTATTAAAGAACTATATAATTGCTCAATAGTGATCATATATCAGACACACTCACTGGTTTTGTGTGGCATGAATGTGGACAGATGCCAAAGACCAACTCCATGATTCAAAATTATCCTTTTCAACAATAGCGAATGCAAGTGGTATAGAATCATGATTATCATCCTATGTGTTAGCAATAAGTAGAACACCTATATAATTTACATAAATAAAAGTTCCATTAACTTGAATGAATTTTTTATAATATAGGAAATCAGTGATACATGGCCTAAATTCCCAAAATATCCTATAAAACTTCACCTTTTATTGATCAACTTGGTAATCTAGAAAGACATTCCCAATAGTATCCAAATGATAAATAATCTGATTGTTGAGAGACAACAATCCCATAAGCTATGAAAACATTTCATATGATTCATCTCAATCACCATAAGCTTTCACAATTTCCTTTTGTTTTTCATTCATTACTTTGTTGAAGGATATCTTATATTTAAACAACTGTAGTATTCATTCGAGAAAAAAGGACACATGAACATCCTGACACGTTCGTATTATCTCTACAATAATAGTTGATATAAACTTTTCATCAAGTGAAGAGTGATCATGTGACAAGCTTGGATGTACACAGTGTGCGGGCCTTCTAATTTGTTAATCTTACAACATGAAAAATATTTTCATATATTTCCCTCATTTGGAATTTACATTTTAGTCTATATTTTTTCACATTGAATGAGATATTTTTCTTTCTTTGGCTCAGAAACCACAAATGAAAAATGTCACTCTATGTGGTATTGTTTTATCACATTTTCCAAGGTAGATTTACTTTCAATCATCTACATGACATAGATGGTGTTATTAGTTGATGTAGATCTATTCCCTATAATGTCATGGAATTCAGTATCCAATGTAATGGCATCCCAATCAAAATGTTGTGCATGTGAAATTCCTTTGAATAAGAAAGTAAATAGTGTAGGATAATTACAACTAACTGGTGGCTGCCTATCTATCAAAGGAACCTCATAAGGTTTATTCCCTACATCACCCTCACCCACATCATCTCCTAATATATCCCTAGGTACTTACTTATCGAATAAATTTTCATTCATTAAATTAGGATTACACACAAGGATGTCCCCTACATTTCCTTCCAAATGTTGATCATCTTCTTCATAATTTGTTTATATTATAGGATTCATATGAGCAGGTAATGAATGAGAGTGCTATGAAGGACCTACTTCTACAAAGCTCAAAAAACATAGTTTTGTAGTAATAGCTTACACCTCATCAATATCATAAATAACCACATATAATTCCATTAGATCATTACTACATTGTTGCCTGAATAATAATGATACATCGATCCAATCCTCATCATCAACTAAAGGATACTTAGTGTTCCATAAATGTTCAGGATATTAAAGTTTTCAATATGTAATTAAAGTAATTAATTGATCATCCCTCAGTTTTAACCGACTATGAAACTTCTTGAGAACTTCATCCAATATCACACAATCATGAATATTTTCTACTCTTGTAGGTGGAAAACTATAACTAAATCCTTGGTCAGTATAAATTACCTCACCGTTGCAATATATTTTTACAGATAAGAATACCCATAAAAAAATTAAAAAAATTCTATATACTACATCATGAAATGTTCAAAAAAATTAAATTGGTTATGATTAAATATTTGACTTGATACTGAGAATTTTTCTATCGATTGTTTAATCATTATTTGATAAACCAAACAAAACATAGATGGTACTGCTATTGCCTCTATTGACTCATATTTTATAAACTATCAGTCTCCTCTCAGGTATGGTGTAAAAATATAGCTTCAGACAAAAAGACTTATTGTCGAATTCCCTTTTATTACAATGCTACTCACATGAAAGTGAGGGGGTCTAGGGGTTTGAGATACATAACATTTTTTATATAGACACACAGGTCCTTACATACTTATAGAGAGGTATGACACACAAGTCATCAACAAGGAATAGAAAATGAAAATATTACAAATTATATAATCAAAAAACCATCATATGCAATTTCAATCATACTTTAGTCGGTCATCTCAAGATCATCCAATTATTACAAATTAAATAATCAGATACAAAAAAAATACAACATGCAATTCCAATAATAAATTAGATGGTCATCTCAAGATCAATCAAGATTCTATATTTCTAACAGGTTTTTTTAGATATATATTATGATCTAAATCTTTTAACTTTACTTATAACTATATTTAATAAATAATATATATATATATATAAACATCTATTTATATTCATAATTTCATGATGATTTGTCACTGTTACATGTGATAAACTATAACTAAAACCTTGATCGATATAAATAACCTCACTATTTAAGTGTATTTATGATGATATGATTACCAAATAAAATTTAATAAAACATTATATATATTTATACCACAACATCAAATGGTTCTCATATTTTAATTGCTTATGAATAAATAACTATGACTTAATATTTAGCCTTTTCTATAGATTAGTTTATCATTATTTGATAAACTAACCAAAACCTAGGGATGAAATCCTGGAGTCTCTATTATTTCATATTTCATAAACCATAAATCTCCTTTCAAACAAAAACACCTCTTGTCGAACACCTCTTATCAAATGCCTTTTTATTACAAAGTTACTCACATGAAAGTAAGGGGTCTAGGGGTTGGAAATACATAACATTTTTTATGAAAACTCATAGATCTATACATACTTAGAGAGGGGTGACTCACAAGTCAAAAATGATGAAAATAAAATGAAAATATTACAAATTATATAACCACATACACAAAAAAGACATGCAATCTCAATTATGCATTGGTTAGTCATCTCAAGATTAGTCATCACACAATACGCTTAACATGTTTTTTGGTATACTTATTATGTTATACATATTATATAACATTACCTATAACTAGATCTAATATATAATAAATATCTACACCTAGTTTCCAAAATTTAAACTTTTCATTGTGTGTATGTATATATATATTTAAGTAGATCCACTATATTTACCTGTGTATCAAATATTATAATTTAAATTTATTTTACTTTAGATATAATATATAATAATATATACATATAAATATATTTGAATAATGTAACATAAATATATACAGATTTAAATATATTCAACTTTATTTATTAATATTTTAAAATATAATTACATGTACTTTTATAAACTATGTTTTTCTAAATATAAGTATTATTAATTTATACATAAATAGTGAAAATGTTATTAATAATAAAATTTATTAAATTTAATTAATATAATTAATATAATTTACACTTACTTAATAACCATTAAAATACTGTAAAGTTGTGTTATTTTCAATTTTATAAAATTACATATGTATATATAGTTTTTTTTAAAATTTCTACTTTCCAAAATTTAAGTAATTATATTTTATATTTTATTATTTAGAATAATAATTATTTATAATTAATATAATTTAAAATTATTATTTAAAATTATTTTTTATAGTAAACTATTTTTATACCGTTAACAAAAATAATATTATGTATATTTAAATAAATTTAAATATGATACTTAATATAACTATTATTTTTTTAATAATATAATTTTTATATAATATTTATCTAATTACTTATGTGGATGGAATATTATAATTTAAATTTTTTCAATTTAAATATAATATATATTATATACATATAAATCTATTCAAATCTAATGACTCGCCATTTAAATTACAAATATATAAATTTTTTAAAACAGTAATATTTCTCTAAATATAAATTATATTTTATAAATAAAATTTAAATTATATAAACACCTTATTTAAATTTTTTAAATCATTCAATTTAAATTAAATCATACAAAAAAAATAACTCATTTTAAAAATTAAATCATATGAAGGACAATAATTTATACATATATGCATTCATACATACTTACATATTAAATAAATAAATCATGCAAACAAAATAAATAAAAAACAATGTGATAATTAAAATTTTTAATTGAAATTTTATCTTCTTAAAAGATGGAAATATATTTTGAGAAAGAAACTCATCAAAGGTTAACAGCAAATTATATAGTATAATAGATGAAAATGGAGGGGGAGAGGCACTCTATTTATAGATTTTGCTCGGTAGGATGTGTGAACCATGTTCATGCCTCCTTTGAAAAAAAAGGAGGCGTGAACAGGGTCCACGCTTCCCCTACCTCATCGAAGAAGCGTGAATAGGGTTCATGCTTCTCAGAACTCATTTTTTAAATAATTAAAACCCTATCCCATAAAAAAATAAAACTCATTTAAAAAAACTCAGCATCTTCCTTTTCATAATTTCTAGTAATTATCAAATTAATCATTAATTAATAATAGAAATAATGACTATGTAATCAATAATTATTAATAATTTAACAATAATTAATAATTAATAATATAATTAAAATTAATTAAATTAATAATATCATCGTAATTAATATTCATTAATAATATAAATAATAGTAATGTAATTTAATAATGAAATATAATAATATAATTTTGTTTCATTGGTAATAATTAATAACGAAATTAAAAAAAAATTAGTAATAATTGAAAATTACATAAGTAATCTAATTATTCATGTATTTAATACTATGATATAAAAATATAATTAATAATATAATTAATTATAAATAATCATTCAAGTACAAAGAATGGTATGTGAAGGAATTTTTTTAAAGTATAAATGTTAGTTTTTTTAAACAACATTGTTTTATATTATTAAAATTATTTATTATTTGTTGTTATTATAAAATTAATTTTATTTTCAATTATTTTTATGTATTCAGTCAATGAATCAAAATTTATTTCAAATATATTTTTACTTTGTAATTTATAAGCTTTTTAATTCATATACTTGAAACATAATAATGTTTAGAGTGTGTGACTTTAAAAATGGTTCATATCATGTCTTTGGTAAACCAAATCCATGACCCTATATGTTTTATTAAATAGTAAAGGAAAACACACAGAGAGATATAAGGTTTATGGGTTCAAATGAGTGGTAAAAAGAAACACCACACAATGATATACATGAGTGTGTCATCAAATAGAGTGTCAGTCACCAAAAGTGAGCGACAAGAACATTAGTCATTTTTTGTTGAGTGACTCTACTCCGAGGTCCACCCCTATTCATTAGGTGTTGTCATCTCCTCTGAGTGGGGTATTTCCTTGAGGTAACCTTATCAATCATGAACTATTCCATCAAATCTGGAGTAGCTCCAAAGTTTTCCTATGTAATAGTGGATGGTCCTTCCTACCTATTTTCATCATCACCATTATGAGGCAAGATCTGTTTTTAACATTATCCCTAAGGGAGACCATCTCTAATTACTCATGTGTGGGAGATTTGGAGGTCTCCACATAGATTTCCTTTATTTATTGGGATAAAAACGTATTTTTCACACCATACTTCTCCAATCCCTGAAAGTAAAGTCTATCAAAATCCAATTTATTATTAGAATGAAGCATGGAAAATAAGTTACCTTTTATTTTTTGGTTACTACCAAATAATGGTTAGAATTGGCTTGTGGTTGGGGATGATTTCCTACTATTTCATCTATGCAATTCAGACCAAGTTTTTCATCCTTTTTTACTATATTTTTTATATCCTCCTTAACTTCAGGAGATCTCATTTCAATAGCTGTAGAATATTACTTCAACAAAACCAAACCCCATTAGTCTTCAACAGTAGATGAAGAAATTCTTTTACTGGGAACAAGTTCCTTTCTGGACTGATCGCCTACCTCTACCATTGTGTCATCACCTATATATGATTGATTTAAAATGTGACTAACCTGATCACCTTCCTCCTTTTGGATAAGTACAATATCACTAGCCTGATCACTCATCTTAGTCACATTATTACAGCAGCCAATAGATATTGGTTGTTCCTGAGGGGAAACAACAAAATTATTGTTATCATATTCCTTTGTGATGATAATATCCATCATCTCAGCACTTTAATATATGACTTCATGTTCCTGACCACCTAAGTTTGTGTGCTTAACAGAAGGGGAATTATACTTTCTATTCTCTCAGGGACTTCCAATGATAATAGTGGTCTTCAAATCAGTAGAAGGATCAAAATCCTTTTAGGCCTTCTTGTTTTTCTATGATTTAGAATGGAAGGTAGGTAAGACATTATTTCCCTTACTATTATAATAATTCAAGAAAGTATCCCCAATCATGTCAGCAAAGTCAAGCACGTCCTTAATTTTAGATGACACGCCCTACTCCTAACTCGCTTATTGTAAGTCAAGGGTTGCATGTCCATCAAAACCATCCCTCATGACATCGGCCTATATCAAAGCCTTTTCCAATGTATGAGTGTCCACAATAGAATCCTTATTATATTGAGGATTAGTTTCAGTTAAATTTAAAGTATTATCATCTCCCATATAAGGAACATTAACGATCTCTATAGCATTTGTTCCACAACCAACAGGTTGTAATATGCTGGTATTTTTATTCATATCAGGATGATATCTCTTATTATGAGTCCCAAGGTCTATGACTTTGAAAGATACAATAGCTTTAAAATTACCTTTGGACATATCTAATGAGTTGGTAAGACCCCCTCCATCATAATTGTCTTAAATTCCATAAATAAAGTGCTCTCCCTAGTGCATTCAAGACCCATCACTAATTGTAAGGTCAACTTGACCCGTATCATTTTTAGACTGATTTTTTCCTCCTATAACATGAATGTCAGATGAGATTGAATTTTTTTTAGGGAAAGACTTCTCAGAGTTGGTTCTAATAACAAAAACAACAAAAGAAACTGAAATTTTATTTTAATGGCCATTATTAACTGATTGAGGGCCAATGTTAATTTTTTTACTCCCACTCATAGGACTGTAAAGACTACTACCCATAAATTTCCCCTCTTAGTTTTTAGAGAAGTAGCATGAAGCTCTATTCCCTACACTTCATTACTTATACTCATCTTTATTCCATCCATCCATCCTTGTACATGAGAAATATTATATATATTATTATTCCTAGTTACAGGCTCATTATACTTGTCTTTTTAAGACTTGTTTCCATTAACATAATCTAAAATTGGAAGATCAAACTTATAATTTTTAACCCAATGCCCATATTTTTTACTAATAGAGCACAAAAAACTTCTATGGTAATTTTATCTAGCATTCCCAATACACAAAAAATTAAAACAGAAATCATGCACATGTTTGTACTTAATTGAAATCTCAAATTTAAATTCACTAGCAACTAAATACACAGTTTCAACAAGTGTTGAACTAAGATCAAACTCATCCAAAATTTTAGCATAATTCCCATATTTGGATAGATCCATCTCTTTATAAAACTTGATTAGAGTTCATATAACCAATGATACATCCTATAGAATATTTAGGTGCCAAAAGAACTAGTTTATCACTTTTATATGAATCCAGGATTGTATAATTAATTTCTTATCCTAAATCAGATCAAACCAACAGTCTCAATCATCAAATATTATAACTCATGGCATGAGATTAATGAAACCAAATCTCCATGACTTTAATTTAAGCACTTGTGAGTAGAAAAAAATATGGAAATAACCCATACAAATCGACATAATGTGCCATCTATCGAAGCCCTAAACCTATAGTAGTTGTTTTAATAGATCTTCAAGATTACAAGTATTGTTCCACATTTGTGGGGTAAAAATGGGGGAATGATTACATCCCTCAATATGCTCCTTGAAGAAATTAGGTCTTACTTCATTGAAGGAAAGGGAATCATTCCCCAAGATTCATTTGTGCATGAGTGATGAATTGCTTTCAGGACCAAGAAAAATATATCAATAATAGTAATCCCTACCTGAGACTCATGAGTGGTATTCCGATCATCATGACTCCACAAATCTACAATTTTTGAAGAGTGTGAACCAAGGTTAACCCTCTTTAAACTTCGATCTACTTTTAAATGGGTAAAATGCACATTTCCCAAGCTATATCTGGTATCCAATGTCTTCAAACGGACAAAAAACCTCTACTAGATCAAAGTATGAATATAAGATTGAATTCATCATAGAAATCTACTCTAGTCACCATAATCATAGAGAGAGAATTTCACAAACCTGTGAATTCCCCATCATTCTCAAGTAGACAACTTTAAAAGGTTATAAAATAAAAACTATGAATCCAATATATATAATTTTACAAACATTGACTATACACATAAAAAATAATTGAAAATAAATATGGAAATTTTAAATAATATAAAAATGTTATTTCAAGACTTAAGAGTTATACTCTCAAAAAATTCGAAGTGAGTAGATTTGAAGCCTTATAAATATAAACAAAAAAAAGAATTTAATTGAAATTTAAAAAATTTATTGTAGATATAAAAAATAATTTATAAAAATGTGAATTTATAAAAATTATAAGCAATAAATAATTTAAATATTAAAAAATAATATTTCTTAAAAACATGACTTATACTTTAAAAAAATTATTTGTGGCCTAATTTATGCTAAAATGATTATTTATCATTGATTACTTTATTTATTATATTATTATAAAGTATTATTAAATATATACATAATTAGTTTATTTAATTAATTCTTAATTATTATTAAAAAAATTATTGTGATGTTAATTATATTATTAATAATTATTAATAACGCAACTTAATTATATTGTTATATTTCATTAATTATGTTACATTACTACTAATTATATTATTAATTATTATTAATTACAATGTTATTATTAATTGCATTATTTTAATTATATTATTACTTTACTTATGGTTGAGATGCAGCTAAACCTGAACATGGGTTAAGCTTGTGGGGTTCAGGTTGGAAAAAATTGATCCATTTATTAATTTGGTCTAGCTAAACTAATCCTGATCTGACCTGTTTATTAATCTCGCATTGAAAAAAATCCCATTTAATGATCGGGCCTTGAAAAAAAAATTTCCATGCCTTAATACATTAATAAATTAAATTAAATTTATATATAATAAAAATTAATAAATGCAAATGATGATACATTTTATATATAATAATAATATAAATGTTATTGTTAACATTATTTATGTAAACATTATTATTAAATGTTAATGTACCCAACATGAGATCTATGTAGCCATTGATTGATTGTACACCCCTAAATAAGCCCCCTGAACCATATGAATATCATATTGAAGTGAGAGAGTTTGGGCATACATGTATATAAAACTAAGGATGAATAGCAATGGGAAACATGGGATCGTGTGGTTACCTTGTTCAATGTGTAGCCCTGCTCTGTTTTCTGGTCATGTTCTCCCTAGACATGGCTTGAGAATCTATATATATATACATGATGTGCCCTCTAGGATACATGGTATGTATGACCACCTAGGGTCCTGGTTATGCATCTTCACCCATGTTGTGTATTCTTGAATGTGCTTATGTACTCCGTTACATGATGTGTCTGTTCACACAGGGCCCTAGGCATGTGCGGCTAGCACATGGCTTGGCCACCTGGGTAAGTTAACACGGACTATAGGCCCACCTACATGGAGTGATATATTTTACTTCATCTAAACACCTATTGTCATATCCAAGGGACTACACAGCATGTATTCTTCCATACTACATGTCGTGTAGCCAGGTTTTCCATAGGCTGAACAGCCTAGTTTTCACATATATCTAGATCCTCCATCATCACTATTATTTCCATCATTTGACTACCCAAGACTGATGTAAAATATCCCTTTACATTGATTCTCATCCTCCAATGATCGGAAATTAGAATTTAAAGATCTTCTCGAACTCTGCTTCGCCTTCTATCACCCCCAGTGCCTCACGTCATCACCAATCACCGCTCCAAATCCAAGATCCATGAAGTATTACCCAAAAATTATCCCAATCTATCCGCAAATCACAAATATAGTTTTTGTGCATACATTCACTACAAATTCAGGGGTTCAATCACACTTGGAATCACCCCAGAAAATTCGAATCATGACCACATAGGTCAGTGATGAAGAACACGAAGAAAAAATGGGGGAAAGGCACAAGAAGAAGGCTAGAACCATCATCATCCAATATTTCTTGGCCAAAAATCACCTGAATATGGATAATCAGAGTGAAATCATGGCATAACAAGAATAAATAGAATACAAAAATTAATTCATTTAATGGGATCATTGGAATGGTGTGAAAATATAAATCAAGAATAACAGATACAAATCTATGCTTAAAATTATAATAAAAGGGGATAATACCAAAATTTACAAGACCTACCTTGAAAAAGGACATATCATTGGTGAAGAATGAATTCTCCAGTGATGGGTAGGGCCTATTACATCTTCTACCTCTCGATCCACCTCGATTCAATTATTATTCATTATCTGATTCCAATTCACCAAAAATCAAAGATATGAAACTCCTCTTAGATATCATAAGTTTTATGTGGATAACCCTTGGAAAATAATCATAAGAGGGTATTTATAGAGAATTTTAATTCAGTCATTTAATAAAACAAATAAATTATTTATTTATTTATTTTAATTAAATGCACCCACCAACGGCTGCATCAACCGAACACCTAGTGTTTTCCAACATTAGGTCACACCTAGGGTAAACCCCACATCCATAAATCAATCTTGGTGTTATATTTGAAATCTAATGATCTGTTTAAGTGTCATTCCAATTTTCTAAAAAATTTCATGTGTGTGATATTAATATATTTAATATTTTTATAATATCAATTATGAGCTCACAGGGCCCCAAAATATCGTGTCGTCTCAGAACCTGGCTCTAAAAATATTTATTAATATATTTTAAATTCTTACAAGGAAAAAATAGGGTCACTGTATTATTCATCCTATATGGATTTTTATCCCTAAAAAGGAAAATCTAAACAAAAAGGTGGGGGTATTGAGCCCACATCTAGTGCTCCCACTCCCAAGAACTCTCATGCATGATCTTATGTTTCCACAACACACAAACCAAGGGAATGGTTTATCCTCATAGGATCATCTCCTTCCAATCTTGTATTTCCATTAAGTACATCATAAAGGTGGATTTATCCTCAATGTCCAGCTTTCCCCAGTTAATCACATGCATATGATCATGCATGTATCTCATCAATTGTAACACATGGAAGAAGTCATGCACCAGCTCAAACTACAATGAAAGGGATAAGAGATAAACAACCTACCCAACCCTCCATCGGATCTCAAACATTCTGATGAACTTTGGGGATAGCTTTCCACCCCGATCAAATCTCCACAATCCTTATCATGGAGTGATTCTCAAAAAAACATAGACACCCTACTTGAACTCCAAAGGCCTGTGATGAAAATATTCATAATATCTATGTCGACTTTAGGATGTCCTCATCCACTCATGGATCACCTAAACCTTCTCCATCATTGTCTATACACTCTTTATCCCAATAATAGATGTCTCACCAGTCTCATTCTAGCATAGGGGTGACCTGCAGGGTCTCCCATATGGGGCCTCAAAAGGTGTCATGTCAATAGTAGAGTGATAGTTGTTATTATAAGAAAACTTTACCAATGGAAAGTGATCCTCCCAATAATGGTCGAAGTCCAAAACACAATCTCTCAATATATCCTCCAACACTTGGATAGTGAACTCAATCTACCCATTCTTCTAGGGATGAAACACCATACTCATCCGCAACTGGGTCCTGAATGCCTCCTTCAGGCCTCTCCACAATCGTGATGTGAACCACGCATCATGATTGGAGAAAATATTTGAGGGTACTCTCATGGAGTTAGATGATCTCCCACAGAAATAATTTCCTTAAACTCTCTACTTAACTCTTCTCCCAAATAGCAAGGAAGTGTGATGATTTGATCAGTCAGTCAATAATCACTCGGATGACATCATGGTCTCTCGCTATCTGTAGAATCCCTATCACAATTTCCATATATATGTCATCCCATTTCCACTATATGATATCAAGAGACTGTGTCAACCCTATTGGTTCCTAGTGCTCAGCTTTCACCTACTGACATGTGACACACTGAGAGATGAACTTGGAAATAATTCATCTCATGTCATCCCACCAAAACTAATATTGAGGGTCCATATACATATTCCCTACACCGGGATGTATAGACAAAGGAAAATTTTGAAACTCCTTCATCGCCCCTACTCACATCGTGGTCGAAACTACCATCAATACTTGGAAAAATATTACGCGCTCCCCTCCTTCAGAAAATCCATCCGGTGAATCTCCTGAGGATATATAATCATGAACAACCTCATAGTATATGTCTCCCAACTGATCCTCCCTATTATATTGAAGAATAGGTGAAGTAAACACCATTTACTGAAGGAAATTTTCACCTCTCTCCTCCACTAGGGTCAGCTACAAAAAAGCCAACTGATCAGACTCCTCCTCCACTAGGTGAGAATGAGACTTCCTATTAGGGACATCTTCTACCACGTTGCCCTTTATAGGAGTATAGACTATCTTAAAGTCAAATTCCTATAGGAAATACAACCAATTCCTATATCTTAGGTTAAAATCTCTCTACAATAAGATATACCAGAGACTCTGGTATTCTGAGTAAATATAAAAGTGCTCTCCTAAAATATAGTGTCTCTGCATCTTTGGAGTGAAGACTACCACTACCAAATTTAGTTCATGAGTCATATAATTATACTAATGGGGTCTCAATTTCCTCAACCCATATGCGATCATCACCTATCTCTACATCAACACACATCCTAGATCAACTCTCAAGGTATCACAAAACATTGTGTACTCTACGTTCACCTTTGGTAGTCTCAATATAGGATCACTGGTCAGCCTCAGCCTCAACTGCTCGAAGGATCTTTGACATAGCTTGGTCTAGATAAACGGATTCCCTTTCCATGTTAAGGTAGCCAAGGGGGATGGTAATCTAGAAAATTCATCCACAAACCTCCTATAATACCCCACCTATTCAAGAAAATGGTGCACCTCTAACACACTATGGGGTGGATCCCAAGAAATAATTGCATCAATATTCTCTGCTTCCATAGCTAATCCATGCTAATTAATGGAATGCCCAAGAAGTGAACTTTTTGGATCCATAATTGACACTTCAAAAGATTACCATAAATCTGGTGCTCTTATAGTGAGTCTAGGACCATCCTCAAGTTCTCTTCATGATCCTCCTCTGATACAGAGTAGATGAGTATGTCATTAATGAAGATAACTAAAAATAATTCTAAGTATGGTTAGAATATTCGGTTCATCAAAGAAATAATGAAAGTGGTGTGATTTGTCACACCAAAAAGAATCACCAGGAACTCATAGTGTCTGTAACAATATCAGAAATCCAACTTTCAAATATTATCCTTGTGAACCCTCAACTACTGGTAACCGGACCTGAGATCGATCTTTGAAAATCAACTCACACCTAACAACCAATAAATTAGGTCTTGAATCCTCATCAAGGGGTACTTATTCTTTATCATTACCTAGTTTAGGTGAAGATAATCAATACAAATTCACAATCACATATCCTCTTTTTTCAGAAACAAAATTGGAGTTGCCCAGGGGGACACAATGGGTCTAATAAACCCCTTATCTCAAAGGTCCTCTAAATGCACCCTTAGATCTTGGAACTCAGTAGGGTCAATCTGATATGCCTCAGAAGATATTTTCATGGTCTTAGGGTGAAATTTGATGTATAATTCTATCTCCCACCTTAATGGTAAACCTGGAACATCCTAGGGAAAGACATCCATAAAATACTCCACTGTTGAAGGAATCTAGATGTCTAAAGTGCCCGATGTTCTGAGGGATAAACTCTCCAATTAATTGGTGATAGGATAAAAAATCCTTATGACAAGGCCAACTTGCTCATCCATGTGATCTCACTCATAAAGAAAAATCTTATCTCATCTGGCTAAAGGTGTCTGACCCACCTATGATGACTGTCGATATGGGATCAAACCATGGAAAACTAGTCCATACCCATGATGATGCCATAAGTTTTCATAATTATGACCAATAGGTCCTATATGAAACTCTCTCCACCAAAAAATTTCTCACACTCTTAGTAAATAATTAATATCGAAGAATCACACCTAGACAGAACCTCTAGAAAAAGATGTTGTGCTAAGGTCATAATAGGGAGCTCTAATTGTCACAAAAAGGATACATAAAGGACGTTTGATTCAAACCTATGTCAAAAAGTATCAAATAAAGTGTATAATAACCAAATATTGTACCTCATATAATCTTGTGAGTTGTCGGGTTATAAGCCTCCATGGTATGCACCTGCCCACGACCCTGTCTTCCAGCTCCCTGAGCCTGGTGTTGGTTGTCTGGTGGTTATAGTGGAAGTAGCTCATAGTTTCTCACTCCACCAATAGCTCCTCCTCCTGGAGACCCAACTGCTCCTATACCATCTCCACCTCCTGAGGTATTTCCTTTACCATGCTTAGGAGAAACCTAATCACCACATAGTCTCTGTCATGACAGTCTATCCACTGTCTGCCTTCCCACCTCTACTTGATGAGTTAGGAAGTCGCATTCCATGTGACCATAGCCGCCACATGCATAACATCACCCCTATCTGGGTTTCCCTGGTCCTTTATGTGGTCCATATGCTGCATGGACACATGCCTGAGTCTGAGCATGGGTATGCCTCCTATGCTGAGACCTCGACATTTATCACCTACCATCTACTACAGATGACTTATCCCTAATATTCCCACTATCAGCACCAATCGCCCAACATACCTATGCTAAAAAAACTCTCTATAACTAGAGTTATCTCCAAAACTACCACATAGGTAGAGAGACATAACAATACCACACTAACCTAGATGTATCTACAGAGGCCCTACTCAAAATTCCTAACTCGAAAGATTACATCTCACACCATGTTGAGGGAATACCACGTAAGGTTAGTGAACCTCGTGACATAGTCATATACTGACATACTACCCTGTTGCAGCTCCTAAATCCAAAATGAAAACAAGAATGAGGTTTAGTACTCCTAAAAAATAGTTTTTGGAAGTTGGACCATGAGTGTGTCGACCCATCATGTTTCAGTGTGACTAGACTCCACCAACGCCCTGCTGCTTCATGGAAAATATTGTATGTTAGCACAATCATCTAATCAGTTGGGGTCTGTGTGAGCCTGAAGACTGAGATCATTGACTTAAGACAGTCCTCTACTACCTAGGGATCTGGATCACTACAAAACATTAGTGGCCTCTAGTGCTAGAACTCATGGAGTACGCTAATATTGTGTGCATCCTCAGCCTACCCTACTAGTATAATCTACTACTCTACAGGAAGGGGTTCTGCTAATGACCCACCTAGAGGAAAGATATCATGAGATGACCCCTGAACTAAGGCCTCGTCACTAATTGGATCTTCATCTTGATCCTAAATCAGTAACCTGGCTGGCTGTATTTGCAGAGGCATCCTAAAAGTAATCAAGATGTACCACATTTAGATGAGCATATATATATGAAGAGCTTACTCAAGAAGGATAGTCGAAAGAATGAGTCCTATATAATTCATTTACCATTATTCCCTACAAATGATGTCTCGATATGACAAGTCAACAAGTTGGTATCCATAGTCCTGGTGAATGGATATGTTGTCCATTGTACCAACACAAGGTATTTTAGCCTGAAAGCCACACTTGAGATACTTTGATATCATTTATCTAAATCCCAACCAATCCTCATAAGGGAACAACTATGAACACCAACCTAAGGAATGAACAACTCTGATACCACTCTATAATGACCCAACCCACCAGGGCCCACCTAGCCTATGGAAGGCCGAGTTGTCACAACCCCAAGCCTGCCTCTAATAAGCCAGAGGCTAGAGATAAGCACCCAGAAGACATAACTATAATGGGAGTCCTTTACCTAATAAACTTGTACACAGACACCTAACTGTATTTATATAATAGTGTAAAGAAATATAAAGTAAATAATATAGAATATAGATATAAACCATGCATGAAATAAACTCCAGGGAATACAATAGAGTATAATAGAATACAACCAATGTGTAAAGGGTAAAAATACATGCCTAGCAAAAAAAGATGTCCCAACCTGATAACTGGAAATAATGAAAGTTGAGAGATCCTTTCTCCTGCTCTCCAATCCTAACCTCTGTATGTGATAATTCCACCTAGGTATCACTATGTTTCACTATAATCACCATCTGTATGTTCATCATTCGCATAAGATATAACACGTGAAAACAAAGCCCATGCAGGGGTGAGTATAGGTATACCCAGTAGGATTCCCCATAACTGAAAGGGAGTGATAGAGAAATAAAACAAAATTCAGGTCAACTCAAATCAAGAGGGAAATGAAACCCAACAGATACACATATATTCTCAAAAAGAAACCCGGATGAGATAGAAAATGGATCTCCATCTCGCAGCCCAACCGAAGTCAATGAGTAAGCATGTAGCTCCAGTAGTCCATCACCAATGCCCAAAATCAAACATAACCTCGCCAGAATATGCATGGAGGGGCATTCTCCTAACTATTTCACTCCACAGTGGAGGGATCCATTCTCCATGGAGGACATGCACCCCGTCAGAGCTTGAAGATGGGGGAGTACCCCATCATAGATAGAGGACCCACGCCCTGAATATGGGAGCACCATCTTTACCTGACTAAAGAGTATGGGGGACTCATGCCTTGGTGCGATAGGGGAGTACTATCCCAATAGATAGAGGACTCATACAGGGGAGTTTGTCTCTACCTAAATAAAGAGTATTGGGGGCTAGGCCCTAGTGTGATAGGGGAGTATCATCCCCATAGAATACTCACGCCCTGAATAGGGAAGTACCATTTTATGACTATCTAAAGAGTATGGGGACCCATACCCTAGTGTGATAGGGGGTTCTATCCCCATAAATAGAGGAACCATACCCTGAATAGGGGAGTATCATCTCTACCTAGAATCTCTCTGATGAACTTGCTCGATCATTGCTATCATTGAGTGCCGCCTAAGGAACCGTCCTACTTAGAACATCTTGTATCGTACCTCAAAATCCACTATGAAGTCCATCGTCATATTATATGTGGAAAAAAACTCAGGATAGGATACTTGATGGGAAAAAATCTAAGTTCTAAAGAAGGATATACAAGAGGTATAAGATCCACATAGGAGTACACGAAGTGTATGGGGTCCACACAGCATGTGGCCCTGCTCCGCTACCTGGCCGTGTTCTCCCTAGTCACAGCTTAGGAAGCCATGTGTCTATACATGGCATGACCTTCAAGATACACATTGTGTATGACCACCCAGAGTCTTGGTTTTCATCTCAACTCATGTCGTGTATCCTTATCTGTGCTCGTGTACTCCAGTACACAGCGTGTCCATCCACATGGGGTCCTAAGTGTGTGCGGCTGGAACATGGCTTGGCCACCTGGGTAAGGTAATATGATGTGTAGGACCACCTACATAGAATGTTATATTTAACTTCACCTGAAACCCTAGCATCACAGCTAAGGGACTACACAACGTGTGTTCTTCCAAACTACACGTCGTGTAGTCGGGTTTTTCACAGGCTGGACAACATGGTTTTAATGTGTCTCTATATTTTCTTCAACCATCATTATTTACATCATTTGATCACTCATGATTGATAGAAAGCAACTATAGCTATCGATTCCCAGCTTCTGATGACCATAAATTGGAATTTGACAATCCGCTCAAAGTCTGCATTGCCTCTTGTTGCCCGTAGTGCCTCGTTTTTCCATCCATTGTTGCTCCAGGTCCAAGATCCGTGAAGTATTACCTGAAAATCCTCTTGATATACCCATAGATTACAAATCTATTCATTGTTCATACATTCACTGTGAATCTGGGGGTCTGATCATGCTCAGACTCACCCCATAAAAGTTGAACTGTGACCCCATAGGTCAATGATGAAGAATGCGAAGACAAAATGGGGAAAAGGCACAAGAACAAGGGTGAAACTGTTTTTAGAAAAGAATTTTTGACCAACAATAACATGAACATGGATAATCATGGTAAAATAATGACATAATAAGAATAAATCGAATAAAAAATTTAATTTGTTTAACAAAATCATCAGAAGGGTGTGAAAACATAGATCGAGAATAGCAGATAAAAAATTTGTGCTTAAACTTTTAATCAAAGGGGAAAATACAATTGAAGAGAAATACCTAAAAAAAGGATCGATTTTTGGTGGAGAATGCATTCTACAATGAAGGAGAAGACACGCTGCGTCTTCTGCCTCTCGATCCAGTGTAATCTGATCGTTGTTCGTCATTTGATTTCAATTCTCCAATGAGGAACGCTCTGAACCTCTTCTCAGATCTCGCAAGGGTTATGCAGCTAACTCTTGGAAAATATTCATAATAGATTATTTATAGAGGATTTTTAATTAAGTCATTTAATATAACAAATAAATTATTTATTTATTTATTTTAATTAAACGCACCCACCAACGGCTGCTTCAATCGGATGTATGGCACCGAACAACCTTAGGTCGCATCTAGGGTAAACCCTGTGTCCCAAAATCAACTGTGGTCTCATATTTCCAATATGATACTCTATTTATGAGTTATTCCACATTTGCGAAAGTTTTCATGTGCGTGATATTAATATATTCGATACTTTTATAATATCAATTTTGGGCTAATTGAGCTTTGAAATCTCGTGTTGTCTCACCGCCCAACTCTGAAAAGAGTTCTTAATATATTTAAAAGTATTACAATGAATAAATAGGGTCACTATTAGTGGAACTATCTAAATAAAATGAATTATGTGTAAGACCTAAAACACCTGACTTGACCAGATTTGGATTCCAAACTTTGACTCATGCGCGATGACTACTTGTGCCACAAATTTGAAGAAGTCATCTTCACAACTCTATTTATTACTTCACCGCACACCTACATCGGTACTATAAAGAATGTCAACCATTTTCCCTCACACATATATCACTGATCCTATGGATAATGTCAATCTTCAATTGTCAAACAAACTCCTGAACTCATCATTATCAAGAGTATAAGCAGATAACAAATTATGCCATATACCTAACACATGTTACACATCCATCAACATCAGCGTACAATCTGCATTTGTAATGATACAAATATCACCAACACCAATAACACCAACAGAATCTTTATCACCCATCTTTAATATATCAAAGTCAATTTCTTTATATAAAGAAAATAATTCTCTCTTATTTTTAATATTCTATGAAGATGCTTAATCAATCACATATTCATTGTAAAAATCTGACAAGCAACAATCAACGCCAACTAAATGTAAATCACCCTCACTCTATATAAGACATATACTGATATCCTAAAAATATATATCATGACTCCTCTTTTGTTCCTTAATCTTATTTTTCCTAACTTTATAAAAACTCTACACATGATCTTCCTTGTTGCAATAAAATCACTTGACTATTCCTTTTTCCTATGATCGACCTCTATGATTACCACATCCATATATCATACCTAGAATACAACTATTACCTAAAGAATCATCGTAATTGGTTTTTCACCGAGTCTCACTTCACTACTACATATAATACTTTTATCAACGCTAGAAAACACTTTTAACAGTGCTATAAAAGCGATGTTAATCTCAAAAAAGATAAAGAGGGGTCCCATTTATCAACACTTTAATTAGTGCTGATAAATTTCTAGCTTCCTGTGGTGTGTTGTTTATATAAAAGCACGCCCACTAGTAGCACCTGCACATATAAATAGCACACCCACCAGCAGCACCTTCACAGCACACACACACCACCTACACAAAACAGCACCTGCATAGTGCACACAAGACAAAGCAGTGCACACAACAGTGCACACAAGAACAAAGCACCACACACAAGGGTTTTGAAAACAGTTATATATACATTTCAAATAGTTGTTTACATAATTACATTTAAAATTATCCAACAAACAGTTAAAAATATTAATGTTTCATCCTTTTAAAACCATGATACCCTCTCAAAAATGTCTGTCCATGGTATTAGTTACCGAAAAAATCATCCCAACTCAAGAAAAAGGTCCCACCTATATATGAAAAAAAATATTGTGTTAGTAATACTATAAAAAAATTGAACATTAATATGAAATAATATATTAATAAAATGTCAATTTTTAATAAAAAAGACGTATTTAGAGTTATACAGGTCACACCGTGTGTCGTATTGAGGTGGGGTTGATTCTTAAATGTCACAAATGATTTATGGATATTTTTTCTAAAATATTAAAATAATCCAAATGGGTTTTATTGGTTTTGAGTATGTCCCTTATTTTTTTACTAAAATTAATATCAAATTTAAATGACATGTTTAGATTTATACTGGTCACATAGTTCATTATATTGAGATGTGGTTAATTCCTATACTTCAGAAATGACTCATGGATCATTATTCTAAAGTATCAAAACAATCCAAATGGGTTTGATCAGTTTTCATTATGATAGTTGTGTTTTTTTACTAAAATATCATTTCAAACTGAAAACACCTATTTTGAGTCACATTGGTCGCATCGTGCATCAGTTTGAGGTGAGACTACTTCATAAACGTCACAAAGGACTTACTAACTGCTCTCCTAAATTATGAAGACAATTGGATGGAATTTTCTTGGTTTTTAGTGAGTGAAACATTTTGAACTAAAATGTAAATTTTAAATTGATAACAGACACTTTTAGTCATACTGGTCACACTGTGCATTAGATTGAGGTTCGATTGATTTCTACACATCAAAAATGACTCATGGATCATTTTCTTAAAGTATCAAAACAATCTGAATGTGTTTGATCATTTTTCAGTATGTCACTTGTTCTTTTCACTTAAATTAATGTCAATTTTAAATAAAAACACATTTGGATTTATACCAGTCACATCGTTCATCGAATTAAGATTTGGTTGATTCGTACACATCACAAATGACTCATGAATCATTTTTATAAGGTATTAAAACAATCCAAATGTGTTTGCTCAGTTTTCAGTATGTTTGTTGTGTTTTTTTACTAAAATATCATTTCAAACTAGAAACACACTTTTTGAGTCATACTGGTCACATAGTGCATCAATTTGATGTGAGACTACTTCATACACATCATAAAGGACTTAAGAATCATTTTCCTAAATTATAATGACAATTGGAAAGTGTTTTCTTGGTTTTTAATAAGTGACATGTTTTGAGCTAAAATGTAAATTTTAAACTGATAATAGAAACTTTTAGTCATACTGGTCACACTGTGCATCGGATTGAGGTACAGTTGATTCCTACACATCAAAAATTAATCATGTATCATTTTCATTAAGTATAAAAAAAACTGAATTTTTTTACTCGGTTTTCAGTATTTTAATTGTTCTTTTTACTTAAATTAATGTCAATTTTAAATAAAAAGACACATTTTGATTTATACCGGTCATACCATGCATTATATTGAGGTGTAATTGATTTATACACATCAAAAATGACTTATGGATCATTTTCCTAAATTATCAAAACAACCTAAATGTGTTTGCTCGGTTTTTAGTATGTCAATTGTGTTTTTTTACTAAAATTAATGCTAATTTTAAATAAAAAGAGACACTTTGAGTCATACCTGTCACAATGTGCATCAGATTGAGGTGAAGTTGATTCCTACATGTCAAAAATGACTTATAAATCATTTTCCTAAAGTATCAAAATAATCTAAATGTGTTTGCTCAGTTTTTAGTATGTCAGTTGTGTTTTTTTACTAAAATATCATTTCAAACTGGAAACACACATTTTGAGTCATACCGGTCACATCGTGCGTCGGTTTGACATGGGAATGCTTTATACACATCATAATGAACTTTTGAATCTTTGTTTTAAATTATAAAGACAATCAGGGAGAGTTTTCTTAGTTTTCAGTGAGTGACTCGTTTTGAGGTAAAATGTTAATTTTAAACTGATAACAAACACTTTTAGTCTTATCAGTCACACCATTCGTTGGATTGATGTGTGGTTAATTCCAATATATCACAAATAACTGATGGATTGTTTTCCTAAAGTATCAAAATAATCTGAATTTTTTTTCTTGATTTTCAGTATGTCACTTGTTCTTTTTGCTAAATTTATTGTTAATTTATTATAAAAATACACACTTAAAGTCATAACAGTCACACCATGTGTTAGATTTAGGTTTTATTGATTCCTACATATCAAAAATTACTTATGGGTCATTTTCTTAAAGTGTCAAAACAATCCTAATGCATTTTCTCAATTTCCAGTATGGCACTTGTTCTTTTTACTAAAAATACTGACAATTTTAAATAAAAATAGACACTTTGAGTAATACCGATCACATCTTCATGATATTTCTTCTATCATGTATGTTTCCCATTCATTTCTATACAAATATATCTCATCTTGTGAATGTGAGTCTTTTTGAAAATCATGATAGTACTGAAAAAATATAAATATACAAAGGATTAATAAATATTTTAAATGAAATAGTAATTATCTTCAAAAATACCTCTTTAGGGATGCTGGTTTTTTCATGAAATATGATCTCTTTTATAAATTTACAAACATAATAACGATGATCGTTATTGTTTGTTTGTTTCAGACACTGCGGAAACATTAAGAAAAATAAGTAATTTTTTTATATGTGTTTAGATAGTGAAATATTATTATATATACCCTAATTTGTATCCAATCGTAATAATTGTGATGTTTCTTGTCCTTTTCCTCTGGCCTCATTCAATGATGTAGATGATATTCATGCACTGGCCTATCATAACAGAATCCTCATTAAAAGATAATATAAATTATATAACTATATGTTTAGTTATAAAATGTTGGATGTAGTGTATTACAAATTGAAAAACACCATCATGTGTAGTTAGTTTGTTGGATATGCATGCATTGAATCCAAGAAATAAATCTTTGGAGTATCCAAATTAACCACAATGAGCATCCAATGCTGCCTAAAAACAAAAAAAAGGAACAAGTAATGAAAGAAATTAAAATATATTTTATATTATTAAATTATAGAGTTTTACACCTACATCGTTGGTATTAAGAAGAGTTTGTCATCCATAATTTTTTTTAAACTATTTGAGAAGGTCTGACACTATTTCACCCTCTTTCTTGGATTCTATTTCTTTTTGTTCTATAGAGGTGACATGAGGACTAACGAGCCAAATTTTTGTTCATGGGGAAATCCCTTCAATTTTTTTTATATATATGCCTATGAAAACTATGAAACGTATTTATTCACAATTATCATAGTATATCAGCTTTTGGAAAATCAAATCCTGAAAACATACCTCATGTATAAATTTACAATTGAGTCGCCTAGCTAATCAAACTACAAGATTTCACTTACATTGTGAATACTAATGAAATCTGGATCTTCCCCTTTGTACATATTTTCATCAAAAAGAATTGTGTGAACCCCACTGTCTTTAAAATTTTTATTCACATGAGCCTATAATGATAATAAATGTGGATATAGAACGGGTGGTTTTAAGGTGGTTTCGGTAGATGGTTTCGATTGCTTGGTTGATCCTTGAGATGTTTTTGAACCGTTCTTTCTTTTCACCCACTTCCCTGTGTCTTTCTGTAATAACATTCATCAGTTCAAACCTTTTTTCATTAAATGTTAAAGGTTTATCTTGAAAAATAAATTGTAAATGAATACCTCCTTGTCGACATGTTTTTTTAAGAGTTGTGATGGTCATGCGATGAATGTTCCAAGAGCTTGTTCGACCTTATGAATATCTTCATCGTCAATTGGAACAGGTACCTCGGTGCTCCTCAGATCATGGGTTATGTTAATCAACACTTTTACATGACCTGTTGGAAGTGATTTGTTGTGTAGCATGGCGTTCTGGATATTGAACATTGTAGTCCTCGTTACAAGGCGATGGGTGGGTGTTTATAGATATAAATCACAGTCATTTTCACCCTATACAATATCAGTATAAGAAAGGTATCAGTGTCTATTTGATTCAAAATTCATAGAAACAATTATTAAAACATTGATAAACTCATCTAAGATAGGTTTTTTAGGGGAATGTCTCACCTCAAATATAGTGGGGGTGGGGAGGGATATTCATGTGTTGTTTGTTCTTGATTTCTTTCTTCTCTTTTCCCCCCTACCATCATATTTGTCATGAATTTTCTCTAAAATTTCATATGTTCTTCAAGGATAGCTATTCTTCCTCTCATTATTTTCATTTCTTCACTTTTATCCTCCTCTTTTTTTCTCAAAAAATGTTTGGGGTGTCACCCCAAAGCCCGCACCTCTAATGCGGCCATACTTTTCTGCCTGCTTCAAGGCCATCGAAAGTATGTCTGCACCCGGTTTGGATGTTGTTAACTTCTGTGACTATTTTAGATAGAAAATATAGGAAAATAAGTAATCATTTTTATATAATATTGATTTAAATCAAAACAAATATTTATTATGTCATACTTACACATGTTTCCCACACTTTTTGTGTGTTTTCATCTATTAGTATCCCATCTTTATTTACACACGCCTCCTTCCATAGCACATGGTGTAGGATGGAAGAGGATTTGGATTTGGATTCATCAATCTGTATATAAATAGAGGAACATGGTTATGATGTTGTTTTATGTCACATAAAAGTGTTATGGTAGATTTAAAATACATACCAATTTTTTTTCAAGTGAAACGTGCCCCATTCTTGGTTTACGGTAGGGGTATGTTAGTTTTATTGATCGTTCCTTATTTTCAGCACTCAATTGTTATTTAATAAATAAAAAACTATCAAAGTGATGAATACACATATCGTAAAACAACGTATTACCAAACACAATGTACCTGAAAATACTGCTCCGCACAATGTCTAGTAAACACATCCCACACTCCTTGGGTTATCAGGTGTTCATAAATAGGAGGTGGGTGTGGGTTTATTTTATCTTCAGCATCTTTAAGATAATATCTCATTAAAATTGTAAAAAATCCTCTATGAATCCTTTTAAAAACCCTTAATATATAGTCCTTGTGTGATTAATTCACAATAAATACACTCTATAGGGGATGATGAAGAGTAAGTCAATGTTTCATTATTTTACTTATTAGTAAATTAAAGAAATGATATCACAATGTTACCATAATATCTCCCCACATCGGTGTCTTAAGCATGGTGACAACATGGTTCCATGAATGTACATCAATCAAAATGTGTTTCCGAGTGACGATTCTAATGTAACTACTAAATATGTCCTTGTTGGGGTTAATATGTTGGCCCCGCTAATTCCATCCAACCTCATATTTAATGCCTTTCACTTTTTCCTTAAGGATTTTTTCTAACACTATCAAACTACAGTGCTCCTATTTTTTTGTGCCCCCAGTGTTTCATTGCCTACTATTTCCTTGGTTTCAACATCATCAATATGTTCCTCTGGAGCACTAGCATTGACATGTGCAAATGGTGGTTGTACCTATTCACTACGAACAGTAGCTGGTTGAGAGACTTGTTATGACTCAGTATTGGGAGTATCATCACATATAGAATTCATTATCTATAGAAGTGGTTTAACATTTATTTTAGATTACATAAAAGTATTAGTGAATAGATAATAACATAAGGTAACATGATGTATATTATAAAAAAATATATAACCTGATTATTGAAATCTCTTTTTTTAAGCCTGAAGGGATTTTACCCCTCTATCGACTATCTAAATCCCTTCATTATGTTCTCCTCTGACATACAAAACATTGTCTACATTGGGACTGTTGTGAAATGATTGTGATTTCCTAATGAAAGGTTCATCCTCTGTTGAATTTTCATCTGACCCTTTAGTGGTTTTAGTCGATAACGGAACAATTTACCACTTTCAGTTTGTGGGATTTGTAACATAAAATACTTGTACTGTCATATGCCATTATAAATGGTTCATCTTTGTATCCTTCCTTACTAAAATCAAATTTCATGAATCCCAACTCATCTATTTTAACATCACTCCTATTATCAACCCACTTTCATTGAAAAAGCGGCACTTGAAACTTCGTATAATCTGACTCCCATGTTTTTTTGATGATTCCAAAGTATGACATATTCGCATAAATTGGATTTTTGTCCTTAGCACCAGAAACATAAATCGCTTAATCCACAAGTGTAACTCCACTATTCTGCATGGCACTATATTCATCATGTTCATTATTATAGAATGTATAACCATTAATTACATAAGCATTATAAAATAATACATACACACTTGGTCCTCCAGCTAGCCATCGAAGTCATTCTGAAATTGAGTCCAGATTTTCATCTGAATCCTTAAATATATGGTCCTGAAATCATCCTAGGAAATGTCGATTATGTGTATTTGATATCCATTTTTCAGGCTTCGATGTATTCAAATGCCTAATAATTTCTTTGTGGATTTCGACATATTGGTCAACCACCAAAATGTTATGAAAAAACATAAAGGTGGGACTGCTCCCGATCAGTAATATTGATTATGAAAACCTCTCTTCTAGAAATTCCTTCACCCATAAGCCTCCTAGTGTGATGAGATTTTGGTAAACCAATGCTTTCCACACCGTACATATATTCGGTATATAATTCAATAGCTTCCTCAACAATATATTTTTCTACAATACAACCCTCTGGCTGACTTCTATTTTTGACATACCCTTTCAAAATCTTCATATATCATTCAATGGGGTACATACATATATAGTTTATATGACCACATAATCAGATCTCTCTCACCAATTGAACCATCAAATGAACCATCATATCAAAGCATATCGGCAGGAAGAACATTTCCAATTCATATAATATGATGGAAATTTCTCTTTCCATACTCGGCAATTTCTTCAGGTCTATAAATTTTCTGCATGCAACTTTGAAGAAGAAATAGAGCTTTGTTAATATATAACAGACATTATTGGGAAAAATTCAATGTAAAGCTATAGGAATTAGATATTGCATCAAAATGTGGTAGTCATGTGATTTCAGAACATTTAACTTTAAATTGTTCATTGACACAATGTTATTGATATTCAATAAATACCCCTCTGGAACCTTTACGCTGTTAATGAAGTTAAAAAACTGATATTTCTCCTTCTTGGAAAGAGTGTAAGTAGTTAGAGGAAGAAAAGTTTATTTTTCATCCTTCACTGGCACCAACTCTTCTCGTATTCCCATGTTAACCATGTCCAACCTAGCCTTAATTTCATCCTTTGTTTTTTCGAGTTCATTTAGAAACATGCCTATGACATTGTCACATATTTTCTTCAATATGCATAGCATCAAGAAAGTGTCTTACGTATAGACAATTCAAGTATGGTAATTTAAAAAAAACTAATCTCTTCTTCTAACTGGTTTTCATAAGGTTTTTTTAAAACAATTTACCAAAAGCAGTGTCCACGTATTTTACTTTCACAAATATTTAATCAGCTGTTAGTGGAGATGGTGTTGTACGTTCTTCTAAACTTCCATCGAATAATGTCATCCAAGATCGGTACTTATGTCATCAAGGTAGAAATCTATGGTGTTCTAGAAACGTGATTTTCAATGAATGTTTCAACCTAATTGACTATGTACCTTTTTCGTGAATGGGACACCCATGAATTCCTTTAATGTTATATCCTGATAAATTTCTATAAGTAAGAAAGTCATTTATCGTCTGATAAAACATGTATCTCAATGTGAAATCTCCATTTCTATAAGCATTATACAACGTAACACCTGAATCCCATAATAATTTTAAATCCTTGATCAATGGATCCAAATAAACATCAATATCATTACCCAGTTGTTTCGGTCCTAATATAAGCATAGATAGCATGATGTGATTTCGTTTCATGCACAACCACAGTGGAAAGTTATAATTTACCAACATAATCAGTCATTTACTGTGAGTGCTACTTTGAAAACCAAAAGGATTCACTCCATATGTAGATAACGCAAGATGAAGGTTTCTCAGATCGTTTCCAAAATCAGGATACTCATGATCAATTCTCTTCCACTGAGGAGATTTTATTGGGTGATGCAGTTTCTCATCTTTATTTCTTCTGTATGTGTGCCATGTCAATTTCCATGTGATCTCCTCACTTTTATATAGGCGCCTAAACCATGGAATGATTAGATAGTACCATAAAACTTTTGTAGGACCAGATTCATCTTTCTTATATCAAGAAGTACCACACTTTGGGAATTCTCTAAGTGATTTGTGGTCTTTGTGAAACAGTATAAAGTCATTCGGGCAGGCGTGTATTTGTTCAGAGATCATACCCATCAAACATAGCATTCATTTAGCGTCATATGTTAGGATCATGAGCTCATTATCTTATGGGAGAATGTTATCAAAGAGAGAAAGTAATTCTGTAAAACTAGTGTCACTCCATATGTTTCCTACTTTCAAATTATATAGCTTCAGTACGGATGACAATGCTGTATATTTAGTGCAACCACCATATAAAGGCGTCTATGCACAACTCTTTAACTGCTCAAACAATTTTGGGCAATCACAAAGTTCATCTTCAACTGTCCTTGTAATTTCCTCAATATGATCTTCATTATCATTCACATATGTAATCACATCCTCGATATGGTCTTCTTCATTGTCCACACTAGTAACCATATCATATGATCTGTAAAATGCACCGTTATCATAGGCACTAGATACATTCACTTTTTCCTCATGTTCATTCCAACATTTATAACTTTGATCTATTCTGTGACAGATCAAGTGTTCTTTCAACTCCTCTGGACTAACTTGTCTTGAATAACAACAACATAAACATGGAAAAAGGATTTTAGAAGAGTCATATGCATGATCTTTTGCAAACTTGGTGAACTCTTTCACTCCATATTCATACTCACTTGTCAAATGATTGGCATCCATCCAGTCTTTATTCATATCCATCCTATTTGATTCAGTGATATTAGTATTTAACAAAATAAATAAACAAAATATTGATATAATGTAATGGTTTTCCTAATTCTATAAAAATATAAACTTAAAAGATTATGAAAAAACTACAATTCAAATGTCCTTTGAAAACTATTTAAAAATCACACTTAAAATCCCATTAAAAAAATTAATCATTTACACAAATTCCTCTTTAAAATAACATGCACTTTTTAAAATAAATCAATTAGTTCCAAACACTATTTCACAAAACCAAAATTCCTTTTCTTAAAGCATTCAAGACAACTTCATGACCCAACAATCATAATCATTTAAAATGAGCGAAATCCCACTAATAAACATTTCAAAAAACTTGAATCATTTTAAAAGAGACACTTAGGCATTTTCACAAAGACATAGATCCCAATATAGACACTTTATAAAAGATACATAGAAAACACCTCGATTCATCCCAAACCAATTAGTGTTGTATGATTCCATCACATTATTCCAAAGGTGGGTGTAATAATAATAATTTTTATAAGCATTTGATATTGTGCTCTCCACCATTGGATATCTCTTATCCATGCTTGCATTGTCTAGTTATATCAATTATCCTTCACCACAAGACCAGATTCCCAACGGATATGTTCTATAGTCAGTGACCACACTTGAAACCATGAAACACTTGTGTTCTAGTTTACTATAAACACTGCATTATCTCAATGATCCTTGGCTCACACCAAATCAATTGGTTGTACACCCCAAGAACAATGTATATGTCTCTCACATGAAGTATTATCGGTTCCTTACTTTATAAATACACCTAAGAAAATCTATAAGCATGAACCCATTACATAATCAAAAATTTATTAAGTGTCATTCCTTTCACACAAAGAATTTCCCTATGCCACTCGTCATTAGAAGAAACTATGTTACTTTCTCGATCCTTTTAAGTACATAATGTCTCAAGTCAAAATAAGAAAATAACTATGGTACTAAACTAATAGATGGAATGATTTTTCATAGTCTATTTTCTAAAATCTTCAAAAATACTTTATAAATGACATTACAAAGACTAGTCATTCTAAAATTCTTAACTGAACTCATATTAGTAACCTCTAGAATCAAAGTGATGAGAGTATCATTATAAGTCTCAAGAGAATTCTTACCTCTCTGAAACTCATTCATGAGGTTAACAATATCAAGTCCCAAAATAGTCTAGAACCTTTTAAAGAAATTTTCATAAAGAAAATCTAGGTTTGGTACCTTTGATGGATGCATTAACCTAAATATCACGAACACTTCATAACATTGAATATCAATAGTTAATAATTCATTCATATAATTTGTTAAATTTGTAATAAAATAATAATTTTTATATTTTGATATAAAATTATGCTAAGAAAAAAATATGATTTGATAATCACTTGAATTGTATCATTTTTCCCCTTCGATGGATTCACCATAAATTGCTTGCAGGTGGAAGGATTCATTACATGTGTTGTTATGGTTATTTGACTAGGGTGTCCAGAAAGTGTCTCATGTAGCTTTGGATAGGTAGGGATAACAAAAGATATGTTTCCCTTATAACTCAATTTATCCCTTAATAAAAATATCAATGTATTCCCCTATAAAGTAGGATTGGAATCCAAACAACATAAATTTCATGTGGTGTGCTTATTCTATTTATGTCATGTGTTTATCCTTTATTGCTCATTTTCCTCTAGGGGAGGTATTATCAAAACCATGAGGTTACTGGAACTAGAAGGTAGAGATATGATGTAGTGAATTAGTTGTAGCTTTACTTTTATGTTATGGTATATTAGGTTTGGGGATTTGTTTTAATTCAGGTACGTTCTGGAATTTCTTCCGCTATCTGCAAGTTTTGGGGGTTTAATTTATGTTTTGGGGGTTTAATATTAGGATTGTTGATTTGTACCAAATCCAACTAGTGGTATCAGCTCTTTTTCTTATTCTACTATCAGTTAAAAAAAGTGGTATTAAAGCTTGGTTACATAATATATGGTGATTATTTTATCAAGACTCGATAGAAAGTCTTGGTTTCAAGACTACTGGGTTTCCTGTAGTGAAGTGGTTTTCTAAGATTTAGTGGAATTGCACTAGTAACAAAGTGGTGGTGCCATTGAAATGGGTACGGTTTGGATTGATATTCAATGGCGGAGGATTCAAACTTTGGGGGAAAATGGTATTCCTACTCTTAGAGAATTCAAAAGTTACATTGATTTTGAATTAGTCAGAAGCGAGGTGTTCAGTAGAATGGAAAACCATGAGATGAAAGCATTAGAAATTTTTTTAAAAGGTGTGTCCAAGAGAATCTAGATCCAAGAGGGAAGAAGGACATGCCTAAACGATATTGAGCATTAAAGGTGGATGTGTAGTAGAGGGAGGGATCAAGGAGTATGATTGGTCGAGGTTTTGGTGCAATAGTGGTTCTCGATGAGAATGTATCAATGCATATAAAGTGGAGCATTTTGATACATATCTAGGGAGAGCGTATTGATTCCTAGTAAGTGTGGGGATGTAATCTCAAACTACAGAGAGTGGATCAATTTCTAGCAAGTACATGTCCTAGGTCCCGCCGAGGTCACTGGGATTCTCATGATAAATGAAATGGAGGAGATCAAAATCAATCCTAAAGTCGATCACATAAAATCTGAATGACATAAAAAAACTATTCATCTCGCCTCTAAACACCCTTCACTGAAACAACCCCTTTTTACCCATATATAACACATTCCAAAAGAAAATCAACCCACTTTATATAACCATCAAAATCCAAATATAATATAGCGAAAATGTTTTCAAATCAAAATTTATTTTTATAAAGTTCTAACCAGGCCTTTGAGAATTCATTAATAACAAAAACATGAAATTGTTTTTAAGAATTTTCCAAACGATCCTTAAATATTTCACCCAAGTTTAACACATAAAATCCTTTTTTGGAGACCAAACACGATTCAAAACTTAATAAACAACTCCTTTAAATAATAAATGGATTAAATTCTAACATAAATATATCAAACATACATAATAGCGTGTCCAAAAATCATATAAGATATAATTACATATTACTAAATCAAATTAATATATAAGATTCATAAAATGATAACAAAAGAACACCAAAGTTCAATAACAATCAAATCCCCTTCAAAAACCAACCAACATGCAATTCAATTAGTGCACAAATAAGGACCACCAATTTCTTTTCAAAAACCAACCAACATGCAATTCATTTTGTGTGAAAATAAGGACCACTAATTTATTTTCAAAAACCAACCAACATGCAATTCATTTTGTGCGCAAATAAGGACCACCAATTTATTTTCAAAAACCAACCAACATGCAATTCACTTAGTGCGCAAACAAGGACCACCAACAACCACGATTTTCAGCGGGGCGTTTAGCCCGTATAATTCACAACATCACCATCAAACAAAGAGGAGAAAACTCACCGCGGATGTATTGTTCAGCGTGCAACAGAGGTGAATTCGCAGCGGAGGAGAGGCGCGCAACGGAGGAGAGGCGTCCGACAGAGGAAAGGCTCCCGGCAGAGGAGCGGCGCACGACGGAGGTGTGGCGCGAGGCGGAGGAGAGGCGCACGGTGGTCTGGTTCGCGACGGAGGAGAGGCGCACAATGGAGGTGTGGTTCGCGGCAGAGGGGAGGAGGAGGAAGCGCGGCGGCGGCGATCGGCTTCCGCGAGAGCTTTAGGGGTGCGTGGAAGGAGGAGGAAGTTAGAGTTTTTTTATAAAACCCGGTGAACCTTTTATCAGCGCTTTTTTAGCGTCGATAAAGATAAGCATTTATCAGCGCTGACAAATGACGTCTTTATAAGCGCTAAAAATATAGCGCTCCTAAAGACCTCCTTTATCAGCTCTTTTTTAGCGCTGATAAATATATATTTATATTATTATATATATATTTATAAAATTATATACATGATAAATATATATTTATATTTATAAAACTATAATTTAAATAATTATAAAATTATAAGAAATATACTTATTGTATTTATAATCTTAGAAAAATATATAATAAATATATTAATTATATATATTTATAAGATTATAGATGTATATAACTATATTTCTTCTAATTTTATAATTATTTATATGAATATATGTTTATTTATAATTATAATTATAAATAAATATATCTTTATTTATTTAAATAATTGTAAAATTATAACAAATTAATATTTATAATATTTATAATTTTATTAATATTTATATTTAATATATTTATTATAATTTTATAATTATTTAAATATATCTATTTTTATTTATAACTATAAATATAAATATTTGTATTTATTTCTCAATATTTCTATATATTTATTTAATTATATATAACATTATATATGAAAATAATAAATATTTTTTTTATGAATTAATAATTATTTAAATAAATATATATTTATTTATATTTATAACTAATAAATAAATATATATTTATTTGTAATTAAAAATTATAATAAATAAATTATTTATAGTTGTAATTATAAATATATATATATATATAATTAAAACATTATAATAAATATATTTATAATTTTATAAATATATATAATTAATATATTTATTATAATTATTTAATTATTTAAATACATCTACATTTATTTAGAATTCTATTTATAACTATTTGTATTTATTTATAGATATTTGTATATAAATATATATAATTAATATATTTATTATAATTTTTTAATTATTTAAATATATCTATATTTATTTAGGAATTATAATTATAAATGTTTGTATTTATTTATAAATATTTGTATATATTTATAAATATATTTATTTAATTATATATTTATAACTTTATAATTAGTATAATAAATATATTTATTATAATTATATAATTATATATATATATATAATTATAACTATAGATAAATATATTTATAAATTTTTGTATATATTTATATATATATGTATATATAATTATAATTATAATATATGTATTTATTGTAATTTTATAATTATATATATATATAGTTATAATTATAATTACAAATAAATATATTTAAAAAGTATTTATATATACTTAAATTTTAATAATTGTAAATATAATAAATATATTTATTCTTTGAATATATTTAATGTGATTTTATAAGTATTGATAACATAATATAATATATATATATGGGTAACATGAATTAATCATATACACCTAGTAAAATATACATAATAAAAAACGAGTCTTGACAACCTGAATAATAAGAAGAGTGTAATGTATAAATGAGCATTCATGGTGATACATAACATATATGCACGCACGAACAATATATTAATTGAACAAATTCATTGGAAATACATATATATTTAATTATAATCTTATACTTTTTTTAAAACATTATATATATATATATATATATATTTAAATTATTAAAAAAAATTAATTATAAACACATGTTTTTTATTTAATATATACAAATAAACATTATTTTTGAATATAAATATAATAATTGTATATAAATTATTATTAAAAACTTTTATCAGTTTTTTTAGCGCTGATAAAGGGTAGATTTATCAGAGCTTTTAGCTAGCGCTAACAAAGTCCCCCCCCCCCCCTCTTTATCAGCGCTTTCTGCTTAACGCTAATAAAACCACGCGCTTCCCTTACCCTGTTTTGGGGTAGTGCTTATCAACAACAGTGAAATCACATCATCCAATTTTAGAGTGTCTTTCCCAAATATCAATGTGGTGATGAGATTATCATATGAATTTGGCAATGAATCCAAGAGAGGCAAAGTTTTATATTCTTCAATTTCAACAGGTACCGCATTACCTGTATCACCAATCTTGACTGCCACTGAAGACAACTTTATCAAAAGTTCAGTGAACTTGTTTGGATGGTTACATAAATCTCCATTTTCTTACGAAAAAATTATGAGAAACTCGCCAAAATATGGAAGAGATATAAAACAAAATAAATAAATCAACACGCAATATTTTTAACATGGAAAACCTTTAGAATTAAAAAAACCACGGGACAACGTATAAAAATCTGTGTGAAAAACACACCCCGATGTGTCTCTGTGTTCGCTCTCAAAATGGCTTGCTGATAAACATCACCCTTTCGCGACAAAATATCATGCTCGAAGATCCATATATGACCAATGTCGCCCTTCAGTGATAAAACACCACTACCGTGAAGATATTGATCCATACCGCGTCATCATCGACATGCTGGTGCAATACATCTTCGACGACTTCTCCTTAATCTGTCAATCAAGGCATCCAAGTCTTGCCTTGATGGCATGCTTGCTCCTTGAAGTCTATATCTCAAGGTTGCTTGCCACCAAATGCAATTGTTTGATTCCTAGCACATCGGTCATGTTTCGCACATGTTCCTTGTTAACGTGTCGCATATGCTACCGCAAATGTGGTATCTCACCGTCAACACTTCGCGCATCATCGTCAACGGCTCTCGCATTCTACACCAAACACAGTAGCTCTTCCTACTCTCAGTGAACTACATCTTGATCAACTGTCAAGCATCACTCCACGAGTAGAATTTTTCACATGTCATCATACCAAAATATGTCACGACATTATTTTATAGACACCAAGTTCATATATCTTATTAATGCAGTCAATATTCTCATTTTTTTCATTTATTGCTATGAATATCTTTCCATTAATGTTGATAGAAACCATTCTGTTAATGTTGAATAAATTTATACATTAATTAATTTATCTCTCTCCAATAAATGTACTGAATCCCAACTACTCGAATAAAAAATACTAATACGTTAATAATTAATCAGTTTTATGTGATCAACTTATTATAATTAAAATATTATAAACTACAAAATTAATTTAACTCCCACTAAACAGCCGAACGCCAGGATTTGAACGGCCCATAAAAATTGGGTAATGCTTTTATTTGTTGTAATTGTTTTTTTAAATTAAAATATCAATGATTGGTTAGTATTTTAAAATAAATTTAAATTTCACCACAAAAAAAAGCTAAATGTATGGGGTTATTATAATTGCATATAAATAAGAAATATAAATAAAGAGAGGTGGTATGACGTGGCGATATGAGACCACGTGATCACATGCGAACCGGTCTGCAAAAGTGCAGTTCATCGGGTAAAATGAGGGCAAAAATTTAGCAAAAATTGTACTTTCATTCTCCTTTAAGCGTTTAATTATAAAAACATAATATTTTAACAAAACTCATATTAATTATGAATTAATGTTAAATTAAAAATATAGATTTTTTTTAATAAATAAATCTTTTAGGCTCATTTATCAAAAGATCAAATATAATCGTTTTTTAATTTTTAATATACTAGCATTATTTATGAGATTTGATATGATTTTGAACTTGCATTATTTCAAAAAAATAGATTTCTGTTTTTTCTTTTAAATTTGTTTATTGAGAAATGGTTTGTTGTGCCAAGCGTTTTGGCATAACTTTTTTTGATGTATTTTTATTTATATAATTTTTTGGAGTTTTGTTGTTTCATTTCTCGATGGTTTATTTGTTTTATGTATTTTTTATTTTTTTATTACTTTCTAAAATTAGGTTTGCCAAAATTTACATGATGTTGATTATTTTTTATTCTCAACTTTTTCTTTGTTTTGATTTTTCATATAAAGATTATTTTCTTAAACCAAACACATGGCAACTACATCATTTTTAAGATAGATAACATAATATTAATACATTCTAGGATCAACATGTTTAGTATCTTGGGCAAATTATGTTCATACATCACTTACACTTAATAAAACATAAACATTATTTAAATCCTTCTTCTTTATCCTCCTAAAAGCTATCACCATCTCCTCAACACATGTAATCATATGAGGATGTACATCAATGAAATGGATCACCTAATAGCCCAGTAAAGGAAGGAATGACATGCGAATAATTATGAACGTGAATTAATAGTATATGAGTGATCATAATCATAATCATAATCATCATCATATCATAAGAATATGATCATCATTATAATCATAAGAGAAACATTTTATGAAGGCATGAGATGTGGCATATGCATAATAACGAAACATCATAATATAGTGCTCAAATATCACACATAGTTGTGAACAAAACTAACATCATGTTCACGCATAACATATGCACATAAATCGTAACATCAAAATTGTGAACAAAGTTAACATCATGTTCACGCATAATATACATAATCTCATGAGATATATCACATTACCCAAGACATTGCAATACTATATAATTTCGGACCCACCCATCACATCATAAAAATGTTCAAAATCATGCATGCCACATGGAAAAGGAAACATATAACAATCATAGTAAAGAAATAAATTCATGGAGATAAATGAGTTTCATAAAAGTTTTGTAAAGCATACTTTCATGAGTATCCTTTGCGGTTCCCAAATGAATAAGAGAAATCATATTTTTTGCGTAAAACATATCATTCTTGAGTGGAAAATAAACAACTCCAGAGGAGCCAATGATCTGCTTTGGAAAATAATGTCTCCTTGAGAAATATTTGTATTTGGATTAAAAATCATTTCGACAATATATAAACATGTATATCCCCAAAAAGAGAAGGAAAAGAACAGTGAAAGAACATTTTATGGACATTGGAGGAACATCCATACTGATAATAATGTGAGGAGATAACTAAAAAGGAGTTGAGTTCGAGAATTCTATTACCTTAAATCCCATTATATTTCATCTCGTTTACACCCCCCCCCGCATAATGAACTTATGTTTGTTAATACATGTAACTAGAAGTGAATTATATTCATTTATGTCACTATTGACCCATTATAATTATTGAATTCTATTTTATAATACTCTTTGTTAAACGTGATTTGTTTTGATGTAATGTTTTCATTAAATTATACCGTCTTGTTTCAATTTCGCTATTTTTATTCAAGGTCGTTTATACATAAGTAAAATTAATTCAAGAAGCTTAAAATACATGTAACTAGTACCCCGCCCGTGCATACGCACGACGGTCTATAAATGAACCGTTATTTTCAAAATTCAATAATAGATTTAAAACTTAAGAATGTATACAAATTAATGTTTATGTTAAAATGAGAAAGTAAAGACAAGGAATGTTGGAATACCTGTAGTTTCTCATACGGTAGTAGTAAAATAACATACAATTTAAATTATAGAAAATAAGAATGAAATACCATACATGAAAATTGGAATGCTAAATGTAAATAAATGAGACATACATAACAGTAGGTAGAGACAGAAGAAAGCCAATGAAAAAAAAACTGTGAGAAATGAAATAACAACAACAAATATTTGATAGTTTTCTGTGTGCGGATACGACATACAAAAGTTTGGAAACTCATGTTACTAAATGCGTAGCAGATCTGTGAGTTTTTGCTAAAGTGAAGCCCCACACCTAAACGCTAGATTCCCATTATAGTCCACCTTTGTAGTAGAAAAAAAATGTAAAATCAAAAAATTGGAAATCAGTTTTACTGGAAACAAACACGACAAATCAAAAAATGACATATCTATTTTACAGTGTATGTATACTATAATATGAGTAGAGAAAAAAAAGTTACCATAATCGATAATGAGGATGAAATCACCCTTGGAGTGTTGTACTTCATAAATCATATCTATTAACACATACACAACATGCTACAATATGGTTTTTCATTACGCAAATAATTGTTGGAGTGGGGTGCAGTAACAGGGACATAAAAAACAACTTACAATGAAAAAAATCATTATAGATGAGGGATTTCATGTCACATACCTGATTATGTAGCAGAAGAAAAAAAATTAAATGAGAATTAATAAAAAAATATCAGGAGAAATAAGAAACAATATATGACATGGTGTCATGAAAATATAAGCCAGTCAAGATATGAAAACAACATGAAAAAAATCATTTTAGTTTTAGTCACAATATTGTCATGAAAATATAAACCAGTCATGTTAAAAGATATATACCCAAGTAGAAAAAATATTTGTCGTTGCGGAAACTAAGTTGAAATATTTATAGATGTTTTTTCACCCATTCTCATTCCTGGATTCCACAGCTATGTTATTCCGTCATCGTCACAGTGGAGTGCACACAGATGCCCATTACCTCAAACGGATGTTGCCCCCTGCCTGTGGCTTGCGCACCAAATAAAATAACAGTTCAATTTATTATTTTTTGTATCCAACATATATTTCATGAACATTGACGTACATGTATAGAAATTATATAATTGAATATATAAATATATATCGTACATTGTCTAATAGAGATATCGGTGTTGTATCCTTCTGTTTATCGACTGATAAAAAACCTATATAATTTTAAAATACTATTCCTTATAATATTATTCTTGATTTAAAATTCTATTATAATGGAAAATCAATGTTTTTCATCTTTATTCCACATTAATGAAAAACATATTTGTTTTTCTCTTTACCTAGTGATGTTTTTGAGTGATTTATTATTTTATTATAATCTTACAATTTTTTATACTACACAATTAATTCAACCATACATTTTTTCATTTCATATGTACTGGTAATATGAAAATCTAACAGGACGCATATGGATTTCACAGGGATCACAAAGAAAAATAAGTGAGAAGAAATTACTTACTAATATGTGTACTTATATAACTTATTTGTTATTTAATGAAATAATTTCCATGAAAATAATTATAATTTTTCTTATATTGATATTCTTATTTCAAAAGAACCATGTCATCATGAAACAATGATGTTTTTATTGTGTTAGTTATGTTTTATGATTTGTTTATGATATTATAATGACTAAAATAATGACTAAGTTCTAAAAGGTTAACATTATTACAAATCATATAGTTTAAAACTATATATTTTATTATTAATGTTATAATATTTTCGTATATCATTTTAGTGACACTTCAAAACATTCAATAAATGCTGCAAACCATCTTCATGGATTATTTAAAGAATAATTTTCCAATATGATTAATATATAGATACATAGATTAAATTTTATTATAAATGTTTTTTAAATGTAAATAATGTCACTACTGGAAATGGGGCTTTTCCCAACAGTTCTGAACCGTTGGGAAATGATGCAGAACCGTTGGTATAACATATACCAACGGTTCTGCAAACCGTGGGGAAGTAAGCCGTTGGAAAAACCTATCCCAACGGTTTACAAAGAACCTTTGGTATATGCTAGTAAAATTAACCTATGCCAACGGTTTGGTTAAACCGTTGGCATAAGTTTTACCAACGGTTTACACCAAACCGTTGGTAAAGCTAATGAAAATTCAGTCTTCCCCAACGGTTCTAAACCGTTGGGAAAGGTTTTTACCAAATGTTCTCTTTGAACCGTTGGTAAAAAAATCCCTATAATCCTTTCCCAACGGTTTGTAAACCGTTGGGAAAGGGTTATTATAAGGCTATGACAACGGTTTGAAACCGTTGGCCTAGGCTATGCTGTGCAAATTGCACAGCAGCCTGCAATTTGCACAACAACCTCTAATTTTGCACAGCAGCCTCCATTCCATTCTGCTACCCGCAATAACAAACTAATAAATACATATAGAGAACAAATTCATACACATTTAACATATAATGCATTCTTGAACTATACACATCCAGAATTAAATCAAAATTCATAACGTAATTATAAACATACATAATTGATTTAGAATTCAATTTAAAATTTAGATGACAATTGTATGTAGAATATGAAATTCAATTCATAATTAAATACATGCATAATTTAATTATCAATTATCAATAAAATACATAAAAAACTGAATAAGTATCAACAGAATACGAATACGTTTGTTCGTATTTTCGTATACCAGTTGTTTTTACTAAAAATGATGTCTATTTTAAACAAAATACTTACACTTGGAGTGATACCTGCCACATAATGGATCAAATTGAGGTAGGGTTGACTCGTACACGTTACATATGACCCATGGATCATTTTCCTAAAGTATCAACATATTCTGAAAGCATTTGGTCAGTTTTCCGTATGTCAGTTATTGTTTTCACTTAAAATGTTGTTCATTTCAAAAAAAAAATGAGACACTTTGAGTGGTTCCTCCCACACCAGGCCTCAGATTGAGATGGGGTTGACTTATACACGTCACATATAACCCAAGGATCGTTGTCCTAAAGTTTCAACAGAATCAGAATGCATTTGGTCGGTTTTCCGTATGTCATTTATTATCTTCACTTAAAATGAAATCTATTTTAAATGAAAGAGAGACAATTTGAGTGGTTCCGGCCACACCATGCCTCAGATTGAGGCGGGGTTGACTTGTACACGTCACAAATGACCCATGGATCGTTGTGCTAAAGGTTCGACAGAATCCGAATGTGTTTGGTCGGTTTTTCGTATGTCAGTTGTTGTTTTCACTTAAAATGAAGTCCATTTTAAACTAAAGAGAGACACTTTGAGTGGTTCCAGACACACCATTCCTCGGATTGAGGCGGGGTTGACTCGTGCACATCATATATTACCCATGGATCGTTGTGCTAAAGTATCAACACAATCAGAATCCATTTGGTCGGTTTTCCGTATGTACTTAAAATGTTGTCCATTTTAAACAAAAGAGAGACACTTAGAGTGACCCCGGACACACTGTGACTCATATTAGGGCGCGGTTGACTCTTACACGTCACATATGACCCATGGATCGTTGTCCTAAAGTTTCAATAGAATCCAAATGCATTTGGTCGGTTTACCGTATGTCAGTTGTTGTTTTCAATTAAAATGAAGTCCATTTTAAACTATAGAGAGACACTTCGAGTGGTACCGGCCACTCCACGCCTTGGATTGAGGATCAGTTAAAACGTACACGTCACATATAACCCATGGATCGTTGTCCTAAAGTTTCAACTAAATCCAAATGCGTTTAGTTAGTTTTCCGTATGTCAGTTGTTGTTTTCATTTAAAATGTTGTCTATTTCAAATAAACCTGAGACACTTTGAGTGGTGCCGGCCACACCTGGACTCGGATTGAGGCGGGGTTGACTTGTACACGTCACAAATGACTCATGGAACATTTTCCTAAAGTTTCAATAGAATATGAATGCGTTTGGTCGGGTTTCCGTATGTCGGTTGTTGTTTTCAATTAAAATGAAGTCCATTTTAAACTATAGAGAGACACTTCGAGTGGTGTCGGCCACTCCGCGCCTCGGATTGAGGCTGGGTTGACTCGTACACGTCACAAATGACCCAAAGATCATTTTCCTAAAGTATCAACACACTCCGAATGCGTTTGGTCGGTTTTCTGTATGTAAGTTGTACTTTTCACTTAAAATGTTATTCATTTCAAACAAAAGTGAGAGACTTTGAATGGTCTCGACCACACCGCACCTCAGATTGAGGCGGGGTTGACTCATACACATAAAAAATGACCCATGGATCGTTTTCCTAAAGGTTCAACAGAATACGAATGCGTTTGTTCAGTTTTCCGTATGTCAGTTGTTGTTTTCACTTAAAATGAAGTCCATTCTAAACTAAAGAGAGACACTTTGAGTGGAGACAGCCACACCGCACCTTGGATTGAGGCCGGTTTGACTCGTGCACGTCATATATTACCCATGGATCGTTGTGCTAAAGTATCAACACAATCAAAATTTGTTTGGTCGGTTTTTCGTATGTACTTAAAATGTTGTCCATTTTAAACAAAAGAGAGACACTTAGAGTGATCTTGGCCACACTGTGACTCGGATTGAGGCGCGGTTGACTCGTACACGTCACATATGACCCATGGATCGTTGTCCTAAAGTTTCAACAGAATTCGGAATTCAATTCATAATTTGATCGGTTTTTCGTATACCATATGTTTTTACTAGAAATGATGTCCTTTTTAAACAAAATACATACACCTAGAGTGATACCGGCCACACCGTGCCTCGGATTAAGGCGAGGTTAACTCGTACACGTCACAAATGACCCATGGATCGTTTTCCTAAAGTATCAACATATTATGAAATCGTTTGGTCAGTTATTCGTATGTCAGTTGTTGTTTTCACTTAAAATGAAGTGCTTTTTAAATAAAAGAGAGATACTTTGAGTGGTGCTGGCCACACTGCGCCTCAGATTGAGGAAGGGTTGACTCGTACACGTCACAAATGACCCATGGATTTTTGTACTAAAATATCAACATAATCAAAATCATTTTGACCGGTTTTCCGTATGTACTTAAAATGTTATCCATTTTAAACATAAGAGAGACACTTTGGGTGGTCTCGGCCACACCGTGACTTGGATTAAGGCACAATTGACTTGTACATGTAACATATGACCCATAGATCGTTTTCCTAAAATTTCAACAGATTTCGAATGCATTTGGTCAGTTTTTCATATGCCAGCTGTTCTTTTCACTTATAATCCTGTCCATTTTAAACAAAAGAGACACAATTAGAGTGGTACCGGTCACACCGCATCTCAGATTTATAGGGGGTTGAATCATACACATCTCAAATGACCCATGGATCATTTTCTTAAAGTACCAACACAATCCGAATGCGTTTGGTCGGTTTTCCGTATGCCAGTTGACGTTTTCACTTAAAATTATGTCCTTTTGAAACAAAAGACAGACACTTTGAGTGGTTCCAGCCACACCGCGTCTTAGATTGAGGTAGGGTTGATTTTTACACGTCACATATGACCCATGGAACGTTGTGCTAAAGTATCAACACAATCAAAATCCGTTTGGTCAGTTTTCCATATGTACTTAAAATGTTGTCCATTTAAAAAAAAAGAGACACTTAGAGTGATCCCGGCCACACCGTGACTCGGATTGAGCCCGGGTTGGATCGTACACGTCACATATGACCCATGGATCGTTTTGATAAATTACAAATAGATTCCGAATGCGTTTGGTTGGTTTTTCGTATTCCAATTGTTCTTTTCACTTATAATCCTGTCCATTTTAAACAAAAGAGACACAATTAGAGTGGTACCAGCCACACCGAGTCTCGGATTTAGACAGGGTTGACTCGTACACGTCTCAAATGACCCATGGATCATTTTCCTAAAGTATCAACACAATCCGAATGCATTTGGTCGGGTTTCTGTATTCCGGTTAATGTTTTCACTTAAAATGATGTCCTTTTGAAACAAAAGACAGACACTTTGAGTGGTTACGGACACACTGCGTCTCATATTGAGGCGGGGTTTATTCGTACATGTCACATATGACCCATGGATCGTTGTGATAAAGTATCAACACAATCAGAATCCGTTTGGTCAGTTTTCTGTATAGACTTAAAATGTTGTCCATTTTAAACAAAAGAGAGGCACTTAGAGTGATCCCGACCACACTGTGACTCAGATTGAGGCGGGGTTGACTCGTACACATTACATATGACACATGGATCATTCTCCTAAAGCATAAACACATTTCGAATGCGTTTGGTCAGTTTTTCGTATGCCAGTTGTTGTTTTCACTTAAAATGATGTACATTTTAAACAAAAGAGAGACACTATGAATGGTGTTGGCCACAACGCACCTCAGATTGAGGCAGGGTTGACTTGTACACGTCACATATGACCCATGGATCATTGTGCTAAAGTATCTACACAATCAGAATCCGTTTGGTCGGTTTTCTGTATGCTAGTTGTTGTTTTCACTTAAAATGAAGTCCATTTTAAACAAAAGAGAGACACTTTGAGTGGTTTCGGCCACACCGAGCCTCATATTGAGTCGAGTTTGACTTGTACACGTCATCTATGACCCATGGATTATTATCTTAAAGTTTCAACAGAAACAGAATGCGTTTGGTTAGTTTTCCGTATGTACTTAAAATGTTGTCCATTTAAAAAAAAAGAGAGACACTTAGAGTGATCCCGGCCACACCACGACTCGGATTGAGCCCGGGTTGGCTCATACACATCACATATTACCCATGGATCATTGTGATAAATTATCAATAGAATCTGAATGCGTTTGGTCAGTTTTCCATATGCCAGTTGTTCTTTTCACTTATAATCATGCCCATTTTAAACAAAAGAGACACAGTTAGAGTAGTACCGGCCACACCGCTTGTCGAATTTAGACGGGGTTCCTCAAATAACCCATGGATCATTGTCCTAAAATATCAACACAATACGAATGCATTTGGTCGGTTTTCCGTATGCCAGTTGATTTTTCACTTAAAATGATGTCCTTTTAAAATAAAAGACAGACACTTTGAGTGGTGCCGACCACACTGTATCTCAGATTGAGGCGGGGTTGAATTGTACATGTCACATATGACCCATGGATAATTGTTCTAAAGTATCAACACAATCAGAATCCGTTTGGTCAATTTTCTGTATGTACTTAAAATGTTGTCCATTTTAAACAAAAGAGAGACACTTAGAGTGATCCCGACCACACCGTGTCTCGAATTGAGGCGGGGTTGACTCGTACACCTCAAATATGACCCATGGATCATTATCCTAAAGCATCAACAAATTTAAAATGCGTTTGGTCAATTTTTCGTATGTCAGTTGTTGTTTTCACTTAAAATGATGTACATTTTAAACAAAAGAGAGACACTATGAATGGTGTCGGCCACACCGCGCCTCAGATTGAGGCAGGGTTGACTTGTACACGTCACATATGACCCATGGATTTTTGTTCTAATGTATCTACACAATCAGAATCCGTTTGTTCGGTTTTCCGTATGCTAGTTGTTGTTTTCACTTAAAATGAAGTCCATTTTAAACAAAAGAGAGACACTATGAGTGGTGTCAGCCACACCGCACCTTGGATTGAGCCCGGGTTGGCTCGTACACATCACATATGACCCATGGATCATTGTAATAAATTATGTTAGTTGTTTATTCACATTATTCAAATACACTATTTGAAACATTTCAGAGCTAACAATGCCATGCCCAATGAATACATCCCTTTTATAACATACCAATAATCTATGATATTGATTAGATGTGTAAATGTGATTTAAATTTATTATCATGATGAAAATAAATAAAATATATATTATAGATTTTCTAGTAGTAAATGAAATCAAGGAGGGTGGGGGGGCTGTCCGGGGGGCTGTCCGGTGGGTGTCTGGGGAGCTGTCCGGGGACCAAGGAGGAGGGTGGGGGGGCTGTGCGGGGGGCTGTCCGGTGGGTGTCCGGGGGGCTGTCCGGGGACCAAGGAGGAGGGTGGGGGGGGCTGTGCGGGGGGGCTGTCCAGGGGGTGTTTGGGGGGTTGTCCAGGGTCCAAGGAGGAGGGTGGGGGGGTGGGGGGGCTGTCTGGGGGGCTGTCAGGGGGGGTGTCCAGGGTTTAGGGAGGAGGGTGAGGGGGCTGTCCGGGGGGTGTCCAGGGGGTGTCCGGGGGGCTGTCTAGGGACCAAGGAGGATGGTGGGGGGCTGTCCGGGGGCTGTTCGGGGTCCAAGGAGGATGGTGGGGGGTTTTCCAGGGTCCAGGAAGGAGGGGGGATGTCCAGGGAGTTCCCAAACACACAACCACTAAAAGACAACAACATCCATAAAAACAAACAATATATAAAAATAACTCAACTCCAATACTATACTACGGGTCTAGATAAAACCAACAACTAGAATAGATTAAACATCAAATCTCAGTAATATTAGTCAAAAATGCAACGGATCAATTTGTCCCACATCACCATCACCACCATCACCATCATCATCACCCTCGTCCTCATCCCCATCATCGTCCTCTCCCTCCTCAACACCCTCCTCCTCGCCCTCACCCTCCTCGTGCACCCTCACCATCAGGAAAATTAAATCGAAGCTAACATCAAAATATTAATTCATAAAAATACAAAAATAATTAATGGAATTAAATACAACAGATTTTTTACCCATATCCATGCCCAAGCTCTATCCTTGACCTCATGTGGAAAATGTATCCACGACAGCAGGCTGACGAGAATGATGTCAGAGTATTTGGAAAGCGTCGCCAAAAAACTCTGACATTGCTTCCTTGTTTTCTCAACCATTTGGTTGTCTTCATTGTAATCCACCATAACCTGTGTGCGGCGGTTCCACACTGAACGCATGTGTGTACGTCCCCGCCCCTGCCTCCTGTCAGTAGATGTATCTGTCATGAAATAAAAACAAATATTTTATCAAAACATGTTATAATGAAAATAAATATTGCTATAAAAATTTGTTAGGGTTCTAAAAATATACCTACGCCAGTCTGATCGCTGAGCGCCGCTGGATCAAAAGAAATTGATGGAACACCCTGTGGTGGAACAGGAGTCGAAGATGATGAAATATAGAAGCTCGGAGAGACAGAAGTATAAGGAAAAGAAGATGGGACAGCTGTATGACTGAATTCTGATGGGGGAGTGGGAATCATCATGGGATGTGAAAATGATGGGCCAGAAGATGCAAAAGGTGGCGAAAACATGGGAGGCCTAAATATCCCGTTTTTCCCTAACGACACACTGGGATCAGAATGTGAGAAGGATGACATGTCAGTGGGAGGGGTTGGGTCTAGTCGGGTACGCGCAGCTGCTCGTCCACCTCTGGTAGGAACCCTCCTCGTACCACCGGCCTGAGTACATGGACCAGTACTAGTCTCCTCGTCGAATAACTATCGATGTATAGGTGGATCCTACAAAAATTTTTACAAAAAAATTAATCACATGACATTATATATTCTTTAAATATATATATTTGAAATAAAGTACTCACTGTAGGCACTAATGGTGGAATGCCCAACTCCACCATTCGACGATTGTTCTCCATCATTTTTTTCCTTCGTCTCTCTTCAATTGGCTGCATTTCCTGCTTTTGAAAATAAATATGTAATTAATTAGAAAAAGGAAACTAATGTGTAACCCAAAAAACTAAATATATGGGGGAATAAGGGGATTCATTGGTAATTTAGCTATCAATTGTTTTAGAAGAGATTGAATGGATTTAATAAATCATACAAGCTTTAATATTCACCAAGTTAGAAATATTGTTTAACTAGGTTTGAATACAGTTCAATTCCAAATTAGAAAATGCAATTCAAATAAAACTGCAACCAATAAACATTGAAAATTTCCATAACGGTCAAGTCAAATAAAAAATATTTGTGATTAATACTAAATCAATTTGAATATTACTAACCTTAACAACCCAACTCGAGGTAAACCAAAAGAATTGAGAACATGGATGAATGATTCTATATATTTTCAACCACAACTTTAAGTTCACAATCAACTCTGACAATTAAGATATTATAGTCATCAAAAGAAATATATGGATTGGTTCCAATGGCACTAGGGACAGTGTCAATTCCATCATCACCATCATCAAAAATATGTCTTGGAATTACTTCAACTATGACACCAAATTCAGGTCGAAGTTGGTCTTTGACATAAAAAACTTATTTAGCCATTGATGCCAACACATATGGTTCTTTGGTAGTAAGAGTGCGAGTCATATTAATTACTCAAAATCCACAATCATCAATAAATGTGCCATGTCTCATCATCGAATCAAACCAATGGCATTTCATCATGGTGACTCGTCCATGAGAGTAATAATCCAATATTATTATTTTCTCAATGACTCCATAATAACCCACATTTTCAAATCGCGGTCTACTATCTGATGCACTGGCATAACAATCTGTTGTGACAGTAACCATAACACAATCATGTTGTGTTCTCATGTTATTTAATCGTTTAGTGACAATAAATTTGTACCCATTGATAACAATTGATTTACAATCACGAACCACAGTATTAGGACCAAAAGCCAAAGCTCTTATTTCCTCAGAGACAGAGTCAGCAGACAAACTCAATACCTGCAATATAAATGACTGTTAAAGTAATTAAATATTGATATAATTATTTTAAACAGTAATATTTTTACCTTCAATTTTAACCAAGCAGAAAAATCTTTGCTATGAAAAGTCTCTCTCCTTCTCAAAGATAAAGAATGATGCTTCCTATTTATCATTGTTTTATGTTCCCTGTAGATAAAAATATGAATAGTTTAACAGATATATATGTAAGATATACATATTCAATTTAGTTACCTGATATAGTCATCAAACAAATCACATTTGAACAAAACTTTGCGATGTGCCATCTCCCGCTCTTCATGGCTTAATATCTTCAATGTATATGATCCAGGAATTCCTCATATTTTAGGAAGTGATGGAAAACTGGGTTCAATTTGATCATACCGTTATTCTTCATTTCTCATTGTTCTGTTCATTCTTGTAGTAAGATCAGACAAATACATCGAGTAGAAATCCATACATTCTTGATCCAAGTAACCGTTCACGATAGAAACTTCAGGATGATTCCTATTTAGGACATAAGACTTTAATGTGTACATATTTCTTTCAGTTGGATACATCCAATGAAAAGAAACAGGTCCTCTGAGAAGTATTTCAGTGGGAATATGGACAGTCATATGTAACATGCATGTGAAAAATGATGGAGGAAATATTTTCTCCAACTCACACAAAATTAATGGAGCATTTGTCAACATTTTTTGCAAGAAAGACTTGAAAATTTTTTTATCACAAGGATCTCTAAACAAATGGCACAACCGAATAACAGTCACCCTTACATTATTGGACAAAAGATGATAGATTTCTATTGGAAGCAACTCATGCAGTAGAACTTGATAATCATGAGTCTTCAAAGATTTTAGCTTCAACTCTATTCTGTTGACCCTTTTAGATATGTTGCTTGAATAGCCATCAAGAACTCTAATAGTCTCTAATACTTCCAGAAATTGTTTTTTTTCGTAGGTGTCATCACATAAGAAGCACATGGAAGTCGCCATTTATTTTCACTAATACACACAGGATGCAATTCTGGTCTAATGCCCCAATCCACCAAGTCATGCCGAGATCATAAATCATCTTTTGTCTTCCCATTGACATTTAGAAGAACCGAAAGCAACATTTCACATATATTCTTTTCAATATGAATTACGTCTAAGAAATGACGTAACAAATTGGTTGACCAATAAGGAAAATAGAAAAAGATACTCCTTTTCCTCCAATTGTAATAGGTTTTAGTGGAAACATTCTTTCTCTTTCCATATTTCATTTGACCCTTCCTAAATGAAAAACTGAAATCTTTCAATTCATTAAGCACATCAGTTCCAGACATACGCTGAGGTGGAGCATCAGTCTCTATGATATTATCAAATTTTTGACGATTCGTTCTATATGGATGATCATTTGGAAAGAATCATCGATCTCCTATAAAACTGAAACTACAGCAATGTTTCAGTCTTATGGATCATGTATTCTTCATACAAACTGTTCATGAAAGTTTTCCCTTCGTGCTCCATCCAGAAATCATTGCATAAGCCGGAAAATCATTGATCTTCTACATAAGTGCAACACACATCTGAAATATGTCTTTCGAACATACATCGTATGTGTGCACACCCACATCCCAAAGAAGTTTCAACTCTTTTATTAAAGGTTGCATGTATACATCAATATCAATGCCGGGATAAGAAGGACCAGATATGAGTATAATCATGAAAGTGAAAGGTTTTTTCAAACACAACCATGGGGGAAGATTATAAATGTGTATAAAAACTGGCTATGTGCTGTGCAAAGTAAGCATCTTCCCAAAAGGATTAAAACCGTCGCATGAAAGACCCAACCTCACATTACGCACATCAGCTGCAAAATCAGGATGTAGAGCATCAAATCTCTACCATGAAAATCCATCTATAGGATGAGCCAACTCATCATTAGTCTTCTTTCTCTTGGTATCATGCCATCTCATTTTTATTGACATGTCATCAGACATAAAAATATTCTAGAGTCTGGGGATCAATGGAAAGTGCCACATTACTTTCTGTGGAATGCGGGATGGTGTTCCATCAGATTTTGACTTCCAGCGGGATGTGCCACATTTTATACAATCATTTCATTCAGCGGTTTCCTCCCAGAATAAACTGCAATCTTTCGAGCAAGAATGAATTTTGTTTCTTAAAAATCCAAGTTCCTCAACTAACTTCCATGACATATAGTGGTTTGAGGGAATATCTGCATCATCTGGAAGTAAATCCTTCAAGAGAGTAAGAATGTAATTGATTTTTGTATTAAAAATCCCATATATAGTTTTCCCATGAAACAATCAGATTAAAAATTCCAGCTTTTTCATTTTATCGCATTGTCGATATACTGGAGTCGTGGCAGTATCATTCAATTTTTTCACCCTATCAATATCATCATTTTCACTAGAAGCATCAGATTTCCTCATATCGAAGTCTTCTTGAGTTGAAATCCTTTCTTTTTCATGATGATGAATAAACATAAACCGACCATCTAACAAATTCTCCATTCCAGTCCTTTCATTTCGATCATCACCAATTTGAGATTTCATTTTCTCCCCATTGTGATACCACACAAAGTAGTTTGCTTGAAAACCATTTTTGGTTATGTGGTAGCTGACTTCTTCACGGCTCAACCAAGGTCTACCAACACAATTGGAACATGGGCAGTGTATGCGACCACTATCTGAAGCATTGTGAAATGAAAAATCTATAAAGCTCTCCAAATTGTTTTGAAAATCGCTTGAGATCCAATCGGTTTCATACATACAACTTCTGTCCATTCTGTAAAAAGAATTTATATAAGTCCTTTTGTCATAAACAATTCAATAGGATTGAACTTTGATAGAAAATACATTTAAGTAAACGATAAAGGAAGAAGTTTCTAGTCGATGTAGTGAACTATTAAAATAATGTAAAGAACAAGTACTCATAAATTAAATTAAAATTTATTTATATTTATTTTCATTAGGTCTATAATAGGCACATGACTTAGGTCCCATCATGTGTTATAGGCATCCCAAATCATTCACTCATGTTCAATAACTCATTATTGGCACCTCTATAGCCATACCTTTCATTACCCAATTACTTCCCCAAGTCAAGCGCACCCCATGGGTTAATAAATTTTAGGCTTCTACACTAATAGGTTGTTCATGGCTTGTAAAAAGATTTAATTTCATTAAGTATAGACAAAAACATTTATTTTTAAATTTAAAATTAATAATAAAGTATGTCAATGATAACAACATTACTGAATTAAACTTGTGACTTATCTAACATTTTTATGGACGTCTACACATGCCAGCATGGGTGGTGAAAAGCACCCCACCCTCATAAAAGTGAGTATTGGACAAGAAGGGCACATAATATACACCGTACAATGAGAACCATATTTAATTGACCCTAAAGTTATATTAGTACAATCATCTTGGGGGAAATGGAATATATGATCCGGGTTAACTGATGAATTCAAAAGATCGTATTCCATATGTTGGACACTATCCAAGGTAAGAAATCATGTGAGGATGGGTTTACATCATTCAATTTCTTACATGCTAGTGAGAATGAAGGCTTAAATTAATGACTTGAGTTCACTGATACCATGTCAACTGCTATACACACCATTTGAACCCTTATACACACCATATAAACCCTTATACCATATCGTCATTATTACAACCATTAATAACAACTTATTAAAAAACATAACTTGTTAAAGATAATAAAATTGAATATAAATCAATAATAATATTGGATATATCAAGTAAAATGAAGTCATACTATCTTACATCCTAAATGACCACCCACAACCATGATTAATAACCACAAAGCTCCCTTTCGGCCAAATCAAAAGTGAAAACAAAAACACATAGTTGCAGAAAACAACTTCATTTGTGTGAAGAATAATAATCTCATGGTCCTCATGATATTTGAACCACGCAGTCATGATTTTCGATATGAACTTGTATCCATGAAACCATATGAGAAACACGATTCAATACATGCATTTTTCTGATTTTCCCAAGCATTTTGAGGAACTCCAAATCAGTGAAAATGATCATTGTGTTTTAAAAAGGTGATTAAATAACACATGTATGATGTCGAAGGCAGAATGATTAATGGTTAAATTAGAAAAAATAATATTCACTAATATTGCGAATTTGACATTCTGTGAATTAGTTTCATGAAGAAGGAAGAAGTACTAATTAGGGACCACATATTATTTTTCAAAGTTCAAGAAGATACTCCATATGTTCTATTGTGCAAAGGATAAGTGAAAAATGTGTCATTTTATATATATATATAGATTTTGATAGAAACATTATAATTACTTGTTATGTAATACAAATAGTGTACAAAAATTAAGATGAACAAGATCTTCATGTTTGACATGATCTTAATGAAAGGAGTGATTTTCCTAAAATAATATCAATAAATATTACAAACAATTTCTTATGAGTTCATATACATGAAACTATAATATTTGAAGCATTTAGATTAAAAAACTATGAATCTTTAAAATTAGAACACAATAAAGAGACACCATGCCCTTATAAATGTAAATGTGTAATGAAAACATTAATTGGACATACACCGATGTAGTGATTTGAGTACACAATTCGTGGAGTAGTGAATCATAAAATTTTACAAAAACCCTAAAAATTGGGAATAACAAAATCCTTGAGAATAGAAGGATATGATTGATAAGAGGTAGAACTATATCTTTGATAAAAGATAGAAGGAGTCTAACTTGGCAGCAGCTGATCCGATGGAAGAGGTGGGGCTTCTCAAGTGCTTCTGCGAAGGAATTGCTTATGGAGAGTAGTGGAATGGTTCTGGAATCGTGGGGAGGCAGCTGCCTGGTTTTGGAGAATTTGGGGCTTATTTTTCCCAACGGTTTTTAAAAACCGTTGGGAAAACTCATTTTTCCCAATCTTTCCCAACGGTTTCATCAAACCATTGGGAAAAGTGATTTTTTACCCATATTTCCCAATGGTTTCATCAAATCGTTGGGAAAAGTCACTTGTTACAGATCTTTACCAACAGTTTATGCAAACTGTTGGTAAAGATAACCTATAACAATGGTTCTTTGAACCGTTGGTATACAAGTGTTGGGAAAAGTCTAATTTCCAGTAGTGTGTGTTAGTATATTTTTGAATAAGGTTATATCTAAAATATTTTATTGTGAATATTCTTAGCCTTCATTTTTTTATAAATAGTCAAGTATGATATTCAAATATATTTTTTTAAAAATATTTTTCATTCCACGATATTGATTTCAATAACCAACTTGGACAGTGGCTTATAAGATATGATATTTATATACCTGGTGTTATATGGAACACTTCTTAATATATGATTATATAAAAAATGTTAAAACCAAAATACTAATGTTTAACATATTAATGTCAATTATTAAATGACACTAAAAGATATTAAACCTTTGTTAACTAATAATTTTATATTAGTAATTGGAACTATGAATTCATATTCATGTATTTTGGAACTGAAAAAATCCCCAACTATCTTTATGGATTTTATGATGAAATTCATAGAAATTAATTTAAGGACAGTAGGTAACTGAGAAGTCTCACATCATTTGACAAAAAACTATTTTGTTTCATTGTAGAAAGCCTCAATGAGTAGAAAGATCAAAATAGGAAATTAAATGTAACACTAAGTTCAAACCACAGAAGACAATAAATGATGACATTCATACAAATTAATGGAAGAATATGTAATGAACCTTTCTCGGGTGACTTGAATACCTTCTCTTATACCGCTACTCTGTTCTTGGGAACATCAATAGACATATCTGGGCAGGGGACATGGTGAGTACAACTTGGTTTGGAAGCACCCCTTTTATTTCATGGAGTGGTCAAAGATTTGGCTAGCAAGATCGGTTGCTTGAACTCCAGTTCTGCATATTTGAACTTTTGGGAAATTTGAGAAACCAGAGGCAGTCTTAAAAATATTGCAACGCCTTTGTATTCTGATATGAACTGATGGTTTCAACATATTGAGAAAGATGAATGGAAACTGATCTTAATTCAAAAGAAGCAACTCCAACCTGGGAAGAAATATGACTCTATAAACATCATAGCTTCCAGTATCCTCAAAAAAAGACAATTAGAAATATTTATTGCAGGAGGAATTACAATGAAATAAAGTCATGTAGTAACTGATTTCTATATTATATTCAGAAGTTGATTGAATCATTCATCTTCAAAACAATTTTGAATTTAGTTTCAAAGGATAAACTAAAGTTTTTTTTAATGTTTCACAATTTTCTATTTGAAGTTGCAACTGGTTCATCCTATGAAAAATTCAATGTGAATTGTTTAAACACAAACTTCTTTATATGATTTCATAACCTTTTTCAAAACCATTTGGAGGAAAATTCTTCTTGGTGATAGAATAAAATTCCGAACTGCAGCATTCACAAGTACATCTAGTTTTACAAAATGTTTCATAGTTGATTCAATAAATCCTAGCATCTTCCTAAATGAGAACATACCCATAAAAGACAACAACCTACTAATTTCACTTAAAAACATAAAACTATTAATTTTGTATGCATGACCTTCAACTAAACCATGAATTATTAGTATCAAGGTGAATGATAATAGATTAGAAAAATTATCTATCATCCAATCAACGATGACTATTTAAATCATAGAACTATCAACTAGAAATTCACTAAGAAATGAATAGTATCCCTATAACAATTGTGAATGGCCTTCATTTCCAACCAATTGATATGATTTCCATATGTGACATGAAATCATCATTCCTAGCATGAAAATATAAAAATTTGGTATGCAGTTTTAGAAAGAGTATATGAGAGCTCTTTCTTATTAAATTAGTTTACAGTTTTACATCTGTTAGTAGTTGGGAATGAGGTCTACTAAAATAAATAAAAATATAGAAAATATAATAAAATATGACTATATGAATACATAATGAAAATTAACCTGTAATTTACTCATTCTGAGGAAGTACTAATAATTAGAAGTATAAAACATATAGCCACCAATAACCGGTTCAAATTTTTCATGGGCCACAATAACCTGCCACAATAACCTACAAAAATAACATGAATCCCCACTAAATAATAGATTCATTCAATTCATGATGACAATAGAAGAAAATGTCAAACATACTGATAACGAGGCGTGGACCAATGATCTAAAAATACCTGAAAATACTATAAACTATATGTTATAAAATAAAAAATTTAAAATAATGGCAAGAATAAAAAACATGAAATTTACAAATTAAACCATTTTAATTAAAAATTTAATATATATACCAAATTGATAATCCACATAAAACATCAAACTGAATCAGTTGATTATAGTTTACAACATACCTGTACTATGTTGTGACAGTGGTGAAGGAAGAAGGATGGTGTTAAGAGTTGGGAGAGCTTACATAATAGATTGACATATGATTTAGAACAATAATTGAATAAAAAAATAAATCAATATTTAACAATATGATGAAAAATTAAAATGAATACGGAAATGAAAATGGATAGGTAGCGGCTAATGTGTCGACTTTATTCTCAATCACATCACTCAATCTACTGTCAAGACACTTCTCTAGCTACTTCATGTGGAAACGATCAAGCCCAAAAGATCCTCCCCCTCATTTTTCTATGTTATCTGCTTCTTGGGCATCACCATGTAAAAATCTAGTCATAACACATTTAGATTTAGAGATATAGTAATGGTTGGTATATATGATCCACTATACCTATTTAATTAACTCTTACTATAGTTGTGTGATATGACTCTAAAGAAAATGGAGTACACCAACCTGATTACGTGAAACTCAAGAGTGGGTTTTTCTAGTTAGTCCAGGTTCCTTGATCATAAATAATGACATTAAAGTATCTCTCTCATGCTTCATGGAAACCAAAATATAAATAATAGGAAAAGGATACAACAAATTAAGAATCACATATCACTATTTCTTATATTCCAACTCAAATAACATAAGTAATTGAAAGATTTGAAAACAAAGAAAAAACTAATGAACTGCTTCCGAAAACATAAATAATGGAAAATATAATGTAAAAAATTACATTAGATATGGATAAATTTCATCATACAATGGTGGATGAAAAGAGATGAAGTTCACAGTATATTTAAAAAATGATTCAAAACTTGCTCACAACACTTTCTAAATGGGTTTAAAAAACAAAAAGAATGCTTGAAAACATGATCATCCATATCCTTCTAAAAGAAATCAATCAGGGAAATGAAAAACATAATGAATGCTTGACAATCAAACCTTTTCCAATGTCATCATAGGTGATTAACCGACTATTGATGAGACATTACCAAAAGAGGATGAAGAGAAACATGAAATATAAATATGCCCTAAATATAATAATTACAGTAGGTTAACATCATTAATATAAGTTTAATATGCAGTTGGGGGCTTAACCAAGTGATAAAGGCTCCCTGTAATTCTGAATCAGATCTGGGTTCAAATCTGAGTGGGTGCATGTACTATTACAGTACTATACAGATGGTGATGCGGGTGGTGGCGCAAACATGATGCATGTAGGCAGTGATGTAGAAATGATGCAAGCCTGGTGACGCAGACATGATGATGCAGGCATGACGCTGCATTGAGCTTTTGAGCCATGTTATAGGCTTCATGCACACTGGGCCTATAGGCCATGTACTAAATAAATAAGACTTTATGGGTGGGCTATCCCTCAGGGGGGCTATCTCCCAGGGGGCTATCCCCCAGGGGGGTATGACGAGTCTTTCCGATCTGTGTGTGGGGTGTGTGTGTGTTTGAATGTAATTGTACCCCCAAAACACCTAATATATATATATATATATATATATAAGTTTAACATACTACTCAATTATTTATAGAATATTTGGGTTTGAAAGTGATAAATAAAAAGATGAAGAGAAGAGGAAAATGAAAGAAAGGGTTTATGCAACCTTACCCTCTTTTCAGTGCTTCTTTTCTATGGAACTAAACTCCTTGAATGCTTGGAGTTGGTTACTCTAGAACATCCCATAGGATGGTAAGGGGAATGAAAGATGAGATTTGGGAAGATATTTGAATTTAATAAGTGATGGAGGAGTGGTTTGGCAAGGGGAGGGAGATGAGGTATTTATACTTGAAGAGATTTAGTGTTTTTAGGATAAAACATTGAATAAAATATTATATCTAAGAAAAACCATTCAATAGTAATATTTGACATTATGAAATATATTTAAATAAAATAACATGATTTGGGGACTTTCAAACACTTTATAATTTTAATTTATTAGTTTAATCAAAAGGAAAGAAGAAAAATGAAAAAACTGTTTATTTAAAGGAAAACTTCATACTTTTAGACTTTGGAAAATACTTTTTAGGTTTGGAATTTGAATTTCATAGATTATTTAACTTATTAAACATGTTTTTGGTCGAGCCTCAAATTTAAGAATTGATTAGGTAATTATTACATCATGAATGATGTTATTTAAAACATACCGATTATGAAAAAATGATATTTTTACTATTCATCTAAAAATTTAAGTATTTAAGAAAATTACCAAAAAAATCACCCTTAGAAAATTTCAATGTTCTGAATCTAAAAAAGAAATTAATTTTATCAAAATAATTTTATAAAATAGGTAAATTTTAATTTTTAATATAAAAATTATAATTTTTATAAAATTATTTAAAATAAATTTTATTGAAAAAGTGTTTATAATTTCTTTGAGTTTTTAGTCTTGATATTTATTTTATTGTATTAAAATAATTAAATTATATTAGATTACTAATGATAGATATTATTTATATTACATTTTATTATTTTGAGGCCAAATTACAATTCTAACATTCAGGTTACCATTCCCAACGGTCAGGTTACTATTCATAATAGTATAGGAGTTGGTTCCCTAGAACCGACTTTCAATGTACTTAATTACATGTTTTCATTATTAGTAAAGTTTTTTTTATCACATTATGATTGTTCTTCGACATGAAATTTTCATGTGAAAATTTCTTAAGACTGTATGTTGCACTGAAAGATCACATCAGTTCCCTGCTATGATGAGAACCTAGAGGTATCATAATGATATTCTTGAATATTTCTCTATGAACAAGTGATATTTTTGAAGGGACACAGATGATATAGGCCATTAAGGGTAAGAGGCTCATAAGACATTGAGACACTATCTCATTTTGTTCTCTCTTTGTAATCTCTAAGATGGGAGGTTATGAGAACATGCCCGTTAATAGGAAATTCATATTTCCATGTGTCATTGGATGCTCCTATATAATGTTAGAGTTGGTGCCCTAGAACCAACTTCTTTGTAATTTATGATAAACTTGTATTCATTGGATGTATATTAATAAACTCCTTATCACATCATGATTGTTCTTCTACATGACATTGTGAGTGATAATGTCCTAAGAGTAGCTGTCACACTAAAAGGTCATAGCGGATCCCTACTATGATGAGAACCCGAAAGTGCCATGACACTATTCTTGAATATATGTTCTATAGTTGGATGATATCATTTGAAGGGAAAAAATGATACAGGCTATCAGGGGTGGAGACTCATAGGACTTTGATGCACTTTCTCATGGTGTACTCCCTTGGTAATGTCTAGGAGGATATTATGAGAACGAGACCCACCAGTAGGAAATCCACTTTTATAAGTGTCTTTGGATGTTTCTATCTTCAGATGTGTGTATTGGTTCTTAGACTTAAATATTATTATTAATGAGTATTATGACTCACACAATTAGATGTATTGGTGAAAACCATGATGACATATGCTTGTGGCGAGGTAAGATATGTTGGGTGTGTCACGAGTAATACCGCATTTATGAATAATGCGAGAAAAGATTTGTCTCTTCTATTCCATAATAGAAGTTGATATCTTAGGCCCTTTGATGGAAATGATATAGCCTAAATAAATTCATGGACATGATATTCTATAGGTAAATTCAATTTTTGGAAAGTCAAAGAATGAGAAATCGAGCACATGGGTTGACGACACTTGCATGCAACCCGCTTAATTGGAGACATCGAGACAAATAGATTATATTACACGGTAAGTGTTCGTATGAGGTGACACGTCATTTCCCTATGGGTTCCTTGGCGTGTTGCTAAATTTTAACCTTGGACTTTAGGCTACTCTACCAAATGCCACTGAGAAAGAGTCTTAGAGGGTCACACACTAAGTGTATCCAGTATCTCAATTAAATAATATATTATTTATTATATAACATGTTGAATAAAGATTATTCCCGGTTGTGGTTTAATAATTATTCATGGATTCTTGATCACATTTATTTTGACACTAGTTATCCAAGAGAATATATTGGGGATAAAATAATTAATAAATATTTATTTTCTATTTAGTGAATATAATATTTATATATTTATTGGTGAATAATGTAGTGATATTTATTTAATAAATAATTATTATTATTCAAGGTTCAATAAATATGGTGGAGGATTATTGGACCGAGTTAAGGGTCTGGTGAGAAATAATAATATTGAATATTATTTGTTTAAATAGCATTTAATTATAACTCACAAATTAAGCGCATGTCAGGAAGTAATAATGTTGCTGTTATTATTTTACATGAAAGTTTTTCTAGGATTAATAAAATAATTAAGGCACTTGTGCAAATTATTTATCATTACCCTAGTGAATTAAATACCTGATTATATTATTCTCTTATTATCCAAGAGCTAGCCGAGTGATGCGTATTGTGTTGTGCACAACGAATTGGAGAAAAATCTCTCAAGCCTAGAGAGTTCATCCCTCTACAAGAACGCTCTCAAGAATGAGAGATATCAAGCTCCACTGAATCAAGGAGAAAACTTTGGAAGTAGTTCTCAATGTAATCGAAGGCGGACATCATAAGCACAAGGATCTTTCATGCTGGCACTCAAAGACTCCTTCAACGACGTCTAAAGATACATGGAACACTACTGCAAATATGAACTTTATCAGGGATAGAAAAGGGAATTAAAAATGCTAGAAAATCATTGTTAATTGAAGCGAAGGTAGGGGGTCCCTTTTATCAGCGCTCTGAAAAGCGCTGATAAAGACCCCTTTTATTAGCACTTAAAAAAAGCGCTGATAAAAGGGGCTTTTATTAGTGCTAAAAAAAGCGCTGATAAAAAGAGCCTTTACCAGCGCTTTTTTTATCACTGATAAAGGAAACATTTTATCAGCATTTTTTAAGAGATGATAAAAGTCAAAAAGGAAAAAAGAATATATAATGCGGGGCAACTTTTAACAGCACTTGACCCCCCCTTTTATCAGCGCTAGGTGGAGCCTCCTCCCTCTAGCTGCACGCTACCTTTTCCCACGCCACCCCCTCCCACTTGCGCCCATGACCCTTACATCCACTAGAACTCAAACTCGAGACCTCCCCCTTGCATGCCTTTACCTTTACCACTAATCCATTTAGTTTTTTTCTCCATTTAATGATATATCTATTTATTTATATATATATAATTATATTTATTTGTATATTAATATATATTCATATTAATATAAATATATTTAGTTATATTAATACATATATATTTACTTATATATTAATATATATATATATATATATTCTTATATTAATATATATTTATATCTATTTATATATATATTTTTAGTTATAAATTTTTATCTGTATATTTATTTGTATATTAATATATATTTATATGATTAGTTTTAAATACATTAATAAAATATGTTTTTTATGTGTGTTTATAAATAAATAAATAAATACATACATACATATATACAACACACACACACACAAATATTTATGAATAAATACATATATATGTGTATCTGAATTGCCATAGAATGTTAAAATGACCGTAACTTCTAATCCAAAAGTTCGTTTCAACTCCACAACTAGTCAAATCAAATAAAATGAAACAATATTCAATATGATATGTGGTACAAGCCTAAAGGACATCCAGATCAAAAGTTATACCGGTTTGAATGTTAAAAAATTGGGGTATCCCGACTAAAAACTTAGTTTTGGATATCTTTTGGGCCATTTTGGGACTTGAAAAATGTGACAAAATGTTCCCTTGGGTCACTAGCGCGTAAATCTTGTCACAAGATTCGATTTGATATGTTTCAGAGCTCAAACAGACACCCGGATCAAAAGTTATGACCGTTTGAAGTTTGGGTTACATTTTCAACTTATTTTAAATTTTTATTAATTTTTTTGATTTTTTGAGTCTTCATATTGTCATTAAATGATTATTAATTGATGATAATTATAAAATTATAAATTAATAATATTTTTTAAAATATTTTAAATCCATCTTCACTCAATTTCTTATATATTAAATGTAATAGTCTATTTATACTTATCTAAAACATATTTAAAAAATACATATTATATTTATATCAATATAATTATACTTATATAACAATATATTATTTTTCATGGATTTTTTTAAAAATTTATCAGTGCTAAGAAAAAGCGCTAATAAATCCCCCCTTTATCATCGCTACTAAAAAAAACACTGATAAAGGGGACCCCTTTAACAACGCTAAAAAAAGCGCATGGGGGGGGGGGGGCTTTATCAGTGCTGATAAAGGGTGGTGCTGCGGAAACCCATTTTTGGGGTAGTGGGATACATGTGGATCACCGCTAGAGGAATCCTACACTTGGATTCTACAACGCAGTGACGACGCAATGCCGATATGTGGTCGGACACATCAACAAAGAAAGAATCACCTTAGAGGCAATTCTTTAATTTAATTAAATTAATTATATACAAAAAATGTTGATACTATCTCTTGGTTTTGGGTTTCTATTCCTTTTTCTAAATCCTTGATTTAATTCTGTGGACACTGGCATTCATCGTCATATTGATCCTGAATTATTCATTGAATATGGAAAAAATAAAAGTTGGGCACTGTCCTTTCTGCACTTTCGCTGCACACAAAACCTAAAAGTGGTATTAGAGTGGCAATATTATTGTTTATAATTATTTAAATAATTCATTGATGATTTACGCTTAAATAATTTATTTTCTCAATTCAAGTTTAATCGTTCCCTTTTAATCTGAATGTTGAGATCTGTTCTTCCTCTATCGTTTCTCACAGATCCAATAGAAACGATTATTTTTTTGAATAAAATTATATTAAGGAACTCATCTAGAGGTTCCAACGGTTCTGTCCAAGTAACATAGAAATACACGCCGTGTAGTCAGATCTACACGTTGTGTAGTTATGTTCAATGCTTCATGAGTAGTTTGACAATTACTCAAACCGTGTGCATTAAAGACATACAATGTGGTTAATTCTTACACCGAGTGTTGACTAGGAAAGATTGACTCACAGTCAGATGGACTACACGCCATGTGGCCCACTGGACACAGCGTGTAGTCCCTTTCGGGTCAGGGCCGGGCCATGTATCCCATACACGGCTTAGCCGACCGGTGACCATGCAACGCAGAGTCAACACGGTGTGTGGCCCATTGGACATGCTGTGTACTCTGAAATTTCTGAAGTATGCCTCACACACCGAGTCCCTAAGCGTGTACTACAGATAGATGATGGAGAATATATACGCTGTGTAGATTGGATCTACACACCATGTACTATTACCAGTTACACAGATTTAAAATTTATTATATTATGTAACCCTTGAGACATGTACTTGCATGTGAGCATAAATTTGGGACACGTCATGTGATAGGCTTTAATATATATATATATATATATATATGTTTTATTAACATCTGTGTAATATTCAAAATCTTCACATCATGTATGAGTTGTATTACAGTTATTATTCTTCATGCATGCTAAATGTAACAATGAATAAAGAGTATACAAGTATAATACATGTTGGGTAGTTTTGGATGGTATTCACTAGGTTACCTCCAAGGTACAAATTATGTACACAGTTAATTTTAAATGAATTTATTAATTTGTTTAAAATTATAATGGATGAGAATCTCAAGGAAATTTAGAAATGTATTAAGATAAAAGGATTGATTAATTAAAGATAATAATTCAAATGTTATTAATCTTAAATAAGAATGATTAAAGATTTGAATGCTATATTTTATTAAATGCATAATTCGTTTCATGCATGTGGATGATCATGAGCTAGACCAGACCTTTGTATGAGATAGGTTTTTTTTAATTTATTATTAAATTAAATTGTTGGTCTGCGTGCCTTCTCTTCCCATTAATATGTAGGGCCTGTGTGCCCATGATTTATTTTATGTAAAACCCCTTTTTACCCCTCGCATGCATGTGAGTAAAAGCATATGTAATAGATGGATATCCTAAGCTAGTGGAGGCAGTTTAAGTTAGGATCTGAGGTGAAACCAATCCAAGGAGATACAAAGGTGGACAGGAGATACAAACCTAATTGGTTCAAAGTGTTTCTCCCCTAGTTCAACAGTTAGTTTATTAACCACTAGATAAACTAACCATTAGAAAAATCTCACGATCATACCTTTTATTTTATTTCTGTCAGTTGTATGGTTATTCATTATGGATGTTTTGTCAGGATCACATAATTAATGAATTAATAAGCATGCAATATGGAACTAAAATAAATTGTCTTATGTATAAATATTATCTAATACATGGTTAATAACTTAATCTTATCCCACTTAATATTAACAAGCATGTGAAAATATAATAAATGGAAATTTACACATAAAGGATAAAATCCCTCAATAAAATATTAAGTCAGTATAGCCTTCTATTACTTCGGTTAGAATCAAACCATAGTTCAAAGTGTTTTACCAGCCAAAGTTGGGGTGCTTTCAATTATCAGGGAATTCTAATTTGAGGTTTTGGGTTGACTTGACTTATTTTACATCAAGGGTTGACTGCAAAAGCTGGAATTGGTGTAACTGAGAGGAAAAGGTTGAGGAAATTCAAAATTAAGGATTTCAAGATTGGAGAGTCCACTCAACGGATCAAGGAGCTATGATTTAATGCAGTTGGAATTTTGAATACCTACCTAAAACCTTTAAAATTTCATGACCAACCAAAGTTGGGGTAATGTGAAGTGAAATATGGATCTTTTCTTCTAAAATGTCCAAGAAAAAGGATATTCCAAAGCCAATGGTGAGGGTTATTGAGTTTTGATAAAATAGCGAGAGACTAATGAATATTTATTTATTTATTTGTCTTAATTTTATCATAAAAATTACCAAAACACTATTAATATTATTTTTATAAATGAAATTAAAAATGACATAAAACATATCATTGTGATCCATACTTTAGAAGAAAAACCTTCTCATTGGCACTAATTTCCTGGAGTTGAAAAAGTGCATTCGGGTCATCATTCTCCATGAAAGGAAACTATATGTGTTGGAGGAACCTTTACTATCTATGCTTAGAAATGAGGTGAGTGATGAGGAGCTCTGTGTACGAGAAACATATGAATGATGCGAAAAATGTTTAGTGCCTCATGCTATCATCCATGACCAATGAGCTCTTAAAGCAACATGAGGAAATGGATACTTATAGCATGATGTATCACCTTCAGGATCTCTATCAAGAGAAGATGGGACAAGAGATGTATGATATCTCCATTGCTTTGTTTACCACTAATCTTGGAGATTCTGTGCCAGCTGAGCTACATGTTGTCAAGATTATTGGCTACATTGAGCATCTGGACATCTTAGGGATTAAATTCCCAGATGAGTTGCGTACAGATCTCATACTATCATCACTGCCCAAGACCTTATCTACTTTTATTGTTAATTATAATATGAGCAATAATGAGAAGAGTCTATTATAACTTCTTACTTTAAATCTCCAAGTGGATAAAGACATGGGGCATGAAAAACCCAAAGTCTTTATGGGGAATAGGAAGAGGAAGGACAAGGAAAAGGGGCCTAAGACTTATAAAAAATATAAATCCCCTAAGCACCATCTGAACAAGAAGAAGAAGGTCTGAAGGTAGGGAAAGTAAAAGGAGGTAGTATTCTTTTCATGTGGCAAGTTAGGCCACTAGAAGAGGAACTTCACCCAAAGGCAAGGGGAAGCCAAAGGTGTGTTCATTATCAAGTGAAATATTTCCAATTCTACCCATTGGGTATTAGATACAACTTGTGGTGCTCACATCTATATTCAAATATAGGAACCAAGTAGATTCCATAAAATATCCAGAGGAGAGGTGGATCTGTTAGCATTCAATAATATGAGGTTGGCTGCTCTTTTCATTGGTGACTACCACCTCACATTACCAATGAGAATGATTTTGGTTTTACATGGCTGTTATTATGTAGCTAGTGTTACCAAAAACATAATTTTTGTATCAAGTTTGGATACAAATGGGTTTATTTTCATGTTCATAAATAAAAGTTGTTTCTTTTATAAGGGAAACATATGTTACGATATGAATCATTTAAATAACAGTATGTAAATATAAAATTATGAAAACCAAGTGTTGGTAAATGATAACGAATCAAGTTCACATGACTCATATAACACCCAATTGTGGCATTAACGTCTTAGTCATATAAATGAGAAGCATTTGACAAAGCTCTGTTAAGATAGTTATTTAGATCTTCTGAGCTAAAACCACTTGATAGATGTCACACTTGTTTATAAGGTAAAATGACCAAACCAACATTTGGTGGATAGGGTGAAAGGGCCATAGATATTCTAGGATTGGTACACAATGATGTGTGTGAATCATTTCTAGTAGATTCTAGAGGTGGATATTCTTAATTTATAACTTTTACTGATGACTTGAGTAGACATGGCTATATTTACTTGATGAGGTATAAGTTTTGAGTCCTTTGAGGAATTCAAGGAATTCAAGAATGAAGTAGATAATCAGCTTGGTAAGAAGATAAATAATTTTCAATCAGATCAAGGTGGAGAATATCTTAATCAAGAGTTCATAAAATTTCTATGGGAGTTTGGGATTCTATCTCAACTCACTCCAACTTATACACCACAATGGAATAGTGTTAGTGAAAGGAGGAACTTTACCTTGTAGGACATGGTAAGGTTGATGATGAGTCATACAAATCTTCCATTATCCTTTTGGGGATATGCATTACAAACCGCAGTATACACATTAAACCGAGTAAAAACTAAGGTGGAAAATGGAATTACCTTCAATTTATGGAGTGAAAAGAAACCCATTTTGTCACATACATGTGTATGGGTATGTGGGGTGTTTGTTAAAGATTTATCAAGAAACTAACTTGCACCTCAGGGCATGAGGTGTATCTCTATAGGATATCTCAAGGAAACAAAGGGATACTACCTATACAACCCCTCAGACAAGAAAGTAACTATCACAAGACAATATGTCTTTCTTCAGAGGGAGAACATCCTAAAAAAGGATAGTGGGAGAAATATTTACTTCAATGAAGTTGATGCTCAAGATACATAAGAGTTCGTATAGGAAAAAGTTCCACGGTTCTTTGTGGAAGAAGTAATTCCTAAAACACAAGTACTACGTATGAGATCAAGAGAGGTAAGGGAACCAAAGAGATATGGTTTTCTAGTCATCGAGGACGGTGACTCATTATTATTGGACAATAATGAACCTCTCTCCTACAAGGAGGAAGTATTGATATCAGAAGTTTCAATATGGCTAAAAGTTATGAATTTTGAGATGGATTCCATAAATGAGAACCAAGTTTGGGTTTTGGTTGATGCGCTAGTTGTTGTAAATCCTATTGGGTGTAAATGGATATTCAAGAAGAAACTAGACATGGAAGGTAAAGTAAGTACCTATAAAGAAAGTCTAGTGGCTAAAGGTTTTAAACCGCATTAAGGAATTAACTACAATTAAACCTTTTCACTAGTTTCCATCTTTAAATATATAAGAATCATACTTTGTATAATAGCTTACCATGACTATAAAATTTGGTAGATGGATGTCAAAACTACATTCCTTAACAGGAACCTTCATGAATATGTCTACATGAAACAACTAGGAGGGTTTTTGATACTAGGTGATTCAAAAAGGGTTTGAAAGCTGCAGAGGTCTATTTATGGATTGAAGCAAGCATCCGGGTCATGAAATATTCGATTCAATGAATCCATATGGGAATTTGGTTTCATTAAGAATGAATGTGAGTTATGTGTTTACAAAAGGTTTAATGGTAATTTGGTTATTATCCTAGTAGTATATGTTGATGACATATTACTTATTAGAAATGACATACCATTCTTACAATTAGTTAAAGACTGGTTGAACAAGTGCTTCTCCATAAAGGACTTAGGCGAAACAACATACATTCTAGGGATCAAGATCATTCGTGATACATCCAAGAGGTTTATTGGACTAATTCAAGGTACATATATTGACCAGATACTAGTGAGATTTAGTATGGAACAATCCAAGAGGGTATTGGTTCTAGTGTCACATGATTTACATATTTCTAAGAAAATGTGTCCCTAGATACAATAAGAGAAATATAGAATGAGTAATACCCCATACGCTTTAGTGATATGATCTATCATGTATGCCATGTTATATACTAGAATTGATGTTGCCTATGCACTGAGCATGTTAGGAAGATATTAAGCTGATCCAGGAGAAAAATATTGGACTAATGGTAAGATTATTCATAAGTATCTGAGAAATAACTAAGGATATGTTCCTGTTGTATGGAGGAGATGAGGAGTTTATCATCAGAGGGTATGTTGATGATGGTTTTCAGACATATCAAAATGATCTGACATCACAATTAGGATATATTTTCTATCTCAATGGAGGATCTGTGATCTAGAAGAGTTCAAAGCAACCAATTATTGCTTATTTTACAATGGAGTTCGAGTACATAGTAGATTCTGATGCAGCCAAGGAAACCATTTGGATACAATTTTTTTTTTCAGGATCTTGATGTGGTACCTAGTAGTAAATACCCTATCACATGGTATTGTGATAATACTACAATGGTGACTCTTAAAAAATATATAAGATCACCTCAAATAACAAAGAACATACTTTGAAAGTATCACCTCTTGAGGGATTTATATCAAAGGGGTGAAGTTACAGTGAGTAGAGTATCCACAAAAGAGAACATTTCAGACCCCTTGACTAAAGGCTTATCTCAGTAGAAGCATGAATATCATGTGAGAGCTAGCAGACTGAAGATTGTTAGCAGTTGGTTCTAGTGCAAGTGGGTGTCTATTGAAGTTTCTACCCTAAAAACAACTTCTTTGTACATTATGATAAACATGTATTCATTGGATAGATATTAATAAACTCCTTATCACATAATTATTATTATTCTACATGAAATTGTATGTGATAATGTTCTAAGAGTAGCTGTCACACTAAAAGGTCATAACAGATCCCTACTATGATGAGAACCCGAAAGTGCCATGACACTATTCTTAAATATATGTTCTATATCCAGATGATATAATTTGAAGGGACACAAATGATACAGGCTATCAGGGGTGGAGACTCATAGGAATTTGATTCACATTCTCATGGTTTATGCCCTTGGTAATGTCTAGGAGGATATTATGAGAACGAGACCCACCAGTAGAAAATCCACATTTATATGTGTCATTGGATGTTCTTATCTGCGGACATGTTTATTGGTCATTATAAATTATGATTATTATTAATGGGTATTATGAATCACACACTTAAATGTATTAGCAAAAACAGTGATGACATGTGTTCACGGTGAGGTAGCATATGTTGGGTGCGTTATGAGTAATACTGCATTAATGAATAACGAGAGAAAGGATTTGTACCTTTTATTCCATAACATAATTTGATATATTAGGACCTTTTATGGAAATGATATAGCCTAAATAAATCCATGTCCATGGTGTTCTATAGGCAAGTTCAATTTCTGAGAAGTCAAAGAATGAGAAATAGAGCACATGGGTTGACGACAATTTCATGAAACCCGCTTGATTGGAGATATTGAGACAAAGGGATTATATTACATGGTAAGCATTCATATGAGGTGACATGTCATTGTGATATTAACTTATTTCTATATGGGTGCCTTGGCATGTTGCTAGATGCTAACCTTGGACTTTAGGATTTTCCGCCTAATGCCACTGAGAAAAAGGCCTAGAGGGTCACACAATAAGTGTATCCAATATCTCAATTAAATAGTATATTATTTATTATTTAACAAGTTGAATAAACATTATTCCTACTTGTGACTTAATAATTATTCATGGATGCATTATCACATTTATTTTGACACTAGTTATTCGAGAGAATACATTATGGGTAGAATAATTAATAAATATTTATTTTTTATTTAGTGAATATAATATTTAAATATTTATTATAGAATAATGTAGTGATATTTATTTAATAAATAAATATTCATTATTCAAGGTTAAATAAATATGGTGGAGGATGGATGGACCAAGTTAAGGGTCCAGCAAGAAATAATAATATTGAATATTATTTGATTAAATGATATTTAATTATAACTCACAAGTTAAGAGCATGTCAGGAAATAATAATGCTGCTGTTTTTATTTGACATGAGGGTTTCCCTAGGATTAATAAAATAATTAAGGAACTTGTACTAATTATTTTTCATTACCCTAGTGAATTAATTACCCGGTTATATTATTTTCTTATTATCCAAGCACTAGCCGAGCGATGCATATTGTGTTGTGCACAATGAATTGGAGAAAAAGCTCTCTAGCCTAGAGAGTCCACCCCTCTCTAAGAATTATCTCAAGAATGAGAGAGATCCTACTCCACTGGATCAAGGAGAATGCTTTGGAAGCGATTCTCAAGCTAATCAAAGGTGGACATCGCAAGCGCAAGGATATTTCGTGCTAGCACTCGGAGACTCATTCAATGACTTTTATAGATATGTGGAACACCTGTAGATCACCTTTAGAGGAATCTTACACTTGGATTCTACAAAACAATGTCTATGCACTGCAGATCTATGGCCGGATGCAACAATGAAGAAAGAATCACCTTAGAGGTAATTATTTAATTTAATTAAATTAATTATGAACAAAATATGTTTATCCTATCTCTTGGTTTTGGGTTTATATTTCTTTGTATAAATCCTCAATTCAATTCAGTGACTCTACTCTGAGGTCCACCCCTATTCATTAGGTGTGGCCATCTCCTCTGAGTGGGGTATTTCCTTGAGATAACCTTATCAATCATGAACTCTTCCATAAAATCTGGAGTAGTTCCAAAGTTTTCCTATGTAATAGTGGATGGTCCCTCCTACCTATTTTCATCATCACCATTATGAGGCAAGATCTGTTTTTAACATTATCCCTAAGGGAGACCATCTCCAATTACTCATGTGTGGGAGCTTTGGAAGTCTCCACATAGATTTCCTTTATTTATTGGGATAAAAACGTATTTTTCACACCATACTTCTCCAATCCCTGAAAGTAAAGTCTATCAAAATCCAAGTTATTATTAGAATGAAGCATGGAAAATAAGTTACCTTTTATTTTTTGGTTACTACCAAATAATGGTTAGAATTGGCTTGTGGTTGGGGATGATTTCCTACTATTTCATCTATGCAATTCATACCAAGTTTTTCATCCTTTTTTACTATATTTTTTATATCCTCCTTAACTTCAGGAGATCTCATTTCAATAGATGTAGAATATTACTTCAGCAAAACCACACCCCATTAGTCTTCAACAGTAGATAAAGAAATTCTTTTATTGGGAACAAGTTCCTTTCTAGACTGATCGCCTACCTCTACCATTGTGTCATCACCTATATATGATTGATTTAAAATGTGACTAACCTGATCACCTTCCTCCTTTTGGATAAGTACAATATCACTAGCCTGATCACTCATCTTAGTCACATTATTACAGTAACCAATATAGATTGGTTGTTCCTGAGGGGAAATAACAAAATTATTGTTATCACATTCCTTTGTGATGATAATATCCATCATCTCAGCACTTTAATATATGACTTCATGTTCCTGACCACCTAAGTTTGTGTACTTAACAGAAGGGGAATTAGACTTTCTATTCTCTCAGGGACTTCTAATGATAATAGTGGTCTTCAAATCAGTAGAAGGATCAAAAATTTTTTAGGACTTCTTGTTTTTCTATGATTTAGAAGGGAAGGTAGGTAAGACATTATTTCCCTTACTATTATAATAATTCAAGAAAGTATCCCCAATCATGTCAGCAAAGTCAAGCACGTCCTTAATTTTAGATGACACGCCCTACTCCTAACTCGCTTGTTGTAAGGCATGGGTTTCATGTCCATCAAAACCATCCCTCATGACATCGGCCTATATCAAAGCCTTTTCCAATGTATGAGTGTCCACAATAGAATCCTTATTATATTGAGGATTAGTTTCAGTTAAAGTTAAAGTATTATCATCTCCCAAATAAGGAACATTAACGATCTATATAGCATTTGTTCCACAACCAACAGGTTGTAATATGCTGGTATTTTTATTCATATCAGGATGATATCTCTTATTATGAGTCCCAAGGTCTATGACTTTGAAAGACACAACAGCTTTCAAATTACCTTTGGACATATCTAATGAGTTGGTAAGACCCCCTCCATCATAATTGTCTTGAATTCCATAAACAAAGTGCTCTCCCTAGTGCATTCAAGACCCATCACTAATTGTAAGGTCAACTTGACCCGTATCATTTTTAGACTGATTGTTTCCTCCTATAACATGAATGTCAGATGAGATTGAATTTTTTTAAGGAAAGACTTCTCAGAGTTGGTTCTAATAACAAAAACAACAAAAGAAACTGAAATTTGATTTTTATAGCCATTATTAACTGATTCAGGGCCAATGTTAATTTTTTTACTCCCACTCATAGGACTATAAAGACTACTACCCATAAATTTCCCCTCTTAGTTTTTAGAGAAGTAACATGAAGCTCTCTTCCCTACACTTCATTACTTATACTCCTCTTTATTCCATCCATCCATCTTTGTACATGAGAAATATTATATGTATTTTTATTCCTAGTTACAGGCTCATTATACTTGTCTTTTTAAGACTTGTTTCCATTAACATAATCTAAAATTTGAAGATCAAACTTATAATTTTTAACCCGATGCCCATATTTTTACTACTAGAGCACAAAAAACTTCTGTGGTAATTTTATCTAGAATTCCCAATACACAAAAAATTAAAACAGAAATCATGCACATGTTTGTACTTAATTGAAATATCAAATTTAAATTCACAAGCAACTAAATACACAGTTTCAACAAGTGTTGAACTAAGATCAAACTCATCCAAAATTTTAGCATAATTCCCATATTTGGATAGATCCATCTCTTTATAAAACTTGATTAGAGTTCATATAACCAAGGCTCATCCTATAGAATATTTAGGTGCCAAAAGAACTAGTTTATCACTTTTATATGAATCCAGGATTGTATAATTAATTTCTTATCCTGAATCAAATCAAACCAACAATCTCAATCATCAAATATTATAACTCATGGAATGAGATTAATGAAACCAAATCTCCATGACTTTAATTTAAGCACTTGTGAGTAGAAAAAATATATGGAAATAACCCATAAAAATCGACATAATGTTCCATCTATCGAAGCCCTAAACCTATAGTAGTTGTTTTAATAGACCTTCAAGATTGCAAGTATTTTTCCTCATTTGTGGGGTAAAAATGGGGGAATGATTACATCCCTCAATATGCTCCTTGAAGAAATTAGGTCTTACTTCATTGAAGGAAAGGGAATCATTCCACAAGATTCATTTGTTCATGAGTGATGAATTGCTTTCAGGACCAAGAAAAATATATCAATAATAGTAATCCCTACCTGAGACTCATGAGTTGTATTCTGATCATCATGACTCCACATATCCACAATTTTTGAAGAGTATGAACCAAGGTTAACCCTCTTTAAACTTCGATCTACTTTTAAATGGGTAAAATGCACATTTCCCAAGCTATATCTGGTATCCAATGTCTTCAAACGGATAAAAAACCTCTACTAGATCAAAGTATGAATATAAGATTGAATTCATCATAGAAATCTACTCTAGTCACCATAATCATAGAGAGAGAACTTCACAAACCTGTGAATTCCCCATCATCCTCAAGTAGAAAACTATAAAAGGTTATAAAATAAAAACTATGAATCCAATCTATATAATTTTACAAACATTGACTATACACATGAAAAATAATTGAAAATAAATATGGAAATTTTAAATAATATAAAAATGTTATTTAAAGACTTAACATTTATACTCTCAAAAAATTCGAAGTGAGTAGATATGAAGCCTTATAAATATAAACAAAAAATAGAATTTAATTGAAATTTAAAAAATTTATTGTAGATATAAAAAATAATTTATAAAAATATGAATTTATAAAAATTATAAGCAATAAATAATTTAAATATTAAAAAATAATATTTCTTAAAAATATGACTTTTATACTTTAAAAAAATTATGTGTGGCCTAATTTATGCTAAAATGATTATTTATCATTAATTACTTTATTTATTATATTATTATAAAGTATTATTAAATATATACATAATTAGTTTATTTAATTAATTCTTAATTATTATTAAAAAAATTATTGTGATGTTAATTATATTATTAATAATTATTAATAACGCAACTTAATTATATTGTTATATTTCATTAATTATGTTACATTACTACTAATTATATTATTTATTATTATTAATTACAACGTTATTATTAATTGCATTATTTTTAATTATATTATTACTTTACTTATGGTTGAGATGCAGCTAAACCTGAACATGGGTTAAGCTTGTCGGGTTCAGGTTGGAAAAAATTGATCCATTTATTAATTTGGTCTTGCTAGACTAATCCTGATCTGACCTGTTTATTAATCTCGCATTGAAAAAAATCCCATTTAATGATCGGGCCTTGAAAAAAAAAATCATGCCTTAATTCATTATTAAATTAAATTAAATTTATATATAATAAAAATAATAAATGAAAATGATGATACATTTTATATATAATAATAATATAAATGTTATTGCTAACATTATTTATATAAACATTATTATTAAATGTTAATGTACTCAACATGAGATCTATGTAGCCATTGATTGATTGTACACCCCTGGATAAGCCCCCTGAACCATATGAATATCATATTGAAGTGAGAGAGTTTGGGCATACATGTATATAAAACTAAGGATGAATAGCAATAGGAAACATGGGATCGTGTGGTTACCTTGTTCAATGTGTAGCCCTGCTCTATTTTCTGGTCATGTTCTCCCTAGACATGGCTTGAGAATCCATATATATATATACATGATGTGCCCTCTAGGATACATGGTGTGTATGACCACCTAGGGTCCTGGTTATGCATCTTCACCCATGCTGTGTATTCTTTAATGTGCTTATGTACTCCGTTACATGATGTGTCTGTTCACACAGGGCCCTAGGCATGTGCGGATAGCACATGGCTTGGCCACCTGGGTAGGTTAACACGGACTATAGGCCCACCTACATGGAGTGATATATTTTACTTCATCTAAACACCTAGTTTCATAGCCAAGGGACTACACAGCATGTATTCTTCCATACTACATGTCGTGTAGCCAGGTTTTCCATAGGCTGAATAGCCTGGTTTTCACGTATATCTAGATCCTCCATCGTCACTATGATTTCCATCATTTGACTACCCAAGACTGATGTAAAATATCCCTTTAAATTGATTCTCAGCCTCCAATGATCGGAAATTAGAATTTAAAGATCTACTCGAACTCTGTATCGCCTTCTATCACCCCCAGTGCCTCACATCATCACCAATCACCACTCCAAATCCAAGATCCATGAAGTATTACCCAAAAATTATCCCAATCTATCCGAAAATCACAAATATAGTTTTTGTGCACACATTCACTACGAATTCAGGGGTTCAATCACACTTGGAATCACCCCAGAAAATTCAAATCATGACCACATAGGTCAGTGATGAAGAACATGAAGAAAAAATGGGGGAAAGGCACAAGAAGAAGGCTGGAACCATCATCATCCAAAATTTCTTGGCCAGAAATCACCTGAATATGGATAATCAGAGTGAAATCATGGCATAATAAGAATAAATAGAATAAAAAAATTAATTTATTTAATGGGCTCATTGGAATGGTGTGAAAATATAAATCAAGAATAACATATACAAATCTATGCTTAAAATTATAATAAAAGGGGAGAATACCAAAATTTACAAGACCTACCTTGAAAAAGGACAAATCATTGGTGAAGAATGAATTATCCAGTGAAGGGTAAGGCCTATTACATCTTCTACCTCTCGATCAACCTCGATTCAATTATTATTCATTATCTGATTCTAATTCACCAAAAATCAAAGATATGAAACTCCTCTTAGATATCATAAGTTTTATGTGGATAACCCTTGGAAAATAATCATAAGAGGGTATTTATAGAGAATTTTAATTCGGTCATTTAATAAAACAAATAAATTATTTATTTATTTATTTTAATTAAATTCACCCACCAACGGTTGCATCAACCGAATGCCTAGTGTTGTCCAACATTAGGTCACACCTAGGGTAAACCCCACATCCATAAATCAATCATGGTGTTATATTTGAAATCTAATGATCTATTTAAGTGTCATTCAAATTTTCTAAAAAATTTCATGTGTGTGATATTAATATATTTAATATTTTTATAATATCAATTATGAGCTCACAGGGCCTCAAAATATCGTGTCGTCTCAGAACCTGGCTCTAAAAATATTTATTAATATATTTTAAATTCTTACAAGGAAAAAATAGGGTCACTGTATTATTCATCCTATATATATTTTTATCCCTAAGAAGGAAAATATAAACAAAAAGGTGGGGATACTGAGCCCACATCTAGTGCTCCCACTCCCAAGAGCTCTCATGCATGCTCTTATGCTGCCACAGCACACAAACCAAGGGAATGGTCTATCCTCATAGAATCATATCCTTCCAATCCTATATTTCCATTGGGTACATCGTAAAGGTGGATTTATCCTCAATGTCCAGCTTTCCCCAGTTAATCACATGCATGGGATCATGCATGTATCTCATCAATTGTAACACATGGAAGAAGTCATACACCAGCTCAAACTACAATGAAAGGGATAAGAGATAAACAACCTACCCAACCCTCCATCGGATCTCAAACATTCTGATGAAATTTGGGGATAGCTTTCCACCCTGATCAAATCTCCACAATCCTTATCATGGAGTGATTCTCAAAAAAACATGGTCACCCTACTTGAACTCCAAAGGCCTGTGATGAAAATATTCATAATATTTATGTTGACTTTAGGATGTCCTCATTCACTCATGGATCACCTAAACCTTCTCCATCATTGTCTATACACTCTTTATCCCAACAATAGATGTCTCAACAGTCTCATTCTAGCATAGGGGTGACCTTCAGGGTCTCCCATATAGGGCCTCAAAAGGTGTCATGTCAATAGTAGAGTGATAGTTGTTATTAGAAGAAAAATTTACCAATGTAAAGTGATCCTCCCAATAATGTTCGAAGTCCAAAACACAATCTCTCAATATATCCTCCAACACTTGGATAGTGAACTCAATCTACCCATTCTTCTAGGGATGAAACACCATACTCATCCGCAACTGGGTCCTGAATGCCTCCTTCAGGCCTCTCCACAATCTTGATGTGAACCACACATCATGATTGGAGAAAATATTTGAGGGTACCCTCATGGAGTTAGATGATCTCCCACACAAATAATTTCCTTAAACTCTCTACTTAACTCTTCTCCCTAATAGAAAGGAAGTGTGATGATTTGATCAGTCAGTCAATAATCACTCGGATGACATCATGGTCTCTCGCTATCTGTAGAATCCCTATCAAAATTTCCATATATATGTCATCCCATTTCCACTCTATGAAATCAAGAGACTGTGTTAATCCTATTGGTTCCTAGTGCTCAGCTTTCACCTACTGACATGTGAGACACTGAGAGACGAACTTAGAAATAATTCATCTCATGTCATCCCACCAAAACTAATATTGAGGGTCCGTATACATATTCACTACACCGTCATGTATAGCCAAAGGAAATTTTTGGAACTCCTTCATCACCCCTACTCACATCGTGATCGAAACTACCATCAATCCTTGGAAAAATATTACGCGCTCCCCTCCTTTAGAAAATCCATCCGGTGAATCTCCTTAGGATATATAATCATGAACAACCTCATAGTATATGTATCCCAACTGATCCTCCCTATTATATTGAATAATAGGCGAAGTAAACACCATTTACTGAAGGAAAGTTTCACCTCTCTCCTCCAGTAGGGTCAGCTACAAAAAATCCAACTGCTCAGACACCTCCTCCACCAGGTGAGAATGAGACTTCCTATTAGGGACATATTCTACCACATTGCCCTTTATAGGAGTATAGACTATCTTAAAGTCAAAGTCCTATAGTAAATACAACCAATTCCTATATCTTAGGTTAAAATATCTCTACAATAAGATATACCAGAGACTCTGGTATTCTGAGTAAATATAAAAGTGCTCTCCTAAAATATAGTGTCTCTGCATCTTTGGAGTGAAGACTACCACTACCAAATTTAGTTCATGATTCATATAATTATACTAATGGGGTCTCAATTTCCTCAACCCATATGTGATCATCACCTACCTCTACATCAACACACAGCCTAGATCAACTCTTGAGGTATCACAAAACATTGGGTACTCTACGTCCACCTTTGGTAGTCTCAACATAGGATCACTGGTCAGCCTCAGTCTCAACTGCTCGAAGGATCTTTGACATAGCTTGGTCTAGATAAACGGATTCCCTTTCCATGTTAAGGTAGTCAAGGGGGGTGGTAATCTAGAAAATTCATCCACAAACCTCCTATAATACCCCACCTATTCAAGAAAATGGTTCACCTCTAACACACTATGGGGTGGATCCCAAGAAATAACTGCATAAATATTCTCTGGTTCCATAGATAATCCATGCTAATTAATGGCATGCCCAGGAAGTGAACTTTTTGGATCCATAATTAACACTTCAAAATATTACCATAAATATGGTGCTCTTATAGTGAGTCTAGGACCATCCTCAAGTGTTCTTCATGATCCTCCTCTGATACAGAGTAGATGAGAATGTCATTAATGAAGATAACTAAAAATCATTCTAAGTATGGTTAGAATATTCGGTTCATCAAAGAAATAATAAAAGTGGTGTGATTTTTCACACCAAAAAGAATCACCAGGAACTCATAGTGTCTGTAACAATATCGGAAAGCCAACTTTAGAATATTAGCCTTGTGAACCCTCAACTACTGGTAACCGGACCTGAGATCGATCTTTGAAAATCATCTCACACCTAACAACCAATAAATTAGGTCTTGAATCCTTATCAAGGGGTACTTATTCTTTATCATTATCTATTTTATGTGAATATAATCAATACAAAGTCACAATCACATATCCTCTTTTTTCACAAAAAAAATTGGAGTTGCCCAGGGGGACACAATGGGTCTAATAAACCCCTTATCTCAAAGGTCCTCTAAATGCACCCTTAGATCTTGGAACTCAGTAGGGTCAATCTGATATTCCTCAGAAGATATTTTCATGGTCTTAGGGTAAAATTTGATGTATAATTCTATCTCACACCTTAAAGGTAGTCCTGGAAAATCCTAGGGAAAGACATCCATAAAATCCTCCACTGTTGAAGGAATCTAGATGTCTAAAGTGCCCGATGTTCTGAGGGATAAACTCTCCAATTAATTGGTGATAGGATAAAAAATCCTTATGACAAGGCCAACTCGCTCATCCATGTGATCTCACTCATAAAGAAAAATCTTATCTCATCTGCCTAAAGGTGTTTGACCCACCTATAATGACTGTCGATCTGGGATCAAACCATGGAAAACTAGTCCATACCCAAGATGATTCCATATGTTTTCATAATTATGACCAATAGGTCCTATATGAAACTCTCTCCACCAAACAATTTCTCACACTCTTAGTAAATAATTAATATCGAATAATCACACCTAGACAGAACCTCTAGAAAAAGATGTTGTGCTAAGGTCATAATAGTGAGCTCTAGTTGTCACAAAAAGGATACATAAAGGAAGTTTGATTCAAACCTGTGTCAAAAAGTATCAAATAAAGTGTATAATAACCAAATATTGTACCTCATATCATCTTGTGAGTTTTCGGGTTATAAGCCTCCATGGTATGCACCTGCCCACGACCCTGTCTTCCAGCTCCCTGAGCCTGGTGTTGGTTGTCTGGTGGTTATAGTGGAAGTAGCTCATAGTTTCTCACTCCACCAGTAGCTCCTCCTCCTGGAGACCCAACTGCTCCTATACCATCTCCACCTCCTGAGGTATTTCCTTTACCATGATTAGGAGAAACCTGATCACCACATAGTCTATGTCATGACAGTCTATCTACTGTCTGCCTTCCCACCTCTACTTGACAAGTTAGGAAGTCACATTCCATGTGACCATAGCCGCCACATGCATAACATCACCCCTATCTGGGTTTCCCTAGTCCTTTATGCAGTCCATATGCTGCATGGACACATGCCTGAGTCTGAGCATGGGTATGCCTCCTATGCTGAGACCCCGACATTTATCACCTACCATCTACTACAGATGACTTATCCCTAAGATTCCCACTATCATCACCAATCTCCCAACATACCTATGCTAAAAAAACTCTCTATAACTAGAGTTCTCTCCAAAAATACCACATAGGTAGAGAGACATAACAATACCACACTAAACTAGATGTATCTATAGAGGCCCTACTCAAAATTCCTCACTCAAAAGATTACATCTCACACCATGTTGAGGGAATACCACGTAAGGTTAGTGAACCTCGTGACATAGTCAGCTACTGACATACTACCCTGATGCAGCTCCTAAATCCAAAATGAAAACAAGAATGAGGTTTATTAATCCTAAAAAATAGTTGTTGGAAGTTGGACCATGAGTGTGTCGACCCATCATGCATCAGTGTGACTAGACTCCACCAATGCCCTGCTGCTTCATGGAAAAGATTGTCTGTTAGCACAATCATCTAATCAGTTGGGGTCTGTGTGAGCCTGAAGACTGAGATGACTGACTTAAGACAGTCTTCTACAACCTAGGGATCTGGATCACTACAAAACATTAGTGTCCTCTAGTGATAGAACTCATGGAGTACGCTAATATTGTGTGCATCCTCAGCCTACCCTACTAGTATAATCTACTAATCTAAAGGAAGGGGTGCTGCTAATGACCCACCTGGAGGAAAGATATCATGAGATGACCCCTGAACTAAGGCCTCGTCACTAATTGGATCTTCATCTTGATCCTAAATTAGTAACCTGGCTGGCTGTATTTGCAGAGGCATCCTAAAAGTAATCAAGATGTACCACAGTTAGATGAGCATATATATATGGAGAGCTTACTCAAGAAGGATAGTCAAAAGAATGAGTCATATATAATTCATTTAACATTATTCCCTACAATTGATGTCTCGATATGACAAGTCAACAAGCTGGTATCCATAGTCCTGGTGAATGGATATGTTTTCCATTGTACCAACACAATGTATTTTATCCTGAAAGCCACACTTGAGATACTTTGATATCATTTATCTAAATCCCAACCAATCCTCATAAGGGAACAACTCTGAACACCATCCTAAGGAATGAACAAATCTGATACCACTCTATAATGACCCAACCCACCAGGGCCCACCTAGCCTATGGAAGGCCGAGTTGTCACAACCCCAAGCCTGCCTCTAATAAGCCAGAGGCTAGAGATAAGCACCGAGAAGACATAACTATAATGGGAGTCCTTTACCTAATGAACTTGTACACATACACCTAACTGTCTTTATATAATAGTGTAAAGAAATATAAAGTAAATAATATAGAATCTAGATATAAACCATGCATGAAATAACTCTAGGGAATACAATAGAGTATAATAGAATACAACCAATGTGTAAAGGGTAAAAATACATGCCTAGCAAAAAAAGATGTCCCAACCTGATAACTGGAAATAATGAAAGCTGAGAGATCCTTTCTCCTGCTCTCCAATCCTAACCTCTGTATGTGATAATTCCACCTAGGTATCACTATGTTTCACTATAATCACCATCTATATGTTCATCATTCGCATAAGATATAACACGTGCAAACAAAGCCCATGCAGGGGTGAGTATAGGTATACCTAGTAAGATTCCCCATAACTGAAAGGGAGTGATAGAGAAATAAAACAAAAGTTAGGTCAACTCAAATCAAGAGGGAAATGAAACCCAACAGATACACGTATATTCTCAAAAAAACCCGGATGAGATAGAAAATGGATCTCCATCTCGCAGCCCAACCGAAGTCAATGAGTAAGCATGCAGCTCCAGTAGTCCATCACCAATGCCCAACATCAAACATAACCTCGCCAGAATATGCATGGAGGGGAATTATCCTAACTATTTCACTCCATAGTGGAGGGATCCATTATCCATGGAGGACCTGCACCCCGTCAGAGCTTAAAGATGGGGGAGTACCCCATCATAGATAGAGGACCCACACCCTGAATATGGGAGCACCATCTTTACCTGACTAAAGAGTATGGGGGACTCGTTCCTTGGTGTGATAGGGGATTACTATCCCCATAGATAGAGGACTCATATAGGGGAGTCTGTCTCTACCTAACTAAAGAGTATTGGGGGCTAGGCCCTAGTGTGATAGAGGAGTATCATCCCCATAGAATACTCATGCCCTGAATAGGGAAGTACCATTTTATGACTAACTAAAGAGTATGGGGACCCATACCCTATTGTGATAGGGGGTTCTATCCCCATAAATAGAGGAACCATACCCTGAATAGGGGAGTATCGTCTCTACATGGAATCTCTCTGATGATCTTGCTCGATCATTGCTATCATTGAGTGTCGCCTAAGGAACCGTCCTACTTAGAACATCTCGTATCGTACCTCAAAATCCACTATGAAGTCCATCATCATATTCTATGTGGAAAAACACTCAGGATAGGATACTTTATGGGAAAAAATCTAAGTTCTAAAGAAGGATATACAAGAGGTATAAGATCCACATAGGAGTACACGAAGTGTATGGGGTCTACACAGCATGTGGCCTTGCTCCGCTACCTGGCCGTGTTCTCCCTAGTCACAGATTAGGAAGCCATGTGTCTATACATGGCATGAACTTCAGGATACACGGTGTGTATGACCACCCAGAGTCTTGGTTTTTCATCTCAACTCATGTCATGTATCCTTATCTGTGCTCGTGTACTCCAGTACACAGTGTGTCCATCCACATGGGGTCCTAAGTGTGTGCGGCTGGCACATGGCTTGGCCACCTGGGTAAGGTAATATGATGTGTAGGACCACCTACATAGAATTTTATATTTAACTTCACCTGAAACCCTAGCATCACAGCTAAGGGACTACACAACGTGTGTTCTTCCAAACTACACGTCGTGTAGTCGGGTTTTTCACAGGCTGGACAACATGGTTTTAATGTGTCTCTATATTTTCTTCCACCATCATGATTTCCATTATTTGATCACTCATGATTGATAGAAAGAAACTCTAGCTATCGATTCCCAGCCTCTGATGACCATAAATTGGAATTTGACAATCCGCTTAAAGTCTGTATTGCCTCCTATTGCCCGTAGTGCCTCGTTTTTTCATCCATTGCTGCTCCAGGTCCAAGATCCGTGAAGTATTACCTAAAAATCCTCTTGATCTAACCATAGATTACAAATCTAGTCATTGTTCATACATTCACTGTGAATCTGGGGGTCTGATCATGCTCATACTCACCCTAGAAAAGTTAAACTGTGACCCCATAGGTCAATGATGAAGAATGCGAAGAAAAAATGGGGAAAAGGCACAAGAACAAGGGTGAAACCGTTTTTGGAAAAGCATTTTTGACCAAAAATAACATGAACATGGATAATCATGGTAAAATCATGACATAATAAGAATAAATCGAATAAAAAATTTAATTTTTTTAACAAACTCATCAGAAGGGTGTGAAAACATAGATCGAGAATAGCAGATAAAAATTTGTGCTTAAACTATAAAAGGGGAAAAATATAATTGAAGAGACATACCTCAAAAAAGGATCGATTTTTGGTGGAGAACGCATTCTACAATGAAGGAGAAGACACGCTGCGTCTTCTGCCTCTCGATCCACTGTAATCTGATCGTTATTTGTCATTTGATTTCAATTCTCCAATGAGGAATGCTCTAAACCTTTTCTCAGATCTCGCAAGGGTTATGCAGCTAACTCTTGGAAAATATTCATAAGATATTATTTATAGAGGATTTTTAATTAGGTCATTTAATATAACAAATAAATTATTTATTTATTTATTTTAATTAAATGCACCCACCAACGGCTGCTTCAATCAGATGTATGGCACCGAACAACCTTAGGTCGCGTCTAGGGTAAACCCTGTGTCCTAAAATCAACTGTGGTCTCATATTTCCAATATGATACTCCATTTATGAGTTATTACACATTTGTGAAATTTTTCATGTACGTGATATTAATATATTCGATACTTTTATAATATCAATTTTGGGCTAATTGAGCTTTGAAATCTCGTGTTGTCTCACCGCCCAACTCCGAAAAGAGTTCTTAATATATTTAAAAGTATTACAATGAAAAAATAGGGTCACTATTAGTGGCACTATCTAAATAAAATGAATTATGTGTAAGACCTAAAACACCTGAATTGACCAGATTTGGCTTCCAAATTTTGACTCATGTGCGATGACTACTTGTGCCACAAATTTGAAGAAGTCATCTTCACAACTCTATTTATTACTTCATCGCACACCTACATTGGTACTATAAAGCATGTCAACCATTTTTCCTCACACATATATCATTGATCCTATGGATAATGTCAATATTCAATTGTCAAACAAACTCCTGAACTCATCATTATCAAGAGTATAAGCAGATAACAAATTATCCCATATACCTAACACATGTTACACATCCATCAACATCAGCGTACAATCTGCATTTATAATGATACAAATATCACCAACACCAATAACACCAACATAATCTTCATCACCCATCTTTAATATATCAAAGTCAATTTATTTATATAAATAAAATAATTCTCTCTTCTTTTTAATATTCTATGAAGATGCTTAAACAATCACCTATTCATTGTAAAAATCTGACAAGCAACAATCAACGCAACTAAATGTAAATCACCCTCACTCTATATAAGACATATACTGATATCCTAAAAATATATATCATGCATCCTCTTTTGTTCCTTAATCTTCTTTTTCCTAACTTTATAAAAACTCTACACATGATCTTCCTTGTTGCAATAAAATCACTTGACTATTCCTTTTTCCTATGATCGACCTCTATGATTACCACATCCATATATCATACCTAGAATACAAATATTACCTAAAGAATCATCGTAATTGGTTTTTCACCGAGTCTCACTTCACTACTACATATAATGCTTTTATCAATGCTAGAAAACGCTTTTAACAGTGCTATAAAAGCGATGTTAATCTCAACAAAGATAAAGAGGGGTCCCATTTATCAACACTTTAATTAGCGCTGATAAATTTCTAGCTTCCTGTGGTGTGTTGTTTATATAAAAGCACGCCCACTAGTAGCACCTGCACATATAAATAGCACACCCACCAGCAGCACCTGCAGAGAACACACACACCACCTACACAAAACAGCACCTGCATAGTGCACACAAGACAAAGCAGTGCACACAATAGTGCACACAAGAACAAAGCACCACACACAAGGGTTTTGAAAACAGTTATATATACATTTAAAATAGTTTTTTACATAATTACATTTAAAATTATCCAACAAACAGTTAAAAATATTAATGTTTCATCCTTTGAAAACCATGATACCCTCTCAAAAATGTATGTCCATGGTATTAGTTACTGAAAAAATCATCCCAACTCAAGAAAAAGGTCCCACCTATATATGAAAAAAAATATTATGTTAGTAATACTATAAAAAAATTGAACATTAATATGAAATAATATATTAATAAAATGTCAATTTTTAATAAAAAATACGTATTTAGAGTTATACAGGTCACACTGTGTGTCGTATTGAGTTGGGGTTGATTCTTAAATGTCACAAATGATTTATAGATCTTTTTCCTAAAATATTAAAATAATCCAAATGGGTTTTCTTGGTTTTGAGTATGTCCCTTATTTTTTTACTAAAATTAATATCAAATTTAAATGACATGTTTGGATTTATACTGGTCACATAGTTCATTATATTTAGATGTGGTTAATTCCTATACTTCAAAAATGACTCATGGATCATTGTTCTAAAGTATCAAAACAATCCAAATGGGTTTGCTCAGTTTTCATTATGATAGTTGTGTTTTTTTACTAAAATATCATTTCAAACTGGAAACACCTATTTTGAGTCACATTGGTCGCATCGTGCATCAGTTTGAGGTGAGACTACTTCATAAACGTCAAAAAGGACTTACTAACTCCTCTCCTAAATTATGAAGACAGTTGGATGGAATTTGCTTGGTTTTCAGTGAGTGAAACATTTTGAGCTAAAATGTAAATTTTAAATTAATAACAGACACTTTTAGTCATACTGGTCACACTGTGCATTAGATTGAGGTTCGGTTGATTTCTACACATCAAAAATGACTCATGGATCATTGTCTTAAAGTATCAAAACAATCTGAATGTGTTTGATCAGTTTTCAGTATGTCACTTGTTCTTTTTACTTAAATTAATGTCAATTTTAAATAAAAACACATTTGGATTTATACCAGTCACATCATTCATCGAATTAAGATTTGGTTTATTCGTATACATCACAAATGACTCATGAATCATTTTTATAAGGTATTAAAACAATCCAAATGTGTTTGCTCAGTTTTCAGTATGTTTGTTGTATTTTTTTACTAAAATATCATTTCAAACCAGAAACACACTTTTTGAGTCATACTGGTCACATAGTGAATCAATTTGATGTGATACTACTTCATACACATCATAAAGGACTTAAGAATAATTTTCCTAAATTATAATGACAATTGGAAAGTGTTTTCTTGGTTTTTAATAAGTGACATGTTTTGAGCTAAAATGTAAATTTTAAACTGATAATAGAAACTTTTAGTCATACCGGTCACACTGTGCATCGGATTGAGGTGCAGTTGATTCCTACACATCAGAAATTACTCATGTATCATTTTCATCAAGTATAAAAAAAACTGAATTTTTTTACACGGTTTTCAGTATTTCAGTTGTTCTTTTTACTTAAATTAATATCAATTTTAAATAAAAAGACACATTTCGATTTATACCGGTCATACCGTGCATTATATTGAGGTGTAATTGATTTATACACGTCAAAAATGACTTATGGATCATTTTCCTAAATTATCAAAACAACCTAAATGCGTTTGCTCAGTTTTTAGTATGTCAATTGTGTTTTTTTACTAAAAGTAATGTTAATTTTAAATAAAAAGAGACACTTTGAGTCATATCGGTCACAATGTGCATCAGATTGAGGTGAAGTTGATTCCTACATGTCAAAAATGACTTATAGATCATTTTCCTAAAGTATCAAAATAATATGAATGTTTTTGCTCAGTTTTTAGTATGCCAGTTGTGTTTTTTTACTAAAATATCATTTCAAACTGGAAACACACATTTTGAGTCATAATGGTCACATCGTGCGTCATTTTGACATGGGAATGCTTTATACACATAATAATGAACTTGTGAATCTTTGTTTTAAATTATAAAGACAATTAGGGAGAGTTTTCTTAGTTTTCAGTGAGTGACTCGTTTTGAGGTAAAATGTTAATTTTAAACTGATAACAAACACTTTTAGTCTTATCAGTCACACCATTCATTGGATTGAGGTGTGGTTAATTCCAATATATCACAAATAACTGATGGATTGTTTTCCTAAAGTATCAAAATAATCTAAATGTTTTTTCTTGATTTTCAGTATGTCACTTGTTCTTTTTGCTAAATTTATTGTTAATTTATTATAAAAATACACACTTAAAGTCATAACAGTCACACCATGTGTCAGATTTAGGTTTGATTGATTCCTACATATCAAAAATGACTTATGGATCATTTTCCTAAAGTTTCAAAACAATCCTAATGCATTTTCTCAATTTCCAGTATGGCACTTGTTCTTTTTACTAAAAATACTGACAATTTTAAATAAAAATAGACACTTTGAGCCATACCGATCACATCTTCATGCTATTTGTTCTATCATGTATGTTTCCCATTCATTTCTATACAAATAAATCTCATCTTGTGAATATGAGTCTTTTTGAAAATCATGATAGTACTGAAAAAATATAAATATACAAAGGATTAATAAATATTTTAAATGAAATAGTAATTATCTTCAAAAATACCTCTTTAGGGATGCTGGTTTGTTCATGAAATATGATCGCATTTATAAATTTACAAACATAATAACCATGATCGTTATTGTTTGTTTGTTTCAGACACTACAGAAACATTAAGAAAAATAAGTAATTTTTATATGTGTTTAGATAGTGAAATATTATTATATATACCCTAATTTGTATCCAATTGTAATAATTGTGATATTTCTTGTCCTTTTCCTCTGGCCTCATTCAATGATATAGATGATATTCATGCACTGCCCTATCATAACAGAATCCTCATTAAAAGATAATATAAATTATATAACTATATGTTTAGTTATAAAATGTTGGATGTAGTGTATTAAAAATTGAAAAACATCATCATGTGTAGTTAGTTTTTTGGATATACATGCATTGAATCCAAGAAATAAATATTTGGAGTATCCAAATTAACTACAATGAGCATCCAATGATGCCTAAAAACAAAAAAAAGGAACAAGTAATGAAAGAAATTAAAATATATTTGATATTATTAAATTATAGAGTTTTACACCTACATCATTGGTATTAATAAGAGTTTGTCATCCATAATTTTTTTTAAACTATTTGAGAAGGTCTAACACTATTTCACCCTCTTTCTTGGATTCTATTTCTTTTTGTTCTATAGAGGTGACGTGAGGACTAACGAGCCAAATTTTTGTTCATGGAGAAATCCCTTCAATTTTTTTATATATATGCCTATGAAAACTATGAAACGTATTTATTCATAATTATCATAGTATATCAGCTTTTGGAAAATCAAATCCTGAAAACATACCTCATGTATAAATTTACAATTGAGCCGCCTAGCTAATCAAACTACAGGATTTCACTTACATTGTGAATACTAATGAAATATGGATCTTCCCCTTTGTACATATTTTCATCAAAAAGAATTGTGTGAACCCCACTGTCTTTAAAATTTGTATTCACATGAGACTATAATGATAATAAATGTGGATATAGAACGGGTGCTTTTAAGGTGCTTTTGGTAGATGGTTTCGATTGCTTGGTTGATCCTTGAGATGTTTTTGAACTGTTCTTTCTTTTCACCCACTTCCCTGTGTCTTTCTGTAATAACATTCATCAATTCAAACCTTTTTTCATTAAATGTTAAATGTTTATCTTGAAAAATAAATTGTAAATGAATACCTCCTTGTCGACATGTTTTTTTAAGAGTTGTGATGGCCATGCGATGAATGTTCCAAGAGCTTGTTCGACCTTATGAATATCTTCATCGTCAATTGGAACAGGTACCTCAGTGCTCCTCAGATAATGGGTTATGTTAATCAACACTTTTACATGACCTTTTGGAAGTGATTTGTTCTGTAGCATGGCGTTCTGGATATTGAACATCGTAGTCCTCGCTACAAGGCGATGGGTGGGTGTTTATAGATATAAATCACAGTCATTTCACCCTGTGCAATATCAGTATAAGAAAGGTATCAGTGTCTATTTGATTCACAATTAATAGAAACAATTATTAAAAAATTGATAACCTCATCTAAGATAGGTTTTTTAGGGGAATATCTCACCTCAAATCTAGTGGGGGTGGGGCGGGATATTCATGTGTTGTTTGTTCTTGATTTCTTTCTTCTCTTTTCCCCCCTACCATCATATTTGTCATGAATTTTCTCTAAAATTTCATATTTTCTTCAAGGATAGCTATACTTCCTCTCATTATTTTCATTTATTCACTTTTATCCTCCTCTTTTTTTCTCAAAAAATGTTTGGGGTGTCACCCCAAAGCTCGCACCTCTAATGCGGCCATACTTTTCTGCCTGCTTCAAGGCCATCGAAAGCATGTCTGCACCCAGTTTGGATGTTGTTAACTCCTGTGACTATTTTAGATAGAAAATATAGGAAAATAAGTAATCATTTTTATATAATATTGATTTAAATCAAAACAAATATTTATTATGTCATACTTACACATGTTTCCCACACTTTTTGTGTTTTTTCATCTATTAGTATCCCATCTTTATTTACACATGCCTCCTTCCATAGCACAAGGTTTGGGATGGAAGAGAATTTGGATTTGGATTAATCAATCTATATATAAATAGAGGAACATGGTTATGCTGTTGTTTTATGTCACATAAAAGTGTTACGGTAGATTTAAAATACATACCAATTTTTTTTTCAAGTGAAATGTGCACCATTCTTGCTTTACGGTAGGGGTATGATAGTTTTATTGATCGTTCTTTATTTTCAGCACTCAATTGTTATTTAATAAATAAAAAACTGTCAAAGTGATGAATACACATATCGTCAAACAATGTATTACCAAACACAATGTACCTGAAAATACTGCTCTGCACGATGGCTAGTAAACGCATCCCGCACTCCTTGGGTTATCAGGTGTTCATAAATAGGAGGTGGGTGTGAGTTTATTTTCTCTTCAACATATTTAAGATAATATCTCATTAAAATTGTACAAAAGCCTCTATGAATCCTTTTAAAACCCCTTAATATATAGTCCTTGTGTGATTAATTCACAATAAATACACTCTATAGGGGATGATGAAGAGTAAGTCAATGTTTCATTATTTTACTTATTAGTAAATTAAAGAAATGATATCATAATGTTACCATAATATCTCCCCACATCGGTGTCTTAAGCATGGTGACAACATGGTTCCATGAATGTACATCAATCAACATGCGTTTCCGAGTGACGATTCCAATGTAACTACTAAATATGTCCTTGTTGGGGTTAATATGTTGGCCCCACTAATTCCGTCCAACCTCATATTTAATGCCTTTCACTTTTTCCTTAAGGATTTTTGCTAACACTGTCAAACTACAGTGCTCCTATTTTTTTGTGTCGCCAGTGTTTCATTGCCTATTATTTCCTTGGTTTCAACATCATAAATATGTTCCTCTGGAGCACTAGCATTGACATGTGCAAATGGTGGTTGTACCTATTTACTACGAACAGTAGCTGGTTGAGAGACTTGTTGTGACTCAGTATTGGGAGTATCATCACATATAGAATTCATTATCTATAGAAGTGGTTTAACATTTATTTTAGATTACATAAAAGTATTAGTGAATAGATAATAACATAAGGTAACATGATGAATATTATAAAAATATATATAGCCTGATTATTGAAATCTCTTTTTTTAAGGCTGAAGGGATTTTACCCCTCTATCGACTATCTAAATCCCTTCATTATGTTCTCCTCTGACATACAAAACATTGTCTACATTGGGAATGCTGTGAAATGATTGTGATGTCCTAATGAAAGGTTCATCCTCTGTTGAATTTTCATCTGACCCTTTAGTGGTTTTAGTCGATAATGGAACAATTTACCACTTTCATTTTGTGGGATTTGTAACATAAAATACATGTACTGTCATATTCCATTATAAATGGTTCATCTTTGTATCCTTCCTTAATAAAATCAAATTTCACGAATCCCAACTCATCTATTTTAACTTCACTCCTATTATCAACCCACTTTCATTGAAAAAGCGGCACTTTAAAGTTCGTATAATCTGACTCCCATGTTTTTTTGATGATTCCAAAGTATGACATATTAGCATAAATTGGATTTTTGTCCTTAGCACCAGAAACATAAATCGCTTAAGCCACAAGTGTAACTCCACTATTCTGCATGGCACTATATTCATCATGTTCATTATTATAGAATGTATAACCATTAATTACATAAGCATTATAAAATAATAAATACACACTTGGTCCTCCAGCTAGCCATCGAATTCATTCTGAAATTGAGTCCAGATTTTCATCTGAATCCTTAAATATATGGTCCTAAAATCATCCTATGAAATGTCGATTATGTGTATTTGATATCCATTTTTTAGGCTTTGATGTATTCAAATGCCTAAGAATTTCTTTGTGGATTTCGACATATTGGTCAACCACCAAAATGTTATGAAAAAACATAAAGGTGGGACTGCTCCCGATCTGTAATATTGATTATGACAACCTCTCTTCTAGAAATTCCTTCACCCATAATCCTCCTAGTGTGATGAGATTTTGGTAAACCAATGCTTTCCACACCGTACAGATATTCGGTATATAATTCAATAGCTTCCTCAACAATATATTTTTCTACAATACAACCCTCTGGATGACTTCTATTTTTGACATACCCTTTCAAAATCTTCATATATCGTTCAATGGGGTACATACATATATAGTGTATATGACCACATAATCGAATCTCTCTCACCAAGTGAACCATCAAATGAACCATCATATCAAAGCATATCGACAGGAAGAACATTTTCAATTCATATAATATGATGGAAATTTCTCTTTCCATACTCTGCAATTTCTTCAGGTCTATAACTTTTTTGCATGCAACTTTGAAGAAGAAATAGAGATTCGTTAATATATAACAGACATTCTTGGAAAAAATTCAATGTAAATCTATAGGAATTAGATCTTGCATCAAAACATGGTAGTCATGTGATTTCAGAACATTTAACTTTAAATTGTTCATTGACACAATGTTATTGATATTCAACAAATACCCCTCTGGAACCTTTACATCATTAATGAAGTTAAAAAACTGATATTTCTCATTCTTAGAAAGAATGTAAGCAGTTAGAGGAAGAAAAGTTTATTTTTCACCCTTCACTGGCACCAACTCTTCTCGTATTCCCATGTTAACCATGTCCAACCTAGCCTTAATTTCATCCTTTGTTTTTTCGAGTGCATTTAGAAACATGCCTATGACATTGTAACATATTTTCTTCAATATGCATAACATCAAGAAAGTGTCTGACGTATAGACAATTCAAGTATGGTAATTTAAAAAAAACTAATCTCTTCTTCCAATTGGTTTTCATAAGGTTTTTTTAAAATAGTTTACCAAAAGCAGTGTCCACATATTTTACTTTCAGAAATATTTAATCACCTGTTAGTGGAGATGGTGTTGTACATTCTTCTAAACTTCCATCGAATAATGTCATCCAATATCAATACTTATGTCATAAAGGTAGAAATCTATGATGTTCTAGAAACGTGATTTTCAATGAATGTTTCAACCTAATTGACTATGTACCTTGTTCGTGAATGGGACACCCATGAATTCCTTTAATGTTATATCCTGATAAATTTCTATAAGTAAGAAAGTCATTTATCGTCTGATAAAACATGGATCTCAATGTGAAATCTCCATTTTTATAAGCATTATACAACGTAACACCTGAATCCCATAATAATTTTAAATCCTTGATCAATAGAGCCAAATAAACATCAATATCATTACCCAGTTGTTTCGGTCCTAATATAAGCATAGATAGCATGATGTGCTTTCGTTTCATGCACAACCACAGTGGAAAGTTATAATTTACAAACATAATCGGCCATTTACTGGGAGTGCTACTTTGAAAACCAAAAGGATTCACTCCATCTGTAGATAACACAAGATGAAGGTTTCTCAGATCGTTTCCAAAATCAGGATACTCATGATCAATTCTCTTCCACTGAGGAGATTTTATTGGGTGATGCAGTTTCTCGTCCTTATTTCTTCTGTCTGTGTGCCATGTTAATTTCCATGCGATCTCCTCACTTTCATATAGGCACCTAAACCTTGGAATGATTAGATAGTACCATACAACTTTCGTAGGACCGGATTCATCTTTCTTATATCAAGAAGTACCACACTTTGGGAATTATCTAAGTGATTTGTGGTCTTTGTGAAATAGTATAAAGTCATTTGGGTAGGCGTGTATTTGTTCAGAGATCATACCCATCAAACGTAGCATTCATTTAGCGTCATATGTTAGGATCATGAGCTCATTATCTTATGGGAGAATGTTATTAAAGAGAGAAAGTAATTCTGTAAAACTACCATCACTCTATATGTTTCCTACTTTCAAATTATATAGCTTCAGTACGGATGAAAATGCTGTATATTTAGTGCAACCACCATATAAAGATGTCTATGCACAACTCTTTAACTGCTCAAACAATTTTGGGAAATCACAAAGTTCATCTTCAACTGTCCTTGTAATTTCCTCAATATGATCTTCATCATCATTCACATATGTAATCACGTCCTCGATATGGTCTTATTCATTGTCCACACTAGTAATCATATCATATGATCTGTAAAATGCACGGTTATCATAGGCACTAGCTACATTCACTTTTTCCTCATGTTTATTCCAACATTTATAACTTTGATTTATTCTGTGACAGATCAAGTGTTCTTTCAACTCCTCTGGACTAACTTGTCTTGAATAACAACAACATAAACATGGAAAAAGGATTTGATAAGATTCATATGCATGATCTTTTGCAAATTTGGTTAACTCTTTCACTCCATATTCATACTCTCTTGTCAAATGATTGGCATCCATCCAGTCTTTATTCATATCCATCCTATTTGATTCAGTGATATTAGTATTTAAAAAAATAAATACACAAATTATTGATATAATGTAATGGTTTTACTAATTCTATAAAAATATAAACTTAAAAGATTATGAAAAAACTACAATTCAAATGTCCTTTGAAAACTATTTAAAAATCACACTTAAAATCCCATTAAAAAAATTAACCATTTACACAAATTCCTCTTTAAAATAACATGCACTTTTTAAAATAAATCAATTAGTTCCAAACACTCTTTCACAAAACCAAAATTCCTTTTCTTAAAGCATTCAAGACAACTTCATGACCCAACAATCATAATCATTTAAAATGAGCGAAATACCTCTAATAAACATTTCAAAAAACTTGAATCATTTTAAAAGATCCACTTAGGCATTTTCACAAATACATAGATCCCAATATAGACACTTTATAAAAGATACATAGAAAACACCTCGATTCATCCCAAACCAATTAGTGTTGTATGATTCCATCACATTATTCCAAAGGTGGGTGTAATAATAATAATTTTTATAAGCATTTGATATTGTTCTCTACACCATTGGATATCTCTTATCCATGCTTCCATTGTCTAGTTATATCAATTATCCTTCACCACAAGACCAGATTCCCAATGGATATGATCTATAGTCAGTGACCACACTTGAAACCATGAAACACTTGTGTTCTAGTTTACTATAAACACTGCATTATCTCAATGATCCTTGGATCACACCAAATCAATTGGTTGTACACCCCAAGAACAATGTATATGTCTCTCACATGAAGTATTATTGGTTCCTTACTTTATAAATACACCTAAGAAAATCTATAAGCATGAAACCATTACATAATCAAAAATTTATCAAGTGTCATTCCTTTCACACAAAGAATTTACCTATGCCACTCGTCATTAGAAGAAACTTTGTTACTTTCTCGATCCTTTTAAATACATAATGTCTCAAGTAAAAATAACAAAATAACTATGGTACTAACTAATAGACGGTATGATTTTTCATAGTCTGTTTTCTAAAATCTTCAAAAATACTTTATAAATGACATTACAAAGACTAGTCATTCTAAAATTCTTAACTGAACTCATATTAGTAACCTCTAGAATCAAAGTGATGAGAGTATCATTATAAGCCTCAAGAGAATTCTTACCTCTCTGAAACTCATTCATGAGGTTAGCAATATCAAGTCCCAAAATAGTCTAGAACCTTTTAAAGAAATTTTCATAAAGAAAATATAGGTTTGGTACCTTTGATGGATGCATTAACCTAAATATCACGAACACTTCATAACATTGAATATCAATAGTTAATAATTCATTCATATAATTTGTTAAAGTTGTAATAAAATAATAATTTTTATATTTTGATATAAAATTATGCTAAGAAGAAAATATGATTTTATAATCACTTGAATTATATCATTTCTCCCCTTTGAGGGATTCACCATAAAGTGCTTGCGGGTGGAAGGATTCATTACATGTGTTGTTATGGTTATTTGACTAGGGTGTCCAGAAAGCGTCTCATGTAGCTTTGGATAGGTAGGGATAACAAAAGATATGTTTCCCTTATAACTCAATTTATCCCTTAATAAAAATATCAATGTATTCCCCTATAAAGTAGGATTGGCATCCAAACAACATAAATTTCATGTGGTGTGCTTATTCTATTTATGTCATGTGTTTATCCTTTATTGCTCATTTTCCTCTAGGGGGGTATTATCAAAACCATGAGGTTACTGGAACTAGAAGGTAGAGATATGAAGTAGTGAATTAGTTTTAGCTTTACTTCTATGTTATGGTATATTAGGTTTGGGGATTTGTTTTAATTCAGGTACGTTCTGGAATTTCTTCCGCTATCTGCAAGTTTCGGGGGTTTAATTTATGTTTTGGGGGTTTAATATTAGGATTGTTGATTTGTACCAAATCCAACTAGTGGTATCAGCTCTTTTTATTATTCTACTATCAGTTAAAAAAAGTGGTATTAAAGCTTGGTTACATAATATATGGTGATTATTTTATCAAGACTCGATAGAAAGTCTTGGTTTCAAGACTACTGGGTTTCCTGTAGTGAAGTGGTTTTCTAAGATTTAGTGGAATTGCACTAGTAACAAAGTGGTGGTTCCATTGAAATGGGTATGGTTTGGATTTATATTCAATGGTCGAGGATTCAAACTTTGGGGGAAAATGGTATTCCTACTCTTAGAGAGTTCAAAAGTTACATTGATTTTGAATTAGTCAGAAGCAAGGTGTTCAGTAAAATGGGAAACCATGAGATGAAAGCATTAGAAATTTTTTTAAAAGGTGTGTCCAAGAGAATCTAGATCCAAGAGGGAATAAGGACATGCCTAAACGATATTGAGTATTAAAGGTGGATGTGTAGTAGTGGGAGGGATCAAGGAGTATGATTGGTCGAGGTTTTGGTGCAATAGTGGTTCTCAGTGAGAATGTATCAATGCATATAAAGTGGAGCATTTTGATACATATCTAGGGAGATCATATTGATTCCTAGTAAGTGTGGGGATGTAATCTCAAACTACAGAGAGTGGATCAATTTCTAGCAAGTACATATCCTAGGTCCCGCCGAGGTAACTGGGGTTCTCATGATAAATGAAATGGAGGAGATCAAAATCAATCCTAAAGTCAATCACATAAAATCTGAATGACATAAAAAACTATTCATCTCGCCTCTAAACACCCTTCACTGAAACAACCCCTTTTTACCCATATATAACACATTCCAAAAGAAAATCAACCCACTTTATATAACCATCAAAATCCAAATATAATATAGCGAAAATGTTTTCAAATCAAAAATGTTTTTTAAAGTTCTAACCAGGCCTTTGAGAATTCATTAATAACCAAAACATTAAATTATTTTTAAGAATTTTCCAAATGATCCTTAAATATTTCAACCAAGTTTAACACATAAAATCCTTTTTTGGAGACCAAATATGATTCAAAACTTAATAAACAACTCCTTTAAATAATAAATGGATTAAATTCTAACATAAATATATCAAACATACATAATAGGGTGTCCAAAAATCATATAAGATATAATTACATATTACTAAATCAAATTAATATATAAGATTCATAAAATGATAACAAAATAACACCAAAGTTCAATAACAATCAAATCCCCCTCAAAAACCAACCAACATGCAATTCAATTAGTGCACAAATAAGGACCACCAATTTCTTTTCAAAAACCAACCAACATGCAATTCATTTTATGTGAAAATAAGGACCACTAATTTATTTTCAAAAACCAACCAACATTCAATTCATTTTGTGCGCAAATAAGGACCACCAATTTATTTTCAAAAACCAACCAACATGCAATTCACTTAGTGCGCAAACAAGGACCACCAACAACCACGATTTTCAGCGGGGCGTTTAGCCCGTATAATTCACAACATCACCATCAAATAAAGAGGAGGAGAAAACTCACCGCGGAGGTGTTGTTCAGCGTGCAACAGAGTTGAGTTCGCAGTGGAGAAGAGGCGCGCAACGGAGGAGAGGCGTCCGACGGAGGAAAGGCGCCCGGCGGAGGAGCGGCGCACGACGGAGGTGTGGCGCGAGGCAGAGGAGAGGCACACGGTGGTCTGGTTCGCAGCAGAGGAGAGGCGCAGAGTGGAGGTGCGGTTCGTGGCAGAGGGGAGGAGGAGGAAGCGCGGCGGCGGCGATCGGCTTCCGCGAGAGCTTTAGGGGTGCGTGGAAGGAGGAGGAAGTTAGAGTTTTTTTATAAAACCCAGTGAACCTTTTATCAGTGCTAGATAAAAAGCGATGATAAAGGTATGTTTTATTAGCAGTAAAATGTAAAGCACTGATAAAACATGTCTTTATCAGCGCTTTTTTAGCATCGATAAAGATAATCATTTATCAGCGCTGACAAATGATGTCTTTATAAGCGCTAAAAATATAGCGCTCCTAAAGACATCCTTTATCAGCTCTTTTTTAGCGCTGATAAATATATATTTATATTATTATATATATATTTATAAAATTATATACATGATAAATATATATTTATATTTATAAAACTATAATTTAAATAATTGTAAAATTATAAGAAATATACTTATTGTATTTATAATCTTAGAAAAATATATAATAAATGTATTAATTATATATATTTATAAGATTATAGATGTATATAACTATATTTAATCTAATTTTATAATTATTTATATGAATATATGTTTATTTATAATTATAATTATAAATATATATTTATTTATTTATTTAAATAATTGTAAAATTATAACAAATTAATATTTATAATATTTATAATTTTATTAATATTTATATTTAATATATTTATTATAATTTTATAATTATTTAAATATATCTATTTTTATTTATAACTATAAATAGAAATATTTGTATTTATTTCTCAATATTTCTATATATTTATTTAATTATATATAACATTATATATGAAAATAATAAATATATTTTTTATGAATTAATAATTATTTAAATAAATAAATATTTATTTATATTTATAACTAATAAATAAATATATATTTATTTGTAATTAAAAATTATAATAAATAAATTATTTATAGTTGTAATTATAAATATATATATATATATAATTAAAAAATTATAATAAATATATTTATAATTTTATAAATATATATATAATTAATATATTTTTTTGGTGGTGTGGAGGTGCGGATGGGGTTCTTCGCGGCCTGCTGCTTGGTTCCATCTTGCGATCCCTGAGCTTTATCAAGAATCCAAGGAGGGATCGTGAAAAACAGTGGCAAGAAAACAAAGGGCGAGTGTTTTTTGCTTTGATTTCATCCTTCTGTGGAAAAAGCCAGGAACTTTGTTCTTCGATTGAAAAAAACCCATATTTCAATATAAAAAACATATATACTTTTTTAATGAAGTGATGAATTTGTATATGAATTGACGTATTTAATACTAAGTGAACAAGGCATTTTTAGGCCTGATCCACCCGCCCCATTCTAAAATCTTACTTCAAGCTTCATAGCACCTCCAACTCAGTGTGGATACTCAGTCTTTTCTAATGAAAGCACAATAGATCTACCTATGTGTTGGTAAGGGAAAAGAAACCGATTAAAAATATATTTTTTATGAAGGTATGACCCATGCATTTCAGAGAGAATAATTTTAACCAAATTTACTAATAAAGAATAGCGGAATTAGAACAATGCACCTCAGTCAACTTTCAACATGATCAAACCTTGAGAAAATTTGGATCTATCGTTAGAGTGTAAGAGTAGATTTATGTAACTATCAAACACTACCATAGACCGGGGCTAAATCAACACCTATTTAGTGCAACCACCATATAAAGACGTCTATGCACAACTCTTTAACAGCTCAAACAATTTTGGGAAATCACAAAGTTCATCTTCAACTGTCCTTGTAATTTCCTCAATATGATCTTCATCATCATTCACATATGTAATCACATCCTCGATACGGTCTTCTTCATTGTCCACACTAGTAATCATATCATATGATCTATAAAATGCACCGTTATCATAGGCACTAGCTACATTCACTTTTTCCTCATGTTTATTCCAACATTTATAACTTTGATCTATTCTGTGACAGATCAAGTGTTCTTTCAACTCCTCTGGACTAACTTGTCTTGAATAACAACAACATAAACATGGAAAAAGGATTTTAGAAGAGTCATATGCATGATCTTTTGTAAACTTAGTGAACTCTTTCACTCCATACTCATACTCTCTTTTCAAATGATTGGCATCCATCCAGTCTTTATTCATATCCATCCTATTTGATTCAGTGATATTAGTATTTAACAAAATAAATACCCAAAATATTGATATAATGTAATGGTTTTCCTAATTCTATAAAAATATAAACTTACAAGATTATGAAAAAACTACAATTCAAATGTCCTTTGAAAACTATTTAAAAATCACACTTAAAATCCCATTAAAAAAATTAACCATTTACACAAATTCCTCTTTAAAATAACATGCACTTTTTAAAATAAATCAATTAGTTCCATACACTCTTTCACAAAACCAAAATTCTTTTTCTTAAAGCATTCAAGACAACTTCATGACCCAACAATCATAATCATTTAAAATGAGCGAAATCCCTCTAATAAACATTTCAAAAAACTTGAATCATTTTAAAAGAGACACTTAGGCATTTTCACAAAGACATAGATCCCAATATAGACAATTTATAAAAGATACATAGAAAACACCTCGATTCATCCCAAACCTATTAGTGTTGTATGATTCCATCACATTATTCCAAAGGTGGGTGTAATAATAATAATTTTTATAAGCATTTGATATTGTTCTCTCCGCCATTGGATATCTATTATCCATGCTTCCATTGTCTAGTTATATCAATTATCCTTCACCACAAGACCAGATTCCCAACGGATATGTTCTATAGTCAGTGACCACACTTGAAACCATGAAACACTTGTGTTCTAGTTTACTATAAACACTGCATTATCTCAATGATCCTTGGCTCACACCAAATCAATTGGTTGTACACCCCAAGAACAATGTATATGTCTCTCACATGAAGTATTATCGGTTCCTTAATTTATAAATACACCTAAAAAAATATATAAGCATGAACCCATTACATAATAAAAAATTTATCAAGTGTTATTCCTTTCACACAAAGAATTTCCCTATGCCACTCGTCATTAGAAGAAACTATGTTACTTTCTCGATCCTTTTAAGTACATAATGTATCAAGTCAAAATAAGAAAATAACTATGGTACTAAACTAATAGATGGTATGATTTTTCATAGTCTGTTTTCTAAAATCTTCAAAAATACTTTATAAATGACATTACAAAGACTAGTCATTCTAAAATTCTTAACTGAACTCATATTAGTAGCCTCTAGAATCAAAGTGATGAGAGTATCATTATAAGTCTCAAGAGAATTCTTACCTCTCTGAAACTCATTCATGAGGTTAGCAATATCAAGTCCCAAAATAGTCTAGAACCTTTTAAAGAAATTTTCATAAATAAAATCTAGGTTTGGTACCTTTGATGGATGCATTAACCTAAATATCACGAACACTTCATAACATTGAATATCAATAGTTAATAATTCATTCATATAAGTTGTTAAAATTGTAATAAAATAATAATTTTTATATTTTGATATAAAATTATGCTAAGAAGAAAATATGATTTTATAATCACTTGAATATTATCATTTCTCCCCTTCGAGGGATTCACCATAAAGTGCTTGCGGGTGGAAGGATTCATTACATGTGTTGTTATGGTTATTTGACCAGGGTGTCCAGAAAGCGTCTCATGTAGCTTTGGATAGGTAGGGATAACAAAAGATATGTTTCCCTTATAACTCAATTTATCCCTTAATAAAAATATCAATGTATTCCCCTATGAAGTAGTATTGGCATCCAAACAACATAAATTTCATGTGGTGTGCTTATTCTATTTATGTCATGTGTTTATCCTTTATTGCTCATTTTCCTCTAGGGGGTATTATCAAAACCATGAGGTTACTGGAACTAGAAGGTAGAGATATGATGTAGTGAATTAGTTGTAGCTTTACTTCTATTTTATGGTATATTAGGTTTGGGGATTTGTTTTAATTCAGGTACCTTATAGAATTTCTTCCTCTATCTGCAAGTTTCGGGGGTTTAATTTATGTTTTGGGGGTTTAATATTAGGATTGTTGATTTGTACCAAATCCAACTAGTGGAATCAGCTCTTTTTCTTATTCTACTATCAGTTAAAAAAAGTGGTTTTAAAGCTTGGTTACATAATATATGGTGATTATTTTATCAAGACTCGATAGAAAGTCTTGGTTTCAAGACTACTGGGTTTCCTGTAGTGAAGTGGTTTTCTAAGATTTAGTGGAATTCCACTAGTAACAAAGTGGTGGTGCCATTGAAATGGGTACGGTTTGGATTGATATTCAATGGTGGAGGATTCAAACTTTGGGGGAAAATGGTATTCCTACTCTTAGAGAGTTCAAAAGTTACATTGATTTTGAATTAGTCAGAAGCGAGGTGTTCAGTAGAATGGGAAACCATGAGATGAAAGCATTAGAAATTTTTTTAAAAGGTGTGTCCAAGAGAATCTAGATCCAAGAGGGAAGAAGGACATGCCTAAATGATATTGAGCATTAAAGGTGGATGTGTAGTAGAGGGAGGGATCAAGGAGTATGATTGGTCGAGGTTTTGGTGCAATAGTGGTTCTCGGTGAGAATGTATCAATGCATATAAAGTGGAGCATTTTGATACATATCTAGGGAGAGCATATTGATTCCTAGTAAGCGTGGGGAGGTAATCTCAAACTACAGAGAGTGGATCAATTTCTAGCAAGTACATGTCCTAGGTCCCGCCGAGGTAACTGGGGTTCTCATGATAAATGAAATGGAGGAGATCAAAATCAATCCAAAAGTCAATCACATAAAATCTGAATGACATAAAAAAAACTATTCATCTCGCCTCTAAACACCCTTCACTGAAACAACCCCCTTTTTACCCATATATAACACATTCCAAAAGAAAATCAACCCACTTTATATAACCATCAAAATCCAAATATAATATAGCGAAAATGTTTTCAAATCAAAAATTCTTTTTATAAAGTTCTAACCAGGCCTTTGAGAATTCATTAATAACCAAAACATGAAATTATTTTTAAGAATTTTCCAAACGATCCTTAAATATTTCACCCAAGTTTAACACATAAAATCCTTTTTTGGAGACCAAACACGATTCGAAACTTAATAAACAACTCCTTTAAATAATAAATGGATTAAATTCTAACATAAATATATCAAACATACATAATAGGGTGTCCAAAAATCATATAAGATATAATTACATATTACTAAATCAAATTAATATATAAGATTCATAAAATGATAACAAAAGAACACCAAAGTTCAATAACAATCAAATCCCCTTCAAAAACCAACCAACATGCAATTCAATTAGTGCACAAATAAGGACCACCAATTTCTTTTCAAAAACCAACCAACATGCAATTCATTTTGTGTGAAAATAAGGACCACTAATTTATTTTTAAAAACCAACCAACATGCAATTCATTTTGTGCGCAAATAAGGACCACCAATTTATTTCCAAAAACCAACCAACATGCAATTCACTTAGTGCGCAAACAAGGACCACCAACAACCACGATTTTCAGCGGGGCGTTTAGCCCGTATAATTCACAACATCACCATAAAACAAAGAGGAGGAGAAAACTCACCACGGAGGTATTGTTCAGCGTGCAACAGAGTTGAGTTCGCAGCGGAGGAGAGGCGCGCAACGGAGGAGAGGCGTCCGACGGAGGAAAGGCGACCGGCGGAGGAGCGGCGCACGACGGAGGTGTGGCGCGAGGCAGAGGAGAGGCACACAGTGGTCTGGTTCGCAGCGGAGGAGAGGCGCACAGTGGAGGTGCGGTTCGCGGCAGAGGGGAGGAGGAGGAAGCGTGGCGGCGGCGATCGGCTTCTGTGAGAGCTTTAGGGGTGCGTGGAAGGAGGAGGAAGTTAGAGTTTTTTTATAAAACCCGGTGAACCTTTTATCAGTGTCAGCTAAAAAGCGCTGATAAAGTTATGTTTTATTATCAGTAAAATATAAAGCACTAATAAAACATGTCTTTATCAGCGCTTTTTTAGCATCGATAAAGATAAGCATTTATCAGCACTGACAAATGATGTCTTTATAAGCGCTAAAAATATAGCGCTCCTAAAGACATCCTTTATCAGCTCTTTTTTAGCGCTGATAAATATATATTTATATTATTATATATATATTTATAAAATTATATACATGATAAATATATATTTATATTTATAAAACTATAATTTAAATAATTATAAAATTATAAGAAATATACTTATTGTATTTATAATCTTAGAAAAATATATAATAAATATATTAATTATATATATTTATAAGATTATAGATGTATATAACTATATTTCTTCTAATTTTATAATTATTTATATGAATATATGTTTATTTATAATTATAATTATAAATATATATTTATTTATTTATTTAAATAATTGTAAAATTATAACAAATTAATATTTATAATATTTATAATTTTATTAATATTTATATTTAATATATTTATTATAATTTTATAATTATTTAAATATATCTATTTTTATTTATAACTATAAATATAAATATTTTTATTTATTTCTCAACATTTCTATATATTTATTTAATTATATATAACATTATATATGAAAATAATAAATATATTTTTTATGAATAAATAATTATTTAAATAAATATATATTTATTTATATTTATAACTAATAAATATATATATATTTATTTGTAATTAAAAATTATAATAAATAAATTATTTATAGTTGTAATTATAAATATATATATATATATATATATATAATTAAAAAATTATAATAAATATATTTATAATTTTATAAATATATATAATTAATATATATTTTTGGTGGTGTGGAGGTGCGGATGGGGTTCTTCGCGGCCTGCTGCTTGGTTCCATCTTGCGATCCCTGAGCTTTATCAAGAATCCAAGGAGGGATCGTGAAAAACAGCGGCAAGAAAACAAAGGGCGAGTGTTTTTTGCTTTGATTTCATCCTTCCGTGGAAAAAGCCAGGAACTTTGTTCTTCGATTGAAAAAACAACCCATATTTCAATATAAAAAACATATATACTTTTTTAATGAAGTGATGAATTTGTATATGAATTGACGTATTTAATACTAAGTGAACAAGGCATTTTTAGGCCTGATCCACCCGCCCCAGTCTAAAATCTTACTTCAAGCTTCATAGCGCCTCCAACTCAGTGTGGATACTCAGTCTTTTCTAATGAAAGCACAATAGATCTACCTATGTTTTGGTAAGGGAAAAGAAACCGATTACAAATATATTTTTTATGAAGGTATGACCCATGCATTTCAGAGAGAATAATTTTAACCAAATTTACTAATAAAGAATAGCGGAATTAGAACAATGCACCTCAGTCAACTTTCAACATGATCAAACCTTGAGACAATTTGGATCTATCGTTAGAGTGTAAGAGTAGATTGATGTAACTATCAAACACTACCATAGACCGAGACTAAATCAACACCTATTTAGTGCAACCACCATATAAAGGTGTCTATGCACAACTCTTTAACTGCTCAAACAATTTTGGGCAATCACAAAGTTCATCTTCAACTGTCCTTGTAATTTCCTCAATATGATCTTCATCATCATTCACATATGTAATCACGTCCTCGATACGGTCTTCTTCATTGTCCACACTAGTAATCATATCATGTGATCTGTAAAATGCACTGTTATCATAGGCACTAGCTACATTCACTTTTTCCTCATGTTTATTCCAACATTTATAAATTTGATCTATTCTGTGAGAGATCAAGTGTTCTTTCAACTCCTCTGAACTAACTTGTCTTGAATAACAACAACATAAACATGGAAAAAGGATTTGAGAAGAGTCATATGCATGATCTTTTGCAAACTTGGTGAACTCTTTCACTCCATATTCATACTCTCTTTTCAAATTATTGGCATCCATCCAGTCTTTATTCATATCCATCCTATTTGATTCAGTGATATTAGTATTTAACAAAATAAATACACAAAATATTGATATAATGTAATGGTTTTCCTAATTCTATAAAAATATAAACTTAAAAGATTATGAAAAAACTACAATTCAAATGTCCTTTGAAAACTATTTAAAAATCACACTTAAAATCCCATTAAAAAAATTAACCATTTACACAAATTCCTCTTTAAAATAACATGCACTTTTTAAAATAAATCAATTAGTTCCAAACACTCTTTCACAAAACCAAAATTCCTTTTCTTAAAGCATTCAAGACAACTTCATGACCCAACAATCATAATCATTTAAAATGAGCGAAATACCTCTAATAAACATTTCAAAAAACTTGAATCATTTTAAAAGAGCCACTTAGGCATTTTCACAAAGACATAGATCCCAATATAGACACTTTATAAAAGATACATAGAAAACACCTCGATTCATCCCAAACCAATTAGTGTTGTATGATTCCATCACATTATTCCAAAGGTGGGTGTAATAATAATAATTTTTATAAGCATTTGATATTGTTCTCTCCACCATTGGATATCTCTTATCCATGCTTCCATTGTCTAGTTATATCAATTATCCTTCACCACAAGACCAGATTCCCAACGGATATGTTCTATAGTCAGTGACCACACTTGAAACCATGAAACACTTGTGTTCTAGTTTACTATAAACACTGCATTATCTCAATGATCCTTGGCTCACACCAAATCAATTGGTTGTACACCCCAAGAACAATGTATATGTCTCTCACATGAAGTATTATCGGTTCCTTACTTTATAAATACACCTAAAAAATATATAAGCATGAACCCATTACATAATCAAAAATTTATCAAGTGTTATTCCTTTCACACAAAGAATTTCCCTATGCCACTCGTCATTAGAAGAAACTATGTTACGTTCTCGATCCTTTTAAGTACATAATGTCTCAAGTCAAAATAAGAAAATAACTATGGTACTAAACTAATAGATGGTATAATTTTTCATAGTCTGTTTTCTAAAATCTTCAAAAATACTTTATAAATGACATTACAAAGACTAGTCATTCTAAAATTCTTAACTGAACTCATATTAGTAGCCTCTAGAATAAAAGTGATGGGAGTATCATTATAAGTCTCAAGAGAATTTTTTCCTCTCTGAAACTCATTCATGAGGTTAGCAATATCAAGTCCCAAAATAGTCTAGAACCTTTTAAAGAAATTTTCATAAAGAAAATCTAGGTTTGGTACCGTTGATGGATGCATTAAGCTAAATATCACGAACACTTCATAACATTGAATATCAATAGTTAATAATTCATTCATATAATTTGTTAAAATTGTAATAAAATAATAATTTTTATATTTTGATATAAAATTATGCTAAGAAGAAAATATGATTTGATAATCACTTGAATATTATCATTTCTCCCCTTCGAGGGATTCACCATAAAGTGCTTGCGGGTGGAAGGATTCATTACATGTGTTGTTATGGTTATTTGACCAGGGTGTCCAGAAAGCGTCTCATGTAGCTTTGGATAGGTAGGGATAACAAAAGATATGTTTCCCTTATAACTCAATTTATCCCTTAATAAAAATATCAATGTATTCCCCAATGAAGTAGGATTGGCATCCAAATAACATAAATTTCATGTGGTGTGCTTATTCTATTTATGTCATGTGTTTATCCTTTATTGCTCATTTTCCTCTAGGGGGGGTATTATCAAAACCATGAGGTTACTGGAACTAGAAGGTAGAGATATGATGTAGTGAATTAGTTTTAGCTTTACTTCTATGTTATGGTATATTAGGTTTGGGGATTTGTTTTAATTCAGGTACGTTCTGGAATTTCTTCCGCTATCTGCAAGTTTCGGGGGTTTAATTTATGTTTTGGGGTTTAATATTAGGATTGTTGATTTGTACCAAATCCAACTAGTGGTATCAGCTCTTTTTCTTATTCTACTATCAGTTAAAAAAAGTGGTATTAAAGCTTGGTTACATAATATATGGTGATTATTTTATCAAGACTCGATAGAAAGTCTTGGTTTCAAGACTACTCGGTTTCCTGTAGTGAAGTGGTTTTCTAAGATTTAGTGGAATTGCACTAGTAACAAAGTGGTGGTGCCATTGAAATGGGTACGGTTTGGATTGATATTCAATGGTGGAGGATTCAAACTTTGGGGGAAAATGGTATTCCTACTCTTATAGAGTTCAAAAGTTACATTGATTTTGAATTAGTAAGAAGCGAGGTGTTCAGTAGAATGAGAAACCATGAGATGAAAGCATTAGAAATTTTTTTAAAAGGTGTGTCCAAGAGAATCTAGATCCAAGAGGGAAGAAGGACATGCCTAAATGATATTGAGCATTAAAGGTGGATGTGTAGTAGAGGGAGGGATCAAGGAGTATGATTGGTCGAGGTTTTGGTGCAATAGTGGTTCTCGGTGAGAATGTATCAATGCATATAAAGTGGAGCATTTTGATACATATCTAGGGAGAGCATATTGATTCCTAGTAAGTGTGGGGATGTAATCTCAAACTACAGAGAGTGGATCAATTTCTAGCAAGTACATGTCCTAGGTCCCGCTGAGGTAACTGGGGTTCTCATGATAAATGAAATGGAGGAGATCAAAATCAATCCCAAAGTCAATCACATAAAATCTGAATGACATAAAAAAACTATTCATCTCGCCTCTAAACACCCTTCACTGAAACAACCCCTTTTTACCCATATATAACACATTCCAAAAGAAAATCAACCCACTTTATATAACCATCAAAATCCAAATATAATATAGCGAAAATATTTTCAAATCAAAAATGTTTTTTATAAAGTTCTAACGAGGCCTTTGAGAATTCATTAATAACCAAAACATGAAATTATTTTTAAGAATTTTCCAAATGATCCTTAAATATTTCACCCAAGTTTAACACATAAAATCCTTTTTTGGAGACCAAACACGATTCAAAACTTAATAAACAACTCCTTCAAATAATAAATGGATTAAATTCTAACATAAATATATCAAACATACATAATAGGGTGTCCAAAAATCATATAAGATATAATTACATATTACTAAATCAAATTAATATATAAGATTCATAAAATGATAACAAAAGAACACCAAAGTTCAATAACAATCAAATCCCCTTCAAAAACCAACCAACATGCAATTCAATTAGTGCACAAATAAGGACCACCAATTTCTTTTCAAAAACCAACCAACATGCAATTCATTTTGTGTGAAAATAAGGACCACTAATTTATTTTTAAAAACCAACCAACATGCAATTCATTTTGTGCGCAAATAAGGACCACCAATTTATTTTCAAAAGCCAACCAACATGCAATTCACTTAGTGCGCAAACAAGGACCACCAACAACCACGATTTTCATTGGGGCGTTTAGCCCGTATAATTCACAACATCACCATCAAACAAAGAGGAGGAGAAAACTCACCGCGGAGGTATTGTTCAGCGTGCAACAGAGTTGAGTTCGCAGCGAAGGAGAGGCGCGCAACGGAGGAGAGGCGTCCGACGGAGGAAAGGCGCCCGGCGGAGGAGCGGCGCACGACGGAGGTGTGGCGCGAGGCGGAGGAGAGGCACACGGTGGTCTGGTTCGCAGCGGAGGAGAGGCGCACAGTGGAGGTGCGGTTCGCGGCAGAGGGGAGGAGGAGGAAGTGCGGCGGCGGCGATCGGCTTCCGCGAGAGCTTTAGGGGTGCGTGGAAGGAGGAGGAAGTTAGAGTTTTTTATAAAACCCGGTGAACCTTTTATCAGCGCTAGCTAAAAAGCGCTGATAAAGGGATGTTTTATTAGCAGTAAAATATAAAGCACTGATAAAACATGTCTTTATCAGCACTTTTTTAGCGTCGATAAAGATAAGCATTTATCAGCGCTGACAAATGATGTCTTTATAAGCGCTAAAAATATAGCGCTCCTAAAGACATCCTTTATCAGCTCTTTTTTAGCGCTGATAAATATATATTTATATTATTATATATATATTTATAAAATTATATACATGATAAATATATATTTATATTTATAAAACTATAATTTAAATAATTATAAAATTATAAGAAATATACTTATTGTATTTATAATCTTAGAAAAATATATAATAAATATATTAATTATATATATTTATAAGATTATAGATGTATATAACTATATTTCTTCTAATTTTATAATTATTTATATGAATATATGTTTATTTATAATTATAATTATAAAAAAATATATATATATTTATTTAAATAATTGTAAAATTATAACAAATTAATATTTATAATATTTATAATTTTATTAATATTTATATTTGATATATTTCTTATAATTTTATAATTATTTAAATATATCTATTTTTATTTATAACTATAAATATAAATATTTGTATTTATTTCTCAATATTTCTATATATTTATTTAATTATATATAACATTATATATGAAAATAATAAATATATTTTTTATGAATTAATAATTATTTAAATAAATATATATTTATTTATATTTATAACTAATAAATAAATATATATTTATTTGTAATTAAAAATTATAATAAAAAAATTATTTATAGTTGTAATTATAAATATATATATATAATTAAAAAATTATAATAAATATATTTATAATTTTATAAATATATATAATTAATATATTTGTTATAATTATTTAATTATTTAAATACATCTGCATTTATTTAGAATTCTATTTATAACTATTTGTATTTATTTATAGATATTTGTATATAAATATATAGAATTAATATATTTATTATAATTTTTTAATTATTTAAATATATCTATATTTATTTAGGAATTATAATTATAAATGTTTGTATTTATTTATAAATATTTGTATATATTTATAAATATCTTTATTTAATTATATATTTATAACTTTATAATTAGTATAATAAATATATTTATTATAATTATATAATTATATATATATATATAATTATAACTATAGATAAATATATTTATAAATTTTTGTATATATTTATATATATATATATATAATTATAATATATGTATTTATTGTAATTTTATAATTATAAATATATATAGTTATAATTATAATTACAAATAAATATATTTAAATTGTATTTATATATACTTAAATTTTAATAATTGTAAATATAATAAATATATTTATTCTTTGAATATATTTAATGTAATTTTATAAGTATTGATAACATAATATAATATATATATATATATATGGGTAACATGAATTAATCATCTACACCTAGTAAAATATACATAATAAAAAACGAGTCTTGACAACCTGAATAATAAGAAGAGTGTAATGTATAAATGAGCATTCATGGTGATACATAACATATATGCACGCACGATCCATATATTAATTGAACAAATTCATTGGAAACATATATATATTTAATTATAATCTTATACTTTTTTAAAACATTATATATATATATATTTAAATTATTAAAAAAATATTAATTATAAACACATATTTTTTATTTAATATATACAAATAAACATTATTTTTGAATATAAATATAATAATTGTATATAAATTATTATTAAAAACTTTTATCAGTTTTTTTTGCGCTGATAAAGGGTAGATTTATCAGAGCTTTTAGCTAGCGCTAACAAAGCCCCCCCCCCCCCCTCTTTATCAGCGCTTTCTGCTTAACGCTAATAAAACCACGCGCTTCCCTTACCCTGTTTTGGGGTAGTTCTTATCAACAACAGTGAAATCACATCATCCAATTTTAGAGTGTATTTCTCAAACATCAATGTGGTGATGAGATTATCATGTGAATTTGGCAATGAATCCAAGATAGGCAAAGTTTTATCTTCTTCCATTTCAACAGGTATCGCATTACCTGTATCACCAATCTTGACTGCCACTGAAGACAACTTTGTCAAAAGTTTAGTGAACTCGTTTGGATGGTTACATAAATCTCCATTTTCTTACGAAAAAATTATGAGAAACTCGACAAAATATGGAAGAGATATAAAACAAAATAAATAAATCAACACGCAAGATTTTTAACATGGAAAACCTTTAGAATTAAAAAAACCACGGGACAACTCCGAAAATTCTATTATAAATTAGAGTACAAAATCCAAATAAATGTCCAAACTTGAATTATAATGACAACATATAAAAATCTGTGTGAAAAACACACCCCGATGTGTCTCTGTGTTCGCTCTCAAAATGGCTTGCTGACAAACATCACCCTTTCGCGACAAAATACCATGCTCGAAGATCCATATATGACCAATGTCGCCCTTCTGTGATAAAACACCACTACCGCGAAGATATTGATCCATACTGCGTCATCATCGACATGCTGGTGCCATGCATCTTCGACGACTTCTCCTTAATATGTCAATCAAGGCATCCAAGTCTTGCGTTGATGGCATGCTTGCTCCTTGAAGTCTATATCTCAAGGTTGCTCGCCACCAAATGCAATTGTTTGATTCCTAGCACATCGGTCTTGTTTCGCACATGTTCCTTGTTAACGTGTCGCATATGCTACCCCAAATGTGGTATCTCACCGTCAACACTTCGCGCATCATCGTCAACGGCTCTCGCATTCTACAGCAAACACAGTAGTTCTTCCTACTCTCAGTGAACTACATCTTGATCAACTGTCAAACATCACTTCACGAGTAGAATTTTTCACATGTCATCATACCAAAATATGTTACGACATTCTTTTATAGACACCAAGTTCATATATCGTATTAATGCAGTCAATATTCTCATTTTTTTCATTTATTGCTATGAATATCTTTCCATTAATTTTGATAGAAACCATTCTGTTAATGTTGAATAAATTTATACATTAATTAATTTATCTCTCTCCAATAAATGTACTGAATCCCAACTAATCTTCTAGTTGTTTTTAGCATGTTAGTTTTAGATATCCTCTTTTTTCAAAATTTCATGGTGCAACCTACTTCAGATCGAGATGAGCATGGTTTGAAAAAAAAAATACTAATACGTTAATAATTAATCAGTTTTATGTGATCAAATTATTATAATTAAAATATTATAAACTACAAAATTAATTTAACTCCCACTAAACAGCCGAACGCCAGGATTTGAACGGCCCATAAAAATTGGGTAATGCTTTTATTTGTTGTAATTGTTTTTTTAAATTAAAATATCAATGATTGGTTAGTATTTTAAAATAAATTTAAATTTCACCACAAAAAAAAGCTAAATGTATGGGGTTATTATAATTGCATATAAATAAGAAATATAAATAAAGAGAGGTGGTATGACGTGGCGATATGAGACCACGTGATCACATGCGAACCGGTCTGCAAAAGTGCAGTTCATCGGGTAAAATGAGGGCAAAAATTTAGCAAAAATTGTACTTTCATTCTCCTTTAAGCGTTTAATTATAAAAACATAATATTTTAACAAAACTCATATTAATTATGAATTAATGTTAAATTAAAAATATAGATTTTTTTTAATAAATAAATCTTTTAGGCTCATTTATCAAAAGATCAAATATAATCGTTTTTTAATTTTTAATATACTAGCATTATTTATGAGATTTGATATGATTTTGAACTTGCATTATTTCAAAAAAATAGATTTCTGTTTTTTCTTTTAAATTTGTTTATTGAGAAATGGTTTGTTGTGCCAAGCGTTTTGGCATAACTTTTTTTGATGTATTTTTATTTATATAATTTTTTGGAGTTTTGTTGTTTCATTTCTCGATGGTTTATTTGTTTTATGTATTTTTTATTTTTTTATTACTTTCTAAAATTAGGTTTGCCAAAATTTACATGATGTTGATTATTTTTTATTCTCAACTTTTTCTTTGTTTTGATTTTTCATATAAAGATTATTTTCTTAAACCAAACACATGGCAACTACATCATTTTTAAGATAGATAACATAATATTAATACATTATAGGATCAACATGTTTAGTATCTTGGGCAAATTATGTTCATACATCACTTACACTTAATAAAACATAAACATTATTTAAATCCTTCTTCTTTATCCTCCTAAAAGCTATCACCATCTCCTCAACACATGTAATCATATGAGGATATACATCAATGAAATGGATCACCTAATAGCCCAGTAAAGGAAGGAATGACATGCGAATAATTATGAACGTGAATTAATAGTATATGAGTGATCATAATCATAATCATCATCATCATCATATCATAAGAATATGATCATCATTATAATCATAAGAGAAACATTTTATGAAGGCATGAGATGTAGCATATGCATAATAACGAAACATCATAATATAGTGCTCAAATATCACACATAGTTGTGAACAAAACTAACATCATGTTCACGCATAACATATGCACATAAATCGTAACATCAAATTTGTGAACAAAGTTAACATAATGTTCACGCATAATATACATAATCTCATGGGATATATCACATTACCCAAGACATTGCAATACTATATAATTTCGGACCCACCCATCACATCATAAAAATGTTCAAAATCATGCATGCCACATGGAAAAGGAAACATATAACAATCATAGTAAAGAAATAAACTCATGGAGATAAATGAGTTTCATAAAGGTTTTGTAAAGCATACTTTCATGAGTATCCTTTGCGGTTCCAAATGAATAAGAGAAATCATATTTTTTGCGTAAAACATATCATTCTTGAGTGGAAAATAAACAACTCCAGAGGAGCCAATGATCTGCTTTGGAAAATAATGTCTCCTTGAGAAATATTTGTATTTGGATTAAAAATCATTTCGACAATATATAAACATGTATATCCCCAAAAAGAGAAGGAAAAGAACAGTGAAAGAACATTTTATGGACATTGGAGGAACATCCATACTGATAATAATGTGAGAGGAGATAACTAAAAAGGAGTTGAGTTCGAGAATTATATTACCTTAAATCCCATTATATTTCATCTCGTTTACACCCCCCCGCATAATGAACTTATGTTTGTTAATACATGTAACAAGAAGTGAATTATATTCATTTATGTCACTATTGACCCATTATAATTATTGAATTCTATTTTATAATACTCTTTGTTAAACGTGATTTGTTTTGATGTAATGTTTTCATTAAATTATAACGTCTTGTTTCAATTTCGCTATTTTTATTCAAGGTCGTTTATACATAAGTAAAATTAATTCAAGAAGCTTAAAATACATGTAACTAGTACCCCGCCCGTGCATACGCACGATGCTCTATAAATGAACCGTTATTTTCAAAATTCAATAATAGATTTAAAACTTAAGAATGTATACAAATTAATGTTATGTTAAAATGAGAAAGTAAAGACAAGGAATGTTGGAATACCTATAGTTTCTCATACGGTAGTAGTAAAATAACATACAGTTTAAATTATAGAAAATAAGAATGAAATACCATACATGAAAATTGGAATGCTAAATGTAAATAAATGAGACATACATAACAGTAGGTAGAGACATAAGAAAGCCAATGGAAAAAAAACTGTGAGAAATGAAATAGCAACAACAAATATTTGATAGTTTTCTGTGTGCGGATACGACATACAAAAGTTTGGAAACTCATGTTACTAAATGCGTAGCAGATCTGTGAGTTTTTGCTAAAGTGAAGCCCCACACCTAAACGCCGGCTTCCCATTATAGTCCACCTTTGTAGTAGAAAAAAAAAATGAAAAATCAGAAAATTGGAAATCAGTTTTACTGGAAACAAACATGACAAATCAGAAAATGACATATCTATTTTACAGTGTATGTACACTATAATATGAGTAGAGAAAAAAAAGTTACCATAATCGATAATGAGGATGAAATCACCCTTGAAGTGTTGTACTTCATAAACCATATCTATTAACACATACACAACATGCTACAATATGGTTTTTCATTATGCAAATAATTGTTGGAGTGGGGTGCAGTAACAGGGACATAAAAAATAACTTACAATGAAAAAAATCATTATAGATGAGGGATTTCATGTCACATACCTGATTATGTAGCAGAAGAAAAAAAAATTAAATGAGAATTAATAAAAAAATATCAGGAGAAATAAGAAACAATATATGACATGGTGTCATGAAAATATAAGCCAGTCAAGATATGAAAACAACATGAAAAAAATCATTTTAGTTTTAGTCACAATATTGTCATGAAAATATAAACAAGTCATGTTAAAAGATATATACCCAAGTAGAAAAAATATTTGTCGTTGTGGAAACTAAGTTGAAATATTTACAGATGTTTTTTCACCCATTCTCATCCCTGGATTCCACAACTATGTTATTCTGTCATCGTCACAGTGGAGTGCACACAGATGCCCATTACCTCAAATGGATGTTGCCCCCTACCTGTGGCTTGCACACCAAATAAAATAACAGTTCAATTTATTATTTTTTGTATCCAACATATATTTCATGAACATTGACGTACATGTATAGAAATTATATAATTGAATATATAAATATATATCGTACATTGTCTAATAGAGATATCAGTGTTGTATCCTTATGTTTATCGACTGATAAAAAACCTATATAATTTTAAAATACTATTCCTTATAATATTATTCTTGATTTTAAATTCTATTATAATGGAAAATCAATGTTTTTCATCTTTATTCCACATTAATGAAAAACATATTTGTTATTCTCTTTACCTAGTAATGTTTTTGAGTGATTTATTATTTTATTATAATCTTACAATTTTTTATACTACACAATTAATTCAACCATACATTTTTTCATTTCATATGTACTGGTAATATGAAAATCTAACAGGACGCATATGGCTTTCACAGGGATCACAATGAAAAATAAGTGAGAAGAAATTACTTACTAGTATGTGTACTTATATAACTTATTTGTTATTTAATGAAATAATTTCCATGAAAATAATTATAATTTTTCTTATATTGATATTCTTATTTCAAAAGAACCATGTCATCACGAAACAATGATGTTTTTATTGTGTTAGTTATGTTTTATGATTTGTTTATGATATTATAATGACCAAAATAATGACTAAGTTCTAAAAGGTTAACATTATTACAAATCATATAGTTTAAAACTATACATTTTATTATTAATGTTATAATATTTTTGTATATCATTTTAGTGACACTTCAAAACATTCAATAAATGCTGCAAACCATCTTCATGGATTATTTAAAGAATAATTTTCCAATATGATTAATATATAGATACATAGATTAAATTTTATTATAAATGTTTTTTAAATGTAAATAATGTCACTAATGGAAATGGGGCTTTTCCCAATAGTTTTGAACTGTTGAGAAAGGCTCCAGAACCGTTGGTATAACATATACCAATGGTTCTACAAACCGTGGGGAAGTAAGCCGTTGGAAAAACCTATCCCAACGGTTTACAAAGAACCTTTGGTATATTCTAGTAAAATTAACCTATGCCAACGGTTTGGTTAAACCGTTGGCATAAGTTTTACCAACGGTTTACACCAAACCATTGGTAAAGCTAATGAAAATTCAGTCTTCCCCAACGGTTCTAAACCGTTGGGAAAGGTTTTTACCAAATGTTCTCTTTGAACCGTTGGTAAAAAAAAATCCCTAGAATCCTTTCCCAACGGTTTGTAAACCGTTGGGAAAGGGTTATTATAAGGCTATGCCAACGGTTTGAAACCGTTGGCCTAGGCTATGCTGTGCAAATTGCACAGCAGCCTGCAATTTGCACAGCAACCTCTAATTTTGCACAGCAGCCTCCATTCCATTCTGCTACCCGCAATAACAAACTAATAAATACATATAGAGAACAAATTCATACACATTTAACATATAATGCATTCTTGAACTATACACATCCAGAATTAATTCAAAATTCATAACGTAATTATAAACATACATAATTGATTTAGAATTCAATTTAAAATTTAGATGACAATTGTATGTAGAATCTGGAATTCAATTCATAATTAAATACATACATAATTTAATTATCAATTATCAATAAAATACATGAAAAACTGAATAAGTATCAACAGAATCCGAGTACGTTTGTTCGTATTTTCGTATACCAGTTGTTTTTACTAAAAATGATGTCCATTTTAAACGAAATACATACACTTGGAGTGATACCGGCCACATCATGGATCAAACTGAGGCAGGGTTGACTTGTACACGTTACATATGACCCATGGATCGTTGTCCTAAAGTATCAACATATTCTGAAAGCATTTGGTCAGTTTTCCGTATGCCAGTTATTGTTTTCACTTAAAATGTTGTTCATTTAAAAAAAACGAGACACTTTGAGTGGTTCCTCCCACACCAGGCCTTGTATTGAGGCGGGATTGACTTGTACACGTCACATATAACCCAAGGATCGTTGTCCTAAAGTTTCAACGGAATTAGAATGCATTTGGTCGGTTTTCCGTATGTCATTTATTGTCTTCACTTAAAATGAAATCTATTTTAAATGAAAGAGATACAATTTGAGTGGTTCCGGCCACACCATGCCTCAAATTGAGGCGGGGTTGACTTTTACATGTCACAAATGACCCATGGATCATTGTGCTAAAGGTTCGACAAAATCCGAATGCGTTTGGTTGGTTTTTCGTATGTCAGTTGTTGTTTTCACTTAAAATGAAGTCCATTTTAAACTAAAGAGAGACACTTTGAGTGGTTCCAGACACACCATGCCTCGGATTGAGGTGGGGTTGACTCGTACACGTCATATATTACCCATGGATCGTTGTGCTAAAGTATCAACACAATCAGAATCCGTTTGGTCGGTTTTCCGTATGTACTTAAAATGTTGTCCATTTTAAACAAAAGAGAGACACTTAGAGTGATCCCAGACACACTGCGACTCAGATTGAGGCGCGGTTGACTCGTACACGTCACATATGACCCATGGATCGTTGTACTAAAGTTTCAATAGAATCCAAATGCGTTTGGTCAGTTTACCGTATGTCAGTTGTTGTTTTCAATTAAAATGAAGTCCATTTTAAACTATAGAGAGACACTTCGAGTGGTGCTGGCCACTCCGCGCCTTGGATTGAGGATGGGTTGAAATGTACACGTCACATAGAACCCATGGATCGTTTTCCTAAAGTTTCAACTGAATCCGAATTCGTTTAGTCAGTTTTCCGTATGTCAGTTGTTGTTTTCATTTAAAATGTTGTCTATTTCAAATAAACCTGAGACACTTTGAGTGGTGCCGGCCACACCTGGACTCAGATTGAGGCATGGTTGACTTGTACACGTCAAAAATGACTCATGGAAAGTTTTCCTAAAGTTTCAATAGAATATGAATGCGTTTGGTTGGGTTTCCGTATGTCAGTTGTTGTTTTCAATTAAAATGAAGTCCATTTTAAACTATAGAGAGACACTTCGAGTGGTGCTGGCCACTCCGCGCCTCGGATTGAGGCTGGGCTGACTCGTACACGTCACAAATGACCCAAAGATCATTTTCCTAAAGTATCAACACACTTCGAATGCATTTGGTCGATTTTCTGTATGTAAGTTGTACTTTTCACTTAAAATGTTATTCATTTCAAACAAAAGTGAGACACTTTAAATGGTGTCAACCACACCGCACCTCAGATTGAGGCGGGGTTGACTCGTACACGTAAAAAATGACCCATGGATCGTTTTCCTAAAGGTTCAACAGAATACGAATGCGTTTGGTCGGTTTTCCGTATGTCAGTTGTTGTTTTCACTTAAAATGAAGTCCATTTTAAACTAAAGAGAGACACTTTGAGTGGAGACGGCCACACCACACCTTGGATTGAGGCCGGGTTGACTCGTGCACGTCATATATTACCCATGGATCGTTGTGCTAAAGTATCAACACAATCAAAATCTGTTTGGTCGGTTTTCCGTATGTACTTAAAATGTTGTCCATTTTAAACAAAAGAGAGGCACTTAGAGTGATCTCGGCCACAATGTGACTCAGATTGAGGTGTGGTTGACTCGTACATGTCACATATGACCCATGGATCGTTGTCCTAAAGTTTCAACAGAATTCGGAATTCAATTCATAATTTGATCGGTTTTTTGTATACCATATGTTTTTACTAGAAATGATGTCCTTTTTAAACAAAATACATACTCCTGGAGTGATACCGGCCACACCATGCCTCAGATTAAGGTGAGGTTAACTCATACACGTCACAAATGACCCATGTATCATTTTCTTAAAGTATCAACATATTCTGAAATCGTTTGGTCGGTTTTCCGTATGTCAGTTGTTGTTTTCACTTAAAATGAAGTGCTTTTTAAATAAAAGAGAGATACTTTGAGTGGTGCTGGCCACACCGCGCCTCAGATTGAGGCGGGGTTGACTCATACACATCACAAATTACCCATGGATTGTTGTACTAAAATATCAACACAATCAAAATTCTTTTGACCGGTTTTCCGTATGTACTTAAAATGTTGTCCATTTTAAACATAAGAGAGACACTTTGGGTGGTCTCGGCCACACCGTGACTTGGATTAAGGCACAATTGACTTGTACATGTAACATATGACCCATAGATCGTTTTCCTAAAATTTCAACAGATTCTGAATGCGTTTGGTCAGTTTTTCATATGCCAGCTGTTCTTTTCACTTATAATCCTGTCCATTTTAAACAAAAGAGACACAATTAGAGTGGTACCAGTCACACCGCATCTCAGATTTAGACGGGGTTGAATCGTACATGTCTCAAATGACCCATGGATCATTGTATTAAAGTATCAACACAATCCGAATGCGTTTGGTCGGTTTTCCGTATGCCAGTTGATGTTTTCACTTAAAATTATGTCCTTTTGAAACAAAAAACAGACACTTTGAGTGGTGCCAGCCACACCGCGTCTCAGATTGAGGCAGGGTTGATTCGTACACGTCACATATGACCCATGGATCGTTGTGATAAAGTATCAACACAATCAGAATCCATTTGGTCAGTTTTCCATATGTACTTAAAATGTTGTCCATTTTTAAAAAAAGAGAGACACTTAGAGTGATCCCGGACACACCGCGACTCGGATTGAGCCCGGGTTGGATCGTACACGTCACATATGACCCATGGATCGTTTTGATAAATTATAAATAGATTCCGAATGTGTTTGGTCGGTTTTTCGTATGCCAATTGTTCTTTTCACTTATAATCCTGTCCATTTTAAACAAAAGAGACACAATTAGAGTGGTAACAGCCACACCGCGTCTCAGATTTAGACAGGGTTGACTCGTACACGTCTCAAATGACCCATGGATCATTGTCCTAAAGTATCAACACAATCCGAATGCGTTTGGTCGGTTTTCTGTATTCCAGTTAATGTTTTCACTTAAAATGATGTCCCTTTGAAACAAAAGACAGACACTTTGAGTGGTTCCGGCCACACCACGTCTCAGATTGAGGTGATGTTGATTTTTACACGTCACATATGACCCATGGATCGTTGTGATAAAGTATCAACACAATCAGAATCCGTTTGGTTAGTTTTCTGTATAGACTTAAAATGTTGTCCATTTTAAACAAAAGAGAGGCACTTAGAGTGATCCCGACCACACCGTGCCTCAAATTGAGGCGGGGTTGACTCATACACATTACATATGACACATGGATCGTTCTCCTAAAGCATCAACACATTTCGAATGCGTTTGGTCAGTTTTTCGTATGTCAGTTGTTGTTTTCACTTAAAATGATGTACATTTTAAACAAAAGAGAGAAACTATGAATGGTGTCGGCCAAAACACACCTCATATTGAGGCGGGGTTGACTCATACATGTCACATATGACCCATGGATCGTTTTGCTAAAGTATCGACATAATCAGAATCCGTTTGGTCGCTTTTCCGTATGCTAGTTGTTGTTTTCACTTAAAATGAAGTCCATTTTAAACAAAAGAGAGACACTTTGAGTAGTGTCGGCCAAACCGAGCCTCAGATTGATTCTAGGTTGACTTGTACACGTCACATATGACCCATGGATCATTCTCTTAAAGTTTCAATGGAAACAGAATGCGTTTGGTTAGTTTTCCATATATACTTAAAATGTTGTCCATTTTAAACAAAAGAGAGACACTTAGAGTGATCCCGGCCACACCGCGACTCGGATTGAGCCCAGGTTGGCTCATACACGTCACATATTACCCATGGATCTTTGTGATAAATTATCAACATAATCTGAATGCGTTTGGTCAGTTTTCCATATGCCAGTTGTTCTTTTCACTTATAATCATGTCCTTTTTTAAGCAAAAGAGACACAGTTAGAGTGGTACCAGCCACGCCACTTCTCGAATTTAGACGGGGTTGAATCGTACATGTATCAAATAAACCATGGATTATTGTACTAAAATATCAACACAATCTGAATGCGTTTGGTTGGTTTTCCGTATGCCAGTTGATGTTTTCACTTAAAATGATGTCCTTTTGAAATAAAAGATAGACACTTTGAGTGGTGCCAGCCACACCGTATCTCAGATTGAGGCGGGGTTGAATTGTACACATCACATATGACCCATGGATCATTGTTCTAAATTATCAACATAATCAGAATCCGTTTGGTCAGTTTTCCGTATGTACTTAAAATGTTGTCCATTTTAAACAAAAGAGAGACACTTAGAGTGATCCCGGCCACACCGTGTCTCGGATTGAGGCGGGGTTGACTCTTACACCTCACATATTACCCATGGATAGTTCTCCTAAAGCATCAACAAATTTCAAATGAGTTTGGTCAATTTTTTGTATGTCAGTTGTTGTTTTCACTTAAAATGATGTACATTTTAAACAAAAGAGAGACACTATGAATGGTGTCGGCCACACCGCGCCTTAGATTGAGGCAGTGTTGACTAGTACACATCACTTATGACCCATGGATTGTTGTTCTAATGTATCTACACAATCAGAATCCATTTGTTCAGTTTTCCATATGCTAGTTGTTGTTTTCACTTAAAATGAAGTCCATTTTAAACAAAAGAGAGACACTATGAGTGGTGTCAGCCACACCGCACCTCAGATTGAGCCCAGGTTGGCTCGTACACGTCACATATGACCCATGGATCGTTGTGATAAATTATGTTAGTTGTTTATTCACATTATTCAAATACACTATTTGAAACATTTCAGAGCTAACAATGCCATGCCCAATGAATACATCCCTTTTATAACATACAAAGAATCTATGATATTGATTAGATGTGTAAATGTGATTTAAATTGATTATCATGATGAAAATAAATAAAATATATATTATAGATTTTCTAGTAGTAAATGAAATCAAGGAGGGTGGGGGGGCTGTCCGGGGGGCTGTCCGGTGGGTGTCTGGGGGGCTGTCCGGGGACTAAGGAGGAGGGTGGGGGGGCTGTGCGGGGGGCTGTCCGGGGACCAAGGTGGAGGGTGGGGGGGGGGGGGCTGTGCGGGGGGCTATCCGGGGGATGTTTGGGGGGTTGTCTGGGGTCCAAGGAGGAGGGTGGGGGGGGGCTGTCTGGGGGGCTGTCAGGGGGGCTGTCTGGGGGGATGTCCAGGGTTCAGGGAGGAGGGTGAGGGGGCTGTCCGGGGGGCTGTCCGGGGGGTGTCTGGGGGGATATTCGGGGACCAGGGAGGATGGTGGGGGGCTGTCCGGGGGGCTGTTTGGGGTCCAAGGAGGATGGTGGGGGGTTTTCCAGGGTCCAGGAAGGAGGGGGGATGTCCAGGGAGTTCCCAAACACACAACCACTAAAAGACAACAACATCCATAAAAACAGACAATATATAAAAATAACTCAACTCCAATACTATACTACGGGTCTAGATAAAACCAAAAACTAGAATAGATTAAACATCAAATCTCAGTAATATTAGTCAAAAATTTAACAGATCAATTTTTCCCACATCACCATCACCATCATCACCATCATCATCACCCTCATCCTCATCCCCATCATCGTCCTCTCCCTCCTCAGCGCCCTCCTCCTCGCCCTCTCCCTCCTCGTGCACCCTCACCATCAGGAAAATTAAATCGAAGCTGACATCAAAATATTAATTCATATAAATACAAAAATAATTCATGGCATTAAATACAACAGATTTTTTACCCATATCTCTTCCCAAGCTCTATCCTTGACCTCATGTGGCAAATGTCTCCACGACAGCGGGATGACGAGAATGATGTCAAAGTATTTGGAAAGCGTCTCCAAAACACTCCGACATTGCTTCCTTGTTTTCTCAACCATTTGGTTGTCTTCATTGTAATCCACCATAACCTGTGTGCAGCGGTTCCACACCGAACACATGCGTGTACGTCCCTGCCCCTGCCTCCTGTCAGTAGATATATATGTCATGAAAGAAAAACAAATATTTTATCAAAACATGTTATAATGAAAATAAATATTGCTATAAAAATTTGTTAGGGTTCTAAAAATATACCTACGCCAGTCTGATCGCTGAGCGCCGCTGGATCAAAAGAAACTGATGGAACACCCTGTGGTGGAACAGGAGTCGAAGACGATGAAATATAGAAGCTTAGAGAGACAGAAGTATAAGGAAAAGAAGATGGGACAACTGTATGACTGAATTCCGATGGGGGAGTGGGAATCATCATGGGATGTGAAAATGATGGGCGAGAAGATGCAAAAGGTGGCGAAAACATGGGAGGCCTAAATATCCCGTGTGTCCCTAACGACACACTGGGATCAGAATGTGGGAAGGATGACATGTCAGTGGGAGGGGTAGGGTCTAGTCGGGTACGCGTAGCTGCTCGTCCACCTCTGGTACGAACCCTCATAGTACCACCGGCCTGAGTACATGGACCGGTACTAGGCTCCTCGTCGAATAACTATCGACGTATAGGTGGATCCTACAAAAATGTTTACAAAAAAAATTAATCACATGATATTATATATTCTTTAAATATATATATTTGAAATAAAGTACTCACTGCAGGCACTAATGGTGGAATGCCCAACTCCACCATTCGACGATTGTTCTCCATTTTTTTTCCTTCGTCTTTCTTCAATTGGCTGCATTTACTGCTTTTGAAAATAAATATATAATTAATTAGAAAAAGGAAACTAATGTGTAACCCAAAAAACTAAATATATGAGGGAATAAGGGGATTCATTGGTAATTTAGCTATCAATTGTTTTAGAAGATCTTGAATGGATTTAATAAATCATACAAGTTGTAATGTTCACCAAGTTAGAAATATTGTTTGACTAGGTTTGAATACAGTTCAATTCCAAATTAGAAAAATGCAATTCAAATAAAACTGCAACCAATAAACATTGAAAATTTCCATAACGGTCAAGTCATCTAAAACATATTTGTGATCAATACTAAATCAATTTGAATATTACCAACCTTAACAACCCAACTCGAGGTAAAACAAAAGAATTGAGAACATGAATGAATGATTCTATATATTTTCAACCACAACTTCAGGTTCACAATCAACTCTGAAAATTAAGATATTGGAGTAATCAAAAGAAATATATGGATTGGTTCCAATGGCACTAGGGACTGTGTCAATTCCATCATCACCATCATCAAAAATATTTCTTGGAATTACTTCAACTATGACACCAAATTCAGGTCGAAGTTGGTCTTTAACATAAAAAACTTGTTTAGCCATTGATGCCAACACATATGGTTCTTCGGTAGCAAGAGTGCGAGTCATATTAATTACTCAAAATCCAAAATCATCAATAAATGTGCCATGTCTCGTCATCGAATCAAACCAATGGCATTTCATCATTGTGACTCGTCCATGAGAGTAATAATCCAATATTATTATTTTCTCAATGACTCCATAATAACCCACATTTTCAAATCACGGTCTACTATCTGATGCACTAGAATAACAATATGTTGTGGTAGTAACCATAACACAATCATGTTTTGTTCTCATGTTCTTTGCTCATTCAGTGACAATAAATTTGTACCCATTGATAACAATTGATTTACAATCACGAACCACGGTATTAGGACCAAAAGCCAAAGCTCTTATTTCCTCAGAGACATAGTCAGCAGACAAACTCAATACCTGCAATATAAATGACTGTTAAACTTAATTAAATATTGATATAATTATTTTAAACAGTAATATTTTTACCTTCAATTTTAACCAAGCAGAAAACTCTTTGCTATGCAAAGTCTCTCTCCTTCTCAAATATAAAGAACGATGATTCCTATTTATCATTGTTTTATGTTCCATGTAGATAAAAAATATGAATAGTTTAACAAATATATATGTAAGATATACCTATTTAATTTAGTTACCTGATATAGTCATCGAACAAATCACATTTGAACAAAAATTTGCGATGTACCATCTCCCGCTCTTCATGGCTTAATGTCTTCAATGTATATGATCTAGGAATTCCCCCTATTTAAGGAAGTGATGGAAAAATGGGTTCAATTTGATCATACTGTTCTTCTTCATTTCTCATTGGTCTGTTCATTCTTGTAGTAAGATCAGACAAATACATCGATTAGAAATCCATACATTCTTGAGCCAAGTAACCGTTCACGATAGAACCTTCGGGATGATTCCTATTTCGGACATAAGACTTTAATGTGTACATATTTATTTCAGTTGGATACATCCAATAAAAAGAAACAGGTCCTCTGAGAAGTATTTCAGTGGGAATATGGACAGTCAGATGTAACATGCATGTGAAAAATGATGGAGGAAATACTTTCTCCAACTCACACAAAATTAATGGGGCATCTGTCAACATTTTTTGCAAGAAAGACTTGGGAAAAATTCTTAGCACAAAGATCTCTAAACAAATGGCACAACCAAATAATAGTCACCCTTACATTATTGGAAAAAAGATGACGGATTTCTATTGGAAGCAACTTATGCAGTAGAACGTGATAATCACGAGTCTTCAAATATTTTAGCTTCAACTCTCTTATATTGACCCTTTTAGATATGTTTCTTGAATAGCCATCAAGAACTCTAATAGTCTCTAATACTTACATAAATTGTTTTTTTTCATAGGTGTCATCACATAAGAAGCACATGGAAGTTGCCATTTATTTTCACTGATACACACAGGATGCAATTCTGGTCTAATGCCCCAATCCACCAAGTCACGCCGAGATCATAAATCATCTTTTGTCTTCCCCTTGACATTTAGAAGAACCGAAAGCAACATTTCACATATATTCTTTTCAATATGCATTACGTCTAAGAAATGACGTAACAAATTGGTTGACCAATAAGGCAAATAAAAAAAGATACTCCTTTTCCTCCAATTTTAATAGGTTTCAGTGGAAACATTCTTTCTCTTTACAGATTTCATTTGACCCTTCCTAAATGAAAAACTGAAATCTTTCAATTCATTAAGAACATCAGTTCCAGACATACGATGAGGTGGAGCATTGGTCTCTATGATATTATCAAATCTTTGATGATTCGTTCTATATGGATGATCATTTGGAAAGAATCGTCAATGTCCTATAAAACTGAAACTACAACGATGTTTCAGTCTTCTGGATTGTGTATTCTTCATACAAACTGGGCATGAAAGTTTTCCCTTCGTGCTCCATCCAGACATCATTGAATAAGCCGGAAAATCATTGATCTTCCACATAAGTGCAGCACGCATCTGAAATATGTCTTTCAAACATGCATCGTATGTGTGCACACCCACATCCCAAAGAAGTTTCAACTCTTTTATTAAAGGTTTCATGTATACATCAATATCAATGCCGGGATAAGAAGGACCAGATATGAGTATAATCATGAAAGTGAAAGGTTTTTTCATACACAACCATGGGGGAAGATTATAAATGTGTATAAAAACTAGCTATGTGCTGTGCGAAGTAAGCATCTGCCCAAACGGATTAAAACCGTCGCATGAAAGACGCAACCTCACATTATGCACATCAGCTGCAAAATAAGGATGTCGAGCATCAAATCTCTTCCATGCAAATACATCTATAGGATGAACCAACTCATCATTAGTCTTCTTTCTCTCGGTATCATGCCATCTCATTTTTATTGATATGTCATCAGACATAAAAAGATTCTGAAGTCTGGGGATCAATGGAAAGTGCCACGTTACTTTCTGTGGAATGCGGGATGGTGTTCCATCAGATTTTGACTTCCAGCGGGATGTGCCACATTTTATACAATCATTTCATTCAGCGGTTTCCTCCCAGAATAAAATGCATTCTTTCGAGCAAGCATGAATTTTTTTTCTTGAAAATCCAAGTTCTTCAACTAACTTCCATGACATATAGTGGTTTGAGGGAATATCTGCATCATCTGGAAGTAAATCCTTCAAGAGGGTAAGAATGTAATCGATTGCTATATTAGAAATCCCATATATAGTTTTCCCATGAAACAATCAGATTAAAAATTCCAGCTTTTTCATTTTATCGCATTGTCGATATACTGGAGTCGTGGAAGCATCATTCAATTTTTTTCACCATATCAATATCATCATTTTCACTAGAAGCATCACCTGTCCTCATATCGAAGTCTTCTTGAGTTGAAATCCATTCTTTTTCATGATGACGAATAAACGGAAACCGACCATCTAACAAATTCTCCATTCCAGTCCTTTCATTTCGATCATCACCAATTTGAGATTTCATTTTCTCCCCATTATGATACCACACAAAGTAGTTTGCTTGAAAACCATTTTTGGTTATGTGGTAGCTGACTTCTTCATGGCTCAACCAAGGTCTACCAACACAATTGGAACATGGGCAGTGTATGCGACCACTATCTGAAGCATTGTGAAATGAAAAATCTATAAATCTCTCCAAATTGTTTTGAAAATCGCTTGAGATCCAATCAGTTTCATACATACAACTTCTTTCCATTCTGTAAAAAGAATTTATATAAGTCATTTTGTCATAAATAATTCAATAGGATTGAACTTTAATAGAAAATAAATTTAAGTAAACTATGAAGTAAGAAGTTTCTAGTCGATGTAGTGAACTATTAAAATAATGTAAAGAACAAGTACTCATAAATTAAATTAAAATTTATTTATATTTATTTTCATTAGGTCTATAATAGGCACATGCGTCAGGTCCCATAATGTGTTATAGGCATCCGAAATCATTCACTCATGTTCAATAACTCATTATTGGCACCTCTATAGCCATACCTTTCATTACCCAATTACTTCCCCAAGTCAAGCGCACCCCATGGGTGAATAAATTTTAGGCTTCTACACTAATAGGTTGTTCATGGCTTGTAAAAAGATTTAATTTCATTAAGTATAGACAAAAACATTTATTTTTAAATTTGAAATTAATAATAAAGTATGTAAATGATAACAACATTACTGAATTAAACTTGTGACTTATCTAACATTTTTATGGATGTCTGCACATGCCAGCATGAGGGTGAAAAGCACCCCACCCTCATAAAAGTGAGTATTGGACAATAAGAACACATAATATAAAACGTACAATGAGAACCATATTTAATTGACCCTAAAGTTATATTAGTACAATCATCTTGGGGGAAATGGAATATATGATCCGGGTTAACTGATGAATTCAAAAGATCGTATTCCATATGTTGGACACTATCTAAGGTAAGAAATCATGTGAGTATGGGTTTACATCATTCAATTTCTTACATGCTAGTTATAATGAAGGCTTAAATTAATGACTTGAGTTCACTGATACCATGTCAACCGCTATACACACCATTTGAACCCTTATACACATCATATGAACCCTTATACCATATCATCATTATTACAACCATTAATAACAACTTATTAAACAACATCACTTGTTAAAGATAATAAAATTGAACATAAATCAATAATAATATTGGATATATAAAGTAAAATGAAGTCATACTATCTTACATCCTAAATGACCACCCACAACCATGATTAATGACCACAAAGCTCCCCTTTCGGACAAATCAAAAGTGAAAACAAAAACACATAGTTGCAGAAAACAACTTCATTTGTGTGAAGAATAATAATCTCATGGTCCTCATGATATTTGAACCACACAGTCATGATTTTCGATATGAAATTGTATCCATGAAACCATATGAGAAACACGATTCAATACATGCATTTTTATGATTTTCCCAAGAATTTTGAGGAACTCCAAATCAGTGAAAATGATCATTGTGTTTTAAAAAGGTGATTGAATAACACATGTATGATGTCAAAGGAAGAATGATTAATGGTTATATTAGAAAAACTAATATTCACTAATATTACGAATTTGACATTCTGTGAATTAGTTTCATGAAGAAGGAATAAGTACTAATTAGGTTCCACATACTATTTTTCAAAGTTCAAGAAGATACTCCATATGTTCTATTGTGCAAAGGATAAGTGAACAGTGTGTCATTTTATATATATATATATATATTTTGATAGAAACATGATACTTACTTGTTATGTAACACAAATAGTGTACAAAAATTAAGATGAACTAGATCTTCATGTTTGACATGATCTTAATGAAAGGAGTGATTTTCCTAAAATAATATCAATAAATATTACAAATAATTTCTTATGAGTTCATATACATGAAACTGTAATATTTGAAGCATTGAGATTAAAAAAACTATGAATATTTAAAATTAGAACACAATAAAGAGACACCATGCCCTTATAAATGTAAATGTGTAATAAAAACATTAATTGGACATACACCGATGTAGTGATTTGAGTACACAATTCGTGGAGTAGTGAATCATAAAATTTTACAAAAACCCTAAAAATTGGGAATAAAAAAATCCTTGAGAATAGAAGGATATGATTGATAAGAGGTGGAACTATATCTTTGATAAAATATAGGAGTCCAACTTGGCAGCAGCTGATCCGATGGAAGAGGTGGGGCTTCTCAAGTGCTTCTGTGAAGGAATCGCTTCTGGAGAGTAGTGGAATGGTTCTGGAATCGTGGGGAGGCAGCTGCCTGGTTTTGGAGAATTTGGGGCATATTTTTCCCAACGGTTTTTAAAAACCGTTGGGAAAACTCATTTTTCCCAATCTTTCCCAATGGTTTCATCAAACCATTGGGAAAGGTTATTTTTACCCATCTTTCCCAATGGTTTCATCAAACCGTTGGGAAAAGTCACTTGTTACAGATATTTACCAACAGTTTATACAAAACGTTGGTAAAGATAACCTATACCAATGGTTCTTTGAACCGCTGGTATACAAGTGTTGGGAAAAGTCTGATTTCCAGTAGTGTGTGTTAGTATAGTTTTGAATAAGGTTATATCTAAAATATTTTATTGTGAATATTCTTAGCCTTCATTTTTTTATAAATAGTCGAGTATGATATTCAAATATATTTTTTAAAAAATATTTTTCATTCCACGATATTGATTTCAATAACCAACTTGGACAGTGGCTTATAAGATATGATATTTATATACCTGGTGTTATATGGAACACTTCTTAATATATGATTATATAAAAAATGTTAAAACAAAAATACTAATGTTTAAAATATTAATATCAATTATTAAATGACACTAAAAGATATTAAACCTTTGTTAAATGATAATTTTATATTAGTAATTGGAACTATGAATTCATATTCATGTATTTTGGAACTGAAAAAATCCCCAACTATTTTTATGGATTTTATGATGAAATTCATAGAAATTAATTTAAGGACAGTAGGTAACTGAGAAGTCTCACATAATTTGACAAAAAACTATTTTGTTTTATTGTAGAAAACCTCAATGAGTAGAAATATCAAAAGAGGAAATTAAATGTAACACTAAGTTCAAACCACAGAAGACAATAAATGATGACATTCATACAAATTAATGGAAGAATATGTAATGAACCTTTATCGGGTGACTTGAATACCTTCTCCTATGCTGTTACTCTGTTCTTGGGAACATCAATGGACATATCTGGGCAGGGGACATGGTGAGTAAAACTTGGTTTGGAAGCACCCCTTTTATTTCATGGAGTGGTCAAATATTTGGCCAGCAAGATCGGTTGCTTGAACTCCAGTTCTGCATATTTGAACTTTTGGGAAATTTGAGAAACCAGAGGCAGCCTTAAAAATCTTGCAACGCCTTTATATTATGATATGAACTAATGGTTTCAACATATTGAGAAAGATGCATGGAAACTGATCTTAAGTCAAAAGAAGCAACTCCAACCTGGGAAGAAATATGACTCTATAAACATCATAGCTTCCAGTATCCTCAAAAAAAGACAATTAAAAATATTTATTGCAGGAGGAATTACAATGAAATAAAGTCATGTAACAACAGATTTCTATATTATATTCAGAAGTTGATTGAATCATTCATCTTCAAAACAATTTTGAATTTAGTTTCAAAGGAGAAACTAAAGATTTTTTAATGTTTCAAAATTTTCTATTTAAAGTTGCAACTGGTTCATCCTATGAAAAATTCAATGTGAATTGTTTAAACACAAACATATTTATATGATTTCATAACCTTTTTCAAAACCATTTGGAGGAAAATTCTTCTTGGTGATAGAATAAAATTCCGAACTGCAGCATTCACAAGTACATCTAGTTTTCCAAAATGTTTCATAGTTGATTCAATAAATCCTAGCATCTTCATGAATGAGAACATACCCCTAAAATACAACAACCTACTAATTTCACTTAAAAACATAAAACTTTTAATTTTGTATGCATGAACTTCAACCAAATCATGAAGTATTAGTATCAAGGTGAATGATAATAGATTAGAAAGATTATCTATCATCCAATCAACAATGACTATTTAAAATCATAGAACTATCAACTAGAAATTCACTAAGAAATGAATAGTATCCCTATAACAATTTTGAATGGTATTCATTTAAAACCAATTGATATGATTTCCACATGTGACATGAAATCATCATTCCTAGCATGAAAATATGAAAATTTGATGTACAGTTTTAGAAAGAGTATATGACAGCTCTTTCTTATTAAATTAGTTTATAGTTTTACATCTGTTAGTAGTTGGGAATGAGGTCTACTAAAATAAATAAAAATATAAAAAATATAATAAAATATGACTATATGAATACATAATGAAAATTAACCTGTAATTCACTCATTCTGAGGAAGTACTAATAATTATAAGTATAAAACATATATCCACCAATAACCGGTTTAAATTTTTCATGGGCCACAATAACCTGCCACAATAACCTACAACAATAACTTGAATCCCCACTAAATAATAGATTCATTCAAATCATGATGACAATAGAAGAAAATTTCAAACAAACCGATAATGAGGCATGCACCAATGATCTAAAAATACCTGAAAATACTATAAACTATATGTTATAAAATAAAAAATGTAAAATAATGGCAAGAATAAAAAACATGAAATTTACAAATTAAACCATTTTAATTAAAAATTTAATATATATACCAAATTGATAATCCACATAAAACATCAAACTGAATTAGTTGATTATAGTTTACAACATACCTGTACTATGTTGCGACAGTGGTGAAGGAAGAAGGATGGTGTTAAGAGTTGGGAGAGCTTACATAATAGATTGACATATGATTCAGAACAATAATTGAATAAAAAAATAAATCAATATTTAACAATATGATGAAAAATTAAAATGAATAAGGAAATGAAAATGGATAGGTAGTGGCTAATGTGTTGACTTTATTCTCAATCACATCACTCAATATGCTGTCAAGACACTTCTCTAGCTACTTCATGCGGAAATGATCAAGCCCAAAAGATCCTCCCCCTCATTTTTCTATATTATCTGCTTCTTGGGCATCACCATGTAAAAATCTAGTCATACCACATTTAGATTTAGATATATAGTAATGGTTGGTATATATGATCCACTATACCTATTTAATTAACTCTTACTATAGTTGTGTGATATGACTCTAAAGGAAATGGATTACACCAACCTGATTACATGGAACTCAAGAGTGGGTTTTTCTAGTTAGTCCAGGTTCCTTGATCATAAATCATGACATTAAAGTATCTCTCTCATGCTTCATGGAAACCAAAATATAAATAATAGGAAAAGGATACAACAAATTAAGAATCACATATCACTATTTGTTATATTCCAACTCAAATAACATAAGTAATTGACAGATTTGAAAACAAAGACAAAACTAATGAACTGCTTCCGAAAACATAAATAATGGAAAATATCATGTAAAAAATTACATTAGATATGGATAAATTTCATCATACAATGGTGGATGAAAAGAGATGAAGTTCACAGTATATTTAAAAAATGATTCAAAACTTGCTCACAACACTTTCTAAATGGGTTTAAAAAAAAAGAATGCTTGAAACCATGATCATCCATATCCTTCTAAAAGCAATCAATCAGGGAAATGAAAAACATAATGAATGATTGACAATCAAACCTTTTCCAATGTCATCATAGGTGATTAACCGACTATTGATGAGACATTACCAAAATAGGATGAAGAGAAACATGAAATATAAATATGTCCTAAATATAATAATTACAGTAGGTTAACATCATTAATATAAGTTCAACATGTAGTTGGGGGATTACCTGAGTGCTAAAGGCTCCCCGTAATTCTGCATCAGATCTAGGTTCAAATCTGAGTGGGTGCATATACTATTACAGTACTATATAGACGGTGATGCGGGTGGTGGCGCAAACATGATGCATGTAGGCAGTGACGTAGACATGATGCAAGCCTGGTGACGCAGACATGATGACGCAGGCATGAAGCTGCATTGAGCTTTCGAGCCATGTTATAGGATTCATGCACACTGGGCCTATAGGCCATGTACTAAATAAATAAGACTTTATGGGTGGGCTATCCCTTAGGGGGGATATCCCCCAGGGGGCTATCCCCTAGGGGGTATGACCTGTCTTTCCGATCTATGTGTGGGGTGTGTGTGTGTTTGAATGTAATTGTACCCCCAAAACACATAATATATATATATATAAGTTTAACATACTACTAAATTATTTATAGAAGATTTGGGTTTTAAAGTGATAAATAAAAAGATGAAGAGAAGAGGAAAATGAAAGAAAGGGTTTATGCAACCTTACCCTCTTCTCAGTGCTTCTTTTCTATGGAACTAAACTCCTTGAATGGTTGGAGTTGGTTACTCCAGAACATCCCACATGATGGTAAGGGGCATGAAAGATGAGATTTGGGCAGATCTTTGAATTTAATAAGTGAGGGAGGAGTGGTTTGGCAAGGGGAGGGAGATGAGGTATTTATACTTGAGGAGATTTAGTGTTTTTAGGATAAAACATTGAATAAAATATTATATCTAAGAAAAACATTTCAATAGTAATATTTGACATTATGAAATATATTTAAATAAAATAACATGATTTGGGGACTTTCAAACACTTTATAATTTTAATTTATTAGTTTAATCAAAAGGAAAGAAGAAAAATGAAAAAACTGTTTATTTAAAGGAAAACTTTATACTTTTAGACTTTGGAAAATACTTTTTAGGTTTGGAATTTGAATTTCATAGATTATTTAACTTATTAAACATGTTTTTGGTCGAGTCTCAAATTTAAGAATTGATTAGGTCATTATTACATCATGAATGATGTTATTTAAAACATACTGATTATGAAAAAATGTTATTTTTACTATTCACCTAAAAATTTAAGTATTTAAGAAAATTACCAAAAAAATTACCCTTAGAAAATTTCAATGTTCTGAATCTAAAAAAGAAATTAATTTTATCAAAATAATTTTATAACATAGGTAAATTTTAATTTTTAATATAAAAATTATAATTTTTATAAAATTATTTAAAATAAATTTTATTGAAAAAGTGTTTATAATTTCTTTGAGTTTTTAGTCTTGATATTTATTTTATGGTATTAAAATAATTAAATTCTATTAGATTACTCATGATAGATATTATTTATATTACATTTTATTATTTTGAGGCCAAATTACTATTCTAACATTCAGGTTACCATTCCCAACGGTCAGGTTACTATTCATAATAGTATAGGAGTTGGTTCCCTAGAACCGACTTTCAATGTACTTAATTACATGTTTTCATTATTAGTAAAGTTTTTTTATAACATTATGATTGTTCTTCTATATGAAATTTTCATGTGATAATTTCCTAAGACTGTATGTTGCACTGAAAGATCACATCAGTTCCCTGCTATGATGAGAACCTAGAGGTATCATGATGATATTCTTGAATATTTCTCTATGAACAAGTGATATTTTTGACGGGACATAGATGATATAGTCTATTAAGGGTAGGAGAATCATAATACATTGAGACACTATCTCATGTTGTTCTCTCTTTGTAATCTCCAAGATGGGAGGTTATGAGAACATGCCCGTTAATAGGAAATTCATATTTCCATGTGTCATTGGATGCTCCTATATAATGTTAGAGTTGGTGCCCTAGAACCAACTTCTTTGTACTTTATGATAAACTTGTATTCATTGGATGGATATTAATAAACTCCTTATCACATCATGATTGTTCTTCTTCATGACATTGTGAGTGATAATGTCCTAAGAGTAGCTGTCACACTAAAAGGTCATAGCAGATCCCTACTATGATGAGAACCCGAAAGTGCCATGACACTATTCTTGAATATATGTTCTATAGTTGGATGATATCATTTGAAGGGAAAAAATGATACAGGCTATCAGGGGTGGAGACTCATAGGACTTTGATGCACTTTCTCATGGTGTACTCCCTTGGTAATGTCTAGGAGGATATTATGAGAACGAGACCTGCCAGTAGGAAATCCACTTTTATAAGTGTCTTTGGATGTTTCTATATTCAGATGTGTGTATTGGTTCTTAGACTTAAATATTATTATTAATGAGTATTATGACTCACACAATTAGATGTATTGGTGAAAACCACGATGACATATGCTTGTGGCGAGGTAGGATATGTTGGGTGTGTCACGAGTAATACCGCATTAATGAATAATGCAAGAAAAGATTTGCCTCTTCTGTTCCATAACAGAAGTTGATATCTTAGGCCCTTTGATGGAAATTATATAGACTAAATAAATTCATGGACATGATATTCTATAGGTAAGTTCAATTTTTGGAAAGTCAAAGAATGAGAAATCGAGCACATGGGTTGACGACACTTGCATGCAACCCGCTTAATTGGAGAGATCGAGACAAATAGATTATATTACACGGTAAGTGTTCGTATGAGGTGACACGTCGTTTCTCTATGGGTTTCTTGGCGTGTTGCTAAATTTTAACCTTGGACTTTAGGCTGCTCTGCCTAATGACACCGAGAAAGAGTCTTAGAGGGTCACGCACTAAGTGTATCCTGTATCTCAATTAAATAATATATTATTTATTATTTAACATGTTGAATAAAGATTATTCCCGGTTGTGGTTTAATAATTATTCATGGATTCTTGATCACATTTATTTTGACACTAGTTATCCAAGAGAATATATTGGGGGTAAAATAATTAATAATTATTTATTTTCTATTTAGTGAATATAATATTTATATATTTATTTGTGAATAATGTAGTGATATTTATTTAATAAATAATTATTTTTATTCAAGGTTCAATAAATATGGTGGAGGATTAGTGGACCGAGTTAAGGGTCTGGTGAGAAACAATAATATTGAATATTATTTGTTTAAATGGCATTTAATTATAACTCACAAATTAAGCGCATTTCAGGAAGTAATAATGTTGCTGTTATTATTTTACATGAATGTTTTTCTAGGATTAATAAAATAATTAAGGCACTTGTGCAAATTATTTATCATTACCCTAGTGAATTAAATACCTGATTATATTATTCTCTTATTATCCAAGAGCTAGCCGAGTGATGCGTATTGTGTTGTGCACAATGAATTGGAGAAAAAGCTCTCAAGCCTAGAGAGTTCATCCCTCTACAAGAATGCTCTCAAGAATGGGAGAGATCATCCTCCACTGAATCAAGGAGAACACTTTGGAAATAGTTCTCAATGTGATCGAAGGCGGACATCATAAGTATAAGGATCTTTCGTGCTGGCACTCAGATACTCCTTCAGCGACGTCTAAAGATACATGGAACACTAATGCAAATATGACCTTTATCAGAGATAGAAAAGGGAATTAAAAATGCTAGAAAATCACTGTTAATTGAAGCGAAGGTAGGGGGTCCCTTTTATCAGCGCTCTGAAAAGTGCTGATAAAGACCCCTTTTATGAGCACTTAAAAAAAGTGCTGATAAAAGGGGCTTTTATGAGTGCTAAAAAAAGCACTGATAAAAAGAGCCTTTACCAGCGTTTTTTTATCACTGATAAAGGACACATTTTATCAGCATTTTTTAAGAGCTGATAAAAGTCAAAAATGAAAAAATAATATATAATGTGGGGAAACTTTTAACAGCGCTTGACCCCCCTTTTATCAGTGCTAGGTGGAGCCTCCTCCCTCTAGCTGCATGCTACCTTTGCCCGCGCCACCCCCTCCCACTTGCGCCCATGACCCTTACTTCCACTAGAACTCAAACTCGAGACCTCCCCCTTGCACGCCTTTACCTTTACCACTAATCCATTTAGTTTTTTTTATCCATTTAATGATATATCTATTTATTTATATATATATAATTATATTTATTTGTATATTAATATAGATTCATATTAATATAAATATATTTAGTTATATTAATACATATATATTTATTCGTATATTAATATATATATATATATATATATTCTTATATTAAAATATATTTATATCTATTTATATATATATTTTTAGTTATAAATTTTTATCTGTATATTTATTTGTATATTAATATATATTTATATGATTAGTTTTAAATACATTTATAAAATATGTTTTTTATATGTGTTTATAAATAAATAAATAAATACATACATACATATATACAACACACACACACACACATATTTATGAATAAATACATATATATGTGTATCTGAATAGCTATATAATGTTAAAATGACCGTAACTTCTAATCTAAAAGTCCGTTTCAACTCCACAACTAGTAAAATCAAATAAAATGAAACAATATTCAATATGATATGTGGTAAAAGCCTAAAGGACATCCAGATCAGAAGTTATACCGGTTTGAATGTTAAAAAATTGGGGTATCCCGACTAAAAACTTAGTTTTGGATCTTTTTTGGGCCATTTTGGGACTTAAAAAATGTGACAGAATGTTCCCTTGGGTCACTAGCATGTAAATCTTGTCACAAGCTTCGATTTGATATGTTGTAGAGCTCAAACAGACACCCGAATCAAAAGTTATGACCGTTTGAAGTTTGGGTTACATTTTCAACTTATTTTAAATTTTTATTATTTTTTTTTGATTTTTTGAGTCTTCATATTGTCATTAAATGATTATTAATTGATGATAATTAGAAAATTATTAATTAATAATATTTTTTAAAATATTTTAAATCCATCTTCACTCAATTTATTATATATTAAATGTAATAGTCTATTTATACTTATCTAAAACATATTTAAAAAATACATATTATATTTATATCAATATAATTATACTTATATAACAATATATTATTTTTCATGGATTTTTTTTAAAATTTATCAGTGCTAAGAAAAAGCGTTGATAAAGCCCCCCTTTATCATCGCTACTAAAAAAATCACTGATAAAGGGGACCCCTTTAACAACGCTAAAAAAAGCGCATGGGGGGGGGGGGCTTTATCAGTGCTAATAAAGGGTGGTGTTGCGGAAACCCATTTTTGGGGTAGTGGGATACATGTGGATCACCGCTAGAGGAATCCTACACTTGGATTCTACAACGCAGCGACGACGCACTGCCGATATGTGGCCGGACAAATCAACAAAGAAAGAATCACCTTAGAGGCAATTCTTTAATTAAATTAAATTAATTATATACAAAAAATGTTGATCCTATCTCTTGGTTTTGGGTTTCTATTCCTTTTTCTAAATCCTTGATTCAATTCTATGGATACTGGCATTCATCGTCATATTGATCCCGAATTATTCATTGAATATGGAAAAAATAAAAGTTGGGCACTGTCCCTCCTGCACTTTCACTACACACAAAACCTAAAAGTGGTATTAGAGTGGAAATATTATTGTTTATAATTATTTAAATAATTCATTGATGATTTACGCTTAAATAATTTATTTTCTCAATTCAAGTTTAATCCTTCCCTTTTAATCTAAATGTTGAGATTTGTTATTCCTATATCATTTCTCACAGATCTAATAGAAACGATTAATTTTTTGAATAAAATTATATTAAGGAACTCATCTAGAGGTTCCAAGGGTTCTGTCCAAGTAACATAGAAATACACGCCGTGTAGTCGGATCTACACGTTGTGTAGTTATGTTCAATGCTTCATGAGTAGTTTGACAATTACTCAAACCGTGTGCATTAAAGACATACAATGTGGTTAATTCTTACACCGTGTGTTGACCCGGAAAGATTGACTCACAGTCAGATGGACTACACACCATGTGGCCCACTGGACACAACGTGTAGTCCCTTTCAGGTCAGGGCCGGGCTGTGTATCCCATACACGGCTTAGCCGACCGATGACCATGCAACGCAGAGTCAACACGGTGTGTGGCCCACTGGACATGCTGTGTACTCTGAAATTTCTGAAGTATGCCTCACATGCTGAGTCCCTAAGTGTGTACTTCAGATAGATGATGTAGAATATATACGCTGTGTAGATTGGATCTACACACCATGTACTGTTACCAGTTACACAGATTTAAAATTTATTATATTATGCAACCCTTGAGACATGTACTTGCGTGTGAGCGTAAAGCTGGGACACGTCATGTGATAGGCTTTAATATATATATATATATATATATATATATATATGTTTTATTAACATCTGTGTAATATTCAAAATCTTCACATCATGTATGAGTTGTATTACAGTTATTATTCTTCGTGCATGCTAAATGTAACAATAAATAAAGAGTATACAAGTATAATACATGTTGGGTAGTTTTGGATGGTATTCACTATGTTACCTCTAAGGTACAAATTATGTACACGGTTAATTTTAAATGAATTTATTAATTTTTTTAAAATTGTAATGGATGAGAATCTCAAGGAAATTTAGAAATGGATTAAGATAAAAGGATTGATTAATTAAATATAATAATTCAAATGTTATTTATCTTAAATAAGAATGATTAAAGATTTGAATGCTAGATTTTATTAAATGCATAATTCGTTTCATGCATGTGGATGATCATGAGCTAGACTAGACCTTTGTACGAGATAGGTTTTTTTTTAATTTATTATTAAATTAAATTGTTGGTCTGCGTGACTTCTCTTCCCATTAATATGTAGGGCCTGCGTGCCCATGATTTATTTTATGTAAAACCTCTTTTTACCCCTCGCATTCATGTGAGTAAAAGCATATGTAATAGATGGATATACTAAGCTAGTGGAGGCAGTTTATGTTAGGATCTGAGGTGAAACCAATCCAAGGAGATACAAAGGTGGACAGGAGATACAAACCTAATTGGTTCAAAGTGTTTCTCCCCTAGTTCAACAGTTAGTTTATTAACCGCTAGATAAACTAACCATTAGAAAAATCTCATGATCATACCTTTTATATTATTTCTGTCAGTTGTATGGTTATTCATTATGAATGTTTTGTCACGATCACATAATTAATGAATTAATAAGCATGCAATATGGAACTAAAATAAATTGGCTTATGTATAAATATTATCTAATATGTGGTTAATAACTTAATCTTATCCCACTTAATATTAACAATCATGTGAAAAGATAATAAATGGAAATTTGCACATAAAGGATAAAATCCCTCAATAAAATATTAAGTCATTATAGCCTTCCATTACTTCGGTTAGAATCAAACCATAGTTCAAAGTGTTTTACCAGCCAAAGTTGGTGTGATTTTAATTATCAAGGAATTCTAATTTGAGGTTTTGGGTTGACTTGACTTAGTTTACATCAAGGGTTGACTGCCAAATATGGACTTGGTGTAACTAAGAGGCAAAGGTTGAGGAAATCCAAAATTAAGGATTTCAAGATTGGAGAGTCCACTCAACGGATAAAGGAGCTACAAGTTAATGCAGTTGGCATTTTAAATACCTACCTAAAACCTTTCAAATTTCATGACCAACCAAAGTTGGGGTAATGTGAAGTGAAATATGGATCTTTTCTTCTAGAATGTCCAAGAAAAAGGATATTCTGAAGCCAATGGTGAGGGTTATTGAGTTTCGATAAAATAGTGAGAGACTAATGAATATTTATTTATTTATTTGTCTTAATTTTATCATAAAAATTACTAAAACTCTATTCATCTTATTTGTAGAAATGAAATTAAAAATCAAATCAAACATATCATTGCGATCCATACTTGAGAAGAAAAACCTTCTCATTGGCACTAATTTCCAGGATTTGAAAAAGTGAATTCGGGTCATCATTCGCCATGAAAGGAAACTATATGTGTTGGAAGAACCTTTACTATCTATGCCTAGAAATGAGGTGAGTTATGAGGAGATCTGTGTACGAGAAACATATGAATGATGCTAAAAATGTTTAGTGCCTCATGCTATCATCCATGACCAATGAGCTCTTAAAGAAACATGAGGAAATGGATACTTATAGAATGATGTCTCACCTTCGGGATCTCTATCAAGAGAAGACGGGACAAGAGATGTATGATATCTCCAACGCTTTGTTTACCACTAATCTTGGAGAGTCTGTGCCAGCTGAGCTACATGTAGTCAATATTATTGGCTACATTGAGCATCTGGACATCTTAGGGATTAAATTCCCAGATGAGTTGTGTACAGATCTCATACTATCATCACTGCCCAAGACCTTATCTACTTTTATTGTTAATTATAATATGAGCAATAATGAGAAGAGTCTATTATAACTTCTTACTTTAACTCTCCAAGTGGATAAAGACATGGGGCATGAAAAACCCATAGTCTTTATAGGGAATAGGAAGAGGAAGGACAAGGAAAAGGGGCCTAAGACTTATAAACAGTATAAATCCCCTGAGCACCATCTGAACAACAAGAAGAAGGTCCGAAGGTATGGAAAGTAAAAGGAGGTAGTATGCTTTTCATGTGGAAAGTCAGGCCACTAGAAGAGGAACTTCACCCAAAGGCAAGGGGAAGCCAAAGGTGTGTTCATTATCAAGTGAAATCTTTCCAATTATAACCATTGGGTATTAGATACAACTTGTGGTGATCACATCTATATTCAAATGTAAAAACCAAGTAGATTCCATAAAATTTCTAGAGGAGAGGTGGATCTGTTAGCATTCAATAGTATGAGGCTGGCTGCTCTTTTCATTGGTGACTACCACCTCACATTACCAATGAGAATGATTTTGGTTTTACATGGCTGTTATTATGTATCTAGTGTTACCAAAAACATAATTTTTGTATCAAGTTTGGATACAAATGGGTTTATTTTTATGTTTATAAATAAAAGTTGTTTCTTTTATAAGGGAAACATATGTTACGATATGAAGCATTTAAATAACAGTTTGTAAATATTAAATTATGAAAACTAAGTGTTGGTAAATGATAACGAATCAAGTTCACATGACTCATATAACACCCAATTGTGGCATTAAAGTCTTAGTCATGTAAACGAGAAGAATTTGACAAAGCTCTATCAAGATAGTTATTTAGATCTTCTGAGCTAAAACCACTTGATAGATGTCACACTTGTTTACAAGGTAAAATGACCAAACCAACATTTGGTGGATAGGGTGAAAGGGCCATAGATATTCTGGGATTGGTACACAATGATGTGTGTGAATCATTTCTAGTAGATTCTAGAGGTGGATATTCTTAATTTATAACTTTTACTGATGACTTGAGTAGACATGGCTATATTTAATTGATGAGGTATAAGTTTTGAGTCCTTTTAGAAATTCAAGGAATTCAAGAATGAAGTAGATAATCATCTTGGTAAGAAGATAAATAATTTTCAATCAGATCAAGGTGGAGAATATCTTAATCAAGAGTTCATAAAATTTCTATGGGAGTTTGGGATTCTATCTCAACTCACTCCACCTTATACACCACAGTGGAATGGTGTTAGTGAAAGGAGGAACTTTACCTTGTAGTACATGGTAAGGTTGATGATGAGTCATGAAAATCTTCCATTATCCTTTTGGGGATATGAATTACAAACCGCAGTATACACATTAAACCGAGTACAAACTAAGGTGGAAAATGGAATTACCTTCAATTTATGGAGTGAAAAAACCCATTTTGTCACATACATGTGTATGGGTATGTGGGGTGTTTGTTAAAGATTTCTCAAGAAACGAACTAGCACCTCAGGGCATGAGGTGTATCTCTATAGGATATCTCATGGAAACAAAGGGATACTACCTATACAACCCCTCAGACAAGAAAGTAACTATTGAAAGACAATCTATCTTTCTTGAGAGGGAGAACATCCTAAAAAAGTATAGTGGGAGAAATATTTATTTCGATGAAGCTGATGCTCAAGATACATAAAAGTTCGTATAGGAAAAATTTCCATGGTTCTCTGTGGAAGAAGTAATTCCTGAAACACAAGTACTACGTATGAGATCAAGAGAGGTAAGGGAACTAGAGAGATATGGTTTTCTAGTCATCGAGGATGGTGACTCATTATTATTGGACAATGATGAACCTCTCTCCTACAAGGAGGAAGTAGTGATATCAGAAGTTTCAATATGGCTAAAAGTTATGAATTCTGAGATGGATTCCATAAATGAGAACCAAGTTTGGGTTTTGGTTGATGCGCTAGTTGATGTAAATCCTATTGGGTGTAAATGGATATTCAAGAAGAAACTAGACATGGAAGGTAAAGTAAGTACCTATAAAGAAAGGCTAGTGGCTAAAGGTTTTAAACCGCGTTAAGGAATTAACTACAATTAAACCTTTTCACTAGTTTCCTTCTTTAAATCTATAAGAATCATACTTTGTATAACAGCTTACCACGACTATAAAATTTGGTAGATGGATGTCAAAACTACATTCCTTAATAGGAACCTTCATGAATATGTCTACATGAAACAACGAGGAGGGTTTGTGATACTAGGTGATTCCAAAAGGGTTTGAAAGCTGCAGAGGTCTATTTATGGATTGAAGTAAGCATCCGGGTCATGAAATATTCGATTCAATGAATCCATATGGGAATTTGGTTTCATTAAGAATGAATGAGATTTATGTGTTTACAAAAGGTTCAATGGTAATTTGGTCATTATCCTAGTAGTATATGTTGATGACATATTACTTATTAGAAATGACATACCATTCTTATAGTTAGTTAAAGACTGGTTGAACAAGTGCTTCTCCATAAAGGACTTAGGCAAAAAAACATACATTCTAGGGATCAAGGTCATTCATGATAGATCCAAGAGGTTTATTGGCCTAATTCAAGGTACATATATTGACCAGATACTAGTGAGATTTAGTATGGAACAATCCAAGAGGGTATTGGTTCTAGTGTCACATGGTTTACATATTTCTAATAAAATGTGTCCCTAGATACAACAGGAGAAAGATAGAATGAGAAATACCCCATACGCTTCAGTGATATAATCTATCATGTATGCCATGTTATATACTAGAATTGATGTTGCCTATGCACTGAGCATGTTAGGAAGATATTAAGCTAATCTAGGAGAACAATATTGGACTACTGGTAATATTATTCATAAGTATCTGAGAAGAACTAAGGATATGTTCCTGGTGTATGGAGGAGATGAAGAATTTATCATCAGAGGGTATGTTGATGCTGGTTTTCAGACAGATCAAAATGATCTGACGTCACAATTAGGATATATTTTCTATCTCAATGGAGGATCTGTGATCTAGAAGAGTTCAAAGCAACCAGTTGTTGCTAATTTTACAATGGAGTTCGAGTACATAGTAGCTTCTGATGCAACCAAGGAAACCATTTGGATTCAATTTTTTTTTCAGGATCTTGATGTGGTACCTAGTAGTAAATACCCTATCACATGGTATTGTGATAATACTACAATGGTGACTCTTAAAAAATATATAAGATCACCTCAAAGAACAAAGCACATACTTTGAAATTATCACCTCTTGAGAGATTTATATCAAAGGGGTGAAGTTACAGTGAGTAGAGTATCCAAAAAAGAGAACATTTCAGACCCCTTGACTAAAGGCTTATCTCAGCAGAAGCATGAATATCATGCGAGAGCTAGCGGACTGAAGATTGTTAGCAGTTGGTTCTAGTGTAAGTGGGTGTCTATTGAAGTTTCTACCCTAAAACCAACTTCTTTGTACATTATGATAAACATGTATTCATTGGATAGATATTAATAAAATCCTTATCACATAATGATTATTATTCTATATGAAATTGTATGTGATAATGTTCTAAGAGTAGCTGTCACACTAAAAGGTCATAACAGATCCCTACTATGATGAGAACCCGAAAGTGCCATGACACTATTCTTAAATATATGTTCTATATCCAGATGATATCATTTGATGGGACACAAATGATACAGGCTATCAGGGGTGGAGACTCATAGGAATTTGAGTCACATTCTCATGGTTTATGCCCTTGGTAATGTCTAGGAGGATATTATGAGAATGAGACCCGCCAGTAGAAAATCCACATTTATATGTGTCATTGGATGTTCTTATCTGCGGACATGTTTATTGGTCCTTATAAATTATGATTATTATTAATGGGTATTATGACTCACACACTTAAATGTATTAGCGAAAACAGTGATGACATATGTTCACGGTGATGTAGCATATGTTGGGTGCGTTATGAGTAATACTGCATTAATGAATAATGAGAGAAAGTATTTGTCCCTTCTATTCCATAACATAATTTGATATATTAGGACCTTTTATGTAAATTATATATCCTAAATAAATCCATGTCCATGGTGTTCTATAGGCAATTTCAATTTCTGAGAATTTAAAGAATGAGAAATAGAGCACATGGGTTGACGACAATTTCATGAAACCCACTTGATTGGAGATATTGAGACAAATGGATTATATTACATGGTAATAATTCATATGAGGTGAAATGTCATTGTGATATTAACTTCTTTCTATATGGGTGCCTTGGCATGTTGCTAGATGCTAACCTTGGACTTTAGGATGCTCCGCCTAATGCCACTGAGAAAAAGGCCTAGAGGGTCACACAATAAGTGTATACAATATCTCAATTAAATAATATATTATTTATTATTTAACAAGTTGAATAAACATTATTCCTGGTTGTGACTTAATAATTATTCATGGATGCATGATCAAATTTATTTTGACACTAGTTATTCGAGAGAATACATTATGGGTGGAATAAATAATAAATAAATATTTTTAATTTAGTGAATATATTATATAAATATTTATTATAGAATAATGTAGTGATATTTATTTAATAAATAAATATTCATTATTCAGGGTTCAATAAATATGGTGGAGGATGGATGGACCAAGTTAAGGGTCCAGTGAGAAATAATAATATTGAATATTATTTGATTAAATGATATTTAATTATAACTCACAAGTTAAGAGCATGTCAGGAAATAATAATGTTGCTGTTTTTATTTGACATGAGGGTTTCCCTAGGATTAATAAAATAATTAAGGAACTTGTACAAATTATTTTTCATTACCCTAGTGAATTAATTACCCGGTTATATTATTTTCTTATTAGCCAAGCACTAGCCGAGCGATGTATATTGTGTTGTGCACAATGAATTGGAGAAAAAGATCTATATCCTAGAGAGTCCACCCCTCTCCAAGAATTATCTCAGGAATGAGAGAGATCCTACTCCCCTGGATCAAGGAGAATGCTTTGGAAGCGGTTCTCAAGCTGATCAAAGGCAGACATCGTAAGCGCAAGGATATTTCGTGCTAGCACCCAGAGACTCATTCGATGACTTTTATAGATATGTGGAACACGTGTGGATCACCTTTAGAGGAATCTTACACTTGGATTCTACAAAACAATGGCTATGCACTGCATATTTGTGGCCGGATGCAACAATAAAGAAAGAATCACCTTAGAGGTAATTCTTTAATTTAATTAAATTAATTATGAACAAAATATGTTGATCCTATCTCTTGGTTTTGGGTTTATATTTCTTTGTATAAATCCTCAATTCAATTCTTTGGATACTGGAATTCATCATTGTATTGATCCCTGATTGTTCATTAAATATGGAAAATATAATAGTTGGGTGCCATCCCTTCCATGCTTCTGCTGCGCTCGGAACCTACATATATGGACATGTATATTGATCTTTATACTTTAAGATTAACATTAATGGATATCATGGCTCACATGATTTGATGTATTGATGAAAACCATGATGAAATATTCTCACGATGAGTTAGGATACATTGGGTACACTATGAGTGATATTTCATTAATGGATAATGTGAGAAAATATTTTTCCCTTCTATATCTTGACAGAAGTTGATATCTATGTCCCTTTAATGGGAATATAACTTCATAGATAAATATATTTACATGAGGTTGAGTAGGAATGTTCATTTCTATAAAGTAAAAGAAAGATACATATAACATATAGGTTGATGACACCGACATGATACTTGCTTGATTTGAGATATCACGATAAGGGATTATATTACACGGTAAGCATTTGTAGGAGGTCAGATATCATTGTGACATTAACTTCTTTATCTATGGGTTTCTTTGCATGTTTCTAGATTTTAATTTTGAAATTTATATTGTTATTAATAATTCCATTGAGAAATAGTTCTAGAGGTTCACACACTAAGCGTATTCACAATCTTAGTTAAATTCAAGTATTGAGTTTAACTTGTTAGAATAAATAATATTTATTCGGTATTGGTTGATCACCATAATTTAATCATAAGTTAATAAAAGGAATAAGTGAGTTAAATAATAATAATAAATATCAATTTTTAAGTTTTTAAAATATAATATTTATTATATTTATCATAGAATAATTCAGTGAAATTTATTTATAAAATAATCATTATTTCAGGATCGGTAAATGTCGAAAAGAGAAAGAAGATCGAGCTTAATGGTCCAATTGGAAATGATATGAATGATATTTATTTATATTTTCTTAACTATGTTTTACATGTAAAGTGATTAATAATAATAATAATAATATTATTGGATATGAGGTCAATTAAGAATTATAATGTTGGAAAGGGTTTTGTGAGCCATTTTCCAACCCTAAACCTACCATAATAAATATCTAATTATATCACTTTCTATAAACACACTTTGTAAGGGATCAGATCCATCTAGTCTGACCCTTTGCATGTTTTCAAAGCCCATGGTTCTTGGAGGAGGCCTAGATTGGGTCTGAAGGTGTTTGGCTTCTAAAAGATAGAAGAAGGGAGAATTCGTGTTTTTAAGGATTTCACATCATGAATGTGTGGTTCATGGTTTGGGTGAGAGCCCGATTCAAAAACCGAAAGCTGTTCACGACTTGTGTGAGGTTGATTCAGGGGATGCTTCATGATGTGTAAGGGGTTCACATTGTGAATGTTTAGTTCATGGCTTGTGTAAGGTTGGTTCACGGGGTTCCTCATGACGTGAAATAAATTGGGACTAAATAGTCTGAGGTGACATGTTTTTCGATGGGACTTAAAAACACAATACTTTCATAACATGAAAGGGTTTCATGCCATGAAAATCCATAGGATAGTGCACTGATATAAGCTATAGAACCTCATGTTTTCTCAAACCCTAAATCTTTTCAACAAATTTATAGGTTTTCTCCCCTTATTCTTTCCATGTGATTCCAGTTTCTATCCATTGTTTTAATGGAGTTTTATTGGTTTTTTATTGGTGTGGTTATGCCGCAACATCCTTGGAGGGATACAACTTCTTGTAAGAGAGGTGGTCAGGATCTACAATTTTGATCCATTCTCGTGTGAAGAAAGTTTATACCTTTGAGGTAGGATATTTGTTGATTCTCCTATTTATTTATGTACAATCATAAAGTTATCATGTTTTATCCCTTTAGATGTCAATGAAATTAACCTAATAAAGATTCAAATGGATTAATAATTAATTATATTGCGATCATAGGTTGATGTTTGATACCATGATAATGTTTTACCTCTTTATTTTCTAGATAGTGGGCTATCTATGTTATTATTGTTATCATATCTTATGATGCTATAGATTAGCATGTTAATATTGATATAAAATGGAAAAGAATTTAAATCCATGAATTATTAATTGGTTGGCTAAAGAATTAAATAAGAGGCATGTCAAATGAATCTGTTGTTTCTTGTAATTTAATGGTAATTAAAATTGATGCAATGAACATGCTAAATTAAATGTGTTCTTACATGATAATGAAATTGATAAATAATGTGAAGCATGATAATTATTGTTGAGATTGTTGAAATGAAAAGGCATGTTAATGATAATGGTACTTCTATAAGTTTGTTGAAATTGGTTTTAATGCTAAGAGCATGTTTAAATTTTGATATATTGTTATAGATTGATGCCTTAGGTTGCCTATAGTTAGAAACTGTGAATAATGAATTGGTTAATTCATGATCTAATAATTTTTTTGTTTAATAAAGATAATTTCTAGGGCCTGGTTTTTCTGTCTACTTGAGAAGGATGAGTGCCATGAGTTTGGATCCATGAGATATCATTTACGTGTAAAGGACATATGCCTTGTTTTAGGGCCTAAATTTCCCTATAGTTGTGGTTGTTTTTTCCTACTTCTTTTTTGATGTTCTATGGATGTTATCTTCACTTCATGATGTGATATGATCCTGGGATGGATGAGCCTGAGATGGATGACGTGATGTGTTCAGGGAGGTGTAGATGATGTGGTAGTAGTTGATTCCCATGATAGAGAGATGCATTAGGATATGAATGTGAGTGGAGGGGATGAAAATGAAGATGATGGAATGGGTTTAAGATGGGATTACCTATTTATGTGATAAAGATGGATGGTTACTTTAAATGAATTCATTTAATTGTTGGGTTTCTTATTTTATCTTCATTCCTTTCCCCACTACCTGAGGCAACTAGATGTGTCTGGTTGCATGTTTCCTATTAATGGTAGCTTAGTATGGTTTTACTAGAGTACCTAGTCTGCGGAATTATGTTAATAATGAATAATAAATGCTAAACCCATGGGGTTGGTGTCAATGAAATGAAAATGATAAAAAATATTAATCTTGAGAAACCGTGGAATCAGTTTTGATTATGCATGGAGGTCATGGAATTCACATTGATGGTTAATGAATGTATCTCAGAATAATGTTAATAGTTAATTTAATGGAAAATAAATTAAATAATGGAAGGAAATGATAAAAATAAAATAATCAATTTAATGTTTCTTTTTAAATTCTTGTGTGCTTATAGGATATCTTGTCCTTAATAGTGACAATTGGGTGTTTGACTGATGATAATTGCAGTTGAGATTAGGACTAGGTTATTCCCATATTGTGGTTGTGAGATATATTATATCCGGTATATTCTGTGATTTCATATGCTTCCCCACCCATGTCGGTTAGGGAAACTGACTCCCATTGGACTATGGGAGGGTGTTTCCCCAACATCCCGATGGGAGGATGAATGACTGACTACCCCCTCTGGACCCACTCTCTTCTATTAGTAGTTACTTGTATTGGTATACATGATAGTTAGTTATCTATATATGTTTTTAGAGGGATGTAATATCTTGTGGTTATTTCACACACATGTATCACCAGATATATTATCAAAATGATTAATATTGGTATAATGTATATAGGCAGTGATAACTTGGGGTACTTAATCGGTGTATGGGATATAATGGATTGATGTATAATAATCGATCTATAATACACATCATATAGGCTGCGGTGGATCCAAAAAACTACTTGGTTACTATATATGAATATGTGGATAGTATTATGTGATGATGTGATGCACAAGGTGCATGTTGTGATGCCTTAGACTAGGTGTTTGCGAACAGACTTACTTTTAAAGAGAGATGGATTAGGACATGTGATGTTGGGCCAGAATAGTAAACCAGGGGGGAAGTGGGAGTGGAGTATCCTTGATGTTTAATAATTATATTATATTCACTATTATATAAAATACTTGGTTAGGGTTATCCATGTAGAGGCTAGGAACTTAGTAGACCTTTTTAGGTGATGATTTAGTTTCACTATTGTTCACTTTTCTTTAACATGTTTTGTTTATCTTTTACATGAGAGGATATGAGGAGGATCCTACTGAGTATACTATTATTCTCACCCTATGTATATATAAATTGTTTTCAAGATAGTAGGAGCAGGTTGGATATCAAGTTGGATATTATTAGCTCATGGTTTTGTAAGAGCTGTTTGGGAATTGTGGTCACTGTTGCATTTTCCTTTTTGACACTCTTAGTCTCTTTTTGAGTTGTTTCAGTAATATATGACATTGAATGTTTTCAATTGGGATTTATTTATATATATTTATGAGAAGGTTTTTATTGGTGTTTCCATATTATCTCTCTTTTCCACAAGTTCTCTTAGAGGGTAATTCCTCCCATATGTATGTTTATTATACCCTCAGAGTTAATCATCAACCTAGGACCTACTGGAGGTGGGACTCAGGTAGTCACAATCTCCTTTATCTCATTTCCATCCCAGGAGGGGTACTCTTTGGGGATATAAGGGTGTGAAAAAGTGGTATTAGATGTTTATTTTTAGGGATAAGATGAATTTTGGATTTAGGCATAGGTGATATTGCATGGGTTAGTAGGGAAATGATTCTAGATAAGTTTAGTAAGCAATGTAAGCATGAGAGACTAGTTGAGACATGGGTATTTAGGGACCCCTATTCTATGATGAATAGGCCTTTAATTTTACTGAGCATACTAAATTAAGTGATGATGGTCGTAAGGTAGAGACCTAGGAAAGGATCATGCATCATTATTCTTTGCGCTTGTGTTTGAAATGGGTAGACCTTGGGATATGTTAAAACATTAACAAGATAACAATTAATTAATTAATTAATGTTAAATATTCTATATTCTAGGTTTAGGAGCTCTAACAATTTGTTCTTTTTGAAGGCATGGCTCCAAGTCGAAGTCCTCATCAGGTTTGTGCTAATGATGTTTAGCAAGATGTTCCAGTAGATCACCGTAGAGTGGAGGTCAATGATGAAAACACTTGGAGTAGAAAAATATGAAAGTTTCAGTGCCATAGTATGCATAAGTGTGAGTGATCCATTTCATACTTATCCACATAAGACTAGTCGGAGGAGGTTAAGATAACATTCAGTTTGATCCATGCTCGGAATGAGCATTGGGTTTCGTTGGATGTGACAATGCTGCATAGAGCAGTGAGACAGTGGTGGATCTTGTTCCTTGAGTATTTCAAGGAGTTTATAGTCTCATGGGGGGAGTTTGATAAGAGTTACTTTCTTCTACCATGAAGGATACCAATCACTGATAGTTTCTTACCCTTCGACAGGGGAGTTCCAACATGCAAGATTTTGGAATTCTCTTTAGGACCCCTCTACGATATGATTCAGACATGTTTCTAGATAAGGAGGTCAAGGTGAGGCATTTTGAGGAGGCTTTGCATCCCAAGATCAAATTCTAGGTCACCCCATTTATGTTAAAGACGTATCTCAAGGAACTAGTGAGATAAAAATCCATTGAGAGGATGTTGTATAGAGTAGGATCTTCATGAGAGGGTAGCCTTCAGGATTCCTCATTAAGCAGAACTATGGTTTGAGGTTCCCAGTTACCTGGACAAAAGAGATTTTAGGTTAGCCAGAGGTTGGTCCCAACCATCATCATATCATTTCTTTAGGGGTGGTGACGCTTGGGATTATACCAATGGATCAAATGCATGTTTTTATTATGGAGGATAAGGTTAGTATTGGTGAGAGTGATCGAACTTTCTGAATAGTTAGTGTGCACCATGTGTTCTAATTTAGGTTCCTCCATTAAGGCAGTTTCAGTTGAGACAGTAGCAGCGGGGTTTCCCTATTTGGGATCAACATAGGGAAGATGAGGCAGGTATAGTACAACCTCAAGATGATCCTTATCCTTAGATAGTAGAGAACAACCATAGATTTGGTTATTAGTAGGGTTAGAGAGAGTATGGATCCGATCATGGTTAGCTTCACGCTTTAGCATTTCCATTGCTGGGTGAGTCTGACATCATTCGATATACCCTTTTCTTATTTTATATATGGGTACATTATTTGTTTGATTTAGTAGTGACACAATCCTTTATATCACCTTCCCTCATCCATTCTTTAGGACTTGAGGTAGAGAGGATTCCAGTTTCCTTGGTGTTGACTATACCAGTTGGAGGTTGAGATGATTTGTATGAAGTATGTAGAGACTTTGAGCTTGTGATGGGGAAACATCGCTCTTAGAAAGATTTCTTATCTTTATGGATACATCCATACAATATCATACTTTAAATGGATTGGATTTATTTGGTACATGATATCATGAATTACTTCAAGAGGCGGGTTGTGTTCTATGATGCTGATGGAGAGCCAACAATTTTTTTTGGTGAGTGAGACCCTCAGATGGGTCAAAGGAATGTTCCATACTTTTATTGCTTAATGGGAGAGATTATGCTGAGTTATTCATAAGTTTAGTAGTTAGTGTTTCCTAGAGTCATAGATGAGTACCCTGATTTATTTCTAGAGGCGGTTGTAGTGTTACCCCATTGACAAGAGATCAATTTTGAGATCAATATATAGCTAAGAGTATCTACTATCTCGATGTATCCATATTGGATAAAACCTTCTGATCTATGAGAGCAGTGAGTATATATTGATGATGTATTATAGAAAGGTTTTGTTTGGAAGAGTTTTTCACCTTGGAGTGCATTAGTTTTGTTCGTGATGAAGGATGATGATGGTTTATAGCTTTGTGTTGACAATCATCTCTTGAACTAGGTGACAATAAAGAACCACTATCCTCTTCTATAGATTGATGATTTATTCGATCGGCTGATGGGAGCAAGTTGGTTCTTGAAGATAGATCTATGGTTAGGATATCATCAAATGAGGGTGAAGGATGAGGATATTCAGAAGACTACTTTCTATTTTCATCATGGAAATTATGAGTTTGTTGTGATGCCATTCGGTGTGATGAATGCTCTATCCATATTCATGGGGTTTATAAACACATTGTTCATAGAGTTACTGGATAAGTTTTTGGTGGTTTTAATTGATGATATCCTTATGTAATCCATGTCTTAGGAGGAGTATAAATAGAATTTGGGTGCCATTTTAGTAGTTATTCTTCATGAGAAGTTGTTCAAGAAGTTGTCTATGTGTGATTTCTAGGCTAGTGAAGTCTGTTTCATAGGGAATTTCATGTCCCAATAAGGAGTATCTATGGATCCTTTGAAGATAGAGGTCGTTTTTTCTTTGGCATACCCCAAAACAATGGCAGTGGTACAAAATTTCCTTGGTCTTATAGGCTATTACTAGAGGTTCGTAGCTAATTTCTCTTGGGTCGTGACTCCCCTAATAGCCTTAATTATAAAGGATCATGAATTATTGCAGATCGACTATTCTTAGGAAACTTTCTAGTACCTAAAGGAGTAATGGGTTATTTCTCCATTCCTTTGATTTCCAACAGATGAAGATTAATTTGAGGTTTTCTATAAAGCTTCACATCTTGGTTTGGGTTGTGTTCTGATGTAGTAGATATCAGTTGTTTCTTATGGGTGTTTTCAGTTACATCGCCATGAACATAACTATTCCACCCATGATCTTGAGTTAGAGAAAATTATGTTTGCTTTGAATTTGTGGTGAAATTACCTCATCGATGAACATTTTTTGGTTTTTACTGACCATAAGAACCTAACTTATGTCTTCTCCCAACATGACTTGAATTTGAATTAGCATCGGTGGATAAAATTATTATAGTATTAGGACTTTGAGATTTTGTATACACCAGGAAAGGGAAATGTTGTAGCTGATATGCTGAGTAGGAAGTCACATAGTGGTGTCATACATAAATATAAAGATTCCTAGAGAGTGATGGAAAAAATTTAAGTGATGCATATAGATATGGGAGAGGTTGGAGGTATAGGTTATCTTTTCTAGATAACGGTGTACTCACCTTTGGTGTAGAAGGTGGAGGAGTCTTAGCTAGGGGATTTTGAGGTGGAGGTATGGAGGTACTGAGTTGTTTTTGGAAATTCCCCTAATAGATGGTTTGAGGAGGGACAAAAATGGATGTTGTTTTAGAAAAGGCTTTTCATCTCTTTGAAGATTCATGAGATGGTTCTCTTTGAGTTCCATAGCTCATCATTTCCAGTACATCCCTGCATGACAAAGATGTACTGAGCACTGAGAGGTCAGTTTTGGTGTCCTAGGATGAAGCATGCAATTATAGAGTTTTTTTTCTCAATGTTTGGTGTACTAGAAGGCGAAGTTTAAGCAATGTGTTCCCAGTGGTTTATCTATACATTAGATGTTCCCTAGTGGAAATGGGAGGAAATCTCGATGGACTTCAATACTAATTTACCTCGAGGCCAGGGAGTCTATGATTCTATATGGGTGATAGTGGATAATTTGATGAAATCATTCCACTTTATAATGATTATGGAGTCAATATCAGTGATGGTTTTGTTGAGGTAATATCTAGAGGAGGTGGCGTGACTCTATAGAGTCTTGAGGATGATCATATATATCGATATCCTCATTTTAACTCCAGGGTGTGGAGAGGTCTCCAATATGATTTTGGCTCTCAGTTACACCTTATTATGAATTTTCATCCACAAATAGATGGTCAGATAGAGAAGACTATCCATACTCTTAAAGACATGATGTACTCTTATGTTCTATATTTTGGAGGTTCGTGGATAAGGAACCTTACCTTGGCCGAGTTGTATAACAATAATAGTTTCCACTCCACTATTCGTATGACACAATTTGAATATTTTTATGAATAACCTTTATGTTATCTATTGTGATGGACTGAGGTCGGAGAGGCTGCAATTCTGAGGCCAGAGCTAGTACAAAATATGTCAGAGATGGTTCAGGTAATTTGTGAGAGGATGAAGGTAGGGAATGATTATAAAAAATCCTATTCTGATCATAGGATGAGACCTATGGAGTTCGATGTTGAAGATCACATGTTCCTAAAGGCGATTCCTCATCATGGGAAGTGAATTTTTGGTTATTGTAGTAATCATTCTACCCAGTTTTAGGACTTTTGAGGTGTTGTATATTGTTTGATATGTGGCGTATCAAATAGAACTTCCCCCAAAGATGAGAAAAATAAGTGTTTTTCATGTTTTGTAACTCCATAATTACCTTCATGATGACTATCATGTCATTTATTAGGGTTAGATCAATGTTTACAATGATGCGAACTTTGAGGAGTGGCCTATAGAGACCCAAAACCTCTAGAAGAATGCATTGAAAAATCATTATATTCTCTTGGTTCATGTCTTATGGTGTCATAGTGGCAGGAGGAGAGTACCTAGGAACATGAATCACAAATGCACACTTAATACCATGATCTATTTGGATTTTAGATCTTTAGTAGTGGTGAAGGAGAGGGTTATAACCACATCTTTCTTTGGGAGGTACAAGGTTTGAATCCTGGGAGTCCGCTTTCGGGGTGAACCTCTCCCCCAAAATCCAATAACCTTTCCAGGTCACCTGGTTCCTGACTGGGTGGGAAAAATGAGGCGCAACCCACCCATGCTGATAGATTGCTATGATAAACCATCACTGCTCAGGTCATCACCCTCCGAGATGCTCTGCCATCTCAGCTGGAAATGGCTCCTTCCTGACTTGGGCTCTCTCTGAAGTGTTCCCTTCACGGGAAGGGGGTTTCTTGGTGTGGAGGGTTCAAAAAGTCCACACTTTGGACATTCCCTTTTGAAAATAGATATCTTCTCTTATAATGTTGTTTATTTTTATGGATGATGACCTTTTTGGTTTATGAGATAATTCCCTCTTGTTTCTTGTTGGCATTCATTCTCCCATTTAAGAGGTATCTCCCTAATGGAGTGTTTAGGAGTAGGTTTTTACTTTTTCATGGTTCCATACTATTCCTTTGAGGAGGTAGTTAAGATATTATAATGGAAAGATCCTTGAGAGGTATCTTGTTGGGTGGCTGTTCAGATGACCCCTTTTCATTTTTTTCTATGGGTTTGGTTTTGTATTCTCAAGGATGATAATTATTTGAGAGGTATTTGATGTAACGGACTAGATCTATCTAGTCTAACCCTTTTTATGTTTTTGAATCCCTTAGTTCTCATAGGAGGCCTAGAATGGGTTTGGAGGTGTTTGTTTTATAAAATATGGAAGAAGGGAGAATTCACAATGCGTAAGGGTTTCATTCTGTGAATGCGCAGTTCATGAATTGGGTGAGAGCCTGATTCATGGCCCAAAATCTATTGAAAAATTGTTTGAGGATGATTTATGAGATGATTCATGATGTGTAATGGATTCACATCATGAATTTGTGGTTCATGGATTGTGTAAGGCTAGTTCACGGGGTGCCTCATGGCGTGAAATAAACCTAGGCCAAATAGTATATGACGATGTGTTTTTCTATGGGAGTTAAAATCCTGATACTTTCATGAAGTGAAAGGGTTTCACATCTTGAAAATCCACCAAACAGTGCACCGATATAAGCTACAACACCCTGGGTTTTCCCAAACCCTATGGATTTTCTCTCAATTTCTAGGTGATCCGTCGTGCTCTCTTCAAACGTTTTGGTATCCCTTCGATAGGCTCAACTTACCATGTTTATTTATTGGTGATTTCAGGTATGTTATACCTCTTTAATCCCATGGTTCTTCAATATGGATCCCCCTACTGCTTCTTTCCATGCGATGGCAGTTTCTCTCAATCATTTTAATGGATTTTTCTTGATTTTTTGTTGGTGTGGTTATGTAGAAACATCATTAGAGGGATAGAGCTTCTTAGAAGAGAGGTGATGAGGATATATGATGTTGGTTTGTTCTCATGTGATGAAATTAGATGCCTTTGAGGTAAGGGATTCATTTATTCTCATATTTATTTACATGGAATCATAAATTTAGTTGGGTTTATCCCTTTATATGGAAATATAATTAACCTAATAAAGATTTAACCATATTAATAATGAATTCGATTGTGATCACAGGTTGATGTTCGATACTGTAACAATGGTTTGCCTCTTTATTTTTTTTGATGGTGTGCAAGTTATTATTGTTATAATATCTTGATACTATGGATTATCTTGTTGATCTTGATGGAAAATGTTAAATAACTTAAATATAGGAATTGTTAATTTGTAGGCTAAAGGATTAAAGAATAGGCATGTCAAATTAATCCGGTGTTTCTTGTAATTTGATGGTAATTTAAATTAATACAATTTTCATGATTAATTAAATGTTTTCTTCCATAATAATGGAATTGATAAAGAATGTGAAGTATGATAATGTTTATTGAGAATGTTGAAATGAAAAAGGAATGTCAATGAGGATAGTACTTCTCTAAGTTTGTTGAAACTAGTTTTAAATCTAAGAGCATGCTTAACTTTTGATAACTTGTTATAGCTTGATTCCTTAGGTTTACTATAGTTGTAACCTATGAATAATGAATTGGTTAATTCAATATGTAATAAAAATTAGTTGTTTTATAAAGATAATTTCTAGGGTATGAGTTTCCCATCTACTTGATAAGGATGAGTGCCTTGAGTTTGGAGCTGTGAAAACTCATTTACGTGTGAAGGATATATGACTCGTTTCAGGGGATATATTTACCTTTTGTATGTGATTGTTTTTTTCCTATTGATTTTTTTATATTCTATATATGTGATATTCACTTAGTGATGTGATATGAGCTTGGTATGTCTGATGTGATGTGGTCGGGGAGGCCCGAATAATGTGGTGGTAGTTGATGCCTATAATGGTGAGATGCATCAGGATATGCTTGTGGGTGTTTGGGATGGTATCAGATATGATGGAATGGGATGAAGTTGGGATTACCAATTTATGTGATAAATCTAGGTTTTTGTTTAAAAGGAATTTATTTAATGGATGGGTTTCTCATTTTATCTACATTTTTCCCCCACTGCCTGAGGCAATTGGATGTGCTTGGTTGCATGTTTCCTATTTGTGGTTGCTTAGGATGTTTTACTTAGAGTACCTAGTATATGGAATGATGTTAATAATTAATAATAAATTATAAACCCATGGGTTAGGTGTTTATGGAATAATAATTATGAAAGATGTTAATCTTGAGTAACCTTAGGCTCGGTTTGGATTATGCCTGGAGGGCACGAACTTCATGCAGATGGTTAACAAATGTATCTTGAAATAATGTTAATGGTTAATTTAATGGATAATATATTAATTAATGGAGTTAAATTATAAAAATAAAAGAATAAATTTAATGTATATATTTAAATTCTTTTGTGCTTATAGGATATCTAGTCCCTAGTAGTGGGAGTTAGGTGTCTGAGTGACGATAGATATAGTTGATATTAGGACTAGGTTATACCCATAGTGTAGTTTTGAGATATATTATATCCTATATATTTTGTGATTTCATATTATTCCCCACCCATGTTGGTTAGGGAGACTTCCACCCAGTGGACTCTGGGAGGGTGTTTTCCCTAACATCCTAGTGGGAGGATGGATGACTGACTACCCCCCACCGACCTTACTCTCTACTATTATTAGTTACTTTTGCAGTTATACATGATAGTCAGTTCCCTATATATGTGTGTATAGGGATGTGATGGCTTGTGGTTATTTCACACACATGTATCTATGAATATAGTATCCAAAGGATTATTACTGGTATGACATGTATAGGTTGTGATGTATTGAGGTACTTAATCAATGTATGGGATATTATGGATTGAGGTATAACACTCGATGTATAATACACATCATACAGGTTGTGGTGGATATCAAAAACTACTTGATTACTATATATGGATATGTGGATGGTATTATATGATGATTTGATTGAAGAGGTTCATGATGTGATTCCTTAACCTAGGTGTTTGTGGGGTGAATTACTTTTGGAGAGAGATGGATCAGGGCATGCGATGTTGGGGAAGAGCGGAAAAATAGTGGAGGTGTGGGAGTGGGGTACCATTTATATTTTATTATTATATTATATGCTCTCTTTTATGTGATACTTGGTGAGATTTATCTATGGTGAGGCTGGGAACTTAGTATACCTGTTTAGGTGACAAGTTAGTTTCACTATGATTTAGCATGATTTCTTTATCTTTTTCATAAGAGGCTATGGAGAGGATTCTACTGTGTATAATATTATTCTCACCCTACATATATATAAATAGTTTTTAGGTTAGAAAGAGAAATTTGGAGACTAGGATATATATTACTAGATCATGGTTTTGCAGGATATTTTTGGGATTTGTGGCTACAACCGTCTTTACCTTTTTAATACTTGCAGTTTCTTTTTCAGGTGTTTCAGTATTATATGAAATTACATGTTTGTACTTAGGATTTATTTATATATATGTTCAAGAAGCTGTTGATTGGTGTATTCTTATTATCTCTCACTCCCACATGTTCTCTTATAGGGTAATTCCTCCAATATGTATGTTTATTATACCCTCAGTGCTAGTCACCAACCTTGGGCCTACTGAAGGTGGAACTCAGGTAGTCACCATTTCCCTGCTCATATTGCCATCCCAAGAGGTGTTATATTTATTGGAGGGTGTTGTGAAACACTTTTTGTGCACAATGAATAGAGTGATACTTTCTCAATCCCTAGAGAGATATTAAGATATCTAGAGTTCTCTTCTCCCCTACTCTCTCAAGGTAATGAGAGAACATCAATAGTTATTCCTCCTAAAGAATAATTCTATTATGATTAACCATGAACAACATAAGTGATTAGGATTGGTCGTGCTATCACCCAATGATTCTATGATGATGTTTATATATTGTGGTGAATGTGTGAATCATCGCTAGAGGGGTTCTACACTTGGATCATGCGGCGTAATGATGATATAATGAGATATAGTCAACCAGAACATAAAAAAAGATAGAATTAAAAGTTGAGGAAATTTTATATATTCTCATAAATTAATTATAAATTATATCTTATAATCATCCTTTTCCAGTTTTGAAATTTTAATCAAATTCAATTAATTAGTGTTTTTCATTAGAAATAATGTTTTGATCATGTTATACAATGATTAAATGTAAATTAAGACTAAAATATAAGTTGGTCATAATATCTAACATGATTTCACTATTCTAGGAACCTACAAGTAGTATCAGAGAAGTTATATGTTTAATTTATAATTACTTATTATTCATCGACTAGTTGCATGTATTTTTGTTTTCCTTTACTAATATCGATTCGTTTTAATATCCGACATCATTGTCTCTTCCCTTTCTTTGTTCTCACTAATATAACCCTTAAAATTTTAAGATTAATAACAAAAGAATCATTTTAAGAAAACCATGTGGAGGTTCCAAAGGCACTAGCTGAACAAAACCAAAGAAAATGGCGTGTAATCCCTACATAAACACTGTGTAATTTTGTTTTTGTGTCTGTATCCTATGATAAAGTCAGATAGATCCAATGAAATTAGATCTAATATCTGAAAAACGTGGTTCAAAATGTAGATCTGGATATAATTTCATGAATCTTGATAAACTATATGTAGTGTAACTACCGTACACGATGTGTAGTACCCAGTTTCTCATTTCCAAGAACACAGGGTGTCATAGTGAGCCATGTATGAGATACACGATATAGGGACTTATGAGTCATGAAAATACAAGGCTACTGATTAGCCACTGAAATAGGATAATATTATTTGTTAATATTTATAATATTCCTCAGATTAATTATTCATAAACACCATTTTAGTGTATTTTACACTTTGAACATTATTTCACATTATGATTGTAATTCTTTGTGAAAGTGCACTATTACTTGGTACATATTTGAACACATCCTAAAATAAAAAATGGTCTTGATTTTATTTTAATATTTTATTCTCAAGTGTCCCATGATATAAGGAACAATTCATGTTTTTGGAGCACTAGAAGATTCACATTAGAAGGCCACCAAAGTTGTCCTTGAACCAACAACATTCTGGGAAAAGAAAACTGGACATCAGCCCAATAAAGAGACTGTAGAGACCAAGATAAAAGCCCAATGATTCTAAAAATTTAACTTAAGATAGAGGAAATCATGGAATTTTTTTTATCCAACAGTGAAAAGAGCTAATTCAGATGTTTTAATGGAGTTCCAGGTGGTCCAATTTGGAGATAAAATTCTGGGCTAGATTTTTTGGCCCAGAAAAACAGCCCACTATTTCAATAATATGACGCAAAAAAAAAAAATTCTATTTGGGATGAAATTTTACAGTTGGTTAGAAGAAATCCGGAGATCTATTTCATTCTTCTATGTCCCACTCTAATTCATCCATCTAGAAGGTCATTTAGATGCATGTGTTAGGTGGATGCAAGCTACCTCCACTTCGGGTCAAGGGTGGAAAACTCTATGTTCCACAAGATTTCCACCACCCTAAGACTACCATACTAAAGTGGTATGACTTTCACTATTTTAGGATCAACCCAAGGCTCATAAAATTCCTATTTAAGGTAGTGTTGTTGTAGGATTTATTCATCTTTTAGCTTTGTTTTAATTGTAATGTTATTATGCCGATTTGTCTTTGTAATGTTCTTCTTTATCATGTAAGTTGTTTGAATCACCTTAGTTATTAATAGAATTTCTTCATTTCCTCTTATTATGTTTTTCTTTATATCAAATTGATACCTTTTCTTTAAGGTGTGAATTTATTCACACCATACCTTGTGATATTCTTCAGACAACGGTGGAGTGATCGTTATTTTGTTGTTTTTACTCCTTTTATTTCGCCCTTATGATTATATTTCTTGATTTCGTTGAGAAAATGTCATAAATGGAGGGATAAATATTTATGGGATGATCCAAGGGAGTATCAAGGGGATGGATTGGATGTTATTTCTCAATATCTAAATGTCATTGATTTCTTTTACTTGAGTTTCTCTTATTCAAGGATTTTCTATCTTCCTCTTCCTTATTGAATTTTATCACCCCACTTTTATGTGCTAATAAGATCCTTTAACTTGGAGTGATCATGAGAATGATCCTAGAAGTGTATAGATGATTATCATGTGTTTTTTAAGGTGTTTAAATAGTATGTAATAAGGTTAGTTTGAATTCATTAAATGAATCCTGCTTGAGTTAATGAAATTAAAATTGTTAAAAAAAGGGAATTCATCCAATCCACCCCAAGTGATAACATAGGATCAAATCATTCTTTTAATTTGAATTCACCTAAGTCTCTTAGATTTCACTTAAAACAATCTAAAATCAACCCAAGTTGGACACTTAATATTCAAAATCCATCCATATAATGTTCATGTCTATTGGTTTATTCTTAGGTCTCTGAGGAATTGACAACCCAAGATACTCTAAATTTGACCGCTTAACCCTAAAAACTTGGGTAAATTTGGGTGAGACCAAATTTTGGTGCCATTTATGGGGACCCAAGTAATTCATCTAAATACCCATTCTATTCTCCCCCATTTATTCTATTCACATCCAAATTCTCTTATCTTTTCCCTTTATTGTTTTTTTATTTTGGCGCATGTTCGCCTACACCCTAGACCAATGCACCCTCTTGAATTAGGCATGCTTCCCTAGGAGAAGCCCACTATATCTTCAAACCTCATGTCCTAAACCTCATTCTAACCTTCCATGGAATGGAGTCAGAAATGCCCTATCTTCATGTTAAGGAGTTCAATGACATTGTAGAAAACATGTGCCCACTACATCAACTTGAGTCAGTAAAGATGAGGCTCTTTCCTTTCTCACTAAAGGATCAAGCAAAGAATTGGTTAAAAAATATGAGACCTACATCAATCCACTCATGGGACCAATTTCAAAGAGAGTTCTACAAAAAAATACTTCCCCCATCACAAAATAATTTCACTTAAAAAGAGCATCCAAAACTTTTTTGAAAAAGAAGGGGAGTCATTTTATGAAACCTGGGAAAGGTTTAAAGACACACTAAACATGGTTCCACACCATGGTTTTTCTTTTCCTGAACAAGTGATAATTTTCTATGAAGGGTTGGGCCTAGGGAACAAACAATTCATTGACATGATGTGTAATGGGACCTTTAAAAACAAATCCCCAAATGATGCTTACAATTATCTAGAAAGCCTTGCTGAATAAGACCAAATTTTGGTGCCGTTGATGGGGACTTAAGTAAGTTATCTTAGACACTATCATCCTTTTTTTCACCCCAAGTTCTCTATTCTAACCCCAATTCATCTTATATTTTCACCTTTTTGTTTGTGTGTTTCCTAAGAATCTGAAATCCTAGTTTCAGTCTACTCCATTGGAGTCTCTTCAACATTACCCTATCATAAACTCATGTTGGAATCAAATTGGAAATCATTATTGGTAATTCCCTAACTTAGTGAATTTATTTGATCAATCCTTGAATGATTACTCCACACTCGGTGAGATGCACAATCATTTAAATGATGACTGTTTAAATGATAAATTTCCACCCCTCTCAAGGATGGTTGAAGAGATCAATCTTGGGGAAGTCCATGATGTTAAACCTCATACAAATTTCTATTCCTCAAATATTGATTGAAAAATTATGTAATCAAATATAGATAATTAATTCCGAGGTTTCATCTTTGAGATTAGAACTAGAATGCATTAATACTTGTGAGGAACTCATCCCTACACCGACTGTACCTTTTATAACCTAATGCGGATTTTCTAGTTTCCCACAAACCTCTCATGAATTTATTGAAGAACCAAACATTGGATTTGGGTTAGGGGAATTGAATCAAGAAATTATTGAAGGGTATTTAAATCAAGAGAAAATCAATTTCATGTATTCACAAGAGGGAAATTTCACATTGTGGATTGAGTACCCCTATTATAGCTCCATTGATGATTTTTCAGAAACACCAATCACTGAACCATTGAGAGAAATAAAAAAAATTGAGTCCATAACCATTAATAACACCGATCTTTCTAATTTTTTGGTTGAATATTTTGTTCAAAAGGAACTGATTCTATTGAGAAATTTTGAAAATGAAACTGAGTTGGATTCAAAACCCCAACCTTTTTCTGAATTTTCTATCCAAACCAAGCTAAAAATTATTATCATTCCTTCCCCACTCAAGTATCCCTTCATAGGGTATAACCATGACCTTTCAGTTGGAATTAATTCTTCCATTGAAACGAAAAAAGTTGGAATGATCATTGATGTCTTAGGAAAGACTACAGTGGAAACTGGATCCACCATTTCTGATATTCATTGGATTTACCCACTCATTTTAGAACATATATTTTTGAATGAAACAAATTATAAACATAGAATAAATATCAACCAAGTATAATTGGTGAAACATGTGGTTCTTAAAATGTTGAAAGTTGGTATTGGGTAAGTTGGGGGATTCATGTTGAACTAATGACGTTAAACAAAAGCACTGCACGAGAGACAACTTGTGGTTTTCATGGTTCTTATCATTGTAAATCATATTTATTTTTTTAATAAATCAATTTTATATTTAAAAAAAATACTTAATCAATCAACTCTGAGTATGATAGTACCTTAGACTGTTGACATGTTCTTCTATTATGAGTATGGATGGGTATGAAAGTGGAGCGCCATATTCATCTGTGTCACGTGGTGTGATCCTTTAGTAATACCTTACCCTGAAATTTAAAAAGAATACAAAGTATCATCAATTTATTTTATTTTTATGTGTTTTTAGGTTAAAAAAATACAAAAAAATAATAATAATTAAAAAAAATTAAAAGGACATGTTGTAAGTCATAAGGAAAACCCTGTCACAACCGGTGAAGCCATGGGGACTCGAACCTGGGACCTAAGGGAGATGGGGGAGTGCGCCTAACACTAATCTACAACTTATAGAATTTAATTATTTTATTTTATTTATATTTATACTTATATTTTAAAATTTATATATCCACACACGCACACACACATATTATTCTAATTTTTAATTGTTCTTAGTATCGGTCTTTGGTATGATTAAATAAACAGGTACATTTTTTTCCTTTCCTTTTGTTTTTGTTTATTTAAAGGAATATCAAGGGGTTCCCACTGTGTTCTAATTGTGTTAGTGTGTAAGAATCAGGGGCTACTAAGATTGATGTATTTTTAGTCAATTAATATTTCCTCCAGGTGTACAAAAACAAACTACCATCATTTACAAGAATTCTCTGAGTGACATGGATATCAAAGGATTAATCAAGTGTGTCAAGAACTTCAACTTAAAAAACCAAGTGATTTTGTTACATGTTTATTATTTAAAATTCTTTTTATAACTCCTCTCATCTACCTATACCCGCTTCTAAATTTTATTTTCTTTAAACACTAGGGGAAGTGTTATTTTAAGTTGGGGGGTGGGAGATGAAATAAAAAATTACTTTTGTGTGTAAAAAAAATTTATTTGAAAAAAAGTGTCCCTTAATAGAAGGAAAATTTCCTTTAACCTTGAACATGATAATACACATTGCACACTTTGAAATTGAATATCAAATAATTTTTCATTCCTTAATTCTGATTTTAATGCAAGTTTAAGTTCATGTGCATAGATTTTGGAAAGTACAGTTGTTCAATGTGATTTTTTATCGTTTATTTTTTCATCTATTTAATAAAAAAACACAATGCACGTCCTCTGGATTGTGGGGTACTAGTTTGAGTTCATGGGGTCCCCCAAATAAATAGAATAGGCTTGGTGATCATTTTAGTTTTAATATGAGTATCCTATAAAAAATAATAATAATAAAAACAATAAATTTTCACGTAGAGCAATGAAATGACCTAATGCACGGCTTTCGACACTTGGGGATCGTGACTCCATAGTTTTCTGGCCCAGAGTTAGTAATTTAATCTCTATTTGTGGTAATTTGACTTTGTTTTTTACTGATTTAACCCAAGATGATGTCCGAGTATATGGGATTCACTTAGTTCCCTAAGGTCTTTGAGTTTGGGAGTCATCGGCAAAGTCTCGCTACATGGGTTGACTCTATTGAGTGCAATTTCAATTACCATGGAAAAATTAATTTTTTTTGAATACTCATCTTAATATTGAAATGTGATTCCACCTAGCACTTTCATCATTTCCCCCTTGAATTAAGATGAATCCCCATGTCTATTGTGATACGCAACATATCCACATGCTTAATTGATATTGGATGAAATATGGTGATGAATTTGAACAAAGGAATGGGCTTGGGATTGGGATATGCTTATGAAAATATATTTTATTAAAAGATTTTTATGGGTTTCATAGTTGTTTGTTATAAGTATTTTTGGTTATCATTGTGTATTAAAATGTTTTTGGAAAAGGGAATTCGAATTTCATATTTTTGAGATACATTTTGATCGGGACTAGAAAAACCCAAGTTGGGGGGGGGGGTGTGATTAGCCACTAAAATAGGATAACATTTATTGTTAATATTTATAATATTCATGAGATTAATTATTCATAAACACCATTTTAGTGCATTTTACACTTTGAATATTATTTCACATTATGATTGTAATTCTTTGTCAAAGTGCACTATTACTTGGTACATATTTGAACACATCCTAAAATAAAATATGGTGTTGATTTTATTTTCATATTTTATTTTCAGGTATACCATGATATGAGTAATAATTCATGTTTTTTTAGCACTAGAATATTTACATTATAAGACCACCAAAGTTGGCCTTTAACCAACAACATTATGGGAAAAGTAAACTGGACAGTAGCCCAATAAAGAGGCTATAACAGCCAAGATACAAGCCCTATGATTCTAAAATTTTAATTAAATATAGAGGAAATCATGTAGAACATTTCATATAACATTTAAAAGAGATAATTAGGATGTTTTAATGGAGTTCCATGCGGCCTAATTTGAAGATAAAATTATGGGCCAAATTTTGAGGCCTAGAAAAACAGACCACCATTTCGATAATATAATGAAAAAAATTCCATTTGGGATGAAATTTTACAGTAGGTTAGGAGACATCTGGATATCCATTTTATGCTTCTATGACCCACTCTAATCCGGCCATATAAAAGGTCATTTTGATGCATATGTTTGGTGGATGCAAGTTGCCTTCCACTTCGGGTCAAGGGTGGAAAAGTCTAAGTTCCACAAGATTTCCACCACCCCAAGCCTAACATACTCAATTGGGATGAATTTAAATATTTGAGGCTGGACCCAAGGCTCCAAAAATTCATATTTAAGTTAGTGGTGTTGGAGGATTTATTCATCTTTGAGTTTTTTTTCATTGTAATGTTATTATGCCAATTTGTCTTTGTAACATTCTTCTTTCTCATGTAAGTTGTTCGAATAACCTTAGTTCTTAATAAAATTTCTTACTTTCCTATTATTATAGTTTTATCTATATCACATTGATACCTTTGACTTAATTTTTGAATTTATTTATACCATACCTTGTGATATTCTTCACACAATGGTGGAGTGATCGTTATTTTATTGTTTTTACTCCTTCAATTTCACCCTTATGAGCCTACTTCCCGCTTCCGTTGAGAACATGTCATCAATGGAGGGATAAATATTTTATGGGATGATCCAAGGGAGTATAAATGGTATGGATTAGATGTTATTTCTCAATCTATAATTTTTATTAATTTCTCTTACTTGAGTTTCTCTTATTCATGGATTTTCTCTCTTCTTCTTCCTTATTGAATTTTATCACCCAACTTTTATGTGCTAATAAGATCCTTTACCTTCGAGTGATCATGAAAATGATCCTAAAAGTGTATAGGTTATTAGAATGTGTTTTTGAAGGTTTTTAACTAGTAAGTGATGAGTTTAGTTTTAATTAATTAAATGAATCCTTCTTCAGTTAATGAAATTGAAATTATTAAAAAAAGGGAATTCATCCAATCCACCCCAAGTGATAACCTAGGATCAACTCATTATTTTAATTTGAATTCACTTAATTCTCTTATATTTCACTTAAACCAATCTAAAATCAACCCAAGTTGGCCACTTAATAGCCAAAATAAGTCTATAGAATGTGCGTGTCTATAGGTTTCTTCTTAGGTCTCTGAGGAATCAACAACCCAAGATACTCTACATTTGACCGCTTAACCCTAAAAACTTGGGTAAATTTGGTCAAGACCAGCTACACACCATGTATTTCAAATAAAATATATATAACTTGAACATGTAAAAGGTAGGAAATATTACCAATACCTATTCATGTGTTGTGGACATAGGTAGATGATAGTACACGCCGTGTACTTTACTACATGCTGTGTAGTTTGTTGCAGATAGTGTGCCCATTTTTTTCACAGATAAAAAATAAATATATAATAAAACCTATTAACATGTGTTCCATTTTTACTTTATTTGAAAAAGTGAATTCCATTTTATATGATTGATAATTATATATTAAATCTATTTCTGTGTTAAAAATTTGGATAAGCACACAAACTTTCCTCCAAGTAAACTTGTGAACTTCATTAATTTTAAATGAAATTAATTTTGTTTAAAATTATTGATTATAGTGAGATAAGGATTATTGGATGGAATTAAGATAAATTTAATCAATATTATTAATTCATGGAACATTATATATATTAAATAATGAATCAAAGTAATTGATAACTATATTGCATATGTATACTCATTGTTTGATGCAGGGATAACAATGAGATTAGACCAGAACTGTGTATGTGATTGGTTTATTTTAATTTATTATGGTTCAATTATTATTGATGGACTATGTGTCATCCCATACTCTTTATTATGTAAGGTCCTACTTACTCATGGTTTATTTTATATAAAACCCCTTTGTCTAATCCATTATACCCCTCACCAGCATGTGAGTAAAATCTTAAGTAAGGATGGAGCTCCCAGGTCAGTGGAGGTGGTGTAAGTCTACGAGATGTGAAAAAACCAATCAAGGTGATACATAGGATCCAAGGAGGAATGATGAAACATGGATCAATCTATGATTCAATGTATTTTACCCTAGGGTTGAGGGTTTGTTTATCATCTACTAGACAAAATATCCATTAGAGAATCTCATGATCATGCCACTTATATTTTATTTCTATTATTTTATTGGTTAATTATTTGTGTTTGTAAAGGCTATTAAAACAAATAATAAATGAATTAACAATAATGTAAGATGGAATAAAATATAATTGGATTATGTTTAATTTTTTATCAGATATGATTAATCACTTAATTAAAATCCACTTAATATTAACAAGACATGCGAAAAGATAAGATGATATTTACACATAAGGACAAAAATACCTCAACTAAAATATTAATTCGGTTTAGACTTCCACTAATTAAGTTATAAACAACCTTATAGTTCAGAGTTATTGACCAACACAAGTTGGGGTGATTTCGATTATCATGAAAATTTTAGATTGAAGTTTTGGGGTGTCCTAACTTGGTTTACATAAAGGGTTGACTTCCCAAGAAGTAATTGATGTAAATAAGAGGAAAGTGTTGAGGAAATATTTAAAACGAGATTTCAAGATTGAGGATTCCACTCAACAGATCAAGGAACTATGAGTTAATGTAGTTGGTAAGTTACATCTACCTAAAACCCTTCAAATAACTTGTCAGACCTAAGTTTGGGTTATGGGAAATAGAATATGGATCCTTTCCACTGAAATATACAAGTGAAAAGATATCCTGAAACTGATGGTGAGGGACACTTGGTTTTGAAAAATAGTGGGAGATTAATGAAATTTAAAATTTAAATTTATTAATATTTTTTTGAAATAAAAAAGTACTAATTATCTTCTATTAATTTGTAGAAATGCAAAATCAAATGACTTTGAAATTATCACTGTGATCCATAATAGAGAAGGATAACCCTATCACCGGTGTGAATTTTTAGAAATGGTATAGGCTCTTATGAATTATACTATCCCATTAATGAAAATTATACATTCTAGAAACACAAATTCCTGAGTTCATTTCCAAAGAGGCTAACGAGGAAGAAGTATCTCTCTATGTAAAACATGTGGATGACATAATGAATGTCCAATGTTTCATGTTATACTCTATGTACAATTAAATTCTATAGAAATATGTGGATATTGATGTATATATCATTGTTTCTCACCTTTGGGATCACTATAAATAAAATGAGATATTATAGAGATATGAGATCTCCAATGTACTGTTCATGTGAAATCTTGGAGAGTTATCTCCAGCTGGGGCACATGTAGTCAAGATGATTAGATACATTGAGAACATGAACATATTGGGTTTTAAAATCCATGATGTGTTGTGAATATATCTCATTATATACTCACTACCCAAAAAATTCTCCATTTTTATTATGAATTATAATATGAGCAATAATGAGAATACAATTTTAGAACTTTTTACTCTTATTCTCCAAGTTGATAAAGACATAGGGAATGAAAGACCAGCTTCCCTTATGGTGAATAAGATAAGGAAGAACAAGGAAAATGGTCTAAAGACTCATTATAAGTATAAGGATCCAGAGCAATATCCTTCTAAGAAGAAGAATATCCAGAGGCAAGGAAGGGAACAAGATGTAGTATATTTTTCATGTGGCAAGCAGGGCCATTGGAAGAGGAATTAAACCCAACCAAATAATCAAGGGAAGACTTCAAGTGCATTCATTATTGAGTATAATATTTATATATCTATAAGTTAGGCATTAGATACTGATTATGGTTTAAACATTTTTATCCAAATATAGGAACCAAATAGATTTTAGAAGGTTTCCATAGATGAGGTTGATCTATAATCTGCCAATGGAGCAAGGCTAGCTGCTCTAGCCATTAGAGAGTACCATCTCGCATTTCTGACATGATTGATTTTAGTTTTAAATAATTGTTATTATATTCCTAGTGTTACAAAGAACATTATTTTAGTTTCTTGTTTAAACATGGACAGATCCATTTTTATCTTTGGAAATAAAGTTTATTCCTTTTATAATGATAAAATATGTTATGGTATGTCATAGATGAATAAAAATATTTATGTATTAAATTATGAAAACCAAATATTATAAATTGATAAAGAAACAAATATATGTGACTCATATAATAATTAGTTTTGGCATCACCGTCTTGGTCATGTAAACAAGAAGGGTTTGAAAAAGCTCTATCAAGATGGTTACCTAGAATTTTTTTAGATTAATCCACTTGAAAGGTGTCATGCTTGTTTACAAGATAAGATGACCAAACCACTATTCATTATTCAAGGTGAAAGGTCTTCTAATATTCTATATTTGGTACACACTAATGTCTGAAGACCCTTTCATGTAGAGGATAGAGGTGGATTTTCATACTTTATTACTTTTACCAAATACTTGTGTAGGTATGGTTATATCTACTTGATGATTTATAAGTATGAATCCTTTGATAAGTTCAGAGATTTAAAGAATAAAGTTGAGAATCATCTGGGTAAGAAGATAAAAAAACTTCGATCAGATTGAGGTGGTGAATATCTTAACCAAGACTTTATTAAATTTCGATGAAAGTTTGGGATTCTATCTCAAATCACTTCAGTTTATACACTATATTGAAATAGTGTTAGTGAAAGGAGGAACCTTACACTACATGGCATGGTAAGGTCGATGATGAGCCATGCAAGCATTCTATTATCCTTTTAGGTATATTCATTGTAGAATATATCATAGTTACTAAACCAAGTACCAAATAAAGTGGAAAATGGTATTCCCTTCGAGTTATGGAATGAAAAGAAACCCATTTTGTTACATGTTCATGAATGGGGTTTTGAGGCATTTGTTAATGATATATCAAGAAATAAACTAGAACCCTAAGGCATGAAGTGAATATTTATATTATATCCTAAGGAACAAAGGGGATACTTTCTATATAACCCATTATAAAGGAAAGTGACTATCACAATATAGACCACCTTTCTTGAGACGGAGAACATCCTCAAAGAGGATAGGGGGAGAAATATTGAATTCAATGAAGTTGATTCTCAAGATACACAAGAGTTGGTACATGAATCGATTTCATAAGTTCTTATAGAAGAAATTATTTCTAAAACACAAGTAATATGTAGAAGTGCTAGATAGATAAGAGAACCGGAGAGATATGGTTTTCTATTCATCGATAATGGTGACTCATTATTGGTTGATAATAATGATCGTTGCTGCTATAAAGAGGTAGTAGAGAGATTATAAGCTACAATATGGAAATAATCTATGAATTATGAGATGTATTCAATATATAAAAACTAAGTATGGGTTATGATTAATCTTCTACTTGATGTAAATTATGTTGGGTGTAAATGGGTATTCAATTGAAAACTAGACATGGAAGGTAAATTAAATATTTATAAAGCATGGATAATAGATAGAGGGTTTATACAACATATATGCATTGACTATGAAGAAAAATTTTCTCTAGTTTCCATGTTTAAATCCATTGGAATTTTTCTTTCCATATCATCTCACCATGAATATGAAATTTGGAAAATTGATGTAAAAACTTCTTTCATTAATAGGAACGTTAAAGTGGATGTGTATATGAAACAACTATAAGGGTTTATGACTTTAATAAATGCTAAAAATGTATTCAAATTATAGAGGCCCATTTATGGATTAATGAAGGAATCTAGGTCATGGATCATCTAGTTCAATGAAGCCATAAAAAAACTTAGTTTCATTAAGAACAAATGTGAGTCATGTGTTTACAAGTGGTTTAGTGGGAGTATGGTTGTTTTCATAGTAGGTATGGTTGATAAAGTGCTTCTTTATGAAGAACTTAGGTGAAGAAACCAACAATCTAGGGATCAAGATCATGTGTGATAGATCTAAGAGGCTTCTTGGACTAATTTAACCTATATACATTGACCAAATATTTAAGAGGTTTAGTATGGAACAATCCAAGAGGGGATTGATTCTAGTATCACATGATATACATCTTTCCAAGAAAATGTTTCCTAAAAAGAAAGAGGAAATAGAGAGAATGAGTAAGATACCATATTCTTATGTGAAGGAAACCATCATTTATGACATGTTATATATGTGGTTTTATGTTTACTATTCTTTGATCATGGTAATAAGATATCAAACAGATCTATATGAACAACATTGGATGGATTCTTGAGCTATCCTTAATTATCTGAGGTGATCTAAGGATATATTCATGGTATATGGATGGGATGAAGAGGTAGTCATTAGGGGTTACATATATTCTAGATTTTAGATAGTTTATAATGATCCGATGTCACAACTCATATATATCCTTTGTCTCATCGGAGGAGCTGTGAGTTAGAAAAGTTATAATCTGCCGATTATTGATGATTCTATAGTGTGGTATGATTATATTGTGGATGCTGATGTATCCAAATAAGGAATTTGGATTCATAACTTTTTATAAGATCTTGATGTGGTGCCTAATAGTTTACACCCTATCATAGTTTACTATGAAAACACTACAGTAGTGGATCTCTCTAAAGAGCCTAGGTCACACCAAAGGAAAAAAAACATACTTTGGAAGTTTCATCTCTTGATGGATTTTCCTAAATAAAGTGAAGCTACAAAAAGAAGAGTATATATAGAAAAAAACATAGCAGACCCATTGACCAATGATTTATCTTAGTAGAGGTACAAATATATTATGAGAGCTAGTGGACTGAAAGTTATTGTCAGTTGGATTTAGTACAAGTGGAAGTCTGTTGGAGTTGGTGCCCTAGAACCAAATTTATTTTTACTTAATTACATATTTTTATTATTATTAAAGTTTTTATATCACATTATGATTATTCCTATATATTAAATTTTCATGTGATAATGTAATAAGAATATATGTCACACTGAAAGGTCATAGCACATCCCTACTATGATGAGAACCTCAAGGTTCCACAAAAGTCTTCTTGAATATTATTATATGGCCAGATGATATTGTCTGAAAATACACAGATGATGCTGACTATTAGGGGTAGGAGGATCATAAGACATTGAGATGCATTATCATGGTGTTTTCCCTTAGTAATATCTAAGATGGGAGGTTATGAGAATATACCCATTAATAAGAAATCCAAATTTTCATGTGTAATAAGACTTTTATATATACAGATGAATGTATTTATCCTTATACTTTAATATTATAATTAATGGATATCATGAATCACATGATTCAATATATTAATGAAAACCATGATGACATATTCTCATAATGAGGCTGGATACATTGGGTATTTCACAGGTGATATTTTATTAATGGATAATGTGAGAAAGGATTTATCCCTTCTATCCCTTGATGGAAGTTAATATCTCAGGCCCATTGATGGGAATGGAACTGCCTAGATAAATCCATGGCCATGGTGTTTAGTAATAAATTTAATTTTTGGAAATTCAAAGAAAAAGATATTGAGCATACAGATTAATGACACCAACACACAACCTACTTGAATTGAGATATTGTGATAAGGGATTATATTACACAACAAGCATTAATAGGAGGTTGGATGTATTATGACATTAATTTATTTCTATATGGGTGTCATGGTGTGTTTCTAGATGATAATCTTGAAATTTAAATGGTTATGCCTAATTCCACTGAGAAAGAGTCCTAGAGGGTCACACACTATGTGTATCCATAATCTTAGTTAAATCCAATTATTGAATTTAATAAGTTAGAATACATAATATATATTCAAAATTAGTTGATCACCATAATTTAATCATAATTTATTTAAAAGAATAACTGAGTTATATAATAATAATAATTTTTTTTCAAGTTTTGAAAATATAATATTTATTAAATTTATCATAGAATAATGTAGTGAAATTTACTTATTAAATATTAATTATTCTAGAATTAGTAAATATCGATGAGGGAAATCAGACTAAGCTTAATGATCCAATAGGAAATGATATAAATGATATTTATTTATATATTATTAAAAGTGTTTCACATGTCAACCAATTATTATTATTATTATTATTGGACATGGGGTTAATTAAGAACTATAATTACAGAAAGGTTTTTGTGAGTAATTTTCCAACCCTAAACCTTTCATAATAAATATATAATTATATAAATTCCTATAAACACACTTTTTTTGAACAATGGATAGAGTGAGACTCTATCAATCCCTAGAGAGTGATCAATAGATCAAGATTTCTCTTCTCCTCTCCTTTATTAAGGCAATAAGAGAACATCAAGTGTTCTTCCCCCTAAAGAAGAATCTTCTGTGATCAACCATGAACAACACAAGTGATCAAGATAAATCATGCTAGCACTTGATGATTCTACCACAAAATTTATATTTTTTAGTGAAAACATAGATCACTTATAGAGGTATTCTACACTTTCATACTATATTTCAACGATGATATGATGAGATATATTCAACCAAAACATCAAAAAAGAGAGAATTACATGTTGAGGTAATTATATATCTGCTCAAAAATTAATTATAAATCACATGTGAATATCCTCCTCTTCAGGTTATAGAATTTTAATCATAGTAAAGTAATATAATTTTTTCATTGAAAATGACATTTTAATTATGTGTGAAAATGATTACACATTAATTAAAACTAAATCTTAAATTGTTCACACTATCTAACATGCTTCCACTATGACTGGAACCTAAAAACTGCCGTGTTACTATTACTGTGGTCACATTACTATTCCAACGATCACATTAATATTCCAATGGTCATATTACCTCCTATAAATACATATTTATTCCTTCATACATCATTCATTAAAATTCCTCCCAAGGTTATATATTTTCTTATTCTAAAATATCGATTGGTTTACTAATATTTTTCTTCTTTTCTATAGTATTTTTCATTGGGGTGATAATTCTAGAAAACTGGAATGATCCAAATTTTCCCATTCTACATTTATGCTTTTATATTTTTATCCCATTGGAATATTTTTCATTTTAATGGGTTTAATTGTTGACTAATGCATTATTCTCCATTAATGAAATAATGCGTTTTTGATTTTTTTTATGTGATGTATGTGTACAATACTATATAATAATATAACACCCATTTAATTAGGAAAAAAAATATTATTTATAAATTCTAAGTTATTATAGGCTTCCCCTTTAGAAATTTTATTCTTGAAATTTAAAATCATATTCCTAATTGAGAATAGATGAGGTTAGTTTTGTTTCAACATATCCTATGATTCTCATGACACCTCTTCACATTTATTGTTCCACCACAACACTTTAATAAGGTGATTTGTCTTATTGCATAGATATTTGTCTCTATGGTCCAAGAACTTCACCAGTTGTTCCTCATAAGAGTGGTCATTCTCCAGTTTCACCACTTCTAGATTCAGTACATGTGAGGGATTAGGTATGCCCTTCTTCAGTAGTGATATGTAGAACACATCATGAATTTGAGCCATGTTTGGTGGAAGTGATAGCCAACAAGACACTAATACTATGCGATCCTGGATTTTAAAGGGTCCAATGTACCTAGGGATAAACATTTCTTTATTTTTAAACCACATGAATCTCTTCCATGGTGATATTCCAAGGAATAATTTTTCTCCAACTTCAAACTCTATGTCCCTTCAATTCTTGTCAGCATAACTTTTTTTCAACTTTGAACAACTTTTATATTCTATTGTATGGATTGAACCATCTACTATTTCTTTCAAAAGATTAGGTTTAATTATATTCCATTCATTGAGTTCATCCCAACATGTTTTTGTTCTACATCTCTTTCCATATAGAGCTTCTATGGATTTATTTGAAAAATCAAGTGGAAGCTATTATTATATGAGAAATCAACCAATAGAATATGTCAACCCATTCTCTTTTAAATTCCACTGAGAAAGATCTTAATATTTACTCGAGTGTCTGAATGATCCTTTTATATTGGCCATCAGTTTAGGGGTGATAGGTCGTATTGAAATTCAATTAAGTATTAAGATCATGTGAAACACCACGTTAAAATTTAGTGGTGAACCTTAGATCATGATAAAAAATGATCAAAAGTGGTGCCCCATGCAACCTTTCTACTTTCTTTACATATATCTTAGTAATTTGGTCAAGAGAGAAATATCCATGAATAATAATGAAGTGGTCAATTTGGTGTTTTGATCCACCATAACCCATATCACATTTCTTCTTTTGGATGTATTTAAAAGACTAGTTAAAAATTCTATAGTGATTTTCTCCCATTTCCATATGGATATGGGAAATGGTTGCATCATCCCCTTGTATTTCTATCACTCTACTTTAACTTTTTGACATACTAACCACTTTTATATATACTCAACAATATCCTTCTTCATATTTTCCCACCATAAGTTCCCTCTAAGATCATGATACATCTTGGTACTTCCAAGATGGATGGAAAAAGATGAGCTATGAGCATTATCCAATATATCTTTTTTTATCTTAGGTGATGAAGTTACACAGAGTCTAGTTCCAAATATAATGAAATAATTATCATCTATGTAGAATTTATAAAGCTTCCCATCCTTTACTACTTACACCATCTTTTGAAGCTTCAGATCATCTATTTATTCCTCCTTGATCTTTTCCTAGATAAAATATTGGTAAATAATTTGGTAAAGGTTGGATGTCTTCCCTATTGTCATGATTTCCATAACAATCCTTTATATATCCATGAAGATAGGGTCTTTCTCAATCCCCACCATGGATAATGTAGCATGCTATTTTTTTCTAAGAGCAGTAACTACATTATTTTCCTTTCCATGATGATAGTGAATAGATCAATCATAATTTATGATCATATCTAACCATTTTTATTGATACATGTTGAACTCTTTTTGTGTGAATATATAATTTATAATCTTGTGATCTATATGTATGCCACACTTCTCACTATATAGGCAGTACTTCCAAATATTCTAAGTGAAGATCATAGTTGCTAACTCTAGATCATGCATCGAGTAGTTCTATACATGGATCTTTAGCTCTCATGAGGAACAAACTATTATTTTATCACTATTCATGAGTACACAACCCAAGACTTTCTTCGAAGCATCACTATACATCACAAAACCTTATCCACTTAATGGTAGTGTGAGTACAAGTTCAATGATTTGACTCTTCCTGAGATCCTTAAACATTTCCTTATTTAGTCCATCCATACATACTCAACCCCTTTCCATGTTAACTTAGTTATTGGGCTTGTCAATCATGATAAATTTCCCACAAAACATTAGTAATAACCAACTTATCCAAGAAAAATAGGGATTTACATGACACTTGAGGGTCTAGGGCATTCTTCAATTACATTTATCTTTAAAGGTTTCACATAAATTACATCACTTGTGATCACACACCCTAAGAATGTGACTTACTATACCCAGAAGTCACACTTTATAAACATAACATATATTTTATACTTTCTTAATCTCGCTAGTAAAATCCTTATATACTGTTCATGTCCCTCCTTGATCTTAGAGTAAATGAGAATATCATCAATAAATTTTACCATAATTTTTTTTGAGATGTTATATAATGACTATATTCATCAAATATATGATTAATTTAGTAGAATTAGTAAGTCCAAATGGAATTACTATGAACTCATATTGTCCATACCTTTTATGGAATGTTTTCTTCTAAATATATTTTTTCTTTACCTTCAGTCGATGATATCTAGAATGAATATCCAACTTTGAGAAGTACTGATCTCCATGAAGTTGATCAAACAAGTCATTAATCCTTATAAGGGGATACTTTTTCTTTATGGTGATCTTGTTTATCCCTCAATAATCGATAAAAATCCACATTAATCTACCCCTTTTCTTGAAAAAGAGAACTAACACACCCCAAGGTGATGCACCAGGGCTTTTAAAACCTTTATCGGTTATGGGTGCAGAGGAATCATTCTATGATGGTATGACCAACTCAGCTATTGGTCTTAATTTAAATTTAATTATTGACACACATTATTATAATGCCATTTATAATGAAAAAACATAGATTAATTGACCATATTAAAAAAAAACTAGAACCAGAAGAGGAGTATCTTCACATGTAATTTATAATTAATTTATTAATATATATATATATATATATATATAATTATCTCAACTTGTAATTATCTCTTAATTTATTATCTGGTTGACTAGATCTAATAAAACAATCAATGTGCTATAAGATACAAGTACATAATCACTATAGATGTGATAAACACTTATAGAGACCCAAACTTAACATAAATGGATATCACATCAATTTAGATAAATATTCAACATATTACAAAAATACATGCCCTAGGACTGTAATAGTTTAGTGTCTTTGGAAACTTGGAACAAAATATTCTAACTTGGTGAAAGATCTTCAATGTTTCCCACAAATATCTTCCCCATTAGTACTTCTACTTAAAACCTTTCTTCATAACTTGGGTAAAGGAAATATTATAATGATATGATCTTTAATGCTCAGTAAGGGTAAATAAAGGAATCATATAAGAATAACATGAATATAAGGTTATGAGAAAATGATCATATCATTTAAAGATTATAACATATATATCAAAGATCATAATCATGAGACATGGAATAAATATTGGTAGTTCATAAGGCATTAATCATAAGGGAATCAAGAACATAATATATGAAATCATAACATAGGAATAAGACATGGAAATTGTGACATACACATAAACATATAAAATCCTATATCAAGGCTACCAACCAAGACCTTCATAACATGTTAGTCTTGGTCCAATAACCCAAGTACCTACTTTGGGCTTGGGATGACCTCCCATGTACCCTCTTGTTTCAAGCTTGGGATACCCTCCAATGTACCCTTTATTTTAGGATTAATATTTCCTCTTGTTTTGGTCTTAGGATTCTCTCTTGTTTCAGGTGTGGGATGCCCTCCTGTGTACCCTCTTGTTTCGGGCTTGGGATGCCCTATCATGCTTCCTCTTGTTTCAAGATTAAGATGCCTTCACGTTTCAGGATTTGGATGCCCTTTTATTTACCCTCTGGAGCTCATAAAACATTTAACGCTACCCAATTAATTTAGGGGAGATATAGATCCCACCCATCACATAATAAAATCATATATACATGTTCCACAAGATTATAAAACTTGAAACAGATCATGACCCATAAAAAGAGATGGGTTTCATAAACATCATATCATAACACATGAAATGAAATAAGTATCATAAATAATTAATAATATCACAACCTATAAAAAAATATAGGTTTCATGATCATTTCATCCTAGAATAACCCATGAAAGGAAACGGGTTTCATAAGTATTTATCAGGGTATAACCCATTGAAGAGAAATAGGTTTCATAAGCATATATCTCGTGGAAAAGAAATGTATTTTCATAAACATAATTCCATCAAAACATAAACCATTACAAGAAAGAACATTAATGGAACCTTTGGATCATTTCCCATAAGGGTACGAGTAACATCAATATATGTCATCTTAGATTGAAAATAATTTTGAAATAAATTTTAAAAACATATTTTGTGGAAAATATACTTTATTATTCGAAAAAGAATTTTTAAAACATAAAACCATAAGAAAAAAATTTTCTTTGAAAATACTTTGAAAACTTATAAAGAAGTCTGGAAATCATTTTGATTTTTTTCCTTGAAAACTTATAAAAGAATCTTGAAAATATTTTAAAAACTATTTTCCTTGAAAACTTATAAAATAAGATTGAAAAAAATTTTGGAAAATATTTTCCTTTAAAATACTTTGAAAACATATAAAAGGATATTTGAGATAATTTAAATCATTTTATTTGAAAATAACCATTCAAAAACATATAAGGGAAGCTTTGAAAATCATTTAATTTTTTTAAATAAAATATTAAAAAAAAACCCTTTTTTTTAAAACCAAATTAAAATCAAAAAATTTTCAGAATATTGGGAAAATTATTTCTTTTAAAAAATAACCTTTCAAACTTACAAATTAAGGGTCAAGGAAATGATGGTCTTGACGGCGGGTAGGTTTGTAAATTCCGAACATTCCTTTTACACCTTAAAATTTCAGAAAAGTGCCTTAATCAGAAAATGAAAAGAAGATTAATTTTAAAAAATGTTATGTAAAAATGTAATACATGGGTAAAAATGTACTCTAAACATTATATTATAATAGTAAAAAAAATTTGAAAACATATTTTTAGAAAACACGGTTTTGAAATAATATAGATTTCCAATCAAAAGGAGAAATGAAGTCAGATTATCATATTTTTTTATTAATTATCTTAAGTACCAAAGAGTGAAAAAATGGTACCATTACTTGGATATTACATTAATATCTATAGGGTTATAAAAGTCCTGGGATTTCTTGATATATGGATCATAATATGTCATCAATGGAAGCATAATCATAAACAATCTTAATAAATGATGATATTGAAGCTATAAACCGTTACTAGTTTGGTAACTTTGAATCATAATTATATGAAAATAAAAAAGTTAATTAAAGGTTAAAATACCATGAAAACAATGATATTCATGATATAACATGTAAAAAATGTATATACACCTCATAAAAAAATATAGGTGCATATCATGGCATGTGTCTCAAAGAAGGAAAATTTAGACAAAATTATTTTACCGATTTGGTAACTTTTGAAACATAACTCGCATAAAATAAGGATCGTCAAGTGGATATAAATACCCAAAAATTTAATTATAATAATAATATAATAAATACATGGGTATTATACACACCATACAAAATAAATGAGTGGTCAATAAGGCATATATCTCACGGAAATAAAAAGTGAGATGAAATTCCCTTACCTTATGTCTTGAATTTCTTTGTACACGTTTAAAATTCATGTATAATAAATATAAGTTTATTATATATCTTTAAAATAAAAATATTATTGTATATAATACCATATATTATCGACTTATTACTTTATATTACCCGTTTATTAACAATTTCATGTTAAAGTAATGTTTTGGGTAATAACCGCTTTGTTTATCATACGTGTTTTGAATTGTTACTCTTAATCCTCTTACATAGATCATGATTTACTTATTTATATAATTTAAAATATTATTTATATATCATATGTATTCAGTATATAAATATTTATAGTAATCTATAAAACATAGAAATATTAAACGAAATACAACGTTCATGGGGATAGTAAGCCGTACATACGCATGAACGCTGCTTCCGTTTTACTATTGTATTGTAAGAAAGAAAGTAAATGATATATATATATATATATCATTATATTAAAATTATTATTTCATATATTTCATATACATTTAATAAACCCATCCTTAATACATTCTATGTAAAGTGTGAATGAATCACATCACTTTGAGGGGGTGGTAGTCCACACATCCATAAACAAAGTTTTTATATTTATGAAAAATAGAAAGTATGAAGATATGAATTATATAATAATTATATAAGAATAATGTAATTATAAATATATTATATATCATATATGTTTACTAAATAAATTCTTAATACATTTCATTCAAAGTGCGAATGAATCACATCGCTTTGAGAAGGTAGTAGTCTACACGTCTATAAATGAAGTTATCGTATTTATAAAAAATGGAAAGCATAAAGGTAGGATTTATATAATAACTAAATAAGTATAAATACATCATAAATATAATATATATCATATAAAAATATAGTTTCCATCATAATTACCAATCATGAAAGGTGGTAAAGGTAAAATGAACAACATTGCTTCATGTGGCGGCGGTTTGTGATCATTTCATCCTATAATAACCCATAAAAGGAAGCAAGTTTCATAAGAATTTATCATGGTATAACCTAATGAATAGAAGAAGGTTTCATAAGAATATATACCAAGTAATAAAAATGGGTTTTCATAAATAAAATGACATAAAATCATAAACCATTTATAGAAATAATATGAATAGAACATTTGGATCATTTCCCATAAGGGCATGAGTAACATATGAAGATGTCATCTTTTAGATAGAAAATAATTTTGAAATATCTTTAAAAAAAATTTAGTGGAAAATATCCTTTATTATTTGAAAAATGATTTTTAAAACATAAAACCTTTAGGAAACTAATTTATTTTAAAATATCTGAAAACATAGAAATAAGGATTGAAATCATTTTGAAAACCCTTTTCCTTGAAAACTTATAAATGAAGCTTGAAAAGATTTTGAAAAATGTTTTCATTGAAAAATTATAAAAGAAGATTGAAAAAATTTTGAAAACAATTTTCCTTAAAAATACTTTGAAAAAATATAAAAGGATATTTTATATCATTTAAATCCTTTTATTTTAAAACAACTTTTCAAAAATATATAAAGGAATCATTAAAAATCATTTAAAACATTTTTTTAACATAATTTTTTTGAAAGCCATTTTTCTTTGAAACATATATTAAAATCAATACACTTTCATATTATTTGGAAAAAAGTTTCTTTAAAAAAATTAACCTTATAAACTTATAAAGGAAGTATCAAGTAAATGACCGTCATGATGGTAGGTAGGTTCGTACATGTCATACATTCCTTTAGCACCTTAAAATTTCAGAAAAGTGCCTTGATTGGAAAATTAAAATAATATTAATTTTAAAAAATATTTTGTAAAAAGGTAATACATGGGTAAAAATTTACTCTAAAAATAACTGGATAATATTAAAACATTTTCTAAAACATTTTTTTATAGAAAACATGATTTTGAAAGAACACAGATTTCCAACCAAAAGGAGAAATGAAATCATATTTTCATAAGAACATTTTATTAATTATATTTAGTACCAAATATTTGAAAAATGGTACCATTACTTGGATATAAAATTAATTTCCAGAGGGTAAGAAATTTCATGAGAGTTCTTGTGATATGGATCATAATATCTTATCAATGAAAGTATAATTATAAATAATCTCAATAAATGATGAGATTAAAGCTATAAACTGTTACCACTTTGGTAACTTTGAATCATAATACTATGGAAATAGTAAATTTAAATGAATATTAACATATCATGAAAATAATTAGATTCATGACATAATATGTAAAAATGTATTATGTACATCTCATAGAAAAATATAGGTGTATAATATGGAATGTGACTCAAAGAAGGAAAATTGAGACAAAATTAATTTACTGATTTGGTAACTTTTGAAACATTACCCTAATTAAATAAGGATCATAAAATGGGTATTTAAATACCAAAAAATTTAAGTATAATTTTCATATAATACATTCATGGGTTGTATACACACCGCATAAAATAAATGAGTGGTGAAAATGGCATGTATCACACAAAAATAAAAAGTGAGATGAAAATCCCTTACCTTAAGTATTGAATTTATTTGTACACATTAAAATATACTATATAATAAATATAAGTTTATTATACATATTACAAATAACCATATTCTTATATCTAATACCATATATTATTCACTTATGACTTTATATTACCCATTTGTTAAAAATTCCATGTTAATGTAATGTTTCGGGTAATAACTGCTTTGTTTATCATATATGTTTTTAATTTTTATTCTTGATCCTCTTACATAGGTCATGATTTACTTATTTAAATAATTTAAAACATTATTTATATATCATATATATTCATTATATAAATATTTATATTAATCCATAAAACATATAAATATTAATCAAAATACACCATTCATGGAGACAGTAGGCCGTACGTACACATGAACATTGCTTCCGTTTTGTTATCATATTGAAAGAAAGAAAGTAAATATAATATATGTATATATTTATATTATAATTATTATTTAATATATATCATATTTTTTTACTAAACCCATCCTTAATACATTCCATGTAAAGTATGAACAAATCACATCACTTTGAGGAGGCGATCGTCCACACGTCCACAAACGAAGTTATCATATTTACAAAAAATAGAAAGTATGAAGGTATGTGTTATATAATAATTTGATAAGAATAAAGAAATTATAAATATAATATATATTATATTAGTTTTATAAATTTATCCTTAATGTATTCCATTTAAAGTGTGAATGAATCACATCACTTTAAGGAAGCAGTAGTCCACACGTCCAAAAAATGAAGTTATCGTATTTATAAAAAAATAGAAAGAATGATGGTAGGATAACTAAAGAAGTATAAATTAATCATAAATATAATATATATAATATAAAAAAAATATTTTTTTATCATAATTCACAATGATGAGATGTGGTAAAGTTAAAACGAACAATATCGTTTCGTGAGGTGGTAGTTCACCGTACACAAGAACAACAAGTTCGTTACCCATTAGATGGAAGTGTGTGCAAGTGAAGGTAAAAAAATTATAATAAAAACATATAAATATATTTAGGATATTTTTTTTATTATATTATCATGTAATAAGAATAATTTAGGTGGTGGAGAAAAAAAATATAGGAAATGAGATTGAGGAAGGATGTTACCTCTTCGTTGGGTAAATCCTTTTGGTTTGCACCAAAAGGATTCCTTGGATAGATTTATGAAAAAGGATAGGATTATAAGTTTAGGAGAGGGATTTTTATGATATATTTGGTCAAATATTTATTAATCCAAAGTTTCTCGATAGGTGTGAATAAGTGAGAGGGGTGAGTTCCTTTTTATAGTGGAAGGAGGGGACACACATAACATTTTTGAAAATAAGTTTGGTGTACCCATGTTTTTATCTAAAAAAGTCATAAGAAAAAAAATAAACTCAATAATGAAAGGTTTATGGCCTAAATATTTCCATAAAATGGGTATTTTACAAGTTTATAGGTCATTTTGGCATTTAAGTTTAAGGTTTAGTCCCTTATTAAGCTTAATTTTACCTAAATCACTGTAATTAATTTTAATCACTTTCACTAATATTTTTGGAAAAAAATTAAGTTTATATTATTATTATATAAATATTATAATTATTACAACCATTTATGTATGTTTTTCAAAATTTAATTCATATAAGTTACAAAATTAAGTTTATCGCTAATCCGGCAGTTGTGGTGAGAACGTGGGTTTTTAAAATGAGAATGTTCAAAAGTTTATTAAGCTTTTATATCTAAATTCAATATAAAAATTATTCCAATAAACTATATTGGATTAATAAATTTATAATTTATATATTTTTACTTTAAAACAAATTTTAAATATAATTTATCTATATAAATAAATTATATGAAAAATTAGTTTTTAATTAATATTTAGTATTTTTCAATATTCATCCAAAAATGAAGTTTCACAAAAAAATCCCAAAAATTCACCCTAAAATAATTTGGACATTATAAATTCAAAAATAAAGTTTATTTTATAAAATTAAATTTCAAATTATGTCTAAAATTAATTTTATTATCTTCCACCAAAGGATATAAAAATCAGCTCATTTGAGAAAATAGTATTTTCAAACATATAAAGACTTTACCAATATTACCTGTTTTATTTTAAATATATTTTATTTATATAAAACCATTTTAGATAATATTTAAAAATTAGTTATTTATATTCATTTTATATAGTTTAATGGCTAGGTTATAACTATATTGTTTATATAATTATAATAATAAAAAATATATTCTGTAGAAACTCGTCGTTGTGTGTAACACAATCCAAGTCAGTGTTGCATGTAGCACAAGATAATATAAGTCTTAAGTGTAGTGTATGTAAACCAAATGTAGTTATTTAATATAAAAAAATATATTTAGTATTTCATGAAATGAAAAATATCAAAAATATTAAATTAATTTGAAAAAAATATTTCACAAAATCTGAGGGTGTTACAACACATGAACCACAATCTCTAAACATCACTGTAGAATTTTCCAGTGCTAGCACGACTAATACTAATTGCTTGAATTGTTCATGGTTTATTGTAGAAGAATTATTTTCTATGATGAAATAAATATTTATGTTCTCTTGGTATATTAAGAAAGGAGGAAAAGAGATTATGCTCTAGATCTCAATATCTCTCTCTAGGTATTGAGAGAGTCTGTCTTTATCCATTATACACACCAAAAGTAATTATGGAAGGTGATATAATTAGAAATTTATTATGGCGGGTTTAGGGTAGGAAAACCACACACAATCCTCTTTCAAACCTAATAATTCTTAGTTGACCCCATGTATAATAATCATATAATTATTATGATTATTAAATTTTTGACATGTGAAACACATTATGAATATAAATAAATACCATTTCCAATTGTACTGTTAAGCTTGGTTTACTTTTCTTCATCAAAATTTACCGATACTTAAATAATGACTATTTAATAAATAAATGTCACTTATATTATTCTATGATAAATATAATGAATATTTAATTTTCCAAACTTATAAATAAATATTTATTATTATTATTATTATTATTATTATTTAACTCACTTATTCTTTTGAATAACTTGTGATTAAATTACAGTGATTAACCAAACCTGAAATAAATATTATTTATTATAACTTGTTAAATTCAATACCAGAATTTAACTGAGATTGTAGATTCACCTAGTGTGTGATCCTCCAGCCCTATTTCTCAGTGACATTAGGAATGACCGCCTAAAGTCCAAGGTTTGTGTCTATTAACACGCCAAGAAAACCATAAATAAAGAAGTTAATATTACAATGATATTCAACCTACTATGAACACTTACCATGTAATATAATACCTTTATTGAAATATCTCAAATATTGTGGGTTGCATACCGATTCCATCAACCTATATGCTCGATTTCTCTTTATTTGACTTTTTAGAAATGAACTCACCAACCAAACACTATGGTCATGGATTTTATAGGTAGTTATATTACTATTAAAGGGTCTAATATATCAAATTTTATCAAGGTATAAAAGGGATAAATCCTTTATAAAATTATTCAATAATAAAATATCATTTGTGACATACCCAACACATCCTATATCACCGCGAGCATATGTCATCAGGGTTTTCATCCATACATCAAAGTAAAAAACTCTTGATATCCATTAATGATAATATTAAATTATAAGGATAAATAAACACATATGAAAGTAGTAACATCTAATGACACATAGAAATGTGTGTTTCCTATTAATTGGTATCTTCTAATAACCTCATATCTTATAGATTACTAAGGGAAAATACCAAAATAATGTGTCTTAATGTATTATGAGCCTCCTGCCCCTGATATCCTATATTATATCTATCCCATCCGACAATATAATCTAGCCTGAGAAAAATATTCAAGAAACCATCATGGAACCTGTTGGTTAACATCATAGTCGAGCCTTTCAATGCGAAAAATATTCTTAGGACATTATCATATACAATATCCATGAAAAGGAATAATCATGATATGATAAGAAACTTTATTAATGATGAAAAAAATGTAATTAAGTACTAAGAAATTTAGTTATAGGGCACAAAATCCAATATAATCTGACTTTCACTAGAGACAACTGACAATAAATTTCGATCCACTAGCTCTCACATGGTACTCATTCCTCTACTGAGATAAATAATTGGTTAAGGGGTCCACCAAGTTTTCCTCCTTGGATACTCTATTCATCATAACTTCACATTATTGATAAAAATACCTCAAGAGATAAAACTTATAAAGTATGTTATTTTTCCTATTATGCGACATTGACTCTTTAGAGAGATCCATTGCTACAATGTTTTCAAAATAAACTGTGATAGGGTATTTATTATTAGGCATCACATCAAGGACCTAGGAAAAATTGTGAATACAAACTACTTAATTGGATACATAAGAAGTTGAAATATACTCAAAATTCATTGTATAATCATCAAAAAATTGATTATTTGAACTCTTATAGATCACAACTCCTCTATTGAGACAAAATATTTATCTAGATTTCAATTTTAGATCATTACGATCTTTCTGAAAGCTAGCATATGAATAACCCTTGATGGATAGCTCTTGATCTCCTCCATACACTAGGAACATATCCTCAATTTTCCTAAAATACCCAAGGATAACATTAATAACATTACACTACTATTCACCTATATCTACTTGATTCCTACCCACTATTCTCAAAGAATAGACAACATAAAGTCTTATCACATAAGAATATGAGATCTTACTCATTCTCTATCTCTTTTCTCTTATGACCAAGGAAAAATTTTCTTTGAAAGATGTATAACATGTAAAAATAGTACAAATACCCTCTTCGATTATTCTATACTAAACCTCATCAGTATCTTGTCAATGTATACACCTTAAATTATTCTAAACGACCTCTTAGATCTATCACGTTTGATATTGATCCCTAGAATATAGGTTTCTTCACCTAAATCCTTTATAGAGAATCAATTGATCAACCATGTATTAACCTATTATAAGGATGGTATATTATTTCCAATAAGTAATATTTCATAAACATATACTGCTATGAAAATAACTATACTCCCACTATACCACTTGTAAACACATGGATCACATTTATTCTCAATGAAACTAAATTACTTCATGGATTCATTGAATCAAATGTTCCATGACCTGGATTCTTACTTTAACCCACAGATAGATCTATAACACTTGTATTATAAAAACCTAGGTAATTATGGAATAAATCATTTTTATATTTATTATTATTCCTAAGATAGATATTCATATTCATTATAATTTTTTAAAATAAAAAAGGAACTAATTTTATTAAACTATTTTATAATATGGTTTTATTTAAAATTTTATTTTTTAAATTATGTACTTTTATTTTGAAAAAATTAATTTAATTTTTTAATTCATCATTCGAAAATTATCTTAGGGTAAATTTTTGATAATTTTATGAAAAGTTTGATTTTTAATGAATAGTGAAAATACCAATTTTTATTAAAAACTATATTTTATTTTAAATTATTTATAAAGAAAAAATCTATTTTGGATCAGTTTTAAAATTTAATTTATTCCTTTTTATTTAAAATTATCCAATTATGGGTTCTGAAATGGATTTTATACTTTAATTTAGTATAAAAACATTTTATATTTAAAAAGGAAATTTTTATGAAAAATTGTTTTTCATTGCATTCTTCTGGTTTAATCTTAAATAAAATAATTCAAATTATGTATTTTAAATTTTGAAAAATAGATTCCATATTTTTAAATATTGGGTCCAAATTTGGTAAATAATATCCTTTTATTTTTGGTTAATATGAATAGTAACCTTAGTAATTTTTGTTACCAAGGTAAAGGGAAAATCATGTAATTAAAGTTAAAAATAAAATGATAAGGACTATAAAGTGAATATAGAACTTGAATTAATTTTATTTTATGTTTAAATTTAATCCATACTCATCCATTTTTAAGTCATATTTTTTTTGTTTCTATTTGGATGTGATTATAACTTTTATAATATTTTATTTAAAGAAAAGTAAAAAATGTCACACTCTTGTTTCTAATAACTATAATATTTTTGAACATATGGATAACCAGAGAATATACTCATTTATAATTATTATATTGAAATATAAATGATTTATATTCATCATGGTAATTTAGTTTTAATTTATAGTCAGTAAATAACCACCTTAAATTCTTACACAACGCCGACACAAAAAATATTCAATTAATAGAAAAATAAACGATATTAAAAAAATTAAAAGTATTATAATTTGAAAGAATAAAGGCAATTAAAAAAAATTTATATATAAATACAACATTTTATGGAAATTTTAATTGATTATATTATAATTCCTTTTTTGTTTTGATGTTATAAAAAATCAATGTAAATGAATAGTTCTAAAAAGGGCATTATGGAAATTTTATGAAAATAATACTTTATTAAATGATATAAAATTAAAAAAATATCAATTAAAAAAATTTATTGGGATAAGGTTAATGAGATTAACCATGGTCCATTTATGTATTGTTTTTTATTTTATAGTAACATCATTAACCCTTAATGGGTAGAAAACCTTAATATTATGGTAATTGTTGAAAGGGTTAACGAAGGGTTAAAACAAATATATTAGATAAAAATGTGATAAAAACTTGTCAAAATTTTATTTTATGATAACATTTATATCCATACACATCTTATATTCAAAATAAATTATTTTTTATCCATTTTTAAATGAAAATTAATTTATATTAATTTAATATTTTAAAAAATTCCATGAGTGCGCCTCCCCTCTCTTATAAAAGGGAATCTCTTCTTTTATTTACTTCACACTAAAAAACCTATTTTTTCAGAAAATATAGTACCAAATACCTTCCTAAAATCATTAAAATTTTTCTATATGTCTTATTTTAGGCATAATACTATCCATATAGGGCTTAAGGTGTTAATCAAAGGAGACTTTCCAAAGAAGAGAGTTTTTAACAACATGTTTTTATTTTATTTTTTCTTACATATCCTTAAAATATTACTTAACTATGATTATATAATAAAAATTGTATATTACATATAATTAAGTGTTTTTATATTAATTACACAACCTATATTCATATCCTCTTCCATCAAATGGGAAACAAAACCATCATTCGTGTGTACGACAGACTACCGCCTCACGAACTGATGCAATTTTTTTCCATCACCGTATATCATAGATGGTTATAATAATGTAATTAATGTATATATATGATATTAATAAAATATTTATAATTATTAAAATATAATATATCATTTAATATCTTACCTTTCCATTTATGGAAAAAATGATAGCGTCGTTCGTGCGTAAATGTGGACTACCACCTCCATGAAGCGATGCAATTTATTTTCATCACCAAATCACATAAATGATATGTATAAGTATAATTAAGGAATTAATATGAAATTTCTGATATTATTATCATTATTTAAATATAAAATTATACTTTGCTTCTTTTTATAACAATCATTAAAAAATGGAAACATTACTCATGCGTATGTATGACCTACCATCACCATGATTGTAACATAGTTCATTTTTCATAACCATATTTTATGATTAGTTTTAAAAATATAACTGATCTATAAAAATGATAATTATTTCATGATTATTATTCTAGAGATGATGGAATAATGAAATCTTTGATCATAATTGACTTACCAAATACATTTTGGACTTATGAAATGAATATCATCCAAACATACAAAATGAATTTAATTAATTAAATAATTAAATATAAAAAGATAAGAGATAAAATAAAAGGAATAATAAAATTGAAAAGGGTTCTTAATAAAGTAAATAATTAACCAAATATTATTATTTATTAAGATAAAGAACATACACGATGAGTCATACTCAAGGTAAGAGACTTTCTTTTAAAAATCATATTTTAAAGTTTCCCTTACAACTATATTTTTCTTCCATATCCATATTTTTAAAATTATTTTATGGAATTATTTATATAGAAATAAGTGAATTATAAATTAAAATTTATATTTCCTTTTAATATCTTTCAAAGGTTTTTAAAATGAATATTTTATATAATTTTTTAACTTCCGTTACAAAAATAAAAAAAATAAATGTTCTATTTTAACCTATACAACGATAATGGATTTTACCATCACCATAACCACTATTTGATGTTTGGATTACTTTATAATATTCCATGTTTTTTTCAATGAAATAAACTCTTTCACTTTATTTTTGGAATTTTATTTTTGAGAATTGGGTTTAAATAAAAGGCATATATGAATATCTGAAAATGTTTTCTTATGGGTGAAAAATGTTTTTTATGAAACAAGATTTACCATGTTATGATTATATTATGGTTTTTGGACATTTTTTATGATGATTAGTGGTTTTCTGATAAACCAATGTTGTTTAAGCCCTTTATATCTCTCTAATTCATTAGGTAAAGGAAGAGAGTTAACTTATTAGGTTTCTCCTAAGAGAATATGGGTTTATACCACGATGGTTATTCCAAATATAAGATGAATTTAACTGATTAGGTTTATCCTAAGAGACTGTGGGAAAATACTATGATGGTTATTCCAATTATAACCATGATGTTTATTCCATGTATTACCTCAAGGCTTAATCCATAAGTAAGAGTGATATGAAAATGATACTTCAAGTAGCCTACATGTTTTATCTATGCATTCTATGGTTTTTATGGAAATATTATAATTTCTCATGGTAATACAATGATCATATGTTTAAAGGAAAGTATATTATTATTTTTTTAAACATAAAAGTATAACTTTACACAAAAGTTATTATGATTTTTCATGATTTTAAAGTAACCATATGAGTTTTTTTTACCTTTAATATTTCTTATGAAATTTTTAATTAAAAATATTGGGCAGATAAGGTGATTTATCAGGTAAAAATTTTTTTATTTTAAGACTAAATTTTATTTTGATAAAGGAAATTTTTATAAATATTAATGGAATAACAGTTTCTTTATTTATTTTTATGTCCATTATTAAGTTTTTTGTTCTTATCCCACATTTTGAAAATGTTTTTCATAGGATGAATAGGTACAAGGATTAGGTTAAGATGAAAATTTTAAATATGTTCCATGAAAATAAATGATGCTTCTTTTTTAAAATTTTGTTTGGTGAAAAAAATGGGTTTTTAATATAAGTGTGCAGTTTGTAATATATGGGTTTGTTATGTAATATTTATGACCTAACTATCTAAAACTCTAAACCTAAAATAAATTTGGGAATGAAAGAAAATTAAATATAGTATAAAGACACTAGATTAGGTAATGTTTAATGAAAATTCCTTATATGTATAACTTTTTGGAATTACATGGAGTCACAAATACTCTTGGTTGTACCTTATATACATCCCCTTTAAGGTTATTATTAAGGAAAGTTGTTTTTACATATATTTTCCGAATCTCATAATCATGGTATGATATTATGCCAAACAATTTTTTTTGGGTTTTAAACATGGAAACTGGAGAAAAGGTTTCATCATAGTAAATGCCTTGATGTTGTCTAAATCCTTTATCCACTTACAATGATTTATAGGTATTTACTTTACCTTTCATGTTCAGATTTAATTTGAATACCCATTTACACCCAATAGGATTTATATCAACTGGAAGATTTATTAGAACCAAATCATGATTTTTATGCATGGAATCCATCTCAGAATTCATATATTCTATCCATCTTACAGATTCTAAGCTCACTACTTACTCTTTTTAAGATAGAGGATCATTATTTTTAACTAAAAATGAGTCACAATCATTGGTGAATAGAAAACCATATTTCTCTGGTTCTCTTACCCGTCTAGCACTCATGCACATTATTTATGTTTAAGGAACATCTTATTCCATGGGAAATTTCAGAATATATTCCCATTATTACTCTTTTGTATCCTGAACATCAACTTCATTGAAGTTAATATTTCTCCATCTATCCTCCTTTATAATATGTCCCCTATTAAGAAAATAGCCTATATTGTGATAGTTACTTTCTTATCTAAATAGTTTTATAGTTAATATCCCCTTATTTAATTAGGATACTCCATAAAGATACACTTTATGACTCAGGGTTCTAGTTTTTTTTATTGAGATAGCCATAAAATATTCCGCATAACCCCATGCATGAAAATGTGATAAAACATGTTTCTTTTCACTCTATAACTCAATGGGAATATCATTTTCCACTTTATATAGTACTTGGTTTAGTATGTATGATGTCTTCTATAATACATATCCACAAAAGGATAATAGAAGACTTGAGTGACTCATCATTGACCTTACCATTTCTAATAGTGTACAATTCATCCTTTCACTAAAACCATTCCGTTATGGTGATAAGGTTATGTAATTTGAGATAAAATCCCATACTTCCATAGAAATTTGATAAAGTCTTGGTTAAGAAATTCACCACCTCGATCAGATCGAAGTTTATTTATATTTTTACCAAGATGATCCATAAATTAATTCTTGAACTCGTTGAACTTCTCAAAGGATTTAGACTTATACCTCATCAATTAGATACAACCATACCCGCTCAAGTCATCAATAAAAGTAATAAAGTATAAGAATCCATCTATATCTTCTACTTGAAAAGGTATTCACACATTAGTTTGTTCCAATTCTAGAAGCTCTATGTCTCTTTAACCTTGACCCCCCAAATGGTGGTTTGGTCATATTTTCTTATTAACAATTATGACATATTTCAAGAGATTTAATTTTAAAAGAGTCTAAGTGACCATCTTGATAGGTATTTTTCAAATGATTCTTGTTTATGTGACCAAAACGGTGATTCCATAACTGGGTGCTAAATGAGTCACATGTATTTGTTTCATTATAAATTACCAATATTTGGTTTTTTAAGTTTTATACATAAATACCATTATTAAACAATTCCATACCATAACATATACTATCTTTATAAAAGAATCAACCCTTATTTACAAAGCTAAAAATAAATCCATCCATGTATAAACAGAAAAACAAAAAAAAAATGTTTTTGGTAACACTAGGAACTTAAGAACAATTCTTTAAAACCCAAATAAATCATGTCAGTAATGTGAGATGGTATTCTCTAATAGATAGATTATCCAACCCCACTCTACTGGCTACCCATAGATCTACCTAATATCTAGAAATCTTCCAAAATCAACTTGGTTCTTATATTTGGATACAAATGTGAGTTCCAAAAGAAGTATGTAATAACAAAATTGAAGATATAAAAACATTACACCCAATAACAAATGTAGCTGAGGCTTCCCCTTACTTCTTTGGTTGGGTAAAATTTCTCTTATAGTGTCCCTTATTTTCATATGAAAAACATACTTTATCTCGTTCATTTCCTTTCCTATGGATATTTTTATTTTAGGAAGGATGGTTTTTTAGAGCCATAGACTTGGAATGGGTGTTTGGATCCTTTTCCTTGTTCCTCCTCTTCTTATTCACCATAAAGACCATGGGGTTTTTACAACCCATGTATTTATCAACTTGGATAATAAAATTAATAAGTTCTGAAAGTTTCTTCTCACTATTTCTCATATTTTAATTCACAATAAAACTGGAGAAGTTTTTAGGTAGTAAGGATAAAATGAGATCTATTAATATCTCATCAGGGATCTTAAAATTGAAGATGTATAGGTGTTTAGTGTAGCCAATCATCTTGACTACATGTGGACCAACTGGAATCAACTCTCTAAGCTTACATTCGAACAATTCATTAAAGATATCATGTTTCTTCGATATTTCCTTATATTGATAGAAACCTTGAAGGTGAGAAACGATAATATACACATCCATATCATCATATTGCTTTAAAATATCATTATACATGGATGATAACATGAAACATTAGAAATCCATTATGTCATCCACATGTTTTACATAGAGAGATACTTCTTCCTCACTAGCCTATTTGGAAAATGAATCAGGAAGTGAGGTTCTATCATATGTAATTTCTATTCATGGAATATTATAATGTGAAAGTGACTATACCATTCCTAGAAATTCACACCATTGAAAAGGATAACCTTTTCTAGTATGGATTGTTGTGATATTATCTAAATTGTCTAATTTCCCATTTTCTAAAAATTAAGAACAAATAATTAGTACTTTTTTTTATTATGAGAACAAATTAATAAATTTGAAATTAATTAATTTCCATTAATCTTTTCAAAACCCAATATCCTTCACTATTAGTTTTGGAATATCTTATATCTTAGATATTCTAGTGGAAAGTATCCATATTCCCCATATCATAACCCTGACTTGGGCCTGAAAAGTTATTTAATGGGTTTTAGATAAACATAACTTTACAAATGCATTAACTTATATTTTATTAATCCATTGAGTGGACTCCCCAACCTAAAATTATATTTTAAATATTTCCTCAACAATTAACTCTGAGTTAGACAAAGTCTTTATTGGGAATTCAAATATTTATGTAAAATAAGTTAAGTCAACCAAAATATTCAATCTAAAAATTCCATGATAATTGAAATAACCCCAACTTAGGTTGGACAAGCACTTTAAACTATGAGATATATTATAACTTAATTAGTGAAAGTGTCACAAAACCAACCCAGTTCAACCCTGAAATGGTCACCCGAATCATTTTGTGCAAGGCCCTAAGGGTGTTCTTGATCCCCACAGGTTGACACAAGTTCCCGGATACAAAAAGAAATGATTTAGGAATGATTTATCTAAATTTACCATATTAAAATAACCAATAAAAACCCAAAAACCAAATCTAAAAAATTTAACAAAATGCACCTTTAATAAATTCAAAATTCTTCATTTACAACTAAATAGGTGACAAAAAAGGATAATGAAAAAAGGGGAAACCAAAACAACACTCCAAACCTCCATGCAACAAGAGGAGTAATGTCCTCGAGCTGACACCACCAAGATCCAAAACCAAAACTACTAGAAGAACAATCTTCTAACCAGACACATCTTACCTTAACCTGAAACAAAGAGACAATAGGGTATGCATACACCAAAAGGTGTATGCATGGTGTGAGCCAAAGCCCAATAAGATGCCACTTGGGTAGATATTCCATGCATTGAACATTAAATGAAAAATAAAACATGCTAGATTTATCATGAAAGAAAATTCCAAAATAATTTTAAGATAAAAATGACATTAAAACTATAAAACTTAAAAAGGAGTACAATTTTAATTATAAAATAGTTTTCAAGGAATGAAACTATAAAAAAAGCAGCTAAATAAGAGGTAAAAATTTAAATAAGAAATAAACTTACTTTTAAAATTACCAAAAAAACATATCATATGCCGATTGTAGGTGCAATATAATCATTGAGCACTAGACATGGGAAATAACCCTAGTCACTAGTTAGTTGTGGGCCCCAGGTGCCTCATATCTTAGTGAAAAGTAACAATAATAAATACTTGTTCTCGTGTACGAGCCACTGGTAGGGAACATACCCATAACCTAGTGGTCCCCAACATCATCATAATAGTTTAGTTAGTGTTTTCATCATCAAACTTGATATGTGAAACATGGACAAAACCACTCCATATCACTAGCATACTAGTACACGTTCAACCACCTAGATACTTGGGCTTCCCATTTATGCTCAATCATGTTTCACATATCACATCACATGACTTGCACATCCAAATTTCATTTTAACACCATGTGCACACAAAAACAGTTCACAAATGTGTTTTACACCCCTTTATATCATTTAATAGTCCATTCAAAAAAATTTAAAACAATTTTAAGAAGTGCCTTAAGGTTTTACACACAAAAACCTTTTCCAAATCCTCTTTTAAGAGAAACAATACACAATCACCATACGAAAAAAATGGACAACCATTGCACATTTTACGAAACCCTTTTCGCAATTCATATAACATTACCAAAGCATTCCCCATCATGGTTCACATTGCCCATACAACTCAATAAAACATTCAAACAATTTATAAAATATTTTTTCAAAACACCACAAGGATTTCCCACTAAAAAATTCACCCAAAGTTTTCTTTTAAAATAAACCAAACCTGAATTCCATATAAAAATATAATTTTCAGCCCTTATGTAATATAAAAATCCAATTACACAATTTATGCAATGCTACCAAATGATACAATGAAATTTCACACGTGAAAAATGCCTCATTTCATGTAAAAATGACATTTTAAAATTAAATGCACGTCTAACCATATCAAATGCCACTTTAACACCACATGAATAATTAATAAATTATTTGAACACATTATAAATTATAAAAAATGGCACAATAAAGGTTTTCACCTAAAACACACCCGATTTCATATAAAAACACCACTTTAAATCTAACCGCACATCCTAAAATACCAAAATACAATTAGCACCATTTAAAAAATTTAAAAAATTTAAAAAATAATTTATACAATTTATAAAATAGATTATAAAAGGGTACTACAACTTTACTAATAAAAAATTCCTAATTTCATTTAGATAATTTTTTTCTACCAGAATACAGATACACATTTTCCAAAAACCACTAATGCACCTCACTCATAATTTATAAAACATAAGAAAAATGCAAGGAATCATAATAAATTTATCAAAGAATATTTAAGCACGGAATCACCTACCTCGGACCAAGACACTCCCAAAAAAATGGCATGAAACTCATTCAAACCTTATCTAAACCCTAGATGCACCTCTAGCATCCCACAACGAACCCTAAACCACAAGACCAAAACCAATAGATCAATATTGAACCCTCAAAACCAAAACCCTAACCACCCGAAACCAAACCCTAAGAAGGAGAGAGAAAAACCTTACTTAGATGAAGAATGCACCCACAATAGAGGTAGAGAAGAAACATAAAGCGACCTCAGAGGTTGGCCACATGAAGAAGATTTTACAGAGGTGGTGTGCACTCTAGAGAAGAGAGGTGAACTGATGAGGGGTGCGCGGGACAACAGGGCGCCAGTAGAGGGAGAACAGGGCTATAGGGCACAAGTAAGTGGGGAATGAGAGGTTGCGGGGCTCCTACGGAGGGTGGATCACTGGGAAAAATGGTCAGACGGAGGCTTCCCACAAGGAAGAGGCACATGGGTGGGGGGTGCGCAAGGTAGAGAGGAAGGGGGAGGTTTGTGCATGGAGGATGGAGAGAAGAGAGGAGCAGGAGAAAAATAAAGGAAATAAATGAAACCCTAAAGAAAAGGAATTAACCAACTTAAAAATAATTGTAATAAATATAATAATGATCATAAAAATTATTTAACTAAAAATGTTAATAGTATTAACACCAATAATAATAATAATATTCTATCATAATATTGTTATCATTATTATTTAAAACAATTCTTAATAACAATAATTAGATTAATACTATTAATAAAATTAATATTATTAATACCGATAATAGTAATAATAATAATACCCTAAAAATTATTATTATTATTATTATAACAATTCATTAAATTTTTATTTTACTTATTTTTTATTTTATTTAATCACACCTTCATTTAATTTTATTTATTATTTTATTTTACTCACATTTAAATGAATTAAATATTTTTAATGTAGGACGACCACGTGGTCACCCCGCAAGGCTCAAGGGATAGTATGCGGACCATGCGACGATCTCTGCCATTCAAGAAGTGACCGCACTGGTTCTTGGGCTGACCACACGACTTCTGCTGCTGTATGGTGCCTGCACACCGACCTAAAACCCGCAATTTTTTCAAAATTTAAAATTCTAATCTTGGACCCAAACCCGAACTGTGATAATGCTAACTCGAGACCTCAAACATGTAATACCCAGTTCCCAAGAAAAAAACCAAAATCCAACCTGATCCGGGTATGAGGCTAAAATAAAATCCCAAGTGTGACAATTATCCCCACCATAAATACTTTCTACCCTCGAAAATCTAGCCCAAGACTGCCCAGAAAATAGAACTGATACACCATCTTTTCTCAAAGTGGTTCCTGACTATCAAAATGAGGGAGAAGCAAGAACACTACCAACAAAGTAAAAGGACATGCAAAATAAACTTGGGAGACCCAAAATAGACTCCTCTCTAAGTGATACATGCCCTCAAAAGTCAAGACACATCCAATTGATAATCAAAAGAAAGAACCTCTCACAACTCAACATTCAATATCCCAAGAAAAAACACCTTAAATATTCCCAAAGAGGCTCACACATATCACCAGAAACAAATTAGATAGTTTCGAGCGATAATATCAACCACTGAACCAACATTAGGGATGAAATGGAGTTACTGACATGGGGAAGCCCGAGCAGAATCCCCACTATAAGAGGCAGAAAACACCTAAGATGAACCAGTATTACAATAGGGGGAGGACCAAATAGACTCCCCACCATAAAGACCATCTAACAAATTGATTGGTAGTGGCTAACAAAGAAATCCCAATATGAGCTAACATAGGGGATTCCCGCACAACTTAACACCCCACCGCAAGGGCCCAATCACAAAACTAAAAACCACACAGAATACAAAACATGGTTCATCACAAAGAAGTAGGGTCCTCATGACACCTCCATCCAACTGGACTGTTTAGAACACAATGACTTCAAAGAAAACTTAAACTGTCTTCTTTTACCAAACTGAAAATAGGCACTAGACTGAGGTCCCTCACAACCGCGGGGGTTTCCTGACTATGAACCATCTCCACTTAGAGACCTAAGATTGGAGCTCTGATGGTTGAAGCATCTCCATCCTCGCATTCAGGTGCTGAAAAACCTCGATTGAAACTTCTTCCTACTGGTTCCATAAGAAACTAGACCGCGATCCAATAACAATCCATACCGCTTTCACCTTTCCTCACCGAAGTTCCCTTCACTACTCTCAAACAAGACCTTTAGAAATGAAGACATCAAGATTTACCTTTGATGACTCATGAAACTTAAGGAACTAAGGTCTCTTCTAACCTTTCAAAACCACTCTTCATCTTCAAAAAAGGATGTGTTTAACTGAAAGAAGAAAAAAAGACTTAATCAAAGGGATTCCTTGCTTTGATCAACTGGAGTGTCTACCATCGGTGGATCACCCATGACTGCACTTCAAATATACATCAATACTTTATGGAGGTGTGCACTATCCAAGAAAGAAAACCATGGATGCAATAAAATTGGTTCAACAACCAAGACATACTACAAGAAAACAAGAACTCAAACTCTAGACGTAAGTCAACTAAAAGGATTCTCAGCTCAAAATGCCTCATAAAAAAGATTCCCTAAAAATAAACAAAGACGCACCACCCAAACATTGGTTATTAAAACACAATTTTTTTTAAAAACACTTTTTGAAAATAAACAAGGTTGGTGGGTTTCACAAACACAAATGGTGTCTCATGGGCCTTACACATGCATGTTTTCATGCCATACCGAGCACCAACCTCATGTCCATCCATGTACTCATACACTTGTGCCATTTACAATCTACCTTTCCATATATTCCCATACAAGTGGTTGTCCGTAAGAAAACCAAAGAATAAAACCAAACATTTATACTTTTCAAAACAAAAACATTCGACCCACACTTTTCAAACCTTACACATCTATTTTAATGTACTTATTTTCAAAACATTTTCCACCTCCCCAAAACCAAATAGGTTTTACTTAAAAAAATTAAATTTCCATGATTTCACAATAAGAGACATAGGACGATGCAATGGGAAACTAGTTCCAACATGTGACTTGGAAAAATGGTTGGCAGACATATGATAATCACTCCACCGCCACGAAGATTGTTCTAGGACAACGTCCCCAGCTCCACACGGCTTTCTAGGAATTGTGAGCTCATTAAGACCATTAACCCATCTCCCATTTTATTTCCTAAACATCTAAGAACTACAAGAACCAAATAACTCAGATAAAACCTATCTTCCCTTGGTGGCCTGAGTCCCTCCATGAGGTGTGCTGGGTAGGCACCCTACTTGTAACCAGAACATCAAGTACTGATAGTCCTAGGTCATATCTACATAGAATCTACCCCATGGAACAAGACTCAAAGATCAAAACCTACCTCTGATAAAATTTTGTCACGAACCAACCTGATTCAACCCTGAAATAGTCACCCAAATCGGTCTGGGATAAGGCCCGAAGGGTGTTCCTGATCCCCACGGACTAGCACAATTTCCTGGGTATCAAATGAAATGCTTTGGGAATGATTTACATGAATTTACCATATTAAAATAACCAATAAAAACCCAAAAACTAGATATGAAAAATTTAACCAAATGCACCTTTAATAAATTCCAAATTATTCATTTAAAGCTAAACAAGTGACAAAAAGTACAACGACACAAAGGGAAAACCCAAACAACACTCCAAACCTCCGTGCAACAAAAGGAGTAATTTCCTCGAGCCGACACCACCAAAATCCAAAACCAAAACCACTATAAGACCAAAATACCAACCTCACACATCTTTTCTTAACCTGAAACAAAGAGACAATAGGGTCTGCATACACCCAAAGGTGTATGCAGGTTGTGAGCCAAATCCCAGAAGGATACCACTTGGGAAGAGATTCCACGCATTAAATATTAAATGAAAAATAAAACATGCCAGATTTATCATGAAAGAAAATTCCAGAACAATTTTAGGAAAAAAATCTTTGAAACTAAAAAACTTAAAAAGGAGTACAATTTTAATTAGAAAAAAGTTTTCAAGGAATGCAATTATAAACAAAAATTAGCTTAATAAGAGGTGAAACATTAAATAAGAAATAAAATTACTTTTAAAATTTCCAAAAAAATGTACCTTATGCCAATGGTAGGTGCAATATAATCATTGATCACTAGAAATGAGAAATAACCCTAGGAACTAGCTAGCTATGGGCCCCAGGTACTTTGTATCTTAGTGAAAAGTAACTATAAAAAATATCCATTCTCATGCACGATCCACTAGTAGGGAACATACCCATAACCCAGTGGTCCCCAATATCATCATAATAGTTTAGTTATTGTGGTCCTCATAAAACTTGCTATGTTAAACATGGAAAAACCACTCCGGATCACTAACATACAAGTACATGTCCTCCCACCTAGATACTGAGGCTTCCCATTTTTTCTCAATCAAGTTTCACATATCATATCACATTGCTCATCCAATTCCATTTTGACACCATGCACACACCAAAACAGTTCACAAATGTGTTTCACACCCCTTTATATCTTTTAATAATCCATTCAAATATTTGTAAAACAATTTTAAGAAATTTATTAAGGTTTTACATATAAAAAACCATTCCAAATCCTCTTTTAAGACAAAAAATACACAATCAACATACGAAAACAAAATGAGAAGCCCTTGCAGATTTTAAGAAACCTTTTGAAAAATTCATAAAACATTACCAAATCATTCTCAATCATGGTTCAAACTGCCCATACAACTCAATAAACCATTCAGACAATTTATAAAATATTTTTTCAAAACACCACAAGGCTTTCCCACCAAAAAATGCACCCAAAGTTCTCTTTTAAAATCAACTACACCTGAATTTCATATAAAAATATAATTTTCAACCCTTATGTAATATAAAAATCTAATTACACAATTTATACAATGCTACCGAATGATGCAATGTGATTTCACATGTGAAAAACACCTCATTTCATGTAAAAAATGACATTTTAAAATTAAACACATGTCTAACCATATCAACTACCACTTTATCACCACATGAATAATTTAATAAACTATTTGAACACATTATAAAATATAAAAAATGGCGTAATAAAGGTTTTCACCTTAAACACACCCATTTTCATATAAAAATGCCACTTTAAAACTAACGACACATCCTAACAATACCAAAATATAATTCACACCATTTAAACAATTTCAAAAATCATTTAGACAATTTATAAAAAATATTCTAATAGGTTACCACAACTTTGCACATCAAAAACATCCAATTTCACATAGATAAATTATTTTGAACCTGAGTACACTTAAAAATTTCCTAAAAACCACCCCCACACCTCACACATAAATTATAAAACATAAGAAAAATGAAAGTAGGCATAATAAATTTTTTGAAGAATGTTTAAGCACAGAATCACCTACCTCAGACAAAGACGCTCTCAGTAAAATGGTGTGAAACTCATTCTCACCTTATCCAAACCCTACTTACACCTTAAGCGTCCTGCAACGAACCCTAAACCACAAGATCAAAACCAATAGATCAATATTGAACCCTTAAAACTAAAACCTCAACCACCCGAAACCAAACCCTAAGAAGGAGAGAGAAAAACCTTACCCGTATGAAGAATGCACCCATGACGGAGGTATAGGGGAAACATAAAATGACCTCAGAGGCCGACTGCGTGAAGAAGAGATGCTGGAGGTGGTTCATACACTGGAGTAGAGCAGGGCACCAGTGAGGGGAGCACGAGACAGAAGGGAGTGAGAAAGGGGCACACGGGACTACGAGGCATGAGCAGGTGGGGCGCACGGGGCACCTGCGGAGGGTGGATCACTAGAGAAAATGGTCAGATAGAGGCTTTCCACAAGGAGGCACATGGGGGGGTGGAGATGGTATGTGAGGTAGAGAGGAAGGGGGAGGGTTATGCATGGAGGAGGGGGAGAAGAGAGAAGAAAGGGAGAAAAAAGGAAATAAATAAAACCCTAAATAAAAGGAATTAACCCACTTAAAAATAATAATAATAAATATAATAGTGATCATAAAAATTATTTAACTAAAACTGTTAATAATATTAACACCAATAATAATAATAACATTCTCTCATAATATTATTATAATTATTATTTAAAATAATTATTAATAACAATAATTAGATTAATACTTTTAATACTATTAATATTATTAATACCAATAATAGTAATAGTAATACCCTCAAAAATATTATTATTATTATAATAAAAATTCATTAAATTTTTATTTTGTTTATTTTTTATTTTATTTAATCACACATTTTTTAACTTTATTTATTATTTTATTTTACTCACATTAAAGCGTATTAAATATTTTTAATGCATAGTGACCATGCGGTTAACCCATACAGCTCAAGTGACCGTGTACAGAACATGCAGCAGTGTCTTCCCACTCAAGAAGTGACTGCACTAGTACTAGGTCTGACCGCACGACTTCTGCTGCCATGCGGTACCCTCCCATGGACCTAAAAACCAAAAATTTTCCAAACTTTAAAATTTTAATCCGGGACCTAGATCTGAACTATGACAATGCTAACTTGAGACATCGAACCTGTCACATCTGGTTCCCGAGAAAAAAACTGAAATCCGATTCGAGCTGGGTCTGAGGCTAAAATAAAATCTTGAGTGTGATAGGAAGGCTATACAATCTTAATATTTTTAGTTGAGGGGTTTTTATCCTAATTATTAAAGACCATTTTACATTTTCCCATTCCTTATTAATATAAATTGGATTTGACTAAGTGATTAACTGTGTAGGATAAAACATTCACATATAATACAGTTATATTTTATTCTATCTTACATGCTTTTTATTTCATTTATTAGGAGATCACTTAGAATTCATAAACATAAATAATTAACCGTGTAACTAACAAAAATAAAATATAAGTGGCATGATCACGAGACTCTATAACGGTTAGTTTATATTGAGAATGATAAAATAACCCTCAAACCTAGGGGAAAACACCTTGAACTATATCTTGGTTCATGTTGCATCATTCCAACAATGGATCCTATGTATCACCTTGATTGGTTTTGCCTGGGCTCCTTGAATTGGACCATCTCCTCTCGCATGGGAGTTCCATCATTACATAAAATTTTATTCACATGTAGGTAAGGGGATCTAATGTATTTGATAAAGGGAGTCTATGTAAAAGAAACCATAGGCATGTTGGACCTTACATAATAAGTTTTTGGGAATGATACACATGCTATTATTTTTATTTCAATAAATATAAATTCAAATGAACCAATCACATACAAAGGGTTGGTCTAATGTCATGATCATCAACACATCAAGCAATGAGAATACATTTTCAATCTTGTTACCAATTACTTTGATTCATTCTTTAATTAAGACAATGCACCATAGATTAATCAAATTAATTAATTTTTTCTTAATCCTATCCAAGAATCCTTAACTCACCATCATCAATACTTTTAAACTAAATTAATTTCATTTAAAATTAATGAAGTACAGAAGTGTACTTGGAGGTTATGTCATGTGTTTATCCAAAAATTTAACTTAAAATTTAATTTAATATATAATTATTAATCCTATGAAATTTAGTATACTATCAAATAAATGACACATGTAACACATGTGAATAATTTTGATTATATATTTAATTTTTACCTATGAGAAACAAAGAAAACTGTACACCATGTACTATACTACACTACATGTATTTTATTTTTCTTGTGTTTTCCACACATGACATTTAGTTCCTCAAGACATGTGCTAGTCTATCTAGATATATATACTGATCCTCTTTTGTTGAATCTTAGATCCAATTTCATTAGATTTATCAAACTTTATTGTGAGATAAAAATTCTAAAATAAAAATACACGACATTTATATTGGTAGTACATTCCATATACTCTGGTTTTTTTAGTTAGAGCCTTTAGAACCCATAGATGGTTTTCTTCAGATGTTTCTTAATTTTTTAATCTTATCCATTTACAAGTTATGTTATAAAGAATTAATAAGGGAATAGACGATAATTTCAGATATTAAAATAAATTTTTATAAGTAATATAAAACGAAAATGCATGAAAATAATCAAAAAATAATAAATAAATATTAATTAAACATTTGATCCCTTTGATACCACTTTTAGGTTTTGGGTGTAGCAGAAGCATCTTTTGATGGTATAACTAACTCAGTTTTTAGTCTTAATTTACGTGAAATTGTTTTTGCACATGATTAAAAAATCATGTCCAATGAAAAAGTATAGATTACCTAACTAGGTTAAAATTACAAATCCAAAAGAGTAGGATCTATACATATAATTTATAATTAATTTATAAACAAATATAGAATTACCTAAACTTGTAATTCTTTCTTCATTTATGATTTGGTTGAATAAATATCATCGACCCATCATTGTTATATAGGATCTAAGTGCACAATCCCTCTAACTGTGATCCACACATGAACCAAAATTTCTGAATATCACCATAGAATTATCATGTGCTAGCTTAGTTGATCTTAATTGATTGTTTTGTTTGTGTTTTATTGTAGTAAAATTATTCTCGAAGGAGGAAGAACTCTTGATGTTCACTCAATAGATTGAGAGAGGAGGAAGAGAGAGTGCACTCTATATCTATATATGTCACTCTAAGGATTGAGGGAGTCTCTCTATATCCATTGTGTACACCAAATGTAATGGTCGAAAATGATAAAATTATATATTCATTACTGAAGGTGTAGGGTTAGAAAATTGCACACAATCCTTCTTTCAAACCAAATAATTCTTATTTGACCCCATGTCTAATAATAATAATAATAATATTATTAATCACTTGACATGTGCAACACATCAAGAATATAAATAAATATCATTTATACAATTTCCAATCAGACCATTAATCTTAGTCTACTTTCCTTTATTGATATTTACTTATCCTAGAATAATGAACATTTAATAAATAAATGTCACTACATTATTCAATGATAAATTTAATAAATATTATATTCACCAAAATTAAAAATAAATATTTATTTTTATTATTTAACTCACTTATTCTTTTGAATAACTTGTGATTAAATTATGGTGATCAACCAAACTAGAATAAATATTCTCTATTCTAACTTTTTAAATTCAATACTTGAATTTAACTAAGATTTAAGATACACTCAGTGTGTGACCCTTTTGGCCTCTTTCTCAGTGGAATTAAGAATAACCACCTAAAGTCCAGGTTATTATCTAGAAACATGCCATGTAACCCATATAGAAAGAATTTAATGTTGCAATAAATTTAAATCTCTTATGAACATTTACCATGTAATATAATCCTTTTATCACAATACCTCAAATCAAGTGGGTTTCATGCCAATGCCATCAACCTATATGCTTTATTTATCTTTCTTTGAATTTATAGAAATGAAATCTTCCATTAAACACCATCAATATAAATTCTATAGGTATTTAAATTCCCATAAAATTTCTTTAGATATCAACTTTCATCAAGAGACATAAGGAATAAATCCTTTCTCACATTATACATTAATGGAATATCATTAATTATGTACCCAACACACCCTACCTCATCATGAGTATATGTCATAATAGTTTTTGTCAATAAATTAAATTATATTATTTATGATATCTATTAATGATAATCTTAAATTATAAGGATCATTACACATGTCTAAAAATAGAAACATCCAATGAAACATGAAAATGTGTATTTCCAATTAATAGATCTATTCTTATAACTACTTATCTTGAAGATTACCAAGGGAGAACACTGTGATAAGGTTCCTCAATGTCTTATGATACTCCTTATAGAGACCCATACTTGAAGTACATAAAAATTACATTAATTTTGTGGAATACTTAATACATAACAAAAACAGACACCAAAGGACCGTAATAGTTTAGTGTCTTTGGAAACATGGAGCATAATCTTATAATCCTGATGAAAGATCTTCAACATCTCCCATAAAGATCTTCCCCTTTTGTTTTCTTACTTAAAACATTTCTTTATATCCTGGGGAAAAGAAAACATATAAAGGGTGATATCAAATGCTCAGTAAGGGTAAACATAGAGAAAATAAAACCAACCATATATAGTTTAACATAAAAACATGAACATAATGTTTAAACATCAAAATCTTGAGCAATGACATAAAACATGGCAGTATATAAGGCATAGATCATAATGGAACATTAATCATGATAAAATAGAATGGGAATAAAACATGTAATTTTGGAAAACCATTAATCACATGTTATTATTTCCATAGTAGCCAAGGCATTGCTTCCAAGACCATCTTAGTGGACAAAGTCCCCTTCTGAACCGAGTTCACTCCTCATTCCAGTCCTATATAAATGAACCAGATTAACTTACCATTCCAGCTATGTCTATATCAAGAGATATAAATCTTTACACAATTAATTTGAGGGATATATAGGTCCAACCTATCTCATAATGAAATCATTCTTACTTGTTCCACAAAATAAACATAAATCATTCATCATAGCCCAAAGAGTAAAATGGGTTTCATAAACATCATCCCATCAAAACATAATCCATATAAAACAAATGGATATCAATTAATAATAAGAAAAGTGAAACCATGTAAATCATAGAGACATTATAATTGAAACATACACATATGAACTAATTTCATCTTAGATGGAAAATTTTTTTGATAAAAAACTTGAAATGAATTCTTGAGGAAAATATCCTTTCTTATTCAAAATATTTTTATTTTCACAAAATGCCATGAAATTTTAAAAGAAAAGTATTTTGTTGAAAATATTCATGAAATATTTTAGAGGAATCTTCATTAAAATAAGGCATTATGAAACCATAAAAATCCGTTCACTCCGTATAAGTTAAAAAAACATTCTTCTCATACTTTTGCTGGAAAAGTCAAAAAGTACCACATATGGTAAAAAAAAGAAATATTCCTTCCATAACACAAATTAAAAGTAAAATAGGGGTAAAAATGACTTTAAACATACATGGGATAATATTAAACACTTTATGAAAAACATTTTTATGGACATGGATGAAAAATATAACCCCATTAATTACTTACGTATAAGTAATCTCAGATAAAAATGAGATTGAAAAATTATCCCTTACCTTAGGTCCGATATGCTTCATACATATCAAAACCTCCTGTATAATGATTTAAATAATGTCATTTACTTATTAAAGAATCATATTCATTGTTATGATGTCATATATGGTTAACTTATGACTTTATATTACCCGTTCTTATGCAAATTCCATGTTAAAGCAGCGTTTTGGGTAAAATCGTTTTATTTATCATACGTGTTTGGACTTGTTGTTCTTGGTATTATTATTACTTATATCATGATTTAATTACTTACAGAATTTAAATCATTATTTATATATCATATATATTTAGTATGTATATATATATAATAGATAGATGAATGAAATGAAACACACTGTTCATGGAGACGGTAGGCCGTACGTACGCATGAACGCTGTTTTCCTTTCCTTATTGACTTGAATGGAAGTAAGTAGATGAAATATATATATATATACACATAAATATAGTTGATTTATCATTTCATATATTTAATTATTATTCATTATATATACTTTATAATCATTCTTGAATGGTTAACATGGAGAATGAATCTCATCGCGTTTTGGAGACAGTAATCCGTACGTACGCACGAGCGAAGATATCGTTCCCATAATTATTGAATTGAATTGGAGTAGATGATATAATATCTCAGAATTAGTATGATGTTATAATAACTATATATAGTTATTATTTACACCATTATACCCATCCAAGTAAGGTGGTGGAGGAAAAACAGATAACACCACAGCGTGGAGATGGTATTCCATTCGTACCCACGCGCGGTGATTTCATTTTCTGTAGGATGGATAGATGGTGAAATGGGGTTGTTTCATATTTATAATAAAATATCAGTATATTAGTGATACTTATGTTATTAATTTATAATGAAACAACTAAAGAAGAATAAATTTAAGAATAAAGAACTAGAAAGAATTGGTAGAAGAGATTACCTCTTCTTCGACGCACCTCTTTTAAGCTTCTTCTTAAGGCACTAGAGTTGGTCTTTTGAGGAGACAAGAACCTCTATAATATTTCTAGGGAAGTTGATAAGGGAAATGGGCAGTGTTTGGCCGAGCATGAAGGATCAAAATTATGTAAAGAGAAGAGGGAGGATGTTCCCTTTTATAAGGGAGGAGAGGAGCACCTTTGAAAAAACTTAAAATATTATTTTATAATAAAGTCATATTCGGTTTATAATGGCTCCAAAGTGACTTATTTAAAAGATAAAGTGGGGATGGATCTAAATACCCTTAAAAAATAGGTTTTAGACAAGTTTAGGTTACTATTTAAACCTTATTATTTAGATTTAACTCTAAGTTAAATAATTTAACTTTTACCGCGTCTTCTTGTTTTCTTACACTATATGGTTAATAAACTTACTATAACAAGAAAAACGAACCCCAAGTGGTTAATTATTAATATATATAACCTTATATAAGTAATTTGGCCGAACCTTATATTTTTAGGAATAGAATATCAATTAATAATATAATATTGTTTTAAAAACTATTTTATGTCAATTTTTACACTATTTGGTAATTGATTTTTGTGAAAATTATAACAACATGATTAGTTTGAACAAAGTTAATTTAATAAATAATAACATGTAATATTATCCTAAAAAATTAGTGGAATTCATAAAAAGTCTCAAATTACATTTATTTGGGTATTTATAACATCAATTATGTTAAAATTTCATTAATAAGGTAATTACTGCATCATCATTGTGTCATAAATAAATTAAATTATTTAATGTATAAAAATTATAAATAAAATACTATTATGTAGGAAAGATTTTTAGATTTATAATTAATATTTATAGTCGAATTTATCTTATGTATAACCTTATATTAAAAATTTTTTAGTTATTAAACTTTGATTTTAACTTTTTAACTCTTCTTTGAATTAAATAATAATTAATGTCCTAATCTAATCCAAGTGGACCTAAATGATAATATTATATTCCTAATTTTGTTTTTGGTCTAATTAAACTTATCCAATAGAATTAGGACATGTTTTAGGGTAATAATAATATAATTTTTACCCTTAATTACCCTATTTACTTTTAACCATGGTAAATAAAAGTAAAAAGTTCCTATTCACCAAAAAATATTTTTATCCTATTGAACCACATTTTACTCCTTGATATTAACTGTGTCTCTCGAATTATTGAAATTCTACTCATAGAAGCGGTAAAATTAAGTTTTATGTAAATTTTCAAATTCTCCTAGGAGGGGGGTAAAAGACGGTGAAAAGTTTAATAAAATTTTTATATATCTAAAATTATTATAAAATGACTCCAATGAAATACATTGAACTTATGTAGGTATTATGCATATATTTTGACCTAAAATAAATTTAAATAAAATAAATAATTATTTAAATAAAAATTCGGTTTTAAACTATAACTCAGTGTTTTTCACTATTCATCAAAAATTGAAAGTTTTCAGAAAAATACCAAAAATTCACCCTAGGATAATTTTGATATTCTAAATAGAAAAATGAAGTCCATTTTGAAAGATAAAATTTATAAAATTTTAAAAAGTGGGTATTACTATTCATAACAGCTACTTCATAATAATATTATAATAATATCTCGTTTAGTGAAACTCAGTATTGCGTACAACAAACGCTATCGAGGAAGGTTGTTCTAGCGTGCAACACAAGCCTAGAATAGTGTTTGCGTATACTGTAAGCTAATACGGTATTGCGTATAGCGCAAGCTAATCTTGGTGTAGCGTACAACACAAGACATCAATTAAATAAAAAAAATATTTCTCATAAAATCTCGGGGTGTTACACTCCTACCCCTGATAGCGTATATAGTTTGTGTCCCATCATACAATATCAACTGACTATAGAACAATATTCACAATACTGTCATGGAACATCTAGGTTCTCATCATATAGTGGAACCTCTATGACCTTTTAGTGCAACAAATATTCTTAGGACCTTATCACATACAAGATTCATGCAAAGGAACAACTATTATTTAATAGGAAACTTTATTAATAATGAAAAATATGTAATAAAGTACTAATAAATCTAGTTATATGACACCAAATCCAACAACCTTTGTCCAAATTCTCCTGCGGATGCTTATTTAACTCCTCTAATTTTATCATAACCATCCTATAGGGGAATTTGGAGATAGGAGTGGCTCCAGTTATAAGATCTATTGTGAAATCTACCTGACGATCTAGGGGAAGGTTGAGAAAATATTTGGGAAATAAATTGGAATATTCCCTTAAAATGAGAATTTTTTCAAGGATGGTGGTTTCATTTGACATAAAAATTTGGGAAAGATATTCTTCTTCACTGGGTATCAACACCCACATTATTGATGGATTTTCCAAAAGAGATTCATGATCTTCCTTATACTTGTTCAGGAGTATGGGATGGTTTGGAATATAGAAGTATATTTCGTTTTCCTGATAGTTTATGCAAGATTTATATAACAAGAGTCAATCTATACTCATTATAGCATCAAATTACACTAAGGGAATGATTATGAGATTCACTAGAAGAATATTCCCATATATGATAATAGCCAAATATTCTAACAATTAGGTTGCAATGATCGCAACATTAGATATTTTTATAGATTTATTAACTTTAAGGTAACATGGATGTGATTAAATAGTTTTATAAAACTTGCAGGATATAAAGGAATGGATAGAACCATAATTAAATAAAAAATTTTCTATTCTTAAGTGAATAATAAGTTTACCTTATATGACTTCATTTTCATGTTCCACCTTAGTAGTAGTGATAACATAGGATTTCCCTTACTCATTTATATTTTTTTTTCTAAAAATGATTACCCTTGAGGGACCATTATTTATTTTACTAGATTTTATATTTCCCATTCTCCTTATAGTTGAAGAATTGAACCACAGGTGGTGTATTGGGAGGTTCCTTCATTTCCTCCATCATGTTGGTTGACTTCTTCATATCACGTCAACATTCATGAGCTTGGTATCCTTATCATTTATTTAGAAAAGGGAATTCCCGAGAGTGGCCTTTTCGAACCCTCCACACTCAGGAACCCCCCTCCCCACGAAGAGATCATCCGGGGATGCCCCAGCCGGGGAGGAGCCGTTGCCAGCCGAGATGACATTGCGTCCCACGGGGTAACACCTCGATCAGCGATGGTTCGTCACAGCAATCCATCAACTAGGTGAAGTGCGCCCATTCTGCCCACCCAGTGAGACACCGGGTGACCCGGCAAGACGAGTGGTACATGGGAGGAGGAAATTCCCCCAAGAGTGGGCTCCCAGGAATCGAACCCCAGACCTCACTGAACACCGTTTTTATGGCCCTCGACCCTGCACCACTACGCCACCGCCAAAGCGGCTTGGTATCCTTATCTCCCACACTTGAAGTATTCCCTTGTCCATTTTAGGAAATTCCCAGGGTTCTTCTTCCCACATCATTGACAAGTGGGTGGTTGGATATTCTTTTCTCCTTTTTCATTTGATCCACCATCTTGAAATTATGTTTTTATCTTTTTATATCCATGTCCATAGGACCATTATATAAACTATATATCTAACTTTAGAGCACATTAAACTACTTATTCATAATTTCCAAAGACTCATATAGATATATCCTTTTGAAGGTGTGGTTTTAAAACACTAAATAATCTATCCATTTTACTATATTTGTCGATAATAAAACTGAAGATGTAACTTGCAAGCCTTTTGAATTTTTTATTGTAAGTCATGATAGACTCACTCTCATTTTTCTTAATCTCTATAAATTCTCTCTCTATATTTTTTCTAATAGTTTGAGGGAAATACATGTTAAGAAATAACTTCTTAAAGTCTTCCCACTTCATTTATTCCATTTCATCTTTGGAATTATTATTTTTTTATCAATGCCCACCATTGACTAACCTCTAAATATCAATTATGGATAGATAGAATCACCTTATCCTTATAATAATAATGGATCATATAAAAAGATCTTTTCCAAGGATTTCCCACTATTTTTTGATAAGTGGGTCAGAATATCCAGTAAACGTCGATGGTTGTTTCCACATAAAGGAATAGATGGATAGTTTCTCCTTCTTATGTAAAGGTGGAAATTAAAAATGGTTTAGGTTATTGTTCATATCCTAAGATAGTTGGGTAACCATCATCATGAAGTTTTGAACTCCATATCCCATCACATTTGGAAATTTCATTCAAAAAATCATTGCATTTTCCCTCTCAAGGGTTGTTGGTACGATTTCTACTGGTTCCTACCATTTTTTAATATAAATAATTATTAAATAGAACATAAGTCAATAAATCATAAAAAATTTATTTTTATGTGAACATCTTATGTGATCCCAATTATTAAATTGTTTCTCAAATGATTCTTCTCAGATCATTTACTTTAATCCTTTTCTAAAGACACAAATAATTTTTCTATATATACTTTATAATGGTTTGTATAGAGTTTGTGATTAACCAAAGCATATCCCCTAGGAGTGTAAAACCAAGTGTGTAGTAAGGAATACTTTTCATATAATAGGTGACGATTGATTTAATACCCAATCCACCCTTTTGGGGTTATTACCCTTAGGTACATTTGTTCCAGATACACATCTACTTATAGTATTGAGAAAAAAATTATTTTTATCATAAACCACATACTCTTATACTTTAAAAAATACTGAGGACATTTCGTTTAAAAATCAAACTCATCCATATGGTTTTCACTAATTTTTTCTAATCTTAATTACAAAATTAACTAAATCATTCTTTAACACCAACTATAGTGACCCGAATTTTTCTTACATGACTATTATATAATTTTAAAGACAAATAACATAATATTAATACATTACAAGATTAACATTTTTAGTATCTTGGGAAAATTAGGTTCATACATCAATTTTACATAATTAAACTTAAAAATTATTTAAATCATTCTTCTTTATCCTCTTAAAATCTCTCACGATATCCTTAGTACATGTAATCACCCAAGGATATATATCAATGAAATAGGTGAGATAAAATAATAATAAGGGGAGGAATAACATGGTATGAATAAAAGACATGAATAAGTAGTACATAGGTAAGAAAAACCATCATCATTATATCATAAGTATAGGATTATCATCATAATAATGAGGGAAACATTTGATAAAGGCATGATGTAAGAACCTGGTTCTTGTTTTTGAGGTACGATTTTCTTCTTTTTCTTTTTCTATAAGAGTTTTTGAGAAAATAAGAAAAATTGGGAAAAATATCATGTTTTATGGGTACACGCCATGTACTTTTCCACATGCCATGTACTTTGGCCGTGTGGGATGAGTACACAGGGTGTGTAGGCCTATCAGCGATGAAGGGTGTAAAAACAAACTACAAACCATGTACTAGGTATTTACACGCCATGTAATCTGTCAACAGGTTAACAGTAAGGCGGCGGAGTCAGCTTCCAATTGAGTGACAGTACACACCGTGTATTCAGGAATACACGCCGTGTACTCATGTCGACAGATGAACAGTGCTGCGGTGGAAAGAATCCACTAGGGGAATAGTTTAAAAAATTGAAAAGTACACGCCGTGTACTTGAGAGTACACACCGTGTAGTCATGAAATTTCACTTAAAACAGGAAGTAGACTCCACATTCGAGAGAGGAGACGGAACCACCGTTTGGAGCTCGGGAGGACGATCGAACCTTGGAGGATCACCCGATCGCGCACCGGGAATCCGATTCTGCCTCCGTCAATCAAGTTGGGACTGTACGACTAATCCCTACCCTCTCCTTTCCCTGTTCTTACCAATTATTCCTCTAAGGGAAGTTATTTACATTCGAACGGGAACTCTTTTATACCATATCTATGTCGTTCTTGGACTATTCGGGAGGTGTCGTTCATGTATACCAATCAGATATGATCGAGGTAGGTGTTCTGGTGTTTATTTCCAACTATTGAGTTTAATTTGTGTACCGTCATGCTACGAACCCATGTTTGGGGTGTTGTATTGCTGTGGCCTTTGCTGAAAGATATCTAGAATTGCATAGATAAACTTTTGATAAGTTAAAACTGCTGTTTGGGATCACTGCTTGGATCCAGGACCACCCCGAGGGTGCGTTCCTCTATTTAACCATTTGGCCAGAATACCTGTGGGTATACCGTGAATTTTAGCATGCTTTAAAATTTCATTGAGAGTAACTGTATATAATTTTTTTCTTATGTGTTGGCGTAGGCCCGATTACTTTTATAGCCTGAGGGCAATGTTTGTTTAGCCTGTGTACAACCTTTCTCAGGACTATGGGAAGTAGTTTCTATGCCTGTGGGCGACACCTCATACGCCCGTGGGCAATATTCGTTATGCCTGTGGGCAGACACCTGTGAGTTTTGATTCTGAATACTTGAGGGTAAGGATTGTATGTCTGAGGACAGTGTTATCATGAGTATTCACTATTGTGATTTTAATATGTTATAACTTCCAAGTTAAAGCACAGTCTTGGCATGGTTAAATGATTATTAAAATGGCACTATAACTGGTAGAGTTAGTTACTTTTGAGTACTGCTTAGTTTATTGCATTTAATTTTGCACACTGCTGTTGCACATTCTTACTGACAGTTGGGCACGAGCCTTTGGTGGGTGCCTAATGAGATTTATTTCTCACACCTTGTTTGGGTCATGTCTTCGGCCCAAAAAGACTATATTGCTGCAGGTGTCGATAGGGGAAATGGTCCCTATATAGTTACATGATTGTAGCGAAGGAGTAGAAGAGCATGGGACCGAGCTTAGTCTTGCGATGCTGTTGCTTTCTATTTACTCTGCTTTGTTTTTTTTGGTTGTACCTTGTACTTTGAGACTTATTGTATTGTATTGTAGTGTATTCTATTCTGGCTGCTTTCATAGAATTAGTGACATGCTGAATCTTAATATATGTGACTTCTGGTTCTCTTGTACTACAATTGTCCATTTCAGTTGTATATTGTTACTCCTCATGCTGTTGTATGTTATTTTTTCAGCTGCATTACAATTTGACAAATGAGGGAATAGTTTCCCCACTATCAGACTTGGGCCCTCACTACTAGTCGGTAGTCTCTAGTGTTTGGGGAAATTCACTTGAGGTCATGTGACCAACCGGGTTCGGGGCACCCGTTGTGTGGCTTCTGGATTCGGGATGTTACAAAGTGTTATCAGAGGGGTTATTTTCTTTGACTTACTGTTTAGAGCCTTAGTTAGGGATATGATGGACATGGTAGTTGGTAATAAGCTGTTCCTGGGAGTAGCTAACCCGTATACAGGGAAAATCTAGTCTACCTCGTTATTTTAATTATAACTTGTTTTGCAATTTTACAGTTAATTTGATTTTCACCATTGGGTGACGCACTTATGATTGTGCTATTTATATGTTATACATGGGTTCTATTTAGTTGAAACCTAATGAGACGAGGGTATGCCATCTCATGCATCATCTAGTCACATGTTTGAATCACATGCCATGAATAGTTTCCATGCCAAGTAGGTGCATTAGAAATTGGTTGCTATTGTGATAACTGCTTTGATAAATACCTGCTATTTTTTAGGGTATTTTGGTGTGAGGTTTTGATAGAATAAATGCCAAACTTTGGTTCTTGAGGAGTATGGGCCCTCAATGACTAGAATTTAGTGGATCATTAAAGTTTTTTCCTTGTTATAACATATATAAGATTCCATGCTTTGATTTGTGGGGAGTATGGGCCCTCACGGATCAGAATTTGGCACTTAGGTGTTTGTTCCATGTTTTATAGGTTTCAGAGTAGTTTCTGAGGCTTACTGTCTGGACAAACCCAACATACATGCCGTGTAGTTTTATGGACACACGCCATGTGTTCTTCGGTTTGGGAAGAAATGAAAAATTTTTAAATACACACTGTGTACCGTAAGTACACTCCGTGTAGTCTCTTACCGTTTTCTAGGCCGTGTGGGAGAGACACAGGATAGGGAAGTTTTTTGGGGAACACGCCATGTACCAGTTGTACACGCCATGTAGTGTCAACCTGGTGTCTTCCCATGTAACTAACAACACGGACGATAGAACCTTAAGACATACACACCGTGTCGACCTTGAACACGCCATGTAGTCAAACCCAGGTACCTGACCGTTTCACTAACAACACGGGTCGGTGTTACCCCACCTTGTACACACCGTGTGCCTATGGGACATGCTGTATAGTGTCAGACGTGTAAGCTGGTCGTGCAGTGAGCAACATGGGTTGGTCTGATACTTCTTTGTACTTGCCGTGTCTTTTTGGAACACGCCGTGTAGTGTGACCTGGGTACACAGGCCGTGTCATGAACAACACGGGCCATTGAAGAGATTGTCGTGTACACACCATGTTCCCATGGGACACGCTATTTTGTTTTGTTTTTAGGAGATCCATGTGGCTTAGCCGTGTAGAAGGGATCAGGCAGGGAAGGAGGGTTCACATACACTCCATGTATTCAGAAGACACACTGTGTGTTTGGGGTGTTACACAACCAGTTTTAGCTGGAGTACACGCCCATGTAGATGACCTGTGAGAACACGCCGTGTAGTATTTATACATGCCATGTAGTCAAGTTTTGTAAATCTTTAATTCTTTCTTTCTCATTTTACATTCTTGGTCTCCTCATTTTTAGTCTTCGATAAATATGGATCTAAGGTGTGTGTCAGTGCAGGGATTTCCCCCTAGAGGTTGGTGGGTGTCACTTTCTATGGGATCTCTATGTCTTAGAGATGACAACTTATTATGTCATTCTCAGGATGGACTGGTTAGTACCCTTTCGAGCCTTTGTAGATTGCTATCGTCGTAGGGTGAGTTTCATGTCACCATAGGGCATAGAGTTTCTATACAAAGGCGAATGGGATGTCCAGGAGATCCGAGCTGGACCCGAGCATCGTGGGCATGGTGGAGTGACAACCCATATTATGAGTTTATATCTGGATGATCGAGGGACTTTTCAGAAGGATTTCCCTCCAGTAGTTGATCGTTTCAGGGATGTCTTCCCAGATTACTTTTCTGGTCTTCCTCCAGAGCGGTAGGTAGATTTATCTATTGATCTAGTGCTAGGAGAAGCACTGGTGTCCATTTCTCCTTATAGGATAGCTACACCAGAGTTACAGGAGCTCAAGAGGTAGTTAGAGGAGTTACAAGTAAAGGGTTTTATCCGACCCAGTACTTCTCCTTGGGGTTCGTCAGTCTTTTTTGCGAAGAAGGCGGACGGTACCCTTAGACTATGTGTAGATTATCAGAAGCTGAACTAGATGACAGTTAAGAACTGATATCCCTTGCCAAGGATTGATGATATTTTTGATCAACTTCGGGGAGCACGAGTGTTCTCAAAGATTTACTTGAGATTCGGATATCATCAGTTACGCGTTAGACCATCAGACATACCACTTACAACATTTCGGAGCAGATATGGTCTATACGAGTACTTGGTTATGCCATTCAGACTCACGATTGCTCCAAAAGTTTTCATGGCTCTGATGAATCGTGTGTTCCATCCTTATCTGGATTCATTTTTGGTAGTATTCGTGGATGATATCTTAGTTTACTCTCACACTTGACATGACCATGCCACCCATCTTGAGATCATAATGACTACACTGAGAGAGCATCATCTATATGATAAGATCTCAAAGTGCCACTTCTGGGTGGACCAGATTCAATTACTGGGTCATGTTATCTCAGATATAGGAGTTTCAGTAGACCCAGAGAAAGTGAGAGCAGTATTTTCATGGGAGCAGCCTAAGAACATGTTTGAGATAAGAATTTTCTTGGGGCTGGCTGGTTACTACATTCATTTTATATAGGAATTATCTCGCTTAGCAGTACCATTGACAGGTTTAACTAAGAAGGGTGTGAAGTTAGTTTGGTCAGAAGCTTGCGAGATAGACTTTCAGGAGCTGAAGGGAAATTTGACATCAACACTAGTCCTGATACTTCCAGAGCAAGGGAAGAGCAATACACTTTATTGTGATGCATCGGGTATTGGGTTGGGAGCAGTGTTGATGCTGGGCGATCGAGTTGTTGCGTACGAGTCTCGGCAGTTGAGGTCACATGAGGAGAATTACCCGACGCATTAGCTCGAGTTGGCTGCAGTTGTTCATGCGTTGCACTATTGGAGACATTATCTCTTGGGATAGAATTTTGTGGTTTTCACCAACCACAAAAGTCTCAAATACATCTTTAATCAGTGTGACTTGAACCTGAGGCAGTGAAGGTGGGTCGAATACCTTCAGTCCTTCGACTTTGAGCTTGCCTATACACCTGGTAAGGGTAATGCAGTAGCTGATGCACTGAGTAAGAAGACTCAGATACAGGCAGTGCAGGAGGCCAGTGGTGAGTGACAACTTATGGATTTGTTCTCTGAGATGCATTTTGAGGTGCACGATAGTCATCGGAAAACCTATCTTTCTTCCTTAGCTGTGACTTCTACCCTTATGGATAAAGTGAGGATAAGACAATCATCAGATTCAGAAGGCCAAGTTCTACGAGAGTCGGTGGCAAGTGAGGACCCTCCTACTGGATGGACGATAGGAGATGATGAGGTACTGCGTTGACGAGTGTAGGTTCCAGGGGTTATACACAAGGAGTTTTTGTGGGAGTTTCATGATTCAGCTTGGGAAGTGCATCCCAGAGTAACCAAAATGTACCGTGACTTGAGACGTCATTATTGGTGGCCGGGTATGAAAAGATAAGTAGCTAGTTTTGTTAAAAGATGTTCTACCTGTCAGTAGGTGAAGGCAGAGCATCAGAGGCCAGTTGGACTGTTACAGCAGTTACCCATTCTAGAGTGGAAATGGGATGATTTCACAATGGACTTCATGACTGGGTTGCTGAGGTCACCTTGAGGCAGTGATGCCGTGTAGGTTGTTGTGGATAGAATTACAAAGGTAGATCACTTTTTTCCGATCAAGGAGACCTACAATGTCGATGAGCTCAGAAATTTGTATATCTAATAGGTAGTATGCCTTCATGGGGTTCCTCGTTCTATCGTTTCAGATAGGGACGCCCACTTTACATCTCGTTTTTGGCAGAGTTTTCAGAGGGAACTGGGTACACAGGTGCTTCTGAGCACAACTTACTACCCTCAGACTGATGTCCAGTCAGAGCATATGATATAGTTGCTAGAGGACATGCTGTGTGCCTGCATCCTAGAATTTGGGGGCTCTTGGGAGAAGCACATACCCCTGGTCGAGTTTTCCTACAATAATAGTTTTTAGGCAACTATTGAGATTGCACCTTACGAGAATTTATATAGTAGGCTATGCCGATCACCCTTGTGCTAGTTAGAGGCAGGTGAGGCTGCTTTACTAGGACCACGTCTCGTGCATGAGACTTCTGAGCTGGTCCAGTTGATTCAGAAGCAGATGGCTATTGCACAATATCGTCTGAAATCTTATGCTGATCGCCACAGATGACCCTCAGAGTTCGTGGTCATGGATCAGGTTTTCTTACGTGTTTCGACGAGGTTGGGACACAGGAAGATCAAGAGATAGGGTAAAATTTCACTGAGCTATGTGGGACCGTTTGATATTCTAGAGAGAGTCGGGTCGGTTGCCTACCAGTTGTAGTTACCACAGCAGTACCGGCCCATGCATGACGTCTTCCATGTATCTCAGCTACGCTGTTATCACTCAGACCGTCTCACGTCTTTCAGCCCAAGGAGGTTGAGCTTCAAGTTGATGCATCCTTTGAGGAGAATCCGATTCGAATTGTTGATAGGAGCACGAAGGTTATCTAGGGCCAGTCAGTTCCTATCATTCATGTGCTATGGCAGCATGGCTGAGTGCAGGATGAAACTTGGGAGTGGGAGACCGACGTACATGCTCAGTTTCCAAATTTATTCACAGCTGTATGTTCACCACCCTTGGAAGGGAAATTCGGGGACGAATTGCTTTAAGGGGGGAAGTTTGAAAGAACTCGGTTCTTGTTTTTGAGATACGGGTTTCTTATTTTCCTTTTTTCCTTAAGTGTTTTTGAGAAAATAAGGAAAATGGGAAAAAATCACAAATTTTATGGGTACACGCCATGTACTTTTCCACACATCGTATATTTTGGCCATGTGGGATGAGTACATAGGGCGTGTAGTCTTGTTGGCAATGAAGGGTGTAAAAACTGACTACACACCGTGTACTAGGTATTTACACACCGTGTAATCAGTCGGAAAGTGAACAGTAAGACAATAGAGGTAGCTGCCAGCTGAGTGACAGTACACGCCGTGTATTCAGGAATACACACCGCGTACTCATGTTGAAAGATGAACAGTTCCGCGGTGGAAAGAAGCCGCCAGGGGAAAAATTTAAAAAATTAAAAGTACACGCCGTGTAGTCATAAAATTTCACTTAAAATAGGCAATAGACTCATCATTCGAGAGAGGAGGCAGAACTTCCATTTGGAGCTCGAGAGGATAGCCGAACCTTGGAGGATCACCCGATCGCACACTGGGAATACGATTCCACCTCCGTCGATCAAGCTGGGACCGTACGGGTAAGACCTTCCCTCTCCTTGACATATTCTTACCAATTATTCCTCTAAGGGAATTTATTTACATTTGAAAAAGAAATATTTTATCTCAGATCTACGTCGTTCTTGGACGATTCGGGAGGCGTCGTTCACGTATACCGATCAGAGACGATCGAGGTAGGTGGTGTAGTGTTTATTTCCAACTGTTGAGTTGAATTTGTGTACCGTCATGCTACGAACCCATGTTTGGGGTGTTGTATAGCTATGGCCTTTACTGAAAGATATTTATAATTTCATAGATAAACTTTTGATAAGTTAAAACTGCTATTTGGGATCACTGCTTGGATCTAGGACCACCCCGAGGGTGCGTTCCTCTGTTTAGCCATTTGGCCAGAATACCTGTGGGTATTCCATGAATTTTAGCATGATTTGAAATTTCCTTTAGAAAAATTGTATATAATTGCTTTCTTATGTGTTGGGCTCGTCCCGGTTACTTGTATAACATGAGGGTAGTGTTCGTTTAGCCTGCAAGAAACCTTTCTCATGCCTGTGGGTAGTAGTTTTTGTGCCCATAGGCAGTGGTTTCTGTGCCTTTGGGAGACACCTCGTATGCCTCTGGGAAATATTCATTATGCCTGTGGGCATGCACCAGTGAGTTTCGATTCTAAATACCTGAGGGTAAGGATTGTATGTCTGAGGACAGTGTTATCATGAGTATTCACCGTGGTAATTTTCATATGTTATAACTGCCAAGTTAAAGCACAGGCTTTTCATGGTTAAATGATTATTAAAATGGAAATATAACTAGTAGATTTAGTTAATTTTGAGTAATGCTTAGTTTATTTCATTTAATTTTGCACACTGCTATTGCACATTCTCACTGACAGTTGGTCACGGGCCTTTGGTGGTTGCCTACTGGGATTTATTTCTCACCCTATTTGGGTCATGTCTTCAGCCCAAAAAGACTATATTAATGCAGGTGTCGACAGGGGAAAGGGTCCCTATACAGGTACATGATTGTAGTTGAGGAATAAGAAAGCATGAGACTGAGCTTAGGCTTGCGATGCTGCTGTGTTATGTTTACTCTGCTTTGTTTTATTTGGAAGTACCTTGTACTTTGAGTTGTATTGTATTGTATTGCAGTGTATTCTGTTCTGGATGCTTTCATAGAATTAGTGACATTCTAAATCTTAGTATATGTGACTTCTGGTTCTCTTGTACTACAATTGTCCATTTCAGATGTATATTGTTACTGCTTCTGCTGTTGTATGTTATTTTTTTCCGCTGCGTTACACTTTGACAAATGAGGGCATAGTTCCCCCACTATCAGACCTGAGCCCTCGTTGCTAGTCAGCAGCCTCTGGCGTTTGGGGAAATGCGCATGAGGTCATGTGACCAACCGGGTTCGGGGAACCCGTTGTGTGGATTCTGGATTCGGGACGTTACACATGGAATGTGGCATATGCATAATAATGAAACATCATAATATAGTGGTCAAATATCACACATATTTGTGAACAAACCTAGAATCATATTCACACATAATTCACATAATCTCATAAGATAAATCAAATTACCCAATTAATTGGAGGGATATATAATATCATTCCCACCCATCACATCATAAAATGTTCACAATCATGCACGCCACATAGAAAGGAAACATATAACAATCATAATAATGAAACAAACCCATGGAAAGGAATGAGTTTCAAAAAAGTTTTATAAATAGTTATTTCATGAATAACCATTGGGGTTCCCTAGTGAATAAGGAAAATCATATTTTTTCATAAAATATCTTCATTTTTGAGTGGGGAAGAAACAACTCGAGAGGAGTCAATGCGGTGTTTTTGGAAAATAATATATCTTTGAAAAATATTTTTATATAGCTTAGAAATCATTTAAACAGGGCAGAAATATGCATATCCCAATAAATATAAGGGAAATAATAGTTAAAGTGTATTTAAAGTAAAATTATGGAACATCTATAATAAGAATAATATTAAAGAGGAGATAAATCAAAATATAGTACCGGGGTTCAAGATTCCCCTTACCTTAAATACTGTAACGTTTCATATCATTTTCACTTTCTACATAATTAAATTATTTTTTTAATACATCTAATTTTTTTTAATTATATTAATTAAATTCACTATTGATCCATTAAAATTATTAGATTCTATTTTATAATAATCTTTGTTAAACATGATTTTTTTGATGTCATGTTTTCATTAAATTATATCGTCTTGTTTAGATTTCGCTATTTTTATTCAAGTCCATTTATATATAATTAAAATTAATTATTTATGATTAAAATAAATGTAATTACATATTTATATATTATATATATATAGATATATTATCCATACATAAGGGTGGTGATAAGTAGAGAGTTATAAATGTCCCTATAGGCGGTTAAACGATCATTGGTGGGACATTGTCAAAAGAGGAGGAAGAGAAGTATAAAATATAAATATTTCCTAAATAAAGTAATTATATTAGTTTAACATAATTAATATATGTTTAAAATAATATTAAACTAATAATATAATATTTTGGTTTGAAAGTTTTAGAGAAAAATAGGAAGAGAAGAGGAAAACAAGAGGAATAGTTGATGAAACCTTACCCTGTCCTCGATGTTGCCTCTTTTCTTTGGCACTAAAATTCTTGAATACTTGAAGTTAGTTACTATAGAATTACCATAAGAATTATTAGGGGAATGAGAGAGGGTATTTTTTTCTTCATATCTTTGGATTTAGTAAGTAAGGGAGGAGTGGTTTTTCAAGGGGAGGGATATGAGGCATTTACACTTGAGGGGATGGGTGTTTTTAGGATAAAATATTGAATAAAATATTATATCCAAGTTAAACCTTTCAATAGTAATATTTTGTAATTATTAAATATATTTAAATAAAATTACATTATTTGAGTACTTTCAAATAATTTATAATTATAATTTTTTATTTTAATCAAATATAAAGGAGAAAAATGAAAAAAATATTTATTTAAAGGGACACTTTAGACTTTTAGAATTTGTAAAATAATTTTTAGGATTGGAATTTGAATTTCATGGATTATTTAAATTATTAAATATGATTTTGGCCAGGACTCAAATTATAGAATTTATTAGGACATTATTACATCAAGAATGATTTTATTTAAAACACATCGGTTATGAAAAAACTATATTTTTACTTTTCACCTAAAATTAAAGTATTTAAGAAAATTACAAAAAACACCCTTTGAAAACTTCAATGTGATAAATCTAAAAATGAAATTATTTTTTTAAAATAATTTTCTAATATTGTTTTTTTTATTTTTCATATAAAAATTATGATTTTTATGAAATACCTTAAAATATAGTTTATTAAATAATTTTATATTTTTTTTTGAGTTTTTAGTCTTGGTATTTATTTTCCAGAATTAAAATATTTATATTTTATTAAAATACTCATGATAAATATTATTTAAAGTAACTTTTTTTATTTTTAGGTCAAATTAATTTTCTAACAACCAGGTTCCCAACGGTCAAGTTACTTTTCTTAATGGCCAGGTTACTATTCCAATGGTCACATTACTATTCCCAAGGCCACATTACTATTCTAGTGGTTACCTCCTATAAATAAATCTTCATAAATTAATACATAATTCAATACAATTCCTCCCAAGTTTCAATATTTTCATTTTCTAAAATGTCGATTGGTTTACTAATATTCTGTTTTTTCTATAGTGCTGTTCATGGGGTGATAATTCTTACAGATTTAAATAATCCAAATTTTACCATTCTATTTTTCTTATTTTATATTTATTTTTCCATTATATTATTTAACATTTTCATGATTTTAGGTTTTGACTAATGTAAAAATATTAATTATTGAAACAAAGTGTTGTTGGTTTTTTTGTGCTATATGTGTATAATACTATATAATAATACAACACACATTCATTAAGGAAAAAATATTATCTATAAAGTCTGAGTTGTTACAACTATTAGGATCCCTTGTCTTCTTTTTATCACCTCACTTCCCCTCATCTGAGACTTCAGTATCACTACCTTGCTTCCCCTCCCCCCAATGCCTCATTTTATACAATCTGCGGCCGTACTGATGACACATACCTCCCCTACTTCTTTACTCATTGATGAGTTTTCAACTTGACTCTTTCCTCACTTGTCCAATGGTAATCTCCCTACCTACATCACTTCAATTATGGAGGTTTCTCTTGCTTCCCCAATGGCTACTACTCCCCTAAAATACCCATTTGATTGCAGCCTCCATAGGGTAAGTGTAAATAACACCCCCATTTGTTTATATAATTAATTTATTTGAATTTTTTTTCTTTTTTATAGTATGAATTATTAATCAATTTTTCATTTTCATAAATTTATGATTTAGTGAATCTATTTCATATTAAAATTAAAATAGATGTTATTTGTCTATTTTTTGTTTTCAGTTTCACCTTTTAGATAAATAATTAAACCATATTTGTAAAAAATAAAATTTGTTTTTGTTGTAACAATTATATAAAAAAATTCATTAAGTGGCCACTACCCATCAATCATAATGGAATCGCCTACGTTTTTTCTAACCTACTACAAATTCCATCTTATTCTCACACTTCTCAACAAAATTATCTTATATTGACGATTTCTTTTGGATCATTCACCAATTAAGGTTTCCTACAGTCACCCACTAAAAGTTAATTGAGAAGGTTAAAATATTTATTCCTTAATAAGAAATGAAATAAAGATATGTAAAGGAAAATTCAAATCCAAGATATTTATATATATTAAATAATAATAAGGTAATCTATGCATGAGATGACCATGATTATGGATTCAATGTTGCTAAAAAATAGTTTTATGTGAATATTTTCAACCATAGGTTTCTCTTATATTTTTTGGATGAACCCTAGGATAGTCCTCAATAAAATTAGGCCGATGTATATATATCATATACATTTTTCATGGTGTGTAGAGTAATTTGAATTTATTATATTGAAAAATATATTCCAAAAAGACCCATGATCCATTGATGGAAATATTGTTGGGAGTTCATAGTGGACTTAATTATAGAATGTGTTTTATGGTCCTATATAAACAATCCCAATAATTTAATTCTTCATTAGGATGATGTAAATATTTCACTTATTTTTTGGGTTTTAAGTTATAATAAAAGACCATTATTTTATTCAAGTGATAATCATTTATGATTAATAAAACACAAATTCTTATCTCCATTTCACCAAAACATGGGATCACCAGGTAATGGTGTGAGATGATTACATTTGGGAATTTTTACAAATGTCAATATGGAAGAATGAGAGAGATTAAAAGGGTTTTTGGTCGAATATAAAATTTTAAATGCCCAAAAATTATGTTGATATTGATTTTTTATATTTATAAAAATAACATAAATTTTGAGTTCCCAAAAAATGATAATGTATTAAATAATTTTTTATATTTATAATAAATGAAAATTTTTAAATATAAGAATAAAAAATTATTTTATGTTATATGTTTTTTTAATTTTAATCATTTGGATATAATTAATAATTTTTAATTTATCTAAAAATTGAATTATAACATTTTATAATAAAAATTTTCTTAAAATTATTTAATAATTTTCATTTTTTTGTAAATACAAATGAAATTATTTTTTAAGTCCATAGAAAATTATATTTATTTTTCAAATGTCGAAATTTATTATTTATTTTAAAACCATCAAAATAAAATTTTAATTTAATAAAATTTTAATAATCATTTTAAAAAATACTATTTGTACACAATCATAACATATTATGTTTTAGTTAAAGGATGTAAAAGATATTTTTTATGTAAACATACAACATTATTATTTCTGTAAAAATTGTTAACAATTACATTTTTAATTTATAAAATTTTTATTATTCATATTAAAAACTACAATTTGTTTAAATATATTAAACAATTTATTTCTATGTAAGGTTAAAAAATATTTTTAATTAATAAAAATACATAGAAAATTTTATCTAAATATGTTAATGAAAAAAGTTTTGAAGGATGTTTCTGAAAAATTACTTTTGTAATTTTCAAGGAAAAACTTCAAGGAAAATTTTAATAAAAAATTGAAACGATAAATTTTATTACAAAAAAAACTAGAATGTTCAAATAAAAGATCAGATTATATTATTATGATATATAAAATCAGAAAAATATGATTCATTTAAATTTTACACATGATAATTATAACAAATTTTTTCATTGGATTGTTTATGGAAGTTTCACTGGTATTTTTAGTGAAAGTTTTAATGGAATTTACTGTTGAAGTTGTACTAGAATTTATAGTGAGAGATTCATCTGAAATTTTAAAGTGGAAGTTGAAGTAAATAGTGAATTATCTAATGGAAGCTTCCCTCTGAAGTGTTATATTGGAAGTTTCACTAGAATGTTCTATGGGGTTTCACTATAAATTCAAGTGAAAGTTTTATGGAACCTATAATGAAAGTTGCAACCAAAATTTTCCATTTAAAGTTTAATTTAAAATGGGAATTTTCTAGTGGAACTCTTAATTGTAATTTTATTGTGGATGTTGACACTAGAATTTCCCAATGGAAATTTCCATTGGAATGTTCCAATGGTAGTTTCAATGGAAGTTCCAGTGAATGTTTCAACTGAAACACTTAAATATCTCATGGAAGTTGAACAATAATTTCTAGTAGAATTTGCCCAAGGAATTCTAGTGAATGTTTCAGTTGAAATTTTCAGTTGTAAGTTTAAGTTACAATCATATTCTATAGTGAATATTTTACTAGAATTTTCCTATTGAAGTTGAAATCTTGAATTTTAAAATGGAAATTTCCACTCGAAATTTACATTGGAAGTTTAAAATGGAAATTGACAATGAAGATTTTAACTGTAATTTTATAGTATAAATTGATACCAAAATCTTTTAGTGAATTTTTATGATGGAATTTTCCATTCAAAGGTTCAATTGGATTTTTTAATTAAAGTATCAAATATATTTTTTTAGTGAATGGTTCCAATGAAATTTTATGGTGAAAATTTTAACGGATATTTTTTATTGGAATTTGACACTATAATTTCCTTATGTTGGAATTTTTCATTGATTGTTTTAAATGATTTTGTTCAGTTGAATTTTTCAACTGAAATTTTCTAGTGGGTTTTTTCACTAGAGTTTTATATTGAAAGTATCAATTGAATTTTTTCTGTGAATGTTTTAACAATAATTTTCTAATAAAAACACTGGAATATTCCATTAGAAGTTTCCACTAGATTTTTCCACTAAATGTTTACACTTGATTTTTCTATTGTAAGTTTCTACTTGAATTTTCTAGTGAAATTAGAAACTGAATTTTTTTATCTAAAGTATCCATTGGAATTTTCTAATGGATATTTCAATTGAAATTTTTATAGGAAGTTAAACTTTACTTTAGAATTTTTTATTTGAAATTTTATTCACTTAACTATAAATTTTATTTAAAAATTTTCACATTTATTGTGTTTTTAAATGTTATTTTTTGTATAAATTTTTAGCCAAAAAATTCATTTGATTGGTTTACTGAAAAATTCAAGTGCATTTGTCAAAAATAATTTTGCAATAAAATTTTATGGTGGAAATTTTTTAGATATTTTTTATAGTAGAATTTTCTAATATAATATTATAGTGAAACTATATGATATATTTTTTTTTGAATTTATTAAATTATCTTTTTCCTACCTTTTGAAGGCAATTTTCTTGTATAAAATTTTAATTCAAATTTTCATTATAAAATTCAATTAATTTTTTTAAAGTGATTTCTTTCTATTTTAAAGTATTTTTATGAAATTATTTTATATATATATATATTTTAAAAAATTCTAAAAAAAATCATTACTTATTTATAAATAAAATTAAATAAATATGAATACTAATTTTTGTACCTTTTTATAATAATTTAAAATTTATCATTTTTAAAGTGATTTTTCTTTCTTTTTGAATTGAGATTGAAATTATCATTTTGGACATATAAATACAAATTATTATTTTTATATAGTTTTAAAAAATTACTACACAATTCTAGTGAAAAAAAATATTTTTTACGCTGATAAAAAAGTAATTATTTTGAAAGGATTTAATTATTTTTAATTTGTTTCTAATTTTTATGAATTGTTTTATAAAATATTTTTTAATATATAATTGCAAATTATTAAAATTTTAATGGTTTAAAAAAATAATATTTTACTATAAATATAACATTTTTTAGTATATGGATAAAAAATTTATTATGTTTTTCAAATTTCACAATTTGATATTATTTTTAAAGTACATTTTTTATTATTTTTTAATTAAAATACACATGTTCATCGATAAGTGAAAAAATGGTTAAAAAAAATGATAATGACACTCTTTAATTATTTTCAATCAATGGTGAATTTTGTTGACTGGATTTTTTATACAAAAAATCATCTCTACTATACAGAATATTCCTGTAAAATAAGTTAACTGGAGACGATTTTGGTCCTCAAAAAATATTTTATATCAATATATATTTAAATTTTGGTTATTTTTTATTTTAATTTGTATATTATTATATGCGTGGGAAACATTTATAAGGTTGGTCTTCAAAAATAAAATTTTCTGGGCCAAACCTGATCATAAGTTTAGTTTCTTTGAAAATTAAGAACCTTATAAAAAAAATAAAACACATTGACAATTATTTAGATATTATTATAATAATATCCTTGAATTTAATGTGATCATTTACCCTTTGACTGCACATAAAAAATTGTATTCCTTGGGGATTTACATTAATAAAGAGAAACACCTTCTTAAAATCCCAATATAAGTTTTTGTAAGGACATGGTAGCATGTTGAGTAATATTTCCCCATATAACATAATATAGATCATTATATAATCATAAGTCATGTGTATGATCAAATGATAAACATGGGATACAAGAAATGCATGAAAAAAATATCATAAACATATTACCATGCTAGATTTTCCGAATATCATATGGTCAAAGTTGAAATGTTTTGTAGTACATATCTATGGACAAAACATAGTGGAAAAACAAATAAAAAACCAAGACACATGTTATATTTTCATAGGGATATATTAAAATGTAAATATAACGAATAAAATTCCTTCTATTTATGAATTTGAGTCTCTTTCACATTGATTACGAAAGACCTCTTAGTGAAAATAATAATTTCACACTTCTAATGTTATCCAAATGAGAGTGGACCACTAATAAATCTTCTTGTTAGGAATTCTTCTTCACTGTATGGATCACTAGGAACTTTGTTTAGAGGAGGAGAAAGAATAAAGATCTTAAACTATGTTTTCCTTAGATCAAATTGTATTTATTTGGAAACCTCTTAATTTAGCCTCCTTCATTTAGGAATCCCTTTTATTTTACAAGAGTAAAAAAAATAATGGCTATATGTTACAATGTTTGTAATATAAAATGTCTTTATTCTATAAACTGAGTATGAATTATTAATACCATAAACATTTATTGTGATCCAAAAAATATCATCAAATGATATTAACTAAACATTTGATAGTCTTTTAGTGGAATATTTGAGATGCTTGAATGTGATATCTCATATCATATGAAAATTCTAAATAATAATGTGCTTTTTTTATAACCTAAAATAGACCTATATCACCTCCAGTGAAAGAATTTATTTCTCCTAATTATAAAATCATACCATATACCCATGGTTTAAAGTATACAACATCATAATCATTACACTAACCTTGCTATGCTTTAGTGCATTTAATATCCATAAATTTATAACTTCTAAAAAATCCTACCATACTTTATTAACATTTCACCTTATGCTACATAATATGTGACAAATTGTGAAATAATTTCCTAAAATCCTTTTGGATATCATAAAAAACACTTTTTGGATAATATATCAAAGAGGTCATAGTTTTGTATAAAAAATTATAACAAAATAAATCCTCATTTACATAATCTTTTCCTTTAATGAATTTTTATTTTATAGCTAAAGTTCCATTTTTTCTCAAATTGAGGAGATTAAAGTATTAATTAATTGAAGGATCATTATGTTTCCTTTTTCTATTAGTATAAACTATCAATACATATATCCTAAGAGAGATTATCAATATTTATACAAGATAATGAGTTTTAGAATGGATTCATGGCATGTGATGTTACAAGGTAAGATTAAAGTGAATCTAAATGAGTCCATAATATAAAGTTCAAATCATATGGTGATGTTTAAAGGATCATTATAAAGATTATGGTAAAATTTAAAGAATTTTTAAGTTAGTTATTGAAGAATAAATATGTTTATGCTTGATATATCATTTAATTATCACTAAAATAATAATAATATGGTTATGTTTGATATTATTAATGATTCTTGATTTTTTTAATTGATAATGAATTTTACAGAGCTTTGAATTAAGATGAGAAAAAGTTTTTGAATTCAGTGTAATTGAGAGTTGAGTTTTTTAATGTTACTGTGACTATGAAATAATGTCTATAAAGGATATATAATAGTGGTTTGAGATTTTTAATGACTATATAATGGTGGAATTATAGTTTTATAAGAGCTAAATGACGCTACATAATAGTGAAATAGAGTTTACACTATCTAGGTAAGAGTTGAAGGAAAACTTTACAATAATGAACTAAAGTTTACAATATCTGTGTAAGAGTTGAATAAATTATGTGTAAGAGACAACCAAGATTTATTAATTCTGAATAAAATTGATTCAAATGTTTCATAAGTGAGAGTTATCAATTACACAAGCTATATAAGTGTTTATATGATAATGTATAAGTGTGAAAGGATAATTTCAAAGGCTTTGAGATATTAAACTTAATAGAAATATGAGAGATCATTATTTCTTATGTATGATCTTATTTTTATAAGTTTTCATTATTAAAAGTGAGTAATATATACTGATATATTTTGATGTTTAATTAGAGTATTATATAATATATATTTTAATAAAAATGAAAATTAAAAGGAATTTGTTACTATACAGATTTATAAGGATATAATGAATTTAAATATCAATATTTTCTTTAAGATATTTATTAAATATTCATGTGATGATATAATGGATTAAAATGGGGAATTTGATGAAGTTATGGATGATAAATTTATGAAATATATTAGATAGTAATTTATAGAGATCAATTTAAAAATTTTGGCTAAAATAATATCTTATTATTAAAATAATTTAAACGAAATATCTACTCAAAATTTGAGATATTTTTCATGAGAATAAAAGATAACTACTGCAAATAAATTCATAATAATGAGAGAGTGTCACTCTGAATATTATAATATACTACTTTTGAGAGTGAATTGAGGAGAGGTTGGTGATCAAAATAGAAGTGAAGAGGAATAATAACCAACTGAGTCTCAATAAGTTTCATAATGTAGATGTTGATCTAGTTATTCAAACCATTATTTCATGTGCATATCCATGCATGGTTTTAAATAAAAAGGTTTCAATTTTCATTATATAAAATATATAAAAAATAAACCCTTATATAATGAATTCAATGTATTACTAATTAAATATCCATGAGCTGTTGAATGGGGGTTTCTTCATTAACCAGTGGTGCACCACATCATGAGAAAGTCAAAAGGGATTATAGTTGTTTTATCAGAACTAATGATCTAGAAAAAACTGACCTATAAATAAAAAAGGTAGAAATAGAGTTATAAAGTCCAAAATCCACGACAAAATAAAGTAGTATATTCAGTACTAAGAAATCACACACCCACAAACTTGAAAAAACACTCACAACACACATCCAAAATAGAACTGAAAAAATAAAAGAAAAACTCAAAACCAAACAATGGGATTTACATTATTCTAAAAAAGTCATAATATATGGGAAATAATAAACTTAAATAAAATATAAATAAGATAATATAATAGAACACATCTTTATAAAGTGATTTCCCAGGGTTGATTAACAACTAGGGGAGATCGGTGGTCTAATTTTATGAATTCTAAAATAAGTATTATAACTAATTATGGTTATTGATCAACTCAAAAAAATATCACAACCACAACTAATTTAAAATATTAAAAAGTTAGAGAACAAAATATAGTATTTATAAGTGTAACCCCCTGATATTTTAAAATAACACTATGTTTGATAGTGTATAGGACACGTAACACCGAGCTTCAATAAACCATGGAATATTATTATTTAAATATGACCTATATAACCCAGACATTAAATTGGAGAATACGAGTAAGTGTAATAAATTAAAAAATATATATAAGGGTTATAATCAATAAAAATTTATTAATTCTTAGTAAATAAGCATTTGATTTTCAGTAAAGTCATTTTATGCTTCAAAAATGCATTTTATTCAAAAATTATTTTTATTGTTTTTTGAGAGAATACTATATTTAATTTCTAAAAATTTTATAAATTTTATTTAACAAAAATGATATCAATTTTGAATTCAACATATCAAAATTAACTTAGGGTGAAATTTTGGGATTTTTATCAAAAGTTTCATTTTTCATTGAATAGTGAAAAGTATGGATTTTTTTAAATATTTTATTTATTTTCACTAAAATGCCCATTATTATTTGAATTTTATCTCATCATAATATGAGTATTATTTAATTAGATATAATCTAATTAATTACATTTTAATTAGTTTTATACTTGATATTGGTATAAGTTTTTTTAGGGCTTAAAAATGATTTTTTCTAAAAAATATTTTCTTTTCCTTTTACAAATTTAGATTAAAATTTATTTATGCCACTTCTAGAAATTTAATATTGAAAAATTTATACCATATTTAGAATTAGGAGGTTCAAATTCGGTAAATAATTCTTATTTATTTTTTGTCATTATGAATAGTAACCACATTAATTTTTTGTTACCAAGGTAAAGTTAAATCGGGTAATTAAGGTTAAAAATAATATAATAAGGTCTCAAAATTAATAAAAAATAGCCTATATTTAATTTGATGAGTATATTTCAGGCATAATAATCCAAACTTTTAAAATGGGTCAATTTCTTGCCATTTTCCTTTGGTTATAACATTTATACCGTTTAGTGTAAATATAAAGTAAAAAATGTTACAATCTTACTTCTAATATCTATAATATTTTGTGATAGGTATAAAAAAACTTATATTCAATTAAAAAAATTTAATTTGAAAGAAAAATTAATTTTTTTAATGGTAATTAAATTTATTTTTAGTGATGATATAATTCCCTTAAATGCATACGCAACGTAGACATAGTACTTGTACAAGTAGTAAAAAAATCAATTAAATGATTTTAAAAACTCTAAAAGTAATTTTTTGGGTGATTTATAGTGTTCCAAAAATTATATATATTAATATGACATATCAGGGGATATGTAAAAGGTTTATGTTTAAAATATATCAAAAATGAAAGATTAGGGGATGTGTGAAATGTTTATATATCTTCTTGTTTTTAAAGTTAAACTAAACGAATACTGTTAAAAATTAAATTAATGATAATTTATATTAAATAATATTTTATTAAATAATTTAAAAATCATAAAAACCATGAAAGAGAAAAATTAGGATTATAAATGGTCTAAAATTCCATCCCTTTTAAAATTATGATAAAATATTCACCTTATAAGTAAAATTACAACTCTTTAATATTGAAAAGGTCATTACCATGAAAAAGGTTAGAATTGGTTAACCAAGTGGTTAAACCAAAATATAATGTTTAAAATAAAATAAAAACCTATATAAATTTGATTTTATCATTAAATTATGACCATATCCTACTTATATTCAGATACATGTCATTTAGGAACCCTTTAACATGAGTTAAACACATATTATATTATAATATTTCATGCATTTTAAAAAAAAAATACATTAATGATATTTTATAACAAACAATATTTTATTAAATGGTTTAAAATTTATTAAAATAAAATAATAATAAAATTTAATGGGATATGGTTTAAAATATCAACCATGGTCCATTTCTGTGTCATTTTTCCTTTTATAGTAAATTTCTTGAACCTTAAAGAGTAAAAACATTAATATCAAAATAATTATAAAAAAGGTTAACAAGTGGTTAAAAAGAGAGAGATAAGGGTGAACAAATAACCTAAACTTGTCCAAATTTTATTATATGAGAGGATTGAGACACATAATAATCTTATATTAATATTATATCAATTTTTATCTACTTTAACATAAAAATTAATTTATATTAATTTAATACCTTAAGTAATTCCAATAGTGATCCTCCCATCACTTATAAAAATTTTCCTCTACTCCTCTCTTCCTCACAAATTTTAACCACTCTATATCATCTAAGACATGCTCAAATACCTTCATAAATTCCTTCCCCACATTTTATAGGTATTATTTTGGGCATAATACCAATTTTAGTGGGATTAAGGTGTAACGATCCAAAATTTTATCAATGAAAATTGCCTTCTTATAATTATTTTATATAGTTTAAACCTGAAAAAATAATGTAGAGAACACATTAAAAACTTCATAAATTAATAATGAATGAAATAAGAGGTATTTATATAAATTAATGAACCAATACCAATAGAATAGTAACTTAACCTTTGGAATAGTAATATGACACTTATGAATAGAAAACTGGCCAATAGAATAATAAACTTTCCAATAAAATTATAAATAATATTTGGGAATTTTATAAATAAAAATATGATATATTTATATCATATTTTAAGTAAATAAATGTTTTAAAAATTATAAATTAGTTTTTTTTATTTTTGTAAAATTTAAATATTTATTTACAATTTTATAACTAATATAATGATGTAAAAGAAAAATAATTTTAATAAAATATTTTTATAAATTAATATTTTTTTGTTTTATGATTATAAGATAATTTTATGAGACCTTAGTTAATTTTTGAAAGTGTCACAAAATCAGTTATAATATTAAAATCAAGATATTTTTTTGAATAAATGGTGATTTTATTTAAAAATTAATTATATCATATTTATAAAATTATTTTCCTAAAATGGAGTTCATTTTTCAAATTTACACATTGAAAAATGGTTTGAGTTAATTTTTTGGATTTTTCAAAAAAAGTTGATTTTTTTTGTGAATAGTAAAATACGATAATTTACAGTATGTATACATTATAAGTTAAATACACTATTTATTGAGTCATCACTGATGTAGTCACCATAATATTGAATTATCCTTATCTATTTAATTTATTTATTCATGGAATCATCAGTCTTTCTTGTATTGAGGTGAAATAATAAACTAATGAATAAAATAGTGAGAAAACACCCCTCTCCTAAACTATAAATACCACCCTGCACCACTTCTTTTACCAACACCTCTTAAGACTTGAATCTTGTCCAATTTGTGACTAATACTCTTCCCAAGACTCTCCCCCACGTCCATGAGCCTTTGGTCTCAACAAAATACCAAAACCAATTTCCCTAAGGAGGTTCTCAAGGAGGAGAATTCAAGAGGTAAAATCGCCTTTCTTTTTCTTTTATTTTTTATCAATTTATTTTATTTTCTTATTCTATCCTCACATCCCCTTATACAAGTGTAATAGTAACTAAATTATTTCACATATAATATAATTTTATTTTGTTAATTTAATAATCTATCATCATTTCTTTCCCCTCCCCCTTTTTTCTAAAAATGAAAACATCATCGGTGATGTGTAAATTTATCATATTCAAGGACGATGAGTTTTAAATCTCATTTACCACCTTCAAGTATGGTCATAAAATCATTTTTATAGTTGAAATAGATTATAATATATGTATTAAATCCTATTTAATGTTCTATAATCACTATATATAGATGATATTAATTAATAAAACAAAACTAGTTTGTTGTGATAAAAAAACACTGATTAATCTAAACGAATATAATTAAAATTTTATCTAATGATTAATAAAAAAATATAAAACAAAAATGATATGTTATACCATTTAATATTATAGAATTTAATTAAGAACATATAATTTCAATTTTGGACAAATATTCTAATTTTACACGATTTTCCATACAATTAATTGATCATGAAAACCAAGGAAACGAACACTCTTGAATGATAAAAGTATATCTTATAAATCCTAAAAAATTCTATGAATGAAATTAATAAAACTATAATAAATAAAATAAATGTGTAAATATTTTTTAATTAATCAATTAATGGACTTAATTTTATTATTCTTAACATTAAGTACAAGTTCTGAACTGTTTCAGACATAAGGTAAGGGATTCTTCATAAAACTCCATTTTCCTTCGGGTTACGCTTTCTCTATCTTTAACATAATGAAAATATTATTTATTTTTATATAATTATTCTAAATTCTATTTATATCTTCCAAAATCATGTATCCATGTCATTTAATTCTTCTTTGATGGGTATAAAAATATTTTAATAAGGGTTTTTTCTCAATTCTTCTCGATAAACAAACTTGATTAAAGGGAACTTCCCGATTTATTACCCATTTTAAGTGCACTCCATTATATATTTTAAGACATAATTATTTTTCTAAAATTACTCATTTTATCATGAAAAATTATCTTTGTTCATTTCCTGTATTATACAAACAATTATCCCTTTTCTGTTTTAATGAATCTCAAATATTTTCCTTAAACCGCACTAATGTTTTATTTATAAAGTTTCTCAAACACTCTTTTTATATGTTTTCACTTCAGTTTGACATCGCTTATCAGTATATATGCCTATTTTCTATTATTAATGTCAATTTATTATTTAAATCCATTCTTTTATGGACACCATTATGATATTTCCTTTTGACATCCCTTCTAAAATGATTATGACACCCAATTCTTTCCAGGGGTAACCCTTATGTTTATGTTTGATTTATTATGTATGATTATTTATGTGGAAAAAATATTCATGAAAATTTTATTATTGGTTCACCAAGATAGTTTTATAATGAATTGGGTAATGGTTAACATTTTTATACGTCATGTGAAACGATCTTGGTGGTTAACCGTGACTCATTCTCCATGTGCAACAATCTTGGTGGTTAGCCTTGAATGATGTTTATATATGTGGAATGATCCCTGAATCATGCTTATGTAATGTTTTATGTTGGTTTCACATTACTATGATTCCATGATTACAAGATCCCATTTTCTTTATGTTATGATTTTAAATGTTTATGACTTTTTATTTCATCATGTTATGCCTTCTAACCAATGTGCTATGCTTTATTCTTATATTTATTCCCTTACTAGGATTTTTAGATCATCACTTTGTTCATATATTCCCTAGGTTATCCTATGAAGATGTAAGAGTTAAAAGAAAATTATGATCTCTTTATGAAGATTATATAAAATATGTTTTTATCTTGGTTCTATTTTTTCAGTATTATGTATCTAATCTTCCAAATACACTAGATATTATGATCCTTGGATTGTAATTGATGTTTAATTATGCATAAAACTATGTAATAATATGTGACAAAGGATAGGGTCTCTATATTTTTTTTCAGAGAAAGGTCAATTTCTTTTTTGAGATTAGGACTAGAGAACTTTAGTAAGAACCCTAGGGATAATTTTATCACCATGGATAACCTAGATTGAAACTTTGGGTATCACAAGTTAGGATATACTTTTCCATTACATGATTATCCTTATATGTTCAAAGTTTACTATTATTATTCTTATTAAATAATTATTCAAGACCTCTAATTGTACTTTCCTTTTATTAGTTAATGGAGAGAAATAGAATAACTCATTCTAACAATCAATGTGATAGGAAATGTGATGATTTATCTAATGAAATTCCAAATATAATGGGAACATTAGTCAAAACTTCATGACAATACTTCCTCAACTAGATCAAGTTATGAATAATAACTTGAATTGCGTGGAACATCCTTCTTCTCTTAAGAGAGATAAAGTTGTGGTTTAATCCTTCATGCATAAAAGCTCTACTATGTTTAGTGGATCTTTTGATACCCTCCTTATAGAACAATGGATTAAATCCATTAAAAATATATTCTCATTCCTTCGTTGCTTAGAAGAAGATAAATTTGTACTGGCAGTTTATCATTTTTATGTAGAAACTGATCAGTGGTGGACACTGATCAAGAACACAAATTAAAATGATGAAATTTATTCCATGGATTGAGTGTAATTAAAGAAAATGTTTTCAATAAATATTTTCCCTAAACATTCCCTCTCTAGATGGAGAGGGAGTTACTCGGACTGAAGCATAGGGAAGATGAGTCTATCAGATCATATGAATAAAACTTCATGAGACTTGAATGATACATATCTATCTTTGTCATGAACACTAAAAGTAAGGGGGATAACTTATTTAGCGGAAAAAATCCAAGTCTATAAAAATAATTGGTGATTAGAGAATTTGATAGCTATGAAGAGATTGTTCGTTGTGCCCTTAAGTTTGAAATGAAGATTGAAAACTCTCAGTGGTCTCGTGGGGCTGAGGAAAAAAATTAGAAAATGGAGTTTATTATTAGAGTATCAACAAATAAATCCAATGATGGAAATAAAACCCAACATCCCTTGTGTAAAATTCAGTGAAGAATCATCCTGGGAACTGTCAGAAGGGAACCAAGAAATGCTTCAAATGTGAAAAAATGTGTCATCTGGATAAAAACTACTGAAGGGATATGAAGAATCTCACTAATGTTGAATAAAAATTGAAGGTTCAGATAAAAAATTTGCCTATATTCTAGTGTTACAAGTTTAAGGAACATGATATTTATGTGAACAATTTCTCTAAGCTAAGGGTTGTTGGAGGGAATCAACAACAACAACCTACAAGGCAACAAAGAAGGGTATATTTTATCACTACTGATGAGGTGGAACCTGAAAATTATATAGTGAAAAGTATGATAATTATTAATTTAAGAATAGGGAAGATACTATTTGATTTTGGTTCTATTCATTCTTTATTATCTTGTAAGTTTAGTAGAACTATTAGAACTCAACCTTAAAATATGAAGGTTGAGTTATCTGTGAGAACAAAAAATGGGGAAATTATTTCATCCAATGTATATAACTCATCCCCAGTTAATGTTTGTGGACTGAACCTCCCATAAAATATTGTCTTACTTCCCTTGGTGGATTTTGATGCTATTTTGGGAATGGATTGGCTATCTTTATACAAATCCAACATCGACTTTTGGGAAAGGGAGATCACTCTTCACCTCCTGAATCCTTCTCCAATTCTGTACAAGTGCAATGAGGAGGATGAATCTCCATTATAATAATCATATAAATTATTGATATTATTTCCTTATGAGGAAGCATATCTTTCTCATTTGATTGATAAAAAGTATAGAATCATTATTGAATACATTCCCATTGTGAGGGACTACATTGATGTGTTCCCCAAAGAGTTGCCCTGTCTTCCTCTTGATCGAGAGATTGATTTCTCAATTGAAATTATCCTTTAATCTCTACCTATATCAAATACACCCTATATAATGTCCATTATTGAGCTGAAAGAACTGAAGAAGTAGTTACAGGAGAATCTAGATAGGGGTTTTATACGCCTGAGTTCTTTACCATGGGGTGCACTAGTCCTCTTCTTCAAGAAGAAGGATGGATCAATCTGAGTCTGTATTGATTAGTGTGAGACTAATAAAATCATGATAAAGAATAATTATCCCCTTCAATAGATAGATAATTTGTTTGATCAACTACGTGGAGACAACTATTTATCTAAGGAGAACCTTCAGTCGATATATCACCAATTAAAGGTAAGGAAGGAAGATATTCCTCAGACTACCTTTCGAACAAGGTACATACACCATGAGTTCATAGTGATGACCTTTACACTCACTAATGCTCTAAAAATATTGATAAACTTAATGAATAGAGTCTTTAGATATTACCTCAATAAATTTTTGGTAGTATTTATTGACGATATTATGATATACTTTAAGAGTAAGGATGGACATGATGACAATTTGAATACGGTGTTAAAGAATTTTCTAAGGGAGAGAATTTATGTAAAGTATAGTAAATGTGATTTCTGTATGGAATAATTATCATTATTAGGTCATGTAATCACCAACAAAGGGATATCTATAAACTCCTCTAAGAAAAAGCAAATCGATGAGTGGCCCAAGCCAACTTTTGTAATGGAGATCCATAGTTTCCTTGGTTGAGATGGGTATTACCAACGATTTGTGAAGAAATTATCATGATTTTCAAACCTAATAACCATCCATCCAATGGCCCGAAGACCTTCATTTTGTTTTGATTTATGATAATCCACCTTTCGAGGGGTGAGGTGGAACCCTTACAAGGCCCGTAGGTGTAAGTATTATATGTCTTGTAGGCCTTAGAGGAATTCATTGCTCGTAGGCTTCAAACATTACATACAACCCAGACTAACTACTTGGAACTGCTCTTCCCCAACATCTTCATCATGAAATCAGCTCTCCACCTTCGCATGGCTATTCGGATAGGCTATCCCATGCATGCACAGGCTTGTCCCGATGGATGGTGCCATAACCTCTCATTCTTGCAATCCGTGTAGCTTCTGCTGTGGTGAAAGCTCCTTGCTCATCCTTCTTATAGAGCTTGTTCCTTGTAGGTTGTCTGGTTTTCATCTGCACTTATGTTGGCCTGAAGGTCTTGAGGTGGCCCGAAGGCCTTACTAGCCCGAGGGCTTGGGTGGACCAAAGGCCTTAAAGGACTTAAGGACCAAATCGGTGTCCCAGAGGCCCAAATAGGGGCAAATTCCCGGCTGCTACAGTGCCAAACTGTGCCTGCTACAGTTCCGCTACAGTACCTGCTACAATACCTGTTACAGTACTGCACAGTTCCCGCTACAGTACCTGCTAGAGTACTGCTACATCCCCTACTACAGGCACTTTTATTATAAGGGAGGGAAGTTTTCATAGAACAATTAATATGAAAACTGCTTCAAAGAGTTGAAAAAGAGGCTTATCATTGCACCAGTGCTCACACTACCGAAAATTGGGGAAATATTTTTGGTGTACAATGATGCTTCAAAGAAGGGATTATGATATGTACTGATGAAAAATGATAAAGTGATAGACTATTACTCAAGGTATTTTAAAATTCTTGAGAAAAAATACCCCACACGTGATCTGGAGTTAGAAGCTATTATCTTTACATTGAAAATCTTGCGGAATTATTTATATGGGGAGAAGTGTGAGATATATATTGATCACATGAGTTTGAAATATATATTCACATAGAAGGAGATTAATATGTTCCAGAAGAGATTGTTAGATCTTGTCAAGTATTATCACTACTCATTCTACTACCATCCTGGCAAGGAAAATAAGGTGGACGATGCTCTAAGTAAAAAGGATCCAATGTCTTTATTAATAATGAGAATTCAAAAGGATCATATATTATTAGACCTACAAAGGATAGAAATGAGAATCATTAACAAAGGAATATCATCAATTATTTCTAAAATGATTGCTCAACCATACCTCATAGACAAAATAAAGTATTGTTAAAGAAATAATGTGGAAATTCAGAAAAAGGTGGAAGTTAGCAGAAATGAGAAATCCCCAGCGTTCTAAATGGATGAGGAAGAAGTCATGAGATTTGGGTCACAAATATGTGTTCCATCCAATCCTAGAGATAAAGAAAGATATTATGAATGATGCATAGAGCTCAATCTTCTCTATTCACCTAGGGAACAAAAAGATGTATCAAGATCTATGAGATCACTATTGGTAGGACAATATGAAAAATAAGATTGCTGAATATAAATCAAAGTGCCCGATATGTCAACAAGTGATGGATGAAATTCAAAAGTATAAGGGGATGATACAACCATTACCCATAGCAACATGGAAATGGGAAAAAATCACCATGGAATTTTTCATAGAACTTATGAAGATATGTAGAGGAAACAATTCTATATAGGTTGTTGTGGATTTTCTCACAAAGACAACTCACTTTATCATAATTTGAGAGGGATTCACACTGGACCAACTTTCATGGATATACATCATTAAAGTGGTAAGTCTACATGGAGTACCACTATCGATTGTATCCTTTTAAGATCCAAGATTCACCTCCAAGTTCTAGAAAAGCCTCCAATGTACTATAAACATTGAGTTAAACTTCAGCACAACCTATCATCCTCAAACTAATGGACAATATGAATAGACTATTCATACACTAGAAGACATGTTGAGAGTGTGTTCTATGGACTTCAAGGAAGGATGGGACCAATATCCACGGTTGATTTCCTCTATAATAACAATTTCAACTCGAGCATCCATATGGATCCATATAAATCCTTTTATGGGAAAAGATGCAGAACACCAACATGTTGGGATAAAGTTGGTGAACATAAACTGCTAAGACCTGAAATGGTTGAAGAAATGGTAGAAAAGGTGAAAACCATTCAGCAGTATATCTTGGAAGCCCAGAGTTGATATAAGAGTTATACAGACAATTATCAATGAGAAATAGAGTTTGAGGTTGGAGACATGATATTCCTCCACATATCTTCACGGTAGAGGATCCTAAGATTTGGGAAGAAGTCAAAGCTAAGTCCTAGGTATATAATCCCCTTCCAAATTCTAGATCATGTCAGAGCTGTGGCTTATCGACTAGCACTTTCACCAACCATGTCTCATGTACATGATTTATTCCATGTATCCCTCTTGAGGAAGTCCATACCAGATCCCTTACATGAACTAAATTCAAAGGTTCTATAGTTGGAGAATGATCTCTCCTATGAGGAGTCGCCAATGAAGATCTTGGACTATAGAGATAATGTCCTACACAACAAGACTACTCACCTATTCAAAGTATGATGGTAGAACCATAAGTAGAAAGAGGCAACATGGGAACCATAAGAAGTGCTGAAGGAGAATTACCCTCACATATTTTCAACATAGAATGTAAAACGAAATTTTGAGGCCAAAATTTCATAAGGGGGGAAGAATGCAATGACCCAAAATTTTATCAATGAAAATTTCCTTCTTATAATTATGTTATATAGTATAAACCTCATAAAACCATATATAAAACACTAAAAAAACTTTATAAATGAATAATTAATGAAATAAGTGGTATTTCTAGAAATTAAAGAATGTATACTAATAAAATTGTAACTTGACATTTGGAATAGTAATATGGCCACAATGAATAGTAAAATGACCAATAGAATAATAACCTCACCCATGAAAGTATAAATAAAATTTTGGCATTTTATAAATTAAAATATGATATATTTATATCATTGTTTAAGTAAATAAATGTTTTGAAAATGATACATTATTTTTTTGTATTTTTTTAAAATATAAATAATTATTTATAATTTTATAATTAATATAATGATTTTAAATAAAATTTATTTTCATAAAATAGATTCATAAATTACTATTTTTTTAATTATTATTATAAGATAATTTTATTATTCCTTAGTTAATTTTTGAAAGTGTCAAAAAATAGTTATAATATTAAAATCGACATTTTTAGAGTAAATGGTGATTTTATTTAAAAATTTAACGTATCATTTTTAGAAAATTATTTTCATAAAATGGAGTTAATTTTGAAATTGTACACATCAAAAAATGGTTAGGGTGATTTTTTATTATTTTTCTAAAATAGTAGAATTTTTGGTGAATAGTAAAATACGAGAATTTATGCTTTATATACATTATAAGTTAACTACACTAATCCTTGAGTCATCACTGATGTAAGTACCATAGTCTCAGATTATCCTTCTCTATTTAATTTATTTAGTCATGGAATCATCACTATTTCTTGTCTTGAGGCTAAATAATAAACTAATGAATCAAATAATGAGAAAACACCCCTCTCCTCCACTATAAATACCACCACTCACCACCTCTTCTCCTACACCTATTAAGTCTCGAATATTATCCAATTTATACCCAATCCTCTTACCAAGCCTCCCCAACATACAAGATCCTCTGGTATTAAAAAAATTCCAAAACCAATTTCCCTAAGGAGGTTCTCAAGGAGGAGAATTGAAGAGGTAAAATCCGCTTTCTTTTTTCTTTTATTTTCTTTCAATTTTTTTTCTTTTCTCATTGTATATTCACACCCCCTTATCAAAGTGGAATGGTAAATGCATTATTTCACATATAATATAATTTTATCATGTTAATGTAATAATAAATCATCATTTATTTCCCATCCTATTTTTGTTCTAAAAAGGAAAACATCATTCGTGATGTGTTAATTTATCACATTCAAGGACAACGAGTTCTCAATTTCCTTTAACACCTTCAAGGATGGTCATAAAACCATTTTTATAGTGTAAAAAATTATAATATATGTATTAAAATCCATTTAATGATCTTTAACCATTATATATACATAATATTAATTAATAAAACAAAACTAGTTCTTGATGATCAAAAAATGCCAATTAATCTAAACAAATTTCATTAACATTTTATCTAATGATTCATCCTCAAATCTAGAAACAAAATGATACATAAGACCATTTAATATTCTCTATTTTCATTTAAAATAGAGAATTTAAATTCTGGAAAACTATTCTAATTTTATATGATTTTCCATATAAGTAACCAATCATGAAAACAATGGAAACGAATGCTCCTGAATGATAATATTGCATCTTAAAACTCATCAAAAAGGCCATGAATGAACTTAATAAAATTATAATAAATAAAATAAACGTATAAAAGTTTATAAATTAATTAATTAATAGACTTAATTTTATTATTCAAGACATTAAGTACAAGTGCAGAACCGTTTCGGACATAAGGTGAGAGATTCTTCCCAAACCTCCATTTTTCCTTCAGGTTACACTTTCTCTATATTTAACACAATTTAACTCTTATTTATTTTTATAAAACTCTTCTAAATTATATTTATATTTTCAAAACTCATGTATCCAGAAAATTTCATCCTTCTTTGATGAGGATATACATGTTTTAATAAAGTTTCCTTCTCAATTCTTCTCGATAAGTAAACCTGATTAAAGATAACTTCTTGATTTCTTACCCATTTTCAAGTTCACTACATAATATGTTTTAAACCACAATTATTTTTCTAAAATAAATCATTTTATCATGAAAAAATATCTTAGTTCATTTCTGGTATTATACAAAAATTATAACTTTTCCATTTTAAAGAATCTTTAATATTTTCCTTAAACTGCATTAAGATATTTTATTTCGAAAGTTTCTTAAACACAATTTTTACTTGTATTAAATTATTTTTAACATAATTTATCTTAATATATTCATATTTTTATTATCAATGTCTATGTATGATTTAATTCTATTCCTTCATGGACACCATTATGATATCCCCTTTTGATATGCCTTCTCACATGATTATGGTACTAAATTTTTTCCATGGGTAACCATTATGTTTATGTTTTATTTCTAATGTATGATTATTTACAGGAAACACATGCTGATGAACATTTTATAATGAGTGAAACCAACTACCACTCTAATGCATTGGGTAATGTTCAGTCTCATGAGACATCATGTTTAACGATTTTTGTGGTTAACCTTGTCTCGTGCTCTATGTACAATAGTCTTTGTGGTTAGCATTGAATCAAGATCCTCCATGTGTAATGAGCCTTAAATAACACTTATTTCATTTTTTACGTTGCTTCCAAATTACTATGATTCCATGATTACATGATCCCATGTTTTTTATGTTATGCTTCCATATGTTTAGGCTTTTTTATGTCATCATGTTATGCCTTATAAACCATGTGCTATGATTTATTCTTATTTTTATTACCTTACTAGGATTTTTAAATCATCCATTTGTTCATGTATTCCCTAGGTTATCCTATGCATATGTAAGAGCTAAACGGAAGTTAGTATCTCTTTATGAAGATTAAATAAAATATTTTTTTATCTTGGTTCCATGTTTTCAGTTTTATGTATCTGATATTCTAAAGAAACTATAATTTATGATACTTGGATTATAATTGATGGTCAATTATACTTAAAACCATGTAATAATATGTGAAATAGGCTAGGGTATCTATACAAGGTGTGAATAAAATGAGGTTTTCTAAAGAATAGGTATATGTTTTAACTAAAAATTTTAGTTTTATTTGTTATTGTACTTCCTCGAAATATTATTCAAACATGATGAAGTAAAAAAACCAGTATATTCCATATAATAATATATTTTTATGTTAATTACATAACCTATATCCATATCCTTCTTCCATAAAATGGGAAATGAATCTATCTTTCTTGAGTACAGTGGACTATCACCTCGCAAACTGTTTTAAATCATTTTCCATCACCACCTATCAAGGATGATTATAATGATGGATTTAATTTATTTATATAATATTAATGAAATAATTATTATTTTTTAAAGATAATATATAATCTTTTTTTACTATTCCATCCATTTAAAAATGACAACGTCATTCATGCGTACGTGTGGATTATCTCCTCCATGAAGTGATGTGATTCATTTCTCACCATCGTATAACATAGATGGTATATATAATGTATTTAAAGATATTATATCATATTTAGGATATAATAATAATTATTTAAATATTTTATAATACTTACCTTATTCCCACCATATTCATTGAAAATTATAAATGTTCCTCATGCATACGTATGAACTAACCTCTCAACGATTATTACGCAGTTCATTTTCCAAACCATCTTTAATGGTTAGTTTTAAAGTATAACTAATATATAAATATAATAATTATTTAATTATTGTTATTTTTTATATTATACATAAATGAACCCTTTGACCATGGTCAACCCACCAAATCCGTTTCGAAATTATGAACCAAACGTCCTCAAAACACATGATGTAGACTTAATTGATAACGTAATTAAATAGGTCATTGAAATAAATGAAATAAATCATTTAATGATATATTAATAAACCTATAAAAGGTTATAAAAAATTAAATAATTTATATGAGTTTATGATATAGTATTTAAAGGACATACATGGAAAGTTAGGACTTAAGGTAAGAAACACTTTAACCTAAAACATCATTTTACATGTTTTAAAGATTTATTTTCTAAATATTTTTATTCCATGACATTATTATTAAAAATATTTTATGGATGTATTAATTTGGAAATAAATGAATTATAATGGAAATTATATATATATTTTTTAATTTCTTACATTTTTTTTCAAAAGGAATATTTTTACATATTTTATACTAAATGTCGAGACCTTGTTTACAAAAGACAAAAGGAATTGTCTATTTTAACCAATATGACATCAATGAATTTTCCTATTTCCACTATATATTTTTTGATTTATTTAAAATATTCCATGATTTATTTAAATAAAAAAACTTCTTCCCTTTCTTCTAGGAATTTAAGATTTGAAAATGGGCTTTTAAAAGGAAAGGGTATTTCGTTATCCAAAAATGTTTCTCATATGGGTTCAAACATGTTTTCAAGGGTTTTAAGATGAAAAGGAGAAAGTTTAAAATGTTTTTTTATGAAATAACCTGTACAAATGAGTGATCACGATACAACTTATATGATGAGTGAGCCTGATACAACTTATATGATGGGTGAGACCAATATAGATCTCCAATGCATTGGGTAACATTCCTTGTATTTTAAGTTAATAATATGGGATTTAACCAAGATTTTTTCTTATATGGATTTAGCCGGGCACCAATTATTAATAACACGAGTTCAAACAAGGTTATGAATATAATGATATAAGTTTATTAAAGGGGCATATATTTTCTTGCTATGGGTTTTAATGGTTATCGTTGAGAAAAAGTGTGTTTTCATATAGGTATATTTCATGTGCTCAAATAATTTTTTGATAAAGGTATTTTTTTGGGTTTTCAGGGTTTTCACTGGAAAAACATATATCTCTCTTTTATGTCATATATTGAGATTTTTTTTCTCATTCTATATTTTTAAATATTTTCACAAGGATTAATGATTAAAATAAAAGTTAATAAATTAAAATTTCTAGAAATATAAGTTACCTTTAATAAATACATATTATATTTAGAAATAATCTATTTTATGAGAAAATGGTTACTTGTGGAAATGTACACTTTTAAAGAGTTCTTCCTAGTCATCTAAAATTCTAAACCTAAAAAGTCTTTGGTAATGAAATAAAATTAATTCTTGAATTAAAACTCAATATTATGTAATGTTTTAAGGTTTGATCCTTATAGTTGGTATCAAAGAAGAGTTTAGACAACTTTTAAGATTAATATGTTTTCATGTGATGTTATCATAAGAGTTATAGATACCATAATGGTTTGATTTGTTTAATTTTGATTATAAGTTCAAAGTATTATACACCCCTTTATAGGTTTTAAGTGATGATATTTTAAGGTGATTAATTAATTTTTTGGAGATGTTTTATTGGGTTGAGGTATATATAATGTTAGGTCCACTAGGTCGAATACCCTGAGGGGGGGGGGGGGGGTGAATTAGGGTATTACAGATTAAAACTTTCTTCTTTTTGGATATTGTTTTGTTATTATAAAAAACATAATTCTCTCTTCCTACCATATAAATATATGAATAGATTTGAAATCATGCACATGACACAACAATTTTTACTTGGTTCACCCTCACTAGGCTACATCCAAGGAGCATACAATGACAGTGTGCCGATGTACCAAATTCACTAAGGCTCACTGCCATAATGAGTATAATTTTCAGGATAGATATTCTATAACTAGGCTCACTACCTTTACAAGGTTTAGGGTCTTCTCATTACATTCCCAAGGGTCACTCCCCATGCCTCTTTCTCTGGCTCACTGCCGGTGGAAAGGGTCTATATCTTTGTCTTCCTGCACTCATTGCTCTTGGAAAGGAATCCACACACAATTTATAGACTTGTAGGTCAATCACAGTTTATGGACATGCAGGTCCCTTAATTTGCATAAATTCCTGCATCCTCAACTTTATATAGATGCTCTGTTGAGGTTTCCTTTTAACTCATAGATGAAGTCCACATTCCCAAGTACTTATAGATACCAGAAAATACTTTCGCAATCTAATTTGAGGCTTTCACAAGCCTCCTCGTGTAAATAGAGAACCACATTCTTCTCCTGCGCACTGAGTACTGGTTTCGGTATGCGGAAAACATCCTTTGCATACTGCTTCCACTTCAACGAACCTCCCGTCATCCACAAAGTGCCTCTTCCTTCACTATCACATACCAACTCTACGTACCAACTTTGTGAACCACATCTACAAGTCACCCTTTGTCCGTGAACTATTCTTTGTTCATATAATGCCTTCACAAACCACAAACATACCACGAATTCTTCCTCTACATACCGTGTCCTATGTGGATTATTATTTTCTATAAAAACCTTTGGTAGAATTACTTCCACGTGAACCACTTCGGTTTTCGCGGAATTCTCCCTCACAAACTTCCTACAGACTTTTCAAAAATCCAGGAGAAAAATATGTTCTCTTATGATATTCAATCTCACTTATAATTGGTGGGATTAGTGATTCTTATATAGTCAAAGATATATTCAATATCTTCCAATCCAAGGTTTACCAAATCTTTGATTCGGTATAGCATCCATCACATACCGATCCTCCTATCACTGCGAACCACAAGCCTTCCTGAGAACCATTTTTTATACGTGGTCTGCCTACTATCTTTGATCCTATATGGCCGATATATTTATCCAATAACAAGCCATACATGTACTACACCACCTTTCACCGCGAACCTTTTTTGGTTTCATGAACCGCACTCCCTTCACTGTAAACCATTGCTGCAAACCGTTTATGCAGCTCCACGTACCGTTCGCACTACTGGGTATGTGACCGTGTACCCTTTCCAGACATGGTATACGATCCATGTTCTGGGTTCCTCATTTATCTTCCTTCGCTGACTTGTTTTCCATAATTCACAAAAATTCCCAATTTTGAGGCCCCAAAATTTGGCGCACTGGGAAACTACACCACCCTAAAAACCTGTCTTTAGAAAACACCAACCGCACTCATTTTTGGTCATTTGGATTTTTCAAAAAATACATTCACACTTAAAACACATTGAAAGGAAATATTGAGGAATTTTTCCCAACAATCTCCCCCTTTGGTTTTGTTGAAAACCCTTATCATAACAATTTTGCGCATTTTGATACCTCATTAGAACTCCTTCCATCTTCAACCACCATTCGCTTCATGCGATTAAGATAGTGATCAAGGATTTACTCAACAAATATTATAAGCCCACATGATCCATGATTAGTATGAGAAACAAGAGCATAATGAAAAGTTAATTAATTAATCACTTCATTGCTAATCACCAATTTTTGATACCATAATGATACCAGTAAACTGCTTTCATCACGAACCTTAGTTGTTGTGATATGTAAACTTTGATCAAACACTTCTTGCATCATCATATTTAATGCTTCCCCTGTATTAGATCCTCCAAATAGCTTCATCTGAGCTTCCACTCCCCCTATCTCACTGATCCACTTAACAACTTATCCTCGTGTTTTTTCTCCCCCTATAATGGTAACACATTCTCCCCCTTTGTCAACGAACTTGAAGAGTACTTCAAGGTTTTCTGCAATAGGTTAAATAACACACATCAACATATTAGGGAAAAAAATATCATACCTCGGGGATAGGGGTCCCACATCCACACTTTTTCATGTACAGGAATTCGATTGGACTCCCAGAGCAATTAAATGCCTTTAAAATGCTTCTTTGGGTAAGAACTTTGTCAGAATGTCCGCAACTTGTTGTTATGTAGGAAAATAATCCAACTTCACATGCCCTTGCTCCACATTATCTTTGATGAAATGATATTTGATTTCAATGTGATTTTTCCTTGAGTGATGAACTGTATTTTTTCTAATATTTATAGTACTTGAATTATCACAATGGATTCCGATCAGAGATTTCACTTCAATTACCATATCTTCAAGTTTTTGCTTCATCCAAAATAGCTGCGTGCAAGTTTGAGTAGCCTCAATGTATTCAACTTCTGCGGTGCTCAATGAAATTCATTCTTGTTTCTTTCTTAACCAAGAAATACATAACCCTCTAAGATAAAAAGAACCTCCTGAGGTTGATTTCCTATCATATGTTGAACCATCCCAATCCATATATTTATATCCCAATAACTCTTCCTGAGATTTGTCATTATACATTAGGCCAAAATCCACTGTGCCCTTGATATAACGAAGAATTATTTTTACTGAAATCATGTGGCTCTCCTTGAGATTTCTTTGATACCTTGCTACTTGGAATGTTGAAAATACAATATTAGGCCTTTTTTCTATCTGGTACAACAGACTTCTAATGATTTGTTTTTATTTTGTGGTATTAACTTCCTTGCCTTCATAATCCCATGACAGTTTTAGCTAGGTAGCAACCAAATTTGTCATCTATTTGGAATCATCCATTCCAAACTATCTCAAAAAACTCCTTGGCATATTTAGACTGAGAAATAAATGTTTAATTTCTTCCTTGCGTCTCCTGTAATCCAAGGAAAAATGTCAGCTCGAAAATCATCGACATTTCTAACTCAATTTTCATCTATTCAGAAAACTGTCTTCATTGATTTTCATCTGATCCACCAAAGATTATGTCATAGACATAAAGATTCACCATAATATTTTGAATACTATCATTGTTGAAATATAGATTGTAATAAACTCCACCATGCTAGAAACTGAGCTTCCTTAGAAACTGATCAAGCCTCAAATACCATGCTCTTGGTGCTTTCTTAAAACCATATAAATATTTCTTGAGCCGAAAAACTATATTATAATTTTCATGAATGATAAAACCATCTTGTTTCTCAATGTATACTTCTTCTTTCTGAACTCCATTCAGAAATGCAGACTTGACATCCATCTGGAAAACTTTAAACTTTCATTGCACAACTATGGCCAAGAATAATCTAATTGTATCTATCTTTGCAACAGGTGCAAATGTCTCATCAATATCAATAACCTCTATCTGAGATTACCCTTTGCACACCATGAATGCTTTGTTTCGAATCACAACACCATCTTCATTCATTTTTTTTTTGAAAAATACCCATTTTGTTCCTATGAAATTCTTGTCTTCTAGCCTCGAAACAATTTACCACATCTGATTCTTCTCAGTTTGGTCAAGCTCTTCATTCATTACCTAAACCCAATTATCATCTCCAACTACTTCGTCCAAGCATTTAGGATCAACTTGTGTAAGTATGATTCTTTTTGTAGAGACTTCAACCACCTTATTTACACTAGTGCTTTCTGATCACCAATTATGTTCGACCTATCAATTTTATATCTTCTCACTGGTCTCTGGGAAGATACTAATTTCTTCTCATTATCCAAGTCTTCTTCTAAATCAACGACTGGAGGTAGAGTATCTCCTAACCTGCTTATCTCTTCATCACTATCCTCCTGAGTCTAGTCATGTATTTTCTGAAGATTCTATTCATTCACCACTATATTCACATCATGACTTTCAACTATCTTTCTTAGACTCTTATTGATGCATTTATATGATTTTCTCTTATTTTAGTATCCAAGAAATATTCCTTCATCTCCATGAGATTAAAACTTCAAATGTTTCTATTTATTGAGAATGAAACACTTACCTTTGAAAACTCAAAAGTATTTCAATGATGGATTATTTCCATACCATTGCTGATATGGAGTTTTCTCTTCTTTTGGGCCCAATACGGATTTATTTTATGTGTAGAATTCTGTCATCACTTCCTCTTTCCAAAACATCTTTGGAAGATCTTTCTCAATGAGAATTGTTCTAGCTATGTTGTTCAAAATTTTATTTCTTCTCTCAACTGATCCATTATATTGTATAGTTCTTTCTACTAAAATTTGATGCCTTATCCCATGTTTCTCAAGATAATCCTCTATTTGGATATTTGTGAACTCTGTTCCATTATCTATTCGAATCATACATATTTTCTGACCAATCATCTTTTCAAATTCCCATTGATATCTTGTAATGAAATTGAACACTTCAGATTTGTGGGTGATTATTGAAACCCATTCCATTCAACTACAGTGATCAATGAAAAGAACATAATATCTCCTCCCATCAATATCCCTTAGTGAAATTGGCCCACACACATCAATATGCACCAGCTCAAACAATATTGTTGACTTTTCTCCTTTGACTTATATGTCTTTCGAGTGATCTTCCCATGTCTGTAGGCATCACATGTATGAGTACATTCATGTGATAATCTGGGGACATTTTGAACATTATCATATTTTACCAATTCTTCCAAGGAAAATTGGATTATATGGATAAGACACTTATGCCATAACTTGTTTTCTTAATCCTTATACAGAAAGAACATATCTTCTTCTCCACTCACGAGGTAGATATTCCCTTCTGTACAATTTCCTTGCAACACAACATCACTATCCTTTGCTTTGATGATACATAATTTCTTGGAAAAAATTATGGCATGTACTGAGTCACACAATTGACAAATACTAAGGAAGTTGTTACCAATCCCCTCAATAACCAAGACATCTGCTCGTCTCATGTCTTTTTCTCCAAATATAGTTTTTCCTAAACCAATAATTTTAAATCCCTCATCATTACCAAATCATATGATACCTTCTTTATCATACTTGATTCTGGTCACTAGACCCTTATTTCTTGTCATATGGGTAGTGCATCCACTATCAATGATCCGTATACCAGTGCGATATAATGCCTTGAATGTAATTTCTGTAACCACTGTCCACTCTTCCCATTTATTTTTGACCCAAGTATTTGACTTCATATCTGACATGGAATGATAATGATGGTCTTTCTCAGTATATGATGATCCATCTTCAACCTATAGAGTTGCAAATCAATTTTGAATTTTCAGCTATCTTGTAGATACATTTGGATGCTTCTTATAAACAAATTCAGTCTTCCTTGACACAATCCTCTACATTGTTGATGTGCAATATCTTTCCATATGTTTGGGTTCTTTACACCTAAAAAAATGACCATAAAATGGTGACCTGGAATTTTGAGCTCTGTATGACCACCTTCGTTGGTCTTGTTCCATTTGGTACCTCTTTTTTATTGAACATACATTTTGAGAGTTTCCCATCTTACCAAAACAATAGAGTCTTATGTGAGGTATATTATTATGTGGCAATGATGCACAACTAGTTGTGCCTTGGGTTCTTTGAATCTTCTAATTCTGCTTCGTACCCAAAACAATCTTCAATCTTGGAGTGGTACTTGTGGTCTGACTTGAACCATAACTACTTTCGATTTTAGATTAAGCCCCATACTGGACTTATCAATCAGAATTGATTGTTTCTTCTGTTCTGATGGACGACTCTCCTCAAATCTCATCTCATCTGTTGCCTGTATGATCTTCTTTCCTGATATCGGACCAAGAGTTAACAGTTTATCCTAATCTCTAATTGTTCATTGCAGAATAAAAAATTCCTCTTCTAGTTATTCAATATATTTAATTTGATCTTTTCCAGTTTTAGTCAAACTATCAATTTCTATATTCTGTTCTTCAATTTTGAGTTTGTACTCAACCACCTTTTTCTAAGATTTTTGGTATTGAAGACCTCAGCCTTTTAATTTCTACATTCAACTCAGGATTCTCTTTAACCTGCTGCTGCATAAAGAGTTTGGAATCATGAACAACATTTTTTGCTTTATTTATTTTGGATCTCAAAATATCTACCTCTTCAAGTGAATCTTCTAATTCACCATGAAGGTCAACTCTTCCTTCAATTTATCCTTCTCCATTTTCAATTTCTTCTTTTATTAAGGAATTTCTAAAAAATGCCACCAAAGAATCTATTTTATCATCCTTGCAGTCCCCCAACTCTTCTGCCTCAGATTCTTCATAACTTTTATCCTCTTTTGAAAGAAGATTATTTTTTTGAGGAGCTTTCTCCTAGTACTTCTCCTCCCTTTATCATTTTATGAATACCTCTTTTTGGTAATTTCATCATTTTCTTCATTTTCATCATCAAACTTCTTAGGACACTTTGCTGAAAAATGCCCAATATTTCCGCATCAAAATCATGCAAATGGAAGTTTACCTTTGAACTTCCCTTTTCCCCTTTGCAGATTGGAGAAGAGAAATAACATGACATCGTCCATATTGTCCTCCTAAGGACTATCTTCAATTGATATATTCTTCATGGCCTTGAATGACACATCCTTAGACTTCCCATTTTCTACTACATCATTATCTTCATTTATAATTTCATATTCTACAAGGGTACTGTGTGGGTTATCTAATGTCAGATCTTTCAGGTCTTTGTCTTCCAACACTAAAAATTTCGGATTGAACCACAGTGGAAGTTTCCTCAAGATAAATTTCACAATATTTATATCTTCAATGACTTCTTCAAGACCTCGCATGTCTTTAAAAATAATATTTATCTTATGTAAGGTGGAATCAATAGTCTCAATAGGATTCATTATGAGATCCTCATACTTGTTCCATTGAACCTAAAACTTTGTTTCTCATACTTTTGTGTCATCCTCATAAATGTTCAATATTTTTGTCCAAATTTCATGTGATGTTTTACCAGACATAACTTTTGTATAAATTGCATTTGATAAGGATCCCCCTAAAGCATTGATCCCTTTAGCATCAGCATCCAATTATCCTTTTCCATCTTGTGATAAAGCACCACTATTTATGTCAGCTGATATTCCATGCATAGATGTTTTGAAGACATTCATCCTTACTGATCGGAAGTAATGCTGCATTCAATTCTTCGAAAGTTGAAAATTATTTCTGTCAAAGATCAGAATTACTTTATGATTAACCACCTCCATTTATTCTTCTTGAGAGAATACCATTGAATTTCAACCTTTCCATCCAATACCAATTGTTAGGTCCACTAGGTCTAATACCCTACGGGGGGGGGGGGGGGGTGAATCAGGGTATGAAAGATTAAAAATTTATCCATTTTGAATCTTATTTTTTTGTTAGAAAAAAATTAATTCTATCTTACTCCCATATAAATATATGAACAAATATGAAATCATGCATAGGACACAACAATTTTTACTTAGTTCACCCTCACTAGGCTACATCCAAGGAGCATACAATGAAGATGTGCCAATATACCAAATTCACTAAGGCTCACTACTAGTAATGAGTACAATGTTCGGGCAAGATCTTCTATGCCCAGGCTCACTGCCTTTACAAGGTTTAGGGTCTGCTCACTGCATTACCAAATGTCACTCCCTATGCCTCTTTCTTTGGATCATTGCCCGTGGAAAGGGTCACCGTATTCCTCTTCATGCGCTCATTTCTCTTGAAAATGAATCCAAACATAGTTTATATACTTATAGGTCAATCACAGTTTATGGAAATATATGTCCCTTTATTTTCATGAATTCCTGCATCCTCAACATTATGTAGATGCTCTGTTGAAGTTCCTTTTTCACCCGTAGATAATGTACACCTTCCTGAGTACTACTAGATACCAGAAAATACTTTCACAAACTGATTTGAGGATTTCGCAAGCCTCCTCGTATAAATTGAGAACCACCTTATTCTCTTGCATACTGAGTATCAGGTTTGTTACACAGACCACCTACTTTGAATACCACTTCTGCTTCCACGAACCTCCATTCGTCTATGGACCGCATATTCCTTTGATATCACGTACCGCCTCTATGTACCTACTTTGGGATCCTCTTCTACGAATCACCCTTTGTCTGTGAATTGTTCTCTATTTGTAGACTTCCTTAGAAAAACACCTGCATATCAAGACTTATTCCTCCATGTACCATTTCCTATTTAGATTATAGTTTTTTTCAAAAACCCTCGTTGAAATTACTTCCGTGCGAACCACTTCAGCTTTCGTGAAATTTTCCCTCGTGAACTTCCTCCAGACATTGCCAAAATCCTCGAGAAAAATATGTTCTCTAATGATATTTGGTATCACTTATAATCAGTGGGATTATTAATTCTTATATATCTAAAGATATCTGCAATATCCACTAAACCAAGATATACCAAATCTTTGATTTAGTACAACCTCTACCGCATACCGATCCTCCTACCGCCATGAACCGAAAGCCTTCATATGGACCATTTTTTACATACAGTCCATGAATTTCCTTTACTTCAACATGGTCAATCTTCTCTACCAAGAACAAGATATATGCGTACCACACCGCCTCCCTCCACGAACCATTTTTGGTTTTGTGAACCGCATGCCCTTCACTGCAAAACCATTGATGAAAACCATTTCTTCAGCCCTATATTCTGTTCCCACTGCCTGGTATGCGACCGTGTACCCTTGCCGGACATGGTACGTAATCCATGTCCTGAGCTCCTCATTTCTCTTCCTTTTCCAATTTTGTCACCATCTTTTCCCAAATTCCCAATCATTTGGATTTTCCAAAAAACACAATAACACCCAAAACACACCGAAAGGACACATAGAGGGATTTCCCAACATATAACCCTTAGGTTTAACATAAGGTATTATTTTGAAATAATTCTATTACATTTTTTGGGATGTATGAGGAAAGGTATGATATAACCTTTGAGGTTAAAACTTTATTCATTGTTTAGGTTTTTGAGGTTATTTATTTGTGGTATGATCTACATGGAACCTTTTTTGATATTGTTGAATTTTGAAGATTAATATATTATTTCTTCATATGATGTTTTATACATTTTGGATACTATCATACCTTGTGGTAAAAATTTTAGTTTTGGTTAATATATAAAGATAGTAGGAATATATTTTTATCCTTTCATGGATTATGTGATCCAATAGAATTTTATTTTATTGATTTAGTCATGAAAAATTCATCTTAAATTCTCATCATTTCAAGGAAAATATTAAAATATAGTAAAAATTGATTAAATTATGAAATTAAACTTTTAAAGTATATTTCCTTATGTTATTTGTACATATGGAAAATGAATTCTAAAACTCTTGGAAATGTATCTTGTAAAAAAAATTTCATCCTATTATCTTCATTTTCAATAAATCGATTTTCCTTTTCATACCTCATTGGTTTATGGTTTTGTGGTCATTGACTTTATCATGATCATTCACTTTCTTGTGATCAATGTTCTTAGTCACTGTCCATCATTATTTGGAAATTAAATTTTTCCTCCATGTACATATTTTCACTTCCCAATATTGTTCTCCTATTTGGAATCCTAGTATGTGTTATTCCAAACGACCTTTGTATTTCTCTTTTCCTCTTTTTAAGAGAAAATTTTATTAACCCTTTTTATGATGTGGGGTTTCAAAAAGGTATTTGCAAATATCAAACACTTCATTACCAAGATCAATTTAAAATTTATAAGACACAATTTATTAAAGGGGTTATAATGTAACACCTTTATATTTCAAAAGAACACTATGTTTGATAGCGTATAGAACATGTAACACTGAGTTTAAACGAACCATGAGATATTATTATTTAAATATAAATAATATAACCTAACCCTTTAATTAGTGTGTAAAAGTAGAAGAACTCAATTTATGAAATATATATAATGGTTTTACTCAATACTAATTTATTAATTCTTATGAAATAGTCACTTAATTTTTTTTAAAGTTATTTTATGCTTTAAAAATGCGTTTTTTCCAGAAATAATTTTTTTGTCTTTTGTTAGTGAATATTATAATTATTTTTTGGAAATTTTATAAATTTTATTTCATAAAAAGGATATCATTTTTTAAATCATATTATCAAAATTATCTTAGGGTAAAAGTTTGGGATTTTCCGAAATGATTGATTTTTAGTGAAGAGTGAAATATATCATTTGTTGTAAAATTGTCATTTATTTTCCTTAAAAAGTAATATTATGATTTGAATTATATACCAAAGTAACATAAGTATTATTTAATTATTCATAATTTAATTAGTTACGTTTTAATAATAATGATTCGTAATTTTTATATAGGTTTATTTTTCGGCTTAAAAATGCATTTTTCTAAAAACAGTTTTTCATTAAGTTTTATGCATTTAGATTAAAGTTTATTTCTATGAATTATAGGAATTGAATACTAAAAAATGGATCCCATATTTATAATAATGGGCTTCAAAATTTTTAAATAACCCCCTTTTATTTTTATTCATTACAAATAGTGACCATAGTAATTTTTTGTTCTCACGGTAAAGTTAAATCAGTTAATTAAGGTTAAAAAATACTATAATAAGGTATAAAAATATATCCATCACTAGGATATATTTAATTTTATGATTATAGTTTATCCATAATCATCCAAACATAAAAAATGGGGAAATTTCTTGTCAGTTCCCATTGATTATAACATTTATATAATTTTATGTAAATATAAAGATAAAAAATGCCATTCTCTTACATTTAATATCTATAATATTTTGTGTCTAGGATAAAGATAAATTATGTTATATAATTTTTTTTATTTTAAATATAAATTATTTTTACCATTATAATTTATTTTTAATTTTTAGTGATGAAATAATTACCTTAAATGCTTACGCAATGCCGACATACTGCTTGTGCAAGCAGTAAAAAAATCAAGTAAATGATTTTAAAAAATCTGAAAGTATTTTTTTGTTGATTTATATGACACAAAATTTTATATATCAATATAAAATATCATTGGATGTTTTAATGGTTTAAATTAAAAATAAATTACCAACTTATTGTTGTTAAAGTAAAAAAATGGATAGTGTCAAAAATTACATTAATGATATTTTATGTTATCTAATTTATTATTTAATTAATTATATAACATAAAAACCTTTAAATAGAAAAATCAATATTATAAATGAAAAAAATATCATCAATTTTCTATTTATGATCCAATTTTTACCATATATGTAAAATTATAACATTTAATATTGAAAAATTCATTACCATAATTAAGGTTAAAATGGGTTAACCAAGGTGTTAAACAAAAATATAAGGTTTAAAATAATATATAAACCAATATAAATTTGATTATATGCTTAAATTAGAACAATATAATAATTATCCTCAAATAAATGTATTTTTGTAAAAAATATATATTAGTTAGAAACATATTTTATTATAATATTTCATGAATTTCCAAAAATGACATTAATGATATTTTATAATAAACAATATTATATTAAATTGTTTAAAATTCATAAAAATACTATCATCACAAAATTTAACGATATATGGTTTAAAATATCAACCATGTTCTATTTTTGGATCATTTTATCATTTATAATAACTTTCTTAACCCCTAAAATTAAAAAACATTGTTGTAATGACCATTGTTTTGAACCGGACTAAAACTTGAAAGAATTTGAACTTTTTCAATTACTGAACGGGTTGTTTTTAAAACCAAGATTCAGAATGGAATTATGAGAGTTGGAATGATTTTTTGTTTTGGTTTTTGGCTTGGGCGAAGGCCCACGAAGTTTCCCTAGTGTCTCGACAGGTCTTGAGAGCTTCTGTCCTGAGAGAGAGGCTGGTTTTTAAAAGGTAGAGGAAGGCGCACGGGCTGCGCATGGTTTGACTAAACCATGCGGCCCATTGTAGGAAAACCATGAAGCCTTATTTAAGGAGGCATTGGCATGCGCACGGGCTGTGCACGATTTTCCAAACCGTGCCCCTAGCCCATGCGAGGGATCTCCCTTAGGGAGAGGGTGCAACATGGTTTTCGCACGGTTTGGAAAACCGTGTGGATCAAAACGTGTGGGCCATTCTATTTAATGTTTTTGATTAATTTTAAAATAGAAGAAAATAAAAACCTAAAATCTAAACACTCTCCCCCACCCTCACTCAATCCGTACGAAACACAGGGAGTGGCTCACCCTTTGAGCCGCGCGACGCCCTCCTCCTACGACCTCCTCCTTCCTCCATTCTCTTCGGATTTTCTCTTGGTTTCTTCTCCGATCATCCATGGTAAGTTCCCTCCTTCCATATCCTCTTGTTTTCTGACTGGATTTTGGCCTCTCCGTTGACCCGCGGGATTTGGCTGAACCCTAGGTATTGGGGGTTTCTTGATTTATGTTTTTCCTTCATTCTAGGGTTGTGCCAAGGGTGTCTTGGGACCCTTGGGTTCGAGTTTGGGCATCCGCCACCGAAGGCAAGGCGGATGCGGGCGGTTTTGGTTGCCGACTTTGGTTCTAGGTATGGGTTTTACCCATGGCTTGTTTTCGTAGATTCTAATCTAATGCCTTAGTTGTTCTAAAGGGTCCTGGTATGTTTTTCTTTGTGCATTGGTGGGTTTGGGTTGGTTTCGCTTTGCCGGAGCAGCAACAACTCTTAGTTAGAAAGCGTCAAGAGCCGGAGTGGACCGATGGATCCACCTTGAGGTAGGGTCCCTCTACTTTCCCTTTAAATTGAAGTAAAGTATTAATCGGTTTAATACTGCAATGCCTTGGTATTTTAATTCTGCAATTTGGTTTTGATTAAACGCTGCCTGGAAAAGAGTGTGAAATTCAGGATAAGATAAAAGGGTTGCTTGATCACTAAACTAACGATTTAATAATAAAACCCCTCGATTAGAGGTGCACAATCTTCAAGATAAAAAGTAGTGATAGACTTTTTATGCTTGCCTGCTGGATTGTTGTGGTGCCTCTTTGATGCTTTGTATATGAACTTGCTTTATTGAGACAAAGCGAATGAAATGTCTGGGATTCTTGTGTTTGGGTCAATTTTCCATGTTTAGGAAAATTGAGTAAGAAGATAACCATATTGGTATGACTTAAGACTAAATGAATTATTACCTATAGAAGGTATCAAAGGGTTAAAGAATGATAAATGGATCCTTTAAGATGGAATGGTGAGACTAGGAAGGAACAGACTAGGGTGGTACGACCACGTCTTGAGATAATGTAATGAGCACGACTTATGTTAGTAAAATGAATGTGTGAATATCTTGATTTATATACTTAATTTGGGTTGCCTTAAGTATGAATGTGAATGTGTTTGCTTATGTGTATGTGGTATGATTCTTTGAATGCTTATGAGGTAATTCCATAAGTAGTATATTATAGACATGCTTGTATTGTGAGTGCACACATGCTGATTCCACAGAATGAGAGATAACAAAGGAGAGTGCATGCTAAGGCCACCTAGTGACAAATACGTGGTTGGATGGGAGGCAGTTATACCCCATGCTAGTGTGATAGTACATGTCTGTAAGGGAGGAATTATTACCCCTTTCCAGTTGACTTCTGATGATGATTACATGTCTGGAAGGGAGACATTCTTACCCCTTTCCAGTTGAATTCTGTTGATGATTACATGTCTAGATGGGAGGCAGTTATACCCCATGCCAGTATTATGAATGTGACAGATGGGAAGCAGTTATAACCCATACCGGTTGAATGAATGTAATGGAAGGGAGACATTCTTACCCCTTGATAGTTGACTTCTAGGGACGAGAGGAATTCTTACCTCATGCCCACTAATCTTGATACGTGTATGGAAGGGAAGCATTCTTGCCCCTTGCCTGTTGACCTATAGGGACGAGAGACATTCTTACCTTGTGCCCGCTATTTCTATCATTAATGGGTGAGAGGAATTCTTACCCCACGCCATCTATGATCTAAATGCATATATATATATATACATATGGTGACATGATCAGGTTACTTTACCGGCAACGAGTAGAAGCAGGTATAACCATCAGGTGTCCGTTGGGAACCTGGATGGGTATTATTTACTTATGTAATTCTGCATACTTATTTCTCTATACCTACCCACTGATTAATTATTATACACTTTCTAGATTGGGTTTGAAACCAGTGGTGCCGGCCTATTGAGATTTATATCTCACACCCTACTCGGGCTGCCATTGCACTGGGGTACCCGAGTAGACCTTCTTGCTTGTAGGACCTAGGTTGTGTGCTCTGATTTTTGTAAATGAGGAGTTAGAAGCAAAGGACCAAGCAGGAGCTTGGGATTCTCAGGGAAATGCCTTCGGGCTTACTGTCCTTTCATTTTGTATTATTTGTAAAGCATGCTGTATTGATTCCTGCTTTTAAAACTGTATCGTCATCTGTACATGCATGCATTGTAAACTGGCGTTTGCTACCTTTTATAAAATGGTTATTACCTATATTTTTCTTTTGCCTTTCAATTGTTTAATACTTCCGCTGTTGAAAATTATTTACTCTGATAATACCACTATGTTACTTTGATATGAGGGTATAGTCTCTCCACCATCACCTCCCGAGACCCTCACTGCTAGTCGGTAGCTTCTGGCATACGGGGAGACACGCTTGAGGCCATGTGACCTACCGGTCTAGCCACCAGTTCGATAGTAAGCCGGGCCGGGACGTTACAATTGATATAACAATAACTGTCAAAAGGGTTAATTGGGTGTTAAAACAAAGATTCAAGGGTGAAAATATAACCTAAAATAGTTCAAATTTTATTGGGTGATAGTATTTAGATACATAATTATCATATATTGTAATTATATCATTTTGGATCCACTATGATGGTAATTTATATTAATTTAATACTTTATGTAATTCCAAGAGTGCCTCTCCATGAAGTGATGTGATTCATTTTTCATCACTGCATCACATAGATATTTTATATAAATAATTTAAAGAGTTAATATAATATTTATGATATAATAATAATTATAGAAAGATAAAAAAATACTTATATTTTTTCTATCATGTTCATTGAAAAACAGAAATGTTACTCATACATACATACAACCAACCATCTCCAAGATTGTAACGTTGTACATTTTTCATAACCATCTTTAATGGTTGGTTTTAAAAGTATAATTAATTCATAAAATATATAGTTATTTCATTATTTTTTTTGATGATATAAAAATGAAATCTATGACCACAACCAACACACCATAATTGTTTTGAAATTATGAACTGAAAATCCTCAAAACACCTGACTCTATCTTAACTGATTACATAATTAAATATTTTATTAAAATAAATGAAATAAATAGTTTAATGATAAAGTAACAATCCTATAAAATGTAATTATATAAGTAAATAATTGATATAAGTTTATTTTAGTAGTGTTAAATGACATAAATTTCAAGTTTGTACTTGAGGAAAATGATACTTTAACTTAAAACATCATTTAAAGTGTTTTAAAGATTCATTTTATAAATATTTTTCTTCCATGTCCATATACCAAAAAATATTTATGGATGTATTTATATAGAAATTAATTAATTATATAGAACATTTTATGTCGCTTTTTAATTTCTTATAGATATTAAAAAAAGAATCATTTTATTTATTTTATAAGGAATGTTTTGACTTTTTTTCCAAAATTTAAAAGGAATGTTATTTTTTAACATATATGATGTCAATGTATTTTACCACCTCAATAAGCATTATTTTTTTGATTGATTTACAATGATCCATGTTTTCTTTAAAGAGAAACCCTTATTCCCTTTATTTTGAGTTTTTTAGTTTTGAAAATGGGTTTTAAAAGGAAAGGGTATTTCGATATTCCAAAATGTTTTTCATACAGGTTCCAATAAGTTTTTCAAGGGATTTAAGATAAAAAGGTGAAAGATTATTATTATTTATTTGTGATATGGTAATTTAGAATTATAGATTGTAAATGGTGAGCCTGATACAATCTATACATAAAGGTAAAACAGATACATCTTGTACGAATGGGTGATCCTGATGCAACTTATATGAATGGTTGAGGCCGATATAACTTATACAGAGGGTGATACTGATACCGATTATATGAATGGTTTTATTGATATATCACTCCAATTAATTGGGTAATGTTCCTTATACTCAAAGGAATTAAATAGATATTTAATTTGGAAGATTTCTTATATGGATTTAACCGGGCTTTAGTTATTTCTGACACGAGTTTAACATGATTTATAAATATAATGCTATAAGTTTCATAAAGGGGGTTATATATGAATTATATGATTTTTAATGGTTTTACAAGAGATTTTTTTATTTTCATATGGGTATGTTTTATTTAATAAGCTCAAATAATTTTGTGACAAAGGAAAACATTTTATGGGTTTTCATGTTTTCACTGATCTAACAGATTTCTTACTTTTATGTCCTTTACTGAGATTTTTGTGCTCATTCCACATTTTTAATGTTTTTCAAAATACTTAAGTATGACTAAAAAAGTTTATAAATCAAGAGTTATAGACATGAAAGTTTCCTTGAATAAAGAAATAATGTATTTATAAAGAACTAATTTTGTGGGAAAATGGATAATGTGTGGAAATGTCTACTTTGAAAGAATTTTTACTAATTATATAAAACTAGGAACCTAAAAGATATTTGGGAATTAAAGAAAATTAATCATTGAATTAAAAATAATGATTATGGAATATTTGATGGATATGCAATTATAATGGGTATTAGAGAAGGTTTTATATAACTATGGATATTATGATGTTATAATGTGAGGTTATCTTAAGAGTTTTGGGTTCCATCATGGGTTTATAAGTTTAAGTATGATCATATGTTCAAAGTCTTATACACCACTTTCAAGGTCTTAGGTGATGGGATTATAAGGTGATTAATGAAAATTTTGGAGAGTATTTATAGGGTTGATGTATATATAACCCTTAGGTTTAACCTAAAGTATTATTTTAGAAGAACGATATTAAATTTTTAAGGATTTATTTTTAATGGTATGAGATAAAATTTGTTGTTAAAAATTTCTCTATTATTGAGTTTAATGATTTTATTTTGGGTATAAGGTTATTTATTTGTGGAGTTATTTATATTGAACCTTTTTTTGATATTGTTAAATTTTAGATATTAATATATTATTTATTCATATGAAGGATTATAAATTTTGGATATTATATCACCTTATTATAACCATTTTACATTTGGTTAATATCTAAAGATATGAGTAATATCATGTTATCCTTTTTGTAGTATTTGATCTGATAGAATTTTATTTTAGCACTTCAATCATTAAAAATTACTCTTTAATTCGCTTCATTTGGAGAAAAGTATAATATTATGGTGGAAATTGATTGAAGGATGAAATATAAATTATCAAGTAAGTATATTTACTTATGTTATTAGTATAAACAGTAAAGGAATTCCTAAACACTAGGAAAATTATCCTAAAAAAAAATTTCATCCCATTACCATCATTTGTGATAAATCAATGGTCTTTTTACACCTCATTGGTTTATGGTTTTGCGATCATTAACTTTCAAATGATTATTCATTTTCTTGAGATAAATGTTCTCTATAAATCTCTTTTATTATTTAGACATTAATTTTTCCTCTATTTCTATATTTTCACTTACAAATAATGTTTTACTATTTTGAAACATTGTAATTTTTATTCTAGATGACCTTTATATTTCCTTTTCTCTCTCCTCAAGACAAAGTTTTGCTAATCCTTTTTATGATGTGGATTTTCAGTAAGGTATTTTAAAATGTAAAAACCTTTATTATTGAGATCAAGTTAAAATTTAGAGGATGAAATTTATTAAAGTGTGGGAGAATGTAACACCCTAATATTTTAAAAGAACACTATGTTCGATAACATATACACCATATAACACTAAGCTTGAATATTATTATTTAAATATGAACAATATGACGTAGATATTTAATTGGAACATATGAATTGGATTCAAAAAATTATGAAATATATATAGGGGTTATAATCCATAAAAATTTATTAATGTTTAGGAAATAAGGACTTAATTTTCTATATAAGTAATTTTATGATTCAAAAATGCGTGTTCTTCAAAAATGTTTTTATTTTTTTTGTGCGATAATATTATAATTAATTTCCATAAATTTTATAAATTTTATTTGATAAAAATGATTTTATTTTTTAAATCCTTATATCAAATTTATCTTGGGGTGAGATTTTGGATTTTTCTGAAAAGGTTGATTTTTTAGTAAACAGTGAAAAATACTGATTTTTTTGTTAAACTACCTTTTATTTTTTACTTAATAGTATAAATATGAATTGAATTTTATTTAAAATAAATATAAGTATTATTTAATTGTATATAATATAAATAATTACATTTTAATTGTTATTATATCTGATTTTTCTATAAGTTTATTTTTGGGCTTAAAAAAGCATTTTTTTTCTAAAACCTATTTTTAATTGCGCTGTACACATTTGGATTAACATTGATTTCTGAAAATTATAGGAATAAATTCTTGAAAATTTGGTCCAATATTTTGAATCATTAGGTTCAAATTTGGTAAATAAGTCTCATTTACTTTTTGTCAATATGAATAGTAACCGTAGTAATGTTTTTACCCTTGTAAAGTTAAATCTGGTAATTAAGGTTAAAAATAACATGATAAGGTATAAAAATGAATCCAACATGAGTCTATATTTCATTATATATTTATATTTTTTCTATAATTATCTTAACTTTTAAAATATTAAAGTCCTTTCCAATTTCCTTTGATTATAACATTTATATTATTTTATCTAAATATAATGTCAAAAATGGAACTCTCTTGCTTTTAATATCTAGATTATTTTATAACATGGTTAAAAAATTATATTTATTTTAAAATTATTATTTTGAATATAAATTATTTATATCATGGTAGTTTATTTTAAATTTTCATTGATGATATAATTAGCTTAAATACATACGCAACATCGATATAGTGCTCATGTAAAATATAAAAACAATCAAGTAAATGATATTAAAAACTCTAAATGTAATTTTTGGGTGATTTATAGAATTCAAAAAATTTTATATATCAAAATTACATATTATGGTATGTTTTAAAGGTTTATATTCTAAACATATTATTATCTTCTTATGTTTAAAGTCAAACTAAATGAATAGTATCAAAAATGACATTAATGATACTTTATGTTAAATATTATTTTGTTAAATTATATAGAAATTATAATAAACTTGAAATAAAACAATTTAGATTATAAATTATCTAAAATGAAATAAATTATCAATTTATGGCCCAATTTTCACCTTATGATTAAAATTATAACTCACTAATATTGAAAAAAATCATTAGCTCAGTTAAGGTTAAACCAATTAATCTAGGGATTAAAAAAAAATATAAGGTTTAAAATTATATATAATCCTACATAAATTTTATTGGATGATTAAATTAATACCATATCATCCTTATCTTTTAATAAATTTGATTTTGGAATCATTTTGCATGAGCTTGACACATATTATATTATAATATTTCATGTATTTCCAAAAATGACATTAATGATATTTTTTAATAAATAATATTTTATTTGATGGTTTAGAATCCATAAAATTACTATAGTAATAAAGGTGAATGGTATATGATTTAAAATATCAGCCATGTTCTATTTATGGGTAATTTTTCCTTTTATTTTAACTTTCTTTACCCATGAAGTGTAAAAAACATTGATTTCCCAATAATTGTCAAAATGGTTAATAAAGGGTTAAAACAAAGAGATAAGGGTGGAAAAATAACCTAAACTTTTCTAACTTTTATTTGATGATATTATTTAGACTAATAGTCATATTATATTCTAATTATATAAATTTTGATATAGTTTAACATGAAAAATAATTTATATTAATTTAATTCTTTAAGTAATTACAAGAGTTACCCTCCCATCTCTTAAAAAGTCATCTTCTATCCTCTCTTATGCACATAATTTTTTCTCTTTATATCATCCAATACCCAACTAAATCCATTCCTAACATCTCTATCAATGTTCTAGATGTTTTATATTTGGAATAATACTAACTATATATGGATTAAGGTGTAAATTAAAGGAGGTTTTTTAAGAAGAGGGTTTTCTTTTAACTAAATGTTTTTGTTTTATTTCTTCTTATTCCACATTAAAATATTATTAAAACATTCTGAAATAATAAAAACAGAATAATAAATTCACTTATATGTTGTTATGTTAATCCCATAACCTATATCCATTTCTTTCTTCCATCAAATGGAATATGAATCTATTGATTGTGTGTACGACAAAATATCACCACACGAATTGATGTAATTTAGTTTTCATCATCACATCTCAGATATAGTTATAATAATGGATTTAATATGTATATATATAATATTAATGATACAATTATCATTATTTAAATATAATATATCATCTTTTACCATTCCTTGTATTTAAAAATGATAACATCATTCTTTTGTACGTATGAATTACCACATCCCTAAAGCGACGTGGTTCATTTTTCATCACCTCATCACATGGATGGTATATATAAAGTATTTAAATGTTTAATTTGTTATTTATTATATAATAATAATTATTTAAAGATAAAATAATACTTAATTTATTATTATCAATTTCATTGAAAAATAGAAACGTTACTCAAGCTTATCTTAGCCTCTCATCTCCATGATTGTAACATAGTTCATTTTTCATAACCATCCCTAATAGTTGGTCTTAAAAGTATAATTAATGTATAAAAATGATAATTATGTCATTATTATTATTATTTATATGATATAATAATGAACCCTTTGAACAAAATCAATACACAAAATCCGCTTTAAAATTTTGAACCAAACAACCTCAAAACACCCAATATAGACTTAACCGATTATATAATTTAATATATCATTGAAATTAATGAAATTTAATGATAAATAAATAAACCTATATAATATTCTCATACACATAAATAAATTATATATGTTTATTATATAAGTGTTAATGTACATATATTGAATGTTTGGACTCGATGTAAATGACACTTTAACCTAAAACGTTGTTTTAAATGCTTTAAAGATTTATTTTATAAATCTTTTTCTTCCATGTAAATATTCTTAAAAATATTTTATGGATGTATTTATGTATAAATAAATTAATTATAAATTAAATTTTATGTATCTTTTTAATTTTTTTTAAAATATTTTCTAAATGAATCTTTTTTTTCATATTTGATTTAGAATGTTTTCATTTTATTTATAAATGAAAAAAGGAATGTTCTATTTTTTCGCATACAAAGTCAAAAAAATTTACTACCACCATATTTTTTTTAATTTACAGGTTTCCATTTTTTATTCAAATAAAAACCATTCATTCCTTTACTCTTGGTATTTTAATTTTGAAAATTATTTTTTAAAAGGAAAGGGTATTTTAATATCTCAAAATATTTTTCATATGGGTTTAAACAAGTTTTTAAGGGTTTTAAGATAAAAATGTGTATAATTGTTTTTTCATTTATGATATGGTACTTGATCATTATATATGGTTATGGGTGAACTTGATATAACTTATATGAATGGGTTAACCCGATATAAATTATACCAATTGGTGAGCCCAATAAAACTTATATGAGTGGGTGATTCTGATACAACTTATATAGCTGGTGATCCTAATATAGATTATAATAGGTGATCATGATATAGATCTATTGTGTATTGAGTAATGTTTCTTATCATAAAAGGTAAGAAGTATGGATTTAACATAAAAGGTTACTCTAATGATTTTTTCTAGGCTCTAGTTATGTTTGACATGAGTTTAACATGGGCTATGAATACAATTTTCTATATTTCTTAAAGGGGGTTTTTATTAGATTATTATGGGTTTTAAATGTTTTCATTGAGATTTTTTATTGTGGGTCTGTTTTATTTCACATGCTTAAATATTTTTTTGATAAAGGTAAATATTTTATGGTTTTTATGTTTTTATCTAGTCTAACAGATTTATTACTTTTATGTTCCTTAATAAGATTTTGGTGATGATTTTATGTTTTTAAACGTTTTTTTGAAGGTATTTAGTATTATTTAAAAATTTAATAAATTTAGATATCTAGATATAGAGGTTACCATAAACTAAGAATGCATGAATTTATGAAGAACTTATTTTAAGGGAAAAATTATTACACTATGGAATTATCCACTTTGAAAGAGTTTTTCCTAATTCTATAAAACTATAAACTTAATAAGTCTTTGGGAATGAAATGAAATTAATTATTTAATTAAAATCAAAAATTATATAATGTTTTAATTCATACACTTATAATAAGGCTTGACTATAATTGACCACTCCATACCATGATTGGTTATCCCATTAATCATTAATACTACCAATGAATTAATAAGTCATCTATAGCCATGGATAATTCAGTACTAAAAACATAGAGTACACTATGTTATGGATTATATAATCCACCGTAAGAAACTATTACTTATCAAAAAAATGATCCAGCAAAGAGAGACATCTAGCTTGCTTCTGTTGATCTCTATCCCTCTTGATGATGGAATTTATCCATAAGAATATGGATCAATAGGTCTTCACATGTACATGTTTCATGAAAGTTAGAATAAAAAATTTTGATCATTACCAATGGTTTTGAAACACAATAAATTTCTTGCATGATATTGTTTCTTATCCCCCTTATGAATACTTGGAAAATAGGCCTTCATCTTATGAAAATTATCTCACAAGCTTTAGAATCATCTCCTATTGTAAACACTATAAAGTATGAGAGATCTTAGAATAATTATAAAAAATAATTTTTACTTTTTTATCTAGTTCCTTCACATTTATATTTTTAATATCGTGAATAATAATTTCTATATTCCAACTATGGATACTCCCTGATCTTCGGATGTGGACGATCTTCTCATTTAAATAGGTTAGTAGATCTAATTTAATCTCAATAAAACATACTTGAATCTCGATCAAGTCAGCTATTTTAAATCACCAATTTTTTTGATGTGATATTTCTATTTATCTTTAGGAAATAGACTACTTTAAACTCCTAAATCTTCATGTGTGCATGAAGCATGCAACAAAATGTCATAGTCTGCAGTGTGGTGGCCCCTGTGATGGACCTCAACCATCATCTATCATGAATGGATTATCAAAACATCTACCTGAAGTGTACCATATTTTTTAATGTACTATTTCTCATAAGAAAACTTATCACATAAAATTATCACCAAAATAGACACATAGTATACACCATGGCATAATGCTTCTCATCTTAAGGATACAGATATTCTTAGTCTCTATCCTTTTCTAGCATCATCTTTATTTTGATACTGAAACCTCAATAGCTCAGATCATGTTCCACTTGGATAAATCATGATACTTGAATCCATGAATATCAACATAATAATCATATGGTTTAATCTCCATTTATCAAAAATATTTGATGTTCTAGAATCTCAATATTCACGATAAAAAATATGGGTTTTACAATGGGTTATTTGCAATGGATTTCCTTCACAAAAACCTATTTGCAACCAAAATTCATCAAAAATAGTCTATCGTATAAAATCACATAAAAATACTATTATTTATGATAGACCTCCGCAATTAACCTCACAGTGTTATTATTTTTTGTGGATTATTTTCTATATCACAATAAATATTTTTCTTACTTTTTTACTATGGTGTCATAATTATATTATAATTAATTATTTTGGAAATAATAATGATTCCTTCATAAAATAATAGTTTGGAAGGAATTATGATTCTATCGAAAATAATATTCTCTTTAATTATTTTCGATGGAATATAAATTTCTTCAAAAATAACTTAAAAATAAAAAAACATGCTAAATAAAAAAATCATTATAAAATTAAATATAATATATTTCATAAATATTAATATAGAAATAAATGAAATAATAATGTCACTGAGGTGGTGGGAGATCTAGTCTAGCTAGCAGATGGAACTCCATCCCTAAAACAATTGTAGACTGACACATATACTCCATCATCTCCTCGTGTTGATGCTCCTACTTCTGTTATCATTCTTCTTACTATTATTATATCCGTTCATACTCTTGGTTCAATCTTTGTATCAACTCATCTTAAGATCATAACCTCACCCAATACTATGTATTAATGAATTAAGATGATAAAGATGTTTTTACCTTCAATCCATATGATTTCATCACTTTAGTTTCATAATAATGAGATGGGTTCGATCCTAAAACTATAACGATCACTTGATATTTTTGAATTACACTTTTCATCTCCTAGATCTAATACACCATGTTAAAATGTGACTCGCATGATCCCTCATCCCCACCCCCTCTCCCAGGCTGACTCTCACGCATGTGAGAAACCTTTATCACTTATGTCTTCTACAACTGTATAAATATAAATTAAGAAGATAAAAAATATTATGTTAATTTGAAAAACTGATGAAAAAACACTAAATATTATATATCTCAATATATCACTAATAATATTCCAAGTACTACTGTTAGTTTATATCCTCTTGTACACATCAAAATCTATAAGGAATGAATCAACTATGAATTTCCTAAATTTGTCATATACATTTAGTATTAAATATATATATACATATATAATTATTAAATAATATTACTTACTGAATTTCAATGATGTATACATAAAGTAAAACTCCTATCTTTGTGTGTGACATCCTTCCCCACTAAAACTGGTCGACCAAAATTCGATCTCCTATAGAAAGTATCTTCTATCAAATATGAGAACAGTCCCTCCCAAGCCTGAGTGGGGATATAATCTGGTTTATGAGGCATACAAGACTTGTCAAATATAGTCATATATGGTTTCTACAAATCTCTCCTGTTAATTCGATATAAAAATTTATAGAACAGATCGTGTATTCAATCCAACCATGACTCCCAAATAGAGGGTCTCATGCTGTCATAAATTGGAGACCATAAAACCTAAAAATATGAAATAATATAGTAAAAAATAAATTTTATAAATTTAAAATAAAATATAATGCTTATTTATATATACCAACTAGTGATCGAACATTCAACAATGTAAATCGATAGGTACATGATTCTATAAAAACCATGAAGAAGATAAATAGTTCCTCAAAATAGCACTAGCTTGGAAAAACAATAGATGAAAAAAATCATGAGAATAAAAATATTTAATAACATAATTAATAAATAAAATAAATTAAATGAAAATGAAATAAAATTCATATATAAACTTACTTACTACAGTTAAGGTTAAAGTCAAGAGATGGGCATCACTTTGAAACATGATCTAGAATCATCAATCATGTAAGGCCTCGACCCCTCTTAGTAGTAGGTGTCACATCAGCACCCTTAGTTAATGAATCAGAAGGATCATCACTAGGTTGAAGATCCTTAGTCAAGATACAAATCATTTTAGCCTAATTTTCTTGTTCCATATGAAACATATTATTAACTCTATAAAAAATTTTATTCTATAAAAAAATTATAAAAACCTTTTTTGATAAAAACTAGGTGAAAACGATGTTACTTGAAAATAATTATTAATAAAAATATAAAATATAAAAATATAATATATATTAATTATAAAAAAATAATAAATTATTCTTTTATTTGTATTCATCTTTAGTTTGATTAGTTTCAATGACTTCATCTTCCTCCTCAACATCATCAATTTCCATACAAAATTCAATTTCATCATCCCTTATAAAATCAAATTCAATGGTTACATCATCAACATTGTCAAAACATCCATCCCTTAAACTGTGGGGTCTCATAATCAATATCTGTATTTATTAGATTAAGAGATGTATTCTGTGATGTTTCCTAAAAAACATAAATATTTTATACTTTAATAGAACTAATTTAATTTTATATAAACTAATTTTCATGTGATCTAATTTTTATTACACTATATCAGTCATTTTAATTTGTCTAATTAGCATAATAATTTATATAATAAAATTGATGTGCTTGGTATTCCAACAAAAATGGTTCATTTTCTATAAGAATAATTTTATATTAAATATCAATACTTCCATGTCATGGATGAAGACACAACCATTGGTCAATATCAGACAAATTTCATTTAAATATCATTACTTATTTCTACCCTAGATATCATAACTCAATTATTTTATCTACTATGCCATAAAAATCAACTTAACTTTCTTTATGATGATATACTTTTAAGAAAACCCAATTGTTAATTAATTTTTTTGATTCTCAACATGTGTGTATATGAAATCTAAATCCATTAACCACATAAGAATTATAATATTTAACCAATTTGGATAGTGGATTAGTGAGTAAATATAACTGAATATGGAATTTATTTTCACTTTATGATATCTAGTTGAATAAGAAAATAATTGATAATATATAAAATAATAAATTAATTTCATATGTTTGATCATAAACAATTTAACTTACCAATATTTGAAACTAGTAGAAAAAATTACACTATCAATGTTCTTCAAGAGAAGCTAGGGTAATTTAGGTGAATTTATTTTGATATGATCATTATATAATCAAATTTTTTTTATATAAATATACATTTAACAATTATTTAAAAAATATAAGTAAAATTAGTACTTAGTTCACAAATAATGTTATTTCATCATAATTGAGTAGAATATATGTATGAGATATGTATAATTATTCATATAAAAGACATTATTCATGATGGATAGAAAAACCAAGATTTGTTTTATTAAATACTAACAAACTATGGTCTGTGACATCATTAAAAAATTACTCATTTTGACCCATTCAATTATGTATTGAAGTATATTCTGATTGAAAATAATAAGAGTTGAAATTTAAAAATTTCTAACGCATGTATGCTCAGAAATTAACCCTTAAATTGATTACTTGTTACACAAATTCTTCTTTAGTTTTTACATATATCTCTTGAATGGGTAGATCAATCAGAATATTATTGTACCCCTTATTTAGCTCCATACAAATAATGAAATATTAAATGTTATAATGAGTCAAACAAGGATGCTATTTTTTTCTTCAATTTTCATAAAATCAGAACAATATATTTTAATAGTATACTCAGTGCATCATAGTTTATTATAGTCACACAAATTTCTTGGAAGATGTATGATATTTCAGTCAACAAATCCCTTATTGAAGAATTAAATAGTCACTAGACTTTGCATGATGGAATAAAGATCATGAATTTTTAACCTAGTAATATGTTCATTTATAATGTAATGAGACAATTTAAAAGCATGAGCATCTGGTGACCTCAAATATTTAATCCACCAACAAAATAATAATAATTTTTTTTTCAAAAAGTGCTTCACATTCTTTTGGGTTCATTAAATTCGTTGTTCTTTCATTTCTAAATAAATAAATTTCAGGAGTCCTGTAAATTTATGAATGATCTAACCATACATTCAACATATCTCTGGTCTTTCTAGTTGTGTCCAATATGGTATAAAATATTTTATAAAATTAGTTAATATCAATATGAATTACATTAAACATATAATGAACTAATAAATCAAGCCAATATGATAACTCCCAAAAAATAATTTTCTTTATCCAATTGTGATCTCTAACAAAACCACATATTTTTTTTGATTTATAGTTGGATCAAAAAGTACTAGGAGGTAATGAAGTGACAATAGATTTCGCCTAAATATCTGAGAGAACTTTTTGGAGTTTTACCTATTTTAATTCTACCTTTTTTAAATTATTTATATTCCATCAGAATGAATGATCTGTATGAAGAAATATCCAATGATAGTCTAGAAAAAATTCTTTATTCTATTGAAAATGATAAACGTTTTTCATGTCATCCATGCAGTATGGAAAAGATTTTGGACCATATATACTCTATTAAAAAAACGGTCCATATGTTATAAAATCATTAATTGGGCACAATAATAAACAACTGGGTATAAAATTATGATTTTAAAATACCATATATGTTGTTTAATTATTTTCCATAATAAAATTAACACATCAATCCATGGCTTCAACCAAACATTGATACTCTTTTTCGTATGTCAAAGAGTTAGTAATTTCAAATATATATATATATATATATATGGTTCCTTCATCAAAATCCAAAGAGGTAAGTTGTATAGGTTTGCGAATATAGGCTAAGAAGATTATTTACCATTATAGTCACCAAATGGATAAAAACAATAAGTAAAAGTACCAAAACATACATTATGAGGTTATGAATAAAAATATGGATGCACCTGATCAAAGTTTTTATAAGAACCAGTATCATAAGGATGATTTATGTTTTTAAAAATACAAATAAAGGACAAATTCTATTTTATCAATGAAGATATGTTTCAAAAGACAAATAAAGGATACACTATAAATATAATATGAAAATACCTTGTTTTTTAATAGGAATTAATATAGAATTTCCATATTTTACCAATTTATACCTTGATTGTATACATATTGGACAGTTAACCAATGACTCAAATTAACCATAATATAAGATGTAATCATTTGAACATGCATGAATCTTTTGATAAACAAGAATAAAATTATAAACTGGTTTTTTTCTTTCATATAAATTTGTTTGAAATATATCCCCTTCAGGAAACATTGATTTAACCAAAGAAAAAGTTTGATCAAAACAACTATTTGACATTCCAAAATCTAATTTAATAACCATGAATTTTGAAACATCTTAAAATTTTATTACCATACATTTAGGATATAAGTCCTCTTCAATAGATTTGAACAAATCATAAATTTTATATGGTTCCAATTCAAGATTCAAATTATCATTCTAAGTATTTTCTTCATGAAAATATATTCCAATAATATCATGTACTAAATTTTGAAACTATGGTGTTTCTAGAACCGATTTTTTTAATTTCCAATTGTATTCTTTTCCTAATGATGATACCAAAAGACATAATAATTATAAATACAAAAATGAAAATAAGAAACCTCAACATTATCAAATGTTTAATATCTTTTAAGATCAGACTTCTTACATGAACAATTAATTATTCATTCTAAAATAGATTCTAACATTGATGATGCGAATAATATAAATGATTTGATTCCTAGGATAAAAAAAATTAATACTAGAATCATTTTGATTTCTATAATGATTTATCCAATCATGACCACGTAGTTAAAAATGATGTATATTTCCTACGTCAATAGTTTTGTAAAAAAGTAATTAGTTTATTATATAAAACATTAAAAATTTACTATGGAAATTATTTCCACTAAAATACATATTAATTTTTTTCTATTATATATTTCATAAAAATATCATTTTTATTATTATTATAAATTTGGTATTTTTATAATATTAATTTTAAGGGGTGGGGGGGGGGTTGAGATTTTTTTCTCATGTGAGTGCAGGAAGCTAAGATCACACACTAATTTGCGATGAATTTATATCAATTTGTACTAAATGATATTAATTTATAGCAAAATATTTTAATTTATACCAATTTTCAATGAAGTGATACAAATTTATAGTAATTTATATTAATATATACTAATTTATGGTACGATATATCAATTTACCATAAATAATATCAATTTATTTCAAATTATATCAATTTATTCTAAATTATATCAATTTATTGTAAATTATATCAATTTATTGTAAATTATATCAATTTTTACAAATTTATATTAAAAAATAATATTTTTTTTATAAATTTTTACTAATTTATATGAATGTATAACAATTTTTTTAATTTATACTAATTTATACTAATATATAATATTTTTTATTTTTTTATAGTAAATTATAATAAATTTTCTTAATTTATATGAACTTTTTTTAAAAAAAACTACATATATATAATAATATTTATTAATTTATAATAAATTACACTAATTTATATTATTTTATACTATTTTTTAAATTTATTCTAATTTATTATAATTTATAATAAATTATACTAAATTATATCAATTTATAGAAAATTATAATAATTTATACTAATTTGCAGTGAATTTATATTAATTTATTGTAATTTATATTAATTTATAATAAAATTTACTAATTTATAGTAAATTATATCAAATTATAGTAAACTATATCAATTAATAGTAGTTTATATTAATTTATTTAGATTTTTATTAATTTATACAAATGTATAATAAAATTTATTAATTTATAATGATTTATAGGAATGTATATCATTTTTTATTTATTAATAAAAAATGATACAAATTTATATTAATTCATATTAATTGATATCAATCCTTATAAATTTATTCTAATTTATACTAATTATACTAATTTATAGTAATTTATATTAATTTATACCACATTATATCAATTTATGGTGATGTATTTAGTTTATACTAAATTACAAGGAATTGATACAAATTCATAACAATTAAAGTTAAATTATACAAAATTATACTAATTTATAGTAAATTATATCAATTTAGAGTAAATTAAATCAACTTATATTTATTTATACTAATTTTTATTAATTTATACTAATTTATAACAATGTATAATATTTTTTATTAATTTATAATAATTTATTCTTATGTACACCACTTTATATTAATTTATAATAAATGATACTAATTTCTTTTAATTTATACAATTTTTTATGAATTTATACTAATTTATTTTAATTTATTGAAAATTATATCAATTTATAGTAATGTATATTAATTTTTACTAATTTGTAATGAATTTATTCTAATTCACGAAGTTAATATTAATTTATACTAAATTATATCAGTTTATAGTAAATTATATAAATTTATACCAATTTATAATATTATATAATATTTTTAATTAATTTATACTAATTTATACTAATGTATATTAAATTCTATTAATTTATACTCATTTATAATAATATATATATATTTTTATCAATTTATATTAAATTATAACAATTTATATGAACTAATAATAATTTATATGAATTAATAATAATTTATATAAATTTATAATAATTTATTTATATTAATTTATACTAATTTATATGAATATGTAATTTTTTTTCTTAATTTATACTAATATATAATAATCGTTATTAATTTATACTGATATTTTATAATTTATACTAATTTATATTAATTTATACTAAATTAGATCAATTTATTGTAATTTATAGTAATTTATATTAATTTTTATTTAAATTTACAATAATTTAAAAAAATTATATCAATTTATAGTAAATTATATCAATTTATAGTAAATTAATCAATTTATAGTAAATTATATCAATTTATAATAATTGATGCTATTTTATTATAATATTCATTAATTTATACTAATTTATAAATTTATTTATTATTTTATTCTCATTTATATCAATTTATTCTAATTTTTCTTAATTTTTAAAATTTATAATTAATTTTATTAATTTATACCTATTTATAATAAATTATACCAATTTTTAGTAAATTATACTAATTTATACATAATGTAATTCTAATTTAATAAATTAAAATTACTAAAAAAATATATGAATTTAAAAACAATTAAATACACAAAATTATTGATAATTAGTTTTTTAAGAAATACCCTCATATTGGTTCCTTTCAAAATGTTTTTTAGATCTCACCCAAAATTTATAGAGTTGAAGGTAAGATCTAAAATTAGATTGTTTTTTCGAGAGAAAGAGAAGTCATACAAAGTGAATGGGTTGGGGGCTGCACATATTTATATATAACTTTTTTGCGATAGAATTTCTGAATCAAAAAAGTTCATCATTTGGACTATTTATGAAGGATAATATATTTGTCACAAAAATCTGCTGCCAAAATACATTTTCCCACTCATGGAAATATTATTTGAGAGGGAATGGTTTCTCAAAAAAAAAAACGCCGGTAGAATATTTATGAGGAAACCATCACAAATAATGGTATTTGTGATGGATTCTGTTATAAATACTCAATGGTACAAGTTTTTATGATTGATCTATCGAAAACAATCCCTATCGGAATGAAGTATTACAATGGACATAACTATCCATCAAAAATACATTTTTTCTAAATGAACTATATGTGATGGTATTTCCATTATGTCCCAAGTAGTTATTTCTCGCCGCTGCGTTTATATGCATGCTAAAATTATTTGTGACAAAATATCATTCCATCATAAAAAGATGTTGTGAAAAAAAATTATTGGCAATAGATGAACTATTTAATTCCATATAGATCGACCCTGCAAACTATTTGCGACAGAATAATAGTCAATCACAAGTAACTCATGGAAAAAGATCAATTTTCCTATAGTGATTTCAACCCATAGACCTCTCAAAATATTCTAAGAGTAAATGTTATACTAAACAAAGGTAAATTTATAAAAAACTCATGAAGTCTTATGAACCTTCATGAAGTTGTATGAAAATGCAGGTGAAGTCATATGAAATCCATTTTGTGTGACTTTGAAGTCATACAATCCCATCTTTTGAAGTTTCTTACCCCAGAAAAAACTGATACAAAACTCTATGAAGCCATATAGAAATAATAGAGTTATATGAAATCCCCTCTTATGTCATATGAAAAACTCAAAGTCATATGAATTCATGCATTTGTAATTTTTTTTGCTTTAGAACTCTAAATCCAGACTTTACTCATGTTAATTCTGAGCCTTCCTTAATCATTTGGAGACCTACTCAAACATCTCAATGATACTTCCAAAATATTGTAGACTAGTGTGCCTTCATCCACCTACACATGTCTTTATTTCCTGGATGAAAAACTCCACAATCATCACATGTATATACTTGGATTCCATAGCAAGAATGAAATACAATGCCAAGTCATGAATGCATAATAATCCTCCAAGAATTATCACTTTCCTTTACCAATCAAATATTGAACTCTTATCCATAATAAAAACCTTACCCTTTGATTTTTTTTTCAATTCTCACTTGGCGTACAAAAATCACCCCATTTGAATTTGTTTTCAATGACAATACTTTTCAAAGTCAATATTTGTGCCTCAATGGATTCTTTCTTCTCCCCCTTATTGACAATAAATGGAAAGTACATGTAGGGAAGATCTTTATATTTCTTTTTTTCCCTTGAAACATTTTCAAAACACCTTTATCTTATCCCTTTTTATATATAAAAAACCACCTTTATCCACTTGAGAGAAGGATGACACCTCATGGTTTTATTAGAAAGGATCCTTTAGCTAATCTACTCTAAGTCTATATGGGAAGAACAAGTGTAGAAAAAAATAGAGATATAGTCCAGATCGTAAATTATGTCTATATAATTTATTTCATGTGATACCATGCTCAAATACTCATCCTAAAGGGATACTTCAAATAGATTTATCAATTATAATATGTAAAATTAATATATCTCAACAAACCCATCAAAACAGTTCATGTACATGTTATAAACTCCCATTTTCCTTATCCATTTTCATCCAATATTCCCCCTTTTTAAACATATTTAAAACAATCAAAATAAGGGTAGAAAGTGTGATCACATATAACATTCTCCATTTTTTTATTTCTATCTAGAATATCTATAATTACAATATGATAGTTTCTTCTCATTTTTACTCTCCCCAAAGGCATATACTCGATACCTCATATCTAAGGTATTTAAAAAACACATTTAATGACACTTCATTTTCTTTCCAATATGTACAATACTCAATAATCCCCTTAAATTAAATACATGTTTGTATAAATAAACCAAAGTTTTAGGGAATAAGAAGGGACCTGTTGGTTTCTTCGAAATAATATTGAGGTTGAGAGTTTTCTCTCAACCTAGGCTTTTATTTTCTTCCAATCTCATCACTACTTATCGTGTTAGAAATGTTAATAGGTTTCTTAGCAATCTTCTTCCCATGATCTATTTAATCATATAAATTGGCTCTATCTACCTCAAAAGTCAAGGAAAATTCATTTCTGTTTACTTGAAATATCCTTTTCATTATCACTTCTTATACTGGTAAGATATTTATAAAATCTTTTATACCATTTCTAGATTTTATACACCTTTTAAATTGCTTTTCATGAATTTAATGATCACCATATGTGAAAAACTTATCATTAATTCTAACTTCCTCAAGATTAACCACTTATTTTTATTTAGATTTAGCATCTATCTATTCTTTCTATATTATCTTGTTCATCTCAAACCATTCCATCCTAACTATTAAGAACTCTTTTTTCCTTTCTTAGATTCCTTAGACTCTTAATTTCATGGATTCTTTACTATCTCAAATTATTTTCTTACTATTTTATTTTCATCCCCTTTCTCTTCATAGGGATTTTTTTTCAGGTAAGCTGGCTATGAACTCCTAAGCCATGGTAAATCATTCACATATTTTTAACCAAATAATTATTATACATCGAAATGGATGACATATATCTCAAAACTATATTAAATGAAAATTTTATATAAAACACTTATATAAATAATTTTGTATTAATAATATAGTTCAATAATTAATTACATGTATATTCAAGTCAAAAAATCATAGCACCGTGTACAAAGGACTTGGGGTATGCTAGTTCAAGTGATATCATCCTCACACATATCAATAACAATCATAACTCAAGATAGGTTTGCACACTCAAATCAATCTACACCCTAATCAAATAACCCTCTTAGTCCATCTACACCCTAAATGGGAACCATCTCAGGTGTTCATGCCACAATTTTTGTAGTTAGAATTACCATCATCAATCCATTTCTAGGGAGTCAAGGTCCTAGCATGATTTCCACAATTACTAATACTACCCAGACTAACGTGTACTTCCAAAAATCAATAAATTAAACATGGTAAAATCAAACATTTAAAATCAATTCAAATTACAATTTCCTAATTTTAGTTTTCAACATGACAGTCTCATTTCAAAACCAAAATAACAGTTTTAATTAGTTCATTATATTTAAAATAATCTCCCACTTTAAGACATTTTTCTCATATTTAAACATCAAATCAATTTCAAAATCATTCCATCATTTTCCCAAAATCCTTCCATCATTTTGATTCCATTAAAATTGGGGGTTTTCATCATTTCCATGGAAATATCAAAATCAAACATCAAATCCTTTCAAATAAATGTTTTTAAATCAATTAAAAACTCATTTCTATTGAATCTATAATTTTAAGGTTTTAATATTAGGGTAAGTTATAGTGAAACCACATACATTTAAATCACGATATCACAACATAATCATTAGAGTTTCGATCCTCCAGGAAAAAGGGTTAAAGGAATAAAAAATCACCTCTTGGGAGCCTTCAAGGACTAAAGGTTCAATATAGGGATGAAATTGGATGATTAGGGGTTAAAACCAAAGTATTTAGGCATTTAATAAAAATTTCAAGGGAATTACAACCCATGCAGACATTTTTCTGTGTATGGACACACTGTTCAAAAAATTGTGTGCCCTAACCATGTGCCTCTACTAGTGGGGTGCACGGTTTCTCCTAAGACGGTTCAAAATTTAAGAAAATATGTAATAACCATGTAAACCCTAACTATTTTCTTCTTCTTGGTTTTGTGGGGTTGGCCGTATGATTTGGTCAAACTATTCACCCCCATTCCAGTGGCTTTCAACAACATGCATGGTTTTCTGGGGTAAACCCCATGGTTTTCCCCAAACATGGACAACTTTGCACAACTCCTTAGGATTATAATTTTTTTTTCAAAATTATACTAAAAAAACCCCAAAATAATACTTGAATTAAATTCTATCAAAACAAGGGTTAAGAAATACCTTAAATAAGGTTAGGTATGTTACAACCTCCCCACTATAATTTTTTTGTCCTTAGAAATTCTATCAAGAAGATTCCATTTTAGAGGGATGAGGCTATTTATCTCTCATTTTTGACTCATTCTCCCAAGTATCTTGTGAGTAAGAACCGTGATACCAAAGCACATAAACCAAAGGTAACTTCCTCCCACAAAGTACCTTTGTCACATAATAAAAAACTATGACCATATTCTCAATCATAGATAAATCAAGATCAATATCAAGATCCTCCCAGATCAAGGAATCAGATTGGTTAGAAAGAAACTTATGAAGTTGTGATACATGGAATGAAATATGTATCGACATCAACTATGGTGGAAGTGCTCAATGGTAAGCCATTTTCCCCACCTACATAACTACCTCAAAAGGTCCCATAAACCATGGCACAAGCATCCCAAATTTCCCAATCTGTTGATGACCCAAACGTGGTGAAACTCTCAAAAAATACCTAATAACTAACTAAAATCTCCAAAGGTCATCTATGATGGTTGAAAAAAGATTTATACCAGATCTATACCATATATATTCTATTATTTATTAACTAAATATTCATCATTGTGTCTTGGACCAAACTTGGTCTTACCAAATAACTTTTACCAATATCTAACTAACACAATTGATATTTGTAAGGATGAACATAGAAGGCCTTAAAATGAGCCATTATGATAGCAGATTGGTAAATTTTTTTGTAGGATAACTCAACTAGTCCCAAATGGACTTCCAAAGCTCTATAAAAGTTAACAATCAAGATTAAATCATGTCCCCAAGAATGTGTATAACTTGATCTTTTTGGCCATCTGTCTATGGATGATATTCCATACTCATTCTCACCTGTGATACCATTTCCTCCTAGAGACCTCTCCAAAGATGAGAAGTGAAATGAGGATCTCTATTAGAAACTGTCAAATATGGAAGGCCATGAAACCTAAAAGCTCTAACATATAGAGACATTATAAGTCGTTGAATTTTGTTATATCTCAAATAGGCATAAAGTGAGATTATTTGGTTAGCCACTTGATGAAAACACACAAAGTATTCTTCCCCTGATGGGTATGTGGAAACCCAACCATGAATTCCATATAAATATAATCCCACTTACAAATTTTTTCTGTATGTGGATGATGAAAATACAAAGGTCTTTGATGATTTTCTTTGACCTGATTACAAGTATAATAACAAGAAACAAATTTAGTGATATCTCATCTCATACCTACCTACCTGAATCATCATCTCATATCATAAAACATCTTCATGGTTCAGGGTTCACCGCCTACAAGGAATTATAGAAATCTCTCATTATGAAATTTATTATTGGAAAAGCTATAAAAAATTATTTAAAAAAACATAGGATTCCCTCAAAATATATTTTTCAATATTCAATGGTCTCCCCACTATAAAGAGATTCCCTAATTCAATGTAACTAATCATAAATCTAATACTCCTAAAGAATCATATCAAGAAGACCAAATGTCAACTGAACACTGTCCAATACAATGTTGGACTCTTCCTCTTAGACTCATAAATGTAACTGATAAAAAATATTCAATATGTTTCACTCTTCTGATGATTCATCAATGGTCTATGTCAAAATTTCCTTTCTCAAATAATCCACAGTTAAATTACCCTACCATGGAATATAGGAAATGTCAAAATCAAAATACTACAACTAATCCACCATCAACCTCTGCTGAAGGTTCAAGTATTTTTGATAGAAGATATAACTCAAGATTTTTTGGTCAGAATAAATTGTAAACCTTTATCTGAAAATTTAATTAACCAAATCTTAAGAGTATGCATCATAACTACGAGCTTGAGATCATGGGTCGAATAATTCTTATCATGTGGCCAAAGATTTATAGAGCCATAGGGTACCATGTGATCACCCTGAATTAGAAAACAAACCAAACCCGAACTTGATGCACTATAAAATACCACACAACACTTACCAACCTCTTGAAGCTTCAACACTAATATATAAGTCAAAAATACGTTGTAGCTCAAAAAAATAACTCTTAAAATTTTTATTCCACAAGAAATTCACTCCCATATTAGTGTTGGTGGTCATTAGAGTATCTAGCTTTAAGAAATATTTTATAAACCTATAGTAATATCCCTCCAAGCTTAAGAAGCTCTGTATATAAAAAAAGTGGTTTCTCACATGTTAGAACATCTTTAATATTCTCAAGATGAACTAATAAACCATGTTCTAACACCATGTGTCCTAATAAGTGCATTTCCCAAATCTAGAAATTGAATGTTGAAATCTTTTCATAATGTATATGATTTATTAATGTTTCTAGGAAGTTTTACAAATGACGCACATGATCATCCTTGGTTTTGGGGTGAAACAAAATATCATTCAAAAATTCCCCCAAGAATGAATCGAGGTGCTCATGGAATGTTCTATTCTAAAAGCTATAAATACCATAGGAGCATTGGTCAAGCCAAATGGAATATCCAGACACTCAAAGTGACTAGACCTACATCTGAATATAGTCTTTATAATTTTATATTCTTTTATTCACAACTGGTAATAACCAAAATAAAACCAATCTTCGATAACCAGTTTTATACTATCAAATGATCAAATAATTCATCAATACATCTTAATAGATACTTTTTATTTTCTATAACTCGATTGATTTTCCAATAATCAACACAAAGGCGAAGTGTTTGGTAATATTTCTTTGCAAAGAGAATAGGTTCCTTGCAAGGTGGCGCACTTGGGAAAATGAATCCTTTCTCTAATAGATAATCTAAATAAGTATTTAAGTATTTAAACTCAGTTGGTTCCATATGGTAAGAATAAATTGATACCGGTAGAGTTATAGGTACTAAATCAATAGCGACCTCTACCTCTCTTACTGGTGGTAGACCAAAGAAATCAGAAGTAAATATGTAAAGAAACTAGATAGTGACTATAGGGAGATCATCAATAAAATATTCTAGCTCAAAGTAAAAATAAATCACCAATATTACCCTACCCAACTCTATAAAATAGGCTCAGATCTATACGACCTCAGGTCCCATTATCCCTGAAACACATGGAACACCCCATTATGCATTGTAAAAGTGACCCACTGAAGGTAATATCCAATTTGGGCCTTATGAACAATCAACCAATCCATCATGAAAATGAAGTCAAGAGGTTTCATGTCAATAGACAGAAAATTACAGGTAAGATCAAACTATGATAAAGAGAAAATGAATGATTGAAAAAACAAGACCCTTCTATCTCTTTGTTCCGAGGGGTGTAATAATATCCATCACATAAAAAAAATCACTATAGAAATATTTAGAAAGTTCACAATATGAGTTGATATAAATGAGTGAGATGAACTAATATCAAATAAATTAGATAGTAAAGATGAAGATATATTTATTTTACCTCTCACAGTATTTGGATCTATATAAGCTTCCTTCGGAGACACTTCAACTTTGTGAAGAAGCTTTGTTCTATTTGTCTATAGATAGAACCCCTTATATCTTGATGCATCTGATTGTACCATAATAATATTTGTAGATGATGGGAGATTAGAAACCTAAGTAGGTAAATATTAATTGTTTATATTTTAATGTTGATGTGTTTCAATGTCTATAAACACCAATTTTAGTGTATTTCATAAATTGAACTTCATTTCGCATCATTGTGAAATTCATGTTTAAATTTTCAATTTGGGACTAATTAATCATATGGTTGTGGAATTAATTATTTTTATTATATGAATTTTATATTTTGGAATATTATTGATCATTTTTTTGGAAAATATTTTCTTTTAGGATCAATGGATTAATCACAGTGGAATATGTAGATTTTTGGAAATCAAAACAGAAATTTCTGGACAAAGCGTAATGGGACTTAGGCCCATTAAGTACAAGTGTATACAAAAAATAAAGCCCCAATAAGCTCAAATTTTAACTATATAAATAGAAAATTATGTTAATTATTTCATTAAACTTTGTACAGAGATAATTCTGAATTTTTCAAGGATATCTCGAGATCCCAAGTTGACATTTAATTTGTAGGTCAGATTTGAATGCAGATATAAATAGGCTACCATTTTGAGCATAAAATCTGAATGGATGATAAAATTGGCATTGAATTTATAAATATATTAGAGAATACCTATAAGAAAATAATTATATTCCATGACCATAAAATATTCAGTCATCTTAAATTCCATATTTGGACTCTAAAAAGGGGTATGAATCTGGATGAATTTTCTAATCAACATTAAAAGACTCCAATTTCCTTTTTTTGAACTCTCCTTTTGAATCCCATAATTATTGGGTAATTAATTTAATGTTAAGGGATAGACCCTAGGATACTAATATTCCTATTTAAGGAGTTTTTGGTGATGGAATGGGAAGATTTATGTTTTTATTTCAATTGTAATTTTAAGATTTTATTTTGTAATATCACCTTCATTTTTCTATTTAAGTTTTTTCAATCACAATAGTTTCTAATAAAAGTTATTATTATTCTCTTTTTATATAATTTTTCTTAAAAATTTGATACCTTTGAATCAAGGTGTGAATTTATTCACACTATAAATTGTAAAATTCCTCACACAATAGTGGTGTGTCTGTTATTTCTTTGTTTTCACTTATTCAATCACACTTCTTTAAGTCGAATTCCACCTTCCATTGAGAGAACTTGCTTCAATGGAAGGATAAAAATTTTGTGGTTTTATTATCGGTATTTTCTTGGGTGTGTATTGGATTTTATTTTATGTTCTTAAATTATTAAATTATTTCTATGGTTTTAGATTTCCTTTATTTCACTTATTTTCTTCTTCTTCATCGTCGACTTTAATAACTAGAAATTCCGAGTTCTAGTATGATCCAATTCCTTATAGTTATATTTAATGTGATCTTATAAGTGATTTAGTGATTATAATTATAATTGTTTATAGATTAAATCAGCGAATGATTTTGGGGACTTGTCTCATTGATTGGATACCTCTTGAACTAGTGAATTGAAAATTCTTAGGAAAAAAATTACATCCATTATATTACTTACAAAAACCTAGGATCAAACCATAATAATTAAATATTTTAGTTCAAGTCATTGTGTGTTTTTATTATTATTCAAATTAAATCATTAGTTCTTTAATTAAAATTGACCCCCAAGTTTTCTACTTCATAGCCAATCCTCCCATAAAATTTGAGTGTTTCTAGGTTACTTCTTCAGTTCCTGTGGATTCGATTACCTAAGTTATTCTAAAAATGACACGTTACACCATAAAACTTGGGTAAATTTAGGAACAATTAAATTTTGGTGCCGTTATAAGGGACCCAATTAAGTCACCTTATAAAATCATTCTATTATCCCACATTTCTCTTTTCTCATCCCATTTCTCTTATCTTTTCCCATTTCTTTTTTCTCTATTTTCTTAGCACATTTATGCCTATACTCATGACCATTAAAATAATCTAGTTAGGGTGGATAATCCTAGGGTTGGGGAGTCAAGTACACCTAAGGGTCTCTTTCCATTAGATCCTAATATTTCTAACACATTATAATCAACCATTGATCCAAATCCAATGGGGGGTTTTCAAAATCATAAACCCAGGTGGGAACCAAAATGGAAATCAAAATGAGATAGCCCCAAACATGGAGAATGCCATTGATCAGACCATTAATGACTACCTCACACCTTCCTAGACCAGTAAAACCTCTTGAATTAGGTATGATAGCATTGGATATGCCCAATATGTTTTCAAACCCGATGTCTTGATCCAACTTCCAACCTTTCTTGGTATGGAGTCTGATATGCCTTTCCTTCAAGTTAAATAATTCAATGACATCGTTAAAACCATTTTCCTTCTAAATCACGTTGAATCATATAAAATTATACTCATTCATTTTTCTCTGAATTATTGAGTGTAGAATTGGTAAAATAATTTATGACCAGTATCCATTCACTTTTGGGACCAAATTTAATGATAATTCTAAAAAAATACTTTCCCTGCCACAAACAAAATCACTGAAAAAGAGAAACCAATTTTTTTTTGAAAAAGAGGGGTAAACATTCTATGAGACATGGGAAAGGTTCCAAGACACTTTAAACTTGGTACCACACCATGGTTTATTAGTACAAGAACAATTGATAATTTTTTATGAAGGTTTAGGTCCAAGAAACAAATAGTTTATTGATAATATGTGCAATTAAAAATTCAAAAAGAAATCCCCAAATGATGATTATAAGTATTTGGAAAATCTTGCTAAACAAAAGAAAACGTGGGGAACAAAACCTTACAATGGGAAGCCAACCAAATATGCTGAAATGAAAAATCTTTTAGAATAAGAAAAACTTATAACAAAACCTTCTACACTCACTAGGAAGGTCAAGGAGATCAATCTTAGGAAAGTCCACAAAATATGAATTGTTGATCCTATTTTTACAATTTGTGAAAAACATGACCAAAAGACAAATAATTTCCTATCCATTCCTTTTATCAAGGATTATATTTTAGTAGGACCACCATAAAAGTTTAATGAATTTAAATTTTAAAAGCCACAGTACCAAAACACCTTCAATCTAAGGTATAATGACCTTCCATGATTTTTTTAGAAGGAAAATCAACAAACGACACAATAAAAATGTCTAAAACTGCACCCTCAACAAAATTATCAAACCCATAATCAGTTCCAAAAAAAATATCCCAATAAAAATATCCACTTTTTTAGTATCAAAAACCCATTAAACATCCAATCCAACAACCAAAGTATTCTCTTGGGATAAAATAACTAGTATAATCCTATGCCTAATATGCCCCTCTCTTAATCCTCGAACAATTGTGTAAAAAAATAAAGAAAATGAACTTATATGTATCATCAATTAAATAAGAAATATAGATAATCAAAACTATAAATTCACCCATTCATAATCAAGATATCCCATCCATAAATATAATGGGAGAACCCCGTTACACACAAACATCTCATGAACAACTAAAAGAAGTGACTATCTTACAAAGTGCACGATCTATGGAAAAACCTGAACAAACAATTATGGAACCATTAAAAGATTTAGTATCACATGGAAATGTTAAATTACCACTATAAAATTATAAAAAGACAAATAAGAACATGAAATAACCACAACGTCCCCAAAAAATAAAACCATCTTCTCCCTTCCCTCAATGTATGAGAGGAACATATTATCTGAACTGAATGAAACATTGGGGGAAATATTCTCTCAAATTAAAATGAACATTCGCATTATCGAGGAAACCTAAAACATTTTTACCTACTCAAAGTACCTTAAAGACATTTTCTATTTTAAAAGAAAAATTTCACATCAAAACCAAGTGATTTTGGATGATAACGTGAATACCACCTTTCTTGGGACTATTCCTCCTAAGTTGAAAATCTAGGATGTCCATGCATCAATATTGAGTTAAAAGATAACAATGTTTTCAAATCCATTTTTGATCTAGGTGCTATTGTGAACCATATTACATATTTTATGTATTGTCAATTAGGAATTGAAGATCTCCAACCAACATCTGTCACACTCCAACTTGTATATCATAATGATTGAGTTCCAAATGGGATCCTAAAATATGTTTAGGTGAAATTTTAAAATTTTATTTACCTTGCTGACTTCATTGTACTATACAATCACCCAAGATTATGTCCTTGGGAGAAAACCCCCCATCATACTTGGTTGTTGCTTCTTAGCAAAAATCAACCCATTCAACTAAGTTAGGAATGGGAAGATGATAATACCATTTAGAAACATGATCCTCGATCTAAACATATATAATGAAAACTATCAAATTGGGGATAATAAAGATATTTATGAGTTCAACTGGATAAGAAATGTTGATTTTGAACTAGATGAATATTGAAGAATAATTGAAGGATGTATAATTCAAGATGAGAATTATTTCCTTTGTTTATATGATGGAAATTTGACTCCTCAGATTGAATCTATTTTAGATGACTCCTTTGATAATTTTTCCAGATCACTAATTAATTATACCATTAGGTAAATCAATAACAATGAATCTATACCCATTATTGACCCCGATCTAGCCAATGTGGGGGATGAAAATTCTATCCAAAAGGAACCAATTTCGTTAAGAAATCTAAAAAAACACTGAGTTTGATGAAAAGTACCATCCTTATTTTGAACATGTTATCTAATATGATATCGAATTTAAGGTCCTACATTCATTACTCAAGTATTAATTATTAGGGGATAAGCTAACATTTCTCATTTTTATTTCTTACTCTCTTGAATCCAATCAAGAGAGGATGCTTCTGGAGGTCTTAAGAAAGCATAAGAAATAAATTGGATGGACCCTTTCCAATATTTATTGGAATATCCCACTCATTGGAACTCATATTATTATTCTAGAATTTGACTCTAAACCATTTCATCATCCTTAGTGGAGACTCAATCCAAATTTTATAGATGTGGTAACAAAAGAACTTCTTATGTCATTGAAAATCCAATGAACCCATACCCGAGTGGTAAGGGCTCCTTCTTGGCATCCAAGAGACCTAGGTTCAAAACCTGGTGGAGGAGAATTTACGGGTTACTGTAGCAGTTACTGTAGCGGCCATAGCTATTCACCCAATTTGGGAATTTGGGCCACTGGTTTGGGCCTACGGATCTCAAGGGCCTTCGAGCCATCAAAGGCCTTCGGGCCTTAGGGCCTTCGGGCCACAAAGACCATGGTGTAGCCTAGTTCACACAGAACAGTACCTATAAGAGGATCAGAGCAACATGAGTAGCATCCACTAGATACAGAGCTAACCAGATTAGAAGAATGAGAGGGTATGGTAGCCTCCATCGGGACCAGACACCATGCATCTTTGTACGGACCAATGCTAGCTGACTAGCAATGCAAGGTGGGGAGCTAGGTGATCAATGACGCAGTAGTTGGGGAGGGGAAGTTCAAGTGGGATGGGCCTATGGGTCATGTATTGGGCATGGTATGCCTATGGTCCTTTAGTTCATGTATTGAGAGTCAGTCAGGCCTTGTGCCTTGGGCCTACGGGTTATGCACAGGTTCCCCTTCAACCCTTAAAAGGGGGATTATCCATAATAAAAATAAAAAAATAAGGCCTTTGGGCCATTCAAGCTTATTTCATTGAAAGAGGGTATCATATACCCCATTGTTGTGAGTGAGTAAGACTAATTAAAGTTGTTCCAAAGAAGTTAGGAATCAAAATGATTACCAATGAGGATGGTTATCTTTTCCTATAAAGGGTCAATAGTGGATGGAGAGTGTGTATTAACTATAGCAAGTAAAACCCATGTAGTAAGAAAGACCATTTCCCCCTGACCTTCGTTGATCAAGTCATTGAGAGAGTTGAAGGTCATCAATTATACTACTTCTTATATTGATTCTCAAGGTATAATAAAATTTAAGCATTATTAAAATATCAAATTAAAACAACCTTCACCTATCCATTCAACACTTTTTCCTTCCAGTGCATGCCCATTGGGTTATGTAATTCCCATAGTACTTTCCAGTGATGCATGATGGGAATCTTCTATAACATGGTGGTGGATTATTTTGAGGTATTTATGGATGAATTATCCATCTTTATGGATAGTTATGAGGTATTTATAATAAATTTTGAAAGGGTTTGTCTAGATGTGAGGATAAGAATATCATTTTAAACAGGGAAAATTTACTTTTCATGATAAAATAAGGAATTGTTCTAGGACATATCATCTCTGGTAGATGGATATAAGTTGATATATATAATCTTTATATCATTAATCACCTTACCTCTTCAAAAAAATATCAAAGGAAGTGAGGTCTGTTTTAGGACATGATGGTTTTTATAGAAGGATCATTAGGAATTTCAGCTCAATTTTCTGACCACTTTGTGCTCTTCTGGTGAAAGATGCTCCATTTTTATGGAAAGAAAGTTATGAGGAATCATTTTCAACACTCAAGTGATCTCTTATATCTCCACTAATCATGAAATCTCCCAACTAGAAACTTTTATTTGAACTCATGTGAAATGAGAGTGAATTTGTTATCAGAGCTGTATTAGGAAAATGTTGGGATAAAACTCCATGAGTCATTGATTATGCAAGTAAATTATTAAATGATGAAAAAATTAACTACACCACCACATAGAAATAGTTTCTTTACATTGTCTTTTCCTTGAAATAATTCAGGTCCAATCTCTTAGGACCCCTTATCACTGTCTTCACATATCATTTAGATATGAAATACATTCTCCAAAAACAATATTCCATGGTTAGATTGATTAATTGGTTTCTTTTTATTCAAGAGTTTGATATAAAAATTATTGATAAAAATGGTATCGAAAATTTTATATATGATCACCTCTCTAGGATGGAATTCAATGATAACCCACTTCACCTTTATGTTTCTTGTTTATTCCCCGATGAACACCTCTATTCTGTGAGTGATTTCCCATCGTACATTAACAAAGAAAATAATTTGGTTATGAGTGAAATTCTAAAATTACTTAGGACCCAAGATAAGAAGAAATTATTTTCTAATATCAAACACTATGTGTTTTATGATCCAAAACTCTTAAAGTTTTTTCATGATCAATTCATTAGGAGATGTGTTCTTGAGTCTGAGCAAGAGTCCATTCTTAAATTCTATCATGAAGTGGCATGTGGAGGGAACTTTTATACAAATAAAACTACTAAAAATGTCATTAAAAGTGATTTATTTTGTATTAATCTCACTAAGGATTCCTACACATTCTTCCAATGTTATCTTTGTTGTTAGAAATTAGGATCCATAACCAAAAGAAATAAAATTCCCCTAACACCCATCCTGGTTGTCGAAATATTTGATTATTGGGTAATTTATTTCATGGGACCCTTCCCAATCTATAGGGGATATATCTAGATCATCTTAGAAATTTAATATGTATCTAAATGGGTTGAGGAAAGTTCCACCAATTCAAATGACTATCAAATTTTTATTCTATTCTTGAAAGAACACATCCTTTCTAGATTTGGAATTCCCCAGGTTATCATTAGTGATCATGGAACCCATTTATGCAACCATCCCTTCTCAAAACTCATGTATAACAATGGGATTTCTCGCAAAGTTTTTAATACCTACCATCCTCAAACCAATGTTCAAGTTGAGTTGGAAAATAGGTAAATTTAGTAAATTATAGAGAAATATGTCAATCCCTCAAGGAAATATTGGTCTGAGAAACTCTTGAATAACCTTTGGGAATATCATAATACATTCAAAACCATTATAGGCATGTCACTATATAGGTTAGTGTATGGAGAATATTTACATTTACCTTTTGAAATTGAACATAAGTCTTTTTGGTAAATAAAAAAAATGAACTTTGACGTTTCGTTGGCTAAAAAATATATGAAATAAGACATTAATGAACTTGAAGAACTTAGGATGGAGGCTTATAAAAATTAAAGGATCAATAAAGCTAGAGTTCAAGCCTAAAAATCTAGGAATCTCTAAGTAAATATCTTTAAACTAGGAAAATTTGTTCTCTTGTATAGTTTTAAACTTCATTTACACCTAGGAAATTTAGGGTCGCAATAGGCAAGACCTTATATAGTGAATCTATATACCCCCATGTGGGAGTAGAGATTTTGGACCCCACTATTGGCCAGATCTTTAAAGTCAACAACCATATGTTAAAACCATTTATTGAATCATTTAATGAAAAATAAACAGAGGAAGAGTTAACTGAGGAAACTTATGAACTAAGAAAAAATTATTAGATTTGGGGTTCAAGTTGAGATAATGACATTAAACAAAGCATTTTCCACAAGGCAACACATCTTTTACATGTACTTTGAGTATGAATTTGGAATTTCAAAATAAATAGCTAAATAATTTTAGTATTTCCGAATGAAACACATGACTTCTAGAATTCAAAACTACCTTCAGCTATCCCCAAGGAGTCTACTTGTGACATGAATCTAAAGTGATCAAATTCTTTTTGATGGTTCATCAACTTTTATGTAGGTGATTTTCTTTCATGAATTATTTTTAAATATCATTCCCCACTCTTTCTTCCCAATTCCAAATTCTCTCTTCTATTCTCTTTTAACATTGAGGGTAGTGTCATTCTATATTATGGGAGAGAAAATATGTGATTTTATGGAAAAAATGAATTCATTATCCTTGTATGTGTTAATGTACTTTAGGAATTCTGAAAACTGAATGTAAAATGATTTTAAATTCCTTGATTTTGGATTTTAATCCCTCTTTAAGTTCCTGATCATAGTTTTTGGAAAGTGTGGTTGTCTGATGTGATTTTTCTCTACTAAAATTTTCATCATTTTAATCAAAATTCAACAATGAATATCTACTGGATTTTGGGTGTAAGTTTGAGTTCTTGGGTCCTTTTTATCCCAGCATGGGGTTTAGGGTCAGTTTTAGTTTAATTTGAGTATCCAAAAAATGAAAATAATGACCACATAGAGAAAGGTTTTGTCTAAATGTGTGGCGTTTATCACTTTGGGATCATGGATCCATAGTTTTCTTACCCAAATTTAGTCTTTTCATCAATATCGTGGTTAAAAAAAAAAGAAAAAAAAGAAAAAGAAAATAATAAAAAAAGAAAAAAAAGAAAAAAATTGGATACTCATCTTAAGGTTTAATGTGATTATTACCCAATGCTTCCATTTTTTTTCCCTTGAAAAAGAAAATGGGCCCCATATGTTTTGAGATACCCAACACATCATCATGCTTAATTGAAACTAGATGAAATTTAGGGATGAATTTGAATAAAGGAATGGGCTTGGGATTTGGATATTCTTGTGAACCTAGATTTTTATAAATTATTTTGATTGGATTTATTATTTTTAGCATGATGTATTTTGGTGAGCATTGTATTTTAAATCTTTTTGAAAATAGAAATCCAATTTGATATTTTTGAGATAATTTTTTCTCGGGACTAGAAAAACTCATATTTAAATGTATAATTAGCAAAGAAAGAGGCTAATATTAATTTTTTGTATCTTAATATTGATTTTTTTCTATGTCCATAAACATTTTTTTTATTTCATAAATTGAACATCATTTCACATCATTGTTCAATTCTTGATTAAAGTGTTAACTTAGGACCAATTATTCATCTGATTAAGGAATAAATTATTTTGATTATCTGAATTTTATATTTTTCCGTATGATTTATCACTTTGTTTAGAAAATTTTATCTTTTAAGATCAATTGATGAATCATAAGGGAAGATAAAGATTTTCGGAAATGAACACAAAAATGTCTGGACAAAGAATAATGGGCCTTACGCCCATCAAGTACAAATAGAGCCCAAAAATCAAGCCCAATGAAGAAAAAATTTTATATTTTGAAAGATTAAATTATGGTTATAATTTCATTAAACTTTGTTCAGATCTAAATATGATGTTTTAAAGGAGATCTAGGGAGCCCAAATTGACATTTAATTTCTGGGTGAGATTTGAAGGCCAATTAAAACATCCAACCATTTTGAGCATGAAATCTGAATAGATGATCCAATTCATATGAAATTTTTATAGATATTAAATAAAATATGAAAGAATATATTTCTATTATATGAAAATAAATGATTTGGTTATCTTAAATTCCACATTTGAATGTCAAAAAGGGGGATGAATCTGGATGAGTTTTCTGGTCAACATTGAAAGACTCCAATTTCCTTTTATTATCACCCTTATTTTGGTTTTACTAATTAATGGGGAAGGAATTGAATATTTTTTTGATATATCCTAGTATCCTAATATACCTATTTAATTATTTTTTGGTGATTGAATTTAATGATTTAAGTTTTTATTTCATTTTTAGTTTTATTATTTGATTTTTATAATAACACCTTCATTTTTTCCATGTATGTTTTTTCAATCACATTAGTTTCTTAATAATTTTTTCTTCTTATATTTTTATATCATTTTCCTTAACACATTGATACCATTGAATGAAGGTGTGAATTTATTCACACCAACAATTTTGTAATTATTCACATAATAATTGAGTGTTTGTTATTTCTTTGTTTTTACTTCTTCAATATCGCTTCTTTAAGTAAACTTCCATATTCTATTGAGATCATAACATAAATGGAAGGATGACCCTTTTGTGGTTTAATTATGGGGATTTTCTTGGGTTTGAATTTTATTTTATTTTGTGTTCTTAAATTCTTAAATTATTTATATGGTTTGAGAGTTCCTGTATTTGAATTATTTTCTTCTTCATCTTCACTGACTTTAAATACTAGACATTTTGAGTGATAGTATGATCCAATTACTTGGAGTAATCATGAAAGTGACCCTATAAGTAAATTTTTGACTATAATTATTATTTTTTATTGATTAAATTGGTTAATAATGTTGGGGACATGTCTCTTTAATTTGATACCTCTTGAACTAGTGAACTGAAAATTCTTAGGAAAACAATTACATCCATTCTGTTCCTAACAACAACCTAGGATCAACCCATCATCATTAATTCTTTTAGTTTAAGTCATTTTGTCCTTTTGTTGTTCTTTAAATTAATTCATTAGTTCTTTAATTAAAATCGACCCCCCAATTTGGACACTTCATAGCCAATCCTCCCATCAAATACGAGTGTCTCTAGGTTACTTATTTGGTCCCTATAGATCCGATAACCCATGATATTGTAAAAAAAATTGCTTACAATGTAAAAATTGGGTAAATTTGGTCACAAACAATGAGATCAATCCACTGTATGGAGTATAAAATAAGTGTAAGAACTTCTGTATAAGTCCTCAGTGACCACAAGAACTTCATATCTTTATCTCCTTTGTATAGCCACTTTTCATGTGCCCAAACTTGCTACACTAAAAGCAAGTCAGTGGCCCTCTGTTAGGAACCTCAGGAGGTCTAGAAGATGCATGCTATCTAGAACCACCATGAGAGTCATCAAAATTATTCTTTTCTTTAAAGAAACATATATAACTTTCATTGGGAGAAGAATGAACCCATGTCAAACCTGAATTACTAGCCAGGTCAAGCTCAACCATAAATGACCGATCTAGCACATCAGTATAAGAACCCAACTTTAGAAGGAAAACCTGAGAACATATTCTAGGTCTAAGAACCATCTCAAATATTAAATCCTTCATATTCTCATTAGTCACCACATTAGGAGAAAACTGAACAAGACCAGTAAATTAGTTTGCATTCTAATACACAATCTTATCACCCTGCTGGAATTTGATAAAAACCATGTATTTCACAAAGACCATAGATTCTTGATATAACTGATCAATGAAAGGAACAAAAAAATATTTCAATTCTAAACACTTATGCTTCATCACAGTAATAATCAGATCCCACCATCTCCTATTAGGACCTTCCTAATTAATGGTATAAAATTTCACCTTAATATATTTGGTTGTTTCTAAGAACTAAAAATAATCTATATCTTTATAAACAGTCTTCAGATTATTGAGGATCATTAAAAACTTTTAAAGAAGATGGATTATTGTGAGGAAACTCTTGAGTATGATCATGAGATGCATCCCTTTGAGGTTTGAATATCGGAGCCTAAATAAGAATTAGTGTAGGTTCTTATCCTAGATCTAGGACAGCTTGTAACAATATATTTAAAAAATTATAGTCCAGTAAAATATTTTCTCATTGTGGTTCACCACCATATTCCTTCTTGGTCTTATTCACTCATCTTCTTGGAGGAATGATGCTAAAAAACATTAATTGAAAACACTAAATAAAATATAAAGTATAGAAAGATCAAATATACAAGAATATAAATTTCATAAATCCGAAATTTATGATTTGTATTTTAATATACTTAAACCAAATGTAGGGAAAAACTATAATCAGATAAAAACACTGAAAAAAGTTTCTTTTCCCAAACACCCATAGTTACTTAAGGTTCATTACAGTGATATCTATCTAGTCAATCTCTCACAAATACCTCATAAGACCTATTAATGCATCCCAAAATACATGCTAACATGAAGGAAAGATGCTTATCCTACACCTTTGGTACCCCTTCTTTATGAAGAATCCCAGATACCTTAATTATCTGATAATCAAGATGGATTTGACATGGCCCAATGGTCACTCCCAATCCCCACAGGGTGGAAATTGGCACCTAGAATCATAAAAGATCAAAGAGGGAAAATTTTTCTTAATAAAACAATGGAAGATTAAAAGATACAAGTTAGTATGATCAACACTCTAAATGGGTAAAGTATTAGAAACAAACATGAAAAACAGTACCGAGATATAAAGTTTAACATTCCCATGGAAACAAAAATTTCTAATGAAAAAATGTCTCAAAATCTACTATATAACAAGTGGAAAAAAGATCCAATGTCCACCTTTAACACTCCATGGCCCCAAGGATAAAGAATATCAACCACCTCCAAATAAAATTATCCAATTGTTTTTAAAACCTAGAATAATATAATAAAAAAACTTCTGAATGAAAAGATATAGTGTGATATATAAATCCTAGTAGGTTCTCATCAAGAATTACATAATCAATTCCTTAAATATTAACCCAATTATGATTTCATTTAAAAAATTAAACAAGGCATGGTAAATCATTAATATATATTAAACCAAATCATGCTTCCACATCAGAATGGATATAAGATATATCAAAATGATCTTAAAATAAATTTTTATATAAAATAATTATTAAAAGTAGTTGGCATAAATAAAAGAGTTCAATAATAAATGGAAAGTATATTCAAATCAAAAAATAATAGCACCAAGTAAAAAAAGGCCCAAGGTATATTAGTTTAGGTAATTGGATCCTCACACATCTTAATAATTATATCAGTTCAAGATAGGTGTGCATACTCAAATAAATCGACACCCTAATTAGGGAACCCTCATGGTCCATCTATACCCCCAAAGGTAACCCTCTTGAGATTCATTCCATAATTATTATGTTAGATTTTTCATCATAAATCCATTACTTAGGATTTGTGGTCCTAACATGATTTTTCTAGTTACCACTAACTACCCTGGCTAACATGTGCTTCCAATAATCAATCAATAAAATATGAAAAAATAAAACATTTCAAATCAATTCAAATTATAATTTCCCATATTATTTTTTCAACATGACTTTCTCATTTCCAACCAAAAAAGAGGTTTTAATCAATTAATTCAATTTCAAATAATATTCCACTTTAATCTATTATTCTCATTGTAACTTCCTAAGTTCTTATGAACCTTTTTTCTAAATAATTTTAATTTTAATTTATTTGTTGAAATGATCTAAGTCAAACATTCCTTTCACATGGAACATAATTGGAATATGTTACATAGAACATCGACTTGGCACACATTACACGTAACACTGATGTTTCTATAAAACATCATTTTATTGTTATAATTATTTAAATGAGATAATTATAACCTAGAAATTAAGAATAGTAATATGAACTATAATAACTAATTTTAATATATATTTTTTATAATTTTTTATATAAATAAAAAATATTGATAATGAAAGATATGACTTTTGATAAAGTCCTTTTAGGTGTAAAAATATTATTTTCTCGAACAAACTGTTTTTAATACCCTTCTATGAAAATAAAAAAAAACATTTATACACATTTAGAAATTTATTTTGATAAAATAAACGTCATTTTTGAATTTATAATTTCAAAATTATATTAGGGTGAATTTTTGGTATTTTTCTAAGAAACTTATTTTTTGATGAATAGTGAAAAATATTTAATATTAATACAAAACTACTTTTCATATAATTTATTTATATGGTTAAATTATATTTTAATTTGGTTTAAAAGTTTAATTAGATTATAATTTTATAAATTACTCAAATTGGTGTAATTGGAACCAATTTTACATTGAAATTGGACATAAAAACTTAGCAAACTTGTGATCATTTTTACTTTAAAAAACTCACATTGTCCACCTGACTAAGAGATTAATTTTAAGTTAATTTATGCCACCTGTTTGATTGGAATTTGGAAAAATGGATTCCATATTTTTAATAATCATAATTTATAATTTCTAATAAGTTTAACATAGTTTTGACAAAAAATATTAGTGAAAGTAATTAAAATTGATCACATCGATTAAGGTAAAATTAAGCCTAACTAAGGACTAAAACTTAAATTTAAGACCCAAAACGACTTATAAACTTGTACAAAACCCATTTTGTATATATTATTCAGCCATTAACCTTAAATTATTGAGTTTGGTTGGTTTTATAAGAATTGTTTTAGGTAAAAACGTGGGTACACCTAACTTGTTTTCAAAAAAGCTAAGTGTGTACTTTCCATTTCCTATAGAAGGACACCACCTATCCCTCTTCTTTAAACCTATAAATCAATTAGTTTCAGAAAATATATTCCCAATACAATTACCAAACTCCTAAAATTCCTCTTTGAATCATTCCTTTTTAAAAAAAGTATTCCAAGGAATCCTTTTTGCTTAAACCCAAATGAGTTATCCGATTAAGAGGTAACACATTCTCTCAAGCTCCTTTCTTTTATTTTCCTTCTCCACCCCATACCCTATATTTATTCTATAATTGTATCACTAAAATAGTATCTTCAATGTTATAATTTGATTTTTTTTCTAATGTTTCAACCTACACTTACACACACCTCCATTTAATGGGTAACAAACATACTGTTTACATGTACGACGAACTACCGCCTCACTAACTGATGATTGTCCATTTTCCTTTAAATCCTCTCATGGTGGAAATTTTTATGGAAACCATGTTTATATATGTTATATATTATATTTATTATTTATTTAATCTCATATATTCCATTTAGAACACAAATATGTTTTACTTTCTATTTGGTGTAAATACAATAATTTTGTTTGAGGAAGTGTGGACTGCCGCCCCCTCAATGTAATATGATTCATACATACACTACATGGAATTTATTAAGGAAGGTATTAGTTATTATATATGATATGATAAAACTATTGTAATAATGATATAAATATATACATATATTTCATTTTCTTTCTTTCTTTCAATATGACAATAAAAATGGAAATTACGTTCATGCGTACGTACGACTTACCGTCTCCATGAATGGTGTATTCTATTTTGTACATATATATTCTATAGACTATTATAGTAAAAATATATTGTATATACATGTTATTTATATCATGGTTTACATTTTTTAATCATTATATAATTACAATGACCAATGATATAACAAATTAAGACACACGTGAAGAACAAAATGAATATTATCCGAAGTGAAACCTTAACATAGGATGATTAACAAACAGGTAATATAAGGTCCTAATAAACCCATATATTATATTAGATGTAACGACCCGAAATTTTAAATAAATCTTGTTTCCTAATTTTATGTGTTATTTTATTTTATTTTTATACTCAACAAAAATGTTTCATTTGATAACATGAGTATAATTAAAATGAGACTGTTGGGTTTTGATTGTTATTTGACCACTGGTCAATATGACCACTGGAAACTAAACATTTTTACTATTGTCTCTAAATACAAGCAATCTTGGTTAATTAATATAGAAAGAAGATTCGATGGCCTCACCCAGTAGTCTTGGACCGATCGAAGCCCATCTAACAGAACTTGGGAAGGAGGTAGCACCACTGGGCTTTGCTCTGGACCAAACCCAAGCTGAACTTCATCGTGTGAAGCTAGAACGGGATCGCCTTCGCGAGAAGTTCAAACTGATAGAAATTACTACTCGTGCGATGTTGGCCGAGCCTCCCTCGGATTCTCTCACCTTAGCACACCTTACACTTAGGTCCTATGCTAGTGTGATAAGGGGATATGTAAGGAGACCGCAACTGCCTTGTGTAATCCTTTGTTTTAAATAAAAATTGGGATTTCTTCTTATGATGAAGTTTATGAATTTTCAAATGACCGGATAAATATAATATGCATATTTTTGATGAATTTTAGAAAAATGATATTTTAAAAATGGTTGTGTAAACCTTAAATAATTAAAAATGTGTAATGATTTTCGAAAAATGGTCTTCTAAAATTATGTTCAGTACAAAATTTAGAGACTAATAAGATCAACTTATTTTTTGATGAATAGTAAATTATGAATAGTGATTTTATGATTAGGATTAGTAATGTGTCCAAATGGATTAGTAATCTCACTTAAAGAAAGTATTAATATAATCTAGGCACCTTGATTAAGTAATGTGATTCAATAAAATGGTTAAATAAGGGTTTCATAAATTATTATTCAAGTATTAGTTTTTTCAGGTGAATAGTGTTTTTTAATTAAAAATTAAATTAAAAATATTTAGAAAATTATTTTTATAAAATGAATTTCATTTTTGAACTCAGAGCACCGATATTATGTTATGGTAATTTTTGGGGTTTTTTCTGAAAACGGAATTTTTGGTGAATAGTGTATTTATTTAAAAATAAATTTAAAAATATTTAGAAAATTATTTTTATAAAATGGAGGTCATTTTTGAAATCAGAGCATTGATATGTGGTTAGTGTGAAATTTTGGGATTTTTCTGAGAAAGTTGAATTTTCAGTGAATAGTAAAAATGTAGTTTTAGGGTTTCGATATGTTTAATGACATCATAGCTGTGTCATGATGATGTCATGAGATATTTTAAGGGTTGTCCGGCCAAGGGTGATGAATTACTGTTTTGGGGGGCCCATGTGGCCTAACTCCATGGTAAATGCCAAGGGAGAGCACATGGGTTTGAGAAAAGCACATGTGAGGTGTCCCTTGGCCATTAATGCCTTGTCCCCTCACTTTCCTTATAAATACCAAGCCCTAATCTCATCCATTCGACTCCCCACTCTTCCCCAACGAATTTATGGTCTCATTACCTCCCAAGGAGTCCTCCCAAGGTGCCCCCAAGCCCTCAAGGTCCAAACTTTTGAGTTTCAAGAGTCATGTTTTAAGGTAAGGGATCCGACATCTCTCTTTCATTTCAAGTAATCTCTTTGATGTCATTCCTTTTATGCTCCATGTTCTTATGTTGAAGGATGTTCTTCTATACTCCTATTACTGCCCTTTTCATGTTAATATAATGATATATCCCCTCTTACTCTCATTATTTCATTTTGTGATGTTTTAAGTGGCGCCGTTAGGCTGCCGAAATTTTTGTAACGGATTCTTTCTCCCTTCTCATTTTCAAGATCTATTTTCATGTAAAGTATTTCAAGTTCCTTTTTATTATGTTGGGGTATGATCTCTAAATTTATCATACTGATCTTTTATGATCATATGATGAGATACCCCATTTGATCTCTTCAATTCAGTATTTTGATGTTTTAAGTGGCGCCGTTAGGCTGCCGAATTTTTAAGTGGTTCTTCACCCTTCTCGTTTTGAAGTTCTACTTTCATGTCAATTATTTCAAGTTCCTTTTTTTGGGTATGATCTCTATATCTATCATACTGGACTCTTATGTTCATATGATGAGAGACCCCATTTGATCGCTTCAATTCAGTATTTTGATGTTTTAAGTGGCGTCGTTAGGCTGCCGAATTTTTAAGTGGTTCTTCACCCTTCTCGTTTTGAAGTTCTACTTTCATGTCAATTCTTTCAAGTTCCTTTTTTTTTATGTTGGGGTATGATCTCTATATCTATCATACTGGACTCTTATGTTCATATGATGAGAGAACCCATTTGATCTCTTCAATTCAGTATTTTGAAGTTTTAAGTGGCGCCGTTAGGCTGCCGAATTTTTAAGTGGTTCTTCACCCTTCTCGTTTTGAAGTTCTACTTTCATGTCAATTATTTTAAGTTCATTCTTGTTATGTTGGGGCATTATCTCTATATCTATCATACTGAACTCTTATGTTCACACTATGAGAGACCCTATTTGATCTTTTCAAATCATTTTTGTTGAAGTTTAAGTAACGCCGTTAGGCTGCCGAACTTTCATAAGAGAAATCTAATTTTTGTCTTCCGTCGATGTTTTTCATTTCAAATGGTATGTCCTTTAAATTTCATTACCATGATCATGTATCCTTCTTATTCTGTCCATCTACTATTTTATGGGTCATTTATGAATGTTTGATCCATTTTACCTCTCTTTTTAATGTCTTCTAAAACCTCGTAACATAGCCGTTACGCTGCAGAATTTCCGTCTCAAAATGTCTCTCTTTTTTTCTAAAGTTCATTTATATTATTAAGTGAATACTAAAAGCTATTTCTTCAAAAGGGGTATTCACATATATACCAAAATGTTCTATTTTAAATTCTGGGATTTACATACATGAGACCCACCTTCCTTTTCTGTGGGTTTTAAAGTGACGTAAAGATCATGTATTTAAAGCAGTTTTTAAAACGTTGTGATTATGAAATGAAACCCATTCATTTTATACTATATGGGTTATTTATGAAATTTTTGATGATGATATATGTGGATCACATGATAATAAAGGCAAATTTATGGGTGCGCCCTGATAGCGCTCCAATGCATTGGGTAATGATGTAACCACTAGAGATTACAATTTTCACGATACCTTGGTGAATAACCTTGGTAATTTTCAAATGACACCTTGGGGATGGACCTTGGTGATATTTTCATGATTGTCTATGTTAAATGATGTAGCCACATCTTCAAGTTATGAAAATGTTATTTTTATTATGATATGCCACATGATTTTTTTTATCATGCCTTAAAGTTCTTGTTCATGACATAGTTGATGTATCTCAAGTTCACATGTTAAATGTTTCCCTTGTTTCCCTTACTGGGCCTTCTGCTCACCCTTTCTTTTGATGTATGCTCCTAGGTTATGTGATGCAGTAATGAACCTAGGATGAACATGAGGAGAAGCCTTTCAAGTGTTTTAGAAGAATGTTTTATGTTTTCATGTTTTAAGTTCCTGGTTTCCAAGACACTAAACCTTAAAGATCCTCAGTTTTGTATAATGTAATGAAAGTTTATGTGATAAAAAGGCGGGATGCTATAGTTGGTATCAAATTATGGTTTAGTTATTTGTGGAAATTAGGATATGAAAAATCTAGGAAGAACCCTATAGAAAAGTTTAAATATAGGAAATCTTCCTGGTATTTTGGTGAGTATTGAGTAAGGGGTTTCCAAGCAAATACATCCCTGTCTGGATACGAGCAGGTAGAGGTGGCTCTGGCACAGATGTACATAGGGGTAAAACCCGAAAACACCGATTTGAGCTAGACTCGAACGGGAACTGGTACACGACAACGGGCCTTGCTGCACTCTTGGTTACGACCCTCCCGGGGGATATGCTTTGGTAAATTCATAAGCTTAGTATGAACCATTATTAAAGGAACAAGGATAAAACAAAATAAGGATTCACATAAGAATATATGATCATGGATAACCTAGATTGGAACCTAGGGGATCACAAGTTAGGATATACTTTTATTCTACATGTTTATCCTTTTATGCTTAAAGTTTCCTTTTCATGATTATTAGCTAAGTAAATAAGCCCCTAATTATAGTTTCTTTTCTTAGTTAATGGCGGGAAATGGAAGAACATGTCCCAAAAACCAATGTGATAGGAAATGCGACGATTTTCGTATTAATATGACAGAGGTGATTAGGGGATTAAAAGATGAATATTATTTTGGAATATGTTCACTATTTTAGGGTCCCTATATGATCGAGGTAAATAGATTACTATGGTATTTTCATTGAGGAGTAAGGTTGACTTATATTTTGAAGAATCGATAAATTTATGGTGGACTTATAGTAATTATGCTACTTATGGGAATGATTAACCTATCTTGGGTAAAATATGTTTAGTTTAGATGTTAGGAGTGGTTGATGTTGTTTGGAGATGAACAATGAAGTTTATTTTGGAAGACTATGTTATCAAATCCTTCTTGTATTTGGGTTTCAATCTTAGTTTGTTTTATTTTGAGGAATTTTAAGGACCGTTATTTATGGGATGGTCTATGATGAACTTTGGGTAGTACCATGGAACTTTGAAGATTTAAAAGTAGTTTCCATTCCTATGGGATTCTTCCTTTTTGAAGAGTTGTTTAACCTTACCCTTTCCGTTTTTGATAATGTTTAAAGATAGAAGAAATAGATAGTTAATATTTTGGGGATTATGTGATTCTCTAGAAGATGATTCTTGTGTTTTGATGAGACCAAGTAGTTTTGAGTGCTCATCGTTTGGGAGAAAAGATTTGTTTTGGTAAAAACTTATTAAAATGTGAAACTCTACATGAAGGTAGATATATTTCCTTATGTTCTTGTTCTATGTTGTAAATGAATTCCTCAAAATTATAAAAAGGAACGTAAAACAAAAACGTTGTTGGTTTACGTTTCCTACTAGGTAATCAAATATCGTTTACACACATCATAAGTTTGGGATTTTTTTATGGTTAACTTTCTCCTAATCATGTTCTCTGTCACTCTCCCTCAGAACATGACCCTTTGTTTTCTACTCCATGTCCATATTTTCCTACATGGAATCCTAGTGTGGGCTAACTCGGGTGACCTTCGTACTTCCCTTTCTTTCTTTTAAAGTAATAGTTTTACTGACTCCTTTTCCGATGTGGGACTTTCAATGAAATTTCAAAACCTAATTTTAAAAAAAAATTGCGAGGACACAATTTCTTAAGGGGGGAAGATTGTAACGACCCGAAATTTTAAATAAATCTTGTTTCCTAATTTTATGTGTTATTTTATTTTTTTTTTATACTCAACAAAAAATTTTCATTTGATAACATGAGTATAATTAAAATGAGACTGTTGGGTTTTGATTGTTATTTGACCATTGGTCAATATGACCACTGGAAACTAAACGTTTTGACTATTGTCTCTAAATACAAGAAATCTTGGTTAATTAATATAGAAAGAAGATTCGATGGCCTCACCCAGTAGTCTTGGACCGATCAAAGCCCATCTAACAGAACTTGGGAAGGAGGTAGCACCACTGGGCTTTGCTCTGGACCAAACCCAAGCTGAACTTCATCGTGTGAAGCTAGAACGGGATCGCCTTCGCGAGAAGTTCAAACTGATAGAAATTACTACTCGTGCGATGTTGGCCGAGCCTCCCTCGGATTCTCTCACCTTAGCACACCTTACACTTAGGTCCTATGCTGGTGTGATAAGGGGCTATGTAAGGAGACCGTAACTGCCTTGTGTAATCCTTTGTTTTAAAAAATAATTGGGATTTCTTCTTATGATGAAGTTTATGAATTTTCAAATGACCGGATAAATATAATATGCATATTTTTGATGAATTTTAGAAAAATGATATTTTAAAAATGGTTGTGTAGACCTTAAATAATTAAAAATGTGTAATGATTTTCGAAAAATGGTCTTCTACAATTATGTTCAGTACGAAATTTAGAGACTAATAAGATCAACTTAATTTTTGATGAATAGTAAATTATGAATAGTGATTTTATGATTAGGATTAGTAATGTGTCCAAATGGATTAGTAATCTCACATAAAGAAAGTATTAATATAATCTAGGCACCTTGATTAAGTAATGTGATTCAATAAAATGGTTAAATAACGGTTTCATAAATTATTATTCAAGTATTAGTTTTTTCGGGTGAATAGTGTTTTTTAATTAAAAATTAAATTAAAAATATTTAGAAAATTATTTTTATAAAATGGATTTCATTTTTGAACTCAGAGCACCGATATTATGTTATGGTAATTTTTGGGGTTTTTTCTGAAAAATGAATTTTCGGTGAATAGTGTATTTATTTAAAAATAAATTTAAAAATATTTAGAAAATTATTTTTATAAAATGGAGTTCATTTTTGAAATCAGAGCATTGATATTTGGTTAGTGTGAAATTTTGGGATTTTTCTGAGAAAGTTGAATTTTCAGTGAATAGTAAAAATGCAGTTTTAGGGTTTCGGTATGTTTAATGACATCATAGCTGTGTCATGATGATGTCATGAGATATGTTAAGGGTTGGCCGGCCAAGGGTGATGAATTATTGTTTTGGGGGGCCCATGTGGCCTAACTCCATGGTAAATGCCAAGGGAGAGCACATGGGTTTGAGAAAAGCACATGTGAGGTGTCCCTTGGCCATTAATGCCTTGTCCCCTCACTTTCCCTATAAATACCAAGCCCTCATCTCATCCATTCGACTCCCCACTCTTTCCCAACGAATTTATGGTCTCATTACCTCCCAAGGAGTCCTCCCAAGGTGCCCCCAAGCCCTTAAGGTCCAAACTTTTGAGTTTCAAGAGTCACGTTTTAAGGTAAGGGATCCGACCTCTCTCTTTCATTTCAAGTAATCTCTTTGATGTCATTCCTTTTATGCTCTAGGTTCTTATGTTGAAGGATGTTCTTCTATACTCCTATTTCTTCCCTTTTCATGTCAATATAATGAGAGATCCCCTCTTACTCTCATTATTTCATTTTGTGATGTTTTAAGTGGCGCCGTTAGGCTGCCGAAATGTTTGTAACAGATTCTTTCTCCCTTCTCATTTTTCAAGATCTATTTTCATGTAAAGTATTTCAAGTTCCTTTTTATTATGTTGGGGTATGATATCTAAATTTATCATAATGATCTTTTATGATCATATGATGAGAGACCCCATTTGATCTCTTCAATTCAGTATTTTGAAGTTTTAAGTGGCGCCGTTAGGCTGCCGAATTTTTAAGTGGTTCTTCACCCTTCTCGTTTTGAAGTTCTACTTTCATGTCAATTCTTTCAAGTTCCTTTTTTTGGGTATTATCTCTATATCTATCATACTGGACTCTTATGTTCATATGATGAGAGACCCCATTTTATCTCTCCAATTCAGTATTTTGATGTTTTAAGTGGCGTCGTTAGGCTGCCGAATTTTTAAGTGGTTCTTCACCCTTCTCGTTTTGAAGTTCTACTTTCATGTCAATTCTTTCAAGTTCCTTTTTTTTATGTTGGGGTATGATCTATATATCTATCATACTGGACTCTTATGTTCATATTATGAGAGACCCCATTTGATCTCTTCAATTCAGTATTTTGAAGTTTTAAGTGGCGCCGTTAGGCTGCCGAATTTTTAAGTGGTTCTTCACCCTTCTCATTTTGAAGTTCTACTTTCATGTCAATTATTTTAAGTTCATTCTTGTTATGTTGGGGCATTATCTCTATATCTATCATACTGAACTCTTATGTTCACACGATGAGAGACCCTATTTGATCTTTTCAAATCATTTTTGTTGAAGTTTAAGTAACGCCGTTAGGCTGCCGAACTTTCATAAGAGAAATCTAATTTTTGTCTTCCGTCCATGTTTTTCATTTCAAATGGTATGTCCTTGAAATTTCATTACCATGATCATGTATACTTCTTATTCTGTCCATCTACTATTTTATGGGTCATTTATGAATGTTTGATCCATTTTACCTCTCTTTTTAATGTCTTCTAAAACCTCGTAACATAGCCGTTATGCTGCAGAATTTCTGTCTCAAAATGTCTCTCTTTTTTTCTAAAGTTCATTTATATTATTAAGTGAATACTCAAAGCTATTTCTTCTAAAGGGGTATTCACATATATACCAAAATGTTCTATTTTAAATTCTGGGATTTACATACATGAGACCCACCTTCCTTTTTTGTGGGTTTTAAAGTGACGTAAAGATCATGTCTTTAAAGCAGTTTTTAAAATGTTGTGATTATGAAATGAAACCCATTTATTTTATGCTATATGGGTTATTTATGAAATTTTTGATGATGATATATGTGGCTCATATGATAATAAAGGCAAATTTAAGGGTGCACCCTGATAGCGCTCCAATGCATTGGGTAATGATGTAACCACTAGAGATTACAATTTTCACGATACCTTGGTGAATAACCTTGGTAATTTTCAAATGACACCTTGGGGATGGACCTTGGTGATATGTTCATGATTGTCTATGTTAAATGATGTAGCCACATATTCAAGTTATGAAAATGTTATTTTTATTATGATATGCCACATGATTTTTTTTATCATGCCTTAAAGTTCTTGTTCATGACATAGTTGATGTATCTCAAGTTCACATGTTAAATGTTTCCCTTGTTTCCCTTACTGGGCCTTCTGCTCACCCTTTCTTTTTATGTATGCTCCAAGGTTATGTGATGCAGTAATGAACCTAGGATGAACATGAGGAGAATCCTTTCAAGTGTTTTAGAAGAATGTTTTATGTTTTCATGTTTTAAGTTCCTGGTTTCCAAGACACTAAACCTTAAAGATCCTCAGTTTTGTATAATGTAATGAAAGTTTATGTGATAAAAAGGCAGGATGCTATATTAGATATAATAATATTTTTATGTAAAATATTTATAATAAATTTATATTTATTATACAGGTGGTTTGAACTAGTACAAATAAAGTCAAGACACAAGGTAAATGGATTTCATCTCACTTTTTATTTCCGTGACATGAATGCTATGTTTGCCACTCTTTAATTTTATATAGTGTATGTAATAACCATAATTAAATTCCATGTATCTTATAATTATATTTATGGGTATCAAAATATCCATTTTATTGTCTTTCTTTTACAGGGTTTAAATTTTCAAAGTTACCAAATCAGTAAAATAGTTTTGTCTCAATTTTCCTTTTTTGAGACTCATGTTTTGTTATGCACCTAAATTCTCATTGAGGTGTATATACTTAAATTTAACATGATATATCACTAATACACTTATTTTAATGATATTTTAAGCTTTTTTTAATTTCCTTTTCTTACATGGAGAGTATGATCCCAAGTTACGAAGTTATAAGATTTTATTGAGACAATCTCATCGCTTTTTAAAGATTGTTTATATTTATGATTAATTTGATGGAGTATTATGATAAATATCTAAATAACACTGATTATTTTACTTATACTACGTTTATTAAACATATCTCTATGTATTAGTACTATTTTACACTCTTTGGTCCTTAATATAATGTTTTTAACTACACTGTGATTGTCTCTCTCCGTAGTTGGAAATATATTGTATTCAAAAACCAAGTTTTAAAAAATGTATTAAAAGGATATTTGAATAGAATTTTTAAGGAAAATGGATTTTAAAAATGTTTTATGGTTTTAAAAACTTTCTTTATAAATTTTCAAATCATTTTTCGAAGAAACAGTTTTTCAAAATGTTTTATGTTTTAAAAATTGTTTTTCAATATAGAAAGGATATTTTCTTTAAGAAATTTTTTAAAATATATTTCAAAAATATTAACCATATAAGATAAAATCCATTGGTGTTAATAATTACTTTATAGGGAAATCACTCACTATTTCCATTCATATTATTTCTCTGAAGGTATTATGTTTTTATGGCATGATGTTTATGGAACCCATTTCTCTTTCACAGGTTACATGCTTTTGAAACCCGCTTCATTTCATGGGTTATATTTATGATGAAATGATTATGAAAGATAATCTTTTCCATAGGTTATGATTTGATTACAGGTTTATAACACGCATTTCATTTCATGGATAATGATATAATTATTTATGATCTTGTGGCACATGTATGTTTGATTTGATTATGAGAAGGGTGGGACCTATATCTCTCTCCAATGCATTGGGTAAGGTTTTTTATCTAATGAGATAGACTAAGATGGTCTTGTGAATGAACCTTGACTAGTAAGATGGACATGGGAGTGTACCATGACTACCAAGATGGTCTGAGAAGTGAAGTCCTGCTACTAATATGGCCATGGGAGTGAACCATGACTACCAAGATGGTGTGGGGAGTAAACCTATACTACCAACATAGTCTTGGAAGTGATGCCTTAGATACATTGAAAATCATATTATATGATTATGTGTCTTCCATAATTCCTTGTTTTATTCCTATGTTATGATTTTATGGATTATGTTCTTCATTTCTATATGATTCATGTATTATAAACTACCAATATTTACGCCATGATTCAGGTAAATTATATTTTATATAAAGGGTATCATCTAATATTTTAATGATAATGTCCTTATACACTTATGATCATAATTATGCTTACATATCTCCCTTGTTTACCCTTATTGAGCATTTGAGATCACCCCTTTTTATGTTTCCATACCCTAGTTATAAAGATATTTCTTATATTTGATGTGTATAAGAAGGTTGTTAGTCAAGACGAACCTAGTGGTAGATGATGTACTTCAATTATGTATTGGTGTTTATGCTTACATGTTTCCAAAGGCACTAGACTAGTATAGTCTTCGGACATCTATTTGTGTAATGTTGTAAGTATTACACAAATGTTATGTAATATTAATGTATGAAAAGTGAGAGTCAATATAGTTGGTATTAGGACAAAGGTTTAGTTAAAAAATTTAAGCTAATATTAGAAAACCTTAGTGATAAATGTAAGTACATGTCTAAGGATAATTCTAAGGATATAAAAAAGTATAAGAAAATATTATGGAATTTTGGTAAAGGATGGAGTGAGTGGTTTCTTAGAAATAAATCCATGTCTGGATACTAAAAGTGGATATGGCTCTTGAAAAAATTTAATTAGGGGTAAAATGTCAAAAAAGATGTTCCAGACCTGACTTAGTGTAATATGGTACAAAAAAATGGTCCTTTCTACACACCGAGTTTGACATTCCCGAGGGATATGCTTTGGAAATTAACAAACTCTTCACAAACCATCACAAATGATTTAAATAGAATCTTACTATGAATAACCTATGATAAAACTAAGGTGTCATATATTAAGTAAGGTGTTATAATTTAGACATCCTATAAGTGAATTTCTATGATTAAGTGGTTCCTCAATATGATAACTATTTATTAGTCTATGATTTTGGTTTTATTCAATGGTTGGAACCTGAAGGAACCACATTAATGGTGATTGGGATGAAACATTTAATGATTGTCCTCCTGAGAAACTAAATAATATGGAAACTAGATTTAAACACCTCGTTGCTATGATCACACAACTTTCTAAATCTATTAATCATGGTGGACTTCCCAATGAGCAAAAGAGGGAACAATATTCTATTGAGTCTTTCATGAGGCAACATCAACCTTCTTTCAATGGGTCTTCTGATCCACATTATGATGAACAATGGATCAATATTACCGAAGAGATATTCTCTATTATTCAGTATTCAGATCATGAGAAAATCATTCTTGAAATTTATCGGTTATAAGGTGAAACATATCAATGGTAGAATCTAATCAAGAATACAAGGAGGCAAGATGAGATTGAATCCATGGATTGGGATGAGTCCAAGAACTTATTTTTCAATAATCACTTTCCTAGTATTATATATACCAAGATGGATAAATAGTTCTTTGAGTTGAAGAAAAGGGATGATGAATTTGTTTGTACCTACAAGGCCACTTTCACAAGACTTGCGAGGTTCGCTTCATGAATTATCATCCAACCCAAAAGTAAAGTTGATAAGTTCTTTAGTGGATTAAATCAAAGTCTTAAAATGATATTGGACATAAAATAATTTATTATCTATGAAGAGATTGTGTGTTGTGCAATCAAGGTTGAAATAAAGGTTGGAGTCATGTATCAATCTCATGGTTTTGACAAGAAGAGAAAGATGTAGTTTAAAGGATAATATAAAAACCATGAAGAGAATAAGATGAGATTCCCTTTATGCTCTAGGTGTGGGAATAATCATGGAGAAAATTTCCTAAATGGGTCTAATAAATTTTTTAAGTATGGAAGGGAAGGCCATCAGGAATTTGATTGCTGAAGTGATGAGAAGAAGTTAAATAATGTTGTGAATGGGTAAAAGTCAACAAAAATTTCACCTCCCACGATTCAATTCTAAAATTGTAAGGAGAACGAGGTTTATGATAACCACTTCCCAAACCTAAGGGTTAGTGTTGATGATCGATGTCAATAACCTCTTATGCTGAGGGACAAGGGAAAATCTCATGCTATCACTATTTATGATGAGGGGTGCGATAAAAATGTGATGAAAGGTACACTTACCAACCACTCTATAATTACTAATATCATATTTTATTCTATATCTACATACTATTTCATATATTAATAATTTTATAAGTGTGTTAAGATTCCACAAAAATAATTAGATGTGAAATTATCAGTGAAAACCCCTAATGGTACTATGATTACATCTCAAGTTTATGATTCCTATCCAGTTGAATTTTTTGTGAATGTTCTTCCTATAAATCTTTTCATTATTACTTTGGTTGAATTTTTTGTCATATTAGGCATGTATTGGATTTATCTACACAAATATCACATCAATTGTTGAGGAAGGGAGGTTACTTTTGATATTTCAAACCCTCCTATGATCTTCCATCCATGTGGTGATAAGAATAAAATTTCTATGGATATTCCATCTAGTGTATGGGTATTAATTTCCATTCAAAATAGTTGTTTATCTCAAATGGTTGAGGATAAAATCAACATAGATGATAAACATATTGGTAGGGATTTTGTGTATGTATTTTCGAAAGATTTTCCTAGCCTTCTACTAAAACATGAAGTTGAGTTCTCAATAGAACTCGTATCTGGTTCCAATTTTTTTTAAATACACCTTATATAATGGATCCAATTGAGTTGTAGTAATTGAAGAAACAAATCCAAGAAAATGTTGATAAGGGATTCATTTGGCCAAGTGTGTCTCCTTGGGGTGCATCAGTCCTTTTTGTGAAAAAAATAAAGATAGATCAATGGGAATCTGCATTGATTATCCGGTGTTGAATAAGATCACAATCAAGAACAAGTATCCTCTTCCCCGTATTGATGATTTATTTGATCAACTGTGTAGATATGAATACTTTTCCAAGAATGAACTACATTTTGGATATCACTAATTGAGGGTCAAGAAAGAGTATATGCCCAAGAATCCATTCCGTAAAAGGTATGGACACTATGAATATATAGTTTTTCATTTTTTCTTACTAATTCTCCTACTCTCTTCATAGATTTAATGAATAGAGTTTTTAGATATCGCCTTGATTAGTTTGTAGTACTATTTATAGATGATATTTTTATCTATTAAAAGAGAAATTAAGTGCATAAATATCACTTGATAATTTTAAAAAAGACCTTAAGGAAGGATAATCTATATTAGAAATTTATGAGAAATTTACAAAGTGTGAGATTTGGTTTCAAATGGTTTAATTTCTGGGTCAAAAAATCTCAAGAGATGGTATATCAATAGATCCATAAAAGACAGAGGCTATTGAATATTGGCTTAGACCAACCACCGTGACTGGGATCCATAGTTTTCTTGGTTTAGTGGGATATTATCAGTGGTTTGTGGAGAATTTATCCTGACTATCTATTCCTATGACCAAGTTAACTCAGAAGGGCGTTAAGTTCCTATAGACAGATGAATGTGAGGAAAATTTCACATAATTGAAGGGAAGGTTAGTCAGTGCAAATTTTCTTACATTACCATGTAATGAAGAAGGGTTTGTAATCTATAATGATGCATTCAAGAAGGGATTGGGATGTATTCTTATACATAATAACAAGGTTATAACATATGCCTCATGATAGTTGAATATTCATGAGAAAAATTACCCAACTCATGATTTGGAGTTAGCAATGGTAAATTTTTCATTAAAGATATAGAGGTATTATCTTTATGGAGAAAAGTGTGATATATATAATTATCATTCAAGTTAGAAATATATATTCACGCATAAGGATTTGAACATGCTCTAGAGAATATGATTAGAGTTGATAAAGGATTATGACTACTCAATACATTACCACCCAGTGAAAGCAAACAAGGTGGCCTATTCTTTGAGTCAGAAGGATTATGCTAGCTTATCCATGATGGGGATTACAAAAGATCCAATATTTTTGGATTTGAAAAGGATGGATCTATAAATTCCAAAGGAAGGGGAAATATATTATCTTTATCAAATGAATTTTTAACCATCTATCCAAGTGAAGATTAGGTAGGTATAGAAGGAAGATGAACAACTACAAAAGAATGTTAGAAATGTTCCTGAGTTTAACCTTGATCTGGATGGAATGATAATTTTTACAAAACATGGATGTGATCCTTCCATACTAGATTTGGAGAAGGTTATGTTAGAGAAATCTCATAGTTCTTCATTATATATTCGTCATGTAAGTACAGAGATGTATAAGGACTTGAAATAATACTTATGGTGGGATGGAATGAAGAGGGATATCATAGAGTTTGTATCTTGGTGCTTGGTATGCTAACAAGTTAAAGTTAAAAGACAGAAGTCTAAAGGGGATGCTGCATACATTAACCACACTAGAATGGAAATGTGAGAACATCACTATGGATTTTTTCATTAGACTACCCAAAACCTCTAAAGGGTTTAATGCTATATGGGTGGTATTCGATCACCTAACTAAGTCAGCACACTTCATCGCTATAAGATAATACTTCTCTCTAGGTCAACTTTCACATATATACATTAAGAAATTAGTAAGGTTTCATGGTGTACCAAATTCTATTATATCATATTGGGATCCAAGGTTTACCTCAAAGTTGTGGATAAGTATTCAACAAGACCTTAATACATAATTGAGTTTCAGTACTGCTTGTCATCCTTAGATAGATGGTTAGTCTGAAAGAACAATTCAAACTCTAGAGGATATGTTGAGATATTGTTCTCTTGATTTCAAAGGTGGTTGGGACCTATAGCTTCCTCTAGTTGAGTTTTATTACAACAATTACTTTGTCTCAATAATTAATATGACACTGTATGAATCCCTATATGCAAATAAATGTTGAGCTCCAACGTGATGGGATGAGGTTAGAGAAACAAATCCATTTAGACCTGATATTGCTAAAGAAAATGTTGAGAAGGCTAGAACCATATAGCTACATATCAAGGTAGATCAAATTTGTAAGAAAAGTTATGATGATAATCACTGATGTGACATAGTATTTGAATTTGGTGAAAAGATGTTTCTAAGAATCTCACCCTGGAATAAGTTATGAGATTCAGGAAGAAATGGAAACTAAACCATAGGCATATCGGTCCCTTTGAGATTCTTGTTCATATCAGGACAATAGCCTATCGATTGGAACTTTCTCTAAATATCTCTCAAGTCCATGATGTGTTACATGTATCTCTCTTAAGGAAGTTCATACCTGAACCTTCACATGTACCAAATACAATGGTCATTTTGCTTGAGAAAGATCTTTCTTAAGAGGAGCAACATGTGGAAATTGTTGATCATAAAGATATAGTTCTAAAAAACAAGACCACTCACCTGATCAAAGTTTTGTGGAGATACAACAAGTTAGAGGAAGATATGTGGGAACTTGAGGATATGATGAAGCAGAAGTATACTCATTTTTTTTACCCGAGTGATGAATTTCAAGGGTTAAATTCATTTTAATGGGCATATAATGTAACACCCTGAGTTTTCATAGACCTTTTTATCCAAATAAATTAAATTTTCATTTATTTCTTGAAATGCAGTAAGTCAAAAATTCCTTTCACAAGGAATGTTATTGGTGTACATAACACAAAACAAGAATTTGGAGTACATAACATGAAACAATAACTTAGTGTACGTTACACGAAACATCGACTTGCTATATGTTACACACAACACCGATGTTTCTAGGAAACATCCTTTTATTGTTATAATTATTTAAATGAGATAACTATAACCTAGCCATTAAAATTAGAAATATGAATAGTAATAATTAAATTTAAAATATTTTTATAATTATTTTATATAAATAAAACTCATTTATTATGAAATATATAGTATTTGGTAAAGTCATTTTATGTTTAAAAATATCATTTTCTCGAATAAACTAATTTTAATGTCATTATGTGAAAAATAATAAAAATAATTTTAGAAACTTGTAGAAATTTAATTTGATAAAATAAACTTCATTTTTAATTTATAATGTCAAATTATCTTAGGGTGAAGTTTTGGAATTTTTCTAAGAAACTTTATTTTTCGATGACTAGTGAAAAATACCAAATTTTAATTCAAAACTATTTTTTTAATATAATTTATTTATTTTGTTAAATTATATTTTATTTTTTTTTAAAAGTTTAATTATATTATATTTTTATCAATTAATCCAATATGGGTAATTTGAACCAATTTAACTTTGAAATTGGATATGAAAACTCATCAGGCTTTTGATCATTTTTACTTTAAAAACCCACATTATCGAATCAACTACGAGATTAATTTTAAATTAATTTCTACCACTTATGTGATTATAATTTTAAAAAATGGATTCTATATTTTGAATAATCATAATTTATAATGTATAATAAGGCCAAATTAATTTTTTACCAAAAATATTAGTGACTGTAATTTAAATTAATTACATCGATTAAGGTAAAATTAAGCTTAACTAAGGACAAAAAACTTAAATTGAAGACCCCAAACGACATATAAATTTTTCCAAAACCCATTGGATCGTAATTATTTGGAAATTAACCCTCCATTATCTAGTTTGGTTGTTTTTTATGACTTTTTTTAGGTAAAAACGTGGGTACACATAACTTGTTTTTAAAAATGCCAAGTGTGTCCTTACACTTCTCGATAAAAGGTCACCATCTCTCCCTCCTATTGACATCTATAAAACCAATTATTTTTAGAAAATATCTGAACAATATACTTCCAAACATCACTCCCTTCCTCCTTGAAGCCTCCCTTTGAGCATAGAGTCTTCCATGGAATCCCTTTGTCACAAACCAAAAAGAGTTACCCGATTAAGAGGCAACGCCTTCTCTCAACATCCTTTATTTTATTTTCATTCTACACCACCTCCAATATCTTTATTGGATAATTGTATAAAAAAATAAACATAATAAATATGATATTTTGTTGTTATTCTAAGGGTTCAACCTACACTTACACACACCTCCATCTAATGGGTAATGAACCTACTATTTACGTGTACGACAAACTACTGCCTCACTAAACGACGATTGTTCATTTTTCCTTTACCGCCTATGATGATGGAAATTATGATGGAAAATATATTTATATATGTTATATATTATATTTATTATTTATTGAATCTTATTTATTCCTTTTAAAACACATATCTTTTTTTACTTTCCATTCGGTGTAAATACAATAATTTTGTTTGAGGAAGTGTGGACTACCGCCCCCTCAAATTGATATAATTAATTCATACACTACATGGAATTTATTAAGTATGTTTTTTTTTGTAAATATATATATTATATCATAAAACTACTTAAATAATTATATACATATATACATATATTTTATTTTCTTTCTTTCTTTTAATACGACAATAAAAATAGAAACAACGTTCATGCGTATGTACGACATACCATCTCCATGAACAATGTATTAAATTTTAAAATTATATATTCTATAGATTATTATAAAATAAATAATATGGATATAAATTTTATTCATATAAATTTTTATATTTTGGAATCATGATATAATTATAATGACCAACAATATAACAAATTAAGACACATGCAAAGAACAAAGCGGATATTATCTGAAGTAAAACCTTAACATAGGATAATTAACAAGAGGGGAATATAAGGTCATAATTAAACATTATCTAGTGTTATATATAATAATATGGTTCTTTAAAATATTCATAATAAATTTATATTTATTATATAACAGTTTTTAACGAGTATGACTAGAGTCTAGACACAAGGTGAGGGAATTTCATCTCACTTATTATTTTCGTGAGATATATGCTATGTTCGCTATTCTTTCCTTTGTGTGGTGTATGTAAAGACCATGATTGTATTATATGTATATTATACTAAAATTTATGGGTATTCACATATCCATTTTATGATATTTCTTTCATGGGGTTTAAGTTTCAAAAGCTACTATATCAGTGAAATAGTTTTGTCCCAATTTTCCATCTTTGAGACTCATGTTTTGTTATGAACCTAAATTATTTTTGAGGTGTATATACTTCCATTTTACATGTTATATAATTAGTATCATTATTTTCATGATATTTTAAGCTTTATTTAATTTTTTTTTCTTACATGAAGAGTTTTATCCCAAGTTACCAAGTTCTAAGACGCCTTTTCAAGATTGTTTATGTCTATGCTTCTTTTGATGAAATATTATGACCTATCTCTCATGAATACTCATGAGTTTACTTATAATATGTTTATTTAAGATATATATATATATATGTATGTATTAGTACCATTTTACACTATTTGGTACTAAATATGACATTTTTAAGTAAAATATGACAGTCTCTCTCTCCGGTCGGAAATCTATTGTATTCAAAAACCATGTTTTCAAAAATGTTTCCAAAGGATCTTCAATGTCCATTTTCAATTAAAAATTATTTTAAAATCATTTTATGGTTTCCAAAACCTCCTTTATAAGTTTTCAAAGCTTTTTTATAGAAAATATTTTTTCAAATAGTTTTATGTTTTAAAAATCATTTTTCAATGTAGAAAGTATATTTTCCTCAAGAAATGTTTTTAAAATTTCTTTCAAAATCATTTCCCATAGAAGGTAAAATCCTTTGGTTTTACTCATTATTTTATGGGGAAATAACTAATTATTTATATTAATATTCTTTCTATGAATGGATTATGTTTTTATGGAATGATGTCTGTGGAACCCATTTATCTTTCACGAGTTATATGATTTTGAAACCCACTTATTTTCATGGGTTTTGTTTATGATTAAATGATTATGAAAATTGTATTTTTTCATAGGTTATGATATGATTACATATTTATAATACCCATTTCATTTCATGGGTTATGATATGATTATTTATGATCTTGTGGCACATGTATGTATGATTTAATTATGAGATGGGTGGGACTTATATCCCCCTCCAATGCATTTTGTAAATATTTATATCTCATGATATAGACTAAGATGGTCTTGGGAATAAACTTGTCTACTAAGATGACCATGGGAGTGAACCATGAATACCAAAATGTTATGAGGAGTGAATTCATGCTACTAATATGGACATGGTAGTGAACCGGGACAACCAAGATGGTATGGGGAGTGAACCTATAATACCAAGATGGTCTTGGAAGCGATGCCTTAGATACTATGGAAATAATTTTATATACTTATGTGTCTACCATAATTCCATTATTTATTCCTATGTTATTCTTTTTTGGTTTATGTTCTTTGTTTTCTTATGATTCATGTCTAATGAACTACCAATATTTATTCCTTGATCCATGTATATGATCTTTTATATGAAGGGTATGATCTTTTATTTTCATGATAATGTTCTCATACCCTTATTCTCATGATTATGCTTACATATATCCCTTGTATACCCTTATTGAGCATTTAATATCACCCCTATTTATCTTTCCTTCCCCCAGGTTATGAAGACACGTCTTTTGTTTGATGTGTCTAATAAGGGTGATATTCAATAAGAAACTAGTGGGAGATGATGTAGCTCACTTATGTATCAGTGTTTATGTTTCAATGTTTCCAAAGTCATTAGACTAATATGGTACTTGGGCATCTGTTGGTATAATTTTTTAATTATTCCTCAAATGTTATGTAATGTTAATGTATGAAAAGTGAGGGTTGATATACTTAGGGTTAAAAATCTAATCAATTTAACAAATAAATCTCAAAATCATGCCATAAATTCTCCCAAAATTTTACCTAAATTTCAATTCCATTAAAATTGGTCCTTTTCATTAATTCCATGCCAATATAAAAATGAAACATCAATTCCTTTAATATATATTTATTAAATAAATTAAAAACAATTTTCAATTAAATTGATAAATTTAAGGTTTCAATCATAGAGAAAGTATTTTGGATCCACCAACCATTAAATTAAGAGATCATAATGCACAATGCCTACATCGGGGAATTCCAATGGAGAATGAAGGAATAGTTATCAAAAAACACAACCTATAATCAAGATATATTAAAAGTTAGATTAGTTCCATAAATAACATGATGATATATAACTATCTAAGAGAGAAAGAAAGTGAGATAAGAAGAAACTATATGAGAGGAGATCCATTTACTTAAAGAAGATAAAAAATAATCCCTAGTGTGTTGATATTCTAATAAAAGTTATTAAAGACGTAAAGATCAACTATAGAGATATTTTAAGGTAAAAGGATTCATGTTATTGTTGAACAAGGATGGTTAGGGGTTAAACAAGAGGGATTTTGGGATTTTAATAAAAGTTTCAGGGGAATTAAAACCCGCACACATGGTTTGTTGTGTAGGGACACATGATTAGGAAAACTGTGAACACTAACCATGTGACCTTGTTAGTGGGATGAATTGTTTCTTCTAATAGTGTTCATGGTTTAACCTACCATATTTCAAACATGAAAATCCTCACTGTGTGATGTTTCATGATTTGGATGGGTTGGCCGCACAATTTGGAGAAACCGTGATATCACTTTTAATGGACATCAACTGGGCACACAATTTTCCTAGGAAAACCACATTGTTTTCCATAACCATGCTCTAACTATGCATAAACCCTTGGGTTTCAAATTTTTTACAAATTTTCATGAAATAATCCAAAAAAAAATTCTGACTTAAAGGAGATCAAAATAATGGTTAATGAATACTAGAAATAAGGTAAAAAAATGTTAAAACCACCGCACCATAAAACTTTTGGTCCCTAGAAACCCTTTTAAGAACATTTCATGTGAAAGAGATAAGACCAATGATCTCTCATCAGTGCCTCACACTCTCAAGTCTCATGTGATTCAGAAGCATGCTTCAAAATCACATGGACCAATGGTATCATACACTAATGATGTACCTTTGTATCAGAATCAAAAATTCTGATTGGATGCTTAGTCATGGATAAATTAGGCTCGACATATAAATCCTCCCAAATCAAGACATGATATGGGTGAGAAATATACTTCCGAAGTTATAATACTTGGGAAACACTATGTATCGATGTTAACTATTGTGGAAGTGATAAATGGTAACCCACTTTACCCACCTTCCCAGCAACATCAAAATGCCCCAAAAATCATGGTTCAATCTTTCCCTCTTTCCTAAGATGTCAATGGAGAAAAATGAGGTGAGACTCCCAAAAACACCTAGTCACCAACTAAAAACTCCAAAGGTCTTATTTGAAGATCAACATTAGATATATTCCTGTCTTAAAAGGTAATTCCCATGTGTGGCCTTTTCGAACCCTCCACACATGGTAACCCCCTCCCCCACGAAAAGGTCACTGCCTTGAGGTAGAGCTACAGCTGGGGAAGGAGTCATTACCAGCTGAGATGGTAGAGTGTCCCGGAGGGTGATAGCCCGATCAACGATGTTTCATCAAAACAATCTGTTAGCACATTGGGCCGCACCTCATTTTTCATGCCCAGTTGAGACCGAGTGACCCGGTAAGACGGGTGGATCTCGGGGGAGAGGCTCGTCCCAAAAGCGGACTCCCAGGATTCGAACCCTGAACCTCCCAAAGAATGACGTTGTTTTACCACTCTACTTCACCACCACCCACCACCAAAGTGGAAATCAGCATTAGATATATAACAAGTCTATTCCATCAATATTATCTAATATATCAGCTAAATATTCTCCATTGTATCTTGGACCAAACTTGGTCTAATCGAGGAACTTTCACCAATATCTAACCAACACAACAAAGATTTACAAAGATGACCATACAAGGCCTCAAAAGGATCCATTTTGATAGCGATCTCATATTTTTTGTTTTATGAAAACTCAAAAAGTCCCAAATGGACATCATAAGATCCACTAAATTTAAGAATACAAGCAAGAATAATGTCTTTAAGAATCTATACAACTTACCCTATCTAAAAATCTGTCTGTGGATGATATGTTGTACTCAGGATCACCTAAGATCACTTTTCTTATTGAAGGACTCTCAAAATATGATAAGTGAACTGAGGATTTATATAAAGAAACTATCATAGATGTAACACCATGAAGCCAAAAAGTATCCCACACATAGAGACTTCAGAATTTCTCAACTCTAGTTTTATCTTGAATGGTAATAAGGTGAGATGATTTGGTCATCCAATCAATCAGAACCCATATATAATTCTTTTCCTGAGGGGTTTGTGGAAACCCAAACACAAAGTCTATAGATATATTTTTCCACTTCCAAGTTAGCACTGAAACTAGATGAAGTAAACCAAAAGGTCTCAGGTGTTTGGTTCTAAACTAATGATAGGTATAAAAATGAGAAACAAAGTTAGTGATGTATCATCTCATACCTAGCCACTAGAATCATCATCGCATATCATAAATAATCTTCATAGTTCTAGGGTGAATATATCATTGGAAATTATAGAAATCCTTAATTTCAAAATTATTTATGCTAAAAAGTTCAAAAATATTATTATAAAATCATAGTATTCCTTAAGAAGAGAATGTTCACTCACTAATGGTCTCCCCACCATAAAGAGAGACCCCAATGCTATAGAATTCTTCATCATGATGCTACTCTTGAGGAATCTTACCAAGAAGAGAAAAGTTCAACTACACACTTACAAATAAAAACTTAACCTCTTCCTCACAGACTCCTAAATTCTACTGAGAAAAAAGATCCATCATGTTTCACTCTTGTGATGACATTTTCACGACATGGGTCAGAAGTTTCCTCCTTAAAGAATCATCAATGACATTACATTTCTCTGGTTTTTAGGTAATTTAAAAATCAAAAAAATAATTTTAGTCCCCCCAACACCTATATCAAAGGTTTAAATATTTTTGAGAGAAGATATAACTCAATATTTTTTAGTCAAAGTAAACGGTAAACCTTTATCAGAAAAGGAATTTCCAAAAACTCTTAAAGAGCATGCATCACAACTATGAGTTTGAGATCATGGGTTGGATAATTCTTATTGTGTAGCCTAATATTTATGGAACTATAGGATACCACATGATCACCTTTTATAATAAAATAACCCAAGACTAAACCTAAAGTATCATCAAAGACCATATAGGCTTGTCCAACATTTGGAATAGTTAACACTAGTGCATAAATAGAAAGATGTTTCAGCTCAACAAAAAAACTCTAAATTTTTTCGTCACATAAGAACTTCACTTCCTTCTATATGAGGGTGGTCATTGGAGAATTTAACTTCATGAAATATTTTAAAAACCAATGGTAATAACCTTGAAACACCGTGAAGCTCCATATATTAAAAAAATGACATGGTTTCTCCCATATGAAAACAACTTTAACCTAATTAGGATCAACAAAGATAAAAGGTTTTGACAACACGTGTCCTAAGAATTTCACTTCCTAAATCCAAAAATTTATTTCTAAAATATTTTCATAAAATATATTATTTATCAAAATTTCTAGGAATTATCTCAAATGATGCACATAATCCACCTCAATTTTGGTGTAAACCAAAATATCATCCAAAAATACCACCGAAAATGAATCAAGGTATACATGGAATATTCTATTCATCAAATCCATAAAGACCACTAGAGAATTTTTCAGGCCACATAGAATAACAAGATACTAAAAGTGACTATACATGATTCTTAAGGAGTATTTGGAAGGTCAGATTCTTTTTTCCTTAACTGGTGATAACTAGACTGAAGATCAATCTTTTAGAACCAATTTTTACATTTCAAATGATCAAATAAATAATCAATATATGGAAACAAATAATTTTTATTTATCGTAACTCAATTTAGTTTCCAGTAATAAACATAGAGGAAAAGTGTTCCATCACCTTTCTTTGTAAAGAGAACAGGTGCCGCCCAATGTGATACACTCTGGAGTATAAAGAATTTCTATAAAAGATCATCCAAATGGGACTTTAAATCTTTGAAATATACTAGTTCCATATGGTAAGAAGAAATTGATACTGATAGAGTACTAGGTACTAAATCAACAGAGAACTCTACATATCTTACTAGTGGAAAACCAGATTAATCAAAAGGAAACTCGTCGAGAAACTTAGAAATGGCTAGAGGGAGATCATATATCAAATATTGTCACTCCATGTAAAAAGAAATAACTAATATTACCCTTACCAACTCTAGAAAATATGGTCCAACTCTACCCTACATAAGGTCCAATTCTTTCTAAAAGACATGACACACTCCATCATGAATAGGGATGTAGACTCACTGATGATAATAGTGAATTAGGGCCTTATGAGTGATCAAACAATCCATTTAAAAAATGATGTAAGAAGGTTTCATGTTTAGAGCCATAAAATTACAGGTAATCTAAATCTCCAAGAAAGAGATAACATAAGTAGGAAAACATAGAACCTGTTATCTATTCATTCAGAGTGGTGTAGTAATATCCAACATATACGAAAGTAGCTCTATAAGAAGATTTAGAAGGTTCATAAGATGAGTCTATATAAACCAGTGAGAGGAAACAGTATCAAATAAAGCATTCAATAAAGAGGAATCTATAGTGGTGGTACCTATCATGATTGGTGGACCTGTATTAGCTTCATCTAGAGACTCTTCTACCGTGTGAAGAAGCTTTGTTCTAGATGACTGTGACTGGAACCCCTTATATCTTTATGAATTTGATTGTACTATAGTAATTTTTGGATTTTATAATCTTGTGCCACTATGTGAAGTAGAAAATAAGTTGAAAAAATTCTATAAATTTTCTGATTTACATCAAGAACTATAGATCTTTGGAACCTCAGTATAAACAAATTTCGAATGCCAAAACTTTTCACACTAAAATCAAGTCATTTAGACTCTATCAGGTACTGTAGGACGTATAGAAGATATCCTCTATCTATAACCACCATGAGATTAATCATGATTCATATTTCCTTTAAGGTAACTCATAGAACTACCACAGGGAGAAAAAAGAGCTCTCATCAACCATCACATACTATCCAGACCAAGATTAGCTATAAATGACATATCTAGAACATCAGCATAAGAGGCCATATTTAGCAAAAAAAACCTGAGATTAAATTTCATATCGAAGAACCATCTCAAATCTTCATGCCTTTAGCTTGTCATTTGTTACCACCTTAGTATAAAACTGAACAATCTCAAAAAAGTATGTTGTATAATGAGCCACAGTCTTGTCACCCTACTGTAGGTTGAGAAACTCTATGGATTTGGACAAGACCATACATTCTAGATAAAACTAACTAGTAAAATGAACTCAAAATAATTTGCACTACAAAACCTCAAGATTCCTTTCTATCACCATCAAATCCCACCATCTCCTTTTAGGGCCTTTAGCTTAAAGGTAGAAAATTTCACCTTTACAGTTTCATACATTTCCAAGATCACAAAAAGATTATTTATCTTTTTTAACTAGTTCCCTACCTCTTGAGGATCATTAGATTCTTAGATAGAATTTGTATTCTAAGGAAGAAACTATTAATCACGATCAAAAGATTCATCCCTTTGAGGATACACTACTGAATCCTAAATGAGAACGAGTTCTAGAACTTGTCTTAGAGAATAGACAACCCACACAACTATCTTGACAATATTCTAGTACACTAGAGTATTTACTCATTTTGGTTGACCTGTTGCTTACCCATAGGTCTTATTCACTTGTATTCTCAGAGGAATGATGCTGAAAAATATAAAAAATCAAAACTAAATACACCAGAAAGGATACATATATCAAAGATATAGGAATATCAATTATATTATGAAAGAAATTTAATATTTTAATTTCAACATAATCTAAACAAAGGCATGAAAAATACTAGAGTAAGATCAAAAAAATCTTCAAATTCAGTTTTTTTCGAACACCCATGGTGACTTAAGCTCATTATGGTAAGATATGGGAAGTTACTCACCCTAAACTACATCTTAATCCCCATAAAGTTATCTGAAACTGCATACTGATATTAAGGAAAGATGATTAACCTACTCCTTTGATACATTTTTGTCATGATCCAGCCCTGATACCTTGGTACTATATTACCCAAGCCATATCTAAAATAGAACAAAGGGTATTATCGATCCCCACAGGTTGGTAAATATCACCTAACATCATACTAGATCATTGAGGGAACATTTTTTTCCAAAAAATAGAAGAATATTAAAAGATACAGGTCAACATTCTCAATAAGTAAATGGAGGAAAATACCATAAGAGAATATTTAAAATAGAACCCAGATAGAAAGGTAAACATCCCAAATGATACAAAAACATTATCTAGACAAAAGTATCAAAATATCCTATTTAACAAGTGAAAAAAAGATCCACTGAACACTATGAACACTCCACGACCCCAAGGATCAAGAACATCCACCACCTCTATGTGGTGTGTTGGCCTCCTCTAGTAGTAGTGCTCATAAATCATGAATTATTAACATACATCATGTTTCATTATGTTTAATTATGTTTACTAATGTTTACTTATCATCTTAATATATTATTTTATGGTTTCACATCGTAATACACATTGAAAGAATATTTGACAAAGTATGAGTCACTGTTAAGGTGGACTCACTGTCACCATTCAAGATAACATATCGTTTGACTGGACTTACTGTTGGAAAGAAAAAATTTCTATGTATGAGCTACCATTGGTATGGACCTACCAATAAGATGTATCATTGTCAAATGTATTACCGATATCTAAAATTATAATTTTCACAAAGGACAAGACACAGTTGAAGCAAGTCATTTCCAGACTCAACAACTTCTTAGAATTTTTTTCAAAGGATGAGACCCCGTCACATTGAGCTACCGATAGCTAAGTCACCATTTTATCAATCTACTGATGGCATGAGTCACCATCATGTCAACTTTCTATCAAGTTGACCTACCATCAAATCGACCTACCCTCAGAAGGACCTAACATTCCTGAGTCACTTCTACTTGACTCACCGTTCTTAGTTCTAGAATACTCTAAGTCTAAGACACCAATTCTAAGACACTGCTACCTAAGTTACCATTCCGGATACACCATAAACTCTTACTTTATCATTTAAATTCAAATTTATTATAGTAGTCATATTTATGAAACTTATTTCTATTAATTAGTTTAATAACTTGGTCTATCTTTTGTAGACAATATTAATATTGATATCACAGACTAATAAAAAGTACGAGGTACCCAAGAACATGCTTCTTGCCGATTTCAGTGTATAAAGGGAATATCTAATAAAAAATATGTGAAGAGTTTCAAGATGCTGGTGTGCCTAGGAAAAAATTGAGAACTACAAACTACAGAAACCTGAGGATACTGCTGAGATCTTAAACTGAAGAAGATCTTGCAACAAAAAACAAAAGAGAGGAGAAACACTACTCGATCAAACTACTACTGCACTAAAAATAAGAGAGAGAAGATTTCACAAAACTCTATTTAACTATCTATTTCTATAAGTCGAATTGAGATGCATTTCGACACAACTTTAAGGATTTGCAAGCTGCATTACTAATCACACAGTGCCTTCTAAACTTTATTGTCTATATTTTTCTCTTCTTGTGTATTATTTTCCTAATGACCAGTGCGTGTCTATCTATTTTATAAACACAAATTTACTCCTATGAAAAACTAGATGATACACTGATATCTTCAAAAACCATCTTTTTAAACCTTACACCGGTAATAGTGGAATGGGTCCTTGTGTGTCCGGGTTATTTTTTCACTCCCATGAAAACTATAGAAGAGATTTTTTGACCTGTGTATACAGTTTTTTACCCCGATATAGGGTGTGGATCCTTGTTTATTTATATAAATTTCTTGGAGGAAGGTGATCACCAAGTGGAGAGGACTAATTCTCATCTTGAGATTGAACCTCTTGTTTTTAACTTTTGTTGTGTTCTCTTAAGTTTAGTTTTCTCTTCTTGAAATTATTTAAATCAAAAAATTTTACTTTACTCTAATAGTTTATTTTAGATAGTGTTTATATTAGAATTTGGTTTGGTATATTTATTTTAAAAGTTAAAAAAAAATCCATATTACTTTAACTAATAACTAATTACTCTTTGATAAGTCTTTTAAAAGATCAAAACTTTTATAAATATGCTACTTTGGTTAACTGGGAATTTTTTATATTTCAAATTAGATAACTTTTTAATAAGTATTTTAGATTGAAATTTTTAAAGGAAATAAATTCACCCCTCCCTATTGAGTTTCCTACTCCGAACAATATTTGGTATTAGTGGAAAATTTATCACTTTCTGAATTTCAAAGATTTCAAAGTTTTTAAATCTTTTGAATTGTGATTTTAGTTGCATTTTAACGATATCAAAAATTTTTGTTAGTTCAAAATTTAAAGTTATTTAACCCTTTTTATTATTATTTAACATGGACAATAGATAGGAAGGTTTTGCTTCTAACAGACCTCTCCATTTTAATGGAACAAACTATACTCAGTGGAAAATTAAAATGAAAATGCATTTAAAAAGCATGGGATTTTAGATCTAGTCTACTATTATAGATGAATATAAGATTACTACTACTTATATAAACACTTGGGATGATGGTACTAAGGTATCCTATAATAATATTTTCAAATCTATGAATGCCTTATATTGTGATTTGGGTGATAAAGAATTCAATAGGATTTATGCACGTAAAAAATACTTTGAAATTTGGGATAATTTAGCCGTTTCATATAAAGGAACTACTAATGTTAAGTAAATAAGTCTTAATACATAAACCATTAAATATGATAACCTCAAAATGAATCCTGAAGAACTTAATTTTGACATGTATCTTAGGTTCAATGTGATTGTGATTACAATGACATCATTAGAAAAAACAATCACTACAAAGTAACAAATCAGGTAAATATTGATATGTATTCCAAAAAGATAGATAGGGACATAAATATCAATTATAGAATCTTTTAAAATTGATTCACTACTTATAAAGGAGATGATAGGTATGTTTATGATGTACGATGAAGTGCTGAAGGTTAATTGAGAATAAGATGATGAACCAAAAATAAATTAAGTGGATTTCAAAACCAATGCACCCAAAAAAAGGAGAAAATTAAAGTTCTTACTAGAATTTATAGCAATGAATATTCATCAAGTTATAATGATAAAGAAATTGCTCAACTATCTAAGAGATTTAATAAATTTTACAGAAATAATAAGTTCTTTTGAAAAACTAGCTACAATGGGAAGTATAACAACAAACCTAATTGGAAAAAAGGATTGGAAAAGAAATGATAATATGAATGAGATATTCTACTATGAATAAAAATTTAAGGGACACGTAAAGGCAGACTGTCCAAAACTAAAGTATAAGAAGAAATATGCGGATAAAGATAGAAAGTAAAAAAAGGTTATGAAGGCTACCTGGAGTGATTATTAGGATATATCCAATGAATTCGAATCATCTCATGATAGATAAACTGATAAATCCAACCTGAGTTTTATAAAAAACACATCTGAGGTAAACCTAGTATCTCCTACATAGAATTATTATCGGTCTAGAGATGAATCTGAATCTGAAAATTCTGAAAATATAACTAATAAAGAAATGTTTGAATACTTTAAAATACTTGAGCACACTTGTAATGAGTTAAAAAAACAACATTATCTTTCTACTATAGTTTATTCTGAAATCACTATAGAAAAGGGATATAATTCTCAACTACTCAATGAGAATACAGAAATTAAACTATCTAATGAGAAATTAGAGAAGGATTTAGAGAGGTTTTAAAATGGTAAATATACTTTAGATTAAATGATTGGAAAAAAAGTTTCTCCTAAATATACTACTGGTATTAGTTATCAACCTAGGAAAATAAAATTTTTTAAAACCAATTTTGCATCTAAATATGGAAAATTTGACTTTATGCACAGTTCTAGAATTTCTTTTTCAAGTTCCAGTATTGGAAATTATTTTACTGGTTCTAGTTCTTTTAGACCTAATAAAGTTTATTTTTCTAAAACCTTACAAACTGTTTATAGGAAACCCATGAAGAAAATGTGGGTTCTTAAAGATTTAATGACCATTATTACTAGACCCAAGAAAATATGAGTACCAAAGTCTTTTCTTGCTTAATTTTTTTTTTGTAGAAAATATGTTGGAATAGTTCTTGTAAGAACTTATAGTACATGAATAGTGGGTGTTCATGACACATGAAAGGGGGCTACTATATATTAAATAACCTCATAAAGGTTTATGGTGGATATGTCACCATTGGAAACAATGAAAAAGGAAAAATTATTGGCCTTAGCCAAATTGGTAACATTAACTTAGTTTTAATTTATAAAGTTCTTTATGTTGATGTTCTTAAGTACAATATGCTTAAAAATTCATTGTTATGTGATGTTGGATGCCATATTAAATTTGAAAATGTTTCTTGTAATGTTTTCAATTCTAAGAATAATTTAGTGTTTACTGCCTTTAGAAATGAAAATGTTAATGTTGTTAATCCGGATTCTTTAGTTTCTCAAAATGTTTTTTGGTTATGTTCATTTCATAAAGAGTCTTTCCTCTACATTATATACTAGGAAACTATAGTATTCACTCTATTAGGAAGCTTACTGGAGAAGGGTTTGTCAAGGATCTCCCTTGACTAGTGTTTCCAAATGATAAAGTCTATAATCCTTATCAATAAGGAAAGCGACACAAAATATATTTGAAACTAAAAAAAGAAGTTTCAACTTCTCAACCTCTGGATTTGGTTCACATGGATTTTTTGTGACTTTTGGAGTTTCAAGTTTAAATTGGAATCATTATTTCTATGTTCTAATAGGTGAATTTTATAGGTATACCTTGACCTTATTTTTAGCTTTCAAAAGTGAGGATTATTTTTATTTCACTAAGTATACTAGGTCAGTAGAAAAATTAAGTGGAATTTGGATCAAAACATTAAAAAGTGATCATGTCCGTGAGTTTGAAAATAAATAATTTAAATATTTTTTCTCACAAAATGTATATAGTCATAACATCTTTGCTTCTAGAACACCCCAACAGAATAGAGTTGTAGAGCGGAGAAATAGAACCTTAAAAGAAATAGCCTGGACTATGCTTAATGAATATGATCTACCTATTTATTTTTGTGAAAAAGTTGTGAATACATATTTTTATATAATCAATTGAGTTTTAATTAGACATATCCTAGAGAAGACTCCCTAAGAGATATGGAATAATAGGAAACTTAAGGTTAGTTACCTCAAAGTTTTTGGTTGCAAAGTATTTATTCTTAATACAAAAGATAATATCGACAAATTTTCCTCCAAGAGTGATAAAGGAATTTTCCAGGGTTTTTCAATCTCTAGTAAATCGAATAGAATCTTCAATAAAAGAAAAAAGTGTGTGGAAGAATATATGCATGTCATGTTTGATGATATAGGCCCACATGGGTCCTAAACCTCCCTAGAAAATCTTGAGTATAACCTGTACTGTCTACACATAAATCCTAAACCTTTTAATTATATTGTAAAAAAGATGATAGTTCTGGAAAATCTCCATATTCTAACCAAAGGAAACCTGAATTAATAGATGAACCCAAAGTGACCAGACCATATTTCTATAGACTTTTTAGAAATCTTAAAAACCATCCTTTATATGCTACAATTAGAGAATTATAAAAAGGAACACAAACTATAAATTCTCTAAGAAAATAGGTTGAACATCAATTATTTTTGTCATAACTTAAACCTAAGAACATCAATGATGCATTCGGTGATGAATTCTGGATGATGGCTATGCAAGAAGAATTAAATCAGTTTGAAATAAACAAAGTATGGAAACTTTTTGATAGACCCAAAGACACATTAACAATAGGAACTAAGAGGGTGTTTAGAAAAAAAGTGTATGAAGCTGTAACTATAGTAATAAGTAAATACAGAATAGTTTCACAAGTTTATAGTCAAGAGGAAGTAATAGACTATGAATAAACCTTTTCACCTGTGTCCCAACTTGAATCCATTAGAATACTTCTATATTATGCAACACATCTTAATTTCAAACTTTATCAAATGGATTTCAAAAGTACATTCCTGAATGGTTATATAGTTGAGATTTTTTTGTTAAACCCCCCTGTTTTTATAAATCCTCATTTTTCAAATTATATTTTCAAATTAACAAAAGCTTTGTATGGTTTAAAACAATCTCAAAGAGCTTGGTATGATAGGATCAACACTTTTCTTATTTCTAAAGGTTTTACAAAAGGTATAGATGATCCTAATATTTTCATAAAAATAATCTCTAATTTTTTTTATTTGTTCAAATATATGAGGATGATATTTTTTTCAAATATTAAAAAAATTCTTTATGTGTTGATTTTTCAAAAATAATGCTTAATGAGTTTGAAATGAGTTTGATGGGTGAACTCAAATACTTTTTTGTATTTCAAAAAATTTAAAATAAGGTTGGTATTGTTTTAAATAAAATTAAATATGCTAAAGGTATTTTAAAACATTTTGGCTTGGATAGCACTAAAAGTAGCAACACTCCTACGAGTGACACCTATAAATTGGATCTTAAAGAAGATGGAAAATTAGAGGATCAAAACAATTACAGAGGTGTTATTGGAAGTATTCTCTACTTAACTGCTAGTCAACCTGATATTATGTTTAGTGTGTGTATGTGTGATTATTTTCAATCAAATACTAAAGAGTCACACCTACTCGCTGTTAAAAGAATATTCAAACACCTAAAATATACTACCAACTTAGGACTATTCAATCCTAGAGGAAAATCATTTGGATTAGCTATTTTGATGCTGATTGTAGTGGTTGTAAGTTAGATAGAAAAATCAATTCTGGAACATGTCATTTTTTTGGAAAGTCTCTAGTTTCATGGTGTAGTAAGAAACAAAATTCTGTTACATTATCTACTACCGAAGTTGAATACATAGCTGTTGCTAGTTGTTGTGCTCAAATTATGTCAATGAAACATACTTTACTAGAATATGGATATAAATTTAGGAATATACCTATAAAATATGACAACATAAGTGCTATTAAAATTTATAAGAATATATTTTCTCATCCATGGACAAAGCATATTGATGTAAGACATCACATTTTGAGAGATCATCACCAAAAATGTGATATGACTCTTGAGTTTATTGGAAATAAAAATTATCTTTCTGAAATTTTTAGTAATCCATTAAATTATGAGAGAATGAGTTACATCCAACATGAGTTGGGGATGATCAATTTTGAGTGAAAAACTATTGGGTGTCTCACCATTGATGAATCTCCGTTTATGTCTCACTGTTATGACTCACCATTGATGTATCACCATTAATGTCTCACCATTGATGTATCACCACTGATGGCTCACCGTTGATGACTCACCAATGAAAACTCACCTTTAGAACTCACCTTTTTGACTTACTGTTTCTCTTTAAATTGTTATTTTTATCACTTAAACTAAAAGTATCTATTTTATTTAGTTCATTTTATTCCACATTTTCAACTTAAGATTTTGAAATCCCTAAATGATAAATATTTAATCAGTCTAAAATCATTTATTACTCACTCACTCTCCCAAAACCAAACCTTTCTCTTTCGAACCTCTACTACCTTTCTCCTTGAACCGAACCTTTTGAATCCTTCACAATATCTTGAGTGAGGCATCCATCTGATAAGTCTTCTGACAAGCCTCATCCATCGAAGAAGAAAAAGGGTGAATCAAGTGCTCCTAAACCCGAACCTATTAACCTAGATCATTCTAACAGAATAGTCATACCTGAAAAGTAAGTACATTCAGAATGGATGTTGACAAGTAAGACTCTCATTTTGAGAGTGTTAGAAGAACAATGTTGGTTGGAGTGGTTCTCTAATAATACTCAGCCTCTCTATCTGGAACTAGTGCATGAGTTTTATATGTATGTCAAGTTTATTCTTGAAGGAACTGTTTTTTTTGGATTAATTAAAGAATTAATGGAAAACATATTTCTTTTTCTTTTAAATAGTGGGTTGAATGTTTGAAGGTACCTCATGAGGGTATTTTTGATGATTACCAAGGAAGTCCACCTCTTCCAAGTGATATTTTCAGTTATGAAATAGCTCTAATTGAGTTTAACAATGATGGAAACCCAATAATAACTATTAAAAAAAAATTATGGTGAATTAAAGTTGTTATTTAAGTTTATCTAACATCAGTTGTGTTCCAGGAAAGGGGGAGTTTCCTCATTAAAATATCAAGATGTTTACTTGTTGTATCTTGTGAAATAGGGACACAATATCAATTTTTGTAGATATATCATGGTCCACATCAGTGATATGATAAATCCTCATTATAAATCAACTTATCTATTTTATTTTAAGATGATTTCTACATTTTTGAAATCTAAAGGCATTGTTATTGATGGAGAAGAAACTATGATTGACTGTGATGGTTTTTTCATTACAAAAGTCATATATAAAAGGATAAAATTAATTAGAACCCCTAGAAGAGGTATTGGGTAGAGGATAATGAGAATATTTATGAGGTTTTTTTTATCTTTTTCAACACCCCACTATGTAAAAATAAATGGATGATCCTGGTCTAGGACCAGATGATCTGGAAAAATATTCTAATTCTGATAAGGAAGAACAAGTAGATGAGGCAGAGAAAGAAATAGGATATGCTATAGATGACATGAGTTATCATGATATTGTAGGATGTCCAGAAAGAGTCAACTTTGGACCTCCTAGACCTCAACAAAGGCTTCCTTCTAAAGAAACTCTCCTAAATTATGATTCTAATGAGGAGATAGAAGAATCTAGAGATAATGAGTAAGCTTGTAGAAGTGGAAGTAAATAGGAATAAAATGATGATGAGCCTAGGGAAGAAGAGGATTAAGATGAGAATAATCAAGGTGAAGTAGAAGAGAAAGAAAAAGAAGGTGGAGAGGAAGAGGACGAAAGTGGTAGTGAAGGTGATTTAAATAAAAAAGAGGAAAAATAATAAAGTAATAAATTTGGTTGTGAAACGGGTGGTGATGCTAACCCTCCTATTAAAGATCAAGGTCATGTTGTAGATCCTATAGATCATGTTGAAATTGTTTTAGCAGAAAAGGAACAATTTGTGAAATTAGAGAAGGATTTAGACTCAGTTTATGTTGTAGAATAAGATTTAGTTGTTCAAATGCAAGAACTTTTTTATGCTAGGAAGAAAGAACCTGTTGAGAGGGAAGCATCTATTGAAGGGGATAAATAGGCTTGAAGAGTTAAAGTCTCTAATCTCACACATTATGATGTTACTTTTGAGGAATAGGAAAAATACCCTTGGTATATCACTTTAGGCTTGGATTATCCTGATTCAGATGACGAGGCATCTAATCTTAAGGGGTCTATGGTTAAAGCAGTGGGTAATGCTCAAATAGTTCAGGTTGGAATAGTCTCAGCAATAGATCCTTCTCCTACTCCTATTTATACTCCTTTGGTCATACCTGTGCCTGAATACTATGTGACCTAGTATGATTTCAATGTTTTTAAATAGGAATTTTGTTCATTGGTTATAGAAATTCTCCAACCCCAACCTACTCCTATAGAAAGTATTAGTGAAATAGATGATGCTATGATTGTAGAAAGTGTTTTTCCTAGATTCAAACTCATATAGTCTCTAAAATTCAATAAGTGATGATGGAAAATAAAAAATTAAGTGATGAGTTGGTTGTAATCATTCCTATTATAAAAGATATTTCATCTAAGTATGTAGACTCCTTGGAAAAAGTTTCAAACAGTATTGAAGATACATCTTCTAAGGACGATACACCTCCTCCTCCAAATCTTGATCTGGCTATATTGATATCATTAGGAAAAGATTCTATAAATGAAGGCTCAACCTCTATTACTATTGTTTCTCAGTCTTCTAACAATGATATGATCAGATCAGTGATTAGAGAAGAACTCCAGTATTTTTTTGGTAGCTCAGATTAGGAGAGCCTAAGCAAAATAAAACAAAACAGTGAAAATATACATGATATGGTAAGGTTTTACCTAAAAGGGGATACTTCTACTCAAGAATAAATCACTAAGAAATTAGATTTATATTTTAAAAATATTTATACCAAACCTCATCTAGATAGTCACTTTAAGTACTTGGTTGAAAATATGAGGATCCCTCCTATTACCCACGTGTTTAAAGAATATGTGAAATAGCTCAAGGAGATTACACCTGAATTTCAGATGTTTATGGAAAATAATGATTATTTCAAAAAGGCTATAGAGAAAGGTGGAAAAATAATAATGGATTTTATAATCTTTTTAAAGCCTTACCTGCAACATTAGAGTAATGCTATTGTAGTACAATAGGCATTCCCTATTTGACAAATGACTGCAAATTTTCCTTTAGTCTAAATATACTGATCTTATAATCCTCAATTCAGAGCTACTATGAATTGAAATCCTTTTTCTCCTCTCCCTACAACCCTTCAACCATTTCCCATATCTGAAATAGATGCTCTATTTTCAAATAATATAAAATCAATCATGGATCCTTCATTAGATATGTCTTGATATTTGGATTGATTTTTGATAGGGATTTATTTTTGGGATTTTCACATTTAATGTAATCTCTTTTTATCATGAAATGAAATATCCCTTTTCCTATATTATATGGTCTTTATCTTTTTTTTTGAAAATCACAAAAAGGGGAGAAATATGAGACAATATTTAATTGGTATTTAATTTTACTTGAGTATGTCTCTCTTATGATCTACAAAATATTGAGGTAGTGATAACTTGGGGGGATGCACCCGTAAGGGTCTCTACGGCGATTAGGGTTTCCATCCGCTGCTGCCTTCTTCCCCCGACGACTACTCTTTCCTTGGATCTCAACTCGGTGTGGTCACGGTGTGGCTTACCTTAGCTTGTGCGGACTAGTCATCATCCTCAGCTGTTTTCATCGTTGCTCGACCTCTTCAGTTTCGGAGGCACGATGATGCCCCAGGGTGCGGGATCTATGTTGCGTTTTGGGGTTTCCGTCGTGTTCGGTGTCGGGTGCTTGTGATTTGGGTAGATCTGGCCATTGGGTGCAATTTTGAAGGTGGAGACGGGTTTTTCTTCATCGTTTTGTTGTTTCTGTGGGCTTTGGTGATGATGTTGGTCAGGTGGTGATGGGTCCAGCTTTGCTCCTGAAGGTTTTGCTCTCTAAATTAGTGATTTCATTCAGGTATGAGGCTCTATTTTTGTGTTACTTGCTGCGTCGGTATGTATGGAGACACGCTAGGTCCTCTTCAGGTGGATTCGATTCTTCCAGATGATTTGCGGCTGTAATTTTTGTTGTGCGGTGGTGATGATGATATGTTTGTGGTTTTGTTTCTGCTGGATTGTTTTCTTGGTGGTTCCGATGTGCGGAATCGTGGAGACAATTCCCATTTCGTTCATCATTCTGGTTATGGTGTTTGATATTGCGGAGTCGATGTTGGTGGTTGATTCTCACCGGTGCTGTTGGTTTTGTGGCGGTGATGATGTATGGTGGTGTTCTGCGGAGGAGGTTCCGGCAATGATGCTTCTGATGGTCTCGCTGGCGACCTGAAGTGTTGGTTGTGCGTGATGAACATTGATGGAGAGGTAGTGATGGGTTCAAGGCTCGAGGTGTGGCGCATGGCGGTTGATGGACAGTGGTTTGGTTTGATTTTGAAATTTGAAATCTGGACTCATTTAATGCCATGATTTGTGATGATAAAAAGGGAGAGATTATTGGACTCATTTACTTTTAATTCTCACTAATAATGCTTAATTAATATACATCATTTTACATTTTTTTAATTATTTTTACTTATCATCTTAACCTATTATTTTAGTGTTTCATATTGTAAGATAGATTGACAGAATATTTTACTAAGAATGAGTCACCGTTAGGGTGGACTCTCTGTCACCATTCAAGCTGACGTACCATTAGACTGGAATTTCCGTTGGCAAGAAAAAATGGATAATTATGATCTACTATTGGTATTTACCTACCGATAATATGTCTCACTATCAACTATCTTACCAATAGCTCAACTCTCAACTTTCACAAAGGATGATACACCGTCGAAGCGAGTCACCGTCATACTCAAAATCTTCTCAAAATTTTTACAAAGGATAAGACACTGTTACATTGAGATACCGATATCTAGGTCACTATTGTATCAACTTATCAATATAATGACTTACCGATGGCATGATTCACCATCAATTCGACCTACCATCAAGTTGATCTACCGTAATAAAACCTATTGTTACTGAGTCACCACTACTTGACTCAACGTTCTTAGTTGTAGAATGCTCCATGTTTGAGACACTAGTTCTAAGACACCACTATCTGACCTACCATTCCTGATACACTATCAACTATTAGTTTGTCTTTGAAATTCAAATTTATTCTAACTATAATATTTTTGAAACTTGGTTGTATTATTTAGTTTAATAAATTTGTCTGTCTTTTTTAGACAACATTAATATTGATATTAGATACCAGTAGGAGGTATGAGGTACTAAAAAACATGCTTCTTTTTAGCTACAGTTTATAAAGGGACTATTTGATCAAAAATCTATGCGAAGTGTCAAGCTTCTCTTGCACCAGATAAAAACTTGAGAACTAGAAACTATAGAAACATGAAGATACTACTGAGAGCTTAAATATAATAACATCTTCCTTCAACAAACAAAAGAAAGGAGAAGTATTACTCAATCAAACTACTACCTCACTGAAAATGGGAGACATAATATCTCACAACACTTTGTTTTGCTGTATATTTTTGGAAGTCGACTCGAGCTGCATATCAACACAACTTCAAGGAGTCACAAGCTGCATTTACAATCCCAAAAAGACTTATAAAATCTATTATATATATGTTTTCCCTACCTATGTATTATTTTCATAACGATCAGTGTGGGTCTGTCTGTTTTATAAACACACATTGACTCTTGTGCAAAAATGGAATATACACTATGTAATGACCCAAACTTTTGAATAATATTTTTTTCTCTCAAAAATGTATGTTTTACTATGTCATAATAAATAAAAATATACAAGTATAAATGAAATTAGACCATTGAGTTTTGAACATTATATGACCATTGGTTAATATGACCATTTGAAATAATAATAATTTTTCACATTATAATTATTGATTATAAATAGAAATGATACTGGTTAATTAATGAGAAAGGAAGAGTCAATGACCTCATCCAATAGAATTGATCCGTATAAAGACCATGTTTTGAAGCTTGGGAAGGAGGTAGTATTACTGGGGTTTGGTCTTGACCAATACCAATCCAAGAACTAACATGTTAAGCTTGAACGAAATCACATATAGTAGAAGTTCAAGTTAGTGGAGATTACCACTTGGGTGATGCTATCCGAGACGCCCCAAGAGTCCGTCACCATTGAAAACTTTACCCTTAGGTAATATGTAGGTGTTTTAAGGGGTTAGGCGTCAAGTCCCTAGTTATTTAAAATGTAATCCATTTATTTAAATAAATTTTTTATTTCATCATTTATGTTTAAGAATAGTTTTGCTTAAAAAATTGAGATAGAATTTGGTAAATTGAATTTTTGGGTAAAAATTGTACTTTTTAGAGAGATATAAATTATTACATTAAAATAAGGTTTTATTAATAATGTTTATTATAATTAAACGGTGTCAGAAAAACACTCCTGTTTAATTAAAAATAATAAAATAATGTTCTTTTTCAAGTGTCAAAAATTTTACTATGCATCTTCTCTCCCATATTATTTTTAATAATTAAGTATTTTTAGATTTAAAAGTTAAATTTATCATATTAAGGGAATTGTTATGATAAAATGAGTTTCATTTTTGAATTCATAAGGTTGATATTAGGCACTGATGAATTTATGATATTTTTTTAAAAATATATTGTTTTTTTTTGGTGAATAGTAAAAATATAGTTATGATTTCTCATTATGTCTAATGACATAATTAATGATGTAATAATTATGGTACACTATTGAGGATTAAAATATTATATCGGGTTTCCCTAGTGGCCAATACCATGGTAATATTCCCTGGTTATGCCCATGATTTTTCAAATACCACTAATGAGGTTTCCTTGGAAATTAATAAAAAACTCCCTCATTTTTTCTATAAATACCCACCCATTAATCCATTATATTTCATTACCAATTCACTATACTTGAAGATATAATAGTATTTCCTCCCAAGGAGTCCTCACATGGTTTCCTAAATATCTCAGGGTCTCAATCTTATATGTTTTGAAGTCACACTTCATGGTAAGGGAATTCTCAACTTCTTTTTCCATTTCAAGTTCTATTTTATATGGTATGTCTTTGAAATTTCCATATCATGCTATTATTTAAATTTTATTCTATCCCTATACTATATTAAAATTATTTTGTGAATTTGTGGCCCTTTTCCCTTATATTTTCAATGTTTTATAAAACCATGTTTCATACCCGTTATGTTGTAGAATTTTCATCTCAAAATGTCTCTCTTTTTCTCAAGAAATTATTTTATTTTATTTATGTGAATTCCCAAAACTCCTTAATTTATAGGTGTATTCATCAAGACATAAAAATTATTTATTTTATTCTATAATTAACATACATAAAACCCTTATTCCCTTTCTGTGGGTTATAAATGACATAATGATCATGTTTTTTAGCACTTTTTTAAATGCCATGATTTTGATATAAAACCCTTTTCTTTTATTCTCTATTGTTTATCTATGAAATGTTTTATTATGATATATTTGTATCAAATAAAAATAGATACATATTAATGGTGCACCCTAATATCACTTTAATGCATTGGTAAAAGAAATTAATCTCTAGAGATGAAAAGTTTTACAATACCTTGGAAAATAACCTTGGTAATTTTGATGACACATTAGGGATAGACCTTGGTGATATGATTATGAAGGTCTAAATTAATTTTTTTAGCCATATTTTAAATTTACGATTCATTTTATTAATATTATGATATGAATCTTTCTCATGCCATTATGAAAATTCTTCATGTTCTTGTTGATATCTCACAAGTTCACATGTTAACTGTTTCCATTATTTTCCCTTATTAGGCCTTATTATCACCCTTTATTTTGATGTATGTCCCAGGTTATGAGATTCCATAGATGTACAAAGGATGAAACTTAAATAATCATTTCACTTGTAATAGAATAATTTTTTAGGTTTTCACGTATTATGTACCTTATTTCCAAGACACTAAAATTTAAAAGGTCCTCTGTTTGTAAAATGATATGTAATTTTATGTGATAAAAAGGAGGGATTCCATAGTTGGTATCAAAGGATAGTTTAGTTAATTTTTGAAATTAGGGTTTTTAAACTTCAAGAATAACCCTATAAAAAAGTTTAAATATTGAAAAACTTACTGGTATTTTGGTGAAATATTAAGTATGTGGTTTCCGAGAAAATAAGTCCCTTTACGGATTAGAACAAGTTGATGTGGATCTAGAATAGATGTATCTTGGGGTAAAACCCAACAAAACCACTTAGAGATGGACTCAAATGAGAAATAGTGCATGAAAATGAGCCCTGCTGTACTCCTAGTTTGACACTCATAGAGGATATGTTTGGTAAATCACAAGATTTTTTAAACCATTATGAAGGATTTGTATTAAATTTAATTGTTGTTAAAGAATGATTTATTTAAGAATAATGTTTTAAGACATGAAATTCCTTTAGAATTATAATATTATTAAATGAAACATGTTTCTCACTAAGATTCTCTTATTTTAGAAAATAGTGGGAAAGAGGAGGAACCATGTAAATGGTGAGCACAATAGACCATGAGATGACAACCCTCTGATGGAAGCTAGAATAGAGACCTTTTTGAGAATGATGAATCAACTAACTCAAGTTATGGGAAATAACTTGAATCAAGATGAGATACCAGTTTCACCACAAAGGGAAAAAATTTCCATTGAGTCCTTTATGTGTCAATGAACACCAAAGTTTAGTGTATCTATCGACCCATTTATTGATAAATAGTCCATAATATAAATTGAAAATATATTTTATATACTTCGTTGTTCCGAACAAGAGAAATTCACTCTGGTTGTGTACCGTTTAGAGGGATAAGATGATCAGTGGTGGGAACTGATTAAAAACATAAGGCCAGGAGGGGAAATTGATTATATGGAGTGGGAAGAGTTTAGGGTAATATTATTTAATAAGTATTTCCCTCATTTTATGAGAACAAAAATAGAGAAGAAATTTCTCGAGCTGAAGGAGAAGGAGAATGAATCTACAGGATGCTATGAGATGAACATAAAAAGGCTTTCACGTTACACCTCTAGCTTTCTCATGGATCCTAATGGGAAGGTTGATAGATTCTTTAGTGTACTAAGACCTCATTTACGGAATAATATAGCCAGTTGAGACTATAACAACTATGATGAAATCATACAGAGTGTTATGAAGGTCGAACTGGATTTCGGTGAGATATAGTGGTCTCACAAATCAAATGAGAAGAAGAGATCTCTAGAGCCAAAACTGGGGAGGAGGTTTTATCAAGGAAGAGGAGGAAAGAAATTGAAAGCTTACACATGCTGTAAAAGTGGGAAGAATCATTTAAATAACTTTCTGATTAGGAGTGGTAAATTCTACAAGTGTGGAAGAGATGACAATATCACTCAAAACTATCACAGTGAGGCGAAGCCTCAACTTCTCAGCACTAAAGACAATGGGAAGATGGTTTAGACCTTCCTTAAGTCCAACGCTTCAAGTGTGGATATCTAGGGTACTTTTCCAATCACTATCCATATTCGAGGGCAATGGAGGGTAATCAACATCAACCTTAGCATTGGCCAGTGGAGCAAGGTCTTGAATTTTCTATTATGACAGCTGAAGTTGAAGCACCAAATGATATTGTGGTGGGTACTATTTTTGCTCTCTCAAATCTAGAAAGAACTTTGTTTGATTATGGTTATATGGATTCCTTTATTTCCTCCATGTTTTAAAGAATTTAGAGTCAACCACTGAATTTCTAAAAGTAAAGTTATCAGTCATGACTCTCAGTGGGATTATCCAAACATCAATAGTGTTTAAAAACTCTAGTATTTACTATGGTGAGAATAATATCATTGCAAATCTAGTAGTCATTACCATTTTTTAATTTAACATTATACTATTAATGTAATGGATCTTGAATTATAATGCTAAAATCAACTATAAAATCATGGAAATCTCAATATTCTTGAATGTAAAACCTACAGTCATTTTTAATGGGGAGATATCTCGACCTGATATTTATTGAGAAGCACTACCTATAGCCTTTTTTATGGAGTTGATCAGTGAATAATAAGAAGTAGTAAATGAGAGTATAGGGATAGAGAATTTACCTATCATCCAGGAATACATTGACATATTTCCTGAGGATTTACCTAGACCTCCCCTAGAAGGGGAGGTAGAGTTCTCCATTGAACTCATACCTAGTTCCAATTCGATTTCAAAAACCCCATATAGAATGGAGAATGTGGAGTTGGAGTAATTAAAGAAGAAAATCCAAAATCTTTTGGAGAAGGGATTTATCTAGACAAGTGCGTCTACTTAGGGAGCACATATTCTCTTTGTGAAGAAGATGGATGGGTCTATGCAGTTATGCATTGATTATAGAGAACTGAATGAGATCACAGTAAAGAACAAGTACCCTCTTCTAATAATTGATGATTTATTTGACCATCTTCATGGGGATCGATTATTTTCCAAGATTGATCTTCGATCTGGTTATCTTGGATTGAGGATGAAGAAATAATATATTCCAAATAACAAATTCTGATCAAGATATGAGCATTATGAGTTTGTTGTTATTACCTTCGGCTTGACTAATGTCTCTGTTATTTTTATGGATTTGATGAATCATGTATTTAAGGACTACCTTGATAACTTCCTTGCAACTTTTATTGAAGATATTCTAATATATTCAAAAAATTTGGAGGAGCATGAGGATCATATAAGGGTTATATTTGAAACTTTGAGTAATGAGAGGTTATTTGAAATGTTTATCAAGTGTGAGTTTTGGTTACAAGAAGTTTCTTTCTTGGGGAACATTATTACCAATGAAGAATCTAAGTTGATCCTACCAAGGCAAGGGTTGTAGAAGAGTGGCCACAACCTACAACAATAACTAAGGTTCATAGTTTTTTTGGTCTAACACGATATTATATGAGGTTTGTGAGAAATAATTCATGACTTTCTAATCCACTAACCAAGTTAGCTCGAAAGGGGGTTAAGTTCTTCTGGACAAAAGAGTGTGTGGAATGTTTCCAAGATCTAAAGAATATATTGGTTACTTCACCTATGTTAAGTCTACCCTCTATTATAGAAGGATTCATTATTTTTAGTGATTAATCTCTAAAAGGGATTGAGTGTGTCATCATATAAAATGAAAAGGTGATTTCTTATGAATCTCGATAGCTAAAGCCCCATTAGAAAAATTATCCTACACATGATATGGAGCCGGCTAAGGTTTTTTTCTCTTATGATATGGAGGCACTATCTTTATGGGTAGAAGTGTGATTATACACATACGATCAAATTTTAAAGTATATTTTCACACAAAAGTAATTGAACATGAGATATATGAGATGGTTGTAACTTCTTAAAGACTATGATTGTTCAATTAATTATCACACTATAAGAGAAAACAAAGTCACTGAGGTATTAAATAGGAAAGACCGTGTTGTTCTATCAATGATGAGGATTCAAGGTGATCCTATAATCAAAGACTTAGTAAAACTGGAGATGGGAATTTTAAGAGAAGGGATATCATCAACCTTATCCCAAATTATTTCTCAATCGACATTACTAGATAAGATAAATAAATATAAAAAAGAAGATCATTTATTATAGAATAAGTTTTAGGATTTGATGGATGTGAATTTTCCTGAGTTCAATATTGATCAAGAAGGTGTACTGAAATTTCATACAAGACTATATGTTTTATCTATTCTGGAAATAAAGGAAGAGATGGTGGAAGAAGCTCGTATATCTACATTATCTATACATCTTGGAAGAAATTAAATGTATACAGACCGTCGTGATCATTATTGGTGGGAAAACATGAAAAGGGATATTTCTAACTACACTACAATATGCCTTGTGGGTCAACAAGTGAAGGTAGAGAGACAACTTCCTAAATGGGTATTACAACCACTACGCATACTAGCATGGAAGTAGGACAATATCACTATGGACTTTTTCATTGGTCTCCCAAGAACTTCAAAAACAAGAAATGCAATAGGGGTTATAGTGGACCATCTCACCAAGACTGACCATTTTTTATCCATTCGGGAATATTTCTATCTTGACCAACTTTCAAAGATTTATGTGAAGAAAGTGGTGAGCCTGCATGGGGTAACACTTTCTATCATATCTAATCATGATTCAATGTTCACATCAAAATTATGGAGAATTATTAAACTTGTTGTAAGTACAAAATTGAATTTCAGTATAGCCTATCATCCCAAAACTGATGGCCAATCTGAAAAGACTATTCAGACCCTCAAGGGAATGATAAGAACATGGTTAATAGAATTTAATGGTGGATGGGATCAACATCTCCCATTAGTTAGGTTCTCATATAGCAATAGATTCTATTTGAGCATTAAAATGGAACCCTATGAAGCTCTATATGGAAAGTGATGTATAACTTCTACTTGTTGGGATGAAGCTACTAAGAGAAAGCTTCATGGGCATGATCTTGTGAAAGAGAGGACAAAAAAGGTTCATTCCTTTAAACAACATATAAAGGCTACTTAGAGTCAGCAGAAGAGTTATGTCGACAATCATTGAAGGAAATTTTAGTTTCATGTTGGTGACAAAGTCTTCCTTATAATATCGTATTGGACAGAGTCATGAGGTTTGGGAAGAATGTGAAGCTTAGCCCTAGGTACATTTTACCCTATGAAATCCTTGATTATGTTGGAGAAGTGTCCTATCATATTATACTTACTCCTAATCTAGTACAAGTTCATGATGTTTTCGATGTATCTCTCTTGAGTAAGTACATACCAGACTCTTCACATGTATTAAATCCGGAGGTGGTACAGCTAGAACATGACCTCTCTTATGAGGAGCAGTATGAGGAGCAGCTGGTGGATATCTTGGATCATAGAGACAAGGTTCTACACAAAAAGACTACCCACATTGTTAAAGTGTTGTGGAGGAACAAAAAATATGAAGAATCCATATGGGAACTAGAAGAGACTTTGAGGTAAAATTACCCACACCTTTTCTCTCTTGAGGATACAAGTTGAAATTTCAGGGACAAAATTTCTTAAGGGGGGAAGAATGTAATGATCCAAACTTTTGAATAATATATTGTTTCCTAAAAATGTATGTTTTAATGTGTAGTAATCAATAAAAATATGTAATTATAAATGAAATGTGACCATCGGGTTTTGACCATTATATGACCACTGGTTAATATGACCATTGGAAACAATAATAATTTTTAATGTTATAATTATTGATTATAAATATAAATGACAATAGTTAATCAATGCCAAAAGAAGAGTCAATGACCTCATATAGTAGAATAAATATGTAAGAAACCCATTTTTCAAATCTTGGGAAGGAGGTAGCATAAATGGGATTATATATTGACCAATACCAAGTTGAGCTTCAACATGTTAAGCTTCAAAAAAATCACCTATGAGAGAAGTTCATGTTTGTAGATATTACCACTCAGGGGATGTAATCCGAGCCTCCCAAAGAGTGCATCACAATCACACAACTTACCCTTAGGTCATATGCGGGTGTTTTAAGGGTTTATGTTCCAAGAAACAAGTCACTTAAAATGTAATAACTTTGTTGAAATAAATTTTCTATTTCATCATGTCCGTTTTAAGAATAGTTTTGCTTATAAAATTGGGATGAAATTTGATAAATTGATTTTTCGGGTAAACATTGTACTTTTTAGAGAGATATAAATTATTATATTAAACTAATGTTTTATTAATAATGTTTATTATTATTAAATATTTGTATAAAAAAATTATTTTTAATTACAAAGGATAAAATAATTTTACTCTTTTTCAAGTGTCAAAAATTTTACTATGCATTTTTTGTCCGCTATTATTTTTAATAATTAAGAATTTTTAAATTTAGAAGTTAAATTTATAATATTTATATAATTATTATGATAAAATTAATGTCATTTTTAATTCATAAGTTCAATATTAGGCTAAGCTAAATTTATGAGATTTGTTTTAAAATATTTTGTTTTTTAGTGAATAGAAAAAATACAGTTCTGAGTTTTCGGTATGTCTAATAAAATCATTAATGATGTAATAATTATTTTAGAATATTGATGATTAAAATATGATATTATGCGTTCCATGTATCCAATAACATGGGAAAATACCATGGTAAAGACCATGTTTTTGAAAATACACTAATGAGGTGTCCTCAGAAATTAATAAAATACTCCGTCACTTTTGCTATAAATACCTACCCATTCTTATGTTATATTTCATTATAAATTTACTATACTATATTATATAATATTATTTTCTCCCAAGGAGTGATAAAAAGGTGTCATCAAGCCCCAAAGGTTATGATCTTATAGTTTTAGAAGTTACTCTTCAAGGTAAGGGAATTCTCAACTTCTCTTTTCCTTTCAATTTCTCTTTTATGTGGTATGTCATTAAAATTTCAATACCATGTTCTTATTTACATTTTATTCTGTACCTATTCTGTATTATGAGTCTTTTAGTAATTTATGACTCTTTTAACCTCTCTTTTCAATGTTTTATAAAACCATGTTTCATACCTGTTATGCTGTAGAATTCTCGTCTCAAAATATTTCTATTTTTCTCAAGAGATTCTTTTAATTTATTTATGTGAATACTTAAACATATTTCATTTATAGGGGTATTAATAAATACATAAAAAATATTTATTTTATTCTGTAATTGATATACATAAAACCCTCATTCCCTTTTTGTGGGTTATAAATGACATAATGATCATGTTTTTAAGCACTATTTAAAACGCCATGATATTGATATGAAATCAATTTATTTTATTCTCTATGGGTTATTCATGAAATAATTGATTATGATATATGTGTATCACATGAAAATAAATACATATTAAGGGCGATCCTTGATAGTGCTTCAATGCATTGGGTAAAGAAATTAATCTCTAGAGATGACAAGTTTTACAATACCTTGGCGAATAACCTTGGAAATATTTATGGCACATTGGAGATGGACCTTGGTAATATGATTATGAATGTCTAAATTAAATGTTTTAGCCACATTTTCAAGTTATTATTCAGTTTAATATTGTTATGATATGCTTCTTTCTCATTACTTTATGAAAATTCATCATGTTCTTATTGATATCTCTCAAGTTTACATGTAAATTATTTCCCTTGTTTTCCCTTACTAGGCCTTATGATCACCCTTTTTTTATGTATGTCCCTTAGTTATGATATTAAATAGATATTTATAGGATGAAAATTTAATATTATTTTCACTTATAATATTATAATGTTTTATTTTTTCATGTATTATGTACCTTAATTCCAAGACACTGAACATTAAAAGATCCCCTTTTTGTAAAATGCTATGTAATGTTACGTGATAAAAAGGTGGGATGCCATAGACTGATTTCTTCACAAACCTTATTTTTAAAACATAAACTCCCATGGATAATAGTATAAGTGGTCCCTGCGTGGCCTATGTTTTTTCACTCCAATGAAAATAGTGGAAGAGGTCTTGTTGACATGGACAATGTGTATGCTATTTTTACCCCGATCAAGGGTGTGGATCCTTGTTTATTTATATAAATTAATTAGTGGAAGGTGATCACCAAGTGGAGAGGAATAATTCCCATCTTGAGACTGAACCTCTTATTTTTAAATTCCACTGTGTTCTCTTATGTTTAGTTTTCTCTGCATGAATTTATTTAAATTAGAAAACTTTACTTTACTCTAATAGATAATTTTAGATAGTGTGTACATTATAATTTTATTGAGTAGATTTATTTCCAAATTTAAAATTATAATCAATATTAATTTAAATAAGAACTAATAACTCTTTCAAAAGATCAAAAGTTTTATAAATATGCTACTTTGGTTAACTGGGCCATTTTGTATTTCAAATTAGGGAACTTTTTAATAAGTGTTTTAGATAGAAATTTTTATATGAACTAAATTCACCCCCCTCTTGAGTGTCCTACTCCGACCAACATTTCACTTTCCATTTTATCGGGCCTGGCATAAGAAAATCTATAAAAACTTGGAGGAAAAGGCATGGTGTTATCTATAAATCCTAGTTGGGTCTAAAAAAGTGTTCCATAACCAATTCTATAAAAGTTAAACCAATTATGATTTCATTTATAAAATTAAATAGGACATCGAAAATATTTAACATATTTTAAACCAAAGCATAATTCTAGATGAAGATGGATGAAAGATATATCAAAAATGGATTAAGTGAATATTTAATATAAAGCACTTATATAAATAAATTTATATAAATAAAATAGTTCAATAATCAATGTAATTTATATTCAAGTAAACAAATCATATAACCATGTACAAAATACCTATGGTATGTTAGTTCAAGTAATAGTATCCTTAGATTTATCAATAATGATATTGGATCAAGATATGTTTTCACTCTTCAATCAATATATACCCCAGTCGGTTAACCCTTATGGGTTACCTACACCCCAAATATAAACCCTTTCAGGAGGTTATGCCATAATTATTTAGTTCAAGTTTTCTTCATTAATCCATTACTAGGTATTCACGGTTTGGAATGCTTTTCCCAGTTACCACTAACTACCTAAGATAACATGTGCCTCAAATAGTCAATCAATCAAACATAGAAAAATTAAACATTTTGAATCAATTCAAATTAAAATTGACTTGTTTCAATTTTCAATGTAATATTCTCATTTCAAAATCAAAAAAATATTTTTTCATAAATTCATTCCATTTTAGATAATCTTACAATTTAATCCGTATTTCAAAAGGTTTAACATCAAATACATTTCAAAATCAAGCAATCATTTTCCCCAAAATCCGCCCACATTTCAATTCCATTAAAATTTAGGTTTTTCATCAGTTGTATACCAATTTCAAATAAAGCATAAAATCTTTTCAAATTAAGGTTTTTAAATCGATTAAAAACTCATTTCAATTCCATCAATAAATTTAAGGTTTCAATAATAGGAAAAGTATTATGAAACCACCTACCTTTAAATCAGTAGATCACTATGCACAACACCCATAATAAGGAACACCAATAGAGAAATAAGGAAAGAGATATAAATAAACACAACATAGAATCAAGATACATCAAAATGTAGATTAGTTCCATCAACAACTTGATAACCCATCAGTCTATAAATATGATGGAAAGAGAAATTAGAAGAAACCACATGAGAGAAGATCAAACACAATCATCAGATCTTAAATCTTCCATGAAATGGGATTCTAGGAGCCAAAATCACTTATTGGGAGCCTTAAAGGGATAAAGACTCATGTTAGGTTTGAAATAGGGTGATTAAGAGTAAAAAAAATAGTTTTATAATTTTAATAGAATTACTAGGGGAATTAAAACACGCATGTTTTGTGTGATGTCTATGACCACACTTTTAAAAAAATTGTGAACCCAAACCAAGAACCACTACTATTGGGGTGCACGATTCCTACTAGAAGGTCACATTATTTAAAAAAACACACTTAAACTATGAAAAAAGTCACTTTTTAAGGTAGCATGGTTTGGGGGACCTAGTCTCATGGTCCAGAAAAATCATGAACCTCATTCTAGTGGTTCTCAATAGGGCACACAATTTTCTAGTCCAGAACACATGGTTTTCAATAACCATGAACCAACCATGTAAAGACCCATGGGATTATAAAATTTCACAAATTCTCCTAAAAAAAATCAATAATAAGACCCAAATATAAGGAGATAAAAACAAGGGTTAATAAATACTTGAAAAAGGAAACAAGATGTTACACACACTTTGGTGGATGTCCAGGAAATTCCTTAGGTAATAAAATAATTTATTCCAGTACATTAGGTACATACTCAATTTTGAGATCCCCTTTTCTATATATAGATTGTGTTTTTTTATTCCCCAAGAATCTCATTTAGAAGAGTTGCTGGGGGTATGTATAGACATGACTCAGATGATGGTGTGTCTTCCCTAAAGGTAATGAATTTTATACCTTCATCATGAATCATAATTTCCTTCTACTTATAGTTATTTTTTTCATCATATTTAGAAATAAAATCCATGATAAGGATTATATCAAATTGAAACATAGTTATGATGATAAATTTATAAAATAGGGCATGTTTATGTGTCAAAAATGGGAATTTCCTGACACATACTTAATGTATTGGGAATTTTATTTGGTGTTTTTATTGGAAATTACCTTCTTAATATGATAGGGAAATATCTAATTTTCTTGGAAAATATAAAATATAAAAAAGAGTGTGAGGATATAGAATCAAATAAAGATTTAGATAAATTTGAGGCTATAATTAAATTACATAACACCACATCATTGGTATCTTCCACCTCAGTTATGGTGATCACATAAGCTTGACCTTCTCCCCTTGGACTCTTCTATGGTTGATTCCATAAAAACTTGGGAAATTTTTGTGAATAATGTCCCATTTATTTTTAGTTAAAAAACTCTATATAATTTATGTGTTTCTTCCTATTTCATTTATTATCTAAATGATTCTTTTCACCATACTTGTAGTAAACTCCCATTTCCTTTAAACATTTCCCAGGATGCTTCCTCATACAAATTTCACATGATGGAAATTAATTCACTTTCTTCTTATTATTTGACACATTATCTTTGTATTTGTGTTTAGATGACTTATTCTTCTCTCAATTCCCTTAAATATATGGCATTTATAAAATTCCTTCTCTGTTTTGATGGTACATAAAACTATTTCATCATACAATGTAAAATTTTAAGAAACCAGTTCCCTTTAGTGAATAGGTTTGATCCATTTAAATAAATGGTTATTATTGTATTTCATACTATGTATGTAATCTATATCATACATGGATAATCTTATAAAGGTTTCATCATAATCCATAATACCTTTTTCTTCCTTTTTCTTTAAGCTAATGAACTTTCTCTTAATTTTAGTTCACTGCTCATAAGGGAAGTATTTATTGAATAATTTTTCTTTAAAATATCTCAATTCCAAGTGTTCTATTTATTATTACTCCTTAATATTATAGATTAAATAATACTATTGATCAACATTTCCGTTAGGAAAATATACAAAAATCGTAAACTTTTTCTTTTCATTATGTTCTTAGTCTAAAAATATATTTTCAAGGGAATTATTCCATTTCTCAGGAACCACAATATTAATAGTCCCAATAAATTATGGGGGATTATATCACATGAATAAATCCAAAATAATAGAATAATGCTATGGAAAAAAGTATTATATATTTAGGAATGTTTATTCATTATAACCTGAGTAAGATACCCTAAAATAACCACGACTTTCTTAGTTCCAAAACCAACTATACTGGTTTTCTCAGTAGATAAATTTCTACATTGACCAAGAGTGTTTCCATTATTTCTTCCAAGAACTATTTATAAATAATGGAATATACTAAATTGGTTCACAACATTATGAATTTTATATCATAATGTATAATTCTAAATCTAGTGTAATACTTAACATAAATATTAAATCTCAGAACAATAATCTTGGTCTTTTTCAGAACATTTTTATTTTCAATTCCTTTATAATGGTTTGTAAAGAAATTGAAAATTATATTAATAATATTCACAGTAGTGTCAAAACAGGTGTGCAGTATGACCTATTTTTAAGAACTGGGTGAAGATCGAGTCAAATCCCAATATTCACTTTTAAAATTTCTTACCCATAGGTACAACTATTCCCAAACCACATCCACTTATAGTATCCAAAAATGGATTTATTTCTAGGAAAAACCATATAATCTATTCTTTACCAAAAATTTAGGGCGTTCATAAAATCAATGTTTTACATAGGGTTATGTTATCTAATCTATTACTTTCTTGATCTAGTTCCAAAGGTTTATAGTAAACTTCTATTAATACCATTGTAACAAACCAAACTCTAGCAACTTAGAGATGGAGGTTATTTTGTTATATCAGAATAGTTATAAGGTGTAAAATCTTGAAGGACATATAAGTTTAGTAGTTTTAGAGAACTAGATACATGCATAATACCCATTTTATATTGGGAATATATTAAGAAACATAACAGGATAAAATAATAAATATCCTTAAAACTCATTCAAAAGATTTATCTTCATATCCTGGGGAAAGGGAAAAAATAATGGTGAGCTCAAATGTTCAATAAGGGATATGTTGAGTGGAATATATCATGAATAAAGAATGTATAATAAATATGGAAAAGTATATAACTAAACACACATTCTATTCAATCAATAAATTTTCTATCATGATTAGATAAGGTATAATAAATATGATAAAGTAAATAAATAAAAACCCATTCCACTTAATCAACAACCTGAGCAAAAAAATGCATCCATGGATAATATAAATAAAATAATTTCATGGATAATAACAACTAAAATATCAATAAAGGAAATTATTATTATACTTCATTATCTAAAAGATCATGATATTTGTTCTGTTAAGAACTTACACTAGGATAGTTTAAAACTATGGGTACACCCATTTAATTTGGCCAACCTATTTATCTCATGAGACCTGTATATGAATTGAGGGGCTTTATAATTATAGGCCCCACCCATTTCTACATTTATAAAGAATAACTCATATATCTAATGATCAATTTAATTCATGAATCATATTCCTTATTAACAAATATCCATACTGAGTAAAGGAGAAATATTTATCAATATTTCCCTAGTTAATCAAATAATATTCAAAGTTAACATTTTATATAAAAATGGTATGCTGTTTAGAAAATAATCATATCCATGATATAAATTCTGTGGATATTTTATGGAAATTTAATGTCTGTTGAAAAATTATCATAAAAACATTTTTGTATCAATATAAAGTTAACAATCACAAGATTAATAAATAAATGATTGGTGACCAATGGTTTATAAAGAATATAGGTTTTACAATAAAATCATGTCCTTTGGAAGAATAAAGGAATTGAAGTGAAATATTAATTTAGGATTTCATAAAAGTGTTTTATTTGTAAAAACATTGAAAACATGATGAAGAAGATCCATTTTTTAAAATAGTTATAATGGTGGGGAAGTCTGTTATTATCATATATGTTAAAAAACATTCATTTTGAATTTTTATAGAATAATTTCATTTAAAAAAGTATAAATATTAATTTAAATTTTTTTCAAAATTCAAGGATAACTTAAATATCCTTGATAAATTATTTGATTAAATAAAATTATTTTTTTTTTAAAATAATTTTAAAAAACATGGACATTGAAGAAAAACATATCTGATTTAAAGGGAAATAAAATTGGTTTTTCATTTAAACTTTTATTTACTTGATTCAAGTACCAAAGAGAGGAAAATATGGAATAACATATGGTGAATTCTTATATATATAGTGCATAAGAAAATTATTGTGTCTTATTAAGGATAAATTATAAGATTCATTCAATTAAAGTAAAATAAATCCCAAAAGAAAGTGATATTGTAAAAAAGATTCTAACCACTTTGGTAAAATTAGAATTTTAACCCCTTTAATAAATAAAAATCAATTTAAACATTAACCATCAGGAATAAATAGTTATTCATGATGAATACATCAAATAGGTAATATATAGACCACAAAAAATGAATAGTTTCATATAAAAAATATGTCTCAATGCAATGGTAATTGAGATGAAATCCATTACCTCATGCTTCCCTGTAGTTGATAATGGATTAAAATTGTATATAATAGTTTTAAGAATTCAAATTTTTTATACCTAAACAATATTAATGTTTATAATATCGTATATTAACCTCTAAAAACATTTTATCGCCCGTTCATTAATAATATTTTATTATTACTATTGTTTCACTTGTTAATTTCCATGTTTTATCATATGAGTGTTGTCCTACAATTGTAGTTCCTATGAATAGGATATAAATATATCATATCTATAATAATATTAATCTCAAAATTATCAAAATTACTCATTAAATATACTTTTTATGACCATTATTTTAGGTTGTACATGTAAAATGAATCAAATCACTTCATGGAGATGGTTGGTCGTACATACACACTTGAGACATTATGATTACCTTAATGGGTGAAATATATAGTAATTTGATGAAATTTTAATTTTAAAGAATTAATTTCATGTAATATGTATCATATATATTCATTATTTTCATCTTTATGAACATCGATGTGAGTTGGTGATAGAAAAAAATTACATCAGTTCGTGAGGTTGTAGTCCACCGTACACACGACCATTGGCTTTGTTTCTCATTTTTTTGAGAAGAATAAGGATAAATATTATGCCATAAATTTAATAAAATATAATTATGTGTCATATTACTATTTTTTTTATTTTAAGTTTCAAGATATAATTAAACATGGTAAAATAATAAAAAAAATGAAGGCGCATCATTAAGAAAATTAACTTCTCTTAGAGAAACCTCCATCAGATATCTTCTTAAGGACCGTAGGTTTGGTATTTTGGGATGACCACAATATATATGATTTTTATAAGGATGTTGGGGAGATATTTTTTCAGGTGTTTTTCTAGCCAAATTTTACGATTTTTGTGATGTTTTGAGGAGAGGTGGTGCCTTTTATAATTAAGGAGGAGTGACATTTTTGTAAATACCCAAATCTATTCAATAATGGGAAGTCACTCTATAATAAAGTTACTAAAAAATTAATAAATAATGTATTGGATGGAGGTTAAGGTTGATCCAAATCTCCAACATATAAAAATACACATTTCTGAAACATGTTATTCCCTTATCCTCTTAGTTTACTTACTTTTACCATTTGAGTTTTCCCCATGGTAACTACTGTTTTTACCCCAGGTAAATTATCCTTTAAACATAAAAATAAAATGAGACATGATAGATAATTTTCACACAATTCTTATATATTTTATATCGTATTTATCAACTAAAAGTTTAATATATGTGTAAAATTAATTTTAACTTAAGCGCATGTAATGCACAAAACCTCATTTTAACCTTATCTGCATTAATTAATTTTTACTATTTTTACTAATCATTATGAAAAATATTAAATTGAAATTATTAACTAATATTAATTATAATTATTCCAAATATGGATCGAATTTTATTAAATTTAATTAACATAAGTTATATAATTTATTTTGAAAAACATACCCATAAATTGTGTCGAAATATGATTTTTCAAGAAACACATTTTTCAAGTATAAGATGATCATATATTAACAATATGAATTGTATTCATAATTAGATGTATTTAAATTAATATATGTAGATATATAATATTTAATTTTTATTAAAATCTTTCAACATTAAATATTATATCAATTAATTAAAATGGATAGACATTATTCCTTTAAAAACCGTTTTCTAAAAAAAAACCATTTTTATTAAAAATGACCCTTTATCATTCAAATGATCTTATATTTATTTCTATAAAATTAATAATTAATAATTTTTTTGATAGATATATTATTTTTTATTATTATGAATGAAATGGTGAACAATTATATACTATTTTTTCGATTATTCATAAAAGTTTATTTCTAAAGGAAAATTTCAAAAATTTATTCTAGGATTTTTTTGACCAAGAAAATTAAAAATTAATATTCATCCTATAAAATTGGATATTTTTTCATAAAATATTAAAATTTTCATTTCATTATAATTTTTTTAAAAATAATGCTCACTTTCTATAATTGATGCTAGGGTGTTACAAAAATGAACATATTGAAATTTAAAAGGCATGAAAAAAGTAAAATGAAGTACTCAAAAAATGAGTGAAAGGTTAAACATCAGATCCTCCATTTTCCAAAAGACCAATGAAAAGGAATTTGGATTCTCATTTTTTGAAATTCATGGAGTTGTTCAAGAAGCTTCACATAAATATTGGATTTTTAGATTTTATTACACAAATGATCCACTCTACTAGATTTATCCAAGAGATTATATCAAAAATAAGAGAACTAGATGATGTAGGAAATGTCATAATGCATGAGGAATGTTTGACAATCATTCCCAGATCCAAACCATCTAAATTAAGATTACCTGTAAGTTCCACAATACCTTGAAATATTGGAGGATGTCAATTTGGTAGAGATTTATGTGATCCTAAATCTAGTTCCAACCTCATCCTATCTAGAGTTCTTGAAAAATAAGGAATAAAATAATTAAAAACAACTAGGATCCCCTTTAAAATGGATAACCAATCAGTGAAGCATCCTCAAGGAATTCTAGAGGACATGTTTTTCAGGGTTGATAAACTTTATATCAATGTTGATTTAGTTTTCCTTGATATGGTATAAGATAATGACATACCAATCATTATTAAGATACCATTCTTAGAAACATGTAGATCTATTGATTATTTAAAAGTAGGAAGATTAATTTTTAGGGTTGGTTAAGATAACATAACATTTTATGTCTTTAAATATATGAAAAACCCTCTATAATTAACTATCATTTCATGGATATTATTTAAGAATAAGATGAGTTAGAAAAGTATGTGTTGAATACCAAGGATTTATATTAGGATAAGGAAGAGTTAACTGAAATAATAGAAGAAATAAAATTCATCAAAAATATATTTGAGCCTTTTTATAGAGAATAGTTCACCCCATTGACTTGATCACTTGAAAAGTCTCCAACAATTGATCTTAAACCTCTTCCAATAAACATGATATATATCTACTTGGTATATATAAACACATTTCCAATTTTCATAAACTATAATATTTTGAGTGAAAAAGAAACTAAATTTCTCAATGTCTTTTCAAAAAGGAAGAAAGTGATATGCTGAAAGATATATGATTTAAATGTTATATGTTCTACCATATTCACTCACAAAATACATATGGAAGATAATTTAAAACCTTGTATGAAACCACAATGACACTTAAAAAAGTACAATAAAATAGATATTCAAGAAATAATTCATTAAAATTCTTGATATTGGTTTAATATTTCCTATCTCTGATAGTATATGGGTTAGACCATTGAAAGTGGTACCTAAAAAGGGTGGAAATACAATGTTTGAGAATGAAAAAGGAGAATTGATACCCACTAGAATAGTGTCTGAATGAATATTTTTCAACAATTATCACAAATTAAATGATGCCACCCGAAATGATCACTTCCTAATACTCTTTATTGATCAAATCCATGAACAACTAACAAGAATAGTTTTTTATTATTTGTGGATAGATACTCAGGTTCTAATAAAATATTGGTTATAGAAGAAGATTCAAGGAAAAGAATATTCACTCATCTATATGGTACATTCACTTATCAATGGATGCCTCTTGGAATGTACAATGCACGAGTGACATTTCAATGATTTATGATGGAAATTTTCCTGACATGATGGGAGAGTTCCTTAAAATAGTCATGGATGACTTCTTTGTTTATTATATATTTTTGATGAATTTCTAGAACATTTAGATAAAGTTTTGGAAAGATGCAGAGAAAATAATCTGGCACTCAATTGGGAAAAATCATATTTGATGGTATAAATTAGGATAGTTCTAGGCCATTTAATTTCAAATAAAGTCATTGAATTTTACCCAACAAAGATTAGTATAATCTCTGAGCTAACCATGCATACTTTAGTCTATTCAATTAGAGGGGTTTCTAAGGAATTTTGGATTATATCAATGTTTCATTAAGTATATCTATATTATTTCCCACCCCCTTACGAGTATGTTATCAAAATATTTCACATTCCACTTTGGGCCTAACTGTTAAGAAGAATTTCAATTCCTAAGATAATTAATGGTTGAGGCCTTGATAATGATTTAACTAGAGTGAGAGAAACCATTTTCGTAAATACGCGATTCTAGGGACTGGTTAGTTGGTGATGCCTTGGTGTTAAGGAAATAAAATATCATTATAATGAACTATTATACTATCCACACATTGAATGAGGCTCAACACAATTACACAACAATATAAAAAGTGCTTCTTGTAGATTTCATCATAGTCAATAAATTCTGATCTTTCCTAATGTTCTCTAAAGTCACTTTGTATAGGGATCACTCTGCCAATTGGTATCTGATAACCAAGAAATATGTGAATCCCAAAACTCATTTGATAGATATTTTTTACCTTAGTAATTTTACATGGAAGTAAAGGAAAAAAAGGCATTGAGAAAGAAGTTTTTGATCATTTATCATTCCACGAACATTAACCAATTTAAATCAATATATAATTAATCAATGAAACATTTCCTGATCAACAACTCTATTCCATTTAGAAAATCAAACCTTGGTATGCCAATTTCATGAATTACTTAGCTTAAGGTGTGGTATATCCAGATTTATCAAAGAATCATAGAATGTTATTTTTGAATAAATCACATCATTACTACTTTAATGATCCATTACTTTTCAAGAACCGTGTGGATGTAACGATTATAAGATATATACCAGAAGAAGAAGAAGATTCTGTAATGAATTTGTTTCATACTATATAAGATAGATAACACTATGGAATTTATCATGAAATTCAAAAAATTACAATATGGTTTGTATTGGACTACCATGCATCAATATATTCATGAGTTTATCCTGAATTATGATAAATTGAAAAGAAATTGGGGCATACGTTTGAAGTGTGATATTCCATTGCATCATATCATGGGTGTTTAATATTTTGAAATATAGGGACTAAAATTCATGTGTTTTTTTCTAAAATAATTTGGAAAATCATTTATCCTCATTTGTGTTGTCTATATATAAAATTAGGTGGAATATGAAGCATTTTGTTGAAAATAATGCTTGAGTTGTCCTTAAATTTTTGAAGAGATTTTTTTAACTAGTTTGTAATTCCAAGGATCATCATCAATTACTTGGTTCCCATTTCAATAATGATCAATTTCAGAAGGTAATGAATCTCCATGGATGTCACCACTGCCTGAGCACCCTATACCATCTATATACCAATATCCAAGCCTTTTTTTTCAAATAGAGAGATTATGATAATTTTTGAGAAAACTGTGAGTACATCTCAAAAATATAGAGACACTAAAATTAAATATACAATTTGGGATTACAGGACTATGTAAAATACACTTATTTTATTGTCCCCATACCACTTAATCTTCCAAACCTATAACCACCCTATAGAATGAGAAGACAAAGCTTACTGGGTAGTGATGAAGCTGTATTTTGATTTAAAAAATACCTAAGAAAATAATTTTCTACATATGAATGAATTAGACAAGATGAAGATAGAAGAATATGACTACAATTTTATATATAAAGAGAAAATTCATGCCCTATATAATAAAACGATCAAAAATGGAATTTTTTAATTAGAGATAATGTTATACTCTTCAATTCCGAACATTGGGCCATAAAATAAAATTTAAAATCAAAGTGGTTAGGTATTTACTATATCACAATTATTTTTCCCCATAGTGTTTTTGAAATTTATTATGGGAATATGTCTCTATTTAAGGTTAATAATCAATACCTCAAATATTATCACAGTTTAGAAATAATAAGAGTCATTAAAGAAGTCTATATAAAATTAAAAGCTACTAGTATAAATGAAGACATTAAACTTAGTGTATAACACCCCAAGCTTCTATAATACGTTTCCTTTTGAATAATCAATAGCTTGCATTGTACGTAACTTCGAGACACTAACACACCACGACTAATCAAAGTAGCCGTTATGAATAGTAATACCCACTTTTTGAAATTTTATAAATTTTATCTCTCAAAATGGACTTCATTTTTAGATTCAGAATATTGAAATTAGCCTAGGGTAAAATTTTGGTACTTTTCAGATAACTTTTATATTTTGATGAATAGTGAAAATTACTAAATTTTAATTAAAAACAACCTTTTTAATAAAAATAATTAATAGTGATAAATTATGAATTTGAGAGGTTTTAAAGTATATTTAGAATATATTTTTACCATTTAATATAATTTTGGTCATTGGACATAATTTTTCAATTAAACCAGAGAAAAACAAGTGTCAATCTTTTGATAGTTATTATTTCTTAAAAACACGCTTTTTGTTTTGACAGCGGTAATTAATTTTAAATTAGTTTCTTCCACTTCTGTATTTTGAATTTGAAAAAATGGACTCCATATTTGGAATCAGGTTTTCCAAATTGTGTAAATAGGTAACTTTTATTTTTAGGCATTTTGTAAAATTACTTCGGTAAATATTTTATTTACCATGGTTAAAGGGTAAATCAGTTAAATAAGGGTAAAATAATAATATAATAATAATAATAAATTACCCGAAAACGTGTCTTAACCCTATTGGTTGATACATGTTCGACCATGGGCATATTTGGGTCGATTTTGGGACCCCATGGATCCACTTGTATGTGATAATGACACTTTATATTAATTAAGTTAAAGTGAATACAAAATAACATAAGCATATATCTTTTAGAAAAACAATTTTTACATAGGGTTATATATATTATATTTTAGACTATAAATATTCATTAGAAATAAAAAAATATTTCCTACATAATAGTATTTTATTTATAATTTTTAGACATTGAAAAATTAAAAATATACATGACACAATAATGATGCAATATTTTTCTTATTAATGAAAGAATCAAATAAGTGGTATTATAAATGTTAAAATAAATATACTTTGAAAGTTTTGATGCCATCCACCAATTTTATTGGTTAATATGACATGTTAGTATTGCTTAAATAAATTTTATTCGAATTAATAATGTTGTTAAGACTTTAAAAAAATCAATTATTAAATATTGTCAAAATTGACATAAAAGAGTTTTTAAAATAAATATTATATTATTAATTGATATTATATTCCTAAAAATCTAATGTTTGGCCAAAGGACTTATATAATGATATTTTTATCATTATTATACCACTTGGGGGTTGCTTGGATGTATATAGTAAGTTTATTAACTATATATTATAAAAATACAAAGTGACATGATAAGTGTTAAACTAATTAACCAAGAGTTAAAAATAAAAGATAAGGTTAATATAATGACCCAAACCTATCTAAAATATATTGGTTGAAAGGATTTCGACCCATCCCCACATTATACTTCGAATAATAATCTTTGGAGCCATTAGAAACTAAATATGAATTTATTATAAATTAATACTTTATGTTTTTCCTAAAGAGACCCTCCTCCCCCTTATAAAAGGACACCACTTCTAACCAATTTTTCACACCTTAAAAGCCTTTTGGTTCGGCCAAACCCTACCCAAATACTCTCTCAACTTCCCTCACTTCAACCTAGAGGACTTAGTTTAATCAGAAAGACAACCTAAGAATCCATTTTGATCAAATCAAAAGGAAGAACCCGAAGAAGAGGAGGTTAACCTACCCTCAACCAAGGAAAAGTACAAGGTAATGGGTTTTCATATCACTCCTTATTCCCATGAGATTCATGCCATATTGCTAATATTACCTTTTTTGTGGTGTATTTACTTCCCATATTTTATTCTTTGTGTAATACACTATAATTTATGTGTATTTACATATTCATTGTATGATACTTCTTTCATGGGTTGTATGTTTCATAAGTTACCAAATTGGTAAGGGTTATTTCACAATCTCTTCATTATCCGAGGTTGTTTATACGTAATTATCTACTAGGAACTCTTTATCATCCACATCCATGTTTCTTAAAAATGTATTTCAAAAAATTATTACTATTTTACATAATATGGGTTAAAGTCATTCATACACTTGTTTGACTTTTTATAAGAAGTTTATAAAGTAATATTTCCATCGTTTTCCAAACAAGGTCCTTTTTTAACCTTTTTGACAGAATTATGGTAAGAATATATTTTTAACTTATATGACGGGTGCAGATATTTTCCGCCGTTATAAAATTTTTGAAGCTTCCCTTACAAGCTTATAAGAATATTTTCAAAGTAAATGTTTTCTTTTATAATTATAAAACTTTTAAATGGTTTCAAAAAAGGAGATATTTCTCTCAAATAGTTTTGATTTCATCTATGTCAACATCCTTTGATAAATTTTACACTTTTTTGAAGTTGATTTATTAAGATACAAATATTCCATATTGTATTTAAGGTTTTATGACGTTTTTGACTATGGATGAGTTATTTTTATGCAATTAATGGTTTATGATTAATGTTTTGGCATTTCGTATGCTAGTTTTAATAGGAATGTTTACGTTATATTTTATCCTCTTCTTAAGATGAATGTGTTGGACTAGTATGTTTTGGGTTGGGGACCGGTAAAAGTAATCCCTCTGGATTGGTGTCCGGTTATTAGAGGCACTTCTGGTTGGTGTCCGGCTATTAGAGGTACTCCGGGTTGGTGTCCGGTTATTAGAGGCACTCAGAGTTGGTGTCCGGTAATTAGAGGCACTCCAGGTTGGTGTCTTGTTATTAGACGCACTCCGGGTTGGTGTCCGGTTATTAGAGGCACTCCGGGTTGGAGTCCGGTTACAGAGGCTCTCAGGGTTGGGTTCCGGTTATAGTTATCCCTTAGGTCTTGGCACGAGGCCTTGACAAAGAAATTAAAGTTCGTCATTATGCACTACCTTGTTATGAAAGTGGTTATTGATATTGCATGTGATTATTCGATTAGTAGAATATCCATGTGAATAATTAAATGGCATTATTTCATTTTATATTTTCCATATTATGATGAAGTTCAAGTTTAAAAGGCTTTTGTTTTAGTTATACATTGTCTTAAATGTTTATGCTTATTTATGAAAGTTTTCACTGTATTGTTATCCTTACTGAGTATCTGAGATCACCCATTTCTATGTCTTATTTTTCCCAGGATTCCAAGAAGTAGTGTATGAATGACCTGCAGGGATAGTATGAGGAGATTTTAAGACAAGATGTTGTTGTAGTTTTTTTTACATTATGATGTAATGTAAGACTTATGAATATATCTAGTGTTTCCTAGACTACTAAACTAATTGGTCTTTCGAGACATGATCTTTTGTGATCATGCCAATGTTATGTAATAATGCACCGACTCTGGGTAACCGGGGTCGGGACATTACAGTTGGTATCAGAGGAAGTTTAGTACAAACCTTGGAAGCTAGATTTAGATAAACTCTGATTAGAGCACATAGACCTAAGATGAACTTTGAGGTTTAGTATAGAAGAACTTCCTAGAATTTTGGTATTGTAGAGATTTTGTGAGTTTTCTGAGAAATAAATCCCTGTCTGGATACGAGCAGGTAGAGGCAGATCTGGCACAGATGTACCTAGGGGTAAAACCCGAAAACACCGCTTTGAGCTAGACTCGAACGGGAACTGGTGCACGACAACGGGCCTTGCTGCACTCTTGGTTACGACACTCTCGGGGGATATGCTTAGGATAATTCTCATTTTCTTTAAAAATCATTATGAAGGGTTTATGAGTATATACTTCCTCATAGAAAACTTTTTTTTTATGATTATGGATTATATCCATAAATAATTCAATTTATTTTAAGTGTTTTACAAGTATGGAATTATGTATTTCGATTCATAAAGTGATCTAGTTTATGCCATTGCTTAGAAATGGCGCCTAGTGGAAGGAATGGAAACCGTATCAATGAACGCACTACATGTAGGGATTTCCCTCCTGCTCAAGATAATTATAGTGGAGCTGGTGATGCAATTAGTGCTGATAAGCTAATCACCATACTAGGACAACTCACTCCGGTTATGAATAATAACCTTACCCGTATGGAGAACCCTGATCCACAACGTAGAGGATCAATGTTAGATCACTTCATGAGGAAACAACCACCAACATTCAATGGGAATACAAATAACTTATTATCTGAGCAATGGATAAATTCCTTAGAGAAAATATTCCATGCCTTAGAGAGTAGTGAAAGGGAAAAAGTTATCATAGAAGTTTACCGCCTCACTGGAGATGCTGACCAATGGAGGTCACTGATTAAAAACATGAAGGAAGATGAAAAAGTATCAAATATGGAATAGAGGGAGTTCAAAGATATTTTCTTAGAAAAATACTTTCCTCGTGACCATCGAGCAGATATGGAAAGACAATTTTTGATTTTGAGACAAAAGGAGGATGAGAATGTCGCAAAGTATGAGGCTAACTTTATAAGGTTAGAAAGGTATGTGAGAGATTATATACATAACCCAAGAAGTAATATTGATCATTTCATTGATGGTTTAATACCATTTATTCATTGAGAATTTATCTCACAATCCTTCTCATCGTACGAAGACATTGTCTCATGTGCTATCAAGATAGAAAAGGAATTCTCTAAATCTTATGACAATAAAGTAAAGCAAGAGAAGAAGAGAACGATGGAGCAAGAGACAGATAAAGGGAAAATAGGAAAGAAGGATTTTCCATTATGTGAAAATTGTGGGAAGAAACACCATGGTACTTGCCTAAAAAGAATGAGAGTTTGTTACAAATGTGGAGAAAAAGGTCACCAGACTCGTGATTGCAAGGGAAATAAGGAGGCTGTTAATGTTGAATACTACAATTGTAGAGAAATGAGGCATTATGAAAATGAATTTCCTAAGAGTCAGGGAAACTTAACTCAGAAAAGGCCAAGGGATCAATGCCAAGCTTATGTTGTTACTACAGTTGAAGAGGAATGATTAATGTATTTGTATTTTTGGACTCAAGGATTATATTCCGGTTATAAGAATAATGTGATACATATAAGGATTTTACTTCAGTACTTGTTGTTTTCATTATGGTTTTAATATGACTAAGGTAATCATATTTTCAGTATGTGACAATAAGAGAAACTTTACTTTGTTTGGAGAATCTGATGTTGCGATTGATTTTTGTATTTAGATACCTTTTATAGAGAGTCTGGACAGAGGTACTTTGGATAACTATAATGTTTTGGATTGGATTAAGTTGAACTTTGGATAGTATTGTTCAAGGCTAAAACATTTCTTATGATTATTTTTGGAATATTATGATACTATAGTTTTAGGAAAAGTACAACCTGTAGGTCAGGCGATAACCCGTCCCGTCGGACAAAGCTGCATGAATCGAACTGACAACCATAGTGTGATAGACCTTTATTAAATGAAGTTTGTGGTAGAAATTAATTGAAGGATGAAAACTCTACTTGTCAAGATATATATATATATATATATATATATCTATCTTATTCTATGAAGAAATTAATTCTTTAGGGAAGGGATATTAAGACCAAAAATGTGTTATCCTAATACCTTATGTTTTGTTGAACTGATGATATTTTAAATCATCATAGATTGATGGATTTGGGGCCCTCAATTCTACACTTGTTTGTGATTGATGACCTCAATCACCCCTATAAATATTAACGTTTTCCCTCTAATTACGTGTCTATAATTTCCACCAAGGTTCTCCTATTCGAAACCCTAATTTGGTGGTGACATTCTCATTTCCCTTTCCCTCTTATTAAAACTAGAATTTATTAACCCTATTTCCGATATGGGTTTTCCGCAAAGGTATTTTCTATTTCCAAACTTTTATTTTCAAAGAACAATTTCAAATTGTGAGGATGCAATTATTTGAAGGAGGGGATAATGTAACACCCCAAGCTTCCATGATACGTTTCCTTTTGAATAAAGCAATAGCTTGCATTGTACGCAACTTCGAGACTCTAACACACCGCGACCAATCAAAGTGTCCATTATGAATAGTAATACCCACTTTTTGAAATTTTATAAATTTTATCTCTCAAAATGGAATTCATTTTTAGATTCAGAATATCGAAATTAGCCTAGGGTAAAATTTTGGTACTTTTTGGATAACTTTTATATTTGTATGAATAGTGAAAATTACTAAATTTTAATTAAAAACAACTTTTTTAATCAAAAAAATTAATAGTGATAAATTATTAATTTGAGTGGTTTTAAAGTATATTTAGAATATAGTTTTACCATTTAATTCAGTATTGGTCATTGGACATAATTTTACAATTAAACCGGAAATAAACAAGTGTCACTCTTTTGATAGTTATTATTTCTTAAAAACACGTTTTTTATTTTAACAACGGGAATTAATTTTAAATTAATTTCTGCCACTTCTTTGTTTTTAATTTGGAAAAATAGACTCCATATTTGGAATCATGATTTCCAAATTGTGTAAATAGGTAACTTTTATTTTTAGACATTTTGAAAAATTACTTCGGTAAATATTTTATTTACCATGGTTAAAGGGTAAATCCGGTAAATAAGGGTAAACAAATAATATTATAATAATAATAAATTACCCTAAAACATGTCTTAAACCTATTTGTTGATACATTTCCGACCATGGGAATCTTTGGGTCGATTTTGGGACCCCATGGATCCACTTGTATGTGATAATGACACTTTATATTAATTAAGTTAAAGTAAATACAAAATAACATAAGCATATATCTTTTAGAAAAACAATTTCTACATAGGGTTATATATATTATATTTTCGACTATAAATATTAATTAGAAATATAAAAATATTTCCTACATAATGGTATTTTATTTATAATTTTTATACATTGAAAATTTAAAAATATATATGACATAATAATGATGCAATATTTTCCTTATTAAAGAAAGAATCAAATAATTGGTATTATAAATGTTAAAATAAATATAATTTGAATGATTTGATGATATCCAAGAATTTTATTGGTTAATATGACAAGTTAGGATTTATTAAATTAATTTTATTCGAATTAATAATGTTGTTAAGACTTTAAAAAAAATCAATTATTAAATATTGTAAAAATTGACATAAAAGTGTTTTTAAAACAAATATTATATTATTAATTGATATTATATTCCTAAAAATAAAATGTTCGAAAAAAGGAATTATATAATGATATGTGTATCATTAATGGACCACTTGGGGGTCTCTTGGATGTATATAGTAAGTTTATTAACTATATATTATAAAAATACAAAGTGACATGGTAAGTGTTAAACTAATTAATCAAGAGTTAAAACTAAAAGATAAGGTTAATATAATGACCCAAACCTGTCTAAAATCTATTGGTTGAAAGGATTTCGACCCATACCCATCTTATACTTTGAATAATCAACTTTGGAGCCATTAGAAACCGAATATTAATTTATTATAAATTAATACTTTAAGTTTTTCCTAAAGAGCCCCTCCTCCCCCTTATGAAAGGACACAACTTCTAACCATTCTCCACACCTTCATAGAAGTTTGGTTCGTCCAAACCCTGACCAAATACTCTCTTAACTTCCATCACTTCAACCTAGAGGCCTGTGTTTAATCAGAAAGCCAACCTAAGGATCCCTTTTGATCAAATCAAAAGGAATAACCTGAAGAAGAGGAGGTTAACCTACCCTCAACCAAGGAAAAGTACAAGGTAATGGGTTTTCATCTCACTCCTTATTGTAGAGACCCAAAGATTGACATACATGGACATGAAATTAATTTTGTGGAATACTTAATACATAACAAAAACATACACCAAAGGACCGTAATAGTTTAGTGCCTTTGGAAACATGGAACATAATCTTCTAATCGTGGTGAAAGATCTTCAACATCTCCCATAAAGATCTTCCCCTTTTCTTTTCTTACCTAAAACATTTCTTTATATCCTGGGGAAAAGAAAACATATAAAGGGTGAGCTCAAATTCTCAGTAAGGGTAATCATGGATAAAATAAAACAAACCATATACATCTGAACATAAAAACATGAACATAATGTTTAAACATCAAAATCTTGAGCAATGACATAAAACATGGCAGTACGTATAGCATAGATCATAATGGAACATCAATCATGAAATATAGATTGGAAATAAAACTTGTAATTGTGGAAAAACATTAAGAACATGATATTATTTCCATAGTATCCAAGACATTGCTGCCAAGACCATCTTAGTGGAAAAAGTCCTTTTCTGAATCGAGTTCACTCCTCGTTTCAGTCCTGTAACACTGAACCTGATTAACTTACCCTTCCAGCCATGTCTATCTAAAGAGATATAAATCTTTACCCAATTCATTGGAGGGAGATATAGGTCCCACCCATCTCATAATGAAATCATTCTTACTTGTGCCACAAAATAAACTTAAAACATTCATCATAACCCAAAGAATAAAATGTGTTTCATAAACATCATCCCATCATCACATAATTCATATAGAACAAATGGATATCATTTCATAATAAGAAAATTGAAACCATGAAAATCATAGATATATCATACTTGAAACATACACATATGAAATAATGTCATCTTAGATGGAAAATGGTTTTGATAAAACACTTGAAATGAATTCTTGAGGAAAATATCCTTTCTTATTCAAAATCATTTTCTTTTCACAAAATGTAATGAAATTTTATAAGAAAAGGATTTTGTTGAAAATATTCATGAAATATTTTAAATTAATCTTCACAAAAATAAGGCTTTATTAAACCGTAAACATCTGTTCATGCCGTATAAGTTAAAAAAAACATTCTCCTCATACTTTTTTCAGAAAAGCCAAAAAGTACCTCATATGGTAAACAAAAGAATGATTCCTTCCAAACCTTGTGGTAAAAGTCATAAAAGGGTAAAAATGACTTTAAAAATACATGGAATAATACTAAAAATTTTATGAAAACATTTTTAGAAAACATGAACATGGATGATAAACATAACCCAAGTAAATACTTACGAATAAACAATCTCGGATAAGAATGAGATTGGAATAATTATCCCTTACCTTATGTCTGATATACTTTGTACGTATCCGAACCTACTATATAATGATTTAAATAATGTCATTTACTTATTACAGAATCATATTCATTGTTATGATATCACATATGGTTCACTTATGACTTTATATTACCCATTCTTTTGTAAATTCCATGTTAAAGCAGCGTTTTGGTTAAAATCGTTTTATTTATCGTACGTGTTTGGAATTGTTGTTATTGATATTATTAATACTTATATTATGATTTAATTACTTACAGAATTTAAATCATGATTTATATATCATATATATTCAGTATATACATATATATAATAGATTGATAAATGGAAAGAAATACACTGTTCATGGAGACGGTAGGCCGTACATACGCATGAACGCTGTTTTCGTTTCCTTATTGAATTGAATGGAATTAAGTAGATGACATACACACATATATATATACATAGATTAAGTATCATTATTATGTCATATATTTCATTATTATTCATTATATATACTTTATAATAATCATTCATGAATGGTTAACATGGAGAACGAATCTCATCGCGTCGTGGAGACGGTAGTCCGTACGTACGCACGAGCAATGATATCATTTCCAATGATCGTGAAATTGTATTTAAGTGTATTTATAATATTTCAGAATCAATATAACATTAAAATTATCATATATAGTTATTTATTTAGACCATTATACCCATCCAATTATGGTGGTGGTGGAAAACAGATTACACCAAGACGTGGAGACGGTATTCCGTACGTACGCACGCGCGGTGATTTCATTTTCCATAGGATGGATAAAAGGTGGAATAGGGTTGTTTAATATTTATAATAATATATCAGTATATGAGTGATACTGATGTTATTACTTCATAATGAAACAACTAAATAACAGGAAGTATAAGAAGAAATAAATTTGAAAGAATCGGTAACAGATATTACCTCTTCTTTGACATGCCTCTTTGAAACCTCCTATTAGGGCACTAAAATTGGTTTTGAAGAAGACCGGGACCTCTATAATATTTCAAGAGAAGTTGAGAAGGTAAATGGGTAGGGTTTGGTTGAGCGTGAAGGCTCAAAGTTGTGTAAAGATGAGAGGGAGGAGGTGCCCTTTTATAAGGGAGGAGAGGGGCACCTTTGGAATCCTCAAAAATATTAATTTAATATAAATTCAAAAACCTCATAAAAACCTCCAAAAATGACTCAATTATAATATTAGATGATATAGGGTTGTAATCTCATCAACCAATCAAATTTATACATGTTTTGTTCTTATTTTAAACCTTTTCATTTTGATTTTTCCTTATTTAATCTATTTAATTTTATTTGTGGTAATAAAATTATAAATTTTTTATGGTTATAAATAATCACTTATGTGTTGTTAATTTTCCATAATTGGATACTTTATGACATTTTAGACTATATAAATTTTAATTTATAGTTTTTAAATATTTTTGTGATTTTTAAACAATTTAATAATATGTTATTTTTATAAAATAACAATAGTGTCAATTTTGACACTATTCATTTATTTGAATTTAAATAAAATCCAAACAGAGGACATATTCGAAATAAAATATTTAATATGTTCCTAACATGTCATAGTAATCTATAAAATTAGTGGAGCACATTAAATAGTTCCTATAATATTTATTTTACTATTTTTAAAACCATTTATTTGATTCTTCTCTTAATAAAATAATATCTACAACATTTTTGTATAATTATTAAATATACTTATTTGTTGCATAACAATTAAAAATAAAATAATAGGATGAAGATAAATCTTATAGATTTCATAAGAATACTTTTAGTTGGATTTATATTCTAAAACACCCAACTTTTAAAATGTTATATTTATTAAATTATGAAAGTGACAACTTTGACATCATTTAAAATAAAATAATATAAGTGTCATAATCACTTTTATAAGACTTCAAATGGTCATATATTCGTTCATTGGATGATTATGGTGTATATATACACTAAAAAGAAGTTTTGGTCAGGTTTTTGAGCCTTTTAATGGGTATTATTATTTCAATAAAAACTATATTACTTATTTTTCACTAAATAAATAATTTCTGCATCATTAATGTATAAGCTATTAATGTAATTAAATATCTCTTAAAAATTATAAATAAATTACCATGATAAATAGAAAAATTTTATCATTCAAATGATTATTTATAACCGAATTTATATTCTATATAAACTTCTATTAAAAATACTTCAATTATTAAAGTTGAGTGAGACATATTTCACTTTTTTTAAATAAAATAATCTAAAGGTCTTAATCACCTCGAAGTGGGTTCCAATGGATTCCATTTCGACCCAAATATGCCTTAGTATAAAATATAAGCATCCAATTATATTAATACAAGTGTTTGGGTAATTTTATAATATTATATTTACCCTTAATTATCCGATTTACCTTTTACTATGGTAAATAAAATTTACTGTAGTTACTATTCATAATACCCAAAAATAAAACGTAGCCTATTAACATAATTTGGACCCAATAATTCAAAATATGGAATCCATTTTTCTAAATTCAATAAAAAAAAGTTGCAGATATTAATTTAAAATTAATCCCGTTGTTAAGAAAATGAGTTTTAAAAGTTAAAATATTGCAAAAGATTGAAATGATTTTACCTATGAATTCAATGTAAAATCAATTCTAATGAAATTAATTATATTAAATGGTAAAAATATATTCTATTTATACTTTAAAACCATTCAATATTATAATTTAACCATATAAATTATTACGATGAAAAAAGTTGTTTTTAATTAAAATATAGCGTGCATTTACTATTCATTAAAATATGAAAGTTATCAGAAAAATATCAAAACTTTATACAATATAAATTTTGATATCCTGATTCAACAGAGGAAGTTTATTTTGTAAAATTTAACTTATAAACTTGTCAAAAATTATATTTAAAATGGGTGCGCCATCAAAAGGCCGCAAAACTGCATTGTTTTGAAAAATACTTATTTTACCCGAAAAATTTATTTTGTTCTCATACCATGTTATATAAAATGTGTAAGATGAATTATAATGTCATAAAATTCAAAATGTATTTACTACTATTCATAATGGCTAGTTTATAATAATATTATAACCATATATCGTTGTTTAGTGAAACCCGTTATTGCGTACAACACACGCTATCGAGGAAGGTTGTGATTCCGTGTAATGAAAGCCAAGTCAGGGTTGTGTGTAGTGAAAGACTCATTTTTTTTGCGTATAACAAAATCTAACCATATTTCATTTATAAATTGAATATATATATATATATATACACTCAATGTTGAGTAGAATAACTACTATCAAACAAACTTGAAATTGTGTGTAACACGATCCAAGATTAGTGTTGTGTATACTGCAAGCAAATACGGTGTTGCGTATTACACACTATAATCTTGGTGTAGCTTACAATAGAAGATATGAAAGAAAAAAGAAGAATATATCTTATAAAATCTCATGTTGTTACATTCTACCCCCCTTAAAATGAATTTCTCCTTTGAAATTTGTCGGGGTTATAAATCATTTACTATTCATAGAAACCCACATCGTAAAAAGGAATACCAGAACTTATCTTTAAAAACTAAAGTATGAAATTCAACAGTTACCCAAAATAACTAATCACTGGGTTTCCACATAGGAGAACATAGGTAAAAATATGGATATGGAAGAGAAATCTAACCATCAAATTCTGATGGAGAGTTGTAGAGAACATGTCTATGAAAAAGCCAACAATCAGAAAGCCATAAATTTGTGATGATCTAATGTACCATCTGATTAATCAGAAATAAGAGCACTTGGACAAAATTTTTGGTTTTCAAGATCATTTCCCTAATGTTGATGAATTAAAAGAAATACTTACATGATTTGGTACAATCTCACTATTGTTCGTGCCTTGAACAATTTCCATTTCATCTCTTAAAGAAGTGAAGTTGAATTTGTTATTCGTGAAGTGTTAGCAGATCATGTGATAGAACGATGGGTCATTCCATCTATTTTAAACAAAAGGTTAGAAAAAGTTATCAAATGTACATAAGTCCATCTATGGTGAATTTAATCATATATGATTCCAAATATGAACTTATACGTCATCTATCATACCACTTAATAAAATAAAACTAGTTTCTACTACCAGGGACTTCCTGTAGGCCAGTGGTAGGAGATAAAGGCATGTCGTACTTCGGTTGTGGGTCTGATTCCCGCAACCTTGTCCAACGCGATGGGTTTTCTCCCGTCGTGCAGGTTAACCTTTTTCTAAAACTACATTATTATAACATCCCATCAATAATATTGAAAAAAATTTCTAGCCTTAAACAATACTAATTTATATCCAACATAATCCATTCCAATCTTTAGGCTTATCCAAAATACTTCTGTCCAAACTCATAGTATAAAGAAAACAATTACTAGAAATGTCATCGAAAAAGCAAGTGAATACCATCATTTATCCCCCATATATCATAAAATATATCTTATTGGTCACATTTTAAACATATGAATACCTTAATTATGTATTCTCTTAAAAAATGAATACCCATTGAACCTTAGTGAAAACATGAATGTTGTCAAAAGTTAACTCTTTCCACATACCAAAATCCAAAAATTTCGATATACTCAAGCCTTGATATTACTTTGTCCTTGTATCAGTCATGATCTCAATAATACCATCAAACATCTCATTATCTACTTTTCCCTTCATTATGCGCATATCATCTACTTTCCAAAAATATCTAAATAACCTTTCATGGTTACCGGTACCATTCAACAGATACTTTCAAATACTTTAGAAAAAACAATAGTGTAACAATCCTTATATGTTTCTTTATTCCATAATACCATAAATTACCCAGACAACATAACTCTTTATAAACATACAATCATTCCACTACCTTCTTACATCATTGACCAATCTTAAACAATTCTTTTATCTCACATATCATTTGTAGTCTCTTTATCATCATCAACATAAATACTACCCATACGACCATGCTGATTATATTCATGAGACTTTCCCTTACGGAATTTGTTTGAATAATTCCCGTACATTCCACATTTAAAACATTTAACCGTTGTTGATGTCGTAGCGATACCATTATCCTTGTCTATGGTGTTAATCGACCCTTTTCCTTGGCACTTACCAGATTTGTGTCCTTCTTTTTCACACCCAAAGCATCTTCCAGTTCCTTTGAAACATTCCCCTTGATTCCTCTTCCCACATGACTTACATTAGGGAAATTGAACTTTATTTCCTCTATGATCATCATGAAAATCAATCTTTCTCTTATTAGCTGAGTCTGGATACTTACCAAAGTTGAGATTATTGATCATATTATGAGATTACTGATTTGGCATAATAACGATATGTGGACTCCCAGATCCAATTTCATTTGGTTGCTCATGAATAATATCATTCCATTTTCCATTATATCCTCCATTATCGTGAATCTTCTGATTTCCAGCCATTTTCTAAAACCCAAAAAGAATAGTGTGAGAGGAAAAAATCATAATAAAGGGGGAGTACCTTCAATATCTAACATATTAGGTTTAATTATAATATCATTACTGTAATTATAAGACAATAACCTATACGTATACTTATCCTTTGGGACATCCCTAGATATACCATTGAAATATCTCTAGGGATCTCACTAAAGTTTTCGCATCCTAGTTTCCGAAGGTTAACTAAACCTTTCCTCTGAAACCAACTGTAGAGACCCAAATATTGACGTACATTAACATTACATTACTTTTTCTGAATACTTAATACATAATAAAAATAGACACCAAAGGACTGTAATAGTTTAGTGCCTTTGGAAACATGGAACATAATCTTCTAATTGTGGTGAAAGATCTTCAACATCTCCCATAAAGATCTTCCCCTTTTTTTCTTTCCTAAAACCTTTCTTTATATCCTGTGGAAAATAAAACATATAAAGGGTGAGATAAAATTCTCAGTAAGGGTATGCATGGAGAAAATAAAACAAACCATATACATTTGAATATAAAAACATGAACATAATGTTTAAACATCAAAATCTTGAGCAATAACATAAAACATGGCAGTACATAAGGAATAGATCATAATGGAACATAAATCATGAAAAATATGTTGGAAATAAAACTTGTAATTGTGGAAAAACATTAAGCACATGATATGATTTCAATATTAGCCAAGGAATTGATGCGAAGTCCATCTTAGTGGACAAAGTCCCTTTCTTAATCGAGTTCACTCCTCGTTTCAGTCCTATAACACTGAACCTGATTAACTTACCATTCCAGCCGTGTCTATCTCATGAGATATAAATCTTTACCCAATGCATTGGAGGGAGATATAGGTCCCACCGATCTCATAATGAAATCATTATTACTTGTTCCACAAAATAAACTTAAAACATTCATCATAACCCAAAGAATAAAATGGGTTTCATAAATATCATCCCATCATCACATAATTCATATATAAAAAATGGATATCAATTCATAATAAGAAAATTGAAACCATTCAAATCATATAGACATGATACTTAAAACATACACATATGAAATAATGTCATCTTAGATGTAAAATGGTTTTGATAAAACACTTGAAATGAATTCTTGAGGAAAATATCCTTTCTTCTTTAAAATCATTTTCTTTTCACAAAATGTTATGAAATTTAAAAAAAAGGATTTTTTTGAAAATATTAATGAAATATTGTAAAGTAATATTAATTAAAATAAGGCTTTATAAAACTGTAAAAATCCTTTCATGCCATATAAGTTAAAAAAACATTCTCCTCGTACTTTTTTCTGAAAAGTCAAAAAGTACCTCGTATGATAAACAAAAGAAAGATTCCTTCCAAACCTTGTGGTAAAACTCATAAAAGGGTAAAAATGTCTTTAAACATACATGGAAGAATACTAAACATTTTATGAAAACATTTTTAGAAAACATTGACATGGATGATAAACATAACCCCAGTAAATACTTACCAATAAACAATCTCGGATAAGAATGAGATTGGAATAATTATCCCTTACCTTATGTCCGATATGCTTCATACGTATCCGAACCTACTATATAATGATTTAAATAATGTCATTTAATTATTACATAATCATATTCATTGTTATGATATCATATATGGTTCACTTATGACTTTATATTACCAATTCTTTGGTAAATTCCATGTTAAAGCAGCATTTTGGGTAAAATCGTTTTATTTATCGTACGTGTTTGGACTTGTTGTTATTAATATTATTATTACCTATATCATGATTTAATTACTTCCAAAAGGTAAATCATGATTTATATATCATATATATCAAGTATATAAATATATATAATAGATCGATAAATGGAAAGAAATACACCGTTCATGGAGACGGTAGGCCGTACGTACGCATGAACGCTGTTTTCGTTTCCTTATTGAATTGAATGTAATTAAGTAGATGAGAGACACACATATATATATAAATAAATTCAGTATCATTATTATTTCATATATTTCATTATTATTCATTATATATACTTTATAATCATTCATGAATGGTTAACATGGAGAATGAATCTCATCGCGTCGTGGAGACGGTAGTCCGTACGTACGCACGCGCGATGATATTATTTCCAATGATCTTGAAATTTTATTGAAGTGTATGTATAATATTTCAGAATAAATATCACATTAAAATAATCATATATAGTTATTTATTTACTCCATTATACCCATACAAGTAAGGTGGTGGTGGAAAATAGATTACACCATGACGTGAAGACAATATTCTGTAGGTACGCACACACAATGATTTCATTTTCCGTAGGATGGATAGAAGGTGGAAAATGGTTGTTTCATATTTATAATAACATATCAGTATATGAGTGATACTGATGTTATTACTTCATAATGAAACAACTAAATAAGAGGAATTAGAAGAAGAAATAAATTTGAAAGAATCGGTAACTGATATTACCTCTTCTTCGACACGCCTCTTTAAAACCTCCTCTTAGGGCACTAAAATTGGTCTTTGAAGCAGACCAGGACCTCTAGAATATTTCTAGGGAAGTTTAGAAGGGAAATGGGCAGGGTTTGTCTGAGCTTTAAGGCTCAAATTTGTGTAAAGTTTAGAGGGATGAGGTGCCCTTTTATAAGGGAGGAGAGGGGCACCTTTGGAATCCTAAAAAATATTAGTTTAATATAAATTTAAACCCCATATAAAAACATCAAAAAATGACTCAATTCAAAGATTAGATGATATAGGGTTGTAATCGCATCAACTAATAAAATTTATACATGTTTTGATCTTATTTTAAACCTTATCATTTTGATTTATCGTTATTTAATTTATTTAATTTTATTTGTGGTAATAAAATTCTAAATTTTAAATGGTTATAAATAATCACTTTTGTGTTGTTAATTTTCTATAATTGGATACTTTATGACATTATAGACTATATAAATTTCAATTTATAATTTTTAAATATTTTTGTGATATTTATACAATTTAATAATATGTTATTTTTATACAATAACAATAGTGTCAATTTTGACACTATTCTTTTATTTGAATTTAAATAAAATCCAAAGAGAGGATATATTCGAACTAAAATATTTAATAGGTTACTAACATGTCATATTCGTCTAGGAAATTAGTGGAGCACATTAAATAGTTCATATAATATTTATTTTACTATTTGTAAAACCTTTTATTTGATACTTCTCTTAATAAAATAATATCTACAACATTTTTGTATAATTATTAAATATACTTATTTGTAGCATAAAATTTAAAAATAAAATACTAGGATGAAGATACATCTTATAGATTTCATAATAATACTTTTTTTTGATTTATATTGTAAAACACCCAACTTTTAAAATTTTATATTTATTAAATTATAAAGGTGATAACTTTGACATCATTTAAAATAAAATAATATAAGTGTCATAATCACTTTTAGAAGACTCTAAATGGTCTTATATTCGGTAATTGGATGCTTATGGTGTATATATACACTACCAATAAGTTTTGGTCCGGTTTTTGAGCCTTTTAATGGGTATTATTATTTCAATAAAAACTATATTACTTATTTTTCACTAAATAAATAATTTCTGCATCATTAATGTATAAGCTATTAAAGTAATTAAATATATCTAAAAAATTATAAATAAATTACCATGATAAATAAAAACATTTTATCTTTAAAATTAGTATTTATAACCAAATTTATATTCTGTATAAACTTATATTAAAAATACTTTAATTATTAAAGTTGAGTGAGACATATTTCACTTTTTTTTAAATAAAATAATCTATAGGTCTTAATCACCTACAAGTGGGTTCTAATGGATTCCATTTCGACCCAAATATGACTTAGGATGAAATATAAGTATTAAATTATATTAAGACAAGTGTTAGGGTAATTTCATAATATTATATTTACCTTTAATTACCCGATTTACCTTTTACTATGGTAAATAAAATTTACCGTAGTTACTATTCATAATAGCCAAAAATAAAAAATAAACTATCAACATAATTTGGACCCACTGATTCTAAATATGGAATCCAGTTTTCTAAATTAAATACACAAAAGTTGCAGAAATTAATTTAAAATTAATCCCGTTGTCAAGAAAACGAGTTTTAAAAGTTAAAACATTGCAAAAGATTGAAATGATTTTATCTATGAATTCAATGTAAAATCAATGATAATGACATAAATTATATTACATTGTAAAAATATATTCTATTTATACTTTAAAACCATTCAATATTACAATTTAACCATATAAATTATTATGATGAAAAAATTTGTTTTTAATTAAAATATAGCGTGTATTTACTATTCATTAAAATATGAAAGTTATCAGAAAAATATCAAAATTTTATCCAATGTAAATTTTTATATCTTGATTCAAAAGAAGAAGTTTATTTTCTAAAATTTAACTTATATACTTGTCAAAAATTATATTTAAAATGGGTACACCATCAAAAGGCGGCAAAAATGCATTGTTTTGAAAAATACTTATTTTACCCGAAAAATTTATTTATTTCTCATACCAGGTTCTATAAAATGTGTAAGATGAATTATAATGTCATAAAATTCAAAATGTATTTAATACTATTCATAAAGGCTAGTTTATAATAATATTATAACCATATATCGTTGTTTAGTGAAACTCGGTATTGCGTACAACACACGCTATCGAGGAAGGCTGCGATTGCATGTAATGCAAGCCAAGTCAGAGTTATGTGTAGTGAAAGACTCCTTTCTTGTTGCATATAAAAAAAATATAACCATATTTCATTTATAAATTGAATATATATATATATACACTCAATGTTGCGTAGAATAACTACTATCAAACAAACTTGAAATTGTGTGTAACACGATCCAAGATTAGTGTTGTGTATACTGCAAGCTAATACGGTGTTGCGTATTGCACAAGATAATCTTATTGTAGCATACAATAGAAGATATGAAAGAAAAAAAAGAATATATCTTATAAAATCTCGGTTTCCTACACTTATTCATGTGAGATTCATGCCATATTGCTACCATTACCTTTTGTGTGGTGTATGTACTGTCCATAATTGTATTATTTGTGTAATACACTTTAATTTATGTGTATTTACATATTCATTGTATGATACCTCTTTCATGGGTTGTATGTTTCGTAAGTTACCAAATTGGTAAGGGTTATTTCACAATCTCTTCATTATCCGAGGTTGTTTATTCATAATTATCTACTGGGACCTCTTTATCATCCACATCCATGTTTCTTAAAAATGTATTTCAAAACATTCTTACTATTTTTCAAAATATGGGTTAAAGTCATTTATACCCTTTTTTGAGTTTTTATAAGAAGTTTATAAAGGAATCTTTCCGTCATTTTCCATACAAGGTCCTTTTTTAACCTTTTCGACATGATTAAGGTAAGAATGTCTTTTTAACTTATACGGAGGGTGCAGATATTTTAAACCGTTATAAAATCTTTGAATCTTCCCTTACAATCTTATAAGAATATTTTCAAAGTAAATGTTTTATTTTCTAATTATGTGACTTTTAAATGATTTCAAAAAAAGTGATATTTCTCTCAAATAGTTTTGATTTCATCTATGTCAATATCCTTTGATAAATTTTACACTTTTTTGAAGTTGATTTATTATGATACAAATATTCCATATTGTATTTAACGTTTTTTGATATGTTTGACTATAGATGATTTATTTTTATGCCATTAATGGTTTACGATTAATGCTTTGGCATTTCATATTCTAGTTTTAATACGAATGTTTATTTTATATTTCATCCTCTTCTTAAGATGAATGTGTTGGACTAGTATGTTCTGGGCTGGGGAAAAGTAAAAGTAAGCCCTCTGGGTTGGTGTCCGGTTATTAGAGGCACTTCGGGTTGGTGTCCGGTTATTAGAGGCACTCCGGGTTGGTGTCTGGTTATTAGAGGCACTCCGGGTTGATGTCTGGTTATTAGGGGAACTTCGGGTTGGTGTCTGGTTATTAGAGGCACTCTGGGTTGGAGTCCGGTTACAGAGGATCTCCGGGTTGGGTTCCAGTTACAATTATCCCTTAGGTCTTGGCACAAGGCCTTGATAAAGAAATTAAATTTCGAAATTATGAATTCCCTTGTTATGAAAGTGGTTATTGATATTGCATGTGATTATTCGATTAGTAGAATATCCATGTGAATAATTAAATAGAATTATTTCATTTTATCTTTTCCATATTATGATGAAGTTCAAGTTTAAAAGGATTTTGTTTTAGTTATACGTTGCCTAAAATGTTTATGCTTATTTATGAAAGTTTCTGCTGTATTGTTATCCTTACTGAGCATCTGAGCTCACCCCTTTCTATGTCTTATTTTCCCCAAGATTCCAAGAAGTAATTTATGAATGACCTGCATGGATAGTATGAGGAGATATGAAGACAAAATTTTGTTGTAGTTTTTTTACTTTATGATGTAATGTAAGACTTATGGATATATCTAGTGTTTCCAAGACTACTAAACTAATCGGTCTTTCATGACTTGATATTTTTTGATCATGCCAATGTTATGTAATAATGCACTGACTCTAGGTAACCGGGGTCAGGGCGTTACATAGTGTTAATTGGGAGGCATCCTGACTACTTCTAAATTACGTAGTCTCTCTCTTTGTGGGTGTAGTTTAATAAAAAATTGACCACTCCAATAAATATGAAATGTTGGTTGACTCCCCCATGAAATTCCCCACTTAAATGACTTGGAAATAATGGTAAAATCACTTCTTAATATTTGATTAAAACTATATCATGAGATGTTTCTAATAAATGGAATTCTAGGAAATTACAGCATGAGATGTTCTAAAGAGATACAAGAGCTGAGTGTATGATGAAATCCCCCCCGGGGAGCTCCTTACTATAAATATGTATAATTTTAACATCAAGAAGATATCTTTGGAGTTTGAAGAAAACACATCTAGAATGAATAATAGGTCAAGGAATTACAAGCTAATGGACCAAGATGATTGACCACTCTCTATATATTGACTAAAGACATAAAACTTAGTGATTCATAGGAGGATACCCATGTTTTTTTTATTTTACATCACTTTTTTCTATTTGTTTGTGAAATAAACCTAGCATGTGTGGGAAATGTTTTCAGTTAATCTTGACATTTAGTACACTCTCGCATATCTACTTTCATATAAGTGATAATTGGTGTTATATTTATGATATGATGATGGTATGTTTTGTACATGTGTAGATTTTATAGGTACATCATTTCCAAATATTCATTGTATACAAGAAGAATTTTTTTGCATCTATATACACTTGCCCATGGAAGTGTTTTTTTTTGTTAAATTTATGCGTCTTACAATTCTATGTAAAACAAATAACTTAAAAATAAAATGAAAAAATTGAAATAAAAAAACTAACATTCTTATAATTATCTAAACCACATGAAATCTATTGTATCTTTATCATAACACGGTTAATGGCATACCACTTGCATCCGTAGATAGTTTGAGAATATGATTCATGTTTGGCATGCTTTGATTCTTGATACCCCGATTTAGTTGACTATTGATACTAGTCCATAATTTGAAAATGTTTTCCTCAAACTTATTTATTTTTTAGACACTTGTTTACACACATGATCATCTTTTCAATCCAACATTTTATTTATATAGCCATGGGGACTCTATTAACTTTCCACATATCTTCACATTTATTTATTTCCTAAAGTCATCTTGATAATTCTATGTATTTTATAACTTTTCATGTTTTCCTGTCAAAGTGGAATGAATTTTGAAATTTACATTGAAATAATTGTGGCATTTTTTATATTTATTTATCCCCATTGACCCACTGATACACCCTTACATTTTCTTCATAATTCATCCCTTAGAATCTATACAAAATACTTTTTAGGATAATCCTATACCAGATACCATTCACTTCCCATATATTTAATATTTTCATGATGATTTTCAATCCAAGTGTAGGAGAGATACTTATTTATGTATAGGGTTATTTGAGGGGTACCAATTAATTTGATGGAAAAGGATAAAAAATATATCATCATGACTTTGTGTGTTACATTTTATAGTAGCCACATGTATTACATGAATTTTTTATATGGGGATATATATTTGTTTTTGTTCTAAAAATGAGTACATATGTGGTAATTATGCGGTAAAACTCACCTTTAGGGTTACCTATAAAAGTGATTACCCATTATTCTAGGATCTTGAGACTTTTATATATGAAATATTTTCTCTATTATTCGACTGAGAATGAGATCTTTTTTTAATTCTTCTTAGGATGTTTTATTATAAATATTTCATGTGTTTAGGATTTGATACTCACATGCTTATCTGTCCATTATGTTTAAGTGAGTTTTTTACTTTGAAAAAAGAGGGACAAGAAAACTAATTGGTAGAAACAAATCAAACTTTTTATATATACATTGGATTATTATATGTTTGGGTCAAGAAATGTTTTAAGTGTGGGGGAGTGAGATTTTGAGGGAGAATTTTATATTGACATTTATCATGCATATTATAAGGACCCAACCTTAAAAATTATATAATATAGTTAATTCATATATAATTCACTTCCATATATTCCCAAATATATTTTCAGTAGAGAGTTTTAGAGAATTAGGTCATAATTCAGACATAAAATCCCACAAGCATACAAAGTGTATGCTACCAAAATAGTATCCATTTTTTCCATAATACAACTATCTTTAAAAATAAAAAATGATTTCTTTTCATGAAAGTTTTTCACAACATTCAGTATGAATTCTTGTTTTCTCTTACCCAACCTCAAACCCTATGAAAAACATTTTAAAACTTGGTATGAACACAAAATGATCAGTAAGGGACATAAAAATAAGGAAATAAATCCTTAGTCCATGAATATTTATAAACACATTAAATATATAATTCTCACCCTTAAAAGTAACATATACTTACTTTGTGAAACTATGAGGTTTCCATAAAACATAGAAACCATACAAAAATTAGGTAACTTGATGAATCATTTTATTACCATAATTACATATGATTGCAACCATCACAACTACCATATGATTTGTAACCCTCACAACAACCTTATAATTTGACCCTCATGACTATCTTATGATGTAACTATCATAGTTGCACTTAGAATAACCATCATGGTCAAATTTTAAACTATACAATTCATTGGAGGGATATCAAACAACCACATATATTTGGTTTATTATATAACCGTCCATCATAACAAACAATTTTTAATAACCAGAACATAATCACAAACCTTGAATACTTGCATCATAAAAACATTCCTTGAGGAAAATCACTTAATTCTAAGAATATTGCGTATATACAAATAAAACAAATTTTATTGAAAATAACCATTTAATCATGAAATATAGTATTAAAAACATTAAGATATCATGAAAACAGTAAAAGACGCTCATTCCATATAATATTTGTTTTTAAATTTTGTAAAAATACTATAAAGAGGATTTAAGAGAAAGTCTCTTACCTTCAGTTTAACTACCTTCAAACATGTTCAAAAATCCTATATAATGATTTAAATAGTGTTATTAATTTTTTATAAAACTATATTTATATTTATAATACAATATATGATCTTATTATAATATATTTCAATCCATTTATTAATAATATTTTCTTATTTCCATTGTTTTAGGTGTGTTCATTTCATGGTTCCATGGTCGGTTCATTTTGGATTTTCTTTTAAAATGGAAATAATAATCTAAAAGAGATAACACGCACATATATATACAGGTAATTTTAAACAATTATAAGTGAATTTAAGATTTCCATGAATGTGGTAATGATAAATGAATACACATCATCCATGAAGTTGGTGAATTGACACAACATGGACGACAATTTTGTTTTCATGAATATGGATACACCATTAACACAATGAAATTATTTTATATATATGATATTGGAGTTATCATGAATCTTTGGATAGGGGGCGAGGATGCGGTATGTTGGGCGGAGAAGAGAAGAAGTGATGGCAAGAGGGGGGGGGGGGGGTGAATTGCCTTTTAAAAATTAATTAACAATTTAAAATCAAAGTTAAAAGTGCAGCGGAAATAAATGAGGCAAGACACAAAATTGATAACGGAGTTCGGCTTAAACCCAAGCCTACGTCTTCGCTCCCAACTCAACCGTTGAGAGATTTACTACCGCTTTCTTTTTAATGGTTTTAGCAAGAAACCCACTAGACTTGAAGGTTAGTCTAGAACCTATTACAACTTTCTTTTAATGGTTATGCAAGAACCCACTTGCTTTCAATGGTTGAGCAAGAACCCACTAGCCTTCTTACAGGTGAAGGCTAGCTCACCTATGTCTCAAGCCTTTTAAAGGAAAGGCTTGACCAACCTCTTCACACCTTGAAGGTGGTGTGAGAACCCAAAAGAGGAGATGAGAGAAAGAGATGGGGTTTGTAGGCACAAACCCAATTTGATGCTCAAAATAAATAAAGCAATGAAAAACCGTAATGGGGAAGTCTTGGGCGCCAATGGATTGAAGGAGTTGATGAAGGGTTCTCCCAAGCTTCTTTGGTGGTGCTCCTTGGATGTGGAATTGAGTTGGAGCAATTGGAGGATTCCTTGGAGGAATGCGCCGGAGGTTCGACAAATGATCAAAATGTGTCCCGTGGGATTCTGTTGGCTTGGTTATAGTTCCGGTATTGTTCCGGGGCTTCCTAGTCCTTTATTTATAGAGGGGGAACCCTCATATGGCCTTTGGAGGTCTTCGAAGCCGTTGGAAAAGGCTTCGGAGCCGTTGGGAGGCAAGTGGACAGGTCTGGTCAAAGGCCCAACGGCTAGTTTGACTGGCTCTACCGGCTGACCGGTACAGAGCCACTGGTTGGCCGGTGCTTGAAAAATGGAGAGGCCTTCGGGCTCAGGCTCCACCGTCTGGCCGGTGATGAGGCCACCGGTTGGCCGGTGCTGAGGCAGTAGCTCAGCCTTCTTTCTGGGTGCCACCGGTCGGCCGGTGCTGAGGCCACCGGTTGGCCGGTGCTGAGGCAGTGGCTCAGCCTTCTGTCTGGGTGCCACCGGTCGGCCGGTGAGGAGGCCACCGGTTGGCCGGTGAGAAGGCAGTGGGTGTCCCTTCTGCCCAGGGTCCAGCGGCTGGCCGGTGGTGAAGCCACCAGTTGGCCGGTGGACTGAAAGATAGTCCACTGTTCTTCCTTTGCCACTTCTTGCTCCTGAAATCATGCCTATTAACAAAAACACTTGAAAACAAGATTAGTAAAATAAGAGAGTGATTGTGATCATGAAAATTAAACCACGAGGGGTTTGAGAGGTACAACAATCTCCCCCTATTTTGATGATCACAATCACCAAAACAAACAATGTAAAAATGAAATGAAAGGCATGATTTAAAAGATTTTCCCCCCAATCAATCAAGAATTTCTCCCCCTTTGTGATTATCAAAATAGCAGGGGGCATAAAACTTGATTGAGGGAAACGTTTGAAAAACAAGAAAGAGATTTTAAACCAATTAAAATTTTTGAGATTTGAATTGAAAGTTTTGAATTTAAAGTTTTGAATAGAAAGTTTTGAAATGAAAATTTTGAATTGAAAATTTTGAATTGAAAATTTTGAATTGAAAATTTTGAATTGAAAAACTCAAAGAAGCTTAAACAATCCTAACTCCCCCTAAATAGAAACAACAAATCACCGGGGAGAGATTTTTGAAACCGAGACAAATTTTGGCCCGGAGAGACTCGCTAAGAGGGATTTTTCAATCCACACTTGTCTTGTGGCGGGTCTTCTCCTAAAAAATTCATCATTAAAAGAAATGGTTTTGGGCCTTCCATACCGGGAATTTTTGCAATCGCACTCATAAATTAAGTTCCCGGGTTTTTTTCAATAATTACAAAATTTAAATTGGGAGCTCCCCCTTACAAAAATAGTTGGAGCATGGGAAGAGGAAGCTTGCTTGGAATAGACAAGCCCTTCGGTGGTTCTAGATATGCGTTGGGAACCAAGGAGTTTGGTCAAATTTTGTTCACCTTGGGTGAACTTAGCTAAGGATTCCCTTAAATCTTTGATAGTTGATTCCATGGAATCAACATCGGGAAGGTTTTGGACCTTAAGGGTCAAGTCTTCCTTCTCTTTGAGAAGTTGTTCCTTTTCGGAAGAAAGTTTTTTGAAATTCTTTTTTAAAGCAACAAATTTGGAAGAAAGTTCGTGAAAACCTTCCTCCAATTGATCTCTCGCATGTTGGAGATCCTCATAAGATAGATGATTAAAAGATTTTGAAGAACTAGAGGATGAGGAGTCGGAAGATGTTACCTCATTAAATGCCATTAGGCATTTCGTACCGTTGTCACTTGAGGAGGAGGAGGAGGATGAGGAGCTATCACTCCATGTAGCTTTGAATGCCTTTTTCTTTTCCTTTTGCTTGGCCTTTTTCTTGTTGAGTGGGCAATCAGGCTTGTAATGGCCTTTCTCGCCACACCCGTAACATGTTACCTTGGGCTCGGATTTTTCGTTGGGTTTTTCCTTTCGAGCCTTGCGGGATTTCTTCTTCTTGTGCTTCTTCATGAATTTGTGCATCTTGCGGGCAAGGTTCTCCATTTCGGAATCGCCTCTTGAAGAGGAATAAGAGGAGGAGGAGGAGGAGCTATCTTCTTGTTGAACTTTGAAGGCGATGTTCTTTGGAACTTTGATAGGTTTGCCTTCCTTTTCAGCTTGCCTCCTCATGGTGATCTCGTAGGTCATGAGGGATCCGATGAGCTCTTCGACCGGCATGTTCTTGATGTCCTTTGCTTCTTGGATTGGCGTTACCTTTGGAGCTCATGAGATTGGTAAGATCCAAAGGATCTTCTTGACCATCGTCTCTGCAGGCACATCATCACCAAGGGACTTTCTCCCATTGCAAACATCAGTAAAACGCGTAAACATTTCAGTAATATTTTCAGATGGATGCTTGGTAAAAGATTCAAAATCTTGACGGTACATGTCCAATCGAGTATCCTTGACTTTGTTGGTCCCCTCATGGGTAACCTCCAATAGTTTCCAGATTTCATGTGAGGAGGTGCATGTGGAAACTCGATTGAATTCATTACGATCAAGGCCGCAATGAAGAGCGTTCATGGCTTTGCCATCAAGCTCGAAATTTTTAATATCGGCTTGTGTCCATTTGGATTCATCTGGAGAAGAAAGAGAATAACCATGCATGAAAATTTTATAAATGGGATAACCTATACTTCTAAGAAAAGTGGTCATGCGGGTTTTTCAATAATTATAGTCGGTTCCATCAAAAAATGGAGCACGACCCAATGAATAGCCTTCGGGGGCGAAAGAGGTTGATGCCATCACAATGGATCTTAAATTTGAAACCGGTGAAGGTATTACTCAAATTTTACTCTGATACCAATTGTTGGGCGGAGAAGAGAAGAAGTGATGGAAAGAGGGGGGGTGAATTTCCTTTTAAAAATTAATTAACAATTTAAAATCAAAGTTAAAAGTGCAGTGGAAATAAATGAGGCAAGACACAAAATTGATAATGGAGTTCGGCTTAAACCCAAGCCTACGTCTCCGCTCCCAACTCAACCGTTGAGAGATTTACTACCGCTTGATTTTTAATGGTTTTAGAAAGAAACCCACTAGACTTTAAGGTTAGTCTAGAACCTATTACAGCTTGCTTTTAATGGTTATGCAAGAACCCACTTGCTTTCAATGGTTGAGCAAGAACCCACTAGCCTTCTTACAGGTGAAGGCTATCTCACCTATGTCTCAAGCCTTTTAAAGGAAAGGCTTGACCAACCTCTTCACACCATGAAGGTGGTGTGAGAACCCAAAAGAGGAGATGAGAGAAAGAGATGGGGTTTGTAGGCACAAACCCAATTTGATGCTCAAAATAAATAAAGCAATGAAAAACTGTAATGGGGAAGTCTTGGGAGCCAATGGATTGAAGGAGTTGATGAAGGGCGCTCCCAATCTTCTTTGATGGTGCTCATTGGATGTGGAATTGAGTTGGAGCAATTGGAGGATTCCTTGGAGGAATGCGCCGGAGGTTCGCCAAATGATCAAAATGTGTCCCGTGGGCTTCCGTTGGCTTGGTTATAGTTCCGGTATTGTTCTGGGGCTTCCTAGTCCTTTATTTATAGAGGGGGAACCCTCATATGGCCTTTGGAGGTCTTCGGAGCTGTTGGAAAAGGATTCGGAGCCGTTGGGAGGCAAGTGGACATGTCTGGTCAAAGGCCCAACGGCTAGTTTGACTGGCTCTACCGGCTGACCGGTACAGAGCCACCGGTTGGCCGGTGGTTGAAAAATGGAGAGGCCTTCGGGCTCAGGCTCCCCCGGCTAGCCGGGGATGAGGCCACCAGTTGGCCGGTGCTGAGGCAGTAGCTCACCCTTCTGTCTGGGTGCCACCGGTCGGCCGGTGCTGAGGCCACCGGTTGGCCGGTGCTGAGGCAGTGGCTCAACCTTCTGTCTGGGTGCCACCGGTCGGCCGGTGAGGAGGCCACCGGTTGGCCGGTGAGAAGGAAGTGGGTGTCCCTTCTGCCCAGGGTCCAGTGTCTGGCCGGTGATGAAGCCACCGGTTGGCCGGTGGACTGAAAGACAGTCCACTGTTCTTCCTTTGCCACTTCTTGCTCCTGAAATCATGCCTATTAACAAAAACACTTGAAAACAAGATTAGTAAAATAAGAGAGTGATTGTGATCATGAAAATTAAACCACGAGGGGTTCGAGAGGTACAACAATCTCCCCCTATTTTGATGATCACAATCACCAAAAAAAACAATGTAAAAATGAAATGAAAGGAATGCTTTAAAAGATTTTTCCCCCAATCAATCAAGAATTTCTCCTCCTTTGTGATTATCAAAATAGAACGGGGCATAAAACTTGATTGAGGGAAACGTTTGAAAAACAAGAAAGAGATTTTAAACCAATTAAAATTTTTGAGATTTGAATTGAAAGTTTTGAATTGAAAGTTTTGAATAGAAAATTTTGAAATGAAAATTTTGAATTGAAAATTTTGAATTGAAAATTTTGAATTGAAAAACTCAAAGAAGCTTAAACAATCCTAACTCCCCCTAAATAGAAACAACAAATCACCGGGGAGAGATTTTTGAAACCGAGACAAATTTTGGCCTGGAGAGACTCGCTAAGAGGGATTTTTCAATCCACACTTGTCTTGTGGCGGGTCTTCTCCTAAAAAATTCATCATTAAAAGAAATGGTTTTGGGCCTTCCATACCGGGAATTTTTGCAATCGCACTCATAAATTAAGTGCCCGAGTTTTTTGCAATAATTACAAAATTTAAATTGGGAGCTCCCCCTTACAAAAATAGTTGGAGCATGGGAAGAGGAAGCTTGCTTGGAATAGCCAAGCCCTTCGGTGGTTCTAGATATGCGTTGGGAACCAAGGAGTTTGGTCAAATTTTGTTCACCTTGGGTGAACTTAGCTAAGGATTCCCTTAAATCTTTGATAGTTGATTCCATAGAATCAACATCGGGAAGGTTTTGGACCTTAAGGGTCAAGTCTTCCTTCTCTTTGAGAAGTTGTTCCTTTTCGGAAGAAAGTTTTTTGAAATTCTTTTTTAAAGCAACAAATTTGGAAGAAAGTTCGTGAAAACCTTCCTCTAATTGATCTCTCGCATGTTGGAGATCCTCATAAGATAGATGATTAAAAGAATTTTAAGAACTAGAGGATGAGGAGTCGGAAGATGTTACCTCATTAAATGCCATTAGGCATTTCGTACCGTTGTCACTTGAGGAGGAGGAGGAGGATGAGGAGCTATCACTCCATGTAGCTTTGAATGCCTTTTTATTTTCCTTTTGCTTGGCCTTTTTCTTGTTGAGTGGGAAATCGGGCTTGTAATGGCCTTTCTCGCCACACCCGTAACATGTTACCTAGGTCTCGGATTTTTCGTTGGGTTTTTCCTTTCGAGCCTTGCGGGATTTCTTCTTCTTGAGCTTCTTCATGAATTTGTGCATCTTGCGGGCAAGGTTCTCCATTTCGGAATCGCCGCTTGAAGAGGAAGAAGAGGAGGAGGAGGAGGAGCTATCTTCTTGTTGAACTTTGAAGGCGATGTTCTTTGGAACTTTGATAGGTTTGACTTCCTTTTCAGCTTGTCTCCTCATGGTGATCTCGTAGGTCATGAGGGATCCGATGAGCTCTTCGACCGGCATGTTCTTGATGTCCTTTTCTTCTTGGATTGCCGTTACCTTTGGAGCCCATGAGCTTGGTAAGATCTAAAGGATCTTCTTGACGATCGTCTCTGCAGACACATCATCACCAAGGGACTTTCTCCCATTGCAAACATCAGTAAAACACGTAAACATTTCAGTAATATTTTCAGATGGATGCATGGTAAAAGATTCAAAATCTTGACGGTACATGTCCAATCGAGTATCCTTGACTTTGTTGGTCCCCTCATGGGTAACCTCCAATAGTTTCCAGATTTCATGTGAGGAGGTGCATGTGGAAACTCGATTGAATTCATTACGATCAAGGCCGCAATGAAGAGCGTTCATGGCTTTGCCATCAAGCTCGAAATTTTTAATATCGGCTTGGGTCCATTTGGATTCATCGGGAGAAGAAAGAGAATAACCATGCATGACAATTTTATAAATGGGATAACCTATAATTCTAAGAAAAGTGGTCATGCGGGTTTTCCAATAATTATAGTCGGTTCCATCAAAAAATGGAGCACGACCCAATGAATAGCCTTCGGGGGCGAAAGAGGTTGATGCCATCACAATGGATCTTAAATTTGAAACCGGTGAAGGTATTACTCAAATTTTCCTTTGATACCAATTGTTGGGCGGAGAAGAGAAGAAGTGATGGAAAGAGGGGGGTGAATTGCCTTTTAAAAATTAATTAACAATTTAAAATCAAAGTTAAAAGTGCAGCAGAAATAAATGAGGCAAGACACAAAATTGATAACGGAGTTCGGCTTAAACCCAAGCCTACGTCTCCGCTCCCAACTCAACCGTTGAGAGATTTACTACCGCTTTCTTTTTAATGGTTTTAGCAAGAAACCCACTAGACTTTAAGGTTAGTCTAGAACCTATTACAGCTTGCTTTTAATGGTTATGAAAGAACCCACTTGCTTTCAATGGTTGAGCAAGAACCCACTAGCCTTCTTACAGGTGAAGGCTAGCTCACCTATGTCTCAAGCCTTTTAAAGGAAAGACTTGACCAACCTCTTCACCCCTTGAAGGTGGTGTAAGAACCCAAAAGAGGAGATGAGAGAAAGAGATGGGGTTTGTAGGCACAAACCCAATTTGATGCTCAAAATAAATAAAGCAATGAAAAACCGTAATGGGGAAGTCTTGGGCGCCAATGGATTGAAGGAGTTGATGAAGGGTGCTCCCAAGCTTCTTTGGTGGTGCTCCTTGAATGTGGAATTGAGTTGGAGCAATTGGAGGATTCCTTGGAGGAATGCGCCGGAGGTTCGCCAAATGATCAAAATGTGTCCCGTGGGCTTCCGTTGGCTTGGTTATAGTTCCGGTATTGTTTCGGGGCTTCCTAGTCCTTTATTTATAGAGGGGGAACCCTCATATGGCCTTTGGAGGTCTTCGGAGCCGTTGGAAAAGGCTTCGGAGCCGTTGGGAGGCAAGTGGACAGGTCTGGTCAAAGGCCTAACGGCTAGTTTGACTGGCTCTACCGGCTGACCGTTACAGAGCCACCGGTTGGCCGGTGCTTGCAAAATAGAGAGGCCTTCGGGCTCAGGCTCCACCGGCTGGCCGGTGATGAGGCCACCGGTTGGCCGGTGCTGAGGCAGTAGCTCAACCTTCTGTCTGGGTGCCACCGGTCGGCCGGTGCTGAGGCCACCGGTTGGCCGGTGCTGAGGCAGTGGCTCAGCCTTCTGTCTGGGTGCCACCGGTCGGCCGGTGAGGAGGCCACCGGTTGGCCGGTGAGAAGGCAGTGGGTGTCCCTTCTGCCCAGGGTCCAGCGGCTGGCCGGTGGTGAAGCCACCGGTTGGCCGGTGGACTGAAAGACAGTCCACTATTCTTCCTTTGCCACTTCTTGCTCCTGAAATCATGCCTATTAACAAAAACACTTGAAAACAAGATTAGTAAAATAAGAGAGTGATTGTGATCATGAAAATTAAACCATGATGGGTTCGAGAGGTACAACACGGTATAAGTGAGAAAGAATTTAAAAGAGAAGGATGAATTTACCTCTTAAATATTTCTCCTTGAGAACCTCCTTCGGCACTTGGAATTGGTCTTTTTGTGAGACTAAAAACACTAGACTATGTAAAGGGATGAGGATAAAGAAATTTTTTATAATTTATTCAAGAAATATACCTTAATGTGATGAAATTAAGTGAAGAAAATATTACCTTTTTATAATTGAGGTGAGAGGTAATTTAGGAATTACTGAAAATATTAAAATATAACAAGTCTAATATAGGGGTAAAGAATTTGAAAAGTCATAAAAGGATTAGGGGATTAAATATTTGACACTATATTATTTCATTTGCCCTTATTAAATATTTTTTTTATTTTTAAATAATGAAAAAATATATTTTATTAATGAAGAATATTTTTTGTCAAATTTAACACTATTCATAACTATGACTTTAAAAACATCAAAACAAAGATTAAAATTCAAAAAAATATTTTATTTTATCTTATAAATGTCATAGTTATCTAGATAATTCATGGATCAGATTAATTACTGTAGATTATATTTATTTTAATATTTTTAATATCATTTACTTTATTTGTTTATTAAATTATTAATTACTGCATCATCATTGTGAAATAATTTAAGGTATTTATTTGTTGAATATAAATTAAAAATAAATTATCATGATTAATATAAATATTTTATATTTACAAAAACTATTTATGGATTAAAAAATATTCTTTAAAGTCTTATATTAAAAGGTTATACTAATTGAATACCATAGTGTGAACAACTTGACTTTCTTTAAAAAATATTGTTAAACTCCTAAAGTGATCCAAGTGAATCCAAAATGTCCCAAATTGAAAATAATTATGAATAAAAATAACTCATCCAAAAATATATATTAATTTTTTTGGGTTATTTAATGGTTATTATAAATTTAATTAAAAACATTTTATTGATTTTTCTTCTTCTTGCAAAAGCACTACATTAGTGTTTCATAATCATTGAAGTTAATTATTTCATATATAAAAATTAAAAATAAATTAATATCATAAAATAAATTATTTAGGTTAAATAAAATTATTTATATTCATTCATTATGTATATTTAATCATATACATGTTAATAAAACTTATTTAATCTGTTAATTTGACTTTTCTTGCCTTCCGCAAGCATTGCACATGAATTTGGTTAAGATTCATGTTATATAACTCTATAATTCGAAAATATCACCCAAAAACATCCATTATACATATGAATTAATAAAAATGTTGATAAAGGATTTTTTATCACTCAATTATTGTGTATAAGCAACCTAATTTCACTTTATCAATGCTGTGTAGGCACTGTGTCAGCATTGAAGTTTTTTTATACTTATGATGAAATAAATCATGATTTACTTGTTTTGAGTTATTTTTTTAAAATATTTATTTATTAATATAAAAATTTATTCATTATATAAACTTAATATATTTTATATCATAATTATGTATTTACGACGTCACTAGAATACTATATTAAAAAACGGTATTGTTTACTTTTCACCAAAAACTTAAATTTTTTAGAAAATTATCAAAAATTCATACTAAGATAATTTTGATATGATGAATTCAAAAATAAATATTCTTTGTTAAATATAAATTCTATAATTTTCAAATTAATCTTTTAAATATAAACATATAATAAATTAGTTTAAAATTATTTAATTTAATAATTATATAACATAATGAATTTATCTATTTAATTCAATAATATTAACATGATTTTCTTTTATTTTTAATTGGTTTGTTAAGTTCTCCCCCCTTTTGAAAATTGTGTGCCTGCAATTTATTCACTTATTAAACTAACGAGGATACCTTTCTCTCATAATATTTTCAGATTCATATGTTTCTTCTTGAATCATGTAGTTTCTACACAAAACCTTAATTTGGTGAATTGCCTTGTTCCATAGTACTTGCTCTCTATGATAAATAATATGAATGGGATTCTACTCATAAGAAATTTTATCTTAAAGCTAAAAAATTTTGGGATCAAAACATGAGATAAATTCGACGCATACTTCCTTAACATCAAAACATGAAGAAAATTGTATACCTCTAATAAACTTAGAGGTAAGAATACTTAGCAGGAAACTGGTCCAACTTTCTCCAGGATTTAAGAAGGTCCAATGAACCATGGGCTTATCTTTCCTTTCTTACCAAAACACATAACAATTTTCCATGGAGATATTTTAAGTAAAACATGATCACCTACCTAAAAAAAAGGTCTTTCCTCCGGTTATCCACATAACGTTTTTTCCTATTATGAGCTATCCCCATGTATTGCAGAATCATCTTTAATTTATAAGGAAATTCCTATACTAATTTTGGCCCATCAACTTCATTTCCCTGAATTCATCCTATAATGATGGAGTTTGAAGCCATTTTCATTATAATGGCTCAAAATATTCCATCTGTATACTGGAGTGTTTATAAGAATACTCAACTAAAGAAAGATGCTAATCCAAAATTCCATGTCAATCCATTGAACAAGATCGAATCATATAATCTAATGTCTAAATAGTTCACTTTGAAATTCCATCAGATTTAGGATGAAAAGAAGTGTTAAAATTTAATTCATTTCCTAATGACTTCTGAAGGCCTTTCCAAAAGCTGGAAGTGAACCTGTGATCATGATTAAGTACAATGAAGAGAGGAAATTCATGTAACCTGACTATCTATTTATGATAAAATTGAGAATGTTGATCTAGATAAATAATGTCTCGAATAGGAATAGAATGTTCAAATTTAGTTAGTCAAGTAACAATAACCCAAATCACATTGTTACCATTGGAAGTCTTTGGTAATCCCACAACAAAATCTATGGATATATTTTCCCATTTCCACTCTGGAACTGGAAAAGGACGACGAATCTCCTTTGGTATATTTCAATCTAACTTAACCTATTAAAAATTAAAAAAAAATTGTGGTAAAATCAGTAATATATATTTTCATTCTATCCATCTAGTAATACTCCCAAAGGTCCTTGTTCATCTTAGTGTTTTCAGAATGAATTGAAAATAGAGAACTACGGGCTTCACTTAACAATTATTTATTCAAATGGGAATCACAAGACACACATAACCTCTTTCCAAATCTCAAGACACAATATTTATTAATATTAAATTTAGGAAACTTACCTTTATTAACAAATTCTACCTTTTTCAATGACTCATAGTATTCCTTTTGAAAATACTTAATTCTGTCTGAGGGAGACGACTGCACCGACACCTGAAAAAAATAAAGGAATTTCCTAATCCCACAAATTCTATACCAAAATTTATCAAATCATTAATCAAAGGTTCATGTTTTACACATAACATGGTTAATGATGCATTATGTTTTTGACTCCAGGCATCAACCAATTTATTCACTTTACGTAGATGGTAATTTACCATGCAATCATAATCCTTTATTAGTTCCAGTGATCTTCTCGGCCTTATGTTCAATTACTTCTTAGTAAATATAAAATTTAAGAATTTAGGATCAATATATATTTCATACTTGGATCTATATAAATGATTCCTCAAATTTTTTAAATTGAAAACTATAAAAAATAATTCTAAATCATGTGTAGGATATTTTTACGCATGTGGTTTCAATTATCTTGAAGCATAAGAAATTAACTAATCATTACACATCAGAACACAACCATGTCCCTTTAATGAAGAATCACTGTAGAAAAAAAATCACCATTTTTGTAAGGTAGGGTGAAAAATAGATCATTCACATATCCCTTTTTCAGTTCTTGAAAAGAAGCATCACATTATTATGTCAAAATAAATTTAATTTTTTTTCATGATAACTTAGTTAGAGGGATATATAATCGTGAAAAGTTTTTAACAAACTGTTATTAATAACCTTCTAATCCAAGAAAACTATGAATTTCACAAACATTTATAGGTCTTGTCCATTCATCTACCACTTTTGTTTTGGTAGGATCAACTATTATTCCATCCTTATTTACAATCTACCCGAGGAAAGAAATCTATTGTAACCAAAAGTAACAATTTATAATTTTTTTTGTATAACTTGTTTTATTTGAGAGTTTGTCGAGAAATCCTTAGATGTTTTTCATGATCCTCACATCTTTTTGAATAAATCAAAAATATTATCAATAAAAATAACCACAAAACTATACAAAAATTAATGGAATATTCTATTCATAAGATCCATAAATACAGAATTGGAATTTGTCAAACCAAATTGAATAGAAAAACTCATAATGGCCATATCTAGCATGAAATTATTTTTTAGACATCCTCCTTCAACTTCATCTGAGGGTACTTGGATCTCTAGTTAATCTTGAAAAAAATACCGAGTTCCCTAGATATGATAAAAAATTTCATCGATCTGAGACAATTAATATTTATTCTTAATAGTATTATTATTCAATGATCTATAATCAATGCAAATCTTATCACGACCCCGACCCCAGAAGTCTGGAATCGGTTCTTGAGACATACTGCGCAGTTTTCTTCATAAAAATAGGCATAAAAAAACTGCACATCTTGTCCCAATATAAGGGATCAATTTAGCTTAGGTTTTAGAAAATCAGACGATACTGAAACACTTCTTCTTAAAACACGACAGGGTTAAACTTCAAATTGATGTCATCACAAAGAGTACTCAAAGCTTAGAAAAAGCTGCTAAATCCTGTAAAAAAAAAATTAAAACACAGGGTGATCATAAAAATGACCAGTAAGGGGTTTTAAAACATTTAAATAAATTCCCTTTTTAAAACAACCACCTTGGAAATATTCATGAAACATTTTATTAAGAAGAAAAAATTAATTTTCGAGGCACATCATCAATATTTTCAGAGGTTACTTGCAGAAATTTTTCCAAAAGACCATTTTCATGCAAGATAATTGCGATTACTTTAAAAATTCTAATAAAACATAAATCAGAGAGAAAATGTGTATGTAATAAATGAGATAAGCATAATTTATAACTTGGTCAATCATACTCTAAAAGCATAGTTATGATTTTTATCATTCATATCATGATTCAATAGAACATAAAAAGAAATTCATATGGCTTTAGCATTAAATACATTTTCCTTGTACAAATTGTCATTTGAATAAATGATTATTATTTATTCCTTCATTACCATTATCATAGAATATTCTTAGACAAGGGATAGTATATTGGTTGAACAATCCCTTGGTTGATCATTTATCATTACATAATGAGGGAATGTATAATGTAGGACTTTGTTAAGGCCTTAGACTTAGAATATATGGGTAAAACCCCAACAAAATTGTGGTTAACTACCACAAATAGTTGTGAACCAAGCTTGCATCATGTTCACACATCATTTCACTTAACTCACGATACTTCATCACTTTACCCAATGCATTGGAGCGCTGTATAATTTCGGGCACACCCATCATGTCATTTTAAGTCCAATACACTCCTCATATGTCTTAGCATGGTCTCATTTTGTTAGTGTTCATACTATGTAGGAAACTTACAATCTTAATCCAAAATCATTTTCATACATTCACTTACTTTAATTGAATTATGCATTGAGTGTGAAATAACTATATTTTTTAGTTCTAGATTTAACAATGACATGGAAGAACTAAAAAACATACCCTTACACATGTAGTAAGAACTAGTTCACTTAAAATGACGGGTTACCACATGAAATAACAACACTTGCATCAAACTATTAAGAACATGAACCTTTCCAAAACCATGTTTACATGTTTTGACATTGGGATACTCATTTAATCCAAGAAAATTGAAAAGATTAATGCATAAATTATAAATGATCCAAAGCATTTCTTATGAAAATTGGGAAATAAAAAGTATGGATTATTTCTTAGAGAAATGTTCATGTATAAAATAAATAATTAATCATGTGTACTCATGCATGAATGTATATTTATTCATGAACATGAAAACTATTATACCACTTACTTGAGAAATCAAGTTCGAAATACACTTATGTATTTATGTGGATTTTAAAATCATGGAAATATCTTATATATATACTTATATATGTACACAAGGTGTATGATTGAGATCTCGCACAACCCAAACAAGACTAATTAGATTCATGCAACCATTATATTCCTCATAGTCATGTTTTAATCTAATAAGGATAGATTTTATGGAATCTCAGTTTTTAACAAACTTATATATATATATATATACTTTTACACATAACTACACGTACATGAATTATATTTAAGGGTAAACAAAAATAAAACATGATAAACTAGTACCCTTGCATGTTGTTTCATGTATCTAAAAGAAAACAATTCTTGAAAACAAAAGATCACTCATCAAAGTTCATAAACATGAAATAGTTTTTATGAAGAAAACATATAAGATTTCTAAATTTCAAAATAGGTTAGAACAAACTTATATAATCCATGAAACTTTAAAATGTACAAGAAGTATTTTCATGTTTGAATCATAAACCCCTTTAATGTGTTATATACTCAAAATATATTTTTATATTCTCACGTGAATTAAGGTTTAGAATAAACTGAATACATTTATATATATATATAGCTTCATATATACACAAGAATATAGTAGTTTAAAAAAAAGAAAACATAGCAAAAATTTATCCCTTAACTGACTTCAGGATTGCTCCGGGGTTGGGCAGAGGATGTTTGCATGTCGAAGAGAAGAAAATAGGTAATTACGGGTGTAAAAATACAAGGTTTATATAGGCGGTATACATATATTATATATATATAATGTCTCATAAATAGAATATAAACAAATACTTAAAACTTGACTGAGAAAAAACAAGCCCAACATGTTTCTTAAAGAGAGAACTCAAAAACAATTGGCGATTATAATACATACATATATATAAAGTTTGTGGAAAACTTGAGTGGAATAGATCTAGTTTGTAGTAAAATAAAATAAAAAGATAAAGGAGATCAAAGAGGATAGAATTCAAGGCTGATCTAAGGAGATAGGTGGGGAAATCTTGAGAAAGAAGGAAAGAAGAAGAAAAAGGAGAAACAGTGGGTAGACTAATGGTTGGCGCGAGGTTGAATAAGATGATGTAAAGAAGAAATATGGATATGAATGGAACTGTCTAGATCAATCAAGCCATGATCATATGACTAGGATGATTCTGTGGTTTTAAAAAATGAAGGATGATTGAGATTAGATCTTGAATAAGATCAGAAATATGAGGCAAGGCATGGGATTTAAAACCGAACAAAAGACCATGATTAGATCTAAGGTAGATCAGACGGTTGATAAATCACAGAGGATAATCTGCGGCTACGTGGATTCGAAGGATGAGCTGATTGGGCGGCTCAGAGTCCGCACGGTGAGATATGACGGTCCAAATTTTTTTTCTACTAAAAAACTCCATCCCACATCGAAACTAAACCCATTCCACCACTACCTTATTAGGATATAGCTCCCAATAAGAGAATATAAATCTCCCTCCCCCTCCCCAGTGCTTCCCCACTCTGGATTCTTTGCGGGCGCGCTTCTGTAGCCACCTATGCCATCGTGCCGCCGCACATGGTGGCCTATTACCTAGATCCTCCGTGCGTTCTCCAGTTGCACGACAGGCCCGTGGGCTGGCCTCTACTGAGACCGAAGGCTAGGCTCGGCTGCCTAGTGTGTGCTACCTCCTTTGTCCCAGCTAAAGGGATTCCCCCTTGGGTTAATATTTTTTATTAACCCAATTTTTAAAATAAAAATAAAAAAAGAAATTAAAATTACACATAAATTATATACAAAATATCCTTACTTGTATAAAATATGTTTTATTCTAAACTTTTAAAGTTTAAAATATGCAAATCAAACTACATAAATTTTAATTAATAAATGTATTTATAAGAATGCTTTCAAATTCAAAAACAAAATGTATATTAAAGTAGACATATATACCCAAACGCTATGATTTCAAATATCATGCTACCGAAAGATAAGTTCAATTAAATGTGTTCAATGATACAACATTAATGTACTCAATCACTTAGAACATTTCAATATGATTTTATGCTTAGAAAATCATTACTTGTTATGTTTAAAAAGGAATATTTATAATTTTCACATATGAATATAATTTATAAAACTATATACTTTTTTAACTAAACCATTAGTTAAAAAAACATCTTCATTGTGACACTAGAATGTCTAAAACATTTGAAACATTTTAAAAAACGAGTACTTGAAATAAGTTTTGAAATTATGAAATATAAAGAGTTAATTACTTCAACATACTTTTTAAAATACTTCAAAATTTCAATATTATTAAATACTTAAACTATAATACCCAATGACTATAATTATATCCGTTGTAAATTAAACGTTCACCTAAAGGGAAATGGTCAAATTTAGGCCATATAAAAATGTGATTAGGGTATTCCAACTTAAAACACCGAGACACAGAAGATGGTGCTCTTTATCTCTCTAAAACTCAGTTTGATTACTGTGGTTCTGTTTATAAAATTCTTTGTTGTGGTAGATCCGAAGGAAACTCACTACTTTCTTGGAATGTTCGTGGTGCTGTGGGGTCTACCGGTGTTCGTGATTGGCCTATTTGTTGGAATTTGTGGTTAGTCACAATCCTTAGGGATTTTTTCCATGTATCAATTTCCAGTGTTTTAAATGAATAAAAAGTCTTGTGTTTATTTTGTGGGTATTGTTTAGATAAAAAGAAAATAAAGCCAAGTGTAATAATTAAAACTATTTTTATTACAAAAATTAAGTTTGGGATATCATAAAGTCTCAAGTAGAAATCATTATTTTTGACAAGAAAATAAAATCACCCCATGGTGAAGTGATAGGGAGAATGAAACCTTTATCAAGAATCTCTTCTAACTAATTTTTTAAATTCAAGATTTTCTACTTGAGCCATTTGATAAGGGGGTTTGAAATTAACTTGGCATAATTAACTAAGATAATAGTAAATTCTACTTCTCGATAAGGTATAACAATAGAAAAATCATCAAGAAAATATCCATGTATTCATTTACCACCTGCACATTATTAATTTGAATAACTTTCATTTTTTCAACAATATGTTTTAGATAACTTTCATTTCCATAATTTAATAGTTTATCAACTTGATAATATGTTATCAATGGTATGGGTTAATTCTTTTATTCAAACTAAAACTATTTCTAAAAAAACTTATTTAGATCTATAATCAATCATATCACGGTAAAAAAAATAGCCAATCCATATTCAGAATAACATAAAAATCTACTAGAGAAAAAAGGTTTGTAGGTAATTTATTTTAACAGAAGACAAAAAGTTCCTTTTTTCTTTAATATTTTTCTTGGGGTATTTACCATAAGTTATGGTTTAATTTTTTGAGGTGAAATTTACAATTTAATACAAAAATTATTCTGAAATAAAGGAATGTGTAGACCCCATATCAAACAATACATTAGAGAAATGTGAGTAAACAAACAATGTATCTAATGCCACTTCATTTTATGGAACAACATCTACTGGGGTAGTCGCAAAGGATTTCACTACACTTTTATGCTTATAGTCTAAATATTTCCCATCACATATATCCTTTATTGGGAAGCTATGTTCATAATTCTCCATCTCACCAAATTTAAAACACTTTATAGTTTTCTTAACAGAATTAAACTTAAGATCATTTTCATTGAAATCCTAGGAAATATTTCCAAACATAACACATCATATTCCCTCATAGATTTTTTAAGGCATTACCTAGGGCTCCTTTTACTATACTGTCCTCAAATTAGAAACTAAATTTTCTTATATTCCTATTTATTTTGTTGATTCTTACTGATTTCTTACCACCCAGATCTTTTATTCTATTTATTATCAAAGTACACATGATCATTAGAAAACTTCATTTCTACCCTCTCAACACATTGAAAAAGTTTCTCATAAATATTGATTTCAAGGGGATCCAATTACATTTGATATCTTGGCATTAGTCCTGAGTAAAAAATGATTGATTTTACTATCAAGATCCAGAATAAGATTTGGAGTTCACCCTACCAATCGAGTGATGTTTTCTTCATGCATGACCACTGAATATTCCTCCTTTTTTGAATTAATGAAATTTATTTTCCATTCTAAGTCAAACCACCTTAGGAAATAATTTTTCAAAGAAACGATTCTTAAATTCATCCCATTCTAAGGCATCAATCTCTTCTCTTTCCCTAATATTCTTGACCATTGACCAATAATAGTAGATATAACCTTCAAAATGGTAAATATAAAGACTAAAATTTTTATTATCTGAATAACCCATGATAATTAATATATTTTTAATGGATTTAATCCCATATTAATCCATAAATATGTTATAATATCCACTGAAAGAAGGAGATTGTTGCGTCATAAAATGTTCCCCTATCATCATGTTCCTTTGTAGTAGATCTGGTTGTTCCCATGCATGGATTCCACTACACTTTATAACATATTTCAATTAATACATTACTATTATAAACTACTCGGTTCCCATTCCCACCATTCTTGGTTGTAAATTCAAAAAGATATCATCCTCTCGGTGCCTTCCTACTTCATCTCCCCCCTGTTTCTTCTATGGAAAACCATTTTGAAAAGAAATAATATAGATAAAGAAAAAAGTTAATATTCAAATTCTATATCAATTAAAATTAAACATAATGTAAAAATCATATATTTCTATTAACATCATATTAATCCCCTAAGTTTATCTAAACCTTACTATGATACCAATTACAAGGACCCTACATTAAACATTACATAATCTTGTTAATTGAATTAGAATTCAGTTTCTTACATTCTGAAAGATATTTTCGGTTTAGAGTTTTAGATACTCAGGTCAAAATTCATATATAATAACCTATAGGAATACAATTTGGATGCAATAAAAACTATATCCAATTTTTTTTATAAAATAGTAGTCTTTAAAAATAACACATTATTTCTTTTCATGAAAAATCTCCACAACATTCAGGTTGACATGTTATTTTCCCTCAAACAACCTTAAAACCTATGAAAATAATTTTAAAACTTGGGATGAGAACAAAATTATATATAAGGGACATAAAAAGAAGGTAAGAAACCATTAGCACACGAATACTTATAAACACATGAAAGATATAATTGTCAACCGTAAAAGTAACATATACTTTGTAAAAAAATGAGGTTTCTATAAAATATAGAAAATAAAATAAAACCATTTTGGAAACTTTGGAATCATTTTATTAGCATAATTACTTATGATTTTAACCATCATAGATACCATATGATTTGTTACCCTCATTACTACCTTACAATGTAACCCTCACGGCTACGTTATGTTGTAACTGTCAAAGTTACACTTAGAATAACCATTATGGTCAAATTACAACACAAAAAATGCATCGGAGTCCTATAATTGACCCAAATATATTTGATTTATAATGTAACCACCCATAATTCTAAGAAATTCCCAAGAACCACAACAAAATCACAAAATATGAATACTTGAATCATAAAAACATTCCTTGAGGAAAATCAATTAATACAGAGGAATACATGTCATATATAAAAGAAAACATTTTTTTTTTGAAATAACCATTTAATATTATAAAGGAGGATTCAAAACATCAAGGAATAATTAAAAGGGTAAAATAAACTTATTATGTATAACATAAAAAACATTATTTTTAAATTTTGTAAAAAAACATTAATGGGGATTTAAAAGAAAGTCCCTTACCTCAGGGTCGATTTCCTTCAAACGTGTTCAAACCTCTTGTATAATAGTTTAAATGATATTATTAATTTATGAAATAACTATAATAATATTTATAATACCTTATATGATATTATTATAACATATTTCTATCCATTTATTAATAATATTTTGTTATTTCCATTTGTTTCTGGTGCGTTTATTTCATGGTTTAAAGGTCGGTTCATTATGGATTTTATTGTCAAATGGAAATAAAACTCTAGAAGTGAGAACATATATATATATATAGGTAATTTTAAACAATTATAAGTTAATTTAAATATTCCATGAATGTGGTAATGAGAAATAAAAACTCATTGTCGATGAAAGCGGTGAATTGACACACCAAAGATGATGATTTTGTTTTTGAGAATAAAAGGAGAAAACGAGATATTTGATGATGGATATACCATTAAAATAATAAAATTCATGTATATATTTATATGAAATTGTATTTATCAAGAAAATTTGTATAGGGGGTGAGTATAATGTAGAAGTGAGAAAGAATTAAAAAGAGTAGAAGGAAAAATTTACCTCTTGAATATTCCTCCTTGAGAACCACCTTTGGCACTTGGAATTGCTCTTTTTATGAGAAAAGAAACACTATAACGTGGAAATGGTTGGGTAAAAAAGAATTTGGTAGAGTTTAGTCGAACAAGAAGGCATAAGGGGATGAAATTAAGTGAATAAAATAGTCCTTTTTTTGTAATCGATGTGAGGGTCAATTTAAGAATTACATAAAATATTAAAATATAATAAGTCTAATATAGTGGTAAATACTTCCAAAAGGCCTAAAAGGGCCAGGGGATTATATTTTTGACACCATAATATCCCATTTATCCTTATTAAAGATTTTGGTTACTTTTAAATAAATATACAAAATATTTTATTCATGAAATTGTTTTTGTCAAATTTAGCACTATTCATAACTATGACTTAAAAAACAAGATTAAAATACAAAAAAAATATATTATATCTTAAAAATGTTATATTTATCTATATAATTCATGTATCAACTTAATTATCTCATAATATATTTATTTTAATATTTTTAATATCATTTATTTGATTTTTCAATTAAATTAATAATTATTGAATCATCACTATGCAAGACTTTAAGGAATTTATTTTTTTCCTAAAAATTATAAATAAATTATCATGATTAAGATAAATATTTTAGATTTCTAAAAAATATTAATGGTCTAAAAAATATTCTTTTAAATCATACATTAAGAACTTTTACTAATAAAAAAACCCTAGTGTGAACAACTTGTCTCTCTTCTAAATAAAATATTATAAAGGGATTAAAGGGAATCCAAGTGGATGTAGAATATACCAAATTTGAATCAAAATAAAATTAAGGATTGAAATTACTCATCCAAAAACTTGTTCAATTTTTTGGTTTATTTAATGGTTGTTATAATTTTAGTTGAAATCATTTTATTGATTTTTCTTTTGCTTGCAGAGGCACTACATCAGCATTTCATAAGAAATAAAGTTAATTTTTACAAATATAAAAATAAAAAATAAATTACCATTAGAAAAATAAATCAATTAAATTCAATATAATCATTTATATTCATTCATTATGTATATTTAATCATATCATTGTCAAGAAAACTTTTTTTTAACTTATTAATTTGACTTTTCTTGCCTTGCGCAAGCATTGCAAAATTATTTGGATAAGATTCAAGTTATATAACTCTAAAATTAAAAACTATCTACCCATAACATCAATTATACATAATAAGTAATAAAGAGTTCAAGAAAAGACTTTTTATAACTCAATTAGTATCTATATATAACCAAATTTGACTTTTTTAACGCTGTGTAGGCACTGTGTCGACATTAACAATGATTTTTATACTTATCATGAAATAAATTATAATTTACATGTTCTGAATTATTTTTATACAATATTTATATATTAATATCATACTTTAGTCATTGTATATGTTTAATAAATTTTATATCATAATTATTTCTAGACGATGTCACAAAATAATGTATTAAAAAAAACTGTATTTTTTACTATTCAACAAAAATTTAAATTTTTTAGAAAAATATAAAAATTTAATACTAAGATAATTTTAAATTGATGAATTCAAAAATAAAATTATTTTTTTCAAATAATTATTTTATAATTTGAAAATTAATCTTTTAAATATATCCATACAAGAAATTAGTTTAAAATTATTTATTTTAAGAATTAAATAATATAATAAATTTAACTATTTAATTCAATAATAATAATATGAAAAATAAATATTCTATTTGTACCTTGGTTTTTACATATATATTTAAAGATTATACTGTCATTTCTTCCAAAATTTTATTATTTTTATGACACATCATCCCATTACCTCAGAGACATTTGAACGTAATGTGAAGTCTTCAAGATTGGTGAAATATTTTGATTTCCAGTAGTTGAGATTTGAAATTCATGGAAAGCCTATAATAAAAATGCATGTGTATGAGAATTGAGAATATTCTTGTAAAAATTGTTTTGAGTGATGAAAGAGATGTAGAGGTTGGTGACATTGATGCCTGAGTGAAGATACTTATTTTGAAAAAATATATGTGGACGGAAAATTTTATTTTAAAATTAGAATTTAAAATGAAGCATTATATTTTACGGGTAAAAGTGATGGAATTTTTTTGAACTTTTAATTTTGATGTTTTGATTTTTCTACGTGTCCAGTTGTGTATTATTTTTATTGTTTTTCCCAGGAGTAAAACTATTTAAGTGTGGGGATTTGATGCTTATGGATTTCACTAACCTTTTATTAATTTTCTTACTTAGTTTTAATTATATAATTTAATATTTTTTTAGTATTTTTAGTTTATTTCCTTAGTTTTTAATTGTTTTTATTATTTTTTATAATTTTAGTTAACTATTTAAATTTTATTATTATTTTTTGTTTTATGAGTATTTTATTAATTTTATATATAATGTTTAATACTATATTATTATTTTCAGTAGTTTCAATAATTTTAGTGTTGTTTTAGTTTTTTAATATTTATTAGTATATTTATTAATTTTATATATTAGAATTATATATCATTATATATCATTATAAATATTAATATTATTTATAATAGCAGTATTAATATTATTAGTTTATAATTTTTAAAAAGACTATTAATATTTAATAGTAGTAATAATATTATATGTATAATCATACTTTTATCTAATTATATATTTGTTTGAGTATATCTAATTACATGTGCATATATATATATATTTTCCTTCACAACATTATCTAATAGTTATTTACTTTGATAATTAGTATAATATGTATTTATATAATTCTAATTCTATTATTATTATTAGTATTATTCAATATTCAGATAATTTGAAGTTTAAATTTTGAATTTAAAATTTTATCATTATGGTTTTCAAGAAGCCACACCTTTATCTTCCGGGAGAAGGATCTGTGGAGGTGATCCTCTTCTTCACCTGTTCAAAGCACAATAAGGAGGATATATAATGATAGTAAAAACCCACCTCAGATCACCTGTCTCTCCTTCTATGGTTTGTGTGACCACTAGTGGACACCTCCGTCATACTTGCATGCACCGACCTCTACTATAACACCAACCCAACCAACCTCGGCCTCCTCCCTCTAGCCTCTTGCACTGCTGAAACACATTAAATCCAGGAAAAATCACCTCCTTGCACGCACACCTTTATCCTACCACCCCCTCCTACATACATAGTCTCTTCGTGACGTCAACATCTTCATTCACAGCCCCCACATGGAAAGTTTTCTCGCCTCCTGTTCACTGCTTCACCATAAACGTCAGGCACAAACATCAAGCATAACACAACACCCATCGGTTCTTGGTGGCTGTGCAGTGGTTGGTTTGAGGTTTACACAGATGTTGACATGTGAAGAGGGTACACATTGATTTTGGAGATCGACATGCTTCTGGAGTGATAGTTCAGAATGATACGAACATTAATCTTCTTAACATGGATATATATTTAATGTTTTATCATTTTATTACCACATTAATTTTTTCAGTTATGTTGTTTGGGTAATTTCTTTATGACCGTATGTTAAATAACTATGATAAATTACTACACATTCCACGGTGATATTTTATTTTTTGGTTAATTACATGTTTGTTATGAAACACTATTAATGGATGTCATAATTATGAAAATAATTTTGACTCCTCAATTTCTAATTAATTCCCCTTTTAATGGGAAATCTTTCATATTCTCACCATTGGATCATATCTCATGTACTCTATAAATATGACAATATGTTAATAAAATGGGATGGACTTTTGGATATAAATTTTGTTCTATACATCTTATATTTCTTTTTTATTTGTATTTCCATTTGTTATTATCATCTTCATACACAAATCTGACATTTTATTTCTCAACGATGCACTTCACCTATGATCGATCTTACATTTTCTGATTTTAAAATGATTCGTAGTTTCAATCAGTGTTCGATCAATTTCGTAACACGTTATCAGCATGATCATCTTCTCAGCATTGTGTATCGTGATGTCGCTCTCTTCATCTCCATCATAGGCATAAGAAAAATCTCATAAGAAAAAGGTATATCACATGTTTTTATAAATATTCTTATTTTGACATACTCTTTACCATGTGTATCGACTGCACTCATTATAGGAGCTACGTCAAAAGTTAAATATTATTTTATATTTAAGATATTGTTACATTTATTTTTTTTTCTTCTTGATAAATTTAAAAATAATATATTATTTTCTTAATCTTTTGTTGCGGGAAAATAATGAACTCCTGAAGAGCTGTAATGAATCTCAAATGAAAAATTTCACTCCATTTCTTGAAGAGAATGTGTTTGATTAATAACTAATGTGGTCGATGTCATGACAAACATCATTCATCAAATGAAAAAAACAACTCCACCATAAGTGGTTAAATGATGCACATCCCGCACCTGTCGTACATTGAGATGAAATTTTCTAATCAGCGATGAACATCGCATACTTGTCGTACGTCGAGCTGAAATTTTCTAATCATAGATAAACATCATGTACCTATCGTACATTGTGTTGAAGTTCACTGATGATGTCCCGAACCATGAAATTTTATCTCTTATTCCATTGTTCACCCTGAATGTGTCAAGTTAGAATATGATGTATACAGTTTCATGAAGGATATGATATTTACTTTGAATATTTTTTTAATATTGTATTATTTTATGTATCTTACCTTTCATTTTATTTCTTATAAAATGTTTGAGAGAAATTAAATGTTCATTATGAACAAGAAAAAATTATATTTTATATATATCCATCCCCTAAAGTGGATGAAATTGATGAAATTTTTTAGTTGAATATCCATGCTATTGTTTTGAAGACACTATAAAACCCATCCCCCGTATTGGATGAAATTAATTTGAATATTCATGCAATTTTCTTAAAGACACTATAAAACTTGTAAAAATAATATTATTTCATTACCTAGAGTGAATGAAAATATTTATTTAAAATTATTTATTTCATTCCATGAAGTGAATGCAAATATAAATGATTTTATTTTAAATCAAGTTCAAAGTTTTACGAATGATCAGTTTGTTGTCTTTGTTTATAACAAATAATAAAAATACAACCACCAAAAGTGGTTTTATGGAAGTAAATATTTAAAGAGCATGATGAATTTTATTAATATTTATAAAATAATTCATCCCTAAAGGATGGTATGAAAATAATGCCCTTTGAAATTATATTGAAGAATATCCCATTTATCAATTTTTTCTACTGAAGCAGCAATATCAACGTAAAAAAATTATTTATCATGTGTTTATAGATTATCAATATCAGCTCATGTCATTTATCCCCTAAAGCGGATATTTATTTTCATATAGTTCATAAATGATATTATTGGATTGCACAGTTTTGATAATTCGAAATTTATTTTACCACCTGAAGTGGTTAAAACAAAGATCATCATAATAAAAAAAGAAGTATTTTATTCAAGATGATCATTATTGATAAATAATAAATTATCCTTAATGGATCATGAAATATGATGAATGAGTTCATTCCCCAGTGCGAATTTATTATTAATTACTATATCTCATTCCTTGAAGCGAATGAAATTATTCATGAATTTTTTTATATGAATTTTGATATCATGAATATTTGAGAGTTGATGGGGTTTGAACAAATGATTTATCCTTCATTTGGTAAAGTGAATGTTATTCAATGATTTATAATTTCAGATGGAAATGAGGTGTGTGTTGTGAATCCATAAGATTCTTCCACATTGGTTCTTGCTACCACATTCACCAACTTTAATAGACGTAGGGGTTCCTATCCTAAGTAGATGCATTGTAAAATAATATTTGGGCCTGATGTTCCAAAATATTTTTACCAGAAGTTCAAAATTATGAAATAATCCTCTTGATGATAAGACTAACCTGTTATGATTATATTATGAAATCATCAACCTCTATAAGTGGAAATTATAATGACAAAATGAGTTTGCACAATGAAAGATCCTAGAGATCTTATATTCATTTATCTTGAAGGAAATATATATAAATACTATTTTGATTAAATGCTTAAAAGGAACTCATATATTCGTTAGTATATGATCATATAAGTAAATTTACTAGTAGAGAAAATTAATTAATGACTCCAGAAGAGTGAATATATTCCTACCTGGTAGTACAAATTATTAATGTTTTGTTATATCTGAAGTCTCAATGAGATATATGAATAGTATTCTTGAAAATAAATATCCTATGGAGACACTTGATAAAAGAGGTACCGCGATATGTAATAAGCATTCATAAAAGCGATTATAAAGAATTTGTTATGTACAATCGAATCAATAATGTTAAACCATAAGTTTACCAATCCTAACACTTTAAATATATGACATGATGGTTTAGTATATACAGGATCAATTATAATGAAATATATTGATTTAAGTATAAACAAGCATCAATTTATTGATAACATAGTAGACATCCATCAGGGGAGAATGATTAATTTATTTAATGGATGGATGTCTACAAAATTATCAATGAATTTATTATCATTAAGTCATTATGAATTCCCCCTGTATGATAATTTACCCCGAGGTACCCATTTTTGAGGTAAATTATTTATATCATTAGCATATATTATGGAAATATATTTCCCATATACTTATGAAGAAGTATATATGGGCATGCCCACCTACCATGTGATCCATTGATATGAAAGATGCATCGACTAAATGATCACATGTTTTATTTTCTGTTGGTGAGTATACATTGCGTGCTATGCTTGTTGATTAAAAGAAATATGGACTATCATATATTATATGGTCCTATAGAACCATTAATAAGATTCTCACAACATTTACATGAATGTAAAGTATTGGAAATCAAGTCTGATTATACACACATGATGTATGGTTGATCTGATTATATAAAATCATTGTTTATCATGAGTAGAAAGCAATGAATATATTTTCCCTTGAAGAGGAAAATGAATATATCGACAACATTATATCTTTTTAGATATTTTCCCTTAAGAGAAACTGGTACCATTAAAATTATGAGATCTCAATCAAATGTTATTGATGATATATTTTCTGTGAATTCTTTTTAAAACTCATTGATGAAAATGGATTTTTATAGATGTCAACATCATAATAATTGGCCAAAATTATTTAAGGAACTTATGAAAATTTCAACATATAATGTTTGGACTCATTATCCAAACTATCAAAACTATTGAATATTTATGATCTTATTATAAGAAATATAATTCCTTGTATATTTGGATATATATATATGAATCCCAGAAGGGTTCAAAATGCCTAAAGTATTTTAAAAATTATGAAAGTGTCATCCAATCTACTAAATTATGGGGTGAAATAAGATGTATCCATATTAAGTTAATGAAAATGTAAATTGAATTTATTATCTCATGGTTTGTATGAATCATTGTATTCATCATATTATTAAGGTATTTTGAAAAACATATAAACACTTGAGGATTTTTCTAAAATAAATGAATTATTTGATCATGAAATTACATATAATTTCCTTGTATATTGAATTAATCATCCCAAAGATGAAATATTAAATTTTGGAATGGTTTTAGACTTAATGAATAATTAATTACCTTGCTTCCAAGAGTGATAGATTTCATACCTATGGGGTTGATTAAGAATATAATTATCCCAAAAAGATTAAATATAAATGCACATTTTATTTATCCCTGATGGTTATACATGTACATGTGCATATGTACCTTGTAAATAATAATAAATCATATTATAATTCATGGTAATGTTCTTCCCTATTCATCAAAATATAAAGGGTATAAGTTATTATTATTCAAAAATTCAAAACTGAATTTTTTGGTTATGAATTGATCATGGACATTCTATGAGTTAAATGTAGTGATGATCACTATGAATGTGAGATGTAACTATTATACTCTTTTTCTCTTAGAAAAGTTTTTTACCCTGGGTTTTCTTGATAAGGTTTTTAATGAGGCAACACTCTGGGGACTTGATGTTATTGTACTATTTTTCCCTAATCAAGTGTTTTCCCCTGAAGGGTTTTTCCTTGATTAGGTTTTTAATGAGGCAATCATACATCACAATAGATATCCAAGGTAATGTTATAAATTATTATTGATATCTGTAATTAATGGAAATTGTTGGTCTTCCCCATGAGTTTTAATTTTTAATGAGATCATTCGTTATTACCGATGTTCTTCCTCCCATGTCCTGAAGACAAAACTAAATAATAATATTAATTGATGTCTTGAAGACATAATTAAATAATAATATTAATTGATGTTATGAAGACATTACTAAATGATATAATTAGGGGGATTATGGAACACTGCACTTCTTTTCCCTTTATTAGGTTTTTCTAAGTGGGTTTTCCTGATAAGGTTTTTAGTGAGGAAACATGACATGGAATTATTTTTTTTGGATTCAATTATTTTTCCCACAGGGTTTTTTAAGTGAAGATTATATAAGATTCCATGAAATTATGAAATCCAAGGGGGAGTGTTATGAAACGTTATTAATATATATCATTATTATTACAATAATGATGACTCCACAATTCCCAATTAATTCCCCTATTAATTTCCAACCTTTCATATTCTCACCGTTGGATCAGATCTCATGTACTCTATAAATATGGAAATATTTTAATGAAATGGGATGGAATTTTGGATCTAAATTTTGTTCTGTACTTATTTTATTTATTTTGTATTGGTATTTAAATTTTTTATTATCATTGTCATATGAAAATTTGACATTCACTTTTTCAACGATGCGCTTCGCCTATGATCAATCTTTCATTTTCGGTATCGAAATGCTTCACTGTTTCAATCGGTGTTCGATCAATTTCACAACAAAGTTGAATTAATTATAACTAGATATTTATTTATTTTCCCATAATTATATTTATTCTGAAATAATTTTTGAAATTAAGTCTAGGCATATTAATTATTATTTTATTTTGTGATATAGAGAAGGTTAACCATCTTGACCATTCGTAGTGAAAATAGGTTATATAACTTTGTGAGAAACAAGTTGTGTCATTTCATAGATTGGTTGGGTACTCAAATTAATCTCCTAATTTAGTTATAACACTAGAGAACGAGACACTAAATAAATTAAGAGATATAAATATGCGCATCTAAAAATGTTTTTCACTTTTGGAATTGGATTTAATGATCAAGAATTTATATTTAATAATATAAAAACATTTCTTGAAAGGTTATGTAGTAATTTTATTACATCATTAACATCCCAGAGTTCATAATTATTGTTTTTATTGAATTTTCTTTTTTTATTTTCTTTCTCAATTTTTATTTCAATAAAAATGAGTAAAAAAATAAAATTAAGAACTCCCTTATAGTCATCCCTACTGAACATTTTTCAAATATATTTATTTTAGTGAACTAGAACCCATGTTCTCTATAGTTCGACTATGATCTCCACTTCTATAGTAGTTGGTGGGTTGGAATTTACAAACTGGATGTTCCATAACAACATGAAATAATGGCTCCCACTATCTTTATGGATATAATGAATATATTATTTAGAGACTAAATTGATCAATATTTGCTTATATTTATAGTTGACATTCCTATATATTCAAAGAGCATGGAATAAGATGAATATCATTTGTAGATTGTGTTAAAGACCTTGAGAAAGGATAAAGTGTATGTCAAATTTATCATGTGTTAATTTTGGTTTCAAAATGAATCATTCTTGGGTCCTATAATCATAATAAAGGGAATATATGTACATTCATCAAAGAGAGAAGTTATTGAGAAATGTCCAAGAAAAACTACTGTAACTGAGATCCATAGTTTTCTTAGGATAACTAGATACAATAGGCTCTTTGTGAGTAATTTATCGCACTTATAAAATCCACTAACCATGTTAACATGAAAGGGATTAATGATCCTTTGGATGGAATAATGTGAAGGAAGTTCCAAGGAAATAAAAAAAGCGATTGGTCACCACTTCTATACCTACATTAGCCTATAGTGGGGATGGTTTTCCAATATATAGGAGCTCTTTAGAAAAGGTCTCGAATTGTATCCTCATGTATAATGATAAAGTAATTTCTTATACATCATTAAAATTAAGGACTCATGATAAAAATTACACAACTCATGATTTAGAGTTGGCAGTAGTGATCTTTGAATTTAAGATATGGTGACATTCTCTCTGCAAAGGAAAAGTGTGATATATATACTGATTATATGATCTTGAAATATATATTTACATTGAAGGATTTGAATATATTCTAAAGGATATGGTTGGAACTGATAAAATAATATGAATGATCAATACCTTACCACCTAGGGAATGAAAATAAGCTGGCGATGCTCTAAGTTGGAAAACTATGTTACTCTATCCAAGATAGGGATTGAAAAAGACCCAATTCTCATGTATTTTCCGAGGATGAATCTTAAAGTCCTTATAAGAAGGGATAAATCCTATCTTTCCCATAAAAGTTCTCAATATTCCATAGACATAAAGGTTTACTGAATCTCAGAAAGATGATGTTGAGATACAAATATTGTTAGAAAATATTCCAGAGTTAAACTTTGATAAATACGGAGTTATAAGTTTCAAAACTCATATATGTACCCCAAAAAAGTATAATTTAAGAGGGAAAATTTTAAATATGAACATAACTTATCCTTCCCTTTTCATCCAGGATGTAAAAAGATGTATAGAGATCCAAAAAAACTTTGGGTGGCATAAAATAAATAATGAAATTGCAGATTACATATATTGACATCTTGTATTCCAACAAGTTAAGTATAAATGAAAAATGTATAATGTTATTCTGAAACTCTTAGCCATAATTTTATGGAAATTGGAAAAATTACTATGAATTTATAGCATCCTGCCTTTTTATTACATAAAATTTCATTTCATTTTACAACAAAGGATATTTAAAGTCAAGTATCTCGAAAAAAAGGTACATAATACATGAAAACTATAACACCCTGACCCCAGTTACCCAGAGTTGGTGCATTATTACATAACATTTTCATGATACAAGGAATAATGTCATGAAATACCGATCAGTTTAGTAGCCTTTGAAGTACTAGATACATTCATATGTTTTACATTACATCATGAAATAAAAACATCAACAACATTTTGTCCCCATTGAACACACTTATATCCTTAGCCTGTCCCTGCAGGTCAACCATAAAATATTTCTTCACATCCTGGGAAAAATAAAACATAGAAATGGGTGAGCTTAGATGCTCAGTAAGGATAACAATTTTGCGGAAACTTTTAAAAATAAAAACAAACATTTAAGGCATTGTATAAGACTAAAACAAAAGCCTTTTAAACTTAAACTTCAGCATAATATGGAAAATATAAAATAAAATAATTCCATTTACTTATTCAAATGGATATTATACTAGTAGAATAATCACATACAATACCAATATCCACTTTCATAATGATGGAATGCATAATGCCAGACTTCATAACCACATAATCAAGGCCTTGTGCCAAGACTACAAATAAGATTTTGTCAAGGCCCTGTGCCAAGACACTAGTTTGTCTCATGAGACCTACCGATGCATCGATGATCTATATTGGGCACCACCTGTCACTTACTAAGTCCAATTAATTCCTCATATGAAAAGGTTTAAACATAACATAAACATTCGTATTAAAACTAGTATACGAAATGTCAATACTTTATCCATAAACCATGAATGGTGTTAAAATAACACATCCACAATAAAAAATATCACAAAACATTCAATACAATATGGAAGATTTTTATAATAATAAGCCAACTTCAAACAAGTTTAAAATTCCTCAAAGGATGTTGACATAGATGAAATGAAAAATATTTTAAATAAATACCTCTTTCTATTTTGAAATTATTTATAATTCCCATAATTATAAAAGGAAACATTTATTTTAAAAATAGTGTTATAATCTTGTATGGGAAGCTTCTATGATGATATAATGACAGAAAATAGCCACACCCACCGTATAAGTTAAAAAAAGACATTCTTACCTTAATTTTGTCGAAAAGGCCATAAAGTACATTATTTAGAAAATGATGGAAATATTCCTTTCAAACCATTTTATAAAAAGTCAAACAAGGGTATAAATGAATTTAACCAGTAGTCTAGTAAATAGTAATTTTTTTTGGTATAAATTTTTATGAAACATGGATGTGGATGATAAAGAGATCCAAGTAGATACTTATGTAAAAACAACCTCTGATAATAAAGAGATTATGAAATTAACCATTACCTTGTACTTTTCCTTAGTCGATGGATTTTTAACCTCCTGTATAAAAGTTAAAACATTTTTATTATATTATAAAAGAATAATATACATAAATATGATATCATATATGATCTTATAATATTGCTTTGTTAATAATATTTTAGTAGTATAATCATTTCGGGTGTTAACTGATCTGTTTTCCTTTATATGATTGGTTACGTAATCCATGTTTGTTATGGAAAAGATGTATTTTATTCATATCCAGAATGATATTAAGTTCTTAAAAATTATTTTTAATCATAAGATGAAAATTATTCTTGAATGATTACGATGGGGAATGAATCTCATTGCGTTTGTGGAGACGGTAATCCGTACGTACGCACGAGTGACAATATCATTATATTGATGCTGAAAACATATGTAATTGGATTGTATATAATATATAAAGAATAATTAACATGTTATATTTATTATTTACATTAATTATTCTCATTATTATACTAATCCAAATAATGAGGTGTTTGAATAACAAACTACACCATGACGTGGAGACGGTAAGCCGTACGTACGCACGTATGGTGACTTTATCATTCATATGATAGAAAAAATAATGAATATGGTTGTAACATTTTTATAATAACATAAAATCATATATAAGATACTGGAGTTATTATTTTATAATGGAAACAACAAATAAAGAGGAAGTGGCAGAAGAAAAGAACTTGAAAGTGGTGATGAAATATTTATCTCTTCTTCAGGTTCTTCATTTTGATTTGATCAAAAGGGATCCATAGGTTGGCTTTGTGACCAAAGGAAGGCTTCTAGGAATAAGGGAGTAAAGTTGGGAGGATATTTGGGCTTGTTTTGGCTGATCCAAATGGCTTTGGAGGTGTGAAATTAATAGATGGGGAAGTACCCTTTTATAAGAGAGGTGAGGGTCACTTTAGGAAAATCTTGAAATATTATTTTATAATAAAATTATTTTCGGTTTATAATGGCTCCAAAATGATTTATTTAGAGGATAAGGTGGGTATGGGTTGAAAAACTCTCAACTAATAGGTTTTGAATAGGTTTAGGTCACCTTATTAACTTTATCTTTTAGATTTAACTCTTAGTTAAAAAATTTGACATTTACCATGTCTCGTTGTATTTTTATATTATATGGTTAATAAACTTACTATAATAATCCAATAGTACCACATGTGGTTAATTATTAATATATATAACATTATCTAAGTCTTTTTTCCAAACCTTATATTTTTAGGAATATTATATCAATTAATAATATAGTATTCGTTTTAAAAACTCAATTATGCCAATTTTGACACTATTTAGTATTTGATTTTTTTAAAAGCCATTAAAACTTTATAATTTCAAAAAAAATTATTTAACCAACCATAAAATGTAATTTTAACCTATAAAATTAGTTTAATCCATTAGAAGTCTCAATTTACAACTATTTGGATATTTATAATATCAATTATTTTAATATTTCATTATTAAGGTAATTACTGCATCATCATTGTGTCATAAATAATTAAAATTATTTAATGTCTAAAATTTATAAATAAAATACTATTATGTAGGAAATATTTTTATATTTCTAATGAATATTTATAGTAGAATTTATATTGCGTGTAACCCTATATTAAAAATGGTTTAGTTATTAAACATTGAATTTAACTATTTTAACTCTTCTTTAAATAAAATAATAATAAATGTCCAAATCTAATACAAGTGGAAAAAAGGATAATATTTTATTCCTAAGGTTTTTTTTGGTCCAATTAAACTTATCCAATAGAATTAGGACATTTTTGGGGTAATTATAATGTCATTTTTACCCTTAATTACCCAATTTACTTTTAACCATGGTAAATAAAATTCAAAAGTTACTATTCACCAAAAATTATTTTCATCTTATTAAAACACATTTTACTTACTGATTTAAATGGTGTCTCTCAGATTTTTGAAATTCAACTCACAGTAGTGGTAAAATTTTGTTTTATCCGAATTTGTAAATGCTCCTAGAAGGTGGGTAAAAGACGGTAAAAAGTTCAATAAAATTTTATATATCTAAACTTATTATAAAACAACTCCAAAACAATTACATTGAAAATATATAGGTATTATATATCTATTTTGATCTAAAATAAACTAAATTAAAATAACTAATTACTTAAATAAAAATTCGGTTTTAAACAATAACACAATGTTTTTCACTATTCATCAAAAATTGAAAGTTTTTAGAAAAAACAAAACATTTACCCTAAGATAATTTCGATATCCTGAATTAAAAAATGAAGTCCATTTTGAAAAATAAAATTTATAAAATTTCAAAAAGTGGGTATTACTATTCATAACGACAAGTTTGATTGGTCGTGGTGTGTTACAACTACAAGTTGCGTACAACGTAAGCTACTACACTATTCAAAGGGAAACGTACCATGAAAGCTTGGGCTGTTACAAAAACATATAAAATTATTTTAATACTATTGAAAGGCTTCATTACTGTTCATCCTAAGAATAATTAATGCATCTCATAACCTAGTAACATACATCAAAGGAAAGGGTGAGAATAAGGGAAAACAATTTACATGTGAACTTGAGAGAATATAATAAGAACATGATGAAATATCATAAAGGCATGAGAAGTGAAATATGATGATAATACTAACTTGAATCATATCTTGAAAATGTTTCTACAACATTTAATTTAGACATTCATAATCATATCTCCAAGGTCCATCCCTATGGTGTTAAATTTTTTTAACAATGTTATTCCCCAATGTATCATAAAACTTGTCATCTCTAGAGATTAATTCCATTACCCAATGAATTGGAGTGATATCAGGGTGCACCCTTAATATTTATTTATTTTAATGTGAGCCACATAGTTCATAATAAAAAATTTCATAAATAACTCAAAGAGAATAAAAGAAATGAGTTTTTTATCCAAATCACGACGTTTTAAAAAGTGCTTAAAACATGATCAATATGTCATTTATAACCCACAAAAAGGGAATGAGGGATTTGTGTATGAAAATTACAGAATAAAATAAATCATTTTATGTCATTATAAATACCCCTAAAAATGAAATAGTTTTGGGTATTCATATAAGGAAAAATAAATTAATTTATTGTTAAAAAGAGAGATATTTTGAGACGAAATTTTTGCTGTATAATGACTATTCAACATGGTTTTAGAAAACATTAAAAAGATAGAGTACAGAGGTCAACCATTCAAAAGAGATTCATAATATAGTAAAAGGATATAATAACATGGATATAAGAACAAGGTATCTAAATTTTCAATACACAACACATAAAAGATAACTTGAAAGAAAAAAATAGAAGTTACGAATTCACTTACAAAAATTCAGCAGCCTAACAATGTCGCTTAAAAATTCAGAAAATTAGTTGATGTGATGGAAAAGGGTCTATCATAATTTGGACATAATATGGATAGAAATACGGATACAAAAAAACATACCACACTATAAGAAAATGGAAAGACATGACTAAAAGAGGAGGTTGAAAGGTTCCCTTACCTTGAAGAGTAACTTCTAAAACTCTAGGATTGCGACCTTTAGGGATTGAAGAAACATTATGATGACTCCTTGGGTTTTAATACTATCAGATATTCATGGGTAATTAATTTTTAATGAAATAAAATGAAGGAATGGCTTGGTATTTATAGTAAGAGAGAGAGAGTTTTTTTATTAATTCTCGAGGACACCTCATCGGTGGTATTTGAAAAACCATGGGCTTGCCCATGGTTTTGGCCATTTGAGACACCTAATATATTATTTTAATCCAAATTATTAGATGGATATTATTAAATCATTATTATATTGTTAATGATGTCATTAAACACACCAAAACTAAAAATTATATTTTTACTATTCGCCAAAATACACAATTTTTTATAAAAATATCATAAATTCACCCTAACCTAATATCAATGTTTTGAATTCAAAAATGAACTCCATTTTATAAAAATCATTTCTAAATATGAGAAATTTAATTTTGAAGTAATATCACTATTTACCCAAAAAAATACTAATACTTAACTAATAATTTTTAAAATAGTTTTTTACTTATACTTTTATATTACATTACCATTCAAGATTCCTATATTATATATATACTCACTTAAGTGAGGTTAATATTCCATTGGTCATATTTCTATTTATAATGGTAATATTACTATTCATAATTTTCTATTCACAAAAAATTAAGTTGATCTTATCAGACTCTAAATTTCTTACTGATCATAACCATATATGTCCATTTTTTGAAAATAATTTTACATTATTAATTATTTAAAGTATAAAAACTATTTAAAATACTCTTTTTTTTCAATATTCATCAATAATATGAAACTTCTAAAAATTATCCCTATATTTATTTTGACCTTTGAAATTCCAAAATGATGGTTATTGTACCATAATAAGAAATAAAAATTTTATTTATACCAAAGGATTACACAAAGTAACTAAGGCATAATTACATAGCCCCTTATAACACTTGCAAATGACCTAAGAGTATGGTGTGAAATGGTGATAGAATCTTAGGGCTGCTCAGACTGCATTTCCTGAGTGGTGATTTCTATCAACTTGAACTTCTCCCATAGGAGATTACATTCAAGATTAACATGTTAAAGATCAACTTAATCATGGTCCAGATCAAAGCCTAATAGTGCTACCTACTTCCCAAGTTCGAATAGATGGGCTTCGTATTGCCTGAGTCTACTGAATGAGGTCATCCACTCTTCTTTCTGCATTAATTATCGATTATTATTTCTATTTTAAGCAACTATTATAATGTTAAAAATTATTATTGTTTCCAATAGTCTTATTGATCAATGGTCATGTAATGGTCAAAACGCAATGGCCACATTACATTTATACTTATATATATATTTTTGATTATTATATAGTAAGACATACATTTTCAAGAAATAAAATATCATTCAAAAGTTTGGGTCGTTACATTCTCCCCCTATTAAGAAATTTTGTCCCCAAAAATTCAACTCATACCCTCAGAAGAGAAAAGGTGTGAGTACTTCTACCTTATAGACTGCTCTGGTTCCCACATGGCTTCTTTAAATTTTTGATTCATTGAAAACACTTTAACAAGGTGGGTAGTCTTGTTGTGTATAACCATATCTCTATGATCCAAGATATCCATCGGCTGCTCCTCATAATAGAGGTATTGTTCTAGTTGTTCCACCTATATATTTATTATATGTGAATGGTTAGGTATGTACTCACTCAAGAGGGATACATGGAAGACATCGTGAACTTATGTTAGATTTTGAGGATGTTCAAGTCGATAGGGAACTACTCCTACGCGATCAAGGATTTAATAGGGGCCATTGTACCTAGGGCTGAGCATCACTTTCTTCCCAAACCTCACGACTCTCTGCCAAGGTGAAATTCTAAGAAAGACTCTGTTACCAACATCAAACTCCAAGTCCCTTCGACGGTTTTGGACATAGCTCTTTTGATGACTCTGACCAGCCTTAATATGATATTGGATGGCATGAACCTTTTTTACCATCTGTTGCACAAGATCAGGCCTAAGAAGCTTTATCTCACCAATTTCATCCCAACAAGTATGAGTTCTGAATCGCTTCCCATATAAAGATTCACAGGGTTCTATTTGAATTATTGAGTGGAAACTATTGTTGTAAGAGAACTCAACTAATGGTAGATGTCGATCCCATCCACCTTTAAATTCTATTGAGCATGTTCTCAGCATATCCTAGAGTGTTTGAATAGTCCTTTTAGATTGGACATCAGTCTAGGGGTGATAGGCTATACTGAAATTCAATTTGGTATATAGATCATATGGAAGACTTCTACAGAATTTTTTTAAACCTTAGATCGCGATTAGATACGATGGAAAGTGTAACTACATACATCCTTACCACTTTTTTCAGTTAAATACGGCCAAGCTGAACTAGATATAAATCTTCCTGAAGAGAGATAAAATGGAAAGTCTTGGTGAGATGATCCACTATAACCCATATCACATTGTTTACTTTGAAAGTTCTTAGGTGACCAGTGACAAATTCCATAGTGATATTGTACCACTTCCATGCAGGTATGAGTAGTGGTTGTAATACCCCTTTAGTAATTTGTCGCTATGTCTTCACTTGATGACATACCAGACACATTGTAGTGTATTCAACAATCTCCCTTTTCATATTATCCCACCAATAATGATTACAAAGGTCCTTATACATTTTCATGCTTTAAGGATGCATAGTTAAATTTAAGATATGTGATTCATCCATTATCTCCTTATTTATTTCTAGAATAGATGGAACACATAGTCTTTTACAAAATTTTAGTACACATTCTTGATCAATATTGAACTTAGGAAACTTCCCATCCTTCACAACCTCAAACTTCTTCTGTAAAAAAAGGATCTTCTTTCCGAGCTTTCTTGATATTCTCTTATAATGACAATTGAGAAATCATTTAGGATAGGGTTGATGATGTCCCTCCCCTTATAATTATCACTTACATTTTCACTAGGTCTTTGATTAAGGGATATCCTTGGATCCACAACATGAACATAGAATAAGGTCTTTCCTACTTAATGCATAAATAAATTTGTTTGCTCTTCCGGTATGATAATGAATTGAACAATCATAGTCTTTATGAAGTTCTAACAATCTCCTAAATCTCATGTTCAATTCCTTTTATGTGAAAATATAATTCAAACTTTGATGGTCTATGTATATATCACACTTCTCACCATAAATATAGTGCCTCCATATCTTTAGAACAAAAACAACTGAGTCTAGCTCTAGATCATGTGTAGGATAGGTCTGCTCATGAGTCTTCAACTATTGAGATTCATAAGCAATCCCCTTGTCATTTTTCATGAGGACACACTCAAGCACTATCAGAGATGCATCACTTAAAATAAATAATCCTTCTTTTCTTGAGGGTAGAGTTAACACGGGTGCAGTAAACAATCTCTTCTTCAACACTTGGAAACTTTCCTCACACTCCTTTGTCCAGATAAACTTAACCCCTTTTCGAGTTAACTTGGTTAGTGGATTAGAAAGTCATGAAACATTTTTCAAAAGCCTCCTATAATATACCACTTATCCAAAGAAACTATTAATCTCAGTTATTGTTGTTGGATGAGGCCACTTCTCTACAACCTTTGTCTTTTCATTGTCAACTGTGATTCTTTCATTGGTTACAATGTGCCTCAAGAAAGAAGCATTTTGAAACCAAAAATCACACATTCTAAACATTCCAAAAATCAAATCCTTCTATAGAGTTTAAAATAAACCTTAGATTACCATTATTCTCCTCAAACAATTTAGAATATATCAGAATATCATCAATAAAAAATACCAAAAAAATTATCAAGGTATTCCTTAAAGACTTTATTCATCAAATACATAAAAATAGTAGGTGCATTAGTTTGTCTGAAGGGCATAAAAACAAACTCATAATGCCCATATCTTGATCTAAGGCAGGTTTTGGAAAATATTCTTTTTTAACCCTCAATTGATGATAACCAGATCGAAGATCATTCTTGGAGAAGAATTGAGCCCCATGAATTTGGTCAAATAAGTCATCAATTATTGGAAGAGGGTATTTGTTCTTTATTATGATCCCATTAAGTTTTCTATAATCAATGCATAGCCACATTTATCCATCCATATTCTTTATAAAGAGAATAGATGATCCCCAAGGAGACACACTCGTTCAGATAAACCCCTTCTCCAAAAGATCTTGGGATTTTTTCTTTAATTCCTCCTGCTCCACATTTTTCATCATATATGGGGTTTTTAATATCAGATGAGATCCAGGTATGATTTCAATGGAGAACTATACCTATCTTTCTAGGGGAGATCCAAGTAACTCCTTAGAAAATATGTCAATGTATTCCTTGATGATATGGACATTTTCTATCCTTATACTCTCATTTCCTTCTTCTTCTTCACTAATAAATTCCATAAAGAAGGCTATACGAGGTTCTTCTAGACAAATATCAGATTGAGATATCTCTCCATGGAAGATATCTATAGGTTTTCCATTCAAGACCACTGATATTTCCTTGCTTATGTATTTGATCACAGCATTATACCTTGAGAGCTAGTCCATCCATAATATGATGTTGAAATCTAACATGGGAATGACTACTATATTTGCGATAATATTGTGCTCACAAAATTAAAAACTATAGTTTCTAAACACTGATGATGCTTGGATAATCCCACCAGGAGTCTTGATTTATAACTCAACTTTTATAAATTCAGGTGTGGATTTTAAATTCATTGAAAAATTGGATGAAATAAAAGAACGCGTAGAACCAGAATAAAAAAAATTACTCACTAGATTTGAGAGAACAACAAGAGTACCTTCCCTCACATCATTTGTAGCTTCAACATCAACTATCTTGATAGAAAAAGTACGACATTTCCCACTTGTCATTTGCTGAGGCTGTTGGTGATTCCCCTCCACTGTCCTCAGATTTGAACAGTGAGTGGAAAAGTGCCCAATCTATCCACACTTGAAGAATTGGACTTCAGGTTGGCCGTACACCATCTTCTATTTATTGTTAGTACTGGGAAGTTGAGGCTTTACCACACCATGACTATTCCACATGATATAGAAATCTCTTCCACACTTTTAGCAATTTCCACCCCAAGCAGGATATTCCCCAAATGCTTCTTACCACACTTATGACATGTGGGATGTTGAACTTACATTACTCCTCTTCCTTGATCAAATATCCTCCCAAAACATGGTACCATTGATCTCTTCTTGTCATTGGATTTATGATACCACTATGTCTCATTGAAATCTAGTTCGAATTTCATAGCACTCTACACAATCTCCTCATACCTATCATAGTCTCGGTTGGATAGATTCTTCCACATATGAGGTCTTAGTCCAATAAAGAACCTATCAACCTTAAAATTAGAATCCATGAAAAAGATTGAGGTGTAACATGAAATTGTTGTGTAGTTCATCTCATATCTTATAACAAATTCATTCTCCTTCTACTTTAGATTGAGAAACTCCTCCATTTTTGTTCTCATCCAATGATGGAAATACTTATTGAAGAAGATCCATATGAACTCTTCCCACTCCATAGCTTCAACCTCCACTATTGACCTCATGTTTTTAATCAGTTCCCACCACTGATCAGCTTCTCCCTCTAAGAAAAAATACCCAGGGTGACTTTCTCTTCTTCTAAATAGTAGAACATAGAAGAGATCTTTTCAATAGAGTTGATTAACTGTTCTATAATCAATGGGTAGGTAGATCCACTAAATGTTGGTGGTCATTTACGCATAAAGGAATCAACATAAAGTTGTTCCTATTGTGGTGAAATTGTTATCTCATCTTGATTCAAGTTATTTCCAATAACTTGAGTCAGTTGTTTCATTATTCACCTAAAGGTTTCCATTCTGGCTTCCATTAGTGGTCCATCAACTCGTGGTCCTTTGCGATCACCATTTGCATGGTTCCTCTCATTTCCCTCCATTTTCGATAAGAATAAAACCTTAGCGAGAAACTTATTTCATTTTATAATCTTTTATCTGTAAAGTAATTTTATGTCTTAAAACATCATTCTTAAACATATTATTCTCTAACAATAATTACATTTCTCTATAAATCCTTAATAATGATTCAAAAAAAGATTATTATTAACCAAACATATCCCCTAGGAGTTTCAAACCAGGAGTGCAGAAAGGCCCATTTTTGGGCACTAGTTCCAGTTCAAGTCTAGCTCAAAGTGGTGTTTTTGGTTTTTACTCCTAGATACATCTATGCCAAAGCCACATAGACTTTTTCATATCCAGATATAGATTTATTTTTTCAAAAATCACTTACTTAATATTTAAAAAAATACTAGGAAGTTTTTCTATTTTTAAACTTTTCTATAGGGTTATTCATAATATTTTCATATCCTAATTTTCAAAAATAACTAAAATATTATTTGATACCAAATACAATATCTGACATTTTTATTACACAACTTTTCATTTCATTTTACAAATAGAAGATCTTTAAAGTCCAGTGTCTTAGAAAAAAGGTATATAATTCATGAAAACATATAACATTGTCTTAATCCTCTTGAAATTATTATTTAAATGTTAATCTTAAGAACAATTACTACATATCATAAACTAGGAACATACATCAAAGGAAAGGGTGTGAATAAGGCCTAGTAAGGGAAAATAGGGAAAACAGTTTACTTGTGAAGTTGAGAGAGTACAATAAGAACATGAGGAAATATCATAAACGCATGATAAGAGACATATAATGATAATAAGAACTTGAATAATATCTTGAAAATGTGGCTAAAACATTTAATTTATACATTAATATGAATATCTCCAAGGTCCATCCCCAAGGTATCATAAAAAATACCAAGGTTATTCACCAAATTATCAAAAAACTTGTCATCTATAGAGATTAATTTATTTACACAATGCATTGAAGATATATCAGGGAACAACCTAAATATGTATTTATTTTCATGTGATCCACATATATCATAATCAAAAATTTCATAAATAACCCAAATAGAATAAAAGAAATGATTTTTATATCAAAATCATGGTGTTTTAAAAAGTGCTTAAAAACATGATCATTATGTCATTTATAGGCCACAGAAAGGGAATGATAGATTTATCTATAAAAATTACAGAATAAATTAAATAATTTTTATGTCATTATAAATAACCCTATAAATGAAACAGTTTTTGGTATTAATATAAGAAAAATAAAAGAATTTCTCGATAAAAAGAGAGAGATTTTGAGACGAACTTTCTATAGCATAATGACTATGCAACCTAGTTTTAGAAAATATTAAAAAGAGAGAGGACATAGGTCTCCCATTAATAAGAGAGACATAATTTAGTATAAGTATAGAATAAAATGGAGATAAGAACATGGTATAGAAATTTTCTAGACATAGCACATAAAAGATAACTTGAAACAAAAAAGAGAAGTTGTGAATTCCCTTATGAAAATCCGGTAGCCTAACGACATCGCTTAAAAATTTAGATAATCAATTGATGAGAAAGAAAATGGTCTGTCATAATTTGGACATAAAATGGACAATAATAAGGATACATAATAACATACCTCAACATAATAAAATGGAAATTAAAATACATAACATAAAAAAAGTCTTGACTAAAAGAGGAGGGTTAATGGTTTCTTTACCTTGAAGAGTAAAATTTAAAACTCTAGGATCAAGACCTTGGGGGCTTGATAAAACTTTTGGAGGACTCCTTGGGTGGTAATAATATCACATATTTGAGGTAAATTAATTTTTAATTAATGAAAAGAAAGTAACGTCTTGGTATTTATAGTAAAAGAGAACGAGTTTTTTATTAATTTTTAAAGACACCTCATTGATGGTATTTGCAAACCCTTGGACTTGACCATGGTATTTACACATTTTTTTGGCCACTTGGGAGACCTAATATAATATTTTAATCCAAATGAGTCAACCAGAATTATTAAATCATCATTACATCATTAATGATGTCTTTAAACACACCAAAACTCAAAACTGTATTTTGACTATTCACTGAAAAAAACATTTTATAAAAATCTTATAAATTCATCCTAACCTAATATCAATGTTATGAATTCAAAAAAGAACACTATTTTATGAAAATAATTTTCTAAATATTATAAATTTAATTATTACGTAAAATAACTTTTTACCAAAAAAAATACTAATACTCAATTAATAATTTCTAAAATAGTTATTTACTTATACTATTATATTACGTTACCATTTGAGATGCCTAAATTATATCTATACTTACTTAAGTGTGGTTAATATTCCATTGGTAATAATACTATTCATAAGGGTAATATTACTATTCATAATTTACTATTCACCAAAAACTAAGTTGATATTATTAGACTCTAAATTTCTTACTGATCACAACCATATATGTCCATTTTTTTGAAAATCGTTTCATATTATTAATTATTTAAATTTTAAAAAATATTTTAAAATACTCCTTTTTTTCAGTATTCATAAATAATATGAAACTTTTAAAAATTCAACCTATATTTATTTTGACATTTGAAATTCAAAAATGATGGTTATTTTACTATAATAAGAAATAACAATTTTATTAATACAAAAGGATTACATTAAGTAACTAAGGCACTGTTACATATCCCCTTATAGCACCTACATATGACCTAAGAGTACGATGTGCAATGGTGATAGAATCTTTTGATGGCTCAGACAACATTGCCTGAGTGGTGGTTTCTATCAACTTGAACTTCTATTGTAGGTGATTACGTTCAAGCATAACATGTTGAAGCTCTGCTTGGGTTTGGTCCAAAGTAAAGACCAATGACTCTACCTACTTCCCAAACTCTGAAAAATGGGCTTCGTATGGCCCAAGTCTATTGGATGAGGCCATCGACTATACTTTATGCATTAATTATCAATTATTATTTCTATTTTAAACAAAAATTATAACGTTAAAAATTATTATTGTTTCCGATAGTCAAATTGACTAATGGTCATATAATGGTCTAAACCAGATGGTCACATTTCATTTATACTTATATATTTTTTATTGATTATGACATAGTAAGACATATATATTCATGAAACAAAATATTATTCAAAATTTCAGGATGTTACATAATTTCAACATAGGAATTCCCAAAAAAATATAAATTCCATAATGTTATTTGGGTTATAGTTGGTCCCCTTATAAATTCAGTTCATTTTATTTCCTTGAAATATGATTTAACTATTGTAAAACTTTCCATTATATATATAATGGAGGTGGTAAAGTAATATGGAGTATCACTCTCCATTATATTTGATCAGGATCTAAGTTATTCCTTGAGGTTCATTAGAAGTATTCAGAATGTATTGGAGATAGAGATATGCTTCAAACTTACTTATCATCCTCAATTAGATGTTTAGTCTAAGAGTACCATTGAAATTAGAGAGGATATGATGAGATATTTCTTATTGGATTTCCAAGGATGTTGGGATCAACACCTCCCTATGGTAGAGTTATCGTATAAAAATAGTTTTCATTATTTCATTCAGAAGGAACCATATGAGGGTCTTTATAGGAAGAGATATATGACTCCAATATACAAGGATGAAGTTAGAGAGTGTAATTGATATGTACTAGCCTTATATAAGAAATGATGGAGAAGGTTTAAAATATTATGCAGTAGATTAAAGTTGTATAGATTTGATAGAAGAGTTATGCTGATAATCATAGATGAGATCTAGGGTTTGAAGTTAGTGAAAATGTGTTCTTTAAAATATCTATTTTGAAGTGGGATATGAAATTTTTGAAGAAATGAAATATGATACCTAGACACATTGGTCCCCATGAGATCTTTAACCATGTCAGGGTCACAACCTATCACTCAGTTTCCCCTACAGACCTCTCTCAAGTGTAGGATATACTGTACATATCTCTTTTAAGGAAGTACATAAATGATCCATCACATTTAGTGAGCTCAAAATCTATACAAATAGAATATGAACTTTTATATAAGTAACAAACTTTGATTTTTTTTGAATTAATAGAAATGTTTTTGATAGATAAGACCACACACCTACTCAAACCTCTAAGGTGGAATCATAAGTTTCCGGAGGACACATGGGAACATGAGGAGGGGATGAGAGAAAAGTATACTCACTTGTTTTCTTCCATTTAATAAAAATATAAAGAAATAATTATTTTTATTGGTGGGGGGGGGTAAAATATAATGACCCCTGAATTTTCTTCTTACATTTCCTTAATTAAATACATTTTGAGTAGCTTGACTTTCACGCAACGTAGAACGAAAACAAAAAACACATTACCTTAATAATTTTTACAAAAAATAAATATTATATTATTACCATTAAATTTTCATGTATGATTTGAAGGAAACACTTTATTAAAACTATATAAAATGAATAATAAAAAAGGTAATTTTATACTTGAAGATTCACTTTTTCTAAAACATTATTTTTACTCATTGTGTGTGCTAATATGAAAATTAAAATTTTCTCATGTTAATAAATTTTATTTGGTGAAATGGATACTTTATTTAGAATCAGTAGGTAGAAATTATATAAAAGTATCATTTTATTTTACAACACAAAAAAAAATATTACTAAGATTAAATTTAATTAAAATGATAATGATGAAAGTGTTATTTTAAAAGATATATTTTATTAATATTTTGTAACTTTTAAGTAATCAATTAAATTAACATATTTTAAATAATTAATATAATATTATATTTAAAAAAATATATAAATTTATTAATAGAAATTTAATTAGTCACTAATGATAAATAATATTAAGTACACAAAATGGTTAAAACACTATTCTTATACAAAAAATAGTTTTGCTTTATATAAAATGTTTTAATTTAAAGGTTAATTTTATCTTATTTCAAAATTAAATTTGATTAAATGTAAAATAAATTTATGTTCAAGTCTATAAAATTTGGTAAGAGGGGTTACCATATATTTTAAATAAAATATAATATATTTTGTTAAAAACTAGTTACCACGTTAAAAAAATTAAAAAATGTAACAAACCTAATGATAAAATGGAAAGGAAAATTTTCAAAACATATGTGGAAATTTGTGGATGAGGATTTATCAACCATATATTACCCTAAAATAAATTATTTTTAATTTTAGAACTATTGATCCTTGAATAGTGTCATTCTATTATTGAACAATAACGAGTGATCACATAAGTAACCTTTTCTACACTTATAAAAGGGGTCACTTCCACCCTTTCATGCCACACCCATACCTTAAAAATTATCCTTAAAACTTAGAAATTTTAATGATCCTATAAACCTATAATAATAAAATTATCCTCTATTTTCCATAATTTATCCCAATCCTTTCATTTCTACGGAGACTTTAAAGAGAAATTTCATGGTCCTAAGGTGAGTATTACTTAATCCTTATCTTTTTATTCTTATTATTCCTCTTGAAAAACTAGACTAAACATAGTCATATAATGAAAAAATATCATTATTATAATGAAGTGTTTTTATGTTAATGTAATATCCATATTTATTTTTTTCTATCCACTTAGAGAAACAAAAGATCATTGATCATGCATTGTGTGGACTACCACCTCCACAAAGTAACATTTTTTATTTTTTCATCATGATTTTCATTATTAATACAAAAAAATTAAAATATAATTAAAACCATAAAAATATAAATAATATTATAATTATTATTTTTAAAATATATTATGACAAAATAAAAAAACATCTTAATCATAATAACCAAATGAATTATGATATGTTCATGTTCGGGTTGATCTAGCCACTAACTTGAATAGTGTTATAAAACTCTACCATAGATAACTATAGGAGTATACATAATAACATTATTATAATTAAATAAGAATATATATATATATATATATATATATATATTATTTTTCTAGAATGATAATATTAATTATTTAAATTTGTATAAAAATATCATCTCTAATCCCTAAAATTACTAATATAAGCCCGCATTATTTCTATTTTCACACAAATATTTTTAAAAAAATATTATAAAAAAATATAATATCATAATATATGGTAAATATTAAATTAAACATGGATGAATAAGTTTCATAGTATGGTGTATGATAAACTTATTTTTATTATTCATGATTTTAGGTACGTACACAGAATGAATTAGCTCCATAAAAGGGGTTTTTGGTGTCATTTTCAAATACATGGGACATGTTTGATATTGATCAAAATAATTTCATTTATATATAATATTAAATACCCTATTTATTTAAAATATAAAAATATATTCCATTTCATGTGATTTTTAAGGATTATTTTAGGATCTTCCTCTCGAGATCCTTTGATTATTACATTCCCAATACCATAGGGATTTCGTCAACTCTATTTCTGATTCATTGGTTTATACTATTCCTTACTTGAATATAATTTTAAATACTTATTGGATCCTAAAATTTACATATTTAACATGATATTTCGTTATGTTTCATGGGAAAATTGTTTTTCACCATCAATAACCACTTCTTCGAAAAGATGTTTTCCCAAATAAAATAATAATGTTTGTAAGAATAAATCCAATTATTACCAATGAATCCTATCTTCCAGGTCCATGTTTTTATATCAAGAGTTTATAATTTAATTAAATATTATTATTTTTGTCCATTATTTTATTAATATATTATTCTACCTATTTCTGAGGTAAAATTATGTCAATGTTTCTCTGATTTTTTGTTTTCTTTTAAACAACCTAAAAACATAATAAAGGTACTTCTTTTAATTTTTTACCAATATAGTTTTATTAACTCTATTGTATTTTATTTTAAATGATTATTTAATTTGAATTATTTTTAACAATTATTGTTTTTCAAATTTCTTCCCTTTATAAATAGTCTTTTAATGCAATTTCACTTCATACTTTTAAAATAATATTTAATTTTTTTTGTGAAAACTTTTGCGTTTTCACTTCTATTTTTCTTGAATGGTTTATCTCTCATGAATTAATGTTATAATAACTCTTTATATTTTATTATGATAAAATTCCTTTTATAAAATTGAAAATTTTTATATCATATGATATCATACGTCTATGTTATATGATAATTATAAAAATTTCATTTTTCATGTGTTCTTTAAAATATGATGATGATTGATTTTTAGTGGCACACATATATATGGATAATGACTGGCGGGGTCCTATATCTTCTATTAATTAATTTTTTTATATTTATGTATCTTGATATAGTCAAGAATTTACATAATGAGCTTATTTACATTATCATGGGCATAATGGGTTTGCTCACATTTTCAAATGTGGATATAATGAGTTTGTTCCCATAGGTGAGGGAATAATGAGTCTACTCATAAAGGTATTCCTATTATTGTGGTTACAACACATTTCATAGTTTTTTTAGGTTATATTATATTTCCAAGAATCTTTTAATTTTTAATATATTCCATGTTTTCATGTTATGCATTATTTATTAAATATTATTCACTTTTATGTCATGATCTCATGTTTTATGAATATTGAGATGTATTTTGAGACATTTCATCAATTTTATTCTTCTTATACTTTCATTTTATGATATTATTTTTCTCATTCATATTTTATGATATTTTAATAAAATATTTATTATATTCCTCATGCTTTCCTTCATGTTTATAATATGATACATTATGATATGTTTCTCCCTTATTGAGCAACTAGGATTATCCCTTTATTACGTTTCCATCCCATAGGTTATAGAGATGAATAAATCATTTGATATATATTGAAAAGGATTTAGAGGAGTGTGATTATGGAGTAATGTTTGATAGTGTTGTAAAATAATAAATTTATATAACTAATCTATAGGATACTAAACCTTATGACCCTTGATTTTTCTGATTTTTTAATGATATATTATATAAATATAGAAATTATGGTATTATTTAAGTCATATTTAGTTTGTGTCACTTTAGTACATAAAAATTATTAGTATGATGCCAAAAAGAGGACATTGGTGAGATTGTGAAGCAACCAATGGTGGTTTTACCTGAAAAAAAGTGTACTATTGAACTCATAAAGAATTACAAGAAATACTATTACTCCAATCTAATTGAACTCATGTATCATTTTATCATGGCGAATGTTGACTAGGGAATGATTTACATGGAGTATGTTGTAACTGACCAGTAAGTGAAAGATATCTTGACCAGGCCATTAACCATTGTTGTGTTTGAAAAGGATCAGTTGAATCTCAATGTTCTTCCACCAAACTCAGCTTAATGATGTATAGTTATCCCCTCACCCTTGTGCATATATTTCCTTAATTGTTTTTTCATGGTTGGAAGGTTCTATCTCTTTCAGTTTATTGTCAAAGGGGGATATTGTTTTTGGGTAAATTCAATTATTCTTATTTTGAATTATCAAAAAGTGGGTTTTAGAGCTTCTAAGAACTCTATTATCTAATGTGGGTATTTGGCATTGAATTTAGGGTGGATACTATCCATGGGAAATGTGGTTGATTTATGTGTGAGTTATGGAAGGTATGTGAGACTGGAGACATGAAGAGTTTTAGAATTTCATGTGGAATAGAATTATCTATTGAAATCTTATATTTTACACCAAGACATTCTAACTTAGACTTAGAGTGATACATGTTATATTATTTTTCTATCTAGAGTATATATAGAACTAAATTTTATTTTGGATTTCCAAAACAACCAAAGTGAGAGAATATTGGAACCAAGGTGATCTAATATAGATGAATTGTGTTCTGTTTATTGTCAATATAGTTCTTTTGTATCATTTATGGATAAAGAAATCATTTGTATGCATGAGTTTAATAGAATAAAGCATGATACACTATAAATGAAGCACTTCATTTTTGGAAGTAGTCTCATGATGAATCTAGAATAATTTCATAATCTTAAAGGGATCATGCAACACATAGAGAGGCTTGTGATGTAGGTTTTATTCAAGATCAATTTATAAAAATAGAGTGTTGTGAACCATGAGTCACACGATTGAAGGAAGGAAATGCGTTTGAGTCTTGACATCAGTAAAATGGATCATTGAGAATATTTTTTAGAGTTAATTAAGAGAAAAATCATCTATAAATATACACTATTCACATCATTAAGAAATTTATTATAGTATTAAGGGAGTTACCAGATTTTGAAGTTTTTATAAGTTTTTTCATGACTTAGTCATGTGATCAGGGTTATAAGAAGGATTTTTCGTGTCTTGGTTACTTTATTATAGAAACACTAAAGAGTTACACGATTTAAGTAATGCTACCAGAGTCACATAAATTGATTCATGAAGAAGTCTTGGATGAAATTTACCATACAAATTTGTTCATCCAGAGCATTCATTATGAAGGAGATACATTCCCAGGGTCATGTTCATAGGCTCTCACAATTAGGGTGATGTGCCAGTAGCTATGCACTCAGGGTTATTCACTTGAGGTTGCATGAATTGAGTTTTTATTCAGTTTTTTTGTAATTTAGTTTCTCAAAATAAGAATTGTATTAATACATTCTCAAATAAGATGTTATTGGTACAAACATGACATATTTAACATATGTATTTAGTGAAATGAACATTCAAAGGAGTATAAAACTGGAACCATAATTCATGAATGGTATCTTGTAGATGAATTAAAAATAAAAATATTTAAACTATTTTGAATAATAATCTCAAGTATTTAAATTGACATCACCTACAACCATATAACTGTACAAAGTTGAAGAAGAGGGAGTGACCATTGGGTTGAGAGTCATGAAAATTTAATCATTTTAAAAGAATTGTTTCTATTATGGAGTGACCATGGATAAAATCTATAATCCAAGAAAAAAAGTGAATCATAATGGATTTTGGTACATCCAAACATCATCAGTGTATGCTCCTTAGACATATACTTTTGTGGTGAACTAAGTAAATTTTTTCTCGTTCTATGTTTACTTCCTAATTTTGTTATATTTTTGAATTTATATATTTATAATAAAGGTTTAACATGTCCCTGCTAACATGGGGGAAATAATATTTTTTAAAAATAAATATTCAACACCCCCATTCACCCCACCCCTCATAAGATTTACTAGGATTATATACTTGGTAATTTAAAGGAAGGAGGTTTTAATGAGTTAACCCATTAGTAGGAAATCCAAATTTATATGTGCCATTGGATTTTATTATCTACAAACAAGTGTAATTATCCTTATACTTAAATATTTTTATTAATGCATACAATGAGTCATATAATTTTATGTAGTATCATAAGACATGGTGAAATTTTTTCATGGAGAAGTTTAGTATGTTGGGTGGGTCACAACTGATGTTTTATAATTGAATAATATAATAATGGATTTATCCCCTTTTCTTATTTAATGGTAGTTGGTATCTCTAGACTATTGATGGATTTGAATCTGATTTATTATAAAAATGGCTATGGAATTATTTTACTAAGTTTATTTATAAAGATTCAAAGTTAGATTAAATGAGCACATATGTTGATGAAACTAGTATACAACTAAGTTGATTAACAATATCTAAAAAAAGAGATTTTATTACACTATGTACACTCTTAAGTGGTTTTATTCCATTATGACATTAATTATTTTCCTTATGCATTCCTTATAAATTTTCTAGATACAAACCTTGGACTATTGGAAATTATGCCTAATGCCATTGATAAAGGGGCTTAGAGGTTCAAACACTAAGTGTATCCATAACCACTATTGAATTATATAAAAATTTAACAAATTGAATACATATAATTACCATATATAGTTTCATAATTATTCATGTTCGGTTTTTCCAAAAAATATAAAATCATCAGTGATTCTTGAGAATATATGTGTATTTAATATTTAATAAATATATATTTTATTTATTTATTGAATATAATATTTTTTATCTCTCATTGAATAATGCAGTGATATTTATTTAATTAATTAATTATTCATTATTCAAGGTTTGATAAATACTGAGGAGGAAATACATGATGAGTTAATGGTATGATAAAATAATATATTAAATATCATTGAAATAAATAATAATCTATTTATTCAAGGAATAATACTAATTTCACCATGATTTTAGGACCTATCTAGTAAATAATATTATTATTATTGTTATTTAGACATAGGGTTTACAGGGGATTAATTAAATTATAAGGGATTATTTGTAATTATTATTCCCTAAACCTAAATCTATATAAACTATATTATATCATTCTCAACATTAATCACTACTGTGCATAATGAAATTATAGAGAGAATCCTCCTAATCCCTATAGAGCTCTTTCTATATAATTATCTCAAGAACAAAAAGCAATTCTCCTCTTCCACCTAATCCACTATGAAGATAATATGAAGAATCCTTCCACCACAAAGTTATTCTTATGGCGATCAATGATGAACATCGCAAGCATTATTGTAAAGACCCGCAAATTTCAAGGAAATTTTTTTCTTAATTTTCTTTGGAATTTTACAAGAGCGCAGTTTCAGACGGCACCTGATTCCGAGGCCCGGTGTGCCCGGAATCAATTTCCGAAGTTTGGCTCGGGTACGTTCAGTGAACGGACGAGCGGGTTTTTCTATCTTTTGAACCGGTGCCCGGAATCGAATTCTGAGGGCACCAATGAAATCGCAGCGCCGGTATTTGCTTAGAAACGCCTCTTCCGGAGTTGCGTTTGCTCAGACGTGGTTTTTAAATTTCGGGGCTTTAAGTCAGAAATAAAATAAATTTGTGCGACAACTTTATTTTATTTCACTTAAGCTGCTTGGAAGCCACTTGAAGCCACTTAAAGGCGGCTTGATCTGAGTTGAACTGGATAGGATACTATCCAGAAATATCCTACCCCCTTGGTAGGATATTTGTGCGGTGGGGCCCACACGAGCCCCGTCGTTTCTTTCGCTAAGTAACGCACCCGCGAAAACCCGTCAAAGTAACTGAAAATTCAACCGACGCGTTTTCTTTATTTCTTAACAGACCATTTAATTGGGCGGTTTATTTCGTGAATTAAATGGGCTGTTTCGCTCGTTGAATTAATTCAACGAACTGATGGGTCGTTACTTACGCTTTTGCGTTTGTTGGCATGTTTATAAAATAAGACCAACCTAAAAATCCTTTGAAAGGATTTGAGAGGACCTTTGTTTCTTCATCTCCCCTCCTCGCGAAGAATGCGAAGAACGCGAAGAACGCGAAGAACGCGAAGAACGCCGGCGACCGGAATTCGACGACGCACACCGTGATCTGCGACGTCGACGAGCTCTACCCGCGACGTTCTTCGGCGACGCCTCTTCTTCCGCGGCCGATCCTCGTTCGGCAATTAAGGTGAGAAACGAATCGTTTATTTCTCCCTTTTTATTTTCAATAACAACGGATTTAATTAATTAAATCCGTTTGTTCTAGATCCGGAGATCGTCGGCGCGACGTTTTTCCCGCGGTGCGACGAACGTCCCTTCCGCGACGAGCGATTCCGCGACGACCTCACATCCGACGACGACAAGGTAGGGGTTTATTTCCTTGATGATTCTTTCCCGTGTTTATTCTGTTGAAATAAAGAACCCGATCACGGAACAATTTTAATTTATTTAAAATTGTTGATTGGTTTTTCCTTTTCCCCCTGTTGAGTTTATGACTAACGCGGAGGGTGCGGGTCTAACGAACAAGACCCGGCAACCCTCCGCCGATCTTTTGTTGTGCGGATTTGGCGGACGAAGACGAACCGTGCGGCAAGGGCGATCCGTTGATCCCGCAGTGAAGATCGGCCCCCGGGAGGAGCAATGGCGCAGACGGGAGGTAAAACGGGCCACCAGAGCAACTCCGGCGGCCCGCGGAAGGCGGCGGCGCCCGGCGTGCCGCCGTGGAGGAGTTCCGCCGCGGCTGAAGCCGCGGCGGCGGCGGCCGGTTCCGCGGCCGCGCGGAACCGGGGAGGGACGCGGTGGCCCGGCCGCGTCCGCGTGACAGGCGGCCCCCCGCGGGGCCGCGTTTTCCTCCAAGCCGCGGGTCAAACCCGCGGCGGTTGCTTCGGCCGCTCGGCCGAAGCCGAGCCGGCCGGTCCGGTTGGCCGGGCCGAGCCGGGTCGGGCCGACCCGGTTCGGGCCGGGTCGGGCCGACCCGGTTCGGGCCGACCCGGTTCGGCCGACCCAGGGGGGGTTCGGGCCGGGTCGCCCCGAGCCCAGAACCCCCGTTTCGGGCCCTCTTCGGTCTTTCGCCCATATCTTGGGCCTGGGACCTCCGATTGACGAACCGTCAGCGGCTACGCGATCCTTGGATCGATATGGTCGTTTCGGTATATTATACTCAAGGTTTCGGAAGACTTTGGGTTCGGCCGGGTTGGTTCGTACACGAAACCAATCGGGCCCTCGGAGCGGAAACGCTCATAACTTGAGCTGCGGACGTCCGATCGACGTACCGTCAGCTGTGGTAGTTTCCTCTAAGTGAGACGAAACTTTTGGCATACTCCGCCCGAGGATCGGACACAGGCGGAGTACGGTCGAGTTGGTTTTGCCCTAAAAACCAACAGGGCCCCTGGGACGAAAATGCCAATAACTCTCAGACCGGGCGTCCGATTGACGCGCCGTCTGTTGCGTTGAGATCCTGTTGTCGATACGGAACTTTTGGATACATCAACTTCGGACTACGTGTCAGTTGATGTATCAGCCTCTCGGCTCGTGGAGCGGACCCTCCTAAAGGAGCTCGCTGCGTGCGGGAACCCTAGTGCTGGCTGTGACTTCGACGACAGAGCAGAGATCCTCCGTGGACTGCGACGACGGCAGAGCAGAGATCCTCCGTGGACTGCGACGACGACAGAGCAGAGATCCTCCGTGGACTGCGGCGACGGCAGAGCAGAGATCCTTCGTGGACTGCGGCGACGACTATGCAGAGATCCTCAGTGGACTGCGTCGACTACTGCACTCAGCGATCCTACGTGGATCAGTGCTACAGGTTCTGTGTGAGCCCGATCCTATGTGGGTCCTTACTACCGGTTCTGTGTGAGCCACTGCCTACAGGTTCTGTGTGAGCCCGATCCTATGTGGGTCTTTTTCGGGGGTTAGTACCTATCGATCCTTCGTGGGTCCGACGACTTAGATGGATCAGTGATCATCTTTGACGTCATCTGAAAAAGTATACCTGGTTGAGCTGAATCTTATGTTACTCTCCTTTGTGGATTGTGTTGAACTATCCTATGCGGATTTACTGTTTACTCTCCTTGTGGATTTGAGTCTTGCTTTCCTTTGTGGATTGAGTTGTTCTTGAGCTCGTGAGCAGAGCTAGAATTGGGGACTTAGGTATATGTATGGGCATATACCTAAGTCGAGTCAGATGTTACTTCGTGATTGCATCTTTCTTTTGTGCTATATCCTTTGTGGATTTCGAGAGACCTTCGGGGGTCTCGGGGTCCTTACTGAGTAGTTATACTCACCCCTGCACGGGCTATGCCCGCACCTTGTTGTGTTGGATGCAGACGACGGACAGCGCTGATCACGGTTGGGGCGTGGAGCAGGACGGTACCTGGAGGTGGACCGCTGGACGGGACGTGCTCAGAGCGGACGTGGGACCCGAGGAGCCTGGAGGCTATCTGTACCCACCCTTCAGGTGGGATTGCCAGTGGACGACACGAGGCCGCCGTCTTTTCTTCAGTTGCTGTTCTTTACTTTTCAGTTGTACTTTCAGTTGGGCTTGTATTCCGGCCCCCTTTACTTTTCTGCACTTTACTTTCCGCTTGCTGACTCTGTGGTGGTTGTTACTTATAAAGGCAATTCCTTCCCTGTTTACCGGGATTTTACGCCTTGGTGCTAGTCTCCAGCCCCTGGCCTATGGAAGGCGGGCTTGGGGTAGTCACGGCACGGGCCCCGAGGTCGGGTCGTGACAAATTGGTATCAGAGGTGGTCGGTTCTACCGCAGACTCTGATCGTCTTTTCTTTCTATGTGAAGCAATAGTGTTTAGTGTATTGAGTGTGGTTATCAGTTCAGGGAGCCCAGTGTTGGTGCGGCGGCCGACGTATCCGTACACCAGGACCCTGACTCCTGATTTCCGACTTAATGCATGAAAACATTGATTGCGTGTGTGTTCCAAGTTTTCTTTGTGATTACTTGTGTCAGCTCACCGGGTATACTGATCTGCTTTATGAAAGTCTCAAGTTTTCCTTGTGATTACTTGTGCCAGCTCACCAGGTATACTGTTCTGACTATGGTGCTCTTGTTCTCCTTTTCAGGATGGCCCCGCGACGACAGCCAGCTAGGGTTCCGAGTGTAGGGCGCGACGGCAGCCCACCGAGCGACGAGGCCTCGGTGCAGGGCCCTTTTCCAGCAGTGGCACCGGTGGTAGTTTTACCCGCCGAGCCACCGATGCTACCAGTACCAGACGCTGATGATGCACGTCGCCTCAGGGCACTGCATGAGTTTCAGAGCCAGCGACCGCCCAGGTTTCGCGGTGAGGCGGACCCCCAGGCCGCCAAGGACTGGCTAGAGGCGGTGGTACGGATCTTTAGGCTAGTGAGGACACCAGCGGATCTCATGGTGATTCTCGCGGCGAGCCTCCTGCAGGAAGCGGCAGGACGATGGTGGAGATTGATGCTCCAGGTTCACGATGAGGTATCCTTGCTCTGGGCGGACTTCGAGAGCCTCTTCCGCTCTGAGTTCGTCCCGGCCACCCTCCGAGCGGTGCGCATCCAGGAGCTTCTCCAGCTGCGCCAGGGCAGCATGACGGTCGCTCAGTACGCGGCGAGGTTCACTGACCTATCTCGCTACTCGACTGACATGGTACGGGACCCCTTCTTCCGGGCCCGAACCTTCGAGCAGGGCTTGCGACAGGAGATTTGAGCGTCGCTGATCTCCCTCAGCATTCCGACCCATGCGGGAGTGCTGGAGCGAGCCCTCCTGATCGAGAGCTTCCTGGCAGAGCCTTCTTCAGCGGCGAGACCTAGCGCAGGGCGGCAGGTAGCTGAGTCTTCGGCAGCAGGTAGCCGACGGATGACTCTCGGGTCCAGGCAGACCAGACCCCCACGCAGACGGCCTCAGGACACCGGCTCAGCAGTGCGGGGCACACAGCGGAGTGCCAGCCTTCCGAGAGGCAGGCTGTGCTACTCCTGCGGCGGGCAGGGTCACATGGCTCGTGACGGCCCGACTCGCCGACCTGAGGAGCAGCAGACGGTGGAGGGGCCACCCAGGCAGAGGCAGAGGGTCGACCGTGGCGGTCCGCAGGGAGGAGGCGGATGAGGCAGAGGAGCTGGCCGAGCAGCGGGTGGTGGGCGACGCTTCCAGGCTCTACCCCCACCACCACCAGGAGGGCCACCTCAACCACAGGGAGCTGGCGGGCAGGGACAGGCCCAGCTCCAGGCAGTGGAGGCCTTCGACCCCGACATGCCAGAGATGATTCGAGGTACGATCTGTGTCTATTCCACCCTTGCTGCAGTACTTATAGACACAGGAGCGAGTCACTCTTTCATAGCCTCTGCCCTTGTTCGGAGCTCGGAGATTCCGACTGAGCCGTTGGCTCGATCCTTACGGCTAGAGACTCCTACGGGAGCAGACTCGACGATTACGCACTGGTGCCGGCAGTGTGAGCTTACTCTAGGAGGCGAGGTCTTCGGCTGGGATCTCCTTGTAGCGGCGTCGAGGCCTTACGACGTCATCTTGGGCATGGATTGGCTATCCACGGTTCATGCCCATATCGACTGTTTTAGGCGCAAGGTGCAATGTGTTCGCACCGACGGGAGCAGGTTTACCTTCACCGGCGAGAAGGGAACCTTTGCAGCACAGGATGGACTTCCGCGGAGGAGAGTGCAGCCCATCACTCATCAGTTGGCTAGCCTCATCCTAGGAGCAGTGGACGTGCGGAGTCCAGTTTTTCCTGCAGTGGTGGACCAGTACGTGGACGTCTTTCCCGACGACGTTCCAGGGCTACCTCCTCGTAGAGAGGTAGACTTTTACATCGACTTGTACCCCGGGACAGCCCCGATATCTGCTCCAGCATATCGGATGGCCCCCGCCGAGCTTCGAGAGCTGTGGGTACAGTTGGAGGACTTGCAGAGCAAGGGGTTAATCCGACCCAGTGTTTCACCCTGGGCTTCGCCGATTTTGTTCGCCAAGAAGGCGGACGGGAGCTTGCGACTGTGTGTCGACTATCGTCGCCTGAACCAGGTGACAGTGAGGAACAAGTATCCGCTACCACGGATTGATGACCTCTTCGATCAGCTCAAGGGAGCGCGGTGGTTCTCGAAGATAGACCTCCGGCCAGGCTATCATCAGCTCAGAGTTCGAGACGAGGACGTGCAGAAGACGGCCTTCAGGTGTCGGTATGGCCATTATGAGTTCTTGGTTATGCCGTTCGGCGTAACCAATGCTCCAGCAGTGTTCATGAGCCTCATGAACAGGATCTTCCAGCCATACCTCGACCGATTTGTCGTGGTCTTCATTGACGACATTTTGGTATACTCGACGATTGAGGAGGAGCATGCCTACCACCTGCAAGATGTTCTAGACACACTCCGAGAGCACCAGCTTTATGGCAAGCTCTCAAAATGCCAGTTCTGGTTACGTGAGGTCCATTTCTTGGGGCACGTCATTTCTGAGGCGGGAGTTGCAGTGGACCCCGCGAAGATCGAGGCAGTGCTAGCTTGGGAGCCACCCAAGAGCGTGACAGAGGTGCAGAGTTTCTTGGGATTAGCCGGATACTATCGGAGATTTGTGCCGGACTTCTCCAGAGTTGCGACACCACTCTCAGCCTTGACAAAGAAGGGGAAACCCTTTGTGTGGTCAGACAGATGTCAGCAGAGCTTCCAGGAGCTGAGACAGAGATTGACCAGCGCACCTATCTTGAGGTTGCCTGAGGAGGGAGTTGGATACGTAGTTTACTGCGATGCATCAGGGACTGGACTCGGGTGCGTCCTGATGCAGGAGCGGGCCGTGATCGCCTACGGATCACGTCAGTTGAGGCCGCATGAGCAGAACTACGCCACTCATGACCTGGAGTTAGCAGCAGTGGTCTTCGCTCTGAAGACTTGGCGGCACTATCTGATGGGCGAGCGCTTCACAGTCTTTTCTGACCACCAGAGTCTCAGGTATATCTTCTCTCAGAAGGACCTGAACCTGAGACAGCGGAGATGGCTTGAGTTCCTCCAGGACTATGACTTTGAGATAGTCTATACTCCTGGGAAGGGGAACGTGGTAGCCGATGCCCTCAGCAGGAGGACAGGCATTCAGCTACTTGAGGAGGCGACGGAGCAGCTAGCCTCCTTGCAGATATCCTTCGTGGATAGAGACGGAGCAGCCTTTCTTCAGTCTCTCACAGTCTCTCCTCCACTTCTACGGCGGGTCAGAGAGGCTCAGCGTGGGGACGCTGACTGTGAGACCCGGCATGCACTGATATCCTCAGGTCAGGCGCCTGATGGCTTCTCCCTTGGAGCAGAGCACGACATCCTTTTCAGAGGACGTACCTTCGTACCAGTCACTTTACGAGAGGAGGTGCTGAGAGAGTTTCACACTTCTCCCTTGGCGGTGCATCTCGGAGTGGCGAAGATGTACCAGGATCTCAGGCGACAGCACTGGTGGCCGGGCATGAAGAAAGCTGTGGCAGAGTTCGTTTCACGATGCCTCACCTGCCAGCAGGTGAAGGCAGAGCATCAGGTACCAGCAGGCTTGGTACAGCCCTTGGAGGTCCCGAAGTGGAAGTGGGACGGTATATCTATGGACTTCGTGACTGGACTTCCACACACTTCCAGAGGTCACGACTCCATTTGGGTGATTGTCGACCGACTCACCAAGTCGGCACACTTCTTACCCATCAGAGAGTAGGGCTCAGTGGAGAGCTTGGGACGTCTTTACGTCCAGGAGATCGTACGGCTTCACGGTGCGCCATCGTCTATCGTCTCCGATCGAGATGCTCGTTTCACTTCCCGGCTTTGGAAGGGGTTGCAGGAGGCGTTCGGGACGCGACTCCATCTGAGCACAGCCTTCCACCCTCAGACGGATGGTCAGACGGAGAGGACCATACAGACACTCGAGGACATGCTCCGTGCATGTGTTCTCGACTTTGGTCGCAGCTGGGAGGACCACCTACCCTTGGTGGAGTTCGCGTACAACAACAGCTACCACTCCACCAACGGGATGGCCCCATACGAGGCGTTGTACGACAGACCCTGCAGATCACCCTTGTGCTGGACAGACCCTGGGGAGTCAGCACTCGTGGGACCAGAGATGGTCCGAGCCACGACAGAGAAGGTCCAGATCATCCAGGAGAGGATGAGGACAGCTCCGAGCCGGCAGAAGTCATATGCTGACAGGAGGCGGAGGCCACTGGAGTTCGAGGATGGCGACCACGTCTTTTTTCGTGTCTCACCTCGACGTGGTTTACGGAGATTTGGCCGAGGCGGCAAGTTGTCTCCACGCTTCATCGGGCCTTTCCAGGTCCTCAGCAGGATAGGAGAGGTGGCTTATTGCCTGGCTCTACCACCTCAGTTGCACCGGGTGCACGACGTCTTCCACGTGTCTCAGCTGAGGAGATACGTGCACGACCCGACGCACATCATCGACTTTGGGGAGCTGGACGTGGACGATGGGGTGACTTTTGCGGAGGTCCCAGTGGAGATCGAGGATCGACAGGAGCGGGTCCTACGTGGGCGGTCGATTCCTCTTGTGCGCGTCAGATGGCATCACAGGAACCTCCAGGAGAGCACTTGGGAGTGGGAGGCTCAGATGCGTGCTCAGTACCCCCATTTGTTCCCCTAGTTTTTGATGTATCTTTACGGGGACGTAAAGCCCTGAGGTGGGAGTAATGTAAAGACCCGCAAATTTCAAGGAAATTTTTTTCTTAATTTTCTTTGGAATTTTACAAGAGCGCAGTTTCAGACGGCACCTGATTCCGAGGCCCGGTGTGCCCGGAATCAATTTCCGAAGTTTGGCTCGGGTACGTTCAGTGAACGGACGAGCGGGTTTTTCTATCTTTTGAACCGGTGCCCGGAATCGAATTCTGAGGGCACCGATGAAATCGCAGCGCCGATATTTTCTTAGAAACGCCTCTTCCGGAGTTGCGTTTGCTCAGACGTGGTTTTTAAATTTCGGGGCTTTAAGTCAGAAATAAAATAAATTTGTGCGACAACTTTATTTTATTTCACTTAAGCTGCTTGGGAGCCACTTGAAGCCACTTAAAGGCGGCTTGATCTAAGTTGAACTGGATAGGATGCTATCCAGAAATATCCTACCCCCTTGGTAGGATATTTGTGCGGTGGGGCCCACACGAGCCCCGCCGTTTCTTTCGCTAAGTAACGCACCCGCGAAAACCCGTCAAAGTAACTGAAAAGTCAACCGACGCGTTTTTTTTATTTCTTAACAGACCATTTAATTGGGGGGTTTATTTCGTGAATTAAATGGGCTATTTTGCTCGTTGAATTAATTCAACGAACTGATGGGTCGTTACTTACGCTTTTGCGTTTGTTGGCATGTTTATAAAATAAGACCAACCTAAAAATCCTTTGAAAGGATTTGAGAGGACCTTTGTTTCTTCATCTCCCCTCCTCGCGAAGAACGCGAAGAACGCGAAGAACGCCGGCGACCGGAATTCGACGACGCACACCGTGATCTGCGACGTCGACGAGCTCTACCCGCGACGTTCTTCGGCGACGCCTCTTCTTCCGCGGCCGATCCTCGTTCGACAATTAAGGTGAGAAACGAATCGTTTATATCTCCCTTTTTATTTTCAATAACAACGGATTTAATTAATTAAATCCGTTTGTTCTAGATCCGGAGATCGTCGGCGCGACGTTTTTCCCGCGGTGCGACGAACGTCCCTTCCGCGACGAGCGATTCCGCGACGACCTCACATCCGACGACGACAAGGTAGGGGTTTATTTCCTTGATGATTCTTTCCCGTGTTTATTCTGTTGAAATAAAGAACCCGATCACGGAACAATTTTAATTTATTTAAAATTGTTGATGGGTTTTTCCTTTTTCCCCGTTGAGTTTATGACTAACGCGGAGGGTGCGGGTCTAACGAACAAGACCCGGCAACCCTCCGCCGATCTTTTGTTGTGCGGATTTGGCGGACGACGACGAACCATGCAGCAAGGGTGATCCGTTGATCCCGCAGTGAAGATCGGCCCCCGGGAGGAGCAATGGCGCAGACGGGAGGTAAAACGGGCCACCGGAGCAACTCCGGCGGCCCGCGGAAGGCGGCGGCGGCGCGGGTCGCCGGCGCGGCGGCGGCGGCGACCGGAGGCGGCGGCGCCCGGCGCGCCGCCGTGGAGGAGTTCCGCCGCGGCTGAAGCCGCGGCGGCGGCGGCCGGTTCCGCGGCCGCGCGGAACCGGGGAGGGACGCGGCGGCCCGGCCGCGTCCGCGTGACAGGCGGCCCCCCGCGGGGCCGCGTTTTCCTCCAAGCCGCGGGTCAAACCCACGGCGGTTGCTTCGGCCGCTCGGCCGAAGCCGAGCCGGCCGGTCCGGTCGGCCGGGCCGCGCCCAGGCCGACCTGGTTCGGGCCGACCCGTTTCGGGCCCTCTTCGGTCTTTCGCCCATATCTTGGGCCTGGGACCTCCGATTGACGAACCGTCAGCGGCTACGCGATCCTTGGATCGATACGGTCGTTTCGGTATATTATAATCAAGGTTTCGGAAGACTTTGGGTTCGGCCGGGTTGGTTCGTACACGAAACCAACCGGGCCCTCGGAGCGGAAACGCTCATAACTTGAGCTGCGGACGTCCGATCGACGTACCGTCAGCTGTGGTAGTTTCCTCTAAGTGAGACGGAACTTTTGGCATACTCCGCCCGAGGATCGGACACATGCGGAGTACGGTTGGGTTGGTTTTGCCCTAAAAACCAACCGGGCCCCTGGGACGAAAATGCCAATAACTCTCAGACCGGGCGTCCGATTGACGCGCCGTCTGTTGCGTTGAGATCCTGTTGTCGATACGGAACTTTTGGATACATCAAATTCGGACTACGTGTCAGTTGATGTATCATCCTCTCGGCTCATGGAGCGGACCCTCCTAAACGAGCTCGCTGCGTGCGGGAACCCTAGCGCTGGCTGTGACTTCGACGACAGAGCAGAGATCCTCCGTGGACTGCGACGACGGCAGAGCAGAGATCCTCCGTGGACTGCGACGACGGCAGAGCAGAGATCCTCCGTGGACTGCGGCGATGGCAGAGCAGAGATCCTTCATGGACTGCGGCGACGACTGTGCAGAGATCCTCAGTGGACTGCGTCGACTACTGCACTCAGCGATCCTACGTGGATCAGTGCTACAGGTTCTGTGTGAGCCCGATCCTATGTGGGTCCTTACTACCGGTTCTGTGTGATCCACTGCCTACAGGTTCTGTGTGAGCCCGATCCTATGTGGGTCTTTTGCGGGGGTTAGTACCTATCGATCCTTCGTGGGTCCGACGACTTAGATGGATCAGTGATCATCTTTGACGTCATCTGAAAAAGTATACCTGGTTGAGATGAATCTTATGTTACTCTCCTTTGTGGATTGTGTTGAACTATCCTATGCGGATTTACTGTTTACTCTCCTTGTGGATTTGAGTCTTGATTTAATTTGTGGATTGAGATGTTCTTGAGCTCGTGAGCAGAGCTAGAATTGGGGACTTAGGTATATGTATGTGCATATACCTAAGTCGAGTCAGATGTTACTTCGTGATTGCATCTTTCTTTTGTGCTATATCCTTTGTGGATTTCGGGAGACCTTCGGGGGTCTTGGGGTCCTTACTGAGTAGTTATACTCACCCCTGCACGGGTTATGCCCGCACCTTGTTGTGTTGGATGCAGATGACGGACATCGCTGATCACGGTTGGGGCGTGGAGCAGGACGGTACCTGGAGGTGGACCGCTGGACGGGACGTGCTCGGAGCGGACGTGGGACCCGAGGAGGCTGGAGGCTATCTGTACCCACCCTTCAGGTGGGATTGCCAGTGGACGACACGAGGCCGCCGTCTTTTCTTCAGTTGCTTTTCTTTACTTTTCAGTTGTACTTTCAGTTGGGCTTGTATTCCGGCGCCCTTTACTTTTCTGCACTTTACTTTCCGCTTGCTGACTCTGTGGTGGTTGTTACTTATAAAGGCAATGCCTTCCCTGTTTACCGGGATTTTACGCCTTGGTGCTAGTCGCCAGCCCCTGGCCTATGGAAGGCGGGCTTGGGGTAGTCACGACACGGGCCCCGAGGTCGGGTCGTGACAATTATAATATCTAACCTAGCTATTTTGGATATCTATAAAGAAATTATTAGTTTTTAGTGCATGTGTGGATCACTACTAGATGGATTATACCATTGAATCCTTTAATCCAATGACAGTATGACTAGAAGATATTATCCGACTCATCAAAGATGATATAATTTCAATTTGAACTTATTATTAAATTATATAAATTAATTATAAATTATATGTGATGATCCTATCTCAAGGATTTTGGGGTTTCAATTCATCTATTTGTAAGGAGAACTAGGAAGAAGTTGATGAATTTACATTGTTAGGGAGGGTTTTGACCAATTTCATTATGATTCATAACCTTCAAGCAGTACCATACTGTCAATATAATAATTAATATTTATTTATTACCCATTGATAAATTAAATTACTTCATTGTTAGTTTTTTTGTTATGGTTTATTTGATCTTTATTCTGGATGTCAATTAACATATTTTATGGAAAATACATGCTTTGTTCAATTTCATATGATCTTCAACAAGTATAGAACATGTAATGAATCGTCAGATATTCCATTAGGATGTGAAAACAGTTTTTGCTGGGTGGCATGGTTACACAACATGTAACTGAAAAGTACACACCATATACTAAGGTTCACTACATCAAGATGGGATGTGGAATACAGAACTCAGCTAATGGAAATAATACATAGTGAAGATACTATACACCATGTGTTGACTGGATGGATTGACACATGGTTTTTTAGACTGCACAATGTTTAACTTGTATCCATGGCATATAGTCTATGAATTTTTGAAGTATATTTTCAAAAATATGGAATACCCCATGTCCGTATGGGCATTATAAATTTTAGATACAATTTGATTTTTTGACTATTGGATGGTTCCTTTTTAGAACTAAGGATCAAAATGAGGATTAGAGGGCACAAATATCTGTAAAAAGTGTTTTGATACAATGTTTAAGTTTTCATATGTGTTAAAATTGATCAATAGTAACAAAAAAGTAGGATAGAGTGGTTGGATAGCTATGTGGGGATACTACAAAATGTTAGGACTAGGAATGATGCATTCACTACATGAAGGAACCTGACATGGAGTATTTGGAACTTTTCTTGAACTGTCATGGTGTGAACATTATGGTCATGCTATAAAATAGTCCAGACATTGTTTTTAAAAGTTGTAAAAGGGGGGATCAACCCCCTTCTTCTTATGACCAATAGAGTGCATGGTAGGGTCTTGCTTAGTGCATCACCCATAGTCTTCCATCTATTTGGACTAATTATTTTTTTAGTAAATAGAATATATATGTTAGTTCCTCAATCTCCTCCTTTCCTTCCTCCATTCCTCCCCCTCATGTTAATTTTGGCCATGTTTTTTAGGGATAAAATAGATATTTTCTCCAATGATGATGAAATAACCCATTTTAGAAAGGCATTTATGAAACCAAGAAAATAGATGTCTTGAGAAACTATAAAAAGTCATTATTCTCTGTTTTACATGAGGTATGTTTCAAAGTGATTTTTACTGTTTTTAATGTTTTTTTGGTAAAATTGGTAATTTTTTTGAGTTTAAAATTTTGGGTGTTTTCTCAGGTTGATGATGGGGGTTTTCAAGGGGTCCTACATGTGTTGTTGGTCTAGGTTTGGGTAATGCTGTTCTATATTATTTATTTAGACTTTTTTCCACTTTGGGATAAATTAAATAATTAATAATAATTGTTTATAATTAATTATTCATTATTTATAGGATGTGGAAGGAGCTCGTGTGGTATTACATGCTCGGTTAGGACTTTGATGAACTTGAGAAATGAGATATCCGGATGAGTAATAAATTGAAAAAAATTTATTTTAGGAATATGGTTCTTATAATTAACCCATATTCCTATATATTTTTATAGTGTATCCATTGTGTAGTATCTCCTATTTTCTGGGTGATTAAATCAATAATAAATTAAATAGTTTCATTATATGTTTACCTATGTTTAATTTTTTTGATTATTTATTAGAAACCCAATATATAGAGAGGTTCCAATGGTATTATCCATCTTGTACTCAACCTTATTTGGGAATAATGAAATACCATAGTTTTTTTATTGTGTAAATGTGGGTTTTTAGAAAACTTATGGCTTGATCATTTTAAATGAAATTTATGATTCAAATGGATTAAAAAGAGAATTATATTTTGAGTTTTTTATTGTAAAATTAGAATTCAAAATAATTGGTAACTATAAACAGGTTTCTAAATTTTTTAACGTGGAATGAAAGAAACCACTTGGTGGTTTTGGTGTTTTTAAATTCAATAGATTTGGTTTTGGTAAATGATGTAAATAGAATGGGAAATTTTATTATGAAACCGTATTTTTTTGTTTTGGATAATTACAATATTCTAATGAAAAGTTCTTGGGTGTGATAATGAGTAAATAATAGATGTGGTAAATGGGTTTGTCCCTCACTTGGGTTCTTTTTTATATTTTGGAAAAAATGTTAAATGGTTCTATAATATAATAACTATTTATTCTTATGTTATTGATTTTTGTGATGATTAAATCAAGGGTGAACCCTAACCCTAGCGGACCCACGATTTATAGTTAAACCCAGGGTGAAAATATACCCCTGTTAGAATAAAGGTTGATGGTTAAACATGGGGTTAATAGGGGCCTTGGGTGTATGCATGATTTCTAGTTGAACCCAGGGTGATCATGACCCCTGAGTGGATGCATGGTCTGTGGTCAAACATAGGGTAAATACACCACCCATAAGATTCATGGTCTATGCTTAAACCCAAGAAAAGTGAAATACATGGGTAAATGAATAGTTTATGGATAAAACTCAGGTGAATATGAACCATGGGTAGTGTATGGTTTATGGTTAATCTTGAGGTGAAAATGACCACTAGGTTGTAGTTGAGGATTTGGGGATTGATTTATTACCCTCATATTATAGTTTGGACCAAGATTGTGTATATTACACCTAGTTAGGAGGGTATTAGTATAGAAATTTACCATGATGTGCTCAGAGACACCCCAAAATTGGATAAAGAATGTATATATTGTTCAATATCTCAACCCAACCCTGAGTTTAGTGTTTGTATATGTTTTTTATTAAATGTTTAAATTTTTTTACTTGTATTGTTTACTTAAGAACACATGCATGCAATTTTATTCAGGCCGATTATATTTAGGGATTTCATTAGTTATGGCATACTAAGTTGTACATGCACCCTTCTTAGCCCTCCATGGCACATGTGTACACAAGGATCTCTACATGTGTTGTAGGATCAGGTTGGGCTAAGGCCCAGGGTTGCGTTGATGAACTAGAGCATCTCAGAAGAGTTTTGGAGTTCGGTATGGGGTGAGGATTTGGGATTTTTCTAGAGAATTATTTCCTTTTACTTTAGTTTTAAATTATTTTTTTCATTTGTATTTGAATATGGGATTCACCTAGTGGGGGATCTGTATTGTATGATTGTATGTCAGGATTCCTTAATTCATATTGTTTAGTTTATTTATTCCTTTTCTTACTTTGATGGTTGTTTATATTAATGGATTAATTTTTTTATTTATATTATGATTGAACACTCTAATAAAAGGGTTATAGCATCCACATAGTACCACCTCAGATCTTCACTACATGTCAGGAACTTATTGAATTTAGGGAGGTGTTCTTGAGGTCCTGTGACATCCCATTCTAGATACTATTCCTTAAGTGAGTTAGTAAAATAAATTAAAAAGCGGTATTATAAATATTTTATTTTTCTAACTATTTGGGGATATAGTAGCTAGGATTTTTGGGATGTGATTGAGCCTGGGATGGATATCAGGCCATTGTGTAATGAACACATATTCCATTAAGAATAAATGGTTACCAGGGGACTAGGATTTATTATTTTTGATATATTATTTTAAAATTGACATGAGTTTCACCTCATGTGACACATATGGTGTTTGATGTTGATGGTTTTCTCATAAGATTTTTGGATCTTAGCCCATTGATAAGGGACCAGTTCTAGATTTAACTCTTGAACTATAATGGTAAGAGTCATTACATGAATCATGATTATGAATGTAGGATACACATGAAATATATAACTTCCTATGTGTGTATTTTTATTATTGATGAGAGGATCTACTATTTAAAGTTTCTACGACTACTCATATGATGTTTTACCAAATAATTACATAGTTTCACTTTACTAAGTAGGGTCTACCTATGCACATATTTTATTCTGATGGTAGGTCATGTGGATCTATGATGAGGTTATTGATGATTATGGTACCTTACCTTGGTGTAAGATACATTTAAGGATGCTAGTAGGCCCATAAGACATATTATTCCCTTAGGGTAAACTCTTTGTGGGTTATAAGTATTCCAGTTCAATTATTCAATATTCCTGTAAGAAAATATATGGTGTTTTCACATATATCTTGGAATGGAACTCAACTTAAATATGATGATGATCAAATTTCCCTTGATACAGATTTTCTGGCCAAATTTTGTTGGTCTTGATAGAGTTTCCACTAGGATCATGATTCTCTATGGTGTAGTTCTATGTGTAGATGATTTTGAGAATCGATTCCTTGTGGGAGGATTATTCTAGAAGGTGATTTATGATGTAAATGTGACCTATAGGTGGGTGTTGGTAATGTGTGTTCCCTTGGGATGATATGTGAGCATGGATGAGGCACCATGAATTGTGAATTTGTTTAAGTTTTGATGATGGGGATAGGTGGTCAGACCTAGTGACCCTAATGTGTGACTTAAACTTTAGACTAGGTGGGAGACAAAAGATCAGTCACCCAATTTGGAACTTATGAGTGAGTTACTTAAATGATTAAGGTTAATCCATCAGATGGGTTAACCCGAGTTTATGTTTCTTTTGAGATGGGAAGCATGGCCAAAAGTTTTCATTTACACATGATCTTATTAGCTTATCTTATGAAATCAAATGGAATCCATGAAAACTCATTTACAATTATAGAAAATTTATATAGGTATATTGGGACATCAGCTTCATATCAATCTTACAGTCACTCTTATAAGATATCTTGTAAATGTAATTACCTACTCAGTTAATTCAAACATATATTTCTTTGAGAATGAAATCATCACTAAATGTATTGGAGATCTATATCTGGATCATATTTCATCGTGAATAATTTCCAAGGACCCAAACATCCATAAAAAACATATTATATTTTATTTCCATCATTTAATATCATAAAATATCCCATTTAACATATATGTAATATCAATTTTTGGAATCACCTAAAAAAGGATAAAAATCCCCTTTTGATTTAAAAAATCAAAACTAAAAAATTCTAAAAGAATTATTAATAAGATATTATTTAGAAAACCCATAATTTTTAAATTAATCTTATTAAAAAATAATATTCATGATGACATGATATTATGTTCATTTCATATACATTAAAAAAATATTCCATTCATCATCATTAAAAAATAACCCATATAGAAAATTTTAAAAATATTCCATGTTAAAACAATATAAGAAATTTCATATAATGTTTACAATTACATTAATAAATCATTTTAGTATACTAATAACACTCTTAAAACATTTTTTGGAACATGGATATGAATGGAAAAGAGAAGAAAACATTGATACTTTTAAAATATTTTTTAATGAAAACTCCATTACCTTGAGGCTGATTTGATACACACTTACTTTATCTCCCATATAATAAATTCATATTAATTATTAAATTTATTAAGAAAATTTTCTATTTTTAAACCCTTATTATTATCAATTTTATTTCATTTAATATCCTGTCATATATAGTTACTAAATTAGTTAAGTTCTTCTTGGACACTTTAAGGATGTTTGATACGTAATCACAAAACAACTTTCATGGGTTGGCCATGGAAAAAGGGGTCATTATTACACCATATAAAATCACGAAATAATTATAATTTTTTTATATTGAATAAAATTTTAAAACCATCCATGATAGGTGTACATAAAAAATTAATAACATCTCTTCATGGTAGTGGTAGTCTATACATACACATGAACAACAATATCATTTTCCAAAAAATAGAAGTGTAAGAAAGTAATTAATATATTATCCTTAATGAATCATAATTATGTAATGAATATATATATATATATATACATTCATTAAATACATTACAATAATTATAATTTTGAGCTATTGATGAAAAATTAAAGACACCACTTTGTGGAGGTAGTAGTCCACACATACGTATGATGTAAGAAGCCGGACCTTCTTTTCAGGTATGTTTTTCCTTTTCTGGTCGTTTTTGAGAAAAAGGGGAAAACTTGGAAATTTTAAAGTACACACCATGTACTTCGATGCCACGTGAGACCGTGTGCTGGCCATGTCTGAGCCGCACACACGGCCGTGTGGGGTGACGTGGAGACTGCTTAAAGCAGAGTACGGAAAACCAAAGTACATAACGTGTACTCTAAAAATACACGCTATGTACTTTTCTTTTTATTTCATTAATCAGACCGGGTTCGTGTCTTAACCATGTTTTCATATTCTTCTCCGCCTAATTCCATACAAGGCATCCAAGGAGGCCGAATCTTCTCTGATTCACCAATCCGTCACCGATTCTCCGAATTGAACATCGTCGGTTGCAATAGAATCGCAGCGGTGAGTTCATGGTTCTTCTTTGGCCTCGTTTCCTATTTCTTCCTCTCGTGTGGGTTATCTGAGGTTGAAAATTTTACACGTTTTTGCAGATCTACTCCGTTCTAGGATGATTCATATTCCAAGGTTCAAGTATATCAATCTACAAGGATCGAGGTAGGTGGTTTGATTCCCTACGTTGAATGTCCTTGAGTTTTTGTGCAAAAGTTCTGAATATCCATGTATCGTGTATCTTGGGTTAGGGTTTTGAACCTGTTTTATTTATCTGCCTTATATTTATTGTGTACTTGAGGCTATTAGATGAATAATGTTTGCTTGTTATCAAGTTCAAGGATCACCCCATGGGTGTTTTCCTTACTTTTGTCTATTTACCACCATTTTGTCTTAGGTTGCCTATGAGGCAAACCTTGTTGCATTAATTTTTTGCCTTGGTATGAATGATTGCATGTGTTGTCTGATGTTTAAATGCTTTTGTTGCATTGTATCTATTAGCCAAGCAGTTGCTGAACATACTTAGGGCTACTATGAATTGTTTACGTATGATTGCTTTTACTTAGGGCTACGGAAACCTGGTGTAGTTAGACCATAGGGGGAATTGACGTTGAGTGCTTCCTCAGAGGTCCTGTTTGATTATTCCCATTATGAGACCATAAGGGGGATTTAATTTGTGCTCTCTTAGAGGGTCTAATAATTATAAAATCGAGACTAAAGGGGGAATTAGATGTAAGTGCTTCCTTAGAGAGTCTATAGTATCGCTGCAAGACCATAGGGGGGATTGATGTTGAGTGCTTCCTCAGAGTGTCTTTTCCTTCGTTCGAATGCTTAACCATAAGGGCCTGCCCATGTGAGCCACCTAGAGTGTCAATGTAATAAATATTGTTGGTTGGTCGTGACGAGTCCACCAAGCCATAGAACAATCTTGGGTTTTTACTTCTTGTAGTTTAGGTAGTCTGTTGAGATACCTGTTGTGATACTTGATATGACTTTGGACTATAGATATTTTTCAAGATTCTTTGGTTGATGATTAAATGATTGAATTAAATTAATAAATAAATGTGAATGGAGAATTGTAGGATTGTTTACTTTAGTGTGCCCTGTTTCTCTGCTGCATTTATTTCTATTACTTTTTCAATATTGCTCACTCACAGTTGGGCACAATTATTTTGGTGGTTGCCTACTGGGATTAGTCTCACACCCTGTTTGGGTCCTGCTTTTTGACCCAAATAGGTTATATGGTTGCAGGTGTGGGTAGGGATTGTGGCCCTTCTACCTCAGGTGCTTGATAGCTAGTTAGAGTTGGAGAGCATGAGACCGAGCTTAGGCTTGCGATGCTGCTGGATTTTACAATTTACTTTTGATACTTGGGTTTCAGATGTGTTTCAACATGTTGTTTTGTTTACTACTTTCCATAGAAACATGTGTCATGCCACATAATTATTATATTATACATCACTTCCGATGTTTAGTTCAGTTGTTGTGTGCTGTTTACTGCTTCCGCTGTTGTTTATTATTTCCTTCCGCTGCATACTTTACCAAATGAGGGCATTGTTTCCCAACTGAATCATCAAGTCCCTCGCTTCTAGTCGGCAGCCTCTGGCATTTGGGGAAATGCGCTTGAGGTCATGTGGCGAACCGGGTACGGGGCGCCAGTTGAGTGGATCCGGATTCGGGTCATTAAAAAGTGGTATCAAAGGAGTCTTCCTTCTTTTCTCTTTTCCTTACTGTTTGGCGACAATAGAAAGGTATAAGAAGAGATGGGTAGTTGGTACTTAACTGTGTTGGGGAGTAATTAACCCATGTACAGGGAAAATATATATTACCACGTAATTGCATTTTTTAGTTTTTTCAAGTGTTACAGTTGATTATATTTCACCGTTGTGTGATGCACTTGTTTTGTGCTGTTACAGTTTATATGATTTTGGTTCTATTTTGTTGCAACCCAATGAGATGAGCATATTCCATCTCATGCATCATATAGGCACTGGTTAGAAAATCACTTGTCATGCATTTTACCATGCCATCTAGGGTGCATTAGAAATTGTATGCAATTGTGATAGATATCGTGAAAGATTATGTATGATGTAGTGATAGCTGCTGTGATAGAAATACCTGCTGTGTTGATAGGGTGTTGTTTATTGTACATCTTATTTAGCATGGATTCCAAGCTTTGATTTAGAGGTGTTATGGGCCCTCAAGGATCGTAATTTGGCGGATCATGGGATTATCATACTAATTACTTGTTATATGCATTTTTATGATGTCAATCTTTGATTCGCGAGGAGTATGGGCCCCCACGGATCGGAATTTGACAGATAGGTGCTGGTTTTCAATGTTTTTCAGTGTTTTTGGGGAGTTTTGTATGCCTACTACCCAGAAACCTAGATAACACGTCATGTGGAATTATGAACACACGACATGTGTTCTTCTGTTTGGGAAGAACTACTTTTCATGGTTACACACCGTGTACTTTGAAGTACATGCCCTGTACTCTTCTTCCGTGTGATCCAGCCGTGTAGTTGAATACATGGGTTGGAAAATCTCAGGAACAACATTCCATGTACCATGTTGACATGCCGTGTAGTAATGGTCTGTATGACCCAACGATGAAGTTGAATACATGGGTTGGAAAATCTTAGGGACAACACGCCATGTACGTTGTTGACACGCCATGTAGTTGTGGCCCGTGTACTAGTCCATTTGACTAACGACACAGACAAGGGAAAAACCTTAAGGACATTCCATGTAGTGGATAAACACACTGTGTAGTCTTCGGCTGGGACATTCCATGTGACTTAGTCGTGTAGGAGTAAGCAGGCAGGAGGAAAAAGGACGGTACACATCATGTATATTAAAAGAACACGCCGTGCAGTTGGGGTTTACACATCCAGGTTAGACGGTGTACACACCCAAGTAAAATATTTCTGGAACACGCCATGTGTGGGAACTACACTCCGTGTAACTATGTTTTTTCAGTTTTAAATGTTTTCCTCTTTTGTTCCATTTTCGCTCCTTTGAATTTGCAACTGTTCTCCTTGTTAATAAAGGTGTGCTTTTGACCTTGCATTGTCATGTCGCCAAGACATCCTCCCGTTGCACGTCAGGGATCTGACGATGATCATATGCCAGATATGGAATAGGTAGTTATCCTGGATACTGGTGCAGATGCAGAGTTCCATGAGAGATTCATGAGGTTCATACAGACCTTTCAGGGAGCTCAGCAACCTGCCCAGTCTATGGCAGAGCTTACGCGAGTCTTCCAATAGCAGCATCCTACCACATTCTCCGGGGATGGAGGACCTCAGGTTGCTGAATCTTGGTTCGAAGAGATGGTTTCTATCTTTGATCATCTCGAGACACCCCCAGATAGAAGGGTGAAGCTCACGACTTACATGCTACGAGATTCCACCAAGAGATGGTGGGACGTAGTTTCTCAGGCAGGGTGCCATCAGAGAGTTGTTTGGGAGGAGTTTTAGCATATGTTGTACGTCTACTTCTACCTGGAAACACTGAGGGCTGACAGAGCCAGAGAGTTCATGAACCTGCAGTAGAGTACTCTATCTGTTATGGAGTATTCCTCCCGTTTCACTGAGTTACAGCGTTTCACTCCAGTTATGGGGAAGTACACGTCGTGTACTCTTCTCCCGTGAGATCCAGCCGTGTAGTTGAATACAATGGTTGAAAAATATCAGGAACAACATTCCATGTACCATGTTGACATGATGTGTAGTAATGGTCTGTATGACCCAACCATGTAGTTGAATACATGGGTTGGAAAATCTTAGGGACAACACGCTGTGTACGTTGTTGACACGCCATGTAGTTGTGGCCCGTGTACCAGTACATTTGACTAATGAAACAGAGAGGGGAAAAACCTTAAGGACACGCCGTGTAGTGGATAGACACACCGTGTAGTCTTTGGTTGGGACAGTCCGTGTGACTTAGTCGTGTAGGAGTAATCGGGCAGGAGGAAAACAGACGCTACACACCATGTATATTAAAAGAACACGCCGTGTAGTTGGGGTTTACATAGCTAGGTTGGCTGGTGTACACACCCAAGTGAAATATTTCTGGAACACGCCATGTGTGGGAACTACACGCCGTGTAACTATATTTTTCCAGTTTTAAATGTTTTCCTCTTCTGCTTCGTTTTCGCTCCTTTGAATTTGCAATTGTGCTCCTTGTTAATAAAGGAGTGCTTTTGACCCTGCATTGTCATGCCGTCAAGACGTCCTCCCATTTCACTTCAGGGATCTGACGATGATCGTATGCCCGATATGGAACAGGTAGTTATCCTGGATACTGGTACTGATGCAGAGTTCCGTGAGGGATTCATGAGGTTCATACAGACCTTTCAGGGAGATCAGCAAACCTGCCCTGTCTATGGTAGAGATTACGTGAGTCTTCCAACAGCAACATTCTCCCACGTTCTCTGGGGATGGAGGACCTCAGGTCTCTAAATCTTGGTTCGAATAGATGGTTTCTATCTTTGATCATCTCGAGACACCCCCAGACAGAAGGGTGAGGCTCGCGACTTACATGCTGCGGGATTCCACCAAGAGATGGTGGGACGTAGTTTCTCAATAAGGGCGCCAGCAAATAGTTGCTTGGGAGGAGTTTTAGCGTACGTTGTACGTCTACTTCTACCCGGAAACACTTAGGACTGACAGAGCCAGAGAGTTCATGAACCTGCAGCAGGGTACTCTATCTGTTATGGAGTATTCCTCCCGTTTCACTGAGTTACAGCGTTTCACTCCTGTTCCGGGGAATGATGAGCTGTTTTTGATAGTCAACCAGGTGTTGATCCTGGAGAGGAATCTGAGAGATACTAGAGCAGTAAGCCATGGCGGTTCAGTATCTAGATTTTGTACTCTTTCTACTGAAAATAGGAAGCGCCACTGAGAGTCTACACGAGGTGACTCGAGGAAGAAAGATGTTCCTTCAGGTAGCAAGGTTGAGTGCTACCAGTGTGGGAAGGATGGGCATAAAAATCCCCAGCACCCAAGGGACCCAGTAGAGTGTCGATCTTGCGGCAAGATGGGTCATCTTCAGCAGTTTTTCGAGGTTCTTCTTCCAGCAGCTAGCGAAGGAGGATCAGTTTTGACTCCGCATATAGGAGCAGGTTTACCAGTTCTTCTACAGATTGGGGGCTGGAGTTCTACAGGCCGTTCAGGCCAGGGTAGAGGCTGTGGACGCAGTGTTCAAGCTCAAGGAGGATCAGCTCAGAGATCTCAGGCTACTTCATAGGGCCATGGTACTGGCCAAACATTTGTGGTAGAGCATATTCATTAGGAGCAGGATCTTGGACCTTCCACAGTGCGAGGTATGATCTTGGTAGCCTCAGTTTTATCTTCTTCACATTTCAATACAGGATCTTCTCATAGCTTTATTTCGATGCACACTATGGAGAGCCTTAGGCTTACTATATTTACTTCCGAGGATATGATGACACTAGACACTCCCTTGGGACTTCGAACTGCTAGTGTGCGTCAGTTCAAGGAGTGTCCCCTTGAGGTTGGTGGGTGTCACTTCTTGTAGGATCTTTATGTACTAGAGATGACAGGTTATGATGTCATTCTCAGAATGGACTGGCTGGTTCCTTTTCAGGCCCTTGTCAATTTCCATCGCTGTAGGGTGAGTTTCACATCACCAGAGGGCAGATCATCTCTTTACAAGGGCGAATGGGATGTCCAGGCAAGCAAAGATGGACCAGAGAATCATGGACTGGGAAGTGTTATAACCCAGATTGCTAGTTTGTATCTGGATGATCCGGGGACTTCTCAGATGGATTATTCTCCAGTGGTTAATCATTTTCCGGATGTCTTTCCAAAAGATTTTTCAGGGTTTCCTATGGAGCGTGAGGTAGACATCTCTATTGAGATTGTGCTAGGAGCAGCACTGGTATCCATAACTCCTTATAGGATGGCTATGCCAGAGTTGAAAGAGATCAAGAAGCAGTTGGAGGAGTTTCAGGCAAAGGGTTTTATCCGACCTAGTACTTCCCCTTGGGGTTCGCCTATTTTGTTTGCGAAGAAGGAAGATGGTACTTTACAGCTTTGTGTGGATTTTCAGAATCTGAACTAGTTAACAGTCAAGAACCGGTATCCCTTGCTGGGGATTGATGATCTTTTTGATCAGCTTCGAGGATCCAAGGTGTTTTTGAAGATCGAATTGAGATCCAGCTATCATCAGTTACGCGTCAGACCATCGGATATACCTCTTATAGCCTTCCGGAGCAGGTACAGTCTATACGAGTATTTGGTTATGCCATTCGGTCTCACAAACACACCAGCAGTCTTCATGGCACTGATGAATAGAGTTTTCCATCCTTACTTGGATTCCTTCGTGGTGGTTTTCGTGGATGATATCTTGGTGTACTCTCACACTCGACATGACCATGCTACCCATCTTGAGATCGTATTGAGTACACTGAGAGAGCATCAGTTATATGCTAAGCTCTCTAAGTGCCACTTCTAGATGGAAAAGATTCACATCCTGGGTCATGTCATCTCAGAGATAGGAGTATCAGTAATCCCAGAGAATGTGAGAGCGATAGTTACCTAGGAGCAACCGAAGAATGTCTTAGAGGTAAGGAGTTTCTTAGGACTTGCTGGATACTACGGGCAGTTTATACCAGACTTATCACGCTTGGAAGTTCTGTTGACAGGTTTCACTAAGAAAGGTGTGAAGTAAGTTTGGTTAGAAGCCTGAGATTCCGCCTTCCAGGAGCTGAAGGGGAGATTGACTTCAGCACCAATTCTAGTTTTACTAGAGCCAGGAAAGAGTTATACAGTTTTCTATGATACATATGGCATCAGTCTTTGAGTAGTCCTTATTAAGGGGGATCGTGTTGTTGCATATGGATCTCGGCAGTTGAGGCCACATAATAAGAAATATCCTACGCACGACTTGGAGTTGTATTTTATTGTTTATTATTTGATTTGTTGGACACACTATATTTTGGGAGACCATTTCGTCGTATATACAGACCACAAGAGCCTCAAGTATATATTCACATTGCGTGATTTAAATCTGAGACAGTGGAGGTGGGTCCAGTATCTATAGTCTTTTGACTTTGAGCTTTCATATATGCTTGGAAGAGGAAATGATGTGGCAGACACACTGAGCAGGAGAAGTCAGTTATAGGCAGTTCGGGAGGCCAGCAATGAGTGGCAGCTTATGGATACTTTCTCTGAGATGCATTTGGATGTGCATGACAGACAGGGACATGCGGTGAATTCTTCTATAGCTATTACCTACACTCTTCAGAATCGAGTTCGAATGTGGCAACTATCAGACCCAGAAGGCCTAATCCTATGAGAGGGTGTGTCAGATTGAGAACCTACTCTAGGGTGGACAGTGGGCAATGATGAGGTGTTACTTTTTCATGGCTGTGTATGTGTTTCAGCAGACATACATGAGGAGCTGATGCGGGAGTTTCATACTTCAGCTTGGGCAGTTCATCCTGGTGTCATAAAGATGTATTGAGACTTACGTCATCAGTATTGGTGGCCAGGTATGAAGAAGTATGTGGCTGGTTTTGTTATGCAGTACTCCACCTGTCAGTAGGTGAAGGTAGAGAATCAGCGACCAGAAGGGCTTCTACAGCAGTTAACCATTCCTGAGTGGAAATAGAATGATGTCGCGATGGACTTCATGATAGGGTTAACAAGATCTCCTTGAGGGAATGATGCAGTTTGGGTTGTAGTGGACAGGCTCATGAAGGTTGCAAATTTCTTACTGATCAAGGAGACCTTCGGTGTGGATGAGCTTAAGAGGTTGTACACCCAGGAGATTTTTCATTTGCATGGGGTTCCAAGTTCTATCATTTCTAATAGGGACGCCAGCTTTACTTCGCATTTCTGGCAGGGGCTACAGAGGGATTTGGGTACATAGGTACTTCTGAGTACAGCTTACCATCCCAAGACATATGGCCAGTCGGAGTGCACGATTCATGTGCTGGAGGACATGCCACGAGCATGCATCCTTGATTTTGCAGGTTCATGGGATAAACATATACCTCTAGTGGATTTGTCCTATAATAATAGTTTTCAAGCAACTATTCAGATGACACCTTACAAGGCTTTGTACTGTAGGCCATGCCGATCACCCTTGTGTTGGCTGGAGGCGGGAGAGGCAGCTATGCTGGGACCTCTTATTGTTCAGGAGACCACAGAGCAGGTGGAGTTGATTCAGAAGAGGATGAGTACTACACAATATCGGCATAAATCTTATGCAAATCAGCGGAGACAAACTTTAGAGTTTATGTTCGGAGATCAGGTTTTCTTACGTGTTACCCTGAGGTTGGGACATAAGAGGATTAGAAGACAGGGAAAGCATTAACTGCGATATGTCAGGCCATTTGAGGTTCTGGAGATAGTCAGGAAAGTTGCTTACAGGTTGCAGTTACCTCAGTGGTATCAAGCTATGCACGACGTCTTCCATGTTTATCAGCTTCAGTGGTATTTCTCAGACCCGTCTCATGTTTTTCTACCCGAGGAGGTTGAGATGGAGCAGGATTCATCGTTTGAGGAGAATCCTATCAGGATTGTTGATCCTAGTGCAAAGTTACTTCATGACCAGTATGTCCCTCTGATACAGGTGTTATGGCAGCACGACCGTGTACAGGACTAGACTTGGGAAAGGGAGGCCGACATGCGATCAAAGTGGCCGGAGTTCTTCGAGGGTTATTCTTCTAAACCTCTTTAGGAAATTCAGGGATGAATTTTTTTAAGGGGGAAGTTTGTAAGAACCCAGACCTTCTTTTCATGTATGTTTTTCTTTTTCTGGTAATTTTTGAGAAAAAGGGGAAAACCTAGAAATTTTCAGAGCACAAGCCGTGTACTTTGACGCCGCGCGAGGCCTTGTGCTGGCCGTGTCTGGGCCGCACACACGACTGTGTGGGGTTACATGGAGACTGCTTAAAGTGGAGTATGGAAAACCAAAGTACACGCCATTTACTCTAAAAATACACACCGTGTACTTTTCTTTTTTATTTCATTAATTGAACCGGGGTCGCCTCTTAACCCTGTTTTTGTCATCTTCTCTGCCTAATTCCGTACAGGGCATCTGAGGAGGCTGAATCTTCTCCGAGCCACCGATCCGTCATCGATTCTACGAATCAAACACCATCGGTTGCAATAGAATTGCAGCGGTGAGTTCTTGGTTCTTCTTTGGCCTCGTTTCCTATTTCTTCCTCTCGTGTGAGTTATCTAAGGTTGAACGTTTTAGACGTTTTTGTAGATCTACTCCGTTATAGAACGATTCACAAGATGAGGTTCAAGTATATCAATCTACGAGGATCAAGGTAGGTGTTTTGAAGCCCTACGTTGAATGTCCTTGAGTTTTTGTGAAACAGTGTCGGATATCCATGTATCAGGTATCTCGAGTTAGGGTTTTGAACCTGTTTTATTTATCTTCCTTAGATTTCTTGTGTGCTTGAGGATGTTAGAGGAATAATGTTTGCTTGTTAGCATGTCCAAGGATCGCCCCATGGGTTTTTTCCTTTGTTTTGGCTGTTTACTTCCGTTTTGGCTTAGGTTGCCAGCAAACCTTATTGCATTAATTTTTTGCCTTGGTATGAATGATTACATGTGTTGTCTGCTGTTTAAATGCTTTTGTTGAAATGTAGCTATTTTCCAAGTAGTTGATGAACATACTTAGGGTCGCTACGAATCGTTTACGTACGATTGTTTTTACTCAGGGCTACGGGAACCTGGTGTAGTTAGACCATAGGGGGAATTGACGTTGAGTGCTTCCTCAGAGGGCCTGTTTAATTATTACCATTACGAGACCATAAGGGGGATTGACTTTGTGCTCTCTCAGAGGGTCTGATAATTATCGAATTGAGACTAAAGTTGGAATTAGATGTAAGTGCTTCCTCAGAGAGTTTGTAGTATTGCTGCAAGACCATAGGGGGAATTGACGTTGAGTGCTTCCTCAGAGTTTCTTCGCCTTTGTTCGAATGCTTGACCATAAGGGCCTGCCCACGTGAGCCACACAGAGGGTTATTGTAATAAATATTGTTGGTTGGTTGTGACGAGTCCACCAAGCCAAAGAACAAGATTGGGTTTGTACTGCTTGTAGTTTAGGTAGTCTGTTGAGATACCTGTTGTGTTACTTACTATGCCTTTGGACTATAGAGCATTTTCTAGATTCTTTGGTTTATGATTAAATGATTGAATTAAATTAATAAATAAATGTAAATGGAGAATTGTAGGATTGTTTACTTTTTGTGTTCCCTATTTCTCTACTGCATTTATTTCTATTACTTTTGCTATATTGCTCACTAACAGTAGGGCACAGATCTTTTGATGATTTCCTACTGGGATTAGTCTCACACCCTGTTTGGGTCTTGATTTTCATCTCAAACAGGTTATATGGTTGCAGGTGTGGATAGGGATTATGGCCCTTCTACCTCAGGTGCTTGATTGCTGGTTAGAGCTGGAGAGCATGGGACTGAGCTTAGGCTTGCGATGCTGCTGGATTTTACTGTTTACTTTTTCTACTTGGGTATCAGTTGTGTTTCATCATTTTGTTTTGTTTACTTATTTCCATAGATATGTGTCTCATGGTGAATCATTATTATATTATACATCGCTTCCGTTGTTTAGTTCAGTTGTCGTGTGCTGTTTACTGCTTCCGCTATTGTTTATTATTTCCTTTCACTGCATACTTTACCAAATGAGGGCATAGTTTCCCAAATGACTCATCAAGGCCCTTGCTGCTAGTCGGTAGCCTCTAGAATTTGGGTAAATGCGCTTGAGTTCATGTGGCGAACTGGGTACGGGGTGCCAGTTGAGTGGCTCCGAATTCGGGTCGTTACATACGAGTAATGTTTTATTTTCCGATTAGATAGTAAATCATATGAAAATGTTTTTATACATAAATATAATAGACTTTAATTTTATGTAAGATGCTAATTTTATCATATCATGGTTTTTATAGGTGATTTGAAGGAGGAAAAAAAAGAAATAGTCAAGAAAACACTTGGTTAATAGTTATACCACTTATTCGGAAAAACTCCACTCGCTTACACCATAAGAACCTTACAGGTAATGAATCTAGAAGATACTGGAAAGCATTAGGAGATGATCATTGTTTTTAGGTCTTCATGAAGAATGGTCCCAATAACTAGATCTTTGGTTTTTCTTGTATTTCTCCTGAAGTGGATAAGCAGGGTATTGGGGAGGTGAGATTTCTTAATGCCACCCAGAAGGAAACAAGACTGAGGATTTTAGAGCTGAGGGTAGAGGATGTTTTTGTTTATCTGAGGCGGGATTTAGGTATCAACCCTTCACCAAGGTTGGTCCTAGGAAGATCAGGGGAGGATGGGGGGTGATCGTAGGCCCAAGGAACCCTCCCACACATAAAGAGTCTGTGAGGTCTATTTTCAATTCTTCCTAAGAGGTTATATCCCTAGGATCAGGTAAGGAAACACCTTAAGGTTTTAACAGATCTGCAAGTCTGGGGGTTCTTTCTAATCAGGGTGCCAGTGTGAGTACAATTTACAACCCATGCCCAGTTAAGATCCCAATGTCGACGAATCATGTCCTTGGTGAGGGATTGAAGCCTCCCTCTCCTATTTTCATAGGTATATCTGGGTTTTTGGGTAGTTGTGAGAACTATTTTGCAGTTTTGAGTGTTGATGATCCTCCTCCATTTGAAGAAGTGACTCTCGAGGAGGATGGGAATGAAGAGATCCATCATTTACAAGGATGTACAGATGATATAGAAGAAGATAATGAGTCTGCCTTAGAACTCTGGTCCCCAGATCCCAAGGAAGCAGAAATTAAAGAAGAGTACCTTTGGTCCTCTTCATAGAAAGGGAAGAACAACCTTATGGATTCATATGGGTTTATCCAGCATAGTCGGAGGCTGAGGAGATGAATGGACTACTCAAAATTACATAGTCCCTCTGTTACAAGGTCTTCTAGTGAAGTCAAAGTCCCTCAAAAGAGTTTGTAAGCTGCTGCTAACAACCCAAAGAAGAATGAGGACGTTGAATCAAACATCATTGAGCAGATTTTCATGCATTATAATATAGAAATTGTATAGGAATCTTTTCTGATCAAGATTTCAGAGGAGGATGTACATAGAATGTTCCAAAGACCATTGCATTTTAATTTGAATGAAGATCAATCCTCTTGGATTGACAAAAAAATATGATTTTTATACGTAGTTTCAATGAGGAAAAAACAAACCTTGAGGAGCGTGTGTAGACTTGGGATTGGATGGCATCACACTTCACAGATCTCATTAAGGACAACCCTGATATAGAGGAAACCTCCATAAAATGAAGTTTAGTCAAGGTAAATGATTCTAATCACTTTAATTTTTTTAGGAAGGTCTTGACTATTTCCTATGAGGTTTGACTTTTCTTGTATTCTGAACCTAATTTTTTTTACCAATTTTCCTTAAAAGTGATTTCTTAAATAGTAAAAAAATATTTATTGGTACAAGCCTTAAAGGTTAGACTTTGGAAGAAGAATGTACCTCTAGAAAGTGGGAAGGGATTTTGAGAAGGTATATGGGTAGGTATTGTTCAAACTAAATGGCCTAAAGTATGTTAATAATAGAGGAGATTTAGTGACATATTAAAAGTGTGGAGAGTTACACTATTTTAATTTTTGAAAGTCTTAAAAATATATATATTATTATTCATGGGAAAGTGGAAATACATCTTTATAATCTATAATATAAAGTAATAAGTTTTTAAATTATCTCATCCAATAATATTTATGATGAGATTTTTTGACCTTATCACTTTGTTTTAGCTTTAGTTAACAAGTTTTACCATTAACTATGGAGACGAAAATTTACCATGGTTACCATTCAATAGGACCAAAAATGAAATTTAAATCATCAATAAATTAAAACATCCTAATTAAAAATATGAAATAAAAATTTCATGATTCAATTTGAATAGGTTATAGAATCTAACTTTAATATAAACGCATAGAATTCAATGAATATTTTTTTTGTGAAATGGGGTTTTAAGATTAAATTGAAGTTATAACAAAATCAAGAATAATAATAATTCATATAGAATTAATTTTTATCATTTTTAGTCAAATATTAGTAATTTTACTTTAAAACCAATTCTAAATAGAATGGAATATTTTTAAAAACATGAAAATAAAGTATAGTTTCTACAAATATCAGTATTTTTCACTATTCACTCAAAAATCACCCTTTGAAGAAAAATTAAAACTATTATCCATAATATTTTTTGATATGGTGATATCAAAAATTATTTTCATTTAATAAAATTAATTTTTTGAAATTTATAAATTTGAATCCTATATAAAAAAACAATGCATGGAAATCACTTCAGTTAGAATAACAATATTTCCTTTTTAGTTTTGAAAAATCATATAGAATTATTATAATGAATGTGAATCCATAAAATATATTCATTAAATTTATTTATTATTAATATTACTTGTGTATTCACATATTATTATTATTATTATATTATGTTATGTATCATGATTGATTATTGATGATCCTTCTCTCTTATGACTCATGTCTTTTTTTATGACAAAGCTTTTGACATGATTAATGATTTATAGTCTAAGACTCATGTGGATTTATTTTTTTAGTTATGATAATGTTATTAATCCATTATGATTATATTATGTCAACTTATGATCATTAATTGATATATATCAGCTTTACCCTTATTGTGGATCTTATCACACCTTTTCTTATGTTTCTATTTCCCCAAGTTATGAAAAATGGTTTTAAATAGGATATGACGAAGAAGGGTTCTATGTGAGAAGAAATTTGTAGGAGATGTTGAAGATATTTAATGAAATAATTTTATTTTGTATCTAGTCTCCAAATACTATAAACATTTACTATTATTATGTGTTTATTTTTTTATATGTATTGAATGTCGATATAAAGTGATGTAATTTTATATAAACGATGCTCAATTAACATCATATAATCATAGTAAAAAACACAATAGAAGATAATAACGATAAATATTTATAAAATCTAAATTAATCCCAATGGTTCCTTACTTTCCATATAATCATATGAAATAAATAATCACATCCAATACATTAATAAAAATTAATGAAAAAAAATAACCCAAAATAAATGATAAAAAACTCATTATCAATATCTCTAAATCCATTTATATCATCATAATGATCCAAACTATAACTATAAGATAATCATGATTTTGATCAATATATTCATGGAAATATAAATAATTACAAAATAATGATATGTGAATATACAAGGTGTGATAAATATAACTATGTATGATACCATGAATACCCCAAACATCTTCTTATTCTTAATGTACTCATATTTATATAGTGACATTCATATAATAATCTATAATTAGAAATAAAATTACAACAATAAACATTAAATTATTATCAATCTAATTTAGTTTATAACATGCTTACTTTGGATAATGGTGGGAGAAACTTATGATATTTTTTAATATATGTCATTCCAAAACACATGGATCAAGCAGAAACTCGACCAAACTTATAACATAATCCTTATGCTATAAAAATCACATTATATGAACACCTATAAATAATATCAACATATCATAAAATGAAACTTATTAGGAAACACAACTAATATCATGGATATTTCATAGCCTAACTCAATGTTTTATCACATAAAAAAGTCAACAAATATACTCTACTAAACAAATATGTACATATTACACTATCATTCAACCACCACTTTAATTGTCAACACAATACTAATTGAGAAATTATGAAATTAATCAAAATATTACACTAAAAATAGCATTTAATTATTAATTATTGTTTCTTTAAGTCTTTTACAATGAAACAATACAATTTACTCATATATGCATGTTTAACCCTTATTTTAATGCATTTCCATTAATAATGTCTTAATTAAATACCCCTTTATTTTCCATAAAGTTCATTTAATTTTTTTTCATTATATATCATAATCATGCTATTATTTCCAATACATATTTAAGAATATATACACAAATTTAAACACACTAATCAAGGACAAACACCCTATTTATTTTCGAATAAATATTACTATGTATTTTTAATTACAATAGATAATAACTATAAATATATCTACTCAATCATATAAATTAATTATAAAAAATTAGTATCCAACATTACAATTATGTTTATCCAAACATTCCCATTTATCCTCCCTTTTATCCACAAAAATGATAAAACACAATACCATTATTCACCCTAGTTTAATAATCACAAATATGACTACTAACATTCAAAAAATATTTCTCAACATAAAATTCCCCCCAAAAAATCCTATCATAAATCTCAATAATAAAATTCATATTTATCATTTTAAAAAAATGAAAAATAATAAAACAATCACATTATTTGAAAGAAAATAATTTAAACTAACATATTAAACATTTCTCATTCCATAAACTATTGTAAAGTTTTATTAAATTCAATATAAATCATGTATTTAAATTCAACCAACACATTATAGTTTTTATAAAAATTATGGAATTAAAGTTCTAAATATTCAACCCTATGAGTTCATACTATAATCATTTTATTAATACTTTCTTACTATATTCCTAACACATTATCTTTATTAATTTGGATCAATCCTCTTCCCATTTAACCCCTTAAATAATCATGTTAGTTGAAAAAACAACTTTGTATCACATAAGTGATTTTAATGATCAAAAATATAATTATAATATACCAACCTATAACTTCTAATACTTAAATTTGAAAAACAAATCATATTAAAACCCTATATTAGTCTCACTTTGAAAAAATTGAATAATAAAATTCCCCTATTTTAACCCCATAAATGATTCAACCATTTAAATCATGTAATATAAATAATTATTAACCAATTATAGAATTATAAAAATAATTTTTCAACCAAAACTGGGGAAATTATTTATGTAAAATATCATTTATTTTTCACCAAGATACATAATAATTTTAATAAATAATTATAAATATATAATGATTATTTATCACCCAATATACACAATTCATGATTAAACTAAATTACAATTAGTAGAAGTTTAAAATTATAATCTTATAATTAATATTCTCTTTAACTTCAAACATCAGGTCAACAATTTTTCCCTCTTAATGATAATTAAAAATTACGAAACACTTTAAAATAAAGTATTCTTAGTAGTATTTAAATGATATAAAACATTAATTATTATTTTATTTATATTAGAAGCATTAATTAATCAAATAACTCTTTTTAGTCAATGTTTTACAAAATACCTAACCATTTAAACATAACTTCAACGAATAATTTCACTTGTATTCACACTAATAATTCACAATAAATCAAACAACAATATCCACTTTAATTAATTATAAATTTTAAATCAAACAAAAAATTCATGAGTAAATTATCGTATTACATCAACTAGAATATAACAGAATAGTGAATTAGAACCCTGAAGTTGGTGAGGCATCCTTCCTAAAATTATATCAACAATCCACTCAAGTATTTGAACTGTACTTCATCTAGTAATAGTTTTACATCAATAATTCATCAAAACCAAGAATAAGAATAAGAATTAGATCAGATAAAAAATTAATCATTGAAAAATTATAACTAAAACATAAAGACAATGATCTTCTCACCATATTCATTCTAAAAAAACAATCTTATCATTGATCCATCAAGAAATTGGGGTTATATCATCATATAAAGATCATTGAAGATTGAGGGAGAATTAGGGGAATAAATACCATGATAATCGCATAAAAATTGGGAAATATGTAATAAATTTTCAAATATTATGACTATAAAAATACCAAACTTAAATAATTGAATTATTTAATAACACACATTTTTTTTAAGAATTTACCCACTGACCATATGATGTATACCAGCTACCTAGTGTAACCTAAATAGTTATCTGGTGGATGGAACTAGGTGATTACCCCTTTAACTTAGCTTATTGGTATCCAAAAACTATAAACTGAGTTTCTAGTGAATTATTTTTTAGGTTTCTAGTAAACAACATGACTTCCTATTTAATTACTTGGAATTTATCGATTTTATTTTTAGAAATTAATTTGGAAAATTTCGAGACCAGACGTTAAGACAATGTGTGGTTCTGAGGCCCGGGGTGCCCAGAATGATTGTTTGAAAAATGTTAGGTTTTTAATACCACCCATGCATGAAATTTATAAAAAAATAAATAAATCTTAAACAAGTTCCCAAATAAGAAATTTGAGGGAACTTTTTAGCTCAGATTAGTGGATTTACCATAGGCATGAACTAACATTGGTTGACGCAAATCATATTTAGAAAAAGTCACAAGGGGAATGACCATATATAAAATAATTAGATAAATATTATTTTATTATTAAATCCTAATAACTCATAAATGGTAACTAAGATTGGAAATACGAGACCACCATTGAGTTCTTAAGGGGTTTTTTCCTTTGGCAAGGCCTAACATCGACCAGCGTGGTTCAGATGTAAAAGTTAGTTTTTTGATGTGAACGACCTTAAATTTTTTTAACAATTTAATTTTAATTAGGATGTTACATGTTGTCACAACAACAGTTTCCTTTTTTAATAATCCAGGTCAGAGGAATTTAGGGTTATCACCATAACCTTGAAATTCCCCTAAGGCAAGGAGAAGGAAGCTCTCTCCCGATGATGAACACTGACGAATCGCGGATCGATGATGACACAAGCCTCCGTTCTTCATCAGTGAGTGATCCCAATTGCAGTTCGATCGTTCTTTCATGGTGGATAATTATGGCATGATTAAAGGGAATATAACTCAATGATTATTATGTTATTGGTTTATTCATGATCCTGATAACATGAATGGATCATGGCTGAATGATCAAGTCCAAGATCCATTATATGGGTTTTCATCTGATTTATCTCTCCCCTAAATCGATCACATTCTTCATGCATTCTTCTACCTTTGAAACCCTACGCAAATGATCGATCGTTACACCAATGATACATGGTGTAATAATCGTAGATCGAAGGTAGTTATTTGAGACAGATTTGCAGAGGTGCAGTGGGAGCACAGCAGGTAGGTGATGACTCATGGTTGAGGGCACAACAAATGGTGGGCCACTGGTGGTGAGGGCAGTGTGTGGCCCAGTGGGAGGGAAAGTTCTGATGGGGCGCATAGCCATGGTCCAGTGGGGCCACATAAGATGAGATGTCCATGGCAGCGTAGGATATGGGCAATGAACGAGAGCCATAGCGGCGACTGTGGCGGGATGCGGCTCCAAGCCCACGTCAGAGGAGGATCCCATGACAGTAGGGCTATAGGAACAGATGGAGAACATGGACTAGCCATGTGAAATTTAGCCTAGCCACGTTGAAATGGAGCACATGGCCGAGTCATGCATTGAAGGAGCTGGACTACATGCGTTGGGATAGGCTGGTTTGGGCGAGTCCATACCGACCGGGTCATGTCGGGTTGGGTCAGACCTAGACTAGTTTGGACCCTTTTTAATAAATTGATCATATCATTCAAACTGTGTGTCTATTTAATGAGACTTTTGTGGAGTCGGTACCCTGGTTATGAGATGATACTTTTTAGATACTCTAATTGATTTTTTGTGGAAGTTGGAATACAACTTAATAGATTGTGGAATAGGTTCTCCCATAACAAGTGTGCTATGAGTAGAATCATGTGGCTGGCTATGACTATGTAATCTTGGTGACTAGATGAATTGGGGTATTCTTGACTGATTGATGCTCCATTCACCATTGACTCTCCATGCACTATCGATTTCCCAGACACCATTACATTTCTAGGCACCACCAACGCTATGTGCACCACTAACGCTCTATACCCCATCGTTTTTTCATACGACACTAATTCTCCATGAACCATCAATTCTCCATGTACTGTTGAAACTTCTAGTGTCATAGATAAATAGATATTTGTGGAATATAACTAGAAATGCTTCTCTTTGTGCTTTAAACTTGTATATATGTGAGATGATTATATTGACTATACTTTGTGTGTTTCCTTTGTGGTATAGTTCATGTGTTTCCTTTGTGGTGCACTTTGTGTGTTTCCATTATGGTGTACTTCATGTGTTTCCTTTTTGGTATACTTCGTGTATTTATTAGTGGTTTACCTTTGTGGTTTTAGGGTCCCAAATGAGTATTGTTTTAGTCACCTCTACCTAGGCTATGCCTGCATGTGTCCTGCCTTGTGAAGATGATCGATGCTTTTATAGAGTCCACAGTGGACCAATTATAGGTGGTGCTTAGAGAGAGGCCTGACAGACGAGGTGTGCTTCAACAACTTCAGACAGTTGTTTCTGTACCTACCCTTCAGGTATGGTTTTTTGCAGATGGGATTCAAGAGCTCAAACTTGTTCTTTTGGTCACGCTTATACTATGGCCCAATTTAAGTTTTAGTTTTGTGCTATTTTTCTCTGTTGTTGGTATCTTATTGGTACACATGGTTGTTTACTTAGTGTTTTTAGTTTTAGTTTTTTGGGCTTGGAGACAGGTGTGTGTGTGTGCAGGTACTTAGGAAAAAGCCTCCTTTTGTGGGATATTCCTACTCTGTGCTAGTCACCAGCCCTTGACAAATTGGATTTGGCCTTGGGGTAGTTACGGCATGAGCCCTGGTGGATTTTCCATGACATCTTATTCCCTAAAAATTTATGAATTCACCCATAAATCCCGTATAACTAGGCTCCAAACTATACTGTGGTAATACTTGAAGGGTGTTCTCGATCCCTACAGGCTGATGATCTGCACTCAGGTATCCAACAACCACAAGAGGGAGTTATTTTCCTAATTTTAAACAAGATACATGGAATATATTTAGAAATATGTAAGGGAAAAACAAAGGTACAAGTCTAAAAATGACCAGAAGGAAAATACAAAACAACTAACAACTACTCCATGTGATATATAGGAAATATAACACCTTCTCACCACTGAATTCCAATAAACAATAGACCAAAAACATCATCAACTCACAATGATGCCTTAACCATTCTTTTATTACATGAAACAAGGTCTACACACCCCTGAGGGAGTGAAGGGTATGAGTTAAACAAGATCAATTTGATCCCAACCCGGTGTTCCATAATAAGTGTTTGAGAAATAATCCCAATATTCTCAATTTAAAATAATGAATGGAATGATAAGAAGTTACATAGTTTTACATATAAATTACAGTAAAATTATACCATTTTCTAAATCATTCACAATACTAGTTAAAATAGTTTGAAAAAAAAATTATATACACTATTTAAATTTTTCAAATCATGTAGTATATCATATCCAATAAAAAAAATTTAAAAATCCAAAGCATAATGGTAAATACCCCTAGGATAACAATGGTTGGGATAGCTAGGTCACATATGCCTTAATATTGAATCAATTACTAGTGAACACTCAAGTACCTAGAGTCATTTCATTCATAAACTAGATATGGAGGATTTACCTAATAACTGAACCCCCATATAATGTTAATCAAGTTCCTAGTTCCAATTTATCTATAAACATGGAAATGAGGAGCATCCCATAAATTGAACTCCCTTACAAATAAAATGTACATGGCTCAATATTAAACCCTACACCATTGTACCTAAGACTCCCATGTGTTTCATATATCAAATATATTTCAAATGGCTTATCAAATTTCATAAATAATTACACAAAACCATTTATTCAAAAGAAAACATGCTTTGAAAACCAATATCATAATCCATAACAAAATGCTTTGAAAAAAACATTTCTCTTATAAAAAACTTAGGGAAAAACTATGTTTTCTCAAATCAAATTACACACTAAAATAAATTAATTCAAGGATTATTCCAATTCATTTAGAATTGTTTTATCAAATTAAGATAATTCATTGTTCATAGAACATATTATGGAGATGAAACCACTTACCTTAAACCCAGGTCACACACCAACCGTGATGGGATCCACACACACCATAAGGAAAGGATCACAATAAAAATGAACATATGACCCATCATAGATTCTAATATTTTAAAACCATTTTTTCATAAAAAAATCATTGGTATAGTTGTTATATCAACACATAGATACACAAGTTTATGCATCACACCATAATTCACAAGAGTACTAGCCTCCATAATATAATCACACAAGGGATCTAGAAGAGATCGAATAAGTATCACAACATGATCAATAGATACAAAAATGTAGTCAAAAAATCACTTCAATTTTAATAGGAATGTGTAAAATAGTATAAGATCAATTACACTTACCAACGGAGGAGAAATAAACATACCCATAGATCAAAACACCAATTAGAGAATCCTAGAAGTGAAATATTATTTAAAATTCACTTGGAGTAGACCTTGGTTTTTAGAGTGAGAGGGGGAAGTTGAATGTGAATGGAGTTGGGTGATAAACATATATAATCTTACAGAATAGATCTGATTTATGTAATTAATCATTGATTCAGGATGTGAACTTGGGGAATGTCCTATACATCAATAAACACACCACCTTGGTTTAAAATATCAAAATCCATATTCAAAACCTAAATAAAAGTTTTATTTTGTTAATAGTTTTCATTTATGGAATGAGAGTCATTGATTATTCCTAGATATCATTCATGACAAGAATATATATTTAATGACATGAACTGGCTCTTATAGCCAATATTTAGACCAACTTATTTTGAAAAACCCTCAAAATATCCTCTAAGACCATTGAATCCCAAAAAATAGCCCCTTAATCATAGAAGAGAATGCACCCTACCTAGGATGTTACAATTCTCCACAACATAGGACCTTTTATCCCTAGAAATTCATGTCAAAGAAGGATTCTTTGAAAAGACATGAGGCCACTACTCCCTCACTGACGATTCATGCTCCCAAGTCTCATGAGAATATGATCCATTCCACCACAATAATTTAACTAATGGAATTTATTTTCCTTAAAAGATATTCATTTTAGAATTTATGATCTCCACTGTTTTATCCAAAATGGAAACATATGGCCTTAAATCGATCTCCTCCCAACTTATAACATGGAAAGGATCATGTTGGTACTTCTAGAGTTGAGATATGTGTAAAAAATCATGTATGCCTATCAAATGAGCTGATAATTCCAAATGATAAGAAACTTGACTCATCCACTCAATAATATCAAATGGTCTAACATATCTTGAATATAGCTTCTCCTTTTTTCTAAGAATATGATGAATCAACCAAGGATGAAGTTTTATGAAAACGTAGTCACCAATTAAAACCCAAAAGTATGATGACAATGATCCACATACCATTTATGATAACTATAATTTATAACAAATAATCAATGTATATATAGAATAATCATTAATGTCTCTTGAAAAAGTCTCAGTCCCATGAGATAGGCCCCACCCACCTCTACCCAAAAATGCAGTGACCTACCCAAGAGATTGTAAAAATCATTAAAGGGATCCATTCTAATCAACAACAAATATCTATTATTATAAGAGAACTTAACCTTTCTAAGATAGATTTCCCATGATCCATCGAAATCCAAGACACATGCCCTGAGCATATCCCATGTGATCTTACTATATCTTTTATGTATATCTTATCACGATCTTCAACATTGGTGGTGTCCCTAATCAAAAAAAATTATCTAGTTTGAGCAAATGACCACACTGTGATTCACTGTTTTATTTTCACCCTTGCACAACTATTCTAAACTAGTTTTGTATTGAAAATTAAAAAAATAATAACAAATTTCACTTCATGTTTGATTCAATTATTTTGTTTTTATGACTATTAAAAAGGGAATGATACTTGTTTTGATAATTTCAATGAAGGTGGAGGTGATTTGGAGGGCCCATGACGATGTCCAAGAAAAATGGGCCAAACTGTGCATGATCCATGAAAACTAGTGGACTCAAACAAATAATTATACTAACATGTGAATCGAAATAGGGTGAAATTTTTCTATCTAGTCTAAAATTCAATTTTCTACATTTAATATGATAAAACCCAAAGATAATTCAGTCATTTGGTGGACTATCCAGACTAATCTATCCAGGACACCGAATATGCACGAAGTCAAAAGTGGTGTGCGGTGTTATATCAATATCTCGAGCTCTATTTGTCCAAATGGTTCCAAATATTAAGTGGATATATTAAGGATGTGGGTATAAAACTTTTTAGTTATATAAAAAGTGATATAAGACTATCTGGTCATCAAAAACCATGACCCAAGTGGTTTATAGAAATCCGGAAGCTCAAAACCACCTTCCAATTTTCCTATAAAATGGCACATTGGGATCCCCATTTGGTAGTACCTACAAGGAGTGAAGTTCTAAATTTTTTTAGTTTAACATGATTCGTATCCTCACCCTAGAAGTTCTGGAGGCCCCTATCTTAATAAGGGGATCAATAATGAAGAAGAAGTTCCACCCAATCTTCTTCCTCCTCTCGATGTCGATCTAAATGGCGGGCGTTCATTGTGAGGGAGCTACACACATGTAAAGGGAGTTATGATGCATATATTAGCTATTATTTTGGATTAATTTGGGTGTTAAAACATTTCATTCCATTTATCTTACATGATTTCATATTTGAATACTTTTTTTGATTAATGTGATCGTTATGCTCTTAATTTCTAACCGATCAGTGTGAGGTTTTGAGTGTGTGATTTGTATTGTTCCGATTGGACATAACAAGAATCCTTTTCATACCCAAATTCTTCATATTTAAATCTTATTTGAAATATATTTTTCTAAGAATATTTTTTGGTACTTGGAAATATGATTTTTACCTTAAGGTTTGGTTCTTTAAGCATTTAAATAAAATACTAGAAATTAATCAGGATTCTATTTAATTTCAACCAATGAATAACTTCAAAAATTAATTAATATCTAATAAAAATGAACTTGAAATGTCTTTAGTGAAATAAAAAAACCCCTTTTTCTCATATTTTTTAAAATACACTTGTTTTTTAACTATTAAACTCTTTATGTTAAGTTATTTTCTTTAAACTGTTTTCAAATAACCCCCTATTTTAGTAATTTTTATTAAAAATGCATACTCTAAAACTACCAATGCTCCTTAAGAGACGACCTGCAGTCTGTGCTATATTATAAATCAACCTTAAAATCAAAATAAATTTGATGTTTCATGACAATGAATTGAAATTTTGGTGTTGTTTTTAGGGATCACTTCATTTTTTAGTACATGTTTTTAATAAGATATTTGTAAATTTTGCGAATATTTATTTACCTTTTCAATTATTTTGTGTTCTGATATATTTGTTGTGTAGGTTTGGTTCATGACACATTCTAATATGAGAAATTTACGTCCTTTAGAACCTAAACTGTAGAGGATCATACATCAGCGATACCGGGACACAGAAAAGAACCCTTTGAAGGAGGACACACAAAACATCAACACTCTTCTTGATCCTTATACTTCTTCTTCTAGAACTGACATCAAAACTGAAATAAATTTGTATAACATGGCTAAAAAAATAGAAAAATAAAAGAACTAGCCTCACCAGATATCTATATCCAACCCACATACATTCAATTACAATGAAAAGCACCTAATTTTCAACTAAAATTTGGTTTAATTCATCTATTACCAAGATTCCATGGACTTCCTAGAGAGGATCTACATAATAATTTAAAATAATTTCATACTATGTGTTCTACATTGAAACCTGAAAATGTGGATGATGAATAAGTAAATATTAGAGGAATTTCATTTTTCATTAGAAGACACTTAAAAAGACTGGATTTATTATGTTAATTCCCCAATAAGAAGTTTGGAGGACATGAAACACCTTTTTCTTGAAAAATATTTCCCAGCCTCTCGCAACACAACAATAAGGAATGAAGTGTGTGGTATAATAAAATATCAAGAGGAAACACTTCATGAATATTTGGAAAGATTTAAAATATTATGTTCATGTTTCCCACACCTCCAAATAAGTGATAAACTTTTAATTAATTATTTTTATTAAAGTTTAATTCCAATTTATTGTAACATGATTGATGCTACTACATGTGGTGCACTAGCAGATAAATACACAATCGTTGTAAAGACCCTAATTGAGAACTTGGCACATAACACTAAACAATTTGGTATGAGGTTAAGTGTACCCATTCTAGGTGTCCATGAGGTGAAAAGTACCAAATTCAAGAATAATGTGGACACAAAGTTCAAAGAGGTAAGTACCCTCCTTCTACAACTTGCTATTTCCCAAGGGAAATCCCAATATCCTCCTTCCATCAATTTTGCTATATATTCTTCTGACACCCACTACTCTGACCGATGTCCTCATTTGAGAGAAGCATCTGAGAGTTGTGAGGAAATATTTCTAGGCCACCCCCATAACCAGCCCCTTAGGAAAGAACCTTACTATCCATCTAACCCTGGGTGAAAAAAACCAAGCCTATAGGAAAGGGGGGTATTCAAACCAACCTCAACAACAATGGAACTAACTGGGGAAGAGTAGTCATCCACCACCACCACCCTAAAGTTCTTTCAAACAACACCCTCCAAAACCCATGACTAGACTAGAATATATGATGAAATAAATGGATTCCAAAAATATTCAATTCCAAAAAAACCACTCAAGAAGCCATACAAGACCTCAAAACTCAATTAGGACAACTAGCTAACTCGGTGGGGGAAATTTAGAGTCACAGGTCAGGTAAACTACCATATCAACCATTAGGAAAACATATAGATAAAGGAAATTCTAGTGCCATCAACCTTATAAGTGTAAAACAACTATAATGTCAAATGAATCGTCTATTAGAGTCATCCCCTCATGATGAAACATCCATTCCAACCATTAACAATGTTCCAAATCTTGAAAAACCATGTCTTGAGAGAAGCCCTTCCAAAGGAAAGAGTGTGTATGTCGATGAGTATTCTAGGAAACCCATTCCTCTTCCATTTACCTAAAAGGACACCCAACCTTGAAAAAAAAGAAAACTAAACTCAATAAATAAATTTTAGAGACTTTTAAAAAAGTTAAGGTAAACATACCCTTGATGGATGTTGTGAAACAAATTCTAAGATATGCACAGTTTTTAAAGGAGACATGTACACATCAAAGGAGACTATGTGGTGATGAGAAGGTATGCTTGGGGAGGAATGTCTCATCATTGATAGAGACATCACTGCCAACCCAATTCAATGATCCTGGAACCTTCTCAATTCCATACACCATAGAGAAGTTTTCATTTTCTAATTCTATGATTGATTTAAGTGCTTCTATAAATGCGATGCCTCACTCCATTTAGTCTACATTGCAGGTCAGGGAACCAAAGGCCACTGGAATTATCATTCAGCTAGAAAATCGGAGTATAACACACCCCTTTGGTGTATTATAGGATGTTCTTGTGAGAGTGAAAAATTAAATTTTTCCTACTGATTTTATGTGCTTAAAATGGAAGATGATAGGATGAATGGACACACCTTGATTATATTGGGAAGGTCCTTTTTAAAAATTTTGAAAACCATAATTAGTGTCCATAATGGAACATTATCGTTGGAATTTGGTGGTGACATACTCCATTTCAACATCCATGATTCCATGAAGCACCCTAAAATAAAATTCCAATCTCTGAGTAAATTCAATTGATGTAATCCATTCCCCTAAAAACACTTCTTATCATTCCCTCGATCCCCTATATGAGTTTTCATCCTTGATTGAATTATTGGTAATTAATCATGCATTGATTGTGGTAGTGGTCTAGAAAAGTGTCATGCATGTTTATTAATTGACAATTTTTTGAACCCTGAGGAACCAATGAATACTGATGATACTGCTAAACTTGTAAAAGATCATTCCTCATCTGAGGAGGAAACCATTGAGTAGTTATATGAGATTAGTGACCTCTAACTTTCACACACACTCCCATAAATCCAAAATCACCATGAATTGGAACTAAAACAACACCATCAAGATTTAAAATATTCAAATCTTGAGAATGCAAACAAGTTTCGCATCATCATTTCTAGTTCACTTCATCCTGAGCATGAATTGCGACTGTTTGAACTTTTGAGGAATATAAAGATGCTTTGGAATGAACACTTCCTGACATTCCTGGTATTAGCCCATTAATTTTCACAAATCATATTTTACTAAATGATGAGGCTAAACCAGTGAGTTAGAAACAACATCGACTGAACCAAAACCTTCTATAAGTTGTAAAAAAGGAGGTAAAATAATTATTTGCTGTTAGAATCATTTACCACATCTCTGACAACCAGTGGGTCAGTCCCGCTCAAGTAGTTACTAAAACAATTGGCTTTACTGTAATCGAATATAAAAATAATTAATTGGTTCCAGCTCGTGTTTTGTATAGTTGGCGTGTCTGCATAGACTATCGTTGACTAAACCACCAAACTAGGAAGAACTATTTTCCTTTTCCATTTATAGACCAAATGCTAGAGAGGCTAGCAGGTAAGTCCCACTACTATTTCCTTGATGGGTATTCTGGAAACTTTTAGATCCATATTTCCTCCAAGGACCCTAAAAATACGACCTTCACTTACTCCTTAAGCACATTTTCATATAGTAGGATACCATTTTTTCTGTGAAATGCTCCAAGTACTTTCCAACGATGCATGGTTAGTATTGTTTCAGATTAACTGGAGAATTGGATGGAAGTATTCATGAATGATTTCACTATTTATGGACCATCTTTTGATGAATGTTTGTGTAGTATTTCTTCAATCCTACGTCATTGTATTGAAATGAATCTCATAATAAATTGTGAGAAATTTCATTTCATGGTGCGACAAGGTATAATTTTGGGACATGTAATTTATGGGGATGGTATCCAAGTATATAAATCAAAATTGGATGTCATTGCTTCCTTACCATTCCCCAAAAATGTATGGGATTTGCGGTATTGTATAGGTCATTCTGGATTTTACTATTGTTTCATTTATGACTTTAGTTAGATTTCACTCCCACTCTCCCAATTCCTCCAATAAGGAAAGTAATTTGATTTTGATAATGAATGTGGGGAAGCTTTTAATAAGATAAAATGGAGTCTCACGTCACCCCCAGTAATCGAACCACCTTGGTGGGATTTCCCATTTGAGATAATGTGTGATGCCTCTAACTATAAAGTTGGGGTTGTCTTTTCACAAAGGGTTGATCAATCTCTACATGTCATTGCTTATGTCTCATTTACACTAGACCCTGTCTAATTAGACTACACAACAACTAAAAAATAATCCCTTGCCATTTTATTTTCCTCGAACAAATTCCGGTTATACCTTTTGGGGTCCAAATTCATTATGTTCTCAGACCATGGAGCCCTCCGGTATCTCCTTAAGAAACCAGAATCCAAACCACATCTCATTCGCTGGATGCTCTTCCTTTAGGAATTCAATTTAGAAATTAGATATAAAAATGGAGCAGAGAATGTGGTGGCTAACCATATCAATAGGATCCACCCATCCTCATACATTGACTCATCCCCTTGTATTCTCATAAATGACATGTTTCCTGATGTGAAACTGTACCAAGTACAAGATGTTATTTCTTGGTATGCTGAAATTGTAAATTATTTCATAGAATTTTTTTTGCCAACTGATTTCAACAAAAACTAGGCTGAACATCTAAAACATGAGCCCCGTTGGTACATTTGGGATGAACCCTAACTTCGGCACACCTGTAGTGATCAAATACATAGCTGTTGTGTTCCCAATAGTGAGTTTCAGTTTGTAATTAGGTTCGTCCACACTCTTGCTTGTGGGGAACACTTTGGTCCCCAACAAAATGCTTTCAAATCCCTTGATTCTGGTAACTTTTGGCCAACACATTTTTGGGATGCCCATGATTTTTGTAAATATTATCCTCATTGTCAAAGAATGGGTAATGTATCTAAAATAAATGAAATTCCACAAAAAACCATTTCTCTTTCATGACATTTTTTATTTTTGGTGTATTGAATTTATGGGGCCATTTTCCAACTCCTTTGGAAACTTTAACATTTTTTTAGCAGTTTGTTACGTGTCAAAATGGGCAGAGGCATGAGATATAAGGAATGATGATTCTAAGGAGGTTATAGAATTTTTGAGAACCCAAATCTTCTGTAGGTTTGGATTACCTTGGTTCATCATCAGTGACTAGGGTTCTCATTTCTGCAACTGAACAACGCAATCAATTTTCCATCGGTATGGGGTCGGTCATTGAGTGTCTACTACATATAACCCCCAGACCAATGGTCAATCCAAGTTGTAAAATAGTGAAGTAAGAAAGATTATTGAAAAAATGGTTCAACATAATAGAAAATATTGGAGTCTTAGACTTGATGATTCATTTTGGGCTTACAGTACTACCTTTAATACTCCCATTGGTATGTCACCAAATCAGCTGATGTTTGGAAAGAGTTGTCACCTCCTTGTTGAGACTGAGCACTGGGCCTACTAGGATATTAAACAATTCAATTATATTCGTTCCGGTATAGGTTCTCAAATAAAGTTACAGATTTAGGAGTTTGAGGAAATGCATAGATATATATACAAAAATCAGGATTTATAAGGATAAAACCAAGGCTTCCCACGACCATCTCATCCTTCATCAATATTTCCACATGGGGCAAATGGCCCTGCTTTACAATGTAAGACTGATGTTACATCCAGTTAAGATTTTTTCTCACTGGTTTGGCCAAAACACTATTACTAATTTATCTCCATTTGGTGTTGTTTAGGTTCAAAATGAAGAAACCAAACAAACCTTCACTATCACAGGGCAGCGACTGAATCCCTTCCATAAAGCCCTTCTCGAGTTTCCAATGGAGGAATTCTATGTTCAAGAAGAAACATAGCATGGAAAGCCACCAAGTTTTATCCTTCTCACATTCTCTTTTATTACATTGATGAAGCTACATACTTTAGGTGTGGGGGGATGGGTAGATTCTTGGGTTAGTTAGGAATTTTCATCATCATTCTTCTTTTTCACTTTTTAGCTTATAGAATTGTATTGATACTTTCTCCCTTTCCCTTTCCATCACTTTTTTCCGGATTATTAATTTGTTTATATGCCAACTTTATCAAGGAAAATGATTCCCATTAAATAATTAAAATTATTGAAAATTCTTGTGTAATTTCCTTATTTCATGTTGTTTTAACATTCATCTTTTTTTGATGAAATGAGCATTTTCATAAGAATTCAACACTTTGGTGTGACTTCATTTTTAAATTTGGTTATTTATCGATGATATAAATGGTTGTATCATTTCTAAACCTTTGAGAAGACCGGTACCCTTTGTGTGAATATTTAAAGGAAAATTGTTTCAATTAATTTCTCCACACAAAATTTCACCCAACCATGAAGTGTGAAAATTTCTACTTAATAAAAGGTAAATATATGTTAGGTTGATTTTTCTATACATTATAAAATCATTTTCCATATGCTTATTCCTTATCCAATCTATTTTATTAATATACCAGATTGACCGATGTGTGTGTACCTGTTATCCGACTATTGTACACCATAAAAAAATAAAAATAAAAAAGGGTTGTATATTGGGAATATCAAAAACCACCATTCCTCTACCTTTTATCTTGTTATAACTATTAAAACTATGTCGTGAGGATATCAAACATGGGTTGGGAGAAGAGGGTGAGATTTTTTATAAGTATAACTTTTGAAAAGAAATAATAAATGAGGGGGTGATGAAATGTGCAACATATGGGGATCTCTAGGCTGGGAGATAATGGTTTGAAATCTGGGAATGTTTAAGTGTGTGGGTCTTGGAATTTGATTGCAAAATATATAGGGCAGGTTTAGTGGAAATGATCATATAAGTAGACAATTTTTAAAATAACTCATATTTACTTGATAAAACATGGAAAGAATATCGTGAAATGGTTTTCACACACACACACATGGAGAATTAGTGAAATGGTTATCTTCTAACCTATTTTTCAAATTTTTATCATTCAACTCATTGAATTTTATGCTGATACAACTTTTGAGACATCTTTCTGTTTGATCATTGAGAATAACTCCTCTGTGTTATTTTTGATTTGATCACATTTCTATAAAGAACTAAATTTTCATTAAATGTTAAATCTTTATGAAGTTTGAAATATCTACATGAATAATTTTTGAAAATTCAACTTTTCCTAGGAGTGGAAATGTTTAGGTGTGGGGGTGTGATCGCACTACGATTCACTGTTTCATTTTCACCCTTACACCACTGTGCTAAACTAGTTTTGTATTGAAAATTATAAAAATAATAACAAATTTAACTTTATGTTTGATTCAATTATTTTATGTTTATTACTATTAAATAGGTAAATTATACTTGTTTTGATAATTTCATTGAATTTGGAGGTGATTTGTAAGGCTCATGATGATGTCCAAGAAAAATGGGCCAAACTGCGTAGGATCTATGCACACTAGTGGACTCAAACGCATACGGATAATAAACCGAGAATTAAAATGGGATGAAATTTTGTGTTATGGTCCTAAATTAAATGGTCTTCATTTGATACTAAGAATATAGAATATAATTTGGTCATCTGGTGTCCCATATGGACTGATCTATCTTGCACACCGAATCTGCATGAAGTCAAAAGTGGTGTGCGGTGTTCTGTCAATATCTCGAGCTGTGTTTGTCCAAATGGCACCAAAAATTTAATGAATATAGTCAATATGTGGGGATAAAACTTTTTATTTTTCTTAAAATTGATATAAGACTATCTGTTCATCAAAAACCATGAACCAGGTGGTTTTTAGAAATTAGGATGATCAAAACGACCTTCAAATTTTTCTATAAAATGGAACCTTGGGATACCCATTTGGTAGTTCGGAAAAGGAGTGAAGTACTACCAATTTGGAGTTCCATAGGATTCCTCTCATCATACTAGAAGTTCTGGAGTCCCCTATCCTCATAGGGATAGAAAAACCTAAAATAGTCTCCCCACCATATAAGATTTCCCATAGTTGACTAAATTCATTATCCTTACATTGGGCCTATAGAACAGAATCAAGGAGATATGATGATAACTAATCACTATTTAGAACCATAACAAAATCATCCTATTGTGTATCTAGATACAATTTCATGAATATACCTACAAGGTTCCACTCCTCCTTCACTCCCAAGATAGGCTTCGAAAGAAAGTTCTTTTTAAGTGTGTTAGCAACAATGTTCTTTTTCCCATAAGTGTAGGCGATGCCAATGTTGAATTTATGGAGGTATTTCACCCACAACATCTACCTTATATTTATGTTCTTATAATAAAGGATATAACTTATACACTTATTAAAAAAAATCATTGAACAAATCCCTAAAGATATAGTGTAATAAACACTTAAGTGCATTTATAAAATAGGTAAGCTTAAAATCATGGATGGGGTAATTTTTCTTACATTACTAAATATGCAGAGAGTCGTAGGTTATGATGTGATCATCGTTTACTACTATAATATTGGGCTATATCCATGGACCTATAGCCACGATTTTTTAAAACCATGGCTATAGGTTTTTATACCAAGGCTATAGCCATGGTTTAGTGAAACTGTGACTATAGAGTTTTTTGTTCGACACCTATAGCCACAGTTCTAGTTAAACTATTGTTATAGGTTATTTTTTAGGTCTATTGACATAGTTTTTATAAAACCATGGCTATAGAGTTTTTTACTAGGGTTATAGCCACAGTTTGTGTAAAACCATGGTATGGAGTTTTTTTTCAAGTGATATAGACATGTTTTGTGTAAAACAATGGTTACAAAGTTTTTTTTGAGGGCTATAGCCAGGGTTTTCCTAAAATGTGGCGATAGAGTTTTTTTATTTTATTTTTCCACAGTTTCTCAAAAATGTGGCTATAGGCCTCCCGTCCTTCTGAGGGAAAAAAATTAACCTATGAAAAAATGGTGGTAACGTTTATACCCATAGTTTACATGCTATATCCATGGTTATTTAATATATATATATATATAAATATATATATAACCAATTTTTTTTGTGGTGTAGTGTTAAGGCGGTTGGTGCACATAGCGGAGGTATAAAGATCGAATCTGACTGGGTGGGTATTATTTTTGGGCTATATCCATGGTTTACTTGGGCAATATCCATGGTTTTCTGTAATCGAAATATATCAATTACCATGGTGGAAAACCATGGCTATAACTAAAGTTCCATGGTGGAAAGATATTGGAGCTATTACCATATATTGAAAACCATGTCAATAAATATGTTAACATGGTGGAAAATTGTGGCAATATCTCAAAGAATCATCGTTATAGATTTTATCTATAGCCACACCAATACATTCAATAGCTAGATGAAACCGTGGCTATAACTTGTACCCACATTTTTTAAACCCTATAGCCATGATTTTAAGCTGTGGATATGAGAAAAATTTATACTTGTGTTTTATAAGAACACAAACCAAATGAGCACCTGAATTATCATAGAATACCACATACACCTTATCAGGATCCCAAAAGATCAAAATAGGAGTTGATGTGAGAATTCATTTCAGTTAAAAAAAATAAGTCTAGAACTTAGAGATCTAATTTATTTTCTCCCCTTTATCTCTGAGAGAATTCAAAGGTGATGCTAAATTTAAAAAATTCATGATGAACTATTGATAGTATCCTGATAGGACTAATATGCTTCATATATCGATGATGTTTCACTGTTCCTCCTATAACATGAAATCCTTCACATTCCCAAGATCGATTGGAAGTAGATATTTTGAATTCACATTCCCCAATAAAATGAAATATTGGATCCATAAATTTCTTTTTAAAATATTACCATAAAGTTGGTGACTCCCCAATATCTGTAAAACTAGATTTAGATAGTTCTCATGCTCATTTTTAGACCTCGAATAAACCAGGATGTCCTCCAAAAGCACCATGAAAAAAGGTGTCAATATATTTATGGAATATCTAGAACTTCAAAGTGATAAAAACTACAACATCATTATTTAGACAAAAAATAATTACAATATATTCATAAAGGATATAACTACTCTTAAAATTGATCTATGGGATAACATACTCATGAATCCTGAGTTAATGATAACCCAACCAAAGATCAATTTTAACTTTTGGTGGTCCATGAGAAAATGGTACATATTCTTAATGATAACATTTTTTTAACTTTTGGTGGTCCATGAGAAAATACAAGTAACTATATACCTTCTTGTAAAATAGCATGGGGGACACCCATGGAGAAACCCTAGGATGAATAAAAACCTTATCATGTAAGTCACCTAACTATATCTTGAGCTCCTTCAGCTTGGTAGGTGACATATGATAAGAAGGTTTAAAAATTTTATGTGTACCCATTATTGGATCAATCGAGAACTAAACCTAACTATTTAGTGGAATATCAAATAATTATTCTTAAAAAACCTCATGTGTATTGATTACAACAAAGGGAAGTTCATAAAAATACGAGATATCTTAAGGATCAATTGAAATGGAAGAAAAAAACTCATGAACTCTAGGTGAGAAGGTCCTATATGAAATCAACTTAGATCCCATTCTCCTTAGAACACCTAAGATATCCCATTTATAGTAATGAATGAAACACACTGATGGTAATAAGTAATCTCATTTCGATGAGTGACTATCCAATCCATCTCAGTGATGACATTAAAAATATCTAAATCAAGAACCAAGAAATCTCACACTAAAATTGTATCAGCTATCAAAAGATAATAAGGAATATAATGAAACCTCTACTCTTTTATCCTTCTAAGAGTTGTTTCCATTTCCATAATAAAGGACATGAACTTCATTGGAAGTTTTAGTACGTCATGAAAAGGGGAAGATATTAATGAGTTCGAAGTACCTATATCAAATAGATTATCTACTATAAAATATGAAACAAATATGGAACCTCTCACCATTACCAGGACTTCATCAATATCCACTAAAAAATCATCCACTACCTGAAGGATCTTCACCCATTATGCATGTGGATAAAACCATATGGATTTTAATGATTCTAACTATTCCATAGTGAAATTTAGGGATAAATACCCCTAACCATTATGGTCATAAAAATAGCTTTGAAGAGCCTCTATAGATTTCCTTAATGTACACAAGGACTGTAAACATTTAGGGGTGTGAGACAAGACTATCAGGTATGGCCTACCTTTCCACACTGATAGAAAGTCAGGGGAAAATGTTGTCTACTAATAATGGTGAATAGGAGGCCCATGCGATATCCCGATTCAGATGCCACTTAAAAAGTATCATAATACAGTGGTCCACATGGCATCAAGTGTTCCTCCCTTTACTCTATAGGCTGGAAAATAGTCGTAAGACCATAGGGTGTGTCCATGGGGAGACCATGCCCTCTGATCAAAGTAGCATAGTGGTATAATCAACAGATAACTAAATATTAGAAGTATATCAATAATGGATAAGATAGTGAAGGAACGTATAAACAAGCAATAATTAAATAATAATCAAAAGAAATAAACTAAATCATATAAAAAATATGATGATTTCATGTCTTACAAAATTGGAAAACAAGTATACATGGAAGTAGGTAGTAAAATTAGTAAATGATATACAAAAGATACAAGAAGACCAAAATCTATCCAAGCATCGTGAGCTCCCTCCCGGTCATCTACTACTAATATCCCATTTTAAATTGTGCAAGAAGTCATGAATTCATAGGAGGACACTTCCCCTTATATACACCTGTAAGCATGTAGTCTACCTAGGTACCATTAGTGGATAAGATAGGGTGTGAGATAAACATTGTAGGCCACCATCAACAAATTATATAAATATCAAGTCTTTTTACATAACAAGGAAGTGTGAAGATATAATAATGAAAAGAAATAATAATAACTATAAATGGGTTAGTTATAGTTCCCAAACAAAAACCAGGCTAACACTACATGCTTCATCCCTTGACGGAATATCCCTAAATAAGTATCAAGGGACACAATGCCCAATATCACTGTAGTAAGGGACGCCATGCCCAGTATCATAGTAGAAAGGGACGTCCTAACTATTATAAATATATAGGGATTCCATGCCCAGTATCACTGTAAAATAGGGGTCTCTATGCCTAGTATCACAATATAGGGATTCCATGCCCAGAATCAGAGTATAAGGATACCATTCCTAGTAACACAGATGCAGGGGGTGATATTCTCATTATCATAGTATTAGGATGCCATGGATGATATCACAGTATAGGGATGCCATTATTGGTAACATAGAAGTAGGGGACGCCATGTATAGTATCACAGTATAGGGACTCCATGCTTGGTAACACATAAGTAGTGGATTCCATGCCTAGTATCACAATATAGGGACACCATTCCTGGTAACAAAGAAGTAGGGGATTCCATGCCTAGTATCAAAGTACAGGGACTCCATGCCCATATCATATATATATATATATATATATATATATATATATATATATATATAAATGGTCACCATTCCTAGGTATCACATTAAAAGTAAGGGATTTCATGACCATTTAGATATAACATGAATAAGATTCATCATGTCCATTTACCAGAATTATCAATGGTCTCAATGTCCATTTTAATTCATAACTAATTAATAGTAAAATAGGCTTTACAACTATTGAAACTCATTCTAATAATTTTGTAACCATTATTCATCTTAAATAGGGGACATGGTCATACCACTCATAATAAATTTAGTTAATTATAATTATCTCACTTCAGAGCCACACTAAAAACATATAGAAGGTGGTTTAGCCATTTAAGAATTTGATATTATCAAAATAAATTAACCACCAAAACTCAATGGGTTGTGGAAATAGAAGGGGACCTAAGAAGGTCATAAGGTTCTCAATTAATTTAACTATTCTATTATAGATTCAATTTGAGGGAAATTCATGGTGAAACTAGCTTGTGACACATATCAAATATTATGAAACATCAACATTTTAAGGGATAAATTATAGAACACCTACCATATAACTGTAACACTATCCCCATCTAGTATTAACCCTTAGTTTGGCCTGGATTAGAATACAATTTTATAACAAATGAATGACCTAAAAATAAGGAACATGATAATCCATTAAGATAGCATTGTCGAGGGAAAAACAAATGAAGAACCATTCCCAAAAATTGAAGAATGTACCAGTTGATATTCAAAAAGACAAATGGATATGAAATCCGAGGTTGGATTGGAAAGTGACACTAAATCCTCGATTTAGCAACCTTGGGTGCTCCCATGTGAGAGAAAAGGGAGGGGTGATGTTCTATTTGAAAAATAAAATCCCTTCCTCCTTTTTAAACCTTGAAGTTGGAAAATTATATGGAGTGTCAATTATTTACATGTTGTGTAATGTTTGGGGGACTTCCCACCTGAAAAAACCATCTGCATGACATGAGAATTCCCATATAGACCATTACATGCCTTGTAATGGTTACATACTATGTATTCCAATTACACATCATGTGACTAACCAGCAACCAACCTACAACCTCATACTTCCTTCTTCTAAAAAACAAACCAATTAGCCCACAATACTAGATTAAGAGTCTAAGAAAAAAAATAGGAATTTTAAATAGTTTCAAATAAAAATTTAAAATATTCACACCTAAAGAAAAGACCAGTTACTTACAGTCTTCACCACTTAAAGGAACTCATCCCTGAGTTTAAAATCCAAGGGTGGTAGAACACTGTTTGATAGAAACGTTGGCCACTGAGCATGTTCATCAGCCTGTCACTACCAAGTATCATCTTGTACCCTGTAATTCTACCATAACACCTCTACTAAAGGGATAGAATGGCCTCAGAGATCCTTCATTATCTAGTCAACAATGAGTAGGATACTACCCAAAAGAATCATCAATATTTATATCAACATCCTTATGATAAAAAGTATGAGATGGATTAACATGATGATGTTGAAACTATGAAACAGGGAAGACTTCATTTATAGAATGGTACCTATGACGTAAGACCAAACAATAGGGATCTGGTTTGACCCTTTATAGGATCTCAAATGGACCAAAAAGGCATAGTGAACTCAAAATACAGATTTCATTGACAACAATTGGCATAAGATTTATATTTAGACTGAAGAGTAGACACCCACTTCCTAATGAGATGAACCGACTCAAAATTATCCTAAACAAGATGAGGACCCACCGGTGCTGCCTCTATTACCTCTAAATATAATAGGTATGAGCGACAAATCCTACCATATAGAACCTCATTAGGACCCATCTATATCATTATATGAAATCTGTTTTTATAGGAAAAAATAATGTGAGGAATATGCTTCTCCTAGGAACCATCGAAATCAAGGAAAAATACTTGAATCATGTCCTCTTAAACCTTTATCTTATATTCCAACTATGCATTAGTTTTAAGGTGAAAAGATATGATCAAAACCATCCATGTACCCATAGCTTTATGTAACCCCTTCCAGAACATCAATGTGGAATGAGAATCCCTATCCAAAATGATAGTATAAGGGATCTTGTGTAGCCATATGATCTCACAGATAAACAATATTCCCTTATCTTTACTTGAGAAATTCTCTCAGATATAAAGGAAGTGGGACGCTTTTTTTAGTCGATCCATGACTACCCAAACAACGTCACAACCTCAAGGTGACCTCGGTAAGACGATGAAAAAATAAATTCCCACATCCTGCCATTTCCATTATGAGATCTGTAAGAGTTGTAACATGCCAATAGGTCTCTGGTGCTCCACCTTCACCTATTGATAGGGGGAACACCTTGGGATAAAGCCCACTATTTGAAATTTCATCCCTGTCAACTAATACTATCAGTGCATATCATGATACATCTTGAAGATACCAAGGTAAACTTCCCACTAAAAATCATGAGACTCTTACATCAGATCATCTCTCATATAAGTGGAAAACCATATATGCCCATGTATAAATAGAATGTTATCATCATCTATAGTCTAATTCAGAGGCAATTCCACACTAGAAATACTCTCATGTAGGACCAATTCTTCAGGATTTCATCAACTTTACTCTCTCTAGAAGAGAACAGGTCACTCATAGTGATGAAAATAGAGACTATAATGATAGCCCCGAACCTCTATGTGAATCTTACATAATAGATACATAATATTACATTCTCTAATTTCCTCCTAAATAAGATATTTATGATTCCTCTTTATATCATCAAAAACAAAATTTCCCTTCCCATGTGTATAGGAAAGCTTGAAGTCAATGGACTGTACATATTCAACCAATATTTTATGCCTAGTATTTAAGTAATGTTGTATGAAAATATACATGAGGATTTTGTGGCTGTTAAATACCAAAAATTCTCTCTCAATATATAATGCCACTAATAACATAAGGCATGTACAAAAACATATAACCTGAGATCATGCATCAGGTAATTCCACTCATAAGGACTTAGTTTCCACAACCCATACTCAACAACTCTATCTTCCTACATCAAAAATGATCCAAAAATGATACCCAATGCATCAAAATAGAATTTATTTATTCTACCTAGATCTAGAATAATCTGGATTAATGTTTAAGTTAATCTCCCTTTTAGCTCTTGATAGGATATATCCCAATATTTTGACAATACAAAATTTACAACCTTCTTTGTCAATCCCTTAAGAGATTTCTCTAAGCACGAGAAGTCCTATATAAAACTCTTGTAGTAACTAGATAGTACCAAGAAACTATGGATGTCAAAGATGTTTTGGGTTTCTTCTAGGTAACCATAGCTCTCACATTCTCTAGGTCAAATAAAACACCCACCTCTAAGATAGCATAACTTAGGATGTGATCTTTTTCAGTCAAGAAGGTGAATTTTCTAAGACTAGTATACATATGGTACTCTATCAATGTATCCAAAATGATCTTAAGATGAGTGTCATGGATGCTTTATGTATGAGAATAAACTATGATTTCATTTATAAGGACCACTATTAAGCGATCTAGATAGGGATGATAAACCCTATTCATCCAATCCAAGAAGATGGTAGGGGAGTTCGTAAGACCGAATGGTATAATGAGATAATCATATAAGCTATACCAACTATGAAAATAAATACGTGGAATATCTAATGGTCTGACGTGAACATGACAACAACTCAATATCGGGTCAATTTTCTAGAATACCCTCTCTAATTTGAGATGGTTGAAAAGATCATCAATACAAGGTAATGGATACCAATTTTTCACAATAAGAAAATTCTACTTCCAATAATCCACAAAATCCAAAGGGTTATATTTGAATTCTTAGTGAAAAGGACTGATGAACCCCAGGGAGAAGTACTGTGCTATATAAAACCCCAGACCTATAAATCTTATAACTGTATCTTGAGATTCTACTACTTAGTAGTATCCATCTTATAAAGAGGAATGGATACTTGTACATATCTAGAAACTAGTTCTATAGTAAAATCCACCTCTCTCTCAGGAGGTAGTCTATAAAATTCATCAGGGAAAACATTCCTAAAATGATCAACTATAGGAGGGAACTCAGTCTGATATAGTCCTTGATCATTTATAAAAGGCTGGAAATCTAGGCGGTCACTCCACCTAGCCCAAGATGGTATGGTCCACACCTACCTACATGGACATCCCACCTGCCTTTTTGAATGTAAGTTCCACCCTCTAGTGATGTAAATGACACCCTTTAGAATTTAAAATCCAAATAGGTATGATAAGTAACTAACCAATCCAACCCAAGAATGACATCAAAGATGATCATATAGAGGATAAAGTGGTCTCGTAAGAAATAATTCCTACCTAACTGAAGATGTCAGCCCTTACACTGGCATATACTCTGAGTACGTAAACCCAAAGGTGTATCCAATGACATAAAGCCACTAGATAACTACAAACCAAGCCCAAGGTTCTCTACAAAAGGAACATATATGAAGTAATGTGATGCACCTGTATCGAATAAGGAATAAATGAGAGTAGAATCCACTAGAATAGTACCAAAAATAGTAGATATCCCACCACCCTAATCCTTAGGTATAGGATTCAATGAATAGATATAAGAATATTTTCAGACCTGTGGTGCACCCTAAATACCTGGAGCAGGTATGATATCCTAGAAACTATAAATTAGAAGCCTAGATATCATGAAAAAAACCTCATCCTTTACATGTATGGCTAGTAGTAATCTAAATACCTATCTGGTTAGGTGCTATTGACCGTACTACTGAAGGAGGAGCTAGTACATATCCTCTCCCACTCGGCATAGATGGGACTGTCTGGTAGAAAAGCCGAAAATGAGCCAATATTCCACATACTCAACACTCGAAGGGGTTTTTGGGACATTGGGAACTCTTATGAAAAGGAATAAAATATTGGTGATTTACTACATAACTGTTGATGGATGTCACATGGATGCTGCTACTCACACGCACAGTCTCCAAGCATTGATTCTAATCGCAAGTATAACCACAACCCCTAATGAGTTCTAAACCACCATAGCTCACACCGTCAGCTATCGTCAGGTTCTGATCAGTGAGAAGGGTCTTATTTAATATATCATATATAGTATTCAACCATAAAACATTCAAATAAGAATAAATAGGATGCCTCATTCCATCATCAAGTCATCTCTCTTTTGCTGGATCATCAATAGTATAGATGGGCGCAAAGCACTGAAGTTCATCAAAATAAGCTGAATTGTCCAGAACTGTCAGAAAACCCTATTTTAGGTTCATGAATTCCCCATAATGACCAGCCCTTAGGGTCTCAAGGAATAAATAATCAAATAATCATGATTGTAAATCTCTCAATGTCACTTCTCGATACTAACCCACATGGTTCAGAATATCCCACCAACGTTTGGTAGATCCTAAAAGCATATAAGTAAATAGTTTCAATCTCCTCTCAGGAGGTGTCTCTAGATTCTTGAATATATAAAAGATCATCTCGATCTATAACTTTGTAGCTTGTGGTCTTCAGTCCCCAAAAAACATGGAAGGATTCTATTGCTAGAAGATCCACGCAAGCTCTCCCATAGAAGGGGAAGAGTGCAAAGCTCCCTAAATCATCTATATAATCTAAAGAAAATCTACTCAAAATAAGGAATCATTTCCCACATTGATAATTGGGATAGGTTCCATATGAGGAACTACTTGAGGTATCACTGGTGGTGCAGGGTCCACCACCTTTGGTGCATGGTTATCACAACCCTCCTGGCTTTTGACTAGAGGATGTCAGCATGTAATTTCTCTATAAATATGAAATATATGCCTTAGATAAAATTTGATCATGTTATAGGACACATATACATTAATAGAACATGTACAAGTCCTTTCTATGTAATAGTATCACTCCTATTCTACCTTAAAAAGTCAAGTCTGTGTGATTGGAACATTTATATAAAACACAAGAGATGATACCTACTACCCACTACTAAGTCCAAGACTGGGTCAAGCTCCATTTTTGTACTTCAATTTAGTTTTAAAATTATGATTATATCATAATTGTATTTAATTTTTTGAACCAATTGGTTCACCATTTCTAGTCCATAAGGGCCTATAAACCCTGTGAACCAATATGTGGTATCCACTAAACCTATACTATAACGCATTCTAGTTCATGAGACTAATGGTCCATGAATCTACATGACATAATTTACCGCCTAGGGTTTCTATTGTAGACTATGTATGAAAACCCTATTAGGTTATGGTAGAAACTCTAAGTATCAATTATGTTTTCTAAAATCCATGCATAAAACACTAGTCCATTAACATTTTTATTGTATAATGAACATATAATAATTTTATAATGTCAAATTACTCATAGAAATCATAGGAAATGAATGAATAAAAATTCTACTATACGGAATGTAATATTCATGACATTTTAATTTCATACAAGGTGCCTAAAATGATGCATGATCAATGAAAACTTGAACTCATCTCATCATGCTAAGGATAAAAGGTAAACCTCAATCATAATAACCTTAATAACCATCACATAACATATAAGTCACCCAATGGTGAAGGATATCAAATCAACTATAATAAGAATAATATAGAAAATATCATTTTCCATCATTGGAAAATTGTCTTTTCTTTGTACATGGGTTAGCTACTCCCAGAAATAGATCATTAATAAAATTCCTCGAGTGTGCCTCCCTGTATTCTAGAGGTTTCTGACTAGCAACGAGGGCCTAGGGAATGTCCATAGGGACACTATTCCATATTGTTAGAGTAGTGAAACATTATAATCAATAGATAAATAAATATTAGAATCTTATAAATAATTGAAAAGGCAAAGAAATCATGTATGAACACCCAAGAATTAAATAATAGTCACAATCAATAAACTGAATCATATATAAGATATAATGATGTCATGTTTCTACTAAATAGAAAGAAATATATACATGAAAATAGGTATTCAAAGAAGTACATGATATAAAAAAGGTACAAAAAGACCAAAAACTACCCAAGAATTTGAGACCCCACCCATTCATATCCTACCAAAATCCCAACATAATTCATTCAAGAAGTCACACATCCATAAGAGGATGCTTATTATTATCTACACCAATAAGCATGTTGTTTTCTCAGTTACCATCAAGAACCTAGATAATATGGGAGATAAACTTAGTAGGACACCGCCACTGATGTCTATAAATATTCAATATGTGTATATAAAATAATAGTGTGAAGATATAATAATGAAAACCAGTAATTGTAACTGTAAATGGGTCATCTTTGGTTCCTAAAGGAAAATTAAGATGAAATTACCTAATTTGTCTCATGTTAGAATATCCTCTAACCAGCATCAGGGGATGCAATACCCAATATCAAAATAGTAAGGCACTTTATACCTAATATCATAGTAGTTATGGGTGTCCTACCCAGAATCAAAATATAGGGACGCCATGGCCAGTATCATAGTAGTATAGGGGTCTCCATGCTTAGTATCACAATATAGGGACACCATGCCTACTATAATAGTATAGGGACACCATGCTCGATACTATAAAAGTAGTGGACACCATGCCTAGTGTCACAATATAGGGATTCTATTCCTGGTATCAAAGTATAGGGAAACCACACTTGGTAACATAAAAGAAGGGGACATCATGTCCAGTATCACAGTATAGGGATGCCATGCCTGGTAATATAGAAGTAGGGGATGACATGCCCAATATCATAGTGTTGGGACACAATGCTCGATAACACATAAGTAGGGGACACCATTTCCAGTATCACATTATAGGGACCCCATGCCCGTATAATATATATATATATATATATATATTGTCATGACCACGTATCACATTACCTGGAAGGGATGCCATGATCAATTAGATATAATAGGAAAAAGGGTCATCATAACCATTTACTATAATTCTCCAGGGTTTCCATGCCCATTTTAATTCATAATTAATTAATAGTCAAATAGGCTTTACAACTATTAACATTCATTCTAACAAGGGTGTAATCATTATTCCACTTAAATAGGTGATGTGGTCATACCACTCACAATCAATTCAATAAATTATAATTCTATCACTTTGGATCTATGATAAACCATTTGGAATGTGTTTTTACCATTTAAGCATTTGATATTATCAAATTCAAATAATTGGAACACCTCAAGGGGTGTCAGAAGAAGAAGGGGACTTGAAAAGGTCTTAAGGTTCCTATTTAAGGTAATAATTATATAACCGATTCAATTTAAGGGTAGTGCACAGTGAAACCAGTGTGTGGCACATATCGCATATTATGAAACATAAATACATTAAGGTTTAAATACTAGACCACCTACCGTATAACCATATCACTATACTTATCTAGTATCAACTCTTAGTTTGGAATGGATCAGACGAAAATGGAAGAATAGACAAACACCCTAAAAATAAGAAATATGAGCATATATCATGACATAATCATCAAGTGAAAGAAAAAGGACAAAACAAGACAAAGGATTGAATATTGTACCTATGTAAATCCATTGAGAGAGAAGAATATGAAATTAGTGGTCTAATTTGGAAAAAAAACAAATCCTAGATTTATGCTTCCTTGGATTCTCGTACGTGAGAGAGAAGGGAGGGGTGAGGTTTTATCTAAAAAATGGAGTCCCTTCGACCTTTTTGAAAAAATTAAGTCAAGAAATTACATGGTGTGTAAATTATCTACACATCATGTAATGTTTGGGATCCTTCCCCCCCTGAAAAAAACCTCTACATGATGTGAAAGGTCCCGTCCATGATATTACACATTTTTTAATCGTTACACTCTATGTATTCCAATTACCCATCATGTAACTAGTATATATCCAACCTTCATCCCCCATTTTCCTTCTTCTCAAAAAAAAAACCAACCATCCCATGGGTATGTATTTAGGGTATAAGCCAAAAAGAGAATTTTACAAGAGTTTTAATAAAAAAATTAAAAGGACTCATACATAAAAAATAGGGTTCTTATAGACCACAATTAAGAACAACCTCCACCACCCTTGTGATTACCCTTTAACTTTCTCTTATCTCCCCACATACCATTGAAACTTCCACTATGTGTAATATAAGAGGTATATAATCAATAATTCCCTAAAATATCCATTTCCATTATCATATCCCTATTGAATGTCTCTTCATAGATAGAAATATTGAACATATATTTTCAAAATCAGATGTTTGGTCATAAACCTATTAGGAATTTTTGAGACTTCAGTTGATCATTCATAACTCACTCTAAAGGAAAAAAACTATCACTGAGAAATAGTTGGTGTAATTTGAAACCAAATTTTCTCCCTGATATAAGGAGTGGAACTCTATATACTTTGTCAACATCTAAAATTTTAGGTATAACTACTAAATGAAAATGGAATTTAAGCTCTTACACTAAAATCCCACACACTAGTTTTATTTAACCATGAAATCCCACCATCACTTTTTTGGAGGCTCATGCTTGAACATTTGTCATTTCACCTTTATTGAATAAGGTGCTTCAGGAAGTTTAAGACCTATTCAATCTTTTCAAACTAGTCCTTTGTGTCTTGGGTTTTTTTTCATACCATCAATGGATGAGGTATTGTCATATAGAAACTATCACACACAATATATATCTCCTATAATTACTGGTTATGCCTAAATAGTTTGGTTTTGAATTAGTGGTACATTCTGGTTGATGACATGAACTTCCCATATGATATCCTCTAAGAGATTATAATACAAAGGAGGATTCCCTTGAATAATATCTCCCACTACAACCTCCTGAGAAACACATTGAAGATGTATCCAAGGCATGAAATACACACCAGGAGAAAAATATAATTATTACGAAATAAGATAATCGTATTTTAATCCAGAAGATCATAAGAAAAAACAAAGGTCAAGGTGAAAGCTCAACACCTGATACACACATCCCAATATCCTTGTGTCTTAAGGATATTAACGACAAGTGATGGCCATAAAATCCCCACTATATACCTCTAAAGTACTTAAAAAATTATCCCTTTTCTACCTTATTCCAAATATTGAGCATAACCTTTTCCCTTGATACTAAATTTTTATGACCCAACCCGGTGAACCCATCCAAATAATCTCTAAATCAAACCATTTTAAAAACTGAAGGTCATCCCCAATCTCTACAACATGGTGAGTAGAACTCAATAATCTAAAAACAAATAGATAGAATGATTTTATAAAATTCAAACAAGATACATTGTATAAATATAGAAAGGAGAACATAAAATAAACATGCCACAACAAAAGGGATGCAATTGTAGTGATACAACAAAGGCAGGAAGAGAAAAAAGAAGTCACAGGTCAACATATAACCAGAAGGACAACCCAAAATAGACAAAAACTACACCATGTGATATTTGGAAAACATCCCACCAAGTCACGAAACCATAATCATAACTAGAAAACTAAAAACCTCACCACCTCACTATGTCTCTATTCCCTTTCATACATCAAATAAAATAGGGTCTACACACCCCCGAGGGAGTGTGCATAGTGTGCGATAAACATACTAAATAGGATTCCACCTAGGTGTTCCCTAATAAGCCTCTATGAAAAAATCCCAATATGATCTATTTAAAATAAAACATGATATGATAAGTAGCGACCAAGTTTTAAATCTAAATCATAGAAAACACTTACCCTTTTCCAAATATTTCAAAAAAAGCAAGTAAAATAGTTTCAAAGTATATTTTCTCTAAACCATTTAGATTTTTTAAATCATTTATCATATCATATAAAATACAAAATTGTAAAAATCCAAATAAAAATGGTAAACAAACTTAGTATAATAATGTTTAGGATATCTAGTTCACTCTTACCTCAATATCCAATCAATGTCTAGTATGAACCAAAGTCCCTAGATATAATTAATATAAAAAAAAGAGACTAAGGAACATCCCAAAAAGCGAACCTCACAATATCAATAATGGTATTTGATCCAATGAATTTATAAAAAAGGAATAGAGGATCACTATAAAAAGTGACCCCACTAAAAATCTAATTTAAAATACCCAATACTAAATCCTTCACATAGGTACCCAATACTACATTTTTCATCATATATCAAATCAATTTAAAAGGGATTATCACATTTTCTAAAAAATTCAAAAAATAGTTTATTCATCAAAACATTATTTGAAAAAAAAATTTACAATACATTTCATATTTATTTGAAAAAAATATTTATCATAACAAAACAACTGGAAAATATTGAAATGATTTGCTATGGGTTTTATCAAATGATGTTCAATTTTGGATATTTAAGTACAATAATGTGGCTGACCAAGGTCGTCTCTCAAAGGAGGAAGTAATTAAAACAACATATTAATGGTATTTTGAAAATAAAAAAAATAATATAAAGAAAATATATAAAATTATGGTTGGTGATTTATGTTTATGAATCATAAAGATGTATTCTGGAAGAATATTTTGTTTTTGTTTTTGTTTTTGAAATGAAATTTGATTAATAAAACAAAATGAGTTTTTTTAGAAATTATTTTTAGAATTTATAATCGATACCAATTCCCTTAATTATTAATAATTATAATTTATATTAATCACACTTAATTATAATTTCCTAATTTTTAACCCCCATACCCTATGATAATTAACTAAACCACAAAGATTAAGTAAATTAAACCCTAGGCTTGCTTCGGAACCTGAAATCATAGCAACCTAATTTGATTTTAATTATAAGTATATATTGTGGTTAGTGGTAGATTAAGGAACATATAAATTCTAGAAATGGGTATGAGTTGAGTTTTGGTTTTTTTGTACTCTAAAAAATTAACTCATGTGGTTTTGTATTGCTGATTAAGACCATGCTCTCACATTTCACGCATTACTCGACCTCATGAGTTTTGTGTTAATTTTTTAATTGGTTTATTAGTTTATTATAAATTAAAATATAAATAAAAATATCATATTAATTGAATTATAGTATATCATTTATTAAAAATAAACAAATAAATAATGTAATAGGTTGAGCATTTACTAATTAAACTACTCTTCTATGGGCAGTGCAGTCAACATACAAACAAATTGCATTCACAAAGATTTAGAAAAGGAATATCCCAATAATGATTATTCTATTCAGTTACAGCCCAAATAATTAAAATAAATAAGAATAAAAATTAAAATAAAAGAAAAAATGTGAAATAAATAATGATTTTATTGAAATAATATAATATTACAACAAATAAGTGGAAGAGAAGATCATTTTGGAGGAGATCTTAGCTTGAAATCTTTCCTTCTCTAATGGTGAATTGAAATTGCAAGGAATCACTTTTACTCTTCTACCAATCATATAAGGCACGTCCAACATCTTATAAATGAGAAACAAATTTATATAGTGGAGGGGAGGGGAGGGTTTCAAGGATTTTTAAGTTCGAATAAGAAATTAGTCCAAATATTTTAATCCAATTTTACCACCTGTTTGACCTTTGAAATGCGTGAAACAACTATCCTTCCATAGGTATTATTTTTGATAGATTGTTTCCTCAATATTATCACAAAATGGGTCCCAATACAATGATGTATGAATAAGTTATAGACTAAATACTAAGGCAGTGTCTAATTTAGAGAGTCCATTCCATTTTTTATTTCATGTCCATTTAATCCAATCAAATGCTGGGATTAGCTTTGTTGTTCAGAATGAAATTTTCATATCATTATGTCTAGAACATATTTAAAAAATTTAAATTCAAATAATAAAGAGAAAAATATTTATGTCCAAAATACTATAGTGAACTTTTGAAAGGGAAAACTGGAATTTTCATCAAATTTTCAAATGAATGATCTAATCCCAAATATTTTATAAAAAAATACATTTAACACAATTTGAGGAAATTATGTCATTTATTATTAATAAAATATTCAATTTAATTGGGTTTTATCAACTCCCACTCACCCTTTTTTACTCATGGGAAAAACCTTATATCATTTATTCCAAAAAAATGTGATAAGATATGAATGTACATATTACTCCATCTATAGTGGAAATATAGGTGAAGTAATAATCCCATAAAGGGTCAATAACAATAGATTTTACAGTCATTTTTTGATAAATTGTATCAAAATAAATCCAGTGATATTAATGAAACTAATCACAGAGAAATAAATTATTAGTCTATCGTGCCCTTAAATCCCCATGTGTGTGTTATCCAACCATTTCAAGATTATATCTACACCCTTTATTCAGTATATTCTGGTCATGTAAAATAATTATTCTTACTTGGTTTAATTAAAAAACCCTATTATACATTCCTTTGTAATCAAATTTCAAGACTCACTCACATTATCAATCCTGAAAGTCGAACCATAGTCCCACAACCTAGATATCCCCATGTGTTGTTCATTTAATTAATCCATTTTATTGTTATTTTTATTTGATTATTTGATTATTATTTTATTTTTTTAGGGTTTAAAAACATAGAATATTAAATACACATGCATAGGTAAATTTAGTATTGTAATGAATTTGATAAAAAGTGAAACAAATGTATAGACTAACCAGTAAAATAAGGTGATTTTTTACCTAACTTACCTTAAATTGAGTAGAATAAACTTCAAAAGTCATGGTTGAGTGAAAATTTATATGGAGAAATAAATGACACAACTTACCATGAGAAAATATAAAAAACAATGGTGTCAAATATAAAAGTTTTTATAGTTACACAACCAATCATATCATCGATGAATTTAATTTTTATAAAAATAAACCTTTGATGATGAAAACATGATCATAATTGTCATGCCACCAATGAATTTTTAAAACATGAATTTTCCCTATGTTTCACATGTAAATGATCATATTACATGATATTTTTTCTTTGTTTTTCTAAATTTAATAGAAAACCTAAATTAAAACACACACAAGACAAAAAAATGAAAATCCTAAATATCTATGCCAAAATGTTGTACCCTCCCCCACACATAAAATATTTCATTTTGCTCAATGTGAACCGATGAGATGATATATGCACATGAAATTTAGAATCCTAAATAGGAAAAATAATATAAAAGTGAAAGGGTTAGGAACATCCTTATATTATCAGGTGATGATGGGGTCATGTTGTATGATGTAGTCAACTACATGGGTGGGAATTCCCTCAATGTATTTTTTCAAACATTTACCATTGAATTTAAATATCCTTGAGGTATCCTATTATGTGATCTCCACTGAACCATAAGTAAAAACATTATAAATAACATAAGGACCTAACCATATGGAACATAACTTACCAGGTATCAGCTTCAGTATGAACTGTAGAGTAGGAATTTATCTCCTACATGAAATTATCTTTTTTGGATCATTCTATCATGATATTATTTTGATATTTTCTTATAGATCCTCGAGTTATGATATGATGAAAATTGAATCTCCAAAGTTGTTGAATTTTTAGTTTCTATTGAATTCCATCTTGGGGAAAATCCATATTTCATTTCTTTATAGCCCAATATTCCAGATGCTCGAGCTCCATGAGGAGAAGAAAGGATTTCCTAAAAAATATGAAATGGGGACATAATGATGAGAGTTTTTTATGTCATCCTATAAGCTTGAAACACATCATCCAAGAACTTGATCCAATCCTTTCTATGCAGTTACATGATTTTATCCAATTTTTTTTCAATTCCTAATTTGAAACCTCAACTTGGACATTTTTTAAGGGTGGTATAGTGTTGATTTGCGTGTTACACCATAATTTAAATGATGGAATCTAAATTTTGATTACAATGGTGTGTCCCTTGGTCACTGATGTTGGACTTTGGTACTCTAAACCTACAGAATATTTGATCCCAAAAAAATCTAATACAAAATGAGAATCATCATTCCTAGGGGCGTAGGATTCCAATCATTAGTTAACATAATAAAAAACAACCAAAATATATAAAAAAATGAACTCAGAAAATGAACCCTAAAATCTATTCCCCAAAAGTCTCCATGAAAAATATGGGTTGTTGGGGAATCTCGGGTCATCTAAAAATGTTTCCAGTGTGTTGGAAATATGAGAATTACTTACAAGACACACGAGCATCATGGAATAATCTTGGACAATATAATCCAGATTCTAATACTTTTCTACCTATTTTTTGTGACCAAAGTGTCCTCCATATGAAAATTTATGGTAGAAATGAATAATTGACACAAACTCATGATCAGGAATACACCTCTGAAAAACTTGATCACTACACATTTTCTAGAAGTAGGGATCGTACCACACATAAAACCAAGACTCACTCTTTAATTATTGGATTGATTTTTCTTTAAATTTATCAAAATTTAAGAGTTAAAAATGTAGTTGACTAAATCTTCATACCAATATTGTGTACCTAAGAGTGCATAATGATGCTTATCAAGAAAAGTGTCCCGAAGTGGTACCAGGTTCAAAGTTTCATCCTCTAGTGTGTGAGTAATTATACTCATGTGGCCCACCAACAAGTTTTATAACTCCTTCCTTTATCTTAATATAAAATTATTGAATAAAGATATTCCATTGAATAAGCCTAGGATTTTCCTATGGCTTCTTTAGGAGGTACCTCATAGCTGAATGGTTTGAAAAATCAATTATTTAGAGCCCAATAAATATATAAAAAATTTATCTAAAGAAAATATAACAACAAGAAACTCAATTTACATTATTGTTTAGTTTTATTGGGCTGAATCCAATGTCCTCAGATATTTTAGTAAGATGACTCTACCCTTATCTTGATTACACAAAAATATATTGACTTAATTTTTTATGATTAATTTAGGGTATGGTTTGATGAGATTAAGAAGCATATGGCCACTCCACTGATCATACATACCTCAAGGTGAGACCTTCCATTTGAGCTTATGTGTGATGATTCAAACTTCGTAGTTGGAGTTGTCTTATCACAAAGAGTTCAGGGATGTTAACATGTGATTGCCTATGCTTTGAGGACATTGGATTCAGCCCAATAAAATGAAATTTTTCAAAGAATCCATCCAAGAAACAATAACATGTCTTCCCAGCTAGTATCTCAATCATTTATCAATAAATTGGAGGGGGAATGGTCATTTTGAGTGGATTGATTTAGTTTACTATAATCAATACACACATTCCAACTGTTTTACACCATCCTTGAAACTAAATCTTATATCTCAATTTTGAAAAAAAACAACCCCACCATTTTTAGGTGCAACTTGAATAGTACTCACTTACTGGGAATATGAAATGGGAGAAATGATACCTACCTCAAGTAATTTTTCAACTTATTTTTTATTAACTTCCATAAGAGTTGGATTAAGTCTCATTTGAGGATTCCTAACAAGTTTAGCCCCATCCCCCAAAAGAATCTTATCCATATAAATGAAGGGGCTAATACCTAATATTTCATCAAAGGTCCACCATATTTCTCTAATTTTTTCCCTCAAAAGATTCAAATGTTTTTATTCCTAATCAAAAGGGATATTTTTAGTAATTATAATAGGTAATATCTCACCACTAAATAAGTATGAGTATTTGAGATTTGGTTTCAATGGATTGAGGTCCAATGAATGGGGGTATTTTATGGATGGAGACACTTAAGGAACTGAAATATATTCACAATTAAAATTAGTATCAAAATAAATATAATTAAAATTAGGGAGTAATGTATCAAATCCATTATTATACTAAAAAATCATGTCATAGTCAGAGTGAACGTGATCAAAATCAAAATATGAATCCACATAAAAATAAAATACAATAGAGGTTTGAACATTAGAAATAGGTTTATAAGTGATCTTAGACATTAAACTATTTTCAATGATCATAATATCTCAATGAATAGGAAAATATAAATCTATGGGGTTCTTACTTGTTGGTTTAAAATGGGAGATAACAAAAGCAGAGTATTCCTCTATGGGGCACTTCATAGAGTCTATGACATTAAATATCACAACTTCATCTCCAAAATCCCTGTAAATTGTTCCATCATTTACATTGATGATTATTTTTTTAGTTTTAAGTAAGTGTCTACCAAAGATAATGGGAGAAAAAGAATTTACCTGATCATACTCCATGTTAATCACATAGAAATATACTGGAATGTTTGTGTCTCTTACCAAAAAAGTACATCCTCAAGGACTCCTGCTAGACATGTTGTAGCTTTATTCACCAAATGCACCACTAATCTCATCATCTTCATCTCATGAACCTATAATGATGAGAATATGGAGTGAATAATCACATTTATCTAATCTTACGAATCACATAAAGCATCAAAAAATTAAAAATACTCTCTGATTAATGGGATGTGGAATGTCCCAAGATCATTGTACTTTGTTGGTATTGCTTGATTTGGTGTAATGAGTGCTGAAACATTTTTTACAAGATTTATTATATAATTTCCCTTGATCAATATTAAATTAGTACAAATTTTTTTAAGAATTTGTAATACCTTGGTATTTTATTAATGTATTCAAGTAGAGGGATATTAATCTCAACATTATTGAATGTATCCAAAACCTATTTTTTCATTACATATTCAACCATATTCTTGGTTTGTAAAACTCTATTTGGAAATGGAATTGGTTTTGGAGGAACATCATTAATCCTTTTCTTACCTTTTTATTTCTCCTTGGGATTCTCATCAGTTGGTATTGAATCGGGATTCTTCAGAGTTATAGTGAATCCCTGTGGAATGATTGAAACCGATGTATCAATCCTTCTCTTCCCACTTATCAATGTAATGGAACTCAAATTCCCCTTGGGATTTGGATTAGGATGGAAAGGACTATTTCCAAAGTTCTTACATACTAGTTCCGGGAGGTTGGTGAAAATATGGAACATTTGTGTCTTTAGCTCCCTCAACTATGAACCTTGAATCTTCATCTCATTATATTGATTAAGAACAATTTGTTTCAACAGATCACCAGTGTCCGAATCTACCTTTGTTTGATAATTACCTTATTTTTTTCATGTTGATTCTTAAGCATAAAATCTCTTTTAGGTTTGCTGGATACCCTTATGGTAAGGTGGAGGCCACTAGAAATTTTGTTGAAAAAGTGGAATTTGTTATTGTCTAGATGTATACCTCATGTCTGATTTATACTTTCAACCTTGGTTATATGTTGGTGAAAAATAATCATACTTATCCTGGAGATGTGGATATTTTTTCTGCTAATATGGTTTCCCAGGGAATACAACTGTGAAATCCTCTATCTCTTGTAATTTTGATAATAGTTAGTTGGGTGGTTTGTTTCTGGGAAAATTCCACTAGACCTCATAGGAGTGTATTGGGATTTGTTTTGATCCAAAGCGATATTCCTCACCATAGTGGTCAATTCTTTCAACTTAGTTTCAATTAAATTATTTTCAAGAGAATATGGACTTACCCAATGTACTTACCCAACATGAGGTTTACCTTGATCACCAATTTCATGGGACTTTTGTGCCATATTTTCGATCAACGCACGTTCAGATAATGGTGATTTTTGACCAATTCCCCTCAACCTATGAGATCGAGCAAACTCATATTTATAGGCATGAGGCCTTCATAGAAGTATTGGAGGAGGATTTTCTCACAGATTTGGTGATACTGGAAGTTTTCACAAAGCTTAATTAATCTCTCACAATACTCATACACTGAATCCCCTTGGGATTTTTGGATTCTTGATATCCCTTTTAAAATGGTTGTGGTTCTTGATGCTGGAAAAAATCTATTCAATAAAATACATTTCAAATTATTCCAACATGTTACATCTTCAGGTTGTAAATAATACATACAATATTTTGTTATTCCCTCAAGTGAGAATGGTAATGATCTTAGTTTTATTTGATGTTTAGAGAAATTTCATAGTTTAAGGGTTGAGAAAACCACATTAAATTCTTTAAAAATTTTATTTGTATACGCACAAGATAATCAATGAAATTTTGGATGAAGGTGAATTAACCCATATTTGAGTTCATAGTCTGATTCTAGATTTTGGTATTCAATGAAATTTGGTTGATATTTAATGCTTGGAGCATTCAATTCTCAAATTATTCGTTTAAGTTCATTATTATTATTTATAGCCACTGGTTATGGTTTTATTTTTGAATTGGAATTGCTTCTAATTTCAATGTTCCCAAAATGGAGGAGTTATCCAACTAGTTGTATGTTGAAACTTCTTATAGACTAAGGGTGTCTAATTCAATCCATAAGGCTACATTCAATATTAGGGACAATATATAAAATATTCTTTGTATTATTTTATTTCATAAATCAAATAAAAATTAAATGAATAAAATGGGACCATAAAAAACATATGATAATTTTGAGTTGTCAGTAAAAAAAGATTTAAAAAAAGAGGAAAAATTGAAAAAGGGGAATGAAGTAAGAAAGAATATAAGAAGAGAATAAAATGTAAAATAAAATAACTTCCTATAATTAGTAAAAATAAGTATTTACCTCCCGTTAAATAGATCCAAATTGAAAGGAACTGCCATGGATGCCCTTAAATAATGTTTAGTTTTTGGTTATTTCGGTACAATAGAGTGGATGGCCCAAGCAGTATCTTAAAGGAGGAAGTAATTAAAACAAAATATTATAGGTATTTTGGAAATAAATTAAAATAACATAAAAAATACTTATAATTATGGGGTTGATTAATGTTTATGAATCTTGAAAATGTATGTTGGAATAAGATTTTTGTTTTATTTTTTTTGAAATGAAATTTGATTAATAAGACACAATGTTAATTTTTTTTAGAAAATAATTTTTGAAGGAATAATCCATCAAACTCTACCTATTTCATTTCATATTAATAATTATAATTTAGATAATCTCAACTTAATTATAATCCCCTAATTTTTTTGACCCTCAAACCCTAAGAGAAGTAATTAAACTACAAAGATGAAATGAATTAAGCCCTAATCTAGATTTGGATCATACAGTTGTTACACCCAACATTGATTTATGTTCTAGTGATAAATTATGTTTAGTTGTAAATTAGGTCACATATAAATTTTATAAATGGGGATTAATTGAGTTTTGGGGTTTTATTTTCACTCTAAAAATTTATATTGTGTGGGTTTTTATTACCAATTAAGATCGTGGACTCACCATTCACACATTACTCGACCACGTGAGTTACGTGTTAATTGTGAAATTACTTTCTTAGTTTCTTTTCAATTAAAAAATCAATTATAATATCATAGTAAGTGAATTATAGTATCTAATTAATTCAAAATAAATTAATTAAGAAGTTAATAGGTGGATCGATTGCTAAGAAAACTACTCTTCCATGGGTGGTGTAGTAATCATAGAAATGAATTACATTCGCAAATGTTTTGAAATGGTGTGCCCAATCACATTTTAACTCTTTCATTCTAGGAAAAATAATTAAAATAAATATGAATATAATTTAAAATAATAGAATAAATGTGTATTAAATAGAGATTTTATTTAACGAACAACAATACGACAACAAAGAAGAGGAAGAGAAGAGAATTTTGGAAGAGATTCTAGATTGAAATATTCCCTACTTCGATGGTGAATTGAAATGGAAATGAACAACTTATACTATGATAAAAATCCTCTAATTCTTGTAAAACTACATCCAAATGAGAAAAATAAATAAATCTATAGAGTGGATGGGACACTAGGGTTTCAATACTTTTAAAGTGTTTATGTGGAAATCTTCTAAATATTTTAATCCAATTTTCACCAGATTTTTTACCACAAATCGCATGAAATATATGTACTTAAAGAATAATTATTTGTGTGAAATTGGGTACTCAATCTTTTCTCAAAATTTTGGCCCAATACAAGTATATACGAATAAGTTATAGCCCAAATACGAAAGTGTTTTCCAATTTAGTGAATCCCATCCATCATTGATTTCATTCCCCATTTACGATAAAAAAATGAAAAATTTAGCTTATATATCCTGAATGAAAGTTGTTTCCCATTAAGTTAAGAACACAATTACAAATATTTATGTTAAAATAATATGATTAAAAATAATTATAACTAAAATACTATAGTGAAACTTAAAGGAAAAAATGGGAATTTTCATCAAAATTTCAAAATAATGATCTCATCCTAGATAATTTATAATTAAACATATTTAAAAAAATATGTGGAAATTATGTCATTTATTATCAATAAAGTAATCAATAAAATTTTGTTTTGTCAAATTTATTTTATCCAAAACATGTTTTTCACTCACAAATCAATCAATTCAAGAATCATACCAATTCATTTAGAAAACCATCTAAAAATTCAAGAGAATTCATCATTAAAAGATTGTATTCTTGAGAAGGAACCACCAACCTCAAACTTGGGTCAAAAAAGAACTGTGAAAGGACCCAAACACATCAAAAGGAAAGGAATACAAGAAAAATGAATAGATTCCCTAACATCAATTCTCACATTTTAGAATCATGTTTTAATAGGAAAATTGTTTGGCAGAGGAAGTATATAAACAGAAACCTCAAAAATATCATGTAACACTCTTCAACCCACAATAAAACTAGTTTCTAGGAGAAAATATCATAAGGTACCTAAATTAGATTGATGATGGATAATAAATCCTAGAAATGTAGCCCAACATCACTTCCAATTCCATGGGGAACATATAAAATCAGAAAATAATGATCACACATAACAAAGGAAGAGAATCCAACAAAGATGAAGATACAAATTCCAATTAGACAGGACATAAAGAGATGGATTCAACCAAAATTTCTTGGTGTAAACCTAGTTATTGGGTTATATAGGAGGAAAGTGAATGTGAACAGAGTGATGTTGATTAGATAAAATTTTATATACATTTTGATTACATTTTTTAGGTTTATTAATGATTTATTTGATAATTCATTTATTTTTGGTTTGTTTTCATAGGAATTATGAATTCCTCACTTAAAAAATAAATACTTAAAAAGTTTAAAAAATATAATTTACTTGCCATGTAACTCATATATGATGTGTAGACTCTATTCACAGCATGTCCGGAAGGCCTCAGACCAACCCATGAGGATTCTTCATGACATGCAAACATTATAGAGCATGTAACTCCATTATATGACGTGTGAATTTTAAAAGCCAAATCCCTTCCAAAAATGAAATTTGTACATGATGTGCGGTGATTAGATGACATGCAACCTTTGAAGGCTCATTCTGTCAAATATTTGAGCTGCTTCTTCAGTGAGAAAAGAGTATCTCAACTACAGGATGTGAAACTGAAGTACCTAATGTGTAGATGTCAGGAAATAACTCATTTAAGCTAGTGCATGACATGCAGGACTTCCACGCCATGTACTTTTTTCGAATATTTATATTTCACAGCACCTCCACATGTGGGAGTTTGAGACATCATTTATTCTGTCTTGTTTTTCTTCTCCTATTTTCATTCCTTCTTGTTTTAAACAGGTGTAATTATATTTATTTTAATATTTTCATTAAATTCTATTGTTTTTATTAATAAATTTTTATCCATTCTTCATATGTGCAACACCACTTTTGTTTTCAAAGTGTGCTTTCAATTCCACCTACAATTCTTCATCAACACACCCCCATTTCTTCATCTTCTCTTCATTTATAGTAAGTTCATGACTGATTATTAATTGTTTTGAATTTTTATTGCTAGTTATCTGTCATTTAATCTTGAAAAACTAGTTCCTTATAAGATCTATATTGTGGCAAAATGTTTGATATTAAATCATTCTTATTTTAAACCTGGATGGTTTCTTTTGTAATTTATTTATGATTATGCATAACATCACTAACATCTCCTTGATATTGATCATCACTGCCATGCATAACTAGTCCTATTATGGTTTGGGGTTGAGTGTAGGGAATTTTCAAATTTAATGAATATTAAAATTGAACCTTGGTAACCCTATGTCTACTAATTAGGTTAATAATAATTATTAATTACATTATTTCACACAACCTTGACCATGAAAAGTGTGATAAAATTAAGCCGACCTAATTGGATTTGAGTAGGACTATGACCATTATCCCATGATTATTTATGCATAGAATCCATGTGTAATGCATCAAAGTTGTCAATTATACCCTAACCATGGGATAGTTGCAACATAGGTAGATCCAATTGGTTTGTCCAAAACTAATTGGTGACTTTTTCAAAACTTCATAGACAAAGCCACATGAATATTTCCTAGTTAAATATTGGATTATCTTTTATCAAGATCCCATAAATTGACCTTTATTTATTCTTTTATAATCGGAATTAAAACTCCAAAATACCTAGACTATGTAATCACCAAACATTAAGAGCGAAAGTGAGAAATCCTTCCTAGGATTTTATTTGAATGATCAATGACGTACCAATAATCCTTAAGGGATCAACCCTATACCGCCACTTTACTACGCCCTTGTAGTATGTGTAGTATGGGATTATAAATATTTAATCTAAACTCAGCCTATGCAAATTAAATTTCATGTCCGGTCAAGTCAAACTTTTGTTCTATTGTCTGGGAAAACTTTTTCTTAGGAAATGTGACCATCATTTTGAACCCGAATTAAATTACCCCTCCAAATTTCTTCTTTTATTTTCCATTTTTATTTTTCATTTTATCCTTTGAGTTCACCTACATCCTTCCTATCTCTCTTTTTTTTCCGTCAAAATTTTATCCACAACCAGTGCGTGATCCAGGGGACCTTTATTTTTTCAAGAATTTTGGATACACAGAAATAGATTTTATTTGATCCTGAGATCGATAAAACCACTAATGCTTATAGCCTCTACATAATGGTAGAGTGTAACAATCTTGCGTCACTGCATCTACAAGACCCAACTATGTTCCACCGACCAATCAAGGCTTAGAACCAACATTGTATGAGCACACCATTATAGAGTATGATTTACTATCCATTAGTGTGAATATGAGAAAAATTGTGTGCCCACCAATTTTGGTGAACATGTTTCAAATCAAACTTAGACTCATTCACATGATCCATAATATGGGGTAGTTTAGTGGGCTTTAAAGAGAAGTCCCCTATGAGCACAACTCAAACATTCTTGAGGATTATGATACCTTTTCCAACCAAGGATTATCATTATATTCAATTCTATTAAGTTTGTTTTGATTCTCCTTTCATGGTAAAGACAATTATTGGCCAAAAAGTTAGGCTCCTGAGTTAATTACAACTTGGGACAATTTGGAAAATATGTTCTTAGAAAATAACTTTCTACCCATCCGAAATTGAAATATCATATAGTAAATTAATAACTTCTCCTAGGAGGACATTGAATCAACATGGGAATCTTGGGATTGTTTCAAGGATCTAACCCAAAAATTCTCACATCATATACTAGAAGTGTGGATTCAATTATAATTTTTTTATAAAGGAATCTAGGTTGGTGCATATAATGTAGTAGATGTCACTGCTGATGAAGGACCCATTCCTAAGATTCCATAAGTCATCCAGGAAATTATAGATGAAGTATATCATAATTAAAACCTATGGAAAAGTGATTAATAATCTTTCCAACATGTAATTCATCAATTGGAAGAAACTACCCACTTTACTGCTCAAGTAGAGGCGCTTACCAAGAAAATGGAATCATTCTAGTTACCAATTGTGCCACAACCCCCTACTCCAATAATGGAAATACAATCCTACAAGATGTGAGGTGTTCTATATTTATACCAATATTTCATGTTAGGGTTGGAAGAACCCAAAACAAAAGATTGTAATGATATAAATTAAAATCAATAAGGACAACACCACCATCAAGTGTAACAATTTCAACTAAATAAAAATTACAAGTAAAGTCCAACTCATCCACCATAGAAACATTAAGGTAACTATTAACATAAGTGTGTATAAGTACCATAAAGAAACCAAGGAAAACCTGGGTACCCACCATAAGGTCCATCTCATTGACCACAACTGAAATAAAAAAACATTTCCTAGAGATCAACAATATCCACTAACTCCACAACAACAATACCAACAAGCTGAACCAATAACACCACCTTAAGCGAAAATTCTATAAACTAATCTTGAAAAAATATTCACAATATTCTTTTAAAAAGTAAATCAAATGATGATGACCCAAGAAATATAGATGAAAAATTACAAGACTGCACTACGCATCCTAGAGCATCAAATGGGACATATTTCATTGACCTTTTTTGATCGGTTACCTAGTACTCTACCCATTAATACTGAGGCTCATTTAAGAGAGGAGGATAAATCTATATTGGTTAAAACAAAAAAAATTCTAGATTTTAAGAAACCATATAGAAGTAATAAAAATCATTTAAAATGTTGTAATAAGGTTGGTCAAGGGAAAACTCAAAAGGTAGAACCATCCGAGGAAGCTCTAGTTAAAAAATTTCCTGAAAAGGATGATAAGTACATAGAACCACTTGTACACATTACACCTCCCCCATTTCCTAAATTAATTAAACTAGTAAAAGAGGATGGGAAATTTAATAAATTCTTGGAATTGGTTAAATAGTTCTATATGAATTTCCCTTTTTTAGAGAAAATTTCACGAGTACCTACTTATGAAAGATTCTTTAAGGACTCACTATCAAGTAAAAAAGAAAAATTAAGTCTTATGAATCATCTCTATGAATATATAATAATCTGCAGTTTTGTAAGATAAATTTCTTAAAAAATGTGATACCTTGGAAGTTTCTCAGTTCGATGCACTATTAGGACTTTTGAGAAGGCATTATTAATCAAGGAACATGTATTAATCCAATTCCCAGGAGTCTCTATAAGAATGTAGGCCTTAGATAACTAAAACTAATAATGATAATACTTAAACTCATTGACTATTTAGTCATGCATTCTTGAGGATTGCTTGAGTTTATCCTAGTTAAAGTCAGAAAGTTCATGTCCCCATTGATTTCTGAGTTTGAGATATGGAATAGGAAGGTGACAGACCCCACATTCATGGAAGAACATTTATCTCCATTGGGTTTCTGATAATTGATTTTAACATAGGTAGATTTACTTTTAGTGTGGGTGAAGACCAATTTGTGTTCAACATGGAAAAGACAGTTAACAAAAGAAACATTTCAACAAATTTTAATCCATTTCTCAGTAAAATGAAAAAAGTACACATGAAAAGTGATAATGTTAATGAAATACCACCTTCTATTTAAAATGGATAAATTTATCATAAGAATGAAATTATTACTACACCTATGAAAAAGAAGGTCATCCCGCATTTCATTCCCTATATTTTCAAGAACTGTTTAATGAGGGGCATTAATTCAAAGCTAAACTCATCTACCTGAAAAAATGTATATCTCTATGAAATAAATAAAAAACTAACTAGAAGGAAAACTAGGGTAGTTTCAGAAAATTTAGAGTAATATTTAGGATGTTTAAGTTTATCTAGTGACTTGTTAAGGGTACCTTCCCTGAAAAGGGCACCAAAAGAAATAATAAATGTCGTATAATCAATACACGACATGCAAAACTCGGGTAGCTTAAATTTTTTCAAAATCATATTTTACATGCCATATATTAAAAACTTGGCATAAAAGTTTTAAAAATGATTTTAAAACACCATGAACTTAGGGGTTCAGGATGAACCCCTCCCCCTTCATCACTCCCTCTACCGCGTGACGCACCACCTCCCCATCTCCTAACCTCATTCTCGACCAATCATACACCCCTCCCTACTACCGACCACCTATCTTATATATTTACTCCAACCCTCTACCTATTATCTTTCTCCATCCATAATTCCATGCATAATGATGATGCACACCCCCCAGATAAACGTGTGCCTGAGCATGAGGACACCCCTCCACTACCCAAGCGGCAGAGGCACACACCTCCTCCACCACTCAAAGATCCATCTTCTTCCTAATATACATTCACCTCTACATTTAATTCAGATTTAGATGACTCTTGGTCATCCCCTGGTGGATCTAAAGGCCATTTCCAGCCCCACCTTTATCCTTACCGTAATTTATCAGATCCAAATCACCAGGTCTATTTGGTCCATCTCCAGGACAAGCTAATATTCATGAACAAAATAATGGGTCTTGCAGTCCAAGAGCATAACCACATCCACCAAGAGTTATTTTACCTCATAGACTACCGACACCTAACTTCGATCATTAAAGTTTGGGAGGAGATGTACAAGGAATTATTCCTAATTACCTTAAAACTTTCAAGATGGGCATTAGAGTCATCTACTTTAGACTCAATAGATGACCATGGGAGCTTAGTCTAGGAGACTTTGTAGTTGGTCTTGACATATATTCAGTCGACTTCATCACATCCCCAATCTTATTCACTATACAACTCTACCCAAACAAGGTATATTCAATAAGAATTTAGACTTGAATTTACAGACCACTAAATTTAGTATAACCCCCACACCATGAAGAGAACATCACTTTGAGGTGTAGCTATCCAGATCCAACAAAGGGATCTCACCCATGCTTGGCTGGCACATGAAGATACTTATGGTAAGGTCAACCAGATCGAGGATCTTATTCTAGCATCAGCCTTAGGTGGGCCCTCCATCAATATGGTGAGACAATTTTGAGAGTTTTATATGACTTTATGGAAGTTGAACCACAAAAATATTATGGGTGGATATTTTCACTCATCTAGATATACATCGAGATGTATTTGAGGAAGCCAGGCCCTAAACTTCCCTTGGTCCTATAGAGATCATCTCCTTTATGAGTCTCCATATAGTATAGATTTTGATGAAGGAAGATGAAATCCACCATTGTTCACCACATACATGGAGGATGCTGATAAGAACCATACTTATCATAATAATGATCCTCTAGCTACCCCATTATTCAATCATTGTAAAGACCTGAAAATTCCATGTAATATTTTTTTAAATAATTTGGGATTATTATGAGTCTGTGAAAATTTACGGCGCATGATTTTGAGGCCCGGTGTTCCCGAAATGAATTTCAGAACTTTTTTTATGGTATGTTCAGTATATGTGTAGACAACATTTTCTATCTTTTGAACCAGTGCTCGAATAAAAAATCTGAGGGCACCATTGAATCCACATCACTGGGTTTCTCTTAAGGGAAGATTCACTTAGACCATAGTAGTTTGAGAGAAAAAGTTAGTTTTTGGACTTTTTAAAGAAAAGAAACATAACATGTAATTGTTATTTTATTTCCTTTTTCTCCAACGGATAAGCGGCAGTGGTAGGACAAGTGACTTGTCAAGCCAATAAATGGATTGACTCATCAACTACGTAACTCCACCATTGTGACTTAAAATAGGCTCATTAATTAATTTAATGAACAACATTAATTCCTCAACGTGTTAGTCACATTTCCCCTTCCTATTTAAATGGAGCTCATGGTGGGGTTTTGACACAATTTCTTCAAGAAAGGAAACTCTGGTGAAGTCATGAGACAACATCCACTTGAAGGAAGAGACCAGATTCAGTGAGTGGTGAAGAGCGCCACTGAATCACGAATTGACGACAACGATGAAGGAGTTTCCATAGATCGTCATCAGCAGGCATCTCATCTAGGTAGGGGTTTTTGTTTTTGATATTGTAACATTGCATCTTCCCCATTCGTGATTTATACGAAGAACGTGGATCAACCGAACAACGGGTTGATCCATGGATCATTATTTAAATACGGGAGGTTGATGTGGGGTTACAAGTCAGGAGTTATTTCAAAATGCTCTGATTATTGCTAACACCACTTGTTAAAATGATAACATGGAGGATGCGGGCCAATTCGAACAAGGACCAGACCCTCCGCTGATCTTGTTGTTCTTGTGATTCCCCTGCGCGGTCGGGTAATGTGACGACAAGGTAGAGATAGGGGTCATGCAGAGGCAGAAGTGAACCTAGAGGCTCATAGGTGTAGACGACACCAGGAATGGACCACCAAAGCATGTTCGGTGGCCTGTGAAAAGAACCACCGGCATGCCATGACAGCAGCGGTCGGTGGTGGCTGTAGGAGGCTCGTGGAAACTAGCTGCGGGCGGTGGGAAGGCGGCACGATGACGCGCCATTGTGCACTGCGATGGCTAGAGGAGACCGGCCAAATCCGATCGTTTGGGAGAAGGGCGACACCTATAGGCTCCACCAACAACATCATCCACGACCAATGTGTTGCGCCAAGAGGGAGCGACACAGCCCCATGTCGTGCCATCTCAGCTGGAGACCGGTCGGCCATCTGGAAAACCCTTGCATGCAGTGGGGCAGCGCCGCAACGACCAGATGAAATGACCCCACGTCCTCAGGGCCAAATGGAGAAATGGGCCAACATCAGGCGGACGTGGGCCAGACCCGTGGCCCAACGGGCCGTACCCGGGGCCTAGTGGGACAGACCCACAACCCAACATGCTAGTGCGAGTGGGTCAAGCCCTAACCAGCAGGCTGGGCCAACCGGGGCCCGAGACTGTGAACCAGCCGGGCCGCCCAAATAGGACGAACCCAGTGAACCGTACCAACCCTTAATGGGCCAGATTAGAGCAGGGTCAGGTAGACCCGAAGACCCGTTGCGTCGGGCCGACCTGACTGAGTCGGACCGGGCCCAAATCCAACCGGCCCCCGAATAAAATAACACTCGTAACTGACGAACCATGTGTCTGTTTGAAACACCTTCAGTGGCGTTGGGACCTCTTTTGGGAAGCGGTTCCTTTGGAATATTTCGGCGGGCCCGACCATGCCGGGCTAGACTGAGGTGCGATCACCCCCATTTCACGGAAAGGGGTGTAACTAACAGACCGAGCGTCAGATTGACGCACCGTCTATGGAATAAGGACCCTTGTGACAAGGAGATCCTTTGAAGACACTCTAAGAGAGTTTTTAGGGAGTTTTATGTGTGACTGAGGATTGATTAGACTTGAATCAAATCGGTCCCTTTTACAAAAGTGACCATATCTCACAGATCGAGTGTCAGATCGATGTGCCATCTATCACGTTGGGACCCCAGTGATGGGGCAGTCCCTTGGGTATTCCTTTTATGAGACCTAATATAGGTAGAAATATGATTGATGGATTGAGGAGAATAATATTCCGGAGATTAGGTGTGCTTCGTGTAGGAATCCAGTGGCTGGATGTGACATGAAGAAGAAGAGCGAACAATACAGTTCAACATCAGAAACTCCAGAGTGGGATGATCTAGGTATAAGACTAATCATACCTAACTCTATACCAGTGACCAATATGGGCCAACACCATAGACCAATACAGGTCTGCACCAGCGACCAACACGGGTCAACACCAGGGACCAATACAGTTCATCATCAAACAACCAATACGGGTCAACATACATTGAACTATATGGGTCATCAGTATAGTTACTACAAATAGGATGATCTGTCTTTATGACTAGTCATACCTATCTCAGTAACCTTGAAGTTATACAGTTAGAGTGAGATGTCTCTTTTGATTTGTGCTTTATGATCTAGATTATACTTATGATATTACATTTGTTGTATTTCTTGTGATGTTTTCATTTGTGGATTACTGAGAGACCTTCAGAGGTCTTGGGGTCCCCTACAGAGTTATTATACTCACCCCTACAAGGGCTCCTCCCGCACATGTGTGTCTGGTAATGACTATTGAGGCATCGAGGAAGACTTTGGAGGTTCGGGACATGGTGGATCTTGGTGGGACAGGAGCAGTCAAGATCCTCTTCTTCAACTTCAGACTCATAGATACTACCCTCCAGGTAGAGATATAGGGAATATTCAACAACTTTTTACTTTCTTTTAAGTTTCTAGGACTTTTATTCCAGTCCACTATTTTCAGTTTACAGTTTTACTTGTGATTGTACAATACTATCATGGTTATACCTTGATTTTTTTGGTTTTTTACTTCAGTTTTCCTTTTTGGGTGTGTACATATCTCTAAGGTAATGCCTTCCCTATTCGTGAAAAGCCTTTTGGTGCTAGTCACCAACCCCTGGCCTATGGAAGGTTGGCTTGGGGTAGTCACGTTTAGGCCCAGTGGGACTGGTTGTTGACAAAGTGGCATTAGAGGGCAGTCGGTTCAACCAGAAGAACTAAGAGTCTAATTTTAATGATTCAATGGTGTAAACAGTATTGAGTTTAGTTTTTAGTATAGGGAGTCTAGTGTTAGTGCGGTGGCCGACGTATCCATACACTAGGACCCTGAATTCTATTTTCCAACTTGGTACATGAAAACATCTGTTTCTAGTATTTTGAAATGTTTTCTTGATCTTTCTTGAGACAGATCTCCAGGTATAACTTATTGACCATGGAACATATATTTCTTACAGGATACCTCCATAGAGACAGCCAGCCAGGTTTCTAGTTAGATATCATGATTTTGGCCCACCGAGTGATGAGGCTTTAGTACAGGGACCACACACAGTGATGGCACCTTCGGGTGGTTTACCAGCATCACCACCACTCGTTGAGAACCAGATGCTACCAGTGGATCATGCACGCCAACTAAGTGAATTTCATGAGTTACAGAGATTGATGCCTCTGAGGTTTTGAGTTGAGATGGACCCTTATGAGGTAGAGGACTGGCTGGAGTCAGTTTTTCAGGTCTTTCTATTAGTAGAGACACCTACTGAGTAGTTGGCGATCTTGGCCACTAGATTTCTTCAGAGCTCGATAGGACAATTGTGGAGCTCGATGCTCTAGGTTTATGAGGCGACGAACCTCACCAAGCTAGACTTTGAGATCCTTTTTAGGGAAGAGTTTATGCCAGCGACACTATGCTCTATACATATTCAAGAGTTGATGCATCTATAGTAGGGCAGCTAGATTGTGGCTCTGTACTCGGAAATATTTACTGACCTCTCCCGATACTCCACTGACATGGTATAGGACCCTTAAATCAGGGCCAGAACCTTTGCATAGGGGATGAAAAAAGAGATCAGAGCTGTGGTATTTTCTCTCAGCATCCTGACACAGGATAGGGTTCTAGAGCATGATTTAATAATGGAGATATTCCTTGCCAAGTAGGAACTGACAGTGAGATCCCCTACCAGACAATAGGTAGCATAGTCATCTGAAGGTGGCAGTAGACAAACGATGCAGAAGCCCAAGTAGGCGAGACCTTATGGAGGATGACCTTGGGATATAGCTTCAGGGGTGTGATGATCAAGAGGCTGAGGGATCCACCCGCAAGTCATGATTTGTTTTTCCTACAGGAGACAGGGTCACAGAGCTCATGACTATCTGACTCCCTGTTTGGATGATCGGAAGATGGTGGATAGGCCACTGAGGTCGCGACATTGATATGAGCATTAGCGTTAGCTAGGTGGAAGATGAGGCAGGGGAGTAGGACATGCATCAGGAGGTGGTCAGGGTCAACAGGAACTACCACCACTACCACCAGGCATCCCACCATGAGATCATAGAGCAGGTTGATGGGGATAGTCCCAGATACATATAGTAAGGGATAAAGTTCTTGATTTCCTAGAGATTATATGATGTATGATCTGTATCTTCTCTACTTTAGAAGCATTTCTTATCGACATAGGTGCTAGTCATTTTTTCCGTACCGTGGACTTAGTTTGGGACTCTAAGATTATGAATGAGCTTTTAGCTCAACCTTTGCGTTTGAATACTCCTACGAGACAAGATTCAATGATCACACACTGATACTAACAATATGATCTTTCTCTCAGAGGATAGAGTTTCAGATGGGATCTTCTAGTAGTGACGTTGAAACCATACGATGTCATTCTAGGCATTGACTGTCTATCAGCAGTTCATGCATAGATTGACCACTTGATATGTATAGTGTGATGTACGCGCATCGATGGAGGTAAATTTTCCTTTCATAGTAAGAAGGAAAATAGAGAAGTGCGAGATGGACTTGCGCTTAGGAGGGTTCAATCGATTATATATCAGTTGGCTTGCATGACCTTCAACATGGTGGATGAGGTGAGTCCACAGTTCCTAGCTATGGTGGATGAGTATGAGGATGTCTTTCCCTAAGATTTCCCAGGACTACCTTCTCATCGAGAGGTATACATCCGCATTGACTTGTACCCAGAAACATCACTGATATCTACTCCATCATATCGGATGGACCTTGTGGAGATCCGGGAGTTGAGAGTACAGTTGGAGGACTTACAGAGGAAGGGATTCATAAGGCCTATTGTTTCTCCATGGGCATCCCTAGTGTGGTTTACCAAGAAGGCAGAAAGAATTTTGAGGGTATGAATGGACTACCAATGACCAAACCTGGTGACTGTGAAGAACAAGTATCCTCTTCCGGGTATTGATTATTTGTTTGATTAGTTGAATAGAGCGAAGTGGTTCTCAAAGATAGACCTCAAATCAGGCTATAACCATCTTTGTGTGGAGGATGAGGAAATCCAAAATATGGCTTCCATATGTTGTTACAAACATTATGAATAACTAGTGATGTTGTTCGATGTGATGAACACCCCTGTAGTGTTGATGGGTCTCATGAACATGATCTTTCAGACCTTCTTAGACCAGTTTGTAGTGGTCTTCATCGACGACATCTTGGTGTACTCAACGTCTGAGGAAGATCACGTTGTACACTTGAGGATAGTTCTGGACACACTCCGACAATACCAGTTATATGAGAATCTCTTGAACTGTGAGTTCTGGATACGGAAGGTCCACTTCTTGGGACACGCCATCTCAGAGCCTAGAGTTGTAGTGGATCCAGAGAATATTGAGGCAATACTTGTTTGTGATCCACCCATGAGTGTTACTGAGGTGTGAAGCTTCCATAGATTAGTAGGATACTATCGATGTTTTGTACCCAATTTCTCAAGAGTAGCAGCACCTATGACTTCCTTGAAGAAGAAGGGGAAACCCTTCTCATAGTCCGAGACATGCTAGAAGAGGTTTCAACAGCTAAGGCATAGCTTGGCCAATGCTCCAATCGTAAGGTTTCCGGAGGAGGGCATTGACTACATGGTTTACTGTGATACATCAGGGACCAGACTCAGTTGCCTCCTGATGTAGGGTGATGTAGTGATTGCTTATATCTCACAATATCTGAGGCTTCATGAGCAGAATTATGTGTCTCACAACTTGGATTTAGAAGTAGTAGTTTTCAAACAGAAAATGTGGCGACACTACTTGATGGGTGAGCAGTTTATTATTTACTCAAACAACAAGAGTCTTAGATATATTTTCACACAGAAAGATCTGAATCTGAGATAGTGTAATTGGCTAGACTTCCTCCAAGAATATGACTTTAAGGTAGTCTGTAATTTTGGGAAGGGGAACGTAGTGGTAGATGCATTTAGCTGGAGATCAAGTTCGCAAATACTGAATGAGGTACCTGAGCAGTTAGCCTCGCTTCAGGTATCCTACAAGGATAGAGATGAGACAGTCTACCTCTTGTCAATGGTAGTTTCCCCTCCACTCCTTTAGCAAGTCAGGGAGGCGCAAATCGGAGACAAAAACTACAAGACTAAACATTCTAAAATATCCTTAGGCCGTGCACCTGACTGATATTTTGAAGGTGGGGAGAATGCTATCCTTTTTAGAGGACGAACATTTGTACTAGTGGTGATACGATAGGAGGTTCTGAGGGAGTTCCATATATCCCCATTGGCAGTACACCTAGGCTTAATAAAGATATATGAGGACCTCCGGTTTCAGTACCGGTGGATGAGGAGGAATAAAGTTGTGGTAGAGTTTTTTCTAGATGCCTCACTTTCCAGCAAGTGAAGTTTGAGCACCAGGTACCAACAGGCTTGACCCAACCCCTCGAGATACCAGAGTGGAAGTGGGAAGGGATATCAATGGAATTCATGAAGGGGTTACCATATACATCTAGAGGACATGATCTCATCTGGGTGATTGTTGACCAACTCTCCAAGTTGTCCCACTTCCTTGCTATTCGAGAGAAGGGTTCAGTAGAGAGCATGAGACATCTCTACGTTCAGAAGATCAGGCAAATTCATGGGGTGCCTTTGATGATAGTCTCAGACTGTGACACACAATTCACATACCGGTTGTGGAAATGATTGTAGGAGGCTTTTGGGACTCAGCTTCTCTTGAGCACAACTTTTCACCTGCAGACAGATGGTCAGACTAATCGGACCATCAAAACCATAGAGGACATGATTCATGCTTGTGTCCTAGATTTTGGTCATAATTGGGAGGACCACCTACCCTTGGTGGAGTTCTCGTAGAGAAAAAAATATCACTCCACCATTGGTATGGACCCTTTTGAGGCATTGTATAGATGACCGTGCATATCTCCCTCGTGCTTGACAGATCCAGGAGAGTTAGCACTCATGGGCCCAGAGATGGTACATGCTACCACTGAGAAGGTGCAGGTCATCCAAGAGTGGATGAAAACTGCACAGAGCAGACATAAGTCCTATTCTAATAGGCAATTAACACTACGGAAAAAATGGGTATTTGCGACGGGTCATTTGCGACGGGATCCCGTCGCAAATCGCCCGTTGCGGAAAAAGTCGTCGCAACAACAATTATTTGCGATGGGCCCGTCGCTGAAGCTATTATTTGGGATGGGGATCCTTCCCATCGCAAATAATACTCCGTATATTTGTAAATGCTTTTAAAAAAAGTAATTGCGACGGGCCCCGTCGCAATTGCTTTTTTAAAAGAAAAAAATAAAAACTATTATTAAATTATTTTAATGGATATAATAATAATACTATTTGCGACGGGCATAGTATCCTGTCGCAAATACTATAAAAAAAATAAAAAAAAATATTAAAAAATTATTTTATTTAATATAATAATAATCCAATTATAATTCAAAAATAAAAAATAAAAAATTATTAATAAATTATTTTAATATATATAATAATAGAATTATAATTCACAAATAAAAATAATAAATTATTAAAAAATTATTTTCATTTATATAATAATAATAGAATTATAATTCAAAAATAAAAAATAATAGAATATTAATAAATTATTTAATTAATATAATAATATTAGAATTATAATTCGTAAATAAAAAAATATTAATAAGTTATTTTAATTAATATAAAAATAATAGAATTATTTTACATTCAAATATTAAAATAATTCAAATATTACAAAAAAATATAATTAAATTATAATATTATAAAATTTTAATATATATATATAATTTAATATTATAAAATATAAATAATATTATTATTCATATTAATATTGTTATTTCAAAATATAATATTATTAATATTTTATAATGAGACAGAAACTACGAATAGAAAAAAATTCATATTTTGATTTAACAAACTTTATAACATAAAAACAAACTCTAATTTGAAGGAGGTGGGGGGGAGGGGGGAAGGGGGATCTGCAGATGCGGGTGGAGGAAACTCCATCCCTAAAGCATGAGTGAGTCGGCGCATGTACTCCATCTTCTCTTGGTGCTGCTGCTGCCATCGACTCATCTGCTCCTCGTACAACTGTTGTTGGCATCGACGCTCTTCCTCATGCTGCTGCTGCTGCTGACGCATCTGCTCATGTTCCTGTCGGAGACTCTCTATCAATGCAGTCTGAGATCGCAACTGATCCTCATACTGTGTAGCAGAAGAAGATGCACGAGCTCCTCTCGAGCTGGACGCTGACATCGCAACACTGCCATAATAATCTCCGGGAGTCAGTCGAGAGCTAATACCAACTACCCGGCCCTTCTCGAGGGCATACTGGGTGGCCTGCATCCATGTTGCCTCATCAAACTGATGACCAGTGGTCTGATCTGATGACTCGTCCTGACTCTCAGGCCGGGTCTGTGACGCTACGGCCTCATATAACTCCTGTAGTTGCAATTTAAAATTAAAATTGTGAATATATTATATGCAGTTAATTTTTAAACTTGAAAACAAATAATACTGACCACGATGTGATGCTGAAGATCACCTCTGAGCTCCCCAGTAGCAGGATCACTATACATCCTCTGATATACGTCGTACTCCGTAATGTCGGGGTGCTTGACAGCCTATAAGAATAAAAAATAAACTATTAATATTTATAGTTATATAAAATATTTATAAATAATGTACATACCAGATGCTGTCTATGAGTACTGAAAGAACGACTCCCAACTCGATGAGTCACCTCCTATCTCCCCCGATTCTGCCTCCCCACCGATGATCTCCTCTGAAAGGCACTACTCAACCAGTGCGCACATAATCCATCCCATACATGGGATGAAATGTACTCTGGTCGGTGTGCTCTACATGACTCGTCAAAATCTGACACTCCTACTTTCTTCATGGCAGGTTTTCTTAAATTGTGCAAAAATTGATGCAAGCGATCACGCATGGCCACCTCTCATGCCTTGTGGATGGTGTCACGCATGGTATCCTCAATCGGATACCATAAACCCTACAAATAAATCAAAATATCAAGTTAGAAATGAAATAATTTTCAAAATAAAAATTATTTATTTACGTACGTACCAACCAATGACCGAACATGGCCTACTGCACATCAATGGGAATCTGCTCCCATGTGGTCCACGACTGAGAGAAATAGTTGCGCAAAATAGCGATGCCCTGTCCGACTGCTATATGCGGAAAACTGTAAAAATAATAAACATTTATTATGTGAATAGATTAATGAAATCTTAGTCAAATCCACAGATTATCACACAGGTTATCACACCTCTGTGTGCGTGGATCAAACCCAAGACGTGGACGTCGCTCGGGGACGGGGTCAGGAATCATCAATCGTGCAAGACCGCGCCCCCTCCGCGTACTCCCTGGAGCGCCTGCAGGCTGAGGGTCATCTGCCAGCAACTTATCCGCATCGAAATGCAGGTCAGCATCCGCCAACTCATGAAATGTCTCGTCGTCCATCTGAAACAGAAAATGTTAATGTTGTTAGCAAATAATTGATAATTACTATTATATATATATATATATTATGATTGTATATAACTACCATGGAATTCTATCAGTGTTCATCTTCATCATCATCTTCATATATGTCAATGTCATCTTCATATTCCTCCTCAACATCATCAATATCCATTCGAGTTCCAGTTGCTTCATCTCTTACCATTTCAAATTCATATGTGACATCATTAACATCATCGTCATCACCGACTCTTAAATGTGGGGTGTCGTCATCAATACTCATGTCTCTTTGTAAAAAATATTGATTTTGATGACTCTCTTGAAAAACTTCAATTATTTGCACATCAGTGAAAGCACATTCACTTTGACTAAACTGATTATCTCGAATTTTGATTTTTATTACACTCCACCAATCAGTCAAGTCTCCTGATGTAGCACAGTACTTTGTGTAATAAACTTGATGTGCCTGTTGAGCCAATAAGAATGGTTCATTTACTGCGAGAACACTTTTACATTTAATATCGATGATTCCATGAGTTGGATGAACACGCACGACTCTCTCTGTATCCAACCACCGACATTTGAACATGGTTATGTAATGTTGTCCAAGATAACAGAGTTCAATGATTTCATCAAGTATGCCATAAAAGTCAACTTCATTTTCTCGATGATGAGATCCTCTCAAGCTAACTCCACTGTTCATTGTTTTTTTGATTCCCCATATACATGTGTGTGAATTCGAAATCCATTCACCACATATGCATTATAAGTTTTAACAAATTTGGAAGGTGGGTTACTCAATATACATAGCCGTTTGTCAATTTTATCAGCATGTCGAGACACCTGAAAAGTTTTGAAATAATTATCAATATAGTAAACTATACATTGAATGAGTTGCTAAAAGATAAAGAATTTATGTTACCAGTTTTTGAAACCACTGAGAGAAATGAGATCTGTTTCTGTGAAAAGGATGATCAGCTGGAAGAAATCTGCGATGACAGTCAAAATAACAAGGTTTCTTTCCATGAATGAGCATAAATGCTTTGTTCTCTCCCATACAGTAAGGACATGATTTCTGACCATGTGTACTCCAGCCAGATAACTTCCCATAAGCCGGGAAGTCACTAATTGTCCACATCAATGCTGCTCTTAGTATGAAATTCTATTTCGTTGCAACATCATATGTACTGACACCAGTACTCCACAATAAACGTAATTCATCAATCAATGGTTTCAAATAAACATCAATATTTTTTTGTTGGATTTCCTGGAATTAGTAAAGTCAAAAAGATACATGGCTCCTTAATCAACATCCATGGAGGTAAATTGTACGGAGTTAAAAAAATAGTCCAACAAGAATATTGACTACCATAAGATCCGAACGGACATAAACCATCAGTGGAAAGGGCCAGTCAAACATTTCTAGCTTCTAAAGCAAAGGATGGATGCACTCTATCAAAATTTTTCCATGAATCACCATCGGCTAGATGACTCAAGCTTTTATCGGTTGAAATATTCTCTTTATGCCATGACATCATTGTCGTTGTTTTCTTAGACATGAATAAACGCTGAAGTCTGGATGTAAGCAGAAAATATCTCAACTGTTTTATAGGAATCAAACCAGACTTCCCATGTTTTCCTTCTTTATATCTCAATTGCCCACATGTGGGACAACTATCCAATGACTCATTTTCCCCAGAATACAAAATGCAGTCATTTGAACATGCATGAATCTTCTGACAAGTAAGTCCCAAATTTCGAACCATCCTCTTACTCTCATAGTAATTTGCAGGCAAAACATTTCCTTCGGGTAACAGTGTTTTAAGCAAAGAAAATATCTGGTCAAAACAGGTGTTTGAAATTCCGTTATCTGATTTGATAGCCATAAATTTTGCAACTGCGTTTAATTTGCTCATTTTGCAGCCAGGATATAATGCATCCTCAGCAGACCTCAACAACTCATAAAATTCAGACGGTGCCAACTCAGGATTTGAAGATATATCAGCCGTAGTTTCTGTATGTTGAACAGATGAACTTGCAACATCATGTACTAAATCTGGAAACTGAGATGGATCCGGAATCAAGTTGGTATCACCTGCTCTGGAACTGCGTTCACCGTGTTGATACCAAAAAACATAATCTAGTTGAAAACCAAAACGCAAGAGATGTCCCACCACTTTGTCAAACGTGCCAAACGTTCTCAATGCACATTTTCTACAAGGGCATTTTATTTTGCCTTCAGAAAAAAATTCTGGATTTGATGCCGCAAATGATAAAAAAGTCTCCGCACCCTCTACATATACTGGATTTAAACTAGAACCATTTCGATTTCTACGTTGATTTATCCATATGCGGTCACCTAATAATGTTTGTTGACAACCTCGTTGTTCCATATTTTTCTATAAAATATAAAAGCATTACTAGTTTTGAATAATTTGTTAGAAAAAACACTCAAGCAAGGATAATTATAGAGTTTACTAATTATTGGTAATTATTACTAATTATTACTAATTATTGGTAATTATTCCTAATTATCAGTAATTATTACTAATTATCAGTAATTATTGGTAATTATTGGTAATTATTACTAATTATTGGTAATTATTACTAATTATTGGTAATTATTGGTAATTATTCCTAATTATTGGTAATTATTCCTAATTATTGGTAATTATCGGTAATTATTGGTAATTATTGGTAATTATTGGTAATTATTACTAATTATTACAAATTATTGGTAATTATTACTAATTATTACTAATTATTGATAATTATTCCTAATTATTACTAATTATTACCAATTATCGGTAATTATTGGTACTTATTGGTAATTATTGGTAATTATTGGTAATTATTGGTAATTATTGGTAATTATTACTAATTATTGTTAATTATTACTAATTATTACTAATTATTTGTAATTATTCCTAATTATTGGTAATTATCGGTAATTATTGGTAATTATTGGTAATTATTACTAATTATTACTAATTATTACAAATTATTGGTAATTATTACTAATTATTGGTAATTATTACTAATTATTGGTAATTATTATTTATTATTACTAATTATTGGTAATTATTCCTAATTATTACTAATTATTACTAATTATTGGTAATTATTCCTAATTATTGGTAATTATTCCAAATTATTGGTAATTATTACTAATTATTGGTAATTATTACTAATTATTGGTAATTATTACTAATTATTGGTAATTATTATTAATTATTACTAATTATTACTAATTATTGGTAATTATTACTAATTATTGGTAATTATTACTAATTATTACTAATTATTACGAATTATTACGAATTATTGGTAATTATTACTAATTATTACTAATTATTACTAATTATTGGTAATTATTACTAATTATTACTAATTATTGGTAATTATTCCTAATTATTACTAATTATTACTAATTATTGGTAATTATACCTAATTATTGGTTATTATTCATAATTATTGGTAATTATTCCTAATTATTGGTAATTATTCCTAATTATTGGTAATTATCGGTAATTATTGGTAATTATTGGTAATTATTACTAATTATTGGTAATTATTACTAATTATTGGTAATTATTACTAATTATTACTAATTATTGGTAATTATTCCTAATTATCGGTAATTATTACTAATTATCGGTAATTATTGGTAATTATTGGTAATTATTGGTAATTATCGGTAATTATCGGTAATTATCGGTAATTATCGGTAATTAATGGTAATTATTACTAATTATTACAAATTATTGGTAATTATTACTAATTATTACTAATTATTACTAATTATTGGTAATTATTCCTAATTATTACTAATTATCGGTAATTATTGGTAATTATTTCTAATTATTACTAATTATTGGCAATTATTCCTAATTATTGATAATTATTCCTAATTATTGGTAATTATCAGTAATTATTGATAATTATTGGTAATTATTACTAATTATTGGTAATTATTACTAATTATTGGTAATTATTACTAATTATTGGTAATTATTACTAATTATTTGTAATTATTACTAATTATTGGTAATTATTACTAATTATTACTAATTATTACTAATTATTACTAATTATTGGTAATTGTTCCTAATTATTACTAATTATTACTAATTATTGGTATTTATTACTAATTATTGGTAATTATTCCTAATTATTGGTAATTATTACTAATTATTGGTAATTATTCCTAATTATAGGTAATTATTACTAATTATTGATAATTATTACTAATTATTGGTAATTATTACTATTTATTGGTAATTATTACTAATTATTACTAATTATTACTAATTATTGGAAATTATTATGAATTATTATTAATTATTACGAATTATTGGTAATTATTACGAATTATTGGTAATTATTACTTATTATTACTAATTATTACTAATTATTGGTAATTATTACTAATTATTACTAATTATTGGTAATTATTCCTAATTATTACTAATTATTACAAATTATTGGTAATTATTCCGAATTATTGGTAATTATTCCTAATTATTGGTAATTATTCCTAATTATTGGTAATTATCGGTAATTATTGATAATTATTGGTAATTATTACTAATTATTGGTAATTATTACTAATTATTGGTAATTATTACTAATTATTGGTAATTATTACTAATTATTCCAAATTATTACTAATTATTACTAATTATTACTAATTATTACTAATTATTGGTAATTATTCCTAATTATTACTAATTATTACTAATTAGTGGTAATCATTAGTAATTATTACTAATTATTACTAATTATTACTAATTATTACTAATTATTGATAATTATTGATAATTATTACTAATTATTACTAATTATTGGTAATTATTACTAATTATTGTTAATTATTACTAATTATTGGTAATTATTACTAATTATTACTAATTATTGCTAATTATTGGTAATTATTCATATAATTACCAATAATTAGGAATAATTACTAATAATTAGGAATAATAACATTATTAGTATATTTTATTATTAATATTAAAATAATATAATTTTCTATATTATATACAATTATCCTTTCATCTGTGTGTTTTCCGTCTCCACATACAAATATTACATGTGGAGACAGCAAACACACAGATGAAAGGAGAATTGTATATAATATAAAAAATTATATTATTTTAATATTAATAATAAAATATACTAATAATGTAATAACGTAATTATTCCTAATTATTGGTATTTATTACTAATTATTAGCAATTATTCTTAATTATTAAAAATTATTACTAATTATTCTTAATTACCATTAACTATGAACAATACTAATAATTTAAATTTATTAAGTAACAAAACAATGTAAACATAATTAAATTACAACTAATTAAGAATAATTGAAACTAATAAAAAATTTAAAATAAATATTAAATTAAAATGAAAATAAATACCTTTAAAATTGATCTGAGCTTGATCACTGATCCTTCTTGAAAACTCCAATATCAACTCCGGAGAAAAAAATTAAACTTAAGAAACACTAAACTCTAGAAATAGAATTTTGACAGAAGGAGAAGATGGAGTTTGAGAATGAATTGAAAAAAACGGATGAGGGTATTTATAGGTTAGATTAGTTGCGACGGGTATCCCGTCTCAAATAATATTATTTGCGACGGTACCCGTCGCAAATACCTTAGCCATCATTTATTACGGTCAACGGTTAAATAGTTATTTGCGATGGGTCCCGTCGCAAATAACAACCTGCCGACATACTATTTGCGACGGGAGAATATTCCCGTCGCAAATACCTTTTACCGCCGCCGGTATTTGCGACGGGCAATAACCGCCCGTCGCAAATACGATGCGCACCAGATCTTTTGCGACTGGGAAAGCTAACCCATCGCAAAAGACTACTTATTTGCGACGGGCAAATACCCCCGTCGCAAATAAGTTTTTGACGGGCCTATTTGCGACAGGAATAAAACCCGTCGCAAATAACCCGTCGCAAATACCCATTTTTCCCTTAGTGTAAGACCACTAGAGTTCCAGGAGGGGGACTATGTATTCTAGTGAGTCTCCCCTCAATAGGGACTACAGAGATTTGGTCGAGGTGACAAACTCTCACAGAGGTTTATCGAACCATTTTTGATACTTCAGAGGATTGATGAGGTGGCGTACCACTTGGCTCTGCAACCGAAGTTGGAGAGGGTGCACGACATCTTCCACGTATCCTAGGTGAGGAGATACATGCATGACCCATTGTGGAGTACCCAGTAGAGATAGAGGATTGACAGGAGTGGTCGCTTCATGGGAGGTCGATACCTGTGTTTTTCATTCTGTGGCAGCATGATAATCTCCAAAAGAGAACATGGGAATGAGAGGCTCATATGAATTCCCAATACCCCTCTTCGTTTGTGTACACTTGTTTGGATTTTGGGGAAGTGAATCCCAAAGGTGGGGAGAATGTAAAGGCTTGGAAATTCCATGTATTGTTTAAAAGGTTTTTTGATTATTACGAGTCTATGAAAGTGGATGGAGTGTGATTCTAAAGCCCGTTGTGCTTGGTATGAATTTCTGAACTTTTTATAAGGTACGTTCACTAAACGCATGGGTGGCGTTTTCTATCTTTTCAATCAGTGCTCTGATTAAAAATCCGAGGTCACCATTGAATCCACAACACTAGGATTCACTTAAGGCAAGCCTCACTTTGACCGCAGTAGGTTTGGAGAAAAAAATTAGTTTTGGACTTTTTAAAGAAAAGTAAAATAACATAAAACTGTTATTTTATTTTCTCTTTTCTCCTATGGATGAGCGGTGGTGGTGGGATTGGTGACATGTCAATCCAATAAATGGATCGACTCATTAACTGTGTAACTCCACCATTGTGAATTAAAATATGCTCATTAATTCATTTAATGAAGCTCATTAATTTCTCAACGCGTTACTCACCTCCCCCCCCTATTTAAATGGAGCTCAGGGTGGGGTTTTCACACAAAATTTTCAAATGAGGAAACTCTGGAGAATTCTTGAAGCAACATACCCCTAAAGGCTGAGACTAAATTCAGCGAGTGGTGACGAGTGCCACCGAATCACAAACAAAGACAACGAAAAAGGTGGTTTTGTCGATCGTCGTCAGCGAACGTCTCATCTAGGATGGGTTTTTTGTTTTTTATATTGTAATATTACTCCTTCCCCATTCTTGATTTATATGAAGAACACGGATCAAACAACCAAAAACTTGATCCGTGAATATTTCTTTAAACATGGGTGGTTGATGCGGGGTTACAAGTTAGGAATTATTTCAAAATTCCCCGATTGTTCTTAACATTACCTGTTAAAACGCTAATGAAGAGGGTCTGGGCCAATCCGAACAAGGACCAAACCCTCTGCTGACCTTGTTTTTCTTGTTTTTCACGTGCATGGAAAGACAGTGTGATGGAAAGGTAGAGATACTATTCACACAGAGGCGGAGGTGACCTGAGAGGCTCGTATGCATAGACGACACTAGGAATGGACCACCAGAGAATGTCTGGTGGCCTGTGGAAAGAATTGTTGGTGTACCATGTTGGCGGCAGATGACGGTGGCTGGAGGAGGCCAACGACAACCATCCATAGGAAGTGAAGGCGGTGAGACGTCGGGCACTACGGTGGCCAGAGGCGACCAGACCGAGCAAGCCACATAGGAGAAGGGCCGCACTAGTAGGGGCCGCTAGCGGTAGTAGCCACAGTAGGAGGGGGTGACACGGCCCTGCGCCGTGCCGTGTCAGCGAGAGACTGGTCAGCCATCTAGCCGACCATTACACTAGGTGGGGCAGCGACTCACCGACTAGAAGAAACAGATCTGTGTCCGCATGGCCAACTGGAGAAACGGTCTGCCAATAGGTGGGCGTGGGTCAGCCGAATGGTCAAGACCCGCCTGATGGGCCAGGCCGGGCTTGCGGCCCAGCGGGCCAGCACTGGTGGGCCGATCCCCACCCGGTGGGCCGGACCAACCGCATCCTGGGCCCATAAACCAGCCGGGAAAACCCTAATGGGCTGGAACCTATGAACTAGGATAACCCTTAATGGGCTGGACCTGGGCGGGGTCAGGTAGACCTTGAGACCCGTTGAGTCAGGACGGCCTGACCGAGTCGGATCGGGCCCAGACACAACCGGCCCCCGAATAAAGGAAGGCCCCTAAATGATAAATAGGGTGTTTGTTTGACATTCCATCAGTGGTGTTGGGACCCCTTTTGGGAAGCGTTCCCTTTGGAATATTTTGATAGGCCCAACCGAGCCGGGCCGGATTGAGGTGCGATCACCCCTATTTCATAGAAAGGGGTATAACTAACAGACCGTGCATCTGATCGACATGCCGTCTATGGCATAAGGACTCTTGTGATAAGGCGGTCCTGATACTCTAAGTGAGTTTCGACAGAGTTTTCCATGTTGCCTGGGTTTGATTAGACTTGAATCCAACCATGCCATTTTAAAAAAAAGTGGTTATATCTTAGAGATCGGGCGTTCGATCGACACGCCGTATGTCACGTTGGGACCCCTATGGCGGGGCAGTCCCTTGGGTATTATTTTTTCGGGACATTGTAATGGTTGAAATATGACCAATGGGATGAGGAGTAGAATCTTCCAGAGATCAAGCATGCTTCGTGAAAGAATCCAGTGGCTGGCTGTGACACGAAGAAGAAGAGTGACCAATACAGGTCAGCATCAGAAACTCCAGATCGGGATAATCTAGTTGTATTAATAATCATCCCTACCTCTATAACAGTAACCAATATGGGTCAAAACTAGTGACCAATACAGGTCAGCACTAGCGACCAATATAGGTCAGCACCAGTGACCAATAAGGGTCAGCACCAACGACTAATATAGGTCAACATATAGTGACCAATACGGTTCAACATACGGTGAACTATACAGGTCAAGAATGTGTTACTATAGATAGGATGATCTGGCTTTACAACTATTTATCCCTATCCCAATAACCTTGAAGTTATAAAGTTAGAGTGAGTTGTCTCTTTTGATTTGAGCTTAATGATTTAGATCATGCTTGTGATATTACCTTTTTGGTATTTCTTGTGATGTTTTCCTTTGTGGATTACTAAGATACATTAAGGGGTCTTGGGGTCCCCTACTATGTTGTTATAATCACCTCTGCGCAGGCTCCACCTACACCTGTGTGTCTTGTGCAGACTACTGACGCTCCGAGGTAGACTTTGGAGGTTCAGGATTGTTGGAGCTTGGTGCAGTGGGAGTAGTTGAGATACTCTTCTTGGACATCATACATATATCTACTACCCTCCAGGTAGAGCTCTAGGGTAGATGCGACAATTGTTTACTTTTTTTTTTCAGTCTCTAGGGCTTGTATTCTGACCCACTATTTTCAGTTTAGTGTTGTACTTGTGGTTGTACTTTACTCTCATGGTTATACCTTAATTTTGTGGGTTTTTTTACTTCAGTTTCCCTTTTAGGGTGTGTATAGATCTCTAAGGACATGAATTCCATGTTTGGGAAAAGCCTTTAGGTGCTAGTCACCAACCCCTAGCCTATATAAGGGGGGCTTGGGGTAGTCACTTCCAGTCTCCGTGGGGCGGGTCATGACAATCATCATACTATTATTCCCATATCATCCTCTAATACCAAAATTTTCATCCCACCACCCATCATTACCCAGACCCATACCACGTATCATACCCATTCACCATCCACAACTACCTTTAATACTCCACCACCAACCCCTTTGTACGCCATAAATATCTTGGCCATTCTTCTTTCAATCCTGGGGAATATGTGATGGATTTATCACCACCTAAACATAACCTTCATAGATTTTTCCCATTTTACTAATCCATCAACCATAATATCTCATCTACCAGTGTCTTCTGGTCTTTCATCTGCTTCTATACCTTCCCCAGCTCCTACCCTAAGAGGTTTACCCTTTGAACTCATAAACCCTAATTCCCAACAATATTTTATGGATGACCAGGACCGCTGAGGTAAGGGCCCACCCCCTCCACCATCTTCTGAGATAACATTCATCAACCTTAATTCTAGCTCCATGGACACTCTTAGGATTTGCACCTCTCCCCCTCCAGCCATTGAGATACCTTCTATTCTCACGACACCCACTGTGGTGGTTGTTCCTCTGGCCCCAACCTCCATCATTGATATAGATCTGGCTGGACAACTCCAAGAATCCTCTGTTCAGGAGAGGACCCTTGATGAGTATCTCAAAGAATTAGATTAATCTTATTTGACTATTTACCCTCACCCATATTTACTCTTCTTGGGTGATCCTATTTTGTATTGTTTTTATTTATTTTCATTTTTGTATCATTGAAATTATAATATATATTGGTTGTAGTTTCTATTTCACTATTTATTGTCTTATTTTTTATTCCATTACTATATTAATTTATCCATGTACATCCCTTATAACACTTCTATGGTCATCAATGTGCCTATTCTACCATCATATTCCCTATTACTTCAGATGAATCAGCATCTAGTTGTTGTCAAGCACAAGCCGGAGGAGCTATCATTGGATATCCATGATCCGTAGAGGTCCCCATCATGCTAGGCACAAATGATTTTCTTATCGCACATGATTCATGATCATTACTCTTTAGAGTTCATTTTATCTATTCCATACATGTGATATTTCTCCCATGATACTTTCCAAGAGAGTGCATACACTTTCTAATTTTATGTATAGGGGAGTTTTTCTTGACCTTTCTTATCAATACACATAGATTATTTCTTAATTTCTTTTATCTTAGAGAAAATTTTCATTAAAATCATAGTTTAAAACCTTAAAACTCATTTCACCCAATTAAATAAAATAAAAATTTAGGGTTGAAATTGTTGACACCAATGTTTTACTCCTATTTATTTTTTGATTGGATGATTGCTGAGATTATTAATTTAATACAAATTCACAATTTTTGAAATTGATTTTGATTGAATTATTACTTTATTTATATACCCTTACTGATTACTAGTGTTTTTATACACTCCCATTATTAAGAGGATTCTGGACCCACAATTTATTATTCTTTTCTGAGAATATTTCTTGAGTGATACCTAGGGAATGTAAAACTATCATAACTTTCATTGAGGTCTTATCAAGGTTATTATTGAACAAATATAATTTTAATATGATTGGGGAAATCTTTTTGAGCTAATTTTTCCTAATAACTACCTTCAATATTTGTTTCTTTTGCCTGTTGCTTCCATAAGTAACCCTGTTAGGATGAAATTATTCCAAGCCAAGTATCCCTTCCTACCTTGATATTGGTATTATGAAAGATTATTATTTAAACAAGTGTGAGGTAATTTTTATTTGGTAGAAACAATATGTATTTACTAAGGAGATGTATATGTTAATTTTATCAGACTAATATGATATGAACCATGATTACTTTTTTTTCATTTTTCATATACCCATTTTCTCAAAAAAAAATATTTTTTGGGTTGTATATTAGAAAGGTAAAAAATCACCATATCTAGATGTATGAATCCTCTGATAGATCATATGTGGTTAGGGTATGGATGTTAGAATTGGCTCAAACACAACTTTTGATAAAAAGGAATAAAATACATTTTTGATATATACTTGATACATTCAAGGAACCCCTTTAAGATTCTTGGATCATGGACACTCCCTTGATATCAAAGGATCCATTTAATTTCATAGTCACCATTTATAATTATTTATTATATAGATCTCACCCCCTTTTTATGTCGATTTTCACTTTCTACCAACCTGCCCTCAGCCTTAGAGTCATTTGAACCCTTTTTTCTAAAGCCCTCATCATTGATTTTTTATTTATATTTACAAAGTGGAGATGATAGAACCTATGCAAGACTATAGTTAGGAACATGTATTCAGGCTATTAGAAAAACCAAAGTTACATTTTACCCTGAATGATGAGAGAAAAATTATTATTAGTTAAAATGAAAAATTAGTATAGAATTTAATGAATTATTATGAAATTGTAATTGAAAGTATAAGAATCTAAATAAATAAATTAACCATGGGGAATGGATGATTTTATCTGCAAGATTGATTTTGGAAGTGTAAATTTTTATTCTTTTAATTAGTTTTATTTTCTTATATTTAATAAATGTTTTCTTCCCTTAAAAATTACTTCTTGTGTTATCCTTGTTGAGATGTTTTTTTGTTGAGGACAATAAATTGTTCAGGTGTGGGGGAATTTGATTATAATAAATGGTATATACATTTTTGATAAATTTTTTATGGTTTTTTAATGATTTATTCAATAATGAACTGGGATTTGTTTTGTTTTCTAAAAAATTAAAAATTCTGGGCTTAAAATAATAAATGATGAAAATTTTCCAAAAATAGACTTTACACGCTGTGTATCTCAAACACGACATGTAGAATCCATTAACATCATTCTTGTAAGTTTACAGACCAACCTGTGAGGATTCTAAATGGCATGTATAAATTACACATCATGTAACTCCAATACATGACATGCAGTTTTCAAAAACTATATCCCCCCAATAGTGAAATCCATACACTATGTGCAGTGATTATGCAATGTGAAACCTTTGAAGTCTCAACCTTTCAATGATTTGAGAAAATTATTTCGAAAGAAAAGAAAATCTCAATTACATGACATGAATGTCAAGTACATGACATGAAAATATTTGGACACAATTCATTTAAGCTAGTACACAACATGCAAGACTTATTCACCTTGTACTTTTGGGGCCTATTCGTATTTTGCAACACCTCCATGCTTGGTAGTTTGAGAAATCATTTATGTTTCCTCATTTTTGTTATCCTGTTTTCATTCCTTATTTTTTAATGAGTTTCCTTTAATTTATTTCACTATTTTCATTGAATCCAAGTGAGTTGATTAATCCTTTTTTATCTGTTCTTCATCCGTGTAAACACGAATTTTGTTTCCATTGTCCACTTTCAACATCGCTTTTTATTATTCTTCAATACACCCTGATTTCTTCCTCTATTATTTATTTATAGTATGTTTGTGATTGATTATTTACTATTTTGATTATATATTTCTAGTTATTCATCATTTAATCATGAAAAGCTGGTTACTTATTATATTTTTCATTTTTACAAACTATTTTATATTGAATATTTTTTATTTAATATATTATTTTTTGAAATATGTTTCTGATTATAAGTAGCATGTATAATAACTCCTTACTTGTGATCATCACCACCATGAACAACTAACCCACTTAGGGGTTGGGGTCAAGATTAGGAGAATTCCCAAACCTAAGGAATCTTTTGAGTGAATCTTGGTAACCGTATGTCTAGTAATTAGGTTAATAATAATTGTTCATCACATTATTTAACACAACCTTGACCATGGTAAGTGCAATTGAATGAACCCAACCTAATTTGAGTAGAGTAGGACTATGACCATTAGCCTATGATGCTTTCCGCATAAAATCCAATTGTAATGAATCTATGTTTTCAATAATACCTTTAACATGGTATATTTGCATCATAGGTATAACCAATTAGTTTAACTAAAACCAATTGGTCACTTTTTCCCTGATATGCAGTCTGAACTATAGGACTATTCCAAGTTAAATCCAGGATTATCTTTTTTCAAGAGCCCTGAAATTGAGATCAATTCCTTCATTGTTAATCTAAATTAAAAATCCAAACTACCTTGTCTTAGTAAACAAAAATCATGAAGAGTGAAAGCGAGGAATCCTTATAAGGGGTTTGATCGAATGATTCCTGACATGCTAGTAGTCCTCATGGGATCGACCCTGTACTACCACTTTACTATGACCTTGTAGTAAGTGTAGTTTGGGATTATAAATATTTAATATGACCTCATCGTACATGAATTCAATGAATGTGTGGTTGATTTAGAGGTTCTCAACACATATAATGCATTGAAATAGATATGATTAATTTCATGAATATTTTATTCATGATGTGAACTTATGGGAAGGATTATAAACTGAAAACACATTACCTTGGTTTAAAATCCTGAAATCATTTTTCATGGCATTAATAAAATTTTAATTCCTTCAAATGTTTTTACATCCTAAACTAGAATCAGGGATTCTTCCCAAAATCCATTCATGCAGTGAATATATATTTCCTGGTGTGAACCAACTCCTATAGCTAGTATTCAACCTAACACCTATAGAAAAAGTCCCAGATCACCTCTAACACCACTCAAACCTAAAAAATATCCTCTTAAACATAATATATAACTTACCTTAACAAGAATATTTTATATACTCATCTCCTTTACCCCAAATGTAAAATTTCCCACTAATACATTGTTGATTAAAATTCTAAAAATACAAATTAAAAATTAAAAATTCACCTAAGAAACCAATATCTTTAGAAATTCCCAAATAAAATTCTTATTGTATATGAGGTGTAACTTTGTGTATTTATAGTTAATGAATCCATAAAAAATATCTATATTCTCACCCAATTCCCAAACACTAATGAAAACACCACCTAATACACATTATTGGAAACTACAAGAGTTTCCCCACCAATTAAGAATCCATACCAAAATGAATACTCAACCATATTCACTTACCATATGAAGAAAAATGAATAGTGGTTCACTAAGAAACCACATATTATCTAAAGAGAACACAATAAAAATTGGACATGGTATTTGAATTCATTAAGGAACTCACCAAAATCGATCAACACATACTAATTTTTAAGGATTTGATCCATATTTTCTAAAATTTGCTATCAATCCAAACTCATCAAATCGTTATTATGAACCCTGTTAACCACATCATGCTAATAAAAAAAACTTATTAACAATAATTAGTAAAATGAACATCTTAAAATATATATTTAACCTTGGTTAAATGACATTTCAATAAACCTCTATATAAAAAAACCACCCTTTATGAATTTTATAATTAAATTGAGTCAAAAATTATCACCTATAAACCTTAATATCAAAAAAAATATAATTACAAAAAATAACTTGTTTTAAATCCATAAAATAATATCTCACAAGTAAATTTCTATTTATTACATGATTTACTAGCAGTTACCCTCTTTAATTAATTGAATAAATACCCAACATTCACATCAAATTAAAATTATATTTAATCAATCATGTTCATAATAGGATTTTATTTTAACATTCTATTTAATAATATATTCAAATCATGGTAAAATAAATCTTTAATAAAACATCCCCAAACCAAAACCTGAGGGATAATATAATGTTTAAATGAAACATAATCACATGATAACCAAAATTTAACGTGATTTAACATAATAAACATAAATTCAAATTCAATTAATATTTTAATAAAAAAACAACTCACCCATTTTAATCATCATTCTAAAATAATAATTAAAAATTTAATTATATTAGTAATAGTTTTAATAAAAGTAATCATATCTTATTATTAATATTTACCTCATTCAATTAAAATCACATATTCAATTTAATATCACAAAACCCATTATGACCAAATTTTTACCCATTTCCAGCTTTTCTCAATCCATATACCATAAATTATATCTTTAATACATGCTAAAATGAAAAAAAAATCATATTATCTTAATTTGTGAATTTGTGAAAAATAAATACTAACCAATATAAATTTCTATTTGAATTTATTTTATTTTATTAATTTAATTATTATTTAAATAGATATCTAATATTTAATTTTCCCTTCAATATTAAAACTACTCATTTAAAATTATATTAATTAAATAATAAAAAATTATTTAATGTCATTTCGACACACCAAAAAAAACATACCTAAAATTCATATTGATTAGAATATTTCATTTTTACTAATCTATGTGGAATTTTCAATGTCAACCCTTTTTTTAAACGCCTCAAGTAAACATTTTACAAAAATATCCATTTTTAATTTCCCTCATTATAAATGCATCAATTATTTCATAATTTATAACTTAAGACTTACCATGTATATAATTCAACATTAAGTTTTCCCTTATTTTCATAGATATAAATGAGAAATAAAACCATCTTAAATTCCACTTTAAGTTCCTTATTTGAATCATTATTTAATCCCATTATGAATTTCACAAATTCAACATATAAAAATAATTTTTGACAATCAGATTATACTATAAAAACATAGAGAGATAAATCATTATAAATCAATTATATTACATCTCAAAACACTTCAAATTTATTTTGGTTGACCAATTAATTATTAATAAAATGCTCCTAAAACATTTGATTGGTTTGTTAATAATTCAGTTATTTAACTAAAATCAATATTTCAAATACATTAAAAAACAAATCCTAATTTTATGTATATCTATATATATATATGTCATGTTATTATGAGTTTAAATGATGTGTGAATATCCCATTATTAAACATTAATCTAGGTAAATTTTATATCGCTAGAAAAACTCATTTACTTGAAAGTCACAAAATAATAACTCCTCAAAATTATTAAACTTAATCATGTATATACTTTTTGGATTGAACTTTCACAGTGGTTGTTAAGGAAATGCACATATTAAAATATTTCATACCATTGCTTTACCACTTATTTAATTTCTTATATTTCTAAAACATCAAGACCTCAAAAAATAAAAAATTTCAACATTAATTTTTAATGATCCACCCTATAATGAACATGCCAAAAAGAAGAGATATCAAATGGGATCAAGTACATTGTTTGATTTCTAGTGTTTGGCAACTAGCACCGAGGTTATATGGGTAATTGTTGAGGTAAAATATACCCTATAATGGATATTTTGGTTTGAATATATATAATTAATGTAAAAAACACAATAAAAACTGATACCAATTAACATAAATAAATAATAAATGAATAATAATGATTCCCGACATGTCATAGTATAAAATAAAATAAACAATCACCTTTAACACATGTATAAATAATAATGTGACTAGAATAACATAAATTAAGGGAGAATGAAACTCTATATCAACACCTATAACTCCCCAGATATCATCACAACGATCTAAGATGTTAAATCTAAGATACTTTGGGTCTATTATTATACTAAATTGGAAATATGAATAACTACACATTCATAGGATTTGAATTTATTGAGTATAATAAATACATCTAAGTAGGGTACCACAAATGACACCAAATGACTTCCAGTTCCCAATATACTCATTTTTGTATAGTGAAATGAATACATGAATCTTGAGGAAGCAATATACTAATAATAATGAAACCCAATTTTCTATCGATATAATTTATCTTAAAATATACCTAATTCTATTAATATCAGGAAAATAATAGGTTGTGTGATTGAAAATGTCATAGATATATATGTTAATCATATAGTAACCCAACTAAGTATTAGTGATAATCCACCTATTAGAAAAATCACAACATATCCAAACGTATGAATAATATTAATTTAGCTTAACATATAGATTATCATATAAAATAACTAATATCTTGGCTATTTCATTTCCTAACCCAAGGCTTTCTTATATAAAAAAGGTTGGAATATACACCTAGAAAAAACAATTTTTATATTTCATGTTATCATACAATCACCACATTAACTCCAAACTAAATAATCATTGGAAAATTAATAAATTTATCATCACATCATGATAAAAAATTATTTCATCATCATTCAATATTCCTTTAGTTATATAATAATCTACCAATTTAATTTACCCATACATGATAATTTCCACTTATTTTCATTAATTTTCATTACTTATATATTAATTAAATAACCATTTATTTTCCTAAAAATACATTTAATTCATTTCACTATATATCAAAATTATAACATTATTCCCAAAATTTATTTAATTATATTTATAAATTTTTTAACACACCTATCCATGAAAAACACCCTATTCATTTCCTAATAAAGAATACTCCCTCTTTTCAATTTAAAATATAATATTTATAAGAATAACTACCTAATCTTACTCATTGATTATAATAATTCTGTATCAAATTTCCCAATTATGTTCACCCAGACATGCCCATTTATAAAATTGTTTTACCCAAACAATTATATTAAAGAATACCATTAGTTCACCCAACCACAAGAATTAAAAATATGATAATTAATATTCAAAAAAATAATTTTTTTCATAACATTACCTACACGTTTCCTAACATTAACCATTAGGTTCAAATTTATCATTTTTACTAAAAAACTAAAAACAGTCATATAATAAATTCATTTTTTTAATTATATATATTATTACATTAAATGATTACTATTTAAAAAATTCCAAAATTTTATTTAATTCAATTTAATAAACATATTAAAATATTGTTTCCAATGCTTTTTTCATGGAGCACATCCATCTCTCCGAGAATGCACTATTTTTTTCCCCACATTCTTACTTTCCAAAGGCGGTCGACATCCGTTGCTTATTCAAGGATGTTATCTCTTTGATCGAAATGGGTTGACAAGATGCCTGTCTCTTCTTCTTTGGATTCCTCCTCAGAATGCGCTACCTAGTCCGGGTCTCCCTCATAGATTAGAGTCGTGGTTCATGAATCTTGTTCCCAGTGCTATATCTTTTTTGACGCCGGTTAATTACACTACTTCTTTTAGGAAATTCCATGGGGTCTTGACATGGTAGGAACCTTCGGTCGGAGTAGATGACAACATCAGGCATGTCAGGGCATCTTTGGATGTGTGGAAATTGGGGAACCTGTATTCCTCCTCATAAGAGGGAAACTTGAGGGCACAAAACCCGAGGCATCCCATGTCGATGAGGGGGTATCATATGCTAGAGTCATTTTTCTGAGGTTTTCCTCAACTTCCAATGTTTAACATGTGGTATATCGTGAGTTTAACATCTCGTAGAGATGGTTACTCCAAAGGCATGTCTTCCAAGGTTTTCCTCAGGCATCTCATGTTTAATACGAGGTAGTCTGTGAGTTTAATGTGTTGTCGAGATAGAATGAGAGTGAACAAAACATCCCATAGACACAAATCAGATTGGTACATCCCTAGGAGGGAACACCTGGTAGGTTTACCGAATGGATGGATCAGAACATCCAACGAGGGCAGATCCAAGGTGGTGTGTCCCATAGAGGGAAAATATCATACTGTGAAAGATGATTTGGACACCACTGAGGGCATATCAGAAAGAGTGAACCCCAAAATGGGGAACACCATATGGATAGGTCATAATACCCAATGAGAGCAGACTTAGAATGGTGTGTTCCATAAAGGGAAGTTGTCACACTATGAAGGCTGATATGAACACCACTAAGGGAAGATCAGGGAGAGCGCTCCCCAGAATGGGGACACCAAGGTTTACCATTGGCTGGGATTGAACCCCTTGGAGGTGTCCTATGTACCCTGTGTAGACCACAGGGATCAAAACCATCATACTATGAAGGGGTGATGAATTGGGGTGTACACAAAGGAAAAAAACCCGAATACATGCTGGGGCATATGCATGGATAGTGTCCCATTGTAAGAGTGACACTCATGGTTGAATGATTATGGATTGTGTGTGGCTTATACGTGGTTAGATGCTCAAGGGAATGGTGTGATACCACTGGGATATGGAAGACCAGGTAAGGATCATGATGGTTGATGGATAGTTGAATGAAGTAGATAGGGAATGAGATGGAATCGCCATGAAGGTGACTGTAGTGTTGTACTTGAACCTCATAGAGGCTTCTTACGTATCCCAAAAGCATGGAATCAAAGTTCACATAGTTCAGAAAGGGGTTATAAGATCAGGGTGTACACATAGGATAATGATCCAATGATATATTAGGGCTTACATGTGGTTAGAATCATGGGTTTGTCTGAAACCATGGAGGAGGACCGGGGATGTGGGTCCCAACAGGGGGACCCCAAAGTTTACCAGTGTTTGGGGTTGAACCTCAGGGAGGTTTCATATGTACCATGTCTTGGAGACAGGGATCAACCCTATGCAGTTCATCTGACAACGACAAACCATTGTGTGGGTATGTAAATGGATTACTGCTAGATTAGTTACACAACGACTTACTTCCAAGTGAGGTAAATAATGACTTACTGTTGGATGAGGTTCACAACGACTTACCACGGGTCAAGGTACACATCAGATTACTGTTGGGTGATGTAAATAATGACCTATCGCTGGATGGGGTTCACAAAGGCTTACCTTTGGTCGATGTACACAATGAATTATAGCTATATGGGGTTCACTACGGCTTACCATTGGTCAGGTTACACAATGGCTTACTGCTGGACAGGGTTGGACCTCAGTGATGTTTCATACGTTCCTTTTCTGGTATACAAGGATCAAATCCCGCATAGTTCAAATGGGTACATTTTAATATCTTATGGGACAAAAGGGGGGCATACATTTTAACATCATAAATGATGAGGATAGACTAACATGAAGTGGCTGGGACCAATTGGTGTGGGGCGTGAACCTCATGGTGGCTTCTTACGTACCTTTCTTTGGTAGGGATAAAAATCCGCGTAGTTCGAAATGGTGGATACAATTTAATGTCATGAAGGAAGAAGGTGAATCGACATGAAGGGGTTGGGACAAGTAGGTGTTGGTATTGAACCTCAAAGAGGATTTCCATGTACCTAACCTTGGCAAGGATCAAAGTCCATGTAGTTTGGGATGTTTTGGGGCTTACACTCATGGGAGGCCTAAGAAGGATTCCTTGGTCAATGCTTACTCTAAGCCCACGTGATTCATGTTTAGTGTGAGAAAAAGAGTCAGCAAGGTCCTGGAAATCACGGTGTAAGGTGTTCCCATGAAGGATGGTGAATTTGACTTACACAAGGAAGGATTTCGGGTGCTGATATGGAGTAGAATGGTGAATGGGGTTTACGCAAGGAAGCTGATCGGGTGCCGCTATGGAAAAGAAATGAAGAATGGGGCTTACGCATGGAAGCTGTCCGGGTGCCTCTATGAATAGGAAATGGTGAATGGGGCTTACGCAAGGAAGCTACCCGGCTACTACTAAGGATCAAAAATGGTGAATGGGGCTTATGCCTGGGTGCTGCTACGGAGCGGTAATGGTGAATGGGGCTTATGCAAGGAAGCTTCCTGGGGGCCGATATAGAGCGATAATGGTGAATGAGGCTTATGCAAGGAAGCCGCCCATAATGTATTCCTCATGTCTGGCTATGAGGGAATCCCAAATCACGGGTGGGTTGAGGCATATAATTGGGGCCATCACCAATGTGCCAGTGCACAAGCGGGATAACGCCAAGGGCGTTGGAATCAGTCTAAACAAAGGGAGACGATAAGTGTCAATTAGATGCCTAACATTTAGAACATAGTGAGGGTGGCGTGATGATGGAGGATATCTATTGACTATGTTCGAAACAAAACATCCATATGCGTTAGCCAAAAACAGGGATAAACAAATGAGGGTTGATTGCTGACCATGTTTGAAACATAGGACCTAACTTGTAGTGTCATCCAATGTTTTCTGGGGTGTTAGCCCAGAACAGTAGGTGGACCAAGGTGGTATGGAACCAAGCTGTTAGGGGGCCCCATTAGGCATGAAATAGGATGAAGATTCAAAAGGAGGGCATGAAAAGAAGGAGGTGGAGTGATGGAGTGTTTTAACGGATTCCAATGCTCATGAAATTATGCCACTATAATCTTGGAATGAGGCATCTTATTCTTAGCACATAAGACATCTCTTATTTAGAATAAGAGGAATCCTATTTTTGAATGATAGGTCATACTACATTTTATAGTCATGTAGATAGGACTATTGGTATCTTATGTACAGCTCATAAGGAATCTCCTGTTTAGAGTAAGAGGCATCCTATGTTTGTCGTAGAGGGACTACTACAGTTTAAAGACATGTAGTGAGGACTATTGACATCTTATGATTGGAAAATAAAGAATCTCTTTTTTGGAGCAAGTGGCATCTTATATTTATCATATAGGGTTTACTATAGTTTAAAGTCATATAGATAGGACTATTATACATAAGGAACCTAGAAATGGCTGGTGTTGTGACTTATGAAAAAGAGGCCCTTTCTGGTTCAACCTGGTGTAGAAGTCATGCGATGGGGTTTGCATAAGTTTCTTGAGGAATGGTTCAACTCAAGGTACTAAGGTAATTGATGATGAGAATCTCAACTCATGACATGGGAAATGAACCAAGAGGAATATGTCGACTTAAGGTGTTTCATGTTGTGTAGAGGAGTATCTCAAATCATGGTATGATGGGTGCGCATAAGGGTGAAATGGAAAATGCCGATGTCTCGGCCAAAGAATTTTGTTGTACGACTCTCCATTTTTCTTGGGGGTCAGTGAAAGCAGCGAATGTACCGGCCCAGAGGTCTTTATACTATTGCGCATAAGATGGGATACATGTAGGTTGGGTTGTGTGCAAGATTGGATTGTGCGGTATAGGTGTGATTATGATTTAGAACTTTGGTACTGTTGTGCACAAGATTGAAGTCTTGCGTGCAAGATTGGATGGTTTTCGTGCAAGAATGGAATATTGTTCACACATGAATTAGGCAGAAAAGAGGTCATGAAAGGGTCAAACTACTGTGGGCCCGCGTGAAACTGGACCCATATGGGACCTGTCATGAAATATCTCACATGGAGGGTTCTATTCTTCGGCTGATGCATGGAATAGGCGGTCTTACATGCAACATAGCGGTGGAAGACCTATGGAGACCTCCACCAGGGGGAGGGGGTGAACTTGTATTTATAGGTAAACCAGGGAGCAGTTTCGCGTTAGATTTTGAGCATGGAAGTGATCTTTCGTGCACCCTATGGCGAGTACACGTGTAAAGGTGCATTTGACGTCACATTGGGAATGTAATAATCATTTGCGTAGATGCTAATCTTGCACACACATATCAAAACTTGTGCGCACCTTCCTTAGACATATTTCAGGTGGCCAGGGTAGAAGATGACATCTCATTGGGCGCGTAAAAAGTTTGCATGACATGTTGCATGCAAAATTTTGTTGTTTCCCACAAGATTCCATTCCTGCACACAAAACATCCATTTTTGTGTGAAATATTTCTATTCTTGTGTGGAAAATGATACTTTTCCCCAAAATCATCCCAGATGGCGATTTCTAGCAGCCTGACTTCAAACGGCCATAACTTATAATTAGTAACTCTGTTTAGGCTCCACGACCAGTCAAATCAATGCTTTTGAAATTTTCTATGCTTTGAGATCATGTTTGGAAGAATTTGGTAAAATTATATATACGAGTTTTCTAGTGCCAGCAAATATAACCAACACATTATAGTTTTATCCTAACACCTAGAAAATACCCTATGATTCATCCTTATGTGTTCATAATTTACACATTTAAAAAAAATTATAACCATAATATTAACCCTTAACCTTTATCTATTTCAATCAATCCCATTTCAATTTATATCCTAAAAGAACTATATAATTTGATAATACAAATCTATATCACAAAATAAATTTTAGGATCATAATGAAAATTATAATATACCAATCCTTAACTTCCAACACTAAAATTTGAAGAAAATATCATATAAAATCCATAAAAAAGTAACCTTTTGTACTCCCTTAAAAATCCATTTTTTGTCTTTTAAACCCATACATTATTCAACCATTTAAGTAATGATATATAAATTATTGTTAACCAATTAATATATGATGGAAAAAATAAGTAATGTTCGATCCAAAAGGAAAAGAGGTAATTTTTTTCCTTAGAACTTCACAATGTACCAAAAATATTTTTTTCTAATATTAAAATCATGATGACCAATTCTTGATATATATGGGTTAATAAAAATTATAAACCCTACTTTGAAAAATAATCAGTGTATTAAACCTCATGTAAAAGTAATAATGCTCCATAAGATTAAGTTGATTCTCAAGTTTATCCTCAATGTAACCTCCCATATGATGGTGTCCATATTTTGAGCTCTATAATACAATGTCACTACCGCATAGGTAAATACTCATTCAGTCTTCCTAATATAGGAAATGATACAAATCACTAAGTAGTGATCTTAATCAACTCCTTACCAAGGATGGAAACCAATATCTACTATACCAACCATAAAAAGGTGGATACCCACTCTCCTCTAACTCCCAAATTTCCACCCACAATATTGATTTATCTGAACAAGGAAAATCTCCCACCTCAACCTTGAAGGTCAACAACGGGGAAATACTAGAAGAACTAATGTGACCATATAACCATCATTAAATCCAATCACTAAAAAAATGTAATGGTGACTGGTCTCACTCATTACTCAGTCAATGTATAGGTTTTACAAACCTTCTTAAGGACACCACAAGACTTGGTCACAACTTGTGTGTGATTACTCAATAAAATTATCACTGAAACTCCCAAAGTATTCAAGGTTACAGAAGTTTCATAGACTCAATCTCATCCAAATTGGAATCCCAAGGTTTCTATGGATTACCATAAACTAGAATCCTCTCAAATATCTCAATCAAATCAAAATAACCCATCACCTAATGAAATATTTTACATATGATTCTTTTTATATCATGCATATTCATATATCAGAAAACAATATATAAGAAAATAATATATCAATAGGTGTCACACAAGTACACACACTTTATAAAATAGAAAATTTCCCTCATGAGTTCTACAAAACAATTTTTTTTTATAAAACAATTACTATTTTCTTTTCATTAAAAATACAATTTAAAATAGACTCTAAAAAATATTTTAAAAAAACATTACATTATATATTATTTTAATAGTACCGTAGCTAAAATACATTATGAAAACATTTTAAGATACCCCTATAACTTGTTTTAAAATAGAAAATTCTAATCCTTTAACTTAAAATACCATGTTTCCAATAAAATACATTTTAAAACCATTCCCCGTTTTATATCAAATTTAAGAATGAAAAACTATTAACCTTAAATTAATGAGTTTAAAACTAGCTGATGCCACTTAACAAATCTATAAATGGGATATGAATGCTTCTTCAGATAAGAAACTATTGAGTGAACCATTTATCATGATATAAGATCCTTCAGCGACTATCAGACTATTGGAATCCCATATCATATATAAAGCAAAAAAATCTATGTTATACAATCTCACACAGTATAATAATAATAAAACATGAGCATAAAATAAATATATGGAAAGTCCATACATGGAAACTATTATGATAATAAATGTGTAAAGAGTATGCACTGTAATTATTAATCTATTTCATAATCCTAAAATAATATGAACCAATATTAACTCCAAATAGAACTTAACACAATAAGAACCATCATGAATACATAACACATTCATAGTAAGTTAAAGAAAACCTAATGAGATAAATGGCACAAAACTCACCGAGTCATATTATGACACAAAAAACATAAGAAAAAAGTTTTGTTTCACCATCAATGGACACTAAAACATATGACACACAAATAAACCCATTTAAAATAACAATTAAATAGACAATTTCTTCCAAAATCAGTGAAATCCCTAAATAGAATAACCAGGTTCAATTACCTAATCATAATGAAGTGTGACATTGATAAACAAATTCTAAAGAGTTATTTATACAATGCATATGAAATCTACATCATTAAAAAGTTCATCTACGATGATCCATCAGAATCAAAACTCAAATATATAGGTGGCCACACTAAAATTAGAGGAATGGGATGGCTTTTGTTTGACGATCAATGGTAAAAACTCTTTCACAATCCTCTTGTTTTAGTATTATTATTTCTCCAACCACTCCTATCTCTTTAATAAAATGGAAAATATTAAATAGGAGGATCTCCCTAGTCATCAGTCTAGATTCATAATAAAACACATGAAGGAGGATTTTAAAAAACAACATTGAATTCCCAAAATTACCCCATTTTAATTTGGGGCTAGAAAACTACACTAAATGCCTCATAGAACCCCATTAAAATTCTGGTAGGTCATTGTGCTTTTAGTGTCATAGGCAATGGGACTTCTCCACTACCCAAATCACTAGATATCAAGTGGAATTATATTAAGAATCTAGTATCCCCTATAGGCTCCCACTATATCCTGATTACATCTATCTATATTGAAATTATTCTATCATCCTTTTCTAAGATCTAGGTAAATTTAAGCACAATAATTTAAACTCTCAAAATGCATCAATACAGACATCCAATCTATTAATTTATAAAATTTAAATATCACCTTGGAACTGAATAAACTATATTTCATATGACCTTTTGTTTTAGAGACATGTGAAGTAAATCACTTCATCAAGGAATGAAAGCATCCCAAATTTATTGATATATTATTATTATTTCAAATATAAATGGTGGGTTGGGATTTATGATTCTATTAAAATATTTAAGATAGTTTTTTAAGTTTCATTCATAATAATTTATGACTCTTCCCAATAACCTTTAATATGATATTAATGCTACACTATTCTATGATAAGTATATTATTTAAAAAAATACAATTATTTCTTTGGTAAACGAGTGGAGGAAGAAAAATAAAGTGTAAAAAATGGTACTAAAATTTCACCCCAAAGGATTTCTATTTTTGTAGTAAAAATATTTTGTCAATTATTGATGCCAAACAACATGTGGATTATTTTATTAAGGCGAATATAAATAATGAATTTATATTTCTTGGGTCCTCTAGTTGAATATAGTGATTTCAACCAATCCTAATTTTATATCCATTACAACTAGATATAATAAAGTTAACCAACATCATCATAGAGTAATACCATTTCAATTCACCTTTGAAAAGGCCCACAAGACTAGTGAAAAACTCTACGGGGGTGAATCAGTGTTGAAATTCCATCTTATACTTCTCTTTTTATACAATCTTCACCACCTATTAAAGTTTTAATTTTATTTTATTTACCACACATACAAGAATACAAACATAAGGAACAATAAATTTTATAAGGATCAACTCTCAAAATGTGAAGCCTAGTCCTTGGTATGATCAAAATTTTATAAAGACCATATGACCCACTGGTATCAATATATAGGTATAATGAGAAGGTAATACCCTTTTACTTATATTACACGTCACCCAATAGTGTTTTAATGCATCCAAACCTCAAATTCATTCTGAAATCTTCAATTATAGAAAATTTAGGTAATAAATGAAGTAGTTTCCACCAAATAGAATAATTTTCAGTTGTTTTTATCATTGAGTTATTCAAATTATTGAATTATTATAAAGTAGTAAGAATCCACTAAATATTTCATGAAAAACACAACATGAAGAAACTTACACTATTTTATTTATATTTCCCATGAGTAGTGTTATTAAAAATAAGTATAAGTAAAAAATTATTATCTCTATATCTAATTTATCTCTATTTTTCATAATAATTATTTAGAGAGTAATATATTCTTCATTACATGAATGATATTATTTCCTTTGCACAGTATACAGAAAATATTTCACTATAATTTTAAATTAAAATTAAAATTAAAATAAAAACTTCTTCTAAATGTGATTTAACTATTTATCCTTATGATCACTTCTTCTTATTCCTTTAAAATCTCAGTTTTTGGTGAATATAGTGTCACAACACTAATTACATCATTCATAGGAAGTTATTGAAATTATTTCTTATTATAATATGACATGAATCTTTTTTATAGTGAAAACCCAATTATTACGTTTCCTGAGTCAAAAATACAATTTTTCAAGGTTTAAAACATGATCAAATAGATTTAGAATCATCTTAAATGTTATTTTCTTCAGAGTAAATTATTTTTGAAGTATTAGAACCAGTATAAGGATAAATAAATCCCCTTACATAGATATAATTATGTTTATCTATAAAAATGGATCCTCATACGTCAAACACTAATCTATTTTGGATCCTATTATATCATTAACTCAGACAAGGATCTCCATGAACAATACATAGATCTATATACGTCAATGATGCAGTTAGAAATCCCCTTACATAGATGACCTTAATGTGGTTTTTCTTAAGTCAATCACCATACATGGATACCCTCACATGATGCATCAATTTTTAATCCCACTATGTGGTTATTTATACACAAAATTTCCTTATATCAACAACCATCCATGGATCTATTTATATTGACACTTAGTTGCGGATCCCCTAACACATGGACTTGGATTTATTTTTAAAAAGCATCTCAAAAAATCAAAATTCTTTCAAAATTATTTAGTACACCTCAATATCAACACTGATCATCTTAAAACTTTCCAAAAACCTCCAACAAACATATTATACTTAATTTTAGGTGATTTTTAATAAGATTAATGTGTTTAAAACAAAATATAACAAAATAATCATATCCACTTCAACAATTAAAAAACCTTTATATAAGTAAACATTCCACATGTTACAGATATATTCTTACCTTAAAAATACCACCATCTATTCAATAACATATAAATATATATTGGGATCAGCAATATCCTACTTTGTATTTTTTTTGGAAATCAAGTACCATAAATAACCTTCACACTCAAAACACTTATCCTTGAACAATCATTCAGTAATTTTAATCATACTTGTGTTATCTTGATGTATGAAATAATAACATTGAATAATAATAATATATTTTAAATAAAATATTTATTTACATTTATAACATCACAAAATTTCACCCTCTTTATAACATATGAAAAAATATAACTTTTATTATATTTTTTATAATACTTGAAATATTTTTTGATATACCACTTGAGAATCTTCACTTTCTGAAAACACCGAATCTGTCATCAACATAATAGATCTATCCAAGGATCCTATTAAAGAAATAATTCCTATATTAGCTTCAAAAAAATTATTAAAATAGTACACACATGAACTTTTGATTTTTTACTAATCAACTATCTCAATAACCCTCTTTTAATACATGCTCACCCAAAATAAGAAATATCTCTCCCATTTGGAAAACTAATACCAATGGATTAATTCTAAAACTGTTCACTCCCCTTAAAAATGTATAAATATATTTATATTATATTTTATTTGTCTCCCCTTTGGAAAACTTGGCTCCCAATAAAGTAATAATAGAACCCAGACTGGAATAATCCATGCTAAATTTTTTATGAAACTCCATTGGAAACTTCTCTTAAGAAAGAAAAATATGATCTCTCACTTGAGAAATTTGTCAGCCAAGATTTTAACTCATCCCTACAAGTATGGAAATTTAAAATTATTTCTTTCCTAATATATAAAATTATTTAAAAATTATTGCATCATTTATAAAAAATATGATGTCATATACATAAACAATAACATTAATTGATACCTTATTATCATCTTTAATGTAGTGGTGACTGCACACTCTTCCTTTTATTAATTTTAACTTCTATAAAAAGGTATCTATATGTGAAAACCAATCTCTTAGATTTTTTTCATCCAATATAATTCTTTAGTCCAACATAAAACATATTTCCTATCTTCTATAAGTTGGAAACCAAAAGATTTCTAAATATCTACTTCTACTTCCAACTCATCATTGAGAAAGGATGGCCTCATATCCATTTGAAAAATATTTTATTTACTTTGGGATACTATATAATGAAAAAATATAGTGTTTGTTGACTTCTAATTAGTGAAAATGTCCCATAAAATTTTACTCCTTTAAAATAACAATAACTCTTAAATAGAATTATTTATTTGTTTCTCACAACATCTCCCATTTCATTCAATTTTTTTGGAATTCCTAGTCGGTTCTATAAAGACCCGTAAATTTAATGGAAATTTGTTTCTTAAATACTTTGTAATTTTACGAGTCTATGGCTTCTGACAGTACCTGATTCCGAGGCCTGGTGTGCCCGGAATCAATTTATGAAGTTTAACTCGGGTACGATCAGTAAACAAACAAGCGGGTTTTTCTATCGTTTGAACTGGTTCTTGGAATCAAAATCCGAGGGCACTGATGAAATCACAATGCTGGTAATTTCTTAAGGGGACATTTAGCATAGTTGCGTTTGCACGGGAGGAGAAGTTAATTATTGGGGTGTAATTAAGAAGTAAATAAAATTGTTGGGGAAATTTTATTTTATATATAAGGAGGTTAATTCGTCCCATGGGAAGTTGTTGGTGGGGATCACACCCACCAAAATTCCCATGCGTGGATATATGATAGGTGGGGCCCACATGATCCCCAACCTTTCATTTTCCTCAAACCCCCTTAAACTCCCTTCTTTAATTTGTAAACTCCTCTTAAATGTGGACTCTTCCTCTACCCCACTCTCCCTCTTTAATTCATGCCAACACATGATAATTAATGAATTTACCCTCTTCAATTAATTAATGGATTGGTTTGAATTTTGAAATTATAAATTCTTGTGTTAATAAAATAATATTTTAGCCTATTATTTTAATTTGGCACACATTGGGTTGGGGAAGATTTGAGAGAACTATTGTGTGAAGAAGAAGAGAACTCCTCTCTCGACGAAGAACGTCGTCTCTTCAACGAAGAATGCTGGATCCACGAAGAATGACAATGCACACCGACGTCATCTACGAAACCTCACCTCGAGACACCGTCTTCCGCAGCGCCCGACATACGACATAAATTAGTGAGGTAGGGGGTTTTCTTAATTTAATTTAAATAATTACTCCCTCGTTCTCGTTGTATTCAAGTGAATACCTTGTCCGATTGTTACCACCTAACACAGAGGGCACGGTCCGAACAAACACAGCCCAACGACCCTCCGTTGTTTCCTATATTATTTAGAATCGGAACCCAAAGGTGGAGGAGGCACGTCACCGTCGCCCCATGCCAGGAACACGGTGAAGGAATCCAGCGCCGCTGCGCCGGTTGTGCGTGAGGAACCGCGGCCCGCTTCACGGGCCGATTCGGCGGAAGAACCAGTCGGGCGAAGGGGAGCCACGACGCCAGGAGGGCGCCGTGTTGGTGAACCGGCTGGCCCACCGGCCAGCTGGGCGGAACTGAACCGCGGTGCCAGGAGGCCGCCATGCTGAAGAAAACTGCGGCCTGCCGTGCGGGTCGCAATCGCCAGAAGGTTGGATGGCCTAGCCGGCCTGTTTGGGAGGGCGGCGCCACTTGGCGCCGTTGGTTCGGGCAGCCAGGGGGCCGCACGCCCAGCCAAGCCGCTCCCAGTCGGGCCGCGCCGGGCCGAGCCGGGTCGTGCCACTTCGGGGTACAGTTGAGATATAGTCGGGTTGGTTCGTACATGAAACCAACCGGGCTCCTGGAACAAAAAGGGTAATAACTCATAGACCGAGCGTCTGATTGATGCGCCATCTATTGCATTGAAGCCCCTATGATGAGGCGGTCCTTCGAGATACTTTTTCGTCAAAATTCATGACACTTGGAATTTTGACCAGTAGCTCAGGGAGCGGATCCTCCCAGAGACGAGCATAAAAATTACGGTGACCTTGTAGCTGGCTGAGACCTGATGAATGCTTGTCTGATTCGTATCAGAGTGACTTGACTAGCCCAATGGGGAGCAATACTATGTTGGGGTGGCAGACCCATGGCGGAGGAATGCTACTGTGTTCAGGCGGCAGACTCGCGGTACTCGACAGGAGGAGTACCTATGTAGGCTAGTAGGGGGAGCGCTACTGTGTTCGGGCAGTAGATCCATGGCGGGGAGCACTACTATGTTGGGGTGGCAGACCCACGGTAATCGATAGAGGAGGAATAACTCAGCAGTATAAGGTTAGTGAGTATCACCTCGTAGTCATGACAGGACTACTGCGCTCGATAGAGGAGGAGTTCTCCAGTAGCCATGTTTTCGTCATCATGAACAAAAATCATGGTTTAGCTGAGTCAATGACCTTTGTCTTTTCCTCATGACTGAGATGGGTTACTCGATATCTTAAGTATATATATGTGAATATATACCTAAGTAAAGTTTATCTATTGAGATATTTATTATGCGGTTTCTCCTTGTTGGATTTTAGAGAGACCTTGAGGGTCTCGGGGTCCCTACTGAGTATCGTTATACTCACCCCTCAATAGGCTATGGCTGCACCTCATTGTGTTGGATGCAGATGATGGATAACGCTGACTGAGGTAGAGTGTACGAGGAGTGGATGGTACCTGGAGGTGGACACTCAGTGTAACGGCACACGGAGCGGACCGATAGATGCGGAGTGCAGAGGAGGACAGTTGTACCTTCCCTTCAGGTAGGAACCCAGAGGACGATCTAGGAGTTGCTTCACCTTTCAGCTGTTGTCTTTTCAGTTGTACTTTTCTTTCAGTTGTAGCTGTACCTTTCTATTGGGCTAGTATTTCTTCCCCCTTTGTATTTTCATCACTTTTTTTATACTACTTTACTTCATGTTTGATTCCGCTTGTTCTCTGGTTGTGTGTGTGTTTACGTTTTATAAAGGCAATGCCTTCCCAGTTTATAGGGAGTTACACCTTTGGTGTTAGTCGCCAGCCCCTGGCCTATGGAAGGCGGGCTTGGGCTAGTCACAGCACGGGCCCCAAGGATGGGTCATGACAAATTGGTATCAGAGGATTCAGTTCTACCGCAGAACTTAGGACTCTGATATTTTCATTCTATGAAGCAATAATGTTAAGGGTACTAAGTGCAGTTTTTAGTTTAGAGAGTCCAGTGTTGGTGCGGGTGGCCGACGTATCCATACACCAGGACCCTGACTTCTGATTTCCGAATCAGTGCATGAAAACACTGATTGCGTGTGTGTTTTCAAAAGATTCTTTTAAATTAGCTCAAAACAGGTCAGCTCACCAGGTATAGTCTTTTGACCGTGTCACATATTTTTTTTTCAGGATGTCTTCATCCAATCAGTCAGTGTGGGTACCGAGTGGAGAGCACGATGATAGCCCACCGAGAAGCAAGGAATTAGTACATGTCCCTCTCCAAGTTGACACACCAGCAGAGAATGCACGCCGCTTGAGCACGTTGCATGAGTTCCAGCGATAGTGGCCTCCGAGGTTTCGAGGCGAGTCGGATTTTCAGATGGCTGGGCACTGGTTGGAGTTTGTAGCATGATCTTTCCACACAGCTGGGACACCCACTGAATTGATGGTGTACCTAGATGTTAGTCTCTTTCAGGGAGCAACTGAGAGGTGGTGGAGCCATATGCTCCAGTTTTGCGATGAGAAAACCTTCACCTGGGGAAACTTCAAGACTTTTTTTAGGGTGGAGTTTATACCAGCAACTCTACACTCTGAGCATGCTCAGGAGCAGCTGCCCTTGACGTAGGGTTTTCTGACCATAGTGGAGTCTTCTACAGCCAGTAGTAGACAGATGACATAGAAGTCCAAGCGGACTAGGAAAATAGGTGGGTGACCTCGGGATACAGGTTCGGTTGTGCGAGGCATATGAAAGAGATCCAGCCATACGAGGAGCAGGAAGTGTTATGCATGCGGAAAGCAGGGTCACTTAGCTTGAGACTGCCCGAACTGTCCAGAAGATGAGCAGTAGGCAGTGGAGGAACCTACCAGACCGGGGCAGAGGAGCTGGCCATACAACCAGTGGTGTATGATGCTTCGATGTGTCTCTACCACCACCACCAAGAGGTCCACCCTGACCGAAGGATAATGGGTGGATATGGGAGAGCACAACTTCAGGCAGCTAAATTATACGACTATGGAGCTCCAGAAGTAGCTGGACGAGAGCGAGACTAGTTTAAGGCATGGAGGCCTTTGTTCTTGGTGCTTCTAGTTTCCGTGTTGTTGTTTTTTGTTGTTGTTATGTGTCTTTGTACTTTGAGCTGGAGTAATAAAAGAAACTTATCTTTGCGACGTTTACTTTCCTGTCCTTTTTTGTATGGTTGATACTAAGAGGTTCCAGTCAAAACTGTTGACTTGACGCTCACTTGTGAGATTCCTACTAGAGGAGACCCAGTAACCACGCACTGATGCCGACAATGTGACTCAACCCTTGGTTGCGAGAGTAACGGTTGGATCTTTTAGTAATAGCGTCGAGGCCTTACGACGTCATTCAAGACATGAATTGTACCATTAATATCAGGATTGATTGTATTAGGCAAATGAAGTGGTTCATCCAGTGGATGAGACCAGATTTCTCTTTTTGGAAAATGGGAAATCTTAGCAGCTCTTCTAGGACTAGAGATGGTTCAGTCTACGACGGAGAAAGTACAGATCATCCAGGAGCGGATTAAGACTGCACAGAGCCGATAAAATTCCTATGCTGATAGGAGTCAGAGACCACTGGAGTTCGAGGATGGAAACCACGTTTTCTTATGGGTATCACCTCGATGTGGTCTACGGAGTTTTGGCTGGGGAGGAATGTTATCTCCACGATTATTCGGACCTTTCTAGGTCCTCAGTAGAGTAGGCAAGGTGGATTACCGCCTGGCCTTTCCACCTCAGTTGGACCGGGTGCAAGACGTCTTCCACGTATCTCAGCTGAGGAGATATGTGCACGACCTTTCACACATCATTGACCACGGGGAGCTGGACATCGATGACAGGGAGACATTCATGGGGTTCTATTAGAGGTTGAGGATCGATAGGAAGGGGTCCTATGGGGACGTTCGATTCCTCTTTTGTGTTTTCCCTGGTAGCACGGAAACCTCCAGGAGAGCACTTGGAAGTGGGAGGCTCAGTTGCGTGCTCAGTACCACTTTTGTTTTCCCAAGTTTGTGTTGAAGCTTTACGGGGACGTAAAGCCCTAAGGTGGGAGTAATGTAAAGACCCGGAAATTTCAAGGAATTTTTTTTCTTAAATACTTCGGAATTTTACGAGTCTGTGGCTTCTAACGACACCTGATTCCGAGGCCTAGTGTGCCCGGAATCAATTTATGAAGATTAACTTGGGTACGTTCAGTAAAAAAACGAGCGAGTTTTTTTATCTTTTGAACCTGTGCTCGGAATCGAAATCCAAACTGATGAACTCGCAACGCCAGTAATTTCTTAAGGGGACCTTTACCGTAGTCGCGTTTTCACTGGAGGAGAAGTTCATTATTGGGATTTAATTAAGAAGTAAATAAAATTGTTGGGGCTATTTTATTTTATATCTAAGGAGGTTAAATCCTCCTATGGGAAGTTATTGGTGGGGCCCACACCCACCCAACATCCCATGTGTGGATATATGAGAGGTGGGGCCCACAGGAGCCCCAACCTTTCATTTTCCCCAAATCCCCTTAAACTACCTTCTTTAGTTTGTAAACTCCTCTTAAATGTGGAATCTTCCTCTCCCTCACTCTCCCTCTTTAATTCATGCCAACACATGATAATTAAAGAATTCACCCTCTTCAATTAATTAATGGAGTGGTTTGAATTTGAAATTATAATTTCTTGTGCTAATAAAATAATAGTTTAGCATATTATTTTATTTTGGAACACGTTGGGTTGGGGAAGATTTGAGAGAACTCCTGTGTGAAGAAGAAGATAACTCCTCCCTCGACGAAGAACGACGTCTCTTCAACGAAGTACGCCGAATCCACGAAGAACTACGACGCACACCGACGTCGTCTACGAAACCTCACCCCGCGATGTCGTCTTCCGTGGTGCCCGACGTACAATATCAATTATTGAGGTAGGGGGTTTGCTTAATTTAATTTAAATAATTACTCCCTTGTTCTCGTTGTATTCAAGTGAATACCTTGGCCGATTGTTACCACATAACGCGGAGGGCGCGGGCCAAAAAAACAAAACCCGAGGACCCTCCATCGTTTCCTATCTTATTTAGAATCGGAAACTGAAGGCAGAGGAGGCACCTCACCATCGTGCCGTGCCGGGAACGCGGCGACGGAAGCCGGCGACGTCGCACCGGTTGTGCTGGAGGAACTGCAGCCCGCTTCATAGGCCGCTTCAGCGGAAGAACCAGTCGGACCGTCGGCCGGCTGGGCGAAGGGGAGCCAGGACGCCAGGTGGGCGTCGTGTTGGAGAACCGGCCGGCCCGTCGGCCGGTCGGGTGGAGCCGAAACGCGGCGCCAGGAGGGCGTCACGCTGAAGAAACCCACGTCCCGCCGTGCGGGCCCCCGGTGCCAGAAGGTCAGCCGGCCTAGCCGGCCGGTTTGGGACGGCAGAGCCACTTGGCTCTACCGGTTCGGGCAACTGGGGGGCCGCGCCCCCTCGGACTGCTCGGCCTTCGAGTCGAGCCGCTCGGCGGGCTGGCCGAGCCCGCCAGGCCGCGTGTCCAGCCAGGTCGCGCCCAACCGGGTCACGCCAGGCGGGCCGCGCTCTCTTCAGGCTGGGATGCGTCCCTCAGGCTAGACCGCATGAATCTTTGGGCCAGTCCGACACCCCTACCGTGTCGGACCTGCCAAAATTGGGTGACCGACCCGCCAACCCACTGGGCTTAACGGGCCGAGACCGTTTTCACTTAAACGTGAATAACATGAAGACCGCACGTCCGATCGACGCACCGTCTGCAGAAATGCGACCCTTGCGATGAGGCGGTCCTTTTGCAATACTCTAAGTAAGTTTTGGAAGACTTTGAAAAAACGTCCGTGTTGGTTCTTAACCGAAACCAACCGGTCCCTCGGAGTGGAAACACTTATAAATTAAGGATCAGACGTCCGATTTATGTGCCGTCGACTACATTGGATTCCCCCTGATGAGACGGACCTTCTGGCATACTCCACTCGAGGTTTGGACGCAGTTGGAGTATGGCCGGGTTGGATTGTTCCTGAAATCCAACCGGGCCCCTGGAACGGAAAAGCCAATAACTCTCATACCGGACGTCCGTTTGACGAACCGTCAACGGCGTTGGTAATATTATTGAGAAACGGTTTCTTTTAGTATACCCCATGGGAGTTCGGGGTAAATTTGAGATACGGTCGGGTTGGTTCGTACACGAAACCAACCGGCTCCTTGGAACAAAAAGGCTAATAACTCACAGACCGAGCGTCCAATTGACGTGCCGTCTGTTGCGTTTAGACCCATATAATGAGGCGGTACTTTGAGATACTTATTAGTGAAACTTCGTGACACTTGGAGTGTTGACCAGTATCTCGTGGAACGGATCCTCTCGGAGATGAGCATATGGAGTACGGTGACCTTGTAGCTGGCTGAGACCTGATGACTGCTTGTCCGATTCGTATCAGAGTGACTTGACTAGCACAGTGGGGAGCACTACTTTTTTGGGGTGACAGACCCATGGCGGAGGAGCGCTACTGTGTTGGGGCAGCAAACCCATGGTACTCGACATCTAGAGTACCTCTATAGTCTAGTAGGGGGAGTACTACTTTATTGGGGCGGTAGACCCATGGCGGAGATCACTACTGTGTTGGGGTGGCAGACCTGCAGTACTTGACAGAGGAGGAGTACCTCAGCAATCTAAGGTTAGTGAGTAGCAACTCGGAGTCGTGACATGAATACTGCGCTCGACAGAGGAGGAGTTCTCCAGCAACCGTGTTTTCTTCATCGTGAATAAAAATCCTGGTTTGAGCTGAGTCAATGATCTTTGTGTTTTCCTCATGTTTGATATGAGTTACTTGATAACTTAGGTATATGTACGGGCATATACCTACGTATAGATTATCTGTTGAGATCTCTCTTTGTGGTTTATCCTTGTTGGACTTTAATGAGACCTTGAGGGTCTCGGGGTCCCTACTGAGTATCGTTATACTCACCCCTCCACAGGCTATGCCCGCACCTCGTTGTGCTGGATGTAGACGACGGACATCGCTGAACGAGGTAGAGTGTATGAGGACTGGATGGTACTTGGAGGTGGACAATCGGTGTGATGGCACACAGAGCAGACCGATAGACGTGGAGTGCTGAGGAGGAAATCTCTACCTGCCATTCAGGTAGGAACCCGGAGGATGATCCAGGAGCTGCTTCACCTTTCAGCTGTTGTCTTTTCAGTTGTACTTTTATTTCAGTTGTAGTTTTACCTTTCTTTTGGGCTTGTATTTCTGACCCCTTTGTACTTTCATCACTTTTTTTATACTGCTTTACTTAGTGTTTCCTTCTGATTGTTCTCTGGTTGTGTGTGTGTTTACGTTTTATAAAGGCAATACCTTCCTAGTTTATAGGGATTTACACCTTTGGTGCTAGTCACCAGCCCCTGGCCTATGGTAGGCGGGCTTGGGGTAGTCATGGCATGAGCCCTGAGGATGGGTCGTAATAGGTTCCAATTTTTGTTTCACATAATGGGAAATTTTTACATGGATCCATTCTCTTTAATATGATCATATTCATAATTCATGGAATCTACCCAATCTTTATGCTCCAAATATTCTTCCACATCTCTTGGTTAATTTTTTTGAAGATAGTGATGTGTGTGTTGTTGTCATCAGATTTCTACTAGTTCTAAAATGCTTCCATCAATTTATAATGATGTTCTAGACCTAAACCTATATTATCAACATTGGATGATATGAATTTGGTTTCTTTTAATCACTTGAAATTGTTTAATTCAATTCTCTGTCCTATATATATTTTACACTTTAATCATTTTCTAAAAACTATTCAGGCTATTTAGCTAAAAATAGCTTCATCTTAACTTCTGGAACATACTTCTTGAAGTGTTTATTCTTTATTTATATATCACAACACCTTCACATCAACAAATTCATTAATTATTCCTATCAATTTTTTTGTGGAAATAGTATTTTATTACATTTAGAGGGTTACCAAGGATGATTTCTTAAACACCTTTTTGGTTAAAAAATTTCCATATTTTTACCTTTATCATTGATGATATAGGGTCTTCTCAATAATCTTAGATAATTAAAAAATATAGATTATTTAAGAAAAGTCACATATGAACATATTTGAATTTGGCCTATATAAGTGATGTGGCATCATTTTTATATATGTTTTCTAAAGCATTTGTATAAAAACCCTGCTTTTTTTACATACTTAAACATGATTTATTACAAAAAATATTCACTTGATACAACATACAAGATTGAAAGTTCTAGTGTATTTCGGGCTTAGGAATGCTACATACTGACTTAAAACCTGAAACACAACATCTTTATTGAAAACTTTATTTACATCAACACTACATTCCATCGTACTTATCATTGCATGGGATAACCTGCGGACATGTATAAGAAAAGGGTGAGCCATAAAGCCCAGTAAGGGAGTAAACAAGGCGTAACATGAATATTAAAATACATTTTAGGCAACAGAAATATAAATGGAGTGTAATAGAAACATGAACATAAAGTTATGATATAACATGATTATCAAAACATGGAAATGTAGCAACAACACTTAACGTGGTATTATCATGAGCCAAGGATCATTGCACATGGAGCACGAGTAAACCCTCATTTCACTTGAATTATTATGAGTAAACCCTAATTGAACTTGAATTAGAATGATTAAACCCTCATTACACTTGACGTATCATGATACTAATCTTTTCCCAATGCATTGGAGCGCTATCAGGGCACACCCTTGTTAATCATTTCATTTCATACATAAGTGCGCCACATGAATCATATATCATGGAATCATTAAATATAATCATTTATTCCATCATAAAGGAATGTGTAATTCATACATGAAACCCAATAATCAATAAGTTAATGTTCATAAAGGTGAATACACTTGATAGAGAAATGGTCATGGTATTCAATGCACAATGACTATGGCTTGGAAAATCACGGTACAATTTCGGCAGCATAACAACGTGATATAAGAATTTATTAAAATGGTTGATGAGTGAGAAAGGGGTGTCTCATAACATGTAAATGAAATGGATAGTAATGGGGTCATATAGATACATGTCCCAATATAAGTAATGTTGTTCTATATTCATAATACAAAGGGATTTCTTGAATTAAAATGAGGAGAGAGAAATTCCTTACAGAATTTCGGCATGGTAACCGGTGTAAATGGGAGGAATTAATGAAAGAGAAAATTGTATCTCATAATTAAAACATAAATATGGAAGTGTTGGGGTGGTGAGAAATCATAACCAAAAATTTTTAATTGAAAATAAAATGGCATAACAACATAATGAAATTTGGCAAAAATGAGAAAGGAAGAAATCCCTTACTTGGAAGTGTGATCCCAAAGAATTGGGAGGGTCTTGAGACAAGATTATTGGGATCTTGGAGCACCTTGGGTGGATTCTAGTGAGAGGATTTCAGAGGTTGGATGAACTCTAAAGGCTTTGAGTGAAGAGGAAGTGGGAGCTTGGGTGGGTTTATATATGAAAGGAGAGGGAATTCTTTATTATTTAGGTTTGGGACACCACATATTAAACTAATCAAAACCACAAAACAGACCATGGTTTTTGACCATGTATTTTTCCAAAGTTGAGTGTTGAACAATATATTATAATTCCAATGTACAAACATCTTAAAATAATAGGGTTGCTTATGTGGAGGTGAGTCACACTCTCAATGAAATCAATTTAAAAAGGTAAAAAGTTTTATAAGTCATGGAGGGTCCACTAAGGCTTTGTAAAATAAATAAAACAAACCTAAAATCACATTATTTTAATGTTAAAGCTTATATTGGCTGAGTATAAGTTTTATATTATTTTATTACATCACTATTGGGTTGTATGATGTCATAAAACAAATTATATATTTAAACGGTATTTAATTCTTACTAAAAAATTTGATTGTCTCTGAAAATTATGAAAAATTCACCATTGGATAATTTCGACATCCTCATTCAAAAAATAATATTCATTTATTATAAATAATTTTATAAATAAGTTAATTTTTACTTTTAAAATAAAAACCGACATTTATTGAAAATTAATGGGGTTTGACAAAAAACGACTTTCAAATCTTAATAAAAATTATAATTATATTCATAATAATTATTTAAAAATTTATATTTAATAAAATATATTGAGTGATTATATTTTATTAAAATATTATTTAACTAAAAAATACATTAATTCATAAAAATTGAGTATTGTTTTTTCTTTAAAAACTACCTTCTAAGTAACAATAATAAAAATAATGTAAATTATCTATTAAAAATATACATAATCCTAGTTTTAGGGTCTTGTTTCATATACCCTTATAACACACACATAACACTGAAGGGTAAGGTGTGCGATGGTGATAGACTCTTGGGGTGGCTCAGATAACATCACTCAGGTGTAATCTCTATCAACTTCCATTTCACCCATAGGTGGTTCTGCTCGATCTTAACATGTTGAAGCTCGACTTGTGATTAGTCAAGAGTGAAGACCAATGAAGTCACCTCCTTTACAAGATCTAACAAATTAGCTTCATATGGGAAAATTCTACTTGATGATGCCATCACTTCCTTTATCTGAGTAAATTGGTTTTGTTAAAGCCTTATATTTATACTAATCATGTGATCACTATTTAACAAATATATTAGAAACGGTCAAAAGGCTTAACTATATATTAAAATCCAAAAACATAAAAACAAATAAGTGAATATGTTTTATAACCATTTCAAATAATAAGAAATTTAATTAGATCAAGAGGAATTTACATTAATAAATGTTTAGATCATTATAATCTTCCCCCTTAAGATATTTCTCCCTTAAAATTTACTTTTCCCACACTAAAATAGATGTAGGTAACTCTACTTCATCACTTCCTCTTATTCCAACGTTGCTTCTTCAAACTTTTGGTTTCTCCACAACCACTTGATGAGGGGCATTTTATTATTTCTTAGAACTTTTTCTCTATGATCTAGAATCTTCACTGGTTTCTCCTCGTAAGAAATATCATCTTATAACTTTACTAGCTCTAAAGAGATTACATGTGAAGGGTCTAGTATGTACTTAATATGGATTCATTAAAGACACCATGTATATTGGCCATGGAAGGTGGAAGTGATAGTCGATAGGCCAAAGCCCTGATACAATCAAGAATATCGAAGCTGCCGATGTACCTAGGAATTAATTTCCATTTATTTCCAAACCTCATGACCTTCTTCCATGAAGATATGTGTAGAAATACCATGTCTCCAAGTTTGAACTCATCGTCTCATCGATGGTTATATGCATAACTCTTCTGTCAACTTTGGGATACCTTGATATGCTGCTGAATGGTTTTTACCTTCTCTACTATTTCTTCAACCATTTCAGATCCTAGCAGCTTACTCTTACCAACTTAATCCCAACACACTAGTGTTTTGTACCTTTTACCATACAAGTCTTCATATAGTGACATTAGGATTCTCGAGTGGAAGCTGTTATTTAAGGAGAATTCAACCAGTTGAAGATGTTGGTCCCATCCTCCTTTGAAGTCCATATAACATGATATTAACATATCTTACAGTTTCTAAACAGTGCACTCAAATTGGCTATCATTTTGAGGATGATAGGCCATACTAAAGTTTAGTTCAGTGCTTAGTGCATGTTGGAGACTTTTCCAGAACATCGAGGTGAATCTCATATCATTATTGGATACAATAGATAGTGGTACTCAATTTATCCTTACCACTTCTTGGATGTCAATCTGTCCAAGTTGATCCAATGAGAAGTCCTCTCGAATCACGATAAAGTGAGATGTCTTCGTAAGATGATTTACAATGACCCATATAGCATTGTTTCCTCTAGATGTCCTTGTATGTCCAGTGACCAAGTCCATGGTAATGTTGTCCTACTTCCATGTCGGTATGGGTAGTGGTTACATCATCCCCTTATACTTTTTCTTCTCAACCTTCACTTACGGACATAGTATGCACTTTGATGTATATTCATCAATCTCCCTTTTCATATTGTCCCACTGAAAGTATTCTCAGAGATCTTGATACATCTTTATGCTCCCCAGGTGAATAGAGAAGGTTGAAATATGTGCGTCATTAAGAATATCCTTCTTTATCTTTGGATTGTATGGTACACATAATTGTGACCCAAATATGAAAATTCCATCCTTTTCAACCACAAACTCTGAGGATTTCCCATTTATGATAGCTTCAACCCTTTTTATAATTTCCAAATTCTCTATTTGAACATCCTTTATTTTTTTCATGGGGGATGTTTGAGAAGTCATTTGATAAAGGATTGATGATGTTCCTCCCTTAATGATTCCCATGTCCATCCTCTCTAAATATAAGAAGATTAGATCCTTTTAAATTATCATCATCAATAAAGATGCCAGATCCTTTCTACTTAGAGAATCTTTCACCTTGTTTGCCTTACTGGGATGGTAGTGGATGGAGCAGTCATAATCCTTGATGAGTTCTATCCATCTTCACTGGCGCATATTGAGATCTTTTGTGGGAATATATATTTGAGGATATTGTGATCAGTATATATCACAACTTATCCTCATAGAGATAATGCCGCCAGATTTTCAACGCAAATATCACAACCACCAACTCCAGATCATGTGTGGGATAGGTTTTCTCATGTATTTTCAGTTTCCTTGTGGCGTAGGATATCACATTATCATTATGCATCAATACAAAACCCATGAACTTCTTTAAAGCATAACTAAATACCACATAAAGTTCTCCACTTGTGGGTAGTGTGAGAATAGGCATAGTGATAAGCCTCCTTTTCAACTCCTTGAATCTCTCATCACATTCATCACTCCAAGAAAACTTTACTCCCTTTTGAGATATCTTGGTAAGAGGGTTGGAAAATCATGATAAATTTCTCACAAATCAGCGATAATATCCAACTAACCCCAAGAAGATATAGTTATCCATTATCAATGTTGACCACAACCATCCCTCAATTACAGCTGTCTTGGAGGGATCCATAGATATCCCATTGCTTGTGATGATATGAACCAATAATGAGACCAACTTCAACCAAAACTCACACTTTCTGTACTTTGTGTAGAGCTTATCATTTCCCAAGGTCTCTAGTACAGTGCCTAGATGCTTCTCATGCTCCTATTTCGTTTTGGATTTTATTTGAATATCATCTATAAATACTACCACAAATTTTTCAAGGTTATCTCTAAAGTCTCTATTCATCAAGTCCATGAAGATTTCTGAAGCATTAGTGAGTCCTAAAGGAATTACTATGAATTCCTAGTGCCCGTATCTTGTACAAAAAGTAGTCTTGGGGATATCCTCCTTCACCCTTACTTGGTAATATCCTTACCACAAATCCACCTTGGAAATTTATTATGCTCCATGTAGCTGATCAAACAAATCATCAATTCGTGGCATATGATACTTGTTCTTTATCATGATTTTTTTATCTCATGATAATCAATGAAAAGGCACATTGACCCATCCTTCTTCATGACAAAGAGGAATATCGCACCCTATGGTGAAGCACTTTGGCGTATAAACCCTTTATACAGATTCTCATGTAGTTTTTTTTCAGTTCCTTAACATCCACAACAACCATTCTATACAGAGTCTTGGATATTTGCAACACCCCAAGTATAAGGTTAATTGATAATTCAACATTTCTTCTAGAATGAAGACTAGGAAAATCCTCAAAAAACACTTTATAGAATTGCCTCAAAATAGGCATGTCTTCATGGATGGTAACCTTCTTAGACTCAATCATCTAAGCCAGATACGCATGCTCATAGGGAAATAATAGCCACGTTTGAGATGATGGTTCTATAGAAGATTTATCTTCCTCCTTTAACATGTATAGAATTGGGGTTAAATTATCCATATTGAGAGTTATTTCCCTCTCATGTAAATTTATTTTGGATCTATATAAGGAAAAAAATCTATGTCGAGAATTGCATCAAATTCCACTAGAGGGAGTATGATGAAGTTCTTGGAGAAGTTCTATCCACAAATTATTATAGGGGAGGAGTTATATTAATAGGATTCAATTATTTCCCCATTTTACATACTCACCGACATCTTTACTTCCATGATTGGTATTAGTGATGGAATTGTTATTTTAAACATTCGGGATACAAAAGCATGCCTAGAACCAGAATCAAAAAGTACATTCTCTATTCTTGAATGAATAACTAGTGTACCTGTCACCACTTCATTTTCGAGGTTCACTTTAGTGTTAGTAATGGAAAAATATCTCCCTTTCTACCTTGGAGGTTGTTGGTTGCCTCTGAAAACCCTTGGCTTAGGGAACTGATTTTCAGTGTTCCCTAGTTCTTTGCAGTTGAATCAATAAACAACGTGTTGAGAGTCGAACAGAGCATTCCTCTCCTTTGTCATAGTCGTGGGTTTTTTTTTCAGTAGTTAACAACTAGGTTCCCTTCTCTTCCACACCTAAAGAATTTCCTCGTCCCATTCAGGAAATTTCTGAGGGGCTTCTTTCCACACCATTGGCAAGTGGGGTATTGTATTTTCGTAGCACCATTGGCTTTATCCATCAAAATTCCAGAATTTAATTCCACCATATGATTCTTATCCCCATGATACCCTTGAGATTCTATGATCGCTATTTTGACCTTGAGGGCACATCAAACAATTTCCTTCTAGCTGTCAAAGTAATGGATCGCCAGGGCTTTTCATAGGCTTGGTTTCATCCCACCAAAGAAGTGACAAAACTTGCATTCATGGGTAACAAAAAAGCTAGAGGCATATCTTGAAAGCCCTGTGATGTTTTCCTCATAATATCTGATGTATTCATCATGTTTTTTTGAGTTCAAGAAAGTCCCTTTCCATATTAAGCTAGTGGGTGTGAGGAAAATATTTATCGAAAAACATTTTACAGAAATCCTTCCATTCCAACTCCTCGATCTCCTCCTCAGGCTTCGTATTTTTGACCAATGTCCACCATTGATTGGTTTCACGCTCCATATGCTAATCATCCAGAAGAACCTTCTCTTTTTCGGAACATTGAAGGATGGAGAAGATCTTTTCAATGGAGTTGATCCATTGTTCGACGATTAAGAGATCAGATGATCCATTAAAAGTAGAAGGCCATTGTCTCTTAAAGCTCTCAATAGTGATTTGTTCCTTCTCAAGGGGGTTGAAAACTCCTCTTGACCCATGTTTCTATTCAAAGAATGAGTTAACTGAGAGAGTATCATGACAAAGTTTGTGATTCCTACTCCCATCGGATTGGGCATCCCATTAGAACAGTCATCACATTGGTCTTCACATCAGTTGTTAGCCCGAGTCCTCTTATTACTAGTCGTTGGCTGGAATAATAGGAATGTTTAGGGTAACACATAAATGGTAATTTGAGGTTAAAACTGATGACATATTAATTTCATTTATTTTTCTTAACTTATGAATTTATAGGCATAAATCAATGTTATCCATGATCTGCTTTCTAACATATATTCTTATGGGCATTTTTTTAATTCCCTTAATAATGGTTCTTAATAAGCTTGTGAATTTACCAAATCATATCCCTTGGGAGTGTCACAACCAAGAGTGAATCAAGCCCCATTGTCATGTACCAGGGTATGCCAGGTCAAGACCGAAACTCCTTGTCAGAGTTTTCACTCTTAGGTACATCTGTGCCAGAGCTGCCTCTACCTGATCATATCTAGACAGGGATGTATTTTTTTGATAAAACACATGAAAAATAATCACCAAAATTTAGGGATGTTTTTTATATACTTAGTATTATCTCTAAGGCTTCACTAGGGTTTTTTAGTCCTAATCCCCCAAAAAACTAAACCTTCCTCTGATACCAACTATAACAACCCTGTTTTTTATGACACACTTAAACATGATTTATTACATAAAATATTCACTTGATACAACATAAAAGATTGAAAATTTTATTGTCTTTGGGGATTAGAAACATTACATAATGACTTAAAACATGAAATACAACATCTTTATTGAAAACTTCCTTTACATGACCACTACATTCCCTTGTACTTATCATTGCATGGGATAACCTAAGGACATGCATAAGAAAAGGGTGAGCTATAAAGCCCAGTAAGGGGGTAAACAAGGAATAACATGAAGATTTCAATAATTTTTAAGAAATAGGCATATCAATGGAGAAAAATAGAAACATTAACATAAAGTCATGATATAGCATGATTATCATAACATGGAAATGTGGAAATAACACTTAACATAGTATTAGCATGAGCCGAGGCTCATTGCACATGAAGCATGAGTAAACCCTCATTGAAATTGAATTAGTATTATAAAACCATAATTGCACTTGAATTAGCATGAGTAAACCCTCATTTCACTTGATGTATCATGATACTAATCTTTACCCAATGCATTGGAGTGCTATCAGGGCACGCCATTCTTAATCATTTCATTTCATGCATAAGTGCGCCACATGAATCATATAACATCAAATCATGAAACATAATAATTTATTCCATGATAAAATAATGTGGAATTAATACATGAAACTCTATAATCAATAATTAAATATGCATAAAGTTAAATACCCTTGATAGAGAAATGGGCACGGTATTCACTACACAATGACTTTGGCTTGGAAAATCGCGATGCAATAACGGCTGCATAACAACAAGACATAAGAATTAATAAAAATGGTTGATGAGAGATAAAGGGGTGTATCATCATATTTAAATGAAATGAACAGTAAGGGGGTCATATAGATACATGTCCCAACATATGTAATGGAATTTTGGATTCATAATACAAAGGGATTTATTGAATGTAAATAAGGAGAGAGAAATTCCTAATGGAATTTCGGCATGGTAACAGGTGTACATGGGAGAGATTAATGAGAGATAAAGGGCTCTCTCAACATTATAACATAAAGAGGGAAGTATGGGGGTGGTGCGAAATCATACCCAAACATTTTTAATTGAAAATAAAAGGGCATAACAACATAATTAAATTTGGATGAAAATAAGAAAGGAAGAAATCCCTTACTTGGAAGTGTGATCCGAAGGGCTTGGGAGGGGGTTGAGAGAGGATTTTTGGGAGCTTGGGACACCTTGTTAGGATTATAGAGAGTGGAGAAAAGATGTTGGACTAACTCCAAAGTCTTTGAGTGAAGAGGAAGTCGGAGCTTTTGTGAGTTTGTATAGGAAGGGAGAGGGAATTATTTATTATTTAGGTTTGGGACACCACACGTTAAACAAATAAAAACCACAAACAAGCCCATGGTTTTTACCCATGGTTTTTTCCAAAGTGGAGTGGAAAAAATATTTTATTTTTACAATGGCCTAAATTCTTAAAATACTAGGGTTGCTTATGTGGAGGTGAGTCACACTCTCAAGGAAATCAATTTAAAAAGCTAAAATGTTTTATAAGTCTTGGAGTGTCCATTAAGGATTTGTAAAATAAATCAAAAAAACCTAAAGTCACAATATTTTAATAGAAAAACATATATTGGATGAATATATGTTTTATAGTGTTTTAATATATCACTATTAAGTCTTTTGGATGTCATAAAACACATTCTATATTTAAAGAGTATTTAATTTTTTCCAAAACTTTCGAGTGTCTCAGAAAAAATGAAAAATTCCCCATTTGATAATTTTGATGTCCTGATTTTAAAAATAATATTAATTTTATCTAAATAATCTTATAAATATTTTAATTTTTACTTTTAAAATAAAAATTAACATTTATCGAAAATTCATGGGTTTTGAAAAAAACAGCTTTCAAACCATAATAAAAACCACAATTTTATTCATAATAATTATATGATAATTTATTTTTAATAAAAGTAATTTAATGACAATATTTTATTAAAATATTATTTAATTCAAAAATCCATTAATTCATCAAAATTGAATACTATTTTTATCTTTAAAAACTATTTACCAAGTAAAATTAATAAAAAAATATATATTCTCTATAAAAAAAATAATGTACATAATCATAATGCTAGGGTAATGTTACATATATCCTTATAAAAACTAGATAATACTTAAGGGTAAGGTGTGCAATGGTGACAGACTCTTGGGGTGGCGCAGATAACATCACTCAGGTGGTTTTCTCTATCAGCTTCCACTTATCCCATAGGTGGTTCCGCTCGAGCTTAACGTGTTGAAGGTTGGCTTGGGCTTGGTCAATAGAGAATCCAAATGAAGTCACCTCATTTCCATGATCTGACAAATGGGTTTCATATGGGGCAATTCTACTGGATGAGGCCATCACTTTATTTTTTTGAGTAAATGGGATTTGTTAAAGCCCTATATTTATACTAATCATGTGATCACTGTTTAATGACTATATTAGCAACAATCACAATTCATAATGGTATTTTAAAATCTAAAACCATAGAACCAAAGAAGTGATTATGTTATAAAACCATTTTATATAAGAAGAAATTTAATTATATTAATAGGAATTTCCATTAATAAAAGTTTGTGTCGTTACAATTTGTATGATTTTCTAATAATTTTAATGATAAAGTGTGCCTTAATTTGTACTATTTTAAATCTAGGTCATTTTTTGAAAAATATAATCCTTTCAATATTTTCTAGAAAATGATGATTTTATTAGCTAAATAGGTCAATTGTTCTTGATTTAATTTCCATTTAGTTTTCTAATAACAATATGTTATTATTTTTAGTAAATTATCATTGAAATTTTTTTCAGAAAATTTTAAAATGTTTTTGGTGATTGGTATTAATTATTTAAAAACTATAAGTTTTTTTATTAAAAAACATTTATTAGAATCATATATTATGTTTTAATTTCAATTCAATATTTTTTTATTATTGTGAAGTTTTATTATTTAATTTGGATTAATAATTTTCTCTAAAGTGGTATGCTATTTTTATAGGGAATGACAAACATAAAGGTCATTTGAAGGTTGTGTAATGGTCATGCGAAGACTATTTAAAGGTTAGTGATAAATACCTATATAAAGGTCCTTTTGGACCCATGTTAGGGTATATACAGACATATCAATGGATACAGATGAAAAAAACCATTCTTCTTAAAGGATAAGGGTAAACCACACTTCACTAAGTACTATGTCAAAGTACCACTAAGGATGTGAGGGAAATGTAAAGGTAATTTTGTAGCTGGGATATATGTCAAGGTACTTCTGTCACAATTTTAGTGAACCTACCATGCTTTATTATGCTACACAATGGTAAGCATGTACTTCTCAGAAGCTATGTAAGGTTATTAAATTAGTGTTTCATCACGGTACCACCACATCCTATAATCTATGTAAGGGTTTTTTTTACATCACAAAAGCTACATTAAGGTATATATATGTCTATGAACGTGCATAATTTTAATATTAAATATTCAAGAAAGCATGTGGAGGCTATGATATTTAGGTATGAGATTCTGATCAAGTTATAACAAATGTGTAGATAAGCAATGACCAACAACACAATGAGTTCAGTGATTCCAGGTCAGTGGTACATACTATGAGATACTAAATAAGGATTTGAAGCATTGCATTCAAATGGATGAGAACTTAGAAATCAAGGGGTAGTATTCGTTTATTGAAAAATTTACTGAGCACGAATGAGGTGATTTGGTAGTATCTTGAGAGGTAAATATGTATCATCAACAGAGAATATTCATTTTACTCCATCAGGTTTTCTAATTATTCTTGTAATTTAATTATTTTACATTGTTATTTCAAGAATTAATATTGGCTAAAAAATATTAGGGGAAATAAAAATGATTTGTATTACATTATTTTACTTTATTCTGTTCATTTCTATATTTGGTTATTGGGGTTTCTTTTTCTCTTACAATATTCAAATTCCAAACCATTAAGAACCAAAAAACATTGGCATTTATTATAATTTCAAAATTGTTAACAATTTATATTCAATGATATTATAAAAAAGTTATTTTATCCATGGGATTAGAAAACCAATTTCGAATTAATATTGGAACTTTGTGCAAATAACATCACTATTTTACTTACTATGTGTACTAAGCAGTGTATAAGTAGTTGATCATACCACTTGAGGGAAATAAATCTAGATATTTGTGTATGATGTTATTTTTAGAAGTTGTTCTCTATATTAACCTTTTAGTTTGAGGAAAGAAACATCAATTTAAAGATATGAAATTGAACTTTACCCTAAATATCTTTTATTTAGTCTATACATTTTTTTTACTTGGGTTTCCTCTTTATCTACTATATTTTCACCATTTCACCACTTTATCATCTCAACCTACATGTCACATATTCACCATTTTTTCTGGGTTTTATGATTTGTGTTTTATTAAGTTTTTGTTTATTTTTCTTGGATTACAGAAAATGTTATGCCTTCCCCATGGATATTATCATTCTTATAACTATATTGGTGCTAATAGGTAATGTATAATTCTATTTATTTAGTGATAAACTATTAAATTTTTGTGCTGATGTTATGGAGGGATTCATTCCACAAAAAAATATTAAATATTTAAGAAAAAAATAATATAATTAAAAACTATATACTTTGAAATTTACTTTAAATTTTTTCATTCACACTACATCTTGATGAAATTATAGAGATAACATATTTCCAGAAATTCATAGATACCACAAAGATTTAAGTAAAAAAACTATAATGGAAGAGATGAGATAAAGAGAGTTTTTATGGGGAATGTGAAAAACTTTTAACTTGATATCATTTAATATAACATTAAAAGGCACAAGGTATGGAAAAAACCCATATTCAATTAAACTAATATAGAGGGACCAATATTATGAACTCAAACAATCATATAGGTCCTTTATATAAACTTTTAACATATTATCTAATAAGAAATATCAATCACTAGTTAGAAACATCTTGATATATTGTAACATCATGGGCTTGATGAATGGTATTAGAATGAAAGTCTTCCATTTTTTTCTAAAGGGGAATTCTAGGAACTAGTTTTTATCTCTTTATGAGAACATATTTGAAACTTTAAAACATATATATGAATCGTTTATAAAGGAACATTACCCATTTTTTTCTAAGATATAATTTAGAAATAAAATTACCAACTTTTAATAAGTGCATATTGAGGCATTCTATGAGGTTTGAGATCTATTTAGGGACTAGATTAGGTAATTCATCCACCACTAACTCTATACTCACCTTATTATATATTCCTTTTATAAATGTATGTAACCTTCAGTATAGAATTTATTTCACCAATCTAATGAAGGTAATTTCAATGGAAAAATAGATAAATATATTAGATAAATGTATATCACTCTGGCCATAAATTCATATAATAAATATTATGTGAGAATAATATTGAATAAGAGTGAGTTAAATATTGGTTTAGGGATGGAAGTTAATTCATATCCTGCACAATTTATAGAACAAATGCACTCCTTTATAAATCAAAATTCTATACTTTTTTTTTATCAAAATTAGAATTTAAATTCAAAACCAATCACTTACATAGAAATTATTTCAATGAATAATGTTTTGTCACTATATAGGCTTCCTTCTAAAATTCAAAATTATCTCCCAACCCTTTGATGTTTAAAATGTTACTAGGTATTGTCCTAGAATGTAGGATAAGGATTCCCCTTATTCTAATAACTATAATCAAGTCTATAAGAATAACCCTACCCTATCATGGAGAGTGTAAGTAGTGTTTAGAAAAAAAATTGAACCTAGATTCCCACTACAACCTAGGGAATAGTTTTAAAACTAACAAAGGGATGAGTTTTCCAATTCCCAATAGAAGTTAAAGGGGAAATTCTTTCTAGAATGGATCAAATGTTAATTATAATGTATTATCAGTATGAAACAAAAATAAGACTCATTTTGATTCAAAAAATTACTGATTTGATTTATTAAAAACTAAATCAAATGCTCATATGTGTAATATTGAGTTCAAAATGGTACAGTTATATAGGTAAATAAATAACAGGGATAAAGGGAAGTTACATAGTATAATAAAATTTAACTATAAAGAAAATTCCATGTGTTTTACCACCTGGAGTGTTTTAAAAATTTATTATGAATTTTTAAATGATTTTACGATATTCAAACATAAAATTCTACAATAATATTAATGCAATAATCTGGGTAAATATAATTTTGAAAATCTAGATAATGATGAAGAAAATGATATAAATCCTGATGTTCCAAAAAAAAAGATGAAAAGGACTTTAATGTTAATAAAAATAAATGGAAAATTAATAATAAATAAGAACGTGATTGAAATACCACTGTTTTGAAAAATGAGGCCACAATTATCAGTTTCCCTCAAAGAGTGAATAAACAAATATAGACCTAAACTAATCAAATTACCTGAGTTATTCAAGAATAACCAAATTAATATTCCTTTTCACAAAGTTTTTTTAGATCCCACCATACTTTAAATCATTTAATAAAATTGTTTCAAATAATAAAACATTGGAAGTGTTTCCACCTAAAACCCAATAATGGAGCAGAATACAATTTTTTAGAATAGCATACCAAAAAAACCAAAATATACATTTAGTTTTTTCTTAAAATTAACTTTATAAAATAATATCTAGCTAAAATTCATTTTTTAATTAGGTATTAACATTAATTTAATATCTTATGAGAGCTTTAACCCACCAACATGGTCTTTCAGTTGACGGACCGATCAATAACTCACCATATTGGAAGCGTCGATGATTTTCATGTAGGATTTGTGAGGTTATTATTCTGGATGACTTCCTAATTTTAGACATGGAGTATGATAAATATGTTTGTATTATTTTAGGAATATATTTTATATCTACAAAATAAATATTCATTAAATTTTTTAAATGGAAATTGATATCAAATTTGGGTGATCAAAAGGAAAATTTTAATGACTTTAAAAATGAAAAATAAATAACACCAGAAAAGAACCATTCAAGGTATGAGCTATTTGACTTTTAAGATTATTTTGATGAAAAATAGGGAGAATTTTTAATATTGATTAAAAAGATTAATTAAAGACACTCCATGATATAAACTTACAGGATAATTATCTATAGTAAAGGGCTAGATCCATTTGATTCTTATACAGATGAGTTTTTTTTGGAATATCATGATAAATTATCAATGGAAATCATAATAAATCCAGGCCTAGAATTTTAATTTTAGGAGCTTTCTAATTTGGACACTAGTGAAGATAATTATTTCTTCAGCTACCATAAATTATTTACAAAACACATCAAAGACCTTGGAAAAAATTGTTCTAAGAATATACCTTCTGGCCAAGAAACACCACATATTGAGCTTAAACGAATCATAGATCACATGAAATACAATTTTCTCGGAAACAAATCTTTACTTCTAGTCATCAAATCCCCTGTATTAAAAAAATAAGAAAACTTTATTTGGGGTGTGTTAAAGAGATATAAAACTTCCATTAGTTGGTTTATTATATATATCAAAGGGATTATGCATTTAGTTTAAATAAATATGATCCGAATGAAATTTGATCATATTCCATGTTTTGAGGTACAGAGGAGGATCAATCCCATTAAAAAGACATTTTGAGTGAAGAATTAAAAACATTTCAGAATTTGGGGACCATTTATCCCATTTATAAAATACCTTAGGTCATTGTAGTCCATGTGGTATATAAAAAAGGATGTGTCACTATAATAACAAGTGAAAAGGATGAGAAAAATTAGGTTAGGAAAGTGAAGAAATGGAGAGTCAATATTGAATTTTGGATACTCTACTAACCCACTATAAAATTCCATTCACCCACAACTTTGCTGAACCAAATTATTGAGAGGCTAGATGTGAATGAACATTTCTATTTTCAAGATTATTTTTATGGTTATAAATTATTCCCATATCCCCTAAGGATCAAAATAAAACTACATTCACATACCCCTTTAAGAAATATTCTTTATAAAGAATGTTATTTAATTTTTTTGGTGCATTAGAAACCTTTCCAATATGTATGATGGGTATATTCTCAGATTTCCCCTAAAGTATTATTAATATTTTCATGGATGAATTTCCAATTAGTGTAAGGGTTCTTGAAAACCGTTTGGAGAACCTAGGATTAATATTAAAAATAAGTTAAGAGACTAACTTGGTTCATAATTAAAAAAAATAAAAGTTCATGGTCACTGAATGAATAATGGTTGGTTATAAAGTTTCAATGTGGGGAATAGAGCTTTCCAATTCTAAGATAGATTAGATTCAAAATATGACCCTTAATAAAATGTTAATGGGGTAAGACTTTTCAAGGACATTATTAATTATACCAAAGATTTATTAATGTTTTTATAAGGAACACTAGACACATTTTCTCTCTACTTATCAAAGATGTATCATTTTTAATGAAAAATGTTTGGATTATTTAAATCTACAGAAGGAGAAACTTACCTCATACCCAGTTATCATTGTCCTTGACTGGATGTATCCCTACGAGTTATTTTGTGATGCTAGTGACTTTTTCATTGGGGCTGCTTTGGGGAAAAGGAAATATAAAATGTTACATATAGTGTATTATTCTATTAGTACAATAAATAATTCTCAAATAAATTACACCATCATAGAGAAAGAATTGTTGGCTATAGTTTTATCCCTATATAAATTTAGAAAATTTTTAATTGGATCCAAAGTAATATTTTTTCATACTATGCTGCCCTAAAACACCTACATCCAATGAAATATATAATACCAAGGTTGATTAAGTGGATAATTTTGTTAAAATAAATTTATTTAGAAATTATAGATAAACAAGGAGCTAAAAATGCAGTGGTCGACCCCTTTTCTAGGATACCCAATTCCTAAATTGATGGCTCAAAAAAGATTAAATCTCTTTCCATGATTAAAAATGTCGTTTAGTTTTAGTTAGTAAAATTTATCACATAAAATATTTTTCTAACTTCTTTTCTATATGTGTGATGCCTTAATATATCACAAAAAAATTGAAGAAAACAAAAATTCTGATCTTAATCACTATTTTTGGGTTGAACCCCCTTTTTTAGAAGTTTTGCTGATGGAATAATGAAAATTTTTTATCCCTAAGGAAGAGATGTTTTTTATTCTCGAATTATTCTAATTTTCTTCATGAATAATACAACATAAGGGATAAATAATGGGCTAAAATTTCTTAAATCTAGATTCTATTAGCCTTAACTTCTCAAAGATGCTTGGAGTTTGGTAATCAGTTGTGAAAAATACCCAAGGCTAGGAAATGTATGTAGAAAATAAGAGCTACCTCTAAAATGAAATCTTTAAGTCAAGATTTGTGATATGTGGAGGGTGTATTTTATATTATATTTACTATATTATCATGAAAATGAATTCATATTAGTGAAATTTGACTATGTTTTCAAATGGATTGTGGATGTGGTACTACCCAACATCAATGCAAATAATGCTATGAATTTCATTAAAAAGAAAACCTTTTATACATTTGGGGTATGGGAAGCCTTGATCATTGATAATTGAATTCAATTCAAGAGATTTAAATTCAATTATTTCATGGAAGTGTATGGTTTTGTACCTAAAAAAAGAACCACTTACCGTCCATAATCTAGTGGGAAAGATGAAAAATCTGACATAGAACTTTAAAAAATATTTGAGAAAGCAGTTTATGTCCTAAGGAAGGATTGATATTTAATATAAAATGGGGACTTTTGGTCTTATATAACTTACTTTATAACTCCCATAGTAATATCTCATTATAGGTTGCTATTTGAGAAATAATTTAACTTACCCATTGAACTTCAATAGAAGTCTTATTGGGTTGTTAAATAATTAAACATTGACATCAAATCTAATAGAGGGTTAATGTTTTTGTAGAGGAGTGAGATAGAGGAGACTAAAATGGTATACTATGAAAATTATAGGTTATAAAACAAAATACCCAATGTTTTTTAGGAATCAATCTTTCAAAATAGTGATGTTAAGGCCAGTTATAGGGTTTTTCTAATATTTATTTGTTTAACTTTTCAAGTTATATAACTAGGAAACCAGAGGACTATTCTCAAGGAAAAGGGTAGGTGTTCTCAGATGATCCTTATTTGATATGGATTTTACATCAGGTTAGTTGTTTTTAAATTCAATATATTTTTTACCACATTTATTTTTTATTTAAATCATTTATGCTACTAGATAGATGGATTTAAATTGTTCATGTGTGTTTTATTTTTGGTGAAATTATTCCACTCCTTGAAACTATGTGGGGGGGGGGGGGGTCCCAACTATAAAACTTTATTTATGTTAAAATATATTATAAAATACGATCACATTTTATAATCATAGTAAAAACATTAAACATTCTAATATATATAAAAAATACTTATCTACTACACTTAAGGAAAAAGTATATGAAATTTTAAATATATTTTATTAATATACTTTGAATTTGTGGAAATCTTTTTATTTTTAAATTCTTTATGACACTTAAACATAAATTTTGGATCTATAAATTGAAAAATTCATTCAATTGATTTTTTAATTATTTTCCCTTCTTTGAGTTCAATATTGGCGACAATGTTGAGTTTTAAGTGTAGGGGAGGGGTTATTAATTGGGATAAACATTGTTTCAATATATTAATCATCAAAAATATATATAAGGATTTTAAAATTTTATTATATTTTAATAATTTATTCTCATCTCAAATGGATATAAATTTTTCTTGTATTTGAGTATTCTTTAGATAGATTTAGTGATTAAGTATTTTTAATCTCCCATTGATTTAATATTGTTTCATAATTTTTGTTACTCTCTTAAAAATTATTTATTTTGGTCAAAAAATTAAAGTAACATTAACAAACATAAATGGTTTTTAAATTTTTTATTATATTTTAAACTGATAAGATTTGTATTTAAATCAAGCACCTAATTATTGTTATATTTTTATTATTTAAGCTAAAACCAGTGGATGTGTTAATCTTTCTTCCTTTTAATTATTCAACTCAGTCATCAACCAGTTGTGACTAATTATTATTTGTGAGAATTATGTGAGTCATTTAACCTTTGAGAAAAAGGAATATTGTAATATCACTTAAATTTATAGTGATGTTTATTTAAATAATTTTTATATTGTCAAATTCAATGATTTTTATAAATATAGAAGCTAATTTTTGGCCCAAATCGTCTCTTTTTTAGAAGAAAAATAATACATTTCTTACTAGAAAGAGTTCATAGGGGATTTTTTTTAAAATCATTTGTTGGAAATACAAATATTTCAATCTTGAGATTAATTTTCTTTCACTAAAATTTATCAATTGATTTCTTTGTGATAGTAAAAACATTATACATTGGTGAATTTGATGTGGACTCATTTTTATACACACCATTTTTGGGAGATTTTAATTTTTTTAAGGATAAAATGTAATTTAATTCCTAATATTTTGAATCTAGATAGTTGGGAAAAAATGTAATTCTTTTGGTATTTCCATTCAAATGCATATATTTGTTCCACATTGATCAATTGTTCTTGATTTGATGTCCATTTGGTTTTAGAACAAATATATTTGATTTTTTGGTGAATTATCATGGAATTTTTTTGGAGATGTTTCTAAGGTTTTGGTTCATGGAATTAATTCTTTTAAAACTCCATGTTTTCATATTAAACATAATTTGTTTTGAATAATTATTTATTACATATTTTAAATTTTGGAATTTTGTCTTTTTTTGAAGTTGTATTGTTGGTTTTGGATTGTTATTTTTTTCACAAATTATTGTCTTATATTTGGGGGAAATGACCTATCTAAAGATAATGTAAAGGTGATACAAAGGCCTTGTGATGGTATTGTAAAGTTTATCTTTTAATACCTATTTAAAGGTCACTTTAGACCGATGTAAGGGTACCTCCAGGCTTCTAAAGGCTCAAAAATGGTAAAACCTACTTTACCAAGCATTATGTCAAGTACCACCAGGGATATAAGGGTTATGTAAAGCTCATTAAGTTTCCAGGATCTATGTTAATATAGCTTAGCCTCCACATCAGGGTGACTCTCACACTTCTTGTGGATATTTAATGGAAAAATGCACTTTTCAAAAGACATATAAATGTAGTTAATTAGAAATAACTCAACGTAACATTGTAACATCAACATTCCTTATGAGTTATTCGTGCTTTGTAAAAGCTACATCAAGGTTTATTTGAGGATGGGAACTCATGTAGGGGTAACATAAAATGTTCATATGGGTTGTGTGAGGATCCTTAATTATAAAGTAAAACTTACATCAAATCAAGGGATAGACTTAGTTGAACTCAAGGACAAGTAATCAATTTTTTTGGAGAAATCTGTGAAATATGACCAGGAATGCATGTGGATGTTATGATATTCACAGAGCAACTATTGATCTAGTTACAACAAAATTTAATCTAAATAGTAACTAATGACATGTAAATTTTAGGGATTTGTGTTCTATGGTGTAGACTGTGTAGTGAAGAATAGGGAGTTAGTATGATTCTTAAAAAAGGACTAAAACCTAGTCATTTGGGGGAAATTTACATTCTCAACCAAAGTAGTGGGCATGAATGATGTGATTAGGCAGTAGCTTAAGATGGAATTGGACATCCTTAATAGAGAATATTCCTTTCCCTCTCTTCCTAGGTTCTTATTCTTTTTGTAATTTAATTAATTTAATTTCTTAATTCAATAACAATACTCAGATAAAAGGTTATTAGGTGAAATAAAATTTGAAATATGTTTCATTCTATTACTTTGTTTTGTTAATTTTAGAACTATACTTTTCTACATTATTTTCACTTACAATATTTAAATTAAAAACCAATAAGATCCAATAACTATTAGCCTCAATTTCAATTTTCAAACCATTAATAATTTATCTTTAATAATAAACTATTTTTTTGAATCAAGAGAGTAGTACACTGAAATCAAATAAAAATTTCATCTGGCGTAGTGGCTGCATGCAGTCGTGGTGGGGGTGGAGATGATAATGGTGTCAATTTGGCTTCGATGGTGCACTATGCGTGATGGTCTAGCTATGGTGGTCATCAGCAGTAGTAGGGAGTTTGGCTATTTTTGATTCTTCCTAGGGTTTATGCTCCTCATACGTAGGCCTTCAAGAATTTTTCTATTGTTATTCGGGCTTTAAGGCCTTTAAGATAGATTGAATTTTTTTGTTGTTTGGTTTGGGTTCTATTCCATGTAATGGGTTCCCTCCTAGTCAACGAGCTTTCCTTTTTTATTTTAATTATTTAGGGGGTTGACCACGAACTATTTCTATAAAACCTTATTCCTTCTATATCATTACAATCTTTCCTAAAACTATGTTTGTGTCAGTATGTAATAAATAATTTGTTGGTTTTAATGAAAAGGTAACAATAAGAACCAATTTTGAACATGAACTACTTCTCTATTGGATTGTCTCCAAAATATGAAGACATCCCATTCTATAACAACATATTATGAGCCATATCTAATAATATAATTTTTTATATTAAAAAAATTATGATGTATATGATTAACTTAGATCATTATTAATATCATGCTTCTCAATATAAGAATAAAATCCTTCAATTGTATATTTAGAACCATTTTCTATCCGAATATTCTTTAAAAAGAAACCACAATCCTCCTCCACACTTATTCTATAATTTTTGAACATTTTATTAACCTATGAAGTATACCTTAAAATAGGATAAAACTAATTCAATTTAATTAATAAAATAAAGAAAATAATTATGCCTGTTAGTTGATTTCTTCCACATAGTCCAAAAAATGTAAAGTGGATAAGCACCAAAGGATGAATAAAATTGAATCTCTAACCTCTCATGTAAATAATTTAATATAAATAATTTTTGAAATATTGAGAACATATAATTATGTTTTTAAAATTAGGAGCATGAAAAATATTATTTCCTATCACAATCTCTATCTAATTATTTTTTCCCTTGTCCACTATCCTATTTTCAAAATACATCCACCTTTAAAGTTCTTCCACAAAATCTATCATTTTAAAAGATCAATTATTTTACTTCAACACATATCTGATACATGTTAAGAAAAATATGTTTCATTGCTTGAAGAAAATAAAATATTATTGTATTTTAATTGATCTTTTACAATCAAAGCCGATTTAACACTTTTGATTTTGAGTGAACCATAATTTTAATGGTTTTTAGGCCTTAGTTTCACTTTTTTAAAATATACTATGAATTTTAAATCCCTTGTAATATTAGAGGAACATACTATTTCTATAATCAATGGATTGTCCACATTTCATGCTTTTAGTGCATCTTAAATAACCCAATATTTCTCCTTAAATTTAATTTTAATATTTTGTGTCTTTTGAGTTTTATAATTTATAATTTAATATGATGGTATAAGGATTATACATTTATTAACACAACTAATTGGCTGGTCACATATTCTATAGAATTTCTCCAGCACTGAAAACTTTTTTTTTTATAATTTTTATCCAGAATGTTCTATCTATTTCTAAATATTCCACTTTTATGAGGGATAAATCCCCCTAAAACCATTATTCCAAATCCTACTAATAATTATATGACTTTTTTAATTAAACCAAAACATATTTTTAATATAAATTATTTCTACATAAAACCAATATAATCTATAGGAATTATACTTCCCTTTTTAAACAACATGTTGTTCAGAATTTGACACATGTATTCCTTACTTCATTGAGTCACCAATATGAGATTATTTTTTAAAACAAAAATTATTTTCAACTCTATATATAATTTTCCTTATATTATGATTTTTCTCATCATTACTCTAGTCACCATATATATAAGTTTCTAACATCAAGTTAGTGTTCTAAGAATTGCTACATTTTTGAGGGCCACAAGATTTAAAAACATGGTCATATTGATAAGATTATTCTACTCAGACACACCACCAAAATTTTTATACTTATTTTCTCTTTTTAAGGGTTTTTTTTGTGTTATAGTGGGTCACTCTCCTTTAAACATTCTATATCTTCTGAAATAGAATTTTGAACAATTGATTTAAATTTGATCAATTCCACTTCAATTTTAACCAATTTTAGTTGAGTAGTATCAAAATCATTCTTATTACCCTTAAACATTTTTTACTAATTGACATTATAATATTTTATCATCATTATGAATATTTATTATATTATAAATATAAATTAGATATTTTGTTTTTTTTTGTAAATACAAATTCGTTTTTATTGGAAGAAAAAGTAATCTCATTCAATCATCCGATCTCTATTTAAAATTTTATGATCATTGAGAGATGATATTTCAATTCTATATTAAGCATAAAATATAACTAAATATCTTAATTTTAACTTTAAAAACTATTTCATTCATCTCTAGTTTTATTTTTATTACCCACATTAGTATTGAGTAGTTTTTCACAAACATCATCACTTTGTGTCTCAACTTCTTAATCTTCTTTACATTCAATTTATTCATACTTAGATAAGAATTTTTTCTTTATTTTGAGATATTTCTATCATTCCCTTTATAATTAATATTTTTACTCAATAAATTTACTCTTTAAGGATCCTCAAATGCCTTCTCTTTTCTTGTCAATTACTTATTAAATATTTTATCTTGGGGTGTTTTCTATAAAATTACCAATATCTCTACACGTGTATCATTTTAATGATATATTTACTTTGAATTTTCCATTACATATTATTATATTTATATTGATAGTAAGAATCATTTTATTAAAATTATTATCCATAATTGAATTTCAATATTAACTATTATATTCTTCTTTAGTATATATTTTATTTAGCTTCTCAGGTTTTGAGATTTTAATGGAAATATAATTTTCTTCATTTCACTTTTTTATTGAAAAAATTATCTATTATCATATCATAAGATATTAAAATGTTTTGTAAGTCATGAAGAGAAATAGGACCTGTATATTTTTCTTCCAATTTAGAAATGTTTTCATCAATATTTTTTGGTTGGATGTGAAATATTTTTTCGAAAAATCTATAGTCAACAAGGTTATCACTAAATCCTTTATACATGATCACATTCTCATTCAACCTTATGAATAGGGTGTCTAAAATTTTATTTTCATTAATTTTTGGGACTTCATTATTTAATATCTAAATCCATACCTTTTCTCACATGAATTTGGTATTGAATTCATAAATTATATCCAATATATCCCAAATTCCTTTTTTACATTTTTATTTGTTTGAATTTCATAAATTAATTCTCTAAAAGTTATGATAATATAGAATTCTGAGAATGGAAACCATTTTTTAGATTCTTATTAACTTCCACTTTCATTAAAGAACCTTTAGCGTGGGGTATAGATCCATAAGTTTCAAATTCCTTGATATCAAAACTGATATATACTAGATAAAGAAACATTATATCCTTCCATATATGATATCCCTTCCTAATAAATGTTTCAATCCCATAATTGATCACTGAATTCAAATTATCCATTATTGATAAACTAAATAAATGACTATAGAATCAACTAGATAGATAATTCAAATCTATGAAATTTAAATTATTTATCACAAATAAAGGTTTCATATATAAAGATAATATCATACTTTTTTTGAACTAGTGATTAGAAATGTTTTATTGGATCTACCATTGGACATTCAAAGGAGAAAATTAATTATGATGGAAAGGATATGTGAAGTGTCTTTCCATGCAATGTAGGTGATGAACTTTTTTCCCCATTATGCCTCACTAGAGAGATTCAATGGTATATATATATATATATATATAATTATTTGAGAGATAATAATCATTTTAAATACTTGAACTAAATATAGAAATATTGTCTATAATAGTTGAAAAGTGATTTTAGAAGAATCCAACTGGTAGGCACATTGAACTGTCTCTTTTGATGGAAGGAAATACTAGTTGATGGAGAATAATCCATCCTTTAGTGATTTAGAAATAAGGATACTGATTATAATGATTTATATAATATGTTTTTAGGGTTATAAATAAAAAATAAAGTTTGTAGTATTTTGGCTGATGTGATATTAAAATACTCTATTCAGGATATTTAATATATAGAAAACATCCTTATAAGAATTTTAAATTTGGTTGGAATTATTTTAATATTTCCTAAAAATAGTAGGATATATTCTAAAGCATTTGAAATTTATTTTTAATGGATATATATTTTTTGAAATATTCCTAGTGAAATTTGAAATGTATTTTGGAATATTGATTAGATCATATGTCTTTAGGATGAATCATATGACTTTGGTGTTTTCTTTTATAGTATAAAATCTATACTATAAGACATAAAATGTATGAATTTAGATGGATTATAAGACTTTATCAAGTGATTTTTATGCCCACCATATGACTTTGAGGATATCATAATACATTGAGGGTGAAACATCATAATTTCATCTTCGACATGTATGAATTTAAAAATAAAGGCTTCATATTGCTTTACAAGTCAAAAAAATAGATAATATGTGAATAAAATTAATTTATAAGTCATATGAAATAGATTACTTGAGTCCATATCAATTTATCGGCAGAGAGTATGAATTTAATTCATTTTTATGGCTTCATGTCAGACTATGTGACTTTAGTGTATGACTATGATAAGCCAAGTGATACTTCCTGCATTTGTATCACAGAAACTGAAATGATTCAAAGACTTATAAAATAAAGGGTGTATGAATTTGAGACCTAATATGAATTCAACGTTATATGAAATAGGTTTTTTCACCATATTATTTATTAATCCGATAGTATTACTTCATTCCAAGCATATTACTTTAGAGTCATATAAAATTTTAGTAATTTCTAGAATTTAAATTCTAATGAAGAAGGCTACATGTATTGATGCAAGAGTTATTATATCATCTTAAAAACATCATGGATTTATAAGAAACTATAATAAGTGACTGGGATGAGGAAATTTGAATGAATAGAATTTGAGGATATCATAGTTGTCTAAATCTATGTTTCTCAAAAAATAAAAATAAATTCTTGAATTTTCAAGCATAATGAAGATGAATTTATATCGATTCTTGATCTATTCCATAGTTTTTAAACACTCATTATTAAATCATGAGAAGATGATTATTTAGATGAGGTGAAATATAATTTATACAAGTCTAAATTTTATGTCTATATAGTTTTTACTAGAATCTATTACATAGTAAATTTAAAATATATATTCCTCAATAACTATTGTAAGTTGATTTTTAGGAAGAAGTTAAATTCTAAAATATATATAGCACATCCAAATACTTATTCATATAAAAATGAAGAAAAATATCTGAAGTAATTTTTTTTGGAAATCATCATGGAAATCTATTCCACATGTGAATCATTAAATTATTGGAATGTGGAATATAATGGGGAAACCAAAAATGTGTGTTTAATAATGGTATTTTTTTATGGTAGTGGGAAAATATTCATGATATTTACTTTTTGGATATTAAAAATGAAATAATACATTTGGTTCAACTTCTAATTCAATATAAGATGATAATATTGATGAAGAAGGAATAAAAAATTCATTATATACTATAAAAAATGATGAATAGAGGTAAGAAATTGATAGAGAATAAGATCCTTTTAATGTTGATGATAGTGAGAATATTATTAAACTAAAGCTCTAAAGGAATTAGTTAATTGGTGATAGTTTGACAAGTGATGTAGATATATTACATATTGTTTTAAAAGAAAAAAAATAAGTAGAAGTTCTGATTTAGGTGATTAGTACTGCTAGAGAGATATAGTTGAGGAAAAATATAAAAGAAGATGGATGAGTTTCTAAACCCAAGGTTTAGTGAGTTGGGATAAATCTGTATACTCAAGGTTTCAATGTTGACAATTAAATTTTTTTGTAGGCTAGTAATAAGTTTCAAGTGGAATTTTGAATATCTATATTGATTTATAGAAACCATGGTACATGTACTCATTTCTAAAGATTTAATAGTTGCTAATAATTCAGAAGTGGGGAAGAAGGTATATTCTTTGTATATAGAAACATCTTGTGTATTAGTGCTATATAAAATCAAAAGGAATAACTTTTATGAATAATTTATCATATTCAAATATAAAATATGTTTTGGGATGAAATAATTGGTTTACATTTTTAATATTGTAAACCCAAACCAATATAATATAGTGTGACTAGGTTAGGAAAAAATAACCCCCAAATAAACTTTTATTGATAATAAAATGTTATCATAAAATCCATGACTTTTATATTATAAGAATAATAAGGAATATAATTCTTGAGATGGGATGAAATTTATAAAAACACCTATTCAATTTACTACATTATATGAATTTCATTTTAGTTTATACAAGGTAAAATTAAACACAAATCCATGTGATTTAACCCACATAAAAGTATCATGTCCAAATGATGTTATAAGATTCAAAGAAGAAATTGAAATTTCATTAAATTAGATAAATACTTGTTCAATACTGACTTAGTTATGTCTGTATAGTTCCACTTTAACTTAGATGTGGTATTAGATCTAAGGTTCCGTCTAGATTTATCTATACAATATTCAACCATGTGTTATTACAGAATAATAATATGTGAAGAATTGGAGACCATTTAGAAGTACCTCAGATAGAAGAGGTTGTTTCCATCCCTATTAAAAAATTTCAACAAATTTCATAAAATACCATGAAAAGTATAAATAATAATGATGACATGAAATAAATAAAAAATTTAAATAAATAAATAGGAACAAATAGTAGTTGAATTTATTGAGGGTGTTTAGTATCTTACTAAATAAGTTAGTTTTTATTATTCAAATGATGAAAGTTCAATAAGTGTAAATTATTACATTGAATCTTCTAAATACCTATATCTTTAGGTTAGTGATTATTTGAATAATGTTCTAATTGATGTAGGGACATATATATTTTTATTCATCAAGGTACTTCATGATAAAAAAAATATGAATATAGATTCTAATTCCATTGAATAAGAATTTCTGAAGAAACATAGTTTTTATAACACTCTCAAAAAGGTTATGAAAGTCAAATAAGAAATTGTTTCATTTTATAATGAAATATAATATGTGTTTGATAAATAATTTTACATATATTTATATGATTAAGATATATTTTAAAATGTTTTTAAAGAAGTCTTCCATGTTATGGAGAAGCTACATAATCCCTATTTGAATGTTAATGAAGCTCAACTAAAAATTAAATCACAAATAGTTAAGGAGATATAAATTTTTTTATTAGATACAAATAAATTTCATCAATATTATATGAGAAACATTATAAAAGACTTTTAATATACAGTGAAATCACTTTAAGACAGTAAATATGTTCTAAATATAAAAAGTATTGAGTTGTATGTAGAGATAAGGAAGATGAAAAACACCCAAGATGGATCATCACAACCTATTTAGGGAAATAATTATTACCCACAATGTTATAAGAATATTATTACATAAAAGGATGATATAAAGGGCGGTAAATAGATCCTGATATCATTTGGAAAAGCCTCCATATCATTTTCTTTGAAGAAGGAAGGCCAGAGTTCAGAACCATCTATGTTGAAAAAATCTTTTTTACTAAAAGTATAGAAAAAACCTAAATTTTGAAAAAATGTGGAAGATAAAAAATATTGGTAGATTCAAAAATATATCAAGGAAGGAGGTGGGAATTTATAGGAAACTTTCCTAATAAAATGATCATAAAAACTGGTTGTTCCAAAACATTTTTATCAAGTTCATATAAAAAAACTTAATGTAAAAGAAAAAAAGTTACCTTATTGAAAGATATTGGTGTAACTAGGGGTTTATTAATAGTGATGTTAATTATTGGAAAAATATTTCAACAAGTGGGGATTATTATATACCTCAATCTGGGAATATAAAATATTAATAAAGGTAAATAACTCTAAAAGTAGTAAGAATTTACATATGAAGAAATATATATCAACAAGAAAAACATTTGACTTTTTAGAAAAATGTTGTGAGTATTGAAAAAATGGATACTATTATGAGGAATGTTTCTATATTCTATCCCAACCCAACCCACATACTAAAGTGAAGAGAGGTCTATAATAGGTTAGGAAACATGTGAATATAAATTTTAAGTATTTCTTAGGATAGATTAAAATGAAGAAAAGTGTTAAGTTAAATGTTCCCAGTAGGTCATAGAATAATTTTAACCAGGATTTTTAACCTATAGGAGAGAATTTATTCTATTGTGGAAAAATAGGCCACATCATTGACCATTGTAATATAGATATGAACGTCATAGTTAAAGGTAGAGAATATGAATCCAATTTAGAATACATCTAAAAGATATATAATTAGATTGGATTAGTAGTTTAACCTCATTGTCAATAGGTTGAGAGGTTACAAAAAATGGGTATCTTAAAAGTGATCGAATAATCATATAAAAGGTTCCAATAGGAAAGAAACAAAGTTATCTGATGACTGTCTGTCATTCATGGAAAAACAAAATTTTGGGAAAGGACCTCTTAATTATAGTTCTAAAATTTATAACACTATAATGGAATCCACATTCAATGGACATGATGATCATGATCCTAAATATATTTTAATAATAAGTCTAGATTAGTCAGAAGAGGATAAGAAATTAGATAAAAATAAAAGAGAGAATGTGCACTGGTTACTGAGGTGAAGAAGGACAATCCATCTGAGATGAAATTCAAAATCAAGGAGAATTATATACAACCTGAAGGTTAACAGAATTTTGAAATAAAATTGAAACAAATAATAAATAGGTATATTCATTTTATACCATCAAATAAATGAGATTTTGGGTTGAGAAATTTTTCATAGCCATGTTGCTCAAATAAAAGTGCTGATTGGTGATCCAACTTCATCCCAAATAATATTTTGGTTGCATTATGATACTAGGAATTTAAGTTGATGAATATAGGAAGAACCCCTTGAGGTGGAGAAAACATAGAAAGATATTCTTTTATAAAGGAATCACTTTACATGAATTTATAATTTCTATATATTTTTGATGAATTTTTAGGTTGGGGGTATGATTTTTGTCCTCCTATAAATTTTTTTAACTCATATATATAATATTTATAAAGTAGAGGTGATTATATAACCAAATATAAAATAAATAACCTTTCACATGAGATGTTTTGATGTGAGTGTTTAATTGAGTGGATGTTCTTATAAATTCCTCAAAATAAATTTGAGCTACCCCTATGCAGTGAATTTTTGAGTTGGTTCCACATTTAAGTGAGTAAATTGAAAAATTTATTTTATAAATAAACCAATATTGTTTTCTATATTGGGATATTCCAAGTAGACTTGGAGTTTTTCAGTTGAGAACACTTTTCTTATGACAATATGGTTCCTCCATTTGAAATATTAAAGAACATTGGAATGTTGATTGAAATTAAAAATAGGGAATATTAGTTTATTAAAATTCTAATAATTTTTTTGGATGGAAAATTCATACATATAATCCCATTTAAGGTGTAAAATTAAATTCCCTCATATGTATTTATTTTAGTTTAATGGGAGAAATATTATTAAATCTTAAAAAACATGGAATTGACAATAAATTCAAATGGATAGACTGAAGTTCAATTGGATGTATGAAGATGAAGTCATCTTTACTATTAGTGAGTGAATGTCAATGTTTTTAGAGATACCACTGAAAATGAAAAGAAGAAACAGACTAATGTTGGTAAAAATATGTGAAGAGTTTTCTGATGCAATGTGAGTAATAAACTTAATTCACTTGATTACCTAACATGATATATTCAAAGGGAACACCATACATCAACTTATTTGAGAGAAATACTTATATAAAACACATGTACTGGAGTTTTAAGTACTCTCTACAATAGGGAGAAAGTGATTTTGGAAGAATCATGCAAGTAGGGAGATTCAAGTGTCCCACTTAGTGGAATGAAATTATATATGGTACTGGTTAAGTAATAATTTAGTGATTTATCTTGAGGGATGCAGACTATAATTATTTATATCACTTATATAATTTTTTATAAATGAGTAAATGGAGAATTCAGTGTTGAGGAAAATGTTTTCATGAAATACCCTATTATGAGAATTTAATATTCTATATAAGATCATATAAGCAATCCAAATGAGTTTGTAATTTTTCAATAATTAATAAAATTAATTAGATCTATTTTAAGGTGTTTATAAATGATTGGAAGTGTATAGAGTTTATTTGAAACAATCCCAGAGTAATTTTGAATTAATTAAAGAATATTGAGTAGATAGTATTACTTTAAGATAGAGTAAATGTGTCTCCCATATGACTTTATCATATGAATTTTCTTCTAAAATAATTGGATCATATGTATTTAGGAAGATCATAATAATTTAGCATATTGATTTTATATTTATTGTATATCTTTGAGGATATCGTAAGACTTTTAGGGTGCAACGTCAGACTTTGAGCTCCATCAAGTAAGAATTTGGAAATTAAAAATTCTTATAACTTTTTTAAGTTATGTGAAATGGATTCATTGTGTATAAAATGAAATACCAAGTCCTATAAAATGGTTTAATTGGGTTTTTATTGATTTAAAATTAGAAAATATAAATTTAATTCACCTTTTTATGACTTCATTCAAGACTGTGCAACTTCAATATATTACTTTGAGAAGTTCGGTGAGGCTTCTTGCTTTTGGATTCACAAGAAACCACAAGCCTTCAAAGTATTATTAAAGAAGGGAGTTTGAACTCGAGACTTAATATGAAATAAAATTAATAAGAAATGAAATCTTGTTGCACCATATGAATTCCAAATCCAAGAATATGACTTCATTATAAGCATATGACTTTAAACCCTTATGGAATTTTGAGAACACTATAAATTTAAATTATAATAAAGAAGAGAAAATGTAAAGATGCAAGATCCATTTTATCATATTCAAAACATCATAAATCTCTCAAGATCCATGATACAAGATTTAGATAAGTAAAGGTGAATGAATCAAAGATAATGAGATCATAGTTAGATAAATATATGAATATAAAATGAGAAAGAAATTCTTAATGATTCAAGGTTAATGCAGATGAATTTATATCGAAGATCAAGCTGTTTTCTAGTATTTAAAAATTTATGATTCAAACTTAAGTAGATGAGTATTATGTTGAGCTATAAGTTACTGTGTAAAATTATATCCTATATATCTTTAATGTTTTAAATGGAATCCATTACACCATAAAGAAGAAAGAGTCCTATAGAAAGAGTTATTGTGACTTGATTTGGGGGAAGAAAATGATGTTAAATCTTGTTATATCACACCTGAAGATTTATTTTATTGTGAATAAAGGGAAATATATAAATAATTGTTTTGGAAATCATCATGAAAAGTAGTTCCATGTGAGAAATAACAAATTACAGGAGAATGTAAAATCATAAGAAATGTAAAAATGGGTATTTAGTCATGGTTATTTTTCATGTAAGTGATAAATTCCTCATAATATTCAATTTATGGATATTTAAAATGAAATAAGACTTTTAATACTGTTGCACATGCATATGTGCTTGAGAATATCATGGAAGAATGAATAGAATAAGTCCTTGTATGCTAGAGAAAATTAGATGTAGTGTGGTAATAAGCTGATAGAAAGTTGGATCCTCTTGAAGAATAATATAGTGATAATGTGATAGAACTAAGAAAACCAAGTAATGAGAGAAGTAGATTTATTTGAACTAGTGATGAAAAGATATTACATGTTATGTTTCTAATAAGAATGAAAATTAGAAGAGCTGAGTAAGTCAAGCTATACTGCTAGCTAGATAGATTCAAGTAAGAAGAAGAATGAAGAAAGAATATTTCATGAATCTGAGGTATCTATGATAAATTTGAATGCTCAAGCTTTCAGTATTGAGATGTCAGAGTTTAGGTAAGCCAGTAATCAGTTTAATGTGTAACAGGGAAGCTATGCACAATATTCTAGAGACTGATGTTCATGTGTTAATTTCTGAAGATCTATCATGAGTCAATGAAAATTTTCTTGAGACTGATGTTCATGTGTTAATTTCTGAAGATCTATAGCGATTCAATGGATTTTAGGTGAGGAAACATGCCTATTATTTGGCTATAGAAACATCTTTTGTATTAATATTAGACGAAATCGAGAGGAATAATTATGAGTAAGAATTGGTGGGATTTTAGTATAATAGAATTTCCGGGATATAATAATCATTTTACACTTTTAATATTGTTATCCCATGACTATGTAATGTGGTATGTGTAGGTTTGGATAAAAATATTCCACAACTCCACCTGGACTAATAATAAGATTTTAGTGGAGAATCAATTCCTTGGATATCCCAAACATGATAAGGAGTAAGATTCTTAGGAGGGTAGAAACCTTGTAAAAAGAACATGTTTCATTTATTATAATATCTGAAATTCATTAAGGTTTATTCTAGGCTAAAAAACATAGGGATATATCTGTATTAACTTGTATTAGAGGTTTAAATCCAAATGGGTTTTAAGTTTATATAGAAAAGTTAGAATTTTGAAAAATTAGATTACACCTGATTCAACCCCTCTTTGTAAAGTCACCATAGATCCATTGGGAATTACATAAGATAACCATGGATTTAACACCACTTGAAAAGATCCATAATAATAATGAAAACACTGAGTGAGTAGTGAATCAAGTTTTGAAATCGTTCTTAAGTTTCAATTTCAAAACAAGCTTCACCATCTATTAAAGTGTTAAGTTTGTTTGTTGTGACACACATTCAAGAGACACTCATAATGCAAAATGTATTTATAAATTTTACCTCTCAAAATGAGATATAAAATCCTTGCAATGAACTATATTTCATCTAGAACATAAAATCCACTAGTATCAACATATAGATACAATGGGAATAAAATATACCTATACTCAAGTTACATGCCTTTGAATAATGTTTTGATGATTCCTGTACACAAATATACCCTACACATTATGATAATAGAAAATATATATAATAACTGAAGATTATTCCAAAAAATAAACCATTTTCATGTTTTTTTCACATTTAGTTCTTTTTTTTTATTCTTTAGTAGTATCAAGAAACCACTGCAATTTTATCACTTAGAAAAACATGAAATAACTTCCACCTATATCTATTACGCATCATGTATATTGTTCTTTAAAATAAATAATAGTATACTCTCTCTCTATATATATATATTTGTGATCTATTTTTCATGATAATTATTTAGAGAGACATGTATTATTCCTTACATGCACAATATTATTAATATGATAGAATCATGAAAATAATTTCATTTTAATTTCAATTTCAAATTAAAATTTAAACTGATAACTTCATATAAATGTATTTAATAATCTACTCCTTATTAGTACTTATTTTATTCTTTTCAAAGCTATATTCTAATCACAAAAATGTCACAACACTGAGGAAAACATGGTCAGACAGTTATAAATGTATCTTCTTCTTCTCCTTCAACACAACTCTTTCTTCAATGTGATAAAATTAACTTCAATTTCACAATTAAAAAATATAACTTTTTGAGGTAAAATCTATTATATAACAACTTGAGAATAATCTCAAATAATTTCTTTTAAAATATTTAATTATGAAATTCCCAAAACCAATGAAATAATAAATAATCCCCTTATGTGGAACTTCTTACATTGATCTCTAACTCTATATCCCCATATATTGACCACAACTCTATTTTGGATCCTCTAACATCATTGAATCAAATTTGGATCATGATGTCCCATAGATCAATATCAATATACTGGTCATCCAATTTGGAATAACCTTATGTGGATGTCTCTAGTATGGATTTTATTTTGTAAATCTACTTACATGGATTTTATTATATGATGGATCAGCAATGAATCCATTTACATGGGTTTGAATATTATAAATCACTTTACATTGATCACCACCCATGAATCCCTTTATGTAGACACTCAGTTGGTGATTACTTTACATAGTGGATCCAATTACATGAGGACTTGTCCATTTTATAGAACAAGCTCTAGAAATCCAAATTCTTTCATAATATTCTTTTACTTCTATAAATTGTCTCTAACCATCTTCAAACATCCTATAAACCTACACCTCACATATTAAAAATAATTTTAAGTGAATTTGAATTAGATTTATGCATTGAAAATAGAAGTCAACATAAAAATCATATTTTCACAACCCGCCTTATTCAAGATTAGGGAAGGGATAGAAAGATGCAGAGACCTTCCTTTTTTAGGATGAAGGAGAGATAATGACCCCCGAGTCCCACCTCTAATATGCGCCATGGTGGAGACCAGCACCAAAGGTATAGAAATCTTACAAAATTTGGAGTCATTGACCTTTTTATAGTAACCTAGATCCGGTGATAAAATTCATAAACCTAAAAAAACTCTAAGTCATATATAAATAATGACACCAACATCCATACCACTTGAATGTTTAAGTAAAAATACATAAAATAAATGAAAACTCAGAGGAAAGTACCAAAATAAAACTAAGAAGAGACACAAAAACCACCCCCAACATCCGAACTAGTATGGCCCAGCACGGTCCACATAATCTCCCTAGAAACCTGAAAATAGTTTTATATATGTAGGTTTAGCATATAAGTATACTCAATAGGGAAAAAACAATATAACTGGTACACAAGTGGGAGAAGCATACTAATGCCCCCGTGACAAAACAATAGAAACTCAAAAGCACCTAAAAAGGTCTACTAACCACTCCAACCTCACTAAGGTTCTATCACAAAAAAATGAAATTCAAGTAAAATAAAGTAGTATGCACATCAATATTTGGGTACCCCGCACCACTTCATACTGGTTAACTGCTTGTCCCTAATAGTGATTGTACTGACACTACAATGCTCTTCCACAAGCCCCACTATCAAAACCTACCCGCACACACCTAGGCCACAAAAAAAACACATTCCTTCTGGTAGACACCTAGGCCTTACACTTACCACACCACATTCCTTACCCTGGAAACCTGGTCCTCAGACGTACCACACCTTTCCCGAAAACACCTTGGCCTCATCCTGAAGACACCTAGGAAACATACCACCTATCACATGGCTAATATTATAAATATGGTCATAAAAACTAATCCATTATATCCAACCTGAAAATGTTTGGGTGATAAATTCCAAGAAGAAGGAGTTGGGTAAATTCACTAACCAACCATCCATCTTCCAAGTGAGATGTTGAGAAATAAACCCTCCCCCATAAATATGGGTGTGTTTGGGACATAGTTATCAACACGAGTTAGGTGCATATAGAAAACATAAGGAACTAAAAGATTGTATATATATAGCTAAAAAACACTCAAGAGATCCTCGGGATTCGAAACAGACAAACAACCCACCTGAAACCACCATTACTGCTAGCCTTACATGCACATACCACCACAAATGATAGTCACTTGAACCCAGCTTCACTACAATCCGCAACTCGAAACATACCCCAACCAATTCATTTAAGGAATTATTATTTCGCATTATCAAATCATTCATTTTCTTTATTTCCATATCTATTGGGGAAACTACCAAACACTATAAGTGAAAAAAGTAAAGAAACTGCGAACAACCTTCTTCAGAGTTATCATGCCCAATTCATCATCTCACAACCAAATCTGATAGCCCCGCTGCACAACAAGAACACACCCAACACACCCCTAAACATGAAATCATGACACAAACCAGTCTTGAACCCTAATTCCCATCCACTACCTAGATGTAGTCCCACTGCATAACAAGTGTATACATTAAAAAATCAATCAATCTCTCAAAATGAGATACCATCACACTACCAATACCGCCCCACACACACAGTCACATAACTACCACCACCAAATCCCAGACAAGGCACAAAACCTAATAGAACACAGCACACAACCACACCTATCAATCATGGTGTATTCAGAATTGGCCAAAACTATTCTTTAAATTCTAATTTGAAATGTATAGTGAACACACAAGGGTTTTTATCCTGGGGAATCCATTTATTTAACCAAGTGTATGAGATTAATCAGATTGATATTTACAGTAATTATTCATAAGGAAATAACTATAGTTATAAATCATCACCCATGTGAAGTAAAAGACCACCAATATACATGATTTTCAAATGCCACATGGCCACAACATATCAAATCAAAAACAAGGATAACAAATAAAATAAGCGATTAACATCAATCCAATCCCAACCCGTTATCAAGTCCATATTTTATCATTAGAATTTATCTTTGTTCAAAGTTGGATTCCGTAGTTTTTTAAAAAAGAACCTTACTACACCCACCCAACATGATACACAATTAGATAGAGATAGTAGAATCCCTACTTGGAATGATAGGCAAACAAAACTCATACTTGCACCAAAACATGGGGTGCGCGGGTCATTGGATAAATCCTAGGAAAAATTGATTGATAATTACAACACAACACACAACTCCTTGGAAATGGAAGGATCTAGGAGCACTAAGAGGTAATGCAAAAACAGTAGGAAGAGAAGGTCTCATATTTGAAAATCTAGATCCAATATAAATAGAACTAGAAATAGTTTCAGAAGTCATTAAGGTGGGATCATGGTCAAGATTATGTGTTTCAACTATTTCATAGTCCCAAGAGCATTAATATATTAAATATATAATTAATATACTTTGGATAACCTTTAGAAATGCTCAAAGAAGGCTTTAAACTCAGTTTATGTCAAATAAAATGTAAGAGGGATGAGAGTGGAAAAAATGGAAAATGAGTCACCAATGGGTGTGTCACCAATAGAAAGACACCGACAGCGAGTCACCGACGCTGAGATACCAATGCTGAGCCACCAAATCTTGACTCACAGACACCCTGACTCACAGACACCCAGAATCACCGATACCTTGACTAACTGATGCCTAGACTCACTAACACCGATGCCCTGAGTCACCGACACTAATGCCCAAAGTCACCAACACCAACACCCTAAGTCACTGACACTGGCGCCCTACATCACCGACACCGATGCCCCGAGTCACCAACACTGATTCTCGGAGTCACCAACACTGATACCTTGAGTCATCGACACCGACACCCTGAGTCACTGACACCTATTCCCTATGTCACCGATACGGATGCCCTGAGTCACTGATAGAAAAAACTGATAATTTGGAAATATTCTAAAATGTTCCACCATTGCCTCCAAGAAAATATTATATAATGAATTATAACCAATTAATAGACCATGGAGGTACATGAAATTACATCAAATACCTCTCAAACTATTATCACCCTTGATAATTCAAAACCAAACCCACATGAAAGGGGGATGGGTGTGTGAACAACCTCCCGTAAGATACCTATCAATGATAAACTGCCTCATTGGAGTGAAACCTAAACATCCAATAACACCTCCTCTGAGATTTACGCCCAACAGCAGTAAGATATACAAGACAAGCACCAAGAGTCATACTGCCTAAACACATGAATCAGTGAATTATTTCCCTAATGTCAAGATACTACCATCTTTGGGTGGAACCGAGTTTCCCACACTAGTTTAATCATATTTTTTCTTAATGAGTATTGATTTGGTATCATTTCCTCCCCTCCTCATATGTTAGGATTTTATCATACATCACATAATAATAAAAAAACTCATCTCCTCGAAAATAAGGTTCATGCATTACATGATAAAGTAGATCACATGAGAAAAACTGAAAACAACTCCAGGTACTAGGATCACATCTGTGTCTCTCACTCCCAAGTACTCTTCTCTAGGACATCATTCCTTCACAACACGTGAACCAAGGGAATAATCCTCCCACACAACACATTATATCAACAATACAGGAACTCCACTAGTCGCTCCAAGAACATTGCGTCATCCTTGATATCCAACTCTCCCTAATCAATGACACATGAGTCATCATAAAGATACCGATGAAGCAGGGAGCATTAATGACATTGAGGACCTTCCCCAACTGTATTGGCAATTCCAGATGATATGACACCCCGCTAACTCTTCCCAACAGCTCAAAAGGTCTGATGAACCTAGGAGAAATATTAATCCATCTTCCGAACCTCCATTGCTGACATCAAGGGGAAACCTTATAGAATACATAGTTCCCAACATCAGACTCCAAATGCCTTCTTCTGTGATCATCATATTACTTATTCAAGTCATGTGCTTCGTTCATGCTCTCACGGATAAGATGCACCATCTCTATCTTACTCTACACCTTGTCTGGAGCAAAACAACAATCTCCCTGACTTCTGTCCAGCACTAGGGTGAATGACACGGTCTCCCATATAGAGATTTGAATGGACACATATCAATGGAAGAGTGATAACTATTATTGTATTCAAACTCTACCAAGGGAAAATTTCACACCCAAAGAACACTAGAGGCCAAAGCACATGCCTGTAACCTGTCCTCCAATGTCTAGATGGTCCTCTCTGTTTGTCCATCCATTTGAAGGTGGAAAGCAGTTTCGAGGTGTAACTTGGTGACAAAGGAATCATGCAATCCCCTCCAAACTCATGACGTAAAACATGTATCCCAATATGATATGATGGATCTTCGAACATCATGTAGCTGCACCACCTCATAGATATACCATTTGTACTAATACATCTAATATGCTTGACTCCTTGATCGCTAATAAGTTATCTAATTTCATCAAATGATCCACTACTACCGAAATAGCATCACATCGCCCCTAGAACCTGGTAATCCTATGATTAAATCCATCGATATGTCATCCCACTTCCAATTGGGGACATCTATGGGTTGTAATACCCCACTGGGAAGACAATGTTCATTCTTCACTTCCTGGCACACTAAGACCTTTTCCACAAACTTCGACACTTCCAACTTCATCTCGGCCCACAAGAACTATTCTCTGAAGCCCCAATACATCTTGGAAACTATGTGGTGTACTTATAGGTTTTAACAATGAATCCCAAAAAGAATTTACTTGTGAAATTACAATGTAACATATAACTTCTCAAAGAACAAAATCCAAGTCTGACCATCCTCTGACCATCCTTCCAGAGCATCACCTTGGTCAATTCAATCACGCATCACCTCCACCTCTAATTTTACCCATTGAAACTCCTCCACATTCTGCCTCAGATATGACTATACAATCATCTAAAATAGTCATCTGATGCTGCCACCCATTCTTGCATCTATGTTCAAGGAATCCAACTCCTTCTCCACCCTCTAGGCATCTGAATATTCATTAACCACTTCCTTCTACGACTTCCTTCTCAAAGCATTGGACACAACATTCCCCTTTATTAAGGTGTAGGATATATCAAAATATAATCCGACATAAAATACATCCACCTATACTATAGTAAGCTCAAATATCATTGTTTAAATATGTACCTCAAGATCTAGTGATCATTGAAGACCAATAGGCACTCCCCAATGAGGTAATGTCACCACAAATTTAGTGCGAGCATGACCAATGCTAGTTAGAGATCCTTGGTGGCATAGTTATACTCATGGGTATGTAACTAGATACACCCATAAGATACCACTCTCTAGTACTGCATCAACACACACCCCGATCCTAGATAGGAAGTGTTGAAAAACATCTTGAACATCACACCTTCCTCTGGTAGCCTAAGCACTATATAACTAAACTGATTCCCCTTTCATATAGCTGAACCCTACCTGGCACTACTGGATCCACAGAAAAGCTTATCCTTTTCTGGTCAGAGCCATCAATAGAGCTACTAACTGAGAGAAATCAAGTATGAATCTATTTTATTAGCTTTCCAGACTGAGAAAACAACGAACCTCTACCACATTTTTTTGTGATTCCCATGAGAAAACTGCCTATACCTTCAACTTGTCCACTACTATGCCCTAACGAGACACCACATTCCCAAGGAAGGGAACTTACCATGTCCAAAACTCTCACATGGATAGCTTTCCATAGAGCTAGTGGTGCCGAAGGACCTCTACGACAATCTTTAGATTCTCGATATGCTTCTCCTCTAACATCACGTAGATCAGGATGTTATCGATGAATACGATGACAAACCAGTACTGGAAATCATGAAGGAAGATTTCATGAGCCCCATGAACATGGTTGGTGTGTTTGCAAAACTGAACGACATAACTACAAAATTGTGGGGCCTATATCTTCACCTGAAAGTAGTCGTCGGGATTTCACTCACCTTGACCCTCAATTGGTGATATCTAGACTACAGATCGATCTCAGAAACCCAACTCACTACCCTCAGTTGTTTGAAAAGATCATCTATCATTGGGAGAGGGTAACAGTTCATGACCCTTACCAAATTCAATATCTGGTAGTCTATAGGTACCCTCCAACCATCGTCTACCTTCTCCACAAAAAATACCGGATCATCCCACAACAATGCACTGGGTTATATGAAAACCTTCTTCACTAGTTCATCAATTTAGATCTTCAAATCCCACAAATCATAAGGCGTCATCTAATAAGGAGTCGTCAAAATTGGACTAACACTAGGTTGTATGTATATTCCAAACTCCACGTCACATCGATGGGATAGAGTCACAACCTACATGGGGAAATCATCCAAAAACTCTTTGAAAACTCTTAGAACCTCCACTATCTCAGTATCCATCGATACCACTGACAGTTTAGCTAACAAAGAAAGAAGAGGTTCCATACACTAGATTCCAACTTGAAAACTCTACTCACCAACAAAATCTATACAATGTCCTTTCATATTTGAAAACACGACTCTTCTCTGGAAGTCGTAGATAATAAAATTCACTAAAAACAACTAGTCAATGTCATAGATGAATCATATGACTACATATATTGTAGAAATAGATCCCTATTGGACTGATGCGGCCCCAACATCGGTTACATCCCCAAAAAACATAAAAAAATATGGTCTGACCTCTGACTAGTGTACTAAACACTAGGGTCATGGAAAGTATCTCTATGTCCAAAACCAGATGATGGGATAAACCGGGTGCAACAAAGGTGTACGATGTTCCTGAATCAAACATGGTAGAAGAAATCAAAATGAACAAACCGATCATACATCAAACGATCTTCGTCCTTGTTGGAACTGTTGCCTCTATTGTGTGAAACTTCCCATCCGTAGCTCCTATGCCCCTTGGATATTGGCCTCCACCCCAACCAGGAACTCTTTGAGGTCCCTATGGAGCACCCTGAGGACAGTGTCCTCTTGCACCATATGCCCTTGGTGGAGGAGGGGCCTGTTGTCCCTGCTGCTAGAAAGGCCTGGCTGGCAACTGTTACTGAGGTGGGCACTATACCGTACCATCTCCACTATACTAATTTCAAGTTGGGAACTTTCCATGGAGGTGCTGATAAACTCTTCAAGAAATAAACCTGGGCCCTAGGCATGTGGGAAACAGGCGAGGATCGGATATTCGAAACAGAAACTGCTGGAGTCATCTCCCAATTTGCTGAAACCTAGAGGGCCCTCACATCAGAGTCTTTTTTCTAAAAAAATACCATTTTTAGAGCTCTGGGGAATTCCCTCCCATGGTATAATTCCTCATTATTTTATCATTTTTACCACCTCATCCTTCTTATGAACCTCTAAGTATGCCTCTAGGGTGAAGGGAGTAACCACATACTGAAGAGAAGGATAAAGTGCCTGATCTAAGAACCTTGACCGAGACTCCTAATCAGGAAATAAATTCATAGAAAAACATTAGAGGTCCTTGGACATGATCCCCAATTCCCTCATCAAAAAAATCCAATGCAGGAGGGTGAGTAGCTCCTGCCTCTTCTTAGCTTTCATCAATAAAGAAATAATTCCACCTAGAACTATTTCTCAAAGTCAACCGATAGAAAATATTCTCATTCTTCTCCTTGAGGTAAATCATCCAAAACTGACTCACTTCTCCGCTTGTATGGATCACTTCCAGGGGAACCCAATACTCTTTCAGAGCCCATATGAAGCTTAAAGTGATCACAAACTCCTCGAGAAATCTCTATGTCTCCATGTCCGAGACACTACCCTCATACGTTCCCAAAAGTCTACCCATGGAAAGCACAAAGTGTATTATACTACTAATCACCTCCTCTACTGGATTGTACCTCCATCGGTCTACTGTGTTAGCCTGCTGACCCTCCACTGCTCATACCACATGCGGGCAGTGTCCATGAGCCCTAGCAGAAAAGAAACCAAGGAACTTCTAAGCACCAGTTAGTATATAATTTCTCTCAAGGTTCATTTTAACTCTTTATTTAGTTTAATTTCTTGAAAATTACAAAAAAAGAAGAAGATTAGAAGTCAGAATGTTTCATGTTCCTTCCCTTGGGTCTCTACCCCGCTATCTGTGTAGCCTCACTTGGTCTTTCGGTAATCTCAAAGTCCTTGGATCAAATCACGGTAGGACCTAAAATCCCGTGTCCTAGCCAATATTCCCAAGACTATGTCATACACTAAGATATACTAACACATTACCCTACCAACCCACGCAATCCTCACTATTCTTGACTCCAAAATCTATCTTATCTCTCAAAAATCACCTATGATACCATTCTTTATTGACCTACCTTCTTCAAGATGAAGGAAGGAATAACAAGATGTCGAAACCTTCTTTCCTTAGGATGAAGGAGAGATAATGAACCTTGAGTCCAAACGCCAGTAGAACTGAGGTGGAGACGGGAACCAAGGGTATATAAATCTCACAAAATTTGGGAGGCATTACACTTTTTATAGTAATCATGATCAAGAGATAAAATGTATAAACCTCAGACAACTCTGAGAAAGATATATTTAAGGAAATCAAAATCCACCCCACATGCATGTTTAAGTAAATATACTATAAATTAAAAGAAAACTTCAAGGTAAGTAGAAAAATAAAACTAATTAGTGACACAACAACCGCCCCTAACTTCTAAACTAGTATGTTCCAGTACAGTCCACGTAATATCCATAGAAACCTAAAAACATTTTTATATACATAGGGTGAGTATACAAGTATACATAGCAGGGAAAAAACAAATTCATCCATGCACGAGTGGGAGAAGCATTCTAATGCCCCTGTGAGAGAACAATGTAAACTCAAAGGAACCTAACATGGTAAATAAATGACCCCAAACTCACTAAGACACACTCACCAAATAATGAAATTCATGTCAATTAAAGTTGTAAGAAAATCGATATTTGGGTACCCCACACCACTTCCCTCTGGTAAATAGATTATCCCTAATAGAGAACGTCCTAACACTACCATGCTCTTCCAAGGGACCACTGTAAAAACCTTCCAAAAAACACCTTGGCCACAAAACACACCATATTCCTACCCGCAGACACCTAGGCCTCACACATACCACAACACATTTCTACCCATAGACACTTGGGCCTCACACATACCACACCCTACCAGAAAACACCTGGGCATCATCTTGGAGACACCTAGAAAACAAAACACCTCTCACATAGCCAATTCCCCAAATCTGGTAATAAACCTCAAGCCAATACAGCCTGCCCGGAATGTCTTGATCAATAAATTCCTATAAGAGGGAGCAGGGTAATGTCAGTAACCATCCATCCATCCTCCCACTAGGATGTTGGTAAAGATACCCTCCCCCATTACAATGGGGGTGTTCCGTACATAGTTCTCAACATAGGTGGGGTTCATATGGAAAACATAAAGAACTATAAGTTTATATATATATATAGGTAAAAAACACTCAAACCATCATATGGGATTCCAGACATACCACAAGACCACTTAAAACCACCTTTGGTGCTACCCCTACATGCATGTTCCACCACGAACGACGATCACTTGAACCCAACTTTACTACAAGACCCAACTCAAAATATACACCCAACCAATTCATTTAACCATGTATCATTATGCATAATCAAATAATTCATTTTATTTATTTCCATCCACACTCAGGCAACTACCAAACACTACAAGTCAAACTAAGAAAGAAACTACCAAAAACCTTCATCAAGGTTATCAAGCCCAATTCATCCTCTCACAACCACACCTAATATCTCTGCTACACAACAACACCACACCCAACACACCCATAAACATGAAATTAGGACACAACCTAGTCCTGAATCCCCTCTTCCCATCAACTACCCATATGTAGTCCCACTTCATAACAAGTTCATCCATTCGACATTCAATCAATCTCTCAAGATGAGATACCATCAAACCTACAGTACCAACCCGTACACCCAATCACACATCTACCACCAATAATGCCCACATAAGGCACAAAACCCAATAGAACACAACACACATCCACACCTATCAAAATATTTGTATTCATATTTGTCCAAAAATATTCTTTAAATTCTACTTTAATAACTAGGGTGGTCACACAAGTGTTTTTATCCTAGGGAATCCATATATTTAACCAAGTGTATGTGATTAATCAGATTGATATTTATATAAATTATTCCCAAGGACACAAAAAGAGTTATAAATAATCACCCATTCATAGGCAAAGACCACCAATAACCATTTTTAGATGCCACATGGCCACAACTGATCACATCATAAATAAGGATAACCAATCAAAAAGAGATCAACATCAATCTAATCCCATCCCATTATCAAGTACATATTTAATAATTAGAATTTGTATTTGTTAGAAGTTAGAATCGATGGGTTTTTACAAAAAGAACCTAACTACACCCACCCCAAATGATACCCAATTAAAGATAGATAGTATAATCCCTACTTGGAATGAAAGGAAACCAAAACTTCTTTTGCTAAAATAGGGGATGCATGAGTAGCATTAAAACTCCAAGGAAAACTACAACGAAAAAATAAATGACGGTTACGACACAACACATGACTCCACGGGAAGGGAAGGCTCTAGGCCCACTAAGATGGATTATAAAAACACTTGTAATAGAAGGTCTTAGATTAGAAAACCCTGATCCTATATGAATGGAATGAGAAACGGTTTCAAAATTATTAACATGAGATCATGGTCAAGATTATGTGGTTTGAATATTTCAAAGTCCTTAGAGTGTTAGGATATAAAATATATAATTAATATCCTTTGAAACACCATTATGAATTCTAAAACAAGTATTTAAACTTGGTTTACATCAAATAAAATGTAAGAGGGATGAAAATGGAAAAACTGGAAAATGAGACACTCATCTGTGAGTCACCCATAACGAGACACTGACACTGAGCTACCAACATTGAGCCACTGATGCCTGACTCACTGATATCGTGAATCACCGACACCATGACTGACCAATGCCCTAACTCACAGATGCCCTAACTCCCTGATACTGATGCCTTGAGTCAACAATACAGACACCCTGAATCACAGACATCGACACCCTAACTCACCGACATCAACACCCTGATTCACCAACAATTATTCCTAGAATCACCAAAATTGACACCCTGGGTAACCATAACCTACAACCAAAGTTATCGACACTGACGCCCAGAGTCACCGATGAAAAAACTAGAAATTTGGAAAACTCTTGAAGTGAGCCACCATTTCCTCCCAGAACACCCTATACATTGTATTTTGAGAAAGTAATGGACCATAGAGGTCTGAGACATTATACATATACACTTCAATACATTCAAACCATCATCTCTAGAATAATTAAAGATACTAGAGGGGTATTCTTATCTCAATAAACACCTCATGTACTCCCCAAAATCTGAATGTCCCTTGGTCTCATCATTTTTTTAACCCCCTATATTTTTTGGTTCATCTTTAGGATCAATATTTTATTTATCCTAAAGGTGGATATCACTATCTGGTAGAGAATTCATTATATATACAATAAGTTATATAAATAAATTATAATACATGTAACCCCCTGAACCCAAAAACCCGAAGTCGGTGTATTATTTTATTGCATTGACATGATTACAAGGAATCATATCCTGAAGTACTGATCATTTTATTAGTCTTTAATTAACAAGATATATACACGGAACTAATTTTACATTGTGATGAAATAAAACATAATACATATCAAAATCTAGTAAACTGCATCCTTGGCAACTCAATAAATGATCTCTTTTTCACAACCAGGGGAAGGAAATAAATGAAAGGGGTAAGATCAAATGATCAGTTAGGGTTACATATAAAGGAATCATGAATCAATAATAAGTGAATCATAATTAATTATACATAAATAATATGGAATGGTGAATGATTGAAAAAGAACTTCATCAATAAACTGTGAATGAATGTGCATCCATAGATTTTGTCAGAGTGAAAGTCTCCTAAAAAGTAATAACCAAATACTGTATAAAGAGAATGCTCATTATTTTGACGTCATATATCTAGCACATGAACCATTATAAAGTCGATACGGTTTATGTCTATGGGTAGAAACCCATATGATTATGTTTTGGTAACACAATTGAAGGATAGGTCTCCAATTGTTTTGTCTCAAGAGACTTGTCGATGAATCAAGGGGATATAGCAGGCCCCACCCATCACTAAAAGTCAAAATCATTTTTATAAAAAGTTTTAATTCCATAATAATATGCCTTATCAAATTCCATGTTTATTAAAGGATACATATTCATTAATATTTCTACAGTTAAAACAACATTCAAAATAAACACCATATGTAAAATGGTATAAAACTAAGACAATAATCATACCCATTTTACAAGAATATGGATATTTAATAGGAATTTAATTTAAAATTTAAAATGATATCAAAGGTTTAGTAGATACACGATATAAAAATTATTATCTGGACAATACCATGTATGTCTCAAAGATATGGAAATTGAAATGAAGCCCCTTACCACATTATAATCAATCAAATCGCATGAACAAAAAATAATAATCATCAAATGAATAATTAAATACCATGAATATAAATAAAATAATAACATTGTATATCAAATGTCTAAATACATATATCACAAACATAATATATGTTGTGAACAATGGAAATCTCAAGGAAATAAAAGTGATATGAGAAACCCCTTACCATATACCCGATTGTGTTCTTCCCTTGATCTTAATGTCCTAGATAGTCAAATTAAATAAATTAATTAATTATCTCAGAACTTAATAAAAATTTCTTTAGTATAATTTCAATATGTTTGTTTCTGGAATTTTTGATAAGTTATACGATAAAATTTTATCACTCGGGGGTGGTTAGTTTCCTTGGTTTTCATGATCGATTCACTTGTATACAAGTAATAAAGTTCATCTAAAATGGATATAATTCTACAGAATTGGAATTACATGAAATTAATTAGAATAAATAGGTTTAAATGGTTATAAATATCATTTGGTTATATGGTGTTAGGATAAATCATTAGATAATATATTTAGTGATAATCATTTAGCTTAATTTTAGGGGGGTTTTGATCACAATGAACTAGTTTTGTTCCATTATTTAATATCGTATTAATAAAATGGTTCCAGAAACTAACATAAGAGATAATAAATATTTTATAATCTGGTTCAACCAAAATAATAATTTCATGACCATTCATGAAGGATAAATTATAGAATGAATGTTTGTCATCTATGAAAGTTGTAAATCGACACCTCTCGAATGACAATTTTGTTTTTAAAGTAAAAGAGAGAGAGAGAGAGGGTCAGGATATTAACAATGTATATTCCATTAAAATGATATAATTATATTATATATATTATACTGAAGTTATCATGATCATTAGTATATAATAGTTTGGGAGAGAACAATAAATAAAAAGGAACTCGAAAAGAAAAATAAAAGGAAAAGCGGAAGAATTTTAGCTGTTGGATACTCTTCCTTGATAATATCCTTAAGGGGATTGATTTTGATCTTTTGGAAAGACCAAGATATTATTAATGTGGGGGAGGATATTGGTAAGGTAAATGGGAAAATTTTTTATAAGGCACAAATCTTTGAATGTGTGAGGAGAAGAGGGGGTGAGTGGTAGTTTTTATAGTGGAGGAGAGGAGGGTTTTCCCATTATTTTAATCATTATTTTGTTATTTTGGCTCAAGAATATGAATAGTCTTGATTATTGTGACTAAAAACAATAATAAATTCATGTGAGTTCAAACTAATTTCTATTTATATAATCCATGACACAATCATGATGCATAAATTCATTTATTTACAAGATTTCCTAAATTATCGAATTTCATTATTCACAAAATATTCAAGTATTTCAGAAAAATCTCAAAAATTCACCATAAACAGTTTTTGATGTGTAGAATCCAAAAATAAACTCCATTTTATAAAAATAATTTCTAAATATATGATATTTTATTTTTAATTAAAATAACCATTTACTAAAAAAAATACAGTTTTTAAAACTATAACTGATTTTATAATACACTAAAAAATTAACTATGTTCTCATTAAATTATCCAAAAATAATAGGAAGGAAAATTGATTTATGATTAAATTTTATGAAAATGAATTAAATTTTAAATTAATTTATTAATTATAAAATTTTAATTAAGTATTTATTTCTTACAAAAACACCAACACTTAATTATTAATTTATATGATATTCACTCTTATTTATAAGGTACCTAAATTTTATTTATACATACATGGGCGAGGTTACTATTCATAAGGGTACATTTCTATTCATAAGGGTGAAGTTTCTATTTATAGGGGTACATTACTATTCATAAAGTTCAAGTTACTATTCATAAGCGTAATTTACTATTCAACCAAAATTATGTTGACTATATCAGACTCTAAATATCTTGTTGAAAACAACCGTGTATATCCATTTTTTGAAATTAAAAACCAAGAAGCAGAAAAGTAAAGTTTAACATTTAGGTTATAACTATGATAAATTGTTTTTTTTTTAAAATACTCGGTATTTCTTGCATATAAGCTATCTAATGAATTCAACTTATTTATGAATAAATATACCATAAATTCATGGAGTGTCATATTAATATTGAATATATTTGTAACATAATTTGTGATTTATTAAAATAAGTATAATAGTCAATATATATATTTTTATTTTAATATTTAATTAGATAATCTATTTATAAAATACATATATTCATATTAAAATATTATTTTACACAAAACAATAGTGTAAAGAAGTATTTTTTTTAAAACATTAATAATTTGAAAACTATAAATTATAACTATTTAGAAGTATTACTATTAATTTAAACAGTTTATTTTAAATTATTACTTTTCATAACCTAGTATATTTCAAATTATAGAAAACATTATTGTGGTGTTACAATACATATCACTTATTTGTGTCATATAACATATAAATAAAATTAAAGAAAATTATAAAATACCTCAGGAACATCAGAAATGATTATTTTAAACTATACATTTTCATTAAATATTAAATGTAATGTCAAACTCTTTCTTTATTTTAATTAAGACACAATATCTTTTGGGAATATCCCAACATAATTATGAAGTATCAAGGAAAGGATCACCCTCAATGAAATTATCACTCACTTCTATAGTTGTTTTAGTTTATGATATAATATTAGACCCATTATTTTTTTAATATTTAGTGCATTAAATATGTTTTATTCTTTAAATTTCTTATAAATACCCCTGTCGGGTATCCCTATTTACTAAAATACTCTTTTACAACATTTCAATTCATCAAATTTTACTATAATCATATTATGAATTCATTATGATCTAAATTGAATCACTTGAGATGTTATATAATTTAACTACAATAGTTTTTTAATGATCCCAAATTAATATAAGATTTTATTCATGGGATTTTTGTCCTTCAAACTGGATACATGCATCCGTTGAGGTAGAAGAGTGACTATACTATTTTTCTTATACCATGTTCATTATGTAATATTGTATAAAACATATAAACTATAATTTTATACACATTATAATTTCAAACATGTATTATATTCATTTAATATGATAAAATAATCTTCAATAAACTTATTTAATATTTGAAGATAACTCTTTTTATATATTGAATTTAAAACAAATTAAATATTTTTTATTAAATATTTTTTATATTCAACATTCATCTTATGTTGGATTCAAATTCCTATGAATTTATTTGTAATTTCCAATGTATGATAGATCCTCTATGTTATTATGAAAAATATATAAGTTATATTTCATCCAATATATGAGAGTTATGATAACAATCTCTCTTCCCACCCTTACTTCACCTGTAATGTTCCTTATGTGATGTGATTTTGGGATCTCAATTATTTATAGGTAAAAAGGTATTTATTACATAATTAAATGAATTATTTAATAATATAGAACTCAAAAAACCCTTCTTTCCAAATTTTATTTTTGATGCACCCATTAAATATCATCATATAACATTAATATGGTTTTTATCTAAAATATAAAAGACCACAAAGTTAGATCTATTTTTCCAAGTTAACCATAATATCTTAGAATCATGGTGGGATGAACACCTATAGTTCACATAATATGATAATAATTTCTTTTTTCCATATATGTAAACATAATTATTAGAATAGTTTTGTTAGATATTTATTGAAAAAATTAATAAAATTATAGTGATTGTGTTTAAAATAATTGATTGAAAGTACAACATATAGACACAAATAATAAATGTTTTATTAAAACATAAAAAACATATGATTTTTAAAATCTTACGTTAAATTACATCATAGATAAAATATTAATGATATTTGATGAATACCCATATAGGACCATTAAACTATTTATGAAGTTATAAAACTAAAATATCTCTTTTTGAAAAGCACACGAATCATCGAAGGGAAAAAAGTGTTTATCCCCTTTTACCGGTGTCAAATATTCCCTTGTCCCCAATTCAATCTTGAATAACCTTGTTTTGATGGTGTATTTGGAATTATATTGTGTATTTAGTAATGTATCAATACCATTATCCCATATATTTTTCTCTATATGCATTATGCATAGAAGATAAAAGACATTAAATGACTTCCAATGAGGTAATTTCTATAAAATTGATCTTTTTTCTCAATTAATGTAATTAGTTATTTATAAAATTCTATGATATTAATGAAATACACTATGTAAGATGTGTTAATATAAGTAAGTGTATACATTTTTCACATATTGGAAAATCTAACATTACTTTAATATTGTATTCTATAAACTCATCAAATAAAGAAACACATTTATCCCACATAACAATATGGATCATAATATAAAAGTATCTTTAATACAAGTATCGTACACTATAACAAACATATCTAATAATATTTTTTTATCATCAATTAATAACATTAAATAAATATTAATATTATAATAAGGTTTTTTAGTTCCTAAAATAAGAATGGAATCATTACATACAAGTGATTAATGCATGACCATGGAGATGAGTGACAATCTAATTAGAAAAATGGGCATGTACTTTGATTGCATATTTTTAATTATAAGTATTCATGTCATTTCTAGATAACTCTAGAAAAATGGTTCATGTTTTATTTTAAATTTTAGGATTATAATGATAAATTTCATTTCATTTAATAACATCAATAGAGTTTTGAAGTTTCCCTTAATGAATTATCTTATCTATATGTATTTTCAATTCACTAGAAGTCTATGAACATCCATAGAAGCATTTAAATATTCTAGGTAGTGTAAGTTTCCAAATTCATTTTTATGTGATTAATTTATATTCATTTTATTAAGGTTAACCATATATAAGATTTTTTTATTCAAAAAAACACATTTCAAAATTAAATTCAATCATTTGGGAATTTTTTTCATTCATAGCTCGTACTCCTAAAACAAAGCTTTTATTTTTATTGATATGTTCAACAATGAATATTTTTAGAATCTAAATTATATTATTTAAGAGAAAAATTTGTTCAATAAAATAATTTTTAATGTACCCATTGGTCGCATTAAAGTATTATAATTTACGTACTATGGAAATCATTATAAACGTGGTACAACCATCATAAAATAAAATAATTTCATAGTTCTTAAACCTATGAAACATTTATAGAAGGCATTGATGATCATATTTTACTACTGTATTCATTTCCCCAATACAATTATGTCTTGACATATACTTGTACTAATACCAAGTAATTTATAATCTTGTCATTATTCTACCCACTCTATACATTTATTTCATCCCCATGTTTAGTCCCATATTTATAAAACTAATAAATTAATCAAATTAAGTGTTATTATAAAAAATATTAACTTATTGGACTTGATTAATGGAAATGTATACCGGGACACATGATTCTAGGGTGTTACTTTTCATTGTTTTTTGACAAAAAAATGAACTTGTTTTCCCATCCTCATATTCTTTTGACATACAATTATCAACCATTCCTTTCCAATTAATATATAAATTATCAGGTTATAGAATTAAATATGTTCATGTAAATAGATATAATTTTTATAAACCTTACAAAATAGATTATAGAAAAATATTAAATATAATAAAATTATTTAATAACAACTACCATAAGATATTAATTCTAAAAAATACTCTTACACTAACAAGAACACAACAATACATACTTAAACAATGTTCAAAGTTTAAAATATATTATATAGAAAAATACATGTAAAAATATTTTTGTTTGATAATTATATATATATTTGTGCACACACATGTACATGTGGGTGATAATTACTTGCACATTTACACATATGATAAATATACACATGAATAGAACCAAACACATATAAAAACATATTATGTGAAAATTATATAGTCGCACACACACACACCACATTTATAGAAACACACAAACTTTTATACATATATAAATATACAAATATATAGTTTTAAAAACCCACACACACATATATCTAATAATTTTATTGTTATATCAACATTAAAAAGTAAGATTTTTCGAATAAAATTTCCTTATATATTTAGGAAATCATGAATCTGGAAGAGAATAAAGGAAAAAAAAATTGGGGTTTCTTGGGTTTTTTTATAAAAAAGATTTAATTTCTCAATTTATAAGAAAAAATACAGAGAAATTGGGTCATTTCATATAAATTATTTTTAGTGTTGGTAAATAATGTATTTCTTGCTTTATTTTATAGAACCAAGAAAGTTTAATTTAACATCCTATATTTTTAAATATTATTTTTTATATGCCCCATATATTATGATGATGAAGTTTTGTATTTGTTTTTAATTTATATTGTTTCTGTCAAAAAAGTAATAAAATTTAAGAAATAAGTTGAAGCTACCTATCATTTTTCTAGAGGTTAACACATTGGAATGTGAAATAATAAAAATAATTAACACCTGAATATTCCCATTTTACTAGTCAAAGATACTTTCTGAATAATCCTCGATGATCTTTCCAGATTAAAGGAGTTACAGGATCACCAGAAGTAATAATGAATAGTAAAGTAGATATTTTTGATAGTGAAAGATGAATGATCCATGTTTTTTTGGGGATCCACCTAGATATTTGAATATTTTATAACCATTATTGAAGAAAATTAAAAGTACAAATGACTGATGTGTATTGCTAACTACAATATTTTTAGGGATACAGATTGGATATCCATAGGGGGAGTGGAGATCTAAAGAATCATTTAGTAGTAGTTTGGTTGATTTGTTGTTTCATTAAATTTAAAATGATGAGATTTTAAAAGTTAAGTGTCCTACATATGAGAAGTTGAAGTGAATACAAATGAAGTAAATATAAATCAAAAATATATGTTAATTGATGATAAAATCACAAAAGATACACAACGAGGAGATAAATTTTTGGTAGATTCCTTCATAGAATATATAGGATGGACTAAAAAAATGTGAGACACAGATGTAAGAAGTTCCAAATCCTAAAGATACATGGAATAGTGGAGATAATATGATCAAAGGTCAAGGAATATAGTATATTAATTAATTAATGAGAAAATGATAGAAAATGAAAAGGTCACAAGATATGAAAATGGGATAAGTGAATAAGACCCACAATTGATCATGTGTGTAACTTACCCATATTGAATAGATATGAAAATAATTAAAGGGTCATTAGTTATCCAAATTTTTTAGTTGAGATATCCAGAATAAATATCTACTCGATAATGTGCTAAAAACATTGTGTTATAATTTTATTAGATAATAAGGATACTCTAAGGAGTTTGAAGACCGAACTATCTAATTGGTTTGGATATTTTGTCAGTTTATGCATGTACACTTATATCAATGAAATAAAACATCAATTAATTTAAATAAATAAAATGATCATAGATTAATCAAGTTAGTAGATTCTTAACCACTTAAAATTAAGGATGTTTGTGAGGAATCATGGAATTATGCTGGCATTAGAAGATAGAGAAACAATAGATGAGGTGGAAGGATATGTCTATCCAAAGATAATAGATCAACCATGAGTGAGAATATAGAATGTGAAGCAATAGGTTTTTATAATAGAATTTATGGATGATTTTGGGAATCATGTATAGAAGGTAGGTTCAATAGTATTAGAAGAATTTTATCCAATCAATAATGTAGATAACATTGGTTAATGATAAGGAAAAAGTGTCAGAATCTTGAATGATTGATCCAAGTGTTAAGAAGATTATGGTTGAGTTTATAAGAAAATAACATGATGATTTGTTGAACTGATAAAAATATATGGAATCATATATGCTCAGATATTGATAATATTAGAATGTGTAATATATGGTTAATTATAAGTTTTGTTGATTAGAATATAGCTTCATCTAAAATTTGGTGAATTCAAAAATAGGAAATTTCTAGATGAATTTGAGATAAAGTGATTTAATGTTATAATAATTTACTTAGATACTATAAGAAAAATTACTAATTATATAGAGGTGTGACATATAGATACAATCAAATGTGCATGAAGCATGATTGAGTTTTTTCAAAGTTTTGAAGACTTTGGGTTCTTGATTGATATAAGAGAGAAAGGAAAAACTAAAATATATAGTGCGAATTATACAGATTTTGGACCACTAGAGTATTACAAGGGAAATTACATTTATAAAAAAATAAAATTTATTTCCACACAAATTTTGACTATCAATGATATGGGATTCAAAAATATTGGAATATTGATTGTAGCTATGATTTTGGGAAGAGTTAAAGATAGTTGATGGTGAGTTTTAAATAGGTTGTTATGAAGTTAATAGATGATATCTTAAAAATTATTGATGGTTTTTTAATAAATGGTTTCAGTTAGTAGGGGATTCAAATTAAGTGACTATATTCCCAACATTTATTAGAGGATAAATAGTTTAAAAATAGGGAAATTTATATGAGTGTGTTGTAAAAAATGGATTGATAAGTTTTTTCTAATATTATTGTGAATCATAAAATGTAGGTAGTATTGGAATGAGTACTTTATAAAATATATTTTGGGTAGATGTTTTTAGAATACCAAAATATGATTTTTTAAGGAAGTAGTGATAGTATTTAAGAGTATGGTAAGTAAGAATTTGAGTTCTAGAGAATCATCAATTGAAACCAATAAAAATATAGAATCAAATTTCAATGACTTTTGAGAGATATATAAATTATCTTTTATAGAATAATAGGATAATAATAATGTTCAAAATGATTATACTTAAAGATAAAATAGAAGTCAAAGATCTATTCACGGAGTTAAAAAGGAACCATTAAAGATTGATAGTACCATTATAAACATCCCTATCAAACCAATGGGATGTTGAAATACATGATGAGATGTTGTGTAAGTGGGAGATAAATTGTGTTCCCCAATTTATAACAACATTAAACCACTTGTAATTTTTAATAATATTATTAGTGTAGAATGTACATATCTAGATGATTCCGGAACGTATAAATATGCAGGTTTATAGTATTGGTAAAAAATCCTTTGAAAATATTTTTGTGATCTTGTTCCATTCATCGTATGAATTGAATATTATGGTAATTAGTGCAATTTGATAATCATATCCACACATCATAATCAGGTTAGATTTTTTAATAACATAAAAGTTGGTAAAATTTTATATTGGTGATATTTGGTAAAACATTTTCTAAATAGATTCACTACCCTAATCAATGTAACTATACAGTATCTAGGGAATAACAATTGGTAATATTGTGGATTTCAAAAAATTTGTTCTAAACCTTTTCCCCAGATATTTTTCACAATTTATATGAAGTGAATATTTTAGGAAGTTATGTTGTTTCCTCTTCAGAAAGATATGAATGTTTTTAATATTCCTAATTAGAATAAAACTAAAGATATGTCTATGACCACAAAAGTAGAGGATTATTCAATAATAATTAGAAACAAAAAGAATAAATAAGTATATATGATACCTAATATAACATGTCAGAATCTATGGAAATAAATTTAACCACCACTAGAAGTTAATTTGTGTCATGGTTTTTCTAAAACATTAATTGAGAAATATCCTCCTAGAGAATCCCATAAAATCTAAAAATAGTAGGAGTTTATTAAATCTATTGAATATTTTAAATTATAAATCATATATTGCATGGAAATTTTCTATATTGAAGTTATAACATATTTATTTTAATTAATTAGATTTCATCGTATGGAAAACTCATAGTTAGAATCAAAATTTGATGAAATGGGGAGTTGGTTGGTCAAGATGATATAGAAGTGTGATAATACCGCAAAACACATATAGTAAAATAATAAATTTATCTTACTTTTCAAAAAAAACATTCCATATTTTAAGAATATTTTCAACGGATATTTTGTGAGAAATATATATATGGAAAAGTTCTATTATAAGTATCCCCTGCATTAAAATCTGGGGTAAATGTCAAAAAATCTTAGTTGGAGGTGAAGTATAAAAGAAATGAATAATATGAAAACTATTTAAAAAAATAAATAAATTTTCATGATGATAAGGTTAATAATATGAAGATATCATGGGAATAAAAAATAACTTTCATTTATGTTTCGAAAAATATTGATCGTAATTTTTTTTTTAAAAGATCCATCCAAGTCATTCAACCACAGTGAAAGAAGATCCATTTCCAAAATTTATATGGAATGTAATACTAGGTGAAAGGCTTATTATTTTGGTAAAATAAGCATAAAAATTAATTATACCACATATATAAGAATAAAGATAAAGGTAACCTTATGTTCTAGAAAAAATATTTTCACTAACCCTAATTTATTAATTAGTGTAGGTTTCAAATTATGTTTTCCACATGAATCGGTGAAAAAAGTGAGAAACCCACAAATTCTATAGAGGTGGAAGAAAAAAATAAAGGGTTAATTTATTCACTATAAGGTGTCTAAAAGGATGGATTTCACACTATAAATCCAAAAGATAGATACACTATCAAGACAAAAGAACAGAGAAAGAAAAACATTGTTACTTAATGTAAGTGTTGTTAAAATTTAGGCATAGGGAAATTGATTATTATCATTACAAGTAACATTACAAAAATAGGGAAGAAAAACAATAATATTGAGTAACAAAAATTAATTATGGGTTTAGATAATAATTACCAGAGAACATAGAAGAAAGAAAAAAACAATTTACTTCCAACAAATTTGAATATCTTTAAGACGTCTATGAAAGGTGAAATAAAAGTGATATTATTGATAAAAACTGATAGTTTACTTATAAAAAGAACTAATACTTTCTAAATAATATAATTATGGTACAAAATTAATATATAAATAAAATAAATATTAAATTTATATCCACCATTGTAAGAAATATAAGCTATGTCTTGAACCAACTCAATTCACCCCCAAACGAGGAACTTGATCCAGTACAAAACATGGACTGAGGTTTCTTACTAGAAACATCGGGATATAAACTATTTTCATGTTATCCAAACATAATAATTCAGTAATTATTTCACCCTTGAGTAATGTTAAACATACCATAGATTCCTCACAGAAACCCAGCATGATCTATCTGTATGTCAGATGCCCAAGCACATAAATAAATATTAAAAATAAAAGGATATATCAAAAATAGTTATAAAATAGTAAGAAAAAGAAAAATAACGTAAATTTATCATAATTAAATAAATAAATTCTAATATAAAAAATGAAATTAAAGAAAATTTAAACCTACATAGTTTATAAAAAAGATCATAATAATAGAGTAATCCAAGACTAATAATTACTAATCAAATGCGCATAACCAAGGGTTACTCACCACATCCTAACCCAAATCCAATAAGTTAAACCAAATAGTAAATAAAATAAATAAATTTAGTATTTTAAACTAAAATAAAAACATAATAACTATATACACTCGTGGGAGTATACTGGATGCGAGAAAAACCGATCCCAATGGGATTCTGTAATAATTTATGTAATTAATTTCAAGAGGATAATAATTTATAAAATTATGAATTAAATTTATAAAATATGTTTTTATGAGTAAGAATAATAAAATAAATAACTTTTTATTTCCATTTTTCCATAAAAATCATTCATTTCCTTTAATAAATATTCTGTTTAAACAATTTTTATAAAACCAAATACTTTATAACAGTCTTTGAAATACTAAAAATATATTGAAATCTATTTCTTCCTTTTAAAAACACCTTTTGAAATCTCTTTATGAAAGATACTTTTTCAAATAATGAAACACATATAAAAAAATAGAAATACACTCAATATGACACCATATAAATTAGGGATCAAAATAAATGATACTCACAAAAAGGTGTAATAGGACTCAATCAAACTAGTGAACGTTTGTAATACAAATAAAAAAAAATATATAATTTATGTTATTTTCAAAAATTCTAGATATCATGGGTAATATACTTGTTACAAAAATGTGTAACATGACTCAATAAAGCTAGGGAATGTTAATAATAAAAGTAAAAAAATATCAGTTACGTTATTATAAAAAAATAATATATATTATGGGTAATAAACTTGTTCCTAACTTGAGAGGGTCTCTAACTTAATATAACATAGGACCAACCTTCTGGACATTGTTTATTATAAATGAACGTAAACAATTAGACTATCCTACATGAAAACTATTAGATTTTAATACCCCAATTAACCCTAGAATACCATAAATATAGTAGGACACTAGTATCATGTTAACTGACTAGTTTATCATAAATCAATACCACTATCTTAGCCTAGGTTTTCCCATGAAAAAAATAATTATAAGGTCCAAAAATTTAACACATTAATCATAGATAATAATAAAATAATAAATCTCATCTCACCTCAAATAACCTCATAATAAATATAAAAATTACACATAATCATTATCATAATATTAGTAAATATCCCCCATATGGGTCACAAATCAAATCATTATAATGGAATAAGGGTCCCAATAGGGGATCACAAACCTATATAAATTGAAGAACATCTAAAAGTAAAAAATTTGTCATAACAAAACTAACATGGAATGTAAAATACCTTTTTAAAAATTTTAAACTACATTTAAAATACTTTTTAAAATTATTCATTGAAATCCACATTTAAAACGATTTTAAAACATTTTCCCCTTTCAATTAAAACCATTTAATAAACCAAATCGTTTTATATTTCTAAATAATTTTATAAAACCAATATTTTACCTTTTAATGACTAAAATGCGGTAAAATAACTTTTTGTGTCACCTTTCATTTAAAAAAACATCTCTAGAATATTATAAAAATGTTGGAACTTGACAACATTTTTAAAACTATGAATATCATTAAAACAACCCTTATTCTATGTGAGGAATCATTTTGTAATGTATATAAAACCTATTTGAACTATCACATATAAATATAATTTAACAAACAAAACATTTTAAATCATCATCCACATAATTAAATGGTAATTAAAGTTATTGTACAAAAACACGGTCTTCATGTCAAGAAAAAATATCTCATAATAAATTTCAATATGTTTCCTTCAATGGTGAGCACTAAAATGAGGAAGGAGGATCCCTTTACAGACCCTGGACATTAAAATACACTTTGTTCAACCAATTCCAAACCCTAAATTCTGAAGATCTAACTTTTTGTATGAGTTTTATTTATTGTCAATGTATGTAATTGGTTGTAAATGGTTGTCAAAGAAATAGATTATTTAATTGATTTCAATATATTAAATAAGTTATAAAGTGGAACATAGAGGAAACTTCAGTTGAAGTATCTAATCTTGGTAATAAAGTTTATGTAGCTTAGATGATTGGATGAAGCATAAATGATGTTCTACAGTATACTTATCTTAATAAATATATAAATTATATTATTTAATTATTGGATGTTAAGTTTATTCATTAATTTAAAGGTTAATTATTTTTTGAATACTTTATGTTTACTAATGATTATAGATGAGTTTTTATTGAAGTCTCAAACATATACTTGATGTTTAGAGAAGCATGATCGTAATAAACATTATGAAGTTTCTTTAAGAAGTTTTTAATCAAATTATTACCATATAGAGAAGTTTGATTAATTGGGGAATAGAAATATGTGATTAATGAAAGGATATTTTCAAACATATAGGCAACAAAGGTAGAGTCTATAATACCACAGTGGTTGGGTCGAGCTGATCGAACTAAGTCAACTAGAAGAATGTTTTATAGATAGATCCATAAGAAAGAGTTTTTGAAGTAGATCCATCTATTATAGTATCCAAAAGATTTAATTTTATAAAATAATATTAAATTTTATGAGATGAACCATTCTTAATTCATCTAACCAAGTCCATCAAATGGATCAAGGTGACAAGTCCACCGATCAGACAAAATATTTTTATATCCCCAAAATAATGGTCACATTGCCATAAAAATGATGTGAATAAACTTATTTTATTAGAAAAATGGTGGAAATAAATCATTTACAAAATAAATTAAAAGTTAAATAAAAATATTTATTATAAACAATATCTCAGAGATTTCTAAGTGATGTGTTTTTATTGATCAAACAACATAATGCCTTGTTGTTGTGATTCATGATGAAGTTTAGATGAAGATAAAATTATCTAAAATAGAGTTAAATTATCTTAAGTACAATGTCAAGATTAATTAGTGGTTTTGAAATGTTTAAGTCATTATGATATTAAATCTTTTGTGGAACTTAGTGGAACTATGGTTCCTTAACATTATGAAGTGATGATTGAATTTGAACTAAGAGAGGTATAAAGTTTATTAGGACATATACAAATATCTATAGTCAAGGTGAATATGTTGTAATTAATGAACAAAGAATTAATTTCTAAATAAATTCAATGGTTTGAGGAAATGTGTAATGATCATTAAATGAATAACAATATATCTGAAATCATCAGAAAATGATTTCTGAATGATGTTCATCAGAATGAAGTTTCCATGAAAGATAATAAGATTGAGGTTTCTTAGGTTTCTATAACATTTCATCAGATATAATTCTCCATGTTATTTCAATAGACAAAGTGTTACAAGGAAATTATGTTCAGTATTACGATTTCATCTGAATGATTTCTTGAAATTCATCTGAAAAAATACCAGGGAATATCTTTGAGGTTTTGTTGGATTGAGGAAAATTAACAAACATCTGAGAACCCATCGGATGGAAGAATATCCTTATGAAAGTATTCTCAATATAATTTTGAAGTTAATATAAAAAAATCATTAAAAAATAATCCATCAGAGAAAATGTTTTTGAAGCTTATCATTTGTTAGAGTAAGAGTCTTGAGAATGAATTATAAAATATTTATATAATGTTTTTAAAGAATACTAAATGAATTCTCCTTTGATGAATATATTTTATGAATTTTTACCATATATAAAGTTTTAATAACTTTATGAAGTTTTTAAAAGTAAAAAAATCATGGTGATATTGATTTTAAAATTTGAAATTTTGATAATGATGAAGGAAGATTGTGATTCTGTTGAGTTTTTTTTGGAAATATGATGAATGGCATTGATTCAAAGATCAAAGAAAGTTTCCTACAAATATTTGTTGAATTTTATTTTTTATGAACTTGTAATGTGGTCAAATGAAGAAATATATGACTAGGTAAATTCAAATTTAGAGGTGGAATTTTCAAATTTGAGTACGTTTCTTTCTTTAAGTTTGTCAAGAAACAATGGCTATATAAATAAGATTTTATGTACTGGGAAGAGGTTTTGTTTGATTTATTTCTTGAGTGTTGTTGCCCATAATATTGGATATTAGATTAATTATGTGGATATGCATAATGATAAATAATTTAGGCACCATGATGGAGTTATGGACAAAAATATTGAGAGTAATTATCATTTGAGTTAAAGAATTAAAAGAAGGGGTTTCAGATGAAGCAGAGTTTCCAGATAGAGAAAAATAACTAGATAAAGAAATATTGAATGAAATAAAGATGAGTTCTATGATGGAAGGGTAATGTTTAAAATGAATAATAAATTACTAGATGAATTGATATTGGAGAAACTTTTACTATACAAACATAATTATTTGGATAGTACTAGACAAAAATGTTCTTCAAAAAGAAGAAGAAGAAGGGTTTAAATAAACTTACACTATATGACTATTCATCAGATGGAAAAAATAAAATAGAAGGATATTATGGACAAGTTCTAGATGAAGAAACAAGACAAGGAAGAGAAAATTTTAGTTTTCTATTGTGAATAATGAGAGTTACTTTCTCATTGTTGTATAGGAAATATTGATAAATGAAGTTAAGAACAATTCAACATTGTGACATTGAATAGAATTCCAAATATGTGAAAGAAATTTTTGCTGTTAAAAAGTAACTAAAGATATTGGAGACTGTCTATATATATAGTATAGTGAACTAGTGAATAAATTCAAGTAAGATGATATAATCACTAGTCTAGGGATTCATGATTACTTTTATCCCCCCTCATAAAGTTTATGGAACCACACTTATGCTAAGTATTGTTTTCTATTAAATATTCAATAATAGGTGTCTCATTACATTATATAATATGTGTACTTGTCATCACCATATGTGGAATGGACCATCTAATCTTATTGAGTGATGATTCTTATAAAAATTTCTCGTGATTTTTTTACTTTCTTTCATATAATTCCATAAAATAAGGTAAATATAATTAGAGAATAAAGTTCCAAATGGGAATACGTTTTAAGGTGGTAAAACATTATAATTGGTCAAAATAATTCTTGACTCTCATTTACCCATATCAGTGTTGAGTATAGCCCAACAGAGTCCTCTTAATTGGTATCAAAGGGCTGGTTCACAACTATTAGATTCTCTATATTGAATTTATTCTCTTTCCAAGACTTGAGTTCATTTTCTATATTAAAAATTAAATTTAGTTTTCATGAATATTTAGTTATCTATGAGAAAAATTATATTTATTCCAAGACCATTATGAATAGGATAAAGAAAAATAAAATAAATATTTAAAATATATCACTCTTATATAAATAAGAGGAATTATTAGACTATCTACTGATTTATAAAAATAAATATATATTTCAATTGGAAATTTAAAAAAGGTTATTCAATATACCTCCAAATGGAAGGACAACATTCCCAACTCAAGGGAATCAAAAATCTTAAGTAATCATGAGGTATGTAAAAATTCTTCTAAATCTTTTCCTCAGGAAGAATATCCTAGAATAAGTGGTGATGATTATCTATTTACAAAATCTCAAGATATAATAGTTAGTATATTTAAAGATATTCTATATTTCATTCATAAATAAAACAATCTCTTATTTGTTTACTTTTTCAAATTATGTTGGATATTATCACACAATGGGCTAAATAAGAAGATAACATGGAGGATGATTTTTATAAAAAATTTATAGAATATAATATGATCTCAAAGAAGGTTGGTGCCTTTAAATCATAAAATGCAAAGAATGAATTAATTTAATCAACGTTATAAAATAATTGAATCAATTTTTTTGAGAAAAAATATGGAGTCAAGAAGTATCTGAAAGAAAAAATCTAGGAACCTAAAGAAATTTTGAAATATAGTTTTATTGTAAATGATTTTAAATTGGAATTAAAATCCAATAAGATAGAAGAACATAGATCTTAGTTACAATACACAGATAAACTATATGTAGAGGAATTTGAAAGAATAAATAATGTTTTTAATTCAAGGTAATTATGATTGAAGATGAGAAAACCCATAAATATGAGAAGTTTATAAAAAGAAATCAATATTGATAATATTAAGAAGCCACATATTAATTCATAAAAAATTAATGTTGATGTTTTTAAGACTACCCAATTCTCACTAGTGGTTTATAATGTTAAAATACCTCCAATATGTGAAAATAAGATTCTGAATTCATGTAATGATCTATATTAGGTATACATGAAGAAATAGGTACCATCCATACCATCTTATAATAATGTTTATAAATATTTTTTTAGGAATTTTGTAGGTTTTAAAAAAATACATAAAATTATGGATGAATAAATGTGATAAAAACCCTACATCCATGTCTATGGTTTATAGGAAAAAGATTTTGTATACTGGTTCCCCATAAAGATCCAAATAAGTTATGAAGAAAATACAAAAAAACATCATACAAAAGAAATATTAACATCAAGGTACGTGAGTCAATTTTTGTGGTACAACTGATTTAATAATTGAGTTTTAGATTTTTGGTATAATCCTATAAATAATAAATTAGAAAAAGGCCCATGCTAAGTGTGAGTAATCCAGAGATAAAGAATAAACATTTAAATGTTAAGAAAAATATATATACTTCAAACTGATGTGTAAATACTGAAAATATCAGCGACACGATAAATATTTGTTTCCATAAGGTTTTTACATGATCATATCAACATGTATCAAAATATGACAAGAAAATGATACCACCAAATTTAATTAAAAATGAATAATAAACCATTTAAATAATGTATAAGAATGTTGTGAACAAAAATCCTCCCAATACGATTTCAATAATGAAAGGTGAGAATACCTTGAATTCCAAATTTGAGAAGTTTATGAAAATGGAAACTTCCAAAAGAACTAATAAAAAGGATTACAATTAGAAGAATCCAAGTGGAAAACCCAATCTTGCTATCGATGTTCCTAATAATATGATAATGATCGAAAAGAAATATTTATAGGGAATGAGGAAAATATAAGATTCATTAAAAAATGACATGTTAAAGGAAAAGTAAAATATTCTACATTATGAAGATAAAATACATGAGAGTTTTCCATTAAAATCAAACTCATAGGTTAAATAAGTTATGTGTGAGATATGTAAAAAAGATTGTTATAGTAAAAAAGGTTGTTTATCCATTCTACCAGAATTATAAACATCCCTTAAAATAAATAAGAGTGCATCAAAAATGAAGGATGTCAATAAGTAATTTTCACCACAAAAATTAGAAGAGAATTTGAAAAGATCCATGTTTTAACAATATAGAACAAAGCCATGTTTTAGATGTGAAATCATGAATATTGTAGGAGATGAAAAAACTTTGTTGAGAAAACTATCTCAGCCTTGTGGTCACCATTAATAAGAAAGGGAGTTACACTATATTCTTTTAACCTTTGTGTTTTTTATTTTCTATTTTAAAGTATGTAGTTTAAGGTGATTTATAATTTCAATGGTGGAACTTGAGATATTGAAATGGATTTGAACCTTGGATAATACTACTTAAGTTAGTTTTCATCTTGGAATGTTTCTTAAGTTGGTTTACTAGAAAACTTATAATAGGATCATCCTAAATGAAATTGAATTATTTTTTTTCAATACATGATTGAAAAGTGATGGATGATTTTATTTCTATTTGATCATACATTTCAAATTCAAAAAGAATATATTGAAAAGGATCATTCTTGGTAAAGATATAGATATTTTCAAAATAATAGATAACAACATTTGAAAGATCCTTTTTGGTGTTTTATCAAAAACAATTTCAAAATAATATCTATTGAAGAGATTCATATTTATGATGATCATAAGGAAGGTCTCCTTGAGGGAGATAAAAGTGGAGTGTGATAAATTTTCTATGATAATCATTACTTCAAATAAATTTTATTGTTCTGAAATATGCTAGAATGTATGTAATTATCAAAGGTATATATATCTTAAATAAATCATCAATTTTTTCCAAAAATAATAATATATACACAAAGAGGGATAAATTAATTTAAAAATGGTACAAGAAAATTGGAATAATTAGAGGGATACATGGATTCTTATCCTTTATGTGGAACTTGAATATTTTTAATATGTTTTTTGAAGTGATTGTAGGAGTTTCAGATTGATCTAACTTTTAAGTGTTTCATATCTTAATTAGTATCTTCAAATTGTAATAAAAGTGGATATCATTTGAAGAAAAGTTGTTTCTTTCTCATTAAATGAGGTATCAAGATCAGTTGGTAAAGGATAACTTTGTCTTATAAATCAAATCCTATAGTTTTCTACATCAACAAAGGGTAACATAAACTTTGAGTGAAATGATGGATGAAAAATTTCTTAAAAATGAACCGGTGACCCTTTCACATGAACTTATTATTTATTATCAATAAGAGGTATAAAAGGTGAACTTAAAGGATGTTTGGAAAAGTAAAGGGGAGATAATGTTTAAAAATAAATAGAGGGAAAGATTCACATACATATATATTCATTTTTAATGCACTTTGAAATTATTATCAACAATTACAAAGGGGGAGATTAAAGATCCCAAATTGTGTGTGAATCGTATTTATTTCAGCATATGTCACTGGTTTTCAATGGTTTTCAATGAAATATAAATATTTAATTAATTTCATTATTCTAATGAAGTTATAGGGAAAAATATTCTGGAAATTTTGGTCAAAGAATCTATGATTGGTCACAAAGTTGATGTAGCCTTGATTAATGGATGAAGAAGAAAGTTAGTGATAAAGTCTTATTATCTTAAGAAACATATAAGTGTTCTTACCTTAGTGGAGGTCGATATTATTCATATAATTAAATTTTAATTCTATTTTAAATACTTTGAGTTTATTTATGATGATTGATGAGATTTTATTAAAGACTCAAGAATTTAATTGATGTTTAGAGAAGCTAGATTATCCTCAACATTTTTAAGTTTCTTTAAGAATTATTTGAATTTATTTCTATAATAAAAATAAGGAAGAGATGAAGGGATGGATAACTATATGGGGAATCAAAGGAGAAATATGATCCTAGAGGCAATATTGGTAGAGTATTGTGTGCCAAGGTGATCATATGGTGTCGGTTGAACTGATTCCATTTGGTGTAATTATTCATTTTAACTCCATCAGATAGAGTTTTCAAAGTACCACTCTTTGATTGAGTGTTCAATATATGGAATTTTATAAAATCCTCATAATTCTGATATTATAAATCTTTCATAATTCATCCACCATAGTCTATTGGATAGACTATGGTGAGAAGTCCATTGGTCATAGAAAATATTGGGTGATCATTAAAAGAATGTTTATTTTTCCATTGGACTAATGTATAATGTTTGGGATTTGAAGTGGAGAATTCTCAATGAATGATGAATCATAGATCTGGGAAAAAGTCAAAAGTTAGAGAAAATGTGTAATGATCTTAGAATGAATAAGTATCCATATGAAATTTTAATATATATGTTTCTCAGTGATGTTAATTTGAATGATATTTCCCTATAAGATCATGAGACATATGTAACTAAGGTTTCTTAACAATATAATCATATAGATGTCTCTGAGTGATGTTATCACACAATGTTTTATTATGAAATAATGATGATAATTAGAAATTAATCTAAAAAAGTTATATGAAGTCTTTGGGTTGAAATAGAGGATTAGATCTTTTAAGGTTCATAAAATAGAGGAAAACTAAAAAAACATCAACTATCTCATCAGATAGAGGAAGGTCCTTATGAAATTATGACAAATAAGATTTTAACGGGAAGATTCAATAGATGTTTCAGAAAAAGAAGTTATCAAACAAAATTATTTTGAAGAATATGATCAGTTATAGGAAGTTTATTGTGAAATATTTTTTTAATTTTTAATATATATTCATGTTGGAAAAGTAGAAAAAAATCTTATTTGGGAGAGTTATTATGATGTTTTACCAGAAATAATGTTCAAATAACATTAAAATGTTTTTATAAAGTAATACATTTTGGGGATGTTGAGCTAAAAATTCAACACTTCTATAATTATAAAGGAATATTGTGATTCTAAAAGTGTTTCAGAAATTTGAATAAGGATATTGATATAGATATATAAGTATGTTTCATAAGAATATTGGTATATTACTATCTTTTAGGATGTTTGAAGGCAGAGATTTGAAGAAATAAATGAGTGGGATATTTAAATTTAATAGTGGAATTTTTAAATTTGACTGTGATTCTTCCCCTAAGTATATGGAGAAACCATAACTACATAAAGGGGGTTGTGTCATCGATAAGAGGAATCAGATGATTTGTTACTCAGGTATTGCTACTCATACTATTGGTTATGAGGGTGATGGTACAAGTATGAATAATTTTGAATAATTAGATAACTATGACAAAGTTATGACTAATAATCCTAAGAAAAAATATCATTTGGGATGAAGAATCAAAATAAGAGGTGTTGGATCGAATAGAGGTTACCAAATGGTGTGAAAGAATTTTATGAAGAAACAATGCACTGAGACATGTACAACTTTCATGGAAGAATAGGGAACCAGAATACTTGACAGTTTTTAAACTTACATATGATAAAATTCATAAAAAATACAACACCAGATGAATAGGTGTCGTATGAAAAATGAGAAGAAGGGTTTAGGTGAACTATAACTAGACAAAATTTCATCATACAGACAAACATCGTATGGAATGATCAGATGGAAATATTCTGGATGAAGGAAAAAAGGGACAGAAAAGAAGATTTCGGTTTTCTATTACTATGAATAGGGAGAGTTTCTTACTTTCTACTGTGTAGGTAAAATTGTTAAAGGAAGTGAATAAAAAAGAAAAACTGTGACATCTTATAGAAGTATCATTAGGGGGAACACTTTCTTGGTATTACAAATTAAAAGAATAACATGGATATTATATATATAGGTTGTATAAAGAACAGGTGAGGATATATAAGTTAGATGAGGTAACAACTAATCTAGGGATCTAGGATTATTCCCATCACCTTCAAAAATTATATGGAACAACAATTAGGATAAGGATTATTTTTTATCCAAACCACTACAACAAGGATCTAATTTAACATATAATCTATCTAATGATCATCACTATATCCATCAAGGATTACCTACTATTTTTGATTCGTGAAACATGTAAAAATATCGTGTTCTATTTTTTATTTTCTTTAATATACATGAATATGATATAGAAAATAGAATATGAGAATCATTTCCTAAAAGGTTAAAGATGAAAAGTGATAAAAAGGTATAATTAGTCAAAAAGATCACATCACTAATCCACCCCCTCTTAGTGTTTAGTGTATCTTAATATAGTCCTCTCAAATTTATCATCCATGGAGTTAAGTTTTATTGTAGAGAAATAAAATCAAACAGAATGGAATAGGGGGAGGAAGAAATTGAAAACCAAGAAAATGAAGGGATTTTTCTTGGGAAATCACTTAAAATAAAATGGTCAAAGGGTCAAAATCTGTGTTATGGGAAGGGAAATATCCCATGGTCAAACCACCCTTCTGGATGAAAAAAATAGAAATTAAAGATGAAAAAATATAGTAAAAATTAGTCGTAATCAGATAGTATTTCTACCATTTTGAAAATGAGGTAGATCAGATTCATGGACTAATCATGGTGGTTTTGTGTGGAGACCTTTGTAGATAACTTACTATAATACAACCAACATGGAATATGGAATGGTGATCCTCTCAATAATTCACTACAATATAGACCTAGGTGCTACAAAATGGTTCTCTTTGATTAATAAGAGAACAAAAAATTGAGGCCAACCGATGTGCCATGGCCACCCCCCAAGGGATCTGGATGCCTTCCTCAAGAGAAACCATGGTTCTTCAATTTAGGTCCCCTCCATGTGATATCCCAAGTTTGGTAATACAATTCCCTATCACCAAATACCATCATGGAAGATCCTATTACAGTAGACCATGACTCCCTTGGAACCACCTAAAACACCCAAAAATCTACCAAAACACTCAAAACCTGAAAATACTATAAAAATTAAATAATTAACCATAATAGAATCATGAGGAAATCAAAATTCTCCCAACCATTCTATTTTATTCCCCTAAAAATTTCCTGGCATAATAAGATAGATCAAAACATATGTAAATCGTGATCACTCATTTTTAGAGTTAGGTGGGTGGGAAATCAACTTGAGGGGATATTAATGAATTAAAACCATTGAACCAGGAAAATCCTTTATACTAATGAATTGTTTCTAAAAAAATTATCTATAATCTCTAAGAAAAACATAACTTTGACCCCAAGGAAAGAAACCAAAAAATATATGGAAACCATACATAGGTCTCACCACCATTTTTAATTCAAAAAATGTATTAAAGATAACAAAAATTCACATCTCTAAGCAAACTATCACCATTGATAATTCATCTCCAAAAGCCCCTAAGAATAAAAAATATCTCCAAAAACCATGAATAAATACTAACATATTTTCTCTAATCTTCCATGTAAAATTTTCTTCAAAAGGTAGAATCTATTATTCCTATAATTAAAATCATCACCAAACCCCAAAAAACAATCCAAGGAGATGGTTAAAAAATTTACGAACAAGTCTTATCAGAAAAAACATAGTTCTAGACCCAACTCATGATGCTCAAAAGGGTAAATTTAGACCTAAATCCCACAACATCGTCACATGATAGACCCACCAAAACTAAAAACCCTAACAAAAAAACCTACAAAAAATGTTAATAATTTAAAATGTAAAATATTTTTTTAAAATTACAAGTGCTATAAAAAAATTAACTTTTCCCAAATCTATTATTTTTATAGTCCTTATTATCTTATAAATAAACTAAAAAATAGAATATCCACTTTCATAATTCCTTTATTGATGATGAAATTGTTTTGTGAAAAAATATTTTAAAAATGAAACAACTAGAAATGTAATAAAAAACTATTCACGGTTATAAAAGTTATCTACTTAAACATTTATATTTCAATTTTTTCAAGTTCCACTATTTAATAGTGAATCCTGTTGAACTTAAGGACTGACCTATTTTAATTTCAAATTTTAATTATCAAAACCAATGTGAAATGAAAATAATATATTAAAGAACTAAAAAAATTTAATAAGACTTATTTCTTTGATTACTTGTTAAATCTTCTTTGAACACCACCTAATAAAGAGCATAACCAATATGATTTATAGTCTTTTGTAAAAATAAACATACCATAAAATGTTCACTAAAATAAAATTTCATCATTATAAGTAAAATAATTAATAATGTTTTATAATTATATATTTTATCTTTTCAGTCAAGGAAAGGAAAAAACCATATATGAAGTCAACACTTTTTTAATCTTTTAGATACATATTCAATTCTGGAATATTGGTTCATGTATTTCACCTCATTTAAAATATTTTACAAGTCAATAAAACCATAAAAAATGTTAAATCATATTCTAGGAAATGATTGTAGATTTACCTGATTGGAAAATAATTAATTAAGTCAGTATAACATATATTCAATTAATTAAAATAAATTGAAAATTCAAATTTGCATACCTGGAAAACAAATTCAACATATGTAAACTAAGATGATCGACCTTTACAAAATCCATGATATATTTTTCAAAATATTTATCCTATAATCTCTTCTACACACATCATAAATCATCATAAAATAATAATAATTATCTAATATAGAAGAAACATATGATAACATTGTTACCCATTTAGCTTCCTGAGGTGTATCTGAAGGAAATGAAACCATAAATATTATTTTATTTTGTAGTGATCCTTAATATTTTATATACTCTTATATAATTTATGTTAAAAAAATATTATAAGTACATTTTAATTTATTTATAAATTAAAATAAAAATAGCTCATACCAAATATTTCACATGATGTAGAAGATTAGTTAAAAAAACTAAAAAATATAAAATACAATATCCAACTTTGGACACCTCCTCAGAAAGTATAAGAACTGGAGTACTTGGATCACTAATATCATGTAACACTACTCTCACCTAACATGGATTCAAAATCTGGTCATTTATATAATCCCACATATTATGTATTATTCTATATGCTACAATATGTATATAGGGACCCCAAGTATACAACTCAAAGTATACAATTATTTCTGAATTAGAAGGAGGTAGATCTGGGTAGGTAGGTTGAACAATCTATGTCTATCTCATCGATTCTTCAAGTATAGTTGTGATTTTATTAAATCTTTTATCAAGTCATTCAAGTGTCATATCTCCATATTCAAAGAATCTACTTCTCCCTTAATTTTTTTTCCTCATTGATTCCATACTAACCAATTTTTTTTAAATGGATACTCTCCTCGCTCCTTGTTATGCAACCTATGTTTTCTGGGTTTTATAATGTAGTGTAATGAATATACATCCCACACTAATGGATAAAGGCCCCATATCTCATTTTCGATATAAGGGAAACACAAATTAATGTTTTTAAATATAATATTCGTGTGATAAATTTTAAAAATAGAAATTTTTCATAAAAGTAATAATTAATTACTTATAATTATATTATCTAATACCATTATAGTTTTGTTAATATAATTCCCATTTTTTCAATCTTTCCTTTTTATATTTTTCATTATGAGGGAGAGGTTATGGTGGGTCAAGTTGAACATATTTGGAGCTACTACTTATCCTAGATCTTAATTGATTAAATTTTCCCGCAATCATTGGTTGTCTTAATAAAGGATAATCTCTATGTGACAATATATGAGGATATATATTGTGAGACTCCATATATTGATTAGTTTTAAAGGAGTCCAATTATATAAGAAAAAATAATAGGTCATAAATTAATTGAAATTAATTTAACAAATTTATTTACACTTAATTAACTTTAGTTTACCCATACATAACTTTATTTAACTTTCATTAGATTTATTTTATCATTAATTGAATTTATTTTAACCAAATTAAATTATAATATATATATTTATATATAAATAATTATAAATATATTTATTAAAAATAAATCAAAAAACACATATAGAAAATTAGTCCAACAAAATAACATACCATAAAGACTTTTTATCCCCGACTAGTGACAAACTTCCTCCATATCTCCCCATCTATAAACTCAAACATAATTCATGGATCTTGATTCTTTTTACTCCCAAAAATATAAAATGAGGTAAACTTTATCTAAAAATCATCCTAACTTATTTTTGTAAAGGATAGAAATTTTTTCTTAATTCTGTTTCCCTCTTGTTAACTGCCATCCTTGATTAAATAGATAAAATATCAAGAAATTTATAATATTTAAACCGTTGAAAAAATAAATATTTTTTTTAAAATTTTAACATTATGGACTCTCATAATAATCCTTCACTAATTGGTTTAAACTCCCCCAATTAGGGAACAATATACATATTCTACTACTACTATGTATATACAGGTAAGTCCAAAACCGCATGGCATGTGGTGTAGTGGGGTGGTTGTTATCATCAAATTAAATTATCTTCCCCTTAGCTTCACATGTGAGTGATTTTTTTAATAAACATGAAATCTCAAACCTACCATCTTTAAGCATCACCCCTATATAGAAGAATAATAGTAGTACATAATTTTAAGAAATATAATTCTAAGTTAATTAAATAATTAAATTATTATAGATATATATACATACCTCGGTTCCCCTACCCTGGAGTATGTCGTTTAAAAATATGTACACTAATTCAATAAAATTATTTGTACATATATTTTATTGAAAATAAATAAATTAAATAAATAAATAAATTTTCACAATAAAAAAACATTTAATTTCATATTTTTCAAAAAAAAACATGTAACTAAAACTAGTGTATATTAAAATTAACAAAAAAAAAATGAAAAAAATGTTATCATCTTAAATTTTTTAAAATTTTTAGATGTACTTCTTTAGATATAAATAAATGTTTTATGTAAAAAATGTAATTTTTCATTACATGAATAAAATTATAAATATTTTTATTACATAAAATCATATATTTGAAAATGAATAATATAAAAAAACTAGTCAAAATAAAATGATAATTGCATAATTTCTCAACTAAAAAAGGGATATATAAATATAATGAATATAAAAAAAATATTACAAAAATTGTAGTAAAGATTAAAAATTTTATATTTAAATATGAAATTTCAAAATTAAAATTTTAACTCTTTCAAATTCACATAAAAATTATAAAATTAATTTGGTGAGTAATGAAGTGTTTTTCAATATCGTTTCTACAATATCTTTTTTTGTTTCATGGAAAATATCCACATCATATTCATTATTATCATTGGGTAATCATGTAATAGATGGATAAATTTTCAATAGGTCTTCAACATCATAAATATTATTATAAAAAAATGAATTTTTTTGCCTATAAAAACAATAGACCACAAATCATTTGATGGGTAAGTAACATAAAATACTTGTTTTGCATATTTCTTTATAATAAATTATTCATCATTGTGAAAAAATATTTTAAAATAAATAAGATTAAATATATACTTTTAATGTTCACACAACTGTTACTATGAACCTTGATACACATAAATACTGGTAGCTAATAGTTAGTATAATAAATATATCATATATCCTCAATAACTCCAAAATATGATATTGGTACAAAAATTGAGTTTTTATCTTTGGTAGTCAAGAAATGCAGTGCTTCAGTAAAAACCATTACCCCACTACTTTTAAATGTACTTTTTTTTGCTATTTTTAAAATGTGTAACCATTAATATCAAAACCTGGCCACATGATCACATTAACACTTTTCGACCAATTAAATTATTCTGGTGTGGATAAAAAAAATATTTACTTCCTCAAACTATAAAACAAATGTGTTTTTATGTTCATTCATCAACCAATTTTCATTTCTTCTCAAATATAATTCCTTCAATCTAGTAATATGTGATTATATATATGTTTTTAAACCACCTATTTTGTTCAATATATATATATATGTGAATACATAACTTAAAAACATAGGATCAAATATCGAGATATAGGGAGACTAGTGTGCTCCATTTCAGAAAAATACACTATACAAAACTGAATTAACTCTTTTGATATATATTTTTTGAATAATAGAGACCTCTTTTCTACGTAGATTATTAATATATCCCTTAAAGATATTCTTATATCTTTCAAAAGGATATATCTGATGTAAATAAATAGGTCCACATATTCTTTTTTCTTGCACCAAATGAATCAATAGATGAAATGTTATATCTAAAAAAGATGGTGGAAGATATATTTTTAGTTGATTTTTTGGGAAATATTAATTCTCCAAAAAATATAACAAATTATGATCTATTATTTTTCAATAAATTTAATTAATAAAGTAACAAAAAATGATTATATAATTTGTGATAGGTATTAGAAATATGTCACACAATGAAACTAGTCTCAACTATTTAACCAACACAAGACAGTCATGAGATTTCATCTATATTTATTTCAATCCTTCATTGAAACCAAATTCTTCAAATTTGAATAAAAAACACTAACTACTTTAATAACATACATGAATTGACAAAAAAATTATCTTCTCACTCTTTCTAAATGTGTGACAATCTAGAGAAAAATATGTTTTGTTTCGTTTCTTTGTGGGAGATAACTCCAAATGTATTCACATGGGAATTATGCCTTGTCTTGATTTCCATCCATATTTTATCTTCCATTTTTAAACAATGTTCCAATTATACTGTCACAAACCAATATTAATAAGGTCAATGTTATATTTTACATCAAAATAATTCAAATAAGGTAGCTCAAATAAAATAGATCATTTTTTCTGTGTATCTGGTTGATGTCTAGAACATTATTTATTTCTAAAGGTGACATTGATGTTTTTCACTTGTTATAATGTTCTTCAGGTGAAAATAGTGATGAGGAGGAATCATAATATTATAAAACATTAAATTCGTTTATTAATCTTTAATAAGGATGAACCACTCAAAAAAATAATATATGTTCAATATACACTATTAATCATCCATTATGAAATTGAATATATGAAGTCCCCTCTTCATGAATTGAACAAGCTTTATATCATTTAACACTATATCCAAATAATCTTCCATATCTAAGAAAGTCATTTATAGTGATCATTTTTATAGAAAAAAAAGAAAATAATATTTCTTGTATGCATCAAATACTATAACACTTATCCCCAAAATAAATTTCAAATCATTAATAAATGGGGATAAATAAAAATCAATATTATTTCTAGGATCTTTTAGTATAGTAATCATCAATCTCATCATCACATCTGTACAATTTATACATATATATTGGGATATTTTTTTAAAAACTAACCAAATAGGCCATGAACTATGTTTTTTACTAAGACTCTAATATATAATCATTCCATCAGTGCATAAACCCATTCTATGATTTCTAACATCATTTAAAAAATTATAAAATTTGTGATCAAATATTTTTCCTTATGGTGAACTAGTTGGATGATGAAGGTTTCAATCAAAGATGAACTCATATATATACCATCTTTTCCATTTTGAATTATTTCAATTTTCATAAAGATTCCTCAAATAAGGAATTTTTGGATGATACAAGAATTCTTATGTTAAGGTTTTGGTGTCTGTTATTCAGAATAAATCACAGTTATATTTATCATCTATTTTATACCATGATATCTAGAATTTCGGTAATTCTGATAAACATTCATATTTCATCCTATAAAATACATAATGGTTCAGGAAATAACATATTTTTTATACCCCAATCACATTTTAATTTGTTTTCCTAATAATAGGAATCTAGAAGCATGTTTCCTTCTAGAAGTTTCCATTTTAAAATATTAATGAATACAGTGAAAATTTTATCAATATTGTTTTTTTTAAAATATAACTATTCCTATCACTGCCAATAATGCTGTGAATTTAGTTCATCCTGATAATAGTTTTTTCTCAACATCTCTATATAGTTGTTCAAAACTCTTTTTCAATAGTTTGAACACATAAGTCATGGATTAATTCTTTATGATGATCATCTATCTCATAAATAACATCTTCACCATCTTTATATATTGAATTATTTGTTATATAACAATGCCAAATCTGTCTTGTGTAATTATGATTAAAACCATATAAAATAAATTGTATTTTGATTTATCTCTATCCGAGTTTTCTTATATCAAAAAATTTCAAACATGTACATAAACCTACATATTTTTTTCCAATATTTCTTTTTGAAAATTAGGAACATAAATCAACCCCTTTATCATATTTATCAGTATTTCTTCGTGTATTTATCCAATTATGATCCCATAATTAACTAAAATCTCACAACATAATAGATGAACATATTAACAAACATAAAAGTTTAAACATATATAAAAACAAATAAAATTAAAACATATAAGACTATAAACATATAAACATACATAAATTTTAAACAAATAATTTATATCTTAAAAACCATTTAAAATGGGAAACAAGTTATAATAAAAAAAATATCAAATTTAATTAGAATGATAAATAAAATTTAAGAGTGAAACAAATGAAGAGAAAAATGATTTTAACCACAATAAAATTATAATGATAAATAATTTATAAATACAAAAAATTAAAAATAGAAGTAGTTACAATAAAAAATAAATTACAATCACCAATATTATATAATCACAGTAAAACAAAAACATTAAAAAAATTTAATTTGAAAAATTATAATTGATAATAAGATGTATACAAATAAATTCATAGATGAATCAAATTTATAACTAATAGATAATTAATTTATAAATCATCACATGAGAATGATACTTTATTATAGATAATATAATAGTATTATAATCACAAGTATTGTCAGAAACTAATCTCTTAATGAGGGAATTTAGAATGTGGGACATCATAAACATACCATCAAAGTTTCAACTAAGAATTCTGTATAAATGGGTAAGGTCTTGGCCAAAACCCGGTCCAGTTTGTCTCATGAGACCCATCGATCCATCAAGGGGATATATCAGGCCCCACATGACACTTAAAATTCCAATGCATTCCATGTATGAAGGGTGAAACATAATCAATATATACATTCATGTTGAAACTATCTTTTGAAATGTAAATAGTTTCCTTAATCAGTAAACATAATCATAAAATATCTAGAGTAATATGGTGAATGGTATCAATATAGTACATCCCCAGTCAAAATGATCATAACTCATTTAATAAAATATGGTATATGTTATCATAAGATAACAACCTCAATTAAGAATAATAAATTAATATTAGGGTTTCTGATGAAAATAAATGGGTACTGTAATCATGTCACAAGACATAAAAATTTAGTGTATCAAAGTTTTGTCCATTAAATAATGAGTTAAATTCATAAATGGAGATTCATAAGGTAAAAATAAGCAAATTTCATGATAATTGATATCGAACTAAAGTAAAAACATGTTTTTTTATCTTTGAAGGGAATTCCCCAGTGTGGCCTTTTCGAACCCTCCACACAGAGAAACCCTCCTCCCCCACGAATGGGTAGCACCTTGAGGTAGCTCCCCAGCCGAGAAAGGAGTTGTTTCCAGCCGAGATGGCGGAGTGTCCCGAGGGTAACAGCCCAAAATCAATGGTCTATCACAGCGATCCGTCAGTAGTTGGGTCGTGCCTCAATTTGCCCGCCCAGAAGAACCCCGGCGACCCGACAAGGTGGATGAATCCAGGGGAGAGGCTCTCCCCCCGAAAGTGGACTCCCAGGAATCGAACCCTGAACCTCCCAATGAATGACCAGTAAAGGCAACTCACTTTCACCACCACACGACCACCGAAGTGTCACTAAAGTAAAAACATGTAAAAAGAGTGTTTATGATACTTTATAAATGAGCTACTTTAGTGTGGTTTAAAGGAAAACATAAAAGAGTGTTTAAAGAGGAAAAGACATAATTGTTTTCAAAAACCAGAAATGAGAAAAATATATTTTCATGATAAAGAGATCTATTTTATAAAAATATTTTATGATTAAAATATATTATTTAGTGTACTTTAAAATGTGTACGAAATTGGGTAGTTCCCATTAATCGGACTTCCTTATTGGGAGGGTTTACAAAGATAACCTTATAAAGAATGTATTTTCCCATCAAAGAAAGAATAATTATGAAAGGTACATATGTATGAAACATAAAAAATAAATTTATTAGGATTAAATTTGAGTAATTAAAAATTTAATTGTGTTAAATTGATAGGAATTGTAACCCGAAGGAAAAAATGGAGGTTCGAGAAGGAACCCTTACCTTATGTCCGAAAGTGTCCCACGCTTACCCTAAATGTCCTGGATAATGAAAATATATTCAATAATAATTTTATCCATAAACTAATAAACATTTATCTGATTTAGTATAATTTTATTAAGTTCATTTATGGACTTTTTTATGACTTATAATATTCAATTTGGTCATTCAAAAGTGTTCGTTTCCATGGTTTTTAGGATTGTTTTTATTGTATACATGTATAAAAGATCTTGTAAGATGGGAATAATTATCAAGAATTGAAATTATATGTTATTAATGAACATACATAAGATTAAATGGTCCTATATTTCTTTTTTTTCAATATATGAGGATGATTCATTAGATAAAATGTTAATGATAACCGTTTATCTTATTTTGGTGTTTTTCCAGTCATCACACACTAGTTTTGTTTTATTAATTAATATTATGTATATATAATGTTTCCAAAAAAGTAAATAAGTTTTAATATAAATTTTAAAATCTCTTCTAACCATTATAATGGTTATTTTATATTCCTTGAAGGTAGAATTACAAAATGAAAAATTATCATCCACAATGGTGGTGAATCGACACCTCACCGACAGTGTTTTCATTTCTGAACAAAAGGGATAGAGAAGAGAATTGATGGTGAATATAGCATTAAAATATTCAATTTCATATATATATATATATATATATATATATGATACTGGAGTTATCATTTAACTTTGTATAGGGGAGGTGAGGTAAGGATAAGAAGAGATATGAAATTAAAAGAAGGAGAGGAAAGGTTTTACCTCTTGAGTGTTTTCTCCTTGAGAACCACCTTAAGGGACATGAAAAGGGTTTTTTAGTTAAAAAATAAAGATAAAAACGTGGGGAAGAGGTTTGGTATATGAATTTAGTATAATATTAGAAATCTACAAGTCTTATAAGGTGTGATGAAAAGATGTTTTATTTACAGTGGAGGAGGGGTGTTTTTTTTATTATTTTATTCATTAGATTATTAGTTCAACTCAAAACTATCAATATTATTGATTGTTGTTAATAAATATAGTAACTAGATCATGTGAGTTTTAAGTAATTAGTTCTTAACTCATAAATACATCATTCATGACTTAATAATTTTTTTATTTACTTATAATGTTAAATACTATAAATTACTATATTTAACTATTCATCAAAAGTTCAACTATTTTAGAAAAATAAAAAAATTTCACACACATGATTTTTCAAACTATTGATTTAAAAAATTAATTTCATTTTATGAAAATAATTTTCAAAATATTAAAATTTTAATTTTAAATAAATTCATTATTTATTCAAAAAATATTAATTTTTATATTATCATCGATGTTACGGGACTTTGAAAATATAATTATGGTCTCATAAAATTATCTTATAATTATATTGAAACAAAATAATAAATCATGAATTTATTTTATGAAAATTAATTTTCTTTTAAATTATTATATTAATTATAAAACATTAAATAAACATTTATAGTTGAAAAAATTTCCAATACTTAATTTATAATTTTTAGAAAATTTATATACTTTTTCCATGATATAAATATATTATATTTTTATTCATAAGATACCTAAATTTTATTTATATTATAATGGGTGAGGCTACTATTTTATTATCCAGATTATTATTCCTAGTGGTCACATTTCTATTCCAATGATCATGTTAATATTTTATAGTATATCATGGTTTGAAACTTGGTGTTCTGTGCAATATAGGATATCAAAGATGTTAAATTTAAATGATATATACCATAAAATATTAGGGTGTTATAGTATGAACATGCATGTGTACATGTTAAGGACCCCATACTTCATTAAATATTCCATGGACATGTTTTTTTGGAATTTTGAAACTCATTAGTTCAAGAATAGACATTTGGGAGAGATATTACAATATGGGGTTGTTAATTAATGAAACACCACCTATGTTGGAGTCCCCCAAGTGAGAATCTCTAATTATGAATTCTCTACAAAGATACCACATATATGTTAGAGTATAACATCATTCCACATTAAGATAAATGAATTGTTACCACATAAAAATCCCAACATTGAATATAGTTTTCTGATCGAAGACATCCATATTGTAGGATATGTTATCTTTTGGAGAGTTTTTCTGTGGAAGATTCATGGAAAGAGCAGTTGGAAATTTAGGATGGATCAATCCAATACAATACTCACCACCTATTATAAGTTCTAATATAGAATGGGGAATTGATGGTCTGAGTTGTATAGAGACACACATGATGGATTGATGTGTTTGGACATAAATGAGTGTAGTTCAAAGTATTATTCATGTCCTATCTTTTGGGACCCTCATACTAGATGGTGTAGGTGAGATATATTCTTCCTTCATATTACGATTGAGAGTTTTATATTCTAGTAAAACCCTAAAAAACTCTTTTTAGCTATATAATTTCCAATGACTACGATATCCTTTCTCCCACCCCTTTTTCTAGAAGTTTTTTTTACTTTGTGAAGAAAATTGATATTTCCTGAGATTACCTCATGGAGGATTTGCGATTCAATGGTACCTACTTAGTTATAAATTGTTTAACCATTTTTAGTGTCAAAAGGTTTGGTGAGTAGAACAGAACCTCAAAAATTTATTCTAACCTTCACATTAGATAATAATAATGATTTTTTTTGATATGTGAATGGTTAAAATTTTACTTCTTATGAATGTGGATAAATACATGAATGATTCCAAAAGGTGGCCCATGGTTTTCCATTATGGGTGACTAACATATACACCTAATTGTGTTATAAATATGGAATTCAATTGACTTTGAGTGGAATAATGAACACCCTTACTATGTTTTTGAAGCATATAGACCAAACCTTTCATCATATCAATTCATGGAGGATCCCTTTTGGAATTCAAGAAATTTTAATATCTTACTCTAAGATTATCATTTGTATAATAAAATATCATAGTGTTAATGTTATCTTTATGTAGTAGTTTTTTGTGTTTTTAATGATGAAACTATAAATACTAATGACATAAGAGCGGTACAATAGTGGAATTCTAGTTGAATCTCTTTGGGAAGGGATTTTTTTTGGGTGGTGATGCAGGTACTTGAAAATATTACTTTAGATTAGTTTATTTATATTTAGATATGCAAATTTTTATACCCTTAAAAAGATTTTTTTGGCCAGAAACTCTTCCTTGAGTGAGAGAGGACTAAGATGGTGATGTCAATTTATTAGTTTCACATGAACATATGTTCTCAGATAATGGGCCTTAAGGGATTTCATTAAGGTGATTGTAAATTTTTGTGATTCCTTAATTGAATATAATTTTTTAATTTGAGTCTCTTTTAAATTTTATAATGGTAATCTAGAGTGAGTACCACCCTAGTGGTGCAAGAAATCAGTGTGATGTGTCAACAGAACCTCTTTGGGAATTCCCATAATATGGAAAGACTTATTATATAAGGTAAGAAGTGGTTTTATTTCAAGTTTTTTATTTTAATTTTCTATCATTTTTTTAGATTTTACCCTAGGATATAGATTCAAAAGTTTAAGGTCTTAAAAATGTTAAAAACCATTCACTTCGAATTATGGAAGATTATACCACCCAAGAGAAAATAGTGTTATGATGAGAAACTTGTTGAGGTTTGAGTTATTTCCTAAACTTATCATTAATATATTTTAGAAAGTATTTTTAACAACACAACTAATATATCTTTGATGGTGTGTTTAACCTATTGGTGATCATGATATAAATAGAGAGTTACCATTAATGTTTTTGAATAGTTTGGGAATCAAGTTTCTTATAGTCTTTGTGACATGAACTAAAAATATAGTGTATGTGTCCTATTTTTATGATATTATGGAGAAGATAATAGAGATACAAAATGTAATTATACCTTAAATCTATTTATATTATGGGTAATATTCATTGTGCAGTGATTAGTGGTGGAGTTTAGTGTAGATGTCTTCTTCTTGTAAGACAACTATCTGGAATTCTCTTTAAGGATTGGGAGTGAATCACCCCACTAGGGTAAATCATGGAAATGAACCATTTAAGGATAGATTTAAATGGTTCATAGATTCACTTAATCTAATTTGTTAGGATTACCTTTAGATGATATATTTTTTAGATACATGGTATTTTAAAAAACTCATATAGAAAATGTGTATGATTCCATTAAGGTCTTACTTAAATATGAGTTGGGTATAATATATTTGGTGATGAAAGAGTATTTTAAATTCCTAGGTGGTTTTATACCAAGTTCTATTATATTTTAAACCATTATAGATAAATGGAGTGTGTAAGAGGGTGGATTAATTTCCACACAAGTTTTTTTTGGTGAGCTTCCTTCTTTACTAGCTCAAGTTTTTTCCTTATTTGGGAAAAAAATACATAATGGTGGGGGGATTTAGTGACCTGTGTTTTCTGAATATAGATTTAGATAAATCCTTATTTCTAAAGTCTCTATATCTAATCAGGTGTAAAATGAAAAAATTACCCTTTTAGATGACCTCATAATTTTTTGATGATTTTACTAATCTCAATGTGTGGTGTTTATCCCAAGGTAGAGTTTTGGTGAGTTTCTAATATTAGTTAATTTTAAGTGAAAATAATTATTGGTTATTTAAATATTTATGTATTTCATTAAAGTGGATGTTGATATATCCTAAATAGAGTTTCATTTTTAAATTTATACACCATTGTTGTGTTTAAATTGGGGGGTTTAACCTAGGGGTGGAATAATAATTGTTTTCATTTCAGACCCCCTGGATGACCCATACAGAGTGTGTAATTAAATGAATAATTTATCTTTTAAATAATTAATTAATTTATATATTTACCTATTTAATTCCATTAATTTTTTTTGGATTTATCTCTAGATTTATCTACTTTTTTCAAAACAATACCAAGATTGAGATAGGGGAGAGGGATCAGATCCTAGTGGGACTGATAATGTACCGAAGAAATGGGGCCATATCTGAGATAACATAAATGATAGAATCATGTTATAGTGATAAAAATTTTAGTCAATGGTAGTTCACTAGTGAGTTTTGCATATATTTTTTTGATTTTCTTAATTTTTATTTATCTATTATAAATTCACTTCTTGAGTTGTGGTTCACAATCACATGGCCCTAGAAATTTATCTACTATGATTTTGAAAAATAAACACATGATTTAATCTATGTTATTCATCATTATAGAATTTAAAGCCAATGATCCTTTCTTACACCCTATATCAGCCTCAAAATAATCAATAATAATTTTTCTCATTATTTTCTTTCCCATTTCTTCACACAATCATATTTTTAATTCTACATAGCTAGCGATTAGATGAAAAATGGACGGATTCATTGATTTACTAGCACCACATTTACAAAGAGTGCATGCCCAGATGATCATCAGTCCATACATGATGTGTGGGGAAGGACCATGTGTCATGTACCCTTGTTGTTACACATCTCTACCTCCCTGAAAATACACACCTAGGACATCCCATGTAGACCACACCCTATGAGTACATAGACGAAATGTCATATAGCTTGGGATTACATGACTCAACTAACTATCATAGAATGTTGATTATAGTCATGGGAATCACATATCATATACCTCTTTGGTAATGATATGTGTATTGAGATAGTATGATCCCGTATACTGGGGAAACATATTGAGTACATCAGCTAGTCCCACACACTATGTGCATTGGTATACATCCCCCATAGGTAGAATTATACATCCAATGGGAAAAATAGTATAGAACTAGAATATTCCTAAGAATATACACATTGTGAAAACACATAGTACATGTCGTGTACTTTTCCACCCTTAGTGGTTTTCTATATCTTCTTTCCTAGGACACAAATTTGGGAATGTGAGTTGTCTATCCTAAGAATTTAATTTTTATAGAACATAGTTTCACCCACATATTTGGTATAAGAAGTGATCCATTAGGGTATTTAATTATTTTACACTCCTTATATTTTTAGGACTGATGAAAGTGTTAAAGAATAATAATCAAAGAAATTAAGGGGTTAGGAATCCCATTATAAATGAGTTTATAAAAGGCCCTTACTCCCCTACATGACTGATAGAGTTATCAAATCCACCACCCCTATGGATGAGATCCTCTATCCATATATTTGGGTTCTCCCACATCTTAAAAACTGAATATTACCAGGATAAAGTCCTCCACCAAGGTTATTTAATCCCTCTAATAACATATATCCTTTTATGAGGCATGGGTCCCCCACTTCTATTTTTTGAGAGCCAAAATGGGTTGTGCATGTATAGTTAGATTTTTTATTAGGTTTTAATACTCCATTAATTAAAAATTAATCCCAGAAAAGGTTTGGATTCCCTTAAGTATTTATATATTGATGCATGATATTTTTAGATAGGTAGGTATGTCACTACCTTTACTTAATTCACACTTAAAATAGGAGTGTGTCTTCCTTTTTTTCTGGTTGTAATGTATAATATATAAATATTATTTTATTAAGTATTTTTATCCATGTGACTCCTCAAGAACCCATTGGATTTCTTTAAGATGCACCTTTGTAGGTTAAAGATAAGATGACAAGAGTGATTGTGAATTTTATTTTAAAAACAATTTTAAAAGGTGATATAAAATTAAAGAATTTATCTTGAAATAAACTGATTTAAGGATAAAAAAATGTGAGTGTATTTTAAATTAAATGTTAATATATCATGGAAAATAAATTGAAGAAATTAATAAGGTATAATTTGATAAAGTAGTTAATAAATTTCTCAAGAATAGTCCCCTAGATCACTTTCTCACAAGAATGCAAGAGAGTTTTATATTAATTCCTTAGTTTTAGAGGAAAACCAGGGACTAAATAAGAAGAATTAAATCCCTTGTTTAGATAGAACAAAAGAAAAAAGAAAACCCTTGGTTTCAATGGAAACTAATAACCAAGAACCCTCACTTTATTAGTGGTGAGCAGCTAAAGAAGAAGAATAATAAAATTATATATTTTTGTTTTTACAAACCCTTAAAATGCACTCAATTATCTATAATGAAGTTTTATAAGAATATGCAAGAGATAGAGAGAAATAAAAAATGAAAAAATAGAAAATGATTTTAGAAATTACAATAAGGGACCAATTGACTCAACGATAAAGACGAAAATTGAAAATGAATAGAGGTCATTGATCCTTGGTTTTCCATTAAATATTGAAAATTGAATACAAGAAAAAAATTATATACCAATCGTTTGGAACCACTTTTATAGGCACCCAAACCATTGGTACAACCTATAAAAATGTTTTGGGTGATCTTTGATTTATTATCCATCAGTATAGACCTATACAAATGATTTGACCAAAATATTTGAATATAATATCTATACTAATAGTTCTCAAACCAATAGTATAGGTAATTTCAAAGGAAAGACACATACCAGAGTTTTGGTGAAACCGTTTGTATAGGTACACCATTGAAAAAAAATCCAATTTTAGGTATTTATCTGATAGCATCTCACTTATATTCCAATTAATTTACCACTATCCTAAAACATCTTAGATATTCATAAATTAAAAAAACACACACACAGATATATATATTAAGTTGAATTATTTATAATAATAATTATTATTATGAAAAAATAAAAACACCACATATACCAATAGTTTAATCCAATATTTTTTATAGAATACTTATTCCAACAGTTCTCAAATAGTTGGTATAGGAAATTTAAAAGGAAAGACTTATACCAATGGTTTTGAAAAACCATCGATATAGGTTCTCTATTGAAAAAATCAAACACTGGGTATTGATCCTTCAGTATCTTTCTTATATTCTAATGAATTTAACCTTATCCTAAAACATATTAAATGTTCATATATATATATATATATATATATTTATCTATGTATTTATAAAAAAAATTAATGTAAAGTGATTATTATTATTATTATACACTTTTAAAGAACAATGTTCATCAAACTATTTATTATCAAACTATCCATAATGCTCACTTATAATGTAAATTAGTTTCTTACCTTTTTAATTTATTACCATCTTAGTGAATCTTATGAGGACTTTAAAGGCTTATATTTTTTCATGATAAATAACCATGAAGATATCATATAATAATTGAAAATCACAAAAGTGTGTTATTATATTTTAAAATAATAAATTTGAATTTATGAAAAAAAATATCAAGGTGAAAAAGTTAAAAGGATATAGAGGTTGGTACTTCTTGATTATGTTTGAAAGAGGTTTTGTGTATCTTACCAAGATGGAAAGATTTAAAATAAATATTTTTTTTTCAATTTAATTTTACTATAACTCATACTTCTAGATGTCAGTTGAGCTTAATGAATTAGTGTTTCCTAAAATGAAGAAAACATCTATGTCTAATCCCTAAATTTATATTTTGAACACTAAAAAAATTAACTTTTTGAGATGAAATATATTTTAAATAAATAATATAAGCATTTTTAAAATGAAAAATAGTAAAAAATTCTAATATTTAAAAAAATATATGAAGTGCACTGTGTTTCATTTGTTGTCAATGAGACATGTTGTTGTCTTAGAATGAATGGATGTCAAGAATTGTCAAGATGTGAATGCCAAAGGTTGTGATGGTGTTGGTGGTAATGGAGAATGGCCATGGTACTAAGATGCATGTCACTTAGAAGATTCACTAAGTAACATAGGAGATGATGGTTGAAACATTCTCTAGTAATATCAGACGATTGTAGAACTGATCTTAATGTTTCAATACTTGTATCAAGGTGATACTAAGTGACACCACTTGAAGAATGAATGATGATGGAGCATCATTAAATCTGACGATTGTTGAGCTGCTCTTTAAGTTCAAAGAACTTGTATCCTGATGATACAAAGTCACAACATGATTATAAGACCATTCATTGTAGTGACAATGCATGAGGAGTTGAAGAAGATCCATCCACAAGTCCTAAGTGGATGAAGTGAGCTGAAGAAGATCCAATTGATCTCTGATTTGATCAATGAAGCACTTTGAAGAATTTAAGTGATTCAGGAGTTCGGTTGAAGAAGAACCTTCAAGAATTCACTCCTAAGTAATGAGTATATGTTGAGGAGATTTTAGGAATTCTAATGAAGAAGAGAAGGGAATAAATGAAGAAGAAGAGTAGTGGCATTTGGCATATTCACTTGGTTACTTTGTTTTTATACAAAGTCCTAAGTGTTTTACTAGCAAAAAATAGCCACCAAGGAAGGCCAGCCGAGGGATCACCCAAGGCACATATGGGCCTAAGGCGCCACGCCCATGGGGAACCCTCAAGGCCAAGGCGCTCCCTGAGGCAGAAGGTCGGGGCCGTGTATAAGCCCCGAGGCCATGCGGTGATGAAGCCCGCACAGCATGAGCGCAGGGAGCGCACCAGTGTGTGCATGGTGGGCGCTAGGAGCGCGCCCGCAGGAGGAGCATAGTGGGCGCAGAGCGCGCCCGCAGGGAGAACACGGTGCGGGGCGACCCACGGCCAGTGGCACTTGCGCGGCTGTGAAGAGAAGAACAGGGGCGCACCCCTTGCGCACCTCCTTTGAAGGCAGTGGTTCGGGCAAGTTTAAGAACTCACTTGGACAGTGAGAAAAAGAAGGCCGAGACCATGCCCTTGTGTGTGCCAAATTGAAGAACACACATTGTGTGCGCATTTGAAGAAGAAGGTCGTAGCCCTTATGTGGGTACACACATTGAAGAACAAATTAAAGAACACTTTGTGTGTGTGCCAAGTGAGGAGAAGGCCCTACGGGCAGTAGCTTGTGCAAAGAGGGAGAACCCAAGGCTTAGTGCCTTTGTGTGCAAATTGAACAAATGGAGCCCGTAGCCTTGTGGTTGTGCACACTTGAAGATTAAAAGATAAAAACAAAGTGTGTGTGCAAAGTGGAAGAGTACAAGAAGGGAAGAAGGCCATAGGCATTTGTGTGTGCAAAAGAACTAAAAGGCCGAACCTAATGTGTGTGCACTAAGTGAAGTGAACACACTTAGAAGAAGGAAGAAATAGGAGACCCACACACTAAAGTACAACACACTTGTGAGTGTGTAAACAAAAGGAATAAAGTGTGTGAAGAAGTGAGAAGCTGGTGTGTGCTTAAAGATACTACACCCTTTGTGGGTTTATTGCACCAAGAGAAGGACAGGGGAGTGCATGAATGCATGCATGCACATGCACACGTGAACAAAGCCAAATCTGGTTGTGTGCATTTGAGTTGGCCAAGACTAGAGGATCTTGAAGAAATTGAGAAGGCCATGCTATCAGTGCATGAAGATGAAGTGTTTCCATGCACTCAGTGCATGATGTTGAAGTGAAGTGAGACTGGACCAGACTGAAGTTAAAGATATCAGTTGTCTGAGTATTCAGTAGTTGAAGAGATAAGACAGGTCATCCTCAGAAGAAGGAGATAAAGCCTGAGCAAGACGAGAAGACCTGATCAACTCAAGTGATCCGAGGTACAGAGCAAGGCCAGCAGTCTTTATCCCAGACTGCTGAAGATACTTGAAGAAGCTTAAAGAGAAGAAGAGCTACTCGTGTGACTCGAGGAGCCAGGAGAAGACCCTGTGGGACTCAGGGAGAAGAAGTCTTCAGTGGGATTCTGGAGCAGGCCAGTGGGACTCTGGTAACACTGTGTGAAGCAGTATAAAGACCCTTCTGTGGGACTCAGGAGAGATACGGTGGGAAGCTGTATCGACCATTGTAATACTAACAGATTATAATGGGAGAATCCATGCTGGGAGAGCATGGCAAGGATGTAGGCCTTTGGTGCCGAACCTTGTAAATCCTTGTGTCCTGTGCCTTTTCATTACTGCATTATCCGGGAAAGGTTGAGAGACATAACAAGAGTGGATCGAGGCCTTAACAAGCCATAGAGGTTTAATTGATTAAGAATAAATTAGTAAAAAGTTTTAAAGGATCACTGATTCACCCCCTCCCCCTCTCATTGATTCACACTGATCTGGGCACATCAATTGGTATCAGAGCGAGGTTACCTCTAAAAGATCCAAGGGAGTCTTTATGAAGTGCATATTTGAGGAAACGAGTGACCAGCCTCAAATGGAGATATCTGCCAAGACTCAGAAAAATAGAAAGAAGAAACAGGCCAAGAAAATGAAGAAAGCCTGTCCTAGCTGTGATGAAGTTGGAACAATGAAAGATCTTCAAAGTGAAATCGAATATCTTCAGAAGACAGTCCCCAGGGAAGTAGCAATGTGTATTACTACAGGCATCCTTGATCTTCAAGAAGAAAAATTACAGCTAGAAGAAGAAGCCAATGCAATGGAAGATCAGTTGGCTAAAAGGGTTGGCATAACCAACACTCTCAGAAAGCTGGTAAATGCCAAAGACGAAACAGTATCTCTTTGCAATGAAAGATATGAAGATACCTGTGAAGAATTGCAAAGGAGCTCTTCTGAGAAAGAAATATTTTTGATAATGATCAAAGATGTTTTCCATGCACTGGAAAAGAGACACAGAGTTTCAATGGTTGTCAAAGATGCTCAACTTGAAGACAAAGCAAAAAGGGTAAAGGAGCTTGACAATTCATTGCTTGAATTGAAGACAGTGCATGATGACCAGATGAATCAGCTGAAAGAAAGTTGGGAAGGAAAGCTAAGAGCTGTTGAGGATGAGAAGAACTCCCTTAACATGAAGTGCTTAGAACTAGAGGTGATATTGACAAATCTGCAATCACCCAAAGTTGAAACCTCCCAGTCAGCTGGTAGAAGAAATGTTGCTACACAAGTGAGCATTGAGAAGGATGATTCTAAAAGGACATCCTCTAGTGAAAGTGAAATATCTTCTAAGAAGAAGGTTCCATCCATCTGGATGAGGAAGGTGAAGAAGCAGAGCTCTCCTGAAACAACACAACTTGTCAAGAAAAGTACCCATCAATCAGAAGTACACAAGAGGTCAAGATTTGTGGGTCAATGTTGGTGTTGTAATAAGTATGGGCACTGTGCAAAGGATTGTTGGTACAATCCACTGAATGTCAAAGCACAAAGGAAGCCCATGCCAAGGGGGAGTAAGCCAGAAGAAAAGAAGCAGCATCCACAGGTCCAGAGACATTTGTTTACTGCTAACAGATTTGGATTACTTGACAACATCTGGGATGGTTGCAAAAGTGGTCAAAAGAATGATACATGTCAATCTCCAACTGTATCCAAAGCTGGAAAGAAGAAAAGATCACTGAACCTGGATAAAATGGAATCCTTGGGAAGCAAGAAGAAAGTTTACAATGCTCCCAAGAAGATGTTGAAAAAGGAAGAGAAGTCCTTGGAGTCTAAATCCAAGAAGGGTGATGCATCCAGAAGAACCACCAAGAAGAAATGCTTCTACTGTGGAAAGAAAGGACATATCATGGATCTTTGTAAAGAAGCCATGAAATTAAATAGAGGCAGACTGGACTCAAACAGACAATCAATCCAAAATAAGCAGAAGGGATTGATTGAAAACAAGTTGCCTAAGAGAGGTAGCTTGACAGCATCAAAGGAACCATGTGGAAGTTCCAAAACTGAGGCCACTCTTCCAAATGATTTACTAGTCATATGGCCAAATCAGTTGCAACTTTCCAAAGATCTGCAAAAATATGAAGATAAAGTTCTGGCAATTGCTAAGGCAAAAGGGAAGAAGAAGATTTCACATGAAGATGTTTTGAGAACCACACCAGCACAATCATCAATGAAGATCAAATGTGCAAGTGTGAAGACTGGTGAAAATGGGACATCTCGGTTGAGAGAATCTTCTCAACCTTGTTGTTCACATTGATGAACCAAGGAGGTTCCATCTTATTCCCTTATACTCTTGGTATATACATGTGATAACATTGCAGGGAATTGAAGATGATGATCATTCTCATCTGGAGGATGGTTTGGACAGAACGGAGTGCACCCCTTGAGGGGGAGCAAATCTGAAGAAGATGATGTTCTGAGATTAATATCATCTTAAGAAAATGGATGAATGGGGGAGCTTTATCTTTGCACTGAACTTTCTAATGAGTTTTGTGGAGTATGTGCAGTATTTAGCAATTCATTGAATATCTGAACCCCTTAGCATGATCTCACATGTTTACAGTGAATGTGGACAGCATTGAGTTCCTTGGTTACATCACTCTTGTTTTCTGCACCGGGTTAGCCCAAGTAGACTTAGAGTTGATTTACTAAAGGTTCTTTGCTAAAGAGAACATGTGGCATCATCCCTCTCTTAGTGATTTTTAAAGAAGATGCTATTCGAAGGGAGGAAGAGATTTTTTTTTTGAAATAGAACCACCACACACCTTTGCATTTGATTGCCAATAAGGGGGAGAAAATATTGGCACACATATTGACCCATTCATATCTGCTGAAGTGGTGTATTGACAACAAATACAAAGGGGGAGATTGAAGTGCACTGTGTTGCATTTGTTGTCAATGAGACATGTTGTTGTCTTAGAATGAATGGATGTCAAGAATTGTCAAGATGTGAATGCCAAAGGTTGTGATGGTGTTGGTGGTAATGGAGAATGGCCATGGTACTAAGATGCATGTCACTTAGGAGATTCACTAAGTAACATAGTAGATGATGGTTGAAACATTCTCTAGTAATATCAGACGATTGTAGAACTGATCTTAATGTTTCAATACTTGTATCAAGGTGATACTAAGTGACACCACTTGAAGAATGAATGATGATGGAGAATCATTAAATCTGACGATTGTTGAGCTGCTCTTTAAGTTCAAAGAACTTGTATCCTGATGATACAAAGTCACAACAAGATTAGAAGACCATGCATTGTAGTGACAATGCATGAGGAGTTGAAGAAGATCCATCCACAAGTCCTAAGTGGATGAAGTGAGCTGAAGAAGATCCAATTGATCTCTGATTTGATCAATGAAGCACTTTGAAGAATTTAAGTGATTCAGGAGTTCGGTTGAAGAAGAAGAACCTTCAAGAATTCACTCCTAAGTAATGAGTATATGTTGAGGAGATTTGAGGAATTATAATGAAGAAGAGAAGGGAAGAAATGAAGAAGAAGAGTAGTGGCATTTGGAATATTCACTTGGTTACTTTGTTTTTATACAAAGTCCTAAGTGTTTTACTAGCAAAAAATAGCCACCAAGGAAGGCCAGCTGAGGGATCACCCAAGGCACATATGGGCCTAAGGCGCCACGCCCATGGGGAACCCTCAAGGCCAAGGCGCTCCCTGAGGCAGAAGGTCGGGGCCGTGTATAAGCCCCGAGGCCACGCGGTGATGAAGCCCGCGCAGCATGAGCGCAGGGAGCGCACCAGTGTGTGCATGGTGGGCGCTAGGAGCGCACCCGTAGGAGGAGCATAGTGGGCGCAGAGCGCGCCCGCAGGGAGAACACGGTGCGGGGCGACACCGTGGAGGGAGAAGTGCAACTGAGAGTTGAGCGGCAGCGCCAGGGTGATAAACCGCGGCAAAACCGCGCCCCGTTTCGATGTGGGACGTGGAAAAATCTCCAGGAGCGCATCCTGGCCGTCCGAGTGATCGCGCGGCTGATCTCCGCCGCTCATCGCATCGCGCCGCTCCTGTTCTGATCGCGGCCGTCCGATGTGTTTCGTTCGCCCGATCCAACGGCTCCCAGTCCATCTCCTACCTCGAGCTTGCTCAAAGCCACCCGCGAGCCTCCGCTGAACCAGAGGCCATCCGAAGACTGATTTCGAGATTCCGGCCACCTCCGATCGAAGTAAAGCATCCATGGTGATCGTCTGGCCAAGACGAACCGATCCATGCTTAAAAATACACTTGCATGCAATGTTTGGAGTGTTTTGGTATCCGGCCGAGGCAAGACGAAGTTGCCGAGGTTTGGGTGTTTATGCTTGCATGTTTTGGATCGAAGGAAGGCCGTGCATGCCTTCTAAGTCGCATGCACGTAGAGAAAAATGAAATGAGAAGAACCCGCGGAGAACCGAGGAGAAAGTTCAAGATTTGGAAAAAATCTTGAAGATCCGAATACTTCGGGGATTTGAATTTATAACCACACGGATGTTTTGAGGCATTCCTTTTCCTATAAAAGGAGAGCCCGAGCCCTCTTAGATGTTTTGCTGAAACGTTGTTGAAAATCTGCTGTCCCGTGAGCGCATCTCTTTGCCTCGCGAAGGTTTGAATCCCCGAGCAAGTATCTTGCGCGGCTGAAGTTCCTTGCGCGCAACCTCTTTGCGCGACAAGAAGAGAGGGTTGGGAAGCGCGAACTTGCGCGCCGCCTCTGTGCACCGCTGCCCCCTGTGCGGTTTGCACTTGCACGCCCGCGGTGCTTTGCACCTGTGGCTTGCGCGACCCACGGCCAGTGGCACTTGCGCGGCTGTGAAGAGAAGAACAGGGGCGCACCCCTTGCGCACCTCCTTTGAAGGCAGTGGTTCGGGCAAGTTTAAGAACTCACTTGGACAGTGAGAAAAAGAAGGCCGAGACCATGCCCTTGTGTGTGCCAAATTGAAGAACACACATTGTGTGCGCATTTGAAGAAGAAGGTCGTAGCCCTTATGTGGGTACACACATTGAAGAACAAATTAAAGAACACTTTGTGTGTGTGCCAAGTGAGGAGAAGGCCCTACGGGCAGTAGCTTGTGCAAAGAGGGAGAACCCAAGGCTTAGTGCCTTTGTGTGCAAATTGAACAAATGGAGCCCGTAGCCTTGTGGTTGTGCACACTTGAAGATTAAAAGATAAAAACAAAGTGTGTGTGCAAAGTGGAAGAGTACAAGAAGGGAAGAAGGCCATAGGCATTTGTGTGTGCAAAAGAACTAAAAGGCTGAACCTAATGTGTGTGCACTAAGTGAAGTGAACACACTTAGAAGAAGGAAGAAAGAGGAGACCCACACACTAAAGTACAACACACTTGTGAGTGTGTAAACAAAAGGAATAAAGTGTGTGAAGAAGTGAGAAGCTGGTGTGTGCTTAAAGATACTACACCCTTTGTGGGTTTATTGCACCAAGAGAAGGACAGGGGAGTGCATGCATGCATGCATGCACATGCACACGTGAACAAAGCCAAATCTGGTTGTGTGCATTTGAGTTGACCAAGACCAGAGGATCTTGAAGAAATTGAGAAGGCCATGCTATCAGTGCATGAAGATGAAGAGTTGCCATGCACTCAGTGCATGATGTTGAAGTGAAGTGAGACTGGACCAGACTGAAGTTAAAGATATCAGTTGTCTGAGTATTCAGTAGTTGAAGAGATAAGCCAGTTCATCCTCAGAAGAAGGAGATAAAGCCTGAGCAAGACGAGAAGACATGATCAACTCAAGTGATCATAGGTACAGTGCAAGGCCAGCAGTCTTTATCCCAGACTGCTGAAGATACTTGAAGAAGCTTAAAGAGAAGAAGAGCTACTCGTGTGACTCGAGGAGCCAGGAGAAGACCCTGTGGGACTCAGGGAGAAGAATTCTTCAGTGGGATTCTGGAGCAGGCCAGTGGGACTCTGGTAACACTGTGTGAAGCAGTATAAAGACCCTCCTGTGGGACTCAGGAGAGATATGGTGGGAAGCTGTATCAACCATTGTAATACTAACAGATTATAATGGGAGAATCCATGCTGGGAGAGCATGGCAAGGATGTAGGCCTTTGGTGCCGAACCTTGTAAATCCTTGTGTCCTATGCCTTTTCATTACTGCATTATCCGGGAAAGGTTGAGAGACATAAGAAGAGTGGATCGAGGCCTTAACAAGCCATAGAGGTTTAATTGATTAAGAATCAATTAGTAAAAAGTTTTAAAGGATCACTGATTCAACCCCTCCCCCTCTCAGTGATTCACACTGATCTGGGCACTTCAATATAAAAATAATTTTTAAATAGATATTATATCCATTATTGAAAATTGGATAATCCATAGAATTTTTTTAAAATAATTAATAAAGAAAGCATATTTTATAGGTCATGAATTGAAAAAACAGATTGAACCTAAAATGGTGATCTTGCTTCTTGAATTATCATTGAAATTCACATATCTCCAATTGAGTTCTTCTATTTTATTAAATTAAGAGGTTTCACCATATTTGTGTCGAGATAATCATGTATCCATGTACCAAGTTTAATTTAGGGGTTTATTCTTTAGATAAGTTTCAACCAAAAATAATAAATCATGTTTTTTGGTAACCAAATTTTGTTTATACATATATTAGCTAGCATATATTTTGTTACAATTTTTTTTGTTGAAAATGGTTTATGATATGAGATATGGGATGGAGGATGGATACTTTTTGGTCTTACATATCAAGATTTTTTTTTTCAATTTAATCCTTAAATTATATTTCTAGTTCTATGAAAATAATTACCAATTTTTTTATGAAATTAATTTTAAAAAATTCACCCTTTTGAAAAAAAATATAATTATTTGAAAAACCAAATGAAAAATGATTTTTTATAGGCCAGTGAAAAACTCAATTTGTTTTTAATAACTTTTCCCCTCGGTTAAATTTTATGAGAGTTTTTTTTGTGATCATTGGTAGTCAATTAAAATTAATGCATATTTTTTTTGATCATTCAATTTGGATGATAATTAATCTTTTTTGATTTTAGGTTTATCCATTTCTTTAAGAGCTAGATTATACTTATTTTTAAGCTCTTGGTATATTGATGTCAGTTCGCAAAATCCTACTTCAAGTAAACTTTAAGAATATTTTAGATATTCATAACATAGATTATTATAATAATAATAATTTTATGAAGTGGAATCATAATTTTAGGAGGAATAATAGAGAGAGTTTGAGTTTACTTCATTACTAACCTCAACTTGAGGCATGAGATGATTTGAACTTTTACTATTTGACTCTCCTGATGAGAAAAAATCATCAATTTCATGCCAAACTGAAACCTTAGAGGATTTTTCTTTTATTATTCTTATAATTTTAATTACTTTTTATAATGGGGAATTTTTGGACTTATATTTGTCTTCTTTTTTTATTTTGAGAACATGACTTACTGTTCGATTTGATTATCCTCATTTTTGGAATGTTTGTAAAATTTATTTATTTTGAATATTTTTTTATATTCTTGGACAAAATATCCATCTCATCACTATCATAATAATATTAATTTATTTATTTTAAAGTAATCAACTCTTTCTCCTTGAATTATTTCGATTCCTTATAGAATTACCACTTTATTGTTATCTCATAGGTCATGAGAGATCTAATTAGCTCCTTAAATGATATTTTATTTTTATCCTTAAACATTATTAATTTTCATCACTCTTTAGCACCCAATTTCTTATTAAGTCCAAATAGATATATTTAACTAAATTTTATATAGAAAAGTCATTACCAAGATATCATAGGACCTTGAAAATATTAGTAAGACATGTAAACATTTCAGTATTAGATTAAATTGGATATATACTAAAAAATATTAAAATACTTTCTATAGATATTGAATATAGTATCTTTTATCTTTATTTTTTCTTTCATGACTAACTTCTAGTAATATACAGATCTCATGAGAAGTTTTATAGGAATAAATGTGATCAAAAAAAATTATCTGAACCACAATGTAAAGTATTCATATATTGTTTATTAAGTTAACACATATTTATATCCTCTTGAGTGTGTTTTTTTTCTTCCTTAGAAGGTTTAAATTTGTGCATTAGGACTTTCAAATGGGATATCCTTTACTAATAAGAAAATTGGACAAGTGAGTTTTCCAGTAGGTATAGTATTAACCCTTAATTAAAGGATCACGATCTATATAATTTCCATTTGTAACCACCAAGGGTGTTTGAGAAAGATTTTATTTAAAAAGATTAGACATTAAAATTTTCTATGTTTTCGATAATTAAGATTAATTTTGGAAACAAATTTTTTTTGAGAAAAACATAAATATCTATTTAGATACCAAAATTAGGTCAAATATAAAATGGAAAGATAGGAGTGACTTTCATTTAAAAAAATTAAAAGATTGCTATATAATTAAATTTTTTATATTAAAATCATTTTAATTAATAATGTGACAATATAAGTAATAAAAGCATAGATGAAATTAAAACTTTAAGAATAATAGAAACTTAATTGTGGAAATTAAAAAGGAATGATTTGAAAATGAAATTTGGTAATATCTCAAGAATGATCTCCTATATCTCATCCCCTCAAAAAGTCTTCAGAGGCTTACATTTCTCCTTTAGTGTTAATATAATACCAATAATCAAAGAAGAAGAATAAATACATGCGTATTTTTAATGGAAAACAAAAACTAAAGAAAAGCCTTAGTTTTAATGGAATCCAAGAATTAAAAACCTCAATTTAACTATCAGAACCTAGCACTAACATATTAATTATGTTTAATTTATTTAATTACATTATCCACTCATTTGAGTTTCGATCTGTTTATGGTTTAACTTTAAAAAAATTGGCCTTTTATAATAGTCCCAATGTTAGCACACAATTTGTAGAAACTTTGTGAAAACCATATAGATGTGTTTGTACTTTTTATCATATCTGACCGCACAACCAGTGAATGGTTTCCTTAAACATGATTCTTATTGGATTTGGTGGCCTAGAACCAAATAATTTATACTTTATTCATTAATAAATACCTTATCAGATATTTATTTTTCTTCTGTATGAAAATTCATGAGATAATGTCCTAAGGATAGTTGTTGCACTAAAGGGTCATAGCAGAACCCAACTATGAGGAGAAATCAGAAGTTCCATAACAATATTCTTGAATATAGATTCTATGCCTGGATGATGTAATTTAAGGGACAAAGATAATACCGGCAATTATGGGTGAAGACTCACCTTCTCATGGTGTGTTCCCTTGGTAATGTATATGAGGATATTTTGAGAACAAGACCCCCCAGTAGGAAATCCACATTTCATAGTGTCATTGGATGTTCTTATCTACGGACATGTGTATTGGTACTTTAAGATTATTAATAATGGGTATTACAACTCTCACACTTATATGTATTGATGAAAATTGTGAAGAATCACTATTCTCACTGAGGTATGATTTCTTGGGTACGTCACAAGTAATACTATGTTAATAGATATTGCGAGAAAGGAATTTCCCTTCTGTTCCATAATGGAAGTTGATATCTCAGGCCCTTTGAGGGAATTTATATAGCCTAAATAAATCCATGTCTATGTTAAGGAATAGGAAAGTTCAATTCTTGGAAGTCAAAGAAAGAATAGTCAACCAAATGGCTTGATGTCACTAGCAGGCTAGCCGCTTGATTTGAGATATCGAGACAAAGGGATTACATTACACGGTAAGTGTTTGTAGGAGGTGACACGTCATTGGGGAATTAAATTCATTCTCTATGGATGATTTGGCATGTTTCAAGATGCTAACCTTGAACTTTAGGAAAGCCATGCCTAATGCCATTGAGAATGTGGCCTAGAGGGTCACACACTAAGTGTGTCCAAGTATCTCTGTTAAATATTAATTTAACATGATGAATAATTATTATTACCAATTATGGTTTAATAATTATTCAAAGATGCCTGATCAAATTTATTTCGACACTAGTTATTAGAGATAATATATTGTGGGTGAAATAATATATTTATTAGCGAGTAACGCAGTGATATTTATTTAAGAAATAAATAGCCATTATTCAAGGTCTAATAAATGTGTTGGAGGAAATAAAGAATATGAAAATAAAAAAGGGACAAACCATGTAGTTTTTATGATGATTTATGAGAAATAATTTTATTTATTTAATTGAATAATATTAGGTATAATTTATTTGGTGCATGTCAAGTAATAATAATAGTCAACTATTATTATTAGACATGGGGTCTTACTAAGATTTTAATGAAATAAATAAATGAATTTGTGTAATTAATTAATTTTATTGTTCTAAGTAATTAAAATCCAAAATTCTGTTATATTATGAGCCTAGCCATTCTCTGTTGTTGTGTACAATAGATCAAGAAAATCAATCAAGCCAAGAGATAATTCTTTTTTCACAAAGAACACACTCAATTTACGAGAGAGATCCTCCTCCACTGGATCAAGTAAATCGCTTTGGAAGTAGCACTCAAGGCGATCAAAGGAAGACATCGCAAGGCAAAGATCTTCCATGATAGAACCCAGAGATCCCTTTGACAATGTCCTGATATACATGGATCATGTGTGGATCACTACTAGAGGAATCCTATACTTGGTTTCTATGATGCAACAACAGATCACATCAGATCATTACTATAAACATCAACAAAGAGAGAATTCCATCAAGGTAATTATTGTAAATTAATTAAATCAATTATAACCAACATATGATGATCCTTTCTATAGTTATGAGAATCTCATCTTTTCTTTCGTTCTTCATTCAATTCTTAAGATCCGACGTTTTGTCATCATGAGGGATCTCATATTGATCCTTGTTAATGAAAAAATAAAAGTTCAGTACACTCACCAACGTGTTCCCTCTACACCTGAAAACTACCAGTGGTATCATAGGGGTCATATCATTAATTATAATTATTTATTTTTTCATTGACGATTTATGCATTTTATAATTTAATTTTTTCAATTCAATTTAATCAATCTACAAATCTGATTCTCGAGATCTATTCCTCATCTTTCGTATCACGTTCACCTTTCAAAAACTTTTTATTTATTTTGATTAAATTAAAAAATAGTATCTCATTTGGAGGTGCCAAATATTCCTGGAGATACAACACCAAAACACATGGCACGTATTCGACATTACACACCATGTAGTTTAGGTTTCGTGCACTAGGACTGGTTCGCCAAACCAATTCCTGTGTTGGAGTCTATATAAGTCTTAAATGACTCCATGTGTTGACTAGGAATAAGTGTAACTTGGTTTCTGGATTACACGTCATGTGGTCCACAGGACACAGTATGTAGTCCCTTCGGGTTAAGGTTGGACCATGTAACCCGTAAACGTCTTGCCCTGCAAGAAACTATGTAATATGGATACCACATGGTGTGTGGCCCACTGAACATGTCATGTACTCTGATGAGTTCTGAGGTACATCTACACGCCATGTCCCGGGGCATGTACTTCAGATACACGGTGAACGATAGTGCACGCCATGTCGTTGGAACTGCATACTACGTACTAATCCAAATTATGCATATTTATTAAAAATTATTATTGTATTATACAAACACATGACACGTGTTCCTTAGTGCGAGCGTAAAGCTAAAGAAAAACACGTGATAGGTGTTTCATATATATGTTCTTAATTTAACATCTGTGTAATGTTCATTTCTACTCATTGGGTAGTTATGAATGAGAATTAACCAGGCTGCCTACAAGGTACAAGTTACATACAAAGATAATTTTAAATTAATTTATTTGTTTAAAATTATGATGGATGAAAATATCAGGAAAATTCAAGGAAGGGTTTAAGATAAATGAATTGATTAATTAAAGATAGTTGATTGATTAGAGCATGATTAATCTTAAACAAGAATGATTAAATAATTGAATACTTTTTTTATTTATGTGTAAAGATTGTTTCATGTATGGATGATCTTGAGCCAGACCAAGATCGTTATATGTGAATGGTTTCTTTTAATTTATTTATTTAAATTAAACTTATTGGCCATGAGCCATATCCTCATTAATATATAGGTCTTGTGTTCCCAAGGTTTATTTTATATAAAACCCTATTTTGCCCCTCACCTGCGAGTGTGATAAAATCATATGTAATGGATGGAGATCCCAAGATAGTGGAGGTAGAACAATTTAGGATCCAAGATGAAACCAATCCAAGGAGATACATAGGTGGACAGGTGGAAAGCTGTAAACATAAACCCAAAAGGTTCAAGGTGTTTATCCCAAAGGTATCGGGTTAGTTTATCTACCACTTGATAAACTAACTAATAGAAAAAACTCAAGATCATACCATTTATTTTATTTCTTTCAGTTTCATGGTTTATTTATTGTGCGTGTGTTTTCACGATAACACAATTAATGAATTAAACAAGAATGCAAGATGGAACTAAAATAAGATCGACTTATGCATAAATATTATCTTAGACATCATTAATCAATTTAGTATATCCCAATAAATATTAAAATAAATGTAATCAAATATAATAAAATGGAAATTTATTTATACGGATAAATCAATCAAAGAAATATTAGGTTAGTGTAGCCTTCCATAATCCTGTTTAGAATCGAACCATAGTTCAAATATTTTGACCAACCCTAGTTTGGGTGCTTTCAATTATCATGGAATTATAATTCATGTTTTTAGGTTGAATTTACTTGGTTCACATCAAGGGTTGACCGCCACAATAGGATTTTGTGTGAACAAGAGGAAATGGTTGAGGAAATCCAAAATAAAAGGGTTTCAGGATTGGGGAGTCCACTCAGAGGATAAATGAACTACGAGTTAATGAAGTTGGCATTTTGAATACCTACCTAAAACCCTTATAGTTTCTTGACAAACCCTATCTGGGGAAATGCAAATGGATGTATGGATCCTTTCCACTAGAATACTTAGGCAAGATAATATTTTGATGTCAATGGTGAGGGCTATTGGACTTCAATAAAATAGTGGGAGACTGATAACTAATAATTTATTTATTTGTCTCAGTTTTATTATGATAATGTACTAAAATCTTGGATCATATTAATTTGAATAAATGACTATAAAATGACTTCAAAAATATCATTTCGAACCATACTCGAGAAGGAAAACCTTCTCACCATGACCTATATAAAGGAATGACAGAGGTGTTCATGAGTCATCCTTCACTACGAGAGGAAATTGTATGTTCTGGGAGAGCCTATTGCAGTTACGTCTATAAAAGAGGCTAGTGATGAGGAATTGTATACCTATATGAAAAATATTGATGATTACATAGATTTCTAAAGTTTCATGCAATCAGAAATGTACAATGATCTCTTGAAGCCACATGAAAATATGGAAGCGTATAACATGATGTCTCACCTTAAGGATCTCTATCAAGAGAAAGAGCGACATGAGAGATATGAGATCTCCAACTCTTTATTTAAAACTATTCTTATTGAGTTTGTGCCAGTTGTACCTCATGTATTCAAGCTTATTTGATACATTAAATTCCTGGAAATCATAAGGATTTTGTACCTAGATGAGTTGCGTACAGATCTTATCATATCATCACTCCCTAAGATCTTCTCTAGCTTATTGTCTACTACAGCATGAGTAATAATGTTAAGAGTATACCAAAACTTATGACTTTAATTTTCCATGTAGATAAGGATATGGGTCATGAAAACCCTTCATTCCTTATATAGAATATGAAAAGGGTAGTCATGGAAAAGCAACCAAGTATTTATAAATGGTCTAAATTCCCCAAGAACCATCCCACCAAGAAGGGAAATATACAGAGCTAGGGAAAGGAATGGTAGGTTATGTGTTTTTCATGTGGAAAGCCAGGACACGGGAAGATGAATTTTACCCAAAATCATGGGGGTGCTAAAGGCGCGTTCATTATCGAGTGTAATATTTCCATTTCTACACATTGGGTATTAGATACAGCTAGTGGGGATCATATCTGTATTTAAATGTATGAACCAAGTAGTGTTAGAAATATTGATAGAGGGGAGGTGGATCTTTGAGCTTCCAATGGCGCGAGACTGGCTACGTTTAACATTTTCGATTACCATATCTCGTTTCCAACTGTATTACTTTTGGTTTTACATAACTTTTATTATGTGCCTAGTGTTACAAAGAACATAATTTATGTATCTTATTTGGATTTATTTTCAATTTTGGAAATAAGGGTTGTTTCTTTTATAATAACAACATATGTTATTGTATGGTTCATTTAAATAATGGGTTGTATGTATTAAATTTCAAAAACCAAGTGTTGGAAATCGATAACAAAACTAACTCACATGACTCATAGAACACCCAATTGTGGCATCACCGTCTTGGTCATGTAAATGAATAGTACTAGAAAAATCTCTTCCAATATGGTTATTTAGACTCTACTAAGCTAAAAACACTTGACAGATGTCACACTTGTTTACAAGGTAAAATGATCAATCCACATTTTAGTGAATAAGATGAAAGGGCCACAGAGCTTCCAGGATTGGTTGGATGTGTGTGGACCATTTCCAGTAGAAGCTAGAGGTGGATATTATTTCTTCATTACTTTTAAGAATGATTTTAGTAGATATGGATATATGTATGTAATGAGGTATAAGTCAGAGGCCTCTGAGAAATTTAAGGAATTCAAGAATTAAGTAGAGAAGCATATTGGTAAGAAGATACATAAGCTTTTATTGGATCGAAGTGGAGAATATTTGAACCAAGAGTTCATCGGCCTTTTACAAGAGTATGGGATCCTATCTCAACTCACTCCTACTTATACAACAGAGTGTAATGGTTTTAGAGAAATGAGGAACCAAAACCTGTTGGACATGGTGAGGTCTATGAAGAATCATGAAGATCTTCCATTATCCTTTTGGGGATATGAATTAAAAACTAAAACATACACATTAAACCGAGTACCAACTAAGGTGGAAAATGGAATTCCCTCTGAATTATGGAAAGGAAAGAAACCTATTTTGTCGCGCACATGTTTATGGGAATACAAGGATTTTATTTATGCCTTATAAGGAAACAAATTAGCTCCTTGGGGCCCGAGGTGTATCGTTATAGTATTTCCCAATGGAAAAAAAGGATATTACCTATATAAACATTCAGATAAGAAAGTTATTATATCCAGAAAATCCATGATTCTTCAGAGGTAGCACATATTCAAAAAGGATTGTGGGAGAAATATTGAATTCAATGAAGTTGATGCTCAAGATACATAAGAGTTGGTATAGGAACAAGTTCCACAGGTCCCCATGGAAGAGGTTCTAGAAACATAAGTACTATGTTGGAGCTCAAGAGAGGTACGAGAGCCTTAGAGATTTGTTTTCTTAGTCACAAAGAATGGTGAATAATTAATTTTGGACAATGATGAACCTCTCTCCAACATGGAATTAGTAGAGGTCTCAAAAGCTGCAAGACGGCTATAAGCTATGAATTTTGAGATGGGTTCCATGTATCATAACCGATTTTGGGATCTAGTCAATGATCCAGTTGATGTAAAGTTTGTTGGATGAAAATGGGTATTCAAGAAAAAGTTTGGCATGGAAGGTCAAGTTAGCACCTAGAAAAAATGGCTAGTGGATAAAGGATTCAGACCACATCAAGGAATTGACTATGATGATAACTTCTTTCAAGTTTCCATGTTTAAACCCCTAATAACCATACTTACCATAGAAGATTACCATGAATATGAGATTTAGAAGATGGATTTCAAAACAACATTCCTTAATGGGAATCTTCAAGAAGATGTCTATATGACACAACTGGAAGGGTTTGTGACACCAGGTAAAGTCAAACAGGTTTGAAAGTTACAGAAATCCATTTATGGATTAAAGAAAGAATCTAGGTCAGGGAACATTCCATTTGATGAAGCCATAAAAGAATTTGGTTTCATTAAGAATGAATGTGAGCCTTGTGATGTTATTATAAATATGGTACAAACATATTTATTATTCTATCCATCCTTTGAATGACATGTCACCATACGTCCGTACGTACGTCCTACCGTCTCCAAGTCGTGGTGTAATTGATGTTCAATAAATTATTATTTGGATGAGTATAATAATGATGTGTAATTCATAAAATAATACATATAACATTATAATGATTATATATATATGATATACCATCCAATTATATATTATTTTAATATCAAAAGAATGATATTGTCGCTCATGCGTACGTACGGACTATCGTCCCCACGAACACGATGAGATTCATTCCCCATCATATCCATTCAAGTCTAACTATCATTTGATGATTGAAAATAATGTTTGAGTACTTGATATCATTCTGGATATGAATAAGATACAACCTATACATAACAAACACGACTTATGTAACAAAACATATAAAATAAAACGAGTAAGTTAACCCCGGAACGACGATAATACTAAAATATTATTAACAAAGCAATGTTAAAAGATCATATATGATATCATATCAATGTACTTGATTCTTGAATAATTTAATAACAATTATTTCACCATTATACAAGAGGTTAACCTACCCCCAACCAAGTAGAAGTACAAGGTAAGGGTTTATTTCACAATCTCTTCATTATCTGAGGTTGTCTATACGTAATTATCTACTGGGACCTTTTTATCATCCACATCCATGTCTCTTAAAAATGTATTTCAAACAATTATTACTATTTTACAGAATATGGTTTAAAGTCATTTATACCCTTTTTTACTTTTTATAAGTAGTTTATAAAGGAATCTTTCTGTCATTTTCCAAACAAGTTCCTTTTTAACCTTTTCGACAGAATTAAGATAAGAATGTCTTTTTTTAACTTATACAGCGGGTGTGGATATTTTCTGTCATTATAAAATCATCAAAGATTCCCTTACAAGATTATAATAAAATTGTCAAAGTAAATGTTTTATTTTATAATTATGTGACTTTTAAATGATTTAAAAAAAGAGATATTTCTCTCAAATAGTTTTGATTTCATCTATGTCAACATCCTTTGATAAATTTTAAGCTTATTTGAATGTGATTTATTATGATACAAAAATTACATATTGTATTAATGGTTTTGTGATATTTTTTACTGTGGATGTGTTATTTTTATACAATTCATGATTTATGGATAAAGTATTGACATTTCGTATGCTAGTTTTAATACGAATGTTTATGTTATGTTCAAACCTTTTCATATGGGAATGCATTGGAATTAATATATGTTGGGTGGATCCCTCTATAGCTCCTCGATGCATCGGTAGGTCTGATGGAAAAAACTAGTGTCTTGGAACGAGGCCTTGACAAAATCTTATTTGTAGTCTTGGCACGAGGCCTTGGATATGTGGTTATGATAGCCTGGCATTATGCATTCCATCATTATGAAAGTGGTTATTGATATTGCCTGTGATTATTAGACTAGTAGAATATCCATGTGAATAAGTAAATGGTATTACTTCATTTTATCTTTTCCATATTATGCTGAAGTTCAAGTTTAAATGGCTTTTGTTTTTGTTATACATTGCCTTAAATTTTTAAGCTTATTTATGAAAGTTTCTGCTATATTTTTATCCTTACTGAGAATCTGAGCTCACCCCTTTCAATGATTTATTTTTCCCAGGATGTGAAGAAGTAATTTATAACCGACCTGCAGGGATAATATGTGGGGATATGAAGATGAGATTTTGTTTTAGTTTTATTTACTTTATGATGTAATGTAATACTTATGAATGTATCTAGTTATTCCAAGGCTACTAAACCAATCGGTATTTCGAGACTTGATCTTTTGTGATCATGCCAATGTTATGTAATAATGCACCGACTCTAGGAAACTGGGGTTGGGGCATTAATGTTGGTATCAGAGGAAGTTTAGTACAAACCTTGGAAGCTATATTTAGATAAACACCGATTAGATAACATAGCCCTAAGATAGACTTTGAGGATTAATATAGAAGAACTTCCTAGAATTTTGGTATTGTAGAGATTTTTTGAGTTTTCTGAGCAATACATCCCTGTTTGTATACGAGCAGGTAGAGGCATCTCTGGAACAGATGTCACTAGGGGTAAAACCTGAAAACACCGCTTTGAGCTAGACTCGAACGGGAACTGGTGCACGACAATGGGCCTTGCTGCACTCTTGGTTACGACACTCCTGGGGGATATGCTTAGCATAATTCTCATTTTCTTTTCAAACCATTATGAAGGGTTTATGCGTATATACATCCTCAAAGAAAACATTTTTATGATTTTGGATTATATCCATAAACTTTTCAATTTATGTTAAGTGTTTTACAAGTTTGGGATTAGGTATTTTGATTCCTAAACTAATCTAGTGTATGCCATTATTTAGATATGGCGCCTAGTAGAAGGAATGATAACTCCAATAATACGCATGATCCAAACAGTAAGATGGATCATATCTTTCATGGTCTTAAGCCTACATTTAGAAGGGAAATAATATCCCACGTATTATCATCATATGAAGAAATAGTATCATGTGTTAATAAGAGAAGTAAAGAATTCTCTAAGTCTTGTGACTTTAAATCAAAGAAAGAGAATAAGAGATCTGTTGACCACTCTAGGAATGGAAATAAGGGGAAGAATGGAAAAGTTGAATATCAATCCTACTGTAAATGTGGGAAGAAACACCCCGGTACTTTCTTGTAAGGAATGGGAGTCTGTTACAAGTTTGGTTAAAAAAGCCACTAAGCTCGTGATTGCAAGGGGAATAAAGAAGCTACCGATGTTCAATGCTACAACTATAGGGAGATGGGTCATTATGAAAATGAATATCCTAAGTGTTAGGGGAAATTACCTCAGAAAAGGCCAAGGGATCAAGGCCAATCTTATGATATCAATACTGCTGAGGTAGAAGCTCCGAAAGACGTGGTGGAAGGTAATTTAATGGTTTCTTTAAGTCTCGCTAATGCTTTATTTGATTCTGGATCATCACATTGTTTCATATCTTCCCAGTTTTATAATAAAATTAGATATTTCCAATTTGATTTAACAAGGGAGTTGTCAGTTAAAAATCCTAAGGTAAGTTTCATTGCAACAAAGTTTTGTGAATCAGTCCCCATTAGAGAACATATATGTTCTTTATCTACTGATATCATCATAATACCCATGATTGAATTTGATATAATCCTCAGTATGGATTGGATTTTGGACCAGGATGCAAAGATTTATTGTAAGAATAAGGAGGTTACAATTTTTGATGATGATGATAAGGAACACCTTATCTTTAGAGCAGAATCATCACCACCTCATTCTTATCTAGATCCACCCCCAGTAGCTCAACTAAATTCAATTATTGGGGAGGAAGAGAATTAAATGACTATGGGTAAGGAAAGGAATGTTCAAATAGAGGAAGTACCTATTGTGAAATAATGTGTAGATGTGTTTCTGGAAGATTTACCTAGACATCATCCAGAATGAGAAATTGAGTTTTCCATTGATTTAATTCCTGGTTCAAGGCCTATATCGAAGACCCCTTATAGAATGGCCACTGTGGAATTAGTTGAACTAAAAAAACAACTAGAGGAATTGATTAATAAGGGATTTATTCGCCCTAGTGTCTCTCCATGGGGAGCCCCTGTCCTTTTTGTTAAGAATAAAGATGGATCTATGAGGTTATGTATCGACTACGGGGAAATAAATGCTATAACAATAAAGAACAACTATCCCCTAACTCGCATTGATGATTTATTCGACCAACTGGATGGAGCTCAATACTTTTCAAAGATTGACCTTCGATCTGGATACCGTCAATTGTGTGTGAAGAAGGAATACATTCTGAAGACAACATTTCGAACCAGGTATGGGAATTACGAGTTTACAGTAATGTCTTTTGGAGTGACTAATGAACCCTCTGTATTCATGTATCTGATGATTAGAGTTTTCAAGGAATATCTCGATGATTTTTTGGTGGTATTTATTGATGATATCTTGGTATACTCTAAAATCTACGAGATTCATGAAAATCACTTGTGTATTATCCTGAAGACTCTGAGAAGACATGAATATATGGGAAGTTTAGCAAATGTGAATTTTGGATTCAGGAGATTTCTATTATTAGCCATATTGTCTCTAAGGATAGAATCCATGTTGATCCTTCTAAGACCAAGTCAATCCAAGAATTGACAGCCCCGACGAGTATAACTGAGGTATGCAGTTTTATTGGCTTAGTAGGTTATTATCGGCATTTCGCCCAGAACTTTTCCCGATTGGCTAACCCATTAACAAAGCTCACATGTAAATGGGTTTAATTTTTTTGGAAAAAAGAGTGTCAATAATGTTTTGAAGAACTTAAGAGAATATTAGTCAAATATTTTATATTGACTCTACCATCAGGTAATGATGGGTTCATTATTTACAGTGATGCTTCAAAGAAAGGACTAGGTTGTGTTCTTATGCAGAATTATAGGGTTATTGCCTATTCATCACGACAACTAAAAATTCATGAAAAAAACATCTTACTCAGGATCTTGAGTTAGTAGCTGTAATAGTTTCTTTGAAGATTTGGAGACACTATCTCTATGGTGAAAAATGTGAGATTTATACTGATCACAAGAGTTTGAAGTATATTTTCTCACATAAAGAACTCAACATGAGGAAAAGGAGATGGCTTGAACTACTCAAGGATTATGATTGCACGATACACTACCACCTGGGGAAGGAAAATAAGGTGGAAGATACTTTGAACAGAAAAGATCATGGATTTTTGAACATGATGAGAATTGAAAGGGATCCTATTTTCATGGATATAGTAAAGATGGATATGGTAATTACCATGGGAGGTGAAACATTGATACTTTTTCAAATGGTTGAAAAACCATCTTTACTATAAAGGATAAAGAGTTCTCAGACCGGTGATGGAGAGTTTCAAAAGAAGATTAAAGCTGTGAATGATGGGAGATTGAGAGACATTGTGTGTGAAGAAGGAATTTTGAAATTTGGGAAGAGACTTTGTGTTCCCGATATACCTGATCTGAAAAGTGAATTTTTAGATCATGCTCATAGATCCAATTTCTCTATACACCATGGGAGAACAAAAATGTAAAGAGATTTTAAGGAACATTTTTGGTGGGACAACATAAAGAGGGATATTACTGATTTTGTGTCAAGATGTATAGTTTGTCAATAAGTGAAAGCTGGAAGGCAAAAACCTAGAGGAGTCATGCAACCTATTCCCATACCGGAGTAGAAATAGGATAATATTATGATGGACTTTTTCATGGGGCTACCAAAGACTCCTAGAAGGAATGATGCAATATGGGTTATTATTGATCGTCTTACCAAGTCAGCACATTTTCTTACTATAAGTGAGGATCTACCACTTGAACGCCTAGAAAGACTATATATTAATGAAGTTGTGAGTCTTAATGGAGTACCCCTATCGATTGTTTCTGATCGTGATCCCCATTTTACTTCAAGATTTTGGAAAAGTCTTCAAAAATCCCTGGATAACAAACTTCGTTTGAGCACTGCCTTCCACCCCCAAACTGATGGACAATCAGAACAGACTATTCAAACCTTAGAATACATGTAGGAGATCATGTTTTCTTGAAGGTATCTCCATGGAAGGGAGTTATACATTTCGGTAAGAATGGTAAATTGAGTCCTAGGTACATCAGACCTTTTGAAATTCTAGAATGAATTGCGGCTGTAGCATACCGTTTGACAATGCCGAAAAATCTCCCCAGAGTTCACGATGTGTTCCACGTATCACTGTTGAGAAAATACATGTCTGACCAACGCATGTACTCACCTATAAGGAATTAGAACTAGAACCCGATCTATCTTATTGCGAAGTGCCTGTCAGGATTTTTCAAACGAGAGAACAAGTGCTGAGAAACCGGACGACTCATATGGTAAAATGTTTATAGAGAAACCATACGATGGAAGAGGCAACGTGGGAACCTGAGGAACTTATGATGGAGAACCACCCGAGTCTTTTTAATAAATAATACTCTAGAAATTTTGAGGATGAAATTATTTGAATGAGGGGAGAATGTAACACCCTAAGCATCCACGATACGCTTCTCTTTGAATAATACAATAGTATGTGTTGTACACAACTTCGAGTTCTAACACACACCACAACCAATCAAACTAACCGTTATGAATAGTAATACCCACTTTTTAAAATTTTATAAATTTTATATTTCAAAATGGACTTCATTTTTGGATTCGGAATATCGAAATTATCCTAGAGTGAAATTTTGGTATTTTTCTTAAAACTTTCAATTTTTGATGAATAGTGAAAATCACTGAGTTATAGTTTACAACCGAATTTTTATTTAAATATTTATTTATTTTATTTAAATTTAATTAATTTCAAAATAGATACATAATAACTATATAAGTTCAATTTAATTCATTGGAGTTAGTTCAGAATAATTTTAGATATATAAAAATTTTATTGAACTTTTCACCGTATTTTACCCACCTCCTAGGAGAATTTGGAAATTCACATAAAACTTAATTTTACGGCTTTTGTGAGTGGAATTTCGAAAATCTGAGAGACACGGTTAATATGAAAGAGTAAAATGTGGTTCAATGAGATGAAAATAATTTTTGGTGAATAGTAACTTTTTACTTTTATTTACCACGGTTAAAAGTAAATAGGGTAATTAAGGGTAAAAATGATATTAATATTACCCTAACACATGTCTTAATTATATTGGACAAGTTTATCTCGACCAAAAACAATCTCAGAAATAAAATATTATCATTTAGGTCCACTTGGATTAGATTTGGAGATTTATTATTATTTAATTTAAAGAAGAGTTAAAAGAGTTAACAAGTTTATTATGATTCTAGATATGATAACAAGTTTTGTTCCAAAATGGTAGTGTGATATGGAATTAGGGATAAGTTATACTCTAAAAAAAGACAATAAATTTTTATCCCACTCATGGTGTAAGTTGATTAGAAATTCCACTATTTTGTCAAGTTAAAATACATTAATGTAAAAACATATATAAGTTAAAATTATCTTTATCAAAAGTTAGATACTGAATTAATAAATATAGTATCCCAAATAAAATTTAAAAATACAGTGTAATGTAAAAAATAATTAGTATAGTTTGATAAGAAAATATGAATACCATTAAAGGATATTATTTATAAATCCTCTACAACTTTATAAGAATCCTTTTATTTTATCCAAAATGATAAGGTGATCTACAAACATAATCCTATGTATCAAACATGGACAACTTGATGTTCCTAGACATTAATCCCATCATATGGTATTTGTCTTTAATTTTCAAAATCCTTTGATGACACTAATTAGATATAGAAAATATGAAGCACCCAAATCTTCATTTATTAAAACCCTGTTATAATGGATCTATCTTCATATATGCGGAATTTATCGATTTATAAGATTGGAAAAACCATATTCTAGTTATTAAGATCATTTATCTTAGTGATCAAACAAAGATAAATTACAATAAGAATGTCTTATATCATTTATAATAAAAAACTTAGACATGGATTCAATAAGTAAGTCCACTTGGTGACAATACAATCAGAAGCACTTCCTGACAATGAGATGATACATAATTTAAAATTGTAAAACTCTTCAGTTTCTTAGGTAACTACTTTTGTAACTTATTTTGTTCCTAAAAACGTTAGATTTTACTTTATAGTTGTCCATGTAAAAAATCTAATGGCCTAGTTCAGAGTTTTTTTATTTTAGTTTCAATATTATTATATGAATCTCTATATCATTCGATGATTCTAGATATAGTATATTCTGATGTGATTAACTATGTGTGTTAATAAAATGTACTACCATCTATTAAAAATACATTATAAATTTATTTTAGTGAACTTATCATCACATCAAAACATATAATTGGAAAAATAATGAATTCACATAGTGAAATAACAACAATATATACAATAGTAAATCATGTATATAAAGAGTGTATTATTATTTAAAAAATAACGGCACTAAATTGGTCTTTGACCTAATGATATTAAGATGGGAATTTTTTACTACGAAGCATTGTTTTAGGAACCATGATATATTGGTGAATAAATTTTTTTCCCCTGTATGTTTGGTGAGTGGTGATGCTCTCATATATGGTAGAGCTTTTGGTTTATTAAGCCTCCCCTTAGTATGGGGTTTTCTTGATTATATTCCATTGGTTTAGGGTGGATATTTGGGTTGCATTCCTCTTAAGCAAAGAAAATGTGGTTTGATCTTCCATGTCATGGATGATTATATTCCACCTTCCATGGAATAAATTTAAAATTAATGTATCTTTGTTTCCATATGAGAGACTTTAGTTGGGGTTTGTTTAGAAGTAAATCAATATCTTCTTCCCCATATTTTTTTCTCCCTTATTTTCCTGAGTTGGGTGAATATAAAGTTCAACCATTTATTGTGGGCTAACATACTATAAGTTTCATTATTCTTTTCATGGAATCATACAATGTAGTTTTATACTACCCTCGATATTGGATTTGTTTCCACACATATTGTGTCAATGTAGATAACATACAGGCTAATGATGATGATTTTGGTGGGCATGGTGTTATTGGAGATGGAGAATAGTGGAACCTTATGTTGTGCTTCTTGAAATGACTGAGTTAGTGTTGGTTTGAGTGGTGATGAATCTTACCAATAAATTATATTTGATTTTATATTTGGATGTTATGCCTTATATTTAACCTTTATGTATCAGAATTTTTATTATATTTATAATAAGATGTTTAATATATACTGAATGCATGTTTTATTTTATTTATTTATGTATATCAAATATGGTTTTCGGTATTTTGGTTGGATAGTGACATATTCATGGTTAACTTTTTATAGTATTGGGCCTATAACATATATATTATGCCTTCTTGGTATTAGTATCCAACCCTTGATCTATTAGAAGGGATATTTGGTTGATAAACTTAGCTTACTGACAACCTTGGTTCCATTCCTAGTGTTGTTGTCATATCTAATTTGTATTAGAGCGAGTTAGTCCTAGGTAAAAAGTTTGGAGTTATGTAACTCATGAGATTTTGTACAAGATATTTTTGGAAATTATTCTTAAGCTATATATGTTTATTTTTTATAAAAAGGAACCCAACTATGATGTGGAAGCTGATGAATTGATATGTAAGGTCTCCGATAACATGCTAACTAACTTGAGTACCTAAGGAATTTTTTTAGGGTATTGTTAAGTAAGTCCAGGTATCATATAATAATTAGTGAATTGTTTATTTTTTTGGTGTAACATCCTATTTTTGGAGATGTATTCTTAGGATGAAGATATTTATTCTTATATTATAATCAATTCACAAGAGGTTTGGAATAGACCTTTTGAGGATTATTAGAGCAACCAGTCTAATCATGATTGTATAAGATTCATGGGTGATGCTCTCCTAATATTCTCATTATTTGATACCTAGGGAATTTTCTGAGTATAATCATATCATATGGTTAGATATCCTGTTATCCATGTGAATTTGGTATGGATATGATCATTAAATTTCCTAGCAGCATGAATACCAGGGTGATGGTCCCTTGCGTACTCTATATAGCCGACATCGAATTCAGGTACTCCCTTGTAATATAAAGCATGAGTCCTCTATACTTGAGGTTGGTGAATCTATTAGGAACATGGTGATACTAATTTATGGGAAACCCATTTGGTATTTCTGGTTTTTTTTCAGTGAATACTTGCATCTACCGATGCATGTGTCCTCAATTCAGAAATGGGGTCAATACTTCGTTGGTACCGATGAGGTGAGGGTCCCCATACTAGATTAGATTTGGTACACCCCTTTAAGATAGATCATATATCATCCATTTATAGTTATCAATGATATTCATGAGATTATATGTGGTTTATTTATTAATGTGAGTTGGTGATACCCTACAGGGATGGGTAAAAGTCCTCTATGGGAGGGGAAGGTGCTCACTCGGTAGATGTATATTTCTTAGTGAATTGTATTTCTCCCATATTTTTTATAGAGGGATATAAATAGTTAACGATATAGGATCACATACTAATATTAATAGCTCAATGAGTTTTCTATTTAGGCATGTTTTCAGTATTTCATTGATACCAACAAGGTATGGGTCTCCCTTAGAATAATTGATCCATCATTCCTCTATGTGGCTGGGTGGTGGTTCTCTATTTGTATAGGTTTAATTTTAAAATTTAATGGGGGTATATATATATTTTAATTATATGATTATGAACTTCTTCCATAATATTTTTGACTGATTCCCCCACTGATGATTTTAGTTACTCCCTTGATCTATTCATATATTCTCAGTGAGCTATAGGCCCCTCACTATCTTTATAGGATTTATGAAAATTTGGATGGCGCACAATGTTTGTTTGATATGTCATGGATGAGAATGTATCTCCAATATGATCTATTGATTGAGTTCAAGGTATCATATTAATACCTTTCATTCAATTACTAACAGTTATGATGATCTATATTCTGAGATATAGAGGTTGGTAGGATAGGATTGATTGGATGTCACCCACTTATGAATGAATGGAATCCTTCATGCAGAGATTTTTTATAGTGATCAGTATATAGTTTATGGTTGATGATTTACATTTTGATTGTCTATTTTCATGATGTGGATGAAATATCTATCCACTTCTTCCCTCACCACCTTTAGGGGGTCCTCACTTAACCTAGGGAGTAAGTGGTTTTAACCCCTAGGGAGGGATGACACTATTTGTTTGAAAATTTGTGATTATAATAGATTATTTATTATAACATGTTATAAAAATATATTCATAAAATATGTTACCTTATATCCCTATTACTACTATTTTTGTGATTCAATATTGATATATATGTTTTTCTTGAATCTTGTCATGGTAGAGTGAGGCCCAATGATGATATAATTAGTGATGGTTCAATATCTACACTCCAATTTTGAGTGGATGAAAGTATTTATGGGTTGTTTTATAATAAATAAAATGTTAAAGTGTTCAATTTAATTGGTAATTAGGTCCCAAATTATGAGCAAGGCAAATCCATTGACAGATACAACACGTTGTTTCACTAATTAGAAAGTTTGGTTTTTGGATCATGATGTTGTAGGGGATCAGTATTGTATTAGTGGAGAATTTGATGAAATTTTCTTAGGGAGATGTTATAGGGTTTCCATGATTTATATTAGGACTTATTCATCAATTTTAATCATTGTACTATATCAATTACATTTTAGTTCACTAGATATCCCAATTGAGCTTATGGAGATGGGTGCTATGAGGGGATCCTTGTTGGGGTGGATTCATTAATACCTACATGTTTTTACTTATTAGGTATTTAATTTTTCTATTTAGGAAGCTTTTAAGAGTCGCTATGGACCTTATGAGTTCCTAGTATTAATTTTTGGAGTATCGGATGATCGGTTTTATTATCCATCCATTCCAAGATTGATTATTGGCGTCTCTCCTTAGTTAAAAGTCTTTCAACATTAGTGTTGAGTATGATAAACTCTTCGGGTTTTTTTTATTTCTTGCATTAGGGGATCATGATTATATGAATAAAAGGATGATTTATACTCTAAATTCATGATTTCTAGTGGTTATATAAATGTGTATTGTGCTTTATGATATCCTCATATCTTTCCCAATCTATGTACTAGTGTGAATTTGCACTTTTTCGGTGAGTTTGAAAAAAGAGAGTATCTATAGAGATAAAGGTGTTATAAATTTCCTATAAGGAATGAAGATATTATGGATTTACGACATATGGGGGTAATATAGCTCTTTACTGGTTGAATTTACCATTAGATCATATCTTGGACATATTATTCCTTTGTTTTGTTATAATATGGTTGATGAAATGTGTTTACCTCCTATATGATGAGGAAGGAAACTCTCCAGTGGAATGGGGTAAGGATCACCCATTTTTTTTATCAGTAACTGCCTCATTTAGTAAACATTCTTTATAGGGTGGTATAGATATCCCACTTTTATCAAACTATCAGTGCTAGACTCTATGTGTGAGCTATTTTTATGGTCCTTTTGTGTAATACGACACTAATTCAATAACAATGATATGCTAGTATGCTCTATTTTTTCCATGTATGCAGGGAGTGTGGTCATGTTGGGCTGTGTAGTGTAGCTTTTTTTTAGAGATCCCCCATTGGTATTAAATATTCTAGATTAGATTTCCTTGGTATGATGCGGAGATTTGGGTTATTATTACCTTAGGTGGATTGAATGTGTTTTAATATTCTATATGTATAAATTCATAGGGAGGTAGTGTCTTTACCCAATGACATGGAGATATATGTGGTTTCTCATTACATGGATTGTGTATACCATCAGGTTTTTTTACCCCCTAGAATAATTTTCTTATGGGTTTATTATGAAGTGAATTCATAGATTCTTCCTTTTCCCATGTCATCATATCTTGTATTAACTTGGATGGCTATACAATTTGACCCTTGATAGTGAAATAACATGAAATTGTTTTCAACTATTTTTCCATCCATCCTTCTAGTTATTTTTATACTCACCCACACATGATCATTGTAACCACACTTTTTTATCTACATAGATGGTGTATAGGTTAGTGGAAGTGATATTTGTGGACATGGTTTCGGTGTATCCATAGCAAAGTGGACACCCATGATGTGTTTTTAATGATTCTAAAGTCTATGTTTAAGTGACATGGTTACTACCCTTATCAGTGTATTTTGGTTGGTTTACCCTATAATGTTGTTAAATGTATTTATCCCATATATACCTATATTTGTATTGTATTTCTAATGACATTTTTACCATTTACTAAATGCATTTTTTATTTTAGATATTTATGTACAAACTACATGGTTGTGGATATTTTGCTTGTATTGTGCATTTATATATGATATAAGTTATATAAAATATAGTATCTATTGTATTGGTTATGCCTTCTTGGAGTTAATATTCAGACCCTAGCTAATTTGTGGTGGTCTTGGGGTGGCACACTCAGATTATCACCAACCGAGGTGGGGTTATGATAGGTAGGGTCTTGACTTGTTGTGTATTTGGCATCAAACATAAATACTATAACACAAAACACCTTAGGGAAGAGGGGTTCCCTTATCCCGGAAATTTAATTAGATATATATTTTCTAAATAAAATATTTACCTAATACTTATAAAAAATTTCATTAAAAAGTTTTTAGCATGGACCAACCCACCAAAGTTCTATCAGAGATAGTAATAATTTGAGTATGCCACTCAAATATCACATGTAGTAGTCTATAGGATGGTTAATATTATGGGGTAATAAGAGAAACAAATATGTAACTTCATATACTCTATAAAACTTTAACATACACATGCATCCAATGCACGGAATAACCAAAAATACAAGTAGTATGAATATAAATAGAAGTATATATCTAACACCCTGATTTTTTACAGACCTGTTTTTTCTAATAAATTTAAATTTTCAATTATATATTTCAATGCACTAAGTAAAATATTCCTTTCACACGAAAGATCAACTTGGTGTACATCACACACAACACCGACTTACCATATGATGTACGCAATACTGAGTTGGCATACAATACAAGTAATAATTAGTTTCTATAAAAAATCATTTTCATTAATTTATTTATTAAAATAATATAATTATAACCTACCCATGAAACATAGTAATTTGAATACTAATAAATATTTTTAAAATATTTTTTATATTTTTTATACAAATAAGACTTATTGATAATAAAAGATATGATTTTTGGTTAAAAAAATTTGTTTAAAAAAACTATTTTATCAAATGAAATACTTTTAATAATAAAATTAATATTATAAAAATTAAGAAATTTAATTTGAAAAAATAAAATTCTTTTTTTAATTCATAAAATAAAAACTATATTAGGGTGAATGTTTTGGATTTTTCTGAGAAACTTCATTTTTGATAAATAGTGAAAAATACTGCATTTTAGTTTAAAAACAACATTTTTTATAAATAATTATTAATGATATATAATATGAAAAATATTTTTTAATGTAAAATTAGATAATTATTACATGTAATAATACAATAAAATTAATTAGAGTCAATTTCACTTTGAAACTGAATAAAAAATATTAACAAACTTTTGAAATTTTTCCTACTTCAAAACCCCGTTATTTCGTCTCATCTGTGGGATTAGCAATAATATAATTTTTTTTCACTTCTATGAAGTGAATTTAAAAAATACAAAATACACCATTATATTTAGTCTAATATATTGAGTCTAATAAGACCATTTTAATGTTTGACCAAAATGATTAGTAAAAGTGATTAAAATTAATCACAACAATTAAGGCCAAATTAATCTAAATTAGGGACTAAATCTTACAATAAAGGGCCCAAATGACCTAGAAAATTTTCCAACACCCATTTTATGTCCATTTCTAGTCCTTAAACCTTTAATTGTAGATTTTGGTTTGTTTTGTTAAGACTTTTTTAGGTATAAACATGTGAAAAACCAAACTTGTTTCTAGAAATTCCAAATGAGTACTTTTACTTCCCTATAAAAGGCCACTAACTCTACCCATTAATCACACATATAAAACCATTAAAGTTAATTAAATATCTACCAAAGTAGATTAAAAAAACTTCCTTTAACATTAAAACCTACATTTTTTCATAAATCTCCTCAAAGAAGCCTTTTGGCATAAACCAAAAGGAGTTACTCGATTAAGAGGTTACGTCTTCTCTCAAGATCCTATCATTTATTTCCCTTCTTAGCCCCTTAAACTCTCTTTATTACATTATTCTGTGACAAAAACCATTATAATAAATATAATAAGGTGTTTTTATGTAAAGTTTTTAACCTACACTTACGCACACCTCCATCTAATAGATGTTGAACATACTCTTTCTGTGTACGATGAACTACTGCCTCACGAAATGATGATTCTTCATTTATCCTTTACCACAAATCATGGTGGAAAATAAGATGGAAAATATATTTATATATTCAATATATTATTTTTAATATACTTACTATTATGCATTTATTTTAAAACACACATATTTTTACCTTCCATTTGGTGTTAATAAGACAATCTCAAGGAAGTGTGGACTACCGCCCCATCAATACGATGTGATTCATTCACATGCCACATGGAATGTATTAAGGATGGGTTTAATGATGTTATATGATATATATAATATATTAATTATAATTTAATAATTATATATATATATACATATATATACATATATCATTTACATAATTTCTTTCAATATGATAATAAAAACGGGAACATCGTTTATGCGTTCGTCTTACCGTCTCTATGAACAATATATTCTAATTTATATTACATTAATATAAAAATTATTATAATATAAATATACAGGATATACCTGGTATTTATATCATTATTTACATTCTTGAATCATGATATAAGTATAAGTATTGACGTTATCACAAATTAAGAAACATGCGAAGAACTAAGTGAATATTACCCGTAGTGAAAATTTAACATAGGACCATAAAAAAGAGGGTAATATAGGTTCATAATTAAACCATATATGGTAATATATATAATAATATTATTCTATAAAATATTTATAATCAACTTATATTTATTATACAAGAATATTTTATGAGTATGGAGAGAGTCAAGACACAAGGCAAGGGGATTTTCATCTCACTTTTAATTTATGTGAGATCCAAGCTATGTTCACCACTCTTTCATTTTGTGTGGTGTATGTAATACCCATGATTTTATTCTATGTATCTTTTAATTAGATTTTAGGGTGTTAAGATATCCATTCTGTGATCCTTCTCTCATGGTATTTATCTTTCAGAAGTAACCAAATTGGTAAAAAACATTTGTCTCAATTTTCCTTCTTTGTGGATCCTATTTTGTTATGAACCTAAACTCTTCATCGAGGTGTATATAAATTCATTTTGAATTTAATATAATTATATATTAAGATTCATTTATGTATCCATTCTTACATAGATATTATTATCCCAATTCACCATGTTATAAGAGTTTATTTACACAATCGTCTCATTTTTTCGAGATTGTTTATGTTTATAATTCCTTTGATGAAATCTTATGATCCATCATTCAAGAATATTAATGAATTTACTTATCCTTTTATTATTAAATATATCCACAATTTTGAGTACCATTTTTCACTATTTGGTATTTAAGATAATGTTTTTATTAATATCTGACCACCTTTATCTTTGGTCAGAAATCTATTGTATTGGAAAACCATGTTTTCAAAAACATTTTCAAAATACCCTTGAAGATAATTTTCAAGGAAAAATGTATTTTAATTTTTTTTATTATTTTAAAATCTTCCTTTATAATTTTTTAAATCTATATTCATAGTAAAAAATTTTCAGAAGATTTTATGTAATAAAAATCATTTTTCAAAGAAGAAAGGATATTTTCCTCAAGAAGTGTTTTTAAATGATCTTTCAAAATTATTTCCCATCCAAGATAACATCCATTTGTGTTACTCGTGAATTTATGGGGAAATTATTCAATTTTTCCATTCATATTATTTCTTTGAATAGATTATGTATTGATGGAATGATGTTATGAAACCCATTTCTCTTTTTGGGTTATATGTTTTTGAAACCCTCTTCTTTTCACGGGTTATATTTATGACTAAATGATTATGAAACTTGTATCTCTCCAAAGGTTATGATATTTTTACATGTTTATGATAACCATTTAATTTCATGGGTTATGAAATTTTCATTTATGGTCTTATGGAACATGAATATATGATTTCATTATGTGATTTGTGGGACCTATATCTCCTTACAATGCATTGGGTAATGTTTTATATCTTAGGAGATAAAATAAGATGGTCTTGGGAGTGAAACTTCACTATTCTGAAGGGCATGTGAGTTAAAATTGAATACTAAGTTGGTATGAGGAGTGAAATCATGCTAGTATGATGTATATGGCAGTGAACCATGACAACTATAATGGTATGGGGAGTGAACTCATACGACAAAGATAGTCTTGGAAGAAATGCCTTGGCTACTATGGAAATCATTATATGCTTTTTTACATAATTACATGTATTATTATAATGTTATGATTTCATGGACTGTGATATTTATTTCATAATGATTCATGTCTTATGAACTTACAATCTTTATTCCATTATCTCTGTTATGATCTTTGAAATATAGGGTATTATCTTCTATCTTCAGGATCATATTCTTATACCCTTATGCTCGTGATTATTCTTACATATCTCCCTTGTTTATCCTTATTGATCATTTGAGCTCACCCATTTTTGTGTTTCATTCCCCATGTTTTGAATATATGTATTATGTTTGATTTTTCTAACAAGGTTTCTAGTGAAGAAGAACCATGTCGGAGATAATGTAGCTCATTTATGTACCCGTGTTTATGTTTCCATGTTTCCAAAGGCACTAGACTAGTACGGCCTTCTCATGCCTTTTTTTATATTGTTTATGTATACCACAAAATTTATGCAATGTAATCATTGTAAAAAACATGTCATTATAATATAACATCTTTATATGAGACATCTCATGATAATTATATCTCCACAAGGTGACAACTCTATGGGAAATGTTCATATTTCAGTATATATTTATCTGATGATCATGGAACATTGAAGAACTCCACCTCATGAAATTAATCCTAGATTAGTCTCCAACTACAATAAAATATGACACCATCATTAAACACCAATATTATCATAACCCTACCTAAGTCGAGGACTGAGCCACAACTACCCCCAAGAACGCCTCCATAGGCTAGGGGTGGTGACCAACGCTGATGGTAAATCAAAACCTTGGGGGCCTTTGCCTATGTACATGTATGCACACACATATACATATCAATTATAATGTGTTTAGGGAAAATAGTAAAACTATGTAACACAACTATAAAGTAAAACAAGCATGATTAATTGATAGGGTGTACAATAGTATGACAATGTAAATTTAAATATAAAGGAGAAAATACATGCCCAACCAAAAATATGTTCCAAAATTAAAAAACTAGAAAAGTAATATGATAAGATATCCCTCCTCAATATCTCCAAGATATGAACACCATACATGGTCCAAAGTACTATGCATCCCTAAGCTCATCTAAAGACATCGTTGGATAATCTGTTGTCTTCTTAAGACACGAAACTTATGGGAAAATACTATGTAGGGGTGAGTATATAAATACCCAGTAGAACACCCTGAAATCTAAAGGGGGTCAGTAAGAGATACAATAAAAAAAGATAGTAGAAGCAAGATACAGTCAAAGAGAATTGATCAACCCAAACTAAGAGTGAAATTAACCTCGTCCATACATTAGGGGCTCAAAACAGTGAGTAGATGAACTACACATCATGTCTTATTCACATATTGTAGGAGAGTAGAATAATGAAAACAAGAGAATATAAACATGGAAAGCATGTGGAATACATCACATTTCTTCACCTCACATGGAAAGAGATTTACCAAATCCAAGTTATAGATATGGAAGATATATATATATATACACTCCGTCAAAAAAATCCCACCGGATAGAGTAAGGATATCTCTATATCACATCCCATCCCTGGAAGAAGTGTAGTTTATAGTTTAAAAAGTCCATAAATGATTCCCCAAATCTCATGCATCTTACAGGAAGTAACCATCCAAGTCAAGCCATGACTTATCAATGTGACACATTGTTGAGGGGTCACAAACATAAAGAAGACTGAATCCCAAGTACATTAGGGGGTGCCATTCTAATTGTATTCGCAAAGGACTCGTAGCCATGTCAATGGGGGGTTCCACTATAATGTCATGAGGACCCATTTCCTATGATAATAGGGGTCCCACTCAGTAGGTAGGGGACCCACACCCTTGTCGATGGGGGGTTCCACTATATAGGTTGAGGACTCATACCCAAGTGTGAAATGGGTTCCACCCTGGTCATCGAGGACCAGCTCCATATCTAATAGGGGTTACACACTATAAATCAAGGACCCACACCCTATATGATATGGGTTTCCACTCTAAATTTGAGGATGTAACGACTCAGGTACTTATAATATAATCTATTTTCTCTCTGGAATTAAAGAGTCAAATTGATTATAAATGTAAAATGAAATAAGTCATATTTTAAGAAGTTAAGAAATATATAAAAATATAATAGTAAACTTACCTATAAAGGTTCAAATAAAATTTATTTATCTCGTAAGTGAAAATATGATATATTTATATCATGGAATAAGTAAATAATTTTTCTAAAAACGATAAATTAAGTATTGGTATTTTTTGTGACATATAATGTTTTATTTTCCATTTTTAAATTAATATTATGATTTAAAAGAAAATTTACACACATGAAATACATTCCTAAATTAATATTATTTTGTTTTATTATAAGATAATTTTATCACACCTTATTTAAATTTTCAAAGTGTTATAAAATCAATTATAATTTTAAAATTTCAATTTTTTGAATAAATGATTATTTTAATTAATGGTTAAATTTCTTATATTTATAAAATTATTTTCATAAAATGGATATCAATTTTTAACTCTACATGTAAAAAATTGTTTAGGGTGAAATTTTGGTATCTTTTTGAAATAGTTGATTTTTTGGTAAATAGTGAAATCTGAAAATTTACAATATAACATAAATGCATGGTTTTTTGAGTAATGTATAATTCATGGATGATGTGAGCCCATAATATTTAACTAAAATTCATTATTTTTTTTATATTTAGTGATAATTATAAACTATTCATAGTCTTCATCTAAAATAACAAACTAATGAATAAATAATAAAAAAACACCCCTCTCAACTTTAAATACAACCCATCACCATGCTTCTCCTCACACCGTAAATCATTATATCTTGTTTAAAATTTTCCCAATTACCTTTAAAATAGTATTATCCATGTCTAATACCTTTTTGTCTCACAAAAAGGCCAAAACCAAGTTTCTTAAGGAGGTTCAATGAATAAGAATTGAAGAGGTAAAATCTTCTTTCATTTTCTTTTATTTTATTTTCAATTTATTTTATTTTATAATTTTATCTCCCACTCCCCTTATAAAAGTAACATTATAAATATATAATATTAAATAAACTTTAATTTTATTGTGCTAATTGAATATACATCATCAAACCTCTCCTCTTCTCCTCTTATTCTAAAAAATTAAAACACCATCCATGATGTGCTGATTTACCGTCACCAAGGATGATTTCATTTTTCATTATCTCCTTTAATGATGGTCGTAAAACCATTAATATTTTTAAATAAGATTTTATTATACATATTATAAGTTATATAATGTTTTTGAACCAATATATAAACATGATATTAAATAAAATGATAAAATTTATGATGGTCATAAAAACTACTAATATAAATTAAATCATTTTCCTTAATGTTTTATCTAATGAATCATAATAATATCAAAAAATGATATATGGTATCATTTAAAAGTACATAAACCTATTAATACCATTTCTTTATACTTCTAGAGTTTTTCTTCCATTCAATAATAATGTCCAAAATTTACCAATCATGGAAACCATTAAATAAACTCACCATAAACAATTAAAATAAAAAAATATTAATAAGTGGGTGGAATGATATTATAAGAAGATCTTGTAAGGAATTATAAAAATTAATATGGTTATTTAATATATTAATAACACTCTTTAAACTATTATACATGAGTTTTTAACATGTTTTAAGTAAGATGAACCAGATGTAAGGGACTTTTCTTTAAAAACCATCTTCTAAATATCCTATTTTAGAAAAGTCAAAAGAAATGTTTTTAGAATGAAAGTATTCTAGTTATATGATTATTTTATTGTTAATGGTAATTTGTTATGATTATGGGTGGGACCTATATCTCCCTCCAATGCACTGGGTATGTTTATATTGGAAGTTGATCATAATGGTTATTTCATGTATAACTGTGTTGGTTACATCACAAGGTAGTTATGAGGGTACATTGTAAGGTAGAAATGAGGGTTATAAATCATTTGGTAGCCATGATGGTTATAATCATATGTAAGTAATTACAAAATATTACTATAAGTTTTATTTTAATTTTTCTATGTTTTATGGGAATATATTATTTTCACAAGTTAAGTATATGATACTTTATGGGTGAGAATCATGATATAGCTTCATTTGGAATTCAGTGAAATAATAAATGAACTACGTCTAGATGATCATAAAATAAGGTGACCAGAATTTATGTTCGTTTGTTCAGATACTATAAGCTAAAGATTTAATGACATGTGGTGTGATAGATTAATATTATTAGAATCATATAAATCATGGTATATTTTTCTTCAAGTTTTAGTTTTTTTGGTTGATAGAGTGATGTAGGAGACACAGGCTGAAATGGAACATCCTTAGTGAATTCTATAGAAATTAGACCATCAGAATATGTCAAGTGTATGAACCTAGAACACAACAAGAGGGGAGGGGTGAATTAGAGTGTCAAATTTTTCTTCAAAGGGGATGGATCTTATCCTCATATAGGTAGGAACTAGTTAAAACTTCTGGATGGAATTGTATAGTAATCAAACACCCAGATGTAGAAATAGGCACACAACATTGCAGTTTTACTTAGTTCACCACTAGGGGATAGTCCAAGGAGTATATTCCAACAGTGCATCGATTGTACCTAAATACACTAATATTCACTAGGTACAGTGGATTATAATATTTTATACATGGTCACTATATACTAGCCTTGCTAAATTTACAATACTTTTTTAGATAGAACACTACCTCCCTCATATCACTTCTCATGACTCCCCATTGCTCACTATATTGGGAGAAGTCTAACTCTATTTACTGAAATGAATTTCACTTCAAAATATTGGTCATATAGGCATTTTAAATTTATTATCCTAAGAATATGATTTCACCATAGAAATGAATTGATTCACTTGGATACACTTTTCAAAAAAAAGATGTTCAAAAATACTTTTTATGAAGCTCCTAGACTTCATGAAACCCCCTTATTAATTCAAAGGCACTTCATCTTTCACAAACCCAATACCATTCATGAAGAACCCAACCTTTTTTAAGATCTGAGACTTCACAGAACTCTAAACACACATAATGATCTTAGTCTTCATGAGACCTCCAATTCCAATATTCTTTAATTTCAATTAGTTCTTAACCATACTTTTTCGAGAATCTAGTGTTCGTGAAGAATTACTTATTCACAAATAATTCCCTTCATAAACGGACCTTTGTGAAATCATATCATTTCACACGTTTCCAAATTTTCTTCATTCCTCAAATCGTGTTCAGTCTACTATTAATAAGAAACCTATATTTCGCAAATCTATTAGGCTCACCGTGGAATTATTGCATAGTGCTACATTCATGATTGTGGTGATCATTTTCATTATGAAATGTTAGTGAAATTATTTTGTTCATAAATATTATCATAGTTTCATATATTGTCTTCTTCCCATCACAATCTCTGAAAAACCTTGGTTCCAATAATCTTTGAAAACCCATGGTTCTAATAATACCCCCCTTTGGTTTTTTTGGAAATCTACAAATAACTTCAATAAAGAACCATCATCTAAGAGAATACCTAATATGCATAAAATAAATCATCCATAACTGCAAGTCCACCTGAAAAAATCTCAATGTAGAAAATAATAGTGGAAAAATTTTATTTCATTCCTCAATAGACCATAGACCAAACCAGAAAAACTATAATTCATTGAATTTCACTTATCTCCCTTTTTGGAAATAAACCCAATGAAACTATATTTACACTTTTAGTGATCACACCAAACTCCCCCTAAATAATATCTACCCTAGAGGCATACATCAAATCCACAAATAGATTATAATAGTTAACAAAAAATGAGGAGATGATAAAATACGTAACCTTGTCAGGCCATGTGAGGTGGTTGAACAACAAGGTCCAGCCAATTTTTTCCAAACATGTGTTATTCCAATACATTAGTCATAATGTAAACCACTTGATCATTATTTTCAACATGATCGATTTTAATTACACCTTGTTTAAATTTTTCTTTGATGAAGTGGTATCTGATCTCATTATGTTTGGTATGGAAGTGTGGTACCAGATTTTTTTTAAGATCGATCATTTACTTGTTTTCATAGTGTATCACCATCAGTTGTTTCCCCTCATCACAAATATCAGTAAATTGATACTTCATCTACATCATCTGATTTCATTCCTTTTTCATATTGAAATACTCCACTTTAGTAGTACTAAGATAAGTGATTTATTTTTTATTTCTCAACCATCCAATGCATTTGTTTCCAATGATGAATGAACCACCACTTTTGGACTTTTGATCCACCACATATCCAAACATTAAAACTCTAAAAATTCCGATAATTCATTATCTATTCCTTCTTCAAAGTATAAGAAAACTTTTAATAGTACCTTGAATATACCTCATGATTCTTTTAACTATTGAAAATGTCTTTTACATAAAATTAATTGGAAATAATGCAACTAAAAATGTTTAAAATTTTCTATATAGTAATTTTGCATCTAAATATAATAATATTTCCATGATCCTTTTATACATGGTTAGATCCACATATTTACCAGCCTCATGCATTCGATGTTTTTTTGAAACTATAATTAGATTCTAAATTGGTTTGGATTCATGTTTGTTGTATTTCTTCTGAACCTCTCTTTCTTACTTTTATAGAGAAATGAAGGAGTATTATTTATTTTGAGTCACATGAAACTCAAAAATATATGTGAGTTCACCAATTATGGACATTTAAAATTATGATTTCATGTGATTATAAAATTATTCTACCGATCCATCCCTTCTCCACTGAATATAATATCATCCACATACACAAGAACTATAAATTGAACTTCTTATAAATTATTTATAAAGATATTATGGTTGATGCCTCCTATTTTAAATTATATATTCTTTATATAATCATCTCGATAAGAATACCATGCTTGTTCTTACTTCTTTAGACCATAGAGAGCCTTCTTTAATCTAAAAACCTATATTTCAGCATTTCCTATAAGAAATTCCATTGGTTATTCAGTGGAGGATTATTATTCAAGAACAACATTTATTAATTCTGTTTTGACATCCATCAGATAAACTTTGTATCCTATTTAAATATCTATGGATATGAATATCCTAATTGAATCCAATTAAGAAACATGTATAAATGTTTCATTAACATGAGTTTATTTAATCTATGTATAGACTTTACAAACCAAGTGATCCTTGTTTCTAATCAGGTTTCCTAACTCATTTAATTTTCTTGGAGGACCCACTTTGTTCTAATCACATTATGATTTATGGTCTCTTAACAATATCCCAAGTATAATTTTTATCAACCTGATTTAGTTTATCATTCATGACATTGACCCAAGATTAATCCTTTACCAATTCTTCAAATGAGATTGGTTTTAAAATTGATAGGAGGAAAAAATATTCTACATTCCTCATTATCCTCATCTGTATAGAAGTAGTCTAATCCATAATGATATTGGATTGATAAAATTCTACTCTTCTATTTATTTTGTGAGTTTCTCGTAGTATTTCCTTATAAATTTTCTTCTCTTCTTGTTATAATTCTAAATCATCATCATTTTGATATCCTTGAATTTATGTAAGGCCTTAAACAATTTCTATATTTGAATCTATCCATTGTCCACTTCCTTATTTATATTTAACAATGTTAACATATGATCACCTAGAGTTATTTATGGTTTCATCCTCAATGATCTTGACATCATTTCTCTCCAAAATCTATCTAATATAATTTTTTTATTTTTTAGTATTTAAACTTCATTGAGTTTACAAGGAATATCCCTTCATATACAGCATCGCCAAACAGTCTATGATTGTATTTCTTGATAAAGATGAATCATTATTTCAAAAAAAACAGAAATATATCAGATAAGTATTCCATACATTCCATATCTAATATATTGTCATATCATCTCTTATAGATAGTACTATTTTATTTTGAGTGTACATAGCAACTTGATCCACCTCTTCCAGTAATTATGAGAAACAAATCTCTTAGTCAGCGTAGTCATGGCCATTTTATTTACCTACCCATTTCTGAATTCAATGACCCCATTTTGTTTTGGTATTCTCACTAAAGAACCCTCATTCCTTATCCCTTGTTTCTTAAGGTAATTTTTAAATTCGATGGATTTGTATTCTATTCCATTGTTAGATCATAATATATTGATTGTGGTGCCAGTATCATTCTTAACTCTTTGAATATGCCTCTTCATGTAGTCAATAACTTCCCATTAATGATCTATAAACACTACACAATCCATTATATTATAATCATCAATAAGAATAATGAATTACCTCTATCAATATATATCATACACATTTATCCGACCACACACATCTGTGTGAATGAGATCAAGTGGATTCTATACCCATTTTTTCTTTCATCCAACATGAATCCCAGACCATCTTTCCTCACATGTAAGAATTTCATGTATTTTATCAATCATTTTTTAGATTTGTAATGTTAAAAAATTCTTTACCTTATATATTTTTTACATTCTATGATGATTAATGTGACCCAACCTCCAGTGCCATAAATTTCTTTCCTTTTCAATTATTAAGAAATATGTTTTTCTTTGCTATCTACCTAGTATAAATTTCCATTCAACCTATAGTCTTTCATGAGATAATTACACATCATTACTTTTATAGTGCACCCCTTCTAATTCAAAGTCACTACTATCCCTGAATCAAAGATTTGACTCAAACTCAAGAGATTGTGATGTCGGTTTTCCATATATAGAACATCTATTTTCATTATCACATTATTATCTAATTTTATATTTCCATTTCCTTTAATATTTAAGGAAAAATTGTTTTCAAATATCACTATTCTTTCAACCATTTTCTTAATATTTTTCAACAAATATCCTTTTATATGGGATAATCATTAACTATCATGAATCCATGTACTTCTATTCATTAATTCTTTGAGAGTGATTTCTACCAGGTTGGCTTTCTCAATCTTCTTCTTTTCCGTCTACAAGACACCTAATTGAGTAGATGTAAATATAGCCTCTATAATATATTTTCATAATGCATGGTATCATCACACTTATATTCTTATTCAAAAGTATAATACCTATTTTCAAGGTTAATTCTTCTTGGTTGACCAATATTGATTTGCCTCATAATTTTGTAGTTATTTTTCGCAACTTTTCTCTACCTGAAATGAATAAATTTGTGGAAAAGGTTACAATAGTGAAAATAATGTCTGTAGAAATAATTTTTTTTATATGATGAATTATATGGTCTCATTCACATTTTTTGACTTTCAGGTGCTTCCTTATTCAAATATCTCTTTCCCTCTTTACGGTAAGCCATGGTATGGCCCAGAAATCCACAAAATTGACATTTCATAAGAGGAGAAAACTTCTCAATTCCATTCATCAACATATCCCCTTCTTTTGAAATGGTTTTTGACTAGGTAACATCTATGGATACTATAGGATTACTTATAGCTATATTTTTAGTCTGGTTCAAATCTGTCACTTTTAGGATATCATGTGCCTCTATGATATGTCCTACAATCTGATTCCCTTTACTTTAGATCATCCAATTTCTATCCTTTAATGTTTCTATATCAATGTAAATTCCACTTTTTCTAACATATGTAGTTATTTTATATTTCATATATTTCTCTACACCTTTAAAACCATATTTATCTCTATCAAAAATCTATACACGTAAAAATATTCTAAACAATAATTTCCTCTTTGTTTCCATTGATTGTGATTCAGTTTCTAGTTTACTCTTTAAATTAAAAACTTCTTTAAGGCCCTCAACTATCTTATCCTTTTCCTCAAATAATTATATAAGGTAATTGATTTATTTTTATTACACCTCAATCATGATTTTAAATTTTACAACTTCTTCTATAAATTTAAAAGTTGTTAAATGTTCTTCTCACTCTCCATATAGTTAATCATTATCCATTTTAAGTTGATCCACATAATCTGAAGACTCTTTCAAAAATAATCCCATATTTCAATTTTCCCTTATTTGAATTTCAATATCATCAATTGAACATTTATGCTTGACCTTGAGATCTACAAAACCTGATGATTGATTATCTTTTCCTTTTTTGGTTCTACTTTCTCAGTTGTATCCATAATGGACTCTTTAGTAATAATTTTAAACTATATTTCTACATACTCAAAAAAATTATCATTATCTTGTTCCTCTTTATAGTAAAATATTTTTATATATATTTTTATTCCTGATTTAAATTCTCTCTTTTTATGGAAACTCTCCTCAGGTTTTAACATTATTTCTGATTCACTTTCTACATCATAAAATCTTTTTGGGCATCGAGAAGCAATATACTTTACTTTACCACACTCAAATCAAGCCAACTAAATGTTACCTTAAAATATTCCTTTTACTCTCTTGAAATTATGGGAAAAAAGTAAAAAAAATCCAACATCATCTCTATCATCGCTAACTTTTTAAAATTTCATGTTCTTCTATGTATTATAATTCTATTTCCTTTATTACTCAAATTTTTTCAACATTTGGTTTGACTCTTATTTCATAAAACACCAAACTACTTACCATATCATCAAGAGAAATATTTTAAATATCACTTTCCTCAAGGGATGAAACTTCTGGATTTTAGAATGGTGGGGTAATTATCCAGATTTTTTTTCACAATTTCAACATCCTTAATTTCTTCCCCATGTTTTATAATAGCTCCAACAACATTAGTTATATGATTAGAGAAACTATCTTCATTTTTATCATGATACATTTTTAGATCATCAAACTGATTGTGAAAAACATTATGTTTGGCCTCATTAACTTTGTAATTTTATTCATATATATTTTTGATTTTCTATCACATGGACTTGGTTATATTGAAACTCATAACCTTTTGATAGGTTTAATCGGATGGTGTTGTAGTTTGATAAATTTGATCTTTGGAATCTGTATAAAGAATTTTCCCATCTGTTTTAGTCATAATAATTTTTTTTTCTCATCACTAACATAAATCCCTTGAGTTATATAAAAAAGAAATTCCATTCCAAGAGATTAAAAATGGGGTAAAATTCTATTCTCCCATATCAAAATGATTATTTATAATTAAAAGTGGAACTCCACTAAAATTCCCTAAATTCCCCATATAAATAGATGACAGATTTAACACCAATAAATTTCTAACCCTGATACCACTTGTATGACCCTTGAACACCCTAAGAGGGGAGGGGTGAATCAGGGTGTCAACTTTTTCTTCAAATGAGATGAATCTTTTCAATACATTTCTAGGAACTTTTTATTCATATATGATGAAATCATGCAGTTATCAAATGCCCAAATGCATAAATTGACACACAATATAGCAGTTTTACATGGTTCGCCACTAAGGGCTAGTCCAAGGAGCATACATTGACAGTGTGTCAATCGTACCTAAATCCAGTAAACTTACCTAGGTATTTTGGATTACAATTTTTATGATATGATATCTCCATACAAGGCGCACTAACTAAACAAGATTTTTATGGGTAACACACTACCACCATCAGATCACTTTTATTGACTCCCCCTTGGTCACTATGTTGGGGAAAGTCTTACTCAGATTATCATCGTAAAGGTCACTTCAATAGATTGGGAATTTAATTATTTTTCCTTGAATAGTATGAGACTCTTCATGAGTCGTAGACCTTAATTGATGCACAAGGAAGTTCTGTTTAGTAAAACTAGATGTTTAACACTAATATTCATGAATCTCCTAGACTTTTTGAAACCCCATTATTAATTAAAATATACTTCATCCTTCCTAAACCCATAACCATTCATGAATCTCCTAGCCTTCACAAAGATCCTAGACTTCATGGAACTCTAAACACACATGATGCTCCCAGTATTTGTGAAAGACCTTTTTCAAAATGCCTAAAGGTCAACTGGCTCTTAACCATAATTTTTGTGAATATTTTTTTTGTGAAGAGTTACTAATTCACAAATAATTCCCTATATAAAAGAAACTTCTGGAAATTAGAGTGTTTAACCCTGTTCAAAATTCTTAATGACCCTAAAATGATGCCCAATCACCGATTTACAAAAAACAACTATTTTGTGATGCTCTAAGGATCACCATGTCTATTTTAAAAAGATCAAAATTCATTTTTTCAATTATCCTTTTCTTAATGAGATTTTTGGGAAATTATTCAATTCATGAAAATTCTTATAGTCATGTAGATTATTGTCTTCCCATTATGCCACAACCATTCTTTGTGAAACCACATTCGTGGAGCATCAATCCATCATGACACTAGGATCAAGATTTCTCTTTGAAGCTTCAAGACTTTAGAAAACTTTAATCATTAAGAATTTCATTCCTTTTCAATATTTGAGAAGATCCAATACGGGATATCAAGTGCCACCTACAGAATATATGGGCTTAAAAGTTATTAAAATTTTGAGGGATTTAAAAATTAATTTTAATGAATGTTTAGGGTAGGACCAAAATGCATGTTGATTATACTAGAAGATTTAATAGAATTTGAAGACATCTTCACGGAGTCTAGAAGGAACCATTAAAGACTAGAAGTACCAGTATAAACAATTCCACCAAACTAGTGGGATTCGGGAAGACACAATTAGATGTTGTGTGTGTGTGTGTGTGATACATTGTAGGCCTCAGATGATAACTATCCCACACCACTTTTAATTGATGATAAGGTTATTCGTGTAGAATATAAATCTTAGGATAATGAGTTAACATGGAAAGTAGTTAGTTTCCCACATTTGAGTTGAGCCATAAAAAATCTTTCTGTGATTTTGTTCCTTTCATTATCTACAATACATATGAGAGTAAGTATTGAGGTCGCATAATAAGATCCATACATTTTAACTGATATAGATTCTCAAAAAATATAAAATGGGTTAAAATTTTAAGTTGGTTTTTTTAATAAAATATTTTCGATACTGATTCACCCCTAGTGTAACTCTATAGTCTCCAAGGAATCATAAATTTTATAAATTTTCTTTCATAAATTATATATGGTAATGTTAAATTCATGTATTCAATTTCTTTTTTTAAATGATATAAACATAGAAATTATAAAAATATTTATAATTAAACTAGCTTACTTTAATAAATATATGTTTTGTACAAAATATTAATTCAATTAAATAATTATTTTATAAATATTATTTATTTATCAAAATGGTTGTATGAAATCTATTTTTTTGTACTCATGATTCTTTTCTCACACATAGTTTTATTTAATAAGTACATTTATCTTACTAATAGTTCAATCATCATATTTATATTTAAATAGTAATTTATTCTTTAAAGACTAATTTTTAACATAGGATTATTCTTTTTTAATAGCTATATAATTGTAATATATGACGATTCAATTTAATATGAAAACATTTAATGTCATTTAAAATTTTATATCATTTGATAAAATAAAAGGTTAGATAATAATTTAAAATTAAAATAATTTTTTATATAGAGTTTTTATTTTATATAACTATTCATTTAACATTTAAATAATTGTTTTCATGTATTTATATTGTTTAAATTTCATTTAAAAATAATAAATAAGTTGTTTTACCCTAAAATAGAAACAAAACTTATTTATTATTTTACTTTACAAATAAAATTTCTCCTATGTATAGTGTATTATTATCACAAAATAGACATTACATTTAGAAAACATGGTCAATACAAAAGAAATATGTTCATTGTCCTAGAATTGTAACTATAATGTATAAAATATGTTGTAATAAAAATATTTTCATAAATATTTATTTAAAATCTGAATGCATCTTAATTAGAAGATGAATGTTATGAAATATATAAATAATTTACTATAAAACATATAGTAATTAATAAATAACAACATACAAAAATGTAATCAGACAAAGTAAAATTAATATTATTTATCTGGGAAAAATTACATCCATATGTATTATTGGATTTTATTTAAAAGAAAAATTTATAAAATCAAGAATTTAAATATAATAAAATATAATTTTTTTGGAATAAACATATAGAAGTTAATTTAGGGTGAATATTAGTTAATTTTTTTAAAAAACATGATTTTTAAGTGAATATTAAAAAATGTAGTTATTATGTATATTGTAAATTTTATGAAATCTTGAAATTATAAATGTGATAAAAATTTTAAAAAATATTATTTTATACTTAAAATGGATTTTAGGGATAAAATTTATAACAATAATGTATAAGGTTTATTACATCAAATTTTTTTACGTAAATGTATATTTAAAATATGAAGCCCACTTAATTAAAAGATTAATTTTATGAAATTTATTTGTTTGAAATGAATAAATAATTATTTATAAAACATATAATAATTAATAAATAATAAAAAAATAGAATCACTCATGGAAAAATAAATAGTCTATTTTGAGATAAAATTTTTATTCAATATATTAAATGATTTTATTTAAAAGTTAAATTTCTAAAATTTGAAATTTAAATTTAATAAAATAATCTTCAGTTTTTTAATTATCATCTATAAATTAGATTAGGGTTAATTTTTAGTATTTTTCATGAAAAATTGATTTTTTTCAATAGTAAAAAATAAAATTTTTACAATATCATAACTTTTATGATATCATCATGGAAGAAATTACATGAATGTTTATAAACATTTTTTTACAATTTATAATTGATATTTTGAGAAAAATTTTTTATTTAAAAATATTAAATTTAATTTTTCAATCTATAAATCATTTTTCAAAACCAAAGTAATATTTTATTCTAATAAAAAACTATTTTTGACTCTATACTGTTGTAATATGGTTTGAAAAAATCCTTTTTCATAAGAAGTCATTATAAATTGAAAGGTTCGCTAGGGAATGGTCAAGGGTGATTGGGCTCAAGGAAGGAGATATGAACATGAAATTATTTTATTCCTTTGTAAAGAAGAATAGAGATACTATAATAATCAACCTACTATTGTCAGATAGCAAATACATGAGGGATCTAGAGATGTTGGAAATCTCGTAGAAAGGCATTTTTATGATCTCCATATAGGGACTCCTAATACAGGGGATGAATCATCTTCAAGGATTGGTAGTTTGGACTGCGTCCTTTGTAAAATGACCAGACTTGTTAATGATCATGACAATAAATAGAAAAGGTCCATTCTATATGTAAAGGAGATCAAATATGTCATCCTCACCTTGAAATCCAAAAGATCTCTATTACCAGACAGATTCTCGGGTATGTTCTCTATTTTTTGATTGAAAGTTATTAAAAATATGATCATAAATGTTATGTCGGGATTATTTTGAAGGGGATATATTACTAGATCTATTCGTGCCACCAAACTAGTTTTAATCCCCAAGTTGTGGGAGCCTCCGACTCTAGGATAGTCTTGTAGCATTCTGACCTAGTTCACCACCTGAATAGTGCTTCGAGAAGGTTGAACACTATGCCTTAGCTGCACATTCCTATATGAAAAAGGATGGAAAATGGAAATGATGGTTTGATAGGTTATAGTGGGGAGACTATACCCCCTGGTGTTGATAATTATGATGGTCCATATAAAAATTAAACAACTAAAGAAAGACCATAAAAAGAATAAAAAAAAATAAAATTAGAAAAATCATAATAAAGAAACATAAGAATAACAAACCATACCAAAGGCATACCATTTAATGATAATAAATACTCAAGGTCTTATAAATAGGATAAAAAAGTTCCCATGTGGTTCACCATAATGATATATATATATATAAGGCATGCAAAAGCTAAAAATAAATTTCAGGCAAATATAGAGGAACCACCATGTTCCCTTGCTATCCATTCCATGATAAAGCTCCAATTTGATCACTACGGCCCAAATCATGAGTCTGATCGCTTACCTGATCTCAGAGACATAATGTCTATATGAGTTTTGATCATCTTGTGTATGGTGTGAGTATGAACACAGTAAGAGACAACCAATGTGTACATATCTTACATCCATAATTATGTAGAATACAAATAAAATACAACACATGAACATGTAATAAATAACCCACTTCCCTTGTTTTCACCAACCATAAGGAAGTGATTACTTTATTCATCCATCACCAGTATTAGTCTAATCATGTTCCCCCAAATAAATATTTGTCATACCTCACATGTCTACATATATATATATCTATATATATTTGATTGTGAGGATCCATGGATTAATGACCAAGGAATCCACTAAAGAATATCATATTAGGTGAACCCTCATATTCCACATATAAGGATGTCACCTATACCTCATACCGTTAATCATGTACCTAGTGTCATAATGGAACACCCAATAAAGTCCATGGTCCCTCATACATCATCTCTTAAAATCACTGTCAGCTCGAAGCTTGACATCTCGAGGCACGGTGATATCCATCCTCCAATAAATAATCGTTGTCGGCTCAACAGATGATTCCCCAAGGCATGATGATATTCTTCCGCCCAATATCCTATATCGACAGTCTCAAATATAGAAGTGACCCTAATTCCCTAAATGATGGTTTCAACCCCGTCAACTGATGGTCTATCCCTATACATATGGATTTATATGGTGAGCACCCCCATCATGTCTAATGGACAACACCATCTCTTAAGATGCATAATCTATGGGGGGATCCACCCATAATGAGTGGTCAACATCACCTCAAATGAGTCATATCTTTGTGCACATGACTGCAATAGCACAACACAAATAATGGTGAGTTGTATCACCAACAACCAAAGACACATTATCTTGAACTTCATTCCCTTGCGACCATGACACTAATGTATGATAGTTAACAACCTCTAAAGTCATCCAAGCTACACCCCATCCCAATAACCTTGTTTCCTCAAACCAATGACCATGTCACCTCAACCTAGTGATCATCTTCACCCCATATATCTTGGGCCCTACCAAACCTGACAAACCTCATCACCTCAATCTAGGTGATCAACGTCACCTCAATCCTTAGGACATTCCCATCACATTCTCATGGAACTCAAGAAATTAATATAAGAAATTGTCTTTAATACAGTTAATACATCAATCCTAAACTTCCCATGTTGGTCCAATCCAATTAATCAGCTTAACCATTTGTAGTGATGCAGGAGAATGCCCATTGGCACCTCATATCACCATTTAATCAATTTAAAATGATAAGAATTAATTAATTATGGGTATCTATCAGACTAACCACATGGAATATATATAACTCACCAAAAACAAACCCAAAAAATCAAGGATAAATCTAGGAACTTCCTACCTTATACTCATAGGAATTCTCTTATTAGATATCAGCCTCTATATCGATCCAAAACAAGAGATATCAGCGTTTTAGATGAACTAACTAAAAATAGGGTAAATAGATTGAATTAATTTAGAATTATACATGGATATATTCAAGATAAATATAATATAATGAATTTAAGGCTTTGTTGTGATGAATTTTTATCCACTAATGGATCTTGAATTGGAGTTCAAATGAAGAAGTTAGCTCAAAGCCTAAGCAGAAGTAAAATATAGGGGGACCCCTATGCTTTACATGAAATAAAGGAGGAATAGAGGAGAGAAACCTACATATAAGGAAATTTAAAATTATAATTTTTTCCATTTTAAAAGACATGACAGGTTCAACCGCACAGTTTGGATAACAGTGCACCAACCATGTGGGGCCTACTGTCTAATAACCACACTCCACAGGGTTTAGCACACAGTTTCCCAGACTACTAACTAACAATATGATTCCCCTCTGTAAAAAATGAAAAGGATTTATACGACCGTGAACCACCACCTACATTATTTAAAAACCCATTCCAATTCCAATGGTGGGCCAATCAGTTACTCCCTGGAGGCCGTGCAGTTTGATCAAACCATATGCCTCTACCCTAACTTTAAAGAAACTAGGTTTTCCGGACTTGCCACACCCAAAACTCACCTAAAATCTAGAGGCACATTCCAAGACTTAAAACCTATATAAACATAAGGCATTAGGTTAATTGAACACTTTAAATTAAATTCTTTTCATGTCCATGGTTATCTATGTGCTCCTATGGAGATGATTTGGATTCTTTAAATTGGTTTGAGGTCTATTACATAGATATTTTATACTCCCAAGTTTGATAATTTTATTACACGAAGATCTCACTATAAATATATTGTGTGAAATAGTGAGAAGGATAATTCTTCCTTTCAAGAATAGATCTAGGAATATCATGGTGTCTCACCTTATATTTATAGTCATATTTTTATTATTTATCATTGATAGGACTAGATAAATTAATATCTTTAACAAAATCATGAAGAACTATATTAGTTAAAGAGGTTAGTTCATCAATATTATGAAGAGAAATATTTACCTTTTAATGTATTTTTCAAAGTATCACATTAATATCATCCATGAAAAACTAAGCATTCTCAGAAGTAACCTCCCAATGGACTACTTGGGCTCCCTTATATCGAATTAGAAATTCAAGAAGGTGTTTTTTGAGAACCCGGTTATTCAAATCAATAAATTAGTATTAAATTGTAAAAATATGTTTCTTTTATTTTGTTGGAAATCACTTGATACAATAGTGTTCTTAGATATACAACAATGCCTATTTTCACTATTATCAACCAAACAGAATGTAAAATTCATGAGGTAGAAAAAATCATGAATGCCTTCATCTGGGAAAACACACATGAGGGAAATTGACATTAGGAATCTTAGAAAATGTGGGATAATCCCCTTATTGAATGAGGTTTCAAAATGAGTAGTGTCACAGAGAGAATACAAGTTATGCTTTCCAAACAATTCTAGAAAATAATTAAGGGTAATTATCTATGGTCTAGATTCATACGAGAAAGTAACAAGGCAGAATGGATCAACTAGGGCATATTTCTAGGTGGTCTCACTGGCATACTATGGTGCATGTGTAATTATTTCACTGTGTTGGATGGAAAGGTGCACTATATAGTAGTGAGAGGATACATCTAGTAATGGAAGCACAAATGGGCAGGTCATCTGCTCTTCTTTCTAGGATACTTAATTCCAAAGATATCCTTCAAATTGAAAATCATGCATCTCTGATTTATTTCTTCCACTCTCAATAGTGAAAAAATCATCCCACATGATAACATTATCTTTACTAATGAACCTGAAAAATGAGAACACATAGAATAAGTGTTATGATCCTGTAGTCTTCAGGATCTTTTATTTTATTTATGTTAAAACAAGGGGACTGATGAGTGGTCTATAAAACATTGGTTCCTGTAGATTACAGTGAATATGAATTTACTTATCTAGAGGATTTCTAGCAAGGCCATATTGATGGACGAAAAAAACCAGATTAAGGGAGTTCGGTCGGCCTCACGCTACTTGTGTTGTAAGAATTCAAGAATTGAGTCGTCATGGTATCTATATTTCAAGAGATAGTGTTTGGTGATCTGGGAGATGATGAGTAAATTGAGGGAAGGAATATGAAGGTCAAGAAAATTTCTGAAGTACCGTATTATTTTTATAGTGGTGAATCTCGATGTACTTATTTCTAATGGTGATTACTTAGTAGTAAATAGAAACCTCCTCCCACATGGATCCAAAAATGTATATAATGTTATTCAGTGGAGGTGGGTCCCGCAGAATCCACCCAAATCAAGATTAAAATTAAATAAGAATGTTTATTTCTTGAAGGGGGCAATGATGGGATTATGGATATTTTAGGAGGTAATAGGGTTGTTGATCTAATGTTACAACTCCTTTTACGGTTCGGGAAACTCAATTGGGGTAGAGACTAGAGACTTTCTCATTGGACCTTCAGTGTACTATCTATATAACTCAACATCACCATGGTTGATTCAGACTCCAAAATTATTGTTAGTTTATTCCATAATAATTACAATATTCCATGCTAATTAATCAATCTCATTAGAAGATTAAATTACTCATTATCTATGCTACAATAGTCACTCATAGTTAGAAGAAGGTAAATTGTTTTACTAACAAACATGCAAGTAAGGTGAGTCAAAGTGATAGTATTGTCATTTATTATAGTACTAGAGTCCTAAAATGTGATTTCAACCACATTTTCAGTGTATATTCTCATGTTTTTCACCAGTTGATACCCCCCCCCCTCGATTTCTAGGGCTTATAAATAAAGTCATTTTTGAGTGAGTATATAAACACCACCTATCCACCCCATTCTTCTTAGTTACATGACTCTTTACTTATAAAATGATCAACCAAAAAACCACTATAGACTACAATATCCATGTACCTAAGGAAATTGGACCTCCAAAAATTCTCTTATATGAAGGCCATAGAGTCAATCCAAATAAAAGACCATGAAGAGAAAGGTAAGGGTTCGGCATCCTCCCCATTTATTTTAAAATATTTTTTTAAAATATATTATTAACACCAAATATATATAATGTCATAATTATATTTATATTTTATTTTCATCCTTTTCACCTATTATCAATGAGTGATCATCCATTTCATCTCATTGAACCCTTTTCATATGTCGTTACTATATCAACGTAAGATTTCCCAAATCGCTGATTCAATTCTTATTTGAGATTATTTTTCCTTAAAACTATTTAAAAAATCATAGAATTTTATCTAAATGGTTATATTCACATGATATTAAAATATTTTTAATCCATTTTTATGATTTATCACCCATTGTCTCTTATAAAACACTTTTTCTTAAGACATTACAATTTTGAAATACAGTTTTAAAAAACTCTGTAGTTTCATTTAAATTATCACTCTACTCATGTCAATAACATAATCCATATTAAAAGGTAACCATAAATAATTTTGTTAATTATAATCTATTTTAAAAAAAATGATATATTAATTTTATTTTACATTCATTAAAACACTTTTGAAAAACAGCACATGTCTATGGTAGTTTTATACTACCTATGAGAATGATGGTGTTTTATTTCACTTATTATTTTTATAGAAAGTCTTAAAATTTGTTTTATTGATTGAATATAACATTAATAATAATATAATATCATTATATGATTCTATAATTATAATATATATATTATATTAATAATATTAAAAGAGAATAAATAAATTCATTTTATCCATTGAACATAAGCTTAGGAAGAAATATATGTTCATTTCGATAAATTTTGTGGAATATACAGATCTATTAAAATATTTTTATTTATAGAATGACATGAAAACTAAAATTTTTAACTTATTTTGATTTAATAACTATTGTAAATGGTCCTTCTATTGTTATGGATATACCAAATAAGTTTTAAAATGGTAAACAAAACAACCTCAAAATGATCGACATAAGGAAAATTAAACTAATAATCTAATAGTACAGGATAATAAAGGAATTAATAAAAATAATAATAAAGTAATGAACATTAATAATTTTTAAAATATGTAATTAATATATAATTTAATTATTAAATAGGTTATAGGATATTTGAAGAAATTTAAGACTTAATGAATTAGTTTCTTTCCAAATATACATTATTTTCAAGTATTGTTCGTTTTATCTCTTATATTATATTCTATATATTCGATATAAGGTCTATAATATAAAAATTATATTCTTTCCATAATTTTTAGTGAATTTATAATCAATTTCCCTACCTAATAGATTTATAGTTTATACCTTACTTTATTCAAAAGGAAACTCTACCATTCTTTTTTGTTCTTCAGGTCTTATTCTCTCTCACCATCTCTCTCTATCTCTCTTTTTCTTTAAATATTTTTCAAATGTTTACCCAGTTTCCTTTATGATTCATTATCATTCCTTTTTTGGTGGATATGAATGTCACTATATTTCCCTTTTTTTAACTTATATTAAGTCCAACCATATAATATTTATAAAGGAATATTTTATATTATTATTATCATCTTCTCCATGTTTCATCAGTTATAACTCTATTTCATTTCAATGATCCATTATTTAGACATTTTATTATTAAAATAATATTTTTAAGACCTTTTTATCACATTTTTATAATTATCTTTGAAAGTGATTTATTTCTCTATTTTTACAATATTGTCAAAGAGAGTTAATAAATATCCTTTCGACAACTATATAAAATTATTCCTTTGTGTTATTATCATATTAATTTTGAAATAAATTATTTATATTTTAATAATTTCTATTTTTTAAAATATTATTTTCTTACATTTATATCATTCCTTAAAATGAAATTTTCACTCACTTAATTCAATTTTTCAAAGAAAATGAATAATTATTTTTCAAAAATAACTTTTAATTTTTATCATTCTCTGAATGATTTTGCATATATATTAATAATAATTTATATTCCACTATTTAGATATTATTAGGTTATATTTTCTTTAATGGTCATATTTTCATAGATGCATACTATGTTAAAACAATCATCTAATTTATTATCTATGTCCCTATGTATATATGTTGTGGTGTAAATAAAATCTCTATAACAGAAATGATTCATCATTCCTATTATCTATCCCTATCATTAATTTTGTATAAGGACAACCTTTCAATTAATTCCTTTCCACTTTAAATACTTGATACGTTGTTTTTTTAATTGAATAGAATTCACCAATACTTCATACATTCAATTGATTTAAAATATTATGGACTTTCCTACGTAAAATTTATTCCATATAGATTGAATACCCTATACAAAATTATATTGATTAGAGGGTATATATATAGAAACATATTTTATTTCTTTAGGTTCTTTATTTATTACTATAGCTTAATCATGATATGATTGGCATGGATTTATTATCATTTTCATATTCATGTGGCATGCATGCATGATGTATAATGATATGATGGGTTCAACTAAAATTATATTCCCTCCAATAGATGGTATATTGCTTTAATCTCATGAAATAATATGTATGATTTATTGACAATGATTCTAGAACATTATGTTTAGTTGTATTAGCAGTGATGCATTATATCTTCTTATAATTACAAGCCTTCTGTTTAGGCCACATCCCTATGTCATAAGGAAAGGGCTTCTAATAAGGATGGAGGTAAGAGTCCCATATAGGATGTGTAGCAGACCATGGGGTACTCTAATAGGTATGGATCATTAAATTTTGGAATTTATTCCATGATATATAACTATTCTCTCATGCTTCATGATCACTTATTTTGATTTCCAAATTTTATTTCATTAATCATTCCATTTTCCCCATGATCATACATCTGACATGTTTATAATTTATTCATAACTTCTCTATCTGTAATTTTTTATTTTACCCCTTAATGAGCATTTGAACTCACTTCATTCTTATAATTCCTCATTTCCCCAAGTGATCATTCGTGTTAAATATATTAAATCAATTTACAAGGTTTCAATATGGTCGGGATTTATTAAATTATATAGTTTAATAATGTAATATGTTCATCATTCCCAAAGATATTGAGATTTTCATTATAGGGTTAGTTGAAAATTTATGTCATATATTAAATTTTGTATGTTAATAACCAGGTCTTAAAGGGAGGGTTTAGTTGAGCTATAGTTCATACCATATCAAGGTTTGGTTATTGTTTTGAATTTTTAATTTAATAATTTGTTTACAAATCTAATATGGATAACCATTAACTTTAGAGTACTAGGTTAAGTATAACTAGTGTGATCATTTATGGATAGCATTTCCTATGTATTTATATCAAATCATATATCAACCATACTGTAGTAAAAGATAAAATTTGGGATTTGTATCATGGTTTTTGAAAATATGAGAAAATAGTAATAAGTGTTTATCAACATGTAATAAGTTTGAGAATTCAATTTCTTTAGAGTTGTAGATATAAAATCTTATATTTCTCAGGAATTTTTTTTAAAAAAATATTTCATAAATTTTATTTGAAATTGTTAAATTAATTTTTTTATTTTGATTTTTAATGATACAAACATATAATTTATATACATATTTATAACTTAATTGTTTTCCTTTATTGAATTAATGTTTTTATAAAAAAAATATTAATCCTTGAATAATGGAATTTCATAACTTATGTTTATTTTTTAAAACCTTTTTATAAAATCTATTTTAATCATTTTATGATTAATTATATATATATATATATTGGATAAGCACATTACTCTTATTAAAATTTTTATTTTTATATTAATATTTAAATAGTAATATATTCATTGAAAAATAGGTTTTGACACAGTGTTGTACAAGTTTAATATTTATATAATTATAATATAAAGTCATTGAAATTAATTAAATAAATTTTAATTTCATATAAAATTTTAGGTACACTATATCATAAAATAAGAGGTCAAATAACATTTTATAAAGAATTGATAATTTAAATAATATTAAATTTAATTTTTAAATATCTATTTTCATATGATGATACTACATAAATTTCCATTAAAATAATAAATATCATGTTTAAACTATATATATATTTATATATTCTTTATTTTTAATATAAAATATAATTTATCATATGTGTAGTATATTATTATCACAAAATAGAAATTAAATGTGGATAAGGTTGTTATTATAAAAGTAATATGATCATTAAAAGAGTATTATATATATAAAATATAAACATTATTAGAATAAAACTATTTTTGTAAATGCTTATTTAAGAGATAAAATCCACTTAATTATAAGAAAGATTTTATCTAATTTATTTGTTTGAAATTTATAGATAATTAATTATCAAACATATAATAATTAAGAAATAATACCAAAAAAACTATTTAAGTACTCTTGTTAAACAAAATAGTATTTATTTTATATTGTATTGTTTTTTCATATTTTATTTTATTTTATTTCAAGGTTAAATTTATAAAACATAGAATTTAAATTTTATAAAGCGAATATATTTTTTGAATTAGTGTGTTGAGGTTATCTTAGTATGAATTTTTTATATTTGTTTTTGGAAGTGTTTATTTTATTATTAATAGTGAAAAATATAGTTTTACATTTTTCATAAGTTTTAACATAGCATTATTCTATGAATATGAATTAAAAATTTATAAAAAACAAAATTTAAAATCCATTTAACTAGTAAAATAATGTTTTAAAAGATAATAAAATTAATTTCAAATCCTATAAATCATTTTTCAAATCCTAGGTTATATTTTACTCTAAAAAAATCTATAATTGATTATTAAATTTGAATAAAATTTTTAAAAGATTCATTTTTATTTTTGGTTTGTTAAAAAGTAAAATAAAAATTAATTTAATAATTATATACTATGAAAATTCATAATAATCAATTGTATTTATAGTATTTTTCTTAAATTAAAAAATAATCAATACAATATTCTAAAATACCCCTCCCATTTATCTGCATAAACCCCCCTAATCCACTCATTTCTTATCCCTTTTAAGTCAATTTAATTTTCCAATGCTCTACAAAATCTCTACTTACACTTCCTACCACTTCCTTAAGTATCTGTTATAGCCAAAAGTATCTCCTTTGAAGTCCTTTGACTCAATCCAAAGGAGGTGACTCGAAGATCCAGGTAGGGTTTCCTCGTCCTCCGGTTTTTCTTATACAACTCTTATTTTTAAAATATATTTTTAACATCATATTTACATACATCCTTTCTTATCATTATATTTTATTATCATATTTTTGAGCTATTATCAATGAGAGATCACACATTCTCTCTCAGTAATCCTTTTTTCCATAAGGTTTTATTATTCCAAAGTAATGGTTCCCAAATCTACCATTCTATAATTATATGAGATTATTTTTCTATATAACTCTTTATAAACTCCTATTATTTTACTTACGTCATTATATTATCAAGGTATTTTGATCCTTTTGGTCCATTATTTATGATGGATAACTCATTCTGTCTCATCAAATCCTTTTCCATAAGTCATTACTCTATCGAAATACAAATTACACAAACTGTGAATTTTCATTTAGGTTATACTCATACTACTTTAAAAATAATAAATGATATTAAAAAGTAACTTTAAAATTTAGTTAAATTATAAAATAATGTTTTAAAAAAAACATAAGTATTTATTGGTTTTCCCTTCTTTTAAAAACATTTGTAAAACATACCATGGAATATATAAACGATGATGCTTTGTTTTAACAAAAGATTTTAATGGAAAATAATAAAAATTTAATTCATAAATAAATATAAAAATAAAAATAAAATAACATTATATTTACAATTATATAATAATAACATACTCATGATAAAAATGATATTAAAAGTTAATGATCAAAGTCATTTGAGTCATTTAAAAAAAGATTATAAATATACACATGTTCATTTGTAACTCTTTTTTGGAATATATTGAACTATTTAACACTTATATTTCTATAATAACTTAAAAAATATAACTTGAGAAATTTTTAGATTATAGAACTAGTTTTTCGGTACCTTTTACTACAACCATTATATGATGTGGTTTGGGAATGTTGAACTGTACTGCCTCAAAACAACCAACGTGAGAAATATAATACTAATAAATAAATAATTACTGATAATGAATGGATTGAAATAAATAATAATGATGAAATATAAAATATGTTTATTAAATAAATATTTAATAAAAATAATTTAATTATTTAAGAGGTTAGACGATATAAAAGAAGGTTGGGGCTTAAGGTATGTGTTCCTTTCCAAATCTCTATTCATTTAAATTATTATTCATATATATATAATATTTTATTTTATTACCCTAATAAAATTTCATAAATGTATTAATTACTATTTCAACTCAATTTCTGATGAATTTATGGTCTCCTTTCCTCCTTCATGGATTTATAGTTCAAACCTCATTTTTTCATAAGGGTTATTTCCAATTATATTTAATTATTGAGTTCATTTTATCTATAAACCTATATATCGCTTCCTCTCTCTATATTTTTCAAATTATTTCCTTATTTCCCTTATTCTCCTTTATCCATCCTTTTTACGGGTATATTCATGCTTTTCTAGACCCCTTTCAAATCTCTAATTAATTAAAACCAAAAAATATATATGAAGGAGACTTTTATATTTCTAATATATTATTATATATGTTTCTTATATTTTAATTATAATTAAATTCAAACTTTTCTTATTGAGGTATTTTATTTTTAAAATATTTTTTTAAAACAATTTCTTTCAGGTTTTGAAAATTATATTTTAAGGTGATTTATTACATTGTTTTTTTGATAACATCAAAAAATGTTATGAAAAAATATTTTGATATTTATAATCCATTTTCATCTAAATAATTAATATAATTATTTTAAAAATATTTTTATTATATATTAATAATTATTAATTTTTAAAATATCATTTTCTTAGATTTATTCCTTATATAAAATTAAATTTAAACTAATTTAATTCTTTATTGGATAGAAAATAAAGTAAAATAATTAATAATTCTTCAATATTTTATCATGCCTTGAATGATTGTCATCTATGTATATACTCATTTATATTACAATCATTAACCATTTTTCAAATTTATTACCTTTAATGGTATATTTTTCATAAATGAATTCTATTTTAAAATAATCTTATAATTCATTTTCAAAGGTCATATATATATATATATATATTAGTGTGTGTGTGTGTGTGTGTGTATGTCTGTGGTGTGGTGGAAATGAAATCTCTACGAGAGAAATAATCCAAAGTACCTTTATTTATTTTTATCATTGACAATAAATATAGATAAAATTTCTAATAATGCCATTAATTTTTGAATACCCAATACTTCCACCTTTTGATTGTAGGGTGTTCACCTATATACTCATAAGTTCTATTGACTACAAAAATTATTAACATGACTATAAAACCTTCATTCTATATGGTTTGATTACACTGCAACTCATTATCTAGATTGAAGGTAATTTATCTAGATAGGTATACTATTTATTTTAGTGCTTATCTTATTTCCTTGGGTTAACCATGATATTATTTTTTTCTATTTATGCTTTTTTTCATACTTATGTGGAACACATGTACATGATTTTCTCTGATGTGATAGGTGAGACTAGAATTATATACCCCCAACCAATTTGGTAATGCTTACATCTCATGAGATACTGTTTCGGGTTCATGGGAAGTAATCATAGTACATTATGTAAAGTTTCCTTGGTATAGAGTCTTGATTTTTTATTATTATGGCATGTATTATGTTTTTTCCACATCTATTTTATTGGGGAATAGATTCTTCTAAAGATGGTGGTTAGAGTCATGGCCCAGAGGAGAAGATAATTCTTGATCATCTTTTACCAATCGACCGTCAAATAACAGATATGCTATTATATTTTAATAGTTTCACATGGTTTCAATCCTCAATTATGGAACTAAAAAAATTAAATGATTTGATATAAATGGAAAAAAATGTTGTTTATATTTGTATAAAATAAAATTAATTGATAACTGAAACACAAATTAATGAAACTATTTATTAAAATAAATAGTGAGAATAAAGGATAGGTTATTAATGGATTAATTTCATCATGTACTGAAAAAACCATGAGAAATTAACATCCACAACACTATGTGTGTATAATCTGAAATTTATTATGTTTAAGTAATAATTAGACCCTCAACTTGAGATCTAATCAATGCATAGATGTTGTTGATCAATGGTTAAATAATGCATGAACAATTATTTCATAATTTATCCAATAATCCATGGAATCCTCAATTCCTTCAAACATGTTCATAGTCTATGACATAATCAACTAAATCACACAACGTTAGTTTGGAAATAATTAAGCACAGAATATCTTGATCAATTTATGATACCTAGCTAAAGTTTCACCATAAATTTATTTTTACAAAAACTTATAAATTATGATTATTGAGGTGATGTATGTTGATGATGAAGAAAAAAAAGTATAATGGTACAAGTCTAAATATAATCTAACCAAATCACTCACACAAATTTAATGGAAATAAAAAACAACTAATATATAATTGAAATAGGAATGAGGTGTTGTATTAGAACATAATTAAATATATTATATTATATTATAATAAAATTAGAAAATATAAATATATTTATAGTGGAATAAAATAAATAAAATTATATTACCCTAAGGAAAATATATAACATGATATTTAAAAAAACAAGAAATGGGATATCAAAATAATCCAGAAATAGTTGAAGAGAGGAGTGGTTTCTCTGGTTGAAATAATATTTTTTAGTGTCCTTAAAACCCTTGATAAAGTCATTTTCAATCAAATTCTTCCTTCCAAATTTCTTATGTCCTAACCTCTAGTATGAAGATGGAGACATAAACGTATAGGCATTAGGGGTTTCTTGTAACACCCCAAGCTCCACGGTACGCTTCCCTTTGAATAATACAGTAGCGTGTGTTGTACGCAACTTTGAGTTCTAACACACACCACAACCAATCAAACTAGTTGTTATGAATATTAATACCCACTTTTTGAAATTTTATAAACTTTATCTTTAAAAATTAACATTATTTTTGGATTCAAGATATCAAAATTATCCTAGGGTGAATTTTTGGTATTTTTTAGAAAACATTCAAATTTTGATGAATAGTGAAAAATATTAAACATTAATTAAAAACAACTTTTTTAATCCAAATAATTTATAGTGATAAATTATACTATTTAGTGGTTTTAAAGTATAAGTAGAATATATTTTTACCATTTAATCCAATATTTGTAATTCGATGTAATTTCACATTTAAACTACTCATAAACAAGTGTCAATCTTTTGATAGTTATTATTTCTTAAAAAACACGCTCTTTGTTTTGACAACGAGAATTAATTTTAAATTAATTTCTTCCACTTATGTGTTTTGAATTTAGAAAAATGGATTCCATATTTATAATCAAGAGGTCCAAATTTTCTAAATAGGTAACTTTTATTTTTAGATATTTTGAATAATTACTTCGGTAAATATTTTATTTACCATGGTTAAAGGGTAAATCCGGTAAATAAGGGTAAACAAATAATATTATAATAATATTAAATTACCCTAAAACGTGTCCTAACCATATTGGTTAATACATGTCCTACCATGGGAATCTTTGGGACGATTTTGGGACCCCATCGTGCCACTTGTAAGTGATAATGACACATTATATTAATTAAGTTAAAGTAAATACAAAAATGAAAAAAGCATATATCTTTTAGAAAAAATCACATAGGGTTATATATGTTATATTTTAGACTATAAAAATTCATTATAAATATAAAACTATTTCCTACATAATGGTATTTTATTTATAATTTTTAGACATTGAATAATTAAATTTATATATGACACAATAATGATGCAGTATTTTCCTTATTAATGAAAGAATCAAGTAATTGGTATTATAAATGTTAAAATAAATATAATTTGAAAGTTTTGATGACATACACAAATTTTATTTGTTAATATGATATGTTATTATTTCTTAAGTGATTTTTTTTAGAATTAATAAAGTTTTAAAACTTTAACAAAAATCAATTATTAAATAGTGTCAAAATTGACATAAATGAGTTTTTAAAACAAATATTATATTATTAATTGATATTATATTCCTAAAAATATAATTTTCGGCCAAAGGACTTATATAATGATATTTTTATCATTAATGGACCACTTGGGGGTCTCTTGGAAGTATATAGTATGTTTATTTACTATATAATATAAAAATACAAAGAGACATGGTAAATGTCAAACTATTTAACTAAGAGTTAAATCAAAAAGATAAAGTAAATATAGTGGCCAAAACCTATCAAAAACATATTTTTTGAGTTGTTTAAGACCTATCCCCACCTTAACCTTTAAATAATCCACTTTTGAGCCATTATAAATCGAATATGAATTTATTATTAAATAATATTTCTAACTTTTCCAAAGGTTCCCCTCACCCCTCTTATAAAAGGGCACTCCCCCAAGTCACTAATTCACACCTTCAAAGCCTTTTGGATCGGCCAAACCCTACCCAAATATCCTCTCCAATTCCATCACCTCATCTTATAGGCCCTTATTTGGTCATAAATCCAATGTATGGAGCCCTTTTGATCAAATCAAAATGAAGAACTCGAAGAAGAGGTAATAATTTCACCACCCTCTTTCAAGTTCTTTTCTTCTTCCGCTTCTTCTTTTTTCATATTTCCATTATAGAATAATAACTACAGTATCATATATATACTGTGAAGTTATTATAAATATGTTACATCCATATTTATTATTCTATCCATCATTTTAATGACATGTCACCATATGTGCATACGTACGGATTACCGTCTCCACATCGTAGTATAATTGTTATTCAATACTTTATTATATGGATGGGTATAATAATGATGTTTAATTCATGTAAATAAAAAATATAACAGGATAATTATTCTTTATATATGTTATACCATCCAATTATAAATTATTTTAATATCAAAAGAGTGATATAGTCACTCGTGCGTACGTACGGATTATCGTTTCCACGAACGCGATGAGATTCATTCCCCATCGTATCCATTCAGGACTAAATTTCATTTGATGATTTAAAATAATATTTTAAGACATGATATCAATCTGGACATGAATAAGACACATACCATCTATAATAAATATGTCTCACATAACAAAGAATATAAAGGAAAATGAATCTGTTAACACCCGAAACGACAATAATACTAAGATATTATTAACAAATCAATGTTAAAAGATCATATATGATATCATATTAATGTATATAATTCTTTTAAAACTAAATAAAAATTATTTCAATATTATACAGGAGGTTAACCTACCCTCTACCAATGAAAAATTACAATGTAAGGGGTTTCTTATCTCACTTTTAATTCTGTGAGATTTCCATTGTTCACCGCTTATTTATTGCATTTGGTGTGTGTACTGCCCATGATTATATTCATTGTATAATATAATTTAATTTATGGATATTTAAATCATCATTGTATGATCCTTATTTCATGGTTGTATGTTTCGTAAATTACCAAATTGATAAGGGAATTTGAAATTTCAATTTCCACTCATTCAGCTTTACGCATACTTCATTGATTATTTTAATCAAAGATTATGTGTGGAATCACTATTAATTTGCTTATGTAATAATTTACACTCCCATTTATGTAGATATAATTTTAATACACATAATCACTCCATTGATAAATTCTCAAGTCATCGATATAAACTTGATAAGAGTAATTTTAATTGAATCTCCATTTGTTGAGTTAAATATCCTATTCATTGGTGTTGTTTTTACAAGAATATATGTGAATGTCCTCTGATTGATTTAAAATTAATATCCAATCATATTAAATGTATTTATATTTTTCACACATAATTATGTCATTGATTTATCCTTAACCTAAGGATACGGTCTTTATAAGAAGTTTCATCTCAATTTACATTCCATTGAGGCTTCTTCGTTGTTATACTCCAAATCACTTTTATAAGGTGTATATAATGTACATTGACATAGTATATAATGAATCCCTTTATTCTCATGGTATTACAAAGTTTTTATTACCTTAGTTATTTGTATTCAAGTGTCTCTCTTTTGGTTAGAAACCCTAACTAAAATATCATTTTTAAATGTTTTAATGATTTATTCTTATAAATATTTCTCATTAATTTCCATGTTTTAAAATGGTTTTAAGGATTTATTTATATGGAAATTATTGTTTTAAAATTAAAATTTATTTTAGAAGTTTCAAAGTGTTATGGGACACTTTGATTCAAAAATCAATTTTTAAAACGGCTTCTTGACAAGTAGTGTGACTTTTAAATGTTTTCATGAAAAAGGGGGTATTTCACTCAAATAGTTTTGATGATTATTTTCATCTATGTAAATATCCTTCATTATTCTCAATTGAGGTTAATCTATTACAATAAAATCTTCCATATTGTATTGAATGAGTTATGTTTGACTATGGATGTGTTATTTTTATTCCATTCATGGTTTGTGGAAAAAGAATTGACATTATGTATGTTAGTTTTAATACGAATGTTTATGTTATGTTTAAACCTGTTCATATGAGGAATGAATTAGACGTAGTAAGTGACCAGTGGATCCCTCTATAGCTTCTCGATGCATCGGTAGGTCTCATTAGACAAATTAGTGTCTTGGCACAAGGCCTTGCCATAGTCTTATATGTAATCTTGGCACAAGGCCTTGACTATGTGGTTATGATATTCTGGAATTATACATTCTATCATTATGAAAGTGGTTATTGATATTTCATGGGATCATTATACTAGTAGAATATCCATGTGAATAAGTAAATGGCATTATTTTATTTTATCTTTTCCATGTTATGCTAAATTTGAAGTTTAAAAGGCTTTTGTTCTAGTCTTATACACTGCCTTAAGTGTTTATGCTTATTTATGAAAGTTCCCACTATAATGTTATCCTTACTGAGCATCTGAGCTCACCCCTTTCTATATTTTATTTTCCCAGGATGCAAAGAAGTATATTATGACTGACCTCTAGGGATAGTCTATGGGATCTCATTGTTGTCTATGGAGACATTGTTGTTGTAGTTTTCCATTTTATGATGTAATGTAAACCTTATGAATGTATCTAGTATTATAAGGCTACTAAACTAATCGGTAATTCAAGACTTTATCTTTAATGATCAAGCCAATGATACGTAATAATGTACCGACTCTAGGCTTCTGGGTCTGGGGCATTACATTTCTAGTTTCCCCAAAAATCTTTCATTTTAATGTTGACACCTATTTTAACTATATAAGTCTGAATATCATAATTTTAGTACCTTAATTGTTTTTCCATACACCTCTTAACACTTATATTAAAATAGATAAATTAATTTGAAAATATATCGAAAACGATACAGCAGAAATAGTAAAGTCACCTTTTGTGGCCTTGTAGACTCTTAAAATTCCATATTTCCAAATTACCATGAATTTAGGACCTTGTAAAAAATAAAACACAACATATAAAAGTTATTCTATTTTTCCTTGTACTCCTCTCGATGTTCACTAAAAATTTGTGCCTAATTAGATAGATGGTTTAAGAGATATTATCCAACCACAAAAATTGATACAAACTATTAATAGATTTATAATTCAACATTTAATTATATGGTTTGTGCATGTAATAAAGGGAATAAACCATTATTTTTTTCTAAATTTTATGAAATTATTCGTTCTTCTGTCCAATGATTTTTTAGGTAATTTGAACTCTGGATTTTGACCAATAAAAAAAATCATGTAGGATACATGATAAAAATGTTTAATCCCCTTCCATGATCAAGATATAATTTCAAATGATGGATCTTGCACTAGATTAAATTGAATGATTTATAAAAAATTATTAAAGGAATAGAAAAATAAACAAATGAATTGAATTAATATAGATATATTTTTTCTCAAAATAAAAAACTGTTATCAAAATGGAAAAATAAAAATAATTCTCTCAATTTGAAATTAATATGAAAGCATAAAAATTTGGATGAAAATGAGAATATTTTAAAAATGAATCAGTGTAGAAATTTATTTAAAAATATTTAATGAAATTTAATTACCAAATCCCCTCACTTATTCTCATGAACATCCTGAGACATAAACAATACAACCTATAAAATCATGATCAATCATTGATCAATATCAACATTTTTTTCTATAAATGATGGTAGATCATAACATGTTCAATAATCCATGATACATTTCAAAACCTATTCATTTTTCAATTATGTTTGAAAAAAATTCATTTTTCTTCGAAAAATAATGAATTGGAAAATGTAATTACCCATGATTCACTCATCACACAATGATGTAACTTTTTAAAGAGAGTTCAATCATTTAGCAACCAAGAGTAATGATATATGATATTGTGAGATCTATCAACTTCCATTCTCAAATAAATGTGAAAATTTATCTTGATTTATTTTTGAATGGTTTTTCTACGGATTTTAGGATGGTTGGAAAGTGGATAAAAATTTAGAAAATTTGGGTACAAACATCGACTTGGACAAAACAATTAATGAAAAATGATAGGGGAATTGATAGACATTAAAAAAAATTAAATGGGAATATAAAATTGATGAAAAAATTATAAGGGGTTTATTTTAGTGAGGATGAGAGACTAAATGAAGCTAAAATATCCCAAAAAAATAAAATGAGGAAACAAATGGAAGTTTTCCCATTTAAATTTTTTTTTCTCAATAATGTTTTAGATTTGTGTCTATTTTTTTATTTTTTTTATTTTTTTCTTTCAATTTTTAGAATACATTTTTAATAATATGTGTAAAAAAATGTGATATAATAATTTTCCCAATTATCTATATAAGAAAACCTATCCCCCACAATAAAAAAGATGCTTGTCCCTAAACAAAAGGAGACATGATAAAGATCAATGAATATAAATCATTACAAAGAAAAATTCACCAATACAGAAATTTTAAGAAATTATTCATATAATATTCAAGAGAATGTTTTTCAAGAATATATTAGGGGAATGTAATGTGATTATCAAAAATAGGGTATTCATTGGATCAAAGGGGATTTTAAAAGGAGGTTTAATGTAAGGTTAAGGGAGGATATTTTGGTAAAGATATTATATTGAGGCTAAAAAAATTCCTCTATTATTTTTATGCACTAAGGATATAAACAACTTAGGTCTAAGGATAAAAAATACATATTAAAAATAGATACTAAAAACAACCAAAGAAAAATAATGGCCACAACTGACCTTGAATTGAAAGTTCAATTTTTGTATCATGTATTGGGGAAATTCATTTTATAATCAGAATTTAATCACTAAAAAAATTGTGTGATTGATATAAAATTTAATGGTAAAAAGTTTTTATGAAGATGAAAAATGATTGATATGAAAACAATTCTTTTTAATCTTCAAAAATGATTTGATAAAATATCAAAAAAATCATGAATAACCATGAATTTTTTCGTAAGATTTTTCATTTTTTTTTTACTGAAATAGACACAAAAAGGAATAAAAATTTTTTAAATGGTTAAGAGATGATAATATATATAGAGGAATATATTTCGAGTCAAAGTGGAGATTTCTGGTATAGATTGGGTGGACCTCTTCTAGTCTATTAATATATCCTTTCTAGTATCACAAAATTTGGAATCATTTTCTATAGTACCTAGTGTATATGGAATATCAAGGGATAGTTTCAATACATATCTATTCCCTACAAAAAAATTAAATAAATTTATTATTCATTTAAATAAATTTATAAAAAGAAATGAAAGATTTATAATATTTAGATAAATATTTGGTTTCCTCATAAGAATTATTGCTTTAATTTTTTATATAATTGGAATATTATTGTATAATATCCATATTATGAAGGTGGATATAGTTTCCTTGGTAGTAACCACATTGCTTTCATAGCACCAATGATTATCCAAATACATTTATCCTTCTGGGATCCCCCTTATTCATTAAAAATTATATCCCCCACTTTATTGATGAACATGTGTTTTAATGGTAATAGAAAGAGAATTTTGGGATCCTTATTTTTATATTCAAAATGAGGATTTATTAAATTCATTGAATATTGGTTTCCTATTATTTTAAGTTCAAAAATATTATTTAGTTCTAGTGATTCACTTATATGTGGGTTAGAAAAAATAATAATATGATATGATATTCTTGTTTTTTTCGAGTAATTTTCTTTTATAACTTTTTGAAGTGGTGAAATGAAGATATAAGGTGAAATTAGACTCAATATAATTTTAAAGTTCATTTATTTTAGTATTTTTTTCAAAATTGTGAGCAAATTCAACATCACTAGCGATCAGTTTGTTTATGATGTCATGAATTTCATAAACTTCATCATATTTGCCCTACGTCAAGAATATTTTTTATGGGATCACCTCAATTTTAAGAGAATTATTATAATCATGTATAGTCAATTATGAGTTTTGGACGATTAATTTGGTATCATAGTAATGGAATTAAACAATTTCAAGTTAATTTACCTTATTAATATGCACTATGGAGAAGAAAATATTAGACGTGACATAGAAATCAAGAAACTTTTCAATATTATTGAGCAAAATTGAGTTTCAAAACAAAATTTCAACTTAAATATCATTAATTTATTATTTAATGATGGGAGGAGTAATTTATTTTGGTTTTTCATTGGTTTTTCCTCTTCGAAAGTTTGATAATATTCAGAAAATATATTTTGAAAACACACAAACCACTTTAGTTAAAAATGATAAGTATTAAAAATCAAGATATTCTTTAAGGTCTATTTTGATCTCCCAAAAATACCTTTACCTCACAATGATACCTATGAACCACCCCAACATTCATTTAAAAATTTCTAATCTCTTCACTTTTAGAAAATAGTGGGTTATCTACATGAAATTCCATTTTAAATATTTTTTTGTTATTAATTTTTTGATTTTTTAAAGATAATAAAAAACAAATCATTTAATGTGGGACTATCCTAGGAAGTGATTCCAATTATATATGCATTTTATTTTTTTCCTATCGACTATTAAATAACTAATTCTCTATTGTAATTTATAGTGGTACTCGAGTTCAATCTATAATGACGGTACTACATAATTTGACCAAATTGGTCTTAATGGCCTTGAGGTGGGTGATATATGTTAACTATAAAATGAATTTATAAATGAAATAAAATTGAATCAAAATATTTATGAGAAAAGTGAGAGTAAAGGATAGCTTTTGTATGGACTAATTTCATGAATCATTCAAACAAAAATTCAATTTAACATTCAAAATTCTATATGTGAAGAATTGGGTTTTTATAAAGATTAATCTATAATCCAATGTTAAAATAAATATAAAATACATGAAAACATTTCATTGATGAATATTTTAAAATATATTAAAATTTATGTTCCAAGTGAATAAATAACTAATCAAACCCCCAAATCCATCAATCATCTCAATTATCCAAGGACTCATTTGATATCGGCAAACCATGTTGATTTGATAATAATAAAGTGTCATTTCTATTGATAAATCTATCAACCCTTGAAAATATATTTCCCTAAAAATATTTTTAATTGGAAATATAAATAAAGAGTAATTTTGTGATCAATGTGGATGATGGTGATTAAATTAAATGAATATGTAAAATGATAAGACAAGATTAAAACTAATAATATTCACATGCGTGAATAGAATGGAAACAAGACGATATTGAGATATAATTAAAATTAGGATATAGAGAGGGATTAAAAAATAATTAAATATAGTATAATATCATAAAATTAAAAAATAGAACTATATTTATGTTTTAATAAACCAACACACTTTACAATATTATTAAGAAAATTTATAATATGACATAGACGAACATAAGAAATCAAAGATCAAAATTATGAAAAAGTGGATAAAGAGAAGAGTGGGTTTTCTAGTTGAAATAAAGGTTTGGAAGTTTCTTCCAACCCTAGATCAAGGCTTGGATTATCCAACTACTTAATGAGTGATGATTTACTAACCCCATGTATGGATGTGGAGACACAAATTTATATGAAATAAGGGAAATCAGTTTCCCTCAAAATAAATTATAAGAATTTTGAAAAATATTTAAAAATAAGATGGTTGAATATATTAATGTTATTAGCTACTATTTTTTTATTTACCTATTAACAAAACTCCCAAAATATTTCAAGTCATTTATAAATATTTGGATAGAATTGTGGGAAAAATAGTAAAGTTTCTTATACTGGCTGGGTGGACTCTTTAAATTCCATAATTCCTACTTCCCTTGTTTATATATCCTTAAAAACGAAGGAATATTATCATCTATAAGTTGATATATTTCTTTCTCAAAATCTTCACTATATTCAAGAGAAAAGTTATGCCTATTTAGAATAATGGTTATGGAGATATTGTCTCATCACTTAAAGTGTTCCAAAAATTTTATTGATTTCTTAGTCATTGTTTAATGCTTCAGATAGGCCACATAATGAAAGAATTAAACGGGGATTTTTAAAATAATTTAGGAATAAATATTTATGATCCATCCATAGGGTTTAAAGGTAATTTTGATTCTTAATTTTTTCTAATAACAAAAACTTTACAACTCATTCAAGATACATGATAAAAATGGGTTTATTTTTTCTAGGATCAAAATGGCATTCCAAATAATCTATCTATGCAAAGGTGCAAAATATTATTGAGTCTTAGTTTTTCATTATATAGGGAACAGTAGTTTATGAATGTTTTTTATATTTTAATTAGTAGGTTTTAAATGGTTTTTTAAATTATGGAACTAATTTCAATGTTTTATATTTTTTGGAAAATTAATTTAGAATTTTATAAAAGATATTATATTATTTTAGAACTATTTTTGAGATTTTTAAAAGGTATTTAATTAATTTTAGAGGTTTTTCAGATTTTTTTGAAATTAGAAATAAATTTTTTTACCTTATTATTATAATTTATTTTAATAATAAATATTAAATTTCCAAGAAAATTGTTACACTTATGCAATATTTTGATGTTTTTTCAAAGGTAAGAAAGTTCATCTATTGGTTTGGTAAGTATATTCCTCAATTTCAATGAGTTACGTAAGGGTAATTTTCTATTTTTCTACATGTATAAAGGTAACCATGATATTATATAGCACAAAGGTATAATTCATTATCTTAATATGCATAAAGGTAATCTTGTTTTTTAGAGCCGTGTTAGGTTATATCAGAGTTTTCTTAAGGCAATATAAAGTTCTTCACCAGAGGATGGAGTTAATGAAATGCTATTTCATATCCCTCATCTCATATATGGGTAGTCCATTATTAAATCAAGGTAATACTATCCTCGATTAAGGGAAGTAGAGAGTTTCTAATACTTATACAAGGGTCATCTGATCACTACATAAGGGTCCTCCTAAAACCATTCTATATAAGGGTAATACCATGTTATGCTTACATAGTGCATGTTCATGACCTATAGGTATTGTTTTAATTAAATAAACCCCCTTTTTATTGTATCACTCATGCAACTCACTTTCAAGATTTTAACAATTTTTATAACTAAAACTAGATGATTTAAGTACATATTCCCCATTTAAAATTGAATCTAACATTTTTGAAGGTTTAAATTTGATTATAATCAATATTTATGTTAAGACTAAATTAATTAAGAAATAAATGGAATGTTTGTAAAGTATATACAAATTATATCTTTTTCATTATAATATTGGGGATTTCTCTTCCATTTGAATTGGCTTTCTTAATCTCAAGTCTTGGGGATTCCAAATCCTTCTCTCATAGTTTTGAAAGTACTTCAGAGATCATTCATGAATGTGTGTATAAATTTTTATATATGTGTATCACCTTTCCCTATCTATTATTTTGGTTTTGTATTGTCTGAAGCCTTCTTCTCCGGGTAGGGGATTCGTGATGTTTCCCTATTTTTATACAAGTTTGAATCCATCATGCTTTATATTATTTTTTAAAGAATATAATTATCCTTAATAATATAATAATTTAGTTATATCACATGAAGAGAGGTTATTGAATAATTAGTTAATTTATATAGGAATAATACTAATTTTAAAATCACACATTGTAAATTAATTATAATATTTCAAATAACAATATTTAAGAACTTAGATATATAATAATAACATGCAGTGATTTAATAGTTTTATCCAAAATTTAGGGATTGTATTGGTAAATAATATATATAATAACATGTAAATATTTTAAGATAAATGAATAGTTTGATTCCATCCAGCCATTTAAAAGTTATTTAACTGTAATTCATCTAGAGAGAATTGATAGGGTGTTATTACATGGGGACTTTTAGACTTGTTTATTTGAAGTATTCGATTAGGATGAATGATAATCTTTTTTCATTCCAAAAAAATGTCTAAGAACAAAAAAAAGAATATATTACATCCAATATAAGGAATCATTATTACTAAATAAATAAAATGATTTCCTAGTGTTGTAAATTGATAATATTATTATATTTATAAACTTCAAATTTATTATTTTGGTAAAAATTATATGAATGTGATTTAGTAATTTATACCCTGAATTAGATAATAGTATTTTTTATATATAAATTTATTAGAAGTAAGTGAAAATTAATAATTTCATGTTATAGAAAATTATGATTATTTTGGAAATTACTCAGGAGAGAAAATTAGATATTTTATGGTTCTTTAATTATTGTTTGATAAAATCAAAATGGTATGTGTCACAATGTTAAACTACAAAAAAAAATTGATTCGATATATTTTATAAATATAGAAATGAAAATTTATATAGCTATTATTGAAATTTTAGATAATTTAATATTTTATAATGTAGAGATTAAATTTTTTATAAGGAGTTTTTTATTGAATGTATTTTTTCCCCTTTATATTTACTATATACTGTAATATCTACTTGGATGTGTTTTATTATAGTCATTTACCATGTTTTAATGCTTGAAGTAGATAAATATATTAAAGCTATATATTCTTATTAATTGAACTAAAGAGGTATGAGAAGAATAATTATTTTTTTATCTTGGAAATTTTTTGAGCATGAAAACAATGATTGAATCGTGTTATATTGATTTTATATTATCATTGATATTTATATTGGTTTACTAAATAAATAAAAAATAGTTTATAATAAATATATTGAATTAATGTAGAATTAAATAGTTGTTTTATAAATGTGAACTGATTTGATCATAGTGAGCCCATTCTTGATTGTGGGAGGCTTGAATACCTTGATAATATGGACTCAGTTTCCTTTGAAAATTATTTATGGAAAATAAATTTAATTTTTATTTATGATCTATTAATTACTGATCCTTTATACGACTGATTCCTAACCTAATTTGGTTATGATGACGGTGGTGGCCCAAGGTGCCAATTATGATGATGTAGGTGGAATTTGTTGCTAATTATGATAATAATAGTGTAATGAGTTCCCATAATGATGATTATACTCATTTGATATGTTTTCTATAATATTATATGTAATTTTTTAGGACACATGAGCATTTAAGAGGAGTTTACAGTGGGTCTTTCTCATAATTCATTATTTCCTAGTTGGGTTCTTACTTGATAGTCAATAGTCGATTGTCTTGTATGTGAATAGAATTTAGCTATGGGGTGTTATTTGATGCTATGTAATTTTAATGAATATTTTAAAGTCGCTTAGGATTAATCCTGAAGTAAATATATGTTTATATAAATACGAATAAAATGATTTAATAATGATTTTAGTTATTGATTATCACTTATGATGATTACATTCTTATGAACATGTAGTAAAGAATTAATAACACCATCGATAATTGGATGAGAAGATTAAAATATTAATCATGGAATAGAAATGTTATAATATTGATTAATTTATAATTAAATAATTAATATTTAACTTGATTATTGTATGCTTGTTAATATCTAGACCTTAGTCTTTGCAGCCTAGTGTCCTATATGAAAATATAGGAAGATGAGTCTAAGGCTATGTAGTTTTACATAGAGTTGTAATGAGATATATGTATTTTGAAATTTTTTAACTTCATATGCATCGCACCCATGTTAGAAGAGAAACTGATCCCCATAGGTTTGGGGTTTCTTTCCCCAACATCTTGGTTGGAGAGGATATGGATGTCTGACTACCCCCTCTTCACTACTCTCTCTTAAACTATAACATCATGTGTGGGTATTCATAGTTCTGATTTTCTATATGTGTGTACTACATGTTGTGGTGGATTTAGGTTATAGAATATACTGATATCCTTTTGTGGTGGCTCTGACTTTCCATGATTGTACATACATTGGTTGTTATTGGTTTATGTATAAAACATTTACAAGGGATATAGTGGAATCCATACATACCCTAGGTTGTAGATCAGACTTTGATGATGAGGAGATAGATATGAGAACTGATTCTGACTCTAGATAGTAGTCCCCTCATGAGACTGAGGTAGGTAAGTCCAAAGCCTTACTCACATATAGGATGGAATGATTCTTATGGAAGGGATGTGAGCTCATGATATGTAATGTTCGGTCCTCATAGTGGAAAAATATTGAGGAAATGGTCTTTGAGGTAACAATTTATATAAATTTATATTCTCAATATTTTGGTTATGCGTATTTCTGTTATTTAGTGAGTGATTCATGGTGATGGGGGAAAATGAATCGTAAACTACTTTAATAGGTGAGTTAGTTTTTTAGTACACAATGGGATTTAGTATGCTTCATTTAAATTTTTCACCTGAGGGTTTAGGGAGGATAATACTGAGTATAAATGTTATTCTCATCCGGTGTATATATAATCTATTTTTCATGTTAGTAGGATATAGTATGTGATAAAGCTAGACATTACTAGATTGAGTAGTTGTTCATGATATAATTGGGCTTCGTGGTCATTGTCAAGAATTTATCTCCTGTTCCTTTTTAATTTCATTTGTATCTGAATATATATGAAATCACATCATGTATTGGGATTTATTCTTCTATTATTATTATTATTAGGATTTATTTTTTGGTTTTTTGTCACATTATCTCATAGTTATAAAATATTTTGGTGGGTAATTCCATCCATGTGTTTGATTATATACCCTCAGTTCTTTTCACCAAACCATATCCTATAAGATGTGGGATTCAAGTGTCCTTATATATATTTCTCTATTACGAACCCAGTAGGGTAACCTTTTTAGGAATGGGGGCATGACAGGGGTGGTAATAAAGGTAGATGGTTGAGAGATACGTTGGATTATGGTGTTAGGAATTGGTGAGGATGTGTGAGTAGATTGGAAAAAGTATCGATTGGGATTAGTACATGCTTTGAAAAGGGGATAGAGGATAGGACATGATATTTTAGGATCCTCTATAATAGTAACTCTATATGAAAGATTCTTAAAGAGTCACTTCACTAGTGACTTTATAATTTTGAGGGATCTATTTTAGATAACAGGAAAAAGATTATTTGAGGTGGCATAGATATCCTTTAGTTTGATTCATGCTTAGAGGAAGTATTGGGATCCACTAACTACGATGATACTACCTGCGTCATCTTGATAGTATTGATACTTATACCATAGGGTTTATAAGAAGAAATCTATTTTAATAGGGCTGTTCTTATATTAGTTTTTATTCTAGGTTTCTTTCTTCAACCAAAAAATTGTCTTTTCATCCAGTGATTTTTCTACTTTCTTGGGAATTTACTGGATATTATATTGATGTGTGGTGAGACCTTTGAATTGACTTTTTGGTATTAAAAACTTTTCATTGTCATCCCCTTGATGTGAATGACCAGTTTTATCATCTCTATGCGATTATTATCACTTTAGAAAGAGTGTATGGAAACCACATCATTTTCTCGATTGAAAACCACATATTAAATCCTTGAGACATAATTATTTGTTCCAATTTAACCTTTAGTTTCAAACCCACACTATATAGCCTTAATGATAGTATGTATAACTTATTCCTTGTCCCTGGGGTTGAGAAGAAGGTATGGTCTAGGGGAAAGGGTTTCTCTGGCCTTCTTCATACCATTCTAAAATCCTATCCTCAGGATCAGTAATGTGAAGATATGATCTGGGGGTATAGTTTTCTATAATCATATACATTTTAACACTTATATTAGGTTCCCAATAGAGGAAATTTGGTCTAGATGAAGGGGTTATTACATGTTTTTCTTAATTAAATCAATATACTCTTTTCTTAAGATAGGTTATATGAGCCCTGGTTCAGGGAAAGAGAATAATATATTGTACACATCATATTAGTCTAATTTTTCTCTAGGTTGAGAATTAAATTCTTGTCTATTATTGGTTGTGAATCTTAATTTATATATGAAGTAGTTGTATACTTGTGTTCTTACATCCCTATAAAATATTTCTCCAATAACAGTTACATGTGTTTGGGTATTAAGTACATAAAGAGGGGGAAAACTTCACCAATCATGGCATTTAATTTTTTTTGTGATGCATTTTAAAACAATGTAGTTGTGTTAGTGTCACCCAAATAAAAACATACCACGGTGTGGTGGTTGGGTTCATTTTATTTTTATACTTACAAAAACTCAATTTATGTTGATTTAAGTTCTTGTGTAATTTATGTTATGTTATGTGGTGATAATTTAAAACAGTTGAAAACAATTAAATGCACCTATAATACATTATAAATGGAAATGACTAATATCTATAGTATATTTATTATTATGTTCTTAGTAAAAAAAATTAACAGTCTTAGAAAAAAAATTGCAATTGGATGAACTGAATTATTCCAACCTCATGTTTTTTATTATGTATGGAATATGTTAAATTGGTTTCTCCATATTCTTAAGTTATATGTATTGATATAAACTTGGTAATAATCAGGATACTGTTGTATTAGTTAAATAAAAATAAGTTGATGAGAGCATGCAACTTATCTATATATATAACGTATTTTGGAAATCATGTCAAAAATAGAAGGTTAAATATAATTCTTTGAATATTTTTCATGTAATTATCATAATAGTTTGACATGAAACATGATTGATTTTCAAATTAAAATATTTTATGGATAAATTAAATTTTCTAAATAATGAGAAACAAAATTGATTAATTTATTAACTACTTTTACTTGGTTAATTAATAAATAAATGTTTTTTGTAAAAAAATTACTTTTGAGTATTCCACCATTGGAATTATTCATCATGTTTTGTAATAATATTTAAGGACAACCCCTTGGTAAAATTGATTTTATGGAAATAATTTTTATGAAATAAACTAAAATATTTATTTTATAAAACTTAAATTTATTTTAAAATCTATTTTGAAAATTTTGTTGGATATTTTTCTATAAAGATTCTTTTGATAAAAAATTTTTTATGTATAAATAATGAATTTTTTTAATTTGAATATTTCCTAACCTATTAGATTTTGAATTCAAGATTTAGTGAATTGTTTTATCAGAATTTTAAAAGTCTACATACTAAAGGTTGAATATATAATAACTATGTTTTTTTTTAAAATTATTATGTAAGCTTGTTAATCTAATTTTTCATGATATGTTAAGTATGACAGGGTCTAAATGTTTTGAATTAAATTTTAGGGGATAATAAATGAAGATAAATTAGGTATGGATTTTAATTTGATGGAATTCCTAAGTAAAGTTAGTGAATAATTTTATATAATAATGTTTTCTCTTACATGAAGTTATATTCATTCTATTTAAATCAAGGTGAAGTGATTATTTCAAAATTTGTTTCCTTTAGTAGTGTTGGTTTGGTTATAGTGATTGTTTCATTGATAGGAATTGCTGGTTGGGTTTGTTATGGAAATCTGTATGACCACAATTAGAAATTAGATTCATGAATACATGATCAATATCCCTATTTATTTACTATTTAATTTTAATGAGATGTGGTATCTGATATCATGTTGATATATGTTATTGATTCCCTTCCTTGATGAAATGTTTTATTAATCTGTGTATTCATATTTTAGAGGTTTCTCCCCTATGATATTGTTTTATTTTCTTTTTAATGATGTCATGTAGTTATGAACATTGCTCCTCTAGTGTGTAGGGAGATCTGTGGGATATATCTCATAGGGTGCTTAATTTATTCCTCATATTTTCTTTACCATTCCTTTTTTTCATTTCAACTCTCGGTGATGGGAATTGTTTGAGAGGTATAAAATGTAAATGTTTGGATTATTCCTAATCCTTCAATTTCTAATAAAGAGTGATAGGTATATCAGAATAAGTTTTCATAATATATGATTTGGTTCTTAAATATTTTTTCAAATAATGGATTAAATTTAAATGTTTAACAGTTTTTCATAAATTATTTTAGCTATTTTTAAAAGAGATTATATTATTTTAGAAGAGTTTTTGGTAGTTTTGAAAGTGTTTAAATTAATTTTAGATTTGTTTTGGATTTTTTTGAAATAATAGTAAATCTTTTACTTCATTTTTATAAGTTAGTTTAAATAAAAATGTTTAATTTTCCATAAAATAAACACCCTTATGAGTGTTTTTGGAGTTTATGTAAAGGTAAAGATATTTCTAAAAAGTTTTCATAAGGTTGAGACATGATATCCATTAGTTGTTTAATGGTCATTTATTTCCTTTTCAATTTTCATAAAGGTAACTTGTGTCTACTATGAAGAAATTATAGGTCATATTTTTTCCCTTTAACTGCATAAAGGTAATATTGTCCTTCCAAAACCTATGTAAATGTCAATTCGTGTTATTTTAAAGATGTATAAAGGTCATTATGTGAGGGAAGAGTCACAAATAGATTAGATGAGTTACCTTGACACACATAATGGTAGTCCCTTAGTCAGATAATAGAACACCTTAACTCATGCATGGTCAATAGTGATATTTCAATACTTGCATAAGGGTCATCCAATCACTGTTTATGGGGCCTTATGAACCATATATAATTATATGTGAGACCATTTTACCCTTAAACAGTTCATGATTCTATCATATATGTATCCTTTTATTTATACAAACCCTATTTTCATTCTAGCATTTCCCATTCAACACATTTTCATAATTTTAAAGCATTTTACAAACAAAAATTAAGGATTTAAAGACCTCTTGAACCTTTAATGTTGTATCTAAATTTTTTAAATGTTATAATTATTTAAAAATAAATATTTGAGTTAATATTGATTTAAATAATAAATAAATGGAATCTATAGAGCTTAGTGTATATATTTCTAATAAATATAATGGAATTATATCCCAAAGAAATCAACCTGATTTATCTCAAGTCTCAAGTCTCAGGGATCCAAGATCCATTTATCAAAGTTCTTAGAATCCATTAATGCTCATTCAAGTAATATTTTATAAATTCCATCTTATGGTCATCTCATTGTCTCTAAATCTCTCATTTTGTTGTCATATCATGTGAAGCCTTCTTCTCCGAGTAGGGTATCTATGCCTTCTCATTGTTTTTGTGATAGTTTTCATTAATAATTATTTAGATTCTCTATTTAAATGGATGTGATTAACTATAAGAAGATAATAATTTTGTTATATCTCATGGATAATGGTTATAGAAGAATGTAAAAATTTATATATGAAGAATAACCATTTCCAAACCGAAAGCTATAAATTAATTATAATATTTAAAATTAGGAAATATATGAATTGAGATGGATTATAATATAATGAGGTGGTTTAATAAAGTAATCAAGAATCATATAATCATATGATTAAGTATTATATGTCATAACTTGTAAATCATCTAAGAAAAAATATATTTAGTACATGAAACCTTTTATTAATTGAAAAACTGAAACTTATTTGGAGGGAATAAAAAGGGTGTTATTACATGTTGACTTTTAGTAAAGTTTATTTGAAGTATTTCATGATGATGAATGATAATTAATTATCGTACAAGATAATTTTCTATGATAAAAAGGATATATCATATAATTTATAATGAATAAATGTTACTGAAGAGATAAAATGATTATCATATACAGTAATTTGACAAAATTAATCTATTTATAAACATAAAATAATGTAGATTAATTTTGTTGAAATAAAAGGTAAAAATTGAATGTGGTGAAATACTATTAGGTTTTATTTTTATTTTAAAAATTTAAATATAATTTTGCTAAATAAATATTATGGTTAACCTATTATTATTAATATTTCCATATTCAAAACTGAAATAATATTGAATTTTTTGGATAAATATGATTATCATAGAATCTAGCAATCACATATTGGAATATATATTTAATATTTTTGATAATAATTACAAGATTGGAATTTAATAATATATCATATGTTATAGATAATATTATTTTATCATCTATAATATTATTTTAAGAATACAATAAATAATAGTTGAATGCCATAAAAATAGTGATTATTCTCTAAATTTTCAGAGTGATGAAAATATATTCTCATGTTGTTTTTAATATTTATTTTATAAAATAAAACTAATATAATGGTTAAATGTTAGAATTATTAAATAATATTGATGATAATTATTTTTTATTGCAGATATTAGGGAATTCAAATGTGAATTATTGCAGGTTTAGATAATTTAAAATTTTGTAATGTGGAGTTGAAATTATATTTTGGGATTTTTTGGCCAAATGTTTTTTATTATTTCTCTTTGATATTTACTAAATAGTGTGATATATAATTGTTTTTTTTTTCATTATAGTATTTTAGCATGGTTGAATGCTTCAAATAGATAAAAAGATAAATCCATATGTTATTGTTAATTGATTTAAAGAGGCATGAGATAAATAATTAATTCTTATCTTGGACTTGTTAAAACTTTGAACTAAGGTATCAAAATTGTTATAATAATTATAGATACTCCTAAGTAGATATATGGATTAAATAATTTGGAAAAAAACTATGAATAATAAAATAGTTAATTTGAGATGGAATTATATATTTATTTTCTAAAAATGAACTGATTAGGGATGAATTAGCCCATATTCTTGATTATAGAAATCTTGAATGAATTTATACAATGGCCATAGTTTTCTTTAAAAAATTATGGAAAATAAATTTAATATTAATTTATTCTATATGGATTTAGAGTCTTGTTTTGATTGATTTTTAACCTAATATGGTTATGGTGATGATAGTGGCATGGGAAGCTAGTTATAATGATGGTGGTGGGAAGCACTTCTAGAAATAATATTATGTGTAATAGAATGGGGAATATAGATGGATGAGTTGACATTTGAGCAGGGATTGCTCGTCAAATCTTATTTCCTATTTTATTCTTTTCTTTATGTCCAATGATTAATTGTCATGTATATGACTAGCTTACAACATCATGATGCATTTTTTTGTTATTCCTAGTGAATTAACCCTTTAAGGTAGCTCAGACTTAGTCCTAGAGTAACTAGATTTTTATAAAAAGATAAATGAAATAATGGAAGAAAAAGGTTTGTTTTTCGTCCCCACTTATGATGATGACATACATTAAAATAAAATAAAATAATTAATAATTCCATCAACACTCGGATTAGATTATTAAAATGTTAATCTTTAAATTAAAATGGATTAATATTAATTAATGGATAATTAATTAATTAATATTAAACTTTATTTTTGTATACTTAATGATATCTAGAGCTTAGCGGGGGATGTCAGGAGTTATGTGTAACGATAGTGATAGACGAGTTTATGGCTAGGTAGTTTTATTTAGTGGGGTTATGATCTATATCTATTTTATAATTTATCTTATTGTATATTCACCCAACCCATGTCAGAAGATAAAGTGACAACTAGATGGTTTGGGGGGTTTTCCCCCAATATCCAGGTTGTTAAAGATACAGATGGTTGACTACTCGCTCTCCCCGCTCTCTCTCCAAGTATAGTATTACGTAAGGGTATGCACGGGGGTGATTTACCATGAATTTGTGCTTTTTATTGTTATATATTGAGTTCAAAGTGTGTAATTGTATATCTTTGTAGCTAATCCAGATCCCCAAGGGTGTAAATGCATGGGGTATGATGGCTTGAGTTATAATGAATTTATATAGGTTGTAGTTGTTTCCAGATATACACTTGTTATGGAATGGATTTTATTGATGATGACATGCATATGTGAACTGATACCACGTTGAGATATTTGGCCCTGCATGATACTAAGGTAGTTAGGTTGATTCATGACTCATATATGGGATGACATGATTATTATGGAATGGATGGGATCTCGTGACATGTGATGTTGGGTTGTGAGAGAAGAAAACTAGGAAATAAGTGGTTACATGGTATTAATTTCTATATACTTATGTTCTAAATGTTGTGGCTAAACTTCTAAGTGTAATTTGTTTAGTGGTCAATAATGAGGATGTGAAAATAATAGTAAACCTTTTTAAGAGAAGATTTTTTTTCATTGGGTTACTCACTAGGATCTAGTGTGCATCTTTCTCATTTTTCATGAGTTGTTTCAAGAAGGATCCTACTGTGTATACATGTTAAGATCACCCTATATATATAAATTTTTTTCTTGTCAGATAGAGCTATCTGGTGATCAAGATAGACATTACTAGTTGGAGTATATTTTTCAAGGGTTGTTTGACTAGTATATTCACTACCAAGAATTTATATCTATTTCATTTTCATTTCAGTTGTATCTATTTATGTATGAAATCAAAAATTATTGGGATTTATTATTCTTTTATTATGAGCATGATTTTTAGGTCTTTTTTTATATTATATATTAATTATCAAACATTATTTATGGTAATTACAACTATGTGGGTGATTATATACCCTTTTCATTTTGGTGGTAGTCTTTATGCATCATTATCTCTCTTTCTTCTTTGATAAACCCGAAGCTGTACATTTAGAAAAATGGGGTTGTGAAAAAATAGCTCTAAATCCAATTGAATGATTTGTATAAAAATATTTTAGTAATCATAAAAATAACTAATCACATTAATTTGATAAATTAAAAAATTTATGATCAAAATACTAAACTCTTATCAAAATGGATGAATTAAAACATTGTACCCAAATTGAATTCAATATCAAAGCATGAACATTTATGAACAAGTCTATGTTGGGAGTTATTAAAAAATATCTAATGAATTTAAATTCTTAGTAGAATTACATTTAGTGCTCTAATGGTTATATATTATGGTTCCGAGGTCATTCTTTTATGAATTTTACATCCCAATATATGATTATGATCTCCTAACTCATGATCACCTATTTTGATTTTGTGATCTTATTTTGGTAATCATGTCATTTATCCCATGATCTAGTATCTCACTTATGAATTATTTATTTATAACTTCTCTATTTCCAATTAATTTTGTTTTAACACTTACTAAGTATTTTATCTCACTCATTTATTATGTTTTTTCATTTTCCTTCGTGATAATTAATGATGGGGATATTTTATCAGTTCATAAGGGTCTAACAGGGAAGGATTTCATTAAAATGCATAAGTTGATGATGTAATGTGTACCTACTTACCAAAGATATCTAATATAAGATTCTATGATTTGGTGTAAATTTCATTCCATATATAAAAGCATGTATGTTTATCAGTATATTTTAAAGTGTGTGTTTGGGGGTTCTATATCTAGTCCTCCATGATTTTTGATCAATAATAAACAAAAAATGTGAATATTAGGGAAAACATGGACATGGGAGGATACAATAAATCAAAACATGTGGAAACAAGTCATTAAGTGGCATATCTACCACTCAAGTTAACGACCTCTCTTAATTGTGTGCATTCTTAATATATATTTGAAATGTGTGTTTGTGTGTGTGTACATTTTTATATTTATATAAATAAATTTATAATTTTTATGTGAGTGTTATTGTTTGTACTTATTTGTAATTATATATATATACATTATTGTACATATAACTATACATATAATATATTTCATATAAAAATATTTTTTATATATAATTGTTTTATAAATTAATTATACTATTAATATAAATATTGTGTGTTTACAAGTGTGATTGTGTGTATGTTTACATGTATGTGAGTGTGAGTGTCAAACTTATGGAATGATTTTAATATGTGTGTGTGTGTGTGTGTGTGTGTGTTTTATGTCTAGGGGTTACGGGTATTTGTATGTTTGTGAGTGTATCTATGGATGAATATAAGTGTGTTGGTGTTTGTGAGAATTAAAATATAGGTGTGAAGTCATGCATATATGAATACGCAAATTGGAGTATGTGTGTGTTAAAGTGTTGGGGGATGTTCTTTTGTGTGAATTCAAGCACATTTGTAACTACCCGACCCATCAGGGCCATCCTGTCTGGTATAAGGCTGATCCAACACAACCACAATCCCACCTCCAATAGCCTAGGGGCTGGAGACAGGTGACAAGAAGTAATAACTATAATGGGAGTACTTTTCCTAATACACATATATTCATGAACCCAACTATCTCTAGGAAATTGTTAAGTGTAATATAAAGTAAAGAATATAACATCTTGAGATAAACAATGCATGAAATAAATTCTAGGGAATAAAATATAGTAAAACGAAATACAAGAAAAATGTATATGGGGAAAATACACACCCATCTAGAAATGAAATCCTAACCTAAACACAATTGGAAAGGAATAAAGATGAGAGATCTCATCTCATGATCTCCAAGACCAACCACCATATATGTTCAATGCACCCAGGTATCACCATTATCAAACCCTAATAACCATCGATATGTCCATTTTCTACATAAAACATGACACATGTAGGCAAATCCCATTTGGGGGTGAGTATATACATACCCAATAGGATTCCAAGAAACCAAAAGGGAGTGAAAGATATATAAAATAAATTAACTCATCCCAAAGCAATGAGGTAAAAGAAACCAATATATACACCTTTATATTCTCATAAAGATACCCAAATGAGATAGACATGGGATATTTATCTCATAGGCCAGAAAAAATTGTTGAGCCTTACCATTTCCCAAAAATTCAATCATAGTTGCCCATCATCAAATTAAACCTCACAAGAATGTGATTAGAGGAACCCACTCCTCCCAAAAATGCTCCAAAGCTGAGGGAGCCACACCTCCCATGGAGGACCTTCACCCCATAAAATCTCAAAGATAAGGGAGTAACTCTCTGTAGGTATAGAAAATATACCTTGTAGTAGTAAGGGGATAAATTAACCAACCTATATAATGAATATGGGGAATCAATGACTTGGTAGGATAGGGGAGTATAAAACCTAACATCTCTCTGATATCTTAGGTAACCTAAGCCTTGGTGTGAATTGGGAGTACTTAACCCATCATATCTTTAATAGTATGGGGAAGTTGTAACCTAGTGAGAAAGGTGAGTACTGACCCCGACGTAACTCTAATAGCATGGAGAAATTTCACCCTAGTGCAATAGCGTAGTACTAACCCCATAATCTCTCTGATGATCATGCTTGATCATTGACACCATCAAGTGTCACATGAATAAGAATCACTCTCAAAAAATTCCACATCATATCTCAAAATCCATAAAGAATAACATTATCCCATTCTATAAAGAAAACACCCAGCATCGGCTACTCACATGCCAAAATTTATGTCTTAATGAATAAGATATGGGTGAAAAAGTTTTTCAAATGGATACACAACATGTTTGGGGGTACACACGGTGTGTTTCCCTACTCTAATTCCTTTACCTATTCTATTATAGACATGTATTAGAGTCCATTTCATCATACATAGTGTGTAAGATGTCTACTTGGAATCTACAAACCACATAGGGTCTGCATGTGTGCTCCTGATCATTCCAGTGTTCATCAAGAAATTCTCACATACTTGGTCATGTACCTAGTCATGCTTGGTTACCAACTCATTTCTATGTACTCTCTTGGTAAATTGAATTACCTCCTACATGGGGTCATGGGAATGTACAAACTATAACATGGTTTGGAAACCCATAAAGGGTCACATGGTGTGAGAGCCCAGCCACCCAGCATGTGATTATTAACTTCGAATGAAACACTATGTGCTATGGAATCAAAAAAAATACATGAGTTCATCCACACGACATATAATTTAGTTAAGTTTTCCATATAAATTTAATATTATTAACATGTTCACCAGATTAGGCCTCTCTACTTCAAATCACGCCTAAAGACCACCTGAAATCAAAGGGAGCTGCCTCTAAACCTCATTTCTGAACCTATTGTGGCTAAAAATAAAAACCTAGTGATCCATATGAAGCCCACAATTCCACTTGTGTTCCTTCGTCATGATCTCATCACCCCAATGTATCATGAATACATGGAGTATAACCAACATCATATATCATTCCTTGATCCATCCTCAAACCATCGGATCATATGTTGTTTTTGTGGCCGTAATGAATCTTGAGAGTTTCATCACACTCAAAACCACCCTGGAAATGTCAAACCACCACCCCATATGCCAGTTGAGTAGAATGAGATAAATATAGAGGAGTAAATCACAAAAAATTAAAACATATAATTTTTTAATAAATTTTGTAAAAGGATTTTATAAGTGTGATATTCAGAGGTGATAACAAGTCTTATAAATAATAATTTAATTTAAATAATAAAATTATAGAGAATGTCTGATTCCATGAAAGGATAAATGTATATCAATAAGAAGATAGGAATTTCCTTTCTAAAACTTTTATTTAAAAGGTAAAATCCAAAATTGATGATCCTTGTCTCAAAAAAGGATTGTTTATTGTTGAAGAACTTGTTCTCTAGTGAAGGAGAAGACCATCCAGGTCTTCTGCCTCTTGATCCACATTGATATGATCACCATTCATCATCAAATTATGATTCACTAATGAGGACTACTCTGAACCTCCTCTATGATATTGTATATTTTATGCATATAACGCTTAGAAAGTCATCATAAGATGATATTTATAAAGTATTTTAATTTGGTCATTTAATAAAAAAATAAAAAAATATTTATTTTAATTAAATGTACCTGCCAATGGATACCTCAATCATATTTTTTGTATCGACTAGACTTTGGTCATTAATAGGGTAAACCATACATCTCAGAGTCAACCGTGGTATCAGATTTTAAAATCAAGGATTGATTCAGGATTTATTCTACATTTTCATGAAAACTACATACACATGATATTACTATATTTAATACTACTAAAATATCAATTTCGGTCTCATAAGGAATAAAAATCACACAGCATCTCAAAAATTATCTCCAAAATCATTTCTTAATATAAGTTGATATCTTAAGAAGAAAAAATAGGGTCACTACATTATTCCCTCCTTCAATTATTTTCATCTATGAAAAAAATCTAAACAAAAAAGGTTGGGATACTAAGAGAACATCTAGCTCTCTTGATTCTAGGATCTCTTTTGTGTCCTCCCATGCTTCCATAGCACATGGATAAAGGGAATAGTCCAACCCACATGATCCTCTCTTTGAGATCCATGATCACCACCAGGTGCTCTGATAAGGTGGCTCCATCCTCGATGTCCAACTTTCCCTAGACAAAAATGTGTGTAGGATCAATAATGTGTAACTTCAACTGTCACACATTGAAGCCATTATGAACCCATTCTAACTATGACAGTAAGTCTAGTAAGTAATAAAACTTTCCAAAACTCCATATGATCTCAAATTTCATGACGAACTATGGGGATAGCTTACCTCTTTGAACAAACCTCTACAATCCTCATCGTGGGGAGAATCTTAGGAAGTCAAGGACCCCATTCTCAAACTCCAAGGTCCTTTGAAGTAAATATATATAATATTTATATTTTCTATGGTCTTTCCTAATACGATCATGGATCACCTAAAATTTCTCCATCGCCGCCTTCATTATCTATGTCCCAACTAGATTGTCTCCCCAATATCAATCAAGGACAAGGGTGACCTATATGGTCTCTCATACAAGGACTCTAAAGGTTTCATGTTGATATTATAGTGATATATATTTTTATAATAAAATTTTACCAATGGAAAGTAATCCTACCTACTCTGGATAATGTCTAAAACAAAAGAACTCATCATATCCTCTAACACCTAGATAGTGCACTCGGTCTCCCCAACCATCTGGAGGTGAGACATTGTACACATCCTTAATTGGGTCTTGAATTCCTCTTGTCGGGATCTCCTCATCCATGACATGAAATATACCTCTTAGTTGAATAAAATTTTCCAAGGTACCCCATAGACCCAGATGATCTCCTGCACACACAATTTTCCCAGAATCTCTACTGAACACTTATCGCTAATGGAAAAAAAGTGTGTAACCTTCATAATTTGATCAACTATCACCTAGATGGAATCATGGAATCTCACTATACAAGGAATTCATGTCAAAAATTTCATGTATATGTAATTCCATTTACATATGGGTATATCAAAAAGTTGGGTCAAACCAATCAGAACTTGGGGCTCAGCCTTCACCTATTGATATGTGAGACAACGGTAGATAAATTCGGAAACACTTCGCCTCATGTCATCCCACCAAAGCTATCACTAAAATCTCTATACATATTCCTTACATTGTGATGTACAGATGAAGGAGAAGTGTCAAAATCCCTTATCACCTCCTCTTATATCATGATAGAAACCACTTTCCTTCCCTAAAAATGATGATATGCACCCCTCCTTTTTAAAATCCATCTAGAATATCTTTAGAAGATATCTATTAATGGATAACCTCACAGTTAATGTCTCTCAACTAAAAAACCCTCACACACTAGGGAAGTAGTGGATTCAATACGATCAACTGAAGATAATTTCCACTATTATCCTCCACCAAGTTAAGAAGTAAAAAATCCAACTACTCTGATGCCTCCTACACCAAACAAGAATGATACTTCTTACTAATTTTATATTCCACCACATTACCCTTCTTATGATTATATACCATCTTGAAGTCAGAGTCCTATTGGAAATATCACCAATAGATTTTTCTAAGGTTTAGATATCTATGTGTGAAGATATATCTAAGACTTTGATGGTCTGAGTAAATAAAATTGATCTCTTCTAGAAGATAGTGTCTCTACATATTCAGAGAGAGGACTACCCCCGCTAACACTAGTTCATGAGTTTCATAGTTCTACTCATAGGGACTTAATTTCCTTAACCCATATAAAGTCACTACCTACCTCTCTATCAAAATGACCTAGAGATTATCTACAGAGGAATCACAATATACAAAATGCACCATTCCCTCCTATAGTACTCTAAAAATAGGATCACTATTTAGTCTTAGCCTTAATTTCTCAAAGGGGATCTAACACTATTTGATATTAGTAAATGGAAACAATTTCCATTTTAGTTTATTTGAAGCGGAGGAAACACTAGATAATTCCACCATGAATCTTCTGTAGTACCCTATCAATCCAAGAAAACTATGCACCTCTAACTTGCACTTGGGTGGATCCCAATAAAGTGCTACATCAATATTCACTGGGTCTATAAAAATTCCATGCTCAAAAATGAAATTCCCTAGGAAGTGAACCTCATGGATCTAATACTGAAAATTACCATAAATATGGTGATTCCAAAGTAAGTCTAGGATCATCCAAAATTACTCTACATGCTACTCCTCTAATTCAGAGTAAATGAGTTTGCCATCAATGAAGACAACCACAAATTGATCCATGTATGGATGGAATATCTTGTTAATCAAATCAATAAAAATATTAAGTAATTAATAACATCAAAAGTCATCACTAGGAACTCCTATTGTCTATAAAAACACCAAAATACCATCTTTTTAATTCCATTCCAGTGAACCCTCAACTAATGGTAGTTGGACCTGAGATTGATCTTAAAAAACCGACTCGTATCTCACAAATAATCAAAGAGATCATCAATACTCAAAAAGGGGTACTTTTTATTTATCATTTCTCTATTTAGGAAATGATAATCAATATATATATAATCTCTCATCCAAATATTTCGTGAATAAAACTGAATCTTCCCAAGGGGACACATGGGTTCTGATAAAACCCTTATCTCAAAGGTATTTTAATTTCACCCTTATATCCTGGAGCTCGATGGTGGCTATCCTATATGATAAAAAAGATATATGTATGGTACCATAGTAAAAATAGATGTATAACTCCATCCCTCACTATAGAGGTAGTCCCATAACATCATCATGGAGGAAATGCATAAGGTCCTCCACTACCAAAGGAATATAGATTCTTATATATCCTACTGATCTAATGGATATACTCAAAAATTAATGATTGATGGGATAAATCATCCTTATTATAAGACTAGATCACTAATCCATGGGATCCCTCTTCCCAAATGTAGAATCTTTTCCCATCTGTATGAATTTATCTAACCCATCTATGATGATATTCAATCTGGGATCAAATCATGGACAACCAATCCATAACAAATATGAAATCATAAGGATTTATAGTGGCTAAAAATAGGTACTAGTTCAAAATATCTCCTCTAAGAGATAGTTCTCACTACAATTAGATAATATATATCAAATAATTACTGCCTATAGAAATCTCAAGTCATACCTATTATGATAAAGTATCAATAGAAAGTTCTTGTTCTCACATCATGAATAAGGAGATAAATGAATGAATCACACCTGCATCTACGATTAATGATGAAATAGTAGAAAAAAAGATCATACCTCATATAATATCATGTGTATTCTAGCCATAGACCTCCATGGTCTGAAACTACCCATGACCCCGACCACTAGTAAGCTGATCTTGACATGGGATACCTGGTGGGGGTGGTGGTAGTAGGAGATCATAAAACCATCCTCCACCAACTTATCATCCCTTTGGAGACACTCTTTCCCCATTGTGATCATCTCCTCCTTTATAGTGTCCTCCACCATGATCGGGAGATCTTTGATGATGGTGTGGCCTCTATCGTGGAGGACCATCTACTGTCTGCCTGACCTACTATGCCTAAAGGGTCAATTAATAATGAGCCAAGTGAATACACTCATTGAAAGTATAACATTTACCCTATCTAGGATGACCATGTACTCTATGAAATCCTGAATCCATAGACCCATGGGTTTGAGTTTGAGAATACCTCCTCTGGTGAGATCATGATGTCTGATTCCTGCTACCTACTATAGAAGAATAACCCACATGTTTCCCACCACTAAATCCAACCACTCTAACCTACTCTACAAAGAAGTTCTCATTCCTTGGCTCCCTCTCTATAACACCTCCATAAGTGGGTAGGCATAAGGAAACCACATTAGTTCAAAGGTCTCTATAAATACCCTACTTGAAATTTCTCACCCTGAAGAACCCATCTTGCACCATATCAAGGGAGTACCATATAAGGTTGGTGAACCTTGTGTCATACTCAACTACTAAAATACTACCCTACTATAACTCTAGTAGCTCCAGAATATGAACTGGTTGAAATAACTATAGCGACTAAGTGTTTTCATACATAGTTAATACAAATTTTTATATGAATATTCAATACATTATGTAAATACATTCATGAGGGCTTTAATAGTTTATTTTATTTGGACACTAGGTATAGAATCTTCTAATTTTTTTAAAAATCTTCAAAAACACCCACAAAAATATAATCTTATTGTACTCCTCTTAGGAGAACCCAACTTAAACCTTTATTCATAACCTGGGGAAGGAAACATAAGAAAGCTAAATTTCAGATGCACATTATGGGTAACCATAAGAGAAATCAATCTATGATCATATGAAATAATAAGATAAGCCTAAAGGTTTGTGATCTTGAACATTAATTACAAAGTTTATACCCAACCTATGATAGATCATAAACATGAGTCATTTAATAAAACATTATAATTTCTAAAAAAATATCCCATTAGGGTAATAAAAAATAATAAATCAATTATGATCCATAAGATTATGTCCTCAAACTATGTAACCATCATTAATATTGAAAATTATTTCATATGTCAATTTAAACTATAAATACCATCAACATAGTGCATCAATATTCATCACATCTTTCCCATTGTGTATTAGGATACACATTTTTTCAATAGTGCTTTAGGAAACACCTAATTTCCATAGTGTATCAAGACACTTATTTCCCATAGTGGATCAGGACACACCTATTTCCCACAGTGGACCAGGATACACCTATTTCCTATAGTGTATTAAGCCCATTAACTTGTTTCACATTGTTATATCATGAGATGTAAGGTTGTACCCAATTAAGTGGAGGTAGATATATGTCCCAGCCATCTCATAATGAAAATAAAACACATTTTTTCCGAAATATCATAAAAATTAATCATATAATAGCTCATGGAAAGAAATGGGATTCAAAAAACATTTCATCAAAGAATAACCCATAGAAATGAGATGGGATTCACAATCATTTCACTATGGTATAAATCGTGGAAAATAAAAGAATTTCATAAGCATATTTTCATCATAAACCATTCATAGAAAAAATAATAATGGTATCCATGGATTATATCCCCAATTATTAAATTATTACATCAATTAATTTCATTTTAGATTGAAATTTATTTTGATCGACCATTTAGAAAATTTCATAAGGAAAATAACCTTTTCACTTTGAAAAAAAAACACTTTTTAAAACATAAAACTCTTTGAAAATATTTTCCTTTAAAAATAAACTACAAAACTTATAATGAATTTTCAAATAAATTAGTGGTCAAGATGATGGGAAGTTTTTTCATGTTGTATATTATAACAAGGGTTCATTTCATATTTTTGGAAAAAGCCAAATGGAAATTGTTTGTAAAATATATTGAAAATTACTTTTAAAGCATTTTTGTGCACAAATTAAATCCTGGATACAAATTTATTTTAAAAATTACATCATAATAACAAAAAAAATATTTTTTTTGAACACATGGTTTTGTAGGAAAATGGATTTCCTACCACATAGAGAAATAAATTCAGATTTTGATAAACCATTTTATAAATTATTTTAATTACCAAAGAGTAAAAAAACGATATTATTACTTGAAAATATGATGAATAAACATAATAGAAAAAAATTGATGAGTTTATTGAGATATGGTTCATAATATTTTATCATCAAAAACATAATCATAAAAAATCTTGAAAACTGATGAGATTGTAACATAAAATATTTACCACTTTTGTAACCTTGAATCATAACCCTCCTGAAGGAATAACATAGAATTACACTAAAAATATCATGAGTATGGATAAATTTATTATTTTACAATTTAAATGGTATTTATATGCACCTCTTCAAAGAATAAAGGTGCATAACATAACGTATGTCTTAAAGAAGGAAAATTGAGACAAAAATCCCTTACAACTTTAGTAATATTTTGAACCATAATCCCAATCTAACAATAACATAAAACTAAAATTTAAATATAATCAAAATAATGAAATTAATGTTACAATATTACAAAGTTTCAGTATATACACCACCCAAAATTTTTTTGATGAAGTTTCATATATCTCCCAAAAAATAGATACTAGAAATACTCTTACCATAAGTCTTAACATCCTTCAAAGTGTCAGTATATACACCACACAAAATTAGTCCTGGATCAACAAGATGATGAATGTCAGTATCCACAAAATTGAATCAAAGATAAAAGACAAAGGAGAGAGCCTGGACCTGAGGAGATATGACTGACATATTTTGTTTATAGTTAATTTAATTAAATTATAAAATTGCATCCTAGGTGATTCTTTCTTCGTTGATGCGTCTAAACATATATCAGAGGTGCATATTTGTTATAATGTAGAATCCAAGGATAGTAATCCTCTAATAGTGATCCACATGTGCTCCATATATCTCCAGACATCATTGAAGGAGTCTTCGGGTGATAGCACGGAAGATCCTTGCACTTGTGAAGTCGGGCATCGATCTCCTTGAGAATTGTTTCAAAAGCATTCTCCATGATCTGATGGAGGGGGATCTCTCTCATTATTGTGAGAGTTCTTAGAGAGGGAATAGTTTTCTAGGCTCGAGATCTTTTTCTCCAAGTATTATGTGCACACAACGATTAGTTAGCTTGTTGAATGAACCCTTGGATTATATATATAATAATAACATAATAGAAAATTTAATTCACTGGGTAATAATAAATAATTAGCACAACTATTTTTACTTAATTTATTATTCCATGTGAAAACCCTATGTTAAATAATGATACCAATGTTATTATTTTCATGACATGTTCTTAAGGAATTTAATTCACTAGGAAATAATAAATAATTATCACAGGTGTAGTTACATAATTTATTATTCCATGTGAAAACCACATGTCAAATAATATTAGCAATGATATTATTTCCATGACATGTGATTAAATTGAATTTTATATTTAAATATTATTTAACCAAATAATATTTAATATTATTTCTTACCGGACCCATAATTTCATCAGCTAATCCTCTTCAATATTTAACGGGCCTTGAATAATTTCTATTTACTTATTAAATATTATTTCATTATTCGCTAATAAATAAATATTACATCTTCAATATATTCTATAAAATAACTAAATATGAAATAAATTTGATCATCCATACTTGAATATTTATTAAACCACAAATGAGAATAACATTTATTCACCTTGTTAAATAAATAAATTATTTAACTGAGATACTGGATACACTTAGCGTGTGACCCTCTAGGCCTCTTTCTCATTAAAATTAGGTGGGATTTCCTAAAGTCCAAGATTATTGTCTTGAATTGGGTCAACGCACCCAAGAGAATTAAGTTGATGTCCCATTGATATATCACCTCATTCGAACTCTAACCATGTAATATAATCATTTTGTCCCAATATCTCTAATAAAGTTGGTTGCAAGTAACTGCCATCAACCCATGTGTTCAATTTCTCATTCTTTGACATCTGAGAATTGAACTTGCCTAGTGAACACCATGGACATGGATTTAGTTAAGCTATATCATTTCCATCAAAGGGCCTGAGATATCTACTTTATAGAAGTGACAAATACTTTCTCACATTATTCATTAATGCAGTATTTCTCGTGATGAACCCAACATATCTTACCTCACCACGAACATTTGTTTTCATGGTTTTCATCAATACGTCTAAGTGTGAAAGTCATAATACCCATTAATAATAATCTGAAAGTATAAGTACCAATACAAACATCCACAGATAAGAACATACAATGACACTTATGAATGTGGATTTCCTACTGGCGAGTCTTGTTCTCATAATATCCTCTTAGATATTACCAAGGGAGAATGCCAAGAGAAGGTGCCTCAAAGTTTCATGAGTCCCCACCCCTAATAGCCTATATCATTTGTGTCCCTCCAAATTAAATCATCCAACTATAGAACATATATTCAATAATAGTTTCTTGGAACTTCTAGGTTCTCATCATTGCTGGGATCCACTATGAACTTTTAGTATGACGACTATTCTTAGGAAATTATCACATACTGTGTCATATATAAGAACAATCATGATGTGATAAAGAGTTTATTAATATTCACCCAATGAATACAGGTTTATCATAAAGTAAAAATAAGTTTTTTTTAGGGAACCAACTCCAACAGACTCCTACTTTCACTAGAGCCAACTAATAACAACCTTCAGTCCACTATCTCTCACATGATATTCATAATTCTATTGAGATAGTCCTTTAGTCAAAGGGGTCCACCACATTCTCTTCTATAGACACTCTTCTCACTGAAACTTCACCCCATTGATAGAAATACCTCAAGAGGTGATACTTTTATAGTATGTGTTGCGTCCATTGATGTGACCAAGGCTCTTTATCAAGATCAATCACTGCAGTATTATCACAATACAATGTAATGTGATCTTTACAGTTAGGCACCACATCAAGCACCAGAATATAGTTCTGAATCCAAATGGATTCTTTGGATGAATCATAAGATGCTATATATTTATACTCTACTATAAAAATAGTGCAAATAGCTTCTTTTAACTCTTACAGCCCACATATCCTCTATTAAGAAAGAAAACATATCCTGATTGAAAATTCAAATCATTATAATCTATCTAAAAACTTGCATCAACATACCCTATGATGACAAGATCCTTATATCCTCCATACCCCAGGAACATATCCTTAGTTCTTCTCAGATACCTAAGAATAGTCCTGATAGTATTCCATTGTTTTTCTCCTAGTTCTTCTTGATATCTGTCTATCATGCTCAGTGCATAGGCAACATCATGACTGGTCCATAACATGGCATATAAGATAGATCATATCATTGAATCATATAGAATCTTACTCATATTATCTTCCACATGATGTGTTTGGGGACACTTTTTCTTGGAAATATTTATACCATGTTACACTGGAACCAATCCCCTCTTGGATTGTTCCATAAAAAATTTATTTAGTATCTGGTCCATTTATTAACTTTGTCTTAGTCCAAGTAGCCTCTTGGATCGATCAAGAATGGTCTTCATCCCTAGAATATAGGATGCTTCACCTAATTGCTTCATAGAGAAGTAATTTTTCAACCATTCCTTGACTAAGAGAAAGACTGGTATGTCATTTCCAATAAGAAATATGTCATCAACATACACTATTAGGAAAACAACCGCATTCCCATTAAACTTCTTGTAAACACATGTCTCACATTCATTCTTAATCAAACCAAATTCTCTTCTGGATTTATTGAATCGAATGTTCCAAGACCTGGATACTTTCATTAATCCAAAAATAGATCTTTGTAACATGCATACAATTTTAGAATCACCTAGTGTTACAAACCCTTCTAGTGTTTTCATATAGACATCTTCTTGATAGTTCCCATTAAGGAATATATTTTTGAAATTCATCTTCCAAATATCATAGTAATGGAAATATATTATGGAAAGTATGATTATTATAGATTTAAACACAACAAATTGTGAAAAGACTTAATCATAGTCAATTATTTGATTCTATTTAAAACCCTTAGACACTATATTTTCTTTATAGTTACTAACTTGACCTTCCATGTCCAGTTTCTTCTTGAATACCCATTTTCACCCAACAGGCATTACATCAACTAGCACATCAAACAGAACCCAGACATGGTTATAATACATGGAATCCATCTCAGAATTCATATCTTTTATCCATATTGAAACTTATGAGATTTATAACGATTCCTTGTAAAAGATAGGTTCATTATTGTCTAATAATGATGAGTCACCATCATCAGTGATAAGGAAACCATATTTATCTAGTTCCCTTACCACTTTTGTCATCCTATATAGTACTTGTGATTTAGGAACTACCTCTTCCACAGGGACCTATGGAACTTGTACCTATACGAACTCTTGTGTATCTTGAGCATCAACTTCATTAAAGTCAATCTTGCTCCAACTATCCTTTTTGAGGATAATCTCCCTCTCAAGATACATATCATGTCTAGAAATAGTCACTTTCTTGTCTGAGGGGTTCTATAGGTAGTATCTATTTGTTTCCTTGGGATAACCTATAAAGATAAACATCATGCCATGGGGTTCTAGTTTTTTTCCTGAGAAATACATAAAAAGTGTCTTGCATCCCCATACATGTGTATGCGAAAAATTGGGTTTCTTTTCACTCTATAGATTGAAGGGAATCCTATTTTCCACATTGGTTGGTACTTGGTTTAATGTGTATGTCGTAGTTTTCAGTGCATATCCTCAAAACGATAATGAAAGATTTGCAGGACTCATCATCGACCTCATCATGTCCAACAAGGTCTGGTTCCTCCTTTCACTAACACCATTTCACTATGGTGTATAAGGTGGAGTGAGTTTAGATAAAATCCCAGACTCCCGTAAAAGGTCGATGAACTCTTGGTTAAGATATTATCCACCTTGATCTGATAGAAACTTCTTTATCTTATTACCAAGAAGATTATCTACTACATTCTTGAACTCCATGAAATACTCAAAGAACTCGGACTTATACCTCATTAAGTAGACATATCCATATCAACTCAATCTGTTAGTAAAAGTAATGAAGTGAGAATATCCACCTCAAAATTCTACCAGAAATGGTCCACACACATTAGAGTGTACCAGTCCTAGAATCTATGTGGCCCTTTCACCCTGTCCACCAAATGGTGGTTTGGTCATTTTCCATTTTAAATATGCTGGACATATATCAAGTTTTTTTATCTCAGAAGAGTCTAAATAACCATCTTGAAATATATTTTTTAGGAACTTATCGTTTACATGACCACGTTAGTGATGCCGCAACTGGGTGTTGAATGAGTCATGTGAACATGGTTCGTTATCAATTTCCAAAACTTGGTTCTCATAATTTAATACATGTTGACCATTATTTAAATGTGTCATACCATAACAAATGTTATCCTTGTAAAAGTATCAACATTTATTTATAAATATGAAAATAAATCCATCTGTATCGAAACTCGATACATAAAACATGTTATTGGTAACACAAGGTACATAATAACAACCATGTAAAACCAAAATCATTATCATTGGAAATGTGAGGTGGTTTTAACCAATTTAAAGAGCATCCATCCTCGCACCATTGGAAGTTCATAGAATCACCTCTCCTCTAGAATTTTTTAGAAATCTACTAGGTTCTTACATTTGAATATAGATGTGATCCCCATAAGCTATATCTAATACTCAATGTTTATGAATGGAAATATATCACTCAATAATGAACGCACCTTTTTCTTCCAGTTACCTCTGGGTGCAGTTCCTCTTCCTGTGGCCTGACTTGCCACATGCAAAGCATATTTCGTCTGTTTCCTTCCCTATTTCTGGATCTTCTTCTTCTTAGTGGGATAGTTCTTGGAGACTTTAGATTTTTTATAAATCTTAGGCCCCTTTTCCTTGTCATTCCTCTTCCAATTCAGAATAAGGATTGTAGGTTTTTCATTACCCATGTCCTTATCAACTTGGAGAATCATGGTAAGAATCTCTGATAGACACTTCTCATTATTTCTCATATTATAATTTGCAATAAAACTAGACAAGTTCTTAGGCAGCGATGATAGTATGAGATCTGTACACAAATCATCTATATATTTAATCTCTAAGATGTCTAGAGGCTCAATGTAACTAATAAGCTTGACTACAAGTGGTCAACCTGGTGTAGACTCTCCAAGCATAGTAGGTAACAAAGCGTTGGAGATCTCATACCTCCCTTGTCTCTCTTTCTCTTGATAGAGAACCCAAAGGTGCCACATCATGTTATAACCATCCATTTCGTTATTTTTTCTCAAGACCTCATTGCCCATGGATGATAGCATGAGGCACTGAACATCCTTAGCACCATTCAAATGTTTCTCATACATAGAGAGTTCCTCATCACTCTCCTCATTTCGAAATGCAACTGGTAAAGGATCTTCCAGTACACAAAGTTTCCTCTCATGGTGTAGGATAACCCAAAGTCACCTTTTCCACTGTTGGAAATTAGTGCTGGTGAGAATGTTTTTGATCTCGAGTATGGATCATAATGATATGTTTGATGTAATTTTGATTTTTTTTCTACAAATTAAGATAAACATAGTTTTAGTACTTTATCATGATAAATATCTACAAATAAATAAATTAATATCTTTTAGTCTCCCACTATTTTGTCGAAACCCAATAGCCCTCACCATTATCTTTGGAATAACCTTTTTCTTGGAAATTCTAGCATCAAGGATCTATATTTCCCTTAACATTACCCCAAATAGGGTTGGTCAAGAAAATTTAAAGGTTTTAGGTAAGCATTCCAATTTCCAACTATATTAACTCATAGCTCCTTGATCTGTTGAGTGGATTCCTCAATCCTGAAATCCTTATTTTTCAATTTCCTCAACCTTTGCCTCTCAGTTACATCAAGTCCTATTAGAGAAGTCAACTCCTGATTTAAAATAAGTTATGTCCACCCAAAACATCAAATTAGAATTTCCTGATAATTGAAATCACCCCAACTAGGGTTGATTGATCACTTTGAACTATGGTTTGGTTCTAACTGACGTGACGGAAGGCTATACCGACTTAATATTTAATTGTGGTATTTTATCCTTTGTGCATAAATTTTCAATTATTGTCTTTTCAAATCCTTTTTAATGTTAAGTGGGATATACATAATTTATTAACTATGTATAGATAATATTTATACATAAGCCATCTTTTTTAGTTTCATCTTGTATGCTTGTTAGTTCACTAATTATTTGATCACGTCTGTTGACGCTCCTTTTCATCACATTGTCTAAATGAATGGAAAGGGAAATGACTTAGCACAAATTGATTCATCCTTTGAAGAAAACATCAAAAATCAACAAAGTCACGAACAAGGCTTCAAATGCACAAGGGTCGTGCAAGTTCCATCACTTTCGTGCAAGTATACTTGCACGCCAACTAATGGTCGCGCAAGTGACTTGTGCGCCCTAATGGATAACCACCCGGGGTCTTCTCCAGCCTATAAATAGACCCTGTGGGCCCTCCATTTCGAGAGAAATTTTTCCAGAATTCACAGACCGAGCTTTGAATGCCCAAGTCTCTTCTTCCGGTCTTCCGAACTCTTCTAAGGTAATTCGTTACCTAGAATGGAAGGTCTAAATAGGATGAGTAAGGTCTAAGTGTTAGAATTCACTAACACTTGCGCGCCTAAGTGTTTTACCCTTATGTTAAATGAACACACTTGCGCGCCGCCCTACTTCTTCATCAGAACTTGCGCGCCATCTTTTGGAAAGCCTCTAGGGATAATACCAAGGGTTTGAGCCAAGTCTCGCCCAAGTATTACTCAAGGACTGAAAATCTTGCAAGTACCCATGTGTCGCCTAGGTATACCAGCGTAACCAGGACTTGCGCCCCCACACAGTACCTACGCGCCAGCCAGGACTTGCACACCCTTACCTTTTTGGGTGTCTTTCCTACCCACTTCACCCCTATTATGCCATTCCACTTCTCCTATTCAAGATTTAGTCTTCAAGACACTCCTCAAAGCAATTTATGTCATGATTTCTTGATTTGGATTCCTTATCTGAAAGGAACTCTGTGGAACATCTCTCAAAAATCTAGTGATTTATAAATCTTTATGTCACTAAAGATTGAGATTTCATTCATTCAACCTCATCCTTTAAGATGAGAGAATCTTTAACCTGGACCTCCTTTTCATGAATAAGCCCCAGTCATAATTCTCAAATCTGGGCCTCCTTTTCAAGAGTATGCCCCAAACCTTAATTACTTTAACATGGGCATCCTTTTTAGGAGTATGCCCCAATCTCAAATATGGGAATCCTCTTCAGGAGTAAGCCCCAACCATAATTATCTTAACCTGGGCCTCCTTTTCAGGAGTAAGCCCCAGTCTCAAATATGGGCATCCTCCTTAGGAGTAAGATCCAAGTCATCTTTTAACTTGGGCCTCCTTTTCAAAAGTAAGTCCCAGTCTCAAATATGGGCATCCTCCTCAGGAGTAAGCCCCGACCATAATTCACTTAACCTAGGCCTCCTTTTCAGGAGTGAGCCCCAGTCTCAAATATGGGCATCCTCCTTAGGAGTAAGCCCCAAGTACTCTTTTAACCAGGGCCTCCTTTTCAGGAGTGAGCCCTAGTCTCAAATATGGGCATCCTCCTCAGGAGTATGCCCTATCCATAATTCTCTTAACCTGGTCCTCCTTTTCAGTAGTAAACCCCATTCTCAAATATGGGCATCCTCCTTAGAAGTAATCCCCAACCATAATTCCCTTTAACATGGGCCTCCTTTTCAGGAATAATCCCTAGTCTCAAATATAGGCATCCTCTTCAGGAGTAAGCCCCAAGTCCCTTAATTTTTCAAGTCCCCTAACCGGGGCCTCCTTTCAGGAGTAAGCCCCAGTCTTAATTTCCTTTTTGATTTGGGCTTCCTTCTCAAGAATAAAACCCAATCATAAGTCCCCTCCTAACTTGGGCATCATCCTTAGTAGTAAGTCCCAAGATTATAGTATCCAAATCTCCATAAAGTACATATACCTTTATGGACCCTGATCCTGGATTTCTTCCCTGAAGTAAATCTTAATCCTCATCTATTTTGGGAAGTCATACATACATAAGCCCAACATGATTGCATCGTTCGTGGAACAATTGTCTGGTTTCACCAATACATCTTGTTTCTCACACCGATCATGACTCACGTGAGCTTAGAGTGTAAAATTAATCATGACTTCTTTCTTTGAGCCATCAATCATGCATAAGCATCATACTCCGTTATTCGAACTACGTGGTTTCTGATTCCTTTTTCAAAACAAAGGATATGTAGGTAGCCCATCAACTGGTACGATCCCAATTCTGAAATAATCCATGTCCTCCTAAATGAAAATAAAATTCAAGTGCCCCACTGAGTGGCATTAAAACTAGTATGGTCATCATAATGACCAATAGACTTTTATGTATTTTAAGGATACTATCAAATAAGAATCTCTAAATATACAGATGATTCTTCATCGATGAAGAACCTAGAATACATATAAAAGATTCTCTGAATTTCTTACATATCAATCATTGATTGTCATACTAAAGGAAAGATCATTTTATACTTGGTAATGTAATAAGGATTCATGAAAATACCTTAAATCTATAAATAGAGTCCCAGAGTAGACAATAATTCCCCTCAAAATGTGTGATGAGTCTGACCTCCCATCCTCTCGACCAATGAAAATTCCTAAGCCTCATCAGTTCACAACTTATGAGCGCCTACCTTTGGAAAGTAGGTCCAAATGGATATGGAATCATTGGATGTTTCCGGTTCTACGAAAAAACCCGTTAGAAACCGATTGGAATGTTTGAACCTTCAATAAATGTGGTCATCCCTGATTCCAGAAGGAAACAAGGTTAAGAGAATTATGGTTGGGGCTTACTCCGGAGGAGGATGTATATATTTGAGACTGGGGCTTACTCCTGAAAATTAGGCCTAGGTTAAAAGAGGACTTGGGGCTTACTCCTAAGGAGGGTGCCCATATTTGAGACTGGGGCTTACTCCTAAAAAGGAGGCCCAGGTTAAGAAAATTATGGTTGGGGATTACTCCTGAGGAGGATGCCCATATTTGAGATTGGGGCTTACTCTTGAAAAGGAGGCCTAGGTTAAATGAATTAAGGTTTGGGGCTTACTCATGAAAAGGAGGCCCAGATTTGAGAATTATGACTGGGGCTTATTCCTGAAAAGGAGGCCCAGGTTAAGGATTCTCTTATCTTAAAGGATGAGGTTGAATGAATGAAATCTCAATCTTTAGTGACATAAAGATCTATAAATCACTAGATTTTTGAGATATGTTCCACGGAGTTCCTTTCAAATAAGGAATACAAATCAATAAATCATGCTATAAATGACTTTGAAGAGTGTCTTGAAGACTGAATAGTGAATAGGAGAAGTGGAATGGCATAAGAGGGGTGAATTGTGCAGGAAAGGCACCCAAAAAGGTAAGGGCATGTAAGTCCTGGCAGGCGCGCAGGTACTGCGTGGGCGCACAAGTCCTGGTCGCATAGGTATACCTGCGCGACACATGGGTACTTGCGCGATTTTCAGTCCTTGAGTAATACTTGGGCGAGCCTTGGCTCAAACCCTTGGTATTATCCCTATAGTCTTTCCAGAAGATGGCGTACAAGTTCTGATGAAGAAGTAGGGTGGCGTGCAAGTGTGTTCATTTCCCTTAAGGGTAAAACACTTAGGCGCGCAAGTGTTAGTGAATTATAACACTTAGACCTTACTCCTCTGGTTTAGACCTTCCATTCTAGGTAACTAATCACCTTAGAAGAGTTTGGAAGGTCTGAAGAAGATACTTTGGCGTTCAGAGCTCTATCTGTGAATTCTGAAAAAATTCCTCTCGAAATGGGGGGCCCACAGGGTCTATTTATAGGCTAGAGAAGACCCTGGGCGGTTATCCTTTAGGGCGCTCAAGTCACTTGCGCGACAATTAGTTGGCACGCAAGTATAATTGCGTGACAGTGATGGAACTTGTGCGAACCTTGTCCATTTGAAACCTTGTTTATTCCTTTGTCGATTTTTGATGTTTTCTTCAAAGGATGAATCTATTTGTGCTAAGTCATTTCCATTTCCATTCGTTTAGACAATGTGATGAAAAGGAGAGTCAAAAAAAGTCCCCCCTTATAGTTGGATCCGAAAGAAACGAGGATGTGACTCTGAGGAAAAGAAGAAAACTAAAGGAAAGGTGGAGCGCAAGTGTTCAGGGCGCAACACATGACGCACAGGTTCAAGTCTCGCAGGGCTGGAGTGCGCTGGATGGAGCGTGCTGGGTGTAGGCGCACAGGTGGGCCGCCTGGCCTATAAATATGCGGTCATTTTCCGCGCATCGCATCTGATTTCTGGATTTTCGAGCTCTCACCGTACAGGTCCTCTTCGCCGCGCAAGTCGCTCGTTTTCCATTGTTTCTTCGTTGTCGCGCTGTTGTCAAGGTAATAGGACTTGCGCGGTGATACTTGCATGCCAAAAACTTGCGCGTCACATTAACACTTGCGCGACACATCCATACTTGCGCACCAAGCTTTTTACTTGTGTGCCTTAATGCCTTTGCCATTTTTCTGAATTCCTTCACAAATTTTATGAAAAATAAACCCATATAAGAGTTATTTTAGTCAAATTTTATGCATATTCAATGGCTCTCCGGAGAATCGGAACGGCTGATGAACTGGCTAGCAAGAGGATTGATGACATGATGAATATTGTTGGCCATGATTACTATGATATCTGTGACAACACACTCCCAGATTTGGCTAAGTACTTGAAGAAATATCATCTTAATTTCCCACATAGAATCTACATGTCTCTGTATCGTCATGGTCATCTTCAAGGAGTCAATGTTCCATATGCAAAGAACTATATGCATGAGATGCAGTTGCACTTCTACTCCTCTATTTCGGCTATTCTGTTCATTAAGAGCAACAACATTGGTGTGAACTTTCAAATTTTTCCTCCATGTCATTTCCTTGCAGATATGAAAATGGAAAACCCATGGGCTGAAATTTTTTCTGCTTCCGGTTGGTTTAGAGAGGAAAAAAATGGCATTAGAGCAATATCTGAAAAGAGTACTCTCTCCAAATGGATCTTTACTTCCAATGATCCATTCTCAAATCTATGTATCCATCTTCCAAGTCTCTTGGACAGAAATAGAGTCACTGTTTGATCAGTAGAAAATTTTCTCAAACAGTACTCGAGAAAATCCTTTTACAATTGTTCCAAGAAGATCTGGTATCACTGCATCTCTTATTGTATCCAGTTGAATGAATGAATTCCAGGTGGTTGCTGATAAAGCTCAGGATGCCGTAAATCAAACGAAGAGTTATTTTGAAAGCCTTTTGAAATTCTTGAAAAAGAGAAGAGTTTCCAGTCTGTGGATGTCCTTCTGTCTCCTCTGTATCAATTAAATACACAATCATCTTCAATTATTCGTACCTATATTATTTTTCTACATGCTTTAAATTTTACCTAAGCTAATGGTCCGAGTAAGCATAGTTTTATTTTTACTAGTATTATTATAAATAACCCTACAAACATTGAATCTTTTAATTGATCAATATTACCTAAATCATACAAAATGTATGTTTAGTGAGATGGAACTTGACTTTTATTCAAATTTCCTTTATCTTTTGGGGGAAGTTTAAAGTCATGCACGTCGGACATAAATAGGATAATGTTTAAGGTCGAAATAGATTTGACCAAATGAATTAGAATTGACTCAATTATTTGAAAATTTATCTGAAAAAGTATTACCATACTCAAGTATGAGGGAAAAAATATGTAAACTATGGCTTAAGAATATTTGAATCTGAGGAATGATATGAAAACGAGATAAAAGTAATCAGAATAATTAGTTTCCAAGAATGAAGTTACTATTATTTAACAAACCCGTTAGGGGGTTGAATTATGCAGGTCCACCTAAGGGCATTGGCTTCATAGTCAAATAAATAGCATATTTTGGATAACAAGTCTGTTATGTAGACTGTTTATGCAAGGCCGCCTGAGGGCACGTGCTGCATAGTCAAGAAAAAGAACTCTCAGAATTTTACTTTCCTAGTGCTAAAAATCCCGTGAAAGTTTATGGAGATTCAAATTTTCCAAAGTATAGAGTTTGCTGTATGGAAAGAGGTACTTGAATATGGAGAAGATATTCCCAAACAAGATTATCAAATAACTAGATGGATATCACTCCTATGAAGGTCTGACCCAAACGTAGGGAAGGAGAATATAAACCATAGACATGAATACTTTCAGATCCTGAAAAAGGATATGGGACAAATATGTTAAGGATGGCTATTTTTTTACAGATCCCTACATACTGTCATTTAAGAAAAATAAGGACAAAAGAGGATTTATTCCTAAGAATGAAGTTACCAGTATCTAAAAAACCCATTAGGGGGTTTAATTATGTAGGGCCACCTAAGGGCATTGGCTGCATAGTCAGATAATAGTATCTTTTGGCTGACAAATCTGTTATGGAGACTGTTTATGTAAATCCGTCTAAGGGCACGTACTGCATAGTTAGGTAAAAGAAGTCTCAGAAATTTTACATTTTTGTGATTAAAAGTCAAGAAAATGGTTATGAAGATCTAAAAATATTTAAGGTTAGGATTATGACACATAAATATGGGTATTTGCCAATGTATACAGAGATACACAGATCAATGCTAACCATAATCATGTTGTGGCTAGGTCCGGAATTGAAATGTTGGACTTCACTACGTATCTCATAAGGATGTGAATCAAGCCATACGTAGTTCTTAAAATATAGTTTAACTTCATGTGGTACAAAAGGATTAGATATCTTAGTTTAGGGTCATAGAGCTTGTACCATTATAAGAAATACACAGTGTGTGTTTTCATGGGGACTTTTCAGCCAAGGGACTGAAAGTGGAATTTGTGTTAGGCCCAAAAGACTTGGGGCTAGATTCGAGGGACACTCGAACGTTCCTACGTATCCCATAAGGATGCTAATCAAGCCCACGTAGTTCTATAACTACCCTCTGTACAAATTTGGTTCGTACATGTGAAGGGTGATAGGGGACTTTAATGCAATGATGGTTTAACCCAAGATAAAAGGTTCAGGCATTGACATGTATGCACGTAGTCTTTAAAATAAAACATGATTGAAAAATCAATGTAAATAATGGTTCCCTCTCAGGTGAGGGTATCAAAGAATATTTGTAGATTATTGTCATACTGGACAAAACAGTGTTGTATAGTTTAAAGTCGTATAGCAAGGATGAAAGTGAATCAATGTAAAGATATTGATTCTAGGGGAGGTTTCACGAATAAACATCATATGAGATTGAGGTGAACCGATGTGAAGAGATTGGTTTTGGGCTTCAACCTTGGGAGGTTGCCTACGTACCCATCCTGGAAGGCAAGGATCAAAGTCCGCATAGTTCAATTAAATAATGAATTAATGATCAAGTTGTTCTTGGGGACAACGACCTAAAAAATGATGTTGTTGGTACTTACACATGGTTATTAGCCCAGAGAGAGTGTTATGGTTGAGGTTTTCTCTAAGGTCACGTGAGTCATACTCGGTTTGAGAAACAAGAGGTAACAACAACCTTAACGATGCACAGTTTAATGTCATGTAGGACATATAAAGGGACGATGCGGTTTAAAGTCTTGCAGTTAGGACTATTGGTGCTGCACAGTTTAGTGTCATGTAGCAGGGACAAAGAACAGTTTAATGTCATGTAGGACATGTCAAAGGACTTTCTGTACAGTTTAGCGTCATGTAGTTAGGACGACGGAGACAACACAGTTTAACATCATGTTGGACAAAAAGACGAATGTGCAGTTTAATATCATGCAGTAAGGACAAAAGAGTACAACATTTAACGTCATGTTGGACGTATTAGGGACTTTTTTCATATTTTAACGTCATGTTGGATGAAAGTAACACAAATAGTTTAAGGTCTTATGTATATACCATTGATGATGTCTTTTAACGTCATGCTGGACTTAAGGGAAATTTTCATAGTTTAACGTCATGTTGGACGAAAAAGGGATGATACAGTTTAGCATCATGTTAGATGAAAGTGCGAATAGTTTAAGGTCATATGCATGGACCATGGATGGTGCAGTTTAATGTCATGCTGGAGGTAAGGGAATTCTGTACAGTTTAGCGTCATGTAGTTAGGACATTACAGTTTAACGTCATGTGAGACGAAAAGAATACAAATAGTTTAAGGTCATATGTATGGACCATTGCTGTATAGTTTAACGTCATATCGAAAGGATGATGAAGGGTACATAGTTTAACGTCATGTTGGATGCATGTGAAAATAGTTTAGGGTCATATGCATAGACCATTGATGATGCAGTTTAACGTCTTGCTAGAAGGTGGTGCAGTTTAAGGTCATATCGGACCACGGATGATATATTTTGTGTTTATACAAAATACTTCTTCAAAAATCTGGCATTGGTTGGAGTAGTGATGAGTTCTCCATCCATCGAGATTAATGAACAATCTCCATTGGAGTAGACCCTATGTATTGAGTAAGGTCCTTCCTATTTTGGCTCAAGCTTGGGAGGTTTCCTTTATGGTATCATTGGAGTTCTAAGAACTAATACCAATTCTCCCTAAGTGAATGAACGAAGACGAACTTTTTTGTCAAAAGCTCGTGCTATTCGATTCTGATAGACTTCCAAGTGGTGCAAAGTGCACAATCAATTCTCATCTAACCATTCCAATTCATTCAATTGCTTTTGAGATTGTTCATATGTAGATGATTGATCACAAATGGCAACTCTGAGCGAGGGTAGTTGAACTTCAATTGGAAAGACTGTTTCCATTCCATATACCAATGAATATGGAGTTGACCGAGTTGCAGTGCAGGTGGTAGTCCGATAAGCCCATAAAGAATGAAAGAGTTTATCAAGCCATGATTCCTTATCTTTATCCACCATCTTTTGTAGTATATTTGACAGAGTCTTGTTGAAAGCTTCTATATGGCCATTGGCCGCTGCATGATACCGAGATGAATGGTTGGATTTGATGTTGTATTCTTGATACAATTTCTTCACCTCGGATGAACAAAAGTTGGTGCCATTGTATGTCACTATGGTATGAGGGACACCAAATATGGTAATGATGTTAGACTTGATGAAGCTAACAATGCACTTAGAACTGACTTCCTTGAGAGGTATTTCCTCTGCCCATTCGAAAAAGAAATCAGTAGCAGTAAGAATATACTTGAACTGTTTGGTCGTAGCTGAAGGGCAAGGTCCCACCACATCCATTCCCCATGTGGAAAATGGCCAGGAGTATTTAGCTGTATGAAGCAACTCTAGAGGTTGATGAATGAAGTTGGCATGTACTTGGCATAAATGACACTTCTTTATGAAATCAACACAATCTTGTATCTTTGAAGGCCAAAAGTATCCAAGCCATTGAATCTGATCAGATAGTCTATGTCCAGACTGGTGAGCACCACAGACTCCTGCATGCACTTCTTTCTTGATAGCCATTGTCTCTTCACCATCAATGCATATGAAGAGAACTCCATCAAAACCACGTTTGTAGAGAATTTTCTCTAGGTGATCTGGGCTATCATAAAGAGTAAAATTGACCATAAGTCGCCAGATTTGTTCTTTCTCGGCTCTATCAGGTGGAAGTATTCCATTTTGAAGGTATTCCCTGATAGCTGACATCCATCCTCTAATATGACTATACGGTTCAGGAATGGGACTAATTTCATTAATTTATTCTGTTCTGATTCGAACATAAGGTGAAATTGCACGACGGTGGGCAATACTAATGGTTGTCTCGTCCCGATTTGGATCTACCAGAGTTGTGGCTATATTAGCCTGTGCATCATCTTGAGCATTTTCTGATCGCGAGACATAATAAAATATTGGTTCCAAAGGGAATTCCTCCATTAACTCTCTGGCGTAATCATACAAAGGGATTATTTATTCTTTTCCAATGGCATAATCCCCATTGACTTGTTTGATTACCAGGTCTGAATCACCTTTCACCTTTAAGTGATTCACTTGTGCTTGAAGCGCCAATTCCAAGCCTATGATGAGAGCTTGGTATTCTACTTCATTATTGTTATCACCTTCCCACAATAAGAAAGAATAAGGTAACACTGCCTTTTCGGGAGAAATGAGCACAATTCCTAAGCCAACTTTGTTGAATTTAGGATTTTCCATTTTCCTCTCTGTTGGACTTCTGGAAGAAACATCAAAATAAATTTCCCATGACTGAGGACTTTATTGAATATAGAAGATTTCCTCATCAGGGAGTTCAATATCTGAAGATGTGTCTTCCACTGAAGGGTGTTCAGCCAGATCTTGGCCCTTTATTTCCTTTTGAGACACATACTGAATATCAAATTGCTGCAAAATAACTACCCACCTTGCCAGACATCCTGTAAGCATTGGACGACTAAGGATGAATTTGAGCGGGTTATTATGAGCTACCAATTGGACTTCGTGATGTTACGGGTAGTTTCTCAACTTAAGAACTGCAAATATTAATTCCAGGTAGCACTTCTCAATACTTGAATACTGGGTTTCTGCTTCAAGCATAGTCCGACTGAGGTAGTAGAGGTTGTTTTCATTCCCAGCGTCATTCTTCTGAGCAAGAAAGGCACCCAATGATCACTCTAGAGCTGTCAAGTAGAGTATAAGTGGTCTTCCTTCAATAGGTGGCATTAGTACCAGTGGAATCAAGAGGTATTTCATGATAATATCGAATGCTTCTTGACATTCTTCAGTCCACTAATAAATTACTTCCTTCTTCATTAATTTGGTTAAGGGTAAACTTTTGCCTGCCAAATTGGTGATGAAACGCCAAATATAGGCTAAGTGTCCTTGAAGTCCTCTTAATTATTTCAAATTTCGAAGAGGTGACATACCAAGGATTCACATTGTCTTCTCAGGATCGACTTCAATACCACGATGGCGTACAACAAAGCCGAGAAATTTTCCTGAGGTTACCCCAAAAGCACATTTTAAGGGGTTCATCTTCAAATTATGTTGTCGAAGCTTGCGGAATATGACTTCCAAATCATCCAAGTGATTAGAAATTTGTTTGGATTTAACCACCAAATCATCTACATAGCATTCAACAAACTGCCCTAGAAAGGGTTTGAAGATACGATGCATGGCACGCTGATATGTAGCGCCCGAATTCTTTAAGCCAAAGGGCATTACCCGGTAGCAAAACACACCCTGAGGGGATTTGAAGGCTATGGATTCCTCATCTTTTGGGGACATTCGGATTTGATTATATCTGGAATATCCATCAATGAAGGAAAGTGCTTCATAGCCAGCTGTTGCATCAAATAAAAGTTCTGTAATCGGAACTGGGAAATCATACTTAGGACAATGCCGATTAAGATCTCTAAAATCGATGCAAACTCTAATTTGTTCATTCTTCTACTTTACAGGGACAATATTAGCCAACCACTTGGGATATTGAACTTCTCTGACGAAGTTAGCTTTGATAAGCTTATCCACTTCACCTTCAATTTTGGACGCATAATTTGGGTGTGTTCTTCTCACGGCTTGCTTAAATCCTCGATGTTCTTCTGGTAAACCCAGATGATGAGTAGCAACATCAGGATCAAGCCCGAGAATTTCTATATAGATCCAAGAAAATATGTCTCTATTTTGCTTTAGAAAAGAAATATACATCTCTTGCTCTTCAATATTCATGGTCGCACTGATTAAAGTCGGGCATGGATCTTCTTTTGTACCCAGATTTATTTCTCTGAGTTCATCCACAGTGGTAGAGATACGCTCTTCAAATACTGGAGGAGCATCTCTGAGATCTTCCTCTTCTTCTTCATCACGTGTTATTTCTTCCATTTCTACTTGCATAGTAGATGATAAAACAAAATTTTCATGATCAGAATAGATGTCAAAATTTGCACATCTTGAAGAAGAAGCTTCAATTTCTGACCCGATTGATGAGGAAGGGTCTTCTTTGGGTAATAAAGAGGAGATGATGGATTGAGAATCGACATTATTTCTCACCTATGATGATTCTATAACTTCTTCTGGCCTAATTGGAGAAGTATAGACTTTTTGGATTTTAGTAGATGAAATGAAGACATCACCATTTGGGCTTTCATCACTACTTGGAGAATCACCAATTTCTCCCATGTTTTCTGGCTTGATTGTTGTAATTGACATTATGGATCTTTCCATTACAATATTTTGATTTGGGTCTATCCTGTCAATTTGACTGATAGGAAACACATAATCTGTACTCACATGCGTAAATGGATTTACTGGAATCATTTCCAAACCATATGGAGCATTAATTTTGGTAATCTCCTTTGTTGTGGATTTCTCACTTCCCTTCATGTGATAGAATTCCTCCTCAATGTATTGGGACTCACATGTCTTGAACGGGGTATTATCACCATAAAATGTCTCAACTTGACCATCGAAACAATATTTGAGACATTGATGGTATGATGAACGGATAGCTGCATATTGATGTAGCCAGGGTCTTCCAAGCAGGATGTTGAAGGCTGAGTCTTGATCAAAAACCATGAAATCTGAATTGGATACATGATCTCCAAACTAAGTTCTGAGTGTAACTTCGCCCAGTGGTTCTTGTTCATTTTTATCATATCCTTGTAACATCATGGTAGAAGAAGATAAATCAGATTCCGTGAGGCCCAATCGACGAAGTGTACGAATGGGTGTGAGGTTGACTCCTGAACCATTGTCAATAAGAGCTCTTCGGACATCTATTCCATTGACCTTTCTAGATAAGTAAAAAGGTCTAATATGCCCATGCACAACATCATATTCATCTTCATCAGTAAAATATATTATTTCATGGCATTCTGCAGGATTATTCTCTATGTGATAGACTTCAACTGCAGCAATTTCAGTTTCAAACTCCTGAGGACTTGACAAAGCCTCGATGAGTGCCTCGCGAAGATATTTTGATAGATTCAAAGCATCCAGAATTGATAACTTGGATGGTACTTGGGCCAAGTGTTTCAATACATCATACTTTTGATCCAGAGGTCTGCATTTCCCAATAGGAACATGTGGTTTAATAGGTGCCTTGGAAGTTGATGCTTTGTAATTTGATGCATCTTGTACCGGGATAGGAGTTGGTAATACTCCTGGCTTTTGAAGATTAGACCAATTAGGTCTATTTACTTTCTAAGAGGATGAATATGGAACATTCAACCGGTCTTCCAAAATAACTGTGCCAGTAATGAATATGCAATTGGTGGAAGAACTTTCTTGTTCTTGCTGAGCTCGTTGAAGGGCTCTACCATGATTTTCTACTGCGTACACAGTTCTAGCAAGGGTAGAATTGGAATAGTTTCTTCTGAAAGATCCATTTCTTTCCCTGTATCCTGAGCCTCTGGAACTTCCTTTGATTCCTCTGTTTGATACAAGGAATTCAGGCTCATCGAAATCGAAACTACGACTGGAATATGGATCTGTTAATTGAATCATATTAACAGAACTGAAAATCAACTCTTCATCCGATGAGGATTCTGCCTGACTATCCAATTTAGGTTGTGCCATTTGGTGGGGCGGTGCCCGTTGATTTGAAGTAGATGGCATGAAGTCCGCCAGAGTCAAAGACAACTTAGGCTTTGACACAAATTCATCTTCTTCTGATTCTTTCTCTTTCTTGGAATTATGCCACCCTTTTGAGGATTTTCCCTCTGAAGAGGAATTTGTTGCAGCATTCATGGCAGAAGGTACAATTGGTTTCTTCAATTGTGTTCGCAAAATAGCATGAGTTCGGTTGATTGTCTTTCTGACCATCCAATCATCATATTTTTCTGCATTTTTGATTTTGACTTCTTGCCACTCGCCTTCCTCCTCTAGAACTGTAGCAATAACACATGCTACCTGGGCTGAAGATCCTTTCAGTTTGACTTGTCCCAAGTCAACCATCTTTTGCAGGAGGTCTTTGAAGACAAAACACTCGTGGATGGGATGCCCCAACATTTGATGAAAGGGGAAATTATTGACAAAATAATACTCTATCTTTTTATGATAACTTTGATGCTCACAAAAACCCTTAGTTATTTTCTAATGATTTTACTTAGTATTTTTCAGGAGTTTATTAATTTATTTTACTCTTGAAATAACGAGAATTTATTACATAGCGCGGAATATGTTTTAGCGCGTTCTGGAAACACTGTTCAAATCTTACGTAGATGTATATAGCGCGGAATCTGTTTTACCACGTTCTGGAAACACTGTTCACATCTTACATAGATGAATATAGCGTGGAATCTGTTTTAGTGTGTTCTGGAATCACTGTTTATACCCTACGTGGATAAACGTAGTGTAAGGAGGAAAAGCATGTATACTTTTTGAGATAAGAGAAAATTATGGTTAAACAACCATACGTTTTCATCAAAGTATGGAAGAATAACCTTACATTAGGAATGAACCCTACGTTTTGGTTATCAGCAAAGTATGGAAGGAGAACCGTACGTAAATTCTAAAGGTTACGTTTATTTCTCAAAAGTATGGTTCATCAACCTTACTTTTTTAAACAACCATACGTTCTTGGAAAAGTATGGATCAAGTAAAAGTATGGATCTTTTACCATACATTTGAATGTTGAAGAAAAAGTATGGATGATAAACCCTAAGTTTGTTATCAACCTTACGTTGTCAACCCTACGTTTGAAGACTTTGTTATTAACCCTACGTTTGGAGGCCACGTCATCAACCTTACTTTTGGGGTCGGAAATTTTGGCAGACGGTATTTATGTACAATGATCAGTAAGCTGATTTCTGGGCGGATTTCAAGCCGGATTTAAAGTCATTTTTAAATTACGACTTTGACTGATTCAAAGCTGTTTTATTAATGGATTTAAGATCGAATTAAAAGGAGCTTTTTATGTCGAGTCTTAAGGGAAGTTATGACTTCTCTGTAAATTCAAATTTTTGAATATCACGAATTAGAAGGAGACTTTTACGGATCTAAATGTGCAGGAGATATTCTTTATTATATATGCTCTCTCTGAAACACCAGGTACAAGGGGGTATGATCGATCTATTATTAAAATAGGTGGAAGACAGAGATTTCATCTATTCACGATTGATTTTTTGAAACACCAGGAGCATAAAATCTCTGTTTGTTCAAGAAGAAGGAACTCGATAGAAGATTCACCCGTTCTACATCGAATATCTATTGTGGATATACTAATGCTGATGTTGTGAACTATATCTCTATATCTACTACAACTGGATCAACTCAGAACTGCTTCGTCTTGAAGATAAATATTTCTAGAGACTTTGATCCATCTGCTGTCAATTGCATTCTGTTGCAATTATGAAGATCAACTCGAAATTTCTTTCTGAAATTATTTTTTTATTCTTGAGTAATCGGCTTCTCGTTCTAAGCTGTTTAGGTTCGTGTTTGAACCAGAAGGCTTTGTTTTGCCTTGGATTTTTAAGGTGTCAACTGCCTGTACTCAGTTGTGAATCGGTCTGTGGAAAAGAGAACCAGATAGTGAAAATCACCAAGCTCGTGGAATAGAGCGTTGGTGGAGTGGACTAGGGGCTTTCTGTTCCCCGAACCACTATACATCTTTGTGTTCTTAATTTTACTTTTTCCGATGCACGATCAAATCTGATAATGTATAAAGGACAGAACTCATTCAAGAGAAGAGTTATTGAAAAAAATTAAAAAAGACACAATTCACCCCCCCTCTTGTGTATAATCTGTAGATTCAGATCCAACATTTGGTATCAGATGTAGGAGATTCTGATAGAGCCTTAGAAATATAGAATCATTTAAGGATTATACAACAGAGCATCATGACTTTAACAAGAGAAGGGATGTCGATGGTTAGAGCACCATATTTTAGTGGAGGCAACTATGGTTGCTGGAAATCATGCATGATAATATATCCAAAAAACCTTGGATATAGAGTCTATTCAAAGATTCTGACTCCTTATGAAATTCCTGAAATTCTTGAGGCATGGAGTGCTGCTATAGAGGCAGAGTACGATATGAACTCGAAGGCTATGAATGCAATTATCTGCGGTCTAGGACCAGATGAATTTAACAGAGTATCTCAGTGCCTAACAGCATATAAGATGTGGCAAACAATAGCTATGGCATATGAAGGAACCTGTAATGTAATGAAAATGAGATATGCAACTGCAAAACTGAAATTTTATACTTTAAGAATGATTGAAGGTGTGAGCATTAACCAAATGAATGGGAGATTGAAAGAAATTGTCAATAACATAACTTCTCTAGGAGAACCTATCAAGAAGGCTGATCAATCATTAAAAGTACTGAGAGTACTTCCTACTAGATGGAATGGTATATCTGCTGCAATCAGACAATCAATACCTGTCGATGATCTAACTATGAGAGAGCTGATTGGTACACTGATGATGTATGGAGCTGAAATGCAAGATGAAGCTAATGAACATAAAGTGCTTATCAAAAGAGAATATACTGCCTTAAAGGTAACTTCATTACAAAAGAATATAATGATGAAGAGAAAAGAAGTCAAAGCCAAATCAGAAAGCTCTGATTCATCCAACTCAGATGAAGAACGGGCTCAACTAGCCATAAAATTTAGAAAATTCTACAGTAAGAAAAGAGGCTTCAAAAAATCCTTTAAGGGAGATAATAAGGAAGTGAGATGTTATGAATGCAAAAAGATGGGACATATCAGACCATATTTCCCACAATTAAAGTATGCAAAGAAGAAGAAATTCTTCAAAATAAATGACTTTGAGCAGAAAGACAAGAAAGCTATGAAATCCACTTGGAGTGTATCTGAAGACTCTAGTAGCTCTTCTGAATCAATCTCAGAGAAAGAAGAAGTCAATCTAAAGGCAAACATGTGTTTCATGGCAGAAACTGATGAGGTACACTCATATTACTCATCTGAATCACATTCTGAATCAAGCTACGCAAATGAAATACTTGCATCCTACTAAAATATGCTTGAAGAAAGATATGACTCACTATTTATGAAACATAAGCCACTGAAAAATATACATAAATCCATTTCAGATGAAAGATACACAATGCTGAAACAACATAAAGAATTAACTGATAAATACATTTTGATTAACACTAACTATATTAATTTTGAATCAAGAATAAAATCACTACAGGATGAAGTAGAATCTTACAAACAGGCTGCATTGGTTTTTAAAAAAGGAGAGAATTCATTAAATGAAATTCTTGGTAAAACTATCATTAAAAAAGAGAGATTTGGAATTGGCAGTAAAGGAGAAAAACCAATGCTATATAAAAATTATTTTGTTCCTAGCTCCAAAAAGCATAATTGTAATTTTTGTGGGGCAAAGGGACATGTAGCTAAAAATTGTTTTTTAAGACAACCTCAAATTTTCGTTATTAAGAACGCCTATGATTCAAAAGACTTATATGATTCAACAAATTTTAAAAAAAAAATAAAATCTGGATACCCAGATCATTGCTAGCTAATACTCCTAGACCCAAAAAAATATGGGTACCAAAGCAATTTGTTTGAATGTCTTTGTAGGTAGCAGGTCACCAGAGAAGAAAATATATATGGTACATGGATAGTGGATGATCAAGACATATGAGTGGAAACTCATTGAATTTTTCTTCACTCACTAAAAAGGAAGGAGCACTTGTCACATTTGGTGATAATGCCAAACGAAAAATCATTGGCATTGGAACTGTTGGAGATCCAAAAACAGTCTCAATCAACAAAGTACTTTATGTACAAGGACTAAAACACAATCTGATAAGTATCTCTCAAATTTTTGATGATGGATATACTGTTGATTTTACTAACAATTTCTGTACTGTTTCTAAAGATAAACTGTTTAAATTTAAAGCACCGAGAACTGAAAATGTCTATACTTTGGATTTAAATTCCTTGTGTAAACAACAAGTAAACTGCTTGAATGCTAAAGTAAGTGAATCTTGGATCTAGCATAGAAGACTTGGTCATTGCAATGTATATGTTTTACATAATTTATCCAAGAAACATTTAGTTTCTGATTTACCTTGTCTCAAATTTTAAAGTGATAGATTTTGTGATGCATTTCAACTTGTCAAGAAACACAAATCATCCTTAAAATCTGTTAATAAGGTTGCTACATCTAAACCTATAGAACTTATTCATATGGATTTGTTTGGACCTTCAAGAGTAGAAAGCTTAGCTGGTAAATTATATGTATATGTTTTATTTGATGACTATTCAAGATTTACATGGATTTTCTTTTTGAGATTTAAAAATGAAGCTTTTACTTTATTTGAAAGTTTCTGCAAATCTGTTCAAAATGAAAAAGGTTTCAATATAATCTCATTAAGAAGTGATCATGGTGGAGAATTTTAGAATCTGGAATTTAATTCCTTTTGCTCAAATATGGGTATTAAACACACCTTTTCTACACCCGGAACACCTCAACAGAATGGGATTTTAGAAAGAAGAAATAGAACAATTAAAGAAATAGATAGAACTATGTTAAATGAATATAGCCTACCTATATATTTCTGGGCAGAAGCTGTGAATACAGCTTGTTATATAATTAATAGAGTTTAATTAGACCTATTTTGAAAAAGACACCCTATGAACTATGGAATAATAGAAAACCTAAAGTAAATTACTTTAAAGTTTTTGGATGCAAGGTTTATATCTTAAACACCAAGGATATTCTTGGTAAGTTCGATCCAAAATCTGATGAAGGTATTTTCTTAGGATATTCTGTTACCTCCAAATCTTATAGAGTTTATAAACAGAAGTCAAGAATTTTTGAAGAATCAGTTTATGTGAAATTTGATAAGTCTGATCCTTTTGAGAAAAGGACAAAACAAATGGATGAACTTGACTCTAATTATAACATGAGACTTGAGAATTTAAAGAATGATTTTGAAAATGATATAAAAGAAATTCAGTCCAGTTCAGAGGAACATGATACTGAAGAACCTTTAAATATATTACCTAGACATTCTAGAACCCTAAAGAATCATCCTTTATAAACTGTAATAGGTAACTTAGAAACGGGTGTTCAAACAAGAAGAAACTTAGGAAACCTAGTGGAATTCTCTGCCTTCCTATCTCAATAAGAACCCAAGACTATAGAAGAATATTTAGATGATGAAAGTTGGGTAATAGCAATGAAAGATGAATTAAACCAGTATAAAAGAAATGATTTTTGGGATTTAGTGGAAAGACCTAATAATTATCCTGTAATAGGAACCAAATGGGTTTTTAGAAATAAACAGGATGACCAAGGCACAATAACTAGAAATAAAGCAAGATTAGTAGCTAAAGGATATAATCAAGAAGAGGGAATAGATTATGATGATACTTTTGCACCTGTAGCTAGGTTATAAGTCATTAGAATCCTTTTAGCATATGAATCTTATATGAATTTTAAATTATTTCATATGGATGTTAAATCTTCCTTTTTAAATGGTTATTTAATGGAGGAAGTTTATGTTGAGCAACCTCCTGGTTTTGAAAACTCTCAAAAACCTGATTCTGTTTTTAAACTTACTAAAGCTCTTTATGGCCTTAAACAATCACCTAGATCTTGGTATGAAACATTAAGTTCTATTATTTTAAAAAATGATTTTACTGTTGGAATGACAGACCCAACACTCTTTAAGAAAACTGTGAAAAATAATGTTTTATTGGTTGAATTTTATTTTGATGATGTAGTCTTTGGACCAACTAATAAAACTATTTGTAAAAAATTTTCAAAATTAATGCAAGAAGAATTTGAAATGAGTATGATGGGAGAATTAAATTTCTTTTTGGGTCTTCAAATATATCAAAAAGATTTTGGAAATGTTTTAAATCAAAGAAAATACATTACTGATTTACTTAAGAAATTTGGACTTCAGAACAGCAAGACATTTACAACTCCTATGCGTATTAATATAAAACTTGATTTGGATGAAACTGGGAAATCAGTTGACAAAAAGTTATATAGAGGTATAATTGGTAGCTTGTTATATCTTACTGCTAGCAGACCAGATATAATGTATTCAGTATGTCTTTGTGCTAGATTTCAATCAAATCCTAAAGAATCTCATCTAACTGCTGTTAAAAGAATTTTTAGATATTTATAAGGGACTGTTTTTCAATATCTTTTTTATCCTAAAACTTCTGATTTTAATTTGATTTCATATTCAGATGCTGACTTTGGAAGTTGTAGATTAGATAGAAAAAGTACATCAGGTACATGTCACTTTTTAGGAAAGTCCATAGTATCATGGTCTAGTAAGAAACAACATTCACTTACCCTGTCAACAGCTTAGGCAGAATATGTTTCTGCTGGTAGTTGTTGTGCACAAGTGTTGTGGATGAAAAACACTCTTATGGACTTTGGATTGAATTTTAATAATACACCTATTTTATGTGATAATACAAGTGCAATTAATATTTCAAAAAATCCTATTAGTCATTCTAGAACTAAACACATTGATATAAGACATCAGTTTTTAAGAGATCATGTTATTAAAAAAGATATATTTTTTAGAATTTATAAATACTGAAATTCAATTAGCAGATATTTTTACTAAACCTCTTCCCACTCCAAGGTTTGATTTTATTAAGGGGAAGCTAGGTTTATTTAATTTTAAATAATTTTTTTTATTTTATTTTGTTTATTGAATACTGTTTAAGTATTTATTTATTTCGTCGTATGAAAAATTTATTTGTTTTTAAATATATATAATGATGAGTGATTACACAGGAATCAAGGCTGTCATATCCATTTTGACTTCTAAACCCTTTCACTTCTATCGAAACCCTTTTGAAATCTGAAAATCGCACTACCTCTTCTGAAACCCTAATCTTTGAACTTATGAAACCCTAACCTTCAAACCTTCAGAGACTCTCACAGCAATGATAAGGACTAAAAGAGCTAGTGAGGTCGAGCCGAGAAATTCCAAGAGACAACGCACTGAGGGAAGAAAAATCTTACAAGGTAAGGTAATCGATCTTGACTGGTTATTTCAGACGAATCTGTTGTTGAAGCAAGCGATGTCGTTTCAGAATATTGAACAGATGTTCAACAGTGAAAATACGGAATTTCTCTATGAATTAGAACATAGATACTTCTACAAATCTGTAGAGTTTAGTCTGGGAGATACCGAAGACAGTATGATGGCTAAAATAGAGGATAGGGATTTCTCAATTTCTTCAGTAGAGATTAGTCAGATTCTCAACTTCCCTCATGAGGGAGTTTTTCATTTTGACTTCAAGAATATAGGAGATTCTGTTCATAAATCCGAAGACATTATGTCTTTTCTTTTCGGTACCAAGACAATAAATAAAATGTTTGTTAAGGATTTAGAGCCTGATCATAAGATTTTGATAAAATTTATTCAGACCAGAATAGCTCCATGGATGGCAGAAATAGAGAAGATTTTGTACCCTGATATGTATATAATGTTTCTTATGTTAAGTGATATTAAGTTAAACTTTCCAAGATACATTATAAGGTACCTCAGTTACTGCTATCAAATCGAGGCCAGGATGAATTTATATCCCTTTGGTAGATTTATTTCTAAGCTGTTGTTTAAGAAATACATGGTGAGATTAGTGGATACAAGAGTTGACTGTCATCACAGTAATACGTTTAATGCTGAAACCTTGAGGAAAGTTGGATATTTCTGGAGCACAATTAAAGGAAAACTTTTTCCAGTAGGAGCTGAGGAAGACTCAGAGAGTGCTCAGGCTCAACCTGCTAAGTCCAAGGAGGGACAAGCTGAATCCAGAGTCAGCAATGTAGCTAGAAGTATTTGTTTTGAAATGGCAGATGTTGAGGAAGACAGAAGCCAGGAGGGACTTCTATCAAGAAGAAAAAGACCAGTAAATGAGGAAGTCACTTCCACTGCTTTGGAAACTCCAACATAACCTTTATTTTCTTATTATTTTTTGAGAGAAGTTTTTGTTGATAAAACCATGGAGGATGTTACTAAGAGAAAGACTCCAGTAGAGAAATTAGGAGCTCAAGAAGAAGCTCAAAGGGAACAGATTATTGCTGATGTTGAAGTTTCACTTCAACAAGAATAGGATATGGAGGCAGTTCCTGGTGAAGAAGTGGCCAAACCTCAGGAAACTTCTGAAAATATTGTTCTTGAAATTCTAGTAGAAGACAAAGATGCAGATGATTGTGATGAGCATGCTTCTGAAGCTCAAACAGAGGTACTTCAAGAGGATTTTTCTATGGAAGAGTTTGAAAACTCTAAGGAAAAATCTGTGGACCAACCTTCTCAGAACAAAGAAAACGAGAAATATGATGCTGAATCATTGTCTTTGGTATTGTTGCATCAACCTGAGAATGTGAATCAAGCACAGGGTGCATCTGATTCAAAGAAAGAAGAAGTTGAAGAACTGTACAGAAAAGTATCTCAGTTGGAATCTAAGAAAGCTTCTCTAAGAAATTCTTTAGACTTAGAACATTTGAATTTTCAAAAGCTGAAGGAGTGTACAGTTTCAAGGCAATAAGTTGAAATGTTTAAAGAGGATATGCTAACAGCTGTTACACAATTAAAATCTAAAATGGTTATGAAGTCATATTTATCAGAGCTGAAGTTGTTTATGGAGAACCAATTTGCATCAGTTGCAAATAATGTTGTTAGTGGATCAAGTACTTCACCTAATTTAATTAGAAGGTTTCAGGCTATCACAGCAGCATTGAGCAATATGAATGACAGGATACAGGATCTTAAATGTAACAGTGCTCCTTTGTCAGTGTTGCTGGACAATTAGAAATTCTTAGTGGATCAACTCACATCTAGTGAGCCATCAATCAGAATTCTGTTAGAACAATTATCAGAGAAGCTGTCAGTATTTGTTGAAAAAGAGGAAAGGATGCACGAGTTTTTCAGAGTAAATTTAATTGAGGATATTCATATGAATCAATAGAACAGATAGCTCATTATCAATCTTGGAGATGGGATGATGAAGAGACTTCGGAAACAGTTTACAGAAATCAAGTATGCAATTCAGAGGAGACAGACCCTGTTTCCTATCTTACACAAACCTTGATTCATGTGTATATCATTTTCATGTATACATTACTATTTTTGAATGAAAATTTTCTTCATTGTTTATTTGTCTCTTTCCTTATTTGTTTTACTAACTTTATTTTTAGTATGCCAGTACTCCAGATTTAATTATTGACAAACTGTTCGTAATAGCATTTACTAACAGTTCAGTGCAATATTAAACGTGTTAAAATCCATGGTTTTTTATTCTTTTTGATATCACAAAAAGGGGGAGAATTTGGATAAACATAACATCAATATTTAGGGGGAGAATTCATTTTATTTAGGGAGAAAATCAGATGAGACATTTGCATTTATAATTATATTTTTGGTGGAGAAGTTTTTATTTAAAACTTTATAACGAATTTTGAAAGTTAATTTTGTTTTGTTTAAATAATTTTAATTATTTTATGGGTTTTTTTATCATAAAAAAGGGGGATATTTTTGAGAAAAGTATTGTTTTCAACAATGTGTATTAATGTTATTTAAAGGGGGAGATTATTGACTAAATAATACTCTGTCTCTTTATGATAATTTTGATGCTCACAAATACCCTTAATTATATTCTAATGATTTTACTTAGTATTTTTCAGGAGTTTATTGATTTATTTTACTCTTGAAATAATGAGAATTTATTACTTAGCGCGGAATCTGTTTTACCGCGTTCTGGAAACACTGTTCACATCTTACGTAGATGAATATAGCGCGGAATCTGTTTTAGCGCCTTCTGGAAACACTGTCCACATCTTACGTAGATAAATATAGTGTAGAATCTGTTTTAGCGAGTTCTGGAATCACTGTTCATACCCTACGTTTATAAACGTAGCGTAAGGATGAAAAGCATGTATACTTTTTAAGATAAGAGAACATTATGGTTAAACAACCATACGTTTTCAGCAAAGTATGGAAGAAGAACCTTACGTTAGGAAGGAACCCTACGTTTTGGTTATCAGAAAAGTATGGAAGGAGAACCGTACGTAAATTATAAAGGTTACGTTTATTTCTTAAAAGTATGGTTCATCAACCTTACTTTTGTAAACAACCATACGTTCTTGGAAAAGTATGGATCAAGTTAAAGTATGGATCTTTTACCATACGTTTTAATGTTGAAGAAAAAGTATGGATGATAAACCCTACGTTTTTTATCAACCTTACGTTGTCAACCCTACGTTTGAAGACTGTGTTATTAACCATTCGTTTGGAGTCCATGTCATCAACCTTACGTTTGGAGTCGGAAATTTTGGCAAACGGTATTTATGTACAACGATCAGTAAGCTGATTTCTGGGCGGATTTCAAGCCGTGTTTAAATTCATTTTTAAATTACGACTTTGACTGATTCAAATCTGTTTTATTAATGAATTTAAGATCGAATTAAAAGGATCTTTTTATACCGAGTCTTAAGGGAAGTTACGACTTCTCGGTAAATTCAAAATTTTAAATATCACGAATCAGAAGGCAACTTTTATGGATCTAAATGTGTATGAGATATGCTTTATTATATATGCTCTCTTTGAAACACCAGGTATAAGGGGGTATGATCGATCTATTATTAAAATAGGTGGAAAACAGAGATTGCAACTATTCACGATTGATCTGCTGAAACACCCGGAGCATAAAAGCTCTTTTTGTTCAAGAAGAAGGAACTTGATAGAAGATTCACCTGTTCGCCATCGAATATCTACTGTGGATCTACTGCTGCTGAGGTTGTGAACTATATCTCTATATCTACTACAACTGGATCAACTCAGAACTGCTTCGTCTTGAAGATCAATATTTCTAGAGACTTCGATCCATCTGCTGTCAATTGCATTCTATTGCAATTGTGAAGATCAACTGGAAATTTCTTTCTAAAATTATTTTTTTATTCCTGAGTAACCAGCTTCTCGTTCTAAGCAGTGTAGGTTCGTGTTTGAACCAGAAGGCTTTGTTTTTCCTTGTATTGTTAAGGTGCCAACTACCTGTACTCAGTTGTGAATCGGTCTGTGGAAAAGAGGACCAGATAATGAAAATCACCAAGCTCATGGAATAGAGTGTTGGTGGAGTGGACTAGGGGATTTTTGTTCCCCAGACCACTATACATCTTTGTGTTCTTAATTTTACTTTTTCCGCTGCACGATCAAATCTGATAAAGTATAAAGGATAGAACTCATTCAAGAGAAGAGTAATTGAAAAAAATAGCAAAATACACAATTCACCCCCCCCCCCTCTTGTGTATAATCTGTAGATTCAGATCCAACAGAAATATTTGTGACGGTCTTCATCTCCTTCCTTGTTTGTCCTCTTGGGCCTTGGCAGCTAAACCAAATTATTCTCCAGGGCTGAAATGAAGTAACTAGGAACATGTTCATTTCGGAAAGAGTATGTTTTGCTCTTCAAATCCTCAAATTGTTTCCGACTTTGATATCTTTGATCGTCTTGAAAAAATGACCTTTGTTGTTGGCGCTCAGGAGGTGGAGCCCTTCGAAAAGATGAAGGTTTTGAGGTAGAAGAAGGTAGAGGTGCTTGTTTAAGCATAACTATAGTAGTTTATTCTTTACCCATTATCCTTCCTAGAGCTGATGGAATTACACGAGATTTAGCCTTAGTATGTATAAGAGAATCTTCAATTTGTTGAGCGATTGAAGTAAGGTCTCAAAACCCTCCTGTGTATTTCATAGGGATCAGTGGTGTGCGTAATTCGTCACGAAGATTTGCCACACAGATTGGAAATAGTTCCTCTTGAGGGAGTGCTAAGCTCAAGGAATATGTTAATACCTTCCAGTGAGAAATGAAATCAGAGACTCTTTCATTATCCCTTTGCTTACAGTTTGTAAGATCGAAAACTGTTGTCTTTGGAAAAGTTGAGCTGAATTGAAGAATAAATCGTTGATAGAGATATTCCTATCCGGTAATTGACCATGATTTAAAGCTTGCGTACCAGACAAAGGCTGGTCCTTGCAAGGTTCGCACGAAGTATCTGAGTTTCACTGCTTCTTGCTGCTCCGGATTCCCATCATAGGATCGCAACAAGACATGTAATGCGTCAAATGCTATTCACGGTCGCCTAATCAATTGAAAATAGGGAATACAAGGTTCCCAAAATTTGATGGGGTAGAGATTGAATCTACCCATTCAGGGTAAGCTTTCTTTTTCGGTTGAACCTGTGCATGCTTCCCTTCCATAGTCTCTAACCGAGTTGTTAATAACTCAATGGTAGTTATTAAATTTTTATAAACATCCATTTGAACTTAGACTTGGGCAGGTGCAATGACTGGAGTCTGGACAGGTATGGAAGCTGGTACTACAACTGATGGCAGCACTGCCAATTGTTGTTGCACTTGACCCGTAGGATTAGACCTGTGAGGGTGTACTGATAAAGGAGGATATTCTTGATCCATCTCTGTAGCTGCAACAAACTCCCTTGACTGACTGACTCCAGTACGCTTGGGATGAAGACTACCTTGAAGTAGTTCTGCATTCAACCTCCTCAATTATTTCATTTCTTCCTCCTGTTGAGAAAATCTTTGCTCTAGTGAGAGCGATTGGCCTTCTTCAGAGGAAGGATATGTAACCTGGTTCTTTCCCTTCCCCTTGTTTGATCCCTTTCGGAGAGGGGGAAGTGAGTTATTTAAAAGAACACCCAGATTCTGGGTAAACCATTGATTTCGTGTACGCACACCTTCTTCATTTGTGTATGTGCGTACAACTTCCTGAGCAGAAATGTCTTCATCTGAGTCCCTTGAGTGAGCCTCATCTGGTGGATCAGCAACAATGGCTTTGATGACATTGATTGATGCATAACACATCACATCCCTTCTATCATCATTTCAGTGATATTTTATTCATCCATGAATTTGATGAGACGTTGCCTTTTGTTGATTCAATCCCTCAGGAACATCTTGAAGAACCGTAATTTTGAGAGAATCTCCTGATAATTTGGCTCTTCGTTCCTCTCGAGGCTTCTTACCCAATCAAGAAAAGACCGAATTTCTCTGAGGATGGGATTGATGATTTTAAAAAGTCCCCAGTCCGATGGACTGGGGATGTTCCTGCTGTCTTTTCTCAACTCCTCGAATCCTATTTGTTGATAACGATGGTTGGTTTAAAAGAGTCCCCAGTCTGACGAGCTGGGGTGGCTCTTGACATTCTATGTCTGAGACTTTTTTAAAATCTCTCCTGATCTTGTGGACCTTAGTCAAGAAATTAGCTGGATGAATCAACCTGTATCCACTTTTATCACCTGGTTCAAAAGACCGTTGAATGATTTATGACACTTCTGTCACTTGATGATGTGCTTTCTCCATACAAGTGGCATGTTCAATATTCTCATTTTCTTGATGCAGGAGTAATTCAACAACTTGTTTTCTGTATTATTGATTTTTAGAGGAACTAGTTGAGGTTTGTTCTTGGGCAAGCTTTTGATTACAAACAAATCCTATTGACTGTGGCCGGCCATGGGCAATAACATTGCATGAGACCATTTTCGGCGGGTTTTGTTGACTGTAGAGCACCGTGAAATGTAGTTATCCATGAACACCCCATCCACTAACATGAATACCAGATAGGTCAATGGCAATTAACTGGCGCAATCTTCTTAGTGCGCCAAGGCATGAACTCTGAAGCGCTCTCTGCTACTTTTCAGCCTTCGGATATCGAGAGACTGATAGAGATGCCAAATCAATCTGACATTGTAACCCTTCTATTATCTTAAGATGATTTTCATATTCATCATAAGATAATACTTTCCTTTCCAACTGACAAAGAGTTTTTCATATGTTGAGACGAATATCATGAATCTCATCTTCCGTTAACATCTCTGAAATGTCATAATGAGAGTCATCCAGAGGCCAAAACATAACTGGCACTTCACCTTTCTCCAGTTTTTTCTCATGTTCAGTATTTCCTCTTTATCATTCAATGAAGATTATTTTACCTGATTTGACCAGAGTTGGTGCTTCCTTGTTGCTTCATCGGATTCAACAAGATTGGTAGAGAAATCACTGATCAAACTAGAAGATGCATGACTTAGGGGTGGTTCAGAGAATGACCTACACCCTAGGATACCTTCCGATTGAGAAATTATTTCACCTGCTGGTGATGAAGCATCAGACATGACTGGTTTCACATTTGCAAGTTCCTCAAGATAAGAGGGCTTTCTCAGCACTACATTGTCCACTGGAGCATTTTCCGGGCAATGTGCATCACTACTGCGAAGAGGACTTTCGCAGTGAAATTCATCATCATGGGGAGGACCACCATGGTGGATTACAGCAAAAGATGAGATCTTGTGCTCCTTGTTCTTCTGACAACGCAGAGGGTTCCTGTGGATCTCATCTGAAGATGAAACTTTGAGATCGACCGAATTTTCATGAAGAAATCCTTCATGAGGAAGTGTCTGTTGAAGACCTTCGGAATTACTGTTCCCACTATTGGGAAATGAGGGGGTATAATCTTGAATTCCAACAGATAACTGTCTGAGGGCTTCAAGAACTCCAGCATCAAGCAAAGCCTTGTTACAGATTGACTCTTGATCTCCTGACTGTGTTGGGTGGGTCTTCTTCTTAGACGCCTTCTTACTCGCCTTGGAAACCACTTGTTGACGAAAGTGGCTGCTCTGAGCAGGTGTATGTGCCAGATCAGGAGAGATGGCCAGGTTAGGCTGACGATCTCCACTCAAATCAGGTGTATGTGCCTGACTTGGTTGTCCGTATGATATGGGGGAGTATGACCCACAACCCTCTGGGATTGGAACATATGTGTGTGTCTGTTTTGGAGTGAACTGTTGATGTGTCACTCCACTGGTAGAGATAGATTTATGTGTCTTTCTCTGAGATGTTTTTGAAGCTGTTATAATATCCTGGAAAGCATCCAGAATATGAGTAGGGATTTGCTTCTGCTCTTTCACCATTGATAAAATATGTTTGGTGACTTCAGCTACCGGAACGGGGATATACTTCCATTCCGTGCTTGGAGTAGGTGTATGTGCATGCTCCTTTCCTCCTTTTCCTATCAGTGAATCCTGACAGTACTCAAGTGTGGGGGCAGAGAGTTGAGTCTGCCACCTGTTTCTCGCCGGATCTTTCCGATTGACTTCTCTGTGTGCTACTAAGTGATACTGTTGTTAGGATTGATTAATACTAGCAGTTGTATGTGCCTGCTGATTGCACTTCACCAAACGTCGTTTACAAGCTCCATCATATGTAGTCAGACGAGTCTGCTAACTAGCTAATGATGTATAAATAGGTGTATGTTCCTGCCTATAGTACTCCACCAGAATTTCCTGGCGGGATTGATGTGATGATGTCAGATGAGTCTGCTAGACATCGGAATTAAAACGGGAAGGTGTATGTGCCTGCTCGTTGATTTCCACTATGTTAGGATGGTGGATTTCTCCGGAGATGGCAGATATGAGAACCTGCTCACTGTTGACCGGATTCTGCCTCTAGCGGTTCGCCTTGCCTACTCGGGTTCGAGGAACCTAAGCCGAACGCCTGGAGTCGGTACCCTCATCATGTTGAGGGCGTACTTCCACACGAGTCTGGCGGTGATTGTTGATAGGAGCCCTCAGTAAGGACTCCTACTTCTTTGAATTAAGGCACTGAGGGACATGCTCATTCACATCCCCAGAATGTGGGAGTTAATGGTGATTGTGTTCTGGGGATAACGACCCGAAACGGTTGGAGACGGTAGTTAGCATCGCCTGCTTCTTGATCGCTTGTCGTCGCTATCCGGACGACCAGGGTAAATTGTTCACTTGGAGGGCTTGTCGAGCAGCCTCCAAAGTTGGAATGGTACCGTGTTGACGATACTCCTTAACCAGCGCATTTGATACCTAGCGTTGAAGATGCTGAGTAGGTGATGTCATCCTCAGAGCGGATGATGATCCAGCAGGAGTAGCAGTAGTGGTATTTGCAGCAGCGGTATTCATAGCAGTGGTATTCATAGGTTTGAACTTGAGAGCAACCATTTCATAGAATGTAGAAAATCTTAAAAAAGAGTGCATGTTTGATGTAACAGATGTAATCAAGATAAATTCAACTACTACATCTTTTGGATGAGTACATATGTCAATGATTGTTTTGTTGGCCCTCTCATTGAGTTTTAAATAGGGGCCAAACAAATAAGAAAAACATTATTTTAACTTGGTTAAGGATTCACGTCGGGTTCACCATTTTTTGTTTCCCTCTGGAATCGGGGATGACCTCGTTGATTGAAGGTTCAAACATTCCAATCGGTTTCTAACAGGTTTGTTCGTAGAACCAGAAACATTCAATGATTCCATATCCATTTGGACCTACTTTCCAAAGGTAGGTGCTCATTAGTTGTGAACTGATGAGGTTTAGGAATTTTCATTGGTTGAGAGGATGGGAGTTCGGACTCATCACACCTTTTTGAGGGGAATTATTGTCTACTCCAGGACTCTCTTTATAGATTTAAGTTATGTTCATGAATCCATATTACATTACCAAGTATAAAATGAGATTTCCTTCAGTCTGACAATCAATGATTTATATGTAAGAAATTCATAGAATCTTTTATATGTATTTGAGGTTCTTCATTGATGAAGAATCATCCGTATTTGTTATAGATTCTTAGTTAATGGTATCCTTAAAATAAATAAAACTCTCTGGGTCATTATGATGACCATACTGGTTTTAAAGCCACTCAGTGGGGCACTTGAAGTTTATTGTCATTTAGGAGGACATGGATTATTCCAGAATTGGGATCGTACCCGTTGATGGGCTACCTACGTATCCTTTTTTTAAGGAATTAGAACCCACATAGTTCGAATAAGGGAGTATGATGCTTATGCATGATTGATGGCTCAAAGAAAGAATTCATGATTACTTTTACACTCTAAGGTCACGTGATTCATTCTCGGTGTGAGTAACAAGAGGTATTGGTGAAACCAGACAATTGTGCCATGAAGGATGCAATGATTTGGGGCTTATGTATGTATTAATTCCCAAAATAGATAAGGATTAAGATTTACTTCAGGGAAGAAATCCAGGATCAGGGTCCATAAAGGTATATGTACTTTATGGAGATTTGGATACTCTAATCTTGGGACTTAATCCTAAGGAATATGCCCAAGTTAGGAGGGGACTTATGATTGGGTTTTATTCCTGAGAAGGAATCCCAGATCAAAAGTAGATTAGAACTGGTTAAGAGAAATTAATACTGGGGATTACTTCTGAAAAGGAGGCCCAGATTTGTGAATTATGACTGGGGATTATTCCTGAAAATGAGGTCCAGGTTAAGGATTCTCTCATCTTAAAGGATGAGGTTAAATAAATGAAATCTCAATCTTTAGTGACATAAATATCTACAAATCACTAGATTTTTGAGAGATGTTCCACGGAGTTCCTTTCATATAAGGAAGCCAAATCAAGAAATCATGCCATAAATGGCTTTGAAGAGTGTATTGAAGACTGAATCATGAATAGGAGAAGTGGAATGCCATAAGAGGGGTCAAGTGGGCAGGAAAGGCAACCAAAAAGGTAAGGGTGTGCAAGTCCTGGTGGGCGCGCAGGTACTGCGTGGGCACGCAAGTCCTGGCCGCACAGGTATACCTGCGCGGCACATGGGTACTTGCGCAATTTTCAGTCCTTGAGTAATACTTGGGCGAGACTTGGCTCAAACCCTTATTATTATCCCTAGAGTCTTTCCAGAAGATGGCACGCAAGTTCTGATGAAGAAGTAGGGCGGCGTGCAAGTGTGTTCATTTCCCTTAAGGGTAAAACACTAAGGCGCGCAAGTGTTAGTGAATTCAAACACTTCGACCTTACTCCTCCTATTTAGACCTTCTATTCCTGGTAAATAATTACCTTAGAAGAGTTCGGAAGAACTGAATAAGAGACTTGGGCGTTCAGAGCTCTATCTGTGAATTCTGGAAAAATTCCTCTCGAAATGGGGGGCCCACAGGGTCTATTTATAGGCTGGAGAAGACCCCGGGTGGTTATCCTTTAGGGTGTGCAAGTCACTTGCGCGACCAATAGTTGGCGAGCAAGTATACTTGCGTGATAGTGATGGAACTTGTGCGACCCTTGTGTATTTGAAGCCTTGTTCATGCCTTTGTCAATTTTTGATGTTTTCTTCAAAGGATGAATCAATTTGTGCTAAGTCATTTCCCTTTCCATTCGTTTAGACACTGTGATGAAAATGAGCATCAACAGCATCACACATCCATAATGAATAACAATACAAAAGATAGAAATAAAATAAATGGCATGATCATGAGATTTACTATTGCTTAGTTTATATAGAGGTTGATAAACTAACAATTTCCTAGGGGAGAAACACCTAAACTAGTTAAGGTTCTTGTTTGCATCTTTCCACATGTCTACCTTTGTATCGGCTTTGATTGGTTTCTCCTTGACTCCTAACATGAACCACCTCCACTAGTTTGGGATCTCCATCCATTACATATGATTTTAACTCACACGCAAGTGAGGGGTAAAAGGGGGTTTACATAAAAGAAACCATGGTCATACAAGACCTACATATTAATGAGAATAAGGCAGACACACCAATAATTTTTAATTTAATAAATAAATTAAAAGGGAACCAATCATATACAAAATTCTAGTATAACTCATGATCATCCACATACATGCAATGAATTTTTCATTTAATAAAACTATCATTAAATTTTTTAATTGTTATTATTAAGATAAATGATGCTCGAATTGGTTAATAATTATCTATAATTAGTCAATCTTTTTTATCTTACTCTTTTTCTGAATTTCATTGAGATTCTCATCCATAACCTTTTACATAACTTGTACCTTGTAGGAAACCCGGTGAATACCCATCCAAAACTACCCAGCATGTATTTATACCAGCATACACTTTATTCTTGTGACATGAAGCATGCACGCAGAATGATAATTGTAAAACAACTCATGCATGATGTGAAGATTTTTGAAGATTATGTGGATGTCAATCAAATATATATATATATATATATATATATCAAAAATCTATCACATGTTGTGTCCCAGATTTACACCCACATAAAGTTACATGTCTCAAGGGTTACATAATATAATAATAAATTTTTAAATCTGCATAATCTAGAAACAGTACATAGCATGTAGATCCGACTACATGGCATGTACCCTCCCCACCGTCCATCCGAAGTACACTCTAGGGGAAATGGAGTGTCAGGTTTACTTTGGAAAATCGATGGAGTACATGGTGTGTCAAGTGGACCATACACTGTGTAGACTCTGCATTACATAGTCACCAGTTGGGCAAGCCGTGTATAGGATACATGACTTGACCCTGACCCAAAGAGACTACACATCGTGTCTAGTGGGCCACACAGCATGTAGTCCGGAAAACTGTTCACCAATCTATCCTAGCCAACACATTGTGTAAAAATTAACTACACGACGTGTCATTAATGCACACAGATAGAGTAATTTTTGAATTACTCTTAATGAATTGTAAATAAATACATGGTGTGTAGATCCGACTATACGGTGTGTGCTATGGTGTTATCTAGATAGAACCATCCTCACCTCCTAATGAGATCCTCAATTTAATTTTAATCATAAAATTATTCATTTATATTAGATCTCCTAGAAACGATAAGAGAGGAAAATATCTGGAAATTCAGATTATAAGAATGATTAAACATGAATTGACAAACTAAATTATTAAAATGTAAATCATCAAAGAATTAGTTAAATAATTATAAACAAAAATATGACCCGCTATGATACCATTTGTAGGTTCTGGGAATATTGGAAGAATAGGATGGGCATGTACCCAACTTTGAAAATTACCAAAATCAATGATTAATCTGGGATTAATAAGTCAAAAAACTATAGTATCTACAAAATAAAATCAAAGATTAAAGACAAAGGAGAGAACTCAAAACTAAGAATAAAATATCAAAATATTTCTTTTATAATTAATTTAATTAAATTATAAAATTACCTCCCAGGTGATTATTTCTTCATTGATGCATCCGACTATAAGTCTGAGGTTAGACTTTTGATGTGATATAGAATCCAAGGATTGGAATCCTCTAGCCGTGATCCACACGTGCTCCATGTATTTCCAGATGTTACTGAAGTAGTTTTTGGGTGCTAACGTGGAAAATCCATGCACTTGAGATGCCTGCCTTTGATCGCCCTGAGAATCGCTTCCAAAGCATTCTCCCTAATTCAGTGGGGGGGGGATCTCTCTCATTATTGAAAGTGTTATTATAAAGGGAAGAGTTCTCTAGGATCAAAATCTTTTCTCCAAGGATGTTGTGCACACAACGATTGGTTAGCCGATGAATGACCCTTTGGATTATATAGAGAATAATAACATAACCATGAATTTAATTCACTAGGTAGTAATAAATAATTATCACATGTTTCACTACTTAATTTATTATTCCATGTGAAAACACCGTGTCAAATAATAAGATAAATGCTATAATTTCTATAACATGTTCTTAAAAATTTTAATTCACTAGGTAATAATAAATAATTAGCATAGGAGTTGTTACATAATTTATTATTCCATGTGAAAAACGCAAGTAAAATAATAATAACAATGTAATTATTTCCAAGACATGTGATTAACTTGCATGTTATATTTAAATATTACTTAACTAAATTATATTTAATATTATTTCTCACCAGACCCATAACTTGGTCTGCCAATCCTCTTCAATATTTACTGAGCCTTTAATAATGACTATTTATTTATTAAATAAATATAACTACATTATTTTCTGATAAATAAATACTTCATACACAGTATATTATCTCTAATAACTAGCAATTAAATAAATGTGATCATGCATACTTGAATAATTATTAAGCCACAATCGGGAATAATATTTATTCAACTTGTTAAATAAATAAATTATTTAACTGAGATACTGGTTACACATAGTGTGTGACCCTCTAGGACTCTTTCTCGTTGGCATTAGGTGGGCTTTCCTAAAGTCCAAGATTACTGTCTATCAATTGGTCAATCCACCCAAGAGAAATATGTTGATGTCTCAATGACATGTCACCTCATACGAATGCTTACCCTGTAATATAATCCATTTGTCCCGATATCTCCAATCAATCGGGTTTCATTTAAGTGAAACTCATTCATAGAAATGTATTTATATTAATCCATGAATCCTATATATATAAAATGAACTACATCGTTCATAGAAATGGTACTTTGTACGTACGTATGAACGATGCTTCAACTTTCTCAATGGATAGAATGTAAGAAAGAAAAATAACTTATTAACATTACAGAATCATTATGATTTAATATATATAATATATAATATTTATATATATGTATCATATATATTCATTAACTATATCCTTATTACCATCCCTTTAAAGTGTTAGTGAAAAACAAATCACATCATTTCTCGAGGTGGTAGTCTACCGTACAGACGAACAAGGTTCTCATATACTATATGGAATGAAAAGTAAAATGAATGTGTTATTTAATGAATCCATAGTTATAATTATGTTACAAATATCATATATATACTTTGTATCTATAATCATACCCATATATTAGGTGGTAATGTAAAAATTAATGACATCGATTCGTGAGGTGGTGGCTCATCATACACACAGACGATGATTTTGTAACCCATTTGATGGAATTTGAGGTGATATTAAATCATTCCATTAAAGAAAATCTTATTTTATGTATGATATTTATGTTATTATATAATAATGTTTTAAAAATAATTGAAGGAGTTTTTTTATGAAATAAACCAAAAATTCTCATGGAATAACATTACCTATTCTTCAAGTACCCTACTTAGGTTTTCAACAAACCCTTCATAGGGTAAATTTAAGTCCAAAATAAGGATTATAAGATGATATCAGGGAATTTTTAAGTTAATTTTTATGTTTTTGTAGAACCTTTTTTCAAAATATGTGTGAATATGTGAGGGGAGGGAGTTCCCTTTTATAATTGAGGAGAGGTGGTATTTTTGTAGATACTCCAATCTATTCACTATTGAGAGGTCAATGTTACCAAATGTTCCTCCAAAATAGGACAATAATGTAGTGGAGGAATAATTTTTTATGTAAAATACTATACCATACAAAATAAACACATTTTTTATCATGTGATTTCTTAATATTTTTGTTATTAAATTTTTCCCTTCTAGTTGTTTTTTAGCATGATAACTTGTATCTTTCTTAACAATGTAAATTATCCTTTATGAAAGAAAATAAAAATTATATTTAATAAATAATTAAGACCTAGTGATTCTCAATATTAAAACCAATTTATTAAATAAAAATCCTATGTGTGTGTAAAACTAATTTTAACCCAGGCGCATATGATGTGAAAAACCCCGTTTTAACCTCAATCAGGATAAGTAATTTTTAATTTATTTTAATAATAATTTTGTCCAAAAAATTATGTTTTATTTATTAGATGATATAAATTATTATTATTCCAAATATGGAATAATACTTTACAAATTAAATTCATAAAAGTGGAAAAATATAATTTTTAACTTAATCCCTCGGACACAATGAGAAAGAATGTTTTTAAAGAGAAAATGTTCAAACATCATCAAAGTTTTTAAATCAAAATTGAGCGTGAAATTGATTAAAATGACCTAAATTTGATTAATTTATATATAAGTGAACTAATTTTACTTTAAAACCAGATTAAAATATAATTAAACTTTATAAATAAATTAAAAAAAGGTGGTTTTCAATTAAAATTTAGTATTTCTCATTATTCATTAAAAAATAAAATTTTTCAAAAAAATCAGAAAAATCCACCCTATGATAATTTAAACATTATAATTTCAGAAATTATGTTTATTATACCAAATTAATTTTATAAAATTTTCATAAATTAATTTTATTATTTTGTACAAAAGATATACAATCATTTTTGGAGAAAATAGTGTTTTTTAAAACATATAAAGACTATACTAAAAATTATATATTTTATTATCAATATGTTTTGTTTATATAAAATAATTATAATTGAAATTAAAAAATATTTATTACTATTATTATTTCTATGTTTAACTGTTAGGTTATAATGGTCACATTTAAATTAATACATTAATAATATGTCATGGCTTTTTCAAAACTTAATGTTGTGTATAAAACAAGCCAACCTTGTGTTTAATGTAGCGAAACCTTAACTTGGTGTTGCATGTAATTTAAGATATAAAATAATATTAATTTATTAAAAAACATTAAAACATGGCGTGTTACATTTTCACCCATAAATGGAATTGTACCCTCGAAATTCATCACACTAATATAGAAAAATGGGGATAACTATTCCACATTAGGTCCTTAGGTTCCCAAATAGCATTCTTAATCTGGGTTTTCACCCAAAAACACTCACTAAGATAGAGTTATTGTTTCATAAAACATTATCTATATGATCTATAATCCCTACTATTTTTCCCTCATAAGAAATATCATGCTCTAGTGGAACGACCTCTGAGTTCAGTTTATGTGGTGGATTAGGTGCATACTTCTTCAAGAGTGATACATGGAACACTTTATAAACCTAAGAGATATTTGTTGAAATCTACAAATGATTGGATATTATCCCAACACAATCAAGTATTTAAAACGTACCAATGTACCTTGGTATTAGTTTCTCCCTTCTTTCTTACATGGAGAAATTCATAGAAATACTTTCTCACTAAAATCAAAATCCAGATCACATCAATGATTATCAATATAAAATTTATATCAAAATTGTTTTTCCCTTGAATTTTTTTTAATGGATCTAAAATTTTCTGAAAACACACTAACTTTCTCAGCTCCCAATGACTTTCTTTCTAAAAATTCATTCCAGTACATTTTATTTATAAACTTATATATATAAAGGGATTCATAATTTTCCATATGAATGATCGAGTGGAATCTATTATTTTAATAAATCTTAAATTGGGGAAGTGTTGATCTCAACAACCTTTTAAATCCATTTAACAACATCTCAACCTATTTTTCAAGGGTTTGAATTGTTCTCGCAATGATGAAACTAAACTCTATATCGAGATCATGCTGAAAAACATTTTATAACATCAATTGAAAATCTGTATCCCAATCAGATACTATAACACCCCCCCAAGAACTTACGGTATGTATCTTCTTAAAAAAATTCAATCTATTTGATATCTTGAATTTCACACAACACTAATCTTAAATGAACTGTGATATACTATTAAATATTATTATGACTATTGGAATAGTAATGTAATTGTTATGAATATAAAGGTATAAATTAGAAAAATAAATTCACCTATGAAAGTATAAATAAAATTTTGGTATATCATAAATTAAAATATGATATATTTATATCATTGAATAAGTAAATAAATGTTTTAAAAATGATAAATTAAGTGTTGGTGTTTTTTGAGAAACATAAATCTTTATTTGTAATTTTATAATTAATACAATAATTCAAAAGAAAATTAATTTCCAAAAAATAGATTAATGAATTAATATTTTGTTTTATTATAATTATAAGATAATTTTGTGAGAAAATAATTAATTTCTCAAAGTGTGTTAAAATCAGTTATAATATTAAAATCTGTATTTTATTAATAAATGATGATTTTCATTAAAAAATAAATTTTGTTTGTTTAGACAATTATTTTGATAAAATGTGTCCATTTGTGAAATTTATACCCCAAAAAAGGGTTAGGGTGATGTTTTTTGGATATTTCTAAAATAGTATAATATTTAGTGAATAGTGAAATACATCAATTTACTATATTTAAAATTTTAAGTAAATAAATGAATTATTGAGTCATGGTTGGTGTATGGATGATTTAAGTAAAATTATCTCAAACTCACATGCTATATTTACTATAAATAGTAACAATAATCCTCAAAATTGATATTATTGATCCAAAATTATAAACAAATGAATAAAATAATAAAAAACAATCCTCTCATCTCACTATAAATGCCACCCCTTCTCCTCACACCTCATAATTCTTGAAAATTGTTTAAATTATACCCAATTCCATTCTCAAGCCTCTTCCTCATGTACAAGACATATTTTTCTTTCCAAAACACTAAATCCATGTGTCTAAAGGAGGTTCCCAAGGAGATGATATTCAATGGGTAAAATCCTTCTTCTTTCTCTTTTAATTTCTTTTATTTTCTTATCCTATCCTAACCTACCCTATTCAAAGTGGAATAGTAACTCCATTATCATATATATACAATAATATTATTTTGATAATGGAATATCCATCATAAAATATTTTCTCTTCTCCTTTTATTTTTTTAAATGAAAACATCATCAGTGACGTGTCGATTCACCACATTCGTGGAGAACGATTATTCATTTTCCATTACCTCCTTTAAGGTGGGTCATAAAACCATTATTATTATTAACTAGGATTTTAATATAAATATTATATGTTCTATAATGTTCTATAACCAACATATGAACATAATATTATATAAAATAATGCAATTTTCTGGTGGTCGTAAAAACCACCAAAATAAATTAAAACATTTTCATCAATGTTTTATCTAAAGATTCATCCTTATACTATATAAACAAATATTATATAAGACCATTTAAAATTTTGGATGTTCATTAATTCTAAATAATTTTAATTCTTTAGAGTTTATTCAATATGAAGATAACTCCCATAATTATAAATAGGGGAATCAATTATAAAACCACAAAACAAACACTCCCAGAACAACAAAATTGGACATTATAACTCAAAGGATTGATTGAAAATGAACTTAAAAATTAGTATACGGAAAATATATTTTTAATAGGTTCTAAATTAAGAAATTAATGAATATAATTTTATTATACAGTACATTATGTACAATTATATAATTATTTTAGACATATGGTACGGTTTTCGCATCTTACTTTTACTTCTTTGAGATATATTTTTTATTTATCCTTTATATATTGTGTGTGTTTTAAATAGTTCCATTTGATATATCATATCATTAATTATATTATATTCATGGTATTAAATGTTTCATTTGATAAATATTACTTTCATGGGGAATACAGAACGACTGGTTACAAATTTATAAGTGATTACATAACTCAATTTTCATTCATTGAGTTAAACTTCTATTTCATTGATTATGTCATGTTAAGGTTATTGGTAAAATTACTTTTTGATTTTATTATATTGTACTTCCACTTTTTATGTATATTTATAGTGAATATGCATAATATATTCATTTTACTAATGATATTATCTTTGTAAGGGATTTCATCTCAAATTTCTTTCATTGAAGTATATTTCAGACATTATGAACCTATTTTCTTTTATATGGTGTATTATACTACCTATTTTATTTATTATCATCACTTATTAAAGATATAATTAAATATACATATTTCTCGTGTCATCGGAATGATTTTTTTTCTAAGCCATATGCTAATTTTTCATATGGTGTTTACCTTTAATGTTATTAGATTAAATAGGGAAATAGTGTTAAATTAGTATCTTTTACTCAATATAGATAATTGTTGTTAAATCATATTGATTCATGGATTAAATAAATAATTTAGATATATGAGGAATGTTTTGGACATGCAGACATAGGTGGAGCCTGTTATAGATATCCCCTCGATGCATCGATGAGTCGCATGAAAAAAAACAGTTGATGACAAACCCATCACGTTTGTTTCCAAGTATAATTTAACGATTTTATACCCACAAAATTAAACCTTCTTATGGAAGGTATTGATAGTAGTGTATCATATTCTAGATACATGATTATGAATAATTAAGAATTTACTTCATTCAATATTCATTTATAATTATCCATTACATTATCACTATGAAATAATATATGGATGAATTTTCATTCTCAGGTTATTGATTAATTGGAATGTTTTTTTGTTATTTACCTTTCACTATTGATTATTACTTACTGATTATGTATCACTTATTATTGATTTATTTTTCTACTGTATGTAACTCATATTGAGCATTTGATCTCACCCATTTATTTTTTTTCCTTCATTAGGTTATGAGGATGAAATCATTAAATAAGTGTCAAAGCATCAGTTTATTTTCCTTTTTATGTTCTTTGTTTAATTAAAAATGTAATTAGAGAACTTTGTATGCATATAATTATTCAATACTACTAAAATGATTGATCCTTAGTTTTGTGATCTCTTTTATTCATTCCATTATAATAAAATATCCACCGATTTTAGGTTACTAGGGATGGGTTTGTTACAATTGGTATCAGGGAAGGTATAGAAGAAACCTTGGGAACTGAATGTTAAGTAAAATTGAGAATTATAACAACTAATTATAATGAATTGTTTCTCGATACTCATAATGATTATGAGGTAACTTAGTATGTTCCATTATTTATTAAAGGAACCTAAAAGAAGAAAGGGAATAAATACATGTGGACAATATTGTGTTTACCCCACTGAGCAAGTTAACACAGTTAGTGTTGGAGTTGAGTAGATAAAGACCATATTAAGATGACTTACTAAAGTAAGGATGAATTTAGAAAATACACCTATGCCTTATCATTTCATGGGGTAGAATCCACAATATTTTAATGGGAATACTAATCTAGTATAGCTGAGAAATGGATCAAGTCCAATGAAAAGATATTTTTGGCATTTGGATGTGATGAAAGGGAAATGGTAATACTAGCGGTATATTTTCTCAAGGGAGAAGCTGATCAATGTTGGTCATTGATAAAGAATACTAGGGAGGATGGTGAAATAGAAAACATGGAATGGAAAGATTTTAGAAAAACATTCTTTGATAAATATTTCCATCATGAGAAATAAACTGGAATTAAGAGAAAATTACATAACTTAAAGCATCAAAGAAGAATAGGATAACAATACAATTCCCATAATATGAAAATTATGGAAATAATCATCCAAGTAAATTCTAGAAAGGAAATTGAGTTTTTATAAGTTTGTAGAAATGGGTCATTGATCTATTGAATGCAAGAAGAAAAAACAAATCATTGATTTTCAATGCTTCACCTATAATGAAATGGGGAATAATTCAAATCAATGTCACAATCACCAGGGGAATCTACCACAGAAGAGGCCAAGGGGATATGGCCAATCATATATGATCACCATAGATAAATTATAAGTACCCAATGATATAGTGGAAGGTATATTAGTCATGTATTCAAATTTATCCAGTGATTTATTTTATTCTATATCAGCGCACTCTTTTATACCTTCCTAGTGTTACAAGAAAATTAAACATTTCCATTTTCATTTAATATTGAATTTTTTTAGTAAAAATTCAAAAGAGAAGTCTCATTGTAACAAAAATTTGTTTATTAATCCCTATTATGACACATAAATGGGATTTATTTTCTGACCTTGTCATCATATTGGTGGATGATTTTGATAGAACCATTGGTATGGAATGGCATTCAAAATATGATGCAAAAATTTATTACAAGAAGAAGGAAATTATGATTGGTGAGGAAGATATAGAATTCCTTATCTTTATAGATGAAAATTCATCATCTAATTCTCATCTAGATCCACCATATATATCTCTACTAAATGAAATTATTATAGAGGAAGAGAAAACAACATATATTAATGAAGAAAGTAATCTTCAAATTGAGGATATACCAATTGTATAGGAATAAATCTATTTATTTATTGAGGAATTACCAGTACACCCCCCAGATCATGAAATAGAGTTTAACATTGATTTAATCCCTAATTCAAGATCTATATCATGTAATCCTTAAATAATGGACACTGTGAGATTAGTGAAGCTGAAGAAACAACTAGAGGAGTTGAGTAATAAAAGATTTATTCACCCAATTTTTTCTATAAGGGGAGCCCATGTTATATTTTTTAAGAAGAAATATGGATCCATGAGTTTGTGCTTTGACTATAGATAAATCAATGCTATTAAAATAATGAAAAAGTATCTTCTTCCCTGCATTGATTATTTATTTTATTAAATTCGTGGATCTTAATAGTTTTCAAATATTGAACTTTGTTCTGGGTATCATAATTTGTGAGTAAAGAAGAAAAATGTTACAAATAAATTTTTTTGGATGAGTTGTGGACTTTATTTGTTTACAGTAATTCCTTTTAGATTGATTAATTCACTCTTTGTTTTCATGGATCTAATGAATAGAGTGTTCTAGGAATATCTTGATGAATTTTTTTAGTATTCATTGATGATATTATAGTATGTTCAAAAATATATCAAGACCCAGAGAATCACTTTCAGATCATTCTTGAGACTCTCATAAGGAATGAATTATATGGTTAATTTAGAAAGTTTGAATTATGGATTCATGAAATTTGTTTTCTTGGCCATGTTGTCTCTATGGATGGAATATTAGTTGATCATGTAAAGATAAAGGAAATACAAGAATTGCCTATCCAAATGAACATAAATTAGGTACGAAGATTCATCGGTTTAGCAAGTTGCTATTGGTGGTTCTTTTATAATTTTTCCTGATTGGATAACCCATTAAGAAGATCACGGATAAAGAGGTTAACTTCATATAGACAAAATAATGTGAAAAATGTTTTGAATAATTAAAGATAATTTTAGTCAATGATTCAATTTTGACTCTAAAATCAAGAAAGGATGGATTTGTAATAAACAATAAAGCATCGAAGAAAGTAATGGGTTGTTTACTTATATTAAATGATAAATTTATCTCATTTTCATCAATTAAGTTGAATATTTGTGAAAAAAAATTATCAAACTCTTGAAATTGAGTTAGGATACATAATCTTTTCGTTGAAGATATAGTTAAAATATCCCAATTTTGAAATATGTGAGACATATAAGGATCACAAGATTATGAAATAGATATTAAAACATAAAGAACACAACAAGAGGAATACACGATGGATTGAGTTATTCAAATATTATGATTTCTCAATATCCTACCACCTATGAAAAGAGAACGAGGTATAAAATTCAATAATCAAGAAAGATCATACACTTATAACCACATAAGGATTGAGAAAGATCATATACTCATGGATTTAGAAAAGATAGATAAGATAATTGTTAAGGAAAATGAAATATCACACATTTTTCAAATGATTGTGAAACTATCGTTATTATAAAAGTGAAAAATCTCTCAATATAATGGTAAGAATTTTCAAAAGAATATTAAAGTCATTAAGGATGGAAAATTGGCAGACTTCATGTATGAGTATGACATTCTAAAATTTGGAAAGTGTTTATGTGTTCCATGAATACCAAGGGAACTATTGGATGATGATTATAAATAAAATTTATTTATAAATCGTAGTAGTACCAAGATGTATAGAGATGTAAATGAACATTTTTAGGTGCATAAACTGAAGGGAAAAATTACTGACTATGTGTCAAGATGTCTAGTTTTTTAATAAGTGAAGGTTGTGAGATATCATCCTAGAGGATTCATACAACCTCTACCTATTCCTATATGAAAGTGGGATGACATTCCTATAGACTTCATCACTATATTTCCAAATATCTTGAGAAATAATGATATGATATGGTTTATTGTTGATCTAGTTAAAAAATCAACACACATTCTTGATATAAGAAAATATTTACCACTTGAGAACCTAAAAAGACTCTATATTAATGAATATTTAAGATTTAATAGTGCACCTATATCAATTTTTTATGATTGAGATCCATGTTTTACATAAAAATTATTGATGACTATTTAGAAGGCTTTGGATACTAAGCTTCATTTGCATACTTATTATCACCCTCAAACTGATGAAATTCCAGAAAGGATTATTCAAACATTGGAATACATTTTGAGATCATGCTCACTTGATTTTCAAGGTATGCAGGATCAATATTTAACTTTTTTTGAGTTTTCCTAAAATAATATATCCCATTATAGTATTTAAATGATTCCATATGAAGAATTATATGTAAATATATGTCATACTCCAATTTTTTGGGATGCAGTTGGTGAGTGGAAACTTATAGACATCAAAATTCTTGAAAAAAATAAAAAAGTTAAATATTATTAAGAACCATAACAAAGAATATCAAAGTAGGAAAAATATTTATGCTGAAAACTGGAGAAAAGATTTGGGATTTAAAGTGGGAGATCATGTATTTCTGAAAGTATATACATGGAAGTGTATCATAATTTTGGGTAAGAAAGGGAAACTAAGCCCCATATACATTAAACCATTTAAAATTTTCAAAATAATTGGAGTTGTATCTTACCAATTAACAATGCCACAGTGTCTCTCTAGATATCATGATGTGTTCCACATATCATTGTTAAAGAAGTACATGATAGACCCAACTCATGTACTCGCCTTTGAATAAATAGATATCAAACATGATTTGTCATACTATCAATATCCTAAAACGATTCTTGACACTATAGAGAATTAATTGTGAAACCAGATGACTCGACCTGTTAAATTTATTTGAGAAATAATAAAATGTAATAAGAAACGTGGGAACCTGAGGATGTTATGAAGAAGAAACACATTTATATGATTAAAATAAAATATTCATGAAACTTTTTGAGGAATAAATTTTCTAATGAGGGAATAATATAACACCCCCAAGGTTTTACAGTATGGATATTCTTAAATAAAATTAATTTATTCGATAGCTTACATTTCACACAAAACCATTCTTAAACGAACTATGTTATACTATTAAATATTAACGTGATCGTTGGAATAGTAATTTGACCATTAGGAGTAGTAATGTGACCATTAGAATAATAAACTCACCTATAGAAGTATAAATAAAATTTAGGTATCTCACAAATTAAAATATGATATCATGATATCTTGGAATAATTAAATAAATGTTTTAAAAATGATAAATTAAGGGTTGGTATATTTTAAGAAAAGTAAATATTTATTTAAAATATTATTATTAATATAATTATTTAAAAGAAATTTTTTATTCATAAAATATATTCATTAATTAATATTTTGTTTAATTATAATTATAATGTAATTTTATGTGACCATAATTTATTTTTCAAAGTGTCGTCAAATCAGTTATAATATTAAAATCGATATTTTTTTAATAAATGATGATTTAAATTAGAATTTAAATTAATTATTTTTAGAAAATTATTTTTCATAAAATGAATTCAATTATTGAAATATATATTTTTTTCAATGTTTAGGGTTAAATTTTTGTATTTTTGTAATATATTTGAATTTTTGGTGAATAGTGAAATATGGTAATTTATGGTATATAAAATTATAAGTAAATAATAGGATTATTGAGTCATGGAAGGTGTATGGAAGATTTAATAACCATTACCTAAGACCCACATTCTCTATTTACTATAATGAGTCAAAATTATCATCATTATTGATAATCTTGTTCCAAAATTATAAACAAATGAATAAAATAATAAAAAATACCCCTCTCCTCTCCCTATAAATATCATCCCCCACCACCACTAATCACCACACATTATAAGCCTTTAAGTTTTTATAAATTCTAAAAAATTCCATTAATAATCCTCTTATCCATGTCCAAGACCTCATGGTCTTACAAAAAGACCAAATTCAAGTGTTTTAAGGATATTTCCAAGGCAATTATATTCAAGGGGCAAAATCCTCCTTTCTCTTTTAATTTCATTAATTTTCTTATTCTATCCTAAAATCCACTATAAAAAGTAGAATTTGAATTCCAATATCATATATATACTATAATTTTATTTTTCTAATGAAATATCAATCGTCAAATCTTTTTTCTTCTCCTTTTATTTTAAAAATGAAAACTTCGTCCGTGGAGTGTCAATTCACCGTCTTCATGGACGACGAGTTATCATTTTCCATTATCTCCTTCAAGGATATTTATAAAACTATTATTATGGTTAAATAATATTTTAATATACATATTATAAGTTATATAATGTTTTTGAATGAGCATATAAACATAATATTAAATAAAATGATACAAGATCATGATGGTCGTAAAAAACCACCAAAATAAATTAAAACATTTTCACCAACATTTTATCTAATGAGTCATCTAAATAAAATATAACCAAATAATATATGATACCATTTTATTTTTTGGAAGTTCATTAATAGTAAATAATTTCACTTCTGGGGGTTTTCTTCCATTTGAAGAAAAATCTAACAATTATACACAAGGGAACCGAAAATAAAACCTTGAAATGAACGCACCCAGAACAACCAAATTAAACATTATAACTCAGAATAATGGTCATAAATGAACATAATAAAATGATGATAAATTAAAAAAAAAATTGAAATTTTTTTAAATTAATTAATTAAAGAATCTAATTTTATTATCCATGATAATAAACACAATTGTAGAATGCTTTCAGAAATAAGGTAAGTTTTTCTCATCTCACTTTTACTTCTTTGAGATATATTTCTTATTAAACTCTTATTTCTTGTGTGTGGAGTAAATTGTTCCCTTTTATATAACATATCATGAATTTCTTTATCTTAATTATATTCAATGTTTCTTTTGATAAATATTACTTTCATGGGGAATATGGTTGGACTGATTACAACATGGTAAGGTATTTTATAACTAAATTTTTATTCATTGGGTTAGACTTATATTTCATTGATTATTTCATATTAAGGTTATTTATAAAAAGAATTTTAATTATATTATATTTTTTTCCACTCTTATATGTGGATTTGTATTGAATGCACATAATCTATTCATTTTATTAATTATATGATCCTTGTAAGGGACTTCTTCTCAATTTTCTTTCGTTGAGAAAGTTTTTGATGTTACGCAGATATTTTATCTTATAGGGTGTATATAATATCCATTTTAATTAGGAATATCATTTATTTAAAAATTAATTAAATATCTATATTTCTTATATCACGGATATGATTATTTTTTAATTTTTATAGCAAATTTTCATATAGTGTTTACTTTAAAAGTTATTTAATTAACAGGGGAAATAATGTTACATATGTATCTTTTAATCAATATGGATATTTGTTGATAAATAATATAGATTAATAAATTAAATCGATCATTTATATATATGAGGAATACTTTGGACATGTAAACATGGGTGGGTACTAGTTATAGATATCTCTTTGATGCATCAACCAGTCTCATGAGACAAAACAATTGGCGAAAAACCCTTCACATTTGTTTCCAATAATAATCTGATGAGTTTCAACCGATAGACTTAAAATAATTTTTGAATAGTCTTTATGGTTGTGTTTAATTTGAAAAATACAAGACATCCAATAATTAATCATTTCCTTGATTCAGTATTCATTAATTTCTATCTATGATATCTTTACTATGAAAAAATATATGGATGAAATTTAATTCTCAATTTATTGATTAAATAGTCTATTTTTTCAGTTATTTACCTTTCCATATTGATTATTTCTAAATTATTATTAATTCATGTTTTTATTTTATGTAACCCTTACTGAGCTTTTGATCTCACCCTTTTATTTTTTTTCCATCCCTATATTATGAATATGAAATCTTCAAATTAGTGTCAAGAAAGTATTATATTTTCATTTTTTATTTTCTATGTTCAATGATCAATAAAATAATGGTACCATGTATGTATCTAGTTCTTCAAGAATAATATAAAAATTTATCCTTGGTGATGTTATCTCTTTTATTTATACCATTGTAATAAAATAACTAATGACTATGGCCTACTAGGTTTAGGGTTGTTACAGATACAATTGAATTTGGTACTCCATGAAACCTTACCACTTCCTTAATGTATATTCTAACAAGATGAAACAGAGATAAACCTTATCTAATAGAAATGGAGTGTGATAAAATCATATAGTTAATACCTCAACATAAAGACAAGTTAAACCCTAAAGGTTATTAGTACCTTTAATCATATGTTCACAAATATTTAAAGGCATTCATCCTAAAATAAATTTATTACTAAAACATATAAAAAACTAGAGAGTAGTATTATCATTATTGTCTCTTAAAATATCATTATCATTGATAAAAGTCCATCATATAAAACCTCAAAAGTGGTGTCAATAAATTTGACCTTATTACAAACCATAAAATAATAAACTCATGATCATATCCATAACTCTTAAGTTAATATTACATGAAGATATAAATGATTCCAAAATATAATTCACTATTTATTCCTTAAATAACCTCTTATCTAATAATGAAACATTTACATTAAAACCTTAATTTCAACCTTGTATCGATAGAATATCAAATGTGATTTTGTTATACCAAAATTCATGTATATGTAGATAATCACATGAAAATACACTAATGTATAAAAAATATTATTTTCATAGGGCTAATTCATAGAAAATAAAACATGGAATTCCTTACTATGAAGGGGAGGATTATAATACCATAATTATAATGATTCACATCATCAATAGTTATTTCACATTTTTTCCATTTTTTACCTTATCTTTAGTGGTTGTTGTGGCTTATCATCCACATTATCCCTTGTATTCAGTCATTGATTCTAATAATTCCTAATCTTCATTCACTTGAAACACTAGAGTGTGGGTATTTTAAATGTTTGAATCCTCTTCTCCTCTATTTGTTTAAATGGACCATTAATCTCATTTTGACATTCATAGTCTTTATGAACTTTATTTCCAATTTTAAAGAACCTTGCATTTCTATTCACTCAATTTCCTTGATCCTTCTTCCCACGTTTCTGGTATACAAATGGATGTAATTTCTTTCCACCCTTATTTTTTTCATGATACTCAATCTCCATTTTATTATTAAGACCATAAGGAATTGTGGGAATATACAATTTCCATTTCAACCTTCAGTGCACATCGAATGAATTATTTATATCTATTGAAGTATATTTTATCTAAATCCTTTTTAATACACGGTTTTAGACCACTAGAGAAACAATCGATTTTTATTTCAGGGATAATGATTAAACCAGAAGCGTACCTTGAAAGTATTATAAAATGAGCTTCATAGGTACCAATAGAGTTATAACTTTTTTCCTTAAGATTAATGAATTTATTTTCCATATTTGTTCATATAATACAAGGTAAGTAATTGATAAAAAATATCCCCTTAAAATATTCCAGTTATATAGATTCAATTTCAACTTATTCCTCATAAGTCATAATAATAGTCCACCACAAATCTTACTCACCATCCAAATGATAGACAGAAAAAATGAATTTTTCATTCTCCGGACACTGAAGAATGTAAAATATCTTTTCAGTGGTGTTGGTCCATTTCTCAGCAACTAGCTGATCATTAGAACCACAAAAATAATGTGGGTGTTACCTTATGAAGGACTCAACAGAATGTTATTACTACATTTTCTCATTTTGATGTTTAACATGGTTCGTATATTGAGAATGATTTTTGAGAATATCGAAAATATTTTTCATTCCGAATTCCAAAAATTTTGGTTTGTCATGAAGAAAATCATTTAATTTTCTGTCAAACTCAAGATTAACACGATTCATTTGGGTTCTATCCATTCACTAAAACCATAAATTATAGTGTGAGAAATAATAATCATAGTGTAAAACAATATTATTATGAAAAATCACATATAGTATGTCTAAATAATTAAACATTATATAAAATATATGATGCCTTAGGTTTATACTAAGTCATTCATAGTCACCAAATTTTTTAATATTTCATGATGGTTCATAAATATTTCTTAAATTTAAAATCATATCCCCTAATATTTTCAAACAAGTTTTGTAACGAGGCCCATTATTTTTCACTGTGTGATGACTGAGTCCATATCAATGCACCCTTTTTAGAGTTATTAACCATAGTAATCTATGTTCCAGAACCAAATCCACTTGTAGAATCCAAACAGGGATTTAATTTCTTTGAAATCACTAGCTCTATCCTTTACCAAAATTCCAGGACAATTTCATATACTTTGAATAATCCTTACACTTATCCTAGATATATCCCTAGACATACACTACTGGAAATATGACTTTTACCAACGGTTTTGGCCAAACCGTTGGTATAGTTCATTAATTTGGACCTATACCAACTGTTTGGCCAAAACCATTGGTATAGGTCACTTATATGGACCTATACCAACGATTTTGGACAAACCGTTGGTATAGGGGGGGACCTATAGGACCTATACCAACGGTTTGTCCAAAACCGTTGGTATAGGTCCTTTGATTTTTAATTGAATCTTCTTACCGAGAACATTATATAAATCAAAATTTAAAATTATTATAACAATACATATATATATTTATGAAATTATGTTCACAAAAGTCATGTTAGGTTAGTGGTTAAGTCATTCAATTATAAACTAGAGGTCCTGGGATCAAATCCCACCGAATGTTTTTTTTAAATACATATACCAATGGTTTTGAGAACCGTTGGTATAGGTTTTCATATTACTTATACCAACGGTTTTTTAAAACCGTTGGTATAGGTCTATACGAACGGTTTTCCCAAAACCGTTGGTATAGACCTGTTGTCACGGCTTACTTGCCAACGGTCCTCCAAACCGTTGGTATAGCCTATACCAACGGTTTGAGGGCATATAGCAACGGTTCCAAACCATTGGTATAGGGTATTTTTCCAGTAGTGATACCCTTATATTTATCCCTAGGTATTACACTAATTCTTTCTCATCACAATTTATAAAATTTAACTAAACATTTCCACTAATGTCAACTATAGAGACTGAGGATTTTCAAACAAAGATATTTTGTCTTTTTACATGAATATTCAATACATTAATACACAAAAACACACCTAAGTTCCATAAGAGTTTAGTGTTTTTAGAGACCTAGTACACAATATTTTAATTTTTTTGAAGATCTTCAACATCTCAAATAAATATCTTCTCACATAGTATTCTTCTTAAGAAATCCCTACATGAACCTTTCTTCATAACCTAGGGAAGAAAATATAAGAAAGGGTGAGACCATATTCTCTGTAAGGTTAAAAGTAATATATATCAATCCATGATAATATGAACTCATAAGATAAGTATAAGATTATGTGATAATAAACATAACTTACAAATTTCAAACCTAACCTTCCACAGAACATAAATAAGATTCAGGGCGTAAAACATTATCATTTCTGAAAACATGGACCATAAGGGTGTTGAATCATCATAAATAAATAACGAACCATAATCTCATGTCATAAAAGTGTTTCACAATCATAGATATTAAAAACCACTTCATATTTCAAGGTTAACTATCAAGACCATCAATATAGTGGATCAGGACTCATCCTGTGTTTCCTATTTTGGATCTAGACACACATACTTCCCATAGTGATTCAGGACACACCTGTTTTTTATAGGGGATCAGGACAAACATGTTTCCCACAGTGGATCAGGACACACATATTTTCCATAGTGGATTAGGAAACACATTTATCTCATAGTGGATCAATCTCATTGACTTGTTTCCTAATTTTATCCCATAATATATAAATCTTTACCCAATTCATTGGAGGGAGATATAGTTCCCACCCATATAGTAATGAAAATCATACATATATATTCCAAAATATAATAAAACATTCATAATGTAATAAATAATGAAAATAAATGGGTTTTACAAAAAATTTCATCAAAGCATAACTAATGGAAAATATACAGTCTTCATAAGCATTTAGTCATGGTATAACCCTTAGAAGAGAAACTGGTATTATAAACAACTATTCATCATAAAAATTTCATAGAAAAAATAGAAATGGTTTCTTGGGATAATATCCTCAGTAAGGCATTGGTAACATTAAAAGATATCATCATTGATGGAAAATGATTTCGACCGGTCATTTAAAATATTTCTTGAGGAAAATATCATTTCCTAATTGAAAAACATTTTTTAAAACAAAAAAATTGAAAATATTTTTCATTAAAAATAAAAATTAAAATTTATAAAGAAATATTTAAATAAAAAAATTGTCATGACCATGAGAATTTTCGTAAATGTCAAATGTTAAAACAATGATATATTTCACATATTTGGTAACAACCAAACATTAATTATTTCGAAAACATGATGTAGATTCCTTTAAAAAAATTATAAAAAAAGTTAGAAATAAGTATAACATTATTTAAAAAATAATAATAGAATAATGGACAAAATGAAAAAAAAAATAAAAAACAGTTTTTGGAAGAAAACAAATTTCCTGCCAAATAATGAAATATAATCAAATTTTATCTAAAAAATATCTATTATTTTAAGTAAAAAGAGTGGGAAAATGTTAATATTAAATTTAAATATCATTAATATCTATAATAAAATAAAATTCATGATTCTGTTTAGAGATGAATCACAAGATTGTATCATCAGAAACATAATCACAAACAATCCTAATAAATGATGAGATTGTAACATAAAATCCTTACCACTATGGTAACCTTGAATCATAAACCCCATGAAGGAATAATATAAAATTAAAATTAAAATATAATGAGTATGAATAAATTCATAATATTAAATTTCAAATGGTTTGTATATACACCTCATTAAATAACTAAGGTGCATAGCATAACATATGTCTCAAAGAAGACAAATTAATAAAAATATATCTTACCGCTTTTGTAATATTTTGAACAATAATCCTCAGTAAATAATAAGATCAAATGAAACATTAAATATCATTAAAATAATGAGATTCTTGATATGACATTTTAAATAGGTATCATATAAACTACAAAAAAACAAGTTGTGCAGTTCCATATGTCTAAGAAATAAAAGAGAGATTAGAAATATCCTTACCTTAAGTATGGAATTCCTCCATACATGTTTAAACATCCTATATAATAAATATAAGTTTATTATAGATATATTACAGAACTATATATATATATATATATCAAACCATATATTATTAACCTATGAACTTTTATTTCCCATTTATTAATAATTCCATGTTAAGGTCATGTCTCATGCAATAACTGCATTGTTTTTTGTGTATGTTCTGATTTTGTATTTCTGGTATTTTTACATTGATCATAGTTAAATAACTTCCAAAATTTCAACCATGTTGTAAAAAAATATATCTTCATTATATATGTATTTATATTAATCCATTAATGTTATATATCTAAAATTAACCACATCATTCAGGGATATGAAAGGTCATACATACGCATAAACCATATTTCCATTTTCTCGATGGACGAAACATGAGAAAGTTAAATAATATATCCCCAATCCAAAATAATTATTATTCTATAAATATAACACATATATATATATATCATATATATACCATATATATTCATTAACTATAACCTTATTACCTTCCATTTAAAGCGTTAGTGAAAAACAAAACGCATCGCTTTTCGAGGCGGTAGTCCACCGTACACACAAACGACATATAGTATACCCTATAGAATGGAAAGTAAAAAATGGTACATATAATATAATTATTCATTAGGTATAATTATTTTATAAATATTATATATATATATATATATATATAATTTATATCCATAATTATACAAAATCATGAGTAGGGGTAATAAAAAACCAAATGACATCGTTTCGTGAGGTGGTAGTCCTCCACACACAAGGATGATGATTCTGTAGCCCATTTGATGAAATTGGAAGTGGTTGTAGGTCATGAAATTAACATAAAAAAACATAGTATATGGAATATAATTATATTATTCTATCATCATGTTTTAATAAAAATTTAAGGTGGTCGAGGAATAAATAAAACAAAAATGATCATTGAACAATGTTACCTCTTCTTTGGGTATCCTCCTTAAGTTTGCACTAAATACTTCCTAGGTTGAATTTATGTCAAAACTAATACATATATAATGAGATGATGTAATTTTATAAGTGATTTTGGTAGGTATTTTTCAGGACAAATGTCTTGTGTGGTGTTAATAAGTGAGGGGACTAAGTTCCCTTTTATAATTAGAGAGGGTTGGCATTTTTGTAAATACCCCCAAGTATTCACTATTGGGAGGTCACACTTACCTCATGTGCCTCAAAAATTGATCAACAATGGGGTATATGAATTATTTGTTAGATACACACCTCCAATATAAAAAATAAACACATTTTTTATCCTGGTATTACTTATTATTTAACATTACCCAACATTACCCTTTTAGTTTTTTTACCGCAGTAACTTGTATCTTTTCATTTACCTAGGTAATTTAACCTTTAAGAATAAAATAAAATTACCTTATTTATATAATTTAGACCTTATTATTCTAAATATAAAATAAAATTTATTAAATAAAAATCCTATGAGTCTGGAAAATTAATTTTAACACAAATGCATGTAATACACAAAACCCTGTTTTTACCTTGGTCACAGAAAGTAATTTTTAACTATTTTAAAAAATAATTATGTAAAAAAATTAAGTTCACCTTAGTATATAATATATATTTTTATTATTAAAAATATCTAATCCATTTTTATAAATTTCATTCACAAAAGTAGAAAATTTTAATTTAAAAATTAGTCTCGTAGATTTGATAAGAAAGTCTGTTTTTAAAGAGAAAATGTTCAAATGTTTATAAAGTTTTTACATAAAAATTAAATATAAAACTGATTAAAATTACCTAAATTATATTAATGGACGTATAATTGAAAAATTTTTACTCTAAAACAAATTTAAAATATAATTTAAATTTATAAATAATTTAAATGAAAATGCAATTTTCAATTCAAATTTAATATTTTTCACTATTCATCATAAAATGAGAATTCTTAGAAAAATACTAAAATTTTTCCCTAATATAATTTTTATATGATGATTTCAAAAATTATGTTTATATTATAAAATTAATTTTCTAAAAGTTTCAAAATTTAATTTTATTATTGTTCACAAAAGTCATAAAAAATATTTTTTGAGAAAATATTATCTTTTGAAATAAATAAATATTTTACCAAAAATTATGTATTTTATTATAAATATGTTTCCTTTATATAAAAACATTATTATTAATTTTTATGAACTAGATATTACTATTCATATCTCTAGGTTTAATGGAAATTTCATAATTGTAACATCCGAGAACTGAATGCCACTTAACAGTGCCCTGAGCTCGGTTGATTACATGGCCTCAGGCGCATCTCCACAAATTCTAGAGGCTATAAACAAGAAGTGAGGTCCTAGGGTGAGTTTTTGGGAGAATGTTCCATATTATAATATTTTAACATTGTGGAATATTAATAACACATAAGTAGTGGAAGCAGTAAATCATACTGACAATACATAATCAGTAGGAATACATGACAAAATCAAAAGAAATATTGTATACAATGATTATGTTACATGTCATGTGTATAGTAAATAATACAAATAGTGAATAAAAATAAGGTGTAAAATACATGGAAGAAAATTAAAAAAGGTATAAAAATTGTCCAAACTTGCATCGCGAGCCTCAACTTGGTCCTATGCTACCATACTCTTAAGAAGCTATCGAGAACCCGTAATAGGTCGCTTGCCCTTAGCCAACCTACAATCATATAATCTATTTGGGTACCCAAAGGTGGCCCAAATATGGTGTGATACATAATATCAATAGGCAATAACTCAAGGTCTTTTCCATCTAGTTAGTGAATATATATTTATATATATAACAACAGTGTGCAGGAAACAATGTAATAAGTAAAGTAAGTACTGAATGTAAACATACTATAACTTCAAGTTCTAATTTTATTAGCAATTACTTTATTCAATTTCATTTATAAATAAGCATTTAAATAAATATTCAAGCCTGTGTCTCTTATAATCAATAAATTTAATGATTTAAATTCATTTAATCAATAAGTCTTGGGACCTGGAATAATGCCCAGCATCCCCCGTGATAACATTAACAAAGGATCCCTAAACAAGACATACATAAATTATAAAAAAAATGGAATCAAAGATTGTTATTAGAATTAGAAGACGTTTCATAAATCTCATTTCATTATTTATTCATTTAGAAGCTCCGTCTATCCATGGAATTCCTGATATGGAATCCAGGTATCACTCTAGGTATAATATAAACCGACCCCCTATAAGCCCATCCATGGTGATCCTCAGGAACGCAGGTATTACTATAGGTGTGTTATAATGTCAATTCAATTTGATTAAGTCCTTGTAAGACCACTAAGAAAGCCCAAGTATTTCCCATGGAATAATGATAAAATTCCATTTGAGTGTGTCCTTGGAAATCCATATGGATTCAGTATCACTGGTCATATAATAGCCAGCCCTTATGATTATTCCCTTAGATAACCATGAGGAGACCAAGTATCACCCAAGAATATGCATTATAAAATCTAATTTATTCCATCCATATAATTCTTATATGAATCCATGTGTCCCCCATGTCATATAATAATTTAACTAATTCAATACCATTTAATCAATATCATTCAACTATGTCAAGGTCAACACCAAGACCATTCAATTCAAACTCACCTCAGAAGATGACTTAAGGAATTTTCCAAGAATATAAAAATTAGCCTCTATTTAACTCACATGGGAAATTTATTATAACAAGCTTCTCATGCTAAAAAATAAATTATAAGGCAAGGTCCAAGGGGCATGAAATATATCCCTTTTCCTTTATCAATTCACTTACAATTCATAATTCATATTGAAATTCAAATCACACATTTATTTATAATTTAATTCTTCAATTTGATTCACAATTCAATTTACAATTCACATACCAAGGTTAGGGGTAAATAGTCACACCTCAAAGGTATCCAAATTAATATAATATATTAAAGGTTCATTTTATTAAACAACACACCTAAAGGGGTGGTTCTGGTTTCAAGGGCCTCACCCTATAATCAACCATTAACTAGAATCTTTAATTACAGAGGCTATGACTATCAATTAAAGTATTAAATTAATTTCAAGGTGTCTCATGAAAATTGGTACCACATAACAATAGTATATATAAACACTTTGACTTTTAACAAAAGGTGTGATAACACCTAATATAGGTCCATAGTTGATGGCTCATCTAGTATCATCTCTTGATTCAACTCAGGTCAGGGGAAAATTTAAGAATGTATGAAGAACCTAATAATAGGGAAAATTATATTGCACAGAAATAATGATGATAATACCAAATAAAATTAAGAATGTCTATAAAGGAATAAAGATCTTACCAATGTGGATACAAAAAGATGATCAGTACTTAAATCAGATATCAAATGAAGGAGATCCTTTAATTACTAGAATAGAAACCAAAAGAGATCTCAAAGGAGGGATATTGTCCAACATGAGAGAATGAGATATTTAGGTTAGAAATAGAATTAATTGGGGGGTAAAATTGTAATTTCACCCAAAATTGGGAATCACATGGTTTCAGCACATGGTTTTCAAACTGTTCTCTAACTACACATGGTCAATTATAAAGAAATGGCACCCTACATGGTCTGACTAACTGTGAGGAAACTGTGTAAAACCCCACTATCAAAATTCAAAAAATGGTCACATGGTCGTACTCTCCCATTTTTCATGGTTTAGACTAATTGTGCAGTTTATAGCCTCTCATTTTCCATCCTTTCACAATTTTATCAAAATGTGTGGCCATCCCTTCCTGGTTTAAACTAACCATGCATTAGGATTATTTTGCCACAAAAATTAGGTTCTAAGCTCTAAACTAGCCACATAAAACCCCGATACCTCCACGAACTCAAAGGGAATTAATAATAGGACATATTTAAACATTTAAAATTATATTTTATAGAGGTTAAAAGATCTATACTTAAAATAACAATAATGTAATTACAAAATTCCCCCATAAAGCAATTCATTACTAAATTTCCCTTCCAAGGGTGGTGAAGCATTATATAATAATAACTCTAGCCACTATGATCATACCTCGGCTTCCCACTCCCAAGTCGCATCTTGTACTCAGTCATTTTGTCATAGTACCTATACTAAAGGAATAGACCGGCCACAGAGAACCTCTATTATATGATCCCCAATAAGAATATGATTCTCCTTGAAGAATGTGTCTACCTATAAGTAAACCTCCTCATGCTTAAAATCATGATATCGGTCTGAATAATAATGGTGGAACTAAGATACATGGAAGACATCGTACATGGACCAGATTCTCTTATGTAACTCCAACTGGTACGTTATCGGACTAACTCTCTCTAGAATCTCAAATGGCCTGATATAATGTGATGAAATATTTCCCTGTCTCATGATCCTCCTATGTTCCAACCTTGGTGAAACACATAAGAAAGCAAGGTCCCTAACTTGAACTCTAAAGGTCATATGTGTTGATCAACGTATGATTTATGAAAAGACTGAGAAGTATCCATACGCTTCTAAATCAACCACACATACTCTATGGTCTCCTAGATAAGATAAACTCCAAGAATAGCTACCTATCTAGCCTATAACCAACATAGGGGTGATCAGCAAGGCCTGCCTTATAGATCCATATAAGGAACAGTCTAAATAGTATCTTACAAGCTATTGTTGTAGAAGAATTTTACCAAGGGAATATGAATCTCCCAAAAGCCCCCCAGAAAACCAAGATGCATGCTCACAACATATCCTCACACACCTGAATCATAAGCTCTAACTGTAATCTGTATGGGGTTGGTATGTTGTGCTCAGAAGCACGTATGAACCAAATTCCATCTATTTCCCTTTCAAGAACCATGAAGTAAATTGGGAAGCCCTATCTGAAAAAATAGTATTCAAGACCCCATGAAATTTTACAATCTCTCATATGTAAAACCTTATAAGATCATCACCACTGACGGTCTCCTTCGTTGGTATGAAATGATCTACTATCGTGTCCCTATCAACAAAAACCCATAAGTCGTCATTACAATGTGGTGAACTCAGTAAACCAATCTCAAAATCCAACATGACATCATTCTATTTCCACTCGGGAATGGGTAGCTATTGTAAAACTCTATTTGGTCACTAGTGTTCCACCGTCACCTATTAACAGGTGGAACATCTCTTGAATAAACCAACTACACTACTTTTCATACATGGACACCAGTACTGGAGATTTGAATCCAGATACATCTGGGTGACACCAGATTCCACTACCCAAGATGAAGCATGAAAGTATCTCATCAACTCCTCATGCATGTCTGTTGAGACCCGTACGTGACCATGTGCATGGAGAATTTCATCATCGCCTGTGGTCCAACCAAATGGTGGGCCCTCACCTGACACTCTATCTTATAGGACTAGGCCTTATGATTCTGATAGCTACCTCATCCTCACTTTGTCCAAAAGGGTATAAGTAATAGATAAGGATGAAATAAAATTCTTGATCAACCTATTGTGCACTGCAATGTTTATCATAGAGAACAAATACAAGATATTTCATTCACTACTAGCCTAGTGAACTTTCTATATCTGATTACTCTTTCTTAGTACATCATCCACTACATTTCCCTTAATACGTATATATGAAAGTTTTAAATCATAACAATATAGGTATTCCACCCACCTTCACTGCCTCATATTCAGATCACACAGTTTAAATATGTACTTAGGATTTTGTGGTCTGTGTACACCAAAAAATATTCTACAAGTAATTAATGTCTCCAATAGAGAAATGCATGAAAAATTGAAGCTAATTCAAGATTGTTAATTTGGTAACTCCTCTCATGTGGAATCAACCAATAAGACCCTTACACCATGACTTTATCCCCTGCATAAGAAATACTCCTAGTTGGATACCTGATGCATTGTAGTACACAATTTAACTTCTACCCAACTCCATAAAAATTAGTATTGTTGCTGAATCCAATATCCCTTTCTGCTCTGGAAAGACAATCTCACAGGAATATGACCATACAAAATTCACACCCTTCTTATTCAATATCATAAAAGGCGCTTCTATTCATGAGAATTCCTGTATGAAATGCCTATAGAAATCGTCTATCCCCAAGAAATTATGCACCTTAAACACTTTATAGGGATGCTCCTAATAAAACATAGCTCTTACCTTCTTTGGTTTAACTAATACTCCTATCACTCTGATAATGTGACCGAGAAGTTAATCCAATCCATACATAATTTTCACTTTATGAGTATAGTATATAAATAATTATATTTATATGCATTAAATATGATCTAAATATTTTTGCTATGGTCATGTTTATTATGAGAATAAACTAATATATCATCCACAAAAACCACCACAAATGAATCAAGATAAGGATGAAAGACTCGGTTCATCAGTTACATGAAGACCACTAGGGCGTTCATGGTACATAATGGCATAACTAAATAATCATATAGACCATTCCTACTATGAAAGTTTGTGAAAGGTATGTATAATGGTCTAACTCACACCTGATGATAAATAGATCTCAAATCAATCTTTGAGAAATAGCAGTCTTCTAGGAGCTAGCCGAAGCGATCATCTATCAGTAGCAGAGGATACTGGTTCTTAACTGTTAGCTTGTTCAATTTTCATTAATCCACACATAAATTGTGGGTATTTTATTCCTTTTTCACAAAAAAAATAGTGATGAACCCCACAGACACTACTACAAAACACACCTTTAATAGTGCTAGAATCTTCCTTTATCAGTGCTATAAAATCATTGACTAGCTTAGCATGGTTAAAACTCCATGGCTATTATCAATTCTTTTATTTTCACTGATAAAAGTATGATTTATCAATACTTTTATTTTTATTGATAGAGATAAAATTTATCAACGCATTTGGTATTGGTGATAAGGTTGAAAATAGTTGTGTAATGTTGTAGCACACTGCATCACCAAAAACATGTGCAGTGTGCTACAACAACACACTGCATTAGTAGAAACAACAAAAAAATTACCAAAATAATATGAAAATACTGAATTTAAATAAAATAAAATTTATAATTCAAATAAAAGAAAAATAAAACCCTATTATAGAGTATGTTAGCTGTTTTTTACTAAAATTAATGTAAATTTTGAATAAAAAGGTGTACTTGGAGTCATATTGGTCACACCATGACTCTAATTGAGGTGTGAATGATTCCTAGAAGTCCCAAATTAATTATGGATCATTTTAATAAAGTGAAAAAACAATTGGAATATATTTTCTCAGTTTTGAGTATGTTAGCTGTATTTTTTATTAAAATTAATGTCGCTTTTGAATAAAATGACACACTTGGAGTCATATCGATCACACCATGCATCAGATTGTGGTGTGGCTGATCCCTACATGACAAAAATGATATATGGATTGTTTTCTTAAATTACCAAAAACAATCTGAATTTGTTTTCTTGGTTTTGAGTATGTCAGCTATTTTTTCACTGAAATTAATGTTAATTTTAAATAAAAAAGATGTACATGGAGTCATACCTATCACACCATATGTTGGATTGAGGATAAACTGAATGATACACATCCTAAAGGACTCATGGATTCTTTTCTTAAATTATCAAAACAATCAGAATGTGTTTCCTTGGTTTTGAGTATGCCACGTGTGTTTTTTACTAAAATGTCATTTTAAACGAGAAACATGGACTTTAAGCCATATATGTGGAATCAAGAATTGAATTGACTAAAGAGTGATTCATACACATCACCAATTAATTATCAGTGATTTCCCAAAATTATCAGGACAATTCATGTTCATTTTCTCTGCTTTCATTAAGTGGTAATTTTTTGTATTAAAATATCAATTTTAAGATGATAACAAACACTTGGAGTCATACCGGTCACACCATGCATCAGATTGAGGTTCATTTGATCTCCACATATAACAAATGATATATTGATCATTTTTCAACATTACCAAAACAATCCAAATGTTTTTTCTCATTTTTGAGTATGTCAGTTATTTTTTTCACTAAAAATAAGGTCAATTTTGAATAAAAAATAGTCACTTTGAGTCATACTGGTTACAACATGTGTTGGATTGAGGTGATATTGAATGTTACACATCGTAAATGACAAATTTATCATTTTAATAAAGTATCAAAACAATCGTAATTTGTTTCCTCAGTTTTGAGTACCCCACATGTGTTTTTTACTAAAATGTCATTTAAAACTGGAAACACGCACTTTGTGACATACATGTGGAATCATGTGTGGGTTTGACATGATACAGAATCATACACATCGTAAATGAATTATGAATCATTTAAAAAAAATAAGTACAATATGTGTGTGTTTTCTTAGTTTTCAGTTAGTGATAATTCTTTGTATTAAAATTCCAATTTTAAAGTGATAACGGACACTTAGAGTCATATCGACCACACTTTGCATCAAATTGAGGTACGACTAAAACCTACATGTCAAAAATGACATATATATCATTTTATAAAATTACCAAAATAATATGAATGTTTTATCTCTGTTTTGAGTATGTCAGTTAGTTTTTCTCTAAAATTAATGTCAATTTAGAATAAAAAAAGGCACACTTTGAGTCATACTGGTCACACCATGCATCGGATTGAGGTGCGGATGAATTATACACATCCAAAATAAATCATGGATTGTTTTCCTAAAGTATAAAATTAATTGTAATATTTTTCCTCAATTTTGAGTATGTCACGTGTGTTTTTTACTAAAATGTCATTTTAAACTAGAAATATGTACTTTGAGCCATACATTTTGCATCGTGTGTGGGTTTGATATGAGAATGATTTAAACACATCAAAAATTAATTATGGATCATTTTATAAAATTATCAAGATAATTCAAGCATGTTTTCTCTGTTTTCAGTGAGTAAAAAAAATTTGTATTAAAATATCTATTTTAAACTAATAACAGACACGTGTAGACATACCGGTCACACTGTGCATCATATTGAGGTGTGGCTGATCCATACACATAAAAAATTATATATGGATTAATTTTATAAATTACCAAAACAATTTCAATGTGTTTTCTTGGTTATGAGTATGTCAATTTTTTTAACTGAAATTATTGTTAATTCTGAATAAAAAATACACACTAGGAGTCATACCTGTTACACCGTCTTTTGGATTGAGGTGCGGCCAAATGTTACATGTTCCAAATGACTGATAGATAATTTTACTAAAGTATCAAAATAATTGGAATGTGTTTCCTCAGTTTTGAGTATGCCACATGTGTTTTTACTAAAATATCATTTTAAACTGGAAATGTGCACTTTGATCTATATAGGTGGCGTCATGTGTGGGTTTGGTATGATACTGATTAATGCACATCATAAATGAATTATGAATTCTTGTATATAATTATATAGATAATAAGAGCATGTTTTCTTGGTTTTTAGTTAGTGACAATGTTTTGTATTAAAATGTAAATTTTAAACTGATAACAGACACTTTGAGTCATATCAGTCACACCATCCGTCGAAATGAGGTTCGGAGGATCCTTACACATCGAAAATGACATATAGATCATTTTCCTAAATAAACCAAACAATATGAATACATTTTCTTGGTTTTGAGTATGTTAGTTGTTTTTTCAATAAATATTAACATTAATTTTGAATAAAAATTATGCACTTTGATTCATACTAGTCACACCATGAACCATATTGAGGTGTGGCTTAATGATACACATCTTAAATGACTCATGGATCATTTTACTAATTTATAAAAACAAACAAAATGTGTTTCCTCATTTTTGAGTATGCCATGTTTATTTTTTACTAAAATATCATTTTAAATTGGAAACACGCACTTTGATCCATACAGGTGGAATTGTGTGTGGGTTTGACATGAGACTGATTCATACACATCAAAAATAAATAATGAATTTTTGTTACAAATTATCAAGACAATACTTGTTTGTTTTTTTAGCTTTCAGTGAGTGACACATTTTTTTATTTAAATGTCAATTCTAAACTGATAACAGACAGTTAGAGTCATATTGGTCACATTATGCAATAAATTGAGGTTTGTATGATACCTACATATCACAAATGATTTATGGATCATTTTCCCAAAGTACCAAAACAATATAAAGGCTTTTTATTGGTTTTGAGTATGCCACATGTTTTTTTTAATAAAATTTCATTTTAAACTGGAAAATGCACAATGGATCTTATCTTAAGTGAAAAATTTTGTGTGAACTTTTAAAAAAATTATCAAACACAATCATGGTGTGATCCTTATTATATTTCATTTCCCAATAGTTTTATTTTTTTGCAATCCAGTGATTCTTATACTCCTCTACCATGGTCTACACGTTAATCTTGGCCTTTACCTCCTCCTCCATGTCAGTCTCCAACACCGACTTTTCCTCCGCCTTTTCCTCCACCCTTACCTATACCTTTTCATCAACCTCCACTTCTACCTCTGGGATTTCCCAACAATTCATTTTGTATGTCATCACTTCTAAACAAATTGATTCCTCCATTACTCTTCTCCTTGATAAATAGATAAAAAAAATAACATATAAGCATTCTGACACTAATTATTCACACCCCAAATATCTTTTCAAGGTCCTAACTCATAATAGATCAAAAGCATAGAAGGTAATCACCATTTTTTTCAGGATACATTCTGACAAAAAGTATGCTTCCCAATCATCTATAAAAAATTTATTTCTTCTTTTGATTTACTCTATTATCATAAATCTTGATAGTACTGAGAAAAAATAGACAAACAAATGATTATGGAATATATTTAATGAAATTGTAATTACCATTAGAAATTACCTATTGGGGGATATTGGTCTTTTCATGCTTTAGTATTTCTCTCATAAATTTGAAAACAAAATATCAATAATAAATTTCATTATCTTGTTTAGGACACTACAGAAACATTGAAAAAATAAGTAAATTGTGTTAAAATGTTTTAATAGTTAAATATTTCTATATATACCTTAATTTTTTCCATTTTTCAATAATCCACAAGCCTTATTTTTTCAGACACAGACTTCATTCCATGATCTATCCAGTACTTAGTAACCTCTCTATCATAACAAAATTCTCATTCAAACACAGATAAAACATATAATTAAATGTTTATCTATAAAATGTTGATTTTATTGTATTACATATTTACAATAAATATCATGTGTGGTCGGTTCATTGGAAATACATGCATTGAATGGAAAAAAAATAAATATTTGGGGTGTCTATGTTGACTTCTATCTGCAACCAATACTTCAAAAAAACAAAAAACAATTTAGTAATGAAAAAATTAAAAATATATTTTATGTGGTTTTATCGTAGAGTTTTACCCTTGAATTCTAAGGATCAGAAAGAGTCTGACATCTGATATTTTTTTAATAAATGATTTGAGTATCTCCACTTTTTTCTTCTTAATTTCTTATTCATTAAAAGTTATTTCTAGAGTAGAAATGATACATAGATTAATGAATCCAAATCATTCTTTGCATGATCTTCCCTTTATATAGTTTTAATATAAATTCTTATACAAAAAAATTGAATAGTTATTAACTTTAATAAACATATTTATCTCACTATTTGGATAGACTTATTATCAAAATGTACCTTATATATGTATTCATAACTAAGATTCCCATCCATTCATGCTTGAGAATCTCAGTTAGAGTCTCAAGACCAATTACCTCTATGAAAGAAACTACATATATGTCTTCTTCATATTCAATGTAAGTCATATTTTTATATTTAAATTTGGTCTCTTCTTAAAGTTTTAATGATAATAAATATTTCTCTAGAACTGGTAGGTAGAAGGTACTCTCTGATGGTTTTCTTTCTTAGTTGATTCACTAGATTTTCTTGATTTGGCCTTTAATTTCTCCTCTTCTTTATCTATATTTAATATCATACCTCAATTCGTGCCTTTTATCATCAATTGTTACATTTTTTTCATAAGAATATTTTTTTGGAAGATGTACCTCATGTAACTTTATAAGATTTTATAGCCATTCTATGAAAGCTCTAATAGTAGTTTCGACCATTATAATATTCGGACCATCAAGAGGAATAGGCAATATAGAAGTCATCTCATAAGATACCTCAATCCCATTCTCATGTAAAGTTTTGGGAGTGTTTTGTTATTTATCTAGTCTCCAGTAATATTATACACTATACCCACTACAACACGTTGGTATGTGGGTGTTGACAGATAAAAATCACATGCAACTATATCCTGTAGAATTTTAGTGATATAAACTTATCAAAAGTTATTTGATTCACATTTAGGAGAAAGAGTAACTAAAAATTCATTACCCCATGTAAGTTATGTTGTTGGGGAGAATGAATAACCTCAAATATAGTGGGATCATTGGGTTCATGTTCAGATATCTGCTCAACCACCGATTTTCTTTGATCATTTCTTATACACTGGTTTGCCAAACCAAACTGTAAAATAATATCTGGCAGTGAGTCTATTTGTGTCTTCCTTCATCTTATTATATTTTATGTATCTTCATGTGGTTTTATATTTGAAATATATATTCTAGGAGAGACTTAAAAAACCTAATTCTCTAATGTGACCATACCGTTTAGTCCACTTCAAAGCTATTGAAAGTTGCTTTTCTTATGGTATGTCCATTGACAATTCTTGTGTCTAAACCATATAAAAAATATGAACATATTAACCTTTGTGTAATATTTTTATAAATAATAATGAATTAAAATTATTCCATACTTACACATGATTCTCATAATACTTTTATGTTTTCATCAACTAATATACCATCCTTATTTACAAGAGCCTTCTTCCCTAACACACGGAAGTGGCTTCAGATTTTGATTCATTAATCTTCATATAAACAAAGAAACATATGTTTTTTCATATCAAATAATTAAAATTTTATTTTTCACTTAAAATACATACCAATTTTTTCTCTAATGAAGTATACCCCATCCTTCCTTTGTGATAGGGGTATGATGGTTTTGATGAATGTTCTTTATTTTCAGCACCATTTTTCTATTTCATAAATTAACAATTTTCAATCATGTTGGATAAAATAAATAATCTAAAATAATATATTATTGTCTATAATGCGCCTGAAATGATTTCTCATTATGATGATTTCTGAAAGTATTCCATGTTTCTTGCTATATAATGTGTTCATTATTAAGTGGTGGGTGGGGATTTATTTTCCCCTCAGCATCCCTAAGATGTAAATTCATCTGAAGAGTCTGAAAGCCTCTATGGGTGTTTCCAGTGGCCATTAAGAAAAATTTCTTATAGAAATATTTTATAATAAATAAAGTCTATAAGGAATAATAAAAACTAAATCAATGTTTCATTATATAATTCCTTAGTAAAATAGAGAAAGTATATTTTAACATTATTATTATATCTTTCCAAAGTATTTCCTTCATTATAGGTTGGATTTGGTGCCATAAGTCAATATCAATCGGCACATTCATCCTCGTTGTGGCCCCAACATAACTAATTAACATTGACTGGTTGGGGTCAATAGGTTGTCTGCATTAATACCAACCAAACTCAAATTTTATAAACTGACTTCTTGCCCTGATAATATTATTCAAAACTGTGATGTTACATCATTGTTCTTATTTTTCATTTTTCATCAACAAGTTATTGATCCAAAAAATAATTTCTCAATTTAATCATCAACAGTCTATTCTCTCTTGGGATTTTCATCATCATCATGTTCAGAAGACATTGCCTGCATGAGTAGTCAAACATTTAATCCTTATTGAATAAAAACAAGGCAATTCAATTAATTCATAAAAGTCCACAATTACATGCATATTTCATGAAAATTGTTACTATCTTGAACAGAGATATAATAATTTAATACTATTGTACAAATAACCTTCACTACCTTTATTTAATCCATAATTTGATGCATGATATCCTTCCATATCTTGAAGATGTACTTAAGGCTTCTCATTCCCTCTTTCAAACAATCCTTCATCCAATCACTGTTCGGGAGGTATGTCATCAATAAACTTTGCAACCATAATGATGGGAGGAAGGATATTTTGAAATAGGGATTCCAATACATCATCAAGAGATGGAAAACAATCAAGCGTTTAAGGATTAAAGTGTCCTAGGAACCTAAACTAATGGAATCACTCAAAGTACTATAAATTGAAGGGGAATTGGAATACCTCCACTCTAATTCTCATGAAGAAATGAATCTCACCCCACCTATATTGGACATCACTTCTATCCACTCAAAGACTACTCACCTTCCAATTTTGGATATTTTTTAATACACCATAAGATCCATCCAATAACATACATCCCTTAAAAGGGTGGATTTTTAAACTTATGATCATCATTGATCTATAATTTTTTTACTCTTATAAATGAAATTAATATATTCAATGTAATCATAAATTTATTATTATGATATATTACTATAAAATCTTAGAGTAATCATAAATACTTCCTGTCATTGAAAATTATACCACATAGCTTGAAGTAGATCTATAATTACCTCTTGGAATTTCCTAATTTACAGATGATAATGATATTATTAGTTGTAAAATATGATATTGGAGAAATGGATCCCTACAGTAAATTATTCTGGCCTTCGAGGATATTAAACTATCCTTCAATCACAAGAATATTCTTGAGGACCCTCAATCACTGAAGGAGTGATAGTGACTTAACCTAGTGATAAACAGTGGTCAAAGAAGAAGAGATGTTTTGTTATGAAATGAAACAAAGGGTTAATTAAAATATGGGTATTTTATCCCTTTAGAGGGAGTCTATATTCAATAAAGAGTGCCTTGAGAATTTACCACCATCTCAAGGAAATTGATAATTTCATCACGTTAGAGTACTGCTTTAATTGTGTGCTTAAATAAATGTTTCAAGACATCTATGATGCTCTTTATGATTTATAATTGATGAGAAACAATTTAGGAGAATTATCCAAATTAATTTATACAATGTCATATATTTAATTCCCAACAAAAATCTACTTTGGTCATATGTTTTAGCCTATGGTAAAAGTATTTATAAGCTTAAATTTATATCTTATAATATTTTATATAAGTTTAAATTTGGATACCATACCATGTTATATGAATTTTAAAATTATTTTTTCATACTATAAATTAATTATATCTCAATTTTGATTAGTAAATATTTTAATAAATCACATCTCATAGTTTTCTTGATCAATTATCCAACCAGGGATAAGTCACTTACTTTTGGTAAATACACTCTCTATATATTGTGGTGTGTTTCTATGTCTATTTAACCAATGATTTATTAACTCTATCTAATATAGGAAATTTAAAAAAAAAATTCAGAAAACGTTTCTAACCAAATAAATTCCCCATCACTCTTTGAAACCCATGGATAAAGTTTAATAATAATATGGAATTAATTATAAAAGAAAAACTTTCACAACATGCATCAATAAAATAATTTTTGTAATGTGACTAATTAATTAAATATTTTTTTGAATTCAATGAAAAATTATACATCAAAATCATAAATCTAAATAACTTATTTCAGGTATTAACAATTTACATAAATAACCAAAATCTACAAAACATGTTTTAATGATATTTAAACTTACCTTGGTCCCTATATTTTCATCACCCATAATTGAGGGCCACAACTTGGTATCTCCTAATCCCTTAAACCCCACATAATTAATCCTTTAGAATATATAATACATTATAAAATATGAGTTCAATTTGAGAAACTGCCTAGATTTTGGAACCCTATATTATTAAAATGAGGAGAAAATGGATGGGTATGAGAGGTTTCCTTTTTAATGTTGAGAGGAGAGTAAAACGTCTATGTGTGTATCTAAGGAAAAATGGGAGAGACACAAAAATACATATAAAAGAAGAAAAATGATGAAATAGAACCACACTTGTTGTATTTTAGTAGCGACGAGAAGATATATAGGGTTCTTCATGTTTAATAATAATGAAAAAACACAAAATGTGGAACCCAAAACATCAAAAAATGATAGAGGAAGAGTATAAAATAACATATATTAGATTCTACCCTTGATTAATCTAAGGGGACATAGAGGGGTCATGCTGGTAGCAGAGGAGTTCCGTGAGAGCTTGAGAATCATTGGTGACTAAGCTGTGGTTGGGATTTTTTAAAAGATCAGGGACACTTTTAATAGTGCTTTCAAGAAATTGGTAACAAAGAACCCTTTTATCGGTGCTAAATTTATAAGCACTATTAAAATGAATAGTTATCAGTGCTAAAAATGCCCTAATAAAAGACCTATTTATCAATGCTAACATTTTACCATTGACAAATATATCTTTTAATAATGGTTTTTAAGCGCTATTAATGATTGCTCTTTACCAGTGCTAAAAATGCGGATAAAAGTTTTATAATTATAATTATTTAAATATTTTTTTTATAATTTTATAATTATTTAAATAAATTTATAATTATTTAAATAACTTTATTATAATTTTATAATTATTTAAATAAATTTATTATAATTTTATAATTATTTAAATATATATTTTTTATTTATAATTATATAAATTCTTATTTTAAAAATAATAATTATTTATTTATAATAATTATAAATATAGTAAATAAAAAATTATAGATATATTTATTTATAAATATTTATTCACATATATAATTTTAACATTATTAATATATATATAATCTTTAATACATGCATTTTAAAAATTAGTGAAATAAAATAATTTAAAATGATTACACTTTAAAAATATGGAAAAATGATGAGATTTATTAATTAAATATAAGTTATTAAAAAATATGGGTATATGTATATTGAAGTGGATAAATACATATTGATAATACTAAAACATTATAGATAAGTATATATATATATATAAATGATTGAAAATGACCAAATTCAGAAATAAAATAAAAAATAAAAAACATTAAAAATGAATACCTGAATTGCAGTATTAAAAAATAAAAAATAAAATTGAACGATTAAAAACATAATATATATTAAATGAATCATGTTATAATGAAATTATAAAATATACTAAAATTTCAATAAATTACATAAATATTAGGTGTATGTGTTTCAATATATTGCGTAAATATATTTGTGTGTGCATTCGTGTATACAAATGCATTAATATATATATATATATATAAAGATATATATATATATATATATATATATATATATATATATATCTATCTGTGTGTTTGTGTGAAATAAATTCAACATAGGACATTTCATATAGGTTAAATTGAAAAATCAAAAAACATTAAAAAATGAATAAGAAATTAATATGTTTTTAATTATCATTTTATATATATTATACTTATTCACTTTTTATTTCAATATTTAATATATAATATTTATTAATATTTTAATATATATGTATATATGTATATTAAATTTATTCATTTTTATCAATAATTATTTAATTAATAAAATGTTTCATATTTTTATGAGTTTACTCATTTTATTTTTATTTATTTAATTTTTCATTTTATTATTGACCTTTATCGGCACCAAAAATAAATAACTGGTAAATATGAACATTATCAGCGTATTTTTCTAGTATTGATAAATGTCAGTGCTATTATGAGTGTTTTTTTAGTAGTGAGAGAAGTTCGGTGTTGCATAACACCCTTTTCCTCTAAATTCTCTAGCTACATTTTAAGATCTTTTATCTTAGTTGTATCCATCCTGTAAGGAGGAATGGATACTAGTGCAGCTCTATATACTAGCTTGATAGATAACTCTACCTCTCTCACTTGAGGTAATCCTAAAAAATAATTCGGGAAAACATCTATGAAATAATCAACCATTGGAGGGAAATATTCCTGAAAAGTTCCCTTGTCATCTAGATATAAACTTACTATCTGTGTTGTCATCCAACCTAGCCCGTGATGATCAGGTCCATCTCGACTCACTTGAACATCCCATTCACCCAGAGGAAAAAACTCTCAAACCTATGGTGATGTGAAGGCCATCATACAGTGATATAAATAAACAAAATCATGAAAGAGAACCAAGAATTCCACCCCAATAATAATTTCAAAAACTTCCATCTCATGGAAAAAGATGTCCTAGATGAAGTGACACCCACCAGTCTCAAGGGGAACTCCATGAACTAACGTATATTCCCTGTTCTAATCCAGAATGGAGTTTAAAGTGTCATAACACCATTAGAGTCATAAAAACTGATCCCAAGGATCTCCACAATGGGAACTAATATAAAACTCTGTGAATCTACTCTATAGAAAAGTATATAAGATGAAGTAGAGTCTACTAGAATTGTACTTATGAGAGTAGAAGGTCAAGGATCCTACTCTGCAAGTTTCTATTGCACTACATATTCCTGTCTTATAACACAGTCTTGAAATACTATCTAGTTACACAAATCAGATCCACTCTGATATCATTGTGACACTGGGGTCTGACTACCACATCCACAACCACCACTTTGTTCTAATTGGCATGATCATCCAGATGTAATCTAGCTCCCAACCTGATGAGAATTTTCTAACCCCACTCCTGAGTATGGAGTCAGTGCATCCTCTATCACACTAGTTGTTAGTGGAAAAATTCTATAGAAGATCTAAAGATGACTCATCTTGTTATAGGATTGGAACTCTACTTGGTCTCTTGTACACTAAGGCCCTGTATGTCCCATCTTGAGGAACTGGTAGCACCTCACCTGGCTACCTGAGTATTTTCTATGACTGATAATATCACATCATCTAATCTTTATAAAATGCTTCCTACTACCGGTCAATGTAGTATACTAGATATAGATACCAAACCACCCTGGATCACACCCCATGCCTCTATCAGGGTACGCTCAATGATAAGCACCTAGTTCACTATTCTAGAAATGGTAGTCAAACAAAAAAACATTCACCTGTGATCATATTTCACACATGATACCATCCCCAAATAACATAATTTTAGATAGCTCATCACTCATCAGAATAGGTGTAAATCATTAGAGCTCAGTAAAACATGTCGAATATTCCATAACTAATAGTGCACCCTGCTCCATGCACAAAAAACTTCTAGGCTCTATTGTCCCTCAATGTCTCGGGATATAAGTAGCCATAGAAGGCTATACAAAAATCCCTCTAAACCATCTCTAAATGAGGTTTTACCTGAGTTATTACATCCCACCATCTCTTGGTGGAATCATGCAACATAAATGAAGCAATATTTACCCTCATTTCATGAGGTGTATCTAAATGATCAAATATATATATCATGGACTCCATCCATAACTATGTAGCCTTTGGTCATTAATTCCCCAAATTCATGGGCGGATGATTCTGTTGGAACTCATGTGTCAACTCTTCCATAGTCAGGGAAGGTTGTGGAGCTCCCTAAATGGTCTGTATAAAGTGTAACAATTCCCTATGGAACTGTTCCTCATCACTCACATCTAGTACATCTACTGGTGCCATTACTATCACTACTGGAGGATCCACTGGTATCCCATGGCCCACCAACTCTAGAGTATAGTCGTATCCACCATCCTAGTTTATGATTTGAGTATTTCACGGTGGAATACCTCAAAAAATTCAAATCACACGCCTCAAATCAATATTATTATCAAAGTATGTAGCTCAAAAGTGTAAAAACAAAAATAGGATAGGTATAAGAATTCCAATAAAACAACACACCCCTAATCCTACTCCCTAACTCTGGTCTGGGTGGAGTAAAGACCATATATAAGCAGAAGATACTACTCACTACTATGATAGAGGCTAGGTCACGTTCTCTACTTTAAACAACTTTAGTTTCCATTTTATTTTCACTAAAATTTACATACTCATTTTCATTTTAATTCATACCCATTTCAAATTCATATCCAATTTCATTCAAAATGTTGAAGTAATTTTTTTCCAAATTCAAATCCATGAGGGACCATACTCCTCAAGAACCAAAGTATGGAATCCACCTAATTTACACCATAACACATTCTAGTATACCTATCATAATAGTAATCAAATCTATCATGACACCTATCAAAATGGCATGAAATAAGTAATACATCCTAAATGGAATGGAATAATGCATGGAATGTGATTCATATATAGTTCCTAACATGATTATTGATATGAAATACCGTATTCTCATCAGATTGTAAAAAAATATAACCCACAACCATTTCAATAAAAGCTCACAAATCAAGTGCATCATCCAACGGTGAAATCAAATCAGTTATAATAGTAAAAATTCAAAGAAATGGTAATTTAATTCGAGTCGATTTGCCTTTTTCTTGTATGTGGGTTAGCTACACCCAAGAACAGCTCATTAACAAAATCTATTTTATTTATATACCTTTCTTTTGTCAGCAAATAATAAATAAAACTAAGAAATAAATAACCAATCCCACTTTGTAACATCCCAAACCCGAATGCCACCCATCAGTGCTCGGAGCCCTATTGATTACATGGCCTCAAGAGAATCTCCCCAATTTCTAGAGGATAATAACTAGAAGCAAGGGACTAGGATGTGTCTTTAGAGAGACTATTCCCTCTTAATATAGTTTAAAATATTGGAATATCAATAATAGATATGTAGTGGAAGTAGTAAATCTTGCAGATAATATATAATAAATAGCAATAGATGACAATATCAAAAGAAATATCATATAAAATGATGATGATACATGTTATGTGTCTAGTAAAGCATCAAAAACATGTATAAATGGTAGGTGTGGAATACATGGAATAAAATTAAAAAATTCCAAAAGGTATCCTATATAATATCACAGGCCTCATCTTAGCCCCATGATCCCGTGCTCCTAAGAATCTATCCAAACACTGTAGTATGGTACTTTACCTTATCAATAGATGTAATCATATAATCTTTTTCGGTACTCAAATGTGTCCCAAATAGGGTGTGATTCATAATACCAGTAGGAAACCACCCAAGTTCTTTTCCATAAAGTAATAGAATATATATATATATAACAACAATGTATAGGAAGAAATTCAATAAGTTAAGGAAGTAATAAAAGTAAACATCCTATAAGTTTAAGTTATCATTTTATAACTAATTCCTTTAATCAATTTCATTTATAAATAATTATCTAAATAAATAGTCAGGCCTGTGTCATTGATAATAAATTTTATTTAAGGATTCAACTTCATTTAATCAATAAGGCTCAAGACCTGGCACAATTCCCAACATCCCCCATGATAACATAATCAAATTATTCCTAAATAGGACATCTATAAAGTATAAACAAAGACTGAATCTAAGATTTTTATTTGTCTTGGAAGATAAATCATATATATCATTTCATTATTTATTAATTTAAAATCAAAGCTCATTTATGGAATTCCTAATTTGTAATCCAGGTATCGCTCTAGGTATAATATAAAACAACTCCCTACAAGCCTATCCATGTTGATACTCAAGAACCCAGGCTTTTCTCTAGGTATGGTATAACATCTCTTCTATTTGATTCCATACATGGAGGTCCACAAAGGGGGACCAATTTACACCCATGGCATAATGATAAAATTCCCTTTGAGTCTGTCCTTGGAAATACATATATATTCCAAGTATCACTCATCATATAACAGTCATCCCCTATGAGTCTATCCCTGGAAAACCACAAGGAGTCCATCTATCATCCATGAATAATAATGATAAAATCAAATTCTGCTCATCCATGGAATTATTATATGAATCCATGTGTCACCAAAGGCATATAATCATTTAACAGATTCAATTCTATTTAATCAATATCAATAAACTATTTCAAGGTAAGCACCAAGAACATTAATTTGAAACTCAGGTTAGAAGATGACTCAAGGAATTGGCCAAGCTTATAAGGCTTGGCCTCTATTTAACTCACATGGAAAATTTATTATTAATATAATCTCATGATAAAAATTTCATTACAAGGAAGGGGCAAGGGGAATGGAATCCATGCCTTTTCCTTTATCAATTCAATTACATTTCATGATTCATATCACAATTCAAATAATGTATCAATTTATAATTGAATTCATCCATTTTATTCAAAACACAATTTACAATTCACATCCCAAGGAAAGGGTTAAATAGTCACACATCAAAGGTATCCAAATTCATATACCATATTAAATGTTCATCCAATTAAATGACACATCCATATGGGTGGTTCTGGTTTCAAGGACCTTAAACTATAGACAACCATTAAAAAGCATCTTTAATTACATAGACTATACCAATCATTTCAAGGATTAAATTCATTTCAATCTGTCACCTGAGAATTGGGTGCATTACATAACGACATATATAAACACTTAAAAATTTAACAAAAAACATGAGACAACCTACTAGAGGCCCGTAGTTGATGGCTCATCCGGTATCATCTCATGATTCAACTCATATCGGGATAAAAGAAGAGAAAAAATGAAGAACATAATAATAGGCCAAATTATCTTTCATCTATATAGTGAATTTGATACAAAATAAAATGAATAATTACTAAAAAATAATTAATATCTTACTGATGTGGATCCAATGAGACAAGAAACAATTGAATAGGATATCGGATGATGGAAATCCTTTGATTCTTATAATAAGCACCAAAAGAGCTCTCAAATGAGGGGTGTTTTATAATTTGAGAGAAAAGAGGGATTTAAGTTATAAATATAATTAAGTGGAGGGAATTTTAATTTCACCCAAAATTGGTCATCGCATGGTTTAGTCACCCAATTTCCAAACCATTCACCAACCATGCATGGGAATCTATAGAGAAAGGGAACCTAGCACGACTTCCTTCCACGGTTTGACTAACGTTGCAAAAACTGTGCAAACCCCAGTTTTAGAATTACATACATGGTAGCATGGCTATGCACCCCATTTATCATTGTTTATACTGACTGTGTGTCTTGTAGCCTCCCACTGTCCATCCTTTCATAGTTTTATCAAACTATCCAACATGTCCCAGGTAGTTTAAACTAACCATGATCCAGGCTTATTTCATCACAAAACATGTGTTTTAGACTCCAAACCAGCCCCAAACAGACCCAATACCTCCATGACCTCAAAGTGAATTCACATTTGGCCATATGTAAAAAATTTAAACTGATATTTGAGGGAATAGAAAGGATATATACCTCAAATAATAATTAGTTTCTTATAATAACAGACACATTTAAATAACTATATTGACAATATATCATGGTTTTGTTAAAACATTATATCGTGTGTAACCAAATCCAACCCATTGTTGCATGTGGCATAATATTTTCTCAGTGTTGTGTGTAATTACTGATATAAAATATATTTAATTTATTTATAAAAATAATTAATAAAGGATCCAGTTGTAATAGGAATGAAGGGTAATACTCCATGTGAAATAGTTGTTGGACATCGAACTGTTAGTATATCATCTCATCAAGGATGTGCAGAACCAAGCTATATTAAAAACTAGTTACTCTACCAAAAATAATAGCATCCAAAGAAACCATATGATTTTTCAGGTTCTGAACTCGCCTGATGATTATAGCCACTCACTCAAGCCAATCCTCTGCTGCCTGAGGATCAAGATCATCATGGAACATCAGCAGTCTCTAACACTAGAACTCGTCAAGTGAGTTAAAAATATGTGAATTTTTAGCCTAAAGTGTTAGTATTAATTGATACTTGATAGGCATGGGTGTTACTCCCTTCCCAGATGGAGGAAACATATCATAAGATGGAACCTGAACTATGTCTTCATCACTCATCAGATCATCATCATGATCCTGAATCGGTGACCTAGATAGTTTTCTTTATGAAGTAATATTTAATGTTATCAAGATATACCATGATCGTATGAGAATAGATATACAGGGAGGTGACTAAAAAATTAAAGTCAAAGGAATCAATCTTATATGATGCATTCTCCATTGTTCCATGTAACTAATGTATTGGTATGTTAAGTAAACAAGTAGGTGGTCAGAGTCCTGGTGTAGGGATAGATTGGTCATTGCACCAACACTGGGTTCCCTAGCCTAAAAGATGCACTAGAGAGACTCTGACTCTTTTTCTTTAAATTCCTACCCAAAAACCATAAATGGAAAACTCTAAATACCATCCTAAGGATGAACTAGCTCTAATACAACTTTGTAGTGACCCGACCCAGTGGGGCTTCCCTATCCTATAGAAGTCTGATCCATCACAACCCCAAGCCTATATCCAATAGGTCAAGGACTGGTAAAAAGTGTTGAGAATTCATAACTATAATGGGAGGAATTTTCCTATTAAACCTATATAAACACTCCAAACCATATCCAATAAATAGGGTAGATGAATAAAAATTAAACATGGTAACTTCAATAGATAAACCATGCATGTAATAAACTCTATACAATATATCTTTGTACAAAAAAATAACCAAAGTGTAAATGGGAAAATAAATTCCCAACAGGAAGTGAATTATCAACCTAATAACAATTTGAAATGAAGAAAGCTAAGAGACCCCAACTTCTAATCACCATGCCCAACCACCGTACATGGTCAATGCACCTAGGTATCCCTGTGATCCACTATAATCACCATTGATCTTTTCTTCATCTGTGTAAGACATGAAAGATATGGGAAACACCCATATAGGGGTGAGTATTTACATATTTAATAGAATACCCCTAAACTGAAAGGAAATGATAAATTGATATAATAATTATTATGTCATTCCAAATATAGATGTAAATGAAACCCAACAGACACACACACACACACAGATATATATATATATATATATGATCATAAAGAAACCCAAAATGAGAGAGAAAGGGGATCTCTATCTCCTAGCCCATACAAATTTTAGGAGCCTACCCATAGCCCAAAAATTCTATCACTGATAGCCAGAATCAAACGCAACCTCACTAGAATATCAGAAGAGGGGACCGCTCCTCGCAACTATGCACTATAGATGAAAGATCCACATATATTATGGAGTACCCACACCATGATGGAGCTCAAAGATGGGGTAGTATTGCTCTATAGGTAAATAAAATTCAACCTATAGTAGTAATGTGAGTACTAAACCATCTTGTATAATGAAAAAGGTTAACCCCAACCCTGGAAAAAAAAATGGGAGTATTAACCTCGACATCTCTATAATGGCCTGGGGAACTTGCACCCTGGTGTGACAAGGGAGTATTGACCCTAGAATCACTCTGATAATATATAGAACACATTACCTAGTGCGAAAATAGAGTATTAACCCCAAAATATATCTGATATCTTGGGGAACCCCACCCTAGTGCGATAGATGAGTATCGCCCCAACATATCTATAATGATCATGCTTGATCAATACCATCATCAAGAATCTCTTGAATAAGAATTACACTGGGAACATTCTATTCCCTGTCTCTAAAGACACTAAGAAGGCTTCCATCATGTTATACATACAAAAACACACAGGATGGGATACTTGTAGACCAAAATTGAGTCCAAATGAAGAATATATGAGATTAATAATATTATTAATTAGATACATGGTGTGTAAGGGGGTCTAAATGGCATGTAGCTCTACTCTAATGTCTGTTCGTATTCTCCTATGGACACATCTTAGAGGCCATCTCTTCATACATGTCATGTAATAGGCTCAAACAGCATATATCAACCACTTGATGCCTTTTTGTGTGCTCTTAGTTGTTCCCATGTTCATCTGTTCATGCATGTGTGATTGATAATGTACATGGTCATGATTGGGTAACATATTATTCTAGTGTAATTCAAGAGTAAATAATGTGTCCTCTCGAATGGGGTCTTGGTTTGTTTCATCTGGCACATGGCTTGGTATCTCAGGGAGGGTCACATGGCATGTGGTCCCATCTACATAGCGTGTGATCCATAACTTTCGATGAAACCCTATCCCCCATGGATTCTGAAGAACATGTTACGTGTTCTTCCACACTACATGGATTATAGACATGTTTTCCATATAAATTTCATATGTTTTATGATTTCACCCAATACATCCGCTCTATAATGAGTCACAAAAAAATAACACACAAAATTAAATACAACTACCTCCAACCATCATTTTCAGCCCTCTTGTGGTAGGAAATCGGGATCCATTGATTCATATGTAGCCCACAACATTGTCCATGATCCTCCCTCTTGATCTTGTTTACCCTATGAATCCCATATCCATGTAGTACCACCCAAATCCCACATTTTTCATTCATCCTTCTTAAAACCTTTGATGATTTTATTATTATTTCTACCACAATGAATTTTGGGGATTGATCATGCTAAAAATTTCCCTGGAAATGTCAAATTGTGACCCAATAGGCCAACGGGGAATAACGGGATGAAAAAAGATGAGAAAATCCTAAAAAATAAATAAAACCTATCATTGGTCATGAATTATTGGAAAATTATTTCATAATATTAATATCTAATGTTGATAATAAGGCTTATTAAGAATAATTTAATCTAAAAAATCAAATTATCTAAAATGAATTATGAAATGAATGGATAAACATAGATCAATAAGAAAATAGGAATGTACATTCTAAAAATTTTAATCAAAAAGGATAAATCCACATATAAAATACCCTAACTCAAAAAAGGATCGATCATTGGTGAAGAACTTGTTAACCATGGAATGATAAGACTCGTTGCGTTTATTGCTACCCGATCCACCTTGATTTGGTCACTAGTGATCGTCTAATTTTGATTCCCCTGTGAGGAATGATCTAAACCACCTATCTGATAACATGAGGTTTATAAGGATAAACCATATCAAAACTTCAATAATAAAGTATTTATATAGGATTTTAATTAGTTCATTTAATAAAACAAATAAATAAATTTTTAATTTATTTTAATTAAAAGCAGCTATCAACGGCTACCTCAACCAAAAGTCTCATGTCGACCAACCCTAGGTCATACCTCGGTTAAACCCCATGTCCAAGGATCAACTTTATTCCCATGTTTCCTATCTAAGGCTTCATTCAATAGTTATTACACATTCTTCAAGAAAACTATAGACATGTGATATTAATATATTTAATATTTTTAAAAATCAATTCAAGGATCACCAGGCCTCATAATCTCTCACTGTCTCCACACACGGATCTGTAAATATTACATAATAGTTTTCAATATCTTATAAGGAAAACATATGGTCACTACACATGAGTGAATGTGAGAGTTTTGGAGCACATTAATGTTCATCCACATGCATGTGGGTTCCAACACACATATTCATGGGTGAGTACACACACATGGGATTTCATGGTCACATGTAGGCTTATGTTCACATTTGTTGATAGTTCAATATAATGTATGTGTGTGTGATCTCATACATAGGTGTATTCATCCATATTTATATATTTTTATATTAAAATTTATATTTATATATTCAATTATTTTTTAACTTTAATATTAATTTTATTTTTATTTGAAATATTTAGCTGAAATTTAAATTATAACAGAAAACTGATACACATATGGAGTGGGAGGAAAAGAGACAAACATTTTTAGTACACGTATAAAATATAATTTTTTAATGATTTCTATAAATTTATCTTAGCAATAATATAAATTATATGTATTTATGTATATAAATATATATATGTATGTATGTATGAATTAATGTATGCATGAATGTATGTATTTATTTATTTATGTATATATGTATGTATGTATGTATGCATATTTTAATATGATTTATATTGATAAATCTATAATTTTGTGTGTGTACTAGTAGAAATATTATATAATTATGTCAACATAAATTTATAAAATTTTATCTTACTATTTTTGTTATATATTTACACTTGTATATTGAAACATATATTTATATATTTTATTATTCTTTCAATTTTAATTTTTTCTCTCTCACACACACACTCGAATATGATTTCAATTATTAAAAAATACCACAATTATTTTTCATCGCTATATTTTTTTGAAAAAACCTTGAAACATTATTGATACTTAATTTAGTTCTGGAAAAGTGTGACACTTCCCAACACTTAAAATAGGGGAAAATAAAAACCATCATTTAATTTTTTTTAATTTTTTTATTAGTGATTTATTTATTTTTTATTTAATCATGTGATCATATATTTAGTTATTTGATCAAGTAATTATTTATTTCATGTCTTAGTATATGTTGGTTATTGTGTCACATTAATGGGAAATTTCAAAAACATACACATTTTTACTCATGTATATAAATTTATTAAAGTCTTATGGTAATTTCCTATTAAGTAATTTTTTCTTTCCCCTATATTGATACATTTTGTATATATAAAGATGTAGTTTCTAATAGCATAGGTAATAGAAATTAATCATTTGGAATTAGTTATACACCTCAGATTGTTGAATTGGAATATAGAGGTAATGGAGTAAATGATGATTCACCACATAAGTTGATAAGAGTTTTCATACTCTTAATAGAAAATGGATTACTACATACATTTGTGTTAGATTTTTTATAAACATTTAGACTTTTATTCACCTTTTATCATTGGACTAATATATAATTTCTTGTTTTTTATGTATATAATTTTGGATAGAGACACATTATGATGCATGTTTTATTTCTATAATCCTTGTTTTTGTCAATCATTTTCATAACAATTATAGGAGTTAGTAATTTTATTTTAAATGAAAATATTGAGTTTTATGTGGTTTTTAAAAATAAGAGAACGGTTCTTTAATGAGATAATTTTTTTAATATTAGTTTCATACATAGACAAATTATAAGGAATTTCTGAAAAAATAAATTAAATGATTAAATAAAGTTTTATTGATTTAAAATCATCCTCCAATAATTTTATTTATACCAGTAAATCTAGTTTTTAGTATCTGATGATTTATAAAACATGTTGGAAGTCATTTGATTGATGTTCACAAGAATTAGAGTTGTATACCAAAGGTGGGGAATAAGTAAAACTTATTTTAATAATTTATTATTATTATAAATTAGCCTCACTAGCCATTTAAAGTCTTGATCCACTCTTTCTTGAATTATCACCCTTACCCATTTGCAATCAAATAAAAGAATTAAGAATAATAAAAGGGATTTTAAAAGGTTTATGCCCAATGTGGGTAACAACTCCTTGCTTATTTTAGGTGGATTTTAAGACAAAAATATTGAAGTGAATAGAATAGCATGTCTCCCAAAAGCATCTTATATCCCCCAATAAGAATTAAAATCCCATAATGGTTTTATTTATACTATCTACCAAGGGTTTACAATGGTTGCTCTTGAACTTCTTAAAAAATATCTTAAAGACTACTCTAAATCTCATTTCATTATAATAATAATATATTCTTCTTCTAGAAAATGTCTTTGGCACTAAGAATATATTCAACAACACTATATTCACATCAAAATTATACTTCAACTAAATATCAGAATAATCACTGTGTATCAACATCATATTTTCTTTTGCTTGTATCTTCTGAATCATCATCCCTGGCATATGAATATCTCAGGAGTTATATATTTATCATCTACTAAGTTATTGGGGTATAAAAGGATAAGTATTTGAGAATAATTTTTCTCTTTAATCTCCTTATTTACTTTTAGTGAAAAGGTTTTTTCATATAAATTTCATTGACTACTTCTCTCTTTGATACATAGATATTCTTCCCAAGAATTGAAATATTGAATCACCTCTCCTCAATCACCTCCCATATTCTATGATCCTATAAAACATGCACAAAATCATGATGGTATATTTTTCCTTATTAGAATATATAAAAATTTATTTATTTTCTATATTTTGATCTCTAAATTAAATTTGGTCAACAATGTCTCTAGATTTTATCTCATTCAATATGAGTCAAATATATCACTATTTAATTTTATAATAATCTGAAGATTAATATTTCTTCAAAAAACTCCATAGAATCCATGGGTAATTTAATTATCTCAACCTTGGTATATATGATCTCATGTATTAACATAGTAACATTGTGGAATCTCATTATGGTTTTCTTGTATCGAAAAACATAGAAACATATTCCACTTTTGTTTTATTATCATATATTTCTATAACGTGTTCATATTACTAACATTCAAAAAAACTACTTTACTCAATTTGAATCACAATTTACTTTGAATAATTGTGATGTTTAATATGTTGGAGAATAGATTCAACATCAACTAATTTCACTAACTATTAATCCTAACATATGTTTTCAATGAATCTTATATATATAAGTGTTCCTTTGGACATTATTAATTTTGTACCTCCATTACCCTGAGTAGTTTTATGTATACACTGAGACGAATTTTATATTTTTATCAACTTTACCATCATATATCACAGTGGGTCACAATACTTTTCCACATTCTTCTAATTCAACACTGATTAAATTTTATTCATGCTTTAGATGAATATTATGAAACTCCTGAATTTTTGAATTTTTCACTCCAATGCTAGAATTAATCTTATATATTATCATGACATTTCATATTTCTACATCACTCATACATTTGACTCTGACATATCAAGTTAATTACTCCTATATATCTCATTGTAACCACCCTAAACTTTTCTAAATATCTAATTCATTAAGAGGGTTACCTTTATTATTTCCTCGGAGTTACCCTGATGTATTACAAGATTTTTCTAATTTCTTCTATTTCAACTATATTTAATTTTATTCATCATGATAATTTTTTAATTTTCCATTCTACTCATGAAACTACTTATACATATTTCCATATTTACTCTTACACACATAGTTTTATCCAAATTCTCAAAAAATTATTAACATCCATATACTTCAAGGTTCTTCTTAAAAGTATTTCAAACAAACATTATTTAATACAAACCCATTCTAAATAACCTCATACCACTTTAAATAACTTAATAATATATAAAAATGCTATCAAATATCTTTAAAATAATTTCCAAAAATTTTTATCATATAAGAGATCTAATAAAATTATTTTTTAAGTGTTCACTACATCAGCAAATGATTTTCAAAGTAAACATTTTATAAACCTCATCCAAAATATATTCTCCATTAAATATAATAGCATTTTATGGTCAATAATCCATGTATTGTTTCTCACACTTTTTTCGATCTTTGTTCATTATCTACATAGTACATTAAGCTTTTCTAATATTCATATATTCATAAGAATTTTAGTTACCAGCTTATCAATATACATAGAGATAGTGTTATCATAAACCATAAAACATTTCATTCATTAATTATAGTACAACTCCACTATCATCACATGTATTTCTTAGTGTTATAAATTTATTTCCAATAAAAACTCTAAGCCTTAACTAGTCTTTCCCATTATTAAGGGTATCTTATCTTTCATCTTAATTGGGCTCTTCCTCCATCACCCAACTTCTAAACACATTTAAATTCCTTCATATAAAAATAATTAAAACAAATTAAACAAAAATATTATTAATACATTTGGGTTCTTCAATATACCCCATTTTTAATCGTTTTCAACACCAATTTCAATTATAAAGTCAATTTTTCCTCCCCATTAATGAAAATAAATGGAAAGTCATAAGAGCATGTGGGAAATCATCTATTTTAATGTTTCTTCCATAATTTTTAAATTTTTCATCTTACCTAATTTATTCTCCTCACTTATTGAGATATATGGTCTATTTCACTGGAGATATGGATAAAATGACATTTTTCGCAATGATATATAAATTAACCAACATTAATCTATGTAAGAAATGATCAGTGGGGAAAACAATAGTGATCAACTAAGGCATTAGTATTTTCCATAAACTATCCATAATGTAAAATCAACGTAGATATTTTTTCCTAGGTGGATGTACAAGTAGTTATACATGTAAAAAAATTCACTCATCTTCTCCATGCACTTTAAAACTATTTAAGTGTATGAATGTCTCTCCCCCATCAGTTAAGCACATTTCCCCCTTTAAATCATAAAATTATTTAGTTGAAACAGGAATAGAAAAGTTTGATAATAATACCTAAAACATCCGAATATTATATAAATTAGATATTTCCTTGAAATATTGATATTCTAGAAGTTTTTATTATCTCATATCTCCCTCAAGTGATTCACTCCATTAATCTTTTGCATGGTTTTTTTGCTTCAAAAATATACTCCAAACATCTTATAATATAAATTGATATGATATAGGGAACCATCAAGCACTCAATAATGGATAAACAACCATTTTGTATAGCTATCAAAGAATCTAAATATCCCCCTCAATTCAAAACCTTCAATTCCCTACATTGAAACATAAAAAAGTAAATAATATGGAATAATGTATGATTTATTTCCTCCATAGTGAAAGAAAAAAAGGTTGATATTTTATTCTTAGTTAATGAAGTATTATCTTTCCATCTCTATATTAGGAAGAACACTTCATGATTTCACTTAAAAATAAATTTTCATCACTTTCCATAGCAGTTATGTCCATATTTCCCTTCCCAGTTTCTCATTTTGTGGGACCTTCTTCTTAACATAAGAATCAAATAACATGCCTCTATTAGTGTCCGCTAAATCTTCCTAGGAATATCTACTTGAGATTGAAGCAATATTAAATAGACATTTGATTTTTCCAAATTTATTTCACCCCCACACAACATCTTAATATTTTTTATATTATAATTCTTATATAATATATCTAGCGATTTTGATATTTTATGTGAATTTTATTTTATTCCTTTATCACATGAACTATATTTTTCTTTCTCAATCTACTATTTTTGACAGAAATTGCTTTGTCTAAAATTTACAGGCCTCTTTACACTTATAAGATATTTATATATCTAGAATATATTATAATTTGTATTGTAAGAGTTTTCTTATTATATTCACCATAGTGAATCTAATTTCTATATCTTAAAAAACTTCTTCTAGATATTCAAATTTGTTTTGAGTATAATTTTTTTACCCAAAAGTTTCTTCATCCTAAGGTTATTTATTATCTTTACTAATTTTTTCTTCTCTTTCCATAGGTAATCAACATTTTTTCATACCAATTACAAGTAACTAACAAGTTATACTGACAGTTATAGTCTATTTTTCCAAGGTTTCTACAACAACAATAATAAACTTTAAAGTTATATGTTACATAATATTTGTTGGACTTTTAGTGAAAACACTATTTCTATTTATGGTAAATCCTAGAATAATTTTTCCTTTTCCTTTGGATAATATCTATTATTGGGTAATTTAAAACTCTCTTTTAAATAATTGTAAAATTTTCATGACTTTATTCAACCAATACCAATATATTTTTGGTTGTAGAACTTGCACCTTCAGTTGAAACATATTTGATGTCATTGGAATATATAAGAAAAAAATATAAATTTTTCATTGGGTTGGAGTTAAAAACATCTTGGTCTAATTCATCATTAATATCCATTGTTGTTTCATAATATTCTATCATCATATTCAAGGTATTTTCATCTTTAAGACGTATATATTGTGTTTTACTCAATTATTCTTCATTTTTAGTAAAATTTTCACCATGATCCTTCAATATTTTATCTTATTTTTAAATTATCACCTTGATATATTTAATTTCATTAATGTAATAATTCTTCATATAATCTTAATATACTCTACCATTCTCAATAAATTTAATTTTTTTCTTAAGTTATGTTTTTTTCATAAGAAAAACTTAATTATTGTATTTGAACATTTGTTTATTATAGCTCACTTTTTCCTCATCATGATAATTAGAAGAAACCTTAATATTTTCAAAATTATCCCTAAGCATAATTCAATTTATTATGGTGTTTAAACATTATAAATCACTACATTGTGGTTATTCTTAATCTTATCCTTATTTTATCATCATATTACTCCTTGAAAACTTCTTCTTTCTAGAAATTCCCATTCTTGTTTTCCTTATTTATTATTGGGAAAATCCTCATATTCTTTACCATGATTAGTATAAAAAAATTTAAATTTTAAAATTAAACATTAAAATGTTAAATTATATAAAAAATAAATTATTATCAGACTTTTGTACTTACCACTTCCTCCTATAAAGTTTTTTGAAATAATATATATTATTATGTTATGCTTCTCATCTATTTTATCATTATTTTATAAATCTAAAGATTTACCAACTTCATTTTCGTTTTTTATGCCTTTAAATGATTTAAATTTTATATCCCCTATGATATTCTTCTTGAAAATGGGATATTTCATCATCTTGTGAAAAATCATATTATGGAATTCATCAAGGGAACAAATATCTATACTTTTTAGTGAAAAAAACCATAGCATCAAACATGTGCGGGAATTTTCTCATCAATTTATTTATAATTATTGAGTCTTATAAAGTTTATCAATGTGACTGATATTAAAAAAAGATTTATTATTATTTGTGAAGTAATTTTCAATGGTCTTATCATCATCTAATCCAAAATCTTCAAAATGTTTCCTTCAAATATTTTGTTAGTATTATTTCACAATTAAATTCTCTTAAAAAGTGAAATCAATTTCAAACCAAATTTCTTTTTAAATTTTTATTTCCATAAATTTGGTATAAAACATATTATATTTTGAAATAAAAATTATATTCATTTCTATTCTATCAACTTCAAAATTATATTTTTTACATGTTTTATGTAATGAACCCAACCCGAGAAGCCTAGAGCTAGTGAATTACTTTATTACATTGGCATAGATACAAGATTCAAATACCATAGGTTCAATCATATTACAATTTTAGACAACTAGATATATACATATATATATTCTCATTTTATATTTATAAAATGAAAATAAAAAATAATACAGTTCAAAATCTAATAAAAATCATCCTTGAAAGCTCTTCCAAAGAGAACTTCATCCTGATATAGGGAAAGGAAACAAGAGAAGGGTGAGATAAAATTCAAAGTAAGGGTTAAGTACAGTGGATGATATCATGAATCAATAATAAATTATCAATATATAACGGTAAATAACTGAACACACATTCTATTTAAATTACATGATAACGAATAATCAAAATGGAAAGGTAAATAACTGAAGACATGTGTCATTTAATCAATAATATGAGAATTGATGGAATCCATTTAATTTTTCATAGAGAAAATATAATTGATAATAATAATAGAAGTGTGAATATAGAAGGTGCTTAATTATGGGATTTCATGCTTTCTAGTTACATGGAATATTTACCATCAATATCAATTCTTAAGATAGGTTAAAACTACTCGGTAAAAACCCATCTGAATTAGCCAACTGATTTGTCTCATGAGACTGTTTATGCATCGAGGGGATATCATTAACTAAGCCTCGCCCATGTCTTAATTTCCAAATCATTCCTAAAATATCAAATAATCTATTTAATAATGTTCCTTATCATAAAATATCTATATTGAGTAAATTATACAGATTTATCAATATTTACCTAGATATACAAAATAACTTTCAAAATATAAACCATATTTAAAATGGTATAAGGTTTAGGAAATAATAATATCCATCATAAAATGATATAGATATTTTAGAGAAATTAAATGTATAATAATAAAATATTATAATTAATTGATTATTTCAAGAGAAAGTTAATAATAACAAAAGAAATTGAGATTGAAAATATAACTTTTTCCACTGTAATTTTCACGTCAAAGTCCCTTGTATGTGGTAATTAAAAGTGAAACTTAAAATACTATAAATTATGAGTGAATAATGATATTAAATGACAAATAGAACTTATATACAATACATTAAAGTGAATTGGTGTATAATAACAACAAAAATCAATGGAATGTTAATTAAGAAAAAATCCCTTAACTTACACAACTTTTTGGTTGAACACACATTAACCTCATTTATAATGTTTTCTATAACTTTATTAAATTTTAAAATTAACTATATTAACAATTATAATATCATATATTATCCTTTTATAACATCTTATCACCTATTTTTTAATAATCGTTCATTATTTTCATTGTTTTGGGTTTCAATTGCCTTATTTTTTTAGTATTTTTTGACTGATATTTTTTGTTACAATTACTTAGATCATTATTTTATCATATTAATAATTTAAAAAATTATTTAAATAACATATATATTTATTATATATTTATTTAAATTAATCCATAAAATTTCGGGATGGGAAATGGAATACACAGTTCATGGAGACGGTAGGTCGTACGTATGAACGAATATTGTTTCCATTTGTTTATCATATTGAAAGAAATAAAGTATATATATGTGTTTTTATTGTCATTATAGTATCATTATTATGATATATATATATATATATCACATATCTTTATTAAAATAAACCTCAATACATTCCATGTAAATCGTGAATGAATCGTATCACTACATGATGTGGTAGTCTGTCGTACACACAAACGATAGTACCATATTCCCAAAAAATGGAAATCATGAAGGTGTGTGTTATATAATAATTAAAAAAAATTAATTAATTATAAATATCAAATATATCATATATAAGCATTATTTACATCATATTTTCTATCTATAAAAGGTTGTAATCGAAAAATAAATGACATCGATTCATGAGGTGGTAGTTTGTCATACACAGGAACGATAATTTTGTAACCCATTTGATAGAGTTGTGTGAAGATTTAGGTTGTAAAATTAAAATTAAAATAACTAATTATATTTAATTTATTTATTTATTTTATAATAATGATATATATATATATAATTTAATAAGGTATAAAAGGAAATGTAATAAAAATTATTTTAGAAAAATATTACCTCTTCTTTAGCTATCCTCCTTAGGTTTTCACTATTGTCTTCTTAAGTTTTATTCATTAAAAATATAAGTCCTCTAGGATGAGGTTATGGAAGTTTTAGAGTTAATTGGAAAGGAATTTTCCTAAACCAAGTGGTTTTATATTTGTAAATAAGGGGATAGTGGGAGACCTTTTATATGTGGGATGTGTGGAAAACTTGTAAATTTTTTAAAGAGGAAGTTTCGCCCATTTTTTTCCTTGTCAAGTGGATACAATAATGAAAATCAAACTACATAATATAAGTTATAATGTCTAAATATGGAAATAAAAAAAATTTGTACAATTTTTATGGTAATTTTTCCTCTTAGGTAAAAAGATTAGTCCCCTAGTAAACTCGTTTTTCCTTTAATCGCTTTAATTAATTTTAACTATTTCAATAATGAATTTGGTAAAAAAAATAAAGTTGGACATATTATAAATTATAAATTTTTAAGATTCCAAATATTAAATCAATTTTTAAAAATTAAAGTAACATAAGTAGAATAAATTAATTTAAAATTAATCTCACATATGTGTCGAGAAAATGGGTTTTTAAAGTGAAAATGTTTAAAAGTTTTCAAGGATTTTATATCCAATTTCAATATAAAATAAATTACAATGACCAAAATAGGATTAATATAAATATAATTCAACTATTTTGACTATAAAAAAATAATTTAAAATTATAAATAGTTTAGACAAAAATATAGTTTTCAATTAAAATCATATATTTTCAATATTCATTAAAAAAAGAAACTTCTCAAAAAACTACCAAAAATTAAACCTAATTTTATTTTAACATTCCACTTTCAAAAATGAAGTTTATTTTTTAAAATAAAATAAATAAAAGTTTTATAAGTTAGTTTTAAAACAAGTACTTCACTAAAGGCAGCAAAACTTTCTTTAGAAAAATACATCTTTTATACATAAAATTGGATTTGTTCTCATATTATACCTATCAAATATATTGAATGAACATAAAAATAATTTAATATATAATTTATAAATATCATTAATATAATCTGCTAATATTAATTCATTAAATTTATTAAGATGAAACTCCTTTTGTGTATAAAATATTTTTTTTATAAAAACATTTCCATTATTTTCAATTAGTTTTATATTCAGTTTTAATTAATTGTTAAACCATGAATTAAACCATGTATTTTCATAATTTAGTTCACCCTAATCAATCCTATTATTCCAACTTCTAGGTGATAACTATCATATTAAACTATAATATTTATAATATACTGTTGTTTGGTAAAATTAGGTCTTACGTGAAACGCAAGCTTTATAGGGAAATTTATGTTACGTGTAACACAAGCTAAAATCAGTGTTTCATAGAGAGAAATATAAACATTATTTAGTGTATAATATACACCATTAGAGATATTGAATTTATCTAAATATAAATATATCATAAAGTCTTTGGATGTTATATTCCATTTTATGCTTGTTGGTGTGTGGTATATGCCCTATCAAATACACTCTCCTTATTTTAGAATTTCAGGGTGTTATATTCTCCCCACCATAAACAAATTTCATCCCCACAATTTAAACATCATATCAGTAATATAGGGTTTTATATTTGAAAATTTCTTTGTTAAAACCCCAAATTCTAAAATGGTTATTAAAACATCCTCTTAATAAGAGATAACGAGAAGTAAAAAATTCATTGGGAAAAATAACATAAATAGGTTTTTGAATAAGATAACATATGTGAGAAATGAAAACTTAGATATGGAAGAGAAAAATAACACTAAAATATTGAGTGATATATATAGAGAAAATTTCCAGGAGAATGTTAACTACCATAAATCCATAAACTAGAGGTGTGTAAAATTTTATCGACATTATAAAAAATGATGATAATTGGACAAAAAAAATTCAATACCATTTTTACTTGAGTTAAGGAATTATTTGACTCTCTAAGAATATAAGTAGATACACTTACTTGACACATTTATATTTCATAAAAAACACACTTATCCTTTTATTGTTCCTTAAACTATTTATAATTCATGTCGTTACAAAAGTTTCATCATATGGTGAAGTAATACATTAATCACTAAAACCTCATCCAAAGTGCAACTTAAACCGTTTCAAAAATGGATATCCTTATGAACCATCCAAAATATTATGATCCAAAACATTAGAATAATTTCCAAGGTAGTTATTAGTATCCAATTTAATTTATCCACATCAATAATCTCTTTATCCAAACATCATTACCTCATCATCAATGATGTATTAAGGGTTATCTTTCCTAAAATCATGCATCTTCTAATAAATTCAACATGTTATCGAATAATTTTTCTTATTCATCAGAACCATTAAATATACACTATAAAAACCTTAGTGAAATATTAATTCATTATAATCCTTATATATTTTATAATTCCTCTAACCAAAATATCATTAATAAAATCATTTTACAACACATTCAAAGGATCCAAGAATATAATAACATTAATCATTCCACTTTGGTTGTATCAATAAAATATGCTTGACCTTGATCTTTTAACTTCTTCTGAGGTATATTACCATGATTCTTGGGGAATTAATTTCCATATTACCCCATCTCCTTATAATTTAAACACTTAATGTTAGTGTTCTCATTCTTCTATTTTCATTTTTTTCCTAGTTACCCTTTTCTTGGCACTTATAAAAAACTCTCAATCCCTTAAAAATTTTCCTTAGGTGATTCATTCCATAATTATCATATGTGGGAAAATACTTCTTTCCCCTCTTCCATTTATCCATTATTTTCTACTCTATTATCTTCTTCTCATACTTCCCTTTGAATTCATAATACATAGATAATTATTTCTCTATCTTGATAGTATATAAAATTATTTCATCATATAAAGAAAATGTCTAAGACACCATCACCCTTCAAAGACTTGACTTAATCCCTTTAAAAAATTTGGTATGTCCTACACTCTTTATTTCATATGTAACCATTAGAATACCAATATATCCTTGTAAAGGTACAGTCATACTTTGAATCACTCTCTTCTTCCTTTTTCTTTAATCAAAGTAACTTTATCTTCATCATAATTTTTTTCTTATGAGGGAAATATTTTTCGATGAACTTCTCATTAAAATTTCTCTATTCGATGAGTTCTACTTATTATTCAATCCCAGTATTGTGGATCAAATACCACCATTGATAATAATTTAATTGTAAAAAATACACCATAAATGTGACATTTTCCCTTTCACAATATACCAATGACATCAATATCTTACACAAATACTTAATCCATTTCTCAACTACCATTAGATCAGTAGTCCCACTAAATGATGTGATCCATTTCCACATAAACTAATCTAAAATTAGAGAATCTCATTATATAATAGGTTTTTCCATATATGAAAGGTTATTTTTCATTAGTTGATTAAGTTTTTCTAATATAACAATAACTTTTGCAGTTATAATACCATATATATCAACTTTCTCAACAAGTAAACCTCTAAATTATCCCTAAGTATTAATACTCATATTCATTATAGGCTCCATTTCTAAAAATTAAATATAATAGATTTGATCATAACATTATGTAACATAATGTTTAATCCTAAAACTAGTTAAATACGTATCATATATTGAAAAACATATCCATAATTAGTCTCATAATCATAAACATAGATTATTTGGGATATCTTTACTTTCAAATCATTCATAATGGTTTGTAAAGAAATTTTGAATTATCCTAAGCATATCCCACAATAGTATAAAAGAAGGTGTATAGTAAGGCCCATTGTTATGTACCACGCTACACTCATGTCAATCTCAAAGCACCCCTTTGGGAGTTATTTCCCCAAGTTACATTTGTTCTAGAACCATTTTTATCTGTAGTGTCCAAATAGGTATGTATTTCTAGGAATACCCACATAATATCTACTTTACCAAAACTTTAGGATTTTATTCTATAATTATCCTCACATTATATATTATAGTTATGTTCCCTAATATTTGTTTTCCTAATTCTATCTTCCATGGTTTCAACTAAACTTTCTTGGATACCAACTGTAACTACCCCAACCCTAAAATCTTGAAGATGGTGCCTTAATTTATTATATTTACATAGATACAAGATTAAAATCCCAAAGGATGGATCAGTTTAGAAGTTCTAAAAAACTAGATACATATATGATACTCATTTTACATTTGGAGAATTAAAATAAAACATAATAGATAAAAATATTATAAATATCATTATCAAAATTTCATTCAAATATCACTTGTTCATAACCTCGGGAATGGAATCAAAATAGTGGTGAACTAAAATGATCAGTTGGGTTAATTAAAAAAGAAGCATTCATAAATCAATAATGAATAATCCAAATGTAATGGTAAATAACTTGACACATATTCTATTTAATTAAATAGATAAGGCATAATCAATATGGAAAGGTATATACACACAAGCTATTAAATCAATGAGATGAGAATGAAATGCATTTATAGATTATTTCATAGTGAAAATATAGTAGATAATAATAACTAAAATCTAAATGTAGTAAATTCATAATTATTTGACACTATATTTCCTAAATACATGGAACCTTTACCGTCAATATTTATACTCAAGATAGTTTAAAACTACTAAGTAAAACCCCATCTGTTTTGGCCAATTGATTCTTCTCATGAGACTATTGATGCATCAAGGGGATATTATTAAATGTTCCCCATCCATGTATTCTTGTCTAAATCATTCCTAAAATATTTAATAATCTATTTAATAATGTTTCTTATCATCAAATATCTGTATTGAGTAAATAATATGGATGTATCAATATTTCCCATATATACAAAATAATATTAAAAATAAACCTATCATATAAAACCAGTATACGTTATAATAAACAATCATATCCATCATAAAATAATATTTATATTTGATATAAATTTAATCTATAATGATAAATAATTATAATGAAGTGTTTTTTTCAACATAAATCTAATAATCACAAAACAAAGTGAGATTGAAAAGATAATAACAAATAAGTCTTAGTAGAATGTAAATTGAGATAAACTTTATTACCTTATGATTCATTTTAGTTGAATGCTCTTAAAAATCCTATATAATGGTTTTAATAATTTTAATAACTTATACCATAACAATATTAATATTTATAATATCTTATATGACCCTTTTATTACATATTATCTCCTACTTGTTAATAATTGTTCATTATTTTCATTGTTTCGAGTATTAATTTCCATGTTTTTTCAGTATGTTTTCACTTGTTATTTTTTTTCCTCTTACTTAGATCATGATTTCATAATATATATAATTTAAAATATGATGTTAATATAAAATATATTTATTTATAATAAACCATAAAATTTTGTGATAGGAAATGGAATACACCGTTCATGGAAATAGTAGTTTGTAAGTACGCATGAACATTGTTTCCATTTTCATATTGTATTGAAAGAAAGTTAACTAAATTATATATATATATATATTATAATTCAAATTTCATTATTATTCCATATATATCACATATTTTTAATAAAATAATCATCAATACTTTCAATTTAAAGTGTGAACGAATGACATCGCTACGTAAGGTAGTAGTCCGCCGTACACACGAGCAACATTATCATATTCCAAAAAAATAGAAAGCATGAAATTATATGTTATATAATAATTCCATAACCATAATACATCAAAAATATCATATATAATAAATATAAATATTAATTATATCATTATTCCCAACCTTAAAAGGTGTTAATGGAAAAACAAATGACATAGTTCACGAGGAGGTAGTCCACCGTACTCACAAACAATGATTTTGTAACCCATTTAATGGAAGGGTGTGAAATTTTTGATTATACCATTAAAATAAAATAACTTCTTATATTGAATATACTTATGATATTATATAATAATTATATAAATATAATTTAAGGATTTTGAGAAGGAAATAATATAAAAATGTTCTTAGAAAAACATTACCTCTTCTTCGGGTATCCTCCTTAGGTTTGAACCAATTTATTCCTAAGTTGGATTTATGACCAAGATAATTCCTATATAATTAGAGGATGAAATTTAGGGATTAAATTGGGTTGTTTCTTGGACTAACTTAAATGGTTTGAGATGTGTGAATAAAGGGGGTAAGTGGAGGCCTTTAATAAGTGGGGTGAGTGGCCAACTTATAAATTTTTAAAAGAGAGAATTCCTCCCACATGGTTTCCATATAAAGTGGATAAAATAATTCCAAAAACTAGATAATATAATTTTTAGGGTCTAAATAAGTCTGTAAAATTGGTTTTAAATAAGTTTTTATGTCATTTGTCCCCTTAAGTTTAATTCTTAGTCCCTTGGTAAACTCTTTTTTCTCTTAATCATTGTAATTAATTTTAACTAAATTTCACTAATTACTTCAGTAAAAAATTAAGTTTCACTTATTATCAATTATAAATTATTCTTATTCAAAATATGGAATCCATTTTTCTAAATTTAAATCATTTAAGTTAAATAAATTAATTTAAAATTAATCCAGTAGATGTGTCGAGAAATTGGGTTTTTAAAGTAAAAATGTTCAGAATTTTACAATTTTTTTATATCCAAATTCAATATTAAATTGATTAAAATCACCCAAATTGGATTAATATATGTGTAATTGAAATATTTTTACTTTAAAACTAATTTAAAATATAATTTAACATTATAAATTATTTAGAAGAAAAGGTAATTTTCAATTAAAATCCAATATTTTTCAATATTCATCAAAAAATAAAAATTCTCAGAAAATACCAAACAATCACCATAAGATAATTTGGAAATTTCAATTAAAATTTTAAGTTTGTTTTTTCTAATAAAATTTATAAAAGATAAAAAATTTATTTTTAAAATAAGTGCACCATTAAAAGTAAGAAAACCTACCTATAGAAAAATACAGTGTTTATGCATAAAATTGGATTTGTTATTATTTAATTCCTATAAAATATATTGGATACAAATAAAATAATATTGAATATATAATATATAAATTTCATTAATATCATCCAATAATATTAATTAATTTAATTTAATAATATAAAATTCTTTTAGCGCATGAAAACAATTTGTTATAAAAACATTTAATTTATTTTTAATTGGTTTTTATACACAGTTCAAATCAACCAGAAATAAATGGATTAATCCATATATTTCCACAATTTATTTAATCCTATTCATTCATATAATTCCAAAAATTAGAATATAACTATCGTATTAAATAATAATATTAATAATATATTATTATTTTTTAAAACTCAGTCTTGTGTGTAACGTAATCTATTTAAAGAACTTATTGTTGTATGTAACACAAGGTAAACTTAGTGTTCCATATATAGAAAACTAAATTTTGTGTTGTGTGTAATATACACCATTGGAGAGATTTAATTTATCTAAATATAAATTTTTCATAAATTCTTCAGATGTTATATTCCCTTATTTTTTTGGTGTTTTGTGTCATATACCCTACCAAATAAAATGTAATTATTTTAGAATTTAGGGGTTTAAGATTATCCTCACCTTAAATAAAGTTTAATCATCATAATTTAAAATTGATCTTGGTAATGTAGGGTTATATATTTGAAAATTATTTTGTGAAAAAACCTACATAAAAAAATTGATAGTAAAATTTCCTCTTAATAAGATAGAATTAGACATACAAGATTCATCTATAATAATCACATAACTAGGTCTCTAGATGGAAGAACATAAGTGGGAAATGAAAAAATTGACATGTAAGAGAAAACTAATACTCAAATATTGAAGTGGAGAGATCGAGAACATTTCTAAGATAAATTTAACGAGCAAAAATCCCTAAACTAAAGGTGTGAATAAAGGTCATTGATATCATTGAAAATGATGATAATATGACAAAATTTTTGTTTCAAGAGTCTATTTCCATGATTTGAGGTATTATTTCAATATCTAATAATATAATAAAATATAATTACTTTATATGTTTATATTTCATAAACATAATCTGATCCTTTGTATTTGACATGAACTATTTCTATATAATCTCTTAATGTGTCTTTGAATCATATGGTGAATTAATAAATTATTCTCAAAATCTTTATCCAAAGTTCAACATAAACCATTTCATAAATGGATTACCTTAGGAAACTTCCATAATATTATGATCAAAAACATTATAATCAATTCTATGGTAGTTAGTATTATCCAATTTAATTTTTCCATTTTAGTCATCTCTTTAAGCAAACATCATTACCTCATCATTAGGAACATATTATGGCTTATCTTTCCCTCAAGGATTCTTTTCACCAATAATATTAACTTTCCACACAAAAAAATTATTATTCATCAGTACCCTTAAATATCCACATTCAAAGCCATAATTAATTATTACTATAGTATAATCCTTATATATTTCATAATTCCTATAACCAGAATATCATTAATAAAATATTTTTACAATATTTTCCATTGATCCAAACACATAAGCAAATTAGTCATTATGATTTGGTTGTATCAATAGCATATGCTTGAACTTGATCCCTTATATTCTTATGTGGTATATTACCTACATTATTTGGTAATTCATTTTCATAGTGTCCCAAATTCTTATAGTTGAAACACTTAAAGGAAGTTATATATTTATTTCCTTTATATTATTTTTTATAGTGAACCTTTTCTCCATGCTTATAAAAAATGCCCAATCACTTCATTCATTTCACATGGTGATTATTTCCTTAATTATCACATGTAGGAAAATAATTCTTTCCCTTATTCTCTTTTTCCATTATTTTATCTTATGTACTTTTATTCTCTAGCTTTCATTTAAATCTATGTTACTTGGATAATTCTTCCTCTATATTTATAGTACATAAAACTATTTCATCATATGAAGAAAATTTTGAGACACCAGTACCCTTCAGAGGCTTGTCTTTATCTCTTTAAATAAGTGTTCCATATTTCACTCCTTATTTCATATGTAATCCTTATCATAACTAGATAGCCTTGTAAAGGTATACTCGTACTCAGATATACTCTCTTATTCAATTTTCTTTAAGCTAAGTAACTTTCTCTTCTTCTCAATTTATTGATAATGATGGAAATATTAATCAAATATTTTATCCTTAAAATTTATCCATTACATGATTTATGTTTCTTCTTTTTTCCCTAGTATTCTGGATCAACAACAAACATCAATCAGTAATTCCCTTCAGACAATACACAGAAAGTGTGGCCTTTTTCTTTTCACCGCATCCTAATGCAATAAATAGTTTTTCCAAAGGCCTAATCCATTTCTAAGTTTCCATTGGATCAGTATTACCAATAAATAATAGGGGCCTCTATCGCATAAAGTGATCCAATATCAGATAATCTCAAAATGGAATAGGTTTTTCCATATGGGAAAGGTTATTTTTCAAAACAGGATTAAGCTATCCTAATATATCCATAACTTTCTCAGTTCCAATACTAGCTATATTGGCTTCCATAGCAGGGAAAACTATACATTTTATATTATTATTAATACACTTCATCCTTCCATGTTTCATCTATAAAAAAATTAAATATACGATATTAGATCATAACATTGTGTAACAAAATGTTTAATCAAAAAACTAGATAAATACTTATCATAAATTGAAAATTTTATCCATAAGTAATCTCATAATCATAAATATATTTTCTTTTGATATCATTAATTTAAAATATTTTATAATAATTTGTAAATAAATTTTGAATTATCGTAAGAATATCTCCTTGGAGTGTCAAAGAAGGTGCGCAGTAAGGCCCATTGTCATATACCAGGTTGTAGTCAATTTAATTCTGAAGCACCCCTTTTAGAGTTATTACCCCTAGGAAGATCTGTTCTAAAACCACGTTCACTTATAGTATCCATACATTTGTTTATTACTAGGAATACCCACATAATATCTACCAAAACAAAACTTTAGGATGATCTTATATACTTATCTTCATATTCTATCTTATGGTAATGTTCCCTATGTTTTCTGAAATCTAGTTTCTAAGGTTTCTACTAAAATTTCTCTGATACCAACTGTAATGAACCCCACCCTAGAATCCTTGATCCAATGCCTTACTTTATTGAATTAGTATAGATACAATATTAAAATCCCAAAGGATCAATCAATTTATTAGTTTTTGAAAACTAGATACATACATGACACCCATTTTACATTGGTAAAATGAAAATAAAAAATAATACGTAACAAAATTTAATAAATTGAATCCTTGGAAGATCATTAAAGATCACTTCTTCATAACCCTGGGAAAGAAAAAAAATAAGGTTGAGCTCAAATTCTTAATAAGGGTTAAGTTCATAAAAATATATCATGAATCAATAATAAATAACCAAAATGGAAAGGTAAAAAACTTAACACACATTCCATTTAAATAATTGGATATAGAATAATCAATATGGGAAGTTAAATAACTAAAAAAACCTACCATATGATCAATGAGATGAGAATACAATGCTTCCATAGATTTTTTCATATTGAAAATATCATGTATAATATGAAATAAAATATAAATAAAATAAATTATTAATTATTTAATTTCATTTTTTAAGTACATTAAACCTTTACCATCAAGATCTATTCTCAAGAAAATTTAAAACTATTGGATAAAAAACCATCTGATTTGGTAAACTGATTCACCTCAGGAGATGATTGATGCACCAAGGGGATATCATTAACCATTCCCTACCCATGTGTTCAGGTATAAATTATTCATCAAATATAGAATTATTTATTTAATAATGTTTCTTATAATTAAATATCTATATTGCGTAAATAATACATATTTATCAACATTTCCCCAAATATATAAATTCACCCTCAAAATATAAAATGTATGTAAAAATAGTATATGGTTTAGTAAATAATCACATCCAACATACAATAATATGGATATTTGAGATAAATGAATTATCTAATGATAAATTATTACTAAGAATTGGTTGTTTCAAGATAATGTTAACAATCATAAAAAAAAGTGAGATTATAAAAAATAAATTTTAACACTTATTAATTTCCAAGTCAAAGTCACTTGGATAAGATAATTCCAAGTAAAACATAGAATATAATGAAGTATTAGTTTATCCTGATATTAAATGAAAAATGTGCAGTATATACACCACATTAAAGTTAATTGGTGCATAATAACAAAAAAGTCTCAATGGGATGTAAATTGAGATGAAATTCATTACTTTATACTTTATTTTGGTTAAACACTTTAACCTCATTTATAATGGTTTTAATAATTTAATTAAGTTATAGTAGAGTCATATTAATATTTATAATATCATATATGATCCTTTTATAATATCTTATCACCTCTTTGTTAACAATATTTCATTATTTTCATTATTTCAGTTATTAATTGTCTTGTTTTTTTAGTATGATTGGACTTTTTATTTTTTGTTCCTCTTACGTAGATCATGATTTCATCATATCTAGAATTTAAACCATGATGTAATTTCATATTTATATTTATTATAAATTTATTTATTGTAACCCATAAGATTTTGTGATAGGAAATGGAATACGACGTTCATGGAAATAGTAGGTCATGCGTACACATGAACATTGTTTCCATTTTCTTGTCATATTAAAGGAATAAAAATTAAATTATATATATTATAATTTCAGTATTTTTATTATTTCATTTAAATCGTATATTTTTATTAAAATAATCCTTAATATATTCTATGTAAATCGTGAATGTATCGCATCACTCCATGAGGCGATAGTCTATCGTACCCACGTACGACATTGTCGTATTATAGAAAAATGGAAATCATTAAGGTATGTGTTATATAATAAATCAATAAGCATAAATATATCATAAATATCATATATAAATAGTATATTCATCATTATTCATAACTTGAAAATGTGTTAATAGAAAAACAAACAACATCGGTTCACAAGGCTGTAGTCCACCGTATACATGAATGATGATTTCATAACCCAACTGATGAAATTTTTTGAATTTATAGGTAGTAACATTAAAAAAAATATTAGTATTTTAAAAATACTTATTTTATTATATAATCATTGTATAATATAATTTAAGGAGGTGTATAATGAAATAAAATAAAAACTCTTTTAGAAAAACATTACCTATTCTTCATGTGTCCTCCTTAGGTTTGTAAACATTTCTCCCTAATATAGATTTATTCTAATGATAATACCTCTAGGATGAAGGTTTGGAATTTTGGGAGTGAATTGGGTAGGTTATTTCAAAACCAAATTGGTTTTATATGTGTAAATAAAGGAGAGAGTGGAGAACTTTTATAAGTGGGGTCAGTGGGAAACTTGCAAATTTTTCAAAGAGGGAATTACAAAAACGTTTTTTTCATTTACTTTGTCTCCAATAATGAATCCAATGAGACAATATAACGGATAAGGTGTAAATATTTCCATATCATTGGTCTTGTACAAGTTTTTTGTAAGTTCCCATGTTTTTCTAGAATAAAAGTTTGAGTATAAATTTTAATTTTTTTGTTGTAAATAATTGTAAGGGTAAAATGGTATTTTTTTTCCTAGTATATTCTCTAGAATAATTTTTATAACCACTCAATTAGTCCCATAATAGTTTTTCTACTCAATTAAAAGAGTTTGGGGAATTGTGGGCTGTTTAAATTTAAGTATAATTACTAATATTTAATATTCACTAAATTGAATGTTAATTTATTTACGTAGGTTTGTTCAGTCATATATTTTGAATAGAACAAAATATTGACATTATATAGCTACCATTTAGTCTATAATATAGATTGTTTCCTATAAGGGGTATAAACTTGAGCCCCCCCCCCACTTTTATTTTTCTTTTTCTTTTCTTTTCTTCCTTTTCATTTTCTCTTTTCCTTTTCTTATTTTCAACCTAGATTCTTATGTACACCCCATAGAAATATCCTTAATTATGAGAAAATATAGGAAGTTTGAGTGACAGATAAAGGGATATAGGTAGAGAGTGTGGTTCCATAGCAGAACTTGAGATTCACTAAATTGATGTGCAGAAACCATGGACTATGAAAATAGGTAAGGCTTTGGCGGTTTCTTCCTCATGGTAGGCCATTTTTAAGTTTTGATGTAAATCCATGTCATTTAATAATTTTAAAGTTTCAAAAACATATTATACATTATTATGGACCTTTTGGACCAATCTACTACTTTTGGGGTGAAAATGGGGGTTTTAGGGTGATATTAGGGTTTTCTGTATGGGAAAATCTGTGTACACAATGTGTGGTTCAGGGAACACATGTCATGTGTTATTATGTTTAAGGGAGGAAAAAAAATTAAAAGTACATGCAATGTACTAGGGTTTACATTCCATGTATTAGTACATGTCCAGGCTACCTGTGTTGGTGTACATGGTCGGGTAGAGTACATGACCATACCCAGTGTGGGTCGCACACCATGTAAAACTACATAGCTAGGCCAAGTACATTGCTAGGCTTTTTGAGGTACATGGGTTGGTACCCTATGTAGGATACATGTTGTATACCCACATTACATGTCCTGTACTTGGGTGTTTACGTGGCCATTCTGGTGGAAGTACATTCCCATGTGGGTCTTTCTGAGTACATTTCGTGTACTCTCGGAGACATGTTGTGTACTCCCCCTTATAGCCTTTTTTTGTATTTTTTTCATACATTTTCACCTATGAGTCAGAATTGGACCCCCAAGTAGTCCATTTTCAGTATCTTTTCACATTGATCCTGATGTTATGACCCATTATGTGTTTTTAGGAATCCTAGGTGGCATTTCCTGAACATAGAGTTTCTTCCTCCAGTAATAATATCTAGTGTATCTTGAGGGTGAGACCTATTCTGAGATGAGCCATGATCTATCACTCTTTACTAATGCCTTGGTAGATTTTCTTTTGATGATGTATCCATTGTTAGATGTCCCCTTCAAGACTATGAGGCCATGAGTCTTATTTTATTTAGGATCTCTTATAGGATTCATGTATTTACATTTTGACCTAGAGGATCTCATCTAGGATGTCTCTATCTTCTTTTAGTACCAATGATTCTCTAAGGGATGCCTTTACTTATGAGTTGTTATGAGGATTCCTTTGTGGGATCCCTTTACCTTTGTACCATTTTGAAGATCCCATGTTGGATTCCACTTCTTCTAATACTATCTTGAGGGTCCTATATAGGATTCCTTTTCCTAAGTCACGTTATAAGGATCCCTTGTAGGATGCCTCCATTTTCTTATCTTTAGAGGATCCAGTGTAGGATTTCTTTCTTACCATATAGCTAAGGATACAAATTAGGATTCCTTTTATTATGTAAATACCTTGAAGATACCAAAGAGGATACCTCTCAGTAGTTTACTTAGGGGGCCTAGTGGGTGCCCAAATTTTTTTCCGAATCTGAGCTACTAGTATGTTGGTTTTTGGTATAGATAATAGTGGGTTTCACCCTAGAACACATGAAGAACTTGTAATCCCATTGGATTATTTCAGTGGTGTTTGGATTAGTTGTTTGAACACTGTCACACTTTTGTTTATGATTTCATGAGTTAATTGAAGATGGAATGATGATTACCAGAGGTACTTCTCAGTTAGTGGGTATTGAGACTAATGTGGGGAGTATTCCTTTCTCTTTGGGATGCCCGAATGTTCTTCCTAATATCGGGCTCTTAAACATGTTAGTTTTGATATTTGTTTGAATACCCATAGGTACTACCTAGGATCTAGTTATTGAGAATGTATATATTTCATTATTACCTTATTTTAATTTTTAGAGGTGCTTCCTGTAATATGGTTGTTGATCCTACTATGATGATATATGGGAAAAGAATCCCAATAAAATATACTCGATGATGATTATGATCTCTCAAGTGAGGAAGATGATTAAACTCTCCTCAAATCATGGGTTAGATGAGGATGATTATGCCCTCCACAACACAGAGTTTTTAGTGCATGATTACTCTCTCCTTGACTTGTTTTGTAGAGGATGATTATGCTCTCCTCAACCTATGGCTTATTAAGGATAACTATGCTCTCCTCAATTTTTCATACGATGTGGATATTCATACATGCTTTTTAGGATCAGGCTTATGATCCCTTTTTCTTGTTAGGGTGGTTGAGCATGGAATCTCACACCTTTGATTGGCGTTCACATTTGGATCTTGAGGGGAGGGTATGACATATCACTAGTGAGTTCTCCTATAAATAATCTAAGGGTCAAACCCTTAGGGTTCATCTGAGTCGCAATGTCATGACCGCCTATGGACCAGCAACAAGGGTTTAGAGATTGGAATATATTTACAAGTAATGATTAGTATGACGACTATATTAGTGACCATTTATAGGATGTCTGGATTTACTTCCATGTAATCCTTCTTTACACTAATTAGTGGCGAGTATAGGTGAGCCCAAATGTAGGATGAGTATCCCTATGTGGTGATGTATCTTGCTCAGAGATATTATCAGCATTGTCTGAAGTAGTTATATTTCAATTGGGATATCATACCTACAGATCAAATTAATGATGAATGGATTGAGTTAAATAACATCCAGCATAATGATTGTGCACAAGATTTATAGGCAATCAGGATTATGGACCTAAGGATCGACTGCTGGTTGGTTTTATATTATTTATTTCACATTAATCATGAATATTCATATATATATATAGGTATAGGTATGTCACTATAAATGTATAAATATATAGATATACACATCCATGGTTTCACTTGACCAGTTGACCGGGATTAAGTACTTGGGTTTCGATTGTGGTTTCATGTTTTGGTTTTACTTATCTTTTCAGTTGTGTCTTAGCTTGGCTGAGTAGTTTTATTTTTCATACACTTATAGAAGAATATATTATAGATTCATATTTGAGGTCTAATACTGATATTCTTTCTCACCCCTACATGTAAACATCAGTGTACATGTAGACCTTTTCTCTGCTTTTCAGGTTGAGCATAGTTTCACTATGGATATGGTTGAGGCCCAGAGTTGCATGTTCGAGCAGAGCTACTTAGGTGGGTTATTTTGATCGAGATTGTGTAGTTTTATAGTGTCTTGATACCAGGTATGTGGTCTATATCAGAGTGAGTATTCGTACCTTATACTTTTATTTTAGTTTCTTTTTTACTTCTATTTTTGTATGGTCGGCCCAGTGGGTGACCAGTGTTGTATGTATGACATACCAGTTTAGGGTTTTATATATTTTTCTTTTATTATTACTGAATGTTCTATTTAATTCTATTTACTTATTCAACACTCTTTTTATTTACTATAATGCATGATACTTATCTATATCTGTTATTTTCTTACTCTGATATTAGGGCATCGTCTCCCCACTGTCACACCCAGGGCCCTCACTAGTAGCCGGAACCCTCTAGCGTATAGGGAGTCCCACTTGAGGAATTGTAACCAATCAGATCAGAGTACTATTTAAGTGGAATATATGCCATGATGTTTCATTTCTAGTTAGGTATGTTAAATTTCTAGGTCATTGGGCCACTTATGTTTAAAGTTTAGTCCCTCATTAAACTTTTTTTTCTCTTAATCATTGTAATTAATTTTTACTTATTTCACTAATCACTTTGGTAAAAAATTAAGTTGATATTATTTTAAATTATAAATTATTCTGATTAAAAATATGGAATCCATTTTTCAAAAACAAAATCATAGAAGTGGCATAAATTAATTTAAAATTACTCCTGCAAACGTATCAAGAAAACGAGTTTTTTAAGTCAAAATGTTCAAAAGTTTACAATGTTTTTATATCCAATTTCATTATAAAATTGATTTCAATGACATAAATCGGAATAATATATATAGAATATAACTATTTTTTACTTTAAAAATAGTTCAAAATATAATTTATCATTATAAATTATTTATATAAAAAGGTAGTTTTCAATTAAAATACAGTATTTTTCACTATTTATCAAAAACTAAACCTGATTAGAAAACTTCCAAAAATTAACCCTAAGATAATTTGGAAATTACACATTTAAAAATAAAGTCTATTTTGTCAAATAAATTTTAAAAAAGTCTAAAATTTTTGTTTTAAAATAATTGTTCCACTAAAAGGAGAAAAAATAACCTTTAGAAAAATATAGCTTTTTATACGAAAAATTAGATTTGTTATTATCTTATACCTATAAAATATATTAGATGAAAATAAAAACATGACATTGAATTTATAATATATAAATTTTATTAATATCATCAAATAATATTAATTAATTTAATTTATTAATATAAAATGACTTTGGACCATAAAAATACCTTTTTATTAAAACATTTCTTTTATATTCAATTGATTTTATATTAGTTTATAATTAATTTGTAACTGATGTATTAGAAAATATATTTTCATAATTTATCTAATATTGTTCATAACATTCATTCCAACTTCTAGAAGATAACTACCATAATAAATAATAATATTAATAATATATTGTTGTTCAATAAAACTCAGTCTTGCGTGAAATGCAAGCTTTTGAAAGAACTTTCTATTGTGTGAAACACAAACTAAACTTGGTGTTCAATGTATAGTAGGATAAATGTTGTGTCAAATATAATATACAATATTGGATGGATATAATTTATCTAAATATAAATATATCATAATGTATTAGGATGTTATATTCCCTTCTAATCTTGGTGTTGTGTGTCATAAACTTTATCAAATACAATATATTTATTTTAGAATTTTTGGTTCATATATGTTATAGGATAACTATTATCAACTAGAGTAAAAACTACCAAATAAGTATCCATAAATATTATTCCTTAATAGATAATAATTTGTATCATCTTATTCATCCAATCATGAAATTAATTACATCAAATGTTATAAGAGATAAACAATTAAATGAATTCAAATTCACAATATTTAACTTCAATAAGACTGTATCTTTAATGGGAGACCCAATTAGCTCATATACCATTGTATTTGACTAAGTATTATGATTTTATCACAAATGGGGGTCTTTTAATTAGTGATTATTTTTTATATGATTTATTCTTCATAGAAATTAACGTATGTGATTGGTTGAAGTACAGATCCTCTATTTCTTGAACTCTCAACTTTAGACATATGTAACCAAATGAAGGAACTAAAAACATAAAGATGTTTTTATAAGGTTTGGTCTTAATGTGGGTAATTACTCCTAACTATGTTTTGGTGGAGTTTTACATGTAGATATCCACTATATTACGCAAGCGAATACAATAGAATAACTCCCAAAAATCCACTTTTATCTCCCAAAAGGTATTACAATCACTTTATTATTTTCCTTATATTGGATCATGTTATTTCACAATGTGTTCCCCAATACTCCCTAAACAAGATCTTCAAAACCAATCTAGTGTCACTACATCATAATATTAAGATCATCTTCCTCATGAATTGGTCTTTAACTATTATAATATATTCATTAACACTAAATATAGATCAAACTTATTCACCGGTGTAAGAAACACATTTTATGTTAGTTTATTCTACATTTCAATGTAGGTTATAAAGAAACTTTCATACAAAATATTTTGAAATTGGAACATTACCCATTGGTTTCTATAAACCAATGTTGAAAACCCTTATAAATGGATAAATATATAAGGATTTAAACATCATTTTTTTAGTAAAACAAAGGTTGAAATCCTTGAAACTTCGATTTCAATGTTAGTTATTTATAAAACTAATACGTAAAGTACTCATGGGGTGATTTAAGTATTGGTTTTTGGTAAAAATGATGTTGAAAGCCTTCTAGAATTTCTTTCCACATAAGTTTTATAAAACAATAATGTGGAAAGTTAAAATATTTTTTAAAAAAATAGTACAAAATTACATAATCTCACATGCCTAAAATCAAAATTTATAAAAAATAGCAAAACAATTAGAAATAGAACAAAAACAATAAAACTCATAGAGAAATTTTAAAAAAAAAATTACAAATATACAGCTAAATGAAACTAAAACTCCAAACTATTCAAACTTAGATAATATTTCACAAATAAAATTTGAATTTGTTTCAAGTCGCTTGATTTATATGAAGAAACATCATAAAAACAACAAAATAAAGTGTTGAGAATTTAAAAACTAAAATATTTGTTTAAATTATATGTGTTATAATGAATCTAAACTTTTCAAAATTAGTTGTTGTTATGGTCATGATTATCTTTTAAATTAATCATAAAACATAATATCCACATTCAACATTACCTTATTAATGATGACACTATTATTATGATATTATATTTTAAAAATAAATACACTAGATATGTTAGAAAAAAATTATTCATTGAAGAAGTATTCAAATATTAATTATAAAACCCAATGTAAAATGATAAAAATTAAGATTAAAGAACTAAAACAATAGATAAATCTTATCTATTTCAAAAATAATAAATTTTAATTTTACCTCACCTAATAAGTAGCAAAACGAATATGATTTTTATTCTTTTGAAAAAAATACACATGACAATCAATGTCTACTAAAATAAAATAAAAAGAAATTAATAATAGAATAATGAATAGTGGTTTATAATTCTATATTTGTTCTTCTCATTCAAGGACTAGAAAAACCTATATGAAGTTTACATGATTTTTAATCTTTCACATATATATTCAATTATGGATTCTTTGTTCAGGTATTTAACTTGTGTTGAAATGTACTCTAGGTCTTTAAAACCATAAAAAAGTGAAATCATATTACATGAAAAGAGTATAGAGGTACTTGATTAGAAAATTAGTCAATTAATTCAATATAACATATAGTTAATTAATTAAATTATATTATAAAATTAAATTTACTTGCATATAAAATAACGGCAACATAGGTACACTGAGTTGATAACCATTTATAACATCCACAATGTTGTTTTTAAATATATTTAACATATAATATCTTATACATATATCAGCAGTAATCAAAAAATTATAATAATTATCTAATATATAAAAAATTTATGACATATTTTTTACCCAATTAGCTTCTTAAGGAGTATCTAAAGAAACTAAAACCTTAAATTTTCCTTTCTTTTGAAGTGATTGCTTTGATTTTAGATACTTATATATAAGTTAAGAGAAATAAAATATTATAAGTGATTTTTCATTTAATGATAAATTCAAATGAAGAAAAACCCATACCTAATATGACACCAGACGTAAAATATTGTATATACAATGTAAAAAATGTCAAATACTTTGTCCAACTATGGATACCTCCTCGGTAAAAATAAAAATTGGAGAAATTGGATCAATATTATCATATTACACTACTCTTACCTAGTCATAATTTATAAGATAGTGATGTACATAATCGCCCAGATGATGTATCATTATTTATGTTATAATATATATATATAGGGATACCCAGTATGAAATTAATAGTACATGGTCAGGTCTGAATTTGGAGGTGAAAGATATGAGTTTCTAAGCCACACGGGTTGTGTCTATCTCACGACTTCTACAAATATAGATGGGATTTAGTTCTATACTCTATCGATTTATTCAACTGTCATATATCAACCTTCAAAGAATCTATTTCTCCTCTAAAACTTTTCCCCTTTGATGTTGAAGTATGGGTCAACCAAACACTTTTTTAAAACTGATACCCTACTTATTACCTCTGATGATACCTAGGTGTTTTTAGTTTCCTAAATTAGTGTAAATAATATACAACCTATCCTAAGGGATAAAGATAACTGGTTTCATTTTCTCTAGAAGGGAAACCTAAAGTAATATTTTCAAATGAAATATTTTTTAGATAAATTTACAAAATAGTACTATTGATGAAAAGTAACAATTAAATACTTATAATTTTATCAGATAATTCTTATGTTGGATTAGTCATATAATTCCCCTTTTTAAATTCTCTCTTCATTCCATTTTTCATGATTAGGTAGAGGATATAGAGGGTCAAGTAGAACACCTCTAGAGCCGGTACTTAACTTGGATCATAATTCACTTAATTTTTTCACAATAATTTGTTTCCATATTAAAGCATACCCTATGTGTGGTAATGTATGAGGGTATAAGTTCTGGGATTATGTCTCTATCATAGTTATCCTACGGTTTGACTATATAATAAAAAATAAATAAATCATAAATTAATGAAAATTACTTAAATTAATTATTTTAAACTTACTTAACTTTAGTTTACCCTTGCATAACTTTGTTTACCCTTTATTAACTTTATTTTACCCTTACATGACTTTATTTAATGCTTACTTAATTATAATAAATATATTTACAAGTAAATAATTAAAAATATATTTATTAAAATACTTAAAACAAAAAAAACATATAAAATTTTCTCCAGCAAAGAAACATACAATAATGGAATCCTCTCGCTAACTCGGGACAAAATTATGTCATGTATTCTTATCTATAAACTCTTACATAAGGTTTGGATCTTGATTCTATTTACACCCAAAAATATAAAATATAATCCAACTTCAGCTTAAAATTTTTCCAGTTTATTTCTATAATGAATAAAAACTTTTTTTAATTACTTTTTTATCTTGAAAGTTAACTGTCATCCTTAATTGAATAGATAAATATCAAGAAATGTATAAAATATTTACCATTGGAAAACTAAATAAAAAATTTTGTAAATTTTAACACTGTGGACTCCCACAATAGATCTTTCATTGACTAGTTGATGCTCCTCCAATTAGGGAACAAAATACTTATCTTGTTACAACTCTGTGTAGCTAAGTAAGTCCTAAACTGCATGTCATGTGGGAGAATTTGGTGGTTTTTCTCATCAAAATTTATTATCAACCCCGTTATCCACATACGGGTGAAAATTATGATAAACATTTAATCCCACACCTACCAAATTTAGGTATCAAAGTCTCTATATAATAAGAGTTGTATATAATTTTAAAATATATAATTTTAATTTCATTAAATAATTAAATTACTATAGATATATATATATATATGAAAAGTTGTACATGCCGCGGTTTCATTACCTCGATGTATGTCATTTATAACTTTTCATGTTACTTAAAAAATATTATGTGTACTTATATTCGATTTAAATTAAATTAATCTAATAAATAAAAAATTCAATGTTAATAATAAAAAAATAATAATTTCATATTTTTTCAAACAAAAAAAATGTTTAACTAAAACTATTGAATATTAAAATTAACAATAAAAAATTGAAAAAATGTTTATTATCATAAAATTTAAATTTTTTATACATTTATTAGATTAATAATAAAAACACATTATAAGTAAAAATGTAATTGTTCATAATTTGAAGAAAATTACTAATATTTCATTGAATAAAATCATATACCTTAAAATTAAGAATATTAAAAAAAGTCACAATAAAATGATAAATTAATTTTATTCAACCCAAAAAAAGATATTTGAATCGAATAAATATGAAAAAATATATAAAAATGGTAGGAATATTAAACATATATATATTTAAATATCAAATATAAAAAAAATTAACTCTGTCACATTCAGAAAAAGAAACATTACATAATTAATTAGGAGTGTGATGCAGTGTTTTCCCTTATCTCTTCTACATGATCATTTTGTATTACATGGGAAATATTCAATTCATGGTCATTTTTATCATTGGTTAATCATGTAATGGATAGATAAATTTCATATAAGTTTGCAACATCATCAATATTTTAATCACCCAAATGAATTTTTTCCGTATAAAAACAATGGACCATTGATCTTTTAATGGATTAGTAACACAAAATACTTGTTTTTTATGTATCACCATAATAAATGATTCCTCATTACAAAAAAATGTTTTCAAATCAATGAGTGTAAACCCATACTCATAATGTTAACACCACCATTAATATTAACCTAGTTATACTTAAATTCCAATACAAAAAATTTATAATAATAAAACTCTCATATATCCTCAACATCTCCAAAATATGATGTTAATGCAGAAATTGATTTTTTTCTCTTTCTCACTCAAAAAATTTAATGCTTCACCAATAACTATTACTCCACTATTTTGAATGGAAAACTTTTAATCCTAGTTTTTTTAAATGTGTAACCATTAATATCAAAACTAAACCACATGATAACATTAACACTTATTCACTCAACTAAAAATTTCAAGGTTTCTGATGTGGGAAAACCAAGGTTGATTTTCTCCTAAAACCAAGAAGAAAATGTGTTTTTATATTTATTCATCAACCAATTTTTATTTATTTTGGGATATCATACCTTCAATATTATAATATGGGATGATATATGTTGTTCAACCCATTCCATCAACTCCAAATCTATCCCCAACAACCTCATGCATATCACCATGAAACTTTTCATTATAGGCATCAATTGCATCCACAAAATCTAGGAATACCCACCCATATCTCATCAGTTATCTCAAGATCACATCACATCACATAGAAATGCTCACATTTAAATAAAAAAAAGTAAGAAAATCCAAAATGCATTCAATAGGGTAAAATGAACCTAAAAAATCCAATCAACCTTTCTATGAAAATAGTCTCACACATCCCTAAAAACAATCATTCCACCTTCATAAGAAAATGAGATCTACCAACCCCAAAAATTTATCTTTATTAAACAAACCTATTTATTCCATATTTAATTATCTAATTCAATAATTATAGGTTATGCATATAGGTAACACGGTGTATTATATATAACAAACTATAAAATACTTAAACATGATCTCTAATATTTTCCAATTTCAATAAACTTTGAAGAAAAATAATTTTCAATTACCATTCCTTTTTAATTATTGTTGTGATTAAAAAATAATTCCAACTTCATGATATTATCCAATCCAATTAACACATGGAAAAACAATATAAACAATTAAATATTCATCATTAATCAATTTGATCACTATCAAATTACAAGAATTTAAGGATTCTTTAAACATGTTTCTTTATATTTAATTCTTTAAAAAACCAAATTAGTAGCATATTTATCCAATTTCCTCATTTTATAATGATAAACCCAAGAATAAAAAATATACTAAACAACATAAGATAGATATCACACTATCTAGTAAATCAAGAGGTAAACCATTATCATGGTGTAAGAACACACATGATTGTTAAAATCATGTACCATTAATTACTTAATCTAGTTTATCCTTTATTAGGGTTAATTTCACCACCACCAAAAAATATAAATCAGGATAAATTTATGATTTCAATTAATATAAAATTATAATAAACAAATCCACTACTTTAAAGGGGAAAACATTATTTAACGGTAGTGTATCAACAATGTGAATCTCCAATCACCTCTCCCGCAAGAAAACTACGATCCACTAAGGTCTTAATGACAAGAAAAAACTAAAAACAACAAATAAAAATATATTATAATGATATAGATCAAAAAAAATATCATGTTAAGAATAGTTTACCTCATATTCCCACAGATCAATCTTGAGAATCTGATTATTAATCCTTGCTTAAAGGGGATTCAAGGAATTCAAAAATCACTCCGAGGTGCCTAAGGTTAAAGAGGGAAACACGAGATAAAACTCTTTTTGAATGAGGGATCAGTTATTTATAGACACCCTATAAAACATAACACCATGACACAGCCGCCTAGACCATACCATCGAAATGGATAACATGGGGAATTTTACGACACAGTATAAGGGACCACACCACATCCATCCAAATAAAACCATGTTTGAGATCCATGACTAGAGCCAAGGTATAGATCCTATATACCTAATGAGGATCAATGATTCATACTAAATAACCACACCACATAACCCAAAAACACTTATTTGAGACTAATCCATGGTTAGTCTCCATGACATAGGGGTTCCACCTTTGGAAGAACCAACCAAATTTCACCCCAGAGCCCTTGTTCTACAGCCTTCTTGTAACATCCCAAGTAAATAATGAATAAAAAATTTTCATATTTATTAATATTTACTAATTAAATATTAATTTTACTTTAAAAGTGTTGCTATGTTCGATAGCATACCAAATACGCAACAAAGAGTTTCATTGAAATCTTTCGTTGCATACTAGTAAAAAAATAATGTTATTTTTAAATGGTAGTTAACGCCTAACCGTTGTAATGGCGGGAATGAACAGAACTAACTACAAAATGATTATATATGTTTTCAAAATATTTTTACTTTTTTTCAATAAATGTTAGAGGAGTAAAAATGCAAATGAATCCAGTTTTTAAGCGTAAACATTCTAATATTCTTTAAAAGGTCAACTAACTGCCTTTTGATGGCGAACCCCTTTTAAATCCACTTTTTGACAATTTTATAGGCTCTATTTTTCAATATAAACATATTGTTTATGATTGGGACATTGAAAATTTACCTTGGGTTAATTTTTTGGTATTTTTCTAACAATGTTCATTTTTCAATGAATAGTGAAAAATACTGCATTTTACATCAAAACTGCTTTTTCATATAATTTAATTATATGGTTATATTATCTTTTTAATTTTTTTTTAAAGTGTAATTAAAATATATTTTTACCATGTAATCCAATGATGGTCATTGGGATTAATTTCACTTTTTACTTGGGCATAAACAAGTGCCAAACTTTTCATAAATATTGTTTCTAAAAAACCAGCTATTTATTTTGACAACGGGAAGTTTTTTTAAATTAATTATTGCAATTTATGTGTTTGGAATTTGGTAAAATGAATTACATATTTGGAATCAGAAGTTACAAATTATTTAATTAAGACTCTTTTGTTTTTGGACATTATTAATAGTAACGACGGTAATTATCTTTAATTATCTTGATTAATGAGTAATCGGGTAGTTAAAGATAATAAAATAATATCATAATAATAAACAAAATGACCACAACATGTGTCCTAAGGCTACTGGTTGTCTCATGGACGACCATGGGATGCCTTGTGCCAAACTTGGGGGCCCCATGGAATCACCTTTGTGAGAAAGTGACTTTTTATCTTTTTATTTTTAAAGAATGTTAAATGTAACAAAGAATGTATCACCTAAGTAAAATATTTTTAATTTTGTCTACATAAATGATCTTTTGGACTATAAATATTAATTTGAAATATAAAAAGATTTCCTACATCATATTAGTTTTTTTATAATTTTTAGACATTAAATAAATTGAATTATTTATGACATCATGATGATGCAGCGATGACCTCATTATTTAACGATTTAAATAAAATGGAAAGATAATGTAAAATCTAAGACATACACATGTCCAAACCCTATTTTATGAGTGTATTTAGAACCCTTATCACCTTATCCTAGAAACACGTCAATGTGGTACCATTAAAATCCGAAACTCATTCTAAAATAAGGTAACATTTCCTTACTTTCCAAGAGTTCCCCTCCTCTCCTCTTATAAAAGGCCCCCACCTCTACCTCCTTACCCACGCTTCCAAAGCCTTTGGCTCGGCCAAACCCTGCCCATTTTTTCTCTCCACATCCCTATATTACTCCTTGAAGCATCACTTTGGGCAGAAGTCTTCCCAAGGAAGCCTTTGAGCTCAAACCAAAGGGAGTTACCCGATTTTAAGGTGATGCCTTCACTTGTGTTCTTTTGTTTTATTTTTCTTCTCCAACCCCCTAAACTCTTTTTATTCATTTATTTTGTAACAAATCCAGTATCTTAAATATACTAGGATGTTGTTATAAGAATATTTAGAGCTACACTTACACACATATACATCTAATGGTTAAAGAATATACTGTTTCTGTGGATGGAGAATTTATGCCTCCTGAAACGATGATTGTTCAACATTATTTTAAACACCTTTAATTGTGGCCATTAAGATTTCACTATATTTATATATGATATATAATATGTTTATGTTTTCCTTAAGCTTATGTATTTTTCATTTTGAGCATACCTTTATGGCTTCCATTATGGGTAAACACGATAATTTCATTTTAGGAAGTGCGGACTACCGCCCCCTCAAAGTGATGTGATTCGTTAATGCCATATGTGGGACGTATAATGGATGGATTTAAAGTTATTATATATGATGTTATACTAGAATTATAATATAACTCTATATAATTATTATTTCTTTCCATTAATGTATGAGATAGAAATGAAAGTAGCGTTCATGCGTACGTACGGCTTACCATCTCCATGAACGGTGCATTTCATTTCTTATCCCCAAATGTAATGTACTGTTATAAGTACATATTTATAATGTATATATATATTTTATGTTACATATAAATTATGAATATAATTCTAGAATTATAATATACATACCTCTCATTTATTTTTAATTCCATTAATATGACAAAGAAATGAAAGTAGCGTTCATGCGTACGTACGGCTTACCGTCTCCATGAACGGTGCATTTCATTTCTTACCTCTAAATGATTATGTAATATTATAAATACATGTATATTCTGGATATATATGATATATATGATATCCAAATCATGAATATCATTCTGGATATAATGAACCTTTGACCACACGAACAACATGTAATTGTAAGAAGTTCACTTTTGACTCAAGTACCAAATATCGACAAACGACCGTTATCAACTTAAATGACTAAATAATGTTCATAACATGCTAATAAGTGATATAAAAGGAATAATGAACTTGAAAAAGGTTCTTAATCAAGTAGAAATTAACTCAAGTTTATTATTCAGGATGTTAAAGAACGATCGAGTCAAGTCGGACCCGAGGTAAGGGACTTCGTCTCAATCTCCTTTCATTGAGGCATATTTCGTTTTATACAAAACTTTCTTTTATATGGTGTATAAACCCCTTTGACTTTTACTTTTATACAAAAGGAATCTTTTTCTACGAAGCATTTTACAAAATGACAAAAAGTAATGTTTCTTTTAACGTACGCGGTGACAACGACCTTTTCCGCCACCGTGAGTATTATTTGGTCTTTAGCTTCCTGAACAATCCGTAATTTTTTTTTAAATGAAATAAATACCATATACTATTTTATGTATTTTGGTATTGAAAATGTTTTTTATAATGTATTTTTTATGTCAATATATTTAAGTGATATATTGTGATCAAAGTGTGGAAATGTTTTCTTTCCATTATATTTGTTTTATGTCTTAGGATTTTTATAATGGTACTTGGACATTTGACGGGTGGTTACGTGATAAACCATATGAAGGGTGGTGCCGTGAATACCAGGATGGGTGGTTACATTATAACCTCCAATGCATTGGGTATGGAAGTCGGTCGTATGGCTATTCCATTAAGTATGTATGGAAGTTGGCTGTATGGATATTCCATTATGTGATGTGTGTGGATGTCGACCGTATGGTTATTCCACTTAAGTATGTTTATGTCCCAAGTTACCTTTATATGTTATGTGTTCTTTATATGGGTTTTATGGTAATCCTTTGGTTACAAAAGGTTAAGTAATGATATTTTATTCAGTGAAGAGTTTTTACTACTTCATGAAGGTGAAGGTATTACTTTGATAAAGTATACATGGTTTACTTGATGTTTGAAAAACTAACAGTTTTCATTCTTTGTGTATCCCTTACTAAGATTTTTTATGATCACCCCAAGTTTTTTTTTGAAATGTTTTTCACAGGACTTAATGTGGAATAGGGTCAAGGATGGGATCAAGGGAAAGTCATTCTATATAAAACATGGAACTAGACATGTTTCTTTTTAAGAGTTTTTTTTATTTTATGGAAACTTGGTAGAAGTGTCTACTTTGTAAATCTTTTGAGATGTAATAGTTATGTTCTAATTCTCAAAAACTCTAAACCTGAAAAGATCCTCAATGTGAATTATTCATTTAATTCAATATTAAGTAAGGTTTAAGGTTGGGGCCTTATACATCTTCTCCACACTACAACCACTCAAACACCATGTATGGACTATAATATAGCCTCATTCCATGGATAAATAACTCATCTAGGATATTTCGCAACCTACCTTAACCACACAACTATTCCAAAAATTTAAATGGCTCCAAAATCCTTACATCTAGGACCCTACACCATATACATCCCAACTATTCCTTAAAACAAGTCTTATAGTGAAACCTAAGGATCTAAAACATAGAATCATATAATTTTTAATCCTAAATCCCCTATTTTCTAATTAACCCTCTTCTTGTCACTTCCATCAACACAGCCATAAAAAGTGAAAGAATACCAGGATCCATCCACTTACATCAAATTCCTATCAATCCATTCTCATCCTTGAGAATTCAAAACCAAATTCTGTGAGGTAAGAAGGAAAAAAGATTTTTCTGAACAACCACCTAGTGATATACCTCCCAAGAATATTTCAAACATAATAGATCAACCACCTCACATGGTGTAACAAATTAAAAAACCATGAAATAGAACCCACCATCTCTAATACATTCTCTTGGTTAAAATACCTCTCAAAATAGATCAATATAACCAAAAAATGCATTAATTTAAAGTCATACCATAAACAAGAAACTTTTTTCAACCATAAAATTATAATCACTGAAATATAAGATATAAACAATAAATAGATCCATATACTAATCATGTATCTATGACTCAAGTCCCCAGGTTCTCTCATCTACACCATCATATAACCATAGGTCACAAACCAAGGGAATATTATGTCTGCATAACACCTTCTCTTGGTGGTCTTGGATATCTATAGGCTGAATCATAATGAACATCAATATATACCTAATTAATGACATGGGAATCATCATGAAGGTAATGGAGGATTTATGACACATTGAATACATAATTTCTCTAAACCATCTATTGAAGAATTTATATCTAATATAACATATATCCAACATGATCTAATACCTCAAAAGTCCCCAAAAACAATGATAAAGCTTAATATCATAACCAAACCTTTTCATCCCAAAATGAGGATTCATATTAAAGAACACATGATCAAAAACATAAAACTATAAAGGTATCCTTCTATGATTGACATAAGAATTATGATGTTCATACTCTACCTCCATCCTCTAGTGAATTACATTAATCATCTCTATCGTATTCTACACTAGCTCTTACCTAAGAAATACTAGATCTCTGAACCTAGTTTAGTATAATGGTGAATGGAAAGGTTATCCATAAAAATCATAAAACAGTGTTATACCAATGGTGGAGTGAAAATTATTGTTGTAAGAAAACTTGACTAAGGGTGTGTGACTCATCTACAAACCTCCAAAATCATAGAAACAAGAATGTAACATGTCTTCAAGATTATGAATGGTCCAATACATTATACCACCCTTCTATTAATAAAAAGTTGTGATAATTCATAACTAAGATCAAAAATAATTTTGGATATCTCTCTATACACTAGAGGTAAAACAAGTATTAGAGTCAAATATGGTCATCCATGGAACTCTATAGAGTCTCACCACCTCTTATAGATATCGTAACCATAAAAACTCCAATGAGATAGAATCCTTAACCACTATAAAGTTGGATGATTTCATAAAATTATCCACTATCACCCATATATAATCAATGCCTCTCTAATATTTAGGTAAACTGGCAATTAAGTCTATTAAGATGTCTTCCCACTTCCACTGAGTAACATCCAATGGTTGGAGAAAACCACTGGGAACATGGTGATAGAAATTCACCTTCTAGTAGAACAAATATAGAGACACAAAATATAAAAATATACACCTTAACCTAGGCCACCAAAACTATCCTCTCAAGGATCGGTACATATTTTTCTACTAAGATGAACCACAAAGGGTGAGCGATGGAACTCATGAAGAATCATCTCGTGAATTTTTTAAGGAATGAAAATCCTACCCTGAAACAACACTCAGTGATGATCATCCTCATATCAACCATTAGAGGAATCACCAAAGACAACTTAGTCTCTCCAAACCTTCACCTCATAATCACCTAGATAGGACACCTCCACCTGTTTCACTAAATATGTCTACACTAACATCTAAAAAAGAAAAAATCTACCATTAACTTATCATATATCCATATTAATCACTGATATTCCTTCTATCACTCTCCAATAATCTATATATTCATGCACAACATCACTGCATGACTTCCTTCTCAGCGTATCAACCACAACATTACACTTACCCATTTTATATAAAATCTAAAAGTCGTGATCATGTAAGAATTCCATACACCATGACTTTTGAAATTTCAAGTCATTCTAGGAGAAGAAATAACTTATCCTATTATGGTAATTAAAAACCAAAAAATTCTCACTAATGAGGTAATGTCACAATAACTTCAAGGAAAACATGATTTTTTCCAACTCAAGCTCTTGGGTGGCATAGTTACACTGATGGAGAAATAACTATCAAAACCCATAAGAAATAGTAAATATTTATTTCATCAGAACAAAACCCAACCAAGAATGTGATGCATTATAGAAAACATTAAACATAACTCCCTATATAGGAAAAAAGAACTGGAGTGTTGACTAACTTCTTAATTAGGTACTCAAAAGCTTTGAAACACTAGATATTCCATAAGAATGCCTAATCCCTTCTATTCAAGGATTTTATAAAATATGAAAATAAAGATAATTTAGAGATGAATATCCTATAATATCTTTAAATACCAAGAAACCTTTATACCACTACAATAGACCTTAGAGATTCCCAAGAAATGGATTACTCAAACTTTAGAGGATCTATATATACTCTCTGATGGTACAAGACATGCCACGAAAAAAACCTCATGATCCAAGAAATAACAGTTTGAAAAACTCTTGAATAGCTACTGATGATGAAGAACTCCCCAAATGACATGTGCATGTTCTATATACTCCTCCTCAGATAAGGAGTACATGAGGATTTTTTTAATCAAACCCACCATGAACTAATATAATAAATCATTGAAAATGAATCCTTAAAACCCATTTACATTGATATATCATTCATCAAACCAAATGGAATCCTAACAAATTCATAACTCTCATGATGACATCAGAAATAGGTCTTTGTAATAACCTCATCTTTCACAAGCATATGATGATACCCTGATCACAAATTGATCTTTGAGAACCAACTTTCTCCTTTCTGGTGTTATAATAAATCATAAATATATGAAATAGGATAGTGTTTCTTCACTATCACATGGTTCAACTAAAACTAATTTTTACATATATTCAAACTTTCATCGTACTTATTTATGAAAAAAACTAGTGCACCCCAAGGAGAAAAAACCCAGTTGAACAAAATTTTCTATAATAGATCAGTTATATGTACCCATAGATCTCATAACTTAGAAGGTTTCATCATATAAAGAGACATATATATTGGTGAAACACCTATCTTTAGCTCTATCTCAAACATTATCTATCATTGAGGGGATAATACCATAACCTCCTATGGAGAAACATCAGGGCACACTTCCATAACTCTGGAAAACACCGATGATTGAACCTCTAATGAACTCAGCATCATCTTGACCATCAAGTAAGATAAGGATAAAATATTCATATGTCCCATCTAAGGGTCTCTCTCACCAATGAAAATGGAAGGATCTACCTCAACATCATAGAACACAATATTATAACTTAAGAAATCCACAATATATTTCATTGAATCTATCTATTTCATGCTAAGTATGATGTATTAGTGATATATCTATAAACATAGGAAATGTATCAACAAACAGTACTACCCAGCGCTAGCTCATATTCTCTATGTAATTTATAAAAATAAGATTGATCCCCAACTAGCATTGTCGATTCCATGGGAACTGAAAGTCTCTCCACCTAAAGTCCAAAATCATGGACTAGGGCAAGTGATATGAACCATTTAATAACTCTTAAATCAAGTAAAGAAAGTTCCCAATTATAAAATAAGAAAAGGGTACCTTGAATGATGTCCAGCTCACCCAGAGCTAACAAATCTATAGCTTAAATTCGTCCAAGAACTACTCAATGACTTATTTGTCCCTAATAAAGACCATCTACATGACCACACTTTACTCTCTAAGAATGAGGAACATCTTGAGTTTTTCCTTTTCTGGCCATGTCTCCTCTCTGTTGTCCCAATCTGGAGCATCCTACTATTTCTACCACAGCTGAAACAGATTCAACAGGGGAACCTAAAGTGGAACACTTGAAATGTATTGAATGATTATAAAGTTTAGTAACTCTAACCACTGATGACCACAACCTCTACTAGAAAAACATGAGTCTGGTGCCCTGGAAAATTATTAAGAGCTTCCACCCCAAACAAAAGAGATAACGAGCATTGGTACCAACCACAAGCTATTTGAAAGATCTTATATCCATGAAATTGGGAACCCCATTCCAAAGGCTACTTCATGGGGAATCCTAATGATTCCCCTCTCAAGATAACTTGGTTTGGGATAGTGTCCTCTCAATAACCTCTACTCTCGCCAAAACATCAAGATATGTCTGCAACGTAAATAGGTTGACCTAATACTAGATATCTAGATTCAAATCCTCCTCAAAATTAATCACCCTATCATACCCTTATATAAATAGGTCTAAATTATATCATAGTGGGACCTTGAATCAAATATTCCATGTTTTGGGACTCTCCTACTGAAGGCTAAAAAGATCCTAGAGATTGGACTCTTTTGTGATCAAAGAAAGAAAATCTACTCAAAAATTTTCAATAAACTTATCCCACGATACCACCAAATCCTTGTGATCCATGTGGAATAAGATACACCACTTCCTTACTAATTCATGTAGTATTATCACATCTAAAAATAATTAGATCTCCTTTTGAGCAAGGATTGAAATTAAAGTTATCTTAACCTCCTCTAACAAGTCTTATATCACTAAGTCTGAAAATAAAATCTCATAATTCCTTAGTCTCTAGTACTAAAACTCTCAGAGTGTCTCTAAGTGTCATCATCATCAAACTCTTCTCTATAGTGATATTTTGGAATGTCCTGTTGAACATCCTCTACATGAACTATATAGGGACACTAACTTGGATACATACCTAAAAAAAATTAAAGACTCCTAAACCTAAAATATGAAATATTTAACATTAATTAATTAGTTATTTACTATATTGTTATTCATAGTTAAACTAATGCCAAGTTATACCCATTTCAAACATATATGAAAAAAGGAATGATGTGTGATCCTTTCCTAGGTCTCTACCTCAAAACCATTATCACTTCACTTGATAGTCTTAGTAAACTTAAAGGTTTGTACATTAGATCACAGGGGGCACTAAATCAAAAATCTATCATATACCTCAACCTAAACCATAGATATCACTCTATCATGACACCCTACCCCCAAATATACACCAATAAAATTATTCTTATAAATATAAAATAAATTCCAAGTGTGTACTTGTAATTTTATACAGAACTAAAAAACCGGAAGGTAACTACAAGTACCAAAAGATAAACTAAATTGTGACCATGAAGCTCAAATAGCTACTAAATAACCATGAGCTAGTGGTATATTTTCTAATATCCAAACTTCACTTGTTGACATAAAAATAGTTAATATATATGTAGGGGAATAATAATAGGAATAATTAGTAGGATCCTCCATATATCCTCTCATAAAAAATATTAATAAAGCATACTAAGTCTTAGTGAACAACAAATGGTGGTAACTCATCGCCTAAACATGTGTACAAAGTTCCCAGCCTCACCATGTCCATCTCTCACTAAGTATCACATACAAGGGATCATATAATATAATATTGAGTGAAGGTACCCCACTACCACTTTCCCACTAGTTTTCCACTCTTCCCCGACATCATACATCCTGAGTTATCTCTCTCTAACATAATCTACCACAAAGACACCTGGGATAAGTATAATAACATGAATATAGTGCATCACATCAACTCATTATCACATTCAAAATATTCATATAGTAACTAAGTATATTTCTGGATTCACCAAAACCTATATTTCACCCTTTTGTGGATATGATCTTCCTAGAGCCCATCTCACTTCGCTGGAGGGCTGGGTGGATTCTGACTGGAGTTCGCCGGCGGGTTTGTGGATTTGGGCTGGTGTCGATAGTCGCATCGATGGGAATTTGAGGAGACCGGTTCATAGGTTTGTCCAACTTTCCTAATGTTCATTTTCCCCGGTTCATGGTTCCTCGACCATTTCATGGTGACTTCTGCTCCAGCTGTGATGGTTTTTTTTGTTTGTATGCTTGAATGGATATCATCAAATCTGTTTTTTTTTTTTTTGGTGGTGATGTGGTGAATTGGTGAGGAGGTGTGGTCCATTATGGTTTCTCACTTTTTCCTTAAATGTGTTTTCATAATAATAAAAAACAATTTTTAGTCACCACAACCTATATTTCATTTATCATACATCATGTATTATACCTCAAGAAATCATGACCCATAAACCACATAATTCACCTCGATCCATCATATCCAATCCATGTTATACCAATAATAATCCTTAGGATACTATATCCATAAATACATGTATGTTATATAACCAAAATCCATTTCAACCCTCGACAAATATATATATGGGAAACCAACCATCGTACATGACATCATACAATACTATAAAGATAATAGGGCGGAACTAAAGGGGGTAGTCAGCCATTTATCCCCCACCAACCAAGATATGTGGGAAATCACCATCCAAAATTCTAATGGGTGTTAGTAATTCTACCAATATGGGTGTGGTAGTGTATAAAAGAATAAAAAAATAGGATATAATATATTATACAACCATACTATGGGAATTAACCTAGTCTTAGGATCAACTATAGCTATCATCTCTTGGAAAATTGGTTACCACTACTAAGAACTAGATATCTTACAAGAATATGAGAAAACAATGATACTTGAAACAAATTATTATTTCCATTTTTAGTTAAACTTATTTTAATTAATTCATGATACATTTATCAACATTATTTTTTTACATTTCATTAACTAGAAAAGTGAATTACATTCCCTAAAGGCACAATCTAACTAAATCCATGGTTTCTAAAGATTGTCAAAATTTTCATTATAGAATAAACTAGCACTATGGGTTAAAACATTAATTATTCTTTAAAAATCCATAATTATAGGTACTTAGGAAATATCCCAAGATACCATAAAATGTTTCTAAACCAAGAACATACATTTGCCTCAAGTAGTGGGGAATAGAATGAAAATAAATACACAACATGGCCATCCAGAATCTTTAAGCATATTAACAATGAAGCCCCTAAATTTTAATCACAACAACGTGTAATCCCAGCTTCAATCCATTCGGTAAACTCTAGATCCATCCCTGACACCCTTATGCATATCACCATACATCTCTCCATCACAGGTATCAACTACTGCCAGAAACTCTGGTCCTCCCTCCTCATACTTCATCATCCATTCCAATATCACATCACAATGTATATTAAATCTCACATCCATAGAAATATGAAAGGCAAAAAACCACAAACAAGGTCAAAATTGAATCTAGGACCTAAAAATAAGGCATTCAACCTTTAAATGAAATCATTATCACTCACACCTAAGCACAAGTCAATCATCCTTCAATAGAAAATGTTATCTCCCATCCCTAAACATTTATCTTTATCAAAAAAATATTTTATTCCCTCTTCAATTAACCAATTAAATTATTTAAAGTTATTTATACAATTAACCTAAGTCATCATCTATAAAAACATATAAATTATTTAAATATTCCATCTAGAATTTTCTAGTTTCAACAAACATTAAATAAAAACAATTCTCAGTTAACAAGGATTTTTAATGTTTAACACAATTAATAATAATTCAAGCTTCATGTTATTAACAAATTCCATTAACACGTGGAAAAACAACTTAAATAATTAAACAAGCATCATGCATCAATTTTATCACCATAAAAATATAAGAATCTAAGGATTCATTAAACATGCTTTTTTCTATTTAATTCTTTATCCAACCAAATTAACATTGGATTTACGATCTTTAACCAATTTATGCATTTTAACATGTAAGTATAAAAAATGATAAATAGTATAACATATAGGACACTATATATTAAATCAATAATAAAATTGTTATCATGGTGTAAGAACACATGTGATCACTTTAACCATAAACCATTAATTAGTTAATCCAGTTTATACTTTATTAGGGTTAATTTCATCACGACCCAGAAAATGTAAGCATTATAAATTTATAATTGAACGTAATATAAGTGTAAAATCAATGAATCAAATACTTCAAAAGCACAAAAATTATTTTAAGACAATGTATTAGAAATTATAATCTCCAGTTACCTCTCCCACAAGGAATCTATGATACCCCAATGTCATCATTCCATGAACACACTAAAAATGACAAAGAAAACTCAATAAGAAGGATTATGAAAAAATTCCATATCATGAAAATAATAAATGGTAGAAAATTTGACTAAACGTAGAAGAAACTATAAGATATTATGGAAGAACTTTCCATATATTATAATGGATCGATCTCAGGAATTCAGGGGTTAATCCCTATCAAAAGGGGATTAATATCATTAAAAATGAACTCTATGTGACTAAGGTTTGAGAGGAAAAATTGGGAGAAAATTGTGTTCAAATGGGGGTTAGTCTATTTATAAACACCCTATAAACCACCACAGCATGGTTTGGTCCCCCAAACCAGGCCAAAAAAAATGTATGACATGGTGAATTTGATGATGTAGTGAAATGAAACATGTCATGGCATGTCTGGTCAAACCGCTTATGAGATCAATAGATAGATACATAATTAAGATCATATATACCCAAGGTGGTTCTATGATGTAGCATAAAACACTATACTAAAAAACCTAGAAACCCTAAGTAGAGATTATTCCATAGTTGTATTCTATACTATAGGAGTTCCAAATTTGGAAGAACTGAGCAAATTTCTCCTCAGATCCGTTGATCCATAGTTATCTGTTCCACACTGCATCCACTCAACCACCAAGGAAGGCCTATAATATAGACTCATTCTATGACACGGTAACCTATTATAGTTATGCCTTAGCCTACCTCCATGGTGCACCCATTCCAAAAATGGAAGTGGTTCAAAATCCCCATTCTTGGAACCCTATATTACATCCCTCCCCACTATGCCAGAACCACCAGGCTTATGATATAGCCTAAGGCTTTATGAAATAGAATCATTTGATTTTTCAGCCTAACTCCACTAAATTATCTTTCATCCTCCTCTTGTCTCCTCCAACACCTCAACCACCCAAATTGAAGGGTTACCAAGATCTAGGCCCTTATAGTACATATTTGTAGATTATGAACTGAATAGTCTCAAAACAACTAATGTAAATGATATCAAATTAGTAAATGAAAAAAACATGATAATAAGGGATAATAGTAAGGGATTAAACATTAAATATACTCTAAACCTTGTATATAATTAATACAATTTTATTTTTATAAAAGATAATGGATATATGGGGTAATTTAGGACTCGAGGTAGTGTATTCTTAACTTAATTTCATTTTATTGACTTATATAACTACTTCATGAACTATATTATGATAATATTAGATGTGTTATGAACCATGAAGGTTTTATTTATTATTTTAAATTTGTTTTTGTGCATTTACATGTTTTACACATCATCACTTCATTAATTAATGCTCACTTGAATGTTAGGATCATTGTAAAGGTTTCTCATCTCAAATTTCCTTCTTTCAGTCATGTTTTGAATTTTGTAGTTATTTCCATAATATGTTGTATATGTTTACTCATTGAAATATTATATTATAATCCAATTTTTAACAATATTAATTAAAGTAACATTTCATGTTATTTATTTCAAGATTTTTTGATTCAATTGTTATAATATATAAAAGGGTTCTACATCTCAATTTTGATTCCTTGAGACTTGTTTCATATTACACATCTTATTTTTTTTATATAGTTCACTTAATACCCCACGAATATATTTTGACATAATTTTTTATTTAATTCATAGAATTTACATAGCCATAAAATCTTAATACTTTAAATTTCTTTTGATTCAAAAGTAACCAAATCTATAAGGGTTCATTCTATAATCATTTTTTTTATTTGAGATTGTTTATGCTAAAATTTATATTGAAGGAAATTATAGGATTAATCTATTTTAATATTAATATATTTTCTTATCCTCTAGTTATATATGGATTTTATATATTTTTCTTTCATTTTCCTTTCTTTGGTACTTAATATTATCAAGATTTTTCTTTTGGAAAAACTAGCCTTATTTCCCCTTCGATCAATAAACATTTTCTTCCATGTCCATGTTTCTTAAAAAAATCAAGAATCTTATTTTCTCAGATAAAATTATTATTTGAAGTTGTTTCATACCATATTTTAATTTATTTTCTATGTTTTAAAAAGAATATTCTTCTCATTTTCAAAATGATGTACTTTTGACTTTTTACCAAAAGTGTGAAATGAATCTTTGTATGAATTTTTACCACATGAATGAATTTTCTCAATGTAAAAATAATTAATTTATTTATATATTACACCACATTTTTTCATGGTTATTTTAAATTAAAGGAATATTTCAATTTTCTTAATACTTTTATTAGAACTTTATTAAAAGAAAATTATATTTTCCTCAAGTTTTCAAATAAAGTTATGAATGTTCATTTAAATGTATTTTTATCTATGTAAACATAATTTTATGAATATTATACTTTAATAAGGATATAATCTAATGATACCATCCACCATATTACTCTATATTGTTTGTGATCGTATTTTTCTAGTGATTGACAAGGAAAAATATTAATATTTTATATGTTAGTTTTTCAATACAAATGTATATATTGATTATGTATTGAATTATTACACAATTATTTTATATAATTATTTCACTAGACATTGTATGTACCGGTAGAGGCATGTTATATCCCATTGATGTATCATTGGGTCTCATGAGATAAACTAGCTGGGGTATTCAGAATATGTCTTACCTATTTATGTATGTTGTCTTGGAACAAGGCCATGATGGTAAGATTATGATGTTCGACATTATGCATTCTATTATTCTAAAACTCATTATTGTTATCCATGGGTTTATTTATGTTGTTATTTAATCTAGCGATATATTCCCCTTTCATGATATTATTTATATGAAATATTTTATTATTGTTTATCTCTTATATATTATTTATGATTTATTTATTCTATGATAGCTTTCAGTGTACTCTTTACCATACTAAACATTTGAGATCACCATTTTTTATGTTTATATTCCCCGAGTTATGAATAATAATATTATGAATTATATTTATAAAATATTTTTTCAGTGGATAATTTTTATGAATATGATAAATACTTAATATGCAATAATAAAATCAAGTTATAGTGGGAAAATATCCATTGGATGAGAGAGATATGGGCTTTATTAAGTAATTATTTTCCTAATTTTATAAATATATAAGCCTAAAAATGATTTTAGGTATGTAAGTGACTCAATAATTTAATTTATTTTGTAATTATAGAAGGAAAAAATGTGTTCCCTTGAGTTGGTATCAAAACCAGTTTGTAAAGATTATGTTTTTATCACCAGATTATGGTGTATGATTCTAGGCTACTACTGTTGGCAACAAATTAGGGTTTATATAACATTAGGGTTTATTAATTTATCAAATTAGGATAATTTAATAGTTTTATGTACCTTCTTGGGTTAATAATTCTATGTATGATCATATGTTAAAAGGCATAGATTCCATTTTGATGTTTTCTTTAAATGGGATTTTATGATAATTAAGAATATTTTGGGAGACTTTTATGGGAATAAAATATAAACCCCTTGGGTTTAGTTTATGTTTTAGAGTGAATTTGTTTAAGAAGAATGTAATTATATTTTTCCAATATAAGATGAAAGGTAAAGATAATCTTTAGGTTTAATATGATATTTTATATTATTATAGTTAATTGTGATAAATGATTATAATATTTTTTTAGAACTTTTGTTTTATTATATAGGTAACCAAGGGATTGTGAAGTGATTTAGTAACTGGGTGACTAAAGTTATTTTTTTAAAATTTAACAATATTTGGAAATTTATATGATTAAGGTAAAGAAAATATTGTTGAATATTATGGGATTTAATGTCAAAGTGGATTATATTATCTGAGGAATAAATATTGAGTTAACTTTTAGAATAATATCTGATTTTTTGGTGGTTATATGTCATGGTGATTCAAGTTATTTTAGGAAATTTTTATTTTGTTTGGGAGAATATATGTCATAGGCATATAAATTTTTGGTATGTAACTTTATGAGTGACTAATGTTGTTTGTAGATAAATGTTAAGTTTATTTTGGATGAATATATCATCAAATAATTCTTATTTTTTGGTTTGGAATTTGATCTGGCATATTTTGAAAAAAAAATTAGGGTCTAATTTATTATACAATGATTTAAGTGGAAATTTGGGTGTTATTTAAGATTAATGAATTAGTTCTTAACATGAACTTTTATTCACGTTTATTACTATATTAACTTATTCTAACCTTTTTGGATTTTAGTACATCTCTAAAGATATAAGGAAAAACTTTTCATCCCTTTTATGGATCTTATGATCCATTAAATATTTATTTTAGTGCATCAATCATGAAAATATTCATCATGATAATCATTATTTAGAAAATAATATTAGGGAGAGGTAAAAAAACTACTCAAAACACAACAAAATGGAATCTCATGATTATATAATGAAAATAAATCAAGTAAGTTTTCTCATTCTCGATATTAATGGTAAAAAAATTCCTCAACTCAAATAAGACAAAGATAATTCTATTGAAGCTTATGGGGAAAATAGCACTCTACTATTAAGGAATAATTTTAGAAACACATTCACAAGTATGAGTATTATAATGGTACACACATGGTTTAAAAATATTTAAGAAATGCCAAGTTTCTAAGTAGAAACATTGAAATATCATATCACCACCACAATCCATTTTTTTATTTAAAAACCCACTTTTTGGGTAAGTAGAAACCATACATGGGACACCAGTACATGAAAATCCTACATAACCCTCAACCCCTACACACCACATTCAAAAATTCAACAAAACTTCAAAAATCACTTAGCTAAAAACCATTGTGCTAGATAAAAAATTCAGAATTTAAATTTAAAAAAACCATCATACTGAGAAAATGCATCATCGCACTACCAATCTATCACTATAACATAACCGCCATAATCATATCGTCGAACTATCATTGTCACTGCCACCATCGCTTCACTTTTTCAACACCATCATCATACATCATGCCTGATCACCGTCTTCCTCAAACCTTCGAGAAAGAAACTCTAACGTCACCACAGCCTTATCATCACCAGAGATGATAATCGAAGTGACTGAAAACATAGACACCCCATCATCCATGATTCACCTTCACCAAATAGCCGAACAATGGTCTCATTCCTTGAATAACTGAGAACTTCCAAAATACCACCTCCCAAAGCTCTGAAGAACAATTTCTCCTGACTGACTTGGAGAGGATAAATGGAACTCAAGGCCAAGGCATATTTAAAGCATTGTAAGCTTCTGGGGAATTAGCCTTCGACCAAGAATAAATCCAACAGACCACACCAAACAATATTTCACCAAAAAATCTGATCATTCTATTATCATTATCAAACCAAACTACCATTGAAAATAGACACCACTGATTTCATCTACCATCTCCAACACAAAATGAACCACCACTATCAATGTTGACCCCATCATCACTGTAACCACCATAACACTAAAAGAAAACAGACACAACTTCAAAAAAGATACCAATAACAACCTCAGAAAACTTCATCCACAATTTTTGAACCATCACAAACACCAAGAGGGAACTACCCCAGGGATCCCCGATGAAGGAAATGAATATGAAATTCAAAAATAAAAGAAACACCTTCCATAGGCAATGAACCCACCACACTTGATCCATGGGAGATTGATGAAGCATCCAGTCACTACAAGAAAATAGAGCACGATACAGCGCCTCTTAGGGTTAGAATTTCTACCACCAGATCTACAGGGGGCCCTTGAGAATGGGATCTGGAATAATCAAGACAGAGGACTTCCACTTGAGGCATGAACTCTAAATCAATCAATACATGAGGAAACCAAAAGCGTGTGGTGTGATGAGCGACAAACCCACCCAACAATAAATTTATGGGGAATGAAGGAAAACAAAAAAAATGAGATATATATGGGAGAGAAGGAGTGAACAAACATGGAAAATCAAGGAATTGAGCCGATAAAACAAGTATACACATGATCGCATTGCGATTCCGTGTTTCATTTTCACCCTTACACCACTATGCTAAAATTGTTTTATATTGAAAATTATAAAAATAATAACATATTGAATTCCATATTTGAATCATTTATTTTGTTTTTATCACTGTTTAAAAGGAAAATTTTACTTTTTTGGATGATTCCATTACAGGAGGAGGTTATTTGGAGGACCCATGATGATGTCTAAGAAAAATAGGTCAAACTGCGCAAGATTCATGCACACCAGTGGACTCATCCACCAAATTCTTCTAAACCGTGCATCAAATGGGATGAATTATTATGTTATGGTCTGTAATTAATTGGGATACATTTCATCTAAAGGAACACAAGACTCATTCAGCCATCTAGGGTCCCAACCGACCTGATTTATCCCGCACACCGAATCTACATGAAGTCAAAAGTTGTGTAATGTGATATGTCCAGATCTCGAGTTCTAGTTGTCCAAATTGTGCCAAACATTCAGTGGATAAGGAAAGATTTGGGGATACAACTTTTTTATTTTCTCCAAAGTGAGATAAGACTTTCTAAATATCTAAATCCATGTGACAAGTGGCTTTAAGAAATTTTTGTGCTCAAAACCACCTTCCCATTTTTCTATATAATGGAACCTTGGGCTCCCCATTTGCAAGATCAACCAAGAGGAAAGGATCTGGTATTTTGGAGACCCAAAGGAGTCCTGTCCTCATCCAAGAAGTTATAGAGGCCCCTATTATCATAGGGGTATCAATATTTAAAAGGAGTTCCACCTGAGCCTTCTCCTCCTCTTGATGGCGAGCTAAATGGTGGACGATAATTTCAAGGGAGTTACACATAATTGAGAGGGAGTTCCGGAACTTGATACTAAACTGGTTTTGTATAATTTTTGTTTTGGATTATTTCACTTATGTTTTATCTAAATATGTTTCTCCTCTGAATTCATTTCTTTGGTTTAATTAAGTGAACTTCTTTTCATTTCAACAGCGACTGGGTTTAAATTTTAAGTGGGAAACTTGGGTTGTTCCGGTTGGGAAACACAAGGATCCTATTTCCCCCACACATTCAAGAGATATTAGTATTATTTCTTAGCCATTAATATGTTCTTGAAGTCCAAAACTTAACAACATGATTTTTGTGTTAAGTGTTGGTACTTTGTGCAACCTTTTGAGGGGCAAGAGGGGAATCAAGATCTTGAAAACCCTCAACCAAAGAATTAAACAAAACCATGTGAAATTTTTAGAATAATTAACTATCCAATATGTTTAGTGAACTTGAAGTGATATACTTATCTCATAATTCTAAAACACAACTTTTATTTATCAACTATTAAACTCTTTTAATCAAGTCATTTTCTTAAAACTATTTTCAAAGCACACCATATTTTGTTCTTTTTATTAAAAATTAACACTATAAACCCACCAACACTCCTTGATAGACTACCTAGTGTCTTCCCTAGACTATAAAATATTATTTAAATCATTATCAATTTCACATTTCACAAAAATTAATTCAACACATATGATAAAAAATAAGAAGAGGAGCCACCAAAAACCGAGACAATAAAGCGAGGAAACCCTAGGAGCCACCAAAAACCAAGACAAGGAACTGAGGAAACCCTGGGAGCCGAGAGGGTATCCTTGAGAGTGAGAATCCATCCATAAATATCGTATCATGATAACATCAACATCTAATATTTTAAATATGTCATGATGCATTCATTTCAGTGAGATGATTTAAAATTATGAGGGCTCGATTTTTGTTAGAGGAGGTGAATATAATTACCCAATTTTGCAATATATAAATCACATTTTAATGAATATTTTGTTTTATATCATATACCACACACAAAACTGTGATTAAATAAACCTCAATATTCTATGTAAATATTATTATTTAAATATAATCGTTATAACCTGGTTATTGGTTTGGTGAGTATGAATATGAGTAAGCAAATTATGAAATATATTTTGAAAATTTTTCATTATTAAAATTTATTTATTAGTTAATCAAAAATAAATAATCAATTTTGAATAAGAATAATACAATTAAGTAGGTATAGACACCAATAAAATAATAATAGTTTCATTTTTCTATACAAGTGTGTTTTCCTTATTTTTTTAAATTAATTTAAAAAATAAACTTATGAATTTTAGAAATTTGATTTGATAAAATGGGAATTATTTTTTATATCTTCATATGAAATAAATTTTAGAGTGAATTGTTTGTATTTTTTTAGAAAAAATAGATTTGTGGGCGAATACAGAAAAATACTTATTTTTATAAAAACTATCATTTATTTTTAGAATTTCATAAGACCTATTCTATTTTGAATTGTTTTTAAAGTAAAATTAGTATGATTTCATTAAAAATAATTTAATTAATTTAATAGAAATCAATATTATACATTATTTTGGAATAAAATCATTTTTTCTTAAAAGGGACATTTTCAAAAAATGGTTTTCATTTCATTTCATGCACTTACCTTAAAATTATTTTCTAAAAATTCTGTAAATTAAATCATATAAAATTTATTCCATATTTGGAATCATAATATTAAAATTATTTAATAATGTAAAAACAATTAGTCAGAATGAATAATAACAATGATAAAAGTTTGTCACCACAGCAAAGGTTAAAATTGGGTAAGAATGTTAAATCAAGGGTATAAGTAATAAAATATCCTAAAAGTCATAATTAAATGAGTTTATGAGGTTATTACAGACCTACCATGATATTATCTTCACAAAGATCTAATTTGGAGCCACTTTATATGAATATGATTTCTTTTTGTATTAATAAAATTACATTTCTAAAAATGTAACTTTCCCTCACTTATAATATTATCAAGATAATGATATAAATATAAATACTATATATATTAACATATATGATAAAATTTAATATAAATAAAATATATTTATGAAATTAATTTATTTATAGTCTTTGGTGATGATGTAATTATATAGAATACTTACACAAAGTCGATATAGTGCTTGTACAATAATGTGAAAATCCAAATTAAATAGTTATAAAAATATTTAAAATGATGTGATTTGGATAAGTTATAGTCTTGAAAGATTTATATAGATCTAAATTAATTCTTCTTAAATTTTTGAATATTAAAATTTGAACTCCATTTGTATCTTGGTGTCATTAAAGTAAAAGTGTGTGAATAGTTCCAAAAATGACTTTAAGGATAGTTAATGTTAAATAATATCTTATATAGATAATTACTAATCATAAAAAATTATCATTATTCAATTAGAGAGTAAAATGTTTTACAAAAAAAAATTCCATTTTTTTCACCACCTTTAATTTTTAAATTACATTCATTACCCTTAAATACTAAGTATTTATGAAAACACCATTTGTTTTTTCTTATAAATAGGAACTTAATCTAACCCATTTAAAGACACATATGAGTTTGTTTTCCCCTAAAACCTATGAAAAATCCATATAAAAACATCCAATTCCTTGCTCTTAATCCCCTTGATTATCAAATTTCACTTATCTAAAGGCCCTAATCTCAATTGAAAGGTGGTGTTTTGAAGATCAAGGTAAGGTATTACAAGCCTCTTTCACCTTTCTTAATTATGATTAATTATCTTGAAAACAAATTAAATTGTCACTTATTTTTATACCAATATTCCATTTATATGGTATTTAAATATATTTGATCAATTTATTATGGGGGTTCACCTGTTTCCTCTCAATGAACTCTTCTTTATAAGCTGTTATTATGTCAAAATGTGGGTTTTTTAAAGATCATATTTTCATTTAAATTATCCTCTTAAATTTTAATTAATAAAATTAATAACTCAAAATTTATAATAAATTAGTTTTTTATGCATAATCTATTTTATTTTATTAAAATAATATATTTACTAATTATCCCTTCGTTACTACTTTCTAAAAACATCACTCATCGTGGTGGTTTTATGAAACTTAAGTGAATAATGATGTTTTCATGCATTTAAGTCTCTCACTATTTTTTTCTAAAAGGACTTTATGATTGAATTAAATATTAATATTAAATTAATTTTTGTATTATGATTATAGAATGTTAAATTATTCATTGTGACAAAGAAAGTAAATGTAAATAAACTTGGTTATTTCAAACCATAAAAAATAGGCTTATTGAGGAAGGTTTTTGAGATGGTACCAATTTGATGACCTATTGAACTTCCTTACTTAAGTACATATATGAAAACTTTTCCTTGAATCTTCTAGAATTTATGAAACCATATTACTAAGTCCATTTACCATTATAAATATATGATACTTATTTAGATCTTACGAACTGAACGATCCCAAAACGACTAATGTGAACTATACCGAATTAGTAAATGAAAAATACATGAAAATAATGGATAATAGTGAGGTAAGAAACATTAAATATGTTCTAGATCAAGTTTATATTTCATATAATTTTATTATTCATGAATTTACTTAATTTATGAGTCAAATAAGGACTCGATGTTTGGGATTATTCACTTAATTTTATTTTATTGATTTATATCCCTTCTTCGTGAACTATGCTATATGATGAGTATGTGTTTTTTATGTATAATTTAAAATTTTACTGTATTGATTTAATTTTTTTTACAAATAATCATTCCCCTTGTTATTTCTCACTTTAATTTTATGATCTTTATAAGGGTGCCTCTTGTAAAATTTTCATTGAGACTTGTTTTTAATTGCACATATATTTTAATTATATGGTATATATGATACCACTTTGAAATATTAAAATATTATGCAATTCTTCATAATGTTAAATAATGTTACACTTCATTTTCTCTCTTTCAATAGGTTTTGATTCAAGTATTATAATATATGTGTGGATTTTCCGTCTCAATTTTGATTCCTTAATACATGTTTCATATTGTGCACCACGTTTTATTTTATATAGTGTAATTAATACCCCATGAATATATTTTTATATAATATTTTATTTAATTCAAATAATTTATATAAACTTATCATTTTATAACTTTCAATTTCCATTTATTCAAAAGTTACCTAAACTGTAAGGGTTTATTCTATAATCTCATTTTTCTTTGATATTTTTTTGTTTAAATTTTCATTGAATGAAATTATAGGATCTCTATATTTTAAACTCAATATTTTTTATTCCCTTATAATTATAAATTTATTTTATATATTTTTCTTTAATTGTATTACCTTTGGTAGTTAGTATTATCTAGAATATTTTTTAGAAAATTCAACCTTATTTTCTCTTTAGTAGACCAATATTTTATTCCATGTCCATGTTTCTTAAAAAAATAAAATAATGTTATTTTCTATGATCAAGTGAATTTTAAACCATATTTGACTTTATTTTTAATATTTTAAAAGGAATCTTCTTATCATTTTCGAAATGAAGTACTTTTGACTTTTACCCAAAGTGTGAAAATAAAATTTGTTTTAACATTTAACACCTTAACATATTTTCCCACATTCATAACTATTTTTTTCTCTAAAGCATCCTTTACAATTCTCCATGGTTAATTTTAATGAAATTCATTTTCTCAATATTTTGAAAATTTATATTTAAAATTTTATAAAAAGAAAAGGATATTTTCTCATGCTTTCAATGAAAGGTTTTAATTTTATTTTAAAAGTATTTTCATCTTTGACAATATCCTTTCATGAATCTTATTATTTAATAGGGATATAATTTAATGATATCATCATCTGTATTACTCTAGATGTCTTATGTTCATATTTTTTCAATTATTAACTGGGGAAAATATTAACATTTCATATTAATTTTTTCAATATAAATGTTGGTATTGATTATGTGTTGATTTGTTATCCATTTCTTACATATGATGAATTAATTTGACTTAATAAGTGATGGTAAGTGCCTTTCATTTCCCCTTGATATATAAGTGGGTATCATGAGATAAAATAGATAGGTTATTTGGTGTATACATTGCCTATTTATATATGATGACATGGAATGACGCATTTAAGGTAAGATTATGTTGTTCCGAATTGATAATTCTATAATTTTGATACTATTTACTATTATCCATGTGGTAATTTATTTTTTTATTTAATTCATGCGTATATACCCTTCTTATTATATTATTTACATATAATATTTGATTATTTATTATCTCTTCCATATTATTCATGATATATTTATTCTATGATATCTTTCTTTTTATGTTTTCCCATGATCTCGCCCTTTATTATGTTTTCATTACCCAAGTCATTAAGAATAATAATGTGAATGACACTTCCAAAATAGTGTTATGAGTGGATAATTATGTTGGGAGATATTGAATACTTATTATAGGATAATAAAATATAGGTATAGTGGAAAAATTTTCCATTGGATGAGAAAGATATGGGTTTTCTTAAGTAATAATTTTCATAATTCTCTAAAAATATAATCCTAAAAATATATTGGGTATGTAAGTGACTCAATCGTTTCATTGATTCATTAATTATAGAAGGTTAAAATTATTTCACTTGAGGTGGTATCAAAACTAGTATGTAAATATTATATTTTAGCACCGGATTATGGTGTACAAGACTAAGTTGTTACTGAAAGTTTTTTTCCTATAGTATTATCTAAATTTAAATGATCCATGAAATTATTGAATGGTATAGATAGATATTTTAGTTAAAATGATAGATATAATGATAATATTTTCATTAAATATATTATGGTTAATTTTTTATAGAAGGTGAGATTTTTATACACTAAAATTGTTTGTTTAAATTGTATCATTAAGGGAGAATTTGATCAGTCAGATATTATACCTAGAAAGTAAATTAATCATAAGCTATAGGGATTCCTATTTTATGATCATTACTTTATGAATAATATATTAGATTTATTATATTAAATTCTTAAACTTATATTAATAAATGAATTTATCTTTTATTAAGTGTTATAAGAGTTTTGAGAATGTTATTTTTTGATTGTGGAGGAATTTTGGAATATTAATGAAGGTAAATATTTTACTCATTATTTTCTAGATAATCAAATGTATACATATATCCCTTGGAGACTACAAGACACTAAAGGTATTTTTCTATTTTCATGATATTTTTATTTATACCTTATATAGTGGGGTGAGTTATAGATTAATAATTCTTCCTTTCCTAAGGGTTTTTTTATTTGTTGAATTTTTAAAAGGGGGGAATTTTAATCCTTGGGGGAAGTGTTTTAAAAACAATATAGGATAAATAATCATATAACAGATAAAAAACTCATAATTTGTTTCATTAAAAATTATACCATCATGCATTGAAGTTCTTTTGTGATGAATTTTGACTATCAAAAATGGGGAGAGCTTTAATGACCTCTATATGTTTAATTATTCATCTATCAAGGGGGGTAGTCTAAGGAAGAGATGAAGAGATATCAAAAATTATAGAGTGTGTTTATGTTATATTTCTATCAAACTTACCTTGATTTATTCATGTCTTGTGATTGTTGAAAATGGGTATATTTTGGGTCAAAATCCACTATCATATCATTTTTTTAAATAGAAATTCACCCATGATGTATTTTATTAATTATTAGGGTTATTATTGGTGTTTAACTATGTTCATATTGTGTTACCCAATTACATGTTCTGGTATTCTAATCAAGGGATTATTAAGATAGTAATATTGATAAAATCTTATGGGTTTATATTTAAAGAACTTTTGGAACATAATTGGTATACCTTGGATTAGGTTTATAGATCCTACTATAATTTTGGATAAAAGAAAATGATTACTATGATATTAAATAAGATTAGTAAATAATATCCTTCAGGGGTATTCTAATTATTATCCGATACTCCATGAATTTTTTTTTTACATTGTTTTATCTTTTTCATTTATATTATTCTACTCTATTTATAAGTTAAGTATCTAAATTTTTATAAATTTAATTTCCACTTATTTAAGTTTTTAAACTGATATATTTTAACATGATCAAATAGTGTAATTTCTGATCAACTTACGCCTATATTAGGACGAAAATTTATAATCACATTATATACTATAATTCACCCCCTCTATTGTGCCAAATCACTCTAACATTTTTGACCAATAAACATATATATCTCTGATATTCCATCATCAATATTGTAGATACCCTAAGCTTGACGTACATGGACATTACATTACTTTTGTGGAATACTTAGTACATAACAAAAACACACACACAAGGATCGTAATAGTTTAGTGTCTTTGGAAACTCGGAATATAATCTTCTAATCGTGGTGAAAGATCTTCAACATCTCCCATAAATATCTTCCCTTTTTTTTACCTAAAACCTTTCTTTATATCCTGGGGAAAAGAAAACATAAAAGGGTGAGCTCAAATGCTCAGTAAGGGTAAACAAAATAAATATCAATCACATCATATTCATAAGAACATAACATTTTGGAAATCATAACCAGCAAAAGAGAGCATAATTTCATAACATGGGATAAATCATAGTAGTGAAATGTAATCCCAATAATCATAACTTAAAACATGAAACATTGTGGCATACACACATAATCATAGAGAATCATATCTTATTAGTCAAGACTCATTTCCAAGACTATCTTAGTGGACAAAGTCCCTTTCTGAACCGAGTCACCCTCGTTTCAGTCCTGTTTCACTGAACCGGTATAACCTACCATTCCAGCCATGTCTATCTCATGAGATATAAAATATTTACCCAATGCATTGGAGGGAGATATAGGTCTCACCCATCTCATAATTATATCATTCTTATGTGTGCCACAAAATCATAAACCATACATCATAGGATAACCCATGTAATAAAAATGGGAATCATTAAACATCGTAACATAATAAAACAATTCATATAAGATAAAAGAATTCATAAAAATATTTCCATCACAAAATAATCAAATCCATGTAATAATAGGGATAGAAACAGAAACCTTTATTATCATAGATGGAAAATAATTTTGATAAAACACTTGAACTTCATTCTTGAGAAAAATATCCTTTCTGCTTTAAAAACACTTTTCCTTTCTTAACATGTTGTTCAATTATAAAATAAATGAATTTGATTAAAAATAAACTTGAAAACTTGTAAAGGAAGCTTCTTTGAAATAATATTTTAAAAATCCATTCATGTCGTATAAGTTAAAAAAACATTCTTCTCCTACTTTTGTCGGAAAAGTCAAAAAGTACCTCGTACGAAAAACGACAAAAGATTCCTTTCATATCCTTTACTAAAAACTCACCGAAGGGTAAAATTGGATTTAAAAAATTGTAGGTGGATGGAAATAATATTACATATTGAGGAAACATGTATGTGGATGATAAAATACACCCCATTAAATACCAAAGTATAAACAATCTCGGATAAAATGTGATTGTGATATTTTCCCTTACCTTAGGTCTGATTTGCTTCGTAAGTGTCCTAACCTCATGTATAATGATTTAAATAATGTCAATGACTTATTCCAGAATCATATTCATTGTTATTATATTATATATGGTTCAATTATGACTTTATTTTACCCGTTCTTTTGTAAATTCAATGTTAAAGAGAGTTTTGGGTAAAATCGATTCATTTGTCGTAGGTGTTTGGACTTGTTGTTCTTGACATTATTATTACTTATATCATGATTTACTTACTTCCAGAATATAAAACATGATTTATATATCATATATATTCAGTATATATATATATAATAGATAGATAAATGAAATGAAACACACCGTTCATGGAGACGGTAGTCCGTACGTACGCATGAACGTTGTTTTCGTTTCCTTATTGAGTTGAACGGAATTAAGTAGATGACATTCATATATATACACATAAATCCAGTATCATTATTATGTCATATATTTCATGATTACTTATTATCTATACTTTATAATCATTCATGAATGGTTTAAAGTGGAGAATGAATCTCATCGCGTCGTGGAGACGGTATTCTGTACGTACGCACGAGCGATGATATCGTTCTCATGATCGTGAACTTGTGTTGAAGTGTATGTATACTATTCCAGTATCAATATCAATTTATAATAATCATATATAGTTACTCATTACACCATTATACCCATCCAATTAAGGTGGTGGCTGAAAATAGATTACACCACGGCGTGGAGATGGTATTTTGTACGTACGCACGCGCGGTGATTTCATTTTCTGTAGGATGGATAGATGGTGAAATAGGATTGTTTCATACTTATAATATCATATCAGTATATTAGTGATACTTATGTTATTACTTCATAATGAAAAAACCTAATAAGAAGAAGTGGAAGAAGAAATAAAGGTGAAAGAATTGATAACGGAAATTACCTCTTCTTTGAAGCGCCTCTTTGAGACCTCCTCTTAGGGCACTAAAATTGGTCTTTCAGGAATACCAGAACCTCTAGGATGTTTCTAGGGAAGTGGAAAAGAGATTTTTTCAGGGGTTGGCCGAGATTGAAGGCTCAAAGTTTTGTGAGGAAGAGAGGGAGGAGGTGTCCTTTTATAAGGGAGGAGAGGGGCACCTTTGGAATAACAAAAAATATTATTTTATTATAAAGTCAAGTTCGGTTTTAAATAGCTCAAAATTGATTTATTTCGAGGATAATGTGGGGATGGGTCTAAATCCTCTCATAAAATAGAATTTAGACAAGTTTAGGTTCCTATTTTAACCTTATCATTTAGATTTAACATTAAGTTAAATAATTTTACTTTTACCGTGTCTTCTTGTGTTCTTATACTATAAGGTTAATAAACTTACTATAAGAATCCAAACGAACCCCAAATTGTTTATTATTAATATATATAACCTTATCTAAGTCATTTAGCTGAACCTTAGATTTTTAGGAATAAAATAACAGTTAATAATATAATATTTGTTTTAAAAACTATTTTATGTCAATTTTGACAGTATTTAGTAATTGATTTTTGTGAAAATAATAACAGAATGATACGTTCGAACAAAGTTAATTAAATCACCAATAACATGTCATATTAACCTATAAAATTAGTTTAAGTCATAAAAAGTCTCAAATTATACTTATTTGAGTATTTATAACATCAATTATGTCAATATTTCATTAATAAGATAATTACTGCATCATCGTTGTGTCATAAATAAATTAAATTATTTAATGTCTAAAAATTACAAATAAACTACCATTATGTAGTAAATCATTTTAGCTTTCTAATGAATATTTAAAATTGAATTTATCTTATGTATAACCCTATATTAAAAATGTTTTAGTAAATAAACTTTGATTTTAACTCTTTTAACTCTTCTTTGAATTAAATAATAATAAATGTTCTAATCTAATCCAAGTGGGCCTAAATGGTCATATTTTATTCCTAAGCTTGTTTTTGGTCTAATTACACTTATCCAATAGAATTTGGACATGTGTTTGGGTAATAATAATATCATTTTTACCATTAATTACCCTATTTACTTTTAACCGTGGTAAAAAAAAGTAAAAAGTTACTATTCACCAAAAAATTATTTTCATCTCATTGAACCACATTTTACTTACTGACATCAACCGTGTCTCTCGGATTTTTGAAATTCCACTCACAGAAGCAGTAAAATTAATTTTTATGAACAATTCGGTTTTTTTAGCTACCACATAGTGGTTTCACTATTCATCAAAAATTGAAAGTTTTCAGAAAAATACTAAAAATTAGGCCTAAGCTATATTTAGTATTATGAACTCAAAAATGATTTCTATTTTACCAAATTCAAAACATAACAGTTTCATTAATTAATTTAAAAATTAATTCCCGTCGTCAAAACAAATAGCGTGTTCTTAAGAGATAATAACTATCAAAAGATTGACACTTGTTTATGTCTGGTTTAAATGTGAAATTACATCCAATGACCAACATTGTATTAAATTGTAAAAATATATTCTAAATATACTTTAAAACCACTCAAATTAATAATTTATCACTATTAATTATTTCGATTGAAAAATTTGTTTTTAATTAAAATTTAGTAATTTTCACTATTCATCAAAATATGAAAGTTATCCGAAAATCGCCAAAATTTCACCCTAAGCTAATTTCGATATTCCAAATCCAAAGATGAAGTCCATTTTGAAAAATAGAATTTAAAAAATTTCAAAAAGTGGTTATTACTATTCATAACGTCTAGTTTTAATAATATTTTAATAGCATATCGTTGTTTAGCGAAACTTGGTGTTGCGTACAACACACGTTATCGTGGAAGGTCGCGATTGCGTGTAATTCAAGCCAGGTCAGAGATGTGTGTTGTGAAAGCTCCTTTTGGTGTAGCGTATAACACAAGATATTAATGAAATTAAAAAGAATATTTTTCATAAAATCTCGGGGTGTTACATTCTACCCCCCTTAAAATGAATTTCGCCCTCGAAAATCGTCGGGGTTATAAATGGTTTACTACTCAAAAGTTTCTTTAATAGAAAACCACATCATAAAAAGGAATACCAAAACCAATCTTTAAAAACAAAAGTATGAAACGTAACGGTTACCCAAATAAACTAATCACTGGGTTTCCACATAAGTGAAAATATGGATATGGAAGAAAAATCTAACCATCATGTTCTGATGGAGAGTGGTAGAGAACATGGCTATGGAAAAGCCAACAATAACAAATCCATAAATTTGTGACGATCTAAGGTACCATCTGATTAATCAGATATAAGAGCACTAGGACAACATTTTTGGTTTTCAAGATTATTTCCCTAAAGTTGAAGAATTTGAATTAGAATAAATACTTACTTTATTTTGGTACAATCTCACTGTTGTTCATGCCTTGAACAATTTCCACTTCTTCTCTTAAATAAATGAAGTTGAATTTGTTATTCGTGAAGTGTTAGCAGATCATGTGATAGAATGACGGGTCATTCCATCTGTCTCATACAAAAGGTTAGCAAAAGTTATTAAATATACATAAGTCATTCTATAGTGAGATTAATCATATATGGTTCCTAAAATGGACTTATACTTCATATATCATACTGCTTAATATAATAAAACTAGTTTCTACTAAACAGGGACTTCTTGTAGGCCAGTGGTAGGCGATAAAGGCCAGTCGCACTTCGGTTGTGGGTTCGATTCCCACAGCCTTGTCCGACGCGATGGGCTGTCGCCCGTCCTACAGGTTGTCCTTTTTCTAAAACTATATTACTATAACATCCCATCAATAATATTGAAAAAATATTTATCCTTAAACAATACTAACTTATGTCCAACATAATCCATTACAATCTTTAGGCTTATCCATAATACTTCAGTCCACTCTCATAATATAGTGAAAACGATTACCAGAGGTTTAATACCATCTTTGATCCCCATACATCATAAGATATGTCTTTTTGGTCAAATTCCAAACATTCAAAGGCCTTAATAATGTATTCTCTTGAATACCCATTAAACCATAGTGAAAACTTGAATGAAGTTAAAAGTTAACACTTTTCACATACCAAAATCCTCAAAATTCTATATACTCAAACCATGACATCACTTAGTCCTTATATCAATCATGAGCTCGTGAATACTATTAAACATTTCATTTTCTCGTTTTCCCTTCATTATGTGCATATCATCTTATTTCCAAAAATATCTCAATCACTTTGAATACCACATTAGACCAATACATAAATATTCCAATACTCCATGATACAACATTATTTTGGAATCCCGTTACATAAACACTTAATCATTCCACCACATCGTTGTCATATTCAACATCGCCAATAGTGATAGCATGTGACTTCCCTTTGTCCTTTGCCTTAAGTGGTTGCTCATGTCGATCATCACTAACCCTTGGATTAGGGCATTTATTAGCATAATGCCACATTTCCTTGCACTTGAAGCATTGAAGTGTTGGTGGTGCGTTCTCTGCAGTGTTTTCTTTATTCACATCATTGGAAACCCTTTTTCCATTACATTGACACTCAGCTGCTCTATGACCTTCTTTTCCACACTTAAAACATTTTCTAGTCCCTTTAAGACAATCTCCACCATGATTCTTTCCACACTTTGTGCATAAGGAAACATTCATCTTCTTTTCACCATTATTCTGAGATTTCTCCTTGAACTCCATCTTTCGTTTCATGTCAAAACCATGAGATGGATATGTAACACCAACTTCCATTTATACCTTGATATCACAACGCACAATTTCTTCATAGATATTGAAGTCTCTTATAGATAATGCCCTTCAAAGACTTGGTTTTAAGCCACTGAAAAATCGATCAACTTTACTTTCAGGTTGGATGATAATGCTAGATGCATACCTTGCAAGTCTTGTAAAATTCGCTTCGTATATACCAACAGATTCATCATCCTTCTGCTTCAGCTCAAGAAACTCCTTTTCCATCTTTGTTCTAAGAATACGAGGGAAGTACTTACTGAAAAACAAGTTCTTGAACTCGTCCCATTCCATGGACTCAATTTCATCTCTTGGCCTCGTATTCTTCATAAGATTCCATCATTAATCAGCTTCACCTTCCAAACGATATACTGCTAAGATGACTTTATCATGTTCAGAACATTGAAGAACTGAAAATATCTTTTCAGTGGTACTGATCCATTATTCAGCAACAAGTGGATCGGAAGTCCCACTGAAAGAAGGTGGACGTTGCCTCATGAAGGACTCAATAGAATATTGTTCCCTTCTCTGCTCATTTGGAAGTCCAGAATGATTCATAGCTTGTGTAAGTATAGCAATAAGATTTTGCACTCCATCTCCCATAACATTTGTTTGTTCAGGAGGGCAATTATTGCATTGTCCATTGCATTGATCAACACGGTTCCTTCGGGTTCCATCCATCGTCTAAAACCCAAAAAGAATAGTGCGAGAGGCAAAAATCATAATAAAGGGGGAGTAACTTCAATATCTAACTTCTTAGGTTAAATTCTATGATCGTTACCGTAGTTATAGGACTATATCATATACGTATAATTATCCTTAGGGACATCCCTAGACATACCTTAGAAATATCTCTAGGGATCTCACTAACGTTTTCGCATCCTAGTTTCCAAAGGTTGACTAAACCTTTCCTTTGATACCAACTGTAGAGACCCGAAGCTTGACGTACATGGACATTACATTAATTTTGCGGAATACTTAGTACATAACAAAAACACACACACAAGGATCTTAATAGTTTAGGGTCTTTGGAAACTTGGAATATAATCTTCTAATCGTGGTGAAAGATCTTCAACATCTCCCATAAAGATCTTCCCTTTTTTTACCTAAAACCTTTCTTTATATCCTGGGGAAAATAAAACATAAATGGGTGAGCTCAAATGCTCAGTAAGGGTAAACAAAATAAATATCAATCACATCATATTCATAAGAACATAACATTTTGGAAATCTTAACCTGCAAAAGAGATCATAATTTCATAAGATGGGATAAATCATAGTAGTGAAATGTAATCCCAATAATCATAACTTAAAAAATGAAACATTGTGTCATACACACATAATCATAGAGAATCATATCTTATTAGTCAAGACTCATTTCCAAGACTATCTTAGTGGACAAAGTCTCTTTCTGAACCGAGTCACCCTCGTTTCAGTCCTGTTTCACTGAACCGGTATAACCTACCATTCCAGCCATGTCTATCTCATGAGATATAAAATCTTTACCCAATGCATTGGAGGGAGATATAGGTCCCACCCATCTCATAATGATACCATTCTTATGTGTTCCACAAAATCATAAACCATACATCATAGCATAACCCATGTAATAAAAATGGGAATCATTAAACATCGTAACATCATAAAACAATTCATATAAGATAAAAGAATTCATAAAAATATTTCCATCACAAAATAATCAAATCCATGTAATAATAGGAATAGAAACAGAACCCTTTATTATCATAGATGGAAAATAATTTTGATAAAACACTTGAACTTCATTCTTGAGGAAAATATCCTTTCTGCTTTAAAAACACTTTTCCTTTCTTAACATGTCGTTCAATTATAAACTAAATGAAGTTGATTAAAAATAAACTTGAAAACTTGTAAAGGAAGATTCTTTTAAATAATATTTTAAAAATCCATTCATTTCGTATAAGTTAAAAAAACATTCTTCTCGTACTTTTGTCGGAAAAGTCAAAAAGTACCTCGTACAAAAAACCACAAAAGATTCCTTTCATATCCTTTACTAAAAACTCACCGAAGGGTAAAATTGGATTTAAACAATTGTAGGTGGATGGAAATAATATTACATATTGAGGAAACATGTATGTGGATGATAAAATACACCCCAGTAAATACCAAAGTGTAAACAATCTCGGATAAAATGAGATTGTGATATTTTCCCTTACCTTTGGTCCGATTTTCTTCGTAAGTGTCCGAACCTCATGTATAATGATTTAAATAATGTCATTGACTTATTCTAGAATCATATTCATTGTTATTATATCATATATGGTTCAATTATGACTTTATTTTACCCGTTCTTTTGTAAATTCCATGTTAAAGAGTGTTTTGGGTAAAATCGATTCATTTGTCGTAGGTGTTTGGACTTGTTGTTCTTGACATTATTATTACTTATATCATGATTTACTTACTTCCAGAATATAAAACATGATTTATATATCATATATATTCAGTATATATATATATATATATAATAGATAGATAAATTAAATGAAACACACCGTTCATGGAGACGGTAGTTCGTACGTACGCATGAACGCTGTTTTCGTTTCCTTATTGAGTTGAACGGAATTAAGTAGATTACATTCATATATATACACATAAATCCAGTATCATTATTATGTAATATATTTCATGATTACTTATTATATATACTTTATAATCATTCATTAATGGTTTAAAGTGGAGAATGAATCTCATCGCGTCGTGGAGACGGTATTCCGTACGTACGCACGAGCGATGATATCGTTCTCATGATCGTGAACTTGTGTTGAAGTGTATGTATACTATTCCAGTATCAATATCACTTTATAATAATAATATATAGTTACTCATTACACCATTATACCCATCCAATTAAGGTGGTGGCGGAAAATAGATTACACCACGTCGTGGAGACGGTATTCCGTACGTACGCACGCGCAGTGATTTCGTTTTCTGTAGGATGGATAGATGGTGAAATAGGATTGTTTCATACTTATAATAACATATAATTATATGAGTGATACTGATTTTATTACTTCATAATGAAACAACCTAATAAGAAGAAGTGTAAGAAGAAATAAAGGTGAAAGAATTGGTAACGGAAATTACCTCTTCTTTGAAGCGCCTCTTTGAGACCTCCTCTTAGGGCACTAAAATTGGTCTTTGAGGAAGACCAGAACCTCTAGGATGTTTCTATGGAAGTGGAGAAGATATTTTTTTAGGGGTTGGCCGAGCTTGAAGGCTCAAAGTTGTGTGAGGAAGAGAGGGAGGAGGTTTCCTTTTATAAGGGTGGAGAGGGGCACCTTTGGAATAACTAAAAATTTTATTTTATTATAAAGTCAAGTTTGGTTTTAAATAGCTACAAATTTATTTATTTAGAGGCTAAGGTGGGTATGGGTCGAAATCCTCTCATCCAATAGAATTTAGACAAGTTTAGGTTCCTATTTTAACCTTATCATTTAGATTTAACATTAAGTTAAATAATTTTACTTTTACCGTGTCTTCTTGTGTTCTTATACTATAAGGTTAATAAACTTACTATAAGAAGCCAAACGAACCCCAAATTGTTTATTATTAATATATATAACCTTATCTAAGTCATTTGGCCTAACCTTAGATTTTTAGGAATAAAATAACAATTAATAATATAAGATTTGTTTTAAAAACTATTTTATGTCAATTTTGACACTATTTAGTAATTGATTTTTGTGAAACTCATAACAGAATGATAAGTTCGAACAAAGTTAATTAAATCAACAATAACATGTCATATTAACCTAGAAAATTAGTGTAAGTCATAAAAAGTCTTAAAGTATATTTATTTGAGTATTTATAACATCAATTATGTCAATATTTCATTAATAAGATAATTACTGCATCATCATTGTGTCATAAATAAATTAAATTATTTAATGTCTAAAAATTACAAATAAAATACCATTATGTAGTAAATCTTTTTATATTTCTAATTAATATTTACAATCGAATTTATCTTATTTATAACCCTATATTAAAAATGTTTTAGTAAATAAACGTTGATTTTAACTCTTTTAACTCTTCTTTGAATTAAATAATAATAAATGTCCTAATCTAATCCAAGTGGGCCTAAATGGTCATATTTTATTCCTAAGCTTGTTTTTGGTCGAATTACACTTATCCAATAGAATTTGGACATGTGTTAGGGTAATAATAATATCATTTTTACCCTTAATTACCCTATTTACTTTTAACCGTGGTAAAAAAAGTAAAAAGTTACTATTCACCAAAAAATTATTTTCATCTCATTGAACCACATTTTACTTACTGAAATCAACCGTTTCTCTCGGATTTTTGAAATTCCACTCACAGAAGTGGTAAAATTAAGTTTTATGAACAATTCAGTTTTTTTAACTACCACTTAGTGGTTTCACTATTCATCAAAAATTGAAAGCTTTCAGAAAAATACCAAAAATTAGGCCTAAGCTATATTTGATATTATGAACTCAAAAATGATTTCTATTTTACCAAATTCAAAACATAATAGTTGCATTAATTAATTTAAAAATTAATTCCCGTCGTCAAAACAAATAGTGTGTTCTTAAGAGATAATAACTATCAAAAGATTGACACTTGTTTATGTCTGGTTTAAATGTGAAATTACATCCAATGACCAAAATTGTATTAAATTGTAAAAATATATTCTAAATATACTTTAAAACCACTCAAATTAATAATTTATCACTATTAATTATTTCGATTGAAAAAGTTGTTTTTAATTAAAATTTAGTAATTTTCACTATTCATCAAAATATGAAAGTTATCCGAAAATCACCAAAATTTCACCCTAAGCTAATTTCGATATTCCGAATCCAAAAATGAAGTCCATTTTGAAAAATAGAATTTACCAAATTTCAAAAAGTGGTTATTACTATTCATAACGTCTAGTTTTAATAATATTTTAATAGTATATCGTTGTTTAGAGAAACTTGGTGTTACGTACAACAAACGCTATCGTGGAAGGTCGCGATTCCGTGTAATTCAAGCCAGGTCAGAGATGTGTGTTGTGAAAGCTCTTTTTGGTGTAGCATATAACACAAGACATTAATGAAATTAAAAAGAATATTTTTCATAAAATCTCGGAGTGTTACAAATATTTTGATCAAAGTGGTTGAAATACACCTCATTAAAATGGATATATACCTGTAGTGGGAGTTTTCAACCCCATGGATGGGTGACCCATATCTAATTTTAATGGGGAGTTTCTTACCTTTACCTAAAAGAGATAAAATATTCCTCCTCAACTAATAATAGACATAAAAAATAAGTCTTTAACCCAAATATGATCTAAGGGGAATGTAAAACAATAATAAGGTGTATTCCACCCATATATCTCTACTCTGCTAGAACCTCATTCTAAATGGGAAATATGGAGCACCTTGTGCATCGTTAATCCAAAAGAATTAAAACTATCCACATTTTTCAAATACCTGAGCAATCATGTCACCATTAAATAATCATATTAGGGGACTCGCACCTCACCAAAATGCAAAAATAGGCTAAGGTAGTACCTACCCCTAGGGATGACCTCAATCCATATCAAAGTATAAGTATGATTGATGTAAGTAAAACCACTATCCACATAAAGGATAGTCTAGGACACAAAGAAATATCTAAGAAACTATTCCCTATCATGGATAACCCAAAACCGACGTATTTGGGGGAGTATTAACTCTATAAATTTAAGTGTTGTCCCATACCTTGAAAATGATGCTAACCTGAGTGAGAAACCCATCTCATTTCCATGTCACTTGCACATCATAGTCATCAGATTGGAGGATCTAGTAAAAGGGCTACTGAGAACACTCTAAAAATTTTTATCTCCATCCTTGATGGACACTCTTAGGTTGATTCATGGCATGGACTATATATACCATTACTTCATCCATGAATTCCATGTGGGGGTAAAATTGAGTTTTGTTATGTTGGTGAAAAAACCTTTATGTCAAACACATATCCACATACATTTTGAGAAGTTTCTAATAGGGTTTATTCATGGAACTGGAAGCACCCAATGGTTATATATCTGTGATGACTCATGGTAGTACATTCTAAATTTAGGTTATAATTGGTAAAATAGGTCAAAAATACTTAAGAATGCACATTGGTTTCGAGGATGGGAGTTTGGGATCATCACACCCTTTGGGGGGGGGGGGAATTTTTACATACTCTTGGACTCTATTATGGATTTAATATATATTCTTGAATCCTTCATTAATTACCAAGTATAATGAAGGTCACCCTTAAATTAACTATCAATTATTAGCATGTATTGAGATTGGAATCATCTGAATGTGTCCAAGGTTATTCATTAATGGAGATATCTGTATGTATCTGTAGTTATCCATCAATGGTACCCTATGATATACTGATTAGATATTCTTTTTTAATTCATTATTATGATATTTTTTTTGATCCACACAATTGGGTGCTCTAGAGTGCATCATCATCCAAGGATATGATAATTTTTTTGATGTCTATATCGGGCCCATAATATGATTTTTCCACATATCCATGTGAAAGGAATCAGAAATGACATAGTTTGGTGCCACATTAATGGGATACATCACACCTTTGAAGGTCATGGGACAAGAACCAAACTGTATAGTTTAACATCATGTAGAGAGGATTTCTAGGAGAAAGTTTCTAAGTAAAACTTTGGTGTGCTACTTATAATGAGGCGGCTCAGGGAACCTGGAAGGGATATGGAATCCCTTTCAGATAAGATTCTACTAGGAATGTGACCTAGATATAATTAGGTTTGATTTAGGTTGTTGGGTTTAGACATTAGGGAGGATTCTTATGCATCCCATTTGAACGGGAATTAAATCCCGCATAGCTCGGTTGTGAGGACCCATGCTAATGGAGGCCCTCTGAAGGTTTGTCTTGAAAGGGAGTATGTCCCTTTGAGAGGATTGATCTAGGGATTACACCTGTGAGGATTCCCTAAGTTTTGAATGTATTCAAGGGTTATACCAAATAGGAGGCTCATGTTTGGTTGGGTCTTACACTTAGAATAATTCCCAAATTTTTTTGGTGCTTGCACTTGGAATAATGCCCAAGTTTGGTTGGATCTTACACTTGGAATTATACCAGAGTTTAGTTGGGTCTTACACTTAGAATTATTCTCAGGTTTTTTTGAGATTATAAATATGACATGACTACTTCCAACCTCTAAAACCATGTGAGTCGTGCATTTTTTGAGAAACTAGAGGAATTGGTTGGTTTAAGAAACCACACAATCTGCTTTATTCGCTGATGGATGATACTGAACGCCAAAGGGAAAGAGATAGGGCTTTCAATATGCCTCTATCCTATTTTATTTTGGTAACTGGGATTGTTAAAGTGACTCCTAATGATGAAATGGGTAGAAAAAGAGAATAAATAGTGTTTCCTCTCGCAATAAAGATTACGGGATTACTCCATGAGTGATTACCTTAGGTTTGATACATGGCCTTTAGGGATTATGCCTATGAAAGCCACCTGAGGAAAGGTGAGAGGAAGATCTATGAAAATATTCCCTACAAAAACATGCATCTAACTATGCGGATGTCATAATAACAGGTAAACTCTAATCACATGTGATTCAGGCTCAAATTTGAGAAATTATAGGAAGTGAGAGATCCAGAAAACCAAACAATACTTCTTCTGCTGGTGGAAGAGGTTGGGACAATGGGAGAAGAAAAAGTGATTTGATGTGCTCATATCCTCTAAACATTATACCTTAGATAGAAATGTTTGACTACCCATAGAGATATATCCCATGGACATGGATGAGGAGGAATTAATAAAGAAACATAGGTCCTTCAAGAAAGGATAGTGGCTTACTCTATGAGGGATTCACTAACAAGTTCCTAGGGAAGAGAGGAGGATAATTCACTGATCCTAAAATGGAAAATAAAGTGTGATTGTCACCCTCCACACATGGAACAGGCGGTCTCTGGTCTTTCAGATGATGATTTAAGGGCATGGATTTAACCCACATACTTGATAATGGGATGTCCATAACACTACCCTAAGGGTTGGGTTCCTCATGGCCAAGGGAATTCATATCTACTCACACCCCGAGGGCCCTACCTATTAGGTAGGATAATTGTGGGACACCTCTAATAGAAGGAATACATATCCCAATGGGTTGAATGTTATTATGTCTTTTTCCATGGGTTTTTATGTCTTGAGGCTTTAGAAGGGGTTTAAATCACCCCCCCCCCTCATACAAGGGTTCCAAAGAAAGAATGTCCCTACCGTTGGTGGCTTAAAATAGGGCTTCGGAGGTGGATCATACCGAGTAAAAGATGGAAAACCCAAGGAGGTCTCTCATAGGGTAGACCTAGCTAGATTATAAGGGCTTTGCATAAGTAGCCCTACAAGAGTTAAAAGTGTTTTGGTGATGGACCACCTAGGAAACAATCACTTGGGAGATAATAATCTCTTGGATCCAAGGGTTTTCTCAGGTGTTCCTAGAAGGATCTCGCACAGACCTTGAGTTTTGGAAGGGGAAATCATGCTAGTTCTTTAAAATTATAGGGTAAAGGGTTCCTCATATAGGTGTTATGTATTTCATACCCTGAATGACTTTAATTACACCACCCATCTTAATTCCCTCTTCTCTTATGTGTTGTAGAACTACTTGGAAGGGTTCCAAGGTCCTCGATGAAGGGCTAGGGTGAGAAGAGATTTGGGAGTTCTTCATGGTTTTCTGTCATCCCAAATGAGGAGCCTTGGGGTCCTATTTATAGAAAAATATGGGACCCTAGGAGAATATTTGTGTTCACATAGGTATATCACATATAATAATGTGTAGTCATTTTCAACATGGTTCAACTAGGTGACTGGTGGCCTATGTAGCGCCACTAGATACATAGGTCACCCTACGTGGAAACATTTTTCCTAGGGTGACCTATGTAGCTGAGATTTGTCAAAATTTTCCACCGTTGGCATTCTTCACTTCACTTATTTTCTTTTCTATAAGGTATTTTTTCCTTAAATACTCTTTAATCCATGTGAAAGAATGGGGTGTCAATAAAATCCCTCTCTCGGGATTGGATCTAATTGAAAGAAGAGATTCTGGTCCTAAGGTAGGGATGAAAAGGTATTTGGAGTCCTAGTGGTCATCCATGTAGGTCATCCTCTCAGGTTAGTCAGGTAATTGGGGTGTGCACACAGCCCACACACAAGGGCTCCCACGTCTATAAATAGATCTTCTTATCTTATCATATGATCTTCTAATTTTGGTATTGTTTCTCTCATCATGCTAGTATCCCATGTAGTCATTCCATTTAAGATTCATTTTATAAAGATTCATTCACACTTATTAGGTATGTACCTACCAGCAAGACCCTCATGTCTAAGTGACTTTCTTGTGTAAGTTTTCTTGGGTTAGTATTCTGTGTGAGGTCACTTGGCTGAGTGACCTATGTGAGGTCGCTTAGGCGAGTGACCTACGCGTGTCCATAAATTTTCCAAATTTATATATTTCTAAATATTTTTTCCAAAACAAATAATTATTTTAAATGAAATCCATTTTGATTTTTGTAGGTTCAATGGCCAATCAGAATACTAAATATTCTCATTAATAGGTTGGGAACCGCATCGAGGATATAGTAAAAACCCTTGGGACATACTATTATGATGTATGCAAAACTACTCTACTAGTCTTGGAAACATATCTGAAGACATATCATCATGAGTATCCTAATAGAAAATATTTACCACTCTATTTCCATAAGAATCTGAAGTGGGTGTTCATGCCAGAGATGAAGAATTATACCCCTCTTTCCTAGTTTTATGAAAATAAGAACTTTATTACTGCCAACAACTCGGGCATGGGAATGTATATTAATGCAGGGACATCATCCACAACCTGTTTCAAGAATAGTATCTAATATTACACGTATCTGAAGCTTCACATTCCTAAATTAAAGTCACACTATTACTTTTACATCTTCTTTGATCCTAAGATTGACCATTCAAAGGGTTGGAGGGAAGACTAGGACCTCCGTCTGTGAGGGGGTGTCAAACCTGAGTGGATATGGGAGTACTGGGTGCACCCAACCTTTTTCAACTTCACGACTAATCTATAAGTGTTGGGAATATATGAAATTGTTAGGGTGACCCAAACATATGTATACAATAATCTTGACATCATTCCCATACTTCTATGTCAATGTATCCCACAAATGAACTTTTTCCACCTAATGAACTAAGAAATCAATAACATCATGTGAGGTGTCTACAAGATCTGTAGGGTTTTGATCCTTGGATAGGTGTATGAAGAATTTATCCCACTGAGAGTGGTGTGGGATTAAGCTAAAAGGACACTAGATTTTTCTCATGATCTGTCAAAGATAGCTTGGGATATTAAGAATTATGACCCCACCTGAGGGAGGATATCCATCCTGAAGCATGAAGGAATTATTTTTTATAGCTAGAGGGGGTTTCCCTACCTAAAAACATCTTTTGGGGTGTCCCAAAATGGAAAAGTGGGTAATTCTTGGTAAATTCTAGCCCACATTAGAAAATGGGAAGTATGGATAATGGGGATATAAACCCAAGTCTCATGTACCAATAAAGACACATCTTACAGTTTCCATATCCATGTTGATGATTGTTTACATGTTGCATGTCCAAGACTCTAATGTTGGTATGAGTCTGGGGACATTTTCCATCGCAGTCATGCTATCATAAGGGAATCACATAGGGTTATTAGCCCCTATCATGGAAAGTATTCATTTATTCTTGCTAAATATCCACATGGTGAAGGATCCATTCATAATTTCATAATCATTCATGGTACTATGTGGATGGGTTGCAGCCCACTTTTTCTCTTATCTTCTGTTAAGTGGAGTTGAAGTTCCCGAGCACCAGTTCTGACCATTAATTTAGGTTATTTATAGTATTTATCCCATATCCCTTAATAATAATGTTAACTTTAAGGGAATGAATCTATTCAATTAGTTTAACTTCTTTACATATGGAGATCCACTTGTTGGTGTATTTGGTGATGATGAAAAATGAGACAAATGGAGATCATACATGATTGCCTTCAGATAAGGTGTTCTAGTGACCTGAATTGATGGTGAGGTTATATGTGAGGCATATTCTTCATATAGATTTTAATTCCATTTCAAGTTCCTATAAAAAATAACAATATCTCCACCAGTGTGTGTTCAATCAAAGAGGCACCCAATGGTAGCCTGAAAACTGTGGATGCTTACAGTGATGGAGATGACTCGAATAAAAATCAACATGCCTCTAGCGATCATGTTTAATAGGTTTAAATCCTAGTATGACGATTCATGGATTTCATCATATCCCCAAGGAGTGTTGATATAATCCGTCTCTCATGTTGGTGTTGTAAGAACCATTAGCTGTGGGAAGTGAGGTAGAAAGGCTTTACCCCTCTAAAAGGTGATTTGTCTCCTCTAGAACATACAGATGAAGAGGTAATGAGTTTTCCCAAATTAACCCATTCATGGTATAGTCTACCCTTCAAGATAAAATGGGATATGAAAAATATGGTTGAGCCAAGGTGGTCTAGTAATCATCATCAATAATATACCCAAACTCCATTTTCCCATCCTTTGACCATGACAGAGAGAGTTTGGAAGCCTGTGAAATCAAATATCATCAGATCAGATTCACAATAGGATAGTGGAGCCTTAGAAAATGTATGAAAAGTGGTAGTCCAATTTTAGTAGAGCATGCCTTCTGAGAGAAATAATGCATGGTCACTCCTTCATGTTGATTTGTATATTCTAGAAATTGGAAATGTTCAATCCCCTGCCAATATTCATTTTGAGGATGATCCTACCATGGTGGGAATATATATCTAGTAATTAGATATACTTATTAATGGAACTAATAATTATATTTCTTCCATGATATGGGTGGAGGGTATGTTAAAATGTGGGGCCACTGAAGGGATTGACCACCCATTTTCTGAGGAGTATAATGACAATATGGATCCTCAGGATGTGATTCTTCCTTCTCTTGTTTCCACTTCCTCCCTTCATTTCTTTCATTTTGACCAAAATTTAATTATTGAGGGAAAGGTCACCTTGGTTTATAGTGAGATAAGTGGAAATTAGCAGAGATCCTATCACTGAGGTATGACCCGACTAGCACCCCACTTGAAGTTGGTGATTTGACTCTTGAATCAGGATAGCTATCCTTAATCCAATAAAAAATAAATTATGAGATAGCTACTGAATCTCATTCACTACCTATGATACCTTTTTTTGAAGAGGTGATTTATATCCTCCCTCTATCAAAAAAGAAATAGCGACAAATAATAAAGTCCTTGTCTAAGAAACTCAACAGTGATGGTAAGTCCCAACAGCATCATTTTCTTATACTTTATCCAGAAAAAAATGTTTTATCATGTAAGTGGTTGCAGAATATCCTTAACTCTATTATATCAAGGGCCTTGTAGAAGAACCCCCATGAAATGAATAGGAATTTCTAGAAAATATGTGGATTTCTATAGATGAGTCGGATTCTTTAGTGGGAGAAGTGTCGAGAGTTGATGACACCTAATCTACCCCTGCCACTATAGAGAGGGAGGAGGATTTTGGTAATGTTAATTGTAACTCATATGGTTTCATATTCCAATCGATAAATTATATTACTTGTGATATTTTAGATTCATATCATTCACCAGGGGACTCTACAGTGACTGTTTCTAACCTTAAGACTATCTCTAAGGAAGTTATTTGGGGTCTCACATCATCATAAGAGGGTACAGTGCTGGGTCCCAAGACTAATGCTTCTGACGTCCCCATGGGTGAGAATACCGTGAAGCTTGGGACATTAATACCTTCCATGAGAAATAATTACATGAAATATGAATAAATAATGAAACATATTAATCTTCCCACCTATTTATTAGAGTTTGAAGAATTAAATAAGGAATTTGATGGATGTGAGACTTTATTTTCATTAAACCAAATTTTATTCATGGATTTTTCACCATAAATGATTGAATTATACATCTTTATATGTAGAGAATGTTGTAGTGGTGATATGTCAAAAAGCCATAGAATTCCATCCCCCTCTCACTACTATGTAATCACCAACTCAAGGGGGTTTTAAAGTGGGGAATCTTTATGAGACTTTCTTGGAGTGCTATGGGAAAACTGAGGAGAATTCCCCTTATTAGGAGATTCTAGCTCAAATGACTGAGGTCAAGAATGTTAAGGAGGAATCCACTCAAGCTGTAAATCTTCCAATACATGAGTTCCACCAACTAATTTAATAATTCCATCCTTATTTTATCTAGTATCATGTTAAGTATGATAATGAGTCTTATCAATTATCCAGTTACATCAACCTTTGCATCCTTTCCTAAAGTCAGAGCATCCATGCCAACTTATCACCTATTAGAAAGTAAAATCAGAACTATCTTGAAGGTAGTGTGATTGGGTACCGCATTTAGTGCACTAATTCATCACTAAATTTCTTCTTATTAAAGTGACTCTGAGTTAGATTTGGAGATACAAAATTCCCTTCATATAACATGTAATACTTCTTGGTGGGACATCTAAAAGATAATCTATGTGATGCCTATTGAAGAATTTCCATCACAACTCTATCGACTTCAAATATTATTTTTCATGCTGGGATATGGAATATTTGATTAATTTATCACTCATACTTCTATGAAGGCTTTCATTCATTTATGGGAGTGAGAACACAAGATACAACAACGCCACATCAAAGAAAATCTACTTGTTAACATTGATGATCTTCGAGCTGCATTATCCCAGGAGGTGGATAACCATGACAAGATGTTAGTGGAATGTAGGAAACATATCAATGAGAAGTCCCTTGAAATATCATGCATTTAAAAATAAATTTATTTTTTCCAAGAGGTTCTTGTTAAGATTTATCATTTCATAGAAGGATTTCAACCTAAGGAGTTGACTATTATTGTGAATGTGATAAAGGAACTTCACCAGGCTGAGGAGACTAAGGTTTATCATCTAGTATAAATTCAACAAGCTACTAATAGATATTGAGAGTCCATTCAACAAATGAAGAGCTATGTTGATATAATTTTTTAAATTATGATAGAGAGGCACCATATTTAGAAGGTTCCACCTAGTTTTTTTACCTCATAAATGAAAATAATTTTTTTATAATCATCCAATTCTTTATCCCTATTTTACTTATGTGATTATAATATAGAATCTAATATATTTTTTAATAGAAAGACATATTTGTGTTAATGAGTTGTAACCACAGTGGTAGGTATGGAGAGACGCTCTAATTTTTTCCAAACCCATGGATCCTAGAGAGCGTAGTTTGACTATTTCTAGGGTCATATGGAAAACCCTATGAACATGGTGTCTTTTGTGTCATAATCCTATTTTTTAAAAGTTAAATATGAATAAGACTTAGTGGGAAATAATTTTTTGTTTCATAGACCACCCTTTATGGGTTTTCATCCTAACATGTTCTTTTATTTTTTTCATTTCTCAATTACTTCCTAAACCATGCAGAGTGAAAGATTAGCAAGTTGAGACTTGAATTTTTTTTCTAGAGTACCCTTTGTGGGTTTTTAGCCTGGTGAGTATTGTGTCTCTTTTCATGGGCATTTTAAATTCATGAAAGAAAGATTAATGTGACTAGTTTTTTCGGTAAAACATCTTTGACTATAAGTTTTTAAATTATGAATCAAATAGGGTTTGTTTCATAATAATGTTCTAACATTATTTTGATAAAAGGGGAATTTTAATTCACAATTTGTTATTTTAGAATCTAAAACATGATTTGAGACAAATATGTGATGAATAGTCATGGATCAATCTCAGAAGGTGTTTTATATCACAACATTTTCAAGGATAAGGGTAAAAGAGGAGGTCTCTCCTAATGATGAATATAATGCTGGTCAAAAAACATTTTTTGGTAGAATTTAGGCAGAGAAACTAGGGCTTCTTACAGCATAGTCTAACAGTGGCACCCTTTAGCTGACAGACCCTTAAATTCAGTGGGTGACTTATGAAAATCCAACTAGGTAATGTTACTACATAGTTACAAAAATGCATCCTTAGGAATTCCTACAATCTACTACCTATGGTTGGAAACATTTTGAAGATCCAAATTTCTCAATACCACAAAGGGTGGTTTTTCTAATGGAAGATCTTTGAGAATGAAGCGTTCATTTGTATTGGAATTTTCCATAAATGGTAAACCTCTTCTACATGAATTTGGATTATATGAAGGAGGGTACATTCTCTTAAGTTTCTGATGTTAGAGGGGTGAAAGAGTTCTATCGTGGGTGCCCTCCAATGATTAGTGTGATTTTGGTGTACTCAGGTGTAGCAGAGTGGCTGACCAAGGTCGTCTCTCAAATGAGGAAGTGAATTTAACAACTTATTAAAGGTATTCCAAAAAATAAAATAGAATAGAATAAAAACACTAATTTAAAGGATTGGGGTTTGATATAGTTTATGAATCTAGAAGAAGTTTTCTGGAAGAAGATTGTATATTTTTTTTGTTTTTTGTTTTGAAATGAATTTCGATTAAAATTACACAACAAGAAGATGTTTTTTTTAGAAATATATTTTAAAAGGCGTAATCGATCTAACTCTACCTATTCATTAACATTTTAATTATTATTATTTAAATCAATATCAACTTAATTATGATCTCCTAATTTTTTATCCCTCGAACCCTACGAGAGTTAACTTAACCACAAAGATGAAATTACTTAAACCCTAGGCTAGCTTCGGAACACGCAATCACAGCACCCTGCATTGATTGTTGTTCTAAGGATAGATTATGGTCAGTGGTTAATTAGAGACCATATAAATTCTTTAAATTAATATTAATTGTGTTTAGGGATTATATTTGAACTCTATAAATTTATCCTTTGTGGTCTTGTATTACCGATTAAGATCGCGCTCTCACAATTTACACAAAATCTTGACCTCGCGTGTTTTTGTATTAATTGTTCAATTTCTTGTTTAGTTTATTGTAATTTAAAAACATAATTCATGGATAATAATATGTGAATTACAGTAGCTCATTTATTAAAAATAAATTAATGAATAAGGATAGAGTTCGATCGATTACTAAAAATAACTACTCTTCCATGGGCGGTGTAGTCATCGTAGAAATGTTTTGCATGTGAAAAGGTTTAGAAAGGTTAGAACCCAATCACATTTATACTATTTATTCCATCCAAATTAATAATATTAAGATAATAATAAATTTAAACAAAACAGAATAAAATAGAAGAAATAAAAGAAGTACAAATAAATTTATTACATAAACAAAATCATTATAACACGAAGGAGAAGAAGAAGGCTTCGTCGATGGGATCCTTACTTCAAGAGATACCCTTATTTAAATGGTTGGATAATTGGAGTGTATCCACTTCTCATCTTTCCTAAACTTCCCAATTCACGTCCCAACCCCACCAAATGAGAAAAACACCAATTTATAGAGTGGTGTGGAGGCTAGGTTCAAAGTGGTTTTAAGTGTGAATGGGGAATCTCGGCCAAATATTTTATGCCAACTTTCACCTCCCATTTGACGAAAAAAACGCGTGAATTTTCCAGCCTTACATAAGGCTCATATGTGCGTATATTGGTCCCCTATCTCCTCTCAGAATTTGGGCTCCATCCAAGCCCAGATGAAGGAGTTATAGCTGAAATACAGAAGCTTCTTCATTCTGATGTGTCCAGCCCACCTTTGACTTTATGGACCAATTACTCCATCGAAATGCATTATTTTTATCTAGTGTCATGAATAAAAGTTGTATCCCATGAAATAAGGAACATATTTAAAGAATATTAAGTTCCAATAATTCAAATAAAATTATTTATGATTGAAATACTACAATGATTTTAAAAGGGTAAAACTGGAATTTTCATCAAATATTCAAATGAATGATCTAATCCAAAATACATTCTAATTAAACATATTTAACACAATGTGAGGAAATTATATCATTTATTATCAATAAAATATTCAATAAAATAATGTTTTATCAACTCCCCCACACTTACCCTTTTGCACTCCTGAGCAAAACCTCATATCAAGTAAACATCAATATCAAATCAAAACCAATTTTTAAACACATATCCTTGAGATCAATCAATTTCACACTAAGAATAAAAAGATATCATGCCTCATAAAAAAACTTATTTCAAGTTCTCCATTTATATCATTCAATATATTTCCACTTTATTTATCCTCTCATGCACAAAACACTTACCTCGCTTGAATTTTCTCTCATCACTCAAATATCATTTTTTTTTGCAATGCCTTTCTCATCCAAACTCATACAAGGGTCACCATAGGCTTGATAAATTCCTACATCTACACCCGATGTGAGTCAAGGACATATGTTTATCATGAGGAATTTTCAGGGTTGTTCTGTGGCTTTCGGTTGGTATGATTTAGATGTGAAAAACTCTGAGGATGAATGAGGAGGGCTTGACTCTTTTTGAAGCAAAATTGCATTAATCTAATTTTCACTTAAATATGGTCTCCTCCTTAATCCCCATAGTATCAATTCAGCCCCATCATCATAAAAAATAAAGGAATTTGCACACCATTCAACAATTCTGTAGTAAAAATGGTAGTCTTCTCGAACATGATTTTCTTAAAATCTCCAGATAGGAACAACTTTCCCCTTCAATTAGAAGCTCCAGAAAAGGAACAGATTTACTTGTCATGAAAGCTCCAGAAAAGGCACATCTTTCAATAAAATTATTTTCTTTAAAATCAAACACATCTCTTCAGAATTTAATTTTCCACCCAAAGTATCACGTAATGTTGTATCACAACACAACATAGCTTCCCCCACACTTAAGTTCAACTAGATTATGCAATTTCACTTCAAGAGTTGGTTGGATAGGGAAAATTGGCTTGTAAAGTGGCTAACCTAACAGGCTGTTCATGGATTCTAAGGGCTACAAGGATTAAATGTTCAAGTTAGGCCATTATAAAAAAGGATTCTTTGAAATAGGGGCTTTAATGCCAAACAAATGCCTCGATCATTTAAACATAAGTACCTCAAACCCTCAAGTTTTGACAGAAATAAATAAAATTATATTTAAATCAAGCATGGTTTGATTCTCTCAAGAAGTTAGGTGAATGTAAAGAATATGAAAATAATGGTTTAGAAGCCTCACAGGAATGTGGTTTCAAATATAAAGACAGTGAGATGTGGCATGGGATTCAAAATTCAATGTACTTTTCATGAAATTTCTAAATATTTGAACTTGAAACAAAGTCATTTTCAGCATTCATTTAAGCTCAGTTTCATGGAATAAATTGCTTCACTCATTGATACGCATTTCAAAATTTTTATGAGAATCATTTCACCACAAAAATTTCAAAAACACAAAAAAAAATTAAAAATAAAAAGACACAATTTTTTTTGTTTTTTTAAATCAGGAAAACAATTGAAATTACTAAACTAAAAGGTTCCCTCCCCCACACTTAAAATATTGTATTGTCCTCAATGTGAACCCATGAGATGATATATTCACATAAAATGTATAATTTTAAATAGGACAAATAATAACAAAGTTAAAGGGTTAGGAACAGCCTGATGTGATCAAGTGATGATGGGGTCATGCAGTGTGATAAAATCCACTACATCAATAGGAAGTCCCTCAATGTATCTCTTCAAACATTGGCCATTGACTATAAATCTCCTTCTTGTGTCCTCTTGTGTGATCTCCACTACACCATAAGGAAAAACATTAGATACAATATAAGGACCTAACTATCTAGAATGCAACTTACCAGGCATCAGCTTCAGTCGTGAACTGTAGAGAAGGACTTTCTCTCTAACATGAAACTCCCTTTGTTGGACCATTCTATCGTGACCTTCTTTTGATCTTTCCTTGTAGAGCCTTCAGCTCTCATATGAAGACAATCTAATCTCCTCAAGCTCTTGAATTTGCATCTTCCTTTGGATTCCATCTTGGGCCAAATCCATGTTGCATTTCTTTATAGCCCAATAAGCTCGATGCTCAACTTCCACGGGGAGATGACACGCTTTCCCAAAAAAAATTAAAAATGGGGACATACCAATGGGTGTCTTGTATGATGTCCTATAATCCCACAATGCATCATCCAAGAACTTGCTCTAATCCTTCCTATTTGGCTACACGGTTTCCTCCAAAATTTGTTTCAATTCCCTATTTGAAACCTCAGCCTGGCCATTTGTTTGAGGGTGGTATGGTGTTGATGTTTTGTGTGTCACCCCATAATTCCAAAGAAGGGTAGAAAATTCTGATTGCAGAAGTGTGTCCCCTGGTCACTGATGATGGCCTTTGGTACTCCAAACCTGCAGAAAATTTGAGCCTTGAAAAAATCCACTACAACATGAGAATCGTCAGTCCTGGTGGCCTTGGCCTCCACCCATTTACTCACATAATCGACAGAAATAAGGATATACAAGAAACAAAATGAACTAGGAAAAGGTCCCATAAAATCAATTCCCCAAACATAAAAAATATCACAGAATAAAATGGGTTGTTGGGGCATCTCGTGTCTCCTTGAAATGTTTCCAGTGTGTTGGCAATGAGAGCATGACTTACAAAACACATGGGAATCATGGAATAAGCTAGGCCAGTATAATCCAGAGTATAAGACATTTCTAGCAGTAAGTTGGGGTCCAAAGTGTCCACCACAAGCAAGTGTATGGCAGAAATGAAAAACACACTCAAACTCTTGATCGAGAACACACCTCCTAATGACTTGGTCACTACACATGTGCCAGAGGTAAGGATCATCCCACACATAAAACCTAGACTCACTTTTTAATTTTTGGACTTGATGCTTCTTCAAATTTGCTGGGATTTCAGAGGAAACAATGTAATTAACTAAATCAGCATACCAAGGATGCGTACCTGAGATGGTATAGAGATGATCATCGGGGAAAGTGTCCCGAAGTGGTACCTTGTCCAAGGTGTCACCCACTGGTGTGTGAGTAAGTCCACTCATGTGGTCTACCACCAAATTCTCTGACCCCTTCTTGTCCTTTATCTTAATGTCAAGCTCTTAAGTAAGGATCATCCATCGAATAAGCCTGGGCTTTGCATCTGGCTTTTTTAAGAGGTACCTCAGAGCTGCATGGTCAGAAAAAACAACTACTTTAGAGCCCAATAAATATGAACAGAATTTATCTAAAGAAAATATGACATAAAGAAACTCATTTTCTGTGGTTGTATAGTTTTATTGTTCTGAATCCAGTGTCCATGATGCATAGGCGATCACATGTGAACGTCCCTCCACCCTCTGAGATAAGACAGCTCCAACCGCGAAGTTTGAGGCGTCACACATAAGCTCAAAAGGAATCTCCCGATGTGGGGGTTGTATGATCGGTGGAGTGGTCAGACACTTCTTTAGCTCATCAAAGGAAGTCTTGAAAGAATCATCAAACACAAAATCAGAATCCTTTTAGAGTAATCGAAACATAGGAAGAGAAATCTTACTAAAATATTTGATGAAGCGCTGATAAAATCCTGCATGACCTAGGAAAGATCTAACATCACGCACACATGAAGGATAGGGTAAGGATAAAATAATGTCTATATTAGATCTATCAACCTCTATCCCATGTTTTGACACTACATTCCCAAAGACAATGCCATGCTCTACAATGAAATGACACTTTTCAAAGTTTAGGATGAGATTATTCTCAATACAACAATTTAATACCTTTCCCAAACTATTTAGACATTCATCAAATGAGGATCTATACACTGTAAAATCATCCATAAATACCTCCATAAAGGTCTCAATAAAATCAGAAGAAATACTCAACATGCATCTCTGGAAGGTACCTGGGGCGTTGCAAAGTCCAAATGCCATCCTCTTATATGAAAATGTGCCAAAGGGACAGGTGAAAATAGTCTTATCCTGATCCTCCAGAGCTATAGGAACCTGAAAATATCCAGAAAATCCATCCAAGAAACAATAGTGTGTCTTCCCAGCTAGTCTCCCAAGCATCTGATCAATAAATGGGAGGGGGAAATGGTCTTTGCGAGTGGAATGATTTAGTTTCCTATAATCAATACACACATGCCAATTGTTTTGTACCATCATTATAACTAACTCATCTTTCGCGTTTTTAACAATAGTAACACCACTTTTCTTAGGCACAACCCGAATAGGACTTACCCACTGAGAATCTGAAATGGGATAGATTATACATACCTCAAGTAATTTTTCAACCTCTTTTTTAACAACCTCCAGAAGGTTTGTATTGAGTCTCCTTTGTGGTTGCCTCACCGGTTTAGCCCCATCCTCCAAAATAATCCTATGCATGAAAATGGAGGGGCTAATATCTGATATGTCAGCCAAGGTCCACCCAATTTCCCTGATGTTCTCCCTCAAAATATTCAAAAGTTCTCTTCATGTTCAAAAGGGAGATTGTTAGCAATGATAACAGGTAATTTCTCACCACTTAACAAGTATGAGTATTTGAGATTTGGTGAAAATGGCTTGAGTTCTAGTGTAGGGGGGTGGTGTATGGATGGGGTTATAGAAGGAACTGAAATATGTGCACAAAGAGCATCAGTATCAGAATATACATCATCAAAATCAGATAATAAAGCATCAAATCCATTAGCATACTCAACAGCCATGTCATAATCAGAGTTCACATGATCAAAATCAGAATATGAATCCATTTCAGAATCAAATATTAGAGAGTCTTATTCCTTAGAAACAGGTGTGGAAGTACTCTTAGTCATCAAACTAGAACCAATACTCATAATCTCTCTAAGCATAGGACAATCCAATTCCATTGTGTTTTTACTTGGTGGTTCAAAATGGGAGATAACAAATGCAGAATGATCTTCTGAGGGGTACTTCATGGAATCCATAACATTAAATATCACAACTACATCCCCAAATTCCATGGAAAGTGTACCCTCATTGACATTTATGATAGTTTTTGCAGTTTTGAGGAAGGGCATACCTAAGATAATGGGGGCATGAAAACCTACCTAATCATCCTCCATTTTGAGCACATAGAAGTCTGCTGGAAAGATCATGTCTCTTACCCGGAAAAGTACATCCTCAAGGACTCCTGTTGGATATGTCATAGCTCTATTCTCCAATTTCACCACTACTCTCATCGGCTTTAACTCACCAACCTATAAAGAAGAGAATACAGAGTGAGGCATCACATTTATTGAAGCTCCTAAATCATAAATATCCTTATAGAAGTGAAACTCCCCTATGGTACATGGGATGGTGAATGTCTTGAGATCCTTGTACTTTGTTGGCATTGCTAGAGTTGGTGTAATGAGTGCTGAAACATTCCTTCCAAGATTGATCCTCTCATTTCCCTTGAGCCCTCTTCTATTAGTGCAGATTTCTTTTAAGAATTTGGCATACCTTGGTATTTGTTTGATGGCTTAAAGTATAAGGATGTTGATCTCAACATGCTTGAATGTTTCCAAAACCTCCTTTTGGATTGCTTTTTCAGCCATCTTCTTGGTTTGAACAACCCTGTTTGGAAAATGAAGAGGTTTAGGAGGAACATCATCAATCTTTTTCTTACCTTTATCTTTCTCCTTGGATTTCTCGTTAGTTGGTATGGAATGTGGCATCTCTGGAGTTGAGGTGAATCTTGGTGGAATGGTAGGTATAGATGTATCATTCATTTGCTTCCCACTTCTCAATGTGATGGAACTGACATTCCCCTTTGGATTTGGAGTCGGTTGGGAAGGTAGATTTCCAGAATTCTTACTTACAAGTTCATGGAGGGTGGTGGCAATCTGGCTCATTTGAGTCTTCAACTCCCTCAGCTCCAAACCTTGACTTTTCAGCTCATTATATTGATTAAGAACAATTTTCTTCAAAAGGTCATCAGTGTTATAATCTACCTTGGGTGGGGGATTCCCTTGTTGTTGGCTTGTTGATGCTTGAGATTCAAATCTCCTTTGGGGTTGTTGGAAACCCTACTGGTAAGGTGGAGGCGACTGAAAGTTTTGTTGAAAGGGAGTCCTTTGTTGTTGTCCATAGTCATACCTCATGTCCGGTTGGTCCTTCCACACTTGGTTTTATGTTGGATGAAACTTCTTTTGGGGATATGTTTGTTGTTGTTGTTGCTGATATGGTCTCCCAGGGAACACTGCTGCACAATCTTCTGTTTCTTGGAGTTGTGGGAAACAGTCAGTTGGGTGGCCCGTCTCAGTGCAAATACAACAAGGCCTTGGAGGAGGGGGTTGGGATGTCTTTTGAGCCAAAGAAATCTTCCTCACCATAGTGGTCAATTCTTCCAACTTGGTATCAATCAAATGACTTTCAATAGAAGAAGGACTTACCTGATGTACTCCCCTGACATGTGGTGTACCTCTATCGCCAAATTGTTGGGAGTTTTGGGCCATCTTGTCGATCAATGCACGTGCCGATACTGGTGTCTTTTCCACCAATGCTTCTCCAGCCACAGCATCCACCATGCTTCTCTCCATAGGTGTGAGTCCTTCATAGAAATACTGAATGAGGAGTTTCTCACTGATTTGGTGATGTGGACAGCTTGCACACAACTTCTTGAATCACGACCAATACTCGTACATTGACTCCCCTTGTGCTTGTTTGATCCCCGATATCTCATTACGAATGGAAGTGGTCCTCGATGCTGGAAAAAATCTCTGCAAGAAAAGACGTTTTAAATCGTTCCAACAAGTTACATCTTCAGGTTGTAAATAATACATCCAATATTTTGCAGCTCCATCAAGTGAGAATGGGAATGCTCATAATTTGATTTGGTCTTCAGATACATTTCTTAGTTTTAAGGTTGAGAAAACCAAATTAAATTGTTTCAAATGTTTATTGGGATCCTCACCAGAGAGGCCATGAAACTTTGGAAGTAAGTGAATTAACCCATATTTTAGTTCAAAGTCCGATTTGAGATTTTGGTATGCAATACAATTTGGTTGATAGTTAATATGAGGTGAAACCAATTCTCAAATGGTTTTATTAAGTTAATTTCCATTATTGTCAGCCATTGGTGCTTATTTTATGGTTAAATTTAAATTTCTTCCAATTTCAATGTTTTGATATTGGATTAATTCTCCAACTGGTTCAATGTTGAAACTTCCTATAGACTGAAAATGTCTGATTCGTTCCCTAAGGTTGCGTTCAATCTCAGGGTCAAAATCTAAGAGATCCTCGGGATTACTTCGTGTCATAAATCAATGAAATATGAAAAGAAGGAAATTTTATCATAGTAAAATAAAAATTAGAAGTTTCAGTTGATCATCCAAAAAGAAGTGGAAGAAAATAAAAGAAGAAGAATAAAAAAGAAATCAGATTGGGTAAATAAGGAAGAAAGAAGAGAGGAAGATAATAAAATGTAAAATAAAATAAATACCTCTAATTGGTTTAAATAATTACTTACCTCCCCGGAAACAGTTCCAATTTTAAAGAGCACTGTCGTGGGAACCCTCAAATGATTAGTGTGATTTTGGGGTACTTAGGTGTAGCAGAGTGGATGACCAAGGTCGTCTCTCAAAGGAGGAAGGGAATTTAACAACTTATTAAAGGTATTCAAAAAAATAAAATAGAATATAATAAAAACACTACTTTAAAGGATTGGGTTTTGTTATAGTTTATGAATCTAGAAGAAATTTTCTGGAAGAAGATTGTATTTTTTTTAGTTTTGAAATGAATTTCGGTTAAAATGACACAACAAGAAGATGTTTTTTTTAGAAATCTATTTTAAAAGGAGTAATAGATCTAACTCTACCTCTTAATTCACTTATTAATCATTATAATTTAAATCAATATCCACTTAATTATGATCCCTTAATTTTTTATCCCTCTAACCCTATGAGAGTTAACTTGACCACAAAGATGAAATTACATAAACCCTAGGCTAGCTTCGGAACACACAATCGTCGCACCCTGCTTTGATCATTATTCTAAGGATATCTTATTGTCAGTGGTTAATTAGAGCCCATATCCATTCTAGAAATGAGGATGAATTTTTTTTAGGGATTATATGTTAACTCTATAAATTTATACCATGTGGTCTTGTATTACCGATTAAGATCACGTTCTCACAATTTACACAAAATCTCAACCTCGCGTGTCTTTGTATTAATTATTCAATTGCTTGCTTAGTTTCTTGTAATTTAGAAAAAAAATTCATGGATCATATTATGTGAATTACAGTATCTCATTGATTCAAAATAAATGAATGAATAAGGATAGAGGTTGATCGATTACTAAAAAGAACTACTCTTCCATGGGCGGTGTAGTCATCATAGAAACGTTTTGTATGTGCAAAGGTTTAGAAAGGGTAGAACCCAATCTTGTTTATAATATTGATTCCAGCCCAATTAATAAGATTAAGAGAAGAATCAATTCAAACAAAACAGAAGAAAATATAATAAATAAAGGAAGTACAAATAAATTTATTACACAAACAAAATCATTACAACACGAAGGAGAAGAAGAAGGCTTCGTCGAAGGGATCCTTGCTTCAAGAGCTACCCTTATTTAAATGGTTGGATAATTGGAGTGGATCCACTTCTTTTCTGCCATAAACTTCCCAATGCACTTCCCAACCCCACAAAATGAGAAAAAATCAATTTATAGAGTGGTGGTGAGGCTAGGTTCAAAGTGGTTTCAAGTGTGAATGGGGAATCTCATCCAAATATTTTATTCCAACATTCACCTCCCATTTGACCACCAAAACGCGTGAATTGTCTGGACTTCTAGCAAGATAATATGTGAGGATATGGGTCTCCTATCTCCTCTCAAAATTGGGGCTCAAAAAATCCCAGATGAAGGCGTCATAGCCTCAATAAAGAAGCTTCTCCATTCTGACGTGTTCATCCCACCTTTGACTTTATGTCCCAATTACTCCATCCAAATGCATTATTTTTATCTAGTTTCATGAATAAAAGTCGTATCCCATGATGTAAGGAACATAGTTACAAAATATTAAGTTCAAATAATTAAAATAAAAATATTTATGATTGAAATACTACAGTGATTTTAAAAGGGTAAAACTGGAATTTTCATCAAATATTCAAATGAATGATCTAATCCCAAATACTTTCTAATTAAACATATTTAACACAATGTGAGGAAATTATATCATTTATTATCAATAAAATATTAAATAAAATAATGTTTTATCAAGGGGAAGTCCCCTTCCTAACAAGGGTTGAAGCATCATGTAGTTTAATTTCATCTGATCAAGACATGGACCATGGGTTTTAATTTCTTGTGGTAAAGAACTTGTTGTATAGTTTAACATCTTGAGACTAGGATATTAGTCCATGCAGTTTAATTTTATACAGTAAGTAAATTGGGTGTTATAATTTAAATTCATTTAGCTTGAACAAAAGATTAATAATTCTCCCTTTCATGGTAATATATCTGGTAATGTGCCATAATTTTTACTTATAAGGTGTAAAGGTTCTAATATATAATATGGGGGTATCCAGATCTGAAAAGTGATATGGGGGAAGGGCTTATGGAGATAAAGGAGGCTTCTCCTAAGGAATAAATTGTTACTGGTTGACCAATGTGTTATGTGGGAGGATTTATGCAAACCCAAATGGGACACATTACTACATAGTCAAATAGAATCATCCTCAACCTGAAATGACCTATTAGTGGGATAATTTATAAAAATACAACAAGGTTATGTTACTTCATAATCTGAAAAATCAGTTCTAAGGAATTTATAAAATATATTTATGATGGATGAAGGAAGTTTATATAGACTCAAATTTCCCCAAACACAGAGTTTAGTCTGTAGAGGGAAAGTACCAAAATATAGGAAGAGAATTTCTATAAAAAATTACCCAAAATGGGAAAAATTATATCTGATAGATATCTGAACCAAACATAGAAAAATTGGTTTTTATTTCTTCTAGATAGGTTCCAAAACATAGGTCTTGGGAATCACTATGTATCTCATTTGAATGAGAATGATGACATTTATAGTTCTAGAAAACCATACAATTTAAATTATTGTTATTAGGACTTATTTTTTATTTTAACATCTTGCAACGAGGATGATATGATGCCTTTAGTTTTTATTCATACAACTAGGACCATATTATTATGAAAAAGATTGGTAATATGAGGCTTACCAAGACAAGGATATTCCATCATACTTATAATATGAGGGAGGAAATTGTAAACCATGATCTTGGAGGTTCTTATATTAGTAGAAATGATATGGGACAAATATGTTTCGGATGGATGAAAAATAAATTTGAATCGTAGATTCAAACATAATATCGTTGAGGCATATGGAGATAGAAGAGGATTCTCATAAGGATGAAATGTACCATTGGGTGAAAACCAATTTTGTGGGAGAATTTATGAAAAGAAAACGAGGGGTGTTACTACATAGTAAAATAGTTGAATACTCTAGTTCGCAGTCCCTTTATGTGGGAAACTTATGCAAATCCAACTGGGGAATGCTACTGCATAGTCAGACAAAGGAGTTCTTAGCTATTGGATATTCTATTTTCAGAAGCTGGAGAAATATTATGAAGATCTGAGTGTGTCCAAGATTAGAAGTATTATGTGTTGACCAAATACATCCAAGAATAAATAAAATAATTGTACTAATATTGGATATGAATTGTATAATATCTTGCATATATTTGACCCATATGTATGAGGGGTACATCACTATTTCTTTTTTGAATCCCTAAATGAGGGAACCCAAATTAAGATCTCCTACGTAATCATTATTTGTACATATGATAGGGGAGTTTTTCTTTACCCCGTGGCTAGGAATAGGACATGAGGCCTAGGTGTCTCTACATATATCACTGGAATGAGAATCAAGCCATATGTAGTTCTTAAGGAACCATTAATTTTAAATTCATGTGGTAAGGACATTAGCCATGTAGTTTAATGACATGCAGTAAGGAAGAAGGTTGCTTGATATGAAAAAAGAAAGGAATATTATGGATAGACCATGGTATAGAACCTAAAAATCACTACGTATCTTGTTGAAGCAAGAATCAATCCAAACATAGTTCTAAAAATTATTCCCCATACTGATTGAATTCGAGTTTGGAGAAAGGGGGCTTGATTTTTTTTTTAATGAGCTATCAAACATTGGGTGAGATCCCATATTGGATCAAATTATATATATCTTAATCATAAAAAGGATAGTGATGGAATATATCGTATTGTGGCTAGACTATGATGTAGGATCCAGGCATCACTACATATCCCATGGGAACAAGAATCAATCCATATGTAGTTCTTAAAAAACCCATGAAATTTAATGTTATGTGGTGAAGACATATGGTGTTCCTTTTAAGGTCCTGCGAACTATACCATGATAACCCCAATGTGAATGGGTATTCTTACTTATATAGGGAACTTATTTACAAAAACTTTTAATCATGCGTGAGCTATACTCGGTGTGGGAAACAATGAGTGGAAAAGGTTTCTTACACCATAAAAAAGGAAATGCAAGTAAAGGATAAAGGAATTTACATTTTGTAGTGGAGAGTCTAGGATGTATGATCCCAGCATTGCTACATATCTCATTAGAATTAGAATCAAGTCATATATAGTTCTTGAAAGGCTCCTTCTGTAGGTCATACCCATACACAAAAAGGGGGGAATTTATTATTGTGGTTGGGCCCATGATTAGAGATCTCGGTTCCACTATGTATCTCATTAAAATGAGAATCAAGACACACATAGTTCATAAAAGGGTCCTTATATAGATTTGAACCATACATAGGGAGGGGATATTTTTTGTGGTTGGGCCCAGAATTATATATTTGAGTGTCACTACATATCTCATTGGAAATAGAATCAATCCACACGTAGTTCTTGAGAATAGTTCCCCACATCAATTAGGATTCAACATGGGAATCAGGGGAATTTATTACTTTATATAATGATGGTTGGGCCCAAGAAAAAAGTTTTAGGTGTCACAACATATCTATTTAGATAAGAATTAATCCATACCTAGTTCTAAAAAGGTTTCCTTTGCAGTTCTGACCCGTGTATAGGGGGAATTTTTGTCACAACTGGGCCCAGGATTTGGATTTGAGTGTCCCTACATATCTCAATAGGATGAGAATCAATCCATATGTAGTTCTAGAATAAAATGTAAGTTGGGGTACTAGAACCAAATATGGTGATCCACTAAAAACATATTGAAATGTTTTGGAGTTTTATTCCATGAAACAAAGATGTGAACCATTTAATTTCACATCATGCAGAAAATACGTTGTCGTTCGATTTAACATCACATGACTAGGATGTTAGGCTATGTATTATAAATTATTATATCTTAGAATATATGGTGTTTTTAGTTATATAATCTTACTTCTAGGTCAAACATCATTTGATTACATAAAATACTTCTTTAGTAATCCTATATTTGTTGGGGTTGTAATGATCTCTCTATCCATTTAAATAATAGAATACGACATATTAGAGTATACCTTTTGTATAGAATAAGTTCCCTCCCACTTTAGCTCCATATTTGGAGACTACTTTCCCAATATCATTGGAATCATAAGTAACAATACCAATTCTTCATATAGGAACAAATGGAGGGAGAATTTATTGTTAAAATCTCATGATATCTGATTTTGATAGACTTCCAAGTGATGTAAGGTATGCAATATTTTCTCATTGAGTCTCTAAAATTCATCTAGTCATTTTTGTGATTTATTATCAATAGATAGATGACAAAAAATAAAAATACGGAGCAATAGAAACTCAACCTCAATGGTCCAGATTGATTCTCTTTTATAGACAAGTGAATATAGGGTCTCCTGTGTAGAAATGTGATTGGTAGTATAATATGATGAAAACGCATGCAAGAGATTTTTAGGACAAGACTTTTTATCCTTATCCACCATATTTTGTATTATATTTTATAGGGTATTTTTAAAAGCCTATATCTATCTGTTAGCCACTACTTGATAGCAGGATGAGTGGTTGGATTTGATGTTATACTTCTAATATAGCTTTTCCAACTCAGAAGAACAGAAATTGGAGTCATTTTATGTAAGTATTGTATGAGGGACAAAAAATCTGGAAATGATGTTATCTTTCATGAAGTTAACAATGATTTTATCCCCAACTTCTTTGAGGGGTATTGCCTCAGCCCATTTAGAGAAGAAGTTAACAACTGTTAAGATGTATATGAACAGTTTAACCGTAGCGGGAGGATACGTTCCCACAACATCCTTTCACCATATAGAAAATGGATAGGATTATTTGGTGTATGTAGAAACTTTGGGGGTTGATGGTTGAAGCTGGAAATAACCTAGAAGGAATGAAACTTTTTTGGTAATCTTTGTGTAGTATTGCATAATAGTGGGACAGTAGTACCCAAGAATCCTAAATTGATGAAAAATTATGAAACCTGAATGGTGGGAAATCTAGGAACCTGAGCGTACTTCTTTTAGGATGGAGGAAATATATTCTTCATCGATACAATTGATAAAGACTCCATCAAAACCTTTTTGATAGAGGACATTCTAGTGATTTGTCCATCATAAAGAGTAAATTCTGTTTCTCATAATTGGATTTTCTCTCTATCATATTTGTCTAATGGGAGTAACCATTTTAAAGATAGTACATTATGGGTATCATCCCCCCAGTGTTAAGACCATATGGTTTAGTTACAAGACTAATTTCATCGATCTCTATCATGATGACATGAGTGAAAGGTGAGACCATTCGGCAATGCACAATGTTGATGAATGTTTCTCCCTAGTCTGGATCTGCCAAATCCATGGCTATATTTTCCATGAATCTTTATGGGTATTCGGTGATCGTGGTATGTGATTCAATGTTGTCTTTAAGGGTAATTCTAGAATTAACCCTCAAACATAGTCATACAAGAGGATTATCTCTTCTTTTCTAGTGGTATAGTCCTCATTAATCAATTTGATTACTAACTTTGAATCACCTTTCACCTCTAGGTGGCCCACTATTATTTGGAGTGGCAGTTCTAGGCCTACATTGATTTCTGGATATTCTACCTCATTTTTGTAAATCCTTATGACAATAGAAAAGAGTAAGGTAAGACAGCCTTTGTTGGAGAGATGAGCACTACCCATAACCCGAATTTTTTTATCTTATGGTCTTCCATTATCTTCCCTGAAGGGCTCCTAGATACATAGTCAAAATAAATTTTCCATGTTTTGGACCATCTTGAATATAAAACATCTCTTCATTTAGAAATTTATTATTTAAAAATGTTGTTTTTACATATAGATGTTCTGTAAGAAAATCTGTCAAAGCTTTCTATTTCATTGCTTTTTGAGGCACAAAATGTATGTCAAACTATTGTAGGATAACCTCCCAACAAGAAAAACATACTGTCAACATAGTAAAATTTAGGATATATTTTAGTTGGTTATTATGAGTGACCGAATAAACCTTGTAGTGCTACAAGTAGTGCCTCAATTTCTGAATTGTAAAGATTAAAACCAGACAGCATTTCTCAATATCAAAATAAAAATCCTTAGCATCGAGCATGGTTCGACTCATATAATAAAGGTATTTTTCATTCCTAGCATCATTATTTTGATCAAGGAAAGTTCCTTGTGATCACTCTAATGTTTTCATAAAGATTGAAAATGGTTTCCCATTGCAAGGGCCATTTCCACTGGTGGGATCAAGAGATATTCCTTGATGTTGTCAAATGATTCTTGATAGTTGTTGATCCATTGATATGTGACCCCAATATTCATCAAATTATTGAAGGGAAAACATTTTCCTACTAGTTTTTTTATAAAGCGCCAGATGTAATCCAAGTTTCCTCAAAGTCCTATCAACTCTTTGAGTTTTTTAAGATTTTAAATGTTAAGGATAGACTTTGTTTTCTCAAGGTTGATCTCAATGTTGTGATGGCCTACAATAAAGCTGATAAATTTTTACAAGGTTACCCCAAAAGAATATTGAAATGGGTATATCTTAATGATATGATATCATAGTTTTTTGGAGATGTTCTAAAGATAATTTGGGTGGTGACAATGATTTGAGGACTTAACCACCATATAATCAATTTACACTCACCAAATTTACCCAGGAAAGGATTGAAGATGCAATTCATTTCACGTTGGTACGTAGCATCAACAATATTCAAGAAAAAGTGAATTACCCAAAATAAAAATTCTTTTTGGGGGCCCTAAAGGTGGTATATTATTCATGTTCTAGATTCATATGAATTGGTTTTACCATAAATGTTAATCCATGAAAGAGGGGGCCTAATAACTAGCCATTACATCAATCATTGGTTCTGTAAATGGAACCGAGAAGTCTTTTTTTGGATAGTATCGGTTGAGATATTTGATGTCATTGTAGACCCTGATTTCCCATTCTTTCTTTTTTACTAAGGAAATGTTGGTAATCTACTTCGGATACTAAACTCAATGAATGAATTCAACCTTGATGAGATTATCTACTTCAACCTCAATTTTGGATGTGTGAGTCGGGTGTGTCCTTATAGAATCATGTTTGTATCCTTGGTAGTCTTCTATAAATACCATGTGATTGGTGGCCACGTCGGGATCGATTCCTCAAAAATCTATATAATTCCAAGATAATACATCCTAGTTTTTTTTTAAGAAGGAGTTAGATACCTCTTAATATTCAAAGTTCATGGCTACACTGATCAAAGTGGGTTATAGATATTCTTTTATACCCAAATTTATTTCTTTGAGTTTTTCAAAAGTGGTAGAGATACCTTCCCCACGTGCTAGAGAGGAATCCTTGAGGACTTACACCTCTTTCTATTCCTCATGATTTACCTCTTTAACTTGTTTCTATGAAGTGGGTAATGAATAAACATTTCCATAATTAAAGGAAGATTCAATATTTTTACATTTAGAAGATGAAGTAACTACTTCCAACCCGACTAATGATACAGGGCCCCTTTGAAGCTATGAAGGGGATACAAGGGATATATAAATAGAATTTTCCTTTTTTCTTAGTGAAATGATAACATATTCTATCCTATATTATTAGATTGGGATTTCTCGAATCTCTGGGGATGGAATGATATAATTTTCACTCAGGATTTCATCATTACCTGGAGGGTCGATGTCTCCTCCATTATGGTTGGGTTCAATCATTATGACTGATATCAAGGAAGTTACTAAATATGTTCTTGAATTTGGACCCACATATTTAATATGATTAATGGTCATCACATACAATTCACTAAGCTGTTTGAAAGGATCATCCCAAATCATCTCCATCCCATTAGATGCATTAATTAAAGAACCATTCTCAATCATGAACTATTTACCTTCCCTCTCATAGAATCCTACATCAATGTATTTCAATTCACATGATTTAAATGGGGATTTGTCACTATGAAATGTTCTAATTTTACCATTGATGTAATATTTGAGGCATTAGTGTAATGATTAGGAAATAGTTGCATTTTGATGTAACCAATGTCTTCCTATAAGAACATTAAAGGTTGTATCTTTCTGAAAAACCATAGATTATGAGTTAGACATGATATCCCGAAACTGAGTCTAAATTTTGATTTATCCAAGAGGATTTTTCTCATCTTGTCATAACCCTATAGCATCAGAGTGGAGGGGTACAAATTAGATTCATTGAAACCCATTTGATGAAGTGTTCAGACCAGAATGAGGTTGAATCCTCAGCCATTGTTAAATAAGGTTCCTCATATATCAATTTCATTTATCTTGATAGATACATACAAAGGTCTGATATGTCTCTATATTATGGTTTCTTAACTCTAATATATGAAAGGGATGATCATCTGGAATTTCATAGGATCATTTTCTACATGATATACTTTAGTAGTAGAAACTTCAACTTCAAATTCTTGAGGACATGAAAAGGCATTTATGAGTTCTTCTCTGAGTTCTTTTGATAGACTCAAAGCATCCAATATTGAAAACTTGGCCGATAATATGGATAATTGTTTTAATATGTCATAATTATGGTCTAAATTAATGCACCTCTAGGTAGGGGGGGTGCTATTTTGTAGGTTCTTTAGTAATTGATGTACTTGATGTGGAATGATCATCCCTAGGAACATGAGTTAAAGGTTATTCTATCCTTAGTGGATTATGTCATCTAGGTCTTCCTACATGCCAAGGATGCTTAATTTATGGTTCCCCTTCAATTCAATCTTCTAGGAAAATTGTGTTAGGGAAAAACCTGGTATGTGTGGGGGAACTTTCTTACTCCTGTTGAGCTCACTGGAGTGCTCTCCCATGATTTTTGTCCACATATATAGTTTGATCAGGGACGTGGCTAGAGTAGTGACTCTTGGGATAATTGTGTCTTCCCTTGTATCCATGACTTTGATGTCCTCTTCCCCTGGTTCCCCAATAAAATGTAGGAAATTTTGGTTCACAGTCACACTCATCATTCAAGAAGGGACCCATAAAGTAAATAACATTAATGGAACTGAATATAAACTCCTTATCTGATGAGCACTATGTCTGGAAGGTCGACTCCTATTATACTATTTGGTAGGGTGGTGCCCATAGTTTTGGGACTGTAGTAATAAAGACTAGTAAAGTTGAAGAAAAAATTTTATTAGGTATTGATTCATCTTTCTGTACTTTCCTCCTACTTTTTGGGCAAGGTAATTTCTTAAAAGACTGGATTTCGGAAGACTGTGGCATTGATAGAGTCAGTTGTTCCATATCAAAAGTGTCTAGGGGAATAATTGTTTGTTTCAACTATTCTTAGAAGATATCATAAGTCTGTTTGATCATATTTCTAACCATAAAATCACTAAAATTCTGTGTAACCTTGCTATTAGCCTCCTATCATTCATTCTACATCAGATCGGTGGGAGAAAATCATGATACCTATATAGGTGTCTTTTTCAACTTCATATGTCCAGAGTCTACTATATTTTTCATGATGATTTTAAAACAAACATTCCTGAATGGTGTTCCCTAATTCTTGTTGTAAGTCAAATAGTTTGGTGGATCTTCATCACTAACCTGATTGGGCTTCTTAGGCTTTGGAAACTTTACCAAGTTTCTTTCCAATGATGATATAAAGTATCATGGCACTTGGTCATTATAGAAAGAATAAAAAAAATTCTTTATCTTTTCCTCTACTTCCTTTGATTGTCCTAATGAGGAAATCCTTTTTTTATGCTTAGGAGGGGGAATCACATGATATGGTGTGAGTTTTGGATCTGGAGAAAGTTTAGAGACCTAGTTGAGAGTAACAATGACAGCCTCTTCCTTCCCTATTCTTTTTACTTGAGCTAATATAATTAATTGGGACTTAGACTTGGTTCATGTGATGAAGTCTTATATTATTTGAACAAGTGTAGCAGGGTCTTGAAACCCTCCTATGTTTTTCATAGGTATGATTGGTGTGCGCAATTTGTCATGAATATTTTCTATACATATGGATAACAAGTCTTCTTGAGGAATTTGTAGGTTTGTGGATATTTCAACCCCTTCCACTAAGTAATTAAATATAATACAATCTCATTCTCCTGCTATTTTTAGTTTGAGATATCAAATACCATTTTCTTATACAGTTTTGAGATGAATTATAAAAAACTTCTGATGGATATCTTCCCACCTCGTAATTGACAAAGCTGAAAAGCTGGTGTACCATACAAATGTTGGCCCTTGTAGTGTTTACAAAAATCACCTAAGTTTCACTACCTCTTTTTATATGGTTCCCTATCATTGGATCATAGTGAGATAAAAAAATGTTTTAAATGCTACTTTGGGTTCATAGATCCATTTAAAATTGGAAATTTGGGGTTCCAAAAGTCCACAGGGGAAGAGTCAGATCAACTCATTCAAGGTAAGGTTTCTTTTTTCAGTTGTACTACTACATTATGTTCCTATATATCTTCCAATATATCCATTATCAACTTAGTATTATTGATGATACCTTGAGTAATATCTATCTAATTAGGTGTTGGGATGAGGGAAACAATAGGTAGCTCTATATACGGTGTCCCTTCTAGTATATTTCATGGGTAACCTATAGGGACAGGTCTATAAGGATGTTCCTAACCCTATTCTAGTTGTGTTCCCAATGGAGGGAAGTCCTGATCTACTATTGTGTGATCCAAGTATATTATTTGTTGGTACCCCAAGTTGATTGGATGTTCCGGATCCATTTTAGTTTCCATGATGAACCCTCTTTATTGAGATATGAAAATTGGTAGTGCAATTTTAGGATCTTTTTGTAGAGAATATCCAACAGGAAGGCTTCCTCATAGTAGTTCTCTATTGGGTCTTCTCAATTATTTCATCTCTTTCTTCTATTGAGCGAATATTTCCTCTAGTATAAGGGGATCAACATCTCCAAGAGTTGAGTGATGTGAAACTTTATTTTTGACCTTTTCCTTGGTGGATACGCTATTAGGAGGTAATGATGGATTGATTGGGGGAATTCCCAAAATCAGGGTAAGCCTCTAGTTCTAGGTACACACACCTCCTTCAAATATATTGATGTGTATCATATTATGAACTGAATATTAATCCTCCATATCCTTTGTATTGGCCTCATGTTCTGCAGAGTCAACATGGGTAGTGTTAATGAAATTCTCATATGTATAATTCATTATATGTATTTCAACAGAATCTTTGTGAGACTTCCCTTTTCTACTCCCTATATGAGGATTTTTTCACTCCTTCGCAAGTTCTCTTGGAGTCGTTTAGTGGATGATAATATGAAGGTAATTTTTAGACATTTAATTTTTTTGTGTCCCTGATGATGATATCAAGTCACATGATGGTAAAAACTGGGAAGATTAGTTTAGTAATGTTACCCGTAATTGGAAGAAGACTAACTTCTGATAAGGAGGAGGTTCTTGAGGTAAAAAATCCCCCAACCCTTAGGGTATGGGTTGTTCCCCTTCCACTTTAACAACTCTTCGAGCATAGGTTTTTAACTTTAAAGGATCTGTTAAAACATTCCTCATCCCTATGGTCTAAGTTTGATCCTATATTTTTGTGTCTTCCACTACTGCATTTGTCTTTCTGATTATACATATTCATGTTCGAACATGGTATGGGTGCATCATTTGGGTTTCACCTGAACCACATGCTTCTAAATACCATTGTACTATTTGTGACATTTTCACTATCTTAAAACTTACTTCCCTTAAGTAAGAGGCCTTCTTGATATTTTCGAATTCCTAATGCAAAATTCTTTTAATGGATTGCCCTCTTCTATCCCGATGTCAGTGAGAGCTGGTTGGGGTCTATTTTTGTTGAGAATATCATTAGTTGTGAACAGATTCTATTTATTAAAGCTAATCTGAAGATATTAAATTTCACTATGTCATCATTGGAGGGATTTTATGGTTAGGGGTGTGGTAAGATTCAATGCTCTTTATTCACCCCATCCTCTAGTATAAACCCTGGATGGGGTATCTGCGATCAACTGACAAAATTATTTTAATGCGTTGAGGCATGTATGATAAAGGGATCCTTACTGTTTCCCCAATTTTTAATGTTGTGTATCTAGAATATTTTCCAAACATATTTGTCATTGCATCAATTATATTACCTTTACATGACTTCGATACTCATCATAGGGTAATACCTTTACTTTTAAGTGATAAAAAGTGTTCCATATATTGAGGTGGGTGTCATTCACATAGTCTTCTGACAACACCTATGGAATTATATATTTATGGGTGAATAAAGGCTAGAACATGACTGGTATGTCATCTTTAGCTAGTTGTTTTCTCATGTTTAGAATTACTTATTCATATTTTTTCAGAGGTTCCTCTACTTGGTCCGACTAAAGTGGATGCTACTCTACTAATTTATTATAAATGAAAATATTGGTATAGAATTCCTCTATCATATTGGAAGGAAGATAACCCAAGATTGGTTTGTATAATGACCATCTCCTTGGTATATCTTCTAGATGAGAAAGGCGTTAACTTGTTAATGATAAGGAATAAGACATGACTAGACTTGTTTTCTCAAGTGAATTATGATAGGAGGGATTTATCATTAATAAAAATCCAATGGAAGGACCCTTTTGATGAAGAGAAACACTACGGTGGAGATAAATTTTGTAGAAAATTCCATTATGGGGAGGATTGACATTATGAATTGAAATCTGACTATAAGGATATTTCCTACAATATATACCATAGGGAGGGTCTTCTAGGTGAATGATAGTAAGCAGAAGACCTTCTTGATATTTGATCTTCTAGCCACATGGATAGATACCATGAATCTCATTAGGAGATGGACTCTCTAGATAAATAATATTGTGTACATGAAGTAAGTTTTCATGGTGAAGTGTTCAGTGAGGACCTTCAGAATTATTATTAATTTCCCCGTAATTTGGTGATGGGAGATTAGGAGTCTAACATGACATAGATAAACATATGAGGGCTTTAAGAAATCAAAAATTAAGTATAGTGGGATCATAGATCGGCACTTAATTTTCTAGTCATCTCTATTGATGCTTATATTTAGATGGCTTATGCCGAGTAGATGGGGCCACTTTCTGGGAAAAATGGATTTTAGGTACACAAGCTTGCTTGACTGGCTATCATGTTTCTGTAAGAATTTTCTGGTAGGATTTTGAACTTTTGAAAGGCCTTTTTTCCTACCTTGATGTGGCCATTAGAATAAGTCAATTACCTATAGTTAAATTGGCAGTATGGACTCAATCTAGTTATCCATATATCATGGTGGAGATTTTCCCATTACCCTCTTGGATGGGAGCAAAGGTGTGTGTCTTTTCATGAGCAACGTGATAATGAGTCACCCCAATTGTGGGGATTGAGTTGTGTGTCCACATCTTTACCACTATCATTGTCATTATGATATCCTAGAAGGCTTGAAGGATGTGGTCAAAAAATTTCATCAACCCCTTCACCATTTTTAAGATATTATTGGTGAATTCAGTGAATGGAATAAGGATATATACCCATTTTTTGTCTATATAAATGGTATGTTCCTTCTCATTTCTTCTATTTCGTGTCAGTGGATACTGACAATACTTAGGTGTGGGGGTATATATTTGGGTCTACCCCCTATTTTCACTGATACTTTATGAATAACTTCTTAGGATGCCACAAGATTAGACTACTGGAAGGTTTGATGAATGCGGGCAGGTGTGTGTTCCTGCTCATAGTTTTCTTCCAAATTTGACTGGAATACTTCCTCAAAAACTATCAAATGAGGATTTTGTTAGGATTGGTTAGTATGTTTAGGTTTGTATCCATGATCATATTTTGCTTCTATATTTTGTTTATAGGCTTATTTGGATGTTTCTGTATCACAGTTTGCTACCAAATTCCATTGGTGGGATTCTCCAGAGGTGATAGAGGTGTAGCCCAATTCCATTTAGATCGATAACTACCCTCAGCAGGATGTATTTTGGACCTTGTTCTAGTTGTCCTGGGCTAAATCCTCAAGGACCGCACCCTCATCATGTTGAGGGTTCACTACCACACAACATTGGTGGTTGCGATTACTGGTAGGATCCCTTTAAAAGGACCCTTGTGCCTTCAGGGTCAGGTATTCTATGGCCTCTTGATCCACCTACCTGAGATATGGGAGGAAATTCATGATGAATTCTAGGGATAATCTCCCAAAATGTTTAGATATGGTGACTGGTTCCATCTGCTTCTGGTCAGTTATTTGTCACTAAGTGGATGACAGGAAGGGATCTTCATGATGGAGGGCCTGTCAAATAGCATCCAGGGTCAGGATGACACCATTGTAATGACACTCCCAAACCAGTACATTCAAGACCCAACATTAATGATTTTGGGTTATCCAAAACATCCTCTTCTTGGATAAGGACCCAGCATGAATGTCCAGGGAATACATTTATGAGAGTTGGTTTGACTTCATTTGGATTCAATGGATGCCTTATTAAAATTTCCTAAAATATAGGTGAAAAAAACCTCATCAATGTATCATCTCATTAAATAAACAGATGCACAATTTATTTCCTAGTTTTTTCCTCTTTTATTTTGAGAGAAAAGGGGCCTGATAGGTGGGTGACACCATCATATTGGTTTAAGGATTTATATCAGGTTCACCATTTTTGTTTCATCCTCAAATGTCTCATGGGGTAGAAATGGAATTTTGTGGTGTTTATAGAAAAAACATTAAATCGAACACATATCCATGTCGCCTTTAGGTGGTTTCCAATGGGGTTTATTCGTATAATTAGAAACACCCAATGGTTTTATATATGTGATGACTCACAGGTATACTTTCCAAAGGAAAGTGATCATTGGTAAACCTAAAAAAAGATACTTAATAACTCACATTGGTCAAGAGGATGGGAATTTTGGCTCATCATACCCTTTTTTTGGGAATTTTTACTTACTCCAAAGCTCACTTATAGATTTAATATATGTTCACAAATCCTTCATTAATTCCTAAGTATGATATGGGTCACCCTTGAATTAAAAATAAATTATTATTTTGTATTTAATTGGGAATCATATTTATGTATCTGAGGTTCCTCATTGATGGAAATATATTTATTTATATGAGGTTCTCCATTAACAGTACCCTCTGAGGTATAGAATAGATATTACTTTTTATTTCATTATTATGATACTAGTTTTGATCCACACAATGGGTCACTCTAGAGGGTATCATCATCTAGGGAGATGGGAACTATTTTGGTGTCAAGATCAAACCCAAAAGGTGGGAGTCCTACATATACTTGTGAAAGGAATCAGAACCCATGTAATTTGGTTCCACTTTAATAAGAAACATCATACCTTTTAAGTTCATGTGATAAGCACATAACCATGTTGTTTAATGTCATTTGGTGAGGACATCTAGGTGAAATTTTCCTAGTCAAATTTTAGTATGCGGTATATGCTGAGGTGGCCCAGGGAACCTGGAAGGTATATAGACTCCTATTTTGGATAATATTGTACTAGTAATGTGACCAAAATAGAATTATCATTGATTTAGGTTGTTGTTTTTGGACCTCGTATAGGATTATCCATTTGGACAGGAATCAAAGCCCACGTAGTTCAGTTATGAGGACCCCTACCTATGGAGTCCCCCTAAAGGTTTTTCTCATAGGGGATTATGGCCCTTTGAGAGGACTGAGTTGGGGATTACACCTGTGAGTATGCCCTAAGTTTTGAGTTTGGTTGGGGATTGTACCAAATAGGAGGCCCAGGTTTGGTTGGGGTGTATACATGGAATGATGACCAAGTTTGGTCGGGGATTGCACTTAGAATGATTCCCAAGTTTTGTTTGTGATTACACTTGGAATGATTCCCATGTTTTTTTAGAGATTACCCTTGGAATGATTCCCAAATTTAGTTTGAGATTATATGGATTTCATGACCACCTCCAAACTCTAAGTCCACGTGAGTCATGCTTGGTGTGAGAAAGAAGAGGAGGTGGTAGGTTTGGGAAACTACACAACATGATTTATCCACTGATGGAAAGATTATAGATCCCAAAGGGAAAGAGAGAGGGATTTTGTAGTACCCCCAAACATTTTATGTTATTTTTCTCTATTTATCACTGTGTTCCTTTGAAACAACACTAGGTTATTTAGGAGATAGTTAAAACCTATTCATTAAACAACATTTTCTCACTTCTATGTTTTGAATTTTGAAAAATGGTCATCTAGAGTTGTGTTCAATAAGTCATTTGGATTATGATAGAACAAACCTGATTTTTGGTGAATAGTAACATACCCATATGAATAGTAATATGAATAGTAATATGAATATTAATATGACCCTTGTGAATAGTAAATAATATTATTATTTTATTTTCTTAAGGCAATAAGATAATGAGATCTTAATTAGTTTTTCAATAAGAAATTAAACTAATTGCACTTTAAGATTGTTATTTTTCGAATTAACTATGAACTTATTTAAAAATTAAATTATTAATATTTAGAAATTATTTTTCAAAAATGGATTTCACTTTTTAATTATACACGTCAAAAAATTGTTGAGGTGAATTTTGAGAATTTTTCTGAAACAGTTAATTTTTCAGTGAATAGTAAAAAATACAGTTTTTAGTTTCGGTGTGTTAATGACAAAATTAATGATGTATTAATGATGTCATAAATCTGGTAGACCTTTTTATAGTTAAATAATATGTGAGGTGTCCCAAGTGGCTTTAATCATAGTCAAATACCATGGGCAAGCCCATGGTTTTGTAAATACCACCCATGAGGTGTCCCTTGGAAATTATTAAAATAATCCCTCACTTTCCCTATAAATACCAAATCTTCCCTTCATTTAATTCATTCCCAATTCTCCCTCACCTAAGTTATGGCCTCCTTACCCCCATATTAGTCCTCCCAAGGTTTCCTCAAGCCCCCAAGGTCCCAACCTTCATGTTCTAAGGGTTATTTTACAAGGTAAGAAAATTCTCAATTTCATTCTTTTTCCTTTCAAGATATCTTTTATGTGGTATATCTTTCAATTTTCCATACCATGTTCTTAATTTACTTCTTATTATTGATCTAATATATATTATTATTAATTTCTTGATAGGTGACCCTTTTCCCCTCTCTTATAAATATTTTCTAAAACCATGTTGCGTAGCCATTAGGCTGCCGAAGTTTTGTAAGCGATTTCAAAAATATTCTTTTATTTTGAGTTCCCTATTTATTCTTTATTCAAATATTCTTACTAAAGAAAAATGAAATCTTAAGAATCTTGTATATTATGTATTTTTTCATGTTCATGAGAAATCAATCATCAATCTTCTTCTTTTCCCCCACTTTTTCAAGGAACTAAAAACATTATTCGTGATGTGTCGAATTACCGACATCGTAGACGATGTGATTTCAATTTGCATTAATTCTTTCAAGTATGGTCATGAAACAATTTATATGGTTGAAACAAGTTATAATATATGTTTTGAAACTCACCCATGGTTCTGGAATTCCTTTTTACTCGTGTTTCTAATTTATAATACTAAATGAGGTTGATATTATCAAAGAACCATTAAAATGATCTAAACAAACATCATTAATGTTTTAACTAATGAATCATAATCATGGTATATAACCCAAATCATTAAAAGATAATTTATATCTCCATAATTTTATTAATAAGATGTATTAAAAATTCATTATGTTTAACCATGTTTCAAATGAACTTCCATTCATGGAAATAAGTAAACGAACCATGAAAACCAAGGAAGAAAATGCTTCCAAAACATGAAAATTGAACCAATTGAACCCAAATAAAGGGACATGAATGAACCTAATAGGGTTATAATAAATAAATTACATGTATAGAAGGTTCTGGAAATATTAATTAATGAAGCTAAATTTTATTATTCAGGTCATTAAAACAAACGAAGAACACACTCGAGCATAAGGTAAGGGGTTTCTCATCTGACTTTCATTTCTATGAGATTTCCATTGTTTTCAAATTATTCCTTATATTTGGTATATGTGTACTTATATTTGATATATAATAAAATGATTATATTTATATTCATGTTATTCAATGATTCACTTGATGTTTATTAAGTTCTGGTTATACGGTTTGACCAATTACATTGTGGTAAGGGACTTTGTCTCAGCTGTCGTTTTCGGTGTGACAATCTTTGTATTGTGCACCAAATAATCTTTATGTGGTGTACATAAATCCCATTTTACATAAATTTTCATTTGAAAATATATTTATATTAAATATCCATAATCTCATGTTATGGATATGTTTGTTTTCAAAACCTTATACCATTTTACATACGGTGTTTATTTGGAAAGTTATTTTAATTATGGAAATATTGATGAATCTGTATACTCTACTATATACGGATATTGAAAGGGAATATTTATCTTGTATTTAATCAATTTATAAAGAATTATTTGGATTTTCAGTGGCATGTGGGGCCCATAACATCCCCTTGATGCATCAGTAGGTCTCATGAGACAAAAGAGTTTGGCGACAAACCCTTCGAGTTTGTTTCCAAAAAATCAGACGGGTTTCTACCCGTAGAGCTAAACCGTTTTTACGGTATTATGGTTTTATGTGCCATATACATGAATTCCAATTAATAATCCTTCTCTTTATTCATTATCAGTTATTATTATTATCCATGAGGTTTTCACTATGACAAAATCTATGGATGCAGTTTTATTTTCAGTTTATTAATGGCATTAGTTATTCATTTATTCACTATGAAATTTTTATTATGTCAGATTGACTATGATTCACTTATTATTATACTCATTATTCCTCTTTTTTTAACCCTTACTGATCATTTCATCTCACCGCTTTCATTTTTTACCTTCAACAGGTGATGAAGAGAAGGTCTTTTATTGAGTTCGTGTGGTTGCAGTTTTTAGTTTTCATTATGTGTTGCATTTTGTAAACTTCTCCAATGTAATTTGAGTAACATCTATGTATCTAGTTTCTTCAATACTACTAAACTGATCATTCCTTTGGGATTTTCATTCCTTCTAATCATTCCAATATCACAAGTAATGCACCGGCTCCAACCTAGAGGGGTCGGGGTGTTACAGTCGGTATTAGAGGAAGTTTAATAGAAAACTTGGAAACTAGAGTAGGAAATGTATAGTAGGGAACAAATCCCTAAGGTAGTATCTGAGTATTAACATACAAGAACGTCCTGGTATTTTGGTAAGGAATATATTATGTGGATATTTTAAGCAATACGTCCCTGTCTGGATACGATCAGGTAGAGGCGGCTCTGGCACAGATGTATCTAGGGGTAAAACCCGAAAACACCGCTTTGAGCTAGACTCGAACAGGAATTGGTGCACAACAACGGGCCTTGTTTCACTCTTGGTTATGACACTCCCAGGTTATATGCTTAAGATAATTCATGTTTTCTTTATAAGACATTATGAAGGAGTTAATGTAAATTCTTCCTTAGAGGAACCATGTTTATAAGATTAGTTATGCATAGAATTTCAATCTATGTTGAGTGATTTTCTATTTGAGATTCATAAACTAATATAGTGTATCCCATTATTTATAAATTGCATCTAATGGAAGAAATGGAATCAATACTCATGGGCAAGGTAGGGATCTCCCAACTGAGTAAGTCAACACAGTCAACGTTGGAGAAGATCAGATCATGACCATATTGGGACAACTTACTCAAGTTGTAATGAATAACCATTAAACACTTGTGTTGGATCGTTTCATGCAGAAGAAGCCCCCATATTTTAGTGGAACTACTAATCCAGTGGTTACTGAGCAATGGATAAAGTCCCTTGAAAAGATATTCATGGCATTAAGATGCAATGAAAATGAAAAGGTAGTGCTGGTAGTATATTGTCTCAAGGGAGATGTTGATCAATGGTGGTCCTTGATTCAAAATACCACGGAGTAAGAAGAGATAGAGGATATGGAATGGAGGACTTTTAAGGAAATATTCTATGAAAAATATTTCCCTCGTGAGCAACGAACTGAAATGAATAGGAAATTCCTTGGCTTTAAACAAAAGGAAGAAGACAGCGTTGTAGAGTATGAGGCTACCTTCACAAGGCTATCAGGGTATGTCATGGATTACGTTCATGACTCAGCAAACAAGATTGATCATTTCTTTTAAGGTCTTAATCCAAGTATTCTAAGGGCACTGGCTTCTCAATCATTTTCATCAAATGATGAAATTGTATCAAGTGCCATCAAAACAGAGAAGGAATTTTCTAGATCAAAGTTTTTCAAAGGAAACCAAGATAATAAGTGGAAATCTGATAACAAAGGAAAAGGAGAAGCACCAAAGAAGAGAAATGGAATGAACAGTTTCCCATTATGTGAGAACTGTGGAAAGAATCATCTCGGGAAATGCTTGAAAGGAAAGGGAGTCTGATATAACTGTGGAGAAAAGGTTTATTTATCTGATGAATGTAAGGGGAAGAAACAATTCAATGATTTTAAATGATACAATTGCAGAGAGATAGGACACTATGCAAATGAGTGTCCTAAGCGCCAAGGAAATAGGCCTCAGAAAAACCCAAGAGAGCAAGGGAGAGCCTATGCGATTACAACCACGGAGGTTGATGTTTATAGATACATGGTGGCAGGTACTTTAATTGTTTCCTCAAACTTAGCCAACACATTATTTGATTCTGGATCATCACATTCATTTATATCCTCTCAGTTTTCCAAGAAACTTAGATATGTCCAATTTGATTTAACAAAGGAGTTTTCAGTCAAAACTCCCATGATATGTATCATTGCAACAAAGTCATTTCGACTAGTCCCCCTCCGAGAACCAAAAAGTGCTTTAGTTGCAAGCCTTTTCATCATACCCATGACTAAATTTGATATAATTCTCGGTATGGATTGGCTATCAAATTATGATGAGAGGATTTATTGCAGGAAAAAGGAAGTTACAATTTTTGAAAATGGTGTAGAATCCCTTGTTTTTAGGGTAGAAACTTGGCCACCTAATTCCTATATAGAACCACCCTAGTAGCTCTATTGAATGCAATACTTGGAGAGGAAGATAAACCAATATCTATGGGAGAGGAAAGAAATATTCAAATTGAAGATGTGCACATAGTGAAAGAGTACATTGATGTGTTTCCAGAAGATTTACCTGGACATCCTCTAGAGCGAGAAGTTGATTTCTCTATTGATTTAATTCTTGATACAAGACATATATCAAAGACTCCCTATATAATGGGCAATGTGGAATCAGAAGAGCTAAATAAACAACTAGAGGATTTGAGTGAAAAAAGATTTATTCGACCTAGTTTTTCTCTATGGGGAGCCCCTGTCCTCTTTGCCAAGAAGAAAGATGGATCCATGAGGCTTTGCATTGATTACAGGGCAATCAATGATATTAAAATAAAGAATAAGTATCCTCTTCCTAGGATTGTTGATTTATTTTACCAACTCTATGTAGATAAATACTTTTCAAATACTGACCTTCGATCCAGATATTATCAACTGTGTGTGAGGAAGGAAGATATTCCGAAGACAGCATTTTGAACCAGGTATGGACATTATGAGTTTACAGTGATTCCTTTTGGACTGACAAATGCACCCTCTGTTTTCATGGATTTAATGAATAGAGTTTTCAAGGAATATCTTGATAAAATTTTTGTGGTATTCATCGATGATATCCTGGTATACTCAAAAAGATATGAATACCGTGAGGATCATTTGCGAACTATTCTGAAAACTCTTAGAAAAAAATCAATTATATGGGATGTCTAGAAAGTGCGAATTCTGGCTTCAGTCAATTTCTTTTCTAGTCCATATTGTCTCTAAGGATGGAATCATAGTTGATCCTGCAAACACAAAGGCAATCCAATAATGGCCCATTCCAACAAACATAACTAAGGTACGCAGTTTTATTGTCTTAGAAGGTTATTATCGGCGTTTCGTATAGAATTTTGCCCGACTGGCTAACCCGCTAACGAAGCTCACATGTAAAGGGGTTAAATTTGTTTGGAAAAAATATTCTGAAGAATGTTTCGAAGAACTTAAGAGAAGATTAGTCAATTCTCCTATATTGACTCTACCATCGGGGAATGACGGGTTTGTTATTTATAGTGATGCTTCAAAGAAAGGACTTGGTTGTATCCTTATGAAAAATGAGAAGGTTATTACTTATGCATCACGACAGCTAAAAGTTCATGAGGAAAACTATCCTACTCATGATCTTGAGTTAGCTGCTATAATATTTTCTTTGAAGATATGGATACATTATCTCTATGGTGAAAAATGTGAGATTTATAATGATCACAAGAGTTTGAAGTATATTTTCTCACAAAAATAACACAACATGAGGAAAAGGAGATGGTTTGAACTACTCAAGGATTATGATTTCACGATACACTACCACCTAGGGAAGGCAAATAAGGTGGAAAATGCTTTGAGCAGAAAGGATCATAGAGTTTTGAATAAGATGAGAGTGGAAATGGATCCTATTTTCATGGATCTAGTAAATATTGATATGGGAATAACCATGGAAGGAGAAACATCAATGCTTTTGCAAATGGTTGCCAAACCATCTTTAATAGAGAGGATAAAAAGTTCTCAAGATGATTATGAGGAGTTTCAAAAAAATATTAAAGCTATGAATGATGGGAGATTGAGTGACTTCGTATATGAGATAGAATTTTGAAATTTCGGAAGAGTCTTTGTGTTCCCAATATACCTGATCTAAAAAGGGAATTGTTGGATGATTCTCATAGTTCCAATTTCTCTATACACCCTAGTAACACTAATATGTATAGATATTTGAGGGAACATTTTTTGTGGGACAACAAGAAGAGGGAGATTGCTGATTTTGTATCAAGATATATGGTTTGTCAACAAGTGAAAGTTGGAAGGCAATGGCCTGAAGGATTATTGAAACCTTTTCCCATACCTGAGTGGAAATGGGATAATATCACGATGGATTTTGTCATGGGACTACCAAAGACTCCTAGAAGGAATGATGCAATATGGGTCATTGTTGATCGTCTTACCAAGTCAGCACATTTTCTAGCTATAAGAGAAGATATACAACTTGAACATCTAGCAATACTATATATTAATGAAGTTTTGAGACTTCATAGAGTACCCCTATCGATTGATTCTGATCACGATCCATGTTTTACATCAAGATTCTGGAAAAGTCTTTAGAAGGCCCTAGATACTGATCTTTATTTGAGCACTGCCTACCACCCACAAACTGATGGACAATCAGAATGGAATATTTAAACATTGGAAGACATGTTGAGGTCTTAATCACTTGATTTTCAAGGCATGTGGGATTAGTATTTACCTCTCGTGGAATTTTCCTACAACAATATATTCCATTTAAGTATTTAGATGGCATCATATAAAGCATTATATGGGAGGAAATTTCATACACCCACTTTCTAGGATGAAGTTGGTGAAAGAAAACTCGTGGGACTAGAACTTGTTGAAGAAACAACGGAGAAGGTGAAGATTATCTGGAACCATATCAAAATATCTCAAAGTAGGCAAAAGATCTATGTAGATAACTGAAGGAAGGATTTTTAGTTTCAATAAGGTGATCATGTTTTCTTAAAAGTATCTCTATGGAAGGGTATTATATGATTCGGTAAGAAGCAAAAGTTAAGTCCCAAGTACATCGGACCTTTTGAAATTCTGGACCAAATTGGAGTCGTAGCTTACCGTTTGGAAATGCCGCCAAGTCTCTCCAAGGTTCACAATGTGTTCCACATGTCAATGTTATGAAAATACATGCCAAACCCAACACATGTACAAACTTATGAAGAAGTAGAACTTGAGCCAGATCTATCTTATTGTGAAGAGTCTGTCAAAATTCTTAATACTAGAGAACAAGTATTGAGAAATCAGATGACTCGTCTGGTAAAGGTTCTGTGGAGGAACCATAATATGGAGGAAGCAACATGGGAGCTTGAGGAGCTTATGTTAAAGACATACCCGAATATTTTTAGGTAATATTTTGTAAATTTCGAGGATAAAATTTTCCGAAGGAGGGAATAATGTAGTACCCCAAAAATTTTATGTTATGTTTATCTATTCATTACTATGTTCCTTTGAAACAACACTAGGTTATTTAGGATATAGTTAAAATATATCCATTAAACATTAATTTCTCACTTCTATGTTTTGAATTTCGAAAAATGGTCATCTAGAGTTGTGTTCAGTAAATCATTTGGAGTCTAATAGAACAAACTTGATTTTTTCTGAATAGTAACATACCCATATGAATAGTCATATGAATAGTAATATGACCCTTATGAATAGTAAATAATAATATTATGTTATTATCTTAAGGCAATAAGATAATGAGATCTTAATTAGTTTTTCAATAAGAAATTAAACTAATTGCACTTTAAGATTGTTATTTTTCGAATTAACTATGACCTTATTTAAAAATTAAATTATTAATATTTATAAAATTATTTTTGAAAAATGTATTTCACTTTTGAATTCTACACATCGACAAATGGTTAGGGTGAATTTTGGGAATTTTTTTGAAATAGTTGATTTTTCAGTGAATAGTAAAAAATACAGTTTTTAGTTTCAGCATGTTAATGACATCATTAATGATGTATTAATGATGTCATATATCCGGTAGACTTTTTTATAGTTAAATAAGATGTGAGGTGTCCCAAGTGGCTTTAATCATAGGCAAATACCATGGTCAAGCCCATGGTTTTGCAAATACCACCCATAAGGTGTCCCTTGGAAATTATTAAAATAATCCCTCACTTTCCCTATAAATACCAATTCTTCCCTTCATTGAATTCATTCCCAATTCTACCTCAACGAATTTATGGCCTAATTACCTCCATATTAGTCCTCCAAAGGTTTTCTCAAGCCCCCAAGGTCCAAACCTTCAATTTCTAAGGGTTATTCTATAAGGTAATAAAATTCTCAATTTCTTTCTTTTTCCTTTCAAGATATCTTTTATGTGGTATATCTTTCAAGTTTCGATACCAAGTTATTATTTTACTTCTTATTATTGATCTAATCTATATTATGATTCATTTCTGGGTAGTTTACCCTTGTCCTCTCTCTTTTAAATATTTTCTAAAACCATGTTGCGTAGCCATTAGGCTGTCAAATTTTTGTAAGCGATTTCAAAATTATTCTTTTATTTTGAGTTCTCTATTTATTATTTCTTCATATCTTATTATCCAAGAGGAATTAAATCTCCAGAATCTTCTATATTATGTATATTCTCATGTTCATGAGAAATTAATCATCAATCTTCTTCATTTCCCCCACTTGTTCAAGGGATTAAAAATATTGTCTGCGATGTATCGAATTACCGACATCGTAGACGATGTGATTTCAATTTGCATTAATTCTTTCAAGTCTGGTCATGAAACCATTTATATGGTTGAACCAGGTTATAATATATGTGTTATGAATCACCCATGGTTCTGGAATTCTATTTTACTCATGGCTCTAATTTATAAGACAAACTGAGGTTGATATTATCAAAGAACCATTAAAACGATCTAAACAAACATCATTAATGTTTTAACTAATGAATCATCGTCATGGTATATAATACAAAATCATTACAAGATCATTTATATCTCTATAATTTCATTAATAATATTTATTAACAATTTTTTATGTTTAACCATGTTTCATATGAACTTCCATTCATGGAAACAAGTAAACGAACCATGAAAACCAAGGAAGAAATTGCTTCCAAAACATGAAAATTGAACCAATTGAACCCATAGAAAGGGCCATGAATGAACCTAATAAGGTTATAATAAATCAATTAAATGTATAGGAGGTTCTGGAAATATTAATTAATGAAGCTAAATTTGATTATTCAGGTCATTAAAACAAATGAAGAACACACTCGAGCATAAGGTAAGGGGTTTCTAATGTGACTTTCATTTCTGTGAGATTTCCATTGTTCAAAAATTATTCCTTATATTTGGTATATTTGTACGTAAATTTGATATATAATAACATTATTATATTTATATTCATGTTATTCAATGATTTACTTGATGGTTATTAAGTTCTGGTTATACGGTTCGACCAATTACATTTTGGTAAGGGACTTTATCTCACATGTTGTTTTCGTTGTGACTATCTTTGTATTGTGCACCCAATAATCCTTATGTGGTGTACCTAAATCCCATTTGAAATAAATTTTTATTTGAAATAAATTTTTATTTGAAATAAATTTTTATTTGAAATTATATTTATATTAAATATCCATAATCTCATGTCATGGATATATTTGTTGTCAAAACCTTATACCATTTTACATACGGTGTTTATTTGGAAAGTTATTTTAATTATGGAAATATTGATGAATCTGTATACTCTACTCTATACGGATATTGAAAGGGAATATTGATCTTGTAATGAATCAATGTATAAAGAATGCATTGGACATGCAGTGGTGGGTGGGGCCTTCTACAGCCCCTCGATGCATCGGTAGGTCTCATGAGACAAAACAGTTTGGCAACAAACCCTTCGAGTTTGTTTCCAAAAAATCAGACGGGTTTCTACCCATAGAGCTAAACCGTTTTTATGGTATTATGGTTTAATGTTCAAGATAGATGACGCCCAGTTAATAAGAATTATCTTTATTCATTATCACTTATTATTATTATCCATGAGGTTCTCACTATGACAAAATCTATGGATGCTGTTTTATTTTCAGTTTATTAATGGCATTAGTTATTCATTTATTTACTATGCCATTTTTGATTATGTCAGATTGAATGTGATTCACTTATTATTATACTCATGATTCCACTTTTTTTAACCCTTACCGAGAATTTTAGCTCACCCCTTTCATTGTTTACCTTCAACAGGTGATGAAGAGAAGGTCTTTTATTGAGTTTGTGTGGTTTCAGTTTTTAGTTTTCGTTATGTGTTGTATTTTGTAAACTTTTTCAATTTAATTTGAGTAACATCTATGTATCTAGTTTCTTAAATACAACTAAACTGATCATTCCTTCGGGATTTTCATTCCTTCTAACCATTCCAATATCAAAAGTAATGCACCAGCTCCAGCCTAGAGGGGTCGGGGTGTTACAGATTTCAATATGTTTGTATTCTCTTTCATTTTGGAAACTGGGATAGTAAAACTGACTCCTAGCTATGACCCAGGATGGAGAAGAGGAGAAAGCGTACCATCTATCATAATAAATATAGGGTCTTACTCTAGGATGGATTCCCTTAGGTTTGATACATATCCCTGAGTTAGTATGCATATGGAAGCCCCTTGAGGAATGGAGAGAGGAAGATCTGGGAAAATATTATTTTCAAAAACATTCATTTGACTATGTGGATATCATGATCATTGCTAATGTCTAATCCCACATGATTCATGTTCGAATGTGAGAAACAAGAGGAAGAGAAATATCTATAAAACCACATGATCCTTATTCCTCTGGGGTAAGAGGCTGGGGAAATGGGAGAATAAGAAAGGGATTTGAAGTTCTCATCTCTTCCTGTCATTGTACCCAGGATAATCATGTTTGACTACCCATATGGATATATCCCATGAGCATAGATAAAGAGGAAAGAATAAAGCCAGATAGGTCCTACAAGAAATAATAGGGGATTACTCTCAGATGGATAGCCTAACTAGTTCTTGGGAAGATAGGAGGATAATATACTAATCCTAAAATTGAAAAAAAAAAAGTGTGATCCTCACCCTCCCCTCCTGAAACTGAAGGTATTTGGACTTAGAGATGATGAGTTAAGGACATGGACTTAATCCTTGTACCCAAGACCAAGATTTCCCTAAAACTACCCCCAAGGTCTTGGTCTTTATGACCAAGGGAAATCATATCTACATTCCCCTCAAGGACACTACCCATAAGATAAGACAACTGCAGGAAACCTCTGACTGAATGAATGTATATCCAAATTGGAGACACACTAGTGTTCCTCTTTACATGGTTTTTCGAGTATGGAGGCATTAGAAGAGGGTTAAATTTGACCTCTATTACATGGGGATCCAAATAAATAAGGTACTAACCATTGGTGGATTAAAATAGGGATAGAGATGTGTCTTATGTAGGGTAGAATCTGGGAGAGCCAATTATGTCTCACATAGGGTAGAAATAAGTGGATTGAAAGGGATTCACATAGGTAGAACTGTGTGAGATAGAAGTTTACTGAAGAAATACCACCTGGGAAACAATCACTTTGGAGAGAGTTTTTTCTAGGATCCAATGCCCTCCTCAGGTGTTTTCAGAATGATCTTGTGCAGGCCCTAGGTTTGGGAAGGGGACCCCATGGTAGTTCTTTTCAATTAAGGGGGAAAGGGTTCCTTATATAGGTTTTATGTATTACAAAACCAGGAAGGGCATTAATTCCACTACCCCCCCCCCCAATTCCAACTTCTCTAAGGTTTTGGAGAGCTACATAGAAGGTTTATGAGGGACTAGGTGAGGGAATACAGTGAGTAGAGCTTCAAGAGATCTTCAAGATTTTCTGTCATCTCAAATGAAGAGCTTCAGGGTCCTATTTATAGAAAAATATGGGACCCTAGGTGAAGAGGTTGGATCACACAAGCCAATGTGTAGGAGTTCCCTATGTGGTGCCATTATGTGACCCAACTATATGTGCCTGCACATTGACACTAGATGCATAGTTCACCCTGCACGTGGATTCTATTTTGGGGGGACTCACATGGTTGGGAATCATAGAAATGTTCAACCCTTTTCATTATTCACTTCTCTTATTTTCTTCTCCTTAAGGTATTTTCCCTTTAATACCATTTCATCCATGTGACAGAATAAAGTGTCAACACCCATCCATGATGTAAATTTTATATGAGGACCATAGTATAATGAGAATGAATTTATAAATCTCTATCTTTCTATCTATACCGCACATACCAATCCCAACATGGGGGTGCACATGAAGGTGGTATACCCCATAAGTTCCACATCAATCTATAAGTCCCTTTTGACTTCCTTGTTTCAATAAGAGAACTATTGAGGACTTTCTTGAACTCCAGCATTTGGATTCATTCCATTATTCAATAAGGTATCCACAACTATCAAAATATTCCTATATAATACCAAACTCAGAAATACATGCAAGGGTTAAATTCCCTATTATATGAATATTATCATGTGGTTTTACCATCCCAACACCTTATCTGGATCATCACCTTGAACATATTTTCATCACCATAGATATAAGGTTCACAAAAAACCTCAACCACCTAACTAAAGGTATTTGATAGAAAATAGGAATTTTCCATCATGATTTACATAAAAAGATACTCAAATAGACTATTTTATTATCCAAATCTAACTCATGGATAGGTAACTGAAAAATACCCAACTATGGAGAAGGTATATCATGTACACTTAGGTGTATATAGAGTCTACACCTAAGGCCTCTATATGGATATCCTTCGTGTAGTATCTTTGTGTAATATCAAAAAACACAGTGTGTACCATTACTATATACGACATGTAATCCTTAGGGTATTTATTATTTTGTACACCTGATACCCTGGGTAATGTAGTATATAACTAAAATCCATGTACTCTCTACCATACAGTGTATGGGACTTGAGGTGTTCCCATGTCATGTAGCCTAGCCTAATCCATTTCATGTATCCTAACATAGAGTGTAATATTATATGTTATATACCTCACTAGGGGTTCTAATTTATGTACTTTTTCTCACCTTTGTTCATATACTCAAGGACCTATAAGGTGTGTTCATAAAAATTACACATCATGTGGTGGTTAGGTTTTATGTATAATGCACTTATGAACCACACAATATGTGTTCATGAATTACACATCTTGTGATTAGTAATTCCAAACCAAGATAGCTTTGTGAGTTTCTTGATCCACTCATTCCTCTCCTCCATCAACCATAATCCAATTAAAAGACAGAAATATTACAAAACAATAATTAAAATATACCAAAACAAGAAACATGAAAATTTGAAATAGAAATTACTACATCATGGAGAATCACAAAATATTCAGTGTTCAGTTTTACACTAATTTGCCACTTATTTTCGATCTAACTAAGATTAGATTCATTGTACATGGATTCACACATACCCACCATCTCACTTCAATATATTTGGCATAAAAAAGAGAGGGAGGTATCCTTATACCCTTCATGTGAATGGGTAATTCCACATGGGGGATAAAATAAAATTAGGATTCATTAAAGGCCTGACCCAGGACATGGAACCCAAACTGAGTTTATACCTAGCCTATATAAAACCACTTATCCTAGAATCATATATAGAGTAATATTTTCAATAAGGATATTTGTTTATGATATATCAATACTTTATTATTCATGATTAATAATTATATTTTTTTTAAAAATAATAAATATCTTATGAATTCACCCTTCATAGAATCTTACCAAATTTCAGACTAAGGGTAAACATCATATATTGAGATAAAACCCATAAGAAAATATATTTTAAATAATTTTCAAATTACAATTACTATTTTACCATTTTTAAAGGTTTAGGGCTATAAGAAAAATGATTAAATCCTTCTGTATGGGAAAACACATATCCCTACACAACAGGTGATTTATTTTATAATTGGTACAAGTAATGGTATGATATATCTCATATTTTATTTGGATGTGTCAATATTTCTTAATTATAACATTAGAAGAAGATATTTTTGGATTCATTAATAAATTGAGAGGTATATATGCCCAGATTTAATCATCATGAGAAGAGATATTTGAAAGGGATATATATTCAAGTAAGGATTATTAATTTTTTATATAATGTTATAAAAGAAATAATTTATCGAAGTCTGCTGAGTTTATTAACAAAAAGAAGATAATTTATTTGATAATATGTATGATAAAAGAAAATCATGAGAAATTTAATAATTTTTTATTAATATTTACATGTATAAATTGGTGTCAATGATTATTTTTGTTGTAGTGTTTATTTTCATGTGATCAATAAATAGTAACTAGAGAGGTTTTGAAATAAAAAGTGGTATCTACAGTAAAGCATGATGTTTAATAAGGTGTTTTATTGATGATATTTTTATTTAAATGATATTTATCATCCTTGTCATTGATTATATTGGAATATAGTGATTATTAAGTGAATAATTTATTATAATATCCATAGTATTTGGTGATTTATAAGATATTGGGTTTAGAGAGGTGTGTTAAAGTTTTGATGTATTGTTAACAAATTAAAGGAGGGTGGTTTTTTGAAAAAATAAATACCAATATGCATTTTTATGTTATTATTGTTAAAAAAGATGGTGGAATGTAATATAAAAGGCTAATTAAATTGTCAAGGATCTATGTTATGGAGTTTTGAAAAATTAGGAAGAGGATAAAGAGGTTTTTTATGAATAAATTACACAATAATTCATAACAGATATTGTTGTGATTATTTTATATAGATATATTTGAAGAAATTTGGATTCTTGTTCTGTGAAGGGAGTGATTCCTCTATGATGGATAAGTAAGCTTATGTTCCTTAATAAGTCTATATTATAATCAGGTGATCATGTAGAAACAGCATGGATGAGTCTAAATTGGTTGTTGGCCCTATTATTTTTAATAGAACAATAGATTATGCCATGATTGACATGTTCTTATTGTGATTAATCAAGTCTAGATAATTTATAGATTTTAATTTCCTATATAAAATTTGAAATGTTTGGATTTAAATATATATATATATTGATTCATATTTGAATGACATGGATAAATGGATTTTTTCCTAATACTTAAAGCATGTTGAAAACTTTTAAAAATTTAAACTTAGAGATTTTATCAAGGAGTTATATACACACAAAGAGGATAATAATATATAGATTTCAAGGAAAATGATAAAATAGTATATTTTAGAATAGAGTGATTACTCAAAATAGGGATAAATCAAGGTTCATTCCAAGATACCATTCTCCAAAAAATATGGAGTTCATCATAATGGTGAATATAGTGTTAATTATGATAGAAATATTGGTGTAATGTCTTGATTTAGTTTATAGAGATCAAGGATTAAACTTGCAGGAGAAATGTTCTTTTCTTGAGTGAAGAGAATGGAAAGTTCTCTAATTGTTGTGAGTTATGTAAACCTAGAGTGAGAGTGAGTCCACTCTGAAATTATATTAACAAGTAGTGATTTTTTAATAAATCTTTTTTCATCAACACATCACTGAGTGTGTACTTCTTATACATAGTTTAATGCTTTTGAATCCAAGTAAAATTTCTCATTTATCTCTTTTTTGCCTCATTTATTCTATATGTATTATGACTGGGAGAATCAAGTTTTGACTAATTTTGAAACAAGATTATTGGGAAGATTTACTTGAAATTATCATATCTGAAATAACCCTTATAGTATTTTTATTATGTAGGGAAAATAATTTTTAATTATAAGATAGAATATGCATCATAATCTCTCAAGCACTTGATGTGGTAAATTGGAATATCAACCACTACTAGAGAAATATGTTTTTATAGAGGTCAAAAATAGGCGGTTTCCTAACACAGTCTCCAAGAGTGGGTATTGTTGACTGCTGAGGACAATCTCTATATATCACTACTATTAAAGAGTGTTAATATTGGGAACACCATAATTTAAATAAAACAAATTCCACCACCCACTCAAACCACTCCCCTCACCCCATAAGTAATTCCCTGAGATTTTAGAATGTATAATTATTTAAATAAAAAAAATTGATAGCTTATGTTTCACACAATATAATACATAAAATTAATGCGATATGATTTATTGAAATATGATATTACAATTATAGATAAATATTAATACATTATTTGGTTTTTATAATAATCAATAGTAATAAAAATACAATTAGAATGATTATGGAAATATATAAAAATATGATGAGGATATAATATTTATCCCCATGGTTTGGCATAAGGATCATAACCCCAATAAAAAATTTGAATAAGATGCTAATAAATATAACTATTATTAGGATTATGAGAGAGAAGTAATGATTTATGGGATTTATATGAGATTATATAGGAAGGTAATATGGTTGTTGGTATTGTATATTCATTGGGATTATATAGATATTGGAATCATATGGTTATTTCTATTATATATTTGTTGGACCAAATGACTATTGAGATTGTATAATCATTTTCTATAATAATTCTATAATTTTTATGAAATTAAATGATTTGATATCATTAAAACCATATTATTTTCAAAGAAATGTTTTTAAAGTGTTGTGTATTTTATCAAAATAAATTAATCAAACTAAAAATATGATTATGAAAATATGTTATATTTCAACATATGAACTAATATATTGATATTTATATAATGGTGGTTATTATGTAAGGAATTAGTATAAATTCATTTCAAACTTCAAAAAAACACTTTCTTCAAAAATGGTTCTTATTGCATTTTTTATGTGGATATTAAAATTAATTTATACCAATTTTAGAAATTTTATTTGAAAAAATGGATAAATTTTAAAATTTCCATTTAAAATTTATTTTAGAGAAAATTTTTAGGATTCTTCTAGAAATATATATTTTTGAGTAAATAGTGAAAATGATGATTTTTAAAAAACTATCATTTTTTCTATAAATTAAGTTATTAAAAGATCCATTATATTTTGTACAATTCTTTAAAGTAAAATAATATCCCTATGATTGAGCATAATCAAATTAATTTTATAATAAATTACATTTTATTTGATTTTAGAATAAGTTCATTTTTATTCTTAAAAGTTTACTTTTCTAAAAATGATTTTTCATTATATTATGAAAATTTATATTAAAATTAATTTTTTTAATATCTAAAAATTTTATATTGAAAAATTATTTCATAAATGGAATTAGAATCTTAAAATTTGTAAATATGGTCAAAAAAATTACTCATAATGAATAGAAATCATGGTATAATGTTGTCACTATAGTAAAGGGTAAAATGGGTTAATTGTGATTAAAACTAAGTGATAAGGTCACAAAATCATGTATTAATTATTAATATATTATATTATTTATACTCTTATCACATTATCTTCATTATCGAGATGAATTTGTTCCACTTTTCAAATGATTATGACATTTATAATATTTAAAAGTTAAGAAAAATTGCAAGTGTGTCACTCCCTTAAATTATAAAAGGGTATAATATCTCTTCTCCTCCTCACACTTATAGAAACATTTAACTCAACCAATAAATTCCCAAATACCTTCCCAATATATCTATCCATATCATAGCGGTCTTAAATTCACCAAAATACCAAATTATAAGGTTTAAAGTATAATCAAATTATGGTTTTCTAAATAAGAGGTATAACTCTTAATCGAGTGTTTTCATATTTATTTCTTATTCCACCTGCTTAAAATATTCTATAGGCACAAAAATATGATTAATTAAGTCTATTATATAAATTTAAATTTTATTATATTTATTTAAAACCCGAATTTCATATCATTTTCCATCATATTGGATATCAAAACATCGCCCTTGCGTGTGTGTGGACTACCACCTCCATAAAGCGGTGTATTTAATTATCCATCATCACCTATCATAGATGGTTATAAATATATAATTAATTAATATATAATATTATTCTGACATTATTATGATTCTTGAAATAAAATATATCATCTAACATATTACCCTTATTCTTATTGTAAAATGATAATTTCACTCATACAAATGTGTGGACTACCACCTCCACGAAGCGATGTGATTAATTTTTCATGTTTAAATTTAATAGATGGTTTTAAAAATGTATTTAAAGTATAAAAATGATAATTATTTCATTATTAATATTTTTTATATTATATAACTATGACCCCTTTGAACATGGTCAACCTACCGAAATTGTTTTGGGATTATAAACCAAAAATATTCAAAAAAATCTTATATGGACCTAATAGATTTAGTAACAATATTAAACATGGTAATAAATGAAATAAAAGAGATTATTATAATTTAATAAACCTAATAAATTTTCTTAATTAATTAAATAATTGATATAAATGTATTATATATGAGTTAAATAATGTACATGGTGAGTCAAATTCAAGGTAAGGGATTTCTCGTCTCCATTTCTTTTCATTGTGAAATATGAAATTTTCACCATAGGTTTTATTTTTTGTGGTATATTAAATTCTATATGGATTTTTTATGACATTAATTTACTAAAATTATATTGTTTTATTAATTATTTTCATGTTTTATCTTTTAAGGTTATTTTGATTCAAAAGTTACTAAAGTTCTAAGGGATTTTACTTTAAAACATTACTTTATATGTTTTACATTATTTCTCCTTCATATCAATGTTATTTAAAATGTTTCAAGAATGTTATTATTTTTACTCAATATATTCTTAATATAAATTTTCAACTATCATTTAATTTTTAAAAACGTTTCAAAAAATAAATATTTTAAATATTTTTTATATGGGTCACTTTTGGCTCTTTCTAACAAAGTGAAAAAAAATTACCTATATGATATAAAATATTTTTTTTTATCATATAATTTTTTCATTATCAATATTATTATACAATTCTTTGTCCTTTTACAAAGAATGTAATTTTCTAATTTTTCTCATATTTTTTGTTTTAAAATGTTTTCAAAAGAAAAGGATATTTATTCTCATTTTTATGAGATAACTAAAATTGGTTTTTTTATGGGGTAAAATGCTAATTTTAGGGGTTTATAATGAAAATTAAAAGTAATTAAATGATTTCATTTAAAAAAATGTCAACTAGGAATTATTTATGAAATTTGGAATGAGGAGTGAATCCAAACCTATATGAGATAATGTTCATTATGTAACAGGTGGGTCTATTAGAGCCCTCCAATGCATTGTAAAAAGTGATATGGTTAACTTATATAAGTTAATCCTAATATAATATTAATATAGTTAATTAATCCTATTATGTGATGAAATTAACTATTGTAAGTTACTTCTAAGTGATTGTGGATGGAGTTAACTACTCACATGATGTAATGTGGTTAATTGATAACAATAAATCATAATAGAATATTGAAATTATCATGTGAAGTTATTCCTTGATGAAATTATAATGAATAATATATGCAAATTTTCTTACATGTTTTGTATATTATTTAAAATTTGTTTTCATATAAATATTATGATTTTAAAAGGTAAATAATGAGTTTGTGATTTAAAGGAAATTGTATGAACTTCTAAATGAGAAAGGTGTGTTTACACGGTAATGCTTTAATGAATTGTGATTTTTCCTTTATATTTTATTTAAAATATTTTATTAAATCTTTTGGAATTTAATTTTAATTCATTCATAAGTAATTATTATTTTTATCACAAAATTTATTATGTAAAAAAACAAATTTTCTTATGATTTTTCATGAATTTTCAAAATAAATAACAGTTTTCCATTCATTTTACATCCCTTACTGATCATTGTTTTTATTATACCACATTATAAAATGTTTTTCATATAGATAAAGGATGTGTAGGTATTATAGAAACTTCATTGGTGGTACATTCTAAATAAATAAAATGTATCATGAATTAAATAGGGGTGTAAACTTAGGAACTTTTTGGTGCAAAAAATGTACACTCTGTTGAAATACTTATAATGTTATGTAATGATTTTATAAATTGTCTAAAACCCTAAAATTAAAATATAATATAAATTTTATAATTTGAAACTCTTTTTATAAATAATGTTATTATATTTTGATTAGTTTATAGGTAATTATAGATGGTGTCAAATGATAGGTTTAGATAACTTTTGAGGTTAATATGTTTCTTGATGAGAATAATTTAAATTATTTAGAAACTTTTAGATGTTAGTATGTTGTTTTGGGGTCATAAGATAAAATTATTTTATAACCTTAAAGGTTAATATGTTATAGAGAAATTTGGTTAAATTAGAAGAGTTTAATAGAATATTACATGGTTAAGGATATCATAGTCTTTTTCTTCTACAAAAATGGTTTATTCTGATATTATTTTACATACTCGCATTATCTATTTTTGGTTTTAGTAAATGGTCGAAAATATAAGAAACAAAGTTAAAAATTAATGTGAATGATAATTTTTGTGATTGTATGAATGTAAAACTGAACAAGTTAGAAGCTCAATTAAAAATTATTGTGGTCATGACAAACTATCTATCTCAGGTTATGAATAACAACCTAAACATAAGTGAGTTTTATAAACCACCAAATAAGAGAAAAATTGAGTGTCATGTATTTTCATGAGATGAAGCTAATAAAGTTAAAAAGATCAAACGTTTTATATTTCAGAAATATAGGAAGAAGCTCCTATAGAAATTTTTTAAAGGTATTAGAAGACGTTTCATATGTGGTAAAGGAGGGAATAGAGCAATGAAATGTTAATAAAAATGAATAGTTTAGTTAACACACTTAAGGGGAATAAAGTCATTCCAAAGGTATCAATTGAATATTTTAAATATGGATACAATGTTCATTATAAAAATTGTTTCTCTAGATGTAAATATTAAGAATATAATAGGTAATATAGTATTATTAGAGGTCTATAAATTAATATGAATATGAAGAAACTATAAATGACATATAAAAGGTATGAGTTATATTTTTTTCTTATGTTTAAAACATGATTCTATTAAGATTTATGTATATTAGGATATGATTCATATTTTTGATTTTATAAAGGAAGTGTTAAGAAATAAGATAAGAATACTTGATTAATGGTTTATTAAAGATGTTGAATGATTTAATTATTTACATATAAGGTTTCAAGAGTTATGATGTAGTGTTATTTATTTAAGGTTTGGTATATTTAAGGATTATCATAAGTTTAAATGAATTGGTACCATTTTTATGTTTTATGTGAAAACATTGGAATACATTTATTAAGTTTTAATAGATGTTTAAGGTATATGTAACCCTTAAGTTTAACATTTATTTTAATTAAATGGTTATTTTAGGAACAATGATTTTATATTTTGTGGATATAAGTTAAAAGGTATTTATAGCCTTTAGGATTAATATTATCTTTTACATTTAGTTACCTATGGTTAATTAGAAAAAAAAGGTTATTACATTTTGGGAACAAATGTTTCATCATTTATAAAACTATGGGATTGAAAAATGATTTTGTGACTAAGTAATTAATATTACTTTTAAAGAAGTTCACCATATTATGAACATTATATTATTAAGGTAAATTTAATATTATTGGACAAAATGGGATTTTATTTGAGGAGTATAGGTTGACTTAACTTTCGGAAGCATACATGGTTTTATTTTTCCTTTATGGTGATTCTATTTATTTATGGAAAATATTTTTATATTTTTGGAAATATTTTATTGGTGTATTTATATTTTTTGTATGTGTCCTTATGGGTGATTAATATTGCTTGGAGATAAATTTTAGGTTGATTTTAGAAGAATATGTGATCAAATAATTCTAATGTTTGGATTTATAATTTGGTTAGTTTTATTTTGAGGAGTTTTAAGGTTAGTTGTTTATAGAATGATTTGAGTCAAATTTTGGGTGTTATTTTTGAGGTTTTAGAGATTAATATATGAAGGTTTATTCATGTTGTGTATTATATTTCTAAGTGATAAACATTTTTATTTTAGTAAATGTCTTGAGATAAGTGGAAAAACATTTTATACTTTGGTGGATCTTATGATCATCTGGAAGTTAATTTTAGTGCATTAGTAATGAAAAATTCATCATTTAGAATGTGAGATAAAGTGGATATGAAAAAATACTTAAGACATGACAAAAAGATGAAATTGTTCCGATTAAATGGAAATAAATAAAGTGATTATATTATCTAATATTCTATATCTCTATGGTAAAATAATTCCTCAAATAAATTAAGAGGTAGATAAATCTATCTACTTTCAAGTTATTGTTTTATAAACTCATTCACAAGTACAAGTCTTTCAATGGTTAATTTATGGTTTAATAAAAAATTTAGAAATGATAAGTTTCATAGTCTTAGAATAAGAAATAAAGCTATTTTCAAAAGTTAAAGATATAAATATCGATTAAATGGTATTTTTTACACTTATGTATTTTTATATTTTACTCCTTCAAATTAATTATAAAAAAATTAAAACTTTTTTATCAGACGCAAGAAAAATTACAAGGACACAATTTATTTAAGGGGGTAGAATGTAACACCCTGAGATTTTAGAGTGTATATTATTTAAAAAAAAATTGATATAGTATGTTTCATGAAATACTGAAATAAAATTTAATAAAATATATTTTATTTAAGATAAAATATTAACATTCCATATAAACATTAATACATTATGTGGATGATATAATAATCAACTATAAGAAAAATAAAATTTGAAAAAATAAAAAAAATATAAAAATAACATGAGAATATAATATTTATCCTTGTGGTCCACCGCGAAGATAATAAAATTGATAAAAACTACAGATAAATGGCTATTGAGTAGAACTATTATTATCATGATGAGAGAGAATGGTATTTTTAGGTATTTATGTGAGACTATATAGGAAGGTAATATAACCATTAGGTTTATATGGTTATTAGGTTTATATAGTCTTCTGACTCATATATTCATTGGGAATATGTATTAATTGGATCTATATGAACATTTTAATTATATTTTAATTGGGTATAATACCAATAAATTTATTATAAAAAATAATTGATAGGATTAAAATCATTTTTTTAAAAGAAATTTTTTTGAAAGTGTTGTGTATTTTACCATTATAAGTTAATCACTTTAAAAATATTATTATGTAAATATAATATATTTAAACATACTAATTAATATATTAACATTAATCCTATGTTGGTAATAATATAAGGAATGAGTTTAAATTCATTTTATACTTCAAAAATGTATTTTCTTCAAAAATGGTTTTATTGAATTTTATGGGCATATATTATGATTAATTTATATCAATTTTAGATATTTTATTTGATAAAATGGAAATATTTTTTGAAATAATTGTTTAAAATTTATTTAGAGTGATTTTTTTATATTTTTCTAAAAAGATTAATTTTTGAGTGAATAGTGAAAATATCGATTTTTAAAAACCAACATTTCTTTTCTTCAAATTAAGTAACATAAAAGTAAAATTATATTTTGGATTTTATTTTAAATTAAAATAGGATCCAATTTATTAAACATGATCTAGTTAATTATATAAGAATTGGTATTTTATTTGAATTTGGTATATGTTCATTTTAATTATTAAAAACGCATTTTTCTAAAAACAGTTTTCATTACATAATGAAAAATTATATTAAAATTAATTTATTCACCATATAAAAATTTAATATTGAAATATTATTTCATATTTAGAATCATGAGGTTCAAATTTGGTAATATGTTCAAAATGTTTTACTCATAATGAATAGAAACCATGGTAAAAAGTTGACACCATGGTAAAGGGTAAAACGAGTTAATTAAGGTAAAAACTAAGTGATAAGGTCACAAAATATCATATTAATTCTTATCAGATAAGATTAATTTTAACCATATAACATTAAATTGGTTTTAATTTGTTCTATTCTCCCGTGATAATACATTTATAATATTTAAAAGTAAATAAATATTACAAGTGTGTCACTCCCCTCTCTTATAAAAGGAAACCACCTCTCCTATATTACTCACTTATTAAGCCAATTAACTCAACCAATACATACCCAAATACCTTACCAACACTCATAAACACATCATAGATATAGTTAATTCACCAAAATACCATCCTATAAAGATTAAGGTGTAATATAAAGGCGGTTTTCAAAAGAACAGGTATAACTCTTAATTGAGTTTTTTCATGTTTATTTCATCTTCCAAGTCCTTAAAACAATTTATAAACTTACTGATATAATAACAAAAAAATATTAAATATACTGAAATTTTACTATATTTATGTCACAACCCTTTTTCATCTCCTTTTTCATTTTATGTGAAATGAAAACATCACTCATGTGTGCATGTGGACTACCACCACCACAAATCGATGTATTTTGTTTTCCATCATTATTTCAAAATGATGGTAATAAAGATATAATTAAGTAATATATAATATTTTTATTAAATTATTATTATTTATTAAAGTTAATATATCATCTATAATATTACCTTCCTATATTTTGAAAAAAGATAATGTCCCTTGTGTGTATATGTACACTATCCCCTCCGCGAAATGATGTGATTTTTTTCATGTATTCCTTTAATGGATGGTAATAAAAATTTACTTAATATATAACTATTATAATTATATAATTATTAATATTTTTCAAATTATTTAATAATGGCCCCATTTACCATAGTTAAACTATCGAATATGTTTTGGGATTATGAACAGAGCGTCCTCAAAATGTCAAACTTGGACCTAATCGATTTTGTAAATATAAAAGGAATGGTAATAAATGAAATAAAATGAATTATTATAAGGTAATAAACCTAAAAAATGTTATTAAACATTTAAATAATTGTTTTATGTTTATTATATATTATTTAAATAATGTATGTGGCAAGTTGGACTCAAGGAAAGGGATTTCTCTTCTCAATTCCCTTTCTTTGAGACAAATGCCATTTTCACCACATATTTTATTTTTTATGGGGTATAAACTACCATATGTAAGTATTTTATCATTAATTTTTTGAAATTAAATTGTTTTAGAGATTATTTTCAAGATATATCCTTCAATGTTATTTAGATTCAAAAGTTACAAAAGTCATAAGGGACTTTTCTTTAAAACAATGTATTAAATGTTTTAAAACATTTATATTCCACATCCATGTCCTTTGAAACGTTTTAAGAATATTTTTAATTATAATTAAAATAATTTTAAGGGGAATTTTCAATACTTATTGACTTACTAAAAAGTTTTTAAAAAATAAATATTTTAAACATTTTCTATATGATCCACTTTAGACACTTTTTAGAAAAGTGAAAAATAATGTTTTTACGGCATAAATGGATTTTATCATCATAATTTCATTTATTTATTATCAATATTCCACTAAAAAATTTCAAAGTTTTTCAAAGAATATAATTTTCCCATTTTTTATAATTTCTATTTTTTAAAGGTTTTCAAAAGAACGGGATACATCTTCTTAATTTTACAAGATAACTAAAAGTGGTTTTTATTATAGGATGAAATGAAAATTTTAGGGTTTTTATGATGAAAAGTTAATGTTATTAAATTTTTTAATTTTACAACATTACACTTTATTATAATTTATGAAAGTGGGAATGGGTAGTGAACCCAAACCTATAATGAATAGACCCAAGTCAACCCAACCCATCACCTGAGTTGATCTGTCACGTGACCTAAAACATGTTCTCGATCACCACGGGCTCATAAAAAGCACAAATCATAATCAATAGTCTCTTGGGAAAATTTTCATCCATGGTAATCTATCATAACCCATCAATATAGTGGTATTTCCACAATAATATCATTATAGTCATCATAATAAAATATGAAATCAAAATTACTCAATAAAGATGATAAAATACCATAAACTAGATGATACACCATAAAAAATTCTATAAGATAACATATATACATAGAATCTCAAGTAAAAGAATAAAAATCAAAAGAATGGGGGAAATCCCAGAAATACCAATATATAAATCCTAATGAAGTCCTGATATAAAAATGACTTCATATGAGACAACTCTGTGAGACCACATCTCTTTTACAAAACACCCGACGGCAGTAATCAAGAAGATCCACCCAAGTACATGGTGACCTTACCTTTACTTATGTCCTAAAAATGAAACTAAATATTCTCAAAGTCATATGTAGGATATGATGAACATATCCTAGAAGAATACCAACATGAATATATTTAATTCTTTTACCCATACAAACTAATAAACTAGTTTGAAATCACATTTCAAAACTAGACCACTTTTAAAAAAATCACTTTCATAAGTCTTTTAAATACCTTTGGTTTCTTTTTTTATAAAAAAAACAAGTTTTCCAAATCAATTTACAATATGGATCAAATATATAAAAAAAATTATAAATTGAACTACATGCTCAAAATTTCTTATAAGTGATAATAATGTCCATAATAACATCCTCATATAACCATATAAATGTAAATGGGCATAATGAAGTCATCATATCCAACATGGAACAAGTAAAATGAATAATATAATATAGACCAATTTGATATGATTAAATAAACCTAGTGATCTAACCATAAGGTTATAATATGAGAGAGTCTAAATAAAGTATGATATCTAACTAAGAAAAATGGAATCTCTCACATTATTTCCCAGGCCCAACTCCAAGAGATCCCACGGTCACCTAGAAACCAAATGGAAGCTCTCACGCTCTTCCTACCCAAAGGATATCATGGTCCCTTGGAAACCAAAATGTAATCTCTCATATTTTTCTTCTCCAAAGTATCTTACAGTCCCTCAGACAACCCCTCTCTCACACATTGTTTAACCCATGTGCTACTTTATGCCAACATAATCAAAAACAAGTGGCAATCCATGAAAAGACATTTCACAATCCAATTTCATAAACAAACATGCCTAGTTTTACAAAAACTCCTTTTAAAAGGTAAAACCATTTCTAAAATCATTTTATAAATTTGGGTAAAACTATAAATCCACTTTGATCCATTTCTTCTAACACTTGGAATGCATATAAGCCACTCTCATTCAGAAAACCCACTTTAAGTACCCAAATTTCCAAACCAATCCATGAAAAAAATCAATCATGGGATAGTTTCCAATTATAAATAAAATAATTGTAAATTTTATAAACACAAACTAAATATGATTAATAATTTAATGTAAATTCATGGAAAATATCCACAAAAATATGGCACTTACCTTATAATCGGTCTCAACCTCACTGTCTTCAATGAAGACCACTCAGGATAGGTTGGATAAGGCATTACACACTTGAACCATAATAAAATAAACCTAACCCCATATTTAAGCCCTAGTTTGGTGATAACCACCAATAAGGATTCCACACTTCCCTAAAAATGGAAGAAAAGGCTTAAGAAAGGGAAAGGAATAATAAATCAAGAGAAAAGTAGATTAACTTAAGAAAACCAACTTTTTTACAAAGAACAATCCACCACCAAAGAGGTAGGGAAGCTTCAAGGCCAAATAATAGGGGATGTATATGATGGGGGATGAAAATTAGGGTCAAAAGACTTAAAAATTAATAGAGTAAAATGGTAAAAGACCACATTTTAATCAGCTGGACAAGGCCACAAGGTTTTGTCATATGATTAGGAAAACTATGATCCAATCCTACAGTAGATACTATATCTCAAAAATAGGTCACATGATTACCCCATGTGTCATGAATAGTTTGATATACCATGATCAAATTGTACATGAGCCCTTTGTCCCCTCCCCCTCCCAAGGGTAGCTGCATAGTAAGATAAACCGTGTGTGAATCATGCGCCTTGGTATGTCTGCCCCAAAAATGTGGTTTTCAACCCCTAACAATTGTAACCAACAAAAATAAATCAAATAGAAAATAAGACTCAAAATTAGATATACTAGTGACCTAGAGGGTGTAACAAACTCCCCACCATGCCACTTTCTTACTCCAAAAAATTCCTAGGGAAACCTCATAAGAGAACAGTTGAGGACACTACTCCCTAAAAAATATTCTGAATCCTATTTCTCATGGATATCACCACTATAGTACCATATCACATGGACCAACGGGGTCAACATACCCAGGAGAACCTTTTTTTGAAAATCCAAAACTTGAACTAGTTGCTCTATAATAGTGGAATTAGGCTCAATCTTCAAATATTCACACTCTAAGACATGAGATGGGTCTAGATGGTATTTAACTAACTGTGAAATGTGGAATAAAATTTTTATCAAGGTAAACCACATTGGTTACTCCAATTGGTAGGTTACCTTCCTAAGATGTTCCAAAACATGACACAATCTGACATAACAAAGAGCTATATTTTATGATTTCCCAAACAATGGTGTCCCATCCAAATTGATACTCAAAAAACACCTAATCACTAACTTAAAATTATAACTGGTGTTAATTATGGTCAGTATATTAATTTTGGTGACACCGATTTGTCACTAACCTTTTTCTAAATCTGGAAAACATTCTAAGTCATCCCTTGGATGAGACTTGATCCCAATAAGGAATGATCACCCACCTTATCCCAACATAATTGATATTGTCATGGATATCCATATAAAACTTCAAATGAGTATATCCTGATCAAGTCCTAGAAGTTATTATTATATGAAAACTTAACCAACATTAGGTGACTTTCCCATGAACCACTAAAATCAAGAACACTTGTTCACAACATATCCTTAAGATTCTATATGGTTCACTCAAATTGACTATCCTTCTAAGGGTCATACATGATGCTTAGTATTGACTAGGTTCCCAAATCCTCTTATATTCCCTTACAGAATTAGAAAGTGAAATGGGAATCCTAATTTGAAAATATCATTTATGGAACTCCATGGATCCGAATCACCTCGTGAACATAAAGGTATCTAAGGTCCTCCGCTTTTTTGAATCCCTGATGGGAAGAAAATGGGATGATTTCATCAGATGATAAATAATCACCCATATGGAATCTCTCCCACTCATATTACAAGGTAGACCGATAAATAAATACATTGAGATATCTTCCCATATATACACTGGAAGAGGAAGTGGATTCAATAACATGGCTAGTCTCTAATTCTCAGTTTTGATTCCCTAGTAGGTAAAACATCTGAAGATGAAATCTAAAATTTCACATCTCATCTCGGACCACTAATACCGAATTATCAAGGTATAAAACATCTTGTTTATCATGGGTTGCATGGATCAACTTGAATGGTTCACCTCACACATCACCTCCAACATCAATCTCAAAATAATAACTAGACACATCCTAAAGAGTAGAGAACCATCAAGAGATCGATACCAACCACCTGAGGTCTCCCCAATGTTTAATTCATTGTTAATTTTATAGCACTCTATATTGGATACCTACTCACTCTTCACCCGATCAATGAGATAGGGTTTAACCCATACACTTGACAAGAACACCAACTCTTTATCCTCATACACCTCTAGATTCAGGTCATCTTGAAAACTCGTTAGGCCCCATTCACTTTCTAATTATTGAACATCCAACACTAGAATCTTCCAACTCAATGTTTCAGTGACAAAATTACCATTCCTAGGTGTATAAGAAATATCAAAATCAAAAGTATAAAGGTATTATACCTAGTGTATCTATTTGAGGTTTAGGTATCTTTGGTGAAAAATATACTTTAGTCTCCTATGATCTAAGTAAACTATAAAATTTTACCTGAAGCGTTAATGCCACCACATTTTTAGTGAATGCATCATAACTTCTAATTTTAGGTCATGGGTGGGATAATTTTTCTCATTTTTTCATAGTTTTTATGATCTATAGGCCACTATATGGTCATCTTTCATCAACACACAACCCAAACCCACACCAAAAGAATCACAAAACATAACATAAGATCTCCTTAGATCGGGAAGAATAAAAAGTGGTGTATATTTCAGAAATTACTACAAGTTATCAAAATCATATTGGTACTTATCATTCCACTCAAAATTCACCCCTTTCCTCGTCAAGGCCATCAAGGGAGAATCTATCCTGGATAAGTCCCAAAAAAAGTTTCTATGATTCACATATAAGAAAAACAAATATGGATCTCAATCAAATTCTTATACTACTCCCAAGTATGACTACTTGAACCATCTTTGGATCTACTAAAACTCCTGCCTCAAAAATCATGTGGCCTCAAAAATTTACTTAATAAATCAAAAAATGGAACTTGGGAAGCATTTCATATATATATTGATCCCTCAGAACACCCAAAATAAGCTTCATATGGTCATCATAGGCCTCTTTTATCTTAAAATGCACGAAGATTTCATCCATAAATACAGCCATTGAGGAGTATAAAAAGTGATTCAAGATATTGTACATTAGTTCCATAAAAACTACAGGATCATTGGTAAGACCAAAAGGCATAATCAGAGACTCAAAATGAGTATATTGTCATCAAAAGGTGGTCTTTGGAACATAATCTACCCAGACCCTCAACTGGTGGTACCTGGATCTCAGGTCGATCTTTGAAAACCAAAATTTTCTCTTGAGCTGATCATAGAGATCATCAATTCTGGGTAATGGGTATTTACTATTTACGATCACCTGATTAATCTTATGATATTCTATATAAATTCAGAAGATTTAGTCTATCTTATTTTAAAATATAACTGGAAAAGTCCATAGTGACACACTGGGGAAGATAAATCCCTTGACCTCAAGAACATCTATCTTTAATTTCATTGCTTTTAGATCATCTAGAGACATCTGATAATATGAAAAGAAAATTGATATCATCTTGGGGAGTATATCGATAGTAAAATCTGTAGGTTTAGGAACAACCAAATCATGTGATGGGTTTGCAATGCCCCAACCCTGGAATCCTGGATTCGATGAAGTATTACATTACATTGGCATTATTACAATTAATATAATCCCAAAGGACCATTTAGTTTAGAAATATTGGAAATCCATATTGCATACATGATACCCATAATACATTGGGAAATAATAAATAAAAACATGATACAAATAAAAAGAAAATAAACTGTATCTTTGGAATCTTAATCAAAATTCTCTTCTTCATAACCTCAGGAAAGAAACATAATAAAGGTGAGATCAAATGCTCAGTAAGGGTAAGTACAATAGAATCCATAATGAATCAATCTATATAGAAAGGTTAAAAAGTAATCACACATTCCATAAAAAAATACAAGGAATGGTCTATATGTAAATTCAAGAAACTAAATACACATTCCATTAATCAATAAATTTAAAATAAAATAAATCCATATATATGTTGATGAAAAATCTCATGGATAAATATAACTGAGTCTAAATGAGGGAAATGCTTAATTATTGGATGCCATTTTTCCTAGTTACATGGAACCAGTACTATCAAGACCTTTCACAAGATGGTTTAGATATAGAGTAAAAACCCATCTAAGGTGTCTATCCAGTTATTTCATCTCATGAGACTACTGATGCATTGAGGGGATTTCATTCACCGGTCCCCAACTCGTAGGGATTTTCTTAAACGGTCCCCAACCTGTGTCTACAAATCCAAAGCATTCCTCATGTTAAATAATAAAAAAAATATTCCTTACCACATATACATATTTAATAATGAATATGTATTTTTCAATAATACCTTATAGGAGGATAAGTAATAATAAGGGTTGTGTACATTAAATCATTCTTGAGGAAAAATAATATTTAAACAATCCAATGTGTCCCATACCACATTAAAAAATTTAAATCATAATTCCACATGAATTAAATGAAACTTAAAAAATAATTAGATTAAGTTTATTTATGATACAACATGTAAAAGGGTAATATATACACCAAATAAAAGTTAATTTGTGCATAATAAAAATTATGTCTTAATGGAAAGTAAATTAAGACGAAATCCCTTACCTTATCCTTACTTTTTGTTGTGTGGTATTTAGCCTCCTATATAGTGGTTTAAAATATTTCACTAACTAATTCCATAACCATAATCATGTCTATAATATAATATATTAACTTCTTACAATATTTTATTACCCATTTGTTAACCCTGAATGGCACGAAGGCCTTCATTTTTATTAATTTTTGATAACCCCCCTTTCAAGGGATGAGGGGGAACCATTACAAGACCCATAGGCTCATAGATTACATGGCCCATAGGCTTAGGAGATTACATGACCCGAAGGTCTTAGATAATTCAACTAGACTATCTACAAGGAACTGCCCCTCCCCAGCATTTGCAACATGATAGTTGCTCTCCACCTTCGCATGGCCATCTGGCTAGGCTTCTCGTGCAATCACATGCTAGTCCCAATGGCATAGCCATACCCTCTCATTCTGACAAATCCATTTGGCTCTACTCTGGTGAGTGTACCTGCTCTGAATCCTCTTCTAGGGCTACTCCTTTTTTATAGTGTGTCTGGGGAAACTTCATGTGGCCTGAAGGCCTTATAGTTGGATGGAAATCCCTACTGACCCATTTTTTAGCACTTTTTCGTTATATTAACTATTTCAAGGGTTAATTCCCTAGTTTTCTCAGGTGATTTTTGAATTGTTAGTTGATATTCTAATTAAATATATCATGGTTTCATCATCTCTATAATGTAAACCATGACTAAATTATCTTATATATTCAGAAAAAATTTATTTATAATAGTCCATAATATTTGGATATTAGAAATGAAGTTCACCATTCATAGAGACGGTAGGTCGTGCGTACACATGAATGCTACATATGTGTATTATAATTAAATTATAATATATATATATATATATTTACTTATTTATATTAAAACCATCCTTTTTATGTTCCGTGTATGGCATGAAAGAGTCATATTGCTTTGAGGGGGTGGTAATCCACACTTCCTCAAACAAATTTATCATATTTACACAACTTGGAAATCATAAAGGTATGTTCTAAACAAAATTATATAAGAAGAAGACATCATAAATAACATATATATCATATATAAATATATTTTCTATCATAATATCCACTATGAGAGGTGGTAGGGTATTGAACAATCATCGTTTCATGAGGCAGTGGTTCTTCGTACACTGAAACAGTATGTTCGTTATCCATTAGATGGATGTGTGTGTATGTGTAGGTCAAATATTTAGCCTAAAAATCCTATTGTATTTTTTATACTTATTTTTTTATGTAATCATATAACAATAAGATTATAGGGAGTGGAGAATGGAAATGAAATTAAAAATCATGAGAGAAGGTGTTACATCTTAATCGGGTAACTTCTTTTAGTTTGAACCAAAAGACTTAATTGGAAATATTTATGCCAAAATTTAGGATTATAGGTTTATGGGAGGTAGTTTTTGAGACTATTTGGTCAGGTATTGTTAGAACATAGGTGGTTTGAGAGGTGTTAGGAATGAGGAGAGGTGGTGGCCTTTTATAGGGAAGGGGGAGTGGCAATTTTGTAAATACCAAAATGTATTCATTAATGGGTGGTCTACCTTACCTAAATTTCGTAAAAAATGGAAAAATAATGTATTAACATATAATCAGGATCTATACAAACCACATACACACAAAAATATGTGAATTTTAATAATTTGGTTCCTTAACTTCTATGATTCTTCAATTTTATCGTTTTGGTTTTTATTAAAGAATATAAATTTCTAATCTAATTAATTTAACCATTAATAATAAATTAAATGTAGATTTATTAGATCATATAGATCCACTAAATTATAAATATTACATATAATTTATATAATAAAATTCCCATGTGATTTGGAAATTAATTTTAAAACAAGCGCATGTGACGAGCAAAAATGTTTCTTGAACCCGGACTTTGTTAACAATGTTTTTACAGTATATGGGTCAATATGTTAATTATAAAAGATTAATTTTTCCATTAATATAAAATATTTAATATTTATTATAACTTAAAAATAACTTGACATAACATAGGTTTTTTATTAATTTTAAATCATTTAATAAGATTCATTTATTGTAAAATAACAATAATGTCAATTCTGACATTATTTATTTAATGTTAATTTTAAAATATAAATATTTTATTGGATTAAAATATATTAGGGTTACATGTGTTTGAAATTATATATTAATCTAAATAAATAAATAAAGACAATAATTCAATCAATTAACTTCACTTTTAATATTTATAGTATCATTTATTTTAGTTAATTATTAACTAAATAATTATTACATTGGTGTTTCTTAAGAATTTTAAGTTACTAAACCCTATATAAACATTATTTATAAATTAATATGATAAAAATATCCCATATATATTACATAATTATATTAAATAATTATGGTTTGCACATATCTCAAAGAAAAATTAAATGTTAAAGGTAAGGAAAGTTCCCTATTTTTCTCACTTAACCTTTTATATAGGGCACTTCCATTTAATAATATATCAATAACCCATATATTTAGAACCAAGTGGTAAAATGGTAAAATTATTGGCAAAAAATATCTTTTGTAAAAATCACCAGGTCATTTTGTTCCATGATATTAATTTTTAGTCCCTTATTAAGTTTAATCATACCTTAATCACTTTAATTAATTTTAATCACTTTCACTAATAATTTTGTTCAAAAAATTAAGTTGATCTTATTAAACCAAAAATATCATAATAATTACATCCTTTTATGTTTTATTTTCAAAATTCAAATAATATAAGTGGGAAAATTAAGATTAATGCTAATCACATAGATGGGGTGAAATAACGGTTTTTTAAAGTAAAAAAACATTCAAAATTTTGTTAAGTGTTTATATTCAATTTCAAAGTAAAATTGATTATAATTAAATTAATTGTATAAATATATGTATAATTGATCTAATGTGACTCGAAAACAAATCTAAAATATAATTCATCATTAATAATTATTTAAATGAAAATTTTGTTTTAACTAAATTGCAGTAATTTCCACTATTCATCAAAAAAATAAAATTTCTCAGAAAAATCCCAAAACTTCTCCCTCATATAATTTAGAAATTATTAATTCAAAAATGATGTTTATTTTTAAAAATAAAATTCATAAAACTATCAAAATATAGTTTTAAAATAGGTTCTCCATTAAAAGGCAGTAAAACTCAGTCTTATGTGTAATGCAAGTTATTTCAGTGTCATATGCAGCGTAAGTTAAACATTTTGTATAAAGAAGGACAACAAAAAAAGTATATTTATTTTAAAAGGAAAATATTTTAAGGTCTTGGGGTGTCACATTATCCCCACATTAATTAAATTGTGTCCTCATAATTAAAACTTGAACTTAATAATCTATGGATTGAAAATAAGCTATTTTAGAAAGACCCAAAATGTAAAAAGGGTTAATATAACATTTTATTAATACAAGAGAAATAAAAGTACAGTGGTTATGTATCTAGGTTTCATATTATGCAAACATAGTTGGTAAATTGAAATACAGATATGAATGAAAAATCTAACCATCAACTTCTAATGGAGAGTGCTAGAGAACATGTTTAGGATAAAGTTAACAATTAGATGGCCATAAATCTGTGATGATCTAAGAGGCCATTTTATTTATCATAAATGAAGTTATAAGACAAAATTTTTGGTTTAAAGGTCATTTTTTCTTTTATTAAGTAATTCTTTCACTCTATAATAATTTAAGTAAATATACATTTCTATAAACATATTCTTTTCCTTTGATTATGCCCTGAACTATTTCTAATTCATCTCTTAGCACATGATATAGTATATAGTGAATTAATACATTACTATATAAAATATCATCCAATGATAATCTTGAACCATTTTATTAATGGTTAAATGTTACAATATATTATGATCTAATCACTTCTGAATGAAATTCACTGAACTTACAAAGTGAACTTATCATTAGCCATTAATCAATATGAAGCAACTTTTAATTTTTCACATTCCAAAAATGTGAATAACTTCATCATGTATCCTTTTGAAATATGTTAATAAGTTGAATTACCATAAATCCTTGTTGAAAACATGCATTTATCCTTATTCATTAAGTAAGACACATGTTATTTGATATATTCCTTAAATCCAAAAGTGTTCTAAACTCCATCAATGATATCATGGAATACTTTTCCACAATTTATTAATCAGTTCCAATGTAGTTATCACTCATCTAATAATTAATTTCTTTATCATTATCTTAACATTAGGAATATATTAAGGGTTTTCTTTCCCTCAATCATGTGTTTTCCAAAAAATGTAACTTTCTACTGAATAACTTTTCTTGGTACCATTCCACATATGATCTCAAATCCTTAAAGAAAATTTACTATAGTACAATACTCATATATTCCATAATTCTTATAACCAGTACATTATTGAAAAAATATTAAAATGATATAATTATTGAAAAATCATATTAATCATTACTCTTCATCTACATAAGTATCATAACTTTATAACTATCCAATAGAATCATCTGAGGTATCTTCCTTTGACTCTTGAGATATTGATTCTTATAGTGCCTCATCTCTTTATAGTGGAAGCATTGAACATTAGAAACCTTTTTCTTACCCTCAAAATCACAAACTTGGTATCCTTTTTCTTCAAACTTATAACAAACTCTCATTATCTTCAAGCATTTAACAGGTTTATTCTTTCCATAGTTATCACATGTGGGAAAATCCTCCATTCCCTTCTTCCCTTCATCCAACTTTTTCTCTATCATTCTCTTCTCCCCTTAAAATTCATAGGACTTAGATAATTATTTTCTTATCTTGTTAACACATGATATTATTTCCTCATATGATGAGAATATATGGGATACAATTTCCCTCTGAAATTTTGGCTTAATACCATGAAAGATATGATCATTTTCACTCTTTATGGCACATGCATTGGTGGAGTTCTCATTTATTATACTATGATCCATTCCTAAACATTTCCATATACTATATTAGCTTATGAAATTATAAAAATTCTATAATTCTAAACATGGTATATTAAATGACAAAAATTTATGCATTATGAATCCTAGAATCATAAACTTTGGCTACTTTGGGGAAATCATTACTTATAAATCCTTCATAAAGGTAGGTAAAAAATGTGAACTATCCTAAGAATATCCCGTAGGAGTGTCAAACCAGGTGTGTAGTAAGGATTGTTTTCATGTGATAGTTTACCCCAAGTAAATCCTAGAACACCTTGTTAGATTTTTTTACTCAAAGGTACATTTGTGCCAAAACCACGTCCACTTGTAGTATACAAAAAGTTATGTATTACTAGGAATTACCACGTAACATTTACTCTATCAAAATTCAAGGATTTTCTTATACACTTATCCTCAATTTATATCTAAGGGTTTTACTCCCTAATATAGGATTTCTAAATCTATTTTTGAATGTTCTTTATAAACTTCCTCTCATACCAACTGTAACTCCCCGACCCCAAAATCATGGAGCTGTTTCATTATTACATTACATTAGAATTATTATATGGAATATAATATCAAAGGACGATTCAGTTTAGCAGTCTTGGAAATCCATATTACATACATAATACCCATAATACATTGGGAAGTAAGAAATACAATAGTGATACAAATAAAAAAATCATCCTTGAAATCTTAATCAAATTTATCTTCTTCATAACCAGGGGAAAGAAACATAATAAGGGTGTTCTCAAATTTTTAGTAAGGGTAAGTACAATGGAAGCAATAATGAATCAATATATATGGAAAGGTAAATAAATGATCACAATTTCAATAAATACAAATATATAAGGCGCGGTCTATATGGAAATGTAATAAACTGAAGACACATTCCATTAATCAATAAAATGAAAATAAAATAAATCCATAGATATGTCGACACAAAATATCATGGATAAATATAACTGAGTCTAAATGAGGAAAATTCTTAATTATTGGATGCCATGTTTCTAGGTATATGGAACCAATACCGTTAAGACCTTTCATAAGATGGCTTAGATATAGGTTAAAAATTGATCTAATGTGACTATCCAAATATTTCATCTCATGAGACGACTGATGCAACTAGGGGCTTTCATTAACTGGCCCCCAACCTGTAGGGATTTCTTTAAACCATCCCCAACTCGCTCTACCAGTCCAAAGCATTCCTCAAATTGAAAAATAAAATAAATAATATTCATCACCAAATATCCATAATGAATAATGGATATTTATTTATCAATAATACCTTATATAAGGATAAGTAATAACAAGGGTTGTGGACATTAAATCGTTCTTGAGGAAAAATAATATTTAAACATTCCAATATGTCTCATTTCACATTGAAACCTTTAAATCATAATTCCACGTGAATTAAATTATACTTTTAAAATCATGAGTGTAAGTAGACTCATTATAAAACATGTAAAAGGTAAATATATACACCAAATAAAATTTAATTGGTGTATAATAAAAATTATGTCTCAATGGAAAGTAAATTGAGACAAAATCCCTTACCTTATCCTTAATTTTTGTTGTGTGGTATTTATCCTCATATATAGAGGTTTAAAATATGTCACTAACTAATAAAAGAACCATAATCATGTTTATAATATCATATATTAACTTATTCTAATATTGTTTTACCCGTTTGTTAACACTTTTTCATTATATTAACTATTTCGGGTGTTAATTGCCTAGTTTTCTCAAGTACTTTTTGACTTGTTATTTGGTCTTTTTATTAAATATATCATGGTTTCATCATATAAATAATGTAAACCATGAATAAATTGTCTTATATATTCATTAAAAATTTATTTATAATAGCCCATAATATTTGGATATTTTAAATGAAGTGCAACATTCATGGAGATGGTAGGTCGTACGTACGCATGAACACTACTTTAATTCCTTTTTCTATATTAGAAGAATAAAAATTAAATGATAAATATTAATATTATAATTCCATTATAATATCTATGTTATATATGTTATATAGGTTTATTAAAACCATCCTTTTTGTGTTCTATGTATGGCATGAATGAGTCATATCACATTAAGGGGACGGTAGTCCACACTTCCTCAAAATAAATTATCATATTTACACAACTTGTAAAGCATAAAGGTATGTTGTAAATTAAATTAAATAAGAATAATACATTATAAATATTATATATATCATATATAAATATATTTTTTATCATAATTTCCACCATGAGAGGTGGTATGGGAAATTGAATAATCATCGTTTCGTGAGGCAGTGGTTCACCGTACACATAAATAGTATGTTTGTTACCCATTAGATGGATGTGTGTGTAAGTATAGGTCTAATACATAGAATAAAAAAAATCCTAGTATATTTAGGATATTTTTTAATGTAATCATTGAATAAGAAGAGTATAGAGAGTGGAGAATTGAAATAAAACATGAAATCATGAGAGAAGGTGTTACATCTTAATCGGGTAACTTCTTTTGGTTTGAACCAAAATACTTACTTGGAAAGCTTTATGCCAAAATGTAGGATTTTGGGTCTAAGTTATGGATGTTTTGAGACTCTTTGGTTATTTATTAGATGAACTTAGGTAGTCTGAGTTGTTTTGGTAATGGGGAGAGGTGGTGGCCTTTTATAGGGAAGGGTGAGTGGCACTTTTGTAAATACTAAAAGATATTCATTAATGGGTGGTCTACATTACCTAAATTTACTCAAAAATGGAAACATAATGTATTAAATGATAATCATGGTTGATAAAAACCTCATCCACACAAAAATATGTACATTTTAATAATTTGGTTCCTTAACTTCTAAGATTTCCCAATTTTATCATTTTAGTTTTTATTAAAGAATCTAAATTTCTAATCTAATTAATTTAACCATTAAGAATAAATTAAAGTTATATTTATTAAAAAATATATATCCACTGAATTATTAATATTATATCTAATTTATGAAATAAAATTCCCATGTTTTTTGGAAATTAATTTTAAAAGAAGCGCACGTGATGTGCTAAAATGTTGCTTGAACTTGGGTCGTGTTAGCAGCGTTTTTACAGTATATGGGTTAATATGTTAATTATAAAATATTAATTTGTACATTAATAGATTATATTTAATATTTATTAGTACTTATAAATTCCTTGTCATAATATAGGTTTTTTGTTAATTTTAAATTATTTAATAAGATTTATTTATTTTAAAATAATAATAAGGTCAATTTTGATATTATTTATTTAATATTAATTTTAAAATATAAGTATTTTAATGGAATTAAAATATATTAGGTTTATATGTGTGTGAAGTGATATATTCATCTAAAAAAATAAAGATAATAATTCAATCAATTAACTTCACTTTTAATATTTATAGTATCATTTACTTTAGTTAATTATTAACTAAATAATCACTACATTGGTATTTATTAATTATTTTAAGTAACTAAACCATCTATAAAAATTATTGATAAATTAATATGATAAAAATATACCATATATATTATAAAAGGATATGAAAATATTATATTTTTTATATATCTCAAAATTTTATAAATGTTAAACGTAAGGATAATTCCCTTTTTGTCTTTTTCCTCACTTAACATTTTATATAGGACACTTCCATTTAATAATATCCCAATAACCCATATATTTCGAACCAAGTGGGTACATGGTCAAATTATTGCCATACAATGGATTTTGGAAAAGTCTCTAAGTCATTGTTTTCATTAATATTATGGTTTAGTCCCTTATCAAACTTAATCATACCTTAATCACCTTAATTAATTTTAATCACATTCCCTAATCATTTTGGTCAAAAAATTAATTTGATCTTATTAGACCAAAAATATCATACTAATTATACCTATGTATGTTGTATTTTCAAAATTTAAATCACAGAAGTGGTAAAATTAATATTAACACTAATCTCATAGACATGGTGAAATAACTGGGTTTTAAAGTAGAAAAACATTCAAAGGGATGTTAAGTTTTTATATTCAATTTCAAAGTAAAATTTTTTCTAATTAACTTGATTATATAAATAGATATATAATTTATCTAATGTGACTCTAAAATAAATCTAAAATATAATTCATCATTCATAATTATTTAAACAAAAATGATATTTTTAACTAAATTGCAGTAATTTTCACTATTCCTAAAAAAAATTAAGTTTCTTAGAAAAACCCAAAAATTCACCCTAAGATAATTTCTATATTATGAATTCAAACATTATTTTTATTTTTAAAAATAAAATTCATAAAAGTGTCAAGTTTTAGTTTTAAAATAGTTTCGCCATTAAAAGGAAGTAAAACTCAGTTTCCCGTGTAACGCAAGTTAACTCAGTGTTTTATGTAGCATAAGTTTAACATTATGTATAAAGCATGCCAAAAACAAAATTATATTTATTATAAAAGTAAAATATTATAAATTCATGGGGTGTCACAAGTTTCATACACAACTTTTCTTTTTTCCATGATCGATGATCAATCCTATATTTACACAACAATAAATATCATGATCTATGAAATTGAATCAAAGAATATATACAAGGGATAAAATGTTGGAACTAGAGAGAGGATCATCAAATATTATTTACAATCAATTTAACTAATTAAATAATTACCTTATTGGAATTATTTATTTGTTGATGGATCTGAAAATAGATCTTCATTGTACCATTATTGTGTTATAGGAATCAAGGGATAATTACCTCTATCAGTGATTCATACGTTTGTCACAAATTTATGAACATCGTTTTAGGAATCTCTAAGTGCTAGCATGGAAAAACCTATCTCTTGTGTCATACACCTTTATTCACCTTGATAACCACTTCCAAAGAATTCTCCTTTATCTCTCTTTACTTGAGAGTGGGATGTGGAGGAAGATTGCTCTCTGTTCTTTAGATTGTTCTTGGATAAGGGAGATCTCTAAGGCTTGAGATGATTCTCAAAATCTATTGTGCACAACCAAAAAATGAATTGTAACTTAGAGAAAATAATATAATTGGGTTCATATATCACTAGGTTTAGAAATAAATAATTTCACAAGTTCCCTTTAATATTTATTTAATCCTTTCGACACCCCATGTCAAATATTATTATTATTATTATTTCTTGACATGTGCTTAACTTGTGAAGTAAATTAAATATTATTTAATCAATAAATATTCAATATTATTTCTAGCTGGACCATTAAACTTAGTCTTCCATTCCTCCATAATATTTATCTATCCTTGAATAAGAAATATTTATTTATTAAATAAATATCACTACATTATTATCCACTAAATAAATAAATATTATATTCACTAAATATAAAATAAATATTTATTAAATATTCTGCTCACATTAAATTCTCTCAAATAACTAGTGATAGAATATATGAGATCAATAAAACCCGAAGAATCATTAAACCATGTGTAGGAATAATATTTATTCAAAATGTTAAATAATAAATATTATTATTATTATTTAACTGAGATTCTGGATACACTTAGGGTGTGACTCTCTAGGCCTCTTTCTCAGTGGCATCAAGAGAAGCAGTATAAAGTCCAAGGTTAGTGTTTAAAAACATGTCAAGGCACCCATATAGAAAGAAGTTAATGCCTCAATGACATAATAACTCATATGGATGCTTACTATGTAATACAATACCTTTATCATGATATCTCTAATCGGGCAGGTTTCATGTCGGTTCCATCAACCTATGTTCTTGATGTCTCTTTAATTGACTTCCCATATATTGAACTTGCCTATAGAACACTACGGATATGGATTTATTTAGGCTATATCATTTCCATCAAAGGCCCTGATATATCATCTTCCGTTAAAGAATATAATGGATAAATATTTTTTCACATTATTCATTAATGAAATATTACTAGTGATGCACCAAATATATCCTACCTTACTGAGAACATCTATCATCATGGTGTTTATCAATACATCAAATTACGTGACTCATAATACTCATTAATAATAATCTTAAAGTCTAAGGAACTATACACATATTCATAGATAAGAACATCCAATGAAACATGTAAATGTGTATTTCCTACGGGCGGGTCTCATTCTCATAATATCCTAATGGATATTACCAAGGGTGTACACCAAAAGAAGATGTCTCAAAGTCTTATGAGTCTCCACCCCTGATATCCTGTATCATTTTTACCCGTAAATGATATCATCTGGTTATAGAAAATATATTAAAGAATAATGTCACATCACTTCTAGGTTCTCATCATAGTGGGGAACTATTATGACCTTTCAGTGTGACAGATACTCTTAGGATATTATCATATACTATGTTATGCATAAGAACAATCATGATATTATAAAGAGTTTATTAATATTAAAACCTATGAATAAAATTTATCATAAAATATACAAAATTTGGTTCTAGGACACCAACTCTAACAGACTCCCACTTGTTCTAGAGCCAACTACTAAAAACCATCAATCCATTATCTCTCATGTGATAATCATGATTCTACTAAGATAGGCCTTTGGGATAGGGGTTTCCTACGTTCTCTTATATGGGTACTATGATTACTATAACTCATCCCTTTGATAAAAATCCTTCAAGAGGTGATACTTCTAGATTATATGATTTTTTGATTGGTGTGACCATTTCACTTTTTCAAGAGACACCACTATAGTATTATCATAATACAATGTGATGAGGTCTTTATTTATAGGCACCACGTCGATCTCTTGGAAAAAAATATAAATCCAAACATCTTCCTTGGATGCATTAGAATCCCCTATATACTTCAAATCGGTTATAAAATCAGCAACAACTGGATACTTTGAACTCTTCCATCCCACAGCTCCTCTGTTGAGATTTAAAATGTATCATGACTACACTACTAGAAAAGGGGGCATTGGAGCCCCCCAGACTCGGGCGACCGCCATTGGCGGTCGCTATAGGTCAGCATTAGCGACCGCCAATGGCGGTCGCTAAGCTGAATAAAAAATTTCGGGGGGTTTCTGCGCCCCCCCCCCCCCCCCCCGCGCACTCTCCTCTCCCTCGATCCCTCGCCCTAACCCTCCCTCGCCGCCCTCCCTCGCGCCGCCCTCCCCTCCCCCGCCGCCCGGCCTCCCCCGCCGCCCGGCCTCCCCCGCCGCCCGGCCTCCCCCGCCGCCCGGCCTCCCCCGCCGCCCGGCCTCCCCCGCCGCCCGCCCTCCCCCGCCGCCCGCCCTCCCCCGCCGCCCGCCCTCCCCGGCCGCCTGGCCTCCCCCGCCGCCTGCCATCCGCCCTCCGGCCGCCGCCCTCCGCCCTCGGGCCTCCGGCCGCCGCCCTCGGGCCTCCGGCCGCCGCCCTCCGGCCTCTCGGCCCTCCCCCCCACCCCGGACGGCACCCGCACCCCGGACAGCCCCCGGCGCGCACTCCGGACCGCCCCCCGCACCCCGGACGCCTCCCCGCACCGCGGACAGCACCCCCCCCGCGCACTCCGGACCGCCCCCCGCACCCCGGACGCCTCCCCGCACCCCGGACATCACCCCCCCCGCGCACTCCGGACCGCCCCCCGCACCCCGGACGCCTCCCCGCACCCCGGACAGCACCCCCCCGCGCACTCCGGACCGCCCCCCGCACCCCGGACGCCTCCCCGCACCCCGGACAGCCCCCCCCTGCACTCGGACACCCCCCTCCGAACCCGGACAGCCCCCCCGCACCCCGGACAGCCCCCCCCCCCCCCCCCCGCACTCGGACACCCCCCCTCCGAACCCGGACAGCCCCCCCGCACCCCGGACAGGCCCCCCGCACCCCGGACACCCCACCCCGCACCCCCGACAGCCCCCCTGCACCCCAGACAGCCCCCCCTCCCCCGCACCCCGGACACCCCCGCACCCCGAACACCCCCTGCCCGCACCCCTGACAGGCCCCCGACACCCCAGACACCCCTCCCTGCACCTCGGAAGGCCCCCTCCGACCCCGGACACCCCCCCCCCCTCGCTGCGCGTCCCCCGTCCCCTCACCGCCTCCTCTCCTCCAGCTCCCCGCCGCCGCCGCCGCCCGTCCCCTCCCTTGCCGCACCGCCTTTGGCTCCGGCTCCCCTTCGCTGCCTCCTCTCCCTCGCAGCACAGCCTTCGGCTCCCCTCCCTTTCAGGTTTGTAGCTCAATCAGGTAACATGAGCTTTCAGTTACATTATTATTTTATCAATGGTTCATAAAATGGTTAATATTTATTTTGAATATAGTTGATTTGAAAAATGTAAATTTAATAAGTATTGTGTAAATGTTTGTTATACAGATATTATTATGGATAAGAGTTGGATTGATCTTCCAAATCGAACGTCTAGAGAATATTTCAATGGCATTATGCAGTTTATTGAGTTCACGAGAGGATTTGAAAGTGACTATATTAGTTGTCCATGTAGAAAATGTGCTAACAGATATCAATTCACACGAGATACTGTGAGGGAGCACATTTTCTTTAATGGATTTCTGAAAAATTATAAGAGTTGGACTCGTCATGGAGAAGAATATGTTCGTTGTCAAAATACAGATGCAGCTCAGATGGATGTTGATGCAAGGATGACTGATCCAATGCATGAAATGCTTACTGAAATGGTACGTGGGTTTGATCCTGAAGGCATTGACATCCAGAATCTTGAGACCGGTGAGATAAATCTTCGCTCTGGTGCAGATCGTGATTCGAGGAGGTTTTATGAAGTACTTGATGATGCGAAAACAGAATTATATCCTGGATGTACTTCTTACAATAAACTGTCGTTTATCGTGGAGTTGTTGCATTTGAAGACTTTGAATAATTGGTCAGACACATCATTCGACATGCTTTTGGTTTTATTGAAAAAAGTTCTTCCTGACGACGCTAAGATTCCTGAGTCGTATTACTATGCTCGTAAGTTGACAGAGAACTTAGGTTTTACATATGAGACTATAGATGCATGTGCAAACAACTGTATGTTGTTTAGAAATGAAACTGCTCATTTGGATATTTGTACGGTTTGTGGCGCTTCCAGGTGGAAAGAGAACAGGGGAAATAAGACTCATCAAAGTCAGATTGCGATACAGGGGAAACCGATTGCCGTAAAGCAAATGCGTTACTTTCCCCTTAAACCGAGGTTGAAAAGATTTTTTATGTCATCTAAAGTTTCTAATTTAATGAGATGGCATGCAGAAAGAGTTCATGAAAGTGACATGTTAACCCACCCGGCAGACTCTCATGCATGGAAGGATTTTGATAAGAGACATCCCGACTTTGCTAAAGATGTTCGTAATGTCCGATTGGGATTGGCAGCAGATGGTTTCAATCCATTCAAGTCTATGGTTGGTGCAACTCATAGCACATGGCCCGTGGTGTTGGTTCCATATAATCTTCCTCCGTGGCTTTGTATGAAGCAACAATTTATATTACTTTCCACTCTTATTGATGGACCTAAAAGTCCGGGGGATAAGATTGATGTTTACCTTCAGCCATTGATTGATGAGTTGAATGAATTTTGGGGCGATGGTGTGATGACTTATGACTGCGAAACGAATGAAATGTTCAAACTGCATGCAGCTTTATTGTGGACAATCAATGACTTCCCAGCTTATGCAAATTTATCAGGCTGGAGTACGAAAGGGGAATTTGCTTGCCCTTGTTGCAATAAAAGTAAAAAATCTGTATGGCTTAAACATTCCAAAAAATGGGCGTACATGGGTCACAGGCGTTTTCTCCCTCCCCAGCACAGGTTCAGAAAGGACAGAGTGGCATTTGATGGTTCTAGAGAGTTCAGCCCAGCACCAAAGATCATGACAGGAGTCGAAATGTTATCGCAGATTGAGGAAGAAAACATTCGCACGGTATATGAAATTCAGGATTTGGTGGCTCCTCCAGTACGTAATATTCGTGCTGCGGGTAGGCAGCGCAGTCACAATTGGAAAAAGAAAAGTATTTTTTATAGTCTTCCGTATTGGAAAACTAACATGTTGAGGCATAATTTGGATGTCATGCACATTGAAAAAAATGTTTGTGATAACATATTGTGGACCATTTTAGGTGTCAGTGGAAAGTCAAAGGACCATGTTAATGCACGCCGTGATTTGGAAGAAATGGGTTTAAGGAAACAGTTGCATTTACAGTTAGCTGAGGGAAACAAGGCATATATGCCTGCTGCACAGTATTCGATGACTACAGAGGAGAAAAAGACATTTCTTTCCATTTTGAAGATGGTCAAGGTGCCTGATGGTTACTCTTCTAATATTTCAAAGTGTGTGAATCTGACGAGCAAGACATTGCAAGGGTTGAAAAGTCATGACAATCACATATTACTTCAGCAGTTGATTCCAATCGCAATTTGTGATTGTTTATCCCCCAATGTTGTTCAGCCCTTGATTGAGATGAGTAATTTTTTTAGACAGCTTTGTTTAAGAAATCAACGAATGAGTGATTTAAAAAGTTTGCAGGACCGAATTGTACTTACGCTTTGTCACTTTGAGAAACTTTTCCCCCCCTCATTTTTCGATGTTATGGTCCACTTGACAGTGCACCTAACTGATGAAGTAATGGCTGCTGGTCCAGTGCAATTCAGGTGGATGTATCCTATTGAACGGTATTTGAGTACATTGAAAAGATTTGTACGCAACAGAGCTCGTCCAGAGGCATCAATAGCCAATGGTTATTTGATGGATGAGTGTACTACCTTTTGTGCAGAATATCTTACGGATGTTGAAACAAAATTAGATAAGCCCTCTCGGATTCATGATGGTCCAGTTGGAGAAGGAACCACATTTGATATGGACAACATCGAGTGGATACAAGCACATCGATATATCTTGTTCAATACTCCATCAGTTGCACCATTAATGCAGTAAGTATCTTATCAATGTGCTTGTATAACTTTTACATGTTTTCTTTGCATAAGTTGATCTTTTAAACATCGCGTAATCATTTGCAGGAAACACATTAATGAGATAAAAGAAGAGATGCATCGTGCGACTGAGTTGCAAATTCAACAATCTCATTATGCGACATTTCATGATTGGTTCAAGGATTATGTATGTATAAATTGATTTTCATTATGAGTGAAGTATTAAACTAATTCTTTCTGCATATATCAGTATTGATTTTTATAAATTATGTAGGTTCGTAAGCTGAGGGAGTTAGGGGACCCCACGCTACCTGAAGTATTTATCCAACTGGCTGAGGGTCCATCTATAACGGCTCGTCGTTATAAAGCTATTGATGCTAATGGTTTTCGATTTCGCATTAAAGATGTTGACGACAAACGAGCAACACAAAACAGTGGCATCGGTTGTCCCTTTGTCGATTCTGGTTATTACTATGGTCAATTGATAGACATCATTGAAGTTGTATATACACACGGTTTGAAGTACATATTGTTAAAGTGTAATTGGGTTGATCCAGTGCGTGGATGTAAAGTCGATCAATATCAGTTTTCATTGGTGAATTTTAACTATATGTTATACAGAAATAATGAACGAGTTGAGAATGAACCTTTCATTTTGACATCACAAGCGGAACAAGTATTCTTCGTTACTTTGCCTTCGGATCCAAGTTGGCAAGTTGTTGTCAAAATGTCTCGGCGAGGAGTGTTTTTATTTGAAGAAGATGAACCCGAGACTGTTCCGTTTGTTTACCAACAACTTGATCAACATACCGTAGTTCAACGTGAAGAAGATATTTATTGGGTCAGAGCGGCTGTTGAAGGAGAAACGGTCGATTTGCATGCTTAATGAAAGGTATAATTGTTTTCCCGCTATTCAGTAGAATGTCCTAGGATATCATAAATTATCTAATCATTTTATAAATCCTTATAAGTTTTAATCCTCACTTTTGTAAGTTAATTCAGTCATAAATATTTAGGTTGATTAACTTTCTGATTTTTTAAAATTCATTCACAACTAATTATTCAATCCATTTTTTGTTTGATTAACAGTTGTACAAGTTTGATTTATTAAGAACAATCCAATTTATCTTTTAAACACTTTGGACTCATTACTGATATTTTGTATGACTGCAGACATGTCAGGGGAAGAGGCAGAAAATCCACATCATCCATCTGAGGCATCTACGTCTCAGGGTCGAGGTATGTTTGAATGTCATTGTCTATATTTTTTATGTAATTGACATATATATATATATATATAACATTTGTCAATTTATATATAAAATTGTTTTCAACAGGATCAGACTCGGCTGCTTCTTCCTCTCGCAGGAGAGGCCCTGGTCGTGGCATATTATCATGGAATTCCGACACGACGACAGATGTTTCATTTGATGAGGTATTTCATCCCGTGGGACCGAATGCCCCGGCATTTATTCGTCAGCTGGGTCATATCATACGTGACCCACATCGATTTCCATTGACCACGCGTGATTGGGCTTCTATCCCTCAGGACACATTAGATCGTCTATGGAGGGAGGTTCAGGTAAGAAAATAATTTTACTTTATTTTCTATTTATAAATAATACTAATATGTTTGATTATTTTCATTATAGCAAAATTTGAAAGTATGCCCTGAAGAGTTTCGGCCGGTGTGTATGAGCAAATGCCGTAAGCTGTGGAAAGATTATAAAGGCAAAGTGAAGAGGGACCACTGGATACCAAATGTGGTTGCCCTTGACATTTTGGAAAAGGTCCCGAGAGGTGTCCTCCCAGCTCAGTGGCGTGACTTGGTTGCATATTGGTCTACTGAGGGTGTTGCGGTTAGTATATTAATTATTTTTCTGTATATATATTTTCAAGAATATGTGATTTGTTTGAAATTTGAATGAATTGAATGTAGGAGGTGTCAACACGCCATTCGGAGAATCGAGCGTTGCAGGGACCAGCTCACAGGCTCGGGACTCGTCACGTGTCTCAGATCCGACATGAGGTATATATTATTCATTTTTTAATTTATTAATTAATATGGTTTTGTGTTTATATTCTTTTAATATACAGTTGCGAGGGCAAGGTGCAGCAACTGATAAAATGTCGGTGTGGATAAGGACTCGTGATCGCAATGATCCAGAGGTTGCAGCATTGATAGTAAGTGTCTGTACTTACCAATAATTACATAAATCTATATATTAACATATATATATTTAAATATTTCACAGGATCAATTTGAAGCTGAGTTAGAACAGCTGCCAGAGGACCAGCGACAGCTTCCCATGCGACGGGATGAGATCTTTCATCGCATTATTGGTCGGGACGGGCATGGCTATAGTTTGACCTATGGAGCAGGGATTCCTCGTTCTGTAGTGTCACGCGCTGCGGTTGTCGGTCCTGCTGTTGCTCATATGACACAGCAGATGTCAGATTTTGAGGCACGGCTGCGCGCTTCCGAGGAGACAAATGCGCAATTGACAGCTGAGGTTAGAGCACTGCGGGAATATGTGCGTCGAGCTGATGGTACAGGGGATCATACGACGCAGGTATATACTGTATTTATTTATTTAATTTAAATTATTTTTGTTATTAAAATATTTATAATGTTTATTTGTTGTAGGCACCTGGCCCACCAGAAGGAGGTAGCAGTGATGGCAACACGTGACGCACCATATATTCACGAGATATGTTTTTTGTTTTTACTGGTAGGGTTGACATTGATGTACTGTATTTATTCATTTAAGTAATGCATTATTACCATCCATGGTGGTATTTTAAATATTTTATAGATTATGTATTATTAATATATTTTTTATAAATTTCTGTATGGTATCGATAAAAGAAATATGTATTAATTAGATATTATCACTTTTATTTTTCACTTTTGTAATCAATGGGATGGCCTTTGCACCCCCGGAGAACCCCCCGCACCCCCGTACACCCCCCCGCCACCCCCGTACAGCCCCCCGCCACCCCCGTACAGCCCCCCGCCACCCCCGTACAGCCCCCCGCCACCCCCGTACAGCCCCCCGCCACCCCCGTACAGCCCCCCGCCACCCCCGTACAGCCCCCCGCACCCCCGTACAGCCCCCCGCACCCCCGTACAGCCCCCCGCCACCCCCGTACAGCCCCCCGCCACCCCCGTACAGCCCCCCGCCACCCCCGTACAGCCCCCCGCCACCCCCGTACAGCCCCCCGCCACCCCCGTACAGCCCCCCGCCACCCCCGTACAGCCCCCAGCCACCCCCGTACAGCCCCCCGCACCCCCGTACAGCCCCCCGCCACCCCCGTACAGCCCCCCGCCACCCCCGTACAGCCCCCCGCCACCCCCGTACAGCCCCCCCGCACCCCCGTACAGCCCCCCGCACCCCCGTACAGCCCCCCGCCACCCCCGTACAGCCCCCCGCCACCCCCGTACAGCCCCCCGCCACCCCCGTACAGCCCCCCGCCACCCCCGTACAGCCCCCCGCCACCCCCCGTACAGCCCCCCGCACCCCCGTACAGCCCCCCGCACCCCCGTACAGCCCCCCGCCACCCCCGTACAGCCCCCCGCCACCCCCGTACAGCCCCCCGCCACCCCCGTACAGCCCCCCGCACCCCCGTACAGCCCCCCGCCACCCCCGTACAGCCCCCCGCACCCCCGTACAGCCCCCCGCACCCCCGTACAGCCCCCCGCCACCCCCGTACAGCCCCCCGCCACCCCCGTACAGCCCCCCGCCACCCCCGTACAGCCCCCCGCACCCCCGTACAGCCCCCCGCCACCCCCGTACAGCCCCCCGCCACCCCCGTACAGCCCCCCGCACCCCCGCACCCCCGTACAGCCCCCCGCCACCCCCGTACAGCCCCCCGCCACCCCCGTACAGCCCCCCGCCACCCCCGTACAGCCCCCCGCCACCCCCGTACAGCCCCCCGCCACCCCCGTACAGCCCCCCCGCCACCCCCGTACAGCCCCCCGCCACCCCCGTACAGACGGCACCTCATTCGGAGGTGCCGTGTGACCGCGGCGGCCGGAAACGCGTTTCCGGCGCCTTTAAACACCAAAACGGCGTGCGGCGGTCCGATTCGGAGCAAACGTGCTCCGAACGACCTGAAACCGCACGGGGAACATCCGGGGCGTGAATTGTGAAATGGTCGGCCAGACGGCACCTCATTCGGAGGTGCCGTGTGACCGTGGCGGCCAGAAACGCGTTTCCGGCGCCATTAAACACCAAAACGGCGTGCGGCGGTCCGATTCGGAGCAAACGTGTTCCGAACGACCTGAAACCGCACGGGAACGATAGAAATATTATTCCTGAGATGCAGGAGGAGGCCGCACGTCCATCGGACGTGCGGTTCGCGCGGCACGTCCGATTGTGCCGTTTTCAGCAGCGCGGCGCGCGCTGAAATGGCGCGTTGGGGGGTCAAAACCACCCGAACGACCTCCGAATGCCACGAAACCGTACGACAACATCCGGGGCGTGAATTGTGAAATGGTCGGCCAGACGGCACCTCATTCGGAGGTGCCGTGTGACCGCGGCAGCCGGAAACGCGTTTCCGGCGCCATTAAACACCAAAACGGCGTGCGGCGGTCCCGTTCGGAGCAAACGTGCTCCGAACGACCTGAAACCGCACGGGAACGATAGAAATATTATTCCTGAGATGCAGGAGGAGGCCGCACGTCCATCGGACGTGCGGTTCGCGCGGCACGTCCGATTGTGCCGTTTTCAGCAGCGCGGCGCGCGCTGAAATGGCGCGTTGGGGGGGTCAAAACCACCCGAACGACCTCCGAATGCCACGAAACCGTACGACAACATCCGGTGCGTGAATTTTGAAATGGTCGGCCAGACGGCACCTCATTCGGAGGTGCCGTGTGACCGTGGCGGCCGGAAACGCGTTTCCGGCGCCATTAAACACCAAAACGGCGTTCGGCGGTCCGATTCGGAGCAAACGTGTTCCGAACGACCTGAAACCGCACGGGAACGATAGAAATATTATTCCTGAGATGCAGGAGGAGGCCGCACGTCCATCGGACGTGCGGTTCGCGCGGCACGTCCGATTGTGCCGTTTTCAGCAGCGCGGCGCGCGCTGAAATGGCGCGTTGGGGGGTCAAAACCACCCGACGACCTCCGAATGCCACGAAACCGTACGACAACATCCGGGGCGTGAATTGTGAAATGGTCGGCCAGACGGCACCTCATTCGGAGGTGCCGTGTGACCGCGGCGGCCGGAAACGCGTTTCCGGCGCCATTAAACACCAAAACGGCGTGCGGCGGTCCGATTCGGAGCAAACGTGCTCCGAACGACCTGAAACCGCACGGGAACGATAGAAATTTTATTCCTGAAATGCAGGAGGAGGCCGCACGTCCATCGGACGTGCGGTTCGCGCGGCACGTCCGATTGTGCCGTTTTCAGCAGCGCGGCGCGCGCTGAAATGGCGCGTTGGGGGGTCAAAACCACCCGAACGACCTCCGAATGCCACGAAACCGTACGACAACATCCGGTGCGTGAATTGTGAAATGGTCGGCCAGACGGCACCTCATTCGGAGGTGCCGTGTGACCGCGGCGGCCGGAAACGCGTTTCCGGCGCCATTAAACACCAAAACGGCGTGCGGCGGTCCCGTTCGGAGCAAACGTGCTCCGAACGACCTGAAACCGCACGGGAACGATAGAAATATTATTCCTGAGATGCAGGAGGAGGCCGCACGTCCATCGGACGTTTGGTTCGCGCGGCACGTCCGATTGTGCCGTTTTCAGCAGCGCGGCGCGCGCTGAAATGGCGCGTTGGGGGGTCAAAACCACCCGAACGACCTCCGAATGCCACGAAACCGTACGACAACATCCGGGGCGTGAATTGTGAAATGGTCGGCCAGACGGAACCTCATTCGGAGGTGCCGTGTGACCGCGGCGGCCGGAAACGCGTTTCCGGCGCCATTAAACACCAAAACGGCGTGCGGCGGTCCGATTCGGAGCAAACGTGCTCCGAACGACCTGAAACCGCACGGGAACGATAGAAATATTATTCCTGAGATGCAGGAGGAGGCCGCACGTCCATCGGACGTGCGGTTCGCGCGGCACGTCCGATTGTGCCGTTTTCAGCAGCGCGGCGCGCGCTGAAATGGCGCGTTGGGGGGTCAAAACCACCCGAACGACCTCCGAATGCCACGAAACCGTACGACAACATCCGGTGCGTGAATTGTGAAATGGTCGGCCAGACGGCACCTCATTCGGAGGTGCCGTGTGACCGTGGCGGCCGGAAACGCGTTTCCGGCGCCATTAAACACCAAAACGGCGTTCGGCGGTCCGATTCGGAGCAAACGTGTTCCGAACGACCTGAAACCGCACGGGAACGATAGAAATATTATTCCTGAGATGCAGGAGGAGGCCGCACGTCCATCGGACGTGCGGTTCGCGCGGCACGTCCGATTGTGCCGTTTTCAGCAGCGCGGCGCGCGCTGAAATGGCGCGTTGGGGGGTCAAAACCACCCGAACGACCTCCGAATGCCACGAAACCGTACGACAACATCCGGGGCGTGAATTGTGAAATGGTCGGCCAGACGGCACCTCATTCGGAGGTGCCGTGTGACCGCGGCGGCCGGAAACGCGTTTCCGGCGCCATTAAACACCAAAACGGCGTGCGGCGGTCCGATTCGGAGCAAACGTGCTCCGAACGACCTGAAACCGCACGGGAACGATAGAAATATTATTCCTGAGATGCAGGAGGAGGCCGCACGTCCATCGGACGTGCGGTTCGCGCGGCACGTCCGATTGTGCCGTTTTCAGCAGCGCGGCGCGCGCTGAAATGGCGCGTTGGGGGGTCAAAACCACCCGAACGACCTCCGAATGCCACGAAACCGTACGACAACATCCGGTGCGTGAATTGTGAAATGGTCGGCCAGACGGCACCTCATTCGGAGGTGCCGTGTGACCGCGGCGGCCGGAAACGCGTTTCCGGCGCCATTAAACACCAAAACGGCGTGCGGCGGTCCCGTTCGGAGCAAACGTGCTCCGAACGACCTGAAACCGCACGGGAACGATAGAAATATTATTCCTGAGATGCAGGAGGAGGCCGCACGTCCATCGGACGTGCGGTTCGCGCGGCACGTCCGATTGTGCCGTTTTCAGCAGCGCGGCGCGCGCTGAAATGGCGCGTTGGGGGGTCAAAACCACCCGAACGACCTCCGAACGACCTGAAACCGCACGACAACATCCGGTGCGTGAATTGTGAAATGGTCGGCCAGACGGCACCTCATTCGGAGGTGCCGTGTGACCGCGGCGGCCGGAAACGCGTTTCCGGCGCCATTAAACACCAAAACGGCGTGCGGCGGTCCGATTCGGAGCAAACGTGCTCCGAACGACCTGAAACCGCACGGGAACGATAGAAATATTATTCCTGAGATGCAGGAGGAGGCCGCACGTCCATCGGACGTGCGGTTCGCGCGGCACGTCCGATTGTGCCGTTTTCAGCAGCGCGGCGCGCGCTGAAATGGCGCGTTGGGGGGTCAAAACCACCCGAACGACCTCCGAATGCCACGAAACCGTACGACAACATCCGGTGCGTAAATTGTGAAATGGTCGGCCAGACGGCACCTCATTCGGAGGTGCCGTGTGACCGCGGCGGCCGGAAACGCGTTTCCGGCGCCATTAAACACCAAAACGGCGTGCGGCGGTCCGATTCGGAGCAAACGTGCTCCGAACGACCTGAAACCGCACGGGAACGATAGAAATATTATTCCTGAGATGCAGGAGGAGGTCGCACGTCCATCGGACGTGCGGTTCACGCGGCACGTCCGATTGTGCCGTTTTCAGCAGCGCGGCGCGCGCTGAAATGGGGCGTTGGGGGGTCAAAACCACCCGAACGACCTCCGAATGCCACGAAACCGTACGACAACATCCGGGGCGTGAATTGTGAAATGGTCGGCCAGACGGCACCTCATTCGGAGGTGCCGTGTGACCGCGGCGGCCGGAAACGCGTTTCCGGCGCCATTAAACACCAAAACGGCGTGCGGCGGTCCGATTCGGAGCAAACGTGCTCCGAACGACCTGAAACCGCACGGGAACGATAGAAATATTATTCCTGAGATGCAGGAGGAGGCCGCACGTCCATCGGACGTGCGGTTCGCGCGGCACGTCCGATTGTGCCGTTTTCAGCAGCGCGGCGCGCGCTGAAATGGCACGTTGGGGGGTCAAAACCACCCGAACGACCTCCGAATGCCACGAAACCGTACGACAACATCCGGGGCGTGAATTGTGAAATGGTCGGCCAGACGGCACCTCATTCGGAGGTGCCGTGTGACCGTGTCGGCCGGAAACGCGTTTCCGGCGCCATTAAACACCAAAACGGCGTGCGGCGGTCCGATTCGGAGCAAACGTGTTCCGAACGACCTGAAACCGCACGGGAACGATAGAAATATTATTCCTGAGATGCAGGAGGAGGCCGCACGTCCATCGGACGTGCGGTTCGCGCGGCACGTCCGATTGTGCCGTTTTCAGCAGCGCGGCGCGCGCTGAAATGGCGCGTTGGGGGGTCAAAACCACCCGAACGACCTCCGAAGGCCACAAAACCGTACGACAACATCCGGGGCGTGAATTGTGAAATGGTCGGCCAGACGGCACCTCATTCGGAGGTGCCGTGTGACCGCGGCGGCCGGAAACGCGTTTCCGGCGCCATTAAACACCAAAACGGCGTGCGGCGGTCCGATTCGGAGCAAACGTGCTCCGAACGACCTGAAACCGCACGGGAACGATAGAAATATTATTCCTGAGATGCAGGAGGAGGCCGCACGTCCATCGGACGTGCGGTTCGCGCGGCACGTCCGATTGTGCCGTTTTCAGCAGCGCGGCGCGCGCTGAAATGGCGCGTTGGGGGGTCAAAACCACCCGAACGACCTCCGAATGCCACGAAACCGTACGACAACATCCGGTGCGTGAATTGTGAAATGGTCGGCCAGACGGCACCTCATTCGGAGGTGCCGTGTGACCGCGGCGGCCGGAAACGCGTTTCCGGCGCCATTAAACACCAAAACGGCGTGCGGCGGTCCCGTTCGGAGCAAACGTGCTCCGAACGACCTGAAACCGCACGGGAACGATAGAAATATTATTCCTGAGATGCAGGAGGAGGCCGCACGTCCATCGGACGTGCGGTTCGCGCGGCACGTCCGATTGTGCCGTTTTCAGCAGCGCGGCGCGCGCTGAAATGGCGCGTTGGGGGGTCAAAACCACCCGAACGACCTCCGAATGACCTGAAACCGCACGACAACATTCGGTGCGTGAATTGTGAAATGGTCGGCCAGACGGCACCTCATTCGGAGGTGCCGTGTGACCGCGGCGGCCGGAAACGCGTTTCCGGCGCCATTAAACACCAAAACGGCGTGCGGCGGTCCGATTCGGAGCAAACGTGCTCCGAACGACCTGAAACCGCACGGGAACGATAGAAATATTATTCCTGAGATGCAGGAGGAGGCCGCACGTCCATCGGACGTGCGGTTCGCGCGGCACGTCCGATTGTGCCGTTTTCAGCAGCGCGGCGCGCGCTGAAATGGCGCGTTGGGGGGTCAAAACCACCCGAACGACCTCCGAATGCCACGAAACCGTACGACAACATCCGGTGCGTGAATTGTGAAATGGTCGGCCAGACGGCACCTCATTCGGAGGTGCCGTGTGACCGCGGCGGCCGGAAACGCGTTTCCGGCGCCATTAAACACCAAAACGGCGTGCGGCGGTCCGATTCGGAGCAAACGTGCTCCGAACGACCTGAAACCGCACGGGAACGATAGAAATATTATTCCTGAGATGCAGGAGGAGGCCGCACGTCCATCGGACGTGCGGTTCACGCGGCACGTCCGATTGTGCCGTTTTCAGCAGCGCGGCGCGCGCTGAAATGGGGCGTTGGGGGGTCAAAACCACCCGAACGACCTCCGAATGCCACGAAACCGTACGACAACATCCGGGGCGTGAATTGTGAAATGGTCGGCCAGACGGCACCTCATTCGGAGGTGCCGTGTGACCGCGGCGGCCGGAAACGCGTTTCCGGCGCCATTAAACACCAAAACGGCGTGCGGCGGTCCGATTCGGAGCAAACGTGCTCCGAACGACCTGAAACCGCACGGGAACGATAGAAATATTATTCCTGAGATGCAGGAGGAGGCCGCACGTCCATCGGACGTGCGGTTCGCGCGGCACGTCCGATTGTGCCGTTTTCAGCAGCGCGGCGCGCGCTGAAATGGCACGTTGGGGGGTCAAAACCACCCGAACGACCTCCGAATGCCACGAAACCGTACGACAACATCCGGGGCGTGAATTGTGAAATGGTCGGCCAGACGGCACCTCATTCGGAGGTGCCGTGTGACCGTGTCGGCCGGAAACGCGTTTCCGGCGCCATTAAACACCAAAACGGCGTGCGGCGGTCCGATTCGGAGCAAACGTGTTCCGAACGACCTGAAACCGCACGGGAACGATAGAAATATTATTCCTGAGATGCAGGAGGAGGCCGCACGTCCATCGGACGTGCGGTTCGCGCGGCACGTCCGATTGTGCCGTTTTCAGCAGCGCGGCGCCCGCTGAAATGGCGCGTTGGGGGGTCAAAACCACCCGAACGACCTCCGAAGGCCACGAAACCGTACGACAACATCCGGGGCGTGAATTGTGAAATGGTCGGCCAGACGGCACCTCATTCGGAGGTGCCGTGTGACCGCGGCGGCCGGAAACGCGTTTCCGGCGCCATTAAACACCAAAACGGCGTGCGGCGGTCCGATTCGGAGCAAACGTGCTCCGAACGACCTGAAACCGCACGGGAACGATAGAAATATTATTCCTGAGATGCAGGAGGAGGCCGCACGTCCATCGGACGTGCGGTTCGCGCGGCACGTCCGATTGTGCCGTATTCAGCAGCGCGGCGCGCGCTGAAAGGGCGCGTTGGGGGGTCAAAACCACCCGAACGACCTCCGAATGCCACGAAACCGGACGACAACATCCGGGGCGTGAATTGTGAAATGGTCGGCCAGACGGCACCTCATTCGGAGGTGCCGTGTGACCGCGGCGGCCGGAAACAAAACGGCGTGCGGCGGTCCGATTCGGAGCAAACGTGCTCCGAACGACCTGAAATATATTATATATATATAATATTTAAAATATATTATATAGAGAATATTTAAATTATTATAACACAATGATTTGATATTATATATGTATTAAATATGTATTAAAACATTTCAAATATATAATATATATATATATATATATATATATATTTAAAATATTGTATTTAATAGTATATATATGAATATTTTTACATAAATATATATATATATTTATATTGAATTCAATAAAAATTTTTTAAAAAAATTTTTTTTTTTTGAATAGCGACCGCCATAGGCGGTCGCTATAGGGTGCCATGCCGGCCCACTATAGCGACCGCCATTGGCGGTCGCTATAGGGTGCCCGGCAGGGGGCCTTCAGCGACCGCCAAGCGGTCGCTGAAGGCCGAACTGACGGCCTTCTATAGCGACCGCCATTGGCGGTCGCTAAAGCCCTCTAGCGACGGGGCAACAGCGACCGCCAATGGCGGTCGCTGCGCGGCCGCTAAAGACCTTTAGCGACCGCCAATGGCGGTCGCTAATTGTCTTATTTTTAGTAGTGCTACAACTTCATATCATTTTGATTAGTCTGAAACTACCATTAGTATAACCCCTGATGACTATCTCTACATCTCCTCCATACACCAGGAATATATCCTTAGTTATTCTCATATACTTAAGGATATACTTAAAAGAATAACAATGATGTTCTCCTAGATCTTCTTGATATCTTCCGACCATGATCAATGCATAAGAAACATAAATTTTTGTATATAACATGGAATACATGATTGTTCATATCACTGAATCATATGGGATCTTACTCACTCTCTATTTATCGTGTTGTGTATGAGGACACATTTTCTTAGAAAGATGTAAACCATGTGACACTAGAACCAATCCCCTCTTGGTTTTTTCTATACTAAATCTCTTTAGTATCAAGTCAATGTATGTACTTTGACTTAGTCTAAGTAGCCTCTTAGATCTATCATGAATGATTTGGTCCCTATAATATAGGTTTCTTCACCTAAGTCCTTCATAGAGAATCACTTGTTTAACCAGTCCTTACCAAAATATAAGATTGGTATGAATTTTCAAATAATTAATATTTCATCAATATATAATACTAGTACAATGATTGTATTCCCACAACCTCTTATAAACACATGGATCACATTAGTTATTAATGAAACCAAATTATTTTTTGGATTCATTAAATTTAATATTCCATAACTTTGATTATTTCTTCAATGCATAAATGGATCTATGCAACTTGAAAATCCTTTTGGTAGCACCTAGAGTCAAAAACCATTTTGGTTGTTTCATATAGACATATTCTTAAAGGTTTTCATTAAGTATTATAGTTTTGACATCCATCTATAAAATCTCATAGTCATGGTAAGCTGCTATAGCAAGTAGAACTTTGATGTATTTAAAAATTAAAACTTGTGAAAATGATTCATCATAGTCAATTCCTTGATTCTATTTAAACCCTTTATCTACTCTCCATTCTTTATAGGTATTTAATTTACCTTTCATGCCTAGTTTTCTCTTGAATACCCATTTTCATCCAATGTAATTTACATCAACTAGCACATCTACTAGAACCCAAACTTGGTTCTAATACATGGAATCCATTTTTGAATTCATAGATTCTTTATATTTTGAAGATTCTGAGATTTTTATTGCCAACTTGTAGGAGAGAGGTTCATCATTTTCATATAATAATGAGTCACCATATTCAATTACTATAAAACCATATCTCTTTAGTTCTTTAGACTCTCTTACACTCCTACACAGTACTTGTGTTTCAAAAACTACTTCTTCCAAGGGGACTTGTAGAATTTGTTCATGTACCAACTCCTTTGTATCATCCACATCAACTTCATCAAAGTCAATCTTTCTCTTAATATCATTTTTTGGGATGTTCTCCCTCTCAAGAAATATGGATTGTATGGAAACAGTCACTTTTTTATATGAGGATTTGTATAGGCAGTATCCCTTTGTTTTTTTAGGATACCATACAAATAAAAAATTTATACCCCAGGGTGCTAGTTTGTTTCCTGAGAAGGCCTTAATAAATTCCTCACAACCCCATACACATGTCTATAAAAAATGAGATTCTTTCCCCTCTATATCTTAAAGGGAATTCCATTTTCTGCTTTATTTGGTACTCAGTTAAATGTGTATGTCTTAGTTTGTAATACATATTCCCAAAATGATAATGGGATATCTGCAAGATGCATTACCGAACTTACCATGTCTAATAAGGTTAAATTCCTAATTTCACTAACACCAATCCACTGTGGTGTGTAAGGTGGATTAAGTTGAAATATAACCCTAAACTCCCATAGAAATTCGATAAACTCTTTATTAAGATATTCACCACCTAAATCCAATTAAATATTCTTTATATTCTTATCAAGTTGATTCTCTAATTCATTATTGAATTCCTTGAATTTATCAAATGAATCAAACTTATAACTCATCAAGTAAAAAATAGCCATATCTACTCAAGTCATCAGTAAAAGTTATGAAGTAATAATATCCACCTCTAGCTTCTACTAGAAATGGTCCACACACATTAGTATGTACCAATCCTATAAGCTTTATAGACCACTCACCCTATCCACCAAATGGTGGTTTATTCATTTTTCCTTGTACACAAGTATAACATATTTCAAGTGGTTTTAGCTCAAAAGAGTCTATTAATTTCAAATACTTGGTTTTCTTAATTTAATACATAAAAACACTATTTAAATGTGTAATACCATAACAAATTTTGTCTTTGTAAAAGAAACAACTTTTATTTACAAACATGAAAATAATCTCATTTGTATCTAGGAATGATAAATAAATTATGTTCTTGGTAAACATAGGTACATAATAACAATATTTTAAAAGAAATATCATTCATGTTTTCAAAGAAAGGGGTAGTCCCAAATCGCTAGAGCAGCTAGCCTCACAACATTAGCAGTTCTCAAATCCACTTATCCTCTAGAAATCTTTCAGAATCTAATTGGTTCCCACATTCGGATATAGATGTGATAACTATAAGTTGTATCTAATACCCAATGTTTAAATATTGAAAGACTACACTCAATAATGAAAGAAACCTTGAGATTCCCCTTTCTTCTAGGTGTAGTTACCCTTCCAGTGGCCTGGCTTGACACATGAAAAACATACCACCTCTTTTTCCTTTACCTACCTATGGTCTTCCTTTTTTTAGGAAGGACGGTTCTTGGGAGCTTCAGAATTATTAGGATTATTTGGCCCTTTTTCCTTTTCTTCCTTTTATTATTCACTATAAGAATCATTAGTTTATCACACCCCATGTCCTTATCCACTTGGAGAATCAATGTATGAATTTTTGAAAGTCTCTCCTCATTATTTCTCATATTTAAATTAACACTAAAGCTAGAGAATTTCTTGGGAGGAGATAAAAGTTTTCTATTTGTATGAAAATAATTTAGGAATTTAATACCAAAGATGTTTAAGTGTTAAATGTATCTAATAATATTGACTATATGAGGCCTAGCAAGTGTAGACTCTCCAAATTTGTAAACAAAAAATTAGTGATCTTGTACCTCTCTTGTCTTTCCTTCTCTTGATAAATATCCCAAAGGTGAGATATCATTCTATATGCATCCATGTCATCATATTTCTTCAAAATCTTATTATACATGGATTATAGCATGAAACAGTGAATATCTATGGAATCATTCAACATTTTCTCATAGAGTGATAACTCTTCATCAATTGTCTCACTATTAGGAACATCAGGAATAATTTCTTCTAGCACATATAATTTTCTTTTGTGGCAAAGGATAATGTGTAAGTGCCTTTTCCACTCATTGATATTTTTTCTAATGAGAAGGTTATACTTATCAAGTATGGATTGAAATGATATTTTTGAATTCATTCTGATTTTTTTTCTATAAAATAAGATGAGTATAATTTTAGAACTTTATCGGATAAAATTTAAAAAAATAAATAAATACTATATTTATTAATCACCTACTATTTTATTGAAACATAATATCCCTCACCATTGGATTTAGAATATCATTTTGGTTATACATTCTAATGGTAAGGATCCATATTCCCCTTTTAATTACCCAAACTTTTAGTAGTCAAGAAACCTAAATTTTTTTAGGAAGTTATCCCAAATGTCGACTTCAATTACTCACAATTCCTTGATCTCTTGAGTGGACTCCCCAATCCTGAAATCCTTAAATTGGATTTATTCGACCCTTTCCTCTCAGTTACACCAAGTCCTGCTTTGAAATTCAACCATTTATGTAAACTAAGTTAATTCAACCCAAAAAATCAAGTTTTAATTCTAGGATAATTGAAAGTACACTAAATTTGGTTTGTCATGCACTTTGAACTATGGTTTGATTTTAATTGAAGTATTAGAAGGCCAAACCGACTTAATATATGTAATTGAGGTATTTTATCCTTTATTAATAAATTTAAAATTGTTATCTTTATCACATTATTTTTAATATTAATTGTATTTTATTAAGTGATTAACCATGTCTTAGATAATATTTACACATAATCCAATTTATTTTAGTTCAAACTTTTATGCTTGTTAATTTCATTAATTCATGTGATCGTGAAAAAACATCCATAATGAAATATCCATTCAACTTGACAGATATAAAATAATAAAGTGATATGATCATGATATTTTACTAATGGTTAGTTTATATAACAATTAATAAACTAACCATTGACCTAGGGGAAAACACCTTGAACCAATTAAGGTTTGTCTTATATCTTTCCACCTATCCACTTATATATCCCTCTTGTATTGATTTCGCCTCATCTCTAAACTTGAACCACCTCCACTAGCTTGGGATCTCAATCCATTACATATTAATTTACTCAAACATAGGTGAGGAAAAAATGTTTACATAAAAGAAACCATGGACACGCAGGCCCTTACATAATAAGAGGAGAGAAGGCATACAAGCCAATAATTTAATTTAATAATAAATTAAATGAAAACAATCACATACAAAGGCCTTGTATATTCTTATGATCATCTATATGCTTTCAATGGATTATGTATTTAATAAAACTAGAATTAAATTCTTACTAATTCTTATTCAAGATAAATCACACTCAAATCAATTAATTATCATCTTTAATTCAACAATTATTTTTTAATAATTCTCATCTGAATTTCATTGATATTCTCATACATTATAATTATAAAAAAATTAAATAAATTTATTTAAAATTAACTGTGTACATAAATGTAACTTAGAGGAAATACGATGAATACCCATCCAAATCTACCCGACATGTATTATACTAATATGTGGTTTACTCTTGTGACATGTGGCATACGTGACTTATCATATACTTTCATAACATATAGTCACTAAAAAAATGATTTATACCAACAAAAATTTATGGACAAATAATATATATATTGGTAAAAATAATCAATTCCAGTAGATATTAAATTTTATTAATATTAGTTTTTAAGAACCAACACTTGTTTTTACCAACAGTCGTATTTATTGATATTGATCATTCAATACCAACATATCTTTTACCAACAGTTAGATCTATTACTTTATCATACTAGTACCAATATTTGTTTTACTTACACGTGAATCTTTTATTAATAATTTTCATTACCAATAAACCATTAAGAGCATAAAAATCATTTCAATAAATTATTCATTATTAAAAAATATTTTAACTTCAATTTTTTCATCATTAATTAAAATTTTAAAAATAAAAAATATGCCACTATTAATGAAATTAAAAATAATTATCAGATTAAATTTTAGCTTAATATTAAAAAATTATGAAAAAAAAATATAGTATTTAAAAATAATAGTCAGTATTTAAAATAAATAATCTAATTCAAATATATTTTATTTGGAATGTATTAAAAATATTCAGTATTTAAAATTTTATATGTAAAATAAAAAAAAATAAAAAATAAAAAAAATCACCCTCAAAAACCCAAAACAACCAAATTTTCCCAATTCTAACTTATCCTCAAACTTCACCTAGTAGGGTTGCTCATCATGTGATCATCAAGAATGATGCTCTTTGATCACAACTTTTCTTACAGTTATTTTTTGGTGTGATGGTTATTTTATGATAATATGGTTCTCATAGATCATTGTGGGGAGAGACAATTGATGTCATGGAAGTCATTAATTGTGTGTTCTAGTCATCGGTTTTTATACTGATTTATTACCATTCTTATTGTCCCCAAATCCATTTTTTGGATGAATAATGCTTTTTGTTTCATCCAGTTGAATTTTAGTGGACGGTTCTTGGGGTGAACCACCAGATCTATTTGAACAGATTGAAGCTAGTGGTTGCCATCTATTTTTTAGTAAGATTATGTTAGTGGGGTTTTTTTGAGAGTTATATGGATCACTTATCTTCATTTTCATTCCCCACAATGGAAATCTAGTTTTGGACACTCTTGGTTCACTACCATCATCCGCACACCTATCCATTGATGTTAAAAAAATCCATTTCAACTATAAAGACCAGATGTTGGAGGGAGTATAGACTTATACATTTATGTCATTATATTATTCCATTTTTGATCCTCTTTTTAGGTATTATGTTTCAATCTTTAATCTTTACACATTTGAAATCTTGAATATTCAGTGTTTTAATTGAATCTCAGTTAGGGTTTCTATAAAATTCATTTAAAGTGAGTTTTCTTGATTATGTTTCTATTTTTTGGGTGATTTTTTAGATGTTATTTTTTGACTTCTCTGAATCCACTCCAGTGATTTGAGTTAGTCCTTAGTACTTATTCATTTATTTCTCAAATTATCATTATTTTTATATATTTATTTCCCTATAATATAACTCAATATTTTTTATTAAATTCATTTCTTAGAATAATTGTTTTGAGGAATTACAAAATTCCAAGAAGGTTTTTCATCTTGGATTTAGAAATTTTGAATTATGATTAAGAAAAATATTGATCATATGTTTTAATCTTGTTAAATAACTAATAGTTAATAGGGATAAGTATTTTTCCTTTTTCTTTCCTTCTAATAATTGTATTTTTCCAATGCTATGGTGTTCTTTTTATTTTGGAGTATTTCAGTGGAATCATGCAATTTATTGTTTTAAAGTTGACATCTTAATTAAATTTGGATGAATCATAGACCATGGATGTATTTCATTCATTAGGAGAATATGGTTTCATATTTCAAGATAACTTTGATGAAGAAAAACAATTTTAGAAATTTTTATGGAATTCTGCTAATAAAAATGGCATCAAAGTGATGTTGAACTTGCTTGCATCAAGATCATGTTAACGGACCAAATTAGATGAAATTTTTTCCTTCTCAAGGTCCCCATGATTCAACCCTATTCTAGTATCTTTTGTAATAGAAAAAAGAGATAAATATCTAGGATTCAAATTTTCACTTGAAAAATGGAGCTATGGTTGAACAACTCAACTGGATGACAGATCAGTCATAAAACTTCCTCTCCCAAAGTTTAGGAATTTTGGTTAATAATTTGATTAGGCTATAGAATATTGAGTAAAATACTCGGTCATACTTTATCATGGGTCATGTATCTTCTTCCTATGATCTCTGTCACTATATCAAGTTGACCATGCCATAGGCAGATCACGCGGGGGATGCAGAATCAAAAGACTAAAGAAACCTAAGATTTATTACATTCATAATGTCTCATGAGTTCTTAAGTTGTATTTTCATTTGTATTTTTGTAATTTTGGTTTGAAGGACTAATTTTTAATTTCTTTTTGTTTCCACTCGTGGTCTATTTTTCATCACTAGGTTTATCTAATTCACATAGTAGAAAAAATGAAATGTTTCTTATTGAATTTAGTTGGTTCATTTTTCTTCAATTATTCTACTTCTTTATGAAGTATAATTCAAATTTTTTTTCTTGCTTATTGTTATTTAAGGGTTATATTTTGTTATAGTTTGATTGTTTCCTATGTGGTGATTTTTTTCAATGTGTTATGTTAGTTTATTCTGTATGTATGCTTTATTATAATAAATTTGATATGTTGTTTGTGTTTTGTTATTTTTATTAGGTCTATTTTACTTTATTTGTTTTTATTTGGTCAATTTTGATTTTGTAAACACCATTCTAGACTTTCCACTACAATCTCAGGCATCGAAGATGGACTTATTCCTCCCTGATTGTGGACTAGTTTCTCTTCAATCAAATACTTATATTAAGCATCAGTGTTAGAGTTTTCTTAAATGTCATGTTCTTGTGTAGGATGGTCATGATACTACCAATTGTTCTAATCATTGGTATTCTTAATATCTAAAATATATCACCGAACACCACTCTATTGAGTAAATTGTTGATTTAATTTACTAATAACAATATATTTTGGCATTTTACTACATCAACTATTCCTTTTCTCAAATTCATGGACACATGGAAGTAAGAAACCAAGAAAAGGAAGGTGCATCGGGAATCCCCTATCCAGTTGGTTGAGGCTAGGGAAATGTTGGGAAGAATTCCAATATGATTCTGAAATTTTTTTTCATTACTTTTATTTCTAAATATTTAGGTACAAACAAAAATATTTTTTAGTGATCACTAAATTGTGAGGGTGTGTTATTATAAATAACTAATTGATAATCATTTAAAATCCATAAGAGGATAGGTATTCAATAATTTTCTAGAAGAACCAAATCGATATCAACATATTGGTCATGCCAAAGTAAGGTTTTCATGTTATGATAGGATTCTATTTATGACATAAGCTTTTTTATTTATTGATGTTTCTTTTTCAAATTGATTAGGAAATTTTTGTTATTTTGGTCTTGTAAAATAGAGAAAATTATATTGTTACCTGAGGTTAAAGTTGAGATTTTTGGAAAGAAAAATTGTCTCTAAAATATTTTCATCTTGGTTATTTTTTAGGTATGATGATAAAAATCTAGAAGCTGAAAAGAAAGAGTATATCGAATAAATTTTTGAGTCGATGGTTTGGAAATCTTGTAAGGTAAACCTTATTTTACATAGAAAAATTCTAATGTGAATAGTGCCTTTGATTCTGGAATATTTGATCTTTTTTTATTCTACAGGTAATGTACACAAGTGATCCTTTCCATGTTATATAAAATTTAGATATGGAGTTAACTCAATGGGGTCATGCTTATGTTTCATTACATGGAAAGATTTGTTCTATTTATGAAAACAATCATCCAAAACAATTTTTCAATATGGTTCTAAAAGGCTTAAACTGCAATTTAAATATATGAGTATTACTTATGGTGTCGGTTGATTTTCTAATTGTGTTTGGACTTGTTTCCCAATTTTTCTTAAAAAGTGTTTTCTTAAAATATAAAAAAAAATTGTTTTAGTTTTAATGACATCACTTATTGAAAACTGTTTATTTTACTTATGTTAATAAGTTAAAAAAATGTGGTGTTCTAGTTATGAAAACACACACTTAGATTCCTAATCATCATTAATAAGAAATATAGAAAAGGTTACATTTCCAATGATTTCTATTGTAGTACGCTTACTATTATTAGTTTCATTCAAGAATTTTATTAATTGAATTCATTTAGTTTTGACACATTTTTTGTTATGTACCATATTTATTTTATAAATTTTGTAGACGATATTCACATTTATTTATAATTATATCATTTAATTTTAACCCTAAAATTTTTTTAGATTGTTATTTAATTTCTCTTTATTACCAATCATATGGACACACTAAATATTTTCTACAAGATATGAAAAGGTTATATTTCCTTTGTCTAAATTATTTTTCACTATTTTAAATCCAATTTATAAGGAAATAATGTTTGGTTCTTTAAAATAAAAGTAAAATTACTACATTTAATTTAAGTTTCATGCAAATTATATCATTAATTGTGAAAGTGAATATTTTTTAAATATTTAATCATGTATATTTTTAATAATACATAATTACTTGTGATGAATTTATTAAATCTAAACATTTTAATTAATTTCCTTATTAATTGTAAAACATCTACTTTTTATTAAAAAAATGGATATTATTATGTTCATATAATGTGTAGGTGTTGGTAGATTTGTTTGTGTTTCAAATAATCTAATTTTATAATTATTATATAATAAATATTTTATATATAATTAGATTTATAAATATAATATAACATTTTAGCAACAAATATTTGAATATTTACACATAGTATTTTATTTACAACATAATTTGAGAACAGATGTTAATTTTTGGTATTATTTATAAATGTTAATGATAATATTATCAATAGATAAATCTATCACAAAATATTTTAACCAACATATATGTTATCTGTTTGTATTATTTTAATTGAAACAGAACTATTTTATTTGTCTTGATAACATTTAGTGGTAGTGCTTTTACCAACAATTTAGTGACAGGAAAAAAATTGGTAAAACATTTTACCAATAGAAAATGAACTTTTACCAACAGATATACCCATGTTAGAAAAATATAATTATTTTTTAGTGATTATCTACTTAATTATTACATTAATTACATGATTTTTTTGTATTGGGTCAGGGTTCAATTCATATATAGTAAAAACTATAATATTATTCATATATGATATACAGATATGAACATTACACAAATATTAATTAAACATTATATATATAAATATAAAAACTCATCACATGGTGTGCCCTATCAACTTAATGACCACATGAAAGCACATATCAATAGGTTTTACATAATATAATAAAAAAAATTTAATCTTCATAATTTAGCATAAGTACATGTCATGTACAAGCATGTTACATGATGTGTACATCTCTCATCATGTATCTGAGGCACATGCCTAGGGACTCGGCATGTGAATTGTGCCTTTGAAAATTAGAGTACACGGCATGTATAAGAGAGTATATGGTGTGTGGTCTCTAAGTTACATAGAAACCAGTCAGGTAGGGCACGTATGGTAATAAATGACACATCTGTGACTCAAAGTGGTTACACACCATCTACATGGGCTACACAGCATGTACCCTGACTAAATGTGTTCCACCCTGACCCAGTCAACACACAGTGTCATAAATAAATACATTTTGTGTCATCAATGCACATGGTTCTAATTAGTTTCTGAATTAATTCCTAATTCATTAAACAGAAGTACACAATGTGTAACACTGGTGTTTACTCCTGTGTTATCTAGCCAGACTTCTTGGCACCTCTAGATGAGTTCTTCTATTTTATTTCATGCATAAAATTAATTGTATTGATTAAATCTATGATAAATGAAGTTGGAAGAATTATATATCATAATTTGGATGAAAATAATGACTAAACATGAATTGAAAACTAAATCACAAATTCTTAAATCAATTAATTATCTTTAAATAATTATAAATATTTATATGACCATTCTAATATCACATGAAGGTTCTAGGTGTAGTAAAATCATGCGATGGGTTCATTCCCAACTTGTCTTTTTTTTATGATCGATGATCAATATGAGATTTATAAACTTGACCTATCATTATGGTGTAAATACAATGAAATGCTCTAAAAACACATCAGGGTACCTATCTATAACCACTATAATTCCACTCATATTACTATACACAAAATAATCAAGAAATTTTTTAGACAACTAGAATTAAATAAATCCTAATTTAGAAGTAACGAGTCATGTCCTCCTTGATCACATATCCCAGTCACCTTGAAATATGTGAGTGCTCCCTTCAATAGTAATAAATTGGACATTGCAGAAATAACAGTTAAGAATTTCCTAGAATCTGGCCAAACAATCCATGCTGATGATGAGGTCAAAGTTTTCTAGGTCTAACATAAGGGAATTCCTGACAACTTCCACGTCTGCAATTAAAACATGACAGTTTGGGAACTTGAAAACATTCTCATTATTCCTACCGAACAGGGTCAATAAATCCATGAAAAAGTGGGAAAAAAAATATTCTCACTTACCGAAAGGTTCAATAATATTCAATGATATAAAATAATGGGATTTTACCATATCAAATTAAACAGATACCATCTAAGAAGAAATAAACATCGAACCTCTTACGGTTGTTGTCCTGGAATCTAAGTCATCTAGAAAAACTTTTTTTGCATGAATAATACATGCCTAAGGTCCACTTTGAGCCACATTCCACTAGTGATAATCCCCCTTTCCTCTAGGATGTGATCCTACACCCTTAAAAGCATCAAAATGTATATAAGATCCCTTTGAAAATGTGAAGATTGAACTACTCCCCCATGAAATCAACTGAGATAAGCACAGAAGTTTCCCTAAATGTACACACTATAGTAACACCTATAAAGTCTCTTGGAAACTATTCATAGTGGTAAGAAATTTCCTATACTAGCTAAAAATAATAGAATTAACTGCGCGGTCTCATTGAGTCCCATGTCGTCATGGAACAGTGGTGAATTTTTCCTTGTAAAATCTTGAGCATGGTCTACGGTCTATGCATGCTCTCAAGCACTCACTTGACCTAGGGATTGGATCATATAAACCACTGACTTGCCAAACCTAAATCAATATGTGGGTTCTACTTTGGGTTGTTTTCCGTAGCACCATCTCTATTCATGGATGAGTACCTTCTAGGGGGAATTGTTTACAAGACAAAAAACATAAATTCAATTCAAACATAATTCAATCTAAAACTACAACAAAAAAACCCAAATAAACCCCCTTTATGTTTATCAACAAGGAACATTGGAATCAAAATAAAATATAAATGAAAATAGATAAAAAAACATAAAAATTTCATGTACTTTCTACTATAAATGGTTTGGCTACACGGTTTTACAAACCATGTACCAACTGCATGGATAACACTAGAGTCGGCAGACAAGGATACACAGGTTGTGTATGGATACTACTAATCATGCACAATAACTGTGATCCTCCTCAAAACCTCACCATTTTACCCCCAAAACATAAAATGGCACCCAGGATCACCCTAGGATTCACCACCGACTAGAAAATACCTCAAAATATCATCAAAACAACCTGTAATTGGGATCAAAACATAACTACAATCCCAAACCACCCATGGAAACTTGAGGTTCTACATGAGTAATAATTATCCTAGAGCTCCCATGTTCCTACCTTCAAAGTCTAGATGATCTTAGCTCTAATTTACCACTAAATCCCAAATAAATTTTCTCTAATACCATTTTGTAATGAACTAGACCAAGTCTACCTAACTCGTCACTTGAGTCGGCCTATCACATGGTCTAAAGTGCATTCTCAATCACCACAGGCTCGAGACATGCACTAAGCATAACCAACAATCTCTTGGGAATGGTTTCACCCATGGTAAACTAAAATGACCCATCCATAGAGTAGGACTTACACACCAATATCATCAGAGTCAATGGAGTAAAATATTACTTCTATAGTACTCAAAAAAGACAATAAGATACCTTAAACCAAAAGATACATCATAAAAACATGTCATAACAGTACATATATTGTAGGACCCCAGGACACCCTAAGAGGGAAGGGGTGAATCAGGGTGTCAAATTTTTCTTCTTAAAGTTTTGGATCTTGTTCCCACATTGGTAGGAACTACTTAAACCTGTATGATGGATATGACCAGCAATGAAACATTTCCATGTAAATAGATAACACAGAAATTTTACTTGGCTCACCACTAAGGGATACGTCCAAGGAGCATACGCCGACAAGTTGTCGGTCGTCCCAAATTCCACTAATCTTCACTAGTTTTGGATTACAATGGTTTAGGAATAGTCACTTTGTCCCAGGCTCACTGCCTTTACAAAAGGTTCAGGGATAGCTCACTGCATCCCTTGGGTCACTCCCATTGACTCCCCCTGGCTCACTGCCGTTGGTGAAGTCCCGCTCAGTTTATAGATGTGAAGGTATCTTAAATAGATAGACATGAAGTTCTTTATCTCCTATTCAGCATGATACTTTTCTTGCATCAGGGTTCCGAGTTGATGCTCTTTTCAGTTCAATCCTTCTTCTTTAGTGCAATGACTAAATGCACTAGAACCCCTTTTCTTCGTTTTCCTGAATCACAATCACTTATGTGATTGCTAAATAAATGAATCTCATCTTACATTGCACTATCAGAATCAGTTCTCCATGAATGCATGAGATCATTCATATCATTTAGATTTCCTCTTTAATATCACTTTGTACCGAAGGTTCCGGCCAATCTTCCGGATTTTGTGCAGCTCCAAAAAGGACGAGCGTACTCCAACAACACCTAGCGCTCTTCTCCAATCCTAGCACGCAAGTCAAAATATGGCATGCAAGTCTAAACTGGCATGCAGGTATCACCAAACCACCTGCACGACACTGCCTTCCTCAACTTCTAACCTACGCGACACACTTCCTTTCTCGCCCAAACCACCTTGGGCGCGCAACCAACAACCGGCACACAGCTTCAAACACTGGCGCACAAGTCTGCCTGTGCGGCCACACACTACTTGCGTGACTTCTACACCTGCGCGACGGGAGCTCTGATTTTTCTAAGTGTTGAACTCTGTGGGAAATGAGGAGGGTTGGTCCTCTATTTATAGGCAAACTGGACCCCCTGCGCGGTGGCGCACAAGCCTCTCCTTGGTGCGCAAGTTTTGGCGCGCAGGTCTCTTCCCCTGAAAGTCACTTGCGCTACCCCCTTCCAAACTTGGGCGCCCTTCTCCCTTTTCCATATTTTTATTTTCTTGTCTTGGAAAACAACAGGCGCACAAGTTCTCAAGACTCCTAGGCATTGGCATGCAAGTCTCTTCATAGCGCGCAGGTCACTTGCGCGACCAAACCAATACTTGCGCGACACTCCTTCCTTTGCCATATTTTGATGTTCTGATCTTGAAAAACATATGGCGTGCAAGTTTCCTCTTCATCAAATACACGGCGCGCAAGTCTCTTTTCCAAAAACACTTTTCTCCATTTGTCGATTTTCAGGCCCAAAAATTTGTCAAACACTGGGAAACGGCACAACCTTGTATCTTCTATTCTTGTACCACCTCCAGATCATTCATTACTTTGTCGATGTTATTGAATAAAACATGGATCATTAACCATAGCCCTTGAACTCGACATGCCACCATGGAATCTCCTTTGTAAACAAATTTGTATGTCGTTTGTTTTCTTTGTCAACAAGCACGATCACCTCAAAAACACTTCTTCTTGGTGATCTGTATCTTTCAGCAACTCTTCTTCTTTTATCACAAACTCCACTCTTGTGATATGTATTCTTTGAAGGAGTAGATTTAGCATCATCATATTCTAAGACAATGTGATGTGCATGGCCAATTCAGAATTTCAATCCCCGCATGGCCATCTCATAATTCCAATCACTTTGTACATTGTCTTCTTCTTCAGTCGTCATTATCTACTTCATGCAAAGCATTTGATTCAATTCTTAAAGAAGTATCTTGCATGGTTCTCATGCAATAATGATGAATTTCATGGTCTTCATCAAAACCCACGTTTCTCCTTTAATCATCCTCAGAAGGGTTACACCTAAAATTCTTCATTGTTGTAAACAATGTGTCACCTTTGACACGTGTTCTTTGAACTTATGCTCAGTACAACAATCATCTGAATTCCCATTCCTCCACTTCACCAGAGTACTTCTTGATCTACTTCATTTTGATCTTCATTGACAACTATTGACAACAAATAAAACCTTATACACAAAGTGGTTCCAACAATATCCCCCTTTGTATTTTTTTGTCAATACCTTATGCATCTTCTGAAATGAATTCATCAATGTCAAAATGATAATCTTCCCTTCAATCAGCTTTTATTTTCAAACTTTCATTTCACTTTCTCTCCCCCTAATTGACAATAAATACAAAGCGTGTGGTAGGGAGGGTATCAATCCATACATAAGAAATGTTTCATTAATAATTTCACTCTAAGTCTACTTGAACAATGCTTGATGTAGAATACAAGAGGATTTGATTAAGTTAACAAGGTTGTCCATTATTCACAGTTCATGATACCAACATGAGATGAGAACTCATGTATTTTGTCTTCAAGGGTTTACCACTTTTATTTTAGGTAGAAGAAAATCAAATGTGATAGGTAATAATCAACCTGAAACTCCTGCACTCACATCAGCAAACAGATCAAAAACATTCAAGTGAAATCGGTAGGATAAGTGACCTTGGGGAACATCCATTCTTCTTATGTCACTGATCTATTCAGTTACTCCCCCTTTGTAGAATGGTCTTTGATCTGAGTAACAAAGGGATAGATATTGATAATTGGAATACCTTCTCCATTGACATGTTCTTCAATAAATTCACAAAGTGGCTTCATTTGAGTCCAGTTGAAGTTGATATTGATTGAAACAGTGATTTTGGAATCTTCATAATTTTTCTCCCCCTCAAGGGAAACACTCCTCATCATATTAATCAAGAGTGATCCTTCATCATTTTAATATTTTAATATCAATTGAAGAGTCTACTAAGGATGTAAACTTCTTTATCTTTTCTATCAAGAGTTGACAGCATTCACTACTTCTCAGGTTCTCCCCCTGAGAGCATGCTTCACCTTCAATTACCTGCATTATTAGCACAAATACAATACACAAATGAATAAGGGAATAAGGTGGTTCCTCCTTGATTCATCAACATGATCTGTATGGTTGAGGTTATTTTCTCAACCAAGTTCCTTTGTTCACTCCAATCTTCAGGCATGCACATTTGAACATATGTTCTGACATCTATTGATGTGGTATGGCTTTCTTCACATTCTCGTCTACTTTGTGTGAGGAATTTTTCTTCTTAACAGCCATCATTAATGATACATTCTTACACCTCTTAAGGACTACTTCTTTCTCTGGTATTAAGGTTAGGCAACCTTTTGCAATGTGACCAGATTTCTTGAATCTCTCACACAGAACTTCTTTGACACGTGTGTTTCTCTTGGTTTGCAATCTCTCATACATTGTGTCTTCATCATGTGAAAGTTTTTCTTTTCCTTTGTCACCATCCCTGGACTTTTCATCTTCAAGTTTCTTCATTCTTTTCAAATCTTCTGTCCAGATGACTAATATGTCATTTGGAACTGTTGCAGCTGGTTTGGGTCTTCCACATGGGTTAATCTGAGTTTCATCCCACTTAGTGTTTCTTTTGGATGAATGACCCTTGAATTTCATGGATCTAAAATCCTGGGTCTTCTCAGCTTCCCTACTTGAGATCTTCTTGGGGAAATGTTTGTTCACACTATTCTTTTGATTTCTTCCTAAGGAATATTCTTCCTTCTTAGCTGGCTTGTGAGGTATTCTGTTTATATTAGCTCTGGATATCTGTTGACATAGGCATGCATCATTCTTGTGACCACTACCGCTTCATACATCACAGAAGTTATCAAGCATTCTAAATTTGTTTGCTGTGAACAGATGCTTCTGGACCTACAGATGTTGCTTCTTCTTCTCTGGATTTCTTCCTTTTGACACAGGCTTTCTTTGTGTTTTTCCATTAAAGGGATTGTACCAACAATCCAGCGCACAATGACCAAATCTGTTGCAGCACCAACATTGACCCACAAATATTTTCTTCTTTGTATCTTCTATATGAGGTTATTGGGCCTTCTTCTTAATCTTTTGTGCTCTATTTGAGGAACCCACTTCCTCCTTTTTCTTCTCATACACCCTATCCATGGTGGAAGGTTTATTCTTCTCACCTTTCCGCATCAATACTTGTATAAAAATTTTCTTCCAACCTGCACTGATTGTAGGAACGTATTTAGAAACATGAATACAAGATGGTTTGGATGGTACCTTCACTTTCTCAGTTGCTTGTGATAGATCAATGAGTGAAGTCATGATCTTCTTATCACATGTTGGAGGTCTTTCAACAATAGAATCATCCAGTGAGCATTGAGTACCAGCAGCAACTGATTCTTGATGTGTATAATCAAGATTTGTCATAATCTTCTTGTCACGGGTTGGAGGTATTTCAATTTTAGATTCCTCCAACAAACATTGAGTACAAGCATCAATCATTTAATTCTTTTGTGAAGTCTCAATATGTGTATTCTAAATCTTGGTCAACTGGGCTTCCAATTTTTGACTCTCAATATTGAGGATGATCTTCTGATCTTCAATCATGATCATCTTCTCTTCACAAGTCTTCTTCAATCTTTCAACCTCATCTTCATGCATCATAACTTTGTTTTGTAACAATGAGTAAAGTTCCCTTAATTTCATGGAAGTTTCTACCAAACACAAACTCTTGACTTATTTGCTCTTTTTCAGCTCATTTTCAAGTGCATGGATCATTTCTTTTAGAGTCTTATTGACTTCCTCTTTTTCTTCAAAGACTTTAACCTGTTTGGTGAGCTTCATACTTTCCAGAACTTTTCTTTCCAACCCCTTTTCCATATTGCCAGCTTCCCTTTATAATAGATTGATCCCAACCTGCATATATTGGAATAGGCTACAAAAAATAGCAACCCTTTCTTCAGGAATATCATACATATATGTTTTGAGTTTTTCCTGAAATCTTGAATTAGGGGTGTCATCCTTTCCTCTGGAAGAATTCTGAGCCACCTGCTCGATACTTTCCAAGCCTGATGTTTCTTCATTATTGGAATGGCATGGATGACAAGACAGAGTATCTTTTTTTGTCATGAGGGACTTCTTCATCATCTTCTTCTCTTTCTTTTTCTTATTTGTCAAAGTCTTGGTGGATATAGATTTCTGATCTGAATCTTCATCAAAACTACTCTTCATGGTTGACTTTAGGAAAGTAACTCAAATCCTCTTCTCAATAGAATTACTGGAGAATATCCAACATACGTTAACCTTTCCCTCTGATACCACTTGTAGGACCCCAGGACACCCTGAGAGGGGAGGGGTTAATTAGGGTGTCAACTTTTTCTTATTAATGTTGTGCATATTGTTCTCATGTTGGTAGGAACTACTTAAACCTGTATGATCGATATGACCAGAAATGAAACATTCACATGCCAATAGATAACATAGCAATTTTACTTGGTTCACCACTAAGGGATACGTCCAAGGAGCATACACCGACAAGTTTCTGGTCGTACCAAATTCCACTAATTTTCACTAGTTTTGGATTACGATGGTTCGGGAACAGTCACAATGTCCCAGGCTCACTGCCTTTACAAAAGGTTCAGGGATAGCTCATTGCGTCCCTTGGGTCACTCTTGTTGACTCCCCCTGGCTCACTTCCATTGGTGAAGTCCCTCTCGGTTTATAGACGTGAAGTTATCTTCAATAGATAGACATGAAGTTCTTTGTCTCCTTTTCAGCATGAGACTTTGCTTGCATCAGGGTTCCGATTTGATGCTCTTTTCAGTTCAACCCTTTTTCTTTAGTGCAATGACTGAATGCACTAGATCCCCTTCTCTTCGTTTGCCTAAATCACAATCACTTATGTGATTGCTAAATAAATGAAGCTCATCTTACATTGCACTATCAGAATCAGTTCACCATGAATGCATGAGATCATGCATATCATTTAGATTTCCTCTTCAATATCACTTTGCCCCGAAGGTTCCGGGCAATCTTCTGGCTTTCGTGCAGCTCCAAAAAGGATGGGTGTACTCCAATAACACCTAGTGCTCTTCTCCAACCCTGGCACGCAAGTCCCAATATGGCGCACAAGTCAAAACTAGCACGCAGGTATCACCAAACCACCTACGTGACACTGCCTTCCTCAACTTCTAACATGCGCGACACACTTCCTTTCTCACCCAAACCATCTTGGGCGCGCAACCAACAACCGGCGCACAGCTTCAAACACTGGAGCGCAAGTCTACCTGTGCAACCACACACTACTTGTGTGACTTCCACACCTACGTGACGGGAGCTCGGATTTTTCTAAGTGTTGAACTGTAAAGACCCAGAAATTTCAAGGGAAAAAAATTCATAATTTTCTTTCTAATTTTAGAAGAACGCAGTTTCTGACGGCTCCTGATTCCGAGGCCCGGTGTGCCCGGAATCAATTTTCTAAGTTTAGCTCGGGTACGTTCAGTGAACAAACGAGTGGGTTTTTCTAACTTTTGAACCGGTGCTCGAAATCGAATTCCGAGGGCACTGATGGATTCGCAGTGCCGGTAATTTCTTAAGAAGATATTTTTTGGAGTTGCGTTTTCATGGGAGGAGTTGTTAAAAATTTCTGGAAGATAAAATAAAAATTGAGTTACAATTTTTATTTCTTTAAAGTAGTTATATCCTTTGAGTGGAAGTTAGGGAACTACCCATGAGAGGTTAAGAGGGTGGTGGGGCCCACACGAGACCCTAACCCCCCTTGATCTTCCCATAACCCCCTTGACCTCCCATAACTCACCTCCCACTTTAATATTGTAACTCCATTTTAACTTAAGTGACTCCTCTCCTCCTCACCTCCCACATTAATTCATGCCACCTAAACATTAATTAATTTGACAACTCAAGATCAATTAATTAAGTGTGTTGGTTTTGAATTTTTTAATTTTGAATTCATAGCATGGGTAAATAAAATACGGTGGAGCCTTATTTTATTTTGGTTAGAAATGTTGTGTTAAGAGAAAGGGAAGAGAGCATTTAAGTTTTGAAAAACTTCCTCCTCCGAAGAAGAACGATTCATCTCCTTTGTTGAAGAATGTGAAGAACACCAAAGCTTCAACGAAGAACGTCGTCTCATCTTCCACCTTCTCTCCACGTCGAAGGAAGAGAGATACCGCATTCTTCATCGGGCGATCATTGACGACGTGCCTTCTCCTCTTCTTCCTCTGCGTCAAGGGAGGATACACCACCGCGGGGAACGTCTCCATTGACGACGACTCAACCTCCGACGTCAACGGAATCAGCACCGATCTTCCGCGACGTCCGATCACTGCGACGCTTGCCTCTTCCACGGCTCGACGACGTGTGACGTCTTTGCAAGGTATGGGTTTGGTATTCATGTCGTGAATAATTTTAGATGTTCTTTGATATCAACGACCAACTGTTATCAAAATAACAGAGGAGGTCGGACCGCACAAACACGGCTGAACCTCCTCCCCTTTTATTTTGTTGGTTATCTACGTGGCTTGAAATGGAAGCGATGCAGTTCCGTCGCACCGTGCGGGAATTTAGAGAATCACGATGAAGAAGCGTGGTGTTGTCGCGTCGCGCCTTTGAGGTCGAACGAATCTGTGGCGAAGGGGTGCGGCGCCGTCGCGCCGCGCCGGAAAACAATGAAGATGGAGCGTTTTGAACGTTGTGTGCAGATCGACGGGCGACGACGAATCGGGCCGAAATGGCATTTGAATTCCTTCGCAGTAAATATCGGGTCCCGGGAGGACTGTTGGCGAAGGCGGCAGGCGAAACGGACCACCAGAACGCGTCTGGTGGGCCGTAGAACGCAGTGGCGGCACGCCACGCCGGCGACCGGCGGCGGCGGCGCGCCGCCGGAGCAAACTGTCGCGGCTGAGCCGCGGCGGTGTAACTTGAACCAGAACGGCCGGGCCGTTCCAGGTTTGAGGCAGTGCGGCTTTAAGTCGTGCCAGGTTGACAACCGGGGGGTTTGTAACCCCCCGCACCCGTCGCGCCGCGCCAGCGCGAGGCCAGCCGGCTGCCCAAGCCGGGCCAGGCCGCCCAGGACGGGCCGGGCCGCAGTGGTCGGGGTGGGCCGCACAGCCGGGCCGAGCCGCGCCTAGCTGGGCCGGACCCGGACCCGGTTTAGGTCGACCCGGTTCGGCCGACCCAGGGGGGGTTGGGTCGGGCCGGGCCGGGCCCAGACCCCCTTTTTCAGACCTCTTCGGTCTTTTGCCCATAACTTGGGCTATAGACCTCTGATCGACACACCGTCAGTTGCGATGCGATCCTTGGATCAAGACGGTCGTTTCGGTAAATTACACTCAAGGTTTAGGAGAACTTTGGGTTCGTCCGGGTTGGTTCGGATACGAAACCAACCGGGCCCTCGGAGCGGAAACACTTATATCTTGAGTTCTGAATGTCCGATTGACGTGTCATCGACTTTTTTGGTTTCCTCTTGATGAGACGGAACTTTTGGCTTACTCCGCTCGAGGTTTGGACGCCATCGGAGTGCGGTCGGGTTGGTTCGCTCACGAAACCAATTGGGCCCCTGGAACGAAAAAGCCAATAACTCACAGACCGGCCGTCCGATTGATGTGCCGTCTGTCTCGTTGAATTCCTCTTGATGAGACAGAACTTTTGGCATACTTAACCTGAGTTTTGGATGCAGTTGGAGTATGGCCGGGTTGGATTGTACCCGAAATCCAACCGGGCCCCTAGAACGGAAAAGTTGATATCTTTCAGACCGGACGTCCATTTGACGAACCGTCAGCGGCGTTGGTGATCACATTGAGAAACAGTCCCTATGGGTATACCCTATGAGAGTTCAGGGTACAGTTGAGATACGGCCGGTTTGGTTCGCACACGAAACCAACCGGGCCCCTGGGATGAAAATGCTAATAACTCACAGACCGGGCGTCCGATTGATGCGTCGTCTGTTGCGTTGAGAACCCTATAACGAGGGGGTCCTTTGAGATACTTCTTAGTGGGACTTGTGATACTTGGAATATCGACCTGTAGCTCGTGGATCGGACCCTCCCAGAGACGAGCATACAGATTACGGAGACCGTGTAGCTGGCTGTGACCGATGACTGCTTGTCCGATTCGATTCGGAGTGACTAGCATAGCCCAGTGGGGAGCACTACTTTGTGAGGTGGTAGACCCATGGCGAAGGAGCACTATTGTGTGAGGTGGAAGACCCATGGTACTCGATAGGAGGAGTACCTCTGTAGGCTATGAGGGGGAGCACTACTATTTGAGGTGGCAGACCCATGGCGGAGGAGCATTACTGTGTGAGGTGACAGACCCGAGGTACTCGACAGGAGGAGTACCTCAGCAGTCTAAGGTTAGTTAGCAGTACCTCGGAGTTGTGACAGGACCACTGTACACTCCAGAGATGGGGCTATTCAGCAGTTACGGTTTCGATAATGAAAAATCCTGGTTTGAGCTGAGTCTATGACCTTTGTGTTTACCTCCTGATTGAGAAGGGTCACTTGATAACTTAGGTATATGTATGGGAATATACTTGGGTAGTGGTTATCCGATGATTTCATAATCTTGTGTTTCCTCATGTTTGAGATGGGTTACTTGATAAACTTAGGTATATGTATGGGTATATACCTAAATAGAGGTTATCTGTTGAGATCTTATTTGTGGTTATCCTTATTGGTTTTAGTGAGACCTTGAGGGTCTCGGGGTCCCTACTAAGTATCGTTATACTCACCCCTGCACGGGCTATGCCCGCACCTCGTTGTGTTGGTTGCAGACGATGGGCAGTGCTGACGGAGGCCGAGTGTTCGAGGACTGGACGATACCCGGAGGTGGACCACCCGACGAGTCAGTATTCGGAGGTGGACTTCACAGCGAGACGACACTCGGAGGGGGTTGACGGGCGAGAGCATTGAGGAGTTTTGCTATCTCTACCTACCCTTCAGGTAGGATCCGTGGTGGACTATCCAGGAGCTGCGCTATCTGTACCTACCCTTCAGGTAGGATCCGAGGAGGACGACCCAGGAGATGCTTCCTTTCTTCCAGCTGTTTGTCTTTTTCTGTTGTACTTTTTTTCAGTTGTAGCTGTATTTCTAGTTGGGTTTGTATTCTGGCCCATTTACTTTTCATCACTTTATTTGTACTTAGTGTTTTACTTCCGCTTGTACTCTGTGGTGTTTTGTTACTTTTATAAAGGCAATGCCTTCCCAGTTATCAGGATTTACACCTTTGGTGCTAGTCGCCAGCCCCTGGCCTATGGAAGGCGGGCTTGGGGTAGTCACGGCATGGGCCCCGAGGACGGGTCGTGACATGAAATCCGTGAGAAATGAGGAGGGGTGGTCCTCTATTTATAGGCAAACTGGACCCCCAGTGCGGTGGCGCGCAGGTCTCTTCCCCTACAAGTCACTTGCGCGACCCACTTCCAAACTTGGGTGCCCTTCTCCCTTTTCCATATTTTTATGTTCTTGTCTTGAAAAACAACAGGCGCGCAAGTTTCCAAGCCTCCTAAGAATTGGCGCACAAGTTTCTTCATGGCGCGCAGGTCACTTGCGCGACCAAACCAATACTTGTGTGACACTCCTTCCTTTTCTATATTTTGATGTTCTGATCTTGAAAAACATATGGTGCACAAGTTTCCTCTTCATCAAGTACACGGTGCGCAAGTCTCTTTGCCAAAAACACTTTTATCTATTTGTCGATTTTAAGGCCCAGAATTTTGTCAAACACTGGGAAATGGCGCAACCTTGTATCTACTATTCTTGTACCACCTCCAGATCATTCATTCCTTTGTCGAAGTTCTTGAATAAAACATGGATCATTAACCATAGCCCTTGAACTCAACATGCCACCATGGAATCTTCTTTGTCAACAAATTTGTATGTCATTTTTTTTCTTTGTCAACAAGCACGATCACCTCAAAAACACTTCTTCTCGGTGATCTATATCCTTCAAAAACTCTTCTTCTTTTATCACAAACTCCACTCTTGTGATATGTATTTTTTGAAGGAGCAGCTTTAGCAACATCATCTTCTGAGACAATGTGATGTGCATGGCCAATTCAGAATTCCAATCCCTGCATGGCCATCTCAGAATTCCAATCACTTTGCACATTGTCTTCTTCTTCAGCCATAATTATCTACTTCATGCAAAGCATTTGATTCAATTCTTCAAGAAGTCTCTTGCATGGTTCTCATGCAATCGTGATGAATTTCATGGTCTTTATCAAAACCCATGGTTCTCCTTTAATCATCCTCAGATGGATTACACCTCAAATTCTTCATTGTTGTAAACAATGTGTCACCTTTGACACCTGTTCTTTGAACTTATGATCAGTACAACAATCATCTGAATTCCCTTTCCTCCACTTCACTGGAGTACTTCTTGATCTCCTTCATTTTTATCTTCATTGACAACTGTTGACAACAAATACAACCTTATACACAAAGTGGTTCCTACATATATACATGGTATCTCAAGTCAAATATTAAAACTCAAAAGAAGGGGGAAATCAAAATAATACCAATTAATACATCCCAATTAATACAAAATCCCAAAAAGAATCCATATGATCCAACTCTATGAGACCACGTCTCCTCCACAAAGCACAGGATAATGGTAACCAAGATGATCCACCCAGGTACATTATTCCCTTTCCTCTACATATGTACTAAAAAATAAAATCTATGTATTCTCAAAGTCATATGTAGGTTCTATGGAACACAGCCTAGTAGGATACCACCATGAATCTATTTAAGGAATTTACCCATGCAATTAAATAAACTAGTTTGAAATCATATTTCAAAACCAAACCACTTTTAAAAAATTTCACTTTCACGAGTCTTTTAAATCCATTTTGTTTCCTTTTTAAAAAACAAAACATGTTTCCCAAATCAGATTCCAATATGGTTCAAATAGAAAACAAGTCCAAATAAAACCACATGCTCAACATATCCAATAAGGTATAATAAAGGTGAAAATAAAATCATTATATAACCATATAAATGGTAATGGGAATAACAAAGTTATAATATCAAACATGGAAAAAGTAAAAATCATAAGAGAATATAGAACAATCCAGTTTGAGTAAGTGTGCCTAGGGATATAACCATAAGTGTCTAATATGAGTTAGTATAAAAAATTATACTATCCAGCTAAGAAAAATGGATGCTCTCACAATCTTCCTTGGGACCAACTCCAAGAGATCTCATGGTCACTCGATAACCAAATGGAAGCTCTTAAAGTTTTCATAATCAAAGGCTCTCATGGTCCCTTAGAAACTAAAATAGGAATATCTCATAGAATTCCTCTCTAAATTCTCTCACAGTCTCTCAAACAACCCAATAATCACACCCCATTTAACCCATTTTCTACTCCATGCCAATATAATCAAAAACAAGTGCCAATCCATGAAAATCCATTTCATAAGAAAATTTCATAATAAAATACATCCACTTTTATTAAAACACCTTTCAAATGGTAAAACCATTTCTAAAATCATTTTATAAATCCATTTAAAACCATAAAACCCCTTTGATCCATTTCATCAAACACTTAGAGTGCATATAAGCCACTCTCAATTTGGAAACCCCTCTTTAAGCACCCAAATTGAAAAAACCCAGCCATGAAACATATCAGTAATGGGATAATCATCAACCATAAATCAAAGAAATGTAAATTTGATAAATAACCAAAAAACATTAATAATTTGAAGGTAATATAAGAAAAATATCCTCAAATTGAGACATCTGCCTTAGAATCAGTCTCAACCTCATCGCCTTCAACGCCAACCACCTACAATAGGAAGGAGAAGTCCTCGTACACCTGATATATAATGAAATAAACCCAAACCCCACTAAAACCATATTTTTTTCCATCCCCATAAACTAGTTTTCCACACTTCTGTGAAAATGGAATAACATGGATTAAGAACTGGAATAGAATAAGAAATCAAGAAGAAATGAGCTTACCTCAAGAAAACTACCTTGATTCCAAATATAAATCCACATCCAAGTAGAGGTGGAAGCTTTAAGGTGAAGGATTATAGACTATGTATGATGGGGGAATAAAATGAGATCCCAAATCCATAAAACTTTATAGGGTAAAATGGTAAAAGTTTAAATTTTAAAGAATTGGAAGGGTAGTATAGTTTGGCCACACAGTTAGGGAAATCATGTGCCAACCATGAAAGGGATATTATCTCCCCAAAATTGGCCACACAGTTACCCCTTGGTCCTTGAAAGGTTTGAAAGACTATTTTTAAACCATTCAGGAGCCCTATATCCCCCCTTTCATGGTAAGTCTCACAGGTAGACAAACTGTACGCTAACCTTGCACCTCGGTCTGTCTTCCCAAAAAATGTGGATTTAAAACTCTGGCACCAAAAACCACAACAATAAAAAATAGTAAATAAGACTCAAAATTATACATATCAGTGACCCGATGGGTATCACAAAACCCTTATTGGAATCTGTCTATTATGTGATAGTTGTGTCTGTTAAATCCATGAAATATATATTTGTTAAATCAAAAAAAAAATTAACTACTGTAATTTACTCTTAAGATAATGTGGAAAAGGTTAATTTTTCCTATAGAGTGATGAAGTTAAATTTTTAAAATTACTCCTAATATAATGTAGATAGAGTTACTAACTCTTATTAGGTGATATACTTAATAAATAACATTTAATCCTATAAGAATGTTGGAATTATCCTGTTATGTGATTTATTGATGAATGTATAATGAATATTATGCCTCAAGTTTCTTACATGGTTTCTCTATGATTTCAAATTAGTTTTCATGGAAATATTTTTATTTCAAAAGTTAAATAATGATTTTATAATTTTAAGTAAATTTTATGATCTTATAAATATGAAAGGTTTGTTTAAATGGTAAAGATTTCATGAATTATGATTTTTCCTTTGTGCTGTCTTATGAATTTTTTTATGAATAATTTAAGATTTGAAGTTTATTTTGTGATTAAGTTAGGATTATTTTGATCTAATTTTTTTTATATAAAATGGTAAATATCCTTATGGGTTTTCATGAATTTTCAAAATTACTAATTGGTTTCCTTTATATTCATATCTTTTACTGAGCTATATTTTTCTCATTCAATTTTTTCAAATTTTTTCATAGAGATTAAGGATGTGTAGAGATTATATAAAGTTCAATGGTGACAATTCTTGAATGAATAAAAAATTTCATGAATTAAATAAGAGTATAAACAAAGGAACCTATTTTTTTGGAAAAAATGTATACTATATAAAAATGTTTACTATAATATGTAATGGTTTAACTAATTCTCTAAAAATGTAAACCTAAAAGATCTTATAAATTTAAGAAAGTTCATACATGGTAATAAATCATGTATTTATGGATTAATTATGCTATGGGGTGTTATACCCTCCCTCTATTCGCTCGTAATGTGACCCCTCCACTCATTTCTACTCACGACGCTGACCCTAACACTTTACTATTTTCTCTATCCTATTCCGCTAGTTCTTAGACCTTGAAATGACCACCCACCACTAGCTTACTCTAATTCATCACCCCCCCACCCAACCCTATATAGTTTCTCGCAACCCCCCCCCCCATTTCTCGAACCTTATGGCATACTTTCCAATGTTGGAGATCATGATTCCAATTGTAAATCAGTTAATACCAGCACTCATGATGCCCTATTCTATTTAACTCTCATGAACCCTCCCCTCCACTACCAATGACACATTCCCACCTCCGAAAATTCTCAAGTCATGCCTCCCCAATGCCTTGATCTAATGATCTAAAACCCTACACTATATCTTAGATCCACCACCATTGTTGTACACTTGCACTACTTAGTCATTGGTGCATTGTATCCTATAGATTCACACCTCTTACTGAAGACTCTAGTTAAAACAAATTCTATCACAATAGGTATTCAAGAATTTGAAATTATTATTCAATTTTTTATTCATTTATAAAAGTGTTCTCTATACTACACACACCCACTATAAACAATTCAGATTTATCTTAAAACTTTATTTGAATTTTTTTTATTCAATCATATTTTTTCAATCCCCTTAATTTTTATAGTAACGGTAGAGTGGCAGTGTAGATCTTCTTATAATATGACTAGTATCCTCTTTTAGTTTTTTGAATCTATTTTTTAATTTTGTATATTGATATCATATGGAGAGTCATTATTATTTAATTAATTTGTTGTCTATTTGGTATGTCTACCACTATGATGCTTCCTTCATTTCCATTAGATTAATCTTTGTTCACTTTATTTTTCTCCTGGTTACTTTTCTTACAGATTTAGTTCCATTCTATTTTCATGTTTCTCTAATGTTTGATTAGACCTCTTGTTTTCTAATATGATTTTTATATCTTTAGGTCTAGGATTTCTACCCTCACAATTCCAATCTCATAGGGTATCTATTGATGGTGGTCACTCTCAAAATAGTTTTTTGTTGTGTTCTATGGTAGGTGGTAGCCAATATGCATCAACTAGAAAAAACATTTAGCATGCATTGGTGGAAATATGTTGGGTGTGTCTAGGAGAGGCACTCAAAAGGCTCCACATGCACAAAGAACATGGAACATAAGTGTTTATAAAAGCACACACAGGATTTCTTCTAGTTTCCATGGTAGGTGATGAATCTATTTCCCTCACACAGTCATAGGGTTGGGGCATAATGTTGGTGTATACTATCAATTCTCTAGTGTGTGTGTGTGTGTTAGGGTTTCCCCCTCAACCTAGTTAAAATTGGGTGAGTAGAATAAAAATTCATATTGAATGAAAAAAAAATTATTCATCCAATTGTTGTATTGAATTTCAATTTTTTATTAAATATTGATTAATTTTGAAGATAATTATTCATTAATATGATAATGTTATATTAGTATTGAATTTTTTTATGAAAGGATTTTCGTCAAATGATATGATATATTTATTTTAGTTAAGTATTAATTTTTTAGAAAAAATTGTTATATTTTTTGTTAGGATATACTTTTAGACTGATTTTTTGTTGTTTATTCATACATTAGTTTGAATTTCATTTTATGATTTGAATTTTTTTAGTTTTTCTTATTCTAAAATATAAATTTAAATTTTTTTCATCCAATTGTTGCACTAAATTTCAGTTGATGGTTTAAATCATGATTATTCATAGGGATAATTATTCATTGTTATGAAAATGTTATATTGGTATTGAGTTTTTTTATAAAAGGACTTATTTAAATGATATTATATATTGTTTTTAGTTAGGTCATAGGATTTTAGAAAAAAAAATTGGTGATATTTTTTTAATTCATGTGTTATTTAAAATCTAAAGATATAATTTTTGTGTTCAAAAAAGAATAGGCTTCATTAAACATAATGTTTTACTTTTAAAAAACATGTTTTTTTATTTTTAATGTTGTGAGATTATTTTAAATATATAATTAACCTATATTATTAAATAAATTCTTCTTCAAATTCTAAAAAAAATTATAAAAATTTTTAGTTCTCTTATTCTCTATTTTTAACCAGTTTTTTTTTCATAAATGTCAGAAATGGATAAGGATTAGATTAATGTATCAAATAGGTTTTATAAGAAATATATATTTGGTGTTCAAAAATTCATTAATTTCATGATAGAGATATAGAATGATTACATTTATTTTCCTTATAAAAAATGTAAAAATATAGAATACTTTAAATGAGAAATTGTTGAGGAATATTTTATTATTAATGGATTTTTGAGGAATTAGAAAATATGTACTTAGGGTGGAGAATTATATGATTCATTTAGTCAATAAATATAATCCACTAACGTAGACATACATAATACAATGGATAATCCCATGAGTGTAATGTTATATGACCTTGGACAAGAGTTTTCACATGAGGATATTGAATTGGGGATTGATGAAGTAGATAGAACTAGCCCCTATTTAGGTGATAATAGGGAAGTAATAAATATTTTTGAGATGGTTGATAATGCTTGAACTGAACTGTATCCAAGATGTATAAATTTTTGTTAAGTTATAATTTATATTAGAATTGTTACACTTGAATACTCTAAATCAATGGATCGAAACATATTTTTATATGTTACTTAAACTAATGAACAAGGTCTTTCCCATTGGTGAGAATCTTTTCAAGTCTTACTTTCATGAATGCAAGTTAATAGAAAATATTATTTTTATATATGAGACATTTTATGCATGTTCAAATAATATCTTATTGTTTAAAAAATAGAATTATAATCTTGGTAGCTATATTGTTTGTAATTACTCTAGGTTGAAGGATGATGGGAGTAAATGAACTCATCAGTATCAATAGTGTACAGTTCCAAAATATGGAAAGTTGGTCATCATTAAAAAATTATGATATTTTCCACTAAAAATATTTAAGGAAATTTTTATGCTATCTAAAATTTCATAGATTATTTGATGGAAATAATAGAAAAATAAAGACATAGATAAACTAATCCAACTGATACACTCTTCAACATGGGATAATTTTGATAAGTTAAACCTTGAGTTTTCTGAAGACATTAAAAATGATCATCTTAGTCAGGTAGTTTATGTTTTAATCCATTCATATAATTCATTATATAAACTCATAGCATGGATCTAGTGGTGTTAGATCCATGCTATCTTCTTCTATGGTTATACATGAAGAAACCATTTCTTATATTTTCTACTCTTATACATGGGTTAAGAGGCCCCAGTGATAAGATTGATGTTCATATAAAACCATTGATAAATGAGTTTAATAAATTGTGGGATAAAGGTGTGAGAAATTTTTATTCTAAATCTCATGAAAAGTTTAACATTTGAGTCGCTTTGATTTCTAAAATGAATAAATTTATAGCTTTTGAAAATATATTAAGGTGGAGTACAAAGGTATAATTTTTATACCCTTATTATAATAAAAGTTAGAAATATACACGGATAAAACATTTTAATAAATGGAAATATACTAGTCACAGGTGTTTTATTCCAATGCTATATAAGTTTTGAAAATAATGAGTGTCATTTTATTGGATAAGAGAACATGATCAAGCATAAAAAAGATCAAAAAGTGTTAAAATGTTAACACAATTTACCTAAGATAAAATCCACACATTTTATAACTTCTAGGATTTTTTGGATCCTCTAATACCTTACATTCATGTTTTATAAATAAATCATTGTCTTAATTGGAAGAACAGGAGTATTTTCTTTGAGTTACTATACTTAAAAGATAACTTATTGATACACAATATTGATTTAATTCATATAGAGAAAAATGTACTTGATAATATCTTATGAACTATTCTAGGTATTAAGGGTAAATTTAAGGATAATTCCAATTATTGACTAGATTTACAAGAAATGGGTTTGAGAGAACATTTATATTTATCGGTGGTGACAAGAAAAAATAAATACATGCATATTTCCCAACTTATGATGATAAGGGATGAGAAATGGGGATTCCAATCCATTTTAAAAATAATTATGATTCCTAATGGATACTATTTGAATACTTCAAATTGGTTTAATAGTGATTTAAAAAAACTATAATGACTGAAGATCCATGATAATAACATTATTATTCGGTATTTATTTCCTTTATCAATTCAAAATTGTTTCTTAAAAAATGTTGTGAAAACATTGATTGAGCTTAGAAATTTTTTATGGAAGCTACGTTCTGTAAATGTTAGAACTACGGATTTTTAGGTCATGCAAGATAATATTTTATTCACATTATGTATTCGGGAAAAACTATCCCCATGTTCATTTTTTTATGTAATGGTCCACTTAATTTTAAATTAATTTTATGAAGTAATGGTTAGTGGATATGTACAATTCAGGTGGATGTGACCAATTAAGAAGTACATGAATACATTGAAGAGGTTTCTTTGCAATAAATCATGCCTGGTAGCATCAATTGTAAAGGGATATTTAATAGATGTGTGCAGGAATTTTTCTAGAATATATTGATGTTTTTTAAAATAGTTTCAAAAAAATTACATGTATTCATAGAGGTATCATTGAAGAATCAACATAATTTGATTTAGAACATGTTAAATGTATTCATGTTCATCATTATGTTTTATTTAACATGAAATCAATTGTTTCGTTGAGCTAGTATGTTTTTAATAAAGAATATAATGTTTTACATTAAATATTTAAAAAAAATATGTAATAATATATTCTATTTAATAATCTGTACACACATTTTTGTGATTCAAATAGAGCTACCTCATGTGACTAATCATCAAATTCAATAATTTCACTATGAAAAATTCAATGAGTGGTTTAAAAACTATGTAAGTATTTGTATCATAATTTTAATTGTGTAAGAATTAAAATATACTTGGTGATGAAATGGGATCGTATTATTTAATATGTACTTTATGTTGGTTGGTTTTATATAATAATCAATAGGTGATTTTTATTAGATAGATTCAAATAACTTGTTGATGGATATTTGAATACAACATGATGATATACAAGTTATGATAAAAATGGGTTTTGATTTTGTATTTTTAATTTATATAAAAATATAAAAATACAAAATTATAGTGTGGATTTTCCTTTTATTTATGTTGGATACTGCTATAGGTAATTGAGATACATTAACGAAATTATATATATTTATTGGTTGAAATATTTGTTGTTAAAGGGCAATTGGGTGGATCTGGTTCATTGTAAAAAAGTTTATAAATTTGATTTTACATTAATAAACGTCAATAATTTATTGTATAGATTCAACCATATTAATAATGATTTATTCATATTGTCCTCACAATATGGACAAGTTTTCTTTATCACTAATCATTTGGATCCTAATTGGAAAATTTTTATTATGATGTTAAGAAGAGTTTTGTTTGTAATTAACTATGATGAACTAAATATTTATGAATTTTCATTGAAAATAATGATCGAAATACTATGATGCTACATGATGATAATATATATTAGGTGAGGGAGAACATTGAACAAGGTATGATAGATTTGAATCAGTAGTGAATTTTTTATTTTTTATCCATTATTATGATGATATGTGATTTTATATATATGATAAATGTTATTTTTGAATTTTAATGTACCATTTTCTATAATTTTTGTGTCTGAAATTTTGTATTTAAATAAGAGTAGAGTTCACAAATGAATTATGGATAAGATGATTTTTCAGGACACACATCCTCTAGCATCTACGAACCCCCCCCCCCCCCCCATCTTGAAGTTGGACCGTCATCTACAATTTAACCTTTTGTATGTAATATGAATTTATAGATATGTAAAAACATTTTATTATATAATAATATATCATTTCAGATTTCATTTCTTCACATAGATATTTCATTAGGGAGTAGGGGTGTCATATCATCTCCCAAGTCACCCACTCTTATTGGATAAGATGTATTTCCCTCTTCACTTTCCACTGGAGGGTTACCACTCCCGAATCTCCCTCCAAAATTATACCACTTACTTTTATGTTAATTGTATGAGGTATATCTACAACATTATAATTAACCTCCTCAGGTATATATATCATTTAAATTTAACAATTTTTTTTAACATTCATGTTACGTTCTTTAATTATCACTAATATGTTATAAACTGTTTCAATTTCATCAAGTAATTATTAAACCAATAATAGGGAAGAATCTAAAGGTATTCATACCTAGAATACCATATCTCTATTTTAGGTATATTTTAATGACACTTTTCACCTGATTATGTCGCATGAAACGTATTTGATTGATCAATTTCGAAATATTGTTTGAGGACCCCATAGATTCCCCCTTACCACACTTGATTGGGAAGTGTACCTAAAGGATACTCTTGACACATCATGAGATGAGATGAAGGTATAAATGTTACATAAATTATAATGTTATTATTTAAAAAATGTATCATAATGAAATATGTAAATTATGAACAAATAAATTTTTAACCTTTTCTAGATCATTTCATCTGGTATGTATAGCCAAGTGTCGAAATCTATGAATAGATCATAAATAAAAGTAAAAAGGGGAGTTTCGGGTTCCCTTTCATACTTCTCCCTAACATTCATCATCAAAACCCAAGAGGAATTTTACCATATTAAGGGGATGTTTTGGTGTAATACTGGTCGACTGATCCATCCAAGGTGGGTAAATTGATTTTTTGTATTTTAAATACAAGGTGACTTTATATTCATATATCATAGTAAATTTTATTGCTGGAATATTTTGTTAATAACACAAATAATCGTGCATTAAAGGAACCTCCTCATAGGCTAAGATCTCAACACATGACTTAGATCTTATATTTAGTATGTTTACTTTTATTGCTAATAATATTAATTGAAAAGTTAATAGATTTATTTATAACTTTATTTTCATATGTGTGTGTAGTTGTGTGAGGCTAGCTGACATACTGGTCAAATGGAAGTATGGTTCTCTACTCTCCAATAAGGGTATCTAGAGGTTTCCGATATAGTGGTATGTATTTACGATTATCCCGATCATGTAATTATTTCTTTTAATTTCAAAAAATATGAAAATATTTTTTTTCAATACTATAAATTTAACCAGTTCAATGAGTAGATACATAAACATTTATAGGGATTACAATATCTCCCAAATAAACATGATGAAATATTTCATCCCATAATTAGTATAGATAATCATGGATAAACGCTCGCATATAGTATTGACATCCTTCATGAAAATATTAAGAGAGATGAGGAGACATGTGATGACCCATGTGTATATACTATAGGGGATTTTGATAATATTTTAATTGTGGTCATGAAACTCCAAACATGACTCGGGAAGTTTGAAAATAGGGTGAATGAGTAGGTCGGTGAGGCACGATCATCATCAGATGTTTCATTTGACACAATAGTTAGTAATTATAAATATGTATTATTCTTAAAAATAATTTTGTAATATTTTAGTAAATAACTATACCTATCAATGTAGGAAATGAACATCGGTAGTAATTTGAATCAGTAAAATGAGTTCATCAAGGAGCATACATGTGATTGAGTTAGAAGTGTTGTCTATTAGTTAGTATTCCTTGCACACTTTAAAATCAACATGGCGGTGTATTTTGTTTTTTTTAATAGATAACTAGTTGGGACATTTACTATTTTTATGTGTCTCTTCTTTGTTAATATTTTTAGTAGTCAGTAGGTACATTCAATAATGTACCAGTTATTTATATGTATCTGGTGTAGTCATAGTGTTGCTGTATTTTTTGGTGATTTGGAAAAAATATATATTTTAAAATTAAATTATCCATTACTAGATGTTTCATATTTTTATACATCTATTTCTAGTTTTGAATTTTTTCTATTTATAAGTACTTTATAGAGGTGTATAGGTTTTTTTTGTATATTTTTGGTGTATCCGTTATAATGCTAATTATTATAATGATTTTATGACTTTGTTTTTTTTCAATTTAATTGTAAAATATTTAATGTTTATCATTTTTTATTATTTTACAATATTGTATTGATAATGTTGGTTGAATTTTAATTTTTTATTTTTTTATTTTTTTAGAAAATATTTGTATTTTATGGGTCAAAAGTGTGGGATGGGGTGATATGTTTGGTTATATGTATGACTTGATATTTTTACTAATTTTTTTGGTACTGAATTAATGAACTGTTAGAAAATATGAGTATGTTTTTGATATTGTGATTAATTTTGTTGATATGTGTTGGGTTATTAAATAATGATAACATAGTTTAAAATGTTCACTACTTTATTTTTGAGAACTAAAATGTATAATATTAGTTAATAAAAAATTAATGGATAAATAAATAAATATGCAGAATTTAAGAGCATAAAATAACTATGGATATCATCATTGATAGTCATTAATGAGATATTTTTAAAAATATATCTTGTATCCCCTTAGAGTAGTCTTCATCTAATGGAATCCAAAAATGATGATTGTGAATGGGGTATGTACAACCCTATTTATAGTGGCTTACTGTATTGATAGACAGTGCCATTGGTTTTCAAAAAAAATGTATTTCTGACCCCATCTACCATGACCATCAGAAGTGGAAATGGAGTGGTCTCTCGTGTTATGGAAACCTTTTATACAACTACTTTTCGTGTTTATGGAAGGTTATTTCTCTAGTAGTGAAAACATTTTTTTAAGTTAGTGTATTTTGAACCAGGGCTCGCCCAAAAAATTTTATTTCCAAATAATAAACTTAAAAATATTTTCTAATAATGTAATAATATACAAATTAAAATAAAAAATAACTAAAATTGCAACATATGTTTGTATATAACCTTTTTTTGAGGACCAGAATCGTCTCCAGTTAACCTATTTTACATGAATATATAGTATAGCATAGATGATGTCACTTGTTAAAGATATATTTAAAAATATTACAATTGGACTGAAAAGAATTAAATAAATTATGATTAAAAGTTTTTTTTAAGGTCGGTTATTCCCTTATTAGTGTACAGGTGTATTTCACTTAAAAAAAGTCAAAAAATTATTTCAAAAATTAAATCAAATTGTGAAAGGTGAAACAAAATAAAAAATTGTTTATCCATATAGTAAAGAATATTATATTTATAATTAGATGTTATTTTTTGAAAACATTAAAAAATTTAAGAATTTTTAACTATACAATAAAAAATATATTTTATAGCTGAATTCATTAAAATTGAAAAAAAAAATTAAGAAAACGTAAATCATCTAAAAAATTAATATATTTTTTATAATTCTCAAAAATATTCTTTGTAACTATCACTACGTACTAATTTTTTTAAAATTTAAAAAAAATATTTATATATCTTCAAACTCAATTCAAAAATAAGTAAAATCATTTTAAAATGACAATTTTAAAATTATTATAAAAAATTTAAAAAAATTATGAATACATTTTTTTATATTTAAAAATAAGAAATAATTTTTAAATAATTTTTATAAAAAAAATTTTATATAAAATTTTTAAAAAATCAATTAATAAAAATACTTTAAAATAGAATAACCCGCTTCAAAAAAATTATTGGAATTTTACAATGAACATTTCCATCAAAATTTTATATTAGAAAATTACATTCAAGAGGTTCAAAAAAATATTTGATTAAATAAATTCAAAAAAATATACCACACAGTTTCAGTGTAATTATATAGTAGAAAATACCACTATAAAAAATCATATAAAAAATTCAATAATAAAATTTTATTATAAAATTATAGTTGAGAAATTAACATGAAATTTGAAATGAAAAATTCAACTAGTTTTTTTTACAAAAAATTCACATGAAAAGTTACATTCCAAAAATAACACTACATGTGAATTTTTTTTATAGAAAAATAATAATAAAAAGAATAATATTTTCAATCTAATATTTATTTTGATAGTTCAATGTCCCCTAAAAAATTAAAATTGAAACATCTAGTGAAATTTTCCAATTTAAACTTTCACTAAAAAAATTTAGTGTCAAATTTCAAAAGAAAATTACATTTGAAACTTCCTATAGAAAATTCAAGTATAAATATTTAATAGAAAAATCCAAGGGAAAAATCCATTGGAAAATTCTCATTTTTCCATTGTAAAAATTCCAGTTATAATTTTCATTGAAAATTTCTAGTAGAAACTATAAATGGAATATTCTAGTGAAAACTTCAACTATAAAATTCCAGTAGAAAACTTCATCTAGAAAATTACATTTCAAAGTTTCAATGGGAAATTACAATATAATGAAATTCCAATTTCAACTTATACAGAAAAATATCAATTAAAACTTCCACTATAAAAATTCACTTGAACCTTTCCCTTCAAAATTGTAGTTGAAACTTTCATTAAAAAATCTACTTAAAACTTCCAATTGAAAATTCCAGTAGAAACTTTCCCTGAAATATATCAATCTCCACATCACCTATAAAATTATAGTCAAATTCTCCATTATAAAAATACATTCAAAACATCCATTAGAAAATTTTAATGTATATTTAAATGGAAAAATTCCAGTTTCATTTTCCACTAGAAAACTCTAGTGGTAACTTCAACTCCCACTTGAAATTTCAGTTAAAACTTCTACTAGAAATTTCAATGAAACTTCCTCTAGAAATTATAATAAAACTTCTACTAAAAATTCAAGTTTTTCATTTGAAATTGACTCTCTAACTTTCAATGAAACTTTCACTATAACATTCCAATAGAAATTTTCAATAGAAAATTATAGTGACTTCCATTAGAAATATCAAGTTGAAACTTCCACTAAATAATTACAATGGTAAATTCAAATTCCACTTGAAAAATTCAATTAAATACTTCACTATAAATCCCAGTGAAACTTCCACTAGAAATTTAATTTAATCTTATGTAATAAATTCCTCTGAAACTTCCATTGGAACATTCCAGTGGAAGCTTACACCAAAAAAATTTTCCAATAGCTTCAACTTACACTTGAAAATTTCAGTTGACTATTTCACTATAAATTCTCATGAAACTTCCACCAATAATTCTAGTTAATTTTCCACTATAAATTCCAATGTAAATTCCATCGTAAATTCAAGTGAAACTTCCACTAAAAATTCCATTGAAAAAATGTGTTGTTATTACCCTATGGAAATTTTAATCAAATCATAATTTTCCATTTTGATCTATTTATATAATACATATTTATCTTTTAGTTGACGTTTTTAGTTATTTTTTGTAATAAAATATTTCATTTAAATTTTTTAGTGTAATTTTCATTGTATTTTTCCACTAAAAATTACTATATCAATTTTTCAGAAATGACCTTTGAAAATTTTAATTTCAAAATTTTTAGATAAAATTTTCTATGGATTTTCATTACTTAAAAAATAGTTTTTTTCCTTTAATAAAATTTATTTCTTTTATAAATTTTTACAAATATCATTTTTTACTATTAATAATTAATTTTTTTATCAATTTACACAGTAATTTTTAATGATTTTTAAAGAAATAAAAATGTTGTGTGTTTACAAACAAAATATCTTCTATATCCATTCATAAAAACATAATTTTTTATGACTGTAAACCAATGGTATTTTTTAATAAGACTAATAAATTTTTAATAAATTGAAAAAATATATTTTTAATTGTTTTAAGAGAAATAATAAATTTTTATATTTCCAAAAGAATTTTAAATTTTTATGAACTTAAAAAAATAATTTTTTTTATAAAACAAAACAAAAAACTAATAAATAATTTTAAGACTAATTTCATTATAAAATGTTATATTTTTTGATAACATAAAAAAACATATACCATTTCTAGAAAAATTAGGAGTTATTAATTTGTTCTAAATTAAAAATTAAAAAAATATAACATAAACAAATTTTTCAATTTTAAATATGAAAAATATTATTTTTTATAAATATAAAACACTATTTGATACATTATCATTTTTTGGGAGCTCAAAATTTATGTATTTTTTATAGATATAAAAAAATAGTATCAACACAATTTTTGGACGTTTAAAATTTTTTTGGACCAAAAAACCCTTTACTCACTCTCATTAACCAATATTAACATGTATAAAAATCCCCAAATGACATTATATCACACCATTACAGGATGATCCCATATTTTGGGTAACTAGAGATGATAATGTGGGTTTTTTTACTCATAAATTATTAGGACTTAATTTAAATAATGGTGTATTATTTGAACTTAAAACTTCACAACTAACTAAAATATTTGAATCACCCTAACGAAGAATAAAGTTATAGTGATGGTTGATGGAGGACCATAAAACACATTCTGTATCTAGGTCCACTACGAAATATCAAGAATATTTCCATTATTGGGAAATTTTTCTTTATACAATCTATTATCTAAGAGAATAAAGTAAAATCACATCAATATCTTGATTTGTTTACCCACAGTAAAAAATGTATATGATGTATATAAACTAGCATACTTTCATTGAGGACTATATTTGAGTTCATCTAAAAAATTTAAGATTAAACTTTGGTTAGAAATTTTTTCACTGAATTCTTTTTCAGCCTCGTTGATTCCAAAATCATGTTCATCCCAAGCACATATTACATCAGTGTTCTTTAAAATATAGAAATATCCATGATTATAATTTTCTTAAAGATATCTTAATTTCAATTCTTATTAAGTAATAAATAAATTATCCTTCTCAATCAATTTTCAATGAATGACTAAGGGGAACTTCAATTGATGCATGATCCTAAGAAAATCCTCGATATAAGATAATTTTATTAAAAAATTTACGAATAATATGGACGTAGTCATAGGATGGAAAAAACAAAGGTGATTCCATTGTGGTTGATGAGTAGCATCCATTGAATGATTTCATATTTTTCAATATTCATTACATCATAAAAAAATTTTACTGTTTAGAAATTTATTTTTCATTTTTTATTTAAAAAATGAAAATAAAAACCAAAAACAAACAAAAATAAAAAAACATATGTTTGAATTGTAATATGAAATAGTGTCACTAAATCACAAATTTACCCAAACTAGTATTTTCCCCATGCATTCTCAAGGGATTTTATTTTTATAATAATTAAATAATTTAACACTAATTTGAAATTAAAAATTTTATGATGTGATTACAAGATAATATAGAATAAAAATATAATATATCTATTTAAAGAATGAATGTGAATAAAACTATCAAAAAAATAGTTAAAAATATATATGATAATGGTATGAAATAACACACTTATATGAAAAAAACAATATAAAAATTTTTCTATTGTAAAAAAATTATGGGAATTATCATAGATAAAGATTCTTCATAGTACCCATAATTAAAATGTTATTATATTTCTTTAGATACAAGAAACTTTAAATCTTTTCCTATGAATATGGGAGGCATACCATGAATGCATAGAAGATTATTTTAAGAGCTTTGTATTTGAACAACAGTGTATGATATATTATTTATTAATGAAAATTATCTCAGGGCTATCTATTTTAATGTTCATCCTTTATGGGAGAGAAAATGAAGTCCTTAAATAGCATCCAATAATAAGATATGAAAATATTACAGGGAAAAATTTTGGAACTATTTTATATTCAGTACAACTGATGATTCTTAACTTTCTAATGGATAATTGGTATAATAATTTTTAAATATCAAATAAAACATTGTAAAACAATTATCATTTGAGAAAAATCTCCAAGATTACATGAAAAACTAAATGAACAAATGATTTTATAAAGATAATATTAAGGTTCTTTAACATCAAACATGGAATTTGTAATTAGTATAACATAAATATTTATCACATATTAAGAATGTGAAAATAAAATAAGATTTTATTTCATGTGGAATCAGTTATATAATTGGTAAATTTAGTCAGTTTTTATTTTGTATTTCTATAACCAAACCAATCATTAAAATTCAATTACCACTAATGTTGTTATAGAATAAAGAGACATGATCCAAATAAAATCTTCCAAATCTTCCAAACATGTATTAATAGGTTTTGAGAAATAAAAACTAACTATTTCATTGATTTTATAATAGAAAAATTCATTTCCATATAAATAGAATAACATGTAATATAAAGGATATAATACATTAAATAATATTTTTATATTCTCAACATGAAAAATATTATTGTATAGTTAAAAATAATAAAACATTTATAATGGTTTGGTTTCTATTTAAATAATGTATGTAGGTAAAGTAACACATAGTTTAAAACACAAAATTCTAAGTTTAAAAAATTGAAAATACTTACCAATAATATAGGTGAAAGTGATAAATAGTTTGAAATTAAAAAAAAGATAAAATGCTTAGCTAAAATATAAAATAAATTTCATATACATATTAATAATATATATATAAGTAATATATATTGATCAGGAGAGTCTGTGCGTTGTCTGGTTTTTGGTTCTATCATGAGCTGGGGGTCGATTCGCGCCGCATGGGGTGTTATCGGGTTGGTATGGTGTTTATCTGAGAGTTATTGTGCCACTGTGAGGGAGTCCAGTCGAGCCATGCCGAGGTGTTTTTGAGGGTTTCCCTCCATGTCGAGCGGTGTTAGGCTATAGTGGAGTAAGAAATCCTAAATCTAGATCTGTGTTTTGAGGATGTTCAGATATTAATGAGATCTGATTATTAGTGCCTTAAAAAATATATATTGACCATATAAGAATAAAATCTAAAGAATATACCAATCATGTAGAACTCTAAATGATAATATCATTCTGAAAATATAAAATGAGACTATGCTCTAGACATTTAAATCAAAGAAACTATATAACTTTTCCTAGTCAAAAATTAAACTGGTCATACATTGTTTATAAAAAAATAACATGGATATAATATCAAAAATAATTTCTACAAGGGAAATAAATAATTGAATAATTAGAGTTAAAATAATAATATGGGAAATTTAAATATATAAAATTTTGTGTAAATATATGAATCTAATTTGACTTTATTATTAAATAGATACAGTCTATGAATGTGACTAAGTGATGTTATTCAATGATCAAATAGACATCTATAACAAGGATGAAAATTCTTGATTTTTGGATCAGTATGGATTGGAAATAAATATTAGAAAATAAAAAAATATAGAAGTAAAAGAAAAGAAATATGAATATGGGAGAAAATACATAAAATTAATATTGCATCATCATAGTATTATGTGTAACATGAAAATAAAAAAAATACTTTATTTATTAAGAGAAAAAAACCCATATAACTTTATCAAACAAAATAGTGTGTGCAAAGGAGGGTAATATTGTACATTCAAAAATTAATTTGTAAATAATAACCCCAAAATATACCAATTAATTTTGGATAAAAAACATTTATAATAAAACACGGAAATTTATATTTACCGAATAAACCAAAAACTGTAAAAATGAAACAATTTAATAAAACTATCAAATTTATAAATGTAAAATAAACCAATTTCATAAACTATGAAATCAATAGTTAAAATGATAAATACTTAAAAAATATATATAAACTAATTTAAAAAATGAATATATATAATAATAATATATATAATTATAATATAAAGTTTTTATTTATAAATAAAATCTATATAATTTACCAATAATATACTTAATAAGGTAAATGATAATACTATAGTAAAAATATTAAAATAAATTGTGCTCCAAACATTTAAAGTGAAGAAATTATATGACTTTTAATAGTCAAAAATGAAATAGGTCATGCATTATTTATCAAATAAATTAACATGATTACAATATTAAAAATAATTGTTGTGAGGGAAGTAAAAAATTTAACAATTAAAGATCAAATAATAATATGGGAAATTTTAAACTATAAAAATTCATGTACAAGAGTACTAATAATATCAATAAGTTTTGTTGTATAATAACACACTAACACTATAAAAACAATATGTACACAATGAATGTAAACACGTATACAACATAATAATAGTTTTCAAATAAAATATATAATATTTTTTATATGTAATGATGTGAACTTGGTAAACTAAATGTCTGTATAAACTAAGAAATGTGTATAAACTAAATTTGTGTATAAATTAAATGTGTTTATAATTCTAATGTGTATAAAATTTATATGAAGTTTTTTTAAATAAATAATGAGTATGAACTACATATATATAAACTAAATGTGAATGATGTTTATAAACTGAAGAATTTTTATAAATAAATGTATGTTTATACTGCATGTTTTTGTATAATGAATGTGTACATAAACTAAATTTTTGTATTAAATTTTGAAAAAAAATCTACCTGAACCGCTATGTAGACATCAATTACAGACCAAACTTGTTGATAATTTATTTCTTGAATTCCATAAACCACTAACCCATCAATTATACATCACACATAGGTCCAAAAAATAATTATATATTATGAAAAATATAAATATTCAAGAAAAAATATGTATCGATTCTCACTGAGAGATTTCCACATTATATTAAGGAAATTTTTTATATATATAGATTCAGAGAAGAATTTTTTTAATAAATTGAATGTATTTTTTCTATAAATTTCAATATATATATAGTGAAAAAATATATGGATAATAAAACTAATATTGTAATGTAATATGCAGAAACAATATGAATTCTAAAAAACACAACTAATATGGATTCAGAAAAAATATATGTAGAACTAATAGGTAATATGAAATAAAAATATTTATATTTAGAAAATAGGTAATATAAAAAACTATTATGAATTGTTTTAAACTATATGGAATGTAAAATATATACAATCAATATGTAGATCTAATATGGATTCTGAAAAAATATTTTCAGTACTAATTGGTAACACGTAACGCTAACTTGGATTCTGAAAATTGGTAATATGTAGAACTATTATGAATATAGTAAATAAATATGGGAAATCAATATATAAATTATTTTATTATTATGTTAAGGAGTAAAATTAAATCACAATATTGAAATATGATAATATATAATCTATTATAAGAAAAATAAAACAATCTAGGAAAATAAATTTAACAAAAGGAAATAAAATGTATACAAAACATTATCTGGTTTAATATGGAGATACTAAAAATTTTGGTAATATAATTATACTATAAATATAGAAATATCTATATAGTACACATTTGGATAATCTGGGTAATATTATTCTAAGAAGAAAAATGAGATACTACTATATAAGAAAAAAATGGGAACAAACTTGTCAAACCTGAGCTGTGATAGTGATGTATTAATGAAACCCAATAGCTATAGAGAAGAAATTAAATAATGGTTCCAAATTATTTGGTTTCTTTACTTTATAACGTGACTTGATAAATCATTTAAGAAGAAAATAAAATTATGGAAAATGAAATATATGGGTGCCCATGTGTTGTGTTATTGAAGAGAAGCAGAATAGAAACCTAATTCCTATAGTGTAATGATGATGAGTTTCTAGTGAGTGTAAAGTACTGAGTCATGTAGAAATTACTAGATTTAGTATCAATTACTGAGTATTTAATCTAATTGACCTTCAATTCTCTTAATATCATATTGGGGTAGTGGAATTTCCATGTGATGAAACAAACACAAATAGAGAAAGAAAAATGGAAGAATGCACAAATTTAACATGGTTCGGCAAGGCTTTCCTGCATCCATAGGAAAATGGGGGTGGAATTCTATTATTTCTATCTCTAGATTAACATAGGAGGTTACATAGAGGGTTAAAGTATGTTATAAAATCATGGGATGTAATCCCATTTTAAAGATCAAGTAAAACTGTAACCTCCTAAGTAAATAAAGAATATAAAATTTTCATATTTATTAAAATTTGTGAATAAAATATTAATTTTACTTTAAAGGGGATTCTATATTAGAAGGTTTAACTGATACGCAACAATGGGTTTCTTTGAAATCTAATGTTGTACACAATGCAGAGTCTTACTAAAAAATAATAATATTATTTTATTTTAAATGGTAGTTAACGCCTAGCCATTGTTTTGGCGGGAATGGACATAACTAACTAAAATATTAATATAAATATTTGTTAAATGTTTTTACATTTATTCAATAAATTTTAAAGGCTTAAAATAATAAAGAATCATATTTTAAGCATAAATACTCTAATAATCATTAAAAGGTCGATTTACTGCCTTTTGATGGTGAACCCTCTTTAAATATAGTTTTGGTCACTTTTAGATGTTCTATTTTCCAAAATAATATTCTTCTTTAGAATCAAGACATAAAAATTTACTTTGGATAAAATTTTGGTATTTTTTTGATAAAGTTCATTTTTTATGAATAGTGAAAAATATTGTATTTTAATTAAAAACTGCCTTTTAATATAATTTATTTATATGGTTAGATTATCTTTATAAATGTTTTTATAGTATAATTAGATTATATGTTTACCATTTAATCCAATTTTGGTCATTGGAAGTAATTTCACTTTGAAATTGGACATAAATAAGTGTTAATCTTTTCATAGTTATTATTTCTTAAAAACACGCTTTTTGTTTGGACAGCGGGAATTAATTTTAAATTAATTTCTACCACTTCTGTGTTTTTAATTTGGAAAAAGTGGATTCCATATTTGTAATCACGAGGTCTAAATTGTGTAAATAGGTAATTTTTATTTTTATACATTATGAATATTTACTTCAGTAAAAAGTTTATTTGCCATGGTTAAAGGGTACATCTGGTAAATAAGGGTAACAAAATATTATTATAATAATATTAAATTACCTGAACATGTTTCCTAATCCTATTGGTTGATAAATTTCTAAAAATGGGCATCCTTGGTTTGATTTTGGGACCCCATGGAGCCACTTGGGAATGATAATGACACTTTATATTAATTAATTTAAAGTAAAGACAAAAATGACTTAAACATATATCTTTTAGTAAATAAATTCTTACATGGGGTTATATAAGTTATCTCTTTGAATATAAAGATTAATTTGAAATCTAAAATTATTTCCTACATCATGATATTTTTATATAATTTTTAGACATCAAATAAATAAAAATATTTATGACACAATAATGATGCAGTGTTTACCTCATTAATGAATGATTTAAATAAATAAGATTATAAATATAAAAAAAATATCCAAAACCCATCCAATTATTATTGGATGATTTTATTTCGAACATGAGTCATCTTATCTTAAACTTTAATAAGTTTTGGACTTTTAGAAACTGAAAATCATTATATAATAAAATAATATTTTTTATCATTCCTAAAGAACCCCTCCTCCCCCTTATAAAAATACCTCAATTATAACCCATTACTCACACTTCTAAAGCGTAGTGTATCATCAAAAATCTACCCAATTAATCTCTCTACATCCCTATACTCCTCTTAGATTCCTTAACTTAGGCATAAGTCACTTCAAGTAAACTATTCGGTTCAAACCAAATGGAGTAACCCGTTTTAAAGGTAATGTCTTCCCTTAAGTACTTTTCTTTTATTTTATTTCTAAAACCCCCTAAACTCTTTATATTCCTTTATTTTATAAAAACACTAGTATCCTCAATATACTAGGTTTTTTTTATGATAATAATTCTAACTACACTTACACACACCTCCAAATAATGGTAAAAGAACATACTGTTTATGTGGACGGCGAATTACTGCCTCATAAAACAAAGATTGTTTAATTATCCCCTACCACCTATCATGGTGGAAATTATGATGGAATTGTATTTATATGTGATATATATTATATTTATATTCTTTCTACTCTTCTATATTTTCCATTTATAGCATACCTTTATGGTTTCCATTATGGGTAAACGTGATGATTTCATTTGAGGAAGTGCGGACTACGGCCACCTAAATGTGATATGACTCGTTCATACCATACGTGGAATGTATAAAGGATGGATATAATTAAATTATATATGATATTATACTGGAATTATAATATAACTATTTATCATTACGTTTTTATTCCATTAAATATGAAACAGAAATGAAAGTAGCATTCATGCATTTGTACGGCTTACCGTCTCCATGAACGGTGCATTTCATTTCTTATCACTAAATGTTATGTACTATTATAAATAAATAAATATACTAAATATATATGATATATATGATATATAAATCATGAATATAATTCTATATATAATGGAATTTTTACCACATGGACAATTTATAATTATAACAAGTTCATTTTTAACTCCAGTTCCGAACATCGACAAAATGTATTATATGAACTCAAATAATTAACTAATTGTTATATCAAGGTAATAATTAATATAAAAGGAATAATAAACTTTAAAAAGGATCTTAAGAAATTATAAATTAACTTTATTTTATTATTCTGTATATTAAAGAACGATCGAGTCAAGTCAGACACGAGGTAAGGGGTTTCTTATCTCACTTTTTAATTCTGTGATATTTTCATTGTTCGCCACTTATTTATTGCATGTGGTGTATTTTGTACTTCCATTTGATATATACTATCATTATTATCTTTATATTCAAGGTATTATATGATTAATTTTGTGGTTATTAAATTTTGGTCATTCGACTCGATTGATTACAACATGGTAAGTGGTTTCTTATCTCACTTTTAATTCCGTGATATTTCCATTTTTTGACACTTATTTATTTCATGTGGTATATTGTGTACTTCCATTTGATATATACTATCATGATTCTATTTATATTCATGATATTATGTGATTCATTTGGTGGTTATTAACTTTTTTTCATACGACTCGATTGATTACAACATGGTAAGGGGTTTCTTATATCACTTTTAATTCCGTGAGATTTCCATTGTTCTCCACTTATTTCTTATATGTGGTGTATTTTATACTTCCATTTGATATATATTATCATGATTATATTTATATTAATGGTATTTTTTGATTAATTTTGTGGTTATTAACTTCTGGACATAAGACTCGATTGATTACAACGTGGTAAGGGTTTTTCATCTCATTTTGTATTCTCGTGAGATTCATGCTATGTTTGACATTGTTTACTTTGGTGTGGTGTATGTACTTCCCATGATTGTATTCTTTGTATAATATAATTTAATTTATGGGTACATACATCTTAATTGTATTATCCTTCTTTCATTTGGTGTCTATTTCATAAGTTACTAAATTAGTAAGGGAACTTTTTAACCCAATTTCCATTCCTTGGGTTAATCTTCTAATTCTTAATTATGTCATTATATAATTATGTGTGGAATCACTGTTTATTTATTTATGTTGTAATTTACAATCCCATTTGTGTAGATATAATTTTCATATACATAATCAATCCATTGATAAATTCTCAAGTCATCGGTATGAACTTGATAAGAGTAATTTTAACTCAATATCCATTCATTGAGTTAAACATCGAAGTCATTGGTGTTGTTTTTACAAAAAAATATGTGTGAATGTTCTCAGATTTATTTACACTAAATATCCAATAATATTGAGTGTATTTATATTTGTCACACATTATTATTTAATTGATTTATCCTTAATATAAGGATACAGTTTTTATAAGGGATTTCGTCTCAATTTATATTCCATTGAGACTTCAGTGTTGTTATGCACCAATTCACTCTTATATGGTGTATATAACATCCTTTGGAATATTATATCATGAATACCTTTATTTTCATGATATTATAAAGTTATTATTAAATGTTATTCCTCTTTTATTTTTATTCAAGCATCTCTCATTTTGTTTAAAACCCTTTAACTAAAATATCGGTTAAAATGTTTTAAATATTTATTCTTCTAAATATTTCTCATTAATGTCCATGTTTTCAAAATGGTTTTTAGGATTTATTTATATACATTAATGTTTTCAAATGATGATTCATTTAAAAGTTTCAAAGTGGTATGGGGCACTTTGATTCAAAAATCTCTTTATTAAATGTTTTAATTGGTTTTGAAAATGGCTTGATAAAGCATTGTTTATTTCAATATCTTGAAATGATATATTGTGATTACAATGTGGAAATTTTATCTTTCCTTCATTATTGTTTTATGTGTTATGAATATGTTATGATTATTGGGAATTGTTTACATATACGGGTGGTTCCATGATAAACCTAGGGCAGGTGAGCCTGCGATAGTTCTCCAATGCATTGGGTAACATGACGGAGGTAAATGATAATGTTTCTCCTAAGAGATTTAGGGAATATATTTTGATGGGTATTACAACTTAACTCCTTATGTAGCTATGATAGCTAAAATTTAAGTATGTTTTGTATGCCACAATTTACCTTTATGATTTATGATTTCTGTGTGTTATTCATAAATCTTATGATTTCATAATGAATGTTATGATTGAAAAGTATGGTTTCATTGAATTGTATTTATTGATGGGATAATGTTTTCTTTCCTTATTTTATAAACCTTACTGAGCTTTTTTTCTAATCCCAAGTATTTTAAATGTTTTTCATAGGACATAAAGTGGGATAGGTTCATGGATGTAATCAAGGAAAAGTCATGTTGTCTAAAACATGGAATTAGACATGTTTCTTTTTAAGAGTTTTTTATTTTTTTTAATGGATATTGAGTAGTAGTGTCTACGTGTAATTTTCAAGTTTATATGTAATAGTTCTGGCCTAATTCTTTAAAACTCTAAACCTGAAAATATCCTCAATGTGAATTATTCATTTAATTCAAAATTAGGTAATGTTTTAATGTTGGGTCCTTATAGTCGGTATCAGAGGTTGGTTTAGACAAATTTAGGGATTAGAAAACACATGGTTAATCCCTATGTCTATTATTTCAGTTAAATCCTTATTTTATAAATTTTTTCAGATCAAGTAAATTCGGTTACAAATGGAAGGAGGAGGATCTCAAACAGCATTCCTATCTCTTCATAATTACTTTCATGCAATAATTATTGAAAAGTCGTGTTCATATGATTGTGAAACTTTTTCTAGTATACAACTCACTTGAAATCAGTTGTTTGAGATATCAAACACCTCCACTATACATCGATATCATCGTGGATCATGGGTTGTATTTAATGAAATCATATTTTCTCAATATTCTCATATTTTCAAGAAAGGTAAATATTATCAAGGAATTTTCAAATATTTTACCTTATCACAATATTTTGAAGCATATTATGATTTTGAAAAAGGTGCTGAAGAAGGATGCCCTTACACAACTTATTAATATTTTCTTTTACAATATATTCTCTCAGCACATAATTATGGTATTTTAAAAGGACCATTGATTGAAATTTTTAACTCAAATTCGATCTGAATATTCTCTAAAAATTATGTTTATCATATGTTTTGAAATTATATATCATGCATAATTATTTTCCAAAACATTTTTTCTGTGAACACCCATATGACCCAAGTTATACAAGGTGTATTTGGATGAAGGAAAAAATGATTTTTGAAGGATCTATAAATCATTGTTGAAATGCATGGACCTTATACCTACGTGAACAAGATGATGATGAAACCATATAGACACCATGATCAAGGTATTATGTTATTTCTATTGGGAATAGTTTTATTTTATCATATGGAGGTGAAAAAAATGACAATATATAAAATGTTGAGGTATTGATGTATTGGGATGAAAATGAAAGGTATAAGAAAACCTTTGAGGTTAAAACATGTTAGGTATATTTTTGAGTTTTATAAAAAGGACAACCTGTAAGATGGGTAATGACCCATCGCACCCGGCAAGGCCATAGGAATCAAACCCACAACCGAAGGGAGGCAAGGGCCAATCACCTACCACTGTCTTGCATGAATTACCTAGTTAGTATGATTAATTATTTTAAGTTAAATGATTTTATGGATCAAGAATAAGTTGATTTGGGGAACTTATGTTTTATCAAATAGATATCCTTTATATAGGAAAATGATTTTGAGATTAAGTGATAAAGGTTATTTTAGAAGATGTTTTCTCTTTTGGAAGCATTATATGCTTAAGGGAAATATAATACTATGGGATATCATTTGTGGAGTAATGGTTGAAATTTTATTTTGGAAGAATATATGTTTTTATTATAGACATATGATGATTTAGTTTATTTATGGAAATTATTAACCTATCATGGAGAATATGTGATTAGGTTAATTACTTTTTAGTATGAGACTTTAAGTGTAACTGGTGTTACTTGGAGATAAATGTTAAGATTTATCTTGGAAGAATATGTTATTAAATCCTTCTGAGATTTGGGTTTCAATCTTAGTTTGGATTACTTTGAATAATTTTATGGAAAATTGTTTATTGAATGATCTTTGTTGAACTTTGGGTAATGTTTGACAAATTTTGGAGATTAATAGTAGTTTTTGTTTTTATAAAGGATTATCCTTTTGAGGATTATCTGATCTTGTACTAACCAATTTTGGTTTTGTTTAATGTATAAATATATGGTAAAAATATAGTTCATATTATTTGGATTATTTTATTCTCTAGAAGTTTATTATAGCGCTTTCAATGTGAACAAGTCATCTTGAATATTCATCGTTTGGAGAAAATATGAGTTTGTAGTAGAAATCTAGTAAAGGATGAAAGTCTACATGAAAAGTAAGTATGTTTCCTTATGTTATTATTCAAGATCTTAAAAAAAATTCTCAAATTTATGAAAATTAATTTAAAACAAAAACACTGTCTATTAACTTCTCCTACTGGGGAATCAAAGACCATTTAACCCATCACAAGTTTGTGATTTTCTGGTGGTTAAATTTCTCCTAATCATGCTTTCTACCACTCCCCATCAAACCTTGATGGTTTCTTTCTCTTCCATATCTATGTTTTCCTACATGTAATACAAGTATGGGAAATCTCGGGTGACCTTTTTATTTCTCTTTCTTTATTTTAAAGTGATACTTTTATTGACTCTTTTTCTGATGTGGGACTTTCAATGATGTTTCCAAGCCCAATTTTAAAATTGTGAGGATGCAATTCTCAAAAGGGGGGAAGGATGTAACATCCTAGGTAAATAAAGAATATAACATTTTCATATTTATTAAAAAATTTGAATAAAATATTAATTTTACTTTAAAGGCGATGCTATGTTCGATGGCGTACTTGATACACAACAACGAGTTTCTTTGAAATCTTATCTTGCACTCAATGCTGAGTCATACTAAAAAATAATGATATAATATTATTTTAAAAGGTAGTTAATGCCTAGACATTATATTGTTAGGAATGGATATAACTAACTACAATATAAATATACATGTTTGTTAAATGTTTTTAAATTTATCCAATAAATTTTAGAGGCTTAAAATAAGAAAGAATCTGATTTTAATCATAAATACTCTAATATTCATTAAAAAGTCGATTTACCGCCTTCTGATGGAAAACCCTCCTTAAATATATTTTTGGTTACTTTTATATGTTCTATTTGAAAAAATAATATTCTTCTTTAGAATCGGGACATCAAATTTTACTTTGGATAAAATTTTGTTATTGTTCTGATAAAGTTCATGTTTTTATGAATAGTGAAAAATATTGTATTTTAATTAAAAACTGACTTTTAATCTAATTTATTTACATGGTTAGATTATCTTTATAAAAGGTTTTAAATTATAATTATATTATGTTTTTACCATTTAATACAATATTGTTCATTGTAAGTAATTTCACTTTGAAATTGGACATAAATAAGTGTCAATCTTTTGATAGTTATTATTTCTTAAAAACACGCTTTTTATTTTGACAGTGGGAATTAATTTTAAATTAATTTCTGAAACTTTTCGTTTTGAATTTGGAAAAATATATTCCATATTTTTAATCAGGAGGTCCAAATTTTGTAAATATATAACTTTTATTTTTAGACATTATGAATATTTACTTCAGTAGAAATTTTATTTACATGGTTAAATGGTAAATATGGTAAATAAGGGTAAAAAAATATTATTATTACAATATTAAATTACCATTGAATATTTCCTAATCCTATATTTTGATACATTTACGACCATGGGAATCCTTGGGTTGATTTTGCGACCCCATGGAACCACTTGGGAGTGATAATGACACTTTATATTAATTAATTTAAAGTAAAGACAAAAATGACTTAAACATATATCTTTTAGTAAATCAATTCTTACATGGGGTTATATAAGTTATCTCTTCGACTATAAATATTAATTTTAAATCTAAAAAAATTCCCCACATCATGATAATTTTTTTAAAAAATTAGACATCAAATAAATAAAAATATTTATGACATAATAATGATGTAGTGTTTACCTCATTAATGAATGATTTAAATAAATAAGATTATAAAGATTAAAACAATATCCAAAACCTGTACAATTCTTATTGGGTGATTTTATTTCAAACATGAGTCATATTAGTTTTGACTTTAATAAGTTTTGGATCTTTGGAAACCGAAAATCATTATATAATAAAATAATATTTTTAAACATTCCTAAAGAGTCCCTCCTCCCCCATTTAAAAAACCCTCACTTATAACACATTAATTATACTTCTCAAACCCCTTGTCTTGTAAAAACTCTACCCAATAAAACTCCTTACATCCCTCTCCTAATCCTATAAGACTTACCTTAGGCATAAGTCACTTCAAGTAAATCTTTTGGTTCAAACCAAAGGGAGTTACCCGTTTAGAAGGTAACGCCTTCTCTTAAGTTCTTTTCTTTTATTTTATTTATTCATCCCCCTAAACACTTTTTATTTATTTATTTTATAAAAACACCAGTATACTCAATATACTAGGTTTTTTTATGATAATTATTCAAACTACACTTACACACACCTCCATCTAATGGTTAAAGAACATACTGTTTCTATGGACGGTAAACTACTGCCTCACGAAACGAAGATTGTTCAATTATCTCCCACCGCCTCTCATGGTGTCCATTATTATGGAACTATTTTTATATGTGATATATATTATATTTATATTATTTCTATTCTTATTTATTTTCCATTTATGGCATACCTTTATGGTTTCCATAATGGGTAAACGTGATAATTTCATTTGAGGAAATGTAGACTACCACCCCCTCAATGTGATATGACTCATTCATACCATATGTGGAACGTATAAAGGATGGAAATAATTAAATTATATATGATATTATACTATAATTATAATATAACTATTTATAATTACATTTTCATTCCATTAAATATGAAACATAAATGAAAGTAGCGTTCATGCGTACGTACGGCTTACCGTCTCCATGAACAGTTAATTTTATTTCTTATCTTCAAATGTTATGTACTATTATAAATACATATATATACTGAATATATATGATATATATGATATCTAAATAATTAATATAATTCTATAGATAATGTAATTTCGACCACATGTATAATTTATAATTATAACAAGTTCATTTTTAACTCAAGTTCCGAACATCGACAAAATGTCCAATACGAACTCAAATAATTAAATAATTTTTATAGCAAGGTAATAATTGATATAAAAAGAATAATAAACTTTAAAAATGTTCTTAATAAAGTATAAATTAACTTTATTTTATTATTCAGGATATTAAATAATGATCGAGTCAAGACAGACACGAGGGAAGGGGTTTCTTATCTCACTTTTAATTCCATGAGATTTCCATTGTTCACCACTTATTTATTGCATGTGGTGTATTATGTACTTCAATTTGATATATACTATCATGATTATATTTATATTCATGGTATTCTGTGATTAATTTGATGGTTATTAACTTTTGTTCGTATGACTCGATTTATTACAATGTGGTAAGGGGTTTCTTATGTCACTTTTAATTCCCTGAGATTTCCATTGTTCGCCACTTATTTATTGCATGTGGGGTATTTTTTACTTCAATATTATATATAATATCATTATTCTCTTTATATTAATGGTATTATTTAATTAATTTTGTGTTTATTAACTTTTGGTCATATGATGCAATTGATTACAACGTGGTACGGGGTTTCTTATCTCACTTTTAATTTTGTGAGTTTTCCATTGTTCACCACTTATTTCTTGCATGTGTTGTATTGTGTACTAATATTTGATATATATTATAATGATTATATTTATATTAATTTTATTATTTGATTCATTTTTTGGTTATTATTTTTTGGTCATACGACTCGATTGATTACAACGTGGTAAGGGGTTTTCATCTCACTTTTTATTCTCGTGAGATTCATGCTATGTTTGCCACTCTTTCCTTTGTGTGTTGTATATACTTTACATGATTGTGCTCTTTGAATAATATACTTTAATTTATGGGTACATAAATCTTCATTTTTTAATCCTTCTTTCATGTGGTGTGTGTTTCGTAAGTTACCAAATCGGTAAGGGAACTTTTTAGCTGAATTTCCATTCCTTAGGTTAATCTTCTAATTATTAATTATGCCATGCTATGAATATGTATGGAATCACTATTTGTTTATTTATTCTGTAATTTACACTATCCTTTGTGTGTTTATACTTTTGATACACATAATCACTCCATTGATAAATTCTCAAGTCATCGATATGAACTTGATAAGAGTAATTTTAACTTAGTTTCCATTCATTGAGATAAACATCCAAGTCATTGGTGTTGTTTTTACAAAAATATGTGTGAATGTTCTCTGATTGATTTAAACTAAATATCCAATCATATTGAGTGTATTTATATTTTTCACACATTATTATTTAATTTATTTATCCTTAATCTAAGGATACAGTTTTTATAACGGATTTCGTCTCAATTTACATTCCATTGAGACTTCATTGTTGTTATGCACAAATTCAATATTATATAGTGTATATACTATCATTTGGAATATTATAGCATGAATCCCTTTATTTTAATGATATTATAAAGTTCAGATTAAATTTTATTCCTCATTTATTTGTCTTCAAGCATCTCTCATTTTGTTAAAAACCCTTTAACTAAAATATCGGTTAAAATATTTTAAAGATTTATTCTTCTAAATATTTATCATTAATTTCCATGTTTTAAAAATAATTTTTAGGAATTATTTATATAGAAATTAATGTTTTCAAATGATGATTCATTTAAAAGTTTCAAAGTTGTATGGGAAACTTTTATTCAAAAATTTCTTTGTTAAAAGTTTTAAATGGTTTTGAAAATGGTTTGATAAAGCATTGTTTATTTAAATGTCTTGAAATGATATATTGTGATTGCAATATGGAAATGTTATCTTTCCTTTATTCTTTTTTTATGTGTTATGAATATGTTATGATTATTGGGCATTGTTTACGTATATGGGTGGTTCTGTGATAAACCTAGGGAGGGTGATCCCAAGATAGATCTCCAATGAATTGGGTAACGTGAATAAGGTAAATGTTAATATTTCTCCTAAAAGATTTAGGGAGTATACTGTGATGGGTATTCCAATGTAACTACCTATCTAGTTGTGATAGCTACAATGTAAGTATGTTTTATATGCCACAAGTTACCTTTATGATTTATGATTTCTGTGTGTTATTCATAAATATTATGATTTCATAAGGTATGTTATGATTAAAAATTATGGTTTCATTGAATTGTATTTATTGATGGGATAATGTTTTCTTTCCTTATTTTATAACCCTTACTGACCTTTTTTTATCATCCCAAGTTTTTGAAATTTTTTTTACAGGAAATAAAGTGGAATATGGTCATGGATGGGATCAAGGAAAAGTCATTCTCTCTAAAACATGGAACTAGACATGTTTCTTTTTAAGATTTTTTATTATAAAAAAATGAATACTGAGTAATAGTGTCTAAATATAATTTTCAAGTTGATATGTAATAGTTATGGATTAATTATTTAAAACTCTAAACCTTAAAATATCTTCAATGTGAATTATTCATTTAATTCAAAATTATGTAATGTTTTAAGGTCGGGTCCTTATAAAAACAACATCATCAATGGTTTTTTGGGTAGATCATCTACCCTTCAAAAAAACCTCATCATCGCCAGCTGCATCCATAGTCCATAGATACCTTGGTTGGTTACCACCCAAAGAAAAACCTACACTAAAATATTTCTAAAAAATGTCCTCCCCTAATTGGGAGTGGCCCTAACAAATATTTCCATCACAACCAATTTTGGGTAGAATCTAGATTTGTAGTCTCCTTGCAGGTATCTAGCATCTTCTTATGTAAAACATTTTTCATCATGTTTGTCTCATTAACAATGGTGTGGATTTTATCAGCTTTAAATAATATTTCATCCAACACATTATGGATCCAATAATGTTACACATTTATGTGTTTGGACCAAAAAATGAAATTTTAGTTTTTTTATGAGATAAATAGTGCTCTGACTATCACAATAGATAATTTAATTCTCCTAACATTATCCCAAATCTCGTAGAAAATTCTCCATCCACAGTATCCCCTTAAAACCTTTAGTGACTATAATATACTATGATTATATGGAAGAAAAGTAAAAAAATATGAATTCATGATTTCTATGATATTTTTCACCTATAAATGATATCAGGTACATGAATATGGATTTCCTCATTCATCATCTCCATCCATATTTGCATCTATGTATCCTTCCAAAAATAGGTTTACCATTTCCAAAATAAAAATCAATGAATGTATGTACCTAGAATATACCTCAATATCAATTTCATTGTTTTTTAATGATTATTTCCTATATTTGATAAGAATATACTAACAAAACCAATAGTTTGATCAATGTCTAGTTTGATGAACACCATATCATACATAAGATTTCCAATAACTGAATGATACATAACTTTTTCCATCTCTACTTTATCATCCTCAGTAGATAGACTCTGACTTTTCATGAGCCTAAAATGAATCTCAAGTGGAGTGATAAATATTTTCTCCTTCCTTATGTTGAACCTCATAAGGCCATTATCAATGTATCATCCCTAAGATATCCAAATCTTATGATTCTTCTAATCATGGTTAGTCATTATACCATGAATCTGAGTAGCATCTCCCAAGTACTTAATTTTAAAATAATTATTCAACTCCTTCTTCAACTTATAAATATTGGTTATATCACTACCAATAATTTTTATATAATTAATATAAATTATAAAGATAATTAAATCACCAATATAAAATTATTTGATAAAAATACAGTGATCAGAAGTCATCCTCCTATACTCATTTTTCTTCTTGAATGATTTGAATTTATTTTACTATTGCCTCAATTATTTATAAAACCATATAAACTTTTATTAATTTTACATACCATATTTTCATTACCTTTTACCTAAAATACCTCTAGTTTCTCCATATGAGTCTCCTCATCAAGATCACCATGTATAAACACTATCTTTATATCCAATTATTGAACCTATAAGTTTATACTAGCTACCAATCTAAGAACAACATTGATAGATGATATTTTTACCATAAAAAATCATTGAATTAAATGCCTTTATTTTGATTCTATTTCTTCACAACCATTCTGGATATGTATCATAACAATGATCTACCATCTTCTCCTTTGATTTTGTATACCCACTTATTCTTGAGTTCCCTATTTACATGTGGTAACTACACCAAATAAAATGTACAGTTCTTGTGAAAAGATCTCATATCCTATTGCATGGCCTTTTTCCATTCCATATTCTACTGAATCATGGTCACATCATCAAAACTATTTGTATCTCCCCCATCAATGATCATCACATACTCATGTGGTGAGTATCTATGACTCAGTTGTTATTATTTAGTGGATCTTCTAAATTATGATTTAGGGGGAATATGTTCAATAATATCATATAATGGTGAAATATCATTTGATGGATTCATGTTACCTAGTATTTATGTATCATTAGTTCAAGTATCTCTCTTACACTAGCAAGAACTGATGGTTGTGTGATTGGTTCAAGATTTATTGTAATTTCCTCAGACTGTATCTTCTCTACATTTTCTAGTTTCTCAAAATTTTTAATCATATGATCCTAAAAAAGCACCAAATATTTGATTCTGATTATCCTCATATGAATACAATCAAATATTTGGTATCAAAATACCTCATTATCATATCCCAAAAAGATACACTAATTTTCTTTTCCATCAATCTTCACCCTATCATCTCTCGAGATGTAAACAAATTCTCTATAACCAAATACTCTCAAGTGTTTGTATGAAACTTTTTTACCTATAAAAACAATTTATATAATGTCATAATATAATTTAATTGATGGATAATGGTTTATAAGATCAACTTTTGTTCTCATTTTATCCCCTAAAAGGTGTTTGTAAACTTTACATTTGAGAGAATACACATGAATCTATCTCAAATTTCCATGTTCATCCTCTTAGAAACGCCATTATGTTGAGGAATATTTAGTAATGATTTTCCTAGATTGATTTCAAAACTCCTAAAATACTCCTCAAATGGACCATTTTTCTCTCCTCTATTGTCTACTCATACACACTTTAACCATCTACATGTTTCTTTTTCCACCTTCACATGAAACGATTGGAAAACATATTACACTTAGTGTTTAGTTTTCAAAGAAAATGCCTAAAATTTTCTATAATGATTATATATTAAGGTAAAAAATATATCACCTCCCATAAACTTAGTTCTTATCATGTAGGCATCAGTGTCGATCAAATATAAATCATTTTATTTTCTAGATGAAAAATAACCATGAAATGATACTCTATATTGTTTTCCCATGATGAAACTAATACAAGTATCTAAATTTGTACCTTTTATTCCTAGAAATATATCCTTCTTGGAGAGAATTTTTATTCCTATCTTGAACATGTAATCAAGACTCCTATGCCAAACTTTTGTAGGAACCTCTATTCTAGTTTAATTGAATTTTCCTCCACATGGTCTAGAATCTTTGAGATAAATAAGTGTACTTTTATTACCATTATAAATTTCCATTTTACCATTGATAAGAATCCATTTCCCATAATCAAAGGAACTAACATATCTATAATCATCAATAATTCCAGTGGATCTCATATTGAGTTGAATATTATGATCATGCCTCACATGCTTCAATAATAACCTCCATCCATTATTAGTCTCTAGAAAAATATTACCAATACCAGTGATTTTGGATGCACTATTATTTCTCATATTCAAATGTCTAAAACTCCCTAAAGTGTAATATGAGAAGAAATAAATCCTAGTGGTGACATGGTTTAAGGCACCCGAATCAATCACCCATGTCATGTCTCAACTTACAATATTGACCTGATCATCTTCCTAAACAATAATGATCTATTCATTGATGATTGTAGCATCAGTATTTTGGGTTCTACCTTCCTGATTCATCTACTTTTCATTCAGCTTATAACACTCCCAAATTAATTGGTTGGTCTTTCCACAGTGATGGAACTTCATTTCATATATAGATCAAGATTTTGATCACTTACAACATTGTATAATTTGGTCTTAGGTTTCTCTTCCTCTTCTTAATCTTTTCTATATTTCCTTCCCTTATATTTCAATGATAAGATCATTTGATTCAAGTGTACACCCCTTATTATTCCTTTGGGTCTCTTAATTAAAAATTTTGTATTTCACCATTTCCCCGATGAGAATTCTATTTTGAGTTTAATTTTTGTCCAAAATAATTATTTTGTCACACTTCATTGATAAAGAAATCAATATTAATTGTTCCTACAACTCATCATCATCTATTATTGTCATGGAATTCAACTGATCAAAAATACCATGGAACTTTCTCATGTTCTCATATACATTTTTTCCAACCTTTTAATTTAATTTCACAAGTTTTTGTATCGGGTATGCTTTGTTTTATACAGATTTCCTTGCTTAAATATTTTCTATTTTTTACTATAGAATAGAAGCAATGATTTTTTTGGAAAAATTCTATAAGATAATCTTATTGATCTACTACCTAATTAAGGCAGCACACTTTTTGTTGATCACAAATGACTCTATATAAACTGGTGGGGTATTGGTAGACATATTATCACTAGATTGAATGCTTATTGAAGATTCATCCACTTGCAGTACAATAGTTATAGTGGTCTCCACTATTGGTTTTCAAAAATATTTAATATACAAAAGATCATCTATTTTGGGTTTCTAGATAGAATAAATAATAGTGGTGAGTCTAATAATGTTACGAGAATGTTCTTACATTGATTAAATGAGAATATAAAAAATATAATTGTGCATATGTGTCCAGTATAGTAAAAATGGTTGGAAATGACTCCTGGATCACTAAAAATATGCTCAAATTGGCCGATATATTTCTAAAATAGTTTCGATGGTTTAGATAGACTAAGAAGATGGCACTAACATGGATCTTTATAATATTCATTGAAACCCCCTCAAGAAATTCTCCACTATTATAAAAAAATAGTGTATTCTCCCACAGGGGGGGACTATAGCATCCTAAAGTTGATCAAAACTTTTACCCCCTATATAGACTTTTTAAACTTCATTTTTGAGGTTTTTTGCACCATTGGAATCATATTAATGAGAAATTCATGAATCTATCTTAAAACATTTATTCGAACCTCCTTCAATTTTTCACTCACTAGAAAACTTCTTTGTACCATCATCATTTTGACCCCAGTGGCTCTAATACCACTTATTTTAGGTATCATAATTTTCAGATGTTGAAAAAAAATAAACAAATAAAGAAAAACAAAAGGAACACAGAAATTTAACATGGTTCAATAAGGTTTTCTTAAATCCATGAGATATGGGGGGATAAGATATATTATTTCTCTATTTGGATGAACTTTATAAGATACACAGAGGGTTAAACTATGTTAAAAAATTATGGGACTAAATCTCATTTTATAGATGAAAGAAAACAGCATCATTAATGGTTGTTTGGGTAGATCATCTACCCATGGAAAACTAATCCTTATCATTGGTTTCATTAATGTTTCATGGATAACTTGGTTGGTTTCAACCCAAATAAAAACATGAACTGAGATATTTTCAATAAAGATCATCCTCTAATTTCTCCCCAAATTGAAAGTGGCTCACATAGATCACTAGTGTGATTGAAGAAAGTGGAGGTTGGGAGGTGGAGGGGTTGGAATAAGGAGGTAGATGGGTGGATAGAGGGATAAGATAGAATATATAATAGGATTATCTATATGTGGAGATGGATGGGAAGAGAGGAGGGCAGTACGGGTGGAGGAAGTGGGTAAGTAGTGATATTTGAGAGGACAGATTGAATTTTTTGAGTAACAGGGTGTGTAAATTTTCTTCAGAGGGAAACTGTTAAAGGAGGTAGTGACACATGGGGGTTCTTAAAGACTAGTATATATATATATATATGAAAAAATTATTGGTAATTATTACTATAAAAAATTCAAATAAATTAATTATGCAATAAAATGGGGGTTTTATTTACACTTACTTAATAGAGGGTGATAACGGTGCTACCAGATCATTATAGTGGGGTGGTTGGGTTAGAGTATGAACTATGTCTGTGAAGGAAATATCCATCATGGAAGTGATGTGAGGAGGGAGATTTAAATTGGACAAGTGAGGAAAGAGGAAAGTTGAAAATGCATCAATGGGTAAAGAAGTAGGGGGGATGCATCATCAGCACAACTACAGACAGTTGTATATAAGTAATGTTGTATATTCATCATTTAATAGTTTGAAAAAAATTGTTTTATCATTGTAAAAAACACATTTTTAGCATGAGCACCCTTTAAATCTATGTAGTTTTAGTGTGCTTTTAAAATTACATCACATTACAACATCAAATAAAGAATTTAATTAAAATTAAATTTAGATCATAAATACAAGAAAAAACAATATATTATTTACATTTCAAACATATTGGTTTGTATAATTACATAGATAAGCACAAATTTTCACAAACATTAAAAAACATCAATATTATATCGTCTTTGGTCCCCGAACCCCTCTCAAAAGAGCTCAATCATGCTACCTGTTATTGAACAAATCACTCTATCTCAATAAAAAGAGTGTACTTTTATAAAAAATAATTTTTATGTCATTAATAGTATAAATAAATAGATTAAACATAAATATGAAACAAATATAAATATAATATCATTTTAAAACTGAAATCACATATTTTGAGTCATACCAATCACACCATGTATTGGATTGAGGTGTACCTGGTTTCTACACATCACAAATGACATATGGATCATTTCCATAAATTATCAAAACAATATGAATGTGTTTGATCATTTTTTAGTATGTGATTATGTTTTCAACTAAAGTGTCAATTTTAAACTAAAAACATTCACATCGAGTCATATTGAGCACACCATGTATCAGATTTAGGTGTGGCGGATTTCTAAATGTCATAAATGACTTATGAATCATTTTATTAAAATATCAAAACAATTATAATGTGTTTGTTTGCTTTTGAACATATGATGTGTGTTTTTCACTAAAGTGTCAAATTTAAACTCAAAACAGACACTTTGAGTCATACCAAATACACTTTTTATCAAATTGAGGTGTGTCTAATTCCTATATCTCACAAATGAGTTAAGGATCAATTCCCTAAAGTATCAAGATAATTTGAATGCATTTTATTTGTTTTGAGTATGTAACATGTATTTTTTACTAAAATGTCAATTTAAACTGAAAACATGCAACTTGAGTCATATCGGTCAAATAATTTGTCAGTTTAATATGAGACTAATTCCTACATATCAAAAATGACTTATGAAATCTTGTTCTAAATTATCAAGAAAATATGAGTGTTTTTTCTTAGTTTTTAATAAGTGACACTCGTTTTGAACTAAATTTATAATTTTAAACTGATAACATACACTTTGAGTCATACCGGGAACACCATGTATTGGATTGAGGTGTGGATAATTCCAACATATCACAAATGACTTATGAATAATTTTCCTAAAGTATCAAAATAATATGAATGTGTTAGCTCAATTTTGAGTATGTAAAATGTTTTTAAAACAAAAATATCAATTTCAAATAAAAAGACACACTTTGAGTCATACTGGTCACATTGTGCATTAGATATATGTGAGAATGATTCATGCACATTAAAAATTAATTAAGGATCATTTTCATGAATTATTAAAAATTATGAATGTGTATTTGTAACGTCCCGACCCGGATCACCATCGACCTGATGGTCGGACCGGTCACCACATGGCCTCAAGCGCGTCTCCCCGTATGCCAAAGGCTGCCGACTAGAAGCGAGGGTATCGGGAGGTGATAGTGTGGAGACTATACCCTCTTATCAGAGTTTCATAGTGGTATCATCATAGGTAAACACAATAAATAGCGGAAGCAGTGTAAAGAAAGAACAAAAACAGCGGAAGACAATCAGTAATAATTTTATAAAAGGTGGCCAAATCCAGTTGTCACAATACAGGGATGATGATAAAGATATGTAAAGCAGTAAGAAATACAACATTTTTTCAATACAATACAAAAATAAAATATAGAAAGGCCCGACGGGCGATCTCCTTGAGCATCTCGAGCTACAGCTCCGTCCTTTTCTCCAAACTCCAGGTACAAGCAGCACAGCATACAACCTAGGTCCTACAATAAATAAGGTCTACTCGAGTGCCCCAGTGCAATGGCAGCCTGAGTAGGGTGTGAGATAATAATCTCAGTAGTCCGGCACCACCGGTGTCTAACCCAATCTAGACAGTGTGTATTTAATTAAACAGTAGGCAGTTACAGCAAGATTAAATAAGCAGAACAACATAGAGTAACAACACCCGACCAGGTTTCCTAAGGACACCCGACGGCTATACCAGCTTCGGCTCGTTGCTGGTGAAGTAACCTGATCATGTCACCACATATATATATAAAAATATAAATGCATTTAGATTATAGATGGCATGGGGTAAGAATGCCTCCAACCCATTAATCGAGATTTGTGGGCACGAGGTAAGAATGCTTCTCGTCCCAATAGATCAACTGGCAAGGGGTAAGAATTCCTACCTTCCATACACGTATCAAGATTAGCGGGCACGAGGTAAGAATGTCTATCGTCCCTAGTATACAATGGAAACAAGGTAAGAATTCCTCTCGTTCCTAGAAGATACTGGCAAGGGGTAAGAATGCCTCCCTTCCATCACATTCTTAATAATGGAATGGGGTATAACTTCTTCCCATCCAGACATGTAATCATCAACAGAATTCAACTAGCAAGGGGTAAGAATGCCTCCCTTTCCAGACATGTAATCACACTCGCATGGGGTATAACTGCCTCCGATCCAACCACGTATCTATCACACTCATCACTCTAGCATGGGGTATAACTGCCTCCCATCCAGACACGCAATCATCACTAGGTGGCATCAGTATGTGTACACTCACATTACAACCATGTTTATATTATACTACTTATGGAATTACCTCATAAGAATTCAAAAGTCACATGACAATCACAAACAATCATAAAGCCCATATCCACATAAATGGTTATAATCACGTCCAAACAAATATACCTAAGGAAAACCATCTTAAGTATCATTATCACATTAACATAAGGTACATGAGGCAACCCACTCATGTACAATATTGACTAACTCCCAATTCATTCTTCATTCCTCTTATATCATTTCAAAGACATATAGGGATTTACAAAGCACAAGGAGGTGCTATGGACTACCCATCCTAGGTAAGTCCCATCCACTAGATCCATTCCATTAACATAAGCCGTGCTTATTTCATTATCCTAAGTCATGGTCTTACCACCCTAATCAATTTCATCAAAATAGCACAACTGTCATGCTCTAACCATTTGGTACAATTCAGAGGAAACATGACATCATCAATTATCACCAAGAACACAAGGATTTAGCATGAAAGCATAAGAATCTACTTCCTAATTTTATCTTGAAGGCAGCGCACCTCTGATCGAGGGGTTTTATTATTAAATCATTATTTTAGTGACCAAGCAACGTCTTTTATTTTATTCTTGCAAATCACACGATTTGCACAGAAGTATTTAATCCAATAAACTTGCATAATAAAAATACCGAAACAATTCAGTATTAAACTCTTTAAATGCTTCACTTTAAATTAAGGGCAAGGAGAGGGACCCTACCTCAAGGTGGACCCATCCGTCCACTCCGGATCTTGGTGCTTTCTAAATAAAGCTGCTGCTCCTACTCCCCCACTAGGCATATGTGATTTCTCATAGGTATAAGGACACCTATCCCCTAATCACACACCAGCATGGCCATGAGCATGCGCCAGAGGATCCTTACACCTAACCTTATACACATATACCTATCTCTGCTCACCTATGCCAATGTAGGTGAGCTGCCTATGCTCCGGCAACCCCAAACCAACCCGAACCCACAAACACACTAGGAAAAACACACTACGAACCTTAAAACAACTAAAGATATTAATTTAGAGGATGCGTAACCCATAAACGGGCAGAACCCTTACCTTAGAGTCAAACTGGTGGACCGAAATGACCGCAATCTTCCTATCCTTCGGTGGAGGACATCATATACCCACCCACGAGGTTACGAGGGACCTTTCACATCCCATTACAAAAAAGGAACCAAAAGAAAAACGAATCAAAAACAAACCCTAAACCTAGGGGGGTTCGGCCGAATGGAAACAGGGCAAAGGGGAGAGCCAAAATCAGCCCAACAATGAGATTAGACTAAGGGAGAAGGCTTACCTCGAAGATCATAGGGGAAACCTCAAGAAATCTGAGGAGAGGATCGAAGGAGGAGAGAGGCAAGGGGAACTCCATGCATCACGGCTCCAAGGGGGAGGGCTCATGTGGGTTCTGGACGAGAGGAGTGAGGGAGATAGCATTTAGTTACTTAGGTTTTTATTTTAATTAATTTTTAATTTAAATTCATTTTAAAATTAATTAAAAACACAAAAGGAGGGCCGCACATGGTTTGACCCGCACGGTTTTCCAAACCGTGCGCAAACCATGCGTCACCCCACTGGACTCCCAAGGAACCCCGCACGTGCTGGCCGCACGGTTTGGGAAAACCATGCGCATGCCGTGCAGACTCCACTGCCTCCCTCTATTAAGCCGCACGGTTTTGGCCGCACGGTTTGGGAAACTGTGCACCAACTATGCGCCTACAGCTGTCCTTTAAAAACTTGTTGTCTTCAGGTTCGACACTCCCAAAACCCCTTGAGACACTCGAGAAACTTAACAGGAATTCTCCCATGTCCAAAAACATTAAAAAGAAGGATCCAAACCTTCGGAATCTCATTCTGAAGCCCGATCTTAAATTAGACCAATTCAGTAATTGAAAAGTTCAAATTTCTTTTCTTTTTAACCCAATTCAAAATGCGGGTCATTACAGTATTGTTGGTTTTGATTATGTCACATATATTTTTACTAAAATTAAAATTTTAATTGAAAACATGCACTTTGAGTCATACCAGTCACATTGGGTGTCTATTTTATGTGATACTAATTATTAAACATCAAAAATGACTTATGAATATTTTTCCTAAATTATAAAGAGAATCTAGACATTTTTACTCAGTTTTCAGTGAGTGACATGCATTTTGAACTAAACTAGCAATTTTAAACTGATAACATACACTTTTAGTCATACCGGGTAAACTGTGTATCAGATTGAGGTGAGGTTGATTCCTACATGTAACAAATAAAATATGGATCAATTATATAAAGTATCAAAACAATTAAAATGTGTTTTATTTGTTTTGAGAATGTCATGTTGTTTTGAACTAAAATGTTGATCGTAAATAAAAAGACATGCTTGGAGTCAAACCGGTCACACCGTATGTCAGGTTGATGTGAGGTTGATTCCTACATGTAAAAAATTAATTGAATATCATTTTACTAAATTATAAAAACAATATAAATGTTTTTTATCTATTTTGAGTATGTCATGTATCTTTCTCACAAAAATGTCAATTTAAACTGAGAATACGCACTTTGAGTCATAGAGGTCACATAGTATGTTAGTTTGAAATGAGACTAATTTCTACACATCCCAAATGAATTATGAATAATTTTACTAAATTATTAAGACAATCTGTGTGTTTTTTATTGGTTTTCAATGAGTGACACACATTTTTGAACTAAACTGTCAATTTTAAACTGATAACAAGCACTTTGAGTCATATCAAGTATGTTGTGTATCAAATTTAGGTGTGTATGATTTCTACATATCACAAATGACTTATTTTTTTTTATAAATTATAAAAATATTATGAATTCATTTTCTTGATTTTGAGTATGTGTTGTGTTTTTTTAAATAAAATGTCAGTTTTAAATAAAAACACACACTTTTAGTCATACCAATCACATTGTGAATTGTATTGGAATGTTGTTGATTCTTTTATGTAAAAAATGACTTAATGATCATTTAAATAAAGTATCAAAATAATCAAAATTTGTTTTATTAGTTTTGTGTATATTTTTTTCTTACCTTTGATCCTCAATATTTGTCGCTTTCCTCAGAATGGTTTGGGGATAAGGAGTTTCCACAGGTGTGTGAGATCGTTGATCGTATTCATCCATATGTTTTGAGTTCTAAATACTTTAAAGAAGTTCTGTCAATTCCAATGTCTCCACTCTTCAAACCTCATCTTTCCAGTATTCAGGCTATTTAGTTTGCACCCCATTTCTCAGATAGGGTGGATGGTTGCATGAGAGTTCCCCTATCAGAGGAGGAACTCTTTGAGGTGTTGTCTTTTCATGACCTATCCTTGGTTCTGAGTTTCGGACATGACAATATTGATCTCACCTTCTTCAGGGATTATGTGAATTCATGGGGACTCTCCTAGCCTGTGGCGATTTTAATGCTTTACAATGTTTCCTTTTTCATTCATTTGTACAATAGGGAGGATTTTTCTGAAGGAATAGTCTAGGAAAGAGAGTCATTGTGGATCATAGAGCTTTTCTATTACTCGTTGGTCATGGGATGATAATTTTGGTAAGGATTCAAGAAAGGCAGCAGAGTGGGTTTGGCTCCTTGGGATTCTATTTCTTCTCTATAGTCCTTCTATTTTGGAATCTATTGGTAATGACCTGGGGAGTTTTTAATGCTTATATAACGATACCAGTTGTCTCCAAGCTATGCCATGCCTTTGTTTTTGTATGGAAATGGATATAGAAGAGTCCCTCCCTTCCAAGGTTATGATCAGAGTAGGTGATGGTTTCTCATAGTGGTAATGATTATGGTTTCAGGCTCTTCCCTTTTTCTGTGTGTATTGTGGTTTTCAAGGGAATTCAATGGATTTATGTAAAAAATTCATTATCACTTCAAGGAGGAAAAACTGATGGCCACTTCTTGTTCTCATAATCCTTATTCATGTTCTTCTGTCTACATGTCGGTGATCCCTTTGGTGGTGGAAGATCTGGTTTTTCCAAGCTTAGTGACATTTTCCTCTAGTTTTGGACTGGTTGGTGGTGACGTGTCCACTTCCATAGGCAGTTTTTCAAATTTTAAATTGGTGTCTCATGTGCCTAGAAATTTTTCATATTTTGGAGCCTATCTCAAATTCATTGGTTATTATTTCCTTAGATGTTGTACCTTTATCAGATTCGGTGGTTCTTGTATCTCTTATGTTGGCTTCTGGTTTGGGTCCTTGGTTCCCAAAGCTCAATATCAGGATTTTTTGGATTTTTCTTCGATCCTTTCTCGATCTCTAGCATTGTCACTATTGTGTGATATCCCTAATATATCCAAAAAAAGCTCCCCTAGTTGTCCAGAAGTCATGAGGACCAACTTTATCCCTGAGGTCGTGTTGGTGGAACTCCATTCATCTAGTCGGTCACCTAATAGGATGATGTTAGTATCTCTTTTTTCAGAGGAGGTTGTACTAAGGCCAAAATCCCAAATGGTTTGTTCCTCCAACAGATTCTCAATGTTGGAGAAACTATATTATGATAAAAAGGGTCACTCCAGTCCAATTTCTAATAAATGATCCATTTTGAAGGTGTGTTCCCCGGCTCCTGTTTGTGGGCCTCCCACTAGATCGATGTCTCGAGCGTCATTGTCTCCAAGTATGATATCAAAAATTGGTTCGACTGGTAATAAGGTAACCCCCTCTTTTATCTAATGATCTTATTTATCAAATGGAATTCTAGGGGCCTAGAGGCTCGTGTTAAGTGGACCTTCACTTCATCGGAATATCATCATCATCATGTCTCTATTGTTCTTATTCTAAAACCAAAACAACATGTTGATAGCATTTTTTTCACCAAAAATATGGGATTCATCAATAGAATTCATGAAGGCACACGCAATAGGCATACGTAGTTTTTATTAAAATAAAGAATTGTGTTGGATATCATGGAGGCCTCCTCATAGTTCATTACAACTAAGATTGATGTCGGTGGAAATGAGTTTTTCTTCTCCTTTGTTTATTCTAGTTGCAAGGCTTCTGAGTGGAGTATTTTATGGCAGAAACTCCATGAATTTCAATCTGGTAATCATTCTTAGTTCATTGGAGGAGATTTTAACACAATAGTTGATGGCTCTGAAAAATGAGGATGATCTAAGACTTCAACTAATTTGACATGGGATTTCAGAAACTTTATGGCTTCGATGGGATTGGTTGATCTTTGATTTAATGGAAGTATACCTAGTGTAATAACCATAAAGGCTTCAGGATTATTTTCAATAGACTCGATCGTTGCCTTTCCAACATTAAAATCATGGACTCTTTTTCTCAAATATCAGTCACACACCTTACCAGATTAGTTTCTAACCATGACCCACTATTGATGACTCTGAAGGAAAAGGGTGTAGGACCTAGAATATTTTTATATTATTCAAATTATCATCAAATTGATGGTTTCCTTCATATCATTAAGGAGTCTTGGGAAAAATGAGTGGGGAATGGCCTAGACTGGTCTCATGAATTGGATTAAGGATTGAGAAAGGATTTAAAGTTATGGATTCCCAGTAAAAGGAATGATTATAGCAGTCTGGATAGATTAAAAAGTGATATTGAGGAACTTGAGAATGACCTTCTTGACTCTTGGGATGATAACCGTTTAACTTTGTTGGTTGAAAAGTAGAATTTTCTTGTTGAGAAACTACTAGCAGTTGAAAGTTATTGTAGAAAATGATCTTGAGAATTATATATCAAAGAGGGGGGGAAACACCACTTACTTCTAAGTGTGTCTTAAGGGAAAAGGGTTATTATGAGAATTAACATCAAGTTTGAAGATGGATCCTTTAGTTTGGAAGTGAAAGTAGTTGTGAAAAAGGATTTGGATTACTTTGAATATCACTTGGATAGACTTAATGGTTTCAATGAATATATTTCAAGTATTCAGGTTAGAGAGGGTGGATTTTATGAACTGCATTCCAAGGCTAGTGGAAAATATATACAATGATATGATGATGGTGAAACCTGAGGTGGAAGAGTTAAAAATCATGGTGTTTGGTATGAACAAGGAAATATCTCTTAGGCTGAATGGTTTTCCTAGTTTTTTCTTTATTGAATCTTGGGATATTTTTAAAAGAAAAGTGTTGGAGGTGGTGCAGGAGTTTTTAAAAGGTGGCTTGCTGGTTAGAGTTGTTTACGCCTCTAAAGAAGTTCTCATTCCTAAAGTTAAATACCCATCTTCTTTGAATCAGTTTAGACCTATATACTTGTGTAACTTTTCTTATAATATTTTATTCACTATTCTTAACAAGATACTTTTTAGTGTTATTCCAAGAATTATATCCTAGGATAAACATGGGTTTTTACAAGGAAGAAGTATTCAAGGGGCCATCGTTATCACCCAGGAAATAGTCAACGATTTAAATAAAAATATAGTTGGTTCCAATATTATGATTAAAGTGGATATGGGCAAGGCCTATGATAAATTGGAATGGCAATTTATTATCAAGGTTATGAGGGAATTTGGATTTCAAGAATGGATGTGTGACTTTTTCTTTAGATGTTATGCTTCCTCTTGGATCACATTTTCTCGTATGGGTAAGGATTTTGGATTTTTTTTAAATCAACATGTGGTGTTAGGTAAGGTGATCCTTTATAACCTACCTTGTTCATCATGGCTCAAGAGGCACTCATAAGGAATATTCATAAAGCCTTGTGGATGGGAAAATTATTCCCTATCATAATAGGTTTGGGAATGGCATGGTCTCACACCTTATGTTTGCTTACAATACATTATTCTTTATTAATGGTAGGAAAAATCAATATCTGGGTTCTCCAACATAATTTCAACATTTGGAAAGTTGACTAATCAAAGAATTAACTCAAGAAAGTGTAGTGATTTCATCTCCAATAAGTGCCCCATAAGACGCATATCTGTAATTCAATCCAAGCTGGGTATATAATTTTTTTTATGGAAACAATCATCCAATATTAATTTTTTATTAAAAATACACAAGCACTTTTAAGGGGAAAGTGGAAACCCTCACAAATCTATATTTTCAGTACCAAAGGACACGACAGATTTGTGAAAGAGGAGAGTGAGTTGTTTGGAAATAGTTTCTATGGTGTATCTAGGAACCCCCATCTTCAATGAAATAGTAAAAAGGTTCTTTTTTATGACATTATCAATCAGATTATAGGGATAATTTGAAACTAGAAAAATTAGTACTTTTCTTTTGGCAGTAGGATCACCTTGATTAACAGTGTTCTAATGTATATTCTGATGCATGTGTTATCCATTATTAGGTTTTTGAAGGGGACTATTAGTATCCTACAAAAATTGATCACCTTCTTATGGGATGAAAATTAATTTCACCTCTGTCATTGGGCCTCATGGAAATTAATGGCCAAACCTATCAATGAAGGGGGTATTAATCTTCACAGCATGGAGGAGTCCATGCAATCCATGCAGGAAATGTTGGCTTGGTATATTTACAAAGGGAACTCTCTATGGTAAAAATCCATTATTGATAGATATGGGGAGTACTATAGGATTTAGGATATGAATTCTAGGAAATTATCTGGTCTTCCATAGTGTATGTTTAGCCACTTAGAGGAGATGGAAGGAAGTTTCTGTTGGACTATTAGTTATGGGTATATCAGCTTTTGGAATACAAATTGTTCTGGAAATATTCTCCACTTCCTAGGATGCCTAGATCCAACCATCTCATTTAAAGATAATAGTTTATATACGGACTTTATTGATGCTATTTTGAATAGGGACCAGAAGGAATTTTTTAATAGTATCATCCTGGTGGATGATCCAGATAGGTGTAACTTTTTGGGATCCTCTTCTAATAGGTTTTCTAGTCAGGATTTTAGGAACCTGATTCACTCCAGTAGTGGCATGGATATATGGTCTTTGAAGTTATTGTGCAAGTAGATTCAAGGGAATATGAAATTATTACCATGTTAACTCAACTGATGAGAACTTAAAAAGAAGAGGAGAAAACTTGGCCTCCTGATATCAATGTTGTAGCAGGCCACAGCAGGAAATGATAGGGCACATGTTTTTTCACGTTGATTAGTCCAAAGGTGTCTAGAACTAAATACAGTAAGGTTTAAACTTAAATTCCTTTACTGGTCCCATGTAGGATGTGATTGAGAATAAGTTCCAGGGGTCGAAGCAATTTGGGAAAGAGGTAATGATCTGAAGGATGATATTCTTGTCTACTTGTTGGATACTTTGGGAAGCTAGAAATAAATCTAGGAATAGTGACAAGATTTTTGGTAACTATTTGCAGGTTCAGGTGAAGATTCTTATGATGGATTTAGGGGCTTTAATCAAAAATAAAAGTCACTCGATGAATTTGAAAATATTTCTCCTTGGTTTCTGTTCAGGTATGGTTTCTATCCAACTGAACCAGGGCTGATAGGTTAGATTCTCACCTCCCTGTATGGGGTTGAAATCGAATGTGTATGGGTCTTGATAGAATGGGGAGATGAGAGAGGGTGGGATGGTCCGAGATGGATGGGGTTCCATGATTCTGGGTTTTAGCTCCTACTTTGGTGCAGGTAATTCCATGAGTGTAGAGGCTAAATCCTTGATCATGGGTATTTCTTTATGTAGGAATTTTGATATCCACATCACTGAAGTAGAGATTGATTCTGTTACGATGGTCAAGTTTCTTTAAAACAAAGGTTTCATCCCCTAAGAGTTGGTTTACATGGTTAGGTTCTATAGGACCCTTACCAACCAAAAATATTTCTATCATGCATACTTGGTGAGAAGGGAATTATTTGAATAATTTGTTAGCTAGAAAGGGAAGACCAGGAGAGAAACTAATTACTTACACTAGATTGGGATCTTTATCCAATTATTTCAAACTTATTTTCAGAAATGATGCACTTGGTCTCCATTACTTTCATCCTCTTGGATGACCTTGGTTGTATTCTTTCTTGATTTTGAATAAAAAATTAATTTTCAGTAAACTAATAACTTACACTTTGAGTCATACCAAGAACACCGTGTATCATATTGAGGTGTATCTTATTCAAACACATGAAAAATGACTTATGTATTGTTTTCTAAAATATAAAAACAATCCAAATATGTTTGATCGGTTTTGAGTAGTGGCATATGTTTTGAACTAAAATGTCAATTTTAAATAAAACCACACACTTAGATTCATATCGGTCACACCATGCTTTAGATTAATGTGTCATTGATTCTTACACACCAAAAATGACTCAAGGATCAATTTCCTAAAGTATCAAAACAGTATGATTTTTTTATTAGTTTTGAGTACAGTACATGTGTTTAGATAAGAAAATTAACTAAAATAAGTATCAAAAAGTGATAAGGAAAATAACTAAAAAATATTAGATGAAATAATAATAATAATAACTATATAAGTAATAATAAGTAACCCCTTCATGATGTTTGTATACATTCTGACACCATGTATTCTTCCCATTCGTTTCTAAACAAAATTATTTCCTCTTTTGAATAAGATAACTGTTGAAAATACTTGTAGTACTAGAAATATATAAATAAATAATTAACAAATATTTTCAATAAAATTATAATTATAATAAAAAATAACTCTTTTAGGATACTAGTTTGTTGATAGAATATGATATCTTTTATAAATTTTAAAATGTGATAACCATAATCTTTATCATTGGTTTTTTTTAGGTACGGCATAAATATTGATAAAAATAAATAATTTATATTGTCATATGTTTATGTAGAGAAATATTATTATATATATCCTAATAATTATCAATTTTTGGAAGTCAATAGGCATAATTTACTCATGGAGTATCCTCATGTCATAATTTTGATGATAGTTAAACACCGCCCTATAATAATATAATTTTAGTTAAAACATAATATAAAATGAATAACATGAAGTTTATTTGTAAAATTTTTAATATTTATTATTTCAAATTGATAAATGTCAACATATGTGGTTTATTTGTTGTGTGTCCATGCATTTAATCTATAAAATAAATATTGGGGGTATCTAAATTGATTGCAATGAGTAACTAATTATGCTTAAAAAACAGAAAGGAATAGTCAATGAATGAAATGAAAATATATTTGATATGATTAAATTATAGATTTTTAATATTGAACCAAGGTTATTAAGAAGAGTTTATCATCTATAAGTTTTATTTCAAACATTATAGATAGATATTTCACCATTACTTTATATTCCTTTGGTTTTAATGAGAACTCTTGTTTAGAAGTTATGTGAGGAATAATGAGTCCAAATTTTTGTTCATGGGGTTTTCCCTTCAAATAGTTCTAATATATATATGTGGTTGAAAAAAATATTAATTGTATTTTTTCATAATTAACATGGTAGATCAACTATTGGAAAAATAAATTAGGAAAAAACTTCTCAAGTATAGATTTACAACTGACACTCCTATACATTCACACTTGAGTATTTTATTTACATTATCAAGAGAAAAATATTTTTTAATGACCTCTCCGTACATTTGTTCATCAAAACAAATTATGGATGTATCACCACTTTTTAAAATTATATATATATATCTGAACTTATAATGTTAGTAAATAGGGAAGTTTAACTAGTGGGGTAAAGGTACTTTTTGAATATATGTTGGATTGATTGGTTAATACTTTAGATCATTTTGATTTGACATTTCATTTCACCCCTTCCCTTTATTTATCTATAATAATATTCATCAATTTGGGCCTTTTTTGTTAATTTTTAAAGGTTTTTCATTAAAAAATAAAGTGAAAATGAATAACTACTTTTTGAATTGTATTTTTACAACATCAAATATCCATGATGTGAAAGTTCAAATAGAAATCTTGGTTGTATGAACATCCATGTCATCAAGTGGAAAAGGTATCACGGAGCTCGATTCATGAGCAATGTGAATCCACATTTTCATATGACCTATTTGATGTTTTTCTTTGTTTGAAATATCTCATTGTATATTTTACACTATACCCCTCACAACAAGGTGATGTGTGGGTTATGATAGATATAAATCACAATCATTTTTAGCTGGTAGAATATCAGTACTGGGAACGTATCAGTGTCTACATGATTCACATTTCATAGAAATAGTTATAAAAAATTGATTACCTATTGTAAAGAAGACCTTTGAGGGGGGATGTATTGCCTCAAATATGGTTGGTGTGGGAGGGGATCTTCATGTAGTGGTTTTTTTTGTGTTTTTACTCTATTTTATTCCTTCCTTTAATATTTTCTAATAACTCAGACTGTTAATTAATTTTTTCTTCTAGAGAAGCTAATTTTTCCTTCATCTCATTAATTTGATTATTTTTTCCCCTATTCATTTATTTTTTGAAGATATGTTTAGGGTAACACCCCAAAACCCATACCTTTGACATGGCCATATTGTCTATCCACATCAAGGCCACTGATAGAAATTATTCATTGGGTATAGCTGATGATGATTCCTATGTATAATCTAGATAAAAAAAATATAGGAAAATAAGTAATCATTGTTATGCAATACTGATTTAAAGAAGAAATTTTTTTATCATGTCATACTTACACATGATTCCCATAATTCTTTTGTATTTTAATCTATTATTATCCCTTATTTATTTACATGATCCTCCTTCATTTTAAAATGGCATGTGATGGATGTGGATTTTGATTTTGATACATCAATCTTCATATAAATAGAGGAACATAATTATCTTATCGTTTCATGTCCCATAAAATTATTACTATAGATTAAAAATACATACCATTTTTTCAAGTGAAGCACACCCAATACTTGATTTATAATAGGGATACATTGGTTTTCTTGCACGCTGCATATTTTTATCACTCTTTTTTTCTATCATAAATTAACAATTCATAATGAAAGTGATTAATACATGTATTTTCAATAAATTTATTTCCAATAACAATGTACCTAAAAAGTTATCTCCTCATGATGACCAATAAACACATTTCATGTTTTTTTCAGGTGTGTACATATTTATGGTGGGTGCGGGTTTCTTTTACCTTCAGTGTCATTATAAGAAAATGGGGTTATCCTTACCCCTCTATACCAATAGTTTACATAAAACATTGGTATAGCTCTCCTAAATACAGTCAATACCAATGGTTTATTCAAACTATTATCATATATAAAGTTATACCAATGGTTTTTAAAAAACCATTGGTAAAGATTTTGTACAAATCCATCAATCTCCCAAACTCCCCTATATCGATCCAGGATAAACAATCATGGATATTACATCATTTTATATGAATATGCAGAACATTATAAAAGTACATGCTCAAGGACCATAATATTTTAGTGTGTTTGGAAACTTGGAACAAAATATTCTAACTTGGTGAAATATATTCAATGTTTTCCACAAATATATTCCCCTTTAGTACTTATACTTAAACATTTCTTCATAACCTATGGAAAGGTAACATAATAAAGGGGTGATCTCATATTCTAATTAAGGATAAACAAGAGAGATAAACATGAGAATAAGGGTATGAGAATGAGATTATAACATTAGAAGATCATACCATTCATATCAAATAGCCTAAACATGAATCATGGAATAAATATTGATAGTTCATAATGCATTAATCATAAGGGAATCAAGAGCATAATACAATAAAGCATAATATATGAATACGACATGGAATTTGTGGCATACGCATAAGAATAGAAAATACTATATCAAGGATACCTACCAAGACCTTTATAACATGTTATTCATGGGATAATAACCCATGAATCTATTTGGGGATTGATATTCCCTCCCATGTACCCTCTTTTTTTAGTTTTGGGATACCCTCCCATGTACCCTCTTATTTCAGGTTTAGGATTCCTTCTTGTTTTGGGTTTGGGATGCCCTCCTGTGTACCCTCTCATTTCGAGATTGGTATTCCCTCCTATTTATACTCTTATTTCAGTCTTAGGATTACCACTTGTTTTGGGATTTGGATTCCCTCCCTTATACCCTCTTGTTTTGGGATTGGGATTCCCTCCCATGTACCCTCTTGTTTCGGGCTTGGGATTCCCTCTCATTTACCCTATTGTTTCATAATTAGGATGCCCTCCTATTTCAGTATTGGTATGCCCTCTTATCTACCCTATGATATCACAAAACATTTATCGTTACTCAATTCATTGGAGGGATATATAGGCCCTTACTTTCACAAAATAAATTCATACATGCATCTGCTACATGATAACAAAACATCCATTATATCATGACCCATAAAAAGGTATGGGTATCATAAAAATCATATCATAGCCTGTGAAATTAAATGGGTGACATTAACATTTCATCACATCATAACCTATGGAAAATAAATAGGTTTATTAATCATTTCATTGAATCATAACCCATGAAAATAAGTGGGTTCCAAAATCATATAACCTATGGAAGAGAAACGGGTGTTGTAAATATCACATTATAAAAATATAAACCATTAAAGAAATAATATGAATGGTATTCTTGGATAATGTCCCCAATAAATCTTAAACTATATCAAAGGATTCCATCTTATATAGAGAATTATTTTGAAATATCACTTGGATCATTTCTTAAGTAAAATATCCTTTCTTTGAAATTCACTTTTTAAAACATAAAACATATTCAAAATCCTTTTCTTAAAAAACACATTGAAAACATATAAATTAAGTTTTAAAATAATTTAAAACATTTATTTAGGAAAATATGTTTTCTTCTTTGAAAAAATTTCTTTAAAAAATAAATCATTTTAAAAACCTTTTTCTTTTAAAATAGCTTTGAAAACTTATAAAGGAAGCTTGAAAACATTTATAATTACTTTTACTTTGAAAATACTTTGAAAACTTGTAAATAAAGATTGAAAAAAATTTGAAAAAAAATTTCCATGAAAATATATAAAAGGGGATTGAAAGCATTAAAATTCTTTTTAAACAAAAAAAACTTTTGAAAAACTTTTTTAGAAAACAAGGTTTTGAAAGAAAACAATTTTTTGACCAAATGGAGAGATGGTGTCCGATTTTATTAGAAACACTTTATTAATTATCATGAGTACCAAAGAGTGGTAAAATGGTTCCAATACATGATGAAGTTGTTAATAATTATACGATAATAAAATTCATGAGTTTTCTTGAGGGATGGATCATAATACTTCATCAATGGAAGTATAATCATAAATAATCCTAATAAATAATGATATTATAGGAATAAACCATTATCACTTTGGTAACTTTGACTCATACTATACATGAGATAATAACATTACATGAAGCTTAAAATGTCATGAAATAAGGATATTAATTATATGACATATCAAAGTGAAGTATATAAACCACAGAGGGAAATATAGGTTAATATCAGGGAATGTATCTCAATGAAGGCAACTTGAGACAAAAATTACTTTAAGGATTTGGTAACTTTTGAACCATAAACCCCATAAAATAAATATCATAAATTGGATATGTAAATAACCATAAATTTAAGTATAATAATTATATAATACATTCATGTGTAGTATATACACCACAAAAAAATAAATTATTGGTGAATAAGCCATGTATCTCACATATATAAAAAGTGAGATGAGAAAACCCTTACCTTAAGTATTGACTTTCTTTGTACACATTAAAACCTCATTTATAATAAAAATAAGTTTATTATACATCTAACATAGAACCATATTCCTATATATAATAACATATATGATTCACTTATGACTTTATATTACCTTTTTATTTACAATTCCATGTTAAAGAAATTTTTCAGGTAATAACTACTTTGTTTATCGTATGTGTTTTGACTTGTTATTCTTAATCCTCTCACTTAGAACATGATTTAATTATTTACAGAATGTAAAACATTGTTTATATATCATATATATTTAGTATATAAATATTTATAATAATATTTAAAATATATATATATATGAAGTGGAATACACCGTTCATGGAGATGGTAGGTCGTATGTACGCATGAACGCTATTTCAGTTTTCTTGTTGTATTGAAAGAAAGTAAAAAAACATATATGTGTATATATATATAATATATAATTATAATTATAATTATTATGTAATATATATCATATAATTTCACTAAATTAATTATTAATACATTCTATGAAAATTGTGAACAAATGACATCATAATGCCCAACCATGAGAGGTAGTAAAGGAAAAATGAACAACATAGTTTCATGAGGTGGCAGTTCTACATACACAAGAATGGTAAGTTTGTTTCCAATTAGATGGAAGTTTTTGTTGTAATTCCCCGAACCCAGTTACTTATAGTTGGTGAATTATAACATATCATTGGCATGATCACAAGGGATCAAATCCAGAAATACCGATTAGTTTAGTAGCCTTAGAAGTACTGAATACATACATAAGTTTTACATTACATCATGAGATAAAAACAAAAAAAACATTTTGTCCCCTTTGAACACACTTATATCCCTTAACCTCTCCTTGTAGGTCAACCATAAAATACTTCTTCACATCCTGGGAAAAATAAAACATAGAAAGGGGCGAGCTCGGATGCTCAGTAAGGATAACAATATAGCAGAAACTTTTATAAATAAGAATAAACATTTAAGGAAATGTATAAGACTAAAACATAAGAATTTTAAACTTCAAATTCAGAATAATATGTAAAATATACATCAAATAATTCCATTTACTTATTCACATGGATATTCTACTAGTGGAATAATCACATGCAATATCAATAGCCAATTTCATAATGATGGAGTACATAATACCAGACTTCATAACCACATATTCAAGGCCTCATGCTAAGACTAAAAATAAGATTTTATCAATACCTTGTTCCAAGACACTAGTTTGTCTCATGATACCTACCGATGCATCAAAAATATATAGCAGGATCCACCCGTCACTTACTAATTTCATTTCCTTCCTCATTTGAAAAGGTTTAAACATAACATAAACATTCGTATTAAAACTAGCATACGAAATTTCAATATTTTATCCATAAACCATGAATTATATAAAAATAACACATCCACAGTTAAACATATCACAAAACCTTCAATACAATATGTAAAATTTGTATCATAATAAATCAACTTCAAACAAGTTTAAAATCCATCAAAGGATGTTGACATAGTGAAATGAAAATTATTTGAGAGAAATATCTCTTTCTATTTTGTAATCATTTAAAAGCATGTAATTTTAAAAGAAAAAATTTATTTTTAAAATATTATTATAGGCTTGTAAGGGAATCTTCGAAGGTGTTACAAATGCAGAAAATATCTGCACCCACCGTATAAGTTAAAAAACATTCTTTCCTTAATTTTGTTGAAAAGGTCGTAAAGGACCTTGTTTGGAAAATGATGGAAAGATCCATTTATAAAAATATCATAAAAATTCAAACAAGGGTATAAATTACTTCAAACCATAGTCTAGGAAATAGTAAAAATGTTTTGAAATACATTTTTAAGAAACACGAATGTGGATGATAAAGAGGTCCCAGTAGATACTCATGTATAAACAACCACGGATAATAAAGAGATTGTAGAATTAATACTTACCATGTAGTTTTCCTTGGTCGAGGGTATATTAACCTCCAATATAATAGTTAAATAATTGTTATTAAATTATAAAATAATTATATATATAAATATGATATCATATATGATCTTCTAATATTGCTTTGTTAATAATATTTTAGTAGTATCATCATTTCGGGTGTTAACTGATTCATTTTTCTTTATATGATTGGTTACATAAGTCATGTTTGATATGTATAAGATGTATTTGATTCATATCCAGAATTATATTAAGTTTTAAAACATTATTTTAATCATAAAATAAAAATTATTCTTGAATGGTTACGATGGGGAATGAATTCCATCGCATTCGTGGAGACAGTAATCTGTATGTACGCACGAGCGATGATATCATTCTATTGATGGTGAAATAATATATAATTGGATGGTATATAATTTATAAATAATAATTAACATGTTATATTTATTATTTACATCATTTATACTCATTATTATACCCATCCAAATAATGATGTGTTTGAATAATAAACTACACCACGACATGGAGACGGTATGTCGTACATACGCACGTATGGTGACTTGTCATTCATAAGATAGATAGAATAATGAATATGGTTGTACCATATTTATAATAATATCACAGTATGTATAAGGTACTGGATTTATTATTTTGTTATGGAAATAACAAATAAAGAGGAAGTGGAAGAAGAAAAGAACTTTGAAAGATGTGGTAAAATTATTACCTCTTCTTTGGGTGTTTCCTTTTGAGTTGATCAAAAGGGATCCTTAGGTTGGATTTATGATCAAAGTAATGAATATAGGTATAATTGAGGGTAGTTTAGAGGAAATTTTAGTAGGGTTTTTCTGAGCCAAATGGATTTGGAGGTGTGAAATTAATAGAATGGTAAGTACCCTTTTATAAGAGAGGTGAGGGTCACTTTAGGAAAAGCTTGAAATATTATTTTATTATACAATAATATTAGGTTTATAATAGCTAAAAAAGATTTATTTCAAGGAAAAGGTGGGGATGGGTTGAAAAAATCTCAACAAATATGTTTTATATAGGTTTAGGTCACCATATTAACCTTATCTTTTAGATTTAACTCTTGGTTAAATAGTTTAACATTTATCATGACTCCTTGTATCTTTATATTATATGGTTAATAAACTTACTAAAAAATTCCAATAAAACCCCAAGTGGTTCATTAATGAAATATATATTATTATATAAGTCCTTTGGTATAACATTATAATTTTAGGACTGTTATATCATTTAATAATATAGTATTTCTTTTAAAATCATTTATGTCAATTTTGACACTATTTAGTATTTTGTTTTTGTGAAATTCATAACAACATTATAACTTAGAAAAAAATAATTTAACCAACTATACCATGTAATATTAACCTATAAAATTGGTTGAATTCATCATAAGTCTCAATTTATATTTATATGAATATTTATAATATCAATTATTTTAGTATTTTATTAATAAGGTAATTACTGCATCATCATTATGTCATAAATAAATTTAATTATTTAAAGTCTAAAAATTATAAATAAAATACCATTATTTATGAAATATTTTTATATTTATAATGAATATTTATATTATAATTTATCTTATGTGTAAACCAATATTAAAAATGTTTTAGTTATGAAACTTTGAATTTAACACTTTTAACTCTTCTTTAAATAAAATAATAATAAATGTCCTAATCTAATCCATGTGGACAAAAAGGATCATATTTTATTCCTAAGGTTTTTTATGGTATAAATACACTTATCCAATATAATTAGGACATGTTTTAGGGTAATAATAATATTGTTTTTACCTTTAATTACCCTATTTACTTTTAACCGTGGTAAATAAAAGTCAAAAGTTTTTATTCACCAAAAATTATTTTCATCTTATTGAACCAAATTTTAATTACTGATGACAAACATGTCGCTTGGATTTTTTAAATACAAATCACAGAAGTGGTAAAATTAAGTTTTATGCAAATTTTCAAATGCTCCTAGAAGGTGGGTAAAAGACGGTAAAAAGTTCAAAAAAATTATATATCAAAACTTATTATAAAATGACTCAAATTAATTACATTTAACTTATATAGATATTATGTATATATTTTTACCAAATATAAATTTATATAAAATAACTAATTATTTAAATAAAAATTCTGTTTTAACCAATAATGCTGTGTTTTTCACTATTCATCAAAAATTGAAAGTTTTAAGAAAAATACCAAAAGATCACCCTAAGCTAATTTTAATATTCCGAATCCAAAAATTAAGTTCGTTTTGGAAAATAAAATTTATAAAATTTCAAAAAGTGGGTATTACTATTCATAAAGGCTATTTTTATTGGTCAGGGTGTGTTAAAATCCAAGTTGTGTTCAACGCAAGCTATTGCATTATTCAAAGGGAAACGTATCGTGGAAGCTTGAGGTGTTACATGTGTAAGTGTAGTTAGAAAACTTATAATGATAAAATATTATTATATTTAGAATAATCAGGTTATTATATAATCATTTAATAGGAATAGTTGAGGGGTGGAGAATGAAAATAAAACAAAAGAGGTTGAGGATGTATGTTACCTCTTCTTCAGGTAACTCCTTTTGGTTTGCACCAAAGGGATTACTTGGATGGATTTATGACCAAAGGTAGGATTATAGGTTGAATTTAGGGATTTTGGAAGGGTATGTGGTAATATTTTGGCTAACCCAAATGGTTTGAGATGTGTGAATAAGTGAGAGGGGTGAGTACCTTTTTATAGTGGAGGAGGAGTGGCATTCATATAAATTTTTGAAAAGGGAATTATACCCACATTTTTTTCATTTCAATTGGATTCAATAATGGTCCTAATAAAATAAAAGTGAGGATAGGATCTAAATATGAACATCCAATGAATTTTTAATAATTTTCTAGGTCATTTTGGTCAATAAGTTTATGTTTTAGACCTTTGTTAAGCTAACTTTCTCTTAATCACTATAATTAATTTTAATCACTTTTACTAATATTTTTGGAAAAAAACTAAGTTGAAATTAATAGAAATTATAAATTATTATTATTCCAAATATGGAATCCATTTTTCTAAATTCCAATCAGATAATTGGCAGAAATTAATTTAAATTTAATCTTGAAGACAAGATGACAAAGCAGATTTTAAAAGTAAAAATGTTTAAAAGTTTGAAATGTTTTTATATCCAAATTCCTTGTAGAATTGATTCCAATAAACTAAATTTGGTTAATTTATGTAAAATTAATCTAATTTAACTTTTAATCCAACTTAAAATTTAATTTATCCCCATAAATTATTTATATGAAAAATCAATTTTGAATTAAATTCAATGTTTTTAATTATTCATCAAAATATGAAACTTCTCTAAAAAAATACAAAAAGTTTACTCAAAGTAAATTTTGATATTACTATTTAAAAAATTAATTTTATTTTTTTAAATAAAAATTATAAAAGTTTCAAATTTTATATTTAAAATTGTTTCTCCATTAAAAGGCGGAAAGATTACATTTTAGAAAAATACATCCTTTTATTCATAAAATTGGATTTTTTCTTATCTTATACCTATCAAACCTATTGTATGAGTATTAAAAATATTTATTGAATACATAATATATAAATTTTATTTAAAATATTAATAGAAAAAATTAATTTATTGAGAAAAAATTGTGTTTGTATATAGAAAAATAGTTTTCTTAGAAAACTAATTTATTTATTTTCAAATAGTTTTTTCATTCACTTATACAAATTGATAAAAAAAGTATTAATTTTATATAAATTTTTAAATAATATTTACACAATTTATTTAATCTTATTCATTATTTATATTCCAATGTCTAGGTGGTAACTATAATAATATTTTAGTAATAATATTAATAGTATATTGTAGTTTAGTAAAACTAGGCCTTGCGTGTTACTCAAGTTATCGAAGGAACTCATTGTTGTGTGTAAAATAAACCAAACATAGTGTTTCATGTATTTAAAGTTAATCTAATTTTTTCATGTAGATCAAGAATAACTTGGTGTTACATATAATGCAATCCAAACTTAGTGCTTTCATATAACAAAATCTATATTCACTGTTGTGTGAAATTAAAAATATTAATAAGATTAAATTAATTTAAAAAATAATAATTCACAAAATCTCAGGGTGTTACATTTTACCCCCTTCATATTAATTTCTCCCTTGAAATTCACATGGGTTATCAAAGGTTTAATACTTTAAGGTTCCTTTCATATAAACCCACATCGTAAAAATGGATACTAAAAATTCCTTTAAAAAAAGAAAAGTTTGAACCATAATGGTGACCTAAAGTAACTCATAACTAGGTTTCAGCATATGAGAATATAGGTTACAAGTTAAAACATGGACATGGAAGAGAAATGTAACTATCGATTTATGATGGAGAGTGATAGAGAACATGATTTGGAGAAAGTTCATGATCACAAATCCATAACCCAAGGAGGCATGAAAATTTTCATTGATGTCATAAAAAATGGTGATAATGGGACCGAATTTTATTTAAATACCCTTCTCCTAAAGTTGAATAATTTTTATGAGAAGGTATACTTAATTGATTTCAGAAAAATATCACCCTTTTTATGCCTTGATCAATTTCCAATTCATCCCTTATTCCAAAAAATGAAGGTGAATTTTTTATTCTTAGAGCACTAATAGATCATAAGATCCATAAGTAGAATGATATGTAATTCCATATATCTTTAGTTATAAACATAAAATAATGGTTAACACGGGTTATCCAATATTCATAAATCCTCATATGTTGAGATAATACTTTAATCTCTAATTCCTTACACAAATTTTAACTTAAAACATTCCATAAATAGTAAACCTTATAACCCTTCCAAAATATAATTCACCCTTTATTCCCTAAATAAGATATTGTCTTATACCAAAACATTTTCATTGTAAAATTGGGTCCATCTTTGTTCCAATATAATGTCAAATGTGATTTTATTATTCTAAAATCTATATAGAGGGATATAATTACACGAAACATCACTAAATGATGTAAAATAAAACTTTTATATGGATTAACCATAAAAAATATGAAATTCCCAACTAAGGAGGGGAGGAAAAGTGTGCTCTAATTATCCTGATACACTTCATCCATTATGATTTCATAATATTTCCCTTTTCCCTTTGTCCTCAAAGTTTGTTTCATCTTATAATCCACATTATTCCTTGGATTAGAGAACTTGTTATCATAATTTCCAAACTCTATGAAATTGAAACACTGAAGTGTGAGTGGTTCATTCAATGGATATTTATCATTATTCGAATCATTAGCTAACTTCTTCCCATTACTTGGAAATTCAGTCGATCTATGACCTTCCCTTACACACTTAAAACATTTCGTATTTCCCTTAAGAAAACTCCATCCATGTTTCTTCCCACACTTTGTTCATAATGGAAGGCTCATTTTCTTTTCTCCATGGTTGTTAGATTTTTCATTGAACTTCATCTTCCTTTTCTTGTAAAAACCATGATATTGATATGAAAATCCTACATCAATTTCTATATTGATAGCACATCAAACAACTTATTCATTGTTGATAATGTGTCTTATATTTAAGGCCTTTCCAATACTATATTTCATGCCAAAAAATAATTGATCAATATTTCTTTTAGGTTAGATGATAATACCTAAAGAGTGACTCACAATCCTTGTCAAATTTTCTTCATAGGTACCAACTGATTCATCATCCTTCTACTTAAGCTCTCAGAATTAATTTTCCATTTTCGTATGAAGAATGTGATGAAAGTACTTGTTGAAAAATAGGTTCTTGAACTTATACTAATATATGGATTCAATTTCATTTTGTTACCTCGTATTCTTAATAAGATTCCACCATTGATCCACCTCACCTTCCAAAAAGTAGACTGCAAGAGTGATTTTTCATGCTATGAACACTAGATAATGGAAAATATATTTTTGGTGGTACTAATCCATTTCTTAGCAAATAATGGGTCATATAAACCACTAAAAGAAGTTTTATGTTTCCTTATGAAGTACTCAATATATTATTGTTCCATCCTTTTATCATTTGGATGTTCACCATGATTCATAACTTCAAACATTTTTATGGGAATAGTAATGAGGTTTTTCATTCCATATCCCATAACATTAAATTTATTAGGATGAGAATCATTTCATTTTTTATTAGATTCCCCATTAACACAGATCATTTGGGTTCCATCCATTGACTAAAACCAAAAAGCATAGGGTGAGCAACACTTATCATAGTGTAAATCCACATAATCATGAAAAATTACTTATAGGATGCCTAAATCATGACACCAAAATTTAACCAATGACACATTAGGTTTATCATCGGTTATTAATAGTTGTATTCTTTATAAATCGTTCATGATGGTTCATAAATAATTAGTGAATTCACAAATCATATCCCATGGGAGTGTCAAACTAGGTGTGAAACAAGGACCATTTTCATGAACTATTTCCTGATAGAGTCTAGATAAATATGGTGTTTTAGGGTTACCCCTATATACATCTATTCTATAGACACATCCACTTGTAGTATCCAGATAGGGATGTATTTCTAGGAAACGACTCACTCTGTCATTTACCAGAATTATTGGACATTTTCCTAAACATTAACTCATCATTATACTTATCCTTAGAGACATCCCTAGACATATCCTTAGAAATATACCTAGAGATCTCACTAAATTTTTTTCATCCTAGTCTCTAAATTTTGACTAAACCTTTCCTTTGATACCAACTATAGCAACTCAGGCTTAAAATACACAGATATTACATCATTTTAGATGAATATTTAGCGCATTATAAAAGTACTTACCTAAGGACCATAATAGTTTAGTGTCTTCGGAAAATTGGAAAAAAAATATTATAAATTTTTTAAATATCTTCAATGTTTCCCAAAAATAACTTCCCCTTTAGTAATTCTACTTAAAACCTTTCTTCATAACCTGGGGAAAGGAAAAATAAGAAAGGGGTGATCTTAGATGCTCAGTAACGGTAAACAAGGGAGATAAACATAAGCATAAGGGTATGAGAACATGATCATAACATTAAAATATCATACCCCACATATCAAATATTATAAACACGGATCATAAAATAAAGATTGTAAGTTCATAACTCATGAATCATAAGGGAATTAGGAGCATAATCCATGAAAATATAACATAAGAATAAAACATGGAATTTTTGGAATATAGGTAAGAAACGAAAATCACATTTCAAGGATACATAACAAGACGTTCATAACATGTTAGTATTGGGATAATAACCCATGTAACTACATCGTTCTTGGGATTCCATCCCATGTACCCTCTTATTTTGGCCTTGGGATGCCTTCATGTATACCCTATTATTTCAGGCTTGGGATTCCCTCTTGTGTACCCTCTTGTTTTAGGATTATGATTCCTTATTGTTTCGAGCTTGGGATATCATCCCTTGCACCCTCTTGTTTCAGACTTGGGATACCCTCTCATGTAACCTCTTGTTTCGAGCTTAGTATGCCCTCCCATGTACCCTCTTGTATCAATCATAGGATGCCCTCTTGTTTTGGGCTTTGGATTCCCTCCCATGTACCCTCTGAACTCATAAAACATTTATTGTTACCCAATTAATTGCAGGGAGATATATTTCCCACCTATTATATAATTAAATCATACATGCATGTTTCATAAGATAACAAAACATTCACCATATCATGGACCATAAAAATAGATGGGTTTCCTAAACATCATATTATAACCCATGAAATTAAATTGGTATCATTAAAATTTCATCACATTATAACCTATGGAAAATTGATAGGTTTTCTAATCATTTCCTTAAATAATAACCCAGGAAAAGAATAGGGTTCCAAAATCATATAACCCATGGAAAATAAATGGGTCTTTTAAACATCATTCCATCAAAACATAAACCATTTAAGAAAGAATATGAATTTTATTCTTGGATAATGTTCCCAATAAATATTAAACTACATAAAAGGATTCCATATTATATAGATAATTATTTTTAAAGATCACTTTAAGTATTTATTAAGGAAAATAAACTTTCTTTGAAATTTACTTTTTAAAACATAGAGCATATTCAAGATCTTTTTCTTAAAAAAACACTTTGAAAACATATAAAGTAAGATTTAAAATAATTTAAAACATTTATTGAGTAAAATATATTTTCTTATTTGAAAATAACTTTTTAAAACATAAATCATTTTGAAAACCTTCTTCTTTGAAAATAGATTTAAAAACTTATAAAGGAAGCTCAAAAACATTTAGAATTCCTTTTACTTTGAAAATAATTTGATAAATTATAAAGAAATATTGAAAAAAATTTGAAAACATTTTTAATTTAAAACATATAAAATGGACTTGAAAAAGTTTCAAACACTTTTTTAACATAAAACTTTTTTAAAAACATTTTTTAAAAAAAATTGTTTTGAAATAACATAATTTTTTGACCGAAGAGAGAGATAGTGTCTGATTTTATTAAAAACACTTTATTAATTATTTTCAATGCCAAATAGTAGAAAATAGTACCAATAAAAGGGAAAATAATTAATAACCATAGGATAATAAAATTCATGATTTTTATTGTGATATGGATCATAATATTTCATCAATGGAATCATAATCGTAAACAATCCTGATAAATGATGAGATTGTAGCAGTAAACCATTACCACTTTGCTAACTTTGACTAACACTATAAATGAGAGAATAACATTAAATGAATCATAAAATATAATTAATTAAGTATATTTATGATATAACATTTCTAAGGGGATTATATACACCGTATAGAGAAATGTAGGTGCATAACATAGCAAGTATCTTAAAGAAGGTAACTTGAGACAAAAAAAATACTTTACTGATTTAGTAACTTTTGAACCATAAACCCCATGAAATAAAGATCATAAAATGGATTTTTAAATACCCATAAATTTAATTACAATAATAATATAATACATTCATGGGTACTATATACTCCAGAAAAAATAAATGAGTGGTGAATAAGGTATGTATCTCACAGATATAAAAAGTGATATGAGAAAACCCTTACCTTAAGTATTGACTTTATTTATAAACATTCAAACATACTATATAATAAATATAATTTTATTATAAATCTACCAAAAAACCATGTTATTATATATAATACCATATATGATCTACTTATGACTCTATATTACTTATTTATTAACAATTTCATGTTAAAGAAACATTTTGGGAAATAACTGCTTTGTTTATCGTACGTGATTTGACTTGTTATTATTGATTATATTACTTAGATCATGATTTACTTATTTAAAGAATTTAAAACATTATTTATATATGATATATATTTAGTATATAAATATTCATAAAAATCTATAAAAGATAGATATATGAAATGGAATACAATATTCATGGAGACGATAGGTCATATATACGCATGAACGTGGTTTCCATTTTCTTGTCGTATTGAAAGAAAATTAAATGAAATATATGTATATATATAATATAATTATAGTATAATTATTTTGTAATATATATCATATAATTTCATTAAATCCATCCTTAATACATTCCATGTAAAGTTTGAATGAGTCGGATCGCTTTGGGGAGGATGTGGTCCACACGTCCGCAAACAAAGTTATCGTATTTACACAAAAATGGAAAGTGTGAAGGTATGTGTTCTATAATAATTAAAGAAGAATAAACACATCATAAATATCATATATATCAAATAAAAACATAGTTTCCATCATAATTATCAACCATGAGAGGTGGTAAAGGAAAAACAGACATCTTTTTATGAGGTGGTAGTTCACCGTACACAAGAACGGTAAGTTTATTACCTATTAAATGGAAGTGTGTGTAAGTGAAGGTAAAACCCTTAGAATAAAAAAATTATAATTATATTTATTATAATTATGTTATTATAAAATCATGTAATAAGAATATTTTAGGAGGTGTATAATGAAAATAAAACAAAATATCTTGATGAAAAATGTTACCTCGTCTTTGCGTAATTCCTTTTTGTTTGCACCAAAGGGATTCATTAGATGGATTTATGAAAAGAGGATTATAGGATGAAGGTAGTGATTTTGGTAGGATATTTTTTTATATTTTATCCGATTCAAAGGGATTTAGAGGTTTTAATAAGTGGGAGATATGAGTTCCATTTTATAGTGGAGGAGGAGTGGCATTCTTATAAATTTTTTAAAAGAGAATTTCACCCATTTTTTCCCAGGTCAAGTGGCTCTAATAATGGTTCAAATTCAACAAAATTGAGTATAGGGTATAAATATGAACATTAAATGGATTTTGGAAAAGTTTATAGGTCGTTTTTGTTTCTAAAGTTTTAGGTTTAGTCCTTTGTTAAACTAAATTTTCTCTTAATCTTTGTAATTTATTTTAATCACTTTCACTAATATTTTTGGTCAAAAACTAAGTTAGAATTATTAAACATTATAAATTATGATTATTAAATATATGGAATCCATTTTTTCAAATTCAAATAATTGAATTGGTATAAATTAATTTAAATTTAATCCTGCAAATGGGATGACAAACAAGGTTTTTAAAATAAAAATGTTCAAAAGTTTGAAATGTTTTTATATCCAATTTCAATGTGTAATTGATTAAAATGACATAAATTGGATTAATTTATGTAAATTTATATAATGGATCTTTTAAATAAACTTAAAATTTAATTTAACCCCATAAATTATTTAGATGAAATAGCTGCTTCGAATTAAAATTTAGTGTTTCTTCACTATTCATTAAAATATGAAACTTCTCTGAAAAATAATAAAAAATTACCCAAATTAATTTTTTATATTTTTATTGAATTTATAATATATAAATATTAGTTAAAACATTAATAAAAATTGTTTTGTTTAATTTATTGAGATAACATTGTGTTTGTATATAAAAAAATAGTTTTCTTAGAAAATTAATTTCTTTATTTTCAAATATTTATTTCATTAACTTATACTAATTGATAAAAAAAAAATCGTTTTATATAGATGTGTAAATAATATTTTTAAAATTTAGTTAATATTATTCATAACTTCCATTCCAATAGCTAGGTGGTAGCTATAATAATATTTTAGTAATAATATTAATAGTGTTTTGTAGTTTGGTAAAACTCAGCCTTGAGTTTTATGCAAGCTATCGAAGGAACTCAACATTGTGTGTAACACAAGCCAAACATAGTGTTGCAAGTACTGAAGTTAATCTAGGTGTTGTGTATAGGAAAATTATAACTTGTTTTTGTGTATAATGAAATGAAAACTTAGTGCTTTCATATAAAAAATTTAAATTTAGTATTATGTGAAATGAAGAATATAAAAAATATTAAATTAATTCAAAAAAAACAATTCACAAAATCTCGGGGTGTTACATACTCCCCCCCAAATTCACCCATGGTCCCTAATTTCTCTCACTTGAGTGAGTGGTGTCTTATCTTCTCCTCTAGGATTCTCCCTTTATTCATGGTTTTTTTGATTTAGATCTTCTTCATCATTAGAATTGTGAGTTCTGAATCCTTCTTTTCTTCTATTGATTGTTGTTTTAATTTTTATCTATGTATTAAAACATAACCAAGATATTGTTAGGTCATGATTATTCCTGAATATTTGAAAAAAACTCATTTAGATTATTTTTCTTATAGTATTTCATAATAAATGTGATTATAATAGATATAGATATTGTTTTAATTTAGTTATACTTTACTTTTACATAATTCAAATATAAATTTTTTTTGTAATATATATTAACTTATTATGTAATTAATTAATGTAGTAATTTTTTTATTTTATTAATGTATTAGGGGTTTATTATGTGTTGTGATTATATAGAATAATTTATGGGAGAGAACTTGAATTATTTGTTGGGAACTTAGGATTGATACTTAGTTAGTATTCTATGTGAAATTGGATTTGATATGATTTAAAATATTATGCAGTTTATTATAAGGATATGTCACTCTCATGGATAAAATAAAATTTGGATTTGGTTCTATCATAAAAATTGAACCATATAGACATGGTACTCCCATGAAAATACATCCCAATGATATGAAACTCCCATATAAAATGAACTATGTAGACATGGTTATCCCATAGAAATATAACACAAGGATGTGATACTCTAAAATATTTATAATTCTTCCCAACATTAGTTATTTCGGTACTTACCCTGTAACACACCGCAAATTCTAAAATATTAACTTGTATTTGATAGTATGTATGACATGCAACACCAAATTTAGAAAGGAATATAATATCTTGAGACTTTATCATATATTTAATATTTTAAATAAATTTAATATATTCTATATCTTGTAATGCATGAAATACTGAGTTTTCTTTCACCACATGCAACAAAGACTTTATTTAATAGCTTGCATTACTTGAAAGACTGAGTTTTACCAAACAATATTATATTATTAAAATATTATTATATAATATAATAAGATATAAACTATTAGTTAAATTAGTGATTATGAATATTATTAACTAACTTATAAAAATATATTTTTTATAAAAATATAAAATTAATTCATAGGTTACCAATTAATTAGAAATGAATTTAAATCCAATTGAATATAAAGGAAATGTTTTTATGCTCACAAAGAATTTTTATCAAAATAATAAATTAATTACTATTATTAAATAATATTAATGAAATGTATATATATATTATATATATTTGGCATATATTGTCTCAATAGTACTCTATAAATCTTATTGATTTTGATGCTCACAAATATACTTTTTTATTTTATTGATGATATTAATTTAAGTGAATTTCAGGAAAATAATATCCATTAAAAAATATATTTTGGAATTATATTAAAGTTATTAATCCATAAGAAATATTCTTCAAATCATTCGGAATGCATTTTTAGCATATTCTGTAAACACTATTCATACCCTAAGTTAGTTAGTGTAGCATAATGAATCAATCCTATGTTTGGAATATCACATATGGATAATAAACCCTATACTATCAAGAAATTATGGTTAAGGAACCCTAAATTAGTATGGAACCTTATGTTTATGAGAAGAGAAGATATGGTTAAGCAACCCTACATAAGTAAGGAAACCTACGTTTGATGAAACAAACATACGGTACATCAAGCCTAATTTTTTATGAAACCCTATGTTTGATGTTTTTTTATTACATATAGGAAACCTATGTTTAACTATTCAATGTCAGAGATTTAAATCCATGATATTTTCTTAGATTTATGAAATAGTCTTGATAGAAGTAAATATCTATTAAAATGACTTTATAATCGATAAAAAGTATAGTAATGGTTGACTCAAAGACTCATATTCACTAGATTAAATAATTATTATTTCTTAGGGAATCTATGACTCTCCTAAATAATTTAAATTTGAATATTTTCGATCTGTCAGGCGACATTCTTGGATTTGAAAAAAACCAAAATCAAGCTTCCTAATATATATATATATGATCAAAACTTTTTGAAAAAATATAGACTATATATGTGTAAAATACATGAAATAGAAAAATTTATATTTGTGATTATCTTTATAAGAAACTACTATAAATATTGAACAAATCTATAGTTTTTTGAATAGGCTACACTTTGAAGTTATACATTTCAGCCTCATATTATTGTAACTACTATTGTTAGTTTGTTGTTATTGGTATTAAATATAATTTGAAACCATGATCTCTTTAAGATCTATTCATACTTTAAGATATTCATATTTGAATAAGAAGATCAATATTTTTTTAGTTCCTGCTGTAACTATGAAGTTCAACCTATACCATTCAACAAATCAAACTCTTTTGATTTATTGGGGTTTTGAATGCTCAAAATCGATCAAGGTTAAGTTTAAGATTCTTGTACTAAACTATGGATATTTGGTTCTATGTAAAATAACTAGAATGAAATTTTTATCCTTATTATAAAGGTTTCAACTTCATACACTCAGTTATGGATTTTGAAGCTCTTGTGATAAGAGGACCCTATCTTGTGAAAATCACCAAGCCGATAGAGAGAGCATTGGTGGAGTGGACTATGAGATCTTTATACCCTGAACCACTATAAAAAAATTTGTGTTAATATTTAATATTTATTCACTTGTCATATTACTTACAGAAGATAATGTTGTATATCTTCATAACTTGCAAAGAGAGTTAAATAGTCGAATCAGTGAAGAGTATCGAAAAGACACAATTCTACCCCCTCTTATTTATCTTTGTATTATTTCTGCTTAATAGTTAGAATCAAATGTGATATCTTTGATAAAGTAGATAAATCTCTAGAAAGATTAAAATAATAATATCTATACAAAGAATATGTCTATAGCTGATCCAAGAGAAGGTATATATATGATTCATGCTCCATATTTCAACGGTGGAAACTATGGATGTTGGAAATCACGCATGATCATCTAACAAACAAATATAGAATTTAAAGTGTATTTAAAGTTCATTAATCATTATGTAATTCCTAAAAACCCAAAAATATGGGATGATACACAAGAAGCTGAATATGATATCAACTCAAAAGCAATGAATGTCATTATCTATGGACTCAAACCTGATGAATTCAATAAAGTATCAAAATGATTTACTACCTATGAAATGTGGTAGACAATCATTGTTTCATATGAAGTAACTGATAACATTAGAAAAATGATTTATGCTACTTTAAAACTAAAGTTTGGAACCTTTAAGATGTATAATAGAGAAATAATCCCACAAATGAATGAATGACTGAAAAAATTTGTCAAAAATATTACTACCTTGGGAGATCTAACGTCTCAATCAGATTTAGCACTAAAAGTATTTAGAGTGTTTCCTGTAAAATGGAATGTCATATCTGTAGCTATTTCACAATCATCACCTGTCAAGAATCTGACTATGAAGGGATTAATTAGAACATTGATGATGTACGAAGCAGAAATTCTAGATGAAGCAGAAGATCATAATATGGGGAAAAGATAAAATACTTCCCTCAAAGTCACATCTAACAATCATGAAATAAAATCAAAATAAGATATTAACCTCATAAAAGATTAATAAAATTTTTATATTGATATGGAACTAGCTCAGTTAGCTAGAAAATTTAGCAAATTATACAAAAAGAAAAGAGGCTTCAGAAAAAACTTCAAGAATGATGATAAAGGATCCAAATAAGTTATATGTTATGAATGCAAGAATATGGGTCATATTAGACCTGATTTCCCTCAAGTAAATGAATAAATAAGAAATATAAAATAATATCCAGAAGAAAATTGATTATGAGCATAAAAGAAAAAGAGCCATCAAATCTAAATGGAGTATGTCTGAAGACTCCATAATCTCTTCCAAATATGATTCATAAAAAGATCCAAAAAATCTCAAATACAACATGTGATTTATGGATAAGGAAGAAAAAAAAGTAAAACCCCATTACTCTTTTGTCTTTGACTCTGATAGATTCTTAAATAGTAAATTGGCTATTTACTTTTCAATTCTAGAAGAAAAATATGATTTTTCAATAAATAAGAATAAATCATTAAAAAATATTCACAATGTTGTTTTAAAAGTGACACAATTTTAAAACAGCATCAAGAACTAATTGAAAATTTTGACTCATCTGTATCAAACTATATTGTTTGTGAAAAGAGGATAAAATAATTACAAGATGAAGTATAATCTTATAAAAGTGTTTCTAGTATTTTAAATAAATGAGAAAAAACTATAAATTAAATTCTTGGAAATAATTTTATTAAAAGGGAAAAATATGGAATAGAAAGCAAGGGAGAAAAGACAAAGTTATACAAAAATTACTTTGTGCCCAGTTCTAAGAACACTACTTGATTTTATTGTGAAATAAAAGGACATTAAACTAACAAATTTAATTTAAGAAATCCTCAAATAATCAGTATTAAAAAATCTTTCGTTTCTAAAAACATGCTTGAAGAAAGTAATGTAAATTTTGGAAAAATAAGGCAAATCTAGATTCCCAAATCATTACTTGCTAACACATCTAGACCCAATAAAATATGGGAACCAAAAAAACATGTGTTTAAATACTTTTTTAGAAAAAAATACACATGAACAGAAAATTTATATGGTATATGGATAGTATCTTCTCAAAACATATGATGGGAGACTCTTCTAACTTCTATATACTCACAAAAATAGAAGGAGGACTATTCACCTTTGGAGATAATGCAAAAGCAAAAATAGTTGGAGTTGGAATTGTGGTAGATCCAAAAAAATCTCAATCAACAAATTACTAGATGTACAAGGTCTAAATCACAACCTGATAAGTATTTCTCAACATTGTGATGATGGATTTTATGTTGATTTCTATAACAATTCATGCTCAGTTTTTAAAGATAAAATGCTTAAATTTAGAGCACCTAGAACTGAAAATTTTTATACTTTGGATCTTGATTCCTTATGTAAACAGAAAGTGAATTGTTTAACTGCTAAGAAAAATGAGTCATGGATATGGAATAGGAGACTTGGACATTTTAATCAATTTTCTTTATATAAATTATCTAAGAAATGGTATTTTCTGATTTTCTTAGTCTTAAGTCTGAAATTGATATATTTTTTGATGTATGCTAAATAGGAAAACAACACAAATCATCTTTCAAATTAATTAACAAAATTTATACATATAAACCATTTGAACTTATCCACGTGGATTTTTTTGGACCATCTAGGGAATCAAGTTTGGCTGGAAAATTATATGTTTATGTTTTATTTGATGATTTTTCAAGATTTATTTGGGTTTATTTTCTAAAACCCAAAATTTAAGTATTCACTTTTTTGAGTGATTTTGTAAAATTATTCAAAATGAAAACAATTTTAAAATAATTTCATTAATATTTGATCGTGGTAGAGAATTTTAGAATCAATAATTTAATTATTTTTTCTCAAATATGTGTATTAAATGCATCTTCTCTACACCTAGAATGCCTCAACAAAATAAAATTGTTGAAATAAGAAATAAAACTATTCAAGAAATGGAAAGGACTATGATAAATAAATAAATCATTCCTACCAATTTTTTTGGTAGAAATTTTAAGAACATCTTGCTATATCATAAATAGTGTTTAAATAAGACCAATTATTAAAAATATACCCTATGAACATTTCAATAACAGAAAACATGAATTAAAGTACTTTAAAGTATTTAGATTCAAGTTTTACATCTTGAATGCTAAGTAAACCCTTGGGAAATTCAATCCAAAATCTAATGAAGGAATATTTATAGGATATTATGCTACTTCTAGAGCCAATAGAGTGTTTAATAAAAAGTAAAGGATTTTTTAAGAATCAGTTCATGTGAAGTTTGATAAAAATGACCCTTTTATTAAATATAAATATCAAACAGAGGAAATTACTGACTCTTTTAACAATATGAGACTTTAAACTCTTTAAAGTGATTTTGAAAAAAAAAATGAAATTCAGTCCAGTTCAGAAGAACATGAAACTGAAGAATATGAAATTATCCTACCTATACAGTCTAGAACTTTAAAGGATCATAATTTAGAAACTATTATAAGAAACTTAGACACAAGATTTAGAACTCAAAGAAATGTAGAAAACTTAGTTGAATTTTCTATCATTCTATCTCAATAAGAACCTAAGTTTATTAAAGAATCCCTAAATGATGAGAACTGGTTATTATCTATGCAATAAGATCTAAACCTGTAACGTCATGACCCTAATTACCCAGAGTTGGTGCATTATTACATAACATAGGCATGATACAATTAATCATGTCCCGAAAGACCAATTAGTTTTGTAGCCTTGGAAGTACTAGATACATACATAAGTTTTACATTACATCATGAGATAAAAACAAGAACAAAATTTTGTACCCTATGAACACACTTATATCCCTTATCCTATCCTGGAAAGTCAACCATAAAATACTTCTTCACATCCTGGAAAAATAAAATATAGAAATGGGTGAGGTCAGATTCTCAGTAAGGATAACAATATAGCATAAACTTTCATAAATAAGCATAAACATTTAAGGAAATGTATAAGACTAAAAAATAAGCCTTTTAAACATAAAATTATGCATAATATGTCCAATATAAATCAAATAATGTCATTTACTTATTCACATGGATATTCTACTAGTTGAATAATCACATGCAATATCAATAGACAATTTCATAATGATGGAATGCATAATGCCAGACTTCAAAACCACATAGTCAAGGCCTTGTGCCAAGACTACAAATAAGATTTTTTCAAGGTCTTGTACCAAGACACTAGTTTGTCTCATGATACCTACTGATGCATTGAGGAGCTATAGCGGGCTCCACCTGTCACTTACTAAGTCTAGTGCATTCCTCATATGAAAAGGTTTAAACATAATATAAATATTCCTATTAAAACTAGCATAAAAAATGTCAATAATTTGTCCATAAACCATAAATGGTATAAAAATAACACATCCACAATCAGAAATATCACAAAACCTTCAATACAATATGGAAGATTTTTATCCTAATAAATCAACTACAAACAAGTTCAAAATCCATCAAAGGATGTTGACATAGATTAAAATTATTTGAAAAAATATTTGAGATAAATATAACTTTTCATGAAAACATTTAAAAGTCACACAATTTAGAAATGAAGAAATTTAAAGACATTTTTAAATCAAAGTGTCTTGTACCACTTTGAAACTTTTGAATGGAATTAACATTTTAAAAACATTCATGTCCATATAAATAAATCCTTAAAACCCATTTTGAAAACACAGACATTAATGAGAATGATTTAGAAAAATAAATATTTAAAACATTTAAAATTATGTTTTAATAAAATAGTCCCTTAAAAATAATCCCTTTGAAAACTCTTTTATGAAACATGGACATGGATAATAAATATGTCCCAGTAAAAACTTACCCATAAACAATCTCGAATAATAATGAGATTGTGGAATTAACCCTTACCTTGTAATTTTCCTTAGTAGAGGGTATGTTAACCTCATATATAATAGTTAAATAATTTTTATTAAAATATACAAGAATCTTATATAGAAATATGATATCATATATGATCTTCTAATATTGCTTTTTTAATAATATCTTAGTAGTATCATCGTTTCGGATGGTAACTGGTTCATTTTCCTTTATATGTTTGGTTATGTAAGACATTTTTGTTATGGATATGATGTATATGATTAATATAAAGAATTATATTATGTTCATAAACATTATTTTTAATCATAAAATGAAAATAATTCTTGAATGATTGTGATGGGGAATGAATCTCATTGTGTTTATGGAGACGGTAATCCGTACGTACACAGGAGCGACAATATCAATATATTGATGGTGAAATAATATGTAATTAGATGGTATATAATATATAAAGAATAATTATTATATTATATTTATTATTTACATCAGTTATACTTATTATTATACCCATCCAAATAATGAAGTGTTTGAATAACAAACTACACCACGACGTGGAGACGGTAAGTCATACGTACGCACGTATGGTGTCTTTGTCATTTATAGGATGGATAGAATACAAAATATGGGTTTACCATATTTATAATAACATAGTAGTATTTATAAGGTACTGGAGTTATTATTTTGGTATGGAAACAACAAATAAAGAGGAAATGGAAGAAGAAAAGAACTTGAAAGATGGTGGTGAAATTATTACCTCTTCTTCAGGTATTTCCTTTTGAGTTGATAAAAATGGATCCTTAGGTTTTCTTTATGATCAAAGTAAGGCCTATAGTTTTAAGGTATTATAGTTGAGAGAACATTTGGGAAGGTTCTGGCCGAATCAAATGGCTTTGGAGGTGTGAAATTAAGATAAGGAGAAGTACCCTTTTATAAGAGAGGTGAGGGTCACTTTAGGAAAAGCTTGAAATATTATTTTATAATAAAATAAATTTCGGTTTCTAATGGATAAAAAATAATTTATTTAGATTATAATGTGGGGATTGGTAGAAAACCTCTCAACTAATAGGTTTTAGATAGGTTTAGGTCACCATATTAACCTTATCTTTTAGATTTAACTCTTAGTTAAATAGTTTGACATTTACCATATCTTTTTGTATTTTTTATATTATATGGTTAATAATCTTACTATAACAAGCCAAGAGAACCCCATGTGGTTCATTATTAATATAAATATCTTTATATAAGTTCTTTGGTATAACCTTATATTTTTAGGACTATTATTTAATTTAATAATATAATATTTTTTTTAAAAACTCATTTATGTCAATTTTGACACTGTTTAGTATTTGGTTTTTGTGAATGTCATGAAAACTTTATTACTTATAAAAAATACATTTAATCAACCCTAAAATTTCATATTCGCCTATAAAATTCTTTTATGTCCTAAAAACGTTGAAATAATATTTATTTTAATATTTGTACTACCATTTATTTGATTCTTTCATTAATAAGGTAATTACTGCATCAACATTGTGTCATAAATAAATTTAATTATTTAAAGTCCAAAAATTATAAATAAAATAAAATTATGTATTAAATATTTTTAGCTTTCTAATGGGTATTTATAGTCTAAAATATAACCTATATAACCCCATGTAAAAATTGTTTTAATGAAAGATATATGTTTATGTCATTTTTGTCTTTACTTTAAATTAACTAACATAAAGTGTCATTATCACTCTCAAGTGGCTCCATGGGGTCCCAAAATAGACCCAAGGATGCCCATGGTCTGACATGTATCAACCAATAGTAATAGGACACATGTTAGGGTAATTTAATATTGTAATAATATTATTTTTTACCCTTATTTATCGGATTTACCCTTTAACAATGGTAAATAAAATATTTACCGAAATAATTATTCATAATGTCTAAAAATAAAAGTTACCTATTTACACAATTTGGACCTCGTAATTCAAAATATGGAATCCTTTTTTCCATATTCAAAACACAGAAGTGGCAGAAATTAATTTAAAATTAATTCCCGTTGTCAAAACAAAAAGCGTGTTTTTAAAAAATAATAACTATCAAAAGATTGATAATTTTTTATGTCTATTTTAAATGTGATATTACATACAATGACCTAAATTATATTAAATTATAAAAATATAATCTAATTAAACTTTAAAACCACTCAAATTTATAATTTAACACTATAAATTATTTCGATTAAAAAAGTTGTTTTTAATTAAAACTTAGTATTTTTCACTATTCATCAAAAATTGAAAGTTTTCAGAAAAGTACCAAAAATTCACCCTAAGATAATTTTGATATTCAGAATTCAAAAATGAAGTCCATTTTGAAAAATAAAATTCATAAAATTTCAAAAAGTGGGTATTACTATTCATAACGGTTGGTTTGATTGGTCGTGGTGTGTTAGAATCTCGAAGTTGTATACAATGCAAGCTATTTCATTATTCAAAGGGAAATGTATTATGGAAACTTGGGTTGTTACATTCTTACCTCATTTAAATAATTTCATCCTCTAAATTTCTATAATACTACCGCACAAAAAGATTCAGGTGGTTCTTCATCATAAGTTCCTCGGGTTCCCACGTTGCCTCTTCCATCTTATGGTTTCTCTATAGAAATTTTACCAGATGAGTCGTCCAGTTTCTTAACACTGGTTCTCTGGTATCAACAATCTTTACAGACTCTTCACAATAATAGATATCAAGTTCCAGTTCAATTTCCTCATAGGTGAGTACATGTGTTGGTTCATGCATGTATTTTCTGAACAGTGATACATAGAACACATCAGGAACTTTGGAGAGACTTGGAGGCATTTCCAAACGATAAGCCATAACTCCAATTCGTTCTAGAATTTCAAAAAGTCTGATGTACTTGGGACTTAATTTACCCTTATTACTTAATTTTATAACACCCTTCCAGGGAGATACCTTCAAGAAAACATGATCTCCTACTTGAAATTCCAAATCCTTCCTTCGGTTATCGGCATAGCTCTTTTTCCTACTTTGAGCTGCTTTGATGTGGTTTTGGATAATCTTCACCTTTTCCATTTTTTCTTCAACAAGTTATGGGCCTACAAATTTTCTTTCACCAACATCATCCCAAAAAGTTGGTGTATGGAATCTCTTTCCATATAATGCTTCATATGGTGTCATCTGAATACTTGAATGGAAGCTACTGTTATAGGAAAATTCAACCAGAGGTAAATACTGATACCACATACCTAGAAAGTCAAGTGATCAAGATCTCAACATGTATTCTAAGGTTTGAATAGTCCATTTTGACTGTCCATCATTTTTATGATGGTAGGTAGTGCTCAAAGGAAGTTCAGTATTCAATACCTTCTAAAGACTTTTCCATAATCTTGATGTAAAATGGGGATCGCGATCAGAAACAATCGATAGGGGTACACCATAGAGTCTTAAAACTTCATTAATATATAGTATTTCTAGATGTTAAAGTGGTAAATATTCTCTTATAGCAAGAAAATGTGATGACTTGGTAAGACGATCAATAATGACCGATATTGCATCATTCCTTCTAGGAGTATTTGGTAGCCACGTGACAAAGTCCATCGTAATATTATCCCATTTCCACTCAGTTATTGGAAGAGGTTTCAGGACTCCTCTAGTTTGTTGCCTTCTAGCTTTCACTTGTTTAAAAACCATACATCTTGACACAAAATCAGCAATCTCCCTCTTCATGTTTTCCCATCAAAAATGTTCTTTCAAATGTCTATACATCTTGGTTCTCCTAGGGTGTATAAAGAAATTGGAGCTATGAGAATCATCCAACAATTCCATTTTTAGATCAAGTATATCGCGAACAAAAATTCTCTTCCCAAATTTTAAAATTCCATCTTTATATATGAAGTCACTCAATGTCTTGTCATTTACAGATTTAATCTTCTTTTGAAACTCATCATCATTAGTCTGAGAAATTTTTATCCTTTCTAGTAAAGATAGTTTGGTAACCATTTGAAAAATTATTGATGTTTCACCTTACATGGTTATTCCCATATTCATCTTTACTAGATCCATGAAAATATGATCCATTTAAACTCTAATCTTTCTCAAAACTCCATAATCTTTCTTCTCAAAGCATCTGCCACCTTATTTGACTTCCCTAGGTGGTAGTGTATTGTGAAATCATAATCCTTGAGTAGTTAAAGTCATCTTCTTTGCCTCATGTTGAGTTTTTATGTGAGAAAATATACTTCAAACTCTTGTGATTAGCATAAATCTCACATTTTTACCATAGAGATAGTGTCTCCATATCTTTAGAGAAAATATTATAGCTGCTAACTCAATATCATGAGTGGGATAGTTTTGCTCATGAATTTTTAGCTGTTGTGGTGCATAGGAAATAACTCTATCATTCTGCATAAGGACACAACCAAGTTCATTCTTTGAAGCATCACTATAAATAACAAACCCATCGTTCCCTGATGGTAGAGTCAATATAGGAGCGTTGACTAATATTATCTTCAGTTCTACAAAACATTCTTCACAATCTTTTGTCTAAATAAATTTTACCCATTTATGTGTGAGCTTGGTTAATGGGTTATCCAACTGGGAAAAATTCTGAACAAAACGTCGAAAATAACCTGGTAAACCAATAAAACTGCATACCTCAGTTATAATCATCGGTGTTGGCCATTCTTGGATTTCCTTGGTATTTGAAGGATCAAAAGAGATTCCATCCATAGAGACAATATGGATAAGAAAAGAAAACTCTTGAATCCAGAATTTACACTTGCTAAACTTCCCATATAATTAATTTCTTCTGAGGGTTTTCAGAATAGTTCGCAAGTGATTTTCATGATCTTTGTAGATTTTTGAGTATACCAAGATATCATTAATTAATAACACTAAAAATTCATCACGATATTCCTTGAAAACTCTATTCATTAAATCTATAAAGACAGAGGGTGCATTAGTCAATCCAAAAGAAATTACTGTAAACTCGTAATGTCTGTACCTGGTTCAAAATGATGTTTTTAGAATGTATTACTTCTTAATACAAAACTGATGATATCCAAATTGAAGGTAAATCTTTGAAAAATATTGAGCTCCATGAATTTGGTTGAATAAATCATCAATGCGAGGTAGGAGATACTTGTTCTTTATTATTATAGCATTGATCTCCCAGTATTCAATGCCCAACCTCATAGACCTATCTTTCTTCAAAACAAAAAAAGGATAGGGGTCCCCATGTAGAAACACTAGGGTGAATAAATATCTTATTACTCAATTCCTCTATTTGTTTCTTTAGTTACACTAATTCCATAGTGGTCATTCTATAAAGGGTCTTCGATATGGGCCTTGAACCAGGAATTAAATCAATAGAAAACTCAATTTCTCATTCTGGAGGATGTCCAGGTAAATCCTTTGGAAACACATCAACATATTCTTGCACAATAGGTACGTCCTCTATTCGAACATTATTTTCCTCACCCATAATTATTTCATTCTCTTCCTCCCCAATAATTGAATTTAGTAGATCTAATGGGGGTGGATCTAGATAAGAATCAGGTGGTGATGTTTCTGCTCTAAATTTAAGGTACTCCTTATCATCATCAAAAATTGTAACCTCCTTCTTCTTATAATAAATTTTTGCATCATATTCAAAAATCTAATCCATTCTGAGGATTATATGAAATTCAATCATGGGTATGACGATGAGATCAGTAGATAAATATCATTTATATGCCCTAATGGAAACTAATTCACAAAACAATGTTGCGATGATACTTCCCTTAGGAGTTTTTACTAACAACTCTCTTATTAAGTCAAATTAAAAATATCTAATTTTCTTAGAAAACAGGGAAGATATGAAATAATGTGATGATCTAGAATCAAATAAAGCATTTGTTTAACTTGAGGAAACCATTAAATTACATGCCACCGCATCTTTTGGAGCTTCAACCTCAGTATTAGTGATCGTATAAACTTGGTCTTTCTCCCTTGGTCTTTTTCTAAGTTAAGTTCCATTGGAGCTTAGAACGTTAATTTTCATAATGTCCCTTTTCTCTACAATTGTAGAATTCAATATTGACAGCCTCTTTATTTCCCTTGCAATCATGAGCTTGGTGGCCTTTTTCACCACACTTATAATAGACTCACATTCCCTTCAGGAAAGTACCAGGGTTTTTATTCCCACATTTACTATAGGATGGATATTTAACTTTTTCCTTATTCCCCTTATTTCCATTTCTAGAGTGAATAGTGTATCTCTTCTTATCTTGCTTTTCTTTGAAGTCATAATACTTAGAGAATTCCTTTTTTGTCTTGATAGGGCATGAGATAATATCTTCATATGATGAGAGGGATTGTGAGACTAATGCTCGATGCAGAAATTGTTTTAACCCATCAAAGAATCAATCAACCTTACTCCTTGGGTTACGTATATAATTTGTTTCATGCCTTGCTAACCTTGTAAAGTTAGCCTCATACTTTGTGACATTCTCATCCTCCTTTTGCCTCAGACTTAAAAAATTTCATTCTATATCTGCTCGATGGTCATGAGGAAAGTATTTTTCTAAAAAAAATCTCTTTAAAATCCCTCCATTCCATGTTTAATACTTATTCATCTTCTTTTTTGTTTTGGATTAATGACCACCATTGATCTGTATCTCCCTTGAGGTGATAAAATTCCATGACAACTTTTTCTCTTTCACTACTCCCCAAAGCATGAAATATTTTCTCTAAGGAATTTATTCATTGCTCAGCTATTAATGGATTTGTACTCCCATTTAATGTTGGTGGTTGTTGCCTCATGAAGCGGTCTAACATTGATCCTTTGCTTTGTGTATCAGGGTGATCTATATGGGTAAGGTTATTATTCATAACCTGAGTGAGTTTTCTCAGTATGGTGATACGCTAATCAGCACTAGTTGCATCACCAGCTCCACTATAATTATCTTGAGTATGAGGGAAATCCTTACATGGATTAAGTGCATTGATACGGTCTCCATTCCTTCCACTATGTGTCATTTCTAAACAATGGCATACAGTAGATTAGTTTATTATTTACAATACATAATTCCAAACTTGTAAAACACTTAACATAAATTGAACAGTTTATGGATATAATCCATGATCAAAAAAATGTTTTATTTGAGGATGTATATACTTATAAATCCTTCATAATGGTTTGTAAAGAGAATGTGAATTATCCTAAGAATATCCCCTGGGAGTGTTGTAACCAAGAGTACAGTAAGATCCATTGTCATGTACCAGCATACCCTGGGTCAAGCCCAAAACTCCTTGTCAGAGTTTTCACTCCTAGGTACATCTGTGACAGAGCTTCCTCTACCTACTCGTATCCAGACAGGGATGTATTTCTTTTAAAATACAAAAAATCTCTATATTACCAAAAATATATAAATTTATTCTATACTAATCCTCAAAGTTTTTCTTAGGGTAACGTTCTTTAATCAGAGATTTTCTAAATATGGTTTCTAAGGTTTTTATTAAACTTCATCTGATACCAACTATAACGCCCTAACCCTAGTTACCCATAGTCGGTGCATTATTACATAACATTTTCATGATCCAAGGAATCATGTCCCGAAATATCGATTAGTTTAGTAGCCTTGGAATTACTAGATACATACATAAGTTTTAAATTACATCATGAGATAAAAACACCAACAACATTTTGTCTCATTTGAACACACTTATATCCCTTATCCTATCCATGCAAGTCTACCATAAAATAATTCTTCTCATCCTAGGAAAAATAAAACATATAAATGGGTGAGCTCAGATACTCAGTAAGGATAACAATATAGAAGAATATTTCATAAATAAGCATAAAAATTTAAGGCAATGTATAAGCCTAAAACATAAGCCTTTTAAACATAAACTTTTGTATAATATGGCCAATATAAATCAAATAATTCCATTTACTTATTCACATGGATATTCTACTAGCCGAATAATCAAATGCAATATCAATAGACAATTTCATAATGATGGAATGCATAATGCCAGACTTCATAACCACATAGTCAAGGCCTTGTGCCAAGACTACAAATAAGATTTTCTCAAGGCCTTATGTCAAGACACTAGTTTGTATCATGAGACCTACCGATGCATCGAGGAGCTATAGCGGGCTCCACCCGTCACTTACTAAGTCCAATGCATTCCTCATATGAAAAGGTTTAAACATAACATAAACATTCGTATTAAAACTAGCATATGAAATGTCAATAATTTATCCATAAACCATGAATGGTATAAAAATAATACATCCACAGTCAAACATATCACAAAACATTTAATACAATATTGAATATTTATATCATAATAAATCAACTTCAAACAAGTTTAAAATCCATCAAAGGATGTTGACATAGATGAAAATGATTTGTAAAACTCTTTGAGAGAAATATCCATTTTTCATGAAAACATTTAAAAGTCAAACAATTTAGAAAGGAAGACATTTAATAGAAATTTTTGAATCAAAGTTTCCCATACCACTTTGAAACTTTTGAATGGAATTAACATTTTAAAAACATTCATGTCCATATAAATAAATCCTTAAAAATTCATTTTGAAAACATAGACATTAATGAGAATGATTTAGAAGAATAAATATTTAAAACATTTAAAATGATGTTTTAATAAAATATACCATTAAAAATAATCACTTTGAAAAGTCTTTTATGAAACATGTAAATGGATAATAAATATGTTCTAGTAAAAACTTACCTATAAACAATCTCGAATAATAATGAGATTGAGGAATTAACCCTTACCTTGTACTTTTCCTTAGTCAAGGGTATGTTAACCTCCTGTATAATATTTAACTCTTTGTTATTAAATTATAAAAGAATCATATACATAAATATGATATCATATATGATCTTCTAATATTTCTTTTTTAATAATATTTTAGTAGTATCATCGTTTCAGATGTTAACCGATTCATTTTCTTTTATATGATTGGTTATGTAAGTCATGTTTGTTATGGATATGATTTATTTGATTAATATACAGAATTATATTATGTTCCTGGACATTATTTTTAATCATAAAATGAAAATTATTCTTTAATTATTATGATGGGGAAATAATCTCATCGCGTTCGTGGAGACGGTAATCCGTACATACGCACAAGCGACAATATCATTTTATTGATGGTGAAATCATATTTAATTGGATGTTATATCATATATAAAGAATAATTATCATTTTATATTTATTATTTACATCAATTATAATCATTATTATACACATCCAAATAATGAAGTGTTTTAATAACAAACTACACCACGACGTGGAGACGGTAATCCGTACGTATGCACATATGGTGACTTTGTCATTTATAGAATGGATAGAATAACGAATATGGTTGTACCATATTTATAATAACATAAAAGTATGTATAAGGTACTGGATTTATTATTTTGGTATGGAAACAACAAAGAAAGAGGAAGTGGAAGAAGAAAATAACTTTGAAAGATGTGGTGAAATTATTACCTCTTCTTCTGGTGTTTCCTTTTGAGTTGATCAAAAGGGGTCATTAGGTTGGATTTATAATCAAAGTAAGGACTCTAGGTTGAAGGTAGGAGAGTTTATAGGATATTTGGGTAGGGTTTGGCTGAACTAAATGGATTTGTAGGTGTGAAATTAAGATAAGGGAAGTACCCTTTTATAAGAGAGGTGAGGGTCACTTTAGGAAAAGCTTGAAATATTATTTTATAATAAAATCATTTTAGGTTTATAATGGATCCAAAATAATTTATGTAGATTATAAGGTGGGTATGGGTCAAAAACCTCTCAAAAAATAGGTTTTATACAGGTTTAGGTCACCATATTAACCTCATATTTTAGATTTAACTCTTAGTTAAATAGTTTGACATTTACCATGTATCTTTGTATTTTTATATTATATGGTTAATAAACTTACTATAACAAGCCAAGAGAAACCCATGTGGTTAATTATTAATATAACTATCATTATATAAGTTCTTTGGAATAACCTTATATTTTTAGGACTATTATATAATTTAATAATATGATATTTGTTTTAAAAACTCATTTATGACAATTTTGACACTATTTAGTATTTAGTTTTTGTAAAAGTCATCGCAACTTGATTACTTAGAACCAAATACATTTAATAAACTCTAATATGTCATATGAACCTAGAAAATTTGTGGATTTCATAAAAACTTTGAAATTATATTTATTTTAATATTTATAATATCATTTATTTGATTCTTTCATTAATAAGTTGATTACTACATCATCATTGTGTCATAAATAAATTTAATTATTTAATGTATAAAAATTATAAATAAAATAAAATTATGTAGGAAATATTTTTATATTTCTAATGAGTATTTATAGTTGAAAAGATAACTTATATAACCCCATGTAAAAATTGTTTTACTAAAAGATATATGTTTATGTCATTTTTGTCTTTACTTTAAATTAATTAATATAAAGTGTCATTGTCACTCTCAAGTGGCTCCATGGGGTCCCAAAATCAACCCAAGTATGACCATGGTCATACATGTATCAACCAATATGAATAGGACACATGTTAGGATAATTAATATTATTATAATATTATTTTTACCCTTATTTACCGGATTTACCCTTTAACCATTGTAAATAAAATATTTACCGAAGTAATTATTCATAATGTCTAAAAATAAAAGTTACTTATTTACACAATTTAGACCTCATGATTCCAAATATGTAATCTATTTTTTTAAATTCAAAATACATAAGTGGTAGAAATTAATTTAAAATTAATTCTCGTTGTCAAAACAAAAAAGCATGTTTTTAAGAAATAATAACTATCAAAAGATTGACACTTGTTTATGTTCAGTTTAAATGTGATATTACATAAAATGACCTAAATTATATTAAATTATAAAAATATAATCTAATGATACTTTAAAACCACTCAAATTTATAATTTAACACTATAAATTATTTCGATTAAAAAAGTTTTTTTTAATTAAAATTTAGTATTTTTCACTATTCATCAAAAATTGAAAGTTTTCAGAAAAGTACCAAAAATTCACCCTAAGCTAATTTTGATATTCAGAATTCAAAAATGAAGTTCATTCTGAAAAATAAAATTTATAAAATTTCAAAAAGTGAATATTACTATTCATAATGGATAGTTTGATTGGTCACGGTGTGTTAGAATCTCGAAGTTGCGTACAATGAAAGCTATTGCATTATTCTAAGGGAAACGTACTGTGGGAAGCTTGGGGTGTTATAAAACCAATTCAGTGGCAACACTGTAGTATTGGAGGGACTGTAGCAGGTACTGTAGCGGTGGCTGTACTGTAACAAGTACTATAGCAGCGCGGGTACTGTAGCAGTACTGTTCACCGAGGGGTCCTTTGGGCCATTTAATGGGATTTCAAGCCTTGTATTCAGGACACTTGGCCTTGGGCCTTTGGGATATGTAATGGGTCTCTCTCTACCCAGTCTAAAGAGGTCTTTTCTTTAAAATAATAAATTGAGGCTTCGGCCTCAATTTGAAGAAAAAAAAGTATGATCAAGGGATCATTTCTAGAAAAAAAACTAGTAGCAAAAGGATACAATCAGAAAGAATGAATATATTATGATGAAACCTTTACACATATTGCTCGATTAGAATCAATTATAATCCTTCTAGATTATGCATCTCATATGAATTTTAAGTTATATCATATGGGTGTTAAATCTTCCTTTTTAAATGGATATTTAATGGATAAATTTTCTATTGAATAACCACTAGGTTTTGAAAACCCTCATAAACAAAATTCTATTTTTAAACTTACTAAAGCTTTTTATATCCTTAAATAGACACCTAGATCTTGGTATGAGATATTAATCTCTTTTTATTAGAAAATAGATTTTCTATGGTATTAGAAGATCCTAATCTTTTTAAGAAAATCATTTTCTCTAATATATTATTAGTGAAAATTTATGTTGACGATGTTATTTTTTATTCAAAAAATAAAAATCTTTATAATGATTTTTTAAATTTAATGAAAAAAAGAATTTGAAATGAGTACGGTGGGAGAATTGAATTTATTTTTAGGTACCATATTTATCAAAAAGGTTATGGAAATATTTTAAATCAAAGTAAATATATTATAGATTTATTAAATAAGTTTAGATTAGAAAATAATAAGACTTATACAACTCTCATGTGTAATAATATAAAAAATGATTTGAATGAAGCTAGAAAACTAGTTGACAATAAGTTATATAGAGGTATGATTGGTAGTTTATTATATCTTACTGCTAATAGATCAGACAAAATGTTTTCCATGTGTCTCTCTGTTAGATTTCAGTCAAACCCAAATGAATCCCATCTCACGGCTATTAAAATAATTTTTAGACATTTAAAAAGAACTATTTTTCAATCTCTACTTTATCCAAAAACCTATTATTTTAATTTAATTTCATATTCAGATTCTAAATTTGGAGGATGTATATTAGATAGAAAAAAAACTTTAGGGACTTGTCACTTTCTAGGGAAATATTTAGCATCATGGTCAAGTAAGAAATAATATTCAACTTCTTAGTCAATAGTTGAGGTAGAATATATATTTTCTGGCAGTTTCTGTGTATATGTGTTGTGGATGAAACACACCTTAATGGACTTTGAACTTAATTTTAATAATGTACCTATTTTATGTGACAGTACTAGTGCAATTAATATTTTAAAAAATCCTTTAAGTAATTATAAGACTAATCATATTGATATAGGGAATTATTTTATAAGATATCATGTTCCTAAAAAGGATATATCTTTAGAATTTATGAATACCAAATATTAGCAAGATGATATATTTACGAAAATGCTTCCCACTTCAAGTTTTGGTTTTATTAATGCGGAGTTAGGAATATTTAACTTTAAATAATTGTTTATTAATTTATGTTGTTAATTTCTCAATTAATCAATTTTATTCATTCAAATTTTATCCATTTATTTATTTTTTGAATAAAATGTATTTATTTTGATTTTTTTAAAGTGAGTATTTTCAAAATTAAAATTTAATGACTAGCTCACATAATCGGTATGAGAAACCAAACCATGTCACCGAACTGTCAGAAAAATATTCCTCTCACTCCTTACCCTTAAATTTCAAACCATTTAGACTACTAGAGCTTCAATCTTCTTTTTAAACCCTAGAGTCTAAAAAAATTTAACCTTCAGATTCTCAGAAATGATGAAGATAAAGAGAATAGATAAAGGTAAACAAAGCAATATGAAGTGTCAGTGTGTCTCCTTCTGGAATATTATTCAAGGAAAGGATTTTGATTTTTAATGGTTGTATCAAAAAATATTATGCTCAAAAAAGATTTATCTTTTCAAGGATTAGAGTTTTTGTTTAATGAAGAAAATATAGAATATATTTTTGAGTTAGAATTGAATTATTTATGTATAAATATTCAGTTTAGCTTTAGAGAAACAAAGGATATAATATCTTCGTGAGTATATGATAAGGATTTTTTAATATTCTCAGTAGAAATAGCACAGATCTTAAAATACCCCCATGAAGGAGTATTCCACTTTTATATTTGATCAATTGGAAATAAGGACCATATGTCAAAAGATATCATGTAATTTCTTATTTGTTTAACTAATATCAGGAAAATGTTTGTAAAAGATCTTGAGGCTAAACAGAAGATGCTGGTCAAGTTTATTCATATTTCCATAACTCCAGGGACTATATAATTAGAAAATATTTTTTACTCTGACATGTAAATCATGTTTTTGTTTATTAGTGATATTAAGTTGAATTTCCCAAAATATATGTTGAAATATTTGAATCACTAATGCTAATCAGAGGCTAGAATTTATTTATATCCCTATGGTCGGATTATTTCTATTCTTCTATACATAAAAATAAGATTTTCTAATTGGATGTTCATACAAAATTTCATCATAGTAACAGTGTAAATGCTGGTACTTTAAGAAAATTTGGTTTATTTTCGATTATAGTTAAAGGAAAATTGTTGCTTGTTAGTGCAACTGACCAATAAGAATCTAGTCCACTTGCTCAGGGGGCATGGCAATCTCAATTCTATAGGATCAGTTTGTTTCATAAATGAAGAATTTGGAGAATCTGGAATAGGATCTATCGCTCAGCAGACTAAAAAACACTATTATAATACTACATATCATGATGAGGAAACATATGAAGAAGTTTCTAATGAGGAAATTTTCACAATGACCGTAATCAGAGAATAGACTTAGCATGAAAACCTATGAGTATAAACAACTAGACTTAGAGATGAAACTTTATAAATACCTTTGGAAGTAACCAATCATACTCAGTAATAACCTACTGAAAATCAAGATTAAGAATAGAATGTTTCCCCTCAACCAGATCAACTGAAAGAAACTGTTCAAGAAGATGAACAAGTTCAGGAACCAGTAACTGAAACCATTGAAATCATTGTAAATCAGGTTGTCTATTCTATTGAAAAATACATGGAAAGAACATATTTTTTATCTGAAGATACGACAGAATTCATTGATATTTTTTCTTTTTCAAGTGAAAATACATCATTTAAGTCTTTATCTATTTTTAAAGAGGCCCCTTAATCAAGAAAACCAAGATAAAGGAACATCTGATTCTCTGACAATTCAGATATAAGATATTATAATAAAGTTTAACAAATTAAATGAGGAGAACTCTAGTCTTCAACAAGAATAGTAATATACAAGAAAGTATTTTGACAACTTGAGAAACCCATCTATTCAAAGGTTGGAATTAGATTTTGTTCAAACTCATCTTCAAGTGATTAAATAACACTCTATGTTAAAAAGATATTTTGATGCATTCAAGAGAGATATGTTGGATCAATTTGGAAAATTGAAAGAATAATTGGTGTCATAATATGATTTTATTAATATAAAATGGTATTTGGGTAGTTAGTTTAAATCAATAAAAGGAAGTATCAATCAATCCAAAGCTTCTACTTCTGCACCACCAACATTGCCAGACTTAATTGTAAGACTTCAAGCAATCACTTCAGTAATGGATGATATGAATGAAATACTTTAGTCACTTTAGTGTAACAATACACCCCTACATGTTTTGCTGGATAATCAAAAAGATCTTATCGAGAAGTTGACTTCAAGTGAACATGGCATCAAATTGCTTCTCAATCGGTAAAGTGATAAGCTTACTCAGTTTCTTAAAACTAAAGAAAATCTGCATGAATTTCTAAAATTCAACCTGATTGAAGGTTTGAAATTGGGTCATGACTCATGAATTTTTATAAGTAATCTAGCTGAAAATCTTATATTAAGTTTACAAGGATTGATGGCATAGTTAAAAGAACTTTTTAAGGATGATCAAGCTTCACCAGAACCAGAAACCTATTCTAACCAACACCTTTCATCATCTACCATCCCTTCTTTTTAACCCTTTTTCTTCAATCCAAAACTACTCATGTATTTATAAACTCTTTTTAATAAAAGTTTCATTTAATTTTGATATTATATGTATAATTTTTATGTTTTATTGTTTTTTCATCTCAACTACCATAACACATGTCTTATTTTTCTCTAACATATACTATAACATTCACTTACAGTTATCTGCTACATTGAATCTGTTATAATCCATTTTTATATGATTTCTTTTTTATATCACAAAAAGGGGGAGAAATTGGGTAAACGCAATATTCTAAAATTAATATTATCTATTTTCATCGAAATAATACTATGAAATTGAAATAATACTATGAAAATTTAATTTTAAAAAAAAATCACTAAAATATTATTTCATTAGTGTTTAAAAATCCTATATTTTCTATAAATTATTTTATTGGATTTATGATCATCAAAAAGGGGTATATTGTTGGATATGTATTTTCTCAATAATATTCTATAAATATTATTGATTTTGATGCTCAAAAATATCCTTGTTTATTATATTGAGGATATTACTTTAAGTTAATTTTAGAAAAATAACATTCATTGAAATATTTATTCTCTAATTATATTCAAATCATTAATCCACAAGGAATATTCTTCAAACTATTCAGAATGCATTTTTAGCCTATTCTGGAAACACTGTTCATACCCAATATTAGTAAGCATATCGTAAGGAATCAAAACTACATTTGGAACAACACATATAAATCATCAACCCTATACTGTTGAGAAAGTATGGTTAAGGAACTGTACATTAGTATGGAACCTTATGTTTATAAGAAGAGAATGTATGGTTAAGAAAACCTATGTAAGTAAAAAACCCTACGTTTGAGGAAACAAATATATGGTACATCAACCCTAATTTTGTATAAAACCCTATATTTTCAACCCTGTGTTTGATATTTTTTGTTATATATAGGAACACTACGTTTGAATATTCAATGATGGAGATTTAAATCCGTGATATTTTATGAGATTTATGCAATAGCCTTGATGGAAGTAAAGATCTGTTCAAAATAATTTTATGACCGATTGAAAGTCTAGTTATGATTTATTCAAATACTTTTATTCACCAAATCAAATCATTCCTATTTCTAAGGTAAGTTAAGACTCTTCTGAATAATTTGAATTTGAGTATCTGTGATCTGTCAAGTGACATTCTTGGATCTGAAAAAAACCAAAGCAAGCTGGTTGATCTATATATATGATCATAACTTTTTCAAAAAAAATATAGAATATATATGTGTGCAATAATTTTGATATAAAACTATATATTTTTTATTATATTTCAATATAACTGCTATAAAGATAAAATGACTATGTTGTTTTCTAAAGAGGTTACACTTTGAAGTTATACATTTAACTATCTTATTGTTGTAACAACTACTATAAGTTTGTTACTATTAGTATTTAAGATCATTTTAAACCAAGATATATTTAAGATCTATTCATACTTGAATATATTCATATTTGAAGAATAATATTCATATTCTGTTCTTTTTTTTGTAGTTGTGAAGTTCAACCTGTACCATTCAACAAATCAAACTATTTTAATTTATTAGAGTTTGACTGCTCAGAATCAGTCATGGTTAAGTGTTATATTATTCTACTAAGATGTGGAAATTCAGTTATCTATAAAAGAACTATATGGATCTGTTTATCCTTATTATAAAGGTGTCAACTACCTATACTCAGTTGTGGATTTTCAAGGTTTTATAATAAGAGGACCTTGTCTATTGAAAATCATTAAGTTTGTCGAGAGAGCATTGGTGGAGTAGACTACAAGACATTTTTACCCCAAACCACTGTAAAAAAAATATTTTCATATTTATTATTTTTCCATTTCTCATATTACTTATAAAAGAGAATGTTGCATATCTGCATAACTCCCAAAGATAGTTAAACACCAGAATTTGTGAAGATTATCAAAAAGACACAATTCACCCCACCTCTTGTGTATATTTTTATTATTCTAACCTAAAAATATATTCAATAAAATATTTTTAATATTAATCCAATATATTTTATTGGAATAAGATAATAATAAATCTTGTTTTTACGCTTAAAATTTATATTTTTCTAAAAAGACAATTTTGCCACCTTTTAATGGAATGCCTATTCTAAAATTGAATTTTAAAAATTTTATAATTTTTATATGTCAAAATAAACTTAAATTTTTAAATAATAACATAAAAATTAGTTTAGGGTGAATTTGTGGTATTTTTATATGAAGTTTTATTTTTTGATGAATAGTGAAAAATACTGAATTTTAATTGAAAATTGCTTTTTCATCTGAATTATATTTTATAGTAAAATTATATTTTAATTTGTTTTTAAGGTATATTTAGTTAAATTATATATAAATTAATACAATTTAGTTCATTAAAATCAATTTCATAGTGAAATTTGATATGAAAACATTTCAAACTTTTGAACATTTTTACTATAAAAACTCGTTTTGTTGTCCCATTTATGGTATTAAATTTAAAATAATTTTAGCCACTTTTATGAATTAAATTTCACAAAATAGATTATATATTTTCAATTATTATAATTTATAATTTCTATCAAGTTCAACTTATCTTTTGACCAAAAATATTAGTGAGCATAATTAAAATTAATTACAACGATTAAGAGAAAAATTAGCTTAACAAGGGACTAAACCATAAAGTTAATGGAAAAAATGACCTATAAACTTGTAAAAAATACATTTTATGGAAATATTTATAGAATATATTATCTTTAATCAAATTTTTTTCATTATTTGATCCACTTGACATGGGAAAAACATGGTTGGAATTCCCTCTTTCAAAAATTTATATGAATGTCACTCCTCCTCCATTGTAAACAAGCACTCAACCCTCCCACTTATTCACACCTATCAAACTCTTTGGATGGTCAAAAACCTACCCAAATAATATCCCAACTTCCCTCCCCTAATACTATAATCCTCTATTTGTGTATAAATCAAACCAAAGAATAATTTTGGTATAAACCAAAAGGATTTACCCAAATAAGAGGTAACACTCTTCATCAATCACTTTTATTTCATTTAATTCCACACCATTTAAATTATTTTTATATCATGATTAAATAATAACCATGGTATATTAAATATACTAATATGTTTTTATTCTAATTTTTTGGCCTACACTTTCACACACATCCATAAAATGGGGTACACAATCATCATTCATGTGTACGGTGGACTACTGCCTCGCAAACTGATGTCATTCTCTCTTCCATTTACCACTTTTCAAGGTTATAATAATAATTTATTTATAGTTTATATATGATATATATGATATTTATAATGTATTTATTCGTCTATAACTTTTTATATAACCATACCTTCATGTCTTCCATTTTGAGGGAATACAATAACATCATTTGTGGATGTGTGGACTACCACCTCCTAAAAGCAGTGAGATTCATTCAAAAATTACATGGAATGTATTAAGAATGGTTTTAATAAAAATATGTGAAATATATTTCATTAATATTATAATTTAATTATAATATATGTATATATTTCATTTAATTTTCATTCTTTTAAATACAAAAAAGATATGTAAGTAGCGTTCATATGTACGTATAGGCTACCATGAATGGTGCATTTCATTTCCCATCTCCAAATTTTAAATATTATTATAAATACATATGTACTAAATATATATGATATTTACATAATTTTCTATGTCATGGATATTATTAAATCATGATTTATATAATAAGAACAAAAATAAAAATCCAAAACTTACTCAAAAAACTAGGCAATTAACACCCGAAATAGTAAGAATAATGAAATGTTATTAACAAAAGGGTAATAATATATTATAAGAAGTTAATATATGATATTATAAATATAAGTATGGTTATATTATAAATATTATTATGGTTATATTATAATTTAATAACATTATTAAAACCATTATACAATAGTTTAAAGGATTCTCACCAACAAAATGAAACACAAGGTAAGGGATTCTTGTCTCACTTTTACTTTCATGAGGCATGCACCATTTTCACAAATTATTTCTTTTGTGTGGTGTATATACTAACCCTATTGTATTTTATATCATGAATACATTTATCTTCATGGTATTTATAATTTAATTTCATGTTATTTCTTTCATGGGTCTTATGATTCAAAACTGACTAAGCGGTAAGGGATTTCATCTAAATTTCATTTCATAGAGGAATATTATAATTTTACACACCTAGTTTATTTTATATGGTGTATATACTTCCACTTTCAAATTTAATATCATGAATAATTCATTATTCAAGGTATTTTTAGTTTCAATTTGAATTATTTAATTTAAGGGGATTAGAACATAAAGTTACCAAGTGGTGAATAAATTTCATAACTCAATTCATTTTCATTGGGTTATATTACTTCCTCATTGTCATTATTATTATATGATTATGTGTATAATTTATTTTAAAACTAATTGATGTATTTTAAATAATTTTATGTGTATTTACATTTTATATACATAATCAATTCATTGATTAATTCTCACTTCATGTTATGATCATTTTAAGGGTTTATTTCAAAATCTCTTTGTAATCGAGATTGCTCCTTCTTGAAATTAAATTAAAGGAATTTATATGATAATTGTTCAATAAAACCTTTAATATTATTTTATTTTGGTTATTAATGGCCTTTTTCAAGTAATAGTATCATTTTCCACTCTTTAGTACTCGAAGTTTTTTTAAAAATGTTTTTAAGAAAACCCAACTTCATTTCTCTCTTTAGTTGGAGAAACTATTTTGTTCTAAAAACCTTGTTTCCTAAAAAGGGTTTCAAAAAAAATAAACATTAAAAAATGATTTATTGAAAACATTTTTACCCTTTTTATTTTACTAAATTTTTTAAAGAAATATTCTTGTTGCTTTCCGAACAATGCACTTTTCTAACATTTTTACCTTACAAAAGAAATATTCTTTTTACCTTGTAAAACATGTATGGAATTACCCACCATAATTTCTTTGTAGCTTACTTTGGAAGTTTAAAAGGTTAATTTTTTAAAGAAAATGTTCTTAATTATATCCTTATTCTACCTCTGGATGGTTTATGATTGATTTTTCCAAGGATAGTATTAACATTAAATTCACTGATTTATTTTTATAGTCCCCTTGAAATATTCAATTTCCAGTGATCATTAAACATTAAATTTCTTCTAAATATACATATCATTTATCATGGATATGATTATTGACTAAACTGTATACCATTTCTACATATGGTATTTACTTTGAATGTTATTTGGTATTTGGGGGATTATTGATAAATCTATATCTTTTACTCAATGTTGGATATTTGATAATGTACATTGTTCATGAATTAAATTGGTTATCTGATATATTAGGAATTCTTTGGACAGGTACGACATGGGTGAGGCCTGGTTATAGATAGCTCATCGATGCATCAGTAGTTTTATGGAATGAATCATTTGGATATCCTTAGTGGGGTTTCACCCAGTAAGTTTTAAACTATCTTGTTAAAGGTATTGATAGAAAAGTTATCATGTACCTAGGAAACATGGCATCCGATAAATAAGAATTGCCTTCATTTTGATATAGTTGTTATTATCCATGAGATTTTCACTATGAAAAAATATATGGATGTATTTCATTCTAAATTTATTGATTACATGGAATGGTTTTAATTTATTTACCTTTACATATTGATTATACCATATTTTTTTATTTTAAATGACATGTTTGTTCAGTTATTTATCTTTTCATATCGTTTATGCACTCCTTCTTATTGATTACATAGCATGTGTGTTTAGTTGTTTACCTTTCCATATTGATTATTCTCATTGATTAATTACTATTTTTTTTGTACTTACCCCTTACTAATAATTTTAGATCACCCATATTTTTTTCCTTTACCTATGAATCCAAGAAGTGTACTAAGAAATATATACAAGGATATGCTAGATAGAATAAAGTTGTCCTCAAATGAAAAAAAAAATATGTTGTAATTATTGTATTCATTTATAATAAGAGACTCATGAATAAATATAGTTTAATAATATAACACCCCATGATTTTACATTATGTATCTTTTTAAATTTAATCTCTTCAATAGTTTATGTTTCACACAGCACTATGTTTAAATGAACAATGATATATAATTAAATATCGTTATTTTAACACGACCATTATAACCTAGTTGTTACATCAGCATGAATGAATAATATTAATAAAATTATGAAATTTATATATTATATAATTAATAAAATGTTTTTACATCCATCTAAATGATTTTATAGGCATAAGAAAATAATTGATCCAATTTTACACAATAAAAGGCTATATTTTTCTAAAAAGCAATTTTACTGTCTTCTAACGGCTAACCCATTTTAAATACAATATTTGAAAATTATATATTTTAAGTTTTAAAAAATAATATTCTTATTTTAAATTGTAATATCAAAATTTATTTTGGTTCAATTTTTGGTATTTTTCTGATAAGTTTTATGTTTTGATGAATAGTGAAAAATACTAAATTTTAATTGAAAACAACTTTTTTCATCAAAACAATTTATAGTGTTAAATTATAATTTTGATTAGTTTTAAAGTAAAATTAGATTATATTTTTATCATATAATCTAATTTAGTTCATTGAAATTATTTTCACATTAAAATTGGATATAAACACATGTGAGTCTTTTCATGGTTTTTACTTTAAAAAAATTGTTTTTTTATTCAATCAATGGAATTAATTTTAATTTAATTACTACAAATTATATTTTTTAAATTTTTAAAAATGGATTCCATATTTTTAATAAGTGGTTACAAATTATGTAAATAATTATTTTTTATTTTTTGACATTATGAACAGTAACTTTAGTAAAAAAAATATCACCATGGTTAAGGGTAAATTGGGTAATTAAAGGTAAATATAATATGATAAAATTACCCTAACACCTTTCAAAATCCTATTGTATAACTAAATTATACCCTTATAATCTATGGTTTGAAATTTAATCATTTAATGGACACTTTTCCATGAATATGACATGGATATTATTAAAATCAATCAATATGACAAAATGTTACACTCTCATTTCTTATAAGTATAATAATTTTAATATAGAGATCACCAGGTGATAACTTCAATAATAAATAGTATATATAAAGATAAAATAATTATATACATCATTTTAATTTATTTATAATTTTTATAGATTAAATAATTACCATTAATGATGACACAATAGTGAAGCATAAATTATTTTATTAATAGAAATATCAAATAAATGATATTAAAAATATTAAAATAAATGTGATTTGAATTAATTAGGGTTATAAATGAATTTTATATGTGTATATGACATATTATAAGTTTATTAAATGGTTTTTTTTTGAATTTATATTTCTTTTTTGATTTTATTTAAAGTCAAAGAAATGAATAGTGTCTAAATTGACACTATTGATATTTTATAAAAATAACATTTTATTAAATTGTTTAAAAATCATAAAAATATTTAAAAAATACAAAGTGATAATTATAAGGTCTAAAATTTATAAATAATCCATTTATGGACAATTGACACCATATAAGTACAAATTTATAATCTTTTAATATTTAAAATGTTATTACCACAATCCAAATTAAATAGATTAATTAAGGGTAAATAAAAATTATAAGGTTTAAAATAAACTACAAACATGTATAAATTTTATTATTTGATATTATTTAGACCCATAATCATATTATCTTTTAAATAAATTACTTTGGAGATATTTTTAAAGGGAAATAAATTTATAACAAATTAATAGTTTTGGAGTTTTCTAAAGTGTCCCTCCCCTCTCTTATAAAAGGGAACCCCTCCTTCTCTTTTATTCACTGAACTAAATCCATTTGGATCATCCAAACCCTACTCATTTCTCCTCCCAATATCCCTCACTTCATCCTAGAGTCCATAAATCCAACCTAAGTATTCATTTTGTTCAAATCAAAAGGAGATACCTGAGGAAGAGTTAATTGTTTTATCAACTCTTTCAAAGTTCTTTTCTTCTTATACTTACTTTTACTAAGTTTTTTCCATATTAAAATAATAAATACTACATCTAATATTTATTGATATGTTTTTTATGATTATTGGACAACCATATTATTTCTTTTTACTCATCCTACGAAAAAACTATCACCATGTGTGCGTACGTACGACTTACTGTCTCTACGTTGTGGTGTAATTTGTTTTTCATCACTAAATTATTTGTATGGGTATAATAATGAGTATAATAGATATAAATAATTAATATTACATGATAATTATTCTTTATAATTAAAATATCATCCAATTACATACCATTTAACCATTAATGGAATGATACCGTCGTTCGTGCGTACGTACGACCTAGCATCTCCACAACGTGATATGATTCATCCTCTACTACAACCATTTAAGAATGACTATGAAAATGTATATAATAAATGAATATTATATTTATGAATTTAATATCATTTTTTATGTGAATAACATATATCCTATGCATAAGAAACAAGGATTACATGAAAAAATAAACATAATAAAATAAAACAGTTCATGCCCGAAATAATGATAATAATGAAATATTATTAAGAAAAGGATATAAGAGGATCATATATGATATCATAAATAATGTATATAGTTATTTAATAACTTAATAATATTATTTAACCATTATACATGAATTTAATGCACCCTGGACTAAAGGAGTGTACGTAGTAAGGCATAATTTTTCAATCTCTTTATTACCCGAGATTGTTTATACATAAGTATTTACTAGGATATATTTATCATCAATGTCCATGTTTTTTTAAAATATATTTCAAAGAATTCTTACTATTATTTTAATATTTTTTAAATAAATTTTTACCCATGTTCTATTTTATAAAAAGGAATCTTTTTTCATTTTTTTAAGAGGTACTTTGTTTTAATTTTTCGACAAAGTATGAGAAGAATGTTCTTTTAACTTATATAGCGTGAGTGGATTTTTCCTCTGTCATAACACCTTAATGTTTTTGAATCTTCCTTTACAATATTACAAGATTATTTTCAAAGAAAATATTTTCTTTTAAATTTTATGGAATTTTAAATAACTATTTTTAATAAATGGGGTGTTTCTATAAAGAAGTTTCTCATGATTTTATTAAAACATTTTCATCTATTTCAGCATATTTTATTGGATATTATATTTAATTGAGGTTGGTTTCATATGATATAGTCTAAATTATTGTATTTAATAGTTTATGAATAGTTTGACTATGGATGTGCAATTTTTATACCATTCATGGTATATGGATAATGTATTAAGATTTCATATGATAGTGTTAATATGAATGTTTATGTTGGTTATGTTTCACCCCTTTCATAAAAGGAATGCATTGGGATTTGAAAGTGATGAGTGGGGTCTGGTATATCCCTTTGATGTATCGGTAGGTCTTATGAGACAAACTAGTTTGGGTTTTTACCCATTTATGTATCTTATTGGAATGAGGCCTTAACGGTATGGTTATAATATCCGGCATTATGCATTCTCTCATTATGAGATTAGTTGTTGACATTACATGTGATTATATGACTAGTAGAATATCCATGTGAATCTTTAAATGGAATTATTTGATTTATTATTACCATATTATTTAGAAGATTATTTTTAAAAGGCTTGTGTTTCAGTTTTATACCTTACCTTTTTTTTTGCTTATTTATGAAAGCTTCTGTTATATTGTTTACACTTACTGAGCATCTAAGCTCACCCCATTCTTATGTTTCACTTTCCCAGGATGCCAAGATGTGTATTATGATTGATATTTAGGGTTAATTTAAGAGAATAATGGCATTCTAAATGGATTATCTATTTTTTCATGTTTTTAATTTTATTGTAAAGTTCATATATGTAATCTATTGTCCAATATTACTAAATTAGTAGATCCTTCAGGATATAATTCCTTATAATAATACCATTTTATTAAAATAATGCATCGACTCTGGGTTTCTGGGGTCATTTAATTACATTTGGTATCAGATGAAATTTAGCAACAACCTTAGAAATTAGATTTAGAAAACATAAATTAGGGAACATAACCCTAAGATAGAATTTTAGGATAAGTATAGTTTAACATCCTAGAATTTTGGTGATGTAGAGATTATGTGGGTATTCCTAGAAAATAAATCCATGTTAGGATACTACAAGTGGACATGGTTCTGGCATAGATATACCTAGGAGTAATAACTCTAACAAGGTGTTCTAAGCTTGACTTGGGGTAACCTGGTACACGAAAACAATAATTACTATGCACCTGGTTTGACACTCCCAAATAATATTCTTAGGATAATTTTCATTTTCTTTACAAAATGTTATGAATGATTTATGAGTAAATATGTCCCTAAAGAAACCATTTTTATTATTATGAGATTAGATATGCATAAATTTTACAATTTATGTTAAGCATTTTTCTAGTTTTTTGATGATTCATTATGATATAATCTAATATAGTATATTCCATTATTTAGAAATGGATCCTAGTGGAAGAAATGGAAACCATATGAACACATGAAATCTATGTAGGTATTTCCCTCCTATACAAGATAATTATTTTGGAGCTAGAGCTACAAATGGTGTCGAAAAATTTTTAACTATACAAGGATAGTTGACTCAGGTTATGAAAAATAACCTTACCCATATAGAGCATCCCAATCTACAATGTCGAGGAACAGTGTTAGACTGCTTCATGAGACAACAACCTCAAAAATTAAATGGAACTACAAATCCATTTATAGATAAACAATGGATAAATTATTTAGATAAGATATTTCTTACTTTGGAAAGAAATGAAAGGGAGAAGGTTTTCATGGTAGTTTATCATCTCTTGGGAGATATAGATCAATGGAAGACACTGATTCAAAACACGAAAAAGGAGGAATAAATTGAAATTATAAAATGGAAGTATTTTAAGAAAAATTTCATGGAAAATTATTTCCCTCGTGAATAGAGAGCGGATATGGAGAGGTAATTTTTGAGTCTGAATAATAAGGAGGATGAGATTGTGGAAAATTATGAGGCCAACTTTACAAGGTTGGAAAGGCATGATACAAACTACAGACATAACCCAAAGAGTAATATTGATTATTTATTTTATGTGTTAAATCCATTTATCCAAAAGGCTTTGGTCTCCTAAACATTCTCATCATATAAAGATATAGTCTCATGTGCTATAAATATATATAAATAATTTTCTAAGTATTATGACTTTAAGGGAAAGAAAGAGAAGAAGAAAATGGTGGATCAAGAGATGGATAAAGGGGGAAAGGGAAAGAATTATTTTCCCATATGTTATAATTGTTAGATTAAACACCTTGGTACTTTCCTGAAAGGAATGGGAGTTTGTTACAAGTATAGAGAGAGGGGTCACTAGGCTCGAGATTATAAGGGAAATAAAGAAGTTGTAAATGTACAATGCAATAATTATAAAGATATAGGACATTATTCAAATGATTTTCTAAAGCGTTAAGGAAATATAGCTCAGAATAATCAAATGGATCAAGGTCAATATTATGTTGTTACTATGGTAAAAGTGGAATAATTAATGTATTTGTGTTTTTGGATTCAAGAATTATTTTATGATAATAATGTGATATATAAGGATTTTACTACAGTACTTCTTATTTAAGGATTTGGAGTCATGAATGTTTTCATTAAGGTTTTTAAGGTGATTAAATATTTGGTATGTGTCAATAAGAAATACATTACATTGTTTTGGGAATCTTATGTTGTGATTTATTTTTTATATTTATAATCCTTTTTGGACTGTTAATTTGGACAGAAGTATTTTGGATAAGTCTTAAGGTTGGAATAGAGTAAGTTGAACATTGGATATATATTTTTAGTTAAAGTATGATTTATTGGATATGTTTGTCTAACCTTTTTGGTTTTAGTAATCATTTAGAGGATGAAGGAAATACTTGTGGGGATTATTATTTATCAAAAGTGCTTCAGGTGTAAAAAATTCATTTTGAACTTTCATTTCCAAGTGTAAGGGATGGAGTAAAAAATAGATCGAAGCACAACCAAAGGATGATATTATGATTATCACATAGAAATAAATCAATTAAGTTCTTATCTGAATAGTAAAATATTATTCAACTCTAGGTAAAGGATCTTGAAATCAAAAAATTTATCCTAGTACTTTTTCTGATAAATCAAATGGTCCCTTAGATCATTGTAGATTTATAGATTTATGATTATTAACTTTCTCCTAACTATATTCTATATCACTCTCCATCAAAACTTGATGGTTAGGTTTTTCTTTCATGTCCATGTTTTCCAACATGGAACACTTGTATGTGTTATCTATGGTAACCTTCATACTTCCCTTTATTTTAAATTGGAAGTTTTATCAAACCTTGTTCCGATGTGGGATTTGAATTTTGAATAATTAAACCTTAGCTACCGAACCAGAATTTAAAAATTGTGTGGACACAATTTATTAAATTAGGGGAGAATGTAACGCCCCAAGATTTTACATTATGTCTCTTTTTAAATTTAATCACTTTGATAGTTTATGTTTCACACAACATCAAGTTTAAATGAACAATGATATATAATTAAATATCTTTAATTTAACATGACCATTATAACCTAGTTTTTACATCTGAATGAATGAATATTATTAATAAAATTAAAAAATTTATATATTATATAATTACTCAAATGTTTTTACATCCATCCAAATTATTTTATAGGCATAAGATAAGAATTAATCCAATTTTATGCATTAAAATACTATTTTTCTAAAAAGTAATTTTACCGCCTCTTAATGGTGTACTCATTTTAAATCCAATATTTGAAACTTTTATATTTTCAGTTTGAAAAAATAATTTTATTATTTTAAACCTTAATATCAAGATTTATTTTGGTTCAATTTTTGGTATTTTTTTGATAAGTATCATGTTTTGATGAATAGTGAAAATACTAAATTTTAATTGAAACAAATTTTTTCATTGAAATAATTTATAGTGTTAAATTATAATTTTGATAGATTTTAAAGTATAATTAGATTATACTTTTTATCATTTAATCTAATTTAGGTAATTGGAATTATTTTCACATTAAAATTGTATTTAAACAGATGTTAATCTTTTGATGATTTTTACTTTTAAAAAAATACCATTTTCTTATTCCATCAACGAGATTAATTTTAATTTAATTAATAAAATTTATGTATTTTGAATTTTAAAAAATGGATTCCATATTTGGAATCAATAGGTCAAATTATGTAAATAAGTATCTTTTATTTTTTGATATTATGAATAGTAACTTTAGTATTTTTTTTATTGTCACTATTATGGGTAAATCAGGTAATTAATGATAAAACTAATATTATAAAATTACCCTAACACCTGTAAAAATAATATTAGATGACTAAATTAGACCCTTATCATCTAATTTTATAAATTTAATCATTTAATGGATACTTTTCCATGAATATGATATGGATATTATTAAAATCAATGAATGTGAAAAAATGTCAAAGTCTCATTTCTTATAAGTATAATAATTTTAATATAGAGATAACCAGGTGATAACTTCAATAATAAATAGTCTCTGGAAATATAAAATAATTATCTACATCATAGTAATTTATTTATAATTTTTAGAGATTAAATAATTACCATTAATGATGACACAATAATGAAGAAGAAATTATTTTATTAATAGAAATATCTACTAAATGATATTAAAAATATTAAAATAAATATAATTTGAATTAATTAAGGTTCTCCAAAAATTTTATAGGTGAATATGAAATATTAAGAGTATATTAAATCTTTTTTTTTAATTTATATTTATTTTTGGATTTTATTTAAAGTTAAAGAAACGAATAGTTTCAAAATTGATATTATTGATATTTTATAAAAATAAAATTTTATTAAATTATTTAAAAAATATAAAAACATTTAAAAAATATAAAATTGATAATTATAAGGTCAAAATTTTCATAAATTGTCCATTTATGGATAATTTACACCATATTAGTATAAAATTATAATCTTTTCATATTTAAAATGTTATTACCATAACTAAAATTAAATAGAATAATTAAGGGTAAATAAAAATTATAAGGTTTAAAATTAAATAAAAACATGTCTAAATTTTATTGGTTGAGATTATTTAGAATCATCCTTATCTTATATTCAAAATAAATCACTTTGGAGCTATTTGGAAATGAAAATCAATTTATTATAAATTAATTGTTTTTGACTTTCCTAAATTACCCCTCCCCACTCTTATAAAAGGGAACCACTCCTCTTTTATTCACACATCTAATGCCATTTGTCTTAGAAATATCATACCTATTTCTCCTCCCAAATTCCCTCAATTCATCCAAGAGTCCATAATTTGGGCAGAAATCTAACCTAAGGTGTCATTTTGGTCAAATCAAAAGGAGATACCCATGGAAGAGGTAATTTTTTTATCAACTCTATCAAAGTTATTTTCTTCTTATACTTCCTTTTCCTAAGTTTTTTCCATACTGAAATATAAAATATAGCATCTAATATATTCTAAGATGTTTTTATGATTATGGTACAACCATATTATTCCTTTTTACTCATCTTAAAAAAATAATATCACCGTTTGTGCGTGCATACGGCTTACCATCTCCACGTTGTGGTGTAATTTTTTTTCATCGCTAATTTATTTGGATGGGTATAATGATGAGTATAATAGATATAAATAATTAATATGACATGATAATTATTCTATATAATTAATATACCATCCAATTACATACCATTTAACCATTAAGGGAATGATATCGTCATTTGTTCGTACGTATGGTCTATCGTCTCCACGACGCAATAAGATTCATCCTCCACTACAAACATTTAAGAATGACTATGAAAATGTATATAATGAATGAATATAATATTTATGAATTTAATATCATTCTGGATATGAATAAGATATATCTTATTCATAAGAAACAATACTTACATGACAAAATAAATATAAGAAAATAAAGCAGTTCATGCCCGAATTAATGATAATAATGAAATATTATTAAGAAAAAGATATAAGAGGGTCATATATGATATCATAAATAATGGATATAGTTATTGAATAACTTAATAAAATTATTTAACCATTATACAGGAAGTTAATTCACCCTTGACTAAAGGAGAGTATGAGGTAAGGGTTAATTTCTCAATCTCTTTATTATCTGGGATTGTTTATACATAAGTATTTATTGGGACATATTTATACGGCATGATTGACTTTTTCCACTGTCATAACACCTTAATGTTTTTGAAGCTTTATTTACAATATTACAAGATTATTTTCAATAAAAATATTTTATTTTAAATTGTATGGCATTTTAAATAACTATTTTCAATAAAAGGGGTATTTCTCTAAAGAATATCCTAATGATTTTATTAACACATTTTCATCTATATCAATATCCTTTATTATATCATATGTTTAATCGAGGTTGGTTTCACACGATATAATCTGAATTATTTTATTTAAGGGTTTATGAATTGTTTGACTATGGATGTTCTATTTTTATACCATTCATGTCTTACAAATAATGAATTAAGATTTCGTATGAAATTGTTAATACGAATGTTTATGTCAGTTATGTTTTACCCCTTTCATAATAGGAGTGTATTGGACTTATTAAGTGACGGGTGGGGCCTGTTATAGCCCCTAGATGCACCGTTAGGTCTCATGAGACAAAATAGTTTGTTTTTTTACCTATTTATATATGGTCTTGGCATGAGGCCTTGACGATATGGTTATTATGTTTGGAATTATGAATTCCCTCATTATGAGATTAGTTATTAATATTACATGTGATTATTTGACTAGTAGAATATCTATGTGAATGTTTAAATGGAATTATTTGATTTATTCTTACCATATTATGTTAAATGTTATTTTTAAAATGATTTTTTTTCAGTTTTATACCTTTCATTAAAAGTGTATACTTATTTATGAAATCTTCTGCTGTATTATTTACTCTTATTGAGCATCTAAGCTCACCCATTTTTTATGTTTTACTTTCCTAGGATGCCAAGATGTGTATTATGACTAATATGTAGGGTTAATCTAGGAGAATAATGGTGTTCTAAAAGGATTATCTATTTTGTTTTTCATGTTTTGAATTATAATGTAAAGTTTATATATTTAATATATTTTTTAATATTTCTAAACAGATCGATCCTTCGTAATATAATTCCTTGTAATCATGCCAATGTATTAAAATAATGCATCGGTTCTGGGATTTTGGGGTTGTTTTATTACAAATAAGACTACTAAAATCTTTAGTTATTTAATATTTGATTCCTTGTAATCATGATAATATAATGGTAGTAGACACTGGCTCCAGGATTCTGGGGTGGAAGTGCTACAACTGTTAATAGAAACCTTGGGAACTAGATTTAGGAAAATATGGATTTTATAAAATAACCCAACGGTATAATTTGAGGATAATTATATAATTACATCCTAATTTTTTTATTATATAGAGATTATATGGTTTTCCTATCAATACATCTCTGTATGTATACTACAAGTAGACGTGGTTCTGGCACATATGTACCTAGGGTTAACAACTTTGAAAAGGTGTGTTGGGCCTGACTCGAGCATAACCCGGTACATGACAATGGGCCTTACTACGCACCTGGTTTGACACTCTTGTGGGGATACACTTAAGATAATTCACATTTTCTTTACAAACCATTATGAAGGATTTGAATAAATAATGAAAATTAATGGCCTAGGTTAAACCTTAGACTAAGGAAGGACCTATATTGAAATAAAATGGATTGTGTATTTATGTATTGGGGTTTTATTAAAAACCTTAGTTAAAAGGATATTTAATGATTAAATTTCAAGTATGTCCATCACATTTTTGGTAACTTCATAGTAATTATATTAATAGAGTTTATAAAAAGGACAATACGCATATAGGGTGACAACCTGTTGCATCCAGCGAGGTGGTGGGGCTTGAACCAATGACCAAAGAATAATACGGGTTTCACACCAACCACTGGCCTATGTGATGTCCTGGTTAATATATCACTATTTTTAGATAAAAAATTTGAAACTTAAATATTAATGATGAAATAGTAGTATCACTTTTAAGGTTTAGATATTAATGTATTAACCATATTAGTTTTGGAAAACAATTATATACAAAATTAAGGACTTATTTTTTATATCTTATGATCCGTAAAAAGTAAATTTCAGTGCTTCAAAAAACAATTTCATTTTAGGATATCTATTTCATGGAGTAAGGGATAAATTATAATTTTATAGAACAACCAATATATGAAATTATTCTTATGAAATTTAAATGTATAAAGTAAGTGAATTTCATTATATTCTTGGTTAATAAAATAATTCTCCAACATTAGGAAAATGATCTTAAAACAAAAATGTTATTCTATTACCTTCATTTTTGTTGAACTGATGGTCTTTTAAATCATCATAGATTTATGGATTTGAGGCCCTAAAATTTCCATTGATTATTCACTTTTTTGTGATCAATAACCTAAATCACTCCCTGTAATTATTTATGGTTTTCCTCCAAGTCCATATTTTAACATTCCATTAATTTTCTCCTACGTAGAAACCTAGTTATATGTTATTCCATGTGATCTTTGTACTTATATTTCTCTCTTATTAAGAGGATGTTTTATAAAAACTTTTATGATGTGGGTTTCTCAACAAGGTAATTTTAAAATATAAAACCCTTGGTTATAGAGATAGAGTTTAAATTGTGAAGATGCAATTTATTTAAGGTGGTAAGAATATAACACCCTGAAAATTCTAAAAAAGTAACTTTTATTCGATAGGGTTTATGACACGCAACACCAAATGTATAAAGGAATATAAAATATTGAGACTTTATGGTATATTTAGTATTTTAAATAAATATAATATATTCTATATCTTTCAATACATGTAATACTGAGTTTTCTTTCATCGCACGCAATAAATACTTTTTCAATAACTTATGTTACATTTAAGATCGAGCTTTACTGAATAACAATATATTGTTAAAATATGATTATTTAATATAATAATATATAAACTAGATGTTAAATTAGTGTTTATTAATAGTATTAACTAAATTATGAAAATATGTGGTTTATAAAAATATAAAATGAATTCACAGGTTATCAATTAATTAGAAATGAATATAAAACCAAATGAATATAAAGGAAATGTTTTTATACTCATAAAGGTGTTTTATAATAATAAATTAAATTAATTACTATTGGTAAATTATATTAATAAAATATACATTTTATATATTCAATAAAATATTTTTTATATTCGTTCAATGTATTTTATAGGCATATAATAAAAATAAATATAGTTTTACACGTAAATTTTGTATTTTTATAAAAAGGAAATTTTGCCACATTTAATAGCACGCTAATTTTAAAACTGGATTTTAAAACATTTATAGATTTTATATTTCAAAATAAACTTCATTTTTTAAATTATAACATCAAAATTTTCTTAGTGTGAATTTTTTTTCCTGTGAAGTTTCATTTTTTGATGAATAATGAAAAATATTGAATTTTAATTGACAATTTCTTTTTCATCGAATTTATTTATATAGTTAGATTATATTTATATTTTGTTTTAAATTATATTTAATTAAATTATATATAAATTAATCCAATGTAGGTCATTGTAATCAATTTCACAAGGAGATTAGATATAAAAACATTTTTACTTTAAAACCCCTCTTTGTCATCAGGTCTATAGGATTAAATTTAAATTAATTTCTGTCACTTATATGATTGTAATTTGGAAAAAATGGATTCCATAGTTGGAATAATAATAATTTATAATTCTTAATAGGTTCAACTTAATATTTGACTAAAAATATTAGTGAAATTAATTAATATTAAATACAGCGATTGAGAGAAAAATTAGCTTACCAAGGGACTAAACCTTAAACTTAATGGACAAAATAACCTGTAAACTTGTCCAAAATCCATTATATGGACATATTTCGAGAATATAATCTCTTGGATAAAAAATTTTTCATTATGGTAGCCACCTGACATGGAAAAAACATGGGTGGAATTCCCTCTTTCAAAAATTTACAAGAATGTCACTCCTCCATTATAAAAAAGGCACTCAACCCTCCCACTTATTCACACATCTAAATCACTTTGGATCATAAAACCTTGACCAAATAATATACCAACCTCCCTAACCTCATCTTATAATCCTCAATTTTGTAATAAATCAAACCAATGAAGTCTTTTGGTATAAACCAAAAGGAGTTACCTAAATAACAGAAAACACTCTTCAACGATCACTTTTATTTCATTTAATTATCCACCCCTTCAGTTATTTTTATATCATAACTATATAATAACCTCAGTATATTAAATATTATGAGGTTTTTTTATTCTAATATTTCAACCTACACTTTCACACACATCCATCAAATGGGATATGCAGTCATCGTTCGTGTGTACGGCAGACTACCGCCTCGTGAACCAATGTCATTCGTTCTTCCATTTACCACCTTTAAAGGTTATAATAATGATGTATTTATAATTTATATATGATATATATTATATTTATAATTTATTTATTCTTATTTAACTTTTTATATAACCATAACTTCATGCATTCCATTTTGAGGGAATATGATGACAACATTTGTGGACATGTGGACTACCGCCTCCTCAAAGTGATAAGATTCATTAAAACTTTATATGAAATGTATTAATAATGGTTTTAATAAACATATGTGAAATATATGACATAAATATTATAATTTAATTATAATATACATATATATATTATTTATTTTTCAATCTTTCAAATACAAAAAATAAATGGAAGTAGCGTTCATGAGTACATACGGCCAATTGTCTCCATAAACGATGCATTTAATTTAAAATCACCAAATTTTATGGATTATTATAAATAAAAATGTAATGAATATATATGATATTTAAATAATGGTTTAAATCCTTTATATTATTAAATCATGATCTTTATAAGAAGAACAAAAATAACAAGTCAAAACTTACTCGAAAAACTAGGTGATTAACACACGAATTAGTAAAAATATTGAAAGATTATTAACAAACAGTTAATACGATATTATAATAAGTTAATATATTATATTATATGATTATGTTTCTATTATAATTTAATAAAATTCTTAAAACCATTATATAGGAGGTTAAAGTACGTTCATCCAAAAAGGAAATGCAAGGTAAGGGATTCTTGTCTCGCTTTTACTTTCATGAGGCATACGTCATTTTCACCACTAATTTATTTTGTGTGGTGTATGTAATGATACTTTATATCAGGAATACATTTATATTAATTTTATTTAGAGTTTTATTTTATTTTATTTCTTTCATTGGGCTTGTGATTCAAAATTTACTAAGTGGAAAGGGATTTCGTCTCAATTTTATTTCATTGAGTCATATTATAATGTTATGCACCTAGATTCTTTTATATGGTGTATATAATTCCCCTTTTACATTTAATATCATGAATAATTCATTATTCATGTTATTTTGAGTTTCAATTTTAATTATTTCATCTAAGTTTATTTGAACTTAAAGTTACCAAGTGGTCAATAAATTTCATAACTCAATTCCTTTTCATTAGGATATATTACTTCCTCATTATTGTTAATATTCTATGATTATGTGTATAATAACTTTTAATATATATTTATGTATTTCAGATTAGTTTATTTGTATTTAAATTTGATACACATAATCAATTTATTGATTAATTCTCACTTCAATATTATGATCATTTTAAGGGTTTATTTCACAATCTCATTCTAATTGAGATTTATCATTATTGAAATTACATTAAAAGAATTTACATGATAATTGTTCAATAAACCATTTACTTTTATTATCCTCTGGTTATTCATTACCATTTTTAATTAATAGTACCATTTTTCCAATCTTTGGTACTCAAAATGTTTTAGAAAATTTTTTTAAGAAAACCCAAATCCATTTCCCTCTTTAGTCGAAGAACCTATTTTCTTCTAAAACACTATTTTTTAAAAGGTTTACAAAAAAATTTTAACATTTCCAAAAAACTTTATTAAAAAAATACCCTTTTTTCTTTTATAAGTGTGTTTAAAGGAATATTCTTGTCACTTTCTGAACAATGCACTTTTCTAACCTTTTTACCTTGTAAAAGGAATATTCCTTTTACCTTGTATGAAATGTACTGGATTATCCACCATCATTTCTTTGAAGCTTCCTTTTCAAGTTTAAAATTTTAATTTATAAATAAATTTTTTTTAAAATTGGTTTCCAAAGGAAATTATTTTCAAAATTAAAAGTATATTTTCTTAAAGAATGTTCATAAAAGATTTTTTTATAATATTTCCATTCGTCAACAACAACAACCCTTCATTTTACTTCACTTAGGATATGTAGTATTGATAAAATACTTATTATTCCTCTATATGTTTTATGATTTATTTGTCCAATGATATTATTTTCATTCACTTCCTTGATCCATTTTTACATTCAACTTGAAATATTAAATTTCCAATGATCATTGAACATTAAATTTCCCCTAAATATCCATATAATTTATCATGGATATGATTATTTCCTAAATCATATATCATTTTTATATACAATTTTTACTTTGATAATTATTTGATATATGTGTGATTATTGATAAATCTGTATCTTTTACTCAATGAGGATATTTTATAAGGCACTTTGTTCATTAATTAAATTGATTATTCGATATATGAGGAATGATTTGGATAGTTTTGAAAAGGGTGGGGCCTGGTTATAGATAGCCTCTTGATGCATCAGTAGTCTCTTTGGATGATTCATTTGGTTATCATTAATGGGGATTTCACGTAGTGTGTTTTAAGCTATCTTTGGAAAGGTATTAACAGTAAAGGTATCATGTACCTAAGAAACATGGCATCCAATAAATAAGCATTACCTTCATTTTGATTCAGTTATTATTATCCATGAGATTTTCACTATAAAAAATCTATGGATGCATTTCATTCTCATTTTATTGATTAAATGGAATGTTTTTTAGTTATTTACCTTTCCATATTGATTGTTATTTATCTAGTTATTTTAAATAGAATATGTGTTTAGTTATTTATCTTTTCATATTTTCTACTCACTCTCTCTTATTGATTATATGGCATGTGTGTTCAGTTATTTACCTTTCTATATTGATTATTCTCATTGATCTGTTATTGTTTTCCACTGTACTTAATCTTTAATGAGCATTTGATATCACCCTTGTTTTGTTTCCTTTCCCCAATAATCCATGTAGTGTACCAATAAATATATACAAGGAAATACTAGATGGAATAAAGTTATCTTCAGATGAAAAAAAATATATTGTAATTATTGTATTCATTTGTAATACAAGACTCATATATGTATCTATTTTACAAAGAATAATAAATTCTTTAGTCCTTAGGGATTTTATTCCTTGTAATCATGCCAATGTAATGGAAGTAGACACTAGATCCAGGATTCTAGGGTTGAGGTACTACATACCCATGATCCTTATTGTGAAACTATATTATGATATATTATCTCAATATGTCCTTATTTCATCTAATGCTTCTCACATAATCTGATTGTTTGTTATTATTTTTGGTTACTGATGTTCATCATAATGGTATTTTTTATTAGTAATTCCTCTAGTTTTTATATTCACTGTGTAATTATATTTAATGGAATTTAAAATTTATTTTTATTTTTTATAATCATGTTCATTGTCTATAAGGTGATGTTTTATTTGAAATTATTATTTCCATGTAGCCCAAAGTTCTTTCTATATGAATGAAAATTTAATATTTTTCTCTTGATATTCCTTAATCCTCATTAACATTTTCTTAACAATACACTTTTCCTCCTCATAAATTAAATCTAATTCCTTTATATGTCCATATATTATTAAATATCAGGAAACAGAGTGACACGTATGTTTTAAAATAGGATAACTTGCATGAATTCAAAGAGATGCATAAAAATGACTTCTTTTATGCTTCTATTTTTTATTGAAAACTAAAATATTAGTTATATAGTTTTATTTTAAACTGTAATATAATGTATTATATTATAATTTTTAAAAATGAGGAATTAGTGTAATCATAGTAGAAGTTATATTTTTTACAATTAATGTACACTCTATATGTATGTATACCCAATTTAATTTGATATTGGTATTTAAATGTTAATGTTTTAGTTAGTGGATGATCGTTAGATATTATTTTGGATTATGGAAGGAGACATGTGATACAGTTTTTCTTCCCACTTAGAGATAATTAATTTTTAGCAATAAATTTTGTATTGCATTTCATATATCATAAAACTTCGGGCTTCAATCTCATTTATAATATTTTGGATATATTTTATTATTGTATAAATATTAGTTTCTATGATATTAGGATTGGATTATTATTTATTTATATAAATTATGGCATAATTTTCATGATATTATTATACCATGATTTTTTGGTTTTAATGTTGGGTGACACGTTGTTGTTATTGTCGAGTAAATATTTTAAATCATAAAGACAAGTTTATTTAATTTGACTAATGTCATATTCAAAACCTAGAAGTTTTAAATTCAATTTTTTCATAAATACATATGTATTTAATTAGATTGTGTAATAATTTTTTCCCATTCCATATCTTATACTTGTTTTGGTTTGTTATTTTTGGGAATTTCTTATAGAATAAGTTATTTATCTTATTCTTTGTTTTGCTAGATGATAGTATTATTTGATGATTTTCATATAAAAATTGGTTGTGGTGAATTTTGTAATTATGGTTTACATTTTTTATTTGAATATAAATGTTTTTCCTGTAATCTAATGGGGAGAATCTAGATGTATCATATCGATCAGATTTCAACCGAGTTTCAAAAGAATTTGGATATTTTTTTTAGATTTTTTATATAACAATGCTTCAAATAGAGGTCATATATAGTGTCTATGTTATAATTTTTTTATAATACCATGGTTAAGTCTAGAAGAAGTTATCTACCATATAACAAAAACTAGATTTCAAAAAAACTATTATGTTTGGTATCACAATAGAGAGATGAGACAATCTTCTATTGTTCATAAATAGAAAGAAAGAAGTAGTGTAGAGATTTTTATATTTGATCGGTTTCCATTTTTGTATCATCATGAGGGAGATAGTATGTCAGTTCAAGAAGACAATGATATCAATACACATGAGGAAAATAATGAAAATGATGATATTGAGAGAGTGAAAAAATTAATGGATGATACTAGAACTCCTATATATCATAAATGTACTAAAAAATGGATTTTTTAATGTGGTTATATCATTTAAAAACCATGTATGGAATTTCTAATACCTATAATGATTATATTCTTAACATTTTGAAGTAATTTATTCTTGATGGTTTAGATTTCTATAAAATCATTATACGGTAAGTAATTTAATTAAGCATCTTGGATTTCTTACTAATAAAATTAACAATTTTCTAAAAGATTATAGTTTATTTTGGGAGAAAACAACAGACCTTAATGACTGTAAAGAATATGATACATCTAGATGGAAGAAAAATACATATGGAACACCATCTCATGTTCCATATAAAGTCATGTGGCACTTTCTATTGATTATCAGGCTTCAAAATCTATTCATGTATATATAAATATCAACCAACATATGATGGCATGATACTGATAGAATTAAAGATAATGATGAGTTGGTTCATCTTGAATATGGATTAGCATGGATGACATTTGATACACAGAGTCCTAATTTTTTAAATGAGGTGTGTAATGTCAAGTTGGGTTTATCCTATGATGGTTTTAAACCTTTTGTTTATATGCTTACTTCTCACATCACATGGAAATATTTTATTCACATTTATAATCTTCTTCTATAGATGTGTATGAAAAAACCCTTTCACTTTCTTAAGTATACTAATATATAAACCTTCTGATCCTGAAAATGGTATATATGTATACCCATAACCTTTAATTAGATATTTGAAGCAACATTTAAATCGTTTTGTGAACATTCAATGCTTCTTCAAAAAATATATTTCAAATGCATGCTTCCCTTCTATGGACTATAAATGATTTCCCTACTTATGCAATGAAATATGGTTGGATCATGAAGGGAAAAATATTATGTCCAATTTTTATAAATAATATATGATCTAGAATAATTAAATATCATCATAGTTTCAATTTCATGGGGCATCGATGATTCTTGCTGATGGATCATCAATATAAGAAGAATCACCAAAGTTTTGATAATAATGTTAACACTGAATAGCCACCTCAACGTATTCTAAGAAATAATTTGATTAATGAATTAAAATATGGTAGTTTTTCATTAGGTAAAGTTTAGATGAAATCTAAAATGAGGAAGAATGTTGACACTGAATACACTTACAGTTGGAAAAAGAAAAGTATATTTTTTGAGTTTCCATGTTGGTCAACCAATTTGTGATGTAATTTTTTAGACATGATGCACACTGAGAAAAAAAATTCTGAAATTTTTCTTTCAATTATTCTAAATATCAAGGAGATGGTCAAATATGACTTATGATCTTGGAGGGACTTTTTGGATTGGGGTACTTGACAAGAACTATATCCTATGTGTATTGATGAAAACAAATGGAAATTTCTATGTGCTTCTTATGTGATGGCACATTTAGAGAAAAATAAATTTTTGGACGTATTAGATAATATCAAGGTTCTTTATGGATATTCTAGTAATATATCTAAATGATTTAATAGAAGGGATTTGAAACTAAAATACATAAAAACTAATGATTATCACATATTTCTTTATGAATTTATTCCAATATTATTCTAACATTTACTATCCAATAATGTAAGGGTAAAGATGATTCACTTGTGCCATTTTTATAGATAAATTTGTGCTAAAAGGTTATCCAAGTCTTTCTTGATAAAAATGAATAAAGATGCACTATTAATTTTGTGTGAGTTAGATAAAATGTTTCCTCCATAATTTTTCACTTGAATGTTGCATTTAATAGTTCATATTCCAAATATGACACTTCTTGGGGGACTTATTGGTTTTTGGTGGATGTATCCTACTGAAATAAATATGCGAATAAAGAAATCTTATATCTGAAACAAGAATCATCATGAAGGTTCCATTGTTATAGGTTATTTGGATCGAAAATGTATGTATTTTTTTAATGTATTTGTATGATGTGAGAACAAGACATAACTAGCCATTAAGAAGTGAAGATGAGTGGTATAGGGAAATTGGTCCCTTATTTCCATCAATTCCCCAAACAGGAGGAATTCTTGGGACATATACATTGTCTACATTGATCCTTGAGTAGCGGGATATAGCATATCGCACAGTCTTGTTTAGCTGTGTTTTTTTCAATAACTATATCAAGTAAGTAATTTGAATATTTATATGTTCACTCATACTATGTCATTTCACATATACCTTAAACTATTTTATCATTTTATGTAGGGAACATAAAAAAATTATAAGTGGAATTCATAAATCTTTTCCTTTGAGAATTAGAGAGGCTTTATATAGAAAAAAGATTCTTTTTTAGTTGAAATCAAAGGTAGGAAAATTAATTAAATTAACTTAAAATATATATATTAATTTAATTTTATTATTCATGTATATTTAAGGTATTAATTTTACCTATTGAATCTGCCTCTCGAGAATTAAGATCATTGGATTTTTTTCCCAATTCTTTGGTTCATGAATGAAAAATTTTAATAATCAATGGGTATAAATTTTTTACAGTTGATCAAGAAGTGAATAAGAGAACACATCATAATGGTGTTATGTTAACTACAATAATGGACTATTATTATAGTGCATCATCTAGTAGGCCTCGATATAAAAATTTGTCATATTATGGACTTGTTGAGAAAATATTACTATTGGATTACTACTCTCATGGTTGAGTCACTATGATAAAATATAAATGGTTTGATTCAGTGACACGACATGGTACATTTATTGATGAATGAACCCAAAATGACATAAACCAAAGTGAAAAAAAATAACATTTCCCATAATAAACCAAATTATATAACTCAAAAATGACTTAATTCAAAAATGAAGAAAATGGACTAACCCAAATCAACCAAAATGACCTAACTTAAAATAAACCAAATGATATAGCCAAATGACCAAATGGAAAAATATTCCAAAAAATCTAACCCAAAAATGAACCAAATGACATGACTCATTAATGACCAAATTACCAAATAACCTAACCAACAAATGAACCAAATGACCAAATGACCAAAATAACCAAGTGACCAAATAACAAAATAATGTAACACAAATAGAATTAGACCAAAATAAACATAAAAGAGTAATAAATATCATACCCATGTTTATAATTCTAATTAGTATGTGTTGATTATGTTATGACACTATTATTAAATTTATAATTAAATTTGTATTTATATTATAATACAAGAATGTCAAATATTGAAAATATGTGAAGGAAGAGAATGTCTAAAAATGATTGTTTCATGAAATAGATGGTAATTCCTCCTTTAGTGCCCCCTATGAGTGTACAGTTTCACGCTATTATGGCTATTGATGGATAAAGACCCTGAATTTAACTCATATGGTTTTTATTTATGAATTATAGCATATAATCTATTTATTTCATAATTAGTAACAACTGATGGATAGAGACTACACAGTTAACTGATATAGTTTTATATTATGAATTATAGTATATGATCTAGTTAGATAAATATTCATTTTATGGATTTCTTCAATAGCTAAAATTTTAATTCATTCTAGGTTTTTTTGAACTCCTATGAGTATTAAATTTGAAACATTAAAATGAGTTTCTCACTATATTATTAATCTAAAATAGATTTATCCCTATCCATGATTCCCATTTGATATTTACTTTCACTTAATAACATGTAGATTCATTACCTTACATCTTAATCTAATGTGAGAATAGAATTTAATACCATATAGTGACTCACCGCTGTAATTTAATCTTTTATGGGAAAGTGTTAACTTGATGTGAGTACATGGTTAATCTCACATGTCTTCATAATTGAATATGTTTTGGTTTTGTTTATCAATTTCATATTATTCAATAATATACTATTATAGTAATCAATGTCATTTATAGCAGTTGACATTGGCATCTAAGTTTGTGTGCCTCGAGAAAAATAATTTTCTCGAGTAGGAGGAAAAGGGATGGAAGTGCTGTAAATGCACAGACATAAGAAAATATTGTAAGTATTTTTATTGATATTTAAAATTTTGATATGTGATTCATAATTAAATATATTTTTTTATTTTCAAATGTATTCCCTGGAGGCCCTCGATGAGAAAGAAGATGATAAATTCGGTCCAAATTATCATTTGAGATAGGTATTAGGTGAGGATCATCGGGGGAGAGTTAGATTTTGACTTGGGAAAAGCATTGTCCCCATTAGGTATTATCCCTCATTAAACTCCTATGAAATATCTCACACCACTGAACTAAAAAATTCATTTGTTGAAGAAGATAAGTCCAAAAAAATAGTTATACAGGATCATGAAAGAGGTAAACTATTCATCAAATAGTTCTTAAAAGTTATGATAGTTATATGTCCATCACTTTCATCATAGGATACTAATATTTTTTATTCTTGTATGGAAAACAGTATCTCTTTATATGATACACTGAGATATGTTAATGAGGGTCCTGGTGGTGATTAAGGTGATGATATTGTTATTGTTGATGATGATTATGATGATGATGATGATGCTCCAGGAAATGATGCTGATAAGGATATCGGTGATGATTATGATGGCACTAGTGGTGATGAGGGAGATATTGATCCCCTTCATTTTTAAGTTGTTAGTAAATATATATGTGTGGGTTATGTTTAATGACTAAAACTTATTGATGTTTTGGATTTTATATTAATGTTATAGTATTGTAAATGGTTAGAAAACTTTTGATAACCAGATGGTTAAATGCCAATATACAAAAATTGTATTGCATTAAATATGTATCATGGTTTGTAATTTATTTATAGGTTTTGTGAGAGGTTTTGGATGGTTTTGATATTGTACATTGGGGGTAGAAAATTGTACCAATGGTTTATAGAACTATTGGTATACATCAATTTTTTACAGAACTCTATGCCCATGGTTTCAGTAACCGTTGGTATAGATGTATACCCATGGTTTAAATCAAAATGTGGGTATTCAAATTTAATCATGGGATATACCTATGGTTTCAAAGGAACCCATTGGTATATCCCTATACCAATTCCTATAATCCCCATGGTTCATATAATCATTGGTATATTCTATACCAATGGTTATGGGTCTAATACCAATGGTTATAAACCATTGGTATAGCTTAGTTTTCCAGCAGTGTATCTATGAGATGATTCTTTATAAGAATTGTATGAAAGACTCTATAAGCCTTTCCAATGAACATTAATACAAATTTCATTTGTAATTCATCTAGTATAAATGCATTATATAAGAATAATGAAGAGTAAATCAATGTTTCATTATTTTTTTAGTAAAATAAAGAAATTATATCATAATGTTACCCTAATATATTCCCAAATTGGTGTCTTAAGTATGAGCACAACATTTTTACACATGTCAACATCAACTGGAATGTAAATTCAAGTGGTAAGTCCAATGTATATATTTAACATGGCCATTTTGGGGTTAATAGGCTGTTCATGTGCATTCTATCAAATCTTGAATTTTACACCTCTGTTTCTCACCTTAATAATTGTTTTTAACACTGTAACGCTGTGACGCTCATGTTTTCTCTGGGAAACATGTTGTTCACTATCTACTATTTCCTCTACTTCAACATCATCAATATGCTCTTTCTCTAGATTAGTAGAATTGGAATGTGAAAAAAAATTGTTGTTCGTCTACATTGCAAGCATTGGCATGTCTAGAAACTTGTTGTTCCTTGGGATTGGGAGCATCAGTATGTACAAATGTCATTATCTACAGAAGTAGTTGAACATTTAATTTAGATTATATAAATGCAGTAGTGAACAAATAATAATATGTGTTAATGAAATGTATATTACAAATAAAATACAACCTGATTATTGAATGCTCAGTTTTTAAAAGGTTGAAGGGATTTGACCCCTCTATCAAGTATACAAATCCCCTCATTGTGGTCTCATCTAACATATAGGACCCCTTCTATACTGGGACCATTGTGAAATGATTTTGATGTCCCAATTAAAGTTTCATCCTTAGTTTAATTGACATCTAACTCTTCAGTTGTTTTGTTCGATAATAGAGTAATTGGACACTTTCTGTTTGTAGGAACTGTAACATAAAATACTTATACTGCCTATGATTCCATTATAAATAGTTAGTCTTTGTACCCTTCCTTAATGAAATCCACTTTCATGAATATTAATTCATATATTTTAACTAAACTCCTATTATCAACCCACTTTCATTTAAAAATCATCACTTGGAATGTTGTATAATTAAACTCCCATAATTTTTTGATTATGCTAAAATATTACATATTCACATAAATTGTATTCCAATCTTTAGACCTAGATGCATACATCACTTCAGCCACAAGTGTAACTACACTATTTTTTATCATATTGTGTTCATCATGTTCATTTTTATAAAACATATAACCATTAATTACATAACCATTATAAGATAATACATTCACATTTGGTCCTCTAGTTATCCATAAAAGTTGTTTTGAAATTGAATCCAGATGTTCGTTGACTCCTTAAAAATATGGTCTTGAATCCATCCTATAAAATTTTTATTATGTGTATTTGATATCCATCGTTAAGAAACTTATGGATTTAAATATCTAAGAATTTATTTATGGGTTTCAACATATGGAGCAACCTCTAAACTATCATGAAAAATATAAAGGTGAGCCTACTCCCACTCTGTATTAGTAATTGCAAAAACATCTATTCTGGAAATTCCTTCACCCACAATTTGCCCAGCTTTATGAGATTTTGGTATAGTAATGCTTTCCACGTCAAATGGGTAATTGATACAAAATTCAACAGCTTCCTCAATAATATCTCACTCTATAGTACAACCTTTTGGATGACTTATATTATTGATATACCCTTTCAAAATATTTATATACCATTCAATGAGGTACATCTATCTATAATGTATAGGAACACATAGTTGAATCTCTCTAACCAAGTGAACCATAAAGTGAACCATCATATCAAAGCATGACAGTAGGAAGAACATCTCCAATTCACTTAACATGAAAAAAATTCATCTTTCCATAGTTGGAAATTCCACCAGGTCTATAAATTTTTTTCATATAGATTTGAAAAATAAATATAGAATTGTTAATTTATGATGTATATTCTTAGGAAAAATACAACAAAAAACTATATCCATTATATCTTACATCAAAACATGATAGTCATGTGATTTTAGGACCTTTAACTTTAAATCATTCATTGATACGATATTATTGATATTTGATGAGTACCCCTATGGAACCTTTACATCATTCAATAAGTTGAAAAACTAATATCTCTCTTTCTTGGAATGAGTTTAAGAAGCTGGAGGAAGAAAATTCCATCTTTCACCCTTTTTTGGTGCTAACTCTTCTCATATGCCCATGTTAATCATGTACAACCTAGACTTAATTATGTCCTTTGTTTTATTGGGTGCATTTAGTAATGTTCCAATGAAAATATCACATACATTTTTTCCACAATCATAACATCAAGAAAATTATTAAAGTAAAAACAATTCCAATATAGTAATTAAAAAAATTGTATCTCTTTTTTTACTGGATTTCATAAGGTTTTTTGAAGAAGGTTTACCAAAATTTGTGTTTATAACTTCTACTTTCTCAGTTGATCACCTATTAGTGGATATGGTGTTGTGCCTTCTTCTAAACTCCCATAGAATTACATCATCTAAGATCGGTATTTATTTCACCAGGTTAGAAATCTTTGATGTACTAGAAACACAGTTCTTGATGAATGTTTCAACATAATTGATTGTGTACCTTATTCACAAATGGTACACCCTTGAGTTCCTTTAATTGTATATCCTGAAAAATTTCTATATATAGAAAATTCATTTATTATCCCATAAAACATGTCTCTCAATATGAAACCTTCATTTCTATAATCATCATACAACATAATACCTAAATCCCATAATAATAATTCTTCAATCAATAGATACAAATAAGCATCAATATCATTACCCGATTATTTTGGTCCTGATATAAGTAGAGATAAAGATATATATTTTTGTTTCATTCATAACCATGGTGGAAGGTTATAATTTACCAAAATAAATGGTCATGTACTATGAGTGATTATTTGAAAACAAAAATAATTTCCTTCATATGTAGATAGAATAATACAAAGGTTTCTCAACTCGTTTCCAAATTTAAGATACTTGTGATAAATTTTCTTCCACTGAGGAGAGTTTATTAAGTGGTGAAGTTTATTGTATCTACATGACATGTAAATTTCCTTACGGTATCCACATTTCCATATAGGATCTTAAACCTTGGAATTATTGGAAAGTACTATAAAACTTCCATAGGACCTTATTCATCTTTCTTGTATTATAACAAACCACACTTTGGGAATTTTTTAAGTGATTTTTGGTCCTAATGAAATAGAATACAATCATTTAGACAGGCATGTATTCTTTCAAAGATCATATCCATTAAACATAGAATTCATTCAGCATCATATGTTCATCAAGGAAGCTCATTGTATTCTAGGATCATATCATTCAAAAGAGAAAGTAGTTCGGTAAAACTAGAATTATTCCATATTTTTCCATATTTTACATTATATAGCTTTAGTATGGCTGACAATGTTGTATATTTAGTACAAATAGTATACAATGGCATCTTTTCACAACTCTTTAACTTCTGAAAAAACTTAGGAAAATCATAAAGTTCATCTCCAACTATCATTCAAATTTCCTTAATATGATCTCCATCATAATTCACACCTTTAATCGTATCCTAGATAAATTCTTCATCATTGTTCACACTTGTAATCGTATTGGATGATCCGTAAAACATTGTTTTATCCCAATCACAAGACACATTTATTTTTTACCTTATTTAATCTAAATTTTATAACATCAATATATTCTATGATAGATTAAGTGTTCGTTCAACTCCTCTAGACTAATTAGTCTTGAATAGAATCAGTTTAAACATGAAAAACTAATTCTAGAAGGTTCATATTAGTCTTGAATAGAATCAGCATAAACGTGGAAAAAGAATTCGAGAAGGTTCATATACATGATCATTTTCAAAATTGATGAACTATTTCACCCCATACTTATACTCTTTTATCATGTGATTATAATTCATCCATTTTCAATTCATATTCAACCAATTTGATTAAGTAATATTAATATTTAACAAAATAAATAAATACACAAAATGTATGATCTTAGAACCCATAAAAGTTCATTCTTAAAGAATCATTTAAGTTATATGAATCCATTTTTCTAAGATAATAAGAGACTAATGATGTGTATTTATATTTTTTTGTGGTGTAAATCATTAAAGGAAAGGAATGTGTGATATCTATAAAGTTACAAAGAATCAAATTAAATTTTCATTTATTGCAAAAAAAATTGATCAATGATGGTTTCTGTTACTTTGTTAGGTGGGAGTAAAACAAGTGGAGGAGTTTATGTTTATTCATTTCTTCACTTGGTGTGTGCTGGCCTAGGTGGTGTTTTAGTGACAAGATTCTTAGGATCCAAAGTGGTTCTTTCTCAAATGATGAAAACGTTTATAGGACCCAATCACATAGTATTGAGAACCCAATTTGAAGAAACTATTGAATTTAAATCCAATGAACCAAAATTAGAAGGTTGAGGTCATCAATCTATTGGAGAAATTGAAGAAAAATTTAATTGGGGTTTCATGAATGCTTCAAATTGAAATAATTATAAATCCTAAAAGAACATGAATAAAAATTCTTATTGGGTTTGGAAGAAATAATCAACTTCAACATAAGTTTAAGAAAATGATAAAACTAACATAATATCATGAAATTTTTCCTCAAGTTTTTAGCATACAACAAATTAGTTTTTAACATTTCATTTCTAACAATTTTACTATTTATAGTTCCATTTATTTTTAATGATTAAAAAATTCCAAAACACACAATTCTATCCTAATTTTTCATTATGTTTACAACATTCTGTCCCCATCACATGTAATGATCTACCAATATTAAGGATCCCTGATCCTTATCTATTAATTTATTTCAGAGAATATTTAACACATTTTAATCCTCTTTATTTCTCATTTTTACCAATTTTTTTATAATTTATGGGTATAGTAATATTTACTTTATATTTTCAATTATAATATAGGATATCATCATTATTTAAAATATAAAATTGACTATTTAATTCTATATTATGCATTGGATCCTCTATTTTAATTCTTCTATGAGTGATAATTTTTCTTTTCATTTGTAAAATCTCTATCCACCTCAAAGAACAATGTATAGATTTTCATTCATATCCAATGAAAAAATAATAATATTGATGAAAGAAGTTACTTTTTGAAAAAATATAATTGAACCTATTCTTTATTTTTTATTTTTCACTAGAATATATATTGATCGAGTAACCAAGTATTATATAATAAAAACCTCTGATTCATGTTGTGTTGAACTAGAAATTTTTTTGGATAGAAGTGCCTTCTTGGAATTTTGCAGCTTGTTGGAACCCTTGTTTTAATAATCAAAAAAAATTGTTTATTATGGTATTAATGAGTTTTAGGTTTTATGATAGCATTTTATACTATAAGGTATTTTGGTGATAATTTTTCTAAGTACAAAAATGACTCACTGTTGAAGTTGAGTTACCACCAGGAAAGAACCACCTTTAGAATAGAAATTTGGAAAAGTATTGGAAAGACCCACCGTCAGAGATGAGTCATCATCAAGACAAAAATTTGACTAAGTATAGAAAATACCAATCATTAGAAATGAGTCACTACTAAGGATGACCTACCATCAAAATTTACCTACTATAAAGAAATTTGGAAAAGTGTTGAGATGAGTCACCATTGAAAAGAATCACCACTGATAATGGCCTACCACAAAATAAACTACAGTCAGCCTAACTCACCGCCATCATAAGTCACCACCAGGATGATTCGCCACTAGATTTGTCACACCATCTGAGTTGTATCGCCACCAGAAGATTCAGTGTCACTATTTCTAATTTTTTTTTAAATGTTTCTAATTGCTATATTATCAAATTTAATACTGAGGATTATTTTAATGATTATTCTTAAACTATTATAGGGATTATTAAAGGTTTTGTGGGAGCTTAATATGAGGAATAAGTATACTCGAATGATTATTCCTTAAATGATATCTCCTTTATTCTATACTATATATCAAAATAATTCACCCTCATGCATGATATAATGGAATTAATGCATATATACTAGTTGTGTACAAACAGACGATCGAGTGTGTCATTTAGTGAAATTATTTACATTGTGCATCTTTCTTATGACTAGATATGAAAGAGTGGAGAATAACAAATATCCAGATCCTTTCATATAGATAGAACAAGATATCTTACAACACTCTTTTTTACTATTATTTTGATAAATACGACTCGATCACATATCCAAGCTACATGTGAGGAGACTCAAGTTTCATAGCACATCAGATCGATCAGAACTACATTATATACTTATTTATACTTGATCTTTATACTTATTACCTTTACATTTAGAGAAATGTGTGGTTTAACCTATTTATTAAACACACACTAACTTCTGTGCTATAATTGGAAGATACTCGATATCTTCTTAACTCTCTCTTTACTTTTTTTACCCAGGGTGTTTCATATATGTCATGTGTTTACTTTATCCCCACAAGTTTTGTGGAAGAGGTCCCTGTATATCTGGGATATCTGGTTACCTATTTTTTATACCTGATCCAGGTTATAGATCAAAATTATTTTATATAAGTTTCTTGGCAGTGAAGGATTTCCAAGTGGAGGGGATTAGGTCTCAGGTTGATACTGAACCTCTTATTTTAATTCTACTGTGTCTTTTTTTCTATTCTTTAAAAATAATTTGTTTTAAACTATAAAAAAACAACTACTTTGATAGTTAATATTAATTAGTGTTTATATAAGGTTTTGATTAAGTAAATGGATTTAAATAGTTAAAGTAATTTTTATATATTGTTTTAACAGAGACTTAATCACTTTATGATAAATCTTTTAAAATGTTAGAATTTATATCAATATGTTATTTTGATTAGTTGGAATATTTTAATTATTTGGGGGATTTTATTTAAAAAAATTAATAGAAATTTTTATTGGGTACTAAATTCACCCCCCTTTTGAGATACTCACTCTGACCAACATTTTTTATCAAATAATTTTTCAAAACCTTTTCAACTGTGATTTTTATTTGTGTTTAAAAGATATTAAATTTCTATTAATTATAAATGTTGTTATTTAAATGTATAATAAATAATAAGGTTATGATACCAACATACCTCCTTTCTTTAATGGACATAATTATTCTCAATGGAAAATGAAAATGAAAATGCATATTGAAATTATGGGTTTTGAAATATGGTCTATTATAGAAGATAAATATGGATTACCTATGACTTCTAGGAATACATGGGATGATTCTATTAAACTTGATTATCAAAAAATTATAAAGATATGAATTCTATTTATTGTGCTTTAGGTGATTAAGATTTTAATATGATATATTCTAGTAAAAGTGCTTATGAAATTTGGGATACATTATCTATTTCTCGTGAAGGAACTACTAATGTTAAAGAAATGTGATTGAATACTTATAAAATTAAATGTGATAAATTCAAGATGAAACCCGATGAGATGATTTCTGATATGTATCTCAATTTGAATGAGATAGTGAACACAATGATCTCCTTTGGGAATCCATTGTCAGATAAAGACCAAATTATGTGATTGCTGGAATTTATTTTGGAGAGATGGAGAGTAACATCAGTTTCAATAAGAGAATCCTATAACACTAGTAAACTACCTGTTAAGAAATTTATTGGTAATTTGATGATGTATGAGGAAGATATTAAAATTATTCTTGAATAGTATGATGAACCTAAGAGTAAATCTATTTCCTTCAAAAATATTGCATCAAAATAGAAAGAGAAGGAAAAAGTTCATGATAAAAGCTCTAGTGGTGAGGAATAACCAACCGATAGTGATGATGAAATGGCCAATTTGAATATAAGGTTTAATAAATTTTATAATAGGAATAAATTATTTAGAAAACCAAGCTATAAGGGGAAGTATGATAATAGAGGTAATTTGAAGAAAGATTGAAAAAGGGATGATAATGAAAATGATATTACATTTTATGAGTGTAAGAGAAAAGGACATGTTAAGACTGATTGTCTGAAGTTAAAGTATAAGAAGAAGTATGATGATAAGAATATAAATTATAAGAAATCCATGAAATCCACATATATTTCCTCTGGGTATAGATCCAGTTACTCAGACTCAACTCATGAATAGAATCCCGACATAGTAAATATATGCTTCATGAAAAACATATATGAGGTACCTATCATATCTCCTTTATATAATTCTGATCATTCTGAAGATGAAAAAAATGGTGATGATATGTAAAAATAGGAAATGTTTTAATATTTCAATATTATTGAATATTACTTTAATGAATATAAAGACAAATACAAAATTCTAAAGAAACAAAATGCTTTATCTGCTAGTATCAAATCTGATTTTTCAGTAGAAAAAGAAAAGAATGATCAATTGTTTAAATAAAATAAATAAATGAAGTTTATAATGATAAATTAAATAAATAATTATATATATTTTAAAATTTAAGAGAAAATATCACTCAAATACTAGGAAAATAAATTTCTCATAAATATATTACTGGTATAAGTTACAAACCTGGATAGAAAATAATTGTTAAGAGCGCTTTTTTCCTAAATCTAATTCTGGAAATTCTACTAAAAGTTTGTATTCAAGTGAAATTAATAAAGTTTTATTTCAAATATTTTAAAATATTCTTATAGGAAACCCATTAATAAAATATGGGTTCCTAAAGATCTCATTACTAACATATCTGACCCAAGAAAATTTGGGCACCAAAATCATCATTTGTATAAACTTTTTTTGGTCGAGAAACTGCTCAAAGAGATCCTATGGAAATTTTTTATACTTGGATAGTCACTATTCTAGGACTATGATATGAATTATTCAGGATTCAAGAACCTGATATAGATTGATGGTGGTCATGTCACCTTTGGTGAAAATGAAAAAGAAAAAATAATTATCCTTGGCCAAATTTGTAACACTCATTCAGTTTTAATTTCTAAAGTACTTTTTTTTATGGTTTAAAATATAATATGCTTAGAATTTCAAAATTATGTTATAATTTTTTTCATGTGATGTTTTAAAACAATGATTTTAATGTTTTTAATTCTAAAAATTCTATAGTATTTAATACTTTGAGAAATGAAAATGTGTGTTTTGTTAATCTTGATTATTTAATTTAACAAAAATTTTCCTACTTAACTATCATTCATAGAGAATATTAGATTTAGTATAGGATATTAGGCCATTTTAATATTCACTCACTTATAAATATTACTAAGAAATGGTTAGTCAATGATCTGCACAAACTTGAATTCCCAAATGATGGAGTTTGTAATCCCTTTTAAAAAGGGAAACAACAAAAAATATCTTTTAAATTAAATAAATAAGTTTCAACTTCTCAACCTATTTATTTGGTTCACATGGGCTTGTTTGGACCATCTAGAGTATCTAATTTATATGGGAAGAACTATGTATATGTACTTATAGATGGATTTTCTAGGTATATTTGGGTATTCTTTTTATCTTACAAGAGTGAAACTTGGTCTTATTTTACCAAGTATTCTACATCTATAGAAAGCTTAAGTGGAATTAAAATTATGACCTTAAGGAGTGACCATGGTCGTGGGTTTGAAAATCAAAACTGTGAGTCTTTTTATCAAAAAATGGCTATGATCATAACTTCTATTCTCCTAGGACCCCTCAGCAGAATGGAGTTGTAAAAATAAGAAATAGAATAATTCAAGAGATATCCCAAACAATGATTAATGAATATGAATTACCTGTCTAATTTTGGGCATAGGTTATAAATACAATCTGCTATATAATTTTTGGGCAAAAATCCCTCAAGGTAATATTGCATCATTTTTGGGTTGATTGTGTTTGTTGACAATGCAGATTTCGAGGGTGAATTGTCGAGTTCCAAAGATGTTGTTAACAATACATGTTGAAAATGAACCATGACAAAGGAATAGATGATCTAGATGCGATATAAAGGAATAGATATAAGGTGGCATCGTTTTCCAATGTTTTCCAAATTTTTGGGGTCCAAAATTTGGAGTTTGGTGAGCATCGTGAAAAGTGGTTATCCTTGAAGATCTCATCAAAATATGGAAAAGGAATGAATTCCGCAAAGATAGGCTTCATGGATTGGATTTCGGGAAGACATGAAAAATGTTGACTGTGTTTCTTCACGATTACGATGAGCTTCGTAAATGGAAGTATTGAAGAGCATTGCGGTGGAAAAGAGAATTGCGAGTGGAACTTTGCGGTGAAGGTGCAAAGGAATTTATGGGATGCTCCGCGATTACGACAAGCTCTGTGATCATAAAATTTACATGGTGCTTCATGATTTTGAGAGAATTTTGGTGGGAACTTCGGAGCTTCGCGATTTGAGCTGACGTGGTGTTGACTTCACGTGGAAAGTTAGAGGGTCAATGAAATTGCCTATAAATAGACCTCGGCCCCCTCGACTGAAGTAGAGAGAGTTTTCGAAGAAAATATTTTTCTCTCATCTCGCGAAGGTGGTTCATGAAAGTAGTGTGCTTCGTGAAAGGAAGGAGCTTCGTGGCGGCTAACCTAGCTCCGCAAAAGTTGCATGCTTCGCGTTGGCTTAGTGAGCTTCGTGAAGGAAGTCGCTCTACGACGACTTGATCTCCACGATGGCCTAAGATTTGCGAAGGCTTAAGCTTTGCGACGGTCTGAGCTCCGCAAAAGTAGTGTGCTCCACAAGGCAGGAGCTCTGTGAAGGTTTGTGCTTTGCGAAAAGGCAGGGACTTCGCGAAGTCTTGTTTGAGGTTCACTAAATTGGGGGCCTCGTGAATTAGGGTGCTTTGCAAAAGTATTTCCAAAGGAATTACCCGGTGTTCAGGGGAAAAGAGGTATTCATCGGTGTATGAAATTTGGACTTCAATAGAGTATCTACATGTAGTGGAGGATGCATTCATTAGTGGTAATGAAGATACCTACAGGTCTATAAATTGTGAGTGGATCTTCTGAAGAAGCAGTGAGCTCACTTCAATTGAGAGAGCAGTGAGTTCTCAAATTGTGAGTGGTTGTAAACCAGGAGAGGTAGTGATTCTGATTCGAACCAGTAATCAGCAGTGTTTTTATGGTGGAATTGGTACATCGGCACACCACCAGTGTATGGTTCTTGGACGTAACCCAATGAGGGTGAACCAAGTAAAAAAATTTGTGTCATGTGCATGCTTTAAGTTTTATTCGTACTCTGTAATGGGAAGGAGAGAGAATAGGGTTTTGTCTAATAGAAAAACAAGATCAAAAGGGGTTGTTGTTTTAATCTATCATACCCTGATTCACCCCCCACCCCCTCTCAGGGTATCTATCCTAGTGGAACTAAAAATTAGTATCATAGGGAAAGGTTAATATCAGTAATTCTCTCTCAAATAGAGGTTACCAATCATAAATGGATTCCGATATTTGACGGGAAATATTTTCATCTATGTAAGAATTGGATGAAACACTACTTCCAATCTTTGGGAATGGATGTGTTTACAGAAGTAATGCATGGTATAACAACTGATATTAACAATGGTACATTATTGGAAGCCGAGCAAAGAGAATTAGATGTTGATGCCAAGGGTATCAATACTTTAGGGGGAGCCCTATCCAATGATATCTATATGAAGGTTATGTCATGAAAAACATCACATGCCATATGGGAAAATCTATTAAATATATATGAAGGAGATACAAAGGTCAGAGAAGAAAATATTCAAGTGTTGTGGAACAAGTATGAAGATCTAAAAATGAACCCGAATGAATTTGTTGATGCATTCTTTGACAGGTTAAATGTTTTTGTAGAATACATGAGAGGTCTTGGTGAAATTATTGAAGACATAAAGATTATGAAGTAAATATTGAGGAAACTTCCACCTCAGTTCAATCCGAAAGTTTCAGTTTTGGAAGATAAAGACCTGAAAGGGCTGATATTGGATAACCTGCACAGCACCCTTGTTATGTATGAAATGAGAAATTATGATAACGATGTTGTGGAAAAGGGTAAATCCAAAGAAGTGGAATTCAAGGCCATGAAGAAGCTCACTATTGAAGATTCTCAAGAAGAATAAGAGACAGATGAGGTTATGTCTTTCCTCTACTCAAACCTTCAAAGAGGAAAAGGAAATTTTAAAGGGAAACTTCCACTTGCTTATTTTCGATGTGGAAAGGTTGGAAATATTGTGGCAAGATGCCCCAAAAAGTTCCAAGAGGATGATGATGTCGATGAAATTGAAATTCCCAAGAAGAAGTATTCAGCCTATGAGAATGGCAAGAAACAGTTCAAGAGAAATTTATTTAAGAAGAAAAACCTTCTTTCAAAAGAATGTCATGGTTCAGATGAGTCTGAGGTTGAGGAGGTTGAAGAAATAGATAACTGTAGAGATTGTGGAGAAAATTCTATGGTGGAAGTTGTCGGTAGTTCTCAGAAGAAGAATGAAACTGAAGCTGATGAAGAAGAAGAAGTTGAGGGAATAGTTGATATGAAAGCAGAGTTAGAGGCTGATCTTGAGGAGATAGATGTTTGGAGAGCCAAAATAAATAAATCCAACAAAGTTGTTCGTGACGCCAAACTCTATATGCAATAGCAGGAAGAAGAGAAGTCTGAGTTGATGTAAGAAATTAAGAAACTCAAGTCATCAACACCAGAGGACTCAGAATCAATTAGTGAGTATAAAATCAAGATTGAAGAACAGAAAAGGGATATCGATGGCTTGCATAACATAAGGAAAGATCAAATCAATCATATTGAATAACTTGAAGAAGAAGTTGTCAGTTTGTGGAAAAAGGTTAAGGATCATGAACTCTTGACTCCTGTTGGGACATCAGGAATGAAAATCACTCCAAAAACTGAGAAGCTAAAAGTTGAGAATAGTGTTTCAGCAAAAATGAAATATCAATTATGTTTATATGCTAAGGCTGATGGGGGACTTGATTGAAAACAGAAAGCTGTGAAAACTGAAGTCAAACCACAAGAACCCATTTTGAGATTGAAGGTAGATTTGGGAACAAAGAAGAATCATAATATTTAGATATCCCAGAGGGAAACTAGTGGAGTAGAAGTAACATGATGGAATGCACCTTATATCAGGTGTTATTTTTGTGGAAAGATGGTACATTCACAGTATGTGTGTTCCATAGACAAGAGATATCGAAGGGAACAAGAACAGAGGTGGCAGCCAAACAGAGAACAGATCTCTAGAACATAATTTGAAGGACACTGTTTTTGGTGTAGAGGATTTGGTCACATGGCTAGGTATTTTACTTCAACCATACCAAGTAATATGCCAAATTAGAGTCAAAATGTTGGCAAATAAAAGATTAATGAACCAATATTTGACTTGAAAATTCAAAATAGATTTGTAGCTTTTCAAGATGAAGTTGGTCCATCATTTTTTGATAAATATCAGAAGTCTCAATCCATGACAAGTGTGAAGGAAAAAATATAGACTAAGAAGAAAAGGATGAGAAGGCAGTGGTGGCAGAAATTGACCTTAAAGCATCAGATCACTCTGGTGTGTGGATCCTTGATAGTAGCTGCACATCTCACATGATAGGTAATAAGGATCTTATTACAGGTGTAAAATATGACAAAGAAGGAGTTTTCAAGTTTGGAAATGATGAAGGCCTGAAGATAATTGGCTCAGGAAAGGCCAAGTTTGGGGGCAAAGAGATGAGACGTGCTGATGTCTTAGTAGTAGAAGGTCTCAGTCACAATTTTCTCAGCATCAGTCAACTATGTGAATCAGGACATTCCATAAGGTTTACTAAGAAAATGTGTATCTTCAAAGGAAGAGATGAGATAGTTATTATACAGGGAAAAAGGACAAAGGGGAATCTCTACCTAGTAAGTGGATAAGAAGATATGTGTTTTCTGTCCAGAGAGGAAGAAAACAAGTTGTGGCGTAAATGACTTGGTCATCTATGCCAACTATCCCTGAAAGATCTGGTAAAGTGTGATGCACCAATAGACCTCCCTAAGCTATCATGTGATCGTACTCACATGTTTTATTCATTCTAAAAAGGGAATCTCATCAAAAATATGTAGAATTCAAAGGAAAAGAAGTCAATAAGAGTGCTCGAATTGGTACATGCTAATGTTTGTGGGCCTATCACACCAAGAGAAATTTATGGAAAGAGGTACTATGTTCTATTAATTGATGACTATAGCCTAATGGAATGGGTATTTGTTATTTCCCATAATTCTAATGTGTTCATCTGGTTAAAATAGTACTGGAGGGAGTGTGAAAGGGTGCTTGGAAAAAAAAATCTAAAGTTTTGTACTGATAATGGTATAGAATTTGCAAACAGTCAGGTGGAAGACTATCTCGAGAAACATGGGATAAGGCATCAAGTTTCCTTAGTGAGAACTACCCAACAGAATGGAGTGGTCGAAAGGAGAAATCGTATCATCAACAACATGGCCAGAATGATGCTCATAGAAAAATATCTACCAGAGAAATTTTGGAAAGAATCAATTTTGACATCGGTCTACATCTCTAACAGGGCTCTGTTGTGTCCAAAAGAAGGAAAGACTCCATACGAGGTGTGGTATGAAAAGAAGCCAATAGTGAAATACCTTCGAATATTTGGAATCAAGTGTTTTATCCTCAACAAAGAAAAACATAGGAAATATGAGTCACGAGGAGATGAGGGGATATTCATAGGATACTCAGGAAAAAGCAAAGCATACAAATTCTTTAACAAAAGGCTGGGAAAAGTAGTTGAGAGCAATTATGTCACTATAGTGGAGAATGAGAAGATCATTCAACATCGTAGTGAACAATTTCCTGATGAAAGTGATGAGGAGGAAAGTAACGCAGGGGGGAGAAGAAGTGAATGATATTGATTCAGAAGAAGATACTGATGATGAGAATGAGGAAGTAAAATCTGTATCTGCACAAAATCCAAGGAGTCGAGCTGAAATTGACAGGTATAATATCATTGGTGATCAGTCAGATCCAGTTCATACAAGGAGAATAAAATCCCTGCAGCAGACATCTATTTTATCTCAGGTTTAGCCTAAGTGCTTCGCTGATGTAGCTGAAGATGAAAACTGGCTTCAGGTAATGAATAAATAGCTTGATCAAATCGAGAAAAATCAGACGTGTGAGATTGTTTTGAGGCTAGAAGATAAGAATGTCATCGGGACTAAATGGGTCTATCTCAACAAGATGAATGAATATGGAATAGTGATTTGGAACAAAGCATAACTAGTGTGCAAAGGATACTCCCAGATAGAGGGAATAGATGTTGATGAGACATTTTCACCAGTTTCAAGACTAGAGACAATCAGATTATTCCTATCCATTGCAGTGCAACGGAAGTTCAAAGTCTTCTAGATGGATGTTAAATCTGCATTCTTGAATGGGATTCTAGAGGAAGAAGTATATATCAAGCATCCAGATGGTTTTCTCATTCATGAGGATGAGAACAACGTTTGCAGATTGAAGAAAGCATTGTATGGACTAAAACAATCACCAAGAGCATGGTACTCAAGACTTGATCGGTACTTAAAGAATCTTGGTTTCCAGTATGGGGGAGTTGATTACAATCTCTATTTCAATAACAATAGTAATCAAAGAATGATGGTCCTGGTTTATGTCGATGACATAATATTTGGCGGATCAGATGAATCTCAGTGCAGACAGTTTTCCGAATTCATGAACAATGAGTTCTAAATGTCAATGATTGGAGAGATAACGTTTTTCCTTGGTCTATAGGTGATACAAGTAAGGAATGTAACATTAATTTCTCAATCCAGATATGCCAAGGAGGTTTTGAGAATATTTGGAATGGAAAATTCCAAGTAGATGAAGACTTCCGTTGCTACCCAAATGAAACTTTCCAAATATGAGAATGGAAAGGTAGTTAATATCATAGAATACAGGCAAATCATTGGAAGTCTATTGTACTTAACTATGAAAATTCCTAACATTGATTTCGACACATGCCAAGTAGCGAGATATCAGAGTAATCCCAAGTAAAGCCACATGATTGTAGTGAAAAGAATGCTTTGGTATATCAAGGTCATGGTGGATTTCGGCCTGATATATAGTGACAAATCTCAGTCAGAATTATTGGTATATACCGATGTATATTGGGCCGGTTCAGTGGATGACAGGAAATAAACGTCAGGAGGTGCATTCTATCTTGGTGTATTGTGTGTTTCTTGGCTAAGCAAGAAGCAATATTTCATTTAATTGATCACCAAAAAAGCTGAGTATATTTCCGCCACTCAAGCTTGCACACATTTATTGTGGATGAAGCAACAGCTTGATGATATGGGCATTGAAGTGAAATCTCTGATCGGAATCCAATGCGATAACTCAAGTGCTATAAATCTCAACAAAAATCTCGCTCATCACTCAAGGACAAAGAACATTGAGATAAAGTATCATTTTATCAAGGAGATGGTTGAGTAGGGAATTTTGAAGTTGGAGTATGTGCCTACAGAACTACAGGTTACAGACATTCTAGCAAAGACCTTACCCAAGGAATCTTTTGAGAGGCATCAACTGGCTCTAGGAGTTCAGTCGACTCCCCACACTTGAACAAGTGTGGATATGGGACCCCCTCCCCCTCCCCCCCTCCTCAAGGTATGGTATGTTTTTCCCTAATGTACTAATATGTGTTTTTACCCTATTATAAACTGTAAAGGAGTTCCCTTTGGGTTCATTGAAAAAGGGGAAGAAAACAATGATTATTCAAGGGGGAGACAGTGTGACAGTGTGTCTATTTGATAAATCATGATTGATATGGGGAGAAGTTGACAGGTGGAGCAGCTGACAGGGGGAGCAATGAGATAGGGGGAATAAGAGTTTTAAATCTGACAATGCTAGAAGTAATTGATCAATGAATGGATATAACGACAGCTGAGGATCATGATAAAAGTAGCACAGTGATGTTGGAATGGTGTGAGAAGGTTTCCAGCTATCACCAATTGGTATCAGTGTAGTATCAACAATTGGAATCAGTTTGGAAATTGGTATCAGTTGGGTGTCAATAGTTGGTGTTAGAAATGAAGTGATTTATTGATGATCTTTTATTTACTCTTGTTTCTCATGACGAGCATTTCTCATGTGGGCTTAGAGTATATGGTGAGTGGATATTTGGTCACTATCTAACTCGCAAGAGGCGAAGGATGGATGATGATGGAAAGAGCTTTAGAGAGGTATCAAAGTGTAGAGAATCATTATGGGAAGAGTTGTCAACAAACCCAAAGGGGGAGATTTTTGGGAAAAAATCCCTCAAGGTAACATTGCATTACTTTTGGGTTGATTGTGTTTGAGTTCCAAATATGTTTTTAACAATCCATGTTGACAATGAACCATGACAAAGGAATAGACGATCTGGAGGTGATATAAAAGAACAGATACAAGGTGGCGTCATTTTCCAATGTTTTCCAAATTTTTGGGGTCCAAAATTTGGAGTTTGGTTCACATCACGAAAAGTGGATATCCATGAAGATCTCATCAAAATATGGAAAAGGCATTAATTTCGTGAAGATATCCTTGATGGATTGGATTTCACAAAAACATGAAATATGTTGACAGTGTTTCTTCGCGATCATGATGAGCTTCGCGAACATAAGTATTGAAGAGCATTGTGACGGTGAAGGGCATTGCGAGTGGAGTTTCATGGATAAGGCGCGAAGGAATTAACGGGATGCTCTGCGATTACAATGAGCTTTGAGATTGTAAAATTTTCATGGTGCTTTGTGATTTTGAGAGAATTTTGGCAGGAACTTTGGAGCTTCGTGATTTGAGCTGATGTGGCATTGACTTCACGTGGAAATTTTGAGGGTCAGTGAAATTGCCTATAAATAGACCTCGACCCCCTCGAGCGAAGTAGAGAGAGTTTTCGAAGAAAATATTTTTCTCTCAGCTCGTAAAGGTGGTTCGCAAAGGTAGTGTGCTTTGTAAAATGAAGAAGTTTCGCGGCATCTAACCTAGCTCCGTGAAAGTTGTGTGCTTCGCATTGGCTCAGTGAGGTTCGTGAAGTAATTCGCTTTGCGATGACTTGAACTCCACGATGACTTAATATTTTCAAAGGATTGAGCTTTACGATGGTCTGAGCTCCGCAAAAGTAGTGTGCTCCACAAGGAAGGAGCTCTATGAAGGTGTGTGCTTCGCAAAAAGGTAGTGACTTCATGAAGGCTTGTTTGAGCTTCGCGAAATTGGGATCCTCGCGAAGTAGGGTGTTTTGTGAAGGCATTTCCAAAGTAATTGCCCAGTGTTAAGGGGGAAAGGGGTATTCATCAGTAGATGAAATTTGGACTTCAATAGAGCATCTACATATAGTGAAGGATGCATTCATTAGTGGTAATGAAGAGACCTACAGGTCTATAAACTATGAGTGGATCTTCTAAAGAAGCAGTGATCTCACTTCAGTTGAGAGAGTAGTGAGTTCTCAAATTATGAGTGGTTGTAAATCAGGAGGGACAGTGAGTCTACTTCAAACCTATAATCAGTAGTGCGCTTATAGTGGAATCGGTACATCAGCACACCGCCGGTGTATTCTCTTTGGATGTAGCCCAGTGAGGGTGAACCAAGTAAATTTTGTTGTGTCATGTGCATGATTTAAGGTTTATTCATACTCTTCAGTAGGAATGAGAGAGAAGATGGTTTTTTCTAGCAGCAAAACAAGATCAAAAGGGGCAGTTGTTTTAATATATCATACCCTGATTCACCCCCCCCCCCCTCAGGGTATCTAGCCTAGTGGACCTAATAATAATTAATAGAGTTTTAATTAGACCTATTTTAAAGAAAACCCCTTATGAAATTTGGAATAAAATAAAACCTAAGGTTAATTACTTTAAAGTTTTTGGTTGAAAAGTTATTATTATTAACACTAATAATAATCTTGACAAGTTTACCTTCAAAAGTGATGGAGGAATTTTCATTGGTTATTCAACCTCTAGTAAATCCTATAGAGTTTTTAACAAAAGAACCAAGACTATAGAAGAGTATGTTCATGTAAATTTTTATGAGACAGATTCACATTAACCTAAATCCACTTTAAAAACATCGAGGATGATTTATCCACTTTTCACATAAATTCAAAACCTTCTGATTCTACTTTAAAACATGCATAAAAATCATATAGTTCTGAGGAACTTCCAAAACCTGAACTAGAACCAGTAGAAGACCATGAGGTGACCATCCCTTCATTTTCTAGAGCTGTTAGGACTCTTAAATACCATCCTTTAGATTCTTTAGTTAGAGACTTAGATAGAGGTACACAAACTATATCTTCTCTAAGAAACCAAGTTGAACATCAAGCATTCTTGTAACTTCTTGAACCTAAGAACATTAATGATGTAATCAATAATGAATTTTGGGTAATGTATGTGCAATAATAAATTAATCAATTTGAAAGAAATAAAGTTTTAGAACTTATTGATATACCCAAATAAACCTTAACTATAGTCAACAAATGAGTGTTTAGAAACAAGGTTGATGAATATGGCACAATAGTATAGAATAAGTCTAGACTAGTTACACAAGGGTATAGTTAAGAAGAAGGTATATATTGTGAGTAAACCTTTACACCTATAGCTAAACTTGATCCATTAGAATATTTCTTGCCTATTAAACACATCTATATTTCAAACTATATAAAATGGATGTTAAAATTTCATTCTTGAATGGGTATATATTTAAGGATGTTTTTATTGAACAACCCCTTGGATTTAAAAATCCTTATTTTCTAAATCATGTTTTCAAATTAACAAAGGATTTATATGATTTAAAACAGGCTCCTAGAGCTTGGTATGGTAGGCTTGGCTCTTTTCTTATTTCTAAAGGATTTTCAAAAGGTATAGTTAATCCTACCATTTTATAAAAATAATTTCAAAAGACGTTTTGGTTTTTTAAATATATATATATGATATTATATTTGGATCTTCTAAAAATTCTATATGTACTGACTTTTCAAAAATGATGCAAAATGGGTTTTAAATTAGTTTAATGGGTAAAATAAAATTCTTTCTTGGATTTCATAATTTTCAAAATAAATAATGAGTTATTTTAAATCAAAGTAAATATATTAAATACCTTTTAAAACATTTTTGTTTGGATATAACTAAGAGTAGTGACACTCCTATGAGTACCACCAGTAAATTGGATCTTAATGAAACTAGGAAATTAGTGTATTAAACCAGATGCATAGGTATAGTTAGAATTATTCAGTACTTAACTGCTAGCCAGCCTGCAATTACGTTTGGTGTGTGCATGTGTGCTCATTTTCAAGAAAATCTAAAAGATCCACACTTACTTTTTGTAAAATAAATTTTTAAATACCTCAAGTACACAACTAAATTTGGATTTTTCTACCCTAGAGGAATAATATTTAACCTAGATAGTTATTCAGATACTAATTTTGGTGGTTACAAGTTAGATAGAAAAATCACCTCTAGAACATGTCACCTTTTGGGAAAGCCTCTAGTTTTTAATTGTATTAAGAAACAAAATTTCATTTCATTGTCTACTACTGAAGCTAAATACATAGTTATAGATAGTTTTTGTGCTCAAATTTTGTTGATGAAGCACACTTTTCTAGACTATGGATATCAATTCCGACATGTTCCTATAAATTGTGACAACACAAGTGCTATAAAAATTTCTAAGAACCATGTATATCACTCTAGAAAAAAACACATTGATGTAAGATATCACTTTTTGAGATTCCATTTTCAAAAGGGTGACATAACTCTTGAATACATTATAACTAAACATCATCTTGCTGATATTTTCACTAAAAAATTAAATTATGAGAGAATTAACTACATAAAACATGAATTAGGAATGATTAATTTTGGTTAAACATAATTTTCTGGGACCCACCATTGGAGTTTTACCCACCGTTGGTGTTTCCCACCGTTGTAGTTTTACCTGTAATTTGTGTTTACCCACTGTTTGAGTTTTACCCACCATTGGCGTTTACCCACCATTGGATTTTTACCCACCATTAGAGTTTTACCCACAGTTGGTGTTTACCCATCATAGGAATTTTACCCACCGTTATATTTTTACCCATAGTTGGTGTTTACTCACTGTTGGAGTTTTATCCACCTTTGGTGTTTACCCACCATTGGAGTTTTACCCACCATTGTATTTTTACCCACCATTGGAGTTTTACCAACTATTGGAGTTTTACCCACCATTGGTGTTTACCCACCATTATAGTTTTACCCACCCTTGGATTTTTACCCACTATTAGATTTTTACCCTCTGTTGATGTTTTTCCCATTGTTGGAGTTACCCGCCATTGGTATTTTGAGCCATTGTTTCTAATTCTTATTTATAGGTTATTTATTTATTTAATTTATTTTTTATTTAAATGGTATTTTTTCTATTTACAAATCCCTAAATTCCTAAATGATATAAATTATACACTTTTCTAAATTTTGACACACACTCTCCTTGATGCCTTACATTTGAACCTCATTATAACCTTTCTCTTCCAACTTTTCACCTTCCCTCAACCTCATCCAAACCTTACAAGTCATTCATTATAGTTATAGTGAAGAGAGTCACAATTTCTTATTTGGATGAGTTACATCCTTCAAAAAAGAAGAAAGGAGAGTGGAGCCATCCAGTAGTTGAGCCAGTGCACCCGCATCTCATGAATCAGATAATTGTACCTGAAAATGAAGTTCATGATGAGTGGTTATTGTCAAGAAATTCTTTAGTGATAAAATTAATTCAAGACTAGGGATGGGTAGAGTGGTTATCTAATAACTAGAGGCCCTTCTATCTGAGGTTAGTGAACCAGTTCTATTAGTATGTAGAGTTTATCTTTGAGGAAGAAGAAGAGCGGGTAAGAAGAATAATAAACATATGCAAAGTTATTTTCTCCTCAAGATAATGGGATAAATGTTTGAAAGTTCCTCATGTAGGTATCTTAAATGTATATCAAGAATCTATTCCATGTGATAGTGATACCTTTGTGTATGAAGATTCTTTGGAAGAACTCAATGGAGATGGAATTGTAAGAAGGCTACTTGAAAATGAGCTTGATGGTGAATTTCAATTTCTTTTCAAGTTTATTCAGCATATGTTATGTCTGAGAAAAGGTGATTTCACCAAAATTAGGTATCAAGATGTTTATCACTTATGTATTATGAGGATAAGAGAAAAGATTAATTTGTACAGATACCTAATTACTCATATGATGGAGATGTGTAAGAAATTTTCTAGATCAAACTCTCTTATCTACCTTAAGTTCATTTTAGTCATGATGGAGTTCAAGGGATTAGTTGATAGGGAATAAGAAACTGTGGTAAAATGTGTAGTATTTTACATTACAAGGGTCATTTTTAAAATAATGAAGATAAGTTTGAACCTCTTGAAAAAGAAATGGGTCGATGGTGCTGATATACTTTATAAAGATTTAAATCCTATTGATCACCCAACAAGTCTAAAGAATCTTGTAGATCCTGGATTAGAGCTAAACGAGGTGGTTGAGTACTTAAATGGGGAAGAGGAGGAGGAATAGTTTTTAGTTGATGTGGGTAGTGACTCGAAATTTCCTAAGAGTTCTCCTATTATTTATTTTAGTGATCTTATCCCGCTTATATATCTTCCTATCTGAGAGAATATTTTAAAAGAAGTAAGTGAATAGAAAGAAACTGAAGTTTCTAGAGAGGAATAATATAAGAGCACTTCTAAATCTTCTAAAGAAAATGAAAATTAAAATGAAATTTATGAATAATAGTATGAAGAAGATAATGAACAAGAAAATGAAGGGGACAAAGATGAGGTATATGGTGATGATGAAGGTGATGGTAATTCTAGTCATGATGGTCCTGGTGGCCACATAGGTACTGGATATGTTGAGATACCCTGAGTACTTGTTTTTTCTCCAAGAATATTAGTTACTTATAGGTTTGAGGAGAGACCGAGATTAGTTCAAGATGTTTATAGAACTTCTAGAGATGATATGGAATCATATATTGAGGGGGAGGGATCCCCAAGTCTGGTTAGTCACCCTATTGATCTAGTTAATGGAGACTATGTTGAGCCTACAGTTAATGATAAGATAGCTAATGTGTAGAATGTTTCTCAGAAGATAGTTGATGATCAGTTAGTTGATGAGAAGATGGATAATTCTCTAGTGGTTTTTGAACCTATAATAGTTGAGCCTGCATATAATGTCTTAGAAATTATATGTAAAAAAAAATTTATTGAATTATTCTGAGACCACACGCTCTAATGGAACTTGATTCTGAGGCTCGGTGAGACCATAATGGAATTTTGAACTTTTTTTAAGGTACGTTCAGTAAGTGTGTGAGTGGGTTTTCCAAACTTTTGAACTGGTTCTCAGATCAAAAATTTGAGGGCACCGTTGAACTCGAAACATCAGTATTTGCTTAGAAATGACTTAAATTCGGCCGGCAAGGGCTGAGCGGAAAAGTTATTTCTCAGACTTTTTTAGAAAAATAATAAAAGAATTTAAAAGAATTATTTCATTTCATTTCTCATCGTTGGATGGTGTACGGAGATTCTGCGGTGTAGTGACCAAGTGGAAACATGGCGCATTAATGATGCTCATTAATGGCTTGTATCACACATTGTAATGATGCAATAAAGTAAGTGTAACAGAAACAATGTTTCATAAATGAAACAGCATAATGACGCAATGTTGCAGTGTAGAAGAAACGCCGCGATGTGATTCTTTTTATTAAACCAACACGTGGGAGAATGGGGAATTAAACTACGGTAATTCTTTGACAAACTTCCAGCAGTTTTCCTTTCCAATGAAAAACGACGAACACTAGCGAGACTTCATCATCTTCGATGTGACTTGAAGAATGGAGCCGGAAGTGATGTCGACATCTTGAAACCATGAGGATGAAATCTTTGGAATTGAACATCAACGAGGTAGTGGTTTATGAATTTTAAGTTTTTCCTCGTTCTTAGAAATTAATGACGAACGTGGACCAACCGACTAACGGGTTGATCTGCGAATCGCTCGTTCTTGCGGGTGGATATTTGTGCGGGGTTTTGAATTGGGGTTTTACTTTAGCTGTATGGTAAATACTTTTCCCATGCTTAAACTCTAATGTGGAAGGCGTGGGATGACATGAACAAGGCCTAGACCCTCTTCTATGGTGGTTTATTGTCCATTCTTTGTGGATGATTTATTGATATGGTAGAAAAGCGAGTTTGAGTTCATTGTAGTGAAGGTGACAGCCTAAGATTTCCATAGACGTAAGCGGTTTGAGAAATGGACTACCGGACCGAATATGGTGGACCGTCGAAGGTACCACCGGCACACTGGCATTGGTGGCGGTCGTGACCAAAGGGTGGCGGCGTGATCGTTGGTGCACCACAGCGGCAAGAATCCATGGTCGGACGGCCGCAGTGGCGAGAAGGTGTGGTGCTAGTCGACACCGCGTGGAGGGACAACCCACATCCGGGTAATCGGGTGGCTGGAGATCTAGGGTCCGTCGATCGCGGTTGGAGGAGGCCTTGCATCCACTGGGCCAGTGGGGGAGTTAGACACGGCACAGTTGCCACATCCCAGCTGGACAACAACCCACCGGCCGCACCGTGCAGCTGGTCTTCGGCGGGCGGGTCGCGCCCTAGCCAGCGGTCCGGGTCGAACCCGCGCCGATGGGCCAGGATGAACCTATACTCGGCGGGCCAAACTCACGCTGACGGGCCAGTCCAGACGAGACCAGGTTGTCGGGTGACCCAGTGGTCTGGACCCTCGGCCAAACCGATACATGTCCAGCAAGGCCCATTGGGCCTAGCCCACTGGTTAGGTCAGACCAGACCAACCCCAAACCAAAACGGGTCATTTTGAGTTTGTCTAATTGAACCAGGGGTATCTAGAACCCCCGGGCCCGGTTGGTCTAGTCGGTCCGACTGGGTCAGACCGGGCCCCGACACAATTGGCCCCCTGTTTACTAAAACGTCTGTATCTTGCAAACCGCGTGTCCGATTGATGAATCATCAGTGGATTTGGGACCCTTGTGATAGGGTGGTCCTTATGATATACTCCTCTTGAGTTTTGGAAGAATTTGGAGTACGGCCGGGTTGGATCGGACTCGAATTCAATCAGCCCCTTTTTACTAAAAATCCCATAACTTACAAACCGGGCATTCAATCGATGGGTTGTATGTTGCATTGGGATCCTTATGAAAATAAGGCCCTTTGAGGTTACTCTATGTGAGACTTTGTGGTGGTTGAGGTATATCTGATGGATTGAGGAGAGGATCCTCCGGAAATCAGGCGTGCTAAGTGTGGGAATCCAGTGGCTGGCTGTGATGTGAAGAAAGAATAGTGATCCTGCGTGGGTCAGCACATAGAAATACTTTGTGGGTCAGCACCTAGTGATCTTATGTGGTTCATCACCTAGCAATTCTCTATGGGTCAGTACCTAGAGACCCTGTGCGGGTCATTAGTAGAGCCTCTCGACAAAATAAGATGATCTAGATTTATGATTAATCATTTTTATTTATATACTTAAGTTATACCTAGTGTGAGATGCGTCTTTTACTTTGTGATATGTGGTTGAGGTCTTTCTTGGTGGTATGACCTCTGTGGTATCTTCTTTGTGGTGTTTTCCTTCATGGATTACTGAGAGACCTTTGGGGGTCTTGGGGTCCCTATTGATTATTGTTATACTCACCCATGCACGGGCTTCGCCCGCACGTGTTGTGTATGGTGAAGACGATCGAGTAGTTTCACTACTCTACGATCATGTGGGGTTTTCCGTGGATGTCCATCAGGGTTTCCTTTTTGTACTTTACTATTTCCAGTTCCTTGTTGGGTTTGTATTCTGGCCCACTTACTTTCACGTGTACTTTCACTTAGCTTTGTTTTAGTGGTATACTTGTTTCCCCCTTTGTGTGTGTTGGGATGTGGTTGTGTGTGTGTGTGTGTACAGGATTAAAGGAAATGCATTCCCTTCTGGGATATGCCTTTCCGATGCTATTCACCATCCCCTAGCCTATGGAAGGTGGGCTTGGGGTAGTCACAGACAGGCCCCGAGGGATGGGTCATGACACTGTAGTTTTTGGGACTTATGTTATGTCTTCAGCCAGGTTGGATGTCACATCCTTTATTGAATGGTAGAAGTATCCTAGCTATGTCATAATTGGTCTATACTATAATGACATTTATGATGATAGATTTTATATCCCAATAGAGATATATCCTAAGGGATAATTGGTCAAAAATATAGATGTTGTTGGAGTGCTATTGAGTTTTACTTCAAATGCGCCTTTCAGTTCTAAGCCTGTAGTGGTTACTATGCCACCTATCACTGCTTCTATATCCTTTCATGCACTTTTCGTTGCATCTGTACCTATTGATTTGGTTATCGAAGTGGACTTAGAGTCTTTCATAGAGAGGCTTATCACTAATTTTGGAATGTTGTTGAGAAATAAAGCTCCACGTTTCACTAAAATTGGTGAGAAATATGCAAGATATTTATTTGAGCTTGTAATACATCACATCCAACCCAAGATAATACATCACATTCAAGAAATGTAAATAAAAAATATAAGACTTTCTAGTGTGTTGGAATCTATGAGATCGGTGATGGAGGGGATTTATAGTACCTTTTTTCTAGTATAGATTCTTTTCTAGAGTGGTTGGAGATTATTCATTCATAACCTTATACTTACAGTGATCCACCTCCTTCCCTTGATTTTGATTTGATCATATTAGTGGTTAGGGAGGAGATTTGAGCTGTTTTAGGGGATGTTCCTAACATCCCTCAGGAAATTTTGAGGTAGATTAGGTATAATAGTGACCATGTTTATAAGATGGTCATGGAATGTATGAATGATCTTATAAATGGCAGATAAACAATTAAAAATTCTAGAAAGTATTATATTTCGAGGATTTATACTAAGCATGAGTTGAACACTCATTTCAATTTCCTTATTGAGAAACTCAGGATGCCTCCAGTTACTCAAGCCTTCAAAGAACAAGTTAATCATTGAATGTGATGACCCTAGTGCTCAAGTTCTTCATGTTTATGGAACCGTAGTAGTTGCTCAGGATGCCATTATAGTCATTGCTCATCTCACTTCTCTAGCCTTTGATTCATAGTTTTTCAGACTAGGTGTAACATGAGATCCAGATTCACCCTTACCTAGTTGTTTCTAACCTTTTATTTTGACTCCTAGAGAAGTTATCCAGCATATCAGGCCTATTATTATTAGAGAAACTCCTTATCTACTTGGCGTCCCTATAGCTTACCATATTGTTGCTTCATCTTCTACCATTGTGTCTTCTGCTTATGATGATGATAAGTTCAAGGCACCTATTGTTCCTTCTACCCAGCCTAGACAGCATTGATATTTGACTTTCAATCTTTGATGGGGATTTTTGTATGACCTTTTTATTTTATCTCTTTTTGGTTGTACTTCAATTCCTTTTTCAATAAAAACTCACTTATTATTAATATTTTTCTTTTTATTATCACTTTTGGATAATCCCAAAAGGGTGAGGATGAATCTATGGAATTTATTGGCATTTATTTACTATTTTTATAGTAATGTTATCTTTTGATACCATCCTTAATATTGTTTTAAAGGGGAGAATGAATATGGAATTTATTTTCTACTTTTACAGTATTATTATCTTATGATACCATCATTCATGTTTTTTATTGATACCATACCTTTGATACTATGTGTATTTATTTTATCTCTTTGATACCATGTTTATTAAGTACCTGTGATATTGTTTTATACTTAATATCCTTGATACCATATGTACTTCAATTTCTTCCTTTGATGTCATCTTCATTAATTATGGGTATTTACTTTTATGGTTATGTTATTTTCTCATACCATATTTTTGATTTAACATATTTTACACCATTTTAATTATATTATCTTCTCTTTTAAAAGACTATAGCTTTTTAACATGTTAAGATGATCTATTTTAAATCAAAGATTAGTCTTTACATGATTATAAAATGTCATGATATTTCATTATCAAAAAGGATGAGATTTTCGTTACCATTGTTTTAATGATCATGAAATCATGTTAGTTATGGTATTAATGATTTTTATGTTTTATGATAGGTTTTTATACTATAAATAATTTTGGTGATATTTTGGCTAAGTATAGAATTGACTCACCATTGAAGTTGAGTCACTGCCAGGAAAGACCCACTGTCAGAATAGATATTTGGAAAAGTGTTATAAAGACCCACCATCTGAGATGAGTCACCATCAAGATGAAAATTTGGATAAGTATGGAAAATACCTACCACTAGAAAAGAGTCACCATTGAGGATGACATATCATCAGACTTTACCTACTATCAAGAAATTTAGCGAAGTACTGAAATGAGACACTGTTGAGAATGACCTATTGCCCGTCAACCTGACTCACCACCATCATAAGTCACCACCAGGATGACTCACCACCAGAGTTGTCTTACTGCCAGAGTTGTCTCACCACTAGAAGATTCACCATCACTATTTCTGGGAATTTTAATTTAAAATGTTTCTAATGTTTATATTATAGAATTTAATACTGAGGATTATTTTAATGATTGTTCTTAAACTATTGCAGTGAACATTAAAGGTTGTGTCAGAGCTTAGTATGTGGAAGCGGGATACCTAGATGATTGTTCCTTGAAGGATATCTCCTTTTTGTTGAACTATATATCAAAATAAGTAAACCTCATGCACGATATAATGTAATGAATGCATGCATACTAATTGAGTACAAACAGATGATCAAGTGTGTCGTTTAGTGAAGAGTTTTGTATGGTGCATCTTGCCTATGATCGGTTGTGAAAGAGTGAAGCATAAAGAAAATCCATATCCTTTCATACAGATAGAACAAGAGAGCATATGAGGCTCTATTTTACTACGATTTTGAGAAATACAAAGCGAGATCCTATCCAAGCTACATCCAAAGAGACTCAAGTTTCAGAGCACATCAGATTGAGTAACACTACATTATCTACTTATTTATACTTTCTCTTTTATCTTATTGCCTTTACATTTTGAGAAGTGTGTGGTTTACCCTGTTTATTAAACACACATTGACTCATATGTTATAACTGGAAGATACTTGATATCTTCTTAACTCTCTTTACTTTTGTTTACCCACAGTGTTGTGTAAGAGGTCCTTGTGTGGCCTGTGTTTTTTTATTCCCACAGGTTTTTTGGAAGAGGTCCGTGCGTAGCCTGGATAGTTGGTTAGTTGTTGTGTATACCTAATCTAGGTTGTGGATTAAGATTATTTTATATAATTTTCTTAGCAGCGGGTGATTTCTAAGTAGAGGGGATTAGGTCTCGACTTGAGACTGAACCTATTATTTTAATTCCTCCATGTGTTTTATTTTGTTTATTTTCTATGCTTTAAATATATTTTTTAAAACTATAAACAAAAAACTACTTTGATAGTTAATATTAATTAGTGTTTATATACAACTTTGATTGAGTAAATTGATTTTAAAAGTTAATTTAATTTTCATATATTGTTTTAACTGATACTTGATCACTCTGAGAAATATTTTAAAATATCAAAACTTATATCAATTTATTATTTTGATTAACTAGGTTATTTTATTTATTTGGTGGATTTTATTTAAACTTTTTTTAACAAAAATTTTTATTGGGTACTCAATTCACCCCCCATCTTGAGATACTCACTCCAACCAAAATAGCTCAATATTCATCCTCGATGTAACAATTTCATCTTTAACATTAATTCCATCTCTATTTAGGATTCATCAAAACTCAAAAAAATATTTATTTCAATATGTAATATTTTTTAAAAAAATGGGTTTGAAACCTCATTTTATTACGAAAGTAAAGACTTCTTTCTATCTAGGTGGAGGGGGGCCCATTACATAGTGGGTAGGTCTAAGGCCAAGTGGCCTAAGAACATGGTCTAATGGCTCAATGCATCATCATGTCTACATCATCCTACCTAATTCATGTCTACTTCACCGCCAACTTGCATCTTGTCTACATCATCGCATGTCTTCATCATGTCATCAACATAGATCCCCCAAGAGGCTTGACATGATTCGAATCCTATTATTTTGGATGCAGGATTATGTGGTTTACCACTCAGGCACCACCCCAACTGCTCAATATGTAATCTTTTCTTTCTAGGAAATTTATAAAGTACCTTGAGGATCCTTTAATTTTTTTACTTTCACTTTTTAATTGGATGAGATTATAAATTTTATAAATTTTATATATGTCATAAGAGGAGTTGAGAGTATTATTTGATAATCGATTTTTCTTCTTCTCGCAGTCACTTCATCCCCTAGCACTTATTTCAACTTACTCTTTTGTTTCACTATTGATGTCAATACATCAACAATTTTATCACACTTATATTTTTAGTATTAATTCGATAAATTTCTCTAGTTTTTTATATTTTCAAGTTTTTAATATTTCAATCTCTTATTTTAATTCATTAATCTCCTCCTTTTTTTATTTCATTTATGCCTTATATTATTTAACATTGCAATTTGACTTCTTCCCATGAATTATTTGTATATAAATCTCTTCCAAGGCTACTTTTAGTACATACCTAAAGTCTACTTAATAATGATCTGAAACTTTCTATTGTGTATGCTCACTTTTTATAATATTATTACAATAAGGCATTTTTAATTGAACATGAGGTTAGTAGTTTGTGTTACAAAATTTCTATCATAGATGTTCACTGCAATACAAATATTTTAAGGATAAGGGTGCTTTTTCATGGTAATGGAAGCAAATGGATATAATTGTTTGATTTTAATCTATGAGAGCAGGAAAGATACCTAGAACTTGGAGTGGATTATCATTTGTGCACTGTAAAAACTTTGCCCACTTATCATTTTAAATCACCACCTTACATGATAATAGGACAGAGTTTTTGGTGTGCACAGATGGTCCTTTCATCAATAAAGGCTTCTATATCTCATCTACAACCTCATTCAACTAGGTGCTTCATGCAATCAGGGTAATAAATTTGCAAAAGAAGATCTCACGTATTATTAATTCAAAGATATCTCATATGATTAAATTGAGAGACAAGATCCAGAGTGAGCGAATGAAATCAAAAGAAAATGGTGAGGGGGAGCGGCGGCAGAGATCGAGCTGAATCTGTTAAACACCTGTAAAGGAGAGAATATGTGATGTCGATTAAAGAGGAGTAAAAATAATCAAAGACCTTAGGTTATGAGAGGGTCAATTCATTCGAGAAGTTCAAGGGGGATCGACTGTAGAGATTGACTTCTGCGAGAGCTTGAACGCCGCAAAAGAAGTGAGTTCTGTTAGGGTTAATTTATAAGATCGGGAAGGGTTTTATCAGTACTTTCAAAAAAATACTGATAAAGATGAGTCTTATCTACACTAAAACAATAAGAATTGATAAAACATATGTTTATCAACGTTTTTTTAGCACTGATGAAGATAGGTCTTTATGAGTGCTGGAAAAGTTCTGATAAAATCTTTCTTTTTCAGTGTTTTTTTATTACTGATAAAGACCTATCTTTATCAGTGCCATAAACACTGATAAAGACCTGTATAATTTTTTTAATAATATAATTAATATAATAAGAAAATTTAAATGTATATAATTATAAATGAATATAAATGTATAAAATTATAGATAAATATTTATATAACTGTAAATATATTTAAAGAATTGTAAATATGTGTTATAAATATAATTATAAATATGTTAAAAGAATTGTAAATATGTATTTATAAATATAATTATAATTATATATTTATAATTATATTTATAAATACATATATTTGATAATATATTTATAAATATATGTATATAATTATAAATGTATTTGTATAATTATGTATATTTATATGAGTATATATATATATAATTACTTAAAAATATTTATATAATTATATATATTTATTAATATATAAATATATATAATTATAAATATAATAAATAGATTTATTATAATTTTATAATTACTTAAATATATAATTAGTTATTTATAATTATATAAATATTTTTTAAAGTATATATATTTGTTTATAATTATAAATATATAATTTTATAAATATAGTAAATATTCATTTATAAATATATTTATTTATAAATATAAATATATTTATTTATAAATACTTATTTACAAATATATTTTTATAAATATACTTTTATAATATATATATTTTTATAATATATTGATAAATAAATGTCGGTAAATATCTTTCGGGTTCAGGAACCCGATTATCAGGTTCGGAGAGGGTTTGGGTTTTAAAAATATTACCCAAACCCGTCCAGATTAATACTCATTCACTAGTGTTAAGAACATGTTAAGAGTATTAAAACTTTCGAAAAATTAAATAAATTGTTTGTAGACACGTACAGAAATAAAGGAAATATTAGAAAATGCATTTAAATAAATTAATTATATAAATTTCAATGTTTTTAAAAATATCACAGCTTAATAAATATAATTAAATAAATATTAATTATATAAATTAAAAACATATTAAGAATGTTAAAAGTTAGTGAATAATTATGTATAAATAAATATTAAAAAATGAATAAATCCCAAAAATATTAAAAATAATAATAAATATTAAAAATGAATAAATAATATTAAATGAAAGAATTTTAAAATTGAACAAATGACAAAAATATTTAAAAAAGTGAATTCGGGACATTAACTACATGAATTATGAACACATAAAAATGAGGAAAAATAAATAAATAGATATTAATAATTATATAAATAACAAAATTATTAAAAATGAATTTTATTGAATACAAAAATATTAGAATTAAAATGCATTTATAGGAATCAATTATATAAATGTAACGCCCCGACCCCAGCTACCCAGAGTCGGTGCATTAATTACATAACATTGGCATGATCACAAGAAAGATCAAATCCCGAAAGACCGATTGGTTTAGTAGCCTTGGAAACACTAGATATATTCATAAGTTTTACATTACATTTCAAAGTGAAAAACTAATACAACAACATAATGTTTCCACAATCCACACTATTAACCCCTCATAATATCCCTGCAAGTCATTCATAAATTACTTCTTCACTACCTGGGAAAAATAAAACATAGAAAAGGGGTGAGCTCAAATGCCCAGTAAGGATAACAATATAGCGGAACATTCAAAATAAGCATAAACATTTAAGGCAATGAATTACTAAAACAAAAGCCTTTTAAAATTGAACTTCAACATAGTATGGCAAAAGTAAAATGAAATAATGCCATTTACTTGTTCACATGGATATTCTACTAATCGAATAATCACATGCAATATCAAAAACCACTTTCATAATGTTGGAATGCATAATGCCAGACTATCATAACCACATAGCCAAGGCCTCGTGCCAAGACTAAAAATAAGATTTTGTCAAGGCCTTGTGCCAAGACACTAGTTTGTCTCATGAGACCTACCGATGCATTTTTTTTAGAAGATACTTATGTTTAAAATTCATAAAATATACTCCAGTGTTTTTCTGAAAACAATATGCAAGCTTCTGAAAACAAAATAACTAATTATGAGACTGCTCGACTAATTATAGGCCATGATGGGTCCACTCCCAATCCCTTCCTATCTACCACACTCGAGAGTCAGGTTTTCTGAAAACATTTTTAAGCTTGCGTTAAATACGTATACATTTGCACTGGATTTTCATATATTTGAGAGAAATATCTCTTTTTTAAAATCATATAATAATCACATAATTATAAAAGAAAACCTTTATTTTGAAAATATCCTTATAAGCATGTAAGGGATGCTTTGAAGATTTTATAATGGTGTAAAATAGCCGCATACACCGTATAAGTTAAAAAAAAATACATTCTTACCTTAATTCTGACGAAAAGGTTAAAAAAGACCTTGTTTGGAAAACGATGGAATGATTCCTTTATAAGATTCTTATAAAAAGTCAAACAAGGGTATAAATGACTTTAACCCATATTCTTGTAAATAATAAAAATGTTTTGGAATACATTTTGAAGAAACATGGATGTGGATGATAACGAGATCCCAGTAGATTATTACGTATAAACAAACTCGGATAATGAAGAGATTGTGAAATAACCCTTACCAATTTGGTAACTTATGAAACATACAACCCATGAAAGAGGTATCATACAATGAATATGTAAATACACATAAATTAAAGTGTATTACACAAAGAATATAATTATGGTCAGTACATACACCACACAAAAGGTAATGGTGGCAATATGGCATAAATCTCACGGGAATAAGGAGTGAGATGAAAACCCATTACCACGTTAATCAACTGAGTCGTATGGCCAAAAGTTAATAACCACCAAATGATTTAAAGAATAAAATGAATATAAAGAGAATCATGATAATATATATCATATGGCAGTACACAATACACCACTTTCAATAATTTAGTGGCGAACAATGGAAATCTCACGGAATTGAATGTGAGATAAGAAAATCCCTTACCTTGTACTTTTCCTTGGTTGGGGTAGGTTAACCTCCTGTATAATGGTGAAATAATTGTTATTAAATTATACAATAATCATATGATATCATATATGATCTTTTAACATTGATTTATTAATAATATCTTAGAATTATCATCGTTTCGGGTGTTAACTTACTCATTTTCTTTTATGTGTTTTGTTACATAAGCCATGTTTGTTGTATCTTATTCATATCCAGAATGATATCAAGTCCTTAAACATCATTTTTTAAATCATAAAATGATAATTATACTTGAATGGATACGATGGAGAATGAATCTCATCGCGTTCGTGGAGACGGTAGTCCGTACGTACGCACGAGCGACAATATCATTCTTTTGATATTAAAATAATATATAAATGAATGGTATATCATATATACAGAATCATTAACATGTTATATTTATTATTTACATGAGTTACACATCATTATTATACCCATCCAAATAATATTATATTGAATAACAATTACACCACGACGTGGAGACGGTAAGCCGTACGTACGCACGTATGGTGACATGTTATTCAAAGGGTGGATAGAATACTGAATATGGTTGTACCATACTTATAATAACATCACAGTATATGTGAGATACTGGAGTTATTATTTTAGAATGGTAAGAACAAAGGAAGAAGAAGTGGAAGAAGAAATGAACTTAGAAAAGGGTGGTGAAATCATTACCTCTTCTTCGGGTTCTTCCTTTTGATTTGATCAAAAGGGCTCCTTAGGTTGGATTTCTGATCAAACTAAGGCCTCTAGGTTGTAGTGAGGGATGTTGGGAGAGTATTTGGGCAGAGTTTGGCCGAACCAAAATGCTTTGAAGGTGTGAAGAAAAGAGAAGGAGGAGTGCCCTTTTATAAGAGGGGTGAGGGGCACCTTTGGAAAAGCTAGAAATATTAATTTATAATAAATTCATATTCGGTTTCTAATGGCTCCAAAGTTGATTATTCAAAGGTTAAGGTGGGGATATGTCGAAAAACACTCAACCAATAGAATTTAGACAGGTTTGGGTACTTATATTAACCTTATCTTTAAGTATTAACTCTAAGTTAATTAGTTTCACTTTTACAATGTCTCTTTGTATTTTTATATAATATGGTTAATAAACTTACTATATACATCCAAGCGACCCCCAAGTGGTCCATTAATGATTAACCTATCAGAATATAAGTCTCTTGGCCGAACCTTAGATTTTTAGGAATTTAATATCAATTAATAATATAATATTTGTTTTAAGAACTCTTTTATGTCAATTTTGACACTATTCAATAGTTGATTTTTGTGAAACTCATAACAGATTGATTACTTCGAACAAAGTCCATTAAATCAATCCTAATATATCATATTAGCCTAGAAAATTAGTTTAATTCATTAAAAGTTTCATATTATATTTATTTGGGTATTTATAATATCAATTATTTTAATTTTTCACTATTATATTAATTACTGCATCATCATTGTGTCATAAATAAAATAACTTATTTAATGTCTAAAAATTATAAATAAAATATCATTATGTAGGAAATCTTTTTATCTTTCTAATGAATATTTATAATCGAAAATCCAACATGTATAACCCTATGTAAAAATTGTTGTTCTAAAAGATATATGCTTGTGTCATTTTTGTATTCATTTTGACTTAATTAAAATAAAGTGTCATTATCACTTACAAGTGGATCCATGGGGTCCCAAAATAGACCCAAAGATGCCCATGGTCGACCATGTATCAACCAATAGGGTTAAGACACGTTTTAGGGTAATTTAGTATTATTATAATATTATTTTTTTTAACCCTTATTTACCGGATTTACCCTTTAACCATGGTAAATAAAATATTTACCGCAGTAATTATTCAAAATGTGTAAAAATAAAAGTTACCTATTTACACAATTTGAACATCCTGATTCCAAATATGGAATCCATTTTTCTAAATTCAAAACACAGAAGTGGCAGAAATTAATTTAAAATTAATTCCCGCTGTCAAAACAAAAAGCGTGTTTTTAAGAGATAATAACTACCAAAAGATTGACACTTGTTTATGTTCGGTTTAATTGTAAAATTATGTACAATGACCAACATTATATTAAATGGTAAAAATATATTCTAAATATACTTTAAAACCACTCAAATTCATAATTTATCACTATTACTTATTTAGATTAAAAAAGTTGTTTTTAATTAAAATCTAGTAATTTTCACTATTCATCAAAATATGAAAGTTATCCGAAAAGTACCAAAATTTCACCTTAGGCTAAATTCGATATTCCGAGTCCAAAAATGAAGTCCATTTTCAAATATAAAATATATATAATTTCAAAAATTAGGTATTACTATTCACAACGGCTAGTTTAATTAGTTGTGGTGTGTGTTAGAACTCGAGGTTGCGTACAACACACGCTATCGCATTATTCAAAGGGAAACGTACCGTAGAAGCTTGGGGTGTTACATTCTCCCCTCCTTCAAATAATTGTGTCCTCGCAATTTCTAGGGTATTACTGCATAAAAAGACTCGGGTGGTTCTTCATCATAAGTTCCTCGGGTTCCCACGTTGCCTCTTCCATCTTATGATTCCTCCACAAAACTTTTACCAGACGCGTCGTCCGGTTTCTCAGCACTTGTTCTCTCGTATCAAGAATCTTGATGGGCTCTTCGCAATAAGACAGATCGGGTTCCAGTTCTAAATCTTCATAGGTGAGTACATGCGTTGGGTCAGGCATGTATTTTCTCAACAGAGATACGTGGAACACATCGTGAACTTTGGAGAGACTTGGCGGCATTGCCAATCGGTAAGCTACAGCCCCAATTCATTCTAGAATTTCGAAAGGTCCGATGTACCTGGGACTCAATTTACCTTTCTTACCAAAACGTATGACTCCCTTCCACGGAGATACCTTCAGGAAAACATGATCACCGACTTGAAATTCCAAATCCTTCCTTCGATTATCGGCATAGCTCTTATGCCTACTTTGAGCTGCTTTGATGTGATTTTGGATTACTTTTACCTTTTCCACCGTTTCCTCCACCAGTTCTGGGCCTACAAGTTTTCTTTCACCAACGTCATCCCAACAGGTTGGTGTACGACATCTCTTTCCGTATAACGCTTCATATGGTGCCATCTGAATACTCGAATGGAAGCTATTGTTATAGGAAAATTCTACCAGAGGTAAATATTGATCCCACATACCCTGAAAATCAAGTGAGCAAGATCTCAACATGTCTTCTATGGTTTGAATAGTCCGTTCTGATTGTCCGTCTGTCTGAGGGTGGTAAGCAGTGCTCAAATGAAGTTCAGTATCCAGGGATTTCTGAAGACTTTTCCAGAATCTTGAAGTAAAACGGGGATCACGATCAGAAACAATCGATAGGGGTACACCATGAAGTCTCACAACTTCATTAATGTATAGTCTTGCTAGACGTTCCAGGGGTAGATCTTCTCTTATAGCAAGAAAATGTGCTGACTTGGTAAGACGATCAACAATAACCCATATTGCATCGTTCCTTCTAGGAGTCTTTGGTAGCCCCATGACAAAGTCCATTGTAATATTGTCCCATTTCCACTCCGGTATGGGAAGAGGTTGCATGACTCCTCCAGGCTGTTGCCTTCCAGCTTTCACTTGTTGACAAACCATACATCTTGACACAAAATCAGCAATCTCCCTCTTCATGTTGTCCCACCAAAAATGTTCCTTCAAATCTCTATACATTTTGGTGCTCCCAGGGTGTATAGAGAAATTGGAACTATGAGCATCATCCAGCAATTCCCTTTTTAGATCAGGTATATTGGGAACACAAAGTCTCTTCCCGAATTTCAAAATTCCACCTTCATACGCAAAGTCTCTCAATCTCCCATCATTCACAACTTTAATCTTCTTTTGGAATTCTTCATCATCAGTCTGAGAACTCTTAATCCTTTCTAGTAAAGATGGTTTGGCAACCATTTGAAAAAGCATTGATGTTTCACCTTCCCTGGTTATTCCCATGTCCATCTTCACTAGATCCATGAAAATTGGATCCCTTTCAATTCTCATATTGTTCAAAACTCCATGGTCTTTTCTACTCAAAGCATCTGCCACCTTGTTTGCCTTCCCTAGGTGGTAGTGTATCATACAATCATAATCCTTGAGTAATTCAAGCCATCTCCTTTGCCTCATGTTGAGTTCTTTTTGTGAGAAAATATACTTCAAACTCTTGTGATCAGTATAAATCTCACATTTTTCACCATAGAGGTAGTGCCTCCATATCTTCAAAGCAAAGATCACTGCTGCTAACTCGAGATCATGAGTAGGATAGTTTTGTTCATGAATTTTCAACTGTCGTGATGCATAGGCAATAACTCTATCATTCTGCATAAGGACACAACCAAGTCCTTTCTTTGATGCATCACTATAAATAACGAACCCATCATTCCCCGATGGTAGAGTCAATATAGGAGCATTGACTAATCTTTTCTTCAATTCTTCGAAACATTCTTCACACTCTTTTGTCCAAACAAATTTAACCCCTTTACGTGTGAGCTTCGTTAATGGGTTATCCAATCGGGCAAAATTCTGGACGAAACGTCGATAATAACCTGCCAAGCCAATAAAACTACGTACCTCAGTTATACTCGTAGGTGCTGGCCATTCTTGGATTGCTTTGGTCTTAGAAGGATCAACAGAGATTCCATCTTTAGAGACAATATGGCCAAGAAAAGAAATCTCCTGAAGCCAGAATTCACACTTGCTAAACTTCCCATATAATTCATGCCTCCTCAGAGTCTTCAAGATAATGCGCAAGTGATTTTCATGATCTTCGTAGGTTTTGGAGTATACCAAGATATCATCAATAAATACCACCACAAATTCATCGAGATACTCCTTGAAGACTCTATTCATCAGATCCATGAATACAGAGGGTGCATTAGTCAATCCAAACGGCATTACAGTAAACTCGTAATGCCCGTACCTGGTTCGAAATGTTGTTTTCGGAATGTCTTCCTTCTTCACACACAACTGATGGTATCCAGATCGAAGGTCAATCTTTGAAAAGTATTGAGCTCCATGCAGTTGGTCAAATAAATCATCAATACGAGGTAGGGGATACTTGTTCTTTATCGTTATAGCATTGATCTCCCTGTAGTCGATACATAACCTCATAGATCCATCTTTCTTTTTAACAAAAAGAACAGGGGCTCCCCATGGAGAAACACTAGGTCGAATAAATCCCTTATTACTCAATTCCTCTAGTTGTTTCTTTAGTTCGACTAATTCTACAGTAGCCATTCTATAAGGGGTCTTCGATATAGGCCTTGATCCAGGAATCAAATCAATGGAAAACTCTACTTCTCGTTCTGGAGGATGTCCAGGTAAATCTTCCGGAAATACATCTACAAACTCTTTCACAACAGGTACATCCACTATTTGAACATTCCTTTCCTCACCGACAGTTATTTCATTCTCTTCCTCCCCAATAATTGAATTAAGTTGAGCTACTGGGGGTGGATCTAAATAAGAATTAGGTGGTGACGATTCTGCTCTAAAAATAAGGTGTTCCTTATCATTATCATCAAGAATCGTAACCTCTTTCTTCTTACAATAAATCTTCGCATCATAGTCTGAAAGCCAGTCCATACCGAGGATTATATCAAACTCAATCATAGGTATGACGATGAGATCAGCAGATAAAGAAAATTTATGTGCTCTAATGGGGACTGATTCGCAAAACTTTGTTGCAACGATACTTCCCTTAGGAGTTTTAACTGACAACTCCCTTATTAAATCAAATTGGAAATATCTAATTTTCTTAGCAAACTGGGAAGATATGAAACAATGCGATGATCCAGAATCAAATAATGAATTTGCTAAACTTGAGGAAACCATTAAATTACCTGCCACCACGTCTTTCGGAGCTTCTACCTCAGCAGTAGTGATAGCATAAGCCTGGCCTTGATCCCTTGGCCTTTTCTGAGGTAAGTTCTCCTGACGCTTAGGACATGCATTTGCATAATGCCCCATCTCTCTGCAATTGTAGCACTGAACGTTGGTAGCTTCCTTCTTCCCCTTGCAATCATGAGCTTGGTGGCCTTTTTCACCACACTTGTAACAGACTCCCATTCCCTTCAGGCAAGCACCAGGATGTTTCTTCCCACATTTACCACAAGATGGATATTCAACCTTTCCCTTCTTCCCCTTATTTCCATTCCCAGATTGATCAGCAGGTCTCTTCTTCTCTTGCTTTGCTTTAAAGTCATAAGACTTAGAGAATTCCTTTTCGGTCTTGATAGCACATGAGACAATGTCTTCGTACGACGAAAAGGATTGTGAGACTAATGCTCGACGGAGAAATGGTTTTAACCCATCAAAGAAACGATCAATCTTACTTCTTGGGTTGCGAATATAATCTCCAGCATACCTCGCTAACCTTGTAAAGTTAGCCTCATACTTTGTGACATTCTCATCCTCCTTTTGTCTCAGACTCAGAAATTGCCTTTCCATATCTGCTCGATGGTCGCGAGGAAAGTATTTTTCTAAAAACAGATCTTTGAACTCCCTCCATTCCATGTTTGATACTTCATCATCTTCCTTCATGTTTTGAATCAATGACCACCATTGATCAGCATCTCCAGTGAGGCGGTAAACTGCCATGGTAACTTTTTCCCTTTCACTACTCCCCAAAGCCTGAAATATTTTCTCTAGGGAAAATATCCATTGCTCAGCTACTAAGGGATTTGTACTCCCATTGAACGTTGGTGGTTGTTGTCTCATGAATCGATCTAACATTGATCCTCCATGCTGCGGATCAGGGTGCTCCATACGGGTAAGGTTATTATTCATAACCTGAGTAAGTTGTCCCAGTACGGTGATTAGCTGATCAGCACCAGTTGCATCACCAGCCCCACTATAATTATCTTGAGCAGGAGGGCAATCCCTACATGGAGTGCGTGCATTGATACGGTTTCCATTTCTTCCACTAGGCGCCATTTCTAAACAATGGCATAAACTAGATCAGTTTATGAATCAAAATACATAATCCCATACTTATAAAACACTTAGCATAAATTGAACTATTTATGGATATAATCCATAATCATAAAAATGTTTTCTTTGAGGAAGTATATACTCATAAACCCTTCATAATGATTTGTAAAGATAGTGAGAGTTATCCTAAGCATATCCCCCGGGAGTGTCGTAACCAAGAGTGCAGCAAGGCCCGTTGTCGTGCACCAGTTCCCGTTCGAGTCTAGCTCAAAGCGGTGTTTTCGGGTTTTACCCCTAGGTACATCTGTGCCAGAGCCGCCTCTACCTGCTCGTATCCAGACAGGGATGTATTGCTCGGAAAACTCACAAAATCTCTACAATACCAAAATTCTAGGAAGTTCTTCTATACTAATCCTCAAAGTTCATCTTAGGTATACGTGCTCTAATCAGAGTTTATCTAAATCTAGCTTCCAAGGTTTGTACTAAACTTCCTCTGATACCAACTGTAACGCCCCGACCCCAGCTACCCAGAGTCGGTGCATTAATTACATAACATTGGCATGATCACAAGAAAGATCAAATCCCGAAAGACCGATTGGTTTAGTAGCCTTGGAAACACTAGATATATTCATAAGTTTTACATTACATTTCAAAGTGAAAAACTAATACAACAACATAATGTTTCCACAATCCACATTATTAACCCCTCATAATATCCCTGCAAGTCATTCATAAATTACTTCTTCACTACCTGGGAAAAATAAAACATAGAAAAGGGGTGAGCTCAAATGCCCAGTAAGGATAACAATATAGCGGAACATTCAAAATAAGCATAAACATTTAAGGCAATGAATTACTAAAACAAAAGCCTTTTAAAATTGAACTTCAACATAGTATGGCAAAAGTAAAATGAAATAATGCCATTTACTTGTTCACATGGATATTCTACTAATCGAATAATCACATGCAATATCAAAAACCACTTTCATAATGTTGGAATGCATAATGCCAGACTATCATAACCACATAGTCAAGGCCTCGTACCAAGACTAAAAATAAGATTTTGTCAAGGCCTTGTGCCAAGACACTAGTTTGTCTCATGATACCTACCGATGCATTTTTTTTAGAAGATACTTATGTTTAAAATTCATAAAATATACTCCAGTGTTTTTCTGAAAACAATATGCAAGCTTCTGAAAACAAAATAACTAATTATGAGACTGCTCGACTAATTATAGGCCATGATGGGTCCACTCCCAATCCCTTCCTATCTACCACACTCGAGAGTCAGGTTTTCTGAAAACATTTTTAAGCTTGCGTTAAATACGTATACATTTGCACTGGATTTTCATATATTTGAGAGAAATATCTCTTTTTTGAAATCATATAATAATCACATAATTATAAAAGAAAACCTTTATTTTGAAAATATCCTTATAAGCATGTAAGGGATGCTTTGAAGATTTTATAATGGTGTAAAATAGCCGCATACACCGTATAAGTTAAAAAAAAATACATTCTTACCTTAATTCTGACGAAAAGGTTAAAAAAGACCTTGTTTGGAAAACGATGGAATGATTCCTTTATAAGATTCTTATAAAAAGTCAAACAAGGGTATAAATGACTTTAACCCATATTCTTGTAAATAATAAAAATGTTTTGGAATACATTTTGAAGAAACATGGATGTGGATGATAACGAGATCCCAGTAGATTATTACGTATAAACAAACTCGGATAATGAAGAGATTGTGAAATAACCCTTACCAATTTGGTAACTTATGAAACATACAACCCATGAAAGAGGTATCATACAATGAATATGTAAATACACATAAATTAAAGTGTATTACACAAAGAATATAATTATGGTCAGTACATACACCACACAAAAGGTAATGGTGGCAATATGGCATAAATCTCACGGGAATAAGGAGTGAGATGAAAACCCCTTACCACGTTAATCAACTGAGTCGTATGGCCAAAAGTTAATAACCACCAAATGATTTAAAGAATAAAATGAATATAAAGAGAATCATGATAATATATATCATATGGCAGTACACAATACACCACTTTCAATAATTTAGTGGCGAACAATGGAAATCTCACGGAATTGAATGTGAGATAAGAAAATCCCTTACCTTGTACTTTTCCTTGGTTGGGGTAGGTTAACCTCCTGTATAATGGTGAAATAATTGTTATTAAATTATACAAGAATCATATGATATCATATATGATCTTTTAACATTGATTTATTAATAATATCTTAGAATTATCATCGTTTCGGGTGTTAACTTACTCATTTTCTTTTATGTGTTTTGTTACATAAGCCATGTTTGTTGTATCTTATTCATATCCAGAATGATATCAAGTCCTTAAACATCATTTTTTAAATCATAAAATGATAATTATACTTGAATGGATACGATGGAGAATGAATCTCATCGCGTTCGTGGAGACGGTAGTCCGTACGTACGCACGAGCGACAATATCATTCTTTTGATATTAAAATAATATATAAATGAATGGTATATCATATATACAGAATCATTAACATGTTATATTTATTATTTACATGAGTTACACATCATTATTATACCCATCCAAATAATATTATATTGAATAACAATTACACCACGACGTGGAGACGGTAAGCCGTACGTACGCACGTATGGTGACATGTTATTCAAAGGGTGGATAGAATACTGAATATGGTTGTACCATACTTATAATAACATCACAGTATATGTGAGATACTGGAGTTATTATTTTAGAATGGTAAGAACAAAGGAAGAAGAAGTGGAAGAAGAAATGAACTTAGAAAAGGGTGGTGAAATCATTACCTCTTCTTCGGGTTCTTCCTTTTGATTTGATCAAAAGGGCTCCTTAGGTTGGCTTTCTGATCAAACTAAGGCCTCTAGGTTGTAGTGAGGGATGTTGGGAGAGTATTTGGGCAGAGTTTGGCCGAACCAAAAGGCTTTGAAGGTGTGAAGAAAAGAGAAGGAGGAGTGCCCTTTTATAAGAGGGGTGAGGGGCACCTTTGGAAAAGCTAGAAATATTAATTTATAATAAATTCATATTCGGTTTCTAATGGCTCCAAAGTTGATTATTCAAAGGTTAAGGTGGGTATAGGTCGAAAAACACTCAACCAATAGAATTTAGACAGGTTTGGGTACTTATATTAACCTTATCTTTAAGTATTAACTCTAAGTTAATTAGTTTCACTTTTACAATGTCTCTTTGTATTTTTATATAATATGGTTAATAAACTTACTATATACATCCAAGCGACCCCCAAGTGGTCCATTAATGATTAACCTATCATAATATAAGTCTCTTGGCCGAACCTTAGATTTTTAGGAATTTAATATCAATTAATAATATAATATTTGTTTTAAGAACTCTTTTATGTCAATTTTGACACTATTCAATAGTTGATTTTTGTGAAACTCATAACAGATTGATTACTTCGAACAAAGTCCATTAAATCAATCCTAATATATCATATTAGCCTAGAAAATTAGTTTAATTCATTAAAAGTTTCATATTATATTTATTTGGGTATTTATAATATCAATTATTTTAATTTTTCACTATTATATTAATTACTGCATCATCATTGTGTCATAAATAAAATAACTTATTTAATGTCTAAAAATTATAAATAAAATATCATTATGTAGGAAATCTTTTTATCTTTCTAATGAATATTTATAATCGAAAATCCAACATGTATAACCCTATGTAAAAATTGTTGTTCTAAAAGATATATGCTTGTGTCATTTTTGTATTCATTTTGACTTAATTAAAATAAAGTGTCATTATCACTTACAAGTGGATCCATGGGGTCCCAAAATAGACCCAAAGATGCCCATGGTCGACCATGTATCAACCAATAGGGTTAAGACACGTTTTAGGGTAATTTAGTATTATTATAATATTATTTTTTTTTAACCCTTATTTACCGGATTTACCCTTTAACCATGGTAAATAAAATATTTACCGCAGTAATTATTCAAAATGTGTAAAAATAAAAGTTACCTATTTACACAATTTGAACATCCTGATTCCAAATATGGAATCCATTTTTCTAAATTCAAAACACAGAAGTGGCAGAAATTAATTTAAAATTAATTCCCGCTGTCAAAACAAAAAGCGTGTTTTTAAGAGATAATAACTACCAAAAGATTGACACTTGTTTATGTTCGGTTTAATTGTAAAATTATGTCCAATGACCAACATTATATTAAATGGTAAAAATATATTCTAAATATACTTTAAAACCACTCAAATTCATAATTTATCACTATTACTTATTTTGATTAAAAAAGTTGTTTTTAATTAAAATCTAGTAATTTTCACTATTCATCAAAATATGAAAGTTATCCGAAAAGTACCAAAATTTCACCTTAGGCTAAATTCGATATTCCGAGTCCAAAAATGAAGTCCATTTTCAAATATAAAATATATATAATTTCAAAAATTAGGTATTACTATTCACAACGGCTAGTTTAATTAGTTGTGGTGTGTGTTAGAACTCGAGGTTGCGTACAACACACGCTATCGCATTATTCAAAGGGAAACGTACCGTAGAAGCTTGGGGTGTTACAATAAATTTCAAACATATTAAAAATATTAAAACTTAATAAATAAAAATGAACAAATATTAATCATATAAATTAGAAACATGTTGAAAATATTAAAACTTTTTAAATAAATATGTATAAATTTTTAAAAATGAATAAATTCCAAAAATATTAAAAATTAATAAATATCAAAAAATGAAAAAATATATTAAATGAAAAAATATTAAAAATGAATAAATAAAATTAATTAAATTACAAAAATATTAACTATTTAAATTAAGAAACTATTAAAAATTCATTTAAATATATTAATTATATAAACTTCAAACATATTTTAAATATTAAAACTTAATAAACAAAAAAATAATATATATTATTCATATAAATTACAAACATGTTGAAAATATTACATGGTAAATAAATATAAGTATAAATAAATATTAGAAAATGATTAAATTCCAACAAATATTAAAATTAATAAATAACACTAAATGAAAGAATATTAAAAATGAATATATAAAATTTAATCGACAAAACTATTTTAAAAAAATGAGTTCATATATGATTAACTACATGAATTATAAAAACATACAGAAATGAAGAAAATATTGAAAAAAAATTAAATAACTTAATTATATAAATTTCAAACATTTTAAAAATATTACAACTTAATAAATAAAATTGAATAAGTACTAATCATATAAATTAAAAACGTATTATAGAAAATACTTAGTAAATAAATATGCATAAATTTTAAAAAATGAGTAAATTCCAAAAATATTATATCAAAAATGACAAAAACGTACATTAAATGTGAAATAATATTAAAAATGAATAGTGCATGTCATACATCCACATATACACATGTATTATACATACGTACATACACATATATGTGCATCCTTCATACACATGTTGTACATGTACAACATATATACATAACAAAACAAACACACAACATAATGCATATACATAATCGTACATAGACATTGATATAAATATATAAATTCAAATATCACATATTAACAATACATCATTTATATTTATATAATTCTTTATTAAAATATATATATTTCATATTTATATTAATTATATACATGTATATTGTAATTAATGTATATAATTAAACATTGATTTTTGAATATAAATATGGCAATTTTTTATATATTTTGGTAATACTTTTTATTAAAAGGTATACAAGTCATTTATCATCGTTAAGAAAAACGCTGATAGAGTGAACCTTTATCAGCTCTAAAAAATGCGCTCACAAATATTACACTTTTATCAACGTTTTTTTAGCGCTGATAAATGTAACATTTATCATCGCATTTACCTAGCACTGATAAAAGTCAGCAATGTATATCACGTAATCTGTGGTAGTGAAGACATTGCGAGGAGAGGAAGGTGAGACCATGATGCAGTATGCTCAGGTGAGGGGAGGCGAGGCGACGAGGAAGTGACAAGAGGAGCCTACCAGTGCTCGGGGTCGCCGATCGGGGGAGCTTCCAAAGAGGGGGAGCGGCGTGGGCTACTTTGCCCCTCCATTGGTTGCCCTAGCCCAGGGGCTCTCTGGCCTAGCCTCAGGCCGACTCTATTTTGAATAGTAGACATTAGTATCGAAAAGTTGTGGAGGACCGACTCTCATTGTTGATTTTAGCATGTTTCTTTTAGAGATCATCATTTTTTAAAATTTTCATAGTTAAACCTACTTCAAATCTTGACAAGCATGGTTTTCAAACAAAAAATGTTAATACTTTAATAATTAATTAGTTTTCTTAGAAAAAATTATTATACTTAAAATATTATAAAATGTAAAGTTAATTTAACTTCAACCGAACAACCGAATGTCGGGATTTTAATGGCCCATAAAAACCGGGTGGGGGCAATGACAATTGAGGATCAAAATAGACCCTTAATTCCAGTTGAAGAACTCCTCTATTTTAGATTAAAGTGAAATTTAATTTCAATTTAAAATTCATAATCTTTTTTGTCTTTGTTGGCATTTTCTCTTTTTTTCATCCCAAAATGACATTAATGGACTGTTTTGATCATGGGTCGTCATTTTCCCATCTGGTTATCCTTTTTTGTTGCAATTGTTTTTTAAATTAAGTATTTTGAAATAAATGTAAACTCCACCACAAAAATAAGGTAAATGTAAGGGGTTGTTATAATTGCATAGAAATAATAAATAAAAAAATGGGAGGTGACATGACGCAGCGACAGGCGACCACGTGATCACATGCGAACCGGTCTCACGTATGGTTCGTTGCCTAAAATAAAGGCCAAAACTAAACTAAAAATGATACTTTCATTCGACTTTAAGCGTTTAATTATAAAAATTTTACATTTTAATAAAACTCTTATTATATATGATTTACTGTTAAATTAATAATATATAAAATTTTGACTAAATCAATTTTTTAGAAACATTTATCAAAAGAAAAAAATGCTCATTTCTTAATTTACCAACAGTATTTACAAGATTTTATATGGTTTTGAACTTACATCGTTTCGATTTTTAACTTTTAAATATGTTCGTTGAGAAATGGTTTGTTGTGTCGAACATTTTTGCGTATTTTTTAATGTCTTTATTTATATGATTTTTTCTATTTTTGATTCCTTTGTTTTTTTAAATGCCAATTAGTGTGGTTTTGCAATTTTATTCTATCTTTTTTTTATCGTTTTTTTTTATGAATTTGTATTTGTGTGGATTTGATATAACATATGTATAACATATTTACGGTTTGTATTTTTCCATTTCATTTATCTATGTTACACTTTTCTAAGTACAAATCTTTGAGGAAGGTGTGAGGGGATTTTAGACACCTCGTACGGGCACTCTCGAATCTGGTCATCAAACAACATACTTTTCTTTTCATATGGTAAACAATAATGTGTTCATTTGATTCAATAATTATAAGTTTAATTTCTTTGAAAATTAAGCACATTATACATAAAATAAAACACAATAATATTTATTTAGCTATTCTTATATTAATGTCCTTGACTCTAACATGATCCTTAATCCCTTGACGGGTCATAAGATTTTTTATTCCTTGGGGATTTACATTAATGACGAAAAATAAATTCTTAAAATCCTAATCTGAGTTTTTGTAAGAACATGGTAGCATGTTGAGTAATATTTCCTCATGTGATATAGATCATGATATAATCATAAAAGATGCATTTTTTGGAACTCTCTAAGCCACCAATTTTATCAACGCTTTTCATTAATAACGAAAAATACATTCTTAAAATCCCAATCCGAGTTTTTGTAAGAACATGGTAGCATGTTGAGTAATATTTCCCCATATAACATAGATCATAATATAATCATAAAATTTTTCCTTTTTTTTTTGAACTCTCTAAGCCCCCAATTTTATCAACGCTTTTCATTAATGATGAAAAATACTTTCTTAAAATCCCAATCCGGGTTTTTGTAAGAACATGGTATCATGTTGAGTAATATTTCCCCATATAAAATAGATCATGATATAATCATAAAATTTCCCCCTTTTTTTTGGAACTCTCTAAGCCCCCAATTTTATCACCACTTTTCATTAATGATGAAAAATACATTCTTAAAATCCCAATCCGAATTTTTGTAAGAACATGGTAGCATGTTGAGTAATATTTCCCAATATAACATAGATCATGATATAACCATAAAACATGCAATTTTTTTTGGAACTCTCTAAGCCCCCAATTTTATCACCACTTTTCATTAATGACGAAAAATACATTCTTAAAATCCCAATCCAAGGTTCTGTAATAACATGGTAGCATGTTGAGTAATATTTCCCCATATAACATAGATCATGATATATTCATAAAACATGCAGAATTTTTTGGAACTGTCTGAGCCCCCAATTTTATCACCACTTTTCATTAATGATGAAAAATACATTCTTAAAATCCCAATCCAAGTTTTTGTAATAACATGGTAGCATGTTGAGTACCATTTCCCCATATAACATAGATCGTGATATAACCATAAAACATGCAATTTTTTTTGGAACTTTCTAAGCCCCCCATTTATCAACACATCACAAAACATGTAATTTTTTTGGAACATTCTAAACCCCGATTTTATCAGCGCTTTTCACCCACTCGCCAACCACCCCTTTATTGGGGTTGCCCCACACCCTTTACCACTGCTTTGCGAAATTCTAGCCTCCCATGCGCGTCTCGATTTGATCCTTGTACCTCTTCTTTGATACATCTCATTTGAAACTCAAAGACCTTTACTACTGCACCAAAATGTTTTATTGTTTACTTTACAATAAACAATATTTCTATTTATATATATATATATATATATATATATATATATATTATTCATATATTCATATAATTATTTTTAAATACATCTATAAAATATATGTTTGTGTGTGCGCGCGATATATATGTACTTATATTTATTTAAATATATTATATATCATACTCATTTATATATACTAGAATATAATATAAATATATATATTTTTATTATTACATACATGTATATATAAACATTATATATATATTTTTATAAGTATATATATATATATATATATTCATATATTTTTATAATGTAAGAAAGGTTGGATATTGCTTTAAATAAATTTTTCGAATATGTATATATATTTAGATATAAATTTTATACATTACATATATATTTATATGTATATATATTTACATAATCACATATAATTGTATATTTACATATAAATTGTTTATAATTTATTTATAAAAATTTACGGTAAAATATGTTTATATATTATATTAATGATAATGATAATGATTTATTTATAAAAATACATTTATATATGATGTATATACATAATATTGATACACACACAAATATACATTTATATTTCTCACATACACGTACAAATATTTACATAATATTTATTTATTTACATATATTAGAATACATATACAAATATATTTATTTATTGATACACACATTTTTATATATAAACATTATTTGTATAGATATATATATATATATATATATATATATTCAAATTAATGCTTTTTTATAATGTAAATAAAATGGATATTTTTTTTTAAATAAAATGAATAATAATAATTTATTTTTTATATTTAAAAATACCTTTTTATTTAAATATGTTTAAATATGTATCCATACAATTGATTTATTATAAGTAAATATGAGAAAATACGCATATATTTATTTATAAATAAAACTACATTGTGAAAAATAATAAAATTTCAAAACCTTAATACAGATTTTTCTATGCTGGGATGAGCCCATAAAGGGCTCTGCGTCGCTAGGTCTTCCCCCGCCGCCGCCTTCCTCTCCATCATCACGGGTCGACTGGATCTCTCCTCGGCACTTCACTCGGCACGTCGTGGCGTCGTTTCGTCCAGTGGTGGCGTCGGCGAGCTCGTCTTCGGAGAACCGCTTCGCGTCCTGGCCATCTTCTCATCCTAACCTTTGAACTGGTTAGTGTTTCTCTCGGCAGCTCGGTGTCGTTCAGGGTGTGGGTTTCAGATGCTGCGAACTGGGGTTGGCGTTACGTTCCATGCCGTCTGCGGGTGTTTGGGTTGATTTGGTACTCGGGTGCGAGGTTGATGGCAGCGATGGGATCTTCTTCCATGGCTTGCGAAGGGGTGCTTTTCCAACGAATCTGCTATTCGGGAGGCCCCCTTCTGGTTTGGTTTGTGTCTTTAGATTTTATTGTGTTTTTGGTTTTGGTTATGCAATGTTCTTGGAGGTGCATGTCTGCTTCGGTTCCGGTGAAATCGTGATGGCTTGAGGACGGTGGTTCTCACTTTGATGATTTTGCAGTGGTGCTTTTAGGATTTTGTGGATTGAGTCTGTTTTGGTTGAATGTGTGAATCAGAACTGTGTTTTTCGGCCCTACAGTTTGCAGTGTAGGGAACAATTCATTCATTTCACTGTAAGGGACGATTTCAGAAGAGGTGTAGAGCAGGAACTTCAATAGATCCCGACTTCCAGATTTGGATGTTTGAGAGGGTATGACGTTAGCCATCGGTACCGTGCCCGTGCATCCTTGCACAAGATTGCCAGTCGAGCATCGATGAGATTGTGGAAGCTTGTCTTATTGATTTTGATGCTAGGGAGGGGATCTTCTTTGCTGCTTTGAATTGGATTGTCTCTGACCTTGGGACATTAGATTGTGGGGCTTTTATTGTTTTATGTCTTTGAAGTCTGTTGGGTTTCCCCTTACCCATTAAAAGGGGATTTATCTTAATAAAAAATTAATTTTCAGTCAGTCAAAACCATAATATCTATATGGATGTAAGCCATGAGAATAAATTCAGTCCCCATCGAAAAAGATAATAAAACCCCTTAAACGAGGCTAAAATTTCAATGAATGTTAAAACATTGGGATAACACAACTCAATTTCAAAGGCCTTCTGGGTCTTTTTTGGCTTCGAAAAATGTGACCAGAATTCCTCTAAGTCACAATGGTGTAGATTTCTTCGCAAGCATCAATTTGATATGTGATAGAGTCCAAACAAACATCTGGATCAAAAGTTATGACCGTTTGAAGTTCAAGTCATATCTTCAACTTATCTTAGACCGTTCATTAATTCATTTAATTTTTATGTCATCCAATTGTTATTAAATGACTATCACTCCATTATAATTAGCAAATTATTAATTAATAATATTTTTAAATTATTTTATAAGTCATTTTCACTAAATATTTTATGTATTAAGTGTAAATGTGTATTTATCATTATCTAAATGATATTTAAAAAAATATATCATATTGATATCTATATAAATATATTTATATATTTATATATTTATTTTATGAAATATAACATTTATCAGTGCTAGAAAAAAGTGATGATAAATGAGCTCATTTATCAACGCTATTAAAAAATCCCTAGAAACCCACCCCTATTGCCACTTTTTTACTAGCATTGATAAATGTTCCTCTTTATCATCACTTCTTTAATAGTGTTGAGAAAGCCCCCTTCCCCCTATCAGTGTTTTTTAGCATTGATAAAGTCCCCCTTTTATCATCGTTAAAAAAATATGAATAAAACCTAAAACTGGATAAACTCAGTTTTGTAGTAGTATGATTTTTTAGTGGCGGTGTAAAGACCCGCAAATTTCAAGGAAATTTTTTTTTGGAATTTTACAAGAGCGCAGCTTCAGACGGCACCTGATTCCGAGGCCCGGTGTGTCCGGAATCAATTTCCGAAGTTTGGCTCGGGTACGTTCAGTGAACGGACGAGCGGGTTTTTCTTTCTTTGAAACCGGTGCCCGGAATCGAATTCTGAGGGCACCGATGAAATCGCAGCGCCGGTATTTGCTTAGAAACGCCTCTTCCGGAGTTGCGTTTGCTCAACCGTGGTTTTTAAAATTTTGGGCTTTAAGTCGGAAATAAAATAAAGGTTGTGCGACAACTTTATTTTATTTCACTTAAGCCGCTTGGAAGTCACTTGAAAGCCACTTGAGCTGAGTTAAAGCGGATAGGGTGCTATCCGGAAATATCCTACCCTCTTGGTAGGATATTTGTGCGGTGGGGCCCGCACGAGCCCCGTCGTTTCTTCCGCTAAGTAACGCACCCGCGAAAACCCGTCAAAGTAACTGAAAAGTCAACCGACGCGTTTTCTTAAATTCTTAACAGACCATTTAATTGAGCGGTTTATTTCGTGAATTAAATGGGCTGTTTCGTTCGTTGAATTAATTCAACGAACTGATGGGTCGTTACTTACGCATTTGCGTTTGTTGGCAAAATAATAAAATAGACCAACGTGTCTATTTTGGAGGATTACTCTTTATTCTCTGGGCCTCCACCCTCCCCGCGAAGAACGCGAAGAACGCGAAGAATGCGAAGAACGCGAAGAACGCCGGAACCAAAATTCGACGACGCACACCGTGATCCGCGACGTCGACAAACTTTTTCCGCGACCTTCTTCTTCTTCTTCAGCGCTTCTTCTTCCGCGGCGAACCTACGATCGGCGGTTAAAGGTGAGAATCGAATCTTCTAAATTCTCCCTTTTTATAATTCGATATCAACGGATTTAAATTAATTAAATCCGTTTGATCTTGATCCGGAGATCGTCGGCGCGACTCCTTCCCGCGGTGCGACGAGCGTCTCTTCCGCGACGATCACCAAATCCGCGACGACCTCTCGTCCGACGACGACGACAAGGTAGGGATTTAATTCTTGATGATTCATTCCCCGTGTTTTTATTTCTTTTTGAATAAAGAACCGGCATGAATATTTTCAATTAATTAAAATTGAATTGCCGTTTAAAAGAAAAAGAAGTGAACAATTTTTATCTTGATTAAAAATTGTTGTAGCCCCTTTCTCCCGTTGTTTATGACTAACGCGAAGGGTGCGGGTCTAACGAACAAGACCCGACAACCCTCCGCCGATCCTTTTCGTGTGCGGTCTTGGCAAGCGACGACGAACCGTGCGGCAAGGGCGATCCGTTGATCCCGCAGTGAAGATCGGCCCCCGGGTGGAGCAACGGCGCAGACGGGAGAGGAATCGGGCCACCGGAGCAACTCCGGCGGCCCGCGGAAGGCGGCGGCGGCGCGGGTCGCCGGCGCGGCGGCGCCGGCGACCGGAGGCGGCGGCGCCCGGCGCGCCGCCAGAGGATCCGCCGCGGCTCGGCCGCGGCGGCGGCGAACCGCCGGACCGCGTCCGCGGTCCGGCCACCCAACACGCGGCCCGCGTTCCATCTAAGCCGCGGGTCAAACCCGCGGCGCCCCTTGGCCGCTCGGCCGAGGTCGAGCCGGCCGGTCCGGTCGGCCGGGCCGCGCCCAGGCCGGACCGGACCCGGCCCAACCGGGCCGGGCCGTGTCGGGTCGACCCGGTCCGGCCGACCCCCAGGGGGGGGTTCGGGCCGGGTCGCACCGGGCCCAGAACCCCCGTTTTCGGGCCCTCTTCGGTCTTTTGCCCGTATCTTGGGCCTGGGACCTCCGATTGACGAACCGTCAGCGGATACGCGATCCTTGGATCGATACGGTCGTTTCGGTATATTACACTCAAGGTTTCGGAAGACTTTGGGTTCGGCCGGGTTGGTTCGTACACGAAACCAACCGGGCCCTCGGAGCGGAAACGCTCATAACTTGAGCTACGGACGTCCGATCGACGTACCGTCAGCTGTGGTAGTTTCCTCTAAGTGAGACGGAACTTTTGGCATACTCCGCCCGAGGATAGGACACATGCGGAGCACGGTCGGGTTGGTTTTGCCCTAAAAACCAACCGGGCCCCTAGGACGAAAATGCCAATAACTCTCAGACCGGGCGTCCGATTGACGCGCCGTCTGTTGCGTTGAGATCCTGTTGTCGATACGGAACTTTTGGATACATCAACTTCGGACTACGTGTCAGTTGATGTATCAGCCTCTCGGCTCGTGGAGCGGACCCTCCTAAACGAGCTCGCTGTGTGCGGGAACCCTAGTGCTGGCTGTGACTTCGACGACAGAGCAGAGATCCTCCGTGGACTGCGACGACGACAGAGCAGAGATCCTTCGTGGACTGCGGCGACGACTGTGCGGAGATCCTCAGTGGACTGCGTCGACTACTGCACTCAGCGATCCTACGTGGATCAGTGCTACAGGTCCTGTGTGGGCCCGATCCTGTGTGGGTCCTTACTACCGGTTCTGTGTGAGCCACTGCCTACAGGTTCTGTGTGAGCCCGATCCTGTGTGGGTCTTTTGCGGGGGTTAGTACCTATCGATCCTTCGTGGGTCCGACGACTTAGATGGATCAGTGATCATCTTTGACGTCATCTGAAAAAGTATACCTGGTTGAGCTGAATCTTATGTTACTCTCCTTTGTGGATTATGTTGAACTATCCTATGTGGATTTACTATTTACTCTCCCTGGTGGATTTGAGTCTTGCTTTCCTGTGTGGATCGAGTTGACCTTGAGCTCGAGAGCGGAGCTAGAAATGGGGACTTAGGTATATGTATGGGCATATACCTAAGTCGAGTCAGTTGTTTCTTCGTTGTTGCCCCTTTCTTTTGTGCTATATCTTTTGTGGATTTCGGGAGACCTTCGGGGGTCTCGAGGTCCTTACTGAGTAGCTTATACTCACCCCTGCACGGGCTATGCCCGCACCTTGTTGTGTTGGATGCAGACGACGGACAACGCTGATCACGGTTGGGGCGTGGAGCAGGACGGTACCTGGAGGTGGACCACTGGGCGGGACGTGCTCGGAGCGGACGTGGGACCCGAGGAGCCTGGAGGCTATCTGTACCCACCCTTCAGGTGGGATTGCCAGTGGACGACACGAGGCCGCCGTCTTTTCTTCAGTTGCTGTTCTTTACCCTTTTCAGTTGTACTTTCAGTTGGGCTTGTATTCCGGCCCCCTTTACTTTTCTGCACTTGGTAGTTACTTTCCGCTTGCTGACTCTGTGGTGGTTGTTACTTATAAAGGCAATGCCTTCCCTGTTTACCGGGATTTTACGCCTTGGTGCTAGTCGCCAGCCCCTGGCATATGGAAGGCGGGCTTGGGGTAGTCACGGCACGGGCCCCGAGGTCGGGTCGTGACAAATTGGTATCAGAGGTGGTCGGTTCTACCGCAGACTCTGATCGTCTTTTCTTTCTATATGAAGCAATAGTGTTTAGTGTATTGAGTGTGGTTATCAGTTCAGGGAGCCCAGTGTTGGTGCGGCGGCCGACGTATCCGTACACCAGGACCCTGACTCCTGATTTCCGACTTAATGCATGAAAACATTGATTGCGTGTGTGTTCCAAGTTTTCTTTGTGATTACTTGTGTCAGCTCACCGGGTATACTGATCTGCTTCATGAAAGTCTCAAGTTTTCCTTGTGATTACTTGTGCCAGCTCACCAGGTATACTGTTCTGACTATGGTGCTCTTGTTCTCCTTTTCAGGATGGCCCCGCGACGACAGCCAGCTAGGGTTCCGAGTGTAGGGCACGACGGCAGCCCACCGAGCGACGAGGCCTCGGTGCAGGGCCCTTTGCCAGCAGTGGCACCGGCGGTAGCTTTACCCGCCGAGCCACCGATGCTACCAGTACCAGACGCTGACGATGCACGTCGCCTCAGGGCACTGCATGAGTTTCAGAGCCAGCGACCGCCCAGGTTTCGCGGTGAGGCGGACCCCCAGGCCGCCGAGGACTGGCTAGAGGCGGTGGTACGGATCTTTAGGCTAGTGAGGACACCAGCGGATCTCATGGTGATTCTCGCGGCAAGCCTCCTGCAGGCGGCGGCAGGACGATGGTGGAGCTTGATGCTCCAGGTTCACGATGAGGCATCCTTGCTCTGGACGGACTTCGAGAGCCTCTTCCGCTCTGAGTTCGTCCCGGCCACCCTCCGAGCGGTGCGCATCCAGGAGCTTCTCCAGCTGCGCCAGGGCAGCATGGCGGTCGCTCAGTACGCGGCGAGGTTCACTGACCTATCTCGCTACTCGACCGACATGGTACGGGACCCCTTCTTCCGGGCCCGGACCTTCGAGCAGGGCTTGCGGCAGGAGATTCGGGCGTCGCTGATCTCCCTCAGCATTCCGACCCAGGCGGGAGTGCTGGAGCGAGCCCTCCTGATCGAGAGCTTCCTGGCAGAGCCTTCTTCAGCGGCGAGACCTAGCGCAGGGCGGCAGGTGGCTGAGTCTTCGGTAGCAGGTAGCCGACGGATGACTCTCGGGTCCAGGCAGACCAGACCCCCACGCAGACGGCCTCAGGACACCGGCTCAGCAGTGCGGGGCACACAGCGGAGTGCCAGCCTTCCGAGAGGCAGACTGTGCTACTCCTGCGGCGGGCAGGGTCACATGGCTCGTGACTGCCCGACTCGCCGATCAGAGGAGCAGCAGACGGTGGAGGGGCCACCCAGGCAGAGGCAGAGGGTCGACCGTGGCGGTCCGCAGGGAGGAGGCGGACGAGGCAGAGGAGCTGGCCGAGCAGCGGGTGGTGGGCGACGCTTCCAGGCTCTACCCCCACCACCACCAGGAGGGCCACCTCGACCACAGGGAGCTGGTGGGCAGGGACAGGCCCAGCTCCAGGCAGTGGAGGCCTACGACCCCGACATGCCAGAGATGATTCGAGGTACGATCTGTGTCTATTCCACCCTTGCTGCAGTACTTATAGACACAGGAGCGAGTCACTCTTTCATAGCCTCTGCCCTTGTTCGGAGCTCGGAGATTCCGACTGAGCCGTTGGCTCGATCCTTACGGCTAGAGACTCCTACGGGAGCAGACTCGACGATTACGCACTGGTGCCGACAGTGTGAGCTTACTCTAGGAGGCGAGAGCTTCGGCTGGGATCTCCTTGTAGCGGCGTCGAGGCCTTACGACGTCATCTTGGGCATGGATTGGCTATCCACGGTTCATGCCCAGATCGACTGTTTTAGGCGCAAGGTGCGATGTGTTCGCACCGACGGGAGCAGGTTTACCTTCACCGGCGAGAAGGGAACCTTTGCAGCACAGGATGGACTTCCGCGGAGGAGAGTGCAGCCCATCTCTCATCAGTTGGCTAGCCTCATCCTAGGAGCAGTGGACGTGCGGAGTCCAGTTTTTCCTGCAGTGGTGGACCAGTACGTGGACGTCTTTCCCGACGACGTTCCAGGGCTACCTCCTCGTAGAGAGGTAGACTTTTACATCGACTTGTACCCCGGGACAACCCCGATATCTACTCCAGCATACCGGATGGCCCCCGCCGAGCTTCGAGAGCTGCGGGTACAGTTGGAGGACTTGCAGAGCAAGGGGTTTATCCGACCCAGTGTTTCACCCTGGGCTTCCCCGATATTGTTCGCCAAGAAGGCGGATGGGAGCTTGCGACTGTGTGTCGACTATCGTCGCCTGAACCAGGTGACAGTAAGGAACAAGTATCCGCTGCCACGGATTGATGACCTCTTCGATCAGCTCAAGGGAGCGCGGTGGTTCTCGAAGATAGACCTCCGGTCAGGCTATCATCAGCTCAGAGTTCGAGACGAGGACGTGCAGAAGACGGCCTTCAGGTGTCGGTATGACCATTATGAGTTCTTGGTTATGCCGTTCGGCGTAACCAATGCTCCAGCAGTGTTCATGAGCCTCATGAACAGGATCTTCCAACCATACCTCGACCGATTTGTCGTGGTCTTCATTGACGACATTTTGGTATACTCGACGACTGAGGAGGAGCATGCCTACCACCTGCGAGTTGTGCTAGACACACTCCGAGAGCACCAGCTTTATGGCAAGCTCTCAAAATGCCAGTTCTGGTTACGTGAGGTCCATTTCTTGGGGCACGTCATCTCTGAGGCGGGAGTTGCAGTGGATCCCGCGAAGATCGAGGCAGTGCTAGCTTGGGAGCCACCCAGGAGCACGACGGAGGTGCGGAGCTTCTTGGGCCTAGCCGGATACTATCGGAGATTTGTGCCATACTTCTCCAGAGTTGCGGCACCACTCTCAGCCTTGACAAAGAAGGGGAAACCCTTTGTGTGGTCAGACAGATGTCAGCAGAGCTTCCAGGAGCTGAGACAGAGATTGACCAGCGCACCTATCTTGAGGTTGCCTGAGGAGGGAGTTGGATACGTAGTTTACTGTGATGCATCAGGGACTGGACTCGGGTGCGTCCTGATGCAGGAGCGGGCCGTGATCGCCTACGGATCACGTCAGTTGAGGCCGCATGAGCAGAACTACGCCACTCATGACCTGGAGTTAGCAGCAGTGGTCTTCGCTCTGAAGACTTGGCGGCACTATCTGATGGGCGAGCGCTTCACAGTCTTTTCTGACCACCAGAGTCTCAGGTATATCTTCTCTCAGAAGGACCTGAACCTGAGACAGCGGAGATGGCTTGAGTTCCTCCAGGACTATGACTTTGAGATAGTCTATACTCCTGGGAAGGGGAACGTGGTAGCCGATGCCCTCAGCAGGAGGACGGGCATTCAGCTACTTGAGGAGGCGACAGAGCAGCTAGCCTCCTTACAGATATCCTTCGTGGATAGAGACGGAGCAGCCTTTCTTCAGTCTCTCACAGTCTCTCCTCCACTTCTACAGCGGGTCAGAGAGGCTCAGCGTGGGGACGCTGACTGTGAGACCCGGCGTGCACTGATATCCTCAGGTCAGGCGCCTGATGGTTTCTCCCTTGGAGCAGAGCACGACATCCTTTTCAGAGGACGTACCTTCGTACCAATCGCTTTACGAGAGGAGGTGCTGAGAGAGTTTCACACTTCTCCCTTGGCGGTACATCCCAGAGCGGCGAAGATGTACCAGGATCTCAGACGACAGTACTGGTGGCCGGGCATGAAGAAAGCTGTGGCAGAGTTCGTTTCACGATGCCTCACCTGCCAGCAGGTGAAGGCAGAGCATCAGGTACCAGCAGGCTTGGTACAGCCCTTGGAGGTCCCGGAGTGGAAGTGAGACGGGATATCTATGGACTTCGTGACTGGACTTCCACGCACTTCCAGAGGTCACGACTCCATTTGGGTGATTGTCGACCGACTCACCAAGTCGGCACACTTCTTACCCATCAGAGAGCAGGGCTCAGTGGAGAGCTTGGGACGTCTTTACGTCCAGGAGATCGTACGGCTTCACGGTGTGCCATCGTCTATCGTCTCCGATTGAGATGCTCGTTTCACTTCCCGGCTTTGGAAGGGGTTGCAGGAGGCGTTCGGGACGCGGCTCCATCTGAGCACAGCCTTCCACCCTCAGACGGATGGTCAGACGGAGAGGACCATACAGACACTCGAGGACATGCTCCGTGCATGTGTTCTCGACTTTGGTCGCAGCTGGGAGGACCACCTACCCTTGGTGGAGTTCGCGTACAACAACAGCTACCACTCCACCATCGGGATGGCACCATACGAGGCGTTGTACGACAGACCCTGCAGATCACCGTTGTGCTGGACAGACCCTGGGGAGTCAGCACTCGTGGGACCAGAGATGGTCCGAGCCACGACAGAGAAGGTCCAGATCATCCAAGAGAGGATGAGGACAGCTCAGAGCCGGCAGAAGTCATATGCTGACAGGAGGCGGAGGCCACTAGAGTTCGAGGATGGCGACCGCGTCTTTTTGCGTGTCTCACCTCGACGTGGTTTACAGAGATTTGGCCGAGGCGGCAAGTTGTCTCCACGCTTCATCGGGCCTTTCCAGGTCCTCAGCAGGATAGGAGAGGTGGCTTATCGCCTGGCTCTACCACCTCAGTTGCACCGGGTGCACGACGTTTTCCACGTGTCTCAGCTGAGGAGATACGTGCACGACCCGACGCACATCATCGACTTTGGGGAGCTGGACGTGGACGATGGGGCGACTTTTGCGGAGGTCCCAGTGGAGATCGAGGATCGACAGGAGCGGGTCCTATGTGGGCGGTCGATTCCTCTTGTGCGCGTCAGATGGCAGCACGGGAACCTCCAGGAGAGCACTTGGGAGCGGGAGGCTCAGATGCGTGCTCAGTACCCCCATTTGTTCCCCTAGTTTTTGATGTATCTTTACGGGGACGTAAAGCCCTGAGGTGGGAGTAATGTAAAGACCCGCAAATTTCATGGAATTTTTTTTTTGGAATTTTACAAGAGCGCAGCTTCAGACGGCACCTGATTCCGAGGCCCGGTGTGCCCGGAATCAATTTTCGAAGTTTGGCTCGGGTACGTTCAGTGAACGGACGAGCGGGTTTTTCTATCTTTGAAACCGGTGCCCGGAATCGAATTCTGAGGGCACCGATGAAATCGCAGCGCCAGTATTTGCTTAGAAACGCCTCTTCCGGAGTTGCGTTTGCTCAACCGTGGTTTTTAAAATTTTGGGCTTTAAGTCGGAAATAAAATAAAGGTTGTGCGACAACTTTATTTTATTTCACTTAAGCCGCTTGGAAGTCACTTGAAAGCCACTTGAGCTGAGTTAAAGTGGATAGGGTGCTATCCGGAAATATCCTACCCTCTTGGTAGGATATTTGTGCGGTGGGGCCCGCACGAGCCCCGCTGTTTCTTCCGCTAAGTAACGCACCCGCGAAAACCCGTCAAAGTAACTGAAAAGTCAACCGACGCGTTTTCTTAAATTCTTAACAGACCATTTAATTGAGCGGTTTATTTCGTGAATTAAATGGGCTGTTTCGTTCGTTGAATTAATTCAACGAACTGATGGGTCGTTACTTACGCATTTGCGTTTGTTGGCAAAATAATAAAATAGACCAACGTGTCTATTTTGGAGGATTACTCTTTATTCTCTGGGCCTCCACCCTCCCCGCGAAGAACGCGAAGAACGCGAAGAACGCGAAGAACGCCGGAACCAAAATTCGACGATGCACACCGTGATCCGCGACGTCGACAAACTTTTTCCGCGACCTTCTTCTTCTTCTTCGACGCTTCTTCTTCCGCGGCGAACCTACGATCGGCGGTTAAAGGTGAGAATCGAATCTTCTAAATTCTCCATTTTTATAATTCGATATCAACGGATTTAAATTAATTAAATCCGTTTGATCTTGATCCGGAGATCGTTGGCGCGACTCCTTCCCGCGGTGCGACGAGCGTCTCTTCCGCGACGATCACCAAATCCGCGACGACCTCTCGTCCGACGACGACGACAAGGTAGGGATTTAATTCTTGATGATTCATTCCCGTGTTTTTATTTCTTTTTGAATAAAGAACCGGCATGAATATTTTCAATTAATTAAAATTGAATTGCCGTTTAAAAGAAAAAGAAGTGAACAATTTTTATCTTGATTAAAAATTGTTGTAGCCCCTTTCTCCCGTTGTTTATGACTAAAGCGAAGGGTGCGGGTCTAACGAACAAGACCCGACAACCCTCCGCCGATCCTTTTCGTGTGCGGTCTTGGCAAGCAACGACGAACCGTGCGGCAAGGGCGATCCGTTGATCCCGCAGTGAAGATCGGCCCCCGGGTGGAGCAACGGCGCAGACGGGAGAGGAATCGGGCCACCGGAGCAACTCCGGCGGCCCGCGGAAGGCGGCGGCGGCGCCCGGCGCGCCGCCGGAGGATCCGCCGCGGCTCGGCCGCGGCGGCGGCGAACCGCCGAACCGCGTTCGCGGTCCGGCCACCCAACACGCGGCCCGCGCGTGCCGCGTTCCATCTAAGCCGCGGGTCAAACCCGCGGCGCCCCTTGGCCGCTCGGCCGAGGTCGAGCCGGCCGGTCCGGTCGGCCGGGCCGCGCCCAGGCCGGACCGGACCCGGCCCAACCGGGCCGGGCCGGGTCGGGTCGACCCGGTTCGGGTCGACCCGGTTCGGCCGACCCCCGGGGGGGGGGGGGGGGGGGGTTCGGGCCGGGTCGCACCGGGCCCAGAACCCCCGTTTTCGGGCCCTCTTCGGTCTTTTGCCCGTATCTTGGGCCTGGGACCTCCGATTGACGAACCATCAGCGGCTACGCGATCCTTGGATCGATACGGTCGTTTCGGTATATTACACTCAAGGTTTCGAAAGACTTTGGGTTCGGCCGGGTTGGTTCGTACACGAAACCAACCGGGCCCTCGGAGCGGAAACGCTCATAACTTGAGCTACGGACGTCCGATCGACGTACCGTCAGCTGTGGTAGTTTCCTCTAAGTGAGACGAAACTTTTGGCATACTCCGCCCGAGGATCGGACACAGGCGGAGTACGGTCGGGTTGGTTTTTCCCTAAAAACCAACCGGGCCCTTGGGACGAAAATGCCAATAACTCTCAGACCGGGCGTCCGATTGACGCGCCGTCTGTTGCGTTGAGATCCTGTTGTCGATACAGAACTTTTGGATACATCAACTTCGGACTACGTGTCAGTTGATGTATCATCCTCTCGGATCGTGGAGCGGACCCTCCTAAACGAGCTCGCTGTGTGCGGGAACCCTAGTGCTGGCTTTGACTTCGACGACAGAGCAGAGATCCTCCGTGGACTGCGACGACGACAGAGCAGAGATCCTTCGTGGACTGCGGCGACGACTGTGCGGAGATCCTCAGTGGACTGCGTCGACTACTGCACTCAGCGATCCTACGTGGATCAGTGCTACAGGTCCTGTGTGGGCCCGATCCTGTGTGGGTCCTTACTACCGGTTCTGTGTGAGCCACTGCCTACAGGTTCTGTGTGAGCCCGATCCTGTGTGGGTCTTTTGCGGGGGTTAGTACCTATCGATCCTTCGTGGGTCCGACGACTTAGATGGATCAGTGATCATCTTTGACGTCATCTGAAAAAGTATACCTGGTTGAGCTGAATCTTATGTTACTCTCCTTTGTGGATTGTGTTGAACTATCCTATGTGGATTTACTATTTACTCTCCCTGGTGGATTTGAGTCTTGCTTTCCTGTGTGGATCGAGTTGACCTTGAGCTCGAGAGCAGAGCTAGAAATGGGGACTTAGGTATATGTATGGGCATATACCTAAGTCGAGTCAGTTGTTTCTTCGTGGTTGCCCCTTTCTTTTGTGCTATATCCTTTGTGGATTTCGGGAGACCTTCGGGGGTCTCGGGGTCCTTACTGAGTAGCTTATACTCACCCCTGCACGGGCTATGCCCGCACCTTGTTGTGTTGGATGCAGACGACGGACAGCGCTGATCACGGTTGGGGCGTGGAGCAGGACGGTACCTGGAGGTGGACCACTGGGTGGGACGTGCTCGGAGCGGACGTGGGACCCGAGGAGCCTGGAGGCTATCTGTACCCACCCTTCAGGTGGGATTGCCAGTGGACGACACGAGACCGCCGTCTTTTCTTCAGTTGCTGTTCTTTACCCTTTTCAGTTGTACTTTCAGTTGGGCTTGTATTCCGGCCCCCTTTACTTTTCTGCACTTGGTAGTTACTTTCCGCTTGCTGACTCTGTGGTGGTTGTTACTTATAAAGGCAATGCCTTCCCTGTTTACCGGGATTTTACGCCTTGGTGCTAGTCGCCAGCCCCTGGCCTATGGAAGGCGGGCTTGGGGTAGTCACGGCACGGGCCCCGAGGTCGGGTCGTGACAGGCGGTTTTGAAAACCGCCACTAATTATTATGGGGGAAAAAATCACACCGATTTTTTCTTTAAACCACCCATAAATGCGTTTTTTATTTTTAATTTTTTTGCGACAATTTTTAACGATAAATTTGAAAAACCAGCCATTGATTTAGATTTTTTTTAATTTTTGAATTCATTTTTTGGGGCGATTTATAAAAACCGCCGCGAAATAGAGACAATTTTTATAAAACCGCAGCTAAATTAATGAGAAAAAATATTAAGTATTAAATATTTAATCAAAAGGGGTCAGGTCAACTTTTATTTGCCAAATGAGGTTGGAAAATGTAAATTCAATTTGCATTTTTGGGGTAAAACACCAAAGCGCCACTTGAAGTGGCACTTTGATCATTTGGACTGCATAACGCCACTTGAAGTGGTGTTGATGTTAAAGAATTTGTATCCATCAATGCCCCTTCAAGTGGCGCTAATCATTGAATGAAATTTTTTATTGGCGCCTCTTGAAGTGGGGTCTAAAATCTCCACCTCTATAAAAAGGGCTCGCCCTCCCATTTCACTCACCCCCCTTTATCTCGTGCTTCACTCTGCCCTCGAAGTTCTGTGGTTCTGCTATAAAGCCTCAACAACCCTCCACTCTGAAACCCCTCCCCGCCCTCGTTTAGCTACCAATATTGAGGTAATTCTATTTTTCAATTTGTTTAAAATTATATTTTATTTATTTAATTGACTACAAAATAGTTAATGTATTATATTTAAACCCTAATAATTATATAATTGTATTTAATATTAATTAATTAAGTAATTAATTGGAATTAGTGCACAGTTAATTGTAATTAGTAGTTATTTAATCAAGTAATTAATAGTAATTAGTAGTTCATTAACTGTAATTGGTATTTACATAATTTTACTAGGAAAGTTCAGACACCAAGCGTACTCAGATCTAAAAATTTATTAAAAAAATAAAAATACATCGGATACATAACATGTGGGACACCAAGCACCACCGTGACATGAAAGTGACAAAACCCAAAGGGAAGATCCCACACATGACCCGTAATTTATTATGCCATAGGATCAATTCTCATTGTCGTTAGTAAACTGCCAAACGAGAAACTAGCATGGTCCTCCCAAGCCAACATCATCATCACCTTGCCGACATAGACTTCCGCATCTAGCCTCTCGCCAGCCTTCCCACACAACCAAACCACATCCCAATTCGAGATTTCCGCAGACATGCTAACGTGTCCAGAGGCAGACCCAGAGTCCCAAGGTCGATGCCTTTCATCTCATGAGGTTGTCCCCGGCCCGCTCCTCGCATCAACGTCAACTTGCATCTGTCATTGTTGCCTCCAAGCACCCCGAAGCCTTTATCTCTGGCCGGTTCACGGATCTCGAGTAATTAATGAATGAACTAATTAATTGTAATTAGTAAGCAATTAACTGAAATTAGTAATTACATAATTGTTATTAGTAATTAGTTTATTATTAATTAATTATAATAAGCAATTAATTAATTGTATTTAATGAATAAATTGACATGATTTTCAATTAATTAATTTCAATTAATACTTATTAATTGTAATCAGTACTTAATTAATTAAGTAATTAACTATAATTAGTAACTAATTAGCTGTAATTAGTACCAGAAGGGTCCAGGAGCCAAGGGAATCTGCTCCTACCAAAATTTATTGAAAAAAGGTAGGAACATGAAAAAGATAAAGGATAAAGTCAAACAAAGGACAAACCCTCATCCAAAAAAGAAAACCACATATGAGTAAAATCAAGACCATCTCCATCAGAGATGTCATCAGCTGATTCTCATTCTGACTGCAAATTCTTCTGATTGAAAAACATAGAGTACTTTTCCATGAGTTTAACCTACCTCATAGTGTGCTCCTTGGAAAAAGATGATTGGCCACACCCACATGCAGCGACCCAATCATATCTACCACGTTTTTCGACACTATTTTTTGGATGATGACCATATTTCCATGTCTTAGTTTATTACCAAGCCTCTTCCGGTTCTTCCCTCTTTGAATGAGGGACACTCTCCATGAGAGACTTCCCCTTAGAGTCTGTATGAGGAGATTCCCTATGCGAAACATTCTTCATAGATCTCATTTTCTTTGCTGGACAAGGAACGCTTCTGAGCTTGATTGGGAACTTGTTCATCCACAGTAATCGTGGGTCCTGGTTTAGAACCAATAAGGATATCTTTGAAAGAAAAATTGCCACCTTCAATGTCTTGATTGCATTCATCCCTTTTTGCATCAACAACAGGAGATCCCTCATCCACTAAAGGGAGTTCATCATTTTGATCTAACACAGGGGTGCCATTCCCCTTTAATTTAGCATCCAAATTTGGCCCCTTGGGACCAATCTTACCAGCAGTGCGATCATTCAAAATATCTTTCATCATAAATTTCTTACTAGAAGGCTGCAAGGTACCTGTATGTTTGACTTGAATATTTCAAACATTCCTGTAGTTGTAGACTTTATGCCTTACAACCTTGTAGAACGTACAGAAGGATGAGATGAATTCACATTCAAAATGAACATCAATTTTATCACTATTTTTCAAATAGAGTGGAAGAATCAAGAAGATGATTTAGCATGTCAACATACACCAGGGCTCTAACAAAGTATCCAAATTTCCCTTCCACAGTGTTTTCATCCATTTTAATTGGCACACCAATACAGAAGATACGATCATTAAGGATTATAGGATGCCAAAACACCCAGCTGAGACCATGAATTCTGATCCAGATTTGTGTAGTTCTATGTTTTTAAGAGTGTAGGTTGAAACTCAGATCCCAAGAAGAGATGCAAAAAATCCCTTGATTAAGCCCATATAAACTGGATCTCTAAGCACAAGCCCGGTCATCTTCATTAGAAAAAATTAAATTGAAATATCCTCTGCCAATGGGGACAATTCTCCAATTGGATATACCCCAAATCTGAGAGATCCTTAATTTAACATCTTTAGTGTTCATTGGTTTATCACCCTTTGCAAGAATCAATCACCAAATTAAAGAAAACTTACATGCATGTAACTGCTCCTTGAGAGCGTCAGGATTTGAGATAATTATGAAGGACCTGTTCCCAGATCTAGAAGATAGGTGTGCAAAAACCTCACAATGGATATCATCAACCGCATGAGAATCCAGACCCTGAGCCGTACGATCAAGATCACCCCGATCACCAGGAGTAGAGGCGTTCAGATTTGAAGCTCCGTGATCGCTAGAAGCAGCAACACGATCTCCAAGAGTCGAGGTGTTTAGATCTGGAACACGAAAACCAGGAGACGAGGCATTCTGATCTGAAATGCGAACGCCAGGAGCCGAGATATTCAGATCATCATAAATTCCAGGTCCCGAGACGTTCATAATAGAAACGCGATCTGAGGCGTTCAGATCAAAAACGCGAATGCTATGACCCATTCCCAAATCACTACACAAGGGATTCAATGGACAAAACCCACCCAAACCCTGAGTAGGACAAACAACCATTGCATTGACAACATCAGTGAAGAAGCAATCAAATATGAAGCCCTCACAGAAGGATCGCATCGATCGCCAGGAGCTCCACTCCCCTACTCGACCATATCCTCAAAAATCAAAATGTTTTATTTGGGTAACAAGGTATAGGTGGGCGCCACACCACACATGTCCTGGTCCCAACCCACCACCTGCGCGCCACACACCCCCAGCTAATTTCGAGTGTGACAGTACTCGAACCTGATATAGTTTCGTTTCTAGGGAGTGACCGACTTACATAGTACCACTAAACCAACCCTCGGTTAGAAAACATTTTATTTGGGTAATGAGGTATAGGTGGGTGCCACACCACACCTGTCTTGGGCCCAACCCACTACCTGCGTGCCACACACCCCCTACTAATTTTGAGTGTGGCAGGACTCGAACCTGATCCAGTTCTGTTGTTAGGGAGTGACCGCCTTACACGGTACCACTAAGCCAACCCTGGTTGCTTGTAATTAGTAATTAATCAATGAAGTAATTAATTTTAATTAGTAATTAATTAACTATAATTAGTAATTACATAATTGCAATTAGTATAATACTTAATTATTGTAATTATTACTTAATTAATTAAGTAATTAATTGTAATTAGTAATTAATTAACTGTAATTAGTAATTACATGATTGTATCTAGTAATTAGGTTATTATTAATTAATTATAACTAACAATTAACTAATTGTATTTGGTGAATAAATTAATGTAATTAAAAATTAATTAATATTAATTAATACTTAGTTAATTGTAATTATTACTTAATTAATTAAGTAATTAGTTGTAATTAATAATTAATTAATTAAGTAATTAATTGTAATTAGTAATTAATTAACTGTAATTAGTAATTACATAATTATAATTAGTAATTTATTTATTATTAGTTAATTATAATTAACAATTAATTAATTTTAATTAGTGAATAAATTAATGTAATTATCGATTAATTAATTTTAATTAATACTTAGTTAATTGTAATTATTACTTAATTAATTGAGTAATTAATTATAATTAGTAATTAATTATATGTAATTAGTAATTAATTAACTATAATTAATAATTACATAATTGTAATTAGTATTTAGTTTTTTATTAATTAATTATAATTACCAATTAATTAATTATAATTAGTGAATAAATTAACATAATTAGAGCCTTACATTACATTCTAGGTATGAAAATGAATTTAATTTTTCATCCACCTTGACCTCGGTTTGTAATTGATGTTATGAACTTGAATTTATTTAAATATATTTTGTACATATTAAGTATTAAAGTTTTCATGAAATAAATGCTCCCTTGAGTAAAGTATCCCCGGGTATAGGGGTTTTGGATATTAATAAATACCTTATCACATCTTGATTGTTCTTCTACATGAAAATGCATGTGATAATGTCCTAAGGATAACTATTTCACTAAAGGGTCATAGAGGATCCCTATTATGATGAGAACCTAGAAGTGACATAACACTATTCTAAAATATATGTTCTATGGCCAGATGATGTTATTTGAGGGACAAAAATAATACAGGCTATTAGGGGTGAGGACTCATAAAAATCTGAGGCAACTTATTATGGTGTGCACCCTTGGTAATATCTAGGAGGATATTATGAGAATGAGACCCACCAGCAGGAAATCCACATTCCATAGTGTCATTGGATGTTCCTATCTATGGACATGTGTATTAGTACTTAGACTTTAAGATTATTATTAATGTGTATTACAACTTGTGCACTTAGATGTATTAATGAAAACTACGATGACACATTGTTCACAGTGAGATAGGATATGTTGGGTGTGTCACGAGTAATACTACATTAATAGATAATATGAGAAAGGATTTGTACCATTTGTTCCATAATGTAAGTTGATATCTCATGCCCTTTTATGGAATTGATATAGCCTAAATAAATCCATGGCCATGGTGAGAAATGAGAAAGTTCAATTCTGAGAGGTCAAATAAAGAGTAATCGAGCACATGGGTTGATGACACTAGCATACAACCTGCTTGATTCAAGATATCAAGACAAAGGGATTACATTACATGGTAAGCATTTGTATGAGGTGAAACGTCATTGCAGCCTTAACTTATTTATCTATGGGTGCATTGACATGTTTCTAGACGCTAACCTTGGACTTTAGGCATGCTCCACCTAATGCCACTGAGAAAGAGTCCTAGAGGGTCACACACTAAGTGTATCTAAGTATCTCAGTTAAATATTCATTTAACAAGTTGAATAAAGATTATTCCTGATTGTAGTTTAATAATTATTAAAGGATGCCTGATCACATTTATTTCTATGCTAGTTATTCGAGAGAATATATTTTGGGTGAAATAATATATTTATTAGCGAATAATGCAGTGATATTTATTTAAGAAATAAATAGTTATTATTTAAGGTCTAATAAATTTGGTGGAGAAAATAAAGAAAATGGAAAAACAAAAGTACACGCCGTGTAGTTTTTTTTCTAGGATTTTGTGAGAAATAATATTATTTATTTAATTAAATAATATTAGGTTTAATTCATTGGACACACGTCAAGTGATAATAATAATCAAATGTTATTATTAGACATGGGGTCTTACTAAGAATTAAATTAAATGAATAAATGCCTTTGGGTAATTAATTAATTTTATTATTTTAAGTAATATAAATCTCAATTACATTATTATCATTAGATCTATCCATTATCTGTGGTTGTGCACAATGGATCTAGCGAAATCTCTCAAGACAAAAGAGAATTCATTTCCTCCAAGAACACTCTCATGTTACGAGAGAGATCCTCCTTTACTGGATCAAGGAGAGCGCTTTGAAAGCGGCTCTCAAGGTGATCAATGACGGACATCGCAAGCGAAGGCTCTTCCGTGCTAGCACCTGGAGATCCCTTTGATGACATCCAGAGATATGTGGAGTATGTGTGGATCACCGATAGATGAAGCCTACACTTGGTTTCTGCAACGCAACGACGGATCACATTGGATCGTGACCGAAATCATCAATAGAGATAGAATTCCATCAAGGTAATTCTTGTCTTTTAATTAAATTAATTATAACCAACATATAATGATACTCTCTATGGTTTGAGGACTTTCCTCTTTCCTTTTCATTCTTCATTCTATTATAAAGATCCGACATTTTATCATCGTGACAGATCTCAGATTGATCGTTGTTAATGGTAAAATAAAAATTTGGGTACACTCATCCACACGCTTCCACTATGCCCGAAACCTACAAGTGGTATCTGAGTAGTCATATCATTGATTATAATTATTTAGTTTTTCGTTGATGATTTATGCATTTAATAATTTACTTGTTTCAATTCAAGTTAATTGTTCTATAAATTTGAATCTCAAGATCTGTTCCTCCTCTTTCATTTATCATTCACCTTACAGAAATGATCCTTTCTTTTAATTTTGATTAAAATAAAATAGAGGATCTCATCCAGATGTGCTAAAGGTTCTTAGCTGAACAACACCAGAACACACAGTGTGTATTCTGCCTTACACTCTGTGTAGTCAAGGTTCAATGCATCAGGACCGGTCTGCCAAACCAAGCAATGTGTTGGAGTTTATCTAAGTCTTTATGACCCTCTATGTTGACTAGGAATAGGTGGAACACTATTTTTGGATTACACGCTGTAATGCCCTAATCCCAAAATCTTAGAACCGGTGCATTACTTATTACATTGGCCTGATTAAGGGGAATAAAATCTAGAAGGAACAATCAGTTTAATAGTCTTGAAGAAACTAGATACATATATGTAACTCAAATTACATTGGGAAAGGTAATAAAAACAATACATAACAAAAACTAATAAACTGCACCCACGAAAGCTCATTAAATGGTCTCATCTTCATAACCTATTAAAGGTAAACAAATGAAAGGGGTGAGATCAAATGATCAGTAAGGGTTACAAATAGAAGAATCATGAATCAATAACTGAATCATAAACAAATTGGCATAATCAATATGGCATGGTGAATAAATGAAAGCCACATTCTATTAATAAACTAAGAATGAAACTGCATCCATAGATTTTGTCATAGTGAAAACCTCATGGATAATAATAACTAAAAATGAATAAAGAGAATTATTATTAATTGGACGTTATGTATCTGTCACATGATACCACTATACTATCGAAACAATTGAAGTCTGTGGGTAGAAACCGGTTTGATTTTTGGAAACAAACTCAAAGGGTTTGTCGCCAAATGATTTGTCACATGAGACCTATCAATGCATCGAGGGGATATAGCAGGCACCAAACATCACTGCAAGTCCAAATAATTATTTATTAATATATTTAATACAAGTACAATATTATTTCTCAATATTCATATATAGTAGAGGATACAGATTCATCAATATTTCCTTAATTAAAACAACATTCCTAATAAACACCATATGTAAAAGGGTATACAACTTAAGACAACAATCATATCCATGAAACCATAATATGGATATATAATATATTTACAATTTCAAATGAAAAATTATCTCAAATGGGTAGTGGATACACCACATAATAAAGATTAGGTGCACTATACCAAGTATGTCTTAATGAAATGTAAATTGAGACAAAGTCCCTTACCATGTTTTAATCAATTGAGTCGTATGACCAAAAATTAATAACCAAAAAATGAATCAAATAATACCATGAATATAAAGATAATCATGATAATTTATATCAAATGTCAGTACAAAATACACCACATGCAAGAAATAAGTGGAAAACAATGGAAATATCAAAAAATTAAAAGTGAGATAAGAAACCCCTTACAAACATTTCAGCATGGTAACAAGTGTTCTTATGAGAGATTAATGAGAGGTAAAGGGGTATAAAATCATTAAAATATAATAAGGGAAGTATGGGGGAGGTGAAAAAACATACCCCATCATTAGGAATTAAAAATAAAAGGACACAACATAGGAAAATTCTTGAATAAAAGTGAAAGAGAGGATCCCTTACCTTATGCCCGAAGGTGTTCTTGATTGATCTTAACAACCCGAATAATAAAATTTAGATTCATTAATTAATAATTAAAGAACCTAATTTACATTTAATTGATATATAATAACATTATTAGGTTCATTAATACCTTTTTTTTATGGTTTTAAGCGATTCAATTTTATTATTTTGGAAGCATTTTCTTCCTTGGTTTTTATGACCAATCTACTTGTATTCATGAATGTAAGTTCATTTGAAATGTGGTTAAACATACAAAATTGTAAATATATATTATTAGTTACATTATAAATGATCTTATAATGATTTTGGGTTATATACATTTATTATTACTTGTTATTTAAAAGTTATTGATAAACGCTTGGGTTAACTTGGCGATTTTGTGCATAATGAACTTGTTTTGTATTATTATTTTGTATTATGAGTGTGTAAGGATTAAATAAAATTTAATAAGGTAAAATACATATATTATGTTCTATTTCAACCATTAAAAAGGTTTCATGACTATTCTTGAAGATAGTAATATAAATTGAAAACTCGTCTCCCTTGAATGTGATAAATTAACACATCTCGGACGATATTTTCATTTTTAGTGTAAGAGGTGGGGAAAAGAGATATGATGATGAAATATTTCATTAACATAATAAAATTACATTCCATGTAAGTTACTATAATTATCATAGAATTTGTATGTGGGGAGGTGATGAGAGAGCAACAAAATAATGTAACTTGTAAAAGAATTTGAAAGAAAAGAGAAGAGAGGTTCACCTCTTGACTCCTCCTCCTTGAGAATCTTCTTAAGGCATTTGTTTTTGGCCTTTTGGTGAGACCAGAAGGTCTTGGACGTGGGAGAGGATCTTAGGGAGATATTTGAGCAGAATTTAGTCAAGTATTGAAGCTTGAGTGGTGTGGGAGGAAGAGGGGGTGAGGGGTGGTTTATATAGTGGAGGGGAGGAGGGTTTTCTTAATATTATATTCATTAATTTATTATTTCTCCACAAGACAAGAAATAGTGAGGATTCCGTGACCTAGAATAGTAATAAGTGCATGTGAGTTCAATATTTTGGTGCTAACATAACTCATGATTCTAGGAATAGTGAATTTAAATTATAATGTATTTATACGATAAATTAATGTATTTTACTATTCACCAAAAATTCAAGTATTTCAGAAAAATACCAAAAATTCACTCTAACTATTTTTCAACATGTAGAATCCAAAAATGAACTCCATTTTTCAAAAATAATTTTCTAAATATTATAAATTTAATTTTTAGTTAAAATCATTATTCAATCGAAAAATACCAACACTTAAAATATTCATCTTCATTTTTAAGGTGCCTAAATATTATTTATAAATTCATGAGTAAGGTTACTATTCATAAAGGTCATATTACTATTCATAAGGGTTGATTACTATTCATAAGGGTATTTTACTATTCACAAGGGTAAGTTACTATTCACTGAAAATTAACTTGATTCTATCAGACTCCAAATATCACCCTGATCGCAACCGTGTATGTCTGTTTTTTAAGATTCAGAACACAGAAGTGGAAAATTTATGTTTAATGGCTAGGTTATGACTATCTCATAAAAAAAGTGTTGTTTCAAAGAAATATAGGCTATGAATAGAATGTATTTAGAAGAAACATACCATAAAATGTTTGGGGTGTTATACACACCATGTGGCCTACTGGACATGGCGTGTAGTCCCTTCAGGTTAGGGTTGGACCATGTACCCCGTACACGTCTTGACTAGCTAGAGACCGTGTAACGCGGATACTACATGACATGTGGCCTAATAGACATACTGTGTACTTCAAAGATTTACGAAGTACATCAACACGCCATATCCCTGGGTGAGTACTTCGAATGGATGGTGAACGATAATACACATCGTGTAGTAGGAACTACATGCCGTGTACTCATCTAAATTAAAAAGATTTATTAAAATTTATTATTATATTATAAAAACCCTTGAGACATGTACCATGATGCAGGCGTAAAGCTGAGGCACAATACATGATAGGTGTTTTATACACATGTGTTTAATTTAATATCTGGGTAATGTTCATTTCTACTCATTGGGTAGTTATGAACGAGAATTCACCAGGTTGCCTCCAAGATACAAGTCATGTACAAAAATAATTTTAAATGAATTTATTTGTTTAAAATTATTATGGATGACAATCTCAAGGAAATTCAAAAAAGGGTTTAAGACAAAAGGATTGATTAATTAAAGATAATAATTAATTGATTCAAGCATGATTTATCTTAAACAAGGACGATTAAAGAATTGAATGCTATTTTTATTTATGTGTAAATATAATTGCATGTATGTATGATCATGATCTAGACCATGACCTTTTGTGTGTGTATGGTTTCTTTTAATTTATTTATTTAAATTAAAATTGTTGGCCTGTGAGACTTCTCCTCATTAATATGCAGGGCCCGCGTGCCTAAGGTTTCTTTTATGTAAAACCCCATTTTACCCCTCACTTGCATGTGAGATAAAAGCATATGTAATGGATGAAGCTACCAAGCTAGAGGAGGTGACTCAAGCTAGGAGCCAAGGTGAAACCAATCCAAGGAGATGCAAAGGTAGACATGTGGAAAGCTGTAAACACAAACCCAAAAGGTTCAAGGTTTTTTCTACCCTAGGTCATGGGTTAGTTTATCAACTTCTAGATAAAATAACCAATATAAAAAGCTCCTGATCATGCCATTTATTTTATTTCTTTCATTTTCATGGTTTATTTATTGTGGGTGTGTTATTGTGATCACAGAATTAATGAATTAAATAAGCATGTAATATGGAACTAAAATAAGGCGTAAATATTATCTTAGACATGATTAATCTCTTAAGTATATCCCACTTAATATTAACAAGCATGTAAGAAAGATAATAAAATGGAAATTTACGTATAAGGATAAAATCCCTCAAGGAAATATTAAGTCGGTATAACCTTCCATAATCTTGGTTAGAATCAAACCATAGTTCAAAGTGCTTGACCAACCATATTTGGGGCACTTTCAATTATCAAGGAATTCTAATTCAAGGTTTTGGGTTGAATTGACTTGGTTCACATCAAGGTTTGACTGCCACAACAAGACTTGGTGTGATCAAGAGGCAAAGGTTGAGGAAATCCGAAATAAAAGGATTTTAGGATTGGGGAGTCCACTCTGCGGATCAAGGAGCTGTGAGTTAATGCAGTTGGAATTTAGAATGCCTACCTAAAACCTTTCAAGTTGCTTGACCAACCCTAGTTGGGGTAATGTTAAGGGAAATATGGATCCTTTCCACTAGAATATTCAGGCAATAGAACATTCCGAAGTTAATGGTGAGGGCTATTGGATTTTGATAAAATAGTGGGAGACTAATAAGTATTAATTTATTTATTTATCTCAGTTTTATCATGATAAAGTACTAAATATTTTCTCATATTAATTTATAGAAATGGTGAGAAAAATAACATTAAAAATATCATTGCAAACCATAATCAAGAAGGAAACCTTTCTCACCAGAACCAATTTCTAGGAGTGGCAGAGGGCTTTACACATCATCCTTCTCCACGAGAGAAAACTGTATGTGTTGGAGGATCCTATTCCACTTGCACCTGGAAATGAGTCCAGTGATGAGGAAATATCTCTCTATATAAAATATTTTGATAATTCCATAGATGTCCAATGTTTCATGCTATCGACCGTGTCTAATGAGCTCTTGAAGCAACATGAAAACATGGACACATATATCATGATGTCTCACCTTAAGGATCTCTATAAAGAGAAGGAGATAAATGATAGATATGAGATCTAAAACACTTTGTTCATAATTAATCTTGGAGAGTCTGTTCCATATTGGCCTCATGTAGTCAAGATTATTGGCTACATTGAACATTTGGACATCTTAGGGATTAAGTTCCTAGATGAGTTGCGTACAGATATCATCCTATCATCACTACCCAAGACCTTCTCTAGATTTATTATCAACTACAACATAAGAAAAAATAATAAGATTCTATTAGAACTTCTGACCCTGATTCTCCAGGTAGATAAGGACATGAGACATGACAAACTCACAATCCTTATGGTGAATAAGAAGAGGAAGGACAATGCAAAGGGGCTAAGGATTTATAAACGGTCTAAATCCCCCAAGCACCATCCCTCCAAGAAGGGGAAGATCTAGATGGAGGGAAAGTAACGTGAGGAAGTATGTTTTTCATGTGGAAAGCTAGGACACTAGAAGAGAAACTACACCCAGAAGCGTGGGGATGTTAAAGCTTCATTTGTTATCGAGTGTAATCTTTCCATTTCTACACATTGGGCACTAGATATAGAATGTGGGGCTCATATCTGTATTCAAATGTAGGAACCAAGTTTATTTAGAAAGATTTATAGAGGATAGGTGGATCTTCGAGCTGCCAATGACACGAGGCTGGCTTCATTGGCCATTGGCGATTACCATCTCTCATTGACAACTGAGATGATTTTGGTTTTACATAACTATTATTATGTACCAAGTGTTATAAAGAACATAATTTCTGTATCATTTTTTGATATGGATGGATTTATTTTCAAGTTTGGAAATAAGTATTTTTTATTTTATAATAACAACATATGTTACGGTATGAAACATTTAAATAATAGTTTGTATGTATTAAATTATGAAAACCAAGTGTTGGTAATCGATAATGAAATAAACTCACATGACTTATACAACACCCATTTGTGGCATCACCATCTCAGTCATGTAAATGATAAGTGATTAAAAAATATTTTCCAAGACGGTTATTTAGACTCTACTGAGCTAAAACCACTTAATAGATGTCACACTTGTTTACAAGGGAAAATGGCCAAGCTACATTTTAGTGGACAAGCTTAAATGGACACAGAGCTTCTAGGATTAGTACACATGAATGTGTGTGGACCATTTCCAGTAGAAGTTATAGGTGGATATTATTACTTCATTACTTTTACTGATGATTTGAGTAGATATGGATATATCTACTTTATGAGGTATAAGTCAGAGTCCTTGGAGAAATTTCAGGAATTCAAGAATGAAGTATAGAATCATATTGGTAAGAAGATAAAGAAGATTCGATCGAATCTAGGTGGAGAATATCTGAACCAAGATTTCATTGACCTTTTACAGGAGTTTGGAATTTTATCTTAACTCACTCCTCCTTGTACACCATAGTGGAATGGTTTTAATGAAAGGAGGAACCACACCTTGTTGGAAATGGTGAGGTTGATGATGAGTCATTAAGATCTTCCGTTATACTTTTGGGGATATTCATTACAAACTACAACATACACATTAAACCGAGTACCAACTAAGGCGGAAAATGGAATTCCCTCTGAGTTATGGAATGGAAAGAAACCCATTTTTTTGCACACACATGTATGGGGATGTGATGTGTTTGTTAAGGATTTTTAGGCAAAAAAATAGAACCCTAGGTCATGTGGTGTATCTTTATATGATATACCAAGGAAACTAAATGATATTACCTATATAACCCTTCAGACAATAAAGTTACTACTGCCAAACAAGCTGTCTTTCTTGAGAGGGAGCACATCCTAAAAAAGGATAGTGGGAGAAATATTGACTTTGACGAAGTTGATGCTCAAGATACAAAAGATTTGGTACAATAACAAGTTCCACATGTCCCTATAGAAGAGGTTCCAGAAAAAAAAGTATTACATAAGAGATCAAGAGAGGTAAGGAAACCAAATATATTTGGTTTTCTAGTCATTGAGGATGGTGAATTATTATTGTTAGACAATGATGAACCTATCTCATACAAAGAAGCAATAGAGAGCTCAGAAGCTACAATATGGCTAAAAGATATGAATTATAATATGAATTTCATGTATCAGAACCAAGTCTAGGTTTTGGTCGATGATCCAATTGATGTAAATCCTATTGGATGCAAATGGGTGTTCAAGAGAAAGCTGGACATGGAAGGTCAATTTAACACCTATAAAGCAAGGCTAGTGGCTAAAGGATTTAGACAACGTCAAGGAATTGACTACTATGAAACCTTCTTGCCAATTTCTATGTTTAAATCCATAATAATCATACTTTCCATAGCATCTTACCATGACTACAAGATTTGGTAGATGGATGTCAAAACAACATTACTTAACAGGAATCTTCAGGAAGATGTCAATATGACACAACCAGAAGGGTTTGTGTCACCAAGAAAAGCCAAACAGATTTGAAAGTTGTAGAAATCCATTTATGGATTAAAGAAAGCATCTAGGTCATGGAAAATTAAATTTGATAAAGCCATAAAGGAGTTTGGTTTCATTAAGAAAGAATATGATCCATGTGTTTATAAGGAGTTTAATGGGAATGCAATCATTATCCTAGTTGTATATGTAGATGAAATATTACTTATTGGAAATAATGTACCAATATTACAGTAAGTTAAGGACTGGTTGAACAAGTATTTCTCCATGAAGGACTTAGGTGAAGTAGCCTACATTCTAGGGATCAAGATCATTTGTGATAGATCCAAGAGGCTACTTTGACTAAGTCAAGGTACATACATTGACCAGATACTAAAGATATTTAGTATAGAACAATCCAAGAGGGGATTGGTTCCAATGTCACATGACCTACATCTTTCTAAGAGAATGTGTCCTCAGACACAACATGAGAAAGATAGGATGAGTAAGATCCCTTACGCTTCGGCTATAGGATCCATCATGTATGCCATGTTATGTACCAAGCTTGATTTTTCTTATGTACTAATCCTGGTAGGAAAATATCAAGTAGATCCAGGAGAACAACATTAGACTATTGTTAAGACCATCCTTAAGTATCTGAGAAGAACTAAGGATATATTCCTAGTGTATGGAGGATACAAGGAGCTTGTCATCAAAGGGAATACTGATGCTGGTTTTCATATAGATCAGAATGATCTGAAATAAAAATTAGGATATGTTTTCTGTATCAACATTGGAGTTATGATGTAGAAGAGTTCAAAGTATCCAGTTGTTAACAATTCTACAGCAGAGTCCAAATATATAGCAGCTTATGATGCAGCCAAGGAATATTTCTAGATTCAAATTTTTTTCTAGGATATTAATGTGGTGACTAGAAGTAGAGACCCTATCACATTGTATTGTGATAATACTACAATGTTGGATCTTGAAAAAGAACCAAGGTCACATCAACAGACAAAGTGCATTCTCCGGATGTATCACCTCTTGAGGTATTTATATCAAAGGGGTGAAGTTGTAGTGAGCAGAGTATCCATGGAAGAGAACATGGAAGACCCCATGAATAAAGGACCATATCAGTAGAAGCATGAATATCATGTGAGAGCTAGCAAGTTAATGGTTATTAGCAGTTGGATCTAGTCCAAGTGGGAGTCTGTTGGAGTTGATGTCCTAAAACCAACTACTTTGTAATTTATGATAAACTTATATTCATGGATTTGAATATTAATAAATACCTTATAAAATATTGATTGTTTTTCTGTGTGATAATGCATGTGATAATGTCCTAAGGATAGATGTTACACTAAAGGGTCATAGTGGATCCCTACTATGATGAGAACTTGGAAGTACCATAACACTATTCTTGAATATATGTTCTATGGCCGAATGATGTAATTTGAGGGACACAAATAATATAGGCCATTAGGGGTGAGGACTCATAAAACTTTGAGGCACCTTATCATGGTTTGCACCCTTGGTAATATCTAGGAGGAGATTATGAGAACGAGACCTGCCAGTAGGAAATCCACATTTCATAGTGTCATTGGATGTTCCTATCTGTGGATGTGTGTATTGGTCCTTATAATTTAAGATTATTATTAATGGGTATTAAAACTTACACACTTAGATGTATTGATGAAAACTATGATGAAACACTATTCGCAATGAGGTAGGATATGTTGGGCGCATTATGAATAATACTTCATTAATAGATAATGCGAGAAAGGATTTGTAACTTCTATTCCATAATAGAAATTGATATCTCAGGCCCTTTGATGGAATTGATATAGCCTAAATAAATCTATTTCCATGGTGAGTAATGGTCAAGTTCAATTCTGAGTGGTCAAATAAAGAGTAATCGAGCACATGGGTTGATGACACTAGCATGAAACCCACTTGAGTCAAGATATCAAGACAAAGGGATTACATTACATAGTAAGCATTCGTATGAGGTGACATGTTATTGCGGTGTTAACTTCTTTCTCTATGGGTGCCTTGTCATGTTGCTAGATTCTAACCTTGGACTTTAGTTAGACTCTACCTAATGCCACTGAGAAAGAGGCCTAGAGGGTCACATACCAATTTTATCTAAGTATCTCAGTTAAATATTAATTTAATAAGTTGAATAAAGATTATTACCGGTTTTAGTTTAATAATTATTCAAGGATGCCTGATCGCATTTATTTCGACACTAGTTATTCGAGAGAATATATTGTGGGAGAAATCATATATTTATTAGTGAATAATGCAGTGATATTTATTTAAGAAATAAATATTCATTATTCAAGGTCTAATAAATGTGGTGGAGGAAATAAAGAAAATATAAAAACAAAAGTACACACCGTGTATATTAATATAAATACCGTGTAGTTTTTTTAGGGATTTGTGAGAAATAATATTTTTTATTTAATTAAATAATATTAGGTATAATTCGTTGGGTGCATGTCAAGTGATAATAATAGTCATATGTTATTATTAGACATATGGTCTTACTAAGAATTAAATGAAATGAATAAATGCCTTTGGGTAATTAATTTATTTTATTATTATAAGTAATATAAATCCCAATTACATTATTCTCATTAGATCTATCCATTCTCTATGGTTGTCCACAATGGATCTGGAGAAATCTTTCAATCTAAAAGAGAATTACTTTCCTCCAAGAACACTTTCAAGCTACGAGATAGATCCTCCTCCACCAGATCATGAAGAGCACTTTGGAAGCGGCTCTCAAGGCGATTAAAGGAATACATCACAAGCAAAGGCTCTTCTATGCTAGCACCCAGAGATCCCTTTGACGACATCCAGAGATACGTAGAGCACGTGTGGATCACCACTAAAGGAATCATACACTTGGCTTCTGCGACGCAATGACAGATCACATCAGATCATGACCAGAATAATCAACAGAGAGAGAATTCCATTAAGGTAATTCTTATCTTTTAATTAAATTAATTATAAGAAACATATTATGATCCTCTCTATGGTTCTAGGAATTCCATCTTTTCTTTTAGTTATTCATTATATTCTGAAGATCTGGCATTTTATCATCATGACAGATCTTAGATTGATCGTTGTTAACAGTAAAATAAAAAGTTGGGTACACTCATCCATGCGCTTACGCTTCGCCCAGAACCTATAGTTATAATATATGACCAGAATGAGTTGTGATGCTTGGAGGCTATACAACTTTGGAACCTATTCAAAGAAAAATTCATTAAAAGTTAAAACTAATAGCGAATCAAGTGATTGAGTCCATTACATACATACATCTAGAATTTACAAACAGGTTTTGTCATGTGGCCTATCCGATAACTGATGATGAAGAATGAGAACACATACTTTCATTGTTAAGTATCAAACCAAGAATTAAATGATGGATTTTTATGTCACTATAGCTAAAATGGAGGTTTCATTGACATTGAAAGTTGGTCCATCATAACATCATGATACTATGTCATATCCTCCTACTATAACACTTCAAGAAGTTTCATCAACAATGGTAGTTTCTACTTCATGTCCTTTTTACACAATTTCAATGGATATTCCTCCACATACTTTAGATGCATTGATCAATAATTTTTGAGGATGATAAAAATTTAGAACAAGAATATTATAAGGAAGTTAAAGAAGAAGATAATGTCGAAGAACAGTCTGTGCCCATTTCATCAAGGGTCAACCAACCTTTGAACCATACTCAACTATTGGATTCATGGCCGACTAAAGTCATGAATCACTTGCCACAATTTTATTGGCCAGTTATTACTCATAGTACATAATTTCAAGGAATTATTGGTGGAATAAATCGAGTGTCAGGTGTAACATCCTGGTTTTGGGTGCCGCCCAAAGGTGCCCCATACCCAGTTGGTCACTTGGCCTCAAGTGCATTTCCCCGAATTCCAGAGGCTACCGACTAGTAGTGAGGGCCTTTGGTGTGATAATGGGGAAACTATGAACTCATTAGTAGAGTATGCACAATGGTTTAACAAATAATACACAATAGCAGAAGTAATAACACCATACAATAAGTAAACAGTGGAAGACTGAAGCAAATAAACACCTCGAGCACATATATAAATTATGCATGTCACATATGTCTAAGAAAGTAGCTAAACAAGTCACTATGCTAGAAATACAGTACTAAAACATGGTACAAAGAAACAAAATAAACTCCAGAAGCATCACAAGCCTCAGCTTGGTCCCATGCTCTCTAGCTCCACAACAATCAAGTACCTGAAGTAGAAGGGAACTTTCCCTTATCTATACCCTCAATAATATAATTTGTTTGGGCCCAAAATCATGACCCAAACAGTGTGTGAGATGAATCCCAGTAGGTAACCACCCAAATATCTATGCCTAACTGTCAGTGAGCATATATATAGTAGGTAAATATGGGAATACAATAAAGAAACTAAAAGTACACAAAGTAAAAAATCCCACAGTTTCCATTTACATTCATTAACATTTAATCAAACAAGTATCAAAAACAGGTATCTCAAGACTACCTAACTAGACCGAATCCAAGATTGTGCTTTGTCTTGGTAGACATGTCACAAAATTCAAAATTCATAATAAACCTTTGGGTTGCTCACTCAGTCTAACCCCTCTGGTCAAATAAAGAAATAAAAGGCAAAGACACTCTAAGGATTCTCTCACAGTCAATTCCCCCTATGGTCTTTCCACAATAACTACAGACTCTCTGGGGAATCACTCAACATCAATTCACTCTTGTAGTCTCGTAATATATCTATAGACACTCTAAGGGAGCCCATGTAGTCAATCCCCCCTGTGGTCTCATAGCACAATTATACTAGACACTCTAAGGAAGCACTTAATATCAATTCCCCATGTGATCTCATAACGTAACTATAGACACTCTTAGGGAGCACTCACCATCAATCCCCCCTATGGTCTAACCACACTAGGTTCCCACAACCCTGTGTAATTAAATCATGTGTATATGATAACAAGTATTCCCAAGTAATATCAAATACTATATGGCTAACAATTTCAATGCATATCACAAGAATTTCAACAAGCAGTAAGGAAACAAGGTCTACCTCATAGGAAACCTAGAACAAATGTCCATAAAAAGTCAAAAAAGGAAACACAACCATGGGGTGTTCCTTTAACATAAAATTTAACATAATATCACTTCAAAAAAGACTTAATCTAATAATAAATCTAAGGCATAAAAAATAGGGTTCAAATCCTTTAACCTAAAATACCCGAAACATGGGTAATCTGTACTTCGACATATAAACTCAAAGACAAAGCACCAAAAGAAAGAAACCACCTACCTCGACATTGTATGATCAATATAGTTGAACCTTAGCCTATGGATCTACCTAGAATTACATAGATCTACAAAAACATCTAAAATGTTCAACCATGGATATCTCATGAAAGAGGAGAAATCAAGAGATGAGGCTCTAGAAGAAGGAAGAACTCACTTATGCAATTCCAACGCAACCAACGAAGTTTGATTCAGAGAACGGATGACCAATCCGGGTCTCAGAGAAGAATAATCGATCTTAGATCACTCCTGGATGAGATGAAGCTAGAAGAAGTCATTTCTGCCAATCAAACGCGACCCTGGTCTGATATATCAAATAAAAATAAAAATACACGGCCTGTTCTTTAAAGATACGTGACATGTATATGTCTTTTCTAGGCCCCAATTTAAGCAATCTCCTGGTCACCCCACATGACCATGTACTCGACCGTTACACGGCCAGTACATGGCTACCCGCAATAACCAGGTATACGATGTGTACTCCTACGTACATGACATGTACTCTTTAAATTTCTAGAAACTCCTCTTTTCCTCAAAAACACCAGAAATCAAGATCTATAACTAAAAAAATACCTGGGTTCTTACAAACTTCCCCTCTAAAATAAATTCATCCTTGAATTTATCTAAAAAGGTGGCATAGAAGAAGAAACCTTGAACATCTCCGGCCACTACGATCGCATGTTTATCTCCCTCTCCCAAGTCTCGTCTTGTACTCACCCATGTTGCCACAACACCCATACCAGAAGAACATACCATCCATGGATAAACTTAGTACTGCGATCAAAAATCTTGATAGGATGATCCTTTAATGATTCATCCACCTCCAACTCAACCTCCTCAAGTTTGAAAACATGAGATGGGTCTGAGAAGTAACATCGTAGCTTGGAAATGTGGAAGACGTCGTGCATAGCCCGGTACCTCTGAGGAAACTGTAACTGACCGGAAACCAAACCAACTCTCTCAAAAACCAAAAAAGGCCTGATGTATCTCGGTGAAAGCTTACCCTATCTCCTAATCCTCCTTTGTCCCAACCTCGGTGTGACATATAGGAAATCCTGATCCCTGACTTCGAACTCCAGAGGTCATCTCCGTCGATCAGCATAAGACTTCTGCCATGACTGTGTAGTAGCCATCCTCTTCCGAATCAAATCTATCTTCTCCGTGGTCTCTTAAACAAGATGAGGTCCCATTATAACTACCTCTCCTACCTCCATACAACATAGGGGTGATCGACATGTCCTACCATACAAATCCTCATAAGGTTCCATATGAATAGTTGCTTGAAAACTATTATTATAGGAAAACTCCACCAGAGGTATGTGCTTATCCCAAGAACCTCCAAAATATAGGACGCATGATCAAAGCATGTAATCTAGTACCTATATAGTATAATAGAACTAGCCATCTATCTGGGGATGATAAGATGTACTCAGAAGTACCTGTGTACCCAAATCCCTCTGTAGTCCCTACCAGGCCTGAGAAGTAAAACGAGAATCCCTGTCTGAAATAATAGAGTGCAGAACTCCATGCAAACGTAAAATCTCCTGGATGTACAACCTTCCCAACTCACCAACACTGAAGGTCTCCTTGATTGGTAAGAAGTGTGAAACCTTCATGAGTTTTTCAATGATAACCCAAACTGCATCATTCCCTTGAGGTGACCGTGGTAAGCCTATCACGAATTCCATCATGACATCATTCCATTTCCACTCGAGAATGGGTAACTACTGCAAAAGACCTACTGGTCGCTGATGCTCCACCTTCACCTACTGACAGGTGGAACATCTCATGAAAAAACCTGTGACATCTCTCTTTATTCTTGACCACTAATACTAATGGTGTAGATCTCTATAAATCTTGGTGACACCAGGATGAACTAACCAAACTAAAGAATAGAAATCCCACATCAGCTCCTCACGTATGTCTGCTGACACCCATACGTGTCCATAGAAGCACAAGATCTCATCATTTCCTACGGTCCATCTAGGAATAGGGTCCTCTCCTGACACACTCTGCCATAGGACTATGCCTTCAGAATATAATAGCTTCTACATTCACACTTGATCAAGTAGAGTAGAGATAAAAACTATAGAAGAAAGAAATGTCTTATGCACCTCCAAATGCATCTTAGAGAACAGAGCCATAAGCCGCCACTCACTACTAGCCTCCTGAACTGTCTGTATCTAATTCCTCCTGATCAAAGTATCATCCACTGTGTTTCCTTTCCTAAGCATGTAGGCAATATCAAAATCAAAGGACTGAAGGTACTCAACCCACCTCCGCTGTCTCAAATTTAGGTCACGCTGAGTGAAGATATAGTTGAGACTTTTATGGTCAGTGAAAACAAAAAAATGGTCTCCCAAAATATAATGCCTCCAATAGTGTAAAGCATGAACAACTGCAGCCAAATCAAGATCGCACATTGGGTAGTTCCTCTCATGTGGGCTCAACTGCCAAGACCCATACGCAACGACTCCTTCCCCCTATAAAAGAAATGCTCCCAGACCGATACCTAATGCATAATAGTAAACTATATAACTCTTTATTGGATTTGGAAAAAATAGTATTGGTGCTGAAGTCAACCTCCCTTTCAGCTCCTGAAAGGCTGAATCACAATAATTTTTCCACAAGTACTTCACACCCTTCTTAGTCAGGCCCGCTAGTGGCGCCGCTAAGCATGAAAAGTCTTGTATAAAATATCTATAGTAACCATACAACCCTAGAAAACTTTTTACCTCAAAGAAGTTCTTCAACTGCTCCCAGGAAACTACTGCTCTCACTCTATCTGGGTCTACTGATACTCCTATCTATAAGATAAAATGACCCAAGAAGTGCATCTGGTCCATCCAAAAGTGGTATTTTGAGATCTTAGCATATAACTGATTCTCTCTCAGTGTACTCAAAACAATATCAATATGGGTAGCATGGTCATTTAGAGTGTGAGAGTACACGAAGATATCGTCCATGAAGACCACTACAAAATAATCCAAGTATAGATGAAACTCTCGATTCATCAATGCCATAAAAACTGCAGGTGCGTTCGTGAGACTGAATGACATAACCACACACTCGTATAGACTATACCTTCTTTGAAAGGATGTAAGAGGTATATCAGATGGTATAATGCGCAACTGATGATAACCAGATCTCAAGTCAATATTCTAGAACACCCGAGCTCCTCGAAGCTGATCAAAGAGATCATCAATCCTCAGCAAGGGATATTGGTTCTTGAACATCAACTGGTTCAACTTCCGATAATCCACACAAAGTTTGAGGGTACTGTCTACCTTCTTCACAAAAAGGATAGGTGAACCCTAATGAAAAGTACTGTGTTAGATGAAACCCTTTTCCTGTAACTCCTCTAACTGCTTCTTGAGCTCCTATAACTCTGGTGTAGCCATCCTATAAGGAGGAATGGATACCAGTGCCGCTCCTGGCACAAACTCAATAGAAAATTTCACCTCTTACTCTAGATGAAAACTTGAAAAGTCCTCTAGAAAAACATCTCTGAAATGATCCACCACAGTAGAAAATTCCATCTGTGAAGTCCCCTGGTCATCTAGATACAGACTAGTTATCTGGGCTATAACTCCTCCCAACTCATGATACTCAGGTCCAGCTCTGCTTTCTTGGACATCCCATTTGCCCTTATGTAGAAACGACCCACCCTCTGGTGACGTGAAACTCACCATACGCCGATAGAAATCGACAACAACCTAAAAGGGAACCAACCATTCCATTCCAAGAATGACATCATAGCCTGTCATCTCTAAGACATAGAGGTCCCATAATAAGTGACACCTTCCGACCTCAAGAGGGAACTCCTTTAACTGAGGTACACTAGCCATCCTAGTCCCCAATAGAGTGTCCAGTGTCAAGATATCAGTAGAAGTAAATATATAGAGCCCAAGGATCTCCACAATAGAAACAAATATGAAATTATGGGAAGCCCCCGTATCGAAAAGTATAGAATCTAAAACCTAGGTAACTAGAATCGTACCTCTAACTATAGAGGGTCTGGGATCCTGATTCTACTGGGTCTGCTCCACTACAAAAGTCTGACCTGTACCGCATCCCTATGACATTGCCTGACCACCCTGAGCTGATCCACCCTATTGTCACTGAAATTCTGGTGACTGTCTACCATGGCCACAACCTCCACCTCAGCCTGAACAGCCGGAAAAACTCTAGTTCCCATACTGATGAGAAACTGATGGTCCTAATCCTGAACGAGGATTCATAGAATAACCTCTATCACCAGCTGCTAGTGAGAAAAACTGACAAAAACACTAAAGATGACCCATCTTGCTGCAATATCTTCAATCAAATGGGTCTCTCAGGCAATGTGGTCTCATATTCCCACCCTTCTCATACTGGTAGCATACCACCTCGATACCTGAAGGTGTATCCCGCCTACTCAGATCTCCATGTGTAGACTCCCTACGGTGCTTCCTACTATCATCCGGAGAACCACCAACTATGGATGCTGAACTACCCTAGCCCATAACTCCATAATCCCTCAAGTTTTTCTTGGTAATTAGAGCCTGGTTGACTATGGAAGATATGGTTATCAACTTGAAGATGTTCACCTAAGACCGGATGCCATGCCCGAGACTATCCTCAAACTTCCTCAATAGGAATTACTCATCACCCCCTAGAATGGGTGTGAAGCACTGCAACTCTATGAAGAGAGAATAATACTTTATGACTGAGAGAGTAAGATGCTCCAAAATTATGAAATCTCGGGCTCAGTTGACCCTCAAAGTCTCAGGTTATAAGTAATCACAGAAGGAATGCCGGAACTCAACCCAAGCCATAACTTGCTGGCATCCCACATGTGATATCACATCCCACTATCTCTTAGAGGGATCCCAAAGCATGTACTTAGTTAGTTTCACCCTCTTCTCTAGATGTGTCTCCATATTCTCGAAGATATATAGCATGGCTTCTAACCATGACTCTGCATCCTGAGGTCCTCCATCCCTTGAGAAAGCGGGAGGATGCTACTGCTGAAAAACCTGCGTCAACTCTACCATAGATGGGTAGGATGCGGTGATCCCTAGAAGGTCTGCATAAAACTCATGAATCCTTCACAGAACTATGCATCGATACATGTATCCGTAATGATGGTTGGTGCCAAGATGGGCACGATAGGAGGATCTACAGGTAGTCCCCGATCTACCATGTTCGGTGTCTAATCGTTGCCCCGTATATGGCGTACAACTAGAGGATGTCTTGGTGGCATGACTCTGCAAGGTCAAGCACACACCTTAGTTCAATATTATCAAGGAATGAAACATAGAAGTTCAGGAAAGGAACAAGCAGAAGAAAACATTCAAGTTCTTAAAAATGTTGATACACGACGTGTATTACCCCTACATAGAGTGTTCCCATAAGCCTTTACATGGGCGTGTACTGAAGCCAAAACTGGTCGTGTAACACCCCATACACACGGAATGTTCTCCCTTGAAACGATGTGTACTTGAATCATTTCACCCTACCCGAGTTCCTCTACACAGCTAAACCACGTGGTTTTCTTAGAATAAGACTACAGGGTGTGTTTGTTCTAGACACGGTGTGTACTAGAAGGAATCCACCAACCCATGTTGTTAGTCACATGACCGGTTACATGGTAGACTCCACACGACATGTTCAAGATGGACATGACATGTACTATCTGATTCTTTATCCACCCGTGTTGTCAGTCACACGGCTGGATACATGGTCTCTACAACATGGCGTGTAAGCCTGGTATATGGTGTGTTCCACCAAATATTTTCCAGCCCTGTGTCCCTGCCCACACAGGCAGTCACACGGTCAAGGATTACACAGTGTGTACATATAATACATGATGTGTACTTAATAAAAAATATTCCTTCCTGAACAGAAGGATACACGGCGTGTATTCATCATTACACACCGTGTATTCTGGGTTTTTCCGGACAATAAGCCTCAAAAACTACTCTAGAATCCCATGAATCACTGAAACAAACATTTAAAGTGCCAAATTATGATCTTTGAGGGACCATACTCCCCAAAAATCAAATATTGGAATCTTATTCAAGTATATTACAAGGAATAATAGTGCAATCAATCACATGATCCACCAAATTCCAACCCATGAGGTCCCATAACACCCCAGGGACCAAAGTTTAGCGTTCATTCAACGAAAACTTACACAATTAAATAACCTATCAAATAATAGGTATTCTATCAATACATCTATCACGAAAAAATACATATCTAGCACAACATCTATCACAACAACATGAAATTGATAATGCACCCTAAATGGCATGACAGGAATGCATGACATGTGATCTCTAGCAAGTGCCTATATGATGCATGAGATGACATACCCTCATCTCATCAGGATGTAACAGAAATATAACCTCAATAAAATCAATAATAACAACAAAAAACATGTGAATCACCCAACAATGAAATCAAATCAACTGTAATAATTGAAAAACCATAAAAAATTGTGATATTAGAGGCATATTGGCCTTTCCCTGTACACGGGTTAACTACTCCTGAGAACAACTTATTACCAACTACCTATTCCTTCCTATCCCTATCTATAGGCACCAAACAGTAAGTCAAAGATGAAAAGAAACCCTCTGACACCACTTTGTAATGTCTCAGTTCTGGGTGCCGCCCAAAGGTGCCCTGTACCGAGTTGGTTACTTAGACTTAAGCGCATTTCCCTGAACGCGAGAGGCTTCTGACTAGAAGTGAGGACCTTGAGTGTGATAGTAGGGAAACTATGCCCTCATTGGTAGAGTATGCACAATGGTTTAACAAATAATACACAATAGTGGAAGCAGTAATACTACATAATAAGTAAACAACATAATATTGAAGTAAATAAACACCTGGAGAACATATATAAATGATGCATGTCACATATGGCTAGTAAAGCATCCAAAATGTCACCATGCTGGAAATAAAATAATAAACCAAGCTACAAAGAAAACAAATAAACTCCACCAGCATCACAAGACTCATCTTGGTCCCATCCTCTCCAGCTCCACAACAATCAAGTACATGAAGTAGAAGGGTACTTTCCATTATCTGTACCCGCAACAATATAATCTATTTGGGCCCAAAAGCATGACCCAAAAAGGGTGTGAGACAAATCCTAGTATGAAATCACCCAAATATCTGTGCCTAACTGTCAGTGAGTATATATATAGCAGGTAAAAATGGAAATACAACAAAGAAACTAGGAGTACACAAAAATAAAAAATTCCACAATTTCAGTTTATATTCATTATCATTTAATCAAGAAAGTATCACAAACAAGTATCTCAAAATACTACCTAACTAGATTGAATCCAAGCTTGTGATTTGTCTTGGCAGAGGTGTCACAACATTCAAAATTCATAATAACCCTCTCGGTAGCTCACACAGTCTTATCCCTCTGGTCAAATAAAGAAATAAAAGGAAAAGAAACTCTGAGGAAGCTCTCACTTTCAATTCCCCCTATGGTTTTTCCACATTAACTACAGACTCTTTGGGGAAGAACTCAATGTCAATTCACCCTTGTAGTCTTATAACATATCTATAGACACTCTGAGGAATCCCACACAGTCTCCCCCCCGTGGCCTCGTAGTGTAATTATATCAGATACTCTGAGGAAGCACTTAACGTCAATTCCTCCTATAGCCTCATAACGTAACTATAGACACTCCTAGGGAGCACTCACCATAAATCCCCCCTATATTATAACTACAACAGGTTAGGTGCCGCCCAAATGTAACACCCCGACCCCTCTAGACCAGATTCGGTGCATTACTTGTTATATTGGCATGGTTAAAAGGAATAAAATCTAGAAGTAACGATCAGTTTAGTAGTCTTGAAGAAACTAGATACATATATTTAACTCAAATTACATTGGAAAAGGTTACAAAATACAATACATAACTAAAACTAAAAACTACATCCATAGAAATTCAATAAATGATCTCCTCTTCAAAACCTGATGAAGGCAAACAAATGAAAGGGGTGAGATCAAATTCTCAGTAAGGGTTACAAATAGAAGAAGCATGAATTCAATAATAAGTTAATTATAAACAATTTGACATAATCAATATGTCATGGTGAATAAATGAAAAACTCACGCTATTAACAAACTGAGAATGAAACTGCATCCATAGATTTTGTCATAGTGAAAACCTCATGGATAGTAATAAATGATAATGAAATAAATAGAATGATTATTAATTGGATGTCATGTATTTGTCACATGATACCATAATACCATTAAAATGGTTTAGTTTTATGGGTAGAAACCTATCTAATTTTTGGAAACAAACTTGAAGGGTTTGTCACCCACTGATTCGTCTCATGAGACCTATTGATGCATCAAGGGGATATATCAGGTCCCACCTGCCGCTGAAAGTCCAAATCATTCTTTATATATAGATTTAATACAATTACAATATTACTTATCAATATCCGTATAAAGTAGAGAATATAGATTCATCAATATTTCCAGAGTTAAAATAACTTTCTAAATTAACACTGTATGTAAAAAGAGGTATACGACTTAAGAAAATAATAATATCCATGAAATTAGAATATGGATATATAATATATTTACAATTAAAAATAAAAAATTATCTCAAATGGGCAGTAGGTACACCACATAAGAATTATTAGGTGCACAATACAAAGTAAGTCACAACGAAATGGAAAATTGACACAAAGCCCATTACCACATTGCAATCAATCATTTCGTGTGACCAAGAATTAATAATTATCAAATGAATCATTGAATAACATGAAAATAAATATAATAATGATATTATATATAAAATGTTAGTTCAAATACACCAAATTAAAGAAATAAGTGGTGAACAATGGAAATCTCACAGAATTAAAAGTGAGATAAGAAACCCCATACCTTATGCTCGAGTGTGTTCTTCGTTTGTTTTAATGACCTGAATAATAAAATTTATCTTAATTAATTAATAATTAAATAAACTAATATACATTTAATTTATTTATTATAACCTTATTAGGTTCATTCATGGCCCTTTTTATGGGTTTAAGAGGTTCAATTTTATTGTTTTGGAAGCATTTTCTTCCTTGGTTTACATGATCGGTTTACTTGTATTCATGAATGAAAGTTCATTTGATGTGTGTTTAAACATCCAGAATTGTTAATATATCTTATAAATGACATTAAAAAGATAAAAGTTATCTTATAATGATTTTGAGTTATATACCATGATGATGATTCATTAGTTAAATGTTAATTATAAATGTTTGGATTAACTTGGCCGTTTTGTTCATAATGAACTTGTTTTGTATAGTTATTTTATATTATGAGTGTGTAAGGATTATAGAAAATTGAATAAGGTAAAATAAATATATTTTGATTATTATTCAAGCACAATTTTTTTTCATGACCAGAATTGAACATGGTAATGAAAATTGAGAACCTGTCGTCCATGAATGTGATAAATTAACACATCTCGGACGGTTTTTTCATTTTTAGTATAAGAGGAGGGAGAAAGAGAAATGATGATGAAATATTACATTATCATAATATAATTCTAGTTCATTTAAGGTAATGTAATTATCATATAATTTAGATGAGGGGAGATGAGGAAATAAGTATAAAATAAAGGATAAAAATAGAAGAAAAAAAAGAGAAATCTTTCATGAAAATTCGACAGCCTAATGACGTCACTTAAAATTTCATAATATAATTTGATGAGATAAAAAGGGTATCTCATAATTATTACATAATATAGACAGTAAGGGGGATATATAATGACATATCCCAACATAAATTGATTTAAATTAAAAGATAATAACATAATAAGAGTGCTTGAAAAAGAGAGAGATTTTGAGACGAAAATTCTGCAGCATAACGGCTATGCAACAAGGTTTTAGAAAACATTAAAAAGATAGAAGACATGAGTAACCCATTAATAAAAGAATCATAAAATAGTACAGGGAAAAAATAATATGGAAATAAGAACATGGTATGAAAAATTGAAATACATACCGCATAAAAGAGAACTTGAATGGAAAAGAGAAATTAAGAATTCTCTTACCTTGTAGAGTAACTCCTAAGATTTGAAGGTTGGGACCTTGGGAGCTTGAGGAAACCTTTAGAGGAATACTATGGAGGTAAAAAATAATAGATCTCATAGTATGATGAGTTTGAAATGAAGTAAAACGAAGGTATGAGTGGGTATTTATAGTAAATAAGATGGAGTTTTTTATTAATTAAAAAGGACACCTCATTAGTGGTTTTTTCAAAACCATGAGATTTACCATGGTATTTTCCATTGGAATTATCCACTTGGGACACATAATATCTTATTTAACTATAAAAAAGTCTACCATAATTTTATTTTAATTATTACATCATTATGATTTCATTAAACATACCGAAAACTCAAAACTGTATTTTTACTATTCATGAAAAATTCAAGTATTTTAGAAAAATTAAAAAATTCACCCTAACCATTTTTCAACGTGTAGAATTCAAAAATGAAATAAAATTTTTGAAAATAATTTTCTAAATTTTTTTAATTTAATTTTCAAATAAAATCATAATTTATTCCATAAAAACAACTTTAAAACTATAACTCGTTTTATAACACATTGAGAAATTAATCAAGGTCCCATAAAATTATCTTATAACCATAAGACAATAAAGTAAAAATTTATGAATAAATTTTATGAAAATACATTTCCATTTTAAATTATTAAATTAATCGTAAAATTTTAATTAAAATATTTATGACAAGAAACAATAAAAATACTTATACTATGATTGTTTTTTCACTTTTTAGATGTCTATATTGTATTTATACATTCATGGGTGAAGTTTCTATTTTTTTAGCCAATTTACTATTCATTACTATTCGTTACTATTCATAAAGGTATGTTACTATTCATAAGGGTATGTTACTATTCATAAAAAATTAAGTGTGTCTTATCAGAATCTAAATATCTTACTGAACAGAACTATGTATGTCAGTTTTTTCGAAATTCAAATTACATAAGTGGAAAAATTATATTTACTGGAAATTGTATAATAAGGTGGTGTTTTTTAGAGACTCAGTGTTTCATGCATTAAATATTAAATATATTTTTAAATTCTTGGGGTGTTACATTATTCCCTCCTTACAAAAATTTCCTCTTTGAAATTTGAAATTGAACTTCAAAAGTTAATAGTTAATACTTGAAAATTCTCTTGTGGGAAACCCACATAAAAAATATGGTTAAATTATCATATTAATAAGAGGAAAGGGAAATACAATGGTTACTAGAAAACAACACATTCTATCTGGACAACATATTCATGTAAGAATAATCAAACCATCATGTAGTGACATTAAACTCTAAAACCCCATACAATGACCAACTTAAACCATTTCGTAAATGGTTAACAAAAATAAAAAATATAATGATTCAACACATTATAATGAAGGTCTCTAAATTTACAAGGTGAACTTATCATTAACCCTTAGTCAACTAAAGCAAATCTAAAATTCACATTCCAAACATGTGAATAATTTTTTCATGTATCCTCTAGAAATATTGTGATAACTTGAATTGCCATAAAAACTATATTGGAAACATGAATTCTTCTATATTCCTTAAGTAAGATACATGTTATTGGATATATTCCTTAAATCCAAAAGTGCTGTAAACTTCATAGATGATAGAATAGATCACTTCCTTAAAAGTAAATAATCAGTTCCAAGGTAGTCAGTACTTATCCAAATTAATAATTTTGTCATCATTATCTCAACATCAGATATATATTATGGGTTGTCATTCCCTCATTCATGTTTTTTTCTAAAAAGTTTAACTTTCCACTGAATCACTTTTCCTTTATACCATTTGTCATACAACCTCAAATCATTAATGAAATAGTATTACAGTACAATCCTTATATATCTCATAATTCATATAACCAGTACATTACTGACAAAATATTAAAATGATATGATTCTTGACTGGGCATATTAATCATTCTACTTCATCTACGGTAGCATCATAACTTGATCATTATCCAAAATCATCATTTGGGGTATATTCCTTTGATGCTTTAGACATTGATCTATATAGTGTCCCATCTCCTTGCAGTCGAAGCATTGAATATAGGGAAATTATTTCCTTGTCTTTCAATTATGAGCAAGGTGTCCTTTTTCTCCACACTTGAAGAAAACTTCTTTTCATCTCAGGCATATACTAAGGCGTTTCCTTCCACAATTATCACATGTGAAAAAATATATCTTTCTCTTCTTCCCTTTATCCAAGTTTTTCCCTACCATCCTATTCTTATTTTTCTTACCTTCAAAGCCATAGGAATCATAGAAGTCTATACATACCTTTTCAACACATGATACTATTTCCTCACATGATGAGGATACTTGGGAGAAAATCTTCCTTTGAAATGATGGATTAAGACCATCAGAGATATGATCCTTCTTACTCTTCACACCTTGTGCATTGGTGAAGTTCTCATTTCTTCTGATAGGCCCCATTTCTAATCTATTCCATATTATATATTAGCTTTTAACATTATTAACTCTCTATGACTCTAAACATGGTATATCACATAGCATAAATTTATGCACCGTAAATACTAGAACCATATACTTTGGTTACTTTGGGGGCATAAATCCTTCATAATAGAGGGTAAATAAAATGTGAATTATCCTAAGCATATCTCCTGGGAGTGTCAATACCAAGAGTGCATCAAGGATCATTGTCGTGTACCAGGATACCCTAGGTCAAGCCTGAAACTCCTTGTCAGACTTATCACTCCTAGGTACATCTGTGCCAGAGCCACCTCTACTTGTTTGTATCCAGCTATGAATTTATTTGCTAGAAAGATCCACATAATCTATTCCTTACCAAGATTAAATGACATTCTTGAATTTTATTCCTCAAATACTACCTTAAGGATTTGTTCCATAATCTAGATTTTCTAATCTAGTTCCCAAGTTTGCTACTAAACTTCCTCTGATACCAAATGTAACACCCCGGCCCCTATAGACCAGAGCCGATACATTAATTGGTATATTGTTATGGTTAAAAGGAATCAAATCCAAAAGTAATGACCAGTTTAGTAGTATTGAAGAAACTAGATACATATATTTAACTCAAATTATATTGGAAAAAGTTACAAAATACAATACATAACTAAAACTAAAAACTGCATCCATAGAAACTCAATAAATGATCTCCTCTTCAAAACCTGTTGAAGGTAAACAAATGAAAGGGGTGAGCTCAAATGCTCAGTAAGGGTTACAAATATCAAAATCATGAATTCAATAATAATTTAATCATAAACTATTTTACATAATCAATATGGCATGGTGAATAAATAAAAAACTCACGCCATTAACAAACTGAGAATGAAACTGCATCCATAAATTTTTTCGTAGTGAAAAACTCATGGATAATAATAAATGATAATGAAATAAATAGAATTATTATTAGTCATATGTCATGTATCTATCACATGATACTACAATATCATTAAAATGGTTTAGTTCTGTAGGTAGCAACCCGTCTGATTTTTGGAAACAAACTCGAAGGGTTTGTCGCCAACTGATTTTTATCATTAGACCTGTCGATGCATCGAGGGGATATAGCAGGCCCCACCTGCTATGCAAGTCCAAAAAATTCTTTATACATATATTTAATACAAGTAAAATATTCCTTATCAATATCTGTATAGAGTACAGAATACAGATTCATTAATATTTCCAGAGTTAAAATAAATTTCCAAATTAACATCGTATGTAAAAAGGGGTATACGGATTAAAAAAATAATCATATCCATGAAACCAAAATATATATATATAATATATTTACAACTAAAAATTAAAAATGATCACAAATGTTCAGTATATACACCATATAAGAATTATTAGGTGCACAATACAAAGTAAGTCACAAAAAAATGGAAAATTGACACAAAGCCCATTACCACATTGTAATCAATCATTTTGTGTGACCAAGAATTAATAATTATCAAATTAATAATTTAATAAAATTAAAATAAATATAATAATGATATTATATATCAAATTTTAGTACACATACACCACATGCAAGAAATAAGTGGCGAACAATGGAAATCCCACAGAATTAAAAGTGAGATAAGAAACCCCTTACCTTATGCTCGAGTGTGTTTTTCGTTTATTTTAATGACCTAAATAATCAAATTTAGATTCATAAATTAATAATTACAGAACCTAATATACATGTAATTGATTTATTATTACCTTATTAGGTTCATTAATGGCCCTTTTTACGGGTTTAAGTGGTTCAATTTTATTGTTTTGGAAGCATTTTCTTCCTTGGTTTACATGATCGGTTTACTTGTATTTATGAATGGAAGTTCATTTGGTGTGTGTTTAAACATCTAGAATTGTTAATATATCTTATTAGTTACATTAAAAATATAAAAATGATCTTATAATGATTCTGGGTTATATACCATGATGATGATTCATTAGTTAAATGTTAATTACAAACGTTTGGATTAACTTGGCGGTTTTGTTCACAATGAACTTGTTTTGTATAATTATTTTATACTATGAGTGTGTAAAGATTACAGAAAATTGAATAAGGTAAAATAAATATATTAATATCTTGTTAAACCATAAAAATTTGTTTCATGACCATAATTGAACATGGTAATAAAAATTGAGAACCCATCGTTCATGAATGTGATAAATCAACACATCTCGGACGATATTTTCATTTTTAGTATAAGAGGAGGGGGAAAGAGATATGATGATGAAATATTCCATTAGAATAATATAATTATAGTTAATGTAAGTTACTATAATTATCATAGTATTTTTATGAGGGGATATGAGGAAAGAAGTATAAAAGAAAGAAGAAAAATAGAAGAAAAAATGAGAAATCTCTCACGAAAATTCGGCAGCCTAACGACGTCACTTAAAATTTCATAAAATAATTTTATGAGAGAAAAAGGGTATCTAATAATTATTAAATAATATAGGGGTATATGGAATTAAATATCCCAACAAAAACCAATTTAAATTAAAATATAATAACATAATAAGAGTGCTTGAAAAAGAGAGAGATTTTGAGACGAAAATTTTGCAGCATAACGACTATGCAACAAGGTTTAAAAAACATTAAAAAGAGAGGGGACTTGGGTCAAACATTCATAAAATACTCATAAAATATTATAGGGATATAATAATATGGAAATAAGAACATGGTATGAAAACTTGAAATACATACCACATAAAAGAGAACTTGAATTGAAAAGAGAAATTAAGAATTCTCTTACCTTGTAAAGTAACTCCTAAGATTTGAAGGTTGGGACCTTGGTAGCGTGAGGACACCTTGGAAGGACTACTATGTAGGTAAAAATCCAGATATTTGAGGATGATGAGTTCGGAATGAAGGAAAACTAAGGTATGAGTGGGTATTTATAGTAAATAAGAGGGAGTTTTTTATTAATTAAAAAGGATACCTCATTAATGGTTTTTGAAAAACCATGGGCTTGACCAGGGTATTTGCCCATGGTATTAGCCACTTGGGACACCTAATATCTTATTATACTGTAAAAAATTCTACCAGAATTTTATTTTAATTATTACATCATTATGATGTCATTAAACATACCAAAAACTCAAAACTGTATTTTTACTATTCATGAAAAATTCAAGTATTTTAGTAAAATTTCAAAAATTCACCCTAACAATTTTTAGATGTGTAGAATTGAAAAATAAAATCCGTTTTTAAAAAATAATTTTCTAAATATTTTTAATTTAATTTTCAAATAAAATCATAATTTATTCTAGAAAAACAACTTTAAAACTATAACTCATTTTATAACACATTGAAAAATTAATGAAGTTCCCATAAAATTATATTTTAACCATAAGAAAATAAATTAAAAATTTAAGAATATATTTTATAAAAATAAATTTCAATTTTAAATTATTAAATTAATCATAATAATTTAACTAAAATATTTATGACAAACAAAAATACCAATACTTATACTATGATTGTTTTTTCACTTTTAATATGTCTATATTGTATTTATACATTCATGGGTGAATTTTATATTTTTTGGACAATTTACTATTCATTAATATTCATAAAGGTATGTTACTATTCATAAGGGTATGTTACTATTCACCAAAAATTAAGTTTTTCTTATCAGACTCTAAATATCACACTGAACGCAACTGTGTTTGTCAGTTTTTCAATATTCAAATTACAGAAGTGGAAAAATTATATTTACTGGAAAGGTTATAACAAGGTGGTTTTTTTAGAGACTCAGTGTTTCATGCATTCAATATTAAATATATTTTTAAATTCTTGGGGTGTTACACCAAAGGTTCCCATACCTGGTTGGTCACTTGGCCTCAAGCGCATTTACCCGAACGCCAGAGGGTGTAGACTAGAAACAAGGGCCTTGGGTGTGATAGTGGGGAAACTATGCCCTCATTGGAAGAGTATGTACAATGTTTTAACAAATAATACACAATAGTGAAATCAGTAATACCATACAATAAGTAAATAATGGAATATTAAAGTAAATAAACACATGGATCACATATATAAATGATGCATGTCACATATGTCTAGGAAAGAATCCAAACAAGTCACCATGCTAGAAATACAATACTAAACCAAGGTACAAATAAAACAAATAAACTCCAACAGCATCACAAGACTTAGCTTGGTCCCATGCTCTCTATCTCCACAACAATCAAGTACATGAAGTAGAAGGGTGCTTTCCCTTATCTATACCCACAATAATATAATCTATTTGGGCCCAAAATCATGACCCAAACAAGGTGTGAGATGAATCCCAATAGGCAACCAACCAAAGATATGTGCCTAAATGTCAGTGAGTATATATATAGCAGGTAAAAATGGAAATACAACAAAGAAAATAGGAGTACATAAAAGTAACAAATCCCACAGTTTCTGTTTACATTTATTAGCATTTAATCAAGAAAGTATCACAAACATGTATCTCAAAAGACTACTTAACTGGACCGAATCCAAACTTGTACTTTGTCTTGGAATATGTTTCACAAAATTCAAAATTCATAATAACCCTCTGGGTATCTCACACAATCCAACCCCCCTAGTCAAATAAAGCAATAAAAGGTAAAGACACTCTGAGGAAGCTCTCACAGTCAATTCCCCCTATGGTCTTTCCACAATAAATACAGGCTCTCTGGGGAAGCACTCAACGTCAATTCACCCTTGCAGTCTTGTAACATATCTATAAACACTATGAGGGAGCCCACACAGTCAATCCCCCATGTGGTTTCGTAGCGCAATTATATCATACACTCTGAGGAAGTACCCAATGTCAATTCCCCCTGTGGTCTTGCAACGTAACTATAGACACTCTGAGGGAGCACTCACTATCAATTCCCCCTATGGTCTAACTACACCAGGTTCCCACATCCCTGTGTAATTAAATCATGTGTACATGATAACAATAATCCCCAAGTAATCTCAAATACTACATGGCTAACAATTTCAATGCACATCACAAGCATTTCAACAAGCAGCATGGAAACAAGGTCTGCCTCATAGGCAACCTGAACCAAATGACCATAAATAGTAAAATAAGGAAACACACCCATGGGGTGTTCCTTTCACATGCAATTTCATATAATATCACTTCAAAAAATCCTTAATCTAACAATCAATCTAATGCAAATAAAATAGGTTTCAAATCCTTTAACCTGAAACAACCAAAACACGGGTAATCGACACTTCAACATATAAACTCAAAGACAAACCATGAAATGCAACAAACCACCTACCTTGACGTTGTATGGTCGATATAGTTGAACCTCATCATATAGATCGACCTAGAACACCATAGATCTACAAAAACATCTAAAAATTTCAACCATGGATATCTCATGAAAGGGGAGGAATCAAGAGATGAGGCTCTAGAAGAAGGAAGAACTCACCGATACAATTCCAATGCAACTGACAGAGTTTGATTCAGAGCATAGAAGACCAACCAGGGGTCAGAGAAGAATTTTAAACCTTCGGTTTCTCTTGGATGAGATGAAGCCATAAGAAGTCATTTCTTCCAATCAGACGTGACCCCAGTCTGATATATCAAATAAAAATAAAAGCACATGGTGTGTTTTTTAAAGAAACATGGAATGTATATGCCTTTTCCAGGTCCCACTTTAAGTGGTCTCCAGTTCACCCTACACGGACATGTACTCAGCCATTACACGACTAGTACACGACTACCTGCAACAACCAGGTAGACGACGTGTACGCCTACGTACACGATGTGTACTCCTACATACACGACGTGTACTCCTTAAATTTCTAGTAACTCCTCTTTTCCTAAAAAAAAACTAGAAATAAAGATCTATACTTGAAAATAAGATTTGGGTTCTTACATTTGGTGAAGGTGTTCTATATATTAGAAGAGAGTTTGAGAGAAAATAAATAATGGAAAATGTGATAAAACAATATCACATTGAAATACATTATAGTTATGTTGTAGAAGAGTCAAATATTTATTATTATGTGATATGGTGTGATAAATATGATTCACACTGTCAGATGCATCTGCAAGATATAATTGATTTTTTTTTTCATAATTGGTGCATCACTAGATTTACTCCATACACATGTGTGAACCCAAGCTTATCACATGAACACTTCTCATTAGATGTTGAGTTTGTTTCAACTATTACTGTTGAAATGATAAGAATGTTTCAAGACAATCATATCATTTTGTGGTGGAGATAATCAAACAGGTTTTTGGGTATCAAATCTCTCACTAGAAGTCATGGGCGGTATGACATAAGGATATTTTGAAAGTGTATGATGATTGAGATGACTCTTATCAAGTTTTACCAAAACTTATAGAGCTGTTATGCCACAATAATGAAGTGATCTATTGGTTACATACTACTGAATATGTTAACCAACATAACCAAGTTGATCATTCAATAATTGTGTTTGATATATTGTTTTGGACATTTTTACCATGTGTGGAAGCTTTTAGACATTTAAATAAGTTTATATAGATTTATGGAAAATTTATATATTGAAAATATACTATAACTTTATTGATTTACACAACACAAGTTGGTAATCAAGCCCCTCTACCTTTGGCATTTGAAATTGTGGAGAAGAAGAACTTCTCATCATAGAGATGGTTTCTGTCCTGTCTTTGAGAGTTTGTTACGGGTGTAGAATAGATTTATCTTATTTCAAATCATCATCAAGAAATTAAGGAGACAATATATTCTAAGGGTCTATCTTGGATACCACCCTATTCTCATAATCGATATTGTATTCGACACATTACCTGTAATGTGCAAAAGAATTTCAGGGGATGAGTCCATGAAAAAAACAATCATAAAAATTGGCATGAATATCCTTTTTTTTGTTTTAAAAATTATTATCATAGTTATTATTATATGTGTTCATATTAGTTCTTGTTTTTTAGCATATGGGCCTAAAAAATAAAGGATGAATGAGCATCTTGAAGATATTCACAGAGCTAATCCAGAAGTTTATGATTACATGATGCAAATTTCAAAGTATAAATGGTCGTTGGAATATGAAGATGGGAGGAGATATGGACATATGATGACCAAAATATTAGAGTGTATAAATTGAGTTTTCATGGGAGTTTGGAAATTAACCATCATAGGTAATTAAGAATATTTGATTATATGTTAATTAGAAGAGCTACAATTATAATATAATATTAGTATAATTTTTTAAATATAAATTATAGGTTTGGTACAAGAGACCTTCTATCATAGCGTAAATTATTTTATGGAATAAGGAAAGTAGGCTAAAGAGGGTCTGAATTGAGGGATGTACTATGGGCACCATTTCCAGCATGATCTAGATAGAGTTCTTCAGGAGGCTGAAAAATTTCATGTAGCTTCATTTGATTATGTAAAGAAACAATTTGAGGTCATTGAGCCAGATGATTTTATGGTTTGTAGTAGTGGCCATGTGTGTATTTTTATACTGGAGAATCTTTACTGTGAATGTGGCAACTTTAAAGCATTACGATATCCTTTTGGTCATAAGATCACAACATGCGATTACATACACTTATCTTGGGAGCATTTCATCAATCCATTTTAATGACTATAGAGTATTAATGAATACTAAAGTACTCCATGGATGAAAATTGGTGAATATCATAATTTTTAGCTGTCTGATGGCATACCCATGCTTCTACTGAAAAATACTAGGCTATGACCAAAAGGGAGGCCAAAGTCGACTCATATTCAAATGAGATGGATTGGCCCAATGAATGTGAACTTGGATAGAGGTTCAATACATGCTGCTAGGAATTTCACATGAGGACATGTTGCCCTAAACACATAGGGAAATCATCAAATAGTTAAAATGATTCATGTACTGTATCAGTCAATGTACAAGTTTGTACATTTAATGATTATTTTTTATTATCACTATTTTTTTATCATATATGTCCTCTTTTTATTTAGTATAACTTTAAAAAATATACTTATATGTTATAATACATACATATATGTAGTATATAAAATAATAGATATCAAAACATTATTTTATATTACATTTCTAAATATAAAGTTTAAAATGAAATCAATTTCAAACATAATAATAATTTTATGAAGGGTTTTTATGTGCTTATAAAATAAATATTCAGAAGTAAAAACACATAAAATATATTCAATTATTACTAGGAAAATTCAATTTAAATAAATTTCATACATGACATGATACAAAGTATTCATTAGTAAAAAATTCATGTTAAATATGTTATGTGTAAGTTTAAACTCCTTTCATAGTATAACAAAATTATTTCACAAAGGAGATGTGGTGTGCTTCAAAACTAAAATATAAAACACTTAACATATGCTGTCACTTGATAGAAAATACTTTATCTTTATGATAAACCAAAATGAAACTTAAAAAATCTTTTATACCAAATCATAAAAACATGTATGAGTTAAAATGATATTGAAATTAATGTTCTACTATTTATACATTCAGATGGAGAATCCTTTATTATCTGCTCAGTAGTCACACGTGTCGCATTGCATGATGGTGTGGGGAATTGTTAGACTTCTTTCTATTTAGATAGCACATTATTTTCATCATGATTCACCCTCGATAGCCATTTTTCTATACCTCATACATGATGGATTTTATGGAGTCGTCATGTGCGACTTCAAGAACATTGATCACCAATTGATTACTGCATTGGTTGAGAGATGGTGGCCATAGAAACACATAATTAATCTTTCTAAGGGGGATATGACCATTACTTTATAAGACATCGCCTACATGCTTAGTATACCCATCCACAAATAGACAGTTATAAGTGCTACTAGTGGTGACTGGTGTGCAGTAATACATCGTATATTAGGCATTGACATCGTTGGCACACCATGTGTCCTTCAGGGATCTCGCTTGTGCATAAGGTGGATTGATGAGCATTTCGACACCATTTCTAATGATGCAGATGATGAGATGCTTATTCATGACACACATGCATATATTTTGAGATTGATTGGAGACATGTTGTGTGTTGACTACTCCACCACCTTGGTACACATGATGTACCTACCATTACTTAAGGATCTTGACCAGATGACTACATACAGTTGGGGGTTTGCTGTATTATCACATCTATAGAGATGTCTCTGTACCAGTTGTCAAAATGATGCACATCATATTGAAGGCTATATGAATTTGGTACAGATGTGGGCCTAAGATAATTTTCCATGTATCAAACTTAAAGATCTCACACCACTTCCACAATAGCTATTTCAGGACTATCCTTGGAGATATTGGTATATTTACGTCATTACTTTGGGTTATTTAGTACTTTTATTAATGTCTTTTATAAACTTAACATATATTAGTCCTTTTTAACCAGGTGGATTCAGGATCATAAGTATGCACATATTCCAAGACATAGTGTGCACAGTTTTCAACAGATATTTGACGCTGTACAACTAGCTTATGTAAGTTAAAAATTATTTTTTTTGTATAAAAAAATGTTCTGTTATTACTTTTTTAAGTCATTTCAATGTTATCTTAGTAACATTATCATGATAATTTATGATTTTTTGTGTTTACATTTCAGGTTTCATGGACCTCGTATACAAGTTTTTTATATGCATCACTTCCACCACACTGCATAGAAATGATTAGAGATTATGGTGTAGTGGTGCCACTCATCCACTTCCACATCATTGAGTGGCCCCATCCAGACTAGGTCATGAAACAATTTTCCTAAATATAATATATCCCGATGGCACCATGATAGCATGATGGGTTACATTCTATTATGCTTACAGGTAGATAGAAGACAGACTAACGACAATTTCATGCACGTTATATCAAGTGTTGGGACACACATGCCCAATATAATATTTTTCAGTATGAATATCCCATAGCATGCTATCCATTAAATGATCAAAGGGATTATGCAGATTGGTACTTACGACACACCATCATGTACCTTACACTCCATGGGATTGACATTCAGTAGTTAATATGTTTATTAAGATTTATTATATTTATTTAGCTCATGTTTCATATTAATTTTAATGTGATTTCATTTGCAGTCAGACAACATTTCTCATCTTTCAAATATCATAGATCTTCAGGAGGAGGCCTTTATTAGGTGGGATGTTGTTCATTGAGATGTGGTGGCTCTCATAGATCCTATCTAGTTCATATGTGAGAGTGTCTATGATGTGGAACCACAATTATATCTTAATCCATATGCTCTAGTTGAGGCTTCTAGGGATGATGATGACCCTATTTTTCCTATTGAGGATGATGCACCACCTCCACCACCACCACTACCAACCAGAAGATAGAGATGAGGAAATCAACAATGGTAGATGCAACGACATAGATGTCCAAGAGAGGTTCCTAAAGACGCTTCCACACCGCAAAGAGATGATCCTACATAGGTGATTGAGGATCTTCCACAATCAGAAGATGCTTATGTGCCACATATGTCATCTCTGCTGACTGTGATGGACTACGAGTTTGATGTTGTAACATGGATTTTGGTGGACCCACTCCCACTGACAATGATATTACACTTCTGCCATTTTTAGGAGTTCTAGGGCCATATGGATCAACATATAATTTTGGGCCATCCTCCACACATGATGTCGAATAGTTCTCCACACAGCACTATGAGGTGGAACCTACAGAACCGAAATAGGAACCCACACCTATAGCTAGGACATTAGAGCGATTGAGAAGTCACAGGTAGAGTAAGCATGAGGTTCATACATTGGGTTGTGGTACTGAGGGTAATCAATGTTGATGTATTGATATGTCACATTGTATATATTAAAAAACCTATTTATTGACATAATTAATTGTTATTTTAGACAAATAAAAATAAATTCAGAAATATAGTAAATGAAAACTAATTGACACAAACTATTAATAAATAAAAACAAACTCCAAATAGTTTAAAGTTTCACATATATTGTACTTATATTTTATATCTTATAATATTTATTGTAACATAAAATTTGTACTTATAAATTATTGTTCCATTAAAGTTATTTTTCATTAACTTTATTTTCAAAATTATTTTCATTTTTCAATAATTTATTATATGTTTAGTTAGTATGAAATATTTTATTTAAGTTGTATTTTATAATTTATATATTTTCAAAGTCACATACTTGTAACATTATTATGTTTCATGTATGTGACTTTAAAAACGTATAAATTATAAAGTACAAATATAATCTAAATAAAATTTGTCACACTAACTAAACATATAATAAATTATTGAAAAATGAAAATAAACTCAAACATATAGTAAAAAAAATATTTTACATTACACAAACTTATATGCTTAAAAACATTACATTTATAGTTTATATAATTTATGATCATATTTCTTATTAAGTTTTATATTATTAATTTAATTATTATGAAATATTATTAATTATGTTATTATTATTGAATGTTATTATTTTTAATATATATATATATCTATAAATATACATAAATATACATAAATTTTAAAAAGTATTTATACGATTATAAATAAAAAATTATATATTTACATCATTATAAAATTATAACAAATAAATTTAAATAATAAATATATTTATTATATTTATTAATATATATTTATAATTATATAAATAAGTTTTTATTTATAATCATTTATATTTATATTTATGTATAATTAAATTTATAAATACATATTTTCAATTCTGTTAATAATTATATAATCGTAAATCTATCTTTATATATAAATATATATATATCATTATATAAATATAAATATATTTATAATTTTATAATTATTAAAATGATTTTGAATATAAATTTAAAATATATTTATAACTATATAATTTAATATACATTTAAACACCTACTAATTTTAATTTTAAATTTGATATATATATATATCTATACATATATATTTAAAATATGAAATTATTTCTAATTATATTTATATTAAATATTTATAAATATATATTTATTTATATAAATATTTATTTACAATTATAAATATATGAATATACATACATACATACATACACACACACACATATATATAATATTACCCATACCCACCCAGATCAATAATACTAACAAAGTGGTTAATAATATAATTAAAAAAATCTTAATTAAATTAGTAATATAAAAAATATAATTATTAATAATAATTTTGTTATTAACAATTTATTATATATCTAAAAATATTTTAAAAATATTTATAAATAAATATTTATAACTATATAAATATAGATTTATAAATATAGATTTATAATTATATAATTATAGATATATATAAATATAATTATAAGTATATATTTATATATATAATTAAGGTGGGGTGAGGCATAGGGAGGGAGGGGGAAAAAATTCCAATTGAAGTGGTGCTTTGGGATTAAACCCAAAACACCACTTCAAATGGTGATTTCCCACCCCTTTTTCCAAATAAAACTCAACCTAGCCCCTTTAAATTAAAAACAAAAATACCCATGTTCAAATTTTTCCTAATTATTAATTATATATAATTATTAGTAAATAATTATTTTAAACTTAAATTAATTATTCTAAAGGTTGAAAATCAGACTTCAATATCAAATGATCATAACTATTGATCCAGGTGTCTGTTTTAGCTCAACAGCCAGTAAAAGTGAAGCTTATGAAATGAGTTACAACAACATTATATAATAATTTGGTAATAATTAATTGAATAAAATTTATTATAAGTTGAAAAGAGAACTTTAACTTTAAATGATTATAACCATTTATCCATGAGTTTGTTTGAGCTCCACCACATATCAAATCGAAGTTTGTGATGAGTTCTACATCGTGTTAATTAAGGGGGGCCTTGGTCATTGTTTTTTTGAGTTCAAAAGAGGTCCAAAAGGCCTTTAAAACTAAGTTTTTTGATCATAATCACGATTTTTGAACATTTGATGATATTTCATCTTCATTTAAGTGTGTCTTTAAATGCTTTTTAGGTCGTCTATGATTTTATTCCATTGATTTACATTCCTACTGATTTGATGGTGCTGTAAGTATTGTGATTTCCTTCTTTTGGTGATTTATTATCTATTATATATATGTATATTTTTATGTACTTCTATAAATTTATGTATATTTATTTATAATTTTTATATATTTATCAACATTCATTTAAAATTATATATAATTTATCTATACATGGATATTTATACGTATTTATAAATATTTGGCTATATTTATATACATTTTTAAATATTTCTATGTATTTATCTCTACAAGAAAAAAATGATTTAGTGGATGTTTTTTCGAAGAAGTTTTAAAGATCACCACTGAATGTTTTTTTAAAAAAATTTAAATTTATTTTTAGCGGCTGTTTTAACAAAAACCACTGTTGAATTAAAGGGAAAAAATTAAAAAATGAAATATTAAATTATGGTTTATGATTTATTATTTACTATTATATATAGTTTATTATTTATAATTTTAATTAATTATAATTTGCTAATTAATAAATATTTATAATTATCAGTTAATAATAAATCGAAACTTAAAAACAGATCTTCAATAAGTTGAAAATCAGATTTCAACATCAAATAACCTTAACTTTTGATTCATGAGCTTGTTTTAGCTCCACAACCAGTCGAATTGAAGATTATAAAATGTAGTAAAACCATATTAGATTTAAATTTTGTAAAAATTAAAAGAATAAAATTTACTATAGTTTCAAGAAAAGTAGGAAATCAAACTTGAACTTCAAATGACCATAACTTTTGATCCAGGTGTCCGTTTGAGCTCTACCACATATCAAATCAAATCCCATGATGATCTCTACATCATGATAATAGAGAATAACCATAGTCATTTTTTGAGGAAAAAAAATGTCCATAAAGACTCCAAAACTGAGTTTTTAGTCAGCATATCCCAATTTTTTTACATTCTATGAAATTTCAGCCTCGTTTAAGGGGGACTTATTGTATTTTTTTAGTGGGTACTGAATTTATTCCTAGGTTTTAAATTCATATTGATATTATGGTTTTGAAATTTTATCATTTTTCATAATATAGTTTTATTTATAATTAAATATATGCTTATTTTCTTATATCTACTTATAATAAATCACTTGTATAAATAAATATTTACATAGAAATGTATTTTTAAACATATAAAACATATAAAAATAAATATATTTGATCCATTTAATTTAAAATAAATAATTATTTATTTTATTTCCTATATAAAAATGAATTAATTTTTATATATATACCTATACAAGTAATGTTTATATATAAACATGTGTGGGTTAATAAAAAAATCTATATTTATGTGTATATTCTAATATATGTAAAAATATGTGTGTTTATTTTATAAATATAAATATATAGTTGTGTTTCAATAATATTGTGTGTATACATCATAAATAAACATGTTTTTATATAAATATATCATTATCATTAAATATAGTATATAAATGAATTTATAGTAAAACTATATTAATATATATATATATATATATATAAACATATGTAAATAATGTTAATATATACATATGAATGTGTATTTTTAAATTGATATATATTTATATTTATATTCTAATATATTTAAATAAATATTAATATATAATATATTTAAATAAATTTAAGTATATATATATATCATACACATTCAATGAGATTTAATATTTGTTTAAAAGCGTCTTTATATTCTTTTTATACCATTCATGATTTTATTCCATTGATTTATATTCAAATTTGATTTTATGATGTTGTAATTATTGTGCTTTCCCCTATTTTGGTAATTTATTATCAATTATATATATATATATATATATGTTTATATGAATTATGAATATTTGTGTATATTTATATATGAAATAGATCAGATAATTGATTTGGTAACCCAAATCCATGACCCCACAAAGTTTTATTAAAGAGTAAAGACAAACATACAACACACATCATGACCCACATACCCACAAATACAACACATAACAAAATGACTTAGAAATGCATTCACTGTAAAACAGTCATGACCATCCTGAAATTACCCAAACCATGTCAACTGTTGCCAGCCTACCTTTGCACATCTTGAAGTCACAGTCGATCCCACATCCAGAGATCACCCTCCTTGCAAACCAAGTCACTGAAGCCAGCCTGTAGAGGCCATTCCCATGTATCTTTCCACACATCCACAAAAAATTGGCATATTAAATTCCATAAAAGTTCTAAACCCAAATCCCTATCTCAATATCTCCCGACATCTGCCTCGCATTTCACAGACTCCCCCTGTCAAGATCCTTCACAAATCATGAAACCACCCTCCCAAGTCAAGGGCGACTTCACCCCTTGATAGAAACTGTCACAATCCTTAACAGGCTGTTACCCACCTGCCCCATTCATAACCACACCCCAAGGTCAAGCTCTTCGCTCAAGGTCGCTCCCACCTAAATCACACATGCCAATTTGTAGCCAGATAGTGGCACCTTCACCATTCATCCAAGCCACACACACGACGCCGAAAAATACCTCATCACCGCCACATCGAGAACCATGCATAGCGCTGCCGCCCTATCAAGGTCATTGATGTCCCGCAAATATTTCCACCAACTCCAAATTTGTCAGGGTCTGCCTTGCCCCGCATCACCCATCTGCATCCATCACCTTCATCGCCAACGCCACCATGCTGCCTGTAGCCGCTAGCCTGCACCTCCTGCATCCTGCATCGTTGGACACACTGCCTCTGGGATCCCCCAGAACCCGATGCATCACCCACCGCGCAGCCTGGTCGTCGTCTCCATCCTGAGGTCTCCATAAAACTGTCGATGGCCATGCCAACACACCTACTCACCATCCCACCAAACAACAGGATTCTAACGCTGCTAACAGTCCTCCATCGTTTGCCGACACTCACCTCACCGTCTTGAGGCCTTTTTACCAACACAAAACCCAAGAAAGAATCCCGACACACAACCCTTCCATCGACCATCCATCAGCTCCCACACACCAGTCGTCCGGTGCACCAGTCGCGTTAGCGCCCACCATCACCACCCGGGAACAATTCGCACCATAGAAATGGAGACATGTCCAACAGTTGATGAGGACAGCCCACCATCAGGATCCCAGACCATCCTTTTCCAATACCATAGACATGCCAACGCCATGTAAAAAACCACCTCGCCACCGTTTCTATCCCCCGATCGACCTAGATCAGCATAACCCCCAAGTTCTGTAAACTTACTGATCGGATCAGAGTACCCTCCCAGTACCCCACCATTGTAACGAGCATCCGCAATCATCCGCCGACCGGACCAGAGTCTGCTACCAGCATACCGTCGTCTCAGAGCATCATTTACCCTCAGGTCCCGACCAAACTCCTCGTCACCACCATCAGAGATCGAAGAACCACCTCTTATTTCTTCAGCACCACTCAACGATCCAGCCTTATGGTGATCTCCACAAGCTGAAAACATAGAAAATTGACTAACAATACCATCATAATAGATCTTTGTTGGGTTTCATACCCCATACCATTGGATATCAAGAGAGAGAGGCTCTCCGTTCTTGAGAGATGAACTCTCCATTTATATTTATATATTTTTATATCATATATGTGTAAATATATATATATATATATATTGACATATTTATATTTACTTGTGTTTATATATAGATTTATGTTAACATGTAATTATATATATTATTGTGACTATATATAATTATGTAACATAAATGTGGGTTTATATATTTTATGTAATTTTTTGATATGTATATATATTTATAGATATTTATATCCATTTATTATTTTATTATTTTAATATTTATTATTTATGAACTATTTTTTGTTCAATTATTAATTATTAATTATTAATTATTAATTTTTATTTATTATTGTTTATTTATTATTTATTATTTATTATTTATTATTTATTATTTATTATTTTACCAAAACAGCGTGAACCATGGGTTATAGCCCATGATTCCAAAATTTATTGAAAGAAAAAGACCAAAAGAACATAAGGAGATAAGGATTAAAAACATGTGAAGAAAACAAAAAAAAAATTATCTATGGGATCAGCCACCGCCCCTTCACGTTAGACGACAGCCTCTCCTCCATGTTTTGGACTGCTGCCACCCACCTTCATTTTCATTTGATAGAATTGGATCTTTTTCCAGACCTGAGCCCTCCAAAATTGGCTTAACAGTCTCAGTGCCAGAAGATCTTCCATCAATAGGGAGACCTTCATGGACACTTCCAAATTCATAACTGAAGAAATCCTTACTTTTGAACCTGTTTAAAATGTCTGAAAAACTAATATTGTTTTTACCATAATTCCTTGGACTAGGAATCTAGACACTAGAATCCTATTGCATCGCATCGACCCATGAAGTACCGCCCCTCCCCTGTCCATCCAAGACATCCTCAGAAAACATATCCCGTATCTTATCCTCAACTGCTTTAGATGGTTTATCATGCACACAAGATTCAACAAATCTTTTTTCTTCCCTTTACAATCAAAAGATGCAATCAATAATTCCTCCTAATCTAATTTCATATTGGATGTAACCTAAGCGACACATTTCTTATCAGAATCCACACGCTCATCATCGTGTTACTGAGATGGATCATATTGCATTGGGTTAACAGATTGTTCCTGCACTCACTATTCACTATCGCCTTTAAGGGCCTATAAGAGAGATTTAATACCAGGCCCTATAGTAGAATCACCAGGATAAGGTCCTTGATGAACTGTTATATTGTGTGAATTATCCTGCAAAATAGAGCAACGTTGGACAATGGTATCACTCACCGTATTCAGTTGCTCATGATTTCCTAGATCATAATCATTGCTACCACTCAATTGGGTAAAATTTTCCTCATTCAAAGTGGACTCACATACCTTTCCCATACCCGTTAGGATGTAAGGGTCAAAAGAGGGGCCTTCTTTTTCATCCTTAGCTGAGTCTTGGATGAGGCCATCCCTTTCTCCAGTCACCACATTTCTCTTTTGGGTGGAAAGGACTTAAGCTTATGAACCTATATGTAGTGGAAAATATCATTCCCAACAAGATAACAGAAATTACAAAAGTTGGGAAAGAATTCATATTCAATATCAATTTCAATTTTTTCACCATTTACAATGAGAAAAAAACAATCAGGCCGGAGAATTGAGAAATAAATATCAACTGATACCCTAGCATAAAAACCAAACTTGCATTCGATGATGTTTTCATCAAGCTTGAGAGGTGCACCGATGTAGGATGCAATTCTCTTCAATTTTTTTGGGTGCCAAAAAACCCATCTGAGGCCATGAAATCTGACCCAAACCCGAGTGTTGTTGTGTTTTTGGTTAAGTGGATTAAAATTGAAATCCATTTATGAGATTCTCAAAATACCTAGATTCAGATTATAGAAACTAGAATCCAAGGATTTATACTTCTAAGTTTTTTATTGAAATATTAAATGGAATAATCCCTTACCAATGGGGATGATCTTTCAACAATCAAAACCCCATATTTGACTCAACTTACCTTTTAGGTCTTTCACAGTCAGGGGTTTATTGTCCTTTTCCAAAATCATCATTCCAATCAATGAAAACCGACAGGAATCCAACCATTCGTTGAAGGCCCTCAGATTAACAAAGATAGAGATGTTACCTTCATAAAATAAGATTCGAGGTGCAGTCGAATCCGACACCTCTGGTTCATCATTTGTAGGATGCTTCTTACATAGGACCTCTACAAAGAACATGACCTCCTCAAAATCCCTTGAGGATGTTGCCTTTGTAGCTGCAGTCACATGGAGCGAAGAATCCATAAACAACAAAGGAAGGAAATTGAAGTATAAGATCACGTATCCAAAGGTGTTGGATTCTTTCATAGCTCCAGTGGTTTCTTGTCCATGAGTTCATCAGATCTCAGGTCTTCATAAAATCAACAAAATTGGGCTTCTAAGACTTATCACTCAGATCGATGACTCTAACTGGCTTATGGCTATAGATCTGCTCTTCATCATCTTTATCCTCCCATTCAGAAACCCTAGAACACTCAAACACCGACACAATCGCCATATAGCCTTCTCCCGAAGCCCATCCTCCCAATTTTTTTTATTATTTTAATATTTATTTATTATTGATTTATTATTTATTGATTTATTATTATTAAATTACTATTAAAACACTATTTAATATTTATTTATTATTTATTTATTATTCATTTATTATTATTTTTATTTATTTTTATTTATTTAATTATTCATTATTTACTATTTATTTAGTCATTATTTATTAATTATTAATTATTATTTATTAATTACTTAATTATTTATAATTTATTTATTTATTATCTAAAATTTAAAATTTATTATTAATTATTAATTATTTATTTTATCATTATTTTATTATTTTATTATTTATTAATTATTATTAATTTATTATTTATATATTATTTTTTTGTTTATTATTTATTTATTTATTTATTTATTATTTATTTATTGTTTATATATTAATTATTAATTTTTTTTATTTTTTTTATTTTTTTATTAATTTACTATTATTTTATTATCAATTTATTATTAACATATTATTTATTATTTATTATTTAATTATTATTATAATATTTATTCCTTATTTATTTATTTATTACTTGTTTATTGTTTATATATTAATTTTTAAATTATTATTATTTTATTATTTTATTATTAATTTATTATTAACTTGTTATTACAAAAAAGGTCCAGCAAGAAGACAAAGCTCCTGACCATTTATTAAAGATGAAAGAAAAAGATAACATACAAGAAAAAAAATGGATGAGGTCATACAAAGAGTCATGCTCACAACTAGAAAAGAAAACTATGAATCAAGAAAAGTAGAATTATTTCCATAATCGTAATCAGAATCATCATCATCATCAACCGTTTCCCACTCTGATTGTGAGTTTCCTTAATTGAGGATCCCAAGGATCCCCTCCTTGACCGTTTCCTACTCCCAAGTCAGCTGGATCCTTGATGCTTTGGAAGAAGACCTTGTAGACATATTCCTAGGCTGACTGGACTAATCATTCAATGATCTTCTTTTCAAAGGAATAAAAGCAAGACCTTCACTGCTAACCACCCTGCCCTTTCCATTTAAAACAACATTCTTAAAAGAGACAGGATCACCAGTTCTCCATAGTTCAAAGATGAGTGGTGTCAATTTAAACTACATGATTTTCATTATCACTTCCATCATCCGAAACATTACCCTATTTACCAGACATTCTTGAAGAGTTGAAGACATTTTGAATCTCTTGAAGATAATTCACGCTCTGCTGAACATCAGATTTCATAGTTCTATCATCCTATTGAACATGCTCTAAAAATTCTATATCCAATGGTTGCACAATGTACCCTTGCTAATCAGATGGTGAAAAAGAACACCCGGGAACAACAGACACAACACCAACAACCTCAACTGCAGACTGCCCCACCTCACTAGTGTGCATCCCATCCTGACTAGTGAAATAAGGGCTTCCAACTTACTGAACAGGTTTTGATGGATTTCCAGTAGCAGTCCCACTGATAACATTATCAGCTAGAGTCTACTCCATCTTAGTGCCTATAATAGCCATTTGAAACCCATTCCCATTTCCATCTTGTTGTTCAAACACGAAAAATGAACTAGTAGCTTCCATGAAGTTCCTTCCTTCTCTTGATTCACCACCAGAGATATATTCTTGTATGCTGCAACACTTTGATTTCGAGACTGCTTATCTAGATATTTTACCAGATGCTTTCTAGGCTTCTTAGGTACTAAATATCTATACGGTCTAAATGAATTCATCCTGCCATTTTCATTACATCCCTTTGAAGGATGACCCTTTAAATTACTCCTGTATTCCTCATCCAAATGACTGACAGATTTTCAATTCTGACATAACTCGGGACAATTATCATACTCAATACTAATTTGTATATCGTCCACAAGAGTAGTGAAAATCACACTGCTAATAAGAGTAGAACTCAAATTAATTTCAACTAGCACTCTCACAAAGTGACCATACCTGACAATCTATGTCTCCATATCTAGGTGAATCAGAATGCCAATGCTAGTAACAATATTATGCACGATTTTTGGATGCCATAAAATCCAGTTGAGACCATGCAACCTAATCCATACCTGTGTAAAAGAATTCTTAACCCTTGATACATTAAAATTCATCATCCATTCATGGATATGAAGCATTCCCAACTTCAATAGTAACGAATCAGAGGACCACACATGAATTCTGGTTTCATCCAAATGAAACAAGTAGTGAAAGAAACCTTTACCTAATGAAATACACTTCCAACCCAAAAAACAAGAGGTAAGAGGTTCAAATCTTACCCACCACAAAATTTCTATATATGGAATATGCATGCATGTGCATGTATATATTAATAATTAATAAGTAAAAAAATAAATTAATTATGAGAATTATAAAATTAACAAAAATAATAAAATAATAAAATAATAAAAAATAATAATAATAAAATAATAATAAAATAATAATAAAATAATAATAATAAAATAATCAATAATTAATTTTGAGAATAATAAAATAATAAAATAATAAAATAATAAAATAATAAAAAAATAAAAAATAAATTAATTACAAGAATTATAAAATATTAAAATATTAAAGTATAAAAAATAATTAATTATGAAAATTAAAAAAAATAATTTTTTTTAAAAAATATAAAACCACGATGAAATGATTTTACAACAATTTAAACCATAGCTAAATGACTTCTCCAATTTTAAAAAACTACCGCTAAATCATTCTCTGCCAGTTTAAAAAAATCACTACTAAATAAATATCGATGCATGATTTAGCGATGGTTTTTCAAAACCATTGCAAAACGATTTATCAGTGGTTTAAACCACAACAAAAAAACCCACCGCTAAATGCCTATTTTGGCGTAGTGTCTATATATATATTTATATATTATATGACTATATATATATAGATATTTATATTTTATTGTGTTTATATATATATTTATATTAATACAAAATTATATATACATGTGTGTTTGTTTATATATATTTATGTAACATAAATGTGTGTTTATATATATATATTTATGTAAATTTATTTATAGATATTTGTTTCCATTTATTATTTAATAATTGATTATTTATTCACTTATTATTTACTCATTTATTATTTACTCATTTATTATTTATTTATTATATATCGATTTATTATTTCTTATTATTTTTTGTTAAATTATTATTTATTATTTATTATATATTATTACATAATATTTATTATTTATTTTTAATTCATCATTTATTTTTTATTATCTATTATTAATTTATTATTAATATATTTTTTATTATTTATTATTTATATATTATTTCTTTACTACTTATTTATTATATATTGATTATTTATTTATTTATAACTTCATTTTATATTGATTTATTTTTTATTGTTAATTTATTATTTTTCATTATTTATTTATTATTTCTTAACTGTTTATATGTTTAATTTCCATTTCTTATTAATTTATGATTAAATTATTATTAAATTATTATTAATTTATTATTTACATATTATTTATTATCTATTTATTACTTATTATTTTTATATTAATTAATTAATTATTTATCATTTATCATTTATTAATTATTTTGAATTTATTATTATTTATTATTTACGATTTATCATTATTTATTTTTCATCTATTTATTATGCATTTATTATTTATTATTTATTATTTATTTAATATTTATTTAATATTTATTTAATATTTAATATTTATTATCATTTATTATTTATTTATTTATTATTGATTATTTATTGATTTATTATATATTATATATTTATTAATTATATATTAATTATATATTAATTATTTATTATTCTTTGATATTATTATTTGCTTATATATATATATATTAAATACTATTTACTAACCACATGAAGAGTTTGGTGGAGTGGTAATGTCTTTGTAGAATAACTAAGAGGTAAGGAGTTCAAATCTATCCAAACACATATATATGTGAAATTTATGCATGACATGCATGACATGTGCATGCATGATAGGATAAATAAATAATAAATAATAAAGAAATTTCTAAAATAAAAAAATAAAAAATAAATTTTTTTTAAAAAATAAAATAACAAAAAACTATCGCTAAATGAACCGCCAATAAATAAAAAATCACCGCAAAAAAAAATTCCTGATAGAAAAATATGCGACACTTTTAGAAAGCACTACATATCATTTAACAGTGGTTTAAACCACCGCAAAACACCTTTTTTCTTGTAGTGAGTGTTTTATAGTACATTTTTAGGCCCAAGAAATAGAGTAAAAACAAATAAAAAACCCAAGACACATGTTATACGACCAGTGGTATAGATTAAATCATAAACATAATGAAGAACATGCCTTCTAATTATGAAGTTAAGCCTCTTTCGATGCTATTGTGGAAGACCTCTTATTGAAAAACAACAACTTCTCACCTTCAAAGGCATCTATAAGAATAATGAATCGCCAAGAACTCTCCTCGTTAGGAATTCTTCATCACTGCATGTATTTATAGAACCTTATTTTAAAGATAAATAATGTAATTCCCTAAGATTATATAAAATACCTTTTTTCCAATAAATTTAATTTCTTCGACAGCTTATGTTACACGCAACATCGAGTTTTGATGAACCATGAGATACTATTAAAATTATTCTTTAAACATAATCATTATAACCTAGCCGTTAAACTTGGTGGCATGAATATAAATAACCACATTTTTAAAATTAAGTATAATGGTTTTAGATAAACAAAATATATTGATAAAAATACTTAATTTTTAATAAAGTCTTTATATACTTCGAAAATACACTTTTTCTCAAAAAATGATTGTTATTTCTTTTTATGAACAAATAATAAAATTAATTTTTGTCACATTTAGAAAATATATTTTAAAAAATGAACTTTATTTTTTGAATCAACATTTCAAAATTAGTTTAGGATGATTTTTTTGGAATTTTTCTGAAATGTTTAATTTTTTAATGAATAGTAAAAAATACTGGTATTTATTGAAAACTGCCTTTTCCTTTAAATTATGAAAAAAGTGATATTTTGTTTTTAAATGATTTAAAAGTAATATCAGTTTGATTATGTTAAAATTAATCCAATTTAGGTCATTAAACTCAATTTAATATTTAATTTTTATATTAAAACATTTTATACTTATGAAAATTTTCTCATTTGGAAAACCGCCTTTTCATTACATCTGCAGGTTTAACTTTAAATTAAATTATAAAAATTATATGAATTGAGTTTGTAAAAATGGATTTCATATATGGAATCATAATAATTAATATTTTATAATAAATACCACTGAATTTTTGGTCATAATGAATAGTAAAAATAGAAAAAATTAATTACCACACTTAAGGTTAAAATGGGTTTACTAGGGGTTAAATTAAAAATGTAAGTGTTAAAATAACCTAAAACATGTCCAATTTCTACTTTATGAACATATTTTGATCTTATATCATCTATGGTTTTAGATGAGTCATTTTTGAGTCTTGTGGCATGTTTAAAATGTGGGTATAACTTTTTTTTCAAAAATTCAAAGTGTGTCCTCTCCCCCACTTATAGAAGGACACCCCATATTCTCTCCTCTTCACACTTAAAAAGTTTTTAATTTAGAAAATTCTTAAAAATCACTTCCTTACGTCAATACTCACGTCCTAGAAGAATTATTTTGATTAGGAAACCATCACAAGAAGGTTTTTGGTGCTAACCTAAGGAGGTTTTCCAAAGAAGAGGTATCATTCTTAACTAACTGCTTTTATTTTATTTCTCCTTCCACATCCTTAAAATATTATTAAACTATGATGATATAATAGAATTGATATATCCTATATACTGATATGGTATTAGGTTAATTTAATAACCTATATCCATCTCCTCCTCCATCAAATGGGAAAAAAATCGTCGATCAAGTATACAACGCACTATGGCCTCGCGAACCGATGTAATTCGTTTTCCATCACTCCCTCTCACGAATGAATATAATGATGGATTTAACAAATATAAATAATATTTATGAAATAATTATACTTTTGAAATTATAATATCATATCTACCTTCTTACATTTCAATCCAGTGGAAAATGATAACGTCGCTTGTGTGTATGTGTGGATTACTACCTCCAGGAAGCGATGTGACATGTTTTTTATTTTATTTTGACATGGATGGTAAGGAGAGTATATTTAATGAATATATATATATATGATATTTATGATATATTAATTATTCTATAAAGTTGATTTAATATTTACCATTATTTTTTTCCATCCATCGAGAAAATAGAAATAGTGTTCATGCATATGTATGGACTACTGTCTCCATGAATAGTGTAATTCATCTTCTATATCTAACTTTTACGGATTAAAATAATTACATATATAATGAATATATAAGATATTTATATCATGGTTAATTTTTTTGATATTATGGAACAATGATCAAAGCAAAAGGATCGAAAGTACCAAGCTAAAACATACATGAAAAATGAAGCAGTTATTACCCGAAATGTGATTTTAATAAGAAAATTAATAATAAATAGGCAATAAAAGGTCATAAGTAAATAATATATTGTATGATATATATATTTTTTTAAATAAATGTATAATAAACCGATATTTATTATACAGGATGTGAAAATGTTTACAAAAAAGCCGAGACTTGAGGTAATAAATTTTTGTCTCAAATTGTTTTCTTTGAGACATATGTTATGTTACACACCTATCTTATTTAATGATGTGTATATACAATGACTTTTAAATGTTATATCATGAATTTATTTATTCTCATTATATTTAAATTTTCATTTAATGTTATTCTTTCATTGGTCTTATGATTCAAAAGTAAATAAAACATGTAAGTGATTTTTGCCTCACTTTTATTTCCATGGGACATATGACATATTCACAACTTGTTTCTTTTTTGTGGTGTATACAATGACCAGGAATATATTTTATGACCATTATCATAAAAATTATGGGATATACATAACCATATAAGGCTCTTTCTTTCACGGGGCTTACGATTTAAAAGCTACCAAAGTGTTAAAAGTTCTATGTTACAATCTCATTATTTATTAGGATTGTTTATGATTAAGTTTATGATAATGAAATATTATGTTCCAACTCTCAATAAAATAATTTATGTTCTATATACTATATTTATTTATGGAGAATTCATGTTTTCATTTCATTTTCCTCTCTCAAAGGATTAAAGAGACCAAAATAATGTTTTTAATAAAAATTGATTTTATTTATCTCTTTGACCGAAAATCCTTTTTATTTAATGTAAATGTTTTATAAAAATATTTTAAATAATTTTTTTACTATAATAGAATGATTTTATAAAGAAATTTTTACCCAAGTTATATTTTTTGCAAAATGGTTTAAAAGAAATCTGCTTGAAATTTTCCGAACATGGTACTTTTGAACTTTTACCAAAAATGTGAAAGAAATATTTGTTTTAACATGTATGGAATGAATGGTATTTACTACCATAATGAACACTTGATGATTTAAATATTACCTTATAATTTTACAAGGTTCTTTTCAAAGAAAATTATTTATTTAATATTTGGGAAATTTTTAGATTTTGAAGAAGTGATTTCAAAATGGAAAGCATATTTTCCTCAAGAATGTTTCAATGAAATTTTTATGGAATTTATATCCATCAATGGTAACAGCATTTGATGATTATTATGCCTTAATGAGGATATAATTAAATTATATCATCCTTATCCTTTACTTGGATGGTTTATTATTATAATGGAAATATGTTTATGAAAAATGTTTCTTTTCCACGAGTTATGTTATGAAGAGATATTTGTGAAACCCATTTCTTTTCTACAGGTTATGCCATGATGAAATATTTATGAATCCCATTTTATATTTATGGGTTATGATATAATGAATATATTATGATGTTATTTCATATAAATTTATAGATTATGTGATGGGTAAGACCTATATCTCCCTATAATGCATTGGGTAATGATTAATGTTCAATGAGCTCAAAGGGTACATAAGAGGTTATCCCAAGTACAAAAAATATGGGTACATTGGGGGTTATACCAAGATCGAAATAAGAGGGTACATAATAGGTTATCCTAAACCTGAAATAAGAGGGTATATAAGAGGTTATCCCAAGTCCAAAAGAGGGTACATGGGAGGTTATCCCAAGCCTAGAGTAGGTAAATGAGTGGTTAACCCTTTCATAATATGTTATGAATGTATTAGTGGGTAGCCTTGATATAATATTTTCTATGCTTATGTGTATGCCAAAAATTTATGTCTTATTCCAATGTTATTCTCTCATGTATTATGTTTTTTATTCCCTTTCATATTTATGTCTTATGAACTGCCATGATTTATCCCATGACTCAAGTTTATGATCTATGATATATAGGGTATGGTTTAAAGTGTTATACTCATGTTTTCACACCCTTATACTCAAGTTAGTTTGATATCTATCTCATTTACACATACTGAGCATCTAATCTCACCCTTTATTATGTTTCCTTTCCCTTGGTTATGAATAAAGGTATTATATATGATATGTCTAAGAAGGGTGATAGTTATGAAGAACTTAGTGTAAGATGATGTAGTTAACATATGAACCAATTGTTTATGTGTACAAGTTTATAATGAAACTAAACCTATATGATTTTGGCTTGAATTTTTATGTTATGTAATGAATATTCATATATTTAGTTGTAATATCTACATTTGAGAAGTTTATACCTTTACAGTTGGTATCAGAGAAAGGTTTAGGTAACTTTTGTAAATTAGGATGATAAAAATTTATTGATATCCCTAGGGATTTGTCTAAGCATAAGCCTAAGGATAATTCAAAGTATAGAAAAATTCCCTAGAATTTTGGTGAAGGATATAGATAGTGGTTTCCAAGAAATCACATCCCTATCTAGATACTAATAGTTGATATGGCTCAGGCACTATTGTACCTAGGGGTAACAACTCCAAAAAGGGTGCATTTGGATTTAATTGATTGTCACCTGGCATAAAAAAATGAGCCTTACTACAGATCTAGTTTGACACTTCTAGGGGATATGTTTTTGAAATTTACAAACTCTTTATAAACCATCATGAAGGATTTGAATATATGATAACCACAAATAACCTAGGTTAAACTTAAGGTTCCTTAGAGTGAAAACAAGGTGTCATGATTTATTCATCCTATTAATGATTATGTGGTTTCCTACTATGATTATTGTTTGTCATAATACACTTTGTGGTTTTAGTTAATGTATAGAACCAAGAGAAATCATGTTAACACCAAATGTGATGGATAATGTAGTGGTTGTAAGAAACCAAATTGGATGATGACTGGAGAGAAATATATTTTTATTATACATAATCATTTATCACATTATATGATTAAAAAATTTCCCCTTAATAAAATCTCAGACTCACTAAAGAAGAGAAGGATAGAGTTTACTGAGAGCTTGGTTGGTGGAGTCTATGGAGAAAAAAAGGTTAAATTAACTTCATGTCATAAATGTGGAAATAGAACCTTACGAGAATGACTCAGAGAAAAAGAAAAGTGTTTTCTATGTGGAAATGAGGTCTATAGACTAATGAATTATCGAGGAGTTCAATATCATATGTGTGGGGAACTAAAGAATTACCCGAGTCAAAGCCCTAATCCAAGGGTCAATCCCTAGACCAAGGATAAAATTATGCGATCTCAATCATTGAATTGGAATGAATGAAGTGTTTACTTATTGGGATTTTAGGATTATGTTTTTAGAGTGTTATATAAATTATGTTTTGGTTATAATAACCATTAAACATCTAAGGATTTTTCTACAATATGTTTTTAAGGATTAAAAAACCTATGTGAATGGTATCGATAACTATGAAATGTGATTTAATGGTAAGGTAATATCTTATAAAAAAACACATGATAGAGGGAAAGATAGCCATTAATATATGCTTGATTTTGAGATAATAATATTTGAGATAAAGATATGATTGATATGGGTGCACCTATTATTTTTGTTAAGAAGAAAGATATATCAATGAGAATCTTCATTTATTATGGAGAACTTAATAATATCACTATCAATAAAAAGTATCCTTTACCCTATATTTATGACTTGTTTGATCAACTATAAGAATCTCAATACTTTTCCCAGATTGACCTTTATTCTTGATATCATCAATTAACGGTCAATAAGGAGGATATTCCCAAGACAAAATTTTGTACATGGAATAAACACTATAAATATGTAGTGATAACATTTAGTTTTACTAGCACCCCTACTATATTCATAGATTTAATGAATTGATTCTTTATAGATTAACATGATCAGTTCATGGTAGTCTTTATAGACAACATTCTTATCTATTCAAAGAGAAAAAAAGAGCATTATGATCACTTGAGAATTTTACTGAAGTACCTAAGGATAAAATATATGAAAAATTTACAAAGAATGAATTTTAGCTACAAAGGGTTTCATTTTTGGGTCATATAATCTCAAGTGAGGGTATATCTATGGTTATGAAGAATATTAAGTATTGACCATAATCAACCATGGTGACTGATATCCATAGGTTTCTTAGTTTGGCTGGTTATTATTGATGGTTTGTGGAGAATTTATTATAACCATATAATTCACTCACCAATTTAACTTGAAAGGGAGTCAAGTTCTTTTGGATGGATGAATATGTGGAAAATTTCAAGGAACTGAAGATAAGGTTAGTTAGGGCACCTTTTATTACACTACCTTGCAGTGGAGAAGGGTTTGTAATCTATAGTGATTCATTGCAGAAGGAATTGATATGCGTTATCATGAAAATTTATATGGTGATAGCTTATGCCTCATGGAAATTGATTGTTAATGAGAAAAATTACACAAATCATGATTTAGATTTAGTTGCGGTAATTTTTTTATTAATAATATTAAGGCCTTATATTTATGGATAAATGAGTGATATATATTTATATACTGATCATAAAATTTTAAAGTATATATTCACATAAAAATAGATGAACATATTATAGAGAAAATGGTTGGAAATGATAAAAGATTATGATTTATCAATTCATTACTACCTAGGGAAAGCAAACAAAGTGGCTAATGCTTTGAGTTTAAAGGATTATGATATCTTTACAATGATGAGGATCACAAAAAATCAAATATTTATAGACTTGTAAAGGCTGGACTTGGAAATATTTAAAGAATAGGAGAAATCTTATCTTTCTCAAATGAGTGTTCATCCACCCATACAAGTAAAGATTAAATAGAAGAAAAAGGAAGATTTAGAGATATATAAGAAGTTAATTTTTTTTCCAGAGTTTAACATTAACTATGATGGAATTATAAGGATTAGAAAGCATGCATATATTCCATCCATATAAGATTTTAAGAATTATCTATTGGATTGGGGTCATAGTTCTTCATTACCTATTCATCTAGGAAGTATAAAGATGTATAGAGGTTTGAAAGAGAATTTTTGGGGGGATGGTATGAATATATATATTTTAGAGTTTGTGAAATATTTCAAGATTTTTAAAATAAGACTAAGTTTGATATCATACAAAATATGAAACATAGACCATAAACAAAACAAAGAATATTATTATTGAAATATCATAGTTATAACCTAGCTATTAAATTAGTCGGTATAAATAGAATTAACTACATTTTGAAATAAACATGAAGGATCTAATTACAACACCCAAAAATTCTAAAGAATTTTTTTTATTCAATAGAAAATGCGACATGAAACATTTATTTTATATGGAATTACATGCAAAACTAAGTTTATCTTTTGTTACAAACAACAATGAGTTTTTTCGAAAGCTTATGTTACATACAAGACTGAGTTTTACTAAACAAAAATATATTATTAATATCATCATTCAATATGAAAATTATTTCTTATCCATTTTAATGGTAGAAATTAATATAATTAACTAAATTATAAAAATATATAGTTTACACATATTTGATATATATATATATTGATTAGTAATAAAATAAGCATCATTTGAAAAAAAAATATTTTCTGAAAAAACTATATTTTTCTCTAAAAGGTGATTTAATAATGCTTGAAACACACAATTTAAAATTAATTTTTTAATAATTTTAGAAAATTTATATGATAAAATAAAATTAATTTTTTTAAATAAGAATACTAAAATTACCTTAAGGTGATTTTTTATGATAAGTTTATTTTTTTGATGAATAGTGAAAAATACTAAATTTTAATTGAAAACTGCCTTTTTGTTTAAATAATTTATAAGGTTAAATTATATTTTTAATTGGGTTTAAAGTTATATTAGATCAATTTTATATAAATTAATACAATTTAGTTAATTGGAATAATTTTTTATTGAGTTTTGACAAAAACCCAATTTCTCATCGCGTTTGCGGGATTGATTTTAAATTTTTTTCCACTAATGTGAATTGAATTTGAAAAAATGGATTCCAAATTTGGAATAATAATAATTTATATTATATAATATGGTTAAATTAATTTTTTACCATAATTATTAGTGAGAAAAGTTAAAATTAATTATCAGTATTAAGGGAAAAACGAGTTTATCAGGGGATTAAAATTATTAGATAAGGGGTAAAATGACCTACCAACTTATACAACACCCATTTTATGGACATATTTTGAAAATTATCATCCTAAAATAAAATTTTATGAGTTATTGGGACACTATTCCTTGAATGCGACCCATATAATAAGTTAAGTAAAGAAAAAGACAAAAAAGGAACCTTCCTTGCCTTTAATATATATAAAGCTTTGGGGATGGGGACAAAAACAACTTAGTTTCAGTTATAGATATTATTTTTAAAGAAAAATTAGTTTTTTATAATAATAATAATTTATATTTAGTTTTTATATATTAAATAATTACTTAAAATGCTTAAGAAATGTCAACGTAGTAATTATTTAGTTAATAATTAACAAAAATAAACAATACTAAAAATATTAAAAGTGAAGTAAAATTGAATGAATTATTTTATTCCATTAATTTAGTAGATAAATATATCAAGTTAAATATTTTTAAACTTAATATATTCAAACTCCATCATTTTATTGATATTTTTAAATTCAAATTAAATAAATAATGTCAAAATTGACATAATGTTATTTTATGATAAATGATATTTTATTAAATGATTAAAAATTACTAAAAAAATCCTATATTCTACCAAGTGATTTTTAAATTTTAATAAATATAAAATATTTTATTTTAATGGACCAATTTATCTTTTATAATGAACATATTTACCCCAAAATAGTAAAAGCTTTATTAGCATAGTTAGGGTTAAAGCAGTGTTTTTGCACGTTACATGCACCTCTATTAAAATAAATTTCCAACACACATGGAATTTTTATTTTTTAATTTATATATAATATTTATAATCAAAGGGTATAAATTTTATAGTAAGTCTCAATTTAATTTATTCTTAAAGGATAAATTACCTAGGTTAGATTACTAGTTACTGTGGTGAAAATAAAAAAGGTAAAATTGAGTAAACTTAAATACTAAATAAAAAAAATGATAAAAAATCTTTTATTTTTGAGTGGTGGGGGGTTTTATTAAAAATATAAACCATAAAATATATTATTATTTAATTTTGGTTCTACATTAGGTAATTAGTACCTCCCAATAATGAATACTTTTGAGTATTTACATGAATACCGCTCCTCCTCAACTATAAAAGGGCACCCACCCCCATAAAATTTTCACACCTATCAAGACATTTGGATCATTAAAAAGATAACCAAATTGTAACACCCCAAGCTTCCACGGTACACTTCTCTTTGAATAATACAGTAGCGTGTGTTGTATGCAACTTAGAGTTCTAACCCACACCACACCCAATCAAAGTAGCCGTTATGAATAGTAATACCTACTTTTTGAAATTTTATAAATTTTATCTTTCAAAATGGACATCTTTTTTGGATTCGGAATATCAAAATTAGCCTATGTTGATTTTTTGGTATTTTTCTAAGAACTTCCAATTTTTTAAATACTTAAAAACAACTTTTTTAATCAAAATAATTTATAGTGATAAATTATATTATTGGGTGGTTTTAAAGTATAATTAGAATATATTTTTACCATTTTATCCAATGGTGTTCATTAGAATTAATTTCACTTTGAAATTGGACATAAACAATTGTCAATCTTTTGATATATATTGTTTCTTAAAAACACGCTATTTGTTGTGACAACGGGAATTAATTATAAAATTAATTAATGAAACTTATATGTTTGGAATTTTGTAAAATATAAATCATTTTTTAATTCGTAATATCAATTATATCTTAGGGTAAAATTTTGGCATTGTTCTGAAAAACTTCAATTTTTGATTAATAGTGAAACCACTAAGTGGTAGTTAAAAAACTGATTTTTCATTTAAATGAAACATTAACACTTCTGTGATTTTATTTTCAAAAATCCAACATACATGGTTTTCATTAGGAAGTTAAATGTGGTTCAATGGGATTAAAATAATTTTTTGGTGAATAGTAACTTTTAAGTTTTATTAACCGCGATTAAAGGTAATTAGTGAAATTTAAGGTAAAAATGATATTATAAAAATATGAAAATACCTTTACACTTGTCCTAACATTATTGGACGAGTCATGGCTGACCAGGAAAATCCATGGGTCAACTTGGGGACCCCATGGAGCTACTTGGGTAAGAAAATGACATTAATAACTTTTTATTTAAAGTAAAAATAAAACTGTCACAAACATGTGTTGTTTTACTAAAATAACTATTACATGGGATTATATAAGTTAAATTTTTGACTATAAATATTAATTGGAAAGATAAAAATATTTCCTACATCATGGTATTTTTTTTTATAATTTTTAGACATTAAATAAATTAAATTTTTTATGACACCATGATGATGCAGCGATTACCTCATTAATTAACGATTTAAATAAAATGAAAAGATAATGTAAAATCTAAGACTTACATTTGTCTAAAACCTATTGGATGGGTATATTTCGTACCATTATCACCTTATCCTAGAAATATATAAGTGCGGGACCTTTAAAATCTGAAACTCATTATATAATAAAGTAACATTTCATGACTTTCCAAGAGTGCCCTCCTCTCCTCTTATAAAAGGCCCCCACCTCTACCACCTTATTCACACCATAAAAGCCATTTGTCTCGGCCAAACTCTACCCAAATACTATCCCAAATTCCCTATCTTACTCCTAGAAGCCTCACTTTGGGCAGATGTCTTCCCAAGGAAGCCTTTGGCTCAAATAAAAAAGAGTTACCTGATTTTAAGGTAATGTCTTCTCTTATGTTATTTTGTTTTATTTTGATTCTCCAACCCCCTAAACTCTTTTAATTATTTTATTTTGTAACAACACCAGTATCCTCAATATACTTGGATGTTTTTATGAGAATTATTTTATTTAAACTTACACACACCTTCTTCTAATGGTAAAAGAACATACTGTTTCTGTGGGTGGCGAATTACTGCCTCACGAAACGATGATTGTTCAATCTTCTATTAACACCTCTCATGGTGGCCATTATGATGACACTATTTTTATATATGATATATATTATGTTTTTGTTTTCCTTATGATTATTTATTTTTCATTTATGGCATAGATTTATGATTTCCATTATGGGTAAACACGATAATTTCATTTTAGGAAGTGCGGACTACCGCCCCCTCAAAGTGATTTGAATCGTTAATGCCATATGTGGGATGTATAAAGGATGGAGTAAATGATATTATACATGATATTATACTGGAATTATAGTATAACTTTATATAATTATAATTTCATTCCATTAAATACGAAATAAAAATGAAAGTAGCGTTCATGCGTACGTACGGCTTATCATCTCCATGAACGGTGCATTTCATTTCTTACCTCTAAATGTAATGTAATATTATAAATGCATGTATATACTGGATATATATGATATATATGATATCTAAATCATGAATATAATTATGGATATAATGGATATTTCACCACATGAACGACTTGTAATTATAAGATGTTTATTTTTGACTCAAGTACCAAAGATCGACAAAATAACCGTTATTAACTTAAATAATTACATAATGTTCATAAAATGGTAATAAGTTATATAAAAGGAATAATGAACTTGAAAAAGGTTATTAAACAAGTAGAAATTAACTCTAGTTTATTATTCAGGAGGTTAAAGAATAGTTGATTCAAGTCGGACACGAGGTAAGGGAACTTCTTAACCCGATTTCTGTTCTTTGGGTTAATCTCCTACTTTCAAATTATGTCATGATATTATTATGTACTATCTTGTATTTGTACTTTCTTTATGTTTACTTATAGTGAATACAAATAATAGATCTGTTTTATTTAAAAAATGATCTTTGTAAGGACTTCGTCTCAATATCCTTTCATTGAGGCATATTTTGTTTTATACACAACTTTCTTTTATACGGTGTATAAAACCCTTTGACTTTTACATTTATTCAACCTGAATATTTTTATATGAAGCATTTTTACGTATGCGGTGACAACGACTTCTCCACCACCGTGACCATTATTTGAGTTTCGGCTTCCTCTACAAGCCATAACCTTTTTAAAATGAAAAATAAATACCAAGTTTTTATTTTCTTTTATTTTGGTATTGAAAATGGTTTTAAAGTATTTTTATTATATCAATGCGTTGTATTGATATCTTGTGATTGAAATGTGGAAATGTTATGTTTCCTTTATTCATGTTTTATGTGATACGATTATGTTATGGTTTATGATATGTTTAAACCTATTCATATGAGGAATGCATTAAACTTAATAAGTGACAGGTGGAGCCTGCTATAGCTCCTTGATGCATCGGCAGGTCTCATGAGACAAACTAGTGTCTTGGCACGAGGCCTTGACAAAATCTTATTTGTAGTCTTGGCACGAGGCCTTTGCTACGTGGTTATGATAGTCTGGCATTATGCATTCCATCATTATGTAAGTGGTTATTGATATTGCATGTGATTATTCGACCAGTAGAATATCCATGTGAATAAGTAAATGGAATTATCTCATTTTACTTTTTCCATATTATGTTGAAGTTTAAGTTTAAAAGGCTTTTGTTTTAGTTATAAATTTCCTTAAATGTTTATATTTATTTATGAAAGCTTCCGCTATATTGTTATCTTTACTGAGCATCTGAGCTCACCCCTTTCAATGTTTTAATTTTTCCAGGATGTGATGAAATATATTATGAATGAACTGCTGGGATAGTATGAGGGGATATGAAGACAGGATGTTTATTTTTTTTTGTTTTACTTTATGATTTAATGTAAGACTTATGAATGTATCTAGTGTTTCCAAGACTACTAAACTAATCGGTCTTTCGAGACTTGATCTTTTGTGATCATGCCAATGTTACGCAATAATGCACCGAATCTGAGTAAATGGGGTCGGGGTGTTACACAAATAACTTCAAAAAATCCCTAAACTAATTATAGAAGCCTTATTTTGGGCATAAATTCAACCTAGTAAGGATTTATTGCAAACCCAAGGAGGATTCACAGAGAAGAGGTAATGTTTTTCAACAAGCATCTTTATTTTACTTCTTTATCCACCCCATTAATTTTTTATTAAAACAATATAATATAATAAAATAATTATATTACATACAATTATATTTTTTATGTTAATTTTATTATCTAAAACCACATTCACTTCCATCAAATGGGTTACGAAATCATCATTCGTGTAAACAATAGACTACCTCCTTGCGAACCGATGCCATTCATTTTTTCCATTACCACCTATCATGGTTGGTTATTACGATGGATATAAAGTATGTACATAATATATATAACATTATCATACCTATTTATTCATTATATCATATATAACTTATTACTTTCCATTCTGAAGGAGACACGATATTGTCACTCCTGTGTACGAAAGACTACCGCCTCACGAACGGATGTGATTCATCTTTTACTAAATATTTACAAGAAATATGACAAGGAATAAATATATGTGATATAAATAATATAATTATTATATTAATTGAATATTTATCATTATATAAAAATATATATCATTTTATTTTCTTTATTTTTCACTCAATAAAAGATGATAACATCGTTCGTGTACGTATGGACTATCACTTTTATGAAGCATTGTGACTCTATTGTCATCACCAAAACACATGAATGATATATATATGTATATAATATGGTATTAATGATATTATTATAATTATTTAAAGGTAAAATATTACTTACCAACTTCCCATAATGATAATTGGAAATTGGAAAACGTTACTCATGCGTACGTATGGCTCATCGTCTCCATGATCGTAACATACTTAATTTTTCAAAACCATCATTAATGATTGATTTTAAAAGTATAATTGATTTATAAATATGATAATTATTTAATTATTATTATTATTTATATGATGAAACTATATTATATGAGGAAGGATCAAATCTTTCGTAACAAAACATGCATGAGAAAACAAGGCAGTTAACACCCGAAACAATAGAAATAATGAAATATTACCAATGAATGAGTGATAAGATGTAATAAAAGGATCATGTATGATATAATAAGTATAGATATAGTTATTTTATAAATTAATAACATGATTAAAAAAATTATAAATTAGTTTAAATCACATTCAATCAAAAATGAAGCATGAGTTAAGGGATTTTGTCTCAATTCACATTCCATTGAGACTTATTTTTTTATTATGCACCAATTGACTTTTATGTGGTGAATATACTGAGCCTTTAACATGTAATATCATTAATAATTAATTATTAATGGTATTTTAAGTTTCAAATTTAATTATATCATCTAATGAGATTTTAATTGAAAATTACCATGTGGTAAAATTTATTATACAATTTCACTTTTTTTGTGATTGTTAACTTTATATTAAAACAAATACTTTATTGTAATAATTTTTTATTAGAAATTAATTTTTTTTAAATATCCATATTATTTTATGATTTATATTATTATTTCCTATACCATATACCATTTTTACATATAATGTTTAATTTTAAAGTTATTTGATTAGCCAGGTAAATATTGACAAATCCATATCCTTTACTCAATATGGATATTTGATGATAAGGGATTTTTTTATGAATTAAATAGATTAATTTATATATGAGGAATGATTTATACATTAAATACACGGGTTGGGGATCGATTAATGTAATCCCCTCGATGCATCAATAGTCTCATAAGATGAAATCAATTGAAAAGACCTTATGCATTTGTAACCAATATGTTTTAAAATTTTTATGAAAGGTCTTGATAGTGGTATATTTGAAAACATATTGTAAAATTTCTTGACTATACGGGTATCATATTATTGGAAAATATAATGTCTAATCATTAATAATTTTCTTTATTAATAGTTTAGTTATTATTATTCAAGATATTTTTACTCCGATATTATCTCTGGATTCATTTCATTTTTAGTTCATTGATTAAATGGAATGTTTTTCAATTATTTACCATACCATATTGATTATAACTTATCCAATTATTTAAATAGAATGTGTTATCAGTTATTTAACTTTACATATTGATTATGCTTATTGATTCATGATAGATTCTGCTATACTTAACCCTTAATGATCATTTGAGCTCACCCTTATTTTGTTTTCTTTCCCCAAGTTATGAAGATGAATCCTTTGAATGAGTTTTGAAGGATGATGATTATTTTGTTTGGTTATATACTATGTTTTATTTTCTCTTAGCAATGTAAAATGGGTATCTTTTATATATATGGTTCTCCAAAACTGCTAAACCGATCGATCCTTTGATATTTAATTCCTTGTTTATATTCCAATGTAATAAATTACGACATCGTCTCTGGGTAATTGGGTTGGGGTATCTATAGTTTGTATCAGAGAAATTTTAGTATAAAAATTGGGTACTAGATTTAGGAAAACATATATTTGGGAATATAACCCTAAGATATAATTTGACTATAATTATATAATAACATCCTAAAGTTTTGGTAAGGGAGAGATTATGTGGTTTCTCCTAGAAATACATCCTTCCCTGGATACTACAAGTGGTTGTGGTTTTGGGACAGAGGTACCTAGGGGTAATAAGACTGAAAAAGGTGTGTTAGGATTGACTAGATCGTTACCTAGTACATGAAAAAATACCTTACTTTACACCTGGTTTGAAACTCGTGGGGGATATTCTTAAGATGATTCACATTTTCTTTACAAACCATTAAGAAGGATTTGTAGATAAAGATATCCACAAAGAAACCATATTTATGATTATGAGATTAGATACACATAATTTTTTCAACTTATGTTTAGTGTTACACCATATTTATAATTATACAAAGTTCATAATTTTATGAGCTAATATAGTATATTCCATTGTTTTGAAATAGAACCTAGAAGGCATAAGGGTATCAATACACATGGAAAATGTTGAGATTAACCAACTGAGGAAGAAAATATAACTAGTATAGAAATTAATAAATTTATGTATATATTAGGGAAGATTAATCAGGTTATGAAAAATAATCTTTCTTGGATGGAGAAAAATATTCCAAAATGTGATTATACTATATATGATCACTTTTTGAGATAGAGTCCCTAATTATTTAGTGGGACTACTAATACAGTTGTATCCGAGCAATAGATTACACTTTGGAGAAGATATTTATGGCATTGGTATGTGGTTAAAAGGAAAAGGTTACCATTTTAGTGTATTGTATTAAAGGATATACTGATCAATAATGGTCATTGATCGAGAATACTAGGGAGTAAGAGGAAATATAAATCATCGAATGAAAATATTTTACGGATAAATTCTTTGACAAATATTTCCATTGTGAGAAATAAACTGAAATGAAGATAAATTTACTCAGATTAAAGTAAAAGTAATAAGAAAGTTTTCAAAGTATGATGATACCTTTACAAGGTTATCTCGGTATACTAAGAATTATATATGCAATACAGAGCGCAATATTGACCATTTCTTTAAAGGGATTAAGACAATTATTGAAAGGGTGTTGGTCTCTCAAACTTTTTTTTCATATGATGAAATAGTTTTATGTGCTATTAATATATAAAAATAATTCTATAATTATTATTTATTCTAAGGGAATCCATAGAAGAAGATGGAATCAGATAAAAAAATTGATAATTGGAAGAAGAGAAAGAAGAATTTTCCCACATGTGATAATTGTGGGAAGAAACACCCCGACACTTGCTTGAATGGAATGAGAGCTTGCTATAAGTGTGGAGAAAAATTCCACTAAGATCATGATTATAAAGAAAAGAAATAAAATTCTAATGTGAAATTATTCCACTGTAATGAGACGGGGACACTATCCAAATGAATTACCTAAGTATCAAGGGAATATACCTCCAAAGAGGCTAAGAGATCAAGGTCAATCTTATGCCATTGATATAAACAAAGTGGAATGATTTATATTTTTTATGTATTTATATCCAATAAATATATTTTAAATTTGTTTTATTTATTATATTCTCATTATAAGAATTATTAAATATATAAGGATTATGATATAATACAATTTCATTAAGCATTTAAGAGCATATGTTGAACGGTACTGATAAACAAGAAAAATGATTCAGTGGAAATTTGAACTTCTTGGAAAACACATGAATGATGGAAATATAAATCTTAATATATTTCTAATGTTGAGATAATTATGTTGGGGTAAAGATATGATTAATATAGATAAATTAAATTATACAGTACTAACTACCTTGGAAATGATTAATGATAAGTTCATTTTGTAAATTTAGTGACCTTATTTCTAATGTTATGGATCTTAATATTTTTTAATATTCATAAGGTTAACCATTTATAAAATGGTTTAATTTGAAAATTGGATGAGTATTTATAGATTAATGTATTATTTCACTATATGAGGATTTATTCATATTGTATAACTTGTTCTAACCATATTGGTTTTGAAAAATATTTAGATATAAGGAAAGACTTGTGACACTTTTATGGATCTTACGATCCATTAAAAGTAAATTTTAGTGCTTCATGAATAAAAATTAATCTTTGGTTTTTCATTTCTTTGAATAAGAGATGAATTAGAAGTTGATCTAAGAATAAATAAAGGATGAAATTGTTCTTATAAATTATAAACATATCAAGTAAGTATATTTCCTTATATTATTAGATAATAAAAGGATTCCTCAAATTTATAGAAAGTATCTTGAAATAAAATGTTATCCCATTACCATAATTTATGTTGATTTCAATGAAAGTTTTCCCACCTATTTGGTTTATGGTTTTTTAGTCATTAACCTTCTCTGGATCACCCACTTTCTTGTAATCAATGCTCTCTATCACTCTCCTTTAATATTTGGGTGTTAGTTTTCTTTTCCATGTCCACATTTTCATTTCCCACCTAGGTTCTTTTAATCAGAAACCTAGTTATGCGATTATTTTAGATGATCTTGTTACTTAAATTTCTCTCTTATAAAGTGAATATTTTATTTAACCTTTTACTATGTGGGTTTACAATAAATAAATTTTCAAATATCAAATCCTTGATTACTAAAATCAAGTTTAAATTGTAAGGACACAATTTATTAAAAGTGGGGAGAATGTATCACCCAAAAATTATAAAAGAAAAAAGTTTTATTCAACAGTGTATGAAACATGAAACATTGATTTTATCACATATTACATGAAAAACTAATTTTATCTTACGTTACATGTAATATCTATTTTCTTTTAAAGCTTTCATTATACACAAGGCCGAGTTTTATCAAACAAAAATATATTATTAATATCATTATTTAATATGAAAGTTATTTCCTATCTGTTGGAATTAAAAGAATGAATTGGATTAAATAACTTATGAAAATATATATTTCACACATATTTTGTAGTTATCTATTCATTAGTAATAAAATAATAATCATTTGAAAGGAAAAAAATGTTTTCTAAAAAATTGCTTTTTTTTCTTAAAGATGGTATAATCATGCTTGGTGTACATAATTTAAAATTAATTTCTACCAATTTTATAAAATTTACATGAAAAAATAAACTTCATTTTTTACACAGGAATACCAAAATTATCTTAGGGTGATTTTTTGGTATTTTTCTTAGAAGTTTCATTTTTTGATGAATAGTGAAAAATACTGAGTTTTAATTGAAAACTACCATTTTTAAATAATTTATAACATTAAATTTTATTTTAAATGGTTTTTAAATAAAATTAGATCAAGTTTATATAAATTAGTCCAATTCAGGTCATTGGAATAATTTTTATATTTAATTTTAATATAAAAACATTGTAATCTTTTGAACAATTTCTCTTTAAAAACCTACTTTCTCGTCACGTCTGCGGGATTAATTTTAAATAAAAAATTTAAAATAATGTGAAAAGAATTTTGAAAAATGGATTCCATATTTTTAATCAGAATAATTTATATTATCGAATAAGGTTAGCTTAATTTTTTACCATAATGATTAGTGAAAACCGTTAAAATTTATTACCACGATTAAGGTAAAAATGAGTTTATTGGGGGATTAAACTTATTAGATAACGAGTAAAATGACCTATAAAATAATCCAAAACCCATTGGATAGAAATATTTCAACCCTTATAATCTTTTAATCATTTTATATGATTTACTGTGATACTATTCCTATGTAATCCAACCTTTTTATTACGTAACTTTTCATTACATGGTACAAACAAACGATCTTTTAAAGTCTAGTTTCTTGGAAATAAATTACATAATACATGAAAATTTAAAACATTCTTATAAAAAAACTTTAAAGAAATATTAATGGTATAAATCTAGGTTTATTTTACTATATCTCATATCCTGGGGACATACATCAAAGGAAAGGGGTGAGCATGAAGCCTAGTAAGGGAATAAGCAAGAGATACATATAACATGTGATCTTAATACATATCAATAAGAACACAAGAAATAACGAAAAGGAATGAGAAAGAGGCATATAATAATAATAATAATAATATAATTAATCATAACTTGAAAATTTGGATACAACATTTAAAATAGACATTTATAAGTATGTTACTATGGTTTGTCACCAAGGTGTCATAAATGAAAAATTAACAAGGTTATTCACCAAGGTATCGCAAAACATGTAATCTCTAGAGACTAAATTCTTTACCAAATGAATTGGAGAGCTATCATGGAACAAAATTAATATTTATTAAATTTATTTGATCTATATATATCGTAATAAATCTTTTCATTATTTACCTGTGGAGAATAAAGAATGGATTTCTTATAAAAAATCATGGCTTACAAAAGAGCTTAAAGACACGATCATTACTTCATTTTTGACCCACAAAAGGAAATGTGGGTTTCATTTATTTAAATTAAAGAAAAAAAATTAATTTTTAAATCTATTTGAATACCCATATAAAATAAAAGATGTTTTATGTATTTCAAATAAAAAGGAAAACATAATTTCTCATATAAAAGAGGGAAATCTTAGAAGTAAATTCAACAACATGAGGAGTATAAAACATGGTTTTAGAAAAGGGTAAAATGAGAGGGGAAAAGGGTCTTACATTGATAAAGCAATATTATTATATTAATGTGATGACAGAAAATGGAAAAAACGAATTGATTGTTCAAAATAGAAGATATACCACAAAGAGGGAACTTAAATAGATCAGAGAAGTGGATATTTCCCATACCTTGAAGAGTTACTCCTAAATCTTGAGGTATGGAACATTTTTGGATTTAGGATATATTTGGGGGAATACTTGGGAGGTAAAAACACCATAAATTAATGGAGTATGGATTGAGAGTGAAAGGAAATGGATAAATGGGAAGGTATTTATAGCAAGAGTGGAGGATTTATTTAATAATTTCTAAATATAGGCCTTTGAAATATAGGTTGTTGAAAATGAAAAACCATTGGCTTACCCGTGGTTTTTTCTCACAGTTTTGGAAATTTGGGTCACATTTTATTATATTTTAATCCACTAGGATAAAACACCATTTTTTAATACTTCTTTTGTCACAGAAAAGTAAATATTACATAAAGAAATGTTTTAAAAAATAAAAATTTCATTTTTAGACTTTGTAAAGTCACTTATAGTTTTAGAAATTTATTAGGAAACTATCATAATAAAGTTTTTGGTGCTAACCTAAGGAGGTTTTCTGAATAAGAGGTATCATTCTTAACTAACCGCTTTTATTTTATTTCTTCTTCCACCTCCTTCAAATATTCTCAAAATATAATTTTATAATAGCATAGATATATCCTATATATTGATATGTTATTATGATAATGTAATAACCTATATCCATATCCTCCTCTATCAAACAGGAAACGTAATTGTCAATCGTGTATACAACACACTATGGCCTCACGAACCGATGTAATTCGTTTTCCATCACTTCCTCTCAAGAATGGATATAATGATGGATTTAACATATATACATGATATTTATGAAATAATTATACTTATGAAATTATAATATCACATATACCTTCTTACATTTCAATCCAGAGGAAAATGATAACGTCGTTGTGTGTATGTGTGGATTACTACCTCCCGGACGCGATATGACATGTTTTTTATTTTATTTTGACATTGATGGTAAGGAGATTATATTTAATGAATATATATATATATATATATATTATATTTATGATACAATAATTATTCTATAAATGTGAATTAATATTTACCATTATTGTTTTCCATCCATCGAGAAAATGGTAATAGTGTTCATGCATATGTATGGACTACCGTCTCCATGAATAGTTTAATTCATATTCTATATCTAACTTTTACAGATTAAAATAATTTCATATATAATGAATATATATTATATTTATATCATGGTTAATTTTTTTGATATTATTGAACAATGATCAAAGAAAAAGGATCGAAAGTACCAAGCTGAAACATACATGAAAAATGAAGCAGTTATTACCCAAAATGTGATTTTAATAAGAAAATTGATAATAAATGGGAAATAAAAGGTCATAAGTAAATCATATATTGTATGATATATATTATTATTTTTTGTAAATAAATTTATAATAAACCTATATTTATTATAAAGGATGTGAAAATGTTTACAAAAAAGCCAAGACTTTAGGTAATAGATTTTTGTCTCAAATTGTCTTCTTTGGGACATATGTTATGTTACACACCTATCTTCTTTAATGATGTGTATATACAATTAATTTTACATGATATATCATGAATTTATTTATTCTCATTATATTTAAATTTTCAATTAATGTCATTCTTTCATTGGGCTTATGATTCAAAAGTAAACAAAACATGTAAGTGATTTTTGCCTCACTTTTATTTCAATGGGACATATTCCATATTCACGACTTGTTTCTTTTGTGTTGTGTATATAATGCCCATGAATATATTTTATGACCATTATCATAAAAATTATGGGTCATACATAACCATATAAGGCTCTTTCTTTCATGGGGCTTATGATTAAAAAGTTACCAAAGTGTTAAAAGTTCTATATTACAATCTCATTGTTTATTAGAATTGTTTATGATTAAGTTTAAGATAATGAAATATTATGATACAACTCTCAATAAAATAATTTATGTTCTTATCCTATATTTATTTATGGATAATGCATGTTTTCATTTCATTTTACTCTCTTAACGGATTAAAGAGTCCAAAATAATGTTTTTAAGAAAAATTGATTTTATTTATCTCTTTGACCAAAAATCCTTTTTCTTTAATATACATGTTTTCTAAAAATATTTTAAATAATTTTTTTACTATAATAAAATGATTTTATAAAGAAATTTTTACCCATGTTATTTTTTTTTGCAAAATGGTTTAAAAGAAATCTTCTTGAAATTTTCCAAACAAGGTACTTTTGGATTTTTACCAAAAATTTGAAACAAATATTTGTTTTAACATGTATGGAATGAATGTTATTTCATTAAATAATGAACACTATATGATTTAAAGATTACCTTATAAGTTTACAAGGTTCTTTAAAAAAAAAGTTTTCTTTAATATTGGGAAATTTTTAGATTTTGAAGAAGTGATTTCAAAATGGAAAGGATATTTTACTCAAGGATGTTTCAATGATATTTTTAGGGAATTTATATCCATAAATGGTAAAAAAATTCGATGATTCTTACGCCTTAATGAGCATATAATTCAATTATATCATCCTTATCTTTTAATTGGATGGTTTATGATTATAATAAAAATATGTTTTGAAACCTATTTATTTTTCATGAGTTATGTTAGAAGAGATATTTATGAAACCCATTTCTTTTCTACAGGCAATGACATGCTGAAATATTTATGAATCCCATTTCCTATTTATGGGTTATGATATGATGAAATTTTTATGATTTTATGGCATATAAATTTATATATTATGTGATGGGTAAGACCTATATCTCCCTATAATGCATTGGGTAATGATTAATGTTCTATGAGCTCAAAGGCTACATAGGAGGTTATCCCAAGTACAAAAAATATGGGTACATGAGAGGTTATACCAAGATCGAAATAAGAGGGTATACAAGAGGTTATCTTAAACCTGAAATAAGAGGGTATATACGAGGTTATCCCAAGTCCAAAGGAGGGTAAATGGGAGGTTATCCCAAGCTTGAAGTAGGTAAATGAGTGGTGAACCCATGCATAATATGTTATGAATGTCTTGATGGGTAGCCTTGACATAATATTTTATATTATTATGTGTATGCCAAAAATCTATGTCTTATTCCAATGTTATGCTCTCATGTATTGTGTTTTTTAGTTCCTTTATGATTTATGTCTTATGAACTTCCAATATTTATCCCATGACTCAAGTTTATGATCTATGATATATAGGGTATGATTTAAAATGTTATACTCATGTTTCCATACCCTTATACTCAAGTTATATTGATATCTACCTCATTAACACATACTGAGCATCTAAGCTCACCCTTTCTTATGTTTCCTTTCCCTAGGTTATGAATAAAGGTATTATATATGATATGTCTAGGAAGGGTGATAGTTATAAAGAACTTAGGGTAAGACAATGTAGTCAATATATGAACCAATTGTTTATGTGTCCAAGTTAGTAATGAAACTTGAACTATATTATTTTGGCATGGATTTTTATGTTATTTAATTAATATTCATATATTTAGTTGTAATATCTATGTATGAGAAGTTGGGACCTTTACAGTTGGTATTAGTGAAAGGATTAGGTAACCTTTGTAAATTAGGATGAGAAAAATTTATTGATATCCCTAGGGATATGTCTAAGGATAAGCCTAAGGATAATTAAAATTATAGGAAAATGCCTTGGAATTTTGGTGAAGGATATAGATAGTGGTTTCCAAGATATCACATCCCTGTCTAGATACTAAAAGTTGATATGGCTTAGACACTATTGTACCTAGGGGTAAAAACTCCAAAAAGGGTGTATTTGGATTTGAATTTATTTCCACCTGGTGCAAAAAAATAAGCCTTACTGCACACCTAGTTTGACACTCCTAGGGGATATGTTTTTGAAATTCACAAACTCTTTATGAACCATCATGAAGGATTTGAATTTATGACAACCACCAAAAACCTAGGTTAAACTTAAGGTTACTTAAAGTGAAAAGAAGGTGCCATGATTTATTCATACTATTAATGATTATGTGGTTTCCTAATGTGATTATTGTTTGTCATACTATACTTTGTGGTTTTAGTTAATGTATGGAACCAGGGGGAATCATGTTAACACCAAATGTGATGGATAATGTGGTGATTAGAAGAAACCAAATCGGATGATAACTGAAGAGAAATATATTGTGATTATACATAATCATTTATCACATTATATGATTAACAAATTTCACCTTAATAAAATCATAGAATCACTAAAGAAGAGAGGGATAGAGTTTACTGAGAGCTTGGGTGGTGGAGTCTATGGAGGAAATAAGGTTAAATTCCCTTCATGTCATAAATATAGAAATATACACTTAGGAGAATGACTCAAAGAAAAATAAAAGTGTTTTCTACGTGGAAATGAGGTCCATATACTAATGAATTATCGAGGATTTTAATATCTTATGAGTGGGGAACTCAAGAATTACCCGAGTCAAAGCCATAATCCAAGGGTTATTCCCTAAACCAAGGATGGAATTATGGTATCTCAATCATTGAATTGGAAGGAATGAAGTGTTTATTTATTGATATTTGAGAATTATGTTTTTAGAGTATTATATAAATTATGTTTTGGTTATAAGAACCATTAAACATCTAAGGATTTATCTACAGTAGTTTTTTAGGATTAAAAAACCTATATGAATAGTATCGATAACTATGAAATGTGATTTAATGGTAAGTTAATATCTTATGAAAAAACACATGATAGAGCTAAAGATAACCATTATTTTATGCCTGATTTTGAGATAATAAAAGTTGAAATAAAGATATAATTGATATGAGTGCACCTATTATTTTTGTTAAGAATAAAGATATATCAATACAAATTTTAATTTATTATCGAGAACTTAAAAATATCACTATCAAGAACAAGTATCCTCTACCCTATATTGATGACTTTCTTGATCAACTATAAGAAGCTCAATACTTCTCCAAGATTGACCTTTATTCCTGATATCATCAATTGATGATCAATAAGGAGGATATTCCCAAGATAAAATTCTGTATAAGGCATAAAAACTATGAATATGTAGTGATACCATTTAGTTTTACTAGAACCCCCTCTATCTTCATAGATTTAATTAATTAAGTCTTTATAGATTAACATGATCAGTTCATGGTAGTCTTTATAGACAACATTCTTATCTATTCAAGGAGAAAAGAAGAGAATTATGATCACTTGAGAATTGTACTAAAGTACCTAAGGATTAAATATATGAAAAATTTACAAAGAATGAATTTTGGATACAAAGGGTTTCATTTTTGGGTCATATAATCTCAAGTGAGGGTATATCTATGGTTATGAAGGATATTAAGTATTGAACCTAACCAACCATGGTGACTGATATCCATAGTTTTCTTGGTATGGATGGTTATTATTGATGGTTTATGAGAAATTTATTATGACCATCTAATTCACTCACCAATTTAACTTGAAAGGGAGTGAAGTTCTTTTGGAATGATGAATATGAAGAAAGTTTGAAGGAATTGAAGATAAGGTTAGTCAGGGAACCTGTTCTTACACTACCTTGTAGTGAATAAGGGTTTGAAATCTATATTGATTCATTGAATAAAGAATTGATATGCGTTATCATGAAAAATTATATGGTGATATCTTATGCATCATGGAAATTGATGGTTAATGAGAAAAATTACACAACTCCTGATTTAGAGTTAGTTGCGGTAATTTTTGTATTAAAAATATTAAGGCCTTATCTTTATGGAGAAATGAGTGATATATATATATATATATATATATTCTGATCATAAAATTTTAAAGTATATATTCACATAAAAATATCTGAACATGTTATAGAGAAGATGATTGGATATGATAAAAGATTACGATTTCTTAGTATATTACTACCTAGGGAAAGCAAACAAAGTGGATACTGCTTTGAGATGAAAGGATTATGATATCTTATCTATGATGAGGATCACAAAAAATCCAATATTAATATACTTTTAATGGATGGAATTGGAAATATTTATGGAAGAGGATAAATCTTATCTTTCTCAAATGAGTGTTCAATAATCCTTATAAGTAAAGATTAAATAAGAGCAGAAGGAAGATATAGAGATATATAAGAAGTTAAAAATTGTTCCCGAGTTTAACCTTGACTATGATGGAATTATAAGGATTAAGAACCTTGTATATGTTTCATCCATAAAAGATTTAAAGAAGGATCTATTAGATTAGGCTTATAGTTCTTCATTATCTGTTCATCTAGGAAGTATAAAGATGTATAGAAATTTGAAAGAGAATTTTTGGGGGGATGGTATGAATAGATATATTTTAAATTTTGTTAAATATTTCAATATTTTTAAAAGAATACTAAGTTTGATACCATAAAAGATATGCAACATAGATCATAAAAAAAACCAAAGAATATTATTATTGAAATGTAACTGTAATAACCTAGCTATTAAATTAGCAGGTATAAATAGGATTAACTACCATTTGAAATAAGCATGAAGGATCTAATTGTAACAATAAAAAATTATAAAAGAATAATTTTATCTTTAATAGAATATGCGACATGAAACATTTAGTTTATATGGAATTACATACAACACTAAGTTTAGATTTTGTTACAAATAAGAATTATTTTTTTCGAAATCTTATGTTACATACAAGATGAAGTTTTACTAAACAAAAATATATTATTAATATCATTATTCAATATGAAAATTATTTCCTATCCATTTTAATGGTAGGAATGAATATATTTAACTAACTTATAAAAATATATAGCTTACACATATTATATATATATATATATATTGATTAGTAATAAAATAAGCATCATTTGAAAGAATTTTTTTTTTCTGAAAAAGTGTATTTTTCTATAATAGGTGATTTAATAATGCTTAAAACACATAATTTAAAATTAATTTTTTTTAATAATTTTAGAAAATTTATATGATAAAATAAACTTCATTTTTTAAATCAGAATACCAAAATTACCTTACGGTTATTTTTTATGATAAGTTTTATTTTTTGATAAATAATGAAAAAAATAAAATTTTAATTAAAAACTTCCTTATTGTTTAAATAATTAATAAGGTTAAATTATATTTTGAATTGGTTTTAAAGTTAAATTAGATACATTTTATATCATTTGATACAATTTAGTTAATTGGAATCATTTTTTTTGAATTTTGACAAAAACCCACATTCTCATCGTGTTTGCGGGATTGATTTTAATTTTTTTTCCACTAATGTGAATTGAATTTGAAAAAATGGATTCTAAATTTGGAATAAGAATAATTTATATTATATAGTATGGTTAACTTAATTTTTGACCATAATTATTAGTGAAATAGTTAAAATTAATTATCACAATTAAGGTAAAAATGAGTTTATTGGGGGATTAAACTTATTAGATAAGGGGTAAAATGACCTACCAACTTGTACAAAACCTATTAGATGGACATATTTTTAAAATTGTCACATTAAAATAAGTTTTTTGAGTTATTGGTGCACTTTTCCTTGAATGTGACCCATACAATAAGTTAATTAAAGAAAAAGACAAAAAAGAAACCTTCCTTGCCTTTAATATACATAAAGCTTTGGGGATATGGAAAAAAAAAATTTAGGTTCAGTTATAGATATTATTTTTAATGATAAATTAGTTTTTTATAAAAATAATAATTTATATTTAATTTTTATACATTAAATAATTACTTTAAATGATTAAGAAATGTCAACGCAGTAATTATTTAGTTAATAATTAACAAAAATAAACAATACTAAAAATATTAAAAGTGAAGTAAAATTGAATGAATTATTTTCTCTCATTAATTAAGTAGATGAATATATCAATTTAAATATTTTTAAACTTAATATATTCAAATTCCATCATTTTATTAATATTTTTAAATTCAAATTAAATAAATAATGTCAAAATCGACATAATGTTATTTTATAATAAATCATATTTTATTAAATGATTTAAAATTATTAAAAAATCCTATATTCTACCAAGTGATTTTTAAATTTTAATAAATATAAAATATTTTATTTTAATGGACCAGTTTATATTTTATAATAAACATATTTTCCCTTAAATAGTAAAAGCTTTATTAGCATAGTTAGGGTTAATGTAGTGTTTTTGTGCGTTACATGATCCTCTATTAAAATAAATTTCCAACACACATGGAATTTTTATTTTTTTAATTATATATAATATTTAGAATAAGTGGGTATAAATTTTATAATAAGTCTCAATTTAATTTATTCTTAAAGGATAAATTACCTAAGTTAAAAAACTAGTTACAGTGGTGAAAATAAAAGGGGTAAAATTGAGTAAACTTAAATTCTAAATAAAAAAATGATAAAAAATATCTTATTTTTGAGTGGTTGGGGATTTTATTAAAAATATAAACCATAAAATATATTATCATTAAATTTTTGTTTTAAATTAGGTAAGTAATACCTCCCTATAATGAATAATTTTGAGTATTTATAAGAATTCTACTCCTCCTAATTATAGAAGCCTTATTTTGGGCATAAATTCAACCTAGTAAGGATTTAGTGCAAACCCAAGGAAGATTCACAAATAAGAGGTAATGTTTTTCAACAAGCATCATTATTTTACTTCTTTATCCACCAAATTATTTTTTTTATTAAAACACTATAATATAATAAAGTAAGTATCCTACATACAATTATATTTTTTTTATTAATTTTATTATCTAAAACCACATACACTTCCATCAAATGGGTTACATAATCATCATTCTTGTGAACAATAGACTACCGCCTTTCAAACGGATGCCATTCGTTTTTCCATTACCACCTATATTGGTTGGGTATTATGATGGATATAAAGTATATATATATATATAATATAACATTATTATACCTATTTATTCATTATATCATATATAACTTATTACTTTCCATTCTGAAGGAGACACGATATTGTCACTTGTGTGTACGATAAACTACCGCCTCGCGAACCGATGTGATTCATCTTTTACTAAATATTTACAAGAAATATGACAAGGAATAATTATTTGTGATATAAATTATATAATTATTATATTAATGACATAATTATAATTATATTAAGATATTATATCATTTTATTTTCTTACTTTTTCACTCAATGAAGGATTATAACATCGTTCGTTTACATATGGACTATCGCTTTTACGAAGCGTTGTGACTCTCTTTTCATTGCCAAACCACATGATTGATATATATAAGTATATAATATGGTATAATTGATATTATTATAATTATTTAAAGGAAAAATATTACTTACCAACTTTACATAATGATCATTCAAAATTGGAAAACGTTACTCATGCGTATGTGTGGATCATCGTCTCCATGATCATAACATACTTAATTTTTCATAACCATCATTAATGATTGATTTTAAAAGTATAATTGATGTATAAATATTATAATAATGTAATTATTATTATTATTTAGATATGAAACTATATTATATGAGCAAGAATCAGATCTTTCCTGAGAAAACACGTATGAGAAAACAAGGCAGTTAACACCCGAAACAATGAAAATAATGAAAGATTACGAATGAATGGGTGATAAGATGTAATAAAAGGATCATGTATGATATAATAAGTATAAATATAGTTATTTTATAGATTAATAACATGCTTGAAAACATTATAAATTAGTTTAAATCTCATTCAATCAAAAAGGAAGTATGACTTAATGGATTTTGTCTCAATTTACATTCCATTGAGACTTATTTTTTATTATGCACCAAGTCACTTTTATGTGGTGCATATACTGAAAGTTTAACATGTAATATCATTAATAATTCATTATTAATAGTATTTTAAGTTTCAATTTGAATTATATCATCTAATTATCTTTGAATTAAAAATTACCATGTGGTAAAATTTATTATGCAATTTCACTTTCTTTTGTGATTATTAAATTTATATTAAAACCAAGAATTTATTGTAATAAATTTTTATTATAAATTAAATTTATTTTAAATATCCATATTATTTTATGATGGATATTATTATTTCATATACCATATACCATTTTTATATATAATTTTTAATTTGAAAGTTATTTGATTAACTAGGGAAATATTGAGAAATCCATATCCTTTACTCAATATGGATATTTGATGATAATGTATTCTTTTATGAATTAAATCGATTATTAGATATATGAGGAACAATTTATACATGAAATACAAGGGTTGGGGATCGGTTAATGTAATCCCCTTGATGCATCGATAGTCTCATGAGACGAAATTAGTTGAAAAAACCTTATGTATTTTTAACCATTATGTTTTAAAATTTCTTGTGAAAGGTCTTAATAGTAGTATATTTGAAAACATCTTTTAAAAGGTAAGAAAGGTATCATATTATTGGTAAATATTATGTCTAATAATTAATAATTTCCTTCATTAAAAGTTCAGTTATTGTTATTCAGGATATTTTTACTCTGATAATATCTCTGGATTCATTTCATTTTTAGTTCATTGATTAAATAGAATGTGTTTTCAATTATTTACCCTACCATATTGATTCTGACATATCCAATTATTTAAATAGAATGTGTTATTAGTTATTTACCTTTCTATATTAATTATGATTATTTTTACATGATAGATTCTTCTAAACTTAACTCTTAATGATCATTTGGGATCACCCTTATTTTGTTTTCATTCCCCAGGTTATGAAGATGAATCCTTTGAATGCGTTTTGAAGGATGATGATTATTTTATTTCATTATTTACTATGTTTTATTTTCTCTTACCAATGTAAAATGAGTATATTTTATATTTATGGTTCTCTAAAACTGTTAAACAAATCAATCCTTTGAGATTTGATTCCTTGTTTCTATTCCAATGTAATAAAGTATGTCATCGTCTCTGGGTAATTGGGTTGGGGTCTCTATAGTTTGTATCAGAGAAATTTTAGTATAATAATTGGGAACTAGATTTAGGAAAACATAGATTTGGGAATATAACCCTAATATATAATTTGAGGATAATTATAGAATAACATCCTAAAGTTTTGGTAAGGTAGAGATTATATGGTTTCTATTAGAAATACACACCTCCCTCGATACTAAAAGTGGATCTGGTTTTGGGACAGAGGTACCTTGGGGTAATAACACTGAAAAAGGTGTGTTAGGATTAACGTGATCATTACATAGTACATAAAAATAGACCTTATTTTACACCTGGTTTGAAACTCCTAGGGTATATTCTTAAGATAATTCGCATTTTCTTTACAAACCATTAAGAATGATTTGAAGATAATGATTTCCACAAAGAAACCATATTTATGATTATGAGATTAGATATGCAAAATTTTTCCAACTTATGTTTAGTGTTACACCATATTTATAATTATAAAAAGTTCATAATTTTATGAGATAATATAGTATATTCCATTGGTTTGAAATAGAACCTAGAAGGTATATGAGTGTCAATACTCATGGACAATGTTGAGATTTGACAACCAAGGAAGAAAATAGAACTGGTATTGAAATTAAGAAACTTATGTATATATTATGGAAGCTTAATTAGGTTATGATAAATAACCTTTCTACGATAGAGTAAACTATTTGAAAATGTGATTCTCCTATGTTGGATCACTTTATGTGATAGGGTCCCCCATTATTTAGTGGGACTACTAATATAGTGGTATCAGTGCAATAAATTAACACTTTAGAGAATATATTTATGGCATTGGGATATGGTTAAAAGGAAAAGGTTAAACTTTTAGTGTATTTTCTCAAAGGCTACATTGATCAATAATGGTCATTGATCGAGAATACTATAGAGGAAGAGGAAATATAAATCATTGAATGAAAATATTTTAAGGATAAATTATTTGACAAATATTTACAATGTGAAAAACAAAATGGAATGAAGATAAATTTACTCACCTTAAAGTAAAAGGAATAATAAAGTGTTTCAAAGTATAAAGATACCTTTACAAGGTTATCTAGGTATACTATAGATTATATATGCAATTCAGAGCACAGTGTTGACCATTTCTTTAAAGGGATTAATCCAAGTATTGAAAGGGTGTTGGCCTCTCAAACTTTTTTGTCATATGATGAAATAGTTTTATGTGCAATGAATATATAAAAATAATTCTATAATTATTATGGATTTTAAAGGGAATCCATAGAATAAGAGGGAATTATATCAAAAAATTTATAAGGGGAAGAAGAGAAAGAATAATTTTCCTGTATGTGATAATTGTGGGAAGAAACACCCCAACACTTGCTTGAAGGGAATGAGAGCTTGCTATAAGTGTGGAGAAAAATTCCATGAAGATCATGATTATAAGTAAAAGAAATAAAATTATAATGTGAAATGATTCCACTGTTATGAGATTGGGACACTATGCAAATGAATTTCCTAAGTATCAAGGGAATATACATCCAAAGAGGCTAAGGGATCAAAGTCAAGATTATGCCATTGATATAAACAAAGTGGAATGATTAATATTTTTATGTATTTATATCCAATAAATATATTTTAAAATTATTTTATTTATTATATTTTCATTATAAGAATTATGAAATATATAAGGATTATGCTGTACTACTATTTCATTAACTATTTAAGAGCATATGTTAAACGATACCGATAAACAAGAAAAATGATTCAGTGGAAATTTGAACTTCTTGGAAAACAAATTAATGATGGAAATATAAATATTAATATGTTTCTAATGTTGAGATAATTATTTTGGGATAGAGATATGATTTATATAGATAAATTAAATTAGATAGTACTAACTACCTTGGAAATGATTAATGATAAGTTCATTTTGGAAATTCAGTCAACTTTTTTCTAATGTTATGGATCTTAATATTTTTTAATGGTCATAAGGTTAATCATTTATAAAATGGTTTAATTTAAAAATTGGATGAGTATTTATAGATTAATGTATTACTCCACTATATGAGGATTTATTCATATTATACAACTTTTTCTAACTATATCAGTTTTGAAAAATAGTTATATATAGAAGGAAAGACTTGTAACTCTTTTATGGATCTTACGATCCATTAAAAGTAAAATTTAGTGCTTCATGAATAAAAAATCATCTTTGTTTATTCATTTCTTTGAATAAGTAAAGAATTAGAAGTTGATCTAAGAATAAATAAAGGATGAAATTGTTCTTATAAATTATAAACATATCAAGTAAGTATATTTCCTTATATTTTTAGATAATAAAAATATTTCTCAAGTTTATGAAAAGGATTTTAAAATAAAATGTTATCCCATTACCATCATTTATGATGATTTCAATGAAAATTTTCCCACTTATTTGGTTTATTATTTTTAGTCATTAACCTTACATGGATTACCCACTTTCTAGTGATCAATTTTCTCTATCACTCTCCATTAATATTTGGGTGTTAGTTTTCTTTTCCATGTCCATGTTTTCATTTCCCACCTATGTTATTTTAATTGGAAACCTAATTATGTGATTATTTTTGATGAACTTGGTACTTAAATTTCTCTATTATCGAGTGACTATTTAATTTAACCTTTTACTATGTGTGTTTACAACAAATAAATTTTCAAATATCAAATCCTTTATTACTAAAATCGAGTTTAAATTGTGAGGACACAATTTCTTCAAAGTGGGGAGAATGTATCACCCAAAGATTCTAAAAGAAAAATGTTTTATTCAATAGTGTATGAAACATGAAACATTTATTTTATCACATATTACATGTAATACTGATTTTATCTTACTTTACATGGAATAACTATTTTCTTTTAAATATTTCATTATACGCAAGGCTAAGTTTTATCAAACAACAATATATTATTAATATCATTATTTAATACGATAGTTATCGCCTCTCTATTGAAATTAAAAGAATGAATATGATTAACTAAATTGTGAAAATATATATTTCACACATGTTTAATAGTTATCTATTAATTTGTAATAAAATAATAATCATTTGAAATAAAAAAAATGTTTTCTAAAAAATTGTATTTTTTCTAAAAGATGGTTTAATAATGTTTAGCATACATAATTTAAAATTATTTTTTTTACCAATTTTAAAAAATTTACATGAAAAAATATCATTTTTGAAATTAGAATACCAAAATTATCTTAGGGTGAATTTTTGGAATTTTTCTGAGAAGTTTTATTTTTTGACGAATAGTGAAAAGTACTGAGTTTTAATTGAAAAATGAAATGTTTAAATTATTTGTAAGGTTTCATTTTATTTTAATTTGTTTTAAAGTAAGATTAGATCAAGTTTATATAAATTAATTCAATTTAGGTCATTGGAATAATTTTCGTATTTAATTTTTATATAAAAACATTTTAATCTTTTGAACAGTTTCTCTTTAAAAACCTGCTTTCTCGTCAGGTCTGTTGGATTAATTTTAAATTAAAATTTTAAAATAATGTGAACTCAATTTAGAAAAATGAATTCCATATTTTTAATCATAATAATTTATATTATCAAATAAGTTTAACTTAATTTTTACCATAATGATTAGTGAAAACTGTTAAAATTTATTACCATGATTGAGGTAAAAATGAGTTTATCGGGGGATTAAACTTATTAGATAAGGGGTAAAATGACCTATAAACTTATCCAAAACCAGTTGGATAGAAATATTTCAAACCTTATCATCTTATAATCATTTTTTATGATTTCATGGGATACTATTATTACGTAATCCAACCTTTTAATTACGTAACTTTTCATTACATGGTACAAACATAGAATCTTTTAAAGTTTAGTTTCTTGGATATAAATTACATAATACATGAAAATTTAAAACATTCTTATAAAAACACCTAAAATACACATTAATTATATAAATATAGGTTAATTTTACTATATCTTATATCCTGGGTACATACATCAAAGGAAAGGGGTGATCATGAAGCCTAGTAAGGGAATTAGTAAGAGAGACATATAACATGTGATCTTAATACATATCTATAAGAACACAAGGAATAATGAAAAAGAATGAGAAAGAGGAATATAGTAATAATAATAGAATTAATCATAACTTGGAAATTTGGATACAACATTTAAAATATATATTCATAAGCATATCACTATGGTTTATCACCAAGGTGTCATAAATGAAAAATTACCAATGTTATTCACCAAGGTGTCACAAAACCCATAATCTCTAGAGATTAAATTCTTTACCAAATGAATTTGAGAGCTATAATTTAACACCATTAATATTTATTAATTTTATCTGATCTATATATATCATAATAAATCATTTCATTAATTACCTATGGAGAATAAAGAATGGGTTTATTATAAAAAATATTGGCGCACAAAAGAGCATAAATACACTATCATTACGTCATTTTTGACCCAAAAAAGGAAATGTGTGTTTCATATATTTAAATAAATAAATAAAAAATTTATTTTTAAATCTATTTGAATACCCATATAAAATAAAAGGGGTTTTATGTATTTTAAATAAAAAGGAAATGAGAATTGGTCATGTAAAAGAGGGAAATCTTAGAAGTAAATTCGACAACATGACGAGTATAAAACATGGTTTTAGAAAAGGGTAAAATGAGATGGGACAAGGGTATGAAATTGATAAAATAATTTTATTATATTAATGTGATGATAGAAAATTAAAAAAATGAATTTATTGTTCAAAATAGAAGACATACCACAAAGAGGGAACTTAAATGGAAAAGAGAAGTGGACATTTCCCATACCTTGAAAATTTACTCCTAAATCTTGATGTATGGAATATTTTGGGATTGATGACAAATTGGGGGGACTCCATGGGAGGTAAAAACACAAGAAATTCATGGATTATGGATTGGGAGTGCAAGGAAATGGATAAATGGGTAGGTATTTATAGCAAGAGTGTAGGATTTATTTAATAATTTCTAAATATAGGCCTTAGAAATCTAGGTTGTGGAAAATGAAATAACATTGACTTACCCATGGGTTTTTCTCATAGTTTTGGAAATTTGAGTCATATTTTATTATATTTTAATCCACTAGGATATAACACCATTTTAATACTTATTTTGTCAAGGAAAAGTAAATATTCCAAAAAGTATTGTTTTAAAGAATCAAAATTTCTTTTTTAGACTTTGGAAAGTCACTTATAGTTTAAGAAATTGACTAAAATATATTAAAATAAATAATATTAATAAAATAACATATTTTATGTCATATATTTTGTTTAATTAATTATTTAATCATTATGAAATAATTATGAAGTCATTAAACATACAGAAAAACCCAAACTTTATTTTCAATATTCACTTTATGATTTCAAAAATTGATATTTATTTTATCATAATAATTATATAAATATGATAATTTTAAATTTTAAATTTTAAATATAAAAATAATTATTTATTAAAGAAATAGTGGGTTGTAAGTCATAGTCAAATTTCTGGAACTTAAAAATTTCCCAGGGCTTAATAAAATTATTTTATCATTTATATTTAAATAATAGTGTTTTTAACTTACTATTTCCTTAAAATAAATATTATTTTGAATAACTTAGTTCATTATAAAAATTTATATATTTTCTAAAAATTATAATTTGTGTTTGAAAAATAAATTTATCAAATTTATCTTAATGAAATGAATATTTTATTAAGAAAAATTATTCTTAAAATAGAATTGATGGTATAAATTTTTTTATTTAAATAAAGGAAATTATACATTAAGTAACTAAGGCCTAGACACATAACCATTTTTTTCACCCACATACACCCTAAGGGTGTGGTGTGTGGAGGTCATAGTTTCTTGGGGTGGATCGAATAACATTGACCAAGTGGTAATCTCTACTAACTTGAGCTTATTCTATAGGTAATTTCATTCAAGCTTCACTTGTTGAAGCTTAGCATGGGCTTGGTCAAGGGTAAATCCCAATGATGCTACCTCCCAACCAATTTTGGAAAAATGAGATTCAAATGGAATGAATATACTGGTTGAGGCCATAGATTCTCATTTATGTATCAATTATCATTTTTCATTACTATTTATAAACCCTAATTATAATGGTAAAATTATCAATCAAGGGTATAGTTTCCAATGGAAATATTCACCAAAGATCATATTGACCAATGGTTATATTAACCAATGGTTATATTTTACTAGGAGTCATATATCCCTTTATTACCTATAAATACCACTTCATTATTTCATTAAAAATTCACTACAAACTCTCCCTAATGTTATATTTTTATATCTTAAGATTTTGACTGGTTTAATAATATTTTGTTTTATTTTTGTAGAATTTATAGCAGGGGAGATGATTCTAGTATATTGGGGTGATCCTTATTTTCCCATTTTATCTTTTCTATTTTATATTTTTTGTCCAGTTATAATTCTTTTAATTTTAATTGGTTTCATATTTGACTAATGTAATGATATTTATTAACGTTATAAATTTTTTTGGTTTATATATTTTTTGTATGTGTATAATATTATATAATATGTAACAAAACTTATTCAGGAAAGAAATATAATTTAGAGAGTATGGGTCATTACATTCCCCCCCTAATAAATTTCATCCACAAAATTTCAACCCATTCTCTCGGTTGAGAAAAGGTAAGGGTACTTCTGTCTCATTGCCTCCTCTAGTTCCCAAGTCACTTATTAATATTTATGATTCCGCCACAAAAATTTGATAAGGTGGGTATTATTGTTTCATAAAACCTTCTCTCTATGGTCCAAGATCTCCACCGAATTCTCCTCAGAAGAGAGGTCATGTTCCAATTATAACACCTACAGATTCAGTACATGCGGGGGATTAGATATGTACTCCCTCAAGAGAGATACATGGAATACATCATGAACTTGGGATATATTTATTGGAAGTTCTAGATGATTGGACAATGCTCCTATGTGATAAAGGATTTCATAGGGGATAATGTACTTAAGGCTAAGCTTCCCTTTCTTTCAAAACCACATGACTCTCTTCCATGGTGATATCTGAAGGAATTTTTTTTCTCCAACATCAAACTCCAAGTCACTTAAATGGTTATCAACATAGATCTTATTCCAATTATGAGTAGCCTTTATATATTGTTGGATGGAATAAACCTTTCATGTCATTTCTTGCACAAGATCAAGCCCAAGTATCGTTGTCTCACCAACTTTATCCCAACAAGTAGGAGTTATACATCACTTTAATTATAGTGATTAATATAGAAACATTTAAATACTTGAGTAAAATATGTTGTTGTATGATTAATCAACTAATGGGAGGTGTTTATCCCATACAAATTTAAATTCCATTGATCATTTTATTAGAATTTACTCAAGTGTCTGAATAATACTTTTATATTGTCCATCAGTTTGGGGGTGATAGACCATATTGAAATTAAATTCATTATTTAGAGCATGTTGAAGACTTCTACAGAATTTATATGCGAACCTTAGATCATGATCAGAAATAATAAAAAGTGTCACCCCATGCTAACTCACCACTTACTTTACGAATATCTTTTCAAGTTAGTCAAGAGATAAATCTTCTAAAAAAGTGATGAAATGAGCTGTCTCGGTGAGTCGATTCACTATAAACCATATCATATTGTTTACTTTGGATGTTCTTAGGATACTAGTTATGAAGTTCATAGTGATATTGTCTCACTTCCATGTTTGTATAAATAATGGTTACAATACCCATTTAGGTTATTTTCACTCTGCCTTCACTTTCTAGCATACCAAGAACCTTTTAGTGTAGTCTGCAATCTCTATTTTCATATTCTCCCATTAACAATGATCACAAAGGTCCCTATACATTTTAGTGATTCTAGGATGTATAAAGAATTTATAGATATGATCTTCATCCATCAGATACTTCTTTGTCTCTAGGATATATGACACACATAGGCTTGTATCAAATTTTAATACACCCTCTTGATCAAAATTAAACTTAAGAAAATTCCCATTCTTCATAGCCTCTATCTTATTTTGTAAAAAATGATCATATCTTTTAGATTTATTGATCTTATCTAGTAATTATGGCTGAGAAATCATTTGGGATTGGGTTGATTATTCTATTTCCCTTAAGATTCCCATTTCTATATTTACTAGTTTCTTGATCAAAGTATCTCCTTGAATCCTTATCATTTATAACATAATAGGGTCTTTCCTATTTAATGTATCAACGACTTTGTTTACTATTCTAGGGTGATAATGAATTGAACATTTATAATATTTAAAAAGTTCCAACCATATCCTTTATCTCATATTAGATTCATTTTTCATTTAAATATAATTCAAACTTTGGTGGTCTGTGTATATATCACATTTCTCCCCATAAAGATAGAGTCACTATATTTTCTGAGAAAAAATAACTTTAGATAAATCCAGATCATTCATAGAATAATTCCTCTTATGAGGATTTAACTTTCAATATGCATAAGAAATCACCTAATCATTTTCCACAAGGACGCACCCAAGCCCTTTTAAAGATTCGTCTCTATAAATAATGAATACTTATCCGATATTGGGTAGAGTTAACAAAGGTGCAGTAACTAATCTCTTATTCAGTTCTTAGAAACTTTATTCACACTCCTTTTTCTAGATGAACTTAGAAAATTTTCAAGTTAAATTGGTTAGTGGATTATAAAGTCAGGTTTTTTTCAGAAACCTCCTATAATATCTTAGCTAAACCAAGGAAACTACAAATCTCAGTTACTATTGTGGGATGAGGTAACTCCTCTATAGCCTTTTTCTTTACATGGTCAACTAAGATTCTTTTATTGGTTATAATTTTACCCAACAATGCAACTTTCTGGAATCATAATTAAAATTTTCTAAATTTTCCAAAAAAATTTCCTTCTTCATAGTTTTCAATATAACCCTTAGATTATCCTCATACTCCTCATGACCTTTGGAATATATCGGAATATAATCAATAAAAACTACCAAGAATTTATCATGGTAGTCCTTAAATACTCTATTAATAAAATCCATAAATATAAGAGTATTAGTCAATCCGAAGGTCATAACAATAAACTCATAATTCCCATATATTGTTCAGAAGTTAGTATTTGTAATATCTTATTTTTTCACCCTCAATTTATGATACCCATATCATAGGTCAATCTTGGAGAAGAATTGAGCCCCACAAATCCAGTCAAATAAATCATCAATCCTTGGGAGAGGGTACTTGTTCTTCATTACGATCCTGTTAAGTTCTCTATAGAAAATGCATAGCCACATTGATCCACCCTTCTTATTCATAAAGAGAATAGGTGATCCCCAAGTAGACACACTTGATTGGATAAATCCATTCTCTAAAAGATCTTGATGTTGTTTATTTAATTCCTCTAACTCTATATTTTTCATTTTTATAGGGTCTTTGATATCATCTTGGATCCATGTATGAGTTCAATAGAGAAATATGCCTCTCTTTCTAAGGGAAGTCCAAGAAACTTCTTAAGAAATACATCAATATATTCTTGATCTATGGGGACATTCTCTATCTTTATACTTTCATTTACTTCTCCTTCTTCACTGATCATATCCATAAAGAAGGCTATGGAAGGTGCCTCTAAACAAATCTCAGTTCGGGATATATATCCTTCAAAAATGACTATAGGTTTTCCATTCAAGACTACTAAAATTTATTTTCTTCTATAGTTAGTCTTAGTAATATACTTTGAGTTATATTACATACCTAGTATAGTGTTGAATTCCACCATGGGAATGACTACTAGATTAGCAATGATAATGTACTCTCCAAAGTTAATACTATAGTTTATATACACTATTTATGCTAGGATAATACCCCCATAAGTCTTAAATGAAAAATATACTTATAGAAATGAAGTGTTTGATTCTATATTCTTTGCAAACTTGGATGAAATAAAGGAATATGTAGAACTAGAATAAAACAAAGTACCTTTTAGCTTTGAGAGCATAATGAGAGTACCTTCCACCACATCATTTGAAGCTTATACATAAAAAAACGTGATAGAAAATCTCCAACCTTTCTACGTTTACTATGATAATGTTGATTGTGGTTCCCATATATTATCTTTTAATTTGGAAATTGATTAGAAAAGTGACCAAGCTATCCACACTTGAAGCATTGAACTTCCATCTGATCCTATACCATCTTACCTTTATCGTTAGTGTTTAGATATTGAGGCTTCACATCACCATGACATTTTCAAGCTATATTCATATCTCTTCCACATTTTTAGTACTTTCTAATCCCAAGAAAAAAGTTCCATAAATGCTTTTTACCACATTTTTTGCATCTGGGAAGTTGTATTTTCTTTCCCACTCTTCCATGATCAAAGTTCCTCCCTGAGTTTGGCTCCATTGATCTCTTCTCTTCATTCAATCTATGTGAACGCTGTGTCTTTCCAAACTACAATTAAGCCTTTATAACACTCCACACTATCTCTTCATAGCTTTCATAGTCATAATTTTCTTGATTCCTCCGTAGATGAGGTATTAGTCCATATAAGAATCTATCAACCTTTCCCTTAGGATCCATAACAAAGCTAGAGGTGTATTGAGAAATTCTTATAAAGTTCATCTCATAGTTTCCCACTGATTAATTATCATTTTTCTTCAGTTCTAGGAGTTTTTATCCATTTTTTTGCATCAAATGAGGGAAATATTTATTGAAAGATATTCTCCTAAACTCTTCCCACCCTATAACACCAATATCCCTTCTTGGATTCATGTTTTTAATCGGTTTCTACCATTAATAATCTTATCCTTCTAAGAAGTATTCTGCCATTGTGTCTTTTTCTTACTCCAAACATTGGAGTAAATAAAAGTTATTTTCTACAGATCTTATCCATTGTTCAGAAATCAATGAGTTAGTAGATCTAATGAAAGAAGCTGGACATTGATGCATAAAGGACTCAATGACAAGTTGTTCCCTTTGAGGTGAATCTGATCTCTTGACTTGATTCAAGTTATTGTTCATAACTTGAAATAGTTTATTCATCAACCTCATGTTGTTTTAAATTCCATCTTCCATAAGAACACTGTTAGTGCATCGTCCTATGCACTCATCATTTACATGGTTCCTCCTATTTCCTACCATTTTTCTAAAAGAAAAAAACCTTAGTGAGAAACTTGTTTCTTTTAAGAATATTATAATTCTAAATGATTTTTTTGTTGTAAAAAATTATTCTTAAATATATTATTAATCACCCCTAATAACAATTAAATTTTCTATGTATCATTTATAATGGTTCACAAAAAGATTGTGATTAACCAAACATATCCCCTAGGAGTGTCAAAATAGGTGTACAACAAGGCTTATTTTCATGCACTAGTTCCCGTTTGAGTATAGATCAAAGAGGTGTTTTAAAGTGTTACCCCTAGGTACATTTGTGCCAGAACCACATCCACTTGTCGTATCCAAACATGAATGTATTTTTTTTGAAAACCACTAATCTAATTCTTACCAAAATACCTGGATATTTTACTATATTAAACTTTTCCTTAGGGTTCTTTCTAAATTTTTTAAATCCAAATTTCTAAAAATAACTAAATTTTACTTTGATACCAACTATGGAATCCTGCCTTTTTTTTACATAAATTTTAATTACGTGGTACAAACAAAGGACATTTTAAAGTTAAGTTTCATGGAAATAAGGTATATAATACATGGACATTTAAAATATTATTCTAAAACCACTTGAAATACATATTCATTGGTTCAATATAGGTTAATTTTACTGCATCTCATATCCTAGGAACATATATAAAAGGAAATGGGTGAGCATGAATCCCAATAAGGGAATAAACAAGAGAGACATATGATATGTGATCTTGATACATATCTATAGGAATACGAGGTATGACGAAAAGGCTTGAGAAAGATCCATATTATAATAATAAGAACATGAATCATAATATGGAAATGTGGACACAACTTTTAAATGATACATTAATAAGAATATCACAAGGTTTATCAACAAGGTTTCATAAATGAAAAATTACCAAGTTTATTCAACAAGGTATCATAAAACATGTCCTCTATAGAGATTAAATTCTTTACCAAATGCATTGGATCGCTATCAGGTCACACCCTTTATATGTCTTAATTTCATGTTATTCACATAGATCATAATAAATCATTTAATTGATAACCTATTTAGAATAAATAATAGGTTTCTTTTAAAAAATCATGGCATATAAAAGAGGTTATATACATGATCATTACATCATTTTTGACCCATGAAAGGAAATGTGGCTTTCATATATGTAAATACCTAAATAAAAAATTAATTTTAATATATATTTAAATACCCACAGAAAAGAAAATAGGTTTGAGTATTTCAAATAAAAAGGAAAATAGAATTTCTCATGTAAAAGAGGGAATTGTGAGAAGTAAATTCGAAAACATGACAGGTATAAAACATGGTTTTAGAAAAGGGTAAAATGAGAGGGTAAAAAGGTATCCCATTAATAAAATAATATTATTATAGTAATGGGATAATAGAAAGTGTATAAAAGGAATTGGTTGGGAAAAATATAAGACATACCATAAAGAGAGAACTTGAATGAAAGAGAAGTGAAGATTTCCCTTACCTAAAGTGTTACTCCTAAATATTGATGAATGGATCCTTGGTGAATTCAAGAAACTGTGTGGGGACTCCTTGGGAGGTAAAACCACCAAAAAGTTATTAAGGATGTATTTTTAGTGAATATAAATGGATAAATGGGTGGATATTTATAGCAAGATTGGAAGATTTATTTAATAATTTCAAAATATAAGCCTTGGAAATCTTGGTTGTGAAAAATGAAAAACATTGGCTTAACCATGGGTTTTTCTCATGGTTTTGGAAATTTGGGTCACCTTTTATGATATTTTAATCCACCATATCCAAAAACCATTTTTAATACTTATTTTGTTTATGGAAAAGAAAATATTTCACAAAGTAATGTTTTTAAAAATTAAATTTTCTGTTTTAGACTTTAGAAAGTCACTTATAGTTTTAGAAATTGATTAAAATATATTAAAATACATAATATTAATAAAATAAAATATTTTAGGTCATGGATTATTTTTAATTAATCATTAAATAGTTATGAAATAATTATGAAGTTACTAAACATACCAAAAAACCCAAACTGTATTTTTACTATTCACAGAAAAATAAAGTATTTTATAAAATTCTCCTAAATTTACCCTAATATAATTTCAATGTCTAGATTTAAAAAATGATGTTTATTTTATCATATTTTTTCTCAAAATATAATAATTTTAACTTTTAAATATAAAAAACAATATTTATGAAAAAAATAGTGAGTTGTAAGGCATATTAAAATTTATGACAATTAAAAATTTCCTAGGACATAATAAAATTATTTTATATTTTATATTTAAATAATAGTGTTTTTAAAATACTATTTATTTAAAATAAATATTATTCAGAATAAATTTTTTTATTATAAAAATTTATATCTTATCTAAAAATTACCATTTGTGTTTGAAAAATCAATTTATCATTCACTTGAGAAGCCAGGAGGAAGTTACTTAGCTTTAAGCGACATCCCCAAGACACCAAAGGATGAAAATAAATTCCAGGGGTTTTATTAATAGTCGGGGGATGATTTTCCTTTTTTAAAATAAAACAACCAACCAAACATTCCATGACCAAATAAATCACTACATGATGCATGATATAAAAAAAAGATAACTCAAAGAAATATCATTTATAAGAATACCAACTACAAAAGTGTACCACAATGGAAGACTAAAAACATCCAAATAAACAATAGAGGACTACAAAACCAACACAACTCAAAGACAACCACATAACTCCAAATATCCAACATGCTCCATGCCCTAACTCCACAAACAGCCCAAGTACCATTAATAACCACTAGAAAAGTGTGATACTTTACCTTTCCCCATGTCTAAATAAACAATATATGCAAAAGCACCAAAGTTACCAAGGTAGGTGCGAGTAATGAAAATGAGTAGGCTTTCCACAATTTACTTCCCTACTCATGACACTAGGATATAACATGTTTGAAAATTTATGTAATACAATTTATATAATTTTTTTTTCGAAAAATAGTTTATATCAGAATATAAAACAATTTCTATGTTAAACAATTTTTTAAAAAAAATCCAATTTTCAAATGAGAACAACCAAACAATAATTTAAAACCATTTCACAAGTTCCATTTTGGCATAACTAATTCTATTCCACATATCTACTCATCCAACCATGCATGTATCTTAGACCTCCCTATACTTGTGAGTGGTGAGTCACCATTTCACTAAGATGTCATTTAATGAACCATTTGATGAGGGAAATCCCTAACCCTTTTCCACCCCATTAATGATGGGTGAGTATTCTTACCCTTATTTATCCTAAATTCACATGAATGTACACAATAATTATGCTAAAAACTAATACTAAAATAACCATTTCAACCATTTTAATATAATCATACTTTTATTGAAAACCTTTGAAATAAACTATTTCAATAAAACTAAACCACTATTGAAAACACTTTTCCATGCATCATAACCAAGAAATCATTTTAAAATTATCATTTTAAAATCAAATTACTAATTTCACTTTCCACAAAAATGCCCAATTTCTATACTTATATAAACCGTTACTAAAGAGGGGTTCCAACAAGAAATTCACATAAATTTCACAACCAATTCCAATAAAAATAATCAATTTGAAACTAATCCTTCATGTTATAAATGGAGGAGTCCAGAGTGAGGCCACCCACGTCATAAATTTGCTGAAAATGATAAATTGAATGAAAAATGTCCTCAAAACCTAGTCAAACCTCAAAAAAAAAACCATAGATATCTTCCCCTAACAACAAAAAATCAAAATATAATCATATTTAGAATCAACTACCTTAGATCTATCTACACCAAACATGGATATAAGAAATTGAGATAGAGGGAGAAGTAGATCTAAGAAAAACCAAGGAAAACCACCATAAATGATTATTTACCACTAGAATCTAGCTTCAATGCACCAAGAGAATCCTTTATATCACCTCTAGATCGATGAGAGAAATCTCAAATGCCTTTGGGAGGATAAAATATTGAGTTATAGACATTTTGGGGGAAAATGAAGGATCAAAACGCAATCTAGACCTAGATCCACTTTTTATGGATATTATTTAAACCATGAATAGTTAGTCACATGGTTTGGAAAACTTAGTGGTAATGATGATCCAACCTTTTTATCAAGGGGGACCTCACATGGTTGGCCTGCATAGTTAGAAAAACTATGCACCAACTGTGAAAAAGGCCACTGTCCCAATTTTCACTATTTTTACTGGGTGGCCACACAGTTTGGCCAAACCGTGCTTCTTAACTGTGTGCCTACCCAGAGACCTATGTGTCATTGTGTAGGGTTTCTTGTATGATTTTCATGGTTTCTACTAACCATACACTAACTGTGAACCTTTATGAAATCCCAAAAACATTAAAAAATATTCCAAACCCTCCCAAACTTCACCCAAACCTTTTATACACTTAAAAATCATAAAGAAAGGGTTACTTGAAACTGAGGGTACTACATTCTCCCCACCATTGGAATTTATACACCCAAAATTAGAAAACCACTGGTGTCCTGAAAGAGTTTATACCATTACTCGATCATTTATTTATTAAATTCCAAAGTCTCTTTATGAATCTGAACATTTTGCCACAAAACCCACACTAGACTGATGATTTTTCCACGAAAGTATTTATCTCACCTATCAAAATTCACACTGGCATGTGCACCAACAAATCATTAAAATCTAGGTCAATATGATCCCATATGATAACATGGTCAAGATCAGGGTGATACTTTTTCAACTGAGATACATGAAACAAATTATGCACAATACTGAACCATGTTGGTAATTCCAACCAATATTCCACTTCACCAACCCGTTCAAGTATCTAAAAAGTTCCTATGTATTGAAGAGACAGCTTTCCCAATTTCCCAAAACATTGATGTACAATCCTAGAAGATATCCTAAAGAACACATGATCAGTCACCTCAAATGAAAATGAACTTCGATGATGATCCGTATATGATTTCTGATGACTCTGTTCCATATCCATCCATTTACTGATCAATTAAATCTTCTCTATTGTTTATTGGACAAGGTTTAGACCAACCATTGATGTCTCGCATGTTTCCACCCAACAAAGTGAAGAATGATAAGGATTCCCATACAATGCTTCAAAAGGAGCCATATATATCAAGGCCTGGAACTATTGTTATAATATAACTCCACCAATGACACATTCTTTTCCCATGAGCCACCAAAATCCATTACTCAAGCCCACAACATGTCTTCCAATGTTTATATATTCCTTTAAAATTGTCTATCTATCTAAGGATGATATTCCATGCCCAAGGTCAACTGAGTCCCAAGGAGTTTTTAATGATTTCTAGAAATGAGATATAAACCTTAAATCTATGTCTGACACTACTGAAACTGGTACACCATTCCTCTTTAACACTTATCAAATATCGATTTTTGACAAGTCCTCCACTATATAGGATTATAGAATAGGGATTAAATGAGCCGAATTTTTGAGCCGATACACTATCACCCATATGTAATCATGTTTCCTAACCATTCTTGGGAGACCTTTTACAAAATCCATAGTTATCTGTTCCCATTTCCAAATAGGGATAGGTAAATACTACAACATACTTTCCCATTGTTGATGCTCTGCCTTAACCCATTGACAAGTTAATCTTGTTGAAACAAACTCAACTAGATTTTGTTTTTATACTCACCAACACATTTTTTTATTTAAATTACTTATACATATTCTATATTCTAGGATGAGAAACCCATATCAAATGGTGGTAATCATGAAGAAGTTGTTCTTAACAAGACATAGGTAAGACCATCTGATTTCTAAACCATAATACTAAACCCCATCCAACTACTAGACCTCAATGGTCTACCCACCATTGAGTTTCGTCCTCATAGCAATTCATTATGCATCAGATATCTGTGCCTCTTTAACCATCATTACCAAATTAGAAACAACTGAAATAGGAAAAAATTCTGCAACTTCACCTCGGTCTTCGCATTCCAAGTGAATGTCGGATAATACTGACATCAACTACCACTCATCTGAAGCTTATTTTTCTAACTAAGCATATGAATTTATGCTTAATGCATCAACCACAAAATTTCCCTTTCCTGGTGTATACGTCAAGTAAAATTCAAACATTTGGAGATATTCCATCCATCTTCTTTATCTTAGGTTCAAACCCCTTTGTGAGAAAATATGCTTCAAGCTCTTATGATCTGTAAACATAGTGAATTTATCACCAAAGAGGTAATGACGCCAAGTCTTCAAATCATTAACTATGATAGCTAACTATAAATCACATGTTGGGTAGTTATTCTAATGAAATTTTAACTACCTTGAGACATATGAAACAACATGATATACCTACATGAGAACACATCCCAACACAGATCTGAAATCATCACAATACACCACATACCCTTGTCCCGATTCTGGAGAGATCAAGATTGGTTCTGATGTAATGAAAAATTTTATCTCCTGAAAAGACTTTTGGAATTCCTCATTCTATTTGAATGGAACATTCTTATTTGTCAAAGCTATCATAGGCAAAGCTAGTTTTGATAAATCATGAATAAAATGTCAATAATAACCAGATTGACAAAGGAAACTGCATATCTCGAAGACATCATTTGGTCATTTCCAAGAGATAACAAATTCTATCTTCTCTGGATCCATAGAAATACCTCTTTCAGAGATTAAATGGCCAAGGTAATGTACCTATTACATCCAAAAATAAAACTTTGATAATTTGGTGTACAAATGAAGATCCCTCAAGATCCCCAATACTTTCTCCAAGTGTTGCTCATGCTTAGCCCTTGTCCTTGAATACACCAAGATGTCATCCACAAACACCACCATAAAAGAATCTAGATACTTATGAAATATCTGATTCATCAATTATATAAATACTTTGGGTGAATTCATAAGACTAAATGGAATTACCACATATTTACAATAGCCATATATTCTCTTGAAATCTATCTTTGGGATATCCTCCTTTTGAACCCGCAATTAGTGATATCCTGATCGCAAGTCAATTTTGGAGAACCACTAGGTTGCCCTTAATTGACCGAATATATCATCAATTCATGGAATTGTATACCTATTCTATATCATAACTGGGTTAAGCTTCTGATAATCTTTATATATCTGAAGAGTTCTATCTAAATTTTTGAAAAACAAGACCGGTTCTGCCCACAATGACGTGATCAACCGAATGAAACCTTTGCTTTCTAGATCCTACAACTACACTTTTAATTATATTAATTCCATTGGTTCCATCTAATAAAATGAAAGTGAAATAGTACTGGTCTCCAGAAGTAGATAAATTGTAAACTCCACCACCCTTATAGGTGGTAACCCTAATAAATATTTGGGAATGACATCTAGAAACTGATCCACAACTACTGAAAAACTTATATTCTTGATCTCTTCCATTGATGCTAAAGTCAAATATGCCAATTGGTATGATATTATTTCTAACTAATGGTTCCAAAAAAATTCTTTCACCTGCCTTTATATTCCAGTCTCGTCGAATAGATTATAGATTTCATCTTTTATTGTAAAACTGACCTTTCTGGTATAACCGTTGATGTGATATTTTAACGTTGTCAACCAATCCATACCCAGGATTATATCACATACAGCCATCTCAAGTATAGAAAAGTACCATATCATCTTGGCTCTATCAAAAGTTATAGAACATGATCTATACACAAAGGATAGATATTCTCTTTGACTAAGAGAAGTTTGAAGTTTTAACATAGAAGAAATCATCTCAACTTTTAAACTTAGAAAATCAACATCATGAGAAGAAGTAAAGGATTGAGAAGCACTCGTATTGAATAAAATATTTATAAGGGTAGAATTCAAAATAATTTCACCTATCAATGTCAAAGGTATAGAATGATCATCCACAATAACCTACTGAGCTCCATATAATTGATTGCTCGCAAAACTTTATTCCTTGTTGCCTTGTTATTATTTCCCTTGTTAAGGAGTCATGGTATTCCTGAAATCACCATCCTCACTCTATTATACTGACGATACTGATTATTCTGGACTCATCCTATCGAAGCATACGACACTTATGACACATGAGAAGTGTCCCAAATACCCATCCTCATAGTACTGTGACAATAAAATTAAATATTTCCCATATAATTGTAATTATATAATTTTATAGGTGGTTCCATACACTATTGATTCATGTGGTCAAACAAACCACATTGAAAAAATCTAGACTGGTTCTTTGGTTTTGGAGTAATATTCACTGATCCCACCATTGGATTCCAAGCCATACACCCACCTTAGAAATAGGTTTCCCTCTTTTTATCACTACTATTATTAGATTTCCCATAGTTTTCTATAGGTATCAACATGATTCCTCCTCCCATATCTCCCCAGATATACCTTTCTTCCACTATTGCTCTATTAAACATCTCTGTATAGTCTGTTATACAAAGCACAATAGTCTTTGAGTGAATATCCTTCCTTAGCCCTGATTCAAAGATGCGTTCCTTCAAGGACACACTAGGAGAAACTTTGGATGAAAATCACACTAAATTCATGAATTTAGCCACGTACTCCATGGAAAAAATATATTACTACTTAAAACTGAAGAAGTACATCATTATATGGATTCTAAACGTGTGAAGATAGAATTGTTTATTGAACAATTCTTCAAAATCCTCCCATTCTAGGCCTTGGTTTGATTTAACCTAAACCAATAAATTCCACCATTGGCATGAATTATATTCTAGTATATATGTTTCTATATTGACTTTAAAGCCAATTAGTGTTCCAAGGAATTCAGATATACGACTCATCCTATTCATCCACACATCAATCTTCTCTGGTTCAAAATCATCCTGAAATATGGGTGGATTCTACTTCTAGAATTGGACAGAATGATCCAATTTCTTTGGATCATCCCTCATGTTCCCCTTTTCCATAGCCTAAAATGCTTGGATAATAATCTGAACTAGTTATTGGTTCATATATGGCTCAGGTGTAACCATATTTTCAGTAGCTTCTTCTGGTTGGTTCATATGATGCCTACCAAGTGCCATTTTCTAAAAAAAACCATAATTCTCACTCTTAATCAATTAAAGGCTTAAAAATTTCAAATCTAACACATCATACTATGTCAACATTGCTTTTCAAAATTCAACATTTCCATAATCAACCATTTTTGAAAATTTCACTGTACTTTTGAAAATCAAACCATTTTCAAAATTTTATAATCATTAACTTTTTCAAAATATCACATTTGAAAACACATTATCTTTTTTAAAAAATTAACACATTACACCAAATCATAAATAATTACTAAAAATGAAATATTCACTCCTAGTAGGAATTCATTTATATAATGCATGCATGCCCATCTCATTGGCTGAACCCATGAAAATGAGATTCCAATTTCTATAAGTTTCTCAAAAACACTTATGTACCCAATTCCCTTGTAACTTAAAGTTCAACATAAAAATATTAGCTAAGTCTTTTTATGATCTAAATTTAATGTCCCAAAAATCCTACTCCTTTTTAGAATCCTAACTCTAAGACAAAACCATAATGAATTTCAACTCCAAGACTAATATAATTGATGAACACTTTTTCCATAAATATAATTAGAAGGACCAAGACTTATACCATTTGTAACATCCATCTTCTTCTCATTGTCTTGATAAGGTGGGAGGACATTACATGGACTTAGGAAACATCCCAAATACAACAAAGACTAAAAATAAATGAAAAAGGATTCATTAACAGTTGGGGGACTATTTTCCCTTTTGGAAATAAAAAAACAACCAAACAAGCCATGAACAAATAAACCACTACATGATGCATGATATAAATGAAATACAACTCAAAACAATACCTTTTATACCAATACCAACTATGAAAGTGTACTATAACAGATGACTAAAAAACATCCAAATAAATAGTGGAATACTACAAAACCAAAAAAACTCAAAGACAACCACATAACTCTAAATCTCCAACATGCTCCATGATACAACTCCATAAACAGACTAAGTATCACTAAACACCACTAGAAAAGTGTGATATTTTCCCTTTTACTATGTCCTGATAAACTATATCTACAAAATCACTAAAGTTCCCAAGGAAGGGGTGAGTAATGAAACTTAGTAGAATTTTCCCAAATGACTTATGTAATCACTCCACTAGGATAGAACATGTTAGCATATTTATATAAAAAAATTTATATAAAAAATTTCTAAAAATAGTTTATATAAAAATATAAAACAATTTACATTTTAACCAGTTTTCTAATAAAATCCATTTTTCCAAGGAGAATAACCAATAAATACTTTAAAATAATTTAACAAGTTCCATTTTGGTATAACTAATTCCATTCCACATATACACACATCCAACCATGCATATAACATGAAACTCCCTATACTGATAAGCGGTGAGTCATCCTTTCAATAAGCTATCATTTAATGAACCATTTGATGGGGGAAATCTAGGACCCTTATCCATACAAATAATTACAGTGGAGACTTTTTATCCTTATCTGCCCCGAATGCATATGAACACACTCAACCATTATGACAAAAACCAATGCCAAAAAAACAATTTCAACCATTTCAATAAAATTCTACTTTTATTGAAAAACTTTCAAACAAACCATTTAAATAAAACCAAACCTTTATTAAAAACACTTTAAAATGAATTAAAACCAATAAATCATTTTAAAACCATCATTTTAAAATCAAATTACCAATTTCATTTTCAACAAAAATTCCCAATTTCAATACTTCTATAAAACGTAACAAAAAAGCATTTCCGACAAGAAATTCACATCAATTTAACAAAAAATTCCAATAAAAACAATAAATTTGAATATAATCCTTCATGTTCTAAATATAGGAGTCGAGAGTGAATCCCCCTACCTCATAAATTTGGTGAAAACAATAAACAACATGAAAAAAATCCACAAAACCAGGTCAAATCTCCAAAAACATACCTTAGATCTCTTTCACTATCAACAAAAATTCTAAATCTAATAATATTTTTCATAAAATACCTTATATATATCAAAAATTGGAATGGATATAAGAAAAAGGGAGAGGGGGAGAAATAGATCTAATGAAAACCAAATAAAACAACCATAAATGACGAATTATCACGCGAATCCGGATTCACCGCCGTAAGAGAAGCCTCCAGATCACCTCTAGATCAATGAGAGAATCCTATAATACCTTTAACAGGAGAAAATATTGAGTTAGGGATATTTTTGGGAATAAAAGAGTGGTTAAGACACAATCGAGACCAAGATCCAATTTTTGTGGATCTTGTTTTTAAACCATGCATAAATAGTCACACAGTTTGACAAACCATGCACTAACTATGTGCCGGCCTATATCTCAAGGGGGACTGCATATGGTTAGCCAAAATAGTTAGACAAACTATGATCCAACCTTAAAAAATGACACTATCCCACTTTTCATGATTTCTACTAGGTGGACGCTTGGTTTGGCCAAACTATGCTCCTTAATGGTGCACCCACCCTGAGCCCTCTGTCTCATTTTTCATGGTTTCCCATAGGAGTTGTATGGTTTTTACTAACTATGAACCAACCTTTAACCTTTAAAAAATCTTCAAAAACATGAAAAAATGTTTCCAAAACCTCCCAAACTTCACCCAAAAACCTTTTTATACTTAAAAATCATAAAGAAAGGGTTACTTACTTGAAACTGGGGGTACTACATTAGGTTTATGATGGTCATAATTTCATGGGGTGGCTCAAATAACATAGAATGATTGGTAATCCACACTAAATTGAACTTATACTATAGGTGATTTCATTCAAGCTTCACTTGTTGAAGCTTGTATTGGACTTGGTCAATGGAGAACCCTAGAGATGCAACCTCCCTCCCAAGTTTGGACAAATCTGCTTAAAATGGGACAACTCTACTAGTTTTGGCCATCAATTCTTTTTTCTATATCAATTATCCTTTGTCATTAATATTTAAAAACACTAATTATAATGGTAAAACTATAAACCAAGGGTATAGTTTCCAATGGTCATATTGACCAATGATCATATTTGACCAATGATCATATATCCCTTTATACCCTATAAATACCACTACATTCTTTTATTCAAAATTTACTAAAAACTCTCCCTAAGGTTATATTTTCATTTCTTAATATGTTTATTGGTTTACTAATATTTTTTTATTTATATAGAATTTTAATTGGGGGAGATGATTCTAGTATATTTGGGAAATCCTTATTTTCCCATTTTAGTTTTTCTATTTTATATTTTTTTCCAGTTGTAATGTTTGGAATTTTAATTAGTTTCATAGATAACTAATGTAATGATCTTTATTAATGATATAAAATCTACTTGTTTCTCTTTTTTTGTATGTGTATAATATTATATAATATATAACAATATTTATTTAGGAAGAAATATCATTTAGAAATTATGAGTCATTATAATTCTATGAATGTGACCCATATAATAAGTTAAGTAAAGAAAAAGACAAAAAATAAACCTTTATTGCCTTTAATATCTATAAGGATTTGGGGATAGGGATAAAACAATTTAGGTTTGGTTATATATATTCTATTGAAAGATAAATTAGTTTTTTATCATAACAATTTATCTTTAATTTTTATAGATGAATGAATTAATTAAAATTCTTAAGAAATGCCAATGCAATAATTATTAAGTTAATAATTAACTAAAATAAATGATACTAAAAATATTAAAACTGAAGTAAAATTGAATCAATTATTGTCTTACATTGATTTTTTGGATGAATATATCATGTTACATAGGTGTGAACTTAATATATTAAAATTCCAACATTTTCTTGATATTTTTAAATTCAAATAAAATAAATAATGTCAAAATTAACATTAATGTTATTTTATAATAAATGATATTTTATTAAAGGATTTGAAATTAATTAAAATTCTACCTTATGAAAAGTGATTTTTAAATTTTAATAAATATTAAATATGTTCCATTCATGGACCAATTGATATTTTTTAATGAATATATTGACCTCTAAATAGTAAAAACTTTTTTAGCATGATTAGGGTTAAAGTAGTGTTTTTCCGCGTTACATGTGCTTCTATTAAAATTAATTTACAAAACACATGGGATTTTTATTTTATAAACTAGATATAATATTTATACCTATTGGGTATAAATTTTATAATAAGTCTCACTTTAATTTAGTCTTAAAGGATAAATTATCTAGGTTAGAAAACATGTTATCATGGTAAAAATTGAAAGGTTAAAATTGATAAAAATTAAAGAATAAGGAACAAAATGATAAAAATGATTTTCTTTTTTATGTGGTGGAGGTGTGTATTGGAAAAATAAACAGTAACCTCTAATATTATTCAATTTTGGAGCCACATCAGGTAAGGGAGACCTACCAATTGTTAATACTTTTGAGTATTTACAAGAATGCCACTCCTCCTCAAATATAAAAGGGCACTCACCCACCTCACTTATTCACTACTATTAAGACATTTGGATCATCAAAACCTGGTATAAATCACTTAAAAAATTCCTTAAATTAATCCTAGCAGAATTATTTTTGAAATAAATTCTACTTAGTAAGAGTTTAGTGCAAATCCAAGGAGGATACTCGAAGAAGAGTTAATGTTTTTCAATGAGCTTCATTATTTTACTTATTTGTCCACCTCAAATTTTTATTAAAAAATGTTGATATAATAACTTAAGTATATTATATATAATTATATTTTTTTATTTTAAGGTTATGAGCTACAACCTCACAGACTTCCATCAAATGGGTTATGAAATCATTGTTCTTGTGTACGGAGGACTACCGCCTCACAAAATGATGTCGTTTGTTTTCCCATTACCACCTTTAAAGGTTGGGTATTATGATGTATTTAAATTATATTTATAATATATATAACATTATTATATGTTTTTAGTCATTATATCATATTTAAATTATTACTTTCCATTCTATAGGAGACATGATAACGTCCCTCATGTGTACGACGAACTACCGCCTCACGAAGTGTTGTGATTCATCTTTCACTGACACTTTACATGTGAGGTGATGAGGAATAATTATATATGATATAAATGAAATAATTATGATATTAATGATATATTAATAATTATGTAAATATAATATAAAATTTTATTTTCTTACTTTTTCACTCAATGAAAAATGATAGTGTCGTTCACGTACATGCAGAGTGCCCCCTTTATGAAGCGATGCGACTCTATTTTCATCACCACATCATTTTAATGATATATATAAGTATATAATATGTTATTAATGATATAATTATCATTATTTAAAGTTAAAATAATACTTACCTTCTTTCTATAATGATCATTGAAAAATGGAAAATGTTACTCATGTGTACGTATGACCTACCGTCTGCATGATTGTAACATACTTCATTTTTTGTAACCATAATTCATGATTGATTTTAAAAGTATAATTGATTTATAATTATGATAATTATTTCATGATTATTATTTTGGGTATGATGAAACTATATAATATGTGTAAGAACTAAATATTTCATGACAAAAAACACAGGTGAAAATAAGGCAGTGAAAGCCTGAAACAATGAAAATAATGAAATATTATCAATGAATGAGTGATAAGATGTAATAAAAGGATCATTTATGATATCATAATTATGAATATGGTTATTTTATAAATTAATAACATGCTTAAAATCGTTATACAAGAGGTTAAGTCACATTAAATCAAAAAGGAAGCATAAGGAAAGGGATTTCATCTTAATTTACATTCTATTGAGACTTATTTGTTATTATGTACCAATTCACTTTTATGTGGTGTATATAATGAAAATTTGACAGGTAATATCATGAATAATTAATTATTCATGGTATTTTAAGTTTCAATTTTAATTTTCTCATCCAAGGAGATTTGACTTGAAAATTACTAAGTGGTAAAAGTTATTATACAACTCACTTTCTTTTGCGATTGTTAACTTTATCTTGAAATAATCACTTTATTGAAATAATTTTTCATAAGAAATTATATTAATATTAAATATATATATTATTTTATTATGTATATGATTATTTCATATACTATATACAATTTTTATATATAGTGTTTAATTTGAAAGTTAATTGACTAACTTGGGAAATATTGATAAATCAATATCCTTTAATCAATACAGATATTTAATATATGAAACATTATTTCATGAATTAAATTGATTATTATATACATTATTAATGATTTTTAAATGTAATAAATGGGTTGGGGATCATTTAATGTAACCCCCTTGATGCATCAATTGTCTCATGAGACAAAATCAGTTGAAAAAACCCTATGAGTTTGTAATTAGTTTTTTTAAACTCTCTTATGAAAGGTATTGACAATAGTATATTATAAACCATATTGTGAAATGTATTTTATTTAAAGGTATCTTGTTATTGGGAAAAATAACATCCAATAATTAAGCATTTCCATCATTAATAGTTTGATTATTATTATCCAGGATATTTTTACTATGATATTATCTTTGGATGAATTTCATTTATAGTTCATTGATTAAATGGAATGTGTTTTCATTTAATTACCTCTCTATATTTATTTTTCATTATCTATTTATTTTAATGGAATTAGTGTTCAGTTATTTACCTTTCCATGTTGATTATGCTTATTATTCATGATAGCTTCCATTATACGTAACCCTTATTGAGCATTTAAGGTCACCCTTATTTTGTTATCTTTCACTGGGTTATGAAGATGAATACTTTGAATGAGTTTTCACGTGTTCTCGGTATTTTATTTTTTCAGGGACTATGTTTTATTTTCTATTCCCATTGTAAAATGGGTATTGTGTATGTATCTGGTTCTCCAAAATTGGTAAACTGATCAGTCCTTTGGGATTTGATTCTTTGTAACTATACCAATGTAACAAAGTAAGGAAAAAAATTTGAGCTACTTGGTTTGGATTCATTAAACTAATAAATATGAATTTATTGATTTATGATTTGTAAATAAACTCTCAATTTTTTTTGTAAATCCATTTTATTATTCAAAGTTCTGTTTTCTTCAAAAATGGTTTTTATTGTTTTTTATAAGTAAATAATTATAATCAATGTAATGAAATTTTATAAATTTTATTAGAAAAAATGATATCATTTTGAAATCATCATATAAATATTATCTTCAGGGGAAATTTCGGTATTTTTCTAAAAAAATTTATTTTTCAATGAATAGTGAAAAATATTGATTTTTATTGAAAGCTGTATTTTATTTTAAAGTATTTATAAATTAAAATTAAATGTTGGATTAGTTTTAAAATTAATTAGTATATTTTTATTTAAAATAATCTAATTATGTTTTTAAATTAATTTTATACTTGAATTTAGTATAAAAATATTTTATATTTTAGAAGGGCATTTTTCTGAAAAACCGTTTTTTGTCGCATTTTTTCGGTTTTAATTTTAAATTAAATTATTCCAATTCCATGTTTTGAATTTTGAAAAATTTATTCCATATTTTAAATCAGGATGTTATAATTTGTAAAATAATATTCTTTTATTTTTCTTCAATATAAATAATAACCTTACTAATTTTGTTACCACAAAAATGGGTAAATCAGGTAAATAAAGTTAAGAATAATATTATAAGGACTAGAAAATGACCCTAATAGTTGACTTAATTTTATTTGATGATTCAATTTCATCCAAACTCATAAAATATTTGGTTATATGGCCTTCTTTTTCATTTTTATGTGATTATGACCATTATAATATTTTATGTAAAGAAAAGTAAAAAATGTCGTACTCTTATTTTTAATAACTATAATATTTTTAACATGGGGATAACTAGAGGTTATGTTTTTTTATAAATATTTTTTTGAAATATTAATTATTTATCTTCATAATGGTATTTTTTTAAATTTTAGTGAAAAAATAATTACCTTAAATGCTTCCACAATGATAACGTGATAATTATTAAATTATTAGGAAAATAAAATAAATGATTTTAAAAATATTAAAATTTGTATAATTTGAAAACATAATGAGAGCCATGAATTTTTTTATATAAATAAAATGTTATATATGTATTAAAAATTTTTATTCAAATTTATTTTGTTGTATTGATGTTATATAAGTCAGAGTAAATGAGTAGTTCTAAAATTGACATTGTTGATATTTTATGAAAATAATATTTTATTAAATGATATAAAATTCATAAAAATCTAATATTTGGTAAACTTATGATTATATGGTTTAAAATATAAATAATGGTACATTATGGGTATTTTTTTTCCATTCATAGTAACTATCACGGCCCTCAAATATTAAAAAACATTGTTATCATGGTAAGTGTGAAAAGAGTTAATGAGGGGTTAAAACCAAAATATAATGTAAAAACATAGTCAAAACTTGTATAAATTTAATTTTATAATAGTATTTAGACTAATACTCATATTATATTTTAATCATATCAATTTTATACTTTTTTATATCAAAGTTAATTTATATTAATTTAATATTTTAGGAAATTCCAATAGTGACCCTTCCTCTCTTATAAAAGGGAACCTCACCTTTTCATTTCATCACACTTAAATAACCACTATTTTCAGAAAAACACCAACCAAAAACCTTCCTAAAATACCTCCCCACATTCTATATTTCTTATTTTGGGTATAATACCAACCTTATATGTCTTAAGGTGTAAAGAAAAGGAGGTTTTCCAATGAAGAGATATGGTTCTTAACTGAGCATTTTCATTTTATTTCTTCTTCCAACATATTAAAAACTTATAAAACCATGATGATAAAATAAAACTAGTATATAAAATATAATTAAATGTTATTATGTTAATTTCATAACCTATATTAATTTCCAATCTCCATCGAATGGTAAAGTAATCTATTGTTCATGTGTACGGTGGTCTACCGTCTCATGAACCGATGTAATTTGTTTTCCATCAACACCTATATCATATGATTATAATGATGGAATTAATGCTTATATATGATATTCATGACATATTTATCATTTTTAAAAGATAATATATCATTTACTTTCTTACCTTTCTATTCACTGAAAAATGAAAACGTCGTTCATGTGTTCATGTGGACTACCACCTTCATGAAGCAATGCAAATCATTTTTCATCACCACATCACATGGATGATATATATAAGTATGTTTAATGAAATAATATGGTATTTATGATATAATTATAATTATTTAAATATAATACAATGCTTACCTTTTTTTCATAATTCTCATTGAAAAAATGGAAACACTACTCATGCGTACGTTTGACCTATCGTCTCCATAATTGTAACGTAGTTCATTTTTCATACCCATATTTAATGATTGGTTTTAAAAGTATAATTTATGTATAAAAATTATAAATATTTCATATTTATTATTTAGTATATTATATAACAATGAACCCTTTTGAGCATGGTCAATACACCGAAGCTATTTTGAAATTATGGACAGAAAGTTCTCAAAGCACCTGATGTGGACTTAACTGATTAAGTAATTAAATATTTAATTAAGATATATAAAATAAATTATTTAAGTATAAGTTATTAAACCAATAAAAATTTCTTAATAAATAAAAAATTTATATGATTTTATTATACATTAGTTAAAGGACATACATGGAAAGTCTAGACTTGAGGTAAGATATTTCGTCTCAATTTCCTCTTATTGATTCATATTTTATTTTTATGCACCAAATTTCTTTATATGATGTGTATAATACCATTTTACATGTTATACCATAAAAACTTCAAACTTAAACGTATTTTATTTTTCAATTTGATTTACTTCATATAATGGGATTTGAATTGAAAGTTACCAAGTGGTAAAAGGATTCTTAACTCAATTTCCTTTTGTTGGGTTATAACTCTTATTCATAAATTTTTGTATTCCATTATTATGTGTGAATTTATTTATTAATTTTTTTTGTGGATTTATATTTTTTACAAATAATCACTCCATTTATTAATTCTCAATTTAATGATATGATATTTTAAGGGCAATTCATCTCAAATTCTCTCCCTTTGGGGATATGTTTATGATATGCACTACCTTATTTTATGAGGCATATATACTGAAAATTTGACATAATATTTCATGAATCTCCTTATGTTCATGATATTTAATATTTCATTAGAATTTATTCTTTCATGGGGAATATGATTGAAAATTTAGTAAAGTGGAAAAGGATTTATATTATAATATTATTTCTTTTTGAGATTATTTATGTTAAAGGTCCACTTTAGGGAAAATAATATGATATTATTTTATTTATCAACATATATTTTTCTTAATTTTTTTTATTAATATGTTTCACAGGTTTAATTTCCATTTATTACTATATTGATTGAATAAACATTAAGAAATTTGTTTGTAAGTGATACCAATCTTGTATATTCCTTCATGAATATTTGTCTTCCATATCCATTTTTTCTAAAATGTTTTCTAGAATTTTCTTTTACGAACATAAAATATTTCCTAAAGTTATTTTAAACGATCTTTTACCTTTTTTTAAAAGGTTTTAAAATAAAATTTCTTAACATTTTCAAAATCAGAAACTTTTTACTCCCTTTACAAAATGATTAAAAAAATATTTATTTTTAATGTTTATAACATGAAATATTTTTACCACTTTCATGACCATTATTTGTTTTGAAGTTTACTTTATAATATTACAAAGTTATTTTAAAAGAAAAATATTTTCATTATATTTTATGAATTTTTAGTTTTTGAAAATATATTTTCCAAGTGAAAAGTATATTTTCAAAAAGAATGTTTTTATGATCTCTTAATGGTATTTCTATTCATAAATTCCAAAAACCCTTGATGTTACATACACTTTAATGAGGATATTTTTTAATGATACCATCCTCATCATTTCTTTGGATAGATTATTTTGTTTTTTAAAGAGATTATCATGAAATCCATTTTTTTCAACTATTTAATCATGTTTTGAAAGGAATAATGGATGTTTCTATGAGTTTTATAATGATATTCATGATCTATATAATTTATTCATGTTACAGTTCTTGGAAATATTTATTAATGATGGGTGTTTTTGTTATGAACCAAGGATGGGTGGTCACATAATTAACCAAGGATGGGTGGTTTCATGATAAACCAAGTATGACTGAGTCTGTGATAGCCCTCCGATGTAGTGGATATGAAAGTATACTATATGGTTATTTGATTTATAAGAGTTATTTTAATATTAATATGGAAACTATGTCCCATATTACCTATATGTTTTATTATTCCTTCTATGGGTTTTTATAGAATTATTATGATTTAACAAGGTAATCTAATGAGTTTATGTTTAAAGAAAATTATTTTCTACTTCTTAAGGGTGAAAAGATATGGGTTTTTAATGATTACTTTGATCAATATTAACATCCCATGACTCATGATTATTGATTCTAATTAATCTTTCCTTTATTAAAGATTTATGCCATGATTTATAATCTAAGTATTTATGGGTATGAATTCTATTATGTTATGCACATGTACTATGATTATGTTAACATATACTTATGTTAATTTTTCTCTCACCAATGAGATTCACTTGTCAATGATTATCTTTACCCTTATCAATAATTTTATCTCACACTTCTTATTTTTTCTATTCCTTAGGTTATAAATAATTTTGCTAAATTATTTGTGTTTAGAAATTTTTCATATGTGAAGAATTTTATGGGAGATGTTGAATAATTAACATGGAATATAAAAATATAGGTATAGTGGGAGATAATGTTGATCTTTATGAACCAATTGTTTATGAGCCCAAGTTATTAATATTTGTTCCTAATCCCCCAAAACTCAAAACTAAAAGAGTCCTTGGTTATGTAAGTGATCAAATATTTCATTTTTGATGTGGTAAGTTTTGGATGGAAAATATTTTTTTCACACATATTGGTATCATAGCTAAAAATGTAAATTTTATGTTTTTAGCACCAGATTCAGGAGCATAGGTTCATGGATATTACAATTAGTATCATAATAGGGTTTAGATAATTTTGGATATTAGGATGTTTTCATGTGATGTTATCTTAATATTTATGGATACCATCACATGTTTATAATTTTAAGTTTGATCATATGTTTAAAGTCTTTGAAAATAATTTTGAGGTTTTAAGTGATGGAATTTTCAGGTGACTCATGATATTTTGGGAGAAATTTTATTGGGTTGAGGTACATGTGAACATTAGGTTTAACATGAATTAATTTTTTATTTAGTATGCATCTATAGTTTTTAGAAATTTTTTTGAAATTATTTATAACCTTTAAGGTTTATATGATATTTGTTATTGTGTTAATTATGTATTATTATAATTTTGGGAACATATTTTTTTCAAGTTGGTAAAAATGGTATTGAATAGTGATTTCATGATTTCATGATTAATTTTATTTCAAAATAAGATAACCATAATTTTTGGGAACATTATGTGATATTATGGGATTTTATTTTAGGAGTTAAGTTTGATTTATCTTTTGAAATAATATATGATATATATATATATATAGATTTATGGTGATTTAGGTTACTTATTGAAATGATTATCATATATTGGAGATTATGTGATTAAGGAATATAAATTTTTGGAATGAGACTTTAGGAGTGATTGATTTTGTTTGAAGATAAGTTTACCTTGGAAGAATATGTGATTAAATCCTTCTGATTTTTGTATTTCAAGCTTGGTTAGGAATATTTTGACTAATTTTAAGGATAATTATTTATGGAATGATTTAGTTTAAACTTAATTTTTATTATTTAATTTTGGAGATTAAGGCATTGTATATTCATATAAAGGTTTATTCATTTTAAGAATTATCTTACCTTATTCTAACCAATTTTATTTTGGTTAATGTACAAAGATAGGAGGAATAAATGATCTATATCACTCTCCATAATTATTTAGAAATTATTATTTTCTTTCATGTAAATATTTTCAATTACCATGATTTTTTATATTTTGAAACCAAGTATGCATTATCTTGGATTACCTTGTACTTCGCTTCCTCTCTTTCCAAGAGAAAGTTTTATTAACCCTTTTTATGATGTGGGATTTCAATAATGGTATTTTAAAATATTAACCTTTGATTACTGAGATATATTTTGAATTCTTAGGAAACAATTTCTTAATGTTTCATACATGTGTGTGGGGGGGTAATGCAATATCTTAATATTTTTAAAGGAATACTATGTTTTTCAGAATACAAAGTATGAAACACTCAGTTAAAATAAACCAAAAAATATTATTATTTAAATATGACTATTATGATCTAGACATTAAATTATTAGGTATGAATAGGATTAAATTATTTTTCAAATATATATTAAGGTTATAATAAATAAAAATTTATTTATTAATTATTATGAAATAAACACTCAAATTTTTTAGTAAATCCATTTAATTCTTTAAAGATATGTTTTCTTTAAAAATGGAATATATTGATTTTTTATGAGAAAATAATTATAACTAATCTACTAAAATTTTAAAAATTTATTTTATAAAAAGGATATCATTTTTAAATCAGCATATCAAAATCACATTTGGGTGAAATTTTGGTATTTTTCTAAAAAGATTGATTATTTTAGTGAATAGTGAAAAATACTGATTTTTATTGAAAACTGTATATATTTATAAAGTATTTACAAAGTAAAATTATATTATGAATTAGTTTTAAAATTTAATTAGTTTATTTTTGTTTAAAATAATCCATTTTTTTGAAATTAATTTTATGATTTATTTTAGTAAAAAAACATTTTATATTTTAGAAGAGCATTTTTTTGAAAAAAAGTATTTTCATCATGTTTTTACAGTTTGATTTTAAATTAAATTATAACACCTATGTTTTTTGATTTTTTAAAAATTGATTAAATATTTGGAATCATGAGGTCCAAATTTGATAAATAGTTCCTTATTATTTTATATTAGTATGAATAATAACCTTAATAATTTTGTCAACATGGTAATGGATAAATCGGGTAATTAAAGTTAAAAATAACTTGATAAGGACTAGAAAATGACCCTATCACTTGAATTAATTTTATTGTATGAGTGTTTTTCAACTATTATTATACAATATTTAGTTATATAACATTTTTAAAATTTTATGTGATTATTACCTGTATAATATTTTATGTAAAGTAAAGTAAAAAATGTCGCACTCTTGTTTTTAATAACTATAATATTTTTAATACGGGAATAACCAGAGGATATGTTAGGTTATAAATGTAAATTTGAAATACAAATGATTTATCTTCATCATGAAAATTTATTTTTTGTTTTTATTGGAAAAACAGTTCGCTTAAATTCTTACTCAACACTGAGATACTACTTATTCAATTAATAGGAAAATAAAACAATTCATATTAAAAATATTAAACATTGTATAATTTGAAATAATTAATTTGACACATGAATTTATAGATAAAAATATGATTTTATGTAAGTATTAATACATTTTATGCAATTTATTTAGTTTTATTAATGTTATAAATATCAAAGTAAATGAATAAGTTTGAAATTGAAATTAGTGATATTTTATGAAAATAATATTTAATTAAATGATATAAAATTAATAAAAACCATATATTCAGACAATTGTTGATAATATGGTTTAAATTATCATCAATGGTCCATTTATAGACGTTTTTTTCCATTTATAGTAACTATCACGACCCTCAAAGTGTAAAAAACCATGTTGTCATGGTAAGTGCGAAAAAGATTAATGAGGGGTTAAAACCAAAATATAATGGTAAAAAAATAGTAAAAACTTGTAAAAATTTAATTTTATGAGTGTTTTTAGACTCATAATAATATTATATTCTAATAATTTTAATTTGGATCCATTTGGACATTAAAATTAATTTATATTAATTTAATATTTTAAGAAATTCAAAGAGTGCCCCTCCTCTCTATTATAAAAGAGCATATATCCTTATTTCATCAAACTCCAAGAACCATTTTTTATATAATAACTACCAAATTAACTTAATAAAATCAATAAACACATTCTATATATCTTATTTTAGGCATAATACTGACCTTAGAGGGCTTAAGGTGTAAATTAAAGGAGTTTTCCAAAGAAGAGGTTTGATTATTGACCGAGCATTTTCATTTTATTTCTGTTTAAAAATCTTTCAAATATTCTCCAAACTCGATGAGATATTAAAATAAGTATAACCCATATAATAATATTTTATTATGTTAATTACATAACCTATATTCATATCCAACCTCTATTAAATGGGAAAGTAATCAATTGTTTGTGTGTATGACAAACTACCGCCTCACAGACCAATGTAATTTTTTTCCATCACAACCTATCATAGAGGGTTATAATTATAGAATTAATTTTTATATAATATATTAATTAAATATTTATCATTATTAAATGATAATATATAATTTACTTTCTTACCTTTCCATTCACTGAAAAATGATAACATCATTTGTGCATATGTGTGGTCTATGACCTCCACGAAGCGATACTTCATAACTACATCCTATAGATGATATATATAAGTATATTTAATGAAATAATATGGTATTTATAATATAATTTTTATTATTTAAATATAAAATAATTATTACTTTATTTTTATAATTTTCTTTGAAAATGGAAATGATACTCATGCGTACGTACAACCCATCGTCTCCATGATTGTAACACATTTCATTTTTCATAACCACATTTCATGATTGGTTTTAAAAGTATAATTTATGTATAAATATTATTATTATGTCATAATTATTATTCAATATATGATAGAAAAATTACACCTTTTTACCACGGTCAACACACCAAAGCTGTTTTGAAATTATGGACCAAACGTTGTGAAAGTACTTGATGTGGACTTAACATATTTAGTAATTAACTATGTCATTAAAATAAATGAAATAAATGGTTTAAGGATAATGGTTAAAAATTATAATTTTTACTTAATAAATTAAATATTTTATATTATTTTATTATACAGTAGTTAAAGGAAATACATAGAATGTATGGACTCGAGGTAAGAGATTTCATCTCAATTTCCTTTTATTAAGGAATATTTTATTGTTATGAACTTGATTTCATATGGAATGTATACTAACATTTAAATTTTTATATCATGAATTATTTGTAATTTTAGGTATGTTATTTTTTAATGTGAATTACTTCAAACATGGGGATTTGACTTGAATGTTACAAAGTGGTAAAATGAATCTTAACTCAATTTAATTTCATTGGGTAATAACTCTACTTAATTGACTTTGTTATGCCATGATTATCTATGAATTGATATCTAAATTGATATATTCAACATTTGCATTTGTTTTTTGTGATTTATATTTATTACACATAATATATCCATTTATTAATTCTCAATTCAATGATATGATATTTGTAAGGGTAATTCATCTCAAATTATCTTTATTTGGGACATATATTTATGATATTAACCTACTTTATTTTATGAGGTGTATATACTACCCATTTTAAATATGATGTTGTGAATCTATTTATGTTCATGATTTTTAAATCTTTATTTGAAGTTATTCTTCCAGGGGGATTATGATTAAAAAGTTACCAAAGTGGAAAAGGATTTATGTTACAATCTTCTTTATTTTCAGGATTGTTTATGTTCAAGTTCATTTTTAGAGGAAATTATATGATATTATTCTATTTAACCATATATATTTTCTTAATCACTATTTATTAATGTGATTCACATGTTTAATTTTCATTTCCTCCCTTATTTTTTGAATAAACATCAAGAATGTTGTTATAAGTGATAATAATCTTGTATTTTCCTTTAGATGTGGAATATTTCTCATCAATATCCATGTTTTGTAAAATGTTTTAAAAAATTTTCTTCTATAAATATAAATTATTTCCTAAAGTTATTTTAAAATGATATTTGACCTTATTTTAAAATATTTTAAAGGCAAATTTCTTCATGTTTTCTAAATGGGTCACTTTTAACTCCCTTTACAAAATGTTTGTAAGGAATTTTTATTTTTAATGTCTACAACCTTAATGAATTTTCAAACCACAAGGAAGATTAATTTTTTAAAAATTTATTTATAAGTTTCCAAATTTATTTTCAAATAAAATTATTTTCATAGTATTTTAGGAATTTTTAGTTTTTAAAAGTGATTTTCAAAGTGAAAAGGATATTTTCCCTAATAATATTTTTATAATATTTTAATGGTATTTACATTCATCAATGCCAAAAATACCTTGATATTACATATGATCCACTAGGAATATTTTGTAATGATACCATCCCCATTATTTATTTGGATGAATTATTATTGTTTCAGATATATTTTCATGGAAATCATTTCTTTTCCACTGGTCAATAAAATTTTTAAAGGAATAATGGATGTTTCTATGAGTTTTATGATAAGATCCATGCTCTATATAATTTATTCTTGTTATGGTTCTTGAAAATTGTTTATTATGATGGGTGGTTTCATTATAAATAAAGGCTGGATGGTTACATTTTTAACCAAGGATGAGTAGTTTCATGATAAAACAAGGATGGGTGGGTCCAAAATAGCCCTCCAATAAATTGGGTATAGAAGTTGACTATGTGGTTATTCCATTTGTAAGCATGATTATAAGAGTGATATGAAAATTATGTCCCAAGTTACCTACATGTTTGTTCTATTCTTTCTATGGGGTTTTTATGGAAATATTATGATTTCACAAGGTAAACTAATGAGTTTTTGTTTAAGGAAAAGTATTTACTACTTCTTATGGGTGAAATGATATTGGTTTTTAATGATTACTTTGATCAATATTGACATTATATGGCCCATGATTATTTATTTAAATGAATCTATACTTTATTAAATCTTTATTACTTGATTTATTATCCAAGTATTGATGGATATAGATTTCATTTTGTTATGATCATGCATTATGACTTTGTCATTATACCCTTATACACATATTATTCTCACTGATGAAATTTAATTTTTAATGCTTATATTAACCCTTACTGATTATTTTATCCCACCCTTCTTATGTTTCCTTTTACCTAGGTATTGAATAGTTAAGAAAAATAATTTGTGTTTATAAAGGTTTCATATGTGAATAATTTTATGGGAGATGTTGAAGACTTAACATGGAATATGAAAAGCTAGTTTATGAATCAGTTGATTATGAACCCAAGTTGTTAAGATTATATACTAATTATCTAAAACTATAAACCTAAAAGATCCCTGGTTATGTAAGTGATCCAATATTTCATTTTGATATTGTGAGTTTTATATGGAAAAAATTGAGTCACATTTATCTATATCAAATCTGGAAATATAAAATTTGTATTTTTTAGTATCATATTTAGTAGCATTAGTTCATGGATATTATATTCTATATCTCAATTATTGGTATGTCAAAAAGTTAATTATAAGAGACAAAAGTCCAAGGGGGTGTTACAATCATTACCCATAACATAATGTAAATGGGAAAACGCCACCATGGATTTTTGTCATCAGACTCCAAAAAACATCTAAAGGGCACCATGCCATATAGGTTGTAGTTGATCACCTTAAAAAGTTTACACACTATATTAATATTAGATAATATTTCTCTCTAGATCATATTTACAGGATATAAATTAAGTGGTAAGGTTTCATGGAGTACCCCATTCCACTATATGTGACCAGGATCCGAGGTTGACCTCAAAGTTTTGATAATGTCTATAAAAGGATCTAGATATAAAGTAGAGTTTCAACACTATGTATCATCCTCATACAAATAGTCAGTCTGATAGAACCATTAAAATCTTATAGGTTATTCTTAGATATTTTCTATGAATTTCAAAGGTGTTTGCAAGCAACAACTTTATCCGATTGAGTTTTATTACAACAATAGTTTTCACTCAAGCATTCATATGAATCCTTATAAATCCATACATGGAATGATGTGCAGAACTCCAACATGATGAGATGAAGTTAGAGAAATAATTCCATTGTGACCTGAGATAGCTGATAAAATGTTAGAGAAATTCATATCTATTCAACAACACATCAATGAAGCTCATAGTTTATAGAAAAGTTATGCTGATTATTGCCAATGTGATATGTAGTTTGAAGTTGGTGAGAATATTTTTTCTATAAATTTCTCCATGGAATTAATTTATGAGATTTGGGAAGAAATGAAATTTGATCCCTTTTTATATTGGCCTCTTTAATATTCTTGAATGAGTAAGGATAATGGCTTATTGTTTAGTTCTTCCACCAAACCTCTCTCATGTTCATGATGTGTTCCATGTATCTCTCACAAAGAAGTACATACCGGAACCTTTATATATATATTAAACTCAAAGGTCATATAACTAGAAAAATATTTTTCTTAAGTGAAAAAACCAGTATAGATTTTTTGATTATAGAGAGAAAGTGCTACGATAAAATACCACTCACCATGTTACAGTTTTGTGGTGAAACCATCAATTTAAAGAAGATACACGAGAACCTAATTATATGATGAGACATAAGTATCCTCATTTGATAGTATCATAGTGATGAATTTTGAGGGTGAAATTAATTTTAAGGGGTGGTTAGAATGTAACACCCATATATTTTATGAAACATTTTCCTAATAAATTAAATTTCTTCGATATCTTATATTACATGCAACTCTGAGTTTTAACGAACCATGAGATACTATTAATATTATTATTTAAACATGTCTATTAAAACCTAACTATTAAAATTGGTGCTATGGCTATGAATAACCACACTTTCAAAATTAATTTTAACGTTTTTAGATAAATATAATATATTGATAAAAAATACTAATTTTTTAGTAAACTTTTTATATACTTCAAAAATATATTTTCTCAAAAGTGATTTTATTACTTTTTGAGAAAAAAAATAAAATTAAGTTTTAAAAATTTTATAAAATATATTTAAAATAAAAAATTAATATTTTATTCATAATTTACATATTATTTAAGTGTCATTTTTTTGTATTTTTTTAAAAAGTTTAATTTTTTAATGAATAGTGAAAAATACCGATTTTTATTGAAAACAACATTTTCATTTAAATCATGAAAAAAATTATATTTTATTTTATAATGTTTTAAAAGTATAATAATTTCAATTATTTTATAATTAATCCAATTTATGTCTTTAGAGTCAATTTAATGTTAAATTTTGATATTAAAACTTTCTATACTCATGAAAATTTTATATTTAGAAAATCTCTTTTTCATTGCATTTGCAGGTTTAATTTTAAATTAAATTCTAACAATTACATGAATTGAATTTTTAAAAATATATTCCATATTTTAAATAATCATAATTAAAATTATATAATAAGCTTTACTTAATTTTTTCTCATAATTAATAGTAAAAACAGTAAAAATTAATTATCGTAGTTAAGGTTTAAATGGGTTTACCGAGGGGTTAAATTAAAAAGATAAGGGTTAAAATAACCTAAAAACTTGTAAAATTACTATTTTAAAGACATATTTGGACTTTATATCATCTAAGGTTCAATAATTATCCATTTCATTCCTTTTTTCGTGTTCAAAATGTGGGTATAACTTTTTTTCCTTAAAAATTCCAAGTGTGTCCTCTCCCCCACTTATAAAAGGGAACCCCCTATCCTCTCATCTTCATACTTAAAAAGATTTTTGTTTCATCCAAAACCTGCCAAAATATAATAATCACTTCCCCTACCTACATTTTATAGGCATTATTTTTATTAGGAAAGCCTCATATAAATATTTTCAGGTTAACATAAAGACGTTTTCCGAAGAAGAGGTATCGTTCTTAACCGAGTGTTTTTATTTTATTACTTCTTCCTACTCATTAAAATATTCATAAAGCTATATGATATAATAAAATAATTATATCCAATATAATTATATGTTATTATTTTAATGTAATAACCTATACACATATCTTCCTCCATCAAATGGGAAACAAAACTGTCAATCATGTAAACAACAGACTACCACCTCGCAAACCGATGTAATTCATTTTACATCACTATCTATGATGAATGGATATAATTATTTATTTAATATATTTAAATTATATTTATGAAATAATTATACCTTTTTAATTATAATATCACATCTACCTTATTATCTTCAAATCCATTGAAAAATGATAACGTTGCTTGTATGTACGTGTGGACTGCCGCCTTCATGAAGCGACACGACTCATTTTTTTTTTTTTTGACATGGATGGTAATTAGGTTATATTTAATGAATATATATGATATTTATTAATTAAAAACTATTATTTAATGGTGAATTAAAATTTAATTTTCCTTTATTTCATCCGTTTTTAAAATGGTAACAACGTTCATGCGTACAGACGACCTACCCTCTCAATGAATAGTGTAATTCTTTTTCCATCTCGAACTTTTATGGATTAATATAAATAAATATATAATTAATATATATTAATTTATATCATGGTTAAATCTCTAGATATTATGGAACCGTGATCCAAGTAAATGGACTGAAACCACCAAACCAAAACATACATGAAAAACGAAGCAGTTATTACCCGAAACGTGATTTTAACAAGGAAATTATTAATAAAAGTTTAATAAAAGGTCATATGTAAATAATATATGATATGATATAAATGTTTATGGTTTGATAATATACTTATAATAAACCTATATTTATTATACAGGGGGTGAAATCGTGTACGAAAAAAGTCGGGACTTAGGGTAAGGGATTTTTATCTCAAATTGTCTTCTTTGGGACATATGTTATGTTATGAACCTAGATTCTTTTATGATGTGTATATACTACCACATGTTATATAATTTTTTTTATTTTAGGGATAATTAATGTTTCATTTCAATTTATTCTTTCATGGGTATTATTATTCAAAAGTGATCAATGCATGTAATGAATTTTCATCTCACTTTTATTTCCATGCGACACATGAAATATTCCCCACTTATTTATTTTTTGTGGTTTATATACTTCCCATTAAAATATTTTATGATTATTATAATGAAAATTATAGTATATAAATATCAATATATGGTTATTTATTTCACAATACTTATAATTCAAATGTTTCCAAAGCGGTAAAAGTTTTTTGTTATAGCCTCATTATTTATCGAGATTATTTATGATGATGAAATATTGTGATATAGCTATCAAGAAACTAATTTATTTTATTATCCCCTGGTTATTTATATATAATACATTTTTTCATTTCATTTTTCTATCTTAAATTATTAAAGAGACTAAATTAATGTTTTTTTAGAAAAATCAACTTTATTTCTCTCTTCTGTAAAAAATACTTTTTCTTCCACATCAATGTTTTCTAAAAATGTTTTAAAGGAATATTTTTACTATTATCAAAAAAATTTTAAAGACATTTTTACCCTTGAATTAATTTTTACAAAATGGTTTAAAATTAATCTTCTTTTCATTTTCCAAAAATGTGTTTTTGACTTTTTAATGAAAATGTAAAAAAAATATTTTGTTTCAACATGCATGACATGAATGATATTTCCCCAAATCATGACCAAGAAATTATTTAAATCTTCACCTATAAACTTAAAAGTTTTATTTCAAATAAAATGATTTATTTAATATTTGTAATTTTTTAGATTTTAAATAAGATATTTCAAAATGTAAAGAATATTTTCCTTAATAAGTTTTAATGATTTTTTATGGAATTTCTATTCATAAATGAAAAAAAACTTAAATATTTATTATCCCTTACTGAGGATATAATCCAATTATACCATCCTTATAATTTATTTGGATAATTTATTATTATAATTACAAAATTTTTATGAAACCCATTTCCTATCCTTATGCTATGATTCGATGATATGTTTATAAAACCTGTTTCTTTTACATGGGCTATAATATGATAAAATGTTTATGAAACCCATTTATTTTTCATGTGTTATGACATGATTAATGTTATATGATATTTTGGAAGAAACATTTATATATTATTTGATGGGTATGACCTATATCTTCATCTAATGCATTAGTTAATGATTAATGTTCTATGATCTCAAAGGGTATATGAGAGGTTATCCCAATCCCCAAAGAGAAGGTTACATGGGAGGAAATCCCAAAGATAGAACAAGAGGGTACATGATATGTTGTCCCAATATCAAAACAAGATGGTACCTATGAGGTTATCCTAAGACCAAAATAGGGTATATAAGAGGTTATCCCAAGCCCAAAATAGGTATACAGGTGGTTATCCCAAACCTAACATGTTATGAATATCTTGGTTGGTATCCTTGACATAAGATTTTATATGCTTATGTGTATGAAAAAATCTATGTATTATTCCAATGTTATTCTCTCAAGTATTATTTTATTTGGTTCCTTTATGATTCATCTCTTATGAATAATCTATATTTTTTCCATGACTGAAGTTTATGATCTATTATATGAAGGGTATGATTTTCAAATGTTATAATAATGTCCTCATACCATTATCCTCATTTTATATTGATATCACCATCATTTAAACTTACTGATCATATGAGATCACCCTTTCTTGTGTTTCCTTTCCACAAGTTATGAAGAAAGGTATTATGTATGATATGTTGAAGAAGGGTGCTCATTAGAAAGAACTTACTGGGAGATGATGCTATTCACTCATGAGCGGGTTGTTTATGTGTACAAGTTTCCAAAGGAACTAGACCTATACTATTTTGGCATGGATCGTTATTTTATGTAATGAATATTAATATTTTATGATATTATATCTATATATGATAAGTTTGGGACTTTAAAAACAACAAATAGATTTAACCATGGATGCCTTTGATCAAATTTTATTGCTTTGGAAACCTCTTAATTTATCCACCTTTAAATAGTAATCCCTTTGATGCTCTAAGATTAAAAAAAAATGACTCTATGTTACACCATTTTCAACGTAAAATGTATTTATTTAACAAACCAATTATGAATTATTAATACCATAAAAAAAGTTGGGATATAAAAATTAAAATTAAAATACATTAACCGAATGTTTTATAGTATTTAAGTGTAAGATTAATGATGCTTGAACATGATATCTCATCTCACATGAAAATCATAAATAACGACATGCTTGTTGGTACACAAAAAAATGTGTACCATGCACTTTTTCATCAAGGATTTATGATGTGTGAATCACATGAAAAAATACTAATATATTTTCATGAGGGAAAAGGTAGAATAGTTTAGAATAATGTGTTGGGCCTCATTTTTTAGGGCACATATTTTATGGCCCATATACCTACCTTTTTACTTAGATTTATTATTCAAATAAGCCCTTAGATAAAAAAATATATCCAAAATAGAAATCCAGTTAGTAGCTCAACCTAGGAAGTGTGGGAATTGGTATCAACCACAAGCCTAGGAGCTAATAATGCTTGCCCTCAAAGTGGAAGAGTGGGCTGCATAGGGACTCTATGAGAGCACACCATTGGAATATAGAGAAGGAATAGCCTGTGAAGCCGAGTGAAGAGGAATAGGCTAGGAGTAGACCCCTTACTCACTTATAGATAGCTTAGTACATGGATTTTATTATAAGGTAGATCCATGCTACATGGAAAAATTATTGTGGGACTCACCCTTAGTGGAAACTGTTCACCCACCATTAAATGATACACACATTTCGTGGGCCATCATAAGTAATGAATTTGAGATGTTTGATCATTGTAGAGATAATCTTCTTCCACTCATGCACTGAACTCTTAACAAATGAAGTATTCACATTCATAGATAATGGATGAGATTCAAACGGTATGCAAGATCATCTGAAACTCGATGGAAAAGTAGAAATAACTTAAGTATGGACTTATGAAAACTGTAAGAATGGTTTGCGATGAGGTTGGGATCAGTGGAAGACACCATACTCAAACCATATATGATATCAAATAGTATGTAGGATGAAACTAAATACATTAAAAAAATTCCTTTGTATGATTCTTTGAAAATAATATGAATTCTTTTCGACGTTAAGTTGGTGAAGATGAGTACTATGCGGAGGAGGTTGAGTTTGCAGATGCTGTTTAGTATGCATAATACAATACATGAACAAAATACCTTGTGGAATATTCAATTCTTGAGGATTGTCTGGAAAAAACTAAATATAGTTTTTCTAAAAAGCATAAAAGCATAATTTAATGAACCTTGAAAAATAATGTATCAGTTTGCGGTGATGGTGAGTTTACTGTTTCACATGTCATGTGAATGAAGGTTTCCACATGAATATGAGATTATATTTATAAAGACCAGCTTCATGAATATGATATTTATTGTAACACCCCAAGGTTTTGAAAATAAATATTGAATTCATGAAACACTAAGTCTCTAAAAAATAGCACCTTATTATAGCCTAGCTAGTAAACATAATTCCTTCCACCTCTATGATTTGAAATTCGAAAAACTGACTTACACAATTGTGTTCAGTAAGATATTTAGAGTCTGATAAGACAAACTTAATTTTTTTGTGAATAGTAACATACCCTTATGAATAGTAATATGAATAGTAATATGACCCTTATGAATTGTAAATAATAATATTATTTTATTTTCTTAAGGTAATAAGATAATGATATCTTGATTAAATTTTCAATGTGATATAAAATGAATTATAATTTTAAAATTATTATTTTTCAAATAAACTATGATTTTATTTAAAAATTAAATTAATAATATTTATAAAATTATTTTAAAAAAATGGAGTTCATTTTTTAATTCTACAGGTCGAAAAATGGTTAGGGTGAATTTTTTGGATTTTTATGAAATACTTGCATTTTTGATGAATAGTAAAATATGATAATTTATGATAAATACTAAATAGATGATTTATTAAGTCATAGGTGATTTAAGGATTATGTAAGGACACTTGGTTTGAACTCACATAAACATATTAATATTATTGGTCACAAGAATAAATACTATTGGTTGTCTTTGACAAAATAATAAAATAATGATTAAGATATTAAAAAATTACTCCTCTCCTCCACCATAAAACCCCCAATCACTCCCTCTTCTCTTCACTCTTCTAGGCCTTGAAGCTCCTAAAATCTCTACCCAAATACCCTTCCCTAGTCAATCCCCACATTCAGGATCTCTTGGTCTTTCCAAAAGACCAAAACCTCTTCCCTTAAAGAGATTCTCAAGGAGGTAGATTCAAGAGGTGAATTCACATTTTATTTCTTTCATTTTCATTTCATGTTCCTTTCTATTGTTATCCTCTACTCACCTCCTCTTTAAAAATAAACATGATAAATCTAGTATCATCTATATACTATAATATATCATTTGAATGGATGAACCATCATCAATATCCTTACTCTCTCTCTTTTATTTTTTAAACGAAATCATCGTCCGTAAGGTGCCAATTTACAACCTTTGTGGACGAAGAAGTTTTATTCTTCAATTTCTAATTAATTACAAGTCATGAAACCATTTTGATTGTTGAAACAGACTATAATATATTTATTAAAACCTATTTAATATTTAGGAACCAGAATATGTATATAATATTAAATCATATGACCAAACTAGTTCCTAATAATCAAAATACCGCTAAAATAATCTAAGTGATTGTCATTAATATTTAATCTAATGATTCATCCTCATGACATGTAAAAAAATAATTTAAATTACCATTAACACCTATGTATTTTCATAAATAATATTTAAATTTAATTCTTGGTATTTCAGCCATTCCACATGAACTCCATTACATAAAAACAAGTGAACCAATTATGAAAATCAAGAAAACGAACACTCAGGAATGGCATAATTCAATATTGTAACTTATCAATAAGAACATAAATGAACTAAAAAATGTTATGATAAACTAAATAAATTTATAATATGTTATTAATTAAGTTATTAATAAGTATAATTTCATATTCCAGGACCATAGGTTCAAAAGAAGAACACATTCAGACTTAAGGTAAGGGTTTTCTACCCAAACCTCCATTTTCATTTGGGTTACTTTTATTATCTACTTACCACAATTAAATTATTATTCATTCATATTTAATCATCATAATTTATGTGTGAATTTTCTTTATATTTTTACCAACCAAAATCATACCTTAATTTATGGGGATTTATATGTTTTCTAAAGGATCTTTCAAAAATTCTTCCCGAAATACAAGCCTGTTTCAAAAGAATTTTCCAAATTCTTACCTATTTTTATGGAAACTATATAATCTATTTTAAGAAAAAATTATTCTCTAAAAAATCATTTTATTATGATGAAAAAACTAAATTATTTCAATTCTGGTTTTAGATAGATATTTTCCCAAAAGAACTCTTCTTTTCAAAGTAAAAGAGTATTTATCTCAAGAATTACTCGATGATTTTATTAGAGTATTTTCATTTGTTTCTAACTGTTATTGATTCTTATGTATAAATGGGACTAATATTTTATTATATCATCTAAAATATTTTTTTTTGAATTTTTTATGATTAGTTTGACTATGGATATGATGTATTCAAACCATTCACCATATTACTCAAAATGGTTAGTGTTTATGTTTAATGACTAGGGAAAGTTAGTTACATTTCATATGTTAGTTTCAATATGAATGTATATGTTTTTTATGTTTATCCCCACTCATATGAGGAATTAATTGGACTTATTAGGTGATGTTTGGGTCCCTTTATATCCCCTCGATACATTAGTAGGTCTCATGACACAAATAGATATGGACTTGGCCGAGGCCTTGCCTATTTTGAGTTATGGTTTTGGATGAGGACTTAATCATTTTCAGACGTCTTGGCCGAGGGCTTGATGGTATGTTTTAGAATGTATAGAATATGCACTTACCTAATTATGAAGCTATTAATTGAAATTTCATGTGGTTATTTGACTAGTATAATACCCATGATTATGTTTTATTATGGAATTATTTACTCAGATCATATTCCTACCATAATGTGTTCAAGTTTATTATTTGTAAAGGCATGTGTTTTCAATTATTTTCCATGCCTAATGTTTATGTTTATGTTATCTTCTGTTTTATTGCTTACTCTTATCGAGTGTTTGAGCTCACCCCTTTCTTATGTTTTATCTTCTTAGGACATTAATAAGTTTACTATGAATGACCTGTAGGGATAAACTTATAGTTGTGGAAGTCTCCCATAAAACTTATATGTTATGTTTCTATTTCAAGTTGTAATATTGAACTCATGTATGTAACTTTTTTCCAATGATACTAAACTACTCAGTTCTTTAGGATGCATATTCCTTATTTATATTCCAATATAATGAAATAAGGCACTAGATTCAGGAAACTAGGGTTGGGTCCTTACAGTTGGTATCGAAAGAAAGTTTAGTAGAAAACATGAAAACTAGATTTATAAAACTTAGATTAGGGAAAAAAACCCCTAAGATAGTATTTGAGGATAAAAATACAATAATATCCCAGTATTTTGGTAAGGAATAGATTATGTGGATCTTTTTAGTAAATACATCCTTGTCTGGATACTAGGAGTGGATGTGGTTCTAGAACAGATGCACCTAGGAGTGAAAACTCCAACAAGGAGTTTTGGGCTTGACCTAGGGTATCCAGGTACACATCAACATGCCTTATTGCACACCTAGTTTGACACTCTGGGGGGGGGGGTATGCTAAAGATAATTCAAATTTTCTTTACAAGCCATTATGAAGGATTTAAATGAAATTTTTCCACAAAGAAACCATGTTTGTGATTATGGGATTATCCATGCATGGGATTTCAATTTATGATAAGTATTTTTCTATATTAAGATTATACATTATGATTCATAACCTAATCTAGTGTATGACATTATCTAGAAATGGTGCCTAGTGGAAGAAATAGAAACCGCATGAACACACATATGCCATGTAGGGATTGACCTCTAATGAAATATAATGATATAGGCTCTAGATCTATAACTGGTGCAGAGAAACTTATAACTATATTGGGATGAATTACTCAGGTAATGAATAATAACCTTACCTGTATGAAGCATCTAGATCCACCACGTGGAGGAGTTGTGTTAGATAGATTTATGCAACAACAACATCCATCATTCAATGGGACTATAAAATCATTTGTAGCTGAGCAGTGTATAAGTTCCCTAAATAAGATATTTTTCTCTTTGGGATGTAACGAAATATATAAGGCTATCATGGAAGTTTATCATCTATCGGGAGATGCAGATTAGTGGTGTCCATTAATCTAAAACCTAAAGGAGGTGGAAGAGATAGAAGAGATGTGATGGAGGGACTTCAAGGAAATATTCCTAGAGAAATACTTTCCTCAGGAATAGTGAGAATATATTGAAATCCAATTACTGAATTTGAGGAAAAATAATGATAATAATGTTGAAAAGTATAAAGCTAACTTCACAAGGTTAATAAGGAATGATGTGAAATACATATGAAATATGGGGAGCAATATTGATCAATTATTTGATGGCCTAAATACATTCATATTATGGGAACTGGTCTCCCAAAATCTCTCATCATATAAAGATATAGTTTCATGTGATATCTAGATAGAAAATGAATTCTATAAGTCTTATGAATTTAAAAGAAAGAAAAATAAGAAAATGGTTACTGAAAACAGTAGAAAATGAAATAAGGAAATGAGGAAGAAGGGAAGAGTTTAATTTCCACCATGTGATAACTGTGGAAGGAAACACCCTAGTGCCTGTTTAAAAGGAAAATGAGTATTTTACAAATGTGTATAGAAATTCCATCTTGCTGGTGATTTCAAGGGGATTAAACAAGCTATTAATGTTCAATGTTGTAATTGTAGGGAGACGGGACACTATACTAATGATAGTCCAAAGCATTAAGGAAACATGCCACAGAAAAGGCCAAGGGAGGAGGGACAAACTTATACAATCACTAATACTGATATTGAGGTTCTTAATGATGTAATGGTAGGTACTTTAATTGTTTACTCAAACTTATGCAATGATTTATTTGATTCTGGATCATCGTATTCTTTCATATCTTCCTAGTTTTCCAAGAAAATTAGATATTTCCAATTTGATTTAATATGGGAATTGTCATTCAAAACTCCTAAGGTAAGTATCACTGTAACAAATTTATATCAGGTAGTCCCTATTATGGAATATAAATGTGATTTATCGGATGATTTTATTATTATACCCATGATTGAATTTGATATAATCCTCGGTATGGATTGGATTTTGAACCATGATGCAAAGATTTATTTCAAGAATAAGGAGGTTAAAATTTTTGAGGATGATGTGGAATCCCTTATCTTTAGGGTAGAAACATCACCATCAGATTCACATCTAGATCCACCCCCAATAGCTCTACTGAATTCAATTATTGGGGAGGGAGGGAATTCAATAACTATGGGAAAGGAAATGAATGTTCAAATAGAGGAAATACCTATTGTTCAAGAATATGTTGATGTGTTTCTAGGAGATTTACCTAGACATCCTCCAAAGCAGAAAATTAAATTTTCCATCGACTTAATTCTTGGTTCAAGGCCCATATCAATGACCCCTTATAGAATGGCCACTGTAGAGTTAGTGTAACTGAAGAAACAACTAGAGTAATTGAGTGATACAAGATTTATTTTCCTAGTGTTTCTCTATAGGAAGCCTCTATTATTTTTATTAAGAATAAAGATGGATTAATGAGCTTGTGCATTGACTATAGGGAGATAAAGCTATAAAAATAAAGAACAAGTATCCCCTACCTCACATTGATGATTTATTTGATCAACTTCATGGATCCCAATATTTTTTGAAGATTGACCTTCGATCTGGATATCATTTGTTGTGTGTGAGGAAGGAAGATATTCCAAAGACAACATTTAGAACCAAGTATAGACATTATGAGTTTACAGTAATGCCTTTTGGACTAACTAATGGACCATCTGTTTTCATGGATTTAATTAATAGAGTTTTCAAGGAATATCTTGATGAATTTGTGGTGATATTTATTGATGATATCTTTGTATACTCCAAAAGATATGAGGATCATGAAAATCACTTGCGAATAATTCTGAAGACTCGTAGAAGAAATGAATTATATCAGAAGTTTAGCTAGTTTGAATTTTGGATTCAGTTAGTTTCCTTTCTTGGCCACATTATCTCTAAGGATGGAATATCTGTTGATCTTGTGAAGAAAAAGGTTGTGCAAGGATTTCCTTCTCCAACGAAAATAACCGAGGTACGTAGATTTATTGGTTTAACAAGTTATTATCAACAAGTCATTCATAACTTCACCTATTTAGCCAACCCAATGACCAAGATTACACATAAAGGGATTAAGTTCACATGGATAAATGAATGTGAGGCCTGTTTTGAAGAATTGAATAGGATATTGGTGAATGCTTTGATCCTAACTCTACTATTGGGGAATGTTGGGTTTGTGATATGTGGTGATGCATCAAAGAAAGGACTTGATTGTTTCCTTGTGTAGAATGATAGAGTTATTTCCTATGGATCAAGGCCATTACAAATTAACGGTCAAAACTATCCTTCTCATGATCTTGAGTTAGCTGATATGATATTTTCTCTAAAAATATGGAGACACTATCTCTATGGTGAAAGACATGAGATATATACGGATCAAAAGAGTCAAAAATATATCTTCTCATAGAAATAACTCAACATGAGGCAAAGGTGATCATTAAAAATACTCATGGATTATAATTTTACCATACACTACCACCCAATAAAGGAAAATAAGGTAGCTAATGATTTGAGTAGGAAGGATCATGGAGTTCTCAACAAAATGTGGATTGACAAGGATCTTTTGTACATAGATCTAGTGAGGATGGATATGAGAATTATTAAAGGAGAAACATCACTAATTTTTCAATTGGTTATCAAACAATATTTATTAGAAAGGATTAAAATCTCTCAGCCTAATGATGAGAACCTACAAAAGAAAATTAATGCTGTGAAAGAGGGGAAGTTGGCTGACTTCGTATGTGAAGATGGAATTCTGAAATTTGGGAAGAGGTTTTGTATTCCAGCTATACCCAAGCTAAAAAGGGATTTATTTGATGATGACCATTGTTTTAATTTCTCTATACATCCTGGTAGCACTAATATGTATAGAGATTTGAAGGAATATTTATGGTGGGATAACATGAAGATAGAAATTGGAGATTATGTATCAAGATGTTTAGTCTGTCAAAAAGTGAAGGCTGAAAGACAACATCCCAGAGGAGTCATGCAACCTATACTTATTCCTACATAGAAATGGGATAAAATCACCATTGATTTTGTTACTAGATTACCCAAAACTCCAAGATAGAATGATTCAATATGGGTTACTGTGGATCGACTTACAAAATCTACACATTTACTCGCTATAAGGGAGGATTTTCCACTGGAGAACCTAGAAAGACTCTATATTAATGATGTTTTGAGACTTCATGGAGTACCTATCTCAATTATTTCTAATCATGAACCCTAATTTACATCTAAATTTTGGAAGTCTTCATAAATCTTTGGATATCAAACCTCAATTGAGTACTATTTATCACCCTCAAACTGACAGGAAATCAGAGAGGACGATCCAAACCTTAAAGGACATGTTGAGATCATGTTCACTTTACTTTCAAGGTATGTGGGATCAATATTTAACTTTATTGGAGTTTTTCCTACAATAATAGTTTCCATTCAAGTATTCAAATGGCACAATATGAAGCGTTGTATGGAAAAACATGTCATACACCAACTTATTGGGATGAAGTTAGAGAAAGGTAACTTGTGGGCCCAGAGCTTGTGGAGGAAACAACATTGAAGGAAAATACTATTAAAGGCCATATCAAAGCTAATCAAAGAAGAAAAAAGAGCTATGCCGATAATCAAAGGAAGGATTTTGAGTTTCAAGTAGGAGATTATGTTTTCTTAAAAGTATCTCCATAGAAGGGAGTTATAAGATTTGGGAATAAAGGGAAACTGAGCCCTAGGTACATAGTCCCTTTTGAAATTTTGGAGAGAATTGGAACTGATTAATAGAATTTGGCTATGCCACCTAGCTTGTTTAAGGTACACAATGTGTTCCATGTCTCAATGTTGAGAAAGTACATGCTAGACCAAACACATGTCCTCACTTCTGAAGGTATAGAATTGGAAACTGACTTATCCTACTGTGAAGAGCCTATTTGGATTCTGTACATTAAAGAAAAGGTGTTGAGGAATCAGATGACTTGACTGATAAAGATAATTTGGAGAAATTGTAAAATTGAACATGCAACATGGGAGCCTGAGGAGCTTATGACGAAGACCTATCCAAATCCTTTTGTGAGGTAACGTTTTGTGAATTTCGAGGACAATTATTTTGTAAGAAGGGGAGAATGTAACACCCCAAGGTTTTGAAAATAAATATTGAATGAATGAAACACTAAGTCTCTATAAAACACCACTTTGTTATAACCTAGCTAGTAAACATAATTCTTTCCACCTCTGTGATTTGAAATTCAAAAAACTGACATACATAGTTACGTTCAGTAAGATATTTAGAGTTTGATATGACAAAATTATTTTTTTGGTGAATAATAAAACACCCTTATGAATAGTAATATGAGTAGTAATATGAACCTTATTAATAGTAAATAATAATATTATTTTATTTTCTTAAGTTAATAAGATAATGAGATCTTGATTAAATTTTCATTGTGATATAAAATGAATTATAGTTTTAAAATTGTTATTTTTCGAATAAACTATGATTTTATTTAAAAATTAAATTAATAATATTTAGAAAATTATTTTCAAAAAATGAAGTCCATTTTTTAATTATACACTTCGAAAAATGGTTAGGGTTAATTTTTGGGATTTTTCTAAAATAATTGAATTTTTGATGAATAGTAAAATACGATAATTTATGATAAATAATAAATAAATGATTTATTGAGTAATAGGTGATGTAAGGAATATGTAAGGCCACTTTGTTTTAACTCACATGCACATATTACTATTATTGGTCACAAAAATCAATACTATTGGTTGTCTTTCACAAAATAATAAAATAATGTTTAAGATATTCAAAAATTACTCCTCTCCTCCACTATAAACCCCCCATCACTCCCTATTCTCTTCAATCATCTAAGCCTTGAATATACTCAACGATCTACCTAAATACTATTAACTTGTCACTCCCCACTTCCAAGATCTCTTGTTCTTTCCAAAAGACCAAAACCCCTTCCCTTAAAGAGATTCTCAAGGAGGTGGATTCAAGAGGTAAATTCACCTTTAATTTCTTTCATTTTCATTTTAAGTTATTTTCTATTGTTTTCCTCTCCTCACATCCTCTGTCCTAATGAACATGATAACTCTAGTATCATCTATATACTAGAATTATATCTTGTTAATGGAAGAACCAAAATAAATATCCTTACTCTCTCTCTCTCTCTTTTATTTTATAAACAAAATCATCGTCCATGAGGTGCCAATTTACAACCTTCGTGGATGAAGAAGCTTCGTTATTCAATTTTTCCTTCATTACTGGACATGAAACCATTTTTATGGTCAAAATGGACTATAATATTTATATTATAACCTAATTAATATTCCATAACTAGTATATGTACATAATATTAAATCATATTACCAAACTAGTTCATAATAATCAAAATACCGCTAAAATAATCTAAGTGATTGTCATTAATATTTCATCTACTTATTAATCATCATGCCATGTAAAAAAATGATTTAAATGACCATTAACACCTATATATGTTCATAAATAATATGTAAATTCAATTATGGAGATTTACCTCCATTCCACATGAACTCCATTACATAAAAACAAGTGAATTGATTATGAAAATCAAGAAAACGAACACTCCAGAATGACGAAATTCAATATTATAACTTATCAATAAGAACATAAATGAACTAAAAAAGTTATTATAAAATAAATAAATGTATAATAGGTTCTGAATTAATTTATTAATAATTCTAATTTCATTTTCCAGGACCTTAAGTTCAAGAGCGGAACACATTCAGACTTAAGTTAAGGGTTTTCTATCGGAACCTCCATTTTCATTAGGGTTACTTTTATTATCTACTTACCTCAATTAAATTTTTATTCATTAATATGTACTCCTTATAATTTCTGTGTTAATGTTCTATATATTTTTCCAAACCAGAATCATACCTTCATTTATGGGGAGTTATATGTTTTTTAAAGGATCTTTCAAATATTCTTCCCGAAATACAAGACCATTTCAAAGGAATTTATTGAATTCATACTTATTTTCATGGGAAATATATAATATATTTTAATAAAAAATTATTCTCTAAAAACAATCATTTTATTATGAAAAAAATATATTATTTCACTTTGGGTTTTAGACAAATATTTTTACAAAGAACTATTCTTTTAAAAGTAAAAGAGTATTTTTCTCAAGAATTACTTGATGATTTTATAAGAGTGTTTTCATTTTTTCAACACTCTTATTAATTATTATTTATAAATGGGACTAATATATTATGATATCAAATACCATATTTTGTTTAATGGTTTATGATTAGTTTGAATATAGAAGTTCTATCTTGAAACCCGTCACCATATTACTCTGAATGGTTAGTGTTTGTGTTTAATGATTGAGGAAAGTTAGTTACATTTCATATATTAGTTTCAATATGATTGTATATGTTGTTTATGTTTATACCCACTAATATGAGGAACTAATTGGACTTATTATTTGGTTTTTGGGGCCCTCTATATCCCCTTGATGCATCAGTAGGTCTCATGAGACATATTGATATGGACTTGGCTGAGGCCTTGCCCATTTTGAGATATGGTTCAGGCCAAGGCCTTAATAATTTTTAGACGTCTTGGACAAGCACATGATGGTATGTTTCAGAATGTTTGACATATGAAATTCTTACATTATGAAACTGGTAATTGAAAGTTAATATGGTTATTCGACTAGTAGAATACCCATTATCATGTTTTATTATGACATTATTTACTCAGCTCATATTCCTACCATAATGTGTTAAGTTTATTATTTGTTATGGAATTCATTTTAAATTATTCACCATGCCTAATGTTTATGTTTATGTTATCTTATGTTGTATTTCTTACTCTTACTGAGCATTTGTGATCACCCATTTCTTATGTTTTATCTTCTCTAGACATGAAGAAGTTTATTATGAATGACCTGCAGGGATAAACTTATAGTTGTGGAAGTCTCCAATAAAACTTATATGTTGTTTTTACATTTCAAGTTGTAATGTTGAACTTAGGTATTTATCTTATTTCAAATGATACTAAACTACTCAGTCATTTGGGATGCATATTCCTTGTTTATATGACAATGTAATGAAATAAGGCACCGACTCCGGGCAACTAGGGTCTGTTCCTTACATTTATAGTATACGAATCCATATAGAATATGAAATGATATGTGGGAATTAAATTGGAGCTCATTAAATAAAGGATTATTCTTAGTATATAATACCACATACTTTGAAGATTTATTATATGGAATAGGCTTTGTGAAGTTGTCATGCGATCTGAATACCATGTGACTTAGTTTCTTTATGATGGAAATTGAGCTTTTGGAGCACACATACATACAATATGTGAAATAAATAAATTCATATACCATGAAGATGAATTCACAAGTAAGATGTTTTGTGAATACAAACCCATGAAAAAGAGAATGTAGAACCAATGTAGTTTATGGAACGAGGCATCATTTTATACTCCCTGTATGATGAATAAATTACTTTTTGCATTTATCATTTATAAATACATTTGTGATCCTATAATATAGATATCCTATGTGAAATTCCATTTAACCGCCTATTTCTACGTGGCCAACAATCCAAAAAATGGCTATTTACAACTACTTATAAATAGAATCACCACCTCACGAAGTAGGGGGATGTAATTTTTAAGAGGAGGATTTGGAAATGGAGATATTTTTCAGAGGGCATTGTATATTCCTAGATATCATTAGTAGAGGTAGGAGGTATGGAGGATTAATATAGTATTGGATTTTATTCCCTCTCCTTGAATCACTCAGGTTAAACTCCTGAGTTTCAAACTAGATAGAGCTTTAACATTGAAATCCCACAATAAAGTAGTATCTATACATGAAAATCCCTCCACAAGGGATGCCATTATACAATGACATGTGATTAAACCTTAAAAAGTACTCTATGCAGACTCAATTTCTTGGATTCCCACTTTACGAAGTTTCCTTGTAGCCATTGTTGTGCAACTTTTACTCCTTCATGAATCCCTATGTGGAAAATTCTATACAAGCATACGATTCTCTACCAACCATAAATATGGGTTCCCACCAAGGTATAAGCCCCATAAATATATTCATTAATCAAGAGTATATATACTCTTCTTGTTTAAGTATTCAATTCACTATGAGTTGAGATAGTTATCATAGTTCTAAAAATTTAGGTATCCTTCTTGGTGTTGACCTAGAAAATGGTTAACTGAAAACTCAAGAGAGGGTGAAATGATTTCTTAAAATTTTTCTTTACAAAAAGTATCCCTCTTCAAGAAATGAAAGTTATAATATTTTCCTTAAAAAATATAGGCATTGGAAATAATAATTAAAGGAAAGTGATAAAAAATATTATATTTATTGTGTTTTAGGGAATATAAGTCCCCTAGTATACTCCAAAAAAATATACCTCATGAGTTTAGTGATTTTTACTATAATATACCTTCTACTGGGGTATCCCAAATGAGTACAAGAATCTGTCACTTAATACAAAGGTCTAAGAACATTCAACTAGAATCTCCTGTTTACAAAATCTATCCACATTCTCAATACACACTCCTAAAAAGAGTGTAATAAAAAGTATAATGAATAAAATTTTGATTTTTTTTTCATAACACTATTGTAAGTAGTAGTTGAAAGTAGTTGAAAATTAATCCTGAGAATATAAGAGTATTTAAGGCATAGATTAGGATGATATTCAGTGAATCTGAAAAACTATTAGGTTCATAACGAGTGTTTATTCTTGATCTTTTTTTATGTAAAGGAATTTAGAGTATTCGTGTGTACATGAGTTCTTACCATTTTTCTCATCTATCCATATAATTTTTCATCATATTCTCTATAATGTGGATAAATATTCTTTTTATATATTCTTTTTAAATTTGAACATAAGAAATGAGATAATCCTTATGGTCAAATTTAAAATCCATTTATGATACAAGAAATTAATGACATGTATCTATTCCTTCAAAGCATGGAATAAGCTTCTGTAGAAGTGCTATCAGGGATCTGCTTCTTTATATTTTTCCATTTTGAGCAAAGTGAAAATTCATACAGGTCCAAATTTACTTAAATAGACAATCCATATCCTGATACAGTTGAAAAGAATGAAATGAATTACCAATAGATTAGGAAAATAATCATGACATTCTATATATAGCTAATTCTTCATAAGACATTCAAATGGTAGTACCTCTCTTCATAAGATAAATATATGGGAGACTTTGTAAGATAAAACAACTCTTCATATTCTTTGTATGATAAACTAAATTCAATAATAATTAGAATAAATATGTTATGTAGGTGTGATACTTAGATTTCATAACTTCTCCGACTCTCATAAGATAATATTTTATGAATATCATTTTTATAAGATAACTTCTTCTCATATTTTTATTCTGACTAAAGCATCTTACTTGAGCATTCAACAACTCAACCATTATCTTTGTAAGATAAAGTCTTAAGTAGTTAGATAAACTTACAACATAAAGTTTTTATAATTCTGAGTAAATGGAATGTATTATTCAATTCTCATAGGATATTGTTTTTCATAGATCAAATAATTACCTCAATATAAGATAAATTCTCAAAACTATTATATGAAACACTCAGGATAACCTTGTTAGAATAAAAGTTGGGATTTTTTGAATCATTAAAACACATAAAAGCAAAGATATGTTTGATCAATAAAATCTTTCCAACTAGGTTCCCCCTTTTAATGATCACAAAACCCATGAAATAGAACATAAATATTTCATAAAATAAGCTTTTAAAATTAAAAGGTTTTACATATGATAAAAATTTTAAATTATAAACTCTTCCTTTTCTTCTACCACTATAAATAAACCCTCCCTTTGTTAAAAATTATAATTTTCCCAAGGATATTAAAAATTTTAACACTTTACATTTCTTCATTAAAATTTTATATTATACTTTTATTATCCCCATTTTTGTGATATCGAAAGTAAGTAGAGTAAAGAAATAAAATAAATATTGTACATAAACTATTTTAAATTATTAATGACACTAATTATAAATAAAATTTGGAATCAAGTTGTGTCAAATAGTAATAAGGATTATTAATTAAATAATGGAAGTCAAATATGAGTATCAAATAGATACTAAAACATATAGATAATATGGAGAAATAGATAAAATAATATAGAATAAAAAGATAAATAATTAATAAGACAAGAATAGAAAATAACTTCTAAATAGATAGAAGAATATAAAAAATAAACATTCTAAAAAGAACATTAATAGCATTCATGTATTCAAATTTTATCTTAAATACAGATTCGAATGTTTAAACATGCCATTAAACTAGGTATTATTCAAATGTTTATAAATTTTCCATCCACATGGAAGTAAATTATAAAAACAAAAACGTGTAGGTGTATCAAATGTTGAATGTGAAATGGTTGTTTGGGGTGATTTATTAAAGGATAAAGGATTCCTAGAGGGTAAAGATGATTCATGAAGAGGGGAAATATGTATTTCTTCGACAACATCACCCAATGTCAGTAGATCCACTCCAAGACCTGTTTGATTTCCTCTAGTGATCTTTATAGGTGTAGATTAGATATTGAGAGTAGCTCCTAGAGCTCTCTCTAAATTGAATCTATCTATAGGAAAAAGGATATTTGAGAGGATTAATTAGGTAAAGGTAAAGAGACTTCTTTGACAAACCTTGAATTCTCCATTTGAATAATGTTAGCTGAATCAAATATTTAATTCAACTGTTTTAAGGTAGAAGAACGATGATTAGTGATGGGAGGTCCAAGAAGATGTCTTCCTCTCATATAAAATGAAGTGATGGAATATTAATTAATCCTTTTCACTATGTTATTTTTAAAAATTAACAATAGAATTTTAAAACTATTATATATCCCTTATGATAAATTTATATGATTCTGAACATCCCCCTTCTTATCACTAGAAACTAGAAACTTATTCATTACTTACAACTAATTATATGTTATCCTGACTAAATGATCAATTGAAACCAAATTTTTCCCTTTTAGAGACACTGGATGCTCTTTGGGTTCAATAAATGCATCAACTTCTTCTTCATATTCATATTCATCAAAAGATTGTGTCTTCAAATTGTTTATAACTTCTTGGTTCAGATATTCAAATATCTTATCCAAGACTTTAAAATTATTTTCTAGAGATCCAACCATTCTCTGTAATCCATAGATAATTAAAATTACATTCTTTTTTCACTTTTGATGTAAAAAGATGATTTTTTGGAACTTTTTCTTATAATAGAGTGCTGATTTCATTCTTTGAATGATCAAATGATGTGATAGATTTCTAATAAAATAAAGGTATCATTCTGATTTTAGCTGTTATGCCTCTTTTAGTATCCATAATTAATTCCTTGGGTAGTAGGTCACAATGAATTGAGGTGATTTTAAAAGTAATTGTATCTATATACACATACACTTATTCTAATTCATAAAAAAGATCCATTTGATTTGATGCTTCAGAGGAGGGTTCTAATAAAAACTTGTTGACCACTGACTTATCTAAAAACTTTGCTTCATTCACATCATATCTTGAAACTATAAGATCATGAAGAATAATTATTTCATTTCTAGATTCTAATAATAAAAATTTCAAAGATTCCACTTCTAACATAAACTTTGAATAACTTTCCTTGGATATTTTGTTTGTTGTGTCCAACTCAATTGTAGGATTTACTGATTGAGTATACTAATCTCTAATAGGAGAAAATTTATGGACTTTAGTGCTTCTTTCATCACCCAACTATTGATTGTTATCGATAGTGGGTCAAAATTCTTGTTACAGTTCACTAGAAACCGATCTTATTCCTTCACTTAAAACTAATCGAGTTGCATTTTATTCTTCTCATTATTCTCCTTCTCCATCAACATTTTGGATGACTAATTCAACTTTTGGTCTGATTATTGCACTAGTTTCACTAGTTGTAGATATCTCAATTAAGGTCATTTCACCAAAAACATTCCATATCATTCCTTGAATAACATTTATTAATATTGTGACTAGAACCAATTGTTATCTTTCTGAGGAAACTAGGAAAACATCATGTTTTCCTGATGTATGATAAGATGTTAAACTAAGCTCGGGAGTATCTTCTCTTATTAACTGTGAAAGTACTATCACATGACATCTTCTTTACATGAGAGTATTATCACTAAGAACAACTATTATATCTGTAGATAGATTTAGAATCTATAACGCTATAGATACAATTTTAGGAACTTCATCACCACTGGATAAAACTAATAGAGAGGACTCTCCCTAAGTTGATGTAGGGTTTATTCCAATGTCTTCTTCTAAAATCACTGGTACTTACTTCTTAAAATAATAATTCCAATAAATACCACTTATTCTCAAAATACAAGTGGTGGTACTCTCATCCAAACAAATACCAACTTTTAAAAAGCCTAAAGTTAACTCTCTACCAAAAGGAAATAAATTTAAAAACTTGTTATATACATTTCACATATAAATACTTACATACCATGATAGTTTAATGGGATTTTAAATACAAAACAAGTATAATAGATTAAGGTATTGAAATAAAACTTTTTCAAACTCACCATTGCACTGAGCGATGGTGGATTGGATGAAATTGAAATGGAATTTCCTTTTTGGTTCTAGATTCTTCACTAGATTCTTCTCTATATCAGTAGATCCAAACATAGACTTTATAATATCTGGAGGAATAACTTCTTCTATAGCATGCAATAAGGTACTAAAATCATCATAACCTTCATGTGGGAATTTTAAAACTGCATCCATTACCAAAACAGTTGACAAGAAACTCTTCTAATTCACAATTTCTGTGACTAAATCATCATTATAACCAAAATTAAACACTCCATTTTCATAGAACTAATAAAATTATTTTCAAAACACAGACTCAGTTAATTTTTAATCAAATAAACATTCCCATTCTTGATGGTTTATAACTTTCTTGAGTAAGATATCTTTTCCATGAATCCAGTCAAAATATATTTCTCATCCACTTAGTACTTTCCTAGATGTCACTTAATGCTTGATTCCAGTCGATAACGCACCATAATTTCTCTTTATTTTTTCTATTGAAGACAAGATTCAGAATATTTTAGGGTTAGGGAAATAAAGGTTTCAGTAGCATAGATAAATAGGGTTCAAAGTTCTATAAAATGTTTCACATTTAGAGTTAACACAATTCTTTTAATTTGAAGTAATCAAGGCGTATCACAATGATGTGCATAGTAATTATTACTAAAACTAAGTGACTTGACCTATTTGATATGACTAATACCCAAAATGGTGTCCGAAAAAATAAAATAAAAAAAGGTAAATAACATATTTACTTTGAAAAAAAAAATCATGCTATATTCAAAACAACATTTAATAAATTTAAACAAACCCAATTCTGATTTAATGAAACCAAATACATCAGTAGGAAAAGGTTTAGTAAAAATGTCTTCTAATTGATTTTTTTGAAAAAATATTCTAAAGAGATATCAATATTTTGAGCATATCTCTTAAAAAATGCTTTTTCAAATCAACGTGATTTGTTCTTGAATGGTTTATTGGATTATATCAAATGTTAATAGCACTTGTGTTATCACATTTCATTTTTACACAAATAAAATTAAATCCAAAATACATTAAGGTGTGTTTTATCCACCAAACTCATGCACAATAACTTTCTACTACAATACATTCAGCTTCAGTAATTGATAGTGTTATAGAGTCTGGTTTCTTACTTGACCAAGATACTAGAGATTTTCCAAGAAAATGATATGTTGATAATATTATATTATTATTTAGTCTATATCTAAAAAAATTAGCGCCTAAATATTAAATTAAATTAAATTCATAAGATTTTGGTAAAAAATAGAGAGATATATTATTCCTTTTAACCATCTTGAAAATATTTTTACAGCACTTAAATGAGATTATTTTAGATTAGTTTGAAATATTACACAAATACATACTAAAAACATAATATCCAGTCTACTTGAAGTATGATATAACAAACTTCCAATGATTCCTCTATACATGTTGTTTTCTATTGGTTTTCCAATTTCATCAATATCAAGTTTAATATTATAGCTCCTAGGTGTTGAGTTAGTCTTATTATTTTCAAGTCCAAACTACTTAAGTAAATCATGTATACATTTTATTTGGTTTAAAATATTTCCAAAATCTTTTTTGTAAATTTGAAATCCTATAAAATATGTTAACTCTCCCATCATGAACATTTCAAATTCTATTTTCATGATATTTGGAAAATCATTACATAATTTTTTATCCAAAAAATAATATCATCAACATATATTTTTACTAAAAAAATATCTGAGGATGAATTTTTCTTAAATAATATATTATTTTCTATTCCTACTGTGAATCCATTTTATAAAATAAAAGAGTTTAATATTTTATACCATTATCTTGGAGCTTGTATAAGACCATATAGATATTTGGTAAGTTTAAAAACATAAATTTTAACATGAGGGTCTTAAAAACTAGGAGGTTATTCTAGGTAAACTCCCTCCATCAAAAATCCATTTAGAAAATAAGATTTAACATCCATATGATATTATTTAAAATTCATATAAGATGTATATGCTAGAAGGATTGTAATTACTTCTAACCTAGATACAAGAGAAAAGTTTTCTTCATAATATATTTCCTCTTCTTGATTATATCATTTGGAAACTAATCAATCTTTATTTATAGTTATTGCACCAAGATCATATTTCTTGTTTCTAAAAACCCATTTTGTTTCAATTACAGGATAATAAAAGGGAATTTTAACTAATTCCCAAACTTTGTTTCTTTTAAATTTATTTAACTCTTCTTGCATAACCAAGAACCAACTTTTATCTGATATATATTCTTATATATAATTAGGTTCTAGTTGGGACATATAATTATAATAAGTTTTCTATATTTCTTAATGTTTTTACTCCTTCTTCTAAGCATCCTATAACTGTTTCTATAGGATGTTCATTAATATTATAGGTATTCTAGGAAACATACTTTATGGTTCACTAGTATCAACCCTTTATAGATTTTGTTTGAAGTATTAAAGTTCCAAATCATTATCTTTTATATTATAAAATAGGATTTCAGGTTTCATATCCTTGAGTTAATCAATTTGTTCACTAGTTTGAATCATTTTTTGACCAAAAGGTTCACTTTCATCAAACTTCACATGAGTCGATTCTTAAAAAATCCTTTACCTTTTTTTGAAAACTCTATAGGATTTAGAAGTAGTAGAGTAACCTAGGAAGATATCTTCATCAGCCTTTGGATCTAACTTTCCAAGATTATCCTTTGTGCTCAAGATATAAACCTTGTATCCAAATACTTTGAAGTATCCTACCTTTGATTTTCTATTATAACATAAATCACAAGGTGTTTTCTTTAATATGGGTCTTATTAGAACTATGTTAATTACATAAAATTCTATGTTAATTTCTTCAACCAAGAAATAAGTGGGCATGTTACATTCACATAACATTATCCTAGAAATTTCTTGCAAATTTCAATTCCTCCTTTCAAAAACACCATTTTATTGAGGTGACATGGGGGTAGAGAATGAATGTTTAATTCCTTGATTTGAGTAATATGAATTGAATTCATCATTTTCAAATTCAAATCCATGATCACTTCTTAAAGTCATGATTTTATAATCCTTCTCATTTTGCACAAGGTTATAGAAATTAATAAAAATAGAACATGCTTAACTCTTAAATCATAAAAAGTAAACCCATGTAAATCTCTAAAAATGATCAATTAACACATAAAAAACTATTTTCTTGCTAGACTTGATATTCTAGTAGGTCTGAAAATATCCATATGGATATTCTCTAGAGATCTGGATATCAAGACCTCTTTAATTAGTTTAGAAGATGAATTACATTTCTTGCCCATTTTATATGAATCAAATAATTTTATTTTTTACAATTTAAGGTCAGGAAAGTCAAAAATGAAATTCTTTTTTGGAATTTTTTTTCATAAAATGAACATTAAAATGTCAAATTATTTTATGACAAATACAAGATTCATCAATTTCAGTATTCAAACAATTTACATTTGGTCTACAAAAATAATTTATATCTAATGTGTAAACAATATATGTTCAGTGTGATTTAAACTTGAGAAACTTATCTTTTAACACTAAAAAAGAATTTTAATAAAAATCAATATAATATCCATCATCACAAAGTTGATAGATACTTATCAGGTTTTGCTTTAAGCCTTCAATGTAAAGAACTTTGTTGATAGGAATAGACTGGGTATTTCAAAAACATCCAATGATAACTATTATTTTCTTTTTTGTTGTCACAAAATGTTACATAGCCTAAATCAATCTTAGATATTGGTTGGAAATTTGATAAATCACCACTCATATGTCTTAACCAACCACTGTCCATAAACCATTTTCACTACTCTTCATGTGGTTTGTTCCCTACAATGACAAATAAATAATTTTTTTTGTTGGTACCCAAACTATTTTGGGTACAGAAATGTTATCTATAAGGGAACTAGGTATTTAAATTTGTTGTTGTTTTCTATAAAACTTAGCATTTTTTTTTGAAAAATATTTTGTAAGAAAGGCATTTTTTATTCCAAAAATTTTATGTTTTTTAAAATTACATATTTTAGTATAATTTCCTACTTTAGCACAATGAAAGGAGGAAACTTTAGAATGGTTTTTATTTTTAGAACTAAGTAAAAAATAGCTTTTATAAAATTTGGGTTTTTTAACCTAACTTCAAATTCCAAACTTTTCTTTCTTAATTTAATTTTTATGGATAATTTTATTGAGATAATATTCTCCTTTAGTTAAGAAACTTGCAACATTTTTAATGTTTTGAACCTCCTTTTGTAGGTTCTATATTGTTTTAAGTTGTTTATTATTCAAGGAAGTAGAATTTTCTATTTGATTTTTCAAGTTTGAAATCTATTTGTTCAAGTATTCATATTCATTAACAATTTTATTGTATGAGTTACTAAGAGACTTATTTTTCTTATTTAAGATTTCATATTTAGTCTATAACATGGTACAATATTCATTTAATTCTTCATATTAGTAGTTTTCATTTTTTAATTCAAATTCATGCTCATAAGAATATTAGGAATGTACCTCATATGAATGTTCCATAAATAATATGTTGGAATTTTGATTAATAACTCAAGCTTTTGATTTTTATGAGTTGAATTCACTTGAATATTTAGAAGAACTCATAGTGGTTTTCATATTTTTTTTGATATTTATTCTTATAACCATATTTATTGAAGTATTTATTTTCTATTTTTTTCATCCATAATTTTAAAATAAGCAGGCTTGATAGGTCATAACTTATTTCACTCATAGAGCATAAATTATTTAGAATTATCACCATTTATTTTGTACTTATTGAAAGGTCTTCTGAAACCTTTTCTTTGTTGTATAATTTTTTGATTTTTTTTGAAAATTTTGAATGCTCATATTTTGATCTAGAATATATTAAGAGTTATTCTTCTTTATATTGTTTTAGATATTTGTATGATTTTGTTATTCCTATCATCCTTATAAGTAGAAACCTTCAAGTCAAGATTTTCTTTCTTGGCTATTTTATGTTCTCCAACTTCATTTTTTATTTCATCTTCCCACATTATAAGATTTCCAATGATATATTTTATCCTAAAACTTTTGACCTCTATAGAATATATGATAATGGCTAGGATTCTACTCCACTTGGGTGGTAATTCTCTGAGAACTTTGAATACTAGTTCAGGCTCATCGATAGGTGTTCCTAATATAACAATGTTGTTCACAATCTTAGTGAGACTTCCATTTTACTGAGTGATTCTCTCTCCTTATACCATTTTAAATGCATAGAACTTATGTTTGTAAGTTTCATATCTAGGATCCTTTACATTGTCAGTACCTTTATATGGAAAAACTATAGTGGTCCAAATTTGATGTGCTGTTTGACACTAAGAAACTCCATTGAATTCATCTGATCTCAATCCATAGATTATATAATTCATATATTTGTAATTTAGATCATATTATACTTCAGTTATTGAATCCAACATTTGAGGGTCTGTCTTAGTAAATTTATAGGGATTTACTTCTTTGAGATAAACTTTCAAGCCAAGATTCTTTAGATAGACGGTCATAAGAGCCTTCTAGAAACCATAATTTTCACCATGAAAGTATAAATATCTAACCATGGACATAAATTCTCAGTTATTAGATATGGAATACATATAGAAATAAATATTTTAACTTTAACCTTTTATAGTTTTGAACTCAAGAGTCACAAGATCTGATACCAATTGTTATCCTCGAGAATGGTTAACTGAAAACTCAAGATGGGGGGGGGGGTGAATTGAGTTCCTAATTTTTTTTATAGAAAATGACCATATTCAAGATATGAAATTTATAATATTTTCTTTAATAAATATATGAAGAAGAAATAAAAACTTAAAGGAAATATATTGAACACATAATATTTACAGTGTTTTGGGGAACATAAATCTCCTAGTCCACTCTACCAACACTATTATCCACCAGTTTTGTGAGTTTCACTATAACAACTCTTTTATGAGGGGCTCTAAGCTGAGTGAAAGAAATTGTCACTTAATTCAAAGGTCCAAGATCTTTCAACCATTCTATAACTTATAAAATAACTATATAGGGCCTCTATACACACTCTTACAATGAGTGAAATAAAAAATATAATGAATAAACTTTTAAAAACACCTTTTCACCACATAGTTGAAAGAAACAATTGACAGTATTCTAAGATTCATTCTGAGAATATGATAGTCTTCAAAGTACATCTTGTGATGATTTATAGTGAAGCTGATAAACTTATAAGTACCACATGATATATTATTCTTTATCTTTTCTATTTATGGTCATTCAGTGTATTTATGGTTATGTGTATTCTAGTTATTATTGTCATGCATCCATATATTTTTTCATTATCATATCTATGTAGTGGATACCTCTTCCTTATATATATCTTATTTATATTTGAACTTAAGAAGTGAGATAATCCTAATAGTCACTTTAATAATCCTTTAATGAGATAGTAAATTAATGACTTACATTCATTCATTCCTAATATAGAATAATATTTAGCGACAACACTGTTAGGGATCTTATTTTTCATATCTTTCCACTTTGATTAAAGTGAAACTTCATACAAGATTAATGTTCCTTAAATGTAAAACCCTTCTTCTGATATTTTTTAAAAGAAAGAAATGACTTACAAAGAGATTTGGAAAATAATCATGAAATTATGCATACATCTAATTCTTCATAAGATATTCAAATGGTATTATTGTTCTCTATAAGATAAACTTCTAATATACTTCATAAGATAAAACAGATCTTTGTCTTCTTCATACGATAAACCAACTTCAATATTCTATAGGATAAATATGTTATGTAGGTGTGATAATTTGCTTTCATAACTTCTCTGACTCTCATAATATAATATTTTATGAATATAATTTTTTTTAAGATAAAAAATTCTCATAATTTCATTCTGACTAAATAATCTGACTTGAGCTTTTAAAAACTCAACCATTCTATTCATAAGATAAATTCTCATGTAGTTATATAAACATCCAAAATAGAGTTTTTATGATTCTGAGTAGATGGAATATATTATTTGATTCTTGTCAGATAAAAAACTTTTGTGTAGATTGAATACTTCATTCAATGTAAGATAAACTCTTAAATATATTGTTTGAAACACTAAAGATAACCTTATTAGAATAAATTTTGGGATTTTTTGAATCATCAAAACACATAAAAATTAAGATATACTGGAATAACATAATATATCCAACACTAGGTACAAGCCCCATCAAAATATCCATTAATCATGAGTTGAGATAATCTCCATGGTTAAATATTCAATTCTATATGATTTGAGATACTCCTCATGGTTCCATAAATTCAGACATCCTCCTAGGTATAAGCCCCATCAAAATATTCATTAATCATAAGTTGATATACTTATCATGGATAAATATTCAATTCACTATGAGTCAAGATACTCATCATGGTTCTAGAAATCTAGGCATCCTACAAGGTATAATACCTATCAAAATATTTATTAATCATGAGTTGAGATACTCATCATGGATACATGTTCAATTCACCTTGAGGTTATATACTCCTCTTGGTTCCAAAAATATATGTTTCCTCCTAGGTGTTAACCCCAACCAAACCCTAATCTCCATGAGTTGAGATTCTACTCATGGTTCTAAAAATATGAGCTCCCTCCTAGTTGTAAGCCTTAATAAAACCCTAATATCCATGAGCTAAGATTCTCCTCGTGGTTCTAGAAATATAGGCTTCCTCTTAGGTGTTTCCCCTAGAACATACCCTTACCTAAACCACCCACTAGTTTAGGTACCTTAGGGAATCCCATGCATAATCCTCAGCTTATTTAATATTGTCTCCCCTTTCACAATATAATAATCTTCTCCAGGTAACCTCAATTCATAATTATTTCTTTCAAAATTAATGATATGCTCTCATACAACGTGATTGATATTATGATATATCTTATTTTCCACATAGAGCTAGACTCACGTGGGATTATAGATATGCAACAATAATCCCATTAGTATAGTGAAGGTTCCTCTATTATGGGTCTCTTATTTAGGTGTAACTTCTAATAATTCCATTGAACTACATGGGTTTTTATTCCTTCTTTCATAGGATTTGTTGGATGCCTCTTCGGGGTTCAATCCCAACTCCAAAACACCAATGACCTCCCTAGATGTAATAAAAATCTATAGAGACCAACTATTCATATGTAAAACCAATACATCACAAATTAATAAGAGAATTATTTGAAACCTATCATATTTATAGAGGTTTACATCAAACACATGGTCTTGATCAGATCATTGGTACTGGGGTAACTAGTCCTACACTTTAATTTGGTAGGGATTCATGAATATGCTTTAAATATATAAGAGAGTCATATAGTAGGAAATTATCCCCATTAAAAGGGTGTGACGAGCCTGACCTTCCATCCTATTGACCAATGTGTTTTTTAATATGTCACTAGAAAAGTCCCATTGACCACCTAACATTAAAAAGAAGGTCCACATTAACTCTAAAATGATTTCAGTCATAAAATACATCAAAAATAAAATTGGCGAACCTAAATTGAATCCTTTAGTATTTTAATGACTATAATAAGTGAAAAAAGTCCAGGTTTAAATCCTTTAAATATGAAGGTGATCGATCGACCGTTAAATATTATTTTTTTACTACACTAATAGGTTTGTTATTTGTGTTTCCACTCAGTAAATTCAAGATTGTTTATAATCCAAATGGAATCATCGAACATGATAAATAATTCAAAAATCATCATAAAGGTTGGTAATTATCACAAGAAACATCAATTCTCCATGCAAAACCAACAAAAATTCCAAAAAAATTCCTTGATTTCCATGAAGACCATATTCTTGTGGCCACAATGTACACAATCATCAATGTATCACCTCCAGCGCCAGATATAGAACACCCTAGTGTAGCAGTATCATTGTAATGGATAAATCCAAACAATAGAAATATCTCATAAATGTATCTTGAGGATAAATCCCCATAGACTATCTTATCAACAATGAGTTGTGAAGAAGTAAGTGGTGCTTGTCACCATATCTAATAGTTTTGGGATCCTATCCTCCGGGCATAGCTACCCATTCCTTACTTATATTGGGAAAGTTGAGGATAACATCATCCAAATCATGGTTACCACCTAGGATCTATTAAGGAGGACCCCTATTCACCGTGGTCTTCGTCAATGATGTGAAAACCCAATTTTACAAGAAAATACAATGAAATCTATTCCTGTATCAGCTATCCAAATTCAAGAATCCAGAAAGAGAGCCTTCTAGTGGAAGCCTTATACTGTAACCCCAGATTAAGTCCATGTACCTAGAATATCCAAGACCTTTGAGGCCCATCGACACATCCCAATAGTAGATCAAGGCCGATTCTTGATTACCACTAGCCAAGAGTTTCAAACATCTACCCAAATAGACTCAATGATAATAAAATCATTGAGAAAACCCTAGCCCATAGGGTTGGGGATATTTTTACCCTTTTTAAACCTAGATTAAATTCTAGTGTCATCAAGTGAGTAAGAATGATCTATTATTCCAAATTCTCCTCCAAGGGATTTCATACTTCCTATTTTGTTTTGTATCAGTTAATGTCATCACTACTAGAATAACTGATGATGAAAACGATGAAAACATTGCAGAAATATTCACTACTATAAATTAGACCTATTTAAACAATTTCTACAAAATCATTGGTGTAGGTATCATAGAGAGACCCTTTACCAATGGTTTTGGACAAATTATTAGTATATGTATTAGCTATACCATCGGTTTTTCTAAAAACATTGGTATAAATTCCATAATAAGACCCTATAACAATGGTAATAGTATTTCAAAAACCAGTGCATAGGTCACAAAATTCCAAATACCTATACCAACAGTTTGAAAAAACATTGGTATTGGTCTATACCAACGGTTTCCAAAACTGTTGTTATAGGTGTTCAAATTTTTTTATATTATTTTATCAAATAACATTGAATAAATTAAAATTAAAATTAATTTTTAATAAACACACATATATTTTTCATATTATGTTCAAAAAAGTTGTTGTAAATTATTGGTAAGGTCGTTGAGATATAAGTTATAGATTATGGGATCAAATCCATTAATGTTTTTTTATTTTTCATTTCTTATACCAATAGTTTTGAAAGCTATTAGTATATTCCTATAACAATGGTTTTCAATACTATTGGTATATACCTACACCAACAGTTTCTCAAAACCATTGGTATAGGTTTATTCTGATGGAAGATAGGCCAACGATCCTACAAATAATTGGTATAACATATTCCAACGGTTTGGGGCCCTATACAAATGGTTCCAAACTATTTGTATAGGATTTTTTCAATTATTGATTCAATACCCAACCATTATATAACCATTTTTAAGTCTTCTCAACAGAAGTTTAGATTGCACAGCTCAAAGAAAAAATTGTAGAGTTTTAGCAGATCAATACCAAGCTTCTCCAAGAAAGAAACTCCTTTGAGAATGGTCATCAGATTGAAGATTACATGTCTCCTTAAATTGAACCTCTTCAATGTGAGAAGGTTTCTTGACCCATAATGGAAGATTCAAACCACCCCATAGACTTGATATCATATAAATCGGCCCATTATACCATAGCATTGATTGATCACCAAGTGGTCAACCACTTGAAAGACATCAGTTACTATTTCTGGAAAATCATCCGAAATTAACTCAGATCAATAAACATAAGGAATTAATGGATTAACTTATTTTAATTATGTATTATATTAAAGGTCTATGCATAATAGTAAAACTATAGAGGAATCCATATCCTGATTAGTTGGATTCAACTCCCCCCATCCCAACTTTGGGAATCCCAATTCTCAAAATTTGGTGTAATGGATGATCTAGAATGACATATCACTCATTTATCTTTCTAGTGTGGCCTAATTTTGGGAGCCATAGAACTAAAATTGGTTGAAAAAATCCAATGATTTGTGAAATCCTTGGGAGGATCTACCTGTGTTCGGTATAATAATCTTATAGTCTGGTCTATCTCTAGCTATGAAGATATCTGTCATCAATTCCTTTTCCAATTTAGCTCTACACCGAGGAAAATGATATCCCTTGACCTATGTAACTGCAAGAATCAAGAAAATGATAGATTCATGGATTTTATTACAAGATGGAATGGTTTAATGTATTCCATAGAAATAATTCTTCCCTAGTAATAGTTACTTGAGATCTGCATAGAAAAATTACATAATGAGTTGGAAACTACAGTTATTAATTTGATATAACCTAATGGTTTTCAATAGTTAATGACTATAGTAAAACATACATAGGATTATATTTTTTTACCATTGGAATATATTATCAAGTAACACCTTCATCAACATAAAACTCAAGAAAAACTAAAGAAACTACTTTCACCCTTAGGATGAAAAAGATGAGTCTGCATGACCATGTAATCCAGAAGGATAAAATTCATTCATTATATAATGATCAGGTTATAAGTTACTTTAGAATATAATTAGAAGATAACCTAATCTATCTTGTAGAAATCAAGAATCCAACTGAAGTAGGGTAGGATAACTATCAAAAAAATTTCCCGTAACGTCATATGTTGGGCCATATGATCCAAGAATTTTCTTCCATCAAAGAAATATTAAAAAACATGGTTTAAGATGGGCTAGTGTCATTGGATAATCGAAAGGAACATGTGGCGTATGTTTCATCCATTATCCCTAGGTAAGGAAAAGAATAGTTAAGGGCGCTAACCCACCAAATGATCAAAAGGGTCTGGACCCACCAAATGATCAAAAGGGCATCGACCCACTAAATGATCAAAAGGGAGACAACCCACCAAATGAGTGAAAGGGTACTAAGCTACTAAATGGGTGAAAGGGCATCGACCCACCAAATGAGGAAACAATCACCAACCTATCAAATTATATATTCAACTGAAGAAAAGAATCTATTTAAATACATATCGATCAATATGGTATCAACCCTATCTAAATATATCCCATCTGGTTTGGATTGGCACACTCTTTATAAGAATGATTGTACATTCCTACATCTTCTAAGCCCCAATAGGTTGTATTTACACTTTCTTTAAGAATTGGTAAAGAAGGGATCAATGATACCCTACCTACCTCTATAAAAGTAATTATCGACCTTGTTCATGCGTTAAAGTGAAAGATTGATGGAACATTTGTACAAATTCAACAATATATCCAATATTAAGGGTCTAAGTTGAGATTCCTATCATCATACACCCATACTAATATTTAAAATGGAAGGGTGTCGATAATTATTTTTCACGTCATCCCCTTGAGGAAGACATGACCAACTTTGACAATGAGCATATCACTTAGTTATAGTAAGAAAATGTGGGTCTCTAGTAAGTAATTATAAATATGCTTCACGGATGTTTTCCCCATGGTGAAATAATGGAATCATCTTATAGGGATACACATTTTAGTGAAGTTGGGGGTATTTTCAAAATTTTCACCCCCTCATTGAGTGAATTACGAATCACATTCCACCTCACCCCATCCTACAAGGATGGGGGCATTTTTATATTTTTCACTTTTCCATCAGGTGACTTTCGAACATTGTTCAACCTCAATAGTCTCTAAAAATATTCCAAGAGAGTCAAATATCCATAGTATAGGGGAGAGATTATCAAATTACAAGGCCTTTTATATTTTGGTTTCTACCCCTAAATTGATGAAGACTAGTGAATTGCCTTTAAAACCCTAACTTAATCCTCATTCCCATACTAATAGATGAATATGTAACAGAATGGTGAAACACTATTTTTTTATATCATGATGATAGAAAGAGGAATGTATATTACTTCCAACTAGAGAAAGTCCTTGAGTTCTTTTTCTATGCAATGGAAAATTATTTGATCGGTTTATTTTTGATTAAGCTACCTGAAGTGGTAGATTTGAGAGAACATTCAAAATACTAATCCTAACATAAATGGTTAGGACATATGATCAAGAGGTGATTTGTATTCATGTATTGGATTTAGAATCATATTTATGAGGAATATTGGATCCAAGTACACCCATGTTTCCTCTTCAACTATGCGGAAATCCTGATTAGAACACACAATGTGTTCCAAATCTTCTGGGTATCCATCTCTCAAAGATAGAAAAAGTAAGGTTTATTCCTTTAAGTATGGTTATGTGGAAACATACATTGCATGTTCAATGGAGCAAAAAATTCTCGCTCTTCTAAATAATAGGAGACCCATAGAGACAATCATGTAAGATTATCCAAATTATTGTACCTACCACAAAATTATGGGACATGAAATTGAGGAATGATTTTTCATCCATGATTAGATCTATAAACAGGTATATAAAGGCCTAATAGAGTTAAAGAATACTAAGGATCATGATAAAATCATGCAATTTATTCCCACTCTATCAAAATGTCACCATGCAATATGAATTATATCAATTGGTCTTAGTCATATAACCTAACACTATATGACACAATTCACCCTTAACACATGATGTTAAACTACATGGAATCTTGATAACTCTGTTTGGATTGATTCTTTATTTGGAAAGATACATAGTGAATCACAGATCCCACATCCTAGTCTAGTTGTAAAAAAATAGAAAATTATTTCCCATTCCCAATATAAGATTCAGATCAATGCATGGAATCTTTACCCAGAATTATTTATGGATTGATTATCATTCTAATGATATACGTAGTGACACATAGACCTTATGTATCAAGACTAGATACAAATATATATCCACTAGTGTTAGTCTTTCACTTTACCAATTTTCATTGAATCACCCCATGTGAAAAAAGGAACCTTTACCATTACTTATTTATCACACCGATCATAGCTCACACGGGCTTAAGAATCATAGTAAAAGTTTTCTTTACACGATCATGTCTCTTAGTGATTTAAACACCATGATATTAAGATGATTTTATCTCATTCAAAAGGTGTTTCTATGATGAGATACCTCATAACCTTTCTTCACACCAGGTGACGAAATTTCCTTATCATATGATATTAAACTACATGGTTCATGTCCCTATTATATGATGTAAAGATATGTGTTATTGTAGCTCTCACCTAAGAGGACCATTGTTCCTGGTGTTAGTCTCCAACTACACTCCTACATCAAAACTACACATGGATTGATTTCCATTACAATGGAATATGTAGTTATTCCTTGATCCTACATTCTGGTATTTCCACCACATGATAAAAATTCCCTAATACTTTCTTTTAATTACCTCTATATAGTGAAACAAACTTGTCACATTATTTGTTTCTCACAACAAGCATTGTTCATGTGGGCTTAGGAATTTTGGTAAGGTATTACTAAATGATCAATACATATAAGTTCACATTAGGTTTAGCATGGTAATGGATGAAATGCCTTAAAAGGCGCATCAAACATCTTTATCACATGACATTGAACTATATGATTGAAATTTATTACATAACATAAAAATGTGAATTTATATGGCCATATCCTGAGAGGACCAATATCCTTGGTGTTTTTTTACCACCACACCTCTACTCAAGAACTATTTTTAGATTGGTTTTTATTCTAATGGGATAAATAGTGATTCCTAAATATTAAATCCTAGTCTAACAACATTATGAATAAAAATGTACCCTCCCTAAATATGGGTCCGACTGACACAGGGAATATTTTAATAATAACTACATGTGGATTGATTCTCTCTTTGATGAGATATCGAATGATGCCTGAATCCCTCATTATAAGCCTATCTATACCATAATAAAATTACCTCCTCCTCCTATATATCACCTTGATTTATACAAGGGATTTCAACATGGGAATGGTCTTGGATGCATGACCTTAAAAGGCACACAAGACGTCCTCTCTATAAGATGATAAACTGCATGGTTCATGTTCTTACCACATGATATTAAACTGTATGGAATGGTCCTTGTTTAAAGACCTTAAAATAAAAAACATCAGTCAAAGCTATGTGAACCTAAACTATAACACCCCTATCCTTCTCTCATAATGTTAAACAGCACAACATTCGGTCCAACTGACATGACGATAAAATGCTTGAAGGGGTCACTCAAAAATCATTTTAATCAATAACCATGATTCCCAAATTACATCTTGAGTGCCAGATCTATTTGTTGTAATGATTAAATAAACCTTCCTTAGTTAGGGTTTATTCCTCATGCCCAAATTGCATGTTTAGGTAGTGATGGTACAACCATCATATTTTCCAAAACCTTTTGAATACCCCCTCATCCACTAAACCTAATTCAAAAATTTCAATGTCTAAATCAACAAATTCCTTGATTTGATTAATCCTATGGGTTTAATCATGCATGGAAATTTTGGGTAATGGGGATTTATTGATCCAAAAGGGACCCCTGTAGGAAATAATGGAAAATAACATAGTTTTACACTGAGTCTATGAAGTAACCCAAGGGGAAATTTTGGTCATAGAGGAAAGGTCCACCTGAACCCCATGAACTATCCATTTAATGAGCATGGAATTAGTTTTATTCCATTACTAATGGTCATTCTATTCTTGAAAATCTCGAGTATTCGATTCAGATATCTGAATACATGATCTACATGATCTGTTTTCTTATGTTCAAAGGGATCAAGAATGTTTCTGTGTTTTATTCCATCATACTCTGCAGATTCTATTAAAGAGCCTCTAATTGGTTTACCCTATGTGACCATAAAATACATGGAATGGTATGGTCCATGAGACCCAGTTTCTTTATGTATGAGTTAAATATATGCAATATTACTTATCATATGGTCATTTATCCATAATCTTATACAAGGATGATAATTTTCACTGCATAAAAACAAACCAAACAATAAAAGGCCTTTATAAAGTTCTCCCTACATAATATTTACATCTGTTCACCTTATCCTAGTTGTATTTTGTCAAACTATACAACCATTCATCCTCACCATATGATGTTAAACTAAGTGTTCATCATCCTCACTGTATGACATTAAACTGCATGTTCATCATCCTCACCATATGATGTTAAACTACATATTAATAATACTCTCCATAAAAAATTAAACTACATGTCCAACATTCCCATCATAGTATGTTAAATTGAATGGTAACATTATTATCATATGATATAGAATTGTGTGTTGCTGGGCCCCTCAATTTATAAGACCTCCACTCCTAATGACTATCTCCTAACATGCCACTTTTTAGAACTATGTGTGACTTGATTACCATTCACAAGATATGTAGTGAAGACCTGACCTCCTGTATCGATCCCAGTCATGAAATTATTCCTTATTAGTGAGGTTTCTTATTCTGACATTAGATCCACCTAGGTACCTCCATTAACATTGGGTTTGTTTTTCCTTGTCCAAAAATCTCATCTCCTTGTGGTCCCATATATATGACTTTAAATCTTAGTATTTCTTGGTCTTAGATGCACAAAACTAAGGTGTATCACCCCTAATAGTTTTGGATTCAAGAGATTAAAGGGAATAAACACTGGCCAAAGATATGCAACCTTAAACAAAAGCAATCATACATCCTTAAAACATGAAATTAAATGGTGTGGCCAACGTCTAGTCTATATTATGTTAATACTGTATGACATTCATCCTAGCTGCATGATGTTAAATTTTAGAGAAATTTGTATATTATTCATGACCCATTACCTACATGAGATTAAAATACTTGTAGAGATTCTTTCTTTCATTAAAATGGAATTCCCCCACATGTTCTCTATCACTCAATCTCATGAAAATAAAATGATTTTAAAAGTTGTATCTTGTTTCTCACACTGATCATGAATCATGTGAGATTGTATGACCTATAGAGTCACTTTGACTATTGCGATTGAGATGTATATTTTATTCAAAGATGGCGAATATATTCAAGGTTGCATTATTTTAAATTTCCTAATTATAGTTAGTGTATTAAGACTATAAAATAGATATTACCCATGTCTATATCGTATAAACTACATGGTCACTATCCCTACCACATGACATTAAACTATAAGGTATAATTCCGTCTAGTATGACTATAAACTGCTTAGGTTGGTCCATTTCCTTTGGAACCTTTCTTCCCTACATGAGAGCTTGATCTATGTAGATGTATTTGGTACACAAACCATCTATTGCTCATAGTATTAATACCCCACCTCCTATATATGATATGGATCTAAGAAAATATATTTTGATACATCTTCTTTCTTTTATACCCCCATGCTCGAAATAAAATTATTCTTTCCCTACATTTGAGTTAGATCAATGAAAGGCGACTTTCCATTAAAAAAACTACATATGGATTGATTATAATTCATATGAGATATGTAGTAACACTAAGGTTTCCAATCTTGGGCCTAGTCACAAACGTTTGGTCCAAAATGTGTGAACTTAAACATTATAAGAATTTGGTCAAAGCTATATAAGCCTAAATTTTATCCCTTCATGGTCCTAGTTTCAATACCTTAAACTAAAAATCAAAATAATTTGAGGTTGCAACCATTCACTATGAGAATGTTTTCAATATATGGTTGTATAACCTTTAGGGTTCTTGAACCCTTCTAGACTATTCCTACTCTACATGGAAATACTTCATATATCTGATGTATGATTCAATAAAAACTAAATTTCTTGAGTCAAATTCTCCTCTTGTAATCCCTAAACCTCAAGTCAACCAATCCTTTTGGTTATCCCTTGCATGGAAATTTTGGTTATAGTGTTTGATTGATCTGAAGGAACTCTATTATGTTATGATGGTGAATAACACGATTTACCCCTAAACTAATGGATTAACCCCTAGTGGTCATTCTAGACCTGGAGTAAAGGTCCACTTGAACCCTATGTGCTTTTCCCAGATTGATTGTGGTAATGTATTTCCAAATCCCACCAATCTCCATTGAATGAGTGTGGCATTAGTTTTCCACCCTTAATAATAGCTATTATATTCCCACTAGTCCTCATTTCCAATTTATTCAGACATTCATAGGTTATGATTTTCATAATTCATAACCCAACTATTCTAGAATATTCAAGTACCCTCAATGTTACACATTCATTTATTATTCCATGTTCAAAGAAAGATAATGACTTTATGTTATTTTCCCCTTTTCTATCTGGGTGTGACTCTCTATTCAAGATCCCAAAGCCTTAAGTTGATCTTCTCCTTTTAGCAATTCAAAAACCACATGGGTCCATGATTCATGACCTTAAGTTGAAGGCCTCGATTTTTTCTATGATAGTCTATATTGGTATTACGATCCTATATTAACATTGAGTTTTCTACTTACCCTTACCATAGAGGAGACCTCGGTCCATATTTAAATCTCTTTAACTATAAATCCTAGCTAAATTTGTCTAAATTTCAAGACCTTAAACTACCAATGAAAGGAGACATAATACTATCCATATTTAAAACCCACAAAGGGTGTTATAAATTTTCTTTTGACTCTTTCCTCGTCGATGATTCACCCTGCGCAGTCTAGGAAAAACAAGAGAATTAAAAATAAACGGAAAAGGCATTATGTTTATCAAGATGAAAACCCAAAAAGTGAAGATTGAGGAAGATATAATATTTTTCTCACCAGGCCTCCTCATTAATATATTAGACAAATTTTAGTGTGAAAAAAATAAATATATATATATAAAGCTCATAGGTACCGTCATTCGACCATAGAAAAAAAATCAAGCTATTCTTTCTATGGTCACTGGCCTAGGAAAAAAATAGAGCACATCTCTATTTCTTGGGACCCATCTAAGGGTACCTATTATAATAATGTCTTGAAACTACTTGAGACTAGGTCCATCCTACAGAACCTTAAACTTCTTAGAGTGTACCACTTCATGTGGCCTAAAATTTTAGCATGAGAACGATATTCATGGAATACCCTCATGGGTAAATGGGTCTCCACCCATGATTCCATGGGAAATCAATGATATCCACTATCCTAAGTATGAGCTAGATCTTCATAGGAGATTTCATCTATTCAAAATCTCATGCCTTTATGTTTGTGCATCATCCAAACTAGAGTCCTAAATAAGAACTACATGTGTCTTGATTCCTTTTCCCACAACATATGTAGTGATATATAGATCTCTTATCTTGGATCAAGTTGCAAATCTAAATTCATTAAAATCTCTTTTACACCTTGGAGTATGTACTTGTTCTCCAATTTAGGATACTTATACCTCAGTATGATCTTATTACCATGAGAAACCTAATGCCTTGAGAATATAATCCATCTTGGAAACTCTAGGGTTATCTGTTTTGATATCCCAAACACTTTTAGTCAAGATTCTCCACTTGGTAGTGCTAATAATCCCTTAGTCAATGTACTTTTCTTAATGAATCCTCTCATAGGGTTCATTATTAAAGTCCATTAGATGCCCAAGAATGTTGAGAATAATATAAAATTTTAATTAGAATCAAATTCATTTCATTCTTAATTAATCCAATTCTAAGGGTGGGGGATTTTGATTTCACTTCAAAAAATGTTCTCCATGCACTTTTCCATCAAAGTTTTGAGAAGGGTGTATCCCATGAAAAAATATTGTTATATTTTAATGAGTTATGAGGATTCATGCATGAGAATAATTATTTAGGCCTTATTTTATAAGGGCACATATTTTATAGCCCTTATACCTCCCTTTTTTAAATTGATTTATTATTTAAATAATACCATAGCTAAAAAAATATAGCCAATAGAGCAATCCAACCAATATCTCGACCAAGGAAGTGTGAGATATGAGCTCAAACATGATCCTATGAGCTAATAAATCAAACTCACAATGTGGAAGAGTGGGTCGCATAGTACCCACATGAGATCTGACCATGGGAAAGAAAAGGAGTAATGTTCTATGAAGCAGGGCGGTGAGGAATAGGCTAGGAGAGGACCTATTACTCACTTTTGGATGGCTTAACATATGAATTTGACTATAAAATGGTTCCATATTTCATGTAAAAAATCTATGTGGGACTCTACCTTTTTGGAAACTATTTAGCCACTCATAAATGATATTTATATTTCATGGGCCGTCGAATGTGATGAATTTGAGACGTTTGATCACAACAGAGATCATATTTCCCCCCCCCCACACTAAACCCTTTATAAATGAAGGATTTCAATGAAAATACCATATATGAGCTTCAAATGGTTTGAGAGATCATCTGAAACTTGGTGGAATGGTGGAAATCGCTTATGTATGTAATTTTGAAACTATAAGAATGGTTTTTAAAGAAGTTTAGATCAGTGGAATAATCCATAATCCAACTGTATATGATATCAAATAGTATATATGATGAACTAAAGGATATATGAAAAATGCCTAATTATGAATTTCTACAAAGCATATAATTGCTTTTAAATGTTTTGTTGGTGAATATGAGCACTACAAATAGGAGGTTGAGTTTTTGGATGTAGTTTAGTACAAAAAATACACTAAATGAACAAGATTACATTGAAATTGTATGAATCTTGAGGTTTCTTTGAAAATAGTTAAATATAGTTTTTTCAAAAATCATAAAAACAATTTGAAAACCACCTTGTGGAAGAATGTATTATTTTATAGGGATAGTGAGTTTATAGTTTCACATGATATTAGAATGAAGGTTTATATGAAAATATGATAATCTATTTGTGGAGATCACCTTTACGTGGATGAGATTTACAATGTGAAAATCTATATAACATAAGAAATACTATTAGAGAATGAAGGAAGAGATCACATGATGAAGGATTATTCTAAGTATAGAATACCTCATACTTTGAATATTGAGTATGAATAATAGGCTTTATGAAGAATTCATATGATTTGGATACCATGTGACTGATTTTTTTGTGATGGACATTGAATTTGTGGTGCACACAAACATAAAATTTTTGTAGTGAATAAATTCACATATCATAAAGTTTAATTTATGAGGAATTTATTATTAGAATAAAAATCCATGTAGAAAAGTATGAGAAAAAATTTCATTTGTGACACAAGGAATAATTTTATATCCCCCTTATACCAAATAATATGATTCATGTAGCTCTTATTTAGAAAACCGTTTTCAAGACTACTATACGAAGCTCCTATGTAAAATGACATTTAACCGCCTGTTTCTACATGACCGATAGTTCTAGAAAAGTGGTTATTTATTAGCACATATAAATATCTACACCACCTCAAAGAGTATATGAAAACATGTTTAGGAGGATTTTTTAGCAACAACATTATTTTTTAGAGGGTATTGGATATTCTTGTAGATCATTAGAAGAGGCAGGAGTGATGAAGGATTCATGGAGGCTTAGATGGGACTCCCTCTCCCCAAATCACTTAGGTAAAAATCTTGAGTTTCAAACTGTATAGATCTTTAACATGGAAATACCACTGTTTGGTAGCCTCTACACATGGAAATCCCACTACAAGGGATGGAATGCTCCAATGATATGTGACCAACCCTTCGAAAAGCTACTATGCAGACTCACTTTCGTGGATTCCACCTACATGAAGTTTCTTTGTGGCCAACCCTCCTTTGTGAAGCCCTATGTGTAATTCTTATTCATGCAAATGATTCATCACAAAAATAGAAATACAAGTGTCCTCCTATGTATAATCCCTATAAAAATATTCATTAATCAAGGCTTGAGATACTTCTCATGGTTAAATATTTAATTCACTATGAGTCGAGATACACCTCATGGTTCTAGAAATTTAGGATTCCTCCTAGGTATAATCCCTATAAAATTTTTCATTAATAATGAGTTGATATACTCATTGTTGTTAAATCATTAATTCACCATGATTGGAGTTTACCTTCATGGTTCCAGAAATTTAGGTATCCTCCTAGGTATAATCCCCTTTAAAATATTCATTAATAATGAGTTGAGATAATCACCATGGTTAAACATTTAATTCACCATGAGTTGAGGTACTCCTCATGGTTTCAAAATTTTGATCATCTATTTGGGTATAATCCCCATAAAACTATTCATTAATCATGAGTTGAGATACTCCTCATGGTTAAATCTTAAATTCACCATGAGTTGAGAAAATCCCCATGGTTCAAAAAACATGGGGTTTCTCCTAGGTGTAAGACCAAACCAAACCTTAATCTCCCTAAGTTGAGATTCTCCTCATGGTTCCAAAAATATGGGCTTCCTCCTCAGTGTAAGCCCTAACCAAACCCTAATCTCCATGAGTTGAGATTCTTTGTATGATTCTAAAAATATAGGCTTCCTCCTAGGAGTAATCCCTAGAACATAACCTTACCCGACCCATATACTAGGTTAGGTATTTTAGGGAATCCCATGCATAATCCCCACCTTTGTCTCCCCTTTCATGAGATAGGAATCTTCTCCAAGTAGACTAAGTACATGGTTCCTTCTTTCAAATCTAATGGTACAATCTCATGCAATGTGTCTGATCTTATTCTATCTCTTATTTCCCACACTGAGCAAGACTCATTTGGGCTTAGATATCTACATTGATCATCCCATTCACATGGTGAAATTAACTCCATTTTGGGCCTCCTATTCATATTTAACTCCCAATAATTCCATAAAACTATGGGGGTTTTGATTCCTACTTTAATAGGACACATAAGATGACTTTTTGAGGTTCAATCCCAACTTCAAAAGACCGAATGACTCCTTGGATGGAAATAAACTCCAGAGATCCCAACTAGCTAGATTTAAAACCAATGAATCACAAATTAATAAGGTAATTATGTAGAACCTATCATGTTTATATAGGTTTACATAAAACAAATGGTCTTGATCAGATCATTGGTATTGGGGAAACCATTCCCACACTAGGATTTGGGAAGGATTCATGAATATGTATTAAATATATATAAGATTCCCAGAGTAGGTTTTAATCCCCCTAAAAAGGGTGTGGTGAGTCCAACCCCCATCCTATAAACCAATTTATTTTATTTGATATCACAAAAAAGGTCCCATTTACCACCTTCCTTCAGAAATTAAATTTTCATTGAATCAAAATGAGTGTGGGAATGAAAGATGTTTGTGTTTCCATTATAAATAACACTTTTATTATTACCTAAGATATATCTCTATCACTACCCATGATAAAATTTATTAATCATAATGGTAAAATAATAATATATTTCCATGGTTTAATTAATTTAAAACTAAAATAATTACACTACCAATTTTATGCTTTAATATATAGAAAATCTCTCTATTGACCACTTGCACAAAAGCCTACCATTCTTTATTAACCTTTCACATTATTCCACATCATGTGTAACAACAATGGAAATAATTTCCATAACTCCTTTTGGATATCTTCCAAAAATATTTTTACTAAGATATTAAATAATTCCATTATTTTTGTAGGCAATTTTTATAACAAAGAAAATTCTCATTTAGACATATTTTTTGTGTAATTCCATGAGATTTTATAGATAAAGTGTTCTTAGTTCTAAAATATAGGAGATTAAACCATTAATTTATTGAAGAATCATTACATTTTGTTTTTTTTCAGTATAAACTATCAATACATACAAGTTGAGATACATTCTCAATACACATACAAGCTATTGAGTTTTGAAATCTATTCATGAAATATGATGAAATAAGGGGAGATTAAACTAAATTGGGAGATTGAAGTGCATATAAATGAGAATACACTATAAAGTAAAAATCATATAGTGATGTTTATAGGATCATTATGATTATTTTGATTAAGTTTTAAGTATTCCTATATTTTTGTTTTAAGAATCATTATATCAATGCTTGAAAAATCATCGAATTGTCACTAAATTACTCATAAGATAGTTTAGTTTTATGTTATCAACGATTCTTGAAGTTTTCAATTGATGATAAAGATTAAAAATATTTTTACAAGGATGAGAAAAAGTTTCTAAATTCTGTTTATCTCATAGTTTACTTTTATAATGTTTTTGTAACTATGAAATAAAGTCTTTAAAGGATACGTAAGAGTTATTTGAGAATTATAGTGACTATACTATGGTGTAAGTATAGTTTCATAAGAGACAACTGATAATATTTAATAGTAAAACAGAGTTTACACTATCTGGGTAATTTTTGAATGAAAACCATACAATAATGAAATAAATTATACACTATCTAGGTATGAGTTGAAGATATGATGTGTAAGAGTTAACCAAGATTTAATAAGTTTTCATGACATGGATTCAAAAGTTCCATAAGTGAGAGTTTTTATTTATATAGGCTATGAAAGGGTTGATATAATGATGCATAAGTGTGAATAGATAATTTCAAAGGTTTTGTGAGACTGGACACAATAGAAATATGAGATTTTATTATTTCTTATGTTTGATCTACTTTTTTTCCAGTTTTCATTATTTATATAGATGAGTATATACTAAGATATTTAAAGGTTTAATTAGAGTATTATATTATATATATTTTAGAGTAGATATAAATTTAAACAAAGTTTCTACCATGAAGATTTATGATGATAATTTGAATTTAAATATCAAGATTTAATTTGTTATATTTATTGAATATTCATATGATACTATACTAAATTAAAATGGGGGATTTTATAAAGATCTATATGATAAATTCAATCTTGATATTTGGGAGGAATTTATAGAGATAAATTTTAATATTTTATGAGAGTGGATATATTATTATTTATATAACTCAAAGTGAATTTTATTCTAGGAACTGGAGATATTATTCATTAGAATAGAATAAAACTACCACCATTAAATTCATAAAAATGAGAGAGTGACTCTTTAGAGATAATAATATGCCACTTTTAAGAAATAATTGATGAGAGACTGCTGATCAAAATAGAAGAGAAGAATAATAATAACCCTATTGAGTTTGAATAAGTGTCATAAGGTAGAATTAGGCCAAGTTCCTGAGACTATTGTTTCATGTGCATGTCCTTGCATGGATTTAAGGAAAATTTATCCTCATTATTTTTTTGATTAAGTTTTTTCAAATTAGATCTTCTAGGATGAATTCATTGTATTGCTAATATATGTTCTATGATTAATTTAAGGGATAAGGGGGTTTATTTATCAACTATTGATACATAGAATATTAATAAAGTTAGGATGGATTTTTATTATTGAATCAGAATTAGATACCCATAACTAACCAACCTCCAAATCAAAAAATTAAAAATATATTTGGAAGATTAAAAACACATGATGTTTAAAAATAATGTATCTAGAATTCAAAAGCCTCACACCCCAGAAACCCACTGTGCGCAAACTTTGAAAATAAATCACTATAAACAACCAAAACAAAACCATGAAAAATAAAAGAAACACTCAACATAGAACATTTGAACTTACGTGGTTTGTAATAAGTACTAATATATGGGAAAGATAAAATTTCAATAAAATATGAAAAATATAGTACAGTGGAAAAAATTTACCATTAGTCCAAAGAAAAATCTAATATAAGAATAATTATGAAGATAAAATTTATAGTGCAAGTGAACCAATAATAATTTTTTAGATGAGTTCCATAGTATCCAGCCAGTTTAATCAGTTTAACTACCATCTGATCTTTGTGGATAACCATCCACCTAACTATGATGACCACCAGAAACCCACTGATCACACAAAAATAAATTCCACAACTAATTAATAGTATATATGTCTAAAAGTAATCTTTTATAATCCATATTTTTGTAAGACACTGCCACTGCCAGTCCTTGATCATGGTTATGATATTATGTTCCATATCATTCAGTATTGCATTATGGAATATATTATTTTGTGAAATTTCCAAAACTTTCCATAAATGTTTTCTCACACAAGCCTTACAATATACCACTTTAGATTAATTTACAAGTCTTCACTACCATGTACTCTAAGCCATAAATCTCTATATTCAGAAATATCTTTTTTTAAGATTAAATCTTACATTTTATTGTTACTTACATGATATAATGATCACTAACTCATCCAAGCCCCATTGAAGCATGAAACCACTACAAACATTCTTGGACTATGATTTTAGTTAGAATATCCACCAGATTTGGACTGACAACCACATTTCAAAGTTATAGTATTCTGTATTCAAAAATATTCCAAATGAATTGGTATTCCATCTAAATTTACTTCATAGTGAATGAAACACTAGATTATTGACAAAATTAATTAAACTTTGGATATCAAAAAATATTATATCAATTTCATATCAATTTAAAAGAATACAACCTTCAATAAAACTAACTCCTTCCCAGCTTTTGAAAATAAATCTCACTCAACATCTATGATTGAAAATGAAACTAAAAGTTTAAGCCTCAACATCCATATTATATAAATGCTTTTAAAAGTGAAAAAACACTTGTAGTTCACTTAATTGTATCTATATATCCTCCAAAGTCATCCTATGTAAACCTTTATATTAGATAATCTATTCTAAATATTAGTTCCAGATCCACTAGGTCTTTAAAACACTGAATAATCCACTTATCAACTTCCGAGATTCCTTTATTGGATTCACCATGAATTTTTTAACTATACTAACCACTTTACTAATATCAATCTGTGTAAAAACTATGGAATACTTCATAATTTCCACAAATGATGAATAAAAAACCTTCTCAATGTACACAAACTATTTTTTCGTTTTTGGTTCCTTCTCCGTAGAGAGTTTGAAGTGTCCAACCTGGAGGTACTCATAGATTTTGACTCACTCATTTTTAATCACTCTAAAACCATCTGTATGTGATCTAATAGAGTAAATGTTCTATATTTTAAGTCACTTTGGATCCTCATCCCCAATATTAAAATTGTGTAACCAAGATCCTTTATAAAAAATATTCTATAAAGATCAATATTTAACACCTCTAACATTTCCCTTACTAGACTAGCTATGAGAATATCATCAATATAGAGAAGAACAATGACATTTCTAAATGAATAACTATATTTTTTGATATTAAATTCATTTTATCCCTTAAAATTTAGTAATTTAGAGAGATTTAGAGTGTTTTAGAGTTAATTGATTATTTCATCAGATGTTTTGAATGTTTATTTAAATAGTCAAAATTGGTAATTTAACTAATTTTATAAATTTTAGAATAAAATTAATTTCTAGATATTGTAAATCCTTTTATTTTTTTGTTTCTATACTGAAGAATAATATGGATGAATCAGTGAATAGAAAATTTCAAAAAATTTATACATTATATTTTCAAAAGTTATAGGGGAACACATAAGGATTAATTCACTGAATCCCTACACAAGTAAGGAAAATGCCTTTTTTGTTGAGGAGAAATTTTAGAGAATTATCAATGTAATGGAAAAAATACTGTGTAATGTAACAAATATTTTTTGATATGTAAGCTTTTAAAAGGAAAAAAATAATATTTTCTATACAATGCATAAGGAATTGATCTTGTTATTTAAGAAAAATTCCTTAATATGTAAATAATTTTACTTTTCTACTGAGAGGGAGTTGAGATTCACTAGGATATGTATGATTTTTATACTCAAATGTAAGATATAGTTAGTGATATGTAAGGGTTTATATTGAGTATAATTATTAATAAATAAGATATTTTTTAGCTCATATAACATTTTTAGGAACATACATACTATTTTCTCGGTTATCAGACCATATATGTATGATTTTTCTCTTTGTGAAATCTAGCTATGCCCAAGAATGGAATTTAACCCAAGGAAACATATTTTTCAAAACAATAATGATGAAATATGACTATGGAGATCATTTAATTAATTTTTGGATATAGTAAATGTAGTGGTGACCAAGTGAGGATCTTTGTATGAGAAATCTTAACCAAATTAAGAAATATTAAAGCTCACAAGACAACTATCTACCAATCAAAGGAGTAAATAATTTAAAGATGCATATTTATATGATACATATAATATCTTAGGGGATTTTAAAAATAAAATAGTATAGAATATCATAGAGCTAAGGTGGAATTAAGAAGGGCATAAAAAATATATTTTTGGAGGGGGTGAATGAGAAAAAGGGGGGATTGAAGTTGGAATTTTGGGTTTTAGGCAATTGTATTGTTTTTTAATTTTTTCTTTTAATGATTTTTATCTCTTTAATGAAGGTTTAACCCTTTTGGTGACTAAGATAGGGGGAAGGGTGACCATTTTGTAATGATTGACTCTAAAATTCATTAAATGGTTTTTTTCATATATTAATTGATTTTAGTATTCAGGGGAAAGTTATTATTATAAATGTAATTGTATCCACTTTATTATTTAAGGGAATTGTCCACTACTTATGTTGGTAGTCATTATCCTCCCACCATTTAATTTCTATTTTATACAATGGAATATTAAAGATTTAGTGGTGAGTATTTAGTGATTGATAATGTGTATGTAGAATAAAATGAATTATTTTTTAATTACTTGGGAATACCTTAACTTGAATGATGTTTTCCTTATTAGTTTAAGGATAAGTTATTATTGAGATGTCATTACAATCATTTGATATCATCCCACACACATATGGAGGAGTTTTGATAAGTTGTGATTGTTTTTTATTAAAACTCCCACATTTTCTTAACCTTAGTTAAAGGATACAAAATTATAGATTTGTTCCATGATCAATTGATAATAAGGGTCATTAATTTTTAAGTTCCGGATAACATTGAAATTGGTAATCCAAAACTTTAACAATTCAATGATCATTATTTTGTTAAATTAAACTTGTTTAAATTAATTTATATTTCTTGAAACAAAAAATTCACTAATATATTTTTGACTAGTTTTGAAATAATATTTTATACCCCTCCTTAGAGAAAAACTTTGGTCTCTACTAAAATATAGTGTAACCTTAGGTTATTAATAGAGTTCTTCACCACACAATAACATACAGGTCATAAATTTAGATCCATTGATGGGTATGTGGTGTTAAATTCATAACACTTTATCATATGAATATATCTAATAATGAATCTATATTCCATATTGATCTAGATATTTAGATAAACCTATTATATTTAATTAGATAATTGAAAAGGACTGAAAATTTACAATAAAATTTTGAAAACACTCCTCTAATTGAATAAAGTGAAACTCATAATGATTATTCTGATTCCATATCTAGAAATATGGAAGAGAATATAAATTAAACGTTAATATATTTGTGTTTACATCATTCATAAATCAAAATAATCAAATTTTCATACCTAATTTACAAGAAAATTTGGAACTTAAAACTAGTTTGATTCAACTTTTCCCAAAGTTTCATGACCTTATATTCGAAGATCCAAAAAAACACATCAATGAATTAAACTAGTCATATGTAAAATTAATGCCAATGAGAGTAGTTAAATAACAAGGAAATCAATGATAACTTCATTTTTCTCTCTAAGGAGCAACTAAATAATGTATATATAGCCAGAAATTGGGAGAAATCTGTGATTGAGATGACCTATAGAGGAATTTTCTCCTAATTTTCTTTTCAAGTTCATAGAGAACTACTCGGAGGAAATAGATATATTCCACAATACAAGCATAAAGTGAAACATTTTAGGAGTATTGAGAAATATTTGAGAAGTTAAGTGTGGACTTTCTTCATATAGAGATTGAAGAACATAACTTTATAGTTTTCTTATATCAAGACATGATTAATAGTGATAAAAATTTATTAGATGCATCATTGATAGGATATTTCACTAAAAATTAACCAGTTTAATCGAGAGGATTTATTGAGCATATAACTCAAAAGTCATAATAGTTTGGTACAAGATGTACTGGGATAGTTGGAGTAAATATGGTATGATCTACTGAATCACATCCACTTGAATCTAAGCTAGAATAACTAACCGATTTGGTTAAATTCATTTCCCTTGAAAAATCAAATGATGTCTCACACTAATAAATACACATGGTATTTTATCCTCTCAAAATAACTATACTAACCAATGTGATCAATTATAAAAAATTGAAAGCTATGCGACTGCAATCAATAGAGTCAATTTAAAAAATCCAAATAAAGATAGAGATATAATTCTCTAACACTATATGGGTTTGGGAACTAACAAAATAAATAAATACCACCATTTAAATAATAATATTATCAACTTCCACCATTATAAAAGTCCTTCAAGTAATTATTTAATAAACAAACTTTCAAATCACCATCCTTTTAGAAAATTAAATCCTATAAACAACCTTCAACTAATTAATAACCACATGTGTAAAACCAACTAGATTTAAGAATATAGAACTTGAGTAATGGGATAAAAAAAATTAAAAATTCCCTTTGGGAGAATTTCATAAATAATGACAAAAATATAGGTAAATTTCTTACCCAACCCATTCCAAATATAAATGGAAATGTAAGTTTGGTAACAACTATAAGTGGTAATAAGATTCACCCTGATCCAAGAATGATTTTAAAAATACTAGGGAAAACAATGGGGAAGAAGAAGTTAAACTTGGGAAGAATACAAGTAAACTAAAAACACCATAAAAAATTGTATAGGGAAAACTAAAACTTTAGAGTTCCATTTCCCTGAGGAATAGTAAAATCGAATAATATTTATTAAGAATAAATCTAAAATGAAATTTTGGATTCCTTTAAAAAGGTTGAAATAAATATACATCCTCTTGAAGCCCTAAAAAAATCACGAAATATGATAATTTACTCAAGGGATTATACACCAAATATAAGAGACTTAAAGGGAATGAGAGAGTGAATTTAAGGAGAAATGTTTCACCATTGATTTCACCAGAACTTCTAAAAAAATGTCAATATTCAAGGATATTTTAATTCCTTTTATAATTGGATCTATGCCTTTAGGAGATGCATTATATTACCTAGTATCTTTTATTAATGTAATACCTCATCCTATCTTTTTTATTTATTTATATATTTGAGATCTCTAACCAAAAAGAGAGTTTCTCTAACTATCCAACAATGGTTTTTGGATAAAACATATCCCAATTTAATATCTTTGATTCTATAAAATATCCATAGAAAAAATATTCACTTTTTACACCATTAAATTCTAATGAATATAATCAATGTAAATAAATTGGTTTGTGAGAAGAAATTTTTTATTTTGGTAAAAAAATTTGATTTGAAAATTCTATTAAAAATAATCAGGTGAAACTTTAAAATTTTGAGAAACCATATAAATTTGAGGTAATTTAGGATTTATTTGAAGGGTTTTATTAGTTATTCTTATAGTAGGAAGTTGACATTGAATTTATTTTATAATAATCCAAGGTTTTTGAAGTAAGTAAAACCAATATGACTTCATCTTTAATCTACCCATAAATATAGAATTACAACCATTACCACAAGGTTTAAAGCATATATTTTTAATAGAAGAAGGTAAGATTCTAGTAAATATTTATTGAATCTTTTCTTCTAATAAATAATAAAATCTGATAAGTATTTTGAGGGAAAATATTTTAACTATATGTTATAATTTAGTAGATAATACCAGTATCTGTTCTAAAACATGCATGCATAGAATTATGCTAGAAAGTGAGGAAATTACAGTTAGACTTCCATAAAGTAAACTCATCCCACTTATGATAGATGTAGTTAGAAATGTGAGTGAAAAATTATTAGAATAAGATATTATCTACCCCATTTTATATTATGAGTTGAATAGTCTAATTCAGAAAGACAATTGTAAATAATGAGAAAAATGATACAATTCTAATAAGAATGTAAAATAGTTAGAGAGTATTTATTGATGAAGAAATATTGAATTAGGTCTCAAGGAAATATCATTTCTCAATACTATTTATTTCTAAAATTATTTAAATCTTGTTAGGTAAAACCCATCATTTCTTTTTAGATATATTTTTAGGATACTTCTAGGTGCCCATTACACCCATGAACCAAGAAAAGACAAACTTAACCTATCATTATAGAGAATTTTCTTACATGATAATTCCATTTGGATTGTTCAATGTACTTCATACATTTTAAAGATTCATGGTAGGAATTTTCTATGATTTAATTGCGGGATATCTTGAATTTTTTCTTAATGATTTATCTATGACGGTAAATTCCTTTGACCATTACTTTGAAAATCTAGATAATGTATTTAAAAATTATATTGTAAAGAATATTTTATTTGATTTTGAAAAGTTTCATTTGATGGTTTATAATGGTATTTTTCTTGGACATATAATTTCAAAAAATGGGACTGAGGTTGAAATGTCCAAAATTAATGTTATGAATGCATTGCCTTACCCAACTTGTGTGAAATGTGTTAGATCTTTTTTAGGTAATTCATGTTTTATAGAAGATTAATGAAGGAGTTTATTAAAAATCCTTTTAGATTTTATATATTAAATTTTAATAATTTTTAATTTTATATTTGATGATCACTATAAGTAATAATTTTATGAGATGAAGTGAAAAATGACCACACCACCAGTCATACAATCATATAATCGGGATTATCCATTATTGGTATTTTATGATGCCTCAAACCATGTAGTTAGATATTTTTTTTCAAATAAAATTGATGGGACAAAAAATGTTATTTACCATGGTTCATGAACAATTTATACAACTCAGAATGACTGTAAAACCACAAAAGATAATTTATTAGAAGTTATTTTTATTATATATAAATTCATATGATATCTACAAAATGATTATTTTTTTAATCATTTATCCTTTTGGCACCTAATTAAGATGGGAGAATAAAATCCAAGACTATTAAGATGTATTTTATTACTAAAAGAGTATAATATAGAGAAAAAAGACAAGAGAGGAGCTAAAAATCACATGGAAGACCACATGAGCATGCTACCTAACACTGTTAAGGTAGAAATCCTAGATAAAGAGAAACTTAATGACTTTATTCAACGAGAAAAACTTTCTTTGATTGATGGAGAGGTACCATGATATTCTGATATGGTAAATGTTTTGGTAACTTCTCAAGATCCATCCCATTTGAACCTATTTTTTTATAATCAAAGGTAAATTAAAAATTTATGGTCGGGACAATCCATAACTATTTAAAACTTATATTGATCAAATTATTAAGAGTTATTTACTAGGAAGTGAAGTAAACTCTTTTCTCATTTTTTTCAAACCTTTTGTTATGGAGACCAATTTGGACTTAAAATAATTTATAATTAAGTCTTATAACACATAGTATACTAGAATATATTTTTTATAGATGCCTATGATTTTTTAACAAATTTTATCAATAATAATTCACTAAAAACATATCTAAGATTCTAAAAATGCCTTTTAGACCAATAATTTTTTTTGAAATATTTGTTTTATGGGAGAATATATTTAATAGGATACTTTTAAATGTAATTTGTATGTTCTTATATCTTTTTAGATGTGGGATATATTTCAAAATGGGTGGAAGAAAAATTCACAAATACTAATGATTACACTACTATTTGTGCTTTTATTAGGAATAATATCTTTTATATATTTTGAAAACCAAGATAAATTATCAATACTCAAGGAATGTGATTTTTGAATTGTTACATGTAAAGATTAATGTGAAATTATGTAGTTAACCATTAAACATCAACCCCTTATAATCCATAAACAAATAGACAAGATGGATTTCTAAATAGTGGGATTAAAGGAATCATGGAAAACACTGTCAATCCAAAATGAAAAAAATAAATCCAAATGTTAAAATACATCTTGTGGGATAACAAATAATCTTACTAAATTATAATTTTAAAAAGGTTTATACTGGTTTATTTTTAGGAAAATATGTCATCTTTCTGTAGATTCAAAACACAAGGCCTACTCAATAGTTAATACGGTAAATATAGATTTTAAAAAATATGTAAAGGAATATAAATTTTTGATCTAGATGCTAGAATAATTTAAGATAAAATCTTTTTAGAACTCTATAATTTTCAAAGAAAGAAAAATATAGGAACAAATCAATATTATTAAATAAAAATATCTCCATCTAGGAGAACAAGTTATTTTTTTACAACCCAAGATTGAAATTAATTCCATGTGATATTAATTATATATAAAAAGGACCACTTAATATCACTAATGTCAATAATTTACTTCTTATATGGATAATTAAAGAAGGATAGAATAACCTATTAATTGTTAATATACATTTTTTAATTAAATATTTTTGACATTTTCTAGACACACAAGTGGTGAAGGGAATAATACCACAACCCTTCTACCCATAAAACGCCTAAGTTATACCTTTCCATAATCGTTTTTGGATATTTTCCTTTAATAAAATATACCTAAACTATTATTTATATTAGAATGAAAAATTTATATTGAATCATTCAAGTTTGGGGTAGGGGAAACCTTTTTATATTTTATGATTTTTTATATTTTTAGGTTTTTAAGAATTTTTTAATTTTTTAATTTTTTTAGTTTTTTAGTTTTTTTGAAACCCATTGAGCTTAATTTAAATCAAATTTTAAGTTTAGATCCTATTTAAATTATGGGAAATTTATTTTACCCATGAAATTTATTGAAACCATAGGATTTATACACCCTAATAGGGTGGGGGGGGGGGGGTGAATTAGGGTGATAGATTCTAATTTTCATTCAATTTGTCTTAGTTTTATGTTAGAAATAACATCTAAAACCTAATATACTTAATGTAAAAACATTTTCAAAAATTTTAAAATAATATCAAGTACATAAATATTTTTCTTAGTTCACTATAGAGAGATAATCCTAGGTGCATACAGTAGTATCATGTTGATGCACTAGGGGATACAACTAATCACTATATGTGCTATAAAATTTTATAAAGGATACATTTTAAAAATTAAGGAAACTATTACTTTTTGTTTCTTTTTACACTAATTTGAGACAATGAATACAATAATATGTGATATGATGATTTCTTATAATGATTCTTTATAATACAAAAACACCAGTTCAATAAGGGATTCATCATTTTACTTCAATTCCTTATTTAAATCCTTTTATTCAATGAAAATACTATCATAGTATTCTACATTAAATATATCTTCCTTTGAATCTAGATATTTGGATATAAAAATCTTCAATCATTTTTTCTTCTTCATCGTTTTATATAAATATTTATAGAACCGTGTGAATACTATTTTCAAAATATCTACCTCCATGATTTTCTCTATATTATCTTCTTAATTGAAACGCATGAATCCATCCCCCATGATTTAGGTCTCCTTCAGTTATCAATAACTCTATCTAATTCCCACATGTTTCTATATTGTGATATTCTTTAATTATCACAACGTGATCTTGATTTAATCATGAAATAAACTTCTCCATCATGTCATTATATTCTTCCACCACATGGACACCTCCAAATAGGAAAATCCACCCAAAATCTGACTAAGAAACTTCCTGATGTGGATATCTTTCCCATTACATGACTACATTCATGGATTACTGAATTATAAATTGTATTTTTTGATTGATATTATGTATCATATCATGTTAATGGGTAATTCATCCTCAAATGAAAAAGGAAAAAGTAAAATTTCATTGATTAGTGCGTCATGGTTAAATTTACATATTATCCATTTTTTAGAAAAGACCATTATGTGTTGTCCCAATGAAACTGAAATATAATAGTTAGTTCACAACATTTCAATTTTTCTACTTAGTATAATCGAGTACTTTTACGTATCATTTTAGGTTAATTTTTCACATCAATATGTGTGTTTGATAATTTTCTAAATTTTTGTTACATTACTCAAAAGGAATAATAAGTATAGAGAATGTTATATTCATATATAAAAGTGAGTTCAACACTTTTCCATATTTCCTCATTTGGATTAATTTTATGTTTCGGAGACATTGCTATATTTCATAATGTCTGCTATAAGTGACCATTACACATTGAATGAAGTTACTTTTACACACAGGACTTTGTCACTTTTATATAATTTTCTTAAAAACATAAAGAACATTACAAGGCTGGATATTACCATTAAATATATTGGGTAATGTTTTTTACATTGTAATTTACTTATAAACCCCATGTATTAGAAAAATATTTCATCTTTTAAAAAAGCACATGCTATAAATCTTTTGATTTACTTCCAGAATAACTATTTAAATAAATTCACTTAAAAAAATTACTTCAATAACTTATAGGATTAAATTATAGGATTTTAAGAATAAATTTTAAAAATATATACTTTTATATAATCACTTGAACACCTTCCAGATTTAATTTATAGAGATCTGTTTTGTAATAAATTTTGGATAAACTCCACTTCCAATAAAACTTATAAATTCTCTATTATAATAATATATTTTAGAAATATTTTCCAAAATAACTTTTGAACATATATTATAGAATACGTTTGGGAAAAATCCACTGGTAGTATGGATTTTTTATTCTATTATATAATTGACAAAAAAATCCAATATAAGAACCTTTGGTTCCAACATTACCCCTTTATATTTTTTATCAATTAAACTATGAATAAATATATATAATATAACAATATCTCTATGCTTCCCCAATAGCATGAACCTTAATCTATAGTCATCCATCCCATTTCGAACTAAAATTCAAATGGCTTCACCTATTCTAATTCTGTTCACGTCTGAATATCCATAAAACAAACAATGTGCCAACAAATTTCAAAGATCTATTAACAGATTATATAAGCTTACATGAGTCAAATATAACTCTATAAAAACTAGGAAAATGATATATTCTACAGTTTTTTTATATTTTCTGATCAAACCTTCATTCTGTTTCTAATTCCCTATGGATCATGTCTGCCTTATATTCTTACATCCCAAAAATATGAGCACCTACAAAACACATGGAATCTAGATAAATCTTGATATTCAATGGGTAGAATAGAGTTTACAAACCCCCTTACATTAAGGTAGGTGGTTTAATATCAAGGTTAAACATATTGTTCTAAAATCAGCGTGTTTCCAAATATTTTATGAAGATATCTTTCACCGGTCGAATGCTGCCCACTTATTCTAGCATGATAATGAATTAATCTACCTTTTCCTTAATTAAATGACACTATATCAAAATATTCATTTTTTTCAGGAATTATATACCATATTATTTACCAAATTAGTCACACTTTAATTATCACAATGTGCTACCATGAAAATTTTTACATTTTATGTATGATCCTCTAGTAGATGTTTCATCCATTCCAATTACTTATTTTATTTTTCTTTTGAAATGCACACCACTTAAATTATATTGATAGAAATAATCTATTTTTTTATTACTAATACACCCAATGCATTTACTTACAATGAAAAATTATTGTGTAATTTTTTATTTTCTATCCATACCAATTTTAACCAAATCTACATCTATGCATACATATAAATATTTTTCATTCCTTACGCAATATACTAAAATATAACTGAGTGTTCCATGAATGTACCTCATGATCTGCTTGACAACCAACATGTGTTATTTCTTAGGATAAATTCTAAATAAAACAACCATTCATTTAGTAATGAAAATATAAATAATTTTTAATGTAAGATAAAATAAGATTCCAATCATATTTATTTATAGTGTTGGATCAAATTATCATCCTTACTCATGTTTTCCAAGTTTGGTTCTAGCTATAATTATTTTTAAAATTGGGTTTCTATCATGAATCCAAAACTTATTTAGTAGATCTTTCACATATTTTTCCTTGGAAACAAAAAAGTATCACTGTTTTTGACTAACATAAAACTCAATAAAATATATGAGTTATATGATCATCAATATTTAAAAATATGTTCTCATAAACCACATAAATTACTCCACTGAAATCAACTTGATTCATCTTATTATGATATTTTCAATGTATATTAGAACTATAAAATTATCTAATTGGGTGTTTTTATATAAATACTATGATTAACTCCAATAATTTATAATTCAATCTTCTTCAAAAAAGTGCCCAATTGAGCCTAAATAGCCTAAAGTTATAATTTCATGTAGTACACCTACACACCTTTGATTCATAATAACTCATTATAAATACCACTGGTTGTTTAATGTAGACTTATTCTTTGAGAATTAAATTCAAGAATGTTGTGTTGACAACCATTTTCGAGGTTCTGAATTTTCTTTTAATAAACACAACTAAAAATATTCTTATCAACTCAAGTATCTCCACTAGTGAAAATGCTTCTTCCACATCAATTCCTATTACTTTTTCATAGTCTTTACACACCAAAATTTGTTTTTTATAGATCAAAATTCCATGATCATCATATTTATTTTTAACACCCACTTTATTACTATGATATTGTGATCTATTAGAATCTTAAAAAGCTTCCAAGTCTAGATTTTCTCTATTTGTTCTAACTCTTTTTTAATGGACTTGATCAATGACTCATCTTTCAATACTTCTAATGAGTAATTTTCCCCTTGAGATAATATAGAAGTGCGCTATATATTTCCTAGAATATGAGTTTGTATTGGAGTGGATTTATCACTGATAATATTTGATTCATTGATCCCAGTTTTTCATTTTATCCATAGAGTCAATGGTTAACCCCCTTTAATAGCTTCTTCATCTACCAATTTAGTTTCTAAATATTCTTTGAATATTGGACCATTTAGGATACTATAATTCGTATATATTTCTCCTCCTTTATCAAACTACTCACTCAAATATGGAATTGCATATCTATTCCAAGTTAATTATTGAACGAAGTTTACCTCACTATTTTCCATGATCTTATTCATCCTCTTGTTGAGATAGTTATGGTCATTTCTCTTGAAAGAGTAGGTAAAAAATATCTCTTCATCTAATTCATCTCTACATTTACCTTGATTACCATTATTGTTCCAAATATAACACTTGATACTGAACACTCTAAGAAAGGGACTATATAACCTTAACCAGAGAACATATCATTGCAAGATCCACATGAAATGTCCTCAGAGAAAAATACCATGGTTAAACTGAGTATAATTACACCAAGAAGTTATATGGTAAATACCTATATAAGTTATTATTAGAACTTTAAATTACCAAACCCATATCATTAGTAAATACAAATCACACACAAGCACACATTTGGAATGTGAATCCTATGTGCAGACCACGATGCTTGAAATTGAGCCACTTTACAATATACCATGATCCAAAACTATAATTAAAAACCACTAATGAAACATCATATTTAAATAAAAATCTCAAAAATTACATCTAAAAACAAAAAAATATTTTTATCATAGAAAACATGACATCACACTGAAAAATGTGTTTATGAAACACAAATTTTAGTTCCATCTCAAGATATTAAATGTCTTTACTCCCTATATACCATATCCAAAATAGAAGGACAAAAGAAAATATACTCTAATACCACTTGTGATACCCTAACTAAGATTATCAGTCTGATCTAGAGATCCACATGGCCTCAAACGAGCCTCCTTGTATGTTTGAGACTCCTGACTAGTGGTGAGGGTCAAAAACATATGTTGGGGAATCTATTACCCTAAATCAATGAAAATAAAATAATATAAATAACCAATAATCATCAACCATAATAATCAGAGTATGTATAATCAATAAAAAACATTCTGTAACAAATGTAATGTGATGAAGTAATACAATCATGCTATAGAACTGATGACCCATAAGGCTATCACATATAAAAATAAACAAAATAAAAAAATATAGAAAGGATTTATTTCCATCCCCAACGCTCACCACACAAATATCACTAATACCCATTAAGATAGTCTATCATGAGCCATTAAAGAACCTATAATGATATATACAAAACATACATAAGGTCTATATGTGCACCAGAGTGACTGTGAAGGGTATGAGAAATATACCTCAATAGGCTCTCACCAAGTAAACATAATATATTCCATTATATAATTTCATTAAAAATGAATCTAAATGTAGAAAATAAACATTCATTTTGGGTTGTCATGTGATAATCAGACCACCATGACACTAAGCCATACCCCTTTCAACCTATATTGAAGATCCACCTCACACCAGCACCACACACACACATGTAAGGTCATTGTGGTCTAACTAGGACACCATGACACCTGAACATAACTAATTTAGTCATTAATAGAATCCATTCACCTCAGGCCATATAAACCAACCTATATACAAAGAATTGTGTTTGGGAGACCATATAAGGTAACTTATAAAATTCCTCTTTGGGAATTCCACACTGAATATATCCATCCCATTCTCACTTAGGGAATGATACACTAAAAGTACCCAACCCATTCCCCTTAGGGAAGGTTTCAACATTTAGATCCCAACCCATTACCTCCATAGTGTATAGAACACTGAAAGTAATTAACCCATTCCTCATAGGTAGGGGTAAAGGAAATAGATCTTAAACTAATTACCTATATGAAAGGGACATTGAAAGTACCCAACCCTCATCCTCTTATTGGAGTGGGTGCACTGAATAGATCAAAACCCTCTTCCTCTTATAGAAATAAGCTCACTAAAAGTAACGAACCCATTAATACTTAGGTAATGGTGCATTGTATGACATAGTCCATTACCTCTTTCATAGGTAAAGCTTTACAACCATATCTGAAATCCACATAACTGGGAATATGCATGAAACAAAATACAAGGAATATAACCCGTCCCACTACCTCATATCCTCATCACTAATGCACCAGCCAATCAAGGCCCAACTCCTCCCCCAAACAAACACCTCATTATCCATCAATCCACTCCAGATGATATCCCGAAGACTACCTCATCCAATGACCATTAGTGCTAATCTATATCCAACACCCCATGGTCTTCCCAAAGATCAAAGGATTTACCCAAACTTGACCTAAAATGCTTGTTCCATATATAACCAAATATTTCCCTATGCTGAACCACTCTAAACCACTTAGAAACCTCATTCCAAGTCCTCAATAATTCTCCTAACCAACAAAAGGTTACAATATCACATATCTCAAGAGATATCTCAAGACTATCATCCGGAGGAAGCCTCACCATCGCACCTTTTCTAGTCCTAGAGGAATTATATTTCTCTTAGTACACACCCAAATCAAATTCCACCATCAATAAGGTGTCCCTCATCATATGTGAGATATATGACCATCTCACCCATCACTACTAGGTATAATCTTCTCATACCCACTAGAATAGACCTAGTGAATCCAATATAAGATAACTATATCACATCTCAAATCCAAAGACCCACTGTAGGTCCTTTTTCAACTCAACTAGCACCTTCACCCATAGGAAACATGTTCTACAGGAAATCCCAATTTACCCCAAGTGATAAAGGGAACCTATTCTCACGTGGGGTGGCTAAAGGATAACCTATGCAATTCTATAGGGATCTATCTATCTCTATACCTTACCTAATACCATGAAAAAATTAAAACATACACACAAATTCATAAAAAATATTATGATTTTTTATTAAAGGAATTACCTACCTCAAACATAGAGTTACCATCCTCATGATACTCCAAACCTCCTCTGCCTAGATTCCCTATTCACAGTACAAACTCATATCCACTCCCGATCTTCTATATCATGACACATCACTAAAATAATTAATAAAAACAATTTATAATTAATTATTCAAATTAAACTATTGAGGTATAATCACTAAAAAACTCATCAGGCATCATTGAATCGCCATAATCACACTATACCTCACATGTTTCTCTTTTCAAGATCCACTCTTGTGACCCCATTCACAAACCCCATTGAATTAGGATGATCACAACGTGATCTGGTGTAATATTCAATCAATACCTTTACCAAATCATCCAAAATTAGGGGGCTAAAAATGGGAATAAAAAATGGAGGAATAATAGTAAGAAAAAAATTTAAACCACTAAAAAAACCTAATTTACTATTACTCTCAAAGAGGAATAAAATGAGAGGAAGAGAGGGAGATACATAGATGAATATACCTCTATTGATTCTTCCCTGACCCTAAAATTAAAAGGGATGAAAATATTTAATGAACAATCTTCCCATGTTAAATAAAACCCGGTTTTAGGTAGGTCCTTAAATGACCATGATGGTCGTTTCATGTAACTACATGGCCTTTCTAGTTCATATTATGGACCATATGGTTCTTTGAATGACCAACCTAGGTAGACTGGTTTTCCCTCAACCAAAAACTGTCACAAAATGACCCATATGGGTCATTAAGCGACACACATAACATAGGAAGGCCCAAACACCCAAGGTTCTACCACCCTCTCTCGTGAAGGGATACCTTTGTGATCCACTCTATGACACCCCCATGACTGACCATCATGGAACAGCCTAAAGGGTTGTGGCATGACTGGACACCTATAAAAAATAGAGCAAAGGGGAGGGGTTATCTTGAACCTTATCTGACATTTACTCAATAACTTGAAACATCTTCTAGGCTTTTATCCATGTAAAAAATAGTTATTAGAGACATTATAACCCTAATATTCTCAATATGAGTCCTAATTCATGAATAATTCCCTAATCCATACTAAAAAATCAAATTTATTCTAAATTTCTCAACCCATAATGACATGAGCCATTATAGTTTCAACAAAACTCAACTTAGATGAATGTTGACATGAGGATTTTTTTTATATTAAATTTTTTGGAATTTCAAGAAAAAAAACTTATTTTTTAATCCCATTCCATGAAATACTATCCAATATTAAAATTACTTACCCAAGAGTTATTTATTTATTTTTTTAAAAAATTATTTACAATGAACTAAATTCTTGATAAAACTAAGCCAAACTTGAATAAACTAATTTTTCTATGAGTTATAGTCAAAATCTAGGTGTATTGAGAAACTTGTGTTGAAAATTATCAATACATTATTTTGACTAAAAAAAATTGTAGAACAAACCCATTTTGAAACCTAGCCCTTAGTAACAATAAAAAACCTTTTTCAACTACCACATTACAAGCCTAAAATCCCCAAATATCTAGATCTAGAAGTAAATGCATGATCATAGTTTAAATCAAGTGTGAGGGGAGGTTGTTTTATGAGTATATCTAGGGAGAATTATCAAGTATCAGAAATATAAAAGGTTAATTATCCTTCAAAATTTGGAAAGGAAGTTCACACAATTGTTTGAATTTCAAAGATTACTCTCTATCTTCAATATACAAAATTTGTAAAGAATTTAAAAAATAAGACGAAACAAGATACTAAAGTAATTAGAGAGAAAACAATATTTACTAATTTTTATGTGATATATGTGTGAAATTTCCATAAGAATCAAAATGATTTGAGTGGTAAGCCATTAAAAATGGCAGGGATTGAGGATACCATTCTTGAGTGTAAACTATTAATCATACATTTTGAATCAATTAGTGATGAACCCATTCATTATACCTTGTAACATTTGAAATTATCACCTATAAACCCTTAGTCAGAAAATTAACATGAAAATATCACATGATATACACAAGAACACGACTCATTGATTGAATATTTAGAAACTCAGAAAGCCTATGGTAACCCCAAAATGATTTTAAATGAGAAATACTATTCTTGGAATTCATACATTGTTTCATGATAGAAATAATTCCAGGAGGGTAGGTATAATTGGACTTGGGATGATGAAAATAGTTGAAATTAATTGAATATAAATCATGGGGAAAATAGAATAAAAAAACAAAATTGAGGCATGATGAGCTTTTGTGACATGTTTTTTAAAAATTGAACTCACATTTTGTAATTCCCTGACCCCATAATCTTGGAGTAGGAGCATTTTTTTATTACATTAACATGATTACAAGGAATTAAATCCTGAAGAACTAATCAATTTATCATTTTTAGAAATCCATATTACATACATTAAACTTACATTACAATTTAAACTATCAAATACAATATAATCAATCCTTTAAGTGCATAAATAATCTCCTAGCTTAACCCCTCATATTAGTCATAATACAAATCTTAGAATCCCATGAAAAATAAAAAATAATAAATGGGTGAGATCAGTTTCTCAGTAAGGGTAATTATACAATGAAAACTATCATAAATAATAATAAACATTAAGGTAAAGTGAATTGCTAAAACACAATCCATTTAAACATAGTCTTGAGAATAATATGGAAAGAATAAATAAAACCATATAAAATAATCAAATGAGATAGAAAAAATAACCATGGATATTATACTTGTTTAATAATCACATGGTATATAAATAACTAATTTCGTAATGAGAGAATACATAATTTCAGACATCATAAACTTACCATTAAGGATTCAAGCAAGACACCATACATAAACAGGCATTGCCTTAGCCAATACCCAAACTAGTTTATCTCATGATAAATACTGATGCATTAAGGGGATATAGAGGGCCACACCCCTTACTTATTAAGTCCAATGTATTCCTCATATAAACATATAAATAACATAAACATTTATATTGAAAAACTAGTATACAAAATGTGAATACTTTAACCGTAAACCATGATTGGTATCAAAACAGCATATCCACAGTCAATCTGATCATAAAACCATCAATAAAATAAGGTATATGGTATCATAAAATATCAAACTTAATAAATCATAAGATCCAACAATAGATGTTGACATATATGAAAATAATCTAATGAAATTATTAAAATTTTCTTAAGATAAATACTTCTTTTTTAATTTGAAATCAATTATATAAAATCCTTGAATTTATAAAATAAATAATTTTATTATAAAATAACTTTTTAAACATTTAAGGTAAGATTAAAAAAATCAAGAAATAATTATAGTGGTAAAATCCACCCATGCTCTATAAGTTAAAAAAACACTCATTTCATATTTTTTTTTCAAAAAAATCATAAAGTACCTCATTTGGAAAATGAAAAAAGATTCCTTTCAAAACATTTTATAAAAAATTAAAACCTGGATAAAAAGACTTAAAAAATTGGTAGGATAATATTAAAAATAATTTTTAATATATTTGTAATAAACATGGACATGGATGATAAATATTCTCAGTACATAATTATGTATAAACAATCCCGAATAATAATGAGATTGTGAAATTAACCCTTACGTAATACTTTAATTTAGTTGAATGTACTTTATCCTCCTGTATAATGGTTAAAGCATTTTATTAATTTATAGAAGAACCATATCAATATTTATTATATCATATATGATATTATTATATCATTTTGTTAATAATATTCCATTATTACGCTTGGTTTGTGTGTTAACTACTTCATTTTCCTATGCATGTTTTTGTCATGTAATTATTGTTTATTATGAATAGAATATATATATTTTATATAAATAATTTTATTATGTTCCTAGATATTATATTTACTAATTATATAAATTATTATAGTCATTATTAAATGGTTAACATGAAAAATGAATCACATTGCATTGTAGAGATGGTAAGTCGTACTTACGCACGAGTGACAATATCATTACCTTAATGGTGAAAGGGTAAAGAATTATTTGTTATATTAATTATAATAAATAAATATAATGACATATTTATTATTTATATCCATTACATCTATCATTATAACCATCCAAAAAAAGTAGTGATGAAAAATATATTACACCACGACATGGAGTCGGAAGGCCGTACATACACAAGCGTAGTGATTTCATTTTTTGTAGGAAGGATAAAAAGAGGAATATGGTTGTAAAAAAAATTATAATAACAACTAAAAATATATATTATACTATATTTATTACTTTATAATAGAAAAAAACATAAATTTGAATTATAAGAAGAAATGAACTTGGATGAGTTAGTAAAAACGATTACCTCTTCTTTGGTAGACTCCCTTTAGATCTGTTATGAAAGGGTCTAGGGTTGGTCTTTTTGTAAGAAAATGATATCTATAACTTGTATAATGATATTTTTAGGATAAATGAGAATTAATTATTTGATCTATAAGGATTAATGTGGTGTGAGGAAGTATAGTAGGAGGTGTCCTTTTATAATTGAGGTGGGGGGAACCTTTGCAAACTCTAAAAAAATTAAATTCATATAAATTAGTTTTATATTCCAAATGGATAAAAAGTGATTAATTTAGAATATAATATTATGATTAATCTAAATCCTCTCATCCAATAAGTTCTATAAAATTTTAGGTCACATTATTACCCATATCATTTGGCTTTAACCCTCAGTTAAAACCTTTAACTCTTACCATGACAACTTGGGTTTTTACTCTTTAAGGGTTAATATAGTTCCTATAAAATTTCAGATGAACCCTAAATGAGTCATGGAAGATATTTTAAACTATATTTAAATAATTTCGATGAATTTTATATTTTAATGAATTTTATCTCATTTAATAAAATATAATTTATTTTAAAATATCATTAATGTTAATTTTGACAATATTCTATTCTTGACATTTTAAAAAATAAAAATACACAAGATAACTTGGAAAAAAACTTTAATACCTCCATAATATGTCTAATTATCATATAAAATTATTTTATGAAATTAATTATATGAAATTTTATTCATTTTAATATTTTTAATAACACTTATTTGATATGTCCATTAATTAAACAATTACTCCATCATCATTGTGCAAGACTTTAATATAATTATTTCTTCCATAATAATTAAAATTAAATTATAACGAAGAATTTTAACATTTTATGTTTAAAAATATTATTTTTGTTCGAATATATCTTCGGAATAACCACAAATAAAAATGTAATACTTATTAAAAACAAGAGTGTGATATATTTAACTTTCTTTATAATAAAATACTATAAAAGCCTTAAAATCGGAGAACATTAGTGGAAAGTGAAAACATGGACATGGAAGATAAAAATAGCTATCATGTTCTGATGGAGAGTGATAAAAAACATGGTCATTAGAAAGTTTACCATCATAAAACCATAAATTTATGACCGGTTAAAACTACCTTGATTTCTCAAAAAGAAAAGTAAATGGAAAGTGTTTTTTTTCAAAAATCCATTTCCTATAGTTAAGGGATTATTTTACTATTCTTGATAAATCACTCAAGAAAAATTATTATTTTTCCTTACATGTCATAAACATAATATAATCCATTTTTTATAATTTAATCTACCCAGAAATGAATGTTCAAGATGATTTTTTTCACACCTGAAGCAATTTTATGATTCATAAGATCTAAAAGTCATTCCTTCAGCCTTTAAATGTTATAAAAAAATGGTTATCATAGGTTATCCAATATTATAAATCATAATTTAACTATAATCAATAATATCTAATGTTCAACTCAATTCATTCAAAACTTAAGACTCATCCAAAACACATCTGTACAAATTTACAGTCCAAAAATTTATAAGGAAAGTCAATAAATTTCTAAAAATCAATATAACATCAGATTTTACATAGACAACATAATGAAAATATTTTTTTCACATACAAAATATATTAATACATTGATCACTTTAAAAAATTAATGAAAACATGCATGCTTAAAAATTTGTAAAGAAGAAGTACTGCAATATAATCCTTATATATATATCATGATTCTTATAACTAGAATATAATAACATAATTCTTGAATCCAAAAACACTTATACATTAATTATTCCACTTGGACTATAGTAACATCCTAAGATTGACCTGGACCCCTTTGTTTTTTCTGAGATATATTTCCTTGACGCTTGGGATATTTTTTTTATATAGTGCCCCATATCCTTATAGTTGAAAAATTTCACATTGAAAACTTATTTATTTACCTTAGAATCACCAGCCTGGTGACCTTTCTCTTCACCCTTGTAACAAAATACCACACCCTTCTGGAAAGTACCAGGGTGTTTCTTCCCACAATTATCACATGTGGGAAAAATAATTCTTTCCCTTTTCCCATTTATTTGTATCTTTCTCTACCGTTCTATTATTCCATTAATTTACCTTAAATTACTAGGGCTTAAATATGTTTTTCTCTATCTTTAAAACACATGAGACTATATATTCATATAATGAGAATGTTTGGGAGACCAATTCATTTGATAGGAATAGATTTAACCCATCAAATAAATGACCAATCTTAATCCTTGGGTTATGTATATAGTCTGTTGCCTTAATTTATATCCTTGTAAAGTTTTATTCATATAGATAAAGATTCAAATCCTCATTTTGCCTCAGATTCATAAATTGCCTCTCTATATTCGCTCTCTATTCGTGAAGAAAATATTTTTCTAAGAAAAGTTCTTTAAAATCCGCATATTTCATATTTTCTATTTGATAATCCTCCTTAGTGTTTTGAATCACTGACCACCATTTATCTAAATCTCTAGAGATATGATAAAATTCCAAGAAAACATTCTCTATTTCCTTACTTTCCAAAGTGAGAAATATATTTTTTAAATAACTTATCCATTGCTCATCCTCAAAAGTATTTGTAGTCCCATTTAATTTTGGAGGTTGTGCTCTCATGATGTTGTCTAAAATTGTTCCTCTACATTCTTGGGTCAGCCTAATCCATATAGGTAAGGTTATTTTTTATAAACTAAGTTAGCTGTCCCAGTATAGATATAAGTTGTTCAACACTAGTTGCAGCTCCAACCCCAACATCATTATCTTGTATTGGTGGGAAATTACTATTTAGATTATATGCATCGATATGATTTCTATTCCTTCCACTAGGAGATATTTCTAAATAATATGATACACTATATGAGGTGACAAATAATAATGCATAATTTATAACTAGTAACATATAGAATAAATTAAAAAATTTATGCATAACTAATATCATAATAATAAATATAGCCTCTTTAGGGACATATTTAATTTTAAATCCTTCAAAATTTTTTGTAAAGAAAATGTGAATTATCTTAATCATATCCCCTATGAGTGTAAAACCAGGTGTGCAGAAAGGCTCATTATCATGTACCAGGTTATGCCGAGTCAGGCTTGGTGCACCTTATTAGTGTTGTTACTCCTAGTTACATCTGTGCTAGAGCTATTTCTACTTGTAGTATCCAGAAATGGATGTATTTCTAAGAGGACCTACATAATGTCTAACTTAACAAAATTATAGGACTGTATTCTATAATTATCCTCAAAGTCTATCTTAGGGTCATGTTCCCTAATCTTTGATTCCAAAATCTAGTTTTAATGTTTGCTGATAAACTTCCAATGATACCAACTCTAATGCCCCTACCCGAGAAGCCCAGATCTAGTGTGTTGTTTTATTAAATTGGCATGATTACGAGGAATCAAATGATGAAGGAATGATTAGTTTAGTAGTTTTGTAAATCCATATTACATACATGAACCTTACATTACAATTGAAACTATAAAATATGCTATATTTAATCTATTGAGATCATTAATAATATACTAGATTAACCCTGTATATCTATCATAATACCCATCTTGGAATCCTAGAAAAAACAAAAAAAACAAAAAAAAGGGGTGATATCAGATGCTCAGTAAGGGTAAGAATATAATAGAAGCTATCATACATAAGCATAAACATAAGGGTAAGGTGAATAGATGATACAAAAGATAATTAAACACAATATTGAGTATAATATATAAAGAATAAATACTACCATATAAAGTAATCACATGATATAGAAAAAATAAACATATATATTTTAATAGTCATATAATCACATGGAATTCCAATAACTAATATCATAATGAGGGAATACATAATATCAGACATCACAAAATTAACTTCGAGGATTCATACAAGACATCATACATAAACAAGTAAGGCATCAGAGAATACCCAAACTAGTATGTCTCATGAGACCTAGCGATGCATCGAGGGGCTATATTTGGCCTCGCCCATCACTTAATAATTCAAATTCATTCCTCATATGAAACCATAAACAACATAAATATTTTTATTGAAAAACTAGCATACGAAATGTGAATAATTTGACTATAAACTAGAACGGTATGAAAATAGAACATCCATAGTCCAAATGATCATAAAAACTACAATAAAACAAGGTATATGGTATCATAATATATAAACCTTAATCTATAATAATATATAATAAAGGATGTTGACATATATGAAAATACTCTAATAAAATCCTTAAAAATTTCTTGAGATAAATACTCCTTTTTTACTTTGAAATCATTTATTTAAAAGTTATTCATTTATAAAAGAAAACATTACATTTGAAAATAACTTTTTAAACATGTAAAGAAATATTTAAAACATCAAGGCATCATGATGGTGGTAAAATCATCCCATGTCATATAAGTTAAAAAAATATTCTTTCCATATTTTCGTTGAAAAAGGCATAAAGTACCTCTTTTAGAAAATGATAAAAAGATTAATTTCAAACCATTTTATAAAAAGTTGAACATGGATAAAAAAACTTAAAAAATTGGTAGTATAATAGTAAAAATATTTTTAATAAATATGGACATAGAAGATAAATATTCCCCAACATATACTTATATATAAACAATCTCTAATAATAATAAAATTGTGAAATTAAACCTTAACTTGTATTTTAATTTAGTTTAATGTACTTTATCCTATTTTACAATGGTTTAAAAAATGTTATTAAACTATACTATAACCATATCCATATTTATGACATCATATATTATCTTCTTTTATTGTTTTGTTAATAATATTTCTTTATTACCCTTGTTTTGAGTTTTAACTATTTCATTTTCCTATGCGTGTTTTTTTCCTGTAAGTCATGCTTCTTATACATAGGATATATATATTTTATATAAAGAAAGATATTATGTTCCTAGATATTTTATTTACTCATTATATACATTATTAAAATCATTATTAAATTATTAATGTGTAAAATTAATCTCATCACGTCATGGAGACGACATGCCATACTTATGAACGAGCGACAATATCATTCCCTTAATGGTGAAAGGGTAAGGAATTGGATGATATATTAATTATAAATAATAAATATCATAACATATTTATTATTTATATCCATTATATCCATCATTATACCCTTAATAAAGTAGTGACAATTAACAAATTACACTACGACGTGGAGAGGGTATGCCGTACACACAAACACATAATGATTTCATTTTTCATAGGATGAATAAAATGAGGAATATGGTCATCCCATAATCATAATAAAACTCATAATATATATTATACTGTATTTATTACATTATAATTGGAACAACACATAAAGAGTAAGTATAATAAGAAATGAACTTGAATAAGTTAGTAAAAACGATTACATCTTCTTTGGCAGACTTCCTTTATATCTCTTTTCAAGGGATCTAGGGTTGGTATTTTTGTAATACCAGAATCTCAAAAACTTGTATAAAGATATTAAGATGAGAAATGGGTAGAGATTAGTCAATATATAAGACTAAATATGGTTTTAGGAAGTGTTTAAGGAGGTTTCGTTTTATAATTGCGGTGATAGGCACCTTTCGGAAACTCTCAAATTGGTAAAATAATATTAATTAATTTTCTATTAAAAATGAAACCAACATGAGTAATTTCAAATATAATATTTTTATGGGTCTAAATACTCTCATAAATTATTTTTTATACATGTTTACGTCATATAAGTACCCTTATATTTTTGGCTTTAACCCACCTTTTAACTCTTACCGTGACAAATTGACTTTTTACTCTTTTAGGGTTAATATAGTTACTATAAAATTTTAGACAAACCATAAATGAGTCATGGATGATATTTTAAACTATATATTAATAATTTTTCAAATTTTTATATTTTTATGAATTTTATATAATTTAATAAAATATTATTTATTTTAAAATATCATTGAAGTCAATTTTGACACTATTCATTTCTTTACTTTTTAAAAAATATCAATACATAAGATAAATTTGAAAAAAAACCTTTAATAACTCCATTATATGTCTAATTAATGTATAAAATTCATGTATGACATCAATTATATCAGATTATATTTATTTTAATATTTTTAATAACATTTATTTGATATGCCCACTAATTAAACAATTACTACATCATCATTATGCAAGCCATTACTTTAATTATTACTTCCCTAAATTTTTAAAAAAAATATCATGATGAGTATAAAAATTTTATATTTAATATTACTATTTATTGTTAAATATATATTCTAAAGAACCATATATAAAAATATAATACTTATTAAAAAGAAGAGTGTGACATATTGAACCTTCCTTAGAAAAAAATACTATAAAAGCCTTAAAGTTATCCAAGTGGCTCCAAGAAGCCATAAAATCGGACCAAGGATTATTTTGGTCAAAATAACTCATCCAATAAAATTAGGAAAAGTGTTAGGGTAATTTTTATAATACTTATAATATTATTTTTACCTTAATTACTTGATTTACCCTTAATCACGGTTATTAAAATATTACTAAATTTACTGTTCATATACCCAATGATAAAAGAAATATATTTAAATAATTTTTAACCACTGATTAAAAAAATGGAATCTATTTTTAAGAATTAAAAACACATAATTTACGATAATTAATTTGAAATTAATCCCATTGACAGAATTAGAAAACAAGTTTTTAAAGTGAAAACGTACAAAATATTTTAATGTTTTTATATCTATATTCAATGTAAAATTGATTGAAATGACAAAATACTTTTTAAATGATAAAAAATTATTCTAATTATACTTTAAAACCAATTAAAAATATAATTTAGCACTATAAATTATTTAGATGAAAATGTTATTTTCATTTAAAATTCAATATTTTGATGCTTGTTCTCATCTTCTGCGGTGTCCATCGGTGTCCCCATCTACTCAAAGAACTAACCTGACCTCTAATACCTCTGTTCCGTCCTGATTGGATCTGGAATGGTGGGTTCAAAGGGGTTTTGGGATGTGGGTTTTGGCGAACGATGGGGTTCGATTTTCTGATGGTGTCACTTTGGTTATTCTTCTTACTAAGGGTGATTTTCAGATATTTTGGCCGGTGATGATGGTGTTATTCAGTGGTTTCTTTTTCAGTATCAGGTTTGTTTATGTTTTATGTGTAGGTGTTCATCTTGTTTGGAGGAGATCATGTACGACGGTTCATTGTCTATTTTCTGGTTTGGATGGTGGTTTCGATGTTCTGGGAAGTCTGGCTTTGGTGATGACCTGATGTGGTTCTGCATGATGGATGGTGTTTTGGTGGTTTGATTTTCCAATGGGACTCTTCCGATGTGGTGATTATGGGGAGGCAAAATGATAGGATATTGGATGTGTTTGGTGTGCGAATCTAGGCAGGCGCGTTACTTGTGATTCACAGGAACCGAAATGGGTGATGATGCCTTTTGAAATTTGTATTTTGAATTTGAATTTTGTGGATTATGGGACTGCCTAAATGTAAGATTTCCCACTTACCATTAAAGTGGATTTTTGGAAATGTATGAAAAATCGATTTGGAGGGAAAATATTTTATCACTTTTCATCAAAACATGAAACTTATCAGAAAAATACCAAAAATTGCAGAAAAGTAAATTTTTATATTAAAATTTAATAATAGGAGTTTATTTTTTCAAGTATAATATATAAAATTGTCATAAATTGGATTTAAAAAAGGTTCTTCATTTAAAGACAGTAAAAATCCCTTTTTAAAAAATATAACCTTTTATGCTTAAAATTGGTTTTATTCTTATCTTAAGACTATCAAACTTATTGGATGAATTTAATTTTTTTGATTGTATAAAATATATATTTAAATAATATATTTCATTAATAGTGATTAATTTAATTTATTATGACAAAAATCTATTATGGGCATAAAAATATATTTTTTTAAATAAAAACATATCATTTATATTCAACTAATTTTTATTTTCATATAAATTAATTTTTAATAAATGAATTAATTTTTAAAAAATGTGTAAACTATATTTTCATAATTTAGTTAATTCTATTTAGAACTACCAACTTAATAGATAGTGTTAAAATAACAATATATAATAGTATATTGCAGTTCGTTTAAGCCAAATTTATGCACAATGTAAGCTATCAAATAAATTAAATTTATTTTAATAGATACATTTTATAAAATCTTATGATGTTACACATTGGATTTCATTTTTAGATTTAATTTAGTAACATTTTTTATGTTCATTTGCTTAGGAGTCCAAGGATTAGGTTTGGAGGAATTGAGAGAGAAAATTAATTTATTATATTTTTTTTGAAATTCAATTTATTTTATTCCATGAAATTGATTAATTAAGTGAGTTGATAGATTTATTGAATTAAAGTATTATTTTATTGGATATTTTGAATATTTATTTAAATGGCCAAAATTGTGAATTTAATACATTTTATTAATTTCTAGAATAAATTGAATGGATAACTACTTATAATCGTTTGATTTGTTATTTTGAAGGTGAATAAGAATAAGGAATAACTAGAGAAGGGAAAATTTTGAAAATTCCACACATAATATTTTTTAGAGTTACATGCAAACACATAAGTTTTACTCCACTAAAGCCCTCCATATATATGGAAAACACCTTTTACATTAAGGATTTAGAATAATTGGAATTATACTTGGAGAAAATGGTGATACAAAACATATACTAGGTGGTATGTATTATTTTCCAAGTAATACATAATATTTTATAAATAATATGTAAGTTTTCTATATTTTAAAGTAATAAATATTCCCTATACTTAATTAATGTACCTTTTATAATGGGAGAGAGTGAGGTTCATTGATATACGTAATATTTTCATGCTCAAAGGTAAGATATAGTTGGTGATATTTATTGTTCTTATGAGCTTTATTGTTAATATATATGATTTTATAGGGATCACATAAGATTTTGAGGAACTTATATAATATTTTTTTTTCTGTTCTCAAGTAACTTATATAAGGTTTTTACCTTTTTAAAATCATGTGGTGCTTGAGAATTTAATTTCACAATGGATAATTTTTTTAAAAAACACTCATGAAGAACTTTGGATATAGAGATAATATCAATTCTATGTAGATATTGAAGTTGTATAGATAACTGATATTGTATATTTGTTTGATGATTCTTATTAAAATAAATAATGAATGATGCTCATAGGTAGGAGTTAAATGATCTTGAGAGGAAAGAATTCAATGATGCAAGTTTATAGGAAGCTTGAAATATCAAAGGGGGTATTAAAAATCAATTAGGGTAGATTCATACATAAATTTACTAGAGTCAATAAGGTAATTAAAATTTTTATTTAAGGATGGAGTGGGGGAATGTGTATAAAAATTGGGGATCAAAGTTGTAGTTTTTGTATTTTAACTGCAAAAATTGTTTTCAAATTTTAGCTTTCGATAGTTGTAACCACTTTCATGGGTGGGTAAACCCCTTTGTTGACCAGGATATAGGAAATGAGGAATATATAGGGATAATTAAGTCTTTACTTTATTGAATGAAATCCTTTTATTCTTCTATTATTTTATTTCAAAATTTAGTGACAGGTAATTATTTTGAAGGTGATCATATTCAGTTTATTATTCCTTTGAATTATTTATTACCTGGGTTGATAATTATAATTCTACCACCATTTAATTTTCATTATAGGTGATTAAATATTAATTATTTATTGGTTAATATCTTGTGATTTTTGATACATGTGTGGGTGGTAGTATATTATTTTTGAATTAATTGGGAGTACATTCACCCAAATGGGATCTACCTTAGTATTTTAGGGATAAGTTATTGTTGACATGTCATGGAAATAGTTTGATATATTACCACACGTATAGGAAGGAGGTTTAATGAATTGTAATTATTAATTGATTAAACCTCACATATTATCTTAACATAAGTTAAAGGATTTGAAATTATGTATTCTTTCCCTAACCAGTTAATAAGAACATGAGTAAACCATTTTTAAGACTAGGATTTGATTAGAATTTTTAATTCAATCCTTGAACCAATAAATAATAATAATTTTTATAAATTAAACTTATTGAGATTGATTTATAGTTCTCTCAACTAAAAATTAACCAACATACTTTCAACTAATTATGACACATGATTTTTCACCCATCCTTGGAGACAACTTTTGGTCCTTTCTATATTATACTATATCCTTAGGTTATTATTATATTTTTCAATGACCCCATGATAGGTGTGTAATAAAATAAAAAATCCCCATCATCATACTCTATCTGAGAGTAAAAATGATATGCATTATACGTGATGAACTTCTATTCTACCATGAAGGAATTAAACTTATAATTTCACTGTCATGGTGCCCACTTAAGCCAATACAAACTCTATTTGATCCAGTACACCAGACATTCAATTTTATTTAGTATGAAACCTTATGGTTTCTCTATATATATCTTTTAATCTAAATCTCTATAAAGTAATGTATTATTGAAATCAAGTTATTTAATAATAATACCTTTCATGGAGTCCAAGCTCATCATTATTCAAATAGTTTTTGTGATTTACAATATCATTGAAAATCTAACGAAAGTACAACCCTTATGATTGTTGAAATTACTTCTGAAACAACCTTTCCATGTATCATTTAATATCATTGGATTCCTTATATATATTATGAAACCTTTTTTCCTATAGGTCCCTTTTACTAGCGGTAAATATGTTAGCTCCCATATATCAGAAACATGAAAGGAAACCAACTCTTCCTTTACTATTAAATCCCATTACAATGATTCGCTTAGAATTATTTCCTCATACAAGTTTCAAGTTTTCCACTATTAAAAAGTAGAATACAATGAATTATATAATGAAACCTTTCCATTAGTCTTCTAACCCTTTTAGATTTACATATCCCCATAGCTTAAAATCTTTATTAAACCCTTGATTTAGGACTTTTTTCACAGGATTCTGAAGTCCTTTCACATTCCAGTACATCATACCTTGGTACTTCTAAAATTTGATAAACATACTCCAATTTGGAGCATGATTTTATTTAATGAACTTCTATGATCCATTTAAAATCCATAACCAAACATAATTTTTTCAAATAAACCTTTTCATGACTTAGTTATTTATGGCCCACTGTATCTTTAGCCTAGTTTTTATCCTTCTATAGGATATCCTCTTTGACGAAGACATTAAATACTATGATTAACATTCATTGATTATTATACCATGGCTTAAATATAATGTTTTCATCACCTTATCCTATATAGAAACATTTATAGGACTTATCTTCCAACTTATCCCTTTCTCTATCATAAACATGGGTATATGTAATTGATATGAATACTTTTAGGTGAGTTAAATAGATCAATACTATGATCTATAGTTATTGTATAATTTTTTAATCCATTTCTTTTAAATGAATTTGATTTATGAGATAACCCTCACAAATATGAACTTTGGACCAAAAATTATTTTGTATTCCAGAACCTAACCTCATGCTCCCTACTCTCTCTTTTGAAGTCAAATTCATCTATTTTAGTATGAAATTTTTCTCAATTGTTTTGTCAATAATATTCTCCATATAGATTCCATTCATCTAATAAAATTGACCAAATTATCTTCCTCCATAACCACCATTATTATCAAACTAAAGGCATCTATACTCCATTCCAGTTTCATATTCTTCTATGGATATATATTTGAAAAAAGTTCCAAAAAACATTAGACTTTTGATTGAGGAAAAACACCGAAAACTTTTGTACAGAATAGTTGATGAAGGTATTTTAGTATAGTGGAACCCCATGATATTGAACCAATGATAGTACCCATACATTTGTATGAACCTAATTAGGCCTACGATTCCTTAGTTAATTTTTCATATATGCAAATGAAATATTCCACTGCTTATAAAGTATGAAACATTTGTATGTTACATACTCCATGTGATCAAGATTTTGAAATATATTTTATGCCAAGGATCATAAACCTTTCTCAAAAATATTATAAAGGTGACCATGCTATGAATTTTCGTTTCAAGAATTTTGTTTCTATAGCATTAATTATATCATTTGAATTTCTGTTAAGATATAAAGTTCAACCCTTAACACCATGGGCCACCACTATTCAACCTCATGGGATCTTCCAATAATACTATAATGAAACTATAGAATTCAACATGTTCAAGTTGAGCTAAAGAATTCAATTTTATCCATTATATTGAGATTTGAAGAACACCTAGAAAATTTAGTAATCATCCATTCCTTATCTGAATGTTCACAATGTTTCTGAAAATCTTGAGTGCTTCCCCATCTATAAAGTGATTCTTTCTAAAGCATTCAGATAAATAATTTATTATGAATTAATTATAAAATTTTGAGATAAATGAAGGTATATATTAAATAAACTATGACGTGATAGAACTTACGATACTTAAGATCAAAGTGTCATCCTCCCTTTTAGTTGTGGAGTTTGAAGATAAAATAGAAGCATTCTTTCTAAAGTTAACTTATCTTTTATAGAAGTATATTTAAAAGTTCCTTTTTTCAATTATGCTAGGATAATAACCAAAAATCCATTCAGTTCATCTCTCTAAATTATTATTTCAAATTATTTGAGTTGAATTCCCATTCATTATGAACTAAATGTATTTATAGTAGCAGTTGAGAGTTCCTTATTATAGATCTCATCCTTAAGAATTAGATCTCATATTCACTTGAATCCCAATTTATCCTTACCACTTGAATTACTAACATCAGTAACCATCACATACATGATTTTATAAATTCTAATATAAGTATCAATGACCAAATGCCTCCAATTAACTTTACCCTAACTAACTCTAAGAGAATTTAAATCATGTTGAAGTCATTCACATGATCATCCATTGACCTTCCTTCTGTAATATAAATGAACAAATTCACTACATTAGAAAAAAATAATTCATTTAAGAGGTATTATTATACATGATTACAATTTAATACATAAATTTAGAAGTTTTCTTACCCTCATCGATATTGAAGTCCTAATTATAGATCAACACAATACAAATGATAGCTAGTGCCTCTCGGTCGAGGCTTTTCCATTATTTCCTTAACATTGATTTTATATTGACCCCTGAAAATGAATGTTCTAGATGTAATTTAAAATATAAATATTTAAATTTCATCCTCTATTATCATTAATTTATTCCATTAAACTTTTTTTGACACACCTCACCCTCTTACAATTCTATCCTTATTAAATAAATAACTCCCAATAAAATATAAAGGTGTAAAGTATAGATTTTTTTTTCAAAAGTATTTTTTTGAGATACTCACAATACTAGTAAATAAGCTCTGAAACCACTTTTTTAACTAGTACCAGTGATCTAGAATAAACCAACCACAAAACCCCAAAGGAGGAATTTGATTTAGAGGTTTTAAAATGCACAATTCCATAAAGAAATGTATCAAGAATTGAGAAGTCTTACACCCAAGCCATGTACTATCTACAAATGTATCCAAGAACTCATCAAATATAACTAAAACAGAACTAATAAAAATGAAACAAACACTCAACACATAAAATTTGGATTTATATAATTTAGAAAAATACCTACTCCATGGGAAACAAGGAACTTCAATAAAAGAGGAATACATGAATTAATTTTATAAGAATTTATAGTCACTTCAACCCACAATCTAGTGGAATATTAATCCTAAAAATGAAATATACAATTATAGTGACCCCAAATGTATATTTATTAAAAATTTCCATAGCACCCAACTAGTCTAGTTAATTATATAAGGATATTATCTTTATAGAAAACCTTACACTTGAAAATGGCCACCACCAATAACCCACTAAATATGTTGACTTAAATTTCACAACCAATGAACAATATAATCATCTGATACTAATCCTACCATATAAACATATTTGGAAGATATTTCTACTATAGGTCCTAGACCTTGGTTATGATCATCTTCTCTATATGGTACTTTATTAAATTCCATAATTTACTCATTTATTTATTTTACAATAATTCTCTGAAAATAGTTTCTCACACAATAATAACATCTATAAAATAGGCAGGGTGATTATATATACTGATGGGATACCATTATATTAGTCTGAAAAGTTACTTTAGTGAGTGATTCCTTAGGGGGGGGGGGAACAGGGTATGAAACTCATTCATGTTTCCCATATACCTATGAAACTCTCACTTTCCTAACTGATATTGGCCTCACTTGTTAGTAGGTACACTCTTGTGTTCACCCATTTATTGATGATCATACTTATTGGTGTGCATATCTTAGCCTTATTTAGATAATATCGATTATTATTCTATCCACATACATTGATTTCATCCTATAAAATAGAAATAAAGAACTCATAAAATACATAAAAATTTTACATAGTTCACCCACACTAAGCTATGTCTATGGAGAACACACCGATGTTGTGTTGATGTTCCAAAACAAAGTAATAATATTTCAGTGGTGTATTTATGATAGGTAACTACAATGACTAGGGTCACTCCTCTAACAAGGTTTAGAGTTATCTCACTACCACCCATGGGTCACTCCCTTCAGACTCTCCCTATAATCAATTCTTTAAGAGGGAATGATTTTTAGATCAAAGGCTAACACATGAATTCAGTATCTAATAGTTGATGAATAGATTAGTGCCTATTGATATTTAAAATTATCTTTGACAACCTGGTTATGAACAAAACTATTCTATCATCTTTACTTTCCATATTTAAATTCTATTCATGGAATATTGACTTCCTTTGGCATGGTATAATTTTTTTTTAGAAAGCAGAGATATGAATTGGTCACCCAATTCATGCCCTAAGGGAATTTATTAAAAACAAATGTTACAGTAAAAACATGAGGTGTAAAGAGATTACACTAACTCTGGATTGAAGGGAATACATGATCAACAGTGCAATCAATAGACAAACATCATCAGTAGGAGAATATTATGAAATCAAATTGGATAACAAAAACAATGCTAGTCATAGGAAATTATGGAGTTTGTTTGGTCTCTAGGACCAACCCCAAAATAAAAACTTGGTGTTTGATATCAAGATAAGTCGCCGCTGAGATTTAACCATTTTTGAGATTTTGATAAGCTAATTCAACTTGTTGATCCCTTCGAGACTCCAAATCATCACTCAACTCCGTAGTATGCTGTAATCTGTGCTTCAAAGCTAGATCATATCCCTCATTTGAATTATCATCAGGAGGTGCAGTAGAAGAGATAACCTCAAGTTGAGTAGTAATGTCTATAGGTATCTTACTGGAGGATCTTATGATTTCAATGCTATCCATGTTAGAAGCAGTAAGAGATGTCGTAACAATTTTTTGTTCAAGATGAGAATAGTGCCTATGCTTCCATGTTTTTAGGACTGCGAGTAATGAACCCATCAACATCCACCATTTGCTTTTTCCCTTTTCTAGAACTTGATTTGAAGAAGTCTTCTTCAATTTGAGTGGCTTTCTCATCAGCCTCCAATGAGAAAAAGTGAGAAAGCACTGGAGATTTGGGTTTAGAGGGTTAACCTTCCTCAATATAAGCCACCTCAAAACCCTCATTAGATGCTTTAATGTCTTCCTGAATTGGTGGCTCAAGGGTGGGCTTAGGAATATTGATGGAGTTTAAGACCTTGACACAATCAGCAGATGTATCTGCCTGAACATTGGTTTTTTCCTTTTTAGCATTATTTTCCACCCAAACTGACTTAAAATGTGGAGGGATGGGAAACGCCCTTGGAGTCCCACATTATTCATTAAAATGACCAATTCTTGAGCACATTTTACAGTAGGTAGGTACCTATTCAAAGACAACATCCTATAAAAAGTTGTTATCTCTATTTTGTATCCAAAAACACGATGGAAATTCATGAGATATATCAACTTCAAAACCAATCTTAGCAACCAATGGTCTTGAAAGATTCAATGTAGCAACGTCAAACTTTATTGGGTGTCTAAAGAGTTCAGAAATAGGAAAAATAGAATTTTTCTTGAAGAGATGGAGAGGTAAAACCGAGAAAAGAATCCAGATCAGAGAAATGGGGTGTTCAGAACCAACATTAAAGTCTAGAGACCATTTGAAAAACTTCATAAAAGAACCCTAAAAAGACCAAGAACCACAAATCCAGAAATTTTAAAATTCATTCTACGAGGAAAAATGAAAAATAACGTGGAACGAATTTAGGAGGCCGATGTAAAAATTCATGAAACCTAAGCGTTCAAGGGTTTTGCACAGAAACATGAGTGAATTATTTGTGAAAGAAATTTATTCATACAATTATTTCATGAATTAGATCTTCTAGATCATCATTGTGTTTGGATGCTTCAAATGAGGGTGGTAGCTATATATTTATAGATGTAGTCGACCCTTTTCCTAATTTCCCGGTGTTCCAATGACCTTTCACACTACTTTTATGATTTTATAAACTTCAAGGATTTTAAATTTTCTTTAACACAAATATCCATCTTTTTTATAGGGTTCACATAAATTTTTCTACTTTATGAAACTCAACCATCCCAAACACTCAATAATTTTGAGAAAACCACTCTTTTTCCAAATATTAATAATGCTACTTCAAAACAAAACTTTCACAAAACTGTGAATGTTCACGTAAATTTTCTTATCCATGAAACTCTTTCATGAACCTCATGAATTTTCAATTTTACAAAAAGTCCATATATAATCTTTAATTTCATGAAAATTTACAAAAATAATTTTTTATTTTGTGATTTTTTTTACTTTCATGAAAATCCTTTTCCATTTTTCTTGAGATACCATGGAATCACCATGTTCACACAACTTCTAATTTGTGTGTGTCTTCTTTCTTTACTCTATCTTCTTATGAAAACATCCTACATGTACTAAAAAATTCCAAATTGAGTATTTTATAAATGTGTCATGGTATTCATGGTCCTAGAACTTATCCACAAAAATTTCATGATGTGAACCTATCTGGGTGATCCTCTTTCATGGATAGCTGCAACTCATCTTTCAGTATAATTAGAATCAAAATTCTAGGGCCTCACATCACTTCATTCAATCTATCACATTACCTTTATCAGAAAAACCACCATATCATGCAATTATTTCCTCATTACATTAATCTACATTGATAAATTCAATCCTCCACTTTCCCTTTGACATGAACACCATATTCTCATTAAACTATTGACATGATGAACAGTAAATCCAATGTGCTCTAAAACTCTATATCATTAGAATCACAACACACAACACCATAAAAACTAGGGTTGATAGTGATAGGGTTTAAAATTAATCTAATAGAAAAATCATGGAAACACTAATTCTTATTGGTGTCCAACAATCTCCTCCTTTGGATTTGTTGGTAACACTTTCTTCAATCCTTTTCCTCTATCTCGATACCACCAGAGAAAGTTTTATAGATACCAACTGTCTATTAATACAAATACTAATTGTTTATTTCTATTGGTTATTGATATAAACTATTTCATAATGTATGGAACATGAGAGGACCACATTCTTTATCCCAATAAGACCACTTTCTTTATACCCATTTGGTACCTTATGTCATCACAAACTACTTTTATGAATTATATCCATTGAATGAACAACTTCAAAATCGTCAGATTTATAACCTTTACTTATTATCCTCTTATGAAGGGATTAAAACTCCCCTTATAAAGGTTTGGGAAAGAACACACATAGATCTATGATCTTTTAAAATTTAGGTTGAAACTGAACATGGATTCATGATTATTTATTCCCACCCTTCATCATCAAATCCAAAGTGTACTTTGTACCATATGAAATAAATATAGAATCTTGAGAAAAATAATACCTTGGGAAATAGGGATATTAATTTTATAGTCATATCTTTGTCCCCCAATTTTCTTGAAATCATATAATATAATATTTCATCCTTTCTATATTAGTGAGATAATGAATTAAATCGTTGAACCTTGTCTCCTTTATTAGCAACGTGAATAGATGTATTACTATTTCTACCACTTTATCAATATGTTCCTTCCATCTGATAAGGAGAGACAATGATCCCCTTATGACATGAAACTCCTCCTCTTGTAATAACCACTAGTTATACCCATAAATTCTGTTGTCTTCAAGTACAATTTCATTATATAATAATTCATGTTTTAGTAACCTCCGCAGATCAAAAAAATCTTTTAGCTATAGTTGAATTCAAATTTTTATGTGGGTGAAATTACCACTTAGCAAAGAGCCATATAAAAACCTCTTATCCTAATGAGTTGAGACTTGGTGTAGTAAATAAGAGAAAAATTTAATAACACCATCATTGTACATTGGACTCACTTACCTTCATACAACTCAAGTAGCCATAGAACATTAGCTTATTTCAAGGAACTTTTCAAGATTCATTCTTTAGATCTAGACACCAAGATGATAATAATTATTGAAATGGATAAAAAATTTCATAGATACCAACTTTATGGATTATACTATTCTTTACTTCTTTCTATATACAAATTATTGAAATGATGACTAATTTTTTATTCTTTTGAGACCATTTCCTAAAATGTACTTGGAAACTGATTTCTTCCCTCATCTATAGGGTGAATTTCCTTAGTTGTTGGGGAAACCATATTCCAAATTTTTATATGAAAATCCCTCTAAAATTTTTATATTTTTCACTGAATATATAAATAAAACTTTGAATAAGAGTTATCTATCTAAATAAGTCTCTTATATCCTAAGAATAGTTAGATGGAACCACATGTTATTTCAAACGTAAATAAAAAATGAAAGCTAATTTTGATGCTTCTTCCAAATTTTTCTATCTTTAAGATATGAAGTCAGAGAGATATAGTTCTATTAACATTAATGCTTCATGGATTTTAACTCCACTTGAAATAAATTAAAATATCATCTTTTAACTCATGATGAAATTTTTTCTAAATCCTTATCACTACTCAAATTATTATTCTATCTTCATTAATTGTGATTCCAGATACATAAAAATTTATTATTTTATGGATTTGAATCATTTGGAACTATGGATCATGACATAAAAAAATTTCATCTCTTGATGCAACTTACACATGGATCATATCTCCTTAAAAACATGAAACACTTCAATAAATTTTTAAAATCATTTAAAACCTTTTTTAAAGTGGATCATTTTACTTCCTCAAGTTAAGAAATAAGGATAGTTTTGATAAACCAACCTACTAATATCAAAAAAAATTTTATATTCAAATTCCATGATAGTAATTTTATCACCTCATCAACCTATTCTTTTTTCTGATCATTCTTTACAGTATGATTTTTCATTTCCTAATAAGAGGATATCCTTTAAGTGATTTCACAAACACAAACTCTATGTAATATGTTTTCTTTGTAATTTACCTCTCATGTATTGGGAATTTCATTTTATTTATCACCTGTCCTCCAAATCAATTTTTATTTTATTAATAATCCACTTTAAGGAAAAGTGGGAACCATATAGAACATTCACTAAGTAACATACACATACCCTCTGAAAACACAATTCACCTTACAAATTTCAAAATTCAAAAATTAAAACATCACCGCGCCTCGCACTCCAACTGGGTACTAATCCCATGAAAAACACATGATCAAAAATATTCAAAAATAATAATTGAAAAGATACATCATCACCATTATAAAACCATGATCTGCCAACGTCAACATTCACCATTAGTAGCATCACCCATCGGCAGAGCCGAACACCGCCCTTCCTTGGAAACGACCTCCACGAATAGACAGATGATGCGACCATCGACACCAGCCCCTAGACACAAACCTGAGGTGAAATCTATTTGAAATCCACTGAAACCTTCCAATGCTATGAGAAAACCTTCCAAAAAAATGGGAAGAAGACATTCCTAAAAAATAGAACCATCTAAGAAGTCAGATCGAGTAAGAGACTGACTAGGTGCCATCCTATCGTCACTTCACCATCTCCGCTGTTATCCTTGTCGCAACAGACCCCAAGACAAAAACAAGCCAAAAAAAAAAAACCGAAATGAAGAATAAATGGGTATGAAACCCTCATCGGAGCTAGGAAAAAAACTTAAAAAGGAATGAAAAATAAAACAAAAAATCACAACTACAAGTGGATGAAACCCTAAAATAGAACCGAGGGATGAAACCCTAGAAGAGGGAGAAACGAGACGCCGAGAGGACTCTCACTCGCCAAATCACAATCTCAGAGCCTCGGTGTGTCCATCCTTCCAGATATGATATGGAGAGGAATGATGGAGCTTGAAGCGAGAGCGAAAAATGGAAGCTGAAGAAAGATCGATCCGGGGAGAGGAAACCCAAACAAGTGAGAGAGATAAAGGAAAACAAAGCAGAAGAACCAACACTTCTGGGGAGAGGGGAACCCCTAGGAAGAGGAATAATTTGAGCCGAGGCAAGATCCCAAGAACAACCTGGAGAATGAGGCGCCGTCTATTTATCACCCAAAAACAAACTCTTATTCCTTTGGTATACTTACAGATAAGAATATCCTCACATTTTACTAATTGGATTCTTCTTCTCTATGTATTCATATAAATCTATTTATCCCTTCTTGATTTATCAGATTTCACTACCGTTTCATTTTTTTGTATTTTACTTTCATACAAGAGGATTTTATAGACCTTTTAGTTTTCCAAATATTCTTATTTTCTTTCAAAAGAACCATTTTATTCCAAATTATATTTGGAAAACCTATTTAAAATATCATATTCCCATTTCTTGGGAACACAGATAGTTATCTTATTCTCTTTTCTCATATTAAATTTTACAATCCCACTTAGGCATGCCCCACACCAATCCTCTTTAATAAGAGATAGATCAACCTCATATTTTTTCTTCCTTGATAGATCTTTCATTATATGCTTATACACCATTCTCATAGCTATAAAAACTTCTTTATTTTTCTTTTATATTTGTTTATTTATTTCCATGACTACTTCCATGATTGAAATGATGTTGGTGCTTGGTTCATATTTTGTTGAGATCCATTATCTTCTCTAATAATAGTAAAACTATTTTCTATAATAACAAAATTTATTTCAGTGAAAACCTTTTCCCATTAGTTGGAGGAATGGGGTATTTCATTGCGATACTTTTAGTTCCCTTTTTGATGCAATACCTATCCATTGGACATTGGTTATAATAAATAAAACATTTACCATAAAAACCATACCTCATATAGTACACATCTTTTTAGATGTTGTTGATGAAAAATTACATCTTTTTTTGAGCCCTTGGGATTCTAGGTATACATTCATGGTATGTCCCATGATTCCACAATAGTGGTACTTAGTGGATACCTTCCTACAAGAGTTATCTAATTTGGGTTTGGAAAGATGATTCTACATACTATTTGACTCTGGATTTTCACATTTATGGACTCCACTTTTTGATGATCCCATTAGAGGGATAATTTCATTCTTGTTTGATGTTTTCTCCTCCCTTTGATCTCATTTAAATTCCCACACTTCTCCTTAATTTGGGTAGTCATATTCCTCAAACTTGATTTTACTTCTCTTTTAGATTTTAACCTCTCTAACATTTATGTTTTTAGAGGAATAATACTATCTTTATCTCCACTCTATTCCATTTTCTTTTCCACTTAATATGTAATTCCTTTAAGTAAGTCTATTTGAATCTTATTTTTTTCAGCCATATTTAGAATTTTATCATTTTGGGAATCCTTTAATTTCATCATACTTTTGTCCTCAACAACCAAATCTATCATGTGTGCATCCATTTCATTCTTCTTGACCCTTAAATGTGACCATACTTTGAGGCAAGATACATTTATATGGAACTAGGTTTACATACTCTTTGAAAGAAATTTACTCCTACTCGTTAGTTTTAGTATATTTTTTCTCCCTTAGATCTATATAAATGTAAATTAATCTTCAATAGAGGTTTTTTAGTTTTTAACCTCAATTTCCAATGCTTAAACATGGATACCTTGAGATTAATTCTTCTTTCTCAGATCTATGTTTTATTTCTTCAACCCCTAATCAAGATTCTCTAAAATATAGATAGCTTCCACCTTTGGATATCTTGATATCTCTTTGTCACTAGTAATTATGAAATTAATTTGAATATCAGTCTCCCTAGATAGTCTTACATAATTTTTATATTAACATGTAGATACCAACTCAGATTTGTTCATACCTTTTGTTTTTGAGTTTCTGGGATCATTTAGATCTATTATAGACTTATCAAAAACTATTTCATTATATGAAATTCTTTTGGAGTTTTAATTATTATTTTTCTTTAGATTCCTTATCTATCTATTATTATTTGGTTAGAAAAGATTTCACCACCCAAGACCAATTAGATCAATTCATATAAAAAAATCAAACAAGATAAACCTTCACTCTGATACTAATTGCCGCCCCCATAAGGGGCATTAGTGATAGATTACCTAAGAGTGGGTGGGGTATTAGTGATAAAACTTATTCATATTTACCACATAACTATGAAACTCTCACTATCATAACCAGTATTAACCTCACTTGTTAGTAGGATCACTGTGGTATTCACTTATGTAAAATGATAAAATTGATTGGTGCATTTATCTTATACTTATTATGATTAGGTATATGATTTTTTAATACACATACATTGATTTTAATCTTATAGAACATAATTAAATCATGCATAGAAGAAACAAGAATTTTACTTAGTTCATAGACACTGGGATAAGTCTAAGGAGCAGACACCAACATTAATTTGATGTTCTAAAATCCACTAATAAACATTTAGTGGTAGACTTAGGCTATGTCACTAGTATTCCTGGGGTCACTCCCCTTACAAGGTATAGGGTCACCCCACTTATACCCAAGGGTCACTCCCTTTATCCTTTTACTTTATAGACTTCTTCATAAGGGAATGATTTTTGGATTATAGGATAATGTATGAAATCATTTTATAATAGGAGATATACTAATTAGTTCCCTTTGATCTTCACATTTTTCTTTCACAACATTATTATATAAACCACCATTTTAATAGACTAACTTTACCTATTAATCTAGTCTTAATGAATTATTAACTTCCTTTGGAAGTGTTTGTAATGAGTTCCAATCACTTATTATACTATTCACCTTAAGCTAATGCCCAATAAACAATTGTGCAAAAATTTTCACTATTGTGTGAAACTCTATCACTTTGTCAAAATTACTAAGTTTTTTCACAATATTCATTATGTCATTGAACTCCAAACTTTTACACAACTTTCATGATGTCATGAAAATCCCAACGTTCTCACAACTTCCACTATGTCAAGAAACTCCCAAAATTCACAAGACTTTCAATATTTCATGAATCTCTCTTTGTCTTATAGACACAAGTTCTTTATTTATACAACTGTAGTTAACATTACTGATTTGTGAAAGATATTCTCTTGTGAAAATTATGTGTGTGTGAATGCTTTCAAGAAACTCTCTTGGTCAGATGGAAATAAGTAATTTATTCATGTAGATCGTGTTTGAATGAATGGTTCTTGAAATAAATACCTTTATATAACTCTTTTAAAATTTAGACCCTCTAGATCTTTGTTTTGACTGACTACTTGAAAGGAGGGGTGTAGAATCCTATTTATAGAAATGGATTTCCCTTAAAAAAATTAATTTTAATTCCACTGATCTTGTACACAACTTTCTTGATTCATTTATATTTAATGAATTGATATATCCTTTAGTGCATAGCACCATATATATTCCAAGGTTTTCATAAATGTATCTACTTTATGAAATTTCATATTAAAAAAATCTGCACACTTTCATGAAAACCATTACTTTTCCAAATATGATTAAGGAAACTTCAAAACACAAATTTCACGATACTTGTGTACATTTGTAAAACTTTGATACTTCATGAAATATTTTAGCGAAACTCATTCATTTTCCATTTTTAGATGAGGCCACATCAAAATATATATTTTGGGAAACATAAAAAAAACCTTTTCCCTTTAGTGAAACTGTTTCACTTTTGAAAAACCATTCCTTTTCCATTTTCTATGAGATATCTTGGAGTATTCATATTCACAAAAATTCTTATTTTTATTAGTCTTCCTCTATTGATTTTATTTCCTAAAAAAACCTCCTATGAATACTCAAAAACATAAAAAATGATTCCTTTATAAATGTTTCATGGTCTTCATAGACCTATAACTTCATTAAAATATTTTCATGATGCCTCCATATCTGGGTTATACTCTTTCTTTGATAGATTCAACCCATCCATTAGTATAATCAGAATGGATATTTCAGTATTTCAATTTGATTCATATAATGCATAAATTTACTGTTATCAAGATCACCACAATCTCATGATACTATCACCTTGTTCTCTTTATAAACATTTCTTAATTTAATCCACCCCTATCTCTTTAATGGGAACACTAAATTTACATGAAACATTTATATGGTGAGTAGAAAATCCAACATGTTGCACCATACCATTTCAATGGAAGAACCACATAAAACACACCAATAAACAATGTTTGACAGTGACAGAGTTGATAATGAATCCAATACACAACACATGGAAACTACAATTATCATTGCTGTCTAATTTGTTATAATTGTAAGGATTTATGGATTTCATCTACCATATTATATAATATTATTTTTGAAATAATTATTTTCACTATTATATGAACCATACGAGGAACCAAAGGGATATAGATTTATAAAATTAGAGATAATATATGTAATAATACAAAGTGTCAATTTTTTTTCATTTATTATTACATGAAACATGTATGTATTGAGTAGGTCACAGAAAATCCAGTCACTGTAATAGGCATAATGATTTAGTTTGAGAAAAATTAATAAAAGAAGAAAATATTAATTCAAATCTACTTCTAAATGATGCTCCTAATTTTTTTGGAGACACCAAATGTGGTATAAAATTTTTAGGTGTTACCTATGAATGAATATATTTAATTTTTAAATCAAGAGACATCAATTTAATTATTTTTTAATTAGTGATTAAATCCATTTTAGTAAGATCATATTTTTTTCTTTATAATTTTAAATTTATTTATTATCCCTTTGAATAAGCTATGGATAATATGAATTTAGTTAATAGTAGAAAATTTATATCTTTTATGGTAAAAATTATCAATCATATAGTAATAGTGTAATTTATTTCCCTGAAATGACCACACCACTAAGATTAGACACAATATGGCCTTAAGTGAGATCTTTAATTACCAAAGGTTGTAGACTAGCATTGAGGATCCATGAGTATCGCATGGATAGTGATTTATCTTTTAATTGGAAATCATAATATAATACAATTAATTATTCTAGAAGAGAAATAATGTAAGATGATACCAATAAACATAAATAAACTCTAAATGAATGCCATATATTCCCTATATGTTATACAATTTCAGAAATGAAACCAAAAAATATATACAAAGTAATGAAACCGAAATAACTCAATATAAATGAGAAAGTAAATTTCTATTAATATCCTAACTAACTTGGAATCTTAAAAAGGATCATAGACTTTAACTCTAAGATATCCAAGGCCACTACCCATACCTTTATGGAGACATGAATAGATGAACATTCATGGGATGAGAATGTGTAGTGTGTGAGAAATATATCTCAATAGGATCCCACAAAAGTCCCTAAATGTATCCTAGTTCTTAATGTACTAATATGTGTATAATTAAATGCATGCTATAATTTGGAGTAATAAATCAACTTATAATAATCAGCATCAAATTATTATAAATATACATCATTTTGGAACATACATACTTTAAAAAATAATGGGAAAATCTCTGAACTTCTATTAGATCATGTCACGACCAAAGACATGGTTAAAGTATTAACCCTGCTAAACATATGGAATAATCTCGTTATTATAAAAATTATAGTATAACTAAACCTAATACTTATCTAAATAGATCCTAACATAAGTTTTATCTGAAAATATAACGAATATATTTATTATTTCATACCTAAACTCAAGAATTTCCATTGGAAAAATACAATAATTATAGTCTATAAAAATAATATGTATATATTACATTATCATACAACCATCACTTTAATTTCTAATATAATACTCATTGAAAAATCAACAAATTTATCATCACATTATGATAAAATAAGTGTTTTATCATAACACAACATTCCGTGAACTCTTTTATAAAAAAAACTCAATTTTTTAAACATGTCTATTTAGCCCTTATTTCCATTAATTTTCAACACCAACATTTTAATTAAATCACCATTTATTTCAAAATACATTTCATTAATTAAATTATATATCTAAATCATGATATTATTACCAATAATAATTTAAAAACATTTACCAAAATTTAAACACACTAATCCATGCCAAACCTCCTTTTCATTTCGTAATAAACATTTCCTTATCTTTTTAATTTATAAGGATAATATTTAAACAAAAAACCACCCTCTTTTTACACATTAATTACAAGAATTTTACATTGAACATTCATATTTTTCTTACCCAAACATCCCCATATATCAACCAATATAATCCCATCAATTATAATATAAAATAAAATTAGTTAACTTTAACACCCAATATTATTCTATAGAATGTAAATCGTACCTTCTTGAACTATAAAATAATTCACATTCATTTACCTCACCATTATATAAAAATAGAAATTAAATTATTAAATAATATATTTAGAATATAAATTCCAAAAGTTTTATAATTTTAATTAGATGATATGATTTTTTTTCCAGTTTAACATGTTAAATTTATCTTAGAGTTAATTTTTTAGAATTTTCTAAAAAAGGTGAATTTTAGGTGAATAGTGTAAAATGAAGATTAAAAAAAATTATTAATTTTATGACATCATTATGGTATAATAATGAACTAAAATTTTGTAAAATAATTTTTATAGACCAAATATATGTTTAATAAGTAATATATATCATTTATAAATATTATATTGAATTTAGAAGGCTATGGTTGACATTTCAAAATCTAAATAAAGTTTTATTTTAAGAAAATAAATATATTTAATCATTTTATTGAATTAAATAATTAAAAAATAACATTGGATTTTTAATTGGGTTTAAATTCACATAAATATCCATTATTGATCTATAAATAATAAATGTTCTAAGAATCAATTCTATACCTTTTTTTGGTATAAAATCATTTTCAGACTTAAAAGGATTTTTTTTTAAAAAAATTTGTTCCATTTTTCATACTTATATTAATTTTTTTTACTACCTATAAGAAATAAATCATAAAAAATGGATTTAATACTTAGAATCAACATATTCAAATTATTTAAAATGACCAATTTTATTCTTAGTCATAATTAATAGTTATCATAGTAAAAGTTTTATCACTATGGTAAAGGTCCAAAGGGTTAATAAGTGGGTTGGGTTAAGAGGTAGGATATTAAATATCACTAAAACATGTATTAATTTAATAGTTTGATTGAAATGTGACCTCAAATTATCTTTTATTATATATTTTTTTATTTAGTTCCACTTTACCATGAAAATGATTTTATATTGTTTTGAAGTTTAAAGTATTTACAAGGTTACCGCTCCCATCACTTATAAAAGGGAACCTCCTCTCTTCACTTATACAGACACTATAAAATCCCTTATATAGACCAATATCTTCCCAAATACATTCATAGAATACTTATCCATAACCTATAGGTTTTGGTATTTCCTAATTACCTATACAAGAATCCTTAAGGTCCTTTTCAAAGAATCTTATTTTAAGAAGATGTATATGTTCTCACTGAGTTTTTTCAACTTTCCCTCTTCCTAAAACTCCTAAATATAATCTATACCAATATTAACATAATTAAATATATTTTTATTCTACTAAAATGTTTTTATATTAATGTGTCCACAATTTTCTATCTCATTTCTATCTAATGAAAAATGTAAACATCACTCTTGTGTATATGTAGACTACCGCCTCCATGAGGTGATGTAATTCATTTTTCACTATTGCTTCACATGACTAGTTGAATAGTTTAAATTAATAAATATTAATGAAATTTATGACATAATTAATGTTTTTTAAGATAAATAAATATATACTTTATCTTGTTTTCATCTTTTGGAAAATGAAAACGTCATCCATGAGTATATGCGGACTATCGCCAATATTAATGATGTATTTTATTTTCCATAATTACCTTAAAATGATGTTTATAAAAGTGTATTTAATGTATAAATATGATATAAATGAAATTATTAAAATTATTTAGGTAATTAAGTCATGACCATGGTTAAATTAACAAAACCACATAATAAAAACATGCATGATAAACAAAATGATTAACACCATAATAAAAGTTTTTAACAAAGAATTATGAGTAATTGAGTAAAAAGAAGTTATTAATAAATGATACCTAGAAATATATATATATAAATTAATCTAATATAGATGAATAATACATATAAATTTATACTTTTGTAGGTTAAACCACGTCTGACCAGAAGAGAATCTATGTTAAGGGTTTATTTTACAATTTCATTTTTATTCGGAATTGTTTTATTTTAAATTTACACTAGGGAATTATATAATATTTCTATATTAAACCCCATATATTTTAATATTATATGTATATTTATTTGGTTTTAAATCATTATTTCCATTTCTCATTTATTTGGTTCACAAATGACTTAAAGAACCCTTTTAAGAAAAACTTGATTTATTTCTTTCACATGGTCATGGATATTTTTCTTCCATATCCATATAATTTCATTATATTAAAGAATTTTATTTTATGAAATTTAATGAATTATTAAGGCCAAATATCTTTAAATTTTATTTTATATTTAAATTTTCTAAATGAATATATTCATCACTTTGCATATGGGTTATTTTTGACTCTCTTTACAAAAGTATGAAAAGAATTATTTTTAATATTTACCATTTGAGAAATATTTCCCACCCTAAAATCCTTTATTATGAATATTAAATTAAAAGTTTCCATATTTATCAAATAAAATCAGAAACCCATTATTCTAGTATTTTTTTATTTATTAATGTCATAAAAAATAAAGGGAAATTATTTTCTCAAAATCATTGAAAAAGGGGTTTCATTTTATTTTGGTATATTTTAATCATTCACTATATATTTTATTACTTAATAATATTTTATTTTAAATATTCCATTTCTGTAAAAAGTTTTAAAATGTTTTTTTTTCAAATTATATTGAATTATTTTGAAAATATTTTTAGAAATGGTATATAACTTTATTTTTAAAACAGAGTTATAAAATTTTTAAGAAATTTATTTTTAAAGTTTTGATTCTATTTTCCACTATAAGTATCAAAAGAATTTATTTAATTAAAACCTTAATTTATGATGAATTTGTGGCCTTCATTCATCCATTATTAATTTATGATTTATAGCATGTTTTGTTCATAAGTAACATTCTCAGTTCCATGTAATTATATTCTCAATTACTATCAATCATTATTTTGAAATTATGTTTCTTCTTAATATCTAAGTTATTTATTATCATGGATGTATTATAAATCATTTATACTATTTAATTATCCATATTAAAATTTCTATATATGTTTCAAACACCCTATTTTACATTAATCAAATTGGGTGTGTTTACCAAAGAAGATAGCTCTTTTATTGACAGAGGAAAATACTAACCATATGTATAATTTTTTGTTCTATGTGGATGATTATTGATTTCCAATATAGATTGATTATATTCTAGTAAAATATTTACATTTCATATTACTTTATCCAATATGTAATTTTATTGATTTTTAAGTTATATCAATGATGAATTTTATTGTTCATTGAATATATGAAGAATGAATTAGACATGTATAAGTGATGGGTGATGCTTAGAATTATATAGACCATTGATTCATCAATAGGTATCATGAGATAATTATTTTATCATGACTTATGTTTTAGGAAAAATATTACATAACAACTTGGATATATAAACAGCTTGCGCATAAAAATATAATTCATCTCCCACTAAGTTCTTCACATATAGTATCCTTATTAGCTATAAAATAATTAAAACCTTTATTCAAAACCTAGGTAAAAGAAAACATTATAAGGGTGAGCTCAAACACCTAGTAAGGTTAAACATAATGATTAATAATTGAATGTCATCAATGGGAAAAAGATAAGTGTAGGGGTATGATGACATAATCAAAGTTCATGATCATAACATAAATGAAATCATACACATAAATACCTAGATTATCAATCATGAAATATGGTGCAAATATTTAACGAAGGAAATATTTGTAGGAATTAATAATCATAGGTAACGTGATGTCAATATTAATCAAAATAAACATTAAAAACCCATAACAATCATAAATAAAACATGTTGGTATCTTGACATTATCTTTATAAATTGTGCTAAACTAATTTTATAAATAAATGGATCCTAGTTAAATCCATAGGAGAGTCTATTTTGGTTAAGTTCTTCCTTATTTCCCTTGAAGACATGGAATATTACCTAATGTATTAGAGTACTATAATGGTGCTAAACTATAATATAAAATGTATTGGGTTTACCTATTCCTATAATCTATATAATGATCACCCATAATCATAATCAATGTCCAATAATCGTACCATAATCATAAAAAATTAAATATTTCATTTTCTTCATAAAACTCACAGAAACAACCATTATTCCTTTTATACCTTGATTAACCTCTAGAAAAGAAATGGGTTACATGATAATATATTTGAAATAATTATAATCCATGCAGATAAATAATAAGTATGATATCATTACAACATATCCTCAATGGATAATATTTAAAATTATGGGGTTTTTTCGTTGATGAATAAAAATTCAATAATAATTATCTTTAAAAATATTCCCGAGGGAAATATTTTTTTCATTTCTAAAAGTCTATTTGAAAATCTAAAAATTCACCAAAATATTGTTAAAATAATTATATTTGAAAATAAACATAGAAAATTATAAAATAAACTATAAATAAAACAATGGTAATTATGGTAGGAATATAAATTAATCTTGTAAATTTAAAAAATAGTCATTATTTTAAAATAATTTTTAAGTAGAGTCAAAAGATACCAATATAGAGAATGTTAAAAAATTTAATTTTAAAAATATTTTAAAATAATTTAGAATATAATTTAAAGTAAATTTTTGAAATCATTTATTTTTATAAAATATAATTCTTGAAAACATTTTATACGACATGTATATGGAAGAGAAATACTCTTGATCTAAAAGAAGATACAAAATTGATATCAGTTACAAACAACATTCTTGATATTTCATTATTCAATTAGGGATAAAAAGTTCAATTAATAGGTAAATTTTTTTTATAACTATAGGAGAATAAATGATATGTGGATCAATAAAATAATAGTATATTACTTCTCTAATGGAACCTTGAACATAAATAATCTCAAAAATAAATAAGATTGTAACATTATGCCTTTATCGCTTTGGTAAGCTTTGAATCAATGGTTATTGAAATAAATAGTACGATATGGTTCTATAAATCCAATTAATTTTGTTAATTAATATGTTAAAATCTATTCAGTAGGTATTATTTTGACCATAAAATAAAACCATGGTGTACAATATGAAATATGTCTCATGAAAAAGAATTTGAGACAAGGAAAACCTTTAAAATGATCATAAATTTTTAAGTGATAATTAATACATGAAGTGATTTTGTGAACATTCATAAATACAAATAAAAAAGTTTAAATATAGTATAAAAAAATTTATAAACCAATTTTCAAACAATCATGTATTAATAAAGTCAATGAAGAAGAGTTATAACCCAATGAAAGGATATTGAGTTAAGAAACCTCTTACCATTGTGGTAACTTCCCAATCAAAAACCCTTATATAAAGATACATGAATTCTAACTTAAAATACCCTATATTATTATGGATTCATGATATGACATTTTAAATAGTCATTATATAACCCATATAAATAAAATTATTCACATAACATTAAAATATACTTCAATGAAAGGAAATTGAAAAGAAATCCATTACCCCAAAATCTATACTTTTTTATGTATGTCATTGAACACATATATAATAACATTATATAATTTTTTATTAATTTTTTTTCTAAGTTTAATAAATTATCCTTAAACAATTTATCTCATTTATTTTAATGTATTATTTAATTATATAATTTATTATATCCACATCAGGTGTTTTGAGGATGTTCGGTTCATAAGTCAAAAAATGACTTTGGTAGGTTGATTATGGTTTGAGTTGTCATTATTAAATAATATATAAAATAATAATCCTGAAATAATTTTCATTTTTTAAAATAATTTATAATTTTAAAACCAACTATGAATGATGTTTTTGAAAAATGAATTACGTTATAATCACAGAGATGATAGATCTTACGTATGCACGAGTAAAGTTACCATTTTTAAACAATCATGATGGAAAGATGGTAAGTATTATTTATCATTATAAAATTATGATTGTACCATAAATATAATATTATATATTTTAATAATATTATATATATCATCTATGTGATGTTGCGATGAAAAATGAATCAAATCACTTTGTATAGGTGATAGTCAACACATATGTAAGAATGACGTTATCATAGTTCAATGGATAGAAAGGTAAGAAAATAGATGATATAATATCTTTCAAGAATGATAAATATTTCATGAATATCATATATATACATTAAATACATAAATATAATCATCAATTCAAGGTGGTTATTGAAAACAAATTATATTGGTTCGCGAGATGGTAGTTCACCTTACACACGAATGATGGTTTTATTCCCCATTTTATGGAATAGAAGATGAATATAGGTTATTAAATTAACATAAAAATATTTATGAATATGTAAGGTACTTTTATTTATTTATTAATAACTTAATTATATTTTAATGAGCTATAAGAAGAAATAAAACTAAAACATCTATCAAAAACTATACCGCTTCTACATAAAATCTTCTTTTCTTTACACATTAATCCCTATAGGGTTGGTATTAAGACCAAATTAATACCTCTATAATGTATATAGTGATTTTTTAAGTAATAAATAAATTTATTAGTCAAGCATAATGGCTCTTGAAGTGTTTTGTGTCGAGGAGAGGCGGTTCCCTTTTATAATGAGGGGTTGAGAACTTTTGGAATACATAAAGTATTAAATTAATATAAAAATAATTTTACTATAAAAATTAATACCAATTGATATAATTATAATATATTATTATTATGAGTTATTATAATCTCATAAAATTAAATTTTTAAAAGTTTAGATTATATTTTCATGCTTATTAATTTGTTTTGACCACTGTTAACATTTTTGACAATTACCATTATATCAATTTTTTACTTTTTATTGGTCATGAAAGTTACTATAAAAAGAAAAATGACATAAATGAACCATGTTTTATATTTTCAATCATATCCCACCCAATGATATGATTATATCATTTTTATAAATTTTAAATTAATTAATAAAATATTGTTTATTACAAAATATCATCAATTCAATTATTGGAAATACACAATATATTATAATATATTATGTTTCAAATTCCTGAAAAATGGTTCTAAAATTACATGAATTATAATATAAGTAGTATATAGTATTAATTTACTCATAAAACAAAATTTTTATATGTTTTTATGTCATTTTAAACTATCAATTCTGGTTTAACCCCATAGTTAACAAATTTAACCATAACTATGGTATTGGATTTTTCAATATTAAGGGGTTTTAATTTTACTTCTAAGTTGAAAGTTGGCTCATAAATGGAATGGTTTAAAATTTTAGACCATTTTTAATCCTAATTGTACACTTTAAAGTTTTTTATGATTTTTAAATAATTTTATAAAATATTATTTAACATAAAATATCACTAATTACATTTTGACAATATTAATCTAATTTCACTTTGAAAAAAAACTTGTCAAAAAAATAATTATAATATCAAACTTTCATGTCACAACCCAACCATGGTTTCTAATTTTTTTTAAATTATTATTATCTTCATTTTCAAGGTTTTAGGTGTAACTAGTTTTAAATTTTAAAATTAGTGTTTTTCTGCGTAGGCGCGTGGTTGGTGCATAATTCGAAGTAACTGTGGAAAAATCATATGAGGGTATCTAAAATATTAATAAATCTTAATTTCATGTTTGGTTTAGGGTTTCCCTAACTACGTGGCTTACCAATTCTAGCTGGTCAAGGGGCACAATGAGGGATGCATGGTTGGCACATGGTTTGGCCATCCATGCAGACAAACCATGCATGGTGTCGAAATTAAAAAAAAGATATATTTTACCATATAAAATTAAAACCCCAAAAGGGGTTTAACTTCCTCACATTCTCACCCTCCTCCCCATATCTCACTTGAACCATGCCTAGTAGGGGGCTCTAGGTGTGTGATCTCCTTTACTCCTCTCCCTTTAGTGGGTTAATTTCTTCTTCACTTTTGGCTGTGATCAACTCCGATTAGCCTATAATCTTCTCCTATTCCTTTTTCTTTTCAATTTTCTTGGTTTACTCTCTCTATAATGTGGTAAATGCACCATGAATGAACCGCAAGCCAAATAAGGTGTTTGTTTTGGTTGTATCTTGGTCCTTTGGGTTTTTTGAGGTTGATTTGAGGCCCTTTCTTATGATGTTAGTTGAAGGGAACTTCTTGTGGATCCTTGAAGGTGGATTTCACACATATACATAAGTTAGTAACTATATATACGCTCTTTTTACATATTCCCTCATGGCCTGGGGAATATGTACATCTGACCATGGGTACTTATATATATAAATATATATTTATAGGTGCATATGCGTGTAAGTTTAAAAGGTAGATTTTACTTCATTAGGGTTATTATTAGTCTCACTTACTCCATTACACCTCTTTGAGGTGGATTCGAGTTTCCTTTATAAAAGGAATCATGGTTTGAGGTAGGTATCCCTATATATTAGCCTTTAAATTTAATAATCATTAATTTCTTGGTGTTTAAACCTTATTTTTATGCTAGTTGGAAATGTATATTCTTTTGAAATATTATTTGATATGAAGTAAAACTATGTTACCTTTGAATTAAATTTTATGGAATTTTTTTACAAAGACATGTAGATCAAGTGTTTGATTAGAAATCCAATTATCCCTTATAACTGGTTTATGATTTTCAAATGATTTTATGGCTATCCAAATGTGTTTTATATATTCCAAAGATTCATTAATGGTGTATTTGGATCCTTTGAAAAAAAAATTATCTTTAAAATAAAGGGTGTGTCCTAGTTGGTATTTTCAAATAGTGGATTTTATTTGGAAAAGTATCCTTAGGGCGTGTCTCTTACCATGTCATTATTAATGTAATGGTAGTGTACTTGGTAAAGGAATTACCATGTGTCTTGATTGATAATATAAACGGGGAATTCCTTAGAGTGGTGTTTGGGGGAGGTTCTTATTGATTTGTGGCTTATATGGATTATTATTATTTGTTATATATATATATATATATTGTTGAGTGGTTGGAATTTATGACTCACCACCATTTTAGAAAAATCAACAAAACCTAGAATTGTTAGAGGATTATCCAAGAACCCTTAATATGATATCTTAAGATTATTATTTGGCCATTTTACCTTAGTATGGACTATGTTTTTTTTAATAATGTTCCCTTCAGTTAGGCCAGGTAGGGAATAACCAAGTGTGGGGGAGGTTTGATTTCATCAAGCATTCTAATATAGTTTACAATGTGACATTATGTTATATACTTTCTCCAGATCTCCTAGGTAACCCCATGATCTCTGATACCCACTTTTATATGGTGGAGATCATATATTTTGGATTGTTATGGTTTCAGGCGGCTAATTTTACCATTTCACTCATTTGATTATTATTGCATATGCTTTCTATCGTTAGTTCACTCCTCTTGTTAAATATAGTTTTTGGTTTAAATATTTTCATTAAAAATGTTTTATAACTATTTTAATCTTTTCCTTACAAAAATTAATTTTATAAATAAAGTTATTTTAAGAAATAATACTTTTATTTTAAGTGTTTTGTTAATTATTTCTCTCCCCCTTATTAAATAAAACATGTTTAAAGTAAATAGAGTAGTGTACTGTGATTTATTTTGGAATATAAAGAAATGAAAAATCTATGTTTTTATTATTATATTTCAAATTTAAAGTACATGAATATTTAATTAATGGAAATTAATAGGGAATAATTTTACTTGGTTATGCCTACTGAGTTTTAATACTCACACTTATACCTCTATATATGTTTTTAGATTCAGGTGTAGTTTTGAGCATGGTCTTGATATCCATGGAGCAATGTTGAGATTTGGGTTCTAAGAGTGACCTATATGGTCACATAGAGATCTGGTTAGTCATCAGATTTGTTTTATTTTGAATTTTATTATTTTTATTGTTGTTTGTTTTATTTATGTTAGGATTATTTATTATCATTTTGTTTATTTATTTTCAGTGAAATCATTCTCACCATATGTCTTTGATTCCCTTGGTGCCTGTCACCACCTCAGGATGATCAGGAATGTGCCTTAGTGATGCCGTGGGCTAGCCTAGGTTACCAGTTCAGAGTCGACACGAGTGGTTCATGAAAAAATGGTATTAGATCCATAGGCTCTTTAGAGAAGATTTCTTTGAAATAGAATTTTTTATTTGGGTTTTCATGGTTGGAGTAGCATTGTTGGGACTTGGAGTGTCGGTATGTAGAGGTTTTTGGCCAACAATTTCTATACCAACCCTTAGGCTTACCATGGGAATTTGGGTTTTGAGTTTTGATTTTTGATTTTTTTCATTAATTTCTTGTTACTCCTTGGTTTTTGTTAATGATGTCATATTTTATTAATTATTGTGTATTTATATTGCCTGTTTTGTGTTTATGGGATGAAATGGGAGCTGGTCCAGTGGTTTTTAGTGAAGTTATAGGGATTTGAAATCCATGTGGAGCCCAAGGATGTGGCCTTAAATAACTCTTTCTGGATATGGTGTGATTGGAATATATCCACCAACGATTTGGCTAAGTACTTCATTGTCACTATCCCCCTATATGCATTTATTTTGGATCTTTCAAATTTTTAAAATTGTTTTGAATTTTTTTTTCATAGATTCTAAATCCAAAAGTTGGTGTATGTTATTTTAAAGGGGTATTTTGAGATTATTTTAAAATGATAAAGATTTTTTATGGGAAAAGGGTTGAATTTATTAAATAAATTAAATGATTTTTTGTATAATGATACATCTTGGGGGGTAGAGTTTGAATTTTTTTCAAAGAAATGGTTGGTGATCTTTTTGAAAAGTTTTATGAAATTTGTGGGTAAATTTACTTTTATGTTTGGTGTCAAATTGTGATGAGATATTTATGGTGAGTTGGTTTTGATTGATTTCTTGTTTTATTATTATATAGAGTACGCCCTCACAAAGCTCTAAGGAATATTGAAGAAGATACACAAGTGGATCCTCCACCACATGAATTTGGTTGATCAAGTCTTATCTCAATTTTCTAGTTCTTACTTTATGGATATGGATTCCCATGGATCTCAAAAAATCGACTAGTATCAATATTTTTTCAATGGTTTTGATAGTTTAACCCTCCTCATTTCTTTGGGCATATAGAAATTGTAAAATTTGATGAATGGTTGAAATTTTTTGATGATATATCTATTTATCATGAGTCTACTATACTTATTAAGCTTAAGTTTTAAACCATTATGCTCCAAGGTCCATGTTGGAAGTGGACGAAGTTTTTCATTAAGACTAAGCCCCAAGGGGACCTTTATTTGGATTTTTTTTGAGTCTTCATTCATCCAGAAGAATTTCTCCAAGGCCGTAAAGGAGGAAAAGAAAATGGAGTTATACTATATCCATTATAGTGATCAATTAGTATTGGAGTTTATCCCTATTTTTTTATTTGGTTCCCTATATTCTGGAACTAACTGAGTATAATTTGTTAAAGGATCAGTAATTTGAGGATATAATTTTTCCTAAACTTCTGACAAGTGTGTTAGAGTTTTTTATTTCCTACTGTATTGAGGTGGTAAGGTAAGTGGTTTGGGTGGAGGTAATGTTATCAAAAGTGATCAAGGTAGTAAATAATTCATTTTTTCCTAGAAATGGTGAATGTAAATTTCATTAAAGATAAAGGGATGTGTCTGGAGTTTGAGTGAGTTGGTGGTGAAATTAAGGGGAATTATAACCTCTCATCATCCATATCTAGCATAAGAACTTGGTGTGTCTTCAATGCAGAAAGTAGGGTTAGAAAAAGACTTTGTTTCAAAGTTATTTAAATTCCGATTTCACCTATGGACATTTATTCCATCTTGGGATATTTTGAAGGGGTGTCACTAAAAATATTAGTGGATTCAGATCCACCCCCTCGAAGAAGCACTTAGCTCAATTGTATAAACATGGATCTGGTGCAATTTCTATTTGAAATTTCCTTAATATGAATTCATTTTTTTATATTATTGTGTCCTATGGGGTTTTCTTTTATTTTTGGAGTGAATGTGGGTAATGTGTGTATTTAAGAATCATGTTTTAATGTAAACATCTTTTTGAAAATTCTAAATCTCATCATCATGTAGTGAAAGCATGTTCTGTTGTATGTTGTGTTTCTATCACATAGTTATATTTTATATTTTTGGGTTTATTTTGGTTTGAAAGGATGGTGCTTTTTTATAGTCCTAATATGATGTGGATTCAACCATAGAAAATGTTTTAAGGAATCTATTCTTAATTTTTTTTGTCAGAGAAATTCCTTGTTTCCCATATCGCTTCATGCTGAACATAATAGTTTAGTTATTCTAGAGAGTGAATATTGTGGATAATGATTTTGTAGACCCTGAATATATCACAATGGATTTTATTTAGGACTTATATGTTATATGATGGGGTGTTTCTAGTTGGGTTGTTTTTGAAAAAAGGATGAGTTTCTTTTTCATAATCCCTTCATTGTTGGTTCAAATTATCTGGTGTTGTGATATGTCTTCCTTGAATGTTAAGCTTATTTTGGTTATGGTATCATAGATTCTTTTGGGATTTTTGAGTTTCATGTTTTGAATAAAAGTGATTGTTGGTTCTTTAGTATTCATGTTTTTAGGTCTTTCCTTTAGTCGAAGTTCATCCATGCCTTAGTCTTGATCAACCATGTCTCTTGGAATTTTTGGGGGTAAAAAGTGTTAACGGTGGGGAGAAATTTCCCACACCAGCCATGTTTTTTTTAATTATTTTTAATTATTTATTTATTATTAGCTTCATTTTCATGGTTTTTGTGTCAAAATCAATTTAAAATTTTATATTTGTGGTTTTATGCATAGGTTCACGATTGGAACACAATTTTTAGAAATGATGGTCAAACCTCTTGAGGGTGTCTGCAAATTTTATAGAGAAAAATCACATGTCCATCACATAGTTTTCTTAATTATATGGGCTTCGCATGTGAGGTTCTATAGGGGCCCAGTGTGGGGAATATGGTTAGTGTATGATTTGGCTGACCGTTCGGTCAAGCCGTGCGTGGTGTCAAGATTCCAAAAGATAAAAAAAAGGACCATTTTTTACATTAGAAATATAAAACTAAAAAGGGGTCTCTCTTTACTCACATTATTTCTGTCCTCCCCCTCCCACGCTCAAACCATGCCCAACTGGGGGATCTCGGTGCACACGCTCCTCATATCCTCTCCCTCTAGTGGGTGAATTTTATCTTCGATTTTGGGTGAGATAAACTCTGGTTAGCTTCAAATGTTATCCTATTTCTTCATATTTTATATTTTATTGGTTTATTATCTCTCTCTCTCTCTCATATGGTACATAAGCCATAGATGAACCCTAACCTGAATAAGGTGTTTATTTTGTTTGTTTCTTGATCCTTATAAATCATAGGGGTTGACTTGAGGCATGTTCTTACAACATTCATCCTAGGAAACATCTTATGGCTCTATAATGATGGCTTGGAGACATTTACATAGGTAAGTACATATATATATACACCCTATATATACATAATTCCTCACAGTGAAGGGAATATTTACATCAGGTCAAGGGTACTAATTTATATTTTTATAGTCGTATGTGTGTGTAAGTGTAAAAAGTGGTTGTTCTTTGCTGGGATTATTTTTTTGTCTCAATTTCTCCTTTAAACCTCATTGAGGTGGATTCAAGTGGCCATCATCAGTGTAATCATGGTTTGAGGTAGGTATCCTTATTTATTGGCCTTTAAATTTAAGAATCATTGATTCCTTGATGTTTAGAACTTGTTTTGATGCTAGTTAGAAATGTATAATGTTTTGAAAGATTATTTGAGATTAAATCAAGTTGTTTTTCCATTTGAATTAAATTTTCTGGAATGGTTTTAAATATACTAGAACACCTAGTGTTCAATTAAAAGACTGGCTAGCCCTTACAAGCAATTTAGGTTTTTTAAATGATGTTGTGGATTTACAAATGTGTTTTAAAATAATCCATGGATTCTAAAATGATGTTTTTGTATCCTTTTGAAAAGTGTTGTATTTAAAAAATGTACATGGCCCAATTTTCAGTTTAAGAAAGTGGATTTTCCTTCGAAAAATATCCCTAGGGTGTGTCTCTTGCCTCATAATTATTAAAGGAATGGGAACATCATTAGTACGATACTTCCCATGTGTGTTGATGGCTCAAAGGCAAGGTGAGTTCCTTGGAGTGGTGTTAGAGGGTGGTGCTTATGGGTGTGTGGATTTTGTGGCATGTGATTATTCTATATATATATATATATTGTTGAGTTCTTGTATTTTATTAACTCATACCTATTTTTTAAATATCATGGGAACCTAGAATAGTTAGAGGATTTTTCAAGAAAACTGATTACACTAGATTACGATTAAACTATGTCCAGTGGCCGTTAGAATGGACTATGACCTACTTTGGGAATGTTCACCTTGGGTAGGAAAACTATAATATGACCGAGTTTAAATAATATTCATTTACATCTATCATTCCAATATGATGGATCATTTGACAATATGTTCTATTTTTTTAACTGAGCCCCTAGGTAACCCCATGATCTATCACTATATTTGGTATATCATCATTCTTGATCATCAATTGATGATATCTAGAACAATGTTCAATCTTATAAAATAATTGATATCTAGATAGTTGATCAAACAAGTCATTAATATGGGGTAGATGATACTTATTCTTGATTTTGATTTGGTTAAGTTCTTGATAATCAATACAGTGCTTCATTGATCCATACTTATTAAAAAACAGAATAGGTGTACCCAAAGTTGACATAATTGGATGAATGAATCCCTTTTCAAAATTCTCCTAGTTTTTTATTTTCAATTCCTACAACTCAATCAAGGCCATTATATATGGTTTTTTTAAAATAGGTGTGGAACCCGGTATGAGTTTTATTGAGAACTCAACTTCACGATTTAGTGGAAGATCAAGACACTCTTCTATAAAGACATCAAGAGGCCCCATATATTATAAATATCTCTATTGTTAAGTTCCTCCCCAACCATATGAAATAAACACCCCTTTTTAATAGAAATTAATATATAATAATGGATTTATTTTCCTTTGTAAATTTATATTTATCATCATACCAATAGATGATCATAAGTTAGATTAGAATATAAAAAATGAATTACTTTCCTTGGAAATTGATTTAGGATTTATGGAATGAAATCCAATTCATTCCCAAAATGACATCAAATTCAACTTGAGGAAGAATAAAATATTTACAGGAAGAAAATTCCTATAGTCTTCAACCAGAGATGAATCATATACTTGAGATTCGATCATTATAACATTACGGGATTTTAATGATAACTCAACATCTAATATTTGAGGAGGTACTGTGATAACCCTATAGAATTATTCAGATTAACAAGAGTGTGTAGATCTAGAATCAAATAAGACAATAATAGTTCTAGAGTGGATGGTAAGGGTACATTTTATCACTTTATTATCATACTTTACATTTCAAATAGTTATCGCACAAGATTACCCTTTTTCTATGGGATTAAGAAGCTTATGACATCGATTATTATCATTGAACTTCAAGTTTGATCATTGGTTAAAATAAAATGCTAAAGTGTGGGTGGTGTATTCTTTGGTGATTTTTCACTATTCCTATCATTGAGAAGTCTCTTCACATCACTTAAGCATTCGATTTCCTGATGAACTTTATTTACACACTTAACATATTTACCTATCACCTTAGGTCAATTTCCACCATATTTCCTTCCACACATTGATCATAAAGGAAAGATCATATTCTTCCATCCATTTTTTTATAATTTCCTTAGAATTACATTTTTCTTTTCATATCAAAACCATGATATGGATTGGCAAATATAATATAAATTTTCACTTTGATGACACATCAAATGATTTATTGACATCTACTAAAGTCCTTTATGGATAACACCCTTTAAAGTCATTGTTTTATGAAACTGAATAATCGATCAACATTAATTTCATGTTGGATGATAATACTAAAAGCATACCTCATAATTCTTTTAAAAATTACTTCATATGTACTAATATATTCATCATTATTTTAATTTAGATCAATGAATTCCTTCTCTATTTTCATATAAATAATATGAGGTAATTACTTATTAAAAAATTAGTTCTTAAACTCATCCCACTCTATAGAGTAAATTTCTTCCATTTTCCTCATGTTCTCTATAATATCCTACCATTGATCTATTTCACCTTCCTGATGATCGAAAACAAAAAAACTTTTTCATGCTCGGAACATTGGAGGAAAAAATATCATTTCATGACTACCGATCCATTTCTTAGAAACTAGTATATTAAAAGTCCTACTAAAAAAGGTGTCTGTTTCCTTATAAAGGACTCAACATAACATCATTCCCTCCTTTTCTCATTTGTATGTTCATAATGATTCATATCTTGAGAAAGTTATAAAAGCATAACAATGGTATTTTTCATTCTATATCCCATAACATTTGGTTTCTCAATTGGAAATCCTTGAATTGTCTATCACATTCCGTATTAAAACAATACCTTTAGGTTACATACATTGAATAAAACTAAAAAGTATAGTATGAGAAACAATAATCATAGTGGTAAATAGGATAATAATAAAAAATAATTTATTCTTTATCTAAGTAAATACACCTTATTTTCAATATATGAAACCCTAGATTTAACCTAAATCATATGTGATCATTACCAAAAATTAAGATGTTATGCTATACTTAGACTTATTCCTAGAGTTTTCACTAAATTTTTCTCATACAAGTTTAAAAATGTAATTAAACTGTGATGTGATACCAATTAAATAAACCTATACTTTTCAAACATATATATTACATATTATTATATTATTTTTCATTATATTACATTATTATCCACACCAGAATAAAATTGATCTAGTATATTTGGAAGTTTGGATATTTAAACAACTGGATCATATGTAAAATATATTATGTATGAGTAAGTTCTTCTTAAATATCACCCCTCTTAGACATATCATACAAAATACCTTTCTTCATAATCTAGGGAAAGGAAACATAAGAAAGGGTGATCTCAGATTTTTAGTGAGGGTAAAAAAGGGAGATACTAATGATCGCATAATATTAACATGATTATAAGGATATGATACTATGATATTAATAATTTAAAAATACCCAAAATATAGTAGATAATAATACCGATCCATGGAACAAATCTTATCAATTTATAATGAATGAATCAAAAAGGAATCAAATAACATGATCCATGAGAGCATAACATTAGCATAGATCTGTAGCATACACATAATCATAGAAAATAATTTCCTTAGTAATTATGTCTTACTTACAAGACTATATTGTGGATTAGGTTCACTCCCAAAACCATAGTAGTAGTTAAGGTTCAATCTTGAGACTATATTAGAGGAAATATCCCCTTGTTGAATTGGGTTTACTCCCCATTATAGTCCTATTTATCTCATGATATATCTATCTTTACCCAATTAATTAAAGGGCTATATAATTTTAGCCTCACAAAAAACATAATGAAATTAAAACATATTTGTGCTATAAGATCAAAAAATATTAATCATATCATAACCCATAAAAATAAATTGGTTTCATAAACATTTCATCAATGGATAACCCATAGAAAGGAAATGGGCTTCATATACATTTTATCATTTCATCATAGCATAACCCTTGGAAAAGTAATGGGTTTCATAAAAATATTGTCATTATAAATATATCCTATCAAGAAAAAAAGTATGGTATCCTTGTATCATATCCCTATTAAATCATTAGTAACATAAAAAGATTTCATCTTATATAAAAACACATTTAAATATCACTTGGAATATTTCTTGAGGAAAATATCCTTTTAACTTTGAAATCACTTCATTAAAATCTAAAAATTTACAAAGTATCATGGAAAAAATTTTATATGAAAATAAACTTGGAAGATTATAAAGAAATACTAAAAGTATTTAGTTGTCATTATGGTGAGAAATTCTATTCATGTTGTATAAGTTAAAAGACAACATTTCTTTCATACCTTGGTAAAAACAATTCAATAAGTACATCATTTAAAAAATGAAAAGAAGATTCCGTTTAAACCATTTTTTAAAAGTAAATAATAGATAAAAATTAATTTATAAAATTATAGGGTAATATTAAAAAAATTCTTGATTTTTTTATATTACATGGATATGGAATAAAATGGTTTTTCGATCGAAGATATAAATAAAGTCCATTATCCTTGAAAACATATTTTTGGTCTCTTGAGTAATTAAGGGGAGTAAAACGAAAGGAAAACATGTATTCTCAAGAAATAACCATTGGAGAATAAAATTAATGTTTTTCTTGAGAGTTTGATCATAATATTTTATCATAAAAGACTTAATCATAAACAACCCTATTAAACAATGAGATTGTAACATAAAACCCTTACCGCTTTGGAAACTTTTGACTCACAAGACCCATGAAAGCATAACATGAAATGAAATATTAAATTTAAATATCATAAGTAAATTCATGATATAACATATAAAAGGGTCTGTATAAACTTCTTATAAAATTATATAGGTTTATAATATAACATGTTTAACAAAGAAGACAACTTAAGACCATAAACCCGTACCTCAAGTTTGACTTGATTTGAAAGCACTATATCCTCATGTATATAAAATTTAAATTAATTACAATTATATTATATAATAATTTAAATAATTATAATATAATATATTATCACTTTATGAAACCTCAACACCCAATTTTTAATAATCCCTTATTAAAATAATTTTTTCTAGTTGTTAACTATTATATTATTTTATAAGAATTTCGGTTCAGTAGTTCTGATCCTTGTACTTTGATCTTGTTTCAATAATCTCCAAAATTTTAAAAATGATATAAATAACATATTTATTCCTTAAAAGTATATATATATATTTATATTCTTCTATAAAATTTAGATATAAAAAAATGCATTACTCCATTCTTGGAGATGGTAGGCAGTATATACGCGTGAATACTATTTTCAATTTTTGAAGGATGAAATGAAGGAAAAGAAAATAATAATTAAACTTTATAAAATTATTATTATATCATATATATAATATATATTCATTAAAATTTTCATTATTGCCATCAAATAAAAATATAAATGAAGAATATAACACTTCACTTTGTGGAGGTGGTAGTCCACACGTATGCATAAGAAACATTATCTTTTTTTAATGGTTTGGAATGTATGAAGTTAAACATGATTTTATAATTATAGAATAATAATTATTTCATAAATATAATATATAAACTTTAAAAAAATCATAATAACCATCCATCAAACATAGTGATGGAAAATGAATTACATCACTATGCGGAGACAGTAAGCTGTATGAATGCACTCACGATACATTAACTTACCATTTGATGGAGAGAGGATGAGTAATGGTGTTTTAGTAATAATAATAACATTTATTTATATTAATGAAACTAAAATTATTATTTTATTTATATTATAATAGATTTATAGAACATAACAGAAGGATTAAAAATAATATAATTAGGTAAGAAGATTACCTATTATTTGAAAAAAAATACTTTAGATATTATCTTAAGGGAACTGGGGTTGTTATCTAGAGAATATAAGATTATATTGAATGTTTATAGTGTATTTGAGAATATATGTTTTCATGTTTTAGTCAATATAGAAGACTTAAAGTGGTATGAACAGGAGAAATGAGGGGTGTCCTTTTATTAGCATGGGGATGGGCACTCTTGGGGTTTCTTTAAAGATTAAAATATAATAAACTTATTATTTAGATGAAATTACTCCCAAATGATATGGATTGAAATATAAGATAGTATTGGGTTAAAATATCTTCAAAAAACTAAAATTTGTGACAGTTTAAGTGGTGTTTTAAAACTTATCATTTTGTTTAACCCTTAGTTAATATATTTTAACATTAACCACTATAACGTCTTTTTCACTCTTAAAGGGTTATAATTTTAAATTAAAGGTATTTTATCATAAATGTATAAGAGATGAAATTTATGGTTATATATTATACAACTTTGTCTCTTTCAACATTTTTTAATTGGTATATAATTTAGTAAAATATTATTTTGATAATTATAATTAATTCTAATTTTGACACTAATAATTTAATTTGACTTAAAAGACATAATTAAAAAGTTGAAATTAAAATATCATGTTTAAAAAAAAACTAATATGTCATATTCATATATAAAATTTATTTAATATAATAAATCAATCAAATTACATTACTTTTAGTATTTTGAAAACCTTTTATTTAATTTTTTCAATTTATCGGAGAAATACTCTATCAACGTTTCATAATAATTTTAGGTAGTCATATAATTAATAAAAATATGAAAAAAAATATTATAAAATGAAAATAATTTTATTATTTTCAAAATAGAAATTTTTATTTGTTCATAACTAGGTTTTTTCTCTATATAGACACATAAAAGATATTTAAAAGTAAGAGGGTGTCATTTTCTATTTTTTATTTTCTTTAAATATCATATAATTCATTTTCATGGAAAGTGACATGTGGGTTTTTTTTCACGAAACACTAATAAAATAATTTCCCACCAGATAAATGCAATATAGAATTCCTCAGATTGTCTCTCAAGGAGGTTCCAATTTGAGTTGAAAAACTATCAATTTTGTTTTGTTTTTGAAAGAATAAATATTTGGGGATTTAATTTAGAATTATAATATATAAGATAAATACAAAATAAATTTCCTGAAAATTAGACAAAAAAGTAAAATATTTATTGAAAGTGATAAGGTATTTGAAAAAATAATTGAAACAGTTATTTTGGACAAGATTAGACCATTTAGACACTTCTTTCTACCATGTTTAATATGATTTTACAAATAAATTTCCCAATACCCACCCATTTACCTCTATATGGACACCATATTTTTAAAGGGTATCTTATCATGACCTCATATTATTATTTTACCTACTATATAGGTGATTCAATTACATGAAGTACTCTAAATAGTCAAACCTAATCTAAATCACTATTCTAAATGAAAATACCTCATCGAAGAGTTTTAAATTATGAAATCAATTATTCTACTCCATATATTGAAAAACCATATAAAAAAACTAGTTGAAAATGTATTCAAGAAATAAATTGGCTTATTTAATTAAAAAATATAAGTTTAAGAGAGATTCAGAAGAGATTACAAAAAAGGATCAAAACTCACAAGAGAGTTCCCATCAGTTGCTGCCATCCACAACCACTTAGGGCTTAAACTTGTGTCACTTAAGAAAAATATTTCTTCACTATTATTTACTTTCTAATGTGAATGAAAAACATGTTCATAAATATATATAAAAAATCCAATTACTTTCTCTCACTAACCACCTACAAATTTGAACATGTGTGGAGAAGGAAATATATAGAAGAGGAGGGGTGGAAATCTACTTCCCAATTTCTATCTGTCTGAAGTTGTCTTAATTATTTCCTCATTAATTGATTATTTTTGACTGGTGGTATTATAGAAAGTTGTTCAAAATTAAATTTTATATTTACCCACAATATAAGTCATTCAGACATGTTTACAAGAATTTACAACCGAATTAATGAATCCATATTTTTCTATCCAAATATACTATTAAAATTAGTTATGTTTAGTACAATCAATGACCATATTAAATATTGAATTTGAATTTTAAATTTTATGTAGTGGTGAACCATTTAACTTTATTTCCTCTCTAATTGGAATAAATGAATTTGGACACACTTACATTGAGATATTCCTCACTTAATGGGGAGTAGTCAATTCTATTGGCCAAAAATATTTTCTAACTTGAATTATTTATTTGGGACCTAATAATTTCAAATCAAAACTTTTCCCTTTTGGAAAAGTTTTTCCCCACAAACAAGAGAATCCTAAAAAAAATAATTACTCAATTCAGATCAATATAAACAATTTATTCTCTAAATTAAGAAGTGATTGGAAAAAGATAAAATTATAGAACTAAGAAATTTTTCCTTTTAATATAAAACATCCATAAAATTAAAAAACAATGAAAATAAACTCAAATTGGTAAATTAGTGGGGTTTAAATCATTAAAATACACATTAATAGAAATTAAAATATTAAATTTATAAGAACACCTCCCTTAAAGAATAACATTTTGAGCCTATGGTGATAAGGGTCAAATTACCTTTATATAATATGAATTATGATAAAAAATAGCAACCTGACCATTTAGTAATAATCTAGTTTAACTCGATTTACCTATTATTGAGCTGGTAAATTTTTTTAAGGTTACAATTTATATTGAACAAAAATAAAAGGATACTGTTTACTAAATTTGGACCTCTAGATTTCAAATATGGAATCCATTTTTCAAAATTAAATATCTATTAGGTTCATAAATTTATTTTAAAAAGTAAGTGCACAAACATGATTAAAACCTCTTTCTAGAAAAATATATTTTTAAGCATAAAACTTAGTTTATTCTAATCACTTGACTAAAAAATATTAAGTGAATATTAAAATAATTTATTGAATATATAATATGTACATTTCCTTAAAATCATTCAATAATAGTGATTAATTTAAGTTATTAATTAAAAACAAATTTTGTGGATAAAAATAGTTTTTTAGAAAAAACTCTTTTATTTTCAAATATTTTTATTTAATTTTTTTAATTAATTTATAGTTAAGGAATTCATTTTAGACATATGTAAACCATATATTTTTCCTAATTACTTAGTCCTATTTATACCTACTAATCTAATGGTTTTGTGATAACTATCACATAATAGTATTTCAATATTATAAAGAAGTTCATTTAAACTCGTTGTTGCATGTAATAAAAGATATTGAAGAAATAAAATTACTTAAAGAGAAATATTTTCAAAAATCTTTAGGTGTCATACCAATAGTTGTTCTCCTCCATCTCACCTATAATATCACAAGGCTTTGTGTATTACCCTAGATATTAACCATAATGGAGTATTTAAAAAGGAGAGGGATATGTTACAAATTACATGAATTAAATAAAGTATATCATTTAATTTATTTAATGCAGTTGCCAACAACCACCTTAAACTGAACTTTTAACTTAAACCAAACTTATGTTAAACCTAGGGAAATACCCACATTCAAGAAACAATCATGGTATCGGATTATTTATTTGAGGTTCCGATCGATTGTAATTCTATTTATTTCAAAAAGTTGTATGTGAGGGCTTCAATATATTTTATATTTTTCATATATTAATTTTGAGGTCATGTAAAACCCAAAACACCTTACCAACTCTAAGTAAAATATCTATAGATACTTAAATAAATATTAAATTGATCAAACATTGAAAAGAGGATTTGTTATAATGGTGTAAGATTTTATTTCATTTAAACATACACATGGTGAAATACAAAAAATATATTCAAGAATTCAAATCCTTCACTTATATTGAAAAGATATTTTATACGGTAGTTCCCATGGGAATCATCATTTTAGACCCTCTTTAGCCTTGTTATTAGTGTTATTTACCCTTAATAAAATTTTTAATTTTGAGTGAATGATGCATGTTTGGCACAAAGTTTGTAATAATCATGAAAAAAATCTTACATATGGGGTGAACTATGTGAATGAGCTTTATGTATGTGGGGAAACATGCTGTAAATCCTTAAATATGGATTTTGAAGATCATTTTGGTGGTTCATACTTAGTGAATGGTTATGATTTATAATGCAGTTACTTAAATTTTGTTTTTGATACATATGGTTTTTTAATTAGTGTCTTGCACATGGGTTAGGCAAGGTCAGGGGTATCTATAAAGGTTACTCTTATGTATGCATTCTCGTTGGGGTGTATAGTTATCACATGGTTTACAATAAACCTTGAATGTTTTAGTAGAAATTGTGTAGATTCTATTATGTATAGATTTTTTCCTTCAGTATCTTACACATAGTTTTTACATGGTTTGGTAAATCTTTTGGGTTAATAACTTGAGGGTTTTTAGAATTATTTTAACTGAAGCAACATGATTGGAACACAATTTATTAAATTTTATTGGAAAACTATATAAGTTACTAAGTAATTTTAAATATAAATTTACTATTAAACCATTTCTTTAATTTCTACCCATTTGTCCACCTCTTCTCCACATATCTAATTACCATCATTGTGGTATCTCATAAAATATTCTATCCTCTATCTTCCTCACTTCAAAGATCATCTTTCCCTAGATTTAAAGTGGATTTATAATGCAAGGCTACTCTTTTCTATTCCTGATTCTATTTACTCTTTTTTTCTTCTTATATCATGAAACATAATGGAAGTAGGGTTGATACCTAAGTTTGTTGATATTATAATCTTAGGGATTTGGTTTTTAGTGCTCACAGAGATTGTTTTCTTACTTGGTGTGGCTTCCTTTGTTTGCAGTGATTTTAGGAAGTTTTTTTGTTTAATTACTTTATTTGAAGTAACATGAAGTTATTTAGTATTCTAAATACTTTTCCTATCATGTTAAACCTTTATATGATACCTATTATGATTTTGTAAAAAGTTATTAATTTTTTTATGCTTGGTATAAACAAGATTTCCAAGGATTTCTTTCACTTTATTTCAGAAAGAATTGTTTATATATTAAAAGTGTGTATATAAATACCTAAGAGGATATTTTAAAATAAATTTTTGGTTAAAAGGAGTGTTTTACTAAATTCTTTTTTAAAATATGGAAAAACATGTTTTAAAAGGTTTGTTTTCCAAATAAAGGGATTTTCAACCTTTACTCGATTTGAAATAGTATAGTTCATGTTTTATAGAAAGTGTTGATTTCTAAGAAATTTCTAAATATTTATTTGGTTTAAATTTTATAAAAAGTGTTGATCCTTATTTTGTTTTAAATGGGTGTTATCCACATGGTTTTCTTCTATTTTTTTAAAAATACTTGGTAGAAAACTTATAAAAAGTTTATTTTTCTTGATTATTGAGAGAACTTTGTTTGGACCCCATTGTTTTTTTGTTATGTATATTTTTTTCCTATTATTGGATGATTTTACTTTTTATTAGATGTATTTATGTTTTTGAAATGGTATTTTTCTTGAGTGGGTGTTAGTTTTGAGGTGAGGGATTATTTTTTATGTTTTGGTGATGATTTATATGGAGATTATATGATATTTTTTTTTCTCACTTCCACTTTGATAATATCATTAGAAAGATGGTCATGTATTAAGGTGATTTAGATGAGTGATATAGTAGTTTGAATTATTACTCTGGATAGTTACCATAGTTAATTCCACGCCCTTGATAATGGATGTCACCTGGTGAGGAAAATAGTGTAACTTAAAGTTGGGTTTATATTAGGTTCACATAAGCTAACACAAATATTTTAAAGTGAGGTTATAGTTCACCAATTAATTTTCATTTTACTTGAATAAAATGGTATATCACAGAATTATTCTTATTATTTTTTATTTTTGGGTTTCATTTTGAGTTATTTTATTAATTGATGGTTTGATTTTAGAGATTCTCAATATATACTTGTTTATATCCCATTTGGTTTAATCTTTGATCAGTGGGACCTGTTATGTTATTATTGTTTATTTATATTTTTTTCTTTGATACATTAGTTCACAATTGATTTCATTCCTTCTATATTTTATCTATTATTTTACATTTTAACTTTATTTTTAAAAGAGATTTTAGTTGAAGGGTTTTGAAAGGATTAAAAAGTGGTATTATTTTGTTTTAATAATCCTAGAAGATCTCTTTTCAAGCGATTATATATTTTTCCTCTTAAAGTGGTGGATTATATTTTTTTAACAAAATAGGGTATTTGAAAGAAAAGTTTTATAGGAAATGGGAATTCTTGTTCTATCATTATAAGTGAAAAACCATCATTTTATACCCGCAAGTGATTTGCTTTCCAATGAGGTCTTTACCTATGGTTTCATAAAATAGTTAATGTTTTCTCCCATGGATGAAATTTTTATACTTTATTTTTTACACATTTTCAAGTTAAAACCTAATTTTTAAATGATATCCAAACTAGTATTTATTAACTATATTTTTATAGTAATTTCATAGAATCTTTGGTGAAATCTTATTGTAAACATTTAGCTCACACACCACACACCCACCCATGTGCATATAGCTCATATGTTTTACATATGGTTCTCTTTTTTTGATCTCATGATGAATCAAATATTTTCCTTATTAGTTTATTGATGGAAATTACAGACATGGTGAGTGGCGTAATCTTACATGGGGATGATATAGTGGTGTCTCATATTTATCGTTATTTTTAGGATAATATTATATCAAACAATTTATCCAGTTGGTTTTTTATTTGTTATTTATAATTTTAGTTAATGTTATGTTCTTTATTATATGTATTATATTCAAAGTGAGTTATATTTTTTATATTTATTATGACATTGTGGGTTGATTGTTTATTTATATCTAATTATTTCATATGTATGGTAGTCTAACATATGTATGTACCATTCTAGATTCTTAGTTGCATTCTACTACATATTTACAGTTATATGAGAGTGAAACCATTCCAACTTTGTTATATTTGATACCCAAGTTCTTGGTTCCCAACCATGGTGACTGGGAATATACTTTTGTCATTTTGATGGGTTGACTTGAGTGACATTGAATGTTAAGTCAGACTGGTTTGATAAAAAATTATGTAACGATTCTCCTTTTTTATTTGGGAAAGTCATGGTAGCATAAATATTGGATAGTTGAAAATTTTGGAATAGGTACTTAAATTGTGCCTGATCAAAACCTTTTATAATGGAACTTGAGATTCTATGGGTATTTAGGATTTGTGTTTTGAGTCAGAGTTTCAATTTTAATTATTTTTGGTATATCATAATTTAAAATAATGGAATATTGTTCCATGTTGGGTCCAGTGAAACCTCAATTGAAGTGGAGGATCACCATAGGAAAATTGAGGAATCTTATTTAAAATCCATGACAAAAAGGTAAGAAGACTATAGTAGATGCGGACGGGTTTATCACCCCAAACCCTAGGAAAATAAGAAAGTGTAAGGATTACTCTCAGATTGAAAGGACAATTGTTATACATTCTCTCGCTCCTGCTAGAAACGAAAGTGATGAATCTATTAAAGATGAACCTCTCATTGACATGTCACATGAGGTGATTGAAACCCCTCAACAGGTGGAGACCCATCAACAACATGAAGAGGTCAACAAACAAGATTTTTCTTATTTTCATGAGCATGAATCTTTTGAGAATCTTAGAGATAAAATCTTATGACAATCTTTAAGAAAATGGGAGATTTTAAACGCCACTTATATAAACATGAAACATGATATTTTCAATGAAATGATAATGTAGGAGTTCACAAAATCTCCTCAATTTGGCTTTATTTTCTCTTAGCCCCTTGTTTTTGCAGACTATTCTTCCCTCTTTTGCTGCAGTCGGATGTTGGATATCTTTTTTGTCTCAAAGATTATTTTTTGGTTTCATCTGTTTCTGAGATATGCTACTCGCATCTGTTTGAAGCTTGATCCTGTCTGCTGATCTGAGGACTGTTTGATTTAATTTTTCTTCTTAGTGCAATGTCTTAATGCTTGGAACCCTTGATCAGAGGAATTTTCTATTTCCTTCTTTATCTTCCTCAACCTTGATTCTTTTAAATTCATGACACTGTGATCTGCTGCTTGGTCTAAAGTTGCTGATTTAATCTGTTTGCCTTGAGTTTTTGATGCTTATCCTGATTTTCATGGAGCTCATATGGATGGTTCTACTGAAATGTATTTGGATCTTGTTTTATGCTGACTCTATGATCTATATTTTCTGGGTTGGTTCAGCTGGTCTTCAATTGCTGCTTGGTTTTCAGACTGATTGATGCTTTGGAGTGTTCTCTGACTTTTAGATGCTTTTCCTTCTTGGTTCGATGATATTGTGTCATATTTTCTCTCAGGAAATGTTGAAGGGATGGACTATAATATGCATCCTGCTTCTTTTTCTGCTTTAGTTTTATCAGAATCTGACATATTGAAGTTGTGTTCTTTATTGAGGATGATGATATATGCTCTGTATGGAGAATCTTTTTAGCTCTTGATGGGAAGATCTTTGATGGCTGATCCTGGATGGAATATCCCTCTGCATTTTTTAGGTGCTCATATTGGCTGATGGTTTGGTTCTTTGTTTGAGTATCCTTGTACCCCCCTTAACTCCCCACTGGTGTAAACACATTACTCCTATTGTTTTGTATTTTAACTTTTTTGATTTATTAAATTTATTTGAAGACATGAACTGGGAAGCGAGTTCATGTCATTACTTTTCTAAAAAAAATCCATGTTGGGTTATGTAAGTTATTTTTTGGGTTCCATTGAGTTTTTTGATGAAAATAGAAGAATAACTATGGGTTCATGGTTAGATTTCATGGTTTTAATACCATTCAGATCTCATGTGCATGGTTCTAGAAACTTTGTAGAGGTTATTTCATTGTCAGTGCACAATATTTCAAACATTTTATCCAAAATATGAATAATTCTACACCCCTATTGATTTTTTCTTTCTTTAATTTTAAAATTGATCCTAATGATGTCTATCCTTTATGTAAGGCTCATTAAAGGGAGTATTTATGGAAATTTGATGTTGTTTTTTGGAGTATTCATGACATTTCATATCATATTTTATAGATTTATGATATGAAATATAGTTTTGTGTGTGAACAAAGAATTTTATTGAAGTTATTGATTCTATAAAGTGGTTTTATTTTTTATTTTCAGAATAATTTTGACTCCCTTGTAGTTTTTTTAATTGTGGTATGTTTATACTAAAATTCAAGGAGTGTTTTGAGATGATTCTAAAAAGTGAAATGTTATCAAAGAGTGTATTGATTTAAAATTATGAATTACATAATAAAATTTCAGTTTTGAGTCATTATCATGTGATTATGGATTAAAATAAAGTAAATTTTTATACTGTGTTTTAATTTAGTGACTTTTTGTTTTTAGGTTTGATCCATTGATTTATATTTGGTTTTTTATTTGTTTTTTGAATATTGAATTTATTGGTTTAATGTTTCATGTTATTTAAAATATTATTTCTATAAAATCCGAAATGGAAAATGGAAAATATTTTTCTTAGGAAAATCTTTGGGAAGATTCCACCTATCAGTTATGATAATTTTTATAGAAACTAGCTCTACCCAAACTCAGAACTGAGTGGTAGAGTTAGGTGTGACATTCCAGTTTTGGATGCCACTTAATGGGTTCCTAGAGACCAGTGGTTCACATGGCCTCAATCACATCTCCCCAAATTCCATAGGTTGCCGTGTAGCAATGGGATCCTAGGTTCTGACCATGGGGAGACTATTCCCTCATTACCAAAGTGTAGTGCAACAGATAAATATAAAAATAGGTAATTAGAGGAAGAAATATAGGTAAACAGAGGGAAGAATGGAATGTAATAGATATAGAAGGATAACAATAACTAAAATAACTGGAATAACATACAAGCATACAAAAATTGATGATGACATGTCATGTCACTAGAAAACATGAAAATATGGATACAATTCAGAATGCATAACATGTTCCACAAAAGTATAATAGAAATAAAAAGACTATTCCAAGAATCTCAAGCTCTTTCTCAGTCATCTATTATCAATATCTTTCATAAACAACAAGAAATTAAGAGTTCAAAGTTGTATGATTCCATTTTCAACACTTGGATACATGTAATCTTCCCCGGGTACCAAACAACACCTGGGGTGGGTGTGAGATAAATCTCAGTGGGCCACTACTGACGGTGTCTATGACATCCAGACCCTATAATAGAAATGTAACAGTGTGTAAGAATGTATATATATATTAAAGCAGTACAATGTAACTAAATACCCAATTACCTGTTTCATCCCTCAGCTGGTGTCTAAAGATGCAACTGGTTTATTATTTGATTGTTACCAGTTTATAAATAAGTCACATGTTGAAAATAGTGAAGGTTCTAAGAGGTATCAAGGGATCCTGTAGTGATATTATGTAATTAAGTTATAAGGTAATAACCAGGGCAAAATAGACCTCAATGGTCACCAAATTAATAATAAATGTACCCTGGCTAAGTGTAGGAGTGTAATACATGGAGTATTGTCCAAGGCATTCCACAATGATATCCCTACTGAGTCCAAGGAGTTAATCCAAGGTAAAATGTGTCTAAGAATTGACTAGGCCTGATATGATTTAATGATGGAATCTAATTGTCAATGCTGGATCCAAGGCATCCTGTAATATTATTTAATGGATCCTATGTTGTCGTACTGGGCATCCAAAGTAAGATAAGAATCGGGTTTTAGGTGGGTCTCAACCAAAGAAATCCACATCCTTGAATCAGAATGGGGTTCCTGAGTGCTCAAGGAATTCCCTACGGAATCTAAAGTGAGGTCAAGTCAGGGCACTTTTATTTGATAATGATGTCATGTATAATTCACAAGGTTCAATATATTACCTTTCATTAGTGTGAAAAGGCTAATTGAACATGAAACCATTTAATCATGTCATAATTAATCAATAAGTACATTTGGTTCATGCATTTCCTTTCATTAGTGTGACAAGGTAATGTATAATGAAAACCATTCCTTTAATCCATTAAAAGAATTTTAATAATCAAGGTTCACTCCCCTACCTTCCATCAACATGGTAAGGGGTTCTATGAACATATTATTTAATTGTATTTAATAAGGCAATTTCATATACTTATTATACTTTCCAAATTCCAATTCACATTTAATTATCAATTGAATCACATAAATTATATAGTTCAAGGGGTGAGAATACATGGTACTTTCCATTATACAAATCAAAATATAAATCAAGCCATTAAATATAGAAAATATTACCCTTAGGAAGGTCAAGACAAGGCACACCCGAACAATGGATCAAACATGTCAAAACACCAAAACAAAGGTTATTTCATAACATACTACATGGGATGGATAGAGTTGTGGGAAAAAACACTAACAACTAATAACATATTTATAAAGAGCACAAAAATATGGTTCTAATGATTATAAGAATGAAATATGAATTCAATAAATGGAACCCGATGAAATCGGAGGGCCCTACATGATAATTAAAAAATCAATGAACTCGAGGGATGAGTTATAGACCACCCTCCTTAGGCTTGTACTACTATACTCCCCTATTATTTTTCTATTATATTTCTTGGATCAGAGTATATTTGAGTAAAAGGAAAAAATTACCACACCTTGATAACTAGGTCGAGAGTGAGGGAGAAGAAGAAAGGCTCCAAAAAAAACTCAAGTAATTACCGTTGCATATCCAACATGATGAACAAGAGATTGATCGTATACTGAACAATGGAGATATTTAAATCCATGGGTTAAGCCTTCAAAAATCTCCAAATGGGGAGAAAATAAGGATAATCATTATTGAAATTGGATTAGGAGGAAGGAGGAGGCTTAATTAGATAATTAAGAAAAAACTGGTCATTTACCCATAAAATATCTTGTGCTTGGTTTTCCAAATTGTGTGCCAACCATGCATGAGCACCTAGAAAAAAGGGACATTCACACGGTTATGCTGTAGAGTTTGAGAAATCATTCTCTAACCATGCAGTAAGGCTCTGTCCAATAAGACATTCCACTCACATAGTTTTCTCTAATTGTGCGACCTCCCCAAATTGTTCACTATAAACCATGCAACTGGCCTCTTTCTCTAAAAAATATGATTTCTAGGATTTTAACAAGCCCCAAACAATGTCAGGACCTTTTCTAACTCATTCTTCATCGATATTTAGTTCAAAGTATTAAATTAGAATGAAATTTAAAGGATTCATACCGTGTAAAAAACTAGGTTCTTACATTAGGTTATTCTATACTATTGGACCACATTAAAGACTATTAGAATCATATAAGATCAACATTATATAGTGATAAAGGTGTGATGGTGGTGATTTAGTGGTTATAGAGGATCAAGGTAATCTTCAATTATCTGTAAACCCCACAATGATCAATGGATAAAGATGTTATAAGCATGTTTATTAGACTAATTTGAGTGTGGTTGGATATAATTATCCCTTTTCAGTTTCTTGAAAATGTGTTTTTGTAATTATTTAAGACCATATTTATTTAGATGAATTGTACTATGGATACGAAGGTTAAAAAATCCATAAATTGATGAGTCTTTATTAGGGTTAGAGAATGATAAAGGAGTAGTCCAATCATTTTTCAAAGTTGTAGTTCTTTTTTAAGGGTTTTGTTACAAAATATTTACAATTATCAGATGAATATGAAGCAATAAAAAACAGTTTTCTAAGAATATCCATTTAATATAACATAAAAATTCATATAAAATATTGAAATTAAGAGATAGTATACCTTTTTACCTTACACCTAACAAGATTCTGCAACCTGTGATCTTCATTTGATGCATACGATAAGGATCAAAAAGTGGAAAAAAATATTCCCACCTCTATTGTGTATCCATGAGACACACTTAATCATTTAAAATTTAGATAAGATTATTCTACCATTCAAAATTTTATAGTATCTTGTATGCAAAGAAGGAACAAGTAGAGAGTTTTGAGTCCTCAGGTTGTTGTACCTCTCGTTCCCCTCGTTGTTTGATTTTCATGATCACAATCACCTTTTTATTTATCTAATCCTTTTTCAAGTGTTTTTGGATGATAGGAATCAATTCAGGTGGCCAAGGAATTAGGCCAAGAAAGCAAGAAGCACAAATGGACTGAAATTCAGTCCACCGGCCAACCGGTGGCTTCACCACCGGCCAGCCGGTGGACTCTGGGCAGAAGAGCCACTCACTGCCATCTCACCGGCCAACCGGTGGCCTGACCACCAGCCAGCCGGTGGCACCCAGACAACAGAGGTAGCTACTGTCTGCCCACCGGCCAGCTGGTGGCTCTTGCACCGGTCAGCCGGTGGTGCCTGGAAAAGAAGATCAGCTACTGTCTGCCCACCGGCCAGCCGGTGGCTCCTCCACCGGCCAGCCGGTGCAGCCTGCACTCAAAGCATCTCCAAATTCTCAAACACCGGCCAGCCGGTGGGACTGTACCGGCCAGCCGGTGGAGCCAGTCAAACTAGCCGTTGCAGTTTGACCAGGCTGGCCCACTTGGCTCCCAACGGCTCTTTTAGCCTCTCCAACGGCTCTGAAGACTCCCCAAGGGTTCCATGCCTATAAATAAAGGCCAAAGAAGCCCCGGAAACTAATCGGAACTATACGGAAGCCCACGGACACGTTGTTCATCATTTGGCGTACCTCCGGCGACTTCCTTCAAAGGAACCTCAATAGATCCAACTAAATTCCACATCCAAGGAGCATCTCCAAAGAAGCTTGGAAGCGGCCTTCAACATCTCCATCCAATCAAAGGCGCCCAAGGCTTCTCAAAATACGGTTTTTTATTATATATTCATTTTGAGCTTTAAAATTGGGTTTGTGCCTACAAACCCCAAACCCTTTTCTCATCCCCCTTTCTTTTGGGTTTCACACCACCATTAAGGTGTGAAAAGGTTTCTTCAAGCCTTTCCTTTTAAAAGGCTTGAGTTTTCGGTGAGCTAGCCTCCACCCGTTAAAAAGGCTAGTGGGTTCTTGCTAAACCATCAAAAGCAAGTGGGTTCTTGCTAAACCAAAAAAAGCAAGCTGTAATAGGTCCTAGTGCTACCTCAAAGCCTAGTGGGTTTCTTGCTAAAACCATTGAAAAGCAAGCGGTAGGAATCTCTCAATGGTTGAGTTGGGAGCGGAGACGTAGGCCGGGTTTTGGCCGAACTCCGTTATCAATTTTGTGTGTCTTGCCTCTTTATTTCCGCTGCATTTCAACTTTGATTTTTAATTTGTCAATCATTTTTTAAAAGGCAATTCACCCCCCCTCTTGCCATCTTTTCCTCGTTTGTTCCGACCCAACAATTGGTATCAGAGGGTTAATTTGAGTAATACCTTAAACGGTTTCAAATTCGAAGATCCATTGTGATGGCATCCACTTCTTTCGCCCCCGAAGGCTTTTCTTTGGGTCGGGCTCCATTTTTTGATGGGACCGACTATAATTATTGGAAAACCCGCATGACCACTTTTTTAAGAAGCATAGGATATCCTATTTACAAAATTGTCATGCAAGGTTACACTTTGTCTACCCCCGATGAATCCAAATGGACCCAAGCCGACATTAGAAATTTTGAGCTTGATGGAAAAGCCATGAATGCTCTTCATTGCGTCCTTGACCGAAATGAGTTCAATCGAGTTTCGACATGCACCTCCGCACATGAAATCTGGAAACTTTTGGAGGTTACCCATGAGGGGACCAACAAAGTAAAGGATACTCGATTGGACATGTACCGTCAGGATTTTGAGTCTTTTTCCATGCACCCAAATGAATCAATTTCTGAAATGTTTACTCGATTTACTGATGTGTGCAATGGTAGAAAATCTCTTGGAGATGAAATTTCTGCAGAAACTATGGTGAAAAATATCCTATGGGTCCTTCCGAGCTCATGGGCACCTAAGGTGACGGCTATCCAAGAAGCTAAGGATGTAAAGAACATGCCGGTCGAAGAGCTCATTGGATCCCTAATGACATACGAGATCACGATGAGGAGGCAAGCTCAAAAGGAGGGCACACCAATCAAGACACCAAAGAACATTGCCCTCAAGGTACAAAAAGAAGTAAGCTCCTCATCATCCTCATCTTCCTCATCTTCATCATCTTCAAGCGGCGACTCGGAAATGGAGAATCTCGCCCGCCAAATGCACAAGTTCATGAAGAAGCACAAGAAGAAGAAGAAATCTAGCAAGGCGCGAAAGCAAGAACCCACCGCAAGATCCGAGCCCAAGGTAAAATGCTACGGGTGCGGCCAAAAAGGGCATTACAAGCCCGATTGCCCACTCAACAAAAACCGGGCCACGCAAAAGGAAAAAGGAAAGAAAAAGGTCCTCAAGGCGACATGGAGTGACACCTCATCATCATCCTCCTCCTCCTCCTCCTCGAGCGACAACGATAACAAATGCCTAATGGCATTTCATGAGGTAACATCTTCCGATTCCTCTTCCTCATGTTCTTCAAATTCAAATTCTTTAAATCATTTATCATATGAAGAACTCTCACACGCTAGAGACCAACTTGAAAATGGTTTTCACGAACTCTCTTCAAAATTTGTTGCTTTGAAAAAGAATTTCAAAAAACTCTCTTCCGAAAAAGAACAACTTCTTAAAGAGAAGGAAGAGTTGACCCTTAAAATCCAAAATTTCCCAAATGTTGATTCCATGGAATCAACCATCAAAGACCTAAGGGAGACCCTAGCTAAGTTCACCCAAGGGGAACAAAATTTGAACAATATCCTAGGTTCCCAACGAATTTCTAGAACCACCCAAGGGCTAGGATATTCCAATATAGCTTCCTCCTCCCATGCACCCACTGTTTTTGTAAGGGGGAGCTCTAGTTATAAATTTTGCAATTATTGTATGAAGCCCGGGCACCTTATTTATGAATGTAATTGTAAAAACGCCCGGTATGGCCAACCCAAATCTATTTTTTATTCGGACGAATTTTATAGGAGAAGACCCGCTATGAGACAAGTATGGATTGAAAAATCCCTTCTTGCGAGTCTCTCCGGGGCAAAATTTATTTCCTCTCCCCGGTGACTTTTTGTTTTTATTTAGGGGGAGTTGGGTTTGTTTAAGCCTTTTGTTTCAATTCAAACTTTCAATTTCATCACTTGGAATCAAAATTTTCATTTCAAAATATTCAATTCTAATTTTTCATTTCAAAAATTTCATTTGGTTTCAAATTTCAAATTTCAATTGGTTTTTGATTCAAAACTTTCAATTCAAACTGTTATTCAAATTTTCATTTCAATTTCCAAAAATTCAATTGATTTTCAAATCTAAAATCTAGTTTTTCAAACCCTTTCCCTCAATCAAATTTTTATGCCCCACGCTATTTTGATAATCACAAAGGGGGAGAAATTTCTTGATTGATTGGGGGAGAAACCTTTTTGATCATGCTTTGTTTTACATTTCAGCATGCCTTTAATTCATGTTTTTACATTAATTGTTTTGGTGATTGTGATCATCAAAATAGGGGGAGATTGTTGTACCTCTCGTTCCCCTCGTTGTTTGATTTTCATGATCACAATCACCTTTTTGTTTATCTAATCCTTTTTCAAGTGTTTTTGGATGATAGGAATCAATTCAGGTGGCCAAGGAATTAGGCCAAGAAATCAAGAAGCACAAATGGACTGAAATTCAGTCCACCGGCCAACCGGTGGCTTCACCACCGGCCGGCCGGTGGACTCTGGGCAGAAGATCCACTCACTGCCATCTCACCGGCCAACCGGTGGCCTGACCACCGGCCAGCCGGTGGCACCCAGACAACAGAGGTAGCTACTGTCTGCCCACCGGCCAGCCGGTGGCTCTTGCACCGGTCAGCCGGTGGTGCCTGGAAAAGAAGATCAGCTACTGTCTGCCCACCGGCCAGCCGGTGGCTCCTCCACCGGCCAGCCGGTGCAGCCTGCACTCAAAGCATCTCCAAATTCTCAAACACCGGCCAGCCGGTGGGACTGTACCGGCCAGCCGGTGGATCCAGTCAAACTAGCCGTTGCAGTTTGACCAGGCTGGCCCACTTGGCTCCCAACGGCTCTTTTAGCCTCTCCAACGGCTCCGAAGACTCCCCAAGGGTTCCATGCCTATAAATAAAGGCCAAGGAAGCCCCGGACACTAACCAGAACTATACGGAAGCCCACGGACACGTTGTTCATCATTTGGCGTACCTCCGACGACTTCCTTCAAAGGAACCTCAATAGCTCCAACTAAATTCCACATCCAAGGAGCATCTCCAAAGAAGCTTGGAAGCGGCCTTCAACATCTCCATCCAATCAAAGCCGCCCAAGGCTTCTCAAAATACGGTTTTTTATTATATATTCATTTTGAGCTTTAAAATTGGGTTTGTGCCTACAAACCCCAAACCCTTTTCTCATCCCCCTTTCTTTTGGGTTTCACACCACCATTAAGGTGTGAAAAGGTTTCTTCAAGCCTTTCCTTTTAAAAGGCTTGAGTTTTCGGTGAGCTAGCCTTCACCCGTTAAAAAGGCTAGTGGGTTCTTGCTAAACCATCAAAAGCAAGTGGGTTCTTGCTAAACCACAAAAAGCAAGCTGTAATAGGTCCTAGTGCTACCTCAAAGCCTAGTGGGTTTCTTGCTAAAACCATTGAAAAGCAAGCGGTAGGAATCTCTCAACGGTTGAGTTGGGAGCGGAGACGTAGGCCGGGTTTTGGCCGAACTCCGTTATCAATTTTGTGTGTCTTGCCTCTTTATTTCCGCTGCATTTCAACTTTGATTTTTAATTTGTCAATCATTTTTTAAAAGGCAATTCACCCCCCCTCTTGCCATCTTTTCCTCGTTTGTTCCGACCCAACACAGTTGTTTCGACGAAGAAACACAGAAACACCAAACCCACAATCATCACATGGATATTGTTTATATAGACATTAAAGGATTCTATTTAATTTTTTTTCTCATTTATTCATGCATTGAAATGCATGATTTAATTCCATGGCTAGTTCATGAATGTGGTAATGAAACACATGTGTTTACAACCTAGTATTATATCTCATATAGGGACTTAATAAATGATAACTTTAAGTGAGTTTGAATGAATCAAATATTTTCACATTTAATATTCATTTACTCAATCAATTAAATGCAGTGGAAGTCATGAAACCTCATTTCATGCATGTATCTCGATATACTATTCACTCTATATAGCTATACATCATATACATCCTATAACTTTAGTGAATACCGCCTCCAATATCACACTTATACTAAAGCCTAATAAAGTTTTCTTCATTTCACCTTATATTATATCATATAAAATAAATTGTGAAAATATATCCCGAAATAATTTTGGATATATTCTAAATCACTTTTGTAAAGCTATCATTAAATTCACGTTGTATGACATCATGTGAAATACCTTGTGAACGCCCATCAAAAAAACCTTTTTATTAACTCTAAAACACTTTTAGTGTTTCTATATGAGTGAAACTTGATATACATTCAGTCAAACACAATCTGTGACCTTAAATTTATTTATAGAATTTTAAAAAAATATGAATCTTGAGATCTATATATGTAATAAATAACCAGCCTGTAGAAAAGCATTAATGCTACTAAAGCTATATATGCATTTTTTATGATATTCATCAAACAAATGTATCTCTATAATTGCGTCTACTTGTCTTCATCATATGAAAATATCATATATCATATTTTCCCTTTATGTAAGACATTGAGTGCCCATGTGACACATAACATGTCAATGCCAAATTTCCAAATCATGTGTTATCAATTCTTAGAGTGTATACTAATCTGATAGATGAATATATCACATTTCATTTATCTATATGGATAAGAACATCACATATTACTTATGAAAATAAATATAAAAATCTTGGTGTGGCTTAAAACTCCCCCAATCTATCTCAATTTTAGGCCCATATATCATACTAGTTATAAGAGTGGAAAAATCTCATCTTGGTTATGCTCTAACAGTGACATGATTAGAAACATACCCACCAACACCTTATTTTCAAAGTAAATATATAGATATGAGTAAGTAGGTTATCAAAGTATGAAGGTTCCCATGATAGGTATCTCTCAAACTTCAAGTATTTTGGACTCAAATATGATCCATGCACCCCTAGTACACCAATGGAATCTGTATAACACTCCATTTTTACACTTAGTAGGTCATCAGATAGACACAATAAATAATATTATTTATTTTAAAACTCATGAGAATATAAAGTATCACTATATTGGAATTAATAATCATGTTAACCTTAAAATTTATTTATATCACATAATACTACATGATGAGAAATGGTTAGGGATAAATCAATGTCAAACTTTTCGAGGTCAATTATCATTTCACTTCGTAAAATGTATATCTATATATAAATTTATGTAGGTAACATGAGAGAATGATAAAATAGAGGTTTCCTTTAATATGATACATTTTATTATTCTTAATCATTTTAATAATATTTAACAAAACTAACATAAGCACTGGTTTATCATTTTATATATGATAAACAGTCATATCAGCCTTATGTTTTCTACAATTTCCAGATTTTGTAAATTTTTCTACATCATATGTATTTCCTGTCACATATATATGAGAATATCAGATAAAACACTCCCACAAAAATTATTTAATGAGAAATATATATAAATTTGGAAATTTTGAATAATAGTGATATATAGTAATAGGATTCAAAACTATTAAACTTATTAAATATTTTCAAACTTATTAACTTCATAACATCAAATGTTACAATGTCAAATTTTGTTGTCTACTTAAAACTATTTCGAAGTTCATCATCATCATCCTTGGAATCCCATTCCATAAAATTTTCCTTTGAATAATGTGAATACTTTCATTATTGTTTTATAGGTCCTCCTAATATCTTTTAGGATAAGGTGATAGTTACTATAATATGACAAATAAATGTAACTTGTACATTTTTATTTATTTCCATACCCTAAACTCTTTTAGGATAAATTTAAAACCACTTTTTTATGATAACTAAATTAATTATTTAAATTTATCTTTATCGTCATACCCTAAACTATTTTAGGATATCTCATGTTATTCATGTTTAATTTTTAATGATATTGTCCCTCAAGAAATAATTTACTTCACTTTTCATAGACACTAAAAGTAACTCTATATATTTTTTTATATACCCATATCCTATATTATTTTTGGATATTGAGTAAAAAACACCCTAATTTTAGATTGATATAATCCTTTATAAAATAGTGATATTTACTTTCTAAATGGTAACTAAATGTAACACTTTAAATTTTTCTTTACCATCATATACCCTAAACATTTTAGGTTATTTAGTGGAAATAAAATTATCTTAAGATTAGTGAAATCCTTTACTTGTTAAATTTGAACTTATTAAAGTCCAAACATATTCCCAGTAGTTTTATATACATTATATTCTTTCAATAATATCTTGCTAAGTTACACATACACTTTTTTGTTAAGAAATAATATTAATTTATATTTTAGTAGGAATAGTTAACAAATACATTATTTTTTCCATATCATATATGGTATTCTATGTGTTTGGATCATTTAATTTTGAAAAGGAGACTCTATTAAAATTTACCACCGATGTGAGGTAGTAACACATTCTTTCATATTTTTAACAAACAATTAGGTAAAGGTTTTTATCATGGGTGACAACTATATCCATATCTTCTTATTTGATCAAGTTATTTAACCTGATGAATCATAAACCATGTGTATACAATTTATCATCTCATATTTTTTTATGAAAAATATATATTATTGATCATCATGTCATATCACATAATGGAAATGAGATGAATATAAAAATATTGTACTTAGATTCATTTGAAATTTATAAAATACTTTCCATTCATATCTTTGATGTAGTAGTGATTTAATTAATATAAATAATATAAATGAAAAAATCAATCATTTCTTCCTTGATTTCGAACTCTTATATATTTACAATAGGTTGTAAAATATACATTATATATCACATACCTTTAAAAATCTAATAGTTAATTGGTATAACATCCATATTTAACATGGATATTGCAACTTCCTAGACCTATTGACCACTATGATAGTAGCCAGACCAGTGGGTCACATGGCATCAAGAATGCCTCTCCAAATGCCAGAGGCTACTAACTAGTAGGAATGGTATCAGGAGGTGATAACAGTGAGACTATAAACTCATGATCAGAGTTTCATAATGGTATAATCAGATAATAAATAATAAACAACAACATAAGTAGTAATGCAAGAATTCAGAGTAGAGGAAGAGTAATAATAATAACTAAATATAAAAGATATAAAATTACAATATACAACAATGCATGGTTGTCCATATGATGTTACACAATTTTAAATAAAATTCATACAACTGAAAGTGATACAACATAGTATAAAATATTTAAAGAAAAGAAAATATACAAGGTAGATCTCCATGAGCATCTCAAGCTCAATATCAGTCCTTTGCTGCTAACTCCTAGGTACAAGCTAAATAGAACAAGCAAGAATACATGGTCTTGTGAACAGATGGTCTACTCGGGTACCCCAGTGCAATGGAGACCTGAGCATTGTGTGAGATATAAATCCCAATAGGTTACCACCCACAATGTCTACTACTAAAACCAAACCATGTATAAAGTAAAGAAGTACATGTAACATTAATAAATAAATAATACTGAAATAAATGAACAACGACCTGCTCAGGTTTCTAGAGGACACCTGGTGGCTCTACCTACTTCGATTCATAGCTAGAAAGAGATTTCTGATATGCTACTATTTATATATTAATAATTATATATATATATATATTAGTTATATATTTATTCCACCTATATGAACCAAGTATGTGAAGATTTAAGTGGCCATATGCTTGGAATACTAGGTGCTGGCTGGATTGAGGGGTAACCCAATCACCCATAACTAATATAAATGATCCTATAAGCTCAAGCACCAAGGTACATTCCCTAAATCCCAATATAGTGTGAGACATCATGCACAACACTCGGGATGGTGAGTGATTCATCATTCCAACCCTCAAATCATAGAATGTCATGCATAAATCCAAATGCCCATATAATATTACTGGTGCAAGACATCATGCTCAAAACCCAATTTAAGGAAGCGTGATACCACCATGATCAACATAACCCTTAACATCATTCCAAAGCCAATGAATAAGGAATAATTATATTAATAATAAAAAATAACGAGGAAAAACACATCTCATGATTTACATTTATCAAGTCCTTATAAATTCCCCATCACATTTATAATACAATCCATGAGGCAATAATTCTAATGCTTTCCATTTTACAAACCCAATGAAAGTAGGGCATTCCATTTATAATAATTTTAATTAAGAATGTTCTTATAAAGGAACTAAACAGTGTGGACTTACCACCCTTTGAATTTTATTCCACATAAATAGTTTAATATAATCATATCATTATAAATAAGGCATCACAATTATAACAATTCATCTGAGCCCTGCTTATCAAATTATAAAAAGAGGCATGGTTGTACCACCCAATTAAATTTCATTAATTAAACCATTTAATACATGAATGGAAACAAATCCACCACTAATAAGATATTCAATTAATAACATACCATTGAATCTATCAAAACATGGAAATTCATTTTTAACAAGGATCCAAGAGGTACTTAAAAGGCACCACTATCTCATTATGAATTACCTAAATGGGAAATACCATTTATCAAGAAATCCTTTCAATTTATGATAACAGGCCAAGCAATTAGACGATGAAATGGTTTAATGAACATGTATATAATATGGGGGAAACTCCAATCAAATACACTAACAAGGTCTATGTCCTAAACATTCCAAATAAATAATCATAACAAAATCATAAGGAAAAACCAATGTCATAAGGCCAAACATGATTGAAATAATTTATTATCACTTTTTAATTTAGAAGACAACAAAACTTATTTATGGATTCTATTATAAAAACATGATATTTTTCTATAAAAACTCATTTATTCCTTTAAGCTTCAAATACAAGAGTCACTACTGAATTTACATTAAATAAAAATTGATAAATACTTACAAAATATGGAAATTCAATTATATACAATTTAACATGGCACTTAAGAGGTTCCATTACCATTTGGACCAATGCCTACAAGGCAAATTCCTTTATTGATCCACTAAGAACACTTTTAAGGCATTTTGGGTATTTAATTCATTTAATTACAAGGAAAAATAAATCTGGCATAACCATAGGGTGTCCGTGATTGAAAATTACATTCTCTATATACTAAAAAATTATCAATGAGAGTAATATTAGGTTCATAGATCAATTTAATATGGAAGAAAATTTTTTAAGGCAATGCGCAGCGCAACATCACTATTTAAAAAGTGATGAAAAATTGAATAAAAATTCATAGAGTACATACCATGTACTTAGGATGTTCCACTCATCCAATATCAAGGTTTGATTTGATCTGGTTTAGATCAAATTTAAGAAATAGACATCCTCCCTGAAAGTATGGAAAATGAGTTTTCACCAAAACAATCCATCCAATACCAAACTAAATGAGAAACAACGTAAACGTAATATAGATCTTACCGATGCATATTCATAGAGATTGATGACACTCAAATCGAATGATGACCAAATTAGATATCTTGAATCCAAGACTAGGCTTGAGGAGGACAAACCAACAGAGGAGAAGAGAATCATGTGGCTTACAGAAGAATAAGAATAAATAAATGAGTTTTAAACATCATTAAGGGAAAAGTAGTCATTTTACCCTAAAAAAGCAAGTCACATGGTTTGGCTGCACATCTAGTCGAAGCTATGCACCAACTATGCAGCTTCCCTTACCAAGGAAACACACCTCACATGGTTGTTCAACATGGTTTTCCTAACCATGCACCAACCATGTAAAGAATAGTGTGAGGGTAGAACCTAAGTGGTACTAATTATGTAGGATAGGCTCATGGTTTGGAAAAAATGAATGCATACCATGAAAAAAACCTCTGTCTATCTACTGTAGGTCGCACGGTTTGCTGCTGAGGGTCACAAGGTTTGAGGAAAACCATGGACCCTATTTAGATCACCCAAGCCTTTGATTATTTAGGGCCTGACACTCTCAAAACTCAATGAGACACTTAGGGGACCCCTCAGTCCTTTACCTAAGTTTAAAAATAATAATTTGCAGTGTTCCAACTCTTGGAATTGTGTTCCAAACCTTGTTTCAAATAAAAACCCAAGTAGTAAATGCCAAAATTCAAATTCCTTTATATTTTTGTCTTGTTCAAAAACATGAGTCATTACGACCTCCCCACCTTAGAAATTCTCATCCCTGAGATGCCTTCTAGAAGAATGAAAACATCACCTGACCTACAAGGGTCATGATGTCTTGTTAAAATTTTCATGTTACATTTCTAAACACCCAATGCCCCAATGAGCATTATGTAAACAATGAATCTAAAGCCTCTAAAAACCAATTAAATGCTTATTTTTCAATTGAAACACTGAAATGGAGCTTACCCAAGACCATTGTTAGTTCCAATAGGCTAGATATCTTGAGAGGGGGGGGGGGGGGTGAATTAGGGTATGACAGATTAAAACAACTGCCCCTTTTGATCTTTTTTTTCCGTTAGACAAAACCCTCTTCCCTATCCTTCCCGATGCAGAGTATGAGCAAACTTTAAAGAATGCATAAGACACAATGATTTTTACTTGGTTCACCCTCACTGGGCTACGTCTAAGGAGCATACACTGGTAGTGTGCCGATGTACCAATTACACTATAAGCACACTGCTGTTTACAAGTTCGAATTAGACTCACTGTCCCTACTGGTTTACAACCAGTCACAATTTGAGAACTCACTGCTCTGTCAACTGAAGTGAGCTCACTGCTTCTTCATAATATCCACTCAAAGTTTATAGACCTTTAGGTCTCATCATTTGCATGAATACATGAATCCTCAGCTGTTGATAGATGCTATGTTGAATTTCAACTTTCATCAACTGATGAATAACCGTTTTCCCCTGAACACCGGGCAATTCCTTTGGAAATACCTTCACAAAGCACCCTACTTTGCAAGGATCCCAATTTCACAAAGCTCAAACAAGCCTTCGCGAATCTCCTGTCTTTTCATGAAGCACTCTCATGAAGAACTCCCGCGAAGCACTATCACGAAGCTCAAGTCATTGCAGAACAACTTCCCTCACAAAGCTCACTGAGCCAACACAGAGCTCGCAACTTTCGCGGAGCTATAATAGCCGCCGTGAAGATCTTCTTTCGTGAAGCACATAGGCTATGTGAACTACCTTCGCGAAATAAGAGGGAAATATATTCTTTGAAAATTATATACTTCTCCCTAGGGGGTCAAACTCTATTTATAGGAAATTCCAACGACCCTCAACCCTTCCATTCGATGTCTGCACCACATCATCACCAATCGTGAAGCTCCAAAATTTCTTCTAAAATTCTCTGAAAATCGCAAAGCACCAAGAAATTTTTTTGATTTCGGAGCTCATCTTAATCATGGAGTATCACCATAAACATTCATTTATGCCTTCTCCATGAAGCTCCCTCACAAATCCCTTCACTGCCGCAATGCGCTTCAACTCTGCCATTCGCGAAGCCTTGACGTAATCGCGAAAAATCACCACCATCATTCTTCTGGTCTTCATGAATACCAAACCATGAAGCCTCTATTTTCGAAATTCACGCCTTTTCCAAATTAAAATATGATCTTCATGGACATCCACTTTTCACAATTCTCACCATCCTCTAAATTTTGGACCCTAAAAATTTGGAAAAAACTGGAAAATGGCACCACCTAGTACTGCTCTTTTGTACTGCCTCCAAATCATCCTTTCATTTGTCGTAGTTATTTTTTCAATATGGATTGTCAACAAATTCTTTGTAACTCGACAATTCTTCATGCCTGCAAATCATTTTTTATATTTTCCAAAGCCGGTTTAAGGAAAACCGGTAACCAGGATTACAACCACAAACCACCATCCGAGATTTCAAATTTCAAATTCAAACCAGAAAACCATCATGAGTCTCGAACACCGGGCCGTCTCGAGCAGGTCGCCACCTCGGTCCATGCACCATCAGCACATCAGACAGCATCGCCGGCGAACAAACCCGACAATTCTTCATGGAAAACTACTTTGTCAACAAACACAATCAACCCAAAAATACTGCAATGTTACCTTGAGGTATTTTTTTTCAACAATCCCCCCCTTTGGGTTTGTTGACAACTCTTCACAACTCTTCTCAGAATGATTTTCTGCACTTTGATACCTCTCTGAATATTCTTCTAGCTGTTACCACCATTCGTCTCTTCTGATTCAAATAGCGTTCAAGGATTCACTTAACATGTACTCTAATCCCATATGAGCAATGCTCGGCATGAGAAATAAGAGTAATATGAAAATTTCATCAATGAATCACTTCATGTCAGACCCCAATTGTCGATTCCAAACTGATTCCAATGGCTAAAGTGATACCAATTTCTGAACCACACTGATACCAATTGGTGATAGCTGGAAACCTTCTCACACCATTCCAACATCACTATTTTTCTTTTATCATGATCCTCAACTGTCGTGATATCTACTCTTTGATCGATCACTTTTAGCATCATCAGATTTGATACTCCCCCCTATCTCATTGAACTCTCCCAATCTCGCTGCTCCACCTGTCAGCTTCTCCCCATATCATTCATGATTTCTCAAATAACCACACTGTCTCCCCCTTGAATAATCCCTATTTTATCCCCCTCTGTCAATGAACCCAAAGGTCACTCCTTTACAGTCTGTAATAGAGTAGAGAACACATATTATCACATTTGGGAAAAACACACACCAAACCTCAGGGAGAGGGGGGGGGGGGGGTCCCACATCTACACTTTTTCAAGTGAGGGGAGTCAACTGGACTCCCAAAGCCAGTCGATGCCTCTCAAATGCTTCCTTGGGTAAGGTCTTTGTCAGGATGTCAGCAACCTGTACCTCTATAGGCACATAATTCAACTTCACAATTACCTGCTCAACCTTATCCTTGATAAAATGATACTTTATCTCAATGTGCTTTATCCTTGAGTGATGGACTGGATTTTTGCTAAGATTGATAACACTTGAGTTATCACACTGGATTCCGATCGGAGACTTCACATCAACTCACATATCTTCAAGCCGCTGCTTCATCTACAATAACTTTGTGCATGCTTTAGTGGAAACAATGTACTCAACTTCTGCGGTGCTCAATGAAATGCAACCTTGCTTCTTGCTTATCCAAGAAACACATAGTCCGCCAAGAAAGAAAGCACCTTCTGACATTGACTTCCTGTCATCCACTAAACCAGCCCAATCTGCATCAGCATATCCCAATAATTCCCACTGAGATTTTCCATTATACATCAAGCCGAAGTCCACCATGCCCTTGATATACCGAATTATTCTTTTCACTGCAAGCTTGTAGATTTCCATGGGATTACTCTGATATCTCACTACTTGGCATGTGACGAATACAATATCAGGCCTTGTTATAGTCGAGTATAACAAACTTCCAATGATTTTCCTGTATTCTGTGATATTAACTGTCTTTCCATCCTCATCTTTGGAAAATTTCATCCAGGTAGCTACTAGAGTCTTCATATCCTTGGAATATTCCATTCCAAATCTTTTCAAAACCTCCTTAGAATTTTTGTATTGTGAAATGAATGTTCCATTCCTTCCTTATGTCACTTGTAGACCAATGAAAAATGTTAGCTCTCCAATCATTGACATTTCAAATTCACTTTTCATGAATTCGGAAAACAGTCTGCATTGAGATTCATCTGATCCGCTAAATATTATGTCATCGACATAAACCAAGACCATCATCCTTTGATTACTGTTGTTGTTGAAATAGATATTGTAATAAAACCCCCCCACGCTGGAAACCAAGCTTCTTCAAGTACTGATCAAGCCTTCAGTACCATGATCTTGGTGCTTGTTTCAACCTATACAATGTCTTCTTCAGTCTGTAAACCTTATTCTCATCTTCATGAATGAGAAAACCACTTGGATGATCAATATACACCTCTTCCTCTAGAAACCCATTCAAAAATGAAGATTTGACATCTATCTAGAACACTTTGAACTTCCTTTGCATTGCGATGGCTAGGAATAATCTGATTGTCTCCAACCATGCAACCGGTGCAAATGTCTCATCAATATCTATTCCCTCGATCTGGGAGTACCCCTTTCACACTAGTCGTGCTTTGTTTTGAATCACTGTTCCATCTCTATTCATCTTGTTGCGATAGACTCATTTATTCCCAATGACATTATTATCTGCTGGCCTCGAAACAATTTACCATGTTTGATTCTTCTCAATCTGATCTATCTCTTCATTCATTTCCTGAATCCAGTTTTCATCTTTAGCTGCATCAGCAAATCATTTTGTCTCAACCCAAGATAGGAAAGATGTCTACTGCAGTGATTTCATTCTCCTAGTCTAAACCGTAGCAGACTGATCACCAATGATATTCTGCCTATCAATTTCAGATCGACTCCTTGGCTTTTGTGCAGATACAGACTTTACTTCCTCATTCTCATCATCAGTATCTTCTTTTGAATCAATATTAGCCACTTCTGCTTGCCCTGTGTTGCTTTATTCCTCATCCCTCTCATCCAGAAATTGTTCACTGCGTTGTTGAATGATCTCCTCATTATCCACTACAGTGACATCATTGCTCTTAAATACTTTTCCCAGCCTTTTGTTAAAGCATTTATATTCCTTGCTTTTCCTGAGTATCCAAGGAATATCCCATCATCTCCTCGAGAATCATATTTCCTATGTTTTTTCTTGTTGACGATAAAACACTTACTTCCAAATATTCAGAAGTATTTATCCATTGTCTTCTTTCCATACCATATCTCATATGATGTTTTCCTTTTTTCAGACACAACAGATCCCTGTTAGAAATGTAGACTGATGTTAAAACTGCTTCCTTCCAAAATTTCTCTAGTAGGTCCTTTTCAATGAGCATTGTTCTGGACATGTTGTTGATGACCTAATTTATCCTTTCAACCAATCCATTATGTTGGGGAGTTCTGACTAAAGAAACTTGATGCCTTATCTTGTGTTTATTGAGATATTATTCCACCTGACTGTTTGTTAATTCCATACCATTGTCAGTACGAAACATTAGAGATTTCTGTCCAAGCATCCTTTCACACTGCCTTCGGTACTATTTTAAGCAACTGAACACTTCAGACTTATGATAAATAACAAATACCTATTCCATTCTTCTATAGTCATCAGTGAAAAGAACGTAGTACCTCTTTCCATTAATTTCTCTTGGTGTGATAGGTCCACAAACATCTGCATGCACCAATTTCAGCACTCTTGTTAACTTCTTTTATTTTTCTTTATACTTATTTCTGATGAGCTTCCCTTGTTGGTATGCATCACATGTGTGAGTATGATCACGTGATAGATTGGGTAGGTCTCTTGCGGCATCAAACTTTTCCAGATCTTCTAGGGATGGCTGGAAAATATGACCAAGTCATTTATGCTACAACTTGTTTTCTTCCTCTCTAGACAGAAAACACATATCTTCTTCTCCACTCACCAGGTAAAGATTTACTTTTGTTATTTTTCCCTGTAGAACTATTTTCCCGTCTCTTCCTTTGATGACACACATCTTCTTAATAAACCTTATAGAATGTCCCAAGTCACATAGTTGACTGACGCTGAGAAAATTGCGATTGAGGTCTTCTATTACTAAGACAGCAACACATCTCATCTCTTTGCCCCCAAATTTGGCCTTTCTTGAGCCAATAATCTTCAGGCCTTCATCACTTCCAAACATGACAACTCATTCTTTGTCATATTTTATGCCTGTAAGAAGATCCTTATTACCTATCATGTGAGATGTACAACCACTATTAAGGATCCACACACCATAGAAATCTGATGATTTAAGGGTAATTTCTGCCACCACAACCTTCTCACCCTTCTTCTTCATGGTCCATATTTTTTCCTTCACATTAAACATGTATTGAGACTTCTGTTCTTTCTCAAAGTATGATGGACCAGCTTCATCTTGCCGAGGTGCAAATCTATTTTGCGTTTTCAACTCACCTGTTTGTTCATTGATCTGCTGATTGCGAACATTTTGGTTCTTCTTTGGCACATTCCTCTGTATGGTTGAAGTGCAGTACCTATAAATGTGCCCAAATCCTCCAAACCAAAAACAGCGCCCTTTGAAATATGATCTAGAGAACCTTTCTCTGTTTGGTTGCCACCTTTGTTCTTGTGCGCTTCGATATCTCTTGGCTGTGGAACACACATACTGTGAATGTCCCATTTTTCCAAAACAATAACACCTGATATAAGGTTCATTCCTTCATGTTACTTCTGCACTACTAGTCTCCCTTTGGGATCTCTGAAAATTATGATTATTCCTTGTGCCCAAATCCACCTTCAGTCTCGGAGTGGGTGCTTGCGTTCTGACATCAACTTTCATAGCTTTTTATTTTCGATCAAGCCCTCCATCAGTCTTAGCATTTGAAAAAAGCTGATTCTTCTTTTCTGCTGAACCACTATTCTCCACTTTCAGCTTCTCGGTTTTCTGAGTGATCTGCTTTCCTAATGACCCAATTGGAGTCAAGAGCTTTTCTTGATCTTTAACCTTTTTCCGTAGACCAAAAACTTCTCTTTCAGGTTCGTCAATATGCTTGATTTGTTCTTTCCTTGTGTTATTCAAGCTATCGGTCTCCCTTTTATGTTATTCAATTTTTATTTTATACTCACTAATTGATTCTAAGTCCTCTGGTGTTGATAACTTGAGTTTCTCAATTTCTTTCATCAACTCAGAATTCTCTTCTTCCTGCTACTGCATATAGAGTTTGGCATCACGAACAACTTTTTTGGCTTTCTTTATTTTGGCTCTCCAAACATCTATCTCTTCAAGAGTAGCCTCTAACTCTGCTTTCATATCATCTCTTCCCTCAACTTATTCTTCTTATTCATCAGCTTCAGTTTCATTCTTATTCTGAGAACTTCCGACAACTTCCACCATAGCATTTTCTCATCGATCTTTGCAGTTCTCTATCTCTTCAACATCCTCAACCTTAGACTCATTTGAACTGTCATATTCTTTTGAAAGAAGGTTCTTTTTATTAAAGAAATTTCTCTTGAACTGTTTCTTTCCTTTCCCATAGGCTGAAGACTTCTTCTTGGGAATTTCGATTTCATCGACATCGTCATCCTCTTGGAAATTTTTGGGGCACCGTGCTGCAAGATGTCAAACCTTTCCACACCAAAAAACAAGCAAGTGGAAGTTTCCCTTTAAACTTTCTTTTTCCTCTTTGAAGGTTTTAGAAGAGGAATGACATCACTTCATTTGTCTCTTATTCTTCTTGAGAGTCTTCAATGGTGAGCTTCTTCATGGCCTTGAATGCCACTTTTTTGGATTTACCCTTTTCCACAGTATCGTTATCATCATTTCTCATTTCATATTCAACAAGGGTGCAATGTAGGTTGTCCAATGTCAGCTCTTTTGGGTCTTTATCTTCCAAAACTGAAACTTTCGGATTGAACCGAGGTGGAAGCTTCCTCAAGATGCGCTTCACAATTTTAATGTCTTCAATAACTTCTCCAATACCTCGCATGTCTTCCAATACAACATTTACCCTATCAAAGAATGCATTAACAGACTCATTTGGGTTCATTCTCAGATCTTCATACTTGTTCCACAACACTTGCATCTTTTCCTCTCTGACCTCTGTATCCCCTTCATATATATTCAATAACCTTTCCCAAATGGCATGTGATGTTTTGAAATACATCACCTTTGTATATATAGGATTGGATAGGGCTCCCCCTAATACATTTATTGCTTTGGAATCATCATCCAAATCTCTACACTCAGCTTCTGATAATGCACCCCTATTAATATCTACTATTATGCCATGCATTGCTGCTGTGAACACATCCATTCCTAATGATCGGAAGTAGTGTTGTATCTGATTCTTCCATAGATGGAAATTGTTTCTGTAAAAGATCAGAATCCCTTTATGATTAGTGACCTCCATTTGAGAGAGAACCACTGATATTAACCTTACCTCTGATACCAATTGTTAGGTCCACTAGGCTAGATATTCTGAGAGGGGGGGGGGGGGTGAATCAGGGTATGACAGATTAAAACAACTACCCCTTTTGATCTTTCTTTACTGTTAGACAAAACCCTCTTCCCTATCCTTCCCGATGCAGAGTATGAGAAAACTTTAAAGAATGCACAGGACACAGTGATTTTTACTTGGTTCACCCTCCCTGGGCTATGTCCAAGGAGCATACACCGGCAGTGTGCCGATGTACCAATTCCACTATATGGGTATTTCTGTTTAAAAGTTTGAAGAGGACTCCCTTTCCCTCCTGGTTTACAACCACTCACAATTTGAGAACTCACTGCTCTCTCAACTGAAGTGAGCTCACTGCTTCTTTAGAAGATCCACTCATAGTTTATAGACCTGTAGGTCTCATCATTTGCATGAATACATGTATCCTCAACTGTTGATAGATGCTCTGTTGAAGTTAAACTGTCATCCGATGATGAATAACCGTCTGCCCCTGAACACTGGGCAATTCCATTGGAAATACCTTCACAAAGCACCCTACTTTTCAATGATCCCAATTTTGCGAAGCTCAATCAAGCCTTTGAAAAGCTCCTTCCTTTTCACGAAGCACTCTCGCGAAGCACTCTCGCAAAGAACTATCGTGAAGATCAAGTCGTTACGAAGTAAATTCCCTCACGAAGCTCACTGATACAACACAGAGCTCGCAACTTTCATGGAGCTACGATAGCCGCCGTGAAGCTATTCATTCGCGAAGCACACGGGATATGCGAACTACCTTCGCGAAACAAGAGAGAAAGATATTCTTCGAAAATTCTCTACTTCTCTCGAGGGGGTCGAACTCTATTTATAGGAAATTCCACCGAACCTCAACCCTTCCGGGTGATGTCCGTGCCACGTCATCACCAATTGTGAAGCTCAGAAATTTTCGCTAGAATTCTCTGAAAATCGCGAAGCACCACAATAATTTTCCAATTGCAGAGCTCGTCGTAATCGCGGAGCATCACCGTCAACATTCCTTCGTGCCTTCTCCGTGAAGATCCCTCTCAAATCCCTTCACCGCCATGATGCGCTTCAACTCTGCCATTCGCGAAGCATTGACATAATCACGAAGAATCACCACCATCATTCTTCTGGTCTTTTCGAATTCAAAACCATGAAGCCTCTCTTCGCGAAATTCATGCCTTTTACAAATTAAAATATGGTCTTCATGGATAACCACTTTTCGCGATGCTCACCAACCTCCAAATTTTGGACCCCAAAAATTTGGCAAACACTGGAAAACAGCGCCACCTTGTACTGCTCTTTTGTACCGCCTCCAGATTGTCCTTTTTTTTGTCATAGTTGTTTTGTCAACATGGATTGTCAATAACTTCTTTGGAACTCGACAATTCTTCATGGAAACCTGCTTTGTCAACAAACACAATCAACCCAAAAATACTGCAATGTTACCTTGAGGGATTTTTACCCAACACCCATTTATAAAGTGACATGAGCACATCATCATCTCATTAAACAGCTGGCCAAAGGTTCTCTAAAACTTATGATTTAACATTAGGAAGGGAAAATTATGAACAACGACACCTCCACCATTATAATTTCCTATGAATCATGTTCTAATAAATATAACGATTTTTTTGCATGGATTCTTTAGTTGGTAGAATCATATTACATCCGAGGACATACTAGAGACCTCATTAGAAATAAAGGGTTAAATATTGATCGGACTAACTGGAACTGATCACAAAAGCTTTCATTGAAAGACACAGTCAACCTTAACACCACACTCTCCTTAACCCAACAACATTCTTTAAAATGGTTACCGTCAAGAATAATCATTAATCAAGAAAGAAAACAAGTTAATACACTCTGATAGAGAATTCTAGAAAATACCCAGCATAGACAGCTGGTGTAATTCAACTGAGCTATGATGCCTTCTTCCATGAAATCTCACATCCTCCACAAACATGTCCACCAAAGTCCATACATGACTTCTAGTGACGTTCCTTGTCGAAACCATTACCTAGTTATTCAGATCTATCATGCCTCTTCACGAACAAGGGTGTGAAGCAGATCTGGCCCCTAGAATTGTTAACCTTTAAAAAACACCTCATAGACTATCAACAAGTCTTTGATAACCTTGGATTTAAAGTGTTGGAGTCCAAGTAACTAACCCATGGTAGTCCATACTCCATGTTTATAAGTTAAATGTTGGCACACGACCAATATTTCCTTGTCAAAACACTGAATGAAGTCAGAGTGACATCCGCATAGTGGTTAAACCTAAGAAGAATAGTTGGCGTCTAAGAGTCCGTCCATGGAATTGCTACATGGGAACCCAATATTAACTTAGGAATAACCAAGACTCGATAATAAAACCACGTATGCAGCATGAAACAATGATAAAACCACCCAAACAAGTCAAATAGTTTTTAAAAATTTAGCACAACATAAGACCAACACTCTCTTTGTACATCAAGGATGACATCAAGATAGGGGGAACACTCATCTCTATCAAAAGAGTACACCAATAGGAAACCATGAAATCCGAAATAGAAACAACCTAACCACTACGATCGACTTCTCAAAAGAATCTCAGCTTCACCTACCTTCACATCATCATTACCCGATCAGAAGCCTTTACCACCCAAATGCATTTTTTGATCTCTTAACATAACCATTGAAGTCCATCCAATACTGATGGTGTTTCAGGAGGTTTCACTCAAAAGTAACAGTATTGACATTATGCTACTAAGAAAGCACCGACACATTCACTAGAACCAATATAACGGTCCCCATAATAAGAGTGTCCTAGTCATTGAAATTTGAGAAATAATAGTCGCTCACAGGCATGTTAGTTCAGATTCAACACAACATCTATGTGACACTCCCTGAGTAACACTCAAAATTTCATAGTGTTTGACATTAAGCCAGAAAAAACCTGACCGGTGTTTCAAAACAGCAAATCCTCTTATAAAGTTATCCTAAGAATTGGTATGAATAGATTAATTTAAACTAGAAGGTCATTCTACTACATAGATATCCCAAGAACACACACAACAACACAAGACTCAATGATTTCCACTGAACTCAACCTATTTATTATGCCATTTATATACTTGACGAGAACCACATATATAAAGACACACTACCCCAAGATTACATAAGCTAACAGAGAATCTTGGATACTACCAATAGGATTTTCAACAGTATGCATTCGAGAATCAAATGGACTATGTAGAAAAATGGCTCAAAATCACATTATCCCAAATGGATGTGAAAAAAACTGATGACCTCTTGAGTTGACCAAGAAAAGAAGAAAGGGTCAAGAGACCTACGAAGTGGCTGAACATTATTTAGCAATGTATGAGCACCTGAAACTGAGAATTTCCCAATGCTTACTACCATAAAAATAAGAAGAAGACCTACTAAAATCCACCATGTTTTCATTCCAAGAAAACATAGAATAAAAACTAAACTACCCTTAAAAAAGGGTTTGAACAAAGGAAACCACCTAGGGTTCCATTTTAAGGTTATCACGTTGATTTACATTAAATCTTTTTACATTTAAAATATTTAAAAGGAAAAATCAAGTACCATTCATAAAATTAAAATAATTGATACATTATTTAGTTAATTTCATGTGAAAAAATAGGAAAGTTATATCAACTTCCTTCTTAAAAATTAAAATTTTTTTATATTTTTTTTATAATTAGGAAATTTATCATATAAATTACTCTTTATGTTGTAAAAGATAAGGAAACCTACGAGGGTCCCATTTTACAAAACCAAGTTCATCAAAATACAACCCAATAGATGTTGTTTAATTCTAAAAGTTTTTTAAAACACCTATAGTGGGTTATATCATAAGAAAAATTCTGAAAATGGCATACTTGGGTCCAGTTGTGAATTTTAGAATTTAATCACACAATCTCCATGCCCATGTGATAGAGTTACCGACCTTTATTAAAGAAACCGATTTGTTACAAATAAAATTAAAGAAATATTACATTTATAACCATTTCAAAACATTTAATATGGTCATATATCATGGTTTTATTATATGGGTTGCCATTACCCAGCCTATAAAGTGTCCATACACTTTATAGACCCCAATCTAGTTCCCAGTTAACCAAAACTAACTCACTTTAAAATATAAACATTAACAACCTTAACATTTCATCCAATTCAATATATATACCATTATAATATATAATGGTTCAAGTATATGGGTGGGTGTATAACAATATATAAATCACCCAAACATTTTACAGTTTGTAATTTGGATCCCATTAATCAAAACCCACTCACATTAAAATTTTAAACTTTAAAAACCTTTTCATTTTTACAATAACCACTAGATATTTATATAAGGGTCCAAATACAGTTTGAGTATATGAGTTAACTTTTCCCATTTATAAGAAACCCATACACCTTATAATTAAATACTGGCTACCATTTTAATCGTAACCAATTATATTCATCCCATGCAACCCGTTTTTATACATAATTACTAATCATGTTATCATAAGCAGTAAACACTGAAAGCATGCTAACAAGAACAAAAGAAAAATACAATGCAAGACATGATAAATAAAGAAGAAAAATAGAAAATAATCACCAATCATGTTATAACTATGCTTTCTAAAGAAAACAAAAGTATGGGACAACACTCAAGGAACACAATAAAAATCACAAATAATCCTATAAATGAAACTACATGGCATGAAATATGCATGGTATGTGAATTTTTATGTACTTATAATGATGAATGTCATGTTACTTGTCGTAATAGGTGAAGGAAAAATTTACATAAACTCTATAAATCAATAAGCAGCAAAAAATACACTATTCAATCAAGGTGAAATCATACTCAACTATAATAACAAACAACATGAATAACAATCCATGCCCTAGACACTTGGAATTTTTCCAATACATGGGTTGATCACTCTGAGGAACAACTATTTTCCAAGCAATGACACATTATTATTCTCCTGTATACCACCCAAAAATATTAAGACAATGGAAAATAAAACCTCCAATACCACTTTGTAACATCCCAAACTAACTGACCACTAAGACAATATCCAGACTGGTGGGTCACATGGACTCAAGCACACCTCCCCATATGCTAGAGGATTCTTACTAGAAGAGAGTGTATTAGGAGGTTATATTAGGGAGAATATACCCTCATGATCAGAATATAACAGTGGTATAATTATATAATAAATAACAAAAAATAGAAGAAGAAGTAATACAATCAGATAGAGTAGAAAAAGAGTAATAATACTAACTAAATATAAAATATGGAAAAATCCAATATAAAACATTACATTCATTTCTATATTATGTTATATAATCTCAAACAAAATACATACAGCAGGTAGGAATACTTCCCAATACAAAATAAGGAAAGAAAATAAATCCACAAGGGTGATATCCATGAGAATCCGAAGATCTAGCTCAGTCCTATTCCCTTAACTCCTAGGTATAAGAAAAACAATACAAGAAATAATCCATAGTCCTACGAATAGAAGGTCTACTTGGGTACCCCAATGCAATGGTCTCCTGAGCAGGGTGTGAGATATAAATCCCAGTATGTTACCACCCATGGTGTCTACTACTGAAACCAGACTGTGTATATATTAAAGTAGTGAAGGTAACATGAATAAATAAACCACAATAAAATAAATAAATAACAACCTGCTCAAATTCCTAAAAGAAATCTGGCTGCTCTACCTGATTCGGTTCATGACCAGAAAGAGATGTCTGATCAGTAAATATATATATATATTAATAATTATATATACATTTAGTTTATTTATATATTGAATCCACCTATATGATCCAAGTACATGCAGACATAAGTGGCTATATACCTGGAATACTAGGTGCTAGATGTATTGGAGTGTAACTCAGTAATCCATAACCAGTCTAAAAAACCCTATAAGATCATGAAATAGGGTACATGCCCCACATCCCAATAGATTGTGAGACGTTATGCATGGAACTAGGGATGGTGAGTGAGTCATCTTGACAACACTCAAATCACGGAATGTGGCACACAATGACCAACACCCATATAGTATTATTGGTGTGAGACATCATTATCAACACCCAATGTAGGGGAGCCTAATACCACCATGAAAAATAGAACCCTTACCATAATTCCACAGTCTATGTATAAGGCATAATCATATTTAAAATAAACATCAATGTGGTAAAATACATCTCATGGATTACATTTATCAAGCCCATATAAAGGCGTCACCACATTTATAATACAAGCCTTGAGGCAATACCTCTCATGCCTTCCATTTAATAGGACCAATATAACTAGGGAGTTCCATTTATAACATTTCAAATTAAGCATGTACTTAATAAAGCACTGAATGGCGTAGCCTTACCAGCCTTTAAATTTAATTCCACATAAATAGTTTAATATTATCATGTAATTATAGAAAAGGCATCACAATTATAACAATTCATATTATCCATGCTTATATAATTATAACAAGAGGTGTGGTCATACCACCCAATTCAATTTCATTAATAAAACCATTTAATGCATTCAAGGAAAAAATCCATCATGAACAAACTATTTAATTAATAATATGCCATTGAATCTATCAAAACATGACAATACATTTTTAAAAAATCTCTAAGAATTACTTAGAAGGTACCATGGTCTCATTGGGAATTACCTACATGGGAAATCCCATTTATTAATAAAGATTTTCAATTTATTAAAATATGAAAAGCACTTAGATGGTGAAATAGTTCAATGAACATGTATATAATAGCAGGGAAACTCCAATTAAGGACATAAATAAGGACCATGTCCTAAACATTCCATGTAACTAACCATAACAAAAGCATAGGAAAACACAAAATCCATAAGGCCAAACATGATTTAAAAACTTAATCAACATTTTTTAATTTAGAATACGTCACACTTAATTGAGGGGTTTTATTATAAAAACTTTACATTGTTCTCAAAAAATTCATTTAATCATTTAAGAATCAAATAGAAGATCCAAAACTCAATTTACATTAATGAAAATTTTTAAAATACTTACCAAACATGGAAATTCAATTATATACAATTAAATATGGAACTTAGGGGGTTCCACTACCATTTATACCAATTACATAAGGGAAATTCCATTACTTAAGGGAAATTCCATAGAAATTTTGTGAATTTAATTTTGTTAATTACAAATGGAAAATAATGTCGGAACACCCACATGGTATCTTCGATTGAAGGTGAAATCCTCTATATACTAAAAAATGATCAATTGGAGTACTATAAAGTGAATAGATCAATTTAATTGGAAGGAACCAATTTTAAGGCTATGTGTGTTAAAGGAAAGTGTGTGGTATAAAAAAACTATTTAAAAAATGATGAAAACATGAAGAAAAATTCATAGAACCCATACCACATACTTAAGATGTTCCACTCATCCAATATCAGGGTCTGATTCTGTCTTATTTGGAAGAAATATAAGAAATATACATCTTATCTAAAAGTAGGGAAAATGGTTTTTCCCTAAAATTTCATAGACGATACAAAAATAAGCATGGAGAGACACAAAAATAATGTAGAGCTTTTCAATTTAAATCTATAAAGACTGACGAAACTCGAATCAGATGATGGATAGAGGAGATATCTTAAAACCCAAATTAGTCTTGAGGAAGAATACACCATGGATGTGAGGAGATTCACATGACCACCAGGAGAAGAAATAAAAATATTGGGTTTAAACCTCATTAAGGAAAAAATGGTCATTTTACCCTTAAGAACCATGGCTTACAGTTTGGCCGCATAGATTGGCCAAACTATGTGTATTTCCCTACCAAAGAAACCCACCTTGTATGGTTGTGACACATAGTTTTCCCAACCCTATGATGAAAAGTGCAAGGGTACTGCCTAAGTGGAACTACCAATGTGGGCTATTTTCACGATTTGAGAAAACCGTGTGTATCCCATGCGCACCACCACTATCCACCTACTACAGGTTGCACCGTTTTTTGCTGGGGTATAGATGGTTTCATACAAACCTTGTTCCCTATTCATAGAACCCATGCCTTTTAAATTTTGAGGCCCAACACTCCTAAAACTCATTGAGATACTAGGGGGACCCTATGACCACTAACTATGTTAAAAAAACATCTTAAACTGTTAAAACTCTAAAGAATTTCATTCCAAACCTCAATTCAAAGTACAACCCATCCAGTAAATGCCAAAATTCAAATTCCTTTGGATTTCTATCATGTTCAAAAACATGGGTTGTTACAGTTATTCCGTGGAGTTTTACAAACTCCTTTAGGTATATCTTTGATAATCCAATCATATTGAATTATAAATCCCCTTTCCAAATAAACCTAGGTTTCAATAACCTTGATTTGATTCTTAAAGAAATATTTTTGAACATTTCATCAAACTCTTTTTGTAATAATTTGAACTTTTACCTATTTTTACTATTTATAGAGTACTTTAAAATCTTGAAATGATATTTTTTAGTTCATATATATTATAAGAAATTTGTGAATATTGGGTAAAAATTCTTTTAATTCAATAATATTGAAAAAAAATCTATAGATGACAATAGAATAAATTTCATAGCTAGAAAAATCCATTTTAAGTCTCCCATTAAAGCATGTTATAGAATTGATCAAATCATAACTACATGTTTCAAAAAACCTTACTCATTTTATAAAACAAAAATTTCTTTGATTACTATAAAAATATAAAAATGGGATAAAATATACATATTATGATGATTTTATCCAAGGTGGAAGCATCCAAGTCATTAATGCACCAACTCCTTTGCTCCATTACTTGCAATAAACTTTCAATATTCAATTATTTTAATCTTATAACGTTTTTTATAGTTAAAAATCTTTGTAAAAAATATAGTTTATGTTATATATATTTCATTATAATATAATTGATTTCTATAACCAATAATTTTTTTATGAAAAATTATAGTCCCATCGATTCATCAGTATTTCAATCATATTAAATATTATTTGACATACCCAATAATATTGAGTATGTGAGACTAAATCTCATTAAATCATTTAAGTACCCAATAATATTGATTTCATGAGTGAAGACTAATATTTCTTTGATCATTTTTCATATAATTCCATTTAAACCCTAACTGAATCACTTTATTCTTTTATAAGTATCTAGATTCAATTGTTGAACAATTTAAATGATTTTTTATTGATGAAGGAATTATTTAAACACATAGAATTTTCCTCAATAACTTTTGTTAAATAAAACGTCTTGCTTAATAACTTTTCATAAGTTATCTATCTTTGGTGTACTTACATTATGCTTCTCCTTTTCAAGGATGAAGCTCAAAGGTTTGGTTGATGAGGATATTTTTATTCGTCTACATGATAATATTTTTTAGATGAGTATCATTTATTATAAACCATTTATTAAGGAATTTTTTAAATGGGATCCTACTAAAATAATGACATCTTTTTTGGATCATATCTATTAGTATTCCAAGATCCATGTTTTACTATGTAATGATTCCAATTTAGAATTTCTCTATCCACATAGTTATTTAGGTAGGGAATTCTCCCAATCATATCATATATTACTTTTGGATAGTTGAGAAGATAACTCTTTATCTAATACACACTATGGATAAACTCAACTATATTACACTAGAAACCTAATCCTATTAGGGTATCCAAAATAGTGTAACCCAGATAAAATGAAAAAAATATAATAAGGTATAATCTAGGGGAACCCAAATTTAGAATAATATAACTAATAAGAAAATCTGAAGTCACTTATTACTTGTTTCCCTGACACAAGATAATATAAAGAAATCTAAATTTATCATAACCTATATAGTTGTATGATTGAGGTCATGAGAAGTGAAACTTTTGAAGGAATATAAAACTTTGTATTTGAAGGGAATTTTAAACTCACCATCTTATATCATGTTAATAACTTTTATGTATGCATGATTCAAGTTATTTTAATTTGGAATATTATTCCCTCCACCTGATCAATATGTTCAAACTATATTGATGAATAACTCTTTAAACAACCACACGTTTATTTTACTAACCAAAAAATAGAATTCAAGTATATTAATATATATATACAAATGAATCATATGAATAAGGTACATGAGCTCTTAAAGTAAAGGAATAAGGTGCTATGAAATTGAAAATCTACACCTGATTAAGACCATAATGATAGATATCCAATCTGATTCACTAGACTAGACTAGGAATAAACCTCTAGGTAGGTAGTTAGTATGACCCAAATTATCTCTATCTGAAGGAACTTAACTCAAGAGAGAACCCAATTCGTCATAACTATAACACCTAGTTTACAGAAATTATATTCAACAACTAAATTTAAGCTGATTAAATCTATTAAAAACCTAGGCTGAGGTATATGAAAAACTAAATTCATTATAATATCTTTCATGTAATGCAAGGATATATTCTAGAATTTTTTTTACATTTTAAATAAATAAATACACAATATTCACATTTATTCACCAATTTAAAAAATATTAATATTGCAGGGAATAAACTTTTAAATAAAAGAAAAATTCAAATATTTAATCATGTGACAACTATTCATGAATAATTCATAAGTTAAATAAAGTTATAAAAACTTTTATAATTTCAATTTTAACATTATGGACATTATATAATGGTTAATATAAACATTTTATATTCATTACAATTTGAACTCTTTCATATTAATCATTAAATGTCATTTCCCTTTTAAATATATGATATTATATAGAATATAAATTATTTATAATCCAATTTTCTATTATTTAAACATTTTACATTATCTAAATATCATATATTTAATCGTTTTTTAATCCTTGATCATAATAATCATATTTTTTTTGTTATGGATTAAATAATATCCAAATAAGGCCCCATTTTAATTTGATCAATTCAAAATAATTAATTGTTAACATTTTAGAATTTAAATATAATAATTTTATATTTTAGACTTATTTGATAATATATAACCCTTTATAAATTATCGATTATGATTTCGAAATAAATAATTTTGTTTCTAGATCATAAGTCATGCCATATAATTTTTATAAAAGGTATTTCAAATATTAAAATTTAATATTTGGGAATATGAAAGTTTGATAAACATTTAATTAATTAATTATTAACAATTTATAATTAATTATTTTATTTATAAATCCTATATAAATTAAATATTTCTAAATACCTTTTATAATTGTTTATAAAAATTTTATAAACCATTAAAATAATTCAATTTTTTTTAATTTTTTTAAAAAACTTTACTATTTACCCTTACATAGAATCCATATTCTGTTTAATGGTATACACCCTTTACCATTACATAGATGCACCACATAAGGGTAATCCGATTCTGGATCCCTCATATATAGGTGACCTATTTTTTACCTTTATGAAATCCATCTATATAAAGGTAATTCCTCTGTTACCTTTATATATCTATGTTTTACATATGGGTAAGTGGAAAATTACCATTACATAATCCATTTTAAATCACAACTACATTTGTGAATCACTTTCTTAATATAAAGGATAGTTGATATGACACTTAAATAGACCAATCTACATAAGGTCAAGGCAAGATGACCCTTACACAAACCACTATGAATAAGGGTAATGCCTTAGTAACCCTTACTCATCTCAGTAATATAAGGGTCAAGACATGGCCTCCTTTATATAGCACAGCTATGTAAAGGTAAAACCTTTTACAGATTATCAAAAAATATAAAAAAATATGCATTGTTTTTGGTTTTGTTTTTTATTTCATCGCAATATTTCATAAAACATAAACATGGATCCCTATGATACCAATGAAATGTTTTGTTAGATTCTAATAAAAAATTATCAAATGAAGAAGAAGCAATAAAAAACATTTTTTATAAGGATCTCCATGTAAGATAATATGAAACAATTTATAAAATGTTAAAATGAATAGATACTATGCTGGTATATCTTACAATAAAGAAGCTACTATAACCCTTGATCTTCATATGATGTATTTGATAAGGATCACATAATAGAAAAAAAAGCTTCCCACCTCCATAGTGTTTTCATGGGTTTCATTGAATCATCCAACATTCATTTGGGATTATATATCCATTAATTATGTGCTAGAATCTCACATGAAAAAAATGAAGAATTAAAGAGTTTTAGGTGTTAGGGAGTTTCAACCAAGAAACATAAAAGCACAACACCCATTATCATCGTATGTCAGTAGTTCATATAACTAATAAAGGATTTTTTTTTTATTTTTTCCACTTTTATTCATGCGATGAAATTCACGAATAAATGGAATATTTGGTTCATGAATGTATGAATTTTGATGACCTCTACCTCAAAAGATACCGTTCATAGGCTAACAATAAAGGAAGAGAGATAATGACCCCCCAGTCTCATGTTGAGTAGGCCCTAGGTTGGGGACTAGCACCGAGGGTATAAAAATCTCAAAAATTAGAATCATTACCCTATATAATAATAAGACCAAGATATATTATAAATTAACATAATGAAACTCTTAGATAAAACATAAAAATAGTAAACTAAAATTATCCCATAATCAATGCATCAATAAATCAGATACATTTAAATTTATCCAAAAGTAAATAACCGAAATAAAATATAAGGTTGCAACACAACTACTATCCAAAGGTATGAGCTAGTGATGTCCATAATAGTCTACATAATCCTCCTAAAAACATGAAAATCAGTTTATATATGTAGGGAGAGCATATAAGTATACTAATTAGGGTAACAAAAGTTTCTCATACAAATGTGAAAAGATCATACTAATGTACTCATGAGAAAATAACAAAACTTACAACACCTAAACATGTCAACTGACCAAATCCATCTTCACCATAGACCTCTCACCAAATAACACATCCAATTATAGTAGAAAAACAAGAATTATATTCATGATAGGGTACCCCAATACACTTTCCCTCTGATTTTCTTCTCTCACATGGATATATGATACGTCATGGAGCTCCCATGTGTTCCTTATAACATCACATCTCATAACATCATATCCCACCCATAGATAGACACCTGGTCCATCAAAGCACATATCATAACCAAGGTATTAGGATATCTTGAAATTGAAGAACATCAATCTTGTATCGTCCTCTTACTATGAATGACACCCAACACAAGCAATATTATCATCTCATCTCAACATATCTTTCCCGGAGACACCTGTGACTAAATATCACATCGCATATTGATAGTTTAATTTTTAATTCTATAAATCACAAATCATGCATGTCATCACCACCTGGAAGAAGGAGAAGGGATGGTTTTGTAGCCATCCATCCATCCTCATCATAAGGATATTGGGAAAACACTCCCAAAACATATGGTTGCTAGTACTAGGTGATTGACATGGGTGGGGAACATATAGAAAATAATAAGGAAATATAATGTTTATAATATATTAGCAAACAATCCCAACCTATGGGTTCCAAAAAAGAAACTAAACAACTCAAAAAATTACCACCAATCCTATAAACACAACCACTTTCACTTCCACTACTAAATGAACAACACCACACAATGGACCACAATTCACATTTCACATTTCATCCTCTTCTCAAATTAAGTCATTTTTAACATTTCAAATTATCAAAAAAATTACATTTATAAAATTAATTCATCTCATTATTTCAATCCATTACTTCACATTCAACATTATCTATTTAAACCACACATCAAACTTTTGGTTATTGATTATCCAATTCTATCCCATTAACCAAACCATGCCACACCATTTCAATTTAAACACTATCTTTTATTTAACATTCTACCTAGGAAACTACCATAAAAAACTCCATATAAATAAAGAAATATACCATGTAAAAAAGCTTATATAATCACCACTACATAGCCAAAACCATTGTACACATCACAACCATCTTTTATATGCCACTTAAACTTCTCATCACATATCCACCCCACATCAGGACTTTACGTCATATCATCCAAACAAAACCACACCAAAACACATCATCTCCACACAACACAACCACATATTACACATATTAATATACCAAAACTCCTTTATCATCATCACATATAATTTTCCATATTAATCAAGGGGATTCTCATCAATTCCACTTCTTTATTTTAGGGTAATTATCACACGATCCATATATCCATTTGCAACCAAATAATTTTCTAAGTGTAGGTGATTAAAATTTTATTCAACCTGTTGTCACAAATATCATTCATAAAGTTATTAAAAAAACATATCAAAACATCACAAAAAGTCTCCTAATAGTCATGATTTTTAGTGATAAAACAATAATATATAATCTTAATACTAAAATATCAAAAGCTATAAAAACATATGAATCATTTTTTCCCCATTTAGTTTCAATTAACCATTAAATTATATTTATTAGTCCTATAAAAAAAATGTTCCTATAGATAAAATAGAGTAAATACCCTCTCACATGATACGAAAAATGAAAAATAATGGATCACCTACCTCAAACAGAGCTTTCAGATCCACTTGGATGGTTGAAACAAGAGAAAGGCCACCACCGATCACTAAAATGAAGAAGATAACTTGGTTCACCATAAAGACAACACCCCACAACACCTTCTAACCAAAATACCACCAAAAAATCCATATCCCCCTTCACAAGACCCCTTATAGATGAAGAAACATAATTAAAATAGTGGAAGAACAAGAGGAAAACTCTCCTTAACCACCAAGGATCAAATCTACAAGACTAAAAATAGAAGATAACGAAAGGGGGATACATGTTATTCTTGCGTTGTACTTGGGTTGATAAATAAATAAAAGGAAAAAAATAAAAATGTTGCTGGGTTTGAGGGAATTTGGAAATTTATACATAGTTAAACACTAGACCATGGTGTAGCCATAAAGACGATGCTACAAGCTTCTTAAAAACTGAGGGAACCATGGTGCATCACCCATCATTACTCTATATACCTACTGTTCAACTGGACTTTGAAATTCATGTATATATCCATGTTTATGATATAATTAATAAGGGGATTAGGCCATGACATAACCTAGACCACTACACTACAGTCCCCTAGCCATAGGAAGAGGTTTCACCACAACTATAAGATCTATAGTGAAACTATTACAGAATTATTAGTAGCATAAAGCTCCACCTAATACTCTCCTTATTCCATTGTCATATTATTTATATCATATCCTCCTTGAATACAATTTTTTTAATGCTATAACCATGAATTAAATAGAAGAAGCACAAAAAAGAATCACCTGAGCTACCACACCATAGCCTTTCACCCTATGACGTAGCCACTCCCTTATGGTGTAGCCTCGAATTCCATGCCATAGGACCTCTGTCAGCTAGATTTTATAGTCACAACTCCCCTTTTAATCCAAATACCATCATAACCTCTTCCAGACACATCTAACATTAGAATTACCACAAAGTAATGGGTTGAAACTTCCGATCTATTACAAGAGAGACCAATCAAACCATTCCGACCCTAAGAATCAAAACCAACCAAGAAGGAAATATAAAGGAGGTCCGAAAAACCATCCCATGATATACCTATGAAGGATCTCATTACAACCGAAAAAACCACACCACAAACTAAACACACTAAACTTAACAAAGGAAATTCACCAAATGTTCCCTACAACTACATTACTACACAACTCTACATGAATCACACACCAATACCCTTTTCACACATCCAACCAAACCATTATATCATACCAAAAAATCCTAATATAATGATCACTGCTACCATCAGACAACCGAGGACTCAAACACACAATTTAAGAAATTCCATATTCCATGTTAAGATATTATCTTCTTTGGGTGGCACTAACTCACTGGAAAAGTTTTAATCATGTCAAATTATAACAAATATAAATTAGAAATTACATTTTCCCTTCTTCATGTGATAGAATATTTATCACACATCATATCAACATGAATAAGAACATATCATAAAACATCAAGATCCAAACCTTACATCGTCATGGAAAAATAAAGAAAATCATTAAAAGACAAAATTCAAACTAACTTCAGGTACTGGGAATGCATCTGCACCTTGCACTCTCGGGTACTCTCTTTTAAGATACCATTCCTCCATAAAACATGAATCAAAGGAATTGTTTGTCCTCATATAAACTTCTCCAGATTATAATAGAGCTGTACTAGTTGTTCTATGAATGTCACATCATCCTTAATATCCAACTGCCCCTTTTCAATGAAATGATAGTCATTGTAATGATACGGATGAATCTAAGAGACATGGAAGATTTCATGAATTAGGTTTTATTTTGGTGGAACTTATAACCAACAAGACACCTCCCTAATGCACCCAACACCATAAAAGGCCTAATAAACTAGGGAGAGATCTTACTCCCCTAGCCAAAATTCCATTTCCCACATCAAGGGTTAACCTTTTAGAACACATAGTCCTCAAACTCAACCTAAAAGGGCCTCCTGCTGTGATTGGAATAAGAGTTCTACCAGTATAATGTTACCTCATTCTCCATTGTCCCAAAGGCCTTAATTATTTTTATTGATTTTGATCATCCACCTTTCAAGGGGTGATGTGGAACCCTTACAAGGTCTGTAGGCGTAAGTATTTCATGGCCTATAAGACTTAAAGGAATTCATTTCCCATAGGCTTCAAACATTACATACAACCCAAACTAATTACTTAGAACTGCTCCTCCCCAGCATGTTCATCGTGGAATCAACTCTCCACCTTCGCATGACTATTCGACTAGGCTTTCCTGTTCATGCACAGTCTTTTGCTGATGATAGGTGCGATACCCTCTCATTCTTGCAATACATTTATCTTCTGCAATGTTGAAACCTCCTTTCTCATCCTCTTTCTAGAACTTTTTCCTTGTAGGTTTTCTAGTTTTCATATGCACTTAAGGTGGCCCTAAGGCCTTGAGGTAGCTCGAAGGCCTTACTAACCTGAAGGCCTGGGTTCCTCAAAGGCCTTTAAGGACTCGAGGACCAAATCGGTGGCCTGAAGGCCCAAATGGGGGAATATTCCCGGTTACTATAGTGCCAAATAGTGCCTAATACAGTTCCCACTACAGTACCTTCTACAACACTGCTATAGTTCCCACTAAATTTCCTGCTATAGTACTGCTATAGTACCTGCAATAGTATTGCTATAATCTTATACAGTACCAGAAATAATGCCTCTGCCTGGATTTGACCCCAGGTCACCTGGATACACTTAAGGAGTCCTCACCAACTGGGATGAGGCTCATGTGCTAACAGTCTAATGTTGTTTTTAGGCTCTCATGAAAAATCTAAAATTTATCTATCATTCTCTATACCACATCCAAACTAAGCACTGTTAACTCCCCAACCTTAGCCCGGTACGAGAGAGATCGATATGGATGATCGTATAAATCCTCTAAGAGGGAAATAATGATGGTTGAGTGATATATGTTACTATTTTCAAACTAAACCAAAGGAAAGTACTTTTCCCATGATTCTCTTTAGTCCAAGATGAATTCCCACAACATATCCTCTAGCATCTAGATAATCTGCTCTATCTTCTCATCCATCTAATAGTGGTTAGATGTGGCGAAGTGTAATTGAGTTCCAAAATAATATTTAAATCCAATCTAGACTTGTGAGGTAAAAATAGCATCTTGATGCAAAAAATGAACCTCTGGACTCCCGGAAACCACACCACCTCATCCACATACCTCCTCACCAAGACATCAATGATGCCCGACTCCTTGATCACTAGGAAGTGGGATAATTTCATCATCTGATCTATGATTACCCATAAATAATCACAATTAAAATGAGATTAGGGTAACACAATGATTAAATACATTAATATTATATTCCATTTATATTTTAGAATATCCAAGGTCTAGAAAAAAAATACAGGAACATGATTCTCAGCCTTTACCTTCTCGAAAACCAAACACCAAGCCACAAACTCCACCACAAAGTATTTCATCTCCAACCACAAAAACTACTTCCTCAAGCCACGATATATTTTGGATACCCATAGGTGTACCACCGTAGTTGAGATATGAACCTCATGAAGGAATCCATCACATATTTCTATCAGAATAAATTACCTCCCCTCAATCAAAATCTAGTTCTTACAATCCTCTCACCATCCCTCTGGATCATCACCATAGCCAACATGATCATGCATCACCTATACCTCTGAGTATCACCAATTAGACTCATCCACTGGCTGCATCAGATAAGGATACAACATCATTTGAAATAATAAATCTTGACCACTAACCACCCTTGCATCCAAGTATAGGTCTTCCAAATCCTCCACCACCCTCCAAGAATATATAGATTCCTAAAAAACATCCTTCCATGACATATTATTAAAAGGGTTGGCAATAAAATTTCAATTTCCTAAGGTATAGAATATCTCATAATCATAATCCTAAAGAAACTCTATCCACCTCCACTACTACAGATTTAGACCACACTGTGAAATGATATAACTCAAGCTCTAATGATTCATGAAAAAAGCACTCCCCAATTAGGTAATATATCCATAGATTTAGAACAAGCACAAACAGAACCATTTCTATCTCTATATCATGGGTTTCATAGTTATGATAATTTAGATATAACTACCTTGACCCATAAGTTATTAGAACTTTCTATTACAATAATACACATCACAAGACCAAGCTGGAAGAATCATAACAGCCCTTAAACATCATTCCCTCCTTTGGAAACTGAAGCATTAGATCACTAAACAATTTCCCATTCAAGTAATCAAACACCACTGGACAATGATCCATCTAGATAAAATTATTATCCTTCCATGAAAAAGTTTTCAATGGGATTGAAATTAGTTAGAGGTTAGATATGAACCTTCAGTAAAACCATATAAAAATAAGGAATCTATGAAACTCTGCCACATTATTAGGTTTTCCTCAAGAAACAACTTCCTTGACCTTCGATGGGTGTACAACCACACCCATTTAAGACACCATATTCATGAGTAAATTCGTCTCTCATGTCCAAAACTTGAATTTTTACAACTTTACATAGAGCTGGTGGATTCAAAGAACCTTCAAGATAGCTTTACGATGATCGACATGATCATCCTATGAAATCAAGTAATTTAGTATGTGGCCTATGAAAATGACTATGAACTGATCCAAGAATTCACAAAACATGGATTTTATGAGCCCCATGAACACCAATAGTGTGTTTATGACACTAAATGACATGAACACAAACTAAAATTTCCTACACCTACATCTAAAGGTAGTGTTTAGAACAACACCTGTTTTGAAACTCAATTAGTGATATCTAGATCAAAGATAAATATTATAAAACCAATTATATCCCCTAAATTGGTTAAAAAGATTATTTATCCTTGGAAGGGTGTAAAAATCCTTTATCACCACCTTGTTAAACCATTGGTACTCTAGAATTACCCTCAAAATACCATCCACCTTCTTAGAGAATAACACTAGAGCCCCCCATAGTGACAAACTAGGTCAGATAAAACCCTACTACATTAGATCATATATCTAATTCATCAATTTCCACAATTCATAAGGTGCCTTTAGATAAGGATCCATCAAAATTGGAGAATATTCAAGATAAAAGTATATCTCTAACTCACCATCACATTGAGTGGTTATCATAAAAAACTCCTCAGGAAAAAATTCCAAAATTCCCTGATGAACCTAGGAACCTCCTCCATCCTAGCATATACTGATTCCATAGAAAAATCATCCATCAAAGAAAGGAGGGTATCTACACATCTACTTCCAAACCATCAAATCTAATCACCAACGAAAACCAAACATTGGTAATCTACATTTGAAAAAATGAATATCCTCTAGAAGTAGTCGATAATAATATATAGGGAATAAAAATATTTGGTTCTAATAATGAAATTGTTTATATATATCTAAAGAAATAATAGATCCCCATGTGAATTATGTGTCCCCATCATCAATATACATCTTTTTAACACATGAAACAAGCTATTTTGGCCTCTGAATTTCATTGAAAATGTTAGGGGAATGGGAAGACTCTCTACATATATTCCCGTAGAATGAACTAAAGAAATTATAACAAAGGAGTATAAAGATCTTGAATCAAAAAAGTAATGAAAAATGGTAGATGATAAACTGGTTTTACATCTAATGATATCTAGACCCTTTTGTGATACTACCTCCATACTATGCAACTGACCATGCTAAACTCCTATGCCTCTCTGCTGATGTCCACCTACACATATACACTCAAGATGAGGTACCTAAACATGAGAACCATCATATGGTATACCCATACCTTATCCATCCCTTACTAGCGGTGAATCATCCTAATTTACATATTAATAAAATGGTGTCACTAGTAGGTTTTGGTAATACTAGCGCTAAACCTGATCGCCTATACCAAAATGAGCCCAAGCAATCACTGGGAACTAATATTGACAATGACCATGAACTACATAGGTATAACAAACTATACCAAGATCTATAGGAAAATCATGCAAATAACTATCCCCATAGGCCTATAAGGGAATCTTCTGGGATTGACTCCTTACTGATTGAAACCTCAAAGGACCTAGTGCTTGAAACCAACTACTAATAACTATGCTTCTCAAGGAACCATGCTAATTCACCTCTTACGGTAAACCGCTTCATGAGTGAATATACTAAATCACCTAAACCTTATTTTGAACCTCCAAATACATTGGAAACATAAAGGGAGTAACTACATGCTAGATATAAGGACATAAAGAATCCTCAAGATACCTCCCACGAGTCTCCTCATCAATGAAAATGTTTAAGGAAAGATGCAACAGATCCTTGAAATTGATCCCCTGATCCCGGAAAAATATACTCTTACACGAAATAGGGAGCATCTAGCACCTCTTTACTACCTTCATGTTGATTAAAGGATCTCAGCTTAGAACAATTTCTGAATGTCAACCCATGAAATATCTTACTCCTTATACTCAATAAGATACAATGTCCACCAAAAATACATAGCTCTAAAGATATGAATAACAATAAAGGTGACCCTATACTCTTTCGAGGACTATATTAAATTAAAGGTTATCTCAAGCTCTTCCAAACACCTATTTATCTATAGATCAGAAAAACTACCCCCCGTATTTCCCCAAAGTTCTTCACTCAAAATTGTGCAATGTTTTCTACCACTAATCTCCCTCCTCAAGCAGATAAACAATTTATTATTTAATCAGATCAACCTTATTAACCTCCAACACCTGAACCATACACATACAATTATAAAGTTCAACAATAGAAATGGTAACAAGGATTTATTAAGCCTGAGTATCATGAAAATTTATTAATATTCATTTAATTATTTTTAATTCCTTTAAACTTCCGCCAAACAACCTAATTAAAACAAGAACATTAGTCAATCATGATTCTTATACCTATACTAGGTATGTTACCTACATGAAGTGCCACATTACTTAGTTGTTTGGTAGGATTAGAATCCTTTCATTGAGTCATGAGGGCCCTAAAATCCCATGTCCTAGCGGGTATTCCCCAGACTATGTCATGCACCTAGATCAACTGACAGAGTTTCCATACCAACCCATGTAATCCTCACATTTTTAACTCTAAAATCTATCATATATATCAACCAACCTCCCTTTAATACCATTATATCATGACCCCTTCCTCCAAATTTACCACTCTTGGACCGATGATGAAGGAATATAGATAATTACCTCTGAGTACAACCTCTAGTAGGACTTTTGTTGGTGACTAGTACCAAGGGTATTAAAATCTCACAAAAGGGAAGAATTAACCTTAATAATAATAGGATTAGGAGATATTATAAATAAACCACGAGAGACTCCATGAAATAACATAAAAATAAGTAAACCAAAACCATCCCACAATGCATGTGTAAATAAATTAGATATAGATTGATGTTTCCAAAAGTAAATACTAAAAAAAAGATAAGGAACAAAAATCGCAACTCTATAAATGGAGAGCATGTAATTTCCTACATAGACCACATCATACTCCTAGAATCCTAAAATCCAGTTTAAATACACAAGGTGAGCATACGTGTATACTTAGGAGGGTAAGAAAATTCTCTCATGCATATGTGAAAATAGAAATCCAATACACCCATAAGAAAACAATTGAAACAACAACACGTAAACATGTCAACTAAACAAACCCATCCTCACCATGGATCACTAAACAAATAATGAATCCAAGTATAGTAGTATAATAAGAAGTATATCGTTGATAGGGTAACCCACACCACTTTCTAACTGATTCTCCACTCTCACACTCCAATGTCATATGCCATGGTGCTCCCACTTCTTCTATATAAAATCACATCTCCTAATATCACATCCCGTCTATAAAAACAAATGAAATCACATAAAATCTCATAAATTGGGTAGTAGGGTATCATGAACATAAGGAAATCGACCTCATTCCATTATTCTATAATGCACAACCCCACCATAATCTATCTCATCATCTCATCTCAACACATCTTGCTTGAAGACACCCAGTGCATCACATAAAATTATATATCAATTGTTCACTTTTGACTAATGGACATCAAAACCCATTCATGTAATCATATTTTGGAAGAGGGCATGAGGAAGGGAGTGTATCCAGTCATCCATCCTAACAACTAGGATGTTGAAAAAACACCTTAAAATGTCAAGTTTTCCACACTAGGTGCTCGACCTGGGTGGGGCACATATAAAAAATCACAATGAAATAAATTGTATATAATATATTACCACATAATACCAACCTATGGTCTCAAAATAATTCACTAACCAAGTCACAACATTACCACTAATCTTCTCAACACAATCGCTTTCACTACCACCACTAAATGTACAACACCACACAACCGACCGGAAGTCATATTTCACATTTCATGATCTTATAAAATTAATCCATTTTCTAGATTTCATATTACCAAAAAATTACATTTAAAAAACCCATTAATCATGTTATTTCAAACCATTACTTCACATTCAACATTATCCATTTAAAATACACATCCCACTTTAGTTTATTCATCATCCAACTATATCCCATTAACCAAACCATCCCATTAAATTTCAATTTCAAAACTATCATTTAATTCAAATAATACCTAGGAAACTATCACAACACAACACTACATCAAGAAACAACTGCCCCATTTTGAAAATCCCACATCATCACCATTTCAAAACTAAAACCACTTTTTATATCACAACCTTCTTCCATGTTCCACTTCCACTTCTCATTACATAGCCACCCCACATCACAACTTCACATCACTAACCTATATAATAGCCACCAAAGAACACATCAGTTCCACATACTATAACCACATATCACACATATTAATATACCATAACACATTTCACATCATCATATAACATTTTCCAGATTTATCAAGGGGTTTCTCTTGAATTATACTTATTTATTTTAAGGTCATTATCACACAATACATATATCCAGGTGTAACCAAATAATTAAAAAAGTTTAATTGATTAAACATTTATTCAATATGGTGTCACAATAATCAAAATTTAATGGATTGAAAAAATATATCAAATTATCACAAATAAAGGATCATAACAACCATGATTTTCAATGATACAATAGGCATGGATAATCACATTATCACTATATCAGAATCTATAAAAACATGTAAATCATTCCATCCAAATTAAATTTCTATGAAAAAATTATTCATCATTATATTCTAGTAAAAAATATCTTATCATAGATAAAAAAGCCTAAAAACCCTCCCGCATGACACACAAAATGAGAAACAAGGGATCCCCTACCTCAAATGGAGCTTTTTGATCCATTGCATGAAGTTTGGATAAGATAAATTCCACCAGAGATCACCAAAACATATAATATCACCTGTTTAACGATAAAAACAACACCCCACAACACATTACTACCAAAACACCACAAAAAATACCATATATACCTTGACAACACCCCTAATAGACAAATAAGTAAGAGGAAAATAAGGGAACAACAAGAGGGAAACTCACCTTAACCTCCAAAGATTAAAACTAGAAGAGAGAAAATTAAAGCCACTAAAAGGGTCCAAAATTAATCCTTAGGGAATATTTGGGTATCTAATTAAATGAGATAAACAAAGGAAAGGTTTCTAGGTCTGAGGGGCTATGTAAATTTATAATTAGTAAAACACTAGACCATGACACATCCACTAATACCATGATGAAACCTCCTTAGAAACCAAGGAAATCATGATGCAACACCACTCACCATGTCACATACATTTTTTGACTAGCCTCTAGGATTAGTGACTATATTAATGTTGCAAATCCAATAAAAATTGTGAGGATGGAATGATGTAGCCTAGACCACCACGCCAAGGACTCCCAATGAGTAGAAGAGGCTATGCCTACCCACAAGCTCCATGACACAACTATATTAGAATTGGCATAGAATAGAAATATAAACAAGCCCCCCTTGTGATAAAAACATCTCTTACACACCATAATATCTTGGAAAAACATCACCTCTACACTATATCCATTCCTTAAATGGAAGAAGCACAAAAAATATTCACTATAGACACCATGTTGTGGACTTCCACCCAACATCGCAACCAATTCCTTTTGGTGCAACCTCTAGATCTATGCCATAGGACCTTTTTCATTTGAATTTTCCAAATAAAACTCCATTTTCCTCCAACTACTTTTAGATCCTCCTCTAAACATCTCTACAACCATAATTCCCATAAAGCTACAATATGGAAGGTTAGGGACCTTACATGAATACCAATGAGCTGAAATCATATATACATTTTACTGTCATTTTATTAATGATTTTCAATGATTTACTTGATAATGAACCTAGTATGTATTGTTTATTACAATAATTAGGATTTCAAAATTTGAAGGAAAAATGAAAAAGAGGAGAAAAATTGGTTATTATACATCATGAATCCTCATTACACAATGTGTATTATCATTTCACCACATACTGCAAGTTGTGAAGCCAAGTAATGAAGAATTTTAAATCCATGGAAAGTTTCACGATGTGAATAATCATTACACAATATGTACCATTGATACCTGAAGTGAATCACCAGTCCACAACATGTGGTATTCAAATCAGATATCCCTCTCAAAATGATTCAGTTGAAGGAAGTTTCATGACATGACAACCAATTACACGTTTTGAATGGAGTCAAAGTTTCAAATCTAATATGAGATTCACACGAGATACAAGAAGATTAAAAAATAATAGAGAAAAAATTGGAGCATCATTACACTCTGGGAATTCCAATTACATGTCATGTAATTTCCTGTATATATATACAATAGCCGCACAGATGATTTGAAACTGGATAAAACTTATTTCTTTCATTCTTCTCTCATTCCCTTATTCTCCCTCTCCCCAAACTCATGTTTATTCCATTATTTTCATTACTTTACTTTAATAAAATCACCATGGATCTATTTTTAAATCATTCTTCATACCATTTCGCATCTCTAAAACCATTCCTCACATGTTCTTTGTTCCAAGCATCACTCATCATCAAACCTTTGTTGCACTCATTCTCATTTTTATTACGAGTAAATAGTTGATTGAATTGTGTTTTAACTGAGATTTAAATTTATTTTTCTTGATTGAATTCCCATTATTTGGTTAATATGAATCATTACATGTTTTTGAATCATTTAATATCAATATCTGTTGGCATGTTAATCATGATTTCAATTCTTTATCTATCGACAATAAATTGTATAATGAGTGGATAAACCACCTAAGGGTAAGGGTCAAAAAAAAGGGTATATGAATTTAATGAATCTCCAATTATAAACTTGGTAATCTTAAGAATATTTTTCATATTAAACAGAAAATCTTTATCAAATTAGTTTGAGTGTACCTAACCATGGGAAGTTTGGATGAACAAACCTGATCCAATTGGAGTAGATTGGGCTATGACCAATAGACCATGAAAGTTTCTCCCTTAGAATATTAGCTTAATTCCCTTAGGTTTTAGCTACTTATAGACCAAGGAATAGCCACATCCTAGGTATAACTAGTTGGTTTTACCATAGTCCATTAGTAATATCTACTTTCTTCGCAGCCTAGATCTTAGGACCATAGCAAGCTAGAATGGAGATTTTATTTTAGATAAAACCTTAAAACTAACCTTAATCCTTATATATGATTATAAACAACAATTATCTTAGCATTAGTTTTCCTAAACTTATTTAAAACTCATGAGGACTCCACCTACAAAGGGTTATAAGGCATAATTTTCTGTCACCATCTCAATTACCTATGGGATCGACCCTATACTGTCACTGTACTATATATAAGTAGAATAGTGTGGTTTGGGAAACACATAATCTAATGTGACTGCAGCCTGTTCAAATTAAATTATCTCTAAGGGCACGCCAAATTTTGGTGATATTGCTAGGGAATCTTTTGCTGTGATTTTCCTGGTAACCTATGACCAAGGACTTGGGATTACCAGTCCCTTTCCCCATTTACCTCCTCTTTTCATTTCCCTTTTCTTTTGGATGCCACTAAATACCTAATTCTCATGTAAAAGTGCATGCAGTGGGGCCCTTTGACTCATTTAATGAGCCTTGAAACACAAGAATAGTTAGCCTTATAACTTTCAAAAGATGTCTATCTACACAGTGCCATTCACAAATGCTAGACCAAAAAAATTCTGCAGTTCAAAATCATCCCAACCCTCCCATCCATCCCAACATGAAACCGTTAGTTCATAAAGAGAATTTGACACATCAAGAACACACCATCATGGATTATGGATTTCCATAAATACAAAGTTCTATGCCAAGTATTGTGCACCCTCTTGTTTAGGAACAAACCTTAAAAATAAAACCTAGAATAATTAAAATGATCTAGAACATTGTCTCATTCAGTGGGATTCAAAGTGAATATTCCCACGAACACAATTCAAACTTCTTTGAAGAATGAGATAAAATTAGCAACTAGGGAGTGTCTTAAGATGAAATTAGGCTTTTATTATTTCCCTTCTCCTTGTGATACAGAGCTAAATATTGGATCAAAATTGAATTTAATGATTCAATTATGACCTGGTATGATATAATCAAGAATTTCTTATAAAAATTATTCCTATCAATCTGGACTTTGAAGATCTGGAAAGATATAAAAGAGTTTTCTCTGATTGATGGATAATCCACATGGGAATCTTGGGACTGATTCAATGAGATGATTAGAAAATACCCAAACCATGTACTGGACATGAGGATACAGCTCTAGAATTTCTATCTAGGCCCCTAGGCAGCTGTACAAATAGTTTTTGATGCTTCTGCTGATAGAGGGATGATGTTCAAGACACCTGGAGACAAAAGAGCTATTTTGAATGAAGTTTCTCACTATTACTGCCTATGGTAGAGTGATATCTTACCACCTCAGCATGGAATCAACCAAGTAGAAGAGACTACTTCACTTTATGCACAAGTATAATCCTTGACCATGAAGCTTGAATACTTTCATCTACGTACTACACCACCCCTACATCTCCTGTAATGACAGTTCAGTCTAGAAGAATGTGTGGCGACCTGCATATCTATAAATACTGCACACGAGCTGTTGATGAAAAACTAAACCAAGATTATAATTATTTTAATTATAATAGAAAAATCAATAGTTCCAAAAGCTGCATCAATATCTTTTGTAGAGGCCCTCCCAACAACAACAACAAAATAATAAGGGATATTACCAACAAATAAGTGTTGCAGACATATTTTAGGAATCAAGGACCCCCAGGATATCCACCGATGAATCTTGTTCCCTAACGACCACAATAAGAAGCAGACAGCCTTTTTCTTCCAAGAGAACAACAAAAATTCCATCCAACACCACCGTTATCTTAACTACCAGTTGTACCTCTTCAAAAAATTTGGAAAATATATTCTTATCCTTTATTCAAAAGGAAAATAAAAGGATGAACACCCATGAAACTGAAATGTAAAATCAAAGGGCAGCTCTTCAAAATCTCAAGAATCAAATGGTTCAGATTTCAAAGACTTTTTTAGAGAGATTACCAGGTACTCTACCTTGTAATATAGAGACATACCCCAGATAAATGTAAAAGGCAGTGGTTTTGTGAAGTAGAAAAGTGTTGGATTTTTAGCAACCATGTAGAGGAGATAAAAGACAAGATAAGAACTCAAGAAATATACAAAATTAATATAATAATAATTTGATGAAACCACTCAATAAATACCAGAAGCGACACCAATAAAAACCCCAACACCTAAGTAAAACAAGGAAGAAGTTTATATTTCTCCAATACCCCATAAACAACCCATTCCATTTCCATAGAGAGAAAAACAAGGGATAATTGAAGGTAAATACCAGAAGTTTTTTCAAAGATATCTATTAAGAAAAAGGAAGATGAAATACATAGTATTTGTCTCACTGAATGAATAATGTTCCACTATTTTTTAGTTTAAACTCCCACTAAAAATGTGATACTCTTAGATATTTTGAATTCTATGCATAATTGGGGAATAAAAATTTAGAATATACCTATACAATTTATAATCTAGCATTAACCTCATGTCGATGAGTGTATTATAGAAAAAAAGGCTTAAAATACATGGATATTACATAATTTTTGATAAATATTCAATACCTTACAAAAATACATGCCAGAGGAAAGTAATATTTTAGATTCTTTGGAAACTTGAAAAAAAACATTCTATCCTTGTGAAAGATCTTCAACATATCTAATAGATATCCTTACACTTATAACTTCTACATAAAATATTTATTTATAACTTTAGGAAAGGAAACATAAGAAAGGGGTGATCTCAAATACTCAATATGGGTAAATAAAGGAAATGTTTAAGCTTAACATGAAAAAAGGGTATAGAACATGGGAATAACATTAGAAGATCCTAATGTTCATAACAAAGATCATAAACATGAGTTATGGGATAAAAATTAGATTTTCTTAATACATTAATAAAAAGAAAATAAACATCACAATCTATGAAATAATAAAAGAGGAATTCGACATTGAATTTTTGGGATGTATATAATTATATAAATTTATTTTTAATGGTCACCTACCATGACCTTTAAAACATGTTAGGAATGGGATACCACTTATGTACTTACTACAGGCTTGGGCTAACGACATGTGTGCCCTCTTACTTTTAGGTTTAGGATAAAACCCATGTACCTTCTTTTTTTGGGCTTGAGCTTCAACACATGTACCCTCTTTCTTTTAGGATAGGGCTAAAAACTATGTACCTTCTTGTTTATGGTCTTGAGATTCAACCTGTGTACACACTTTCTTTTAAGATTGGGCTACAACCCATGTACCTTCTTATTTTTGGGCTTGGGCTACAACCCATGTGCCTTCTTGTTTTTAGGATTGGGATACATCCTATGTACCTTCTTGTTTTCAATATTAGTCTAGAACCCATGTACCATATTGTTTTTAGGATTGGTCTACAACCTATGTACCCTTTGAGCTCATATACAACTTATCATTACCCAATATATTGTAGTGAGATAAAGGTCCCACCCATTTCATACTAAAAACAGTCATAAATGTTCTATAAGATAATAATACTTTCATTATATCATGAACCATAAAAAGAGATAGGTCCTATAAAAATTAATTAATAACCTATGAAATGAAATGAGTATCATTAAAATTACATCACATCATAAATTATGTAAAAAAATAGGTTTCTTAATTATTTCATCAATGCATAACTCCTGAAGTGAAGTGGGTTTCAAAATTATATACCCCATGGAAGAGAAATGTTTTTCATAAAGTCCATTAAATTAATAATAACCCATTTAGAGATTGAATATTAATGGAACCTTTTGATCATATCTTATAATATCATGAGTAAAATCAATGGATGTCATATTAGATGGAGAATAATTTTGAAATATCCTTCAAAAACCTTCCTTGAGTAAAATATGATTTTTTCTTTGAATGATTCTTTTTATAACATAAATCCTTTTAAAAACCTTTTTATTTGAAAATATAATTTAAAATATAATATAGAATATTTAAAAACAATAAAAAAATTAAAATCATTTTCATTGAAAATTATCTTCAAGGATATGTTGAAAACATTTTTGAAAACATTTTTGAAAACATGGTTTTTTGAATATAATAGATTTTCGACCAAAGTGAAAGTTGATAAAATTTTACTTAAAAACATTATCTTAAGTAAAAAGGAGTGGTAATATGGTACAAAAAAATGATTATATATTGAATAAATAGATCATAACAAACCAAATGAGTGTTATTGAGATATAGATCATAATATTTCATCAAAGGATGCATGAATATAAACAATCTAGAAAAGTGATGAGATTGTCTCAATAAACTCTTATAACTTGGTGACATGAGATCATACTCCTAATGTAATAAAAGGAAATAAAATTAAGATTAATATACCATTAAAATAGTTATATTCATTATATAACATGTAAAATGGAAGTATAAAGACCGCGAATAAATAGTTTAGGGGAATAACACACATGAGTCTCAAAGAACGAAAAATACGACACAATTATTTTACCGATTTGGTAGTTTTTGAAAATTAAAACCCATGAAAGAGAGTTCCTAAAATGGATATGTTAATAACCATAAATTTAAGTACAATATTCATATAATACAACCATGGGACGTAAATACATCACACAAAAGGAAACAGTGGTGAACATAGTACGAATCTCACAAAAATAAAAAGTGAGAAAAACCCCCTAACTTTATGTCACGAATCTCTTCGTACTCATAAAAGATTAATGTATAGTAAATATGAGTTTATTATATATATTTTAAATAAAAATATTAATATATATAATACCATATATGGTTTCATAATTTCCTTATATTACTTTCTTGTTAACGATCTTATGTTAAGGTTTTACTTTGGGTAATATTCGCTTTGTTCTACACATGTGTCTTAATTTGTTATATCATTGGTCCTTATAAATATATCATGATTTAAAGAATGTAAACCATGATACAAGTGTCATTTATATACATTATATTTTTATTATAATAATCTATATAATATATATGTATGAAATTGAATACACCGTTAATGGAGACGGTAAACCGTACGCACGCATGAATGTTGTTTCCATTTTTATTAGAGTATTAAAAGAAATAAAGAAAATTAAATTTAAGTTTATATGAATAAAATATCATTAAATTAGAATTATAATTTTATATATATCATATAAGTTCACTAAACCTATCCTTAATATATTCCATGTAGTGTGTGAACGAATCACAACGCTATAAGAGGGCGGTAGTCCACATTTCCTCAAACAAGATTATCATATTAACGTTAAATGAAAAGTGAAAAAAGAATGAGTTGTAAAAATGAGTAAAGAAGATTAAAGACATAATAAATATTATATATAACATATATAAATATAGTTTCCATCATAATTGTCACCATGATAGGTGGTAAAATAAAAATGAACAATCGTCATTTCATGAGGTAGTAGTTCACCACACACAGAAACAATAAGGTTGTTTACCAATAGATAAAGGTGTGTGTAAGTGAAGGTATAAAAATTAGCATAAAAAATCATAGTATATTTTTTATACTTGTGTTTTTATTCAATAATGGAAAATAATAATGTGTATGGGGTGGAAAAATAAAATAAAATAAAGGACTTAAGAGAAGGCGTTACCTCTAAAGCGGGTAACTCCATTTAGTTTGTGCCCAAAGGATTACTTGGATTACCTTTTTCACAAGTGAATGATTATAATAGTATTGAAGGATTTATGGGAAGTGTATTTAGTAGGTAATGTCCAAGCATAAGAGGTTTTAGAGGTGTGAGGAATGGGTATAATTGGTGGCCTTTTATAGGGAAGAAAAATGACTCACTTGGAATTTTTAGAAACAAGTTAGGTGTACCCATGTTCTTACCCAGAAAAGGTCATAGAAAACAAAGAAAATAAATAATTTAATGTTTATGGAAGATATATTTATCTCCATTATATTTTTTACAATTTTCCAGATCATTTGGGCCTTTAATTTTATTGGTTTATCCCTAATTAAGCTTAATTTGGCCTTAATCGCTATGAATAATTTTAATCACTTTTTCTAATAATTTTGGTTAAAGAATAACTTGGTATTATTAGAATATAAATATTATACTTAATAAAATTGTATATTTTTGTATTTTTATGTTAAAATAAAAATATCATAAAATTTAAGATTCATTCTAATCTCGTAGATGGGACAAAATAATGGGTTTTTATAGTAGAAAAATGTTCAAAAGTTTGCTAAGATTTTATAATAAATTTCAAAGTGAAATTTATTCTAGTGAATTAAATTGTTTTAATAGATGTAATATTTATATAATTTTACCTTAAAAAAAATTTATAATATCATTTAACATTAATAATTAATTAAAAAATATGTAGTTTTTAACAAAAAAGCAGTATTTTTCACTATTCATCAAAGAAGAAGATTCTCAGAAAAATACCAAAAATTCACCCCAGGACAATTTTGATGATTGGAATTCAAAAATGAATTTTATTTTATCAAATAAAATTTCTAAATGTGTATAAAATTAATTTTATTATTAATATTGGTTCATTCAAGAAAATTGTATTTTTAAATATAAAAGGGCATTACCAAAAATTATATCTCTCATTATCAAATTTTTTATTTCTATAAAACCATTATGAAAATATTTTATAATTAGTTATTAATATTTAGATCACTAATTTTAATGGACATTTTATACTTTAATTATTTAAAAATTATATAATAAAATTATGCTTCGTAGAAACTCGGTGGTGCGTGTAACGTACACCAAGTGAGTCTTGTGTGTAGGTCAAGCCAAGTTAGAATTGTGTGTAGTGTAATCCAAGTCATTATTTCATGTAGAAAATTATTAAATTGGTGTTTCATATAAATAATGAAAAAAATAGTTCTTTAATATAAAATAAACTGTCTTTAGTGTTGCTTGAATTGAAAAATACCAAAAAGGATAAATTAATTCAAAAAACAAAATTCACAAAATCTTAGGGTGATACATATATTTTGAAATTTAGGGATCATATATGTCAAACCAACCATAGTATCACTCTTTTTTCCAACTAGTTAGTAAAAAAATCCCTGAGGACTTATCGAGGACGTCTTACTCAAAGTCGACAAGTTCATATTCCCAGTGGACTTCCTCATTTTGGATATGGAAGAAGAAGGATATGTTCTAATCATCTTAAGATGAACATTACTAGAAACTTGAAAGGAATTTATAGATGTAAATGAAGTAAGAATGATATTTTGAGTTAGTAAAGAAAAAGTGGTGTTTGATATACCAAAGGTAACACGACAAATAGATTATTCTTTAGATTACCAAGTGATCACTCTCACCGACCAAAGAGAAGGATACTTAAACGTTGAAGAAAAATGTGATGAAATAATCCCTAATGAGAATGAGGAATATTAAATTGAGAAATTGAACTACATAGAACCTCTTATAGGGGACTTACTTCCACCTTTCATCCCCTCATTCATTCTACCACCAAAACTGCAACTGAAACCCCTCCCCAGTACACTCAAGTATTCCTTTCCAGAGATTACTAATGCATTACCAGTCATCATCAACTCTAAGATATCTCAATAACAGGAAGAAAAATAGGTTAAATTATTGAAAAGGCATATGAAATCAATTTTTTAGGTATTGGATGATATTAAAAGGAATAAATACTACTTTATGCACCCACAAAATCTTACTTGAAGAATTTTCAAAACCCAAACACTAACCTCAGAGGAGACTCACACCATTGATGAAGGAGGTTATTAAAAAATAAGTACCAAAACTTCTAGATGCTGGAATAGGATTTTCAATCTCTTATTGTGAGTGAGTGTTCCCATTCCAAGTTGTTCTTAATAAGGTTTTTCTCACAGATGAAAAGAATGGTGATGATGAATTGATCTGAACTTGCACCATTATTGGATTGAGAGTATGTGTGGATAACAAAAATCTTAATGTGGAAACCCAGAAAGATCATTTTCCCTTGACCTTTATGGATCAAAAACAAGAACGACTAGTAGGACATTAATTCTATTATTTCATGGATGTATATTCAGGATATAGTGAAATTAATGTCAACCTAGATGATTAATCCAAAAAAACATTCGCATGTCTATTTAGCACTTTTTCCTATAGAATCATGTCCTTTGGTAGTGGAATGCACTAATGACTTTTCAAAGGTTCATGACACGTATATTCCATGATATAGAGGTGGAATTATTAAAAATATTTATAGATCACTTTTATGAATATGGAAGATGTTTTGAGGTTTGCATAACAAATCTTGAAGTAGTCCTTTAGTGCTACGAAGAGAAGTGTCTAGTTTTAAACTGAAAAAAATGTAACTTTATTGTCTAAGGAGTCATATTCCTTGGAAATAAAATTTCTAAGAATGGCATGGAAGTTGATTCCGCCATGATCAAAGTGATCAAATATTTACCTTAGCGTTCAATAGTCAAAGGTATAAGGCGATTTTTAGGCGATGTAGGATTCTATCAGTTATTAGTGAAGGACTTCACAAAATTTACCTTCCCTATGATGCAACTATTATCAAAGAAAAACATTTTAATTCACCGAATAAAGTTAGTGGGAGTCCAATAATTTAAATAAGAGCCTAGTAATTTCTCCTGTAATCATTTCATCTGATTGGGATGCGGAATTTGAATTGATGTGTGATGCTAGTGACTTTACTATTGGAGATATTTTAGGGAAATGAGTTAGTTACATGTTCTGTTCTATATAATATTCCAATAACATATTCAATGAAGCTCAAGTTAACTACACAACTAAAGTGAAATAGATCTTAACAGCTATGTATGATTTTTAGATGTTTTGTTCCTATTTGGTTTTTTCTAAGGTCATTGTGAACACCGATCACACTTCTTTGATATATTTAATCAATAAAAAGTATTCCAAGACAAGACTCATAAGGTGGATAATTTTACTCCAAGAAATTGATATCGTCATCAAGGATACCAATGGTAAGGAAATTGTGATTTCTAATTATCTATCCCCACTACCACTTCCACTTATAAAGGGTGATGATAAAATCGATATTGAAGTTGACTTTAATGATGAAAATATTTTAACCATATATATATAACTGTGGTTTTAAGATATTTAAAATTATCTCACCATAAGTTTTTTTCACCAAGACCACTCGTACCAGTAAAGAAGAACATTTTTAGATAATGCATCACATTATTATAGGGATTAACTAATCCTATTGAATTGTGCTGATGGTTTATTAAGACGATTCATTATAGATGATGAAATACCAGATGTGATAGAAATGTTTCATACATCCCCAATAGGAGGAAATCATGGACCAAAATATACGGTAGAAAAAAATACTACAAAGTGGACTTTTTTGGACCATGCTACACCAAGATGAAATGGATTTCTTTCATTACTGTAATTGGTCCAATAAACTAGAACCATTGAAAAAATAAATCTAATAACTAAAAACCCAATCATGGAAGTCTAAATATTTGATTTATGTGGAATATAGTTCATGGGACCATTTCCCTATTCACATATAAATTCCTATATTCTTGTTGGCGTTGACTACATCTCCAAATTGGTAGAATATGAAGCTACATCACATGAAACAACAAAAATGGTTAAGAATTTATGAAAAAATAATGTATTCTCAAGATTTGAATTTCCAATATTAATCATTGGTTATTGAGGAATATATTTTAACAATCAAGTTTCAAATGATTTCTGAAAAAATATGGAATCTGATATAACACAAGAAGTTCTTACCACCCACAAACAAGAGGGAAAGTTGAATTATGAAATAGGTAAATCAAAAAAATACTGGAAGAGATTGTGAACAAAAGTCAAAGTGACTGGAGATTGAAATTGGATGAGGCACTGTGGGAATACTACACTATGTACAAAACACCCGTTGGTACCACACCTTTTTGATTGGTTTATGGAAACCCATGCCATTTAATAGTTGAATTGGAGAATCAATTGTACAGGGAAATTAAGAATCTCAATTTGGATTCTCAAAAAGATGGAGAAGATTGGAAGATATGATTAGATGAATTGGAAGAAATCATAAAAGATGCTCAGGAAAATTTCAATATCTTAAAAATAAAAATAAATAAATGGAATGGTCAACACATTGCAAGAATCATCTTTGTCCTAGGAAAAAAGTATTTTTATTCAACTTGAGATTAAAATTTTAACCTAAGAAGTTGAAATATAGACAGTCTAGACCCATTGAAGTCATTAAATTTTTCCTTTATGGGACCATTTAGATTCCCAAGGAAGGTAGACTGCCCTTTAAATTCAATGGTCAAAGATTAATAATTTATCTAGAACCATCTCATGAAGACCGTGTCATCAGCCTAAAATTCATTTGTGCCTCAAAGAATCGATCACTCAATGTTGACATAAGCAGTAACTAGTATGAAAATTGGGATTGGTAACCTAATTCTCTATTAGGATAGAATAAGCCTAAGTGAAGGATAGGAAATTTCGATAGAAAATGATCTGTCATTGCACAAAAACTGAGAAAAAATACAAATTACACATCGTGTAAGCCTATTTTACAGCATGTACTTTTTCTACCCAAAATTCATAAAATACAACTTTACATGATGTGAAAAGTCATTACACATCATGTAATACCTTTGAAATTATTATTAAAAACCTTTCATGAACCTAGGGTTCAAGGCCTAACCCTCCTTTCTCTCATGAACCCCCATTCACTCCCTCTCAGCCACACAACTCGACCCCCTCCCAATTTTACCCTAAAACCCCCTCCTCCCATAATGACCATACCCCCTCCCTTCAGGCCCATGAAACCAAATCCTCCCCCCCTTTCCCACCCTCTTGTACACACAACCCCATACATTCTTTCCTATCAGTCTAAATTGAATCCCCCACCATCCTTATAATCATCCCCACCCCTTCAACCTACTCCCAGAATGGAACAGATGAAAAATATGAACCTTACGGCTGTAGAGTTCGTGTCTGACCATAATGACCCACCTCAGCTGAAGCGTCCACAAGGAGTTGAACCTCCCGCACCCTCCACACCTAGTGTAGCATCTACCCCACCTCATTTTGAATCTCGTGCTGACCCTGCTACTCATGACGACTCCCAGTCCAGATACAATGAATCATATAGTGATGAAAACCCACATTTGCACCCCATACTTCATTTATCCAACCCCAAGCATCATGTCACCCTCAACTGGCTACCGAAAAATCTAATAAGGAAAAACAAAACCATTGACTTGGTATTTATCTCCCACCTGCATATTAGTGATGATATCCTATATCACCTCAACAATCTACATATTTCCTACATTATTGAGGTACTTGAGGAGATGTACCGGGAGATTTTCTAAGAGTTTCTATCTTTATTTGAGGTCACCATGGACAACCTTTACTTCAGACTTAGAAACCAACCTCACGAGCTTTCATTTTCCAAATTCCATATAGGCCTCAACATTTACACAAAGGAATTTTCTATAGCTAAGGTATTCTCTAGCCAAAATCTTGAGCCTCTAAGGAATGACTCGAGGAAACTTTGGAAGATGATCACGTATGATGATCACACTGGGCATGATCTTAGGATTACCTAATCCTCCCATCTCCGAGGCCCATCAATCCACATCCTACTTCATCACTCACCTGGCCCACTCTCTTGGAGTGTTTTATGCCACTATTCCACTCACATCACTTGGAATAATGTAGTCCATCAATTTTTTGATTCTATACAAGATGCAACTCTGGGTTAGGGATGATGACGCCTGCCGATGGGTTCTAGGATTCCATGAGGTAGCTGATGAGGCACCATGAGATCCTGTAGTAGACCCTACACCCACTCTACCCACCACTTCACCTCGATACCCTAACACCCATATCCCTACCTCAACCACTACTACATCCACTATTGTACCAGCCTGACATCCCTCTATTACAGATCTCTAGGTCATGAAGCCTTTCATCTTAGAGAATCTGAGATGGATATCCACACAGCTAACAATCCCTTTGTCGATAATTCCCATTTCACCACACCTCAACCACCCTCATCTCCTACAGGCTCTCACCAACCACCAAAAACTACCAGCCCCTCCTCTTATCCAACTCCATCCCCACCCAAAGCCCAGACCGAACTACCATTAAAGCTATAAGACCCTATAGAATATTATGAGTACCTTGAAGAGAAGGCCTGATGTGTAACACCCCAAGATTTCATAGTAAGTTATTTTCTTTAAATTCAATAGCTTGCGCTACACGCAACACCAAGTTCGAGCGCACTACGACTTACCAAACTAGCCGTTCAAAAGAGGTTATGAATAGTATTAATTAGATTTTGAATTTTATATACTCCATATAATTTTAACTTATGTATTATGTGTTTCTTAAACATATTATAAGAACAGATTCAATTTTTTAGATAAAAAATGTATTTTTCAAAAAAAATCAATTTTCCACCTTTTAATGGAGAACCCTTTTTAAATCCAATATTTGAACCTTTTTCATATTCATTTTGACAAAATAAAATTCTTCTTTAGAATAGGGATATCAAAATTTACTTTGGATGAAATTTTTGTATTTTTCTAATAAAATTCATTTTTTATGAACAGTGAGAAATACTGTATTTTAATTCAAAAATGCCTTTTAATCTAATTTATTTATATGGATAGATTATATTTTAAATTGGTTTTTAAGTGTAATTAGATTATACTTTTACCCTATAATCTAATTTTTTTCATTGGAATTAATTTCACTTTGAAATTATACATAAACAAGTGTCCATCTTTTGATAGTAATTTTTTCTTAAAAACACGCTATTTATTTTGACAACGAGAATTAATTTTAAATTAATTAATCCAACTTCTATGTTTCTAATTTGGTAAAATAGGCATCATTTTTGAATTTGGAATATCAAATATAGCTTAGGCTGAATTTTTGGTATTTTTCTGAAAAACATCAATTTTTGATGAATTTTGAAACAACTAAGTAGTACTTAAAAATCTGACTTTTTCAATTAAATGAAATTTTACCACTTATGTGAATTGAATATATAAAATCCGAGATACATGGTTGTTATTAGTAAGTAAAATATGGTTAAATAATATGAAAATAATTTTTGGGGAATAGTAACTTTTGACTTTTATTTACCGCAGTTAAAGGTAAATAGGGCAATTCAAGGTAAAAAGAATATTATAATAATACAAAATTACCTTAACACTTGTCATAACCTTATTAGATGAGTAATATATGACCATGGGAATCTTTGGGTCGATTTTGGAACCCCATGGAGCCACTTGAGAATGATAATGACACTTTAATTTAATTAACTTAAAGTAAAGACATAAATGACATTAACAAATATCTTATAGTATATAAATTTTTTACATGGGGTTATATAAGTCATATTTTCTACTATAAAAAATCATTGGAAAAATAAAAATATTTCCTACATTATGGTATTTTTTTAATAATTTTTAGACATCAAATAAATTAAATTATTTATGACACCATAGTGATGTAGTATTTACCTCATTAATAAATGATTTAAATAAATGTGATTATTAATATTAAAAAAATATCCAAAACCTATAAAATTATTATTTGATGATTTTATTTCGACCATGAGTCATATTATATTTGACTTTAATTAGTTTTGGACCTTTAGAGACTGAATATCACTATATAATAAAAACATATTTTTACACTTTCCTAAGGAACCCCTCCTCCCCCTTATAAAAAGAGACCACTTCTAACCCATTCCACATACCTCTCAAGCCCCTTGGCTCGTCCAAACCCCCCAAATAATCTCTCAGGATCCACCTATTCCTACTAGAATCTTTAACTTAGACAGAAGGCACTTCAATAAGTCCTTTTTGTTCAAGCCAAAGGAACTTACCCAAATTAAAGGTAACGTTTTCTCTTAAATTCTTTTGTTTTATTTTGTTTTGTTTTACTTCTCGAACCCCATAAACTCTTTTTAATACATTATTTTATAAAAAAAACAGTATCCTAAATATACTAGGATGTTTTTATGAGAAGGATTTTAAATAAAATTACACACAACTCCATCTAATGGGTGAATAACATATTGTTTTTGTGGATGGAAAACAAATGCCTCGCGAAATGATTATTGTTTGATTATCTCTTACCACCTATCATGGTGGCCATTAAGATGGAACTATAGTTATATATGATATATATATTATTTTTATGTTTTGTTTATGGCTCTGTATTTTCCATTTATATCATTATTTTATGGTTTCCATTATGTGTGAAACGTGATAATTTCATTTGAGGAAGTGCAGACTACCACCCCCTTAAAATGATATAACTCGTTAATGCCTTATTTGGGATGTATAAAGGATGGATTTAATGATATTATATATGATATTATACTTTAAATATAATATACCTATGTATCATTATGTTTTAATTCCATTAAAATACAAAAAATAAATGAAAGTAGTGTTCATGCGTACGTACAACTTACCGTCTCCATGAACGGTACATTTCATTTCCTATCTCCAAATGTTATGTACTATTTTAAATAAATATATACACTTGATATATACTATAGATATGATATCTGAATAATTTATATAATTCTGGAGATAATGGAATTTTGACCACATGGAAAAATTGTATTTATAACAGGTTCATTTTTTACTCAAGTTTCGAACATCGATAAAATATCCAATATGAACTAAAATAATTAACTAATTGGTATAGCAATGTAATAAGTGATATAAAGGGAATAATAAACTTGAAAAATTTTCTTAATAAATTAGAAATTAATTTAATTTTATTATTTAGGAAGAATAAGGAACATACAAGACAAGTCATACTTGAGGAAAGAGGTTTCTTATCTCACTTTGAATTCTGTGAGATTTAAATTATTCGGCACTTATTTATTGCATGTGGTGTATTGTATACAGAAATTTGATATATATTACCATGATTATAATTAAATTCATGGTATTATGTGATTCATTTCGGGGTTATTAACTTTTGTTCAAATGACCCAATTGATTAAAACATGATAAGGGTTTTTCATCTCACTTTTTATTCCCCTAAGATTCATGCTATAGTTGCCACTATTTACTTTTGTGTGGTGTATTTAATACCCAAGATTGTATTAATTATGTAATATACTTCAATTTATGAGTATTTACATCTTCATTTTATGATACTTATTTCATGGTTTGTATGTTTCTTAAGTTACCAAATCAGTAAGGGATCCTTTTAACCCAATTTTCATTCCATGAGTTAGTAATATAATTCTTAATTATGTCATGATATGATTATGTGTGGAATAAATATTTATTTATTTATGTTGAAATTTAAACTCCCCTTTGTATGGATATACTTTTGATACACATAATCACTCCATTGATAAATTCTCAAGTCATCGATATGAACTTTCTAAGAGTAATTTTAACTCAATTTCCATTCACTAAGTTAAACATTCAAGTCATTGTTTTTGTCTTAAAAAGAATATGTGTGAAAGTGATATGATTGATTGACACTGAATATAGAATCATATTGAGTGTATTTATATTTGTGACACATAATTATGTCATTGAATTATCCTTAACCAACGAATATGGTCTTTATAAAAAAATTCATCTCAACTTACATTCCATTGAGACTTCTTTGTTGTTTTGTTCCAATTCACTTTTATTCGGTGTATATACTGTACATTGACATAGTATATCATTAATCTTTTTATTCTCATGAAATTATAATGTTTTTATTACCTCAATTATTTGTATTCATGCATCTCTCATTTGGTTAGGAACTCTAACTTAAATATCATTTTAAATGTTTTAAAAATTTATTCTTCTAAATCTTTCTCATTAATGTACATGTTTTAAAAATGGGTTTAAGGTTTTATTTATATGGACATTAATGTTTTAAAATTAAAATTCCTTTTAGAAGTTTCAAATTGGTATGGGACACTTTGATTCAAAAATCCATTTTGAACAACTTCTTGATAAATAGTGATACTTTTGAATATTTACAAGAAAAAGGGGGATACTTATCTCAAATAAATTTGATGATTATTTTAATTTATTATTGATTGAGGTTAATTTATAATAATACAATATTCCATATTTTATTTAATGGGTTATGTTTGACTGTGGATGTGCTATTTTTATGCCGTTCATGGTTTGAGGTTAATGTATTGACATTTCATATGCTAGTTTTAATACAAATGTTTAGATTGTGTTTCACCCATTTCATATGAGGAATGCATTGGACTTAGTAAGTGATGGGTGGAGCCTACTATAACTCCTAGATGCATCGGTAGGTCTCATGATACAAACTAGTGTCTTGGCACAAGGCCTTGAAAAAATCTTATTTGTAGTCTTGGCACAAGGCCTTGGATATGTGGTTATGATGTCCGACATTATGCATTACATCATTATGAGATTAGATATTGATATTTCGTGTAGTTATTTGACTAGTATAATACCCATGACTATGTTTTATTATGGAATCATTTACTCAGATCATATTCCTCCCATAAATTGTTCATGTTTATTATTTTTAAAGGAAAGTGTTTTCAATTATTCACCGTACACAATGTTTATGTTATCTTTCACTAATTTTCTTACTCTTACTGAGCGTTTTAGCTCACCCCTTTCTCATGTTTCATTTTCCAAGGATATGAAGAAGTTAGTTATGAGTTAATTTCAAGAATAATCTTGGTATATTTGATGTTTTTAATGGAATAGATTAGTGTTGTTTTTCTTTTCAAGTTGTAATGTAGAACTTATGTATGTATCTTGTTTCCAAGACTACTAAACGGATCGGTCCTTTAGGAGTTGATTCCTTGTAATCATTCCAATGTTTTAAATTAATGCACCGACTCCTGGATTCTAGGGTCAGGGCATTACAGTTTGTATCAGAGGAAGTTTAGTTCAAATCTTGGAAACTAGATTTAGATAAACTTTGATTAGAGAACATTACCATTAGATATACTTTGAGGATTAGTATAGAAGAACATCCTAGAATCTTGGTAATGTATAGATTTTGTGTATTTTCCAAAAAGTTTATCCCTGTATGGATATGAGCAGGTAGAGACAGCTCTCGCAAAAATGTACCTAGGAGTGAAAAATCCAACATTGAGTTTTGGGCATGACCCGAGGTATCCTGGTACACGACAACGAGACTTATTTCACTCTTAGTTATAACACTCCTGAGGGATATGCTTAGGATAATTTACATTTTCTTTACAAACCGATTTGAACTATTTTAATATAAGATGAGAATAAATGACCTTAGTTAATCCTAAGGTGTTTTAAATTGAAAATAAGGTGTCATGATATTCTCAAAATTATTTTATGACTATTATTACTCACACAATGCTTTCTGGTTTTAGTCAATGGATGGATTAAAAGGAAGTAAAAGTATCTTTGATCATGATGTACAAGGTTTGGACTATGGTGGAAAAGAGAAACAGAATGGAATTTTGGTAGGCATAAAATATATCATGTTCATGCTGAATCAGTTTTCCAAAAATATGATCAACAACATATATATTAACCAAATCTTGAACTCAACAAAGAAGAGAAAACTGGTGAATGATAAGAGCTTTAGCAGTGAAGACCACGGAGAAAATAAAGCTCATTTTCCATCATATAGGAAATGTGGAAGGAGACACTGAGGAAGGTGTCTTAATGGAACAAAGAAAAGGTTTATGTATGAGAAAGAAGGACATAAATTAAAGAATTGAGAAGAAATATGAAGAGTACTACAGAAGAAAATAAAAATTATCCCAAGAATCCTTTTACAGTCCTTTGCCGTAAATATAGGGGACCTAGACATTACTCGAGTGAATGCCCTATTCTATAGGATATACTATTGGTCAAGGAAGAATCTATGTGGAAATAAATGAATGGATAAATGTTTAAAAATTATTAGTGCTCTTTGTTGATGGGATTACTTTGGAAGACTTTTCTCTTGTAATTGTAACCCTGCAGTTTGTCACGTGAAAATGATATTTTTGGAAGAATTATTTTTTCTCTTTTGGATATAATTTTAAATAATAATTTGGTTTTATATGATCATTGAGTTTGAGGAAATTACATGTTATTAAATTTTGGAATGAAAATGAGAGGTATGAGAGAACATTTGTGATGAAATTATTTAATAGTTATTTTGAGGAATCTATCTCATTTTTGAGAATATTCTAAAATTATATAGTTTTTTAAAAAAGAAAACACACAGTCCACGTGACAACCCGTCACGTCGGACAAAGCTATGGGAATAGAACCCACAACCATAATATGATTGGGATTTATCACCTATCACTGGACTACGTGAAGTCCCGGGTTTGTGTGACTAATTATTTTTAGTTAAATGATTTTATTGATCAATAATAAGTTGATTAGGGATCTTATGTCTTATAAAATGGATATCCTTAGTATAGGAAAATGATTTGGTGATTAAGTGATAAATGTTATTTTGGAAGACGTTCGCTCTATTGAGAATACTATATGCCCAAGGAAAATAAAATACTGTGGGATTTCATTTGAATAGTAATGGCGTATTTTTTTACCTATTTTTTTATTTTGGATTTATAGAGATTTGGGTTATTTATATAAATTATTAACCTATCAAAGAGAATATGTGATTAGGTTAATTACATTTAAGTATGTGACTTTAAGAGTAGTATATATTATTAAGAGATAAAATTTAACGTGTAATACTACGTAAGAAAATTCTTCTGAGTTTTGGGGTTTCAATATTAGTTTGGATTATATTGAAATATTTTATGGAAATTTTTTTATTGAATGGTATTTATTGAACCGTGGGTATTGTTGGTTTAATTTTAGAAATTAAGATTAGTATTTCTTTCTCTAAAGTATAATCCTTTTAGGGGATCATATGATATTTTACTGACCATTTTGGTTTTGGTTAATCTCTAAAGAAAAGGGAAATATAGAGTTCATCCATTGTGGATTATGGGATTCTCTATAAGTTGATTCTTGCGCTTCAGGTGTGACCAAGTCCTCTTTAATACTATTCATTTGGAGAGAAAGATGAGTTTGTGGTAAGAATTAGATGAAGGATCAAACTCTACTTGTCAAGTATATTTTTGTTGTCTTATTCTATGAATAAATTAATTATTTAAATTTTGGGAAGGGTTTTTAAAACAAAAAATGTGTTATCCTAATGCTTTATGTTTTGTTGATCTGATGATATTTTAAATCGTCATAGATTGATGGCTTTATGTCCCTCAATTTTAACTTGTTTGTGATTGATGACCTCAATCACTCCCTATATATATTTATGTTTTCCTCCAATTATGTGTATCTAATTTCCACCAATGTTCTCCTAATAGAGATCATAATTTAGTGGTGACTTTTTCATCTCATTTTACCTCTTATTAAGACTAAGTTTTATTAACCCAATTTCCGATGTGGGTTTTCCACAAAGGTATTTTTCTATTTTAAACCTTTTATTTTCAAAGAACAATTTCAAATTGTGAGGACGCAATTTATTGAAGGAGGTGAGAATGTAACACCCCATGATTTCATAGAAAGTTATTTTCATTAATTTCAATAGCTTGCGCTACACGCAACAACAAGTTCGAGCACACCATGACTTAAAAAACTAGCCGTTCAAAAGTGGTTATGAATAATATTAACTGGATTATGAATTTTATATACTCCATATAATTTTAACTTTTGTATTATGTGTTTCTTAGACATATTATAAGAACAAATTCAATTTTTTAGATAAAAAATGTATTTTTTAAAAAATCAATTTTACAACCTTTTGATGGAGAAACCTTTTTAAATACAATATTTGACCCTTTTTCATATTAATTTTAACAAAATAAAATTCTTCTTTAGAATCTAGACATCAAAATTTACTTTGGATGAAATTTTGGTATTTTTCTAATAATATTCATTTTTATTAATAGTGAGAAATACTGTATTTTAATTCAAAACTGCCTTTTAATATAATTTATTTATATGGTTAGATTACATTTAAATTGGCTTTGAAGTGTAATTAGATTATATTTTTACCCTTTAATACAATGTTGGTAAATGGAATTAATTTCACTTTGAAATTATACATAAACAAGTGTCAAACTTTTGATAGTTATTGTTTCTTAAAAACACGCTATTTGTTATGACAATAGAAATTAATTATAAATTAGTTATCTAAATTCTATGTTTTTAATTTGTTAAAATAGACATCATTTTTGAATTTGGAATATCAAATATATCTTAGCCTGAATTTTTGGTATTTTTCTGAAAAACTTCAATTTTTGATGAATAGTGAAACCACTAAGTAGTAGTTAAAAATCCGACTTTTTCATTTAAATGAAATTTTACCATTTCTATGAATTGAACTTAGAAAATATGAGATACATTGTTGTTATTAGTACGTAAAATTTTGTTCAATAAGAAGAAAATAATTTTTTGTGAATAGTAACTTTTCACTTTTATTTACTACGGTTAAAGGTAAATAGGTTAATTCAAGGTAAAAAGAATATTATAATAATAAAAAATTACTTTAACACCTGTCCTAACTTTATTTTATGAGTAATGAATGACCATGGGAATCCTTGGGGAGATTTTGGGGCCCCATGGAGCCACTTAAGAATGATAATGATACTTTATTTTAATTAACTTAAAGTAAAGATAAACACAACATTTAAAAATAACTTTTAGTATATAAATTTTTACATGAGGTTATATAAGTAATATTTTCGACTATAAATAATCATTGGAAATATAAAATAATTTCCTACATTATGATAATTGTTTATAATTTTTAGACATAAAGTAAAATAAATTATTTATGACACCATAGTGATGTAGTATTTACCTCATTAATAGATGATTTAAATAAATAAGATTATTAATATTAAAAAAATATCCAAAACCTATACAATTGTTATTATATAATTTTATTTAGACCATGAGTCATCTTATATTCTACTTTAATTAGTTTTTGACCTTTAGAAACTGAATATCACGATATAATAAAATAATATTTTCACACTTTCCTAAAGAACCCATCCTTCCCTTTATAAAAGGACACCACTTCTAACCCATTCCACACATCTCTGAAGCCCCTTGGCTCATCAAAACCATTACCAAATAATCTCTCAAGATCCCCCTATTCCTCCTAGAAGCCTTACTATAGGCAGAGGGCTCTTCAAGAAGTCCTTTTGGTTCAAGCCAAAGGAAGTTACCCAAATTAAAGGAAACATTTTCTATTAAATTCTTTTGTTTTATTTTGTTTTATTTTACTTCTCCAACCCCATAAACTCTTTTTATTCATTTATTTTATAAAAAAACATATATCCTAAATATACTATGATGTTTTTATTAGAAGTATTTAAACTAATCTTACACACACCTCCATCTAATGGGTGAAGAACATACTATTTCTGTAGATGACAAACTAACATCTCACGAAACGATGATTGTTCGATTATCTCCTACCACATCTCATGGTGGCCAATTATATGAAACTGTATTTATATATTATATATATATATATATTAAGTTTATGTTTTCTTTTTTCTTTTGTATTTTCGATTTATATCATTATTTTATGGTTTTATTATGGGTAAAACGTGATAATTTCATTTGAGGAAGTGGAGACTATCGCCCCCACAAAATGATATGACTCGTTAATGCCTTATATAAGATGTATAAAGGATGGATTTAATGTTATTATATATGATATTATACTGGAATTATAATATTCCTGTGTATAATTATGTTTTAATTCCAATAAAATACAAAATAGAAATGAAAGTAGCGTTCATGCGTACGTATGGCTTACCGTCTCCATGAACGATACATTTAATTTCTTATCTCCAAATGTTATGTAATATTATAAATACATATATATACTGGATATATAATATATATATGATATCTAAATCATGTATTTCATTCTAGAGATAATGTAATTTTGACCACATGGAAAAATTGTAATTATAGCAAGTTCATTTTTGACTCAAGTTCTGAACATCGATAAAATATCCAATATGAACTAAAATAATTAACTAATTGTTATATAAAGTGAATAAGTGATATAAAAAAAATAGACATGAAAAATGTTCTTAATCAAGTATAAATTAACTTAAGTTTATTATTTAGGAAGAACAAGGAACATACAAGACAAGTCGGACTTGAGGTAATGGGTTTCTTATCTCACTTTTAATTATGTGAGATTTCCATTGTTGGCCACTTATTTATTGCATGTGGTGTATTGTATACTACCATTTGATATATATTACCATTATTACCATTAAATTCACGGTTTTTTGTGATTCATTTGGTGGTTATTGACTTTTTTTCAAATGACTCAATTGATTACAACGTGATTAGGGTTTTTCATCTCACTTTTTATTCCCGTGAGATTCATGCTATAGTTTCCACAATTTCCTTTTGTGTGGTGTATATACTACCCAAGATTGTATTAATTATGTAATAAAATTCAATTTATGGGAATTTACATCTTCATTTTATGATCCTTCTTTCATAGGTTGTCTGTTTCATAAGTTACCAAATCGGTAAGGGAACCTTTTAACGTAATTTCCATTCCTTGAGTTAGTCTTATAATTCTTAATTATGTCGTGATATGATTATGTGTGGAATATCTATTTATTTATTTATGTTGAAATTTACACTCCCCTTTGTGTGGATATACTTTTGATACACATAATCAATCCATTGAAAAATTCTCAAGTCATCGATATGAATTTGCTAAGAGTAATTTTAACTCAATTTCCATTCTTTGAGATAAACACTAAAGTCATTGATTTTGTCGTAAAAAGAATATGTGTGAATGTCTTATGATTTATTTACAATGAATATCCGATCATATTGAGTGTATTTATAATTTTTACACATAATTATTTCATTGATTTATCCTTAACCTAAGGATATGGCCTTTATAAAGGAATTCGTCTCAACTAACATTACATCGAGACTTCTTTGTTGTTATGAACCAATTCACTTTTATTTGGTGTATATACTATACTTTAACATAGTATATCATGAATAACTTTAATCTCATGATATTATAAAGTTTTTATTACCTCAATTATTTGTATTCAAGCGTCTCTCATTTGGTTAGGAACTCTAACTTAAATATCATTTTAAATGTTTTAAAAATTTGTCCTTATAGATATTTCTCATTAATGTACTTATTTTAAAGTTGAGTTTAAGGTATTATTTATATGAACATTAATGTTTTAAAATTAAAATTCCTTTTAAAATTCTCAAAGTGGTATGAGACATTGATTCAAAAATCTATTTCAGACAGCTTCTTGATAAATAGTGATACTTTTGAATGTTTTCAAGAAAAAGTGGGATACTTCTCTAAAATAAATTTGATGATTATTTTGATATATTCTTGATTTAGGTTTATTTATTATAATATAATATTCAATATTGCATTGAATGATTTATGTTTGACTGTGGATGTGATATTTTAATGCCATTCTTGTTTTGAGGTCAAAGTATTGACATTTCGTATGCTAGTTTTAATACGAATGTTTAGATTATGTTTCAACCATTTCATATGAGGAATGCATTGGATTTAGTATGTGATGGGTGGAGACCTCTATAACTCCTTAATGCATCGGTATGTCTCATGAGACAAACTAGTGACTTGGTACAAGGCCTTGTCAAAATCTTATTTTTAGTCTTGGCACAAGGCCTTGGCTATGTGGTTATGATGTCCGGAATTATGCATTCCATCATTATGAGATTAGATATTTATATTTCATGTGGTTATTCGACTATTAGAATAACCATGACTATGTTTTATTATGGAATCATTTACTCATCTCATATTCCTGCCATAAAGTGTTCATGTTTATGAAGAATTTAGTTATGAGTTACTTGCAAGAATAATCATGATGATTGGATGTTTTTAATGGAAAAAATTAGTGTTGTTTTTCTTTTAAAGTTGTAATGTTGAACTTATATGTGTATATTGTTTCCAAGACTACTAAACTGATCGATCCTTTGGGACATGATTACTTATAATCATGCCAATGAATTAAAATAATGCACCGACTCTTGGATTCCGGGGTTCGGGCATTACATGATGGTGCAAGGGGTCATCCACCATCTTATCCCCTAAGGTGAAAATTATTAATCCATCTTTCAGAAACACATCTCCACTGAGGATGAACACCTCCACACCACCTTCCCAGAGCATCTTGATAGCACCATGATAATTCCCTTAGTAGCTCACCCACCATCCCCTTCTGATATCACTACCACTGACCATGAAAAATAGAAACAACCACCCTCTATTCGAGAGTGGACACTCGATGATCTTTTTGAGTCCTATGACTTATCTTAGTCAACCACAATACCCATTTATGTTTTGGTCATTTGTATCAGATGTTGTTGATTTTATTTTTGGTCTTTGTTTCCCTTCATTTTGTACTATTACACTTTATCTATATATATGACAAATTGATTTTACTCTATTTTACTTGGATTATTTTTTCACATCTTTACAATTTTATAATAGCCACGTCTAGATGCTCTTTTTCATTTATAGTTGTTGATGCACATGTGCCACCATCTGTCCTTATTTGAAGAGTGACTCAGCACCTGGTCGATGTTGATAATCATATTCAGGATCTCTCAGTAGATATTCATGCTCAGAAGCCACCACCACGAGTAGAAATACCTTACCTTCAACAATAGAACCATTATCGATATGATCTTGAAGTAATTAATCCCTTAAAATGACCCATGGACCATGAGGACATTTCCATGAGTAGATTTAGATAATAGAGGAGACACTAAGATAATGGACAAGATTTCTTGATACTTTGCTCCATCTATCTATCTAACGATGTCATTTATTAGTGTTTTATGGGAGGAAAACCATATTTTATATGTTTTATCATTTGAGTATTTATACTAACTGTACTTATGGAGTGTTTTCACTTTTTTTCATGAGTGAACTTATGTTTTACTGTAGAAACATGCCTGAATTCCAATAAAATTTGTTTTTACAGATCATCATACTATGCACCTTCCTATATTTATGATTTTAAAATATTCAAAACCTATGGAATAATGTTTTCTCTAGTACAAGATTTGTATTTCTAACCCATTTTGTAGGTATCCCACTTCGAAGACACAATACAACCCATGTTCCCTCATGGGATTCCACTTCTTACAAGGAGCTCTTGATTACCTATAATTTTAATTTTCAATTTTCATTTGTTTCATCTGATATTATTTTTCCATAACCCTGACATATTACTTCCTTATATAGTGCAAAAACTATCTCTTTCAAAGTGTGGGGGAGTTTTTCTAGAGTTTTTCTTTTGATAAACATGATTTTTTTCTTGATCTTATTTTTATAGGAGACATTTTTCATTTAGAAGCATGATTTAAACCTGAAACTTATTATACCCATTTAAATAAAATAAAATTTTAGGTTTTAAATTATAAGAATATATTTTTTTCTTATGTTTATATTTTTAGAATGATTTTTGAGCTTAGTAATTTAGTTCAAATTCAAATTTTTTGAAATTAATATTAGTTGACTTATTAATTGGTTTCATACCCATAGTGATTACTAGTTCTTTATTTATTCCCATTCATGAGAAGATTATGAGATTAAAATTGCATATTATTTTCTAAACATATTTCTTAAGTGACACTTGGGACATGTAAACCTATCAGAACTTTCATTGAGATCTTGTTGAGGCTATGACTAAAAAAATAAAAATTTAGAATGATTGAGGCAACCTTTGTTATGATAATTTTATATGAGACCCACATTACATATTTCACTCTTTATTCCCTTATTTTACATGAATGAATGCATAATATGAAACTATTCTAAGACGATCATCCCTTCTTACCCTTCTAATTTTATAATACATAAATTTACTTTGACCAAGTGTGGGAGAATTTTTATGCTAGTAGGGGATGATCCTATTGTGGATATTTATTTTGTTGCTCATTAGACTATTCGATTGTGATCTATGTATACTTATTAGTATTTCATGTATATACTATTCCTTTAAAAACTAAAAAAGAAAAATAAAATAAAAATAAATTTGGGTTGTGTAAAAAGAAGGTAAAAAATCACCATTTCTAGACCAATGAATCCCTAGAAGGATCATATGTGGTTAGCAGGTAGATGTAAGATCTGATCTAGACATGGATTTTGAAAAATAAAAATGTAAACGAAATATAAATGAACAATATACCTTTTTTACACTAACTCGATGTATATACATGGATCTAACTTGAGAAGTTGGGAGCATGGAATTTATTAGATTTGGAGGAGTCAATTCATTACAATTATCATGAAATTCATTCATTATAATCTAGATCCTATCCTCATTCTTAGCCAACCTTCACTATTTACCCACCATACCACGACCTCAAAGTCATTAGAACCTAATTGTTGAATCCCTCGTGATTGATTTTTTATTTGTATTTATGATATAGAGAGGATAAAACCAATTAAAACCTATGGTTAGGAGCAAGTACTTAGGGTATGAGCATAAATCCAGTTTCATTTCACCAACTGTGATGAGAGAAGATTCATTATGAGGTAAATTGCAAATTATTATAAAATTCAAGAAATAGTTAAGAAATTTCGGTTATAGAATTAAGAATTTGATTAAATAACTAAGCTATGATTCGTGAATAATTTTCCATACGGGGATGATTATAAAGGCTGATGTTTTCTAATTTAACTAAGTTTTATTTTCTTGGATAGAAGGAGTTTTTCCAATTTTTAAAATTTCTTACCTTTTTAAATCCCTATTTAGATATTTTTTCTTTAGGAAAATAAATTGTACAAATGTTGGGAATTTAATAAGATGAATTCATATATAAATTTTACTATCATTTTATTTAGGGTTTTCAATTATTTACTTGATAATTTACCTGGTATGTGTTGTTTATTACAGGAATTAGGATTCCAAGGTTTGAAGGACAAAAAATCAGAATATTGGATATTACACATCATGAAACCTCATTAATTTTTTTTAATATCATTTCACCATATGCTACAAGCCATGAAGAATTTAAATGATGTGGAAGGTTTCACAATGTGAATCATTATTACTTGATGTGAACTGTCCTGAGATGATGTGAATTACTAGTCTATAATGTCTAGAATTAAAGTCATATTTCCCTCACAAAATAATCCAGTTGAATGAAGTTTTATGACATAATATCTAGTTACACATCATGAAAGGATTCAAAGTTCCAAATCTCATATGAGATTTATTCGAGATAAGTTCATATTCAAAAATCACAGAGAAAAAATTAGAGTAGTATTACATGACGGGATTAAAAATTACACATCATTTAATTTTCCATATATATGTATATATAGTAGCCACACATAGGTTTTAAGTCCATATAGAACGTTTTTATTTCATTATTCTCTCTTTAACTTCTTCTCCCTATCCTAAAAATTGAGTTTCTTTAATTATTTACATTTTTTAATTTAATAGAAGCACCGTGGATTAAATTTTCAATAGTTCTTCACCCATTTTTTCATATTCAACACTGTTCCTCACATGTTCATTTTTTTGAGAATCACCCATCAACAAATCGTTTTTGTGCTCATTATCATTATTATTCCAAGTAAGTATTGTTTTTGATTTGATATTTAAATTGGTTGTTCTTGATTGAATGATCATTAGTTGGTTAATATGAATCCTTGCATGTTTTCAATCATTTAATATCAATAACTATTGGCATGTTAAGCATGATTTAAATTATTTATCTACCTGAAATCAATTCTACCTAGAGTGGATAAATCACCTTTGGGTAAGGGTCTAGAGTAAGGGTATATTAATTTAATGAATCTCTAATTTTAAACTTGGTAATCCTAATAATAGTAAGAAGTTTTAACAATAGATGTTAATCCAATTCATTCAAGTGACCTTAACCAGAGGAAGTTTAGATGAATGACCCTGATATGATTGGAGTATATGAGGTTATGACCAATATCCTATAACACATTATGCCTTAAAATCTAAGAATAATGTTCTTAGGTTGTAGCTACTTCTAGACCAAGAAATAACCTCCTCCTAGGTAGAACTAGTTAGTTTTACCACAATCAACTAGTGAACTCCTCTTGCTTGGTAGCTTAGATCTTAAGACCATACCAAGTTAGGATGGATATTATCTTTTACCTAAAGCTCTGAAATTGACCATGGTCCCTTACTTATCTCTATTTATAAATCCCAATTATCTTAGAATTAATTTTCCCAAATATAGTTAAAACTAAAGAGGAATCTTACCCTAAAGAGTTCTAAGACATAATTTATTATTTTTTTCCCAATTCTCAATGTGATCAACCTCGTACTGTCACTATACTACATCTCAGTAGAAAAATGTATTTTGGTAAACAAATAATCTAATCTAATCATAGCCCATGATAATTAAATGACACATGTGGGAATATTAAATACATAACATGCATTTACTACTTGGAATTATATCTCATATAATTTGTTAGTAAATGATATATTTAAATTGTTTTGAATCAATAAAATATTAAAAAACTCAATATGAATTTTCCTATTCAATATAGTATAGTGTCATGGATGAAATATCATTTTACTCATAAATATTTATATGCCATGCACTCAATATATCCATGAATCATAAACATGCTATAATTTTAGTGCATATTTCCTTGAATTTTCTCCTAAGATAGTGGTCAATTAATTTCAAGTAGCATGATTCTTTGAAATTTGTCTTCACTTGAACTCCATATCGGTTCTATTTTATATTATCGTGATATCTAATATTTGTGTGGTTAAAAATACCATGTTAGTGGAAGCAAATGAGTCCTGAAGAACTATGATGTGTCATTCCCTAATTCCACCTAGTATAGTTTATGAGGGTCAATAATATTTTTGAACTACTATTTGTTATAAAAATAATAGATCTATCATGTGTTTCCATTGTGGGAAACCTATTCATTAAAATAACTACTACTTTATAGCTCTGAATAACTATCTTTGATGTAATCATTTAGGTAATATTTAAAAAATATATAAACTAAATTGTTGATAGAAGAGGATGTAAATTTGGATGTAGCCTAGATTTGGATGATAATATGTTTTGGGAATCATTCTCAATGAGTTTAGAGAAGATACAATATTTTAAAGTAATTATTTCTTGGTGTATTCCTTGGGTAGATTTTACTTTGTTTTTTTATCATTTCTCAGTTACTTTTAGTTATGATCATGCCTCAATGATTGGTGATGCGTATCAAGGTTTATATATGTTGTTTAGAGATTTTTAGTATATTCTTGGGTAACTTAGTTGAGTGCTACACTAGTTTAAATTATACACCAGTTAGTTCTATTAGTGGATATTTATATATGGTTGGTTTCCTATTAGGTTTATCATTGTTAAGTGTTCCATGAGCGAGGTGATATGTCACCCTTTCCTTTTTTTATGTGACCAAAGTTTAAAACCCATGCTGTTCTATTTTAAATAATGTATTTTATTTATATATCTATTCCAATCCTATTTTTTTATATTTTTATGATTGGTTTCACCATATATTGTGGTCATCTAAGTATTTTTTTGGTTTGTACAACCCTTTTTGGAATTATAAATGAGTAATTTAAGTGTTTTTTATGTTTATGGAATATTACCATTTCCATTGATATTCTATAGATATGCATTTACTTTAGAGGTGATTTTATTTCTGGATTTTATTTAACATTTCTCTACATTTTAAATGAATTATAAATTATAGAGAGGCCTATTTCATGTCTCTGTGTTGTTTGATCATCATGTTTCTTGAGTGTTTTTCGGGCCACACTTACTATTATCAAATCATATTTTAGGATTTGTTTTGTTGATTTTTAGGAGTTGTGTGTTTGTCTATCTCTCTCTCTCTATATCTATATTCCTATAACATCTTGACCCTGATGAACACAATTAATCCATTAGTATATCGGGATGATCATTTAATTTTACAAATATTTCCACTAACCAATGACTGATTTTTTTTGTCTTAGAAAATTTTCTCTATATAGAACTAATTTTACAACACTCAAGAAAATTATCCATATTTTAAAACGTTAAATTCCTTTTATAAATGTTATTCATAATAACCTTGTTTATAACCTAAGTTATATAAATAATAGAAAGTGGTGATCTTAGATTCTTTATAAGGGAAACATAATAAATATCCAACGATGGTAATAAGTTAGAAAAGGGTAAACATGTGGTTATGAGAGAATAGTCAAGATCCAAGAACATAAAATTAGGTAAAAAACATAAATGAAACATGGAGCATAAGTCATGATCCAACATAACATGAGTACATTGAAAAAGAGTATAAGACTACAACACATACATAATCTTAGGGAAATAATAAAACTGTGAACCTAGGTAACCATATTGGGTCCATTCTTAATCATATGAACCAAGATAAACCACATTGAGTTCATACTCAACATTGTGAACCTAGATAAACATAATTGAGTTCACAATCAATCTTATTAACCTATATAAAACACATCCAGTTTACAATAAATATTGTAAATATTGCTAAACCAATTTGTGTTCACACTTGATCCTGTGAGCCTAGGTAGATGACATAGTGTTCATGCTCAACATAATTATCTCAAGAGGTTTAAAACCTTAACCAATGCATTGGATGGTGATATAGGACACCCCTATCATATTCCTCACATATTATTTCCATATAAAATCAAATCATTTAACTTATCATAATTAACCTATATAATGAAAATGGGTTTCCTAAATTTTCCATATGGTATCACATAAAAAATACATGATCATTTGATACTGAAAAAGCATAGTCACCTAAAAGGAGTATTTAAAAAGAGAACATATAGGGTTATTTATGAACTATTACTTAATTGGAGATTAATCCTTTGAAAATGGATAAGAAATCAAAATAAGAGTTTTCTTGAAAAATCATTTCTTAATATCACCTTAAGAGATGCAATTTTCAATTGAAACCCATTTTTTCTGAATATGAAGAGAAAAATTAATAAAAAATTACTTAAAAAATTTACAGGAAAGATACCTTAATAATAAATAAAAGATATTTTAAAATTTTAAGTATAAGAGAATAATATAATATCATATAAAATAAAATTGTTTTAAATATTTTAAAACCCCTTTATCGAAAACCCACATTGTTAAAAGGATAATAACAAATATTCTTTAAAGAAAATAATAGGGATTAATAGGATCATTAGGGATAATTGGTTTTAGTTTTCATGTGGGAAAGTATAACATTTATGGTAATTATAAACATGGATATCTATAGAAAATCCATTAAGATAAATAGTAATTTTTTTAACAAAAATTTATTTTCACAAAAAATATATTCATCTAGGAAGATGATTTTGGTGTGAAACATGATTTAACCAGAAAAGAATGTGGGAATAAAAAAACATTATTATATGATATAATAGATCAATATTAAAATATAATTTCAAAGAGGAGTGATAATGACCTATGGAATAGAATTGATTCTGGAAAAAAACCCCTTACAATGTAAGATCATTTCTAATAAAACCCCCTGAAAGGGAGAGAGAATAAAGTTAAAATTAAAATAAAATTAATAATGTAAATAAATTATATTATATATCCATTTGATAGTATTCAAACTATTTAAAATAAATTTGGTTCATAATAAAATATATATCTTAAAGAAGAAAATTTTGAGATGAAACCCCTACCTCATTCCAGATTCATTCATCACACACACTTAGATTTCATAATAATCAAATTAAGTTTATTAGATACCTTATTATTATCCATATTCTTATATATCTAATTTAATATAGATAATTTAATATAATATGTTATTTATTTAATGTATTTATTACATATGTTTGTGTTAAAATTAGATCGATGTTAAATTATTTGGGTAAATTTAGCGATCGATAATGATATTTTAATAATAAGATTAATACTTAATATAACCATTAAATAACTAAAAAAATATTTAATTTAATATTAAATTATAATAATATTATTATTCAATTTCTCATAGTCATACATGATATAATTTTAGAGCATTTATTTAAGTAGGCGGTTAAACCAATCCAAACATGAAAACACTATATTTCGATGGTTGTGTAAGGTTAAGGAAATTTATAAATCATTATAAGAGAATAATAATGATATAATTTAGATTTTTTTAGGTTTTGAGTTAATTTTTAATTAGTTTACATAAATAAATAAAATCAAGATTAATAATTAAAAGCATTACTTCATGGAGGTGGTAATCCACACAACACACAATAAACATTTTTTTTGTTTTTCTAAGTGGATAAAAGGGAGTAAATAATTATTGTTAAATTAATATAATTACATTTCAGTCTACTAATTATACAAATTTAATAATATTAATATTTTTAGGGAATATTTAAGGAGTAGAGAAAAAGAAAATATTAAGTTAATGTAATACTCATGTTGGAAGATATAGTTTTCTCTAGGAGAACTCATTGGATGCGAAAGAATTTGGAAAAGTAAATACAAACAAAATATTTTTTAGTGGGAGTGGCTTCTAGGGGGAATGGTATAATTTAAAGGATAAATTTAAATTTAAGGTGATTATTTAAGTGGTGTATATTCTACTCTTTAATAACATAAATGAAGGTTATTTTTGAGAGTAACCTTCACATTTTTAATACTATAAAGTTACTATTCAAGGTCAATGGAATAAAATGAAAATAAATGGAGGTTAAAGTGTTTGTGGGTATAATATCACCTAAAACACTTATTTATGACACTAACTTGAGTGTTTTAGGTTTTTTTCTTTTTTCTTTTAAACTTTTACCAAGATTTACTTTTTTCTTGGTAAATAAATTTAAACCTTATTAACTAATTATAATGAAAAAAATTAAGATTTAACATTTTACCTAATTTTATACATTTTATTTCAAATTTCAAAATCATTTTATGAAATAAATTTTCTAAAGGTGTGAAAATTTAATTTTATAGTTACCACACTATCATGTAAAAACAATTTTTAAGAAAATAGTATTTTTATGATTAAAATTCATGTGTTAGCCGTAGTTTTTAAAATTAAAAATTACAATAAGATAAATTGATTTATTAAAATAAAATAAAATTTATGATTCTTTCAAGAAAATCTAAAAATGAATCTCACCTTGAAAATAATTGATTAGAAAAAGACTAAAATCTGTTTTTATTAAACAATCCTTTTAAGTTGGTTCTAAATATGTTTGAAATTGAATTTATAAACTTGAAGAGTATATTAAAATACAAAATTTATTCATTAAATAATTTTTTTATTAGTCATTTATTTAAACTTCTAGGATATTCTTATAAGATGATAAAATCAAAAAAATTACAGTTTTCAGAAAACCATATTTTTTGACTATAAATAATCCTTTTCAAAAAAATTAAAAAAATCATAGTAAATAAATTTTGATATTATAAATACCAAAATAAATAATGTTTTATCTAATTAAATTAATAAATTAATAATTTTTTAAATTAATATACAAAATATAAAGAAAAACTACTGTTATTGAAAAATTGAGGTTTTAAAAAAATAATTGTCCTTAATATTATTTCCTTTAAATTTATAATTTAAAATATGTTAACATATTGTTTCATATATAATAATATTTTAAAATCATTCAATTTAATATTTTATGAAAAAACATTGAATAATTAAAAAAACTACTTTTAAAAATGAATAAATATTATATTTATACTAAATACACTTTACTAAATACCTTTAAACCTAATTATTTATATTCTAAAATTTTATTTTGATACTCCATTAATTTTAAAAAATTTATTTGAATTATATAAATATATATATATATATATATAATATCATATTTTAATAACAATTATGTTAATATTTATTCGTAACACACACACATGTATATAATATTTTATTATAATATTTTTACTTATGGTGAATTTTGAATTTAATACTTAAAAATACATGACATCGATATACCTATTGGATATATGGCCAACATCTATATTTGAAATGAACATATTTTCAATGACTATATTTGAAAAGAACTTATTTAAAATGTCTACATTTCATCCATATATATATAGACTAACTAGATAATTCATTTCCTCCACACTCACTTCATAAGGCATAGTTCTTATTTGATATTGTAAATTATTCATATTGATTTATCTTTTTATAGAAATATTCCTCATTATAGGTTTTTTTTGGCTATTTAGGATCCTCAATATCAAAGATGATCGAGGATATTTCTTAATCATGAAGATTTTATTCATTTCTATGTATTGTACCTTATTGATTTATGCACTTTTAATGGATGTATTTTTTCTATGGTGATTAATAATCCATGGTGTAAGAAATGTAGTTTTATTTTATTTTATTTTAATTTTCCTCTTATGAATGATGTAAGTGTTTTTAGTTTAATTCATATCTTTTATGATTTATTTTTAATAAATTTCAATTCCTTTAAAAAATATAGATTTTTTTTATAATTATAAACATATAGTTTGTAAAAATGATATGCTTTTTAAAAACATGGGGTGTTATAAGTACTTTTTGAGTTTTTCCAACCCTCCCACCTCATTTATCTATATAAAGGGTTGGGTGTCATGGGATTATTTTTTATATCAAAATGTGATTCTGAAATAGATAGAATTTTCTTTCATGAGGAGTATTATTTATATCTACTTACAGATTTTTTTTATTGGTATACCATTGGACCATTGATTGGTTGTTTATGTTTTTCTCCTATTTTATTTTTTACCTTTTTCAATTAATTTCAAGGGGTATAAAGTTTCATGCTAGGGGGAATTATGAAACTCCCATGTCTCTATTATATAAAATGTAATAAAATTTTGATCTATTTTAAAATTTTAGGAGTTTTTAAATTCGAAATTTGATGGTTTTATGAATTTTATCTATTGCATAGTGTCTGCATGACTACTTTATTATTATTAGTAACTATATGGTCTTTTTCATATGTATAGATTTTATTTATAAAATAATGTATTATTAATATATAATTAGTATTAAAAATATATAAAAACTCACTAATGGTGTGAAAAATGTGAATGACCTTTACATGGAAGGGGAAATTATGTTGAAAAAACTAATGTATGGGTTTTCAAATTCATGTTTACTGTGCATGAGTAGTGAATAGTTATGAGTAATTATGTGGTCACATACATGAGTTTTTCTATATGTTAGGTTTTCCTTTATTTACTTTCACATGGGTTAGTCATGTTCTGAGATAATTTTTCAACTTACTCTCACATATGGGTTCTCATCATAGTGGAATGTTAACACAATGTTTTTATTATACTATGTTAGTTTTAGTAATAAACATGTAAATATCATTATGTTTACGTTATTTCCTTTAGTATCTTGAACATTGTTTTCAAATAGTTTGGTAAACTTCATGGGATAACCTTGAGAGGGATTTTATCTCAATTCTAATGGAACCATCAGAGTTGGTTCACAAAATGGTAAACCATGTGGCCAAACCATGAGAATCTCCCATGAATTTTGAATTTGAATTTACTATTATACACCTGATATAATTTATAACCATTTTTCATCCTATCCTTTTTGTGACAACCGGGCCCCAGTGACAGCACAACCACCCCACCTTAACATGACCGTCGGGTCCTGGCCCACCAGGTACCACCAGTTGTCCCGCAGACACGTGGGGCCCACCCCAGGGTCCACCCATGTGCCTGAACTGCTTATCTGACTAATGATAGTCCCCACATGCCAACACTTGTCCTTTCCAGTGTGATTTGTCCTCACTCACACACACCCTGAGAAACTTCCCAGAAGGTCACCCATCCTGATCACTACTCCAGGCCAAGCACGCTTAACTGTGGAGTTCTAATCAGACAGGCTCCCGAAAAGGAAGGTGCACCTTGTTGACATGAGTCATATCATTTAGTCATTTAACCCTTTATCATTTGGGGATGTTACAATCAACCCCCCTTTTAAAGCACAACGCCCTCATTGTGGGTCCTACATCTCAACCCAGGCAGTGCACCGCACTTAAGGCTGGGTTCCTCCTCTGATACCAAATGTGACAACCGGGCCCCGGTGACAGCACAACCACCCCGCCTTAACATGGCCATCCGGTCCTGGCCCACCAGGTACCACCAGTTGCCCCGCAGACACGTGGGGCCCACCCCAGGGTCCACCCATGTGCCTGAACGAGTTATCTGACTAAGGACAGTCCCCACAGGCCAAAAATTGTCCTTTCTAGTGTGCTTTGTCCTCACTCACACACACCCTGGGAAACTTCCCAGAAGGTCACTCATCCTGATCACTACTCCAGGCCAAACATGCTTAACTGTGAAGTTCTAATCAGACAGGCTCCCGAAAAGGAAGGTGCACCTTGTTGACATGAGTCATATCATTTAGTCTTTAACCCTTTATCATTTGGGGATGTTACACTTTTCACATCACATGTATGATCAAGTGGGTGCTCATGAGTGGTTTTCTCTATCTTACTTGCTTTATAGCTCTCCCTTTCTTGGATATCAAGTGTAATTGGAAAGTAAGGTGGAACTTTTCTCTTCCTTCTTCTATTTTCTCTAGATTTTTTATCTCATGAACCCTAATGGCCATTGTGGTAAAATATATGGTTTTATATGGTATAATCTTAAAGATTTAAATGTTTAGGTTTTATAGAGGCTGTATTCTTACTTTGAGTTGATTTCTCTATTAAAGGTGTGTTGTTTCCAATGATTTATGGATTGTTATTTCTTGAAATTTATTTATTTGAAAAATCATGTAAAGAATAGATTTTATATATTATTTTTATATCTATTTAAAATTATTTTCAATACCCATGAAATATTTGTAAAATGTTTTGAAAGATTTCTATATTTTAAAAAACAGGATTTCCAATTATTTCTTATGTAGTTTTCAGTGGAGTTTGGTAACATGGGTTTCTTTTATGTTATTTTAAATATCCAGGTTAGCACCATATAAAATTTTTTTTATCTTGATTATTTTGTAACCCATATTTAATATAGTTTGTCTTATTGTTTTCCTATAAATTTTCTATTTTTTGGATTATTTAACGTTTTATATAATGTATGTATGGATGTTAAAAGGTCTGTTTCTTTAGAGGGTGTTAGGGGTGAGGCGAGGGATTGTTTATTATGTTTTAATATTTATTTATACAGAAATAATATGATTTATTATTTTATCACTTACACTTTGGTTATATCTTCATAATCATGGGTATGAATTTTGGTTATTTGGATGATTTATATTCTATGTTACATTACTACACTCGCTAGTGCCCCTAGTGAATTGTATACCCTAGCTATGGGATGCCAATAGACAAGACAAATATGTTAATTTGTGGTTGGGATTCTATCAAGTTCACATAGGCCATCCTAGTGATTCATAGAGGAGGTTCTAGGTTATACAATTCTTTTAATTTTACATGGCCCTAAGTTTATATTCCATGAATACATAGATTATATAGTTTTAAATTTTTGGTAGTTTTCTTGTTTTGTTCTTAATTGATATTTTTATTTTTGGGATTCTCATTGTACATTTGTTTATATCCCCTTTTTTCACTTTGGATTAGTGGATAATCTAATTTTATTATATCCCAATTATTTTGTTTCATAGATATGGTTGTTTTTTATTTATTTCACATGTTATTTCTTTTATGAATTAGTTTACATTTGAACTTTATTCTTAAAGGGAAGTTTTTGTGAATGGTTTTAAAGGAATGAAAAATGGATTTTTTTTGTAAACTTATAATTTAACCCATTGGTGATTTATTTTCAAAAGAGGGTTTTCCTATGGTTTTATAAAATGTGTACCTTTTTCTCATAGGGATGAATGTATGATACTTGTTTTCATCACAAATTTTCAGGTAAAAACCTAATTTATAACTTATGTTAAGACAATAATTTATGAAATGTTTTATAAAAGGAATTGCGTAGACTATTTAGTGAAATCCCATTGGATAGGTTTATCTCACACCCTATACACACAAACACATGGTCATTTATGTGTATATCTTATGATTTCTTATAGGTTCCTATGTTTTTATTTTTTTTAATCTTCTATTTTCCATGTTGGTCAATTGATATATGTTTTGGACATAGTGTGTGATGTAGGGTCACATAGAAATAATCAAGTGGTGTCTTAAGTTTTTTAGTTTTTTGGGGGGATCTTGTACTATCCAATTCATCCAGTTTTATTTATATTCATTGTTTCTTGTTTTGGTTTATGTGATTTTCATGTATCTATAAATTTTATATGTAGTGAGTTATATTTTTTAAATTTACTATATTGCTTATACTATGTTTTGCTTATTTTTTATTTATAACTATTTATTTCATATGCATGGAAGTCCAATGTATGAATGTACCATTCCATATTCTTGGTTTGATTCTATTTTATATTTAAAATTTTGAAAATTCAAAATCCACCTTGAAAAATCTCACATGAAACACCTTTAACAATCTACTTCCCTAATTTTAATCACAACATGATTCGACCATTTAAACCAATCTTAAAAATTCATTATCAACAAATTTTATCATTAAGTAGATAATTATATAACCCAAAATAATGGAATTATTCATGTCAAATATCATTAACTTATCACCAATTCACTTTATAGTTTAAATAAACCATTATAAATTAGCACTGATTTGTTATCACATAATAAATGTATTTCATGATAAACTTATTACACAACTAACAGAATTTTAATGCATTAATCTGTCAGTTAATACTCTATTTAACTCAAAATATTATTTTCTCAGTTATTCCTATTTCATAATAAGGAAATATTATTAAAAAAATTATAAAAATGTATTCAAAGGTGTATTTCAATGAATTAAACCATTAATTTTTATTCTAATTTAGATATAAATAGTAATAAACAAAAAAATTATTTTACTATGAGGAATACACAACATCAAAATTTCATAGAAAAAGTTCATATATATTGACACTAATAATTCACAATCTATCATATCATTAATTTCATGTAAATTTAATATAAAATTTCTTTTAAAATAGTAAAATCTTGAGTAACTTCAAGAGTCACATCAACCAAAATATAGTAAAGTAATTAATTAAAATCATCGTGAAGGTTTATACCATATATCTCAATCAATATTAATCCACACAAATATTGGAAGCCTAAATCATTTACTAATCATTGGATATTTTTAATCCATAAAAAAATATAAAAAAAATAAAAAAATTATCACAGAAGAAATCAAATCTTGAAACACTCTATAAAAAAATATAAAAAATGTTATAATCCTCCTCCAAGTTCTAATATAGGAAACGAATCATTTATTAATCAAAAAATTTGGGAGATAAGATTAGAGTATGATCATAGAAGAAATAAATATAATTAAGGGAAGATATCCCAAGAAAATCCCTTCCAAAAGAGTAAATTTTATATAAATTATAAAATCCTAGGATAGTAAAATTACAATACTACCATCATTACAATAATGACCAAACAATACTATAGGTACTAAATGGATAACCACCACCACTTAATTTAGTCAAAGGGATACTCAATAGTTGAAACTAGGAAACTTCCCACTCTACCATAGCCAATGGGTACCCGATAGATATATACTAGGAAATTTGTAATTTCTTTTATTAGTTTCTAGAAAAAAACACCTTATCTCCATCCGTCTATTTAGATCCTTTTACACACAGGTTTTTATTTTAGCCTCAGACTCGACCCTGGATGAGTCTCAGTTGTTTTTTTTGGGACCGGGTGTGATAGGTTTGTGGTCTCATGGCATCATTGTCATAGTTTGGGTTCCAGTCCTAGATTAACATTTTAAAATTTGGAAAAAATTGCAGGTTTTAGGCCGGTGTGTGGACACAGAACAATTAATGAAAGCATTGTGGTCATCTAGGTGCACATTCAGTCCCTTCTATAATAGGAACAAGCCACCATATGGCCCGCACACAGTCTCTTGAGCCATACGGGGTGACTGCTTGGTCGTCCAGCATTAAAAATGATTAGTGCGTTAGAATGAGTGTAAAATAAAATAATAAATGAATTAAATTGAAGGAATTGTTAAGTAAAAAAAAGAGAAGCGGGTAAAAGTTTAAGAATTTTTTTAAATGATAATAATAATAATAATATAAGAGAATATTATTATTATTATTAGTGTGAATACTATTAATATTATCATTAACATTATTTATACTATTACTATTATTAATAATGGTTTTCAATAATAATAAAAATAGTACTATAAAATTATATTATTATTATTATCAACATTAATTAATATTTAAATTATTATTAATATTATTAATATTTTATTATTAATGAAAATATAAGTATTGTTGGGTTATTATTTAATATTTTTACGATAGTATTACTATTATTTTTTGTGGGTTAGTTATTTTTTTGGGTTTTATTTTTCCCTCTCTCCTCCCTCTTTTCACTCCTCCACGTACCCCATGTCTCTCCTCCTCCCCTCTCTATAAGTCGTTCCATCCTTCCCATGTGCCTCCTTCCTTCACACTGCCACCTCCGTCTACCTTCCTCCAAAGATCCACCCTCTACAGATGCCCCTCTCTCCCTTACGCACAGCCCCACTCGTGCTGCACTGCATTTCGCACTCCCTCATTAGGTCCCCATCTTCTTCGGCGTGCACACCCATCTTCGACATCCTTCCTTCACGCAAACGGCCTCCGATGTCACTCACCACTTCTCCTATACCTATGTTGTGGGTTTGATCTCCCTTTAGGTAAGTTTTTTGCTCCAGTTTCTTCGGGTTTTCATTTCCAATAGTTAAGGTTGTGGTTTTTGGGATCCAATTTTGATCTTTTGGCTTCGACCTTATTGTTTGGGGTTCATCTTTGGTTTTTTGCAGTGTATTTAGGGTTTGATTATGGTGTGGATGATTTTTGCACCACTTTTCCAGATTTTTCTTAGTTGAGGTAGATGGTTCTGTGATTAAAAATTATTTGATAAATTTGTTAGGCTTTCTTGATTATTTGTATGTGTGTTATGGTTTATGTGTGTGGTGAAAATTTGATTTTGGGATGTTTTGATGAACATTTGTTTTGGAAATGATTTCTTGTTCCTTGTTATAGTAATCATGGTGTGTGTGAATTTTTTTACACCAATTGATTATTTTTATAATTTTTTTGGATTTATTAAATTATTTAAATCGTGCGAATTGCATTTAGGAATGGTTATGATGTACGATTAATTTTAAAGTGAAGTTTTTATACAAAACCAGGGTGTTTTTGCTGAAAACGCTTATTGATCCATTTTTGAATATTTTATAACATGTTCAAACAGTTTATTAAATTATTAATGTGGTGTTAGAGGGGTATTTGATATGATTAGACATGCATTTAATTTTAAAGTGTCATTTTTACAGAAAATGGGATGTTTTTCATGTGTAAACAACTTTGTGTCACTTGGTAGTGTTGTAAAAATTGTGCAATTGGTTTATTAAAATATTTGTTGGCTAAAAACTATGTTTTGATGAAGCCTTGATCAATGGTTAATTTCTAAAGTAGGTTTTGGGTCCACTTTTGTTGTATTAACATTCGGGTGTTTATTGGAAATTGAGTTATAAATTGTTATAATTGTTTATCAAATTATTTAAAAGGTGAAAAGTTAATTGGGGAAATATTTTGGTGTGTGTATGATTTAAAAAAATGGATTTTTGGTATGAAATTATGTGTTGTGATATGTGATGGTTGATTTTGTTGATGTAATATGGAATTGGTGTGTTATGTGGTCTGTTAAACTTGATTGAGAACTAAAAGGGAAGCTCAGGTTTCTAGGTGGGTGGACTAGGACTAGTATGCTAGTGATTCAAAAGTGTCCTTGTCTCAATTTCTCTAAGAATGATTGATGATGACAACACTAAATAAATAATGATAATTGATTAGAGACCACTAGGTTATGGGTGTGTTCCCAATTAGTGGGTCATGTATGAGAATGTTTTTCGTTGTGGTTCCTATGCCACATTTTTCCAAGATATGATGTACCTTGTGTCCCATGGTAAGCTAGTGCCATGGGGTATTTCCCATGACTAGTGGTTGATGATTATTTTGTAGTTACCATCGATATATGGTAGGTAGGTTGGTATATTTTAAAAAAAAGTGCATTGTCTTTAATGTGGTATTCATTGAAACTGTTATATTTAAAATTTCATTCTTTGAAACTATTTTATATTTTAAGTTTCACTCTTTCAAAGTTGTTCTACTTTAAAGTTATTTTATTTAAAATTGCACTAGAATTTATTTAATTATAAATATTGCAGGTTTATTTTCATTTAATGTTTAATGAATGGAATCTTGTATCCTTTTGGAATATTACTAGGTTTTGGATCACACCCTACATACTACCTTAGGTGTATGCAGACTTTGTTGTCCATTTGTTTTAGGTTAAGGCATGGTATGTGGTGATAGTAGGTTGAGTTTCTAGTGGATTTGGTTATGGATCCTATTGGTAGTAGCTTGAGGATGTTTCCCCTCTCTTTTCATAGAGGTTTGGGGCATTTTTTAGTTTCCCCTCTCGTCTTAGACCTTTTTCTATCTTTTTTATCTGTAAACTAAAAATATTAAAAAATTTAAAGGTGAATTTGGTAGAGTTTTTAATATATTAGTTTCTGGTTTTTATTTATCATTTTAACATGGTTAATTTGGGTAAATAATTCCAACATTCTCCATTTGATACCAAGGAACTTGTGCCAGCCCGTGGGGTTCAAGAATGCATTTCGAGTCTTGCCACAGATCGGGTCTGGTGCTGGTTCGGATAGCGACCCGACTTGGTTCGTGATAAATTGGTTTTAAAAGAGGATATTCTATTTTGTGTATTTTTCCTTGGGAAAGAGTCTGTGTAGACATGAGGTAGGTTTTTTGGGACTTAATGTTCTATTCAAAAGTGTGGTTCTTGGCTGGTACAACTTGTGATGGGACCCAAGTCACTTGGGGTTGTCAGGATGCATCTAAGTTCTTTGTCCCTTATGTTCACTTGTTGTTTGGGAAATGAAATGAGAGTTGGGTCAACATCCATAGTGTGCTCATAGGTCCTATAAATCCATTTGGATACAAAGACTTTGTCCTAGAATAATCTCTGTGATGGTCGAGTGATTAGCATATGGCCGCCAACCATATGTCCAAGTCACCTACCAGAACTAGTTTCCTCTTACATCGTTCTTCATCTCTTTGTTTTGGAATCCTGGAAATTTGTTTTTTACTAAAAATGATTGGGTTTTGGTATAAGGCCCCAGCCTTAAACATTACTTAATCATGAATTAAATAAATAATTCACATAGAGGATCTTTTCAGGTTTAGAGTTTTAGAGAATTAGGTCATAACTATTACATCTCAAAAGATTACATAATAGAAAATTCTACTAAGTTTCCATAAAATAAAAAAACACTTAAAAAGAAACATGTCTAGTTCCATGTTTTAGATATAATGTCATTCCTTGATCCCATCCTTGACCCTATTCATATTTAAGTCCTGTGGAAAACATTTCAAAAACTTGGGATGAGCATAAAAATCCCAGTAAAGGATACACAAAAAAGGAAAACTATTAGTTTTTCAAAACAACAAGTAAACCATGAGTACTTTACCAAAGTAATACTTTTAACCTTTATGAAGTAGTAAAAACTCTTCACTGAATAAAAGAAAATTAATTACCCTTTTTTAACCAAAAGATTACCATAAAACCCATATAAAGAACACATAACATATAAAGGTAACCTGAGACATAAACATACATAAATGGAATAACCATATGGTCGACTTCCACACATACTTAATGGAATAGCCATACGGACGACTTCCATACCCAATGCATTGGAGGTTATAACGTAACCACCCATCCTGGTATTCACGGCACCACCCGTCATATGGTTTATCATATAACCACCCATCAAATGTCCAAGTACCATTATAAAATCATAACACATAAAACAATTATAAATTAAAGAAAACATTTCCACATTTCAATAAAAATATATCACTTAAATATATTGACATAACAAATCCATTATCAAAACCATTTTGAATACCAAAAAAAGAGTATATGGTATTTATTTACTTTTAAAAATATAACGGCTTGTTGAGAAAGCCAAAGATCAAATAATACTTGCAGTGGCGGAAAGGTCATTATCACCGCGCACGTTAAAAAGAAACATACTTTTTGTCGTTTAGTAAAATTCTTTGTATATAAAAGATTGCTTTCGAATAAAAGTATAAGTCAAAGGGGTTTATACACTGTATAAAAGAAAGCCTTGTATTAGAACAAAAATATGCCCTAATGAAAGGAGATCGAGACGAAGTCCCTTACAAATATGGTATCCTTGGATTAAGGATAAATCAATTACATAATTATGTGTCACGAACCAACCCGGGTCGACCCTGAACCGGTCACCCGAGCCGGCCCGCAACATGGCCCAAAGGGCGTTCCCGATCCCCACGGGCTGACAACTAGTGCTGGGCATCAAAAGTAAATAGGTGGGAACGATTTGGCCCAATAGAAAAATAAGTTAAGAAGCGGAAATAAATGGAACAAATGAAAGAGAAAAAGAGCAACCAACAATGCCACTAACCTGACCATGACTAAAACTCCACATGACCCCTTGGGTCACCTTCCAATACCACAACCAACGTCGCTCAAGCGAACAACTGAATCTAGAACCTGCAACAGAACTAAAAAAAAGAAAACACTATAGGCGTGAGTATTAAAACTCAGTAGGTAGGCCCGATTAATTCTATTCCCAATGCACGTACCAATAAATAAAGAATTTATCAATTCCAGGTTTGAACTAAAATATATGAAATTTGGTTTCCACACACTTTCATTTCTAAAACAAGTAACAGTCCATTGCCATTTTTAATTTAGAACAAGTTTAATATTGAAAGAAATAGGTGCATTGCATTTTTAAAACATTTTGCGAACAATTTAGAAATCCAAACTTTAGTTGTTAGTCAAAAGAAGAATCACACACAAAACACACAAAGGGAAATGGTAAAGGTGGAACACATGGGTAACCAACCGAACTGGACCTCTCAATCATCCGCCACACACAAATAAACACTGAAAGAAACATGGGTCAAACCTAGGAGATCGTGAACAATCCAGAACATACTATACATCTGACTCATCATGAAGGCATGCCCTAACTCGATGGCGTCATAACGCCCATACTACTACCCGGCATAACCCTGCATGGCCTAACCGAGGGGACCAATCCCCATAGCATAAATAACTCATTATTACCCTGCTATGGGTCCACTAGCCAGTGCATATTCTAAACTAGTGCAGCAATCGTTCTCAGAAAATTCACTCAATATGCCAGGTTCCCATGTCAACACATACAATAAAAAGGGGTGCATCCAAAATGTAAATCGATCAGTCATGATGCAAAAACACCACATACAGCTCATGCAATCAACGAACACAAAAGATCACCCTTGAATGGGTTTTCCAAAATAATTCATTCTATTAATGTGCCAAACGGGCCTTCACAAATTTTAAAACAAAACCTCATTTCTCGAGAAAACTCAAAACACTTGTTCAGAAGAAATCACTTATCTTTAAAACTAGAAGTACATTTGAAATTCCGTGAATTATGTTTAAAGTCCAAATGGTCATTTTTTCAGTACTGGGTGTCCGCTCGTCAAGAAAATGTTTCAAGTGTCCAGTATAAAATAAACGACTCTTTTCGCACAAAATAATCATATAAAAATTAATTATATTATATTATTTCCAATTTATTAAAATTAATAAAACATCAAGCAATTAATAAATTCTAAATCTAAAGGTAAGTGCAGTGGGGGACCTACCTCGGCTCGCTGTCCAAACATAATGGCACGTCACGCCTCGCACAGACGCACAAACATGCGCAAGCCGATGACCGAAATACCGTGGGTCTTTCTCGCTGACACACTGCAACAAACACAAGATAATTAAGAACACAAAGCCACTGACTTAGAACACACCAAACAACAACACACACAAAAGGACCAGCTCGACATAACTTCAAAACACAACTCGCGCCATCTACAATATTTAATGGACTGCTTGCACCATTTATGAAACACCACTAAGTGACGCAAAAAGGGTTTGCACCAAGAACATATCTTATTTTATATAAACACACTACTCTAAAAAAATGCATATTCAAAACTTTCAAAAAAACAACTTTCGCGCCATCCAAATAATTCAATAAATCACTAAAATATTTATTAAATAATTTCAAGAAAAACCAAAAAGACTTCACACCAAGATACACATTAAATCCCCCTTTTGAAACCAGACGTACACCAAGAACTATTTCACACCCGAATCTGCATCACATGAAAGGCTTGATAAATCATTGAAACAGGTTAAAGAACATTATAAACTAATTAAAAATTAATTTCATGGGTGTGCAACAAGGCGAACACACCAAAACCTGTTCAAAACATTTTTTATGACTCTTTGCACATCGACGCTAAACCAAAACACAAACTGCAAGGTTTGTGCTATGTAAATAAACAATTCATCATTGTTGTTCCAAAAAAAAAACACATATATCATGTAAACGTATCAACTTCAATTAAAACATAGATTCTCACTAAACAAACCAATAAATAAAAAAGCCAAATTAATTTAAGAAGAGAAATAATTCATCAGATAACGGTTAAGCGCGGAACCACCTACCTCAGAAGGAGGAACTCCCAAAAATTGTGCAAATCTCCAATCACACCTAAAATGCACCACATGTGAACTGAAAATAGTCCCTAAACAAGAATTAAAACAAAGTAGTGATTAAACAATGACCCCAAACGAATCATATGCCCGTCGTAAGGAAAAAATTCAAAAGAAGGATAAGGAACTTAACCGAATGGGGGAGGTTGTGTGACAGAGAGAAGGTTGGCTAGAAGGGGGTGTCGGCAAGGCGAGATGGTGAGGTCAGGGTGCACCAGAGGGTGTGGGAAGGAGGTAGACGAGATCCAGGGGGTGAGGCGGCTGTCGGCTAGGAGTGCCGGTCAGGGTGCGCTGAGGGGGAGTCGACGAAGGGGGGGGGGGGGGCGGTGCAGAACGAGGGCTGAAGGCAGCCTGGTCGGGAGATGGAGGTGGGCGTGGTAGGAGGATAAGGGTCTGGTCAACGGGCAGATGGCGCGAAAGGAGGATGGAGGCAGACTGGCCAGGAGCTAGAGGCGAGCGCGATAGGGGCTAAGGGTCTGGTCGGCGGGCAGGTGGTGCGGAAGGAGGCCGGAGGCGGCCTGGACGGGAGCTGGAGGCAAGTGCGGCAGGGGTGAGGGCGGCGTCGCTGCGACAGGGGAGGCTCGGCGGTGGGAAACCGGGAGGGGTGGAAGGTAGGTGGCAGTTCAGGAGGGCAAGGTCAGTCAAGCGGGATCTTGGGCAAGTGTGGCGAGGCTGGGGTGTGTGGATCGCATAGAGGGGGAGCACCGCGGGTAGGGGGAGAGGAAAAAGAGGCGTCAGATATGGGTAGAACTAGGGTTAGCATTTTTTTCAATTATTATAAAATAAAAATAGTTATAATAATAAAACTAATAATAATAATAATAACAATTATATAAAGAATAATAATAATTAAAATAATAATAAAAATAAAATAATATTTTTATTTTTAACAACTCTTTTTTAAACATAATCCAACTAATTACCAAATTCTTGAAACCGGGTACCCGTGTGCTCATCGCACGACCTAAAAAAATGCTCACGCAAATTGCGCGCCTCAACGGAGTCTAGTTGGGCACCCACACAATCAGCTGTGGAAATCGTGCAACTACCACCTACCTTGCGGTGACCGCGCAAGGGCTCGAAACCCGCTAAAAGTATTAAACGAAAAAAAACTTTAATCCAGGATCTAGCCTGGACCTTGGAGCGAGAACCCAAAGCCAAGAATTAAATAAATAAAAATGAAATAAAGGTTGGGGTATGACAATTCTCCCCACCACAGACACTTTCTGCCCCCAGAAAGTCACCCGGCCAAAAATAGACAAAACAAGAGTCCATGCCCGACTGAGACCAAAAGAAACAACAATACGAGAGAACAGGAGAACACGAGAGGGTTCTCCCCACCACAAGAGATCAACTAATGTGAAAATTTTAACACCCGACATACCACCCCGGGAAGGGGGTTGATGTGGGAACTCCCAACTGATCGAGACTAACCCCTATAGCACGAACGAAACAACACCTCCGCCAAAAGTTGGAACTCTCGACTCAGACCAAAGAAAGTCCAAACACTAGAGAAAAACCTCCGAATAGAACTTAACCCAAACGGTAAACATGAGCATAATCACAAGCCTGAACTCCTCCCCAGACACTTACATCTCCAAACGCACACCGCTAAACCAAGATTGACCCATACAAGGGACACTCACACTCTTAATAAAAACACACAGTAGAGAAATGCCTAACCCGACAAACAAACTGTTTAGATTACAATAGAGCATGTTCGTCATAACTCCACGGTGAAACAATTAAATTTTAACAACATTAAAACTTTAACAGCAGATAAAGAAGGGATGAAAAAACATTAAATGCTCCACTGCCAACAAGAAACACAAAACCCGAACCAAGGTTTCACACCCCCTTGAACTCCTGACTGTGCGTGAGATTCACCCCGAGAACTGTGGCTAGGGCTCTGATAGCTGAATCATCTCCTGCCTCACAGTCAGACACTGTCATTCTCCGATCACAGCGTCCTCTTCGTGCGACGTTTCCTGCAAAACTTCTTCAGATGATCCCAAAAACTACAATGATGGCGCGTCCTCGGCGGGGTGTGACATGACGGCTCGTATGCCCTAAACGTCCATACTGGCGGTACACCATTAGAGGGTCCGACGAACTGGAAGTTAGAGTCACTTCAAGGAACTCTTTAGAAATAAATTTACCTGACACTCTCTGATCGTTAGATGAGGGACCTTTACGAGCAACTGGATATGGTGTATCGCCAAACGTTTGCGCCCCGGAGACCAACTCAGCTAAGAACACCTTATGCACAAACTTCTCAAAAGTGATGCTCCCAAAAAGGGAGGACTCGCTCCTTGATCTCTAGACAAAGACCCCCGAGGAAGGGAGAAGTCTTCATCCAGTCCTACAACACTACCACTGGAAAAAGAGACGCAAGATCCTTGAAATGGTCAACATACACTTTCACCATCTGCTGGCCATGTTGAACACACATGAGCTCTTCCATTTTCTTCGTCTTCACCTCCACAAGTATAAACCATTGAACGAAGATGGATTTGAAGACACACCACATCATCCCAACTTGCAGTAACGGTGGGACGAACAACTCTTACTCGTCCAGAGCTGGACCTTTGAACAAACCCTGGACAGCATGAACTCTAACAGTTTTGTGAGTTCCTAATACCCTAAAGACGCGCTCGACCTCTTTAAGCCACTCCACTGTCTCTAACAGACTCCAATCACCATGAAGGACAGACAATGTCCGAGAAAGACCAAAAACTGGGCATGACTCATCAAAATTCTGGGGACCTTTCTCGACGGCATTTCTGAAAAGATATATAACACCAAGCTAAAACCAATATCAATCGAAGAAACATCAAAGAAAGCATATTCATCCAAGACAAACTGCTCAAAAGAAAAAAACAACTGCAAACACAACCCAAAATTCTCTGTCCAAAGTTCATGTTTCATTTTAGATTCCAAGACCACTTTTTTTTTTCTTTTTGATTTCAAAACCGCTTTCTTTCAAGACCACTCTCCAAAATACCAAATACACTTTTCAAACCATAATCACTTTCAAAAATCATTTTCCTCTTTAAAAGACAATTTAGAAAACAGGGTCAAGCCTTTAATTTCAAATACGCCCAGGTAATCCCATGAACCGTTGCACATGTCTTCATCCACTTTCATTCATATGTACCAACATGCACTTTCCACGCATCCTCTCACATGTTCAAACATTCATAAGGAGTAACTGAGGTTTCACCCAAACCATTCTCAAACACTTTCCATGCAAACAACGGTTTTCCAAACAGAAGGCTTTCAGTTTTAAAACCCATTTCATAAATTTAAAGTCATTTAAAAGAAATCAGTCCCATTTTCAAAAACCCTTTTTCATTTCCAAAAACGCACTTACACCAACGAGAATGAAAATGAAACTCAACTTACATCAAACCACCAGAGTGAGGGACTAGAGGTCAAACTTAACCTGGAGACATGGTAGTGGGTCATGCCCCAAGTAAGCGTCAACAACTTGGAGGAATTAAAACTGTGTACTCGGACTCCACATGGGTCACTACTCTATGTGAGATCACGATGTAACATAGGTTTACCTCTGTTGTCATCCCTCAATCCAAAACAAACTAGAACGAAACAAAGACTCAATTCCTAGACTATCCCTGGCGACTTGAGGTGTGGAACGGGCGAGGGTTCATGACGTCCTTCTCGTACCTACCTCTAGAGCATTGAAACACCTAATATCCATCTACCAGACACCCCAAATAACAAGAACCTGCCTCTGATACCATTTTGTCATGAACCAACCCGGGTCGACCCTGAACTGGTCACCCGAGACGACCCACGACATGGCCCGAAGGGCGTTCCCGATCCCCACGGGCTGGAAACTAGTGCCGGGCATCAAAAGTAAACAGGTGGGAACGATTTGGCCCAACAGAAAAATAAATTAAGAAGCGGAAATAAATGGAACAAATTAAAGAAAAAAAAGAGAAACCAACAATTCCACTAACCTGACCACAATACCACAACCAACATCGCTCAAGAGAACAACTGAATCTAGAACCTGCAACAGAACTAAAAACAAGAAAACACTATAGGCGTGAGTATTAAAACTCCGTAGGTAGGCCAGACTAATTCTATTACCAATGCACATACCAATAAATAAAGAATTTATCAATTCCAGGTTTGAACTAAATTATATAAAATATGGTTTCCACACACATTCATTTCTAAAACAAGTAACAGTCCATTGCCCTTTTTAATTTAGAACAAGTTTAATGTTTAAAGAAACCAGTGCGTTGAATTTTTAAAATATTTTGCGAACAATTTAGAAATCCAAACTTTAGTTGTTAGTCAAAAGGAGAATCAAACACAACACACACTAAGGGAAATGGTAAAGGTGGCACACATGGGTCAGCAACTGAACTAGACCTCTCAATCGTCCACCACACACAAATAAACACTAAAAGAAACATGGGTCGAACCTAGGAGATTGTGAACAATCCATAACATACTATACATATGACTCATCTTGAAGGCATGCCCTAACTCAATGACATCATAACGCCCATACTACTACCTGGCATAGCCCTGCATGGGATAACCGAGGGTTCCAATCCCCATAGCATCAATAACTCAGTATTCCCCTGCTATGGGGCCACTAGCCTGTGCGTATTCTAAACTAGTGCAACAATCGTTCTCAAAAAATTCACTCAATATGCCAGGTTCCCATGTCAACACATACAATAAAAATGGGTGCGTCCACAATGTAAATCAATCAGTCACGATGCACAAACATCACATACATCTCATGCAATCAACACACACAAAAGATCACCCCAAAATGGGTTTTTGAAAATAATTCATTCTATTAAAGTGCCAAACCGGCCTTCACAAATTTTAAAACAAAACCTCATTTCTCGAGAAAACTCAAAACACTTGTTCAGAAGAAATCACTTATCTTTAAAACTAGAAGTACATTTGAAATTCCGTGAATTATGTTTAAAGTCCAAATGGCCATTATTTCAATACTGGGTGTCCGCTCATCAAGAAAATGTTTCAAGTGTCCAGTATAAAATAAACGACTCTTTTCGCACAAAATAATCATATAAAAATTAATTATATTATACTATTTACAATTTATTAAAATTAATAAAACATCAAGCAATTAATAAATTATAAATCTAAAGGTAAGTGCAGTGGGGGATGTACCTCGGCTCGCTGTCCAAACATAATGGCACGTCACGCCTCGCACAGACGCACAAACATGCGCAAGCCGACGACCGAAGTACTGCGGGTCTTTCTCGCTGACACGCTGCAACAGACGCACGATAACTAAGAACACATAGCCACTGACTAAGAAAACACCAAACAACAACCCGCGCAAAAGGAACAGCTCGACATAACTTCAAAACACAGCTCACTCCATATACAATATTTAATGGATTGCTTGCACCATTTATGAAACACAACTAAGTGACGCAAAAAGGGTTTGCACCAAGAACATGTCTTATTTTATATAAACACACTACTTAAAAAAAACAGATATTCAACACTTTAAAAAAAAACAACTTTTGCGCCATCCAAATAATTAAATAAATCACTAAACTATTTATTAAATCATTTCAAGAAAAACCAAAAAGACTTCACACCAAGATACACATAAAATACCCCTTTTGAAACCAAACATACCCCAAGAACTATTTCACACCCGAATCTGCATCACATGAAAGGCTTGATAAATCATTTAAACATGTTAAATAACATTATTAACTAATTAAAAATTAATTTCAAGGGTGTGCAACATAGAGAACACACCTAAACCTGTTCAAAATATCCTTTATGACTCTCCGCACATCGACGCTAAACGAAAACACAAACTGCAAGGTTTGTGCTATGTAAATAAACAATTCAGCATTGTTGTTCCCCAAAAAAAACACATATATCATGTAAACGTATCAACTTCAATTAAAAAATAGATTCTCACTAAAAAACCAATGAATAAAAAAGCCAAATTAATTTAAGAAGAGAAATGATTCATCAGATAACGGTTAAGCACGGAACCACCTACCTCGGAAGGAGGAACTCCCAAAAATTGTGTGAATGTCCAATTACACCTAAAACACACAACATGTGAACTGAAAATATACCCTAAACAAGAATTCAAACAAAGTAGTGATTAAACAATGACCCCAAACGAATCATATGCCCGTCGGAAGGAATAAATCAAAAGAAGGATAAGGAACTTAACCGAATGGGGGGGGGTTGTGTGATGGAGAGAAGGTCGGCCAGAAGGGGGTGTCGGCAAGGCAGGATGGTGAGGTGAGGGTGCACTGGAGGGTGTGGGTAGGAGGCGGACGAGATCCAGGGGGTGAGGCGGCTGTCAGCTAAGAGTGCCGGCCAGGGTGCGCTGAGGGGGGTGTCGGCGAGGGGGGGGGGGGGGGGGTGCGGAACGAGGGCTAAAGGCAGCCTGGTCGGGAGCTGGAGGCGAGCACGGCATGGGGCTAAGGGTCTGGTCGGTGGGCAGGTGGCGCGGAAGGAGGCCGGAGGCGGCCTGACCGGGAGCTGGAGGCGAGCGCGATAAGGGGCTAAGGTTCTGGTCGACGGGTAGGTGGCGCGGAAGGAGGTCGGAGGTGGCCTGGCCGAGAGTTGTAGGAGAGCGCGGCAGGGGTGAGTGCGGCGTCGCTGCGCCAGGGGAGGCTCGACGGTGGGAAACCGGGAGGGGAAGAAGGTAAGTGGCGGTTCAGGAAGGCAAGGTCGGCCGGGCGGGATCCCGGGGAAGTGTGGCGAGGCTGGGGTGTGTGGATCGCGTAGAGGGGGAGCACCGCGGGTAGGGGGCGAGGAAAAAGAGGCGCCGGATGTGGGTAGAACTAGGGTTAACATTTTTTTTCAATTATTATAAAATAAAAATAATTATAATAATAAAACTAATAATAATAATAATAACAATAATATAAAGAATAATAATAATTATAATAATAATAACAATAACATAATATTATTATTTTTAACAACCGTTTTTTAAACATAATCCAATTAATTACCAAATTCTGGAAACCGTGTAACTGTGCGCTCATCACACGACCTAAATAAATGCTCACACAAATTGCGCGCCTCAACGGAGTCCGATTGGGCACCTGCACAAGCAGCTGTGGCAATCGTGCAGCTACCACCTACCGTGCGGTGACCGCGCACAGGCTCGAAACCCGCTAAAAGTATTAAACGAAAAAAAAATAATAATCCAGGATCTAGCCCGGACCTTGGCGCGAGAACCTGAAGCCAAGAATTAAATAAATAAAAATGAAATAAAGGTCAGGGTATGACATTATGTGTGACAAACGAATACACCAAATATAAGTGGATATTAAGTGTAAAACAATCAGAGGTTATTCACACATATTAATAGAATGACATATTCAAGGAGTACAAGTTTATCCCAAAGAATCAAAATTGGGTTAAGAAGTTCCCTTGTAAAGATTTGATAGCCTAACAGCATCACTTCAAAATTCAGAAAATGAGTTGATGAGAGATAAAAAGGGGTATCTTATCACTTGGACATAAAATTTATAGCAATAAGTATATATAATATCACATCCCATAATAATAAAATTAAAATACCTAAAAAATAAGTCTTTTAAAATGAGGAGGGTGAAAGGTTCCCTTACCTAATTGGGTAACTTCCAAAACATACACCCCATGAAAGAAGAACTATACAAAATTGATGTAAATACCCTTTAAACGAAATTATATTACACCAAGAGTAGAATAATGGGTAGTAGATACACCACTGAAAGGAAAATGGTGGAAAATGTAGTATAAATCTCACAGGAATAAAAGTGAGATGAAAAATCACTTATGAAAACTCGGCAGCCTAACGACGCCACTTCAAACTTCCAAAACTGGATTTATGAGATCAAATAGGGTCTCTCGTAATATGAATTTTTTTTCATTATGATGAATATAAGAGAACATCCTCAAACTTAAGAATTATGAGCTTATAATAAATGACATAAAAGAGAGTACTTAAAAAGAACAAGAGAGGTTGGATCCCTTACCTCAAGTATGACTTGTCTTGTTCGTTTCTTTATATTCCTGAATAATAAACTTTAATAAATTTATAGTTGCTTAAGGAACTTTTTTAGAGATTATTATTCAGTTCATATCACATATTATAATGTTATAATAATTGGTTAATAATGTGAGTTCCTATCATACGTTTTTGTCGATGTTTGGTATATGAGTCAACAATGAACTTGTTTGAAAATCATTGTCCATGTAGTTATAAGTAAATCATCTCCAGAATAGTATTAATGATTTAAATATCATATATATGCAGTAAATATTCATTTTATACTACTCCATAACATTTTGAGATAAAAATAAATGAAATGCACCATTCATGGAGACGGTAGGCCATACGTACGCATGAACACTACTTTCATTTCTTTGTCATATTAATGGAATTAAAAATAATTGAGAGATAAATATATTATAATTAAAGTATTATATATATGTTATATAGGTCAAATATGTTCATTAATTTCATTCTTTATACATTCCACGTATTGCATGAACGAGTCACATCACTTGAGGGGGCGGTTGTCTACACTTCCTCGTATGAAATTATCGCATTTGAACAACATGAAAAGAATAAAGTAATGTTTTAAATATAAAATTAAGAATCATATAGAAAACATAAATACCATATATAAAATATATAAAATATAGTGACATCATAATGTCCTCCATGAAAGGTGTTAAGAGAAGATTGAACAATCATCGTTTCATGAGGCAGAAATTCCCCATCCACAGAAACAATATGTTCTTTAACCATTAGATGAAGGTGTCTGTAACTGTAGCTCGAATACTTAACATAATAAACATCCTAGTATATTGAATATACTGGTTTTGTTACAAAATAAAGGAATAAAAAGAGTTTAGAGGGTTGGAGAAGCAAAATAAAACAAAAGAACACAAGGGAAGACATTACCTTTAAATCAGGTAACTCTTTTTGATTTGAGCTCAAAGGCTTCCTTGGAAAGAATTATGCCTAAAGGTGAGGCTTCAATGATGAAGATAGGGATGTGGAGAGATTAAATGGGAAGGGTTTGGCTGAGCCGAAGTCTTGAGAGGTGTGGGTAAGGTGGTAGAGGTGGGGGCCTTTTATAAGAGGAGAGGAGGGGCACTCTTGGAAAGTTATAAACTTTTACTTTATTATAAAATGATTTTCAGATTTTAAAGGTCAAAAAATTATATATTTCGAGTCTAAGGTGATAATAGTTAGAAATACATTCATTTAATATGTTTTGACAAGTGTAGGTCTAAGATTTTACATTATCTTTTCATTTTATTTAAATCATTAAATAATGAGGTAATCACTACATCATCATGGTGTCATAAATTATTTGATTTATTTAATGTCTAAAAATTATAAACAAAATATCATGATGTATTAAATCTTTTTATCTTTCTAATGAATATTTATAGTAAAGAATATGACTTGTATAACCCCATTTAATTTTTTTTTACTAAAACAACACATGTTTGTGACATTTTTTTTAACATTAAATAAAATGTTTTTAATGTCATTTTCCTACCAAATTGGATCCATGGGGTCCCCAAGTTGACCCATGGATTTTATTGCTTGGACATGACACATAAAATAAGGTTATAACATGTGTCAAGGTCATTTCATATTATTAAAACATTATTTTTACCTTAAATTACACTTATTACCTCTAATCATGATTAAAAACTTAAAAGTTATTATTCACCAAAAAATTATTTTAATCTTATTGAACCACATTTTAATTTCTAATGAAAACCATGTATGTCGGATTTTTGAAATTTAAAACACAGAGGTGGTGAAATTTCATTTAAACAAAAAATCGGTTTTATTAAGTACCACTTAGTGGTTTCACTATTCATCAAAATTGAAGTTTTTCAGAAAAAAACAAAAAATTCACCCTAAGCTATATTTGATATTCCAAATTTTAAAATGATTTCTATTTTACAAAATTCAAAACATATAAGTTACATTAATTAATTTAATAATTAATTCCCGCTGTCAGAACAAATAGCGTGTTTTTATGAAACAATATATATCAAAAGATTGACATTAGTTTAAGGTCAATTTCAAAGTGAAATTAATTCCAATGACCACTAATGGATTAAATGGTAAAAATATATTCTAATTTCACTTTAAAACCAATTGAAAAGATAATCTAATCATATAAATAAATTAGATTAAAAATTGGTTTTGAATTACAATACAACATTTTTCACTATTCATTAAAAAATGAACTTTATCGGAAAAATAACAAACTTTACACCAAGTAAATTTTGATGTCCCAATTCTAAAGAATAATTTTATTTTGTCAAATAAAACATATAAAATTGTCAAAATTATATTTAAAAAGGGTTCTTCATCAAAAGGCGGTTAATCGACCTTTTAAAGAATATTAGTAGATTTATGCTTAAAATTGGATTCATTTGCATTTTTAATCCTCTAACATTTATTGTAAAAAGAAAAAATATTTGAAAAAAATATATAATCATTTTGTAGTTAGTTCTGTTCATTCCCGTCATTACAACAACTAGGTGTTAACTACCATTTAAAATAAAATTATTTTATTATTAGAGTGCAACGTAAGATTTCAAAGGAACTCGTTGTTGCATATCGGGTAAGCCATCAAGCATAGAGTTCCCTTTAAAGTAAAATTAATATTTTATTCACAAATATAGATAAATATAAAAATTTCATATTCTTTATTTACCTGGGGTGTTACATCCTTCCCCCTTTTGAGAATTGCGTCCTCGCAATTTTATAATTGGGCTCAAAAACTTCATTGAAAGCCCCACATCGGAAAAGAAGTAAATTAAACTATCACTTTAAAAGAAATAAAGGGAAGTACAAAGGTCACCCAATTTAACCCATACTAAGATTCCATGTATGAAAACATGGATATGGATGAAAAAAAGGGTCATGTTCTGAGGGAGTGTGATAGAAAACATGTTTAGGAGAAAGTTAACCAGCAGAAAATCACAAAATTTTGATGCGTTAAACAGTATTGGATTTACCAGTAGGAAAAGTTAATGGACAATATTTTTTTAGTTACATTTCATTGAGGAATTTATTTTTGAGATTAACTAAAACATAAGGAAACATACTTACTTGTCATGTTGACTTTCAACTTTTACTAGATTTCTTACACGAACTCATATTTTCTCCATTAGATGAGTATTTAGGATGACTTGTTTACATTAAGAGAGATATAATCAACTTCTAGAGAATCACCTAATCCAAAAAAGAGAACTGTATACTTCCCATGTATTTAGACCTTAACGAAAACTAAAACAAAAAAGGTTAGTATGAGATCAAATAATACCCAAAAGGATAATACTTTATAAAAAGAAAATATATTCTTAATATCCAAAATTTGTCCAATAAGACCCAAAGTTAAACTAAGACCAAAAGTAAACCAAAATATTATTGAAACCCAAATATTTGAAGGATTTAATCACATAGTCTTCCAAGTTAAATCGTAACATTTATCTCCAAACAACATCAGTTTCTCTTAAAGTCTCGTATTGAAAATTAATTAACTTAATCTCATATCCTCCCTGATAGGTTAATAATTTCCATAGATAACCCAAAATCAACTTAATCTTAATTCATAAAATCATCTAACTAAAAAGAATTAGTCAAACTAACCAGGGACTTCGTGTAGTCCAGTGGTAGGTGATAAATACCAGCCGCACATTGGTTGTGGGTTCGATTCCCATAGTTTTTTCTGACGCGACGGGTTTTCACACGGTCTGCGTGTTGTCCTTTTTCCAAAATATATAATTCTAAAATCATTCCCCAAAAAGAGATAAAATCATCAAAAATAACCATAACATAATTTAACCTAAATTTTATCTCATGCCTTTCACTTTCCATCATAACATATAATAACCCATAATTACCTCAAAAATAAGGATCATATAAAACCAAATGGTTCTTTATAACTATGTACACAAAAGAATAGATAACTATTCCTTGAATAAAATTTTCATATATGAAACATCAGGGTTACACATACTATAAAAAGTCTTATAATGTAACCCCATCATCAAAAGATGCTTAAGACTCTTAAGAATTTCACCATAACTCTTGAAGCCCTTATATGTTGACTTCTTACTCATTCAACATTCTTCATAATCCATTAACAATTCATTTCTAACTTATTATGAAATAATTCTTTCCTACAAACAAAATCATGAATCATATCCTAAGATTCAAAAATAGGAAAACAAATGTTAAGAAATAATCCATACCTTTGATTAGTCATTGCCAGTTTCTTCATCCTTAATCGAAATGGAATTAGGTATTGGTAAACTAATATTTATATGATCTTGGTGATCCCATTACCGAAACATCTTCATAGGACAAGTGTTTTCATAATGACCATGCACACCACATTTAAAACATTCAATCGATCCCTCAGAAAGAACTTCTTTCCCTTTCCTCAAGTCAACTAGATGATTTCTTTTTTCCATGGCAGGTTCTTGATTTATGACCTTCATTTCCACATCTATAGAATATTCCTGTCCCTTTGAAACATTTTCCTAGGTGTTTCTTTCCACATCTTTGACACATAGGTTTTGGAACACACTTACCTTTATGATTATTACCTGTAGTTCCGTAGGGATTTTTTTCTCACTTATATGATGCCTTATTGAAATCACCAAGGTTTAGGTGGTCAATCATGACTCCAGATAGTTGGTTGAGGATAAACACAAGAGTTCTCATTGCAGTTCCCATATCATTCAGTTTCTCGCTCAGAAAACTGTCACAGTTTCCTTCACATCCACTGTTACTTTGGTGCCAGCTAGATCCAGCCATTTTCTAAAACCAAAAAGGTCAGTGTGAGTATATCAATAAAACCATCATGTACTAATGAGGTAGATAAACACTAAGATATACTTACTCATTTACTTTATCTAAAAGTAGGACTCTTTCTGAAATCCTAACCATTATGGTAATGTAACTTATGCTTATAGAATACCCTAACCTCTAAAGTTATCTAAACCGACCTATGATACCAACTATAAGGCCCCAGACTTAAACATTACTTAATCATGAATTAAATGAATAATTCACATAGAGGATATTTTCAGGTTTAGAGTTTTAGAGAATTAAGTCATAACTATTACATCTCAAAAGATTACATAGTAGACACTTCTAGTAAGTTTACATAAAATAAAAAACACTTAAAAAGAAACATGTCTAGTTCCATGTTTTAGATATAATGTCTTCCCATGATCCCATCCTTGACCCTATTCATCTTTAAGTCCTGTGGAAAAAATTTCAAAAACTTGGGATGAGCATAAAAAGCCTAGTAAAGGATACACAAAAAGGAAAACTATTAGTTTTTCAAAACAACAAGTAAACCATGAGTACTTTACCAAAGTAATAATTTTCACCTTTATGAAGTAGTAAAAACTCTTCACTAAATAAAAGACCATTACTTACCCTTTTGTAAACAAAATATTACCATAAAACCCATATAAAGAACACATAACATATAAAGATAACCTGGGACATAAACATACTTAAATGGAATAACTATACAGTCGACTTCCACACATACTTAATGGAATATCCATATGGCCGACTTCCATACCCAATGCATTGGAGGTTATAACGTAACCACCCGTCCTGGTATTCACGACACCACCTGTCATATGGTTTATCATGTAACCACCTATTAAATTTCCAAGTACAATTATAAAATCATAACACATAAATCAATTATAAAGGAAATAAAACATTTCCACATTTCAAGCACAATATATCACTTAAATATATTGACATAAAAAATCCATTATTAAAACCATTTTCAATAACAAAAAAAGAGTATTCGGTATTTATTTACTTTTAAAAATATAACGGCTTGTTGAGGAATCCAAAGATCAAATAATACTCTCGGCGGCGGAAAGGTCATTGTCACTGCGTACGTTAAAAATACACATACTTTTTGTCATTTAGTAAAATGATTCGTATAGAAAAGATTCCTTTTAAATAAAAGTATAAGTCAAAGGGGTTTATACATCGTATAAATGAATGCCTTGTGTTAGAACAAAAATATTCCTTAATGAAAGGAGATTGAGACGAAGTCCCTTACAAAGACGGTATCCTTAGATTAAGGATAAATCAATTACATAATTATGTACAACAAACGAATACACCAAATATAAGTGGATATTAAGTGTAAAAAAATCAGAGGTTATTCACACATATTCATATAACGACATATTCAAGGAGTACAAGTTTATCCCAAAGAATCAAAATTGGGTTAAGAAGTTCCCTTGCAAAAAATTTGACAGCCTAACAGCGTCACTTCAAAATTCAGAAAATGAGTTGATGAGAGCTAAAAAGGGGTATCTCATTACTTGGACATAACATTTATAGCAATAGGGATATATAAGAACATATCCCATCATAATAAGATTAAAAGACCTAAAAAAGAATTCTTTTAAAATGAGGAGGGTGAAAGGTTACCTTACTGAATTGGGTAACTTCTGAAACGTACACCCCATGAAAGAAGGACTATAAAACATTGATGTAAATACACATAAACTAAATTATATTAAAATAAGAGTATAATAATGGGCAGTACATACACCACTCAAAGGAAAATGGTGGAAAATGTAGCATAAATCTCATAGGAATAAAAGTGAGATGAAAAATCCCTTATGAAAACTCGACAGCCTAACGACGCCACTTAAAACTTCAAAAAATGGATTTATGAGATCAACTATGGTCTCTCATAATATGAATAAAAAAATTACATTATGATGAATATAAAATAACATCCCCAAACACAAGAATGATGAGCTTATAAGAAATGACATAAAAGAGAGTACTTAAAAAGAACGAGAGAGGTTGGATCCCTTACCTCAAGTCTGACTTGTCTTGTTCGTTTCTTTATATTCCTGAATAACAAACTTTGGTCAATTTATAATTGCTTAAGGACCTAGTTTAAAGATTATTATTCAGTTAATATTACATATTATAATGTTATAATAATTGGTTAATAATGTGAGTTCATATCAGATGTTTTTGTCGATGTTTGGTACATGAGTCAAAAATGAACTTGTTTGAAAATGATTGTCCATGTAGTTATAAGTAAATCATCTCCATAATTGTATTAATGGTTTAAATATCATATATATCCAGTAAATATTAATTTTATACTACTCTATAACATTTGGAGATAAAAAGAAACGAAATGAACCGTTCATGGAGACGGTTGGCCGTACGTACGCATGAACACTACTTTCATTTCTTTGTCATATTAATGGAATTAAAAATAATATATATATATATATATATATTATAATTCCTGTATAATATATATGTTATATAGGTCACATATTTTCATTAATTTCATTCTTTATACATTCCATGTATTGCATGAATGAGTCACATCACTTGAGGGGGCGATAGTCCACACTTCCTCGTATGAAATTATCGCATTTGCACAACATGAAAATCATAAAGGAATGTTTTAAATATAAAATTCAGAAGAATATAGAAAACATAAATACCATATATACCATATATAAAATATAGTGACATCATAATGTCCACCATGAAATGTGTTAAGAGAATATTGAACAATCATCGTTTCGTGAGGCAGAAATTCGCCATCCACAGAAACAATATGTTCTTTAACCATTAGATGACGGTGTGTGTAAGTGTAGCTAGAATACATCACATAAAATCATCCTAGTATATTAAAGATACTGATCTTGTTACAAAATAAATTATTAAAAATATTTTAGAGGGTTGGAGAAGAAAAATAAAACAAAAGAACACAAGGGAAGACATAACCTTTAAATCGGGTAACTCTTTTTTATTTGAGCTCAAAGGCTTTCTTGGAAAGGATTATGCCCAAAGGTGAGGATTAAATGATGAAGAGAGGGATGTGTAGAGATTAAATGGGCAAATTTTGGCCGAGCCAAAGGCTTGAAAGGTGTGGGTAAGGTTATAGAGGTGGGAGCCTTTTATAAGAGGAGAGGAGAGACACTCTTGGAAAGTTATAAACTTTTACTTTATTATAAAATGATTTTCGGATTTTAAAGGTCCAAAAATTATATATTTCGAGGATAAGGTAATAATAGTTCGAAATTCATTCATCCAATAGGTTTTTTACAAGTTTAGGTCTTATATTTTAAATTACCTTTTCATTTTATTTAAATCGTTAAATAATGAGGTAATCACTGCATCATCATGGTGTCATAAATAATTTAATTTATTTAATGTCTAAAAATTATAAAAAAACTATCATGAATTAGGAAATCGTTTTATCTTTCTAATCAATATTTATAGTAAAAAATTTGACTTGTATAACCCCATTTAAAAATTGTTTTAGTAAAACAACACATGTTTGTGAAATTTTTATTTTAACATTAAATAAAACGTTTTTAATGTCATTTTCCATCCAAAGTGGCTCCATGGGGTCCCCAAGTTGACCCATGGATTGTCTTGGTCGGCCAGGACACATCCAATAAGGGTAGGACATGTGTCAAGGTCATTTAATATTATTAAAACCTTATTTTTACCTTAAATTACACTAACTACCTCTAATCGTGATTAAAAACTTAAAAGTTACTATTCACCAAAAAATTATTGAACCAAATTTTACTTCCTAATGAAAACCATGTAAGTCAGATTTTTGAAATTCAAAACACAGAGGTGGTAAAATTTCATTTAAATGAAAAATCAGTTTTTTTAAGTACTACTTAGTGGTTTCACTATTCATCAAAAATTGATGTTTTTCAGAAAAATACCAAAAATTCACCCTAAGCAATATTTGATATTCCGAATTAAAAAATGATTTCTATTTTAAAAAAATTCAAAATATATAAGTATCATTAATTAATTTTATAATTAATTCCCTTTGTCAGAACAAATAGCGTGTTTTTATGAAACAATATATATCAAATGATTGACACTAGTTTAAGTCCAATTTCAAAGTGAAATTAATTCCAATGACCAATATTGGATTAAATGGTAAAAATATATTCTAATTTAGCTTTGAAACCAATTCCAAAGATAATCTAATCTTATAAATAAATTATATTAAAAAGAGGTTTTGAATTAAAATACAACATTTTCACTATTCATTAAAAAATGAACTTTATCGGAAAAATACCAAAAATTTACACACAGTAAATTTTGATGTCTCGATTCTAAAGAAGAATTTTATTTTGTCAAATAAAACATATAAAATTTCCAAAATTATATTTAAAATGGTTTCTCTATTAAAAGGCGGTTAATCGACCTTGTAAAGAATATTAGAAGATTTATGCTTAAAATGGGATTCATTTGCATTTTTATTCCTCTAAAATTTATTATAAAAAGTAAAAATATTTGACAAACATATATAATCATTTTCTAGTTAGTTCTGTTCATTCCCGTCATTACAACAGCTAGGTGTTAACTACCATTTAAAATAAAATTATTTTATTATTAGAGTGCAACGTAAGATTTCAAAGGAACTCGTTGTTGCATATTGGGTAAGCCATCAAGCATAGAGTTCCCTTTAAAGTAATATTATTATTTTATTCACAAATATGTATAAATATAAAAATATCTTATTATTTATTTACCTGGGGTGTTACATTTGGGAAGGTGTAAAGTAATTTTTTATAATTTACCAAAAGGAAGTTCTAGAAATGATAACTTTTGTAAAATGATTTTTAGTAAAGGGGATGAGTTCATCAAGGGTGGATTTCTATAAATAAATATTTTGTTTTATCGAAAGTTGTTCTTTTGGGGGGAAGTGGATCATCATTTCCAAAAAAGGAGTTTTGGAAACTTGTTTTAAAGAAGAATAATGATTTTTTTATTAAATGGTTGAGAATAAATGGTGGTTTGTTATGTATTGGAAAATGTTTTTAAATGTAATGTTATGAAATTAATGTGTATGCTTTGAAAAGTGTGGGATTCATGTTTTGTTCTTGAAAAGTGGAAAGGTTTGGTTTTAGTCTTTGGTGTTCTCATGGGTGACCACTTTCTTGAGAATATGTGGAAAGGTGTATGGTAAATGGCATGAATGGATGTGTGTTGGGATATACAGGAGGTGGGTGCTTGGTGTGGCATGGGTACATTCATGTGTGAGGTCCATAGGACACCATTGGTGATTGGGAAACCCACTTACTTTGTTTATTTTCAAAAATTATTTTATATGAAAAAATAGAGTGTTTTGATAACCGGTGATTGTGTGGTACATCTCTATGTATTTTTGTAAATATTGATTGAGAGGTGTTTTGAGATGAGAATTCTTTTTGGTTGACTTGTGTATTGAGATTGAGTTCTTATTGGTAGGTTGCTGTGAACATGGGTGGTTAGTGGGTTCTTTTAAAAAAAATGATTCGGGATGCCCTTGTGGTGGTTCCCTTTTTGTACGCTTAGTGTTTGATTATGGCATGTCTTGGCCAATGGAACAGTTTTATAGGGTTTTTGGTCTTCTCCATTTGTTAGTGCATGATCCCATAAATAATTAATGCACGTTTTAATTACATCCATGGTTGATTCACCATTGGAAGACCCTCCACTGAATCAGTATAAGGACTTTCCTCTTATTCTTTGGGAATGGACTCAACCTATCCTCCTTTTCGTTTAAGCAGATCCTATTATAGTGGAAGAGTTGCCGTTGAAGGTTGAAAGAGACATTAGTTTCTTAAGTAGTTTGAGTTGTCAAAGGTGAAGCTGGACACTCGTTATTTTGAATGGCATGCCTTGTAGTGGGGAAGGGAATCCTAGTGAGGATAGGTGAAAGTGGTTTGGGTTTTTTGGTACTGGCCCTATCTAAAGGGACATTCAGGACTTTCGTTAGATTCATCTAAGATAACGTTTGTGTTAATCCATCAATTTGGAAAATCTAGCAATAAGAGGGAGTTATGGTCATTTTCAAGAATCATGTGTTATTTGGGACTCAGTTTAAGGTCCATTCCCTTATAAGGAATCTAGGTTGCAACAGTCATGTTTGGTGGAATTTCACCATTTTGTGTTCTTTCCCAAATGAGAAGGTAGATGTTGTGGAACATTAGAGAGCCTCTTACTTACTAGAAGCATGTGTTATATTTGGTAAATTCGATGTTTTTTTTGTTTTAGGTAAAAGAACCTTTTGGGTACCCTTATTTCTGAATTTTTTCATTCGAAGTCGAATGGGGTAATATGTATGCATCTTATAAGTCCCTATATTCGTATAAGTATCCCATGAGATTAAGAGGGTTACAGGATGTATTTTTTCTATTGATGATGTTAGATCACAATGTGATGGTTTGTGGCACTAGTTGAAAGATGTTTTGATCGTGGGTTTTCAGTGCTTGACTATGACGCAAGAGTTTCTTCAACCATTAGAGCTCAAGCTATAGGTCTTGGAGTGAAGCTGGTGTGTAGTATGGAACCCCCAGAGTTGTAAGAGACCTTGGTCTAGTGTCCATATTCATTTAGAGAAATGAATACAATTTAATTTTTCTTTGAATCCATTGCGTTATACGCAACCCCATTGGAGGGTGTGGTCGTGAGGACCCTGTTTATTTGTTAAGAACCACGAGATGTCTTCTGTGTGGTTTGGAGTTTTTACGGTTAGACCGTTGCAGTGGGGTGATCAGTTGTGTAGGAATCCCTTAGGTTAGCTTATGCTGGGATTTCTGTGTCTGTCTGTGTGAGTCAGATAATATAGTTTATCATTATGGTGAGGAGACCCACTGTGGGTCTCGTTGAAATTCTACAAACATAAAAAAATGGCAACGCTTTCATTATGGTGGGGAGTCCATTCAAGACTCCCCAATTGATATCCCAATCCCGCATTAGGTGTTAGTTTCATCTTCTGGTGGGGTGTCTTCTCAGGCCTCCCCATGTTAGAAACTCAATTTCCTCCCTTGTTTTGGTTTAGCGATTTTTAGTCTTGTATGAAGATATACAACCCCAAACCCCATTCTTGAGAAAACATTCAGGTTGACATGCGCCTAATGGTATTCTGAAGTAAGGTGGTGGTAACCTCGTTCAGTTCATTGTTTGTTTATGGTTTAATGAATGAGCCTATTTAGGAATGTTTAAGGTGTCTTGTCTCAGGATATTGAATGTTGAGTTGTGATAGGTTATTTCCTTTTATTATCAATTGGATGTGTCTTAGCTATTGGGGGATGGCGTCACTTGGAGGGGAGTCCATTTTGGGACTCCTGAGTTTATTTTTCAAATATTTTATCTTTATTGTAAGTGATCTTGATTATATTTTGTGTCGTTTATCAAGAACCTCTTTGAGCTAAGAGGGTGTACCAATTCTACATTCTAATTACTCTTGGGATAGATTTTCAAGGACATAAAACGTTTATGGTGGGAAGAATTGTCACACATGGGTTTTTATTTTAGCCTTGGACCCGACCCATGTTGGGTCTCAGTTGTTTTGCTCAGGAACCAGGTGTGATAGGTTCAAGGTCTCTTGATAACATTTTTGAAGTTTGGGTCTGGGCCCCAGATTAAAAATTTATTGTCTGGAAAGAATTGTGGGTTTTAGACTAGTGCACAGACACCACATTGTTAATCAAAGCCGTGTGGTCAGCCGGGTTCATGTGCAGTCATTTCTAGAATGGGGAGAATCCATCACATGGTCCGCGCACGGTCTCTTGATCTATGTGAGGTGACCACGCTGTCTCCCTGCATTAAAAATTATATTTACGTTAGAATAAGAGTAAAATAAAATAAGAAATGAATTAAATTGAAGGAATAATTAAGTAACATAAAATAAGAGAATAAAGTAAAATTTTAAGAATTGTTTTAAATAATAACTATAATAATAATATTATAAGAGATTAGTAATATCATTATTATTAATAGTGTTAACAATATTAATATTATCATTAAAATTATTAATCCTATTATTGTAATTTATAATTTTTTTAAAGAATAATAATAATAATACTGCTAAAGAATATTATTATTATTATTATTATTATTATTATTAGAATTAATAATATTAACATTATTATTAGTATTATTAATCTTTTATTATTATTGAAAATATAAATATTATTGGGTCATTATTAAATATTATTAAGATATTATTATTATTATTATTACTATTATTATTATTTTTAAATGAGTTAATTATTTTCTTGGGTTTTATTTTTCCCTCTATCCTCCCTCTTTCCCCTCCTCTATGCACCACCCCTCTCTCCCCTCCCCTCTATGCAAGTCGTCCCCCCCACTATACGCCTTCTTCCTATGCACTGCCAACTCCATCCACCTTTCTCTGACGAAGCACCCTCCATAGACACCCCTCTTCCACTTGAGCGCACCCCCACTTTAGACGTGCTACCTCACATTCCCCTCACAGAACCTAGTCTTCTAGAGCATGTGCACAACACTCCAACATCCTTTCTTCGCACAACCAGCCTCAGAGGTTGCTCGCTGCTTCCCCTCTACCTCTACTGTTGGTTTGATCTCCCTTTGGGTAAGGTTTTGGCTCTTATTTCCTTAGGGTTTCGGTTTTCAGTGGTTAGGGTTTTGTTTTTGTGGATACAATTTTGATCCATTGGATTTGATCTTGTTGTTTACGGTTCATAACGAGTTGTTTACAGTGCGGTTAGGGTTTGATTATGGTGAAAATGGGTTCCACACCACTTTTACAGATGCTTCTTGATCAAGGTAGGTGGTTCCATGATTAAACATTATTTAATAAATTTATTATTCTAGCTTGATTTTTATATGTGTGTTATGGTTTATGTGTCAGGCATTCAATTTGTTTTCGGAAGGTTTTGATGCACATTTGGTTTGGAAACGTTTTATTATTCCTTGTTAAAGTAAGCATGGTGTGTGTGAAAAGTTTTTTATGCCAATTGATATTTTTTATAAAATTTTTAATAGATTTTTCAATTATTTTAATTGTGTTAATTTCATTTTGGCATTGTTATGATGTGAGATTAATTTTAAAGAGGCATTTTTATACAAAATTTGGTGTACTTTTGGTGAAAACCCTTATCGGGTTGTTTGTGAATATTTTATAATGTGTTCAAATAGTTTATTAAATTATTCATGTGGTACAAAAGAGGTATTTGTTATTAATATACATGAGTTTAATTTTAATGTGAAATTATTACAGAAAATGGGGCATTTTCATGCGAAAAACAACTTTGCATCATTGGTAGTGTTATATATATGGTGAGATTGGGTTATTAAAATATTTTGGGGATACAAATATTGTTTTGATGAAGCAGTGATGTGGAATTAATTTCTAAATAGGTTTTCTTGTCCACTTTTGGTGTATTGGCCTTATGGTGTTTATTTTAAATTGTATTGTAAATTGTTATAATGGTTTATCAAATTATTTAAAAGGTGTGAATAACATTTGGGAAATATTTTGGTGAGCATACATTTTAAAAAATGGATCTTTGGTGTGAAATGATGGATTATGATATGCGATTCTTGGTTTGGTTGTTCTGATGTGTAATTAGTGTGTTATGTGGTATGTGAAACTTTATTGAGCACAAAATGAGAAGCTGAGGTATCTAGGTGGGTGTAATAGGACAATTATACCAGTGATTCAAAAGCGGCCTTGTACCAGTTTTACTTTACAAGATTGAAGATGAAAAAACAAACTAAATTATGATGATTTATTAGAGACCACTAGGTTATGGGCGTGTTCCTAATAGTGTCTTGAACAAGAGAATATTATTCATCGTGGTTCCTATTCTACATTTCACCAAGATACGATGTATCTAGTGCCCCTTCTTTAGCAAGTTCCAATGGGTATTTCACGTGACTAGTACCCAATGATTATTTTTCACTTACCATTGGCATACTGTAGGTTGGGTTGATATATTTTGAAATTAAGTGTGTTTTCTTCAAAGAGGTATTCTTTGAAATTTTTTAATTTAAAATTGTATTATTTGAAGCTATTTTATATTTTATATTACACTAATTCAAAGTTATTCCAATTTAAAATTATTTTCTTTAAAATTTCCATAGAATTTATTCAATTATAAATATTTCATGTTTATTATCATTTAATGTTTAATTCACAAAATATTTTATCTGGGTGGCATCCTAATAGGATTTGGGTCACACCCTACATACACCTTTGGGTGTATACAGACTTTATTGCTTATTTGTTTCAGGTTAAGGCATGGCGTGTGGTGTTCGAAGGTTGGGTTTCTAGTATCATAGGTTGTGGATCCTGGTGGTGGTGGATTGAGGATGTTTCCCCTCTTGTTTAATGGAGGTTTGGAGCATTTTTTAGTTTTCTTTGTATCATAGTCCTTTTGGGTTTTTTAGCTATAAACTGAAAATATAAAAATTATTAAAGGTGTGTTTAATTGATTTTTTGGTTTTTATTGGTCCTTTTGACATGATTATTATGGGTAAATCGTTACCACTTGTTCTATTTGATACCCAGGATCTTGTGACAACATGTGGGGATCAGGAACACCCTTCGGGCCCTACGACAGACTGGGTCAGGCGCCGGTTCAGATATCAACCTAACTTTGTATGTGATAGATCATCTATATAAAATGATATATTTTCTAGTAAAATATTTTCAAATAAAATATTTAAGATCCAACTTATAAATATAAAATTCACCCAAGAGAACTGGAGTCATTACAAACCCCCAACATAATTCTTCTCATTTCTGAGGACCTATTTTGTATATTCCCAATAACAAAAATCCATCACTGAGATCTCAATTTTAATAAAATTTAAAAACCTTGACATGAAAACCCTCACACAAAATTGAATGAAAATTATATGAAGATCCTCCATGTATACGTCTCCATACCAAAATTAATACTCGACCATATTCACATCCCATACGAAGACAAATGAGTAATGGTTCCTCATGCAACCACTTCTTTTATAAAGACAACATAATCAAAATTCAATGTTAAAGTAAAATTACATAATAAACATAACAAACCAAGTTCGCACCAACTCATCACTTAGGTTTTAATAAAAATAAAACGTTATCAAATTTCAATATGATTGTTGGATTCATAAATAAAAACACCAAATCTTGTTTACTCCTACACTCATCACTGAGGTTTTAATAAAAATACAACATTATTAAACTTCAATATGAATTTAGGGTTCATAAATAAACACACAAAATCTAGTTTACTCTTACTAATTAATATGGATTTAATGAATACTAATCAAAATTAACCACCAGCCCAAAATCATCAAGTCTTTTTTAGATCCCATGTCTCATAGAAAATACTATTCCACAAAATGGATTAATTAAACTCAATGAAAAACCACTAAAATTAATCATTGATCCATTGTTAAACGATTCATCAAAAAAAATCTAAGTAAAATAAATTTATTCCCTTAATAAAGTTTAAAATTTACATAAGTAATCACTCATAAAATCATAAAATAAAAAATAATAATAATTACCATGAAACATTTTATTCAATACAAAAAAATTTTTTTAGCATGATTTCGGAAGTAAATTCAAATTTATCAAATGATTTATGTGTAGTTAAAGCTATTTAGAAAATTCAATTAACACCCAACATGATTATTAAACTAACATTATATTTAATCTAATTTTGTCTTTATAATATTTCATTTCAAAATTCTCTTTAATAAGATATTCATATATTTGGAACCAAATGTTCTTTAACAAAATATCCCCAAATAAAAACCCATGCTATATTTTTATGTTAAAATCAATAAATCTCACATGTTAAATAAACAATAATTTTCTTTAACTTAATAAACCTAAAATTCAATTCATTAAATAATTTTACTGATGAATAACTCAACCCTTCTAATTTTCCTTCTCAAATTATAATTAAATAATTGGTCATATAAGTTAAACCATTATCAAAAGTTATAAAATATCATTATTTATCTACCCCGTGCTTAATTAAATAGGACTTTTAATGTAATATCACCTGACCCATTAAGCCTATATCTATACTATTTTTCATCTTTCCCGAAACCATTTTGCAAATTTTATATCTTTTAATCATGTTGAAAATAAACTAGAAAAATCATATAATAATTTTTTATGCATTTGTAAAATTTTTAAACTAACTAATATAAAATTTCAACCTGAATAAATTTCACCAGTTTCACATAAAATCCCATTTAAACATAGCTTATGTATTTTATTATCACTTACATATTAAAACCACTCATTAACATGTAATTAAATACACAAAAAAGTGAATGAAAATAAATTTCATTAAACCTAAAATAAACACATCAAATACACATTAACTACAATATTTCATTATTGCAAATCAAATGTATATTTTTCCATGTTTTCCTTTTTAATTAAACAAATTATGATAAATTTGAATAATGTAAATTCAATTAATCAAGTTTACATTCAATAAAAATATCCCATTTTAATTTCTCATATATTACATGTATTAAACTATTTATAATTTCTTATTTGAGACTTAACAAGTCCAAAACTTCGATACATAACTTACCTTATATATATATATATATAAATTAAATATGTAATCCAACTACCATAAATTACACTTTAAGTTTCTTCATTAAATAATTATTCAAAAAAATTAATAATATTCCCAAATCAATAAATAATAATAAATTTTAATAATGAACTCATATCATAAAATAAAAATACAATTAATTACCATAAATCAATTACACTTCACTATTAAGTGAATATATTTTATTTTAGCTAACCAATCCATTATTAATAACATATTTAATAAAAAAATAACTAGTTAATTAATTATTAAATTATTTAACTAAAATAAATCCCAAAAGTCAATCCAAAAATTAATTATATTGAAATTTACACTCACCTTTATTTAATATCATTATGTGCCAAAATAGTCAATGAATATACTTCTATTTTCCTTTAATCTAGGAAAATTTAACAACTCCATAAAAAATAAATCGTTTATAAATATTAGAAAATGGACATTTAAAATTATCAAACTCAATTTTATACATCCCTAGTTTGTTGAACTTCCACTATGGTTGTAGTGGGTAGGCTAACACACATAAAATTTATTCCAAGACTCTACCTCTAATATCCTTCAACAATTTCCCAAATATCAAGACCAAAAAAGATAAACCACTTTGATACTATTTTATAACATCCCAACCTAACATGACTATTCACTTAAGACAATATTCCACATGTACTCTAGTATTCTCCCCGGCGAACATAGGATTTTTACTAGTGTTAAGGGTCTATGAGTAATGCTTTGGGGAGAAGTTTACCTTTTAATGGTCATCACTATAGAACACACATAATCAGAGTATAAAAATGATTAAAGATGATACTAATAAACATTTATTAAGTATGAATGAATACCAATAATTACACACAAGTTATATTATTGGAAAATATATATAATAACTTTTGAAACATGTATAATTTTTTTATAAAATATAAATAATCCTAAATATAATAGAAATAAACTCTCTATCCATACCTCCAAAATCCTTTGATATCATCAAAATTTTTCCTCTTTAAGATACTCAGGGTACCAATCCATAACTGAATGGAAATGTGAATAAATTTACATTCATGATTTTAAAAAATATATAGTGTTAAAAATACATCTGATTAATATAAAAAAATACAAAAAATATCTCTGGGTTCATAATGTACTCATATATATAGTGAAATTAATACAAGAATATATAATAAGAAATTAAATTTAAACAATTAGCATCAAATTATTTCCAATATACATTTTCATAAAATATTCAAGATTCTACTAATAATGGAAACATAATGACTCCAAAATTTCTATTTGAAAAATTGTAATATTTCATGGAATAATTGTAGAGTAAGGCACATATTTGGTTCTGGATTTCATAGCCCATGGAGCCTCAAAATTTATATATTAAAAATATTAAATATGTTATATCACATGTGTATAGTTTTTTTCGAAATATTAAAATAAATCCTAAAAGGAGTCTTGGATGAAAAATATTATATTTCAATTAAATCCAGAATTATAATGACACACTAGGTGTTACATAGTCATTATCATTGTTATAGATTTTGTTAAATAATAGCTGTGATAAAATAATGGATAAATAGATAAATAAAATTATTTATTTGTTTATTTAAATACTGTAACCTAACTCCCTCTCTATTTAAAATTAGTAATGTGAAAATCCTTTGGTTAGATACAAAAACCAAGGAATTTATAGAGAGAGAATGGAGCTGAGCTTTGGTTTATGTCAATAGGATTGTGTATCTATGATTGGTACCAAGGATTTTTTCTTCGCCAGTGGAGTTTTGGATCTAACCAATCACAATGAAATAGAACTAGTCTTCATCATCGATTGTTCAAAGATTGAGTTAGGTTGTATGTTTTGGGTATTTATCTCCAATTGTCTTTTCCATAATAGAACACAAATTAATCCATTAATAAATTAATTTGTGGGATGATGTGTGGAGATTCAAATGGTGTTTATCATTCTCTAATTATGGATTTATCTTAATTGTCTATCCTTTATGATTATTATCCATGATTGATGTTCTCACTAATGAGAAATTGATTCCAAACAAAATAATGGGCAAGGTTCATTCCTCATGTTTGTGTTTTGTGGTTTTCACCACCTTTTCTTCTTATGTTCATTATCAGTATTTATTTGATCAATAGTTCGATGAATACCCAGAAACCAATCATTGTGTATTCAATATTTTTCACAACGGATCATTTACATAGGTTCAAATTCAGTATTGAGAGCATGATGGAGGTGTAATGGGATATCAGAGTTTGATTAGAGGTATATCGGGTGCTATGATTCATGGGTTTTAGAGTTCAGCAGGCAGCATGCCCTGATCGAGCCACGAGTTTATCAGGTTGCCAAAATCCAGCCACCGGAGATGATGAGATTTTATTCAACTTAGATCCAAATTTCATGGGTGAGATTTGTGGCTAGATCTAAGGAGTGGGGGGAATTAGTGGAACCACATGAAGACCAATTGGTTATAGAAAAAATATAATATACACAACGTGTTGTTGAGGAACACATTTTGTGTAGTCCCCTCTATGTGGTGGCTATGGTTTTCACATTGAGTTAAATTTTACATGCCGTGTTATGGGCCTAGATGTCATGTGACCCTTAGATGCATAGCTTGGGTTGTATAAGGAGTTCCCAACAAAGATTCTACGTGAACCCATATTCCATGTGATTGGATCACACAATGCGTAACCCCTTGTTATATGGATAGAAATATATAGGGAGGACATACCTAGGAGACAATGTGGCCCCAAATTCCATCTGTGTGATAGAAAATGTTGTGTTCTCTGAAATATAAATTGATTTTGGTAAGAGGAACATTCCAAGTTCATCATGACCCCAAAACGTAATCTGAAGTGGAGTACACATAATGTACCACATAAAGCACTCATACATTGCCAGTGTACACGTGCATGACCATAATATATGGGAATGAGACAGAGTATACGGTCTGGATAAGATAAGACACACTGAGTTCTAGGTGACCTCTACACATTGTGTACACCTAGTGAAAATATCTTGTATTTGGAGAAAGACATGTTGTGCGAGATAATGAGACACTATCAGTTCCACGATTAAAGAGACAAGATTTTTACCTATTAGTTCATACCATGTACTTCTTAAAAGGGAAGTTGGATCCCTTGATCTTCTAAAACCAACTATGCTATGAGCTTGGGTCTGTTACCTCCTTTTGTTTTTCGGGATTGAATTTTCTCATTCCACCTCTATAAGGATTTAGTGTGGAATCTTTTTCAAAGAATTAGACAAAATCTCCATGGAAGACTAGAGAAGGAATCCCTCCATGGGTCTTGGGTGTTGTATCCTATTTCCAATCTACCTATTTCATTGGAAAGGTTTAGAATAATATGACCAACACACGTCAGTGTAGATCCCTTAGCTATTATAACCCATTAGTTGGGGATGTGATCCCTTATCTATATATTAAAATCTAATGTATTCTAGAGAGGTGTACACTGATCGAGTGTGAATTACTGATGTGACCCCATGGTTTTATTTTTTCTTATTAATGGTAATAACTAATGAGTGTGTCCTCTCAGATGAGTTCCATGGATGATCGTAAGATCCATGGAGTGAGTTCTTCTAAACGAGTGTTACCTTTGATCATAAGGTAGAATCTTAAGTTGTTCATGAAGACGTGACCTCACTTTGAGACTTGGTGTAAACCTTTGAGTGTATATGAGATATTATTATTATTATTTCTCGTATTCTAATTATCATATCAATATGATTATGGGATAAATACTCTCTTGTTGTTTTGTGTTTGGTGATTGTGAGGTGTTATAAAGGGTATGTTTATTATCAAACATTTTTGGGATCTACCCGTATATGTCATGTCTTATGAATATTATTAGAATTTCATTTAATTTCAAGGTGTAACAGGAGTATGTGGAGTTTGGTTATATTAGATATAATTTTGATGGATCTAAGAGTTTATTTTCTGTAGCTTCCTCTTTGTTGTCAGCAAGTTAGATTCTTTTTCATTTTTAGTGGGATTTTATTTAGAACATATCATTTTTATTTTACTACTTATTATAACATGATATGTAATAGATTTTACTAATTTATTTAAAATATTATTTTTATCTTTCAACATTATATTAGGGCATATAGATTTTTACATTTGTATATGTACCTTAGTCTAAAGCCTCACATGTGTGCGATATGCCTACTCAGTGGTAGTCATCTAACCCAGGCCTATTAGAGGTGGTATTGGGGTTTCATTCTTGAATTATATCTAGGATAGTGGGTCCCTATGGGTTATTCCATGATTTAGTGGTATTAGATGAGCTCATATTAGTACTAGAGTTTTTAGATTTTATAGATGTGAGGCTTGGTTTGGGAACTAGGGAAATAATATTAAAGTATATAAAGTTCAAATCTCAGGCCTAAGGCAGCTGAAATATCTATTCACATGGAATTTGATAACCTATTTATTTACTTATCACATGTAGGAAACTATTTCATGGAAAATATTGATACATGAATGTGGCCAAGGCCACAGTTGATTGGAACTCAATTGTGGTACCACATCTGGTGGGTATGTGGTTCAAATTCAAACCTACACATATTCAACCCATGTTGTAGGTGTTTATTTTATAGGATAGAATTATTGTTTCTTGTGTGATGTTTGGAGACCCACGAGTAGTAGTCTTTGACGTAGGCATGGTAAAGGTGCACACAATCATGTAGAAGATGAGGTGGGATCTTGCTGTAATGTTGCTGACACCAGGGATAGAACAGGTGAAAAACCATTATGAAGGGTGGTGGTCTGAGAGTTTGATATATTGGTAAATGTTCATACCATCAGTGATTGATAGGGGGTTATTGATTACATGTGATTTAGTTGGGGATCCTTATAACAGAGGTGACCATAAGGTCAATAGTGGGTGATGGAATAAGTGGCACCAACATAGGGAATGTGTAACAGAGGCGTGGGGGGGGGGGGGATTAAGGATTCCATAGGATGTATGACCGTTTGTAGTTTTCATCTAGGTATTTGCGTTATTTAGGCAGTGTTCATGGTGTAACATGGTTTGACACTGGGCCTTTAAGACAACCTAAATTATGGGCCTTTGGGCCATTAATAAAGACTGATGGGTCCTGTGGGCTATGTTCTAAAAAAGGGTCTTTATGCCACTATATAATAGTGAATTTAGTTATATATATATAAAATAAAAAAAAGGGATTGATGGGTAGGTTATCTCTTTGGGGGAGGGGGATATGACCCACCCTTATACAAAATGTGTTAGTTGTGTGTGGGAGTTTCAATTTAATTATACCCAAAAATAGATACTAAATAAATATATTGTTGGATGCATCATATAAGAATGAATTATGGTTAACATTTCCATCTCATGTTAGCTCCCTAGATATGATATTTTGACCATTGTGTGTCTTTGATATTGTTGGATTATTCCATGATGATATCTAGTTAATATTCTATAGCGGGATATTGGTTATGATTCGATTGGTAATGAGGATTCAGTGTATATACCAAAGTAGGAAGTAGTTTCTTCAGGTGGATTATGCATGATGTATCCCCCCACTAAGCACCACACTGACCCACTTCTATTGGTTTATGTGGATGATCCATGTTTGGTTGAGAATTAGTAGGATTCAGTGATGTTGATAGATAACACACATGTTCAGAGTGATTTTTTTAATTTTTAGAATTGTATATTTCAATGTTTTTTTGTTGAACTAGACCCCCCATCTCAGGTATAAGGAGACTGGATAGATCTTGTGGTGCAATTGTTCTAATTGGTCAGGATCCCTCTTGATTGTATCCTTTGCAGTGATATTTCACTATGGTGACACAATGAATTAATATAGATCTATATTGATGATTTATTATGTTGATATTTTCATCAAGGGAAGAGTTACACATCCCCCACCAAGACACATTCTTGTGATGCGATCTAAAAACAAGCCAGAAGGCCAGTGATACTAAAATCAGATAGTTTTGAGGTGTAAAAGATGAGTTCCTTCTACTTATATGTCTGGGTCTAGTTTAATATAATAAGGTATGTGAGAAATCCCTAGATGTAGATAATTGGTGTGTAACGACCCAATATTTCATTAATGGAAATTTCTCTTGATCTAATTATATGTCTTATTATGGTTATATAAAATGTGAACTTCATTGGTTTTATGTATATGGATTTTAAAATATGATTAAGAATTTTGGTCATTGCTAATATAGTCGTTGAATAATGATCCCCTGATTAGTATAAATATAGGGATTTAACAAATCTGATTTACTCAGACAAAGGAAGCGATGACCTCATCCAGTAGAATTTCCTCATACGAAGCCCATTTGTCGAAGCTCAGAAAGGAGGTGGCATCATTGGGCTTCACCCATGACCAAGCCCAAGATGTTCTTGAACACATTAAGCTTGAGCGGAATCGACTACGGGAGAAGTGGAAGTTAATAGAGATTACCACCTGAATGATGTTATCCGAGCCACCTCAAGAGTCTGTCACCATTGCACATCTTACCCTTCAGTCCTATGTGGGTGTTATAAGTGGTTATGTAACAATACCCTAGCACTATGACTATGTAAATTATTTTTGTATAAAGAATGTGTATTCATTTTATTATTGTTACTTTGTAAATAGTTTTTAAAGCAAAAATAGTATTTTTAATTTATATTCAACTAAGAAATTGATTTTGATTAATTAATGAATTTTTGAGTTAAAAAATATTTTAATAAAATATTTTTATTATTAAACAAATTTTTATTAATGATCATATAATTTTATGAATGCAATTGTAATTTTTATTTAGGTTTGAAAGTTGTTTTTGTCAAAACCCATGAATTTTAGGTAAATGTCGGTTTTTATTTTAAAAGTAAAAATTCACATTTTTATAAAATTATTTAGATAAAATGAATATTATTTTATGAATCAGGACATCTAAATTATCCAATGGTGAATTTTATATAATTTTATCAGACAATCAAATTTTTGTGTAAAAAATTAAATACCATTTAAATATATAATGTGTTTTATGACATCATAATGGCCCAATAGTGATGTAATAAAATACTATAAAAATTGTGTTTGGAAAATATATGTTTTATAATTAAAATAATGTGATTTTGGGTTTGTTTTATTTATTTTAAAAAGATTTAGTGGACCCTTCAATGCTTATTAAACATTTTGTCTTTTTAAATTGTTTTCCTTGAGAGCGTTACTCCCCTCCACAAAAGCAACCCTATTATTTAAAAACGTTCAGCCATTAGCCTCATAAAATATTTTATTTCACTCCCCTTTGTAAAAAACCATTTGAAAAAACCATGGGATGGTTTGTGGTTTTGATTAGTTTAATGTGTGGTGTCCCAAACCTAAATAATAAATAATTTTATCTCTTTTCTTATATAAACCCACCCAAGCTCCCCCTTCCTCTTTACTAAAAGCCTTTTTAGTTCATAAAAACCATTGAATCCTATATATATAACCCTCCCAAAGTTCCCCAAGATCCCAAGAAGCCTCTCTGAAGCTTCTTTTATGTTTTTGGGATTGCAATTCCAATTAAGGGATTTCTTCCTTTCTCATTTTTGTATAATTTTATTTAAGTTATTATGCCCATTTTTTTCAATTACAAATATTGGGGTATAATTTTTTACCTTCCCCATACTTCCCTACTTATGTTCGGATGATGGGAGACACCTTTATCTGTCATTAATTCCTCTCATGTACACCTGTTACCATGCCAAGATTCCGTGAAGGATTTCTCTCTCCTTTTTTACATCATGTAATTATTTTTTATTATGCATCAAAATTGCATTATTCTTGTTGGTACATATATCTATATGACCCATTTACTGTCCGTTTCATGTACATATGATGAGACACCCTTTTCTCTCTCATCAACCATTTTCACGAATCCTTATGTCACTCCGTTATGCTACTGAAATTGCACCGTGTTTTTCCAAGCCGAGATCATTGTGTAGTGAATACCATACCCATGTCTCAATCAATGGTATTCACCTTTATTCACATATACATATTTAATGGTACTTTCAGGTATTTATTCCATATTACTTAATCATTTAATAACTTATGATATTTATTGATTCCATGTTATATGATCCATGTGGCACACTTATGCATGAAATGAAATGATTAAGAACGGTGCGCCCGGATAGTGCTCCAATGTATTGGGTAAAGTATAGTATCATGATACGTCATGTGCAATTAGTGCTGGCTCATACTAATTCAAGTGAAACTAGGGTTTAATCACGCTTCATTTTCAATGAGTATTCACACATTCTCCATGTGCAATGGGCCTTGGCTCATGATAATTCCATGTTAAGTGTTGTTGCCACATCTCCATGTTATTATTTTCATTATTTATCATGCCTTTATGTTCATGTTTCTCTTGTTCTCCATTAATATGCCTATTGTATAACATTTATCGGATTTCTCATGTTATTCCATGTTTATTCCCTTACCAAGATTTATATCTCACCCCTTTATTATGCATGCCCTCATGTTATCCCATGCAATGCAAAGTACGAGGGAATGTATTGGTCTTGTAATGGAAGTTTTCAATAAGACATTGCTTTCTATGTTAAATGTTGTTATGTAATGACCCTAAGCCCAAAATACACTAGACCTCTAGATCATACTTGTTGTATTAGGCGAAGTTTTCTATGTAATAAATCATGTCTAAGTGTGTAATAAAGAGCTGGGTTGTTATAAGGTGGATTAGAGGAAGGATAACCTTAGGTATTGGGAGTTTGTGGACTAGAGGTGACAAGTGTGGTTCAAGGTTTGACATGTGTCTATTATGATTCATCCATAGTTTTACCATGTATTTGTAGGACACATTTCATTAACACATCCATTATTCATTATTTATCAATTCTAATGATGCTTTGAACTAGATAGTTTTGTTAGGAGGATCTTACAAAGAGGATTCAATGATCAAACACTTCTTCTGAAAGTGTGATCTGACTTCAGGAGGAAAGAGAGCATCATATAGAATCCTTCATAGTATTGATGAGACCCTATGATGTTTCCATAATTATGGAATGGTTCCTACCAATAATGGTCAGTTTATTGTTAACATTGGGGGCTTCTGTGTATCCAATTTGGTTGGGAGAAATTTTCATTCTTGGTGAGAAGGAATCATAGATAGAGAAAGATGAGGTTGTGAGTAGGAGGATACAACCTATATCTTATGAGATTTTATTTTATATTGGTGTTGTAAGAGTATGAATATGTCTTTACTAAGGTTTATCTATGATTACCTCCCCATCAAATTTTTTTACTTCTGTATAGATGTGAACCCTAGGATGAATTGATATTTGCGTCAACATATTGGAATATCCTATGTGACTATCAGATATGAAGGTGGAATTAGAATAATCTAAAAAGAAGGGGGTTTTAAACCCAATATTCTCCCCTAGGTATCCCCAATGTTGATTTGATAAGGAGGCATATGTCATCTTGGGGTCATGCATGGATTATAGTCACATGAACTAGGAGTCTCTCAGGAAGAAGTATCCACCCTCGCTAATCAATGAAATATTCATATTGTGGTTGGGGATGAAGTAGTTATCAGAGTTTTACTTGAGGATGGGTTATCACTAGCTATAGGTGTGAGAATAGGATATACCAGAAGTATCTTTCAAGATCCACTGCAGTTGCATTGAGTTCTTGATGATGCCCTTCAGCATGTTTAATTCTTCAATAATGTTCGTGATAATTATGAAACATATTGTTATTTTTTTTTGTACTAGTTCATGTAAGTATTTATTCATGAAATACTTGTGCACTATATATTCGAGGTAGATAATATAAGACACTTTAGGATGGTTCTAGACATTCATTGAGAGTACCATCTTTGTGGGATGATTTTGAAGTGATAGTTCTAGATTTAGGAGGTCCACTTATTAGGATGCACCTTCTTAGAAAAGGTAGTGATAGTGGAACTAGTAATGGTTGAGGTATTGCTAGCTTGGGATCCTCCCAAGAGTGTGGGGTTGATGAAATATTCTAAAAGTAAGGTTTTTACTTCTCTATTATGGGGTGATATGACAGAGAAATTATCCTTTTTGGAGCTAATTCTTAAGGGAAATGATAGTGCGATGTAGCTATATTCAATGTTCATTTGACCTCTTATTATTCACTAAGCCATTTATTTAAAACAAATATATATCTATTGTGATATCATTCTTTACCAAATATCCAATGGCACCTTTCTTGACGGATTTTATAAAAGTTGGTAGCATGTCATCCTTGTTTGAGGATTTTCAAGGATGCCAGTAATTATATGAGAGGATGTGTTAAGGTGGTGTCATGATTTTCCTCTGTAGTACATATACACGAGTTGAGATATACTATAATAATTTGGCATTAGTTTGAGAGGTTGAGGATGTAGTAATTTTTTCTGAGTTTATCTCTTAACACCTAACCTATCATCAGGTGAAGGCCGAGGTTCCCAGATGAATTTGGAAATGGGTGGTACCTTTGTAGGTTTATAAATGGGTATTACATGATCAAATAGAGGTCATGATACTATCTATGTGATCATAGACAAATTCAACTTGTTATAATTTTTCATATCCATCCAAGAGTAGAGTTTGGTTGAGAGTTTGGGATGCAAGTTCATGCTAGAGATAGTATGGATTATGGGAGTTATCTAGATGATTGTTTTAGATTGTGATTAAAAATTGATCTCATAATTAAGGAGAGGATGAAGGTGAAATTTGGTGATCATCTGTGGTTTCTCACATGGTTTCTACTGCCAGATAGATTTCCAAGTAAATCATACCTTTCAAGTTCTATATAACATGCTTCATGTTTGCATGTTAGTTTTGGGTCATAACTTAGAGGATCGCGTATCATTGTTGTAGTACCATTTGAGTACATGCATGGGAGACCATGTGGGTCATCATTCCATGAGTTAGATCCTGTGGCAAATAGTTTTTACTGGACAAGATTTGGGGTGATATATTTCTGTAAAGGATCAGTCATCCATGGGAATATGAATTATTCCCAAAGTCATTATGAGTACTTTGAGGACTACTGATAGAAGTATTTGGAGTTAGACAAAGCGATCATGTGTTCTAAGTGATATCACCTCATTTAGGATTAAAAATATTTGGCTAGGGTGGTTAGCTATCTGCAAGTCTCATAGGTACTTTTTTAGTTATTATGTTGGGTTATTGAGGTTTAGTACCACTCTTCCCTACCACAACCGTTAGACCAAGAATGCAATGTAATCGATATATTTCAGCCTAGGAGGTGTGTGAATCACTCACTCCTTGACATGAACTAGGTTAATATAGAAATCAAGGGTGGAGATACAATTTCAAGGTGATCGGTGGATTTTCAAAACCACCAGAAAAATATCATTCATGGGAAAGTGTTTCCCTTGGATGTATGTTTGTGAGTTTCAAGAGAACCTCTAGGAGTACTTGTTAGAGTTGGAAATCTAGATATAATCTTAGTATTATCATATGTTTGAGTGAACTATTTATTTTTTAGGAAACAAATCTTTGAAGGAGGGGAGAATACAATGACTAAAAAATTTATATTCAACACATTGCAAGATTTCAAGGAATATTTTAGAGTAAGGCCCAAAGTTATCATGATATTCCAGGGCCCCATGAAGGATCAGAATTGATATATTAAAAATATTTAATGTATTATTTATTCTACACATAGTCTTTATAAAATAAAGGAATAACTACCAAATAAATTATTGGATGGGAAATCTATGACTTCCATTAAATCCAAAATGTATATTTTACACTAGGTTTGAAAAAATAATATTCAAGATGAGGTGCTTTATTAAAGAGTGGTCACTGACAAATAATTAATAAATAAATTAATATAATAATTTATTTGTCTTTTTAATTTTGTTATCCTAAAACCCTATCTCTTTAATCCTAGTTATAGGAAAACCCTATAATTAGCTACATAACCCTAGGGATTTTTAAAGAGAGTGTTGATGTGATCTTTGGATGATGACAACCGAATAGTTGATCTATAAGCATCACCAAAGAGTTTGTATTCACCTTTGGACTTTAGGGATCTCACCAAAAAAAATTAGGCTAAACCATTATTCATCATGAATCTATATAAAATTGAGGTATGATGTTCATTTTTTAGATTGATCCCAAATTTTTTTGTCCCTAATCAAAGGAAAAATAATGCCTTCAAAGATTAATTCTTTTATCGATGTTTAGATTTTCAATTGGACTTTATCCTCTTGGGATTAGAAATTTTTAATAATTATTGATCCTTGATGATTATTCTTAAAAATAAGCATTCTTACCATCGATGAATCGAGGAGAAGCCAAAAAATGGATGAGTTTAATTCATCATATTTTGGTTTTTTCTTTTATCACCTTATTCTTCCTGCACTAATCATCGATATTTCATTGACTACCTGTTTGATGAATAATTTGGAACCTATAATTGTGCATTTTATATTTGAGTAAAAAATCATTTTGGTAGTCTAATATTCACTGTAAAGACCAGAAATTTCCAACAAATTATTTTAAATTATTTGGGATTATTATGAGTCTGTGAATTTTCAAGGCATGCGATTCCAAGGCCTTGTGTGCCCAAAATGAATTTCTGATCTTTTTTAAGGTACGATCAGTAAATGTGCGAGCGGTATTTTTTATCTTTTGAAGTGGTGCTCAGATTAAAAATATGAGGGCAATGTTGAATCCACAACGCCAAGATTCATTTAAGGGAAGCTTCACTTCAACCGAACTTGGTTGGGAGAAAAAGATAAATTTTTTTATTTACAAGAAAATAATAAAATAACTTAATAAGTTATTTTATTTATTTTCCTCTAGCGGATGAGAGGCGGTGGTGGGGACTGGTGACTTGTCAAGCCAATTAATGGATAGAATCTCCTTTATTTGTACCTACACCATTGAGGAATGTAGAGGGGTTCATTCATTAAAGGAACCTCATTAATTCCTTATTTCATTACTCACATTTCCCCCCCTCTATCTAATTGAGGCATGGGGGGGCGTTTTGACACAACTTCACCAAGCAATAAACCTCTGGCGAAGTGACGTGACGTCTTCCACTAACGAAGGAAGGAAGCTTGGGAGGTTAGGATCTGGGATTGATGAACGCCGAAGACCTCACTCTGACAGGGACTCTCCTCCCTCTAAGGACCGTGATACCTCTAACGGTTAACAAAGTAGGGGTTTGCATTTAATTCAAGAAATTCCCATGTTTGTTATCCTATTTCTTGATCTGTGAGGGTGGTCATTGCAGGGGATTTTGAATAGGGTTTATCATTATTTTAATTTTATGTATAAGTTACTCCTTTGTAATAACGCAAACGTCGAGGGTGAGGGCCAAATAAAAAAGGCCCATGCCATCTGCTGCTTGATTTTCATTCCGTTCTTTAGCGGAGGGTTGTTCCAACTTGAAAAAACCTTGAAACCAAGAGGCATGCAATGACGATGACATCTTGAGAGGACCGTACGCATTTCTGGAAGTAAGAATGAACCACCGGAGCTCACCCAATGGCCCGCGGAAGAAGCGCTGATGCAACAATGGCACGGCGGTGCCTGCAGACGAGAGCGGCGGCCGACGACTAACGGCCGTGGTGGAAGAGAGGCGCTGCTCAGTATTGTAGTGGTCAGACGGGCGATCGGTATCAGCTGGCCGCAGATGTTGAGGGGGCGCGTCGTCGCCCGCCACACTGAGGGGAGCCACATCGATGCAAGGGACCTGGTCCCTGTGGATCCCATGGGTGACGAGGCAACACCACCTGGAGCCACCATTTAAGGTGTCAAAATGTTTTTTTGAGTCATTTAGGAGAAGCGGACTGTGTGACCCCATGTGGGTCGTGCCAGCCGGCAGGCTAGACTACTGCGGCCCAGCCCAGTAGGGTCGGGTCGGGCCGGTCCGTGACCCAGAGGGCCAAGCCTGCCACGCCCCAGCCTAACCAGGCCAGGCCAAGCTGCATCAGGCTTGGACGAGATGGACCCGGTGTGGGCTCGTTCATTCTGAACCAGGGTGGGATGACCCAGACCAGGCGGGGCCGACCGGGTCGGACCGGACCCAGACCCCTCTTCGGTCTAATTACACTTAAGTGATTGTATCTTGCGAAACATATGTCCATTTAATGAACCATATGTGGAAATGGGATCCTTGAAGAAAGAAGGTCCTTTTGATATAATCCAAGAGAGTTTCCGAGAAAGTTGTAGTACAACTGGGTTGGATCGACTCCAAATCAAACTGGGCCCTCAGCACTAAAATGCCAATAACTTACAGACTTGGTGTCTGGTTGACAGACCGTCTATTGCATTGAGATCCTTATGACATGACAGATCATTGGGAAACTTCTTCATGGGAATTCATATTGGTTGAAATACGACCGATGGCATGAGGCATGGTTATCAAAAAATCAAGCATACTATGAGTGGGAATCCAGTGGCTGACAGTGAGGTGGAGGTTGGAGACAAATCATACGGAGGTTAGTACCGAGCGATCCTGTGTGGCTCAGCACCTAGAGATCCTGTATGGATCAGCACCATGAGATCTTTTGTGGATTAGCAGTATGCGACCTGATGAGGAGCAGCCTCAGAGTGGCCCATCATGGATCAACGTCATACCGATCCTGTGTGGGTCAGATCCTATGTGGGTCATTACATACCGATCCTGTGGGGGTTAGATCCTGTGTGGGTCTTGCGGGGGTTAGTACCTATCGACTCTCATTGGGTCGGATCCTGTGTGGGTCTTGTGGGGGTTAGTACCTTTCAATCCTGTGTGGCTCAGCCTCTGTATGGATAGAAGTAGTGCCTCTTGACAGAATATGATGGCCCAACTTCTCAAATAATCATCTTTACTTTTTTCCTTTACTTATACCTGGTTTGAACTGCGTTTATTGCTTTGTGCTTTGTGATTGAGATCATGCTTTGTGTCTTTTACTTTGTGGAATTCTGTGAGACCTTTGGGGTCTCGGGGTCCCTACTGGGTATTTTTATACTCACCCCTGCATGGGATTTTACCCCACCTTGGTGTGTCTTTTATAGATGATGAGAAGCTTGGCTGAGACTTGAGGGAGCGTAGACCAGGCAGTACATGGAGGAGATTGACTGATCTGTAGAGCAATAGAGATGATCTGTACAAACCCTTAAGGTAAGATCCTCAGTGGATGATTCCGGGAGTTGTTTTATATTTTTCTGTTGTAGTTGTAGCTTTCAGTTGGGCTTTTAATCCAACCCTTTTACTTTCAGTACACACATTTACTACTTCATTTTTACTTCGTGGTTGCATCATATTATGTTCTTGGATTCTGTGTTTTTACAGGTTTAAAAGAAATGCATTCCTATTTTATGGATATACTGTTCTGGTGCTAGTCAACAACCCCTGGCCTATGGAATGTGGGCTTTTGTAGTCACAGCATGTGCCCTAAGGGATGGGTCATGACATTCATGATCTAGATATTGGTAGTGGTTTGATATTGTCTACTGAGATATCAAATATGGATTAGTGGAAGACCAGGTTTTCATCATTTGTGGGTTTTGGCATCCGGTGGGGCAACATGATGGGATTAAACCATGAGAAAATAGGGTGTCAAGAATCCATCAACCGGTAATGATTAGAGTTTTAAAAACATAGATTCATCCTTCATGAAAGAGATTTGATGCTGGAATGAAGGAGGAGGTGGAATATGATGAACCTTAGGGAGACCAGTAGGTTCTGGAAAAAACCGGACATATATAGCGTGTAGTTTATGAATACATGCCTTCTAGTCCCCTCTATGGGGTGAATAAGGTTTGTGGTTGAGTTAAATTTCACATACCATGTGGTGGAACCACATAGTACATGAACCTTAGATAGAAATCATGGTGTGTATAAGGATCACACATCCTCATGATAAAGTAAACCCACATGCTGTGTTTTGGGATCACATGCTATGTTGCCTCTTTTCAAATGGCCTGACGTGTAAAGAGAGAACATGCCTAGGAGACCATGTGGCCCAACACACTATGTGTGGCGGGGAAAATTACTTATACTTTGAAGTTTATACAATATTTGGAGGGAGGTACACACCGAGTTCCATCCTAACCCCGACGCACTGTATGATGTGGAGTACATACAGTGTAATTTGGAAAGTACTCAGGAAAGACTAGTGTACAAAGGCATGAACATAGTACATATACCTGAACTATAGTACATAGTCTAGAGTAGATGGAACAGAAATATTTGTAGTAGACTCTAAAAGTTTTGTAACCCAAATGAAAATTCCATGTATTTGAAGAATTTCATGTCACATGAGATTGAAAGACACGAGTAGTGCCAGACTCAAAGAGACATGTCGTGTACCCCTTGGGAAAAAATCATGTACTACTTAAAGGGTGAAGTTGGAGCCCTTGATATTCTTAGAGAAGCTATGGTATGATCTTGGATTTTTCCCTTAAAACATATCCATTTGGGTGTGTTCCCTCCTTATGTTGTTCTATATTGAGTTTTCTCATTTGTACTCAATGAGGGTTTAGTGTGGAATCTTATTTCATCCATTGGACAAGATCCTCACAACTGACTAGAGTATGAATCATTTTTTGAGACCCATGGGTTGTATTATCATTACCATAATCTTCTTCCCTAGGTTGGGTCAAGAATCACATGACCACCATACAAGGGTGTTGATCCACTATCTACTATATTATTCCAGTTAGGGTTTGGTATACCCCATTGGTCAAGGGTATGATCCCCTATCTGTGTATAAATATCTGATGCCTTCAAGAGAGGTATAGGCATATTGAGTTAGAATCTTAGATGATCCCTATCATTTTTCTTGGTGATTTTTTATATATGGATTTGATGATTGTGTCCTCCTAGATTAGAAATATTATTAACAAACCAGATACTTATAAAATTATTTCTTTTCATTCAGAAATTAAATTGTAAAATTTATTATAAATTAATAATGAAATAAGTGGTATCTATAGAAATTATAGAATTTATAAAAATATAATATTAACCTCACCTATGAATGTATAAATAAAATTTATGTATGTTATAAGTGAAAATATGATATATTTATATCATGTAATAAGTAAATAATGTTTTTAAAAATGATAAATTAAGTGTTGGTATTTTTGCGACACAAAAATTTATATTTAAACTTTTATAATTAATGTAATTATTTAAATGAAAATTTATTTTCATAAAATAGAATCATAAATTAATATTTTTTTCTTATGATAATAAGATAATTTTAGGAGACCTTAATTAATTTTTCAATGTTTTATAAAATCTGTTATAATTTTAAAATCAGAATTTTTTGAATAAATAATGATTTTAATTAAAAATTAAATTTCTAATATTTATAAAATTATTTTCAAAAAATGGAATCTATTTTTTAATTCTAGAAATCAAAAAATGGTTGAGGTTAATTTTTTGGGTTTTTTAAAAGTAGATGATTTTTTGGTGAATAGTAAAACATGGTAATTTACAGTATTTTAACAATACATGATTTATTGAGTAATAGGTGATGTATGACCCATAACCTCGAACTATCTTTCTATATTTTAATATATTTAGTGATAATTTTCAAACTATTCATAGTGTTGAACCAAAATAATAAACTAATTATTAAAATAATCAAAAAACACCTCTGCCCTCCACTATAAATACCACCCCTCACCACCTCTCCTCCTTGCACCTAAAAAGCCATGTAGATTGTTTCATTTATATATAAATCCTCTACCAAGTATCTTACACATGTATAATACCTTTTTTATCACCAAAAGGACAAAACCAAGTGCCTTAAGGAGGTTCTCAAGGAGAAGAATTCAAGAGGTAAAATCCTCTTTAATTTTCTTTCATTTTCACTTTATTTTATTTAATTTTCTCATTATATCTTCAACCACTTATCCAGGTAGCATGAAAAATACAATATCTTATATGTACTATAATTTTATAATGTTTATGTAAAAATTCATCATTAAACTCTTTATCCACTCCCTTTACTTCTAAAAATGAGAACATCATTTGTGATGTGTCGATTTACTACAATCATAAACGATACAATTTTATTTTCCATTACCGCCTTCACGAATGGTAATAAAAACCTTATTATGGTTAAATTAGATTTTAATATACATATTATAAGTTATATAATTTTCTGGAACCATTATATAAACATAATATTAAATATCATGACATAAGTTCATAATGGTTGTAAGAACCCCCAAAATAAACTCAATCATTTTCATCAATATTTTATCTAAATATTCATCCAAATATTAGAAAAAATAATATATATTATATTTTAAATTTTTTAAACATATTAACACCATTTATTTCCACTTTTTGAATTTTTATTTAATATGACTAGAAAATCCATAATGAACCAACCATGAAAACCATGGAAATAATGCACCCAAAACGATGGAAATAACAGAATATTATTAATAAATGGGTGGAAAGTTTATATAATATGTTCATATAAGGTAGTATAAACGTTATTATAGTTCTATAATAAATTAATAACACTATTTAAACCATTATACATGAGTTTTGAACTCTTTTTAAGTTATACAAATTCGTGGTAAGGGACTTTTCTTTAAAAATATTATTTTAAAATTTTAATTTTTATAAAATTTCAAAGGAATGTTTTTATAAAATAGGTATTTTTGTTTTATTATTTTGTTATAGTTATAGGGAATTTTTTATGATGAATTTTGGGACCTCTATCTCCCTTCAATTCACTGGGTATGTTTATGTTAGAGGTCGACTGTAATGGTTACTCCAAGTGTAACTTTGATGGTTACACCATAAGGTAGATGTGAGTGTTACATCATAAGGTAGCCATGATGGTTACATTTCAATGTATCCATGAGGGTTTCAAATATTATGGTAGGTTTAATGGTTACAATTTTAATTATGTAATGCTATAAGTTATTTATATTATTTTATTTATGTTTTCTAAATTTTAGGGAAATATATTTTTTTCACAAATAAACTATATGATACTTTATGGGTGAGAATTATGTATTTGTGAAAATGATTTCATATTTTTATAAGTATTCATAGACTAACAATTTCTTTCTTCTTTTTTGTTCTTTAGTGATATTTTTGTTTCTCATCCCAAGTTTTAAAATATTATTGACAAGGTTTAAAGATGGGTAAGAGAAAATAAAAACACCAATAGAATATTGTGAATATTTTTATGAAATCAAATCATGTTTTATTAAAAACTTTTCTATTATGTATGAAATGGATAATTTTTTTATATTACCAAATTTTTATGATTATTGGTTTATATGATTGATTTATGTACTAATTCTTTAAAAATCCAAATTGAAAAGATATTATAGAGTGTAAGAATACAAATTACAGTTGAATTAGCTAGACTATGTAATGTTTAATACTGAGTCCATATAATATTAGTGATAATAAGACTCATGTAGTGAGTTATCCCAGATGGGTTTTACCTTTTATCCTATAGTAGAGTCCTTGGTTATCAGTGAGGACTTGACCTCACTCTATGACTTGGTGTATACCGTTGAGCATACATGGGTTATTTTTATTATTATTACATATAATATTCTTATTTACATATCTTTGTGATGATGAGATGAATAACCACATGATGATTTGTGTTTAGTGATTTTTATTTTTCTACCAGGTATGCTTATACTCACTTCATTATGGGCTCTTCCCAACCATGTAATGTATTATACAAATGACATTCCTTTAAATGGTTTCCTAGGTAGACAAGGAGTAGGTGGAGAATACTTATGAAAGGTAGACTGTATATGGATCTATAAGTTTCTTTTGGGTAGCAATCCACTTTTTTTAGTAGGTTGGGTTCTTTTTTAGCTTCAGTGGGATTTTATTTTTACCTTATCAATTTTTATATACATTTTTTACTCTGATATGGTATATATGTTTTTCATGAATTTACAGTATTTTTTTAACTTTTTGAATTATACTGGGGTATGAAGATGTGTGAGTGTACATATTTCTTAGGTTAAGGTATCCTCTGTGTGTGACATTCCTACTAAGTGTTAGTTACTATAGATTTTCTAGTTGTAGGTTGGATTAGGGTTTATGTTCCATTTTACCACCAATTATAAGGTCCCTAGTGGTTCGAGTCATGATAGGAAGAAATATAGGATGTTTTGAGAACATGTCATGCATAATCACTAGGATCAAGTATTAATATGGCCAAACACATGAAAAAATCCTTCTATTTTAGAAATCACATTATTAAAAAACCAATGATTAATAGAACCATATTATAACATATGTCTTATTTTATAACATAACCAATATGTTGGTTATTTGATGGCCTAATTCAAGGATTTTCCCAATAAATAATTAAGAAAGTATATTCTTCCAAAAAAATGAACGTATTATAATGTAATAAAATCACCACTTTAATTCTCTTTAAAATATTTATTACAACATAAATTTTTTTATCATAACATTATTATAAAACAATTATTTCATAATCAATCAACATTCCTTTATCTATTTTATAATAAATCAATTAAATTTACTAATACATTCTCATTTTACCATTATTTCAGTGTATTTACATCTCTAATGTCTTTATTAGATACATATTTAATTTCCTTAAAATTAATTTCTTTTTTTAATATATATCAAAATCATGATATTATTCACAATACACATTCAATATAACCTAAAAATTTTTAAAACATTTATCCCTTCCAAACACCCTACTCATTTCCTAATAAACATTACTCTCTATTTTCAAATTCAATGTATAATAGTCATAAAAATAACCAATCAACAATAGAAATTGATTGCAATAATTTAGTATCCAACATCCCTATTAAGTTAACTAACCATTCCATTGATAAAAAATATTTTAACTAAATAATGATATAACACATTACCATTTCTTCACCCCACTTCAAGAATCTCAATTAAGATTATTTAAATTCAAAAAATAATTTATATCTTGTTATTACTAAAACATTTCCAATTATTAATTATAAAATTAAAATTTATAATTTTTAAATAAAAAATAAAAAATAATAATATGATCACTTAATTTGAAAAAAATAAGTTAAGCTAATACATCAAAAACTTCCCAGTCCAAAACTAATCCATAATTCTTATGTAATTCATTGTAAACCTTATATTTAAATTCATCAAAAAATTATAGTTTTCATCCATAAAATAAAAAAAAAATCTTATGATTCATCCCTATGAGTCCATACATAAAGATTTATTTAATACTGTATAACCATATGATTTACCCATAACCCATAAATTGTTTGACCAATCCCCTTTCCATTTAATTCAACATGTAAACATAAATGTTTAAAAAATTACATTTTATCATATAGGTGATTTTATGTTTTCTAAAGAATGTTATAAGATACTATTAACTAATTTAAATCACTTATATTTTTAGAAATAGACCATATAAAGACCTCTATAAATCTCACTTCGTACACCATAAAAAATTAACTTATCCCCTTTTAACCCCCAAAATGATTCAAACATTTAAACCATCCTATAAAAAAAATTATTAACCTATTAAATCATTACAAACAAGAATTATTCAACCTAAAATAATGAAAATTTACATTTAAAATGTCATTGAAATTTAACTAGGCTTCATAAAAGTTTTAAAAAACCATTACAAATAAAAAATGATTAATTTCCACCTAAGAAACGCATTTTATGATAAGATTTATACATGACTAGTATAAGTTTAATTCATAATCCAATAATTAAAAATATCTTTAACTAGGAATATTATTTCTACAATTTCTCCTATTTAACCACAAGAAATTATTTTTAAACAGTTAATAATCACGTTTTTAAGGAAGTATTTTGATGTCCTAAACCATTAATTATTATTCTATTTCAATTAAAAAAATTAATTAATTACATAACTCTTTTTAGTTGAAATATTACATAATGGAATCTTTTTTATGCATAAGTCCATTGTAGAATTTGACTTGTATTCACACTAATAAATCCTAAGAAATAATACCATGAATTTCCTCTTGAATTAATAACCAATTTCATGTAAAAAAACATGAGTAAATTCAATTATCACATCAAAAAAGTACTATTGAGTGGTGAATTATTACACTAGAGAGGGTCAATACTCTATACCTAAAGTAGTTTGAGTAATTCGAATAAGTATTAGAAAGAATATTTTTATACTAATAATTAGATATCAATAATTCTTCCAAATATTGAAAAAATGATAATAAGATCATATAAGAAGTTAATACTCAACGCATTTTATCAAAACCACATATAAAATGATATACTCAAAATTATAGTTTTAGTATAACAAAAGAATCATTGATCCATCAATAAATTAGGGTTATATCACCGTTGGACAATTATGGAAGATTGAGGGAGAATTTTGGGAACAAATCACAAGAAAATCCCCTACAAAATGGCAAAAATGAATTAAACTCTCAATTCTTATAAATAATTTTTTTTAAAAAATTCTTTATTAATAGAAAAACTAGATAACACACAGGTGCCTAGTGTCTACCTACAACTTGGTGTAACATTTTTTTACCTGAATGGCTCGAAGGACTTATTTTTTATTTTATTATAGATAATCCCCTTTTTAAGGGTTGAAGGGGAACCCGTAGATGGCCCGTAGGCCCAAGGAACAAGACCTAACATTACCCATAATACATGACCCGTAGGTCCAGAGGCATACCTTGTCCAATACATGAACCGTAGGCCCAACCCACTAGAACTGCCCCTCCCAAACTTCTACATCATTGATTGCCTTTATCTCCCCACCTTCATTGATGATCGACTAGCATTGCCCCATACAAAGCTGCACGGTGCCTGGTCTCGATGGAGGTTTCCATACCCTCTCATTCTTACAATTCGGTTAGCTCTGCTTCTGATGACTGTTACTGGTGCTCCGATCCTCATCTGGGGTCTGCTATGTGTGAACTGGTCTACTTCATGGTCTTCAATGGCCCGAAGTCCCTGTGTCCCGAAGGCCTTTGATGGACCGAAGGCCCTGAGACCCGTAGGCCCAAAAGCCCAAATCAGGTTAATAGTCCGGCTGCTACAGTACCGAACAGTGCTTGCTATAGTGCTTGCTACAGTGCCTGCTACAGTGCCTTCTACAGTGCTTCTACAGTACTACTACAGTACCTTTGAAATTCACCTCCACCTAGTTTTGAACCTAGGTCTCTTGGATGCCAAGCAGGAGCCCTTACAACTTGGGTACGGGCTCGTTGGCGACAACTTGGTGTAACATGAACAATTACTTAGTGGATGTAACTCCATAACCCCACCAATACCTTAGTTTATGGATACTCGGTAGCTACATACCAACCATCTAATTTTTTCTTTTATTCATCAAAGATTAAGTGATATTATTAAAAATAGGGGGCAGATAAGACCAAAGAAGTTATGGAGGTCTGAAATAATGACATTTGAGGGCATCTTCTAGAAAAATATGAACAAACTTCATCAGAAGGGATCCAATACGATTATAAATAACACATGGGTTACCTTGAGTTTTTTCGTAATCCAAATGATCCTCAAACATATTTCCCTAAAACAAAATATGGGCAAGAATAGTGTCACTCAATATTATCCTTCAACACTTAAGAATGAGATAAATGATAGGGCAACAAATGATGATCCCTTCCAGAATGTACTGTTGAATAATAGAAGAATCCATCTCCACCCAATCCAGATTATTAAAATGAATAGTGTATAACTCCAACCCTTTAAGCACGGTGATGGATTCTACCTTGAGAGAGTCTCCTTGACCAATAAATAAACTAAAATTAAAAACTACAGACCCATCATAGTTTCAGACAACCCCTACTCCCTGTATATAGCCTTAATTGCAAGAACCATCAAAATTCAACTTAAGCCCACTTTTATGGGGATTCCAACTTACCCATTTACCCTAAGAAACCAATCTAGAAACTGATGTACATCACTTTCTATCCATGAGCTTATATAAGTAAGGATAAAGCTCCCACTATTTTACGATTTGAATGAGATTATCTGTAAGAATTTTTTCTCAAGCCTTCATAGCCAACTATGAGATAGAAACACCATAATTCCTAGCCCTTTTGTGAGCCTTATAGATCTTTGAATAGCCTTATGTTAACATAAAATTTATCAATTTTAACTCATAATCATTATCTACCAAACTGAGAAACTGTGGGAGGAGGAAATCATCACCTCAAAGGCCATAAATGTTCAACCCTATGAGTCCACTAAATTCATTCTATATCGTGGTTTCCCAGTCCCCTTAGAAGAGTAAATTTTATAATGAATCTTATCTTGTATTATGATAACAGATGCATTTGGAAACAATGGTAACTCCCTTACACCACAACCCCTCATCTTTAGGGATCTATTTATTACTTAGGTACCATACCAGAAAATTTTTTATAATAGTAAGATCCTTTCTTATAAAATATTTCACCTAGGATCATGACACCTATTCATTTGAGAAAACCTCTTATAATCTTTCGATGAGAAGAAGCCAGCTGGTGTTCGAGTGTACATAGTCCAATTAAAATGAAATATCTTAGAATTTAAAATTGAAAATTCACCTAAGAAAATTGATATATTTATAAAAATTACAATACAATTCTTATCTCTAAGGATCATTAATTTAAATCACTGGTGAGTAAGTCAGTAACTGAGATCACCATTCTCTTCCTACCCCCAAACACTAACACAAACACCCATCTACAAACATGATTGAAAACTATACAAGGCTCCCTACCATAGATGTGTCCATTCAAAAGTGAATACTCAACCTTATTCATATCTCATATAAAGATAAATAAATAGTGGTTCCCCATGAATCCACTGGTTATCAAAAGAAAATAAAATAAAAATTCAATGCGAAATTCAAATCACCAAGGAACCTACCTAACCGGGTCATCACCTACTCATTGGTAATATTTTGACTGATACTATCCTAAAATCACCATTAATATAAACTTATAAAATCATAATTATAAACCATGTTGAGAACACCACACTATTCCAAAAAAGGATTAACTAAAATCTTTAAAAAACACATCTTAAAACTATTATTTAACATTGGTTAAATGATCCTTCAACAACCCTATAATTGAAAAAATACTTCTCTTAGTAAATTTTATAAACAAATCAAGTCACAATTCATGAAACACGAAACCTAAATATAAAATATTTTATAATTATCAAGAGAAATTATTTTCAACTAATAAAATCATTAGTTTTCCATGATTTCACAAGTAAATTTTCATTTATAATATGATTTACTATCAGATTACAGTCTTTACAAAATTTATTAAACACCAAACATGCTTATAAAACCAAAATTTTATTTTTTCTATTATGATAATAATAATATTTCATTTAAACATGCTCTTAATAAGATATTCACATCATTGTAAAAAAAATTCATTAACAAAACATCCAAAAACAAAAAAATGAGATAGAGTACAAAGATAAATTTAAAATTCTCACATACTAACAAAACATTAACTTGATTGAACCTAATGAACATTATAGATATCCTATTGGATCATGTAAAGAAATTGTGAAGGGTGTTGGGGGGGGGGGTGAATCATTATACCCAAATTTTATCAGGTTTTTCTTTTTTCCTTTAATTAGACCCTTTTTATTCGAACCTATACCCCTGTTAGAAGGAATGAATCAATTTGATGCAATCTCAATACTCAGCTTGTAATGTAATGAATAAATTTAAAATAATAACTATAATAAATATTTACAAGTTTAAACCTCGATGTGAGAGCCTTCACCTTTATATGATCGAATATTATTGAGTATAAAGTTTTTATTATCAGTATATTTTATAGTGAATACTAGTGTAGTTAAATTAACACACATGTTTTGGGTAAGTATCTCCCACTTACTTAATACTACATTATTTATAAGAGAAAAATCAGTTCATCAACTGAATTATTTATACTAGTACCACTCATTCATGAAAATCATTCCCTAAACTCTTATATTAGGTTTTATTTTTCTACTTAGGATATAACTACATCAAATATAATGAGATATTCTTCCTCAAGATATAAATATCTAGCTTTCTAGAATAACATAAGAAAGTATAAATACACACCATTATTATTGTATATTCACAAACTCACTTTTTATATTGATCACAATGATTCTATTCTCAACTATGGTCTCAATTAAAAAATCTTTAATGAAAAAAATAATTTTAGTCCCTTATATTCCCTATAATATTTTATAGATTATTTAACAGATAACTATGTTCTATTAGATGTATACGTTGAAATATTTCTCATTCTTCTTCTCTTTTTACTAACTCACTCTATTTTGGGACATACTAATGGACCTCATTTACAAAATCAATTCAACATACTCCTTATTTTTGTGTTTATATATATAATATATTCATGTGAATAACATCCTCCAAATAAGTAAACCCCAAGATTCATATATATTTAATTATCATTTAAAAATGAGTGTTGTAATTCTTGTAAAATTTTCTAAAGTTTCAGATTTAAATATTTTTCTGATATTAAAAATAAAATTTCTTATATTATAGAAAATCTAATTCATTAAATACTATTCTATGTAGGTATTTGACCATTCATAATTGTAACAGTTTAATAGTTTTCCTTTTGCGAAGTGGTATGAATCCATGCTGTGTAACCTCATAAAGTGTCACTTCCAACGATTTTCATTTCAATGAGGGCTATCAAATATTAATTGTATGATATTATATTATAATAATTCAATGATGTATTATTATTAACATATGTACAAGTCATATGCACAATTCATATGATGAAAATTTATATTATCGATATAAAATTATTACGTGAGAGTCATAAAAAGAAAAGTTATATACTCTAGTTATAAAAATCATAGTCATACATGATATATAAATTCATGTTTGTTCTACAATATCTTAATTATATTAATAGTAGTTTCATCCCAAGTGTTTTTCACAGTTCTATCCACCTTTAACCTGAACATTTTACCTAAAAACCCTTCATATCAACAAATAAGTGTAGTATTATCAGGGAATATGAACTCATAGAATGACATTGATATTATTTATAGCTTCAATGGAAGGAAAACAATTATCTAATACAACATACTAATTCCATGGTCTGGGAGTGAATATATTATCATTTCACATCCTCCTTGATTATGGTGTTATTTTCATTAGTTTATATGAAATTATCACACGGTGTAGGAATTTCAAGTGAACCCAAGGAATAAAATGACCAAATACATCATTTTTAGGCCATGTTCCCACATTTATATATTTTTAAATGGGTGAAAATATTCCATGCATTTACCATAACTTCCACACTTAAACAACATTCAATACATATTGAAACATTATTGTTCATTAAGGTACCTATACTTATTGATAATAAATACAACCATTATGCATGGTTCCATTGATAATGGAACACCAATGTCCGTTTTCTTTAGTACTGTCAAATATATTTAATTTCATTTGTTTGAATTAGATTTATTTTCATCTGATCCTTATTGATAACTAAAGCAATGTCTTTTATAGTAAAATGAACTCACTTTTCATCAAAAAAATTGTCTTTCTAGTTCCAATTTCAATTAATCTTGAATCATTTAAAAGATGTATTATAAGAACATTTCACTTAGCTATGAAACTATAGTTAAAAAACTATACGTAGATATATATTAGGTTTTTTGGGGGTAAAATTATATTAAAAACACACACACACACCACACACAGGCCAAAAAGGCAGGACATAACCCCCTAAGGGATAACCCACCCATCAATCCTTATATATTTTTTAATACATGGCCCAAAGGCCCAATGGACATGAAAAGATAACTAACTAGCATGGAGGACCTGTACATAGCACATACATCAATTTCCTGAATCACCAGCACCTCACCCAATAGTATTCACCACCAAATCTCATTGTTGTCATCACCCGACACTGGTCGTGTTATCCCCACCACTCCTATAGGATACCCAATCTTTACTATCGTCATTCGATGGAGGATGTACCACCACTTTGTCACTACATACCATTCACCAACCACTACTACCATCCCTATCAATCCCCACACATTCAGCTCAGTCACCACCATGGTCCACCAAAAACCACCACTGAGAGATCCCAACCACCTCCATCACACTATCAACATCATCTCCACCCCCGGTTCCCTCATTTTACATTGAGTTATCACCCATGACAATCATCATCCAGATATGCCGATGCCTTAGTGCCAAAACCCACCTCTCAACCCACACTCCATAGCATATAGTACCAAATAAAAATTTTCCAACTTTAAGTGGTTGAAAATAATATTTATAAAGATATTTTATCATGAAATTATTTCAAAATAATCATCAGAAACGTTTAAGATTAACAAATAGAAGAAACCAAACTTTCTCTTAGATTATTCATCAACAAACACTCCCCATATTAGTCAAAATTTATTTGATAAAAACAAGGATAATATTTTTTTGATTAGAATAACACATTCTCTAATTTAATAGGTCTATCTATAATTTCAATATTACTATAATAAAATCATATTTTGACCAATTATTCTCTTTGGACCCCCCTTAAGGAATGAAATTCTTTTCTCTTCATCATAATTGATTTATTTATAATATTTTAGGAATTCATGAACATGTAATAATTCTATGAGGAATGGGTAACTCATAATAATCAAATGACTATTCTGAAAATACGAGGATAATTTCAAAAGAATCCCATTGATAAGATGATTATATTATCATTCCAACCTTATTACCTATACTTCCTATCAATAAACAATTAAAAAAATTCAATAACAGGTAAATAGTTTATAAAATTATAAATTATACATGAATTATCTTAAAATTATCACATTCATGTCATTTATTAAAAATCAATTCCCCTTTAATGTTAGGGTTTGATTTTTTAAACCATGGGTGAGAGAATATAAACCCATACTTTTTCAATGACACTAACTCAAGAATATTATTCATGCATCTATCAATCCATTAATACATGCTCATAATATTTCCTCTCTATCAATTAAATTTTTTGAAAGAATTTAAATACCACACAATGATTAAGGGAATTAGTTAGCAGTCCTTGATCCGCAATGTGAACTGAAAAGTTGACATGTTTTTCCCAACCAACTTTATCCTTTTACTCTATCATTTGTTCTTAATATTTGGTCTTTAATTTTTTTATTTATAAAGCATTTAACTCTCCATTTTTATAACTAATTTGCATGGAATGGCCATTTTTCATTAACTATCTAGGCATATTAATTACCTATTGTATTATTAATCTGTTTAATACTTTCTTCCTTTTATAACTATATTATTAATCACTCCTCACCACAGTGTCAATACATGTTATACCTACCAAAAAACTCTTCTTTAACACTTGGGTAGTCATTTGGTGAAAATATCTCTTGAAATTATTAACATTCTTGAAGAATCTTCTCTTCTCCTTTAACACTCACTTTTTATTATTGTTATTCAATCCTTTTTCCTTCCCCAAATTTAGTGGATAGATTAATAATAGTTCATTATGTAAATTAACATATTTTTTGGAGTCTCTACATAGACTCTTGATTTATCTCTTTTAATTTTTACCTCCCAATGGGAAAAAATTAGAATTTTATAGCAAATGATAACACAAATAAATAAAGCTACTAAAGAAGAGTATAACAATATAAGAACCTAGGTTGAACCCCAAAGGAACATGGAATCCAAGAAAAAACTCCTGAAAATTTTTAGGTCATCATGGAGTTTTTATGATCATGACACTCAACATGACAAAATTAAAATAATTAAATTAAATACTGAAATATTAGTAATCTAAAAATAGACCCAAACAAAGAAGAGAGGGGAACCAGTTTCAAAAGGTGTTTTTTCTAAATGATTTTTTAAAAATTACTCAAATAAATAATTAAATTTAATTACTAAAAAACTATTGATGAATTTAAAATCAACATGTTCAATTACAATAAAAACTATCGTACCATTTTAATCATTCATGATCTAAGATTTTAAAATAGATCGAATGTATTAAGATCATATTTGTAGAAGGAGAAGAATAATACAAATTAATTTTCATGAATTAATTACATTTACCATACCAGTGTTCGTTAATCAATGAAAATATTATGTAATTGTTTCAATTATTAATACAATAAAAAAATATATTTCAGCATGATACTATATAAAGAACTGTTTTCGAGCGAAGAAGAATTAGGATGTGTTGAAACTAACTCTCTTCCACTGAAACTACCATCTCTTATGGATCTATCCCATCACCATCAAGTAATTGTGGATAATGAATATTCCATGTACCATGGGAGAGAGAATATAAAAGTGATAGAGTGGAAATAATAATTTCATTAAACTAATAATAATTCAAAGGGACAAGAAATATAACTATTACAAAATAAAATAAATAAAGTAAACTTATATATTAGATTATTCTTTGAGTTCAAGCCCTAGAAGACTCCCTGGTAGCTGAAAACCTATCTCTATGGGGAAACCATAACTCTATTTTATTATTGTCTTAAGTATTCCTTAAAAACCCACCTGAAATATTATTTCTAAGAATTCAATATAATTTCAAAAAATAGAGGGAAACCATAACTCCATGAATTCATTTTAAAATTTGGGTACAAGACCATTTCAGTGTGGATGGTGATTCATGATAAGAAACCCTCCTATGAATGTACAAACTTTTTATGTCCATGATTTATTCATGATGTTGTAGTGCTAGTTTGGGGAATGAACTACACCATGTAGCTTTGAAAAGTTCATATTATCATATTTTTACAACATAAATTTCTTTATGGAATGAAAATAATCCTCACCAACTCATAGTGTTTCTACTTGTTATATGCGTAACACAAATAAATTCATCCTTATTGTAAAAAAACACTATTTAATATATGTTGCACTATATTCACGTTTACGTAACAAAATCCTCCAATATGGCACAAATAAATTTCTATTTTTTTGTAAAATTGTTTCATGTTTACATAGCCTACCATGAACATTACATAGACTATTTAATGACCCTTGAATAGATAGTCCAAGATTTTAACATAGAGCCTTTATACCTAATTCACAGGGACTATCTTGCACAACCTTTATGTATTCTTATTTGGATTCTTATACATTATTTAATTATCCTTCATTCACCTTTCATATCTTTATTAAAGTGTGAAATGATATGTTCATGGAAAGATCAAATCTAGAGGCACTTTTCTCATCTATTCATTGGATTCACTACATAAAACTTATCTTTATCAATAATTCTTCATCTCTATCACTTTTTTTAGAATCTAGTTGTGGATCACCAAGATTCCTCCATGAATGCATATAATTCTAGCTTTATAGGTGCATCACATATGACCGACTAGGTTCTAGTGGTACTCCCATGGTGGTATTTTTCTTCAGTATATGTTATTGAGGACGAGTTAGAGCTTTATAGTTGAAAAATAACGATTTTATGGTGGTTATAAAAGATTATTAGTGGCCCAATATGATGATAATTGGAGGTGATATTTTTTTGAGTGAGAAGACAACCACATGGTGTAATGTTCCATAGACCATGACCACTAATCAGTGCCAGAATGAGGCTCAGTACTTGGTCTCAGGAACAGAACCCTATATTCCAGAGGCTTCCAACTTATAAAGTGGGTCTATGATGATATGATGGGTATACTATTCCACCAATATTAGTATACTATATTAGTTAAAATAATTATAATACAATATAATGACCCAAATAAAATAATAACAAGTCAACTATAAAAGTTCCATTAAGTAAATATAGAACATAAAATATTAAATGATGTTTATATGTCTAAAAAACAACATGAAAAGTCAAAACCCAAAAATATATTAAATAAAATAATATAAAAAAATACTAGACCCCAAATAAATGGTCCCAATTTCTCATGCCCTATCCCAGTAGTCCAAATAATACAGCAGTCATAGGGAATTTTCCTTTATCCAGTCCTATAGTCATGAATTTTTCTCAAGTACTGATGAAAGCTAAAGAAGTGTGTGGGTACAATACAACAAGTCACCATCAATTATGTATATATATATTTAGTTTGACCAATTGCGTTCCTAAGTGATGATTATATATATATTTAAAACTATTAAATAAATAAATAAAAAAGTATAATTTTGGTTCAATGGGTTCTATAATGACATATGAGACTAACCATTTCTTCCTCAGATAGTGTTTTATGGCTCTATATAATAAACACTACATAGGGGAAATATAAAAACTCAAATTATAAGTCACACCTAGGGAAATATACTTGTATTGGAACATAAACATCACCCGATGAAATATACCTATCCCATAACATGAATAACACCCAAGAAAATATACCTATCCCTGAAAACTAAGAGTGTACATGGTGGAACAAAATCTATAAAACCATAGAAGTACTACCCCCAAAACACTAGCATAGGAACCATTCATAGAAATGAACCACAATTGGTCAAAACCATTTCATAAAAAATAATTTAAAATTTATTAATTCCCACTTTATTTCAAGATAATCCATTCCAAATTTCACCTATAAAAAAGGATACACATTACCAATTCAACTTGCATAATTTACAAATCCATAAAAATATCATTAATAAATTCTTTAACAATAATCATCACTATTTATATTGGGATTCATTAATAGTTTAAAGATTTATATCTCAAATTTAAGCTAAAAAATTATGGTTTCATAACTCTTGGAAACATTATTAAGTTAAATTCCATGATTTAAAGTATGTAATTTATTCCTAGGTTGAACGCATAATAATCCAATGTGACCACACATAGTATGCTCAAAGAAAAAAAATATGCCTTTTGGAAAAAATATAGACAACCTACCTTAAACCCTTTCAACATGAAGGATCATCACATGACTTTAATGATATACATTATCATTTCCATTCCTTTAATAAATCCCAATGAAGATTGATCAAACCATGACTCAAACCATAAATCTGATAATAATAAACTTTTTCTTGGGTTCCTCTAATGATAAAAATAGAAAAATTAGAGGTAGCCACAAAAAAATAGGATTTTTACCTTCAATATAGAGTGTCTAATGCTCTCTAATTTGGTGATATCAGTCACCAAATGGTGAAAATCACTAAAATCAGCTAGAGGAGAGCTAAAATTTAATATCCTAATAGATATGAGAAAAATGTGGGATTTTCAGGTTGATTTTTTTTCTGAAATTATTAAATGCGGTCAAATGGTTAGGTCATACAATAAGAGAAACTATGTTCCTACCATGTGAATACAACTATATAAAACCATGGTCCACTTGGTTGTTCCACCTAGTTTTCCAAACCCTACACCGACCAAGACAATTAATCTATCCAAAGAAGCTACATATTTCATGGTTACATAGAGAAACCTACACAATTTGAAAAACCATGCTCTTTATTCCATCGTTATATATGGTTTTCCTCATGGATACCACGAATCGCGTGTGAATCATGAACCCCATGTTGTAACTCTAAATTTTATACTTTTGATTTTTGTAACTCATGAAAGTATCTTAGATCCTCCCCAACATATATGGACACATCCATAATATTTGAAATAAAAAAAATAAAAATTTTATGGTGGGATTTCAATAAGAACACACCTCTAGAAAAATCAAGGGTTTTACTCATGGGTAAGAATGTTGATGAATTAGTAAGTAAAGAATATTTTACATTCATTAATAGTCCCTCATAAATTAATTAGGAGGTTTATAAATTCCTTATATATGATAGGGTGACAGACAATACTCATATGTGCATCCCTTGGGCTTCCCCATCTTGGTTTCCCCTACTAAGCACCTATATGTATTATGACTTCCACTCATGACCTCTAGTGCCATGACATACACAATCTATACATACCATTGAAACTCTAGGATCTAGACTATCCTATGTATGTAAAACTAAATTTTTATTATTTTAAAATCCTTAATATATTTCCTTAAGTGATAATCCATATACAAATTTTATATACATATATTTCATTTCTAAAATTTATTTTTAAATATTATTACACAATTAATAATTAAAATAATAACTTAATAGGATTTTTTTGATAATTAATAAAATTTATCATTTTAAATTTAAAAATATATATTTGTGATATAAGGATATAAAATACCCCCATACATAAGTATTTGATCATCCTTGAGAAAATGGAAACTTTTTTAACATAAAGGTTCCTTACCCGAATATAGTAAAATTTCAATTCCTTATACACATTAAAAAGAATATATCTATAATGATTGTAAAATTACAAAATGTACTAAATAAATAATTATGACGTCTTACTTCATCTAAATTTCACAACTCAATACATTTTTATATTTCACTCAAATCATTCAACTACCTAATAACTTTCATGGTATTTTTTATTTACCTCATCAGAATTTCATTTCACTCACTTCTCAAGATCATATGATTATATTTATGTACAATTTCAACTAATATTAATTATATATATAGAATTTAAAATATTCTACATCTTTACTTAGTAGTTAAAAAAAATCAGAAGGAATTTTATGTTAAGGTTCTAATGCATTTGAGGTGAAAGGTTGATAAGCTTTGACTTGAAAATTTAAATATAAGGATAAAAAAAAGGAGAGATTCATTATTAAATAAGAATGAATGATATTAAAGTAAAATTTATTAATTGTATTTCTACTTTTAATAATATTTTTAATACATCATTCTTCAGTTGTTTCTCTTCATTTCAAATTCAGTTCATAATAAACATGTAATATAGTGATGTAAATCCTATTATTCACAAAGAATATGTACTATTTTATTTTTATAATGGAATGCATGTAAGATATATTTTTACACCCTCAAAAGTAAAACTAGATATCAAATCAATATCTATAATTAGTCTCATATTATCTCTAATTTTATTTGTTAACAAAATAATGGGGAAAATGCTTCTAGTTGAAGGTCAATCTAATGTTCCCTATTTTCTCACTTTTTCAATTCTTCTTTCCCATTATTTTTCTCTTTTTTTTAAAAAATATAGAGAAAAAAATTAATAAAAATAACCAAAAGTTTGAAATATTTTCCAAAATGACTAATATATTTACCCCATAATCATTAATGGAACCCTCACTCAATTTTACCATGAATTATCAAACTCCCTTATTAAGGATAAAATGAAAAATCTTGAAATGGTACTCTAATAATTATGTTTTGAAGGAAATATAGGATTGTGATGTATCTTTATATCAATGTATTCAATATATTCAAGGGTTTTCACTAGGATTACATATAGGGTTGTTCTCATGATGAAATGAGATAAATAATGAATTGATGGACTTAATTATTTTAATGTTGTTTAAAAAAAATCATGATTAAATAAGCCCAATAATTAAGTTCTAGTTGTGGTCAAAAACCCTATTCTGCTCTGGTAATAGTGTATAGAATGAAAATAAAAATATTCACTCAGAACCATTTATGTAATGAGAAATATATAATAGCCCACTTCCGATGCACAACCCATCTATCCTCCAAAGCATGGGTAACATGTTGGGTGGATTTATATTTGATGATGATAATAATTAGAGTTTTCAGTTATTTCTGGTAGATTTAATCTATGTAGAAGTGAATCTGTAGGTTTCCTTTCCATCGTGAATTCTCATTCAGGTAGGAGAGGACTTCACCTTGTGGTAGTGGGCCTTCTTCTGAGATCCTTTACATTTATGTGTGGTCTATCAACTTTAGGTTCATTTAGATTTTTTGGTTGGTGTAGTAATTTGGATAGAGGGAAGTGACCTGTCAATGGTGGTCTGTTAGGCGATTAATCCCTCATTATCTGTTATTTTCAGGTTCTTTTCACCCCGGTTTCCTTTTAAACTCTACTTCTTGTTAGTGATTTGATACCTGAGACTCCTTCTATGATTTCTTTAATGAATTTATATCCACTTCTGGAATATAATTACCCTACCTATATATTTTTTAATACATCACTAATAGGTATATTTCTCTTGAATATATTGGTTTGGGGAAATAAAATTTTGGTGAGTAGGTGGGATGTTTCAATAAATAAGTAATGGACATAGTGTGTGTGTGTGTGTGGGGGGGGGGGTGATGATAAGGTTCTCCCTCCCTCTTCAATTTATTCAAAAACAGTGATCACATGAAAGCATTTTGTTAAGGATGTTTTAGATTTGGGCCCACTGCTATAGGAGGTGGTTTTTTTGGCCATGAATACTATCTTGGGTAGCTCCTCAGAGGGGAGAAAACTAGCTTCTATGAACATGGTGCTTTTCATTCCTAACTAGTTTTCAGATCTTTTAGACCCAGAAAATAAAGTGGATTATCTAGTTTCTTCAGTTTCTAATATGGGTATGCATATCAAGTGCCTTTTATAAACTATGAATGGAGGTATTCTCACCCATTCTAAGGCCAAGGATTCCTCCAACTTATCCAATTAATTTTCAATTTCCATTAAGTCTCATGTTTTAAAGACTATATTTTACTCTTATCAATGACCTACACCAATATATGAAATGAAAGGGGCTTGGGGGATTAAAAAAATGAATATTTATCATTTTTATGGATCCAAAATGTTATGACTTCCAACTGGTAATTCTAGCACAAAAAAAGATAATATCATATAATAATTTTTTATCTGGATTGAATTTTTAGTATTCATGCACGGGAGTCCACACAACAATCCCATCTATATTTGTTGGAAGAAAAATGTTTATATGGAAATAATAGGGGTCTCTCCCTAATATATTTCTACCAAATTTTCCTCCATGGGGACTACATTATTCTTCTCCTTTTATTATTATAAATTTTAGGTTCTTAAAAGTATGATTTTGTGGAAATAGATATCATCATTATAACTAGAAAACCTTGTATGGTTTTTCGGAAGGGATTTCAATAATATCACAGAGTCTTCAAAAAAGAAAGAATGATTAGTATATTCTTCCAAAGATATAAATGAATTTAATTTTTTTTGAAATATGATGTTCCTATGGATATGGGTTTTTAGGGGTCCCATTTACTTTGAGAAACAACAAAAAAATGAATGGATGAATTTATAGTAAGAAGGGTCGTTTTTTTCTAATCCTCAAGGAATCGAATCGTTTCCCCAAGTTGAGGAAACTCATATTCCCCATGTTATCTATGATTAGTGTCTATTAATGGTTAAATGAAAGGGATATGATAGGAGAAATTGATGTTATTATAATATTTGAGTTGGTATTTTGATGAATGTTTCATGTAGACCATGAATAATTCATGTAGGAAACCAGTGTGTGGGGTTTCATGGGATAGCTTTAGTGACCCCTTTAAAAGGCTGAAGAATCACCTGTAAGAGTGTAACTTCTGTAAAAAAAACCATGAATCCATCTTGGATGAGTCAAAACAAGATATGAAAAAGATAAAGGGGAAGGTTAATTGGATATGGGATGATGAATCATTTTCCACTATGGTTAGCAACCATAACCCACTATCTAAGAAATTAGTTGAAATTTAAATAGTAGTGAAAGATAAGTTGAGGTATCTTTAGATCAAGTATGGGGATTGTAATAATGGATTATTATATGAATTTTTAAGTGAAAGGAAGGAAATGATAAGAGTATATATCTTACTCGAGGATGAAATATACATAAAAGATTTTTATGTGGTGGGTAATCTCATAGAGATACACTTTTAAGATCTCCTCCCATGATGGTCCAATTCAAGTGGAGATATGAATTAGAGGGGTTGTAGTGAATAATAATTTATTATAAACATTCCATGATTGGAGGAAGATAAGAGAAATGAATAAATTAAGGTCATATAGGGAGAGAATAAGGTTAAAGACATTGTTTTTTCTATGAACACCAAAAGTGTATTGTAACAACCCAAAAATATAATGTACAAAAACTGTAGTCAATAGCAAGTATGAAATGCAACACCAAGCACATAAGGAAGTATAATATCCATATAATTTATAATATATTTACTACTTTAAATAAATTCAATATATTTTATATCTTGAAATGCACGTGACATTGAGTTAGCATACGTCGAAAACATAAAAAATTTCTTTGATGGCTTGCATTATATATAAGACTCAGTTTTACCAAACAATAATATATTATTAAAATAATATTATTTAATATAATAAGATATAGTATAGTCCTTAAATTAGAAGTTAGTAATAAAATTAACTAACTTATGAAAATTTATTTTTTTAAAAAATATAAATTGTATTCATTGGTTAAAAATTAATTATAAATTAATATAAGAACCAATTGAATATAAATGGAATGTTTTTAGAAAAAACTATTTTTTATGCTCACAATGATATTTTATCCTAATAAATTAAATTAATTAAAATTAGTGAGTGATATTAATGTAATATATATATATTTATTTATATTATATTCAATTAAATATGTTTTATATTTAACCAATATTTTTTATAGGTATAGTATAAGAATAAACCCAATTTTATGCATAAATATTATATTTTTATTAAGACAACTTTCCACCTTTTAAAGGAAAAAATATTTCAAATCTAATTTGTTTAATTTTTTTAAATATTATATGACAAAGTACACATAATAATCAAAAGTAGAACATAAAAATTAGTATGGGGTGAACTTTTGGAATTTTTCTACGAAGCTTCATTTTTTGTTGAATAGTAAAATATACTGAATTTTAATTCAAAATTTCCTTTTCGTCTAATTTATTTATAAGGATAAATTATAATTTTAATTGATTTTAAAATTTAATTAGATTAATTTTTTATGAGTTAATCCAATTAATGTCATTTAAATAAATTTTAATTTTAAATTAAATGTAAAAACTTAGAAAACGTCTGAACGTTTTTTCTTTAAAAACCCACATTTTATCGTATTTATGAGATTAAAATTAAATTGATTTTTTTAAAATTATATTATTTTAAATTTGAAATGTTTATTTATTATTTTAAATCATAATAATTTATAATTTATCATAATTTAAACTTAGTGTTTGACAAAAAGGATTATTGAAAGTGATTGAAATTAATTATAACGATTAAGAAAAACACCAGCTTAACAAGGGACTAGACCTTAAATGTAAGGGCCAAAAAACTTATAAACTTGTGAAAAATAAATTTTATGGCCATATTTAGACCTTATAATCCCTTTTATGAGATAAAAATAATTAATTGAACGAATTAATATGGAAAAAATGTTGGTGGAATTCCCTCTCCAAAAATTTACAAGAGTGCCACTCTTCCTCCACTATAAAAGGCACTCACCCCTACCACTTCACCAATAAATCCAATTTTTCTTGAAAAATATCTTCATAAATAGATCTTAAACATATATCCTATCATATTATAACCCCCCCTTGGGTAGAAATCCATCCAAGGAATCTATTTGGTGCAAATCAAAAGGAGTTACCCAAATGAGAGGTAACATATTTCCTCAAGAACTTTATTTTTATTTATTTCTACACTCCCTAAACTCTCATTATTACTTTATTATTTAAAAAAATTACCATAAATATACTTAAATGTTTTTATTCTATGTTTTCTATATACAATTACACACCCTTCTATATAATGGGTAACGAACTTACAGTTTATGTGTACAGTGAATTACCGCCTAAAAAACAAAGTTGTTCGTTTTTTTTCTTTACCCACTTTAATGGTTGGGAATTATGATGGAAAAAATATTAACATAATATATATATGGTAATTATCATATATTTATGATTATGTAATTATTTTATTACACATACCCTTATAATATCTATTTTGTGTAAATACGATACCATCATTTGTGGAAGTGTGGGCTACCATCTCATAAAAGCAATGTGATTAAATCACACAATACATGGAATGTATAAATAATGGTTTTAATTAAATACATGTTTCATAAAAAAATATATTATATTTACAAAATAATTAAATTTTTGGAAATATAATACATATCATTTTCCTTATTACCCTTTCACAAATTGAAAAGTGGTTGCATTGGTTGTCGATGTGTGGACTACTGCCTCTTTGAAATGATATGATCCATTTTACATAAAAAGAATTATGAATATAAGTATATATGATTAAGTAAAATGGTATTTATAATATAGTTATAATTATAGAGAGATATAGTGTTACTTACTTTCTTTCTATAATGATCTTTGAAAAATGGGAACATTACTCATGCTTATGTACGACCAACCATGTCTATGATTGTAACATTGATTATTTTTTCATAAAAACATTTAATGACTAGTTTTTAAGTATAATTTATGAATAAATATAATAATTATGTCATGATTATTATTCTGGTGATGTTATATGACTTAGAAAAGTTGTTTTGACACATAAACTAAATTTGATCAAGACTCCCGATGTAAACATATTTATTTGAGGAGTTATATACAACATGATAATAAGTGAATTAGAAGTAATGGTAAACATGAAAGAGTGTATGAAGAAATTAAATTAATTAAATATGTTTATTATTTAGGAGTATAATTAAACACGAGACAATTCATACTCAAGGTAATGGATTTTCATCTCACTTTTTAAATCTGTGAGATAAATGTCATATTCACCACTTACTTATTTTTCCTGGTGTATCTAATGACCATTTTGATATATTATATAACTAATAATTTTATCTTCATGGTATTTAAAACTATCATTTAATGTTATTCCTTTGTTATTATTATTATTTAAAAAGTTTCAAAGTGGTATGAGACATTTTGGAATATTTAAAGATTATTTTCCTCAAGAGTAATTTTATTGATCTTTCAAAGGTATTTCCATTTTATGGAATTATATTGAAATTGTTCCATAATACCTTTAATTTTAATTTACTATTGTAATTAAATAATTTTTTCAAGTATTTGTACCATTTTCCATACTTTGGTATACAAAGTGTTTAAGAAAATGATTTTAAGAAAAACGGTTTCATTTCTCTCTTTATTTAAAGAACCAATTTTATTTTAAAAACCCTATATTATGAAAATGTTTTAAAAAATATTTTTAACCTTGATAAATTTTTTTCTTAAATATATTTTTTCGTTTTTTCTTTTACTAATGTTTTCAATTTAATAATCTTATATCTTTCCGAACAAGGCATTTTTTAACCCTTTTACCGTGAAAATTGAATGTTCTTATTACATCATATAACATGTATAGATTCATCTGAGGTAATTTCATTTAATATTCCTTTTGATTTTTGACAGGTTACCTTTTAAAGAATATTTTTTCAAAATTTATTTCCATAGAAAATATTTTTAAAAACATAAGGATATTTCCCTTAATAATGTTTTTGAAAGATATTTTTATAATATTTCCACTCATCAATGACAATAACCATTTATTTTACTCCACTTGGGATATATTTTATTGATACCATACATAACATTCCCTCAGACTGTTTACGATTAATTTGGCCAAGGTTAGTATTCAAATTCACTTCCTTGATTCCTTTTGGTCCCCTTGAAATTTTCAATTTTTTATGATCATTTAACATTGAATTTCTCATAAATATCCATATCATTTTTTTTACATATCATTGTTACCTGAACCATATAATAGTTTTCATATAATGTTTAATTTGAAATTTATTTGATTATTTAATGAAATATTTATAAATATTTATCCTTTATTTAATACATAAATTTGATAAGTCATATGTTTATTTGATATGATTAATTATAGTGAAATAAAAGACACGGATTGGGAACCATTTATGGTAATAAATATGGGTTGGGGAATGGTTAATGAAATCCCCTTGAAGCATCAACAGTCCCATGAGATAAAAGTAGTTAGAGAAAAACCTATTGAGTTTGTTTCCAAGAAGATTAGATGAATTTTTACCCATACATTTAAATTTTCTGGAGGACAGATCTTGACAGTTGTGGTTTTAATGTGCCTTATACATGACATCAATTAATTAATCATTTCCCTCAGTTTTATTCAATGATTATTTATCCAAGACATTTTGAATTTTCATATCTATGTATGAATTTTATTCTTAGTTAACTAATTTAATGAAATGTGTTTTAGTTTATGAACATTCCATATTTATATTTCCTTATCTTGTTATTTGAATGGCATGTGTTTACAGTTATTACCTTCTATATTGTTTATTCACATCCTTATATGTTTATTAATTATATGCAATGTGTATTTAGTTATTTACCATTCCATAATTTTTATTCTCATTGATTCATTATTTATTCATCTATAATTTACCATTATTAATCATTTAATCTCACCAATATTTCGATTATTTTCCTTATTAATCCTAGAAGCGTACTATAAAAATATTCATGGATATACTAGATGGAAAATATTTATCCTCAAAAGAAACAATTATATTGGAATTAGTGTATTCATTTATAATACAATAATTATGTATATTTCCAGTTTACTGAGAATATTAAACCGATTAGTCTTTTCATATTTGATTCCTTGAACTCATTCCAATGTAATGGTATTAGAAACTGACTCTAGGATCTCTAGGGTCAGTTCTATTTGTGCATTGAGGCCAGATGAATTCATTAATTATTTTCATGTGTCTTCATGGGATGTTATAAAATTATAGGTGATTGATACTATAATGTATTTTTTTATGGGCTTCCCTCACAAGAGGGTTTTGTGCCTACAAACTTATTTTAATTTAAAAAATTAAGTATTTGACCACACTAATCTAATGTAGGACTATATTCCTTAGTAAAGTTTATTATAATATTATCATCCATCTCATTAATATATGTATTGGATTTGTGTTAATAAATATTTTATTATAACAATAGCATTACTTTATGCAGACTAAAATCATCTAATGTGTGATTGGGATTGAAATGGGTACTGTGGATAATATCAATAGTAAGACTCTCAAGTATAACATAATGGTCAATGTGGATATGGATAAGGTGTATGATTAGATGTATTAAGGTTATATAGTTATACTTCAATTAATTGGGTTTCTATATGCTTATTAGATGTTATGTCTCTCTAAGTATCTCAGTTTCATTAATGGGGAGATGCTTAAGATTATCCAAAATAGTTCACATTATATAATAGGGTGATCCAATATTAGCAAGATTATGCATTTCGGATCAGGATACACTCAATGAAAATATCATATGTAAAATTACATGGGGGAATATCCTTCTATTCATTAATAGGTGTAGGGATGAAATTTTTTCTGACCTTATATTCATTGTTGAAATGTTTTTTCATTATTGGTTGAAAAATAAACATTTATGGGTTGGAAAATACTTTTGATAACTAAAAAAATTGGATTGGGAAACAAATCAAAAAAATAAAAAAATATAAATAGTAGCATTTACATTGAAAAATCCTTTTCATCTCAATGTTGTAAGATCATCAAGAGTTAACTAGGTATACGAAGAAGACCACTATATATGGGCACTTATGATCTCCCTTATCATTGGAAAAAAATAAATAAGTTGTTTTTTAAAAATATTGTCAACTAGATCACAACCGTTAATTGAATTTGAAAAAAACTGTCTCCTCTCATTTGGGAGAGGGATTATGTTTGTCCACAACGTTATCACATCTAAACTGATTAATGCTTTTATATCCATCAAGGTGACAAACAGTTCTATTTATAATCATTAAAATTCATGAATGTGATTATATTGGATAGTAAGAAAAAAGATAAATTTCATTTGGAATCATGAAAGAGGATGGATAATCCAGTCACAAAGGAAGATGTTAACTTGATGAGCATGATGAAGACCATGTGGGGCATGCATGCAAAGCTGGCCTGGGACATCATTAAATAGAATTTCTTATTGGGTTATTGAATTGAATTTATGGGAAATAATGTAGTTACTTGGTTAAGTGTACATGATGGATATAAATTCTTACATGGTGCAATATCGTTGGTTTAAATGTTCTTAAAGACAAGGTGAGATGGGTTCTTGGTTGGGAAAAAAGAAGATACTATAAGGATAATTGGGCTAGACATATGCTTTACTTTCTAAATTCTAAATCTCAGATATATCCTTTAATCATGTGTACATTAATCCTAATTTTATTACCACTACCCTTGGTAAAGAACAATATATCCTTCATGAAAGTATTAAACAAGTGGACGAACCTTACATTCGTTCTTTTTTAGAGTTTTCTACAGGATGCTTTTGCACCGAGGAGTTTCCTGATTTGAGGAATTCAGACCATGATTTCGATGAGTGGGTGATCAAGTTTTGAAGTCAGGAAATCTATGAAAAAATAAAATTCCATTTCTGAAGGTTTCAAAATGAGTCCATTTCTAAGGATGGTAACATTCAGAGGATGGGAGTTCACATGGCTTCACATATTTTGTATTGTGAGATTCTAAATTTGGAGTTAGTATGTCATTTATTCCTTGAGGGTGAATGGAAAAGTTTTATATGGGTGAACATCAGTTAGTTTATGTGAATTTATATGAAAGGAGTTCTATACAAGAATTTATAACAAATTGGTTTTAGGGGGTGGAGCAACATTGCTATGATATCAAAATTTGTGGCATGGTTTTCACTATAGTGTATTGTGTGATTTCAGAGGAAATGAATAAAAGTTTGGAAGGCAAGAAAAAATTTCATGTCTAACTTAAAGTTTACGTGTTTTACCTTTTGAAGGTTCTCAATTTTCTTATTCCAGGTATAGAAACCTTTTCCTCTAATTGTGGGATTGTCCCCAAGAACTCGATTATCATAGAAGGAGGTGTCTGAGGACTTAAAAATAGGTTAGTCAAATGGAGTACTCTCAGCATGGGGCTGAAGATAATGTGAATGGGTCATATATCCATGAAATTAATAGTGGGAGGTTGGGAATCATGTGTAATGATATGGGTTCATTGATATTTGGTTTTAATTCCTTTCATAGTTTGGGAAAATCAATTGGGTTAGAGACAATTTTTTATTATTATAAACTCTCATTATACAGGCTATTCAATATCAATATTTCGTTGGTAGAGTCAGACTCCAATATTCTGTTCAGTTTCCTTTATAATAATTCAAGTGTCCCATTATATTTAGTCTATTACATCAATATGTATAAGTTGAACATAGACCACAACATAGAGGTTATTCACACTTAGAGGGAGGGGAACTTTACAGATGAAATTATGGATAGTAAAAGATGCTCTAATGAAATCATCCTCCTTTATCATTGTATAGATGATATTCCGCAGGACTGTAACCACTTTTTAAGTGGAAAGTCATTTTGTATTCACCCATTTATAACCCCTATGTTTCTTGGATTTCGGATTAAAAATTTATTTTTGACTGGTTTTACTAAATTCATGATCTTAGGATTCAAAATCAATAATTGAAATTATATCAAAAATCACTTTCAAGAAACTCAAAATTGAAGAAAGTATGAGGCTTTTATGAATTTTTATTTATATCTTTCATATTTATGGACATGATAAATTAATTTTCCCAACATGTGAATTTTGTTTCCTCATTATTTTTGTTACCAATATCAACATGTATAAGGAAGAGGATTCAAGAAATTTTTGGTGAATCCAATGAAATTCAACTCAAAATAAATCAGCATTTTTTCTTTTAAAAAACAATTATTTAAGTAAAATTGAATAGTAAAATGATGAACATGAATTAGTAATACTCCACTTTACATGGAGGTCCATCCATTGTTCCAATTCCATTCCCTTCTCAACATTATACATCCTTAAAACCTACAAAGTAAAACAAAAACAAAAACAATCATAATATATGAATAACTCTGGTTAAAAAATAATGGAATTCAATCTAATGAGAGTTCCTAACATAACCATATCTTCATCCTTATACATATTGAGCACTTAGGTAAATATATAAATTCCATACGCCTTCTCAATTTTTTCCAAGGTTAATATTTCTTCTTTATCAATGTAATTAATATTCATAACTAGATAATTATCCTCCACAACTACCACTTCCATTTCTTCTTGAAATATAGTAATGGACTTTGGAATTTTTGAAGTAGTATCTTCCTTTACCTTTGTTGAAGGTTCTACTTCAAAAAATTCAGCAACCTCCTGAGATTCCTCCTCCTCCCCTTCATCTTTTGGAATATTTTGATGGCCAGTTTTATTCTCAATTCCATATTGTTCTTCTATTTCAATCACTATTTCTTCAATTAATTCCATTCTGTTCTTATATAATTATTATTTTAAATGATTGAAGGATTCATATTATTATTAATATTCTTATTTTTATTATTGTGATTATAAGGGGCATGATTATTCTTCTTCAAAAAGGTTCATCAAGTTCACCACCTTCAACTTCTTAATACTCATCCCTCTTTTTTATAGGTACATTTACCTATTAAACAACCCATTATTCTAATTAATTACCTACATTAGGTTAAATACACAAATTATTAATATGGGAGTTTAAATTTATATTTTTAAGATCTTGGTGATTGGTCATTTCTCTATATTTTCTAAGCTATTAAACTAGATGACCCCCCTTCTTATCCAAACATTCAATAAATTTCAGAAGAAATTCCATTAGTCTTTGCTTTTAATCTAAATCTTGAGGTACTTAAAAGTATAATAATCCATGATTAAAATGATAAATCCAATACCATATTTGGTTTTTTTGATAACCATTACCATTTTTCTTGGACTGGCAATAAGTTCTATTCAACTGTTTGAGCCAGAATCATATCCTTAATAATATGACTAACTCCAACCATTTCCTTATCATGAGCACCATTCAAAACATAGTTCTGGACATGTAGTAGACAACTCTTAGTATTCAGTGAACATTTATGATAATGTTTCATAGTATCCTTTCAAAAAGTGATCTATTCTATAAATTACCATTGAATAATTAATCGATGTTGAGTTATTATCCTTTTTACAATGATATCTAGGAATGGAACTGAGAATTTGATTGCCCATACAACATCGTTAACTCCTCATAAGAAAAAAAAGAAAATTATACTTCTTGATAATAGAAATCATTAAAGCTAAAAAATAGTAGTATATGACTAAATGTAATGACCCAAAATCTTATCAAAATAAGTTCCCTGCTAAATTTGTAAATGTATTATATTTAGTAATGTTGTATTATATAAATCACCCCCACCATAAGATATAACTGTTTTTGTTTGTTATATTAACATGAAAATCACATTTTGAGTACATATATACTCAAATAATTAAAAACATTATAATGGAAAAAAATATAAAATAAGATAACTATAATATTTGAATTTGGATATTCTCAATCCCCAAGAATGATTGTACTCATGATTTTTTTCAATGAAGGAAACAAATTAGAAATGCAACATTATTTTTAAAATGAAAATATATAACTATGAGAGAAAATAGAATAATATAAAGAGTGAATGAAATATAATGTATTTATTGAAGGTTTAAAACCCGTATGACCATAACATATTTAACCATTATAATGGTAATATAGTTGTTAGAAATAGCAATTTGACCATTAGAATATTTACATCACCTATGTGATAGTAAAATAATATTTATGTATATTATAAAAAGAAAATATAACAAAATGATATCATTTTGTTGAAAAATAAATGTTTTAAAAATTATAAAATTGTTTTTTTTAATTTTGAAAAAATATACATATTTTATTTATATTATTATGATAAATATAAATATTTGAAATAAAATTCATTTTCATAATTTTTTATAAAGAAATATTGATTTTTATTATTATGATAATATAATTTTTGGAGTCCTTATGTAAATTTTTCAATGGGAAAGTTAATTGACCACATTATAAAAATTATAATTTTTTAAATAAATTAGTATTTAATTTATTTTTCTTTATTTATAAAAATATTTACATAAAATTTATTTCATTTTTGTAATTTTATATTCAAAAAATTTTTTGGGTGATTTTTTTCTGTTTCTCTAAATTATTTTAATATTTTGTGAATAATTAAATATGTTAAAATAAAGTATTTAACATTATAAGCTATATACATAAATTAGAGAGTAATGGATGATATAAGAAACAATTGGATTAGGCTCACATGAACTGATTACTTTGTTTATTTAAATGAATTATCACTCTTTTTAGTCTTTATTCAATATAATAAACTAATGGAAATTATATTAAAAAATACCCCTCCCCCCATATAAATACTACCCCTTCCCATTACACTTTATAATCCGAGAATCATTCTATAGTTCCACCCAATTATCATCTCAACCATACCCCCCTTGTTCTCATAGTTTTTTTCCCACCAAAATTCAAAATCATGGTCCATTAAGGATTATTTCAAGAGATGAAATTTAAAGATGTAATATTCACAATCTATTTCATTAAAATTCTTTTCTTCTTCTACCCCTCCATACTTTTTCAATTAAAATTGAAAAAATGAATGAAATATAAAAATATATTGGAATGTAATTGGGTTAATATAATATCCATTATCCAACCTCTTATCATTTCATTCTAAAATGAAACTGTTATTCACATTATTTTCAGTTCACCACCTCCATGAACAACATACCTCATTTTTCACCACCACTATCAATGATGATTTCACTTGATTTTTATAGTATAATTTTTTATGAATCATTATATTATATATATTTTGATATAATATAGTGTATAAATGTTCTTATGGTCAAATAAATCCACGTAAGTTCACTATAGTCCGAAAAATGCCCAAGTGAATTAACATTAAAATGATAATATTTGAACTATATGAACAATACACATTTTAATTCTATTTGATATTTACGAAAAATTTAAACTCTAGGAATGAAATGAACAAAATATCATCACACTTATTTTTATTATTAAACCATATGATGAATACTATTATAAATACCAAAAAACTAATACAATGTTCAAACCATGTAAAGAACATCTATAGGAAAATGAACATAATCATAAAATTACACAAAAATGAACACACGTAGAGATAAACTAATAATAAAAGTGAAATATATATAAAAAATATTTTTATAATTTATTTTATAATTTTAATTTTATTATTTATAAAGTTATATTAATGTATCAATTTGATCTGTACCTGAGGTAGCAGAACTCCATGAACCACACCCTTTTCTTTGGTTTTGATATTTCTCTCTATACCTCAGTTTTTCTCTTTAATTTTGTGATGAAATCCTTTAATATTATATATATATGATCCTCAAATATGAACCATGATTATTCTCTTTTGGGGATATAAAATATTTAAGGTTATATTCTCAATCATTTCTTTTATGAATACCAGAATATAAAGGTAACTTTCGCATTTCTTATTCCATGTTATGTAACACCCCCTAAAATGTTTTTTTATCATTAATGTATTTGTGTAAATACTAATTGTACTAGGTATAAACATAATTTTTACCTTATTTTTAATGGAAAACCTGATACACATACCATCTTTAAAAATTCCTTATCATTTTCTAAATACATCTCTAATGAAGTTTAAGTCTAAAATTACTTTCCCTACCTTTCTCATGTAACATTATTCAAATGAACTATGTATTTAAGACCTATTATAAGGAACCACTCATACAAATTACATATTATTGTGACTTTATATTAGAATTCACCTTCTAAGAGTCCTAAAGATATTCTAGTTTTATATATTTATATAATTAGTTCATAACTCATACACAACAAAACCATATATATACAAAGTGGAAACTTCCAGTAAGTTTCCATTTTTTTATAATATAAATTTTTTAATATAAAACATGATTTATTTTTATGAAAAATGTTCAATACATTAAAATTTACTTCTTCCTTGTTCTTACCAATACTTAAACCCTATAAAAACATTTTAAAATATGGGATGAGCACATGAATCTCACTAAGAGACTTAAATGAAAATAAAGAATCATGGTAGTCCATGATTACTTATAAAAATTGAACATTTCAAAGTAATATTTTATCTCAAAATAAACATTTTGTTACCCAGTAAATCACTTCGCATGCCCAGATAATTTCAAAAAACATTTCATAAGAAATCCTAAAGAAAAAACAAATCTCATAACCATTTTTTTGAAAAATTGGAAAACTCATAATTTTGTTTCATAAAAGTTATAATTTTCACCCATAATAAGTAGAAAATAATTTATTTTGAAAAAAATATCATTAAATATTTTTTCTAAATTCTAATATTTCTTTAAAAACACATAAAACACATATATAATATATATATATATATGGGGAAATTATTTTTTATATCACTCTTACAAATGAAATAACCATTTGGTTGACTTACATAGATAACTCATTGGAAGGATATCATGAACCCACCCATCCTTAATTTATAATATAACCACCCATATTTGGTTCATAATATAACCACCCATCGTTGGTTTATTATGGAACCAATCATCCTTAGTTTATAATGGAACTAGCTATCATCACAATTAATTTTCAAGAACTATAACATAATTATAACACATAAAATCTTGAAATTTTCAATACCACACTTATAAAATATTATTTAGACTCATTGAATTTTTTTTTTGATAATGAAATATCTATTCCATTTAAAAAAACATTTTTAATACCAGAATACCCAAAAAGGGAAATATGGGGTTCATTAAATAAAACATGAAAGATTATAAAAGAATAAAAAAATAAAAATAAAAATAAAATCAAATAATTTTTATGGTGGTGGGGAATGTTATTTTTACCATGTAAATTAAAATAAAATGTTCATTTTGTATTTTTTTTCAAAATGTTTAGTATAAAACATGTAAAAAGATTAATTTTGTCAAAACTTGAGAAATAATGTAAAAAGAGACATTAAATTTCAATTATAAATATTTTCTGTCCCTAAAAAACTTTCTATGAAATAATTTAAAAAATATTTACTTTGAATCAAAAGAGTTGAAAAATTAATATTTAAAATATGTTTTTAAAAAAGAAAGTCCATTACTAAATTGGAAACATTTCAACCATAATCCCCATAAGAGAATAACCTTAAAAAAACATTATATATCATGATAAAATAAAAATTTATTATATATAATGTTAAAGTGGATTTATATACACCTCATAAATGAATATAGGTTCATAACATCAAAATATTCCTCAACGAAATGAAATTGAGACAAAGTCTCTTACAATGAGTCTTACCCATCATGCATGTTATTTATCTTAATAAATAATAAACATATGTTAATTTTTACTTACCTAATTATTGTTTTAAATTTTATTATTTCTTTTACTATATATCTTACCATACTATACACAATTTTTGAATCTTTTAAGTTTACTTCACTAGTTTTGATGGTATTCGATTTATGTCTCAAAAATTACTTCAGTAGGTTAACTATGGTCAAATAGTTAATTATTCCACCATATCAAAATAACAATAAATACATAATTATATTTTTTATAGATGAATTATAATTTTAAAACCAATCATGAAATATGTTTATGAAAAATGAACTATGTTACAGTTACAAAGACTGTAGGTCGTACGTACCCATGAGTAATGTGTCCATTTTTCAATGATATTTATAGAAAGAAATAAAGAAAGTAATAATTTATATTTACTAAATTATTTTAATATAATAAATTACATATTATTTATTTAAATAAAATTATGTATTTATATATCATCTATGTGTATTGGTTATGAAAAATGAATCACATCGCTTTATGGAGGTGGTAGTTCACACAGACTCATGAACTACATTATCATTCCCCAATGAGTTGAAAGGTAAGAAATAAAATGATATATAATATTTTAACAACTATAAATATTTCAGTACTATAATAATTAAATCTTTTATATCACATATATTTGTTAAATATATCATTATTACCTTCCATATAAAGTGTTAGTGAAAATTGAATCACATCATTTTGTGAGGTGGTAGTCCACTGTACACATGAGTGATGTTATAATATCACCCACGAAATGGAAAGTAATACATTATAGGAGATTAAATAATTAAATATGTATACATATGTTTCAAGTATAACATATTTAATTTAAATTCATTATTATAACAATCTATGAGATGCGAAGATGAAAAAAATGACATGGGTTCGTGATGTGGTAGTCCACCATACACACAAAGGATGATTTCATGTATAATTTGATTGAAGAGGAGATAGATTTCGGTTATTAAATTAATGTAATAAAATATAATTATGTGGAATATAATGATGATATTATATCATTATATAATAATATTGGAAGGAGGTGGAAGAATAAATAAAATAAGGACTCTTGGTAAAGCATCATACCTCTTCTTTGGACAACCTCCTTAGGTAAGCACCAAAAGGCTTCTTGTGATGGATTTATGATCAAAATAAGATATATTGATAATTTATAATAATTTAAGGAATATTTTTTTTATATTCCAATCCAAATTTATTTTAAGGTATGGAGTGGATAGGAGAGTGGGTGGCCTTTTATAGGTGATGTGAGTGGAACATTTAGAGTATTTTGGAAAGAAATTGGTGTACCCAAGTTTTTCACATGAAAAAAGGATAAAAATGGACCATTATAATTTATTGGATATTATAATTTCTGAATATGGATATATAATATATTTTATACAATATTTAGGTCATTTTAACCCTTATCATTTTAGTTTTACCATCGATAAATCCATTTTTACATTAACCATGGTAAAATATTTTTAATATTTTCACTAATAATTTTGAAACGAAATGATGTTATATGTATAATATAATATATATTATTATTATTATAAATGTAGATTATATTTTACAAAATTCAACTCATAGAGGAGGAAAATTTTAATTTAATATAAAACTTGATGAGATTATGAAAAGCATTTTTTTTTCAAGAAGTGTATTTTTTAGAATAATATGATTTAATATTAACTCTCCAACTTTTAATCCTCATTTTTTGAATTTTAATTAATATTAATAGATATATAATCTATAAATTTAATTTTAATCATTACTCATTATGTGTTTTTATAAATAATTAAAATATATAAACATTATGAACTTTAAAAAAGTTTGGAGAAAAACCACTTTTTAAACCCACAACTAAACTTATACTAAAATCCAAAGTAAAGTTGATTAAAATGTAATTAAGTGGATCAAATATAACTAAATAATATTAATGTTACATTATATCATATTAAAAACATAATTATTCTTTTTATTACTTAATTTTTTAAAATAATTGATTGTTTTTAGAAAATCTATATTTTAACTATTAAAAAAATCAATATTTCTTAAAAATACAAAAATTTCATGCTATGTTAATTTCAATATTATAATTTTAAAAATAAAATTTATTTTACTGAATTTAATTTTTTTAATTTAAAAATTAAACTTTTAAATAAAAACATTATTAGAAAATATTTTAGGTATAAATATTTCCCTTTTGATTTGAAAATCAATTAATATTTATATAATGTATATAATTATCTAATTAATATTTATAAATAGGAAAATGATTTATTATATCATTACTCGGGTTGGTACATTCTTCTCCCCATTTTTAAATTTATCCTCACAATGTTATTCACTTATTAAAATGTGGGGATATATTTCCCTCATAGAACTTTCAGATACCCCTGTTGTTTCTTCAAACATATAATTTTTCTACAAAACCCTAACCTAGTGAATTATCTTATCCTGCACTAAATTATTTATATGATAAGTAATATTATTGGTTTATTCCACTTAATAAAGTATCTCTTCAAATTTAACTACTTTAGGGGTAAAAAGATGAGATAAATATCAAACATATTTCTTTAACATTAGAACATGAAATACGTTGTGTAACTTGGCTAAAATCAGAGGCAAAGTCACTCAGTATGAAAATGATCTAAGTTTTTATAGAATTTTATTCTATTATATTAACCATCTAATTAACCTCCCCTTTTGACCAAAATTTATACACTTTTCTGTGTCAGTAAATTAAGAAAAATAGGATTAACTACTTTAAAATAATTATTTTTTACTCTAGTTATTTGCATAAATTATATCCATACTCTAAGCTATATTCATATTTTGCTGACTCCACTACACCTTCTTAGTAATTTCCTGTACCAAATTTGGTTCCATAAACTTCCTTTCATGTAATTCATCCCAAAAAGATAGCATCTGACACCGCTGTCTATATAAGGACTTAAAATGTGTCATCTGTATACTGGAATGAAAACCTTTTTTATAAGAAAACTCAACCTAACAAATTTGATGATCCCAACTTCCTTGGTAATCCATTTAACAAAAACAAATCATATATTATAAGGATTAAATTGGAATCTCATAATTTACACCATATTTAGGATGAAAATATGTACTGAAATTTAATTCAACATGATATGATTTCTGATGTCCTTTCAAAAAACAAATGTGAGCCTAGGATCATAGTCTGATATAATAGAAAGGGGAACTCCATGTAATTTGGATATATCTTTTAGGTACAATAAATAAATATAATTCAAAGACGTAGTTTTATTAATGGGAAGAAAATGTATATATTAAGTTAATCAATCAGAAATAACCCAAATTTCGTTGTAACCTAGATATTTCATTGCAAATCCCACCATGAAATACATTAATATTGTTTCACATTTCTACTCCTGCATTAGAAAAGGTCGATGTATTACCTTTGGTAAAGTTATTCAACCTTAACCTACTAAATATTAAAACATTTTGTGGTAAATTCATTAATATATCTTTTTTATACCATCCCACTAGTAATACCCATGAAGGTGTTTGTATATCTTAGTGCTGCTCAGATGAATAGAAAATGAAGAACTATGAGATTCACCCTATAACTCTTTCTTCAACTGGGAATCACAAGGCCCCCATAATACTTTACCAAACATGATAACAACTTCTCTACCAACATTAAAATCAGGAAACTTAACCTTATTAAAAGATTATCCATTTTCCTGCAAAACATGATCCTCCTTTTGAGCATGCTTAATTCTTTATAAAAATTTGATTTCACTAAAACCTAATCGTAATAGAGGATTTTCCTATATCCAAAACATCTACGAAAAAATTCATCAAATTATTAACCAAAGGATCATGTTAAATACATAAAATGGAAAATGTAGCATTATTTTTATGACTCAAAGTGGAAGAAACTTTGTTTTCCTTTATAAGATGATATTGAATCATACAATCATTATATTTGTTCAGTTCTAGTGATGTTCCCCATCTCTTGTTCAATTATTTTTGTGTAATTATATATTTTGATATTTTATGATCAATATATATTCCTCACTTTACCCCATATAAATGATTCCTCTAAATTTTTAAATCAAAAATAATAATAGTTAGTTATATATCATGTGTAGTGTAATTTAACTCATGTGTAGAATAAAAAATTGACTAACCATTCTACATTAGAACATGACATAGTTCCTTCAATGAAGCATCACTGTAGATGAAGAATTATACAATTTTGAAAGGTATGTATAAAACTGGATCATTCACCAATATTATATCTAGCTTTATAAAATAATCATCACATTATTTTTCCCAGTTGAATTTAACTCCATTTCGAGTAAACCAAGTTGGTAGGCAATATAATTGAGAAATGTTTTTAATAAACTACTATTAGTAACATACTATACCAAGAAAAATAGGAATCTTTAAGAAATTTTTTGGCATTTTTGATTCTTCAATAACTTTAATTTTGTTATGGTCAACTGTTATACCATATTTTGAAACAACATGTCTAATGAAAGAAATATACTGTAACCAAAATTTTCACAAACTAAATTTTCCATATAGTTTTTTTCATAGTTTTCAAAACAATCCTTAGGTTCCTTTAATGCTCCTCTTGACTTTTAGAATATCCCAAAATATCAACAATTAATAATGCCAAAACTAATCCAAGAACTCATGAAAAATTATATTCATAAGGGATACAAAAACAACATATGAATTAGATAACCATAAGGGAATAACTAAAAACTTATATTTCTTATATGTGTTCTAAAACTTTGTCTTAATAATGTCATTCCACATCACCTTTTGCTGACGGTACTCAGACCTCATACCAACCTTCTAAAAAAAAATATCCTTAGATCTGATAAAAAACATTGATATGAGGAAAAGAATACTAATTCTTAATAGTGATGTTGTTCATTGATCTATAATTAATTTAAAGCCTCATGGAATCATCATTCTTTTTAACAAAAAAACCGGAGAACCCCATGATGAAGTTCTTAGGAGAATGAAATATTTGACTTAAAAATCCTATAATTTCTTTTTCAATTCAAAAATATATACTTTATCCATTCAATAGTGGGGTTTTGATATTGGATTTACACTAGGAACTATATCCATAGTAAATTTAAGCTCTCAATTAGGAATAAAACCAATAAACTCATCTTCAAATACATCCATGTATTCCTTCACTACTAGTACATCACTAATTTGAACATTTTATTTATTTCTAATAATATGATATAGGTAACTTTATCTTTAATCCCTAAAAAATTTATCAACATATTGGTATGTTATGAGAGGTATAAAATCATTGAATGAAACTTTATTAGATTCAAAATATATCCTAGCATGATAAAAGATAATTTAATACTATACAAAATGATATCAAACTCTACTATGGTAAGCTCAAAAATATTTTTAGGAAATACCATTACAATAATAACAATATGTATATTATTATAAATCTTGGTATGATTAATATTTTCACCTAGAGTTTTAACAAAATGATTATCTTATAATGTGTTGATTTTCCAAATTTACTTGAAAATTTCTCAGATGTGAAAGAATGTGAAGATGCCAAGTCAATAATGATATTTTAATAATTCAAATAAACTAATAAAACACCTTTAATCACTTATATTTATGGACCAACATTAAATGTAGTAGTAGGAAAATATTTTTATGCACCCTTTTCCTTTAGACCTTGTTGATTTCCACCTCAAGTCACCTGATTTTGGTACAAATTGGCCTAATTACATAACTCATTGAAATTAAAACATCACACCATTAGCTTTTAATTTATTGTATAATAATTTAATTATATATATGAGACATATGATGAAACATACTACATCATGATAACTTAACAGACAATGTAAGATTTTCTCCAAAGTGTTTTTACCACACTTTTCACAAGATGGGAACTTGATTTTCTTACCTCAAGACTTCTTTGATCTATTCCTCCCATTTTCCTACCACCAAGATCTATTTTTCTGGATTTTTTCATAGAATACCTAATTATTAGAAAAATATATCTATACCTTCTTGACACATCATAAAATTTTCTTATAGGTTTTTAATTCATGGGAATCCAATGCCCTTTGATATCTTGGTTTCAGTCCTTAGTAAAATCAATTAATTTCATTATCAATATCCTGAAAAAATATAGTATGTACTTATCCAGTATTGTAAAATTGGATTTAAATGTGACCACACAATCTTCATATTTTTTCATCCTGTATAGGAATTATTTTTTCATATAGAGTCGAACACCATTATGGAAATATTTATCAAAAAATTATCCAAAAAAATATTCCATTCCAAGGGATCATGATCATCTTTCTCTAAATAATTCTTTATTAGAGACTGTCATCTATCGACTTCACCTTCAAAATGATAAATATAAACAGTTTCCTTTTATCATTTGAATACCCCATGAATTCAAATATCTTTTACTGAGAGTTTATATATCCTTTAACTATCGCTAGTTTTGAAGATCCATTAAATGCTAGAGGATGTAGTCTCATAAATTTCTCTACCATCAATAGATTCCTTTGTGGTATATCTGGATGATCTCTATAATGGATTCCACAACCATTATTACTTGTTTCAACTGATCCATTACTGCAAAAACTATTTTCCTCCAATTACAAACATCTTGGGATGCTAATTTGGAAGGATATTTTGCACTCAGTGACTTCCCACTACAACTTCCTTGTTTCCTCTGTTGAAAACCATTCTGAATGGGAATATTTTAGACAAAGGAAGATGTTAATCTTCAGATTATATATTATTTTTATTTAAAAATATGGTAAAATATTTCTAATTAACGAAATTAATATTATAACAACCTTTAAATTATCTAAACATTGATCTGATACCAACTATAAAATCCTGACCTTAAACATTAAAAATTCTAGTAACTTTAAACTAGAATTCAGTTTCTTACATTACCAAAGATATTTTAGGTTTATATTTTTAGTGAATACAATAATAACCCACACATTAAAATATATATATATATATATATATATACAAAGTGGACACTTATAATCAGTATCCATTTTCTCTAGTAATATTAAACTTTTATAATAAAACATGTGTTCTTTTCATGATAAATCTTTTTGAATTTAAAATTCAATTATTTATTATTCCTAAATATGATAAAAACCAATTAAAAATATTTAAAAATGTTGGATGTGAATAAAAAGATCAAAATGGGATATAAAATAAAATATAGAGACCTGTTTGTCCTTGGTTATATATAATAACATTTTTCTAAAGTAATATTTAGGCTCAAAATAAAAAATTTGTTACCCAAGAAATAACCAACATTTCCCAATGCTTTTCCTAAAAAATTTCATTATAAACATAAATGAAAAATAAAACTCATAATGCTTTATTTGAAAACATAAAAAAAACTCATGATTTTCTTCCACAAAGTTACATATTTCACCCTTTATAAGTATTAAATACTTTCTTTTGAAAAATATTCTCATCTGTCACCTTTTTTGAAATCATAAGATCACTATAAAAACTCTTAGAAAGAATAGATAAATCATCTATGTATATTATTAAATAAGTTTCCATAATAATCATTTAAATTGAATAACCATACAGTTGAACTTCATACCCAATGCATTTGATGGATATCAAGGACTCAACTATCATTTTATTATAACATAAACACACATCCTTGGTTCATAATATAAGCATTTATACTAGAATAAAAACAATAAAATAATAGTTATAGTGATGGGAAATGTCATTGTCATAGTATATATTAAAATAAAACATTCCGTTTATCTTTTTTTTTCAAAACATTATATTCAAAACACATATAAAAGTTCTTTTAAATACCATTTGATATGAATTAAAAAGAGTCATAAAAGTTCCTTTATAAATATTTTATGTTCATAAGAAATAATCTATATAATTTAAAAAACATGGACTTAAAAAAAAAGAATTGAAAAATAAATCTTGTAAAGAAATAATTTAAATTGAAATCCCCTTACCACTTTGGAAACATTTCAATCATAGTCAACATAAAATGATAACATTAAAAACACATTAAATATCATAATAATAGATAAATCATTTATATAACATTTTAAAGGGGATGTATATAAAACTAATAAAATAACATTGGTGTATTACATCAAAATATGTCTCAACAAAAGGAAATTGATATGGAGTCCCTTACCTAGTGTCCAATTCATCAATTTAGTTATTTATATTCATGAATAATAAAATCATTTTAATTGTTTACTTACTTAAGATATATTTTAATTATTGTTAATCCTTTTATTTTATATCTTACAATACTATACATAATTAGTTAATCATTTAAGTTCACTTTTGTAGTTTTGAAGGTATTCAGTGTATGTGTCAAAAATGAATTCAATAGGTTAAATATTTTCAAATTGTTCATTATTACATCATCTAAAGAATATTTATAATTAAAAAAATATCATTTTTATAAATTTATTATACTTTTAAAACTAATTATTAAATATTATTATTGAAAATTTACTATGTTACAGCCATAGAGACGTTAGGTCGTATGTACACATAAGTAACATTTGGAATTTTCAATGATTATTAAAGAAAGACAGTAAAAAATATTTTTTATTTTCATAATTATAATAGTATAATAAACAATATATTATTTATTTAAATATACTTATATATAGAATCCATGTTTCGGGGTTATGAAAAAATAATCACATCACTTCGTGGAGGCAGTAGTGCACACGTACGTACGAATGACATTATAATTTTTCAATGAGTGGAAAGGTAAGAAATAAAATGATATATTATATTTTAAGAGTGATAAATGTGTTATTAATATATTAATTATTTCTTTTATATCACATGTATTCAACAAATTTATCCTTATTTCCTTGTAATGCAAAGGTGAAAAACGAATCACATCCCTTCATGAGGTAGTAGCCATCTATACACATGATTGATGCTATTGTATCCCCCATGGAATAAAAATTATGAAGTTTTATATTATTTAATAATAATATAAGAATAATTATGTTAAAAAATATAGTATATATACTTTAAATCCATTATTATGAAAATCTGTGAGAAGTGATGATGAAAAATGAATGACATTATTTCGCGTGGTGGTAGTTCAACGTACACACAAATGATTATTTTGTTTCTCATTTGGTAGAAAAAGATATGGATTTGGGTATTAAGATAACATAATAATATATAGGTATATGTAAGGTACTATTTTTTTATTTTATAATAATTTAAAAATCTTGGAAGGTGGTTGGAGAAATAATAAAATTAAGATGCTTGGTAATGTATGATAACTATTCTTCAGAAAACCTCCTTATGTAAGCAACAAAAGGATTATTAGGATAAATTTATGATAAAAATAAGGAATATAAGTCATTATTGAGGAATTAAATAAGATATTTGGGTAGGTATTGGATTATTAAAATTTCTTCTAAGGTGTGAAGTGGAGTGGAGAGGAGAGGTGGTGTATATTTATATGTAAGTTCAGTGGAACACTTGTAATATTTAAAACGAAAAAGTTATAACCACAATTTTACCATTAAAAAATGATAAAAAAAGGGAAAATTATAGGGAATTAGAAATTATATTGTTTACATATTTTTATATAATATATTTTAGATAAGTTTTTATGTTATTTTAAGCCTAATATTTTTAGTTTAACCCCTAGAAAACCTGTTTTTACCTTAACCACTATAATTTGTTTTCTTCTATTTTTTCTATTAATTATGAACAAAAATTAAGTTGAAATTATTATATCATATAAATTATTTTTATTAAAAATATTTAATTCATTTTACCTATTTCAATTCCCAGAAGTGGCATAATTTAGTTTAAAATTAAACCCACAAACGTGATGAAAAAGCATTTTTTTAAGAAGTATATTCTTCATACATAAGATGATTATATATTAACGATTTGAATATTAAAAATCATTGTATGAGTTTAAATTTAAATTTATATATATATAATCTATAAAATTTATATATTTTAATTCATATTTAGTTTTTTAAATAATTAAAATATACAAACATTATGCACTTTTAAACTGTTTTCAGAAAACCCATTCCTAAACCCATAAATAAACTTATACCAAATCCAAAATAAATTTGATTAAAATATAATTATGTTGATTAAATATAACTATATAATACTTATGTTACTTTAAATCATATTCAAAATATAATGGTACTTTTAAATTACTTAATTTAGTTAAAATAAGAGATGCTAAAAATGCGGTATTTTTCATTATTCAATAAAAAATATAAATTTTCTGAAAAATAACAAAAATTTACCCTAAATTAGTTTTTATACGATGATATCAAAAATTAAATCAATTTTTTTTAATTTAAATTAAATAATTTATAAATTAATCTTTTAAATAAAAACCTAATAAGAAAAGTGGTTATTTAAAACTATTTCCTTTTTGATATAAAAATAGCTTAATATTTTTATAATGAATATAATTATCCAATTCATATTAATAAGTATGAAAATGATTTATTATATTATTTAATGGGTTGTTACAACTATTCCTATCTATTCAAAAAGGAATAATTAAAATATTTAATACCTTTATTTCTTTTGAATCCTTATGGGGCATGCTTTGACTATGATTTAAGGCAAAAATATGTTATATATTTTATTCTCTGGGTATTTCTTATTATTATGCATTATATAAAATTTACTAGTGTTGAAAAAATATAAATCTATATGTTATTAATGGTGAAACCTATTAATGTTCTAATGAATTGGGTTGTATTTATATCTCATGAGAAGGTACATTTGAGATTAGGTAGTAAGCCTAACACATTATAATAATTTTTCCTCTGTGCTATGGTTTCTTGGAAGTCAACCCTGACTTATGATTATGTATTATTTTATATTTATGACATAATACAATTCAGATTTGATCTTAGGATGCCAAATTATTTATGTCATTCTTTCATATGATTATTTATAAGACATGAATTTTGTGTTATCATGTTATTCTATAAAACTTATATGCTATGTTTTATTATCATTGTTGTTCCCATACTAGGATTTACAGCTCACACATTTTCTTTATATTTCCCATAGGTTATCCTATGTAGCTCTAAAATATCAATTTAGAATTAATATCATATTATATAAATTAAAATAAATATGTTATATTTTTAGTTTCATGTTGATATATTATGAACATAGTTTCCTAATAGAACTATGTCTTAAGATCCTAAGTTTGTGTTTATGAGATATTCATGTTAAAAATGATTTTATAATATGTGTAAGAGGATTGGGTAACTATAGTTAGTATCCTAGAAAAGAATAGATTTTTTTGAATTATTAAATGAATACATTATTGAAAACCCTAGGGATATGTATAAGAATAAGAAAATATAAAACAATTTTGTTTAAGTATAGAGAGAGCGGTTTCAGAGAAATGAAATAACTAACTAGGTACTACATGTGGATGTGTATATGGAACAAAGGTGCCTAGGTGCAATAACCATAAAAGGGGGTTTTGGGTATTAACTTGAAATGTTTCTAGTTCATGATGAATAGACCTTATCCCTCTCCAAGTTTGACACTCCATGTCAATATTATTTGTAAATTCATAGTATTTAAAGACAGGTATAGATTGTTAGGATAGAAAAAATAGAAAAATTATCACTAATTACTTGATTAAAATATAGAGGCTCATAAGTTAGGATATTATTTTAATTTATATGTTATTACTCTCAAGTTCACAGTTTACCTATTATATTTTTATTATTTTGAGTTTTCTCATCACAAATTCTCCTTTATTTTAGTCAATGGATGGAAATAGAAGGAATACTACTAGAAACCAATGTGATGGAAAAATTTATTTTGCTCCCTAATTAGGAAATGAAATCGATGGGTGTGAGGGATTATAACTTCATGGTTTTACCATCTCAACCACATAAAGTTATGATTAATAATTTGTATCATGTGGAACTTATGCCTTCTCATTTAAAATAGCAAGTTATAGTTGAATAATTTTTGGATAGAGGCCTATGAATTTTAATGGACCTTCTAATACCCTCATCTAAAGAAGTTTATTTACTCCATTAAGATGATATTCACTATCATCCAATGCCATAAACAAGAGATAATCATACCATTTTTTGTTTCCTAATATGAGAATATGATTAGTGGTGGAAACTAATCATGAATATGAAGACCATGGAGGAAATAAAATCCATTGAATGGGAAGGATTCAAGAAAATATTTTTAGTCAATATTATCCCAAACTCTCTATCTTAAAAAAGTAAGGGATTTTCATTGACTGATACAAGAGGAATATGAGTCTATCCGGGCTTATGAAGAAAAATTGACAAGGCTTTCATGATTAACCTCTTACTTAATCTCCAAGAGAAAAAGTTTGGTGGACCACTTATGTAGTGGAATAAAGTTGATTCTATGAAAATATTTTTGAATTCAAGACATTGAAGGAGATAGATATATTTACTATTATTACCTTATGGTTAAGATGGATATTGGTGATTCTTGATGGTCCTGTGGGGATAAAGATAAAAAGTGGTATATGGAGTTTAATTCATGAGGATCAATATGGAACCCTTGTCTTTATTACACATTAGTTCACAATTTGTTACACATAATATAACATAGAATATAAAAAATGCTAGTTACTTTGGGAATCCATGTATGTTACATAACAACTTAAAATGGGGGGTACATCAGGAATATTGGAAACTTCTTTAACATTCTCATATTATCCCATCATTATTAAAATTCTATGGTATATCCTGGGGAAATAAAAAATAAATGGGTGAGATATAAATCCTAGTAAGGGAATAAATTAATCATAACATGAAAAACGTATTATGTGTTAGACAATATGCTTTTTAATCAGACATTAAAAGATTAAAAATCATAAACATGAACCATGATACATAATATAGCATGATAACATAAAGAAAACATGAGAATGTTGATTTTTTTTAAACATGACCTCATAAGAATAATTCATGATTAAAAACAAATAAATAATAACATAATGTTCTTAAGATAACCTTAAATTCATCACACATGGAATATCATGCTACTAAAACATTATCTAATGCATTAGAGCATTATCTAGGCACTCCAATCATAATAATATCACTTACATGAATAGTTTTTCCATATAGAATATTTAACATAAGAACAAAATTTATTACCTTTAATTCCATAATCAAGTAGTTTAGAATAAATTCAAGGATATCCTAAATTAAAAAAGTATAAGTATTTCTATGTTAATACCCTTTAGTGGAGATAGTGATTGTATTCACAAAAGGGGTTTTCATTGAAAAATCAAAATGAAATTTAGAAAGATTAATGAAAGTTCATAAAGGTCCATAAAATAGTTTAATGAGAGTGAAATTGGTCTCTCATAATTCAGAAATAAAATGGATAGTAATAGGGAAGCATAAAAACATATACCAAAATTATAAATTAGAAATAAAATGATTAAAAATAAGAATACACTTCAATAAAGAGGAGAAGTATAGGGTCTCTTACCTTGAGAGGGTGATTCCAAGAACTTGGGAGGAGATTATTGAGAGACTGGGTAACCTTGGAAGGATTATAGAGTATGGAGGGAATATAAAGGGCATGATCCAATGTTTTTTATTGATTAAGACTAGGATCCTGTATGGGTTTATAATGTAAAATAGAGGGAGTTCTTAATTATTTCCCAAACATAGGTTTTGGAATATATAAAGTAATGTAATAAAAAGCACAAAAATTCCCCTTGGGTTTCAAATAGTTTCTAAAAAACTGTAGATTATTTATTTATTTTTTGCGTCTAAGGGATAAAATTAATAAAATATAACCCTTGATGATGTGAAAGTGAGTTATGTTTATAAATAGTTGATTAAAAAGCATAAAATATAATATATGTTTTAGAGGATTCCAAAAGGATTTATAAAAGTAATAAAATAACCTCAAAAAAACATTATTTGAAAGGGAAAACATATATTTGGTATTTTATCCATTTTATATCATTTATTACACCACTTTTGGGTCAGTAGTTTATTATAATACACACCTTATATTTATACCATATTTAATTTTACCCAAAAAATTTTTATTGTGTAAGAAAATTATGAAAAATTAACTATTGGATAATTTCAACATGCTAATTGAAAAAATAAAATTCCATTTATCAAAATTATTTTCTAAATTTTTGAATTTTCACTTTTAAAACCATAATCAATACTTATTTAGAAATGGTGTGTTTTTTTGATAATAACAGCTTTAAAACCCTTATAAAAATTATATTTTAATTCATAAAAATTATATTATCATTTTTATTTAATAAATATTATTTAATTGTATTATTTTATTATTTTATTATTTATTTTCAAATTCATGAAATAATCAAAAAATAATTTCTTAATTTAAATTGAATGTTACACAAAAATATAGTCTGTATTTTATCATATCAAAATAATAATCATTTTTGAACTAACAAAAATATGAAGAAAATATAATCATTATTATATAGAAAATGAAATATAAATATTTATATTATCAGGTTCTTGATACATAGTCCTTTATTATATCATAAAAATATTTAAGGGTTATCTCTACAATTGTGAGATTTTAATGGGGTGGTTCATCATACCCAGTTTTGGTTGTGATCTCGATGAGCTTGAAATTATGATTTAAATGGTATCAATATTACTTTAGTTGTTGGGTTAAATCTTGTGATTGGAAAAAAGAAAATTATAGTGATGTTATCTCCCTCTGAATCTTTGATCAACTGTCTTTATAGGGTACAATCTTTCAAGTTGTGGCCATTTCTTCTTCTTTTGTATCAATTGGATTTATCAGAACCCAATATTTATACTAATAATATGACCAATATTCAAAAGCTATATTATAAATTGTTATGATTATAAATAGTCTTATAAATAAGATAATATATAATAAAATCAAGTAATTTAATGGTTTTTCTATAACAATAATATGAAATTTAATTCAATCACAGTGGGTCTTTTATTTATAAAAGTTCAGGTCATTACAATGTTCCCCCCTTTATCAATATCACCCTTGAATTTTTTATTTCATGCACTAAAATAGATGAGGGTAGTTATCTTTTATCACATCCTCTAGTTCCCACATCACTTCTTCAAACTTGTGGTTTCTTCATATTAATTTTACCAGGTGTGTTATCTTATTTCATAGAACTTTTTCTCTATGATCTAAAAAATTCACGGGTTTCTCTTCATGTAAAAGATCATTATTCAATGGTAACAAATATGGATTCAACACATGTGAGGGTTATTGTATGTAATTACTCAATAGGTATAAATTAATATCTTCTTATAATTGATATAGGTTAGGTGGGAGTGACAGTTTATTGGCCACCGCTCTGACATGATCAAGAATCTCAAAGAGACTGATGTATTTTGGACCAAGATTTCCCTTATTCCAAAATATGTTGATATATTCCCACAAATATATGTAGAGGAATACATTATCTCTAACCTAAAACTCTAGGCCTCATTTAATATTATCAGCATATATCTTCTGTCGACTCGGAGCAGACATAATGTGTTGTCGAATAGTCATGACCTTTTCTACTATTTCCTGAACCATTATAGGACCCAAAAGTTTTCATTCTCCAACTTCATCATAGCATGAAGGTATTCTGAACCACATCCCATAAATGGATTCATATAGATTCATTTTTATGGTTTATTGGAAAATATTATTGTAAGGGAAGTCGACCAGAGGAAGATGTAGATCCCATCCTCTTTTGAAGTCCCATGAGCATGCTCTTAATATGTCATCGAGTGTCAGGATACTCCGCTCAGATTGTCCACTAGTTTGACGGTGATAATGAGTGATGAAGTTAAACATAATACTAAGAATCCTATTTTATTTTATTGAAGATAGAATCCATTGGGAGATGATCAATCAAATCCTATATAGAATTATTTACCCTTTATGTATTCAGAAAACTAGTAACAAGATCCGTCATTATTTTTTTCCATTTCCTTGTAGGTATGGGTAATGGTTTCATCATCCCATTGTATTTTTTATGCCATCATTGACATTCTTATATACAAGACACCTCGATGTATATACCATGATCCCATTCTTTATATTTTCCCACAAATAGTGCTCTCATATATCTCAATACATCTTTTTTAACTTCGCTAATTGATGGAGAAAGTTTTCTTTTGTTCATAATCCAATATCTCATTGTTTAACTAAGGATTTTATGGTACACATAGTCATGATCCAAATATTACAACTCCCTATTAATAAATTTTGAACACTGAGGATTTATCTTTTCTTATGGATTCCATCTTCTTTTAAATTTTCACATCGTCTCTTTGAATATCATTTATCTTCTCTAGAAGGGATTTTTGAGAAATCACTTTAGAAATGATTGATTATGCTCTTTCCTTTATTACCATTTCTATACATTTCATGTTTAATAAAATTATATCCTTTTCAATTCTCATCAATCGCCAAATCTATAGATCATTTCTTCTTAGTGTTTCTTCCTATTTATTTTAATTTTTTGGATGGTAGTGGATTGATCATTAATAGTCCTTAATAAGCTTTAACCATAATCACTAGGAAATTTTTACCTCTTTATGTTTGAATATATACTTAAGTCTATTATGATCTAATGCATTAAAAAATTCTTCCCAAATAGGTAATGTCTCCATATTTTTAATGGGAAGATTACTACAACCAAATTCATATCATTCATTAGGTACTTCTACTCATAAACTTCCAATTTATTGAAGCCATAGGCTATCACTTTTTTTATTCTCTATTAGTACACTTCCCAATCCCTTATTAAATATAGTTAAAAGTTCCACACATGTGGGTAGAAAAAGTAAAATTGTAGGGATAAATAATTTTTCCACTCATTTAATCTCTCTTAACATTCATTATTTTGATAAAACATTCATCCCTTGTAAGTTATATTGGTTAGAGTGTTTTAAAAGTGTGAGAAATTCCTCAAAAATCGATGATAGTACTCATCTAATCCAAGGAAACTATATATTTATATCACTAATATTGGCCTCATCCATCCCTCAATTTCCTCTTTCTTTTAAGGGTCTATAGATATCACATTACTTGTGATCATAAACACCATGACTGATTCTTTTGTTAATTAGAACTCACATTTTATATACTTTGCATTAATATTATCCCTTTTTATAGTCTTTATCATAGTGATAAATTTGTACTCATGCTCCTCCTTACTTTTGGTGTTTGTTAGAATATCATCTATGAAGACTACTATAATTTTGTTGTTGTAATATTTAAACAATAAATTCATCATATCCATAATAGTGACGAAGCATTTGTGATTTTGAATGGTATTAATATGTACTCATAATTCAATTACACTCTATAGAAAGTAGCTTTGGGGATATCTTCCTTCTTCACCCTCAATTTATAATATCCCAATTAAAGAACCACCAGGTATATATATTGGGCTCCACATAGTGGATCAAACAATTCATTAATCCATGACAGAGGATAATTGTTATTTATCATGATATTGTTGATATCATTATAATCAATTCAAAGGTTCACATAACCATTCTAATCTTGATAAAGAGGACTAGTTCACCGCATAATGAAAAACTTTTGTGTATAAACCCTTTATCAAAATGATCCTATAGTTTTTTCTTCATATCCTCATGTTCTAAAACATCCAATCTATATAGAGTCTTGTATATTGTAAAATCCCTAGGTATAAGATTGATTTAATATTCAACCACTCAACTAGGAGGAAGACTAGGAAATTATTTTAGAAACACATCAGTGTATTAACTCACAATGGGAATGTCTTCAATGATGATCTTTTCCTTAGACTCAATCATTTGAGCAAGTTATTCTTACTCATGTGGAAATAATATCCATGCTTGAGATGTTTGTGTGAAATAAGATTCATCCTCCTCCTTGAATTTTGATATAATTTGAGTATGATTCATGGTACATAGAGAGATTTCATTCTCATAATAATTTATGTTGGATATATATATCGAAAGCCAATACATACAAAAAATTTCATCAAATTCTAATAAAGGGAGTATCAAATTGTTTTTTTGAAGGTCATCCAACAAATTTTGATAGGGGAGTATTTATATACCCGGGATGAAATAATTTCCCTATTTTCTATTTTCATTTATAACTTTAATTCAAAGCTTTGTGGTGGTGTTTAAATAGTTATACTAAGCTTGTTTAATATGAAATAATTTGTATAACCAAAATCAAGAAAAATGTTCACTATTATTGAATGAAAAACTAGCATAACTATCACAACTTCATTGTTAGGATCCACCTTAGTGGTTGTGATGGAATATTCTATCCCTTGCTACCTTGGAGTTTTTAGGTATTGATTATCTCTGATTACCCTTGGCTTAGGTAAGGGGTTCACATAGATTCCTTGTTCCTTGCAGTTGAAATAATAGATAATAGGCTGAGGGTTTACTAGAGAATTTATATTTTTAATTAAATTGGTGGGTTTCTACCATCATTAATGACTGATGTGGATCCCTTCCTTTATGCACTTTAAGAATTTCCTCTTCCACCTTATACAATTTCTGGGTGCTTCTTTCCACACTTTTCAAAAGTGGGATGGTGAAATTTCTTACCACAATTAGATTTATCAATCACCCCTCCATAATAAAACTTCACTTTCTACTTCTTATCCTCATGAGACCACAAAGATTCTATGATATCTATTTTTTTCTTTGAGGGCACATCAGATAGTTTCTTCATAGCTATCAAAGTCTCAGATCACTAAGGATTTTAATAGACATACATTTTCCCACAAAATAAGAGATCTACATAACTTTTTAGGGGCAATGAAAAAGTTTAATACCTATCATGAAAGTCATGTGAAGTTTTCTTCATACACCCCAAACGATTTATCATATTTTTTATTATGGGTAAGGAAATCAGTTTCCATTTTATATTGGAGAGTGTGTAGAAAATATTTTTCAAAAAACATTTTCTACAATTTCTTCCACCCAATTTCCTACATCTATTCCTCATGATTTGTATTCCTGATCAATATACACCATTGATCAGCTTTAACCTATATATAATAAACAACCAGTATAAAATTTTCATGCTTAGAACATTGAAGGATAGATAAGATATTTTTATTTGAGTTGATCCACTATTTCAAGATTAAAGGACCAGATAATCCATTTAATGTCAGAAGCCTTAACAAATAAAGGTATCAATTTAATATTTTTCATTCTTAAGGAGACCTAGGCATTCTTCATAATTTAGTTTTTTTAGAACATGAGTTAAATGAGATTGTATCATCACAAGGTTCATGATTCCCACTCCCATTGGGTTTGGAATCTCATTTGGGAAGTCATCAAAATGATCTTCAGATTGGTTATTTACTCAGTTCCACCTATTTATAACCATTATATAAACAAAAGGAAATTATGTATGAGTAATTTTGTACTTTTAAGCACATAAATGTTAATCCAAAAACATTAATAGTATAAATTTTAAATGACTTTAATTAATTAGATTAGGAATTTCTAGGATACAATCTATGTTGTCGAAGATATATTTCCAAATATAAAAATTTATGGATAATTTTATATCCCATTAATAATAGTAAGTAATGATTTTTTTAATTTAACAAATCATATAACCCAAGAGTGTCAAACTAGGTGTAGTACAAGGACTATTGTTGTGCACCAGTTCCTGATTAAGTCTAAATCAAAATGGTGTCTTTGGGTGTTACACCTATGTACATCTATTCTAAAGCCACATCCACTTGTGGTGTCCTGACATAGATTTTTTTTCTTTTAAACCACTTAATATATAATTTATCAAAATTTAGGGATGTTTTATTATGTTTTTCTTATCCTTAAGGCTTTAACTATAGATTCCTCATCCTAATCCCAAAAATAACTAAAATTTCCACTAATACCAACTATGAAAACCCATGTCTTTATTACACATTAATTCATGATTTATTATACATAATAAAACCCAGAAGATCAAAAAGTGTAGTGTATTTGTGTAGTTAGGTATATTACATTACAACTTAAAATGGGTTGGTGGGAGGGGGGGGGGGAATTGACATTGTTGAAAACTTCCTTAATATGCTCATATTAGTCCATCATTCATAAAACATAATTGGATAACCTAGGAACATACAGAAGAAAGTGGTGAGCTATAAATCCTAGTAAGGGAAAAAAATATCATAACATGTAGAAATTATTACATGTACTACAATATGCTTTTCAATGGGACATAAATGGAGTGAGAATCATTAACATAAACAGTGATACATAATGTATCAAGATAACATAAAGAAAATATGGGAATGTGGTAACAAAATTAAACATAAAATCATAATAATAAGTAAAGGTTAACCACCAAGACATCATAACATATTGTGATTAGGATAAACATTTATTCACCATACATGGAATCTCATGAAACTAAAATAGTACCCAATGCATTGCAGAGCTATCCGGGTGCACCCATAATAATCATTTCATATACATGAATACATTTTCTTCATAAATAATATATCATGAGAAAATATTTCATAAAATATAATTCCATGATCAAGGAGTATGGGATAAATACATTTATATTCCCAATAAAATAATAGTCATGTCTAGGTGAATACCCTTGAGTGGAAATAGTAATGATATTCACAACATCATGGTTTGGAATGGATAAATCACATTGAAACTTTGGAAGCATAACTATAGTATATAAAGGTTCAAAAAATAGTTTAGTGATAGAGAAATGGGTTTGTTATCATTTTTAAAGAAAATGGAAAGTAGAAGGGACTCTTAAAAACATATTTCAATTTTAGGAATTGGAAATAGATGGAATAAAAGGTAGATGATGCTTGAATAAAGAGGAGAAAGATAGGATCCCATATCTTGAGATGGTAATTTCAAAAACATTGGAGGATATTCTTGAGAGACTAGGGAAACTTTTTAGGAAACTAGACTAGGGAGGTAAGAGTAAGGATGTATTAATTTTTTTTAGAGAAGATTAATGAGATATTGGATTGGTTTATATTGGAAAAGACATGGGAGTTCTTTATTCCAAAACATAGGTTTTGGAATCTATAAAATAATATAATTAAAAAAAAAAATCTTCCAATGTATTTTTACCATGGTTTCTACCAAATTAATTTTTATTTCATTATTTTATAAGTCCAAGGGCTGAAATTAATAAAATATTACCATTATTGTTGTGGAAGATAGTAATGTTTATAAAGAATTTATTTAAACACCATAGAATATAATATAGGTTTTTGTGGATTTATAAAAGATTTATAAAATTATAATATTACCTAAAAATACATTTTTTATGGGTAAACCTATGTTTTTGTTGTTGATTTCCTTTATATCATTTAATACATCCCATTGGGTCATTATGATGTCATACTACACACCATATATTTATATTGTATTTAATTTTTATCCAAAAATTCATCTATAATAGAGAATTATAAAAAATTTACTTTTAGATTATTTAGACATACTGATTAGGAAAATAATATTTATTTTATCTTAACATTTTTCTAAATTTTTCTAATTGTTTATTTTAAAATAAGAATCAATATATATTGAAAAATGCATGTTTTTTAGATAAAAATATTTTTCTAACCCTTTTAAAAATTAAATTTGACTTAATGAAAATTATATTATCATTTATATTTAATAAAAATTATTTAATAACTTCATTTTATTAAATTTTCATTTTTTTAAATTTATGAATTCGTCAAAAAGAAATTTCCAAATTTAAATTTCATGTTACACAAAAATCGTGTTTTAGTTTTGTCATATCAAAATTAAAATAATATATAGAATAAAAATAAGAAGAAGTACATATAATAATTATTATATTGAAAATAAAATATTGATATTGATATTATTATGGTGTTGATACATATCACTATATTACACCATAAAATTCTCTAAGGGTAAGGTGTATGATGATGATATTTTTATGGGGTGGTTCGACGTATATGGTTTGGGATATGATCTCAATGAGATTTAACATCTCTCGTAAATAGTTTCTCCCATGATTTAGTTGTAGGATCATATCTTGGGATTGGTCAAGGGAAAATCTGAGCAATTATATCTCCCTTGAATGCTCTAATAAATGTGATTTTAAAGGTATGATCCTACTGGTTGAGACCATTTCTTCTTTTGTCTCTGTAAATTGGATTTATCATAACCCTATATTAATACAAATCTTATTTTATCTATTAAATGAATATATTATCAATGGTTATGATTCTTAATGGTATTTAAAATTAGACAGGAAATAATAAAACCAAGTACGTGCATTTTTTTTCTATAACCATAATTGGGCCATTAATTTAATACCAAAGGGAATTTTATTTATAAAAGTTCATGTAATTATATTCATTAAATTAGTCACAAAGGAATTATTCTATCTCTAATACCAAGGTGAACCCTGATAACAAAACTGTAGAATTTACACTAGATATTCATTCATTAATAATGAAAATATTATTTTTTTTTGGTTATACACATTCTATTATATCTTCCTTGTTTAGTAAAAATATTCAACCACCAACTCAAAACATGTAGGTTGAGTTTTATATTAGAACAAAAAGAAGATAATTACTTAATCCCAATTATTTAACTCCTCCCCATTACATGTTTTTGGACTAGACCACCCAAAAAATGTTGTCATACATAAATTAAGGGAATTTGGTTCTTTATTGGGAATGGACTGGCTGTTTATTATAAAGAAAACATCAACTATCAGGAGAGGGAAATAACTGCCCATATCTTTAATAATAATCCAATTAAATATAAGTTTAAGGAGGAGGATGAATCTCATTTGGAATATTTTTCTTATGTATAAAAAATATTACATTATTAACTAGAATATCTAGCACAAATGATTGAGAAAATAGAGAGAATAATTGTTCAATACCTACCCATTATATGGGAATATACTTATTTATTCCATAAAGATTTTCCTAGTTTTCCTCATGACATATAATTTTTCTTCTTAATTGAACTTACACATGGATATCTACCAATATTGAAGACTCCCAATAGAATGGATACCATAAAATTTTGAGAACTGAAGAATAAATTACAAGAGAATATAGAAAGGGGTTTTATATTCCTGAGTGCTTCACCATGGGTTGTGATGATCCTCTTAATCAAGAAGAAGGATGAGTCAATGCACCACTGTACTGATTATTTTGAACCAAAAAAATATTAATAAATAAGAAGTATCCCTTTCCACAAAATAATGACTTGTTAAATCAATTATGAGATCCCCAGTACTTATTGAAGGTGGAACTATTGTTAAGATATCACCAATTAAAGGCGAACAATGAATTTATTCCCAATACCTCTCTTAAAAAAAGTGAGTACACTTTTATCTCACAGTGATACCCTTTGATCTCACCAATTCTCTACCAATATCTACAAGATAAATGAATATGGTCTTTTGACATTACCTCAAAAACGTTTTCTGGGTATATATAGATGATATTATATTATAGTGTAAAATAAAAGAGGAGTAAGGGGAAAATTCTATTACCATGATAAAAGAAATGGAAATATGGAATTTATATGAAAATAATAGTAAATATGAGTTTTAGATGTGGTATGTTAACACTTGAAAATGTAAATATGTGAATCCTTCAATGATAAAGGCAATCCTTGTGTGGGCCATACCAACATCTATGATGGAGATATATAGTTTCCTTTTACTATCTGATTTCTATTGATTATTTTGGAGAAACTTATCAGGATTTTAAAATCCTCTAACCATGATAACTTACAAGGGAGTGAATATATTAGAAAAATGGATTTAATGAATGATTTAAGGAATTGAAAAATAGGCGTATCACTGCACTAGTACTCACACTAACTTAAAGTGGAGATTTTTTTGTATATGGTGTTTATTAAAATATGGTATTAGGATGTGTACTGATGAAAAATGAGAAAATGATATCCTTTTACCGATGTAATTTAAAGTTCTATGACAGGAACTATCCCACATATGATCTGGAGTTAGAGATAGTGATATTTCATTGAATATTTGGAAGAATTATATCTATATGGAGATGTATAAAATAAATGAAAATCATAAGATCCCAAAATATATACCCACATTGAAGAATATTAATACATTCTAGTGATTATGGTTATAGATAATCAAAGACAATAACTTCTTAATCCATTACAATTGTTGGAAGGAGAACAAAGTTGAAGATTCTAAAAGTATAAATGATCTTGAATACTTATTACATAAGAGAATTCGTAGTGATCCAATGTTTTTGGAGTTAAAAAGGTTGGACATTGCAGTCATAGTTGAAGGAAAGTCTTTATACCAAGATCAAATGATTTCTAAACCAACCATTTTAGAGTAGATATAGTATGATAAAAGGGATAATGGGGTAATATAGAAGATAGTGGGATATAAATAGAAATGGTATATCCTCATTATTCAAAATTTATAAAGGAGTTATAAGATTTGGGTCATCACTATATGAATCATCAAAGCTCGAGATTAAAAAAGAGCAATTGAATAATGAAAATAGACTGACATTATCCATCTACCCTTAGAGCATGAAGATGTATTGAGATTTTAAAGAGAACTATTGGTGAAAAAATATGTAAAAAGAGGTCATGAAATATACAACATTGTTCTTGGTATGTGAATAAGTAAAGGTAGAATAGGAAACCTCCATGGGGATGATGAACCCATTAACTATACTTTCATGTAAACAAGAGAAAATCACCATGGATTTTTTCATAGGCCTTCATAAGATATCCGAAGTGAACATATCCATATGAGTTATGGTAGATAGACTGATAAAGACTATTAATTTCATTTCCATTTGGGAGGACTTATCACTCGATCAAATTACACTGATATACATTAGGGAAATGGTGTTACTATATAGAACACCACTATCAATTGTTTTGATTAAGATCAGAGGTTTAGATTTAATCTCTACAAAAGTCTACAATACACTATAAAACACCATGTTGAACTTTAGTATGAATTATAACCCAAACCCTGATGACCAATATTAACTGACTATCTAGAAACTGTTGGAAATATTGTAGGCATGCTCGATAGAAATCAAAATAGGATGAGATTAACATATTCCTCTAGTTGAGTTCATATTCAATAATATCTTCCAATTAAGAAGAAAATTTTATCTATGTAAACCACTCCATTAGAATAGATACAATACACCTTCATGTGAGGATAAATTTGGGGAATGGATGACATTGAGATATGAAATGGTCGAAGCAATTATAGAATATTTCATGACTATTAAGTATAACATAAGGACATATAAGATTCTATAAAATATATATGTTGAAAATGATTATAGAGATAAGGAGTTTGAAGTTGTAGATTAAGTATCCCTAAAAAAATCATCATGGAAATGATTCATGAGATTTGGAAAAAGGGAAAGGTAATTAATAGATACAAAAGTCCCATTGATATTCTTAATCGCATTAGTGATGTGGACTATAAACTATAACTCACACTATCCACATCCTAATAATATAATGTATTCCACATATTGAACATGAGGAAGTACAAACCATATCCCTCACATGAACTAAATCTCGTAGTCATATAGTTAGATCACAAACTCTCTTAAGAGGAGAAACCAGTGAAGATATTGATCCATAGAGTCAGATTTCTATGCAATAATACTACCCAAAAATTCAATTCACTATATAGGAACCATAAGTATGATGAGTGAACATAGTAACTAGAGGAATAAATGAAACAGAAGTACTATCATTTTTTTTCATCTTATGATTAAAATGAAATTTTAAGGGGGAAATTCATTAGAGTTGTGGGGAGGGGGTGAAACAAACTAGAATCTTCTTAACAAAATTTAACATCTAAATTTACAAATGTTTCATGTTAAATAATGCAGTATTATATAAATTAATGAATGAAATGATTGAAGAAAATATAATTTTTTTATACTTACTTGAATATTACATTTAAATTAAAAATTTATTCAATAAAATGTTGAACATTACAAGGGAATAAAAAATTGAAACAAGGATAACTATAATATGAAAAAATGTTTATAATCGATCCCCTTGATTGATCACACTCACAAAAAACACTATAGAAAATAAATTAGAATAATTTAAATACATAATCAATTTTGAAAATGATAATATATAATCTTGATAGAAAATAGAATGAATAAATAATGAATAAAATTTGATGAATTTATTGATGTTTGGATACCCATATTACAATTGGAATTGTAATCCCACCACTATAATAATAATCTACTTTCAAGGATTAATAACTTGACCATTAGAATATTATCCTCACCCATTGGATAATAAAATTATATATAGGTATCTTATAAAATGAAAATATTACAAACTTTTATCGTCTTGTAGATAAATAATTTTTTAAAAGAATGATAAAATAAGTGTTTGAATTTTTATTAAATTTATATGATTTATTTATATTTTTATTATTAAAATAATATTTTAAATATAATTTATTTTCATAAAATTATTTTATAATTAAATATTATGTTTTTTATGATGATTAAATAATTTAAGGAGACTATAAGTAACATTTCAAATGGTTTCTACTGGGTATAGGATATCATCCAGAAAATAAATTTCATGGTTTAGAATTGCTAATGGATTGTGTATTATTCTATTATCAAAATCATTAGGTTTTTCTTTGCAACTATATAACCATTTTTGGTTAGAATTTTTGAATACATGAAGAGAATAGTTATTTGGAAGAAATTGGTCATGTTTGTTGATTAGATTTCTAAAAAATAATTTGTTATCAAAGGCTTCAAAATAGTTTTATGAACTAAAGAGAAGATTGGTTCCAACTTCACTCAGATTGCAGCTGATGAATTTTGGGAATGTTTTGATAGTTTTATATCCATTGAGGACTCTATTCCCAGTGATGAATTAAAATTGGGGATATTTTTAGTTAATGGTAGGTAGGAAAGAAGTTTTAAAATGTTTCTATTTTACATTGATAAGAGTAGAAACCTGGTTAGGATATCTACGTTCACATTTCCAAATCTCATATTTGATCACAAACTTATTATCATAGCGTTATGATTAATGAGATAAGGTCATACCATTAGACATTGAAATTCAATAATACATGGATTACATTTCTTGGGAGTTTTTAGATCATATGTGATGGGTAGAAGCATGAAATTATGGGAAACCATCTATATGTCCTTGTTTGGGATCTTAGAGTGATAATGGGTTGCATCAAAGGGTAGATTAAGATAAATTTATTGAAGTTACATGGTAACATCAAGATAGTTAATGAATATCTTTATTTACATTATATTAGGAATCATAGAGAATATATACCCTCTTAGGAAGAGATTATTTTGCATACTAAGTTGGATAATATCTTTATATTTAAATAAATACTATAAAAAGACATGTAAAATGTAAAATGTTTTCAAGAGGGTGATAGAATATCAAGTTTTCTTGATACCTACATAAAGAGAAAGGGGTTATTGGTAAGACGAACACAATAAATGTAAATAAGGCCCTCTTTAGAACTAATACTAAACTCATAAGTGGCATGGTGAATTATTTATTGAACCATTATCTGGATGAGGGTAGTAATAGCACCCCTCAGATGGATAATGTTTTGTATTGATTTATTGAGGAAAATAAAAATCATGTTTTAACCAAGGCCTCCTAGAGGATTATGTAATTTATGCACTATTTTCTTTTAAATTGAAACGTCTTATAGGTTGAGATCAATTAATCAATATGTTTTCCATGTTATTCTAGGAAATCCTTTACAAAGATCGAACCAATGGTGTGAGATAATTCTTCTTGTTAGCCTCAATTTCCCCTAGTATCAACTCTCACTTCATTTCACTGCTTGTTGATAAGTAGAATACTATTGATATCAAAGACTTTAGGCTAGTTGTAAATGGAAACACTATCCCAAATATAATTTCCAAAATTCTAGAAATTAGACTTGGGAAGATAATTGGTGGTTTAATAAGTCTATTCACTTGGGGTTTATCATTGAAAGGAATATAAAGAAATATCTCTTTACTAAATTAGAATGAATTTATCTCCTAAATAATTGCACATGGGATATTAATTTTTCTTTAACTATTGATATATCCAAGGCCTTTAACATTATTATATGGTCCTTCATTGTGGCTATACATGAGACATATGGTTTCTCCAAAAATTTTATTGAATTTATTAGATTTATCTTGAAAATTTAAAGGATATATCTTCTAAAACATGGTTCTACAATTTGGTGTTTTGAATTTTATAGAGGTTTCACATAGCGATATCCAATGTATGATCTACTCTTCTAAATTTGTTTACACAACATATGTTTGTGTTTCATTGATATTAAACTTAATAGAAAATTTGATTGAATAATGGTTATAAGAAACTTACTATAAACCTTATACATTTTTTATAGTGATCATATGAGTTTCATAGATGCCTCTAGGAATATGTTGAATTATTTTAAAGTGATTTTTATTCACTGTGAATATGTCAAAGTGAGTTCCATAAACTGGCACCAGTCCTTCATTTTTTGTGACATTACATTAAATTAAAAAAATAAGAAGTATTGGTTTTTTTGAGTTTTGTGAGGTTCTCATACCTTTCATTAATTGAGTGTTACACTATTTTTGGTGTAAGGTCAAGTGATTATATCTTTATAACACATATTAAAAAATTATTTCCTAATTTAGGATTTGGAATTGAAAAAGTACATCATAGGATGAGGGGATCTTTTTGGATAATTATGTAATCATTTCCATGATTATATATTCTTTATCCATGTAAATATGTCCTTCCATTATTATTAGTAAGCTTTAATGCTTAATTGTATATTTCATATGGATTGGAAGTATACCAAGTATGAAGTTGGTTATTATGGTATGGAAAGAGTGAATCATTTCCATTAATATGTGTTTGTGTGTTGGGGTGGGGGATGGAATTTGTATCAAGGACCTAAGGTTGTATAATGGACCCTTAATTACCAATTTTACATGTATACTTATGTCATATGGATATAAGACACTATAGTTTTCATAGAACCTGTTCATTAAAAGTCTAAAATATGCATTTTCATTATATCTTACATAAACATTATGCCCTATCCTCAAACAATTATATCAGAATTTGATAAAATGTTCTAAAAGGATGGTGTCCAATAATTCTAAACAATATTATCAGATTTCTATATGGATATATTGTCCTATGAGTAAACCCATATTAGTTCCAAGGAACAAGAAGAATATGAAAATTTCTCCCATTATCAATTTTATATATGGATGACATGGATTTATTACACATGATATGATTCTGGGAATTCAAAATAATGAATTTATAGATAATGATAAGATAATGGGGATCTGGAATACAATTGGATAAATTATTTCTAGGAAATATTACCAGATAAAGAGGGATTATACACTTAATGTTCCTTAGTGGCATGAAAATCTTATAAAACCATAAATTTTCCCTCATTTGTCTTTCTTTTATAGAAAATAATGGGAAACAAAATTTCCATTGATGATAAAGTTCAAGGGAATGGATTCCAAATTTCCTCATTCTACCCCCTATGATTAAAATCTACTAAAAATATAAAATATCTCTATATCATCTTAAGTTTTGTGATAATCTTATGAGAATAACTACAAGTTGTTTTTTTTCATCAAGTTGTTACTTGTAGATGAATCTTTTGTACTGATGACCTACATAATTAAAGATGTACTCAATAAAAATATTCATAATATACATATTTCATATACTATATAGGGACCTGAACTTAAACATTACATAATATTGAATTAAATGAATAATTAACATTGATGATCTTTTCATGTTTAGAGTTTTAGAGAATTAGGACACAACTATTACATCTCAAAAGATTTCAAAACAGAAACTTCTACAAAATTTCCAATTTTTTCATAAAATGTAAACTTCTGAAAAAACGAGTCATGTCTAGTTCCATGTTTTGGATATCATGACTTTTCCTTGATCCCTTCCTTGACCCTATTCATCTTTATGTCCTTAGAAAACATTTCAAAACATTGGATGATCATAAAAATCTCAGTTTGGGTTATAAAACAAAGAAAGAAAACATTTGTTCATAAATACATACAAAACATGAACTCTTTTACTTACCTCATGAAATCGTAAGATTTATGAAAGACGCATATAAATCATAAATCATAAAGGTAATTTTTGGGATCCATATCATACTTACATTGTAGCTATCACAGCCACATAGGGAGTTACTTTGGAATACCCATCACAGTATATTCCTTAAATCTATTATGAGAAACATTCATGTTTACCTCTATCACGTTACCCAATTCATTGGAGAGCTATCTCGGGCTCACCCGCCCTAGGTTTATCATGGAACCACCCGTATACATAAATAATTCCCAAGAACCATAACATGATCATAACACATAACATAATCATAAAGGAAGGATAACATTTACACATTGCAATAATAAAATATAATTTCAAGATATTGAAATAATAAATCCATTATCAAATTTATTTTAAAAACCAAAATACTTAAAAAGAGTATATGGTATTTATTTTTCCTTTTAAAAACATTACGGCTTATTAAGGAAACCAAAGATCAAATAATACTCACAACAGCGGAAAGGTCATTGTCACTACTTAAATTAAAAAAAGATTACTTTTTTTAATTTAGTAAAATGCTTCATATAAAAATATTCCCTTTGAATAAAATGTAAAAGTCAAAGTTGTTTATAAAGCATATAAAATAAATTCGTATATTAGAACAAAATATGCCTCAATGAAAGGAGATTGAGATGAAGTCCCTTACCTCGTGTCGGACTTGACTCGATCGTTCTTTAATCTCCTGAATAATAATCTAAAGTTAATTTATACTTGATTAATAACCTTTTTCAAGTTTATTATTACTTTTATATCACTTATTACCTTGTTATAAACATTATGTAATCATTTAAGTTAATAACGTGCATTTTGTCGATATTTGGTACTTGAGTAAAAAATGAACACCTTATATTTACAAGTTGTCCATGTGGTCAATAGTCCATTATATCAAAAATGATATTCATGATTTAGATATTATATATATCATATATATCTAGTATATACATGTATTTATAAAAGTACATAACATTTGGAGGTAAGAAATGAAATGCACCGTTCATGGAGACGGTAAGCCGTACATACGCATGAACGCTACTTTCTTTTATATTTCTATTTTTATGGACTTTAAAAAATAAGGATACATAGGTATATTATAATTAAAGTATAATATCATATATAATATCATTAACTCTATCCTTTATACATCCCATATAAGGCATTAACGAGTCACGTCACTTTGAGGGGGCGGTAGTCCGCACTTCCTCAAATGATATTATCGTATTTACCCACTATGAAAACAATAAAGGATTGATATAATTGGGAATTAAAAAATCATAAGGAAATCATAAACATAATATATATCACATATAAATACAGTTCCATTATAATGGCCACCATGAGAGGCGATAAGATATAACTGAACAATCATAGTTTCGTGAGGCGTTAGTTTTCCATCCACAGAAACATTATGTTTTTCATCCATTATATAGAGGTGTGTGTAAGTGTAGTTCGAATCCTTCTCAGAACAACATCCTAGTTTATCGAGGATACTGGTGTTGTTACAAAAGAAAGGAATAAAAAAAGTTTATGGGTTGGAGAAGTAAAATATTTGAAAACAATTTAAGAGAAACTGTTACCTTTAATTTGGGTAACTCCCTTTGGTTAAAACCAAAGGACTTCTTGAAGTTCTTTATGCCTATGGTAAGACTTCTACGGGGAGGAGAGGGATTTTGGGGGCTTAATTGGAAAGATTTTGGACGATCCAAAATGCTTGATAGGTGTGTGGAATTGGTTAGGGGGATGATGGGCTCTTTAAAAAAGTGTGAAATCATTATTTTATTATAAACATATCTTTGGTTTCAAAAGGTTAAAAAATAATTATAGTCTAAGATAAGATGACTCATGGTCGAAATAACATCATCAAATAGGAATTGGATAGGTTTTGGATAATATTTTAATCATTATAATCTTATTTATTTAAATCATTTATTAATGCGGTAAATACTGCATCATTATTGTGTCATAAAAAATTTAATTTAATTGATATCTAAAAATAATAAAACAAATCCTGTGATGTAGGAAATATTTTTATAATTCTAATTAATATTTATAGTCAAAATGATAATTTATATAACCCCTTGTAAAGATTATTTTACTAAAAGATATTTGCTTTTGTCATTTTTGCCTTTACTTTAAGTTAATTAATCTAAATTGTCATTATCACTCCCAAGTAACTCAATGGGGTCCCAAAATCGATCCAAATATTCCCATGGTCGTTAATGACTCAAATAATATGGCATGGAAAAGTGTTAAGGTAATTTTGAATTATTATAATATTCTTTTTACCTTGAATTACCCTATTTACCTTTAACCGCGGTAAATAAAAGTCAACAGTTACTATTCACCAAAAATTATTTTCATCTTGTTGAACCAAATTTTACTTCTTGATAACAAACATATATGTAGGATTTTCTAATTTCAATTCACAGAAGCGGTTATATTTCATTTAAATGAAAAAGGCAGTTTTTTAACTACTACTAAGTGATTTCACTATTCATCAAAAATTGAAGTTTTTTAGAAAAATACCAAAAATTCTGCCTAAGATTTATTTGATATTCTGAATTCAAAAATTTTGTCTATTTTGAGAAATTAAAAACATATAAGTGTCATTAATTAATTTTAAAATTAATTCCCGTTGTTAAAACAAATAGCGTGTTTTTAAGAAACAATAACTATCAAAAGAATGACACTTGTTTATGTCTAATTTCAAAATGAAATTAATTACATTGATGAAAATTGAATTAAATGGTAAAAATATATTCTAATTACACTTTAAAATCAATTAAAAATATAATATAACCATATTAATATATCAGATTAAAACATAGTTTTGGATTTAAATACAATATTTTCACTATTCATTATAAAATGAACTTTATCGGAAAAATTCCAAAAATTTACACAAAGTAAATTTTGATGTCCCCATTATGAAGAAGTATTTTATATGGTCATATAGAACATATTAAAGTAACCAAAACTAGATTTAATGAGGGTTCTCCATTAAAAGGCGATAAATCGGCCTTTTAATGTAAATTATGCTTAAAATTAGATTCATTCACATTTTATGCCTCTAACATTTATTGAAAAAATGTAAATAAATTTAAAAAACATGTATAATCATATTTTAGTTAGTTCTTTTCATTATTTCCAAAAAAACGGCTAGGAGTTAACTACCATTTAAAATAATAATATTATATTATTAGTGTGCAACGTAAGATTTCAAAGAAACCTGTTGTTGCATATCGGGTACGCTATCGAACATAGAAACAATTTTAAAGTAATATTAATATTTAATTAAAAAATATTAATAAATATGAAAATCTCTTATTCTTCATTTAACTTGGATGTTACATACTATATGGTCAATTTTCTACAAAATGAGAGTGAATATTAGATTTTTTATAATAATCCTACCTCACTTTGTATGGGCATCATGATGATACAATTGGATATCTAAGCTGCATGGAAAATACAGATATATTCCCTTAAAAATGAAATATCTAACCTAACATTTTTATAAATTATTAGTGTGAATGAATGGACCAATAGACTATTTTAATAATATAAATTCTATGTATGCCACGAATATAAAATTTTATTAAAGTAAATTTTGATAGCACAATATTTGGTGCACTTTTTATTGTGGTATGTGGAGGCATATTTAGGACAAGTTGAGGATTCTTCAAGGGTTTCTTTCACCATTTTTTGTAACTAATTTTCTCATGTGGTGGATTTTTGGTTGATGATTCATGTTAAAAAATATATTTTTCAATTTTGGTGTAAATTACTTTTGGTTAAATCTGACTTAGTAACCACTTTCCAAGAGCATAGATACTAAACATGGAATATATACTATAGGATCCTAACAAGTTGTCTTGAATTTATATGTTATGACGATGACAGACATTTTTATGTGAAACATGTCTATGGATAGAAAAATAAAGTGGTTTATGCATTATCAAAGAGTATCATTACATATGATCTCTTGATGTGGTCCTTTGCGACCCAAACTCCCCTCTTCCATTTGGTGAATTAAGATGCTAGTAGAAAACATCATACCTATTTATATAAACCCTATTTCTAACATAATCTACATATTTTTTTTAATTTTTTATATAATTTATATAGTTGGGAATGTTTTGACATGAGATTTATTAATTATGGTTAAAAATTATATAAAAAATTATATAAAAAATTATTTAATATTCTAGAATGGATAAGTATATATATGGTTTTATAAAACCAATTTAGTTCATAGTGGTTTGAAAAATAGCCTAATTGAATTTACCATAAAATGGTAATCTTTGTACTCTATAAACCATATGTATTTTAATTTTATTTGAAATTTAAAACCATTTCATAATCTATAAATGACATGAAAGACATGTAATCACACTTTTGGAGTTATGAAACTATACAATAAGAACTCTCATAATTACATATACACTAATGTAATATTTAAACCGTGCAATGAACATCCATCTGAAAATGAATATAATCATAATATTATAAAAAGATAATCATAAATATATATATATAAAATAATTATAATAAGTGAAACATACCTAAACAATATTTATAAGAAAGAATTCAATAAATTTAATTTTATTATTTAGGAATTTAGAAAAATGTATTGAGAAGATTAAGACCCATTTTTTGGCTAGGAATTTTCTCTCTATACCTCACATTCCATATTTAGTTTTGTGATGTATACATCCTATATTATATAGATATATACTTTAAAAATATTCCTTGATTATTCTTGTTTTCATTTTTGGGGATATTTAATATTTTAGTTTCCCTTCTAAATAATTTATTTTAAGACAACCCAATTATAATGGGAACTTTCCTATTTCATATTCCATGTTATTCACCACCCTATATTTTTTTTAATAATTAATGGATTTTTTAAATAATAATTTTTATGGATATAACCCCATTTTCACTTATGGTTATTTAGCAAACATGACATATATACCATCTGTAAATCTTCCCTTCAATTTTCTTAAAACCCAAATGAAGAATTTTGAGACCAATACCTATTTATTAAAATATAAATAGGGAAAAATATTTAATTTTTTTTTCTATTTTGATCCTTATGGTATATAATTTTACTATGATTTGAGCTATAATTTGGTAACCCATTTATTTATATGTGTATTTTTATGCTTGTTCCATAAATATGATTACCTCTAGAAGGACACATTTAAATCTATATGTTATGAAGGGTGCAACCTAATATCACTCTTATACATTGGGAAATATTTATATCACATGAGATTATTTTAATAGGGTTAAAAATAAAACATAATCCACTATGAGACTTTGTCCACTATGTTATGTTTTCTTGGAAATTAGCTTTGACTTATTCTTATTCCATTTTTTATGATTTTTCCACATTCCTAAGATGTCATGAAATTTTGATTCCATATCCTTTATGTCATGATTCAATATGTTTTTTTCATGATAGTTGTCTTTCATATTGTAATTATGTGTGATAGAAATCATTATTATACTTCATTATCATGTTTATTACCATACTGGGCATTATAGATCACCGATTTTCTTAATGTATTTCCCAAGTTATCCTATGTAATTTTATAATATCTAAGAGAATTATGAGAATTTTGTGGGAATTAAAATAAATATATTGTATTTTTAATTTCATTTTTATGTATTATAATCCATTTGTAACAATGAAACATGGAATTCAGATCCTTTGGATGTTTTTTGGATATATATTTTATGAATATTTTAACAATATGTGCAAGTGTGGTGGGTCACTATATTGTGGGAAATTAGGTTGAACCCACTATAAATAAGGAATCCTGAAAATTACACCTGACCAAATGTTTGTTCTTCTTGATCATTATAGGGTCATGAAAATCAAATTTAACAAATTTTGATAATTAAACTAATTACTCAAAGAAAAGTAAACTAAAATTATATATAAAAGAAGACATAAAAGAAAAAGGGAGGGGAACTGATATATAAAGGTGGTTATTATAAATATCTATTTCAAAATCACTCAAAAAACAAATTACATTAAATACCTATATAACCATATAGGTATTTAATAAAAACATGTTCAATTACAATATAAATTCTCCTGGAATATCACTTCTTCATGATCATACTAATTAAAATAACTGTAATTTATTGATATTTTATTACAAAAAGTAGAAAAATAATCCAATTAAATTGTAGTGAATTTATTTACATTACCATATTGGTGTTAATACATCATTTAAAACACTAATTCAGTGGTTCGATGATGAATATGATAATAAATTAAATCTCAACATGATACTATAGAAGAATGTTTTTTACAAGTAAAGAAGTATCTGGATATATTTACACTCACCCTCTTCCACAAAACCACCCTCCCTTATAGATATAGCCAATCATCATTGAGTGATCATCTATGAATAGAATTTTATATATCAAGGTATAAATAATATAAAATAGAGATTAAAAATTAAATTAAACTAAAAATAAAACAAATTTATAACAAAAAAATAACTATAACAAAATATATGTAGAAAATAAAACCTATATATGAGCTTTTCACTTGGTAAAAACCCTAATCATTTCCCTAGTTCCAAAACTCCTATATTTATTATTCTATATTATATTAAATATCCCCATGAATCCAACACAAAATATTCAGACCAAGCTTGAAATATATTCTCCGAAAATAGTGGAAAACTATATTTTGGTGAATCCATTAAAAAATATGGGCTCTATGCCCTCACAACATGAATAATGACTAATTAAATGATCAAACCATGAATGTAAAAACTTTACATGTCCAAAATGTTTTTTAGTGTAGAAATATAATATCATAACATGATCATATCCATATAGCTTTGAAAAGAATCTACCCTCAACTTCACACAATGTTCTTATCTTTGTAGTGAAAAATCAATTCTCACCAAATCATAGCGTTTCTTCCCCAACTAAAGATGATGTGAACTAATTCATTAATTTTACAAAGGAAATCTATGAAATATATGCAACACTATCTTCATGTTTGTAACATGTGATCTTCCATCACAAAATGAACCTGTTTATGTTTTTTTGAAAAATATTTCATGTCTACATAGTGTCCCATGACCTTTACAAATCCATTCCAAATATCCTAAATAAATTTCCCATGATTTTTACACACAAACATTGCACAACCTGAATAAAGACCTTTATGAACAACCTTTACACTTATTACTTACAAGCCTTACACATATATCTATTTACCATTAAAATCCTTGCCCTATCATCTTGTGATGTGATTTAATCCTTTCATGACTTGAAAAAAATATAGAAGCACTTCTTGAGGTCCAATCCTAATATTCATGAAACAAACCTCAGATTCATGAATACTTCATCATCATCTTTTTTTTATTTAGAATTTTGAAGTGTCTCATCAAGATTCCTTCACACATTCATGATGTATCCTAGACTCAAAGGTTGATCATAAATTATTTCCCAAGCTCTAGTGGTACTCACATGGAGTTCTTTTACTTATGAACTTTTTCATAGGGATAAACTAGAGATTTTCATTGGTAACAATAGAGGATTTATATTAGATCTAGAAAATTTTCAGTCTCTTGATTCTTTTTAAAGTGGTGGTGAGGTCTGTTCAAGCAAGGAGATGTGAGAATGGGATAGAATGGTGTGATTTTGATCAATAGTGAATAGTTCCCTCACATTATTCACCCTCATAAATTATTTATGAAATTGAGTTCAACTTAATATATTTGAGGGTAAAATCGAGTGCTATGATGAGAAACCACAAACCCACCCCACCGAGGACCCTCCCGCCCATACCTACATTCTCTAGGACATTTTCTTTAGAACATTAGTACACCAACCCATACACTTTATAATTACCATGACTATGCCATGCTCCCAACTAGAAAATACATATAAGGCCATAATTTTTATTCAAAAAAATTTTATTTATATAAAGACCCATTCTTAACATATTTATATATTTTACAAAATTCATTTTTAAATGCTATTACCATTAAAATGAATAAGTAATTGATTAATTGGGAATAATAATTTGGTAATAAATAAAAAATTTTCATTTTAAATTTAAAAACTAGTATGTATAAAATTACGATATCACTTCTTTCAAGTACATTTTATCATCCTCCAATGGCCCGAAGGCCTTCATTTTTTATTGATTGATAATCCACCTTTCAGAGGATGAGGTGGAACCCTATTACATGCCCGTATGCCATATAGGAACCAATGCCCGTAGGCACAAATATACCATACAACCCAGACTAACAACTTGGAACTGCTCCTCCCCAGCATCTTCATCTTTGAAATCAGCTCTTCACCTCTGCATGGCTATTCATCTAGGCATTGCCATGCATGCACAGGCTTGTCCCGATGGCAGGTTCCATACCCTATCATTCTTGCAATCAGTTTAGCTCCTGCTGTGGTGAAGGCTCCTTTGCTCATCCTCCTTGTAGAGATTGTTCCTTGTAGTTTGGTCTGGTTTGTATTTGTAGGTGACCCGAAGGCCATATGGATAGCCCGAAGGCCCAACTGACCCGAAGGCCTGGGTGCCCGAAGGCCAATGAAGGACTTTGGGACCAAATCTGATGCCCGAAGGCCCAAACGGGGGCATATTCCCAGCTACTATAGTGCCAAACAGTTCCTGCTACAGTACTGCTATAGTTCCCGCTACAGTTCCTGCTACAATACTGCTACAGTACTGCTACGGTACTGCTACAACACTGCTACAGTACCCGGAAATCCTACCTCCTCCTGGTTTTGATCCCTGGTCTCTTGGATGCACCATCAGAGACCTTGCCAACCGGGCTAAGGCTCATGTTCCAAATACATTTTATCATATTAGTAACTTTATGGTTTTATTAGACTACTTTCCCTTTTATCATCCAATACATACATACGTGGCTTGATTTCATGGGTCCATGGTGTTCCATTTATTTATATAATAGATTAGGTTCTTCCCTTTTCATAAATAAATCATTCTATACTTCTTGTAATGTATTTGAAAATTATTTTCCTTTTTCTTGTTGTCTAAGATTTGACTCCTTATTATTTTGAATATTCTTAGAATTAATAAGGTAGTCAACATTATATATCTTCCTTCCCATGGATATCAGTTCTTGATGTTTAATTTCCCCTTATTTTACTATTTTATATTGATATGTACTATTATTAGAACACACAATCACTATGACCTTAACCATTTATATGATAACAAATACCTCCCATTTTCAAGATATTATTGAGTTAGATATATTTTTCATAATACTTTGATATTAAAAATTATCAATATTTATCCCCATTAATTATTTCTATATTTAAACTTTATCAATTGTTAAATTATTTGCCCAATTTTATTTTCTATACCGAAACATATTACAATACCAGAAATGAAAAAAAATGTTAATTTTTTTAGAGTTGTTTGGGATTCTTTTATAAAAATAGCACTTGTATACATTTTTCTATCCACCCTTGACATGGTGGTTAGATTTTCATCAATTTTAATTATATATTTTGTTTTTATTGATTTTTATTTGAAATCTATTATTTTGAGACAAAAAAATAGAATGATTAATAAAATTTGATTTAGATGTTACGTATTTCGAAGACCATGAGTTGGGTTGATCCATAGATGATTGAAGTATCTTATTTACAATTAAATGATTCATCTTGGAGAAAAAAATCATAGTAGAATCTTATGCGGAATAATCCCATTTCACAAATTATTTGGGAAGTTCCATCATATAAGGTCTTTAGATATCTTAGTTTTACCCAAAGAACAAGACACATCACATTGAGGGAATACTTTTTATCTTCCATAGATCTCAACATGAATTCAAAATATTTCCTATATTCCATGTATATTCCTCAATCATCTGCCTTGATTCTTGTAGACTATTATCAATCTATTTCATTTTTTAACATTAGCCTCAAATTGATCATCTATAATTTTCATGGAGGTGTTATGAAATTTTTTCAATGAACTAATGAATTCTCCATGAATTTTTTTCTCTACATTATAAAAAACAAGAATTTAAAATTTGTCTTCAATCATGAAGGTATTTTCATTACAATGAAGGACTAATTTTTCCTTTTTTCCCACATGGCATGTGATGAAATTATAATTTTTTAGTTTCCTATAAATGCATCATCCAATTATTGAACAACATTTTTAACTATTTTGTTTCATCAAGATATTACTTAAAAAATATAAGAATATATGTGATTACATAAATAAAAACATTATTCCCAATCCTTTAAAATTGAGAGTAGAAATCTTTAATATTTTAAAGAGTTAATCCTATTCATCCTCTCCATAGATATAACTTCTTTCTTAAAAATTCTTATCTCTATTAGATTTATTAATTGAGTAGTCATAACCTCAATCTACATTAAGAATTTATAATTTATTCTTTAACATCTTTTAAAAATTTTAAGCATCATTTTTCTTCCTAATATTTAGTTTTTTAACTAGAAATTATAACTTAGATGAAAAAATGGAGTTTAGTTCTCCATCTATGGAACCTAAACATTTTCTAAACCCAACACTTCATTAATTATTATAAAACAACTTGATATAGAATAATAGATCCAATAAGAATAACACATTTATTATCTTTGATACCACTTGATAAGAACAAATGATTGTGTGTGGACACTAAGAGGGGGAATGTATAAATCTATGTACCCATATTTTACCATATTTTCAATTATCCCTTATTATACTCAAACCACTTCCTTGATTAATGGGAATGGATCAGTTTGATTCACCCTCAATTCTATCCTTATAATTTAATGAAATAATTGACATGACAATGAAAAAAATACATATAAGGTTTTTTTATTGAGATGAGTTCCTACTCCATTCCATGTTCAACTATTATAAATCAAGTATATTTTATTACCAACATAATATATATTAATTATAAGTTCAATTTAATTCAATAACAAGTGTTGGGTATGCATCATATAATTTCTAAATATGACATTAGTTATACTAGAATCATTAATTCATCAAAAAAATTATTTATTCTGCTACCATTAGTTTTTTTATAAATTTCATAAAGCTTCAGAAGAAGGTCATACCTTCATACATATGTTTTCATTACATAAAAAATAGAGACATTTCTCCTTAAGAAATAGATCATTAGTTTTTCATAGTAATATAAACAAGTATGCATGGAATCTATTTTAGATTATTCTTCTCTAAATCACTGTGTATATTGATCTAAATGATTCTATTCCAAGAAATGATGTTGATAGAAGGATATTTAATTTTAGAAACTCATTCAATCCCTTTTATTCTTAACAATTTTTTCCTTTATTCTTCAATTTATAGATATATCTTCTGATATGTATAAGAGAATGCCTTTCCCTTTCTTTATTGGGTTCATTGATTCAAATATATTTAAAAAATATTGAAGGCTCTCAGTTTCAAAATAAATTTAATCTAATTCATATTTTAATATGTATTCTTGTATATTTATGTTTCATTTAAAAACTTATGTCATAATTATTCAATGTCATCTTAACTATTATACATATTTATGAGATATTCAAAATATCATTGCTTAGATTACAGAAAATGAAATACTTTAAAACCATTCTGTATCTTTATGTGATCATGAAATATTATCGTGGTTTGATAATTTTATTTTTTCAAACTAAATGGAAGTCTCAAATTGTAACCTAATCAATAATCAATTTTTTTTATTTTCAATAAATTACAACACATTGAAATCATCAGAAAAGATATAAAATGACTTTAAAAAATTATTAAACATAAAATAATAGTCATATATGTTTAATTGGATGAAAATTCAGACAATTAGTATAGGATTCATTCATGCACATAATACATAGAAAATAAATACAATCTATTCATATAAAGCAAAGTAATATATGATAACTCTATTTTGGTTTCTAATTTGTTTTGAGTATTATGTTCATAGTTGCGTCATCCGAATGTGTTTTACTCAATACATTTCACCACAAACTTAAACATTTTTCATGGAATCTCTTCATAGAATATTATAGGTTTAGTCTTCTCCTGACTGATGAACTCATTAAATTAATTTAATCTTATCTCCAACTTCAATGGATAAACATGAATTATCTCACATGCTATATTTATTTCATAGAATTCTAGGGAATATTTTATTATTTCACAACAACCATAGTTACAATTTTATTTTCATCATAGGGGATGAAATTCTCACATGGTGTGACGTTCTCCTGTGAACCTGGGGAAAAAGATAATTGAATGAATCAGCATTTGATTATAGCACACTAATATGTCTGTATTTTTAACAGGTGAACAATGATCACATATACATATGTCAACATAAACAATCTCTTGAAGATAAAAATTATTAATAAATAACTCATCCCTTAAGAAGATCAATTAAATTTGTTTGTTTTATTGATCACCATGGATCCTCTATACTTGACCCCCATGATGGATGATAAGAATCTTCTTTCATACCTTTACACTAATTCTGACAATTTTAGGTGTTATTCACTCTCCATGCCTCACTTAACTAACAACCTAATTTAACCCAAAAAGTATAACAGTTGTGGATAGGATGGTTAGATGGTTGATCTGGGAAAAGATAAGATTATTTTTTAGTATATCATCTTTAACTATATTTCCAATAGATAACAATGAACTCTTATCAGATTAAATTATAATTCAAACTAATCATATAGTTTTTCATTTTAATATCTCACTTCATACAAACATTGATACATATGATCTTATATTGTTAAAAACATATGGATACAGTTACTCTTAAAATATAGTATTGTAAATGCCCCTTCTAAAAAATTATTCTTCATTAAAATCATAGTATTTCTCGAGGAATTGTCTCCCAAACATACACACTTAAAAACTTCTAACACTTATTGACGCATTATTATTCCTCATGAAACCTATCTGCATTGACAAAAAAATACAACCATCAAGATTCAATCCATAAACATGGGAAATTCAAACCAGAAGTTCCATTCAATCATTGTTTTAATAAAACAAACACTCACCAATTTTTTTTCATCTTTCTCAAAAAATAATTAATCATTTAATTATCCAAGTTAAACTTTTAGCACAATTCATATTATCTCATTATTCCCCATACCCTCACTTTATTCAATTCATAATTTCTAATTAACATCACCCATTCCATTAAGACCATATTCATACCAATTTCAAGACATTCTCAAGCCATTTAACAAAATTAATATATTTCAAACATGATGAAATAAAACAAGATAAATCATATTTTAAATCTTTAAGTATTTATTGAATGTAAAATGAACCAATACCAAATTATTATTTTTCTAAATTACATTTAATAATTACCAAAATATTAAACAAATATTTTTTATATTAGTGTAAATAGAAAAAATAAACATAATTTTCATTCAACCTAATATAAAAATATCAAGTCCATATTGATTAACATATTTTTTATTAGTAATGAATGTAGAATTTACTACGTTTTCACTCTTCTTAAAATCCTTAAGGATAAATTAAAAAAACCATATCCCTCCTTAATTTCACATATTATAAATTCATTAAATAATTCATAATTTCTGGTTCATGAATTCTTAGTCCATGTTTACATCATTATGTTTTCCTTATATGCTTTACAAATAAATTAAAAAAAAACCACCCTAAATCCACTTTATTCTTATTTATAGAATCATGATTTAATCTCATTATAAATTTCTCTAATTCCATGGATAACATTCATTTTTAATAGGTGGTATCATATCATATAATAATAAGGTAATCAATCTATATAAATTAATTATTTCAAACCATATGATAATTCTATTTGTGTTTGTTAACCAATTCATCACTAGTAAAATGTTCAGAAAAACCCTAATTAGTTTATAAGGAATTAAATTATTTAACTAAAATCTATTTATGAAATCAGTAAAAAAATCAGTAATATAGACATATACACTAATATATATTCCATGTCTACATATGCCAAAATTATATTTTAATATCTTTCTATTCACACCCAATCTTGGTAAATTTAAAACATAAAGAGAGTTTATTTATTTGAAAATGAATAAATAATAACTCATCAAAACTATCACACAAATTATTATAAATACATGATTGATATAAATTCAACTATAGTTTTATAGTGTAGTCATTGATTTATAGATTTCATACCAATATCAAACCTCAAATTTAATTTAATTTATTTTATAAATATCACGACATCAGAAAAGGAAACACTTCAATAACATTTTGTTTTTTTATAAACTAACAATTTTATACCAACATTATTAGATAAAAAATAGCCTCATGTAAACTCTTTTATTATTAGAATATAGTTAATAATAAGGAGGTTATATGATTACTTATTTGGGACAAATCTACCCTATAATATATCATCATGTTTGAATATATATAACCACAGTAAAAACACATAATAATAGATGTTACCAACAGACATAAATTAAATATAAATAGATCCCTATGATTACTCACATGTCATACAAAAAAAATTATCGACACCCAACATACTTATAAAGTGTAATATTACCAAAATAACCAAAAATTAAGATGGAAGAAACTTTTTATCAATACCCCAACTCCTCTTATATCATCATAATGATTCTATAATTTAACTATAAGGTAATATGAGTTTATGCTTATAAATATATAGAATTTTTATGATTTCACTTTCAAAAATTTTAATTTATAATTATTAAATTATAATAAATACATCTTAATAGGACCCCACGGATGACCCCAAATGTATCATGGTTATTAATATATTCATATGTGCATAGTGAAATGAGTACAAGAATTTTGAAGAAGAAATAGAGTTATAACAATCCATATCAAATTATTTTCAATATTTTAATATATACTTACCCCAACTTATATGAGAAAAATATCAATATTTTTGATAGAACATATCTTATAAATACACTTTAATCTTACAGTAACCCTTACTAATGCATCACATAGTCCCCTATTTCGAAAATCATGACATAACCAAACCTATAACTAATATTAATGTAGCATAACACAAGGATTACCCTAATGAACACTCATATTATAGGTATTAAATAAAAAGACTCATGGATTTATCATATAATTTTTATTTATTAAATACACCAAAAAAACTATAATATTACATTATCATACATTCACCACATTAATTCCGAGTAGATTACTTATTGTATTATTAAACACTTTATCATCAAATAATTATAACCTAAGTATTTATCCTATACTCAACATTCCTGATACAATTTCATAATAAAAAATTTAATCCAGCTTTACACTTATCATCAATATAATTATATTTAATAATCATGATATTATTCAAAACACTTATTTAAGAAAATTTACACAATGTTGAACAAAATATTTCCGAAAAACACCCTATAAATTTTATAATAATCATTTCTCTCAATTTTCAATTTAGTAGGATAATTATTATAAACATAAAACATTATTCTTAAAAATTAATTACAAGAATGAGTCATACAATATACTTATTATGTTTACACAAACAATCCCATTTATAAACCCAGTTTACCTAAACAATGACATTACAAAATACCATTTTTTTACCATACATAAAGATCAAAAATATGAAAAACAATATTCAAAAATAGTAAATGGAATATCCAAATAAGCTCATCGTACTGCACAACCCGACACTTATTTCAATTCTTTATATCAATCATTTATTAGACAATCATTAAAATAGTAAATGGAATTAACTTCAATAAATATAACCATTAGAATAATATGATTCAAAAATATAGGTTAAGAAAATAGTGGTAATTTCTTTGAATGGTGGTGTCTCACTCTGGCGGTGTGTTGATTTGGTAGTATCTTATACTTAGCCAAATTTATTTTATGCTAGTGGAATATCAACTACTTGTGTCTGGTCTAGTGATTTTTGTAATGGAATTTCCTTATACTTAAACAAAATTATATGTTGGTGGTATGATATTTGTAGTGATTTATCCAGTGGTATCTCATACTTTACCAAATTTGTGTTCTGGAGGCATGTTATCCTAAGAGAGTTTCGACTGATGGAGTCTCACACTCTTTCAAATTTTTAGTTCAACATGATGACATTATGGTGGTGCGGTATCCAAGCAGTATCTCATACAAGGTGATATATTTATGCTAGTGGCGAGTCATAGAAAATGGCGTCTTGAGTTCATAGTGCCAATCTCAATGGTGTCTCATCCTCAGAAATGTTTTTCACCTGGTTTAGAATGAAGATTACCAATTGATAAATATGGAACATATTAATAACATAAGAATCCTGATTTTGTGTTCATTAAAACTAGGAGTTCTACAATCTACCCCTTTTTGATGATTATAAATCATGGAATAAAAAGTGTTAAACAAATTTTAAACATGATATTCAGGTTATTATAAACCAGAACATAGAATTCCTAGTAAGTGTATATATAATCAAATAATGATAAGCAAAATGTATGTATCAAAGGTGAGTATCACAAATCGAAAAATAATAAACATATAGTATCAAAGATAACATAGGAAAAATTATGCAATCAATCATAAATTACCTTAGTTTTTTAATATTCCATAATAATTCTCCCCCTTTTAGGATTATAAAAAAGGTAAATAAAATGATTATAAAAACATGAACAAAAAAATAGATTAATAAATATCAGAGGCATCCAAAATTAATACCAAAAAGATATTACATCCCAAGTACCATTAAATAAAAACTATCTAAGCGAATAAAAACAAGGTTCAAGATTTAGCAGAGATATCCATCTATTCTTTTCCTTTAGGCTAGGATTTCTCGTTGTCTTTATTTGGTGTTTCTAGATCATCTCATGGTATGATATAGGGAACCCTAGAGAAGATTCTAGATAGTGTCCGAAGGCGATCATCTACAATAACAACTATCCTGAGATGTATCATATCTTGAAAAAGAAACCTTGGAAAAGGCTGAAAATTGGGTAGGAAAAGTGCTAAAGGGTCTTAACGAACTCTAAGTTTGAGATATAACTAAGGGGTAATTGGAATAGCTTCTAGAGCAACAACTTTTTAAATAAGAACAAGAAGAAATGACTTAATGATATTTATGAAATCTATTATGATTTGGCCACCCCTTTCTTTTACAGTACATAAATATGCATTATCTTCCACAAAAAATTCGATACTGGTTTCATATCCTTTTGATTTCTTACTTGTTCTTTGAAATCTTGTGTCATTGGAGTCATTCTCAACTTTTCAACCAAAAATGTTAAATTATCATCCATTAAATTCTTGGTATAAATATAAGGGTGTTAAAACTTGATTGGCTTGGTTATATTTTCCCAATCAATTTTTATGTAATTTTTAAAGCTGTTAATGAGTTTGAGAACATGATTAGAGTTATATAGAATTCTTCTCAAAGTCTCTTGGGGCTGATCAATGACACTTCCTGAAGCTCTGGTTGAAGAAACTCTTGGCTCATCTATGAAAAATGTCCTTAAGAGATGAACAAAAAACACTAGAGGATGATTAGTAGAAATAAAAGTATATAAAGATGTATCCTTAATACTTTTAAGAATTCCATTCATGGAATAATTAAAATATTCTCTCATATCTTCAATCAAAGACTAGATAGATTCCAGTTTATCCCATATCTAATTATTCCCAATCTCTACCTCATAAATGTGATGCATCATCTTAGGTTGGATGTATTGAATAACCAACTCAAATATGTATCATTCAAACTTCTCATAGATGGAATTACCTTAAGAAGGAAGATTATTTAACTTTAAACCAAAATCCTACATCAAAATTTTACCAAAATAATCCAAGTCACTTTTAGTGATTACATCTACTTGAACGAAAATAGGTGCTGGTGTAGGGACAAGAGTTCTAATAGAAGAGAAAATTTCCAAAATCCCATCCAAATCTAATTGAGCGATCATGGACACATTAGGATCTCCTTAAATTTTAACAACAGGTAAATAATTATTTATAGGAATCCTACTAAATGTTTTATATTCATCAAACATGGGATCATCCCATCCCCTAAAAACCTTAGCAAAAACTGGATAATTTATTGGAGGGACCACAACAACATGTAAAACTACTGATGTATCAAAATTTATAAGAATATATGAACTTTTTTCAATTTAAAATTGTACAATGATAATAAGGATTTATTTTAAATTTTTAGCATCTGAGCTCTGTGAAACAACATTGGCAGACTCGGCTTCTAACCATGCACCGATAGTATGTGAATCTATCTTCTAAACATCCTTTTTTTGAACAAAATAGTTGATTCACCTTCAAAATTTTCAACCATGGGAGGCTTGTTATCATTTAAATCAACTAACTATTCATTCCCAAATTATTTCTAAATAAGATCATTTTTCTCTTATTCATCTACATACTATTCTACAACAGATATAACTACCATTTTATTATCTATAGTAGAATCATATGTTACATGAAAAGTGGAAAAAGAACTATACTCAACTTCATCAATAACTGGATAATCATGAAATATTCCAACATATAGGGATTTTACCCCTTCAACAAGTGCATCCTGAAGCTTTGGAGGAATCTCAACTTTATTTTCTTTTGATTTGAAAAATAGAACCATTTTTTAAAGATTCTAGATCACCACTATTTTAACTTCCATTATCATATTATTTTTCCCTTTCTTCCTCCTCATTATCATCATCATAATCATGAGTTGATTTGGAACTTTTATACTACTCCTCTCTAGATACTTTAGTATCTTCATCATCATTATTGACTAACTTTTCTCATTTTGAAAACCTCATAGGTGGACTAGGAGCTCCAAAAGTAATGGGAGAAGATTTTGGAGACAAATTAGGGTCAATCGCTACAACAACATGTAGTTTCGTTTCCTATTATTTAGAAACAGATTCTTTATTATCCTTATCAAAGTATTCAATAACTTCATCAGAATACAAGACTAGATCAACTTCATCCTTTGGTGTGTTTGGATGATGAACCATATTATACATAGCATATAATTTCTCACTATCACCAACATACTATTTATTCTAGGGGTCCCATATTATCTTCATCCTAGAACAAGTAGAACTTATATGATATTAACCGCCATAGTCTATAATAGACACTTAATTCTTAGCTAATGGTCCCTTGGCCTTCAACATAGAAGAAATCAACTTTTGGTAGATCAAATAATTAGATCTAGAGGATGACTTGGTCATCTCACACATATGCACCATGAGATATCTAAAGATATTGATATTGTGACCTTCTATCACCAGAGATATAAGATACACATATTTTTACCTTAAGGTTATGAAATCAACCTTCCTTGGGAAAATAATGTGATGTACAAACTTAATAATCATCTAACATTCTGCATCTAGTTCAGAGCAATCTGGAATTCTAGTTATTCCATCTACTATCTGCACAACAAGAGAATCTTAAAACATAAGCAAGCCATTGAATTTTGGAATACTACCTTGGTAGTCATCATAAATTCCATCATGAGGTACACTTAAACATTTATCCCATATCTTTTATTAAAAACCAAAAACATATCCTTTAATATGACTTCTAATACAATCAGAACCATCCTCATCAAATGAAAACTCTATATGATGATAATACTCATAGGCCATCTTAGGGTAAAATGGTCTTTTATTTGAGGAAAACCACTCTAACCATCCATGATACTGAGTCAATTTTATTACCAGAGACTTACTAGATAAAAACCACTTCGATTCATCTTCCTTTTCTAGTACGAATGCTTAGTGGGAAAGATTAATGTTAACTAGAGTAACTAGAGAAGGTTTCCTTGACTCCTACTTATGCTCCTTAGAAGATAGATATGAGAGTATCATGTTGGGCTTAAGGTATGTTGGAAATAAACATAATTCCATTTTAATATAATTTTTGATATTATTTATTATAAAATATAATTAATACTTGAATTCAAAATCAAAATGCTGTAAAAACATGCACTAGGTTACAGGAAATAACATAAACTAGGAAATAAATCGGCGGTTCAGGGTATTGAAAAATATAAAATTTTTTCAAAGGCATGAAATATAACTGCATAACATAGCAATAGTATGACAAGCCAACTACCTGAAAACCAATGGTGTGATAACCAAGAACATGTAAAAGCAATGGTATGACAAAGTAATGGTGTGTCATCACAGTGGTATATCATAGAGAATTAAACTTAACCAAAATATATGATCCCTCATTCATGTTTGATATAATTCATTCTTCCAGAATTCAAAGGCTTTTTAAAAATATCAACTAACTAATATTTTGTGCCAATAAATTATAGATTGTTATCTATTTTTTGAAAATGGTCTCTCAAAAATTGATGTCTTATATCAATATGCTTTGTCCTTGAATGTAAAATACGATTCTTATAAATCAAAATATAACTTGTTCCATTTCAAATTCTGGGGACATTTCGTAATTAATATCCATTTTCTATTAGAGTGTGTTTCATAAAATTTTTTTTACACATCAACTACCTACAACTATATACTCAACATTAAAAGTAGACAATGTAATTGATTTTTTTTACAACACCATTAAACTAGAGACTTATCTAAAAGGTGACATGTTCTATAGGTGCTTTAGAGTATAAAATTGATCCAAAAAACATCAGCATTAGAATAACATACTAAATAAAATGCTTATTTTATTGGATTAAGAAATCCTATAATTCAGGTAATTTCAAATTAATTTAACAAAAAAAATGAGTGAATATTTTGGTTTTTATTGAAAATGATAACACATAAACACACTAAACATAATATCTGGCCAGTTAGCAGTCAAGTAAATAAGATTACAATCAAACCTCTATAAATGGTTTGATCAATTAGTTTCCCAACTTCATCAAGATCAAATTTATAGGTGGTAACTATAGAAGGCTCACTACTCTTAGTTCCATCATAGGTAAAATATTTTATAAGATATTTTATATATTTACTTTGATTTAAAATAATTAATTCTTTGTTTTGAAAAATCTGAAATTCATGAAAGAGTCTAAGTTCATCCATTAGACACAATTAAAACTCATTTTTCATCAAATTAGAATAATTATGAGAAAGATAATTTTTTGAAGATCCAAAAATAATATCATTAACATATATTTATATTACTAATAGATCTTTTGAAATACACATTATTAAAAGGGTAGGGTCAACTATTCCTTTTGAAAATCCTTTTGAAATTATAAAATTTCTGAGCCTATCATACCATGATCTAGGATCTTGTTTTAAACCATATAAATATTTGGTTATTTTAAAAACCTGATATGTAAAATGATTGTTTTGAAAACTAGTGGGTGTTCTAAAAAACATCCTCAACTATAAAACCATTTAAAAATACACTCTTGACATCCATTTGATAAATATTGAAATCTATATGTGCTTTATTAGAAAGTATGATTTTTATGGATTCAAGTCTGAATAATTGTGAAAAGGAATTATAATAATATATACCTTCTTCTTGACTATAATATTTTGAAAAAAGTCGAGCATTTTTTCTAAATATAGTCCCCGACTCATTCATTTTATTCATATACACCCATTTAGTACAAAAATTCATTGTGTCCTTAGGTCTATCTATAAGTTCCCACACTTTTTTTCTTTCTAATTTATTTAATTCTTCTTTCATTTACATTACCGATAATTCATCATTAATATCTTCATTGAAGATGTTAGGTTCACACTAAGACCAGAGAGATTGATTTTTAACTATATTTCAAAAAGAAGATCTAGTCTGGGTTCCTCTCTTTATATCACTTAAAATTGCATCGAAATGATGGTACTTAATTTTCCTAAAATCTTAAGAGAAAGAGGGACTGGTTACATCAGTATTTTCAGGTTCAGGTTCTATAAGTTATGGAAATTATTCCGGACTGAATGATTTTTTAAATTGTTTTAAAATAGAGTCTAATGGTTTATAATTTATGTCCAGGTAGATAAATCATCCTCATGTATTTCTAAGGAAGTATTAGGCACATGTGGATTTGTTTCATTGAATTTTACATGGACTAATTCTTCCACAATTTTGGTTTTCTTATTGAAAATAATATATCATTTTCTAGAGATTGAATAACCAAGGAAAACACCTTCATCACACTTAGAAGAAACTTTTTCAGGATTATCCTTATTATTACGTATAAAAAATTTGGAACAAAAAACTCTAAAGTAATTAACCATATGTTTCCTATTATTCCATATCCCATAAGGTTTCTTATTAAGGACATGTCTCTTCAAAATAAAATTGATGATATAACATAATATATTGAAAACTTCTTCCCAAAAATATATAGGTAGGTCATACTCATTAAATATAGTGAGTGACTTCTCTTAGAAGGTTCTATTTATTTTCTCAAAAACTCCATTCTGATAGGGTGTCTTAGGAGAAGAGAAGTTAAGAGTATAGAACTTTTGTGAGAAAAATGATCCAAATATTAATTTTCAAACTCATGACCATGGTCACTCCTTATCATTTTAATTCTAAGAACACTAATATTTTGTACATACTTAGCATACTTTGTAAAATAAGAGCAGAATTCACTTTATTACCTATAAAATATACCAAATAATACATCAAGAAATCATATAGAAGTACATAAACATAGTGCATCCCATTAAGATTTGAAATTATAAAAGGTAAAAACAAATACATGTGAACCAACTCAAGAGTTTTATAAGTTGAATATTCTATCTTTAATTTAAAAAAAACATTACATGGTTTCCCTTTTTGATAGGGGTTACAAACTTTATCTATTGGGAACTCAAGATTAGGTGGATCCCTAACTAAAAATTTCCTAGTTAGCTTCCTAAGTTATTGAATAATATAATGGACTGGTCTATTATTCCAATTAAATGACTCTTTACAAAATTTACTTATCAAGAAACATTTTAGAAAATCAAATAATTTAAATCAATAGAATTAAAATTGTCATTGCACACAGAATTAAAAATTTAGGTATTTTTAGAATCAAAAAAATGGAAAAAATCAATTTAAAACATTACATAATAAACATCATCAGACAAATGAGAAATTCTAGGTATATTATACTTTAAACCTTCATTATAAAAAACATTATAAATTCAAACTGAATTTTTGTTTCCAATCTAGCCTAGGCTGATGATTTTTCATTTTTAATTATCATTAAAGGTGACATGACCACCATAAACATTTATTAGGATATTGAATCATGAATAATATCCTATCATATGTATTTAATAACTAATATTGAAGTACCATATATTTCTACTGGAGGTTTTCAAGTATTTTTCCTATAAAACTAGTTTTAAATAAGAAATAATTTTTAACCGAAATATATTTGGGTTTAGAAATGTCAGTAATCGAGGATTTTGGAACCCACATTTTCTTACTAGGTTTCTAATAAAAATATTGACCACTTTTATAAATAAAAACCTTGTTATATCCTTTTTATAAATGATTTTCAATAAATCGTTCAGGATTAAATTTAGGAAAACAATTACTTTTAGATATTCTTCTCTATCTAGGTTCATATCCTATTACAGTCACATATTTGGGAGTAACACGTTTTTACAATATTATTGTGAGTTTATAACTACCATTTTTATAATTTTCTATATATTTCTTCAATTTCCTGTTTTAATTTTTATTTTTAGTGTTTTCTTTGAGCAGTTGAGAATTTATCTATTTTTCTATAGACATTTCAGATTTGAAATTTATAGTTAAAGTAAGATGCCTTTTAATAATTTTATAATTATCCTTTAAATCAATAAAGGTATCCTCTGTTATGTTAAAGTATTCAAATAATTCTTCATTTGACATATTATCATCATTTTTTTAATTCTCAGAATTATCAGACTTGTGTGTAGGAAAAATATTGGTAAGAGTAGGTAAGTCATATACCTCACTGACTTCAATCATGAAAAACATATTTGATCTATCTAGCATATCTTCAATTGAAGAATAAAATATTAAGAATCACTCTTGGTGGATTTTATGGTCCATTTATATCTTATGTCATTAACCTCATATTTTGTTTTATACTTAAGCTTTTTACTATTAGATTTTATATGACCTTTCCTTTTTCATTCAAAATAGCCAAAAAATTTTAGATCATCATCCTTCTTCTATTATTTCTTCTAGTTTCCTCTATTGATATACCTTATTTTATAGTTTTATTTTTGAATAAATTTTTCTTTATATAAAGTTTCATCAATCTTTTATCTAGGTGAGATTTCTCCTCATCACTATCCGAAGGTGATTCACTATCATTGGTACTGGAAGATTGTATCTTCTTTTTCCATTTTTATTTTTGTTGTCTTGGGGAAGTAGTATTTAAATATAGTAATGTTATTTTAGGCTCCTCTTCTTCTTTATGGTTTACCTTCAAGTCTTTTTTGTATATAATAAAATTTCCAATAAACTCTTTCAGAGGAAGTTTACTTATGTATCATAATTCACTGATTGAAACTGATGCGCCTCTCCAGCTTTCTAGTAGGCATCTTATAAGTCTCATAATATAATCTTTGGCAGATACATGTTTTTATATGAGAGATCATTGTGTTGACAATATCATTGAACCTAAGATACATGTCAGAAATTGGTTATTTAGGATTAATTTTAAAATTATAATATTTAATATTAGAAGTATTAAGCCTTATATTTTTAACATTTGAAGTCCCCTTAGTGGAAAAAATAGTGTCCCAAATTTAAAAGGATGATTTACATGAAAAACTTCTATTAAATTAATCATCTCTTAAAGCATAGTAAAATGTATTAATATCATTTCAATTATGGTTATTTACATCTTTAGTAGCTTCATCCCAATTAGATCTTGCAGTATCGGGGAACTCATAGTTATCTTCTATAGTAGAATAAAATTCACGCTCCTTACTTTATATATAAATTTTCATTTTAATGTTCCATTGAGCATAATTTGTTCTATTGAAAAATGGAGGTCTGTTTGTTGCATAAAAATCTTGTCAATTATCTATTTTAAAGCAATCAATTTATCAATTATAGAAATTTGAGATCTTTAACAAAAAAAATAAAATCATAGTTAAATTGATTTGAAAAAATTTTACACCAAGGAAATCCTTTAATACCTAATGTTGGTCAGAGTGAGTATCTCAAGATAGGGGTGAATTGAGTACACTGTAAAATTTTCAATCAAAATGGATTATTTTGAAATCCCCTAAATGTTTAAATATATCCCAATTTATTAAAATAAGTAGTATGATATAGATATTGATCTTTCTAAATATTTCACTAAATATTTTTTAGGTATTGGATGAATAATATTCAATATCATTGGATCCTTTGAAGATAGTTTACTTAATTAAAATACTATATGAACACAAATTAAGATAAACAATCAAAGTACATATATTTTTATTATAGTTGAAACCATTTTTAGTTTTAAATTAGATATAAAGAAGAAAAAAATTGATGAACACAACAGAAAAATATATCTAATATGTTTAGTATCAAGACGAGAGTTAATCCTATCCACTTGGTGATCACCAACCATCAATCAGTTTATATAAAATAAAAAACATTACCAACAACCTAAATTTTGTTTTACAACAGTTTTGAAATTTTCCAGGTCACAAATGACCTCTTACATAGTTATACGTGGGGGAAAAAATAAACAGGACACACAATGACCTCTAATACTCTTTTCTGTAGGAGAAAGAAATATATAAAGAGTTTGAGAAGATATAAAGTATCTTATTGTTTAGAAAAGGAGATAGTGGGCGTATATAAAATAGAGTATAAAACACACTACTCAAAAAGTAATAAAATAAAATAGATAATAGTAATATAAAATTGTAGAGTTCTGGAATGCCCAATTTGTTTCTATAAAGCTTGTGAATCTTCATTTGATTAAGTAGTAAAGATTGAGTTGGGTTCTCTTTGAAGGTTTTAGAAAAATAGATTGTCATATACTCTTGTTCTTTGACTTACAAAATTTATAAAATGTGAATGTTTAACTTGGATTCCTAGTTGTGTGTTTGTAACAGGTGAGATCTTCTTATTTTCAACAAGTTCAGCTCTATGTGTTTTTTAGAAGTTTGAGCTCTATTTTTTTTTCAGATCACTACATCCACTATTGATTATATTTTCATCTCCTCTTCACGAGAAAGTGTTATTCACAATTATCAGCAGCAGTAATGAGAATATCTAGATTAGCTTCCACATAATGTGCGAACTCATAATCTCTTTAATAGTTTCTTTCAAGAATTTAAGATACAATCATTAAAATAGTAAATGACATTAACATTAGTAAATATATATTTTAGATTGATATGATTCAAAAATATAAGATAAGAAAATAGTGGTAGTGTCTTAGAATGTGGGTGTTTTTCTCTGGTGTTATGTTTATCTGGAAGTATCTTACACTTATCCAAATTTCAACTGCGCTAGAAGTGTCTCAACTAGTGGTGTTTGGTCTAGTTGTGTGTGGTATGACAGTGTCTTAGAGATAACCAAAATTCAATTTTTTTTCTATAATATATTTGTGGCGCTCAACTTGAAGTATCTCATACTTATCCAAATTTTTGTTATGTTGACATGACATCCTGATGGTGTGTCTACTGATGTTGTCTCACTCTTTGTCAATTTTTCAGTCCAATGATATGAAATTATAGTGGTGTAATATCCTGACAGTATCTCATACTTTGTAGGATTTTTATGCTGGTGGTGAGTCATGGACAACAGTTTCTCGAGTTGACATTGCCATTCTCAAGGGTATCTAGTCCATAGACAATTTTTTCCCTGGCTCAGAATATAGATTACTTACAGAGAAACATAAAACCCATTTATAACTCTAGAATCATGATTTTGTGATAATTAAAACTAGGAGGTTAAAAATAAGGTTTAAAACTATTGGTTACAAACTGGTTAGGTGTGTCTAACTTCATCAATACTATGAAGACCTTTTATAAGATAGTTTAAAATTACTAAGTACAAAGCGATTAGGTTTGGCCAATTAATTTGTCTCATAAGACCTACCGATGCATCGAGGGACTATCTATAACTGGGCCCCACCCATGGATTGGATGTCTAAAACATTCCTCATATTAAATGGTGAAACATAATCAACATAAACATTCATATTAAAAACTAAAATATGAAATGTTAATACATACCCCAGTCAAATTAACATAACCATAAACTATCTAGAGTAATATAATGAATCATATAAAAATAGTTCATACCCACTCAAACTAATACTAAACTATTTATTAAAAATCTTATTATTTTCATTATAATAAATCAATCATTAATTAAGAATAAGATTCAAAATATATTTTTGATATTGATGAAAGTACTCTAATAATATTAATAAACAATTCTTGTGGAAAATATCATTTTACAAATTAAAAATCACATATTTTTAAAATGAAAAATTATAAAAAGAAAAATTTTATTTTAAAATATCCTTGTAAAAATTTAAATGAAGCTTCAAATAATTAATTCATCATGATGGAGGGAAAACATGCTCATGTCATATGAGAAAAATAATGTTTCGTCTATATTTTTTTTTTCCAGAAAAGTCTTAAAGAACCTTATTTGGAAAAAGGAAAAAATATTCCTTTGAAAAAATTTCATAAAAAGTAAAACATGATTAAAAATGTATTTAAACAATCATAGGATAATATTAAAAAAATTTGGCAACATATTTAGAAAACATGGACATGGAAGAAAAATAGAGTTTTAAGGGAAACTTTAAAAAGATAATTTTCTTAACAAAATACTTTATGAATATTTTATCATTGATATGAGAATTAATAAAATAAATAAAATATTTTTATTCACTATAAATCCCCATAAAAAAAGTAGAAATAAAATATAAGTTATTTAATAGTCATTTAAAAAATAATCTTAGCAGGACATTATCAGGGAATTATAATTTTAACCTAAAGAATTGAAATTAGGTTAAGAATTCCTTTACCACTTTGTAATTAATCAAATCATATAATCTATAAAAGTAATAATTAAAAAATGAAACATTTAATACTATTGAGATAATTATATGAATGATATGATATATCAAATATAATTATATTCACCACACATAATCAATAACTATGGAATAAGGCATATATCTCATAGATGTAAAAGTGAGATGAGAAACCCTTACCTCATGTTTCCCATTACTTTTTAATACTTTAAACACATGTAAATAGATTTTAAGAATTTAATTAATTCATTAAAAAACTATAATAATATTTATAATAACTTTTTTTATACCATTATAACATCTTACCCCCCATTCATTAATAATATTCCACAATTTTCAATGGTTCACATGTGCTTGTTTCACAGTTCCATCATTTGTTCATTTGTGTATAATTAAGGATTTTCTTTTCAAATGGGAATAAAACACTATAAGTGAATGATAATTTAATTAATCAACTTCCAAAATTTTAAATTTCCCCAAATATCATTTTTATTTCTGATAATATGATGACTCATTTAGTAAAATGTTAATGATAAATGTTTGGTTTATTTTGGTTGTATACCGACCAACACGAACAAGTTTCGTTTTACTTAATATTATGTATATTTATTAGTTCTAGATAATTAAATAGGTCATAATATACCTCTTAAAATCTTATTTTACCATATTAATACATTTACGACCATCCTTTATGGTGGTAATATAAAATGTAAAATCATTATTCATGGATATGGTTAAGGCCATAATTTGGACAATGGTTTGAGAAAATTTTCTCTTTAATATCACCTCCTTGAAGGATCCCTTTAAGATATTTGAATTGGTATTTGGTTGAGACATGAAGCTATTGGATACAAATTAATATGTAATGATATATAATCTATAAATGTTATTTAAAACATTCCTTATTATGGATTATTTTATTTAACTAAAAAATAGAAACATTATGTACTTTAAAATAGTTTTCAGAAAAATACAGTTTAAACCTAAAAAGGAACTTATTATAAAATAAAATATAAATTTGATTAAAAAGAAATTATGTGAACACAATTTAACTAAATAATATTTATGTTAATTAAAACCATATTGAATAAATAAATATGCTTTTGTATTTTTTTAATTTATCAAAAAGAAATGACATTTTTACAAAAATTAGTATTTTTCCCTATTTAGTAACTATTACTATTTTTAGAATATTAAAAAAAATTAATCATATTATAATTTTGAAATTTGAAGCCAAAACTTATGTTAATTTCATCAAAAAAAGTTCAAAAAGTTTCGGATAATTATTATATTTATTTTCTCATGGAAAGAAAATATTTCTTTTTGATGAAAATATATATTGGAAGAATAAAATTACTTTAATAAATGTTATGTTTTAATTTCCAAAGAATAATTATAATTTTATTCAATATTAACATGATATATTTTCAAAATATAGTTAGTCTTATTCACACCCTCCAATTTAATGGATAGTTTATAACAATCGTGTTAGAATAATGATATTTTTGAGTTTCTTTAAGATTGATGTTCTGTGTAATATAAGCTTTCAAATATAGCTTCCTATTAAAATATTAGGGTTTTAAAATCTCCCATACTTCAATAAATTTTCTTCCATTAATTTTAAATCTCACTTTGAAAAAAATCTTTATATTTTAAAATTATTTTGAGGGAAGTCCACATCATAGGAAGGGTTAAAAAATGTCATCTTAATAAGAGGGAAAAGAAAAATGCAAAGATCCCCAAAAAACAATGAATATATATAGGATAAAATTAGGCAGAAGTAAAAACATGTACATGGAATAGAAACAAAACTATTATATTTGGATGGAGAGGTATATAGAATATGTATATTATATGTTTACCATCACAAAACGATAAATATTTTATAGGATAAATGGGAATTGAATTTTTTGTAAGAAAATTAAATGAATAACATTTTTATTTCAATATCCTATTTATAGAGTTGAGGAAGTAATTTAAAATCTTGATAAATCACTCACGAAATAGACTTACTTTATTTAATTCAATTTCATAAGTATAAACTCATCATTTTGGTTGTTCTTTTATCTATTTCTACTTTATCTCTTATACGGAGAAATAAATATTCAAGGTGAACATTTTCTATATCTAAGGAACTTTTAATGAATTGTAAAATCCATATGTAATTATTTGAACTATATATATTTATTGAAACCAAAATTTTTAACACATATTTACCGAAAAAATATATCAAAGGTTCAACATAATATATTCCAAAATTAGTTAATCTTAATACACGTTCAAATTATGTTTCTCTAAATTCAAATACAAAAAAATATAGAAAAAATGTCACTAAATTTAAAAAACAACATAACATTAGATTCCAAAAACTAAATAATGTAACTCTTAATGTTACAAAAAATATATATGAATATCATGATAATAATAAATCCTTAATGAAGATATGGATGATTCCAAAAATATATATCATATTTCTAAATATATTCCTTAAATCCAATGATGTAGTAACCCTTGAAAATATAAAATAAACCATCAAATCAATAACCAATTTCATGGTCACCAATAATATCCCATAAAAATACCTATTTCATTATTATCATAATTTCAGAAACATATTTAGGCTTGTCATATGCAATACATATTTTAATGGATTTTTTCATTTAATTTACATCATTTCTTTGTTTTGGGGGTTTCCCTAGGTCTTAGGGAGGAATAGATGAGTATTCATGAATTGGACCAAACCGTGAGCCCAATTCCAGATTAAAAAATAAATTTTGTATCTCTTATAACTTTTTCATTTTTCAACATTTTTCATCCATTAAAATTCCTACTTGACATCCCCTAACCTATTAACACCACCATGGTAATTTGGAGCTTTTATAAATCCATAACCAGGGTTTATTTGTGTTTTTATCTAAGGGGTTGGGCCTACCCGAAATCCCAATTCTTGTTTTAAAAATAAATTTTGATTATGTTATAACTTATTAAATTTTTGGGATTTTACGTTGATTCCAAGCCTCACCCAAGAAAAATTAACCTCAAAGCACGTCTGACCTCTCTCCCCCCTCTTTGGAGCTCTGGTTAATCACATTTTGGTGCCAAACTTCATAGGCTTCCTCAAATCTCCTAGATTTGAAGTGGTAAAATATTTCTTTCATAACTCTCTAAATTCTCAATATTTTTCCTCCATTTCAGTTCATAATTTACCTAATAAATCTTCTTCAAACTAACCTAAAATTTTGGATCTTTTAAATTTCATCTACTGGTGTTTTTGAGTGATTACTTCAAGATACTTCAAGTAAATGATCCCTTTTCTTTCCTCTTCCAAACTACTTTGGGTTTCATTCATTGTTCATAGGGTTTATTCCTTTATCATTGAGTTTCATAATGTCTATACACTAGGTTTTTAAACCTAGGGTTTAAAATTGGGCTTTATTGGCCAATTTGTGTGGTTTTAGGTTTGATCTCGGTCTCTCTTGGTGCGGCAGGGGTGCGATTTGATTTTCGCACGGAGATTCAAGGGTTTTTGTTACTTTGGTAGGTGATTCCATTGTGTGTGAAATTTTTGTGAATTAGATTACTGTGTTCATGGTACCTTAATGTGTATTTCACTTTAATGTTTCTGTAAAAATTGGTTTTAGTTCCATTTATAATGCAAATGAATTTTAAGTTCCAATTTTTGGTGAAATTGGGGGTTTTTCATTCAAATATTTTATTGGTTCATATTGGGATGACCTATAATTACTTAGATGATTTTATTAAACTGTATTAGGACTGAAAATAATGTTATTAATGTTTATTATTTTTTGTTGTTTCTATGAAAGTTTGTTTAAATGGTGTTTGGGAAGCAAATGGGCTTTAAGTGCCATGTTTGTGTGAAAATAGTGGTTTTAAGAAGATATAACTTCTTGGTTCACATTGAGCTACCCCATAACCGAATTGTTGGTTTCATTAAAGGGTATTGAACTTAAATTTTGTTTTAATTACTTACAAGTGTTCATATAGTGTGCAAAGTGGATATCTTAAAGAGCTTTGGGTACAAAACAATGTGATGTTTTGAGAGGTTGTTTTATTGAAAATAAAATTATTTTATTGTGTCCTTTAAATGGTATAAAATGTGTGTATCTACTGTATTATTTTTTTGTGAACAGTAGTGATATTTCATATGGAAAAGGATTTGTGTTGTTTACTGAAATTGTTTGAGCACAAAAGGGGAATCCCGGGTACCTAGGTGGGGCAGATTTGTATTAGTACGGCTAGTGGATCAGATGGGTTTTGTCCCTGTTCCACTTAGAATTTCGATAACGACAACTCTAAATAAACTATGTGGATGATGATTGGGGACCACTAGGTTATGGGTATGTTCCCTACAAGTGGCTCGTGCACGAGAAAAAAATATTCTTTTGTCACTCTACACCGAGGTACGAGGTACACAGGGCCCGAGACAACCTAGTGCTCAAGGGTTTTCCCGATTTTGATGCTCATTGGATTTATGGTATTTACCCTTGTTGTGGGGTGTTTTTGGCAGAAATTTATAGTATCTCACATGTCTATTTAATGTGTTAACATTCTGAAATTCTCGGATTGAAAACTGTTTTCATTTGAAAGTTTCATTTCTTTGAAATTTAACACTATTTCACATGTATTTAGATCTGGTTTTGTTAAGAATTGTTTAGCAAGAAAATTTCTGATTCTAATAATTGATTGTTTTTATGATATATGCTTTCATACTCGGGTAAATGTTTCCCAAACCAGATTTGTTTGATACCCAGGCACTTGTGCCAACCTGTGGGGATAGGGAACGCCCTTCGGGCCTTTCCACGGGCTGGATTTGGTGTCGTTAATGGTGGCGACCAGATCCGGTTCGTGACAAAATGGTATCAGAGGCAGGTTAATGTTTTTGGGTTATATTGTTATTTTGGGATGAGTCGGGATAGACATGAGTTAGGACTGTCGGGGATCAGGGTATTGGTTGTGAGTAGGGTGCCTGGCCCGCACCTATCATGGAAGACCTTGAGTCACTAGGGGATGTTGTAATTTACAGATTGACTTCACTTCCAGGTGAGACATGTGGGCTGCATACCACATTTGGACATCAGGAAGATGTGGAGTAGTTGTTTCTTTTATTACTGGAATGTGTTTAGTTTATTTATATTCGATGTTTTTTATTAAAATTTTCAGAATTGTGGTATTGAATATTGTTTTGTGAATATTGCATTTTGTAGCAACATGCCTCCCCACAAAGCTCCCACGTGCCCATAGGAGGAAGGTGGAGAGAGTTCCCCCACACCGATTGATCATAGGCTTCTAGAGGCTGTGGTTCAGGCTATCCAAGGTTTGGGACAGTGACCAGTTCCTACTCCTATTCCAGTTAGGGAAGAAGATATAGGTCCTATAAAAGAGTAAGAACAAGAGTTTCTGAAGAGCAAGCCTCCTACCTTCTGAGGTAGCTCATAACCCCAGGAAGCAGAAGAATGGCTCGAGAAGATCGAGCATATGTTTGAGTTCCTAAAAACCCCCGAGGAGCTCAGGGTGAAGTGTGCCTTCTTTTTGTTGGAGTGTCACAGACGTAAGTGGTGGGTGTCAGTGCTTCAGGCTGGGAAGAATGAGCAGATGCAATGGGGAGATTTCAAGGCTATCTTCAATTAACAGTACTTCCCTGAGGTGTTGGCTTATGCCAGGTGTAGAGAGTTCATGGAACTTGTTTAGGGGAATTTATCTGTGATAGAGTATGCCAACCGTTTCACTGAGTTGGTTCGGTATGCTCCATAAATTGTCTCTAATGAGCAAGCGAAGGCCCAGAGGTTTGAGAAAGGCTTGCAACAAGAGATATACTCCCAGATGTTCTTGTTTAAGCTGAGGACCTATGATGAGGTCGTTGATCGGGCGTGCATGGTGGAGATTTATAAGAAAGGCAGGGCAGGTTTCTTTGGTTCAGTATCAGCAGTGGGTAGTGGCAGATCCTCAGAGAAGAAAAGGAAGTGGGAGGATCATGTGAAGAAAGGAGGGGTAGTTCAGGCCACTCTTCCAGGCAGTTTTCTTCTGTGTCTTCTGATGCGAGATTGGTCGTGTGCCACCAATGTGGGTGGCCAGGGAATATTCGACCAGCATGTCCACTCCCAAGTGGGACAGGGTCAATGGCTTTAAGAGGAGTGACAGCACAGTCTGAGCCATCGAGGACTGGGGGATCTTGATTTGGTGCTCGTGGTGGTAGGGATGGATCATCTTTTTGGAAGAGCTAGTTCAGGTCACATCTACAGACTAGCGGTCATCCTCAGGCAGATACTGGACATCTCCATGCAGTGGATCAGTCACCAGTAGGATCAGAGGCGGGACCATCGACAGTTTGAGGTACTGTTCTGATCGCATCTTCTATAGCTACTGCTCTTTTTGATACTGGTGCCTCTGTTTCATTCAGTTCTGCCCATTTTTTGGACATTCTGAATTTTCCAACTGAGTTGATGTCTTTCGCGATGGAGTTGGTGACACTGCTGGGAAAGAAGGAGCAGGGCCTTAGGTGCCCCTCGTGTGCGCTTTCTTTGTCAGGGGTCGAGATGGAGTGGGACCTCTTGGCCTTAGATATGGACCTTTTAGATGTCATACTCAGGATGTATTGGCTAGTAAACTTCCAGGAACACATCAATTACTATAGACAACATGTGAGTTTCACAACACCTGATGGGAGTCATCAGGTTTTTCATGGAGAATGGGATCCTCGATCAGGGCACACAGGGCCTCCACTCCCAGAGTTGGGAAGTGTTATCTTCTAGTTATCTTCTCCTGTGCTAGAGGATGGTATTTCACCTGAATGTGCAAAACCTCATGTAGTGAATGAGTTTCCATAGGTATTCCCAGATGATTTTTCAGGTTTTCCCCCGGTGCGGGATGTGGAGTTTTTCATTGATCTGGCGCTAGGAACACAACCGATATCTCTTCCATCTTATCGCATGGACCCCATCGAGTTGAGGGAATTAATGATACAACGGGAAGACTTAGAATACAAAGGATTCATTCACATGAGCGTCTCTCCTTGGGCCGCTCTTGTGTTTTTTGCAAAAAAGGTTGATGGATCCCTCCGGTTGTGCATTGACTACCGGAAGTTGAATAAGGAAACAATTAAAAACAAATACCCTTTGCCCAGAATAGATGATTTGTTCGATCTGTTGAAGGGGGAAAAGTGGTTCTCAAAGATAGACTTGCATTTAGGGTATCATCAACTCAGGGTGAAGGAGTCAGATATCCCAAAGATAGACTTCCGAAGCCGGTACGACCACATTGATTATTCGGTCATGCCCTTCGTATTGACCAATTCTCTAGCGGTCTTTATGGAACTTATGAATAGGGTGTTCCATCAATATCTCGATTCCTTTTTTGTGGTGTTTGTGGATGACATTCTGGTATACTCTTGATCTGAGGAGGAACAAAAACATCCCTTGAGGATCGTTTTGGGTACATTACGGGATCACCACCTCTATGCAATGTTGTCAAAGTGCACTTTCAAGATAAGAGAGGTGAGATTTCTAGGGCATGTGATCTCAGAGCATGGAGTTTTAGTGGACCCTGAGAAAATTAGTGCAGTCATGTCATGGGAGAAACTGAAGAATGTGTTTGAGATCAGGAGTTTTCTTGGCTTGGCTGGTTATTACATGCGATTCGTTCGAGATTTATCTCGGCATGCTTCACCAATGACTTCCCTCACCCGGAAATGGGTGATGTTTGTATGGGGTCCAGAATGTAAGGCATTATTAGAGGATCTGAAGAGGCGGCTGACTAGCACCCCGGTGATGATTTTGCCAGAGGCTGGAAAGGGATATGTGGTCTATTGTGATGCTTAAAGTATGGGTCTTGGGTGAGTGCTTATGTAGGATGATCATGTGGTCGCCTGTGGATCTCGCCAACTTCGACCACATTAAAAGAACTACCCAACCCATGACTTGGAGTTGGTAGTGGTGATGCATGCTTTGACGACTTGGTGTCACTACCTCTTTGGGGAGAAGTTTGTGGTATACTCTGACCACAAAAGCTTGGCTTATATCTTCTCGCAGAAGGACCTCAACTTGAGGCAACTTCGCTGGATAGAGTACTTGCAGGGGGTTTTACTTTTACATTGTCTACACCCCAGGAAAGTGTAATGTAGTGGCCGGCATTTTGAGCAGAAGAGTTCCAGTGCAAGCTTTGAGGAAGTCTAGTGATGAGTGGACATTGATGGGGCTCTTTTCTCAGATGCATGTGGAGACCAGGTAACATAGTGGAGGGGCATTCATGGAAAGCTTCCAGTTGACTCCTTCTCTATTGGAGTTGATTCAGTAGGAACAACCCAATGATGATCTTTGTCAGCGGTCGAAGCAGTTCCTTTATGGTGGGGAGACATCCTATGGTTGGTCTTCGTCTCCCGAGGGCATCTTGTGCTTCAAGGGCCGTTCAGTAATGCCATTATCTCTGCGGAAGGTGGTGATGCAAGATAGCCACCAGTCTCAGTGGGATGTCCATCCAGGTGCCTCTAAGATATATTATGATGTCTGTCGGTAGTTTTGGTGGCCTGATATGAGACAGGACATAGCAGACTTTGTTTCCAGATGCTACACATGTTAGCAGGTGAAAGAAGAGCACCAAAGGCCTTCCGGTTTGCTCCAACCACTACCCATTCCTACCTGGAAGTGGGAAAAGGTCGCGATGGACTTAATTGTTGGATTACCTCATACACCTTAGGGTAAGAATGACATTTGGGTGGTGATTGATCATCTGAACAAATCATCCCACTTCATTCTGATAAAAGATACAACTAAAGTAGATGAGTTGGGCCATTTGTATCTTCAGGATGTGGTGAGACTCCATGGTGTACCATTAGCTGTTGTCTTAGATAGATACCCCTGATGCACTTCTCGATTTGGGAAGGCCTTCCGAAGGCCTTGGGGTCTAAGATTAAGATGAGCACGACATACCACCCTCATACGGATGGTCAGACAGAGTGAGCGAATCAGATTTTGGAGGACATGCTTTGTGCATGTGTCATGGACTTTGGAGGTTCTTGGGATAGCCATTTGGGATTGGTTGAGTTTTCTTATAATAATAGTTACCAATCCATGATTTGAATGGCCCCTTTTGAGGCGCTCTATGGTTGGCCTTTTTGGTCCACCCTATGTTGGGATGAGCTAGGAGAGACTTCACTGTTGGGGCAAGCCTTGTGCAGGATACTTTTGAGAAGTTCAAGTTGATCAGACAACGCTTATTGACAGCTTAGAGTTATCATAAATCTTATGCTGACTAGAGGCGTCGAGACCTAGAGTTTTCTGTGGGTGACAGTGTATTCTTAAAAGTGGCCCCTTGTCTAGGCCATCGTCGATTGGGGGAAGAAAGGTAAGCTGATGCCACTGTATGTCGGGCCCTTTGTGATCACCGAGCATATTGGAAAGGTGGAATACATGTTGGCCTTACCTTCTTAGTTTATGTCTATCCACGACATCTTCCACGTCTCTCAGTTGATGAAATACAACCCAGATCCATCCTAAGTGTTGAGTTGGGAAGAACTGGAGATGGAGCCTGACTTGTCTATTGTTGAGAGGCCGGTGAAAATAGTGGACTACCAATAGAAGATACATCAAGGGAATTCTATTCCATTAGTCCGGGTTTTATGGCAGCATGGGAATGATACACATGAGACATGGGAGAGAAAGTCATGGGTCGAGGAAGAGTATCCATTCTTATTTTCCCACCAAGCTTCATGTTGACTTTCATGGTGGAATGTCATTCATGGTGGGGATAATTGTCACATAAAATAAATATTTTAAAGTTATTTTACATTTAATTTACATCCTTGCTTTGTTTTGTGGGTTTCCCTAGGTTTTAGGGAGGAATCGATGAGTATTCCTGGATTGGGCCAAACCGTGAGCCCAATTCCAGATTAAAAAAATAAATTTTGTATCTTTTATAACTTTTTCCTTTTTCAAGATTTTTCATCCATTGAAATTCCTACTTGACCTCCCCTAACCCATTAACACCAAAAAGGTAATTTTGAGCTTTTAGAAATCCATAACCAGGGTTTATTTGTTTTTTTATCTAAGGGGTTGGGCCTGCCCGAAAGCCCAATTCCTGTTTTAATAATAAATTTTTATTATGTTATAACTTATTCAATTTTTGTGATTTTTCAGTGATTCCAAGTCTCACCCAAGACCAATTAACCCAGTCGTGCGTCTGAACTCTTTACCCCCTCTTTGGAGCTCTGGGTAATCGTGATTTGGTTCCGAACTTCATAGGCTTCCTCATATCGCCCAGATTTGAAGAGGTAAAGTCTTTCTTTGATAACTCTCTAAATTCTGAATATATTTCCTCCATTCCAATTCCTAATTAAACTAGTAAATATGTTTTGAACGAAACCTAAATTTTAACTCATTTAAATTTCAGCTACTGGTGTTTTGGAGTGATTACTTCAAGATACTTCAAGTAATGAGCCCTTTTCTTTCCTCTTCCAAATTACTTTGTCTTTCATTCATTGTTCTTAGGGTTTATTCGGTTATCATTGAGTTTCATAATGTCCAAAAACTAGGTTTTAGAACCTAGGGTTTGACATTGGGATTTATTGGCTTATTATTGTGGTTTTAGGTTTGATGTATGTCTCTCTTGGTGCGGCGGGGGTGCGATTTCATTTTCGCACGGAGATTCAAGGGTTTTTGTTACTTTGGTAGGTGATTCCATTGTGTGTGAAATTTTTGTAAATTATATTACTGTGATCATGGTAAATTAATGTTAATTTCAATTGAATGATTCTGTAAAAATTGGTTTTAGTTGCATTTATAATGCAAATGAATTTTAAGTTCCAATTTTTGGTGAAATTGGGGGTATTTCATTCAAATCTTTTATTAGTTCATTTCGGGCTGACCTATAATTACATAGTTGATTTTATTGAACATTATTAGGACTGAAAATCATATTTTTAATGTTTATTCTATTTTTTTTTTGCTGTGAAAGTTTGTTTAAATGGTGTTTGTGAAGCAAATGGGCTTTAAGTGCCATGTTTGTGTGAAAATGGTTGTTTTTAAAAGATATAACTTATTGGTTCACATTGGGATGCCCCATGACTGAATTGTTGGTTTCATTAATGGGTATTGAACTGAAATTTTGTTTTAATTACTTAAAAGTGTTAACATAGTGTGCAAAGTGGATATCTTAAAGAGCTTTGGTTGAAAAATAATCTGATGTTTTGAGAGGTTGTTTTATTGAAAATAAAATTATTTTATTGTGTGTTTTAAATGGTATAAAATGTGTGTAGCCACTGTAATATTTGTTTCTTACTAGTAGTGATATTTTATATCCAAAAGGATGTTTGTTGTTTTCTGAAATTGTTTGAGCACAAAAGGGGAATCCCAAATACCTAGGTGGGGCAGATTTGTACTAGTACGACTGGTGGATCGGATGGGTTTTGTCCCTGTTCCACTTAGAATTTGGATAATGACAAATCTAAATAAACTATGTGGATGATTATTGGGGACCATTAGATTATGTGTATGTTCCCTACTAGTGGATCGTGCATGAGAATGGATTTTTCTATGGTTACTCTACACCGAGGTACGAGGTACATAGGGCCGAGACAACCTAGTGCTTAGGGGTGTTCCCGATTTTGATACTCATTGGATTTGTGGTAATTACCCTTGTTGTGGGGTGTTTTTGGAAGTACATTAAAGTATCTCAAATGTCTATTAAATGTGTTAACATTATGAAATTCTCAGATTGAAAAATGTTTTCATTTGAAAGTTGTATTTCTTTGAATTTTAACACTGTTTAACCTTGTGTATCAAAATTGCTTGTTTTGTTCACATTGTATTGCATGCTCTTTGGAATCATCTAGTGGTATCCTATTGGTCTTAGTCTCACACCCTAATTACACCCCTTGGGTTTAAGTATACCTGCTTATGCTTGACTCAGGTAAAGGGAAGGCTAAGGGTGATGGCGGTTCAGGGTGTTAGTCCCCATCATTGGGGCAGAGTTGCGGAGAAGGCTTGCGGGGTGATGGCCCCATTGTCCTGTGGAGTCCATGGGGATGTCTTTATGTGGTCATTATTTGTTTTTAGACCACTTGTAGTGTCTTTAAACACATTTATTCAGATCTGGTTTTGTTAAAAATTATTTAGCATAAAAATTTCAGATTCTAATAATTGATTGTTTTTTTATGATTTATACTTTCATACATAGGTAAATCGTTCCCAAACAAGATTTGTTTGATACCCATGCACTTGTGACAGCCCGTGGGGATAGGGAACACCCTTTGGGCCTTGCCATGTGCCAGGTTTGGTGCCATTAATGGTGGAAACCAGATCCAGTTCGTGACAAGGGTTATCTTCCCAAAAGTTGTGTTTTTCTGAAAGATAGACTTGCAATAGAATCACTTCACTTGGTTACTCGTACTATTCATTAAATGATTTCAAATCCTTAAAAAAGCCATACTGTAGTATAATCCTTATATATATATCTTTATTATGATAACTATAATGTATTTGATAATTTTACAGCATACTTCATGAATCTAAATACACAAGAATAGAATCATTCCACTTCATTCTTAAACCATTAACTATGCTTCATCATATTATTTCTCTGTCCTTTTATATATAATCTGTAGCCTCATCGCCATCAATAGTATAACTATTACTTGTATAATATTACTTTTTTTATTACTAATTTCCCCCATTGGATATATATTTTCATAATGATCATACTTTCCAAATTTAAAACACTCAACAATAGAGAATACATTAGAGGGTCTTTTATTCCAATATTTTTATTTTTCCTTAGAAATTAATTTTTTTATATTCTACTTTTCACTCTCAAAACCCCTTCCATTACTTCAATAATATTCAATTGGGTGTTTTCCCACATTATTAACATATTGAAAAAATAATTTTATTTTCTCCAGGATATCCACCACCTGATTTATCAGAGAACTCTAACATTCTCAACTTTGGTGAGTCTGGGAGTTGGTGAAGGTGCTTGTTTTTAATCATATACCATAAAAACGTAATTAGAACAAAAACAATATCCTTTAGTCTAGTTATCATACAATTTTGTTTCTTAATGACACATTGTCTATAACATTCAATGTTAACCTAGTTCTTTTTGGTTCCCACTATTGACTAAAAACAAAAAAAGGGTAAAAATAAAACTACACTAAATAGAGTTAGAAAATATTATTCAAAGTGTGTGTATAAATAGTTACAAATTCTTCTGAATTTATGAGTATTTTGGTTTAACATATTTATCCACTGTCTATAGGATATTATATTATACTTATAATTATCCTCACTGTTAGTCTTAGTGTTATATTACATAATCCATATTTTCTTAAATATAGTTCCCAAGGTTCTTATTAAACTTCCACTAATACCAACTATAAAACACCATACCCTAGTATCCTATAGTGTATGGTTACTTTATTACATTATAATAATATACAGTTAATCACATCCCCAAGGAATTGAATTTTTTTATGTTTTTGAAAACTAGATACATACTTGAACCTAAAATTACAAACGAAAACACAAAATATAACATAGATAATCCAATTAGAACACAATTATTCTACTTTTTTAACCCTGAATATCAATCATAATAATTTTCTTGGAATCATATGGAAAATAAAACATAAAAAAGGGGTGAAATAAAATGATCAGTTGGGGTTAGGTACAATATAATCTATCTTAAATAATCAGTAATAATTGTGGAAAGGTAAATAACTGAAACACATTCCATTTAATCAAGAACTAATAATGCAATTCTTCCAAATGAAATATCATAGTGAAAATCTCATGGATAATAATAACTGAAATATTAAAGAAGTAAATAATTAATTATTTAATGTCATGATCTCAGGAATCTTGGTTCCTCTATTGTTAACACCTTGCACATGATGGTTTAAAACTATTGTGTACAAACTGATTAGGTTTGGATAAATTCATCTATAGTATCAAGACCTTTCAAAATATTGTTTAAAATTACTGTGTACAAGGAAATTATGTTTGGCTAACTGATTTTTCTCATAGAACCTACCAATGCATCAAGTGGATATCTATAATTAGGTTCTAACTTTGTCTTTCAAGTCCAAAAAATTCATCATATGAAAGTGTGAAACATAATCAACATGAAAATATATATTAAAAACTGACATATGAAATGTTAATACTTACCTCAATCAAATTAACATAATCAAAAACCATCAAGAGTAATACATTGAATGGTATCAAAATAGTTCATCCCCAGTCAAATTAATCATAAAAAATAAAATAAAATCTAGTAGATGGAATTATAAAAAATCAACCCTAAAAAAGGATAATATTAATTTTTTTTGATATAGATTCAAGAACACTAATTAAATTACTGAAAAATCATGAGGAAAATACAATTTTTCACTTTGAAAATAAATCATTTTTACAAATTATTCAACTTTTTAAAGAATAGGATTTCTTTGAAATTAACCATGTAAACTTGTAAATAATCTTGAAAACATTAGGTCTTCCTGATGGTGGGAAAATCCACTCATGCCGTGTAGTTTATGAAAATTCCCCTACCGTATTTTCATTGGAAAAGTCTCAAAGAACCTTGTTTTTAAAATGAAAAAACATACATATATTTGTTTTTGTAAAAAATAAAACATGAGTAAAAATGAATTTAAAAAACAACAGGGTAATAGTAAATTATTTCTTGGAAACAATTTTAAAATAATTGATAGAGAAGAAAAATAATGTTTTAATGGAAAATTTAAAAGATAAATTTTTAAAAGAATGTCCCATATAAATATCATATCATTGAAGTGAGAATTAATAAAATGAATAGAATATGTTAAATCACTAAAAATCATCATAAAAAAGTGGAAAATACAACATATTATATCAAGAAGTAAGTTCACAAATTATATTATTATGACATAATCATGGAAGTAGGAGTTCAACCCTAAGAATAAAAATTAGGTTAAGAATTCCCTCACCACATTGTAATCAGCCGAATCATATGCCCCCCAAAAGTAATAATTTTAAAATAAAACATTTCATACCATGAAGATAATTATATTCATGATATAATATATTAAATGTAATTATACACACTACTCATAAGAAATATTTGGTAAAAAATTTATATATCTTGTAGAAGTAATTGTGAGACGAGAAACCCTTACCTCGTGTTTAAATTTTGTATGGTGAACTTTAAACACTTGTATAAAGGTTTAAAGAATGTTATTAATTTATTACAGAACTATAATCATATTTATAAAACCTTTTGTTATAATTTTATAACATCTTACCAACCATTATTTAATAATATTTCATTATTTGCATTGTTTTGGATGCGTTCATTTCTTGGTTTCATCATTGGTTCATTTGTTTACATATATTGATTTTCTTATCAAATGTAAATAAAACTAAATAAGTTAATTTAAATTATATTAGTACACTTTAATAATTTTATATTATACAATGTATCATTTTTATTTCTGACAGTAGGATGATTCATTTGATAAAATGTTAATGATAAATGTTTAGTTTATTTTGGTGGTTTTTCCAAACATCACGATCTAATTTTATTTTATTTTACTTATATTTGTTATTTTAATAACATGAAATAGGTTATAATACCAATTTTATAAATATATTTTACCATAATAATGCTTTTATGACCATCCTTGAATGCGGAAATGGAAAATGAAAAATCATTATTCACAGAGATGATTAATTGACATAATTTGGACAATGGTATCATTTATTTAAATAAGAGGAGGTAATAAAGGGGAAGAATATAATTTATTAAATTATAAAAATAAATTTATATTATGTAAATTATTATAATGTTATTATTTCTTTATGGATTTAGGAGGTGAGGAGAAGGTTGAAAAGAAAAGAAAATAAGAGAGGTTGTTTGAGAAAATTACCCCTTAAATATCACCTCCTTGAAGGATCCCTTAAAGACCACTGAATTGGTATTATATTGAGACTAGATGAAATTTAACATCAGGAGAGTGGGTAGGATAGAGTTTGGAAGATATTTTAGGTTCTTCAAAGATTTGTTTTGGAGAAATGGGGTGGTGAGGGTTAGTTTTAAGTGATTAAATAATGATTATTTTATATGGAAAGAAAACCACATTTCGGAGGAAGTAATTACCAAATATTTGGATGATAATTTAGGTATTTAATTTTTTTTAGAGTTAATAGACATATCAACCAAATTTTTAATGGTTTATTTTTTTGGTCAATTTATGCGTTTACTTTTTAACTTTGACCCACTACAATATTTTACCCATACTATGATAAATCATTTTTTTACAATGGTAATTTATTAAGGATAAAATTGAAAATAAACATAAAACATAATTTTTAACTTATTATTACAAATATTGAATCTATTTTACAAAATTAAATTCAAATAATTGAAATTTTTTTATTTATAACAAACCCCACATATGCGATAAAAAATCGGGTTTCGAAGAACTGTATTTTTCACAAAAAAACTGATTTTATATTAACTCTATGAATTTTAATTATCATTGTATGGAACAAAATTAATATTTAATGATATATAATATATAAATTTCTTTAAAAAATCCCAATTATTTATTATTTTAATTAATTAAACATGAGAAACATTATGTACTTTAAAACATTTTTTCAAAAAAATCTCGTTTTTAAACCGAAAAATAAACTTATTCTAAAATAAAATATAATGTTTATAAAAAATAATTTAAGTGGATGAAATGTAACTAAATATTACTTATGATACCTTAAAAAATATTACAAATATAATTATAGTTTTGTAACGCCCCGACCCCAGCTACCCAGAGTCGGTGCATTACTTCGTAACATTGGCATGATCACAAAAGATCAAGTCTCGAAAGACCGATTAGTTTAGTAGCCTTGGAAACACTAGATACATTCATAATTCTTTCATTACATCAAAAAGTAAACAAAATACAATAACATGGTCTTCATAGTCCACACTCATATCCCTTTCGGACTACCCCTGTAGGTCATTCATAAAATACTTCTTCACATCCTGGAAAAATATTAAAACAATGAAAGGGGTGAGCTCAGATGCTCAGTAAGGTTAACAATATAGCGGAAGCTTTTATAAATAAACATTAAAATTTAAGGCAATGTATAACTAAAACAAAAGCCTTTTAAACATGAACTTCAACATAATATGGAAAAAGTAAAATGAAATAATGCCATTTACTCATTCACATGGATATTCTACTAATCGAATAATCACACGCAAAATCACTAACCACTTTCATAATGTTGGAATGCATAATGCCAGACTATCATAACCACGTATTCAAGGCCTCGTGCCAAGACCACAAATAAGATTTTTTCAAGGCCTCGTGCCAAGACACTAGTTTGTCTCATGAGACCTACCGATGCATCGAGGAGCTATAGCGGGCTCCACCCGTCACGTATTAAGTCCAATGCATTCCCATATGAAAAGGTTTAAACATAACATAAACATTCGTATTAAAACTAGCATACGAAATGTCAATAATTTCACCATAAACCATGAATGGTATAAAATAGCACATCCGCAGTCAAACATATCACAAAACCTTCAATACAATATATAAGTTTTGTATTATAATAAATCAACTTCAAATAAGCGTAAAATCCATCAAAGGATGTTGACATAGATGAAATAAAAACACTTTTTAGAGAAATATCTCTTTCTATTTTTGAAATCATGTAAGAGCCATATAAAAGAAAACATTCTCTTGAAAATATTCTTATAAGCTTGTAAGGAAAGCTTTGAAGATTTTATAACGGCGGAAAATAACCGCACCCGCCGTATAAGTTAAAAAAGACATTCTTACATCAATTTTGTCGAAAAGGTTAAAAAGGACCTTGTTTTGAAAACGACGGGAAGATTCCTCTTATAAAAAGTCAAAAAGGTTATAAATGAATTTAACCCATATTCTTATCAATAATAAAAATGTTTTGAAATACATTTTGAAGAAACATGGATGTGGATGATAACGAGGTCCCAGTAGATAATTATGTATAAACAACCTTGGATAATGAAGAGGTTGTGAAGTAAACACTTACCTTGTACTTTTACTTGGTTGGGGTAGGTTAACCTCCTGTATAATGGTGAAATAGTTGTTATTAAATTATACAAGAATCATATACATTCACATGATATCATATATGATCTTTTAACATTGCTTTGTTAACAATATCTTAGATTTATCGTTGTTTCGGGTGTTAACTTTCTCGTTTTCTTATATGTTTTGTTACGTAAGTCATGTTTTTCATGGATAGGTTGTATCTTATTCATAAACAGAATGATATAATGTCCTTAAACATTATTTTTAAATCATCAAATGATAATTATACTTGAATGGATACGACGGAGAATGAATCTCATCGCGTTTGTGGAGACGGTAGTCCGTACGTACGCACGAGCGACAATATCATTATTTTGATATTAAAATAATATATAATTGGATAGTATATCATATATACAGAATCATTATCATGTTATATTTATTATTTACATGAATTACATATCATTATTATACCCATCTAAATAATAATATATTGAATAACAATTACACCACGACGTGGAGACGGTAAGCCGTACGTACGCACGTATTGTGACATGTCATTCAAATGATGGGTAGAATACTGAATATGGTTGTTCCATATTTATAATAACATCAAAGTATATAGAAGATACTGGAGTTATAATTTTATAATTGAAATAATAAACAAAGAGGGAGTGGAAGTAGAAAGAAACATGAAAGAGGGTGATGAAAATGTTACCTCTTCTTCGGGTTCTTCCTTTTGATTTGATCAAAAGGACTCCTTAGGATGGCTTTATGACTAAAGTAAAGCTTCTAGGATGAAGGGAGAGAAGTTGGGAGAGTATTTGGGAAGAGGTTGGCCGAACCAAAAGGCTTGAAAGTGTTAATAAGGTGGTAGAGGTGGGGGCCTTTTATAAGAGGAGAGGAGGGGCTCTTTTGGAAAGATTGAAATGTTACATTATTGTACAATGCTTTTCGGATTCTAAAGGTACCACACTTATATAATTCGTGGATAAGGTGATAAGGGTTCGAAATCTCTTCATCCAATAGGCTTTGGACAAGTGTAATCCTTGGATTTTGCATTATCTTCTCATTTTATTTAAATCGTTAAATAATGAGGTCATCGCCGCATCATAATGATGTCATAAATAATTTAATTTATTTAATGTCTAAAAATTATAAAAAAACTACTATGATGTAGGAAATCTTTTTATCTTTCTAATTAATATTTATAATCAAAATTTGGACTTGTGTATCCCCACTTAAAAACTGTTTTAGTAAAACAACTCATGTTTGTGTCAATTTAATTTTAACATTAAATAAATATATATTAATGTCATTTTCCAACTAAAGTGGCTCCATCGGGTCCCCAAGTTGACCCATGGGTTTTCTTGGTCGGCCATGACTCATCCAATAGGAGTAGGACAAGTTTCATGCTCATCTCATATTATTAAAACATTATTTGTACCTTAAACTACACTAATTACCTCTAATCGCGATTAAGAACTTAAAAGTTACCATTCACCAAAAAATTATTTTAATCTCATTGAACCACATTTTACTTCTTAATGACAACCATGTATGTCGGATTTTTGAAAATCAAATCACAGAAGTGGTAATATTTCATTTAAACGAAAAATCAGTTATTTAACTACCACTTAGTGGTTTCACTATTCATCAAAAAATTGAAGTTTTTCAGAACAATGCCAAAATTTCACCCTAAGCTATATTTGATATTCCAAATTCAAAAATGATGTCTATTTTAAAAAATTCCAAACATATAAGTTGCATTAGTTAATTTTATAATTAATTCCCGCTGTCACAACAAATAGCGTGTTTTTAAGAAACAATTTATATCAAAAGATTGGCAATTGTTTATGTCCAATTTCAATGTTAAATTAATTCTAATGACCACCATTGGATAAAATGGTAAAAATATATTTTAATTATACTTTAAAACCAATAAATAGTATAATTTATCACAATAAATTATTTTGATTAAAAAAGTTGTTTTAAGTATTTTTCACTATTCATAAAAAAATTGGAAGTTCTCAGAAAGTTACAAAAAATTCAACTTAGGATAATTTCGATATTACGAATACAAAAATGAAGTCCATTTTGAAATATAAAATTTCTATAATTTTAAAAAGTGGTTATTACTATTCATAACGTCTACTTTGATTAGTCGTGGTGTTTTAGAACTCGAAGTTGCGTACAATGCAAGCTATTGCATTATTGAATGAGAAGCGTATCGTGGAAGCTCGGGGTGTTACAAGTTTTATGTTTGTTAATTTATTGAAAATAAATGTCATTTTGACAAAATTTGTTATTGTTCTCTATTCACCGAAAAAATTAATATTTTCATAAGATTCTGAAAAATTCATCCAAATTGTTTTTGAAATAATTATTATATATAAATTATGTTTATTTTTTAAAATATTTTTTCTAAAATTTTTGAAAATTAATTATTTTTATTTTCTCATGGAAATTAATAAAAACCATTTTTTCAAGAAAACATATTTTTCAAGAATAAAATGACTTTTCAAAAAATAATGTATCTTTTTATAAGTATAATTAAATTTATATTTATCATAAAATAAATATTTATTTAATAATATAGTTAATATTATTCACATCCACAAATTATATGTCTAGTTTATAACGATCGTGTTGAAATAATGATATTTTTGAGTTAGTTTGAGCTCGGTGTTCTGTGAAACGTAAGCTATTAAACATAGAATTTATATAAAATCTAGGAATGTTACCATAATTATTTTATAAAAAATAAAAAATAATAATATGATCACTTTATTTAAAAAAAATCAGTTAAATTAACATATTAAATGATTCTAATTCTCAGATTTCCAAAAGGTTTATTTAATTTCATGTAAAGAATATATATAAAATATACAAAAAAATTATAGTTTTTATCCGAAAACCTAATAGATATCCTATAATTAATCTATATGAGTTAATAACTTATGAATTAATTAAAAATTTGATCTATAATCGTATACCTTGGCCTTTATTTATTTCAATAAATCTCTACCACATTTAATTCCTTAAATATCCTCATAATTTAACTAAACCATTTTAGCACAAATGTGATTTATATATTATAAAGAGAATTATAAGATACCAATCCCTAATCTAAAAAACCATAATTAGTATAAAATATCATTTATAAAACCTTTAAAAATCACATATTGTACAACTTTATAATCAATTTCCCATATTTTAACCCTATACACCATTCAACTCATTACAAAATGGTATATGAATCATTATTATCCATTTCCTACATTATAATTATAATTATTCATCCATATAATATTGAAATTATTAATCTAATGTAACATTAAATTATCACTAAAAAAATTTCAATGTTAAAAAATTATTACATATAAAAAATTATTATTTTTCACATAGGAAACATATTTCCTGATAAAATTACATAAAGACTCAGCAAATGTGAATTCAATAATCCAATAATTAGTATTCTCTTTAAATAAAACAATTTTCATAAATTATTCCCATTTAACTATAATGAAATGTTATTAAACACTTAATTAATTTTTATTCACCATAATAATTCAATGAATTAAACTATTATTTTTTATTCTCTTTAAACTAGAAAAAATAATTAATCAAATAACTCATTTATAATCCAATGTGCACATAATAGATAATTATTTAATAATTTTTTATAGAAAAATTTAACATTTATTGAGACTGATAATTCCTAATAGACCATATTATCAATTTATTTTTTAAAAACAACAAATTTCATTCAAAACAATGACAATATGAGTAAGTTTAAGTTTCAAAAAAACCGAAACACACTAGATTAGTGAATATCAAGAATCTATGTTGAAATTGAATAAAAAAGTGAATTATATAAAATTATAATATAAATCATGATTTATTCTATTAAAACCAAAAATTATCATATCACTATACTCTTTTTATTAAATCAAACCAATCATCGATTTGTAAATAAATAAGGTAAATATCATATGAGGAAGGTCACCGAAGATGATGAGAGGATTACAGGATGAGATTTCAAGCTAATCCCTAAAAAATAATGAAAATTTATATGAAATTATAAAATTTAATGACTATAAAATTAGAAAACTAAAATCATTTTAAAATTAATAGAAAGAATACTAGTTATCCATTAGATAATCATTGGAATCATAATGGATACCTATAACCTTGTGTAACCCCAAAAACTACACAATAATTGAACTTATCAAATTTATCCTAGCTTAGTTAAGGGGTATCTTGTGAATACATAACTTATACCTAGTTGTTTCATTTATTATGTCATTTAAAAAAAACTCTTCCTCTTATATATACACACCTCTGTCATCTAAAACATCAAATTTAGTTTAATAAAACACTAGAGATTTAAATAAAAAAAATCTAAGTTTAATAAATAAGTGAAATTTAAAATAAGATAAAACCAATTACATAAATATGAACTATATTTTATTTATGGTATCATGTAATAAATCAAATCTAGGTTTGTGATAGAGTAGAAAAATATATAGTGAAGGTAATTATGTTGTAGTTTAATGCATTATAGTTTATGCACTGGGATATAATGAATTCCTCAACAATTTATTCCTTATAAGATATCATATATGAACTAGTACATAATTTTATGGTTTCTAGGGAGTTTCAAATATCCATAATGATTTCTTAAATTCATAAATATTAATTGTATTTATGAGTCACAAATTATAAATAATTGTAAAATTATGAAATGTTTCAACTATATCCTAATATAGTTGAATTTTTCTATTTAAATTAAATGTAAGGTTGAGGTATAATGTGAGTAATATAGAATCCTATATAATTGTTTAGTGTTATATATAACCATAAATTAATCATAGAGGAATATCATTTTTTCCTCAAAGCGAACATTATCAAGATTGTGTGAAGAAGTTATAGAGGAATTAATAAAGAAAGAGTTTTATTATTTATTTATGTTTTATTAAATTCAAATGAATGGTTATATATTGTAAGAAAAAAAATTTAGTGTATTTTTTTTATAGTTTTGGTACATGGGTTCCCCCCCAAACCCAATTCAGTTATCAAATATAATACGATATCATTTTGATTTAAGTTTTGAATATTTTTGGAATTTAGAAATTTAGGAATTTTTTATAACCATGATGTGTGTTATGAAAAGAAGTTACAGTTCACGAATATTTTATAAACCATAATATGATTATGAGAAAATATAGGAAATATTATGAAAAACTCAAAAAAAAATAATGGTTTATTAAAATTATCGAGGAAAATAGTTTATAGAAAAAAGATCATTATAAAACTCAAATTTTACACCATAAATTTATCTAAATAATATTAGAGTTTATTGGGGAATGAAATTTACTAAATAAATCTAATAAAGGGATGAGAAAATCAATATATTTATTTTAAAAATATGTAATTTTAAGGATCTTCCAAAAATTATATAACTCTTACAAAAATCACAGGGTTCATTTGGTAGTAGTTTTATTATGAGAAAACCCTAATGTGATTTATAGTAAAACATGACCAAGTTTTATATTTTATAAAGAAAAATTCTTTTCAACATTTTAAAAAACCTCTTACTCTTTTGTTACAACTGAATTTGGATCAATATTGTATTTTTTTATGTGATAAAATTTTCAATATTAATATTAAAATGATCAATTAATTAATAAAGATTATATAAATTCAAAAGTAAAGAAAAATATGTAGGAGTTTATATTAATTTATAAAATCATCGCATTAAATGGAATTATATTGACACTTCTTTAAATTATTCAAAATTTTTATTTGGTGGGTTTCATTAAGGGTTACCTAAAATGAAATATATGATACTTATATTATGTAAAAAGCTTATATAAAAGATGAAATTTTCCTAAATAATATTGAATGTTTATATTTTAATTATTATCTTAAATTTTAAATATAAAATTTCAAAATGGATATAATGTAAAATGACGATATGATTGAGTATATGTTAAATTAAAAGTGAAATTTTTATGATATTTCTTTTATTTAATTTTTATAAAATCATTTATAATTATTAATTTTATTTAATTATTTGTTTATGAAATCTTCCTAAATTTCTATTTCATATCTTATTTTATGAAATAATTTCATTAGGGAATATAATGATTTATTTAATGAATAAATTTATCCTTGAGTTTAAAGTATTAAAATGATTCTTATAACTATTATATGATGTATTTAAAGAGATACAAGCTAGTTTCTAGATACGATTCTATAATTTTGAAAAAATACTATAATTTTTTTTATAATTTGTGAACTTAAATTTAAAATATAGTTATGTTATATATATATATATATTAGGTTCTAGGATATTTTTGAAATTTATTTTTATCTTTATTATTGATTTAAGGGTATTCAGACTTTGGATTGGGATTCCCACTAGAATGGGGGATGTGGATATTTTTTGTAAAATTAAGGGTTCACTACTTGTTAGGATATACCTTCTCTAGAGTTTTTTTGTATGATTCTATGCCTTTTCATGAATGGGTTTAAAATATCTTATGAATGAGATTTTTATGGATTGGTATAGATATAATTTTATTATATTTATTAGTTAATTTCAACATATCATAAGTTGTATGAAGTGTTAGATATTAACATTTTTTTTGGAATAAATTTACTTCATTAAAGTTTTAAGATGAAGAAAAAAATACAAAAATGACACCTAATGGCAGTACATGAGATTATATGGTATTATACTAAAGACAATTTAAAAATATCAAGTATTATAATTCTTTTAATGTGAACACCTTATAATACCTTTATCATCAACAAAGTTAGTCATACCAATTTGGTGTGATGATGAATTATTTATTTTATGGCATGTAGGATATAGGTGATACTAATGGTTTGGTTCTTATTCAGGGTGTTATATTTGGGTAAACTTTATCTAAATGTTAATGAAATTTTGGATATACGAGGAATAAAATTGAGATAAACCATATAATATAATGGGAATGGGGTTATCCACTAAACATTCTAAGAGTCATATATCACATGATTTGCATGTCAGTATTTCTAAATAGCTAAGTGATGAGGGAAATTTTAAAGTGACTTTAATCACAATTAAATATATATTTTGACCCACTAATGGATATGATACAATAAAAGGGGTCATCATATTGGTTTGATAATATTTCATAAATTTCTATATTAAATGATTATAAAACATGATACTCATCTGTTAAAAATATCTATCACAGATAAAAATGGTATCACCACTATGAACATCATAAAACATAACATTAAAATCAATTCTTAAAATGGGAAATATTTATGGTCACATCACATTATATCACTTTTTCAAAATACTTTAACACCACACAAAAATACACCCAAAGTCCGTAGTTGGTATAGTGCCTTTAGAAACATGGAAACATAGACACTGGTATACATGTGAGCTACATCATATCCTACTAGGTTATTCTTGACTAGATTCCTTCTTAGATATATCAAACATAGTACATATCATCATAAGCTGGGGAAGCCAAGTTGGTATTTCATGATCATGTTCTCAAAGTAAAATAATGATATGATAGAGTTCATATTAAATTAAATGTGAAATTTTCTACTTGCAGGATCACATGATCTAGTCGGTGTTTCTTGTAGTGCAATCCATGTTGGTATTGTGTGTAGTGGAAGCCAAGTTTGTATTTCATATATAAGGAATGTGTGGAATAGTGTTTTAATATATATATATATATGTAAACTATTTTGAGGGTTATGTGAAATGAAGAATATTGAAAAGATAAATTAATTCAAGAAAAACAATTCTCAAAATCATGGGGTGCTACATTATTCCCCCTTAAAATGAGTTTCACCCTCAAAATTTGTCCAGGTTATAAAAGGTTTAATACTTAAATGTTTTATTCATATAATCCCACATCGTAAAAATGGATACTAAAACTTTCCATAAAAAGGGAAATTGTGAACCATAATAGTTACTCAAAGTAACATTTAACTAGGTTTCTACAGAGGATAACATTAGTTATGGGTAAATATTAGACATGTAAGGAATGGATAATTATTTATATGGAGTGGTTGAGGTCAATAATAAAAAAAAGTGAATGATCAAAGGAATTTCAAGGGCCTAAAAATCATAAATCTATGATGATTTAAAATGCTCTCATCTAAAAAAATTAAGGTATTGTGAAATTTTTTTTGATCTCTTTCAGAATGTTGATTAATTATTGATATATTTATATAAAAAAAATTACATTCTTGGTTTTCTCTTGGAATAATTACTAATAAAACCAGTACCTCATTGAATGAATGTCTAGATATTATATTTGATGTATAAAATACAACAAGATTCATTAACTGGATCATAAAGCCCATAAAAGAATAAGAATTCTCAATATTTGTATCTAAAAAACATGAATTAATATATAAAAATAAAAAGTAACACTAATAGTTCCTCATGAATATTTATTCATTACAAATAATTTTGATTTAACCAGGACATCGCAGAGGCCATTGGTAAGTGTGAAACCTTTATCATGCTTCGATCATGGGTTCAAGACCCACAACCCTTCCAGAATTGATTTTTTGTAACCCAACAAACATGATGACATTTTTTAAAATCACACTAATATAATATATACTATAGAAATACATAAAATAAGGATAATCACTGATTATCCTTTTAATATAGGTTTTCAACACAAACTCAGTGCACAAATACATCCTCCGAAGTTTGACTTAATCTTTTCAATAACAGATAACCTTATAATCCCTAATGATGAAGAAAATACAAAACCATTGAAATGGTGTCACGAAATAAGATTAACATTTATTTCCTTGTATCACAAATTATCTCTTTGTTGTAACATTCAAAACATGTGAATACACTTATTGTATATTCTGTTGAAACATTTTGACAACCTGCATTACCATAAATCCTTTTGAAAAACATGCATGATTACTCATTCCAAAGTATATTATATTTACTCCTAAAATCCAAAAATGTTGTAAAGTTAATTAGTGGTAGCATAAACCACCAATAAACAAGTAATTACTTAGTTCCAAGGTACTTAATACTGTCCAATTTACTTATTTATATCCCATGTATCTTTACCAATAAAATATTATCTTATTATAATAAACATATTAGGGTCTACCTTCCCATAGTCAAAATATCATCTTGTAATTAAATCACATAACTATCCCATAGGGAACATTCATCACAAACATGAAAATACTAAGTGAAAAAACATAAGAAGAACAATTCTTTTATATTTCATCATTCATAACTTTTAAATATAAATAAACAAATACCTCGATTACTTCATCCTTTATCCATTTATAGTAATACATATTTCCTTTCACTTCTCATCTATAGTCTCTTCATCATCTAAAATAGAACAATTACTCGCACCACCCTGAAAATTATCTTATGAAACCTTCCTTTGGGAACATTGGGTTTCATATTGACCATCTTCTCTACACTTAAAATATATAACTTTCAATAAAAACTTTGGTAGGAGAAAATTACAATCAATTTGGTTAACCAAACTCTTCATTTTTCCCTTGTAGTCACTTGGTTTTTTTCCTTTTCCATAGTAAAAACACCATCTTGTTCCTATAATACATTCACATAGGTGATTCATTACACATTCTTGACAAGAAGGAAACCTAGTCTTCTTTCCTTCATGGTCAATATTACCTAAAATCTTAGAAAACTGCTTATTTCTCTTCCTTGGTTAGTCCGAGAGTTGGTTAAGGTAAACATTATTAATCATGTTATGTAAAAACTAATTAGGCTTGATTTCAATGAATTTCACTCTAGTGATCATCCCACTTGACTACTCATCAGAAAATCTCCCATCACATTCAACATTAATTTGGTTCCTTCAAGTTCCCGCCATTGAAAAAAATTAGAAGCATAGTGTGATCATTACTTATCATATAATAAAACCATATAGTCATGAAAAATAATTACATATATAATTTCTAAATCATGACACCTTCCATAATCTATGAAACCTTGGATTTATCTTAGGTTATTCATAGCTAACTTGTATTTAAATCCATTGTAATGGTTTTTGAAGAGTTTGTGAATTCCCAAAGCATATATCCCCAGAGTGTAAAACCTGGGGTGAATCAAGGCATATTTTTTCAATAGTACCAACTATATGGACCATCTCTTTAAAAACATTAAATTACATAATTTTTTTGGAAAACATAAACATTATTAAAAAATATTCCCAAAGACCACAGCTGGTATATCGGATTTGGAAACTTGGAAACATAAACACTCGTACATATGTGAGCTATATAATCTCCCACTAGGTAATTCTTAAGTAGAACCCTTATTAGACATATCCAACATAGTACATATCATCATCACCTAGGGGAAAAGAAACATAAAATGGGTGATCTCAAATTCTTAGTATGGGTAAACAAGGGAGATATGTAAGAATAATCATGATTGTAAGGGTATTAGAACACGATCTTGTAAATAGAAGACAATACCCTTGTTATCAAATATCATAACCAAAATCCTAGCATAAATATGAGCGGTAAATAAGAAATGAATCATATTAAATATAGAGCATAATCCATGAATGCATAAGATAGTCATAAGACAAGGAATTATGGAAAACACATAAGTATATAATGATTTCCATAGTAGCTAAGTAATCTGTTCCAAGAACATTTTAGTTGTATGGGTTCACTCCCCATACAATCATTGTAGTCATGGTTCACTCCATTGGCCATAATAGTAGAATAATTTCACTCCTCATACCATATTAGTAGTCATGGTGCACTCCTACAACCATCGTAGTTATCATGCTCCACTTACAATACCAACTTAGTTTATCTCTTGTGATATAAAACTTTACCCAATACATTGGAGGGAAATATAGGTCCCACTAATCACATAATGAAATAATACATACAAGTTACACAAGATCATAAATAAATATATCATTACCCATGAAATGAAATGGGTATCATTAAAATGTAAACTTATCATAACTTTTAGAAAGAGACAGGTTTCATAATCATTTCATCGTAAGCATAACCCGTGAAAAGAAGCGGGTATCAAAATCATATAACCTATGAAAGAGATATGGGTTTCAAAACATCATGCCATAAAAACATAATACATTCAAGAAAATAATATGAATGGAGACATTTAATAATTCCGCATAATGGAATTTTTAACACCAATGGATGTCATCTTAGATGAAAAATAGTTTTTAAATATATTTTAAAAACATTTCTGGAGGAAAAAATTATTTCTTGTTTTAAAAAGGATTTTTATTACATAAAACCATTTGAAAATAATTTTATTAGAAAATACCTAGAAAAATTATAAAGTATAAATGAAATCATTTTGAAAACCTTCTTCCTTGAAAACTTTTAAAACAAGATTCAAAATATTTCAAATACATTTTTATTTAAAAACACTTGAAAACATTTAAAGAAATATTATAAATGTTTTGAAAACCATTTCCTTGAAAATAATTTGAAAATATTTTAAGATATATTGAAAACGTTTTGAAAACAATTTTATATAAAAAATTATCTTAAAAAAACTTTCCTAAAGATTATACTTTTTATAAATGCAAGTAGAGATTCGAAGAAATGATGACGGGTAAATCTATATATGTCGTACGAGGTCAAAAGAACATTCCTTTTAGATGGTAAAAAGGGTAGAAAAGTGCCTTGTTTGAAAATAGACAACACGATTCACTTTAAGATAATTGTAAAATAAAAAAGGCTAATTTTTTTTGATATTTTATGGTAATGGTATTATATTCATGAAAAGATTTTTAGAAAACATAGATTTCCGACCGAAGAGAGTGTAAAGTCAGGCTTTCATTAAATCATTTTCATAATTATGATATGTACCAAAGAGTAGAAAATAATACAAATAAATATGTATATTATTAAAAATATAGGATATGTAAACTCTTGTATATTATTGATAGATGGATCATATGATTTCATCAAAGTAAGAATAATTATAAACAATCTTGAAAAAGAATGAGATTGTCTCAATAAACGCTTATAACTTGCTATCTTTGGATAACACTCTCCATCTAAGGAAAGGAAATTACATGAAGATTATAATATTATTAAAATATATATATTCATGACATGGAATGTAAAATTAAGTATATGCACCACTAAAAAAAGTTTAGGTGCATAACAAAGTATGAGACTCAAAGAAGGAAAATTGAGACAAAACATTTTTACCATTTTGGTAACTTTTGAAACTTAAACCACATGAAGGAAGGATCATAAAATGGGAATTTGAATAAACATAAATTTAGTTACAAGATACATATAATTAAATAATGGCAAGTATATATACCACACAAAAATAAAGAGTGGCGAACTTTGCTTGTATCTCACACTAATTAAAAGTTAGATGAAATCCCCTTACCTTGTGTCTTGAATCGCTCAAAACTCGTAAAATAATCCTGTATAATAAATATATGTTTGTTATAATTTTTTACATAATAATATTCTTATATATATTACCATATATGGTTTTATTATGACCCTATATTACCCTCTTGTTAATGATCCTATGTTAATGTTTCACCTCGGGCAATATTTTCTTTGATTTTCACATGTGTCTTAATTTTTCTATCATTGGTACTTATATGTATATCTTGATTACATAATTTATATCATGATATAGATAAGGTATATCCAGTATATTAATATTATAATAATTTATTGAATATAGAAGTTTGAAATGGAATACACCGTTCATGGAGATGATAAGCCGTACGTATGCATGGACACTGTTTTCGTTTTTATTGTCCTATTGAAAGAATATTTATAAATGAAATATGTATGTATATGTATGTATATATATTTATAGTAAAACAACATTAATATTTTATATATATATCATATAATTTCATTAAACCCTTATTACATTCAATGTGGTGTGTGAATGAATAACATCGCTTTGAGGGGGTAGTAGTCCACACCTCCTCTAACGAGATTATCATATTACCACTAAATGGAAAGTAGAGAGATGTTCTTTGAAAAAGGAATAAATAATATTAAATACATAATAAAAAATATAAAAAATATATAAATATATTTTCCATCATAATGGCCACCATGATTGGTGGTAAAGGAAAAATTAACAATCATCATTTCGTGAGGCAGTAGTTTGACGTACACAAAAACAATATGTTCAACATCAATTAGGTGGAGGTGTGAGTAAGTGTAGGATATAAACGTTGAATAAAAACAAACTAGTATATTTATTATACTATTTTTTTCACATAATAATTTAATAAATGGAGTATAGCGGGTGTAAAAGGAAAATAAATGGACGGAGTTTGAGAGAAAACATTACCTATAAATCGTGTAACTCCTTTTGGTTTGTGCTGAAAGGATTCCTTGAGATGATTTTTGACCCAAGATAATATTCAAGGTCCAAGGTAGGATTTTTCAGAGTCTAATTTGTCAGATATTAGTCTTACATAAAAGTTTTGAGAGGTGTGTATAATGGGTATAGGTGGTGGCATTTTGTTGGGAAGGAAAATGACTCACATAGAATTTTGAGAAACAAGTTTGGTGTGACCGTGTTCTTACAAATAAAAATCATACCAGAGCAACAAAACTCAGGAATGTAAGTTTTATGGTCAAAATATTGATAGAAAATGGGTTTTGGATATGTGTATATATCATTTGGGCCATTAAGTTTATATTTTAGTCCCTTATTAAGATTAATTAGGCCTTAACTGCTGTTATTAATTTCAATCACTTTTACTAATAATTTTTGTCAAAATTTGTATGGTCTTATTAGAATATAAAAATTATACTAAATAGAATGGTGTATTTTGGATTTTTTAATTTAAGATTTTAGAAGCGGTAAAATTAAGATTATTGCTAATCCCGTAGACGAGTTGACATAACGAGGTTTTAAAGTAGGAAAAAGTTCAAATGTTTGTTGAGATTTTATATTCTATCTCAATGTGAAATTGATCCAAATGAATTTATTTGTATTACTAGATGCAAGATTTATATAATGTTACCTTAAAATAGATTTATAATATTATTTATCATTAATAATTAATTAGTCAAGAAGGCAACTTTTAGCTAAAACAATATTTTTCACTATTTATCAAAAAATGAATTTTCTTAGAAATATACCAAAATTTTTACCTAAGATAATTAGGACATTATGAATTCAAAAATAAAGTTTATTATATCTAATTAATATTTTAATTTTTTCTAAAATTATTTTTATTATTAATAGTGATTCATTCAAAAAAATAATATTTTTAACATAAAAGTACTTTACTAAAAATATTATATTTCATTATCAATAGGTTTTATTTATATAAAATAAATTTTAAGAAAATTTTAAATGTAGTTATTATAATTTATATTACTATGTTAAATATATAGGTTATAATTATCACTTTTAAATTACAACTAAAAGGAGATGTTATTTGGAAACACATTGTTGCATGGATCATACGCCAAGTCGATGTTTCTTGTAGTGCAAGCCAAGACGGTATTTTGTGTATTGAAAGAGAAGTTAGTATTTCATTTGAAAAAATATTTATAAATAGTTTTTTAATATATATATATAAAGAACTATGATTAGTGTCATGTGTAATGAAAAATACTTTAAAGATAAATTAATTCAAATAATAATAATTCTCAAAATATCGGGGTGTTAGAATCTTAACTTGTAAAATTTCTAAAGTTATGTAGAATATTTAATATATTTATAAAAAAAGTGGAAAATATCTATGTGGTGGAATAAAAATGTCATAATAAAGAGCCCACTTATGAATATATTCAAGAATAGGAAGATAATAAAAATAAAAATATTATATTGTCTTGGGTATCTTTATTTTGATTCTTATTTCTATAGATACTAATAATACGAAAAATTTAATATGGAACCTTATAGGATTTTAAGAAATTAACGTTCCTTTGTAAATATCAATATTAAAGTGATATTTGAATTTTCTAAAACAATATTTCAGTGTAATATGACTAAAGGTACTTTAGTTTTAACTCACGTGTTCACTATTATTAGGTAAATAAATAACATAGAGATACTAGAATAAAAATGAAGCTTGATATAGATTCAAATTTCATATTATAATCTTTTCAAAAAAGGATTTGATAACTAATTATGTTTTATAATATCACTATATTAAACAATTTTTTTACTCAATATTATCAATGTATAGAATATTATTGAAAATGACATGGTTGGCCCAAGATTAAATGGAAATAATGGTGTCATATAAATAAAACAATTTAATGTTTTTTTATATAGAATATAAGAGAGGCGCTGTACAGTCTACAAAACCTCTTTTAAACAAATTAAATGATCTTTTGAGGATAGAAAATGAGGTTATACAAACATTAAATAGGTAAATATTACATAATTTTTGTTCATACATCTCACAATAATACACATCCCATGCAGTGACCAAAACTTCTCATACAAAGATATTACATATTTTTAGACAAATAGTTGTTACATTACATGAACACATACCTAATTATGATAAAGTTATTTTACATTTGTATACATTAAAACATAAATAATGGGTTCATAAGAGTTCTACTTCTTCTATCACATAATTCATCATTACTATAACCCTTATTATAAATATCACATGTTACACCAGTCATCATAACCTACGGAAATTAAACAAAATAATGGGTGAGATTAGATGCTCAATACGGTTGAAAAAGAGAGATATAAACATATAATGAGAATGGGGGTACGAGAACATGGGAATAACATTTGAAAACCAAACCCTTCATATCATAAATCATAAAAATAGGACATGGAATGAATCATTTCATATTATAAGATATGAATAATAAAGGAATAAAATAACGTATATCATAAGGTAATAACATTGGCACAATACATAAATTTATAAAAAACATATAAGCATAGAAAACCTTATATCAAGGCTAATGACCAATAAATTCATAACATTTTAGTCTTGGGATAACCACCTGTGTACCTATTTCAGGATTGGGATAACCTTCCTTTCACCCTTTGTTTGGTATTAATATTACCTACTATGTACCCTATGAGATCTTATAACATTAATTATTACACAATACAATAGAGAGAGATATAGGTCCCACCCATATTTAGTTATAACATGACCACCATAAAGGGTTATAATTTTCCCACTATCAAAAAATGAAAACCATACATAGGTGTTCTAAAATATAATAAAACGTTCATCACATTAGAACCTATTAATTAAAAGGGTTTTATAAAACATTATATCATATAATAACACATATAATGTAAATGGGTCTCATAAATATATAATATATTAATTAGAGCATAGTCCATGAACAAATAACATATTTTATAAAAATATATTTATCATTAACATAAACCATACAGAGATATAATAAAAACGATATATTTGGATCATATCCATTATAAATATAGAGTAACATATAAGTATTTCATCTTAGATAGAAAATAATATCTAAAGAAAAATCCATTGGAACATTTCTTGAGGAAAATAATTTTTTTAACATTACAATTTTAAATCTAGAAATTAATAAAATATTTTAGAAATCCTTTAAAAAAAATAATATTGAAAACTCATAAAGGAATATCTAAAAATCATTGAAAAAATTTTATGAGGAAAATATCATTTCCAATTTGAAAATAAATTTTCTTTTAAATATAAAACAATTTCAAAATAGGTTTCATTGAAAATAACCTTTGAAACCTATATGTTAATGATTAAAAAATTGATTGTTCACGTTGATGGGAAATGTCGTACACATTAAAAAAAATATTCCTTTCACATTTTAGGTAAAATTAGAATGGACATTGATTTAAAAACTAAATTGTGATTCATTTTTAAAAAAATAAAAACAGGTAAAAATAAATTTAAAAAATACAAAAGGAATATTAAATAATTTTCAATTTTTTTAGAAAACAGGGATATAAAAGAAAAAAGTGCTTAGACCAATGATATAAGTAAAGTGGGTTTTCATTAAAAAAAATATTTTAGAATCTAAGTACAAAAGAGAGGAAAATGAAGTAAAAAAATTTATTCTGAATAAGTAAACATAGGATAAGAAAAATCATGTGTTTCATGAGAGATATATCATAATATTCTATCAGTAAAAGCATAAATATAAATAATCTTGATAAACGATGAGATTGTATCATGAAACCCTTACCACTTTAAAAACATTGAATCATAAGCTAAATGAAATAATAACATTAAATGAAACTTAATATATCATTAGAATAAATAAATTCGTTATATACATATAAATGTGGTTGTATATAAACCACATAAAATAAGATAGGGGCATAACATATTGTATGCCCCAAATAAGACAAATTGAGAAAAACTACCATTACATCTTTGGACTATATTAAACTATTAACCCTATGGAATATAGATCCCAAAATAGATATTTAAATCATAATAATATTAGTGATAATGAATATAAAATTAATTTATGTATATTATATATGCCACATATAATAAATAAGTTTTGAATATTGAATATATCTCATAGATAAAAAAGTTGTGCGAAAAAACCCTTACCTTAAGTCTCAACTTCTATCACACACATTATAAAATAATTTATAACAAATATACATATATTATAAATATATTAAATAACCATACTAATAATTATCATAAAATTTAGGATTTACTTATGACCTTTTATTACCCATTTATCAATAATTCATTGTCCAAATCATGTTTTGGTTAATAACTGCTTTCTTTTTCGTGTATGTTTTGATTTGTTATTTTTGGTACTATTACATTTATATTTGTTTCATAATATAAATAATTGTAACCATTAAAAAATATCATATATAATTATTATATATTTATATAGAGTAATCCGTACAAGTTAGAGATAAAAAATGAAACACACAATTCCTAGAGATGATTGGTCGTATGTACACATGAATGAAGTTTCTTTTTTTAGAAGGATGAAATGAAATAAAGTTAAATATTTTAATACTAAAAAAGAATAATTTTTATGTCACATATATAAAATATTTATATTCAATTTACCATAATTACCTTCTATGAAAAGTGTTAGAAGAAAATGAATCACATTGCTTCGTGAGGCGGTAGTCCACCGTACACTCAAACCACCATTTCATATCCCCCACAAAATGGAACGTAAGATGATATATGGGAGATAATTTTTTAAATAAGTATAATTATATTAAAATTTTCATATATATTGAATTAATATTTCATTATTATCATCCAAGTAAAATTGAAATAAAAAACAGATCATGTCAGTTTGTGAGGCTGTAGTCCTCCATACTCAAGAGAGATGTTATTATTTTCTGACGGGTTTGGAAGATAGATGGTATATTTAGTATTCTAATTAGAATGATATAATAATATAATAAATATCATATATAAACATCAATTCCATTAGTATACCCTTTCGGGATAATTGGTGATTGAAAATGAATAAAATTGGTTCCTGAGGCGGCGGTCCACCATAAACACGAATTATGGTTTTATATCCAATTTGATGGAAGATAAGGTGGGTTTAGGTTATAAAAATATCATAATAAAATATATTTATATGTTATATAATTATTTTATTATTTTATTGTAGTTGGAGAGTATTTTTATGAGTTATACTAAGAATTAAAACATATACACATATTTAAAAGTACTACCACTTATTTAGAAAACATGTTTAGGTCTAACCTAAAGCCTTACTAGATCTTATTTATAATCTGAAAAATTCCTCTAGGATGTATTGAGTGAAGTAAAGAATACATATCGTCAGGTATTGGGTGAACCAAATTGTTTTTAAAGTGTGAAGAGGGGAAGATAGGGGTGAACATATGGAAGTGGAAGAGATGACACACTTGGAATTTTTGAAAAAAATGTGTTCCGACATTTTTTACTTAAAAAAGTATCCAAAATGGGTAAATATATAATTTTATTGGTTGCAGGGTCTCAATAAGTCCATATAATGGGTTTTTATAATTTTCTAGGTCATTTTACCCCACCTCATTCTAGTTTAACCCCTATTAAATCCGTTTTAACCTTAACCAAAGAAATTAGTTATTAATACATTTACTATTAATTTTGACCAAAAATTATGTTAACCTTATTAAATAATATAAATTAAACTTATTAAAATTTTGGAATCAATGTTTCCATATTCCATTCGAAGAATTTTGAAAATTTAATTTAACATTAAATTTGTAGACTCAATGAGAAAACAAATTTCCCAAGAGAAAGTGTTCAACAGTTTAAAATTTTTTATATAAAAATTCAACATAAAATTGATTATAATAAAATAAAAAGACTTAATAAATATATAATTTAAATTATTTTAATTTTAAATGTATTTTATTTTTTTTTTCATTTTTTAAATTCATTATAAGAAATTACAATTCTTAATAAAAACAAATATTTTTCATTATTCATTAAAAAATTTATCTTTCTAGAAAATCTAACACATTTCACCCAAAGATAATTTTTATAAGATGATTTAAGAAATTAATATCATTTTCTCTAGTAAATATTTTAAAATTTTCACAAAATTATTTTAGAATAAGTGTGAAAAATGAAACAAAACTAATTTTTATAAAAAAGAATGTTTTTACCCATAAAATTGGATTTATTATTATCGAATGTCTCGAAAATTAGTTTGTGCATAGAAAAATTGATTTCAAATATAAGTTCCATTATTTTGAAATTAATGTTATTTTCACTTCTAATTTGTTGGTCATCAAAAAATTTATTTTATATCCATGTGTAATCCATATATTTTCATAAATTATTTAATTATATTTATACCATCCCTTCCAACATACGGACAATAACTATCATATTAAATAATAATATTTTAATAGTATGTCATTTTTCATAAAAACTTATTTTTCCATGCAGTGCAAGATATTGAAGAAATTAAAATTATTTGAAAAAAAACATCATAAAATCTCAAGGTGTTACAAAAAATAACTATAAAGGTTTTGTGTTTGTATATATTAGATACAAAACTCATGTAATAAATTAATGATCTTCAATATCTATAACAAATTTATTCTCTCATAGAACCCTTTTTGGAAAACAATACTTGAAATATTTCTTCATAACCTAGGTAAATGGAAAAATTAGAAATTATGAGATTTTATGTTCAATATGGGTAAGAAAAGGTATAACAATCAATGATCATATATTAGGATACAATAAAAATAAGGGTTTTAGAACATGATCATAACTTAAAAATTTCTTTAATAATCAGTCAAGGATCATTTATCTTGAGTTTTTTCATAAGGAGTTTCCCAAACAACTGACATATGTCATAAGAGTATGGAATTTTCAATAATCAATCATGGTATGTGAGAACATATCATAAGCACTAGACATAATTGTTTTGTAAAATAATAGGTAAATAAAATAATTTAAATTTTAAGGGTTCACTTCCAAGACATTCATAGTGAAAAAAGTCTCATAGTGGATATCGTTGACTGCTTATTCCATCTTTTTAGTTGTCAAGGTTCACTCCTAAGAATATCTTGATTTAAATATCCCCTTAATTATCTAGGTTCAACCCTTATTCCTATATATATTATCTCATGATATATTAATCTTTTCCCAACACATTGGACGGTTTTAAAATTCTTGGATGACATATCATGTAATGAAAACCACACATTAGTGTGCCAAAATATTAAACAAATATTCATCATTTCATTATATAATAACCCATAGAAATTGAATAGGTTTCATAAATATTTCTTCACCATATATATATAATTCATCTAGAGAAAGGATGTGGAATATAACATAAAAAATTCCTTATTTCATTATAGATTAATTAACCTAAAGCTAAGAGACATTTTTTCATTGATTCATCCTTAAAACGACATTATTTTAAGCTATATAGAATAAATAAATTGAATTGTATCCAAATATAATATCCCCAAAGAATCTTAAAAATCCTTAAATAACATTTTCATTGATGAAAGATATCTTTAAAACAGATTATGAACATTTTTAAAAAAAATGAGAAAACAACCTTTTATTTTGGTTTATTTAAAAACATTAATTTTTTAGAATAACGAAAAAAATAATTTACATGAAAATGTCCACGGAAAAATATAAAGTAATTTTTATATCAAAGAACATTTATCATGTTGGGAAACAATTTTCATACCAATAATTTATAAGAGAACCTTTTTTTCATATTTAAAAAACAGAAGAAATGGGTTGTATTTAAAAAATTTAAAAATATTACTATTAATAATTCATAAATAAAGTCATAGGTTTCAAAAATAAACTTTCTAAAACAATTAAATATTTATGAAAACATTAATAATAAATTTTGAAAAATATTTACATTAAATAAAAGTTTATCGACTAAAGAGTAAATAAGTTATTATTTTCATAATAATTGTTTGTTGATCATTTTAAGTACCAAAGAGAAGAAAATAGAACTGATAACTAAAAATTATGAAAATAAATAGAGGAGAATAAAATATATAGGGTTTAAAGGATAATGATAATATATTTTCCCTGAATGGTAATCTAACATTGACAATACTGAAAATAAATAAGATTGGAAAATAAGCCCTAATCAGTTTTATAGATTTTGAACCATAATACATTCAAAATAAATAACTTGAAATTGCATATTTGAAACTATTTATATAAATGGATTCATAATATAGTTTTTCAGAGGGGCTATTTATCATCCAGAAAATGATAAATAGGTGCATAACATGAATCATGTCTTAATGAAACAATATTGAGATGAGAAACCCTTACCTCAGGTCCCATTATGCTTCATATGTGTTCACACAACCTGGATAATAAATATATATTTATTATAAATATATTATTGAAACATATTCATTTAAATATTACTATATATAATTTTCTTATAAAAGTTAATGACACTTTTGTTAACAATTATTTAGTAAAATCATTATTAGGGTGAAAACTAGTTCATTTTCCTTACATGATACATTTAAATGGTTCATGTCCTTCAATATAGGTCATGGTTTCATCATATCTGGATTATTTATAATGTAATATATATAATATTTATTCATTATATAATCTTTTAAAAGTATTCATTTAAAATAGTGATGAAAAATTAATTACATTACTTCTTGGAGATGATTTTTCATACGTACACATGAGTGATGTTTTCACTGTTAGATAGATGGAACAAAATAATTCACCCTTATAAAATCAAAACTATATGAAAATTTTATATATATTTATTAAATATATTCTTTTACCTTCCATGTTAAGAGGAAATGAAAAATAAATTTCATCGCTTCATGTTGCTGGTAGTCCCCATGTATGCACAATTGATGTTATCCTTTTCCAATGAATGGGAATGAGATAGAAAATGGATATATAATTACCATAAAAACACACACATACACAAAAATATATATATAGTAAGAAATATTAATTAAATAATTTTATGATGGTTATATAACATTTTAAGAATTTTAAGAATAAATAAACTTGAAAAGGATTTGTATGAATATATACATCTTCTTTACGTATCCTCTTATTAAAATTACATGAATGATTTTTGGATGTGTATTTTGGGAAGGGAAAAACCTGAAGTTCATGATTAAGGATATTAGAAGATTATTTGGGAAGATATTAGTAAAAATCATGGGCTTAAGTAGTGTGGATAAGTGATAATGGGAAGTTATCTTTTATAAGTGACATAGGTGAAAACCTATAAGTATTAAGAACATTAAACTATAATAATGTCACTCTCATTGGGATAAGGTTCCAAATTTGAAAAATAATAATATAATAAGTTTAATGTCAAAATAAAATCAAAAAATAAATATAAAGAAATGGTTTTTTAATATTCTTATTTATATATCTTAGGACATCTACTCTTCTATCCCATTTAACCCTTACCGCGGTAGCACAATTTAATCCATTTTACTATTAATTATAATTTTTTTATTTACCTTATAACTTAATATTATTAATTTTTATTGAAAATATGGAATAAATTTTAAAATATTTAATTAACATTAGTTGGATAAATTATTTCTAATATCCACGTAAAAAATATTTTAAAACCATTTTTAGAGAAAATTTATTTTTAAGAATAAAAGTTTTTTCATTCTCATGCCTCACAAAGGAACAACCATTAGATTAATGTTAATATATTTTATTGAATAAATTATATACACATTACAGTAAAATAATTATCAATACTAATTAATTTATTTTAATAATATTAAAATATATTCAACACATAAAATAATTTTCTAAAGAATATCTCTTTTTACCTTTAAATGATTTTATCTTCACATATAACAGATTGATAATCAATTGAAGAAAAAAATAATAATTTTGAAATTAAATACAAATATACTAAAAAAATAATTGTTTACTATTGATGAAGATATATATATACATAAAAGTAAAAATTGTTATTTTCTTCATTTTATCATAAAATGATATCATTTTTCACATTTAAATTCAAGTAATTATTTCTTGGGTATTAATAAATAAATATTCATTAAGTGATTTTTTACATATTTGTTCATAATATATATAGCCCTATTCATACCTATAAATCCAGTGGATGGGTGATTATAGTTTCATTTAATAATATTGTTTTGATATTATATCTCGTTTATTTTATGCTTGGTGTTATGTGTAAACAAATCCATCAAGCTCATTATATTTATTTAAAGAAAAATATATCATAAATTCATGGTTTTGTACATTCTACCCCATTACAATAATTTTTCCCTTGAAATTATATTAATTTAATACATAAAAGGATGATATTTTTTCCCATCACATCCCCTGGTTCCTACATAGATTTCAAAAAGAATTGGTTTCACCACAATATTTTGATTAGATGGGAGGTATCATTCCATAGTATATTTTCTATTTGATCAGAATCTCTTCTAGTTTTTCCTTATGAGAGAGATCATGCTGTATTGGTATGACCTTTGAGTTTCATACATGTGAAGGATCATGTATGTATTTCCTTTGAATAGATACGTGGAAGACATAAAGAACTTGAGATAGAAATAGTGGAAGCACTAATTGTTAAGATAACATTGCAATGTGATCATTAATATCAAAGGGACCGATATATCTGGAGAGTTTTTACCCTTATTTCTAACTATCATATCCTTCTTCCAAGGAAATATCCATAGGCATACCTTGTCACCAATTTTAAACTCTAGATTTTACCAATGATTATTAAGATAACATATTTATCTACTTTGGGATGCCCTGATGTGCTACTGAATATATTTTATCTCTTCTACCATATACCAGACTATATTCTGTCAAAATTGATTTTGTTCTTGAACTTTTTCCCACCAATTCTATGATCTTCCATGCCTACCTTAGATGGATTCATAAGGGTCGATATGAATGATCAAGTGAAAACTATAGTTGTAAAAACATTATTCTAGAGGAAGGTATTGACCCCAAATAAATTTGAAAACGCAATAATAATATCTAAACATATATTCTAGGGATTAAATGGTTATATCAAATTAATGATCTGTTTGAGGATTGTACAAAATAGAAAAGTTCAATGCCATTTTCAAGTCCTTATGAATACTTCTTTAGGAAATTGATATAGACATCTAATACCGATTAGATACAATAAAATATGATACCCATCTAACCTTACCGAATCTTTAATGTATATCCTAGAAAGTTTATAAAGTGAGAAATATTCTATGAATTTAATGAAATTTGATGACTTCATAAGGTGATTGAATTTGACCCATATTTATTTTTGGAATTTAGGTTTTTTTGGGAGTCTGATGATAAAACCCAAGGATATTTTTTCCTATATCCATTAAAGTAATGGAAATAATTATCACATCCACTAATAAATTTTTCTCCCTTACTTAACATTATGATATACCATGCAATGAGATACATAATCCACAATATCATTTTTTTTGTTTTACTATTAAAAATACTCTTTAAGTTTTCTATGAAACTTTATATTTCTTGAAAAAATAGATAATGGTTAATTATGAGCATTATTGAATAGTTTTTCTTATAATTTGGTATTTATGGGACATATAAATTATTGCTAAACCTTACCACTATTTCATAATCATGGTTTTACCGATGAAAATTCCTCAACTTCTTCAGTAGTTCCACATATTCATTCTATTCCTCTTTATTCCTCACAAGGATTGATGATTGAATATTCATGTGATAAATATATGATTTGGACACTATTCTCATGATTACGAGATTTATTTTTTTTAAAATTTATAATTTTTGATTTCTTTAAATCTTTAAAATTGAAAAACTTGAATGAAACTTCTAACTCTGATCATTAACCACCTTGATTCAGTTCCTAATGTCATAGTTTATTGAGAAGACATAATGTTTAATTAACCCCAACCATATGCTTTAGATCAGATTTAACTCTTTATATGTGAATATATAATTGATTTTTTTAGGATATGTATATATATCACACCTTTTCCCATCAAGATAATGCCCACATATTTTTAATTAAAAAATCATATCTACCGCCTCTAAATAGTGAGTTGGGTAATTTTGGTCATGAATTTTCAATTGGAAAGAGTAATATATTATCACTATATTATTCTTCATAATGTAAAATCTCACTCAGTTATTTTATGTGTACCAATATTTTATAATTAATTATCTCATATTGAGTAGTATGAGTATAGGTGCACTTAGCAACCTTCTTCTTAGCTTTATAAAATTTTCCTCACATTTACTTTTTTAGTGGAATAGGGATCTATTTCATGTAAACATGGTTATTGGATTTGATATCCATGAGAAATTTGTCACAAAGAATAAATAGTATCTAACCAACCCAATAAAATTACGGATCTCTATCCCCATGGTTGTTTTTATAAATTTCTTAATAACATCTTCCTCTGAGGGATCATCTAATATACCATCACTTAATATTATACAACCCAAGAATGAAACTTTCAAAAGTTATAATTTACAGTTGATAAATTTTGCATTTAAATTCTTTTTCCCAAAGGTATTCAATAGAATCCTCAAATAATATTAATTCTCTTTCTTACTCATGGAATATCTAAGAATATAATCTTTAAAGACAACCAAAAACCGATCAATGTAATCTCTAAAGAAACTATTCATTAAATTCATAATGATAGAAAGGGAATTTATAATTCGAAATGGCATCATGATACATTCATGATTACCATACCTTTTAAAAAATGATCATTTGGTATATATTTCTTTTTTACCCTCTACTAATGATATCTAGATCAAATGTAAATTTTTAAAAAATATTTATATCCTCATATTCGATCAATCATATCATCAATACAGTTTAAATTATACTTGTTCTTCATAGTAATCTTATTAATTTATTCATAATCAATAAAAATTCATAATGATTCAAGTTTATTATTGAAAAAAATAATAGGTACCTCCCCTAGTGACACTTTAGGGTGTATGAATCCATAATAATGATTCTCAAAGAGTTTCTTCTTCAATTATCATAACTAAATTGAGGCCATTACACACGGATTTATCTAAATAGGTGTAACAACATGTTTGAATTCAATTGAAAAATTAAATTCATAATTCATGGTATGACAAAGAAAGTCATTGGGAAATTCCTCAGAATAATCCTAGAAAATATTATTTCTTAAACGTTATGTTTCTTCACAACCATTTGAGATAAATACCCATCATGAATAAGTAGTAATACATATAAAAATGAAGTAATTTCTATTGTATGTTCATCTTTATCCCTCCACTTATAGATGATCAAATATTAAGTAAAGATATTTAATATTACTTCCCATCTTAGGAATATAAAATGAGATATTTTTAAACATAGATAATAAATTCTCAAAATCACATGAAATTCCCCTAATGGAATAATAATAATATTTTGGTGAAACACATTCATACAAATATCAACATGAAATCCAAAAAAAATAATTAGAGGATAAGTGTACAACTACTTGATAATTGATATATTATATACCCCTTCTTTCTTACCTTGGTCTGGGAGTTTTCCCTTGGAATGGGGTATTGACTTAGATAACTCCAAAGTTACCTATATTCAATAAATTTAACTATTAGTGGATCCTTAGGATAAAATTTATTTCTCACTATAAATTTAATCATTTTTACTCTTTAATTAGTTTCCCTATTCTAATATTTTCCATACATAAAACATCTTCTCATTCATTTGATATAATTCCCTTGATTCTTCATTCAATATTCCTAGAATATAAGAAATTGAATTTTTTTACTCTATGGTCTTAATCAACTGAACTCCCATGAATATTCATTTGTTATCTTATTAGGTGTTTTAAGTAAATCAAAAGTTTTAGGGTTTTAATCATAAATAATGATAGTTGGTTAGACATGAACATATTATTTTCCACTCCATATTTCATTCTAATTGGTTTATCATTTAAAAATCAACTGAATTTTCCTTCACAGTCATTTTTAAGTTGGTTCCTCCAGGATTTATACATTTAGTAAGAAAAAAATAATATTTTGTGTGTCAAACATAAAAAAAAGTGTAAAAAATCAAATGATTATGAAAATAATTCTTTTGATATCCTAAATTAATATACCTTCATTCAGTCTAGGGTAATTTATGTTCCTCTCATAACACTATGGATTATCATATTTTGTCACTGATTTTATCATCTCAGTAAGCATAGTGGTTCATTAAACGAATGTGAATTAACTAAATAATATCCCATGTCAGTGTCTAACCATGTCTATTGTTTTGACACTTTTTTCTACACCAGGTGAACATCGAGTTGAAACCCTTCCAAACTTTTCAGTTTTTTTACTCTAAGGTGGATTTGTGTTAGTTCCTACATCAAGTTTTTTGTATATAGACATGGATATCATTGTAAGGAAATTACAAAAAATCTACTTTATTAAAACCATAGGGTTTTTACAATAATTTGTAATACTAATCTAGTAAATTACTAAAACTTTCTTTGATTCCAACTATACCATCCCAACCATTTAAAACCTAAATATTACAACATTTTTATTAACATCTAACAAATATCAATATAAAATACACTAATAAACCATAAAGGTTATGTGTACATGGATACTATATATATAATAAAATTATTTCATGAAATATATTGAATATATTCATCAAATATATATTTAAATATCACCTTTATTAGACACACATTACATAAAACATTTCTTCATGACCTAGGGAAATAGAACCATATGAAATGGTGATATAAAATTCCTAGTAAGGGTAAACATAATAGATATTAACCAATTATCCTAAATGAACATTAAATAATCATATGAGTATAAGAACATGACCGAAAATTATTAAGGTCATACCCAATGAATCAAATATCATTAATCACAACTCATGGAAAATGACATTGTCATAACACAAATCATAAATCATAAGAGTGATGAATCGTAAATAATAAATCATTAGCATTGACAATATATCATTAGTATAAGAACTAAATTTTTATCATACACATAATCGTATAAAATAATTTCCTTATTCAAGGATCAATTCCATGGATATCATAATCAAAAATTCCCATAATGGATTGAGTTCATAACCCATTCCATCATTTCCTTAGTAAAGGGTCACTCCAAAGAGTATTTTAGTGGATTTAATCCCATAATGAAATGGTTTTACTCCCTATTCGAGTAAATATTATCTCATTAGATATCAATCTTTACCTAATGCATTAGAGTGCTATGAAATTCTAAGTGCACCTAAAACACAATGAAAACTATATATAAATACACCAAAATATCATAAAAATATTTATCATTTCATAATATAAAAACATATTAAAAGTTATGGGTTTCATAAATATTTATTTTTCACATAAACATTATCCATTCAAGTTAATAAACTGGGTGGTATCATAAGAAATCCTTATTTAATCACAGTATAATTAAACCATATGAAAGAAATAGGTTTTTTAAAATAATCCTTAAAACAAAATCATTATTAGATATCAATAAAATCAAAGTTGATGCAATCAAAATATTATATTCCTAGTTAAGAATAAAGTTCCTTAATGTATAGTGAAATAGAAGAAAAATACCTTTAATAGTGAATTTGAACATATATTTTGAAAATAGGGGAAATATTATTTTCTTTTGGAATCTTTGAAAATTAAAAAAAATCCTAAAATAACTATGAAAACATATAATAGTAACTTAATAGAATTTTTTTTGTGATTATAGGAAAATCCATTCATACAATATACATTTAAGGAAAACATTATTTTCATAATTCTATAAAAATCCAAAAGTGAATCATATGTAAAAGATATAAAACAATTTTTTTTAATTGTTTTACAGAAATTGAAAAGTAAAAAAAATAATATTTCTCAAAAAAATTTATAAAGATAAAATATTCCATGGATATTTTTTAGAATAATGATATTGAAGAATGGTTTGTTGAAGAATGATGAAATAAGGTTGGATTTTATAAAAAAACATTTTCTCGATAATTTTATGTACCTAGTTGGATAAAATGCTAATAATAATTGAAAATTATTGGATTTACCATAGTGTAATAAAATATATGGGTTTTAAGGATATGAATCATGTAATTTATATCCATGTAAATTTTTTATTGACATCCCAAAAAAGAAATTAGATTGTGATAAAAACCATTATCGCTTTTGTAACCTTTGAGCCATAATCTCCTTGAAAGAAATAAATTCTAATGGATCGTTAAATAAGATTAATATAAGGATATTTATGATATAATATTTCAATTAGGTCATACATACACCATATAAACCCTAATACGTTTGTAACATGAATTGTGTATCAAGGAAACAATATTGAGTCAAAGAACCCTTACCTATTGTCCTATCTTAATTCATACAATATCAAAACTAATGTATAATAAAGTTTTTTATTATAAATATATTATATAACCTTATACATATAAATATAATTATATATAATTCCCTTCAAGTGTCTAATTACCATATTATTAAAAATTATTCATTAAAATTATTATTCTGGTTAAAACTGCTCTATTTTCCATTCATGTTTCAATTTCAAGGTTCCGGTCCTTGAAACGTGTTCATCATTTCATCATCATCAAAATTTTAATAATATCATATGTTTTATATTTATTCATAATATAATATTTTATAAAACTTCATAAAAATTAGTGATGAAAAATTAATTACATTAATTTAAGGAGATTGTAGTTTTTACGCATACAAAAGTGGTGTTTTAAATTTTCATTTGATGGAAAAAGGAAAGGCAAAAAATAATTCACCTATATAGACTCATAATCATCTAATAAATATAATATATATTAATTAAAACCATTATTATGAAAATATATTTATATATAAAATGAAAAATTAATCACATCGCTTTGTGGTGTTGGTAGTCCACATGTACACATGGAGGACATTATCATTTTACAATGGATTAGAGAAAGATATAAAATGGATAGAAAATTAACATAAAAAAATCCAAATATAGTAAATATACTAATTTACAAATTTTAAGTTGGTTATTGAAATTTTTGATGGGGTTTACGAAGAAAAAAACAATAAAATCATTGAGATAACATAAAACTCTTCTTCAAGGAGTAAGACCAGGCAGTTCATCGGGAAACACTTCAACAAATTCCCTCACAATAGGAATTTCTTCAAGGATGGTTTCTTCCTTGGTTTCAATCATCTAAACCAGATACATGTGCTCATAGGGCAGTAATATCCATGCTTGAGATTATGGAGCTAAAGGAGATTCATTTTCCTCCTTACACTTGTAAAGAATCGGGGGTCGATTCTCCGTATGGAGTGTGATTTCTATCTCCTGAGAATTTATATTGGCTCTATATAAGGAAAGCCAATCCATGCCAAGAATTGCATCAAATTGCACCAGAGGGAGTATGAAGCGGTTCCCCGAGAAATTCAATCCACAGATTATAGAAGGGGAGGACTTATATTCATGGGATACAATTATTTCTCCATTTTCCATACTCACCGACATCTTAACTTCCATGATTTGTAGTGGTGATGGGATTGTTCTACTAAACCTTAGAGATATAATAGAATGCGTAGAACGTGAATCAAAAAGTAATTTTTCTTTTCTTGAATGAATAACTAGCGTACCTTTCACCACTTCATTGTTGGGGTTCACTTCGGCAGAAGTGATGGAAAAAGATCTTCCTTGCTGCCTTGGAGGTTGTTGGTTGCCTCTGAAAACCCTTGGTTTAGGTAACTTATTTGAAAAGTACCCCGATTATTTGTAGTTTTAGCAATGAACAACGCCTTTAGGTTCTAACGGAGCGTTCCACTCCTCTATTGCAGCCACGGGTCTTTCTTGCCGACTGTTAACAGATAGGTGCCCTTCTCTTCCACACCTAATGCAATTTTTCTCCCCCATGAGGCAATTTCTAGGGTGCTTCTTTCTGCACTTTTGGAAAGTGGGGGGATGGATCTTCTTAGCACCGTTGGATTTATCCATCAGACCACCAGTATTGAAGTCCACCTTACACTTCTTGTCCCCATGATACCCCTGTGATTCCCCGATCTCCATTTCGACATTGAGGGAACATCAGACAATGTCCTCATATCTGTCGAAGTCATGGATCACTAATGCTTTCCACAGGCTAGGCTTCAACCCACCAAAGAAGTGGTCAACATTACATTTGAGGGTAATGACAAAGCCGGAAGCATATCATGCAGGCCTTTTGAAGTTTTCCTCATTCACTCAAACAGATTCTTCTTCTTTTAGTTTGAGGGAAAGGAAGTCCCTTTCCATCTTAAGCCGTAGGGTGCGCAGAAAATATTTATCGAAAAACATCTTCCAGAAATCCTACCATTCCAAAGCATCAATCTCCTCCTCATGCTTCATATTTTTGATCAACTTCCACCATTGATCAGATTCACCATCCATATGATAAGCCGCAAGGATAACCTTCTCTTGTTTAGAACATTGATGGATGGAGAAGAACTTTTCAATGGAGTTGATCCATTGTTCAGCGATCATGGGATCAGATGATCCACTAAAAGCAGAAGGCCTTTGTCTAATGAAGCTCTCGATAGTGGATTTTCTTTCTTAGGGGGGGTTGAACGTTCCTCTTGGCCTGTGTTTCTATTCAAAGCTTGAGTTAGCTGAGAGAGAAGCGTAACAAAGTTCGCGATTCCCGCTCCCATTGGATTGGTCATCTCCTTAGTACAGTCATCAAACTGATCTTCACATCGGTTGTTAGCCTGAGTCCTCCTATTACTGGCCATTGGATGGAATAAAAGGAATTTTTGGGGGTAACATAAAGGGTAATCCAAAAAACAAAAGTTGATGACTTATAAATAAACTTTTATTTCCTAAACTCACGAGTCTATAGGCTTCAATCTAGGATTTTCATGATCTACTTTCTAACATATATTTTTAGGGGCATTTTTTTTAATTCCCCTAATAATGGTTCATAATAAGATTGTGGATTTATCAAAACATATCCCCCAGGAGTGTCATAACCAACAGTGTAGTAATGCCCATTGTCGTGCACTAGTTCCCATACGAGTCTAGCTCAAAGCGATGTTTTCGGGTTTTACCCCTAGGATACATCTGTGCCAGAGCCGCCTCTACCTGCTCGTATCTAGACAGGGATGAATTTTCATGATAAACCACTTACCCAGTACTTACCAAAACATGGGGATGTTTTTATTATACTTAGTTTTGTCTCTAAGGCTTTAATAGGGTTTTCTAATCCTAATCCCAAAAATAACTAAACCTATCCTTTGATACCAACTATGATAACCATTCTTTTATTACAAACTTAAAAATGATTTTTTACATAAACTATTCACTTGATGAAACATGGAAGATCGAGAGGTATAGTGTTTTTGGGACTTAGAATCATTACATAACAACTTAAAACATGAAATACAACATCTTTATGGAAAAATTCTTTTACATGACCACTACATTACCTCGTAGTTAGCATTGCATGGGATAACTGGAGGACATGCATAAGAAAAGGGTGAGCTATAAATCCTAGTAAGGGAATAAACATGGAATACATGATGAGTAGAATACATGTTATACAATAGGTATATCAACAGAGCACTAGAGAAACATGAACATAAAGGCATGATAGAGAATGATAATCATAACATGGAAATGTGGGAACAAAACTTAATCATGGAATTAGCATGAGCCAAGGCCCATTGCAGATGAAGCGTGAGTAAATTATCATTGCACATGAAGCACGTGTAAACCCTCGTTTGAATTGATTTATCATGATTCAACACTCAATGCACATGAAGTATCACGATACTATACTTTACCCAATGCATTGGAGCACTATAAGGGCTCACTCTTCTTAAATAATTCATTTCATGCATAAGTGTGCCAAAAGGATAAAAAAATATAGATTCATAAAACATAATCATTTATTCAACAATAAAGCAATGTGGAATTAATACATGAAAATTTATAATCAATAAGTAAATGATGATAAAGGTGAATACCCTTGATGAAGAAATAGGCATGGTATTCACTACACAATGCCATTAGCTTAGAAAATCTATGTGATTTCGACAATGTAACGACATGACATAAGAATTCATAAAAATGGTTGATGAGAGAGAATGAGGTTCCACATCATATTTAAATGTAATGGACTATAAGGAGGTAATATAGATACACGTCCCAACAATTGTAATGGAATTTATATTCATGATACAAAATTATTGCTTGAATGTAAAAGAGGAGAGAGAAGTTCCTTTCAGAATTTCGGCATAGTAACAGGTGTAAATGGGAGGAATTTAATGAGAGAGAAAGGTGTCTCCCATCATTCAAACATAAGGAGGGAATTATGAGGGAGGTGTGAAACCATACCCCAATATTCATAATTGAAATTAAAAGGGTAAAACAACTTAAGGAAAATTGGACAAAAATGAGAAAGGAAGAAAAAACCCTTACTTGGAAGTGTGCTTCCAATGGCTTGAGAGAGGCTTATTGGGATCTTGGGGTACCTCGAGAGGATTATATAGAGAGTAGGGAAGAGGTTGGACGAACTCTAAATTATTTTAGTGAGGAGGAAGTGGGAGCTTGGGTGGGTTTATATAGGAAAGGTGAGGGAATTCTTTATTATTTAGGTTTGGGACCCCTTATATTAAATTAGTCTAAACCACAAACCATACCATGGTTTTTGCCCCTGGTTTTTTGGAATGGGAAAAGGAAAACAATATATTATAAATCCAAAGTCCTAACTTCTTAAAATAATAGGGTTGCTTATGTGGAGGTGAGTCACACTCCCATGGAAAAAATTTAAAAAATAAAGGTGTTTAATAAGTCTTGAAGGGTCCATTAATGACTTGAAAATTAAGTCAAAAAAAATCCAAAATCAAATTATATTGATGTTAAAACATATATTTTCCTACAATAAAGCTTATAGTATTTTATTACACCACTATTGGGTCATTATTATGTCATAAAACACATTATATATTTAAACAGTAATTAATTTTTACCCAAAAAATTGACTGTCTCAGAAAATTATGAAAAATTCACCGTTGGATAATTTCGACATCCTGATTTCAGAAATAACATTTATTTTATATAAATAATTTCATAGATATGTTAATTTTCACTTTTAAAATAAAAACCGACATTTATCGAAAATTCACGGGTTTTGACAAAAATGGCTTTCAAACCTTAATAAAAATTATAATTGCATTCATAAAATAATAACATCATTTATAATTAATAAAAATTAATTTAATAATAATAATAATTTTTTTATTAAAATATTATTTAATTCAAAAATCCCTTAATTTAATAAAATATAATTTTTAATAAATAAAACTAAAAACACTATTTGTACATTAAAAAATATTTACAATGTGTTAATAATGACAAGAAAGTATATTCATTATTATATACAAAAATAATAATTTACATGAATGTAGTACTAGATATTTGTTACATAGCCCCATAAAACAGCCACATAAGACCTCAGGGTAAGGTGTGAGATGGTGAAAAACTCTTGGGGTGGCTCGGATAACATCGCTCAAGTGGTAATTTCTATCAACTTCCAGTTTTACTGTAGACGGTCACATTCGAGCTTGACATGATGAAGCTCAGCTTGGGATTGGTCAAGAGCGAAGCCCAAAGGCACCAACTCTTTTCCGAGATCTAACAAATGGGCTTTGTATGGAGCAATTCTACTGGATGAGGCCATCACTTCTTTTGTCTGAGTAAATTGGGTTTGTTAAAGCCTTATATTTATACTAATCATCTGATCACTATTCAAATAATATAAAAGTAATGGTCAGAATTCTTAACATAAAACCAAATAATTTGACATTTTATAAAAAAAATTTACATAAAGAGACATTTAACCAGATCAAGAGGGATTTCCATTAATGAAACTTTGGGTCGTTACATGCAATGTAACAATGTTTGAATATTATATTCAAATAGATGAATATAAGGATTATAAATCATAATATCACCATTATTAATTTTTTTTTATAATGACACATATTATTAATTTATTATTTTCTAATATTATAATTGTTTTTGATACTAGATGCTGAGACGACATTCAATTCCAGGGCCCAATGTGCTGGGAATAGATGTTTAAAATTTATTATGTATATTTAATAGCACATGAAATTTTTTTTCCTAAAAAAGTTTAATAACTTGTGGATAGGTCCTGAATCAAAAATATGAGGAAAGCATTGAGTTCAAAATTCAGGTTTTTTCCTTAGGCACACAATAATCATTGTCTACATGGACGATTTTTGAAAAACTTGTCATGAGCATGAAAAAAAATAAACTAATAAAAGAATTTAATTTATTTTTATCTGATGTAGTGACCTTTTCTACTATAATTATACATTTATGAGATATCTTCATGGTTAGATGCTCAAAACCCAAGATAAATAGACAATTGTTAGAGAGATTTATTTTTGAATAATGATGAACCGTGACTGGATAATGGATTATTGAGGCATCATAGTTTTTGTATCTCATCAAAGGAGACATTACATGACCGTTCTTCGACAATGATCGATTGAAACTATAGTTTGGATGTTTCTTTGTGATATCTGTCCCATTTTCTTATCCAATATGAATTTCGATCAATTCCACAAAAAACATTGATTCAGAAATTGTTATATTAATTAAAGTAATAGATTTTATATGTTTTTTTGTGATTTATCACTATTCATTAGTCATCTTCTACAACAATGAATTAGGGAAAACTGAACAAAGGATGAAGTTCATTCTTCACATTTCATTGCTCATGGTTTTCTTCCAGCATTCGTTTCATGTTCATCAAAAGTGTTTCTTTACCTGATATTTGATCATTGTTACACAATTCTTCAGAAAAATATATCCATACCATGGGTGAGGTTCATTATAGATGGTTTGATCGAGGTTAAATGATGATGGTGGATGATCGAATGTGGATTAGATGGATTTGTGTGTTCTATTATTCCTAGTTTTTGACACTAAATGATGGGAATGATCAATGAATCAATTTAGGAGTAGTTTTAATCTTGGATTCCGGCCGTTGATGATTGAAAGGCTTAGTCGACCCTTGATCTTCATGTTCCAAAGAGTGTGCTGGCTTTGGTGAGGTGAAAGATGACGTAGAAGAGATTATAAATAATCTGGGAAATTCCATGTTACACGCCATGTAACATAGTGAGGCATGCTGTGTGGGACCCCATGTGTAGTTCCAGGGTTTCATAGTGAGAAAACTGACACACGGCATGTGACATGGTCACACACCCTGTGATTCCTCTGGGATTTCTCGATATTACCTTAGAGAGTACACAGACATAGGAAAAAGAACATATTGGGTGGCAATATATGTACTTGGACCCAAATATATCAATGTTTAGAGAGGCCATTACACAAACATGTCTAAAAACTCACATACATGGCTAGTGGCACATGAGCAGGTGTCAAGTGACATCTACACACAGTGTAACTTTCCTAAAGTCCATGTACTTTGATATTTACATGCCGAGTGAGGCTTTACCACACTGGTAGACTTGGGGATAGATGGAAACACTATATATCCACATTTAAATTTGTTTTTAGATTTTCATTTATTTATTTTGGATCATTCTTGGTTAAGTGTGTTCCCTTGGCCCATTCCCTCAAGGGTACCTTGTGGAATTACATCCGCATCACAGGATTTTGATCCCCTTTGGAGGAAGAGTCTTAGATAGAGTTTATGGAATCTCTTTGTGATAATTGAGATAGATCCTCTATCATCTTATTTCAATATGCAGGGTTTGTGGAATTGGTATGACCTCCCTAAGCAGGGAATTGATCCTCCATATAGATGGATTTATCAATAGAGTTTGTTGTATCATTGGCATATGATCCCATATGTAACATATTGATCCAGATTTTGTTTATAGTGTCCCCCAATGGTTCTAGGCATGAACCCCCTACCCATGTATTAGGGTATTCTGAGACTAGTGAGCCTTCTTAGATAGGGACTAATGATCTAGACCTCTTTGTTGAGAGTCTCCAATGATAACATGTCTCATAGAGTGGATTCTCTTAGAATGAGCATTGCTTTGAGTAGAATACTATGGATTGTAGTTGTATTTGAACTCCTGGTGGTGTGGTTTATTTCCAATGTATATCTAGATGTTTCTATTATACATTGAATCTAATTGAAACACCCCAAGATTTCAAAGTAAGTTATTTTCTTAAAATTCAATAGCTTGCTCTACACGAAAGGCCGAGTTCGAGCACACCACGACTTACCAAACCAGCCGTTCAAAAGTGTTTATGAATAGTATTGACGGGATTTTGAATTTTATATACTCAATATAATTTTAACTTATGCATTTTGTGTTTCTTAGACATATTATAAGAACAAATTCAATTTTTCTGATAAAAAATGTATTTTTCAAAAAAATCAATTTTACCACCTTTTACTGGAGAACCATTTTTAAATAGAATATTTTACCATTTTTCATATTCATTTTGAAAAAATAATATAATTCTTTAGAAGTGGGAAATCAAAATTTACTTTGGATGAAATTTTGGTATTTTTCTAATAATATTCATTTTTTATGTATAGTGAGAAATACTATATTTTAATTCAAAACTGCCTTTTAATATAATTTATTTATATAGTTAGATTATATTTTAAATTGGTTTTGATGTGTAATTAGATTATATTTTTACCCTTTAATCCAATTATGGTCATTAAAATTAATTTCACTTAGAAATTAAACATAAAAAAGTGTCAATCTTTTGATAGTTATTGTTTCATAAAAACACCCTATTTCTTTTAATAACGGGAATTAATTTTAAATTAATTAATCCAAATTCTATGTTTTTAATTTTGTAAAATAGACATCATTTTTGAATTCAAAATATCAAATATACCTTAGGCTGAATTTTTGGTAGTTTTCTAAAAAGCATCGATTTTTGATGAACAGTGAAACCACTAAGTAGTAGTTAAAAATCTAACTTTTTCATTTAAATGAAATTATACTACTTCTGTAAATTGAATTTAGACAATCCTATATACATGGTTGTTATTATTAAGTAAAATTTGGTTCAATAAGATGAAAATAATTTGTTGTGAATAGTAACTTTTTACTTTTATTTACCACAGTTAAAGATAAATAGGGTAATTCAAGGTAAACGGATTATTATAATAATAAAAAATAAGCTTAACACTTGTCCTAACCTTATTGGATGATTAATGTCCGACCATGGGCATCCTTGGGTCAATTTTGGGACCCCATGGAGCCACTTAAGAATGATAATGACACTTTATTTTAATTTACTTAAAGTAAAGAAAAAAAATAACATTAACAAATATCTTTTAGTATATCTATTTTTACATGGAATTTTTTAAGTCATAATTTCGATTATAAAAAATTATTGGAAGGATAAAATTATTTCCTACATTATGATAATTTTTTTATAATTTTTAGACAGCAAATAAAATAAGTTATTTATGACACCATAGTGATGTAGTATTAACCTCATTAATAAATAATTTAAATAAATAAGATTATTAATGTTATAACAATATCCAAAACCTATCCAATTCTTTTTGGATGATTTTATTTCGACCATGAGTCATCTTATATTTTACTTTAATTAGTTTTGTACTTTTAGAAACCAAATATTACTATATAATAAAATAATATTTTTACACTTTGCTAAAGAACCCCTCCTCCCCCTTATAAAAGGAAACCACTTCTAACCCATTCCACACACCTCTCAAGCCCATTGGCTCATCCAAACCCTACCCTAATATTCTTTCCAGATCCCACTATTCCTTCTATAATCCTTACCTTAGTCATAAGGCACTTCAAGAAGTCCTTTTGGTTCAAGCCAAAGGAAGTTACCCAAATTAAAGATAACATTGTCTCTTAAATTCTTTAGTTTTATTTTACTTCTCCAACCCCCAAAACTATTTTTATTTCTTTATTTTATAAAAAAAAAACTATCTTAAATATACTAGGATGTTTTTATGACATGGATTATAATTACACTTATACAAACCTCTATTTAATGGGTGAAGAACATACTATTTCTGTAGATGGAAAACTAATGCCTCACGAAACGATGATTGTTCAATTATCTTCTACCGCCTCTCATGGTGGCCATTAAGATGGAAATGTATATATATATGATATATATATTTTGTTTATGTTTTCTTTATGCATCTCTATTTTCCATTTATATCATTTTTTTACGGTTTCCATTATGGGTAAAATGTGATAATTTCATTTGAGGAAGTGCGGACTACGACCCCTTCAAAATGATATGACTCATTAATGCCTTATGTGGGGCGTATAAAGGTTGGATTTAATGATATTATATATTATATTATACTTTAATTATAGTATACCTATGTATCATTATGTTTTAATTCCATTAAAATACAAAATTGAAATGAAAGTAGCGTCTTTGCGTATGTACGACTTACCATCTCCATGAACGGTACATTTCATTTCTTATCTCCAAATGTTATGTACAGTTATAAATACGTATATATACTGAATATATAATACTTATATGATATATAAAACATTTATATCATTCTGGAGATAATATAATTTTCACCACATTGAAAAATTGTAATTATAACAAGTTCATTTTTGAATCAAGTTCCAAACATCGATAAAATATCCAATATGAACTCAAATAATTAACTAATTGTTACAGCAAGGTAAAAAGTGAAATAAAAGGAATAATAAACTTGAAAAATGTTCTTAATCAATTAGAAATTAACTTAACTTTTTTATTTAGGAAGAACAAGGAATATACAAGACATGTCAGAAATGAGGTAAGGGGTTTCTTATCTATGTTTTAATTCTATGAGATTTCCATTGTCCGCCACTTATTTATTGAATGTGGTGTAATGTATACTGACATTTTATATATATTACAATGATTATCATTACATTCATGGTATTATGTGTTTCATTTGGTGGTTATTAACTTTTGTTCAATTGACCCAATTGATTATAACGTGATAAAGATTTTCATCTCACATTTTATTCCCGTGAGATTCATTCTATAGTTTCCACTATTTCCTTTTTTGTGGTGTATGTACTGCCCAATATTGTATTCATTATTTAAAATAATTCAATTTATGGGTATTTAAATATTCATTTTATGATCTTTCTTTCATGGGTTGTATGTTTCCTAAGTTACCAAATCAGTAAGGGAACCTTTTAACCCAATTTCCATTCCTTGAGTTAGTCTTCTAAATCTTAATTATGTCATACTATGATTATGTGTGGAATCTATATTTATTTATTTATATTGAAATTTTTCACTCCCCTTTGTGTGGATATACTTTTTATTCACATAATCACTCTATTGATAAATTGTCAAGTCATTGATATGAACTTGCTAAGAGTAATTTAACTCAATTTCCATTCATTGAGTTAAACAATAATGTTATGTGTTTTGTCTAAAAAATAATAAGTGTGAATGTCCTATGATTGATTTACAATTAATATCAAATAATAATGAGTGTATTTATATTTTTCACACATAATTATGTCATTGATTTATCCTTAACCTAAAGATATAGTCTTTATAATGGAATTCATCTCAACTTACATTCCATTGAGACTTCTTTGTTGTTATGCCCCAATTCACTTTTATTTGGTGTATATAATGTACTTTGACATAGTATATTAGGAATCCATTTATTATAATTATATTATAATGTTTTGATTACATGAATTATTTTTATTGAAGTGTCTCTCATTTGGGTAGGAACTCTAACTTAAATATCATTTTAAATGTTTTAAAAATTTATTATGATAAATATTTCTCATTAATGTCCATGTCTTAAATTTTTTTAAGGTTTTATTTATATGGAAATTAATGTTTTAAAATTAAAATTCCTTTTAAAAGTTCCAAATTGGTGTGGGACACTTTGATTCAAAAATCCATTTTGAATAGCTTCTTGATAAATAGTGATACTTTTGAAAGTTTCCATGAAAAAAGGGGGATACTTCTATCGAATCGATTTGATGATTATTTTCATCTATTCTTGATTTAGGTTAATGAATTATAAGAAAATCTTCCATAATATATTTAATGAGTTATTTTTGACTATGGATGTTCTATTTTTATTCTATTCATTGTTTGAGGTTAAATTATTAACATTTCATATGCAAGTTTTAATACGAATGTTTATATTATGTTTAAACCATTTCATATGAGGAATGAATTAAAATTAGTAAGTGATGGGTGGAGCCCACTATAGCTACTCGATGCATCGGTAGGTCTAATGAGACAAAGTAGTGTCTTAGCATAAGGCCTTGACAAAATCTTATTTGTAGTGTTGGCACAAGTCCTTGGCTATTTGGTTATGATGTCCAACATTATGCATTCCATCATTATGATATTAGCTATTGATATTTCATGTGGCTATTCGACTAGTAGAATACCAATGAATATGTTTTATTATGGCATCATTTACTCAGCTCATATTCCTACAATAACGTGCTCATGTTTATTATTTTAAAGGCATGTGTATTCAATTATTCACTGTGCCTAATGTTTATGTTATCTTCCGCTATATTTCTTACTATTATTGATCATTTGAGGATACCCTTTTATCATGTTTCATTTTCCTAGGATATGAAGAAGTTAGTTATGAGTGACTTGCAGGAATAATCTTGGATGCCTGTATGTTTTTAATGGAATATATTAGTGTTGTTTTTCTTTTCAAGTTGTAATGTTTAACTTATGTATGTTTCTTGTTTCCAAGACTACTAAACTGATCGGTCCTTTGGGAAATTATTTCTTGTAATCATAACAATGTATTAAAATAATGAACCGACTTCTGGATTCTAGGTTCGGGGAATTACAGTTGGTATCAGTGAAAGTTAAGTACAAACCTTGGAAACGAGATTTAGATAAACTCTAATTAGAGCACATTAACCTAAGATAGAATTTTATGATTAGTATAGAAGAATTTCCAAGAATCTTGGTAATGTAGATATTTTATGTATTTTCAAGTAGTACATCCATGACTGGATACGAGCTGGTAGAGGCGGCTCTGACACCGATGTACCTAGGAGTGAAAACTACGACAAGGAGTTTTGGGCTTGACCCGGGGTATCTTGGTATATGACAATGGAACTTGTTTCACTCTTGGTTACGAAACTCCTGGGGGATATTCTTAGGATAATTTTCATTTTCTTTGCATAATGATTTTATGTTTTTTAATATAATATGAGAATAAATGACCATGGTTAATCCTAATGTGTTTTAATTTGAAAATAAGGTGTCATGATATTCTCAAAATTATTTTATGACTATTATTACTCACACAATGCTTTCTGGTTTTAGTCAATGGATGGATTCAAAATAAGTCATAGTAATTTTGAGCATGATGTACAAGGATTTAATTGTGGTGGAAAAGAGTAACAAAATCAAATGCTCATAAGTGTAAAAGATATTGTGTTCATGTCGAATCAGTTTTCCAAAAATATGATCAAAAATATATATATTAACCAACTCCTACAATCAACAAAGAAGAGAAAAGTGGTGAATAATAAGAGATCCATAGTGAAGACCATGGAGAAAAGAATGCTCATTTTCCATCATACAGGAAATGTGGAAGGAGACACCTAAGAAGGTGTCTTAATGGAACAAGGAAATTCTTTATGTGTGTGGAATAAGTACATAAAGTAAATAATTGGCGATGAAAAATGAAGGGTACTATGGAAGAAAAAAATAGCCCCAAGAATCCATTTATAGTCATTTTTTATAAATGTAGGGGACCTAGCCATTACTATAGTGAATGCCCTATTCTATACGATATCTTCCTGGTGAAGGAAGAATCTATGTGCAAATAAATGTATGGAAAAATGTTTGAAAAAGTATTAGTACTCTTTGTTGATGAGATTACTTTGGGAGGCTTTTCTCTTGTAATTGTAACCCTGCAGTTTGTCATGTGAAAATCATATTTATGGAATAATCATCATTTCCCTTGTGGATATAGTTATAAATAACAATTTGATTTTATATGATCATTGAGTTTAAGGAAACTACATGTTATTAAATTTTGGAATGAAAATGAAAGGCATGAGATAAAATTTGTGATGAAATTATGTTATAGTCATTTTGAGGAATCAATCTCATTTTTGAGAATATGATAAAATTATATAGTTTTTGAAAAATAACATCACATAGACCTTGTGACAACCCATCACGTCAGATAAACCTGTAGGAATCGAACCCACAACCATAGTGCGATTGGTATTTATCATCTACCACTGGAATACGTGAAGTCCCTGGTTAGTGTGACTAATTATTTTTAGTTAAATTATTTTATTGATAAACAATAAGTTGATTTTGGATATTGTGTCTAGTCAAATGGATATCCTTAGTATAAGAAAATGATTCGGTGATTAAGTGATAAATTTTACTTTGGAAGACGTTCACTCTATTGGGAATAAAATATGCCTAAGGAAAATAGAAAACTATAGGACTTCATTTTAAGAGTAATGGTGGTTTTTTAAAATGTTTTTATTTTGGATTTATATTGATTTGGGTTATTTATGGAAATGATTAACCTATCAAAGAGAATATGTGATTAGGTTAATTATATTTAAGTATGTGACTTTAAGAGTAGTATATATTATTTGGAGATACAATTTAACACAGAAGAATACGTAAGAAATTTTTTCTAAGTTTTGGGTTTCAATATTAGTTTGGATTATATTGAAATATTTTATGGACAGTTGTTTATTGAATGGTATTTATTGATCTTTGGGTATTTTTGGTTTAATTTTAGAAATTAAGAATAATATTTCTTTCTATAAATTATTATCAATTTTTAGGATCATCCAATATTTTAATAACCATTTTGGTTTGGTTAATCTCTAAAGAAAATGTAAATATATAGTTCATCCATTGTGGATTATGTAATTCTACTTAAGTTGATTCTAGAGCATCAGGTGTGACCAAGTCATCTTTAATACTCATCATTTGGAGTGAAATATGAGTTTGTGGTAAGAATTAGATGATGGATGAAACTATACTTGTCAAGTATAATTTTTTTTCTTATTCTATGAATAAATTAATTATTAAACTTTATGGAAGGGGTTTTAAAACCAAAAATGTTTTATCCTAATGCTTTATGTTTTTTTGATCCGATGATATTTTAAATTGTCATAGATTGATGGATTTGAGGCCCTCAATTTTACAATTTTTTGTGATTGATGACCTTAATCACTCCTTATATATATTTATTATTTTCATCCAATTATGTGTCTCTAATTTCCACCAATTTTCCCCTAATCGAGATCATAATTTGGTGGTGAACTTTTAATCTTATTTTCCCTATTATTAAGAATAAATTTTATTAACCCAATTTTTGATGTGGCTTTTCCACATAGGTATTTGTCTATTTTTAACCTTTTATTTTCAAATAACTATTTCAAATTGCGTGGACACAATTTATTAAAGTAGGGGAGAATGTAACACCCCAAGATATCATAGTAAGTTATTTTATTTAATTTCAATAGCTTGTGCTATATGCAATACCGAGTTTGAGCGCACCACGACTTATCAAACTGGCTGTTCAAAAGAGGTTATGAATAGTATTTACTAGATTTTGAATTTTATATACTACATATAATTTTAATTTATTAATTATGTGTTTCTTAGACATATTATAATAACAAATTCAATTTTTCAGAAAAAACATGTATTTTTCCAAAAAAATCAATTTTACGACCTTTTAGTGGAGAACCCTTTTTAAATCCAATATTTGACCTTTTTTTATATTCATTTTTAAAAAATAAGATTATTATTTATAATTGGGACATAAAAATTTATTTTGGATAAAAGTTTGGTATTTTTCTAAAAATATTCATTTTTTAATGAATAGTGAGAAATACTATATTTTAATTTAAAACTTCCTTTTAATATAATTTATTTATATGGTTAGATTATATTTTAAATTGGTTTTGATGTGTAGTTAGATTATATTTTTACCCTTTAATCCAATTTTTCTCATTCAAATTAATTTCACTTTGAAATTTTACATAAGTAATTGTTAATCTTTTGATTGTTATTGTTTTTTAAAAACAGGCTATTTGTTTTGACAACGAGAAATAATTTTAAATTAATTAATCTAACTTATATGTTTTTAATTTGGTAAAATAGATATCATTTTTTAATTTAGAATATCAAATATATCTTAGGCTGAATTTTTGGCATGTTTCTAAAAAACATCAATTTTTGATGAATAGTGAAACCACTAAGTAGTAGTTAAAAATCCGAAATTTTCATTTAAATGAAATTTTACCACTACTGTGAATTGAATTTAGAAAACCCTGGATACATGGTTGTTATTAGTAAGAAAAATTTTGTTCAATAAGATGAAAACATTGTTTTGTGAATAGTAACTTTTGACTTTGATTTACCGCGGTTAAAGGTAAATAGGGTAATTCAAGAAATAATGAATATTATAATAATACAAATTTAACTTAACACTTATACTAACCTTATTGGATGAGTAATGGCTGAACATGTTGATCCTTGGGTCTATTTTGGGACCCCATGGAGCCACTTAAGAATGACAATGACACTTTATTTTAATTAACTTAATATAACAAAAAAATGACATTAAAAAATATCTTTTAGTATATAAATTTTTAAATGGGCTTATTTAATTAATATTTTCGACTATAAAAAATAATTAGAAAGCTAAAAATATTTCCTAAATTATGGTAATGTTTTATTATAAATTTTAGACATCGAATAAATTAAATTATTTATGAGACCATATTGATGTAGTATTAACCTCATTAATAAATGATTTAAATAAATAAGATTACTAATATGAAAAAATATCCAAAACCTATCCAATTCTTACTGGGTGATTTTATTTCTACCATGAGTCATCTTATCTTACACTTTAATTAGTTTTGGATTTTTAGAAACTGAATATCATTATATAATAAAATAATATTTTCACAATTTCCTAAAGAACCCCCCTTATAAAAGGACACCACTTCTAACCCATTCCACAAATATCAGAAGCCCCTGGGCTCATCCAAAACCTACCCAAATAATCTCTCAAGATCCCCCTCTTCCTCCTAGAATCCTTACCTCAGTAATAAGGAACTTTAAGAAGTCATTTCGGTTCAATCTAAAGGAAGTTACCCAAATTAAAGGTAACATTTTCTCTTAAATTATTATGTTTTATTTTGTTTTATTTTACTTCTAAAACCCCATAAACTCTTTTTATACCATTAATTGATAACAAAAACCTTATCCTCAATATAATAGGATGTTTTTATGAGAAGTATTCGAACCACACTTACACACCCCTCCATCTAATGGGTGAATAAAATAATGTTTTTGTGGATGGCAAACTAACGCCTCACGAAATGATGACTATTCAATTATCTCATACCGCCTCTCATGGTGGCCATTAATATGGAACTGTATATATATATATATATATATATATTATTTTTATGTTTTCTTTATCCATCTGTATTTTCGATTTGTATGATTATTTTATGGTTTCCATTATTGGAAAATAGTGATAATTTCATGAGGAAGTGTAGACTACCGCCCACTCAAAATGATATGACTCTTTAATGCCTTATGTGGGAAATATGAAGGATGGATTTGATGATATTATATATGATATTATATTGTAATTATAATATACCTATGTATCATTTTGTTTTAATTCCATTGAAATAAAAAATAGAAATGAAAGTAGCGTTCATGTGTACGTTCGACTTACCGTCTCCATGAAAGGTACATTTCATTTCTTCTCTACAAATGTTATGTACTTTTATAAATACATATATATACTGGATATATAATATATATGATATCTAAATAATTTATATAATTATAGAGATAATGGAATTTTTACCACATGGAAAAATTGTAATTATAACAAGTTCATTTTTGACTCAAGTGCCGAACATCGATAAAATATCCAATATGAACTCAAATAATTAACCAATTGTTATAGCATTGTAATAAGTGATATAAAAGGAATAATAATATTCAAAATTTTTATTAATAAAGTATAAATTAACTTTAGTTTATTATTCATGATTTATAAGGAACACACAGGACAAGTCTGACTTGAGGTAAGTGGTTTCTTATCTCACTTTTAATTCTGTGAGTTTTCCATTGTTCGCCACTTATTTATTGGATGTGGTGTATTTTATACTTATGTTTGATATATATTACCATGATTATCATTAAAATTATGGTATTATGTGATTCATTTGCTGGTTATTAACTTATGTTCAAATGGCTCAATTGATTTCAACGTGATAAGGATTTTTCAACTCACTTTTTATTCCAATGAGATTCATGCTATAGTTTCAACTATTTTATTTTGTGTGGTGTATATACTACCCAAGATTGTATTTATTTTGTAATATACCTCAATTTATGGGTATTTACATCTTTATTTTATTATCCTTCTTTCATGGGTTGTATGTTTCGTAAGTTACCAAATCGGAAAGGGAACCTTTTAACCCAATTTCCATTCCTTGAGTTAGTCTTCTAATTCTTAATTATGTCATGCTATGATTATGTGTGGAATATATATTTATTTATTTATATTTAAATTTACACTCCACTTTTTGTGGATATACTTTTTATACACATAATAACTCCATTTATAAATTCTCAAGTCATCGATATGAACTTGCTCACAGAAATTTAACTCAATTTCCATTCATTGAGTTAAACATTCATGTAATGTGGTTTGTCTTAAAAATAATAAGTGTGAATGTCCTATGATTGATTTAAACATAATATCAAATCATATTGAGTGTATTTTTATTTTTCACACATAATTATGTCATTTATTTATCCTTAACCTAAAGATATGGTCTTTATAAAGAAATCCATCTCAACTTACATTCCATTGAGACTTCTTTGATGTTATGCGCCAATTAACTTTTATTTGGTGTATATACTTTACTCTGACATAGTATATCATGAATACCTTTATTCTCATGATATTATAAAGTTTTTATTACCTCAATTATTTGTATTCAAGAATCTTTCATTTGTCTTGGAACTCTAACTTAAATACCATTTTAAATGTTTTAAAACTTTATTCTTATAAATCTTTCTCATTAAGGTCCATGTTTTAAAAATGGTTTTAAGGTTTTATTTATATTGAAATTAATGTTTTAAAATTAAACTTTTATTTAAAAGTTTCAATGTGGTATAGGACACTCTGATTCTATAATCCATTTTGAACAGCTTCTTGATAAATAGTGATACTTTTGAATGTTTCCATGAAAAGGGGGATAATTCTCAAAAATAGATTTGATTATTATTTTCATCTATTCTTGATTGAGGTTAATTTATTATAATACAATCTTCCCTATTGTATTGAATGAGTTATTTTTGACTGTGGATGTGCTATTTTTATGCCATTCATTGTTTGAGGTTGAAGTATGGACATATCGTTTTCTTGTTTTAATAGGAATGTTTAGATTATGTTTCACCCATTTAATATGAGGAATGAATTGGACTTAGTAAGTGATGGGTGGAGCCTGCTATAGCTCCTTGATGCATCGGTATGTATCATGAGACAAACTAGCGTATTGGCACAAGTCCTTGACAAATTCTTATTTTTAGTCTTGGCACAAGGCCTTAGCTACATGGTTATGATGTCTGACATTATGCATTCCATCATTACGAGATTAAATATTGATATTTCATGTGGTTATTCGACTAGTAGAATACCCATGACTATATTTTTTATGACATCATTTACTCAACTCATATTCCGACCATAAAGTGTTCAGGTTTATTATTTTTAAAGGCATGTGTTTTCAATTATTCATCGTGCCTAATGTTTATTCTATCTTTTACTATATTTCTTACTCTTACTAAGTGTTTGGGCTCACCCCTTTCTCATGTTTCATTTTCCCAGGATATGAAGAAGTTAGGTTTGAGTGACTTGCAGAAATAATTATGGAATCTTGGATGTTTTTAATTGAATAAATTGGTGTTGTTTTTATTTTCAAGTCATAATGTTGAAAACATGTAGGTATTTTGTTTCAAAGACTATTAAACTGATCAGTCCTTCGGGACATGATTCTTTGTAATCATGCCAATGTATTAAAATAATGCACCGACTCCTGAATTCTGGGGTTGCAACATTACACTTATTTCCTAGTATGGAGCTAACTATACATAGTGGTTTGTGTTTATTATTTTCGAGGCGTCATACTGGGTTATATTATAATCACCCTTCTATGGGCTCTACCTGCACATGTCATGTCTTATGTAGGCGATGACCCTTTGGATTCTATCGTAATTAGTGGGTGGAGAATATCTAGAGAAATTCAGACTAAGGTTTATATCAGGAGATTTAATTTGAATTTATTCCTCACCCTTGGATCAGTTATGACTCTTTATAATTTTGGATGAGCTTATATTTGGACCCTGTTTAAGCTTTCATTACATTACTGTTTTACTATATTATGGGATCATATATGTATTCATGCATTGGATTTAGTTGTTTTACATTTTTTTATTTTTTGGGTTTATATATGTGTGCATGTGTATGATTAATTTAGGCTAATTCCTCACATTTGTAGGATATACCTACTCAAAGCTGGTCACCATCCCTTGTCCTATTGGAGGCAAGATTAGGGAAATCATGGGTTAGACCCTTGTTTGTCAAGTTATGAAAGAGTTGTATTAGAGATGTTATATACACCTTAGGGTTAGATTTAGTGCATATGGTTTAGAGTAATGGTGGTAAGTGCTTCAAGTTTGAATGTCATGCTATGGAATTTGGTATTAGGGTGGAAATCAATGTATCTATACACCAAGAATTTTATCACCTACCCTTGGACTTCATACATGTATAAACTGGTTAAAGGATTTTTTTAGTTCATGCATCATATAGTAATGGTTTCTATTTCACTTTTCCTTCTTGAGTCACCTCCCAGATATAATCTTTAGACCATGGTTCATCTTGGTTTACTTCATGATTCCTTCCTGTAGATAGCCAGGTTGGATTCCACTTTGTGAACATGAGGATGATCCTCCTAGTGGTGAGACGTAAACATAGGGGCCTAAACAAGATCTAACACCTCTAGGCGGTTTAATATCTTTACCACCATCCATTGAGAAGAATATTTTGCTAGAAATACTAGCTAAGGATAGACGTAGAATGAGTGAACTACATGAGTTTATGAGGAAAAATACTCCCATGTTTTGGTGCGAGACATAACCCCATGTGGAAAAGGAATTTCTAGTGGTAATAACTCACATTATTCACCTCATAAAGATGCCTGCAGATTAGATGATGGTCCTCATGGAGAGTCTTCTTCAGGGCTATGTTGGGTAATGGTGGAGTTTAGTGTCTAAGTCACATGAAGAGACAATTATCTCTTAGTAATACTTTGAGAAAATATTTATGGAAGATTTTTATATGGACACCTTACAATTATTACACATACTGATGCTTTTTCATCTATAACAAGGTAGTTTGACCATGGAAGAGTACTCCGTGAGGTTTACTGATCTCTTATGCTACTCCTTATATATAGTGAATGACCAATTCTTTATAGATCAGACCTTTGATAAATGATTATATATAAATATTAGGTATTTAATGATATTCCTTTATATTCCCACATTTTTTTGAGGTTCTTCAGTGAGCTTTGGTTGTGGAGAGATTCCTAGTAGGGAAGACACTGATAGTGGGTTCTGGTAGTGGGAACTCGATAGGTGAGACCTCAAATGAAAGAATCTGACAATAGTCATAGGGGTCCAAACATGTCAAATAATTTAGGAGGTGATCTTAGGATAGAGTTTCAGTAAAATTGGGATCTCAGGGTTTCTTGAATCAGTTTTGTGATAGGTGATGTTTCTTCTACGATGATCGAGAGAATCTATCTTTGGATTATCTGACTCGAAGTACAACTGATCGTGAGATGGTCAGGGGACTCTTGAGGTTGAGACATAGGATGGAAAAGGGTATCCCGTATGGAGGTAGATGTTGAAAAGGGGATAACAGAGGATAATTATGTGGTTATATTTTTTACAATGTACCACATCCACCCCAAGTTGGTCCACTACTGTGTTAGGGAGCTAGTGGTCTGGGATGAGGTGAGCTGTAGGCTATAGATGCCTATGACCCTGATGCTTCAAGGATGATATTAGGTATGATATATGTGTTTTATACATTTTATATAGTATTTATAGACACAGGTACTAGTTATTTCTTCTTTTTTATTTCCCTATTTCAATAATTAAATATTATAATTAAGCAATTGGATAAACCCTTACAGTTGAATACTTAGACTAGTGGTGACTCGAAGATTACGTACTTATGCTAAAAATGTGATATGACACTTGGAGGTGATATTTTTTATGGAAATTTTTATAAAAACAATGAGGCCTTGAAAAATCATTTTAGGTATGGACTGGATATCAAAAATTCATTCCCATGTTTTCTATTTATGGTGGAGGATGTGGTGTGTCCACAATGATGTGACATGGTTTTCATTTTTTGGTCAAAAGGAAAACTTGGTGAAGGAAGATGCGATTAGGAATTGGAGAGTGAAAAAGATTACTCACAAGTTCATTTTCACAACCCCTGGAGTAGTGGGTTATTTGGGCTATCAGTTTTCTAGGGTGGTGGAAGAGTATGGGGTAGTGTTTCCAGAGGACATGTCATGTTACCCACCCACAAAGAGCTCGATATCTACTTTGACTTGCATCATGGGATTACTTTGATATATGCGCCAACATATATGATGAACCCTATAGAAATTTTGGAGACTATGGTGTAGTTGGAGGACTTAAAGGGGAATGGAATTGTGATACCCATTGTTTCCCCCTAGTCATCCCATATATTGTTTTTTGAGAATGAGGATGGGAGCTTGTGGTTATGTGTGAAAAAATGATATTTGAATTAGGTGACCCTGAAGAATAAGTATAAACTAACAAGTATTAATTGACTCTTTGACCAATTGAAAGGGGCATGATGGTTCTCAGAGATTGAACTCAGATCAAGGTATCACCAACAGTCTGTACAGGATGAGGGTATACCAAAGATGGCATGCAGATGCCTCTACAATCACTATGAGTACTTGGTGATTCTGTTTGCCTTGAAGAGTTCCCCAGAAGTGTTCATGGGAGTCATGAACCAGATCATAATTCCTTTATTAGACCGGTTCATGGTGGTCTTTATCAACAACATCATAGTGTATTTATTCTCTGAGAAGGAGCATGCACGGTACTTGAAGATGGTCTTGTACACACTCTGAGAGCACTGGTTTTATTGTAAGATCTCAAAGTTTCAGTTTTTAATTCAAGAGGTCCAATTTATAGGAAATGACATTTCAATGATAGGAATGGTAGTGGAACTGATAATAGTTGAGGAAATGATTTCTTGTGAGCCACTCAAGATAGTTTCTAAGGTGAAGTGTTTCTTTTGATTTTCATGATACTATTAAAGGTTTTTACCTAATTTCTCTAGTGTAAAAGAACTCTGTATAACTTTTACCCATAAGGGGAAGTGTTTTCTATGGATAGAAATGTACAAGAAGTGATTTTAGGATCCGAGGGATAGGTTCAAGACTAGTCCCATATTGATATTTCTAGAGTAGGGGATCAGATACATAGTGTTGAACATTGAATTAGGGACTTGACTGGGATGTGTTTTTATGTAGAGGTAGGTAGTTATTTCCTACAGTTCATATCAATTGAAATAGAAACAATTGTATCCACACTATATATATGTAGAAACTACCTAATGATAAATAATTTTGTCATTTACTCTTACTATAAGCCTCACAAGTAAATCTTTTCCAAAAAGAACATAACCTGATATAGAGGTAACAAATTGAGTTCCTCAAGGACTATGACTTTGAGATTATTAACACTCTTAAAAGGTGAATGCGTTGGAAGATTTTCCTAGTGGGAGATCTTATTCTCAGTTATTAACCGAGGCATTAGAGTAGTTATCCTCATTACAGATTTCCTTAGTGGACAAGGATGATTATTTATATATTTAGTCAATGATTGTTACCCCATCACTTTTATAGCATGTCAGGGATACTCAATGGGGAGATATCGACTGGTAGACCATACGTACTTATATATCCAGTAGATGTTCTTTTGATGGACATTATAAAGGTGGTGACCATTCTATCATTTTCAGAGGACAATTGATTGTACCTTTGAATTTATAGGAGGAGGGGATTCAGTTCTTTCATACATCCCCATTGGCAGTATACCCATCTAGGTGATCTTAGACCAACTCACCATGTTGGACCACTTCTTACCCATTCATGAGAAGAGTTTAGTAGAAATATTGGGATGAATCTATTTGTATAAGATAGTATGGCCTCATGGACTTCCCTTGATGATCATCTATGAAAGTGATGATCACTTCGCATATTGGTTATGGGGAGGATTATAGGAGGCCCTTGAGACTCTGTTATTCTTGATCGGGATATTTCACTGAGAAACTGATGACTAGATAGATTAGGCAATTCAGGTATTGGAGGACATGATGTGGGAATATGTGTTGGACTATGGCCTTAGTTGGGAGGATCATCTACCCTTGGGGTAGTTTTCATACAAAAACATCTACCATTACACCATTGGTATGATAGCATTCAGTCCTTTCTATGACAGACCCTATAGGTCACCAATTTGTTGGAATGATCTAGGTGAGTGAGCAATCATGGGAATGATGTTAGTGAGAGCTACTACAAAGAACATGCATATCATCAAGTAGTGGTTGATGACTCTATAGAGCCATTAGAAGTCTTATGTGTACTGATGATAGATACCCCTTGAGTTCAAGGAGAGATACAATGTTTTTTTAAGGATTCACGTTGAATAAGATTGAGGAGATTTAGGAATGGTGGAATGTTTTCTCCAAGACTCATTAGTCCCTTCTAAACACTGCATAGAATTGGTGAGGTGGTGTATTCATTAGCTCTACCACCATAGTTGGACCATCTACACCACATCTTCAATGTATCATAGCTGAGGAAGTGTGACCATGAATCATTCCAAGTTGTTGAATAGGGAGAGTTGGACATCAATGATAGAGCTACCTTTGCTGAGTACTCTGTAAATATTTAGGATCGGTAGGAGAGGGTCCTTTTGGTTCAATTGATTCCCCTTGTGTGTGTTCGATGGAAGAATGAGAATCTCTAGGAGAACACCTTGGAGTGGGAGACCCATATTCAATCCCAATACCCTAATATTTTTTATTAGTTTATAATCTATTCAAGAAGAAAATCCCAAATATAAGGTGAATGTAATGAATCAATCTTTCATGTATTATTTTTTGATATTATATGGATTATTTATAAAACTAGGCACTAAGAATGCATGTGATTCCAAGTCCCGGTGTGCCTAGAATAATTTTTTAAATATATAATATATATTTAATCACACAAAACTGCAGTTTTTATAAAAAGTACAATAAATTCTAAATGGGGACTCAAATCATAAATTTGTGGGAACCGTTGAGTTCAGAATGTGGGTTTTACCCAAGGCACATCATAATCTTTTTCGGCATGGGCCATTGGTGAAAGCATTTTTACGGGTGTGAAATTAATAATATAATTTACATAAAGAATTTATTTATTATTTTCAGTCAGAGTGACAGGTTCTATTATAATTATACAATAATGTTATTAATTTGGTGTTGGTTGCTAAAAACCATAGATATATAGATGACCATTGGAGAGTTTTCTTGGATAATAGTGATTGATCAGGACCAATTAATGGATCATTGCACCATTGGAGTTCATAGCTATCATCAATGACCGCAGCACATGACTGTTATTTTTCAACAATCAATCCAAACTCAAGGAAAGATGTTTCTTTATCATATTCATCATATGTTTTAACCTAGGATGAATGAAGATTGATTTAATGAATATAATTGATATGTGCATCATCGATAGCATTAAATTGATAGAATTTTATATGTTTGTTGTGATTTATCCCTCTTTATTATTCTTATTATATGATAATTAGTCATGGATAAATGAACAAATTATGAGGTTCATTACCCACAATTTATGGATTATGGTTTCACCCTATTCTTTTCACATTCATCATGGGTGTTTCTTTACCCAATGATTCGATGGAATACACTATATTTGATTATTAAAAAACCATTTTGGTTCAATAGATCAATACTATGGGTTTAGTTTGTGATCAATCGTGCGATGGTGGTGTGGTGATGGAGATGGATGATTAGAGGTTGATCAGAAAAATGTTTGGGTTCTGTTCTTCATAGTTTTGACACTTGGTGACAAGAGGGATCAATAGATCATTTTACGATCATTTTAGAGACCGTATTCTAGCTGGAAAAGATTGAAAGGCTTGGTCGACCCCCACTCTAAAATTTTTGGTGAGGGTAGTGCTTCTAGAGATATGTAGGAAGGTGCAAAATAAATCCCAATAGATATAAGAAATTTTGGGTTACATGGTGCGTAATCCATATAGGAATGTCATGTGGGCTGCCTTATGCAGTGCTAGGGTTCTACGGTAAGGAAAATATCAAAATTTGTGTGAATATTGTGTGATGGATCCATGTATACCAAATAGGGTACATTGACAAGAGAAATGGGTCACAACTAGTGACATTCCATGTAATTAGACACAGAAACAACCATATGTTTACAAACTAGTACACATATGTAGCCACTAGTGCAAGAACATGGCCAGTGGAACATGGGTAGGTGTCGGGTGATCTCTACACACCGTGTACCATTCCAATTCATAGTGTGTTTTGTTTTTTACATGCCTTTTGTGGATTTACCCTACGGATAGACATGGGGATAACTGGAAATCTTGTGTTTCCATACTACACTCGATGTATCCCCCCTTAAGAGTGTTTGTTTCTTTTAATTTCCTAAGTTTGGATAAATCTTGGTTGAGTGTGTTCCATTGGTCCATTCCCTCTAGCATACAATACAAAATTATTTCCACATCATAGGATTGTGATCCCCTCTAGAGGAGGAGTGTTAGATAGTGTTTTTGGCATGACTCCATGAGACTGGAGTGAGATACTCTTTCATATTAATACACTAGGTGGGGTTTCTGGAATCAACATGATCTTCGAGAGTAGGAAATTAATCCTATATCTACAAAGACATATCGGTAGAGTTTTTTGTATCACTGGAATATGATCCCCTATGTAAAGGTTTGATCAAGATTAGGTTTGTGGTGTCCCCCAACGGTTTTTGGTGTGAACCCTTATCTATGTATCAAGGTGTTCTATGAACTTTGAGCCTTATTGGGTAGGGATCAATAAACTAGACCTCTTTATTGAGAGTCATTGATGATAGCATGGCTCATGGAGTGAATTATTTTGGAACAAACATTTATTTGAACAGAATACTGTGGATAGTAGTTGGATATGACCACCTAGTAGCATGGTGTATTTCATGAATATATATTGGATTTTATATTATAAATTTATTTTTATATCCTTTTATTGAGTTAACTATACTTCGTGATTTAGGTTTAGTGTTTTCTAGTTATCCTCCTAGGTGTTATTATTCTCACCCATACATGAGATCTACCCCCACATGTCATGTCTTATGCAGATGATGAACCTTTTGATGAGGTCCTAGGAGGATAAGTACTGGGTGGAGAATAGAAGGATTTTTTTAGATTGAGGTGTTTACCAAGAGAATGAATTTTACTTTCTTCCTTTCCCTTGGATCATGTTATATTGTTTTTTGTTTTGAATGGGATTTTATTTAGACACTTTTTTTTACCTTTAGTACTGTATTGTCGTACTCTATTATGGGATATTAGATGAATGCCTGCTTTGGTTTTAGTTTTTTTGCATTTCAGCATTGTGTGGGTTTGGATATGAGTCTATGTGTAAAGGTAATTTAGTATAATTCCTCCCCTTTGTGAGATATTCCTACTTAGTATTGGTCGCTAGCTAGTAGCCTATTGGAGGTGGGCTTGGGGAAGTCATAGGTAAAAAGCTAGTGGGTTGGGCCATGATATATTTATTCATATATTCTCACCTATTAATGGAGTTTAGTGAAAGTATTTATCTGATTTCCACATAGATATTTTGTTGAAATTTCATAGGGATCCAATGATTTTGAAAAACCCATAAAAATATAATAGACATATGCTATATATATTGAACTAACACTTGAGATATGTGTTTTTAAATCCATTATACATTTTATACATATAAAATTTATTTATTTCTTTTATTATGTAAGATACATTAATGATTTTTCATTTTTTCATATTAGGTTAATATAATGCATGAACTGAAATGGTAATTGGCCTCTAAAAGTATGAATTTGAGTTGTCTCTAACCAACTTCCATAAAAAAGCATTATAGGATATGGTAACTAGTAAATATTTTCATGATTTGGTTTTAAATATAGAAAAATCAGATTTTATATTTTATAATATAAAAATCAAACCATATAGAGTTCCATACACTTTGTCTTTGGTATCATAAGGGTGCATGTTTCAAATCGAATTCCCATTAATTTAGTTTAAAAGGACACATTGAATAATATCCTTCATACATTGATACAATTAATACTACATTCCTATGGTTGAGATAAATAAATTTTGGTTGTTTTTTTTACTTTTCCATTCATCTATTTAGGTTTAACAATGATTACATTTTTTTATCAGTGGAATATTAGGACATTCAAGCTTCAGTTGGGATATATTGATAATGTTTGCAACAATACCTAAAAAAGTGACATGTTATGTTATTATTTATTTGGATAATTGTAATGTTAAGACATTCTAGACCTAATTGCTATGTAATTATATATATTTTTTAAAATATTAGTTTATTATACATCTTAAATACCTTTTCGGTTTTAAGTTTTTTATAGGATTATGAAAGAAATTACATAACAAAAATCATATATTTTTACAATGAATTGAATTTTTTCACACTATATTATTAACTGATTAATCCATAATAAGTGTTCTAAATCTCTTACTAATTATTAACTATAGGTATTATTATTGAAATTTCATTCTATAATCATTTTCATAAACCAGGGAAATGGAAACATAAGATAGGGGTGGGCTCATATTCTCAGTATGGGTAATAATAAATGGTAACAATAAAATATCATAAGTTATCATAATATTAGAATATTAGTATAATCATGATATATAATAAAAAACACCCACAAAATCTTAGTTCACATTCATAGAATAAATATTGTTATAAAATAATACATGAAGAAAATTATTTAGTCAACTAACATGATCCACAAGACTGTAAATTTATCTTGTGAATAAGGATAAAATTGTGAAACATCTTTTAAATATTGAATATAAATTAGTATGGTGAAAAAACATTTCATAAGCCACTCCATCAATGTCCACACTTATGAGAAACTAAAATATAATTTCCAATACCTATATTATGAGATATAAACTCTTAACCAATGAATTATGTAGTGATATTGGCCCCAACTATGATCATACATACTTATGTGTTCCATAAGAGATAAATTATTTATCTTATCATAATGAATCTATGGATTGAAAATGTGTTTCAATCAATAGATCACAATAAATCCATGGAATAAAATGGATTTCATATCTTTTCAAATGGATTCACATAAGGAAATCGACAAAATAATAAATCTACGGAAAGGAAACCTATTATATAAATATATTTAGTAACTTTCTAGGTAAATACTATTCAAGAAACATAAAAATGTATATGATATTTTCAACATATAGATAAAGGGTATAAAATTAATATAATATTTTACCCAATATGTCAATTTATGGAATCTATCATTGCACTCTCTAATCAAAGGGGGGGATGTTTAGTGTTTATAAAGTATAAGGATCAAAATAAGAGTTATTCTTATACACTATGGATTGTTATAAATGAAAAAGTTAGTTATGGATCCTATTTTTTATTTGAAAAACATCATATAGGCCATAAATAGAAACAATTCAGATGTAAATATTTTAACAATATCCACAAATCATTCATAAAATGTATAAAAGGATAATGATTTAGATGTAAAATACCATTTTAGTGATTTAGGAAAATCAATTCATAAATAATAAAAAGATTTTAGGTGTAACATTTAATTTTTTTTGAAAATGTGATGTCAAAACATTAATGAATTTTAGCTCCAAAAATGAAAAACCAAATAATAGATACCTAGAAAGAAGTAAAGGTTACAAGAAATCATAGTGTAAGATAAATCATTTTATTTTGAATGTATATAAAACATTTTTTTAATATTTATAAATACATTTGTTTCAAAATCCACATCTTAAAGAGTGTTTTAGATTTTCATTTTGAGAAGGGGTAAATAGTGTTAAAATAATTTTAGAAAATAATTCATATTTTATTTTAGAAAACTAGATGAAAAAATGGTCAAGAATAATATTATGGACAAATATAAAAATATTAATTGGTAAGAATTGAAGTTATTCTCTTCAATGTTACATTTTATTTAGATTTTTTTCAAATAAGTGTTTATTGATTATGAGAAGTAATATACACTTTGTAAAAAGGAAATAAAATAATAAATGATGGAATGGTGGAATTAAATAAATATTAAAATTTATATTCATGTAAGAAATACTATTACATAATGAATTTGGAATTTATCTGATGAAACTATAACATATTTGGTAACATACAAATCAAACAATCATGAGAATAAAATCAGGAAATGTTAATTAAAATCTCATTAAATAGAAGATAGTTTCACATAATATAGAAACCAAGTTGTGAATAAAACATATAGAATATCTTTTGGTGCACAATATAAAACATTTACCTAGGAGTGGAAAATGAGATAAAGAAACACTAACAACAGGAAAATATCACATGGAAAATCTTAGAGTGATTTCAACAGCATGATGGATATAAAAAGTATTAAACAAATGGACGAATGAGAGAGAAATATGGTCACACATTAATAGGAAATAATTTGGATATTTAAGGATTTATTTTGACCATGTGTAGGAGTAATCACATGGAAATAAAAAGTATTAGAACAAAGGGAGTGTTGGAATTTAAAAGAGGAGGGAGAGTGTTTTTGGGTGATTTCAACAACATGATAAATATTAAAATAGATTATAAATTGGTTTAATGAGTAATAATGGGAATATATCAGAAATAGTGAATCATTTGGACAATAATGGATTGATTATAAATATATGGAGGCATAATTATATGAAAACAAAAGGGGAAGATAAATGATAAGTACATAAATAAAAAGGGGGTGGAGGAAACCCCTTACCTTTGAATGTAGATTCCTACAACATGAGAGGACTAATTAGAACCTTATAAGATTATTATATGGAATTTATAGATGGATATTAAATTTAACTCAATGATTAACTCTTTTTGGGTATATAGGGATGGGATAATTCCTTGGAGTGAGTTCCTCCTATAGTTGAAAATGTGTTTTTTCATAGATAATTAGAGTTAGGCAAGGGGTAACAATGGAATCAAATGTGTGTTAGGTTATTTAGGTTAGATAAGGTAGTTAGGTGGGGAATGTTTTGTGAGACACGTGAGTATGAATTTAATTCCAAATAAGGATTTATAGATAGTGTATGCAACATTTTAATTATTTAAAAATTAAATATACTTTATTTATCCATTAGGACATTATTAATATTGATTAAAAATAAATCATGGTAATTATTTTATTAATTAATATATAATATGACCATTATTAGCAAATTTCATGCGATATATCTAAATTTTTTCTCCATTTAACCTAATTCAATATATAAGTATTGGGAATTTTACACTTAAATTAAAACATACATCGTGTTGAAAAACTATTTTGTTGGAAATTATCATTTTAATCATTATGTGTTCATAATATTTTTCTATATGATTAAAACTTATATGAGTGTACGTTTTTTTATATATTTTAAAAATTTATATTAGAATACTAATTTTAAATAGATCTATTTAATTTTTAAAAATACATAATATATTTGAAGGTATTTTTCTTCAAAAAGAAAACAATTTACAATGGTAAATAATACTTACCATTGAGACATAATATTATGTAAAAAAATAAATTGACCAATTTACTTAATTTGATCACACTTATTTAAAAAATTAAAATCCTTTTATCATTTTCAATTTCTAAAAGTTATAAAATTTAATTCTAATATAATAAATGTATAATTAATTAAACAAATTTTGGATACAAATTTTACATACGTTTTAAAAAATAAAATATAGTTTTTTAAACAATAATATAAATATTGTGAGTCAGAAAATAAATATTCTCTCAATACAATGGTTTCATTAATCTCTAAGTTACACTTAAATAATAATAATGTTATAAAATCATGGTTTTGATATATTAATCTATTCATCTAAAAAATCAATTATTTAAGAAAAATATAAAATAATTCATGCTAGTTTTAATATTCTTAATTGAAAAATTAAATTATTATTATCTTTTTTAGATTCTAGAATTTATATATTTTTAAATGAGAATACAATACATAAAGAAAAATTTCTTTTATTTAAAAAACTATTTATTTTATACTTTAAGTTCTCTTAATATTATTTCATATCAATTTATAATTTTAAAAATGTTAATATATTAATTCATATATAATATTATTGTAAAAGTTATTATTTTAGTCTATTGGGATAAAATATTCAATACTTAACATAAATCTTCTTTTAAAAAATGTAAATTTTACCCAAAATATTTAATAGTACATACCCTTAAAATTAATTATTTGTATTCTAAAATTAAATTTTACTACAACATTAATATTAAAAATTTTATTTCAATTTCATATATACATCATATGAAATTTTAATAATAATATTTATATTTATGAATAAAAAATGAATATATCTATTTTTAATATTTTTTTATAATATTTTTATTTCGTTGTGAGCTATATTATTTAAAAAATACAATACTTTATTATACCTTCTGTATATATGATTAACACATATATTTTTAGTGAACACATTTTCAATTACCAAATTTTCAAAGACCATATTTTTAACTTCCATATTTTTCTCATTTATATATATAGACTAACTAATTCTCTTGTTTATTCAGTTCCCACTGCATTAGGCATAGTTATTATTTCATATTATAGATAATTCATAATGAGTTATCCTTTCATTGGAATCTTCCTCATTATAGGTTTTATTTGGATTTAGGTGATCTTAATGGTCGAAAATGTTCTAATAGTTTTTGTTATTATGAATATTTTATTCCATTTTATTTAACTCCCCTTATTAACTTTTGAACTTTGAATGGATGTATTTTATCAATTTTTAGTAATAACACATGGTGAAAAAATCTTAATTTTTTGCGATCCTTTTGTAACATTACATTAATAAATGAATAAAGTGTTGTTAGTTCAATTTATATCTTTTGTGAATTATTTCCAAATAAATTTCAATTCATTTAAACAAAAATTAATAAAATGTTTATAATTATAAACATATGTTTTATTAAATAAATATGCTTCTTAAGATCTTGGAAATTAAAAATGTGATAGAATCCTTTTCTCTGGTTTAATTACATTTGATGGGTTTATCTATCCGACCAATATATTCTCAGATAATTGATAATGTAGATGTAGATTATAGGAGATTGATATATTAGATGTCTCATGGTTACTCCATGTCTAGTAAAAAGATATTATATGATTATATATATTTCATTTCATACAAATTGTGGACAATGGAATAGATATACTTCACATTGATGTAGATCACACTAGATCACTTCATTTCTTCACTAGAACAAATGTTTTTCAAGATTACACTCTTTCAATAAAATTATAGATTAGTAAATTCAGAAATTTTTTCATTTATAAAATGTCTCAAGGGACCAATCATAGTGAGTTTTAAAATGTAAACTAATTTCAATTGAAAAATATTTCTAAAAAACATATAGATTCAACTAGAAAAATATTTTTGAGGATATGTCAAAATTATTTTTTTGATGGATTTTTAAATGTTTTTATATATGATGTAATATATAGTGCCAATAGATGTTAGTTTACCCAAAAAAGTTTTAGTTTAAATCCAAAAAGATTTTTGGATATGGATACACAATTTGTTCATATGATTTAACATTAATTAAAAAAAATATTTTTTATAAGAATTTAGTTAAATTTTGACTCTAAAGAAAAAAAGAACTAAATAAAAACTATGATGTAGAGGTATTAACGGTGACATTTTTATACTAGATTAAACTATGTTAGATTAAATGATACTATATTATTTATTAATGTATAATTGTGGATGTGTTATGAGATAACACATGGCCCATTAATTATGTTCACATAATTTATTATATATGATTTCAAATGTTATTGGATGATTTTAAAGAAGTTTCAAATGTTCATCTTATTTTTTATACATTAAATTATTATATTTATGGTAATACCATCCATTATAATGTTTATAATGTTATGATAAAATTATATTATAGTAAAAAATTTAATAAATGTTTAAAATAAAAGGTGTGTTCTTAGAAAAAAATATAAAAAAACACAAGGTTTAAAAATTATATAGATGAGTGTTCACTGGAATCCTATTTGAAAATAAGTAAAATTCCATGATCTTTGACACTCTTTATCTATTTTGATTTACTATAGCTTCCAAAAAGTTTTAAAGGAAAGGGGAATCTTACCTAATATTTAAATAATCCATATATCCCATGGATTACCCTTGAATATGGGATAACTCAACTAACCAATGTTCTTTATCACGTTTTTTTAAATGTTGAGTCCATGCATCGGTAAAGAAATTTGTTTATTTTTTTTATTTGTTTTAATTCAATTTAATTGTTGGGTTTTTTGGAAGAATTATTTGTGTATATTTTCAGTGAAATTAGGAAAAGTGTTGTCCATAAAAATTCCAACAATGCTACATTCGATGTAATGGCATTGAAGTTCTTAATTATATATTCATTATACTTTCATCATTTGAAGATGAAGTTTTTATGGTAAAATTTATTAATAAAATTATTGAATATTTTTTCTAGGATATGAATATAATTATGGATTCTATCATAGAGAATGATTTTACCAGGGAAGTAAAATATAGGATAATATTATGTTCATATTGAAGGAAACTCCCTAATGAGGGAAGTAAAATATAAATCCTAGTAAATATAGTTTTTGCATGTAAACATGAATGATAATGAATTTTTTGATGTATTTTTCAAAATATTATGTGTGACTATGATAAATAAAAGTGGCTTTAGGGAAAATATATATGATCAAATTGTTGTGAAGAATTTATTTAGAATAATTCAAAATAGGTTTGATGCAAAAGTATCTTTATTAAAAGATATACACATTAATAAAATTACTCTTGATGATTTACATAGAATTATTTCTTCATATTAGATGATAATGTTTTCTATATTAAAAAATAGTAATTAAGAAAAGGATATTGAATTAAGGCTATATAAAATCTTAAAATCTGGGAGAAATAAGTTGATTTATCCTTTTTTTAAGAAGATGAAGAAAAACATATCATTATTGTGGATTTATTTTATCTTTTTTAAATGATCTTCATAATATGAGAAGGAAAATTCTTGTATATCTTTATTATTGAATTATTTTAAATGTGAATATATTAGTAACTTTACTATTGATTATCTAATAGAATGGATTGATGTTAAGGAAGATGATGACTCTGAAAAAATAAAATAAAATATTTTTTTAATTAAAATCTTAGTAACTCTCACAATTTCAAGAAATAAATAAAATTTACTAAAATTAATGATAATTCCTTTTACTTTAAGAAACACCCTTTTCAGCAAGGAAGATGTAGTAGATTATAGAAAAATAGATATCTGTGATACAAAAAAGAAATATTTCATCGAAAATTAAATTTCTTTTAGTTGGAATTGAAAATAATGAAGGTGTTTTAAATATATGGGAACCTGAATAACTTTAATCCATTTAGAATAAAAATCATGGGGATGGATAGATAGTTAATAATGTAGTTTTCATGTATTGGTTAACTAAACATTATCTGAATGAGTCCCTATGAAAATATAGACACACTTCCCGAATCTCTAGAGGATTGCGTAAATTCTTTTGGTGAAGTTATGTATTAGTAGGAGATGGTTTCCCCTATGTAAAAGGATATAATCTCAAAAAGACCATCCCTAATGTTTTAAGACCAATCATAGACCTTTACATTATTGGTATAAGTAAATAACATAAAACCATGATAAATGGAAAGAAAAAACTAAGAATCCTGATAAAACTTGCACATGTACTAATCTATTAAACCATATGAAAAAAATTAAAACAACCATTAATGTGTGTAGTATTAAAAGTTTTTTATATAAATAAGTCATGCAATCAAATTTTATCTCAAATAGTCAGAATGAAATAGTAAATAAGTGAGACTACATCAAAACCTAGATATACATAAAGTATATATCTAAACGTGGCCTATAATTCTTAAAAGGAGGACTTGTGTGTGAAAAATATCTGAATCCCTCATGAAATCAATGAGATCACCCTCCATGTTCCAAAAAATACTTATTTATTACACTACACAAGTATTTTTTCACACATTCTAGAACATTTACCTTACCTAGAAAATTTAAAAAAGGGTCGACACATGTGTTGAAAGAAACCTATATAGAGTGGGAGTATGATATACCTATTATGTGGTCACCATACACCCTTAACCACCTATAATACAATCAAGTGTATATTTAAATGAGATAAATATAGAAGGGTGGATAGATAGAGTATGTAATATAATTTTTTTATTTACTTTGATGGTGATAATTTATAACTAAAATATCGAACACAATATATAAGGAGGTTGCATACCTTTCAAGCTTCCTTCATAATTAACAAAGTTTTAAGATAAAACATTATTGATGTTAGGGTGAACCATATTACCCACTTTTTGGAATGGAAATATTTTATATTATATTCAATTTATCATATAAAATTTACCATTTGGGTAGGTTAATTATGTATATATGGGGAACTATGAGCCCATATGGTTCCATAAAATTGTCCTTCAAAGATAGTTCTTCTTATGGACCTTTATTTTTCAAGATAAATCATACAATTTAAAGCATATTTAATGACCAAATATATCAAAAAATGATTAGTTATGTTATGTTTACATCATTCTATCATAACATGTTTAATGAATCAATCCATAAAGCTCAAGTATGATGATAGAAAACATATATCTGGACTTCTTTGTATTGAAAGAATTAATAAAAGAAACTATAAAACATAAATTATGATCACTTACAGAAAAACCTAGTATTGAAATACATTAATATTAAATCTCTTTTTTTAGAGTACTTAAAACATAATACAAACATACACCCAAAGGCCATACTAGTCTAGTGCATTTAGAAACATGAAAACATAAACACTAGTATGTAAGAGAGATACATTATGTCTCACTAGGTTCTTCTTAACTAGAACCATTTTTAGACACATAAAACATAATACACATATTTATAACATAGATAAGGAGACATAAATATTTGTTAGCCCATATTCTCGGTAAGGATAAATAAGGGAGTCCTCTATGCATAAACATGATCCTAGGGATATGAGAACATGATTGAAACATTTCAAGATCATAAACTTTATATAAAAGATCCTAAACATTAATCATGGTATAAATATGGATAGTTCATAAGTAATGAGTCATAATGAAATAAAAAAAATAAAGCATGAAATCATTACATAGGAATAAAACATGGAATTTTTGGAAAACAACTAAACGTATAATGATATGGTTTTTATAGTAACTAAGGCATCAATTGGAAGACCATATTTGTAGTATGGGTTCACTCCCCATACCATATTGGTAGTCATCGTTCAATCCCATGTATATCTTAGTAGCATGATTTCACTCCTCATAACATCTTGGTAATCATGGTTCACTCCGTTGGCCATCTTAGTAGTCAACGTTCAATCCCTATACCATCTTAGTCTATTTTATGATATATAAAATTTTACCCAATGCATATGAGGGAGATATAGGTACCACCCATATCTTAATGAAATCACACATATATATGGGCCGAAAAATCATAAATAATCATATCATAACTCAAGCAATGAAATGGGCATCCCAAACAAGTAATCATATCATAACATATGAAAAAAGATGAAATTTTCATTTTCAGATCATCCAAAAATATCCTGTGAAATAAAAAATGATTTCATATGCATATAACCCATGAAAGGGAAATAGGTTTCATAAATAACATTACATAAAAAATAAACCATTCATAGAAATAATATGAATATAACCATTATACCATTCCCAAGAATGTCCTGAGTAATATTAACAGTTGTTATCATAGACATAAATTAATTTAGAAATATATTTTAAAAACTTTTCTCGAGGAAAACATCCATTCTAATTTGAAAAATGTTTTTGTAAGACATAAAATATTTTTTAAACTTTTCTCTTGGGAATAAAACATATAAATTAACCTTGAAAAAATTTTGACAACCATTTTACATGAAAAGTTTTAAAATAAACTTTAAAATATTCTAAAAACCATTCTCCATGACAACTTATAAAATATCTTGATTTTTTTTGGAATATTGTTCTATTTGAAATTACATTCAAATAATGAATTTCTATAATATTAAGAAATCATTTTTTTCAGAATAAAATAACTTTTTATTCTTTTGGAGGAATATTCAAGGTAATTTATATCTTGACAACGGATAAACACAAACAAGCCGATCATTCCTTTTACATTATAAAAAGTTTAGAAAGGTACCTCAAGAGAAAAGGACATGGAGATTATTATTAATTTTTTTTAAAAGGTAAAACAAGGGTAGTTATTTATTTTAAAGGCCATTTCATAATAATTGAATATTTTTGGAAACATTTTAGAAGACATGGTTTTGAATGAACACATATTTTTTACAATAGAGAGGTAAAGTCACAGTTTATTAGAAACACATTTTTAACTATCTTATGTGCGAAAGAGTGGAAAAATGGAACCTATTCATGAATATATGATGAATTTATATATTTTAATAATTTTTATTACTTTTCTTGAGATATGTAACATACTATTTCATCAAATAAATCATAATCATAAAAAATCTCAGAAACCAATGAGGTTATTTCAATAAACTTTTATAACTTCGTAAATTTGAACCATACTCCTTATGTAAGAAAATTAAATTACATGAAGCATAAAATACCATAAATAGAATGATATTAATGATATAATATTTAAAAATATAGTATGTACATTCAATAGAAAAATACAGGTGCATTACATTGCATCTGTCAAAAAGAGGGAAAATTGAGACAAATATTACATTACCGATTTGGTAACCTATGAAACATAAACCCCATGATGAAAAGATCATAAAATGGTTGTGTAAATACCCATATATTTAATTCCAAGATGCATATAATATATTAATAGGAAATATATGCACCACACAAATGAAGTGAGTGGTGAATAAGGCATGTATCTCATAAAAAATGAGTAGGAATAAATTCTCTTACATTTTGTATTGACTATTATCGTACACATTAAAAAATACTATATAATAAATATAAATTTGTTATAAATATTTCAAATAATAAAACTATTACTTATAATACCACATAAAGTTTCATTATAGATTTATATTACCCTATTGTTAAGAAATCTTTGTTAAGGATTCACTTTATGTAATATATTTTTTTCATGTGGCTAAATTTCTTATAACTATAGTATTTATATTTATATAATGATTTAAAAAATTAAAATAATTATTTAAATATAATTTATATTCATTATATTTTTATTATAAAAATCCACATAATATAGAAGTATGAAATAGAGTACACTGTTCTTGGAATCGGTAGGCCGTATGTATGCATGAAGGTTATTTTTGTTTAATTATCATGTTAAATGAAAGAAAGTGAAAGACATATATGTATATATATGTTTATATATAATATTTACATAGGATTTATTATATAATATATAACATATATATCCACTAAAACCATACTTAATACATTTCATGTAGTGTATTAACGAATCACATCGCTTTGAGGGGGTGGTAGTCCACCCTCAAACAAAATTATCCTATTCACACAGAATTAAATGTATAAAGATATGTGTTGTAAAAGAATTAATGAATCTTAAAAACATAATAAATATAATATATAACATTCATAAACATATTTTCCTTCATAATTTACACCAAGATAAGGGGTAAAGGAAAAATTAATAATCCTCATTTATTAAGCTGGTAATTCACCGTGCACCTAAACAATATATTATTTACCCATTAGATGAAAGTGTGTGTAATTATAGGTAGTGAAATTAGGGAAAAACTTAGTAAATTTAGGATAATTACTTTGTTATAAAATAATGGAATAATATTATTTGAGGGAGTGGAGAAAGAAAATAAAATAAAGAAGTTTGAGAGAGGATGTTACCTCTTTATAGGGTAACTCCTTTTGGTTTTCACCAAAAGGGATTTCTTGGAATGGTTTCTAACGAAAGGATGAATCAAGAAGGAATTAATAGATTTTAGGGAGCTATTATTAAAGAGTTTATCTATACTTAAATAGCTCTAGTGTTATGTGAAAGTTTTAAGAGATTGGGACTTTTATAATAGAGGAGTGACACTCTTGTTTTATTTAGTAAAAGGAAAAACCCGACGACATATTTTTATTTCTTGTGAATAAAATAATGGTAAAAATGTATAAAAGAGAGATTATTGTGAAAATATGTCTATGTAACCTATTTTTGTAAAGTTTATAGTTTTTTTGGGCCTGAAGGTTATGGTTTAGTCTCTTATTAAGCTTTACATAACTTTAATCGTGGTAATTATCTTTAATCACTTTCACTAATATATTTGGTCAAAAATATTGTTCGACTTATTAAAAAATATAAATTATTCTTATTAAAAAAATTAATCCATTTTTCAAAATCACGATCACATAAGAGGTAGAAATTAATTTAAATTGAATCCTATAGTCAGGTCGATAATGAAGGAGTTTTCAAGTGAAAATGATCAAATGTTTTCTATTTTTTAATATCAATTTTCCATGAGAAATTTTTTATTATGACCTAAATTGGATTAATAGATAAAAATATTATATAATTAAAATTCAAAAAAAAAATGCAATGTGTATTTTATCCTTATAAATAAATATATGAAAAAATAGTTTTGAACTAAAATACCATATTTTTCACAATTCTAGAAGAAATAAAACTTCACAAAAAAATTCACCATAACCTAATTTTTATTATTCAATTTATAAGATGCAGATTATTTTGAAATATAAGATTTATAAAATTTCTATAATTTATATTTAAAATAAGTTCACCATTAAAAGGAGGTAAATTTGCCTTGATAAAAATATTGGGGTTTATGTGTTAAATTGGGTTTATTCTTATTTTATGCATATAAAATCCGTTAGACTAATATAAAAAATATTTTCTTCAATATATAACAAATATATTAAATTAAAATTACATAATAATAGTAGTTAATTTAATTTATAAGGATTAAAATAACTATGGGATCATCATAATTGTTTTCTATAAAAATACTCATTTTATATTCAATTCGTTATTATATTCAATTCTAAATAACTAGTAACTAATTAATAAATTTTATATTTTGTGAAAAAATTATATTTAAATAAGATAGTTAATAATATTCATAAAATTTAATGTAACATATAGGTTATAAATTAATATATTTTTTAAATAATATTTTATAGTTTGGTAACACTCGGTCATGCCTGTTACGCAAGACACTGAGGAAAGTCAGTCCGACATGAAATGAAAGGTTACCTCAGTGTTCTTTATAGATTAAGCTAAACATTATATTTCATTTAGTAGATGATGAACCTAGAATTACAGATAATGAAATCCAAAGATAGTGATTTAATATATATAAAATATATATTTTCATTGTCGAGTGAAATGAAAAATATCAAAAATATTAAATTAATTCAAAAAAAATATTTCACAAAATCTCAGGGTGTTTCAAGATAACATTATATGATAAATAAATTATAAAACAAAACATTACATCACATAATATAATAAAAGTACAAAAGGATCAATCAAGTATAACTATAAAAACATTTAAGGCAAAATTTATTAGTGGAACCCCATTGGTTTTTAATTAATTTTCCCTAATCTATGCCATTGGTAACATAATACATGATCAATATGAGATAATAAATGGTTTGTAATAAAAATAAATTCATATATAAATTCCATGGGGGTATTAGGATGATGAAAAATGCACAACTCGAATTTATGGTCATCCTAAAAACAAAAATGAAAGTGGGTTTGGTTTGGTTCGATCATAAAATTTAATAAGAAACTATGAATGCAAATAAGATAATATCATAATATCATATTATATAACCTTATATATCCCCTAAATCATATTATTATTTTATAATTATAATTATAAAACCTTATATAATATATATAGAATGATATTCAAACCCATATAGTAAAATATAGAAAAAATAAGTGAGATAAAGATATAAAAAGACCCAACCATGATAATTGTAAACTATGATTTCTAAACATATATTTTTAGATCATTTATTGTGGATAGAAATAATAATATGAATAGAGAGGGAAGTATAATCTTTAAAAACATTGAAGTAGAAAACTAGGGTGGAAATACTAAAGGGTGGCGTTGATTTGGGCAGAGAAGGATTTGAAAAGACCAATTTTCCCTTTATTAAGGGCATTCTTCTCGAAAAGTTACAATATATCCAATATTAAGACACTGGGTACATGATATCATCAAAGTATATACCTATAAATTTCCAAACCATTAGTTATTTTGTCTAGGACCACTGGTTAGCTAGTGGTTCTGATACCCTAGGGGTCCACCTCCTCTTTTGTCCCCCTTCTTTCTAACTTTCCATTGCCCTACTATCCTCTATTAAACCACAAATATACCCCAAAGTGAAATTAATGTTAAAAGTTAATTATAATTACTTGGTTTGGGAGTTCATGATCTAAAAACCTCCACAATATCATGATTCATGTACCTAAAGAGCGTCAACTGGATTTTTTAGGAAATATGATCAGCTATTGGATCTCCATTTTTGTTTGTCACTCCTAAGTCCCATATTGGAGCTTTCTATGTTTCCATATAACCCAAATAAAAGGAATGACCATTCATTTAACATATTATAGATTTAGTTAATAATTCATATAATATTATTAATATTGGATACATTATATATAATCTCATCATCATCATGATAAATTATATGTGAAGGGTTTGAAACATACACTTTTTAAGACATTTAAAAATTGCAATTAATGTAATAAAATGTAGTAGGTAGATCTTATTGATGATATAATTTCACAAATTTACAAATTAAATCCAAATTTCAGACATAACTTACTGTATGTTTTCCATATTTTCTGATTTTTTGATGGATGAAACCTAGAGATACCTAAATAAAGATGCATTTACCCAAATAAAATTTTAAGGGTTTCCTTTTCAGACTAATATTGGATTCCTATTTTCATTAGACCATCATGGACATTTTTTAAATTAATTTCACATGTTCAAAGTTCTAATGGATTATGTTAGGAAAATTTGTGTTGTAATTTTTAATTTTGATCTAGAAAAGTTTATAATAACAAATTCATCAATATAAATAATTCAATGGTTCTATTTGAATATAAAATTTACAGATATCAATATTGGAAAATTCCATTAATGGGTCGAGATCCTCCCACAAGTTATTGATGTCGAGAATATAGGATCATAACATATCCTTTACGGTATAGATCATTCTATTTTGAAATTCATCAGTTTTCAGGTGGAAAGATGTAATTTATTTGACTTATGAGCCAAAATCCCACGGAATACCCGACAAAAACTGTAACAATTTGAGATTTTAGGTCTTGTAAAAAAAATAATAACACAATATTTGATGACATTTAATTTACTAAAAACCTAATGTAATCGAGAAAAAATTATAATAATTCCAATCATTAACATAATATTTTAATCAATTAAATATCATTACCTTCAAAATATAAATATTTAATATTATTTAATATTGAAAAAGAGTATTTTGGATAGAATTAGTATTTTATATTTTTCATCATTCCATTAAAAGATAAATTTAAAAATTATTGGATTATAATTATATAAATAAATCTCATATTTGAATTCATAATATTATAATATACTTATTAGGTATTTTTGATCATTTTCTAATATAGTTGATTTTTTTTCCAGAAATGTGAGATTTACAAAAATTATAATTTTTTTTGATTTTAACATCAGGCAAGAATATCCTTAAATATTTTTAAAACCCATAAACATATATAATATGAAATTAAGGAATAAAATATGTATCTATAAATATTTTTTTATACATAGAAAACCTATTCCAAAAATTTTTAGAACTAAGGAAAAGAGTTACTCTAATATAAAAAATAGTTTTTTCTCTTTTCTTTTAATCAAGTATTTTCTTGGTGACGTTCGATTTTGGATTTAGATAGAAGTGACTTAAAATTTATAAAATTCATAAGAAAACAATTTATGGGGTTCAAATTAGTAAACATGATATTTTATCATATATATAAATTTAAAATATTAATAAAGGAATTGAAAGAAATGGTTCTACATGTTTAACTATTTATATTTAAAACTTATTTTTTTATACTTGTCGAAACATTATTTGAAAAAATGGTTTTCAAAAATAAAATTTGATGATTCAAAATAGTAAATAAGATAATCTTTAACTTTTTCCTTCAAAATTAATTACTAAGGTTACAAATTATTTGTCTTAGTAAATGTAATATGTGTACATTGAGTTTAAACTAGTATAAAAGTCCTAAAATTTTTAGAACAACAAGAGATGAATTGATTTGTTTTATCATTAGATCATCCAATAAATACTTTTCCTATACTGGTTTCTATTTTTGAGCCATTGTTGTAAATACCCAACCCCAGCTACCGGAAGATGGTGCCTTATTTTAATACATTGTCATGATTAAAAGGAATAAAATATCGATGGACAGAGTAGATTATTATTTTTGGAAAACTACATACAAAAATAGATTCAACATTAAAATTTAAAGATAAATTCAATATATAATTTTTATTGGAAACATCCAAAACTGTATGTATATCCCAATAGGTCATTCATTATACACTTCTTTACGTCCTGGAAAAATGAAACATAAAAAAGGGGTGAGCTCAGATTTTCATTAAGGATAAGAAATACATCGGAGGATAACAAAAATATAATCTTTAGGCAGGGTGAATAACTAAAAATACATTCTTTTAAAAATACACATTAATATAATATAGTAAGAATATGAGATGAGTAAATATTTCTACACTAAAACATAATCATCAGTATTTTAGTATTCAAAAAACCACATAAAGTTTTAATTACTAGTATCATAATGAGGGAATTAATAACTTGGGACATCATAATGATATCGTCAATGCCTCATACCAAGACCATTAAGATCCATTTTGTTAAGGCCTCATGCCAAGACCATAGTTTTTCTCCTGAAAACTATCGATGCACCAAGGGGATATAAATGGCCCCACCTGAACATACTATGTCCAATTGATTCCTCTTATGAATGGGGATAAATATAAACATCATATACATTCATATTGAAACAAAAATATGAAATTTAAATAACCTTCCCTCTACATTAAACATAAAAACTAACCAACCAAAGTAAATTTGTAAATGGTATCAAGATAGAACATAAAAATTCAAACTAATCAGAAAACATTGAACAAAATATTTTAGATGATATAATAAGATAGAAACCTCTATGAGATATAATATTCATCCATGTATGTTGAAATAAATAATGATGCTTTTAAATGAGACCATTAAAAATTTCTTGAGGAAATAATCCTTAAACATTATAAAGTGTCCCATTACACCTTGAAAAATTCAAATAATAATCCCTTAGAATATCATGAGAATAAGGAGACTCTTGATATGGTAAACCATGGGGAATTAAATACACTCTATGCAAGGATTAAGTGGTGAACAAGAAATATATCTCATAAACGTTAATGTGAGGTGATAAATTTATATTTTTACTTTGGAGAGATAATGTATTTTGGAAAATCATTTTTATTTGTCAGAATTCATATTTTTAAACACTTATATCCATGAAAAGAAGCTTTTAGAACATTTAATTTTTATTTTAGGCATAAATGATGTCCTAATAAAGTGGAATCAAGTAAAAATAGTTTTTAAAGAAGCTTTAAAATTAAAACATTTTATTGTAGTTTAAGGAAAATATTAAAGAGATTTTAAAACATAAAGGCGTGTTTTATATCATAAAACCATAAATGACCCAATATTGTTTTTCTTGATAAAATTTTTTATTTAAAAAAATTATAATTACTTAAAATAGATTACATAGTGCACATGAAAGTAGGTAAGAATTTGTGAAGTTCCCCTAGAACAGGGTTGTTTTTTTGGAAGAATTTTTAAAAGATACATTTAAAACATATAAACATTATAAATTAAAGTATAATTATGCTTTGTAAAAATATTTAGACATTAAAAATATTATATGGAGTACATATGAATAAATAGAAATTTAATTTAAGTATTTTGAGAATAAGTGTGACCCAAATGAAAATGGAGTTTTTGGTAGACGACCCTTAACAATTTGAAATCAATAAAATCATATGCCCCCCAAAAAATAATCATCAAATGATAAAATTAATACCATGAAACATAAAGTGATTCATTATATTATATATCAATGGTAAGTATATATACACTATATATAATAAATAATGGTGGATAAGAAATATCTCACAAAAATGGAAGTGAAATGAGGAAACCCTTACCTTTAGTGTGATGGTGTTATTCATTAGATATTTGTGACATAGATAACCAAATTATATTCATTAGTTAATATTTGCAGAACCAATTATTTATTTACCTGATTTATTATAACCTCATTAAGTTCATTCATGGCATTTTGGATGGGTAAATAGGTTCAATTTCATTGTTCGGGTCCGTTTGTTTCATGATCTGTATACTTATATACATGAATGAGTAATCATGGAAAATTATTATGGTTTTACAGAATTAAATTTATTTGTTATTAGTGAAAATATATAAGGTTATATGGTTGAAATTTTTATTTGGTTACTTGGAGTTAAGATGAATCATTATATAAATTATTTAATGAAAACTGTTCGGTTTAATTTGCAGTTTTTTAACAAAAAAATATTATTTTTCTTTATAAATCAAAACCATGTTTAGAAAATGATTACAGTACCATATATGAGAAAAAATAAATATATTTAAATGTGGTTCATCTATAACATTGGTTTCATGACCAGAATAAATGACGGTAATATAAATTGAAAACCCATCATCCTTGAATGTGGTAAATTATCACATCACAGATTGTGTTTTTTTACTACTTTCATAAAATAATGGTAAAAGAGATATGATAATTACTTATTCTATAATCATAAAAACATTATAGTATATATATGTTATTAGAGTTTTCATAACAGTTGTATGAAGAGATGTGACCATATATAAGAAAACAAAGGAACTCGAAATGAAAGAAATTTTGAGAAATCCCTTATGAAAATTAGGAAGCCTAATGGAAACACTTAAAAAATCATAAAATATTTTGTTGAGAGAAAGGGGTTATCTCACGATTATTACATTATATTTAATTTAAGTGGTATATGTAATGAAATATCCTAACAAAATCCAATTGAAATTAAAATAGAATTACATAATAATAGTGCTTGAAAAAAGAGATATTTTGAGACGAAAATTATTGAGCAAAACAGCTATGCAACATGGTTTTAGAAAACATTGAAAAGAGAGGAAATAGGGGGTCAAACATTAATAAAATACTCACAATATTTTATAGGGATAGAAAAAATGGAAATAAGAACATGGTATGGAAACTTGAAATACATACCATAAAAAATAGAACTTGAATGGAAAAGAGAAGTTGAGAATTCTTTTACCTTATAGAGTAACTCCTAAAACATGAAGGTAGAAACCTTGGGGGCTTGAGGACACCTTGGGAGGACTCATAATGAGGTATAAAAAATAGATATTTTTGGATGAATAATTTTTAATTAATTAAAAATAATTAATGTGTGGGTATTTATAGTAAAAGAGAGATATGGATTTTTTAATTAATTTCCAATGACACCTCATTTGTGGTGTTTGAAAAACCATGGTCTTTCCCATGGTATTTGGTCATGATTTTGGTCACATGGGACACATAATATCATATTTTATTACTCAATAGTATTCCAGAATTATTAAATAATTATTTAATCATTATTACATCATTAATGAAATTATTAAACATAATAAAAACTCAAAAACTGTATTTTTTGTATTCATGAAAAACTAATGTATTTTATAAAATTCTCATAAATCTACTGTAACCTAATATTGAAATTATGAAATCAAAAATGAAATTTATTTTATCATAATAATTATCTAAATATGAAAATCATAACTTTTATATATCAAAATGATTCTTTATTAAAAATAATATCGGTCATAAATGCATAGTAAAATACATAGTAAACTTTTCAACACTTAAAAAAAATTATTTTACCTTTTTTAATTAAATAATAGTGTTTTTGGAAGACTATTTAATTATTATAAACATTAATAAAACCATAGTTTGATATAATAAATTAAATGTCTCCAAAATTTTCAATTTTTACTTGAAAAATCAATTTATCAAATTCGTCATATTTTTGAAGATAAAACTAAACAAAAAAATGAAATGATAGGAAAAATTTTTATTTATACTTTCTTATTAGAGGATACTACTCCTTTTATCATTTTAGTATTCATAAGGTTAAGTTACTATTAATAAGGGTATGCTATTATTCAAAAAAAATTATTATTATCTTATCAGACTCTAAATATCTTACAAAATGCAACCGTGTTTGTATGTTTTTAGAAATTCAAATCATAGAGGTGAAAAAATTATATTTAGTGGCTAGGTTATAACAAATTGGTGTTATTTAGAGACTCAATGTTATATTCCTTTTATATTAAATATATTTTTAAATTATTGGGTTATTACACTCTCCCCTCCTAACAAAAATTTCATCCTTAAAATTTGAAATTGAACTTCGGAAGTTGATGGTTGATACTTGAAAATTCCTTTATGTGAAACCCATATCAGGAATACAGTTAAAATATCCTCTTAATAAGTGGGAAGAAAAATGAATCAATTATTACAAAACAACACATTCTAATTAGATAACATGGTAATGTAAGAATAATCAAACCATCATGTTTTGATGGAAAATGATAGAGAACATGATCAGATGAAAGATCATTACCACAAAACATTAAACTATAGTTATTAATAATCACATTGATATCATTAAGAAATGATAATCAGAAAATATTTTTATTTCAGACTCTTTTCCTAGAGTTTATTAACTACTAAACTCTATATGAGTTAAAATATACATTTCTATTTCATAAACACTATTTATACATTTGTTTTTTCCTTGGACTATCTATACTTCATCTCTTAGCGCATGTTATGTCATGTAGTGACATTAAACTGTAACACATCATAAAATGATCAACATAAACCATTTCAAAAATGGTTTAAATTTATAAAAGATCCTGATCCCATAATTTAGAATCATTCTCATACCCATACTTTCTAGATCCATGTACACAGGGTCCTTGGAAATCATCATCTTGTTTAAAATACCATGATCTATCCCGCTCAATGAATCTACTACCTTATTTTCCTTTAATCAACATTAAGAGGCCCTAAAATTTCACATTCCAAACATGTGAATATCTTCATCGTGTTTCCTCTTAAAATATGGTAATAACTAAAATTATTATAAAACCTTATTGGAAACATGAATTCTTTTTTACATATTCTATTATATATATTTCATATGTCCAAAAATGTTTTTAACTCCATCGATGATAGAATAGACCACTTGACATAAAGTAAAAATTCAGATTAAATGTAGTAAAAAATTAATCAAATGAATCATTTCTTCATCATTATCTTCATAATTAGAAATATATTAAGGTTTGTACTTTCTTTAATCAAACATTTTCCAAAAATTATAACTTTCTACTAAATATATTTTATTGGAAACATTGAACTTTTGATTTCAAATCCTTGATGAAAAAGTATTTATATACAATCATCAAATATTCCATATTTCTTATAAACATTAAATTGTTGAAAAATATTCAAATGATATGATTCTTTACTTGGAGTATTAATCATTCTTCTTCATCAGTAGTAGAATCATAACTTGATCATTATCCAGAATCATCATTTGAGGTATATTACATTGACTCTTGGGACATTGATTCACATAGTGTCCCATCTCCTTATAGTGTAAGCATTGTACATTGGAAACCTTTTTCTTACCCTTTCAATAATGAACTCGATTTCCCTTTTCTCCAGACTCATAACAAACACCCATTCCCTTCAATAATTTACAAGGAAGATTCTTTCCACAATTATCGGATGTGGGAAGAACCTTTTTCCATTATTCCTTTTATTCATATTTTTTGCTACCATCCTCTTCTTCTTTTGATTCCATTAAATGAAACATGAATCATAGAATTATTTACATACCTTGTTAACACATTATACTATTTCCTAATATGAAGAGGACACGTGGGAAACTATATTCTTTTGAAACGATGGCTTAAGACCATGAGATATATTACCATCATTACTATTTATATCATGTGCATTGGTGATGTTCTCATTCCTTCTTCTAGGCTCTATTTCTTATAAATTCAGTATCCTATATTATCTCATAAAATTATGAAATTTCTACAACTCTAGACATGTTATAGAACATATTATAGATTTATGAATTGTAAATCCTAGAGCCATATACTTTCGTTACATTGGAATAATAAATCCTTCATAATGGTATTTAAGAAAAAAATTTGAATTATCCTTAGAATATCCACATAGAGTGTCAAACTAGGTGTGCAGTAAGGCTCGTTGTCATATACCCAGTTACCCTAGGTCAAGCCCAAAACACCTTTTGATAGTTGTTACTCCTTGGTACATGTGTTCCAGAACCACGTCCACTTGTATTATCATGACATGGATTTGTTTTCTAGGAAGATCCAAATAATCTATTCCTCAACAAAATTCTAGGATGTTCTAGTATGTGTGTTATCAAGTCTACATTATGGTTTCATTCCCTAATATATGTTTTCTAAATCTATATTCAATGTTTCCTTCTAAAAATCCCCAGATTTTAATTGTAAAGACACTACCCTAGATGTCCAGAGCCGGTGCATTATTTAAATACATTTTTCTGATTACGAGGAATAAATTCCTGATGGACCAAGTATTTTAGTAGTTTTGGAAAACTAGATACATACATAGGTTCAACATTAAAACTTGAAAAGATATTTAACATATATGTTTTATTGGGAACATCCATTACTTCAAGTTTATCACTACATGTCATTTATAATAAAATTCTTCATGTCTTGAGAAAATGAAACATAATAAAGGGGTGAGATTAGATGCTCAGTAAGGATAATAAATTTAACATAAGATATCATAAACATAAACTTTAGGCATGGTAAATAACAAAAAATCATAACTTTAAAAATAAACATTAACATAATATGGAAGGGATAGGATATGAGTAAATATTTTTATAATAAAACATAATCATGGGTATTCTACTAGTCTTAAAAACACATGGACTTTCAATTAATAGTTTCATAATGAGGGAATTCATAAAGTGGGACATCACAACCATACTGTTAAGGCCTCATGTCAAGAACATAAATATCCATTTTGTCAAGGCCTCATTTAAAGACCATAGTTTGTCTCATGAGACATATCGATGCACTGATGGGCTATAGGTGGCCCTATCCAACACATACTAAGTCCAATTTATTCCTCTTATGAATGGGGATAGACATAAACAACATATTCACTCATATTGAAACTAACATATGATATGTAAATAACGTTCCCGGTATATTAAATTTAATAACTAACCATTCAAAGTAAATTAGTGAATGATATCATGATAGAACATCCACATTTAAACTAATTATAAACCCTTCAACAACATATTATAGATGATATCATAAGATATAAAACTCTATGAAATAAATGATTTACCAAAAGATGTTGACATAAATAAAGAAACTTTTAAATGATAATATTGATAAATTATTGAGGAAACAATACTTAATAATCAGAAAGTTTCCCCCGCCACCATGAATCATTCAGATCATAATACCATAAAATATCATGAGAATAAGGAGACTATTAATATGATATTCTAAGGGGTAGTATATACATCACATTAAAGATCCTAGATTTCTCCATAAGTTATGTTCTAAAAACGTTTCAATTTAAGCTCATTATTTTGGGTGAAATAATTTCTTTACCATGTCCTTAAGAAGGCTTAGAGGTGTTCTGGGGGACTGTGACGCGAATAAGGGGAAGAAGGTGTTTTCTGGGCATGTTGCACGGTCTGTGCTTGGTTAGTCCTGACTGTACAGACAACCCATTTAAACCATACAGAAGAAGGATTTTCAGACAGTTCCCTCTGCATGGTTTACACTCGGTTCGACAAACTATACAGGTAAATGGTGTGAGGGGGTTATTTTTGGACAATATTATCCACACGGTTTGTGCATGGTTTTCCAAACCATGTAGGTAAACCATGCGGCCAAGAAAATCTTAAAAAATTTCATAAATTAAATTATGGGATTTTTATACCCAACTAAGGATTTCCTTATTTATTCCTCCTTTGGACCCTAGTAATGAACCAATGTCTCCAAGATATTCCAAGGATTAATCTCTCTCATCCTAGGGCTATTTAGAGCACAGTCATTTACAGATTGAAGATTAGGGTAAGGCTAAAGCCATCCTTGATTCTTTTTCTTGATTTGGGTTTATATCTCTCTATTATATTCTTATAAAGCTATAAAAACCCTATTTTGGGTGAGATTTAGGTTTGGTATTAAAGGGTTGATTGAATCATTATATAAGTCTTCGGTTGAGAGTGAATTTTCCAACAGATTTAAGGTTGGTGGTCTAAATATTGTATCCCTTGTGTTTCAAGTGGATTTGTGCATGTGGGGTTATGTTCTTAATTTTCCATTATTATGTTCTTGGTTCCATTTGATTTATTTGGATATAATGGGTGTCTAAATGGTTAGTTTAACTCCTCATGATCCCCACATGATTTGTGGAGGATTTCTAAATCAGATTTTGGCCACCCACATGGAGTTCTGATATTCCTTAAACTTAGAGTTAGATATGTAATTTTAGGATGCTTTTCATGAACATAGAGCCAATTATAAATATGTTAGTATGATTTAAAAATGTTCAATTGGGGTTTTAGTAATACACTTAGGTTGGGTAATGGCCGAAGACATTGTTTGGTTGGCATGAAAAAGTGTTAAATGGAGTAATGGGAAAATGCTAAAGGATTATCTTATTACATGAATATGCTAAGTGATACAGACATGGGAAATGGGAAATGAGGATAAAGGGTTAAGTAATATGAAATATGAATGTGTTAATATATTGAGGATAAATGTTAATTTCCAATTTTTTGATATTGTGGAGATGTGTAAGTGATATTGTCTATGCATGTGGTGATATGGTTAATTGTGGTGAATGATAAATAAGCATGTGAACATGGCTTGGTAGTGTGGGGGTATACACTCAAGGTTATACACCCAAGGGTTGAGTTGCATGAAGGATCTAGCTCAACCCTAAAATTCACTGGTTAAGAAAGGGAACACAGTTCAATTCCCCTAGCGGTTTCATTCCACTCGGGATGAGGCTTCGAGGTGTAGATTATGAGGATGTTATAATGTGATGCCTAGTGAGATATGACTTGGATTTTATTCCCATATGCTTGATAATATTGAAAATTACAAATCCATTGAACACATTAAAAGGGTATATTAAACCATGAAATCTTTAAGTAGTTAACCTGGATTGAATGGTAGTATAATTAAAAGGAACACAGTTTAGAATATATTATTGAACTATTTATCCTTACATGCCTTTATTTATCACTTGCATGCGCTATGTTCTTTTTCTGGATACTTTGTGGACACTAGTAGTGGTGGTCTACTAATTTATACTCACACATTTCTCGGGATACCACTGGGTAACCAAGAAGACTTCTTGTTTGCATGTCAGGAAAAGGGAAAGGGCCCTATGCTAGGGAGTTGAGTTGGACATGGGACATATATGGGAGAGGTTACAGACATGTAGTCCCAACCATTTTTGGGATTCTACTTTTTTTCTTATTTTTGGGGTGTTTTTATTCACTTAGTACCATATCATGGAATGACATATTTACTGTTGTATATTGTTGTACCCAGTTTTTGGAATTGGTTGTTTATATATGTTATTGATTTTTGCATATTGTTTCTGTTATTCAGATTATTATATTCTATGGCTTACTCTTATAATGAGAGTATTGTCTCCCCATTGGACCTATTATACCCTAACTACTAGTTAGAAACTTCTGGCATATGGGGAGGTGCACTTGAGGTCATCTGGTGACCAGGCTCTGGGAACCATAATAGTGTCTCCTAGGTTGGGGACATTGAAAATTGGTATTATAAGAGTTAGTTTTATATTTCTTACTATTTGTAGATGGTAGACAGGAGGTTGGGAATTTGTCAGGACTTGGTAATCTGTCCGTGCTTGGGAGTTTCTAACCTAGGCACAGGGGAGAAACAAAGTCAATCTGGGAGGGGATTGTCGTCGTTGTTGTGTGTTGTTATATTTGATGATATTTCACCATTGGGTAATGCACTTATAGTGGGATTTAATGGTTTATTTTGATATTTCCCTCATGGTCGGACATTTAAGAGGTTTTTCATTAACTCATCATTCTAGGAACCTATATAGTTATGTAGAATGCATCATGATTGGCACACACACATAACAGGTGTTTGGGATATAAAGGTTAGGATGGATATTTTTTCATAAAAGTAATGAAAAAAATTGTTCCTAATGATATGGTATGGATGGGTAAAAATCAAAGTGATAATATCAAGAATTAATTAGAAAATGGTGTTTAATAATGACGTAAATGTGGATTAACGTGTTGTAAAAGTAAATTGGGATATTGGAATGGTTTTGGATGGGTGTAAAAGATAAGGCTTATATCTGTGTAAATTAGGTACCCGTGTTAGTTAGGACCTTAGGAGAGATGGCCAAAGGTAGTGATCCAGTTTCGAATGGGCTCATTCGGGTAGTTTATGCAAACTAGTTTGGTTATGGAAAGTGATGAGTCTATCTACATGTCTTTATCCCTCTGTAAAACTATTATAGTTGAGTTCTAAAGCTCATGTTTGACATTAAAGAGAAATTCCACCTCGAAGACATGTTCCGGTTGGGCGACATGAGGATGTTGTGGAGAATGTTCCTATATTAATAGAGAAGGATAAAGTGGTGATCCAAAAAATAAGGAAGAAAAGTTCTGTGAGAACTTTTCTCATTTTATGAAGCTAATATAATGAGTCCTAGGGCAGGCTGCACTGATTATGTTTGAGGTGACTAGGGAATTTGAGCTGTAGCACCCTCTATCCTTTTCCATAGAGGGTGGGTCGGAAGTATGATAGTTTTTAATGTAGTCAATCCAAAATATACTTTACCATGTAGATACTCTTCTCAAGAAGAGAGTCAAGTTGGCATCCTATATACTAATAGTCTAAGAAAAATGTTGGAGGGACATTACAGTCCAAACAGAGAAAGATGAGGGAACGATGTGGAAGAATTTTCAGAAGAAAATTCTCGATTACTTTTACCCAGAAACCTTGAGGTAAGAGAAGTCTTATGATTTCACGATGTTGAATCATGGGAAAATGTTGGTGATGGACTATTCCAGTCATTTCACCGATTTGAGGCACTTTGTTCCAACGTTGACAAGAGATGTGGAAACCGTGGAGAAACACTTCTAGGATGGACTGAGATATGAGATCAGATATCTGGTGAATATCTATCATTTGAAAAGGGTTTCTAAAGTGGTAGATCAAACATTTACCTTGGAGGGGAACCTGATGGGAGCTTCAGGTACTGAACTTGTGGCACTAGCTGAGTGAGAACGTAGTGCGACTCTTGATAGTAGGAAGCACCATTTTGAACCCCTTTTGAATGTTGGAAGCACACAGAGAAGTCAGAAGAGGGGGTCGACATCTCAAGGTGGCAACCAGGTCTTCTATTATCAGTGTGGCCAGCTAGGTCACAAGGCTAACCAGTGTCCCCGCCCACCAGTTGGGTACTGAGCATGCGGCAGGTTTGGCCACGTGCAGAGGTTCTACCAGAAACTGTGAGAGTTTGGGAATGATAGAGGTCAAAGGAAGATGATGAATGTAGGTAGGGGGTTAGTTACCCTGTATCAGGAAGGTAGTTGGAGCTCTAAATGTTGTACTAGTAGGTTTTGTGGGTGTGTACTTTATGGTGAGACCATCCTTACTAACAGAGCAGTGTAGTGGAGGGCACTCAGGCTGGATCCCAGGGTAAAGGGGCAGGTCATCTCCATGCATTTTAGGCTACACCTAAAAGTGGTGAGGTAGGACCGTCTACTTTTGTGGTATGATTCTTGTAGCTTCCATGATTTCTAGTTCTTTACTTGATATAGGTTCTACACATTCCTTTATTTCTACTTAGTTCTTAGTCATTTTGGGCTTAACCATGGAGACTGCATTTGGGGTAATGTCACTTAATACTCTACTAGGGGTAAAAGTTTAGGACATCTGGAAGTGTAAGGGTTTATCTCGGGAGATTAGTGGGTATCATTTTCTATGGGATTTTATTGTCCTTAAAATGTCTACATTTGGACTAATCTTGGGTATAGATTGGTTAATGTATTATCAAGCCCATATCGACTATTACCAATGTCGGGTAATGTTCATATCTCTCTATAAGAGTACTTATGTCCATCTTAGTGAGTAGGATACTCAAGCGGGATGCGTAGGACCACTACGCCAATAGTTGGGAGAACTCACTGCCCATGTACCATGCCTTATACTAGATGATTGGGAGAAACTCCACCCAACCTTCCCTTTTGTTGTGGACCAGTTTTAGGATGTGTTTCCTGAGGACTTCTTGGGGTTACCAACCAAGAGATATGTTGAGTATATGATCAAAATAATTCCAGCGGTGGAACCAGTTTCCATTCCACCATATCGAATGGCACCATCAGAGCTCCAAGAGATAATGGTGTAGTTAGAGGAATGAGAGCATAAAGGGTTTATAATTACTAGTAAATCACCAAGAGTTTCTCTAATTTTGTTTTCTAAAAATGATAATGAAGCACTGAGGATATGTGTCGATTTTAGGATACTGAAGCAAATGATGGTTAAGAACAAAAACCATCTTCCAAGAATATATGACCTGTTGGATCAGCTCAGAGGTGATTCTATTATTTCAAAGATCAATTTAAGATTAAGATACAATCAGTTGAGGGTGAGACCTTTTGACATAACCCAGACACATTTCCAATGAAGGCTTCGATTATATGAATTTATAGTAATTCCGTTTGGTTTAACCAATGAATTGGTGGTGTTTATGGCCTTGATGAACCATATATTTCACCTGCATCAAGATTAGTACATAGTTGTCTTTTTTCATGACATCTTGGTGTACTATAGAACCCATGATGACTATGCCAAACATCTTGACATCATCTTCAGTACACTGAGAAAGAATATTCTTTAAGACAAGCTATCAAAATGTTGGGTTTGGATTGGTGAGGTGTAATTTCTAGACACACATCATTTCTAAGTCATGTGTGTTGGTGGATCCAGAGAAGGTTCAGGATTTGTTGTCTTGGGATCATCCCAAGAACATCTATGATATTTCGAGTATTCTGGGTTTGGATGGTTATTACCGAAGGTTTATTTGATATTTCTCTCTTTTTATAGCTTTGATCAAATACATATCCAATGGGGTAATTAAGTTTGATTGGTTAGAGGCTTGTGATAAATCTTTTTTAGAGCTAAAGAAGTAGTTGACCACCACACCAATTTTGATCTTACCCGAACCAGGTAATAAGTACACCTTGTTCTGCGATGTGTCTGGGGTTGGACATGGGGAATTGTTGATGCAGGATGATTCAGTTTTAGCTTATGGTTTGTGGTAGTTGAGAAAACATGAAATGAATTATCCTACTCATGAACTTAAGCTAGCTATAGTGGTTGATGACTTAATGTTTCGGAGGAATTACTTGTTGGGGGATCCCTTTATGGTGTTTACCAACCATAAATGTCTCAAATACATCTTCTCTTTGTGGGATTTGAATCTTCAACAATGAAGATGGGTTAAGTACCTAAATTATTTTGATTTTGAGTTAGTGTACACACCATGTAAACTGAATAGTGTTTCTGATGTTATGAGATAGAAGTCTCATAATAAGGTACTTCGAGAATCCAGTTCAGAGTGGATGATGATGTCCTTGTTTGCTAAAATTCTTATGGAGGTACAAGATGGGAACGGGAAGATGAACCTTGCATCTATAGCATTTGAGTCCATGATTTTGATCCTAGTTAAAGAGGGATAGCTGGTAGACCTAGAGTGTTTGCCTATAAAGGAAATTTTTAAAGGTGGGGAGTCACATTCTGGATGGACTTTCGATGCTGATGGATTTGCATATGTTTGTGGCCACATTGTGGTGTTGGTAGATTTACGAGAGGAGTTGAAGCGCAAGTTTCCAAAATAAAAATGGGTGGTGCACCTATGATTGAATAAGATGTACCGTGATCTTCGTAGGTTGTTTTTGTGGACATGAATAAAGAAAATATTTGTGAGTTTTGTGGCATGATTCCTCACTTATCAGCAGGTAAAGGCTGAACATCATCATCCAGGTGGGTTTTTGCCATCATTTCCTACTCCAGAGTGCATGTGGAATGACTTCACGATAAACTTCGTTGTGGGTAATTTGAGGATGCCTTAAAATAATGATGCAATTTGGGTGGTGGTAGATTTTTTGAAAAAAGTGGCTCATTTCTTGCTGAACTAGGAAACCTATACAATCGACCATTTGGGGGAAATTGCATATTTGAGAAATAGAATAGTTTCATGGTGAGCTGAGGAAAATAGTTTCGGATTTTGACCCACCTTACACTATGAGATTCAGTTGGAACTATAGAAGGCACAAGGTAGCCAGGGTTTTTTGAGCATGGATTACCGCCCTTAGACTGATGGGTTGTCTGATCATACAATTCAGGTATTAGAAGACATGTTGAGAGCATGTGCCCCAAATTTTTGTGGTTCGGGGTAAAATCACTTGTCACTTGTTGAGATTACATAAAACAATAGCTTTCAAGATAAATTTAAGATGGTACCTTTTGAGGAACTATATAGGAGACCATGTAGATATTAATTTTGTTGGTTAGAGGTTGGGGTTTCTGAGCTATTAGGACCAAGTCTTGTGTAGAAGATTCTGGAGAAGGTTCGTTTGTTTTAGATGTATTTTGAAACAAACCAGAGTTGGAAGTGTTCATATGCATATCATTATCGCAGACCTCTGGAGTTAATGGTGGGTGATAGTGTGTTTATTCAGGTGTCACCAAGTTGGGGTCACCGTCGAATTCAGAAGCTGGGATAGTTAGCACCTGGTTATGTGGGGCCATTTGAGATTGTGGAGAAAATTAGAAAAGTGACTTACTGATTAGCTCTTCGATGGTAGTAGAGTGGAATGAATGATGTTTTCCATTTTCTAAAACTCGAATAGTATCATCAAGATCCATCACATGTGATAAATACCAAGGATGTCTATATTGAGGCTGATGCATCCTTTGAGGAGCACCCTGTTCGTATTATGGATCACAATGAGGAAGTTTTGTGTGGTAAGGTCATGAAATTAGTTTGTATTCTATGGAAGCATGAAAATGTTCATGAAGAAAATCCAGAGTGGTAATTAGAATTATGGGCCCAGTGTCCTGATCTCTTTGATTCAGAAACCCAATAAATCTCAGTATGAGTGGATTGAAGATGAGCAGTTATAAGGTGGGGATGTTATAGGATCCAAGATTTCTCCTTAAGGTATTTTATATTTACATTTCAGTTTAAGATCATTATTTTTGGTCAAATAAGTGCTTTACCAAGTCCTTAAGAGGGATCAGGGGTGTTATGGGGGTTCATGACAAAAAAAATGGGGAAAAAGAGTTTTTTGGGAAAGCTGCACAGTCTGCGCATGCTCAGCCCTAACTGTGTGGACATTCTAGGTAAACTCTGTAGAAGAAAAATTTCGGACAGTATCCTCTACATAAATCATGCATGGTTTGGAAAACTATGTGGGTAAACCATGTGAGGGGGATATTTTTTAACAGTATCATCTGCACGATTTTCACATGGATTGGAAAACCGTGTTGGTATACTGGGCGGTAGAGAAACCGTTACAAAATTACAGAAATGCAATTATGAGTTTTTTCTACCCAACACGAGATTTCATTTTTTCTTCACCCCTTTGACCATCAAAATGAATCAAATACTCCAAGGGCTTCCTAGGATGAATCTCCCGCATCTTAGGGCCATTCGGATCACCATCTGTTGCGGATTGAAGATCCAAGTAAGGCTAAACCCTTCCTTTATTATTTTCCTTGATTTGGGGTAATATGACCCTATTATCTTCTTCTGAATCTCTCGAACCCTTCATTTTTGGTGAGGTTTATGTTGAGGCTTCTAGGGTTGATTGAATCAGGATCAAGGGATTTGGTTGAGAGTGTATTTTACAATAGATTTAAGGAAGGTGGTCTAGAAGTTGTATCCCTTGGGTTTCAAGTGGAGTTTTTCAGGTAGGTTTATTTTCTTAATTTTCCATTATTGTGTTCCTGGTTCACTTTGATTTATTTGGATATAATGGGTGTATAAAAGGTTAATTGAACACCTCATGATCCCCATGAGATGCATGGAGGATGGAAAAATGATATTAGGTCCACCCATTGTCTATGAAAATATTCCCCAGACTTAGAGTTAGCTAAGTGCTGGTCATTGTGAGAGAACATAGAGACCATGATGAATATGTTAATATACTTGAAGGATGTGCAATTTTCATTTTAGTAATACACTTAGGTTGGGTAATGGAATTATAGGTTATTTGGTTGGCTTGAAAAAGAGTTAAATAATGTAATGGGAAAATTCTAGGGGATTAACATGTTACTTGAATATGCTTAGCGAGATAGGCATGGGAAAATAGTAGTGGGGATAAAAGGTTATGTAATATAAATGATGAATGTGTTAATGGATTAAGAAAAAATGTTAATTTCTATATTTTAATATTTTTGTGATGTGTAAATATTATGGGATATGCTTATTGTGATATGGTTAATTGTGGTGAATGATAAATAAGAATATTCACAAGTCTTGGTTGTGTAAGGTAAATACTTGAGGTTATACACCCGCGGGCCGAGCTGGACAGAGGATATAACTCCACCCCAAAACGCACAGATTTGGGAAGGGGAAAAAGTTTGATTCCCCTAATGGTTTCACTCCAACTAGACTGAGGATTTGGGGTGAGGATTATGAGGATGTTATAATGTGACGCGTGGAAGATACGACATTACTTTTATTCCCATATTCTTTAGAATATTCAACATGCCTAATACATTGAACACATGAAAAGGTAGATTAAACCATTAAATGTCTAAGTGGTGAACCTAGATTCAATGGTAGTATAATTAAACAAAAAAAGTATACAATAGACTATTGAACACCTTATCATTAATTTACTTTATTTAACCTTTTTATGCACTATCTAGTTTTGTTGAATATTTTGTAGACATCATTAGTGGTGGCCTACTCAGTTATACTCACACCGTTCTCGAGCCTCCATTAGGTACCCGAGCAGAATTCATGCTTATAGAACAGGTCTTAGGAAAGGTTCCTATGGTAGGGATTTTATTTGGACATGGGAAATGCATGGGTGAGGTTCCAGAAATGGAGTCTCGGCCATTTTGGGGATTATGTCTTATTTCTTTATTTTAGGTTTTCTTCACCTGGCACCGTAACATGATATAGAATATTTAATGTTGTATATGGTTTCACCTAATTTTGGGAATTTTATTTTTATGAATATTACTAATTATTTTATATTTTTTCCATTATTTAAACTATTATCTGTTGTGTCTTACTCTAGTAATGAGGGTATAGTCTCCCCACAAGACCTGTTAGACCCTCACTGCTAGTTGGTAACATCTGGCGTACAAGGAGGCATGCTTAAGGTAATGTGGAGAACCAACACAATCCACTATAATAGTGGATCTAGGGATATGTATTTTACACCACATGCAAGGAATAAGTCGTGAATAATTTATATATCTCATTAATGTTAATGTGAGGTGAGAAAAATCTATTTTTATTTTGGAAAATGAGTTCATTGGGAAAATTATTTGTATTTGTCATAAATAATATTTTTAAACATTTATATCCTAAAAAAGAAGAGGTAAGCACATCAAAAATATATTTTAGGCATACATGATGTCCCACTAAAGTGAAATCATGAAAAAGATATTTTAATGAATCTTTGGTAGTGAAACATTTTAGTGCAGTTTTGGGAAAATATTAAAGAGATTTTAAAACAAAAAGGCATGTTTTCTTTCATAAAACAATAAATTAAAAAATATTAATTTTTCATGATAAAATTTGTGATTTTATGAAAATAGTAATGTCTTAAAATAGATTACATAGTCCACTTGAATATAGGTAAGAATTCGAGAAGTACCCCTGAAATGGGGTTGTTTATTGAGAAGGAATTTTGAAAGATCCCTCTAAAATAGATAACCATAATAAATGAAAATTGAATTTTGGTGGGTAAAAATATATATAAATTAACATATAATTTATTAGTATTATATATGAATAACTAATAATTTAATTAAGGTACATAGAGAATAAGAGTAACCCAAATGGAAATCGAGGTTTGGGTAGAAAACCTTAACCACTTTGTAATCAATCGAATCATATTCCCCCATATTAATATTAATAAATTGATAAATTGAATATGATGGAAAATATTGTGATTAATTATATGATACATAAATGGGATGTATACATACACCGTACATAAGAAATAATTGTGGATAAGGAATATCTCACAAAATGGAAGTGAAATATGGAAATCACTACCGTAAGTCCGATGATGTTCTTCACTTGATCTTAGTGTCCCTAGAAACCAAATTAAATTAATTAATTAATATTTCTAGTACCTCTTATTTATGTAATTGATTCATTATAACCTTATTAAGTTCATTCATGTCCTTTTTGATGGATTAAGAGGTTCTGTTTCATTGTTCTAGTCCGTTTGTTTCATGATCGGCATACTTATATACATGAACGGAGAATCATGGAAAATGAAGATAGTTGTCCAGAATTGAAGTTCTTTGTTATTAGTTAAAATCTATAAGGTTACATTATTGTAAATTTCTTTTTTTCATGGAGTTAAAATCAATAATTATATAAATTATTTAATGATACTCGTTCTGGTTAATTAGCGGGTTTTAGAAAACAACGAACTCATTTTGATTTATAAATAAAAAAAATGTGTAAAAAAGATTCCAGAACCATATATGAGACACAATACATATATTATATTCTGGTTCAACCATAGTAATGGTTTCATGACCATAATTTAATATGATAATGGAATTTTAAAACCCATCATTCTTGAATGTGTTAAAATAGAACATCTCAGATGATGTTTGTTAACTACTAGCATAAAAGAATGGAAAAAGAGATATGATAATAAATTATTACATATTAATAACAAAATTACAGTATATATATGTTATGGATATTTTCATAACATTTGGATGAGTAGAGGTGAGGATAGAAAATAAAACAATGGAACTCAAAATAAAAGAAAAGTTGAGAAATACCTTATTTTAAATTCAGCTGCCTAATAACGTCACTCAAAAATTTATAAATTTTTTTATGAGAGAAAAAGGGTCTCTCATAATTAGTATATAATATGTAATGTAAGGGGGATATATAATGACATATACTAACCAAATTTAATTCAATTTAAAAGACAATAACATAATAAGAGTTCTTGAAAAACAGATATATTTTGAGACTTAAATTCTACAGCATAATGGCTATGAAACATGGTTTTAGAAAACATTTAAATGAGAGGGGATATGGGTAAACCATTCATAGAATACTCATAATATTATATAGGTTAATACAAATATGGAAATAATCACATGGTACAGAAACTTGAAATACATACCATATAAAAGAGAACTTGAATGGGAAAGAGAAGTTGACAATTCCTTTACCTCGTAGAGTTAATCCTAAAACATGAAACTACAAATTTTTATGAAAAAACTAAACTCAAAACCAAAATGATGGATCAAAAATTGTATTTATAATTTTTTAGGTGAGGTTACTAATCCATTGGTCATATTACTATTCATAAGGGTAAGTTACTATTGACCTATAATTATTTTTTCCTTATTAGACTCTAAATATCTAATTAAATGCAACTGTGTATGTTTGTTTTTCAAAATGTTGTACATAGTGGTGTAAAAATTATGTTTAATAGATTGGTTATAAAAAAGATGGTGTCTTTTAGAGACTCGATGTTCCATTATTTCTATATTAAATCTATTTTTAATTCTTATGGAGTTACAATTGTTCCTTGAATAGTTTTTAAAATTGTTGAAAAAAGAAAATGTTTTTCTAAATATAAAATTAATTTTATTTATAAAAAAACCACTACCACCCCTAAAATTTCCACTCCACCATAGAATTACTACTTGAAACTCCTTCATTTTAATCTCAATAAAATCCCTTTCCTTGAATAGAATTCCCTGTTCCCTCATTGTAATCCTAATACCTTCAATTTAAAGGGTAATTTCAAAAAAAAATTCAAGTCTCCAATGATAATAAAGAATTTCCCTACAAATTGAGGGAAAAGATAAGGTTTTCTATATCTAAAACTTCTATTTCTCATGTTATATGAATTATTATTATTTTAAATTACACAAAATTATCAATATTTTATATTTTAAATTATACCCTCTCTGTAATTATTTTAAAAATTGAGTTTTTAAATTCCAATCCTATTTCATGAATTATATTATTTTCACTTTTTTAAGATAAAAAATGTCACATTTTAAAAGGGATTCAAAAGTACTAATTTTTCATAGATGATTTCCAAATGTTTTCAATAAATATATATTTTCATGTGGTTTTCATTTTATTTTCAATATTCATAATATCTAGCTCTGATGAAGTCATGTTTTTTGTTTTACCCCCTATTAATCTATTTATAAGTGATTATTTTTGGGGGATTAAGTTTTTTATTTCAACTGATTTATTTCATATTTTTATACTATTTTGATATGTTATGAATCCCATTGTCATTTTCCGAGGGTTATTTTTGAAAATTTCATGATTTATATTTTTATTTATTATGAACTCTATTTTATTTACATGGGTTCTTTATGAAAATAGAATGATTTAAATATTTCTTGTTTATGAAATCCATTCTTTTTTCTATTAGTTCTTTAAGATTAATTTTAATTTGAATAGATATGTATGGGTGATAATGGGTGGGGTCTTATATCTCCCTCCAATTCATTGACATAAATTTATATATCAATAGATACTCGAGCATGGACTTAATGAGTTTTTTCACATCAGTTTGGGCATGATTGGTTTGTTTACACTATCAGGTGTGAAAATATCGAATTTGTTCATGTAAGAATGAGAATAATGTATTTTATCACATACTTTCTCCAATTTATTTGTTTTTTTAGATTTTGAAGTTGTTAATAATGTTTTTCTAAATATTCTGGATGCATTTTGTTTCCATGGAACTCCCTGTTTTCACGATTGTTCTTTATTTTAAAATTATTCCACACTTTTATGTTGTGCGAAATAATATTTTATCATTGAGATATATTTTGAGCCACATAATATATTTTATTATTTATTAATGATCATGTTCTAATGTATCTTTTTCTAACATGTTTTATGATTATCATATAAGTCATTTTGATATTCTATTATGATATTTATGTCTTTAGAATGTTATATTTTTTTTAATGATTTTTCATTCCCTCATTAAGAATTTTACATCAATACCATTTTATATTTCCAATATCTAGGTTATGAAGATTATTATACCATGTGAGATATCTAGAAATGATCTTTTAGAGCATGATTATGGATAAATGTTTGAAATTATTGTAAAATATGTTATTTATGTCTCTGGTCACCAAGACACCAAGAATTTATGTCCATTGGACATGATACTATTTAAGGGATGTATTATTTAAATTGGGAAAATAATGTATTATATTAGTCACATTATCTTGGATACTTATAGTTGGTATCAACTAAGAGTCTGGTTATTTTTATAGATTAGTTATATAACATTAGTAAAAATAATAAGGATATGTTTAAGATAATATTATGATATTTTTGTAAAGTGTATATTGTGTGGTTTTCCTTGAAATACATCCTTATGTGGATACTAAAAGTGAATGTTGTTCTGAAATAGGCATAGTTAGTGGTAATAACCCCAAAAATGATTTTATTGGGTATATCTTGACCATCATTTTGTTGCATTGTGAGTGGGTACTAACTACACTCCTAGTTTGACACTTTCAGGGGATATTAATTTGTTACTCCCTTTATCATTATAGGTCACTATTAAGGATTTGAATATATATATATATATATATATAATTATTTTAGTGATAAATTCAATCATACATAATCTAGATTGAACCTTATATTTTTGTAGCCTTACAAATGAAATTAATTTATGAAATCCTTTTTCTAATTTTATAGTTTCCTTATATGTACAATAATTAATTTAGGGATACTCATTCCCAATTTTCCCTTATTTAATGTAATGTAAATAACAAAAAAGTATCGAGTTAATAATGTTCATTAATGGAGAATGGAGATATTTTCTCTATGGGAAACTTAATGATATTTGTGTTAAAATGAATCTCATGGAAATTAAGATCCAACTATGTTAATATTTGGGAGACAAATCAAATCATGATCATATCCCGAACAAAATAGGGGGTGATACACTATCCATCAAGACAGTTTTGAGTTAATTCCCACCCTCATGTTGAGAGTGTTTTAATCTGCTAGTTTTTGAGTAGTAGGTCACTATAATCAAAAATATATTTTCCATTATCTAGTTCTCATACCATAAGAAGGTTGTTTTGTTATTTTACAATATAAAATGTGATTTTTAATAGCAGTGGTGTATCATTAAAAAGACCATGAAAATGGTGAAAAGGACTCTATTGAATGGGAAAAGTTGAAGAAGATATTTCTTACTAAAACATTTTCATGGTTACTTCATAAAAAAATTGAGTGTGAATTCATGGAGTTAATGTAAAGATAGGATTAGTATATTGGATCATATGGAGAAAATTTCATAATTCACGTGAAGCATTCCTTCAGTTTTTCTCTGATACAAAAAGTAAAATTGATAACTTCTTTATTATATTAAATCCTAGTATCTGAAGGGTATTATCTATATAATATTTTAAAATATATAATGATATTTTTTCAATTTTTTCTTATGGTTTTTATGGTAAAATGAATATCTAAATATTCTATGGAAAATAAAAGGATAGATGAGTATCATGTAAGCACTGACGTGGGACACGTGGTGGGAAGAAATCATAATTTTAAACATAGAATAAATATGGGATTAAGATCTTTGATAATCATTTCAAGTGATCAAGGAGGATTTTTAATCATGGTAATGCCAGACACCACAACCATAACTATCAAATTAAGGATAAGAGGATAATTAATAAAACAAAATATAATAAGGTCCATAATAATGATCCTACCACACCAAAATGATTCAAGTGTATGTTTTTTATACACTATGAATATATGTTACCCAAAACTCAAGATAATGAAGAAAATATACACCAATAAACCCTCAAACCAATGGAACAAGGAGTGAATTCTTGATTAGAACCACTGAGGAAGATCAATATAATTAAGTTATGTAGGGCACAATTAATCTCTATTAGATATTTTCTAATACCATATTTGATTATAGTTTTCCACATTCTATAATATTACAGATGTTTTCTAATAATTTTGAATCACCATATCTAATGATTTATATTAAACTATTGGTGAAAACCCATGGCTATGTAGTGATTTCCTTTTAGATATAAAAATATTCTTGGGTTGATAATTGTGGGTGGATACTAGATATATATCTAGTTACATTATTCATTTTTTTGAAATAATAATGGTAATAGTTTTGATTTCCCTACGTAAAGAACATATCAACTTTTAGAATAATAAAGCCTCATTTCATATCATAAATAATTCTATTATCATGTATGTATATAAGTATGATTATGATATCCTTGTGGAATAAAATTATATAACATGGGTTATAATACCCAACATTAAGAGAACCATGGATCTAATTTTTGCGAGGAATTCAAACTTGATAAAATAAATATATTTTAGGAATATACAGATGTATTTCTTGATGAACTACCAAGTCTTCCCCTATAGAAAGATTTTGGTTTTTTAATTGAACTCATACCTGGAGCCATGCCTGTCTCAAATAGTATTCATAGAATGAATAACAATTAATTAGATGAGTTGATGAAGAATATAAATAAAATTTTAGAAAAGCGGTTTATAAACTATATAACTTCACCATGGGGTAAACCATTATCCTTTTTAAATAGAAGGATTTATTAATTTGTCTTTTCATTGAATATCGTGAGTTTAATAAAAAACTGATAAAAAACATATATAATGTACCTAATATCTATTATCTATTCAATCAACTATGAGGATATCAATACATCTTAAATATTTATCTTTGATATTGATACCATCACTTACTGGTCAAAAAGGATGATATTTCTAAGAAGGATTTTCGTATGAGTGATAGACACTATGGGTTTATAGTGATTCAATTTGAACAAAATAACTATATTTCTATCCTAATATATTTAATGAATAATATATTTAGATTCTACATTGATCAATTTGTGTTTGTGTTTATATAATATATTTTTATATACTAAAATGGAAAATTAGAGAATAAAAATTATATTCAAATTTAGTTGAAGACATTCAGAAAAGAAAAGTTGCATGAAAAAATTAAACAATGTGAATTCTTGATACAAAATGTTTCATTATTGGGTTATGTAAAAAAATATTGGAATTTCATTATGTATATAAAATATGGATGTTTTTGAAAAATCAGATAGAACAACCACTATAACTGGTATCCATAACATTCTTGGGTTAGTAGGATATTACTAATGATTTCTGGGGAACATCTTATAGATATAAAATCCACTAACCATGTTTACAATAAGGGGACTAATCCTCATTTGGATGGAGGAATACGAATAACATTTTAAGGAATTGAGGAAGTGTCTAGTCACTACTACTACAGTAATGTGACCTTGCATGGAAGAAGAACTTTTAATATATAGTTATTCTTAAAAATGATTTGGTTTGTGTCCTCAGGAATAATGAATTGGAAAATTCTTAGGCTTTATAACAATTAATGAATCATGATAAGAGCTTCCAGATGCGTGTTTTAGAGATGGACATAGTGATCTTTTCAATAAATAATTGATGAAATAAACTCTATATAGAAATTTTTTATATATTTATTGATTACATGAGCATGAAATATATACTCACATCAATTGAATTGAATATACCAGAAGTAGATAGTTATAGTTTATATAATATTATGATTTCTTATTATATTTCAGAACAAGGAAGGAAAATAATTTTTCCAATGTTTGGAGTAGAAAATACTATACTATTCTATCTATGATGAGGATTGAAAATGTTTCCATACACATAGTTTTTTAGAGGATGAGTCTTTAAGTCATAATTGGGAGAGATAAGTACAATCTTTTCCAGCTGAATACTAAAACATTAATTCGTATAATGATAAAATAATCCCAAAATAATTATGTAAATATATTTTAAAATGTAACAAGTATTTTAGAGTTCAACTATGATAAAGAAGAAAATATAAGGTTCAGAACCCAAATATGATTTGCATAAATCTAGAATTAAAGAAGGAATTATGGATGCTACACATATCACATGTATATGTATCCATCTAGGAATAATTAATATATATAGATATCTAAAACAAAACATTTGGTGGAATAATATTGAGAGAGAGAGAGAGATTATAGAATATCTATTTAGATTCTTGGTATGCAAGTAAGTTAAGTTTGAACCAAAAAAGTATAAGGGTTTATTTCAACCTTTTTCTATTCTAGTAGGTAAATGGGAAAACATCACAATGTAATTCATCACATGGATCCACAAAACATCAGAATGATATAAAGGTTTTTGGGTTGTAGTCGATCTCTGTAAAAATTCATCACTTTTTATTGACATGAATGAAGATTCCTGCCTTGACCAAATCAATGTTATATATATATGGGAAGTACTAATGCTGCATGATATACCACAATCCATTATATGTGATCAGGATCTTAGGTTTACCTTGAGATTACGGATAATTCTTTATAAATATTTGGATTTAAAGATGAGAATAAGTACTATATATTAACCTAATATAGGTGTTTGGTCAAAGAGGATAATTTATACTCTAGGGTATACTATGAGATCTTGTTTTTTTATTTACATTGGAGGTGGGATCAACAAATCCCCTTTGTAGAGTTTTTATATCAAAAAATTTTAAATTATATCATTAATATAGCACCTCATTAGGTGATATATAGGAAGAGATATAGTTCTCCAACATGTTGGGATGATATTTGATAAAAGAAGTAAATAGGTTTATCCTTATCCAAGAAATGTTTTAGAAGGTTCTAACAAATCAATAAAAAATTAATGGAGAATAAATTTATCATAATATTTATATAGATAATCATTGATGAGACATATAGTTTGAATTTGGATATAGAGATCTCCTTTTAATATCTTTATTGAATTGAGTAATAATACTTATGAAGAAAGGGAAGTAGAGCCCTAGATAAATCAGGCCCCTCAATATCATTGACTGTTCTTGGGTCATATCCTATCACTTATTGAACCTTCCACATAAATACCAAGTAAACAAAGTGATCCATGTGTCAATTTTGAGAAATTATATACCAGGACATTAACATGTGCTAAGATTTGATGTTGTGAAAATAGAACATGATATATAATACGAGCAGTGATAATGAATATTTTTTATCAAAGAGATATAGTGATACATAATAAGACCTCTCATTTGGCCATTATTCTATGGAAAAACAAAATTTTTAGAAGGTTTTGTGAGAATCTAAGTATGTGATGATAGAAAATGACCATTACTTGTTCTCCTATATGTGATGTAATTTTGAGGATGAAATTATTGGGGTAGAATGTAACGACCCGCAATATTAGATATTAAATAAATATAATAACACTATGTTCAATAAATTATGTTTTCTCAAAATTTAATGAAAATGAAGCACTGATTATTATATTAAAATTATCAATTAACATAATTTCTTAAGAAACTAAAAATCATTAACTTCATAAGATAAAATAGTTAATATGAGTTAATGTTGAAAAGGGGTATTTTCAATAAAATATGTTTTTTTGTATTTTTCATTTTTTACATTAAAAGATTGAATTTATAATTTCGTAATATTAATTATATAAAATTAAACCCATTTATTTATTCAACATATCAAAATTTTCTAATCATGAATTTTTAATCTTTTTCTAAAAATGTTTTTTAGTTAAAATATATAAGTTTTCTAAAGGTTATAATTTTTATATTTTTATGACTAGTAAGAATATTGAGAAGATTTAAAACCCCATACATCAATAAAATAAGAAATTAATGAATTTGTTTTATTTTTTTAAAATTATTTATACATATAAGAAGGTTTCTAAAAAATTTTATTACAAAAGAAAATATTTACTTTAATATAAAAACCAGTTTTTTGTCGTGAGTTTAAATAAAAAAACATTCAAGGTGAGGATTAGTTTTTGATTGACCTAGAATCTTTGTAAATTTTATTTAATTCATAATAAATCAGTTTTTGGTTTTAAAATAAAAAACATGATAATTTTATCATATGCATAAATTTAAAATCTCTATGATATTTTTTTTCCAAAACAACTTATTTTCGTGTCTATGTGATTTTATTTTAAAATTAAAATTTCATAACAATTGAAGTTATATTTGATAATTTTCTATTTCAAAATTGAAACTAGAAAATTTTAAATATGTAATAAGGTTAGTTTTATTTTTTTATTTGAGATTAATAACTATGTTTAAAAATTAAATATCAAAGTAAATGTAAAATGGGTAAATTGTGTTTAACCTAGTGTAAATGTGACAACCTGAGATTTTATGAGATAACTTCTTTTTAACTTTATTGTTGTATTATGTTTTACGCTACACCAATATTATCCTTAGCTATATGAAACACCATATTAGATTTCACAATACACAAAACACGTTTTGTCTTGCGTTACATGAAAGGGCGACCTTCCTCGTTACTTTGCGTTGTACTCAATACAGAGTTTCATTAAATAATGATATATTATTAAAATATTATTATTTAAGGGGATATAAACATGGATTTTGAGTGAAAACCCATTTTAAATCTTGTTTTTAAATCTTTGATAAGTTAAATTTAAAAATATAAACTTCTTCTTTGAAGCGGGACATACAAATTTAATTTGTTTTGGAATTTTTTGTATTTTTCCGACAAAATTCAAATTTTAATGAATAGTAAAAATACTACATTTTAATTCAAAAACCATATTTTCATATAATTTATTTATATAGTTACATTATCTTAAATATTGGTTTAAAAGGGTAATTGTATTATGTTTTTTATCATATAATAAAAAGTTGGTCATTGAAAGTAATTTCACTTTTAAATTGTATATAAAAACATTTCCAACTTTTGATAGTTATTATTTCTTAAAAATCATGGTTTTGATTTTGACAACGAGAATTAATTTTAAATTAATTACTTCCACTTTTGTGTTTTGAATTTATAAAAATTTATTACATATTTCTAATCATAAGGTTCAAATTGTGTAAATAGGTACCTTTTATTTTTTAAACATTATGAATAGTAACTTTAGTTATTATTTTATTTACCTTGGTTAAAGTGTAAATTTAGTAAATAAAGTTAAAAAATAATATTAAAATTACCTAACACATGTACTCATCCTATTGGAAGAGTTATTTCAGACCATGGGTCTATTTGGGTAACCCATGGATTTACTTGGATGTGAAAATGACATTTTAAAAGAATTAATTTAAAGTAATTAGTATTATAACATAAACATATATATTTTACTAAATAGATTTTAATATTGGGGTATATAATTGATATATATGTATATTTATAGTCCTTTTAAAGATACAAAGTTTTCCTACATCATGGTGTTTTTTTATAATATTTAGACACCAATTAAATAAATTTATTTATGACACAATGATAATTTAGTGATTACCTTATTAATTAATGGTTTAAATAAATTAGATTATAAATGTTAAAAGAAATTTACTTTGAACATTTTTACACTATACACTAATTTTATGGATGATTATGACTTGTTTTATTTGAAATAACGAAGTTTTTCTGAAGGAATCAAGTTGTTGTTGATTTTAAAAAAAGTCATGATATGAATAGTATAAAATTGACATAAATGGGGTTTTAAAAGAAATGCTATCTTTTTAAAATAATAAATAGTCCTAAAAATGTATGATTTAGATAAATGAATTAGATACTATTGTAAACTTCATTAAAAACCCCCTTGAGGTTCTATTGTCATTTTATAGAAACTATATTAACCATATAGTATAAATATACAAGAAGACATGGTAGGAGTTAAATTAGTTAACTAAGGGTTAAAGATAAAAGATATGGTTAAATTTGAGACATAAATTTATCTAAACCCAATTGTTTGAGAGGATTTAGAACAAAAATAATCTTATATTTGAATAAAATGAGTTTTGGACTTTTTGAATGAAAAAATCATTTTATAATAAAATAATATTTTTAGAGTTTCCTAAAGTGCCCCTCTCCTCTATTATAAAAGGGAACCTCCTACCTCTCCTCTTCAATCTATTTTGAGCCTTCAATCTTTGTGAAACCCTTAACATTTATCTTATCAAATTTCTTTGTAACATTTTAGAGGTTTTGGTATTCTCAAAAACAAACTCTAGTGCCCTAAGAGTAAATTTAAAGGAGGCACATCAACGAAGAGGTAATCTCCTATACCGATTCTTTAGAAAACAATTTCTTTGACTACCTATTATTTAGTTGTTTCATTATAATGTAATAACATCAGTATCACTCATATAATGATATTTTATTATAAATATGAAACAAATATATTTCAAATTGTATCCATCCTATAAAAAACAACATCATCCCACGTGTGTATGTACGACTTACAGTCTCCACGCTGTGGTGTAATATGCTTTCACCACCACCTTACTTGGATGAGAATAATGATGGAAATAATAAATATATATGACTATTCTAACATGATAAAAATTCATAGATATTATAAACCATCCAATTCAATATAATTCAACAATTATGTGGATCATATCGTTGCTCGTGCTTACGTACGACTTACCGTCTCCACGACGTGACGAGATTCATTCTCCACATTAACCATTAAAGAATGATTGTAGAGTATATATAATAAATAATCATGAAATGTATGATTATATATTTTTATATACTGAATATATATGATATATAAATCAATTTTTACATTCTTTAAGTATGTAAATCATTATATAAGTAATAATATCAAGAGTAACATTTCAAAACACATACGATAAATAAAACAATTATTACGCAAAATGTTTCTTTAACATGGAATTGAAAAATGAACGAGTAATATAAAGTCATAAGGGAATCACATATGATATAATAAATATTATTATGGTTCTGTTACAAGTAAATAATATGTTTAAACCCACTATATAGTCGTTTCAAACACAAACAGAAGAATTTAGGGCTAAGGTAAGGAATAATTTTACAATATCATTTTTTTATTTGAGATTGTTTGTCACGACCCATCCTCGGGGCCCGTGCCGTGACTACCCCAAGCCCGCCTTCCATAGGCCAGGGCCTGGCGACTAGCACCAAGGCATAATTCCCGGTAAAAATGGAAGGCATTGCCTTTGTAAAGTAAACAAGCACTACAGAGTACAAGCTGAAGAAGTAAACACTATGTAAAAACTGAGTACAACAGTAAGTGCGGAAAAGTAAATGGGCCAGTATACAAACCCAAACTGAAAGTAAAGTACAACTCGAAATGGAAAACAAAAACTGAAAAGTAAAAGCTGCTACGCCGAGCTGTCCACTGGAAATCCCACCTGAAGGGTGGGTACAGATAGCTCCACTGCTCCTCGGATCCCGCCGTCCGCTCCGAGTATGTCCCACCTAGTGGTCCACCTCCAGGTACCGTCCTTCTCTGCAAGCCTCAACCACGATCAACGATGTCCGTTGTCTGCAACCGACACAACGTAGTGTGGGCATAGCCCGTGCAGGGGTGAGTATAAACTACTCAGTAGGGACCCCGAGACCCCTGAAGGTCTCCCAAAATCCACAAAGTAGAAACCACAAAGGAAGGATACAATCACAAAGTAACATCCGACATTGCTTAGATATATGCCCATACATATACCTAAGTCATCAATTACAGCATGCTCCAACCACAAAGCCCAAGCACATACCAGTCCACAAATGCAAGCAAATCGTATTCCACACAGGAAAGCAAAACGTAATCCACACAGGATAGCACAACTCAATCCACAAAGGAAGAAAAACAGGTTTCAGCTCACTCAGGTATACATCATCAAAGAGGCGAAAGAGATGATCAGACATAGATACTGAATCATCTAAGCTGGGACCCACATAGGATACAAGACCAGCTCTTTTCATTGTTTCATCTATGCTGGGACCCACATAGGATATAAGACCAGCACTGAATCATCAAAGTTGGGACCCACATAGGATACAAGACTAGCACAGCTAGGACCCACATAGGATACAAGACCAGCTGTCTTCATTGATTCATCTATACTGGGACCCATGTAGGATACAAGACCAGCACTGAATCATCAAAGCTAGGACCCACATAGGATACAAGACCATCACAACTAGGACCCACATAGGATACAAGACCAGCTGTCTTCATTGATTCATCTATACTGGGACCCACGTAGGATACAAGACCAGCACAGCTGGGACCCACATAGGATACAAGACCAGCTGCCTTCATTGATTCATCTATACTGGGACCCACGTAGGATACAAGACCAGAACTAAATCATCAAAGCTGGGACCCACATAGGATACAAGACCAGCACAGCAAGGACCCACATAGGATACAAGACCAGCTGTCTTCATTGATTCATCTATACTTGGACACAGATAGGATACAAGACCAGTACTGAATCATCTAAGCTGTCAGATCCACAAAGGATCGATAGGTACTAACCCCCGCAAAGGCACAAACAGGATCGGAGCCACACAGGATCTGTAGCACTGAGCCCTGTAGGATCGCTTAGTGATGTAGTCGTCGTCGTCGAATCCACTGAGGATCTCTGCATAGTCGTCGTCGAAGTCGCAGTCGCAGCCAGCACTAGGGTTCCCGCACACAGCAAGCTCGTTCGAGAAGGTCCGCTTCACGAGCCGAGAGTCTGTTACATCAACTGACACATAGTCCAAATTTGATGTATCCAAAATTTCCGTATCATCAACAGGAACTCAACGTCGCAGACGGCGCGTCAATCGGACGCCCGGTCTGAGAGTTATTAGCCTTTTCGTCTCAGGGGCCCGATTGGTTTTTAAGGAAAAATCAACCCGACTGTACTCCACTTGCGTCCAAACCTCAGGAGGAGTATGCCAAAAGATCCTTCTCACTAATAGGAACTCAACCAAGTCGACTTCATGTTAATCGGACGTCCGGAGCTCAAGATATGAGCGTTTCCGCTGCGAGGGCCCGGTTGGTTTCGTGTATGAACCAACCCGGCCGAACTCAAAGTATTTCGAAACCTTGGGAGTGATATACTGAAACGACCGTCTCGATCCATGGATCGCGTTGACGCTGACGGCGCGTCAATCAGAGGTCTGTAGCCCATGATATGGGCAATTGAACCAACTCAGTCCGAAAAACAGGGGTTTCGGGCTCGGACCGACCCGGCCCGAGACCCCCCCGGTCGGCCCGAACTGGGTCGGCCCAGCCCAGCACGGTCCGGACCGGCTGGGCGCGGCGCGGCCCGACCTGGTAGATCGGCCAGGCACCGGTCCGGCTGGGCACAGCGCGCCCAACGCGCTGTCTGGCTCGGCCTTTGGCCGAGCCGTTTTGGGAAGGGGGGCGCCTGCCCCCCTGTGTAACCGCGACCCCCTCAATTAAGGGGGTCGTTTGAAGCTGGCCGGGGGAATTTATTTCCCTCGGCTCCTCCCTATCTGGCCTCCTGACCTGGCTGGCCTGTTCCTGCTCAACGGGACCGGCGGTGGTTGGTCCCCTTCCAGCTCTGACACCGGCGGCCCAGTCCGGCCGTCTGTCACCTTGCTCTGTCGCGGCCCGGAACCGGCCGCGGCCCTTGTCGTCCGACGAGGTGTGACGACACCGCTCCCCTCCGCCACGGCCCCGCTCCGGCCATGGCGTCTTCGGTTTTCTTCGACGCGGCGCGACGACGTCACGTTCTTAAACTTCTTTCCATGGCGCGGCGGGACGACGCCGCACATTTCCTTCTGCATGAATCCGTGTGGTACGACGACACCACGCTCTCCCGTACCAACCACAAAGGAACCAACACAAAAATTAAGGAGGAGGGTCATCCGAGCTTGTGCAGTCTAACACCCTTCGCGTTATTCGATAACAAATGGTTTAAATCCACGAAGATCGTCAAGTTGGTATACACGAACAAATAAATAAATAAAACCTTACCTCGGTTCAAGAACAGTGCACGTTAATCGAGCCGCGGAAGACAAGCGTCACGGAGGTCGGGCGTCGCGTAAAATGAACGTCGATTCCGTTGTCTTCGAGGTGCGTTCAAAGAAGAAACATTGTTGGAAGAAGACGTCACATTCTTCGGCGGAGATGTTCTTCGTTGAAGAACAGTGTTCTTCGCGTTCTTCGTCGAGGTTGAAGAAGAAGAAGAAAACTTCACGCTTCCCAATCCTCTCAAGGTGGAAAAAACTCTAACAATAATAAAATAAGACCAAGTCTTAATTTATTAACACAACCTAACCATTTGTATTTCATGAGTTTGAAATTACGTAACTCACTTTATTAATTATATCAAGTTGTAAAAAATTAATGAATGTGAGTTAATGGGGAGTTAGGAAAGTGAGGGGTTAAGAGGGGTTAGGGAGGTAAGGAATTTGAAAAGGTGGTGGGGTTCGTGTGGGCCCCACCCTTTCAATTATCCACACATGGGAAGTTGGGTGGATGTGGGACCCACCACCAACTTCCCATGGGATAAATTAACCACCTTGATAGGAAATAAAATTGATCCATCAATTTTATTTACTTTTTAATTAAACCCCACTAATTAACATCTTCTCCCGCACAAACGCAACTATGGTAAATGTTCTCTTAAGAAATTACCAGCATTGCGAGTTCATTGGTGCCATCAGATTTCAATTCCGAGCACTAGTTCAAAAGATAGGAATTCCCGCTCATTCTATTCACTAAACGTATCCGAGCCAAACTTTGGAAATTGATTCCGGGCACTCCGGGCCTCAGAATCAGGCGCCGTCAGAAACTGCGTTCTTGTAAAATTCCAAAGAAAATTAAGAAAAAATGTTCCTTGAAATTTCCGGGTCTTTATATTACTCCCACCTCAGGGCTTTATGTCCCCGTAAAGGTCCAACACAAACTAGGGTCACAAAAACGGTACAGAGCATGCATCTGAGCCTTCTATTCCCATGTGCTCACCTGGAGGTTCCCGTACTGTCAAAGAAAGTGCACCTGAGAAATCAATCGTCCTTGTAGGATCTACTCCTGTCGATTCTCGATCCCCACTGGAACCTCCGTTCACGTCGCCCTATCATCGACGTCCAACTCCCTGAGGTCGATGATGTGTGATGGATCAAGAACGTATCTCCTCAGTTGAGATACTTGGAAACGTCATGCACCTGGTGCAACTGAGGTGGAATGGTGAAGCGGTAAACCACCTCGCCTACCCTGCTGGGGACCTAGATTGGTCCGTTGAACCTCAGAGATATCTCACCGCCTCGGCTACATCTCCGTAAACCTCGTCGAGGTGAGACCCGTATAAGAACGTGATCATCATCCTCGAACTAAAAAGGTCTACAATTCCTGTTAGAACTGAAACTCAAAACCACTGCTGCCATGAGGGTAAGGTTGGCCGACTCAAGTGTGATTGGTCGCACCCTCTCGTGCATGAGTTTATCTTGTGCTGCCTAGGGTTTCCTTTTCGCCGACCAAGGAAAACCCATCCCGACTTTTTCCTAATACCGTCAATTTGAGTATGAATTGTTATTGCCAAATTCATACTCAAACTAACATCGTAAGGCCTCGACGCTACCACGAAGAGATCCCAACAGAGACTCTCTCCTCAAGGGTCAGATCACACCGTCGGCGTAAGTGTGACTATCGAGTCTCCTCCCAAAGGTATCTCCAGACGTGAGGGTCAATTAAACGGCTTAACCGGAAACTCTAGGTCTGGGACTAGATTCATGGAAGGAAGGGATGATTCGTTTCGATGTCTGTGGCTACGACAGCTAGTAGAAGATAAAGTCCGCACTTCGAATCATCCTTAGATCCCTTTTTGGTTGCACTTCTTGACCTCATGCAGCTAATCTCTTCCCCTACTCTCCAACTCCCTGAGTTTAGCGGGGACCACAAAGGAGGGTGATGGTAATATGTTGAAATGTACACCACCACAAGCTGCTCTCCTAGCTCTGCCTCCATGTCTGCTACTCTGCAGATTCATCTGTCCTTAACATTTCCTCTACTTGAAACATTTTACACGCCCAAGTCTCTGAGACTGGTGTCAGTTTCTTGCTTTCCAAACTTTTAACATTCTCTGGCTATATTCGATCAACAAAGAATTCTCAAACACAAAGGTTCCTTCTAGCACCCTAGCCTAAGTAGGAATGAATAGAGAAAAGGTGCTGGCTCGGAAGTCCTTAAACAAACCACGCTCAAAGGTCTGATATCTATTGCACTGATCGAAACACATTCATCGAGTACCCGGTATGTTCGGTATGCCTCAATGAATTCTCAGCTAAAAACACGTTGTCCTGCCGAAACTGTATAAGCTCTAGAAAACTATCGGACACCTCCTCAATCCAGTCCTCAGCCGTCTATGAGTCAGGTTCGCCCCGGAACATGAGGGTATCTGATGTTAGAACACATGTAAGGCAGTAAGCTTACACGTGTCACCTACCAGTACCACCGGTTGTAACTCCTGACCGACAGGTAGTTATGTATAGCTGACACACTACCCAAAGGCTCTATCTCCGGCATCGGTCCACGTACCGAAGCCTCATCACTATGCGTACCATGCTCATGGTCATTCACTGGAAAACACTAGTGTCCAAGTCCACCAACCACTCTACTGATGTCTCAGCTAGGCGGGAAACTCTAGAAATCACCTCCAGCCACTACTCTGCTGTTTGGGAATCTGTCTCGCCTCGTAACCTCAGAGGCCTCTACTGCTGGAACTTGTGCAACACGCTCTGCCAGCATGCAAAGTTTTCTAGTATAGCTGTTGGTATCTGCTGCCCAACAGGTGGTGGTGCTGCTGGTACACCACCCGATGGTGCCAACATAGTAAAAAGGGCCATGCACCAGAGCCTCGTCGCTCGGTGAGCCGTCATCGAGTAATCTCTCGGAACTCCAACTGACTATCTGCATGGAGACATCCTGAACAGATGCGACATGGTCAAAATATTATACCTAGTGAGCTGACACAAGTAATCACAAAGAAAACATGAAACACACATGCAATCAATGTTTTCGTGCATTTAAGTCAGAAATCAGAAGACAGGGTCCTGGTGTACGGATACGTCGGCCGCCACACCAACACTAGACTCCCTGAACTGATAACCACACTCAATACGCTTCACACTATTGTTTCACAAAGAAGAAAGATCAGAGTCTGCGGTTGAACCGAACTCCTCTGATACCAATTTGTCACGAACCGTCCTTGGGGCCCGTGCCGTGACTACCCCACGCCCGTCTTCCATAGGCCAGGGGCTGGTGACTAGCACCAAGGCGTAAATCCCGATAAAAAGGGAAGGCATTGCCTTTGTAAAGTAAACAAGCACCACAGAGTACAAGCGGAATAAGTAAACACTAAGTAAAAACTAAGTACAACAGTAAGTGTGGAAAAGTAAATGGGCCAGTATACAAACCCAAACTGAAAGTAAAGTACAACTCAAAAGGGAAAACATCAACTGAAAAGTAAAAGATTCTACGCCGAGCTGTCCACTGGAAATCCCACCTGAAGGGTGGGTACAGACAGCTCCACTGCTCCTCGGGTCCCGCTGTCCGCTCCGAGTACGTCTCGCCCAGTGGTCCACCTCCGGGTACCGTCCTGCTCGGCAAGCCTCAACCACGATCAATGCTGTCCGTCGTCTGCAACCAACACAACATAGTGCTGGCATAGCCCGTGGAGGGGTGAGTATAAACTACTCAGTAGGGGCCCCGAGACCCCCGAAGGTCTCCCAAAATCCACAAAGAATAAACCTCAAATGAATGATACAATCGCGAAGTAACATCTGACACTGCTTAGGTATATGCCCATACATATACATAAGTCATCAATTCCAGGACGCTCCAACCAAAAAGCCCAAGCACATCCCAGTCCACACAGGAAGGCAAATCGTATTCCACACAGGAAAGCAAAACGTAATCCACATAGGATAGCACAAATCAATCCACAAAGGAAGAAAAACAGGTTTCAGCTCACTCAGGTATACATCATCGAAAAGGTGAAAGAGATGATCAGACATAGATACTGAATCATCTAAGCTGGGACCCACATAGGATACAAGACCAGCTGTTTTCATTGTTTCATCTATGCTGGGACCCACATAGGATACAAGACCAGCACTGAATCATCAAATCTGGGACCCACATAGGATATAAGACCAGCACAGCTAGGACCCACATAGGATACAAGACCAGCTGTCTTCATTGATTCATCTATACTGGGACCCACGTAGGATACAAGACCAGCACTGAATCATCAAAGCTGGGACCCACATAGGATACAAGACCAGCACAGCTAGGACCCACATAGGATACAAGACCAACTGTCTTCATTGATTCATCTATACTGGGACCCACATAGGATACAAGACCAGCACTGAATCATCAATGCTGGGACCCAGATAAGATACAAGACCAGCACAGGTAGGACCCACATAGGATACAAGACCAGCTGTCTTCATTGATTCATCTATACTGGGACCCACGTAGGATACAAGACCAGCACTGAATCATCAAATCTGGGACCCACATAGGATACAGAACCAGCATAGAAAGGACCCACATAGAATACAAGACCAGCTGTCTTCATTGATTCATCTATACTGGGACACAGATAGGATAAAAGACCAGTACTGAATCATCTAAGCTGTCATATCCACAAAGGATCGATAGGTACTAACCCCCGCAAAGGCCCACACAGGATCAGACCCACACAGGATCTGTAGAAATGATCCCCGTAGGATTACTGAGAGCTGTAGTCGTCGCCGTCGAATCCACTGAGGATCTCTGCACAGTCGTCGTCGAAGTCGCAGTCGCAGCCAGCACTAGGGTTCCCGCACACAGCAAGCTCGTTCGGGAGGGTCCGCTCCATGAGCCGAGAGGCTGTTACATCAACTGATACATAGTCTGACGTTGATGTATCCAAAAGTTCCATATCGTCAACAGGAACTCAACGTCGCAGACGGCGCGTCAATCGGACGCCCGGTCTGAGAGTTATTGGTTTTTTCGTCCTAGGGGCCCGGTTGGTTTTTAAGTCAAACCTAACCCGACCGTACTCCACCTGTGTCCAAACCTCAGGCGGAGTATGCCAAAAGATCCGTCTCACTGAGAGGAACTCAACCAAGTTGATGGCACGTCAATCGGACGTCCGAAGCTCAAGATATGAGCGTTTCCGCTCCAAGGGCCCGGTTGGTTTCGTGTACGAACCAACCCGGCCGAACTCAAAGTATTTGGAAACCTTGAGTGCGATATACCGAAAGGACCGTCTCGATCCAAGGATCGTGTTTCCGCTGACTGCACGTCAATCGGAGGTCCGTAGCCCAAGATATGGGCGATTGAACCAACTCAGTACGAAAAACAGGGGTTTCGGCCCCGGACCGACCCGGTGTGTAACCGCGGCCCCCCCTCAATTAAGGGGGCCGTTTGAAGTTGACCGGGGGAATTTATTTCCACCGACTCCTCCCTGTCTGGCCGGCCTGACCTGTCCAGCCGGTTCCTGCTCAACAGGACCGACGGTGGTCGGTCCCCTTCCAGCTCCGACACCGGCGACCCGGTCCGGCAGCCGGTCACCTTGCTCCGCCGCGGCCCGGAACCGGCCACGACCCTTGTCATCCAGCGCGGTGAGACGACACCGCGCCCCTCTGCCGCGGCCCCTATCCAGCAGCGGCGTCTTTGGTTTTCTTCGACGTGGCGCGACGGCGTCGCGTTCTTAAACTTCTTTCCACGGCACGGCGCGACGGCGCCACACATTTCCTTCCACATGAATCCGCGTGGTGCGAGGGCACCACGCTCTCCCATACCAACCACAAAGGAAACAACACAAAAATTAAGGAGGAGGGTCGGCCGAGTTTGTGCGGTCCGACCCCCTTCGCGTTATTCGATAACAAATGTTTTAAATCCACGAAGATCATCAAGTTGGTATACACGAACAAATAAATAAATAAAACCCCTACCTCGGTTCAGGAACGGTGCACGTTAATCAAGCCGCAGAAGACGAGCGTCGCGGAGGTCGGGCGTCGCAGAAAACGAATGTCGATTTCGTTGTCTTCGAGGTGCGTTCGAAGAGGAAACGTCGTTGGAAGAAGACGTCACGTTCTTCGACGGAGATGTTCTTCGTTGAAGAATGGTGTTCTTCGCGTTCTTCGTCGAGGATGAAGAAGAAGAAGAAAACTTCATGCTTCCCAATCCTCTCAAGGTGGAAAAAACACTAACAATAATAAAATAAGACCAAGTCTTAATTTATTAACACAACCTAACCATTTGAATTTCAAGAGTTTGAAATTAATTAACTGACTTTATTAATTATATCAAGTTGTCAAAAATTAATGAAAGTGAGTTAATGGGGAGTTAGGAAAGTGAGGGGTTAAGAGGGGTTAGGGAGTTAAGGAATTTGAAAAGGTGGGGGGGGGGGTTCGTGTGGGCCCAACCCTTTCAATTATCCAAACATGGGAATTTGGGTGGATGTGGGCCCCACCACCAACTTCCCATGGGAGAAATTAACCACCTTGATATGAAATAAAATTGATCCAACAATTTTATTTACTTTTTAATTAAACCCCATTAATTAACTTCTTCTCCCGCACAAACGCAACTACGGTAAAGGTTCTCTTAAGAGATTACCGGCGTTGCGAGTTCATTGGTGCCATCAGATTTCAATTTCGAGCACTGGTTCAAAAGATATGAATTCCCGCTCGTTCGTTCACTGAACGTATCCGAGCCAAACTTCGGAAATTGATTCTGGGCACTCCGGGCCTTGGAATCAGGCACCGTCAGAAACTACGTTCTTGTAAAATTCTAAATAAAATAAAGAAAAAACTTTCCTTGAAATTTTTGGGTCTTTACATTGTTTATATAATAGTATTTACTAGGTATATATTTTTCATCCTTATCCATGTTTTCTAAAAATGTTTTCATAAAATGCTTACTATTATTTTATTCAAGTTTAGGGTCATTTTTACCCATTTTTTACTTTTAGTATCGGGTATTAAAGGAATCATTCTTATGTTTACCATACGAGGACCTTTTTGACATTTCTGAAAAAATTCGTTGGCGAATGGTTTTTAACTTATAAAGCATGAATGTATTTTTTTGATTTCATGAAGCCTTATTTTCAAGAATCTTCGTCTACAATATTTCATGTTTATTTTTAAATAAATTATTTTCTTTTAAAATTGAATGGAATTTTGAGTAAAGAAAACGTTTTTCTAAGTAGAAAGGATATTTTCCACAAGAACTAAGTTCATTTGTTTTATAAATATTATTTTCCATCTAAGATAACTCTATTAAATAGGGTTGTGTTTCTATCCCTATTATTACTATGATTTCATTACGTTAATGATGGAATGATCTTTTATATGGATTTTGTTATGATGGAATGATATTTAAGAAACCCATTTTACTTCTTGGGTTATTCTATGTTGAATGATTTATGTTTTTTGGGCACAAGTATGAATGATTTCATTGTGAGATCGGTGAGACCCATATCTCCCTCAAATGCATTGGGTAAAGATTTATATATGCTGAGATATATATGGATGTATTGGAAATAAAATCAGTTCAACAATACAAGGATGGAAGGACAAGTAAACTGGGTTCAGTAGTGGACTTTGTCTACAAAGATGGTAATGGAAACAATGCCTTGGATACTATGGAAATCATATCATGTGATCATTAGTTTGACACAATTACATGTTTTATTCCAATGCTATTCTATCATGTTTAGTGTTCCTTTATGATCCATGCCTTATGTACTGCCATGATTTATTTCACGACTCATGATTTTGATGTTTGAACATTATTTATATTTTTATGTTCAAATTTTTATGGATTGTTTTATGATTCCATGTTTACCCTTAATGAGAATTTGAGGTCACCATATTATATGCTTCTTTTCCCTATGATATTAAGAATGGTTTTAGGTAGGAAAATAAAAGGGGAAGATATTTATTGGTGATGTTCAAGATCTTTCACCATGATTAGAAGATTATATTCTAAGATTATAAAGAAACCAAATTAATACGGCCCTTGGGCATCTATTTGTTTCAAATATTTATTATTCTAAGATAGAAATGTAATTTCCTTGTATGTCAATCTTGTGTCTCTACAGTTGGTATCATAGCAATGTTTTATTTAACCTTTAGAAAATAAGATGTGAAAACTTTAGTGAGATCCCTAGAGATATTTCAATGGTATGTCTAGGGATGTCCATAAGGGAAAGTCTTACTATATATTATAGTCCTAGAATTATGGTAACAATCAGGAATAACCTTAGATTAAACCTAAAAGGTTAGAGATTGAATGTACTCCCCTGTGATTATGTGGTTTTCCTAGTATGATTTTTTCCTCTCACACTGTTTTTTTGGGTTTTAGATAATGGGTAGAACCCAAAGGAACAATTTTAATGATCAATGAAATGGGAAATGAAATTATTTTCCTCTTAAACAAAAAAATGTAATGGGATATAGAAGGAAAACTTTTATGGATATACTTACACAAGCTATGAATCATTTTATAATTACAAATTAGCAGAGAAGGGAACAAAATTATATTGATTCCTTCATGAGGCAACATCCACCTTCTTTCAGTGGGTCTACAGATCTACTTGTTGCTGAAAAATGGATTAGTACCATTGAAAATATATTTATCATCCTTCTCTATTCAGAACATGAAAATATTATTTTGGATATCTGTTATTTAGAAGGGAATACAGACTAGTGGTTGAATCTATTTAAGAATTCAAGGTAGAAAGATGAAATTGAATCCATGGAATGAGATGCGTTCAAGAACTTGTTTTTCAATAATTAATTCCCTCATTTTATTCTAAAAAAGATAGACAAGGAGTTCCTTGAGGTTAAGAAAAAGGATGATGAATATATTGGTACATACGAGAAGAATTTTACAATGCTTATAAGGTTTTCTTCTGGATTTATCACCCAACCTGAAAGTGAAATTGATCGATTCTTCAATGGAATAAATGAATTCTTTGAAGGGAATTAGCTATAAAAGACTTCAACAGCTATGAAGAGATTGTGTATTGTGCTATCTAGGAAGGAATGGACATTGGTGTTACATATCCATCCCATGGTTTTGACAATAAATGAAAGATGGTCTTTAATGGAAAATATCAAAACAATGGTAAAAATAATATGAATGTTTCCTTATTATCAAAGAGTGGAAAGAATCATGGTGGATATTATCTTAAAGGGAATAAAAAATGTTTCAAGTGTGTAAAATAAAATCATATCGCAGATGAGTGACAACGTAATGGGAAAAAGGTAAATAATGATGTGAATAGAGAAAGGACTACATATAATGCACCAGCAACACTTCAATTCTATTAGTGCAAGGAAATGAGGCATTATGAAATCCAATGCCCTAATCTAAGGGTTGATGATGATCGACATCAGCAACCTCTTAAAGAAAATGTCAATGGTAATTCACATGCGATCACTATTGGTGATATTGAGTATGACAACAAAGTGGTGTAATTATTAAGTTTTTATGTAATGGTATTCCATAATAGTGTTGTGGAATCTCATTTATAGTATTATGGAGTTTTGGAATATCTCTGTATTGTTTTATTGTGGTTTTCAATAATTATATAGTACTGGTAACCATGAAAAGTGAATGAAGTATTTTTAGAAAGCACATGATATTTTCATAATGAAGGGATAAGAATATAAGAAGATGTTTGATAGTAATAATGAGCTCATGGCTGATATAAGGACAGTGGGACATCCTTGTTTTAGTATATAGTTTGTTTGGTATTTTTAGTGTGGGGAAAGGATTAATTTTTACATATTGCATGTTTTCACTAAGGTTATATGCTAATTCATGTTATTATCATATTTGAAGAGAATACATTATTAATGTGTTTAGTTGTTTGGAAATTGACAACCAAGAACTGCAAATGAGATATGGGAGACAAATGATAATTCAATTTAGTAAACCTCCTTCTAAAGTTTTATATTTCCAGTTTTTGATTAGATTGTAATATTATCCATTGATGGATTATAAAAGTTATATTCTGATTAAAGTTTTTTATATTAATATATTATCTCACTATAGTTAGACTTATGAATATTTGATAACCTCTTCTAACATTTTGGTTGAGACCGATGGAATGACCTATCATTCTATCACACGATCTACTAACACTTCAAGAATGATAAATTCACCTTAATTTATTTAAATAAGTGATGAAGTGGAAATTGTTTAGGTAACATCCAATGGTGATATTGTACTGAAATCATGTATGTATTTCTCCTCATGTAAAAATTCATCAAATTTAGGAAAAAGATCTCTAAACTAAAAATGGTATCCTAGTACCTTATTATCCAATGAATCATATGACCCATTAAATCATTGTATATTTTTGGATTTTTGGTAGTCAACTTTCTCCAAAACTTATTCTCTATTTCTATCCATCAAAACTTTATGGTTTTATTTCTCTTCCATATCCATGTTTTCACTTATCACCTGTGTTCTACTATGTAGAAACCCAGTGATGAGTTAATTTTGGTAACAATTATGTTTCTAACTTTACATTTTTAAATGAATTTTTAGTATTACTTCTAACAATGTGGGTTTCCATGAATGAAATCTTAATTTAGTAATCCATTTATTACCCTGATGAATTTCGAGAGAGAAATTAATATAAAGGGGGGGGGGGGGGGTAGAATGTGACACCCTAAAATTTTATGTGATGAATTATTTTTAATTTCATTGATGTTATTTGTTGTAAACTACACTAATATTAGATTTCACTATATTAAACACCGTATTAGTTTGCAGTATACACAACAAATTTTTTGGCTTTTGTTACATGCAAGAGATACCTCCATCGATAGCTTGTGTTGTACTCAATACTAATTTTCACTAAACAACAATATATTATTAGAAAAATTATTATTTAATGGGATATAAACAAACCATTATGAATATTATTAACCAAATTTGGAAATTTAATTAACATTAGAATTAATATTACATATTTCATAGAACATGGTAAGAGAATCAAAACTTATTTTTTGGATAAAAGATGATTTTTTAATAAAATGAAGTTTTTCTGACTTTTGATGGTGCACCATTTTTTAATCTAGTTTTGACAATTTTATATATTAAATTTGACATGATAAGATTCTTCTGTGGAAGAAGGGCATAAAGATTTACTTTTATTTATTTTATGGGTTTTTTGATAAAATTCAAATTTTAATGATTAGTGAAAAATACTACATTTTAATTCAAACACGCATTTTCATCTAATTAGTTTATATAGATAGATTATATATTTAATTGGTTTTAAAGTGTATTTGTATTAAATTTTTAGCATTTAAGACAATCTTTTCATTAGAAGTAATTCCAGTTTTAAATTGGACATAAACACATGTCAATATTTTTATAGTTATTACTTCAAAAAAATACGCTTTTTGGTTTTGACTATGGTATTTATTTTAAATTAATTACTACAACCTCACTATTTTGAATACAAATAAATGGATTATATATTTGGAATTAGTAGCTTAAAATTTGGTAAATTGATTCCCATTATTTTTGGACATTATTAATAGTAACTTCAGAAATTATTTAATTTACCATGGTTAAAAAGTAAATCTGGTAAATAATGGTAAAAAATAATATTATAATAATATTAAGCTACCCTAACACATGTCCTAATGCTATTTTATGGGAAATTACTAAAAAAGGTCTTCCTTGGGTTAATTTTAGGACCCCATGGATTCACATGGATGTGAAAATCACATTTTATAATAATTAATTTAAAGTAAAGATAATTACAACCTAAACATATATCTTTTACTAAATCAATTTTAATACAGGGTTATATAATGGATCACTATTTATATATAATTAATTATAAATATAAAATAAATTCCAATATCATGGTATTTTATTTATAATTTTTATACACCTAATAAATTAATTTATTTATGACACAATGATGATGTAGTAATTACCTTTTTAATGACTGATTTAAAAAAATGAGATTATAAATATTAAAATGAATTTAATTTAACAATTTTATGACATAAGATAATTTTATGGATGATTATAACTTTTTATATTTTAATTAATGATGTTTTTTGGAACGAATAATGTTGTTATGGATTTTAAAAAGTCATGATATTAATATTTTTAAAATTGACATAAACGGGTTTTTAAAACAAATATTATTTTAGTAAATGATATTATAGTCATAAAAATATAATATTTGTAGAAATTACATATTTATTGTTGAATATTTCATTAATTAACCACTTGAGGTTCTATTGAAATTTTATAGTAACTATATTAACTGTATATTAGGAATATACGAGAAGACATGGTAAGTGTTAAATTAGTTAACTAAGGGATAAAGAGAAAATATAAGGTTATATTTGAGACATAAACTTTTATAAACACTATTGGTCGAGGTGATTTAGAAAAAAGCTCATCTTATATTCTAAATAAATGTGTTTTTGACCTTTTAAAACTGAAAATAATTTTTTAATAAATTAATATTTTGAGAGTTTCCTAAAGTGCTCTCTCCTCTCTTATAAAAGGGCACCTCCTCCCTCTCATCTTCACACCATTTTGAGCCTTAATGCTCTACCATAACCTTCCCATTTATATTATCAAAATCACTAGTTACATTCTAGAATTTATGGCCATCTCAAAAGACCAACTTTTGTGCCCTAAGTGGAAATTCAAAGGAGGAATGTTGAGGAAGAGGTAATCTCTTCTACTGATTCTTTCAAAACATATTCTGTTAATTTCTATTCTTTAGTTTCTTCATTATAAAGTAATAACACATTTATCACTCATATAGTTATATATTATTAAAAATCTTAAAAAACACTATTTCATCTTCTATCCATACTACGAAAAATGAAATTATTGTGCATGTGTATGTACGAGTTACCATATCCATGCCATGGTATAATCTATTTTTTTACCACCACCATACTTGGATGGGTATAATGGTGGAAACAACAACTATAAATGATTATTATATCATGATACTAATTATGTTATTTTATACACCATCCAATAAACTAACATTTGATAATTATGGGAATGATATCGTCCCTTCTGCGTACGTATGGCTTATCATCTCCACGACGGGATGAGATTCATTCTCCACGTTTACAATTTAAGAATGATTATAAATAATATATAATAAATAGTCATGAAATGTATGACATAATAATTCTACATTATATATATATATATGTGTGTGTGTGTGTGTGTGTGTGTCATTTACATACATCCATTCAATTCAATAAGGAAACAAAACCAACTTTCATGTGTACGTACGACCTACTGTCTCCATGAACGGTGTATTCCGATAATCTATATATTTTATATATAAATATAAACATATATATTTATGTACTGAATATATATGACATATAAATCATTTTTTAAATTATATAAGTAATTAAATCATGATATAAGTAATAATATCAAGAATAATGATTCAAAATATGTATGATAAATAAAATGATTATTACCCAAAACAGTGCTTTAACATGGAATTGACAAATGAATGGGTAATATAAAGTCATAAGTGAATATTATATGATATAATAAATATTATTATGGTTTTTTTACAAGTTAATAATATGTTTAAAGTAACTATATAAGAGTTTCAGACACATATGGATGAAATCAGACCTAAGGTAAGGGATAATTTAGCAATCTCATTTTCTATCTAAGATTATTTATACATAAGTATTTACTAGAAATACATTTATCGTCCATATCCATGTTTTCAAAAAATGTTTACATAAAATGTTTACTGTTATTCTATTTATGTGTAGGGTCATTTTACCCATTTTTTACTTTTACTACATTGTATGAATGGAATCTTTCTTTTTTATACCATATGAGGTCATTTTTGAATTTTCTAACAGAAGTACGAGGAGAATGTTTTTTTAACTTATACAACATGAATGTATTTTTACCGTTGCATGACCCCTTATTTTTTTGAAGCTTCTTCTAAAATATTTCATTTTTATTTTCAACTAAATTATTTTATTTAAGAATTTTATGGCATTTTGAAGAAAGAAAACGTTTTTGAAGAAGAAATGATATTTTCCTCAAGAACTATCTTCTAGTGTTCTATAAAATTATTTTCAATCTAAGATGATGCTATTAAATAGGGTTATGTTTATATTCATATTATTAATATGATTTTATTTCATTAATGATGGAATGATATTTTATATGGATTATGTTTTAATGGAATGATATTTAAGAAACCCATTTTATTTCATGGGTTATGATATGATGAATTCTTTATGTTCTATGGAACATCTATGAATGATTTCATTATGAGATGGATGGGACCTATATCTCCTTCCAATTCATTGGGTAAAGATTTATATTTCATAAAATAGACATGGATAGAAAAAAAAGTAAATCCAGTTCAGTAATACAAGGATGGAACAACAAGTAAACCTGGTTTAATAGTGTACTTTTTCCACTACGATGGTCTTAAAATCAATACCCTGGATACTATGGAAATAATATTATGTGATCATTAGTTTTGTAGAGTTACATGTTTTATTACAATGCTATTATATCATGGTTGATCATCCTTTATGATCCATGCCTTATATACTTCCAGGATTTATTTCATAACTCAATATTTTGATGTTCAATATTTATGTTCGTGTTTTTATGTTCCAATGTTTATGGATTGTTTTATGTTCCCCTTGATTACCCTTACTAAGAATCTGATCTCACCCTTTTATATGTTTCTTTTCCCTTGGATATAAGGAAAGGTTTTTGGTAGGAAAACTAAAGGGGAAGATCTTTATGGGATATGTTGAAGATATTTCCCCATGATTAGAAGATTATGTCCTGAGTTTCCAAAGACACTAAATGAATATGGTATTTGGGTGTCTATTGGTGTTATCTATTAAGTATTACAAAAAATAAATTTAATTTCTATGTATGTCATGATTGGGTCTCTATATTAAAAGTGATAAAAAATTAAAGAAACATGACTTGAATTGAAAGGATGATCATTGGATCAAATGAGAAATTTTCCCCTACAGTTTGGTCCTTTTTTAGTTAACCTTGAAATATTTCATGGTAAAATTTTAGAATGTAAAGGTATTTCCAAAAGTTCCAAAACATTCACTTATAAAAACATTCCACTTCCAACATTCAATGATACACTTAACCATTTTATTCCACTTTTAATAACTACCATATTAATCTCCCTAAAACCCTATACGATTCAAATAATCCCTTAGTCATTCATAGTTATCTAAATCCCATTAGTATATAGGGTAGTTATATGGATAGATAAAGCTCCAATTTGGTCAATTCTTGTTCAAAAAAATCAATGGTAAAGTGTTTTTGTTACTCAAAATTATTCAATAGAGTTGTCGATTTTATTCATGATTTTAATTCCAACATGTTCACTAAATATTCCGTTTTAAATAATGTTCAATATTTTTTTTTGGGAGAAAATTGTTTTCAAATTCAAATCCTATTTCATAAATTATTTTCTATTCACTTTTTTTAATAACAAAAATGATAATTTTGGAAATTTTCTTCAAAACAAAAAATTAGAAATTAATAATTTCAAAAATTATTTTAAGAAATATATTTTCTGGGTTTTTACTCTATATATTTAAAAATATCTACATCCAATGTGGTTATGTTTCAAATTTTCTCTATATTACTATATTAAGATGTGTTTATTTTTGGGTCATAATAGCTTCATTATCAGTCTATATAATTCATATTTTTATACTATTTATAAATTGTATGAAACAATTTTTTTTTATTTTTCATCCATTATTTTTGATTAGTTAATTATTCCATGTTTATTTTTTATGAAACCCATTTTATTTCCATAGGTTCTGTATGATAGGAGAATTATTTCCATGATGGATTTTTAAGAATACCATTCTTTTTCCAAAGGTTCATTATGATATGATGATTATTGATTTTAAGAAACACATAAATGTATGAATAATGACAGTTGGGGTAATTTATCACCTTAAAATTCATTGTTTTATGATTTGTCTTAATTACACAGTCAACTATAGAAATAATGAGTTTTCACACATAGGGGTTGACATGATGGGTTTGACTACATATTCGAGCGTGTACATATGATTTTGTTTATATATTCATGGGTAAAATGAGTTTTCTCACATTGGTTTTCTTAAACATATGGTTCTTCCAAAATTTCATGTTTTTATCAAGTTATTATAAATTTTCAATATGGATTTCATTTTTTTGGAATTACATTATTTTTAAATTATGCCTTATTTTTAATGGTTTTTATACTTTTATATTGTGATCATATGTTATATGGCCATTGAGAATTTTTTGATCCATATAATATAATTTATTCTTTTTTGAAAATATTTTTATGATATATGTTTCTATAAATGTTTTATAATTATATTAAAATTATTTTAATCTTTATTTTTAATTTATTTCATTCATTTTGTTTTTCACCATGTTATGATAATTTTTTCACTTTTTTATTGTTTTAGATCACCCTTAATAATGTTTGAAAGCCTTAGGTTATGAATATGATTATATCATGTGAGATATATAGAAAGGGTTTATAGTATAGTTATTATGGATAAATTTTCTCAAGTGTTTCAAAATAAGTTATTTATTGAAAGTATCCATGATACTAAACCTTAAGGTCCTTCAGTTGTATGGAAGATATTATGATTTATTGTTAAATTCAAGATATTAATACAATTTTTAATTCATTTTTATCTTTGTTCACTATAAAAACAAAGTTGTAAACATTAGGTTTTTGATAGAAACAATACAGTTAGGTAAACAATGAGTTTTAATTGTTTTTCTAAATATAACAATTTCAAATATCATGAATATAAAATGACTATTTTATAAGAAAAAGTTTGGTGTTATTGGTTATTTGATCATTAGTTTCCCAAATTGTATCCTTTCATTTAGAATTTTGTGGTAAATTATTCATAACTAATCATAATTTCATCCCATTTCAAAATAAGAATAGGAAGTCATATTAATTTATATATGGGTATTTTATGCTCTGCCTTTACCTAATTATAAGTTTGGAAGCATGAAACAATTCTCTAAATTAATTTCCTTATTCTAGAGAACCAAAACATGTGCTGCAATTCATGATACATTTTCTTGAACCCCGGGTGAAATTATCATCAAGATGAGTGTTACTCCTTCATATATTCATCCCTTATACTCGTAGGAACATTGCATCTTCCAAGAGCATATAGAAAAGGCTGAGTATTGAACGAGCCATCTAGAATTTCCTCACTATAATGTCTCTCTAAAATATAGACACAATTATGATTTTATATCATGGATTCATTGACTCATTCCATGATATATAATATAAGATATATATTTTTAATCATGAATCACTTTGTAATGGTGCATACCCATAAGATACATCAATCTATTTTCATATTTTATATCTACCACCTTTTGAGGGTGAATATTTTCACTAAGGACACCTATAATGAAATTTCCCTTAACAATATAATGTCCAATACCATAATTTAATAACTCTAATAAAACGATATAATGATTCTATCATAGTTTTATATCTATTTAAGAGAATATTTATTTATGTCTCTTGTGAATGGTGAGGACCATAACGCACTCACCAAATAATAATTACATCCAATAATTTAGTTAATTAAGAAAAAAACAATCTTAGATCATGTGAAGGGTAGTTATTTTCATTAAGGGAAAGGGAACTATAATAACTAAATACTACAAAATGATCCTGTATGAGAATGAAACTAAGACCCACCAAGGATGTCACACAATATACCTCAAACCATTCACCAATATGTGGTAGAATACGAATATGACATGTGGATAACCACAAATTTAGTTTCTAATGGTTTTATTCCTACAAATCTGCCTATATTAAAGTAGATCCATTCTTTTTAAAATTTATCATTGGATACACCACCCAAGAAATTTCTTCGATGATGCAATATTAGTAACCCCAAAGTTTGTTAAACTTTTAAATTTCAAACACATTCATTGGTACCTGCAATGAAATTAATTATTCCTCCTTATAATGGATTACCCAAATGATTTATTCGAATTTGAAATGTTTTAGTAACTTCATTTTTTAGATCTGGATGGAGGATTTTAATAGTTTTCCATACAACCAGTGCTCCCATAATTTCCCCAAAACAATGTGAAGATACTAGGAATGATTATCATGAGACTTAAAATTAACATGGATATCATCCAAAAAACTACCATAAATATGTCTATAAATTTAATTTTTTTATCATATATATAACAATAATATGATAATTAATTAGTGTAAAAGGAATAAATAATTCCCAAAATTTCTATATCTAACTTGTAAGGTAGTGTCAAGAATATCTTCTAATCTAACACGAAGTTAGTGATATATTGATGAAACATAATTTTTTTTTGAATTGTATTTCCCCTTGAACTAGTAAAAATGGTCATTAAATTTGGGTAAATTGTAGATCTTATTAATGGCGATCATATTTAGGATATGGTAGTCTACAGAGTGGAATATACTCCCATAATCCTTCTTGAAAAAATGGACTAGAGAACTCTTAAAGGACATGATCTGCCTAACGAATCACTTCCAATCATGTCCTAATATATATATCTTCATCGCTCATAATTTAGTACTATACATAGAATATAAAGAAAAATATAATGTTTTAGTTATATTTAAGATAAGAATAGTAAATTACACCACCCACTTGGGTATAAATATAGAGAAGTCTTCAGGGAATATGAATGGGTAGAGATCCACCACTGTAAGTAAACCATGATTTCAATTAGGATGCCTTTGATCAATAATGTGAATATCCATTTAAAGAGTAATAATCAAACATTTCACTGATTATAATTTTTTCAATTATTTATAAGTCCCCAATCAAAATGCAGGTTATATTTATTACTAGTTAGAGATAAAAAAAGATGACCTTGACACATATTAATCGATGAAACCTCAAATTTGAACACCCAAAAACATTATAAAAAACACATAAGTTACATTAAGATCATCAATAATTATTCCCCATTGACACGCAAAATTTTAGACTGTAATTATACATGACATACATTCCCTCCCTTGTTATATCCTTTTGTTTGGTATGTATGTTGGATTTTTGGAATAGATAACACCATTTTTATCGAGTTCAAGATAAGATATTATAACTAAATTATGAAATTAATGGAAATAAATATATATTAAGTGGTAAATGAGTAAAATAAAAAGATATTGTGATAATATATTGTGTTCTAGAGAATCCAATTTTAGTATTGATTTAGTACAACCCTATATATATTTTTTACCAACACCCTTAGGCTAGAACCCCTAAATGGGAAGGGTAGTCCAAAAAAACTTTAGGATATTCTCAAATAAACTCCATAGTTAAGAATGGTTTGAAAGATATAGGCAATGAGTATCTATACTCATAGGTAATCCAAACTAATCACATGATATAGTTAGCATCTTTTGGTGGTAAGGGATTAAAACTTCCTTGCCTAGATTTCCTTAAGGGATAAATTTTAGCTCCAATTCATTTTGACACTGATTAATACCCATATATGGTCCCTATTCTTCTAATACCAATTAATTTACTTTTTCTACCATGATATCCCACCTATGTTGAGTATCCATTTTGATCATTAATATGGATACTCTATTTCAGTGTATATTATATAGATCAACACGTTAATAGAGATACTAGATTCATTATGTCCACTCTTTGACCAGTTAATGGGAAATACCACCCAATAAATCTGTATGAACCTCAAAAAATCTAGTTTCTCATTTTATTATGACTTTCCCTCTAGTTTAAGTAATCTGAACATGATCTCAAAGTTCTTGAACGTTGACCATGGGTATCACATATTGATATTTCTCACATACTCTTTCCTTCGTAAAAAGAGTATGAAATCTAGAAGGAATTATTTATAAGGGCGTAGAGAAAAATATTAGAGCTATTTTTCTCAAAAATAGATAATCCCAAATTCCAAAACTATATTTAAAATATTATTTTTAAAACCATTTCATAATTTCTACCTTTCATTTTTCAATTTACCTTACAAAGTGTTATTTAAAATTTATTCTATATCATTTTTAAATAATTCCACATGATAAATGAATCATGTAAAAAAATATGTCTTGGATATAAAATAAGTTAATCTATATATTTTTAATCTTCTTCCAGAAGTTACCAATCAAAGGAATCAATTGGTAACCCATATTAAACTACTTATTAATAGAAATTTTACTTAAAAGATAAATTTATTTATTTTTAATATTGTAGATTTTATGAGTCATCAAGTGGTTCTAAAAATATAATAATTGATAGATATAGGGAAGAATAAAACCTTGTATAGATACCCAACCAGTTCATACCAACTAAAAAGTAGTACGATTTACATGAATTAAGGAATATTATTGACCAAATGAAAATGATAAAATCTCATACTACTCTTGGTAACTAAGGATTATTATAAAATACTATAAAAAAACATACGCTTGGTTACTTCTTAAGTCCCCATAAAGTTATCTCTCAGATACTCTTATAATAGATACCCTATATTACTTGATGTTGGAACCATGGATTTTCTTTGATAGAAAAGGAGTATGGCTTGGATTTTTTATCAATTCACTTTGGGTTGATCATGGTGTTTGAAATTCTAGAGACCTTACAGTACAAGTATAAGCATTTGTTTAAGGTGGCATAGTTTCTTAAGGTTTTCTAAATTTTTGATTCTCAAAATTGAGAGTTTGTTTTTGGAAAAAGATGATTTTCTGTAAAGGCAATATTCATAATGGTATATCTCGGAACAAATTGTGGAAAATTAAGTATGGTATGTGGAATAGAGAATTGAAAACCACAAAGCAAGAATTGTTTTTAGAATGGGAAATGGTATGTGAACTTCCTAGAAGTAATGGTTTGTATAGTGAAGGAAGTTCACAGTGAAGACATGCAGTTTGAGGGATGTTTTGAAATACACTGAAGGTGTGATGGTTTATGGGATGGAATTTTGTTCATTAAAACTAGGCGTAGTTTTAGAAGCTGTGGAGGGTGTTGTTTTTAGAAATGGGTAATTGATTTGGGATACTTCATATGGATAATGGAGGTACATGAAGAACATAGGGAATACAGTTCACAGGAGTTGCATGGTACACAGTAAAGGTGGTTCCGTATCAAGGATTTGGTAAATCTCGGATTAGTAGATTATATGGATTTATTTGACTATATAATGACAACTAATTAATTAATTAGAGGGATAGACTGAGATTAATAATCCAGGGTGGAATTTGGTGATTTCTAGAGTGGTTTTTAGGAATCCAACACTATAAACGAGACTTTGATTAGAAATTAGGAATAAATTTAGTAAAGTCCACAATGGTTCGTATTAGACGGGTCGCAGAGAAAAGTTCATGGTATATGATTTGTGTAATATTGTTTATAGAGGAGGATTTTTCCATATAGAATATGTGGTTCATAGAAGTATTACATAGAAGTGGTAGATGGAAGCGGTGTGCAGCAGCAGTACACAAACATAGTTTGGGATGGAAGTACACGGTCACGGTTTGTAGTGGCTTTACATGGAGCACGTGCAGTACGCGGTGTTATGTAGTATGTGGAGGAATATGGCTAGTTCGATGAGGAAGTACACAGAGCACTCATATTATGTAATGTAGTGCAATTGGAATTGAAATAAGGATAGTTCACATAGTACAAGTTCACAATCTAACAGTATGTCGAACAATAGATTACATCTTCAGGGGAAAACAAGACTCGAACTGAGAATTTATTTTCTGTTGAAGATTCATGATTTATTATCAATCCATTGAAGGAACCTTCAAATAAATAAACTGAGTTCAGATTATTTCTAGCACAGTTAGCAAGGGGAGTCAATGGATGTTAATAAAAAGATGCAATTTTCTATCCCAATATCCTTATAAAGGTAGTGCGCCTTTCACAAAGTGACTGTGATAAAATTATATACTCCAAAACTAGGAATGATTAATGGAATATGGTACTGCCAACAACCTGTCAGTGTATGCTCCTTGGAGGTATCCCTTAGTGGTGAACCAAGTAAATTGGTTTGTCTTTTCTTTTCATGTGATTGTTTGTTTTCTTATCTTTCTCATGAGACAAGTTAAACATGTTCCTACTGATGTGGGGATAAGATCCATCAGTTTAAAAGAAATATTTGACACCCTGATTCACCCATCCCCTCTTAGGGTGTTTTGAGGTCCTTCAAGTGTTATCTTAGGGTAAAGGTTGTTGGTGTTAAATCTTTCCTTGATTTCTATAATTGAGAATATAGTAAATGCCACGGGAGTACCCCTCATTAATAGAAGAAATATTCAGGTCTAGAAGAACAGGATGAGATCTCATCTAAGATATCATGGAATGGAAGTCATGTTTTCCACAGAATAAGGATTACATGTCACCAATTTAATTTGGATTTTTATGACTGATAAAAATTGGAAAATACTTTTTGAAGATGCCAAAGCATAGAATTTCCCGAAAAAATCTATTTTTGATCAAATATTTCTAAAGGCAATGAACTGTATGTCAGTAAGGTTTATGTGGAAAAACTGTAGAATATTTATAAAGGGGACTACAAATATAAGGAGTTGAAACTATGTTTTTTTCAAAATAGGTTTGGTGACAACGAAGATTCATCTTAATGAAAATGAAGATACCCTTTTCAATCAAATTATTGATGTTGTTGGAGAAATATGAGGACATTGTGAAGAAATCAAATACATTGATATTGTAAAGAAAATATTTAGAATATTTCACCCTCTTTAAAATGAATAGGTGTCATCCCTTGATGAAAGGTATATTTCCAAACTTTATTAGGATGATCTTCTAAGCAGCTTGGTGACATATTAGATGAGAGTCAAACCAGAAGCTATAACGGCTTGAGTAAGAAAAGAAATTCCATTCAAAGACAAGGAAAACATGAAATTTCAAGAGATAGTATTGATGAAGATAATGAGTAAAAATAAATTCTCTCTCTCATTAGAATAAATTTGAAGAAGGGAAAAGGGAAGTTTGAAGGAAAGTTACCTATGGCTTGTTTTCATTGTGGAAAAGTAGCGCACATTGCCTCTCAGTGCACAATAAAGTTCGATGACGAAGAAAGAAAATCTAGAAGCATATAGAATCCTTAGAAAATGTTTTTCAAAAAGGTAGACTTCAAGTCTAGTAAGAAAATATAGAAAAAGGTTTTTGTTTGTGAAGAATAATAATATTATAATGAATTATTGAAGGAGGAAGAAGTAGAATTTAAATCTATAACCCATACGTCAATGATGGATACCATTGAAAAATTAGAACCACTGAGAGATAAATCTAGAGATAATCAATTGTCCATTTATGTCGATGTCATGTTGTAGCTTAAAGATGATTTTGGTAATCTTTGGAATCAATTAAAGAGGTGGAAAAAGTGGAATGAAATTATGGGAGAGTCAATAGAATATATTAATATTCTAGAAACTGAAATTGATTGACTTGAGGATGTAGTACAAAAACATTCCAAAAAAATTAAAAGGATATAAGATATTTTTAACTAATTATTTGAATTGAATAATATACAATGGTCATTAATGACCTTACCTTAAGATTTGAGAAGAAGTCCAAAGCTGTTGAGGGACTTGAAGATAAATTCGTTACTCTTAGGATTAAATATGAAGGTGATTCAAGTCTAAAGGAAACAAAGAATTCAATTTAGATTCAAAAATTATATGATTATAAACTACTAGATAGAGCTAATAAAGGTTCTATTGGAGATGAAAATCCTTTTAATTATCAAATATCCTCATACATGGGATACATAAGAATTTATTGTTATGTTTAAACATTGAATGATGTAAGTAAATTAAGAAAAAATAAAGTTAAGACAAAAGTAGGAAATATCTTAAAAACTACTATAGTCCAAAAAAATAAAGTCTCAAATCAGACTGAAAAGAGGATTGAAAATCGTTCTCGAGTTTCCTAATATGAGAGACAATCCAAATATCCTCCTAAGGAAGTTGAGAAAAAGAGGGATATAAGTTAAAAGTTATTTCCACTTATGAAATGTCAAGTATGTGGTTATCAAGGCCATACCATTTAATACTATGAAGAGGATAAGATCTATTTTAATGGGGATGTTCTATGAAGTCAACAAAAAATATAGAATTCATATACTACTTCTTATAGAAGAAATAGTTTCTATGGAAGTTGTTTTCATCATTATAACATTGGAAATAAAAGATATTGATTGCAGACAAATGAATGGAAGTAAAATTTCGTACATAACTTCGTGAAAAGTCAATACTCACCAACCAAATGTTGTTTCTCTAAAATATAGGTTTTATCAAATATAAAAACAATATGAAATTTAATAACCTTCTCATATAGAAGATAGATTTGAAAAGACATACTTATCCTTCACATAATTTAATATTTCATAGAAGGAAAGGACGAAAATTTAATTATCCAACCCTGTAGAAGTAGCTCTCAATGCCACCATTAACATTAGAAATTGGATTCCTAATAGTGGATGCTCATCCCATATGTGTGGAAATGAAGACCAATTAATTAATATCATGAAAATGGTTGATAGAATAGAGAGATTTGGTAATGATGGTGCTTTGAAGTTCTAAGGCTGTAGAAGTACTTAACTAACCAATGGTGTGAAAAAGAAGACTATGGTTCTTTATATGTATGGGTTTCATCATAATCTCTTATATGTGAGCTAACTCTATGACTTAGGACATATGGAAACATTTAATAAAAATGGGTGCACTATAAAAGGAAAAACAATGAATTATCTCTAGAAGGGATACAGAACAAATGGAAACTTATATCTGATTGATAGTAAGGAGAACATTTATTACATGATAGTTGAAAAAGAGAACAACATGTGGAAATATAGGTTGGGTTACATCAATCAACAAGATATGGAAAATATATCTAAACTAAAGATTATCATGGATATCCCAAATCTGAAGTGTTAATGGGAGAATACTTGTGATGCTTTTTTGTGAGGAAAGTTAGTGTGTTGTTCATATAATCCAAAGAAGAAAAGAGAATCAAGTATTTTTTATCTCATTCCTATAGATGTATTTGGTTCAATAAATGTTTCTGTAACTTATGGAGAAATGTACTTTTACCTTTTCATTGATGATTATAGAAGAATGGATTTTTTGATGGTTATACATATGAAACAAAAAGTGATTGATTGCATGAAAAATTATCACTGAATAGATGAGAATCATTCTGGATGGACAATAATTGTTCTACAGTATGAAATGGAGGGTAATACTCATTCATTGAATTTTAAAATTACTGGGAGAAACATGGAATACAACATGTGGTGGTTGCTATGAGGACTCTGTAGAAAAAATAATTTTTTGAGCATTAGAATCGATAGGTGAATAGTATGGATAAAACAATGCGGATTGAGAGTCGTATCTCTTGACATTATTGGAAAAATTCTATTCAAGGTATAGTTTATATGTGAAAATTAATAGGTACTTATATGTTTGAAACCAAGACATCTTCTGAGTTATGGAATAGAAGGAATCCCTCTATGAAGTATTTTTATGTTTTCAGAAGTAAATGTTTTTTCTAAAACAATAAAGGAAAACAAGGAAAGTATAGTGATGCTGGAAATAAAGGCATATTCCTTAGATACTCAATGAATAGACCCAAATATAGAAGTAGAGGAAGGCATGAAAAATAACTAGGATTCAGATAATGATGATGACTTTGAAGAAGAATCAGAAGAAGAAACCATGGTATAAAAAATTTATTCTAAACCTCATAGGGGATATTGAAGATATGAATTTGATCGATCAAACATCATTGGGGATTGGGAACACCCACACAGAACAAGGAGAATGAGGAATAGTGAAAAATATGAAATCCATTCAATTGTGGAATCATTTTCATTTGATGAAGCTACAAAAGATGGATCATGGGTTAAGGCCATGAATAAAGAATAACCAAACATGGGATGTAGATAAGATACCCGTAACCTATAGTGTTAATGGTATGAAGTAGACTCTCAAAAATAAATATGACAAGCATGGAAACATGATTAGAAATTAGGAATAATTGGTGTGTAAATGGTATTCACAAATTGAAGGTGTTGATGTTGAAGAAACATTTTCTCCAATAGCTAGACTAGAGTAAATCAAACTATTTCATTCAATGTAAAATAAATTAAAATACAAATTGTTTCAAATCGATGTCAAGATAGATTTATTAAATGTTTTTCTTGAAGAAGAAGTTTATTTTGAACAACTAGTGGGATTTATCCATGGAAATGATGAATTGATGGTTTTTAGATTAAAATTTCTATATAAGTCCTATAATAAGAACCATAGGCGAGGTACTCTTATATTGATTGTTATCTACAGATGTTCAAATTTTAATGAGGAGGAGTGGATCAAGATGTATGTGTGATGAATTATCAAAAAGACCAGTTCATGGTTCTGGTGTACGTTGATACCATTATATTCAGTGGAAGTAGGAATGTATTAGTAGATAAATATTATAATCAAATGAAATAAAAATTTTAAATGTCTATGATTGGTGAAATCAAATACTTCTTGGGGTTGTAGGTGATTCATAAGAAAGTATACACTTTCATTTCTCAGGAAAAGTATGAATGAGAGTTGATAATGAAATTAAAAATGCATTATTATGAACAAATGAAGACTCTGGTTTTGGTAGGGAAAAAACTGGAAATAATGATGATTGGACATCTATAGATCCCACAATGTGTTGTAGAATAGTTGGAAGCCTGTTGTAGTTGACTATGACACAAAAATATATTGTATTTCCAATGTGATTAGTGGTCTTATTTCAACGTAATCTTAAGGAAGAACATATGGAAGCATCGAAAAAAATCTTGAGGTATATTCAAGGTACTCACAATTTAGTATAATACTTTTCTATAGGAAATGATAACGAAATTTTAGTATTTTCTGATGTTGAATGGGTTAGAAATGTGGTGGATAGAAGATCCAAAAGTGATGGTGATTTATTCATGGTAACAAATTGTTTGGGTAGGTTGAGTAAGAAAAAAAATCACTTCTCTCAGCACTACAAAATATGAATATATATTCACTATAAAGGGTTTCATTCAACGACTTTGGAAGAAAAAAAAAACTAACTGATATTGGTGATGAGGTGGAACATCCAATGGTAATTCACCTTGATAACAATATAACAATTGATCTTATGAGTAATCTTGTTCATCATTTCCAAACACATCAGATTGAAATTTCATATCACTTTATCAAGGAAAAAATAGAACTATGAATGAATAAAATGAATCATATTAGAACTGACAATCAAGTTACTAGCAGACTAACAAAGCCACTGTCAACACATGTGTTCGAGAACCATTGGTCAAACCTTGGTGATTAGCCACCTCCCCCTAAATGATGAGGTTATGAAGTCCCATCTCGTCAGTTGTTCAAACTATTTTAATCTCTTTTCTGAGGAGTTACATATTTATGTGTGAGATACAATCCAGGGGGAGTGTTATTTGTGCCATTCAAGTCAAAATTATATTCTTTGGGTTTATTACCAATGGAAATGAATAGATAAATTCAATGTTTTTTGGTTGAAACAAGGAGGATGAAACTTGAAATGATGATGAAGAATATAGGAATTAAAAAAATGATACAATTGGAGAGAATGATGAGTAAGAAAGGAGAAATATTTTGGAGATAATGTGATTGAAACATTCATAAATCGGTATCAATAAAACACAATTCATGATTCCCCTATTGTTTTTTACAATGTGATTTGATTATATTGACATAGAGTGTTAAATTATTTTTTTATCACATATAAGGTTTTGATTATATATGGTTCTTCATTGAATTTATTTGCATATTTCCAATAAACCCAAAGGAGGAGATTATTTGAACGAAGGCTGTAGTTTTCCAGAAATGGAGTATTGTTTGTATTTTTTTCAGTCCACTTTGGGTCGATGAAGGGGTTTGAATGTCCGGTTATCTTACATGACATGAAAAACAAAATTTTAAGGTGTCGTAGTTTCCTATAGTGTTCCAATTTTTTGGGTCTCAGAATCGAGATTTTGTTTTTGGTAAAGGAAGGTTTTCCGCAAAGGCAGTATACAAAAATGGACATCTAGGAACAATTCACGGATCATGAAATATGATACATGAAATGGATAATGACAAACAATATAATGGGAATGGTTTTCAGAATTGGAAATGGTATGCAGTCTATGTTAGAGGAAGAGTTTTCAGAGCGAAGGAGGTTCACAGTGAATAATTATGGTTTGTGGGAAGGCTTATAGTGCATAAAATGTGTGATGGTTCATGGTATGACATGGCATTCATGAAAACAAGGTGATGTTTTGAGAAACATCAACAGGTGTTTTAAAAAAAATGAGGTGGTGATTTGTGCCACTTCAACAGAAGAATGGAGGTTCCTAGACCACGTATGGAATATGGTTCACAAGAGTTTCACGGTATGTGGTAAAGGTGTTGTCATATCAAAGATTTTTAAATCTCAATTTAGCAGATTATGTAGATATATTTTCCTATATAAGGATCACTAATCATTTTATTAGAGTGAGATATTGTGTTTAAAAATCTGGGTAGGAATTTGGTGAATTCTAGAGTGTTTTATGGGAAGACAACCCCTCAAAAGAGACTTCGATTAAAAATTCAGAAGGATTTTGTTGATGTCTAGAATGGTTTTAAGAAGAAAGTTTGCAAAACATTGTTCACAAAATATGGTTCATGGAATATTGTTCATAGAGGAGGATTTGGTCTCCAGAGAAGAAGTAATACATGGAAGTAGTACACAGAAGTTGTACGTGGAAGAGGTGTGTATAAGTAGTACATGGATGCGGTTTGGGAAGGGAGTATGTGATCGCGGTTTGTGGTGGCAGTACGCAGAGAAGTCAGAGTATGCGGTGCAGTGTGGTACGTGGAGGAATAATGCTAGTTTGCAGAGGCAGTATGCAAAGCACTTAAAGTACGTGTTGTGGTGCATTATGCAGAGTAAGAAATCATGTTCATAGAGGAAAGGTTCACAAAAAAGTCGTACATTGAACATTAGATTACATCTAGAGGGGAAACGAGACTTGAATAGAGCATATATCTATAGTTTAAGATGTATGACTGAATTCTAATCCATTGAAGTGACTTTTAAGTTAATAAACTGAGGTCAGATTCTTCCAAATGCAGTGATCAAGGGATAGTCAACGAAAGTGATATGAGGGATGCAATGTGATATCCCAAAAACCTTGTAAAGGAAGTGCACCTAGTACATAGTGACTGTACTAAACATTTTTACTCCACAACTAGCGAAGATTAGTGGAATTTAGTAATACAAATAACCTATCGGTGTATGCTCCTTAAATGTATCCCTTAGTGGTGAACAATGTAAAATTGTGTTCTCTTCACATTGCCTGTGATTGCTTGTTTTATGCTCTTTATAATCCGACATGTTTAATAGGTTTGTACCGATGTGGGAACAAGATCCATAATTTGAAAAGAATATGTTGACACCCCAATTCACCCCTCCCCTCTCAGGGTGTTCCAGGGTTCTTCACTGGAATCATTCCATAAATTGTTTTTAATAACCATGTCCCCATGCCCCAAATAGTATTGTGTTAGGTTTCAAAACTGCATAAAATTCACCTTATGATCATTAGAGGTTTTCATAAACACTAGAGGCTAAGATATGAATCTATGGGATGAGGCCATCACATTATTTGTAAGGACATAATCTCAACAGTTCCATTCCAAAACTAGAGAAAAATAATGAGAAAAAATAAATCATTTTTATATTCGAATAACACTAAAGAGTGATAAAAGGTAAATAATAATAGTAAAACCATCATATAATATGTACATGCTATAACATACATTAAACCTCCCCCAAAAACATCCAAACAACCCTAAATGTCTTTAGTACAAAACAAAAATTATATTAAAAAAATAAGGTATTAAAGACATTTATTAAACTCACATAATGAAATGGTAAATAAGTGAGAATACATCAATAACCTGATATACTTTACATGACATGAGAAAAATGTCAAAGAAATCTATATATAAGGTCCAATATTTAAATATTTATGAATATATGTAGTGGGATACCCATATTACATCAATGAAATCACACTACAAGATCGCCAAAAGAGTTTATCTATATACCATGACCCACATAAAGGTATACGCTATAATTAGGTTCCTTTATTTTACTTGGTTCGTGTACAAACGGGTATATATAAATATATATCCAAATATGGGACTATGCTGGGGGTGAGTATGATATGCCTAATAGGTGATCACCACCCACCTTAACCACCTTTTTATACTTAAGTGTATTAAGCTATGGAATAAATCCTTATTTGTCTATCAAGAGATCAGTGGAAACCATACTTTACAAACATTAGAGTATAACATTCTAGTATGGTCCACACCTATCAAACAAACTTTATATTTAACTCAGGTATGAGAAAATTATAATTCATGTTATGGAGAAACATCCATCCCATTTAGGGTAGATGGAATCTTGAATAATAGATTTAGGTCATGTAATACAACCAACTCATTCGGGACAAGGAAAAATATTTAATATACTCAAGGCTCAACGAGCCCATCCCTTTCCATAGACCTATCCATTCATGATATGTGTACCAAGGAACTTCTTTTGTACAAGCATACCATACCCCTTTCAAGAATATTTTTCAAACTCTATATTAATGAATGAAAAGTTCTATTAAGTATAAATTCAAGCCATCATAAAATTTGTAAATAGTAAAACCATGAATCTGAATCCTGATGGTAGTAATCGATACATTATAAATGATTAATTTTTAAATATTTCACTCATGGAAACAAAAAAATGATTTTTATTTCACAAAACATGGTTTAATAAAAAATAACAATGTAATACATTCCAACACAAAAATATAACCAAGAAAACCAAGCCTGTATAGTTTTATCAATATATCTATTTTAAGGAAAACATTTCAGAAGAATTCATTGGGGTTTTAGATTAATTCACTTCACCAGTTACTATTGGAATCCCAAAAATTGATTAATATTATATAAGGAATGTGTTTCTGAATCAAATAATTCATAAATTATCTTCACAAGGTTGAGGGAAGGTGATTAAGACACCACATGAATTTTAGGACTATCCTATAAATTTAATAGTTATTGGTTTTTATTATATCTTCACATAAAATATAACCATTTAAAATAATGATAACTAAATACCTTATGATATCCTAATATAAACAATAATATCCTCCAAAAAAATAATATTAAAGATTTATATTATTCTAAGAAGCCTTAAATTTGAAAATTATATATTTAACATGATACTATAAAAATATAAGTTAGAAGGGAGTTGGAGTTAGAAAATAAACTTATTGTGATAAAATAAATCAACCATGACCACACTCATATTACTAGATCTTGGTTTATGGATAGAAATAATAATAGGTTATGAAAGGGAAGAAAAATATTAATATATAGTTAAACTAGAGTAAATGGTGTGAAATTATTTAAGGGTAGTGTTAAAGGGGTTTAATGAAGGATTAAAATAGAGTGTTTCATTATTAATAAGGTAATTTTCCAAGCATGCTATCAGTTACTTGGTATTAATATACTGGGTACTCAATGGATCAAATAAATCTTATTAAAAACTATAGAATCCAACCAAGTATATAGTATGGGTCCATTTGTTATCTGGTGTTTCATAGACCCAAGGGATCAACCCCCTATTGTTTACGCGTTCTCATAAAATTATATATTCCCATAATTACTCCTCTTATACCTTAAAAAAATGAAATTAAAGACTAAAATGAATTATAATTATCATGTATGACAGGACATTGGCTTTTCAAATAATATGATACATATTTTAAAATTATTTTTTGATCAGAATAATGGGTTGAAAAATTAGATAATGTATCTGAATAATGAATTTATGAATTATGAATCTAATTAAAATTTCATTATAAAAATTATATTATCTTGAATAAACAAGGATATGATTTTAATAACTCCCATGAGTTTCATTTTTAACCCACTACTGATGATAAGAAGGGAATAATATAATTAATGATTTTATAAGTCTGTAATAGCTTTCAATAAACGTATCTCGAATACAAGAAAAGTAGTAAATTCTTTTTTTGTGTGTTTATTTTTGAGCCTATAAGAAAAAAAAATAAATTTTTTTTCCTATAACTTCCCAATATAAAAAAATATTTCTAATAATTTTGTGGAATGATAATTTTAAGATTATGAATTTTTATATTTATTGGAAGCTAGAGTAATTGAGCATTACTGAGTAGTATTGGATTATTTACTGAAAAATGATATATCCTCAAGTTGGATGCGGTTATTGTAAAAGATAAATATCTTAATATTTGAAGTTGGAAGTAAGAAGAAAGTTATTGTTTTGGAAGATCTGATGTTCGAGAAGTTATGAGGGAATTGTTTTCTATAAGTTATAAAGAATCAATTTTTTAGAAGTTAATTTGATGATAAAAATTTTATATGAAATCAAAGTTGTTTTGGTTGTTATTTTGGAAGGAGTACTTATATTCTAAGAGTTATAGGATAATACATGATTGGATTATGATGGTCATTCTCTGATAGATGTTCATAAAATAATAAATAAGAATAAATTTATATATATACATAATATATTCAAGGATATACATAATATATTTAGATTATATCAAATATCCTCATGTATGGTGAAGTTAGAATAAGTCAAGACACACTATGGAAAATATATAAAAATAACCAATTAGATATGTAAAAGATAAATAGAAATATATTATGATATGTAATTATTTTATAGAGAAAATATTGGTAATGTATTGAACAATAATTAAATATGCAATAGTTAATCGAGTTATAGGAAGGGTGGAAAATACTAGAAGATAATACATATTTTTTTTATTTTTACAGATAAGTGATATAAACACATTATAATAAGTCACTCTATATAAATATTAGCCACATGAGGACGCGAAAACACAAGGGTTATCAGAGAGATAATATTTATGGGTTCTTGTGAGAGGATGCATAAGGAATTCCTTGAGTGAATCCTTGATAAATTATTGTATTTTCACTACCTCGGTTCCATACCATAATTGTCACTCCTTGGGAATGATGACTATACCTTGAAGAGGTTTAAGAGGATTTATGTGGTTTTCCCATGTAATGGTGTCCACAATATTAAATAGTTGATCATGTATAAAATATTTTTAGGGAAGAGATGAGATTGGATGATCATGAATTGTTTTTAAGAGGTATTAAATATAGGATATTGTGTGGATTTTATGGATCTATTTATCAACATTAATCACACCATAATGATGTTAGTCACATCATTTTGGTGCATATGGTGGCAAGATATTAGGATCCTGATTTTAGAATGAGTTTGGAGTCACAATATAATGATACTTCACATACCATGAATATTAAAGGTAAGAAGGTTTTGATATTACAAATATCCTATATTTTAGGAGGGATACTTGGTTAAAAAATTGATTGGTTTTACTGATATTTTAATTTTATTATTAGATTATTTTTCCCATCATACACTAGAATGCTCTATGATCTTTGTTAGCAGAAACATTGAGAATATATATTCAAATATGGATAAGGTATTTTTGGGTGTATGGAATTAAAAAGATATATAACTCAATGAATAATGTTTCTACTTTTTTCCAAACTATGGAAGTGGGGTCGAGAAAGACTTAAATAAATGATAAAAATATACACTACTAGAAATAAGAATTTTCCCAACACTTGCATACCAACGATTCAAAGAAACTGTTGGAATAGGTAGTCTTTCCCAACGGTTTGATGAAACTATTGGGAAAGATGTTTTAAAAGTCTCTTTTCCAAATGGTTTGATGAAACCGTTGGGAAAGAGATTCTTTTCCCAACGGTTTGATGAAACCGTTGGGAAAGATGGGTAAAACATCCCTTTTCCCAATATTTCCATTAAACCGTTGGGAAAGATTGACTTTCCCCAACAGTTTTTAAAAACCGTTGGGAAACAAATGCCCCAAATTAGGCAAAAACCTCCCCAAGATTCCAGAACCATTCCATTGATCTCAAGAAGCTCTCCAGAAGCGATTCCTTCACAGAAACTCTTGATAAGCCCCAACTTTTCCATCGGATCAGATACTGCCAGGTTACACTCCTTCCATCTTTTATTAAGGATATATTTCCTCCCCTTATCAATCATATCCTTCTATTCTCAAGGATTTGGTTATTCCAAATTTTTAGGGTTTTCGTAAAATTTTATGATTCACTAATCCACGAATTGTGTACTCAAATCACTACATCAGTGTATGTCCAATTAATGTTTTTATTACACATTTACATTTATAAGGGCATGGTGTCTATTGTGTTCTAATTTTAACGATTCATAGTTTTTTTAATCTCAATGCTTCAAATATTACATCTTCATATATATAAAATCATAAGAAATTGCTTGTAATATTTATTGATATTATTTCATGAAAATCACTCCTTTCATTAAGATCATGTCAAACATGAAGATCTTGTTCATCTAATTTTTTTACACTATGTGTATTACATGACAAGTATGTATCATGTTTCTATCAATATATATATATATATAAAATGACACATTGTTCACTTATCCTTTGCACAATAGAACATATGGAGTATCTTCTTGAACTTTTCAAAATAGTATGTGGTCCCTAATTAGTACTTCTTCCTTCTTTATAAAACTAATTCATAGAATGTCAAATTCTCAATATTAGTGAATATTAGTTTTTCTAATATAACCATTAATTATTCTTCCTTCAACATCATACATGTGTTATTCAATCACCTTTTTAAAACACAATGACAATTTTCACTGATTTGGGGTTCTTTAAAATGCTTGGGAAAATCAAAAAAATGCATGTATTGAATCGTGTTTCTCATATGGTTTCAGAGATACAAGTTCATCTCTAAAATCATGACTGTGTGGTTCAAATATTAGGAGGACCAGGAGATTATTATTTTTTACACAAATGAAGTTGTTTTCTGCAACTATGTGTTTTTGTTTTCACATTTGATTTGGCCGAAAGGGGATCTTTGTGGTCATTAATCATGGTTATGGGTGGTCATTTAGGATTTAAGATAGCGAGACATCATTTTACTTGATATATCCAATATTATTATTGATTTATGTTCAATTTGATTATCCTTAAAAAGTGATGTTGTTTAATAAGTAGTTATTAATGGATGTAATGATGACAATATGGCCCCCCGGACACCCCCCGGACAGCCCCTTGGAAAGCCCCCCAGACAGCCCCCCACCCTCCTCTCTGGACCCCAGACAGCCCCCCGGACACCCCCAGACACCCCCCAGACAGCCCCTCAGACAGCCCCCTAGACAGCCCACCCCCCCACCCTCTTCTCAGGACCCCAGACAACCCCCCTGACACCCCCCGAACGGCCCTCGGACAGCCCCTAGACGGCCCCCGGATAGTCCCATAAACAGTCCCCCCACCCTCCTCCCTGGACCCCAGAGATCCCCCTAGACACCCCTAGACATCCCCCACCCTCCTCCCCCGACCCCAGACAGCCCCCCGGACAGCCCCCGAACAGCCCCCGGACAGCGCCCCAGACACCCCCCGGACACCCCCCACCCTCCTCCCTGGACCACAGACAGGCCCATGGACACCCCCCAGACAGCCCCCAGACACCCCCTAGAAATCCCCCCAACCTCCTCCTTATTACCTGGACAACCCCACAGACATGCCCCCAGACAGCCCCGACCAGCCCCCCGGACACCCCTCGGGACCACTAAAACTGTCTCTCTTTTGTTCAAAATGGACTAAATTTTAAGTGAAATCAACAACTGACATAAGGGGAACTGACCAAACGCCTTCGAATTCTGTTGATACTTTATGAAAATGCTCCATGGGTCATATGGGACGGGTAGGAGTCAACCTCACCTCAATAAGAGGCGCTGTGTGGCCGACACCACCTAAACTGTCTCTCTTTTGTTTAAACTGGACAATATTTTACGTACACACGCCAAACCAACCAAGAGCCTACAAATTCTATTTAAACATTAGGAAAATGATCCATGGGTCATATGTGACGTGTAAGAGTCAACCCTTCCACAAACCGAGCCGTGGTATGGACGGGACCACTGAAATTGTCTCTCTTTTGTTCAAAATGGACTAAATTGTAAGTGAAATCAAAAACTGACATACGGGAAACTGACCAAACACCTTTGGATTCTATTTCAACTTTAGGAAAATGGTCCATGGGTCATATGTGAGGTGTACGAGTCAACCCCGCCTCTATCTGAGGCACCGTGGGGCTAGGACCACCCAAACTACCACTCTTTTGATCCTAATGGACAATATTTTATGTACATATGCCAAACCGATCAAACAGATTCTGATTGTGTTGATATATTTGGAAAATGATCCATGGAACATATATGATGTGTAAGAGTAAACCCCGCCTCAATCCGAGGCCCGGTGTGGCCGACACCACTCAAAGTGCCTCTTTTTTTAAATTTACTTAATTTTATGTGAAAACAACGGCTGTCATACAGAAAACTAACCAAACCCCTGCGGATTCTGTTGAAACTTTAGGACAGCGATACATGGGTCATATGTGATGTTTAAGAGTCAACCCTGCCTCAATCCGAGCCGCGGTGTGGCTGGAACCACTAAAACTATCTCTCTTTTGTTGAAAATGGACTAAATTGTAAGTGAAATCAACAACTGTCATACAGGAAACTGACAAAATGCCTTCTGATTCTATTGACACTTTAGGAAAACGATCCATGGGTCATATGTGATGTGTACGAGTCAATCCCACTTCAATCCAAGGTGCGGTGTGGCCGAAACCCCCCAAACTGTCTCTCTTATGTTAAAAATGGACAATATTTTATGTACATACGCCAAACCGACCAATGGATTCTGATTGTGTTGAAACATTAGAACAACGATCCATGGATCATATTTGAGGTTTATGAGTAAACCCTGCCTCAATCCAAGCCGCGGTGTGACCGAGACCACTCAAACTGTCTCTCTTTTGTTTCAAATGGACTAAATTTTTAGTGAAATTGACAACTGACATACAGGAAACTGACCAAACGCCTTCGGATTCTATTGAAACATTAGGAAAATGCTCCATGGGTCATATGAGACGTTTACGATTCAACCCCGCCTCAATACGAGGCACCGTGGGGCCGGGACCACCCCAACTTCCTCTATTTTGTTCCTAATGGACAATATTTTATGTGCATACGCCAAACCAATCAAACGGATTCTAATTGTGTTGAAACATTAGGAAAATGATCCATGGATCATATGTTACGTTTATGAGCCAACCCCGCCTCAATCCGAGGCTCGGTGTGGCCGACACCACTCAATGTGACTCTTTTTTTTAAAATGTACTTAATTTTAAGTGAAAACAACAAATGTCATACGGAAAACTAACCAAACCCCTACAGATTCTATTTAATCTTTAGGAAAATGATCCATGAGTCATATGTGACGTTTGAGAGTAAACCCCGCCTCAATCCGATCCACAGTGTGGCTGGAACCACTAAAACTTTCTCTCTTTTGTTGAAAATGGACTAAATTGTAAGTGAAATCAAAAAACTGTCATACGGGAAACTGACCAAAAGCCTTCCAATTCTATTGACACTTTAGGAAGATGATCCATGGGTCATATCTGATGTGTATGAGTCAATCCCACCTCAATCCGAGGTGCGGTGTGGCCGACACCACCCAAACTATCTCTCTTATGTTAAAAAAGGACAATATTTTATGTACATACGCCAAACCGACCAACGGATTCTGATTGTGTTGAAACATTAGGACAATGATCCATGGCTCATATGTGACGTGTATGAGTCAACCCTGCCTCAATCCAGGGACCGGTATGGCCGACACCACTCAAAGTGCCTCTTTTTTTTAAATGTACTTAATTTTAAGTGAAGACAACAACTGTCTTATGGAAAACGGAAAAACACCTATGAATTCTGTTGAAACATTAGGAAAACTATCCATGGGTCATATGTGACATGTATGAGTCATCCCCACCTCAATCCAAGGCACCGTGGGGCAGGTACCAGCCAAACTGCCTCTCTTTTGTTCCAAATGGACTAAATTTTAAGTGAAATCAACAACTGTCATACGGAAAACCGACCAAACGCCTTTCGATTAAATTGAAACGTTATGAAAATGATCCATGGGTCATATGTGATGTGTAAGAGTCAATACCGCCCCAATCCGAGGCGCGGTGTGGTCGACACCACCCAAACTTTCTCTCTTATGTTAAAAATGGACAATATTTTATGTACATACGCCAAACCGATCAAATGGATTCTGATTGTTTTGAAACAATAGGACAATGATCCATGGATTTTATGTGACATGTACGAGTCATTCCATCCTCAATCCGAGGTCCGGTGTGGCCGACACCACTAAAAGTGTCTCTCTTTTGTTTATAATGGACTTAATTTTAAGTGAAAACAACAACTGACAAATGCCAAACCATCCAAATGCCTAGAAATTCTATTGAAACGTTATGACAATGATCCATGGGTCATATGTGACATGTACGAGTCAACCCTACCTCAATCCAAGCCGCGGTGTGGCTCTGCCCACTCAAACTGTGTCTCTTTTATTCAAAATGGACTAAATTGTAAGTGAAATCAACAACTGACATAAGAGAAACCTACCAAACGCCTTCAGATTCTATTGACACTTTAATAAAATGATTCATTGGTCATATATGATTTGTAAGAGTCAACCCCACCTCAATCTGATGCGCCTTGTGGATGGGACCACCCAAAATGCCTCACTTTTGTTCAAAATGGACAATATTTTACGTACATATGCCAAAATGATCAAACGGATTTTGATTGTGTTGAAACTTTAGTAAAATGATCCATTTCTCATATGTGACGTGTACGAGTCAGCCCCGCCTCAATCAAAGGCTCGGTGTGGCCGAAACCACTCAAAGTGGCTCTCTTTTGTTTAAAATGGACTTAATTTTAAGTGAAAACAACAACTGACATACGTAAAACCAACGAAACGCCTTCGGATTCTGTTGAAACTTTAGGAAAACGATCCATGGGTCAGATGTGATGTGTATGAGTCATCCTCACCTCAATCCGAGATGCGGTGTGTCCAGGACCACTGAAACTGTCTCTCTTTTGTTTAAAATGGACATAATTTTATGTGAAAACAACAACTAACATATTCCAAACCAACCAAACGACTTCTGATTCTATTTAAACTTTAGGAAGACGATCCATGGGTCATATGTGACGTTTACAAGTCAACCCCGCCTCAATTCGAGTTGCGGTGTGACCGGGACCACTCAAACTGCCTCTCTTTTGTTCAAAATGGACTAAATTGTAAGTCAAATCAACAACTGACATACGGGAAACCGACCAAACGGCTTCTTATTCTGTTGAAACATTAGGAAAACAATCCATGGGTCATATGTGACGTGTAAAAGTCAATTTCGCCTCAATCTGAGGCACCGTGGGTTCGGGACAACCCAAACTGCCTCTCTTTTGTTCCAAATGGAAAATATTTTACGTACATAGTCCAAACTGATCAAACGGATTCTGATTGTGTTGAAACATTAGGAAAATGATCCATGGCTTATATGTGATCTGTAAGAGTAAACCCCACCTCAATATGAGGCCTGGTATGGCCAACACCACTCAAAGTGCCTCTTTTTTTTTTAAAAAAAATGTACTTAATTTTAAGTGAAAACAACAACTGACATACGGAAAACTGACCAAACACCTACTGATTCTATTTAAACATTAGGAAAACGATCCATGGGTCATATGTGACGTGTAAAAGTCTACCCCAACTCAATCGGAGGCCTGGTGTGGCCGACACCACTCAATGTGCCTCTGTTTTGTTTAAAATGGACTTAATTTTAAATGAAAACAACAAATGACATACGCCAAACCAACCAAACGCCTTAGGATTCTATATAAACATTAGTAAAACGATCCATCGGTCATATTTGATGTGTACGAGTCAACCCCACCTCAATCTGAGCCGCGGTGTGGTCGGGACCACTCAAACTGTCTCTCTTTTGTTCAAAATGGACTAAATTGTAAGTGATATCAACAAATGACATACGAGAAACCTACCAAACACCGTTGGATTCTATTGAAACTTTAGGAAAACAATACATGGGTCATATGTGATGTGTAAGAGTCAACCCCACCTCAATCCAAAGTGCCATGTGGCCGGGACCACCCAAACTGCCTCTCTTTTGTTCAAAATGGACAATATTTTACGTACATACGCCAAACCGATCAAACGGATTCTATTTATGTTGAAACTTTAGTAATATTATCCATGGCTTATATGTGACGTGTACGAGTCAACCCCACCTCAATCTGAGGCCTAGTGTGGCTGACACCACTCAAAGTGCCTCTCTTTGGTTTAAAATGAACTTAATTTTTAGTGAAAACCACAACTGACATAATCCAAACTCACCAAACACCTACGGATTCTATTGAAACATTAGGAAAACTTTCTATGGGTCATATCTGACATGTACGAGTCAACCCTGCCTAAATCCGAGCCACGGTGTGGCTAGGACCACTCAAACTGTCTCTATTCTGTTGAAAATGGACTAAATTGTAAGTGAAATCAACAACTGTCTTATGGGAAACCAACCAAACGCCTTCAGATTCTATTGAAAATTTAGGAAAACGATCGTTGGGTCCTATGCGATGTGTATGAGTCAATACCGCCTCAATCCGAGGCGAGGTGTGGCTGACACCACCCAAACTGTCTCTATTATGTTAAAAATGGACAATATTTTATGTACATATGCTAAACCGATCAAATGAATTATGATTGTATTGAAACATTAGGAAAATGATCCATGGATCATATGTGACATGTACGAGTAAACCCCTCCTTAATCCTAGGCCCGGTTTGGCCGACACCACTGAAAGTGCCTCTCTTTTGTTTTAAAGGGACTTAATTTTAAGTGAAAAGAACAACTGAGATAAGAGAAACTGACCAAACACCTTCGGATTATGTTGAAACTTTAGGAAAACAATTCACGGGACATATGTGACATGTACGAGTCAACCCTTCCTGAATTTGAGCCATGGTGTGGCTGGGACCACTCAAACTTATCTCTTTTGTTGAAAATGGACATAATTTTAAGTGAAAACAACAACTGACATACTCCAAACCAACCAAAAAACTTTTGATTCTGTTGAAAATTTAGGAAAGCGATCCATGAATTATATGTGACGTGTATGAGTCAACCCCACCTCAATCCGATCCGCGGTGTGACCGGGACCACTCAAACTGTCTCTCTTTTGTTCAAAATGGATTAAATTGTAAGTGAAATCAACAGCTAACATACGGAAAACTGAAAAAAAGCCTTCAGATTCTATTGACACTTTAGGACAATAATACGTGGGTCATATGTGATGTGTACGATTCAACACCACCTCAATCTGAGATGCCGTGTGGCCGGGACCACCCAAAATGCCTCTCTATTGTACAAAATGGACAATATTTTACGTACATACGCCAAACCGATCAAACACATTATGATTGTGTTGAAACTTTATGAAAATGATCCATGGATCATATGTGACATGTACGAGTCAACCCCACCTCAATCCGAGGCGCGTTGTGGCCGACACCACTCAAAGTGCCTCTGTTTTGTTTAAAATGGACTTAATTTTAATTGAAAACAACAACTGACATACGCCAAACCAACCAAACGCCTACAGATTCTATTGAAACTTTAGAACAACAATCCATGGGTCATATGAGACGTGTGAGATTCAACCCCACCTCAATGCGAGGCACCATGGGGCTGGGACTCCACAAACTTCCTCTCTTTTGTTCCAAATGGACAATATTTTATGTACATACGCCAAACCAATCAAACGGATTCTAATTGTGTTGAAAAATTAGAAAAATAATCCATGGATCATATGTGACGTTTACAAGTCAACCCCGCTTTAATTTGAGGCCTGGTGTGGCCGACACCACTCAAAGTGCCTCTTTTTTTAAATGTACTTAATTTTAAGTGAAAACAACAACTATCATACGGAAAACTAACCATACCCCTATGGATTCTGTTGAAACTTTAGTAATACGATCCATGGGTCATATGTGATGTTTAAGAGTCAACCCCTCCTCAATCCGAGCCACGGAGTGGCTGGAACCACTAAAACTGTCTCTCTTTTGTTGAAAATGGACTAAATTTTAAGTGAAATCAACAACTGTCATACGGGAAACTGACCAAACACCTTAGGATTCTATTGACACTTTAGGAAAACGATCCATGGGTCATATTTGATGTGTACGAGTCAATCACGCCTCAATCAGAGGCACGGTGTGGCCAACACCACCCAAACTGTCTCTCTTATGTTAAAAATGGACAATATTTTATGTACATACGCCAAACTGACCAACGGATTCTGATTGTGTTGAAACATTAGGACAAATGATCCATGGATCATATGTGACGTGTACGGGTCAACCCTACCTCAATCCGAGGCCCGGTGTGGCCAACACCACTAAAAGTGTCTCTCTTTTGTTTAAAATGGACTTAATTTTAAGTGAAAACAATAACTGACATACGCCAAACCAACCAAACGCCTTCAGATTCTATCGAAACATTAGGAAAACGATCCATGTGTCATATTCGACATGTACGAGTCAACGCTGCCTCAATTCGATCCACAGTGTGGCCGGGACCACTCAAACTGTCTCTCTTTTGATCAAAATGGACTAAATTGTAAGTGATATCAACAACCGACATACAGGAAACGGACCAAACGCCTTCAGATTCTATTGAAACTTTAGGAAAATGATCCATGGGTCATATGTGACATGTAAAGTAATCCCCACCTCAATTAGAGATATCGTGGGGCTGGGACCACCCAAACTGCCTCTCTTTTCTTCAAAATGGACAATATTTTACGTACATACACCAAACCGATCAAACAGATTCTAATTGTGTTGAAGCTTTAGGAAAATGATTCATGGATCATATGTGATGTGTACCAGTCAACCCCGCCTCAATCCGAGGCCCAGTGTGGCACTTGTGGAGTTACAAGTGATGAGACTCCTAAGAAAATACATTTTCACCATATATTAGAAAAGTGGTTGTCATATGATGATTGAAATGGGTGTAAATAATATTTGAGTTATTGAAACTCTTATTCAATTATACTGGATGATTGTTGTCATATGAAGATTCAAATGGGAATTATTCACCATGTATCTAATCAAATAGGTGGTGGTCGTTTTTGTTGTTTTAAGTTTGTGACTATTTTAAGTGATGTTTTTTATGCAGGTGTATGCACTAGAGGGGCTACTGGAGGGGCTTCTATGCAACAATTCTGGAAATACACAATACCAACGTTTTACAACAATTGGTATACTTTGAGATGTAATTATACAAATGGTTCAATAAACCATTGGTAAAAAAACTATCCCAACGGTTACAAACAGTTGGCATAGTATTTGTTATTTAACATATGCCAACGGTTTCATTGAAACCGTTGAAAAAAAAACTATACCAACGGTTGTAAACTGTTGGTATAATATCAAAATCATAGAGTTCCCAACGGTTCTAAACTGTTGGGTAAACCAATACCAACGGTTCAATAGGAACTGTAGGCAAATCAATACATAGAGTGGGCTATTCCAACAATTTAGTTCAAACCGTTGGTATAGATCTTTCCCCACGCCTTACTTCCCTACGGTTTGGACAACCATTAGTATAGAATATAGCAACGGTTTTCCAGCCTATACCAACGGTTTAGAACTGTTGGTATATCTTCCATTTCTAGTAGTGATAGAAAAAAGAGATACAATCCTAAATGAAGCATTTTCATTTTTTAAAATATTTCCAAAGAAAGAAGGTATAGGTTCCTTAATAACTCATGGAAGGTGATACTATTATTATTATGATGTTTATAAAAGGTATATAATGGTTTACTATGTGGAAATAATAGAGTACCTATTTACTCTTTGTATATAAAAAACATTGGGGATATTATTTTGTGTTGGATGGCTTGTGATGCTAATTTTCTTTCAAGATGAGTGATAAAATAAGTGGAGATAAAGAGTGTACCTTGGGTGGTAGTGAACAATCCCTAATCCTTGTAAGGAGAGTTACTCCAAGGATGGATTTCACTAGCCTAAAACCACCACCAAACAAATATTTTATTTTACTCTAGTACATCATCACATTTTGGTTTTATGCTCCTTAGTTTAGCCTAGTTTTGGGGAACTAATTACTTTATTATTTCATGTGTGCAATATCAATTTCAATTTTTTTAGAAATAATTTTTACAGTTTGAGTTAAGTGTCTGTTGATAAAATTTTCTTACATTAAATATAAGTGAAATCACCATTTGATCTTCATTGAATAAAAAAATCATGTGTCCCCTCTTAACTATGATTTTTAGGTTTACTTATTATGGTGAGAGGTTTAGGTTTTAGTTGTTTTTATTAAAATGAGTCCCATACTATGATTCATACCACCTATAATGATATCCCTAACTAAATACCCTTGTGGGCCTAACATGTGGCATCAGAGCATTCATTTTTTTGTTTCATTTACTTTGTGATGAATTTATCTGATTAGTTGTTGAAGTTAATTTTTTATTTATCATTAGATTCCCTTAGTCATGAGGAAAAGGTAAAACAATTGAAAAAAACATACCGCCAATGGAAATCTATATAAATTAATAGTTTTTAGAAAATGTGAGTACCGAATAAAGTATTCTAGTATATTTCAATGCTATGGATAATTAATTAAAATTTTGATTATATTAATTCTTTAACCAATATTATAGGATTACATAAGGAGGTTTATAGCCCATTTTATATTGGATCTATTGATAATTATAAGATGTTAAAAAACACAAAGGTAGAAGCTACCCACTTATCATAGAAGCCAGATCAGGGGATTCAAGAGGGGAAAATGTTGAGAGTGAATAATATGTCACAATATATTCATGTTGGAGTTTTAGAAATTTATTTTGAAAAGTGGAAAATACAGAATATAAATTTGGTTGATTTTTTTTATTGTTATAAGGGAATTGAATGACTCGCAGACCAAAGAAATGGGGTAAATCTCAAAAAAACGTTTTTGAGAATAAACAATTGATCCAAATAGAAGATTCTTAATTCCAAATAAGTTTAAAAAATATAGGCCAATAAGTATGTGCTTCCTATACACATGGAGTAATGTTTCAAGGATGTTGAAAGGATTATGAAATGGAAATTAATACTTATGTATTCCACTAACCGTATGAATAACATAATGGAAGAATAATATGAAACATTTAATGAGAATTTCTGTGTATTTTATGGTGAAATATACAGTGGGAATGAACAAAAAGAATATATGAATTCTTAACATGAGGAAAGAAGTATTATGGTCAATCAACTTGATGTTTAAGTTATATTTATCTAAAATCAAGTAAAAAATTCAAATAACAAGGGTAATAATATTTTAAATGATGCGTTTTATTTTTAATTTGACTATACATTGGGAGGTGAAAATAAGACGATAAAAAACTATTCTATATTTGAGTAGAATCAGGAAATAATCATAATTTCATAAAGTCCATGTTCTATGGTAATATCCATCATTAGCTATGATGGAACCCTTACAAAGAACAAGATAACGATAATTATTGGAGTTACCATGAAAAGAGAAATAATTGTGGAAATTTTGACACACTTTATATGATCATTATAAGATGTAAGGGTAATTGGATGAGTTTTAGATGAATAATTGTAGACATGTTACTTTACTTTCAAAATCATGGACATACCTCCAACTTTATTAATGAAGCATTGGAAAAAATTTATTTCAAGTAATTTCATTGAATTATTTTAAAATAGAGTTACTAACTATAATATTGATTGTTTGGATTTTATTCCAATTATTCAAATTTTTTTAATCATGTATCTAGTAGATATATCATGATAAGTTTAGTTGTAATGAAATGAGAAAAAAATGTGTATTTAAAGATTTGTGTATTCTTTTAAGAAATATAATTGAATGACTAGTTAAAGAATATCTATATACTAAAAAAATATTATAGATGAGTTTGAAATTTGTTTCTGAATAAAAATTTCCTTGTAAGTAAAAAAGAAGATTTGGGAAAAATAAAAATGTTCACATTCAATTAAAATTTTTAAATCACATTGGAATTTTATATTTCAATGGATGTTATGTGTTGATAATCCTAATAATTATTTATGGGATAAAAAAGGTAGTAAGAAGGTTTTGAAATGAAATTTCCACCCAATAATATATCAAAATATCAATATCTGTTACAATACAAAATAAATAAAAGCATATGATTGGGGCTATAAAATGGCCATTCCAAAATTAAATGAATATAATTCAGATTCTAACAAGACTAATTTATATATCTAGATAAAAATTGAATTGAAGGATAAAATAAATGTGGTGGTCTATAGTTTTTAAATATATTATTTAACTTCATGAAATTAAAAATTTCATTATCATCCTGTAATTAACTGTTATAAATGTTTTCAGATACTTTTAGTTTTTTTAGAGACACACTACATGAGAATAATTCATTAAAATATTAAAGTGATATTGTGTAGTTTTATGAAGTTCCCATTTATGTTGTAAGAATTTGAGTTCAATATTGAAAAATATATAAATAAAAGTACATGAGTGTTACAAGATGGTGTCAATGAAATAAATGTTTGAATTAAAATTGTTATCAAGGTTCAATTGAAGTTTTGGTTTCAAGAGCACATATTTATCCATTATTATAAAACCTTGAAGATAGATTAAAACAATCTGATTGATAAGAATCAACAAAAATATCTTTCATGATATATTTATTTTGATATAACATATTTTAGAATATATTTTTTTAGTATATTAAAATCTAGAAAATATGGACGAATCTAATGCAAAATATTTATTACATATGTGGTGATGAAATGAAGAAGTTATATGGGAGTTTTGATATGAAGATACAAAATGTTTCATCCCTATAAATCAGCATACGACACCTGATAGAAGATTTAAAAAAGTATTATTTATGTGTAGAGAAAATTTAAAATTATGAAATCCATTATGAATTATATGAAATGTGATTTTGGGTTTATTCGCGAATGATTTTGATAATGTATGATTGAGATGATAGGGGGAGTTCCTTAGTAACTGCTTGAGGTTTTTGTTGACTAAATCTTAAAGAATTAAGTGATTGAAATATAAAATAGTTGTGTTATTGACTTAATATCTCAATTTCTACACTGATTTCAAACTCCAAAGTCCTTCATATGTTTTTGATGGATAAGATCACTTTTTGAAAATATTTGATGATGCAGGTATAATTATTTATCTAGAATGTCAAAAATTGAATTAGGTTAAACCAATAAATATTGATCCTAAAACAAAAGGGAGCCTTTATGTATATTATAGAATAGGAGCATAGTCTCTGTAAATTTTATTCTAGGACTATATTAAAAATATTAGTGAAGTTAAATTTTTTATTCCTCTATTCATATAAAAAAATAAAGGATAAGTCTTTATGGAAATCATGATATTATTCTTAATAAGTAGAGTTTCCTTTAGGTGGAATGGATAAAATGATTTAGAGGCTATATTTCTTGAAATATATAAGATTGGGGAATATTTCAACAAAGTTTAATGGTATTATCATATTTCTTAATTTAATTATTTTACAAAAAGTTTACATTTGTAAAAATTAGAGGGTATTTCATTGGATTTCATATGAATGGGGGAGAATAGAGCATCTAGAATATAAGAAATTAAGAAATTGAAACAACATGTATCTTATGAGATTTATTCTAAGTATCACGATGTTTGGTAAGTGTTGAATTCATGATGATAATTTTCCATGAAATCCGATGGGAAATATTTCTATAATTCAAAATTTGAAGTATTGAAGTGTTGGATTTGTTAGAAAAAAGTGTAATAAAGAGGTATTGGATGTTTTTTCAAGAAATATTTTGGTACAATATAGTTTTGGATCCTATGAATGATTGAAATAATTACAATGGATCTCAAATTTAGAAGAATTATATTACTCTTTGAGTACTAATATTCATTATTTTATAGAAATATGTTTTTTGAAGTTCTGGTGTTCCAGAATTAATGAATATTTTGATGATTCAAAATTAAATTGAATTTTTTGAATATTTTGATGAATTAAATTTATTTTAAAAGTTATTTTTTATGTAATAGATATATTTATATATCTTAGGAATGAAAAATGGTCTTGTACATAGATCATTTCCGTACTGAACAATGAATTTTATGATTCATTGACTTTTGTGAAAACATGTTTTTTTATGATTTGGATATAAAATTTTTATATAGAAGGATTATCTCACCATGAAAAGGGAAATTACATATTCATGAGAGATAGTTGAGGAGTCATGTTATTTTTAGGATGGTTCCATAGTTTAGAGACTGGAGATTATGTCGTCACAGGTGGGTGTCAATATGGGGTGAAGGAATTAAAGTAGTATGTCATTACAAGAAAAGTGAATGTCAGAGTTTGTTATTCATTTTTTGTTTTTTCTAAATAAAATTCCTTTATTTATTTTCTCACCACAACTAGTGCGTCATGATCTGGTGATATACCTGATGTACAGTTCTTGGGACCCTCTCATAATTCATTTGTGATATTTAGTGTTTAGAAGATAGTTATTCCATGATCATTGGTAAAAACCATATATTTTGGGTCAAGAGGAGATGGTATGACACAAATTTAAGAGGATTTGGCTATAAATTTAATCTCAAACCATGAAATAGGAGGCCACTCCATAGATGTATTGGCATTATATTTTTTTTTGTTTTTCCTCACGATAGTGTATTATATTGTAAAAACATGGGATATGTTTTGATGAGTCATCCAATGGGGGTAGGGTTTCACACAAAAATTTAGGGATGACACACAATCAAGGCACGTGCCTCATGATTTTTTTTCAATTAGAGATATCAACACTATTACATGACCCAAGAGGCCAAGCCTTTATGGGTAACTTTCATATGGAATCACAAAATTACCCATAGAGTTAATGTAATGATGAGACCCTTCTCTAGTTTTTAAAATAAGGTTAGACCTGTTATTTTAGGGTTGGAAACCTTCATTATTTGTAGAGATAATATCATTGGGAGAGGTCCATGTTAGCCATCTCTCTACATCATACATTATCCTTCCAATCCTCCTTAATGATGAGTGATTCCTTTGTGCCTCCTATTGTAATTCAAGGAATGAATATATATATTCCCCCAATGTTCTCTTTAAAATTCCTTATTCATTTTTTGTGTCATCAAATTGGTATTGATTGATGATTTATACAAATCATTATGTTAATCAATTTAAATGACTAGGACTCTTTCTCGACAAGATTATAGAGGACCTAAAGGGGATAAACATGTACTTTTTTTTGTGTGGATTCTATAATGTGGCCTTGAAAAAAGTGTTTTTAGTGATTATTGCCCATTTATTTAAATTTTATAATAAATTATAAATTGTTATAAATAATTAATTGGGTTTTTGTGTCTTGCTTTAGGATCTAGTTTGATGGTTTAAACCTATAAATGCATGTATGGGTCTGGCCATGGATGAGAAAAGCATTATCTGGATAGTGACTCTTCTCTTGAAGTAGGAGCCCCTTTAATAAAAAACCATATGATTGTTTAAATATGATTTATAAATCCTAAAAGAATATGATTTTTCAAGATAAAGTTTCATGGTCTTAGAGTTTCCTAAGGAAATATGTTGGTGTTGAGGATCCTCATGTTTGGACAAGTTCACCCATGCGCTTGGGTACTGGGGATGAGCTAATGAATATATCACCAATGGTATTAAGGTGACTATTATTGTTAAAAGAGGTTTTTTATAGGTTCTTGGGATTTATATGAGTTATTAACATCCTTAAACCCTTGGTTTTATTCATGGAGTTTGGTGGGTAGGCATTATAGGTTTATGCCTTATTGTGATGGGTGAGACAACCGTATGTCTCATATATGATGGGGAACACCATCTTGGTGGTATAGTATACACTTGGTGCACACTATGAGTAGGATAAGTCATGTTGGGATTTATATAATGTGACAAGGGGTTTCCCTATTGTTTTTGGTAATAATATCTTTCCACTGATAGGGATGATATGTAACCTAAGTATGGGTCATGAGTATTATTTGATGACTTGGAATTTCTTTACTAAGTTCTGTAGTGTAAAATAGATTAATAATGTCTTTGAATAGTGGGATTGAGCTATGTTTTATAATATAAGGCAATAGACCTACCTCTTGAGTATTTGGTTTGGTAGGGAGTGTAATTAGATGAATCATTACCTGGAGAAAAGTGTGAGCTTGGACCAATGATATGAGACCAATATGGTTTGGAATAACCTAGAAGATATCCTTATAAGTGAGGTTTGGGGGAAAATAGTTTTTTGATTTTGTGATCATGTGACCTAGATGGTCTCAAGTAGATCATATAGTAATGATATATTGGTAATAATGGTATTCAGAAATATGTAGGGTTATCTCTCAAGTGAAAAACACCCCGGTGGTAAATTGAAGAGCATTTAGGACATATTGAATGCCCTATTTTTTGTTACATGTGTGTTATAGTTGTAATGATGTTAGATGATGATATTGTATGGTTATGCGATATATTATGCGAGAAGGTAGTTTCCAGGATGGTCTTAGTGATGCAAATGGATGTTGATGTATGACCTCCCATGTGAGGGGTTGGGGATCCAGGACTTGTCATGCACTCTACCTTGGAGGGTTCTAGGTTGGGTACATTATGAGTGCCCCACCCTGTATTGGTGGGTCAAATTCAAGTACATTATGATCATAATCATGGATGATATGGTTGGATTTGGAACTTTTTGACCACCTTCCATACATTCATAGGTAGTGTTTCTATAATTGATGACTGGAATCACTGATGAGAGGGTTGAATTAGGTACCTAATGAGCACCCTACCCGTTATCGATGAGTAATAGTTGGGTAATCGATGATTCACCTCCACAATGAGATGGTTGTCCTAGGTAGTTTATGAAAAACCAACAATATATAGCTTGTTAATGTTTGGGAACATAAAAAGGTGCCACATAGATGATAGGATTCGATTCGGTACTTGATGTGTGATATCCCCTAAGAGGGGTTGGTTTAGATACATGATATGGAACATACCTTAAAGATGATAGTGGAGTTCATGTAGTGGTATGAAACCATACATTTCTTCTTCAATAATGGGACAATTTTAATGGAATTAGGTATATTTTGGTTGATATAATTCAATAATGGTTTGTCCAGATGCTGTGGTGGTCTGGTTAGAAAATGAATACAGGATGAACATGATTGATTTTTCATTGGTATTCATTTATTTTCATTATCTATACAAACATATATGTTGGTTAATATTATGGGAACTTGGTTATACCCCATTGATACGTATTTCTCAGACCATGTGTGTGTAGTTTGGTGCATGTGACGAACTTATATCTACTTTGTAGGATAAAAACCAAGTGTACAATGGATATGGATTGAGAAAATAGATAGAGTATTAGACATACATATTTAGGTGGGTATAAAGGATGGAAGTATATACTCTTATGTATTTTACTTGTTTTTTATCATATATACATTTCTATCCCATTTAACGATCAGTTTATTTTTAGGCATGCACGAGAAACTATTATTTTATTACACCTTGGATATGTTTTTTTATTCTGTGTACTTTGATATAATTTAGTATGCTAATTAGTTACATAATATTATTGATGGTTATGATATCATGGTTATAGTTTCCCCAACATATGATTTATTTCCTCACCACTACTCTATAGCCTCTAGAGTATAGAGGCATTCCTAAGATCACGTGTCACTCTAGTTGGGACACTTGTGAATTGACTCAGGTAGGGGCTTTATCAAATCTGTTTATGGAATATTTTATTTTATTCTATTATTAGGATATAAAATTCAGGGAATGGGGATGTGTTAGATCTTTTGATAGACGTCTAACTAGTGGTACATGAATACCTTTGTGGTTTAAAGTATATGAAACAACTTTTATGCATTTTATATTCTTGATATTAGTTATAACAGTTGATATGTTGTTTCAGGTATGATGTCCATAATTGAGATTTTTATTTTTGGTATTGGATCTTAGATTGTGGTGGAAATATACCTTCATACATGCATTGTTTTTTGTCTTGTATGATTGAAATGACATATATATTCATGTGTGTGATTAATTTTAATAATTATTGGAAGATCAATTATAAATTTTTTTGAGAAAATATTGTATAGTTTTCGTATACAAATTATTAATGTTATTATACTTTTCCAAATGATGGTATTTTTCTTTTATGGCAGGTCATGTTAATCCCCTTATAGGATGTTATTGGATTTTGACTATATAGTACGTATGTGTAAGAGATATATAATTAACCTTGGTGGGTTGGTATAAGATTTAGATTCCTTAGTGATGAAATGTTGGTGTTTTTTTAATTAGTTTACTTAGGGTTGGTTTGATATAAGTGAGGTACTCCTAGAAGTCGGTTGAGTCTGGGACTTGGATACACTAAGAATCACAATAACCCCATGAGCATTGAGTAAAGGAATATTTAATTCCTTGATACTCTATATTGTAAATAATTCTATGTTCATTGGTTATTGGGGTTATCTTTGTGGGTTGAGATCAACTAGATAGGTTACCCCATAGATATTGAGTTTATATTTTTAGTGGTGCAATGGAAGTGAGGATGTAGTTTTTTAGTTTAGAATGATTCATAGGTAGTTGGTGATCATGTGGAAGGATATAGAATGAGTGATATGCCTTAATATTATTATGAAGGAAGCATCAAGTGATTATATTGGATAGATTATATTGACATGTGTGGTGAGGAAAGTTAGTGTTTTAAGTGCATGAGATGGTATTCAATGAGACGTGAATCTTGAGATCATGATTCTTATTATGGGAACTTGTAGTATGGGAGTATAAATCCATTAGGACCTGATTATATTGAGGTGGATAAAAGGTAGGAACTACTAAGATGATTATTATTTTCTCACTCTACCTTGGAACAAGGGAGTAATGTCTAGAATCAATATTTTATAAATACCATGGTACATCAGTGTAGGTTCACATTGGTTATGTGTGGGACCCATTGTGTTTGTGGATCTATGAGAGACCTTTTGTGGGTCAAGGATTGATGGATTTGATGATGCTCATATGCGAATAATGGCATGAGGATTTGGTGATAATATGAAGTATTCCCTATTTGATAAGAGGTGACATTAGAAATGTATTAGATTATCATGGAATAAACGATCATAGACTAATTCTTTATAGAAGTTGAATGGGGTGGGACGAGTGTGGTATTATAAGATTTAAATGAATTTTATGTTAGAATTTAGTGAAAATCCTTATCAATGAGTATTTTAAGGGATGATAAATTCTTGGGAGATCACCAATAGCTATTAGATACTACGATACTCATTTTTGATTGATTTCAATGATTGAAAAAGATAATATTCCTATTTTGTAAAGTGTGTGTTGAAATTAGTGTCTCACATTGATGATCAGGTATGAAGATGATAGTTACATTTTTTTGTAAATTTTAAGTAATATACAAGATGTATGATATACATATTGTATGTTTTGGATTAAAGGGGAAATGATAAGAATAATTTTATAGTAGATAGAATCAAATTAGTAGAAATTGTATGACCCTAATTTTTGAAAGGTTGTGGATGTGGTGAATATGATTGGTGGAAAATTGAGACAGAACCAGGACTCTAGTGAGTGGGAATATGTAATTTTATCAAATTCTATAGTAAATTTAATATCTTAGAGTTAGATTTTTTGATTAACTGAGTTAGATTATCTGCATTGGGTTTTGAGATGGAATTTGGGGGAGTCCAAGAGCGATTCAGATCGATGGTGATTTGGTTCTCTTATAGAGAGTAAGAAGGTAGTTATGGGTGGTTGAGTACAATGTTATATAATTACATTTAATCTCATGTTTAAAATTTTCTGTTTCAATTTTTATGATATCTGATGCCAATGGAAGTTATAGACTCATTATTAAGATATTCAATAACATGTTGGTGGGTGTAGCAAATAATAATTCATAGAGGTTGGTCAAAGGAGGAATGAATAGTATCATTTTATAGAATTTCATGTAGTGAGATGAAAATTTTATTGAATGTGTTGATAAAATGCTAGACGTGCATTTTTTATTGGTGTTTCCTATGGAAGGGAACACAATGATCATAAATTGACAATAATGAGTTGACTATTAAAGAGGGGTTCATTAAAAAATTGGGAATGAATTAGTTTTCAAAACTATGTTTCTCATTAGAGATGGGTGTGGTTGAGTGAAATCATGATATTGGTTATGGTGATGTGAGATTATAATTTATTTTGGTTACTACTCTACCTTGGTGTTAAGCATTGCACGAAAAAATATCTTTTGGAATTTCTTGATAGAACATAATGAGTTAGTGTTGGATTAATGACTAGGTTGTATGGATGAATTGATGATGAAAAAAATAGCTTATCATTTGTGATAATCATCATGGTAGAGAGTTTTTAATGAACCATTTATCTATGTATCTTTGATTTGATGGGAAATATGAATTTTTGTCTTTTTTGTTAAAATATAATTGTCAATGGATTATTAGACTATGATAGGGAGAGGTCACACTTGGAAGAGGGATGGTTAAGGAGTCAGATGTAATAACTAGGCCTTGATGATAGCACATACACCCTTCCCTAACATTCTCATTATTTCCAAACCCTCCAGGTACCAATAGATTCCCCACAAACATGTTTTCCCCTTTTGAGGGCCCATCCATGTGCTTGAATAGTTCATCTGATTAAGGAATTTCCCTATAGGAAAACACATTTTATTTCCTGTATACTCATTACTCACTCATACACACACTTGGAAACAACCCAAAAGGTGTACCTTTTGCTGTCACTTTTTGGTAGAGGAGTGATAGAAGTGGGTCACATCATGAAAAGTGAGTGTCAAAGTGTGGTGGATTTTTTTAGTTTTTTTGACCAAAGAAAATACCCTTACACAAGTCCATTCCATGTATAGGGTACCATTCTATGGTGATGACCCAAACCTATGGGTATAATGTCAATTTTTATATTTTATTACTAATATTTATCAAAATTAAAGAAGTTAAGCTATGATTCATAGGATAGACTTGGAAGTTTGGTATATGGGAAGATATCACAGTGTAGAGTGTGGAAGCCATTGCTATAAAGGTGGATTCCTTCAATGAATGAAGAAGCCATGATATTGATTCTAGTGTCTTAGGGTTTTGTATTTTACTAATGGTAGGGCATAATAAAATGATTAGAAAAATTAGTCCATGATGATTCCTAAAAAAATGGGAGTTACTCTATAAGATAGGGACACAACACTCTAAAGGTTAGGGCCTTGGGAGTTTAGTTTTAGATGGGGGAGTTTGGGTCATTCCATTAACCAAGGGGGCACACTGCAATGAGTGACTATAGGAGGTTTTTATTTTATGAATATATGTTATTTCATGGTGGAGACTTCTCTTATTTTTTTAAAATGTTCGTGCCCATCATTCTTGGGTTGAACACCTTCATGATTTAGATATAAAGGGCATTCAGAGTTGTCCATTTTAGCTAGCTCTCCTCTCATTATTTCCTTGGTTCATACCGTTTTATGATGGGATATTCTGTGGTACTTACAATGATGATTTAGAGTATAGTAATACACGTTTTACTTATGTTTTAATTAATATTCATTATCCATTTATTCTAGTGTCTTTTATTGGGTTTAAGAAAATATTTCTCAACAACATTGTTGAAATATACTAAAACAATGAGAGTTTGGATCGTCTTCATTAGAGGGGATCACAGGTAGATGCAAACATGATTTTATGTTGTGATTTTGTGATGAGGCATTCCCTGATGAGTATTCCTATGATCATTCCTCTATTATTTAAAATAATTAATTAATTATCAATATTTATAATTATTATTTTCTGGAATCATCACTTGAGATAAGATCTAATGTGTTGATATGAGCTTGGATGGAGTAAGGATGGGATTAGATTATCTTGAAGAAGGTTTACATATTAACAAAAAACTATATTATTTTTTATATAAAATTATTCCTACCGACAGGAATATTCATGTTTAGATGAGATGTATAGTGGCGAAGAGAACCCTTAATGTGGAAAGATGGTTGAATCGATCCTACTAAAGTTATATTATTTTCACCCTTGATGTTGGACACTGGGGATCACCCATTTACAATATCACCAAGAGAAAAAGGTTTCAGTTAAGGTTACAAGAGGAAATGATATATCCATGGGTTTTGGATGAGTTTTTAATACCCTTGGTTAGGTTTCTAGATCTACTTTGGTAAGAATGAGAGAATTAATTATGATGGTGATAGATGAGATGGTTATACATCCCACACATTATAGAGAACACGCTATTGGGTGTATAAAGGAGTCTTAATTTTGGTTATAAGGGGATAAGTCCTCCAGGGATGGACATGTTTTAAGGAAATCTTTTCCTCAAGTTTATGGTCTCGAGATATCTCTTACGGGATAAGTTATATGGTACCCAACATATGGTAATGGGTTTTGTTTGATGGATTGGCCTAGTAGTTTTAAGGGACTTTGTGTAAGTTATCTTGATATGATCATTAGGAAGTGGTACAGAGTTACAATGAATAATTGAATGGAGTGGGCCATCCTATCAATGCTAGTTTTAGGTAGGGTCTATGAGAATATGAGTCATTGTGAAGCAATGAGTGTGATTTAGGGATAATGAGTAGATTTTATGATATGTTTGAGTGATCTAGTAGATGCCATTTAGGAAGAGATATGGATATCAAGTGGTTCATAAAATAATTATCACGTATCAGAGAATTTCATGAGGAGATCAGCCTATTAGACAAGATGGGTGATGATGTCATTTTTGATGATATGGGGCATGTTCTCAAGTGGCTGAAAACCAAGGGATAACCTGATGATCTTGTGGGATGGTATGTATCCCTTGTTTATATTTCAATGTATATTCTAATTGTGTGGATATTAGATGATGAGTCTATATGGATGGAACCAAAATTTTATGATAATATATTGGTTAAAATGTTCTTTGATATGTGTCTATATACTAATAGATGACCACCCATAAAGAAGAAGGGATGGTTAGGGCCTTGATGTGCACACACTTCTGACATATGTTATGTAGGTTAATTGACGAGGGCCCTACCCTAAATATTGATGTAGTCGTTGGGTACTTGATGAGTGTCCTCCCTAATGAGATCGATAACTTGGGTTCATGATGAAAATCCTAACATACATTAGTGAATAGTGGTTGGGTAGTTGATTGGTGCCACCCTAATGGGAGGGCTTTCTTTGGTACTTGATGAACACCATTCTCGGTATCAATGGGTTGTGGTTTGGTAATTTTGAGTGGCCTCAACAATGAGAAGTTTTTCTGGGTTACTTTATGATCAATTTAAATAGAAATAAAAGTAGGTGGTTGGGTTCTTGATGAGGCTACTTCTAGATATGTGGGCTATCTTGGATACATGATGTGTAACCTCCCCTGAGAGGGGATTGCTTGAGTACATTCTGTGGAATCTACCAATAATGATATGGTTTAGGTTTACTAATGGTGTTACACCCTACTCAAAATCTTTGAGTATGTTTCAATGTTTATGGAATGTGGTGATTTTGTTTCTAATATAATCCAAAACCATCATAGTTGAGTTTCCTTGTTCCCGGTTGACATTTGATGACCCAACATTTATAGTTGTGTGTTCACGATTATGAATTTATTTCAATTGTGTATAGACACATATATGATTTTTTATTTTAGAGATACATACTAAACTATACAAATATGTACTTATCACACCCTTCATGGCAGATCTGGTGCACGTGCAGACAATATGGCTACTTTACATGATAGATCACAGGTGTTAAGTGGATCATGTTAGAGTAGCATGACATAGAATTAGGTACATGGATTTAGGTGATGCACGAGGATTATAGTATAGATTTTTTTATTGTATATTTTCTCATACTAGTCTGATATTAGTTTATATGTATACCTAAATGACAAACTTTATTTTTTATGGTAGTGATGCTGGTTGAAGTTCCTGTAGGAATATGACTTTGAGATAGTCCATACTTTGGGAAATGACAATTTTGTAGAAGATACAATTTGTAGGAATTCCCAGGCTCACATATTCAGGGAATTTTCATATTAGTGATATTCCTTGAAGCTTACCCTGGTGGAGCATGAGGGTACAATTTTTATTTAGTAAACGGTTTTGAGTCCTTTACTTCTGGAGCATGTCAGAGGGTCTCAGCTGGGAGACATCGACTATGAGATCTTTTGTGACCAGATATCATTATGAGTTTCACTAGACTGATTTTATGTAGGTGAATCATAATATTTTGTTCTAGGTATAAAAAGTGGTTTCATTCATTATGTAGAATTTAGAGGTTTGGATGGTGAGGTAGGTTATCCCCACATTCCATTGAGCATTTTGAGATTGTGTAGAAGGTTTTAAAGGTTTCCTACCACTTCACCCTACCCTACAGCTAGAGAGGGTACATGAAATATTCCACATGTCACAACTAAAGAGATACATGCGTGATCCTATGAACATCATTGACTGGTTCATGTTGGACATTGAAGATGGAACCACCTCTATAGATCAACGAGTGACGAACAAGTATCGACAGGAGTGGACCTTATGTGGATGGACTATCCCTTTGGTTCGCATGCTATGGTAGCACAGAAACATGTATAATATTTTCTGGGAATTAGAGAGGTAGATTTGGGATTATTATCCTGAGTTTTTTTACCAGTTTTACTTTTTGGGGATGAAAATCTTGAATTAGGGAATGATGTAAAGACCTGATTTTTTCCTTTTAAGACTTTGAAATATTTCTATGTATATTTATAGAGCTAGCCACTGAGACAAACTACAATTCCATGACCCAAGGTGCTCAAAATTGATTTTTAAAAAATATAATGTATATTTTATACTATGCACATAAAGGAAATGGGATATCTCATAAATGGAATCTTGTATTATAAATAAGTGTCCATGGTTGAGTCTAAAACGTGGAGTTTACCCTAGGCGAGAAATAACTTTTTTTTGGTATGGGTGTTCTGTAGAAAAAGTCACCAAGGACGTAACCATAAATAAAAAAATTAAATTAATTATTTTATTTTAGATTTTTTTATGAATAACTCTTGAAGAAGGACTTGAATTTGAAATCTGAGACCACTATTGATTTAATAATGTGATGTTTTACTAAAGTGCGGCTTAAAGTGAGAGGCTATGAGATGTCTGGATCCAGCAACCATTGGTAGGGACTGTTAAGAAATTCCACGACCTATTATAAATAGATGGTAATGAGGATTTTTAGGGTTTTCTCATAACCCTCCCGATTCAAATGCTCCATCCTCTCATACCTTTAGAAATTATTTGACGAAGATTCAGTGGATTCCCGCAAAATCATGGTGAATGTATTATCGATGGTGAATAGATCAAAACAATGTTGTATTTCTTTTGATTTCCACACCCTGATTTCAATTCTTGATATATATTTAATTTTGGGTTGATTTATCTTCACGAATGTCATTGGAAATGGAAAAAAGAACATGAAAATTGACCGATCTATTTTTTGAATCCCATTTTTGTGCGTTCATCCTCCGTTCTTTTTGGATCATTGATGATAACTTTTAGACATAATGGAATAATAATAGATCAGTGAGGAGGGAATAGATCAATGTAGATCTTGTCTCAAGGATCCTAGATTTGTGTTTTCTATAATTTTTGAGCATTTTAGTATTTTTAGTGGTCTATGGAAGGGATTATCGACATGCAGTGACCAGTGGCAGCAGAGAAAATGGTTCAGGCATCAACTGTCGTTATAATATCCTAGTTCATCATTGAGGTACTGATTGTGAGTTTTCTATATTTTCTCAGTTTAATTGGTTTAAAATAGAATATTGGGGAATCTCATTGGTTTCATAGAGGTTTTTGGTGTGTTCATGGCCAGTATGAAGCCCGAAGCCCATGTTTTGTGTGAAAAGAGGAGGCCGTATGGTTAGTGAAAACTGTGCGGATTGGGGCACATGATAGTGCGAACAGGTCTGATGATTTATCATACCTTGATAGAGTATTTCACATGATTACCATATGGTTATTCAAACCATGATAGTAAACCATACAATATGCCCTAGACTTCTAGTGGATTGAGCATGGTTTCCGCACGGTTAGGCAAACCATGGGCAGAAACCGTGCGACCTAGATTTTTTGGGTAAATTTACCATTTTTACCCTGACATGTTTTTAACATAAAAACACAACTCTCCCGTCTTCCATCACACAATTACCACACATGGGAACTCCTTTGGAAGGCAATGTTGGGTTTTTAGATCTACTCTCCCTCCTTTGTCCGTTTTGACCACCGTTCATCGACTTGGATCAGCAACTGTAATGACCTTATTCCTTTCCATCCTTATTCAATTCTTTTGTATATTTATTTTGCTCTTTGAATTTTAGCTCATATTCTCTAATAACCAGTTCTTCATCCATTCTTCTTATTTCAACCAAATAATGGAAAATCAGAGCTTGATACCGAATGAACTATCAAGCATGAGTCTAAGGTAGGTGGTCTCATGCATTCACTAAATGTTGACCAGTTTATATATACCCGAGTACCACATGCGCATTTGTTGGATGAAAACATGATTTTTAAATCAAACAGGTTTTTATCTATATTCATTTAGGTAACTGAATAGGAGTTACAAAAATGTGACAGGTTTTTTTTCTAAATTAAGTGCCACCCCCTTTGTGAGTTCCAGTTTTCACCCGTTTATGGCCATTTGGCCTAGGATACCCATGTGGTGTTTCTTGAATCCCATTTTTCGATGTTTAAAATGTGTTTTTATTATTGAATGAATTTTTCATGTTGTTATATGGTATTATAAATGGCTAGGGTGTGGGATAGATGAGTTTACCCTTTGTCCTACATTATACCTATGCATAGTAAGGCATGATTGGACTGTTTTTCTCGAACTGTGAACTTATCCACATGAGATAATAAATTTTATAGCGATGTAATAGTTTAATTTTCTTGTGTTGATTATTATATGAGTTTTGATAATGTGAGTAATGATAGGCCTAGCCTTTTAGGGTGGTCCTAGTTGAGACACCCTTAGTGTTACATGAATATTAGATTATTTTGGTGTTGACCCTCACATGTGTAATGAAATTATTAAATGAACCTATTATTGTTAAATAGTAAATATCACCAAGTTAATCATGGATTTTGATATAATTCCATGGATTGGATTATATGTGTATTATACCTTGGACCCTTGAGTGAAACATAAATTCCTTAGAATGCATTGGACGAGCTCAACGGGTTTGTTAGTTATTGTTAACCCAATAGTGAACCATGGATGCCATGGATGGGCTCACACAAGCAATGTAAATGCCATGTGAATTATGGATCCTTATAGTATTACATGGATGGGCTTAGGAGGGATGGATTATGTGATGGGTGATACTTGGGCTCCCTATAGGACCACTAAGGATGGGCTTAGTGACATAAGATATACCATACCTAAAGTGATACTGGGTTACTTTATGAGGGTTTCCTAGGATGGACTTGTAGGGTGTTGGTGGATTTTCAACAAGATTCATACTTGAATTCCACGTTAAGAATGTCAAGGATGGGATCAATGTTAATTGGACATTGAAAGAGTTATGATGTGTCTACCAAGCCAAAGCGCAAGTTTTCTTTTGGTCATTACCTAAAATTTCCAAAGTGTTCTTCTTAGGCACCTGTGGTGCTTAATACTATAAGGGGGAATGTCGGCCATAGGTCAAATATCGAGGTTTATTAAATAAATTTAATTAAATTTTTAATTAAGAGGAAATTGAATGTAAATGGAAACCAGTACATGTGGGACAGTTTATTTTTGTGTACTTTCTAGCCTACTGCTATCACTTTAACACATTACCTATTATACAAACACACTGATAGATTGGAAGAGACCCTTGGTGGTTGCATACTAGGAGTTAGTCTCACACCCTATTTGGGTCCTTCTTTGGACCAAAATAAATTATATTGTTGTAGGTGTTGATAAAAGATAGCACACTCCTTTTGGTACATGATATGATGCTTAAGATCAGGGGATCCTGGGACAAAGCCTAAGCTTGTGATGATGCTGGGATAGTTTTTTTATTTTTGTATCTCTTTGGAACTTTTACTATATGTGATATCCTTGTGAGTTGTCTGGAAATTTTCTTAGAAACACGTGACATGCACCATTTTTATATGATGTGGCATCTAGTTATTTGTATTATTAGACTTCTTCTTTTTTACTTCTGTTGTATGGTATAATTGTTTTCATTATCTGTTTCTTATTTTTGGTGTGTTACACTCTGCTAATAAGGGCGTAGTATCCCCACTACCACACTTAGGCCCTTTCTTCTAGTAGACTACCTCTTTCATTTGGTGAGATGTGCATGAGGCCATGTGAATAACTAAGATCGAAGCACTGTTAGGTGGCATTTGGACCTGGGAAATTACACATTGGTATCAAAAGAGTATTATGATTTTATTCACTATTTTATGCTGATAGACTGGGATAGGATGGAATTGGGAGTTGTAAATATGTTTTTCCAGGGAGTAACTACCTCGCATACCAAGGAAACCAAATTCCCTTGAATTGATTTGTGAATTTTAGATTTTGATCTATTACCGTTGATGTAGTTTCACCAATGGGTGACATAGTTGTATTGTTATATAATTATTGATATTATAAATTTTCTATTGTTTTTAAACCTCATTATATGAGGGTATTACATCTCATGAATCATACAATCACTTTTTAGAAATCACATTCCAATAATTCTCATCATACAATTTAGGTACATTAATGATTTCATGATGTTGTGATAGGTATTGTGAAACTTATTCCTTCTGCTGTGATAGGTGTATTGGTTTGTGTTATGGTTCAAATTGGATGGATACCAAGATTTGGTCCCTGAGGTGTATGGCCCCTCTAGGATCAGAATTTGGTGAATCATGTTTCATCCTTATATGGAACATTGCTACTATATTCTATAAGTGGATTCTGTGCTTTGATTTGTGGGGAGCATGAGACCCCATGGGTTGGAATTCAATATAGCTTTGGTTACCATTAGAAAAAGGAATGTGATAAACTTGAAATGAGTGAAAATTCAGGTTTTGATTGTGGAATCAGCTTAATACAAGGAATAAATGGGAAGACTAAGGGAACTAACATTACTTTCGACAAAGAACTTTACCAGAACTAACATTAACAGTGGGATCTCGATAGTGGTTCCCACTATTTTCCCCCAAGACCTAACCCATGGGGTAGGTAGAGTGATGTGTGTTTTGAGGAAGGTTTTGGCCTATCATGTTTTTCTCAATGAACTTGAGCTGCGACTTTGTTTTGATCTAGAACTAAGGTTCATTCTTGAACTTAGAGAGTCATGACACCATAACAACCTCCATTTGTATGCCAGAAGAGTGGTGAAGATCATTCCCCAGAGGTGATAGGGTATGTGCTACCCATGGATCCTAAAATCAATCTAGTTGTTGCACCAACTGTTATATCGGTAGTAGGGGGTGATACAAAGTTATATGTAGTATTTATGAGGTTCAGGAAAACCATTCAGGGAAAACCACAACCATCCATGGCTATGGCTAAGCATATGTGGGTGTTCTAGAAAATGCATCCACCTACGTTTTTGGGTAATTAAAAACCACAAGCTACGGAGTCATGGATCGAGGGCATGCTTTCGATCTTCGAGCATTTAGAGAAGCTTATAAAGAGGATGGTAAATCTAATTGTGTATATGTTGTGGGATTTCACCAAGAGTTGGTGGGACTTGGCTACTCAAAAAAAGCATCTTCTGGATATGGTTTGGGACGATTTTAAGATAGTTTTAATGACTACAAATATTCTTAGATGCTAAAGTCTGATAAGGCCTTGTATTTTATGCATCTGGAGAAGGGAAAATTGTTAGTGATGGACTTCTTAAGAACATTTTAGTAATCTCCAGTGATTCACACCTATCTTGATGGGTGAAGATTTATCAAAGGATAAGTGGTTTGTGTATGGTCTCGGGTATGACATCTGTTCGTAGGTAAATAAATTTAGGTGGACTTCCATTTCTTTTACAGTGAATCAGGCACTGATCACTTTGCGTAACCTGAGTGAACCTGGAGGTCCGAGCCAGGGTGGTTCGCACCTAGATCTAGTATGGTCTCGACCTTCAATAGGTATCATATTCGAGTGTTTCCTTATGGTGATGTGAGCTATCAAAACGTATCTTCTTGTAACCAGGTGAGATTCCATCAGCACGGTAGGCTAGGTCATATGAGGATGTAGTGTCCACATGACATAGTTAAGTGCTGATCTTGTAGCATGATGGGCCATCTTCATCACTTTTATAGGACTATTCCATTAATGGCTAGTGATACGGGGTCTACACTATCTCCATGTTCAGGAGTAGGGTTTGCAGCATCTCACCGGGTAGGGAATAAGAATTTATAAGGACTTCCGTGATGAGGTGGTGTTCATGACCATGTTAGAAAGACCATAGGTTCACTGAGACAGTAGGGTGGATAAACGTGGGGTAGTCATGTAGTGTCTCAAGGTCATGATATAAGATAATCATTTTTAGCGACATAGAACCAACAGAAGTAGGATCCCAAACCTTCTACTGTTATATGTACTACTATTATAGCCTCTATTTTAGATTCTCCAATTTTTGACACAAGGGATTCACATAGTTTTATTTTTGTTCCCACTATGGAGATCCTTAAGCTCTATGTTTTTTATTCTGATGATGCAATGATGTTATACAATCCGTTTGGAATTATAATGGAAGATTCACATCAATGTAAGGATTTCCCCTAGAGGTTGGTGGGTGTCACATCTCATGGGATTTGTATTTCATAGAAATGATAGGTTTTGGTGTCATTCGTCGGATGTCCTGGCTAGTTTCCTTTTAAGACATTGTTGATTTCTATTGTCATATTGCGATATTCACATCACCAAAGGGCTGATCATTTCTATAAAATGGTGGATGGGATTTTCATGAGATCCGAGCTAGAACTGATTATTTTCGGTTGGGTGGAATGAAAGGAAAGATTGCGAGTTTGTATCTAGATGACCCGGTAACATGTTATATTTATTTCACTTCAGGGTAGATCATTTTAGGTATTTCTTATGAGACGAATTTTTTGGATACCCTCTAGTAATAGAGGTACATTTTTCTATGGAGCTAGTTCTAGGTGTTGCACTAGTTTTCATTCCTCTTTAAAAGGTGGCTAAGACAGAGTTTCAAGAGATCCTGAGAAAGCTAGGGGACTTGGATGTTATGTGTTTCATCTGACCCAGTACATCCCCATAGGGTTCACTAATCCTTTCTATGAACAATGCAGATGGTACCCACACGCTTTGTGTGGATAATCAGGCACTGAACCATTTGATAGTTAAAAAATAGTATCCTTCTCCATGAATAGATAACCTCTTCGACCAGTTCAATGGAGCTTGAGTCTTCTCAAGGAACAAAATGAGATCTGATTATCATCAGCTGCATGTGAGATCATTATACATACCCCAAAAAGAATTTATAACCAGGTATGTTTTGTAGGAGTAGCTTGTTATGCCATTCAGTATCACAAAAACACTAGCGGTTTTCATCGCGTTGATGAACACAATATTCCCTAATTATCTTAACTCTTTAGTTGTGGTTTTTGTGGATGATATCTTGGTGTATTATCATAATTTACACAACCATGCACACCACTATATATTGTTTTGAGTACACTAATAGAGCATTAATTATATACTAAACTCACTAAGTGCCATTTCTAGATAGATCAGATCAAATTCTTGGGTCACGCCATCTCAGAGACAAGAGTATCAGTGGACCAAGAGAAGCTGAGAGCAATAGTTTCCTATGAGAATCCCAAGAATGTCTTTTAGGTGGAAAGTTTTTTAGGGAGATTTGGTTACTATAGGCATTTCAGACATGACTTCTCATGTTTATAAGCACCATTAACAGGCCTGACTAAAAAGGCTATGAAGTAAGTTTGGGAGGATTACTATTAGACAACCATTCAGAAGATGAAGGGGAGATTATATTAAATGTCGATACTAATTTTTCCAGAGCCAGGATGGAGTTTCACCGTGTACTATAGTGCATCAAGTATCAGGATAGGAGATATTCTTAAGTAAGGGGATTGTGTTGTTGATTAAGTCTCTCGATAGTTGAGGCCACATGAGAAAAATTACGTGATGTAAAATATTGAGTTGGCTATAGTTGTTCATGAATTACATTGTTGGAGACATTATTTATTGGGAGACCATTTTGTGGTGTACATGGACCAAAAAAAATCTATAATTATATGTTTTACTTTGTGTGGTTTGAATCTAAGGCAGTGAAGGTGGGTTTAGTACCTTCAGTATTTAGACTTCGATCTTTCCTACCTGCCTGGTAAAGGCAATGTTTGGGTCGATGATTTGAGTAGGGGGACTCAGATACATGAAGTGCAGTAGGCTAGTACCTAGTAGAAGATTATGACACTTTTATCTAAGATGCATTTGGAGGTTCATAACAGTGAAGGACATATGTTTCTATCATTCTTATCTATTACATCTACCCAAATAGATATAGTAAGGACGAGGCATCTATCTGATTCTAAAGGCCTAGTTCTACAAGAGAGTATGTTAGGTGAGGACCCTCCTCTTAGTTTGACTATAGGAAAGAATGAGATTCTACATTTTTATGGTCATGTATGGGTTTATATAGACATGTGTAAGGAGATAATGCAGTATTTTTCTGCCTCTTCATGGGTAGTGAATCCTGGTGTCACCAAGATGTATTGATAGTTACATCATCAGTATTGGCGGCAAGGTATGAAAATGGATGTAGCTTGTTTCATCATGCGATGTTCCACATGTCAACTGGTGAAGGCAAAACAATAGTGACCGACTGAAATTTTACAGTAGATACCCATTCTTGAGTGGAAATGGAATCATGTCATGTTGGATTTCATTATGGGTTTACCGAGGTCACCTCGCGTTAAGGATACTGTTTTGGTTGTTGTTGATAGTCTCAAGAAGGTTTCACATTTCATGCTGATCAATAAAACCTTTTGTGTTGATGAGATTGGGAGGTTTTCAATCCATGAGATTGAAAAAATACATGGGGTTCCACATTCTATCACTTTAGATGTGAATTCCGAGTTTACTTCGAGATTACAGGATGGGTTATAGAGGGTTCTTAGTATACAAGTGACTCTGATAATAGCTTTCCACCCCCAAATAGATGGCCAGTTAGAGCACACAATTCATGTGTTTGAAGACATGCTTAGGACATGTGTCTTGAATTTCAGAGGTTCTTGGGAGAAGTATCTACCCCTAGTGGAGTTCACATATAATAATAGATTTTCAGATACAATTAAGATGAAACTATATGAGGCATTATATGTTAGGCCATGCCGATCAACCCTGTGTTCACTATAGGCATGAGAGGTAGCTATGTTGGGACCTCGTATTGTCCATGAGACCACTAAATCGGTTCACCTAATTCATACATGGATGGCTACTGTGTAATATCATCAGAAATCATATGATATTCACCTCAAATGACCACTAGAGTTCAATGTTATGGATTGAGTCTTACTACATGTTTTTCTAAGGTTGGGATACATGAGGATCAGGAGACAGGGTAAGCTTTCGCCAAGATACATTAGAACAGTTGAGATTCTGGAGAGGGCTAGGCTTGGTTGCCTATTGGTTTTAGTTACCTCATAGGTAACAGGCTATGTATGTTGTCTTCCATGTTTATCAGTTCCTAAGATACAATTCAAACCCATCTAACACGTTTCAACCCTAGGAGGTTGAGTTACAGGCATATGCATCCATTGAGGAGCATCCTTTCGAATTTTGGATCATTTCATGAAGGTTTTCTAGGGTTGGTCCATTCCATTAGTATAGATGCTATGGAAGCACAACCTTGTGCATCATGAGACCTGGGAGATGGAGATCGATGATTGATCTCAATGGATCGAGTTATTCTCAGAAACTTTTACACCACCCTTGGAAAAAAAAATTTGGGAACAAATTGTTTTAAGGGGGGTGTTTTTAAGAAATATATTATTCATTGTGGTAAAAATTGGTTGTTTCCAACTTTTCTTAGTTTAATTTCATTAAAATGGACTATTATGAATGATCTTTGTGGACATAGAGGTCTCTAGGGTGTTCATGGCTGGTCCAAAACCCAGAACCCATGTTTTGGGTGAAAAGAGAAGGGAATATGGTTAGGTAAAACCATGCGGATTAGAGTGCACAACTGTGTGAAAAAGTCCGTGGTTTTAATAGTCCTTGATAGAGGATTTATCATGGTTACCACATGGTTAGTCAAATTGTGTAGGGTAACCATGCAATGTTCCCCTGTCTTACAATGGGTTGAGCAAGGTTTTTGTATGGTGTGGCAAACTATGTGAAAAAACCATGCGACCCAGATATTTTGGGTAAATTTATCATTTTCCTAAAAAAACATTAACTTAAAAATATAATTATACTCTATTCCATTGCATAAAAGCCTTACATGGGAGCTCATTTAGAAGCCTATGTTTGGTTTTCAGATATACTACCCATTTGTTGTCTGTTTCTACCACCATTCATTTCCTTGGATCTGCAATGATAATGACTTGATTACAGTTTAGCCTTATTTGATTCATCTAGATATCGATTGTGATATTTATATTTAGGCTCATATTCCCTAATATCTAGTTCTTCATCCATTCTCTATATTTCTCCCAAACTTGGTAGAATTTGTGCTTGATACTGTACGAGCTATCTAGAATGGGTCTAGGGTAGGTGGTCTCATTCTTTTCAATAAATGTCGAGCTATTTATATATACCAGGGTTCTGCATGCCCATTTTTGGGATGTAACCTTGATTTATAAATTTAACATGTAGCAACCTATTATCATTTAGGTAATTTAATCGGTGTTACAAAGTTTGTGATCAGTTTTTTTCCTAAATTAGGGTCCGCCACATTGTTGAGTGCCAGTTTTGACCTGTTTATGGCTATTTGGCCAAGGATTCCAATGATGTATGCCTTGAATCCCATTTGTGGTTGTTTAAAATGAATTTTTATTATTGAATGAAGTTTCCCTGTTTTTAGACGGTATTATAATTGGATAGGGTGCATGATAGATGATTTTCTCCTTTAACCCATGTTAGGTCTTTGCTTAGTAAAGCATGATTGGATTTTTTTCTCCAATTGTGAACTTTAACACGTGATATAATAAATGTTATAGCCATGTAATAGTTTAATTTTCATGTGTAACTTGTTATATGAGTTGTGAACATGTGATTAATTTTAGGCCTATGCTTTGAGTTTGGTCCTAGTTGATACACAATTAGTTGTAATTGAATATTATATGCTTTTGGAATTGAACCCAACATGTCTAATGAAATTGTTAAATGAACCTCTTATGGTTAAATGGTAAATAACATTGAGTTAAACATGGATTTTTGTAGAATTCCATGAAGATATTATATTTCTATTTTACCTTGGTCTCTTTAGTGAAACTTGGATTCCTTAGAATTCCTTGAACGCATTAAATGGTTTGGTTAATTATTGTTAATCCATTAGTGAACTGTTGACCCCAATGTCGGGATCACAGAGGCAATATAAATGCTACATGAATTGTGGATCCTTATATCATTCCATGGACATGCTCAAGAGGAAAGATTTATTTCATGGGTGGTAATTGGTCTCCTTATAGGACTTCCAAGGACAGGCTCAGTGATATAGGATATAGGACACATAGAGTGATACCCGGTTCTTTTATGAGGGTCTCTAAGGACAGAATCATAGGTTGTTGGTGGATTTTCACCTAGAGTGATACAAAAACTAACGTTTAGTAATTTAAAGCATGGGTTTGAGTTTAATTGGATACTGAATGGGTTATCGAACTTCTTCTAATCCAAAGCATAATCTTTCTTTCAGTCATTACCTATACTTTCCTAGATGGCCTTCTGAGGCATCTGCGGTGCTTACTACTATACGAGGGATCTCTGAGATTTGGATGGATCTCCAGATGTATAAATTCAATGTAAATGAATTGTTAATTAAAATTAATTGTAATTTAAATAGGCACCAGTGCCGTCATGAATTTTTACATATGAGTTCTTTCAAGCCTACCTCTTTAACTTTTCCACATATCTTGTTATATATAATCACTGGAAGATTTCCTTAGGCCTTGGGTGGTTGTTTATAAGGATTTAGTATTACACCATGTTTGGGTAATTATTGGGGCCTAAATGATTATATGGTTGTAGGTTTGGATAAAGGAAAGTCCCCTCTTACTAGTACATGATATGTTTCTTGGGAGCAAGAGAGCATGGGACCAATCCTAAGCTTGCAATGATGCAAGGATACTTTTGTTATTTTTGTTCCTTTTTGGATCTTGTAATATATGTGATAGACTTGTGGATTTTTTGGTTGTTTTCTTAGAAACATGTAATATTCATCATTTGTATATGATATGACATCTGGTTATTTGTATTATCAGTATTCCGCTATTTACTTGTATAGTATTATTGTTTCCTCTATATGTTTCTTTGCTCCACTCTGTTACATGATGTTGATGAGGGCATAGTCTCCCCACTATCACACATAGGCCCTTACTTCTAGTTGGCATCATTTAGAGTTTTGTGAGAGATGCTTGAGGCCTGGTGGACAGCTAGGCTCGAAGCACTATTAGGTGGCATCTGGACCAGGATGTTACAATAGCGTTGTTCGCGGTTGAGGCGCAAGTTGTGGCTGTACCGTGGAAGAGTTGTAGGGTGGAAACCAGATAATAAAACCTAGGTAGGGGTAACTTACCATAGAATGGTGCGGACGGCGGTGTAGACCCATGGTGAGTGGCGACTTCATCGATTGATTCAGTACGGTCCAGGTAGGGAGGGTCGAAGCGTGTCGGGCCCAAGTAGCCAGTGCGCATGAGGGACAAGCCCAGGAATGTGTGGGATGAGACCAAGTAAATGTGGGACCGACCAAGGGGGTGGGATGGGCCTTTTTGGGTTAGGGGGACTAATGAGATAGATCAGGTCGTACCCAGGTCAACTGGGGTGGTGCGTGGTCATAATCGACCGTGAGCCAACAAAAGCACGAGCTGCTGCGGGGAAACTAAATGCATATGGTCTAGAGAGGTGTACTTTGGTGGTTGAGTATGCCAAATGGTCAATGAAAATAGTGGATCGACAATAGTAGGTGGATATGCCGTAACGGTCGGTCTATGGACGGTCAGTCAGGGGCCACTACTGGTCTTCGTACAATAGCTTCAAACATCTGTCTCATCTAAAAAGAGTTTCTTGATGGTGTTCCATCTGAAAAAAGTGATCCTCTATTCAAGATGGATCTTTTGTGGCTAGTTTTGGAATTTAAATATTTATGATCGAGGAGTGGGCCTCACAAAGTTGGTTTAGGCGATTTTTGGTGAAATATAAGTTTTTTTCTAGGTGTTTGATTCGAGAGAATGAATAGTCGACTCAGTGCCTTTTTCTACAAGGATCACAATGGTGTAATCTATTTGGTTATCTAGGTGTATTTGTGGAGGCATGTCTGTGAAGTTATATTTCTGGCCTCCTGATCAATGACATGCATCATGTCAGCCTTTTTGGTCAGATGTGCCATGTACTCTGGGTGTTCACTATCACACCATAGGGTACTTTTTCATAGTTTAGTACCTTAGTATGGCTAGTAACATGGACAAGCAGTGAGGTAGGGTCACACCTCATGTGGTACCCATACACACCATACACCTCTTCTTGAATCTTCAATCTCTTGTATCTTGTTGTTTCAGACTCGGATTTTGGCCAGCGAGTAGGCTATCTTGAGTGTTTCTTAGCGTGGAACATGATGGTTCCATCTATTATTGTTATCCAATTAGGGAAATATTCGAATTCACTAGGGAATCTATTGTTTTCCCAGTTTCTCCTTGATCCAAAAATTTCTTAAATAATGAAATGTAAATTATAAGAATACATAATCTCAATAATAATATAGGTAAATCATAAATGAAATAAATTTTATAAATTTTAAAATTATAAATTATGAAATAGGTTTTTTTTTGTTGAGTTCACTCATATTCCTTATCCTAATTCCTTCCCCCAATAAATCCATCATAATGGATTGTTCAGTGAATGTGATTGAAAAAATCATAGCCCCCACCCAAGAGTGTCTTTCTAGGTTTTTTGTCTTAGGAAAACTAATAAAACAACAAAGTGAATATTTAGTTGATATGAAACAAAATTTTTAATAGTAATTAACATTAATTGAATATGTTTCATAGATACATTCACTTACTTGTAGGTATATATGGATTCACTTTCTAGAATAACCCCACAATATATACTTCACCATGACTTTGGAAAGTTGTCTTATAATTATACCTACCCTTTTAATTTTCAATAGTATATTATTATCATCATCCATAAAATATTCAACATTACCTCAACTAACCTAAAGAATCATCTATAAATTTGAAATTATGATCAAACATAACTGACCACCCTATAATGACTTTAAAATTGTCTACTGATAACATCAAAATCTCCAAATTTATCAATATCCTTCACATATACCAACTAAGTCACCCCATTGTAGTGAAAATAATATAATTATATTACATTAACAAAATATTGTATTAAAATAAATTCTTAACACCTTTACGGTTTAGAATTTTAGTGAATTAAGAAGATTCATAAACAGAGAAGACCTATGCCTTTTTTAACTAATGGATAGTTTTCCCACTATGAAAAGAACTTCTTAATCCATAAAAAGACATCAATAACAAGTAAAAATCCTCCATACATGATAATATTATTGAAATATCACGTGTATTACTTTTCTTCAAAACCATGGGAAATGGAAACTAAAGAATGGTTGAGATCTAATGCCCTATAAGTGTAAACATAAGCGATAAGAGTCAAATATTATAAGTGAAAATAAGTTAAATATATGGGAATGGTAATATAATAACGTTATATGAACATAATATAGAGGAATAATACCCTATGAAACATGGATCAGAAGATAAGAGTCATCAGTTTAATCTTCTATCATAAAGGAATAATATCATAGGATCTTGGAATTAGAATATTTTGACAACAACCTTATACATAATGTCATAAGAGTATCACCATGTATCATCACTATTGTGTCCCAAAAATTATTTTACCAAAGTATATCACTAAGGTATCTTATAAAATTACCTATCATACTATAAAATGCTATTTTTATATTTGTTTTGAATAAATTTTATTTCATTGATAGCTTGTGTTACAAGAAACACTCAGTTTTAACAACCATGATATATTATTATTTTTATTATTTAAACATGGTCGTTATAGAATAGACCTAAAAATTATCAATATAAATAGTAATAAATATATTTTAAATATTAATTATGATGTTTTAATATAAATAAAAGATATTTATTATAAAATATATAATTCTTGATAAATAATTTCTTTGTTTAGAAAATACTAATTTCTTAAAAAATGTATTTATGTGTTTTTGTGAACTACAATAACATAGTTTTTTAAACTTATATATTATTTATTTGATAAAATAAAATTTATTTTTTAAATTAGAATTTTAAAATTATCTTAGGTTCAATTGCTGGTATTTTTAAAAAATGTTTCATTCTATGAATAGTGAAACTATTGAATTTTAGTTGAAAAATAAATTTTTATTTAAATTATTTATAATTATAAATTAAAACGTTAATTCATTATAATGTAAAATTAGTTTAATTAAATTTAAAATTTTCAAAATGTGGTCATTTTAATCTGTTTGATTCTAAATTTTGATATATACCTTTCAATCTTTTGAACATTTTCTCAATTAAAACCCACTTTCTCATCACGTCTGCGAGGTCAAATTTTAGATAAAATTTTAAATATTTGTAAAAGGTATATAGAAAAATTTAATTGATATTTGGAATCATAATAATTTATATTATTTAATAATCTCAACTAAATTTTTGACTAAAATGAATATAGAAAATAGTAAAATTTAATTAGAGTAGTTAAGGTAAAAATGAGCATACTGGGGGTTAAAATAAAATGATAAAGGTTAAAATGACATAAAAACAATTTAAAATTTATTTTGTAGATATATTTGGACCATATAATATATAGTTCATGAGAATAATAAATTTATGATCCATTTTTATTTTGAATAACATGGGTACATTTTTATCTCTAAAAATATTTCACATGCGCCACTCACCTCACCTTTAAAATGACACCACTCTACTCTCTTATTAACACGTTAAAACCATTTTTGGTCTAACTAAATCCAAAAAAGTATGTTCTAAACTTGTTTCACACCATCATAAAAGCATTATTTTGGGTACAATGTTAGTATTGGAAGGCTTTTGGAGCCAACATAAAGAGGGTACTCATAGAAGAGGTGACATTATTTATTATGTGTTTTAGTTTTATTTCTTACACCACATCATTATATTGTTATTAAAACATTATTATAAAATTACCAGTGTATATTACATATAATTAGAACTTTTTTTCTTATTTAATATACTTACACCCATCTTCACCCCTATCATATTTTTTCTGAAATCATTATTCATGTATATAGTGGACTACCGCCTCACAATCATATGTAATTCATTTTTCCATTTCCACTATACAAAAATTTTCATAATGATAAATTGATAATATTTATCTGATATTTATGATATTATTATGCATTTTTAATTTTTATATCACATAAATGTTCTTAAATTTCATTTTGTGTTAATATGATAATGTCGTTTGTGTTGGTGGTGAACTAACACATCACAAAGTAATTTGAGTCATTCACTCTTTACAAAGAAGGTAATAAGTTTGTTTTAATGAAAAAATGTTCTATATATGAAATAAATTGTCTTTAGTGGTAATATATCAATTACCTTTCTCTCTATTAATATGGTGAAAAAATGGAAATAATGTTCATGGATATTTACGACCAACCGTCTACACGAACGAGATATTTCATTTCCCATCTATAAATTTTATAAATTACTATTAGTAAATATATAATAAATATATATTATATTTATATCTTGTTTAAAATTATGTATATTATAGAACCATGATAAAATTAAGGGAAAAACAACAAATAAAAATTATAATAAGAACTAATTAGTTTTTGCCCAAAAAGTGAAATTTACATGGAATTGTAAATAAATGTGTAATATATGGTCATAATTAAATTGTATATTTCATGATATATATATTTAATGTCATGTGATAGATGTATAATAAACATAATTTTAATATTAATGATGTATTCATATGTATAAAGGATTTCAAGATTTAATGTAAGGGATCTTTTTCATTGTTTTCTTTCTTTTAGACATTTGTCATGTTCTAAACCTATCTTATTTTATGAGGTATATATATATCAACTTGGAAATATAATATCATGAATTTATTTGTTATAATTATATTATATTTTTAATTTAATGTTATTCTTTTATGGGGCTTATGATCCAATATTGCAAAAGAGGCAATGATTTAAAAATGTAATCTCATCATTTATTGAGATTGTTTATGATTTTGTTTCTAATGATAAAATATTATGACCATATCTCAAGAAAATAATTAATTTCCATTTCCTCTATTTATGTCATGATAACACAAGGTTTCCCTTTATTTTCACCAATTTATGTACTCATGAGGTCAAAATAATGTTTTTCAAAAAAATTCCTCTTTATTTATCTCATTAGTTGAAAACCCATTTTTTTAAAAACCATGTTTCTTAAAGAGTTTTAATTTTTTTAATAATAAAATTTTTTTTAATTAAATAAAATTTTGACCATCTTTTAATTTTTATAAATTTTTTTGAATGAAATATTAATCTCATTTTCCAAAAAATGGCTTTATGAATTTTATAGAAAATTTGAAATAAATCTTCGTTTTAATGCGTATGACATGTATTGAATTTTTTACCATAATTATCAAACACATGTTTTTATTTTATTCTTTTATTTCATATAACTTTTTTTCGTGTGTTCTGGATTTAAATTTTGAGTGTTGGGTTGTTTTTATTCAGTTACATAGTTTATGTGCCTGGTAAAGGTGTAACTATGTAATACCATGAGGATGAGTCCCTCTCCAGTTCATTTTGAACCTGCACAGTTTTAGTTTCACATCTTAATAATGATTTTATCCAATCACTATAGCTCCCCATAAAAACTGTGTGAATCCTAATCTGTCTCTGGATGAGGGGGAACGACCTCATCACGGTTAGCCGAACCATACAGAAAGAGTGCACATGGTTTTGCATCTTTTGACTGGACCATATTGCATGGTTGGACCACAGATTCCCAAACTATGTGGAAAAACTGTGTAGGGTCCCATTATGTCTAGAAAGGGGCACACATTTGGTTCATATTTTGGAAAACCATGTGGCCTAACTATGCACAATTCCCCGGTGTCTTATAAATGTAAATTTACCTTTCTACCCTCTCATATTTTTATCCTCCAAACCCATATCTTCTATTTATGGCTCATGAGACCCAAAAGGATCTATTACCTTCTTATTTAAGACTCTCCTCATCCTTCTAGGATTGATCAGAGGGGTTTCATAATGATTTGGGTCTATATCTTCAAGGTAATCTGATTCTTTCATCTTCCTCTTCCTTGTTCTTCCATTTTATCTGGATTTCTTCTTCATCATTGATGTTTTTGATATAGAGTTAATGTTTCTTGGAATTTGAATTATGGTTTTTGTGTTTTTATATTCATTATGGATGTTCATGATTCTTGGAACACTCTTGGATTTGTTTTGGGTTGTTGTTGTTGATGCGCCTGTGGTTTGAGGTAGGTTTCCCTTTTTAATTTCTCGTTAAATTGAAGAAAAATAGATTTATTTATTTTATAACCATCCTTATATTTTAATTAGTGATGTTTTATTTTTATAATTTTTTTGTTAATAAATGAGGTGATTTCATTTTTTTTGATGTGTATGGAGTTGTTTTCTTAATCTATGCATGCCAAGTGTTTGATAAAACGAAATGCTATATTTTATAAGATATTTGTGATTTTTAAGGAATGGTTTTGGTTTAGTAAATTTATTTGGATTATAAAATGGTGTTTTAGGATTATGAAAAGTATTTATAAGTGGTTTTTGATTTTTAAATTATGTGTTAGTTTTTTTTGAAACAGATGGTTTCTCAAAGAGTGCATGGGGACCATTTTGAACATTTGTAAAATTGGTCATATAGGAAAATATCCTTGGATAATCCACTTTCCTTGGTTATATTGAATAGTTTGTGAGGTACATGGTGTGGTAATCCCATTTGAAAAAAATGGGTGAAGGAAAAGAGATTTTTCTATGGGTTGGATCATGGGGGTTACTTTATTCTGTGTGTTCATTATGTGTGACGTATGTGCATTTGATTGGTTTCTTGTTAGGATTGGATTATTTACAATCAAATTATACAAGACACGGGAACATGGAATATCTATATTATTTTTGGGGAATGTTTGTTGCACTAGCTGAGGATTTCACACTGGCTAGTAGCCCTTAGTACAAGCCTTCTCTTATCTTTGGGATTCCCCCCTCGGTTAGGCCTGGTATGGTATGACAAAGTGTACCAGAGAAATTTATGTCATTGATTGAGAAATTCATACAGGATGATTTATGTTTTTAGTATGTTATAGATTATCCTATGAGATCCAAGTTTCTCCCATGTTCTTTGGAACTTAGTTGTCTGTGGTGGATGATTGAGATGCCTTTTTTGGATGGTTATGAAAATGTGCTATATTTTAGGGAACTTATTATGTGATTATTGATTCTACTATCTTGTATGGGTTAATTCATTGATTAAAATGTCTCTTTTGGCTTAATATTTTTTTGCAAATATTTTTGAATTTTTTTTACAATTTCTTTATCACTTTTTAAGTAAAGACAACATCATTATTTCCTAAAATGAAAATGTATCCTTCTTGGGAAGGAATATAGTCTTAAATGAAAAGGGAAATGTATTGCATACTTTTTTAAGGAGAAATTTTTTGGAAATATAGTTTTATATATATTATTTTTAACCTAGAATTTATTACTGATTTTTAATACTCATGCCTATAGTTACTTTTGGTTTTATCTTATACTTTAGGTTCCAACTTTCTCTTGAAAACTATGAGTGATACTGGGTCCTGATATCAGAGAGTTACCCTCAGGGTTACATGGATGCTTAGTGGTTTTCAGATTTCGTTTGGGTCTTGTTGTTGTACTTTTCTAAATTTTCAGTTTATGTAAAATATGTTGTTTAGTTTTTTTATTTATTATATAAAATTCCTCTAGTTATTTTCACTTATTTAGTTTTTTTAATTCTTGAAGAATTCATTCCATTAGTTCCAGTTGAATCCCTTGTTTCTTGGAACTAACAAAGAAGGATTGGGAATGCCTGTTGGGCCTTATCACAGACCAACATGGGTGACCATTTCAGGGTTGACCTTGGTTGGTTCATGAAAAAATGGTTTCAAAGGCATTTCTTTAGATAACCTATCTTCATAGAACCTTTTTTATTTGGGATTCAAATGTTGATAAAGTATGACTATTGTGTCTTAGGGTGAATGTTTAAGGGATTGTCTGGCCTATAATATCGATGATGAACCACTATTTTCAATTATAAATTGGGATTTGTTCCATGTTTTTGGTACTTGTGGTTGTTAATAATTTGTGAAAGTGAAGTTGAAGTAGGTCCAACTATCAAAGTGATCTCATAGGGCATGAAAATCCATGTAGAGGTTGATAAATGGTCTTGAATGACTATTTATGAAGGTGGTGTGATTGTCATATGTCTCTCAACCATGTGTCTATGTCACCCAAGAACAATAATTTCCCATTTTTGAGATTTTTTGAGTCTACTGATCTTGACACTGTCTTGAAAACCTTGTTTTTAAATTATGAAAACCTGATTTTAAGAAGTAATATTCTATTTATTAGTAAAAGGAAATTTTTTTTTTCAAAAAACATCAATGAAAGTCTTAAAAAATGGTTTTTAATAAGATGAATATGGTGTAAAATTGAGTTTGGTTTATCAAAATTGGATTCCATAAAACAGAAACATGTGGCTCATTGAGATTTGGTTTTTTTTAAATGTAAATTGTAGAATGGTTTTGGGAAAAATGAATTGGAGAATTTTTGAATTTTTTTATGAAATTTTAAAATGGGAGTAGATTGAGAATTTAAATTTTGGGTTTAATGTTTTTTTTGAATTGGAAATATTTTTTTGACCATCATGTATTATTATGGGCACTCACATGCATGGATCTATTTGAGGAAGTGGATGATTGATGTCATGAGTGGATTGGATGATGAGTTGGCATGAGAATGTCTTCATTTGATTCTCTATGGAATACCATTGGTGAGAGTAAAACTTATGAAATTGTTTTTCTATTAAATATTGATTTTAAGAGAGAAAATTGTGATTTTTTTAGAATGGAATTTTGTGTAGTGCATTTTTTTTGTGTTTTGGAAATGTGATCTAAGTAGTGTATCAAGTTTGAGTTCTTATTTATGAATTGGTGTTTATTGAGTTAGTTTTCTTATTTATTAGTGTACTCCCCCTACTAAGACTCGAAGGATGTTTTAGGAACAGCTATCAGTGGTTCACCGTTAAAATACAATATAGTTAATCAACATTAATATTTTCTCCTTGATTTTCAGAAGTTGAATCCTGATCCCTTTTATGGGGAAGCATATCATTTTGAATTAGAGGATTGTATGAAGAAAATAGAAAGTATATTAAGTTTCCTTGAGTTTCACAAAGTACCTAAGAGTTAATTTCAATACCTTTATGCTTGTTGGTATAAGATAGAAGTGGTGTAATTTAGTAGTTAAGACCAAGACTTGAGAAGATCTTACATGGGAGATCTTCAAGGCTTTGTTCATTTAGTGATACTTGTCTAATGCTAGGAGGGTGAATAAGGTGATGGATATGTGATAGCATTATCAATGGGTTAGATTGGCATTAGAGATAATTCCATGTTTGAATGATATAGTTCCCTATCTTCTGGAGTTGGCTAACATTACTTTTTTGAATGTTTGACATTTTAATAATGGGATTTATCCTGATCTACAGTAGAAGGTGTCAAAGTGTAGTCTAACCACCTATACTAACATGGTTAGGAAATATATTTGGGTTGAAGCTATTTTGGAAGGAGTGACTGAGGATACCAAGATTCCTATTGGCTCTAGGACCATAAAATGTGATTCTTTAAAGGTGATAGGAAATAGGATATAATTTGGTGGTGTTGGTCATGGAATCAATAGCCCTTTAGAGATTTCATCAGCTTCATCTAGTTTCCAGAACCTAGTTTGTCATCAATGAGGCAATACATGTCACAAGAAGATGTCATGTACAAATTTGATGAAGATATATCAAACCAATGTATTTCTAGTTCACATGAAATGATTCTGTTAGGCTGTTTCCAAGAAGCGACATGGAGCCGCATCTTCCCCCATGAAAAATACCCTGCCCATTTTCAAGAGAAAGATGTTGGTCCAGTTTCAATTTGAAATCCATTACCATTTGAGTGTTCCTTTCAAGTTAGTATTATTGATTTATAGTGTCTTCTATTAAATTTATTGTCAAAGGATGTTGTGTGTCTTTTGTGAATATCTATTTTAATGGAACCATCTTTTAAGAAAATTTCTATTTTTTGTATTTTTTGTGGATGTGTTCTGCATGCTCTACCCAGTTCTTTCAATTTATCATTTCAGTTTAAAGAGGATGATGATTGTGTATTGTTATTTGTTTTCGTTCTAGAGTTTGTGTGTGGTCGTTGCAGTGTATAGTTTCGTTGGTTGGTGGGTGATTTTGGTTGGGTGTCCAGATGGAATTTTATCATTATGGGTAGTCTATTCTTGCCTTACTTTATGAATCTAGTAAGTACCTATTATTATTCATATTATTATTTCATTCTAATTTCCTTGTTGAATTTTTCTCTATTGGGGTAGTCCGAGTGGTTTGGTTGTGGTAAGGTTGTGAGATTTGTAATTTGATTTTTCTATTGTTCTTCAAGAAGTGGTATGTGTTTGTTTTTTGTTTCATGTATAAGTGTTAGTTTTCATAATTCTGGTGTGGGGGTTTTGAACCAATAAATTGTACTATGTGAGTGTGCGAGCCTTGATCTTTTGAATTGATCAAATATAAATTTTTAGGTTTGGTGGGGAATAAATCATTATTATGGGGAGAATTTTTTCACCCTCCTTTGTATTTTCATCATTTCATTCTTCTTATGTTTTTTTTGGTTTCTATATTGTGATTCTGGTGTTCTAGATTTAAATTTTGATTTTTGGGAAATATTTTGTCAGGTTTATAGTTTATGTGATTGATTAATGGGTAATGTTTCAAGCTACATAGGATGAGTCCCTTTCCAAAACATTTTTAAATATAATGGTTTGGGTTTCATAGGATAAACATGGTTTGATCCAAACCATGTGGCTCCCATGAGTCATCATTAGGCCAGGTAGAGTAAGATCTAGTGTGTGGGTGAAATTGATGTCATTAGGTGAGACATGCATAGGGGATGAGTCAGGTGTTTAGTATGTTCGAGAATATCCATTGAACTCTTAGGTTCTCCTATTTCCTTCAAAACATAGTAGTTTTTAGTAAATGTTTGGTATGACTTGTTTTTTTGGTTAGACATACATTATATATTCCATTTCCCTTGTCATCTGGTCATTTATTTTTCTCCCTTGTGTGGTTTAATTAATTGACTAAAAGAGATGTGCTGTATTAAAAATGTTTAAAGAAAATGATTTGAAAATGTTATACATTTTCTTTCCTCCCTTTTAAGTAATGATATCATTATTATTCAGTAAAATTCCAATGTTTCCTTACTGGGATATAATATGGTCTTAAATTAATGAAGGAAATAGACCATATTTTCTTTTTAAAGAGCAAAATGTGTGAAATATATTTTTATATATTGTATTTCAAACGAGTAATTGATTATTATTTTTAATGGAAATGCATTGGGAATATATTTATTCAGGCACTCCTGGTGAGTTTTAATACTCATTCCTATTGTTCCTCATCATTCTTATCTTCTATTGATGTTTTAAAATTGTCCTGATCTTCATGGGTGATTTTGTGTCTTGGGATCAAGGAGTTATCCTCTTGGTACTATGGAGCCTTAGTGGTCATCAAGTTCAGTTTGGGCCATATCGTTCAACATTTTTGTATTTGAAATTTATTTAAAAGTTGTTGTTCAATTATTTTGTTTATTTTATCCGGATGTTCTGTATATTTATAATGATTCAATTTATTTATTTTGAGTGAAATCATTCCCTAGGTTCTCATTGATGCCATTGGATCTTGTCGGCAGCCCACGAGGATTTGGAATGCCTCTTGGTCCAGGTCACAGATCGATTTGGGTTACCGATTTGGGATCTACCTAGGTTGGTTTGTTACATTTCTGACCTCATACTATTTTAAATATCCCTGTTTATGTTTTCATGATTATTATCAATGAAAAATATTTTGAAATTTTTTTACTATTTGATAAGTGTTTCCTATACCATTAAGTTTCTATTATGCTTATATATCTCCCTACCTACACTTACTGAGCAGCTAAGCTATACCTTTCTTATGTTTCCTTTTAAAAAGTTATGAATAATTGTAATGTATGATACTTTAATGATGTACGATTGCTATGGATAACATAGTGGTAGATGATTTAGTTTACATATGAACCAGTTGTTTATGTTTCCATTTTTCCAAAGGCACTATAACATTACGATCCTTAGAAGGGTGTTTGTGTAATGTAATAAATGTTCATAAAAAATATGAAATATCTATGCAAGGAAATCCAAGTTATTTATAGTTATTATTAGATTATAGGTTTATTTAGACTTTGTAAAATAGTATGAGAAAAATTTTTGTTATATACCTAATGATATATCTAAGGAAAATCCTAAAGATGAGAAAAAGTAAAGAGAAATGTCTAGGAATTTTTATAGAGTTTAGATCGAGTGGTTTCTGTGAAATTATATTACTTTATAAAAACAATAATTTTATGTACTTTTGTTATAGAGATAACTGGGGGTAATAACACCAAAATTATGCATTATGCTAGATTCTATTGTCACCTACTATAATAAAATGAGCCTTGTGGAAATCCTAGTATGACACCCCTAGAGGATTTGTTTTAAAAATTCATGAACTCCTTATGAACCATCAAACAATATTTTTATAATGAATATAAGTTACCTAGGATAAACCTATTGTGTCATATATTAACTAAGAATTTTTCATGATTTAGATATCCTATAAGATATTTTTCATGTTTATAAAGATCCCCTATATGATTATTATTTCATAAAATATATTATTTGGTTTTATTAAATGGAAAGAACATGAAGTAACCAAGTTAATTCTGAGTATAATGGAAAATTCAATGATTGTTCTACTGATCAACCAAATGTTATTGGATCAGGAATAAAAAATCCTATTGCTATTCTCACACAACTTTCTTAATCTGTGATTATTCTAGACATAAAAATGAGAAAAAGAGGGAACAACATTCAAATGAAATACTTCATGAAGAAAAATCCAACATCTCTCAGTGGGTACTCTGATCCCCTAGTTTTTGAATAATGAATTAACACCAATGAAAGGATATTTTCCATTATCCTATGTTTAGAACGCAAAAATTTCGTTTTGGATGTCTACTTTTTAGAAGGTGAATTAGATAAATGGTGGAATATTATCAACAATAAAAGGAAACATGATATAATTGACTCAATTAATTGATAAATGTTCAAAAATATATTTCTCAAAAATCACTTTACTTATAATATCTTTTGGAAGATGAGGAATGTGTTCAATATGGAAAAAGAAAAAGGATGATGAAACAATTGTTACATATGAGGTAATTTTCTCAAAACTTGTGAGGCACACTTATATTTTTATCATCTAAACATAATGTAATATTGACTATTTCTTTATTGGCCTAAAACAATGTCTGAAAAGGGTGTTGGACATAAGAGACTTCAGTGGATATAAATAGATTGTTTGATGCACTATCATGGTGGAAATGGATGTTGGAGTAACATATCAATCTCACGGTTTTTATAATAATTGGAAAATGGAATTAAAATTAAAATATTGGAACCATGGGGTGAATAAGATGTAATTGTATTTATTCTCAGACTAAGGGAAGAAACATAGATGAAATTATATTTAGTGTACTACAAAATGCTTTATTTGTAGAATGGAAGTTTATTAAGCAACTAAATGCCAAAGTGATGGGAATAATTTATCTAATGATATATACAAATTGAAATATCCATAGAATGAACCTATTAGACTTCAATGTTTTAATTTTAAAGAGCTCAAGCATTATGTTAGAGAGTACTAAAATATGGGGGTTAGTAATGGTGATCAATACCTGAAATATCATATGATGAGGGAAAAATGAAAATATATTGTTATCATTATTTCTCACTATGGGTGTGACAATGACCTGATGAAAGGTATACATACCATCCAATCTATAAATTCTAATGCATAATTTGACTTTGTATCTACTCATTATTTCATATCTGAATATTGTTTCTAAGTGTATCATGTTTCCACCCAAATTTATAGTTATAGAATTTTTAGTAAAAACCACCAATTTCACAGTGATATCATCTTATGTATATGATTCATCTCCAGTTGAATTTTTTGGGAATGTGATTCTTGGAAATCTTTTAAATCCATCAATGGTTTAATTGGATGTTTTCTTTGGCATGGAATATATTTTCTCTAAAAAATACCACATGAATTATCAATGAAGTAATGTTATATATGATATTGTAAACCAAACTATGATCATATATTAATTTGACGATATTTAAAATCTTGTGATGGAGATCATATCCACGATATGGGTATTAATTCTTATTAATAAGAGGTTTTATATCAGATGGGTGGGGAGAGACTCAACATCGATGATAGGCCTATTATATGGAAATTATTTGATATCCTTCAGGATGAGTTTCCTGGCATTCCAGGAAAACATGTTGTTGAGTTCTAAATAGAATTCATACCTTGTAAAAAAACTTATTTCAAAACTCCATATTGAATGTACCCGATTGAGTTACAAGTATTGATGAATAAACTCGTGGATATCCTTGATTAAGGTCTCATTTATCTAGGATTATCACCTTGGGGAGAACCTATTCTCTCTATTAAATAGAACGATGGATCAATGTTTCTCTTTATTTGTTATCCGAAGCTGAAGAAGGCCATGATCAAGAAAAAGTATCCTTTACCCCTTATTGATGACTTATTTAATCAACTATGTATTGCTCAATACTTTTCCCGGATTTACCTTATTTTTTGAAATCATCAATTGAGGGTCCAGTAGGAGGATATACCCCTGATAGAATTATGTACATGGTATAGAAATAGAATATATTGTGATTCAATTCAGTCATACCAATTCCCCTTATATATTCTTGGATTAAATGAATATAGTCTTTAGAGATTTCCTTGATTAGTTTGTGGTAGTCTTTATAGATGAAATTTTTATTTTTTAAAAGGAAAAGGAAGAGAAAAAAGATCACATAATAATTGTACTAAATACCATGAGGAAGTATAATATATGTGAAAAATTTAAAAATAATGAATTTTTACTGAAAAATATTTAATTTTTTGGCCATATAATCTTAAGAGAGGTTATATCATTAGATGTATCAATGATACAAGCTATTAAGGGTTGGCCCAAAACAACCATGGTGACTGAGATCTATAGTTTATTGGTTTTGCTAAATATTATTGATATTGTATGGAGAAATTATCTTAACCATATAATACACACATCAATTTAATTAGAAACGTAGCCAAGTTCCACTAGATATATAAATGTGAGGAAAATTTAAAAGAAATGAATAGAAGTTTAGATATCACATGTGTGCTTACATTACCCTATAACAGAGAAGGGTTTTCAATTTATAATGATGTGTCAAAAAAGATATGGTGATTTATCCTTATGCACAATTACATGGTTATAGCATATGCCTCATTAAAATTGAATATTAAATAAAAAATTAACCCAATTCATGATTTGGAGATTTCTACAGTAATTTTTCCATTTCATATATAGATGAATTATATTTATGGAGAACAGTGCGATATATATAGTGATCAGAAAATTTTAATGTATATATTCACATAGGAGTTGAATATGCACCATAGATGATGGTTAGAGATGATTAAAATTATGATTTCTTAATACATTACCAACCTGGGAAAGAGAAAAAGGTGGATAACGCTTTGAGATTAAAAGATAATGCTATATATTCAATGATAAAGATAAAAAAGTTCCAATATTTATGGAATTTCAAAGGATGGATCTTGAAATATAAAAGGAATGAGACAAATATTATCTTTCCCAATTATCTGGTCAACCACCTATCTGTGTAAATATTAAAGAGGTGCTTAAAGAAGATATAGAGTTGTAAAAGAAAAAAATTAAATCATCCTATTTTAACCATAATCAAGATATAATGATAAGGTTCTAGAATCATACATTTTTTATCTATTCCATATTTAAATAAGGAGTTTTTAGAGTAAACTCTGAGTTATTCATTCTCTATACATCCAAGAAGCACAAAGATGTATAAATAATTGAAAGAGTGTTTATAGTGGGATGACATGAAATGATATATGGTAGACTTTGTATCTTGGTGCTTGGTATATCAGCATGTTACGATTGAGAGAAAAAAGTCTATGGGTATGTTACATCCATTTCTCATACCAAAATGGAAATGGGAAAACCTCACCATGTATTTTTTTCTTGAGACTCCCCAAAACTATAAAAGTGAATAATACTATATGGGTTATAGTCGATCAAATTACAATTTTTGAAAACCTCATCACTATTAGATAATAATTATCTCTAGATTACAATTCTATGATATAAATTAAGGATGTTATAAAGTTTCCTGGATAACAACATCTTGTTGGGTCAAATCAGTATACAAGTTTCTCCTCAAAATTCTAGTGAAGTATTCAGTGATCTATTGATACAATGTTGAGTTTTTTCAATGAATATCTTCCTCAAAAAGATGTTCCATTTGGTAGAAAAATTAAAACCATAGAGTATATGATGATCTGTATTTATTTTGATTTTAATGGTGGATGTGATCATCACCTTTATCTAGTTGAGTTTTCATACAAAAACACCTTTTACTCATGCATTAAAATGTCTCGCTATGAAGTCCTATATGAAAATAAATGTATAGCTCCAATGTGATGTAATGGAGTTAGAGAATGAAATATATTGGGACCTAAGATAACTAAAGAAATGGTGGATAAGGTTACAGTCATTCAACAACACATCAAGGTAGCTTAGAGTAGGTAAGAATGTTATGATGACCATCTCTGGTGTAATTTAAAATTTTAGTTTGGAGATAATGTGTTTCTATGAATTTATCCATGGAATAAAGTTTTAATATTTAGAATGAAATGGAAGGTAAGCCCTTGGTATATAATTCCATTCAAAATTCTTGATTCTATTAAGACTATAACTTATCACTTGGTTTTTCCACTAGACCACTGTTAAGTCCATAAGTGTACCAGGTATCTCTCCCACGAATGCAAATATATATATATATATCCCTTAATATGTGATGAACTCATAGGTCATATTTCAAGATTAAGAGATTTCTTATAAGGAAAAATTTATTGATATTCTGGATGATACTTAGAATGTTCTATGAAATAAGACCACTCACCTGGTGAAAATTTTGTGGTGAAACCACAAGTTTGAAGAAGCTACAAGGGAACCTGATGAAATGATGAGGCAAAAGTATCCTCATTTTTCTGTATAATATTAAGTAATTTTAAGGGAGAAATTAATTTTATGGTGGTAGATTATAACACACAATGTTTTTATTTCTCAAATTTTGTTGAACAATTTAATTTTCATTGATAGTTTGGGTTATAATAAAAAATGAGTTTTAAGAACCATGATATTTTTTAATTATATTTATTATTTAAATATGAATTTTACAACCTCATGTTTAAATCTAATGATATGATTATTTGCAACTAATACATAAATATTAATTAAAATGGTTTTATATACATAAAAATATTGAAAATGAAGTACAAAATTTTGGATAATATCTTTTATTGATTCAAAAATTCTATTTTATTTAAAAATATTTTGAAATTATTTTTGTTAAAAATAATAATACTATTTTTTAAACTTTCATAATATAAGTTTTAAAAACCAATCCTTATTTCTGATATCATAATTTATCAATTATTTTAGGGTGAATCATTTAAATTTTATCAAATGTTTCATTTTTGTTGATTTGTCAAAAATACTAAATTTTAACTGAAAACCAAAATTTAAATATTATTTATAATGATAAAAAATATTTTTGAATACGTTTAAATAAAAATTAGTTCAATTAAGTATCTATTTATAGGTCATTTTAATTAATTTTATATTGATTTTTAATTTAAAAACATTGCAAACATTTGAACATTTTCTCTTTGAAAAAAAGATTTCTTGTCACTTTTACAGGATTATTTTTAAAATAAAATTTTCCACTTATGTGAATATTATTGGAAAAAATTTATTACATATTTTTAATTCTAATAATTTATATTATCTAAAATTCAATATTAATTTTTGTCAAAAATTAATAGTAAAAATAATATAACTTAATTACCGATGTTAAGGTAAAAATGGGTTGACCAGAGGTTAAAATAAAACTATAAGGGTTAAATTTACCTAAAAACTTGTTTAAGATATATATTACACCATTATATAGACCCTATCATGTCTATGTGTTAAGAATGATCCATTTCGGGGGTTTTTGTCTAGTGAATATTAGGGGTAAACCTTTTCGTTAAAAAAATTACAAGTGTGCCACTCACATCACTTATAAAAGGAAATCCACCCTCGTCTCATATTCACACCCAAACAAACCTTTTTTTACTTAAATATATATATATTAATTAAAAAATACTCTACTTTTATACTAGAATCCTTAGTTTGGGAAAAAACATGACCTTTGAAGGGTTTAATTGTAAATATAATAAGGTTACTAGAGGAAGAGGTAACATTATTCATCAGGTGTTTTTTATTTATTCCTACACCTACTTAAATTATTATTAAACAATGATGATATATTAATAATATTATATTAAACATAATTATATGTTTTTTTATGTAATGGGAATGACCTTAAACCACCTCGTCTTCTGTCAGATGGGTTACAAGATCGTCATTCATGTGTTTGAAAGACTATCATCTCATGAAACAATATCATTTGTTTTTCCACTACCACATATCAAGATAGGATATAATGTTGTAAATATTGTCTTTATATGAAATTTAGTATATTATTATGAATTTGGAATTATTATATCAAACCAAACTTCTTAATTTCAATTTTTGGATAATACAATATCATCACTCAACTGTACCGAAGACGCATGAAGCGATGTGATTCCTTCAAAATTTAAAGAAAGGGTAATAAATATAGTTTTAAGGAAATCATGTGAAATATACGGAATAAATATGATTCTAGGGTGATAATATGCCAAAGTTACCAAATGATTTTATGATTTTATGATACAATATATGCATTTTTCAATTTTTTTTACGATTAGGTTTTTGATGATAAAATATTAGGATCCATCCCCCCTGAAAATAATGATTTTTAACCCTTTGGTTTTTTCCTGAGAAGACATGGTTTACCATTACATTATTCTACATATCTACTCCAGAGTTCAAAATAGTTTTTTAGAAAAAAATCATATTTATTTATCTCTTAAATCAAAAAATAATTTTTCTTTTAATATATTGTTTTATAAAAATGTTTTTAACTTTTTTTCAATATTCAAAACATTATTTATTAATGAAATTTCAACCCATGTTTGAATTTTTTAAATTTTTTTTGAATTAATCTTCAAGACATTTTCTTAACAATACATGTTTGGATTTTACACTAAGACGTGAAAGGGATTTTTGTTTTAAACTGTTAAACATGCATGTTATTTATTACCATCAGGGCCTAAAATGGTTTTATAGAATACACTATTTGTTCTCAAGGTTAATTTCAAAGAAACTTATTTTTGAAATGTCTTATTATTTGAGAATTGTTTTTCAAATTTAAAAGAGATTTTTTTTGGAAATGTTTTAAATGATATTTCAAAATAATTCTCCATATAATAAGACATCTATTAATGTTACCCGTGATTTATGAGGGTATATAAACCAAAGATAACATTTTTATTCTTTCTATGAATGGTTTTAATGAAAAGTTGTTTATGGAGTCTTCTTATTTTCATAGGATATGATATACCTAAGCGGTGAAAAAATTATTAAAGTTGTCTCCTTTCCACAAAATATGATGTGATAAAATGTTTATGAATACCATTTAATTTTATTGGATATGATATGATGTTTTTTTTATCTATAAGAATACATATGTATTCTTTTCAATATGATATGAGTGAGACCTATATCTCCGAAAAATATATTGGGTAATTATTTATGTCATATGAGCTCAAAGGGAACACGGTAGGTTGTCCCAAACCTAAAAAAGGTTACATTGGAGTTTATTCAAATCCCAAAGTAGGTATATGGGTGTTTATCCCAAGCCTAACATGTTCAGAATGTCTTGGTGATTATCGTTGACATACGATTTTATATGTTTATGTGTATTCCATAAGTCTACGTCTTATGATTTTTTTTTTCACTCATGGATCATGTTCTTTCAATCCCTTATGATTCATGTCATTTTAACTAAAAGTATTTATACTATGACTAATGATTATGATCATTGTTATTGAGGGTAGGGTCTTCCAATGTTATCCTCATCTTCTTATACCATTATGTTTATGTTATGCTTACGTATCTCCCTTTTTAACCTTATCAAGCATATGATCTCACCCTTTCTTCTATTTCCTTTCCCCAGGTTATGAAGAAATCTATCATGTAGGATATGTTAAATAAAGTTTAAAGTTAGAAAGAACATGTTGGGAGATGTTGTAGTTTACCTATGAACCAATTATATATGTTTCAATGTTTCCAAAGGCACCATACCTTTATAATCCCTTGATGTGTGGTTGTAAAATGTAATATATGTTCATAAAAAATGGTTTAATATCTATGTATAAAATTAATGGGATATTATAATTACTTCAAAGTTATTATAAATATTTCATATCAATAGATTAATTCTTTACCTAATTTATTATAGTGTAATCATGTCTCACCCGTATATATATTAATTGTACATTATATATATTGGTCATATAAAGAAACATTCATTATTCAATAAATAAACATATAATGACTTAATATTAGAAAATAAATGGGGTTCCAATGATATTATGTAACATTCTCTATAAATATGATTTAATATATAATTATTATATTTCCACCATATAGATATTGGTTATACAGTTAATTGAATAATATACCTAATCATGATGTATGATTATTTCATACCCAAATTATACATAAGAATAGGATGGCCTTTTGTGGGGTTGGTGGATCAAACGTAACATAATACACACACACCCTTTTCCCTTTTAGACGGTTTCCAATGGGGTTTATTCATGGAATAAAAAACACCCAATATTTATACATCTTTGATGACTCATGGACCTAGTTTGGAAAGAAATGTTGTCATTGGGAAACTGGGACAACGATACTTAAGAACTCACATTGGTCAAGAGGATGGGAGTTCAGGCTCATCACACACTTTTGGGGGGAATTGTTACCTACTCCAAGACACTCATATATATTAAAGATACATTCATGAATCCTTTATTAACTACCATGTATGACGAAAGTAAACCTCAAATAACAATCAACTTATTATAATGTATAGGAATTAGAAACATTTATTTGTATCTGAGGTTCTTCATTAATGGATAAATATTTATTTATCTAAAGTTCTATATCACTACTACACTCTACTATATAGATTACATATTATTTTCTGTCTATTATTATTAAAAAGGTTTTGATCCTTGTAGTGGGGGTGCTCTGGGGTGTATCATTATCCAAGGATATAGAAGGTGTTTTCATATCAGTATCATATTACTGAGTATGCTTCCAACATATCCTCATTAAATTCATTAGAAACCACATAGTTTGGTTCCGCTTAACATGACACATCATACCTTTTAAGTTCATGTGATAGGGACCAAACCATGAATTTTAATGTCATTGGATAGGATGTCTAGGTAAAAGGTTCTCAACCAACGTTTAATGTGGGACTTATGACAAGGCATCCCAATAAACATAGAAAGGGTATAGACTCTGAGGCTGGATAATAAACTACTGATAATGTGACTGAGAGAGAGAGTTAAGGTTGATTTGGGGTGTTGGGTTTAGACCACAAAACAATTTCCTACATAATCCAGTTAAACTAGAATCAAAGACTATATAGGTTGGTTGTACAGACTGCCACCCATGGAGGCCCTCATATGAGTTGTCTCACACGGAAATATTGCCCTTCAAGAGGATTGAGTTGGGGATTACTCCCAAGATGGATTCCCATTGGTTGTATGGTGAGGATGTTTGGATAGAGAATACTTATAAAATGATTTCCTTGTTTGGGTAGGTCTTACACATTGAACTATTCCATATATGTATTGGAAATGTGGGAATATTATTATCACCACCAACCTCTTAGCCTACACAGTCCATTATCGGTATAAGAAATAAGAGTAAGAAGTGGATCCATGAAACCTTATAATCTTCTTTATTTTTTGTTATCGAATGATATATCCCAAGGAGAAATATAAAGGGCTTTAGATATTTCAATGTCCTCTTTTATTTTTCTAACTAGGATGATCACAAATAATGATCTATCCGTCTACAACCTCAGAAAGTATAGAATAGAAAGAGTTCCAATACTCAAAAAAATACTAGGGGCATACTCTAGGAGGGATTAGATTATGTTAGATAAGTAGCCTTGAGGGATTACACCTATGGAAGCCCCTTAATAATGGTGGGAGGAAGATATTGGAAAATATTCTTTGAAAAAACCATGCATTTGACTATATAGATTTCATGATCATAGATAAAATTTAAGGCCACATAATTCAAAATTGAATTTAAGAAACAAGAAAACATAGAACATCAAGAGAACCAGAAAATCCATATACCATTGGGGGAAGATGTTTGGGTGAAATGATAGGAAGATAGTTATTTGATATCCCCTTATGTACCATCTTTGTATTCAGGATAGTCAGAGATGACTACGTTGTTGAAAACATGCCATGATCATGGAGAAGGAGGAAGGAGTGAAGCAATGGAGGACCAGAAAGAATGTTCATAAGGATCCCTCAAGGAGGAGTCCCTAACCTAGTTCCTGGGAATGAAAGGAGCACAAGAAACTATCCCTCAAAGGAAAAAACCAGCATTTTTCTCACACTCCCTGCATGGAACCAGAGGTCCTTGGTCTTCAGGATGACAAGTTATGGACATGAAATTAACCCTCATAATGATACCAGGAGGTCCCATACACTCCCCTAGGGTAGCCGTCTTTATGAACATGGGAATTCGTATCCACATGCACCCTGAGGACCCGACCCATTAGGTAGAAGAATTGTGGGACACCTCAAACTGAAGGAATTCATATCCAAATGGAAGACATGCCAATATGCCCATCCCCACGGGATTTCCAGTCAATAGGATTCTGTGTAGATTTCACTTTCATCTCTTTTGATTAGATATCCAATGGAAAAGGAAAACTATGATTGGTGTCTTTAAAGAGGGATTGAAAATTGACTCACACACGTCCTTTCTTGGGGAGGAAAGTGATTTATGTAGGGCATGGGATTAGATGGAAGTACTTTATGTTAGTGTGGTATACCTATGTGATTTGAGGGTTCCAGTGGTAATTTATCACCTTGGTTAAAACACTTGTGCAAGACCCTTCTTTTTTCACCTAGGGTACCCTCAAGTATCCCAGAAAGGGTCTCATGCTGATCCTGGTATAAGGTAGGGATACTTCACGCAAGTGTTTTCCAACTAGGGGAAGAGGTAATAATGTAGGTGTCTTTGTGTTTCAATCCATAAGGGGGATTTAATCTTCCTATCCCCTTTAATTATCAATTCTCTCGGCTTTTGGAGAGCTACCTGAGGGGTTTTGGAGGGTCTAAGCAGAGTGGCTGTCTAACCAGAGGTTCATGGATTCTTTATATTTTCATGTTGTGAATATCTAGAGCCCTTGGGTCCTATTTATAAGAAAATAGGGAACCATATATTATGGAGGATGTCCAGCCAGGTCCATGGCATAGGTACCAAGTGTAGGGGTGGCGATTCTTTCATTTCTATATGGGGTCTGCATGAGCCTTTTGATGTGCAGGGGTGGGTATACAAGCTAGCTTAGGAAAGATCCATTGTTTAATTTTGTGTATCTTCATCAATGTTATATAAATGCAGCACTCTTTATAATATTTTCATCTAATATGATAAAAAGTAGTGTCAATAAAATCCCCCCTCTCTAGATTGAATCTAATTTAAAGAAGACGGTCTAGTCTTAAGGTGGAATGAGGAGAAGATTATGAAGGTGAAATTGGTCTACCATATAGGGAACCCTCATTGGGTGGTAGTGTAGGAAATTTTCACACATCTGGTGCACATGTTTATGGCATAGGTCGGATGTGAACTCTCTATGAATAAATATGTGATGTCTATAAAAACTGCTAACCCTTTTACATTTTATTCAATCTATTTTCATGCATTTTCACTCATCACACAACTAGCTTTCCTAGACGTCCCATGCTAATTGTCTTCATAGGACTTCAAAGGAATATATTACACATACATACATGTAATATATAACATATAATCTTTACAGCATGGTTTTACCTTATCAAGGAGCAATGATAATGCCTCTAGTCAATGGGCCTATGTGAGGCACCTGGTCAAAGGGCCTACACAAGGATTTTCCTTTTCTAATATTTTTTGAATACATTTTTTATGAAATAAAGATTCCAAATTAATGAAAGTGTCTATTTCTCCTTATAGGTGTAATGAACCAAACATTAATAATGTAAATTCCTCTTGATCTAATTAAATATATTATTATGATTATATAAAATGTGATCTTTATTGGTTTTATGCTTCTAGATTTTAAATTACCATTATGAATTGTCACTGTTTCTAATATAGTCATCAAATAGTGATTACATTGTTAGTATAAATATAGGGATTTAACAAATCCAATTTACTCAAACAAAGGAAGAGATATCCTCATATAGTAGACTTGTCTCATACGATTCCCATTTGTTGACGTCGAGAAAGGAGGTGGCATTATTGGGCTTCGCTCTTGACGAAGGCCAAACTGAACTTGAACACATTAAGCTTGAGTGGAACCGACTACGGGAGAAGTGTAAGTTAATAGAGATTACCACCCGAGCAATGTTATCCGAGCCACCCCAAGAGTCTGTCACCATCGCACACCATACCCTTTGGTCTTATGCGGGTGTTATAAGTTGTTATGTAAGGAGAACCTAGTAATATTACTATGTACATTATTTTTGTATAAATAATGTGCATTCATTTTATTATTGTTACTTTGTAAATAGTTTTTAAAGCACAGATAGTATTTTTAGTTAACATTCAACTAAGAAATATTTTTTGATAAATTGTTGGATTTTCGAATTAAATAATATTTTAATAAAATATTATTATTATTAAATTAATTTTTATTAAATATAAATGACCGTATAGTTTAATGAATCCCATTGTAATTTTTATTAAGGCTTGAAAGCTGTTTTTGTAAAAACCTATGATTTTTCGATAAATGTCTGTTTTTATTTTAAAAGTAAAAATTAAAATATTTATAATATTATTTAGATAAAATGAATATTATTTTTGGAATCTGGATATCGAAATTATCGAACGGTGAATTTTTCACAATTTTCTGAGACAGTCAATTGTTTGGGTAAAAATTAAATATAGTTTAAATATTAATGAGTTTTATGACATCATAATGACCCAATAGTGAAGTAATAAATTTCTATAAACATTATTTTCGGCCAATATATGTTTTACCATTAAAATAATGTGATTTTGGGTTTGTTTTATTTATTTTACAAAGCTTTAGTGGACCCTTGAAGGCTTATAAATCATTTTTCCTTTTTTAAATTGTTTCCCTTGATAGTGTGACTCACCTCCACATAAACAACCCTATTATTTTAAGAAGATAGTCCATTGGCCTTATAAAATATTTTTTACTCTCCCCATTGGCAAAAAACATTGGAAAAAACCGTGGGGTGGTTTGCAGTTTTGATTAGTTTAATGTGAGGTGTCCCAAACCTAAATAATAAAGAATTCTCTCTACTTTCCTATATAAACCCATACAGTATCCCAATTCTTCTTCACTCAAAGGCTTTAGAGTTTGAAAAAAACCCTTCCCTACCCTCTCTATAATCCTTAATAGGTGACCCATTCTCCCAAGAAGCCACTCTCAATCTTTTGGGATCACACTTCTTTTTAAGGGATTTCTTCATTTCTCATTTTAGTCCAATTTTCATTAAGTTGTTATACCCATTTGTTTTCAATTAAAAATGTTGGGGTATGATTTAAAAAATCCCCCATACTTCCCTATTTCTATTGGGATTATGGGAGACCCATTTCTCTCTCATTAATACCTCCCATGTACACCCATTACCATGGAAAAATTCCGTGACAGATTTCTCTCTCTCCTTTTACATCCAAGTAATTATTTTGTATTATGCATCTAAATTCCATTATGTTTGTTGTAAAATGTATCTATATGACCCCCTTACAGTCCATTTTATTTTTATAAGATGATACACTCATTTTTATCTCATCAACCATTTTCATGAATCTTTATGTCACACTGTTATGTTGCCGAAATCGAATCGCATTTTTCCAAGACAAGATCATCCTGTTGTGAATACCATACCCATGTCTCTATCAAGGGTTTTCACCATTATGCACATAAACATATTGAAATATAATTTCATATATTTATTCCAAATTCCTTAATCTTGGAATAACTTATGATGATAATGAATCCATGTTATTATGATCTATATGCTACACTTATGAATGAAACAAAATAGTTATGAAGGGTGCACCCTAATAACACTCCAATGCATAGTGTAAAGTATAGCACCGCGATTCATTATGTGCAATGAGTGTTGACTCATGCTAATTCAAGTTCAAAGAGGGTTTACTTGTGCTTCATTTTCAATAAGGGTTTACTCATTCTTCATGTGCAATGAGCCTTGGCTCATGCTAATTCCATGTTAATTGTTGTTACCGCATTTCTATGTTATGATTATCATGCTTTATAATGATTTAATGTTCATGTTTCACTTGTTCTCCATCGATATGCATGTTGTCTAACATGTATTGTATTCCTCATGTTATTCCATGTTTATTCTCTTATTGGGCTTTATAGATCACTCTTTTCTTATGCATGTCCTCTGGTTATCCCGTGCAATGCTAAGTACGAGGGAGTGTTGTGGTCATATAAAAGATGTTTTCAATAAAGAAGTTCTGTTTCTTGTTTTTATGTTGTTACGTAATGATCCTAATCCACAAAGACACTAGACCTCGCAATATTCCATCTTGTAACAAGTTAATAGTTGATGTAATAAATCATGTTTTAGTGAGTAATAAAGATAAGGGTTGTTATAGTTGGTATCAGAGGATCAGTTTAGTAATTTTTGAGATTAGGATTTGAAACCCCTAGTGAAGACATAAAGATAATAATAAGTATAATAAAAACATCACTAAGTATTGGTGAGTATTGAGTAAGTTGTTTATCAAGAAAATACATCCCTGTCTTGATACGAGCAGGTATAGGCATATCTGGCACTGATGTATCCTTGGGGTAAAACCTGAATACACCGCTTTGTGCTATACTTGAATGAGAAATAGTGTATATAAATGGGACTTTCTACATTCTTGGTTTTGACACTCCTGTGGGATATTATTTGGTAAATTCACAATATTAGTATGAACCTTTATTAAGGGAATTAAAAAAAAATTCCCCAAAAAATATTTCTCAGAAAGTAGATCATGGATAACATTGACCGAAGCCTATAAATTCATAAGTTAAAGAAATAAGTGTGATTTATAAGTTATTCGTTTTGTCTTTTGATTACCCTTTATATGTTTAATATTTATCTTCCTTAAGTTGTTATGGATGAAGTAAAAAAGTAGAAATAGAATCAAAAAGTGAAAGGTTGGGTTATCGTTCATAGTTCTACGCATTCTTTTATATGACAAAAGTTTAGTAGAACAATCGCAAAACCACCAAAAATCATGGAAGTAAAGATTTTGGGGAGTAATACAAATGGGGAAATCATTTCATCCCATGCATATAAATCCTCCCTAGTCTTAATCGGTGTATTTAACATCCTGGAGAACCTATTCATACTCTATCTAGTGGAATTTGATGCAATTCATAACATGGATTGGATTTCCTTATATAGAGCCAACATAAATTTCCGTGAGAGGGAAATCAATCTCCAGGTGGAAAGTAAACCCCTGATTCTATACAAGTGCAAGGAGGAAGTTGAATCTTCTTTAGTTCCATCATATCAAGCATGGATATTACTGCCCTATGAGAATGTGTATCTGGTTCAGATTATTGAGTCTAAGGAAGCCACCATCCTTGAAGACATTCCTATCGTGAGTGAATTCGCTGAAGTCTTTCCCAAGGAATTTCCTGGTCTTCCTCCTAGAAAAGATGTTAAATTCTCAATTGATCATATACTTGGGGCATTTCCAATATCCAAGACTCTCTATAGAATAGCTATTGTGGAGCTTGAATAAAAGAAGAAACAACCACATGAGAATCTGGATAAAGGGTTTATATGCCCAAGTGTTTCACCATGGGGTTTACCAGTCCTCTACATCAAGAAGAAAGATGGGTTAATGCGCCTTTGCATCAATCATCTTGAGCTTAAAAAACCATGATAAATAACAAGTATCCTCTCCCAGGAATCTATGACTTGTTCGATCAGCTACATGGAGTACAATACTTCTCCATGGTGAATTTTTGGTCGGGATATTATCAAGTAAGGGTGAATAAAGAAGTTATCCTCATGACTGCATTTCATAAAAGATATAGGCACTACGAATTCATATAAATGACTTTTGGACTCACTAATGATCTAGAAATATTCATAGACATGATAAATAGAGTCTTCAGGGATTACTTCGACAAATATTTTGTGTTATTTATAGATGATATTCAGATATAATCCAAAACCAAGGAGGATCATGAGGAGCATCTAAGAACTGCACTAGAGACCTTGGGGAAGGAGAATCTCTATGCAAAGTACAACAAGTGAGAGTTTTGGTTAAAGGATGTCTCATTATTCGGCTATATCATCACAAGCAATGGAATATCTATGGATCCCTCTAAAACTGAGGCAATTGATGGATGGCCAAGGCCAAAATTGGTAATGGATATCTATAGCTTCCAAGGGTTAGCTGGATATTATCATCGATTTTTGGGAAATTTCTCACGATTGTCCAACACTCTTACCAAGATAACTCGGAAGGTTGTAAAGTATTCTAGGAGTGATGAATGTGAAGAAGGCTTCAAGGAGTTCAAAAAGAGGCTTATCACTGTGCCTTTTCTCACTTTACCCACAAGTGGATAACATTTTATTGTATTCAGTGATGCTTTGAAGAAGGGCCTGAGATTTGTGTTGAAGAAAAATGGAAAATTCATTGCCTATGCTTCCAGGAAATTGAATGTACATGAGCAGAATTATCCAACACATGATCTGGAGTTGGCTGTGGTGATGTTAGTTTTTAAAATTTGGCAGCATTATCTCTTTGGGGAGAAGTGTGAAATATATACAAACCACAAAACCCTCAAGTATATATTGACACAAAAAGAGTTTAACATCCGCTGATGAAGATAGTTAGAGCTGATCAAAGACTATGACTGCTCAATCTATTACCACCCTGGGAAAGTGAACAAGGAGGTAGATGCTCCAAGTAGAAAGGGCCCAGAGATTCTATCATTGTTGAGAATTGAGAAGGATCCAGTCTTCTTATATTTGATGAAGACGGAATTGGGATTCATAATGAAGGGAACATCATCAATCTTTCCAAAATTGATTTCTCAACCATCGATTTTGGAAAAGTTAAAGGATTATCAAAAGGGTGATGTGATAATTGAGAAGAAAGTGGAAGTTATCAGAAGAGTGAAATCCTCAGAGTTCAATGTTAACGAAGAAGTAATTGTGATATTAGGGAAAAGACTATATGTCCCATCAAGTTTAGTGATGAAGAATTAATTTTTGATGATGAACATAGTTAAATTTCTCTATTCACCTAGGAAACAGAAAGATGTATTGAGAACTCTGAGATCATTATTGGTGGGATAATATGAATAAGGAGATTTCTGAATTTAAATCAATGTGTCTGGTGTGTCAGTAAGTGAAGTGTCTTCAATATGCTCTGGATACTGAGTTGAACTTCAGTATATCTTACCATCCTCAATATAATGGACAATCTTATCATACTATTGAAACACTTTTGGATATGTGGAGTGAATTCTCAATGGACATTGAAGAAAGATGGGATCAAAATCTTCCTGCGGACGAATTCACCTACAATAACAGTTTCCGCTCAAGCATACAAATGGAACCTTATGAAGCCTTTTATTGGAAGAGGTGTAAAACACCAACATGTTGGGATGATGTCAGTGAGCATAAGATGCTGAGGCTAGAAATGGTTGATGAAATGGTGGAGAAGGTGAAAACCATTCAACACCATATCAAGGAAGCCTAGTGTTGACATAAGAGTTATGCAGATAACCATCGATGATACATTGAGTTTATGGTTGGAGATATGATATTTCTATGCATATATTCATAGAAGAAGGTCATGAGTTTTGGAAAGATAGGGAAGTTAAGTCTTAAGTACATCAGCCCCTTCTATATTCTTGATAAAAGTTTTGGTTTTGGACTATTGACTAGTACTTACACCTACCATGGCCAAAGAACATGATGTCTTTCATGTATCCATCTTAAGGATGTACATACCAGACCTTTGACAGGTAATTTCATTATAGGTTGTACTTCTAGAGGATGATGTTTCTTACGAGGAGTAACCAGTGAAGATCTTAGATCATAGAGAAAAAGTTATAAGAAATAAGACAATTCCCCTTTTGAAAGTGTTGTGAAGAAACCAAATGTTTAAAGAATAGATATTGGAATTAGAGGAATTGACGAAGCAAATTTACCCACTTAGGTTTTAGTGTGGGAAAATGAAATTTCGGGGGATAAATTTCTTAAGGGGGGACGATTGCAACAAACCAAACATTCAATAATGGAAATTACACTTGATCTAATTAAAAGTATTATTATGGTTATATAAAATATGAACATAATTGGTTTTATGTTTCTGGATTTTAAATTACATTTAAGAATTATGACCATTGATAAAATATCCATCAAACAATGATCACATGATTAGTATGAATATAAGACTTTAACAAATCCAATTTTCATAGAAAAAGGAAGTGATGGACTCATCCAGTAGACTTGTCCCATACTAAGCCGATTTTTCAGATCTCGGAAAGGAGGTGACGTCATTTTGCTACTCTCCTATCAAAACCTAATCTAAACTTGAACATGTTAAGCTTCCGTAAAACCTACTACAGTATAAGTGGATGTCAATAGAGATTACCACCCGAGCGATGTTATCCAAGCTACCCCAAGAGTCTGTCACCATCGCACATCATACCCTTCTATCTTATGCGGGTGTTATAAGCGGTTATGTAAGGAGACCCTAGCACTATTACAATGTACATTATTTTTGTATAAATAATGTGCATTCATTTTATTATTTTCACTTTGTAAATATATTTTAAAGAATAAAGAGTATTTTTTGATAATATTCAACTAAGTAATCTATTTTGATAAATTTGTGGAATTTTGAATTAAATAATATTTTAATAAAATATTTTCATTAATAAATTACTTTTTATTAAATATAAATGATCGTATAATTTTATGAATGCAATTGTATTTTTTATTATGGTTTGAAAGTTTTCTTGTCAAAACCCATGAATTTTCAATAAATGACAGTTTTTAATTTAAAAGTAAAAATTCAAATATTTATAAAATTATTTTGATAAAACTAATGTTATTTTTGGAATTCCTGCGTCTAAATTATCCAACGGTGAATTTTTCTTAATTTTCTGACACAGTCAATTTTTTGGTTAAAAATTAAATACCTTTTAAATATACAATGGGTTTAATGACATCATAATGACCCAATAGTGATGTAATAAAATACAATAAAAATTATGTTCGTCCAATATATGTTGTAAAATTAAAATAATGTGATTTTGGGTTTGTTTTATTTATTTTATGAAGCTTTTGTGGACCATTCAAGGCTTATAAAACATTTTGACATTTTAAATTTTTTACCTTGAGAGTGTGACTCACCTCCACATAAGCAACCCTATTATTTTAAGATGTTAGGCCATTGGAAATATAAAATATTTTTTTCCACTCTCCGGTGGAAAAAACCACGGGCAAAACCCATGGGCGGGTTCGTGGTTTTGATTAGTTTAATGTGAGGTGTCCCCAACCTAAATAATATTGAATTCCATCTCTTTTCCTATATAAACCCAAAAAAGATCCCACTTCCTATTCACCCAAATCCTTTGGAGTTAGACATAACCCCTTACCTCCATTATCTAGAATCCTTCCATGTTTCCCCAAGCTCCCAGGATGCCTCCCTCAAGCCTCTCCCATGCTTTTGGGATCGCACTTCCAAGAAAGGGATTTCTTGCTTTCACATTTTTGTCTAATTTTATTTAAGTTTTTATTCCCTTTTTTTATATTAAAAATGTTGGGGTATAATTTCTCACCTCCCCCATACTTCCCTTTTTATGTTTGGATGATGGGATACCCCTTTATCTCTCATTAATTCCTCCCATGTGCACCTGTTACCATGCTGAAATTCTATGTGGGATTTCTATCCCCTGTTTTAGATCCAAGTAATTCTTTTATATTATTCATATAAATTCCATTAAATTTGTTGGGACATGTATCTATTTGACCCCCTTACTTTCCATTTCAAGTACATATTCTGATACACCCATTTCTCTCCCATCAACCATTTTCATGAATCCATATGTCATACCGTTATGCTGCCAAAATTACATTGCATTTTCCCAAGCCATGATCATTGTGTAGTGAAAACCATACCCATGTCTTTATATAGGGTATTCTCCTTTATGAACATATAAAAAAAATTGTTTCTTTCATTTATTTATTCCACATTCCTTAATTGTGTAATAACTTATGATGTTAATTAATCCATGTTTTTATGATCTATGTGGCACAGTTATGCATGAAATGAAATGATTATGAAGGGTGCGCCCTGATAGCACTCCAATACATTGGGAAAATTTTAGTATCATGATACATCATGTACGATGAGTGTTTAATCATGTTAATTCAAGTTCAAAGTGGTTTTACTCATGCTTCATGTGTAATGGGGGTTTACTCATGCTCCAGGTCCAATGAGCCTTGGCTCATGCAAATTGAATGTTAAGTATTGTTGCCACATTTCCATGTTGTGATTATCATAATTTGTCATGATTTTATGTTCATGTTTCTCTTGTTATCCATTTATATGTCTATTATTTAACATGTATTGTATTCCTCATGTTATTATATATCTATTCCCTTGCTAGGAATTGTATCTCACCCTTTTCTAATGCATGTCCTCAGGTTATCCCATGCAATGCCAAGTACGAGGGAGTGTAGTGGTCATGTAAGGGATGTTTTCAACAAGGAAGTCATGTTTCATGATTTAAGTTGTTATGTAATGATCCTAATCCCCAAAGACACAAGAACATTCTATCTTCCATTTTGTAACAAGTTTAGAGTTTATGTAATAAATCATGTTTTGGTGTGTAATAAAGAGAAGGGTTGTTATAATAGGTTTTCAATGGTCACCCCGAAGGGTTTTCTGAGTAAATCTACTACACTCCCTTTGAAATGATGAAATATGTTAGTCATAATTACTACAATATTGGTGAATCCACCCTCCTAGACTTTGAAAATATCCTGACATACTATCAACATGATTATCCAAAAAGTGACAATCTACCCTTATAAAATCATAGAATTTTGAGGTATTCTCTCATTCCAAATATTTAGAGCTATTTTATGAAGTCTCGGTATTTGTAGCACACCAATTTCCATGACTCTAATAAATCCTCAAAGGGTTTCTACAACATATAATGAATGGATTCTACTAGTTGTGTCAAGCACCATAGCCATTTTTCATTGAACGTGGATCCTCATACCATTTGATAGAAGACACAATATTATGATTCAAATTTATATGCTGCATAAATAGACTAGTCACAGGGTTGGAAAGGGGATTGGGATTTCTATTTTGAAGGTTGGGTCATGCTTGAGTGGATCTAGGCACACTAGGTGCACCATACATGTGTGTAATTCAATAATAAACTACAAGATGTTAACATTAAAAAAATTAGTTATGAAAAACTTGTATTTATAAGAACTATGAAATCATCCCTGGGTTTCTAAGACAATTATGTCCTCAGAATTCTTTTTTCCATCTAATTCTTGATGATATTGGCATTATCTAGTGGGATGTCTAAAAAATATCTATAGCCCCAAATCTCAAGGATATGTATGATGAGTTTATCCAATATAAGATATTGTGAGATGATAATGAAATAAAACCACCCTTGGTCCATGAAAATTTTAAGGTGGATAAGAAAGTGTAGAACACATACCCTCATCCCTTGGGTGTATTCCATTATGGAATATGGATGAAGGCTTTACTCAAGCCAAATGTTGATTGTATCACTCGCTAATAACCTATAGGATTCCACACTATAGAGAACATGTGTACTCATGGCACATTCTGGACAACACTGGAGAAGGACTAGTAAAATCATTCGGGTAACAAGGCCAATCATGAAATTTTTTGTAAAGACTCATCTGGTCGGATTCCTCATAATATGTTTGATGATCTACCTTCTTCTGGTTTTTGAATCCAATGTTTGTGTGCGACAATAGACTTTTGTTATAAAATCCAAATAAGAAAAAGAAATCCATATAGGGTTGAATTGACATATCCTTGAGGGAATTTACCAATGATGAATGTATGTGTACAATGGGAGGGTCCTATTCAGAATTTCAGGGATGTTTCAAGTGTTATGGTGGTGGATTGGAGAACACATCAGTTATTATTATGTTGATGAGCTCTGTTAAATTCAATTAAGGTTTATTTCTCCCATTTGTTCAAGATGTTTCTTGAATTCAGCCTCTATCTCTAATGTATGAAGAAGTACCAAGGGTTATGAAAATTTCAGTAGAATTAAAATTCTTCCCATATAATGATCCACTAACCTTGACGTTCCCTGATAATGGTAAGATTAATGGAAAACTGGGGGAATACATGGTAGAATTTTTATAAAGTTCCTTGTAAGCTCACATCAACAGTGAGATCCTATGATAAACATATGGACCATAATTAGTTTACCTCCAATTGAAATGTTTTAAATTGTCAAGAGTCTCCACCACATATTTGTATTTAGAACCACCATATGGAGGCCTAATAGTTCTAGATCTTGGTGTTAATAGAAGTGTAAAAAAAACCAATTAAATGTATTTCAGGCGTATAAATCAAGATGGAGGCAATATATTTCAATGAATGTATTTCTTTATAACCTCAATGGGTACTAACAAAATTCCTTTACCAGGTCACAACCATGAAAACTATTGGTCAGGGAAGGAATGATAAAAACTTTCGAGCTAAAGGTGATAATGATGAACTTCTGAAGTCTTCTTGGAAATCTCTAGAAAAGAACATTAAGTAAGATATCCTAAATATGACTACACCTTCTAAAACCAAGGTGATATACTTTTCATCATTGGGAGGATACTCAGGTTTGGGTCACCCAGTCTCCTGTGAGGGAATAGAGGCAAAAAATGATTCAAAGTAAAAAATTGGTTTCCTTTCCTCAATAACCAACTATATAAGAGGAAAATCACTTGCATACCCTACCATTCAATTATATTAAGAGATTTTCTCATGACAAGTGGGATGAATCGGAGTTTCAATAAGGTGGAATACAAATTCCTTAGTTGGGAGATATCTTAAACCTATATTTTCTCCACACTGACGGTGGTATAAATGTTGTGAGGAAATATGTTCAAGAGTGGGAGATATTCATATATGAAACTGATGATTAGATCCTGAACACAGTGTGGGTATCTGACCTATTGGATAGAGGGAGGATTGAAGGGTATCTGGTCACACCAAGAGTAATGTGATTAATTGGTTGAACCTAATGATGTATCACTATAATCTCTATTCTCTTTTTTGGATTTTTTTTCCACCATCACTAATTTAGATGGGATCTATTTTTTAGTTGTAAGTAGAATAATAATAAGAAGAATGAGCCATATAGGTTCTTAATTCCCTGGGTTATGCACCCACTAAAACTTCTATTGAGTAATAGGTAGGTCTTCTGAACCCTTGGAACTATCCCCATGTTAGCGGATGACATTGGAGGAAATGGATATGGTACTTTCATGAGCACCCACTCAATTTTCCATTTCCATGGGGACTGATATGGTCCCCTATCCATCTTGGGGGTGGAATTTTAAGTGCCCAGAGTGATTGGATTTGAGTATATTTAAAATAAATAGTTTGAGCTATCATTTAATCTCATGCCTTACTTGACATAGTCTTTTGACCATGCATTAATTTTATAGAATCTATATCACTTTCCTCCATAATGTAATCTCGAACAGGTCCATCAAGGATCAAGGGTGACATCCTATATGAGTCACATACCCAATATGATGAATCCAACATCTTGATAGATGAAACACTAAAATATTGGGTTGTATCCTCCCTTGTTCTTTCTTATAGGGTAAAGGAATTTGGTAATACCAAATGCACACCATAAGTTTTTATGTGCTATTTTTGAATTTCCTTTCCTTATGATATTTCCGATACATTTCCTACAATGGAGGACCCTACATCAGTAAATTTAATTCCATTTATCACTTCATAAGTGGATGATAGAGATCTCTTGTAGTCCAATGTAGGTTTCGGTGCGGACCATGACTCTATAGGGTTATATGATTCTATTTCTACTAGGAATTTTTAGAGGGAATTGATTATGGATCCAATTCAAGTATATAGAAATGCGTATCGAATACCCATAATTGTGAAGATGTCACAAGATGTGAGGTTTAACATAATGAGATAAGTGGACAAATTAATAGTATTTTATGATAGTTTAAATATCATCAATGTCCCCACATTTTTGAAGTAATTTTAGGAATTTAATACATAATTGGATAGAAGTGGTTTCTAAATTTCTTTAAAAATTTTTTCAAGTAAAGTAGGTTTCTATTTATTTGATGTCTCACATAAAATATAGACATGTACAAATTAGTCTCAAGAGAATATTTCTAAGGGAATTCTTGAATAATGAATCCAATTCCATCCTCCTCCCTCTATTTAGGTCGTGGAAACTAAGGATTTTGAAGTTGGATATTTCTGAGAGACGAAGATCCTAGTTGCTATGAAAATCCAAGAGGATGTTCCTCATAAGGAGGTCCTTTCTTAGAGAATTTAGGTCAAGAGTACTAGGGAGGTATCAATCCCAATAGTCCACCAAATGACAAGTGAGTGTTATAAATTATTTTTGTTACTTCATTACATTTTCTATATGTTTACCTCATGATGTTCACAATAAGTGTCACCTTTTATTTATTTCCATCAACTTTAATAGCCAAGATTGAGAGGGGGGCTTCTATACCACTTATACTAATATTGGTAGCAAAAAATGAGTCTATATTGGAGGGAAGAGAAAAAGGTATACAACTATTTTCACTAATTTCGAAATACATCTCTCCCTTCAAGAGAAGCTTCAAGTTGGAGATAGAGATGCATGATTGTCTTTACCCAATGAACTATATTATCTGATAATATATCTGGAAGATAATTAATGGGCTTTATCTTTCTAATATAACTTTGCAACTTCACTGATTACCACTAAAATTATCCATGTTGGGATATGGAGGCTTTAATTATTGCATCATCTATCATATGTTGATGTTAATAATCCAACATTAGGAGACGAAGAAGATAACAGCAAGCTGAGGCATAGCTAGCAGGCCAATTTGAGGATCTCATACTTTCTGTATCCCATGCTGAGATCATCCGTAAAAAGAATATGTAGGAGTATAAAAATATCATTGATGAAAAATCTATCCAAATGGTGTGTCTTAAATAACAATTTAATGCCATGTAGGAAGAGATGATCCACCCCAACTAATCCATGGTTGTGGCCTAGGCACAACGAAGAGACTATGTTGTCGTAGAGAAAGAGAATATCTATAGTGCTGAGGAGGATACTACTATAGAATTAACCTGGTATCAGGAAACTATAGAAAATTATATGGATATAGTCAAATAAATCATATTTTATTTTGAGGATATGTTGTAAAATTTTGAAGAGGGACTCCAACATGTGGATATTCCTTTATGTTTTGGAACATTATTGAAAAGGATTTTTTTCCAATCACTTGATCCTAAATTCCAATCCTAATTTTAATTCGTATATAACAAAAAAATGACTCATTTCATTGAATGAAATCACTTAATAATTACAATAAAAATCTTGATGGTTGAATTTAATTTTTTCTTTTTCCTTGGGCCCTAGAGAGTGTAGTTTGATTGTTTATATGATTTAATGGACAACCCTATCAAATTTTTGTCATTTATATATTTTCCATCACATTCCCCTACGTATAATATATAGAATACATAGTAGGAGAGACTTATATTTTGGTTAGGAATCCCTTTTCAAGTTCTCTTCCTAACAGGTTTTATGCCTTTTTTATCTTTTAATTTCTTGGTTCTTGCTCAATCCATGTAGGTGGTATGTCTATGGAGATGAGACATGAAATTTTTCTAGAGTTCTCTTTGTGTGTTTCCACACTAGAAAGTAATGTGTCTCTTTTCATGAGTACATTAATTTAATATTGGATAGACTGAAAAGACTGGTGTTTTATGTTTAAGATATTTCACGATGAGTTTTGAAATGAAGATCCAAATAAGGATGGTTATCGAAGAATGTTTCAACATTATTTAGAAAATGATGGGGAATTTTGAGTCAAGATTTTGTGATTTCCCAATAAAAAACATGATGTGAGACAAGTATGTAAGGAATGAACATGGAATGAGTTCTAAAATTAGTTTCTAGTATGATATTGTTACGATATATGGGAATATAAGAGGTCTCTTTTGAGGATGAAATTACTTCTGGTAGAAAATATCATTTTTTGGGATTTGTTATGTAAAGAAAATTAGTATGTGTTATTGTATAATCAAATAGTGGAATACTTTGGCTGATAGGTCCTTCATGTGGGAAACTTATGAAAATCCAGCTAGGGGTGTTACTATAACAATACATGTTTTTATGGTCCTTCTTTTCGAATAAATTAAATTTTCATTTATATCATGAAATGAGCAAAGTCAAACATTCCTTTTAACACAACACTGACTTGGAATATATTTCATAGCCCGAACACGATGTACGCTACATGTAACATCAACTCGTTGTATCTTACAATCAACATCAACTTGGTGTATGTTTTACACAACTCCGACTTGGTGTATGTTACACGCAACACTGAAGATTCTACAAAAAATGATTTCATTATTATACTTATTTAGATGAGATAATTATAACGTAGTTATTAAACATAGTTATATGAATAGTAATAAGTATGTTTCAAATATTTTTTATAATTTTTTTATATAAATAAATCATATTGATAATGAAAGATATGAATTTTGGTAAAGTCATTATATGTTAAAAATTAGTGTTTCTTGAATGAACTCATTTTAAGGTAATTCTATAAAAAATAATAAAATTAATTTTAGACACATCTATAAAAATAATTTTATAAAAAAAACGCCATTTTTTAATTTATAATTCCAAATTTATCTAAGAGTGAGTTTTTGGGATTTTTCTATGAAACATCATTTTTGGATAAATAGCGAAAAATATCAGAATTTAATTCAAAAATTCATTTTCATCTAATTTATTTATAATTATATGTTATATTTTAATTTTGTTTCAAAGTTTAATAAGATAATACTTTTATCAGTTTATAAATTTTATTTCATTACAATCAATTTCACATTGAATTGGGTTTAAAAATATAGAAAACTTTTGGATGTTTTTTTCTTAAAAACCAATAGTGTCATCCCGTAAACAAGATTACTTTTAAATTAATTTCTTCCACTTCTATTGTTAGAATTTTTTACGTGAAAACATTGGTACAATAATCGTGTTTTAAAAAATACCATGTGAGACCTTTCCATTGCCTATAAAAGGGCACCACCGATCCCTCTTATTCACACTTCTCAAACCACATAGGATTAGATGATATCTACACAATACCCTTCCCAGCAACCCTCCATTCATCGTTGAATCCTAAAATTTGACATAAAGTCTTCCAATGTGGCCTTTTGTCATAAACCAGATGGATTTATCCGATTAAGAGGTAACTTCTTCTCACAAGCTCTTTTATTTTATTTTCCTTCCCCACCCCGCCACTCTCTATATTACATTATTTTATAACCAAAATAGTGTCACAAATATACAAGGTTGTTTTTAGGCTAATATTTTTACCTACAATTACAAACATCCCCATCGAATGGGTATCAAATATATTTTTATTTGTATGAAAAACTACCACCACACTAATTGATGATTGTTCATTATTCCTTTATCGCCTCTTATGGTGGATGTAATGATGAAAAATATGTATAAATATGTTATATGTTATATATATTATGTATTTAATAATCTTTATTACCATTAGAACACACATATTTTTTTACTTTCCATTTGGTGTAAATATAATTATTTCATTTGAGGAAGTGTGCACTACTTCCCCCCTAAAGCGATGTTAATTGATCACACACTACATGGAATGTGTAAAGGATGGGTTTAGTGAAATTATATTATGTATATTATATAATAAATCTAATTTAATAAAGATATATATATATATATATATCTGTGTGTGTGTGTGTGTTTACATTTTTTTCTTTTAACACGAAAATTAAATGGAAATAGCGTTTATGTGCACGTACGGATTACCATCTCTCTAAACAGTGTCTTCCATTTCATACATCTATATTCTATAGATTATTATAATAAAAATAATTTGAATATAAAATATGTTTATATCTTGGTTTACATTCTTGAAGTCATGATATATGTATTAGAACCAAATATATAACAAACTAAGACACATGTGATGAACAAAGAAGATATTACCCTAAGTGAGACATTAACATAAGATTGTAAACAAAAGGGTCATAAAAGGTCATAATAAAATCATATATTAAATTAAATATAATAAAATGGTCATTTAAAATATTTATAATAAATCAATATTAATTATACATGTTGTTTGACTGAGTACGATGAGATTCAAACACATGGTAAAGGGATTTCATCTCACTTTTTATTTCCGTGAGATACATGCTTTGTTCACCAACATTTTCCTTTTGTGAGGCTTGTATACTACCAATGGAGGTATTCAATTATTTTTGTACTTCTATTTATGGTTATTTAAATATCAATTTTTTTTAATTTTATTTTTTGGGGATTTATGTTTCCAAAGATACCTAGTCGGTAAAATTATTTTGTCTCAATTTTCCTTCTTTGAGACTCATGTTTTATTATTAACCCAATTTTTTTTGAGGTGTATATACTTCCATTTTAAATGTTATATCATGTATAGCCTTATTTTTATTATATTTTAGGTTCTTTAATTTTATTTTCTTAAAAAGAGATTATGATTCCTTGTTTCGAAGTGATAAGAGTTTGTTGAAACAATCTAACACTTTTCGAGTTTGTTTATGATTATATTTCAATTAATGTAATATCATGATCCATTTCTAAAGAACACTAATGAATTTTAATATCCTCTAGTTATTATAGATATAATTAAGTATTATTACCATTTATCCACTCTTTGGTACTTAACATAATGTTTTTATGTAAAATATAACCATCTCTCTCTTTGGTCAGAAATATTTTGTATTGAAAAACCATGTTTTTAAAAATGATTTCAAAAGATATTGGAAGGAAATTTCCAACAAAAATGATTTTTGAAACGTATTATGGGTTTCAATGGTTTCTTTATAAGTATTGAATTTTTTTTTTCAATGAACAAGTTTTCCAAAAGGTTTTATGTTTTAAAAATCATTTTCCAAAGCAGAAAAGATATTTTCCTCAAGAAATGTTTTTAAAAGATATTTTAAAATCATTTCCCATATAAAAATAAATCTATTGGTGTTAGTCATTAATTAATGGAGAAATTATGTCACGACCTGTCCTCGAGGCCTGTGCCGTGACTACCCCAAGCCCACCTTCCATAGGCCAGGGGCTAGCGACTAGGACCAAAGGCGTAAATCCCGATAAAAGGGAAGGCATTGGCATTATATAAGAAAACAAACACCACAGAGTACACAAGCTGGAGTAAACACTAAGTAAACTAAGTACAAAAGTATGTGATGGAATGTAAATGGTCTGGTATAAAAACCCAACTGAAAGTACAGTAAAACTGAGAAAATAAAGTACAACAGCTGAAAAGTAGAGCACCAACCACCAAGACGTCCTCCAGAACTCCCACCTGAAGGGTGAGTATAGATAGTCTCATCAGCTCCTCAAGTCTGGCCATCCACTCCGTGTATGTCATGCCTGATAGTCTACCTCTAGGTACCGTCCCGCTCCACCAGCCTCAACCACGATCAGCACTGTCTTTTGTCTTCAACCAACACAACGTAGTGCGGGCATAGCCCGTGCTGGGGTGAGTATTCGATACTAATTAGGGACCTTGAGACTCCCGAAGGTCTCCCAAAATCCACGAAGGATAAACCCCAAAGGAAAGATACAATCATGAAGTATCAACCAACACTACTTAGGTGTATGCCCATACATATACCTAAGTCATCAATTCCAGTTCTGCTCCAACTCATGATCCCAAGTTCAACCCAGTCCACACAGGAAAGTACAACCCAATCCACACAGGAAAGCACAACCCAATCCACACAGGATAGAAAGTCAATCATATCGATGATAATGATTGAATGTCAAGACTCAGATCAGACAGGTATACTACTCATGAAGAGGGGTGTAGATGATAGATGTAGCCTCTGAATCATCTCCCCTACCGAACCCACATAGGATCCAAGTACAGAAGCCGTCGCTGCGAAACCCACGTAGGATCCAAGTATAGTAGCCTTCGCTGCCGAACCCACGTTGGATCCAAGTACAGTCATCATCACTACCAAACCCACGGAGGATCCATGTACAGTCGTCCTTGCTGCTGAACCCACGTAGGATCCAAGTACAGTCATCATCGTCGTCGTAGTCGCAGCCAGCTCTAGGGTTCCCGCACATAGCATGCTCGATTCCAGGAGGGTCTGCTCCACGAGCCAAGGGGTCGATACATAAACTGTCACGAAGTCCAAAGTTGATGTATAAAAATGTTCTATCTCATCAATAGGAACTGAACGCAACAGACGGCGCGTCAATCGGACGCCCGGTCTGAGAGTTATTGGCCTTTTCGTCCCAGGGGCCCAGTTGGTTTTTAAGCTAAAACCAACCCGACCATACTCCAAATGCATCCAAACCTCAAGAGTAGTAATCCAAAAGAACCGTATCACTAAGAGGAATCCAACAAAGTCTACAGAACATCAGTCGGATGTCCGAAGCTCATGTTATAAGTGTTTCCGCTCCAAGGGCCCGATTGGTTTCGTGTTCGAACCAACCTGGTTGTACTCAAAGTTCCCCGAAACCTTGAGTGTAATATACCAAAATGACCATATCGATCCAAGGATACCAAGGCAACTGAAGGTGTAGATCGGATTTCCATAACCCATTTTATGGGTGTTAGAATGGATATGTCCGAAAATAGGGGGTTTGGGCCCGGTCCAACCAGGCCCAATACCCCCTAGGCTGCCTGAACCGGGGTCGACCCGAACTGAGTCCGGGTTCGGCTGGCGTGGCCCAGCCCGTGGCTGGGCGGGTCCCGGCGGCACACCACTGGGCTTGGCCATGCGGCCCAGTTCGGAGCCGACTGCGGGGTGTGAAGGCGACGCCACCCCCTTGGAACCGAACGACTGACCCATTGGGGTCCGCCCTTCTTACTGGCCTGGTGTTCCAGCCCCCAGTTTCCTGGGTAATGGGAATGCATTACGGTCGTCCGGTTAAGCCACACAGGACCCGCGGGGGTCCCGGCTCTATGGTGGGCCGGCGGCCGGCCGTGCCCGGCTGCCTCCTGCTGAACTGCTTCGGCCTTAGGCTGCGGATTTTGTCCGTACGGCGCGGCGCGGCGGCGCCATGCCCCTCTACCGTGGCCCGCTCTGGCCGTATCCCCCTTCCGTGTCACCAGTGTGGATCGACGGTGCCACCCCTACACTGCGGCCCACTTTGGCTGCGGTCCTCTCCATTCCCACGCAGTGCATTGGCACCACGCCGCCTTCGCCTCAAGTTCAACGAGGATCAACAAAAAAAGGGGAGGAGGATCGGTCATGTTTGTGCGGTCTGATCTCCTCCTGTTAAGTCAATAACATGCGGCCCAAAGAACGATAATTATCAACGACACATAAAGAACAATTTAATTTAAATAAAATTGAACATAACCCCTACCCCAATTCAAGAAGGTTGATCGCTTGATAGAGGATGGAGATGCTTTCATTGATACGTTGATGTTGCTGCAGAAATGCTACGTCGCTTCATCAATGTCGAGAAGAAAGAAGCCGAGGTTGACACCAGTGTTCTTGGAATTCTTCTATGAGGAAGATGAAGTTCTTCCAGAGAAATGGGCTCTCTCCCCCAATGACTCCACACAACAATCCTAAACCCACAAATAAAATAATACTTGCTCTTATTTTATTATAACATGGCAATCATTTCAATTTTAAAATTAAGACACATAACTCACATAATTGATTAAGTGTGTTGGCATGATTAAAGAGGAGATATGGGAGAGTTAAAAATTAATGGGGAGTTACCAACTTTAGGAGGGGTTAGAGGAGTTAAAGGAATTTGAACGGGTGGGGCTCGTGTGGGCCCCACCTCACAAATATCCTAACAAGAAGAGTTAGGATTTAGTGGGTCCCACCCAAACTCCCATACTTAGGATAAAACCACATAGATTAGAAGTAAAATTTGTTCCACAAATTTTATTTACTTGAAATTGAATCCTCAATTTGTAACAACTCCTCCCGAGCAAACGCACCTTCGGAAAGGGTCCTCTTAAGCAAATACCACCGCTGTGGTTTTATCGGTGCACTCAGATTTTGATTTCAAGCACCAGTTCAAAATATAGAAAAATCCGCTTATTAGTTCACTGAATGTACCCAATCTAAACTTCGGAAAATGATTCCGAGAACACCGGGCCTCAGAATCAGGTGCTGTCAGAAACTGCGTACTTGTAAAATCCCAAAGAAATTAAGAAAAAAAATTTTCCTTGAAATTTACGGGTCTTTATAAATTATTCAATTTTTCCAATCATAATATTTTTCTGAATGGATTATTTTTTGATGTAATTATGTTTATGAAACTCATTTCTCTTGCATGGGTTATTTTCTTTTGAAACCCATTTATTTTAACTTGTTATGTTTATAATGAAATGATTATGAAACATGTATCTTTCAATAGGCTATGATATTATTACATGTTTATAATACCAATTTCATTTTAGGGGTTATGATAGGATTATTTATGATCTAGTGGAAAATGTATTTATTATTACTTTATGAGATGTGTGGGATATATATCTCTCTATAAAGAATTAGGTAATGATTTATATTTCATGAGGTAGAAATGTTGGAATGAAAAATGAACTCAGTTTCATATTATTGTACTGGAAGAAGAAATGAAACCATTTTAGTATTATATTGATGGAAATAGAAGTGGACTCGGTTCAGTAATACATGATAGGATTGTGGTGTGAACATAGTTCAATAAAGGACTTTTTCCACTATGATGGTCTTTGTAGAAATTCCTTGACTAGTATGTAAATTATTATATATGCTTATGTGTCTACTAAAATTCCATGTTTTATTCATATTTTATGCCTTCATTGCTTATGTTCATTATTTTCTTATGATTCATGTCACATGAACTACCAAAATTTATCAAATGATTCAGGATTATGATCTTTGATATGCATTTTATAATCCTATATTTTCATGATCATGTTATCATACCTTTATGATCCTGATTATTCCTACATATATCCCCATTTTATCCTTACTGAGCATTTGATCTCACCCCTTTTTATGTTTCCTTCCACATGTTATGAGAATATGTATTATGTTTCTTGTGTATAAGAAGGATCCTAGTAAATAAGAACTTAGTGTGAGATAATGTAGCTCATTTATGTATCAGTCTTTATGTTTCCTTGTTTCCAAAGGAACTAGGCTAGTACTATCTTTGTACACCTGATTGTATAATGTTTTTTGTATTCTAAAGATGTAATGTAATGTTAATATATCAAAAGAGAGGATCTCTTTAGTTTTTTAATAGTTAGATAAATGATTTTTCATGATTTATGATAATCTATTATCCATGGTCCGGAAGTTGGAAGTCGTAGATTTCTCAAGACCACCACTGGTGGGTTTGTCAAGGGAAGTTGTATGAGGATGAAGAAATCATTTTCATTGGAACTGAACATGAGTGAGAAAATACACCTATAAGAATTTAGATTTTTCAAATTATTTAACATTCTATTAAATGACATATTCCTAGGGGAAGGCCCCTTTCTGAAAAGGGATGAATAATTATAATGTTTAATGACATCTGACAAGAATGCTGGACTTGCAGTTTAATGTCTTATGGTGAGGAAATCAGGATTCATATTTTAGATTCATACAATGTGGAAGTTGGGGTGGGATATATTTTAAGACCTTTTATAATTGACCAAAAGATTAATAATTCTCCCTTTCATGGCAATATATCTCGGAATGTGCCAAAATTTTCATTTGTGAAGGGGAAGTATTGAAAACTATAATTCGGGGACCTACAAATACAAAGAGTTGTATGGTGACTTATACAAAGAAAACAAGGACGTGTTACTACAGATTCAATCAAAAGATTTCCCAGTAATTCCAACATTCAATTATTAAGGTATGGATGAATCATATAGAGATTCATATTTCCCTTAACCCAATGTCTAGTCCTATAGAGGAAAATTTCCTTAATATGGAAGGAGAATTTAAATTCATACCCAAGAATGTTGGAATATAATTCATACATAATTCTAACCCAAACTTTGGAAATATCGTGCCTCTAGTTTTAGGTTATATTAATAGTTCCATAATAATATGGAAATAATAGGTAATATGTAGCATATCAGACCAAGTCCATTTCATCATAATTTGACCATGAAGGAGGAAATTGTAAACCATGATCCTGGGGGTTATTGGATTGGTATAAAATATATGGAAAATATATGTTGGGGATGACCATAGACAAAATTATAATTGAGGGTTCCAACATAATGACATCAAATGTCGCAAATATAAAAGAGGCTTCTCGTGAGGGAGAAATGTACCACTGGTTGACAAAACTATTTAGTGGCAAACTTTATACAAATAAAAATGGGGTGTGCAACTAAATGTTCAAATAGTGAAATACTCTTGATGATAAGCCCTATTGGAGGGAAATGTATGCAAGTTGATTGGGCCATGTTACATCATATCCAAACAAAGGAGTCCTTAGTTATTAGACATTATATCATTAGTAGTCAGAGAATGATTATAAAGATACAAAAGTATCCAATATTAGGAGTATGAAGTGTGGAAGGGACATATCTGAGCACAAAAAATCATTTGGAATGACATAAACCCTGAATTATAGTGTCCTTTGCATATATATGACTTATATATAGGTGATAACATCATTGATTGCATGGTGTAACCCTAAATGAGGGAACCCAAATAAATATCTATAACAAAGATATATGTTAGTATTCTATAGAGGGGGAATATTTCTTTACCCCATGGATACGACTAGGACACAAGGCCTAGGTGTTACTATGTGTCTCACTTGAATGAAAATAAAGATACACATAGTTCTTCAGGAAACATGTAGTTTAAGTTCATGTTGAAAGGAAATTTTCCATGCAGCTTATTGTCATCCGGAAAGGATGAAGGTGACTCGATGTGAAATATGAATATTGTAGCTAGGCCAGGGTATAATACCTAGTGTCACTACATATCTATTGGGAGAAAGAATAAATACACGCATATTTCTAATCATATTTCCACATACTGATTGAATACATGTTTGGTGAATGATTTTTTTTGAAATACGGGACCACATATGGGGTGAGAACTTATATTGAATCCTAGTAGGTATAACCGACTCAAAAATAAAAGTGTAGGGGAATTTCTCATACTATGGTAGTACAAAGGTGTAGGATCTTGGTGTCACTACGTATCATGTGGGAATTATAATTGAGATATATATATATATATATATAAATATCTTGAAGTACCATGTAGTTTAAAGACACGCGACAATGACATTAGGTGTTCCTTTTAAGGTCTTGCAACCAAGACCATTATAACACCATGTAAATAGATATACCTTACTTATGAAGGTACTTTATTTACAAATTCTCTTAAGAGAAAATGACCTTTTCTTGGTCTGAAAAATAATGAATTACAAAGGTTTTATCCATCACACAGAGGAGATACTAGTGAATAATAGGGGACTTTAGATTTAGTGGTGGTCGGTCCAAGAAATATGGTGCTGAAATTTCTAAGTATCTCATTTGAATGAGAATCTATCCATATGTAGTTCTAGAAATCCTCCCCATATAGGTTCAGCCTATATGATATGAGGAAGATGTTTATATTTTTAAAAAATAATCATGATTGTAGATCTGAAAATCAATACATATTTCACTGGGTGGAGAATCAAGATACACATAATTCTTGAAGAGATCATGTTGTTTATTATCATGTGGAATTGACATTAGTCATGTAGTTTAACACCTTGAGTGAAGGGCATAGATCACCCGATGTGGAAATAATGTAGTGTTGAGTATGGGACTAATATTTTTGGTTTTTATGTCACTATGTATCAAGTGATAGTAGGAATCAAGCCACATGTAGTTCTTGAAAATAGTTCCCTACATCAGCCAATTTTTGTCACGTGGAAGGGGAACTTTGATGTTTTTCAGAATGATGGGTAGGCACTAGAAATGAAGTCTAGGTGTTACTAAATTCCATTGTAGATGATAATAAAGCTATATATAGTTCTGTAATAAAGGTGTTATAGGTGACCAACACCACAAAATGTGACCTACTTAGGAATTGATGATAATACTATTTGGTTTTATGTCATATTGCATGGATGCAAACCATGATGTTTTACACCATGTGGCGAGGAAATATTCATACTATTTACCATCCTATGACTTTAATATTGATGTCATGTAGTTTATAAAATTTTAAAATGGTTGATATATTAGGATTTTAAGCTCACGTGATAAATAACAACTACCTTTTTTTAAAGTATAGTAGCTGAGATGAGCATTATGTGATTACATAAAAAATACCATTAAGAACCTTATGTTGGTTAGGGGATTAATTAGTATCCATCTACAAGGATCAGGGTATAAAATCCATTAGAGTGGACCATATGTATGGAGTAAGGTCCTTCCCACTTTTTCTCATGATTTATAGGATTGTTTCATGGTGTTATTGGATTCATAAGGATTTGTACCAATTCTCATAGGAGGAATAAATTGAGGTATAGTTTATTTTTAATCTCACACTATTGGATCTTGATTAACTTCCAAGTAATAAGAAGTGTGAAATACTTTCTCAATGAGTTTCTCCAATTCATCCAGTCATTTTTTGGATTTATCATCTTTATATAGTTTACCATAGATTGAAATATAGAGTGATGGAAATTGGACCACGATATGAAGGATAAATTCTGATTTGTAGACAAGTCAATATGGGGTTTCCCATGTGGAGGTATGGGTTGTGGTTAAATAGGTCTATATGGAATGAATAATCTTATCAGTCCAATCCTCTTTATCCTTATCCACTAGCTTTCGTAGTGTGTTCAACATGGTCTTTTTAAAGGCCTTTGTCTTTCCATTTACCGCTACATGAATGTAGGAAGAGTGGTGGGATTTGATGTTATACTCTGGATATAAATTTCACAACTCAGAAAAATAGAAATTATTGATGTTTTATACTATCATTTAATTTTGGAAACCAAATAAGGCAATGATGTTATCCTTAATGAAGATAAAAACACTTTTTATCTCTACTTCCTTGAGTGGTATTGCCTTAGACCATCTGGTGAAGCATTTGGAAGAAGTTAAGATATATATTAACTACTTGGCCATAGCCAGGGGGTATATCCCAACAACATAGATTACCCATACAGAAAATGGTTAAGAGAGATTGGTTGTATGGGGAAACTCCATGGGTTTATAGATGAAGTTGACATGCCCTTGGTAGGAATGAAATTTAATGGTGAATTTAGTAAAAGTTTGTGTCTTGGTGGTCCAATAATATCAATGTTTCCATATTTGATGATGAATATTGAAACCTGGCCATAGGGAACTACAATATATTATGTGTAATTATTTTTGTGATAACATCAGTCAATTCTCCATAAATACATCTATGTAGGAATCCATAAAATCATTGTTTGTTAAGGACTTTCTGATAATTTGGGATATCATAAAGATTGAAGTTGGTTCCTTCCCGTCAGATTTTCTCTTTCCCAGCTCTATCCATTGAGAGTATTCCATTATTGAGGTAGTGCATTTTGGTAATTATCCAAAAAGTGTTAGGACCATATGGTTTAGGGATATAGATGAATTCATTGATCTATTCTATTCTGACCTGAACAAATGTTGAGATAATTAGGTGATGCGAAATGTTGATGACCATTTCGTCCTGGTTTGAATCTTTCAAATCCATGGTTACATTTTCCAATGCATATTCAATGGAATTTTGTGATAATGGGACATGATTCAATGTTTCCTCTAAATGAACTCTTCCAATAACCCTTATACAAAATAAATCATGGGGATAAACTCTTCTTTTCTAATGGAATAATCATCATTGATCTGTTTGACCACTAACTTTTACTCACCTTTCACCTCTATGTGGTTCATTGGTATTTGGAGCACTAGTAATTAGACTAAAATGATGGAAAAATATCATTCCACATTATTTTTATAGTCTTTTAACATCATGAATGAGTAATGTAAAAATAACATTTCTCAAGAGATTATCACAACCCCTAAATGAACACTATTGAGCTTAGGTTCTTCCATTCTCTTCCCTTTTGGGATCTTGAAGGCAACCTAAAAATACATTTCCCACACTTGAGGGACATATTGAATTGAGAATACCTCTTAATCGAGAAATTTAGTTTTTAATGACATCATTTCTATAGATAGTTGTTTTTTAAGAAAATCTACCAAATCCCATCCTTTTACTGCTTTCCAAAGGAAAAATTGTATTTCAAATTTTTATATGATAACTACCCACCATTCCAAACATCCTATCTACATATGTCTATTAAGAATATATTTGATTGAATTAATGTTAGATACCTAATATATCTTATGGTCTTGTAAATAGTGCCTCAATTTGTGATCTATGAGGATTAGAACCAGATAACTATTCTCGATATCAGAATAGAGAGTCTCAATGATCGGCATGGTATGAATGAGATAATAAACGTTTTATTCATTCCCAAAACTATTATTTTGAGTGAGTAAGGAAAAAATGATCACTATAGGGCTGCCACATAAATAATGAGTAGATTTCCCTCCGTTGTTAGCATTAACAATTTTGGAAACAAGAGACATATATTATGTATTTTAAGTGATTCCCAATAGTCATTAGTCCAATAATATGAGACCCATTTATTAATTTTTTTTTGAAAGGAATAAAAATTCATGAGAGGATGGTATAAGGTGTCGGATGTAGTCTTGGTATCCCTAAATTCATCTCAACTCTGAGGTTATTATGAGGTTAAATTATATTGATAACCATCGTTCAATCAGGGTTTTCTTAGATGCTGCGATGGAGTACAAAGAAGATGAAAAATTTTCCCAAGGTACCCGAAAATTACATTTTATGGGGTTCTTCTTCTAGTTGTGCTACCAAAATTTGTCGAATATGGTCTCCATATAAACCAAGTGGTAAGAACATTATTGTAATTTGACCACCAGATCCTTAATGTATCATTCAAAAAACCTCCCATGAAAGGGTTTGATGATGATATTCAAAAAACACTGGAATGTGGGGCAACCATTCTTCAAGATAAAGGGTATTAATCAATAACTGAATACTCTTTAGGGGACCTATAAAAGGTGGGATATTCATTTTATATATCCATTTAAATTTGGCCATACCTTTAATATCCATCCATGAAGGAGAGGGTTTGGTAACTATGCAGTGCATCAATCAGTAGCTCTCTGATAGGAATCATGAGGTCATATTCAGAGAAACCCAATTATGGTCTATGAAGTTGATGTAAACCTTGATTTTACTATTATTATTCATTATAAAGAAATTTTTTTCCATCTACTTCAGATACTAAAATTATAGGATAAGTCATCCCTGATGATCTTGTCCAACTCATCCTTAATTTTGGTGGCATGAGTCAGGTGTGTCGTTCTGGCTACCTGTTTATATCCCCAATGGTCTTCTAGAAATACCTAGTGATGGACAAACACCTCCAGATCAAGGAAAAAAATCCCCATACAATTATAGGTGAACAGATCCCAATTTTACATTAGGATGTAGGTATATACCCTTTATTATTCGGAAGTCATGGATACACTGATCAGAGTGGGAAGTGGATATCATACTATACCTATATTTATTTATATGAGTTCATCAACTGTGGTTGAGAAACCCTCCCTAAATTCTAGAGTGGAATCCCTTAATAATTTCTACTCTTCATCTTCCTTAAGGTTTATTTCTTCCTCCTCTTATTGTGAAGTTGATGATGAAGGAAATTTCACTATGTTAGGAGGGGAGTCAACATTCTAACATTTGGAAGGTGAAAAACTACTTCATACTCGATCCGAAGCTCTAAATCTGAAGATAGGGTCATAAAATTAGTATATTAATTTTATCTCATTGGAATTACAACCCATTCTGGTAGAGATAATGAGCAAGGAATCTTTTGAAGCTTGGGTTATGGAATTATGCTATTTTCACCGGAGCATTCATCACTTCCTAAAGGGTCAACATATTTTCCAATGAAGTTTGTTTCAGTTTTTATGACCGATATCAAATAAGTTAATGAATATGTTCTTCAATTTAAACCATCCTCTTAAATATGATTGATGGTAATATCATACAATACATTGATCTATTTTAATGGACCATCCTAGATCATCTCTAGAATTTTTGGACATTAATTTGAGAAACATTATCAGTTATGGGATATTTCTCTTCACCCTGGTAGAATATTGCATCAATGTATTATGATTGACATGATTTAAATGGAGATTTGTCACCATGAAATTTCCAAACATTACCATTGATGAAAAATTTCATTCATTGGTGGTATGATGAGGGAATAACTACATGTTGGTGTAACCAAGGCCTTCCTCGTAGAACATTGACCGTAATATATTTCCAAATGACCATGATTTGAAAGTTAGAATTGAGATCCCCATATTGAGTACTCTATCTGATTTCTCAAAGACTATTTTTTCTTATTATTATCATAAAATTATACCATTAGAGTGAAAGGGGATAAGTGGGATTCATTAAGACCCAATTTATGATGTCTCTAGACCAGAATGAGATTGAATCCTATGACATTATTAATGAATGATCATCAGAAGACAACATCATTTATCTTTATGAATATATAAAAATGTCTGATGCTTCCCTATTACGAGGGAATAATTATCTTGATTCATAAAAAATATGAGCATGTGGCATTCCTCATGATCATTTCTACACTATAAAATTTAGCAACAATAACTTTGACCAGAAATTCATGAGGGCCTAACCAAGGCTCTATAAGTACTTCCAGGAGAACTTTTGATAGACTCAAAGCATCCATGATTAACTCGAACTAGATATAATTGCTTCAAAATAACAGGAATCTAATCCAAAGGTCAGTAATTTTCTACATTAAGATTTTCTTTTCTAGACTCTTTATGAAATATTGTACTTGATGAGGATGGATCATCCTTTAGAACTGGAGTTGAAGTTGTTTCTACTCTTGATCTATTATGTAAACTAGGTCAGCCTACACGTAAAGGTTGATTAAGAAATGACGTATCCTATAGTAGATCATCTTGGATAATCATTTTAGAAAAAATTACAATTATTTGGTGAATTTTTTTCTTCTATTGGGCATGATAAAGAGCACTCTCATGAGTCTCGACCTCATAGACGGTTCGAGCAGGGATGTGTTTAGAGTAGTGACTCCTAGAACAAATATGTCTTTGCATGTATCATTGATTCTGACAACCTATTCTCCTAGTTTCCCAATCATGTATGGATAATTTGAGTTCACAATCTCACTCATCATCTGGGAAGGGATCCATTATGTGATTAAAATTAATGGATCCAAAGATCAACTCCTCATCTAATGAAGATTCTATTTAGATGGTTTACTATAATAATTCAATTTGACAGGGTGCTTCCCATGTTTATCAGAATGTATAAATGATGTTTTCTTTATTCAAATAAATTCTTTTGCTTGGTACATGTTCATCATCCTATTTTTTATTAATGAATTTCTGACCATTTATTTCATTAATGGACTATATTTTAGACGGTTTGGTTACTGATGAGGTTGGTTGTGACATAATAGAAGAAGTGGGGGGGGGGGGGTATGGTTAGATATTTCAACTATTCTAGGAGGATATCTCAAGTCTATTTGATCATCTTTATGATTATATAGTCACTGAAAAACTTCTCACCCTTGTTGTTAGCTTCCTACCATTCATTATCCTCCTTCGAATTGATGAAAAAACACATTCTACTTGCACAAGTGTCTTACCTAGCATCACTTTCCTAGAGTCCACCATTTTCGATAGGATGTATTTGAAGACAAACAAATTTCTATACCGTGTGGGATGATGTGGATCATCCCATTCATGGAATCTCTTATTTTCTAGATGTATCGGTGCACACCATTCCTCATGGCTTCCAATGAGCTTCTAGTGACTCAATAGTATCCTTGAAGCCTTGGTGAATGTTTGGATGGAGAGGACCATGAACATGGGCTAGATCATGTATTTCCTTATGTGGAATTAACACTGGTATCTTCCAGGGGTAACCTTATAGGGGAAGACCTATAAGGATGAACTTATTCCTGTTATGGTTGTGTACAAAATAGAGGTAACTCATGATCATTTGCTGTGGGTTCTATGTATATTGGTTTTTATTACCCCACACTGAATGGATATTCTTACTCCACCTTTGTGGTTGGGGAGAAACATCTTTATTGAGTCATGAAAGTTGAATGTGATAGGTGAGGATATTCTTTGGCATATCCAGTAAGAAGGATACCATGGATTAATTCTATGTTGAATCTCCTCAATAATTTCTTCCATTCCTCTTACTAAGAAAATATTTCCCCATGTTCAAGGGGCTCTACCTATTTTATAGGCAGGTTAGGCACAACAATATCTTTACATATTACTTTATTGGATACTCTCAAAGGAGGTAATGATGGTTTTCTGTGGTATTTTCCAAATTCAAGAAATCCTTTAGTTTCCAATACACTCTACTCCTTCAATCATTTTGTCGTGGACTATATTTTAGACTATAACTACCTCCTCCACCTTCTCAATACTGATCATAGGTTGTTTTGAGTCTATAAGGGTAGTGTTAATGATATTCCTAGACACATAATGAATTTAAGACATTTCATTAGTGTATTTGCAAGAACAACCTTTTATACATCCACTACAAGGTCATTTCCTATCCTTCCCTAGTTCTCTTGGATATTTGTGGAGGATGGTAATCCGTATAGAATATCTTGATTATTTTTTCATAAATTTCCCTAATTAGGTTACTGAATGAATTTATGAGACAAATTAAGAGGATTAATTATGTGGTGTTCCTCCAAAAGCATAGAAAATCAACTTCCACCATGGAAGTGGTTTTTAGGGTAAAAATCCCCCAGTATTATGGGATGGGTCTATTTCCATTCTTATTCCACAAATCTTTTGGAAATATTTTCTATACTTGAAGGTTAGGTTAAAAAAACCCTATCACTATAAGCTAGTGAGCCTTCTGGATTTCTATGGATGCTAGTTATGTAGATGTGAATATGATTTTTTGGAGTTTTGTTTGAACACGGTCCAGGTGCACCATTTGGGTTTCACATAAAGCACCTATTTTTGAAGATATTTTCACTATCTATGACATTTTAACTATCTGATAACCAAATTCCCTTAAGTGTAATTCCCACATGATATTTTCAAATGGATTATGAAAAATACATTCAATGGATTACTCTCTTTTAGAATAACTTTGACATGAGGCACTCCAGAACTATTTTTATTGATCATATTAGTGGTAATGAACAAAGTCTATTTTTTAAGCATTACATGAAATCATGGTTTTACCAAAACTTGTATACCAATGGTTCTTTTTCACCATTGGTATAGGCAATCTTTACCAACGGTTTATGCAAACTGTTGGTAAAGATCTGTAAAAATTGATTTTTCCCAACAGTTTCGTCAAACCGTTGGGAAATATGGGGAAAAAATTAGTTTTCCCGACGGTTTGATGAAACCGTTGGGAAAGATTGGAAAAATGAGTTTTCCCAACTGTTTAATGAAACTGTTGGGAAAATATTATCTTTCCCAACAGTTTTTAATAACCGTTGGGAAAAAGATTCCCCAAATTCGTGAAAGCAAGGCAGCCCCCTCCCCACGATTCCAAAAGCATTCTAGAAGCATTGCATGGCTCTCCTAGAAGCGATTCTGACTCATAGATGCCCTTAAGAATCCCCACCATAGGTGCACCTCTTCCATCGGATCAAATTCCAGGTTAGACTACTTCAACCTTTCTCAAGGATATCCTTCCACCTCTTCTTAAAGAAATCCTTATATACTAAAGGTTATCATTATTCCCAATTTTTAGGGTTTTTGGAAAATTTTATGATTCACTACTCCACGAATTGTGTACTCAAATCACTACATCGGTGTACACATTGTCCAATTAATGTTTTCATTACACATATACATTTATAAGGGAATGGCGTCTCTTTATTGTGTTCTACTTTTAAATAATCATATTTTTTTTAACCTCAATGCTTAAAATATTACAGCTTCATGTAAATGAACTCATAAGAAATTTTTTGTAATATTTATTCATAGTATTACATGAAAATCACTGCTTTCATTAAAATCATGTCAAACATAAAGATCTTTTTCATATTAATTTTTCTATTCTATGTGTATTACACAAAAATTATGTATCATGTTTCTATGAAAATCTATATATACATAAAATGACACGCTGTTCACTTATCCTTTGCACAATAGAACAAATGGAGTATCTTCTTGAACTTTGAAAAATAGTATGTGGTCCCTAATTATTACCTCTTCCTTCTTCAAGGAACTAATTCACATAATGTCAAATTCACAATGTTAGTGAATATTAGTTGTCATAATATAACCCTTAATCATTCTGCCTTCAACATCATACATGAGTTATTCAATCACATTTTTAAAAAACAATAACCATTTTCACTGATTTGTGGTTCCCCAAAATGCTTGGGAAAATAAGAAAAACACATGTATTGAATTGTGTTTCTCATATGGTTTCATGGATACAAATTCATAGATAAAATCATGACTGCGTGGTTCAAATATCTTGAGGACCATGGGACTATTATTCTTCACACAAATGAAGTTGTTTTTTGCAACTAAGTGTTTTTGTTTTCACTTTTGATTTGGCCAAAAGGGGAGATTTGTGGTCATTAATCATGGTTGTGGGTGGCCATTTAAGATGTAAGATAGTATGACTTCATTTTACTTGATATATCCAATATTATTATTGATTTATGTTCAATTTGATTATCTTTGACAAGTGATGTTGTTTAATAAGTTGTTATTAATGGTTGTAATAATGACGATATGGTATAAGGGTTCACATGGTGTGTATAAGGGTTCACATGGTGTGTATAATGGTTGACATGATGTCTAAGTGGGGTGACGGTAGGGGTGTCCAGGTGGGGTGGGGGTGGGGGGGGCTGGGTTTTCCAAGTGGGGTGTGGGGGGTAGGGGTGTCCAGGTGGGGTGGGGGTGGGTTTTCTATGTGGGGTGGGGGTAGGGGTGTCCACGTGGGGGGGGGGGCTGGGATGTCCAAGTGGGGTGTGGGTAGGGTTGTCCAAGTGGGGTGGGGAGGGTGTGTAGATGGGTTATGCTCATAACTATAAACTCTCTATAAATTCTATAAGTATGAAAATGTATAGGGACATTCGTGATCATATTTTGGTGGGATAACATAAAAAGTGTTGGTGTTTTTATTCCTTTTTTATTTGTAGTTTCTTTTGATGCTGATGTTTCTTATTGATACCTATGATGGGAATTTATTTTAGTTTCTAAATTGGCTAAGACTCCCACCACACACAGTGTATGCAACCTCTACCATTATTTAATTATTCTGTTTACACAGCCTATGCAACCTCTACCCTCATTTAATCAGTGAACTCAAGTCATTAATTCAAGCCTTCATTCTCACTAGCATGTAAGAAATTGAATGATGTAAACCCATCCTCACATGATTTCATACCTTAGATAGTGTCCACCATATGGAATACGAGCTTTTGAATTCATCAGTTAACCAGGATCATATATTCCATTTCTCCCAAGATGACAGTACTAATATAACTTTTGGGTCAGTTAAATATGGTTCTCATTGTACGTTGTATATTACGTGTCCTTCTTGGACAATACTCACTTTTATGAGGGTGGGGTGGTTTTCACTAGCCATGCTGGCATGTGTAGACATCCATAAAAATGTTAGATAAGTCATAAGTTTAATTCAGTAATGTTGTTTTCATTGACATACTTTATTATTAAACTTAAATTTAAAAATAAATGTTCTTTCTATACTTAATTAAATTAAATATTTTTACAAGCCATGAACAACCTATTAGTTTAGAAGCCTTAAATTTATTCACCCATGGGGTGTGCTTGACTTTGGGAAGTAATTGGGTAATAAAAGTTATGGCTATAGAGGTGCCAATAATGAGTTTCTGAAAATGAGTGAGTGATTTGGTATGCCTGTAACACATAATGGGACATGAGGAATGTGCCTCTTATAGACCAAATGAAAATGAATATAAATAAATTTTAATTTAATTTATGAGTACTTGTTCTTTACATTATTTTAATAGTTCACTACATCGACTAGAAACTCCTTCCTTTATCTTTTACTTAAATGTATTTTTTATTAAAGATCAATCCTATTGAATTATTTATGACAAAATGACTTATATAAATTCTTTTTACAGAGTGGAGAGAAGATGGATGTATGAAACCAATCAGATCTCAAGCGATTTTCAAAACAATTTAGAGAGTATTATAGATTTTTCATTTCACAATGCTTCAGATAGTGGTCTCACACACTTCCCATGTTCCAATTGTGCTGGTAGACCTTGGTTGAGCCGTGAAGAAGTCAGCTACGACATAACCCAAAATGGTTTTCAAGAAAACTACTTTGTGTGGTATCACAATGGGGAGAAAATGAAATCTCAAATTGGTGATGATCGAAATGAAAGGACTGGAATAAAGAATATGTTAGATGATGAGTTTCCATTTATTCGACATCATGAAAAATAAAGGATTTTGACTCAAGAAGACTTCGATATGAGGACAACTAATACATCTAGTGAAAGTGATGGTATTGATAGGGTGAAAAAAATGAATGATGCTGCCACGACTCCAGTATATCAACAATGTGATAAAATGAAAAAGCTGTAATTTTTAATCTGATTGATTCATGGGAAAACTATGTATGAGATTTCTAATACAGTAATCGATTATATTCTTACCCTCTGGAAGGATTTACTTCCAGATGATGCAGATATTCCCTCAAACCACTATATGACATGAAATTTAGTTGAGGAACTTGGATTTTCAAGAAACAAACATCATGATTTCTTGAAATATTGCAGTTTATTCTGGGAGGAAACCGCTGAACAAAATAATTGTATAAAATGTGGCACATCCCGATGGAAGTTAAAATCTGATGGAACACCATCCCACATTCCACAGAATGTAATGTGGCACTTTACATTGATCCCCAGACCGCATAATCTTTTTTATGTATGATGACATATCAATAAAAATGATATGGATTGATGATAAGAGAAAGAAGACTAATGATGAGTTGGTTTATCCTGTAGATGGATTTGCATGATAGATATTTGATGCTCGACATCATGATTTTGTAGCTGATGTGCGTAATGTAAGGCTGGTTTTTTCATGCAATGGTTTTAATCCATTTGGGAAGATTCTTACTTTGCACAACACATGGCCGGTTTTATACACATTTATAATCTTCCCACATGGTTGTGTGTTAAAAAACCTTTCACTTTCATGAGTATGCTCATATCTGGTCCTTCTGATCCCGACATTGATATTGATGTATACCTGGAACATTTAATAAAAGAGTTGATACTTATTTCGGATGTGGGGTGCGCACAAATATGATGCATGTTTGAAAGACATATTTCAGATTCGTGCTGCGCTTATATGGACGATCAATGATTTTACGGCTTATGCAATGATGTCTAGATGGAGCACGAAGGGAAAACTGTCATGCCCCGTTTTTATGAAAAATACATGATCCAAAAAGACTGAAACATCACTGTAGTTTCAGTTTTATGGCACATTGACGATTCTTTCGAAATGATCATCCATATAGAATGAATCGTCAAAGATTTGATAATACCATAGAGACAGATGACCCACCTCAGTGTATGTCTGGAACTGATGTTCTTAATGAATTGAAAGATTTCAGTTTTTCAATCGGAAGGGTCAAATGAAATCTGGAAAGAGAGAGAATGTTTCCACTGAAACTTGTTACAATTGGAGGAAGAGGTGTATATTTTTTGATTTGCCTTATTGGTCAACCAATTGGTTACATCATTGCTTAGACATAATGCATATTGAAGATAATAAATGCGAAATGTTTCTTTCAGTTCTTGTAAATGTCAAGTGGGAAGAAAAAAGATGATTTACGATCTCAGTTTGACTGGGTGGATTGGGGAATTAGACCAGAATTGCATCTTGTGCGTATCAGTGAAAATAAATGGAAACTTCCATGTGCTTCTTAGGTGATGACACATATGAAAAAAACAATTTTTAGAAGTATTAGAGACTATTATAGTTCCTAATGTCTATTCAAGTAACATATCTAAACAGGTCAATAGAAGAGAGTTGAAGCTAAAATCTTTGATGGCTCATGACTATCAAGTTCTACTGCATGAGTTGCTTCCAATAGAAAACCATCATATTTTTTCCAATAATTTAAGGGTGACTGTTATTCTGTTGTGAAATTTGTTTAGAGATATTTGTGCTAAAAAGTTTTCCAAGTATTTATTCCAAAAAATGTTGATAGATGCCCCATTAACTTTGTGTGTGTTGGAGAAAATATTTCCTCCATCATTTTTCACATGCATGCTGCATCTGACTATCCATATTCCCACTGAAATACTTCTCAGAGGACCTATTTCTTTTCATTGGATCTATCTAACTGAAAGAAATATGTACACATTAAAGTCTTATGTACGAAACATGAATCATCCCTAAGGTTCTATCGTGAACTGTTACATGGCTCAAGAATGTATGGATTTATGCTCAATATATTTGACTGATCTTACTAAAAGAGTGAATAGACCAATGAGATATAAAGAAGAACAGTATGAGAAAATTGAACCAATTTTTCCATCACTTCCTCAAACAAGAGGAATTCCAGGATCATATACATTGAAGACATTAAGCCATGAAGAGCGGGAGATGGCACATCGTACAGTTTTGTTCAACTATGATTTGTTCGATTACTATATCAGGTAACTATGTTCAATATTTATATCTTTCATATATATCTGTCAAACTATTCATATTTTTTATCTACAGGGAACATAAAATAATGATAAATAAGAAGCATTGTTCTTTATCTTTGAGAAGGAGAGAGACTTTGCCTAGAAAAGAGTTTTCTGCTTGGTTAAAATTGAAGGTATAAATATTACTGTTTAAAATAATTATATCAATATTTAATTAAGTTTAACAGTCATTTATATGGCAGGTATTGAGTTTGTCTGCTGACTCTGTCTCTAAGGAAATAAGAGATTTGGCTTTTGGTCCTAATACCGTGGTTCATGACTGTAAATAAATTGTTATCAATGGGTACAAATTTATTATCACTAAATGAGCAATGAACTTGAGAACACAACATGATGGTGTTATGGTTACTGTCACAACAGATTATTATGCCAGTGCATCAGATTGTAGACCGTGATTTGAAAATTTGGGTTATTATGGAGTCTTTGAGAAAGTAATAATATTGGATTATTTTTCTCATGGAAGAGTCACAATGATGAAATGCCGTTGTTTTGATTCGATGACGAGACATGGCACATTTATTGATGATTGTGGATTTCAAGTAATTAATATGACTCTCACTCTTGCTACCGAATAACCAAATGTGTTGGCATAAATGGCTAAACATTTTTTTTATGTCAAAGACCAACTTCGACCTGAATTTGGTGTCATACTTGAAGTAATTACAAGACATATTTTTGATGATGGTGATGATTGAATTGAAACTATCCCTAGTGCCATTGGAACCAATACATTTATTTCTATTGATGACTCCAATAGCTCAATTGTCATATTTTATTGTGAACATGAAGTTGTGGTTGAAAATATATAGAATCACTCATTCATTTCTCAATTATTTTGGTTTACTGCAAGTTGGGTTGTTATGGTTGGTAATATTCAAATTGATTTAGTATTGATCACAAATATCTTTTAGGTGACTTGACAGTTAGGTGAATTTTCAATGTTTATTGGTTAGGGTCTTATTTGAATTTCATTTTCTAATTTAGAATTGAACTGTATTCAAAACTAGTCAAACAATATTTCTAACTTGCAGAACATTACAACTTGTATGATTTATTAAATCTATTCAAGCTCTTCTAAAACAATTGATTGCTAATTTTCCAATGAAACCCCATATTACCTCATGTATTTAGTTATTTTGGGTGACACATTAGTTTCATTTTTCTAATTAATTACATATTTGTTTTCAAAAGCAAGAAATGTAGCCAATTGAAGAGAGATGAAGGAAAAAAATGATGGAGAACAATCTTTGAATGGAGGAGATGGGAATTCCACCATTATTGCCTACAGTGAGTACTTTATTTCAAATATATATATTTAAAGAATATATAATGTCATGTGATTAATTTTTTTGTAAAAATTTTTATAGGATCCACCTATACGTTGATAGTTATTTGACAAGGATCCTAGTACTGGTCCTAGTACTTAGGCCGGTGGTATGAGGAGGGTTCGTACCCGAGGTGGACGAGCAGCTTCGCGTACTCGACTAGACCCTGCCCCTCCCACTGACATGTCATCCTTCCCAAATTCTGATCCGGGTGTGTTGTTAGGGACACACGGGATATTTATGCCTCCCATGTTTTCACCACCTTTTGCATCTTCTGGCCCATCATTTTCATATCACATGATGATTCCCACTCCTCAGTCAGAATCCGGTCATACATCTGTCCCATCTTCTTTTCCTTCTACTTCTGTCTCTTCGAGTTTCTATATTCTATCGTCTTCGACTCCTGTTCCACCACAGTGTGTCCATCAGTTTCTGTGGATCCATCGACGCTCAGTGATCAGACTGGAGCAGGTATATTTATAGAACCCAAAATTTTTTTATAGAAATATATTTTTTAATGATAACATGTTTTGATAAAATATTTGTTTTTATTTCCTGACAGATACATCTACTGACAGGAGGCAGGGGTAGGGGTGTACACACATGCATTCGGTGTAGAACCGTCACACAGAGTTTATGATGGATTACAATGAAGACAACCAAATCGTTGAGAAAACAGGGTAGCAATGTCGGAGTTTTTTGGCGATGCTTTCCAAATACTCCGACATCATTCCCGTCAGCCCGCTATTATGGAGACATTTGTCACATGAGGTCAAGGATAGAGCTTGGGCAGAGATATGGGTAAAAAATTCTGTTGTATTTAATTCCATTAATTATTTTTGTATTTATATGAATTAATATTTTGATGTCATATTTGATTTAATTTTCTCATTGGTGAGGGTGGACGAACGGAACGTCTAAAGGATTTTAGCGAGCTTTGGAGAGCCTACAAGCATGAGTTGTATATTGGCTGGCGTTCTAGAGTTGGCACTTAGTTAGAGGTGGTACCAGTCGTGGATGATTGTTCTATAGAGCAGTATCGTTAGATGATTACTCATTGGATGACTACCCAGTTTAAGGTATTAATTACATTTGAGGTATTTAAATAATAACTTTCATGTTTTTCGTTAATATTATCCTTTGAATTATTGAATTTTATTTTGGAATCATATGGAAAAAATAAAAAAAACATTGATGAAAAAAATACCTCCACACACCAGGACGTACTATGATGCCAGATCATTAGAGGAAGTAGGTATGACAATTATTTATAAGTTTTCTTTACGACTTACACTTTATTTTGTTTTCTCAATTATTTAAACGTTTTCTTATGTTTTCATACAACATTAGTTTTAAATGTCATTGTAGAGGAAAATATAGAATATTGAAGGACGTGTGCCTCAAGCAAAGCTATTTTGCCCGAGTAGACAGAAAAAGGATGGAAGTGTCATCAACAAAGTTACTCAGCAGCAGATTGTAAGTTTTAATTTGTTGATTTTACATTTTAATATCTATTTTTTAACTTAATAATATATTTATATTTTCAAAAGGCTACTTTAGAGGCCCTCGATGCCCATGAACTAGACAATTTTGGGCCAACTGATCACTTACATCGGGTGCTGGGAGTGGAGCATCCTGGCAGAGTACACTGCCGACCTAGGATTTCCCCGAAGTGTTATTTTCCCTCCTTAAATATGAGGCTTAGTGCCACCAAGCTACAACAAGTTAGGGAATAGGCACAACAGTTAGAGAAACGGGCCACAAAGACGGCAGAACAGTCTGCTAGGGTAAATAGTGCATTTATGAAATTTATTGAAGTTCTACGTCCAACACTTCCACCAAAGCCTAACCCAACTTTTGATGAATATATGTTGTCAATACATTCTATATATGGTTCAATGGGTGTATGTTCAAGTGGTGGTCAAGACGATGTCCAACCTGACGATGATGATGGCGAGGAGTATGATGCGGAAGAGGAGGGAGAAGAGGAGGGTGAGGCGGATGACGAGGCCGAGGTGGAGGGCGAGGGTGAGGATGAGGGAGATGAGGAGGGAGAGGACGATGATGGGGAAAAGGACAAGGGTGATGATGATGGTGATGGTGATGTGGGACAAATTTATCCGTTACATTTTTGACTAATATTACTTATATTTGATGTTTAATCTATTCTATTTTTTGGTTTTATCTGGACCCGTAGTATAGTATTGGAGTTGATTTATTTTTATATATTGTCTGTCTTAATGAATGTTGTTTTCTTTTAGTGGTTTCAGTGTATCTTGAGCATGTTTATAGTGTTTTGTGGGTTTGGGAACTCCCTGGGTAGCCCCCTCCTTCCTGGACCCTAGACAACCCTCCCACCATCCTCGTTGGACCCCGGACAGCCCCCAGACAGCCCCCCCCGGATAGCCCCCCCACCCTCCTCCTTGGACCCTGAAAATCCCACCAGACACCCTCCCCAGACATCTCCCTCTCCTCCTTGGACCTCAGACATCCCCCCGAACACCCCCCAGACAACCCCCCCCCCCACAACCACCCCACCCTATTCCTTGGTCCCCAGATAGCCCCTCGAACACCCCCCGAACAGCCCCCCAGACATCCCCCCCCACCCTTCTCCCTAGAACCCGAACAACCCCCAAGATAGACCCCCCAGACAGCCCCCCACCCTCCTCCCTGGACCCCCAAACAACCCCCCAACCCTCCTTGATTTCACATGCTTTTTTTATTTCTCTGATCATGAAATGTTATCTTGGATTATTCTATTTTTGTATGTATTGAATTATATGAATGTCTTGGTAATAATATGATCTCATGATCATCAAATTCATGTGATGATATACTTTAATTTGAATACAAAGTGTTGTTGTACATTCTCCATGTTATGTGAATTAAGCCTTGTTTGAAATGAACTTCATTTTAATTGATAACAACAACTAGCATACAGAAAACCAACCAAAGACATTCAGATTCTGTTGAAACTTTAGGACAACGATCCATGGGTCATATGTGATGTGTACGAGTCAACCCCGCCTTAATCCGAGGCACAGTGTGGCCGGCACCACTCTAAGTGTCTCTGTTTAGTTTCAAAAGGATATAATTTTATGTGAAAACATCAATTGACATATGTAAAACTTTCCAAACGCATTCATATTGTGTTGATACATTAGTAAAATGATCCATGGGTCATTTAAGACATGTATGAGTCAACCCCGTCTAAATATGAGGCACGGTGTGGCCGGTACCACTCTAACTGTGTCTCTTTGTAAAAAATGGACAGGATTATAACTGAAAAGAACAAATGGCATACAGAAAACCAACCAAATGCATTCATAATCTATTGAAAATTTATCACAAAGATCCATGGGTCATATGTGACATATACGAGCCAACCCAGTCTCAATCCAAGTCATGGTGTGGCCGGGATCACTCTAAGTGTCTCTCTTTTCTTTAAAATGGACAACATTTTCAGTGCATATGGAAAACCAACCAAACGCATTCAGTTTCTATTGAAACTTTATGTGAACGAGACATGGGTCATATGTGACCTGTACGAGTCAACCTCGCCTTAATCTAAGGCATGATGTGGCCAAAACTACTCAATGTGTCTCTCTTTTGTTTAAAATGGACTTCATTTTAAGTGAAAACAACAACTAGCATAGGGAAAACCGAGCAAACAGATTCAGATTGTGTCGATACTTTAGAAAAAAAATACATGGGTCATATTCGGCATGTACGAGTAAACCCCGCCTCAATCCGAGGCATGGTGTGGCTGGAACCATTCATAGTGTCTCTCTTTGGTTTAAAATGGACACCATTTTAAGTGAAAACAACAAATTCTATATGAAAAACTGACCAAACGCATTTGAAATTTGTTGATGCCTTAGGAAAACTATCCATGGGTCATATGTGATGTGTACGAGTCAACCCCGCCTCAATCCGAGGTGAATTGTGGCCGAAACCACTCTAAGTGTCTCTCTTTTGTTTCAAAAGGATATCATTTTAAGTGAAAACATCAACTAGCATACAGAAAACTAACCAAATGCATTCAAATTATGTTAATACTTTAGGAAAATGATCCATGGGTCATTTTAGATGTGTATGAGTCAACCACGTCTAAATATGAGGCGCAGTGTGGCTGATACCACTCTAACTGTGTCTCTTTTGTTTAAAATGGACATGATTATAAGTGAAAAGAACAACTGGCATACGGAAAACTGACCAAACGCTTTTGTATTCTGTTGATAATTTATCACAACTATCCATGGGTCTTATGTGACGTGTACGAGCCAACCCGGACTTAATCCAAGTCGTGATGTGGCTGGGATCACTCTAAGTGTCTCTCTTTTGTTTAAAATGAACAACATTTTAAGTACATACAGAAATCAGACCAAATGCATTTGGTTTCCATTGAAGCTTTAGGAGAATAGTCCATGGGTCATATGTGACATGTACAAGTCAACCTCGCCTCAATCCGAGGCATGGTGTGGCCTACACCACTCAAAGTGACACTCTTTTGTTTAAAATGGACTTCATTTTATGTGAAAACAACAACTAGCATACAGAAAACCTACCAAACAGATTCTAATTGTGTCAATACTTTAGAAAAATGACCCATGGGTCATATGTGAGGTGTACGAGTCAACCCCTCGTCAATCCGAGGCGTGGTGTGGCTGACACCATTTATAGTGTCACTCTTTTGTTTAAAATGGACATCATTATAAGTGAAAAAAACAAGTGACATATGAAAAACTTACCAAACACATTAGAAATGTGATGATTCTTTAGGACAATGATACATCGGTCATATGTGATGTGTACTAGTCAAACCCGCCTCAATCCGGGGGATGGTGTGGCCGTCACCACTCCAAGTGTCTCTCTTTTGTTTCAAAATGATATCATTTTAAGTGAAAACATCAACTGACACATGTAAAACCAACCAAACACATTCGGATTGTGTTGATACTTTAGGAAAATGATCAATGAGTAATTTGAGCCATTTATGAGTCAACACTATCTAAATCCGAGGCGTGGTGTGGCTGGTACTGCTCTAACTCTATATCTTTTGTTTAAAATGGACAGGATTATAAGTGAAAATAACAACTGGAATACAGAATACTGACCAAACACCTTCGGATTCTGTTGATAATTTATCACAACGATCCATGGGTCATATGTGACATGTATGAGCAAACCCTGGCTCAATCCATGTCGCGGTGGGCCGGGATCACTCTAAGTGTCTCTCTTTTGTTTAAAATGGACAAAATTTTAAGTATATAGGTAAAACTGACCAAAGGAATTATAATTCCATTGAAACATTAGGTTAACGATCCATGGGTCATATGTGATGTGTATGAGTCAACCTCGCATCAATCTGAGGTGAGGTGTGGCCGACACCACTCAAAGTGTCTCTCTTTTGTTTAAAATGGACTTCATTTTAAGTGAAAACAACAACTAGCATATAGAAAATAGACCAAAGGGATTCTGATTGTGTTGTTACTTTAGAACAATGATCCATGGGTCATATGTGATGTGTACGAGTCAACCCCACCTCAATCGAAGGTGCGGTGTGGCCAAATCCATTCACAGTGTCTCTATTTTGTTTAAAATGAGCATCATTTTAAGTGAAAACAATAAGTGACATACAGAAAACTGACCAAAAGCATTCGAAATGTGTTTATGCTTTAGGAAAATGATACATGGGTTATATGTGACATGTACGAGTCAACCCCGCCACAATCTAAGGCGCGGTGTGGCCGTCACCACTCTAAGTGTCTCTCTTTTATTTCAAAAGGATATCATTTTAAGTGAAAACATCAACTGACATACGGAAAACTGACCAAGCGCATTCTAATAGTGTTGAAACTTTAAGAAAATGATCCATGGGTCATTTGAGATGTGTACGAGTTAACCTCGTCTAAATTCGAGGCGTGGTGTGTCCAGTACCACTCTAACTGTGTCTCTTTTGGTTAAAATGGACAGGATTATAAGGGAAAAGAACAGCTGGCATACAGAAAACTGACCAAACACATTCAGATTCTGTGGATAATTTATCACAATGATCCATGGGTTATATGTGATGTGTACGATCCAACCTGGGCTCAATCCGAGTCGTAGTGTGGCCGGGATCACTCTAAGTGTCTCTCTTTTGTTTAAAATGGGTAACATTTTAAGTACATAGGGAAAGCCGACCAACCACATTCAGTTTCTATTGAAACTTTAGGAGAACGATCCGTGGGTCATGTGTGACGTGTACGAGTCAACCTTTCCTCGATCAGAGGCGCGGTGTGGCCGACACCACTCAAAATGTCTCTGTTTTGTTTAAAATGGACTTCATTTTAAGTGAAAACTACAACTAACATACGGAGAACTGACCAAACAGATTTTGATTGTGTCGATACTTTAAGAACAACAATCCATGGGTCAAATGTAACATGTATGAGTCAACTGCGCCTCAATCCGAGGCAAGGTGTGGCCGAAAAGATTCATAATGTCTCTCTTTTATTTAAAATGGACATCATTTTAACTGAAAACAACAACTGACATACGAAAAACTGAACAAATGCATTCGAAATGAGTTGATTCTTTGGGAAAACAATCCATGGGTCATATGTGATGTGTACGAGTCAACCACTCCTCAATCTGAGGCACGGTGTGTCTGGTATCACTCTAAGCATCTCTCTTTTGTATAAAAAGGACAACAATTTAAGTATATATAGAAAACTGACCAAACAGATTCTGATTGTTTTGATAAATTAGCACAACTATCCATGGGTCATATGTGACTTGTAAAAATCTACCCTACCTCAATCTGAGATGCGGTGTGGTCAACACCACTCAACGTGTATGTCTTTCATTTCAAAAGGACATCATTTTAAGTGAAAACATCAACTGACATACAGAAAACTGACCAAACGCATTTGGATTGTGTTGATACTTTAGGAAAATGATCCATTGGTCATTTGAGACGTGTACGAGTCAACCCCGTCTAAATCTGAGACGCGATGTGGCCGGTACCACTCTAACTGTGTCTCTTTTGTTTAAAACGGATAAGACTATAAGTGAAAAGAACAACGGGCATACGAAAAACCGACCAAACGCATCGTAATCTGTAGAAACATTAGGAAAACAATCCATGGGTCATATATTACGTGTACAAGTCAACCACGCCTCAATCCAAGTCGCGGTGTGGCCGGGACTACCCAAAGTGTCTCTCTTATGTTTAAAATGGACAACATTTTAAGTACATATGGAAAATAGACCAAACTGATTCTGATTGTGTTGATACTTTAACACAACGATCCATGGTTCATATGTGACATGTACGATTCAACCCCGCCTCAATCTGAGGCACGGTGTGGCCGACACCATTCATAGTCTCTCTCTTTTATCTAAAATTGACATCATTTTAAGTGAAAACCACAACTGACATACTAAAAACTGACCAAACGCATTCGAAATATGTTGATTCTTTAGGAAAAAGATCCATGGGTCATATGTGATGTGTACAAGTCAACCCCACCTCAATCCGAGGCACGGTGTGGTCGAGATCACTCTAAGTGTCTCTCTTTTGTTTAAAATGGACAACATTTTAAGTACATATGGAAAACTGACCAAACGGATTCTGATTGCGTTGATACTTTAGAACAACGATCCATGGGTCATATGTGACGTGTACGAATAAACCCCGCGTCAATCTGAGACGTGGTGTGGTCGGGACCACTCAAAGTGTCTGTCTTTTGTTTTAAAAGGACATCATTTTAAGTGAAAACATCAAATGACATACGAAAAACCAACCAAACGCATTTGGATTGTGTTGATAATCTAGGAAAAATATCCATGGGTCATTTGAGACGTGTACGAGTAAATCCCATCTAAATCCGAGACACGGTGTGGCTGGTACCACTCTAACTGTGTCTCTTTTGTTTAAAATGGAAAGGATTATAAGTGAAAAGAACAACTGGCATATGAAAAACAACCTAACGCATTCGGAATCTATCGAAACTTTAGGAAAACGATCCATGGGTCATATGTTACGTATACGAATCAACCTCCCCTCAATCCAAGTCACGTTATGGCCAGGACCCCCCAATGTATCTCTCTTATGTTTAAAATTGATAACATTTAAAGTACATACAGAAAACCGAACAAACAGATTCTGATTGGGTCGATACTTTAGAAAAATGATCCATGGGTCATATGTGATGTGTACGAGTCAACCCTACCTTAATACGAGGTGCGGTGTGGCTGACACCATTCATAGTGTCTCTCTTTTATTTAAAATGGACATCATTTTAAGTGAAAACAACAAATGAAAAATGAAAAACTGACCAAACGCATTCAAAATGTGTTGATACTTTAGGAAAATGATCCATCAGTCATATGTGACATGTACGAGTAAACCCCACCTCAATCCAAGGCACAGTGAGGCCTAGATCACTGTAAGTGTTTCTCTTTTAGTTTAAATGGTCAACATTTAAAGTACATACGGAAAACAGACCAAACAGATTCTGATTATGTTGATACTATATCACAACAATCCATGGGTAATATGTGATGTGTACGAATCAACCCCGCCTCAATCTGAGACACAGTGTGGCCGACACCATTCAAAGTGTCTGTCTTTTGTTTGAAAAGGACATCATTTTAAGGGAAAATATCAACAAACATACAGAAAACTAACCAAACGCATTCATATTGTGTTGATACTTTTGGAAAAATATCCATGGGTCATTTGAGACATGAATGCATCAACCTCGTCTAAATCCAAGACGCGGTGTGTCCGATACCACTCTAACTGTGTTTCTTTTGTTTAAAATTGCCAGGATTATAAGTGAAAAGAACAACTAGCATACTAAAAACCAAACAAACGCATTCATAATCTGTTGAAACTTTAGGAAAACGATCCATGGGTAATATTTTATGAGTATGAGTCAACTGCGCCTCAATCCAAGTCGCGGTGTGGCCGGGACCACCCAAAGTGTCTCTCTTATGTTTAAAATGGAAAACATTTTAAGTATGTACGAAAAACTGACCAAACGGATTCTGATTTTGTCGATATTTTAGAACAACAATCCATGGGTCATTTGTGACGTGTACAAGTCAACCCCGCCTCAATCTGAGGCACGGTGTGGCTGACACCATTCAATGTGTCTCTCTTTTATTTAAAAAGAACTTCATTTTAAGTGAAAACACAACTGACATACGGAAAATAGACCAAACACTTTCGAAATATGTTGATACTTTTTGACAATGATCCATGGGACATTTTTGATGTGTATGGGTTAACCTCCCCTCAATACGAGGCATGGTGTGGCCGATATCACTCCAAGTTTATGTATTTTGTTTAAAATGGACATTATTTCTAGTTAAAACAAATGGTATACGAAAACTGATCCAATTATGAATTGAATTCAGAATTCCACATATAATTTTTATCTAAATTTTAAATTGAATTCTATATGTTTATAATTACGTTATGAATTCTGATTTAATTCTAGATGTGTATAGTTCCTGGATGAATTATATGTTAAATGTGTTTGAATTTGTTCTCTATATGTATGTGTTAGTTGGTTATCGTAGGTACAATAATTGTATATGTTCGTGTTAGTTTATTATAGGTACAATAATTGGAAATGATTGAAACTGAGAGGGAATGGATTGGCTTCTCTGCAAATTGCACAAAAATGAGAGGGTAGCTGCTGTGCAAATTGCAGGCTCCTGTACAATTTGCACAACATCGGCTATGCTAGCGGTTTGAAACTGTTTTCATAGCCTCTCTGAGTATTTTTTTACCAATGGTTCTATGAACCATTGGTAAAAATACGTTCCCAATGGTTTAGAAACCATTGGGAAAGAATCCATCTGCTTGGTTTTCCCAACGGTTCATGCCAAACCATTGGGAAAAACTATCCCAACGGTTTGGCATAGTCGTTGGGATAGGTTAATTTTTTCTAACCTATCCAAACAGTTCACTATATACCATTGGGAAAAGCATTACCAATAGCATAATTCCTTAAATTTTGTAGAACCATTGGTATAATATATACCAATGGTTCTGCAGCCGTTCCCAATGGTTTAGAACCATTGGGAAATCCTGCATTTCCAATAGTGAAGACTTCATGAATCGATGACATTTCACAATGACATATTTGGTGTGATTTTCTTATTATAGATCATGGTGAAATGAAACACTTAGTGTTCATAGTATCTTCTTATTTGGACTCTTTATGGGGAATTCACAATCAATTGATGAAATTCTTTTGACATGATGAGGCATGAATGCATAAGGGAACCATAAAACATCCCCAATCACTGATGTCAGGCAGCTATGAGAGATGAAACATCAATTTTGAGTTTCATCCCCTCTATAATATTTATGTGACTTTGATACTATATATAGGGAAATGCTTTTTTTAAGAGATGAAGACTATTCTCTTTGATGAGGTAGATGTTGTGTACACAATATTCCAAAAACACCTCTGGAATGATTGTGTTGAGGGGTGCCTAAAGTCAAAAACATGACTCGTATGTACTGTTTAGAATAATAATTCCCCATTTTTATCATGTCCTCCCCATCTTTCGCCAGTGGCTCCTTGCCTAGTCCGACCAAATTGGACACTTAACTATTACTTTTTTGTAAACAAGAAGATAGTTTGGGGCTTCATCAGTCATAATGAAAGGCCTAAGATCCCAGGGTGGCTTGAAGAATTATCCTTACCATGGGATTTCTTCTAGGTTAGAGAGGATTTTACATATGGAATAAGTCATGAATTTTTTTTTTCTCATGTTGCACATGGTAGGAGGGACTTTTCATCAATATATTACCATGGTAAGGACCATTTTGAAAAATTGAATCACTATTATGGAGAAAACATCCATATAGAATTACACTATAGATAGGACTACCATTATAGATTAAGATAAGGAGAATACCCTTTTCCTCTTTGACCTTATGGTCACATAGAGGGATACCATAACTCTTATCGGGAGATGGTCACTCGAGATCGATCTGATAATGAACATGAATCATGCTTAAAGATGAGGTGTCTAGGGAGGACCATTGGAATTACTACTAGTCATCGCATAAATTGGTTAAGGGGAATAATATCATGTGATACCACATATAAACATCATATGATATAAAACACATTCATTGATTAGAGAGAGATCATATATCAACTCTTCAATTTCAATTCTTCTCTGGTAAGGATTATTTTTAGGTGTTTTATTAAGAGTGATTGGGGAAACTTACAAGGGAATGTGGTTTTCATGAATAGAAGATTTTTTGACTAGCACCCAATTTTTCCATAATTTTCTGATGGGATTCTAGAAATATGGAAGGGGTTTTTAGCCTGACTTTAAGTGGGCATCAGAATAGGCCAATTACCTCTTGTTAGAACAAATGCATGTTCTCTATCCTATTGTGTGTATATCACAGAGGAGTTTTCCCCATGACCCTTTTAGATGGGATAAGATGTGTCTGTCTACTCCGAAATGACCTATTGATAGGTTATCCAACTTGTGGATATGAAATTGTGTGTCAGGCCCACTTCCACTACCATTTTTTGCATTTTTTACATCTTGGAACGTCTGTAGGATGAATGAAGGGATTTGAATCTAACACTTCACCATAGTTAGGCTACGCTTGGTGACTTCAGTGAAAAGAATTTTGGTATATGCCTATTAATTTTCTATAAAATGAATATATACCTTCCCATGTCCTCCATTTTCATCTATTGTATACAGAATGTACTCCGGTGTGGGGGTATATATTTTGGTTTTCCCATGTTTTTCACCGGGACATTCCAATTGATTTCTATGGATTCTTATAGATGAGACTTGTAGTGGGATTGATTGATACTGGAAGGTGTTTTTGTCTACTCATAGACTACTTCTGAATTTAAATGATAAAATTAATTGGAAACTGCAAAATTTTGTTATGGTAATGACTGTTCGGTGCATACATTTGTATGTTCCGACTCAATATGTTACATCAAGTTTGATTGTTTGTCTTCTTGGATGATTCTAGAAGAGTATACTAGACTAATATATTTATGAAGACATGTTCATGTCCCCAAACACATTTTTCACCAAATATGATTGGTCGGATTCTCACTCAAGGACACAGTTGTGGCCATATTACCTATTTCCAGTTTCTCCCCCTTGTAGGCTATCTAGAAAGCTCGAGTCTATATTACATGGGATGGAAAACTGAGGATTTAACCCTCATAATTCTGAGGGTTCGATGCTTAGAAACAATATAGATGAAGACTCTTGGAATGATCCCCTTGGAAGGACCCCTAGTGTCATTTTAATGAGGCTATATGTGGCCTCTTGACTTCCTCCATTATATACGAGATGGAATTATTATTTTGTTCTAGGAATAAGATCCCAAAAATGTTCGAGATGACGATGGGTGAAATCTGATACAAGACCAATGACCTTCACTGAGTAGATGACTGTTGTGTCCTATCAAGATGGAGGGTCTTTTGGAAGACCTCCATTATTGGGATGGTACCATCCTGGTGGTATACTCAGACCTATGCATATGAGACCTAGCATTGAGGACGATGGGTTGGTGATGATGTCCTCTACATGGAAGAGGACCCAACATGAATGATTACTGAATAAAAAATATGTGATATTTTATGTGAAACCATTTTGATTTAAGGGAGATCATGTTATATGTGATTAGATATAGTTAAAAAACACAAACCTGAAATTCCCATAAAAAAAATCTGATTAAATGAAAACATGCACAATTGGCTTTCTTGTTTTAAAATTATTCACATTGAAAGAGGAAAGGGCCTAATAGGTGGGTGAAACTGTCACCTTGGTTGAGGATTCATATCTAGTTCACCATTTTTTTCATTCCTGAGTTCCATTTGGGGATGGAATTTAATTTTTTTGTGTTGGTGGAACATCCTACAAATTTTAAATACACACCAATCTCTATTTCAGGCAGTTTACAATGGGGTTTATTCCTGGTACTAAAAACACAGAATCATTCTACATTCATGATGACTCCTGGACCTACTTTCCAAAGGTAGATGATCATTGGGAAACTATTTAGCGACCCTGCTTTTTTTCATACTTAACTATTACATCATTTTAAATATAAACATCATAATAGTGCTCTAAAACCAAGATCCAATTTTTTAGTGTCTTGGGAAAATTAGGACCATACATAAGTTTTACATAATAACAAAATATTTATTTAATACTTGCTTATCTATATAGTTATTGGCCCATCTGTTCTCATTAGTACAAGTATTCACATGATGATATACATAAAAATAAAGGGTGATATAAAAAACTTGTAAGATGATGAACAAGATACATGAAATATGGGTGAGAATAATAACCATCATAAAATCCTCATGCTAATAATTAGTGGAATAATTCTATAAAGGAATGTAATGTCAAAATTCATTAAATGAAACTTGAATTCTTCTTTTTCAAATACCACATAATGTTGTGAACACTATTTTTCACCATGTTCACATATATTTCACTTTACCTCTAGATATACATCATATTACCCAATTAATATGAGTGCAATATAGTTCTAGTCTCACCCATCACCTCATAAAATTTTCATCTGTTATATAATTTTTTATGCACACGTTACATCATAACATTTACATTATCATGCATTCCACATAGAACATATTTCAATATTTGATATAAAATAACTCATGGAATAAAATTGGATTCATTTAAAAAAGAATAAATTCCGGAATAAACATTTAGGTTTGTAAATTTAATAGTTAATAACATACTTGTTAAATGGATCATCAATCTTGAGTGAAGAAGAAAGAATCTCACGAAAAGTGAGTAATGTATTTTTGTAAAGAAGGGTTATTTTGAAAAAATAACTAAATTTTTCATAAAACAATATTGGAAACATGTAAATCCTAGAAAATAATAGGGACATAAAATGAAATGATATTTAATTAAAATTAAAGGATTATCCATACTAAAAATAAAGTGAACGAGGTAAAACATATAGAAAGAGAGTTGGGTTTGAGAACCCCGTTACCTTATATCCAAATGATTTCATCTCATTAATATCCTGGAAAATCAAATTAAATTCATTAATTATAAAAATATAGAACCTATAATACATATATATGATTTGTTATAATTTTATTAAGTTTTTTTGTGGCCACTTTTATGAGTTATTGTGATCAATATCGTCACTCAGTGGTGTTCATTTTCTTAGTTTTTCATGATCGGTTCACTTATATACAATTATAGAAGACCACATAAAATAGGGATAATTCACGAATTGGTATTATATGTTATTAATTAACTTAGAAAAGTTACAATGGTATTTTCTATTTCCTTGGTTCTGTGGTTTGGAGATGAATCATTTTATAAATAGTTAATGAAAATGACTTCTTTTTTTTGCAAGATTTTACAACCATTATAAACTCATATAATTTTATTTAATATCCTATTTATAAATTGATTATATAGAAATATATAAATTATAATATGTATATTTAAATAGTATTTAACCATAGTTATTGTTTTATGAGAATCCTTAAAGGCGATAGTGAAAAATGAAAACGCATCCTCGAAAATTGAGGTAAATCTTCACACGGTGGACAATTTTTTTATTTTTAGAATAAAAGGAAATGGGAAGAGACTAGAATATGAGTTAAGAAATTAAGATAATAAAATTATAGTTTAAAAAATATTCTATATTTATCATTCCTCTCAGATTGGTAGAGGATAGGATAATAAAATAAAGGAATTTTAAAATAAAAGAAAATAAAATTAAAGAAGAGTTTACATCTTGAATTTTCCGTCCTTGAGAACTCCCATTTGGAAAATGTTTTGCTATTTTCATGAGACCAAGGGATACTATATGTTTCGTATGGGTTTGGAAAGATTATTAGGAAAAAATTTGATATCCTTCATGTCTTGGAAGGTGTGAGGGGAGGAGGTGGTTAGTGGTGGTATTTATAGGGGTTGAGAGGGGTGTTTTATCATTATTTTAGTCATTAATTTATTATTTTGGATCTAGTATATGAATAGTTTTATCTTTATCACTAAATATAATAAAATAATGAGTTATATCTTCATATATTGGGCATACATTGTCAATACATAACAAATGAATATATAATTCATGTATTTAGCCTTTATCCTAAATTATCGAATTTTAACATTCAAAAAAATTTAACTATTTTAGGAATATACCAAAAATTCACCCTCAACTTTTTTTGATGTGTAGAATTTAAAAATTATCTCCATTTTATGAAAATAATTTTCTATATAATGAAATTTTAATTTTTAATTAAAATCCTCATTTAGTAAAAAATACCGATTTTAATATTAAAACTGGTTTTATAACAGTTTGAAAAAATAATTAAGGTATCATAAAATTATATTATAATAAAAATAAAACCAAATGTTAATTTATTAATATATTTTATGGAAATAAATTTCCTTTTAAATATATATATTTATTAAAAAATTATAAATAAGCATTTATGTTTTATAAAAATACCAACACAAAACTAATAATTTTCAAAATATCTATTTACTTATAATATGATATAATTTTATCATTTTATCATTTATAAGATAACTAACTTTTATTAATATTTTTATAGATGGGATTTGTATTCTATTTTTCAAATTGTCATTCTTTATGGCAAGGTTACTATTCTAGAGGTGGGGTTACAATTCCATTAGGATAGATTCCTTAATTTTTAGAAATACCTCTTATTTAATTAATATCTAATTTATAAAGTTTTTGTTGTCTTCTCAAAGTGATTTAATGTTTTTATTCTATATGAAATAATTATACGAAGGTAATTTCCAATGATAAAATTTTGTGTCGTTACATTATTCCCCCATTAAGAAATTTAACCGTCGAAATTTCATTTTTCATACTATGGTGAAAATAATCGAGGGTACTACTCCATCATCGCTTCCTCCAATACCCATGTTGTCTTTTTATATATATGGTTCCTCTACAGTAATTTGATATGGTTAACAGTCTTGTTACATAGAACTTTATCTCTATGGTCTAATATCTTCATCGGTTGCTCCTCGTAAGAGATATCATTTTACAAATGTACAATACATGGATTCAGTAAATGCGAGGGATCTAGTATTTACATCATTAATAGGGATACATGGAATACATCGTGTACTTGAGACATCATAGGTGGAAGTGATGGTCGATAGTTCAAATCTACAACACAATCAAGGATCTCAAATGGGTTGATGTACCGGGGACTCATACTTCATTTCATACAAAGTCTCCTAATACTATTCCATGTAGATATATGGAAGACTAACATATCTTCATCCTTAAACTCTTGGTCCCATAAATGATTGTATGAATATTTATTATATCTAATTTGGAATTCCTTTATGGACTGCAGAATGGTTTTCACCTTTTCCACCATTTCTTCAACTATTTCAGGTCCTGGCAGCTCACATTCACTGGCTTCATACCAGCATATGGGGGTTCTACTTTTTTCCCCATAGAGGGCTTCATATAGATCCATTAGATGCCCACGTGGAAAATTTTGTTGTAAGTGAAATCAACCAGAGGTATATGTTGGTCCCTTACTCATTTCAGGTCTAGATAATACTCCCTAAACATTTCATCTAGTGTCCGCATAGCTCATTCTGATTATCCATCAGTTTGAGGATGATAATCCATACTAGAGTTCAGATCAGCGTTTAGGTCTTGTTGGATAATTTTCTTGAACTTTGAGGTGTATCTTGGATGTCGATCAGATACAGTCAACAATTATACTCCAGGTATCCTTACCACTTATCTAATGTATATTCATGGACTTTGATTGAGTGATAAGTCCTCTCAAATTGAGATAAAGTGAGCTGTATTTTTAAGATGATCCAAAAAAACTTCTATAACATTTTTTCCTCTCGATGTATTTGTAATTCTGGTGACAAAGTCGATGGTAATGTTCTTCCATTTCAATGATGGTATGGGTAATGTTTGAATAATCCCCTTATACTTATATCTTTAATCCTTCACTTGTTGACAATACTGGGAAATTTCATATATATTCATCAATATCCTTATTCATATTGTCCCACCAATAGTTCAATCAGATTCTTGATACATATTTGTGCTCCATGGGTGCATAAAGAAGGTTGATCTATGTCAATAATTTTGAAACTCCTTCTTATTAATTGAATCACTTGGTACATAGAGTTGTTACTGAAGTATTACAATTCATTCCTCATCAATTTTAAACTATGTAGATTTCTCTTTTCTCATAGAATTCACTTTATTCTGAATTTACACATCATTTCTTTGCAAATAATTCAATTCTCCACGATGGACGATTGACGAATCAGTTGAAAAAAGATTGATGATGTTCCACATTAATGATTCCCATGTTCATAAATTATAAGAATAAGAATATTGGATTCTTTTCAATTATAATAATTGAAAAAGATTCATTATCCATTGTACATAGAATATTTTCCACCATATATGATTTACTAGGATGGAAGTTGATTGTGTAGTCATAATCATTGAACAGCTCTAACAATATTTTCTGTCTCATATTAATCTCAGTCTATGTGAATATATATTTGGGATCTTATAATCAGTATATATTTCATAATTCCCCCAATAGAGATAATTCCGCTATATTTTCACAACAAAGATCACAGGTTCCAACTCCTAAAAATGCAGGGTATAGTTTACTCATTAATTTGTTTTCTTCCTTGAGTTACATGATGCAACAATATCATTTAGCATCATTAGATAGCCTAATCTCTTATTTTTTGCATCATTTAATACCATAATTATTTCCCCAATTATTAGAGGTGTGAGTATTGGAACGGTGATAAAACTAATTTTAAACACTTTTAAGTAGTAATCACATTCATTCGTCCAAAAAACTTTTCTCCATTTTGAGTCAGATTTATTAGTGGGTTTCAAAATCATGATAAATTCTTTAAAATCATAGGTAATATCTAGATTGAAATAGGTAACAAAAAATATCTATTAAATTTTTTTTCCTAGGCCACTCTTTGAATGACTTTGTCATGAAGGGGTGCACAGATATTCCTTTGTTGGTGATAACATTCCTTGAGAATGATAATTTCATCATCGAAAACTCACACATACAATGTTTTTTATAAATTCTCTCCCTTAAAAATTTCTTTAATATAATATTCAATTTCTCCTCATGTTCCCCGTTTGTCATGGAATATATCAGAAGATCATCCATAAAGGCTACCAAAAATTTACCTTTATAATCTATTAAGACTATATTCATTATATACATGAATATATTGGGATTATTAATGAGTCCAAAATCCATCACTATGAGCTAATAGTTTCTATAACTTATTAGAATTGGAGTCATGAGAACATATTCCTTCCTCACCTTTAATTGGTGATATCATGGCTGAAGGTCAACCGTAGAGAAATACTAGGCCCCACATAGTTTATAGAACAAGTAATCAATACATGGAAGAGGGTAATTGTTATTTATCATGATTTTATTGATATCATGTAATCAATGTAGTGGTGGATTGATCCATCCATCTGATTGACAAGGTCTATTGGTGCACTCCATGGTGAAGAACTCATTTATATTAATGATTTTCTAGATTCACTTGTAGATAATTATTCAGTTCTTAAAACTCATTAGTGTCCATTCTATAAGGTGTCTTTGATATAGGTAGAGATCTAAGAATAAGTTCAAATGAGAACCCAACCACTCAATCAAGAGGAAGTGCATGAAATTTGTTGGGGAACCCGTAAGTGTATTCCCTTCTAATGGGCATGTTTTTAATCGTGATTCTCTCTATTATCTCAATCATTTAAGCTAGATATTCTTTGTCATAAGGAAATAATTTCCACACATGATATGATAGATATGAAGATGATTCATTCACACCTTAAACTTATATATAATTTTATTATTATTTAGGATGTGAAGAGTGATCTCCCATTCCTACCAGTTAATGTTGGGGGTTCCATAAGGATTTCAATCCATGCTCAATATATAATCAAACTCGACCAAAGAGAGTATAATATGTTTTATAGGGAGGATCAATCCATAAAGAATAAGTAAGAAGGAGTTATAAACTTTGGATACAATAATATAACCATTTTATATTCTCACAGATTACCCAACATCTATATAATGAGTGGGTGTTCGAATAATTCTATTAATCTTGAAAAATATGAAAGAATGAAATTAAATCAAATCAAATGGTACTTTTATTATTATTTTATGAATAACTTGTGTATCTATCACACATTATTGTTGGGATCCACCTAAATAGTAGTTATGGGATATTATTTCCCTTTATCTTTTAGATTTTGTGGCTACTAAAACTAATTTTCCTCAACCAGTCAAGGATTAGTGCACTATCTTGAATAGTTCCATTTCTCCCTACAGTTGAAATATTGACCATAGGTGGTGATCTCCTTTCTTCCACCACATTGTCCAGCTTCCTCATTTTTCTTCTAAATTCATGATCTTGGTGGCCTTATATCCCACACTAATAGAATTTCTCCATCCCATTGAGGTAGTTCCCATGATGCTTTTTTCCCACATTTTTGAGACATTAGTGTTTCAGGTTTCATTCCACCATTGTCATTAAATCCCCCAACAAGAAACACCACCTCTCATTTCTTATCTCCCTTTCCATGGGACCAATATCAAAACTCTATATCCACATTAATATCGCATCTAAAAACATCATGATAACTCTAAAAGTCTCTAATTACTAATGCCTTTGAAATGTGGGGATTTAAACCACTATAAAATCAATCCGTTTTTCTGTCATTGTTGATAAGAAAACCTAAAGCATACCTTGAAATCCATTATATATTTTTTCATAATCTATGATAGATTAACCATCCTTTTTCTTCATCTCTCTGAATTATCTTTCCATATTTTCAAAATGATTAAGAGGGAAATATTTTTTTATAAACACTATATGAAAGTATTCCCACTCAATCTCTTAAATTTCATCCTTTGAATTGGTTTTTATAATCAAGAACCACAATTAATCGACCCCTCTATCATTATGATGAATGAATAGATTCAAATTCTCTTTCTCAAAATAGTAGAGCAAATAAAATATCATTTCCATCGAGTTAAGACGCTATTATGTTACCAGTGGATTGAAAGATCTACTAAATATCAGTTTTCCTTGAAAAAAAAAAGGCTTGATAGCCAATTTCTCACTATTTGGTGGAGGAGGACATTCCACATTATTTAGGTTATTATTTATATCCTAAGAAAACTGGGAAAGAATCACCTTGAAATTTTGTACCCCACCACCCAAAGCATTGAGGATTCTAATCATGAAATCAGTGAATTTTCACTCACTTATGTTATTATCTTGATTTCTCCTAGTTCCCACCATTTTATAAAATTGAAAAAGGGTTGAGCAAAAAATATGAAAATAATTCATGAATAAATAATTTATTCATTTGTTTAATTAAATCTAAATTAATATATTGTGGGATCAATATGTTTTCTCTTTTTCAAAAACAAAGATTATCTGGTGATTACTTATACTTTGTATCATACTAAGGGTATTCACTAATGTTATCTAATACTAATTCCCAAATTAGCTAAACCATTCCCTAAAACCAATTATAGAATCCGTTATTTTTCTTACATAAATATTGAATAATATTAAATATAATCAACATAATAGTACTACAAAACTAGAATCACATGGTTTAGTGTAATGGGAGAATTAGGACCATACATAACTTTTGAAGTATAAAACATAAACATTTATGTAATTACTTATTCTATTGCATCTTATTAGCCATCGTATTCTTCCTAGTTAAAGTATTCACATTAGGATATGAATCAAAAGAAGGGGTGAGAAAAAATCATATTAAGAGGATGAACATGAGACATGAAACAAGGGTGAGAATAATTATCATTATAACATCATCATCATAATAATGAGGTAAATAATTAGATAAATACATGGAATGTGGGAAATGAATAAAAATGAATCATTATGTCTTAATAGAAATGTACAACACATTTTTGTGAACAAATCTAAAAAAATGATCATGTATATTTCACTTTATATCAAAAGATAAACCACATTACCCAATGAATTGGAGTAATATATAACTATGGGTTCACCCATTAAATCATAACATTTTCATGCACTATATAATTTCGGGTGTATCCTTCACATCATAAGAGTTACTTTTTCATGTGTTCCACGTAGAACACATATCAATATTGGATATAAAATAAATAATGGAATGAAAAGGGGTTCATTTAAAAATCATACATTCATGAATAATATTTTGAGTTTTAAAATTAAATACAGAATACTATATATGTTATAATAATCATCAATACTGAGTGAAAAAGAATCAATCTCATGAGAAGTGAAAGATTTATTTTTGGAAGGAAGAGTTATTTCGTAAAACAATTTTCATTATTCATAATACATGATTGGAAACATGTATAACCTATAAAATTAAAGGGATGAAAAAATAAATGGCATTTAACGAAGATTAATTGAATATCTTTACATAAAATGGTGTGAACGAGGGAAAACCTAAAGAAAGAGAGTTGGGTCCAAGAATCCCCTTACCTTTTATCATAATGCTTTATTCACTTTAATATCCTAGATAATCAAATTAAATTAACTAATTAAAAAATACAGAACCACTTATACCTATATTTTATTCTTTATAATTTTATTACATTATTTATGGACACTCTGATGAGTTATAGGGTTTAATTTCATCATTCAGGAGTCTTCATTTTCTTGTTTTTTAATGATCAGTTCACCTGTATACGTTTATACTTGTGTAAAAGATTGTGTAAAATGGGGATAAATATAGAATTAATTTTAAATATTAATAATGAAATTAAATATTTTTAATTTATCTTATATATTATTTTGGTTATATGGTATGAAGATTCATCATTATATAAATAGTTAATGAAAATGATTTAATTTATTATGCGAATTTTATGACCATAAAAAAATCATGTCATTTTATTTAATTTAATGATTATATATTTACTAAAAACATCATAAAAGTAATAATATATATAATTAAAACATATTGAACCATGGTGATGGTTTTATGACCATATAAAAAGGTGGTAGTAAAAAATGAAAATGCATCATCCACGATGGTGGTATATCGACACACAAGTGATGAAATTTTTATTTTTAGAAGGAAATGAAAATTAATGAGATTAGAAGATGAATTATTCAATTAAAATAACAAAATTATAATATATACAATATACTGGAGTTATCATTCCTCTTGGATTGGTAGAGTTGAGGAGAGGATATGAAAATAATTGAATCTGAAAATAAAATAAATGAAAAATAAATATGATTTTGCCTCTTGAATTTTTCCTCCTTGAGAACCTACCATGGGAAATGGGGATGGTATTTTGATGAGAAAAAGTTATATTAGATTTGGGAGAGGGTTTTCAAATAATATTTCACAGAACATGGATGATATTTAGGGATTGGAATGTGTTAGTAAAAGAGGTGGTGAGGGTGGTATTGATATGGGAAGTGAGGGGCGATTTCTCAATATTTTATTCACACGTTATTTGTTTTGGATCAAAACTATAAATAGTATTAACTTTATCATAGAATATAATAAAATAATGATATAGTGTTCATTATTTTTATCTTATTTAATACATACATCTTATATGACTCAATAATTTAAGTATTTAGCTTTTAACGCAAATTATAGTATTTTACCATTCACCAACAATTCAAGTATTTTAGAAAAATACCAAAAAATAACCTTAACAATTTTTCAACATGTAGAATAGGAAAATGAATTCCATTTTATTGAAATAATTTTCTAAAATTATGAATTCAATTTTCAGTTAAAATCATCATTTATACGAAAAAATATCAATTTTAAAAAGATAACTGATTTTACCGCACCATGAAAGATTAATTAAGGTCACATAATATCATATAATAATAATAATAAATATTAATTTATGAATCTATTTTATGAAAATAAATTTTATTTTAAATAAATATATTAATTATAAAATTATAAATAAACATATATGTTTTATAAAATTACCAACACTTAACTAATGATTTTTGGAATATATATTTACTTATACTATTATATAATTATATCATATTATCATTTATAAGATAAATAAATTATATTTATACTTTTATATATCGATTTACTATTCTTTATTCTTTTGGTTGACGTACTATTCCTAAAGGTTATGTTTCTATTCCAAGGTTTAGATTATTATTCCATTGAGATAGTTTCCCGAATTTCTAGAAATACCTCTTATTTTATTCATTCCTCATATATAAAGTTCTTATTTTTTCTCAAAGTGATTTAATGTGTTTTATACTATATGAAACAATTATTAGAATGGAATTTTGATTGATTAACTTTTGGTCATTTTGAAACTGGTCTAACGATGGCTAAGAAATCACACTAGTCGAGAGGATGCGATATAGGTTTCATCACACCCTTTTGGGGGTATTATTTCCAACTTAAGGCCTCTATTATAAATTTATGATTTGTTTACAAATCCATTATTAACTATTACATATGATGTAAATCATCCTTGAATAACACTAAACATATTAGCATGTATGAGACATAGAATAATCTTTATGTATATGAGTCTCTTCATAAATTGGGACAACTTTATTTATATGAGGTTCTCCATCAATTTTAGAATATAATCTACTTATTGGAAATTATTTTGTGGTTTGTTATTACTATTTAGTTTTGAGTCACAAAGTGGGGATCATTGGTGTGTATCACCATCTAATGAGATGTGATGTGTTCAGTTATTGGGATCAAACCTATGAATTGGATTCCTACATATCACCATGAAAGGAATCAAAACCCACATAGTTTTTTGGAACTTAAGAAGACACATAATACCTTTTAAGGTAATGTAATAAAGTTTAAACCATACATTTTACCATCATTATGAATGGATGTATAAGAGAATTGTTTATAGCCAATGTTCGGGGTGGGAGTTATGACACAGTGGCCCAATATACAAATAAGGGGTTTGTGCTCATAGTTTGGATAAGTCTCTACTGATAATGTGGCCAAGATAGAATTATGGTTAATTTGTGGTTTTGGGTTTGGAAATCATAAAGGCTTTGTGTGTATCCCATTTTGACAAGAATAAAATCCTACATAGTGTGGTTGTGAGGTCCCACACCTATGGATCCTGCCAAAATATTATTCTCATAGGGTGTATGTCCCTTTGAGAGGATTGAGTTATAGATTACTCGTAAAAAGTATCACCATAGGTTTTATGGTGACACAGATTGGTTAGGCTTACTCTTAAGGAGGATTCCCTTGTTTGGTTGTGGCTCACACTTTTAATGAGTCTCTATAAGGTTTGGGATTAACTAGATATCATGATCACAAACAAAATATAATCCTACACGAGTCATTATTGGTGTGGGAAACAAGAAGAAGAGGTATTTCCATAAAACCACACAATATACCTTTTCCAAAGGTGGGCTGATGGTGGAGCCTAAATAGAATGAGAAATGGATTTGGATGTGACCATATTCTCTTTTAATTTAGTAACTAGTATAGTCACATATGATGATCTATCCTTCTACAACATAGGAATGTGTAGAGGAGAAAGAGTTCCTCCTACCAAAAAATTACTAGGGGATTACTCCATGAGGGATTCCCTTTGGTGGGATACATTTCCTTGTGGGATTTCACTTATGGAATCCCCTTGAGGAAAGGTGAGAGGAAGATCCGATAAATCTTTCTCTTTGAAAACATTCTTATGACCGTATAGTTGTTATGATCATTGCTAAAATATAATCCCACATGAGTCTTGATTGAATGCATGAAACAATGGGAATTGTATGATTCATAAAACCAAACATTTATTATTGCATTGGTGGAAGTGGTTAGGGCAATGAGATAAGATTAAAGGGCTTTGATGTGACCCTTCTCTCCTATTGTTTTTTCTATTGTAGTTAAATTTGATCACCCAGTTGGATACAACCCATAGGAATGGAGAGAGAGGAAGTAAAAAAGTAGGAGTCATCTTGAAAGAAAGGATAAAGGAAACCTCTAGAAGGGAAGCCCCTAACCTAGTTCTTGGGGATGAAAGAGGATAATCTATTATCCCTCAATAGGAAAAGAAAAGTGGTAATCACCCTCCAAACCTAGAACTGAAGGCCCTTGGCCCTAGAGATGATGAGTTAAAGAATTATACATAAAAATCGTAAAAAATTCCTGGAGGTCCAAACACTAACCCTGGGGTTAGGGTGCTCCGGAAAAATAGGATTCATATCCACATGCACCCCAAGACCCTACCCATTAAGTAGGACAAGTGAGGGACACCTCTAATCAAAGGAATGCATATCAAAATGGGAGACATGATAGTGTGCCTATAAGTGGTTTTAAAGTATAGGGTAAATGGTAAAGGTTTCAATTTGGACCCCCATATATGAAAGATCAAAATGAAGAGGATCCTTGTCATTGGAGTATTTGAAGAGGTCTTGAAAAGTGACTCATGTAGTTCCTGTCTTTCCATGAAAATATGCTTCTCCCAGGTCGTTGGAGGATATGGAAGTGTTTAGCATTGGGGTATATACCTATGTGATCATAATGTGACTCAAGGAAAAAGATCACCTATGAGACAAAACTTTGGAAAGACATGTCTCTAGGTGTGAAGGATCTCCCCAGGTATTATAACACCCTGATATTTTGTGAAGTTTTTTAGAATTAATTTATCCTTTCCGATATTTTTCATTTCACATAACAATGAAAATAATATATTTTATATAAAACCACTATGTTTGAATTGGGTTATTAAAAACACCCAGTTAATCTTGACATACACAGAACATAAATTTTATCAGTCTCTATACATAACACAATGGTTAGATTGCGACTTGGTGTACACAACACTCCACACTGACTTAGAGTATGTTACATGCGACCTTAAGTTTCTATGAAACATATTTTTATTTTCATAATTATTTTAATGAGATAATTACAACATAGAAATAAAACTAAGTAATATGAAATGTAATTAAAAAATTTCTAATATTTTTTTGATTTTTTTATATAAATAAAACATATTTATAATGAAAGGTATAATTTTTAGAGAAGTCCTTATATGTTTAAAAATACTAGTTTTTTAAATAAACTAAATTTCATGTCCTTATTTGAAAAATAATATAATAAATTTTAGACAAATTTAGAAATTTAATTTCATAAAAAAATTAATATATTTTAGGATGTTGAAATTATATTAGTGTGAAATTTTATTATTTCTCTGAGAATCATTTTTAGATGAATAGTGAAAAATACCAGATTTTAATTCCAAACTACATTTTAATCTAATTAATTTGAAAGATTAATTAAATTATAATATATTTTAAAAGTTTAATTAGATCATATTATTATTATTTAATCCAATTTAGGTCATTGTAATAAATTTCACATTGAAATTGTGCATAAAAGATTAGAAAACATTTGAACATTTTTCCATTAAAAACCATTTGTATCGTCCCATCAGCAGGATTAATTTGAAATTAATTTCTACCACTTATGTTATTATAATTTTTGAAAATGGGTTCAATATATGGAATCATAATAATTTATAATTTATAATAAGTTTAAATTATTTTTTGTCTAAAAATTTTACTGAATGTAATTAAAATTAATTACGTTGATTTTGGTAAAATTAATCTTAAATAAGGGCTAGACATTAAATTTAAGACCTAAAAGACATAAAAACATTTCCAATTCCCACATTATATCCATTATTCTTCCATGAACATTAAATTATTTATTTTGGTTGGTTTTATAATGCTTTTTTTGTAAACACATGGGGACACGAAACTTGTTTTGAAAAATGCCTTGTGTATCCTTTCTCTTTACTATAAAAGGGAACCCATCTTCGTATTTTCCACACCAATCAAACAATTTAGGTTTGGAAAATATCTTCCTAATAGAAATCCAAAAATCCATACATTCCTCCTATAATCCTTGCCTTTATAAGAAAGATATCCAATAAATCCGTTTTTCACAAACTAAAAGGGGCCATCCGACTAAAAGGTAATGTCTTCTCTCAAGAAACTTTATTAATTTTCTTTCTTCACCCCCTAAAATAACTTTATAACATGATATTATAATAATAAAAGTATAATAAATATAATTTTATTTTTTACCCATGTTTTTTGACCAAAAATTAAAAACAAATCAATATAACGGGTAACAAACATTCTATTTACGTGTACGAAGAACTATCGCCTCACTAAACGATGATTATTCATTTTTTCCTTTATCGCCAATCCTGATGGACATTATGATGAAGAATAAATTTATATATGGTATATACTATATTTATTTTTTATTTAATATTTTTTATTATTTTACAACACATACATTTTTAATTAAACAAATGTGGTAATATGATAATATCATTGGAGAAAGTGTGGATTATCTCCCATCAAAGTGATGTGATCCATTCATACACTACAAAGAATGTATTAAGGATAGATTTAGAGAATATATATGAAATATATGATATAATAATCAAAACTTGATAATGATATATATTTTTATATATACTTATATATAAAAATATATTTATTTTAAATTCCTTCTTTCGACATGAAAATTAAAAAGAAATAGTGTTCATGCATACGTACAAATTTCTCTCTCCATGAATGGTGTATTTCATTTAATACATATATATCATATGTATAATTTTAATTCAAATATACTAAATATAAATTATTTTTAATTCATGGTTTACATTCTGGAAATCATGATATAAATATGAGGACCATATATATAACAAATATAGACACTTGCAAAAAACAAAATGGATATTACCCAAAGTGAAAACTTAACATATAATTGTTAACAAATGGTTTATATAAAGCAATAATAAAACCATATATGGTATTAAAATTAATTATATTGTTATTTGATAGATTTATAATAAATTTATATTTATTATATATGAGGTTTGAAGGAATACCCCGAGAGTCAAAACACATGGTTAGGGGATTTCACCATTCTTTTTTTCATGAGATACATGATTTATTCACCACACATTACCTTTATGATGTATTAATACTAGAAAGGTATGTATTCAATGATTATTATACATAAATTTATGGGTATTTATAGATCCATTATATGATCTTTATTTCAGGGGGTTTATGTTCCAACAGTTACCATATTGGTAAAATAGTTTTATCAAAATTTTCCTTATTTGAGACTCATGTGTTATTATGAACCTAAATTCTTGTTAGGGTTATATATAATTCCATTTTACATGTTATGTCAGAAATCTCATTATTCTTATTATTTTTTATGCTTAATGTAATTTTCTGTTCATAGATGGAGAGTATGATCCCATGTTACCACATGATATGAGTTTATTGAAACAATCTCATCGCTTTTCAAGAATATTTTTTATTATAATTAAATTAATGACATATCATGATCTATATCTCATGAAAACATATTAATTATGCTATTCTCCAGTTTTACATGAAATATTCAAGATTTGGTATCACCTTTCTGCACTTAAGTAGCTAAGATAGTTATATAAGTGTTTTTAAGAAATCCAAACATTACCCTCTCTTTAGTCAGAAAAATATGTTTTTTAAAGAGAGTTATAAGAATATTATACAATTTTCCATTAATCATTAAAATAAATTCCCATATTTTTTTTATTTTACAGATCTCTTATAGTGAATATTCTCCTCAAAATTAGAAAAAGTCATTTTTCAAACATTTTAACCATTGAAAAAGATTTTTCTTTCTCATATGGATTATATGGATATTCTCACCATAATTTATTTAAAGATTCCTTTGTATTTTTAAAAGGTTAATTATAAATATTTTTTAACCTAAATTTTCAAGGAAAACTATTTTCAAATCATTTTAAAGCTTATTTGATATGTTTTCAAGGAAAAGTGTTTTAATTTTTTTTTCAAGGCTTATTTATATATTTTGGAAGTATATTAAAAGAAATGGTTTTCATAATATTTTCCAGCATGTTTCCGATTTTTTCAAGTAAAAAGTGTTCGAAAGTATTTTCAAGATTTATTTATAAAATTTCAATGTTTTTTCAAAGAAAAATGTTCTTAAAATATTTTAGATCTCATTTTAATAGTATTTGAGTAAAAATGTTTTCAAAATGATTTCAATTCATATGTATAATCTTTTATGTTATATTAAAAAAATGTCATTTTCAAATGATATTATGTATTAAAAATCATTTTTCAAATATTAAAGGATATTTTACTCAAAAAATAATTTTGAAATATATTTCAATATTATTTTCCTTCTAATATTACAACCATTTATTTTACTTATTCCCTACTAGAAAATTTTCTAAAGGTTCTATTCATATTATTTATAAGAATGGGTTATGATTAATTTTTTGGTCTTTATAAAACTTGTTAATCTATAATGACTTATAGATTTATGAAATTTGTTTCTCTTTTATGGGTCATTCTTGTAATGAAATTATTATGAAACCTGTATATTTTCCTATATGTTATAATATGTTAATAGGTTTATGATACCCATATAATTTCATCAATTAAGATATGACTGTTTATGATTTTATGGAACATATATGTATGATTTCACCATGACATGTGTGTGACCTATATCTCCCTCCATTATATTGGGTAAAGATTTATATCACATTAAATAGACATGGATTGGATGAGGAATGATCTCAGTTTAGAATTATAGGGTGATAATGAGAAATTAACTCAGTTTAGTAATACAGGGCTGGAATGGGCTGTGAATCCAATTCTGTATTTGAATTTGAACACTAAGATGGCCTTGGAAGAAATTCTTTTACTACAATTGAAATCATTATTATATGTTTATTTAATTTCTACAATTTCTAGTTTTACTCCTATGTTATTCTTTCATTGATTCTTTTATATATTTATTTATTATTCATTTATTATGAACGAAAAAGACATATTCCATGAATTTCTATATTATCTTTGAAATGAAGGGTATGATCTTTAATTTTCATTATCATATTATCATTCCATTATGAACATGATTATTCTTATATATCTCACTTATTTACCATTTCTGGTAATTTTAGATGACCCATTTTTATTTTTATTTCCCTATGTTATGAAGATATGTATAATGTTTTATGTGTATAAGAAGGGTGAAAGTCCGTAACAATATTGTTTGAGATAACATGGAACATTTATGTTCCAATGTTTTTGTTTTCCATGTTTCCAAAGGAACTAGACTAGTTAAGTGTTTGGGTGTCTATTTGTATAATGTTTTTAGTCTTTTGAAAATTCAATGTAATTTTTATGAATGAAAAGTGAGGGTCTCTATAATTGGTGTCATAGTAATGGTTTAGTTATCCTTTAGAAGCTAGGATGAGAAAACCATAGTCAGAACCATAAATAACTGTCTAGGGATAAACCTAAGGATAAATAAAAGAAGAGAAAAATTCCCTAGAATTTTGGTAAAGGATAGTGTGATTGGTTTTATAATTATACACCAATGTATAGATATTGCCTGTGGATTTGGATCTATCAGAGATTTACGAAGGAGTAATAACTCTGACAAGATGTTATGGGCCTGATATGTTGTAATCTTGTACACGAGAACATGCCTTTCTTCACAATTAGTTTGAAATTTCTGGGTGATATGGTATTGGAATTCCAAAACTCTTTACTAACCATCATGAAGTATTAAAATATAATTTTTCTATGAATAACCTAGGATGATTCTAGGGTTTCATAGATTAAGGAATGTGTCATTATTTAGATATCTTATAAGTATTTATTTTTATGATTATATGATTTTCTTTTATAACAATTAATTATCACACCATGCTTCCTGTTTTAATTAATGGAGAGAACTATAAGGAAAAATATTTAGCTTGAATGATCAGGGAAATTTTATGATAAGTTGTCAAGTTGGATGATCACGGGAGTGAAAGGTGCTGTAATCATTCCGAATCAATTTTCAAAGAATATTCCTAATAATGCATTCCTTAAACAACTCTTAGACTCACCAAGGAAGAGAAATAAAGAGTTCATTGAGAGTTTGGTAAATGGAGACCGTAGTGGAAAGAATATTTGGTTTCCTTTATTTCAATAATGCGGAAAGAGTAAACTAGGTGAATGTTTTTGTGGAATGATAATATATTTTGAAATTGGAAATGATGGACACAAAATAAGTGACTGAAAGGGAAAAATAATGATTCCAACTAATGAAATGAATGAGAATATTGGAATCCCTAATACATCATTTATGGTTAGGTGTTTTAAGTGTGGAATAAATGGTCATTATGCAACTCAATGTCCAATGATAATTGATCCTGAATAGGATCAACAAGGCGGTATGAGGAATAATTACATTACGAGTGATGAAAAGACTACAAATGAAATGTCAATATAAAGTGGTAGTATGAAATATTATGAGGTATTATTGATAATGCTATAAGGATGAAGTGGAGTAATAAATATTTTAAGTATTTGGAATCAATAGTTATGTTTTATGAAAGGTGAAATATGTATATATTTTTTAGTTTATTTTTTTTCCACGGCTTTGAAAGAACACACTAAACGGTTTTGATGGAACAGAAATGTATTATAAAGAAAAGAATATGTCCATGGAAAACACATGAATAAGGTATAAATAAACCTTAATATGATCTTTATGTTATGATAATGTTGTTTGGAAAATATATGTGGGATACAAACAAGTAATTTGGATAGTACTGATTACCTTGGAACTAATTAAGGACCTATTGACCAGTAGTTCATACTACTGTGGATGAAGTTTACAACTTCTTAGATTTATCTAATATATCCATTAATGTTTGAAATAATGGATAATACATGTTTTAAAAAAGGATTTACAATAATTTACGTTTTTACCAAGTTCCAAAAGAATTTACCATGAGGGTATTCAAATATTTGGAATGTGCTAATAGATAATTTTTGATATATGGGTGATCAATGTTAAGATGATTTCATGACACTAATTTTAATGTATTGGATTTTTATATTTCATACGGGTTACTATGTTAACCATACAAGTAATTTTTATGTTAATATTTGAATGAAGTATTTTTGTATTGATATTTTATTGAAATCCTTGGTTAAAAGGTTATTTAGTGATTAACCTTATTTCAATGACATCCATCATATTTTAGAAATTTTATTAGATTGGTTCTAGAAATAGAAATCATGTATGTTGGGTGAAAACTAATCATGTCCAGAAACTATATGGGTCTTGAACCCATGAACAATGGAGGATAAAGGTTTCACACCTACAACTAGCCTATATAATATCCTGGTTAATGAATTATTATTTTTGATGTATTAAAATTTATGATGAAACAATAGTGTAACATTTAATGTGTAGAGATTAATGTACTAACTATATTTATTTTTAAAAATAGTTATAGATAAATAGTTATACATTTCATTCTTTTATGGGCCTTAATATTTTCTAAATGTTTATTTTACCACTTCAGGCATCAATGTTTATTTCTGGATGTCCATTAGAAGAAGTGATGGATGAATTAGAAATTGACAAAAGAACAACTAAAAGAATGCCTCTCTTTATATAAATATATCAAGTTAGTATATTTACGTATATTATTGGTCAATAATATAATCACTCAAAGATATGATAATGATAATGTTTTCCCTAAAACATTAATTTTTATTTAATAGATGGCCTTATAAATCATCATAGATTTATAACATTGAAGCCCGTAAAATTTGTTTTATCATTCACTTGTTTGTGATTGATGAAATCAATCACTCTCTATAAATATTTAATATTTTCCTCTATAAGAACTCAGGTATTCGTTTTCATGTATGTCTTAGTTTTACTTAGACTTTTTGAGAAAAGAGGAGTTTTTGGAAATTTTAGAAGTACACGCTGTGTACTTTATGAGTACATGTCGTGTACTCCCTTGCCACGCCAGGCCTTGTACTGGCCGTGTCTAGGCTACACACAATGTTTAGGGTTGAAGTGGAGGCTGCTTAAAGAGGAGTATAGAAAATTATAGTACACGCCATGTACTCAAGAAGTACATGCTGTGTATTTTCTTTTTTTATTAAACGGACCGGGGACGTGCCTAAGCGATAGAACTGTATTCTTCTCCAGATCCTTCGACAGAGAGCGACCCGTAAGACCACATATCTTATTCGAACCACCAAGTTTCCATCTGTTCAATTAATTGACCACCGTCAATTGCGTTGGAACCATAGCGGTGAGTTCTTCCTTCTCCTAGAGCCTTGATTTCCAATTCCTCTTCTTTCTTATGTTATCATGGGTTGAAAGTTGTGTGTATTTTCATAGATCTACGTCGTTCTGGGGAGAATCAAGCCTTGTTTTTTAGGTATATCGATCTCCTTGGATCGAGGTAGGTGGTTTGTGCCTTACCTTTCGATGTATTTGAGTTTTATATGCTAATTCCACAAATACCATGGACGGGGTATCGCGTGTTTACCTTTTTTACCTTGTGGTTATTCCTGCCTTGATTGAATGCTTGTATAGAGGTAAATTGATCATGTTTGTGGATAATTGTCATGCTTGGTTGTTTTTCCCATGATTTGATCTTGTTGCAACCTTTGGGTCTCTTTATCCTTCAGCCATTGTACTGGTTTCTAGGGCCTGAGATCATCGGACGAAATGATGTTGTTAACATGCTTGTTGCTCTGTAGAATATTTAGACAAGTATCTCTTTAGGTGTACTTTGGTTACCCAAGTAGCTCTATAGGTGTACTCTGGCTTTATAACATTAATATGCACTGAATAGCATGGGACAGTGAGAAGTCGGTGCTATATACTGTAAGGGATATACCGAGTGAGGTTCCCAGAGAGTCTTATATATTATATACTATATAGGGATAAACCGAGTGAGATTCTTCAGAGAGTCTTAGACATTATAAACTACATGGGATAGACTGAGTGAGATTTCTAGAGAGTCTTAGTTATTATAGACTACAAGAGGGTAGACCGCGTGATCTTCCTCAGAGAGTCTTTACCGTGTTTGAATGTCCTTAAAACCTTCCCAGGATAGAGGAGGAATTGACCAAGTGATCTTCCTTAAAGAGTCTATTGTATACCTTAGGATATAGGAGGATTTACCGAGTGATCTTCCTCATAGAGTCTCTAGACCTTGGGGCCAAGAGGGTTAGACCACGTGATCTCCCGCAGAGAGTCCCTGACCACCCTAGACTATAAGGGTAATTGACCGAGTGAGCTTCCCCAAAGAGTATGATAATTTTTTATGAACAAACCAGAGGGGTTAGTTTGAGTGCACTACCTAGAGGGTTGTGGTACTTCTTGGATATGACCAGAGGGGATGGCTGCAAGTACTTCCCAGGGGTTTCCTATTTGTGTTAGCTGTTGCTTCACCTCTAATTGTTGTTCTAAGGACTGATCACTGTTGTATATCATCTTTTTTACTGATTACTGATTACTGCCTGCTATTTCTGCTACTGTTTAGTTTTTTTGTACTATTTCCTGCCATATACTCATTGAATGTTAGGAACAGATCTTCGGGTGGTTGCCTACTGGGATTTAGTCTCACACCCTTTTTGGGTCATGTTTTTGGGCCCAAACAAACTATGTTGTTGCAGGTATAGACAAGGGAAAGCGTCTTTTGACGTCTGCTACTTGATTTCTTTGTAGTAGGAGAGAATGGGACCATGTTTTGGATTGCGATGTTGAAGAGTGGTTTACATTCTTTTGTACTTGTTTTGGTACTACTTTATTCTTCATAATTGTGACTTGTTTGGCTACTTTACTAGATATGTATCATGCATAATTTCATATATATACATATGAGCTACAGTTGTTTGCTGATTTAGTCATTCCGCTGTCTATTATTGTTTGTTATATACTACTTCCGCTCTTTCATGTTTATTTACATCCATTGTGTACTCTTCTAATGAAGTAATATTTTCCCCACTATCACACCCAAGGCCCTCGCTGCTAGTTGATAGCCTCTTCCATTTGGGGAAATGAGCTTGAGGCCATGTGACCAACCAGGTACGGGGCGCCTCTGGGTGGCTTCCGGAACCGGGATGTTACAAAGAGGTATCAGAGGAATTATTTTCTCTTGATTTACTATTTGGAGGCTTTAGCCAGGGATATGACAGATTCAGTACTTGGTAATAAGCTGTGCCTCGGATTAGCTAACCCATGTATAGAGAAAAGCCATACTACCTCATTTATTGCAGTTTTCTGGTTTTGAGATTTTATAGTTGACATGATTTCACCTATATTGATTAACATAACTTGTTTTGTCATTGTTGTTTCTATTATGGATCTATTCCTATCGCAACCCGATGAGATGAGGTTATGCCATCTCATGCATCATATAGGCACTTGTTAGAAATCACACGCCACACATTCTTGCCATGCCATCTCGGATGCATTAGCGATTGCATGTTGTTGTGATAGACTTTGTGTAGATTATGCATGCTGTTATGATAGATGTTTTTATAGAATCTCTACTATTTGATAGAGGATTGTTTGTATTGTAACTTTCTTAAATTTACGCCAAATTTTGGTTCCGGAGGTGTTATGGGCCCTCTTGAATCATAAATTGGTGAATCATTGACCTGTTTTTCCTTATATATGACTGTTTTGGATGCCAAGCTTTGGTTAGTGGGGATTATGGTCCCTCACGAATCTTTATTTGGCACCTTCATGCCTTGAATTCTATGTTTATGGGATTCAGTGCAGTTTCTAAGCAACTACCCAGAAAAACCCAGAATACAAATCATGTACTTTATGACTACACACTGTGTAGTTTCTGACCGTGTCACTGACTATGTGAGTAGGAAGGAGGTGTTGAGGAAATGTCTTTAGGAACACTTTTTGTATAGTAGGTGCACGCCGTGTAGTATATAGCCATGTACCCGGCCATGTCACTAAAAACACGGGCTGGGGGAGATCGAGTAGAACACACTGTGTTGGTAAAGAATACACCTTGTAGTCTTGTTCTAGGTACCCAAACGTGTCATGAACAACACGGGTTAGTGTTATCTTCTCATATACACACCATGTTTGTTCGGAACACGCCATGTAAGGATCATCTGTGTAGCCGACCACGTAACTAACAACACGAGTTCCTGGAACCTTGTCTAGTACATGCAGGGTACTTAGTGAACACGCCATTGTGTCTAGGGTTAAAAGGACCGTGTGGGTTAGCCATGTAAAGAGACTCAGGAAAGGGATTAGAGTTCATGTACACACCGTGTGTGGGGACAACACACTGTGTAGTTGGGGCGTTAAACGACCAGAGGTGGCAGGAGTACATGCCCATGACATTGGTTTAAGTGAACATGCTGTGTAGATTTTATACAGGTCCTGTAGTCGTGTTTTGTAAACGTGAATGTTTTCTTTTCCCATTCCCATTTTGTACTCTTGTTTTTTAAGTCCTTGATAATCCTGATCTGAGGTGTGCGTTTGATCTTTTCAGAGCTATGCCTCCGAGACGTCCTCCAGTTTTACGTCAGTTGCCAGACGGTGATCAGAAACCGGATATGGCTGATCAGGGACCTCCAACAGATCCTCCTGTTGTGCCAGCCTTGGAACGACAGTCATAGCCATTGCAGGAATTGATAAATAGTTCAAGGAGGACTTCCTTAGGATGATGCGGACTTTTCAGGGAGCGTCGCCTCCTATCCAGTCGATAGTCGAATTGATGCGGGTCTTTCAGCAGCGGCATCCTCCTACATTTTCAGGGGATGGAGGACCCTAGGCTGTGGAGTCGTGTTTTGATGCCACGTTGATGATCATTGAGCATCTAGAGATACCCCCCTGAGAAAAGGGTAATGTTGGACACTTATATGCTCTGTGACACTGCCAAGAGCTGGTGGGAGGTGATCTCGTAGTCAGTGGACTAGTAGAGTATGTCTCAGGATGAGTTTTTCCGAACCTTATATGACTAGTTTTACATAGAGACCTTGAGGGACGACCGAGCCTGGGAGTTTATGAGTCTGCAGCAGGGTACTCTTTCTGTTATGGAGTACTCGTCCCTTTTTACTGAGCTGCAGCACTTCACGCTGATCCCAGCAGGTGATGAGTTGTTCCTTGTTAGGAAGTTCGAGGACGGTCTTAGGCGGGAGATCCACTCCTAGGTGATTATCTTCCGGTTGACTTCGATAACTTCTATCATCAACCAGACACAGATCACTGAGCACAACCTGAGGGATTATGATGCTGTGAGCCAGGGTGGTTTGACATACAGAGCTGGTGTTCCTCATACAGAAAGTAGGATGTGGCACAGAGAGTCTTCTCGAGGAGAACAGGGCAGGTGTGATGTATCTTCTGGAAGCCAGGTTGTATGCTACCAGTGCAATAAGAGTGGTCATACTAGGCCTTAGTTAATGATAGACCTGATGGAGTGCTGATCTTGTAGCAAGATGAGCCATCTTCAGTGCTTCTGTGATATCTTCTCACCTTCGGATGGTGGTAGGGGTTCTTCTCTGACCCCGTGTTCAGTAGATGCTCTGCTAGTTTCTCCCCAGTTTGGGAACTGGAGTTCTTCCGGCTATTCGGGCCTAGGTGGTGGTCGCGATCGTGCTGGTCAGTCAAAAGGTTACCAGCGACAACAGCGTGGGTCAGCTCAGAGTGGTCAGCCAGGGGCACAGGGCCACGGTACAGGCCAGACCTTCACCGTGGAGCAGACCTATCAGGAGCAGGATCACAACCCTTAAATAGTTCACGGTACGATCTTAGAATCCTCATATTTATCTTCATCCCTTTTCGATACTGGTGCTTCGCATGGTTTTATCTCTATTGCTGTTGTGGAGAGCCTTGGGCTCTGTATCTTTTCGTCTGCCGACTTTTTGACTCTTGACATGGCATTGGGAATGAGGAGATCTAGTGTACGTTAGTGCAGAGAGTTCCCTCTTGAGGTTATAGTGTGTCATTTCTTATGGGACCTCTATTTCCTAGAGATGACATGCCATGACATCATTCTCGTGATGGACTAGTTGGTTCCCTTCCAGGCAGTTGTTGATTGCTATCACCGCAGGGTGAGTTTCCTATCACTAGAGGGTGGATTTTTCCTTCATAGAGGCGAGTGGGATGTCTAGGCAGGTAGAGCTGGACCAGAGCATCCTTGGCTAGGATTAGTTACAGCTCAGATTTCTAGTCTTTATATGGATGACTAGGGGACTTCATAGTTATACATTCCTCCAGTGGTGGATCGCTTCAAGGATGTATTTCCAGAGGACTTTTCAGTTTTTCCTCCATAGCGTGAGGTAGAATTCTTGATTGAGCTCGTACCAGGAGTGGTACTGGTGTCCATTCCTCCTTATATGATGGCTACACCTGAGTTTCAGGAGCTCAAGAAGCAGTTGGAGGAGTTATAGGCAAAGGGTTTCATCCGACCCAGTACTTCTCCTTGGGGTCGCCTGTCCTGTTTGTGAAGAAAGCAGACAGAACACTTCGGCTTTGTGTGGATTATCGAAAGCTGAACCAGTTGACTTTCAAGAACCGATATCCCTTGACCAGGATCTATGACCTCTTTGATCAGCTTTGAAGAGCCCGGGTGTTCTCGAAAATCCATTTGAGGTTCGGTTATCATCAGTTGCATATTAGAACATCAGATATACCTCTTACAACTTTCATGAGAAGGTATGGTCTATACGAGTATACAGTCATTCCGTTCTGTCTCACGAATGCGCCAACGGTTTTTATGGGACTGATGAACCGAGTGTTCCGTCCGTACTTAGATTCCTTTGTGGTGGTTTTTGTGGACTAAATCTTGGTGTACTCTTACACTCGACACGACCATGACACACATCTTGAGATCGTTCTGAGTACACTGAGAGAGCATCAATTATATGCTATGCTCTCGAAATGCCACTTTTGGATGGATCAGATTCTCTTTCTGGGTCATGTCATCCCAGAGACAAGAGTATCAGTGGACCCATAGAAAGTAATAGCTGTAGTTTCCTAGGCGCAGTCGAAGAATGTCTTTGAGGTGTGGAGTTTTCTAGGGCTGGCTGGATACTACAGGCATTTCACACAGGACTTTTCATGCCTAGAAGCACCGCTGAAAGGTCTAGCCAAGAAGGGGGAGAAGTTTTTATGGTCAGATTCTTGTGAGTCAGACTTTTAGCAGCTGAATGGGAGGTTGACTTCAGCATCGATACTGGTCTTGCCAGAGCTGGGCAAGGGCTATAATGTTTACTGCGATGCTTCAGGTATCAGGGCTGGGAGCTGTGATTATGCAGGAAGATGAGGTTGTTTCTTACGGGTCTCAGCAGTTGAGGCCACATGAGAGGAACTACCTGACGCATGATCTGGATTAGGCATCTATTGTTCATGCCTTACGCTGTTGAAGACACTACCTTCAGGGAGAGCACTTTGTGGTTCTCACCGACCACAAGAGTCTTAGGTATATCTTCACCCAGCGTGATCTGAATCCGAGACAGCGTAGGTGGGTCGAGTATCTTCAGTTTTTTGACTTCGAGCTCACCTATACACCCGGAAAGGTAAAAGTAGTAGCAGATGCATTGAGCAAGAGAACTCAGATTTTGGCAGTTCAGGAGGCCAGGAGTGAGTGGCAGCTTATGGCTCTATTCTCTGAGATTCATCTAGAGCTGCATGACGGACAGGGACAGGGTTACCTATCTTCTACAGTTGTTGCCTCTTCTCTTCTTGATCGGGTACAGATGAGGCATCTATCAGACTCATAAGGCTTAGTCTTGCGGGAGAGTGTATTAGGAGAGGCCCCTCTTCCTAGATGGAAAATGGGCGAGGATGACATCTTTCTTTTCTAGGGACGCGTATGGGTTCCAGCAGACATACGCGAGGAGATGATGCGGGATTTTCATTCCTCAGTTTGGGCAGTTAATCCTGGCATCACCAAGCTGTATCATGATCTACACCGCCAGTACTGGTGTCCAGGTATGAAGAGAGATGTTTCTAGTTTTGTCATGAGATGTTCTACTTGCCAGCAGGTGAAAGAAGAGCATCAACGAACATCATGGATTTTACAGCAGTTACCCATTCCTGAGAGGAAGTGGAACAATGTCGCAATGGAATTCATGATGGGGTTACCAAGGTCACCTCAAGGGAGTGATACTGTTTGGGTTGTCATTGACAGGATTGCGAAGGTTTCTCACTTCTTGCTGATCAAGGAGACCTTCAGTGTTGATGAGCTGAGATAGTTTTACATATGAGAGATTGTACATCTACATGGATTTCCACACTCTATTGTTTCAGACAGGGATGCGTGCTTTATTCTCTGTTCTAGCAGGGACTTCAGATGGCTTTGGGTACGTAGGTAATTTTGAGTACAACATACCATCCCTAGACTGATGTCTAGTCTGAGCATATGATCCAAGTGCTTGAGGATATGCTCTGATCTTGCACTCTAGACTTTGGCGGTTATTGGGAGAAGCATATTCCTCAGGTGGAGTTTGCCTATAACAACAGTTTCTAGGAGACTATTCAGATGGCGCCTTATGAGGCATTGTACGGTAGACCATTCTGATCTCCCTTATGCTGGCTGGAGGCAGGAGAGGCAGCTTTGTTGGGACCTCATCTTTTCAGGAGTCCTCAGAGAAGATAGAGTTGATTCGGAAGAGTACGACTACAACAAAGACTCAACAGAAGTCTTATGCTGATTAGCAGAGATGAGCTATGGATTTCGATGTCGGGGATCAGATTTTCCTGCATGTCGCACCGAGGCTGGGACACAAGAGGATTCGAAGACAGGGTAATCTTTCACCGTCATACATCAGGACGTTTGAGGAGTTGGGCTAGTTGCTTATCAGTTGCAGTTACCACAGAGGTGTCGTGCTATGCACGATGTCTTCCACATTTCTCAGCTCCGACGTTACTTTTTAGACGCGTCTCATGTCTTTCAACCCAATGAGGTTGAGCATGAAGCAGATGCGCCGTTTGAGGAACATCCCATCCAGATTTTCGACCGTAGTACGAAGGTTCTCCTTGACTGGTCTGTTCCCCTAGTATGAGTGCTATGGTAACACAGGCAAGTACAGGATGAGACTTGGGATAGGGAGACCGATGTATGATCACAGTGGTTGAAGCTGTTTAGGGTTTCTTCTTCTACGCCTCACTAGAAAAAGTCAAAGATGAATTTTTTTAAGGGGGGAGGTTTGTATGAACTCAGATCTTCGTTTTTAGGTATTTCTTTCTTTTTCCTGGATTTTTTGAGAAAAGAGTGGTGTCTGGAAATTTTTAAATTACACGCCGTGTAATTTATGAGTACATTCCGTGTACTCCCTTTCCATTCAAGGCCCTGTGCTGGCCGTGTCCGAGCCACACACATGGTGTATAGAGGTGAAGTGGAGGCTACTTATAGCGGAGTATGGAAAAGTAGATTACACGTCATGTACTCAAGAAGTCCACACAGTGTATTTTGTTTTTGTCATTGAACAGACCGGGGTCATGCCTAAGATACATAACTGTCTTCTTCTCCAGCGCCATTGATCGAGAGTGACCCGTACGGCTGCAGATATTCTCCGAGCCCCCGATCCTTCATCTATTCTCCAAATCGACCACTATTTATTGCGTTGGAACCGCAGTAGGTGAGTACTTCCTTCTCCTAGAGCCTTGATTTCCAATTCCTCTTCTTTCTTAAGTTATCGTGGGTTGAACTTTTTGTGCATTTTCATAGGTTTATGCTGTTCTGAGGAGAATCAAGACTTGTGGTTCAAGAATATCGATCTCCTAGGATTGAGGTAGGTGGTTTGTGCCTTACCATTCAATGTATTTGAGTTTTATGTGTAAATCAAACCAATACCATGGATGTGGTATCACTTGTTTACCTTTTTTCCCTTTTGGTTATTCCTGCCTTACTTGTATGCTTTTGTAGAGGTAAATTGATCATGTTTGTGGATAATTGTCATTCTTGGATGTTTTTCCCATTCTTTTCTCTTGTTTCAACCTTTGGGTCTCTTTAGCCTTTGGCCGTTGTACCAGTTTCCATGCATTTTGATCGTAAGACCGAATGATGTTGTTAACATGCTTGTTGCCCTATAGACTGTTTAGACAAGTAGCTCTATAGGTGTTCTTTGTTTATCCAAGTCGCTCTATAGGTGTACTCTGGCTTTATAACATTAATATGAACTGACTGGTATGAGACCATGACAACTCGGTGCTATAGACTATAAGGGGTAGATCGAGTGAGCTTCCTAGAGAGTCTTATATATTATAGACTATACGAGGATAGATAGAGTGAGCTTCATCAGAGAGTCTTGGACATTATAGACTGCAGGGGATAGATGGAGTGATCTTTCCAAAGATTCTTAGTTATTATAGACTACAACAGGGTAGACTAAGTGAGCTTCCTTAGAGAGTATTTACCTTATTTGAATGTCTTTAAAATCTTCCCAGGCTAGAGGTGGAATTGACCAAGTGAGCTTCCTCAGAGAGTCTGTGGTATACATGAGGCTATAACAGGATTGACCAAATGAGCTTACTTAGAGAATATCTAGACCTTGGGGCCAAGAGGGTTAGACCACCTAATATCCCTCAGAGAGTTGCTGATTACCCTGTACTATAAGGGGAATTTATGGAGTTATCTTCCTCAAAGAGTCTTATAATTTCATATGACCAAACCAGAGGGGTTTGGCTGAGTGCACTGCCCAGAGGGTTGGGGTACTTCTTGGATAAGACTAGAGGGGATGGCTGTGAGTAATTCCTAGAGGGTTTTCTATTTGTGTTAGCTGTTGCTTCACCTCTACTTGTTGTTATATTGACTTATCACTGTGGTATATCATCTTGTTTACTACTTACTGATTACAACCTGCCATATCTGCTACTATTTACTTCTTTTTGTACTATTACTTTCCATATACTCACTGACTGTTAGGCACAGATCTTCGGGTGGTTGCCTACTAGGATTTATTCTCAGACCCTGTTTGGGTCATGTTTTTGGGCCCAAACAGACTATGATGTTGTAGGTATAGACAATGTAATGTTCCCTTCGACTTCTGGTACATGATTGCTTTATATCAGGAGAGCATGTGACCAAGATTTGGATTGTGATGCTGAGGAGCTGTTTACTTTATTTTATAATTGTTTTGGTACTATTGTATTTTTATGAATTGTGACTTGTTTGGATGATTTCCTAGATATGTATCATGAATCATTTCATATATATATATATATATATATATATGAGCTCCAGTTGTTTGTTGATTTAGTCATTCCGCTGTTTATTATTGTTGGTTATATACTGCTTCCTCTTTTGAATGTTAATTTACTTCAGCTGTGTACACTGCCAATGAGGGCATAGTTTCCCCACTATCACACCTAAGGCCCTCACTGCTAGTTGATAGCCTCTGGCGTTTGGGGAAATGTTCTTGAGGTAATGTGGCAAACCGGGTACGAGGCACCTCTGGGTGGCTTCCGGAACCGGGAAGTTACATCCTCCATGTCCAATCTTCACCCCCAACCTATGTTTTCCTATGTGGAAATCTCATTATATGTTACATTGGGTAACCTTTATTGTCACAACATTCCCTTTTAAGGGATGTTTCAGTATCCAATTTTATGATGTGGGTTTTAAGGAATGAAATCTTAAATTACTAATCCTTTGATTAAGTAGATGAATATTTATTGAAAAATTAATTTTCAGGGGGTAGAATATAACAACCTAATAACTTTTGAATAATTATTTTTTGAAGTAATTTATCCATTGGGAAAATTTTAATTTCTCATAAGACTAAAAGTAGTTTGATTTATATCAAATAACTATGTTTGGATTGTTTTATACGCAACACCAAGTTAATCGTTTACTACACACAAGACAAATTTTATATTTCCCTAAAGAGAACACTAGGTTAGCCTCGTACTTGTTGTATGCAACACGCCACACTAACTTTCCATACATTACACACAATACTAAAATTCCATGAAACCCCTTTTTATTTTAATAATTATTTACATTAGATAAATATATCTGTGCCATTTAAAATGGTAATATTAATTATAATAAATAATTTTCATATCTTTTTTATATTTGTTTTATATAAATAAGACATATTTACACTAAAAGAAATATATTTTAGTGATGTCCTTATATGTTACAAAATACTATTTTATCAAACAAACTAATTATAACGTCCATCGATGAAGAAAAATACACTTAATTTTAGATACATTAATAAATTTAATTGGATAAAATAAACTAATTTTTTATTTTAGGATTTCAAAATTATCTTTGGATGAAATTTAGGTGTTTTTTATGAAACTTTATTTTTGGAAGAATAATGAAAAATACCAGATTTTAATTCAAAACTATCTTTTCAAATAATTTATTTATAAGGTTAAATTACATATTAATTTGGTTTCATAGTTTAATTAGATCATATTTTTATCAATAATGTAATTTATATCAATGGAATCAAATTCACTTTCAAATTAGGTATAAAAGATTTGCAAAAATATAGATGTTTTTATTTTAAAAGCCCGTAATGTCGTCCCGTCAGTAGGATTAATTTCACATCAATTTTAGCTAGTTATTTGATTTATATTTATAGAAATAGATTCCATATTTCTAATTATCATACATTATAATTCATAATAAGTTCAACTTAGTTTTTTTACCAAAACTTTTAGTGAATGTAATTAAAATTAATTACATTGATTAAGCTACAGTCAAGCTTAACTAAAGACTAAACCTTACATTTATGTTCCAAAATGAAAAAAAACTTGGAAAAAGAACATTGAAAAATAATTATTGATCCAAGAACATTAAATTATTTAGTTGGGTTGGGTTTTTGTGATATATTTAGGTAAAAATGTGAGTACGCCTAACTTTTTTTTTAAAAAATCTAAATGTTTCCTTTCCTATCCCTATAAAGGACACCATATGTCCCTCTTCTTCACACCCCTCAATTCAATTTGGGTTGGAAAATATCTTCCTAGTACACTTAAAATAAATTCCCCATAATCCTAGAATTCCCCTCTTGGGTGGAATGCTATCCAGGGAATCCTTTGGACACTAATCAAAAAAGAGTTACCCGATTAAGAGGTATCATCTTCCTCCAAAATCCTTTCTTTTATTTGTTTTCTCTGCACCTACAATATATTTAATAATTTATTTTATAAAAAATTGTATAATAAATATAATAATATTTTTTATTATATGTTTTTTACATAATCATAAACACAACTCCATATAATGGGTAATAAACAAACCTTTTTACATGTATGGTGAACTTTTGCCTAACTAAATGATGACTGTTAATTTTCCCCATTAACACCTATTATTTTGGAAGTTATAATGAAATATCTATTTATGTATGATATATATTATATTTATTAAGTCTTTAATATTATTTAAATATATTACTACATATATTTTCATATGTTCCATTTGGTTTTCATATGCTAATTTCATTAGAGGAAGTGTGCACTACTGCCCCCATCAAAGCGATGTGATTCATTCATACATTACTTGGAATATATTAATGATGGATTTAGTGAATATATATAAAATATAATATATAATAAATCTACTTTAATAATTATATATATATAAGTATATATACCTATATGAGTTTTATTTTATTTCTTTCAACTGGATAATTAAATGAAAATAGTGTTCATGCATACGTACGACGTACTGTCTCCATGAACGGTGTATTCCATTTCATAATTATATACATAATGGATTATAATATATATAGAATAAAAATTGTAATTAAATCATGGTTTTATTTCTTTAAATTATAATATATATATAATGACCAAAGATATACAAACTAACACACTTGCGAAAAACAAAGCAGATATTACCCAAAGTGAAACCTTAACATATAATTGTTAACAAGTGGGTAATATAAAGACATGATCAAAACATATATGGTATCATAAGTAAGAATATGGTTTTTTTATGGATTTATTATAAATTTATATTAATTATACATGAATTTTAAAAGAGTACAATTAGAGTCATGACACAAGGTAAAAATATTTATTCTCACTTTTTATTTCCATTGTATATATATGCTTTATTCACCACACATTACTTTTATGTGGTGTATATACTACCCTTGTATGTATTCAACGATTGTTATACATAAATTTATGTATATTTACATATCCATTATATGAACTTTATTTCTTGGTGTTTAATTTTCAAAAGTTACCAAATCTATAAAATATTTTTGTCTTAATTTTCATTCTTTGAGACCCAAGATTCATTATGAACCTAAATTCTTTTTTGAGCTGTATATACATCAAAATTACATTTTATATCTTGAATTAAATTATTTTAAGGATTTAATTTATGATCCATGTAATTTAATTTTCTTACATGCAGATTATTATCCCATGTTACCAAGTTGTAGGTGTTTATTAAAATAATCTCATTTTTTTTCAGGATTGTTTATATTTTTGCTTCAATTGATGGAATATTATGATCCATCTCTCAAGAACACCCATGACATATATTTTCTAATAGTTTTCCATGATATATTTATTTATTGGTTCCATCATTATACTATTTGTTACATGATATAGCTAATAAACTATTTAAAAATAAGTTGAACTCCACCCTCTCTTCAAGAGGAAATCTATGTTTTCTGAAAAGGGTTTCCTAGAATATTTCACAATTCTCCATTAATTATTAAAAGATATTTTTACATTTTTTTCTTTTACCAATTTCAATAATGGAATATTCTTTAAAATTTGTAATCAAGGAATATTTTCACCTTTTGACCATGAAATAGTAATGTTCTTTTTACCTCATACTATATGTACGAATTTACCCATTTTTATTTCTTTGAAGATTCCATTGAATTTTTAAAAGGTTAATTTTTATGAAATTTTTTTAAATGAAATAATTAATTAAATTTGTTTTCAAGATATTTTGAATATTCTTTTATAAGTCTTGAAGGAATTTTTTTTAAAAATGTTTTAATCCTTATTTATATGTTTTAATATTATTTCTAATGAAATGGTTTTCAAAACATTTTATTGTTTATTTAAAATGTTTTCATGTAAAAAGGTTTTCAATACATTTTCAGTATTTATTTATATGTTTTCTAAGTGTTTTCAACGAAAAAGGAATTTAAAATATTTTGGATCTTATTTATTAATTTTCAGCAAAAAGATTTCCCAAGTGATTTCATGTATTCTTTATAATATTAAAATTCATTTTATAAGAAAATTATTGTAAAATGGTAATTTTTATTAAAAATAATTTTTCAAGGAAAAATTTTATTTTCTTCAAGAAACATTTTTGAATCATATTTCAATATTATATTCCATATAAAATGACATCTGTTGATGTTACTCATTCTATTCCAGGAAATGATATAAAGATTCCATTCATATTCATTCAATTAATGGGTTACGATTAATATCACAGTCTTTATGAAACTTGTTTCCCATTCACGAATTATATATTTTTGAAATCTATTTCCCTTTTATTGGTTATTCTTTTGATAAAATAATTATTAAACTAGTATCATTTTCCATAGGTTATGATATGTTTATATATTTATGAAACCCATTTCATTCAAGGGTTAATATATGATGGTTTATGATATTTAGGGACCTGTATATATGATTTCGATAAGATATGGGTTGGAATTATATATCCCTCAAATGCATTGAGAAAATATATATATCTCATGAGGTAGACATGGATGGAATGATAAATGAACTCAGTTGAGTATTACATGGATGGAGTGAGAAATGATATTGGTTCAGTAACACTAGGATGGAATGAGGAGTGATATCAGTTCAGTAATAAATGACAAGAATAAAGAGTGAACTTGCTTCAGTAATATGATGCTACAATGGGGTTTGAACTGGATTCAGTAAATGAATTTGTCTACCAATATATCATTGGCAGTGATTCCATGACTACTAAGGAAGTAATTATTATATGCATATGTGTTTTTCACAATTCATGTTTTATTCCTATGTATGATTTCATGGATCACGCTCTTTAATTACTTATGATTAATGTCTTATGAAATTCCAAGACTTGTGCAATCATTTATGTATATGGTCTTTGATATGTAGGGTGTGATCTTATATTTTCATGATCCTGTTCTCATACCCATATGCACAAGATTATTCTTACATATCTCCCTTTTTTACCCAAACCGAGCAATTTTTATCACCTATTTTTACGTTTCCTTCTCTAGGATACAAATATATGTATTATTTTTGATTTTTCTGAAAAGGGTGAAAGTCAAGAAGAATCTAATTTGAGATAATGAAGATCATTTATGTACCAGTGTTTATGCTTTTCATGTTTCCAAAGGCACTAAACTGGTACGTTCTTTGGGGGTCTATTTGTGTAATATTTTTAGTATTCTTCAAATGGTATGTAATGTCTATATATGAAATGTGAGGGTCTCTATAGGTATCCCTTGAAGGGTATCACATAAGTCAACAGATAAGTGATAGACCATGGTGCAAGTGGTTTTCCACATGGAGGGAAGAGGTCCTCACATAGGTTTATATATATTTCAAAACCTTGAGGGACATTGACCTGCCTAACCAATTTAATTCACCTTCATATGGGTTTTTAGGAGATACCTGAGGGGGTGTAAGGGACCTGAGTGAAGGGGATGAAGGAACACATCTTCTGGGATTCATCATATTTTTTTAGTTGTGAAAATGATGAACCCCTCGGTCCAATTTATATGAAAATAGGGAACCCTAGTATAAGGAGGATTTACAAAGATGTCCATGGCATTGGTTCTTAATGAAATTACTAAGAGTATGGGTGGACATGTTTTTAGTGCCGTATGGGGTGGGGGGGGGGGTGCTGCATGGGACATTTGGTTCATAGTGGTGTGACCAAAGTCTAACTTTGAAAAGATGTTTTGATTCTTTTTTGGGGATATTTATATCTATTTCATTATAACAGTACACTTAATAATATTTTCTTTCCATATACAAAAAATTAGAGTAAAAAAATGGAATATAGATGAACAAACATTATGAAAATAAAGTAAGTATATAATATCTATAAATAATAGGAATTTCAAGAAAATGTATACCTATTTATATTGGATTATTAGGTATAAAAAACATAGTGATATATAAATTCATTGATATAGTGGAACATTTTATAAGTAATCAAGATGAAGAAGTTGGATGACATTATTTGAACTATATAGTTTATAAAAAAATATATCGAATTATGTTGGCATAAATAAAGAGACTATTTAGGAGAATTAGAAAAATGACTTTTGAAATAGGGAATATCCTTAAACCTTTTAAAAATATTCATAGAATTTTCTATAAAATATTGAGGAGTAGAATTTCTTTTCGTAAAGTTGAATGTTTAGGAGGAAAGATTCCTGAAATAATACAAAATTACAAAAATAAGATTTTTAATGGAAATAATAGATATATATTCTTTTTAAACCTTGAAGAAAATGATCCACACAAAAACATCTAAAAATTTCAATAAGATATTTTAATGAAAGTAAATGTAATATAAAAAAACCATGATAAAATATTATTTAATATATAACTTCATTCGTAACAGTATCCAATTAATATAGTCATGGAAGAGGTTTTTTCCCAAATTAAAAGAATATGTTTGGTTGTTTTCCTTATAGATGGTAAATAATGAGCCATGTAGAAAAATAAAATAGTGTGTAGACATATAAAACCTCTAAAAAATGTTGGGAAAAAAATGATGGGGTCAATATTGGGGTGTGGGTGGGGGGAGGTGTTCTTTGAGAGAAAAAGATTATAAAAATTTCTTATATGTATAATCATTCAAATACATGCTCAATTTGATATCGATGATGATAATGAAACCGTTACTATAATGGTAATATTAGAATAAAAATAATGTAAGATGATTAACCTATAGTGGAAATTCAAATATAAAGAAATGTAATATATTCATTATACATTATGTCATTAGAGAAGTGAATACACTAAATAAAAAAAATGAAAGTTCATAATATCAATCATGCCTCATGGAGATTAAAATGTATAAAAATTCCCCATATATTAAATTTGGCTTCATATAAAGATCATGAATATATTTAATAACAAATAAATTTATCTTAACAACAAATTTGATAACCTTTTATTATTTTAATATATAATAATTCTCTATAATTATAATTGTTCATTGTTATCTATTTTCAATGACATGTGTGAGTAAACCTAGTGGGTTTGGACTCATTTGTCAATAACTATAATGTTATTCAATATTATACCAAATTTTATCTTTAATAGATCATAAAAATATTTTCAATTAAATATTTATAAATATTTATAATTTTATAATTACATTCTATGACATTTTTGGTTATGATTCTTATAGATGAAATTGGCGATGAGAATGTTTTAGTGATTTATAACTAAAGGATATTGGTATCTTAATTAACATGTTTAATATAAATTTGAACATTTCAAAATAAAAAATATATTTATATATTTATATAATATATTATCATTAATTATGTTATCATTTTAATTTATGATATTGTTTTACTCTATTTTTCAAAAATATGTATTGACTGGACCAAACATGAACATACCAAAATGAATGAATGAGTACAGTTTTGAACATGGTATATTGTTGAATAATATCATAATTATAGGCTCATAATGATATTATTTATATATTTTTAAGGTTATTACTCAATAATTATTTTTAGAAAAAAAAATACGAAAGAAACTAGTTAAAAAATAATTTATATATAACATCGTGAAGATGGTAGTTCACACTTAAACACATTAGACATTTATATTTCTGAATGAATAAGAAAAACTGTTGGTGGATTATAATTTTCCACTTTATATTCATTAAAATTATATATATGATACATGTATTTATTAATTCCATCCTTATAACTAGCCCAGATAGGTGGTTGTAAATAATATAAGACATCCCTCCATGGAGGAAGTTGTTTGCACAAGCACCAAAATGTCATTTTAATTTTTCTTAATAGAAAAGTGGATATTTGGTTAATAGATATTAATGAAATGAAAATAATTTTTGTATAATTTAAATATTTAATTAATAAAATAAGTTATTTTAAAATAAATGTTAAGGGGAATTATAGAAAAGAAATAATGTTTGGCAATTGTTCATAATTACATAGATAAATTTCTATTTCCCTTGGAGGATTTCATGTAAAGGGAGTACATAATGAAAAAATGCGCTAAATTAAAGTTAAGGTAGTTAATAAAGATTCAAGGTGAAGAAATAAGGCAATATTATGAATATGAAACTGATATTTCTGAGTAGACATTAAGGGTTTGCGATTGGCCCATTTTATTAGTGGTAATAATAAAATAATTTGAAAATATTCAAGTTAATATAAACAGTGCACATGTTTCACATGTCAAAAAACTAAAAGATGGATAATAATATATTGTAGGATTTGTTTTAGGAAAATACTCAAATACCTCAACATGTTATTCCTCTGTATACATTGGTTAACTTATTTTTACCTCTTTTAATTTAACATGAAAACATGTTTTTACAGAAGTAATAATTTTTCATCGGCCTAAAAATAAATTAGATCTTATCAAATACTATAGAAAATATGATTGAAAATACGAAATCTATTTTATCATATAAATATTATTTTATATAAATAGTAATTTTAACATTATCACATGTATCCTGATTTTTAAAAAAGTTTAACTATATGACAAAAATTCATCTCTATGATATAATTTTCAATATATTTTATTTTGATGATATAAATAAGTATTTTTTAAATCAAAATTAAATTATATTTATTTTAATGTTTTCTGAATAAAAATTTCGCCAAAATAATATTTAATTAAAATTAAAGACCAAGTAAATAATCTTTTTTCGGAAAAATATTACTTATATTCATAAAATATTAATTAATAGATTAAAAATTCATAATTTCATTTAAAATATGTACAATGAATATTGTTAAATAAATATTTTTTTTAAATAAATTATTTTATTAAATTATATTCCTTTTGTTAAATAATGATAAGGTTTATAATTTTTCTATTTTAAATAAAAATGTATTTTCATTATTCACCTAAAATCAACTGTTTTAGAAAAATCTCAAGAATTTAATTTATCCTAATATTGGTATCAGGATTCAAAAAATGTTGTTTAATTTTTACAAATTATTTTATCTAAATTTTGAAATTTAATTTTAGTATATATATATATAGAAAACTATTTTGTTATGAAAATAACATATTAATTAATATTAACTATTATTATTCTTATTTCCTATCAATCACTAATTAAATTGGTGTTAATATATCATATATATAGAAAATATATTTCATCAAAAATATATTTAGTTTCTAGAAAATAAAGACAATAATTTTAATTTTTTTAAAAGGTATCATTTCAAATAATAAATTAGTGTTTTCTTATTTGGATACACTAATTGAATTATTCTATATTCTATTGTTTTTATATTGACTTTTATTTTCATTTCATCTTATATTTCAATATTTAGGTACCTATGTTTTTAAAAATTAGTTCTAAGACAATAATTTAACTATCATATAATTTTTCAGTGTTCTTTTTTGGTTTGGTGTTATATGGGATGTAATTGTCACGACCCGTCCTCGGGGCCCATGCCGTGACTACCCTAAGCCCTCCTTTCATAGGCCAGGGGTTGGTGACTAGCACCAAAGGCGTAAATCCTGATAACTGGGAAGGCATTGCCTTTATAAAAAGTAAACAAAACACCACAGAGTAAGCAAACAGAAGTAACACTAAGTAAAACTTGGTACAATAGTATGTTCGAAAAGTAAATGGGACAGAATACAAACCCAAACTGAATGTAATGTACAACTGGAAAGAAAGTACAAAAACTGAAAGTAAGGAGCAACATCGAGCCATTTACTGGATGTCCCACCTGAAGGGTGGGTACAGATAGCCTCCTCAGCTCCTCGGTCCAGCCGTACGCTCCGTGTATGTCCCACCCAGTGGTCCACCTCCAGGTACCAACTAGCTCCACAAGCCTCAACCACGATCATCGCTGTCCGTCGTCTGCATCCAACACAATGTAGTGCGGGCATAGCCCGTGCAGGGGTGAGTATACGCTTCTCACTAGGGACCCCGAGACCCCTGAAGGTCTCCCAGAATCCACAATGTATAATCCAAAAAGTAAAGATACAATCACGAAGTAACATCCAACACTACTTAGGTATATGCCCATACATATACCAAAGTCAACAATTCCAGTTTGGCTCGAACATCCGATCCCATGTTCGATCACGTCCACACAGGATAGTACAACCCAATCCACATAGGAAAGCAAAACACAATCCACATAGGAAAACAAGTCAATCATATCGAAGATAATGATTTAAAGTCAAGACTCAGCTCAAACTAGGATTTAATAATGATGTCAAAACCATAGCTACTGGGTAACTCCCCCTCTATCGAGTACAGTGGGCCTACCGCTACAACCAAGCGCTTCCCACAAACCTTGGATTGTTGTAGTACTACACCTGTCGAGTAATGTGGGCCTGCTACTACAACCAAGCGCTTACCAGCATGGGTCTACCGCTACAACAAAGCGCTCCCACTCATAGCATCCAGAGGTACTCCTTCTGTCGAGTACCACGGGTCTGCTGCTACAACCAAGCCCTCCTCCACCGTGGGTCTACCGATACAACCAAGCGCTCCCCACTGGGCTTTCTGAAACACACCGAGTCGATAGATCAGTAGTCATAAAGTCTTATCTAGCTCTAGGGTTTCATAATGATTGAATGTACCATATCCATCACCGCCGAAACCACAGAGGATTCCTGTATGGTTGTCGTCGTCGCCAAACCCACGGAGAATTCTAGTACGAAAGTCATCGTCATTGCAGTCGCAACCAGCTCTAGGGTTTCCGCACAGAGCACGCTCGTTCCGGGAGGCTCCACTCCATGAGCCAAGAGGTCGATACATCAACTAACATGTAGTCCGGAGTTGATGTATCCCAACATTCCTTCTCGTCAAAAGAAACACAATGTGACAGACGGCGCGTCAATCAGACGCACGGTCTGAGAGTTATTGGCTTTTTCGTTACAGGGGCCCGGTGGGGTTTTAATTCAAAACCAACCCGACAGAAGTCCATCTACATCCAAACCTTGAGTGGATTAATCCAAAAGGTCCGTCTCACTAAGAGGAATCCCACAAAGTCGATGACACGTTAATCGGATATCTGGAGCTCATGTTATAAGCATTTCCACTCTGAGGGCCCGGTTGGTTTCGTGTTCGAAACAACCCGGCCCTACAAAAAGTTCTCCAAAACCATTAGTGTAGTATACCAAAACGACTTTCTCGATCCAAGGATCTCAACGCAACTGACGGTGCGTCAATCGGAGGCCCGAAGCCCATGAAATGGGAAAATGACTGAAAACAGTCCGAAATGGGGGGTCTGGGCCCGACCCGGCCCGTCCCAACCCCCCTCGGTCGCCCCGAACCGGGTCGACCCAACCCGGGTCCAGGTCCCACCCATCAGGGCATGGACCGACCCAAGATGGGCATCCGGCCCGGTGCGGCCGGTCCGACTCAGCCGGTGCCGCCCGCTGAGCGGACGCGGGGGGGGGGGGGGGGGGGTGCGCTGCCCCCGCCCCTTGCTAGCGGACGCGGCGCTGGCCGCCGCATCTCCCCAGGATCCCACATGGATGCGGGATCTGGTCATCCCGACGCCATCGCGGCAGATCCTTCCTGTGGCACATCGGGGCGCCGCCGCCTCCGGGCGGACGGCCGCCGCCTTGGGCCGCCGACATGGCGCGCCAACAACGCCTTCCGTGGACCACCGGATGCGCTCCGGTGGTCTATTTTACGCACCGTCTGCACCTGCGGCTCTCCCGAGAGCCGTAGATTACTGCGAAGGGTTCAAAACTTCTTTTCAGCCCACTTCGTCATCACCCATCGATCCGCACACCAATAAACAAACTGAAGATTCTTCGAATCTCCTCTACGGCCCCGAATCCAGCTGCGGGTTCGTCCGGCCTCAACGGCGCCGCGCGATGGCGCCGTGCTTCTTTTCCCATTCATCAATGTTTCTACATGGTGCTGCTGCACCGTTCTGACTTTGCTCGTACCGCAACAAGTACACTCATCATAGGGGGAGGAGGGTCGGCCGTGTTCGTGCGGTCCGGCCTCCTACAGTTAATCTGATAACTGGTGGCCATAAAATAAAGACGAAGAACGACAAGAAATTATTTCACGAGCAAAAAAAACATTAAACCCCTACCTGGATATTTGACGTCGTACGCCGGGCGTCACAGAGAACGACATCGCGGGGGTCGTACGTTGATTCTGTGGATGTCAGGGTGCGTCTGAGGAGGAAACAACATCTCCTTACTTATTGCGGAGATGAATAAGGAAAGAACATTGTCGTTGGCGATGATCACCACGGTCGGTGACTTCTCCCTTATCGTGGAGGAAGAAGAGGATGAAGAACCGTGATTCTCGAGTCAGTGTTCTTTGTTAGAGCCTTGGCGTTCTTCGCGAAGAAGAACGTTCTTCAAGACAAGATTATTTCTCCCAAAATCATCTCACACAACAAACAACAAAACTAAAATAAGGTTTCCATTATTTTATTCCTCATGTCAACCCTTTAAAAAATTCAAAATGAAATCATGAATTAATTAACGTGTGTTGACCAATTAATGAGGCGTTTAATAAACCAAATAAATTCGAGAGTTGACTTGGCATTAAGTAGGGGTGCGGGTGTGTTACTCAATTTAAGATGTGTTTACAAAATTAAAGAGGGAGGTGAGGAGTTATGGAAAAAGTGAAGGGGTGAGGCTCGTGTGGGTCCCACCTCACATTTATCCACATGTGGGTAGTTAGGAACTAGTGGGTCCCACCCCAACTCCCTTACATAGGATATAACTACTTAGATATAATAAAATAAAATTGGTTGCACAAATTTTATTTTTATTCATTACTTAACCCATTATTTTAATAACCACACCCAAGCAAACGCAACTCCTAAATAGGTGTTCCTAAGAAATTACCAGCCCTGCGGTTTCATTGGTGCCCTTAGATTTCGATTCCGAGTAACGGTTCAAAAGTTAGAATAACTCGCTCGTTTCATTCACTGAACGTACACAAGCTAAACATCAGAAATTTATTCTGCGCACACCGATCCTCAGAATCAGGTGCCGTCAGAAACTGCGTTCTTGTAAAATTTCAAAGAAAATTAAAAAAAAATTCCCTTGATTTTTACGGGTCATTACATTAATCCCAGCTCAGGCCTTTACGTCCCCGTAAAGAAACACCATAAACTAAGGGAACAAATGTGGGTACTGAGCACGCATCTGAGCCTCCCGCTCCCATGTGCTCTCCTAGAGGTTCTCGTGCTACCATCTGATGAGCACTAGAGGAATCGACCGCCCACGTAGGACCCACTCCTGTTGGTCCTCGATCTCCAGTGGGACCTCCACAAAAGTCTCCCCATCGTCAAGGTCTAGCTCCCCATGGTCGCTGATATGCATCGGGTCGGGCACGTATCTCCTCAGCTAAGATACGTGGAAGATGTCATGCACCTGATGCAACTAAGGTGGATGGGTCCAGTGGTAAACCACCTCGCCTACCCTGTTGAGGACCTAGAAGGGTCTGATTAAGCATGGAGATAACTTTCCGCCATGGATAAAACTCCGTAATCCACGTCGAGTTGAGACCCGCAAGAAGACGTGGTCACCATCCTCAAACTCGAGTGGTCTCCACCTCCTGTCAGCACAAGAATTTTGCCGCTCTGAGCTGTCCTCATCTTCTCTTGGATGTCCTGGACCTTCTCTGGTCCTACAAGAGCTGCTAAGATTTCTTATTTGCTGATAAGAGAAATCCGGTTTCATCCTATGGATGAACCATGTTCTTTGCCTAATACAGTCAATCCCAACATGGATGATACTAATCCATACCAAGGATGATGCCGTAAGGACTCGACGCTACTACCAAGAGATCCAACCGTAACTCTCGCCTCCAAGGGTTGAGTCACATTATCGGCATCAGTGTGTGGTCACTGGGTCTCCTCTAGTAGGTATCTCAAATTGAGGGTCAAGTCAATGGTTTTTAAACCAAAACCTCTTAGTAACAACATAAAGAGAGGATAGGAAAGTAAACGCCATAAGAAAGGTTTCTTTTAGTACTGTAGCTCAAGTACAAAGACACATACACCCACAACAAAAAGAAATCTAGAAGGACCATCACAAAGGCCTCCATGAATGGAACTAGTTTCTCTCCGGTCCGCCATCTTCTGTAGCTCCATAGTCAAATGCCTCAGCTGCCTGAAGTTTAGCTCTCCCATGTCCACCTATTACTTGCGGTCGGGGTGAACCTCCTGGTGGTGGTGGTGGCAACACCTCGAAGCGTCGTCCATCTCCAGCTGCACGACCAGCTCCCCTAACACAGTCTCCTGCTCCTTATGGTCCGCCTCAGTCAAACCTCTACCTCTGGCTGGTGGGTCCTTCATTTATCTGTTGATGATCTATATGGCGGGTTAGACAATCACGAGCCATTTGACCAACCCCGTCGCAGGAGCAACACTGTACGCTAATGGAAAGTCGTTCTCCACCCTAGGTTCCTCACACAAATGATCATGTGTCATGCGGTGGACCACCTGTAGGTCTAGTCCTCTTGGACCACTGCGTCATCTATCTACAGCCCGCTGCAGAAGACTATGCCGCATGTCGGCTAGTGGTGGGTCCTGCTGCAAGAGACTGGTCAGTAAGGAAACTCTCCACTAAGAGGGCACACTCCAACATCCCTATCTGCGTCGGGATGCTGTGATAAACAACTGAAGCTCTGATCTCTCACTTGAGCCCCTGCTCGAATGTTCGGGTCCTGGAGAATGGGTCCCATACCATGTCCATGGAATAGCGTGAGAGATCGGTAAACCTCACCGAGTACTGAGCTACCGTCATGCTGCCATGCCGCAACTATAGTAGGTATTGGATGAGCACCACACAGAGGGTGGCTGGGACGAACTCTGAGCGGAATAGGCTCTCAAAGTCCATCCAGGGGATTGATGCCTTGTCATCCACCTGGAGCATCAAGCTCCACCATCTGCCTACTGCCGCGTGTAGGAGGCCCGCTGCAAGGATCACCATGAGGTCAGCCGGTGTCCCCACTAACCTGATAACTCGGACCACATCCTCCAGCCAATCCTCGGCTGCCTGAGGGTCCGTCTCCGCGCCGAACCTGGGTGGTCTCTGATGTTGAATCTCGTGCAGTGCACTAAGGCGACGTGCGCTCTCAGCGGCTGGGGCTGGTAGAATCGGTGGCTCAACAGGTGGGGGTACAACTGGTGCCTCCGCTGTCAAAGGGCCCTGCACCGAGGCCTCGTCGCTCGGTGGGCAGTTGTCTCGCACCAAGCTCAGAACCCTAGCAGGCTGCCGTCGTGGGGCCATCCAGAAAAGAAACAGGTGTGCCATCGCCAAAAAAATATACCTGGTGAGCTGACACAAAGTAATCACAATTAAAACTTTTGAAACACACATGCAATCAATATTTCCGTGCATTGAGTCGGAAATCAGAAGTCAGGGTCTTGGTGTATGGATACGTCAGCCGCCACACCAACACTGGACTCCCTAGACTGATACCCACACTCAATACCGTTAACACTATTGCTTCACATAGAAGAAAGATCGTTCTGCGGTAGAACCGAACTCCTCTGATACCAATTTGTCAGACCCGTCCTTGGGGCCCGTGTCGTGACTACCCCAAGCCCGCCTTCCATAGGCCAGGGGCTGGCAACTAGCACCAAAGGAATAAATCCTGATAACTGGGAAGGCATTACCTTTATAAAAAGTAAACAAAACAACATAGAGTAAGCAATAATAAGTAACACAAAGTAAAACTGGGTACAATAGTAAGTGCGGAAAGTAAATGGGCCAGAATACAAACCCAAACTGAAAGTAAATTACAATTGGAAAGAATGTACATCAACTAAAAGTAAAGCAGCAACGTCGAGCCTTCCACTCGAAGTCCCACCTGAAGGGTGGGTACATATAGCCTCCTCAGCTCCTCGGTCCATCCGTCCACTCTGTGTATGTACCTCCCAGTGGTCCACCTCCAGGTACCGACTAGCTCCACAAACCACAACCATGATCAACGTTGTTTGTCGTCTGCATCAAACACAACGTAGTGCGGGCATAACCCGTGCAGGGGTGAGTATACGCTACTCAGTAGGGACCCCGAGACACCTAAAGGTCTCCCAGAATCCACAAAGGAAAGATAAAATCATGAAGTAACATCCAGAACTACCTAGGTATATGCCCATACATATACGTAAGTCATCAATTTCAGTTCAGCTCTAACATCTGAGCCCACGTTCGATCACGTCCATACATGATAGTACAACCCATTCCATACTAGAAAGCACAACACAATCCACATAGGAAAGCAAGTCAATCATATCGAAGATAATGATTGAAAGTAAAGACTCAGCTCAAACCAGGATTTAATCATGATGTCGAAACCATAACTACTAGGGAACTCCTCCTCTATCGAGTGCAGTGGGCCTGCCGCTACAACCAAGAACTTCCCACTCACCTTGGATTGCTGTAGTACTCCACCTTTCGAGTACTGTGGGCCTGCTGCTACAACTAAGTGCTTCCCACCATGGGTCTGCCACTACAACCAAGCGCTCCCCCTCATAGCCTCCATAGGTACTTCTTCTGTCGAGTACGGCGGGTCTTCCCCTACAACCAAGCGCTCCTCCGTCGTGGGTCTGCCGCTACAACCAAGCACTCCCCACTGGGCTATCCGAAACACACAGAGTAGATCGATCAAAAGTCGTTATGTCTCAACCAGCTCTAAGGTTTCATAATGATTGAAAGTATGGTAGTCATCACCGCTGAACCCATGGAGGATTATAGTACGAAATTCATCATCGTCGCAGTCGCAACCAGTTCTAGGGTTTCCGCACATAGCACACTCGTTATGAGAGGGTCCACTCCACGAGCCAAGAGGTTGATACATCAACTGACATGTATTTCGGAGTTGATGTATCCCAAAGTTCCTTCTCGTCAAAAGGAATACAACACGATAGACGACGCGTCAATCAGACGCCCAGTCTGAGAGTTATTGGCTTTTTTGTTCTAGGGGCCCAGTTGGTTTTTAAATCAAAACCAACCCAACCACAGTCCAGATGCATCCAAACCTCCAGTGGAGTAAGCCAAAAGGTCCTTCTCACTAATCGAGTGGAGTAATACAAAAGGTCCATCTCCCTAAGAGGAATCCAACAATGTCAATGACACGTCAATCGAAAGTCCGAAGCTCAAGTTATAAGCGTTTCCGCTCCGAGGGCCCGATTGGTTTTGTGTTCGAACTGACCAGGCCATACCCAAATTTCTCCAAAACCTTGGTTGTAGTATGCTGAAACGCCCGTATCGATCCAAGAATCCCAACATGACTAACGGTGTGTCAATCGGAGGTCCGAAGTCCAAGATATGGGCAAATGAATGAAAATAGTCCGAAATGGGGGGGTTTGGGCCCGGCCCAACCACCTTAGGTCAGCCCGAACTGGGTCGACCCGTCCCGTGTCTGGGTCCGGCCCATCAAGGCGTGGCCCAGCCCGGCCTGGGCGGCTCGGCCCGGTGCGTCTGGTCCGACTCAGTAGGTGTCGCGCGCTGAGCGGACTTGCGGGATGCGCTGCCCCTGCCCCTTGCTAGCGGACATGACACTGGCCACCGCGTCTCCCCCGGATCCCGTGCAGCAGCGGGATCCATTCATCCCACCGTCGCCGCCTCCAGGCGGTTGGCCGGTGCCGGCAGCCACCTCCGGCCTCTGGCGCCGCCGCCCCGGCGAGGCGTGCCGGCAACACCTTCCGCGGACCACCAGACGCGCTCCAGTGGTCCGTTTTACCCTCCGTCTGCGCCTGCAGCTCTCCCGGGACCTGTAGATTTCTGCGAAGGGTTCAAAACGCATTTGCGGCCTGCTTTGTCATTGCTCATCGATCCTCACACCAATAAACAAACTGCAGAGTCTTCAAATCGCCTATGTGGCCCCGACTCCGGTCGTGGTTTCGTCCGGCCTCAACGGAGCGGTGCAACGACGTCGCGCTTCTTCGCCAGTTCTTCATTGTTTCCGCGTGGTTCCACGACATTGCGCCACCTTTGCTCGTACCGGAAAATGTACAATCATCAAAGGGGGAGGAGGGTCGGCCGTGTTCGTGCGGTCCGACCTCCTTCTATTAATCCGATAATAGGCTGCCATAAAATAAAGACGAAGAACGACAAGAAAATAATTCACCGAAAAAAAACAATTAACCACTACCTAGATATTTGACATCGCATTCAGGCGTCGTGGAGAATGGCTTCGCGGGGGTCGGACGTAGATTCTGTTGACACCGGGGTGCGTCCGAGGAGGAAACAACGTCTCCTCACTTATTGCAGAGATGAAGAAGGAAGGTACATTATCGTTGGCGATGATCACCGCGGTCGGCGACTTCTCCTTTGTCGTGGAGGAAGAAGAGGATGAAGAACCATGATTGCCGAGTCAGTGTTCTTCGTCAGATCCATGGCGTTCTTCGCGAAGAATAATGTTCTTCAAGACAAGAGTATTTCTCCCCAAATATTTTCCCACAACAAACAGCAAAAATAAAATAACGTTTTTCTTATTTTATTCCTCATGTCAACCCTTTCAAAAATTCAATATGAAATCAGGAATTAATTAACGTGCGTTGACCAATTAATAAGACGTTTAATAAACCAAATAAATTTGAGAGTTTACTTGTCATTATGTATGGGTGCGAGTGTGTTACTCAATTTAAGATGAGTATAAAAAATTAAAGATGGACATGAGGAGTTATCGAAAAAGTGAAGGGGTGGGGCTTGTGTGGGGCCCACCACAAATTTATCCACACGTGGGTAGTTAGGAACTATTGGGTCCCACCCCAACTTCCTTACATAGGATATAACTACTTAGATACAAAAAATTAAATTTGTTGCACAAATTTTATTTTTAGTCATTACTTAACCCATTATTTTAATAACCACACCCGAGCAAACGCAACTCCTGAATAGGTGTTCCTAAGAAATTACCGGCACTGAAGTTAATTGGTGCCCTCAGATTTTGATTCTGAGCACCAGTTCAAATGTTAGAAAAACCCACTCATTCATTCACTGAACGTACCCGAGCTAAACATTAGAAATTGATTCTGGGCACACCGGGCCTCGGAATCAGGTGCCGTCAGAAGATGGGTTCTTGTAAAATCCCAAAGAAAATTAAAAAACTTTCCCTTGAATTTTAAGGGTCTGTACAATAATATATTAAATACACTAATAATTATACTAAAATATATCATAAAAAAAATATCAGGTTGTTACTCAATCCCTTCACTTAAAAAGGACCCAAAATATTCTAAATTTCTTAAAAACTTTAAGAACCATAGTTTAATAAATATATACCAGAATTAATTCCTAACACCCTTAGACACATACTAGAATTCCTAGTCTCATAAAATGACATATCCTAATAGGATTAAGTAGAGATCCAAAGTAGGTAACACACAAAAGAGGTAATCAACTTAACAATGTTTTTTATATTTTTATTTCTTCTTCAAATCATAAAAATATTTAATAAAAATGTAAACATAATTTAAATTGTTTCCATAGTATACTAAAATATTATTATTTTTCGGTAAAAATTATTAGCTACCTACTTTCACTCTAATGAAAGATGTGAACATCGCTTATGAGTACATTCAGAGTACAATTTCCATTAAGCAATGAACTGAATTCTTCATCAACATCCCATAAGTATAATTTTAAATATGTATTTAATGAATAGATACAATATTAATAGAAAATTATGATTATTAAAATTCAAATCAATTTCTAGCTTTGTACCATTCAGTCCATTGAAAAATAAAAACATTACATGTATTTATGTTTGGACTACCTCCCCCACGAAGTGATGTAATTAATTTTTTATCACCTCTATATTTGGATAGTCAAAAAAATGAGTTTAATAAATATAAATAATGTTTATGACAAGATTTATATTATTAGGATGATAAAACCAGGACTAAGGTGCATGAACTAAGCCATTAAATAGAATCTTACATGGAAACATAACAATTAACAAAAAATTATTGATTTTAGGAAATAATTTTTAATAAATATGTAATGAAATATAATATGTGAATGGAATCTAGAAATATAAATATGAATATTTCTATGATAAAAGATGTGTAATAAATCTAAAGTTATTATATTGTATGTTAGAACATATATGACAATGTAGGAATTCAAGGTTATAGGATTGTTAACTCTATTTCATTTATTTATGTTATAATACTTATCCATTGACTAGGTTAGGCCAATATTATGTATTTTAAGACCCTTGATTGTTTATATTTTATTTAATTTTTTGTGTGGATTTATATGCCATCATTGACATAATTCACTTTTAATTAACCTAACTTGATGGTCCCTTGGCGTCAAGAGTGCCTCCCCATATGCTAGAGGGCTCTGACTTGTAAAGAAGGATTGTGATGGTATAATGGGGGGATTGTACCATCTCTATTAATATAGTAGAATGTTTAATAACATATAAATCATTAAAATAAATATAATAAACAACATTGGAATCATATAAATTAGTAAAAATAATAATTGGGTAACAAGATAAGTAAACCATTTAGATAATAATAAATATAGGAAAAAATAACTATTATCATATTGAAAATATTATGTCATGATTCCATAAAAAATGGAAAGTCATAAGGGTATTAGGGTAGAAAGAATACAAAATTTCCAAAATCTAAACTCCAATAGCATCCCAAGAACAATCCCTATCCTCCTCTCCAATACTCAATCATAGTTCAAAAAAATCAATCATCCAAAGGTCAGTGGTTCCCTTTATCCGTACATGCATCCACAAAGTTTGTTCGGGTACCAAAAAATGTCCCAAATATGGTATGAGTAAAAGTCAATAGGAAACAACCAATAATGTAGAATAATATCATGTTAGTGAGTATAAAATGAATAGTTTACACAAATAATCATGAAATAAAAATAAGATAAATTTATTTGCATCCATCTTGGGTTGCTATGGGATACCCATCAGACTCTACAAGCTTCTACCACAATTACAATATCTCTAAACTTGTACAAATATATATATATATATATATATATAATTAATTTCCAAGACTTTAGGAATATTACCATGGCATCCTTGTATGATATCATAATGGTAAACCTATTTCCTCATAGTTTTAGAATAATTGAAAACTATTAGTAATGACATTGGACATAAGTGGATGATTGTAATATGTGGGAATAACCACAATATTACACTCCCATGAAAATAATAGTATAGAACCCTTGGAACAAGTCCTATGTGGTGTTGGGCTATACCCGAATAGAGACCATGGAGATAATAAAAGTTTTCCCTATCCTAAGACATCAATATAATTCCAAGGTGATAATACAAAAAATTATAATTTACATAGAGTGAATAATGGATGGGTTAATGGTTCCATATTCACAAAGTCATCAAATTAAGAAAAAGACCATGTCCAATAGGGGAATAAACTCTTTGAAAATGAATCAATGTATTAGGTGGAATCCTTTGGGTTTTCAAGGAAGGCCCAGGTGGGGAATCCAAGACATTACTAAGGAATTCAATCTTATAATAGTATATAATGTTAATAATAAAATCTAGAAGAATTTTTAATCTTTAATACATATCATGTGAAGTATTATACCGTTTCAACTTAAATTTAGTCTTATTTATTCATTGGGGTAATTCAAAAATTTAATAAGCATCAAGTGAAATGGCCTTCCAATTCATGTTAGATATATTTTATTTAACATTTCAATTAATTGTGTTTATTCATTTAAAACATAATTATAAATCCATACCCATCTTACAAGGTGGTTTAGTCATTCATGAATGGTAAAAGGGTAAAGGTTTTATATATAAAAAGACAATGATATTTTTAGGTCTAGTTTATCATCCTACAAAAATGAAAAGGTCATATGGAAGCATCTTAGTCAAGGTCTAAACAAATTAATAAAGAATTAATTTTTTTAAGGATACACGATGGAAGTGTGGAATATATCCCAATGAGTCCTGATATAAACATCTATTCTTTTATAGAAAAGTATTAGACCACCTAACATATATTTTTATAGGAAACCTCAACTGATATCAACTTCAGATTCGTGATATAATAAGGTAAAATGTAAAATCAGACAAAAACCCTCAAAATTTTGAATATTAGATCACATGGAAATAACACCAAAGATTGTGAGCGAAATAGTTAAAAGAAGGAAGATGAGTTTTATACTTACTGAGGGTTATCCATTGTGATGAAAGATGGTTGAATCTGATCCTAGATGAGGGAGATAACTCAAATACTATGAGAATGGAAGAAGGGATCTCTCTTATATTTAGTTTCTTTGTTCCCATGATGACAAAATGATAATGAAGGGTTAAAGGCATAAGGGGTAAAATAATTATTTCCAATGTTTTTAAGGGGAACACAATTTATCCTCATGGGTTTCCAAACCATGTTACAACTATATGTTTTCCAGTATCTAGTGAAAAGTCTCTAACATGGACCATTAGAATCTTTTGAAATACTTTGTGCACACCATATGATCTACACTATCCCGTGGAACACACCCCACATGGATAACTGCACAATTAGTACTAACCATGAAAATGACATGTTAAATACCTCTATAATAAACCAATGTTTTTTGATGGACATGCTACCTCACTTTCATAGTTAAACTAACGATGAAACTCTTTTTTGGGATGCATGATTGAGCTACATGGGGTCTAATAATAGTGTGCAAGCCGTTCACCTCATACAATTTCATTTAAAACTAATTATTCCGGATCCCAACAATCATGAACACAAAAAATTTATATAATAATCCCTTAGTAAATTTTATTATGATAAGAAAAGAAATTATAATTGAAATTAATCCTTTGAACCGTTTGATAAAAACCCAGAACTTATATCATTGACTTCCTAGAACTACTCATCCCCATGTCACTATTTTGAGGGTTATTGAGTTTCATCTAAGGATAACTTTAGCTTATTAGGACATAGTTTTTACCCCACATCATAGGACCCATATTGACCTTGGGAAAGTTTCTATAGAACCCAAACTAGTGGGACTAACTATCGTCAATGATTCTTCATGCTATGATCAACTGTACGAATTATATAATCCTCAAAATAAGAATCACCATCCAACATAAATTCATCAAGATGAAAAGAATATATCATATCAGAATAAAAATGGTGATGTTGAGAAACATGGATGATGTTGTGAATGGTACAATAGCTCTGAGTAAGATCTATTTTTTAGGATACTAGCCTAACTCTCTCTAAAATATTAATGGGTTTAATGAACCGAGTTTCCAAATTCCACTTTTTCTGAATCCGTCAATGACCTAATCTAGGTGAAACACTTAAGATGACATGATCTCCCACATCATGCTTTAATTTTCGGTTTTGGAGATAATTAATGAAATTCTACTTAGATGGATAATTATCTATATGTTTTATAATTAACTAAACATACTCTAATGTATCATGTATGATATGTGGTTCTATTAGTGAAGCCCCTTATCTCTAACTAGTATAATGGTGATCAACATGACCTACCATATATGGCCGTGTAAGGAACCTTCTAGATAGTCACTTCGAAACTATCATTTTATGTGAACTTAGGAATTGGTAAATATCTCCCTCAATAAACTCTAAATTCAAGGAAACATGGTCTAAGAATTCTCTGTAACAGCTTTATAGTATACTCAGACTGTCTGTTAGTCTATGAGTGATATACTATACATAGAAGTGCCTATGTGTCCATTGCCTCCTATGACACATTCTTATACTATATACAAACCAAGAGTCTCTGTCTGATATAGTGGTATGTGGAACAAAATGAAGGAGAATAATTTCTCACATTTATATTTTCCTTGTTTTTCTTCATAAAAGGTATATATAATAGTCATGAAGAGAGATTACTTCATAATCCTATCCATGATAAGCAACACTATTTAATTTCTTCAATGGGGTTTTGGTATAATATTCATGAAATTAATAGTGAAATCATCCCATTTAATCTTTAGTTTAGGTAATGACTCTAAAAGTTTAGTGGTTCATTGGTGTTCCTCTTTCACTAGTTGACTAGTGGAGCATTAAATAACAAAACCGAATATTTTTTACTTTATAAAAGGAGACGAATATTGGTAGTGAAAAACAATGTTCATATTTTTATGTCCAAGATGTATTACCCATTTACAAGATTCATATTATCATTTTAATTCCTATCACTCATTTGAAATAACCTAGACACATCCATTAATTCATAAGATCTCATTCTCATCAGAAACCCACCAGTCAATATTTCCTTCCCTAAAACAATATACCATGGTAATAATCCTTTAGAATTAGAAATATATCCCATATTTGATATATCCAAAACCAATGATGTAACCTATAAATTTATAAGAACTGGATGACCATGAAACTTTTAACCCTCCATATAGCATCAAATAATAAGAAACTATAAACTGAAACTTATTATTAGATTCCTCAACAACATCTATCTGAGTCTTTTATATTAGATTACATGCCACAACATTTACATTCCTAGGCATATAATAAATCTCAAAATAAAAAAATGTCGGTATTCAACCAATGCTATCTATATTAGGTAAATGATAGAATGATTAAATATGTATTTGAGGATTTTATGGTCTATTCATATAAATAACCCATACCTAAGAAGATAGTATCTCATAAAACATATTTCATAAACCAGAGTTTCTAACTTGAGATAGCTTTTTGGGAAATTTTAGTAATGAGGATTCAATTATTCAGACACAAACACCAAAAATCATTACACCGGGACAACAAATTCTCAGAAATCAACACCTGATGAATCATAACAAATTATATGTCCCCTATCCATAATAAGAAAAATTAGTATCAACAATGAGTTCAAATTTCCTTTTAAATTATGAATGTGTTTCGAATTATCTTCCGACCATAATAGCTTAAAACCATTATTTGTTAAGTTCGTATGTGGTGCTTCAAGGTGTGATAAATTCTTTCTGAAATGGTAATAGTGACTATTAATTCCCATGAAAATATAAACCTCAAATATATTATAAGAATAATCCCATTAAACAACTTTGTTAATATTTTATAAACTCAAAGATACATGATATTCTGATATAAAGTGACCCAATAAGTGACCATTATCAAACTTGACATAAAAATTTATAATTTTAGTATATATGTGGTGCTCTCTTAGTGCACTGAATATGATTTCATGGTTTCTGTAATGATCTGGTCAAGTTTGAAAATAAAATAAGCTGGTATCCAGAAAAAACCACAATGGAACCCATATATAGTTAGGGAACACAATTCATCAAAGCTATAACGATATCTAGTTCATTTATGAAGCCACATGACACTACTAGGTATTCATAAAGGTCATATCTTCTTTAGAATGATATATGTGGTATACCCATGGGATTATCTCATAATTGATGATAAGCTCAACTAAATACAATCTTTGAGAAATCTCTATCACCTAGAGTTGGTTGAAGATAACATCTATATGAATAAGTGGGTATTGTTTCTTTAAATTAAGATGATTCTACCACTGATACCCACACACAACCTATGTTCCCATATATTTTCTTATAGAAAAGTATGGATGAATCCTAAAGATAAGAACTAGGTCATATAAAAACATTGGCTTCTAGGTCATCCAACTGCTTCTTGAGTGCTTAAATCCTAGTAGGATATATTTTGTATAGAGAAATGGATACAAATTATAATATTGCAACCAACTTAATAGTGAATTCTATCTCTCTATCAAGAGTGAGTACAAAAATGTTTTCAAGAGATACAACTCTAAATTGCTCCACTATTAAAGGGAATTCATCTTAACATACCACCTAATCATCAAGAAAAATTCTGGTAATATGGGTTGACACCCCACTCATACCATGATACAATAGTAATTCTCAACTCACCTGGACATCCCATTCTCCCTTGTAAACAACATTTTCTCCCTTTATTGATGAAAATGTAACCCTATGATGATAATTAATAATATAAAGATGATATATAACCAACCCATCCATCCTAATAATGTTTCAATTTCTGAAATATTTAGGATTAAGTTGTTTGATAATAAATGGTATCTTCCAATCTTATGGGGTAAGTATTTCCATTTTCTTACACTTTCTGTTTATATTTTGAGTGGAGTATCAAGAGTCATCTGTCCAAAAAATAATCAATCTTGAGAAAATTAATTTCTATGATAGTCATATACTTGAAAAAATATGAAGCAACAATGTAACACCTTGAGATTTTATGAAATATTTATAAAGAAATTTTATTTCCTCAAATGCCTTCCTAAATGAAACACTGAGTTCTAAAAAACGAAAATATCATATCTATATAACTATTTAACATGTACATTTTGACCTAGATGCAATACATTGATTCAGGAATTGGAATAACAATTGATTAGATATTAATAACAATTTATTGTTATAAACAAGACATATTGATAAAAAAGTGCATATTTTTTTGGTAAAGTCTTGATATATATCTAAAATTCTGTTTTCCCAAAAAAAATCACTCATTTAATTTTAACAAGAAATACCAAATAAAAATTTTAAAATATTTTAATGAAATTATAGGGAAAAATGAAAATAATATTTTAGGAAAATATTTAAATGTATTGTTTGGGTGAATTTTTAGGTTTTTTTTCTAAAAATGTTAATTTTTGGATAAATAGTGAAAATACAGTTTTTATTGAAGTCTGCCTTTTCATTTAATGTAATTATTTTGTTAATTGTTATATTAAAATTGTTTTAAAAGTAATATTTGTTCAATTAAATAGTAATTCAACCAAAATATTTCATTGGAATCAATTTCATATCTATGTTTGATATAAAACGTTCAAAATTTTTGAAAAATTTCACTTTTGAGAACAGTTTTTTTACCATGTATAAGGGTTTAATTTTAAATTAAATTACTTGTAATGTCCCGGTTGTGGAAGCCACACAACGGGTGCCCCGAACCCGGTTGGTCACATGACCTGAAGCGCATTTCCCCAAATGATGGAGGCTACCGACTAACAGCCATGGCCAATGACTGATAGTGGGGAAATTATGCCCTCATTCTTCAATGTGTAGTGTAATGGAAGAAAATATATAAACATACCAAAGCGGAAGCAGTAGAAAATATAAAACAAAAATGGAAAACTGATGGAAAAGAAAACTAACAGTCATATAGATACCATGATGAAAAATGACACCAATTGTAAGAAAGCAGCAAAAGTAGGAAACTGCAATCTAATATATCACAGTAGAGGGTACAATGTATAGAAAAAAACTATAGAAGTACAATAGGAACGCAACAACATCGCAAGCCTATGCTCAGTCCCATGCTCTCTTACTCCTCTGTAGCAATAATGTACCTATGTAGGGAACCTTTTCCTTATGGACACCTACAGAAATATAATCTGTTTGGGCCCAAGACATGACCCAAATAGGGTGTGAGAAATAAATCCTAGTAGCCAACCACCAAAGGCCCATACCCAACTGTCAGTGAAAATGTGCAACTGTAGAGTGCAATAATAAAATCCCTTAAAATATGCATTACTCAAACGTAACTATCTTTACCAGTTACATTGCTATTTTAATAATTATTTATCAATTACAAGCTTGTGATTCATCTTGGTAGGTACAACATAGGAAATAACCATAGTGAATATTCAATGTACAGGTTGTCCTCAGACATGAAAATCCTTACCCTCATCCAAGAAGATTCGAAACCCGTAGGTGACTTCCCACATACATAACGAATATTTCCCATAAGAATATGTGATATTGCCCACATACACAGAAGTTAATACCCTCAGACATAGGAAACGTTGCCCTCAGGCTTAAAAAACACTGCCTCAGTCATTCTGTAGGACAAATAGGTAACCAGGATGAGCCCAATGCACAAACAAATTCATATAAATTTCCTCTCAAGAAAACTCAGAACATGTTATAATCATGTCATACCCATGGGTATCATGGACAAACGGGTAAATAAGGTAAAAGAACCCACAAGGTGGCCCTAGATCAAAGCCACATTCCCAAAAATCTATTTATATTTATTCATTAGATCAACTATGCAATTATAGGTATCTCAAAAGTCAAGGTCTCAACCACACGACACCCCAAACATGGGCGCATGCCATACCAGTACACAAAATCAACTCGAAAATTATAATTAAACATAAGACCACCTTCCTCGATCTCCTCTGATTGATATACGTGAAAGGCGCATCCTGAAACGACCGATATCACTATAGATCCGAGATAAACACTTACCCATTAAAATTCAAATAACTTCTCTTAGGGAAATAGTTGGAAGGAAAAACTCAAAGAAAGGGAAGACCTTACCTGCACGGTTCAAACGAGACCATCAGTAGAAGAATCAGAGTCTCAGTGAGAATTTGGGAACTCCTCCAAAGCTCGACCTCCTCTTTTGGTTCTCCTATCACATTTTCAGCCTCCTCTACCGAATTAGGATGCTACCTCAAGTTTTTAATGAAAAAACATAACTACACAGTGTGTACTCTCATGTACACGATGTGTACTTTCTTTTATATATTTACCTGTGACAACTCTCCACCGCCATACTGTTTATCTACCGACTGATTACACAACATGTAATACTAAGTACACGGCGTGGAGTATCCTTTTTACTATTCATCTGGCGGAAAATCTCCGCCACCTTACTGTTCCCCTGCCGACTGATTACATGACGTGTATTACTATGTACACGACATGTATTTAGTTATTACAACCTGAATTGCTGACAAGACTTCACGCCCTGTATTTTCATCCCAGATGGTCAAAGTACATGACGTGTGGAAAAGTACATGGCATGTAACCAATAATTTGGGATTTTTTCCATTTTCCTTATTTTCTCAAAAACACTATAGGAAAAGGAAAAGAAGAAACCCATACCTTAAAAATAAAAACTGGGTTCTCACATTACTCCAATTATCATAATGGAATTAAAAAAAATGGATTTATATTTTTAATAATTATAGTAAATATTATCTAACAGTGTCAACTTAATTTTTAAGCAAAATAAAAATTGAAAACTTTAAATATTAATTACAACGGGTAAGGTAAAAACGGTTTTACTAAGGGGTTAAACAAAATATATAAGACGTAAAATTACCTATCAGAATATAAAAAACCCATTGTATTGAATATTTTATACTTAATTACCAATATGGGTTGATAATAAAAAAATTTATATCATTTTGTAATGTAAAAAATATCGTTACAATAAATTCTTTTCAAAAATTCCACGCGTGTCCTCTCCCCCACTTATAAATGGCCACTACATATTCTCTCCACTTGAGAGTTAAGAAACCAATTTTTTTTCAATAACTAACAAAATAACTTACTTTATTCACATCCATAATCCTTTTTTCCAGGGTTTCATCATAAATCTTCCCTATAATGTTTTAAGTTTCAAACCCAAAAAGTGGGCCGAAGAAGAGGAAATGTCTTTAATTGTGTGTGTTATTTTATATCTCCTTCCACCTCCTACAAATATTATTAAAATATGATTATAAAATAAACTAATTATCTCAAATATATTTATATTTTATAATTCTAAGAAAATTACCTCAATCTATCTCCTCCCCCTCCAATAGGAAACAAAATCATTTATCATGTGTACGACGAACTACCACCTCGCGATCCGACGTAATTGATTTTACATCTCCACTTCTGATGACTGAATATAATAATTTATATTATTTTTATATTATATTTTCATTATATAATAATACTTATGTAATTATAATATCACATATACCTTTTTACATTCCATTCTGCATGGTATACGATAACGTTTCTCGTGTGTACGACATAAAACTGCCTCACAAAGATATGTGAATCATTTTTTACTTACGATTTACATGGATGGTAAAAAGAGTAAATTTTTTGAATATATATGATATTATTTATTTTTTATTCATTATATAAACAAAATATTTTATATAATTTCTTTGCTTTATATTCATGGAATAAATTATAACATCATTCGAGTGTACGCCGGACTACGCCTTGCAGAGTGATGTAATTTTTTTCCCTAACGCTTTTGATGGAAAGTTATAAAGGATAAATTTAATTAATACTTGTAATATATATAAAATAATACTTAATATATATTTTTTATATATTTGTTTTCCAATTTTTTTTGATCCATAGAGAAAATGGAAACAATGTTCACGTGTATGTATAGATTATATTCTCTATGAAATATGAAACTTATTTTCTATATCTAACAATAACGGATTACTATAAATAAATATATTATGAATATATATAATATTTATATAGTGTTAAATATTCTATAGGTCATGTAAACATGATAAAATTAAAAGGATAAAAATACTAAATGAGAACTTATATGAAAAATAAAGTAGTTTTTACCCATCATGTGATTTTAAAAAAGAAATATGGATAAAACCGTAATAAATAATCATAAGTAAATAATTTATGGTATGATACATATGATTATGGTTCTTTTATAGACTTATAATTAAATTATATTAACTATATATTGGCTTTTAACATTTAGGAAGGATGTTTAGACTTAAGGTAATTAGTTTTTATATAAAATTCCCTTCTCTCGGACATAAGATATGTTATATACCAATCATGTTATAGAAGGTCCATATATTTCCATATGAATTTTTACTTTATAAATATAATTAATCTAATGAAATTTGATGTTTCATTTGATTTTAATCATTTATGATTCTTACGATTGACAAGATACCGAAGTCGTGAAGTCATTATGTTACAATCTCATCGTTTATTATGATTGTTTATTATTATGTTTCTAATGATTAAACCATCTGATCCATCTATCGAGAAACACATATATTTTATTCTCTTATCTTTTTAACAGAATCAAATTTTCCCTTTCATTTTTCTCTTTTTATAACTATAGGTATCAGAAATATTTTTTTTAATAATAATTTATTTTATTTAATTCTTTGGTCAAAATGTTTTTGATTCCGTATCCATGTTTTAAAAAAAAATTAATATTTTTTTTAAAATTTTAAAATATTTTTAATGTAATTTATACCTTTGTTTAACTTTTAAAAAATTGTTTAAAAATTAATATTATTTTTATTTCTAAAATATTTACTTTTTAATTTTATCAAAAATGCAAAAGAAATCATTATTTTAAAGTGTATGACAAAAAAAAATTACTTCTCTGTATAAAAACTCAATGGTTTAAATATTCAATTAAATATTTCATAAATTTTTTTAAATAAAATTTTTTAATTAATATTTTGGATGTTTTTATAATTCAATGAAGTATCTTACACTTAAAGATGATATTTTACTCAAATACATTTTAATGACTTTCTAGGTGAATATATATTAATTGGTGAAGATAAACTTTGGTGTTTATAGTGATTAACTAGGGGTATGATATAATTATACCATCATTATTCTTAATATTTATGGTTTATAATTATGAAAAAGATATTTTTATGAGACCCATTTCTTTTCTATGAGGTTTTCTGTGATGAAATTTATATGAATCAAATTTAGATTCTATAGATTATGATATGATGTATCATTATGAAACTCATTTCTTTTCATGGGTCCCGATAAGATGAATTTTTTATAATCTTGTGGCTCACATTTTTAGTTTTTCATTATCTACTTCGTTGTTCCAATATCTCTCTCCAATGTATTGGATAAAGATTTGAATCTTTTGATATAAAAGGAGTGGAATGAAAAGTGAACCCAATTCAGTAATGTACATTGTCCACTATGATAATATTGAATGAGAATCTTGATTAATAAGATGGTTTGGGGTGTGAAATAATTCCTTCATGATAACCTTAGAAATAAGACATGACTAATATGGATATAATTTTCTATTCTTATGTGTATACCAAAATTAAATGTATTATGACAATTTTATACTCTCAAGAATCATGTTCTTTGATTTAATTATGATTCTTATCTTATGAAAAATTATTTTTTTCTATGACTCAAGTTTTTAATCTTTAACATGAAGGATATGGTTTTCATGTGTTATGTTCATTTTCTTATATCGTTATTCTCATGTTATTTTTATGTATTTACCTTTTTTTACCTTTACTAAGAATCTCAAATCCACATTTCTTATGATTCTTTTCCCCTGGTTATAATGATTGGTAATATGTGTGATATGTCTATGTAGGGTTCTAGTTATGAGAAACCAATTGGGAGACCATGTCTAACTCTAATAATTTATTTATCTTTCCATGATTCCAAAGGAACTATACCTTTATGAATTTTAGGATTATGTTTGTTTAATGTAATTAATGTTTATAAAAAAAGATATAATATCTATATATGAAAATCTTGGGTTATTACAGTTGGTATCAAATAATTATTTTTTTAACATTTTTAACTTATGATTAGAAATTATTTTTGATAACCCTCTGTATTGGGTAACAACCAAATGTTTTGGTAAGGAACAGATTATGTGGAATTCCTTAAATACATTCCTCTCTAGATACTAAAAGGGGGCATAGTTCTAGCATAGATATATATAAAGGTAATATCACCAAAAAATGATCATTATTATTGACTCGATCATTACTTGGTATATGAAAATAGGCCTAACTGCACAACGAAATTGAATGTACTATTAGTTATACTTTGTTTAATTTACATTTTCCTTGTGAATCATCATTAAGGACTGAAACATATGATAAACATGAATATCCAAGGTTAATCCTTAGGTGTTATAAATTTAAAAAGGTGTCTTGTTTTAGATATAAAATAAATAATACTTAAAGACTATGTGTTATACAACTATAATTATTTCTCAAACTATGGTTTTTTGGTTTTAGTCGATCCATAAAGCTGAAGGAACAATTTAATGATGAATGAAATGGAAATTTCAATGATATTCCTAAAAAAATGAATGTTATGGGAGATGTAATGAAAATTATCATTGGTATGATCACAATAATTTTTTAATATTTGAATCATGTTAGACTTCTAAATGGGCAATGAGGAAACAATATTATATAGAGTCCTTCAAGAGGAAATTTATACTATTTAAATTTGTTCCACTTGACCTCTAGTTTTTGAGAAATGGATTAGTTCCTCTAATATGATATTTTCTGTAATCTAGTGCTTGAAATATGAAAAAAATATTTTGGTTATCTACTATGTAGAAGGATAATCAAAGCAATGATGGAATCAAATCAAGAGTACGATTAAACAAGATGAAGTTGTCTTTATGGAGTGTGATGGGTTTAAGAGATTATTTTTCAATAAAAAGATCTATCATATTATACATCTGAAAATAGAGAATAAATTCATTTAGCTAATGAAGAATTCTGATTAATCTTTTAGAATCTATGAGGAAAAGTCTACAAGGCATAAAGGGTATAATTTTTGAATTATAATCCAACTTAGAAGTAAGGTTAATTGATTATTCCATGTATTAAAACAAAATCTCCGAAGGGAATTATACATAAAGGGAATTTTATAGCTATGAAGTAATCATTTGACATGATCTAAAAGTTGAAATATAGATTGTATTTTTCCATCAATAACATGATTTTGATAAGAAAACAAAGGTGATGTGACAAGTAAAAACTAATAAACATGGATAAAAGAAGATAAGTATTACTCTACGTTCGATGTGTGGTAAGAAACATGGAGGAACCATTCTTAAGGGGAATGGTAAAAATTTTAATGTGTGGAAGGGAAGGTCATCTGACACTATAATGCTAAAGTTATGTTTTGAAGTTAACTAGTGATGTGAATAGAGAGTTGGATTAAAATCTATATTGAGGGTGCCTCCAAGAGAAATACGGGACCTGTAGGGTGTGGTACTGTTTTCGGGAACCATCTCGGTCACATTCTTTGATGCTTTATGGGAAAATGTGGAATCACTAGATCCCTTGAAGCTGAGATACTTGGTTTTATACAAGCTATTTCCTTTGCATATATCTTTGTTTGGAATAACCTTTGGATGTAAAGTGACTCGACGACTATCGTTCAAGAAATTTGGAATGGCATTACACATCTTGCTTGGATAATTACCACCCGTTGAATGGAATGCACTTGTATTATTATTGATCCTAAATATATCATCACACATGTTTATCAAGAAGCAAATACGGTTGCAAATGGTCTATCCAACATGGGAGTTAATCAAGATATTACCCGGTTAAATGACCATCCCGCTGTTCTTATTTCTTTTCATGAATAAGATTGTAATATGATCCCATGTTTTAGACTCTTGTAATTTTTCTTTTTATAATATTTTTGCTTTTTTCATTTTGTCCAAAGCATAATATTTTGAAAAAATATGAATAGAGAGAAATCTTCGTATAATTATCCAAGCACACTCATGTTTTTCAAACGAATAATGTATGGGAACTATAGTAACTAGTTACAAAATATGAATGTGAATGATAATGATGATGTCTGTAACATATTAATCTATTTTATAAGGTTAATTATCATGTGATCTCTATTTCCGATGAGGTTTTCTATAATGACATGGTTCAAGGTAAACTTACCATCAATTACAAACTACTAATGTCTTATTTGACTATGGATATAACTATTACTTTATATTTGAATAATTTTATAAGGGTATCATAGTTCCACCAAAATGGTATGGTGTAGAATATGAATTTAAAACACATAATGGTATGATGATGACATCTAATGTATATTATTCCAATAATATTGATGTTTGTGGGAATGTTATTTAGGTAAATCTTATAATTCTTCATCTGGTTGAATTTAACATTCTCTTAAGCATGGATCAACATTATCTATATAAATCCCACATTAACTTTTGAGGAAGTGACATTGAGTTTGATAATCCAAACCATACAATGATCATCTATCAGTGAAATGATAAATATATACTCTCAATGTAAATCACATCCATTGTATAGGGTTTGAAAATAAAGGAGTTTACCTAAATTTTTTTATCTAAAACAAGTCATAAAAATGGATTATTATTGAACCTAAAAAATTATAAGGTCTCCATATTTCAAGGAAATATATTTCAAACATGTTTTTAGGATATCAAAATGTGAATATATTATTCCAAATCACATTTATATATGTGAACAAATTTAATTTGAAATTAATCTCATAGTTGCGATAAGAAAATTAGTTTTTAAAGAGAAATTGTTCAAAAGTTTACAAAATATTTGTATCAAAATTAAATATGAAAATGATTCCAATGACCTAAATTGGATTAAAAGATATAAAATTGAACTAATATACCTTTAAAACCAATGAAAAATATAATTTAGCTTTATAAATAATTTTAATCAAAAGGATTTTTTCAATTAAAGTTTTTTATTCTTCACTATTCATTGAAAAATTGAGACTTTTCAAAAAACAAAATACCAAAAATTCACCCTAAGATAATTTTGATATTTTGATTTAAAAAATAGTTAACATTTTTTTCATAAAAAATTTAAATGTGCTAAAATTAATTTTAAATCATGTTCACATTGCACGACTAAACCTCTATTTAAAAAAATATAGTTTCTTATAAAATGTTTCTTTTTTTTAAATATTATTATTTTACTTCTAATAAATATATAAACACAATTTCCATAATTTAGTAAGTACAATTAATAACCTAAAACATAACTTATAGTCTATAATGGTCATGTTTATGTAATATTTTAATTGGTTATTTTCATTCAAACTTGGTGTTGCGTGCATAATAATTTACTAAAGAGATTGAATTTATTTAACGATAAATACATCATATATTATTATGATTTTTTATTCTATTACAAGAATGATGTTTATTTCATACATGATATTCGACAATTTGTTCAAATTATAAAATCTCAGGGTTTTACATTTTACTGCCTAAATAAATTAGGTCCTCACAATTTTTGTTTTGTCTTGGGAATCATGGGATGGAAATTTTTAAATACCATTGTAGAAAAAAACAACATCATTATAAGGGTTAATGAAATAATCACTTAATAAGAGAGATATGGAAGTAAAAAGGTTATATGTAATAACACATAACTTATCTTCTACATAGAATAACATTGGTTGAAATTGAAGATATCAACCTGGAATAAAAGAAAAATTAATTATAGGGAACAATTGAGGTTATTGATCACACGAAAGTGTGAAATAAATGGAATGTTAAGGACCTAAAAACCATAAATTAGTAATGATTTGACATAAAATTTGATTCATAAGATATGAAGTGTATAGGATGAAATTTCTGTTTCAATATCTTTTTTCTAATGTTGAGGAATTATTTTAATTTGTATGAATATAATGGAATATACCTACTTGATATGCAATTATTTCAAAATTATAATTTAATACATTGGTTATGCTTCGGTAAATTACCATATTATCTCTTAATCCCAGAAAGTAAAATCCAAAATTTATTTTTTTATTCTTGAATCACTAAAATTAAAATTTAACATTTCATAATATCCATAATAGAATGATGTGTGACTCATTACGTCTTATTTAATTATTATGAAAAAATGGTTAGCATAATTTATCCAATATTAATAAATCTCTACATGGAGAGGGAAGACATTAATCTCCAAAAACTCTCACAAAGATCAATTGAAATCATTTCAGAAATGTTTAACCATATGACCCTTTGAAATTATTTGGATCAAAAAACCATAGAAAAAGGTCACTAAATTTCCAAAAATGAACTTATCATTAATCCCTTAAACAACATGAGGCAGTTCTTAATCATCACATACCAATCATTTGAATACCTTCATCATGTATTCTCTTGAAATATTGTAGTGACCATAATTATGATAAAACCTTATCGAAATCATGAATTATTAGTTATTACTGAAGTAAAAAAATATTTTTGGATATATTCATTAAATACAAAAATACATTAAACTCCATTAATGATACAATAACTCAATTTATTAATAGGTCATTTTAAATTTCCAAGGTAGTCAGTACTAACCAATTTAATTATCCTTATAAAAAATCTATTCATCCCCAAAAAGAATGGGTTCAACCTTCCCCTCATACTTTAGGTGGGATATGATGCTAGAAATCCATAGTCCATTTTGACATAATTATTTTAGTTTATGGAGATGCTTGTATGGACTATAGTAGTAATGTAAAGCCCTCTGTAATTTGAGAGTTAGTTCCCAAATCAGTAATAACCTGATATTCCGTAGGGGGAACTACAGGAGGAAACATGGATGGTTCTTTCCCCGCCACTCCTAGAGTATGATCACTCTCACCCTCTTTCTATTTTACATGAGTTATTCATGTATGAATATGTATATTGTTTTTATAACATACCAAAAATAAATTTGATAAAAAAAATATGTTATGAGGGTAAAAGATTCAGTCCCCACTACCCACAAAGAAGGTCAGGTCAAGGTCATGTTCTATAACTCATGAAAGAGGTTCTAATACATAAAGATTAAATTTATAATTATAGAGTAAAAGTTTCATAAAGTTTTAATTGAGATCCCAACATAATAATAACCATTTAATTTAAGAATAAGATCTCTAAAATTTTATATATATACATATATATATATATATCGGTTTTGTTTGATGAGTTACCATTCCCAAGTTATAATGAGTTACAATTTATAAGTTACAATTGGTACACCATGCATGATTTATTATCTCCCAATAGGTTCTTCTTAACTATAACCCTTCTTAGAAACACTAAAAATAATACATATCTTCATAATGGAAAATAAAACACAAAAGGGGTGATCTCATATGCTTAGTAAGGATAAATAAGGGATAAATTTAATCATATATATGAGTATAGGTGGTAGAAAAAGGTGATCCTAAAAATAGAATATCATACCATGCATATTAGAGATCATAAATTGGAATCATGGGGTAAATATTTTTCATTCATAATATATGAATCATTTGGAAATAAATAACACAATCCCTAAAAGCAAAACATAAGTGTAAAACATGGAATTATAAAAGACCAATAAGCTTGTAATATTATTTTCATAGTATCCAAGACATTGCTACCAAGAACATATTGATAGTATGAGTTCACTCCCCATAAAATCATGGTAGTCACGGTTCACTCCCATATCTATATTAATAGTCAAAGATTATTTCCAAGACCATCTTAGTCTATATCATGAGATATATAAGTTTCTCTTATGTATTGGAGGGAGATACAGATCCAACCAATTAGATAATGAAATAATATATACATGCTCTACAAAATCATAACCAATCAAATCATAATCGATGAAATAAAATGGGTATCATAAATAGGTAATTGTATCATAACCTGTTAGAAAAGTCATTGGATTCAAAATCAATTCATCAAAATCATAATTCGTGGAATGAAGCGGGTTTCAAAAGCATATAACCCATGAAAGATATATGGGTGTCATATGCATCACATTATCCAAACATAAACCATTGATTAATGAATATGAATGGACCCTTTGGATTATTTTTAATAAGGGTATGAGTAACATCAATAGATGTCATATTGGATGGAAGAAAACATAGAAAGATATTTCGATTTTTTTTTGGAAAATGACATTTTTCATTGGAAGGTCTATTTAAAAAATATAAACGTTTGGAAAACCATTTTCTAAAAATATTATTGAAATCATATAATGAAATATTATAAAACCTTTTTCTTTGAAATCATATATATAGAGACTGATTTTTTTTGAAAACTGTTTCCTTTAAAAAATTAAAAAAGGATTTTGGGAACATGTTGAAACCCATTTATTTGAAAATTCATTGTAAACATATAATGAAAGGGTGAAAATAATTTGTATAATTTTTCCCATGAAAAAATATATGGTTGTCATGAAAAAGTATTGAAAAAAATAGTTTTCAAAATTATAAATATAGCATATAAATTATTTGGAAAAAATTTTCTTAAAGGACATATAAATGTCTATTAAAATATTTTCAAAAAAATTACATTAAAAATTATTTTCAAACTTTTAAATATGGCTTGAAAATCATTCAAAAAACAATTTTCCATGAAAGCATATTAAATAATATTGAAAATGTTTTAAAACCCATTTATTCAAAAATAATTTGAAAATTATAAATAAGTCTTGAAAATATTTTGGAAACCATTTTCCTTGAAAACATATAACAGAATATTGAATACATTTTGAAAAACTATTTCCTTGATAATTTATAAAAGATGCTTGAAAGCATTTGGAAAACAATTTTACTTGAATACTTATAAAAAAAGCTTAAAAACATTTTTTAGAAACATTTTTTTTTGAAAATTATTATTTTATTATTTATTTTCTTTTAAAACTCTATTAAACATGAAATTGAATTTGTATAAAAATTATGGGGGGTAAATTCGTTTATGACGAATGAGGTAAGAAGAAAATTAACTTTGAAAGGTAAAAGGTTAAATAAATGAATATTTTGGAATGTGACTTACAGATTACTATATAAACAATGGTAAAAGTAAAAAAGGAAAAAATGTACTTTAATTATTATAGGGGTATATTATAATATTCTTGGAAAACCTTTTTATGAAACATCATTTTGAAGAAACATAGATTTTCGACCAAAGTGAGGGTGATTTCAGGATTTATTAAAACACATTAATAATAATCATATATAAAAATAGAGTATAAAAATTGTACAAATATGTGAATAAATCATTAATAACCCTATTTGAGGAAAATCGATTAATTTTCATGAGATATAAATCATAAGAATTCATAAAAGGAAGCATAAACATAATTAATCTCGAAAGGCGATGATATATTTTCACTAAACTCTTACCACTTGGAAAATTTGAACCATACTTCCCATGTAAGAAAATGAAATTATATGAATATTATAATATCATCAAAGGACTTGGATTCATGATATTACAATTCCTAGGCAGTATATACACCCTATTAAAAAATATAGGTTCATAACATGGCCTGTGTCTCAAAGATGTACAGTTGAGAGCAAATTACTTCACCGATTTGGTAATTTTGAAACATAAATCCCATGAAAGAATGATAATAAAATGGATATGTAAATAAAAATAATTTTAAGTATATTAATCATATAATACATCCATGGGTAATATTCTCACAACAAAAAAGGATTGGGTGGTAAATAAAGTGTGTATCTTGTGGAAAAAAAAATGTGAGATAAAATACCATTACCTCATGTTTCCATTGTCATCGTACTTGTTCAAACAACCTATATAACAAATATAAATTAATTATACATAATTTAATGCAATATATTATTATATATAATACAATATATGTTTTTATTATGAACTTATAGTATTCTGTTGTTAATAATCTTATGTTATGGTTTCACTTCCGGTAATATCCGCTTTGTTCATTGCATCTATCTTGACTTGTTATATATTTAGTCCTTATACATATATCATGATTCTAGAATATAAAAAATGATATAAATATAGTTTATATTCATTATATTTTTATTATAATAATATTAGAATATAAAAATATGAAATGTAATAAAATATTCCTCGATATGGTAAGCTGCATGTATGCATGAACGTTGTTTCCATTTTTATTATCGAATTGAAAGAATGAAAGAAAATGACATATCATTATTTATTTATATAATAAAATTTTATTATAATTATAATGTTACATATATATCATATAATCTCCCTAAAAATATCCTTAATACATTCCATGCAGTGTGTGAACGAATCACATCGCTTTGATGGTGCAATAATCCATACTTCCCTAGACGAAATTATCATAATTACACCAAATAGAATGTAAAATGATATGATTAGTAAAAGTAATTCACTGATTAAATAAATTTTAAATATAATATATGACATATATAAATATATTATCCATTATTATGGAAACCATTAGTGTCGGTAATCTAAAATGAACAATCATCGTTTAATGAGGCGGTAGTTCACTATACACATAAAAAATACGATCATTACCCATTAGATAAATGTGTGTATAAGTGTAGGTTGAAGCCTTATAATAAAAAATCCGTTTTATATTGTGTATAATTGTGTTTTTATATAAAAATTTAATAAATATATAGGAAGGGGTGGAGAAATAAAATAAAAAAAAGGTTCTTCAGAGAAGATGTTACCTCTTTATCAAGTAACTTCTTTTGGTCTGTGCAAAGTGCTTAGTTGGCTAGATTTATGATAAATGGAAGGATTATATGAGGAAATTATAGATTTTCGGAGCTAATTTTAGAAGATTTTGGGTGGTCCATGGGGCTTGAGATGTGTGAGTTAGTGGGAGGAGAGAATTCCTTTTTATAGTGGATGAAAAGTGACACTCTTGAAAATATTTGAAGAGAGAATTCCTCACACGTTTTCATGTTTTAGGTGAGTTTATTTATAGAAAAAGTATATAAGTTGGATTATACGGTCTATATATGGCCATAAAATGGATATTAGATATGTTTGAAGGTTTTTATGAGTCCTCAATTTAAAGTTTAGTCCTCAGTTAAGCTTAAGTTTACATTAAACGATATAATTAATTTTAATTACATTCACTAAATTTTTTGATCAAAAAATAATTTGAACTTTTTTGAAATTATAAATTATTCTAATTCCAAATATGGAATCCATTTTTTCAAATTAATATCACAGAAGTGGCAGAAATTAATTTAAATTTAATCTTGCTGATCTGACGACACTACATGTTTTAAAGTTAAAATGATGAAATGTTTTATCTCTTTTTATATCCAAATTGACATGAAATTGATTAAAATGTCCAAATTTTGATTAATTGATAATATAATTCATTATTTAAACTTTCAAAAAAATTGAATGTAATTTATCCCTGTAAATAAATTCGTTGAAAAGCGATTTTGAACTAAAATTCATTATTTTTCTCAATTCATTAAAAAATGAAACTTCGACAAAAAATACAAAAAAGTACCCTATCATAATTATTATGTTACTTATTAGAAGATGAATTTTATTTTGACATATTAAATCTATAAAATTTCAGAAAATTGGATATAAAATTGGTTCTATATTAAATTGTGGTAAAACCACCTATAAAAAATATTCGTTTTAAGCATAAAATTTGGTTTATTTAAATATTATGTCTATAAAATATATTGGATTAATATAAAAAATATTTTCATGAATATATGAAATATATAGTAAAGAAATATTAATCAATAATTTTAATCTATTTATTTTATTAGGGTAAAATAATATTGTAGCCATAAAAAAAAATATTTTCTTTGTATGTAATCAGTTTTCAAATTCATTTATAATTATTTGGGAACCTATAAATTTATCTTATATTGATAAGGTAAGGCTAAGTCATGATGAGGGAAATATAACAACTAATAAAAATTACTAAGAAGTGAAATAATTTGAATTATAGAGGTCAAGATATGGGGGATGGGTGTCAATGTGTGGTTGAAGCATAGAAGGAATGAGTCATGGCATGACTTGTGTGTATCCTAACACGAAATAATTTTTTGGTGTGATTTTTGGACAATGATAAAACCATATGTGAAAGATCACTCTATGACCAATTTTTTAACAACATATTATATTTTTGAATAATTAAATATTATTATAAATTTGTGACACTTCATCAATAAGGGTGTCACACCATAATTATTATTCGTGCGTACTATTTTTGAGATCATTATGTATTCTTTTTAGTTTTTTCCTGGAAAAATATTGTTCATTTTTGGATGCATGGTCACCTCATGATTAATAATTATGAATAAATGTAACGGTTTTTTGGTATGATTTCTATGACCCTCACGGAATGGTTGTGTTGGGGTGATGTACTAAAAGGGGAAAGGTCTCGCCATTGAGGAAGGATTACACAATAGAATAAAAGGCATGGAATATTGGATCTAAAAAAAGATTTATCACCATGAAATAATGAATGGAGTCATTCCATTAAGTTAATCAATGAGGATTACAAGTTTTAGCTAACATAAGTTCATCATATTGACAACCAAGGGGAAACAATTTTATGAATTTCTTATATGAGCTGTCATGCAATAAAATATATATGTTATTCTATAACGAAACCCTTTTATATTTCTAAATATATGTAATATAATAATTTATATGTTTAAAACCATTATGATTTATTGGGAATATGTATTTGGATAATGTTATTTTGTCTTGCTCCCCCACCCCCATCCTTCATTTAATCCTCTATTTTGAGGTGTGATTCTTATGATTTATTATGGTTGTTAAAAGTGATTTACAGCCACAATCCTTTTTATTGTCTTTTATTGATATAAAAAACATTTATGCCTTTGGGATAGGTTTTAATTCTTATTCCACTATAGCATAGCTGAATTTTTCCATAAAAATGGTTATTTTTATCAGAGATATACAATATATTTTTTGTATAAACTCACAAGTTGATTCAATGTTTTAGTGATTTATGTTACTATTTATCTTATAGATCTTTATCCCTTTATGATTAAATTAAATATTTAGTTATTGATTATTATTTAAAATTTTTTCGTATTTTCTATCATATGAGAGGGACTCATATGTAGGTACCCAAATTGACATGGAATTATTACTCATAGAAGATGATTGTAACTTTATAGTAGATGTGGGTGGTCCCTTTAATATAGAATATTTTGTTTTTATTAATCCTTTTGAATTATTATATGGATATTTTGAATAATTTAAAATATATAGGGGTTACATCGTCGTAGGTAAATGATAGGTTAGTGACGAGCCTCCTATGTTCTAAGTGTGGACACAAGTAATTTTAATGGTAAAAGCAATCTCCGTTGAATTATAACAGAAAAGAAATAAAGATATTGGTTGGGTTTATGAGATATTCATGGGTGGTATAATTTTTATAAAGACCTATGAATATCCTAGGTGAATTTTTTAAGGTATCGTGGCTAATCATAAAGTGATTATTTTTAATAGTGATTAGTGAAACTGTTGTACATATCAATCATGCAGGTAACACAGTCATTATAATGTAGTGGAGAATTGGTGTTTTATATGAGCGAGGTAAGTCATCTAATGGTTATAATAGTATTTTTAGATGATTATAGTCTTGTAAAAAATTAACTACAATTCTCTACAAAAGGAGATGTGATATGAGTTATATGTTTGGGTAATATGAATTTTTTTGGACTCTTAGCATTGGGATAGCATTGGTATTTAGTGAAAGATAACTTGAGGTGGTCCCCTGTAAATGATATCAAGTTTTGATAAAATAAATATATGTTAAATTTATAAGTCTCTTAAGATATATGTAGTGTTTATAATATAGGCCAAATAATCATCATGGCTGAGGACCATGGGTTGATACTAATGAGGAGAGTTCTATATGGTTTTGATTGACATCGTGGATTTTCTTTTGGTTATTATGATAATGTATATAGATTCACCATGTAATTATTAGATGATAGATATGGTCTGATAGATATTATTATATGAGGCTATATGGATAAATATATTTTCTTGTGGATGTATCGAATGGTCATGAGTAAAAAAATTATTGGGGAAAGATGATATGGTTGTATGATCGGTTTTATGCTTTTCTTAATGTTCTTACATGATCCAGATTGTGTATTCCCAATATAACGATTGATGGCCTCACTTATTGGAGAAGATATTTTTTAGGACATTTTGGAAAAACAACATAAGGAGGTTTGTTTTTGGAAAATAATGTGTTACATACCCTATATAAAAGAGTAGTGGTTGGATAATTAATGTTAACCCTTCAATGAGTCAATAGGTAGTGGTTGGGTAATTGATGTGTGAAATAGCATTTGTTATATAATGGTGGTTGTGTGAATGATTTTACACATTCTGATAGAGTAATTGGTGTATGTACTTAATGTTCACCCTCACATATTAATTTATATAATTAAAACATGATTTTTGGAAATCCCTTTGAGGAAGTGGATTTGTTACATGATTTGAGGTCTTCTAAGATAGAAAGTAAATTCAATGGTTCTATCTCTATAATGTCCACTAGGAGAGGATTCCATGATCACTTTGTATGAAACCTATTATGATAATGAATTTAGAGTTCAAGTAAAAATATGAACTCTAACTTTATATCTCCATGTAATGTTCATAATTTGTATGATGTGGTGACTATGTTTCTAGAATATTCCATATCTAGTATTGTTAGAAGCCATGGTTTCCTTCTAATGACATGGTTACTTGACATTCATTCTTCTACGTGATGTTCCTATTTTTTATTTTCCTTATACATACACTTGTTTTTTAAGAAATCGATTTATGGGTACTTGGTGATACCCTACAGAGATTTATTTCTTAATCAATTCGTGGTTACAATTTATCAAGTGTAGAAATTATGTATTTTTTTCTCAGGCATAAGATATGTATTGATTCGGGAAAGGGATGCTCAACGGGATAATAGACAATGATGGTGTTGAGTCTTAGGAATGGTGGTTAAGAATAATTTTATTTGATTCCTCATATATATATTTTATATTTTTAATTTGTCCCATGGGATTTTAGTTCAGTGTGTGAGTGTTTGAAGTCAAAATATGATTGTTATAACATGATAATATCTTATATACTCCTAGTGTTTGTTTTTATGATAAATATTCATTTATTTGTTATTTTTAACAATGATATCTAGGTCATCTTCTTCCAAATTTAGGATTTAGGACCTCAATACTAGTTACTATAATATTTCATATTGAGAGTCATGTTAAATTCTATGTTCCACACCAAATGCTACAATTAAGATGTAAAAAACTGAAATTTTAATATAGAACCATGTTTGATAGTGTATGCGACCTAGAATATGAATCATAAACAAAATATAAATTTTTTATTTAAATATATATATTATAACATAGCATTTGAATGGGTGGATATGAACAAGAGGGAGAAAATTTATATATATATATATATAATGTTCCCACTAAATTAAATTATTTTTAATTGTTATTGTGAAATAAAAACTAAATTTATTTTAAATCCATCTTAAGCTCAAAAAATAATTTTTAGTTAAAAATAGTTTGTAATGATTATTTTGAGTAAATATTATAATGAACGTTTGTAAATTATAAAAAAATTATTTTATAAAAGGATATCATTTTTCAAATTAACATTTCTATTATATCTTATTATGAAATTTTGGGATTCTTATGCAAACATTAATTTTTAATAAATAGTAAAAATTACCTATTTTTATAATATTATCACATTATTTCATTTAAATACCCATTATTATTTGACTATGATCTTAGATTAATAGATTTAAGAATCTGTTAGAAACAATATATTTTTTTATTAATATTTTTTGGATCAGAGTCTACATTATTAAAATAATAAGAAGATCTATATATGAGAAATATGTAAAAAAATTCAAGATTAATAAAAAATAAAGACATAGTCTAAAAACCATCATGTACCTCAAGATCAAGTACTCATGTTACAGTGAGAGAAGCGACCACCCTAACCAAAAGGATATAATCCCCTAATCCAAGTCATAAACTACGTTCTTTGCCCGACTCTACTATCTAGAGACCAAAAAACAAAAAAAACTCCCTTTCAACTTTTTGTAGGTACAAAATTATTTAAGACGAGTCCTCATCACTATATCCAAATTCAAGAAACTTGAAAGGATTCCAATTTTCTTCTTGAATTATCATAAAAATTCTGAGCCTGAGTAGATATCATTAGTTATAAAACAATATTTTGTCTTTTCTTTATTAAAATATGATGACACACCTAATGATAATCGATGATTGATCTTTGGATCTTTTTTTAATTATCTCTTGATATTTAATTTTTAATTTTGGTTGTTTTTTAATTTTGTTGAAGTTTATGTTACAAATTATCTATAATGTGGTCTTTTTTGAACAAAAAAATGGATGTGGAGTTATAATTACCTTAAATTCTTACACATTACTAACATTATTCTTGTGCATACCATATAAAAATAAAATTATTTATTATAATAAATACCAAAAGTAATATTTAAAGGAAGTATTATGTTGAAAAATGAATTCTATGGTTCTTATTATTGTTTACTTGTTCTTGAAATAGGATAGATTTTAATTTCATACCAATATTTATGTATTTAATGAAAAAATATCTAACAAAATATTAAAACAAAATTATTGGTATTATATGATAAATAAAATATATATTTAAAATATCTAAAATAAAAAACATTAACGAGGCTAGGGGATCTGATGTGGTAGAAAATTTCAACCTTTATCATTTGATAGTAATTTTTTCCATGTTGTAAATTTTTAACCATTTATTACTTAAAATCCTATTATCATTTTAAGATTAAAATTTATTAATGAAGGGGTTTGAATGAAAATATATGTTTAAAATTACAAACAAACATATCCATATTAATAGAGTATAGTATTTAGAACTTACCCGATCATATATTTTATTTTTATCCAATTTATTCAACTTGATCATAAAAAAATGAATTATTATATTAAAATATTTTAATTAATTCTATGTGTGTCCTTTATTTCATTATAAAGGATCACAAACTATCATATATTCTAAAAACCAACATCAACAATATATATCAACCAATAAATACGATAACCACTTTTGGAAATACTTTTTATGTACTAGAGGTTCATTTCTCTTCAAAATAACACACATAGGGTCCTTAAATAATTCAAATGTAGGTTTCTCAAATATGAGATAATTGTTCCAATAGATCAACTAGAAAATTACTTCTTACTTATGTCATTAAGTTCAATAATAAACAATATAATATAGTAAAATCATCATCTAACATATGTGAAGATTTTATAATTCAAATGGAGAAACATTATTCCACTCATTTTCCATCTTGTGGGAAATAAAATCATCGGTATGTGTATGTTTGGAAGAGAACGTAAAAGATGTTATGTTTCTTATTTTTTGTCCCCTCCCCTAAAATATGTTTTTATTGATTTAATTAATAAATATATTTCAATAATAATAATATTTATCTCATATATTTTTATGTTTCTATGATTACCTTTAATTATTCTCTCAATGGTACCTAAAATGATGGATAAAACGTTTTTAATTAATAGTTGATATTATTTCCTCTTTTGTTGATGAATATTTTCCAGTGTTTATACACATAAAAACTGAAGTTTGAAAATTCTTAATTTTTTTGAAATTTTTAAAAAATTTCAATTTGACAATATTTCACATTATTGAAAATGGCATGAAAATAAATATTTCAAATAGTTTTCTAATAATTTAGTATTATATTATTACATAAGTGTGAACATAATTTTTTCATTTAAAATAAAAATCATAAATTTATATTCCAAAAATTAGGACCATTATTTTAATATATTCTTCCTTTTAATTGTTTCTTCATTATTATCAATAATAATTAATTTTTCAATAATCTAGAAATATTTCATGAAAATGTTATCAAAGGAAAAGGATATTTTCTAATGTTTTCAATGAAATGTTTGACTGTTCAATAAGGACAAAATATTGTTATAAAATTCAATTCATTTATATGAGTTGATTATGTTGATATTTTATAGACATTATTATAAAATAGACATTATTTTCATGGGTAAAACAATCATTGAAAATTTTGATGAAATGAAAAAATTCATTTGTTTTGTTTCATGATATGGTAAATTTAAATTATTGATGAATGTGGTATTAGATAATTAATCCAAATCACTAAGTGAATTAGGGTGATATAAGATGGGTGTGTCCTTTATATGCCTTCAATTCATTGGTTAATGAATTTGAGATTAATAGTTAGATTTGACTACTAAGAGATTTATGATTATTCTTGTTATAGGATACTACTAATATATATGTGTTTTATTGGGTAGGTTTATTCCTTATTGAATGTATGATTTTACAAGATAACTATAACATTTTTAATTTTTTTATGTGTTATAGGATATAATTGTTTAAGGAATTATTTTGGATAGATCATGATTCAATACCTATATCACTCTAGTCTTCGGTTAAATATATTTATCATGTGTCCTCAATTATTATCCATTTTTTTGGAATAAATTATTCTATGTTATGCTCATTTATTTTTTTATTTAATAAAAACCTTGTACTGATCACATATCCACTAATTTAATTCAATTGTTCATGTTTATGTTTACCCTTATAGGGATTTTGAGTTCCCACTACTTTTGTTTTACATATTCCACGGTTATGAAGAATGTTGTTAAATGAATTATGTATTGAAAGGATTCTGGTGTCAATTATTTTTTGGGACATGACAAATGCTTATTGTGAAATAAGGTGTTCCAAGATTAGATGGATAAGTACTCACGTAATGATGTGGTTAATATTATGATATATTTTTTCCTAATTCTCTAAAATCCAATACCAAAAATGTCCTTGGGCACAAAAGTGATCCAATTATTTATGATATTGTTGTGTGGTTTGGTGGAATAGAATTTCATCATGATGACACATATCATGGACATGAATGTATAGATTTTGTTTTTTTCACTAGATCCAAGAGTGTGTATTAAATTATTTTTAGACTTGTTCTCCTAGGATATAGAATAATACAAGTAGCTATGAATCCATATATATTATGCATAAACCCATCCTCAATATCTTAACCATCCATAGGATTCACCTCCTACCAGTAATCCCATAAAAATATATTCTTCAATATCTAAATAAAAAAACATATTTCATGAGTAGTATAATATTTCATAATAAATCAATAATTTATATTGTAGTAGGGTCAAATCCTCAAACTTGGGTCCATGTAATAATCTATTCTCATTAACATGAAAATAATACAAGGTAATCTCATAAATGAAAAGGTAATCATTCTAAGAATATTACTCAAAAATAAATGTTTATATTGTGATGAAATCAATATACTAACCCAATACAAAAAAAAATTATTTTGCTATATTTCACGTTATTTGTAATAATTATAGTCAAAAGATCTCAAGATATATTATCATGAGAATATTAGATATTGAATTAAAAAAAAAATATAACATCTTTATAAAAAACATAAATATTAATCCCACAGTTATATATCCTCTAAAACTATATAGGTTATCCTAGGAGAAAATAGATAATTGAAAGGGTGTCCCAAATATTCTAGTAATGGAAAAATAAAATTAAATAATGAATGAACTAATGGGTTAGTAGTAATAATGTGATACCATATGGAATATAATCACAAGAATAAACACATGAAATAAGGTAATGATATAATTAGATTATGGAGTCAAAAAAAAATCAAAAACATCATGAATAATTAAAATGAAAATTATTGTCCAAGAATATTTAACAATATAATATAATATAGGATAAATACAATTTTAATCATCGTATTCATATACAAACAAAAATCACAACATAATTTTCATATGATTACTTCTCCTGAACCATACATGGTACCTTAGGGGATATTAACATCACCCTATTCATTAGATTTCTATAATGGAACCACTATTCACATTATAACTTGCACATGAATTTGTGTGACAAAAGAGGAAATTAACCATATATAAATCATAATCATGATATTTACAAGAATTATGATTTGGGTTTCACTATAAACTCTAAATACATAACAAGATTAAATATCCAACATATTCTAAAGAAGTGAATGATATAATTCATTTAATTAAATTATTTTCTTTAAGGAAAATACATATTATTTGAATACAGATTAAAATTTTATAATTAAATAATAAGAAAAAAATTGGCATGAATGAAAACATACCTATTACAATATGATATTCTAAATGATGAAATAACATTCAATGACATTTTATTATCTTTTAAAACCATAATTTTACCAACAATCACGATTTTAAAATAATACGATACTTTAGATAATATAAATTATTATAAATAAACCTTTTTTTCAGTGATAATTGAAATAAAATAATGTAAAATGAAATTTACTTATATTGGGATCACAAAAAGGTGATAATTTCAAAGGGAACATAAATATGTATTATCCATAAGAAATATAGGTAAAGTAAAATATTTATATATTTACATTGGAACATAAATAATGAATTTGGATGGTATATTTGAGAATATGAAACATGAAAATGTTGAAAATTGAATATAAAATTTAACCAAAATGTAATGAGGGTGGCTCTGAGGACCCTTTACCACTAGTGCAGAAATCGTTTTTTACGTCACCATTTTTTACGTCGGTTATATATAACCGACGTAAAAATGCTGCGAGTAGATTTTTCACATCGGTTATTTTAATAACAGACGTTACAAATTGCGCCTGTTGGGTTTTTACGTCGGTTATCTTATAACGGACGTAAAAAACCAATCCGCGGGGGGTTTTTTACGTCGGTTATTTGGTAACCGATGTAAAAAACCCGATATTGACGCGTTTTTTACGTCGGTTATCAAATAACCGACGTAAAAAACCAAAGCGCGGGGTTTTTTACGTCGGTTATTTGATAACCGACGTAAAAAAAGCATCGATATCGGGTTTTTTACGTCGGTTTCCAAATAACTGACGTAAAAAACCCACCAGTGCTTTGGTTTTTTACGTCGGTTATAAAATAACTGACGTAAAAAACGCGTAAATATCGGGTTTTTTACGTCGGTTATTTGGAAACTGCCGTAACCCCCCCCCCCCCCGTGCATTGGTTTTTTACGTCGTTTATAAAATAACTGACATAAAAACCCGTAGATATCTCGTTTTTTACGTCGGTTATAAAAGAACCGACGTAAAAAACCAAAGCGCGCGAGATTTTTTACGTCGGTTTTAAGATAACTGATGTTATAAAGTTAAAAAATAGTTTATAACGTTGGTTATATAATAACCGACGTTATAAAACATTTAAAAAAATTAAAGCCCGTGGACTATCATTTACGATTTTTCGATTGACAGTCCGCCGACTAGTCTCTCTCTCGCGCGGTAAACCCTACTCGGCTCGTCGATCGACCTATGTTAAACTCATTTTGGCTTTATTTTTTATCTTCTTCACTCCTCTCGGATCTATCATCTCAACTCGCAACATTCAAGTAAGCCTTCCACGAATTTATTTCGTTCGTTTTTGTTTCGATTCTTGATGTGATTTTCGTTCGTTTTTGAATCTCGTGGAATTTTTTGTTATTGAAAATGGTTATTATGTCCACTGAACTCACAACATTCAACTCGCAACATTCAAGTAGGTGTATTTTGGATAAGACTATTTGTAACTCTTATGCTAGATTTTCATTCTGATATACGCTTTACGATTCTATAGTACAATGAAAAATTAGATTCATTAAAGCATCTTAAACCACTTATACTCCATCTTTTCTTATGAAATACGAATCAGTAACAACTCCAATATGATCGCTATATTGATCTATCTGAATACCAGCAACTTCATTACGAGCAACCTCTTAAGTATCTAAATAAATCAATATCTGATAAAAATATTACTATGACCATGAGAACATAGATATTTTACTGCACAACCATTCAAATTATTCAATCATTTATAAAGAATAATTAATTTTAAAACACTGAGGATTAGCTTCAGCAAAATATTAAAAATAATGGGTGGTATTCTAACGTTCCATTCTTCCAGCAACATTATTATTTCCTACTTAACTGGAATGTGTCTTTCTGGACGAAGATTGGTATTACTTATTTTCTTAAAATCATATTTTCAATATGATTGTCCAGAAAATGATTTTCATGAATGAAATTGGACCAGGTACAATCGGTAATACCTATCCTTAAAATTTCATTCAACATTATTACATCATAATTTTTTTTCAAAAAATTATGATTTTTAGAACTCCTAGATCAAAAAACCATCATCTGTTTTCATCTGCATTCATAAAAATATCAATTCATACCTATTTAAATCAAATATTTCATTATGGACTCATGGTGAGTCAGATAATACATTTCTTCTTTCAGTCATCTCTTAAAAATGATGGACCTTTTCATGCAAAGTGTATCTGATTTCTTGAATACGATGGTATGTCCGATTTTCAACAAAACCAAGTGAGGTGATTTATTTTACTATAAATAATTCATAAAAAAATTATAATACCTAAATATTATTATCATCCTTTTCAGATTTTACATTATAAAAAAGGTAAAGGGTACTTTCTTTTCATTCTCAAGTTAAATTATATTTTTTATAAAGGTCTTTTCTATCTAGGTAGAAATAATTTAACGATAATTAGATTGAATTAGGTATATTATCTTATCTTACCATCCAAACACATTTTTATGTATTAATAATTATTATGTTTTGTAAAAACAATTATGACCCCCATTTTATTTTTGTTAGTTAATTGATCTATGAAAGTGTTATAAATGATTTGATGATCACGATTCACCCATATTTATGGTTAGTCATTATGTGACATTTGGGTCCATAATATCATTATAATGCATTCGACAATGCATTATATATCATAGATCAATATGGGATACAGATGGTTATACCATGTCCAATGTGTTATGTGATGTGTCTCGTAAGAAATATTATAATAAATTATAGGAAAGGTGATTAACATATCCCAATATGAGGTGAATGAATCTATGTTTTCCCTTGACATATGTTATGACTTATATGATTATGTTTGTGCCACACTCTTATCTTATTCCACATACCAATGTTGTGATCTTGTGAATAAGGTTTTTTAAATCATGTTCCCACTATCATATAAATCATGTCTTATGTTATGCTAAAATTGTTATACTTGGACTCAGGTTTTATGATCTATGAATATATAGAACTGTTTCACTTATCTTTTTGATCATGTGGATGCTTTGTGTATGCTCTTATACCCCCATGGATATCTTTTTATGAGATTAGATATTATATTTATATATATCATGTTTACCCATAATGCGTATCGTAAATCAAAACTTTTATTATTTTCATTCCCTAAGTTATAAAAATAAGTATTATGTAGGATGATTCAAAAATTTAATCTGTGAGATGAGTTGTTTTATGTGTGAAACCTAGGCCAAACACATATGTATTTTTTTATTGGTATTACATATATATAGTTCAACATATACTTTTTTTTACATTACCATGATATTAACATTACTTTTTCTAAAGAAATATTAATGTCCTTAGATTATATATCGGATCAAAAGGATATAGTAATTCTAATATATAATCAGAATGATCTGATAATATGACAATATTATTAAACATAAAACAAATGGTCTATATTCATATTTCTAACATGACACTTACGATGTATAGCTATTTGGTGTTGGGTACTTATGAAAACTACTACTACTTTAAAGATTCTGGCACTGGAAAGTGTTGAGTACTTTAGATCATAATGATTGAACAAAAAGCATGAATAACACATGTTATATTCTCCATTAAGTATTCCTATATTTTAACATGTTTATTAATATATTGGCAAGAGATTATTATAAATGTGTATCATCTGATCATATTCACTTATTCCAGATAAAAATCATTTTGTTTATGTTTTATTGATGTATATTTTATTTGGAGAATCATTAGGCGTCATGGTTTTCAATGATTCAATGAAATTTAAAACTGTTATATCTAACTATATTTTGTTTTAAAAATAATATTCAAGCATATTTTTTTAAATACCTATAGATTTGTTTTATATTTTAAATTGTTTTACATTCAAATTAGGATTTTTTTCATATAAACAAGTATTTGTCTTATCTTAAAAATATATATTTTTTGTTGATATTTGTTATATGTAATAATGAGTCGAAGTTGGATTACGGCACATCGAATGAGCAATGAATTTGAGGAAGGTGTTGATGCCTTTTTGGAATTTGCAAAATGAAATGTTCCAAGTAGTGACATTTTTTCCTGTCCATGCCTGAAATGTTTGAATATGAAGAAGTTGAAAAGTAGAGAGATAAAAGATCATCTGATATGTCATGGTTTTAATCCGAGTTACAACCCTTGGATTTGGCATGGTGAAACTGGATGGAATGTCATTGATGATGATGATTCACAAGATGGTTACTCCGATGGAATTGAAGAAATGATTCGCGATATTGTAGCAGAACAAATTGAGATGGAACCGACAGTTTCACATCTATATGGTGATGCTAAAAAACAATTATATCCCGGTTGTAAATATTTTACGGTTTTGTCGGCGGTGTTAAAATTGATTAACCTGAAGGCGAAGCATGGATCGAGTGACATAAGTTTTATAGATCTACTACAATTGATGAAAGAAATTCTTCCAAAAGATAACGATCTTCCAGATTCACATTACAAAGCCAAGAAAATATTATGCCCGATGGGATTGGGATACAAGAAAATACATGCCTGTCCGAATGACTGCATTATATATAGGAAGGAAGATGAATTTCGGTCAGAGTGTCCAAAATGTGGGACATCACGGTATAAGGTGACAGAAAAATCACAGGGTGATGTAGAGATTACAAATCTCCCTTCAAAGGTATTTTGGTATCTTCCTATAATTAATCGTTTCAAACGTTTATTTGCTAATTCACATGAAGAAAAAAGGTTAAGATGACATACTGAAGAGCTGGTATGTGATGGAAAAATACGTCATCCAGCTGATTGTCCACAATAGAGGAAAATTGATGCGCAGTATTCTACATTTGGAAATGAAATATGAAATCTCAGACTAGGGTTGTGCACAGATGGAATGAATCCATACCGAACACTCAGTAGCACACATAGTTCATGGCCTGTTTTATTGGTAATTTACAACCTCTCTCCTGAAGTTTTTATGAAGCGCAAATATGTCATGTTGAGTACAATGATATCTGGTCCAAAGCAACCCGGTAATGATATTGATGTTTACTTGTCACCGTTGATTGATGATTTGAAACTGTTATGGGCTGATGGTATTAGGGTGTATGATTCTTATAAAATGGAATATTTTCAACTGCATGCAGTGCTTCTGTTCACTATAAATGACTTCCCAGCATATGGAAATTTGTCTGGATTCAGTGTTAGAGGGCATAAAGCATGTCCAATTTGCGAACAACAGACGTCCTATTGTCAATTGCATCATGGGAGGAAAACAGTGTACATGGGTCATCGAAAGTTTTTGCCTATGGAACACCCTTATAGAAGACTAAAAAAGGCATTTAATGGCTCACAAGAATTTGATACTGATCCAAAACCTTTATCCCCAGATCTGTATTTTGAGAGGGTGAAAAACCTTGACGTGACATTGGGAAAGACACAGAAATCTGGTAATGATAGACATATTTGGAAGAAAATGTCAATTTTTTTTGAGCTACCATATTGGAGGTATCATGAAGTTAAACATAATATTGATGTCATGCACATGGAGAAGAATATCTATGATTCTTTGATTGGAACATTGTTACATATTAAAGGAAAGACTAAAGATGGGTTGAATGCAAGATTGGTCTTACTATCAATGGGAATACGTTTGGAGTTAGCACCCACTCCTAAAGGAAGACTAACATTTCTTCCCCCGGCTTGTCATACATTATCGAAGAGGGAGAAAATTAGCTTTTTTCAGGGTCTTCATGATACCAAAGTGCCTCAAGGTTATTCATCTAATGTAAATTTTTTTGTCTCATTGAAGGACTTGAAGTTGATAGGTATGAAATCACATTATTGTCATGTCATGATTCAACAAATTCTACCAGTTGCATTGCGTGGAATATTGCCCATTCGTGTCAGAAAGACTATAATGAAGTTGTGTTATTTTTTCAATTCAATTTGTAACAAGGCGATTGATGTGAATGCTTTGAACATTTTGGAAAAGGATGAAATTTTTATACTTTGTCAATTGGAATTGTATTTTCCTCCAACTTTTTTTGACATAATGGTGCATTTAATGATTCATCTGGTTCGAGAAATAAAGCTTTGTGGACCTGTATATCTTCATTGGATGTATCCTTTTGAAAGGTATATGAAAATATTAAAGGGGTATGTTAAAAATCTATATCGACCTGAAGCCTCCATTATTGAAAAGTATATTTCTGAGGAGGTAGCAGAGTTTTGTACGAGCTACTTGGATGCGGCGCAACACATAGGTTTGCCTCCATCTCGCCATGAACGAGTTAATAATGAGGGAATGGGGATTCGCGGATTGAAAGTCAAATCATTGTCAGCTGAACAGATGAATAATTTAGAATCATACATCTTGAATAACAAAACTAATGCTCAACCATATATCACATTGCATATTAATGAGTTGAAACAATGTCATCCAAAGAAGAATGAAATGTGGATTTTGAATGAAAAAAACAAAACTTTTTTGTCATGGATTAAAAATACTTTGCTTGGAAGATCAGATGTATCAGAGACATTAAAATGGATAGTGGGTGGTCTATGTTTAAATGTGATAACATGGTCTGGTTATGACATTAATGGTTATACATTTCATATAAAAGATCAGGACAACAGAAGTGCAGTTCATAATAATGGTGTATTGGTGTTTACAGAAGCAATGAATTTTTCGAGTGCTAAGGACAAAAACCCAATTTATGCATCAAATGCATATTATGGAGTGATTGAAGACATATGGGAGGTTGATTACTTTAAAATTAATGTTCCCGTTTTTAACTGTAAATGGTTTAACAGTAACAACAGTGTTAGACACGATGAATTTGGAATGACACTTGTTAATCTGAATAGATTGGAAGACACAGCTGATTCTTTTATAATGGCAACACATGCAAAACAAATTTTTTATGTAGTAGATCAATCAGATATGCAGTGGGCTGTTGTTTTACAAGGGAAAAAACAATATGTTGGTGAGGATGAACTTGATGAATATGCTGATTTATGTGAGATCCCTACTTCTATAGAAATATTAACAGAACATAATGACGATCATGTTGAAGACATAGTTTGTGCCATAAGGAATGATCACGACGAAGGAATTTGGGAAAACAATCCATCTGTACATTCCTAAAATTATAGGTAACATATGTTTATTTCTTGTTTACATTTATTTTTTCCATAAATGTTAGATATTGCACGTTTTTAATTTATTAAAACATGTTTTAAAATAAAATAAGTATATTTTTTTTGTTTGTTTTAAGTTTGTTTAGTTTACTTTATCATCTTTATAACCATTACATGAATTATAAAATGCTTATTTTTGTTCACTGACAATTACTTTACCATGTTTACAATGTTTACCAGGTTTAACATTTTTACCATTTTTACCATCTTGACCATCTTGACCATCTTTGCCATCTTTAACATTGTTTAACATGCTTACCATATTACCAATGTTTACTATTATGTAACTTAGTACACTTTTCTATTTTCTGATTACAGTAGTATTAAAATATTTGAATTTGTATATTTGTTCACTGACAATTACTTTAACATGTTTACAATGTTTACCAGGTTTACCATTATTTCCATTTTTTACCATCTTGACCATCTTTTCCATATTTACCATCTTTACCATTTTTTAACATGCTTACCTTATTACCAATGTTTACTATTATGTAACCTAGTACACTTTTCTATTTTTTTATTACAGTAGTATTAAAATATTTCAATTTTTATATTTGTGAACTGACGTTTTTTTTTGATTTGAAGGATAATGACAGATCATTCAGATGATCAACCACATGATTCTGGAGAGGAGCATATTGCTGGTCATACCTCTGGGGATGAACATTCACATGCTCCTATTACGACAAAGAGTTCAAAGGTTGGTAAACATGGGTGCAGACATTTACCAAAATTATCACTTGCCCGTACGCAGGATCAGAGGATAGTAGTTGAGTTTGATGATGATGATATTCCTAGAGTTCCGAATGCCAAATATTTTAAGAGTTTTGTTGCAACTCAGGCTATGACCAAAGTAAGCATTCTGTATGATGATTGGAGAGGTGTGGATAAAGAGATTATCTCTCAGTTGTAGGAGACGATTTTGGTAATATGTTTTGTCATTGTTTGACCATTATTTTAATGTTTCTAGTATATATAATATGTTTAACCTCTTCTTTATCAGATGACATTTGATATTCCTGACACTGGAGGAGTCAGGAAGAAATGCTTATCGTTGGATGCCAGGAGATGGAGGGATTTCAAATCAACCCTCTCATCTGATTTCATTTATGGTCATAGGAGTCATGACAATCCATGTCGTATATATCCTTTTATAGATGAAGACACATGGAGAAAGTTTTTTGAAAGTAGAAAAAAGAGTCATTTCTGGTAAGGGAAATGTAAAATTTTATAAACTTTCTTATATAAATGATTTTATTAATGTTTTGTTAATGATTTCTTATTCTTAAATTACAGAAAACAAGGAAATCTCATCAAGTGATACAATATAAAAATGTATACCCTCAAAGTTTATCTCGGGGATGGTATACATTATTGGAAGAAAAAATTATAGCGGAAAAATTTCAACAACTAAAAGTTGAGTCTTCAAGCTCTAGAGAGGTGGCCCCTCCATCTCCTCCATCTAGACATGAAAAATGGAAGAGAGCTCGGAAGGGAAAAAAAGGGAAATATCTTTCGGAAGAATCGAGAATCGTAGCTGAGAGGATTGAAAGATATATATTTAATTTATTTAAGTTAACTTTTTTCTTCATATAAGTTTCAATCATTACAGAAATGTTCAATTAATTAATACAGGACTCTCTTGAGGATGTAGAGTTCAGAGGGGACATTTACAGCTACAGGGAGGGAAGATATTTTATTTGCAGCATTGGGAAGGCCCGAACATCCTGGTCTTGTAAGAGGATATCCGGAAGGTGTATCGGTAAGAAAAGTGTTTCCATGTTCTTCAACTTCTAAAATTGAGGGGGTTTATAAAAAAAATAGAATCCTGAGAGGCTGAAGTTCAAAATATTAATGCGACGATGGAAGAAAAGATTAGAGAGTCGGTGCAGTCTATGTTTTCAGAAATGCAAAGACAGTTTCAGACTACATCTCCCCCTCCTCCACCTCCCCCTGTAGACCCCATTATTTATCCTCCACTTCCGCCAATAGCTCCCACTCCCCCACCTCAGCCTGTGGACCCCATTTTTTATCATACGCCTCTACCGCAACTTCCTACATATTGCGAGTTGTATTTTGATGATTCTCAACATCATATAGTAGCATACGGGTTGGTATATTGTATAGGAGATACAGTTCATCATCAAAAATTAGAGGTAGATAATCAGAGGGTCACTGTACAGGATATTATAGATAGATCATCTAGGGTACCAATACCTACAGATGAGGTGGAAACAGTTGGACAGAGTATAGGCCATTTTTAGTTTGGCCATCCAGACTTCTTCGACTCATTACCATAAAGGTATGAATGTTATATCTTTTATTTTATTTTATTTTTAAAGTTGTTTTATCATCTGAAAACTACTATAATTCTCAATTTGTTTTTCACAGGAATACTTCAAAGGTAAAGAAATACTATATAGACAACAACAAAGACAACAGGCTATGACATCAGATATAGATTCCAGTGGTCTTGACCGATTGTCAAGATATTCATATTTGTTGTTGGGTTTTTATGAGTTTACAATGGAATCTCATGTTTGTGGACATGAAATAAGTGCGGGGATTACAAAATCTGATATCATAGAGCTTGTTACTGGAGATAAGTTGGGCATCAACGTGGTGCAAATTTTTTCCATGTAAGTCTTAACACCTTTTCCCTGCGTTATATTTATTAAAAATGTATACTTATATATGTTTTGTATTAGGTATCTTTATAAAATTTGTGAGAGGAATGAACTGACATAAGTATATGGATTCATGGACCCACAATTGATTTCCCCTGAATCATTTGAATTGACTGAGGAACAAAGAATGGTTTATATTGCTGAAAGATTTGAAAAGAATATAATCCAACAATGTTGGATGATGCCTTTTTGTGAGAGGTATGAAACACATTTCTCACAGAGTTAATTATCTTTTAACATAAAAAACCACTAACATTAAATTTCCTTTTATCAGTAATCATTGGATGTTAGGGATTTTTTTCCCAAGGGAGAAAGCTCTTTATTGGATATGCTCTGTTCATGGTGATGTGCAGACATGTTTTAAGAATATATTGGAAAAGTAAGTTTCAATTTCTTAATAGTTTTATATATTATAATGAATATTAAATTTACCCCATTCGTATTATTTTCTAACAGTGCATGGGTCTACTTTCGAAAAAACACAATGAAAAGAAATGCAAAGATCAAATATGTAAATGCGAAGGTAAATTTCCATTTATAATTTGTACTTTTTGATTTATTACATAAAAATAATATATTGAATTTACACTCATTCAAAACAGAATTGTCATGAACAACGAGGCCTCATCGAATGCGGATATTATATGTTAAGATTTATGTATGAAATAATAAAAACTGGGACAATTGTGAATTTTGACCTGGTACGATTTCCTCTTAATCTTTGCCATAATATTTCAATTTGATTTATTCATTATACACGTTAACTATCTTCTTCTTCATTTGTATATTTTTGATGACCCTCAAACCTATACTGTTTAAGACATCAAACACATACAAGTGGAGTGGTCAAATTATTTTACAGGTTTGATTGAATTTTAGTTGTTTGTAATGTAAAATGTAATTTTGAATATTGTCGTTTTAATTGTGTATTTGGTAGTTGTTTAGGTTTGATTTAGTTTTTTTTGAAGTTGAAAGTGTAAGTTTTGAATGTTATATAAGTGAATGTTTAATTTTGCTCTACTTCTTATTTTGGTCTACTTTTGATGGTACTTCTGGTATAGATTTGGGACTGTGGGGGAGGGGTTCCAAGGGTGTGGGGGTGTGTTCAGTGGGGTTGGGGGTGTCAAGCGGTCTGGGAGGGCTGTCCGGTGGGGTGGGGGGACAGTCCTGGGGGGTGGCAGGGATGTCCAGGGGTGTGGGAAGCTGGTCGAGGGGTGTGGGAGTGCTGTCCAGGGGTGGGGGGGGGGGTTGTCCAGGGGTGTGGTGGGGGCTGTCAATTGGGGTGAGGGGGTGAGGAGGTGCTGTTCAGGCGGGTGGGGGGTTTTCGAGGGGTGTTTGGGTGTGTCCGGGGGTCGGGGGGCAGTACAAGAGTGTGGTGGGGTCTCCAATGGGGTGGGGGAGGGTTGTCTAAGGGGTATACATGAGGGTGGGAGAACCACTGGGGTGGGGGAGGCCTGTCCAGGGGGTATACATGAGGGTGATGGCTCCAACGGGGTGCGGGAGGGCTGTCCATAGGGTATAAATGAGGGTGGATGCTGTCTAGTGGGTAAGTTTTATATGTTATCTATGTACATGCTTAATATTGATGTAATTCTGTTTTTGTGGTACGATTTCTTGATTTGTTTTCTGGTTGATTCTGGTGGAGAGAAGATCATTGCATTCTGTTTAAAAAAATTGGGTTTATCACATCGGTTATTTAATAACCGACGTGATAAAATTCCTCGAAAATAGTTTGTCACGTCGGTTATTTAATAACCGACATGATAAAAGGTCTGCAGAATGGTTTATCACGTCGGTTATTTAATAAACGACCTGATAAAAGTCCTGGAGAATGGTTTATCACGTTGGTTATTTAATAACCGACGTGATAAAGGGCCTGTAGAATGGTTTAGCAAGTCGGTTATTGAATAACCGATGTGCTAAATGGCCTGGAAAATGGTTTATCACGTCGGTTATTGAATAATAGACCTGATAAACCGCCTCCCTCCTGTTTATCACGGCGATTATACCATAACCGACGTGATAAACCCCCCTCCCCCGGGTTTTCACGTCGGTTTTATATGAACCGACGTGATAAACCACGCACAGCCCAATTTATCACGTCGATTCTTATAGAACGGACGTGATAAACTACCCTCACCCCAGTTTATCATGTCGGTTCTATATGAACTGACATGATAAACCCCCTCGTCCCTGTTTATCACATCGGTTGTTTAAGAACAGACGTGATAAACCATTGTCCAGGCCGTTTATCACGTCGGTTCTTCAATAACCGATGTGATAAACCATTCTCCAGGCCCTTTATCACATCGGTTCTAAAATAACCGATGTGATAAACCATTCTCCAGGCCCTTTATCACATCGGTTCTAAAATAACCGACGTGATAAACATCGCGATTTTATGTTTTTGACGTCGGTTTTTAAATAACCGACGTCAAAAACCATATTTATAACTTCGCATGCATTAACGTCGGCTAGAAACCGACGTAAAAAATTAAAAATAACCGACGTAAAAAACGTTTTCTGCATTAGTGTACATCAGGTACTAACTAATTATGCACATGTTGTTAGTATCGTTGATTATAAAACTATGTTAATTAAAAAATTACAATGATACTTTATGGTCAATAATTTTTTAAATGTTCTATTAACCATTATGTGTCACCGATTTATTATATCAATTGTTTTCATACCAATAATACGATGTTCTTTCGTCAATTTATTAGAACCTATCATGGTTCCTTTACAACGATTAAACGACTATAAAATAATTTCACATTATAACTAATTTTATATTATGAGATAATTTATTATTCTATTAGATAATGTTTTTGATATTTAAATAGGTTTTACTAGATTGGTATGATTTTATAAAAAAGTAATTTGATAATTCTTTTTTGTGGTTAAATTTATTATAACTATTTATTGTTAATATCGAATATGATTTGTCTAATTTTATCATTATATAATATTAAAGGTATATTAAATATATTTTATATACATTTAATAAATGTTTTTTTCAATCCTTGTTAACTAATATGTAAGATGAAACAGAAATTCCATCAGGTAAATGTGGTAGTCTGTAGGTATGAATAGTGAGGCCTTTATTTTTTAAAACGTTTTGGAAGAAGGATTAAAATGGTTGTTAAAATATTATAGTGTCATAGAATATAATTAATATTAATTTTTCAATTATACTATTATTAATTAAATAAGTTTATTTTTTAATATGTAAAAAATTATTAAGAACGTTTGGTTGAATATATTACCACTCCCTTTTGATGTTCTCCTTTAACCACTACTGTAAGGAACAATATATATTCCTTTTAGAAAGATAAAATTTCTATTATGTTGTGATTTGTTTTATTATATAATTATGTAGGTTTTTTAATTATCCTTTGTTATTTTAAACGTGTAGAGAGGTAGATGGGTTGTACATCTTTTTATAATTGAATAGAAGGATCTCTTCGGCATATATAAATCATTAATATTCATAGGAAACATGTTTCACATTGCATATTAATAAATAGTTTAATTTAATATAATTTTGGTAGGGGTAAGGTCTATAATACCAAAAAAACAATTTCCCACACATTATTTAATCATGTATTAATTCAATTACTCATATATTTTTAGTTTTATATTCTTTGGTTTCTCTTTTGGTAACTAATTTTAATATAAGTCAATTATTAATAATATGTAAAAATAAAATAATAAATGTTATATAATTTGACCCTAAATATGATAAATATGAATTCTATTTTATAGAATAAAATTTATACGTGCAGCGAAAATTAATTTTAAGAATATCATTAGTAATGAAAATACCCCAATTATAAAAAAATTATTTTCTCAGCTTAAGATATTTATTTAGGATCAAATTATCTATTTGTTATCTTATTGAAATTAAAAAATTTATTATTATTTATATAATATTTATCTCACATTAATATAATCCAAAAAAACTAAATTCAGTTGGGGAGAAGTTTACAAAATGAATTTTTTTTTTCATTATAACTTTACTAAAAGATTATAAAATGTTAAGAATTGGATTTTATATAAAAAATGTTTATAAAATAATCAATATCATTATATAAATTTCACTATATAATGTAAAAATAGTTTCAAAACATTCAAGATATTATTGAATAAAAATATCATAAAAATATTAGTATTAGTAAATATATTATTTTCATGTATTCTGTAGAAAATAAATTATTTGAGAAGAATAAAAAATAGATAATCTCATTTTGAAATGATAATTTTTTTTAAAAAGTTTCCTTTTCATTATAATTTTCATTCATTCTTAAGTTTAAATAAAATAATTATATGCAATGAGAAATTGTTTTTATATGAAAAAATAATTTTTTCTAAATACTAATATCATTTATTATTAGTTTCTATTAAAAAATAATAAATTTATTATTAAAAAATAAATTTTATATTTTATGTTAATAATAATTTTACAACTATTTTATTATTTTTATGAAATAACAATTAGAATTCATAGAAATATATATTCTTAAACATAATAATGAATTTATTAAATTTTTATAAAATAAACACCATCTATATAAACATATATAATGTTATTTCCATTTGGATAGTCATACTCATAAAAAATAATATAACAATTAGACTTTAACGACCAAAATATATTACATTTTTCATAATTCAATATTGTATGATGGAAAAATATATATCATTATTTATATAATTAATGAAAGTAATTTATTAAAATTATGGTTTATTATAATCATATTCACCATGAATTCATAATTCCTAATATATCATTATTTTATAAAGAGATAATTTTACATAATACACTTTATATATTTCCAAAATCCTATACTAGAACAACACCATATATAGAACAATTCAGACACCCAGATAATGTATTTACCACTCAATGATCCGTGTTGTAACATAATTGAGTTAGGAGAATAATGTTTCATATATTTATGTCCACCAAAAATAATCATAGTTACTTCATTAGAATATAATTCTGAGCACTCAATATTGATGCGTTTACATCACATATAAGAAACCTTTCAAAAACATTCACTCATTTTCTTAAAAAACCCCTATATATATATTTCAACTATATCCCAAAGAAATAATTTTTCTAATGCTACTCCAACCATAACCATCTTCGTATAGATAAAGACCCGGGTGTGTCTCTACAAAAACATCTCTAAAAAGAAGACAATTTGTCTCATTAGGAATGGGGGTTTATAGAGTTGGAATAATTCACTAAAATTAGATATTGTCATCAAAATAATTCCCAAAATGATGAAAATATATTTCATTAAAAAATAATCAAACTAAGAAAGTATTGATTTATATATAGTTAAAAATATATAATTTCCTTATGAAATAATTCAATATATTATAGTAATATAAAAATTACAATATTATAACAACATGACATCATTGATTAAAAACATTTAATGTTTTTAATAATATTTATGTTGATGTTGACATTGTTGGTTTATTTTTTATACATTATTGGTGAATAACATAAATATATAATATTTAATAAATTTTATTTACATGCCATAAACATTAACATAATTAATATTTCTTAAAAAGAGTCCCATAAAGAAATTCTGATAACTTTTTTTCATAAAAAATGTTTTTTATTACTTTGGGAGGTGTAATTTTCTTGTTTGATATTTTTGAATTATAGATTCTAATTTTGGGATTTAAAATAAAAATTATAATTTACCTAGGTTTTATATTATAAAAATATTGTTAATCTTTTTTTTGTAATAATGTTACATCATTTTTTGAGTGAATACCCTTATTGGGAAATTTCATTTCCTTATAGAACATTCTAATGATACTTAACGAAAAATGAGAAATCATGTTCACATTTCCTCCTTTAGTGATCTGTCACTAAGGTAGAACATTATTTTTTATTATTTATTCTCATTCATTATTTACATGATTGGAAAAATATGTTTTTTTTAATATTCAACATAATGTTTATAATAAATGTAAATTCTTAAATATTATTATTTCTCCAATAGTGTATTCAAATTATGTAATAAATATTTGATTATAATTTCATCTTTTTATTTTTCCACCTATTTATCAATGACCATTTCCATGAAAAATGACCATTTTTTTGTGAAATTTCATTACATTTAATTATCCTACAATTATTTTACACCACTTTATCAATAAGAATAGTCACCATTAACCCCAAAATTTGTTCGTGAATCCAAATTAGTATTCTATACTGGATAGTTGGATGGAAAATACTGGGAGGAGAATACATTTTTAAATATAGGTAAGGAGGGTATGTCACTAGAGATTCATTGTTTTCGACTAACTATAATAAGGGATTACCAATTATGGATGCATGGTTGGTTTAGAGTAAAAATTTTGATAGATTAGAGAGTTATTGTGGGGTTGGGTGTTTTATTAATTAGAATCAAATATATTTCGGTGGTGTTAGGAAATGGAGGATGGTAGACTAAGTGCAATTATGTATGAAAATGGTATGAGGTAAGATAAAATAATAAAGAAATATGATATATGAAAATATTTTCTTAAACAGTCTATGGTCATAGAGAATAATATATTAATGGTTTTAGTATATGGTTGGTGTTTTCATTAGGATCATTAATATCACCAGTTACATTAGAATATGGAACATTCCTTGTATCACCATCATTGTTTCCAGGGGTTAGACATAGAAATAAATATCAAATAAATATCTAATATTGATCACACATAGTGTTTATTGCACTAAAATACTCATCATGAAATATAATACATGCCCAGGTAACCCATATCCAATTATTTCATGTAGATTCATGAATATACCCAGATTCTTGATTACATGAAAATATATCATGCATATTTACACACTCAGATATCCTTTTTGACCCATATTTCATATTACACATTGGGAATTCTAGGCACATTGACAACACCTGACTGGATGGAAGAATCAAATGACCAAAAACCTATATAGTGATCACACATTGTGCCTTATGTTTTACATTCCTTGTCCCATGATTCAGTTAAATTATTTTAAAAGTTAATAACTTGGTTTTAGAATTGGATAAATTGGTAGTTCCTTTTATTTTTTTCACATAGAAAATGATATAGCTTTTTCAATTAATTAGAAGTGGTTATTACCATGAAATATTTAGTGACAAGATATTAATATCTTTAGAGAAATAGAGAGGTGTTTTGGGTGATATATTTTGGGGATCAATGGAGTTGGTAACCCCCTAAAAACATTGATATTTTGGGAATGATGCCCCTTTGGTTATATATCTATACACAATAGGGACATAGATTACAAAATAATTCCAAGGAGGTGACATGTATCTTAATTTTTTTTAAAATATATTTAATTTTTTTCCTTATAAACTTAAATTATTTTAATTTTTTCTAGTTAAAGTTGATATATGTTCTCTATGTAGCTATATATTAAGGATCAAGATTCCCCATTATTCATTACTGTGTTGACCATAAACCATATCATAACTACTAGTACATTGAGAAGAATTTTTGTATCATTCATCCAATTTATTTTCATATCATTCAATTGAGTATAATTTTCCCAACACATTAATGGACTATCTCCCCATTTGTATTAAGTTAGTAAGGAAAATAGAAAATTTTATGTTAGTTTCAGAAAATGTGGAGATTATTGAGTCAGATCTTAGTGGTGTTAAATGTTAACTATTTATATTCATGCTTGTATGAATTTATTATGTGGTGAGGAGTTATACTTTTTAGTGTTCTATGCATTATTTTAATGGTTTTATGGATGTATACTTTTTTGATAAAGTCCCTATAATTTCATTTTTTTTCTCTGTTGTGGATTATTAATCTCTACCACATCTGTATTATAAGTAAAAATAAAGAATAAAATATATTAAGAGAAAATTCTATTTTTAAAAAACTATAATAAAAATTAAATGAAAGAAAATCACAAGTCTAAAATAATAATTTTATAGGATGAATATTGGTTTTAAAAGTTCCATGTCAAAATAATCCTAAAATAATGTTTTGAGATTTCCCTTTTAACTAAGATTATTTGAATAATTGAGAATATAGTATTTAAAATATCCAAATGTTTTTATAATAATATGTTATAATACATATAATTAACTATATAAATATTATCATTTTGGTAAAAATAATCCTAATACCATTCGGAGGTAAAAATTATATTTTTCCAGAACAGTTTTTTTAAAATCATATTGCCTTTCCATTTTAATTAATTTTAATTAAAATTGTTGATGAATTATTTTAATGAAATATATAGATTATATATATATAAATGAATTTAAATCAATATAATTATGGTTACTAGTGATATAAATAACATAAGATTATCTTTTTTGGGAAGAATTTATTTCATGAAAACCTGTTTTTCGAAATGTTTCATTGGATTATAATTAAAACAATTCTTCGACATCAATAAATTGAATTTTTATTATTTTAATAAATATTTATAATAAGTATAATTAATATTAGTTAATATGGTAATCTTAATTTTTTTTGATAATGAACAGTCAATGCATTAAAATGTGACTACTATAGTTGAAGTTAAAATGGGTTTTCTAAGAATAACCTAAAAATTAAATCTTTAAAATAGAACAAAAACTTTCTAAAACCCCATTGGAGGGTATTATTTAAAAATAAAACTATATACATTGAATATGATCCACTTTAGATCCATTTCCTGGAATGTGACCTCATAAGTTTGTTAAAAATGAAAAATTATAGGTGAACCACTCACTTCAACTATAAAATTACACCCCACCATCACATCATCACATATCATAAGACATTTTTGTCGATCAACCCAACAAAAATTTAAATCTAAAATTATTATAATTTTTTTGGAGATACTAGTCATCCCATAACAAAATCCCCAGTGTTCTTAATAAGTGATACAATTTAGTTTCTTTCTAATTGAATGTAATCGTCTTCATAATGCTCTTTTATTTTGGATTCTTATTTTACCTACTTCAGTTATGTATTAATAATAATAATAATATAATATTATCATAAAATATCATATAATGGGATCTTATTTTGTTTAAGGAAAAAAAATAATACATCTTTTTCTCAATCAAATAGTAAAATGTAACATCTCTCTTGTGTATAGAATACTACCACCTCTCGAACCAAGGTAATTTGATTTCCACCACCTACTCTAATTTATATTCATAAGGATAGAAATAATAAATATATAAGATTTTTAAATCACAATATTGATTCATTAAAATTAAAGAATATTTCACTTTATCACCTTTTCAACCATTAAGTAAATGATATTATTGCATGTGTGTACGTATGACTTAAAGTCTATATGAAGTAATGGGATTCATTTTCAAAATCCACATTTCATGAAAGAATATATAAATTTATCTAATAAATAATATATTTAAAAGATTAATTTTATTAAATATATCTTCTATATATAATCAAAGCACATAAATCAACACTTCCACAGAAATTAATGTATATGAAAACAAAGTAATTAATAACTATAATAATGATAATAATACAATATTTATTAGAAAAAGGTGATATGTCATTATAAGAGGACAATATATGACATAATATATATTTATATATGTCAATTATAATTTTATAAAATGTTTGGATCCATTATATATGATTTTAAAGCGTTTTAAACTAAACAGAAGTGTGAGGTAATGGATTTCATCTCAATTTACACTCTGTTGAGATATTTTTCTTATAATACACCAATTCAAATTTATGTGGTGTACACACCACACAATTTATATATTTAAAATTAATAACAATTTAATATTAATTATTTACATTTAAATTCATATTTATTATCTCAATGGGATTCAATTTAAATGATACCAAATTAGAAAAAATTTATTTTATAATATCACTTTATTTCAAGATTACATATATTTTCATTCAAGGAATCATTTAATTTATCCTTCAGAAGATAATATTTTTTAGTTCTCATATTTTTATTTTAGTTGTTTAAATATCTTATTTTGACTTTTCCATTTTTTCAAACATGTCTTAAGAAAATATATTTTGAATATAAAATGAGATCATATTTTTATTTTTAATATGATATTCCTTTCTCCAATATCAATATTTTTAAAATTATTTTACAAATGTTATTTTTCAATTTAAAAATTATTTTTAAAAGATATTTTATGGTACCCTTGACATTATATAATTTATTAAAGGAATCTTTCTATTTTTTTAAAACCTTCCTTTTTTTACTTTTGTAATAAAAAAAAAAAATAATGTTCCATTTTGATGTATGAAATGTTTACAGAATTTCCCATAACCATAACTATTTTATGATAATTTTATTCTTCGACATGTTTTTAATTTTCTTATAAAGAAAAGCCTTTTAGGAAATATTATTTTAAATATTCCTTTAAATTTTTGTTTATCCTCAAAATACATAAATTTATGACAAATCCAATATAATCAATTATTAATAATGTTGTTATTAAATTTAAATTCAACAAATCAGTTTTTTGTGATCATTAGAAATTAAAATTGTCTTAAATAAAAATATTATTTATACCATGGATATTATTATTTCCAAATCTATATAACATTTCTATATATAGTTTTTAATTTAAAAATTATTTGATTCCATAGAAATAATTAGTATTCTATATTCTTTTATCTATAGGATATTTGTTCCGAAGTAACATTGTATATGGATTCAAATGGTCATTCAATAAATTAGTAATGAATTGGAATTATAGTGACAAGTGAGGAAAATATATAAGTAATTCCTTAGACATGAATTTATGGGTGGGCCCTGAAATTATATAGCCCCTCAATGCATCTATATTTTTCATGAGACTACCATCTTAGATAAATTACATATTTGTTTTATTTATACATGATACACCCATTCAATGGGTTATAGATAACATAAATTTTAACTCAATTATGAGTGTATTTTGTAATACTGAAAAATATCATCTCTACGGAGTATTTATTAAATCTAGTTATAATAACTAAAATCTATTTATATGGAACAAGATGGTTCTCACTATGAAATAAACAAACATGTATTTTTTTATAATAAATATTATATATATATAGTAGGGGTTTTAGGTTGACATGCCAATTTTTAATACTATTTTCATCCATTTAAAATTATTCTACTTGTTTTATTAATTTATTTAATGAAAATATATACAATTGGAATTTTCTCTTTCACCCATGATAATGTTTGATGTTAATGATAATAATTAAGGAAAATTCCCTTTCTTTGATTAATAAAATTTCAATAAGGTAAAGTAACAATGATGTTTCATTTTATTTCTTAGGAAATATAAACTATGTTATTGAAATCCCCATGAATCAATAATATTCAACTATTACATTCTCACATGTTCATTAATTACTAAAAACTTATCTACTTGGGTCTCGATCAAAAAATTGATTTGACAAGAAAAAATATGTGAGAGAAAAAATTGGTTATTAATGGAAATAAAAATAATACAAAATAAAAAAAATATAATCATATTCATGTCAAAATTAAAGAATTTTGAATTTAAATACATTTAAATAATGAAAATAAATCATGGTATTTGAATGAAATATACTAGAATCGTGCATAAAAAATTTAAGTCACCTCCCCCTCACCAAAAAACCCATGAATTATATCCCACTATTAGAAAATAAGTAATGAGAATGATAGGGGTATACATATTAAAAAAAAATAAAACTAATGATGTACAAAGGTAGAGATGAAGTTGGGATCCTTCACTACAGATCCTTCGATATTAATCAATTATAGTAGCATATTTATATTTATAGTGGTAAGATTCCCCACTTCTTCATTTGTTTTAATAATCAATATCTTTCTAATAATTGATTATATCAATATTTAAAATGATATCCTATAATATCTATAAATATTAGGCCTATCTAGATTTGAGAAGGGAATTTTACTGCAGCATGGAGATATATCCTTATGGTAGAGACATACTCACCTTGTAGAAAATCTAGGTATATCCAAATTCTACATATCTTCCACATTTATATATGCACTTATTTCCATGTATATATATTATTTTAATTCTAAAATATTTTTTCTGTTTTGTGACATAGTTTTTTTTTCAATTTTTTAGTTATCTTATTTCACTTATGGGGTGCATAGCCAAATACATGGTTAGATTCACAAAGATTAATCCCTCTAATAATATGTACACAATTTTAACCATAATCTTTCTATTTTATTTGATGATGTTTGGCATAGAGAAATCCTTTTTCAGGCATGTAGTTGTATTTTCAAATTGATTTTATCTATTTCTTGTACTTAGATATAGCAGAATCCACTTTAGTTTAGTATGTATCTCATCATCATTCAAAGTGGAGTCTCAAAGGAATAACCTCCTTCTTCGTATATATATACGTGGTAAATCTATATCTTGGATATGGAGTAGGTAACACTCTACCGTTCTCCAATGGAGTCAAGACCACATTATGGTAGGATAAATTTGTCCACCTTTTCATGGAATTCATTATTCTTTAAAGAGTTATTCTCCTACATCTTTTCAGGATTCCAAAATCATCAACAGTGGTTCTTTAATTTGTTGGAATTTTATAGCTTGATTTCTTGCTTACCAGTGGTGGAGAAAGTGGTCTCCAAATATTATAGATGGTGGTTATATGGGTGTGTGTGTTGGTGGTGGAGACTACATGTGATTAAGTATCATGGGAATGGCTGTGTAGTGGAATGGAAGTGCTCCAATTAAAATGATGAGCAGTTCCAACTCTACCCATCCCCCGCATTTAATTAACATGCATTAGAATTCCCATATATGTCATTCCCTAGTTTTCATGGCTTAGAATCATTCCATGGGGAAAGGCTCCCACTACACCACATGTGCACACATGGGTAATGCCTACATTCTTTTCCAACTCTATCTTTAACCAACATGTTTCAGGGGATCCTCGCCTTATGTCCATCACCACTGACACTCGACATCTTTACTCTTAGGATCTCATGTTTGTAGGACCCTCCTTTGGCTGGATATATGGCTTTTATGCACTTTATGCGGTGGATTCCAAGTGAGTATCATTTTTAGCTAAAATATGTTAAACACATCAGAGAATTTCAATATAATATTTTTAATAAATTTAATATTTTAAAACTCAATAGTTTTATTCATTTTAATCAATCTTAATTATATAATTATAAATCACCATATTTCAATAAAAAATTGAAATATATTTTATTATTTGTTAGTTTCTTGGATAAATGAAAACAAAATACATTGAAATGTGCATGGAAATAGTGTCCATAAAATTCTATCACACTTGAAATATTCAAGACCACAAGCAATAAATATCAAAATTGAATTCAAGTGGAATACCTATATTTCTTATATTTAAATCTAAAAGAAAAAAATTAATCAAATATAATTGTTAAATATGATTTCCATATTAAAAATAAAATATAAATTTAATATATCATTTCTAAAATGATATATAAATCCCTACATTTCAGTATATCCTTTTTGAAAAATGTGGGACTTATTTTTTTATCAATTCATTTATTTTAATTAATCATTATTAATCTTTCCATTTCATTATGTACCTCACCTATAAATATTATTCTCACAATACAAATGAAAAATATTCATGTATATTTTTGGTCATATGATGATTACATTCTTCTTATCACTCAGATTGTACAGAAACAAGTTTATCAACTTTGTGAATAAAAAAAAATAAAATCGTGAGTACAATTAATTAATGGTCTAATGAATCTGAGACTTATGGATGGTTGAAATTGATGTGGAAATAACATTTCTCAAATAAAAGGTTAACAATTAATGTATAATTAATGTTGTCAAATATAAAATTTAAATGAATGTATCCCCATAAAAAAAATACAAATCACTTCTTAATCTCAAACTAAGGTTCAGATCGATGAGATCATAGTAAATAAATGTCACCAACATTATTTTATAGAAACATTTTTATATCAAAATAATGTTTCACATTTTTTAATTTTTTTTCTTGAACTAAAAAAAATTCACAATCCTAGAAAATGTGACAAAAATCATTGTTCTAAAAACTATGATTTTTTATTTTCCCAAACCACAAAGAATTTTTTAATCTTTTCCATGAATGGAAAATATAGTAGCTACAATGAAAAAATAATAAGGCCATTCTAATTTTATAAAATGGTACCCCACATGTTTTTTTAAAATGTACTATATACTTCCACTATATGTTCCCTCACCCATATACATCATCAATAATATATAATGAAAGTTACATATTGGAGGGTTTTAATAGATAAAAATAGATTGACATGTAGCTAATTCCTATCAAATACATTTATAGCCTCTGTGGATAATCATGGATTTATTTAAATGGTGGTCTCACATATAAGGGATTATAAATAAAAATTCTTCAATCATATAAAATGTGGTATTTCACAGTAATATCTTTGATAAATTAAAATGAATTTCCTGGAAGGTGACATATCCTAGTATCACCCAATAAATATTATAATGATATTATCGTATGTATTTGTTCAGAAATTCCTCATGGAACGAAACATATTAGTATTGAAAATCACAATTAGAATAACTTATAATTTACAAGAATAATTAACTTCTCATAATACATGATTGATTAATTCTATATTAATTATATACTTTAATAATTAGATTCTACACCTTAACCATTCAATATCATTATCATTTAAATTTAAAATATTTATTTAAAGGTATCATATGAAACTGATTTCCTCCAGAAAATTAATGAAATAAATAAATTTAAATCATAATATTGGAGATTCTAGTTTTACATAGCTATATGATTTTCTAGGTTGAATCTCAATTTTCATAGATAAATACTAGAAATTTAAAGTTAAATATTGAAAGAATAAACTCTTAGTTGACATGCATCTTTTTCTCCACTTCATTCTCATTATTCGTGGTTTCTCGATGAAATCCTTCTATGATGGTCGTGTTGAAACAAAATAAATCATACTAATGTAAGTTCATATCAATAAATTTAAAAAGGGTTAAAGGGAAGAGGTTACATTTTTGTAAACTCCCATTTCTTATGAAAAAATATATCTTAGGTTTCCTCCCATAATATCCTGTTGTTAATTTCGATCTACCAACATAACCTCATGAAAATAACTCAATTTATGAGCTTGATAATGTTAAACTCCTCCACCCATTCTTATGGTATATTAACAAGGAAATTTTTAGGCCTTTTCCCATTGATAGTAAATAGGATTAATATTTCTTATTTCAATATTTAAATAGAACCAGGTGTATATAAATGAGTAAAAAAAATGTTACATACAACATATATGAATTATTACTCAATATTAACATTATTTTGGAATTTTATAATATAAATTGATCATCTTTTCGTAAACACTGTTTATGAATCGGTTTAAAATGGACCTCTTATGTTCTCTCTTTATAAATTATGGTGTTTTCAAAATACTCTCTTATGATTTCCTCTAGATATTATAAGTGAGGTTTTCTTTCTACCTGAGCACTCAATAAATCCATAATCTTATTTTTGAAATCCTAATATGTGTTGTACTCCTACACCACCAAATGATGGAAAACGTTTCTGTAAATCCACTAGTATGTGCTCATAATCATGTGAGTATTCTAGGTTTTCCTATATTACCATACTGTTTCCTCAAACATTAAGATCCAATCTGTCTAATAGGATTTAACAAATTTCTCTAGGAAACCTTTAATCTCCCATGTAGACAGCACATATTAGCCATTTTTATTAGGATAATATGGTGTGTATATCTTGAGATTCATCTCATAATTTTTAGCATAAAATCAATATTTATATTAAAAAAATGAGTATCTTTGCCACTAGAGATGGCCCTTGTCACTCCAAACCTATAAATGGTGTTGGAAGAGATAAAATTACATACAAAATTTGTATCATTAGTCTTGGTAGCCCAAGATTCCCCATATTTAGAGACATAGTTAACGAGAAGTAAAATTTATGAATTCCTACATGATATGCGAAATGTTACCATAAAATAAAAACACCATATTTCAGATATTTCACAAAGCAATTGTTTTTTATAGATCTTTGGGTCATTTAGATGATTAATAGAATATTGACACTTCCCAGCTTTTAAATAACACTCATAAGAATATTTATATTAGTTTGGCCAATAAATTCTACATTCTAAAACATTTCTAACCATTCATTGAGGTCCAAAATGGTATTCCCAAAAAAATAGTAAAAAAATTCAAATACATATTCTATTTCACATTAAAGAACCTATATATGACTTTATCATTACAAATTTTCCATTGGAATGGATCTTTACAAAAATAAAATATTTCTGTATCCTTGTCCATTATTTTGATGAGAATTACAGTGATATTGTACCTGATATTTTGGGACATAATTTAATTAGTTTGTATTCTAGTAGTCTTCACCTTCCACAATGTAGAATTTTTCTCCCAATATGTAATTATTTAGTGGGTTTAGTTCTAAAATTTAGTTTTCCGTAGTATTTAGAAGTTTATTAAGGTGATCTACTAACTAATTTTTAGTTCTCTTATTCTCATTTATTTTTTTTGGTAGAATTAATGAATTAATAGTATCCAAATTAAAAATCAGGGAAAAGAATTATCCATCTATATTATTTAACTATGTTCTTCTTGGTAATATCATAAAACTACATTACATAACAAAAAAAAATTGATAAAAATTTATTTAATAAAAAAATAGTCAGAATGATTTAGTTTTTAAAAGTTTTTTAATTAATTTTAGTGGAACCAAACATTCTTGAGGCATATGTTATGACATGTGTTATTCCATTAATAATATTAGAAAGGACTAATACCACCTTTTGGATTCATGAATTAAAAATAAATTCAAAATGGTTCTCCTAATTAGGTGTTTTTATAATTAATTGATCACACAAACCTTATATTTATCTATCTCTATTCCTTTTTGTGAAATGAAATAAAACTAAAACTATTTAATTTTAATCCATATAGGAAAAACTATAAAATTTCAACAATTGTTTTTTCTAAATTTCATTTTCACATTATCTTTTCAATGATTCAAAATCAATTATAAATTATTTTCACAAAAAATAGTTATTTTATCATGAAATATATCCATGTGGTACTAAATATGATATGTGAATATACTTACCATACATCTCTAAAATATACCAGGGGTATTAAATAACATAAATGGAAATCTTTGGAATGGAATGACTCAAAAAAGACATGTAAATTTTATATTCACTTGGTCATATAGGGAAATTGGTACCAGAAAATTTCCAGAAAGCCCATCCATGAAATAAATAATGTGTCCATTCATCTAAAATATCCATAATTTCATCAATAAATTTGATATTTAAGTGGTGTTTCCCAGTACACGATTTAACAATCTATAAACAATTAATACTCTCTAATAACTGTAAAAACCATTGGGGATTAATTAATTATTCTAATTTTAAATAATCATCAAACATATCTTCTTAAGAACCACATGGATGGGGATAACCCATTGTGATTAAAAAATTGCTTAAATTATATATGTAACAAACTATTTATAATTTTTTTAACTAAATCCATAATCTTGGTGTTTATCCTCATTTAGGGATACATAAAATATCGATAAACCCCCCTCTATAAATATTCTGTGGGATATGACCTTCGGGTTTATTATATATATGTCGTCTAGGATCCACTATATGGATTGGATGCATATTTGTAAAAAAAATTCTATAGTTCTATCTTGTCTTTTGGAAAGGTTATTATCTATCATTAAAGTGAATTTTTATCCTTTAATAACGTACATATATCTTTAATCACTACAGAGGTGTTTTAATTCCATATTTGTAGTTAATCTTGAGATGATAATGAATTAAACATTCCCATATCTAGAGAATGATTTTCATTTTAAAATGGGATCATGTCAGCCTCTTCTAATAAATTATCAATGAATTAAAAAGTTAATTAATCTTTAAATTTTCAAAAATAATTTATTTATTTATTGATTATTAAATTTTCCATGGTTTTTACACTAGAATAGGGACCTCTTATAGCTCTAAATTATCAACTAATTAAAAAATATTAATTTTTATCAATACCTTTTTCCTAATTTATTGTAATGAGGGAGTGGTTTCACAAAGTATTCCTCTTAGATTCAAGGATGTTGAAGGTCAACTTTTTTTCTCTAAGATACATTGAATGTATTACTTCATAAATATTTATGATTGCATTGTGTGTTTTTAGGAATGGTCAATCAAATATGATAGGTTAATAGAACGATTCTTTATCACCTCCATGTTATGTACATAGAAGTCTACTGAAAAAATTACTCCTTCTACTCATATTAAAATAAATTTTAAAAATCATGCTAGAAAAGTTGGATATGTTTTCTAGTTTCAGAATCAATCTTGTGGTATTATGTTATCCAATATTCAAGGATTAGAAAATGGGGAATAAAAATAATGCATGCACCATGATCATGCAAAGCATAAAAAATTTAAAATAACGATTGGCATAGGGAATAAAAAATGTCGATGGATCTTGATATTCTTTCGGAAATGGCGGTATGATTATGGTTGAGAAATTCCTTACAATGTTGAACCTATCAGTCATGTAATTTCATATTATGTTTTTACAAATCCTTGGGAAATTTAGCATACATATGAATTTTTTATATAGATCCCATGAGTGTTATATTAATTTTAAGATATTGAAATGTCTCTTAGATCCCCATTTAGAGTGTTTCTTCCTCCATTTTTATTAATTTAATAAACATAGAATGGGGTGGTAGGGGAATATCCTTCCTCTTCATTTTTTTCCAATTTAATGATGTTTCATTTATCTCCACTCTAAAATCTATACTAGGTTCCACTTCATTATATTTTTACATTATCATTTGGTGAAGTTGATTGTTCATTTAGTGTTTTTCCAAAATATACATACATTCAAGAATCTAGTACATCTAGATATTACATGGGTTTGGTCAGTTGGATCTCCATTCCCCTCATTTTGAGGATCCTAATCACACTCCCATTCCAGAATTATATTGGTTAGAATGGTAGATATCCAGGGTTCTAGGAAACAATTTCCATGATACCCTCAAATTTATTTGAAAAATCATTAATTTCATTTTTCTACTCCTAAATACATGTTCTATGGATTTATTCATTTGTGGTGAAAGTTATGGGGATCCCCTTAGAATATTTTAAAATAGGAGGTGGTTGAGAATAATATTATTGGTATTTTTATCATATATTTATATGACAGTAGGTGGTTTCGGGAATTGAATCCTGAAAGATGGGTAATTTGGGTACTGTTTTGAATAGATAGGTCTATAATAATTGTTTTGACCTCCAATTCAATATTATGAATGTAATTATATCCATGGTTATATATTTGTTATTTTATTATTTGAAATTTGGATTTAAGGATCTCTATAAGCTTGTTTACACATACTGAAAGGGATCTTCCCCATGTTTCCCCCGCCCCCCACATATTACTCAGAAGCCTTCCTCTGAGTGAATACATGGTTTTCAGGACCACCATAGCCTATTTAAGTGGAATATGTTCCATTTTCATTGGTGGATTAAATGTTGGATTCATTTTTTAACTGAATATTTAATTCAAAATTAGATGAATATTAATATAAAATCATTAAAAATTAAAACTTTTAAAGCTAAAAACACAATAAAATTTATTTCAAATTAATTCCTTTTTCATGAGTCTCTAAATTTAAATAAAACATTTAAACATATGGTACTTTCAGTAATATATGTTAAAAATAATGAAGAAAATACTGAAAAATATTCATGAAAAATGTGTGCGTCAATACCTTATCATCAATTAATACATCATGGAATAAGGTACTGATTGTATAGATATCATTATATTTTTGAACATTAAATGAATATTATTAATTCCATTAATTTAGAGTTAAATTAATTTTACTTATGAGGTTATTATATTCATATTATCCATGGAAGTATTTATTTCTCAAGGTATTGATTAAATGGAATTTTTTTGGTAATTTTTATTTCCATTCTGATAATGCATTATTTAATCATGGTAGCTTCCATTTTACATCACCCAAATTTTTATTTGATAATAAATTTTTTTCAGAGGTTATGAAGATGAAATATTGGAATGTATTCCAATCATGAAGAATATTAACTATTATCATATATATTATTCATAAGGAGAAAACATTATATTGTATGCGTCTTTATCTCAAATACTAATAAACAAAATTTTCCTTCATGATTGTATAAATTTTATCAATTACAATGGAATAGAAAATGGATATGGGTTACAAGTGTTTGGGTTGTTATCATTAGTATGATAGAAAGTTTTATAGAAATAATGGAAACATTATTTTGGGAAATTTATAACAGGTAATGTTACTATATAAAAAAATTAATGATATGTATAATTTTTGAATAATTTATTGATATTTTTGGAATGGTAGATTTTATGTGGATTTTCTAGAAATATATCCTTATTTTAACATTACATGTGGATATGTCTTTGGAACATATTCATCTATTGGTAATAACCCCAAAAATAATTCATCTAGTATATCATAACCATCATTCTAGTGTATAATAAATGAGAACTTACTGAATGAATGGTTTCAAACTCTTAGGTGATATGTTTGGTCTAATTCATAATTACACTACAAAAAAATTATTAATGATTTCAAAATAATTTAATTATTTAAATATATCTAGAAATAAACCATGTTTTTGATTCAGATATAAATAATAAATTAATTTTCACTTTAAGTTATGTTTTTTTACAAGAATTAGAATTATATATAATTAATTAAAATTGAATTTATTATATTATAATTTAGTATATTTTTTTTATAAATGGAACCTTGTAGAAATAATTATATGATTACTCGTGGAAAATTTTGAAATATCCATTATTTGAAAGCCTATACAACTATTGTTGATGTTTATAAAATGAATAACACATTAATGATACTAATATTGGTTATAACTAAAAATATTAAACATATTAAAAACAAGAACATACATGGAATGATACACCTATATTGGATGAATTGATGTAGAAAAAATCCATATCATTTAGTGGAACCACAAATCTAATTATAGTTGAGAAATGGATTTTGTTACATAAAAAGATATTTATAGTCGTGCGACGTGATGAAATGGAAAAAGCTATAATTTTAATATATTTACTCAATGGTGATTTTGAACAATGGTTTTTGTTCATCCATAATACTATGGGGGATGAGTAAATAGAACACAAGCAATGGAGTGATTTAAAGTAACATTATTCATCAAATACTTCCCTTGTGAGAAATAATTAAAAATTATAGAATGTTACTTAACTTAATGAAAAAGGAATAACAAAGTGATGTGTAGTATGAAGATAATGTCACAAAACATTCTTGTTATTTTATGGATTACGTAAGTAATACATAAAAAATAATGAAAATTTCGTCGAATGTCCTAAGCCTAGTCCCTTAAGGGCGCAATATTCTGAAACATTTCAACTATATGATGAAATAGTTAGATACAACATCAAAATAGAGAAGCAATTTTCTAGATCCTAAATTATAAATAGAATGCATGGGAATTATTTAGTAATTTAAGACCAAGAAAAAAAGTAGCTTCTTTGAAAATTCATGAAGGGAAAGGGATTTTGGAATAAATTTAGAGATAAGGGTAATTTGGCTAAGTAATATAAGGTATGGAAAACATATCATTGATAACCATATTTTCAACTATAAATAAATGAGTAATTATTCAAACTAATATCTAAAAGATAAAGTAAAATTACCACAATGAGGCTAAGGGGAAATATCAAGATTATGTGGACATTTAAGAAAAGAATGATGTTCCTAGAGATGTGGGTGAGGTATTTTAATCAAATAATTATAATTTTCTATTTATTTATTTGATTATCGAACCTCAAACTCTTTTATATGATCAATTTTTTTAATGAAAGTCAAATATCTTCCTAGTACGTTTATAATGTAGTTTTAATTCTGACATTTTAATATAAATAACATCTCAACATGGATGTTTTAGTTAGTTCCCATTATGAAAATAGAAGTTCAATATTTTATCAATTTATTTTTATGCCTATGGTAGACTCTATTATAATAATGAGTATGGACTCGATTTTAAAATATAATACAAAAATTTATTTCAATGAGAAGAAATCATCAATCATGACCAAGATTCAATATTATTTATCATTATTTGAAAAAATCCATCATAAAATTCCTGTCTAGATCTATCCATTTTATTTGTTCATACATAGATTCATGGGGAATAAAAAAATAACCAACCAGAAATAGAAATGGTAATATTCCAATTGAATACCTATTTTAAAATATTAAATTGATTTATTTCATGAGTAATTATCAATTTTTCCACTATATAATGAATATTATTTTCCCACTAATTTAATCTATGATAAAATAATTATATCAATGACTCACATTAAAATAGAAAATGTGGAATTATTATATTTAAAGAATATGCTACATTAGTGGTGTAATAAATGATTTACACACCCTAGTGTCACACAATGGGCAACCCATATTCTTTTTAATTTAGATGGAAGATAAATCAATGAGTTTATACATTGATTATATAGAAATAAGTACTATTATGATAAATTACATGTTTTTATTACCTTATATTGAGGAATTATTCGATTAAATTCATGAAGCTAAATATTTTCCAATGATTAAACTTTTTTCTATATATACTAAATTTTGGGAAAAGAAGGATAATATTTTGACGATAGTATTTCAAATAATATTTTGGTATTATGAGTTTACAGTAATTCTATTTTCATTACCTTAACCATTATCTATTTTTATATATTTATGTAGTATATTATTCATGGAATACCATGATGAATTTTTTGTGGGGGTATATTCCTGATATATTGGTATATTATAAAATATACGAGGGACATGAGAATCACATTTGAATCACTCTTGACACTATAATAATGAAATTATTATATTTTATATTTATCATGTTATAATTATATCATTAGAATGTTTCATTTCATCTATAATGTCTCTAAGGATAGTATCTCGATTAGTAATGTGATTCCAATGGTAGTCAAGAAATTCCAAATAACGAATAACAAAACTGAGGTATGTAGTTTCCTTGGTTTATAAGGATACAATTTGTGATTTGTTTAAAATTATATTTGATTGGATAATCTAATAACCAAGCATAAATGTAAAGTGGTTATATTCATTTGGTAATATTAATGTTAAGACCGTTTTGAAGAATTAATGACGGGATGGATAAATGACCATATTTTTAATCTACTATGAGGAAATTATGAATTTGTGATATATGGTGATAAATTGATGAAAATACATAGTTGTGTACATTTTTAGAATGATAATTATAATACCTATGCATTAAGGAAGTAATTGACTAATGGATATATCTATATATCCCATGACATTATGTGGAAACAATAATATTTTCTGATAAGATATGGATGATTGTTCCTTATATAGAAAGATATGTCGTATTTATTATCCAAAAAATCCAGAATTTGATCATTTCAGGGATGGAGATGATCATGAGGAAATGGTATTGCTCTAGATATTTAATGATTATTATTTCTTAATAAACATTTACCCAAGAAAGGAAAATAATGTAGTGGATGAATTGAGTATGAAAGATAATGGATTCCTGACCAAATAGAGGACTAACATGGATCATATATTTACAAACTTGGTAATGATGGATTTGGGAATTATCAATAATGTGAAAACAATAATCATTTTTCAAATTATTACCAAAAAATATTTATTATAATATTTATGAAAATTTTATATCTTAATGATAATAAACGTAAAAAGAAAAGTAAAATAATGAATGATGGGAAATTAGAATACTTGATATATAAAGAAGTTGTTCAAAAATATGAAATTAATAAATTTCTTCCTTTTATAGATGTGTTTAAAATGGGAGTTCTAGTTGATTATCATTGCTTTATTTTCTATATACATTCTGGAAGAACAAATATGTATAGGTATTTGAAGGATAATTTTTGGAAGGATATAATAAAGAAGGAAATTAATGATTATGTATCAAAGAGATTTTTTTTCAAAAGATGATAACTGATAAATAGTACTATATATGAGTCATAACAGCAATACATATTCCTATAATGAGCGGGATACAACTACGATGGAATTTTTCATATTATTACGAAATACTCATATAAATAATTAGAATATATGAGTTATTTTTTATATCCTAACCAAATATTTGAATTTATTTTCTATAAGATAATTTTTTTCATCTAGAGTACATTTCATGAATCTTTATTAAGGAAATTTTAAGGCTTAATAGTGCCCTAAATTCAACATTATCGGATATGATCCATGATTTTCAAAAAAAATATAGAAGTTTATTATGAAATCTCAGAAAACATAGTTTCATTTGAGCACTGTATATCACCCTCAAACTAATGAACAGTCTTATAAGACTATTAAAATGATAGAAAACATGGTGATATCATTATCACATGAAAATCATAGTATTTGGTATCATTATTTATGAATTATATATCTTTATTAAAACAATATATTCCACTATGGTATTCTACTGATATTATATAAATAATTTTTTTGAAATGAATGTCATATTCTAACATTTTTGGATGATGTTGGTGAATGGAAGATTGTAGACCATTAACATTTTATGGAGAAAACCCCAAAGGTGAATAATATAAAAACACGTATTATATAACCTAAATTGTAGAAAAATATTTATTTCGAATATCAAATTATGGATTTTAAATTTCCATTTAGATATCATTTTTTCCTGAAATTATTTATATTTAAGGTTGTCTTGAGGTTTGGTATGAAGTAAAAACATACCCCCCATGTTCATCAAATCGTTTGAAATTTATTAATGAGTGGTAGTTTTCTTACCTTGTAGAAATGATCCCATATGTCTCCAATGTAAATTATGTAATCCATATATCATTAATAAGTAATTTCTTGGCAGAAAAATCATACCTTCTCACTTCTAAAGAAATATAATGGGAAAACAATACATCATACTAGAATGGCCATATCCATATTCTTGATAGTTGGGACAAAGTATTAAGGAACCAGATGGCATGATGAGTAAAGTAACATTGTATAAATCATATTATGGAGGACCATATATGGGATCTAGATGATGGTATCAAGAATAACCACCATCATTAGATAGAATTTAATATCAATGAAAAATTCAGGGGTAAAAGTTTTGTTAGAGGAAAAAATGTAGAACATGAGATTAAATTATAGTAATTGAACATTATGTTTTTAATAAAACTATAATAAAATGTACAATTATATATATCAGGACAAAAAATTTATAATTTGATCGAATGAATTTCCATTTTATAATTACATTGTCTAAATAATAATAAAATGAGTTTGTGAATCATATCCTCAAAAATAAGCTTCAATGAATAATTTAAAATGTTTTATTTAATTACTCCAAAATTTTAATTATAAAAATTATTTATAATACGTATAATTAACCATTTATTGAATATGAATTTTTTTAAAGTAAAGATATCACTAATTGAAGCTAAAAAATGATTCTTTTTTATAAAATATTATTCAAAACAATAATCCATTTACTTTTTAGTTAATTAAAATAAATTTCAATGATAAATGATTTAAATTAAATGCATTGATTATTTGTTAAATTTTTTGAATTTAAATCCATATAAAGATGATTGAATCCCATATAGTTAATGTATCGTCATTATTTATAGGAAAAATATATTTCTTGAAAGCCCAATTTTGAGACATTTTCAGTGTTTAGATTTAAATTAAATTAATCCATTTCTAAAATTTGAATTTGTTAAAAAGGATTTCATTTTAAAAATCAACTGAAATTAAATTATTTAATATCGTCATTTTAATTTTTTTCTTTATAAATTCTATGACCATATTAGGCTAGAGTATGTGTTTACTTTATTACATTGGCATAAGATACTAGGAATAACATCCCAATGTATAAAATAGATTATTTGTTTTGGGAAACTAGATACATAATTCAATATTATAAAAGATTCTAAATCATATAATATAATATATTTATTTATCTAGATTATCATAAACATACTTTTAAGGTAAGGGGTGAGATCCAATGATTAACATCTCATAATCTTGGTAAAAATACAACATAGGAGAGGGGTGAGCACAAATTATTAATAAGGGTATGTATAGAGTGTAAGATATCTTTAATAAGATGTAAATGTTATGGTAATGTGAGTAACAAAAACCCATTCGATTTAGTCAATAACATTGGTATAATATTGATGGAGTAAATAATGATCAAATAATTCCATATAAATAATCACATGAGCTTAAAAATATTATCCATATATATTATACTAATAGAATAATCACATAGAAATCAATAACTAATCTTTTAATTATGGAAAGAATAATGATAGCCATTATAAACATAATTTTAAGGCATTTTACAAGACAAGATTCATAAATGGCTAATACCTAAAGAAATACCTAAACTAGTTTGTCGCATGAGACCTACCAATGCCTCATGGGGTTATAGTGGGACCTAAGCATCACATATTAATTCCAATGAAATTTACTTATGAATGTGGTTAAAGACAATCAAAATATACAATTTTATTGAAACTATCTTGAGAAATGTAAATAACATTTCTTAATCAGTATACATAATCTCAAACTATCCAGAGTAATATAGTGAATGGTATAAAAATTGTATATCCCCAATCAAACTAATCCTAAAAAATTTATTAAAATATAGATAATGGTATTAAAAATGATCAAACTCAATGAATCAAAATATTAATCAATGGATTTAGATAAGTGTGAATATACATTAATGTGATAATTTAAAATTATTTTGGGAAATACTATTTTTCACGTCGAAAAAACATTATTTTTAGAATGATGTAAATATATAAAAGGAAACTACTTCTTCTAAAATATACTTGTTAACATGTAAATGAGAATTAAAAACATTAATTCATAATGATGTTATAAATATACTCTCATTTTATATAGGATAAAAAATATTCTTTCAGTTTTCTTTTCTAAAAAGTATCAAATAACATTTTTAAAATATTATTATTATAGCTTTTAAAAAATAATAAAAATTATAAACATGATTAAAAATGAAATATAATAGTCATAGAAGTATAGTTAAAATAGTTTGAAAAAAAATCATAATAATCATAGACATGGATGAAAAAGATATTTTTAAGGGTGAATTTATGATGATATATTTTTTGGTTGATATTTTAAATGCTTAATGTCTTTTGAGGAGAAATGGGGAGGTGACTGGTGGTATTTTTTCATGAGAAGGGGTTTTTTTTAGTTAAATACACATTATTTTCTATTTAACTCTCACCAAAATTTTGTGGAAATGGTTACAAAGAATTAGATTAATAATTCAGGTTGTAAGAGGTGGTTATGGTTGAGAAACATATGAACCAAAAATTTAATGTTGTTGTTTTTAGTTATTTTATGCCTTTAGCTTTTAACATTAACCCATTACATTATTTCACGTATAACGCTGTAAATATATATTTTTATCATGGAATACTTTTTATGCATAAAAAATGAATATTACATTACAAAAGAATTCAGATCTCCTAACTAAAATAACGAATCCATACTAATTATTTTAATTATTAAATTTAAAAAAAAATTCAATTCTAAATATGTTTTTTTAAATATTAAAAATATTCTATTTTAAAGGTTAAAATCTTTGTTTTCAGAATTATTAATCTTGTATTTCATTATTTAACACCTTATCTATTATGACATACATTAAAAAAAATTTAATCACGAATGAGGGTAGATAAATTTTATGTTATGATCATATAAAATTTATTTCATATGAGTGATGTCATTTCTTAAAAATAGTAATTTATCTTTTTAACCAAAATAATTTCTTTTTTAGTAAATTCTAAAAAAACAACCTAATCGAATTTTTATTTGTGGATTCTAAAAAAGAATTTAATTTTATAAAATACTTCATATTAATTTATCAAAAATTAATTAATTATATATTCTCATTGAAATTTAAAAAAATTGGAATAAATAATATATTCGAATAATAATATAATAATTTACAAAAAAATCATCATTTCCTATGAATAATTATATTTTAATTGAACAGAAAATTCATTTATATTTCTTAATATAGTTAATTGTATTTACACCTAAAAATTTAATATATAGTATATAATGGTCTTGTTAAAATTATTATATTTTGGTCTTCATTTAAGATCAGTGTTTTCTACAGGATATAAATTTGGACACAGTGTTCTTTTAAAATCATGGGGGTGTTACATTCATAATGAATATTCAAAAAATGTAAAATATAATTATTATCCTTATGGTTATATGGGTTAAATGGTTGGTGTTCTAAAAAAAATATAATGATCAAAATTTATTATACAATTTTTGAATCCCTATTCTTTGCATTTATTTTAGGTCACACATATCACCTTTGAAAATGACCCATTTTTTAGAAAATTTTCCAAGCAAGTTACATTAAATTATTTCTATATATTGAAAACTTAAAAGTCTTCCACTATCTTAAATATTAAAAGGGAACCTCATCTTATCACTTTTCAGTAATCGGTATATAAGTTATCTAAACTAATACCTTTACGAAAATATCCCCAATATTATTATCCATGTTCTTGGACTATGGGTATTCTCAAAAGACTTGACCTAGGCCTTTTTATAAGATTTTTAAAGGATGTTTTTCAAATAGATTTTTATTGTTTTGAGTAAGATCATTATTTATAATTGTTATTTTATCACCATAAAAATTGTCTCCATAATTTTAAAACAATTTCAAAATTATTTTCCAGAAAATTATATTTTATTATTTTTATTTTATAATTTTCATCCATCAAATTATCCATTAAATGGGTTAAAAATCCACCGCACATGTGCACGATAGACTACCACCAGGAAAACTAATGTCATTTTTTTCCATAACCAACTCACATAGATTTACATAATGACGTAAATTATGAAAATATATGTTACATATGATATAATATTCATTCTATACACATTTTATACATCTAATACATTACCCCTTAAAACGTTATGAAAATTACAATTCAGGCATATAAACTACCCAATGCCTCCATGAAGCGATGTGATTCGTTTTCCATGACAAATTTCGAAAATTATTCTAAAAAAATATATATGTAATAAATATGATATTTATAAAAATAATTTAATTCTTGATATTTTGTAACTATATCCTCTATATTAGAACCAAAATATCCTTAACAAGCCATGTGTGTGAAAATTAAGTAGTGACCACCCAAAAAATGGTAATAATGAAATATTATTAGAGAACCAGTGATATAATGTTATAATATGATCATATGTTATTTTAAAAATATTAATATGTTTATATTAGAAGTTAATAAAACTTTTAAATGCATTATACCATAGTTTAAATCATGTAAAACAAAATGGATGTGAGGGGTAAGGTATTTAGTAAAAATTTCTAATCCATTGATAATTAGTTTTATTACATGTATACTCACATTAATGTGGTTTATAAACATTACATTAGATTTATTTGACAACCATACCTATTTTTTCATGATTACTAATGTTTAAATTCATTTTTACTATCCATATTGAATTTAATCTTAATGTTTCCAAAATGTAATATTTTCTTTTAAAATATCTTTCATTGGGATTACTTAAATTTTATTCGATGTATTATTTTAATGTATCCTTCAAAAGTTCATTAATTTTTCATCCTCTACTTATTTGAAGAGTCTCTATAATCTCTCCCATTATTTCCTATACTTAGAACATGAATCAATAAAAGAAATTTTTGGTTGAAAAACATATATTATTTCTATTTTTATTTAGTATATTCTTTGAACATGTAAATATTCATGATTTTTTTTAAAAATATCATTATTTAATAAAAAGTTTTTTAATAATGTTTTATATTATTCAGCAGTTTTTCTAAGATAGAGAAGAATCATTATATTTTTTTTCTAAATAATCCATTTTATACTTTAACTATAAAATGGTAAATGGAATATTTCCTTTTAACTTATGTTATCTTAACCGAAATTCCCAAATCCTTAACCATTTTAAGATATTTATATAATTTCTCAACTGATATGCCTGAAAATGAGTGCTCCGAGTTGGTGGGTTTTAAGATATAAAGCATGCCTCCCCATACAAAAATGATTGTAACTTGCAATAAGGGCCTCTGGTGTGATAACATGGAAGCTATTCCCTAATATCAGAGTAAAAAACATCAAAAAAACGATAAGAATCACACACAGTAGAAATTAAATAGATTTTAGAAGTAGTAGAAAACTAAAATAGAACACGCAGTAATAAAAAGTGAAATATTGTAAAATCCCGAAAAACTTTCCATACAATACAACTCTATTCAACCACTAGGATGAGCATATAGATACAATAAACAAAATGTTTTGAAAGTAAAAGATAGGGGATCAACTTCTAACTTCAAGCCAGACCATGTACATGGTGTGTAGATATTATTGAACTACAAGAGCCCGACCAGAAGTACTCACATGGGAATATTTTATCAAACATTTAACACTGGACCTTAGCCCTATCCACAATGCAACTTGTGCTCAACCAGAAATAAAATATAAGGTCTATAAGTACACTGAGGTGCATGTACAGGGGTGATAAATAATCTCAGTAGGTGACCCTATTAAGAAAGCTATAAATGTATAAATATAAGTGTAAAAAATGAAAGGTGGTCAGCCTAGAAAGGAAACATCTAAAAAGGTAACGAAACATAAAATGTGAACCATAGTTGAACCTTGGGTCTGTAAACCCAACCAACTGGGAAATTTCCACCATTGATGTACATATCTATATATGTTAACATTTATAGTCCCATACTTATATATATATACATAAATCTGAATTTTTAATGGTATGTGAGACCAAATAACAGGAAAAAACATAAATAATCGATCCTTGGGTCTGTAATCATGATCGCCTGGACATCTAGTGCACGAGTATTGAGATAGAGATCATACCACAAAATCAATGTTTCACTATGTTGAACTCTAGGTTCTTAATCACAGTTGAAATATTGTATCTTTGGCCAATGATGGAAAATTATCTGACTAGGCTATGTCACCATAGGGGGTTACTCGTCCAATGTTTGGGTTCACCCATACTCACCTCCAATCATTGAAACAAGGATATATTATACTGATGACGAATCAGGTAAATGGTCAGTTCAAAAAACATGGGCCTATGCCATGAAATCACACGTCATACCCCTAGGGATAGTTCAAAGTTACTCTTACAAGGCATCCACATTGGCGTAGTTCTTGTAATCAGGAATAACATCCATCATGTATATTCCGTATAATCAAGTGTTAGGACACAAAGGGCTGAATCCATGGAACTCATCCAAGGTATCATTGTTGATCACTGGGAGCGTCGCACTGGATACTTGTTAAAGGGACCGGATGAAGTCCTAGGAGTATGTCTACATCGCATATCCTATGAGAGTCCAAGAAATATAGATCCATAGGGAATCAGGTCCCAAGGAATCACATATAATTAAGACCGAAGGGGCTTACTAAACCCAACACATCTACTACATCATTATAGATTAATAGAGAGCCATCCATAGAATCTATAAAAACATTCATACATTCAAACAATTCATGAATTTCACACGAGTCTACATAATCATGTAATATATTAACATTTACATTATAAAAAGGGCTATACCTATCAATTTATCATATGATGAGGAGAACATAATCATCCCCACTATATATTAGTAGCCTATGAGTCCATTCAAAGAATTCCTATGGTAGGATTCCAAGTGTCACTCATAGAATAAAAAACATAAGGATCCCAGGATATATAAAATTACAAGGCATCCTATATACAATATGTAAGGAGGAACTGTTAGTTTCTCGGAAAACACATCATTGAACTCCCAAAAGAAAGAATGACGCCTCGCCTTCGGCTCAATAGCCAGCAACCCCGAAGAACCTCTGGTACCCATAACTACATCAACACTAACCATGTAAAATCATTAAAAAAGAGTGATGGTGGCCTGAAAATGAAACCCAACACTCCATTTATAGTCCCATGGGCTTCCCAATTTAGAACTATTTCTAAGGTGACACTTCGAAAACATATCTACCCAAATCCGACACACATCGTAGGGTCGGGTAAAAAATGGGCACCCACTGGGTCCCTCAGGCCAAACATTGAAGAGTAATCATACTAAGGATCCTATGGTCTGAAAACAAGCAAAAAAACCCAACTCCATATCCTTAAGTGTAAAAGGTAATGGTGGTATCCTACACAAGATCCTCGAGTAGTAAGAAAATTGAGGCATACCACAAGGGATCTTTAAAAAAACACACAGGTAAGGGATCGTGTAAGGAACTCATTGGATCGTCATATACGGAACAAAATAACTTATGGGATCCTTGGTAACTAAATAGAATATATAGTAATCCTTCATGAGATCCTCAATAAATATTATTTTGAGGACCTCTTATTACAGATTGGTACATCTCACAAGGTAGACATCCTAAAAATAAAATCCACTATGGAATGTGACAGAAAAGATAAATCTTATCTCATATGAGAAAAAGTTATCTAGTAAGTTGGTATGAATACCCATCCTATCTTTAATGCCAAGTCTCCCTCCCAGGAGAGAAATGAAAATGATTACTAGAGGATGACCATCTCTATTTAGATAGAATTACTAAAACATAGTTAGTAGTCCTCATAAATATCAATGGGTTTCACCATCATGATGTACATGAAAAAAATACTCATAATGGAATAATCTTATGTTCAATTCTATATCTGGGGAATGAAATCATTGAAATCCTTTACTGGTTGAAATGGGATATTACATGGTGTGTCATCCTCACTAAACAATATATTTATAAGGCCCCATCCTTAATCATTACTTAATCTTGAGATATTTCAAGAATACACCTTGATGATCTTTTCAGGTTTAGAGTTTTAGAGAATTAGATCATAAAACATGCATTACATCCCACATTTAAACAAAGTGGTTACAATAAAAGATAGTATTAATTTTTTCCATCAATGGAAACATATTTCAAATAAAACATGGATTCTTTCTTGAAATTTCCTTGACACTATCATCATATCATGTACCTTTCCCTTGACCTGTGAAAAACATTTCAAAAAAACATGGGATGAGCCTAAAAAGCTCAGTAAGGGATATAAAAATATGGAAAGGAAACATGAGTACATATATACATAAGAATGAAATCATACTTTACCCATAAAACATAAGCACTTTAACATACCTCATCAAAATTATAAATAAATCATATAAATCATAAGACATAAAGGTAACTTGAGGAATTCAAAACATTCTTATGTAGGTAGTAACCCTCTTGGTTACGTTTGGAATACCCATCACATTATATTCCCTAAATCTATTCAGAGAAACCTTAACATTTCACTCCTTCGTGTTACCCAATTCATTGGAGAGCTATATTGGGCTCACCCACCCTTAGTTTATCATGGAACCACCCATATTCATAACAATTCCCAAGAACCATAACATAATCGTATCACATAAAACATGCATAAAGGAAAAATAACATTTCCACTTTTCAAACACAAGATATCAATACAACACATTGATATAAAAACATTATTAAAACCATTTTCAATACCAAAATAAAGGAAAAGTAAAACATGGTATTTATTTTTCTTTTAAAAAAGGTATGGCTTGTAGTGGAAGTCGAAACTCAAATAATGGTCATGGTGGCGCAGAACTCGTTGTCGCCGCATACGTACGACATAAAAAATATTCCTTTTGTCATTTAGTAAAACGCTTCATATAAAAATATTCATTTTGAATAAGCATAAAAGTCAAAGGGGTTTATACACCATATAAAAAAAAGTTGTGTATAAAACAAAATATGCCTCAATGAAAGGAGATTGAGACGGATTCCCTTACATCAGGTCCGACTTGACTCGATCTTTCTTTAATGTCCTGAATAATATACTTGAGTTAATTTCTTCTTTCTTAAGAACTTTTTCAAGTTAATTATTCCTTTTATATCACTTATTACCATGTTATGAACATTATGTAATCCTTTAAGTTAATAACGGCCGTTTTGTCGATATTTGGTACAAGATTCCAAAGTGAACTTCTTATATTTACAAGTTGTTCATGTAGTCAAATATCCATTATCTAAAGAATAATATTCATGATGTAGATGCCATTATATCATATATTTCCAGTATATACATGAATTTATAATATTACATAATCATTTAGATGTAAGAAACGAAATTCATTGTTCATGGAAACAACTTTCCTTTCTTACCAAATCACATCACACTTTTCCACGGTGAATGTTTGAGAAAAACATGATCACCTACCTCCAAAGAGAGATCCTTCCTCCTATTGTCTGCATAACTTTTCTGTCTACTCTGAGCTGTTCTCATGTGTTTCGGAATCATCTGAACTTTTTTTTCCATCTCTTCTAACAATTTTGGTCCCATCAGCTTCATTTCACCCACTTCATCCCAAAAATATGGAGTTCGACACCGCTTCCCATATAATGCCTCACACGATGCCATCTGTATACTGGAATGAAAACTGTTATAATAAGAAAACTCAACCAATTAAATATATTGGTCCCTACTTCCCTGATAATCCATCAAACAAGCACGTAGCATATCCTCAAAAGTCTGAATTGTTCATTCATGACTGCCCATCTGATTGAGGATGAAAAGATGTAATAAAATTTAATTCAGTACCCAACAAATTTTGAAGGCCTTTCCAAAATTTATAAGTAAATCTCCAGAAGTCTTCGGTAATCCCACAACAATGTCCATGGATATATATTCTCCCATTTCCACTCTGGAACTAGTAAATATTGAAGCATCACTTTCAGTAACAGTCGGTCTTCTTTAACCTGTTGTCAAGTCAAACACTTCACTGTAAAATCAGCAATATTTCTTTTCATTATATCCCACCAGTAATACTCCTACAGATACTTTTACATCCTAGTAATGCCAGGATGAACTGAAAATGGGGAACTATGAGCTTCACATAACAACTCTCTCTTCAACTGTGAATCACACGCAACACACATTCTCTTCCCAAATCTCAAAACACAATCATTATCAATGTTGAATTCAGGCAACTTACCCTTCTGAACCAGCTCTACCTTTTTCTGCAACTCACTGTCTTGCTTCAGTGCTTGCTTGATTCTGTCTGATAGAGAAGATTTCACTGAAACCAGAAAAAAAACAGGACATCCTACACCAAAAACTTCTATTCCAATGTTCATCAAATCCTTAACCAAAGGATCACTTTCCAAACACAACATTGTTAATGAAGCATTAATTTTTTGACTCAAAGCATCAGCCACTTTATTACATTTTCCCAGATTATAATGAATTGTACAATAATAATCCTTGATTAATTGTAGCTATATCCTCTCTCTTATGTTCAATTATTTCTGAGTGAATATATGCTTTAAAATTTTTTGATCAGTATCTATTTCATGCTTTACTCCATACAAATGATGCCTCCAAATTTTTAAAGCGAAAACAACAGCAGCTAATTCCAAATCATGTGTAGGATAACTTACCTCATGAGTTTTCAACTAACGTAAAGCATAAGAAATTATCTGATCATTCTGCATTAGGAAGAAACGAAGTCCTTTCAATGAAGCAGCACTGTAGATATCAAAATCCCCATTCCGGGAAGGAAGTGCCAAAACTAGAGCATTCACCAATCTTTTTTTAACTCCTGAAAACAATCATCACATTATTTTGTCCAGATAAACTTAACACCCTTCCGAGTTAGCTTAGTCGTTGGACTAGATAACCGTGAAAAATTTATAACAAACCTTCAGTAATAGCCTGCCAATCCAATAAAACTACGAATCTCAGTTACTTTTGTGGTTCTTAGCCATTCTTCAGCAACCTTTGTTTTTGCAGGATCAATAGTTATCCCATCTTTAGAAACAATGTGACCAAGGAAAGAAATTTTTTGCAACCAAAACTCAAACTTGCTGAACATCCCATATAATTTTTTTTTCTTTTATGGTTTGAAAAATAACCTTTAAATGACTTTCATGCTCCTCTTTACTTTTAGAAAACACCAAAATATCATCAATAAAAACCACCAACAATTTTCACCTAAGTCAACTGAGCCATCACTACAAAAAACTGTTTAGTTATGATTCTGACCAGCTCAGGATACTGATTTGAAAGGTCATTTCCCTCTGTATGCCTTCCCAGAAATGCTGTTCTATTTCCTCTATGAAAAACCATTCTTAAAACATAAATATCTTAGGTGAACCAACATGGTAATCTTTAAATGCTATATCATTTCAATCATAACATAAATTAATTTATAATTTAACAATTTTATAACTCATAACATTGTCTAAACTATCCTCTGATACAAACTGTAAAACTCTAGCCTTAAACATAAATTAATCTTGAGATATTTCAAGAATATACCTTGAGGATATTTTCAGGTTTAGAGTTTTAGATAATTAGATCATAAAACATGCATTACATCCCACAATTAAACAAAGTGGTTATAATATAAGATAGTATTCATTTTTCCCCTCAATGGAAACATATTTAAAATAAAACATAATTCTTTCTTGACACTTCCTTGACACTATCATCATATCATGTACCTTTCCCTTGACCTCTGAAAAACATTTCAAAAAAACTTGGGATGATCTTAAAAAGATCCGCAAGGGATATAAAAATATGCAAAGGAAACATGAGTACATATATACATAAGAATGAAATCATACATTACACATAAAACATAAGATCATTAACATACCTCATCCAAATAATGAAAAAATCATAGAAATCATAATACATAAAGGTAACATGAGGCATTCATAACATTCTTACGTAGGGAGTAACCCTCTTGGTTACGTTTGGAATACCCATCACAGTATATTCCCTAAATCGTTCTGGAGAAACCATAATGTTTCACTCCTTCGCGTCACCCAATTCATTAGAGAGCTATATCGGGTTCACCCATCCTTAGTTTATCATGGAACCACCCGTCTTCATAAAAATGCCCAAGAACCATAACATAATCGTATCATATAAAACATGCATAAAGGAAACATAACATTTCCACTTTTCAAACACAAGATATCAATACAACACATTGATATAAAAACATTATGAATACCATTTTCAAAACCAAAATAAAATAAAATTAAAACATTGTATTTATTTTTCTTTTAAAAAAAGGTATGACTTTTAGAGGAAGCCGAAACTCAAATAATGGTCACGGTGGTGGAGAAGTCATTGTCGCCGCATACGTACGACAAAAAAACTTTTCTTTTGTTGTTTAGTAAAATGCTTCGTATAAAAATATTCCTTTTGAATAAAAATAAAATTCAAAGGGGTTTATACACCGTATAAAAGAAAGTTTTGTGTAAAACAAAATATGCCTCAATGAAAGGAGATTGAGACGGATTCCGTTACCTCGGGTCCGACTTGACTCGATCGTTCTTTAATATCATGAATAATAAAGTTGAGTTAATTTATACTTTCTTAAGAACGATTTCAAGTTCATTATTCCTTTTATATCACTTATTACCATGTTATTAACATTATGTAATCCTTTATGTTAATAACGGTCGTTTTGTCGATATTTGGTACTTGAGTCAAAAGTGAACTTCTTATATTTACATGTTGTTGATGTAGTCAAATATAAATTATCTCAATAATGATATTCATGATATAGATGCCATGTATATCATATATATCCAGTATATACATGCATTTATAATATTACATAATCATTTATAGGAAAGAAATGAAATGCACTGTTCATGGAGACGGTAAGACGTACGTACTCATGAACGCTACTTCCATTTCTATTTCATATTTAATGGAATTAAAACATAATATTATTTTAATTCCAGTATGGTATCTTATATAATATAGTTAAATCTATCCTTTATACATAAACCATATGGTATTAATGAATCACATCACTTTGAGGGGGAGGTAGTCCGCACTTCCTAAAATGAAGATATCACATATACCTATAATGGAAGCTATAAATATATTTCATAAATGAAAAATACAGAAGCTTAATTAAAACATAAACATATTATATATCATATATTATTATAGTGTTATATTAATGTCCACATTTGAAGGTGTTAAAAGAATATTGAACAATCATCATTTCGTGAGGTAGAAATTCGGCATCCACGGAAACAGTATGTTTTTTAACCATTAGATGTAGGTGTGTGTAAGTGTAGCTAGAATACTTCTTATAACTACATATTAATATAGGAAATATACTGGTGTTGTTACAAAATAAATGAATGAAAAGAGTTTAAGGGGTTGGAGAAGCAAAATAAAACATAAGAACACAAGAGAAGACACTACCTTTAAATCGGGTAACTCTTTTTGATTTGAGCTCAAAGTCTTCCTTGGGAAGACTTCTGCCCAAAGTGAGGCTTCTAGGAGTTATAGATTGATGTGGAGAGACAAAATGGGAATGGTTTGGCCGATACAAAGGCTTTGGAAGTGTGGGTAAGTTGGTAGAGGTGGGGGGATTTTATAAGAGGAAAGAAGAGGCACTCTTGGAAAGTTACAAAATGTTACATTATTTTCAAATGAGTTTCGGATTTTAAAGGTCCCACATTGATGTATGTCTAGGATAAGGTGACAATGGTTCTAAATAAACTCATCCAATTGATCTTTGACAAGTTTAAGTCTTATATGTTTCATTATCTTTTCATTTTATTTAAATCATTAAATAATGAGGTAATCGCTGCATCATTATGATGTCATAAATAATTTAATTTATTTAATGTCTAAAAATTATGAAAAAACTACAATGATGTAGAAAATAGTTTTAGATTTCCAATGAATATTTATAGTCCAAAATATCATTTATGTAGAAAAAATTCAAAATGATTTACTCAGGTGATACATTCTTTGTTATATTTACATTCTTTAAAAATAAAAAGATAAAAAGTCACTTTCACACAAAAGTGATTCCATGGGGTCCCCAAGTTTGGAACAAGACATCCCATGGTCGGCCATGAGACAACCAGTATCATTAGAACACTTTTTGGTGTCATTTTGTATTATTATGATATCATTTTATTATCCTTAACTACCCAATTACTCATTAATCAAGATAATTAAAGATAATTACCGTCGTTACTATTCATAATGTCAAAAAACAAACGAGTCTTGATTACATAATTTGGACCTTTTGATTCCAAATATGTAATCCATTTTACCAAATTCCAAACACATAAAATGCAATAATTTATTTAAAAATAATTCTCGTTGTTAAAACAAATAGCTGGTTTTTTTGAAACAATATCTATAAAACGTTTGGCATTAGTTTATGCCCAAATCCAAAGTGAAATTAACCCTAATGACCAACATTGGATTAAATGATAAAAAAATATTCAAATTACACTTTAAGAACAATTAGAAAGATAATCTAACCATATAATTTAATTAGATGAAAAATCAGTTTTGATGTAAAATGCAGTATTTTTCACTATTCATTAAAAAATGAACATTGTCAAAAAAATACCAAACAATTATCCAATGTAAATTTCAATGTACCAATCATAAAGAATAAGTTTATTTTGACAAATAGAGCTTATAAAATTTTCAAATGTATGATTTAAAAAAAATTTGCCATCAAAAGGCAGTAAACAATCTTTTAAAAATATTAGTGTATTCCATGCTTAAGATTGGATTTATTATCATTTTAAGCCTATAAAACACTATCTAATTCATTTATAGAAATAGATAAGAATATATATTATTCATTACTTACTTGGGATGTTTCAATATTCTCCCCAAACACCACATTGGCATGTACTCCTACTAGTATAGGTGTGTAAAAGCCCCAATTATGTGGAATGTACCAAACATGGTGTACATTCCTATGTCCCCAAACTATTTTGGACGTCTCTTAGATAGACCATGTACTTCTACAAGACGTGCCACCCAAATGGGGTCTAAGCATGTACTTAACTCAATTGTGTGCCCTTACACATGTTCTATTTGTTACTTTCTCAGCTACATAGCTGAGTACCAGTACACGGCATGTATATCTTTATACACTATCTGTACTTAATTAAACATCATATTCCCTTAACAGGAAAAACACATAGTGTGTCACACTGATATACATGTTGTGTTTTCAGGTTTTCCCAAATATAAAACACTCCGGATCATCCAAAACCCCCATTTAAACCACAAAATAGACATATCTGACCTCAAGAGGTCACAAGAAAAAATAATAGGGATTTAAAAACATGAAACAATGAATTTGAAGTGATTTTGTTGTGAAAACATAAATGACAATTCCTATAGTTGGAAGGCACTGAATCTTGGCTCAATATGTCGACCCACTATTGTGGAATGTCATTCCATATTGTTGAGAGCTCCTCAATGGTACCCCTCTTACCTTCATTATCTCTCTCTCTATCTCTCTATATATATATATCCCTATATATATATATATATGTTTCTCCATATCACTCTTTCTCTCCTAGTTGAGTGGTGTAGGTGGAGCCTTATGATAGGGATGAATGAGAAGGAGAACTAAATAATAGAATGGTATAAAGAAAATAAGTAAAAAAGAAAAAAAGAAAAATGAAAAGAAAATGTGGTTTAGCCTGACATTTGCACCCAATTAGAATTTATGCCTCACCTAGGCTATACTCCCATTTGAAGAATCAATAGTAGAGAATGAATCTCAATCTGACCCTCTGTTCAAAATTTATCACCAAACAAACCTATGAGAACTATTTAATATTTGGAATTTTTAATATTAATTATTCATTATTATACAAAAATTTAAACGTCTAGGATTTCTATAAAACTTTTGTTCTAGGGTAATCACCTTATTTTGGGACCAATGGAGTGGTCAAAAAATTATCTGTTATTATCTACTTGGGGGAAAAACATTTTACCCCTTTATAAGCATCTGAATGAAAAAAGAAAACTTTTTTCTCAAAACTTTCATCTAAATAAACATGGGTTGTTTAAAACTCCCCACTATAAACATTATCATCCCAAAAAATCATTGTGAAAGGACTCATAACCATGCTCTCAACCTGAGCATTAAGAAAACCTATCTATCTAGAATATCCAATGACCATCCACATAACATCAAAAATTGTCTCCTATATGAAATACATTTAACGATGGCTAATTTGGTACATCCCACCATAGCAATACCATTATCTGCATCTCAAAAGAATCCTACAAGACCAATGGACCACAGAAAACCTGAAGGTCAACTGAAAAATAGGGTCACCACCATTAAATAGGCAATGGTGAACACCCCAACATATGATGAACCTTACACTGCTCTAAGAGCGCCACCTCTATAGGGTTATTTCTTTTATAGGGATGAATATTTGGAATGGGAAAGAAGATCGGTATAAGGATGGAATTCTATTAGAATAGTCAATACGAATAATGAAAGGGCGTGATCATATCTAATAAGATTCTTCTAATATTCCACCATGGGAATGTGTAGCTCCCTCTGATCCATAGTCACAATCCACATAAAACCAAACAAGGATTCATCCATGGGAAACCATCTCTGGGTAACCGATTCATTTCCTGATGTCACATCTACAATGGAGGGACATTCTCGTATAGCATTCCATATCCAAGCTGATAGAATGTCTTGAAACATTTGTCCTCATCTCACCGCTATCATCCCACCAGTGTCGAATAAAAAGACACCACACACAACCATCTTATATCTTCATCCCCAAACTCATACTCCAATGATTATTCCATAAAAAATTTATACTGACCATGCTACATGGCATGTCAGTTTCATAGGCCGGAATATTCCTTGGAACTACTCTTCAAAATTAAGCACCTCACCTATGCCCTGATTTAATCCACAAATGATCACCACCTGGGGTTACTTGAGTCACGAGCATCTACGCACTCTCTAAGGACATTACTAACATTGGAAAAACTGGTGCACCGTGCATTAAAGACGAAAAATCTATCCCATCGAATTCAGTCTCAAAAAATAAACATCTAAGGTTACTTTTCAATAGTTGAATCATCAGTAAGCATATAACACAACACTTGAGCATCTACCATTCCTCTATATCAAAAAGAGCATAAATCCAAGGTCAAAACCTAAAAATGCATCTGATAAAATTGTACAACCTCTCACATAAGTTACCCTTGAACAAAATGAACGTAAATCTACATGGTTCTGAGTTAAAACCAAGGGACTCTAGGTGTCAAATCTATCCCTACAAAACAAGTATCACAACTAGGACACAATGTCTAATAACCTAACATAAAATATCCAAACATTTCAAAACAAAGTAAAGATCACAATGACCAATAAGAATCAAAATTGATAATACGACCAACTGGGGATTGATCCTCATCGAGCATCCTCTGAAGAAACTTCCCCATGGAGGTCAAAAAACCAATTTAAAAGAGAAAACAAACCTGTGATTTTCGGGTATCCGTATACAGAAATACCCCTTGAAGGTCCAGTTTTAGAGAAATGTATTGGTATCCTTGAACATTGTACTCAATGATCCAAATAGGAAACCATCGACCAGATAAACAACACCCTACAAGAGGTAAAATAGGAATGTATCATGTTCCATATTGACCAACTAGGTCACTTCACCTACTGTGAATGAGCACTGTGTAATATGACTCCCCAAAAAACACCTTAATGTATGTCCACATAACATTCCATAATTATGAAATATATATATGTAAGGATTCCCAACTTGCCTCAGTAGTCCACAAATTCAAACACTAGGAGACCTATATGATGTGAATCCTATGTTCTAAATATAATTCATGAGATGCCACTTCACTTTGCTGAAAAAGTTTCAAAATTCATCCTTGGTATCTTTCCAACGGTCATGATCCATAGATCCATAATAAATCATAACACTCACACAAAATGTTTGTGCCTCAAAGTGAAAATCTTATACAATTGTAACATAACAAATTAGAAGGGAAATCCCAATGCATGGAAACAATGTCTTCTAAATAGAACAAGTGTTGATGACACACCAATCCGATATCCATCATAGGTTCCAACACATTTTTAATACTTCTATATTCCATATCCAAAACAATAAAGAACAAAAAATAAAACTACTTTGATACCAATTTGTAATGTCTTAACCTAGATTCCACTAAAATGGTGCTCTGATCCGTTGGTTTAGAAGAACATAGGCGTGCCTCCCTGTATTCTAGAGGATACTAACTAGAAACGAGGGCATGATGTGTTATAGTGGGGAGAATATGACCACATATCAGAGTAATGAACACAATAATAATATCTATGTATCATACAGATCTGAATGTAAACATAGTGTAGATATAGAAAACAACTAAAATAGAACACATTGTAATAAAAATGAAATGACGTAAAATCCCACACAACTATACATTTAATACAATGCTTTTCATCCATAAGGCCTAACATACAAATAAAAAGTAAAAAAATAAAGTGGAAATAAAAGTACATATATCTAATAATAAGTCTTACTAGACCATGTACATGGTCTCCACACCCTATTGAACTGCACATTCCCAATTAAAAGAACTCAAATGAGCCAATCAACTAAAACATGTAACACTGGGACTCAACCCTATCCACTATGAAACTCATGATCAACCTAAAAAGGAAGACACGAGGTCTACATGTAGATCTTGGTGCATGATATGGGGTGATAAATAATCTCAACAGGCCACCCCAACATGCAACCTATAACTAGGATTCTATAAGTTTAAACAAAAGAACAGTGGTCACCCTAGCTGAGACACAACTTAATAGATTATAAAACTAAAAATTTTAAACCACATTTGAAACATTGGTTTATAATCCTAAAAAATTGGAAAAGTACCATCATGTATGTCGAAATCTATAAATGCACACATGAATAGTCCCATACCATTACATATATACATAAATATTAATATTCACTGTTATTTAAAACCAAACAATATGAAACTAGATTAGTAGTCTATCAATGGGTCTCTAATCTTGATTGCCTAGAACTCCGGTAAATGTTCATTGAGTGGGATGTCATGTGACTCAAGTCATGTATCACCAAGTCGATCTTTGGGACATTAATCCCAATCGACATATACATTCTTTAACCAATGTTTAAAAATTCTAGGAGAAAGATACATCACTTCATGGAATAGTAATCCTATGCATGGGATCACTAAATATCACCTCCATGAACTGAAAAAGGATACCATATACTAATCTTAAATATTTTGAAAGGTCACTAAAACCAACTACAATCTATTCCATGAAATTATGTCTTAGACACAAAGGGACAAATCCAAGGAACTCCTCTATGGTATCCACATCAGACTACATCGTGTAATCATGAATAACATCCATCCTGGTCATGCTGTATACTCAATTGTTAGACCCTGAATGGTAGGATCCAAGGAACACATACAAGAAATCCTCGTTGGGACCTAGGACCATCTCGTTGGAAAATCGGTAAAGGCACCAATTTTAGTCGTAGGAGGATATCAACTGAAAATGTGCTACACGAGTCCAAGAATGATCGATCCAAAGAGTAGAAAAGGACCAAGGAATCCCATAAAATCAAGACCCAAGAGGCATAATCAATACAAGGCTTCCACTACCGCCTTAAAGATCAAGGGAGAGTAGTTCATGGAATCTATTCCAACATTTATACTTTCAAACCATCATCAATTACACATAATTCTACCCACTCATGTAATCTATTCACATTTCAATAAAATAACATGGGGTCCCCACCCATTTATCCTTCGTAGAGGAGAGTGCAATCATCCCCACCACAAATCACTACACTTTCAGTTTGTCCAATGCATTCTTACACAAAAAATCCATGTATCAATAAAGGAATAATAAAATAAGGATCCAAGGATATATAAAAGTCCTAGTAATCCTATATTCATCATGTAAGTCTCAATATATGGATTCCAAGAAAACTCGTCGGGCATCCACCCATGTAATATAGGTACGTCAAGTTTGGATCAACAACCATGAACCAGGTAGCACTTATGGTAACCATCATTGAATAAAAAATTGCCATGTAAAATCATAAACAAATGAGTGAGGGTGGCCCGATCACCCAACCCAACACTCTAGCCATAACCCCATGGGATTACCAGTTTTGAATGGGTTCTATGGTGACACCTGAACACCATCTCTACACAATTCTGAGGTATAACTCAAGGTCAGTCAAACAATGGGCACCCACTAGGTACCTCAAGCTAAACATTTAAGAGTTATGCTACTCAGGATCCATTGTTCTAAACACAAGTGAGGAACCTAACATGCGATCCTTATTTATAAAAGGCAAATGAAGAATCCTACATGGGATACAGAAACAAAAATAAAACGGTGGTATCCTATAAGGTATCCTCAAAACAACACACTAGTCAGGGATCCTTCAAGGGACGTTGTAGATTAGAAAAAAAGAAAATACATCCCTCAGGAGATTCTTGGAACCCAGATAGTAGGTAGTGGAATCCTGTTTGAGATCCTTGATAACAATTATTTTCATGAACTCTTAGACCAAAAGGGTATATATTGCAAGTGAGAAATCCTAAAAGGATATGACACTAAGGAATTGGATATAAGAGAATTCTTTAAACTCTTCTCTGAAAATGGTCTCGACTGGGTTTGTCCAAAAACCCAACCAATCATTTATTCAATTTTTATCTCATAAGAGACAACTGAAAATGATTATGAGATGAAGCACGTCTCTATTTAGATATCATCCCAAAAACACCCATTAGTAGACTTTAAATGGATCTATAGGTTTTACCATCATGATATATATGGAAAACTACTCATAATAGACTGATATTATATCCAATTCTGACTATGGGGTATGAAATCATGAAAACCCTCAAAGGGTGGGAAAGGGGATGTAGTTGGCATTTCTCCCTCAGTACACATCGTGTACTCCTAGTATGCCAAAAGGGTGTGTACTCGTGCTAGCCTGGGAGTGTAAAAACCCAAGGTACTTGACATTTGAAATAGGTACAGTACATATACCCCACGTGGGGTACATTCCCATGTCCCTCAACCGGACTATCTATATACTTGACCAGGTAGTGTACTTCTACCAAGCATTCCACCCAAACTGTGTCTGGCTCTGTACTCAATATGGTCATGTGCCAATACATGGTTTCACTTGGATAGATAATCGGCTACAAGGCAGAGTAATAGTACATGGTGTGTAGACCCCTATAAAATATGTGTTATCCCTTAAACATCATCTTCCCCAAATGGGTTGAATTGAGGATCTATCGCCCTACACTACACGCCTTGTTATCAAATTTTCTAGAATGGAAAACTCTACAGATCACCTGAAATCCCTGTTTATACTACCAAATTAATATATCTAGACTCTAGAGGCCACAAAATAGAATAATAGGGCATTAAGAACATAATAAAATGACTCTAATGTTGTTTTGAGGTAAAAACATAAAAGGTACTACCTTTGGGTAGAAACTTCCAAATCTTGGCTCGATTTTATGGTCCACACCTACCGAAAATTGATCCAGCTTGTTGATATCTCCATGAAGACACCTCTCTTCTCTTCTATCTCTCTCTCTCTCATACAGACACACACAATATATATATATATATATATATTTATCTCTCGGTTAAGTGACCTAGTAGGAACCACAGATAGGCATGTAAAGTAGAGGGATAAAAGAGAAAGAAGAAAAGAAAATATAGAAAATTAATAGAAGAATAAGAAAAGAAAAAGGTGGTTAGGCTGAACCCAATGACCAACTTGAGCTTATTCCTCATCTAGGAAAGAATATTATTTTTGGAATCAATATTGAAGATGAAATCTCAATCTGATTCTCTATTCCAATTTTATCATTGAATGATCCTATATGAATACATTAATATTTAATTTATTATATATTAATTATTAATTTTCCTATGAAAAGTAGATTTGATCTTATTTCTACTAAACTCATGTCTTAGTGTAATCACTTTATTCTGGAACCAAATAAGTGGTCATAAAAATTATCTGAGATTATATTCTAGGGTAAAAGGATAATTTTACCCCCATAAAAGCCTTCAAAAGAAATAATTCAAATTTCTTCTCAAAACTACAAGATGAAAAATAATGGGTTCTTAAAATTAAGATTTTTATTAAGGGTTTCAAAGGATTTAGAAATAAAATCTATTAATGAAATATTATTTTAATATTTCTTAGCTATATTATTTTATCCGCCAATATAAATGAATTTATCACATTACATTTATTATCTCTCATTCGTTTTTTCGTTAACATTATCTTTAATGATTCACTTTCTTCTGATTATAGAACATTAAAAAATTTCTTATATATATATATGTATATATATATATTATTTATAGCACATATATGTTTTTTTGTAAACCATGAAACATTTTTACTTATGGTGTTTACATTTAATATTAATTAATTGACTAGGAAATGTAGATATTATTTATTCCTTACACTATATGATTATTTATTGATAATTAATATTATTTACTAATTAAAAAGATCATTAAATATATACAGAATGAATTTTAAATAAGGTTATAGGGGGTAGGGGTTATATAACTACTCAATTCGTGGAAAATTCTCATGAAAAATATTATTGGGATAGATTAAATCGTTGTTTTGGTTTACACATACTAATCAACTAAATTTTCATGGTACAAGGTCTTGATAGTATATATAGCGTGATCCTTAGATGATGACATCCATTATTTTTTGTTCCAATAATTATTAATTTAAATATTATTTTCATTGAAATTATTTCATTAATAATATCCAGATATTAATCTCATACTCAAGTTATTGATTACATTTCATGTGTATTCTGTAATCTGTATTTTCATATTGATTAATCTTTATTTACTTATGGAATATTGTTCTATATATAACCCATTATGTGCATTTAATTTTAAATGTATTTGTGTTCCTTTCCCTGAGTTATAAATTAGAATACATTAAATGACATTTAGGAATGAAAAAATATAAATTAGTTATATATTTTAATAATAATGTAAATTGGGTATCATGTGTGTGTCTACCTCCCCAATACAATGAATCTATCCAATTCTATGTTATTGGATCACTCTTATTTAGGAAAATATAATGATGTGGGAACCAACTTTGGGTTACCAGAATCGGGGTTATTACATTATATTATAGTAGACTACAATATACCACTCTAAATTATCACATATTGTTCTAAAGTTATCTGGATATTAATATATTTTTTAGGATAATTCCTCTCTTAATTGTGATGTACCATCATTTTCCAAATTTTAAACCTTATCCTATTTATGATGGGCATGGTGTGGCACACATGGATTACTACCAAAACTAGTCCGATCTTAGTGTTTCAAGTAATGTTTAAGTTGTATCAAAGTGGGTATAACATAGGGATAATGTTACTATTTAGGAATAAAATAGGGTTTTACCTATGAATCATATTAATTAGGTAATAAGGGGTCTGAAAATTGGATAACAGACCCTAGAACCTTTTGTAGGGGCATAAGGATAACATATACTTTCACAAGGAACCGGCGGACCTATTGTTCAGTGAATTTATCTATGGAATCATTTAAGTGGAATTCTATGATAATACACAAATCATGTATCCTTTTAATCATTATTTTTTTCTTTTATATATAGATTCATAATCAATATATAATATTTAATAGTATTGGGAATGGTTTCAAATTTATATGATGTCACTTGGTATAAAACATAATATTATATAGAATATAGGTCACCATTATACAATTCCAAGATGGAAACCTATATTTTTTATTCAGTTTTGTGAAGTGGAATTAATATATGAACACAATCTTGAATTGCATCCACCTCATGGGTAGGTTGATTCCACTTAATAGTTATAAAAGGATTGTGACTATAAAAATAATGTAACTTATGAAAAAATAAATTACCCAAATATTGAATATTCTAGATGAATTATAGTAATAGTGGTCTCCCAGGTTCAAATATCAGCCTGGTCGAATGATATTATAGGATTGTTTGAATTTAGTAAGTTATTTTTTAAGATAATTTGTCCACCTTCCAACGTGATGGTAATTATTATTAAGAATCTACTTTATTGTATATCTATATTTTTGTGGATTCTTATCATTTTAACTCATGGAAAGGGAACTCTTCTCTACATGGTGTTTTAATAGTATTGTAAAAAGGTTTCTTATATATAAATAATAAATATATAATTATTAAATGATATTTATGTCATTTTACAGGGTAAAATAATTATATTGGACTATACTTTGATGTTCATAGACATACAAGTTACTCTATAAAGATGATATATGATGGGTTTCATTAAGATAATATGTTCTAATCGTTAATTCAAATAAATAATGGAGTTGATATTGTACCATTTCATATTCCAAAACATACTAGAGTATTTGAGTTTTTGTTGGAATTTTTTTTTCTAGTGGAGTCACTTCCTAGTTCTAGGGCATGATCAGGTTTTATAATAGTCATGTTATTATGGATACGTAGAAAAAATGTAAACCATGTCATATCCTATAAGTAAATTATATTAAAAACTATAGTCTCATAAAAAATATGTTAGAGGGAGCCCACATATAGTCTATCTAATATAGTAAAAAATTATGATTCATTTATTATGGTAGAAGACACATGGACGACATATTTACCATTAAATATAAAAAAGATAATAGTTGAGCTGGAATAGAGGATGGGACTACACATTAAATATTTTATAATTATTAAAAATTTCTCTATGTTAGATATGGTGGTTCTATTTATGTTATATATAAATGGGATGCTATTACTATAATAGAAACATTGGATAGATGGCACTTTAACCAACTTCCATCATAACCTCTATGTGTTATAAATATAATATATGGTATTGGAATTTAATGTTAAGGTAATATTTATTGAACGGATATATTCAATCAAATTATGTGTGGAAAATTTAAATGTTTAATTTTTCTCCGTTATTCATTAGAAATTATACATATTAACACTAATGTTATCATCTTTTCTATTATTACATCACTTGTTCAGGATTTTTATATTTTTGTAGATCCTATAGATAGAGTTCTTTATTTAAGGAATATGATATGAGTAGATCAACCAAACACCCATAATTTCAATAAATGTGATACCACACTCATTAGGGAGTGGTTATTTGGTATCTCATTAACGAAGTAGCGAGGCACTGTGAAAAAATCCTAGGTATGGAGTGTATATCTATATTAAATGATTTGGTAGATTGTTATCACTAAAGAGTAAAATTAAAGGAACAATATGGGAATTATATCACATTAATTAGTTAATATGACCCTCATGTGAGATTATAATGATCATTCATTTGGAATTTTCCTCTAATTAACCACCATTTTGAATGACTGGATTATGATCTTTGGATGTGTTGATGACTATTTATCAAAAGTGGTAGCATAAAATATGGAAATTTTAGCATATTATTTTTTAGTGTTATCCATGTTAAATTGGTTTTTTAATAATTTATTTTCCCCTTAGAAACACATGTCTTATTAAATCATCTTTTCATAATGATCTTATTGAGCTAAAGGAAAAGTTGATGGATCTTCTATTGAAAGGATTCATAAAAAATAATGAATCCCTAGTTCATTATATTTTCTATTTTTTGTAATGTTTATGGGAGATCATTGTTTTTAATGAAATTACATAACTAAATCAACTAATAGGTAAAAATAAATACATTATTTTGAGAATTTATGTCCTCTTAATGGAGTGAATGATTTAAAAATATTGATTTAAATAATTAATATCATAAAATTAAAGTACATTAAGTGGATATTATTATTATATAATTTAGGTATGTCTAGAGCCATTATCAGTACTTACAGATTAATTTTAAAGTGATGAAAAACCATACTATATTAATGGGGCTCAGAAACTGTATCCTCTATCCATTTATAGAGAGGTATGTAGGTGTTTTCAAGGATGAGATTATCATCAATTTAAATTAAGGATAACCATGATAAAAGAATTTTGATTGTTACATATTTCATTTTGGGTATTTTTTATATATAAAAGTATGAAAGTATAAATTATATATTTAAGAAGACTATATCTTGGATAACATAATTTAAAATAATGGAGTATGATCTCAATGCATGAATATTTTGGTTACGATTAAATGGGATAGCTGAATATTATCATATATTTGTTATAAAATTAAAAATGATTTTAGAAATTATGGCTTCCCTTTTTTAAAACGAGAATTATTTCCTTGTTTTTGACTAATATCATTGAGATATAGATGTTCTAAATCAGATGTTTCCCTATGCTTAAAACCTTTGTTTTATATAGGATGGTGTCAAATAAGAAGAGTTCAATGAAATTTTTATATTTGTGTCTATCCATGTATTAATGTAGAGTATGTTCTTAATTTATTTGGGTATATATTGTTGAGAACCTATTAGTCAAATTATGTGATCCATATCTTTCATCTTATAGTGGTAGTGATTTCATTAAAGATATGGAAACATTATCCCCACCGTGATCAACATTTAAAAATTCAAATTTGACAAAATGTTTTGTTATTTAATAAATTAAATATGTCCCGATATATGAAATTAGGGTTTAATATAGATTTTTTCAAACCTTGACATAGATATAAACATTAATATGTAGAAGGGGAATGTTTTAGTTTATTACCTTATTATTAATTTACATGACCTATTTGCGGAAGATTCATCTATGTATTCTATATCGATTTATTAGCTTTTTTTAAGAGGTACATGTTTCTTAATTTTTATCGATGATAGTGGAAAAAAATTTTTTATTGGCATGTGATATCTAGAATAGAGACATTGATTGTGAGATATTTAAAGAAGTGGTGTTCTTGATGGATGAACCATAAAGATTCATTGAAATTAAATCGGGTCATCCTCTTCTCGTGGTAGAGAGTTGATATAGATGGGTTTAATAAAGTGGTGATAGGAGAGTTTTATTCCTTAATATCAGTGGTGAATCATAGTTTCACAAGGACATAGAAAAACCTTAATCACTAGTTTTATTGTCCATTAATGATGCAAATTAAAACTTAGTATATATCATGATGTCTCACACAACTATAGGTGATGGTCGAGCACTATGTTATCAATAATTACTATGAACCAATAGGGGTTATAGAGTGGAAATATGAAATTATATCATTGGTTTCTATGATTGGACTTTAATATTAATTGAAGGATCATGAAGTAGTTTGGGTAATCATCAACTAGCTAACCAATTCCACACACTCACTCCTTATTTGGGATAAGAGGTTTGTGGAAAGATTAGGCTTCATATTTTGATTTGATATTATATTGGTTTAAATATTTCACTCAATGATATTATTTATTTATTATGGCTGATTAAAATAATCATATAAAAGTAAGATGAAAAAGTTATTCTGGATATAGTTTCACTTAACATCAACATTTATCTCCCTAATTCATGGATAGGTATAGAGGAACATTAAGGTTCCCAAGGATATGTTTTAGTCATTTTTTCTTGACTTATTAAGGAATTATACCCATCATGAAACATTTTCGGACTTTTATTGTTCTAATGTAGGGTCAAGACCACTGAAAGGGGGGTTAATCAGTTGTTACCATGTGTTTTATAAGACCTTTTCTTATCTTATTTAGAAAATTTTCATAAGATATGAAACATGTTAGAGTAATGTTATAGACATATAAAACATCTTTACCTCACCTTTTTCATGGAACAAATATAAATAAAAGTAAGCACTTGAGAATTTTAAGTTTCGATACAAAGACAAACTACATTCCATTTTGGATAGTCCCACTAGAATGGAATATTTCATTATCTTCATTCCATAATAAAAAGGTACAAGAAGTGAAAAATTCTACAGTCATATTGTTATCATTCCTGTAATAGTTGGTTGTAACCCCAAAGAACCATTTCAAAATCAACTTTCCCAAAAATGGATATACACCCTAGAAATACTATCAATCATTTTTGGAAACTAGCATGTATCCATATTTACAAGATTCATCTAATTTATTATTTTTTGATCCACCTAAGAAATTATTCAATTCATCAACATGTAATATGAATAAAATTTTACCTATAGAAAATATTCATGATCATAAAAAATTCTAAAAGAAACATGAGGGTATTGAAACATTCTCCAGAATCTCTATCACAAAATCTTCATTGGAAAATGTTAATTTGATTTTCACTGATCCGGTAATCTTTTTCTAATGGAATATATCTAATTATACTTGGTATTATTTTATTTCTAGTCTTATTTAATCAACTATGTATAAACTAATTTGGCAGATCATGTTTCCTCCGTCTGATGGAACTCATTCCGATGAACCTTTCTCTTATTGATTATGATCTGATGGGATCACTTTAATGGAGTTTCTCTAATAAAACATCATATAATGGAACTCCCTCTAATGATCATATTGAACCTAAATCTAGTTGACCTAATTTTTAATATCATCCTCAAAATCAACCTAAAAGAATGTTTCATTTTAAAATAAATATCTGTTGCACAATTTTTAGAGTCTAACACACATGAATATTTCAATTTGAAGAAGTAAAAATGTTTTCAGAAAAAACTTTGTATTCACCCTTGAATGGGAAGTAAGGAATAACTAATTTTACTTCACACATAACTAATTTCACAAATTCAACATTTACTATTTGTTAATTCATCTATGAATTCTTAAAATCTTTTCAATACATCTAAGAGTTTATTGAATATTCTATAATATTTAGACTAATTCATGATTACAAAAATTCTCTAGTCTTATTCTTTTTTTATATTGTCCATTCTAATTCATTATTACGATGAAGACATATAAAAAACTAAATGAAAGTCATTATGATGACTTCTTGTAAACACTATATATCTTTTATAATATATTCTTTGTAGAAGATGAGAAAATATTCTTAAAAATTGATGGAATTATATAGTGTTCCAAAACATCCTTGATCAATATGTTGGTAGAAATAAAACATCAAAAAAATATTTTAATTATTTATTTTTTTTAATTTACCAGACCGATGCCCATTTTTTCTGATGATGTTCATAATATGAGGATGTCATTTGTGTCATTATGCATTTATTGAATCGGTCCCTGATTTCCTAGAGAACTAGTTTTCATCTATAGTATAATGAATCATGAACCAACTTTTTTCGAAATAATATTTCACTTCCTATAGTCCCATTAAAAAAAATTAACCTAATGAAAATGGTTTACTGAATTTTGGATTTTCATCATTTTGATCAGTCTCTGTGCTCATAATATTAACCATATAATTGTACCTGTAAGTAAACTATGTATATGATGTATCAATGATTTAAACAATTCATCAAACAAATTGGTCACAGAATCTATTGTGATGAATCCGGGTAGATTATGAATTCTTTTCTTATGTATGGGCATTCATCCAACCTTTTTGGTATTGTCACTTTTTGAAAAAATCACTTTTAAAAGTATTGAGGAATACTGAAAGTGATGTTTTGCATACAATTCTTAAAATTCTATTTTAATAAAATAAATTGAATGAATGGAATATTATGTGTTCGTGGATCACATGTTGAAAAATTATCAACACCTCATTTTTCAATGAAAAAATTCAATCATGTATTTTTTCCTTTTCCCTTTTGAAATAGACTAGAATCTTCCTTGACCCATTTTTATTTTTCAATCCATTATCAATATACATTGAATTTTCTATTTACCTTAGATGATTTTTTATTTTCATTATTTGGGTACCAATGAATAGTGTGATACACATATCTCATGAACATATAACTTAACATAGGATTAAAAGACATCTTTTATCTCCACAGAATAATGAAAAATCACAATCAATAATGAGGGCCTCACCGGTAAGGATCAAATAACCTTGATGATTAGGGTTAATAGGTAAGTGATGTAAGAAGTACATATCAACCATAATGTTAAAATCTAATGTAGATTGCATGATAATAAAAAATAACTCAATGAAAGTCTCCTTTTTCATTTTATATTAGAGAGGGATTAAAAGATATGGAATGAAACACAATATTTTTATTTTTTTCCTTTTTGTATAGTTGTTCTCTAGACGATTATCAAATACACCGCCCATCACCTAATTATCTCCTCCCAACACTATTTTCAACAGTTTTAACTATACCACTAGTTATTTAAATTGTTGTTTTTTAATTTCTATAGACAGAACCCATTTTTTTCTTTTTCATTTTTTTCAAGACGGTGTGCAATAAATACAATGAACGTGCCTTTCCTAAATCTCATGAAATACCCCCCACACTTATACATTACGAAAGTCTCACCCCTTCCACCAATTTCTACATCCCCCACTCTTATGATAATCTTAAAAAAATATTTATATTAAGGTAGGAAATTGATAATATTGGATTATAACAAGGCTCACTTCCTAACATTTCTCTTCAGAGATTCTATGCGATTAAAAAGGTTAAATTAGAGGTTCTTCTTAGGATAAGGGCTCTGAAAAATATTTCCTTGGTCATTTAAAAAGTCATTTTTCTTCATTCATTGATTCAATAAGATGAAAATAATGTTTTGGAAGAAATCATTCCCAAATTTTTCAAGAAATATACTGAATAAATAATATAAAATATTGGCTTAGTGGATGTCTCAGGAATGATATGAATTGTTGGCATAATAACTAATTTAAATGAATATGAATATTTAAATCAATTAATGAAATAATTAGAAATTATAAACATGTACAAATCTCAGAAAACATTAATCTAAAATATTTAACATGCTCTCATAAATCTCTAATTCTCAAATTAGAATCCACATTCTTATCTATAATAAATTTTTTCAATTTTTTATCATTAAATTTTTTGACAATGAAATTTTAATACATGGAATAATAATTATTTTAGGAAGTTTATGTCTCCTAGTTCAGTTGAGCATGACCAAAATCATGTCCGGGGAATTAAATTGATTGTTAAAAACTCTTAATTAAATGTGAGGAATATGGTAGAAGAATTATTAATTTTAATCTAATACTCCCCTTTTAGTTTGTTTCTTTAATCAGAGATGTGTTGGTTTTTCCAGATTATTTATTCACAATGTCTAATTGTACTTCATGATGTGTAATGTTACTACATCATCTTCATTTGATTCCTAATAATTGATTTTTGCATGGGTATTGAGGGTTTTTCATATTTAAAATAAACAAGTGGAATCAAAATGATTAGCCATGAAATTTTTGAAATTTTTTGAGTGAGAACATGAATGCCGATAAAAAAGAAAATAAATATGGGAAAAATCAAGTTACCTCCCAAAAGTGATTTGGTTTAACGTCATTAGCTCAACCATACCTCCTTAATATTTATCTCATGTGGTGGATGATTGAAAATTAGATACCACTTAAAGGTCCATGAATGGTTTTAGTTGTATCATATCCATATAGGTTTTCCCCTTTCATTCTTCTTAAAACTTATATATTCTCCCTGATAGTAATATTTTCTTGATCTCCATTGGACAAACCCACCATTAATTTCCCAATCCTGATGAAGTAAATGGAAGTTCATTTATCATCGATAACTATTCTTCTTTATCAAATGTAGTGGATTTGGTCACTCCTTTATTTTTAGTAGCCCTATTCATAAGCCTCTCTTTCTTATTCACATGAGAATATTATTTGACAATAACACCAAACTTGTTTACCTCTACAATTTCAACAACATCCTCAAATTTAGTTTTTCTCCATATCAAAAATCATTTTCCTCTTTCACATCATTGGTCATCATTTCCCGATGGATAATGAAACATACATGATCCCTTAAAACTCTCAAAAAGATTTATCTTTCTTAAACGTCGATCAGTGCACACCCTATTCTAAAAATAAACATCTCAAAATGAGTATCTTTCTCTCTTCTTTCATATATAGTGCTAGGAAGTCAACAAGGAAGTAAGATTAATCGAATCTAATTAGAATATATTCAATCAATCTGTAATGCCCAGACCCCAGAATCCAAGAGTCGGTGAGTTATTTTAATACATTGGAATGATTAAAAGGAATCATGTCCCAATGGACCGATTAGTTTAGTAGTCTTGTAAACAAGAAAGATACATATGTTCAGTGTTAAAATTTAAAAAAACAATAATTTATTCCATTAAAAACATCTAATATTCTAAGATTATTTCTGCAATTCACTCATAATTAACTTATTCATATCTTGGGAAAAGAAACAAGAGAAAGGGGTGAGCTCAAATGCCCAGTAAGAGTAACCAATATAGCGGAAGATAACATAAACATTAAACACATATGAATAATTGCAAAAACATTCATTTAAAAGTAATAAAAATGAACACTTTATGGCAGGAATATGAAATAAGTAAATGATGCCATAATAAAACATAGTCATGGGTATTCTACTAGTCTAATAACCGCATGAAATATCAATAGATAATCTCATAATGATAGAATTAATAATAACAGACATCTTAACCATATATCCAAGGCCTTCTTCCAAGACTACTATTAAGATTTTGTCAAGGACTTGTGCCAAGACACTAGTTTGTCTCATGAGACCTACCAATGCATTGAGGAGATATAGCAGGCTCCACCCATTACTTACTAATTCCAATGCATTCCTCATATGAAATGGGTGAAACATATTCCAAACATTCGTATTAAAACAATATATGAAATGTCAATACATTAACCTCAAAACATGAATGAAATAAAAATAGAACATCCACAGTAAAACATAACTCATTCAATACAATATGGAAGATTGTATTATAATAAATTAACCTCAATCAAGAATAGATGAAAATAATCAGCAAATCTATTTAAGAGATTTATCCCCCTTTTACTTGGAAACATTCAAATGTATCACTATTTATCAAAAAGCTGTTCAAAATGGATTTTTGAATCAAAGTTTCCCATACCACTTGGAATATTGTAAATGTAATTTTAAATTAAAAACATTAATGTCCATATAAATAAAACCTTAAAATCATTTTGAAAATATGTACATTAATAAGAATGATTTAGAAGAATAAAATTTTAAAACATTTCAAACGATATTTAAGTAAGAGTTCCTAAACAAATGAAATAATCCGGAATAAAAATAATTTAAGTAATAAAAAATTTATAATATCATGAGAATAAACGGATTCATTATATACTATGTCAAATTACAGTATATACACCAAATAAAATTGAATTGGTGCATAATTACAAAAAAAACTCAATGGAATGTAAGTTGAGATGAATTCCTTTATAATGACCATATCCTTATGTTAAGGATAAATAAATGACATAATTATGTGTGAAAAATATAAAAACACTAAATATTATTGGATATTCATTGTAAATCATCTATAATAAATTCAAACATATTATTTTTAAGACAAAACAAATTAATTTTATGTTTAACTCAATGAATGGAAATTGAGTTAAAATTACTCTTAGCAAGATCATATCGATGACTTGAGAATTTTTCAACAGAGTGATTATGTGTATCAAAATAATATCCAAAAAAAGTGTGTTTAAATTATAACATAAATAAATAAATATCAATTCCACACATAATCATTTCATGACATAATTAAGAATTAGAAGACTAACTCAAGAATGGAAAATGGGTTAAAAGGATCCCTTACCGATTTGGTAAATTAAGAAAAAAACAACCCATGAAAGAAGGATCATAAAATGAAGATGTAAATACCCATAAAATGAAGTATATTATAGAAGGAGTACAATCTTGGGCAGTATATACACCTCACAAAAAGAAATAGTTTCAACTATAGCATGAATCTCACATGAATAAAAAGTGAGATGAAAAACCCTTATCACAATGTAATCAATTGAGTCATCTGAAAATAAGTTAATAACCACAAAATGAATCACAAAATACCATGAATTTAATTTGAATCATGTAAATATATATCAAATAGCAGTATAAAATACACCACATGTAATAAATAAGTGTCAAACAATAGAAATATCACAGTATTAAAAGTGTGATAAGAAACCCCTTACCTCAAGTCCGACTTGTCTTGTATGTTCCTTGTTCTTCCTGAATAATAATATTTAGTTAATTTATACTTGATTAATAAAATTTTTAAAGTTCATTATTCCTTTTATATAACTTATTACCTTGCAATAACAATTTGTTAATTATTTGAGTTCATATTGGATATTTTATCGATGTTTTGAACTTGAGTTAAAAATGAACTTGTTATAATTACAAATTTTCCATGTGTTCAAAATTCCATTATCTAAAAAATGATATAAATGATTTATATATCATATATATATATATTATATATCCAGTATATATATGTATTTAAAATAGTATATAACATTTGGAGAAAAGAAAAGAAATGTACCGTTCATGGAGACGGTAATCCATACGTACGAATGAACACTACTTCCATTTCTATTTTTTTATTTGAATGGAATTAAAACATAATGATACATAGATATATTATAAATATAGTATCATATCATATATAATATCATTAAATCCATCCTTTATACATCCCCCATAAGGAATTAACTAGTCATATCGTTTTGAGGGGGCGGTAGTCCGCACTTCCTCAAATGAAATTATCACATTTTACCCATAATGGAAATAATAAAATAATGATATAAATGGAAAATACAGAAGAATAAAGAATACATGAACATAATATATATATATATATATATCATATATAAATACATTTACATCTTAATGGCCACCATGAGAGGCGGTAGGTGATAATCGAACAATCATCGTTTCATGAGGCGTTAGTTTTCCATCCATAGAAATAGTATGTTCTTCACCCATTAGATGGAGGTGTGTGTAAGTTTAGTTATAATACGTATCATAAAAACATCATATCATATTTAAGATAATGGTTTTGTTTTAAAATAAATGAATAAAAAGAGTTTAGGGGGTTGGAGAAGTAAAATAAAAAAAAATAAAACATAAGAATTTAAAAGAAAACATTACCTTTAATTTGGGTAACTTCCTTTGTCTTGAACCAAAAGGACTTCTTGAAGTGCCTTTTACCTAAGGTAAGGCTTCTGTGAGGAATATGGGGATCTTGATAGATTATTTGGGTAGGTTTTGGACGAGCTAAAGGGCTTGAGAGGTGTGTGGAATGGGTTAGAAGTGGTGTCCTTTTATAAGGGGAGGAGGGGTTCCTTAGGAAAGCGTGAACATATTATTTTATTATATAGTGCTATTTGGTTCCAAAACGTCTATAACTAATTAAATTCGAAGATAAGGTGACTCATGGTCGAAATAAAATCATCCAATAAAAATTGGATCGGTTTTGGATATTGTTTTAATATTAATAATCATATTTATTTTAATTATTTATTAATGTGGTAAAAACTATATCACTGTGGTGTCATAAATAATTTAATTTATATGATATATAAAAATTATAAAAAAATTACCATAATGTAGGAAATTGTTTTATCTTTTCAATGATTATTTATGGACGAAAATATGACTTATATAACACCATGTAAAAATTGATATACAAAACAATATTTGTTAATGTCATATTGTCTGTACATTAAGTTAATTAAAATAATGTGTCATTATCATTATTAACTGGATCTATGGGGTACCAAAATTTAACCAAGGATACCCATGGTGGGAAATAACTAATACGATAAGGTTAGGATAAATATTAAGGTAATTTTGAATCATTATAATATTCTTTTTATCTTGAATTACACTATTTACCTTTAATCGCGGTAAATAAAAGTCCAAAGCTAGTATTAAAAAAAATTATTTTCATCTCATTGAACCAAATTATACTTAGTAATAACAACCAAATATCTCAGATATTCAAAATTCAATTCACAGAATTGGTAAACTTCATTTAAATGAAAAGGTCGGATTTTTAACTACTACTTAGTGGTTTCACTATTCATCAAAAATTGATGTTTTTCAGAAAAATACCAAAAATTCAGCCTAAGCTATATTTTATATTACAAATTCAAAAATAATATATATTTTTAAAAATTTAAATCATAGATGTTTGATTAATTAGTTTAAAATTTATTCCCATTGTCAAAACAAATAGCGTGTTTTTAAGAAATAATAACTATCTAAATATTGACACTTGTTTATGTATAATTTCAAAGAGAAATTAATTTAAAGGACCAAAATTGTATTAAAGGGTAAAATTATTATCTAATTACAATTTAAAACCATTTAAAAATATAATCTAACCATATAAATAAATTAAATTAAAAGTAATTGTTGAATTAATATACAATATTTCTCACTATTCATAAAAAAATGAATATTATTAGAAAAATAACAAAATTTCATCCAAAGTAAATTTTGATGTCCCGATTATAAAGAAGAATTTTACTTTTTCGAAATGAGTATGAAAAAGGGTCAAATATTTGATTTAAATAGGGTTCTCCATTAAAAGGTGGTAAAATTGATTTTTTAAAATACAATTTTATCTAAAAAACTGAATTTATTCTTATAATATGTCTAAGAAACTCATAATACATAAGATAAAATTATATGGAGTATGTAAAATTCAAAATCCAATTAATACTATTGAGAACCACTTTTGAAAGGCTAGTTTTTTAAGTTGTAGTGCGCTCGAACTCGGTGTTGTGTATAGCGCATGCTATTGAATTTAAAGAAAATAACTTACTGTGAAATATTGGGGTGTTACATTCTCCCCTCCATCATTAAATTTCATCCTCACAATTTGAAATTGTTCATTGAAAGTAAAATGTTAAAAATATAAAAAATACATTTTTGGAAAACCCACATCAAAAATTGGGTTAATAAAATTTAGTCTTAATAAGTGGAAAATTGAGATGAAAATGTCACAACCAAAATATAATCTCGATTAAGAGAACATTGGTGGAAATTAGAGACACATAATTGGAGGAAAAACATATATATATATATATATAGGGAGTGATTAAGGCATTAGGATAACACATTTTTTGTTTTAAAGATGACTTGGTCACACCTGAAGCGCTAGAATCATCTTATAGAGAATGACATAATCCACAATGGATGAATTTTATATTTCACTATTCTTTAGAGATTAACCAAAACCAAAATGGTTAGTAAAAGATCAGACGATCTCCAAAAATGATAATACTTTAGAGAAATAAATACTAATATTAATTTCTAAAATTAATCAAATAATACCCAATATTCAATAAATACCATTCAATAAAGAATTGTCCATAGAATTTATCAATATAATCCAAACTAATATTTAATCCCAAAACTCAGAAGAAATTTCTTACATCATCTTCCACATTAAATTGTATCTCCAAATAATATTGAATACTCTTAAAGTATCATACTTAAATGCGATTATCCTAATCACATATTCTCTATGATAGGTTAATCATTTCCATAAATAACCCTAATTTCTAAAAATCCAAAATAAAAACATAGGTAAGAACCCCGCCATTACTCTTCAAATGAAATCCCATAATATTCTATTTTCCTAAGGCATATAGTATTCCCAATAGAGTGAACGTCTTCCAAAATAGAATTTATCACTTAATCACCAAATCAGTTTCCTATAATAAGGATATTAATTTGATAAGAAATAAGATCCCAAATAAACATATTATTGATCAATAAAATCATTTAACTTAAAATAATTAGTCACACTAACCAGGGAGTTCACGTAGTATAGTGGTAGGCGATAAATCCCAATTGTGCTATGGTTGTGGGTTTGATTCCCACAGTTTTGTCCGATGCGACGAGTTGTCACCCGGTCTGGGTCTTTTCCTTTTTTAAAAACTATATAATATTATAATATTCCCAAAATTGAGATAGATTTCTAAAAAAACTATAACATAATTTCATCATAAATGTTGTCTCATACCTTGCATTTTCATTCCAAAATTTTATAACATGTAATTGCCTCAAACATAATGATCATATAAAACCAAATTGTTATTTATCACTATATACACAAGATAAAAGATAATTATTCCTCAAATATCATTTTTACATGACAAACTACAGGGTTACAATTACAAGAGAGAAGTTTTCCAATGTAATCCCATCAACAAAGAGCACTAATAATTTTTAAACATTTTTCCTTCCATTTATTTCCACATAGATTCTCCCTTGACGAAGAGGATATCCTATAGAATAGGGAATTCACTTCGGTAATGGCCAAGTCACCTACATTTAAGGAAAATTACTGTAAATGGATTTTTGGGACCATAATTATTTTCTTCCATAGTACCCTTCATTTTTCCTCGACAATTATGTACTTTATGTCCTTACTTCCCACACATAAAGCATTTATTTGTTCCAATAAGTCACCTTAGTTATTGTCTTATTCCACATGTCATGCATGATAGAAAATGAGCTTTATTTTCTCCATGGTATTTACTAATGGAGATCTTATCGTTCACCACTTTTCACTTCTTTTTTGAGTCCGGGAGTAAGTTAATATATAAGTTGTTGATCATATTTTTGGAAAACTGATTCTGTATGAATATGATATCTTTTATGCCTGTCAAGATTTCATTTTTTGTCTTTTACACCACAGTTCAAACCTTTTACATCATGCTAAAAGTTACTATGACTTCCTTGGAATCCAGCAATTGAGTAAAACTAGAAAGCATTGTGTGAGTAATAATAGTCATAAAATCATTTTGAGAATAAAATGACACATTATTTTCAATTTCAATCACCTTAGGATTAGCAAAGGTAATTTATTCTAATATTATATTAAAATCCTTCAAATAGTTTTACTATGACAATGTAAATTATTTTAAGCATATCTCCCAGGAGTGTCATAACCAAGAGTGAAACAAGGACCGTTGTTGTGTACCAGGATACCTCGGGTCCGGCCTGAAACTCTTTCTCAGAGTTTTCACTCCGAGGTACATCTGTTCTAGAGATGTCTCTACCTACTCGTATCCAAACATATATTTACTACTTGTAAAATACACAAAAATCTCTATATTACCAAGATTCTAGGTAGTTCTACTATACTAATCCTCAATGTCTATCTTAGGGTAATGTGCTCTAATCAGAGTTTATCTAAATCTAGTTTCTACAGTTTGTACTAAACTTCCTATAATACCAACTATAATGCCCCAAACCTAGAATCAAGGAGCTGATGTATTATTTTAATACATTTACACATATTCTTTTTAATACAAAACCAATGAATTGAATTTTTTACTCAATGAATGGAAATTGAGTTAAAATTACTCTTAGAAAGTTCATGTCGATGACTTGAGAATTTATCAGTGGATTGATTAATTGTATCAAAAGTATATCAACACAAAGGGGAGTGGGAATTTCAAAATAAATAAATAAATATTTATTCTCCACATTATCATAGCATTACATAATTAAGAATTAGAATACTAACCCATGGAATGGAAATTGGCTTAAAAGGTTCCCTTACCGATTTGGTAACTTACAAAACATACAACCCATGAAAGAATGATCATAAAATGAAGATGTAAATACCCATAAATTGAAGTATATTACAGAATGAATACAATCTTGTGTAGTATATACACAAAAAATGTAAATTGGGGAAACTATAGCATGAATCTCAGGGGAATAAAAAGTTAGATAAAAAACACTTATCACATTGTAATAAATTTAGTCCTTTGAACAACAGTTAATAACCCCCAAATGAATCACAAAATACCATGGATGTAAGGATAATCATGGTAAAATATATCCAATGCAAGTATAAAATACACCACATGCAATAAATAAGTGTAGATTAAGGGAAATCTCATAGAATTAAAAGTGAGATAAGAAACCCCTTACCACAATTCTGACTTATCTTGAATGTTCCTTATTGTTCCTAAATAATAAACTTAAGTTAATTTCTACTTGATTAAGAAAAATTTTCAAGTTTATTATTCCTTTTATATCTCTTATTACCTTGCTATATCAATTAGTTAATTATTTGAGTTCATATTGGATATTTTATCGATGTTCGGAACATGAGTAAAAAATGAACTTGTTTTAAATACAATTTTTCCATATGGTCAAATTTCCATTATCTCCAGAAAGATATAAATGATGTAGATATCATATATATATACATATATTATTTAGTATATATATGTATTTATAATAGTACATAACATTTGGACATAAGAAATGAAATGTACCGTTCATCGAGACGTTAAGCTGTACATACGCATGAACGATACTTTCATTTCTATTTTGTATTTTAATGTAATTAAAACATAATTATACAAAGGTATATCATAATTATAGTATAATATAATATATAATATCATTAAATTATTCATTTATACATCCCACATAAGTTATTAATGAGTAATATCATTTTGAGGGGGTTGTAGTCCGCACTTCCTCAAATGAAATTATCACATTTTACCCATAATGGAAACAATAAAATAATGATATAAATGAAAAATATAGAAGAATAATGAAAAAATAAAATAAAACATATATAATATATAAATACAGTGCCATATTAATGGACACCATGAGAGGCAGTAGTAGATTATCGAATAATCATCGTTTTGTGAGGCGTTAGTTTTCCATCCACAGAAACAGTAAGTTATTCACCCATTAGAGAAAGGTGTGTTTAAGTTTTGTTCAAATAAATCTCATAAAATAACTCTAGTATATTTAGGATACTGGTGTTGTTATAAAATATATGAATAAAAAGAGATTAGGGGGTTGGGGAAGTAAAATAAAACAAAATAAACCAAAAGAATTTAAGAGAAAATGTTACCTTTAATTTGGGTAACTTCGTTTGGCTTGAACCAAAAGGACTTCTTGAAGTGTTATCTTCCTAAGTTAATTCTTATAGGAGTAATAGGGGATCTTTAGAGATTATTTGGGCAGCTTTTGGATGATCAACGGGGCTTGATAGGTGTGTGGAATGTGTTAGAAGTGGTGTGCTTTATTAAGGGGGAGGATGGGTTCTTTAAGAAAGTGTGAAAATATTATTTTATTATATTGTGATATTCAGTTTAGAAAAGTTCAAAAACTAATTAAAGCCAAATATAAGATGACTCGTGGTTGAAATAAAATCATCCAATAAGAAATGTACAGGTTTGGAATATTTTTTTAATATTAATAATCTTATTTATTTAAATCATTTATTAACGAGGTAAATACTACATCCCTATAGTGTCATAAATATTTTAATATATTTGATGTCTAAAAAATATAAACAGATTACCATAATGTTGGAAATTGTTTTATATTTAAAATTATTATTTATAGTAAAAATGATGACTTATATAACCCTATGAGAAATTGATATAATAAAAGATATTTGTTAATGTCATTTTGGGTTTACGTTATGTTAATTAAAATAAACTGTCATTATCATTTTTAAGTGGCTCCATGGGGTCCCCAAATCGACCCAAGGATGCCCATGGTCAGCCATTACTCATAAAATATGGTTAAGACAAGTGTTAAGGTAATTTAGTATTATTATAATATTCTTCTTATCTGGAATTACCCTATTTACCTTTAATGGCATTAAGTAGAAGTCAAAAGTTACTATTGACCAAAAATTATTTTCATCTTATTGAACCAAAATTTAATTACTAATAAAAACCATGTATCTCGATGTTTTGAAATACAATTCACAGAAGTGGTAAAATTTCATTTAAATGAAAAAGTCGGATTTTTAACTACTACTTAGTGGTTTCACTATTCATCAAAAATTAATGTTTTTCAAAAAAATAACAAAAATTCAGCCTAAGATATATTTTATATTACGAATCAAAAAATGTTGTCTATTTTACTAAATTCAAAACATAGAATTTGTATTAATTAATTTAAAATCACTTCCTGTTGTCAAAACAAATAGCGTGTTTTTAAGAAAGAATAACTATCAAAAGATCGACACTTGTTTATGTATAATTTCAAAGTGAAATTAATTCCAATGACAAAAATTGGATTAAAGGGTAAAAATATAATCTAACTACACTACAAAACCAATTTAAAATATAATCTATCCATATAAATAAATTATATTAAAAGGAATATTTGAATTAAAATACAGTATTTCTCACTATTTATAAAAAAATGAATTTTATTAGAAGAATACCAAGATTTCATCCAAAGTAAATTTTGATGTCTCTATTCTAAAAAAGAATTTTCTTTTGACAAAATTATTATGAAAAAGGTAAAATATTGTATTTAAAAACGGTTCTCCATTAAAAGGTGGTAAATTTGATTTTTTTTGAAAAATACATTTTTTATTTGAAAAATTGAATTTTTCCTATGACATGTCTAAGAAACATGTAATACATAATTTAAAATTATATAGAGTATATAAAATTTAAAATCCAATTTATAATATTCTTAACTGCTTTTGAACAGAAAGTTTGGTAAATCGTGGTGCGCTCGAACTCGGTGTTACGTGTAGCACAAGCTATTGAATTTAAAGAAAATAACTTACTATGAAATCTTGGGGTGTTAAACAGTCCCCTTAGGGATTTAAAAGTTGAGTCTTATAATTAAATATGTACTCTTTTAGGCTTTTCTCCATCGATTCCCAAACTCTTCAATGTCGTGTATGACATTATATTGACACTTTCACCTAAGTCAAACAAATTCCCTCCCACATTTGTTATATTCTATAACGATGGAAATTTAAAAGATAAATGGATCTATTTTTTTTCTTACATGGGTCATTTGAAACAACTACTAAACACTCTCTCATGAGAATAAAGGGGAAAATATCTTCCATCTTCTTCTTATTTTTTACTATTTATATCATGAATTTGGCCTTTGTCGACATGTTCACAAGAGATTCTACAAAAGGTGTATCGATATTCCATTTTTTTAAGTTTTCAAGAAACATATCTCTATGAAGGTTGTTCTTTGTTTTCAATATTTGATATGGAAAAGGAATCATAATATTAAACTCATGTGTTTCCAATGCTTCTCCTACTACTTGTTCCTTGCGTCTTTCTTCTCCCTCTTCTTTTACTTCCATTAGTTGTCATCCAATAAACTTGGTTCCATATAAATTTGTTTTCTTACCACTTTTGAGATCTATAGCCATAATATCCTGATATGGGTGTACTTTAGGGCATCCTAGGTGTACACCTCTTGGTATTTCTCAAGGTTAATCCAAAATTTGGCCAACTTGATGCTCTAGATTCAACATTTCAAACTTTTGGTACGATGCTTCTTCTTTTCTTTTCTTCAATTTAACCCCATAAGTAGTCATGAATATTTATAACATCTCTTGAAATGAATGGATCTAGCTTGACATTATAGAACCTTGGGGTTCATATTGATAGAACCCCTGTGGTATTTATTGATATCCACCTTTTCTTTGTTGGGGTTGTGGTCACCACCCCTGAAATTGATTACAATGACTATGATCAACATACATTGCCTCTTTAATATGTATACCATGGGGGTTTTACTAATGGGCCTCCATGGTATCGATCATAGTGGTCAGTAACTCTGGTTGTGCTGCCATCTAGTCATTATTAATGATTTCATTAATTCAATTCCACTATGTCCCTTCTTTTTTCACTGGAAACTATTTCTCTCCATTTCAACTAGTAAGTTGTAACTTGATTCATGTGACTTATTTATTATGTATTATCCATCTACAACATCAATAATATACCTTTTTCCCTATGGAATGCCCTTATAGAGTGTTTTTACTGGAATCCATGGTTTTATACCATGATATGGGAGTTTTCAAATTATGTCCTTATAAAATTCCCAGTTAGATCAAAATGATTTATCTACAAATTTCAAAATGTTTAAAATGTTAACCCATATATCCTTTGATTTAGAATGTGTAAATTTGTAGGTTAGAATGTTCTTGGCAAACTCATACCATGTTTTAATAGAATGTGAAGGCGGACATTCAATCTAGTCTCGAGTTCGATATCGTAAAGAAAATTAGAAAACATAGTGTCTTACCACACACCATGAAATGTATTTAAATAGAAATGTTTCATAGTAATAAAAGAGATATCCAAGTTGTTTCTTTGTATATTAATTTGGATGTTCAGTCAATTTAACACTATTTGATATCATTGACATTATTTTATGATTTATTTCAAAGTGATTTACAATTATGTGGGGGGGGGGTCTGATATGCTTGGTTTAAATCCTATGTTTAATGGGTTATCGTATTCAGTGAGAGTTTGTATCCCTTGATCTATTTTTATAAACCATGTGGGTTGCTTTTTCTTAACCACTACCATTTTTGTATCATTATTACTATCTATGATTAGTTCAGAATAATGGTTGGAATCGATGATGTCCTAATTTTTTTATTGAGTGTTGTTCTATGCATCAGAAGTCTATAATTAATAATATGAACCCACTAGAAAAAAAATAAATTTAATTAAAAAAATACAAAATTTAGAATCGTAAAAAATATAAAAGGAATACATCCTTGGAAACTGTGTTAGTTTAATAGAGCAGTGGAGCATCACTACAACAAAACCGGCCCCTAGCGGCGGTTTTTTTTTCATTTGGCGGCGGTTTAAACCGCCGCTATAGGGTGTGGCGGCGGTTTACAAAAACCGCCGCGAAATTGGGCGTCGGCAATCTATTAGCGGCAGTTTTTACTATTTCGCGGCGATTTAAGAAAAGCGTCGTAGATGCCTCTTTTCGCGACGGTTTTTGACAATTTAGCGGCGGCTTTATGCGTAGATGACACTTTTTTTTCACGGCGGTTTTAACCGCCGCTATATTCTGGCCTTTGATGCGCCTATGTCGCGGCGGTGAAAACCGCCGCTAAATTTAAACATAATACATTTAGCGGCAGTTATAACCGCCGCTAAATACTAACCAATAAGGCATTAGCGGCGGTTATAACCGCCACTAAATGATGACCAGTAAGGCATTAGCGGCTGTTAAAACTGCCGCTAAATGTTGACCTGGAAAAAAAATAATTCTACTCCACCACACCACTGCCCTGAAAAACAAATCAAACCAGAATATTGAATAGGAGACACCATACAAACAAATAACATGGTAGTATTCATTGAAAAATAGGATATGAGCAAATGTTGCATGTTATAGAGTCCAACCTAAGGAAAGGTATGTATTATAATTTGGTGAGTAACCAATCCATGTGACCCCCAAGATGTATATGTGTTTTTAGCTTCTTTAATATCATATGTGTTTTAAGAAGGGTTTATTTATATTATATAGATACTAATACTCTATATAATAAATGGTTATGAATTTTGATACAATTTATGTGATCATGCTAACCATGGTGATGTGTAATGATATGTAATTGGTTATGCTCTAAGTTGGCCGATATAACATTCATGGGTGGATTGTGATATGGGTTGAGTTTTTTTAACAATGGATTTGTGTTATGGGATAGAAAAAATTATGTTTATATGGGTATAGAATTTGTTCCAAAGATGGATGTTTGAGTAGTTATAGAATTTATGTTATGGTATGGTTTGTTGTGTGTTTTGGGTTGGTTGTTAATGCCTACTATAGAAAATGGGTAACTTGTGAATTGGCGTGTGTTTTAGGTTGGACAACACGCTAACCGTGCATGGTGCTTGAGAGAGTATGGTTTATGATCATGTAGGTTATACATGATTCCTATTGAGGATTTGAGCTATGTCATTGGAAATGAGATAAGAGTTTCATGTATACATCCCATGATGGTCATCATGTTGCAGGTTGGATGGGATGCATCATGATATAGTTGTTATTGACTTCGTTAAAGAAAATAGGTTTGAGTTTTTTAAAATTTCAACAACTTATCTAATGTTTTCCTAAATACCTTATTGGTGGAATTATACTTAACCAAACAAAATGATATTGATTTTTCACAATAGTTATTATCATAAGATAATGTCATTAATATATATGTGCATGTATGTGATCTTTATCCTTCAGGGGAAGTATGGTGTGTCGATTTCTAGTTAGGATTAGTAACCTAGATTTCATACTTGGATTGGGTATGGGATTTGTGATATGCATGAGAACCCTCGAGTGGGTATATTGGACTATGATTTTCCTCGTGATATTTGAGATGGGTTCATAGATGATTCTCCATGAGTTTTATCCTATATAAGATGTGACATGTGAACTAGGGTTGAGAGAGACTAATAATATAGAGATATATCTTGGGATATTGGTGATTGGAGTGTTCTAATCAAGTGAAATAACGATTCTCATTTCCACCTGATGAGGGTTTTCTTCTTTGTATGTAATCCAAGAGAGGACTTCTTCTAGGTCTATGAGTTCATTAAAAAAATGAAAGTAAGTTTAGACACTTTGTTCTATAGTGATGGTATATAGGTGGATTGTGGTGTGGTATTCAGTTAGTAATATTATTGTATTTGGTATTGTGAATGTAAAAGCATGGGTAGTGCTTGTGTTTTGTTGAGTCTAACATGAATAATTGACATGGTTATTTGGGGGATAAAATAAGTTATACTATGATTATTTGGATGTTATTGTAATGATGCATATTAGGTGTTCTAATAGAGTGTATACATGCTTAGATTCATGTTATACTGATAACGGTTAAAGTTAGGTATTGTGGGAGGCTTCCAAGATACACTCTTTCCATGTCAGTAAGAGCGTGAGTTCTTTATCAGCATAATTGGTATGTTGGTTGTATAGTCTAAGATTAGCCTGTCAGGTGGGAATTTCTTCATGCCTGTGTAATGTGTTGTGGCTCATTGGGCCTTGATAGTGATGGTATGAATTGGGCTTACACAGCTAGGATACCCAGGTGCTGCTATGGAGCAACAATGTTATGAATGGGACTTACACGGTTGGACTGCCTAGGTACTTCTATGAATCAGTTATGGTATGAATCGAGCTTACACAATGGGGCTACCCGAATGCTGCTATATAGTAGAAATGGTATGAATATGGGTTACATATATGGTATTCTCATTGGATGTGGTACCAATTCAAACACAGGCCTAAATGGAATGATGTATACCACACTTGAGAAATCAAGACATAAAATGAAACATCATAAATAAATAAAATGCATAGAAGTAAACATGAGAAATCAAAAAAATGTTAGGACATGGAAATGTTTGGTGGAAACTATGTGCCATATACATGTTACATATACAAACCAACCATTCTCATACTTGTTCAACACATCAACAAAACTACTACTCATCATCTGATGCTGCATCGTCAACCTCTCCACCTTCATCTCCACTACCTGCTGCCACCTATAAGAACATTATATTGAAAATTAAAGAAAGTTGCATATTTATAATTAAACTTAATACCAATAAAGTGTTCAAACTAAATGTTTTTTATTTTTTTGTGATTTACCTACTCACCACTAGCCGATGCACTACCACCGGGGGCAGATCTGCTCATATGCTGACGTTTTTCAAGCAACTCTTTCTACAAAGAAGATATCTGATCCCCCTACTGGTGAACTGTGTTTCATAGAAAAGACATCTCCCTCTGAGTATCTTCAAGTATGAAATGACCAGAACCAGGATTAGATGTAGCTGAAATCCCTGATGGCCTGCCAAATACCTCAGATGGTACGGGTCCAAAACCCATCCCACGCACTCTACCAGGATGCTCCTTCCCAAGGACTTTACCAACCAGGTCATCCTGGGAGACTGAGTAGGATTGCTCAGGATTGACATCCCATATTTCTATAATTTTTACCTATAAATCAAATATCAATATATATTAACACAGTAAAAACTGATAATATGTTATTATAATAAATAATTGACTTCATACCCCAACTTCTCTGGCATGTTCATTAACAAAACTTCCATCTATTTTTTTATGAACATCCAGCCACAGTTCTGTTCGGGATGCTTCATGCCCTAAACTCTGTGACTGCATTAAACAAAGATAAATCAACAATTAAATATGTTAAATTGATAATATTGTCTTATATATATTTAAACTAATTAAAAGATTATCAATGACATTCGGCTTCTAGAAAATCTTTTTGAGCCCGCAGTGTGCGGGATGACTTGTTTTGCCCGGTTTGATGCATTCTGTCTTGAGAGATCCTGAAATAAATAAAATTCAATTTAACAGTAATGTATTCAATGTCTATCTCCTGTTCATGTACATGTATAAATGTAAAATGAGGACAATATAATAATATATATTTCAATACCATCCGCTTCTCATCACGATGGCTATCGGCAAAAACATTCTACTGTTCTTTCGGTACCCCACTGGGTAGCTTCTCATACATCTGCTGCACGGTCAACGAAGTATCATTGGAATCACACCACAACCCCCATTTTAAATCATTCCATTTTTTCCAAGATTTTGCAATGTCCACTTCCGTGCTATCACATCAGCAACGGTAAAGTGGAAGAACATTTGTATACAGAAATTAATTTTGAATAAATTAGTAACATGACATTCAATTAAACTATAAAGTAATAAAATTACCTTTATCTGAGAATCAAAAACTTCATTTTTCCAGTTTGGAGGCATATGCCTCCAATCATCATATGAAATAGGCAGGGAAATGGGCTCCGCTACCAGCTGACCTATAATCTGACCAAGTAAACCTACGACGTCATCCGTCGGGACCCCATAAGAATCAAATGGCACCACTATCTTCTCGCCATTCATGTTCCAAACATCAGAACTTTATAAGCATTTTTCCACGGTTGCATTTTTTTCATCTGCAATTAGCAAACAATTACTATAAACAAAATCCAATAAATTAATTTTATTAAAATTTGTACCCATGACAGTGACCCTCCAGAATGTCCGTGATGAACTGGAAGGGGCGTGTCACTGCCCCACTGCTGAGGCTCATGTAGGGGGAGGCGATGACTCATCCTCTAATGAGACATCCACTGACGGTGTCAGAGATGGTGCAGGGGGAGATGATGCAGGGATGTAGGCAGCTGCTGCCTCAGATGCCCTGGGGACAGACCGATCGTCATCTGTCGTAGAAGTAGACGAAATGGTGTACCGCTTCTTCCTTGGCATTCCTGTCATTTAATCAAATAAAATTAAGTTTAGAATATATATTTCGAAAAATTTATGTACAAAAAAAATTAAAAATGATAATAGATGCCCAGTACTAACAAACAAAATATATATAACAATGATAATGAATGACTACAGAAATGGAACAAGTGGTTGCTGAATGAATACATAATTGTACATACAGTCATTTTCCACTTCAATCGTGTTGGTTTACTGCTCCATTACTTCATCCACTTCATTCATCCTTGCTAGACTAATATTTTCAATATCATGATGGACAAATAATTCTGCTTCCTGTTGTTGATGAAATTCAATTGTAGAGGTCAAATCTTCCACTTCGTCACCATATCATACAAATCTCTTTGTATTACGTGAGTAACTACACTCCACCCTTCATCCACAACATCATTCACATAATATACCATTTTTCCTGTGATGCTAAGTTATATGGATCATGCAGTTCACGATCACCAACATCCATCAAGCGAGAGAAGTTTACAGAAGTAAATTGAAAGGAATCTCTTTTAACACCTCTGATAATATCGACACATTTTCATTTGAATAAAACAATAGAAAAATGCTCGTGGTAGTTTAATTCAATAATATCATGCAACGTTCCATATTATTCCACTTCAGCAAATGTAAATATACCACTATTCTGTGTTTTCAAACCCATTTCTCGATCGACTGTACGAAATCTAAAACCATTCACATTATAAGCGTCGAACATTCTAACTTGTTTTATAGGACCTCTAGCAAGAAACTTCAAATCTTCTGACAAGTCTGCTCGAGTATCAGTATTCATGATCTGAAGAATAAAAATATAATTTAATAGATTTGAAAATTGTATGTGTCAAACTAATATTTGTATTTATTGCAATATTTATAAACTTACACGTCGTTCAAACCATTCTACCAGCTCTTTATTCACAGCTTTCGTTATATCTTTTTGATTTCATGTTCGGCCTCTCATTCTTCTCTTTGTTTGTATCCTCAACTCTTCAATAAATGGATCTGCAATTTCACTATTTAGTATCACATATCTATGTGCCTGTAATAACTCCAATTCTGTCAGTGTCACGTATGAGGTCCTCCCAACTGATCGGCCAGTAGCAGGGAATATTTTTTATTTATGATGCATTTGAGAATGAGTTGATGTGTCGGCAACACGTCCAACTCGATTAAATCTTTTCTCAATATCATCCAAATATCTGGAACAAAAGTTGAGACACTCCTCGGACAAATAGCCTTCAGCAATAGAGCCTTCTGTTTGAGATTTATTTCTCACGTATGCTTTCAAATGCCCACGATATCTGTGAAAAATAATAATAATATTATGAATTTATTTAAATTCCAAATATTGTTTACTTAACTGGAAACATATAAATAAAATACCTCTCAATTGGATACATCCATCGATAATGAACGAGGCCTCCTAATTTAGCTTCGTCAACCAAATGCACAGTTAAATGCATCATGACAGTAAAAAACGATGGAGGAAATATCATCTCCATTGCACAAAGGGTCAATACAAACCTCTCCTGTAGGTTGTCAAGCTATAAAGGATGTAGAGATTTCTCACATAATTGCCTGAAAAATGTGCATAATTGCAGTACAACAGCAGTAACTTTTTCAGGTAATAATATACGCAATGCCAATGGTAGTAACTGTTGTAACAAAACATGTGAATCGTGACTTTTCAATCCATATAACTTACGATTCTTCAAATCAACACACCTCGAGATGTTACTCGAATACCCATCAGATACTTTCACATTCGTTAAAATTCGAAGGAGCGCATATTTATCCCTATTTTTCATTGAAAAAATGGAAGGAGCATACTTTTCATTCTCATCTGGCCAGAGATCACGTTTTATGTTCATTACTTGTATGTCTTTGCGAGCATTGAGATGATCCTTCTACTTTCCATGCTCATTAAGTAATTTGAAAATAAAATTATCACATACATTCTTCTCAATATGCATCACATCAAGATTGTGGCGCAAAGAATTAAATTCCCAATACAGAAGTATGAAGAATATACTTTTTTTCTTCCATTGTTGCGTTCTGATTTCACTTGACGATGCACTTCGCACTTGTTTTCCGCTATCAGTCAAATGATGAACCTTCCCAAATTCTGTTTTAACATTTTCAAGCTATGTCAATATTTCAGAACTGGTTAACAACTTTGGAGGTGGTCTACGATCAATGGAACCATTAAATTTTGATTTGTTCAACCGAAATCTATGAGATGCATCAATAAATCTTCGATGACACAAGAAGAACCATTTTCTACTGTGAGGTAGCCGTTTGGTCTCGAAATCAGAGTTACAAACAGGACAAGCCAACCCCTATAAGTGTTCCAACCAGATAAATTCCCAAGCCCAGGGAAGTCACTAATGGTCCACATTAAAGCAGCATGCATTTTGAACATTGTTTTAGAAGAAACATCAAATGTCTCAACACCGTTGCTCCATGACTCCTGCAATTCTTCAATCAAAGGCTGTAGGTATACATCAATATCATTTCCAGGCATTTGTTTTCCAGGAATAATCATCGAAATGATAAAAGATGTTTGTTGCATACACATCCACGGAGGAAGAATATAAGGGATCAAAACAACTGGCCAAATGCTATAACTCGTACTCAAAGTCCCAAATGGGTTGAATCCATCAGCTGCCAAACCCAATCAAACATTCCTAGGATCAGCTGAGAAATCTTGATGTAATGAATCAAATGTATTCCACGATTGGGAATCTCGTGGATGTCTCATTAACCCATCATTGTTATTATCTAAAGAATGCCACTTCATGTGTTCGGCGGTTTTTGATGACCTGAATAATCTTTGCAATCGAGGCTTCAAAGGAAAGTAACGCAAAAATTTTGCTGCTGTGTTCCTTTTCTTCTTCTCCATGAAATTATGTTCAGTCATACTTCCAACATCACCTTTTGACTGCCATCTAGAAGAAGAACATTTCTTACAATTCTGACTACTTGAATCCTCTCCCCAGTAAAGCATACAATCATTGGGACACGCATGTATTTTTGTATAATTCAGACCAAGCTTGTTTACAACTTTTTTCATCTCATAAAACAATTTTGGGATTTTTTCTTCAGGAAATGCATCACGAATCAATTCCAATAACATGGACATTGCCTTATTTGTAATTCCACATAGACATTTGATATGGTACATCTTCAGCAGAAATGAATGCTTTGAATATTTCAAACACCCACTATACAAATCTTGATTTCCATCGTCAAATAAATCATGAAACGCATTTTCCTCACTGAAGTTTTCCCTTACATTTGGCTCCACAGAATCAAGAGGAGGATCCAATGATATGTTACAATCTTGATCTACTTGTGTTACAGTTTCAAAAACATCACTTGTCACGTTGCAATTTGTACCACCCTCTTCTGGTTGTTCTGATATGTTTTGATGCTCATAGTGGTGTCTTGCAGTGCCGAATGCATCATTTATGAGGTTTTTCATTTCATTTTCCATTGGTGACAAACTTGGGACCTCATTCTGTGGATTAACATCAGTCCTCAATCTTTCTATATTGTTTGATTCTCCATGCCAAATTCAACACAAATATTGATCAGGGAATTGCTTCAGAATTAAATGTTCATAAACATCATCTCTCTTCAACCATGTTCTTAAATTTCATTTAGGACATGGACATCTTATTCTCCCTTCAACGGATCGATTAGAAATTTCAAAATCTAAAAACTCATTCAAACCCTTAACATATTGAGGTGTGTTCCTCGGTAATGTGATCCAGCTTTTATCCATGTATATCACAATGTGCCTACACAAAATATACGATAGTGTAAGATTACAGAAACATAATATAATAAAGATGAATCATTGATCATAAAGTATGAATAATATAATAAAGATGGTTTATTGATAACATTTACCACTTCAGACCAACCGAACAAGTCTGGTCCATAAGAGACAGCGTCAACACCTCATTAAGGAGAAATAAGAATATCAGGTTACACACTTATCATAACACTATCTACCCAACTATTTTTTATGGTTTCCAATGGGATATGTTTACAGAACATGGAGCAGCTAATTAATTCATTATCCATGATAAGACATGTCGTTATGGACCAAATTTACACGGGAGAGAAGTCACATGGATTTTTGTAAAATATACCATTGGAATTGAAATTGGTCTATAGGATGGGATTTAATCTATTGAACATATCTATATTCTTTGAAATAGTTGAGGTGTAAATAATATTAAGTGATATCCCAAAGGAAACAACTGCTCAATATAAATTCCAAGAAATTACTCAAATTGTGGATGGATATTCTCACTTTTAGTAATGAATACATGAATAAATGTAGGAGAAATACATAAACCACAAAAATAAATAATCCACAATTACTATGCATGACTTATCTGTCGTTTATGAGAAGCTATCAAAGAATCAAGGAAGAACTAAAAATTACCAAAGTTGAAAGGGGTCGCGGGGGGCGCCGGGGGGTGCGGGGGTCGCCAGAGGCCACGGGGGGCGTGGGGGGTGTCGAGGTCAATAAAACAATTACACCCATGAAAATACAATAGAGAATTCTCACTAAGAATAAACCTAGGTATGAAATCCATACTATAAAACCATTCATGGAAAACCCAATACACATAATATGAAATCATACCTTCTTTAAATAAAAAAATAAAGATAAAGTGATGGTCAAGGTTTCTATAATGACATGACCTTTATTATAAGTTTCAAGACCCATTTACTAAAACTCATTCCTCCATATCAACATAAATCTTAACATGACATTGGAGGCCTCATTATTGACCTTATAATGCATCCTTGGCTTTAGTCAAATAAGAATAGGTGTAGATGTCAATATATTTTTTAGCTCATAAAATGAATCTTTTTATTTATCATCCCACTAAATATTCACTCCATTCCAAGTAAATACTATATTTTAAATGAATATGCGAGAAAAATCCAAGATAATGCAAGAATAAGAAACCACATGACCAATGAAAATATGAATCTCAACAATATTAGTATGAATCTATTAAGAAATTATAGATTCTACTTTCTCAATATCCCCTAATATCCTAGATTTAGAGAACTCACGACCAAAAAATATCACCTATTGATTATAGAAATAACATTTCAATATATTGGCATATAAATGATGATATCTCAATGTGTCTAAGAACATAACCAACTATTCTTCATGCTCCTCATAGGATCATGATCATACCGATATATCATTAATAAATATAGTCCCAAATGAAAAAAAGGATAAAAAATGGTTTATCAAATTTATAAATACATATTGTTTCTCCATTACCCTAAATAGAATTACCAAAAACACAAAATTACTATATAGTTTTTGAAATTCTATCTTGGACACACCTTTAGCTCAAACCTTTAACCGCTGATAACCTAATCGATGAACAATCTTCAAAATCCATAAAGTATCTCTAAACTTATTGAATAAATCATAAATTCATAGAAAAGGATACCAATTATTAAGAGTAACATGATTTAATTTATAATAGACAATATAAAATCAATAACTCACTCTTGCAATATTGGTAAAAAGAAATGGATAACCCTATGTAGACACACTCAGATTAATAAATCCATTGGATTAAAGATCTACCAACTAAATATTTATCTATCTAATAAATCACCCAAATAGAACCTCCATGTTTCCCCTAAAAAATCCAAGATCGAACCAACCACCGGATTGCTACACCTCCTTTATTGCTCCACATATGAGACTATGATTCACAACATGTAAATAAGGAGGTATTTTATTTACATTTTTGTGTTGTATATAATATAAATGTTGACCAATATGGGAATATCGGGGATATTAAAGGAAAAAAGTAGGATATCACTCAAAAATATCATGTACCCCATATAAATGATAAACCAAAAAAATTAAATTCATTTTATAAAACATTACCTAAACTCATAGCATTTTCCTTAAACAAAATATAGATATTAAAAATTAAATAAATAATCATTATTTTCCATTAACTGTTTCCAAATAAATAAACATTTCCATTTTTATAAAAAAACACCATAAAAACCCTTCTATTTTTAAAAAAGACTAAGGGATCCCTTATAAAATGATTTCAACCATGAGTACTTCTTACCCTTGTGTAGACCAACTACCCAACCATTTCTATAAACCCTACCAAATGAGATAACGCACCAATGGTTAATCTAGATTTATGTCATCCTAGTCTAACCAAATAAGGATCCCACACTAAAGTTTTAATCTTAAATAATGTCTAAGACCTCACCCAGAATCATCACATCAATATTATCAACCATATAAAACATCATAGAAATCTATAAATTCAACATTTTATGAAAATAAAATAATAAAAACATATAATGGAAAAATCAGGGGTGTATAAAGAAGTATATCCCAAGTGAAGGAGAAATATCTCATGGGGATACCCCCACACCTTCCTATCATTTTATTACATCTATATATATAATCTATAATTAATATACAAATATAAAATGGGATCTTGGTACATAATATCTCTTAATTACCTAGGCTGTAATACTATTTTTTTCTTGAACCGACTTTGGGTCACCAATGACCTGGGCACTAGAGTTGGCCCATGACATACCCAAGGCACACTCTTAATATCATTAGTCTAGATACTAGTTCTACGGAATCATACAGGAACTCATGGGAATTGGTTTTCAAGATAAATAAAATTAAGACTTAAGACATCCACACAAAAATATAAAATAACCACTCAATAAATCAGAGGTCCATGTTTCCGTGGAATGAGACAAAAAAACAAATATGCAGTACCTAATTAAGCATGATGAATATACAGGGAAACTAGATCAATGGTTAAGAATTAAACTAAAAACAATAATATATATTCGAGGGGTCACCGGTGGTCGAGGGGGGGCACAGGGGGGTGCGGGTTTCGCCGGAGGGCTTCGTCGGATGGCGCGGGGAGTGCGGGTTTCACCGGAGGGCTTCGCCGGAGGGCGCGGGGAGTGCGGGGGTCGCTGGAGGGTGCGGGGGGCGCAGTGGTCGCCGAGGCTGGGGGGGATCGGGGAGGGTTTGGGGAACGCAGTCGGGGAGGGGGAAAGGGTCGCGGTGTTTCTGAAAAAATTTGGGTTTCACGGCGGTTTATTAAAAACTGCCGCGAAACCTTCACCGAAAATGTTTAGCGGCGGTATTGTGAACCGCCACCACAAAACCTCCGCTAAACCCAGTTTTTTTGTAGTGATCTTCTCCCTACAGAACTATAAAAAATATATTTATAAAACTCATATAATGATACAAAATTATTTAAAAGATAGTATTATGAATGTTTTAATTCAAACCCATGAGGATGGAGAAATGAGCATCCTCAGGTTTTTTAAATGATTAAATTTTATTATGTTAATGAAAGAGGTGATAAAATACAGTTTTATTCAGTTTTGAGAAAATGAAGCAGAATGAAAAAAAAAGTATATTGATAGGGTTGTGATCAAATTTGGAACACATTTCAGGGTTTTATAATTTAATGCTTTATATGAAATTATAATTTTGAAATTATATGGATTAATAATTGGTGTTGGATTCAATACAAGAGGAGATCCAATGGTCATGGTATCCCCTTCTGGATGTGGAAAGCCACTATTTCCCTTACTCTAGTAATTTAGGATTATTATGAAACAAGTTTGTCCTAATAACATTTTAAAAACAGATTTACCCTAAATTTTAAAATGATCATACCTCACTGGTTATTCAATAGCAAAATTTTAATGTTTCTTTTTTATTAAATTAGAAATGCTCATGATAAAACAAAAATAAAAGAATTGGAATATAAATAGTAAGTTTCACAAACCCAACATGTGAAATATTATAATAAAAAAATCTGATGCACATTCCCCCTTTGATTAAATCACCCTAGAACATGGGAGGATTTCCACCCGATCCAAGAAAGGAGAGGTTTAGAGGGGTGGAGAAAAGAAATGAAATTCATAATGAAAATAGGAAGGACTCGGGGAGGGCCCTACGTAATGTAGCTTCTTGATCCAAGCTTTGTATTTGATCTAATACCTCATGGAACTGAAAACTACTTTATTTATAGGATTAGTATTGGTTTTACCTGACGCATTACATGACATGTAATAGTGTTTCACAACATGCACTCCATATTCGAGGATGCCTCCCTGATTTCTTGATCATCATGAATCTCATCGAAGATTTGGAACCCTAAATCATATAACTATATGTAACTAGGATTCACAATGTATAACAAAATTCTATAGTGTGTATTCATGTCAAAAATTCATATTTCATGAAATGGAATCACGTTTTGTGGCATACAGTGAAATGAAACTACACATCTTTTAATGATGATTCACAATGTGTAATTCCTTTTTCTTATCTTGGATATCGATTTTCTTTGGTTATTCTGATTTTCCTTTCATGTTCTCATGGAAAACCTAAAAATATAGTGTCTTACCATGAGTGAATAAAAGTAGTGAGAAGTGTAGTTTTTTATAGGGATATCCTCTTCATTTATTTTATGAAAACTCATTTTATCCTTCCACACAACACAAAAAAATTAAAATTTCCAACATTTGCAAATAATATTAACTAATTACCTTAATTAATATACTAAAACAATCTAATATATATTCATTAAATAAATATATAAGTCACCCCAATGATTATTAAACAATTGAACTTCATCATTTTGATGGTGGTGTTCTTCAAATCAAAAAGTAGTAGTCATAATACTTTACATATTATTCTTCAATCCCCAAAAAACTCAATCTTGTATCATGAAATCATCATGAATTTTTGAATGTTTAATATCGACATAGAATTTTATGACATAAAATCATAAGTATTGTGAATTTACATCCTTCCATAGATTGGAATCACTTGTTCTCCATGAATCCTTCATATTTCATGCACCAAAGTTCTCATACAACTTATGACTTTTTTGAAATACAAAATAGAAAAGCATAATCATATATTGAATCTAATGTATCCTTTGATACAACTTATCATCATGAAAAAAATATTTATTCTATAGTTAATATGATTACCAGTATCTTCTAACATTAAATTTAAATTCCAAACTAAAGAATCATATACAATGACTAATGCCAAAGTGAAGGATCTCATTCTCATGCCAATAGTTCAAATCTGATTCTCATACTGATGGTTCAGGATTCAATTGAAAATATCACTCACACCCATTATAAATCAATATTTTCACTAAATTATCCACATAATTACATTATTCAATGTAATAATAATATTGATCTATTGAAAACCAATACAACTAAAAAACTGGGCCTTAGAATCACCCCTTTGTGTTAATTTTAAATACCCACTTCAACCACTACAGAATAATTCCAATTTTATCCAATTTTTATTTACCTTTTTTTCTTGCTTCCCATATTCCATATCTCTTCCTCATTAATATTACCTAACACTTATTTACAATGAAATTAATACGATCCATCATTACAAGTATTTTCATTATTGATAAAAAATATTATTTTTAAGGGTTTCAAAATTTCAATAGAAAATATTGAAATTATTCTGTAGGAGAACATAATTATTAAATTAGTTGCGTAACAAAGAAAATTTAACTAAATAACTCTATTTATACAGGGGATAAATATATGTAGAAAACAATAGTTTTTAATCAATTTTATCAATGTTATCCATAAAAAACTTTCAATTAATATAGTTTTTTGTTTTATTCAATACTATCATTTCTAGGGAAATCATAAAATGTTTTTTTAGGAAAAAATAAACGTAAAACCATGTCAAAAAAATATCAAAAAGTTCATGTATATAAAAAAACAATACAAAAACTCATATTTTGTTACCTCGTTATGTTCTTTTATATGAATAATAAGTGATGCATAAACATCAGCTTCCTTACATCAACTACATCAATTCACCCCATGTTAGTATAAGTAAACATATATTTGTAATAAGTATGAACCTCATAGTTTCTATGAAGTAACATTGATTTTTTTCATTTTCATGTTCTCTTGGGATTCTTGATTGGATAAATTTTATTTCTTATATTCACCATTCATAGAATTTTTGAAATATATATTTTTTATTCCTACTCTTATGATAAGGATGTAATTGTATTTTCCCTTTTAGAAACCATTTTATTGTTATTTTTTAAAACTTATTTGATTCCTTCCATTTATTATAATAGGATATTTAAAAAAACTTTTAGTAATATTTCCATTTCACACACCATTATCACCATTTATATATTTTAAAACCACTATATATTTATATATTTTTATCAAAATTTATCACATATGTAGAAACTAATTTATTCCCCATATATTCCTTTAGTTTTTTCTCTTTTAAAATTCTATTCATTTCAATGTGTCGTAGAAAAATTACTAACCAATAATTCTTTTCAATCTCATCATGTTTGTTTTTCCCCACATTCTTAACAAACTCATATTTCTTCATCTTCTCAGATTTTATAGTATACTCATATTTCTTTCTGGATTCTATATAATTTTTAGGAATATTTCAGCTTCTTTTCTCATCATAGCTCCCCTTGATTGATACTTATTTCCTAGTATAAACATGTTGTACCATCAGGAATAAGCTATGTTTCTAAAAATTACATAACACCAATAGTGAAAAATGAATCACACTCCTTCAAAGTGAGAGTAAAATTGATAATAACATGTCTTTTGTTATTAATGTATAATTCATGAACGTATTTTCCTAGGAGTATTATTTCTTAATGAATTCCTATATTTCTTGGTGACTGTTTATTTCTCACAAACACAATTTTGTAAATATTTATTTTCACCATTTTTAGAATTTGTAAATTTAATATAATCAAACATAGTGATGTTTTATCTTATATTTTTTATCTTAATTTGTGTTGTAAAGAGTATTGATTTTATTTTAAACAACTCATCTTCTTTCTCATTCAGATTAACTTTCAGAATAACTATTATCTTTTCATATTTAGTTATCTCCAACATGATCTTCTTATTTTCTTCAAAAATTAAATATTATTTCATGTTGAGGTTCTCTTTGTCAGATGATCGTTCTGATATCTTTTCTGATTTATTTCAAGTTCATCAATTTTCACATTTTTAGATCTAATAAAACTGATAATTTTCTCTTATTTCTTCATCCATTCATTATTCACAAAACATATTCTTACAACATATTTTATCAGCTTGTATCATTCATTATTAAGATTAGTATTCTTCCAAATTTAGTTTTTAAAATTCAATTTTATGGTATTTTTCATTATTTATAATTTATTTATCATTAGAACCACTTTCTAAATAATTACTTCTTTTTATAACATAATAAATGAAATTGAGTTGAGGAACTAATTCAACACCTACTAAAGACTCAATCATATTTCAAACATGAAGGTAGATTTTATTCTTATTTTCAATGTGAAATAATTTCTTATATATCTTCTAATTTTTTCGGAAATTTTTCATCATCTTCTGTGGACTCATATACATCAATTTTCTTCACCTGAAAATTATGTTCAAAATATCCATTCCCTTTATAATTACATCATTTGGGGGGTTTTATTTTCTAGTTTACCTATTTTTATTTCATACAATGGTGGGCATAAATTGTCTTCAAATATTTATCTTTTTCCTATACCTTTGAATTATTTGATTATCCTCTAATTTAATTATATTTCATCCCTTTTAAAATATTTTTGAAATAAATTTCTCGATGAAACCATTGTTTACTTTTTATAAACTTATCTATTCTCATTTTATTTGTATTAAGAGTACTATGTAGATGATACATATATTTATTTTTAGGACCTCTAATTTCCCAAGATAAAGTTTTGGTATCAAACATATCAGGATGAATTCTCAACATATTTTAAAAAATACTTGAGTCTTCCAATTTTATGACATGAAATATTAAATTGCTAATAATATCAATCAACCCTATAAAGAAGTCACCAATAGATTCACACTATGAAATTTTCAGATCATCATACATTAACCTCCCGAGATACAAATTTTCCCCCTATGCCTTTAAATTGACTTCATAAATTTATTTCATCTTAACCAAGATACCTTTGTTAGTTAGGACTCCAACCACAATAAGAAACCGACTTGATGTTTATAATGAGAGTAAATCATTTTTATCTCATCGATCATTATCAATTTTATTCTTATCAGTGGTAGTAAGAGGAAAATTCTCAATACAAGGAGAAAATACTTCATTAGTAGCTTCCAAAACATCATACCCAATAGAAATAAGATATAAAAACATTCTATATTTCTGGATATGATATTACTTACCATAGAATACCCTAATCCCCTTATAGAGTAATAAATTTCAATTATCTATCTGTAGAGACAGATATTTCTAAGGGACCTCCTCTAATACCAATTCTTGTTCCAAAGTAAAATAAATACCACTGAAATTGAGGTGAATCATGTGTTCCATTTTCTTTTATATGAATGTTTCTTAAACTCTTTAGTAAATGGTTATAACTTAAAAAACTTGTTAAAGTTATGATATACTGAAATAAAACCTCTCAACCTCATCTTTATTTTGAAACAACTAGAATGTGAAGGTAACCAATAATATTATCATGGTTTGGTAAAAATTTATACTTATTTATATGTTGGATATCCCCACTATCATGGATACATTCACTATTTTCTTTATAAAACACAATGGAAAAATAAGTGAACAATTCAATAATCCCGTCAGCAACATTCTTGTTATAGTTAGATATACCACCCAACTATCCTTTTTAAATGTTCAATTTCCTACTTACTTAGTTATATAGCCCATCCAAATGCTCATACCTTTTTAAAAATTGGTTTTAATCTAATTTTAAATAACTCAACTTTTTTTCTTCTTTTTCGATCAACTTCATATTTCTTCACTTCCTCCACAAGTAAAGTGAGTCAAAATTTACCTATATACTTCCTTATAAATCAAAAAAAATTATCTAATAAAATTTTTAGTCATAAAAATTCTCTGGAAAATCTATCTTGAAAACTTCCTCAGCAAAATTTTGTATGATCTTCCTCAATTCAGTATAATATGAGTGATGGTCTTATTCTGATTGGCCTCAGTTGGATTCTCCCTCTTCTCTACTTCCCTTAATTGAGTTGAAACTCAATAGGAAGTTCAAAATTCCTTTTCCTATTGGAAATAAATCTAATAAACCTTGATATTTTGGATGTATCTCTGTTGGGATGAATCCAATAGTCATGCTCTAGTGAAACATAAATTGATGGAAATATTTTTAATGACTAAATTGAACCTTATAATGATTCATATCATTCCGATGAATTTCCTCAACATCAGCCTCAAAAAAGTCTAGTTGGAAACTCAATAGATGTTCCAAAATTTTTGAAGCTCTATCAAACATGAACATTTCAAGTTTGCGATGTACAAATGTACTAATCTATTTTTTTATGTACCCTGTAATGTATATGGTAAAAAAACTAATTTCACTTCTCACTCAGTAAAATTCACATATTATGGATATATTGTTAATTTATGTCACTGTCATTTTCTTCATTAACACTTATCAATATTTCTTGGAGCTTCATGAATCTTCTATAATCGTCAAACTGCATCATGTTTATAATCATTCTTCATTATGAATATCTTGTCTAATTTTTCCATTTGGATACATAATTCAGAAGCAGAAAAATTAAAATGTAAAGACATAACATTACAATGACTGCTAATAAACATTGAATTTTTTTCTCATAAAAACGCATTATATGAGTTGAATAACACTAGTTAAAACATTTACAGAATTTTTTACCATTCAAAAACATCATTCATCAACACTTTGACAGAACTATCACACCAAAGTTGTATTCAAATTGTTTATCCTTCTATTCAATTCCTATTACTAATGAACCTTTGATCGATGATGCTTAACATCTGATGAATTTATTAGTGATAACATGTGGTTTCTGAATAAATCATGGATTCACTCATATAATCAATGTCTACTCGAGTCAGCTAACTCTTAACCCATGTGTTATAGAAATTAGATTACATTTACTATTTACCCAAAAAATACAATCAGCCTGATGATAATGGTTGACTACATTCTTGATTTGCATCATATTGACCAGTCTTTATTCTCATCATCATAAGCATTTAGTTAAAACTCTAATAGAATGTTATGTATTATATATTAAATACACAAAAAATTCAAAAAACAAAATGGTTTCTAAATCTGTTATTATAGATAGGTATCCGTAGGGTCTTATTTTCTTCCATATGATCAATCTTCTAGCATTCTGATGTAGTCACACACATGAATCTCATAATGATGATATTTATATTTATGAGTTTTGTGTCCTTCAAAATGATGATTAGTAGTTAAAATACATCAAATATTATTATCTAGTCTTCCACACAATCAAACGTCTATCATGCCTTCCTCTTAACTTTGATAACCTTTATCATCGACATATCATTATCCGAATTACTTTATAAATTATTGTTACATCCCATTCTTAAATTAAATTATATACTATAAATTAACCTAAATTATATTATAATAAAATTTTATCCCCCTTTCCATCATATTTCATGCATAATAAATTCAGAGAAAACTAGACTTTTTTGAAATTCCAAATAGCAATTCATTGTCAGATTTAGTATCTAATGTAGTCCCCGATACAATTTCTCATTAATATCATAAAATTTATTCCATACATAATATGATTATTAAGAGATTCTTAGTTTCTATCAAAACCCAAATAAAATGAATGAAATTAAATTAGTCATGCCAATGTGCTGGATCCAATTCTCATATCCATAGAGTATATTTGATTATCTAATCGATGGTTTTGGATCCAGCTGACAACTTCTCACATAGACTTCTTCAATCTCGATTTTCATTAAATTCTATATGTACTTACTTTATTATATACAATAAATGTATTCATATATTATCGAAAAATAAAACCAAAACACAACTTTTTCCTAAAAACTATTAATACAAAAAATGTTATCATATTCATTTTTATGGACTTGTATGAGAGACCCTAATTGTGAGAACATTAGTGTCCATAAATTGGAATGTAATTGATAATGGAGAGTTATCTAGTGCGTTTTATGATTAATATTTTGATTTATTTACATAACTGTATTGGTATTGGGAATATCTTTTATTATTCCAATATAGATAGAAAAAAGAGGATGTGGAAGATTGAGGGATACTACTTCTTTTTTTATTTTATTACCGCAAAATGTTTTGAAGTTATTTTTTTTGATGAAATTATGTTATCAATAAGTTTTATTAGGCTGTTATAAGTCATGTGTAGCATTGGAATTTTTTGAAACTTTAATTACCTCCCCTTATTACTAGCTTCATAACATCATACATATGTCATAGTTACGAATGTATGTGAATAATCCTTCACACATCATTTTCAGGGGTTATATGGAAACTATGTATGATAGAACTATTTTCTATTACCCATTAGAGATTTTGGATGGGAATGAGATTTTCCCCTGAGGGAGAGTGATGTAATTTACATTTTCTAATAGAAGCATGAGAATCAATTAGATTACATCACATGAGTAATGAACCTGGATAAAATATTAGTAATATAAACTCACTATGTAAGGTTGGACTATTGGTAAAAAGTACATCATATTGTGGAGGATTTAGTAACCTATAATTTTTCATCAAAATTTTTTATTATATCTACTAATATTTATCATGGGTTACACTTATTTTTTTCATTTATTTCCATCAATAGAGGTGTGAATTGATGAAATTATTTTACTAATTTTTTTAACCCCATCCCCAAGAGATTATATAATATCTAAAATATAGTGATTCAAATATAAATTTATAAAACATTATTGTGTCCATATAAGGGATTTTATCTTTGGGTGTTTTAAATCTATTTTTAGGATTTAGAATTCGCTTTGATCCATTGTTTTTAATTAAATCACATGCTATCATAATTCTTGTTATATAAATAAGTTGTATAATATTGCTTAAAACTGAATATAATATATCTAGTGAACAAAAAAACTATAGCGGAATTTCATGATTCCTCTAGGAGGAGCTATTGATATTAAATAACCCAAGAGAAATTTTAATCAAATGTCCACCACTATCAAAAAATATTAGATATAACACATTTTAATTTATTCTACCACCTCACTCCTGATTTACATGATAAATAAATTAAAGTATATAATTTTTAGGAATAATTTTATTATTTTTATTTTATATTTTAAAATTATTATATTTTCTAACTCGTGTTTTAAAATGCTATATTGATTATGAGATTGTATTATTTTTTTTCCTTATTTGGTTACCCACTACACCATTTTAATTATACAATTTCATAATAATAGATAGTGGTGGGTTAGAAAATTAAAACCCATTAAATTCTTATATCTCTTATTAATTTATTCATACTAACAATAGATGATTGTTTTGGGCCTTTTTATTGTATAGTGGCTCAAAATCGGTAGTTTAGAGTGGAATAATGGAGAGTGATCGGGTAGAATGAAAATAGTTTAGAGATGGAGGCGATGAAAGGACATCAACAAAGTATTTACCAGGTACATGGAACATGATGCAATATTTTAAATTACCACCATGGAATAAGTTCTATAGGTATCAATGAATTAATGACTATCCCATGATAGAAGGTAGTGACAATTATTGTTGGGACAACATCTGATGACCTAATACACAATATGTTTATTCCATGAATATATATAGTAAATTTATTTATACAAAAAATTATACCAAAATTAACAATGATTTATTTAATTAAGTAATAATGTTAAAAATATAAAATATTAACATATTATGAAAAATGAATATAAAAGATCATTAAATGAAAAGATGATTAAATAATTATATAAATTATAAACAAGATATTGTAAATATTAATCCCTGGTGTTCTCCACAAAAATTATACTATATATTTTAACTATGAAAATAATGAAAAATTCCTGACTGGTGATAGATTTTTTTAATGGGTTTAATTGTTATGGAGAATTTTGTTAATATAATAATGTAATTTTATTTATAAGAAAACAATTGTTAATATAGTTTTCATATGATCATTTCGAATATATAAAACCTTTAGGAATAAATGATAATGAAGTAATATTTAAATTTTTATAATGGAAATTTAAAAAATTGGATATTAATTTTTTTAATTGATATATAAAATGAGCATCAGAAATATTTATCATCTATTTGATAAATTGGAATTGGTAATTTGTAAAATTTTATCATTAATTTCATAAGGTAAAATTTTAATTAAAACAATTTACTTATCTTAAGTACTATTTATTTTTTTATGTTAAATTTTATTTTAATATCGATAGAATATAAGGAAATTGTTTTTTTTGAAATATGTATAGTAATATTAGGTTTCATTATTAATTTCATTTTTTGGAAAAAATACATGTTGAAGGGGTGACTAGTAAATGATATAGGTAAATAATGAAAATTAAAAATTATATTATATGTTTAAAATGATATAAATGATATATTAAAATAAAGAAATATAGTGCAGGGGAGTTGGTCCCTTTTCATTAATTAGAAACTTTTCATGTTTAAGTAATATTTCGTAACTACGAAGGAATGTAATATATAATATATACCAGTAAAATACATATATAAATATAAATATCCTCTAACAATTATAGGGAAACATTTTTCATTTGCATAAATCATTATTCTCTTGTAAAATTTCATCCTATATAATACTCTTTCATTTTTGGGTATTTTTCTTAAAACTAAATATGCTGAAATATTTCATTATGAAGGAAGCCATTTTAAGGAGAGATTTAATACAAGTATGTATATTAGAATTATCTATATTTTTCAGTAATATTATAATATTTAGTATTGAAAAATTACATTCACCATAATAATGATTTAACATAAATATAATTATACTACATTAGAAATTTATATTTCTATAAAATAACTACATATTGTTACTCATTCATTGACATAACATGTAAGTGTTTAAATCAGAAAAAAAACCTACATAAATGATTCGATACTATCTCATTAACATTTTTCATATATGGATAAAAATTAGTGAAATATATAATATTAAATATGAATAATTTTAATCCAGGTGATTCTGAATGTTTTTCCATAAAACAAAATATCATTATAATGTAATTTTTTTTAATAGAAAAATTTCCAGAATCTTGCATTTTATGATTTTTGTTCTTTTATAATGTACACAAAACATCAATCAAATTAAAATGAAAATTGATAAATAATTATAAAACTATTATACTACTACCTAATATATTTTGGAAATTTTGGATTTAATTACATATAAAAGTGATCAAAATAATTATACCAAAGCTGATGAATGATATTAAAAATTACTAAGAAGTAATTATGAAAATAATCAATATGCTAAAAATATATATAATATATGGGTATAATTAATAAATATAAACTGAAATATTTATGAGTATGTTTATAATATAATTTTTAATATTTATATATTTATTACAAAGGGATTGAGGTCATTCATGAGATAATGGAGTATTGTTTAGTGTTCCTCTTCCAATATTTCTTTTAATTTGATATTATCGATTCATAAAAATACATTGAGATAATATATAGTTATTTAATATCTAAATACATAACTATTTTATTAACCTCGGTTTATATTAGGAATATAAATTACATTTTTTCATTTCCCATCCCTTGGTCTATAATTAAACAAAACTGTTGTTTGAAATTGGAGATTTCATTACCTTTTATTTTTGGTTCGGAATATATATCCTTTATTTGTATATTTACAATAATGTTTTATATTTTTCTCAAAATGAATTTTATTTTGTATTAAGGTTGTATTAAAATTTTAATACATAAACTGCGGTGAAATCAATCTTATTTATATATCTTCAATTATATATTTTTCTCAATCCATCTCCCAATAACATTACATTTTTATAAAAATATTATTCAAAATTTTATTACTTTATTATTCTTTAAAATAGTTTTAATTTCTATTCTCCATAATTTTTAATACCAATAATTCAATATAAATTGGTTTTCAGTCCAAATATATTAATAAATTAGTACTTCATATTTGAAAATATTTTATCATCCTTTAAAGGTATTTCAATTAAATTCTATATAATTTTATGTTGTAATCCATTTATTTTCCTCTTATCTCACAAGTGTCATGTTTTAATGGAAGATTCATCATTTATTCTATGAATGATATAATATTATCTAATTTCCAAATTCCTACGTATCCCATTATATTCTCAATATCTAATTTTGTTCTATTAGATTTATGAATGTTTTCTTATAGAATATATATATATATATATTGCATATCATTATGTGATATGTGGGACTGTTAATACATATGCCTAAAAGAAATTTCACAAATCTTATATCTCATGAGATGTTATGTAATGGAAATATAAGTTAATTTAAGCCCTATATAATATAGAACATGATTTTCCACTATGAGATGATACTCTTAGTAGTGCTCTATAACATAAGATAATATTTTTTGTTACTATTTGTGTCCAACAGTCCTATGTTATCCCAAAATTTCTTTATTTATTTATGGTTATTATATATCCTCTTTTGGTTATGAATCGTTATTATTTTCCTATACCTATGATTTGGTTTTATTTTTACTCCTTTTTGTCGTTAGTATAGTCATCTATATGGGGTTAATTTATATATCTTATATTTTACCTCCTATTAATCTTCACAACACATCCATATACTATGTTTCCATCATATGGGTTATGAAGAACACTATTACATATTATTTTTCTTAAGAGGGATTCACGTTCTCTGAATCTATAAGTCTATATCCATTGTATTGTAAAATAAGATGTTTTCTTAGATAATATTTGGTGAAATTAAATATATGGATTTTAGGGGTGGTTTACTGTTTGTTGTATTGGATAATCCTGTGTTTCAAGGTGAAATGAATATATGTTATTGTTTGTTCATCTTAGTTAGTATAAAATTAAGGTAATTTAACTTTTGTTTATTATGTTATGAAGAATAAATGGTTAAAATATAAATAAAAATTTATTTAAATGGTTGATTTATATGTTGATCAATATGAATTATAAGTATATCATAAGTTGAAATATCCTAGGATTGATTTTGATTATTATATGATTATTAAATATAATTACTAATTTTTAATAATTACACTAACCCTTTTTAATTTATTCAATTTATAATATAAATATGAACAAATTGACCAATGTGTCTATAAGAAAATTATATTATTATTACAGTGAGAAATAAAATTGGATGGTATGTTGTGTGAAAATTCATGGCATTATTCTCACCAATCTATCTCAAGCAATGAATTAAAAACTATACCATATCGATCTCCCAAAAAAATCCTATAAATAAATAAGATTCCATTGATTCATTTATGTGAAAATAACTACCACCCATTTGTGGGTATCCAAATCCATAATTTATTTTTCAATGGTTCAACCCAAAATACAATTCATTTTATATTCATTATTGTTATATAATTGATTTATTTAGTTTTCTACCCATTATGATATAAAGTAGATCAGTGATGAGCTCTTCTCAATGACATGATAAAATATAATGAAAATAAATTAATAAAAAGGTTCTGTTTTATGAAAATAAATCAACATATATTTTCCATAAAACCTTTATATAATAATGGATTGAGAATTATTTCATCTATAGAAAAAACAATGATGAATTCACAAGTACAAAAAAATAAAACATCACAAGACATTCATTCCACATCAAAGGTTTTATCATTAACCCTAACAGATAAATTGATAATTTATTTAGTGGTAAAAAACCACACAATTGAAAATTATTAGTTATATAATATTTTTCAATTAATATTTTTTAATTTGAAATTATTCCAATGATGAAAAAAAGTAAAAACTCTAATTATATTCACGGTTATGAGTTTATGAAGATGGAATATTATTTTTGGGGAAACCAAAATGATGAATCATCTAGAGTAATAAAATATATAACTTCTTTCATACAATAATATTAAAATAAGATTCCATGTCAATGACTTAGCGAAAGAGAAAAATGATATAATTTATGTATATAAGACTATATGTTACATTAAGGTCAAAGTTCTATGATAATTGTTTATAATATAATGGATAAAAAATGCTCAAAATAATTCAAGACCATAATTCTAATACTTCAATTAGTATGAATTTTCTCATTAGGAAAACCAAATCCACAAATCAATGATTAATGTTTTAAATATTCATTAAATAACTCCAAATCAATTGTTTGAAGGAAAATATTATATAATAATTATCATCATGGATGAATTTTAAAATGACCTGATGAAAGTTACACTTTTCTCCCACAAAATATAAAAACATGTTTAATTTTATACTATACTAAAAAAATAATTATATTTTTTTTATGATTTGAAAAACCATCAGTTCAATACCAAAATTAGTGGATATTTAATATATAGTGAAAAAACCAAGTGGGATAATGATATTATAAAAACAAAAAAACTTCACTACTTAATATTTTAAGATTTTATTTCATGAAAATCATATCATTTTTTCCTTGGTAGAATTTTATGTTATCATTTTAACTAATTGGATTCTAATAAATAAAGGCATCATTAACTTCATTGGTTGTTATGTCAAAATTATGTCCTAAATAAGCAATTAATTATCTACCAATAATTTTTTTTTAAGAACTCTTGATAAAAAATTTCCATTTATGGGTGTTAATATAAAATATTAAGTGATATTTAGAAAAAATGGTTGGAAAAACATCACTATTAATGATATTCTGAATTTGAATAAATATTTTGATGTATTTTATAATGAGTTTCTTGATCTCTTCTAAGAAATTGAATTTTTTAATACAAACCCATCCATGTTTTAATACATATGAAAAATAGTCCTTATAGAATGGATCCAATTAAATCAGGGTAATTAATAATGGAGCTATATGAAAATATAAATAATTATTTAATACACCCAAGTGTGTTTCCTTGTGGTGAACCATATATATTAGTTTAAAATAATATTGGATCAATATGTCATTGCATTGATTATCAAAACCTTAAAATGATTATGATATATATTAGAAATCCTATACACTATATTTATGACTTATTTCATCAAATTCAAGGGGATCAATTTTAATGAAGTATATAGAGTTGATTTGGATAAGACAAGTTATTGTTGAAATGGGAAGATAAAAAATATTTTTTTAAGATATTGGAATAAATAATTTAAAATAATTAAATTTAGTAGTAAAACACCCCAAAATTAAGCATATATTCATTGAATAACATCTTTACATATTTACATAGAAAAATAATGTTATTCATTATTGTTGATATACTTATATATTCCAAGAGAAATGATAACGTCAATGAAATTTAGGTATTCTATTAATGACTAGAAGACCAAAAAAAATTTCTTCCCAATGTATCATATGTGTATTTTACATATAAAAATTATCCATTGTGAGTCATGTAATAAAAATGAATGTTATATTTATGGATTCATCAATGATATAAGTGGTTGAAGAATAGATTATAAAAAATCCTATAAAATGTATTCATAATTTTCATATAGTAGATGTATATTATCAAAATATTGTGTTAATTTCCCAAAACCATTCTAATCCCTATGATTAGATGATTAGAAATGGATTTATATATAAAAATGAGAATAAAGTTCAATAGTATTAATAATATATTGATCACTAAACATGTATTCTAATTACCTTGTAGTGTAAAAAGGATTGTGGTACAAACAGATGAAATAAAAAAGGTATGTTGATGTTTCCTTATTAAAATTGAAAAGGTGGTTTCTTATGTTACAAATCAATTAATTGAACATGTAACACCTCAAACCAAAAATCCTAGAGAAGGGGAATTATTATTTTACATTATAAATATTACATGGAATCAAATTTTGTAGAACTTTCCGGTTTAGATGTTTTCAAAAAAAAAATTATATACGTAATTCCATATGACATTGGGAAACAAAAAATAAGAGATGAAATGTAATAAAATGAAATAAGGAACATAATTGAAATATTATCTGAATATTTATTCTTAATAACATATTGAAAGGATACATAACAAGGGTAAGATCAAATGGTTAGGGAGGGTGTGTAAAGCGGTAGGAATTATAAATTAGTGAGAATATATCTATATGGAACGGTAAATAACTAATACTATATTACATTTATATAACTATATATTTCATAATCAATATTCCAAGGTAGGAAACCAAAAAGAATTTAATTTAATCAAAAAACGTAGAATGAAATTCTTCCATAGATATTGTCATATAAAAATCTCATGGATAATATCAATAATAACTGAAATTACTATGAAGTAAATGATTAATTATGGAAAATCATATCTAAGAACATGAAAACCGATACCATAGAGACCTTTAAAAATATGGTTTAAAACTATAGATTAAAACTCATTTTAATTTTCCACCTTATTTCCCCCATGATATATTATCAGTGCATTGAGGGGCTATATAACGTCTGGCCCCACCCACCGCTAACTGTCCAATGAATTCCCAATATATCGAGTAATTCAGTTAATTAATAAACAATATTTCCGTTCATAAAATATACATATTGGAAAAATAATTCATATTTATCAGTAATTCATCAGTTGAGGATAGGTAAAAACAAGGGTTTTTTCGTTTATGAATAGAATTACCATTGAAATATCATTAAAACATTTTTAGGGAAGAAATATTTAAAAATTACAAAGTTTCCCTTACCACATTGAAGGTTTTGATTCAAAATACCCATTAAAGAATAAAATTAAATGAAGCATATAATATATTGAGATTAATTATATTCCTAATATAACATGTGAAAAGGGAGTATATAGAAAATTTAAAAGAATCTAGGTGAATAACATTACAATATATCTCATTGAAATAAAATTGACATGAAATCAATTAACTTGAAAATAAAAAGTCACATTTGTCTTTATATTCGTGAATAATAACCTTATTTTATTTATATAATTTCTCCATAACATTTTCAAGTTTATTAATTATCTTAATACTTTTATAATGAATTTTTAAAAACTACATAAACGATTATTTTTACGTTTGGTGTTTTCGACATGATTTGCTTTATGTGTCGAAAATGACTTAAGTGGGTCGACTATAGTCAAAGAGTTCATTTTCTAAATATATCCAAAATAATAATAAATAAACAATTAAAATATTAATACATAATCTATACTTTCAAAAACAATAATGAATGATGGTTATGTATAATGAACCAATATTACAATCATGGAGATTGTAGGTCGTACGTACACATGAGTAACGTTCCCATGTTTCAATTATAATTATGAAAAAATGTTTTGTAAAATTATATATTTATATAATGGTAATTAAATCATATATTTAATTTTAATTATTCTTATATACTTATATATTTAATTATTTTTATGTGAAAAGATACACATCACGTTGAGGAGGAGGTAGTCCACACATCCCCGAAAGCCATTATCACTTTTTTTAGTGTGTGAAATGTTTATTATATAAAATGATACTTTATATTTATAGAAGGATAATATTTTCATTAATAACTTTTATATTTCATTTATGTCACATTTATTTAATTAAAATCATCCTGACTACATTTTATGCATGGTCTGGATGTATCACATCCCAATGAGCAGGCTGTAGTCCACACTTTAACAAAACAATGTAACCTTATTCCCGTAAAATGGAGAACATAAAGGCATGTGTTAAATAATAATTAAAGAAGATTAAATAATTTAAAAATATTGTGTTTAACTTATAAAAATAGTATTCCCATCATTATTCCCACCATGAATGGTGTTTAAAAAAGAATGAACAATATTGACTTCATGAAAAGTTAGTTAGCCGTACATGTGAACAGTATGTTCGCTACCCATTAGATTGAGGATTGTTTAAGTGTAGGATAATATATTAGAATAAGAAAAATTTGACTATATTAGGGATATATATGTTATTATATAATAATATAATAATAAAATTGGTGGGGTTAAAGAAGGAAAATAAATGCAATGATCTTGTGGAAGGATGTTACCACTTGTTCGAGTAACTCCTTTTGGTTTATATCAAAAAACACATTTGGTTTTCTTTGGACCAAATTTGAGTCTTATAGGTTTTTGTGATGGTTTTTTTGGATTTTATTTGAGCATCTTTTGGGTGTGACCAAGGGAATTAATATTGTGAATAAATGGGAGGGGCTAGTTTCTTTTTGTTGTGGAGGAGGAGTGACATTCTTGTATCTTTTATAATGTATGATTCCACCCATGTTTTCTCAATGTAAATAGGATTTAATAAGGTTGAAAATCTGACATAATAGAATTTATGGTCTATATTTTTCCATCCAATATATATTATAAACGTATATATGTCATTATATCCCTTTTTTTTATGTTTCAATCCCTTATTATGCTAATTTTCCACTTAATCACTATAAATAATTTTGATCACTATTTGGAATCCTATTAGTCGAAAAATAATTTTACATATTTTATTATTATAACTATTTCTGATTCCAAGTACCGAATTTATTTTTCCAATTAATAATCATATAATTTCCATAAATTAGTTGAAATTTAATCCCGTAAACGGGACAACAATGTGAGTTTTTAAAGTAAAAATGTTCAAATGTTTGGTATGTTTTTATATCAAATATAAATGTTAAATTGATTCCAATAATTTTATTTCGATTAAATGATAATAATTTATCTAATTTAATTTTATAAAAATAATATATATATTTAATAATTATAAATAAATTATATGAAATATCAGTTTTTATATAAAATTTAGTATTTTTCACTATACATTAAAATACAAAACTTCTAAGAAAACTAACAAAGAATTCACCATAGCCTAATTTTTATATTTATCTAACAAATAATAATTTTATTTTTTCATATTAAATTTATAATGGTTTCAAAAAATACATTTAATAAATTTTCCCTATTTAAAAGTGGTAAGATATCATTTATAAAAATATTTTTTATTTGTAATATTGGGATTCTTAATATCTTATTCTTATCAACATATATGAGGAATGAAAAAATAATGAGTAAAAAAAATTTATATTACATTAATATAACATTATAAATATAATCAATTTTATTTATTAGTATAAAATGACATTGTGAGCATAAATATAATTGTTTTATTAAAAAATTAACTTTATATTCAATTGGTTATTATATTCATTTCAAATTATTTTTTAACCAATGATTTTAGAAAAATATTTACATAATTTAGGTAATCCTATTCAATTGGTTCTTATATTAATATAAAATTACTTTCATATAGACAAATTTAGAAAAAAAATATTCTTAGAGGAAAATATTGTAATGTCTTGGGGTGTTACATTCTCCTCACCTTCAGTAAATAGAATCCTTACAATAAAAGTTGATCTTAGTTATAAAGAGATTGATAATTGAAAATAAAATATTGTTTAAAACCCCACATAACTAATTAGGATGATTACTTATCTTCATAATAAGATATAAATGGGAGTACAATGGTCATGTAATAAGGTTCAATTATTGAAGAACATATGTGGGAAATAGAAACATGGATACAAAATAAAATTATAAAACTTAAGTTCTAATATATCATGGTAGAGAACATGTTTATATGCTAGTTGAGGAATAAAAACCATTACACCAATTGTATTAAATGGTCATTGATATCCTAAAACTATGTATGATAATAGGAAAAGAGTTTCTTTGAATACCATTTTTCCTATACCTTATGAATTATTTCACTCTATAATAATATATGTAAATATATGTTTCTATATCATAAACAAAATATTATGCATTTCTTATTCCTTGAACTATTTATACATTATTTATTATCACAAGATGCCTCATATGGTTAGGTGATATATTAAACACTAAACAGTTGTCTAAATATCAATATAAATAATTTCATAAATGTTAAATTTAAAAATATATTATGATCCAAATCATTGTAAGGAAAGTGACTTAATTTCCAAAATTAACTTATCCAATAACATAAAGTGGATTTTATGTATCACATACTGAACATGTGAATGATTTAATGAATTTAATTACCATAAAACAATATTTATGACAAATTGGCTTCTCAATCCTTAAATATAACATAGATTATTGGATATATTCCTCAAGTCAAAAAAATGATCTAAACATAATCAATGATATCAAAAAACACTTTTTTATTAAACCACTACTCAGTTTTAGGGTTTATATTACATATCTGATTTACATTATCCAGAAAAATAATTTCATTATCCTAAAATCATTGTCCAAAAAATAGAAACATATATATGGTTATATTTCCCTCCACCTTATGATTTACAAAAACAATACATTATAATGAATAAATATTAATGGGAATATTCAACATATTGTCTCAAATCCTTAATGAAATTATACTAGAGTGTAATCCTCATATATTCTATAATTCTTATGACCATTAAAACATTTATTAAATACTCAAATGACATAATTCTTGAATCCAAACATAATCACATTAATCAATTTCTTATGTCTGTGTTAGTAATATAAGCTAGAACATGGTTCATTTTTTAGGGTATATTCCACTACCTTATGAGACATTTATTTTATTGGAGTCCCATATCATTGAATTCGAATAATTTCACATTGTAATTTTATTTCCTTACCTCGAAATCATGAGCTTGTTATCCCTTTTCCACAAAATTATAAAAACTCACATCCCCTTCAAGAAAGTATCAGGGTGTTTCTTTCTATAATTATCACTTGCGAGAAATTAATTATTTTTCTTTATCCTCTCTATACATATTTTGACCAACCATCCTAGTATTTTCCTGCATTCCATAAAATCTATAGTACATGGATTATTCTTTACCCATATTTTTATCACATGATTGTATGTCTTAATATGATAAGAATTTTTGGGATACATTTTACCTTTGAAATATTTATTGGAGACCATACATGATAAGATCAATCTTACACCTTGGATAATGAATATTGGTGAGGTTCATGTTTATTTTCCCATGCACCATTTCTTAATGAAAAAAAATCACCAAACTTGTTCATAACAGTATAAAAAATAATGTATGATATAAAAAATAGATAAATACCTAACATAAATATAAATATTTATTCATATCTAATCTAAATATATTGAACATGGTTTCTTTGGTGACATTATTACATTTAAATCCTTCTTAATGGTTTGTAAATAAAATATGAATTATCTTAATCATATACATCGGGGGTGTCAAAACTAGTCTATAGTTAATTCTATTTTCATATACCATGTTATGCATGTTTAAAGCTCGACACACCCTATCAGAGTTGTTACCCCTAAGTATATCTGTTCTAGAACCATACTCACTTTTAGAATCCATAAAGGGATGTATTTCTAGGAACACACATATAATATCTATCTTACCAAAATTTTATTATGTCTTTATATAGTTATCCTAAAATTTTATCATAGGGTTATATTCCCAAATATATGTTTTTCAAAATATAGATTCAAATGTTTCTAATAATCCCCCATCTCATTCTAACAGTAACAACCCGTCACCATAAGCCTAGAGCCAATGTATTATTTTATTATAGTAGCAGTATTTACTTTGAATGAAATCCTAATTGATCGATAAGTGCAGCTATTTTTGACAACCATATTACAAACATGATTCCCATATTACATTGGGAAATAAAAAAAACATGATACAACATAAAATGCAATAAAAAACATCCTTGAAATATTATTCAATGATTTATTCTAAATAACATGTGGAATGGAAATATAATATAGTTAATCTCAACTACACATTAAGATTATGTAAAGAATAATAAATAATAAATTTATAAGAATAGATCAACATGGAAAGGTAAATTACAAATAACACATTTAATTAATTAACTAGAAAAGGAATGATAACCATTAAAATGAATTAATGTGAAATAGATTACATTTAATATATAAACATAGAATGAAATGAATCCATAAACTTTATAATATAAAAAATATCATGAATAATAATAATAATCACTTAAACATAAATGATATAAATGATTAATTATTCAATATCATGTCCATGGAACATGAAAACCTATACCATCAATACCATTCACATTACGGTTTAAAACTAAATGTAGAGACCCATTTAATTTCGAAAACTTATTTTTCTCATGGGAACCTATCGATGCATCAAAGGGGAAGATAATATATAGGCACCACCCATCACTGTCCGTCCAAATAATTCCTCATATATTTAGTAACATAGTTAATTAATTATAAATATTTATTAAAAAAATATCCATATTGAATAAGAAATAAGTATTTATCCATAATTCCCTAGAGGTTGTTATGTACCAACAAGGGTTATTTATATTGATGAATTAAAATAACATTTAATGGCCCTTAAAATATTATTGAGGAAAATAATCTTTAACCATTCCAAAGTGTCTTATACAAATTTGAAACATTTAAATCATAATCCACATGAAATAATAACATTAAATGAATCATATAATATCATAAAAATTAGTATATTCAAGATATTACATGTTAATGTATAGTATATATACTCTGTAAATGAAATTAGGTTGATAACATTATAACATATCTTAATGAAATGAAATTGCGATGAAATCCATTACCTTCAGTCAATATTATCACATTGGGCCTTATATTCCAGAATAATAAAAATATGTTAATTATTTACCTTATTCATACTGATTGCCATTTTTGTTATTAATTTTACTTAACTTATTGCAATGTCGTTCACAAGTAACTAAACAAGTATTTTTTTCTCGAGTGTTTTTGATAAAATTTAGTTCATGTGTTAAAAATGAATGTGTTAGGTCAAATATAGAAAAAGGGCTCATTATATAAAAATATATATAATAATAACTATGATATAATTGTCATAATAATGCATTATATATTTTTTAAACCCAATTATGAATGATGGTTATGAAAAATGAACCAACAAAACAATGATGGAGATGATGGGTCATATGTATTCATGAGTAACATTCCCATTATTCAATGATCATTTTAGAAAGTTGGAAAGTTATGGTAGATAAACACAGAACAATCATTATATCATAAATAACTTGTTATTTAATCATATATTATTATATACAAAGCTCTTTTGTCGAAAAATGATTCACATTGGTCGAGGAGGCGGTAGTCTGTACATCCATGAAAGACCATATCACTTTTTTAGTGTGTGAACAGGGTGATAAAGAATGTGATATATTATACATAAATAAATTTAATTAGTTAATTAAAATAATACATATTTTAATTATTTCACATATTTTTAATTAAAACCATACTTAATACATTCCATTTAATTTTTGAATGTATCATATCATTTTGAAGAGTTGAGAGTCCAGATTTCCACATACGATGTATTCGTATTTCTACAAAATGGAGTGCATAAATATTTTTGTTAAACAATATTTATAGAAATATAAATAAAATTTAAATATAATGTATTACAAATAAAATTATTACTTCCATAATAATTCTCATCATGAGAGGCATTAAAGGAAGAACAAATATTCATTGTTTCACAGGGCGGTAGTCCTCCATACACACAAACACTAAGTTAATTAAAAATTAGAAGGAGCTATATGTAATTTTAATTAAAAATCATACAATAAAAACATCTCATTTTATATAGAATAATTATATTATTAAAAAATCATGAAATAAGAATTTTTTATGCGGTGGACAAGAAAAAAATAGTAGAGCTTGTTGAAGTATGTTAGCTATTTTTTGGGTAACTCATTTGGGTTTATACCAAAACAAATATTTATTTGCCTTTCTAAACAAAGTGATGCTTGTAAATTTAGGGGGGGATATGAGGATTTTAATTTGTTACTATTTTTATAGAGAAAATGTTCATGAGAGGTTTTAATAAATGGGATATGTGGGTGCATTTAAAGAAGTGTAGAAGGAGTTTCATTCTTATAAATTGTTTAAAATGATATTCCACATAGGTTTTCCTTGAAATGTGAATCTAATAATGGTATAAATCCATTTAATTCTAGTATATTATATAAATATGTAAATAAAATAACTTTTGTAAAAATATAAATCTTATTTTGTTCATTTTTTTACGGTTTAGTCCCTTATTAGGCTAATTTCACTCTTAACCGCTGAAACTAATTTCAATCACTTTTACTAATATTTATTTTTTAAAAAAATATTTTTAACTTATTAGAATTTATAAATTATTACGATTTTAAATATTCATTATATTTTACCAAATTAAAATCACAATATTTGAAGAAATGAATTAAAATTTAATCCTGAAGATCAGATGACAAAGTGGGGTTTTATAGTAAATATTTTCAGAAGTTTGGTGTGTTTTTATATAAAATTTCGAATTTCAATTGATTTAAATGAAATAAATTGAATTAATTTGATTTATAATTTATCTACTTTGACTTTAAATGAAATTAATGATAATTTAACCATACAAAATAAAATATATGAACAAAAAGTTATGAATGAATATTCAATATTTTTCACTATTTATTAAAAATGAATATTATCTGAAAATTAAAAAAATACAATTATCCTAAATTTGATGTTGATATTTAAAAAATTAAGATTAATTTTTAATATTTAATTTATAAAAGTATCAAAATTTATATTTAATGTAGGGTTTCCATTAAAAGGAAGTAAAAATGATTTTCTAAAAATATAGGTTTAATGCGTAATATTGGGGTAAATATTATCTTTTGGTTCTAAAATACATTGTATGATTGTAAAAAAATATTTCAAAGAATAAAAAAAAAATATATTACATTAATATCACTTACTAATTGTAATTACACTACTGGAAATAAGATCTATAACAACGTTTTTTGGAAAACCATTGGTATATTTCACTTATTTGGACCTATACCAATGGTTTGGCCAAAACTGTTTGTATATGTTAGTAATTTGGATATATTCCAACGGTTTTGTACAAATTTTTTGTATAAGGGGGACCTATACCAATATTTTTGGAAAAAAATGGTATAGGTCACTTATATGGACCTATGACAACGATTTTGGCCAAACCGTTGGTATAGGTCCATAACAGAGACCCTATACCAACAGTTTTCCCAAAACCTTTGGAATAGGTCGCAAAATCAATGAATCTATACCAATGGTTCTCAAAACCATTAGTATAGGTATATAACAAAGGTTTTGAGAATAGTTATTATAGTTACATATATTTTTTATGGAATCTTCTTAATTAGAACATTAAATAAATAAAAAAATAAAATATTTATGATAATATATATATATACATATTTATGAAATTATGTTCAAAAAAGTGATGTTAGGTTAGTGTTTTGGCCATTCAATAATAAATTGGAGGTACTATGATCAAAACCAATAGAATGTTTCTTTTTTGAAATACATATACCAACAGTTTTATGGAACCGTTGGTATAGATTTTACATATTACCTACACCAACGGTATTGAAAAACGCTGGTACAGGTTTATACCAATGAGTTTTCTGAAACGTTTGGTATAGACCTATCCCCACAGCTTACATGGAAACGGTTATCTAATGCATTTGTATATGATATACCAACAGTTTGGAGGCCTATACCAACGACACCAAACCGTTGGTATAGGGTATTTCTTTAGTAGTGTTAATTTAAAATTTTAGGATAAAATGACTTTCTTATCATAATTTTTCTATAAAAACATTATCTTTATATTCAATTAGATATTATGTTCATTTAAAATTAATTTATAAGCAATGAATTCGTATATATATTTTCATATTTTTCAATAGTATTCGTAACATATAATTTTACTGCAAGGTTATATATTATAATAATAATTTATATTAATATATTATTGTTCTGTAAAACATGGTCTTGTCTGTTATGCAAGCCATCAAGGAAAGTTAGTTTTATATGTAACAAAAGTGAGCCTCGGTTTTCCATGTAGTTCAAGATATATTTTATATTTTATATAAAATAATATTAAATTGGTGTTTTATATAATCAAATGTAGTAAATATAAATAAATTTATTCTAAAAGTAAAATATTTTAATAGTTTTTTGGTGTTAAAGACAATTTATGAATTACATAACATGTGATCCGGGGTTAACACTAGTGGTTTCTTCATTAAATATTTTTTTGAATTATCTCTATGAGGAGGATATATATATATATATGTGTGTGTGTATCAAGGAAATAATTTAATTATTCAAATAGTATTTTTTGAATGTAAATAAATATATTTGTAACTGAACAAGGATAATGATTAATACATAAATTACGATTATATGAAATAGAATAACTTGGAATATTCTCCCAGTCTAAAAAATGATTCTAAATTATCCATGTTGAGGAAAAAATTAAATATAATAATCTTGTATTTTAAAATAATATAGATTTAAATAAAATGCAAAATAAAGAAATCCCACCATCTCTAAGGCATTTCTTGTAACATCACAGGTATATAAAGAATAATACATTTCGATATTTATTAATTTTTGAGAATTAAATATTAATTTTACTTTAATGGTGTTGTTATGTTCAATAGCGTACTAGATACGCAACAAAGAGTTTCTTTAAAATCTTACGTTGTACGCTAGTAATAAAATAATATTTTTTTAAATGGTAGTTAACATGTAGCTGTTTTATTGGCGGGAATGAATATAAATAACTAAAATATGATTACATATGTTTTTAAATGTTTTTACATTTATCCAATAAAGGATAAAGGCTTTAAATACGAAAAGAATTCAATTTTAGACATATATACTCTAATTTTTACTAAAGGTCCACTTATCGCCATTTAATGGTGAACCATCATTAAATATAGTTTTGGTTACTCTTATATATTCTATTGGACCAAATAAAATTATTCTTTAATATCGAGACATCATAATTTACTTTGTGTAAATTTTTGGTATTTTTCGGATAAAGATCATTTTTAATGAATAGTGAAAAATGTTGTATTTTAATTTAAAACCTCATTTTATTCTAATTTATTTACATGATTAGATTATCTTTTGAATTTTTTTTAATGTGAAATTATAATATATTTTTACCATTTAATCCAATTGTTGTCGTTGGAATTAATTTCGCTTTGAAATCGGACTTAAACTACTGTCAATCTTTTGATAGTTTTTGTTTAATCAAAACACGCTATTTATTTTGAAAGCGAGAATTAATTATAAAATTAATTAATGAAACTTATATGTTTTGAATATTTTAAAATATACATCATCTATGAATTTGGAATATCAAATATATCTTACGGTGAAGTTTTGGTATTTTTCTGAAAAACATCAATTTTTGATGAATACTGAAACCACTAAGTGGTACTTAAAAAACTGATTTTTCTTTTAAATGAAACTTTACCACTTCTGTGTTATGAATTTAAATAATTCGACATACATGGTTGTCATTAAGAAGTAAAATGTGGTTCAATGGGATTAAAATAATTTTTTGGTGAATAGTAACTTTTATGTTTATTAATCGCGATTAGAGGTAATTATTGTAGTTTAAGGTAAAAGTAATCTTTTAATAATATGAAATGACCTAGAAACATGTCCTAACCTTATTTTATGTGTCATGGACAAACAATAAAATCCATGGGTCAACTTGGGATTCCATGGAGCCACTTTGGTAGGAAAATGACATTAATATCTTTTTATTTAAAGTTAAAATAAAAACGTCACAAACATGAGTTATTTTACTAAAACAATTTTTAAATGGGTTTCTACAAGTCAGATTTTTGACTATAAATATTCATTAGAAATATAAAAAGATATCATACATAATTATATTTTCTTTATAATTTTTAGAAATTAAATAAATTAAATTATTGATGACAACATGATGATGTAGCGATTATCTCATTATTTAACGATTTAAATACAATGAAAACATAATGTAAAATCTAAGACCTACACATGTCAAAAACCTATTGTATGGGTGGATTTCGAACCATTATCACCTAATCCTCTAAATATATAATTTTGGGACCCTTTCTATCCGAAAATAATTTTATAATAATGTATCTTTTCTTAACTTTCCTAGAGTTTCCCTCCTCTCCTCTTATAAAAGGCCCCCACCTCTACCTCCTTACCCACACCTCTCACACCTTTGGTTCGGCCAAGCTATAAGGCCCCTGCCTTAAACCATACTTAATATTGAATTAAATTATTAATTCACAATGAGGATCTTTTCAGGTTTAGATTTCTAGAGAATTAGGACATAACTATTACATCTCAAAAGATTACAGAGTAGACACTTCTACAATGTTTCCAAAAAATAAAAAACAACTCTTAAAAAGAGACATGTCTAGTTCCATGTTTTATATAGCATGACTTTCCTTTGATCCCGTCCTTGACCCTATTCAAAATTATGTCATGTGAAAAACATTTCAAAAAAACTTGGGGTGAGAATAAAAAGCTCAGTAAGAGATACAGAAAGAACGAAAACTGTTAGTTTTTCAAACATCACGTAAACCATGTATACTTTATCAAAGTAATACCTTCACCTTCATGAAGCAGTAAAAACTCTTCACTGAATAAAATATCATTACTTACCCTTTTGTAACCAGAGGATTACCATAAAACCCATATAAAGAACACATAACATATAAAAGTAACTTGGGACATAAACATACTTAAGTGGAATAACCATACGGTCGACTTCCACACATATCACTTAATGGAATAGCCATACAACCAATTTCCATACATACTTAATGGAATATCCATACGGCCGACTTCCATACCCAATGCATTGGAGGTTATAACGTAACCACTTGTCCTAGTATTCACAGCACCACCCGTCATATGGTTTATCACGTAACGACCCGTCAAATGTCCAAGTAACAATATAAAATCATAAAAAATAAAACCAATATAAAAAAATGACAACATTTCCACATTTCATTCAAAATATATAATTTAAATATATTTGCATAATATAATCCTTTATCAAAACCATTTTCAATTCCAAAATACATAAAAGAATATATGGTATTTATTTTATTTTAAAAACATTACGGCTTGTTTGAGGAAGCCAAAGACCATATAATACTCGCGGCGGCGGAAAAGGTCGTTGTCACCGCCTACATTAAAAAAACATTCCTTTTTGTCGTTTAGTAAAGCACTTCATAGAAAAATATTCCTTTTGTATAAAAGTAAAAGTCAAAAGGGTTTATACACCGTATAAAAGAAAGTTGTGTATAAAACGAAATATGCCTCAATGAAAGGAGATTGAGACGAAGTCCCAAACCTCGGGTCCGACTTGACTCGATCATTCTTTAATGACCTGAATAATATACTTGAGTTAATTTATACTTTCTTAAGTACCTTTTTCAAGTTCATTATTCCTTTTATATCACTTATTTTCATGTCATGAACACTATGTAATTATTTAAGTTAATAACGGTCGTTTTAACGATCATTGGTACTTGAGTTAAAATAAACCCATTATAATTACAAGTTGTTAATGTATCCATTATATCCAGAATTATAATCATGATGTATATATCATATATATTATATATATCCATTATATACGTGCATTTATAATATTACATTATCATTTAGAGGTAAGAAATGAAATGCACCATTTATGGAGACGGTAAGCCGTACGTACGCATGAACGCTACTTTCATTTCTATTTCATATTTTATAGAATGGAACTATAATTATATAAAGTTATATTATAATTACAATATAATATCATATATAATATCATAGTTCAATCCTTTATACATCCCACATATGGTATTTAACGAATCAAATCACTTTGAGGGGGCGGTAGTCTACACTTCCTTAAATGAAGATATCACGTTTACCCATAATGGAAACCATAAAGGTATGCCCAAAATGAAAAATACAGAAGCTTAAGTAAAACATAAACATATTATATATCATATATAAATATAGTGACATCTTAATGTCTACCTTTTAAGGTGTTAATGGAATGTTGAACAATTATCATTTCGGGAGGCATAAATTCACCATCCACGGAAACAGTATGTTCTTTAACCATTAGGTGTAGGTGTGTGTAAGTGTAGCTTGAATACTTCTTATAACAACATCCTAGTATATTTAAGATACTGGAGTTGTTAAAAAAGAAATAAATAAAAAGAGTTTATGGGGTTGGAGAAGCAAAATAATACAAAAGGACTCAAGAGAAGACATTACCTTAAAATCGGGTAACTCTCTTAGATTTGAGCTCAAAGCCTTCCTTGGGAAGACTTCTGCCCAAAGTGAGGCTTCAAGGAGTAAAATAGGGATGTGGAGAGCCAACATGGGCAGGGTGTTTCCGAGCCAAAGGCTTTGGGAGTGTGTGTAAAGAGGTAGAGGTGGGGGCCTTTTATAAGAGGAGAGGAGGGGCACTCTTGGAAGGTAAAGAAAACTCACTTTATTTTAAAATGGTATTCGGATTTAAGAGGTCCCACATTGATGTGTTTTGAGGATAAGGTGATAAGGGTTCGAAATACACCCATACAATAGGTTTTTTCTATGTGTAGGTCTTAGAGTTTACATTATCTTTCCATTTTATTTTAATCGTTAAATAATGAGGTCATCGCTGCATCATCATTATGTCATAAATAATTTAATTTATTTAATGTCTAAAAATTATAAAAAATATATTATGATGTAGGAAATCTTTTTATATTTCTAGTGAATATTTATAGTCCAAAATCTGACTTGTATAACCCCATGTAAAAATTGCCTTAGTAAAACATCTCATGTTTGTGTCATTTTTACTTTAACATTTAATAAAAAGTTATTTATGTCATTTCCCAACCAAAGTGGCTCCATGGGGTACCCAAGTTGACCCATGGATTGTCTTGGTCTACCATGACACATCTAATGAGGGTAGGACATGTGTCAAGCTCATCTCATATTATTAAAAGATTATTTTTACCTTAAACTACACTAATTACCTCTAATCGCGATTAAAAACTTAAGAGTTACTATTCACCAAAAAATTATTTTAATCTCATTGAACGAAATTTTACTTCTTAATGACAACCATGTATGTCGGATTTTTGAAATTCAAAACACAGAAGTGGTAAAATTTCATTTAAACAAAAAAATCAGTTTTTATAAGTACCACTTAGTGGTTTCACTATTCATCAAAAATTGAAGTTTTTCAGAAAAATACCAAAAATTCACCCTAAGATATATTTGATATTACAAATTAAAAAATAAAGTCTATTTTAAAAAATTAAAAACATATAAGTCACATTAATTAATTTAATAATTAATTCCCGCTGTCATGACAAATAGCGTGTTTATATGAAACAATAAGTATCAAAAGATTGACACTAGTTTAAGTCCGATTTCGAAGTGAAATTGATTCCAATGACCACCATTGGATAAAATGGTAAAAATATTTTCTAATTTCACTTTAAAACCAATTAAAATGATAATCTAATAATATAAATAAATTAGATTAAAAAGAGGTTTTGAATTAAAATACAACATTTTACACTATTCATTAAAAAAATGAACTTTATCGGAAAAATACCAAAAATTCACACAAAGTAAATTGTGATGTCCCAGTCATAAATAATAAGTTTATTTTGACAAACATAGCTTATAAAATTTTCAAAAGATAGATTTAAAAATGGTTTTCCATCAAATGGCAGTAAAACAATCTTTTAAAAATATTAGTGTACTTCATGCTTAAGATTGGATTTATTTTCATTTTAAGCCTCTAAAACACTATCTAATTCATTAATAGACATAGATAAAAATATCTATTATTCATTACTTACTTGGGATTTTACATCCTTCCCCCCTTTAGAAAATTGTGTTCCCTCAATTTATTTACCTATTAAATAAATGGGGGTACTTATCCCTCATTGCATTTTCAGATTCCCATGTTGCCTCTTCAACAATATGGTTTTTCCACAAAACCTTTACCTGGTGAATTACCTTATTTCGCAACACTTTCTCTCTTCGGTCAAGAATCTAGACTGGTTGTTCTTCATAAGAGAGATTCTCTTCCCGCTAAACTACCTATGTACTCAAAACATGAGATGGATCTGGCATGTACTTCCTTAACATTGAAACATGAAAAACATTGTGTACCTAAGATAAACTCGGAGGTAAAGCCACCCGGTATGCAACTGATCCAACTCTCTCCAGAATTTCATATGGTCCAATGAACCTTGGACTCAGCTTTCCTTTCTTACCAAATCGCATCACACTTTTCCATGGTGAGACTTTGAGAAAAACATGATCACTTACCTCAAAAGATAGATCCTTCCTCCTGTTGTCTGTATAACTCTTTTGCCTACTCTGATCAGTTCTCATGTGTTTCTGAATCAGCTGAACTTTTTCTGCCATCTCTTCTACCAATTCTAGTCCCATTAACTTCCTTTCACCCAATTCATCCCAGAAAGCTGGAGTTCAACACCGCTTCCCTTATAACGCCTCAAATGGTGCCATCTGTATACTGGAATGAAAACTGTTATTATATGAAAATTCAACCAAAGAATGATGTTGGTCCCAAATTCCCTGATAATCCATCGAACAAGCTCGTAGCATATCTTCCAAGGTCTGAATTGTTCGTTATGACTGCCCATCTGATTGAGGATGAAAAGCAGTACTGAAACTTAATTCAGTACCCAACGACTTCTGAATGCATTTCCAAAAGTTAGAAGTGAACCTGGGATCATGGTCGGATACAATGGAGAGGGGAACTCCATGCAACCTAACTAACTCTTTAAGATACAATCGAGAAAGTTGATCTAGAGATAAATTATCTCGTATAGCAAGGAAATGAACAGATTTAGTCAAGCGATCAACAATAACCCAGATTGCATTATTACCTCGAGATTTCTTCGGTAATTCCACAAAAAAGTCCATGGATATATTCTCCCATTTCCACTCTGGCACTAGTAAAGGTTGAAGTATCCCTTTCAGTAACTGCTGCTCTGCTTCAACCTGTTTACAAGTCAAACACTTCATAGTAAAATCAGCAATATCTCTTTTCATTCCATCCCACCAGTAATACTCCCACAGATCTATGTACATCTTAGTACTGCGAGGATGAACTGAAAACGGGGAACTATGAGCCTCACATAACAGCTCATTCTTCAACTGTGAATCACATTACACACATAATCTCTTCCCAAACCTCAAAACACAATCACTATCAATGTTGAAATCAGGCAACATACCTTTCTGAACCAGCTTTACCTTTTTCTGCAACTCACTGTCTTGCTTCTGTGCTTGCTTGATTCTGTCTGATAGAGAAGATCTCACTGATACCTAAAACAAAACAGAAAGACATCCTGCACCAACAAATTCTATTTCAAAGTTCATCAAATCAAAAACCAAAGGATATCGTTCCAAACATAGCATGGTTAATGAAGCATTACTTTTTCGACTCAAAGCATCCGCCACTTTATTTGCTTTTCCCGGATGGTAGGGAATTGTACAATCATAATCCTTGATTAATTCCAGCCATCTCCTCTGTCTCATGTTCAATTCTTTCTGAGTGAATATTTACTTTAATCTTTTGTGGTCAGTATATATTTCACACTTTACTCCATACAAATGATGCCTCCAAATTTTTAAAGCAAACACAATAGAAGCTAACTCCAAATCATGTGTAGGGTAATTTACCTCATGATTTTTCAACTGACGTAAAGCATAAGCAATTACCTGATCATTCTGCATAAGGAGACATCCAACTCCCTTCAACGAAGCATCACTGTATATAACAAACTCACCATTCCTAGAAGGAAGTGCCAAAACTGGAGCATTCATCAATCTTCTTTTCAACTCCTGAAAACAATCAACACATTCCTTTGTCCAGATAAACATAACACCCTTTCGAGTTAGCTTAGTCATTGGACTAGATAACTGTGAAAATATTTCAACAAACCTTCGGTAGTAACCTGCCAAACCAAGAAAACTATGGATCTCGGTTACATTTTTAGGTCTTGGCCATTCTTATACAACTTTTGTTTTAACAGGATCAACAGTTATGCCATCTTTTGAAACAATGTGACCCCGGAAAGAAATTTGTTGTAACCAAACATCACACTTGCTGAATTTTCCATATAGTTTCTTTTCTTTTAAGGTATAAAAGATAACCCTTAAATGTCTTTCATGATCTTCTTTACTTTTAGAAAACACCAAAATATCATCAATAAAAACAACCAACATTTTTCACCTGAGTCAACTGAGCCATCACTGCAAAAAACTGTTTAGTTCTAATTATGACCATCTCAGGATACTGATTTGAAAGGTCATTTCCCTCTGTATGCCTTCCCAGAAAATCTGTTTTCTTTCCTCCATGAAAAACCATTCTGAACAAACATGTATTATATGAAGCAACATGGTAATCTTCAAATACTATATCACTTCAATTTGACCATAATATATATATATATGTTTGGATAGTCATTTAATAGAATTCTAACTCCTAAAGTTATCTAAACCTACCTTTGATACCAACTATAAGGCCCCGACCTTAAACCTTACTTAATATTGAATTAAATGAATAATTCACATTGAGGATCTTTTCAGGTTTAGAGTTTTAGAGAATTAGGACATAACTATTACATATCAAAATATTAAAAAGTAGACACTCCTACTATGTTTCCAAAAAAATAAAAAAAAAACTCTTAAAAAGAGACATGTCTAGTTCCATGTTTTATATAGCACAACTTTCCCTTGATCCCGTCCTTGACCCTATTCCACATTATGTCTTGTGAAAAACTTTTCAAAAAAACTTGGGGTGAGCATAAAAAGCTCAGTAAGGGATACACAAAGAACGAAAACTGTTAATTTTTCAAACATCACGTAAACCATGTATACTTTATCAAAGTAATACCTTCACCTTCATGAAGCAGTAAAAACTCTTCACTGAATAAAATATCATTACGTACCCGTTTTAAACCAAAGGATTACCATAAAAACCATATAAAGAACACATAACATATAAACATAACTTGGTACATAAACATACTTAAGTGGAATAACCATACGGTCGACTTCCACACATATCACTTAATGGAATAGCCATACGGCCAATTTCCATACATACTTAATGGAATATCCATACGTCCAACTTCCATACCTAATGCATTGGAGGTTATAACGTAACCACCCGTCCTGGTATTCACGGCACCACCCGTCACATGGTTTATCACGTAACCACCCGTCAAATGTCCAAGTACCAATAAAAAATCATAAAACATAAAACCAATATAAAGGAATGATAACATTTCCACATTTCATTCACAATATATAATTTAAATATATTGACATATTAGAATCCTTTATCAAAACCATTTTCAATACCAAAATACATAAAAGAGTATATGATATTTATTTTCTTTTAAAAACATTACGGCTTGTTTGAGGAAGCCAATGACCAGATAATACTCGCGGCGACGGAAAAGGTCGTTGTCACCGCGTACGTTAAAAAAACATTCCTTTTTGTCATTTAGTAAAGCGCTTCAAAAAAAAGATTCCTTTTGTATAGAATTAAAAGTCAAAGGGGTTTATACACCGTATAAATGAAAGTTGTGTATAAAACGAAATATGCCTCAATGAAAGGAGATTGAGACGAAGTCCCTTACCTCGGGTCCAACTTGACTCGATCGATCTTTAATGTCCCGAATAATAAACTTGAGTTAATTTATACTTTCTTAAGAACCTTTTTCAAGTTCATTATTCCTTTTATATCACTTATTTCCATGTCATGAACACTATGTAATTATTTAAGTTAATAAAGGTCGTTTTAACGATCATTGGTACTTGAGTTAAAATAAACCCTTTATAATTAAAGGTTGTTCATGTATCCATATATCCAGAATTATAATCATGATTTATATATCATATATATCATATTTATCCAGTATATACATGCATTTATAATATTACATAATCATTTAGAGTTAAGAAATGAAATGCACCGTTCATGGAGACGGTAAGCCGTACGTACACATGAACGCTACTTTCATTTCTATTTCATATTTTAGAGATTGGAATCATAATTATATAAAGGTATAATATAATTACATTATAATATCATATATAATATCATATTTCCATCCTTTATACGTCCCACATATGGTATTTAACGAATCAAATCACTTTGAGGGGGCGGTAGTCCGCACTTCCTTAAATGAAAATATCGCGTTTACCCATAATGGAAACCATAAAGGTATTCCAAAAATGTAAAATACATAAGCTTAAGTAAAACATAAACATATTATATATCATATATAAATATAGTGACATCTTAATGGCCACTTTTTAAGGTGTTAATGGAATGTTGAACAATCATCGTTTCGGGAGGCATAAATTCACCATCCACGGAAACAGTATTTTCGTTAACCCTTAGATGTACATGTGTGTAAGTGTAGCATTAAAAATTCATAAAAAACATCCTAGTATATTTAATATACTGGATTTGTTACAAACGAAATAAATAAAAAGAGTTTAGGGGGTTGGAGAAGAAAAATAAAACAAAAGGACTCAAGAGAAGACATTACCTTAAAATCGGGTAACTCTATTAGATTTGAGCTCAAAGGCTTCCTTGGGAAGACTTCTTCCCAATGTGAGGCTTCAAGGAGTAATATTGGGATGTGGAGAGACAAAATGGGCAGGGTTTGGCCGAGCCAAAGGCTTTGGGAGTGTGTGTATAGAGGTAGAGGTGGGGGCCTTTTATAAGAGGAGAGGAGGGGCACTCTTGGAAGGTAAAGATAAGTCACTTTATTTTAAAATGGTATTCGGATTTAAGAGGTCCCACATTGATGTGTTTTTAGGATAAGGTGATAAGGGTTCGAAAACCACCCATAAAATAGGTTTTTCCATGTGTAGGTCTTAGATTTTACATTATCTTTCCATTTTATTTTAATCGTTAAATAATGAGGTCGTCGCTGCATCATAATTATGTCATAAATATTTTAATTTATTTAATGTCTAAAAATTATAAAAAAAATACTATGATGTTGGAAATCTCTTTATCTTTCTAATGAATATTTATAGTCATAAATCTGACTTGAATAACCCCATGTAACAAATGTTTTAGTAAAACATCTCATGTTTGTGTCATTTTTACTTTAACATTTTATAAAAAGTTATTTATGCCATTTCCCAACCAAAGTGGCTCCATGGGGTCCCCAAGTTGACCCATGGATTTTCATGGTCAGCCATGACACATCCAATTAGGGTAGGACATGTTTCAAGATCATATCATTTATTAAAACATTATTTTTACCTTAAACTACACTAATTACCTCTAATCGCGATTAAGAACTTAAGAGTTACTATTCACCAAAAAATTATTTTAATCTCATTGAACCACATTTTACTTCTTAATGACAACCATTTATGTAGGATTTTTTAAATTAAAAACACAGAAGTGGTAAAATTTCATTTAAACGAAAAAATCAGTTTTTATAAGTACCACTTAGTGGTTTCACTATTCATCAAAAATTGAAGTTTTTCAGAAAAATACCAAAAATTCACACTAAGCTATATTTGATATTCCAAATTTAAAAATGAAGTCTATTTTAAAAAATTTAAAACATATAAGTCACATTAATTAATTTAATAATTAATTCCCGCTGTCATGACAAATAGCGTGTTTTTATGAAACAATAAGTATCAAAAGATTGATACTAGTTGAAGTCCGATTTCAAAGTGAAATTGATTCCAATGACCACCATTGGATAAAATGGTAAAAATATTTTCTAATTTCACTTTAAAACCAATTCAAATTATAATCTAATCATATAAATAAATTAGATTAAAAAGAGGTTTTGAATTAAAATACAACATTTTACACTATTCATTAAAAAATGAACTTTATCGGAAAAATACAAAAAATTCACACAAAGTAAATTTTGATGTCCCAATAATAAATAATAAGTTTATTTTGACAAAAATATCTTATAAAATTGTCAAAAGATAGATTTAAAAATGGTTTGCCATCAAAGTCGCAGTAAAACAATCTTTTAAAAATATTAGTGTATTTCATGCTTAAGATTGGATTTATTTTCATTTTAAGCCTCTAAAACACTATCTAATTCATTAATAGACATAGATAAAAATATCTATTATTCATTACTTACATGGGATGTTACACTGGCTCTGCTATTTTTGTCTCTCCACATCCCTATCTTACTCCTAGAATCCTAACTGTGGGCAGAAGTCTTACCAAGGAAGCCTTTGAGCTCAAATCAAGGAGAGTTATCTGATTTTAAGGTAATGTATTCACTTGTGTTTTTTTGTTTTATTTTTCTTCTCCAACCCCTTAAACACTTTTTATTCATTTATTTTGTAACAAATATAGTATCTTCAATATACTAGGATGTTTTTATAAGAATAATTCGAGCTACACTTACACACACATACATCTAATGGTTAAAGAACATACTCTTTCTGTGGATGGCAATTTTTTGCCTCACGAAACTATGATTGTTCAATATTAATCTAACACCTTCAAAGGTGGCCATTAAGATGTCACTATATTTATATATGATATATAATATGTTTATGTTTTCCTTAAGCTTTTTTATTTTTAATTTATGTCATACCATTATGGCTTCCATTATGGGTATACGTGATATCTTCATTTTAGGAAGTGCGGACTACCGCCCCCTCAAAGTGATTTGATTCGTTAATTCCATATGTGGGATGTATAAAGGATGGATTTAAAGATATTATATATGATGTTATACTGGAATTATAATATACCTTTATATCATTATTATTTCTTTCCATTAAAGTATGAGATAGAAATGAAAGTAGCGTTCATGCGTAAGTACGGCTTACCGTCTCCATGAACGGTGCATTTCATTTCTTATCCCCAAATGTAATGTACTATTATAAGTACATATATATAATGGATATATATGATTTATGTTAAATCTAAATGATTAATATAATTATGGAATTAAAATATACATATCTCTCATTTAGTTTTAATTCCATTAATATGACATAGAAATGAAAGTAGCGTTCATGCGTACGTACGACTTACCATCTCCATGAACCGTGCATTTCATTTCTTACGTATAAATTATTATGTAATATTATAAATACATTTATATGCTGGATATATATAATATATATGATATCCAAATCATTAATATCATTCTATATATAATGAACCTTTGACCACACGAACAACATGTAATTGTAAGAAGTCCACTTTCAAATTAAGAACCAAATATCGACAAAACAAACATTATTAACTTAAATTATTACATAATATTATAATATGGAAATAATTGATATAAAAAGAATAGTAATATTGAAAAACTTTCTTAAGCAAGTAGAAATTAACACTAGTTTATTATTCCAGAGATTAAATAGCAATTGAGTCACGTTGGACACTAGGTAAGGGACTTCATCTCAATCTCATTTCATTAAGGAATGTTTTGTTTTATACACAAATTTATTTTATACGGTGTATAAACACCTTTGACTTTTAATTTTACACAAAAGTAATCTTTTTTTACGAAGCGTTTTACAAAATGACAAAAAAGGAATGTTTCTTTTAACATACACGGTGATAATGACCTTTTCCACCGCCATGAGTATTATTTGGTCTTTGGATTCCTCAACAAGCCATAATGTTTTTAAAATGAAATATTTACCATATACTCTTTTATGTATTTAGGTATTTAAAATGGTTTTTATAATGGATTTGTTATGTCGATATATTTAAGTGATATATTGTGATCAAAGTGTGGAAATTTTTTCATTCCATTATATTTTTTTTATATCTTATGATTTTATAATGGTACTTGGAAATTTGATGGGTGGTTACGTGATAAACCATATGATAGGTGGTGCCGTGAATACCAGGACGGGTGGTTACAATATAACCTCCAATGCATTGGATATGGAAGTCGGCTGTATGGCTATTCCATTAAGTGATATGTGTGGAAGTCGACCGTATGGATATTCCATTTAAGAATGTTTATGTCCCAAGTTACCTTTATATGTTATGTGATATTTATATGGGTTTTATGGTAACCTTTTGGTTAAAAAAGGGTTTGTAATGATCTTTTATTCAGTGAAGAGTTTTTACTACTTCATAAAGGTTAAAATTATTACTTTGATAAAGTATACATGGCTTACTTGTTGTTTTGAAAAACTAACAGTTTTCACTCATTGTGTATCCCTTACTGAGATTTTTATGCTCACCCCATGTTTTTTGAAATGTTTTTCACAGGACTTAATGTGGAATAGGGTCAAGGATGGGATCAAGGGAAAGTCATGCTATCTAAAACATGTAACTAGACATGTTTCTTTTTAAGAGTTTTTATTTTATGGAAACTTAGTAGAAGTGTATACTTTATAATCTTTTGAGATGTAATAGTTAGGTCCTAATTCTCTAAAACTCTAAACCTGAAAAGATCCTCAATGTGAATTATTCATTTAATTCAATATTAAGTAAGGTTTAAGGCCAGGGCCTTATATTTATCATCCATCTATCCATATTATGATCAAGGAGGTAATGAAAAATGATTTCGAGAAAAATTAAAATATTTAAACTATTCTAGATATCAACCATTAAAATGATTATATTATTTGACTCGGGAAAAAATTTGTATAATCTATACTTAAAATTTTGATAGAGTGGATGGATGATTTATAAATTTCATCACTAACAATAGATCATAGATATACAGAGATATAAAGACATCTAAAGAAAAACACCTTGATAGATGACTTAAAGAAAGAAATTATAGAGTATATAACTCATTAGTTGGTCTATTAACATGTTAGGTATAAACATTAGATGTATTAGGTGATAACATAAAAATTACCCATACCCATATAAAAATAGGGGACGGTCTCCATGGATTTCAGCATAGTAGTCCCATGACATCTAATAGATTGACTTATAGAGGTAACATAATTTATTTTTATTCAAGGGGATTTGTCACTCTATCAAAACTCTATAAAATATATAATTGAAGTTTTATGGCTTAATTAAGTACCATTTTTTGTTTTATTTATAATTGAAATATGATATTCACCTCAGTGTTTGGAAGTATTATTAATCCTTTAATTGATAAGGAGAAAAGTGTTACCATAGTTTATTATCATCAAAATAATATTAAATATTAATTAATCATTCATGAATTAGAATATATGATAATATCATACTCACTATATTTCTAATGAGGTATATACTAATGAATTATTTTTAGACTATTCCCATAGTATAATATTTTCCTTACTAACATTAAAATAGATCCACATGATTATATGTGTTGTACTAGGTGTAAAACTACAACATATATTGGTAAGGTAATATAATGAATTTTATTTGGGACTATATATTTATACGGATATACCAAAGATGATTAAAATAATTCAATTGAATATTTAAGAATAACTATGTAAATATATGTTTTACAATGATTTTCATTTATGAAATTTTTAATTAGATGGTAGAGATATGTTACTTATTTTAATATTACCATGGAATAGGGGTATAAGACTTTGGAAAATGTAATGTTTATCCCTATATTTATTGGTCAATTTCAAATTAATGATAACATGAGGACTATATCTTATGTCATAGATATTACGCCATACCTCTCATAAGTACATGATGTGTTTTATGTAGAACTTCAATGGATGTTATTATTAGATCTATCACATTTATTCTGATCAATAGTTGTATAACTGAAACATGATGCCTCATTTCAAAAAAATTGATATAATAGATTATATATGGTATCTTGCATGAACATATACGAATCTCTTGGAAAATTATATATATATAAATCATAATTTTTAGGAATATATTTCTTAACTTATATACTAAATAAAAAATTTAATATCATCTTTTTCCCTTCTATGTAATGGAATGTATTTTAAATTTATTTTCATGGTAGAATATAATACCTTATATTTTATGCCATTAATGCCATTAGAATTTTTTTTTCATATACAATACTAAACTCTAATAGTAATCTATTTATATCATTGGGGGATCATATTATAAAATATTATACATTAATATTTTATAACAATGTAATATGAAACATAATTAAAAATATTTCATGATGATTAAAACCAAATTTAAATAAAAAATAAAATAAAATTGAATTATTTATACTTGTGAGTTTCTTAAAATAAAAAAAACTAATTAGAACTATGAAAAAAAGAAAATATTTTAAATTTGATATAAATTTCAAAAAAGAAATTAATGATTCTGTTAAATGAATTTAGAGAAGGATAGAGGAATATATATATATATATATATATAAATATCTGTGTTTGGGGGGGGGGAATAAAAACGAGTTATATGAATATTTGGTGAATTTATAATAAAGGGTTTATGTAAAGTTTATATTTTTGTTTAAACATGCATTAAATAAAACTAGATTGGTAATAATTAAAGTACAATATTTTCATATATAAAATTTTTTTGTTTGAAAAAAATAGTTTTCCCTATGTATTTGGTCTTTCTATTTAAATATATATTTTACAGTATTATTAATTCAATATAATAAAACTAAATTTATTTTTTGAATTAACAATTGAACATTTTGTAATATATTAAATTATTTATTTTCTGATTTTTTTGTGTTTAATTATTAATCTAATCATTATTTTTGAAAATATATTAAAATATATTATAGAGATTAAATAAATTATAAAATTTATAAAATATATATTTTGGAAATGGAGATAATCTATGAATCACTTATAAACACTTATGGGACTCATTTTATTTTATAGGGAACTTTATTAATATCAAAAAAATGAAAATTAAAAAATATGCCACTCAAATATATCTATAAATGGAACACTCATAAACCCATCCCAAGTCATTTACTTCTATTGGTTTCTTCATTAATACCTAAATATAATTCCTCCATTATATTTTATGCTTCATATCATCCAGTAGAAATATGGACGTTTAAATTCTTCATGACGAAGGACGCCACTAAGAGATGGATTGATTCCATCAATGTTAGAATAATATTTTCATCTATCGTTTTATATTTCCCTTTAATATGAAATCTTCCTAAAATTAATTAACCACTCAATTCTTGTATTATAAACACAATTATGACTCTGTAAAAGGATATTTTTAAAACCATAATCTATAATCTTAATCGATCATTAGTATAGTAGGTTTTTCTGATCAATACAAATAAAAACACAAATGATGTAATATTATATTCACTAGTTACCTTATCAATGCGTATAAAAACATTTATGACTGTAATATATGAATTAAAATATTAGTCATTAAAATAATGTGGTTTTCTTTGTGTGACACTAAAACTAGAAATCACTATAATGAAAAGTGTTATCATCTAACAAGTTATATGAGATGTGTTTGTTGTATGTTTCATTATTAGAAACCAAAATAAGAACATCTATAAATATAAATTGGTATATTTTAAATAATTCTAACAAAAAATACAAAAAACAAAAATATTCTTGAATGTTTATCTTAATTACATATATTGGTGATCAAAATCAATATTCCAAAATTAACCTATTACAGTAAAGGTTACTACAATATGACAATGAAAGTCAAAAAATAATTAACTTGTATAAATATAAATTAAAAGACTAAAATAGATCCATAAAAATGTTAATATATCTGAACAAGGTTCTGAAATATACAATTATAGATTATATGAGTAATTCCCCTTCTAGAACCAATGAGTCTAAAGTAGAGTACCACATCACCTCATGCACACCAACCTATATGAATGATTTTGTCGACTAGTAGTGATCGTATAAGTCTAAAAAGAGAAGACTATACCATTAGTATCAATTCAAATAACAAATATCTTGTCATGAAACCTTCCATGGAAATATACAACAATGAGGAAATATAGATAATCACCTATCTGTCCTGCCTCCTGTATGACTTGGGTTGTAGAATAACACTAAGGGTTTGAAGTTATCATGATATTGGAGGTCGTATCCTCTATAACAATATTGGATCTGGTGATATATTTAATAATCCACATGAAACATGATAAAATATTATAAAATAAACCATAACCATACCATAATTCATGTGTAAATAAAACTGATATAGATAAATTAATCCAATGTAAATTCCTCAAAGAATTTCTATAGAATCAACACAATAGAAATCCAAATGTATGTGATACTAATGCCCCACACTATCCTAATGTTCCTTCAAGAATCTTGGTAAAATATATATATATACATCGGGTGAACATAAATGTATACTCAGTGGAAAATCCAAAGTCGCTTGTGCATGTTTAATTGATGTATTTTAACGAAACCATTAGAGAAAAAGATGAACCAACAACACCAAAAAAATTAAACTATCCATCCCAACCTCACAATGGAATTTTCACCAAATAATGTAATAAATGAATAAAATAATAATAATAATTATATCAATTAAGGTCACCCTTCATCACATTTCCACTTGTTATTTTCACTCACACCCCAACATTATACATCATGGAGCTCCCATATATCATGAATAACATATACCACCACCTAATAAGCACAGTCATGTCAGATTATACTGTATATACCATTGTAATAAGGCCACAATAACAATCACATCACATCTTCCTCCCAAACACCTGGGCCCTCACATAAGAACAACAATCATAACATGAGAAGTGTGGTATTGTGTACATGAAGACATCAACCTAGTTCCCTCCACCCAATATGCATAAACCCTACTATAAGCCTCCCTATAGAATGCTAATTTTACACCTTTCCTCAAGACTTTTAGCCATGACCATCAAATAAAATCACATCACATCTCATCTGAAGAATCATGGGCCATCAAATCTCTACTAAACATACATGGGTTGTCACATAGTATGCTATCTGACCTCCACCCATCATATCCTATGAATATATTTTCACATGGATGATATACATGGGTGGAGAGAGAAGCTAATCATCCTTTTTCGTCACCAAGATGATTGAAAAAATACCCCATGGTTGAATATATGTGTGTTGGCACATAGTGATTGAATTGGGTGGGGTATACATAGAAATAAAAATGAATATGAAAGTACATAAATATATCTATACAAAAAATTTCAACCTATGGTTCCATAAAAAATAATATCAAAATCCTGAAATCTCCACTTTCACTTCCACCTCTAAACGCACAGTAGCACAATGCAAGCCAAAATACAAAATTTTACACAATTGACCAATTCCATTCTCCAATCCCCTCATTTCATTATATACAAAAACCACAATTAATCACACAATAAATTATATATGTTATCAAGAATAACTATCAACCCATTAAACAAATTAAACCCCAATCATCTAAACAATTATTATATAATCAATTATTCCATCACTACGTGGGAATCTATCACATCATAGAATCACATTATAAGAATCTCAGTATCCCCAACATTCCATCACCTCACCACCCTAAAAGAAAATCCACACAAACTACCACCACCCTACAATAAAAAAATTGCAAAAAAAGTGCAACCTCACATTCTTAATATCAAGAACAAACAACAAACACCTCACTAACCACAAAATCATGTCTAAATAACAACCAACACAGTATGCCAAACACTCGGCTAAACCGAAATAACCTCATCGCCACAAAAGTGAGACCATCAAATTATTATCCCCATATTCCCAAAAACCAAATAAACCTATCATCAACATTACATAGCATGATAAAAAAACAAAACACATCAATAATTATTTTAAAGTTTTAAAAATAGGAGGTTATCACATTTCACTTCTTTATTTTAGGTTATTTATTATAGAATTTTTTGTGTAAGGGAAAGAATTTTATTTTAAAAATATAAGTGGTAAGAAAAATACATTTTAGCATGATATAAAAATTATCCAAATAGATATTAAATTCACAAAACATATGATCTTGTATAAACAAATCCTCCAACTGGTACAATTTTCCAGTGGGGATTCAAGACCGTAAAATCACAATAACATAATAAAAACAAAGTAATAAAAAATATAAATTTTTCTCCTTTTCCATGTTCAAATATAACTAAAATATTATTTATCCTGTATTAATATATAACAACCATAACCCATAGATAACCAAGAGTAAACCCCTCCTATAAGATATATAATAAAGAAAAATAAGGGATTCCCTAACTTAATGATAATTTTCAAAATTGTAAGTCACTATAGGGTGAGGATAAAACTCCTGAAAACAACAACAACACCATGAGACAATATATTAACCAACAATTCATCAATGGATCATCAAAAATTATCATAACTCACACACAAACCAAAAAAAATTAAAGAAAAACCCACAAAAATAAGAGAACTCCATGGGGAAAATTGAAATCACTCACTATGGATTGTCAACCCAAAATAACTAGAACAAGGGGATCAAAGTGGGACAATGGTTGATAGAATAAGCTCTTTAGGTTTTAATAGATTATCTTGAATGTTAGAGTGGATGGTATAAATAAATGAATGTAAAATATTTCAAGAAAGAGACCTAAAATACTGAATATTTCTCAATTAACATCATGTAGATATTGTTTGGCATGTAATCCCTTGGATCCACAATAGTTCCATATTTTTTCCCACAAAATAATATCCCCAACCATTACTTAGTACATTATTTGAATTAAATTTTCATGATTTTAATTTTTTTAATTCCACCACCCATCTATTTTAAAAGCCATTAACTACCAAGATACAAAAGCTGGGAACCAATATTTCACATAATGTAAACAATACATGGCATGTATTTACAATAGTAGCAATTTTGTACCTCAAAACACCACGGAACCACCTCAAGACTCCATATAAAGACGTCCAACACCCAAATCCCATAGTATAAAAAATAAGGAAGGAACATTTCATTTTAGCAGATTCCCCTCAAATGATTCTCTTTCTCATTAATCCAAACAAATCCCAAAATAATAGGGTTCAAAAATCCATCCCCCAAGATACCTATCAAGGATCTTAATACTTGTTAGATGCTACCACTAGGTAAAAATACAAATACAAGGGGCGAAAAATAATTTCCCACAATTTGATCACCACACAGCCACATCACCTCAACTATTAAACCTCTACATATCCCAAACTAACAACCCTGACAATCAACAAGAAAAATTCCCCTTAACATATAGAGCAGAAAACTTCACCACCCATGTCAAAATACTATCAGTCTAGGAATCACTGACTTTCCCACAGAGTATTAATCAAATTTCAGTTTAATTAATATTGATTAATTAAATTTTCATCCCCTTTTAATATGTTGTATCATTACTATTTTTCACACATAAAACAACCAAAAATATTAATCAGGGAAAAAATTAAAGAAAAAAACAACTATTTCCCAAAATCACATTAAAAAAATGGATTAAACCAAAAAACCAAAAATAATATGGTTATTGTGAATTAATCTGTAACTATCACTCACATGTACTATAAAATAGGACATAATTCCTCCACAATATGCATACCCGAGGAATGGTTTACCAAAAAAATGTATTCTCATTTAGATCATATAACTCTACTGACAAATTTACAAACATCATGCCATAATAAATATCTAAATCTCATTGGTCAATGACATGGGATTCATCAATATGATAGTAAATAATTAGAGTGAAATGTATGATTTCATGGATCATATCTAGATATTGTGTCTACATTAACTGATATTCCAACTAGCCAACTCATCCCAAAGCCTCAATGGGACCAAAAAACATGGGTGATATATTAATCCACATGCCAAAACAGTATTACCCGCGATGAGGGGAATCCATTAGTAACATGTGGTCCCCACCTCAAAATTCTATGGCCAAATCCTTTAATTATATTATTAAGTCTTCCGGTAATGTGCTCCATTAATCATTTCACAAAGATATTGAGTTATAAATGTTTTTGTCGTCACTACATTGGCACTATGAACTTTATCCATCCGATCCTCTATCTTGAAAAATGTAGAACCACATAGTTTCAAATTAAAATCATCAAAAGTTTACACATTGATGGGTGAGTGATAATTCTTCCAATAAGAAAATTAATCCATTAGAAAGTTTCTTACCCATGTTCCAACAAAGTCAAAGATACATTTATGCACTATTTACTCCGCAATGTGTATAGTCTGCTCTGTCTGTCCATCTGTTTGGGGGTGGAAATTAGTGATGATCCATAAATGAGTTCCAAAAGTATGTGTCAATCACCTATAGACTCACAGGGTAACACGTGAATCTCAATTAGAGACAAATAACCTGGTAACATTGTTAAACCACATTACCTTATCCACATACATCTTAGACCAAACATCCAATGTGCCTGACTCCATGATTTATAATAAGTTGGTTGATTTCATCGACTAATCCATGATCACTCAAATAGAATAACAACCGCTCTAAGCTCTAGGAATCACCATTAAATAATCCATAGTGATTTCATCCAATTTCCTCTCAAGAATATCCAATGTACACAGCAAACCTTGATGAGCATAATTATTAGAAATTTACTGCTGAAAAATAAAGAACCGCACCATAAAGTCTTCTTCCACACACTACATATTAGGCAATAAAAATTACACCATTAGTCCATGGTATATTTTGGATAATCCTTGGTGTTCCACCAATGGTGAGCTATTAAATTTATGATGTACTCACTCACACAATTCTACCCTAAAAACGAACTCCCAAAAAACAAAATCATGTGATGAATATCATTTGGCCATCCCTTCAAATCACCATAATGGCCAACATGGTCATGAATCATCTTTGACTCTGTGTCTCCCCCTGAGACTCCTCCATGAACTAAATCAATGATGTCTATGATATCATATAAAATAAACATTTTTTATCATCATCCACCTTTTCATCAATTTTTAAGGATACAAGCTCCTCAATCCCATTCCATGAATCCCTAGACATTTGAAAAACATTAATACTCAACTTAATAATCAATAAATTGTTCACATAATTCCATTGATCTATGTTTTATGGCATATCAATGATAGATTATTGAGAAAACTCTATCTATATCCACTACTGCAAATTCAGATCATGCTGATAAAATATATAGCACAATCTATTATCATCCCTGAATTCCAAAAAATTCACGTAAATGAGGTAATCATGCCAAAAAATCATTACAAAAAACCTATATCAATATCAGATAATGGGTGGTGTAGTTACACTCATGAGGAAAAAACTATGTGGATCCATAAGATATAACTTCCCATGACTTCATCAACATGTATCCCAATCCCAAAACAGTAGGTTTCACAAAATACTTCATTATTCAAACACTCCTCAATAAATCGAAGCACTATTACACTAAAAACATTACCCTCTAGGTAACCAAATGATTCTTGGATCTAATCACTCCACCCCAATGTATTTTCCTTCTTGGTCAATGAGGTCAATTTGGATGAAACTCAAGAGAAAATGGTCACAATCCTCAAATAATATCCTATAATAAAATGAAAATTATGAACCAATACCACATTATTGGGTTCTTCACAAGAAGAAAATACATCAACATTTGATGTGTCTACTCCCTATCATGATTGAGTCACCAAATATCTCTGGAAATTAACCTCTTGTTTTAAAAATATACACTTTTAATACTTTTTTTAGAGTTAGTGGAATCATAGAACCTCTAAGAAAGATCATTGATTATAAATATCCACCTCCAATGAATTCAAGTAGATCAATATGTAATTATTGAAAATGACCACAAACATGTCAATGTTTTCATGGAATAAAGAGTCCATGTTCCCCATGAACACACCCTAAGAATTAATGACAATAAACATCATGAACACAAACTAGAAGATTCCACACCTATATAAAAATGATCTATTTTGGATATCAGACTCATTTACCCTCAACATCTAATATTCAGACCCTATATCAATAATAGAAAATGAACCTTACCCACATAGCAAGTTAAAAAGATCATATATCCTTGAAAGTGGGTAATGGTTCTTGAATGTTGCATGATTCAACCATTGATAGTATATACAAAGACTCAAACTACCATTCACCTTCTTAGTAAAAAAAATTATAAAACCCCATGGTAACACACTAGGTCAGATGAAACCCTTTTGAATCAAATCACCAATCTGAATCCTCAACTCCCAAAAATCAGAATGATTAATTTCATAAGGATCCATTTAAATCATATAAGGGTTTAATTTCTTTCCCTAACTCAATATCATGTCGAGGGGGTAGCATCACAACCTCTTTGGAAAAACATCCTAAAACATCCCAAAAACCAAGTAAACCTCCACCATCAAATCCTTTATTGACTCCAGAAATATTGCAGCTCTCAATGAAATAAGGTTCTATATACAATGACTTCCATCCCGAAAATCGTGCTCACTAGTGAAAACCACAACGTGGAAATCTGTATCAATGAACAAGACTCTCTTCAGGAAGAAGTCCATAGAAGAATGCCTGAAAATCAACCAATAGATTCCTAGGATGACTTCGCATTACTCCATATATAGCATAAAAATATCTTCAAGTTACTGATGTGTACCCATCATCATTCTACCCCCCCCCCACTGACACACATCAAACCGGATGTTCTAGACTCTGAAAAGTGTAATCAACGATAAGGGGCACGATAATCCTATATATATATTCCAATACCAAAAAAATCGGTTTGTTGAATAACGATGTGCGAAGCTATAGAATCAAAAAAGGTAACAAATGAGGGTAGAAAACCAATTGATCATACCACAAATGATCTTTGTCCACTCTAGCACTGCAGCCTCCACTACATGAAACTGACCAATCCCATCTCATCTACCTCTATTCTAACCACCACCTATATAAGAAAAGTTATTTCATGGTCCCTAAAATCTATAAACAACCAATGGTTAGCCTCTAACTTCTCTTTCTCACCTCATTAGAGCATAATCATACTACCCCTATTGTAGAAACTGTCTCTTTGGAAACTACTGGTGAAGCTGGTGAAAAACCTAACCACCTCAACAAAATTGAACCTAAATAACCATTGATAATTGGTAATAGCGATATATATGAACCATATAAAAACCCCATTAAATAATTTCCCTTTGAAAATAACTCAGACCAGTCACCCATTAAGGATGTAAGGGTAGCTGCAGAGGTCGACTCCCTTCTAGTTGAAACCACGATGTACTAGGTCCCTGAGACCTATCTCTGATAACTCTACTCCCCAAGGAAACTAGTTGGTTATAATATCATGGAAACCATCCTTTTTAGTGAATCATATAAATGACATCATCCTTCTTATAATCCTTTATATATGTTAGAATTTTAAAAAATGTAACAACATGCTGGATTGACGAACATAGAACCTCTTCAAGACATCTCATATGAGACACATCATCAAGAAAACATATAGTCTTACATAGTGACTTAATGAATTTAAATAAGATCAATCCTTTTTGCAACATTCATGATATGTTAATGGAACTCTACTCTGAATCAATTTAGAATGTCGAACCACAAAACATATACCTCTAGCTACTCACCCTGATTCATAATCCCCCACTAATGTGAAGATCCTCATATCAGAAAAATGATTAAAGGGAACCATATCTCACCATATCCCAGATCGAACTGAATGACATCACATGTAACACTATTTATCTCTCCATCTCCAAATTGGAAGAACTACCCTCATGCTTCCCCAAATCATATCACCCAAAAGCGCCCAATTACCTTTATCAATCCTCATCCTCCACTATCAGTTAAACCCTTTTCTAATCAATGGGATTTGGATGATGAACCTTAATTACCAAATGAACACACATATTATAAATATAATACATTACAGAAACGAAAATGATAATTCCAAATCCCAGTACTATGGAATTTAATTTTGATTCATTTTAACATCATGTATTCATTTTAGTATTATCAAAACAAACCAACTAAAATAGGAACACAATTAATCACGATACATGTACCAATCCTGCATCTCTACCATTCAAATAGGGACACCCCACTTGGCCTTTCAATAAGCTCAGCATCCATGCACTAGATGAAGATGTGCCCTAAAATCCATTGTCGAAGCCAGTCTCCCTTGACAATTTCATTATCTAAACTTAAATGGAACTATATCTACACTAACCCATGAAATAATAAATGTATCTATATGAGAACTCTATCCTATATCTCAACTATCACCTCTTATACCACAATGTCATGAACACCTCCATTCAATGATACTATAACAATGAGAGATTAATAATGACCATTGAGTCATTCCCCATGTAGCCCCCTAGTTGGTGACCAGTAATGATGGTATAAAAATATCATGTTATCATAGGATTTATCCTCTATAAAAATATTGGATCAGGGGATTATATGACACATAAAAAAGAGACTCCATGGAATAATATAAATGGAACCAAAACTGTCCCACTCTTCATGTCTAAATAAAACAAATATAGTTAAAAGTATCCAAGAAAATACATAAAAAAATATAATACAGTAACTGAGTAGTTATCTATATGTCGAAGATAGTAATACACAACATGGTATATATAGTCCTCTTGGAAACAAAAAAATTAGTTTATATTCATTGTTTGAAAAAACATTCTTACAGAGTTGGAAAACCAATGTCTCTTTTGCACATGTGAATGAATCATACTAATTCACGAGTGAGTAAAAATAATCCTTAGCATCACCAAAATAGTTCAACCATAAATTCTATCCTCACCTAATCAAGCTCACCAAATAACTAATCAAAATTATAATAATTTTATATGAATGATATCAATCAAGGATACCCCACACCACTTTCCCATTGATTTTCCCCTCTTATACCCAAAGACCATAGGTCCTGAAACTGCAATCTCTCCCAAATAAATTATACCACATCCCCATAAGCATTGTCACAACACATCCCACCTATAGATACCTTCGACATCACCATATAATCATGGACACATTGAAACTCACCCACAAACACCTGGGAAATCACAAAACAACCACTACTATTAGTAGTGTAGCAGTGTATCATGAACATAAAAGATATAAATTGCATTACCTCCTACTACCATAAATGTCACCCACCAAGATCTACCCAAAAATAGTTATGTCACACCTCTTTTAAAGACACCTTGTCTAACCCCACACAAAAAAGTTCACATCAAATATCACCCATAGAAAAAGGGGCCTTCAAATCACACTTAAAAACACTTATCCCCTCACCTTGCGCACTAAAATATCAATATCCCTCACAGCCTTTGCAAGTTGACTCACCCAAAAAAGGGAGATGTACAGAGTGGGTATCTAGTCGTCCATAATCATCATCGAGATATTTTTAAAAGAAACCCCATATTAATATATTTGGTTTAGAACATACTACATGACTAAAGTGGGGTTATTATAGAAATAATATAGAATATAAAAGTATGTATATTTATCTTCAGGCACAAATCCCATCCTATGGGTCCACATCTACACACTAACAAACCCAAAACATTTCCACTTTACCTACCACCTATAAATTATAAAATTCACATAATTTTCCAAAATCCCTAATTTTACACCACCATCATTTTCTAATATCCATCTCATTTATTCCAATATTTTCTACCAACCAAATTTACCAACATAACCCATCATTTTTTTCATTAAACATGTTTATCCAATTAAACAAACTAAATCCCATCATTTTGAACCATTATTAAATAATTAATTACACCATCACATCTCAAAAATCTAGAACATCATATAAAAACATCATAATTAGTTCATCATCCACATTGACCCATTGCCTCACCGCCCAATAGGAGGAACCACACAAACAACCAACCAGCCACCCTAAAATCATGTCCAAACAACCACCACCTCACTGCTTTAATGTATGACCAAAAAAACAACACCTCTACACCTTGAAATAATGGCAAAAAATGACCAACTCATCACCACAAAATAATATACTTCAAATCATCATCCCCACATACAAAACCACAGATCAACCCCACATCACCACCCCACTGTGTGACCACCCACAGAGCACATCAATGGTCATTTTAGGGATTTGAAAATGGATTTTATCACATTACACTTCTTTTTATTATGGTGAAAAATCATGAAATACATAATCCTGGGGAAATAATTTCACTATCCAAACATAAGTGTTTATCCAATTTAAATTATTTTGTGAACTCTCAATAATAAAAAAACATAACCAATATAGTTCAATAAAGGATTCCAAATTCAATAATTTTTTGAAGGTAATTCCAGATCATACAATCACAATAACATAATGAAAAAAAAATTTAAAAACATGACAATCATTCCCCTTTTCACCATTAAAATTCATGTTAAAAATTATTTATCTTTGATGAAGACATCGTAAATACAACCCATTGACTAAAAAGAGTAAACTCCTCTAATGTGATACAAATTAAAGTTAAAATTAGGGATTACCTACCTCAAGGATGATTTTCCAACTCACTATGCACCATAATAAGAAGAATAAACACTTAAAAACCTAATTGAATCATGATACCATGGATCGACCTACTATGTAGAAACGTTTCATGAAAATGGAACCCAAATCACAGCCCAATCCAAAACAATATAACCACATCGAATCTAAATGAAATGAACAATATAAATCCTTGATGAAAATAGAAATCACTCAGTGAGTATTGTCAAAACATATAAACATGAACCAATAGATCAATGCAGGAGGAAGGGATATGTATGATCTTTACAATGAACCTATAGCTCCAAAAGAATAATAAAGAGTAGAGTATAGAAAAATAAAAGTAGAATCCATAGTGATAGTAAATTATAACCTGTAATACCTCTGTTTTCATGGTGTGTGATCATTACATGGAAATTAATCCTTGTCTTATAAAAAAATCTAGATTTTTAAAAATAAAAGTGTCTAATCATCCATTATTTAATACGAATTGAAAATTTTATTTTTCATGATGTGAATTTGTTTTGTATATCACCTTAATTTGATTTACAATCCCTGAACTGGGGAGCAATACAATATGTGAATACCCACTTCATGTCATGTAAACAATAAAGGATGTATATTTTTTGTAGTACCTCCATCCACTATGAAACCTCCTCAAGACTCACATGAAGCTCCTTCGACACACAAAATGAATAAATAAAATACAAGGAACACTTGGAAAATTAAATAATAATTAATATAAAATATAATAAAACACCATAGTAATAATAGATGAACTAATAAATGAAATAACTTCTAAAAAATAATATGATGCTCTATATGGGGATCCCCAAACCATGGTATTAATTATTTGTAGGTAAATAAATAAATAAAACTACAATATCCTAATGAAATATATCTATGTTTTACTAGTGGGCCTATGCTTTATGGATAAACACGTTTCCATTGTCCCCTCTTACATGCTCGGATCCCTATATAAGAAATTTTCCTGAACAAAAAAATGATTGTATTGGTTGAGATTAATAAAAAAAGTAGGAAACCACAAATGTGTCTTTTTGGGTGGAAGATGGATTTTGATCCTTCTCCCGCTTCCGCTCCCGTCCCTTCGCTAGTGTCCTTCCCTGCACTGGCCCTGGCTTCCTCTCTGGTTCATCCTTCTGAGAAGGCTTCCTACAAGTCGGTTTCGTGCGACTCTCCCCCGTCGGTGGTTGCTTCTGGCCCTTCCTCTTTGGACCCGGAGGTCCGTCCTCGCTTGGCTCCTGTCCAGGTGGAGTCCCGGCCCCTCAGACAGGTGGAGGGTTTCCTGGGGGTGGATCTTTCTACTAAAGAACTTCAGGAAGTGACCTCCTTCCTTGACCTCTCTTTAGTGGCTCGCTTCGGTCGCAGCAAACCCTCTCTGATGTTATTTCGGGGTGTGGTGAACTCTTGGGGTCTCTCGTGCCCTCCGGCAGTCTCCGAGATTTCTAGCGCGACCTTCAGCATTCACTTTGGTTCCAGACCTGACTTTGTGAGGGCATGGTCTCGTACTAGTAGAAAGTGTGGCGCCTGGCGTTTCTCCCTTTCTCCATGGTCCTGGGATTGTCATTTTGGACAAGAGTCCTCCTCGGATCCGCTTTGGGTTTCCTTCCCAGGCCTCCCGCTGCCTTTCCAGAATCCTTCCATTCTACAGTCTCTGGGGAGCTCTTTGGGATTCTTTCTCTATATGGACGTGTCAACTCTGTCCCTCCTGTCCACGGGCTCCCCCTGCATCTGTGTGGAACTCGACCTGGCTAAGTGTCCGCCCTCCTCAGTTATCTTGTAGGCCAGCGACAGTTTCTCTTGGAGACAAAGGGTAAGGTTTCATCACTCTTTGAAGTTCTGTGCGCATTTTGGACTACATGGGAACTGGGTTGCGGACTGTAGGAGGTTGAAGGGTGGTGCGATCTCATCCCGGAAAGCGCCTCCGGCGGGACCGGGTCAGGGTTTGGCCGTCTGTAGACCCGAGGGGTCCCCGGTTCGACAAGCTTCTTTTTCAAATTTGAATTCTCCCTTGTGTGATGGTGTTCCAGAAGAGGTTTGCATGGGGGTGCGGTCTCCGGTGTCAGACCGGTTGTCGGCTCATTCGGAGCCTCTTGATCTGATCGCCTGGTCACCCTGTCCTAGGGCTGAGATCCCTCCCCGACAGGATCGAAGGGCAGGTTTTGAGCATGGCTTTGTTCCGGATATTCTGGGGAGCCCGCCCAGGCTTCTCGCTCTTCCGCCCTCGACTTTCCGAGTCTCCTCCCTTCTTTCTCCAGAGATCATCTGAAAGACTCTTGCGAGTAGTCTCATTCTGGATGTAGAGGGGTTGGCCAAGGAGGATCGCCCCTCTCTTGGGATAGAGAAAGAGCTGGTGCTCCTGCGGCTCTCTCCTCAACGTCGTCTTCTCTCCCCCTCTATTCAGAGAGAGGCGGGCTTGTTCTTTGTTGGTGATTCTAATGCTAATGGGAATGCTCCGGTGGAAGAGGAGGTCTTCTCTTTCAAGAAGGTGGTCCTTACTCCCAAATCGGCGCCCCTCAGAGCAGTGGTTTCTAGCCCTGTCACCCATTCCAGATCCAAAGTCTATGGGCATTTTTAGCCGGCCCCCTTTTCCTTGTCCTCACCTGCTTGTGCCCGGAAGGTCCTGGCATGATGATCCTTGTTCTTATCTGGAATGCTCGGGGATTGGGGGCTCCAGCAAAGCATGCCCTGCTGGCTTCTGAGGCGAGGTCTTATCTTGTTCAAGTTTTTGTTATTTTGGAACGCAAGAAGGTATCCAGCAAAGGCCTTTCTCTTTTCAGGAAAATGGGCTTCACCGACTTCTTCCAAGGCGGTGCTGAGAACCCACATATTTGGATTGCCTAGAAAAGTCACATTTCTATTGACATCTTGAGTTTCTCGTCTCAATGCATCAACACCAAGATTACCACATCAAATCATGTTTTGATGTTTCCCTTTGTCTATGCAGCCCCTGAGGTTTCCAAGAGAAGGGAACTTTGGCATCTCCTGGGAAAACTACAGACTGGCTCTCTCCTCTGGTTCGTTGGTTTTAACTTTAGTGGCATAATGAAATTCAATGACTTCATGAGGAGAGCAAGGCTCTTGGACTTGGGTTTCTCTGGGCATAAGTTCACCTGGTGCAATCACCATAATGGAGCAGAGCGCATTTGGTGTCGGCTGGACCATTTTTTATCCGACCTTCATGGGTTGGAATTATTTCCAAATACGTCAGTTTCTCATCTTCACCAAGTGCTCTATGATCACAGTCCAATTTTAATCAACATAAAGAGGGAGGAGGCTGCGAGGGCTTTCTTCACCTACTCGCCTGCAAGGCATAGGGAGAATGCTTTTTTAGATATTATCAGGCCGTCTTGGGCTAAAGGTGATGATACTAGATCGTGGGGTGGCCTGGTGAACCGCCTCAGATGTCTTAGATTGGACATGAAAAGTTGGGTGAGCTCGAGACCTGATGTTTCCCAAGGTATTGATAATCTCAGGATAGATGGAAGATTCTCTTCAAAACTGTTGGGATGAGAATGTTTTCATTATTCTGTGTGATAAAAAGAATCTCTTGGGCAAGAGGCTTATTTCTTTGGAAAGGGACTTCAAACAAAGGTCTCGGATCCGATGGCTTAAGGAAGGGGATTGAAACAATGATTTCTTCTATGCTTGCATTAAAGAGAGGAGAAGTTCAATGATTAACTTGAGAATGGAAAACGGGGACTACACATTAGATGTGAACACTGCGGGGATGATTGCTCTGGATTACTTTGAGATGATCTTGGCAGGGGAGCCTGCTTCTTCCTTCGTGAGGGTGTTTCATGCTTCAGAAGACTTTTTCAGCCTTATTCCCTCAACGGTTATCCAGGAGGACAATTCTACTCTCTCCTCCATTCCTTCGGCGGAGGAGATCTGGATGGCTGTCAGGAAAATGCCCCAGGATGGTGCACCTGGTCCTGATGGTTTCCCGGCTAGCTTCTTTAGCTTCGCCTGGGAGATTGTTGGCCAGCTTGTTGTGGAGTCGATCCAGGACTTTTTCAAGGGTGTTCCGCTCATTAGGGGCATCTCCGCATCCCGACTGGTTCTTAATCCAAAAATCAGGGACCCTACTCTCATTAGACAATACAAGCCTATTTGTCTTTGCAAAGTTGCTTATAAAATTCTTGTCTCTGTTATTGTTAGTAGGCTGGGTAAGATTATCCCGCGTCTAGATTCAATGGAGCAGCATGGCTTCATCAAGGGCAAGAAAATTCAGGGTGTGGTGGGCATTGCTAGTGCATTGGTTCAGAATATCAACAGGAAATCGGTTGGTCATAATTTCATCTTCCAAGTTCATATGAACAAGGCATATGACACGCTGGAGTGGAGCTTCATCATACGGTCCATGCGGAACTTTGGGTTCAGTGAGGTTTTTTGTGATATTTTCTTCAGATGTTACTCTTCCCCGTGGCTTTCCATTGCTTTGATGGGAACGACCTTTGGATTCTTCAAGACTGTACGCAGTGTTCGTCAATGGGATCCCTTGTCCCCGCTTCTTTTTCTTATCGCCCAGGATGTACTCTCAAGAACCTTGAAGCATGGGATGGACACAGGTCTCATGATTCCCTTCCGGGGGAGGAATAGTGTTGTCATTTCTCATCTTATGTTTGCAGATGATATTCTGATATTTATCAATGGCAGGAAGAGATCGTTGAAGTTTCTCATGGACTCCTTATCTTCTTACAGAAAATGGGGCGGGCAGTGCGTCAACCCTGCTAAAAGTCATTTCTTCACCTCTGATAAATGCCCAGCTTCATGATTCAAGTAGTTCCAAAAAACTCTGGGTTGTTGCAGACGACCATTCCCTATTTTCTATCTTGGGGTTCCGATCTCCTGTGGCCACGTTAAGAAGATGAATTTATCTACGATCTTTGATCGTATACTGGGCAGAATATACAATTGGAAAAAATAAACTTATCTCCTTTGGCGGACGGATTACATTGATTAATAGTGTAATCACATCCATTCCCATGCACATGTTTTCAGTGATCCACCCTCCTAAGGGTATGGTAGAGAGGATGTAAATCATCCTCAACTCCTTCCTGTGTGACGCCAAGGAGGAGGGAAGGTTTCACTGGGCCTCTTGGAGGCGTCTATCTAGATCAGTGGAGGCAGGATGTGTTGGCTTATGTGATATACAGGGTACACTGCAATGTCTGCAGGCACGTCTCGCTTGGGATATTATCGTCGGGGATTCTTTATGGGCGATGTTCTTCAAAGCACGTTACCCGGGGCTTGAATCAAGGGGTATATACAGTTCCATGAGGATGGAAAATGTATTTTTTCCCTCATTGGCACTTTTTCAGGTCATGCGAGGTGGATCATCGGTGTTGGAAATATCAATTTTTGGGATACTAGTTGGTCGGGGGAGCCCTTGCATTACCCCAGCTTTCCTTCTCCAAATATTACCTTCAGTAATGCATGTGAGGATTTTGACTTGATAAATACCTCTTTGAATGCTAATCAGATGTCTGTGTTCGAGAATGTTGTCATGATTGATGAACCCGACAAATGTTGCCTCTCGGCCTCTAGCTCAGGGAGGCTTTCCTCACAAGGTTTCAGGAGTATCGTCCAGGCAGGTAGCATCATCAATGCTTGGGAACTAGTGCTCCAGGGCAAAGATATTCCCATTAGAATGAATTTCATACTCTGGAGGATCAAAAATAGAGCGTTACCTACGGAGGACAGCGTTCAAATCAAGGGTGTTTCTTTGGCCTCGAGGTGATTTTGTTTCCCCAATCACACGTGTGAAGCAGCAAAACATTTGTTCTTTAAAAGAAAATGGGCACTTCATCTTTGGTCCCTGTTCACTTATAATCCATGCAGAGGCATTGGAGAGTACTGGTTACAGGATTATGTGGAGTGCTGGTTTTCTAGTGCGGGGTCTTCTGATCAGGAGCGGCTGGTTAGAACGATCATCCTTGTGGCTCTGTGTTGGGTGCTTTGGGAGGCACGCAATCAGGTTCGGAGAGGTGAGAGTCGTACGTTACTATTCCTCCAGGTTAGTCTCAAGTCCCTCATATTTTATATTTCTTCTCAGATAAGAGGTGGAGTGACGTCTACTGCGATTAACAACCTCCTTAATCGCCCCTGTTTTCGCAAAAAGGGGATTGGTCAATGGCTTAAATGGCATCCACCGGTTGAGGGACTTAAGCTTAACGTTGATGGTTCTTGCATGGGAGGGATCATGAGGAGGGGAGGCATGCTATGGGATTCCTCTGGATCGGTTCTCATCGCCTTCATTGCATTTTATGGGCCTGAAAATTCCCTGTGTGCGGAAGTTCAGGCTTTGGTTTCGGGCCTGTTGGTGTGCAGAAGAAAGAAGCTGGTCATGTCCGAAATAGAAATGGACTCGGATATCCTCGTGAAGATCATGAAAGGGTGGTGTGGGGTTCCGTGGGAACTCACGTACATTATCAGAAGGTGCAGAATGGAAGCCTCACATGGGGATCATTTGTCTCACAGTTGGAGGGAGGCTAATTCCGCAGCAGATTCCCTTGCTCGCTTGGGTAGACAAGATGACCCTCTCATTCTCTATAACTCTCCCCTCTCTCTCCCTTCAGAATGTGCTTCCTTTGTGTTGGGGGATGTGCTCGGCCTTCACCATTTCCATCCCCCTTGAAGGGTTTTGTTTCCTTTCATTATTTCTTTTTAAATAAAAAATGAACTACTACTACTACTACAAATGTGTCTTTGACCTGAGTGCACAAGTATTTGAATTGATGACAAGATAATAGATAAATTATCACACAAGTAATAGTTTAAATAATGAATCCATGAGCTTACCAAGCCAACAGACACCCCATTTCTACATGATTTGACTCTATATGGGAATATATCAGAATGGTCATGGATATGCGGCTAATTAAGGAGCCAAATTTAATGATTTTTAATAGAAATTGAGTTCATATGAATCTATTTTAGACTATAGTAGGATAACACACCCAATCTCAATCTATTAGGTTAGTCCACAAATACCATCATACCCTACCATTGACACATTGGTCAAGAAATATAGACAATTATTCCCCATCATCACCTTATATGTATAATCACATATTCAATCAAGCCACTAGGGCAAGCTACAGATGAATATTATTCCATGTTTTCTATGTTGGACTTATCATCATTAAACATGCAACATCCGAATGTGATTCCCAATTTGGGCTTCAAAGCCCCAAAGGATCCAAAAAAATAATTATTACTATGTATAGAACAAAAAATCATTAAATATAAAATAATATAACACAAGGAAACAATGATACCATATTAAGAAACACATATCATACCATGTGTGTGAACAAAAAAAAGAAAAACACCTAAAAGAACTAAAAGTGATATAATGATTATGAACACAAATCATCACGTCCTAATAATGAACCTATATGTGGATGCCACATGTAAATGATCTTCCGTCCTCATGTTTTTTAATGTCAATGTCAATGTTCAAAAAGGAATCATCACTTGAAGAATACAAATGTGTTCATCAGTGTAGATCATTTTCCAAGTATTCTAAGAACAAATTATATTATATTATATCAAATATAAATAAAATACCACTTGCTCTAATAGATTCTATCCCATGGATAATTTACTATTTTTTTATTTGAAACCAAATATAGTATTAACCTTTTCTTCCAATGAAATATTATAATTACACATATGATAATAATACTCTCTCACTAGAATGGTCTGAGATAAGAAATAGTTATTTTTATTATTCAATTACATAATTCTTAGTTATTACCATTTTATTAAAACATCAACAATTTTTAGAAGGATTTAAAATTACTATTTACCAATCTCAACATGAATGGATTTTATAGAACCCTTATAGGAGTTTTATATTTTTAAAATGAAACATCTGAGAATAAAGTAGATAGAAAGTGGTTCAATTATTCCATGAAAAATATGAATAACATTTTTTGTTTAAAAATAGTTTCACAATAAGTGAATAATGGAGTTTTGTTGTATTCATGAACTCAAAAGTATATCTGAAAAAATGAATGCCAATAATATACGAATATTTTCAATTACGAAATCTGTAAAAGAATTACTTTATTTAAAACCTAAAAATTAAATTTATTGTTTAATTTTTCATTAATGAAATTATTTATTATGATGTTCTTAAATTAATCAGTAAAATTATTCAAAAACATTAAACAAGTACCAAAATTTCATTCATTGATTTTAGGCTCCTAAAATCATTAAAAAAGTGTTCCAGGTTTTTTCATGAAGATGTATTGAATAAATAAGGTTTTAATTAAAAATTACGCATAAATGGAATTATGTAAGGGTTACATAGTGTTACTCTTATACAAATCATTTTTTCATATAATGGTAATGGGTATTACCCTTACACGATCATCTTGGAATTACATAGAACATTATAATGAATATATACCCAATCATGATTAGAAGACTACCCTTATGCACCTTTTAAAAATAAAGGGGTTACCCTTGAATGATGGTTAGAAACATAGGGATACCATAATGTTGGGAGGGAAATATCATTACACTACCTTTGGAATTTTGGATTCAACCGAACAAATTATATAATTATCCTTAAAAAACATCTATGTAGCCTTAAAAGTTTATTGAAACTTATGGTCTAAAATTAGACAGTTCATTCCTACTATTAGAGTGTATATAGAAAAAGGTCTTTACCCATACATAAATCAATAATAACCTTCCCCAGCATATAAAAAACCCTAAAACGCTCAAAACCCACATATAAATAGATATATAACATTATTAAATGATTTTTAATTCCCATTACCCTTATACAATTTATAGTAAAACCTAACTAAATTTATGTACTTATGAAGTTACTATTACGTTACCCTAAAAAACTGTCATTCCTAAGGGTAGAATACTTTTAACCATTATTTCGGATTTTTTTCCACACATACATGTAAAAATAAACATTAAAATTAATAAATTTAAATAAAAACATTTTTATAAATAAAAAAGTGGTTTTAGATCATAAAATATTAATTATGTTAGAATTATCCACCTTCAAATACTTCTCATCGCTAAAAAGTAACTTGAGTATTATTTCTTGATAAAATCAGGAACTCTTCATGAACATATTTTTATTTTACCCTAGTAAATTCCTGGACCTGTCCATGTTTCCATTGGATTCAAAAAAGTGGTATTGTATTTCCTTAATGGAATTTCTCTCTTTGGTATACAAACATTCTTGGATTCTCCTCATAAGATGAACTTAGTTTCAAATAAGCATCCATATAGTACATATAATTTGTAGTACTAAGCATAAAGCAATGAATATAAGAATCATGGGACACAACATACATTAATAACTATCATGGATGAAGATAGAGATAGTATCAAACTATCTCAATCCATTCAGTGATCTCAAATGATCTATGAAATCACAATGATGATTTTAATTTCTTCCATAAGTGAGGATTCCCCAACTAGGTTGACAGTCAAAATAAAACATATTCACTAAATGTTGACACCAAAAATCATCTCATGAGGTGTGTATATGAATACTTCCTTATATGATAATTCTCCAACAACTTCCCCATCAATAAAACCCACTTTTTGGTCCCACGTGAGACACTTGTCCCAAAAAATACTACCTCAACCACCTCATACCAAAACCATGGTGATCGGGATGACTATCCATAGAGATCATAAAATGGTGGCATCATCATAGATTAATGAAAATTATGGTTGTATAAGAACTCCACAATTTTAGGTTCTCATCCTATATTCCACCAAATTCTATTACCTAATCTTTAGGTATATCCACTGGTACATGAATCTTTCCATCCGACAATCCATCTGTCCAAGGATTGTATATTTTTGATAAATCGCAGCGGATACCCTAGGAATTTCTATAAGATGTGGATTTATTTTAATATAAATCATGAAAACCATTCCAAAAAAATATCAATAAATATCCTCATAAGTGTATTGTCTACTTGATATATATAATTCCAAGCTCATCCACTATGTGGGTCTATTGGATCAGTAAGAATTGAAAATTATTTGTTAGCTGGTCATGATTAAGGTTGATAATTTCATGATTCCTCTGGGTCCTAGGTAATCCCATCACAAGTTCAATCATGATATCCTCTAATATACACATGGGAACTGAAATTGGATGGATCAAACCAAAAGGATTTAGGAGATCAACCTTTAAACTCTGGTGGGTAAGGTATCTAGGAACAAACCCAGTTATATCTCTCTTCATCCTAGATGACCCGATCTATCATTTGTTATCAGGGTATATCTTTATCGCTTTGATATTTATTTCAATTATTTTTTCTAAATATCAAATAATCCCTTCCAAAATAAATTCGTTGAATATTAATCCATAATGTACATGATCACATCGTTTCCTTCCATTGAATACTCAGTATTGGGACCCCTATTGTTATCTTCTCCCATATCACAACAAACTTTTGATCAAAATCTTGATTAGTGTTCATCCAATATATAAGGGAATATGTGATCACCAATAGGGAATAATACATCAACCCACTCTCCTTGAAAAGGTCCATCCTCAAAATAGAAAGCATCCATAGGTTTTGAGACTCTTCATTAGGAATCTCAAAAATCATTTGAGATATTTTAATCATACCAACAATATAATATTCTAGTTTGTTTGATTTTCCACACACAAAATCTTTAAAAAATTCAAATATTAGAATATATTTTAACAATAATCTCTTACTTATTTTAATGACCCACATTATGAACATGTTTAATAGGATTATATGATCATTATAAATAATAAATATCTCACTAAATAGATTATTTGGAAAGAAATTTAGATCCTAGATGATGGACGCCAACCCCAGGTTATCAGTTGGGTAGTTATGCTAATGAGATCAAGACATTCACTTCCCATTAATTAATACCCACTCTCCTTGCATAAATACCACTATCAGTGTTATGAATGATAGATCGTAGTAGACTTATTATATTATTCTTCTCTCATGAAGTATCATTACTAGAGTTGTATTTAACCTACTCTTCATAATATAAAACACCACATCACATAGTTACAAACTCTAGAACATTACTAATTTTTCCATTTAAATATTCGCAGGTTCTAATAGTTCAGATAATTTCATGATAAAACACCATTCAAATATAATAAATCCAAGGATGATCAATATCTCAAAAGTTTTCTTGGGATTGGTTTAGGATGACCCTACCTCAGATATTTATAGGTCCACAGATATATCATTATTAGAAACCACATTCTCATGAACTTCTCCTCTTTAATATATAATTTAATCATTGATTTATTGGAATAAATCAAATGATCTTGAACCATACTCAAGAATTATTTAAGTTTTATGGAATTATATTATTGTGTTAGTGATTAGATAAGGATTTAATTTTGTAAAATCACTGCGAATGAGTCCAGGTAAGCATTCAAGGCCTTTTCCATGAGATCAATGAGAACTTATTTACATTATTCAGTCCATTTAGAATAAAAGTTTACTCATTTAACATATACCTTATCTGAGACACCATATAATTGCTATTTTCATCTCAAAATTGTAGTCGGTGATAGGTTTATTAATGATCAATTAAAGATGACAACTCATATCCCTATAACTAATATAAAAGGTAATAGTTCCTTGGAAAAGGATATATATTCATCACTATCAACAGGTTGATCTTGCAGTAACCAATGTAGAGTTTAATACTACCATCTTCCTACTTAGAAAACAACATAGGTTCACCCCATGGTGAAGTATTTTCCCTGAAAAATCCCATCCAATATTAGTAATCAAAATGAAACTTAAGCCGAACTAGATCCACTAGTGAAATATGATAAGGGGGTATAAGAAAGAGTGATTTACACCAAGATTGATATATTCTAGAAGACAAGTCCTCTATCACGAGGAATTATGATAAAGGTGTTAGAATGGTATGTTTTAGTATGATATACTCTATAATACCCAATGTGTGATCGAATATGTAATGAGATGCTCAAATACAAGAGGGGGGGGGGGTGAATTGTATACTTTAAAAATCCCTAAGGTAATTTTTCATAACCAAAATTCATAACACCTCTAAGATCTATTATCTTGATTGATTATAGAAAAGTGATTATTGAAATGAAACATAACAAATGTTTACACCAACTAAGATTCTACCTTAAAGCGTATAGAATCTAACTAAATTAGAGTACAAGTATACGGAATTATAAGAAAGTTATACTTTCCTCAACAACTAAAATACACAGTGGAAAACAAAGTAGTGACACTACAAGTAACATATAGAAACTCTTTTAACCCAAAGAGGAGGGTATCCAACAACCCTAGATAAAAGGACCCTAGATTTATAATTTGAAGAAAGTCTGTCTTACTCATACCCAGGTAATCCATCAATCCGAAGATTGGTATATGGCTTGCTATCCCCGCAAGCCCCCGATTTGTAATGAAATCGACACCTCTGAATTCACAACCTGAAGTCGCTGATTTCAAGAAAATATAACCTTTTCACTAAGCAAATCTACATGAAGAAAAGTTTGAACAAGTAGTTAAAAACATTCTTGCATGAATCCTGAGAGTTTAGAAGAGCTTATCCCTCTATAAATGACTTCTGAAACTTATGAGCATCAAAATTCTAAAATTCTCGAAAAAGTTAAAATGATCTCCTTTTTATAGGCAGAGCTCCAACAGTCTGCTCTCTCCTCAAACAGTCATATTCTTCCATGAATTTGGGAGGGACCTGTACATGTGTCACTCAAACAACGTTTAGTTGATAATTGAAAGTACAACATCATATTATAAAAAAACGAGTGTAAGTATAAATAGAATCTGATATTCAGAATGTCAAGAAATGAGAGTTTCGAGTATACAATACAAAGATATTCGGATTCTGTTTTGTAGGAATTCAGAACCTAAATTCAATAGAATTACGAAGTATGAATTTCAAGGAAATTCGGATTCTGGATTCATAAGAATTCAGAACCTGTACTTACAATGTTTAGAGTCAGGGTTCATGAGAATTCGACGACAGAAATCATAGGAGTTCAAAGTCGGAATCCTGAGAACTCGAAGTTAGAACTCTGAAAGTTCGTAACCAGAATTCCGATTCAGAATTCATAGTCAAACTTTACATATGTTCCTAATCAGAATTCGGAGTGGAACTTCAAGAATATTCCTATCTTGAATTCAGACATTAAATTCATAATGTTAGTATCCAAAATTCAGGGTTGAACATCATGATATTTCGCATCCATAATTTGGAGTTGAACATCATGAGAGTTCATATCCAGAATTTGGAGTTGAACTTCATGAGAGTTCGTATCCATAATTCAGTGTTGAACATTATGAGAGATCGTAACCAGAATTAGGATTCTTAAATAGAATACATCGTATCTAAGTATTATATGATTTTTTATGTTTTTGGTTACAATCTGAATTTTACACTTAGGAATAATATTGATATGAACAATGAAATCTAGGTAAGGGTGATTTTTTTCTTGGGGAAGTAAATTTTCCTTATAGAAGTTAAATAGGGGTGAAATGAGATTTTTCTTAAGAGAAGGTGTTTGTGATTTTCAAAACAAGAGGAATGGTAAAGTTATAAGGAATCCTTAATGACTCAACAATCTCCCCCTTACATAAAGTAATGGAAAAGTCATAAGGAAAACCATATTGACTCAACAATTTCCACCTTTTTAGAAAGAACAAATATCCTTACGAAAAATAATATAAAGACTTTGAATAAATTTCTAGACATTGAAATTAAAGCTTATATCCCTTTGTTCATGGTAAATAGTGAATACAACTAACTCCCCCTTAGGCTTTGGAACTCTAAGGATCATATTCTAGATTTCTGGAACGATAATGTTCATTTGAATGTGGAAATCTTCAAAATCAGCACCCCCCTTAAATAAACTTCCCCTTACGTAGGGATATATCTTCTTCACTTATATATCTTTTTTCCTACTCCCTCTTAAAATTATTTTTCCTTCTCCACCTTTGTGATTTTCAAAAAGATCTTGACGGAATGGAAAAACAATATAGTACCTGAAATATTAGTATAGACATACAATCAAAACAAGAAACCATAATTTCATTAAGATTGGAACAATTAGTAAAAGAAAAAAAAATACAACAAAAGATCAGAGTGAGATTTATTTTGATACTTTTTCCTTGGCCATTAGCGTCTTCACAATGGTATTTAGTATTTTCAGCTCTTTATGATCCTCCTCTACTTGCTTTTCTAATTCCTTGATCCTATCTTCCTGGGCCTTCATGACCTCTTCTAGAGCCTTCAGAAATTCATCAAGTTTCAAAATATTTTCTTGCATCTTGCTCCAGAGATCCTTCTCTATTTTCAACTTTGAACAATATAAATCAACATTCAATTCAGATCTTTAACATATTGAATCCGAGAAGTTTTTTCAAGAGTTGGATTTTCTTGAATGCTGTTTGTATGATTTTTGATTTTGGTATCTTTGGTTTCAATAGCTTCCTTGACATCTTCTTGGAATTGGTCATGCTCTTCCAAATCTACAAAGATTTTCTTAGACCATTTGGACATATTCTTGCAGGATCTTCTGTGAGTTTCATAGTTGGTCAAAAAATATTTGTGGTCAGCCTCAATCTTAACACATCTATACATCACTAGGGATATAGAGTCTGTTTTCTGATTTATATTATGCCGAAGCATCTAGCATCTAGAATCAATTGTTGGAAAGATCAGAATGGTATCCACCAACTTCTTAAAAGATTTAACAACAAAATCATGTCCTAAGGCAAATGACTCTGAATCAAAATATTGAACATACATAAACGTCCACAAATAGAAATTTCTATGGAAATCTATTTTCATTACTAAATAATATCATCTTTTATTTTAAATATGTGTCTCAAGGGAATGTAACACAGTGGGAAACATGGCTAGTATATCAGTGCGAGTAATAACATGTGTAGATATAAAAAAATTAGAATCGTTGGTATCATGAAAGGTGGTTGATATGGTAGTAATAATCACATCATAGCTTGTACAGAATGTTTTCCCACTTTTCTATCTAATAGAGTTTGATACACTATGTAGGAATTATCTTCCTCTTCTCCACAACCATGTCTAGGATTAACATGTACCACATTATTCATCAGTATATGGGCCTACTGTTATGGACACAACCTATCACATGGTTCAGTGAATACATCTGTCTTGACACCCCCCACATAGAAATATTTTTAGTTATTACATTGAGTTGAAATGTTTTTGATTCCTAGTATTTCCAAACTGATGGAATAAAATCTTAGTTTTAGAAAATGTTGTATGATAATGTCACCACTATCTGTAGTTGTAGAACTGGGGATCCAATTCTTAAAAATAATTTATTGAAAAACCTATTCTCATATTTTGTTTCCATCTACATTGCTGATCGTAGTCTACCATCCACTTCTTCTTGTCTGCAAAGACTCTCATGGATGTAAGAGAAGCCTCATTCCATACAACCCTATGGGAAAAATCTAACTCTATCATTATATCCTCCATTATCTCCTTCTAAAATCCTAGTTCCTAGTCAAGAACCAATATGTATGTTGTCTGATCAAATACACTAACATGAAATCTCATCTCCATTTAAAGGCCTTTCGAGAACATATATTTCATCTACACTCTCTTCACATCCATCTAAGTGAAATGTATACTATATTTATAAAGGAATAATAATTTACAAACACAATCATAATTATATTCTGTGACTCCTTGAACTCATATTCATTTTCCAACATCTTCATGTAATGAATGTACTAATCTAGAAACATCTACTTTAGATTTTACAAATGAACACCATGTTATCTCCCAAAATTAGTCATGGTAGTCCAACATATCCCATTTTCCCTTGGAATATAAACTTCTCTATAATCACATAATGTAAGGACCTGAGTCCAGTTGCTTGAATTTGGTGCCTTATTTTATTACACTGGCATATAAACAAAGAGTACACATCCCAAAGGAATGAATAGTTTATTATATTTTGGAAACTTGATACATAAATATGTTTATCATTACATATTGAAAGGAAAAAAACACTAATTTATTCCATTATAAACATCCATGCCTCCTTGATTATGCCTGAAAAACTCATATCTTACTTCTTCATGTCAATGGAAAATGAATCATAAGAAATGGGTGAGCTCAAACGCTCTTTAAGAGTAAGCAATATGGAGTAATATAATTTAAACATAAACATTATGCACGGTGAATAAATGAAAATACACCGCTTTAAAAATAATAAACTTGAACACATTATGGTAGGAATATTACTTGGGTAAATAATTCCACAGTAAAACATAACCATGGGTATTATACTAGTTTAATAACTACAAGAAATATCTATTATTAGATTCATAATGAGGGAAGTGCATATGTCAGAAATTCTGAAACCTTTTATCAAGGCCTTAACCAAGACTTCTAAAAATTATTATGGCCTCGGCCAAAACCATATATCAGTTTGGGAAAGGCCTTAGTCAATTACTCATCTATTTGTCTCATGAGACCGACAGATGCATCGAGGGGCTACAGCTGGCCCCACCTATCACATAATAAATCCAATGCATTACTCATATGAATGGGAAAAAAATAATCATATACATTCATATAGAAACTAAAATATGAAATGTATTTAACTTTTCCCATCCATTAAACATAAACACTAACCATTCAGAGAATGTTGGTGAATGGTTTTAGGATGGAACATCCATAATAAAACTAATCATAAACCATTCAATAAAACAAGGGGGATGGTATCATATAAGATAAACCTCAATATGGAACAATATTCAATAAATGACACTGACATATATGTAGATTCTTTTAAATGATACCATTGAAAAATCATTGAGGAAATAATCCATAAACATTCCGAAGTTTCCCAAAACACCTTGAAACTTTCTAATCATAATCCCTCAGAATATCATTAGAATAATAGTACTATTGATATGATATAAAAAAGTGTTGTAAATACACCACAAGAAATAAAAAAGTGCTATACAAGGCATATATCTCATAAAAGTTAATGTGAGATGAGAAAAATCCTTTTTTACTTTTGAAGGAAGCGTTATTTTAGAACATCATTTATATTCGCCATGAAATAAGATTGTAAGAATGAATTTAGAATAAAATAAAATACTTAGACATTGAAATTATATTTTATGAATAAGTGATGTCCCATTGAAGTGAAATCATGTAGAAAGAGTTCTTAAGAGTCTTTACAAGTAAAAACATTTAGAGCAATTTAAGGAAAGTATTAACGAGAATTTCCAAGAAGAAACAGAAATTTGTTATATTAAATATAAAAATGATAAAAAAACGTTTTTTATTATAAAATGAGTGTTTTCATTAAAATAATGGTGGCTTAAAACAGATTCTGGTGTTCACTGGACAATGTGTATGAATTTAAAAATATCCCTTGAATTGGGATAATGATTTTGAATGATCCTTTTAAAAAATGTAAATTCCAATAAAATAATGATGGATTCTTGATGGAAAAAAAATATAGGAAAGTCCAACAGAATTCATGTGGCATACATAAGAATTTACATAAGATAAATAAAAAATAAAATTTACCCAATTGAAAATGTAGGTTCGGGGAGAAAAACCCTTACAACATTGTCATCAATCAATTCATATGCCCAAAAATTAATAATACTATAATGATAAATTAAATACCACGAAAACTAATAAATTCATGATATGTTACATCAATGGGTAGTGTACATACACCATACACAAGTTTTAGTAGTGAATACGGAAAATATCACAAAAATTGAAGTGAGATGAAGAAAACCTCTACCTTAAGATTGAATGTGTTCCTCTCTTGAACATAAGGTCCTGGAATATAAAATTGGACTTATTAATAAATTATTTAAGAACCTATTAGATATATATTTAGTTTATCATAATTTGTTTTATTTCATTTATTCTCTTATTGATAATTTGTTATATTGATTTTTGTCATTCTGGAGTGTTCGTTTTCATTATTTTCTCAATTGGTTCACTTGTTCTTAAGTAATGGAGTTCATGTGGAATGGATGTAAATCTCCAGAATTTATTTTAAATAGTATTTATGAAACTGCAAATGTGTTAATGGTCTTTTATAACATTTGGATACATGTAAAGCTTATGAATCATTAGATGAAATTTTAATGACACTCACTTTGATTATTTTAGCGGTATTTTGATAATTAATATGTAGTTTGGTCATACAATTAACAATTTGTACATTTAAAAGTTCCTAAATATTAACTAGGTTATAATAAATATATTATATTCTGGAAAAATCATCAAAATCGTTTCATGACCAGTATTGAAGGATAAATTGAAGAAATAAACTTCTCCATCCACGAAGGATATAAATTGGAACCTCATGGACGTAGATTTCATTTATAAAATAATAGAGAGAGAGAGAGAGTAAGGATATTGATGATGGTTCTTACATTCACATGATATAATTCTAGTATATTGATGATACTGTATATATCTTATTCATTTGGATAGAGAATTTGATGAAAAGATAAAAAAGATGACAAATTGGAATGAAACTAAATGAAAAAGAATGGTGCTTTACCTCTTAAAATTAACACTTTGAGAACCTCCTTAAGGGAAGGGATTTTGTTATTTTGGAAGTACCACGATCTTCTTAGACTTGGGGAGTGACTAAGGAAGGGTATTTGGTAACAAAATTTAGGAGGTTCAAGGATTATTGGAGTGAAGAGAAGAGGGAGTGAGGGGGGGGGGGGGGGTAATTGTGGAGGAGAGGAGGGTTTTCATAAATTTTAAATCATTAGTTTATTAATTTTCCTCAATACCAGAAATAGTAATGATTACATGAACAATAATAAATAAATCCATATTAGTTCGAGCCAAGTGGGGTTACATCACTTATGATGTTATAAATAGTGTATTTAACTGATAATTATTATATACGTCATTTTACTATATTACACTATTCATAAAAAAATATGAGTATTTCAGAAAAAATAAAAAAAAATTCACCCAATTTTTTTTTGACATTTAGAATCCAAAAATAAAGTCCATTTTTCATAAATAATTTTATTAATATTATTAATTTATTATTTAATTAAAACAATCATTTATTCTATGTTTATTAAAACATTTATTTACTTATCGTAAAACATATGTATATCATACTTCTACATGAATATTATTTATATACTATCTTATGTAATGTTACTATTCATTAAGTTATATCACTATTTATATGGTCATGTTAGTATTCAGAAGGGTAGGTTACTATTCACAAAAAAAGTTTTTCTTATCTGGCACCAAATAGCTTACAGATCACAACCATGTATGTTAAATTTTCTAAATTCACATCACAGAAGAGAGAAAATTATATTTAATTTTATAGGTTATAAAAAATTGGTGTTTTTAGAGACTCATTAATCCATTCATTCTATAATAAATATATTTATAAATTCATGGGGTGTTACATTATCCCCTCCTTACAAAAATTTCTTCCTTGATTTATTAAATTGAACTTCGAAATTTAATGGTTGATACTTGAAAATTTTGTTATGGATACCCACATAGGAAATAGAGTTAATAAAATATACTCATCAAAAGTGTTAAGGGGGTTGTGGTGGCCACCGAAAAATATATGATTTCGAGTGAGGTGACATTAGCTGGATGTAAAAACATGGCCATTAGAGAAAAATATAACTATGACGTTCTGATGGAACATGATAGAGGACAAGTTCAGATAATTGTTGATTACTGAAAAATTATAAACAAAAAAATAGAAAATTCATCGATATCATCAATGATTATGATAATATGAAAACATTTTATTTAAGACTATTTTCCACGAGTTGAGGAATTATTACACTCCATAAGATTATTAATATACATATCTACTTAGAAACTCATCCTATTATTACACTTGAACTATATATACTTCATCACTTAGCATGGGTTATTCCATTTGGTGAAGAAATACATTAACCTATAAAATATCATACAATGATCAACTTAAACAATTTCATTAAAGGTTAGACATTCCAAAATGTAATTATTCAAAACATTATAATGAAGTCCTCTAAATTTTTGTCTTGAAATTATCATTAACCCTTAATGAACATGAATCATATCTAAATTTCACATTCCAAACACGTGAATAACATCATCATATATCCTCTTGACATATGATAACAACTTGAATTACCATAATAACTATATTGGAAATATTAATTCTAATGTATTTCGTAAGTTAGATACATGTTATTGGATATATTCCGTAAATCCAAAAGTACTATAAAATTCATCGATGATAGAATAGACCACTTATCGACATGTCAATAATCAGTTCCAAGGTAGTAAATACATATCTGAATCAATCATTTATTCGTCAACATCTCAACATTAGATATATATTAAGGTTAGTCTTTTCCTCAATCATATTTTTTCATAAAATTATTATCTTTTTACTAAATCACTATTCCATTGTACAATTCATCATGCAACCTCAAATCCTTAATGAAATAGTATTGTAGTACAATCCTTATATATCTCATAATTCTTACAACCTGTACATTACTAAAAAAAATATAAAAATGGCATGATTCTTGACTAAGAATATTAATCATTATACTTCATATGTCATAGCATCATAACTTGATAATTATCGAAAATCATCATTTGGGGTATATTCCTTTGATGCCTAAGACATTGATTTGCATTGTGTCTTATCTCCTTACAGTTAAAGAATATAATATAGGGAAATCCTTTCATTGTCTTGAAATTATGACCATGGTGTCATTTTTATCCACACTTTAAGAAAACTCATTTTCCTCTCAATCATATACCATGGTGTTCCATTCCACAATTATCACATGTGAAAAAATACAACTCTCTCTTCATCCCTTTATCCAGGTTTTTCCCTAAAGTAATTTTATTCTTTTTCTTTCCTTTAAAGACAAACAACTCAGAGGAGACTTTACATACCCTGTCAAAATATGATTCTATTTCCTCATATAATGAGTATACTTGGGAGACAATCTTCCTTTAAAAAAAACATCTTAAGACAAGCAGAGATATGATCCTTATTACTCTTCACATCTCATGTATTGGGGAGTTTATATTTCATCTTCTTGGAACCATCCCTAATCAATTCCATATTATGTATTAGTTGGAAACATTATGAACTCTCTATGACTCTAAACATGGTATTTCACATAGCTTAAATTTATGTATTATAATATTAGAACCATATTCATTGGTAACATTGGGGGAACCATTACTTCATAATGGTGGGTAAATAAAATGTGAATGCTCCTAAGCATATCCTCTGAGAGTGTCAATACAAATAGTGCATCAATTATTATTGTCATGTACTAGGATACCCTGGGTTAAGCCCAAAACTCCTTGTCAATGTTTTCACTCATAGGTACATAGGTGAAAGAGCCACCTCTACCGATTTGTATCCATATAGGGTTGTATTTTCTAGAAAGGTCCACATAAACTATTCCTCACCATGATTCCAGGACATTATTGTATGTTGGTCCTCAAATACTAACTCAGGGATTTGTTCCCTAATCTTTATTTTCTAATCTAGTTTCCATGTTTTCTACAACACTTCCTCTGATGAAAACTGTAAGGACCTGACCCAGAGTTTCCCGAAGCTGGTGCCTTATTTTATAACATTGGCATATAAATAAGGAATACATGTCCCGAAGGAATGAATAGTTTTGTATAATTTGAAACAATATGCATAAATATATTTAACATTGCATCTCAAAAGAAAAAAAACACTAATTTATTCCATTAAAAACATCCATGACTCTTAGATTATGCCTGCAAAACACATAACATACTTCATCATGTCCTGGAAAAATAGAAACATATAAAAATGGTGAGATAAAATGATTAGTAAGAGTATGAAATATAGTGGAATATAACTTAAACATAAACATTAGGCATGGTGAATAATTTAAAACACATACCTTTATAAATAATAAACTTGAACACATTATGGTAGAAATTTGAGCTGACTAAATATTTCCATTGTAAAACATAACAAATGGGTATTATACTAGTTTAATAACTACATGAAATTTCAGTTATTAGATTCATAATGAGGGATGTGCATATTCCAGACATTGTTAAGAATTTCTTCAAGGCCTCAAAAAAGACTTCTAAAAATGATTAAGTCCTCGGCCAAACCATACATCAATTTGGGAAAGGCCATGGCCAATTCCATGTCTATTTTTCTCCTGAGACCTACCGATGTGTCAAGGTACTATAGGGGGAACCAGACATCATAGAATAAGTCCATTTCATTCCTAATATGAGTGGGGATAAACCTAATCAACATATAAATTTATACTGAACGTAACATATGAAATGTATTTAACTTTCCCCAATCATTAAACTTAAACACTAACCATTCAAATTATATTGGTGAATGGATTTAGGATGGAACATTCACAATCAAACTAATAGTAATAAATTAAATAAAACATGGTCGATGATATCATAGGAGATAAAAGTCAATAAGGAACTATATTCAATAAAAGGCACTCACATAGATGAAGATACTTTTTAAATGATATCATTGAAAAATCCTTTAAAAAAATGCTTAAACATTCCAAAGTGTCCCATATCACCGTGAAACATTCAAATTATAATCCCTTATAATATAATTAGAATAAGGGTAATATTGATATGATATACCAATGGGAATTAGATACACCATAAGATACAAATAAGTCCTAAACATGACATATATCTCATAAAAGTTCATGTGAGATGAGAAAAATATTTTTTTACTTTTGATGGAAGAGTTCTTTTAGAAAACCATTTATATTCACTAGGAAATATAATTTTTAGAATTATTTTCCAATAAAATAAAATACTAGTACATTTAAATTATATTCTATGAATAAATGATATCCCACTGAAGTGAAATCATGTAAAAAGAGTTCTTAAGAATTTTTAGAAACAAAACATTTTAGAGAAATTTAAAGAAAGTATTAAAGAGAATTTTAAATAGGAATGGATATTTTGTTCTATTAAATATAAAAATGATATAAGAAAGTTTTTCATGATAAAATTAGTGTTTTAATAAAAATAATGTTGGCATAAAACAGATTCTGGTGTACACTTCAGAATGCGTAATAATTTGAAAATATCCCTTGAATTGGGTTTGTTTATCGGGACAAATATTTGGAATTATCCTTTTCCACCATTTAAATCCCCATAAAATATTTAAGGATTATAGATGGTAAACATATATAAGACATTATCATAGAATATATGAGGATTACCTAATAATTGTATTGAGTTAATTATAAAATAAAAGTAACAAGAATGAAAATAGAAGTTCGGGTAGAAAAAACCATACAACTTTGTACTCAATCGATTCATTTGACACTAAATTAATAATTTTAAAATGATAAATTGAATACCATGATAGTATATATATTCATGATATGTTACATAAATTGTCAGTATACATACACCATACAGAATATTTCTTAGTGAATATGTAAAATCTCACAAAAATGAAAGTGAAATGAAGAATCCCCTTACCTTATATTTGAACGTGTTCCTCTCATGAACTTATGGTCCTGAAATATGAAATTAGACTTATTAATCACTTATTTATGAATCTATTATACATATATTTAGTTTACAATAATTTAATTTAGTTCATTTATTCCATTATTGTTAAGTTATTATATTGAATTTTGTCGTTCCAGAGTGATCGTTTTCATTATTTTCACAATCGGTTCAATTGGTCTTAAGTAATGGAGTTCATGTGGAATGAATGTAAATATCCAGAATTAAAATTAAATAAAATTTATAAACCACTATAATATTAAATGGTAATTTCTATAATTTGGTTACATGGAAAGAGGATGAATCATTAGATGAAACATTAATGACATTCACAAATATTATTTTAGTGGTATTTTGATAATTAGTAACTAGTTTGGTCATACGATTAACAATATGTATGAATATTTATTCTGAAATATTAATTAGGATATAATAAATATATTATATTCTTGTACAACCAACAAATGGTTTCATGACTATTAAATAAGGAGAAATTGAAGAACGAAACTTCGTCGTCCTTGATGGTTATAAATTGGAACCTCATGGGAGTTCATTTTTTTTATAAAATAAATGAGGGAGAGTAATGATATTGATGATGGTTCTACCATTCATATAATATAATTTCATTACATAGATCATACAATATCTATCATGGTAATTTGGATTGAAGAGGTGAGGATGGGAAAACAATAGAAGATAAATTGAAATGAAACTAAATGAAAATGAAAGGTGCTTTATCTCTTGAAAAAACCTCTTTGAGAACCTCCTTAATGGAAGATATTTTGGTCTTTTGGCAAGACCAAGTGATTCTTGGACATGGGGAGTGACTAAGTAAGTGTATTTGGGTAGATCATTGAGGAGATTCAAGGAATATAGGAGTGAATAGAAGAGGGAGTGAGGGGGTCATAGTGGGGGAGAGGAGGGTTTTCATAAATGTTTAGTCATTTGTATATTAATTTCCCTCAAGACGAGAAATAGTGGTGATTACAAGACCAATAATATCAATAAATTCATGGGATTTCGAACCAAGAGTTCTTAAATCACTTACGATGTCATAAATAGTGTATTTAAATGATAATTTTTATAAACGGGTTTTTACCGTACTTCACTATTCATCAAAAAATTCGAGTATTTCAGAAAAATACCAAAAAAATTACCCTAACCATTTTCTAACATGTATAGTCCAAACAATGAAGTCCATTTTTCAAAAATAATTTTTGAAATATTAATAATTTATTATTTAATTAAAATAATAATTTATTATAAAAAAACAGTTTTAAAACGTTTATTTCCTTATTTTAAAACATAGGTATATCGTTATTCTACTTCAATATTATGTATATAATATCATATGAAATGTCACAATTCATTAGTGTATATCACTAATCATAAGGGTGTGTCACTATTTAGAAGGGTAGTTTACTATTCACCAAAAAATTAGTTTTTCTTATTGGACTCCAAATAACTTTTTGATCGCAACCGTGTATGTCTAATTTTTGAAATTCACCTAACAAAAGTGACAAAATTATGTTTATGTGGATATGATATATAAAATTGGGGATTTTAGAGACTACATGATACATTCATTCTATAATAAATCTATTTGTAAATTGTTGGGGTGTTACACACAAACCTCCTTATGAGTTTGGAATAACTCATAAGTGCACATGATAAATTCTTACTAGTCCTTTACATCCTATGTACACCCATTACCGATGAATTCCATAAGATACTAAACAAAAAAAAATCCAAATAATGGTCATCCATGGACTTCTAGATTATTCCACTATAAATAGGAATAATATAAAAGGCGATCATTTAAATTCAAAAGATACATAATGATAACTTGTTTCTATAAACATTTTTAGTAATTTTAAAAATGGTTAATTATTTAATTATAAAGACTATGTAAGGTTAGTTCCCGCACATTATAAGGGTAGAAAGGTGTTTCTAAATGTCATTCAAGGGTAACAAGTATTCTATATAAGGGTAACCCCAAGTTTTTTAAGGTTTTTCAAGGGGAAGAGAATTGCTTAATGGTAGAAACACTTATCCTTAGAGATAAATAAAACTATTAAAATTATAAAACCATGTTACTATTTATAATTCACCCAAAACCCACATGAAACATGTTTTTACTAATTTTATGGTCCCTAATTTATGGAAATAAATTACCAGAATCATTTAAAATAAGTGGTTCATATTGTGGAATAATATAAACAGTATCCAATTTTGAATTTCTCTATATATGTATAAAATTATGGATTTTTTGGGAATTAATTATAAAATATATATGCATATTACTTTCTTAAAAATATCTAAACAACATTTCCCTTAAAATTTAAATGATCCTTTTTAGTATAAGCATCCCCAAAATTATATTGAACCCATTTGGTGAATCATTCAATAAATAATACTAGATATTTATTTTAATTCTAGGTGTGGGAGAACCTCATTGTCTCCCTTATATTCATTGGTCTAGAATTTTCAGAAGATAAAAAACATATATAGTTTCATAATTAATCCATTCATATTCCGTTTGTAAAATTACATATTTTATGGCTTATTGAAAAATAATAATGTATTGATAAAATCATAATAATATAGAATTTGGAAAAATAATTATAAGAATTATTGTTTTCTATCTTGGATTTTTATTGATATAGAAAACCATTATTTTAGAAAGAATTATAATTTCCACTAAGGAAAAACTCTTAACCATAATTAGATACTATAGATGATTTGTAAATTTTCTATGAGATGGAATCTATTATTTAATGTTGTATTTCATTTAAATTGAAAATAATATTTTCAAATTGGTTTATGGAATCTAAAAATAATGGTTTGAGTTGATGAACATGTGGATGTGGTTTGAGTGAAAATTCTTGATCATGATTGAAAAAAATATTAACGACATTTAAGTACATGTTTTCACAAAATTTGAATTCCTTGTATATGACTTGTGGAATGAAATGATATTATTTGATGATGTTTTTTACACCATGATGAGTTTGTTCCCATGTGTGTGTGTTTTTTATTTTGATCACATAGATGATGTGCTTAGTGTACCTTTATTCTAAAACAACGTTTACTTATTTATATTTTTGTTTATGTTATGTTTTTTTGGTTAATTTATGGTTCCAATGATGTAGGTGGACCCATCATGGATCTGTAGCACTAAAGGGGTAGCATGTCCATACACTAAATGTGACTTTATGAATGGAATTTAATAGATAATGGGGAATGATTTTCTTTCATGGCCTAACCTAGGGGAAGGTGTTTATATGCGATAACAACATGTTTATTTATTTTCATATTGGGATAGGGTACAATAACATCTCGTGAGGATCCAAGCATGTACATCTAGTGTTTTTATGGAATAGATATTACATAGACCCTCTGTATTATATTTTTACATCTATTTCAATTGATTTATTTTCATGTCAATAATTATTATGAATGTGAAATCATGTTAATGATTTATTGGTGGTGTCATATTGGATTTTATTTCTCAAACAATTTTTAGGAATATTGATCAACACCTATATTTAAAATATTGGGACATAAGTATGGGAAATTTTCATATGGATGATGTTTGAGTCATGAAGTACTTATCTAGTTTCATGATCAATATAGACTCTACATCTAGGGTTATTATTGTTCAATTTATTACATTAAATGTTTCACTTTTATACTATGGTTTGTCTTTACCCATTGCGAGCTACATGTTATTTTATAACATGTATTCCATCAATTATTTTTTTAATGATTTTGTTGATTTTGTATTATATTTTTATAATTTTTTCTAGGATATAAAAATAAGGGTATAATACATCCCATTGTAGACTAAAATGCCAACTATTAGTCTCTACCATCTTGTGTATAGTTAGGAGTGCATGAGTTCTTTTTGAAATTAATTTTAGACCAAATGATTTGGGCTAGGGAGTTAACAAAGAGTATAAGAGAGGAATCCCATCTAGAAGTGTGGTGGAACTTGATGGTTTCTGATGTAATGTCCACATCAAGGATGTTTCTCTCTATAAGGTGTATGAATAATAAACCCCATAATGATATGGTGTTAAAAGGAAAAAATTTACTACTTATATCAATGTGGTGAAACACTATTTTTTTATGCATTCTAATTAGAACACTATTTTTAATGTGCATTGTTCTAGAGTTGTGATTAGGATGGTTTACTCCAATGATTTTTTTCATTGATATATGATACTGATGACATATTACACTTGAGTAAAACATGTTTACCTTTAGGGATTTTCAATAGTATGTTGAACCATTCTTGCATGTAGGTTTTACCCAATGATGGGACAAAAAATGTCACAATGAAATTAGGGAGACTACAAGGCCCCATATTTTTTACTTTGTCTTTTAGATATAGTTTTTAGTGCATTAATTGGAATCATAATTTAAGGTAATGGTTTCTTCCCTAATATCCCATATTGTGGGATATTTACAAGTCCAAAACATAAATTGGAATAATTTGTATCTATCTTCTATAAAAATATATTTTTAATTTATTATGTTATATTTATTTTGGTGATGTACAAGTGACTATAAAATTTCCACATTCTTTGGTCAAAAATCATCCAAAATGATGGAAAATAAATTATCTTAAGTTTACTTCTATAGGGTATTCATTATCCTACATTTCCATATTATATACATTATTTCTTGAATGTAATACACTATACTATGATGATTTATTAATTTCTTTTAATATTTATTTTAACACACACACTATGGTGTGAAAAAAATATTTTAAACTATATTTTATTTTATTTATCAAATTGTTACTTTCTTTCTGTATATTATTATTTAAGAATATTTAATTAAATATTTTTTAAAATAAATTAATATTTATTTTATTTATTTCTCATTATATATTAAAAGTTGTTATTCAGAATACTGAAATTTGTAAAATAAATATTCTAGCATGTAACTTCATTATTTTCTTATCATATTATTTAGGGTCTTTTCATTAAAACTCATATCCTTTTATGTTATAGTACATAGATATACCTCATGTTTCTCTTGTGAAATGTTTTTATGGAATCATATTCCTTTTTCAATAAGATATATTTTTATTTCAATTAGATATTATTATGAAAATGGCTTCATTATTAGTGTTTATTTATGCTATTATATATTTATAAAATTTTTTAGGTACTAAATATATATAAAGTTTCTCATTGTGTGATGGGTGGACCTAAAACTTTGTATCACTGCATTTCATTTGGTAAATATTATATATCAAGACATGTTACATTATTATACATGGGGTCGTATCTTAGTCCATATGTTATATCGAATGATTTTCCACTGTGACAGGACATTCTTGGATGATAACCTTGATATATGATATTATTTTAGGTTATTATAAGCATGAACCATTTAAATACTAAAATCATATATTATACAACTAATTTATATTATGATTCAGGTTATTCACATAATTATTTGGTTATGATTATATGAATATATTTTCATAAATATATATAGTTTTTATAATTAATTAATAATGTTCATGAATATGGCCACAAATATGAGCCCCATCTATATATCATATAGGGAATCATTTAACTAATGACATTTCAATTAAAGAGTCATGAGTGATGATATTTTTAATGAGAATATTATTATATTCTAAAATCATGAATTTATTTTGCTAATATTCAATAATATTATACAGTCTATATCTTGGATATTAATTTATTAGGTGTTCTAATAGAGAATCATATATATATATAACATGTTATCATTTTATGTTATATTTTTTTATCTCAAGAATTATTGTTGGGGAACAAGGGTATTATGAAGGTAATATTAGGTTCACATTATGGATACATTGGTGGAAGTGGTCGAGAAATAATGGAGTAAATGAATCAAAAATGAAACAAGAATCACATGACATATGGTTCAAGTGCACACAATTTTCATATTTTCAATTGATATCTAGGGTTTCCAAATAAATATAAATATCATATTTCATGTTACATTATTTTACATTTTTAGTATGATCATGAATGGTAGGTATGATTTTCATATAGAATTAAATATCACATATTGTTTGATAGTAATAAATACACCGTGTTTACAGGACCAGAAGACTATGCATGTACCAAAGAGAATACCTTTAAAACCTATAGAACCACAAGCAGTGTAATCTAATTAATAGTTAATGTTTTATATTAACCTGATTTACCTAATTGAAGTATATAATTGGAAATAAATTGGGTCATATATGTCATGAAACTCTAATATAATTCCATATAGGTCGACTCTACACAACTAGAAAATATATTTACCAGACAAACTAGGCATTTGAGGATTATAAACTGCATTTAGTAGAGAACATGACTTGTACAATGTGAATTTTTATTTTTTATTTTTTATGATTTGAAAATAATAATTGTATTTAAGAATATTTTATTTTAATAGTTTCTTTAGAATGTTCATAATAGAGTATCTTTTTTTACTACAGATTTTCAAAAAAATGTTTTGGTTCGAGAGAGTTACATTCATTTATAAATCCAATTATGATTTGTTGAATTAATTCATAGAGTAAAAACTGGGTTAGGAAGTCCCCTAGAGACACAGAAATACCATGAGTATATCCCACTATGTAATTAGAAGATTTGATAACCCCAAATTTTATTGGGGTGTTGGTACTCAATTTGTTGACTATTTAAACCCCTCATCTTATTTTTCTTCCATGAAATGAGTTATAGATTCTCTATTGGGATCAAGACTCCCATTAGCTTGCATGAACTACTTAGTAAGGCATTATCCACCAATATGATTCATGAGTAGTGATGTCGAATTTATTTATGTTAAGGAATATTGGAAGTTAATGTGTTTTGTGACATTTGATATTCTGAATGTTTTGGTTTTAATTTTGTATATTAAATTTGTAGAGTTGATCTATGGTAATTAACATAATAATTTTTTATTCATGGATTTATCATTAAAAATTTTTAAGGTTTCTATTATTTTGAGATGTTGTTTTATTTTATTTATCCTTTATATTTGATCTTATTGGATCTTAGTGGTGACAATTTATTTTCTTCCTAGTGTTGGGAGATGGTTTGATGTGTTGTTTTCATTTCCATATCTTGGAGGAAATTTTTTATTTTGGGATGTTGGACTATTCTGTTTCCCCCTTCTATGTAGTATTTCAGGTATATAATAGTGTGGGATATTAGTGTACGTAACTTGCATATTTAATTATAGAAAGAAATTTTATTTATCTATATATTATTAAATGATTTTATGATATATGTTGTTTTTTAGGTTCATTTAGCTAAGGTATCTGGTGTGTGTGATATTTCTTCTTGATTGTAGTTCCCATCCCTTATCCTAAAATGGAAATCATGGGATAAAAAACTCAGCTTACTGACCTCCCAGTTAGGCCCTTGGTTGGATGCGTTATCTAAAATACACTATAAAAACTATAACAAATAATTACATATTGAAAAAATGGTGAACAATTCATCCAATAGATATAGAATCAACTGCTAAGATTCTTATATATTCATTATAGAAAGAACTCTTAGACTAATACCTCTGGTTCAATTAACATGATTTTTTTTGGTAAAATTTATATGAATTCATTGATACACCTATTGATCTAATATATATTCAAGTGAAATAATTTTTAATTATTTAATAGGTTATTTTTATAAGCATCTCAAAGTCAAAATTAACAACAATAAATTATAAGATCAAAGCCTAGTTATGCGATAAATAAGAATTATTTGGACCAAAATGATTGTGATATATATATGTATATAAATTATTTCTTTAATTCAAGTATTTTCAATTAATTCAAATTTAATTATCATTATATTTTAATAAAATCATTCTATGATTAAAGTACATATTTGTCTAAAGGAATTTTTTATGGGTGTACGAAATAAATATAAATATATTTATATAATATTATTTACAATTAAAAAATGAATCACTAAAATGTTTCGGTAATTTATGGAAAATAATTCTTATATTAGTTATGTAATGTTTATGAATGAGGATAAAATCATTTGATGGAAAAAATATATATTTTTATAAAACTATTATTATTTTGAAAACATGTGTTTATCTCATTTTATTATGATAATCCTTATTTATGAATGATATAAATAAAAGTATACATAATATTTATTTAATATAAAAAATAAATATTCAACATATTTTTTTATAGGTAATGAATAATAATAAATTTATTTTCATTATTAATAAATATTTTCATGAAAACTATTGGTCATTGAATTTTACACATTTCCATTAAATTCTATTCCTACCACTTTATAAAATAAAAATATCAATGATTTTTTCCATATTTTTGATTTGGAGGTACATATATGGAAAACATAAGCCTATATTTTATTCATAATTAATTGTTAAAATGGTAAATATTTTTCATCCGGATAAGGTTAAAAAATATAAAACTAAGATAAAACAAGAAGGGGTTTGTTTAAAATATCTCTATCAATTTTATATGTCATATTTTATAAGTGGTGTTTAACTAAATATTTATTTATGAAGTTAAATAATTTATTGAAAAATAATACAATAAACTTGGTAACCCGTTATTTAGAATTATGACCCTAAATTATATTTTGTTGAAATTAAAAACTACTAGCATTATTGATTTTAATTTTCTAGATTGAAGATTTATCTTGGTTTTATCTTGATCGAAAATTAACAATACCATAAAAAATATTATTTAACCAAAATAATCAATAAATTTTGAATCATAACTTTTTTATTTTACTAGAAACTATTTTTATAGAATTTTATGTACTAATAATAAATGGATGGAGAGAAAACTAGGTACCCAGGAGTGTTGATGGGTCGGTAAAAGCATTTAAAACATAAAGATCATTCTGAATCCAATATATAGTTCTCTGGTGATGATTCATGTATTCATTGGATACAAAGCTAGAAAAATAATAAAAGGGAAAACCAGCCAATGAAGCAGGACTAGATTTTCCTCCTTTTCCCGATGATATATCTTTTTTTGATGCACTGAAAGGTGTTTCTCATATAGTGGATATTTATTTTTCACCTTGGATCATCCCATATATTTCATATGAGAGTGTTTTTATGTTTTTTCAGACCAATATTCTATTAATTGAATCATATATCATTACAGGTTTTTAGTGTTTTGCTTCCTCTCTCTGTATAATGGTGATAAACCATAGAGCAATAGCAATATAAAATATGTTCTTGGACAATTAGGTGAAGTAATCTCCCTGAAAAGGATTATAATTAGAAAAGGATAGTTTGAAATTATTTTCAACTCTGTGGATGATATTTTTATGTTCTTGAATTGTGGAAGTATTATTCTTAAACAATGCATATTTAGAATCCTGTAGTGGGATATAAACATTAACACCATCACTTAGAAATAATCAATTACACGAGATTAGATTTTAATCCATGGAAATAGTTGGTTGTTATGGAACCCTAAAATGGTAATTTATTTATCTTCTTATGTAGTAGTATCATTAAAGATTGATAAACACCCAATTATGGGTGAGCATAGCCACTTCGCTCATGTTCTGGTAGAAGTTGATGTTGAATTTAAAACCCATTAGATAATTAAATTAATTTTGAATACTAAAAAGCTATAGATCAAGGATGAATTTTTTCATTGATCTCCATTTGATAGTTCTAAAATAATATTGGACCCTCTATAGCCAATTTTAGAGCTACACATAGGTTAATTAACCACCCTAATAATAGAAATTAAAAAACAATGAAAGAGTTTGGACTAGGAATGAAGGGATGAGAAATCATTTTAAAAAGGGTCAATAGTCACGTAAATAGTCCATGGTGAATATTTTCAGTCATATTTTGAGCCTCCGTTTTAGATTTATGGGTTGCTAAATGCATCAAGTACTTAAAAGGGGAACTGGATGAGGTGGGTAAACAATTATCTACTACTAGTGTTGATGAATCGATGAATTTAAAGTCTAATAAGGCTTGGGGGGAGGCCTTTAAATATAATCATGTGTCATATAAAGAACATTTATAATAGAATTATTATGATACTTAGTTTATGGGACAATTAAATTAAATATTGGGGTGATGAATCCACCATTAATTCAATTGAGGTTTGTGGAGGTTCACAGTATGACGAGTATGTGATTTTTTTGTAACCTCATAAGCCTATGGGTGGGAAAAAATCAATTTCACCACGAAACATGGTCTTCCCATATAAAAAGAAAAATTTATTTATGGATGATCAAATAAGATATAGGGAACTAGTTGAAAATCACCTGGAATCTCACACTACTATTTTAAAAAACCCTCTCACTTTAAAGGTCGATTGCATAGATAATGTTCAGCCATACCCTATTAAAATTGAAACTATCCATGTGAAAGATCGTATTTAAAAGGAACTTGAATATTCAATGAATCCTTGTAGTATCATGGTTGAGTTTTATGAAGATTTGGAGGCTAATTCTCTAACTCTTGTTTATCATAGTTCACCTATGTGCCCTATTGAATCAAAAAGTCTTTCATCTGGTTACAATGATATTTCAATGGATACACCCTTAGTAGTAAAATCTTGTATTTCATCAGGAACATATATACGAATTAAAAATATAAGCCTTACTAAGATAGATGGTGGCTAAAAAATATCCTCAAGGAATACGAAGAAAGAGGAACAAGGATGAGGGAAAACATAAAAAAAGCCTTGTTTAAAATTAATGGTCTATTTTGGAATTGTCAAGTATTGGATAACTCTGCGAATGTAAAAACATTTAATTGAAGAATTAATATTCATACACATAATCTATATAGAATTTCCTAACCAAATTCACCATTCTATAATGAATTTTATAGTCTAAACAAAGATGGTTTTTTATTTGTTTTTTGGTTACAATAGTTTTTCATCCTTAGTAGAGGCACTTTAGGTCTTCAAAAAAGACCCATTAAGATATTTTAGTTCAATAAAAATTTATGAGAAAATTGTCACATGTAGTTTTCATAATAATAATTTTAAAATGGATGAGACATTAATTAATTTCAATAATATATATAGAGAAATAATGAACTTAGGGAAAATCAATGGGAGTCAAAAAGAATGTGTCTATCACCCTTGGTTTCTTGTTGGTTAATTCAATACAATCATATGACATAATGACAATATTGGTTCCATTATTTCTCTAGTATCTATTAGGGAATTCAAGTATTTACTTGATTTAATGGTCTGGTTGAAATTAGTTTTGTCCCTACTAAATAACCTTTTACAGAAATCAAATCAATAGAATTTTTCTAGAAAAAATGAAAGAAGATTTACCAATGAAATTATTCTAGAAAAATGGGACTCAATATTTCACACTACTCTTCCCAAACTAAACTATAATCTACATCATATTTGGTTATTCTCATTTTTAAGGAGATTAAAATTCCCCAACTATTTAATTTCAATTGTTCATTGGATCAACAGAATAAAAGTGGAGAACTAATAATGTAATATTGGAAAAACATGTAGGGTAGAAATGATTTTTTTTCATGAATATTGATGCTAAAAATTTTAATTATCAATATGAATAGTTGGATAAAAGATACTATTAGATATCTAGAGATGAAACTCTCACTCTTGATACATTTCATTTGTATATTCAAGAGGAATCCTCCAAAATGAACTTCAATAAGGACCTTTTTATGGATGTTAGAATCTCTTCAAAGATGAATTCACAACATTCTCTAACGGAAGGAGTTCTTAATAAACATTATTATAAAATTAATATCTAGGGAGATAGTAACAAAGATTTTTTAACTCTATTTAATGAGTTATATAGGCCATTAGAAATATGTCCTTGCGAAAAGTTTTAGATAAAATCATTATCATTAGAGGGATAACATATGATCACATTGTTTCTTATTACTCGATTCATATCAATAGACCTAATTTAGAAGGTATTCTATGGATTAAATAATTCATTGCTTGGTAACTACTAAAGATAATATTTGTCTCACTAGTATTACCAATGATTTTGAAATAAAGGATGTAGTTTTTAGCCTCAATGAAAATAATTTTCCGAGAATGGTTACATTAAACATTATATTATTCAAAAATTATTTGGGTCTAATTCAAGTTGTGGTATTGAAGACTGTTTATTCGTTATTTTTTAAATTATTTATCCGTAAATATCTCATTGGTAAATTGATCGATTTTAATCCAAAAATTCAAAATACTTGGGAAACTCATCTTTTCAATACTATTTTTCTTATCAACACTATTTATAATGTTAATATGTGTTTTTTTAATAGGACCTCCTTTATTAAAAATAATGTATTCCCATGGAATCATTTTGGATTTTATAAAGGGAGATCTTGTTGGATTGTAGTGGCACTGCCATAGAGTGTACTAATATTTTCATAATGCTAAGAAGGGGATGTATAATTTATATAATGCTAGATATTAAGAAATACATTGAATCAAATGAATGAAATGTTATGTATAAGGTTCATGGAATCTTTATGCTTTGTAGAATTTTTTTATTCGGATTCATTCCAATTTGGATCTGCTCCCATTTTGGTGCTTATTAATGGCTCTCTCAAGGGTTTCATTAACTGTTTTAGTGGGGGAAGACAATGTGACCCTATCACAAATATCTTATTCTCTATTATTGAAGAATATCTTATTAGGATTTTCTCTCACCTAGTGACAAAAGGAATTATTAATCTAATTCATTCTTTTAGGTCCCTCACTGCTCTACACATATTTCATAAACTAATGACATTATCATAATTATACAGGGTTGTATATGGAATATTCAATCACTCAAGTAGGATTTAAATTATTATGAGATTAACTTATAATATGTATCAATGGGAAAAAAATCTTATATATATATATTTGTGAAGGAGATCCCTTTCCAAAGCTAGAATTAAATCCAATCAAAGATGGGAAATAGAGAGGGGTATTTTCCCATCAGTTATCATGGAGTTCACCAATTATGATGGTGCTTGAAATCTAGATACATTTCAATAATTTTTGATCAAATAAAAGGTCAATAATCATCTTGTAAGGGGAAGAGTAAATATATGTGGTAGAATAATACTGGTAGAATTTACTAATTTATACTAGATTATTTATTCTTTTATTATAAATAAGTGGTCTAGAGGGTTGATTAAAATCTGGAATATTAGAATTAGAAACATTATCCATAGTGGAAGTGTTCAGGAATGGATTATTATTACTACACATTTGAAAACATGTAAAAAAATATTATCCAATGAAGGCATATAATTAATCCCATCAATTATTTCAATGAGTTTCATTGATAATGGATTACCTATTATCCCATTATTGACAATTTTTATGCCCTTGTCTTTATAAATGATAGATTCAAGAAAAGGATGATGCATGGGAACACTACATACATTGAATCATCAATTACGCCAGCTGTTAATGCCTCTAATCACAACATCACATATTTTTCTAGATGGATTGTAAGTAAGTGTTCTTATATCAAATTATGGAATAATAATTGTAATAAGTCCTATCTTATTGAAAATTTTCATCTTATAGAAAAACAATTGAAAATAATATCTCTGTTAAATATTTATTTGAAATATTTGAGCACCTTATACATGATGAAGTTAATTTAATTATAAATGAATACAATTTTGTATCATTACCTAATCATTTGGTTTGGGAATCAGCCATAAATAGAATTTGGAGTAGTAAATTATTTTATCACTATGTTTTCATGGACTCTAGTATTGATTTTAACTTGATAAATATTATTAGAAATTCATTGATCATACCCTCCTTTCATACTCTCATCATGATCTTGTCACACAACATATTACCCACTAACAATTATTTAAATTATTTTAGTAGTTTTCTTTTTCTATGTGTCATTTTTTATAATCAATATAGTGATGTTTTTTATCATCTATTCATTAACAATGACACTGACTTAACACTATGAAATGAAATATATGAAATATTCATTATTCTAGGACTGAACAAGAAAATTCTAAAGTCATTTTTTAACAATTTACTCACATTTTTATATATACCTAGTTCTATATCTTTTTCTAGGTGGATGTTGCCGAATTGAAACTCGCACACCAGTTCTGTAGAAATTATACGCTCCATGATTCTGAAGAATTCATTTTTTTTTGAAGTGATAATGATGGTCATGGTTACAATTAAGAAATTGAATATGATGTAGAATAATTTGTTCAATAACATTTTCAATGTTTTCTTAGTCTTGATAAAATTGGGTATTTATGGGAATTACCAGCTAATAGTGGGATTGTTAGAGATCTTTTTATGGACTCCTATTCAGAATTGTATTAAATTTAATTCAAATGTTGCATAAAAAGTTAAGTAGGAATACTCATGATGTGGTTCTATTATCCGTTATCAAAATGAAAATAAATCTATGATGCTGTTATGTATTATTTGGAGTGGATTATTCACATGAAGTTGATATGAAAAGGAGTCATTAATATAGATTATTTTGTAAAGATAATGGGTTGGAATAATCTATCGTTAGAAATTGATTCCATTACTAATGTGAGTTATTTAAGAATTGAACTTTTTACCATTCCTAAATACTCATGGTTTGGTGAACGGAGAGCATGATTTATCTTATGAGCCATAAATTCATTTTCATGCATTTATTCCGAGAGGTGAATTGGGAAGAATTTTGGCATGAAAACAAAAGAGTTGGCATGAATCTCACATGGTTAAATAATATTCTGACTGATTTTTCATCACATTATGAATGTGATTGTAAAAAAATCCTAAATTCATACTTTTATAACATATATTTTAATTAACAATGTCCATGGACATTTTTTTGATGGAAGCTTCTATAAAATTTAATTTTATAAAATCTATTTATTTTAAATGAGATAAAATGGATTCCCAAATTTGAATCATATATTCCAAAAAAAATACATTTCCTCATTTTATTTGTTTCCGTTCAATTATTTTTTCACGGTAAATAGTTAAGATATTTTAGTTATGCATAAATAGTGTTTAAGGTATTTTGAGATGGATGTGGTGCCTACTATTTCTTATCAACATTTTTAAATGTGATTAGTTGAGGTTATATCATTCATAGCACATTTTTTCTATGAATCCTGGGTACCCTGGTTTCACTTGACCTTTTTTATGCATTATATTAAATTAAAACATTTAAAAATTACATGATCACCCTCCCCTAATATATAATAGGGAACCATTTATCCTCTATTATTAACACCTCTTAAGTCAAAACGATTAAAAAATACCTTAAAAATTCCCTACATTGATTATATATCCATGTACTTTACTTTTTTTAATTCTCCTAATACCATCTAATAAATTCTTAAGGGGTTATCGAGAGGTTGTCTCTTAATCAAATGTAATCATCTTACCGAACTCTTTTGAAGTTTATTTAATTATTTATAACAAAAAATATCTTTTATATATCCTAAAATAACAATTATTTTATCATTAATATTCATATATTTAATTAATATTATAGCATAACCAATTTTCATATATTTCTTAGTAAATGGGATTTGAATGTTTCTCACCTACATATGTGCGAACTACAACCTCCATGTAACGATATAAATAATTTTAAATCACTATCATTCATTGATGTTTATGATGATGGATTTAACATATATATATATATATATATAATATTTATTATTATTTTCATATTCTTTAAGGATAAAATATTATGTATCATTCATTTTATATTTTCACTAAAAAATGAAAATAGCGTTCATCTATATGTACAATCTACTGTATCCGTGAATAGTGTGATTCATTTTTATATCTCTACATATTATGAAATGTTATATATATATAATTTGTATTCAATTAATATAATGATTTAATACTTTGATATGATGTGGCCATGATCTAGATGCAAGGATTGTGACATGTGAATTAAAACATACGTGAAAAGCAAATCATTTATCACATAGAACTATGATTTTAACAATGAATTATCATCGAATGAGTGATAAGTTGTTATAATAAAATAATTTATATTATTATAATTTTGAATATTGTTCTATAATGGAGTTATAATAAATCTAAATTTATTATACATGATGTTATAGTTTTTGAAATCCAAGATGAACATATGGGTAAGGGTTTTATGATACAATCTCTATTTTTCCAGGGATTGTTTATACATAAATATAGTATAATGGAATATATTGATCTGTTAAAAATAATTATTTATTTTATTTATATATATATAATTATATAAATTATATTTTTTCTTTCCATTTATTCTCTCTATCAAAAGAAAATTTGAAAATATATTTTAAGTAAAAGATAGATTGTTTTTTTCATTCGACAAGGATTTTTTTTATTCTAGGTTATTATTCTCAATGAATTGATTTATATAATGTTTTTTATATTAAAAACTGATCTAAATAATTATTTTTACCCATGATTGATTTTATAGAAAAAACTAAGGGAAATAATTTTCTCAATTAAGGAACAAGATACATTTTGAGAAAGGTGTAAACAAAATCTTTTTCATAACTTATACTACTGAAATAAAATTTCCCACCACTATGAGTACACTTTTCAATGAATATTAAATTATAATTTCAAGTATTCTCTTAGAATAAAACTTTATTCCAATTATTAATGAATTTTTTCGATTTAAAAAATGGATTTTCAAATTAATATGGATTTATTGTCAAGAAACGATTGAGTAATATTTTATTGGTATCTTTATCTATGGAAATATCCATTCATGTTACTTATTATTTAGCTGAGAAAAAAACCAATGAAAGAATATTTATTCATAATATGGATATTATATATATAGGTTGCTACCCCCAGTTCAATTCACATGAAAATAGTTAGAGAAATGGTTGAATCATTTTATATTCATGAAGGTTATAAGGTTATTTAATAAGGAATTAATTATGAATTAGAGCCTCACAAAAAGATTTTATAATTAATGACCAATGATTATGTATCATGGAAGAATTTATTTTATGGTGGATGGTTATTATTTCATCACTTAGTGTTCCATTAAGGGATTTTTCATTTTACAGGCAGTTAGCTTCAGGAAGAAGCCAAAAAAAAGAAGCATTTCAAAGAAGGTTTATGGAGGAGATTTTAGAATGTGTGTGGCATTGAAAGCTAGTATTTATTTGAAGCATAAAGGGAGTTTTACAAAGTCAAATAGTTTCAAAAATAATATCATTGATCAACAGGTTAAAGTGAATAGTTCTTTCAAATGCGGCATCTCAGAACTATATTGCAAGAAGATTCTCATGCTAGTCAAGGATAAAAACATATATTCCCACCTAATGAAGTGAACATCAAGTTGATAAACTGAGTAATACATCACCCATTTTAGTGATCATGGTGAAGTCGATGGAAGTGTTCTGAGGTAGGTAGTGTGATTTCACTAAAATTAGGTGAATGAAATGTTCCTGGGACATAGTGAATATATATTTACATATAAATATCACATCTAGTAATGATTAGGGGATTTAGTTATGACTGATAAACTATAAATTTATTCTTCTTAGACTGGATCTTATTGGTGAACCAAGTAGTAATTTTATGTTGACTATCTACATGTGAATAATTGGTTACTACATGATTAAATTAGGTAGGTTTAAAAATTATTCCAACAAACACGGGGACAGGGTCCATAACATTATAATAAATATTTCACACCCTAATTAACCACACCCCTCTCTCAATGGTCTAGGGTAATATAAATAAATTATGGAATGGTTAACATATATGTTCTCAAATAATACTCATAAGGTGAATCCATTCCTGAGAAGATGTACATGGGAGGTTATTTAATTTCTAAAGTAGGATCAATATAACATTTTGGAATTTTACAACAATGATATTACATCAAAATTTAGAGATATTAATTACAAAACATAATGATTAATCGTAGAATTGTATATGTCTAATATATTTGGAATGGACACTTAATAATGATCATAAGTGAACTAAATAATCTCCCACAAAGTTAGTCATAATTAAGAACCTTTTAGGAATATCATACATAATACCTTTACTCATAACCTAAGAATATAAAAAAATATAGAAGGGAGGGATCATACAATCAATAAAAATAAATAAGGGAGATCTAAACATAACTTGATTATAAGGATTTTATAACATGACAATCTCATATTACAACCATACCCTTCTTGTAATAGAACATAATGATGATTAATTTAATAAATAGAGTGAGTTTGTTAGACATGCATCATAAATAAATCAAAGAATAAAATACATCGGATAAATATGATTGAATAATAAATTGATATTTTGTATACCTATAAGAATATAAAATCCTTTGTCAAGTATTACCACCAATAAATTCATAAAAATTTAGGACTAGGCAAACCATCGATGTAACTTCTTTAGTATTGTTATATCATTACCTGTACCATATTTTGGTTATAGTATACCCTCTCTTTACCTTCTTATAGTATTGGTACAACCTCCCATGTACCCAATTTTGTAGGATTAGAATGACCTTTTTTGTATCCTTTGTGATCATACGACATTAATTTTTACCCAGTTCATTATAATAAAACATAATTCATTTCCTACACATTAGATAATGAAAAATAGTACATATTTCTTTCAAAAGATCATAAAAGATCCCTTATGTAATTACCAATTAAAAATAAATTATTTTCCTAAACAGTAGGTTGATCATAAAAGAAGCCCTAGAATCAAAAAAATAGGTTTTATAAATAAAATCTCATCACAATCATAAACCATGTAGAAAAATAATAAGGATTTTATCATGAGATTATATCTCTAGTAGGTGATATGTAGAGCGAAGTGTTTTGTAATTGTTGAATATAAATAACATTAATATATCATTAAAAATAATATTGAGGAAAATATCATTTTCACATTTGTATCAGTTATTTAAAATTATAAAATTTCAAAATTACTCATTATTTTTTTTAAATTTTATTTATAAATATATAAAAGAATATATAATTGAGTGTCCATATTTCCTAAAAATAATATTTATTATACTAAATATAAAAAAAATATTCCATTCAAATTTTTAGTAAAATTTCAAATTTCCACATTCAGGAAATGACAAGAATATTCCTTTGAAAACATTTTTAAAAACATAAACCATTGGAAAAATTAATTTTAATGTTTCAAAACATAATTTTAAAAACATAATTTAAATATTTTAAGAAAATATATAAATTAAGGATGAATTATTTTTAAGTGAAGAGATAAATAAAATTTGTTTTTACTTAAAAAAATTATTGTTGTCACATGATTGTTTAAAGAAGAGGGAAATTAAAGGAAAAATGTAACCTAAAAAAGGAGTATAATAAAAAAAATCATGATATAATTATCATAATTTTTCATCATCATATGACACCATAATAATCAATCGTCATTAATAATAAGATTATATTATAAAACACTTATCTCTTTTGTAGCCTCTGAAACATAAGAACCATGAAAGAAAGAACCATATATGTATACGTATATTCCATAACATTCAAGATAAATATAATAATATACATTTATGGGAAGTATGCACAACACAAAAAAAAAAGAAAACAATTGAATATGGATGGTTTCCCATGGAAATAAAAGTGAGATGAAAATCTCTTATGACATGTTGGACTGCTTTCATACGTGCTTCAAACTTTTCTTATTCAGAGAATATTTTTAGGTTTTCAACAATTTCCTTAAGAGGATGCTGTCATAATAGAAAATTAAACTAGAAAATGTGATGTGAATTATGGAATTTTGTTTTATAGGTCTCAGTCAAAACAAAAGTATCTAGATATATGGACAAGGGAAGAGGGTAGATGTCTTTAAAAATTGGGGGATATAACCCTCATAGAAATTTCCTAAATTAATATAAAATGATAAATTAATTCGGATGAAATAATATTCCAAGAGGTTATATATTATAATTTTAGATAGGATAATGTCTATACATGTTAATTAAACAAGATAAAAAATGATAAAATAAAAAACACCCAACTATTTTTTTAACAACCCCTAATAAACCTATTTTAAACATGACCATGAGAATTAATGGTTAATTTTCATTCATGTAATTATAACAAAAATTTTGTTAACCATTATATAATATATTAATTATTAAAATAAAAAATATAGAATCCATTTTATAAAAATAAATTCAAAAGTGTGACAGAATTTAATTTAAATATAAACTCGCAAACATTATAGAAAAATGATTTTCCAAAGAAAAATGTTTTATAACTGAGAAACATTTCCATATAAAAATATATCATAAGAAGTAATTGAGTGACCAAAATTGGATTAATAGTAATATGTTTTTCAAACATTAATTTTATAATCATATTAAAATAATTGGATGAATATTAAATTCTTAAATATAAAAGCCACTTTTTAATAAATATTAGTATTTTTCACTATTCATTGAAAATTTTATAATTTCCAAAAATAATAAAAAAATATATAGTTAATTTTTCATGTTGATTTCAAATAAAAATGTATTATTTTAAAATAAATTTTCTAATAGTTGTTATATTTATTTTTAAAATAAGTTCCCATAACACAATGATTTTTTTAAAAAAATCATTTTAAACATAAAACATGATTTATTATTATCGCATGACTAGAAAAATAAACAATGAATAATTTTAAATTTTATTGATTATAATGTATAAAATAAAATAAAATCAATTAAAATTAGTGATTATTTAAATTTATTAATATATAAACATAATGAATTCATTAAAAACCATTTAAAAAAAATTTATTTGACTTTGAAATGATTTTATTTTTAATTTTTAAATAATTTATAAAAATAAATTAATTTAAACAATTGTTAAACCATATAATTTTAATAATTTAGATAATAATATTAATACCCTACCATTAAATAAATACATAAAAACTATAACATTATATAATAACATTTTATTTGTTTGTTGTTGTTTTTAATCTCTGTGTTGTGTGTAACCCAAGAAATCAATGAATTTATATTAATTGGAAAAAAAATAAAAAAAATTACATGATGTAAAATTATATCCCCTATAAAATCTATTTCACCCTAAAATATTTATTACAATTATATGAGCTATAATGGATAGTACTACCTCATCAGATCTTCTGGTTCCCATATAGTATCTTGAATTTGGTGGTTTCATCACAAAACCAAGACCACGTGAGTGGACAAGTTTCATAGAACCTTCACTCCACGAACAGGAATTTTCGAAAAGTCTTTATCATATGAGAGATATACATTAAGTTTAATGATATCTATGTTCAATAATTGTGATGGTTTAGGTAATTACTTCTCTATGAGAGATAGATAGAACACATTATGAACATGATAGAGGTTTTGTGAAAGCACCATGTAATAAACTACTGTTTTTACACGATCAATAAGAAATAATGAGGTAAGTTACCCAGGGAAATAATTTCAATTCTTCATAAACTTTATAACATTATTTTATGGATAAATTCATATAAACACATTCTACCCAACATCGAACCTCAAATATCATCTTTGTGCATCAACAAAGATTTTCTATCGACTTTATATTGCCCATATGTTACCCTATATGGATTTCACATTATTTATAATTTAATAACCATTCTCATGTACCAAATAATTTATTCCTCTATCAAAATTAGATAATGTTGGAGTTATAAACTTAATTGATATAAGAGATTTATTTTGGACCATCTGAATGCCCTGGCGAAAGATATTATTGTATAAGAACTAAACTAGAAGAATATTTTGAAGTCAAAAAGCTATTAAATCCATTTAATATGATCTTAAAATATCCTATATGTGTTTAATGTTTCTATTATACAGGAAATAGATCTGGGGATGATTCATAATTTTGAAACTCAATTCTATCTCCATAACATTCTAAATAATTTTGTAGAACATTGATGAAAATCTCATACCCCAATCAGATATAATAGAATGTTATGCTTCATGAAAAATTACCAAATCATTAATGAAGATCCTAGGAATATGATATATAGTGAGGCCTCATATTGTATAAATTACTTGTTCTTACATATTAGTATGATCACCTAAATCCGAAATTTCATTATATAATTTACATGTTTTGTGAATCCTAATGATAAAATCAATGAAGACATTTTTACTTTTCATTTTTATGTAGGCAGTGGTTTTAGCATTCCATTACACATTTTTTATTTCAACCATAAACTTCATAAATACTAATAACTAAGACAAAATCAATATAATATATCTCTATCCATCACTTCTAATAAGAAAAAACATCAAATATCTATACATATTTGTACATCGACGATGAATAGAGAAGGAAAAACAATAATCTTCTTTTAACAACTACTTCATCAGATATAGTCTGATCTAAATGATTCTAAAAAATATATTTCAATAATAAATATGTTGATTCTTATGAACATTCATAAACTTTATATAATTCTAAACGTAATAATTTTGTGCATATTTATTCTATACATTTATTGATGGTTGACCACTTTTTTGGGAAAGAAATCATATATACCCTTAATGTTATCGAAGATAATATTTAAAAAATTATAAATATTTCCTGTTTTTTATTCCACAATAATGATAATCTTGAATGTTACTTTTGAATTAAATAATCAACAACATTTTTTACCTCAAAATGGTGGTAATTTATTGTAATTCCATATTCTTTAATAAGCTCATGCAATATACTCTGGCGCATAACCTTATCTTTTTGAGAGAATATGTACTTTAAAATTTTATAATCAGTTTTTATATCACATATCTCTCTATAAATATAATGATTCCCTATTTTTAATTCAAATATTACAATTTCAAACTCCAATTAAATAAATGTGTAATGTTTCTAATGAACTTTTAGTTTTCGGGATCCATAAGTTATGACCCATCAATTCTATATGAGAATTTTCCTGGTCCCTTCCTTGATGCATAATTATAGATTATACATTCTTCCCAACTAATTGGTAATGTTGGAATTGGTGCACTAATGTACCTTTACCTCATATCCAATAAATTTCCATCATATTCATTTTTCAAATGTATCTTTCTACCCTTTAGAGTTTATATGGTGAGTTTATTGGATTGCTATAAAAATTTCTCAATAACCATCAATAATATAAATAAAACCCAAGAAAATATAGATCCTATTAATATAGGTTGTTATGGTTCAACATTAAACATCATAATTCATTTAAATATCCAAATATATTCACATTATTGTGATTATTAAACCAAAAACGAAATATTTAAAAAAAATCAATAGTTCATAATTTTTTCATATATGTTACCCTTCCTCATGGTATTCTATAAAATTATCAGGTGCTATTGTTTCTCTTACTTTCTATATGAATATATAATAACTATTTTAATAAATACAACCACACACTAGTCTAGGAAATCTATAAAGTCACTTTCTATTAAATCCATTAATATAGTAGATGAATTTATAACCCAGAATGATGATAACAATGGAAAATTATTTATTGCCACATAGTTGATCAAATAATTTACTTATATGGGATATCAGATACTTGTTCTTGATTTTGATCTTGTTTAGCTCTCAATAATAAATTTTATGTCTAATTGATCCATATTTCATTATAAAAATGTACACGCTCACCCTAAGGTGACTCACATGACTTAATTAATCACTTTTCAAATTATTCAAAATTTTCTTCTTCAATTCATACAACTTAGTTATGGAAATAATATAGGGTGTATTTAAAATATTTTTGGCACCAGGAATGAGGTATATTGAGAACTCAAATTCACAATTTGGTGAATAACTAGGAAACTCTTTTGTAAATACAATAAAAAACACTTAAACAATTTTAATATATTAATTTATTATTTTCTCCCAAAATAATTGAGATAAAAACCATTTTTGCATAGGAATGTAGACACAAATAATGGACCTGATTCCAATGGAATATTTGTATTTATTTTCACACTAATGGATGATCATAGGCTGGTATGTAATATAAATATGTGACATTCAATCCTTAGTAATTTACGTTGTATTTATTTATATAATTCTAATACATGAATATGATAATGTCAAATTAAACTAGAGAATGAATAATGGGATTTTTAGGAAGCACATTCCCAAAAACGTCAATTATTTTAAAGAATCAATGAGTTGAGAATATAACATCATATAATGTGGGTTTTAACAATTAATTCCCCATGTAATCATTCAGAATGGAAATTATAATTTTTAGATACATTCTCAATATAAGGGAATTCAAATAGCTATGCTCATATTGGGTTCTGTAATATGTTTTCATCCCTATTACAAACTCAATATCATCATTATATTTTCAATTTGTTTCTAAAACAAAATGAATTATCAAGACGACCATAAATATTTTATCAGGGATATAAATCATAAAAAATCATTTATAATATTTATATGTAATTAAAACTTCTTTACAAACTTCAAAACATTTGATTTATTAGTGGTCGTTCATGTTTTTCACATAATAAAATCATTTATAATAGTTCATAAAGTTTTTTTTATTTTTAAAAATATATCCCCTCATAATGTCAAACCCATTTTCTAGAATGAAAGTTATAATTCTACATGTGAAAATCATATCAAAGTAATGTATACCATTTTTAGAGTTATTTAGTCTAGTTTTTATTATTTCAAATGCACACACAATTGTTGTATCCTGATTGGGATGTGATATATTGGAAACCACTCACTAAATCCTTCATCAAAATTCTATGATGTTATCCAATACATCGAAATATCCATAAGTTTATCACTAATTTTCCTCAACCATGTTTCCAAAGGTTAAATAAACTTTTCTTTAATACCCACTATTATATTATGGACATGATACTAGTGTTATATAATTGATACTTATCAGAGAACTCCATGTGTAGACAAAACTGTTATGTATAAATCTTAACTCGATCCCTTGAGGAATCCATTTCCCTTGACGAAAATGGAAAATGAGCCAGACCACTCCTAATGTTTACACATGAGAGTTCACACATGAAGACTTGGTATCAGGCCCTATTGGGTGTGGGTACTATTCAAAACCATGTATTAATGATGATGACGTAAGAATGATGTGACATAGGCATGATATAGGCCTAGGTATGTAGGTAGAATGATGTATACATGATGTTATACTAGGATTTTATTCCATGTAATGAGATTCATTACCACTAGGCCTATGGTCCATGTACTAAATACACAAGGCTTGATGGGTAGGCTATCAACTTGGAGAGCTATGGCCTACCTCTTTGGCCTGTGTGTGAGGATTGGGTGTTTTTGTGTATGGTCTGATGTAATTTCCCCCCAAGAACATTATATATATATATACACTATATAACATAAATATAAATGTCTGAATCATAGAGGTCTAGTATATCTTGAATCATGGATATATAAACAGACTCGTTCATAATTTAACAACTTCATCATCAAATAAGTTCTTTATAACTTATACCTTTCTTAAACAGACCATACGAAATACCATTCTTCATTTCCTTGGGAATGAAAACATAATAAATAGTTATCTTATATTCCCAGTAAGAATAGATAGGGGGATACAAACATAACATGAGAATAAGTATATGAGAACATGATAATTAAATTTTAAACCCATACATAGTATACATTGATGACAAACATGATTAATAGAAAAAATCAGGGATATTTATAAGACAAGAAGAATAAATGGATAAATGAAAAAAATACACAATACAATAAATCCAGAATAATATAGAAATATTTGGAATGCACATAATTATATAATATTTTTTTTCACGGGCTAACTAATAAGATATTCATATCATGTTTTCCTTGGGATAACCACCCATGTAACCAATTTACTATTTGAATAACCTCGTGGATATTATATATTAGTCATGGGATAATCTCTCACAGAGCTTTTGTTCCTTTGGATAACCTATAATATATCCTTTTTGATAATGGGATAACCTCACATGTACCCTTTGATCACATATTACATTACTGTTTAACCAATGCATTGGAGGGCTATATAATTCAAGTCCACCCATAACATAACAAAAATCATACATATTCATTCAAAAATATCATAAACAATTAAACATATCATAAGCTCTAAAAATGAAATAGGTTTCATCAACATTCCATCAATCATAAAATAACTCATGGAAAAATTTAGCGGGTTTCGTAAAAATAATTTCATCACAATCATATTCAATCCATCAAAATAATAATTATTTTATCATTATATCATATATCCCTTAGAAAATAAGTATAATCAAGGGTTTTTAACATTGATGAGTAGAAATACAGTAAATAGATTATTAAAAAATTAGATGAGGTAAATATGATTTTCAATTTGAAAGAACTTATTTAAACTATTAAAAAATTGGAAAGAATATTGAAAACATTTAATTTTAATAGAATCTTTGAAACATGTAATATATGTTACAAATAATTGACTATTAATGATTGTGGGAAATTTTGTTCATTCAATTTTTTTAAAATTAACATTCCTTTCACACTTTTGGCTAAATATGACAAGCAACTCATTTGAAAAATGAGAAGATGATTACTATTAAACTATTTAGTGAAAAGTAAATCATTATAATAATGAATTTAAAAAATCATAATGGAATATTAAAAATATTTCTGGAAATAGTCTTTAAAAACTATAGATATTGAAAATCTTTATCTTCTATATAAGGGATAAAAAAATTAATTTTTTATAGAAATTTCATTTATATCCTTTGGTACATGAAGAGAGGGAAAATGAAAGAAAATTATGTAATTTTCATAAATAACCATAGGAGATGAAAATTCATGATTTTAATGAGATATAGATCTTAATATATAACATTATAAGTATAATTATAATAATATAGATAAAAATGAGATAGTATTATAAAACTCTTAATATCCCATGATTTTCATGAGAAGAATAATAAAAAACATTCTTGGGTTGTATATGCACCCATGAAATATATAATTTGTGAATATACAAGGTATCCACCAAAAAATAATAGTGGTACAAAAGTCCCTTGCCTATGTCATGCCTTCCTAGTTATTTTTTCAAACATCCTCTTCTTCAGAGATCAACATTTGGTTACCACTATATTCTATCTTAAGGGAGTTTTATAATAAAAACTAAGAATATGGGACATTGGAAGTGGCGTAATGAAGGGGTTTGGGTGGTCTTGGTAGATCCAATTTGATTAGGTTGTTTTATGAGGATATGTGAGGGAATGACCATTTATTAGTGGGGGATGGAACCCCAAAGACAATTTCCCCAAAAATGTTAAAAGATAAAGTCATTTTCATAAAAAATTCTTACTAGTTTCTAAAATTTTTAAGTTGGGATAAAATTTGATTATATATTAAAATAAAATTAGATTTATACATTTATAATTGGCATAAATACCCATATATTTCGGTCACCTCTAGTAATCCTCGTTTAACCATATTCACATTAATTAAATTTTATATTATTTACTATGAATTATGACCAATATTAAGGTTTTTTATATTTTGTAATATTAATTATCCTAATTTCAAATAATTTATTTATTTTTTCAAATTCAATTAAAATATATAGAATAATATAATTCAAAATTAAACTTACATGCCTGATGAATAAACAATTTCCAAAAAAAACAAGCCTTATAATTATAAAAAAATTCCCTCTCAAAATTAAACATAAAATTGATTCAATTTTATTGAATTTGATTAATATAAATTTAATTGAAATAATTTTACTTTTTAAACAATATTAAAGTAATGGTAAATTATTTAATTCATTAAAAAATAATTTTTATTAAAAATCATTATTTTTCACTAATCATTGAAATAAAATCTCTGTATAAAATTCCCCAAAATTTATTCTTAGGTATTCTTGGAATATTTATTTAAAAAATGTATTTCATTTTTTGAAATAAATTTACCAAAAGTGGAAATAAAGTAATTTTGTAATATGTGGGAATAATGAAAATAAAAAACACAGATCATCTCACCCCTCTTCATTGTATTGAGTAAGAGAGATTATATTACATTGAATTAAGATACATCCCCAATGGACCAATGCATGGAAATAAATTCCAAGGGATTCAATAATGGTTGGGCATGACATTCCCTTTTAAAATAAAACAACCCAACAAAACAAAGCTTTAAAAAATAACTACTATATAATTCATGATAGAAATTTAAAAAAATCATGGAAAACCCCACTGATATCAATACATAAAATTAAAAATAACGCAATAAAAGACTAAAATATCGATTTGGAACATAGAATACTATAAAACCAATCAAAAGTCAAAGAAAACTATAAATCTAATGCTCTAATGAGATATATTCTCTATCTTCACCAAAATTTCCATGTATAACGATGTAGTTCTAAGGATTTTTAATACTTTACCTTCTCATATGTCTATGTAAAAAAAAATGCCAAATCACTACAGTGACAAAGTATGGGTGAGAACTAAAACTCTGTATATTTTCCTCAATGAATTCCCTACTAACTCCACAAGGATAAAAATGGTTAGCACATTATAAAGAAAAATATATAGAGCAATATATATAAAACAACATGAAACAACTTTTCAAAAAACAAACACTATTTTAAAAAAATACATTTTCATGATAAATCTATTTTTGATGAAATAATCCAAGAAAATTCTTCAAAACCATTCCATGATTCTATTTTGGAATATATTGTTCTATTAGACAAATCAAAACATCTACACATCTACATGTGCATGATTTTTTATGAATTTTCCATACTTATGAGTGGGTTTTCATTGATCTAACACGAATCCCAATGTAATTAAATCACATATTCCATAACACATTTGGTATTGAGGAAAAGTATATATTTGAACCAAGTCATTTAATTCAATATGAATCAACACCCCCAAGAATTCCCAAAAAACATTTCTATTCCAAAACCACTTGAATGCAAAGAGCACTTGAATAGATCAAACATTTTATTGAAAACACATTCTCAAATAATAAAAACTAAAGAACCATTTTCAAAATATACTTTTAATTACAATTTTAACAATGAAACAGGCAAAGAAATTAATAATTCTTAAAAAATTCACAAATCGTCTTTAAAAAAGGTTTTTAACATTATTTTCAGTCTAATTTCATAATAAATTTCATTCAATTAAATCAATTTTAACTAATCAATCATTTTATAAATATAGTATTGTAGATTGTTTCTACATACAATGACAATTTGACATGAATGATAAATGACATGAAAACCCCAACAAAACCGTGTTGAATCTCCACAAACATACCTTAGATCTCTTCCATTATCTAAAAATAATCCAAATATAATTATATATGGAATAAAATATCATATATATAACCACATAGAAAGTAGATATATGAACTTAGAGAGAGGGAGAGAGGGAATTAAATGAAGAAAAATCATCAAGAGAGACAATGAATGATCACATACCTCGACAATCAATCGTCAATGCACCATCAAATGCCTTTGGATTGATTCTAAATTGATGGGGAGAGGTTCAAACATGGAAATTGAAAAATCTCGAGTTATGTCTGTTCTGTTGAAATAGAGAGGCCTTAAAACGCAATTCTGACAGATATCCAATTTTTTGGATCCAGTTTTCTATCCGTTCAAAGTTTAGTAGAATGGTTAGGATGACGATGCACTAACCATAAAGAAACCACTACATCATGTATGGACATCTCATGGTTGTCTCGCACCATTAGTAAACCACGTTCTTACCAAGATAATTCCAACCATCTCAACTAAAAATATTATTATAATATTTCCACATGGTTTGGGAAATATAAATACTCTTTATGGACCTTCCCTTTAGACCTAGATTTATTTTGAATAGTTTCCCATAGGGTTTCCACTGTTTTCCCAAACCATACACCAACTATGTACCTATATAAAGGCCTTTAAAACCTCTAAAATTTCTAAAAACTCTCCCAAACTTCACCTATATACATTACATACATAAACAGAACAAAGAAAGGGTTAATTACTTGAAAATAGGTCAATTACATTCTCCCCCCCAATTGACCTTTCCATACAAGGAAATTAGAAAACCATTATCTTGATGAAAGAGTTATGGAAATTTATGTTTCATTTCATTGTTGTATTCGCATGTCTCCAACTAAATATAACCATTTTTCACAAAACCCATACTATATATATGATTTGACCAAGCATGATTTTCACTTTCATATCCACAATCTGCATTGAGATATGTACCATTGAAGCATTTGACTCTAGTTCAACATGATCCCACTGAATTACATGGTCAGGATCAGGATGAATTCTTTTTAACTCAGATACATGGATCACATTATTCATCACACTGAACCATGGTTGAAATGCCTACTGCTATTCACCCTCACAAAACCATTATAGTATATTGAAAGGGAATATTTATCAAGTAGATAACAATCCCTGCATCCCAAAATCATGATGTCCAAGCCTTAAAATGATCCTAAAGAACAAATGATCACCCACCAGGAATGAAGACATCCATCGATGATGATCTGTATATGATTTCTAATGACTTTAAGCTATCACCATACTTCTCTAGATGAAATAAATCTTCTCTACCATCTCTATGATAATGCTTGACCAAACTACTAATGTCTCAAATATGTCCACCCATTACGGTGGAGATAGAAAAGGAAAACCATAAAATTGTTATAATGGAGCCATTTATATCATGTCCTAGTAACTTTTGTTATACAATAACTCTACTAACATCACATTTTCTTCCCATTAGCCAAAATAAATAATTACACAACCCCACAACATGTCTTCCAATGTTTGAACAATCCTTTCAGATTTATCATCCGTATGAGGATGATATGTTATACTCATAGTGAACCGAGTCCCAAGGGATTTCTATAAGGATATCCAAAAAATAGAAGTAATCCTCAGATCTATATATAATATAATCAAAATTGGTATTCCATTGCACTTTACCACTTCTCAAATATACATTTTTGAAAATTCTTCCAATGTATAAGTTTCAAAATTATTAATAAAATGAGCCAAAATTTTCAAATTATCCACTTTCACCCATATGACATCATGTTTATGAACTATTATTGGTAGAATTATTACACAAGTCATAGCTATATACACCCACTTCCAAACAAGGAAATCTAAAGATTACAAAAAACCTGATAGTTGCTGATGTTGTATAATATCATAATGAAATGTTAAGCTTCTTGAAACAAACTCAACAATATTTCTTTTCATATCGTTCCACCAAAACTAAGATTTCAACTTCTTATACATCTTCTATATTCTAGGATGAACATTACCTTATAAATGATGGAAAAAATGAAGATGTATCTCTTAACAGGACATATGTACAACCATCCAATTTCTGAACCACAAAATAGAACTATCATCTTGATTCTATCCCTCAATGGTCTCCCCACCATTGAGGTTTAACCACATCGACAAAAATTTTAAATCATACATCTGTGCCACATTAACCATCTTTAACAAATCGAGAACCAAATAAATATGAACGAAAACTATAACATCACCTTGGTCTTAACATTTCATGTTCATGTATTCCATCACTAACATCGACTATATATAGTATGTAACCTCTTTCCAGTATCAAAATATGACTTTCTATTTCATGCATGAGCCATAGAAGTTTCTTTTCTCTATGAATACATCATGTCAAAGTCAAAAATCGACAAATACTCCATCCTTATTATTTATCTTATATTAAAATAAATTTGTGAGAAAATATGCTTCAAATTCATACACTAAAAAATGTAGTAATTAAGGTATTTTTGGATAAAAATGTTATAAAACATCTCTAATTCATTTACTGATGTTTCTGGAAATCATTTTTAAAAAAAGATTCACTAATTTTGTGAAGTTTATAAGCATTATGAATTTAGTGATGTTTTAAAATTTCACCAACACATAGAAACATCACTAAATTAATGATGTTTGAAAATGTAAAAAATTACCAACTACTCATTTACAGACGTTTCCTAGAAATTTTAGAAAGTAAATGTTACTAAATTAGTGATGTTTAAAGGATTATATAATTAGAAACACCACATTTTCCTATGTTTTCAAAGAAAATTGGTAAAAAAATGTTGCAAAATTGGAGATATTTTATTGATTTTTTATGAAAATGACATTATTTCTTTTTCTATTTTTTGAAATGTGTAATTTTTAGAATAGTAAATCCATATTTTTAATTTGAAATGTGTATTTTATAATTACCCCCTACTTACCTCTCCCCATACTATTTGGTGTTGTCTCTCTCAGCCTCATCCGCTCAGCCACTCCCCTACCGCATCAACTCAATCCCCACCCCTCCCTTGCTTTATCCCCAGCCTAGCCCACTACCCTACAACCCTTTCTCATGCTTCTCCCCCTTGCCCACAACTCCAAGACCTTTCTACCTCCCATCGATGAGGCACCATGCCTCGCTCTATCGCTTGCTCCCATCCTGACAGTCCAGTACATGCCTGCTCCCACACCCTAAAAAACTCTAGGCCCTTAAGAATTGAAGAGACGATATAACACCTCTCAGATAATGACCATGCCAAGTCACCCGATAATGATATTGACAATTACTTGTATTTTATAATATATATATATATTTCAATATTTTAAAAAATTATATATATATATATATACATATATCAATATATATATATTAATATATTTTGTTATATATATATATATATATTATTTTCAATATATAAATGCTTATAGTTATGATATAGTGTATGCTTATTTATAAGTGCGCGTGTGTGTGTAATTAGCTCGGGTTTTAAACGCTAATACAAATGTCACAAAAATAGTCACGCTTTCAAAAAAACATGAATAAATTTAATATATATATATTTGTATTTGTTTATATATACATATATATAAATACTTATCAATATTGAAACATTAATAATATATATATATTATTAATATACAGAAAGTAGGGTTTATTTAAATATATATATGATTATATTTAATATTTAATATTTTATGTATATATATGTTTATATTATATTATATTTATGTATGTGTTTATATTAAATATATGAATTTATATATTTTGTTCTGTTTTTATATTATTCTTTTACATATATTTTTATGTTTTACATTATGTATATATATATATATAAGAATATATTTTATGTTTCTATTATATATATATATATGTTAATATTTAATGTTCATTTAGATATTAATATTATATTATTTATGTGTGTTTATATTACATATATATATGTGTGTGTGTGTGTGTGTGTGTGTTTATATTATATACGTGTATGTGTTTATATTAAATACATATTTTTTCATATATATATGTATATGTATATGTATATATTAAATTAATATATTAATATATATATTTTAATAAGTATATGTGTTTATATTTTTACATATATATGTGTGGGTATGTTAAAATATATATTTGTATGTATACCTATTTAAAATTATAATTATATATATAATTATCCACATTTTGAAACACGGGTAAAAAGTTCACTAAAATTGCCACATTTTTTTAAAAACAAGACTAATTTAAAAATATGTTTGTTTATATATAATATAAATATATAAGTTTGGTGTCCCACTTTCCCTTGGCCAGGCGATTATCTAAATTAAATTTATTGCAATGTGTGTCGCTTTCACGGTGGTACCGAATTTTTAATTTTATGTATATCTATGTGTGTTTGTGTGAGTGTGTGTGTCTGCCTGTGTGTGTGTGTGTGTATATATGTGCGTGTCTATGTGTTTATATACATGTGTTTGTGTTCATATATATATAGATATTTATATATATAATGTTTCTAATTTAGTGATTCTTGTCATGAAACATCACTAACTTAGTGATGTTATTCATGAAGTGTCACTAGTTTAGAAACATTTTTCCAGAAAACTCTCTAATTTAGTCGCATATTTCTAGAAACATATCTAATTTAGAATATTTTTTAGAAACATCTCTTATTAAGGTACCTTTTCTAGAAATATCCCTAATTTAGAAAAATAATTTAGAAGCTTCACTAATTTAACTAAGATTCCTAAAAAACATCTCCAAATTTAAAGGTTACGAACATTTTTAAAATATTTCACTAAAAGGTCACTAGATTATAGGGTTTTATAGTTCTATGATATGTAAACATTGTAAATTTATCACCAAAGAGATAATTATGTCATACCCTAAAATCTAGGACTTTGGTATCTAACTCTAAATCGTGTTTTGTGTAGTTCTTCGCATTAACCCAAAATTTTCTTGAGCCATAAGAGACAACATGATCTTCTTATATGATAACATATCCCATACTAGATCACGAAGCATCATAATACACCTAGTTCCCTTTTCCCATTTTTGGAAAATCATGTTTTTTTCTAATGTAAGGAAAAAATTACATATTGAAACGATTTATTACATTTTTTATCTGATTAGAATGAATCATTTTGCTTTATCAAAGATTTTACTGGTGAACCCAACTGTGAAATATCATGACAAAACATCAATAATAACCGGCCAATTCATGAAAACTATGTACCTTGAAGACATTATGTGGTGCTTTACAATTGATAATAGCCAGTATCATTTCTAGATCCATAGAAATGCCTATTTTACAGATTACAAGGCTATGACATCATCACACTTGTACCCATAAATCACACATAGATGATTTTCATACAACAAATTATCTCCCAATAATATGAACACTTTTTCCAAGTGTTGTTCATGCTCAACCCTTCTTCTTAAATAAACTAGTATTTCATCGAAAAACTCCACCACGAGAGAATCTAGATACCTCTAATATATTTGAGTCATAAATTCCATAAATTCACCTTTTTCATTTGTAATACTGGAAGGCATTAAAACATATTCTCAATGGAAAAATCATATTTTGAGACCTTTTTTCAAAAAATCTACCTTCTTAACACATAATTGGTGATATCTTGATCCCACGTTAATTTTATAAAACCAGTAGATCACATATATTTATCAAACATATCATAAATGCATGTAAGTGAAAACCTTTGGATTACTGTAACTTGGTTATGCTTATGATAAGCCACACATAGCCATATTGTTCCATTCAACTTTTTCAATAACATGACATGTGCTGCTTATAGAGACGTTATCAGCTGAATGAAACTTTTTCATTACAGCTCATATAGATTAACTTTTAATTATCTTAATTTTATTGGTTCCATTGAATGATATGGAAGGGAAAAAATACATTTCCCTAAAAAGAGATCAATCTTAATGTCCACTTCCCTTTTTGGTAGTTTCCAGGAGAAATTATCAATAACACATCTTGAAACTGATCCACCACAAATGGAAAACTATTCTTCTCCATCTCAACTATTTTTGTAAAAGAAAACATTTTCAACTGGTATAAGATAATTCAAACTACTGGTTCTAACAATCCTATTTCACCTAACTTTACATTCTATCCTCCTCGAAAGAGATGCTCGATTCCATCATCAATTTTAAAACTAGCCTTTCTGGTATAACAATTGATGCTAGCCTTTAATACTATCATCCAATTAATAACTAGTATTATATCAAAGGAAGAAATATTAATCATAGATAAATATCATCTTAGGTCAGATTCATCGAAATTTATTGAACATTTTTGACACACAAAGGCTCGACATTCTATTTGACCAAGAGGGGTTTGATATCTTATCACAGAAGGAGACATCTCAATTGTTAACCTCTATAAATAAAAATTAAGAGAAAAAATAAAGGAATGGGATTCAACAATATCAATCCTTACTTGAATATGGTTATAATTAAAAGTAATCATACCACACACCTTAGATGGTCCAGACTGATCATCCACAATAACCAATTTAGCTATGTATAATTAATTTGTCAGTACACTACATCTTGTTTCCCTGTTGGGATTGCACTACCTGAGGAGACATTATAATCCTAGAATTACCATGTATATATTTCTTATTTTGATGGTATTTACTATTCTACCGCCATATTGGCAAAGCATATGACATTTGTTACACCTGATAAGTGTCCCAAACACTCGAAATCATAACTCTATAACAACTATGCAGAATGTGCCCCATCTTGTTGGAATTGTGGAATGTAATAAGGGGTGATGTAGACTTTTACTTCATCTGGTCGATCAAACCTCATTGGAGGCATCCATATTTTATTATTGGTCACAGAGAAAGACTTTATGATATAGCTGTCCGATTTTGATTTAGGCTACCACCTGAGAGAAGGGTTTCCCTCTTCCTCTTTCCCCCAGCAATATAGGTCCCACCATTTTCCATGGGAATCAATATAATTTCTCCGCCCATAATTCCAATGATTTCCTTCTCTTCCAATAAAACTATAATTATCATATCTATATAATTTGTAAAACATATAACAATAACCTATAAGTGAATCTCCTATCTCAGCCCCAATTCAAAAAAAAATTCCTTTAAGGACGCATTAGCCGTAACCTCAGGTGTAAGGTGTACTAAATTCATGAATTTGACCTCATAATTAATGACCAAAATATTTTATTTATTAAATAAGAAGAATAATTTTGTTATATAAATTCAAAACGTATGAGGATAGAAATTATTTAAAAAATTATTTACAATCCTTCCATTATAGACCTTGGTCTAATTTAGTATGAACAGTTAAATCCCATCACTAGAATGCAATAATTTCAATCATGTACGTGGCCACCTGGAATTTCAACTTTATTGGTGTGCTTATGAAAATAAATATATTATTCATCCTATTCATCCAAACCTCTATATTTACAGATTCATAAATAACCTGAATTATTGGTGGATTATTCTACTGGAATTTGAAGGAATGACCAACTTTCCTTGGATCATCCCTTCGGTTGCCTATATCCATATCTATAAAATCATGGACTATACATTAAACTAGCTCTTAGTTCGCATATGGATTAGGTGAAACAAAATTCTCAGAATCCTATTTTTGTTTGTTTCTAAAATTCCCATTGGGTGAATTTTCTATACAAACAAAAAACTCAAAAAGTCTCTCGCAATATTAAACAAAGGATTTGCATTTCAATTTTTCCACATCATTCTATCTCAAAATTTCCTTACAAATTAAATATTTTCCACATTCAAAATCATTTTCAAATAACTCTATTTTTTTTGAAATAAAACCATTTTCAAAATAACACATCCATGATATTTTTCAAAAGAACACATTTAGAAACAATTTTAACATTCTTAAAAAATCAACACATTACACAGGATGAAATATCATTTATAAAAATGAAATATTAACTCCATGTAGGAAGTAATTTTATAATTAATTTCATTCTTGTGTCATTGGTAACACCATTGAAAATAAGATTTAAAATCCTATAAGTGTCTACAAAACACATATCGGCCAAATACCTGGTATCATTAAGTTCAACATTAAAAGGTTTCCTATGAATTTTTATGATACACATTTCAATTACTAAAAATACAAATCCATTATATGATCAAGACTAATGGAATAGAAGATAATGAATTCAACTCCAAGACTAACAACGAATACCATGTCAAAGACCAACCAAGACAAAATACACTTGTTCAATAATGGAAGGATCAAGATGATACCATATGTCTCAAATAGATTTTTATACTGAACAAAAATCATAACACTTCTAACATCTCACCTCAAATCATTGGCTTGAGAAGGCAGCAGGATGTTGCATTGCATTAATTACTATCCCCAAGGTACCGATGGCTATAAATAAATACCAAGGCATAAATTCAAGTGGAAGATGATTTTATCTTTGAAAATAAAACAACCCAACCAAAACACAACATAAAAAAATAAATACTAAATGATGATTCATAATAATGAAAAAAAATCAAGGGAATCCCATTGATATTAATGAATAAAATTAACAATACCATATTGGAAGAGTATAATATCAAAGTACACAACCAAAGACTATAAAACCAATCAAGACATAAAAAACTATAAATCCAATGCTATAAGAGTCTCTATTATCATTCATTACAAAATATCTAATATATCCTATGCTATTTCTAATGATGTGTGATACATTACCTTTTCCCAATTCCAGATAAACAACATATGTAAAATCACCAAAGTGATAAATAATGTTTGAGTACTAAAACTGAATATATTTTATGCAATAAATTCCCTACTCACACCACTAGGATAGTATTAATTAGACGAACTTATAAAATAATTTATATAAAAAAATTGATAAAATTTATCAAAAAATCAAAATTATTTTAACAAAATATTATTCAACACAAATAGTTTTTGATGAAATAAACCATGAATGTTCTTCAAAAAAATTCCATGTTTCTATTTTGACAAATCCAGTTCCAATCCACATATGCACACATATACACATGTATTATACATTATTATAACTCTATACTGAATATATATTTCTAAATGATATATCGAGTAATCAGTGGTAATTAAATCCCATGTTCCATTAAACCATTTGCATGAAGAACAAGGTCATATTTCAAGGAATCCTCATAAAGCTTTATAAACTCACACTACAAAGTACAACCAATAACAATTTCAATTCAAAACCCACTTCAATCAAAAAACTATTTCAATAAAACCAAATTTTATTAGAAACAAATTTCTCAAGAAATTAAATCCATACAACTATTTTTAAAATCCACATTTTAAAACAACAATAACAAATCATCTTATACAAAAAATCACAATTCCACAATAAATACACAAAATATAACTATATAAGGTTTATGCCATGATTTTAACACCAATTTCACAATCAATTTAAATAAAATAAATCAATTTCGAAATATGACTTCATGTTCAAAATATAAGAGTTGAGAGTGAATCCACTAACCTCAATAATTTGTTGAAAATTATAAATGACATGAATAATGCAAAGAGAACTAGGTTGAATCTCCATGATCTCGCCTTAGATATCTTCCATTTTCAAAAAAAATGAAAATCTATTCATATATGGCATCAAGTATCTTATATATAACCAAAAAAATTGGATATATGAAATTAGAGGTATAAAAAATTAGAGTTTTTAAAAATCACTAAGAACGACCAAGAATGATCACTTACCATGAGAATATAACATCAACGCACTAATAAATTCCTCTAGATCTTTTACAAATTGATTGGTAGAGGTTTTAGAACCATTGATCAGTGAAAAATCTCTAGAGAGGGAAATTTTCCATCAAAAATAGGATTTAAAACACGAATACGACCTAGATACTCTTTTTTAGGTTCTATTATTTTGTCACACACAGTTTAGTTGAACGGTTAAGAAAACAGTGCGATAAAAACTACCTCAAAGATGAACCTCCCATAGTTAGTAAACCATGCAATGAAAATTTCAAATCCCACTATCTCAATTACCGTTATTTCTTAAAAAATTCCATATTGGTTAGGAAACTGCTTAGATTCCCATGCACCTTCCCATTGGCACCTGATTCATTGTGCAATGTTTCTTGTATGTGTTGTATAATTTCTCCAAAACATGCATGATCCATTCACCATTATAAAGGCACAAAATCCAAAAAAGTTTCTCCAAACTGTCCCAAAAATCACCCATATACATTCCATAGAAAAAAATCATATAAAAGGGTTACTTACATGAAAATGGGGGTCCTCCGAAACTTTTTAAAATAAATAAAGTTTTTCAGAATAATAAAAGAGGTATTCCTATTACACACCTAACAAAATATTAGATGTATGATAACTCAATTTTTTGAGTATAAAATATAAATCTGATTAAAATAATTCAAAAATTGTAATTATTTTATATTATTAATTCAAAAAAAATTCATGGATATATACATTTTTTTAAAAAAATAATTATTTCACATTCAAATTAAATTTATTTTCATTTCTAATAAATTGACAACCAATGAATTTATTTTCTATTTTTTAAAACCATATTATTTTAATAATTTTTTAATTTCTATTTATTCACTCCAATTTAACAGATAGTTTATAGTTGTTACAATAAATAATAAGTTTCTCATAGTATTTCACGATTCATATAAAAATACTATTTTATATAACTCATGAAATTGATGAAATTAAATTTACTAGAAAATATTATTTCCTTAAATAATGGGATATTATATACATGGTTAGTTTCACCATGAATTGCATGTGAGGATTTTCTTGGTCTTTATCATTGAAATAATATTTCAATGAATATGATTATCCCACAAAATTTATGCCACTTTATATGAAATTTTCTTTAAATTAATACATGAAATTTTGGCTCGCGATCTATGATTATTCGAGTTTTAATGAATTGGTATCTATAGATCCCTTATGTCTTGATAATGACATATGAAAATTTGGGTAATTTTTTTAAAATATAATGGTAATATTCTATTTTCCATACCCTCAAGACAAATTTACATATAACCAATAATTGATATATTGCATGTTTACCCTTATTGAGCATCATAGCTTGCTATGTCTTATTTTTTCTTTCCCCATGTTATAAATTTTATTTTGATGATCGTTTTGATTAAAAAAAATTTTGAGTGCGACATTGTGGTAGAATTTTATGATAATTTTAAAAATTGGATGACTATCTATCTTTTCGAACAAAACTAATCGATTATGCTTCCATGGTGTGTTTTTAATAAGATATATTTAATGTTAGTTTTATATTATTTAATATTTTTGTATTTAATTTCTAGGTTACCTTAGGTCGTATGAGAGGATGAATTTTTAATTATTTAATAATATTATTATTAAACATTGTTGAAAAACATTGGTAATTTCTTTATGTATTATAACATCCAAATTCATTAGTAAAGTAGATTATTGTTGTTTTTATAAAAATTGAATACCTATTTGGATATTTTCTTGCGAATATGGATTTGGAACTTATGAACCTAGTGGTAAAAACTATAAAATTGTTTTTTAGGAGTTTACTATATTTTAACAAATTCATGTTTTGTCGAACATACACTACACACCTAGATTGAAACTCATGGGTAATATTCATGGAGTAATTGATAATTTTTTTATAAACCATTATAAAGGATTTGAATATTTAATAAATAACCTATGATAATCATATTATGATAAGGATTTAAATAAAGGTGTCATTATTTGTACATCATATGAATGATTCTTCAAAAATACATGATTACTCACTATAATTATTATTTATCACATTATTCATTTTTATTTGAGTTAATTTTACTAACCAAGAGTAATCCTGTTATATCTAAATGTGATAGACAATATAATCATTATCCAACTAAGAAACTAAATGATTTTTGTGATATAATGGAAAATATTATTTTGCCACAAAACATTCTTTGTCCATTAATCATTTAAGGATTTCAAACAAGAAAAACAAGGAATAACATATTGTTGAATAATTCTTAAGGAAACAACAATCCTTTGTTGAGTGGTTTTGACGAGCCAACAATTTCTAAGAAATATATCATAAAAAAAATATAATTTATTTTCTCTATTTTTATATCATGAAATATTTAATTTAATTTTTTATCTTTTCGATTGTGAAGATTATAAACAGTGAATACTGTGTAATAACATGAATAAAGGGGACACAATTTACTAAATTTTTTAGGTTTACATAAATAATTTATTTTTTATAATTACATTTCTCATATTATTTATATGAACATATAAAATGAATTCTTTCTCTTGATGAGAAGGATGAACAATCAATTTGTCTCATTGAGGGAAATTTTACAATACATTCAACCTATTCTAATATTTTAATCATTATACCGAAAATAAAATTTTTTTTAATTGCTGATAACTAATTCACTAAGGTGAATTTTACAAAATCAACTTTGGTTGCTATAATGATAATTTTCAATATTTTCTCACGGTAGAAATTGAGAATATAGTCATTATTCAATATGATGGTTTGGATAATAATGGAATGATATAATGAAAAAAAATATTAATAACAAAACCAAGGAAGAAAAAAGATGATACATCATTTATACCAAATGTAATAGAAGAAACATGGGAGAAATTAACCTAATTGTACAAGTAAATGTTGTATGTCCGAAAAGAAAAGTCATCATGTAAAAAAATTTCTATGTGGTGGACGAATTTAGTCAATGATGTGAATTCTGATAAATCTCAAAAAATAATAATATATATACTCATTTGTTTCAAATTAAATTTTTATGGTAAATATATTAACCATTCCTTGAATACTGGGGTTAATGACAATGATCAAATTCAAAAATATCTCAATCCCATATGTAATGGGAAAATCTAATGAGATCACTATTAGTAATGTGGGTTACCTGAATGAAGTGGTGAATGTTACACTTACCATCCACTATAGAACAAATAATGGTTTATTTGGTCCTATTTTTACACACTCTTTTATATCTAAATACAATGGAATCACATTTCAACCATAATGATTAGATATCTAATTATCAATAAAAACTATTAATCTTTCAATGATTTTATATCAAGTCTATGATTATAATATGAATGAATCTTGTGGAAATTTTCTTCCTAGGAATCCTAATATTTTCCAGCTATTTGATCTTCATTATATTTTGGGAATGGATTCAATATCTTTATATAAATATTAAATTTTCTTCCATGGAAGGGAAGTTAAATTTAATAACCCGAATGAACATATGATCAATAATCTGTTTGAGGATGAATATGATATTTCATTTGAATTTATATCAACGTTTTTGGTCTTGATTCCAATTATTAATGGGTATTTATCATAAACTGTTTTGCAGAAACTTAACATCTATGATAATTTTCTTTAATGGTTGTTTGTTAATTAAAACATTGGGGAGTTTACTTATCATCCTTAAAATCATTATGTTGAGATTTAAATAGAACACATGACTAAAGAAATTGTACTTTTAAAAACTATATAGAAAGGAATGGATTGAGTCGCAAGAATTGAATAATAAACTCATTGAGAATCATGATGAGGGATTCATTTGGGAAAGTGTGACATTGTGTGGTGAAAAAATTATTTTTCTTAAGAATAATAATGGATAAATGTGACTCTATATTGATTATCACACCCATAATAATATCATGATCATGAAAATGTATATCAATCCCCATATTTATGACTAGAATTATCAATTACAATTACTTCAGTATATATCAAAGATTGAACATTTTTTATATACTATTAATTGAGGGTACGAATTGAAAACATACAAAACATTTCCGTTTAGGCCAAGTATGAAAATTATAAATATACAAATATAAAATTTGGACTCACTAATCCCCTTTTTATCTTTATGAATTTTATAGAATGATACTTTAGATAATACCTTGATTAATCTATATTAGTATTTATACATTATATTTTTATATTATCTATGTGGAAGAAAAATCACGATAGCCAATTGAAAAGTTATATTAAGGTCCCTAAGGAAGGAACTATATACCAAATTAAACATGTGTGACTTTGGGTTACATAAAAATCATCATGGGGAATATTATTTTAAATTGGTCTATATCAAGAGATCCTTCTATGATGAATGTCATTGAAGATTCCCCCATGCCATCCACATTGACTTAGATTTGTAATTTTCTTGGATTGGAATTATATTATTGATTTTTTATAAATTATTTCTCAATGATTTCTAATATACTCACTATATTAGAATTGAGTAGATTCATGTTCCATTAGACTAATTAATGTGAACAAAGAAATTCATATAAATGAAGAGTGGTTTGGTCGGTGAACTACTTCCATATCAGAGTTTAGTGGTGGGGTTTTAGCGGCAGTTTAATAAATTGCCTAAAAATGTTTATACTTTTCAAACACCTTACACTTCCCATGGACCCCCACACCCTCATCCCCTGACCCCCCAAATCCCTACCTCGCTGGTCCCGACCCTCGCTAGTCCCAAATCCCTATCCCTCTGTATCCGTACCCTCATCCGGCCTTTCCGCCCATTGTCGCCGATCTAATTCCTTCTCAACCTTGCTGGTAGCTGCCCCTCTCCGCCTGTCCCAACACTCATCATTGATTTAAAGGTATTAAAATTTTTTCATCAATGATTTATTCATAATTATCTATGAAAAAAATATTCTATTTGGGTGGATTCATCTTTATTGTAAATATACTCCCCATAAGTTCCACCCTTATATAAAATTCACATATTTACAAATTTATCTAATAATCAATGCTCATTTGAGCTGACTTCTATAAACACAAACATCGAGCTTCAAACTTCTTCATTTTTAATGTATGCTTATTCTGTAAAAATTCTTCAATATGGTAACTTTATTGTTTTTTGTAATGTTTTATAGCTTTTTAGGTATCCAACTGGGAGACTGCTCAACTTTATCTTTCTAATATCCACTATTTATTTTTTGGAGTGCTTTTCACCTCTTTAAACCCTCTATATATTTATATGTTTTTGTTTTTGTTTTTATGTTAAGACTACAATAGATTTATTTCAACCTGATTTAATAGTGATTTGGAAAAAATGAATGATAATAATTTAGGGTAAATATCAAAGGATCTTTAGCTTATCTTTTAATCATTTTGATACATCATAGTGGTAAGGAATTTCCCTAATAAATATATCTTCCATTCTTATGAGAACTTATTATAATGATTCTATTATTATGATTTCTAAATTTTTCAATTTACCATTTAACATAATACATTTCATATATAGAGTACATATATTTTAATATATTTATGGTATATACCCCATTATTCAAAATCATTTTTCAGTTTTATTATCTAATCCTGATGAATTTTAATTTTTTTCTAACAAATAAACATTCTATTTTACATTTCCTACTTGGAATTTTAGTTGATTAGTTTTACTATCTAATGGGAAGTTATATACATTCTCTAAGAATGTTTCTCCTATAAAATAGAAACTATTTCATTTTTTTTATTCAAATGTTTTGTGCCCCTAACAAAGAAACCAACTATCTTAGATAATGAAATTTCAGTGGGATCAACATCCTTTTCCATTAATGAATTTCCAATTCCAATTCATGTAATGAGTTCCATTAGGTATGCAACAGCATCAATGCGGACTATCTAAAGTCAATTATAAGTAAGGGAGTAAAAATATAAAATTGATACATCATTAAAATACTTCTTGAAAATCATGAACATTATTCACTATAGGAATCATAATTAGTAGTTTCAACAATACACTTATTACTTTTTTTCCTTCATCTAGTATCTATTCCTCTATCTGTTAGGAAATTTTACATAGAATTTTTTCATCCTTATTTTCCCTAATTTTTAATTTATTTACTTAAAATATAATTTATATTCAATTAAGAAACTAGATTTATTTTTGTTTATCTTCATTAAATGTTCAACAAAATTAATATAAAATTTATATATTTGGGTAAAAATAATAGATTATGAAAAATAAACATCTAATAAAAGGTGTCCTTTTGTCTAACATCACATGAAATTCTTATTGGTTCTGGTGTAGACAAAAAAATGGTCACTATACCAAAAGAAAACATTAATAGTGGATTAATAATCTTCTGCTAATTTTTTTAATAATATTTTGGATGTTTATTAAAAACCACCTCTAAAACATTTTGTTAACAAGTATATATGAAACTTTTAGTCCTGAAAGTATGAATAAGTAGATGATGTAATGATGGAGTAGGAGACTGAAATGATTGAAGGGAAAAATGATTGTAAGTGCTATTATGCAGTTATTTATCAACCACTTATGTCATTTTTGAATTCATTAATTATCACTGTTATATATATATTTTTTATTACTATGAATTTGTTATAATTTCTATTTTTTATGAATTATTTTGTTTGAAATATATGTTTTACCTTAATTTTATTTGATTAAATGATAGAAATTACAAGGGGGAAGTGTTATACTGATTGCAATCGACTCTCAGCCGATGTTCCATTGACCACAACAATAGAGGGTGATCCATCTGTCTCCCACCCTACATTATATGAGACACCATCCACTTTCCCCCATACTCTCTCTCACACCATCGATCAACATCCCATCAACAGCTCAGTCGATGCCTTCTTATTCAACAACCTCAATAGTGAGGGAGTTGGGTGCTACACTTATTTTTTCCTGGGGATATTGGAGGGTTATGATTATTGGTCCAAATATAAATATGGATACATTTGTTGCACTTTTATATCCTACTAACTTATTTTTCATAAATGATTGAAACAACACTGCTACAAAGACAAATATAAAAAAATTATATCTACGGAAACTAATCGAACTAAATATTTTAGTCCTTTTTTGATTATTTTGGGGTCCATAAAGATGATTCCACAAGATTAATTGGATATACTCTTTTCCAAATAGTGGTGGAGTGGGTTACCCTTCCCATTAAACATGTTTAATGGAGGCATATGCCACTATTAGAATTATAACTTTTAGTGACTGCCCAACAAATGATTTTAGTGGCCGCATTAGCTTCATTAGTAAAACCCCTTACCGAATGAAATTGTTGATCTCTAATGTTGAACATTTACACAACACTATGAGGGTCCTCATGTGGGACCTTCACTCAGCATATTTGTGTCAAGGGACAAGATACCTTTCCCCCACCAGTCTTTGAAGACACACAACGACAGGTGGATATTGGGGTGTTCGTGTAATGGGGTTAAGGTCACCAAAAGTCCCGGGATAGGGTTTAAAAATGTGAGGAATGTAGACAACGGTCACAAGTATGGTGTTAAGAGGCATTGTACGACAGGAAGAGCAGTGACGTGCATCGGAATGTAGCATAGATAGTGGTACACTGTATTTTCAGCGGCTAAAGCATGATGGAAGAAGAAGTTTTGCACACGGGAAAATCATGCTGGAATTTTACTTTTGTATTAGTGCCCACCTATTGCAGTCTCTAATACCCTTTTTATAGACCGTTAATTGTGGTCACCTGCTTCAGGAGGCGCAAAAACAAAAATTTCTACTAGTGTTCCTTCATCTTCGAAAAAAAAGTTTTTGATTCCCATATAAAGGTAATTTTAATACATTATGGTATAATTGGATTTAATCATGTTATTAAATGGTAATATTTTCAAAATGAATCATTGTGTACACATGTTTTTCACTTTATCATTGCTGATATGCTAGAATGAAAATGTACATTGGAAAATTTGGTCATGAAATGGAAGGATTTTAAATGGAGAATATGGAACGAAGTAAATGATACTTCCTTGAGCTCCAAAAAAATGTTTGAAAAGGAACCCAATAGGGTACCAAGAGTGTATTGAAAAGTTTTCATTCATAGGCATCATGATGAGAAGCACATGAAATTTAAATATATATTATTATATTCATATCATTTTATATTTATGCATGTATATGAAAATGAGATGGCATTGAACGAATTAATATTAAATTAAATTTTATGTATTTTAGGATATTTCAAGGAAGAATGAATTTAGTCAGGCTATGAAAATAATCACTCACACTGCAGGGTCAAAGAGTTTTTAAATAATCTGATCGACTCTCGTAATATTTTCAGTAGATTAAATATTTATTAGACAATATTATCTGTTTAATATATTAAATTTCGGATTTATCATTGTTTAATGTAGTGATAAAGATTATAAACCCAAGAATCCTACACATAAGTGTGGTTGGATGTTCATAAAAAACTGATTGGAGTTTTGTTAACGATATTGCTAAAGAGGTTGGGATATGAATTAATTTTTCATAACAATAACTTATTGTCAGTTATTACTATGTTAATGCATATTACTTCTAATTTGACTAATATTTGATATATATATATATATATAGATATTAATGAACTATGGGATGCCTATCCCACATAGTCATACTCAGTCTCCTAAGATGACCCAGATGGCAAGGTTCCTAGGATGGAGCATCCTGGTTGAGTGCACAGTATGGGTTTGGGACTAGTACCATCAGAGGTCTTTGGTAGAAAAATAGGGATTAAATTTGCATCTAATTATAGTTTTATTATCTCCCTACACCAAGATGTGATGAGAAATATTTATTCAATCCAAAAAACAATTTAGTAACAGGGCACTGAGATATACATTTTGAAGAAATATTTGTTTGAGTTAGATTAGAAGACGACCGGAAGTGTCCTTAGGGAATTTTCAGTGATGATTGGTGGAGAGTAGGTAAATCATACAACATCAACTTCATTTATTGTACATGATTTTATTGATTTAATGTTTAAATAAGAATATACAACATTGTTTAATTTTCATTATAATTTTCATACATGTTCTAGTAGTAGGATGTAGATATGGGTAAAAATAGAGTCATGAGCAATGTTCATTATTGGGAAATGATTAGTGGAGAGTATTTTTTCATGTAAAATATGTTTATTTTTATTCATTGTTTTTATTTTTTATATGGGATATCACCAATGGGTTCCCTGTGTATGTATTGTATAATCATGTTTCTATATGTTGTGTTTCCAAAGCCTATAAAGATTGAAATTTCATTATGATCATATACAATGTTTAGTTTCTTATCTCTATTTTACATATAGATTTATTTGACTATTATATTCTACTATTTCCCACTTGTTTTTCATAGTTCCTTACTAGGTATGTTTTTATTCACACCTGCCTGGCCCTCTGATACACTATTTTATTTGATATAGTCAACTAGTAGAATAGTGGTGTCCTTAGTGGACCTAGTATCTAGGGAAGATATAAGTAAGTGGAGGCACTGACAATGTTTTGTTGTTAAAATTGGGGATCTAAAGTTGATAACTCCTTTTACTTTCACTTTAAGTTGTTTCCAGATTGGGACCTACTTTCCTTTTACAAGGTTACCCATGTATTTTATAATATTCCTTTCCTAGATATTTATCTATCTCATTCTAATTTATTTCCTATAGTTTACAACAAGAATTGTTTACAAGATAGTGGTTTTATTTTATCATACATATGAACTATTTCATGGAGAAGAGTGTGTGTGTGGGGGGGGGGGGTTTACATTAAATAGGAAAAATCCTCCCACGTCAGTGATATTTTTACTTTGTGCTTGTCGCTAGCCCTTAACCTATTAGGGGTGAACATGTAGTGTCACTCTCAACATAATAGTGTCCCATGTAGGCTCCCAATAGGTCAATCCATGACACAAAACCCCATGGGTTTATCTAAGATCGTAATGTCTATCAAACACCCGCCATTATAGGATAGTCTGCACCCTTTTCCAAATCTCACATCACGACCCAGTCCTACTAGCCAAGGATCATTCTATGGAATCTCTCACAAAAAAGTCCCCTATCAGTTATCTATATAATGATATCTCAAGTATATAAAATATAGGATAACCCATATCTATTATAGTTGAATCTTTATGTGTAGGGTGATCTCCATTTTGGGTGATTTTTGTGCTCTATTTGTTCATGGACCGTGTTTTTTGAGCTCGGTCTTATTGGTCTTAGATTGGCCTTGCGGATGTAATCGTGTAACTTGGACTATGTGTATTCTTGTCGGACTAGGCACATAGGGGCATCAATGTTGTTTTTCCTGATCACAAAATGGGGTGGGATTTGTGTTGGATTTCCAATAATTTTAAATATTATTTACCTATTGTATATGTCCTAGTTGGATTTCATCCTCTCTTGGGGATTTTTATCTCTTTTATGGATATTTAGTGTGATTTATTTTTGGAAGATTCATGTTATTTTTGGTGTATCGTACCATTGAGGGTACATATTGTTATCATAGATGGTTATTTATGGAGAGTGATAATGATATCTTATTTGGGTTGTATGGATTTATTTTTGGAACATTTTTACATAATGTTCAACTATTTAGGTGATATTTTGAATATTTATATGAAATTTATTCTTCATTTTGTTCATGTGATGCTTGAGTTCTTGTCTTGTTCTGGATGCATGTTCTGGGTAAATATAATTTGCAGCTTATCTTTTTTGTAATTCATGATTAAAAGGCATTTATACCATATTTAGATATTATTTTTAATTTTGGAAATGGTTTAAACCACCGTAATATTCTGGTAATTTTTTGGGAAGCGGTTAAACCACCACTAAATATGGAAAAACTTTATTAACCAGTGTTTTTATTCATTTTGGTGGATTTTTTTTGGTGAATCCTTCGGAATGAATTGGTAGTTTTAAACTGCCACTAAATTGAATTTATTTATTACATGAAAAACCTCCTCTAAAACTGAAAAAACCGCCAAAAATAACTACTACGCAACTCTTTCCCAAAACCACATCTAAATAGAAGGAACCTCCACATGTTTAATTCTGACACCAATTTTAGTTGTGAATTTTTGAAACCTTCATAGAATAATATATAGGCTATTTAAAACACTTCTATATTGAGATTTTGTTATAGTGGTTACCCTATAATAAAATTACCCTATAATAGAGAAGGTTTTTATTTTTTGCAGTCATACATGAATTGTAGAACGAATACGGGTTCTAATGTAGAATGAAATGTTGATAGCTTATGTCTCTCATCAATTAATGTTCCATTATAAAAATCACATAGCCCTTTTCAAAGAGTTTTTAGTGGAAATCATTGAATTAAATAAATATAGGTATTATATTTATAGAGAATTATGTGAAATATATACCGATCAATAATTTATAAAGTATATATTAACATAAAAGAGTTGAATGTATGATATAAAATATGGTTGATTTTTATTAAATGTTGTTAACAATAAATACACTACCACCTTGATAAATTGAATAGGGTGTAAGATTAATTTATCCCAAAATGATGTGATATCTTATCTATGGTTAGGATCATGAAAGATCCAATATGTATTGATTTTCAAATAATAGGCCAGGAAATCATATTGGAAGGGTATAAATATTATGTTTATCAAATGAGTGTTTAACCATCTAAGAATGTTATGATTTATGTTTATATAAGTAATCTATAGTAGAATAAGATGGTGATAAATGTTCTTCAGTTCAAATGAGAATTTTATGGGATGATATTGTTTAGAAATAATGTATTTGTACCAGTTATACCAAAATTGAAAAGGGGTATTTCTAATGAATCTCATATCTCATGGTTATCTATTCATCTTGGATGTATGAATATGCATAGATAATTGAGGAGAAATTATAGTGAGATAACATGAATAAATATTAAGCAGAGTATATATCTTGATGCTTGATATTCAAAAAATGTAAAATTAAAATGGAATAAGTCTTGAGAAGTGGTATATTTCCCTTCGAGGTTACCACATTTAATTTTTTTTCAAACAATACTTTTTCTCTTGAATAACTTCCATGAATATACATTATGTATGCTGTAAGGTTACATGGTGTACCACATTATATTACTGCAGATAATGATCAATGGATTACCTTAATGATTTTTTTATGGATTTAACTATTTTATTTGAATACATTTTTAAAAATTTAGAACCAAATACTGATATTAATGAACATGACCTATATTATATTCAAATTAAACAATAATTTTGGGTGTTTTAATTTTATGGTAAATTTGGATGTTTCTATTCAGTTTTGGATTGATCCTAAATTATAGCTAGATTACATGTTTTATTTTTTTCCAAAATATCATTTAAATAAAATTTAATGTTGATTTCAGGGTGAATTGTTTTCTAATTAAATTTTTTACATCCCTAAAATAATTTCATGAATTTTTTGTACTTATAATAAATGTTTTTTCCGATACAAAATAGTTGTAAATATAAAAAAATGGGTTCAAATTTGAAATCATCATCTGATATTTTTTATGGAATATTTAATTTATTTACTTATAATGAAGTTATTGTGGAAAAAAAATTTGTACTCGATGTTAATGTTCAATTCTGATTAAAGAGGGTTTAATTAAGTTATAATGTTTAAAATTACCCCATGAAATTTATAAAAACAATTAGTTTAATTTTAACTTATCACAAATTATCAATGAATTTTGAGTGCATTAGTTCAACTTGACCATAAATAATACCTACTGTTATTTTAGAACACTGAATAATTCTATATGAGTCACTCCATTCACTTATAAATGGGTATCACTTAACCTTCCTTCGTCACAACTCTTGAGAAACTTGTTGTGAAAAAAATGATCCAAAATTAATTCCTATATTCCATTTCCACATTATATAGATTCCCTAAAATTAGATGAATTATCTTCATTAACACAATCAATGTTTATTTAATTATATAAATCCTTTAAATCTATTTTATAATTCCAAATATAAGGACTAAAATATCATCAATATTATAATATGTCATTTAATTATGTTAAAACAATCTCACACATATATTTCATAAAATTTGAAATGAAATTATCACTCTTGCATATGTTTGGACTACTGCCTCCATGTAACCTTATGATACATTTTATGTTACTATTTATCATCATTTATTATTGTGATGAAATTAATGTTTGTATATGTTATTTATAATATTATTATTTTTTATTAATGAAAGCTTATAGTTTATCTTTGTTTTATTCTTTTCTTTTGAAAATGAAGACATTATTCGAGTGTATGTACCATGTACCATCTCCAAAAATCGTGTAATTCATCTTTCTATGTCTCCATATCATTGATGATTATAAATTTTTATATAAGAACTATATATTTTATTTATATCATGATCAAAAATTATTAAATGATTTAACCATGATCAACAAGTAATGAACATAACATCTTGATCAAAATATTCCTGAAAAAAGACTTCTCAACTGTAAAAGTTATTTTAGTATAGAATTGTAAATCAATATCGTGTAATTGGATATAAGAAATCCATGAATTGTATTTTAATTTTGAATATGGTCCTATTAAATAATTATAAAAATAATTAATTTATTACACATTAGGTTAAAGTACACATTAATCATTTCGTACACAAAGTAGGGTTTCATGATACTCTCACACTTTTTTCCTGGATTATTTATTCTTAAATATTCAAAAAATGAGATTAATTGATATATCTCTAAAAATATTATTTAATTCTTTATCCTTAGTTTATTTCAGGAAATTTCATTTTTTCCATTCATTTTACTCATATGATATCAAATACCATAATTTTTCTTAAACAAAATATATATTTTATTCTATTCTCCAGTGAATAATTATAATCATTTTCCATGTTTTAAGGAAAATATTCAAAATTTGATTATAATATTATCCAATTATTTTTTTTATTTTTTTACCCATTTTTAATTTTTATAAAATATTTAAATCTAATATTATTGTATTTTGTCTAAAATGATTAATATTTCCATGATCAAGTGACATACATAAGAATGGATGATAATTTTCTGATGAGCAGGGATATTAGAAACCTCTAATAAATTAATAAATCATTAATATTAACGATTCAATGGTTATATATTTGGTCATCTCAAGTCTAAAATATTGTATATATGATGTTATTTTAGGCTCTAATCAAGTATATAAGTGGATTAACTATACCTATAAAATGATAATTGTTTTTGTTTGTAAAAATAACACAATATTTCTATTATTATGATTATTCCCCATATTTTAGACTATCTGAAAGACATGTTTTTATTCATATCATATTATTTAATGTTTCATGACCTATTTTTCTTCTATGATTATTGTCAAATAATCTATCAAAATCCATATGTCCTGATTATGAACCTTGAATTGTTGGATTTGAATTTTATATCATAAGTTCATTTTCTCATACCAGAATGTTCATGATTTTCACAAATACGATCAATTATTAATATGTACCTTTTTAATACTTGGTTTGTGTCTGAACTATCCATTTATTGTGTTTTCTCTTTCCTTTCACTAGGATAAAAATAAATGTTTTATATTGTGTATGGCTAAAAAGTAAACATTGAGAGAAGAAATCATTAGGATAAATCGAATATAATTATTTAAATAAGTTGAATATACATGAAGTCTCTCAAGAAACCATTCCTTTATGGTTCTAGGCCATGAATTCATATGTTATTTATTAAATATTCACTTAAAATGATGTAATATTTACTAATTTAATATTTGGGTAGCCACATTCATAGTTATGATTACAACCACAAATAAGTGTTCATTAATGGGTAAGTATAATAATCATTTATAGAATCTTATGTACTAAAAATTGTTAAAAACAAAAATTTTCTACTTAAGATTAAAATAATATGAAATCTTAATATATATTCTTCACATTAATAAACATTTCCACTATAGAGTAAACAAGTATAAACCATAGATATGATATTATATCATCCTCAAAATGTCATAATATATAATACATGAGTCAAAATTCTCTCAAAAATTCCTAAGTATGTTTTATAATTTCCTTCTCTCCCAAGATAACAATTATCGTAATGATGTACATAAAAAAACATGGCTTTTTTATCAAATTTTTATATATAGAGTAAATTTCAAAAATTAAAAATATAGTTCCCCCTCCCATTAAAATTCAATCATAAAGGAACCTCACCCAATTGGGTATGTGAACATTCTAAGGGAACTATAATCCACTAGTAGAGGATTATAAACTAATTAATCATCAATGAATAAACTGTTTCTAAAATATAAAATTTCACATAGGATCCCTAATTTATTTTTTTGGTTTCCATTAAAAAAATAAGAATTTTCAAGAGTTTGTATAATCCCATGTGTGTTCAATCCTCTCTTAGGTTTATAAGAATCTTATCCAACTATTAGAGTCATTCTATGATTAATAAAAGGAGTAATATATTTCTAATATACCACTTGAATTTAAGAATAAAAAATAATTATCATTGATAGATTCGTTTCTAAATCCATATCTACGAGGAATATACTCACTTCATAAACTCATGGCACCTCTCATCATAGGTAATAGTATAAAAAATTATTAATATATCCTCCTACATGGATAAAATCCATGAGTATGACATTGAATCTATATATATAGCCATGATGAATAATCACATTTGATATAAAGCTCAATGTAGATGAATCAATATTGTTAATATCTTATAACCAATTATGAAATTTAAAAAATTACATATTTGACCCATAACATTTTCATCTAAGTTATTAAATATAAATTCCATTGAGAATCACTAGATTACTCTCACCTATAATGAAATAAAATTTTATAATCACTACTCATCTATAGTTAATAATGATTGATTGATATATAAATATATAAATTCTTTTAAATATGAGAATTTAACATTGATTAAAAACCAATATGTCGAGAACATTCATTTATTATCTAATCAAACTTGATTATTATTCATCATTGATCAAAATTCATTTGAATATTAACAAATGATAATATTTTGATGGATCACAAATATCATAGAGTAAAAATAGTCTTATTATATACTATGGGATTCTTTTGGTCATCCTTATGAATCAATTTTAATGAAATAATTCTCAAAATATCCTTACATAAATTTATCTCAAAACATTTAATTTCATAAAAAAAACTTAGTATCTTGAAATTACCCAATTTTAAAAATGGTTGTCTGGTTCTCTTAAAAATGAGACATCCATTTCATCTAAAACATTATATAATAACCCATTATCAAACAAAGTGTTTGGTTATTTAAAATTCTAAAATAATCATTTAAATGATGTCTAATTAGATTAATAACCTTACCATAATGATCTAAATTAAAAAATACGTAAAATAAATTAAATAATTGTAAAAAATGAAAAAATAAATATTTTTGTATTTATTTTAAAATTTTGTATAGAAAGGGATCATGTGGAATCTTGGGGCCCTGTAATTTCCATCACTTTTGAATTTTCTCATGCTCAAAGTTTCTTGAAGCCTACACCTAGTTTTCCCTTGTATTCATCCTACATTAGATATATATGAGTATCATATATCATAAGTTATCCCACACTAGTGTATATATATATATATATATTAACTTCTCTTTATAGGCCACCCATCAAGTGCTTAATCCTATGAATAGTGGCCCATATGTTCCACTAAATACTCTACTAGATATTATAAAACGATTCAACTATAAATTAGGTATTTAATTTTGTCTCTCATAATCACCACTTCTAGTCATTTCAACAATAAATATTACCTATCATCTAAAATAGAACCCCTCTAGGATAAAATAGAACAATACACATCATCAAATCATCAACCCCAGCTGTCACGACCCGTCCCCCAGGGCCCGTACCGAGACTACCCCAAGCCCGCCCTCCATAGGCCAGGGGCTAGAGACTAGAACCAATGGCATAAATCCCTAAACTGGGAATGCATTGCCTTAATAATCAGTAAACCCACACAAACAGAGTACCAAATGGAAACCAACACTACGAAAAAAATGTATACAAACAGAGGGTTGTAATGTAAAGGGGCTGGAAATACAAGCCCAAATGTAAAGTACAAGGAAACTGAAAAACAAGTATAAATGATGAAAGGTAAACAGGTGATGGATCATCCAATAGAAATTCCTACCTGAAGGGTAGGTATAGAAGGCCTCCACAGGACTCCACGTCTGTCCGTCTCCCCTGAGTACCATCATGTCGTGAGGTCCACCTCCCAGTACCATCCATTCCTGTCCACTCAGCCTTGGTCAGTGTTGTCCATCTTTTGTAACCAACACAACAATGTGTGGGCAATACCTATGCAAGGGTGAGTATAACGACACTCAGTAGGGACCCCGAGACCCTCATGGTCTCCAAAAATCCAACTCGGATAAAACACAAAGTATGAAATCAACAGATTACCACAGTTATGTATATGTCCATACATATACCTATGTTATCATGTAATCCATCTCATTCAAGAAGAAATACAAGAGTTATTGACTCAGCTCACACAGGTATAATACTTTTGTAGAGTGTTAGTGATGATCAGATGTAGTCACTAATTCATCTAAGCTATCGGACCGACACAAGATCCAGGACAAGCAGTGGGAAGTATCGGACCCACACGAGATCCAGGAATAGTAGTCGGATCTATCAGACCCACACATGATCCAGGAACTGCTAAGCTGTTGGACCCACATAGGATCTAGGACCAGCTATTTTGTCGGACGAACATGTGGTCCTGTAACAGAATTCGGAACTGTCGGACCAACACATGATCTAGGAACAGTCATCAGAGCTGTCTGACCAACACATGATCTAGGAACAGCCGTCAGTGCATTGCCAGCCAGAGGGTTTCCTCATAGAACAATTAATTCTGGAAGGTTCCTCTCCAAAATCCAAGTGTCAATACGCCAACGGCCACCATGTCCCATGAAGAAGAATCTCAAATGTCCATATCATCATAGGGGTCCCAATGCAACAGATAACATGTCAATCAGATGCCCGGTCAGTGAGTTATTATCTTTTTAGTCCCAGGGGCCTGATTGGATTAGTGTACGATCCAACCTGACCATATCTCACCATAACCCTGAACTCTAGTGGGGTGAACTCAAAGGGACTGTCATGCTCCACGAATACCAGCGCCACTGACGGTTCGTCAAACGGTTGACCGGTGCCAAAGATATGGCCAAAGGGAGTAAAGGGTCTTTGATGGGCTTGGGACCAGTCCGACACAGTCGGACCACCTTGGCCCAACCCAGACTGGGCCGACCCGGTTTGGGTCGACTCGGTCAGACCCACTGAGTCTGACCCGACACGTTGGGTGGGTCAGACTCTTAGGTGTGGCCCTGTCTATTGGGCCCGACCCAATGGACTTCGAGGGCGCCACTCGGTGACTCGGAGTGGGAGGCTAGGCCGGTTCGGCTAGCAAAACCGTGAGGGACACCGCAAGTCAGCTCAGGAGGCCGGCCACCCGGAGGACAATGGGTAGTCCGACGGGGTGCGGTCAGGCTGAAGGCTGGCACAAGCAATGCATGGGGATGCCAGCTGGGCGCCCAGAGGTCGGCTGGGCACCAGGCAGTGCACCATAGGGCCGCGGGTAGGTGGCCCTGGCGCCGAGCAGGCCATGGGGGCGTTGGTTAGGGCACGCGGGATACCGAAAGGTCGCGGAAAGGCCACAAGCAGGCACGCGGGGTGTGGGCAGGTGGGCCACCGGTTAGGGGTGTTTGGCTGGGAACACTAGTTTGCGGAGGCCACGGGTAGCGCGGCCATTGTCGTTGCCACCTTCATCGCCTCGTTTCCGCATCGAAGAACAGCACAAGAAAGAAGAATCAATGGAGGATGTCGAACCATGTTTTGTTGGCCCGCATCCTCTGTGTTTAGGGAGGTATCAATTCAATCAACAAGATAAGCAGTTGTTCAATAACACGTTCTCAACAATCCATTTATATCCGATAAAGAAGGTAAGAAAAGGTATAACATCATCATGTAATATACCCCTACCTCGTTCATTGTTCTTTGACGTTGGCACGAGAAAGTGGACGTCCATTCGTTGAAGATGAACACATCCTACGTCGAAGGAAGCTTCGAGAAAGGAAGTCAAAGGTGAGTTCATCGTTCTTCGTCGGTGGAGCGTTCTTCATGGAGGATGTGTTCATCGTGGAGGAAGTGTTCTTCGTCGGTGAGGTTTTCTCCCAGATCTCCTCCCAATACTCGAAATCCAAGCCTTTTCCTAATTCCACCATGTTGGAAAAGATATATCCAACCAAAAAAACAAATTAAATTATTTTATTTTTGGTTGGCACATAAAATTAATTGACAGTATTTAATTTTATGTTGACACATTAAATTAATTGATAGCTTTAATTTTATGTTGACACATAAAATTAATTGGAAGCATTTAAGTTTATGTTGACACATAAAATTAAATTGATAGCAATTAATTTTAGGCCGAAACATAAAATTAAATTGAAACAAATTAATTTTACGTTGACACATAAAATTAATTTAGAGTAATTAATTTTACACCGGCACAAAAAATTTATTGAGAGAAAATAATTTTATGTCGACACATAAAATTAATTGTTACGTTTGAGGGGTTTTCTCTCCATCCCCATTAAATTGGGGGTTAAGCCTCGTGTGGTCCCCACATCATAACCTCTCATGTGAGGTTATTCTCAGGTTTCCCCCACCACCATAACCTCCCAAGGGAGGTTAAGGTGTGGTGGTGCCACCTCCAACTCCCAAGAGGAGGTTTTAACCACCCATCCCCCACATGTCCTTTTAAAAAAATTTAGTGAACTTACATTATTTTATTACATCACACGAAAATCAAAAAATAAACTTTTATCTTCAACTCACTATCATTGAAGTGAATGTCTATATAAGGAAATATCGGCGCTTCGATTTCAATAGTGCCCTCAGATTTCATTTCCGACCACGGGTTCAAAATTTAATAAATAATGCTCATATGTTTGCTGAACGTACATGAACAAAACTTCAGAAATTGATTTCGGGCACACCAGGCCTCAGAATCATGCACCGTCAATTTTCATAAACTCTTAAAAATCCCATGTATTTAAAAAAAATCCACATGATTTCCGGGTCTTTACATTCTCCCCACCTTAGAGATTTGCATCCCCGTAATCTACAACTCAAAATAAGGAAACAAATAGGGTCCCTAAGCGTGCATATGAGCCTCCCGCTCCCATGTTCCCTCCTGGAAGTTACCATGCTGCTAGAGAACCCACACCGGAGGTATCAACCATCTAGGTAGGACCCTCTTTTGTCGATCCTCAATCTCCACTGGGACCTCCTTAAAAGTCTCCCCATCTTTGACATCCAGCTCCCCATGGTCAAGGATGTGAGATAGGTCATGCACGTATCTCCTCAACTGAGATATGTGGAAGACTTCATGCACTCGGTGCAACTGAGGTGGAAGATCTAAGTAGTATGCCACCTCTACAACATTTCTGAGGACCTGGAAAGGTCCAATGAACCTCAGAGATAACTTCCCGCCTCGGCCAGATCTCCAAATACCTCATCAAGGTGAGACCCATAGAATGACGTGGTCACCATCCTTGAACTCTAGAGGCCTCCATCTATTGTCAGCATATGACTTATACCTGCTCTGTGCAGTCTTCATCTCCTCCTAGATGATCTTCACCTACTTTGTGGTAGCCCGTACCATCTCTAGTCCCAACAATACTATCTCCCCAGGGTCTGTCCAGCACAAGGATGATCTTCAGGGTCACTCCTAAAAGGTCTCTAAAGGTGCCATCCTTATGGTAGAGGGAAAAAAGTTGTTGTAGGAAAACTCCACAATGGGTAAGTGATCCCCCCAGCTACGACCAAAGTCGAGGACACAAGTACGTAACATGTCCTCAATGGTCTGAATGGTTTGCTCAGTCTGACCATCTATCTGAGGATGAAAGTCGATGTTTAGATAAAACAATGTACCAAAAGACTTCTCAAGCCCCTTCTATAGCCGAGAAGTAAAGTGTGTGTCACGATCAGAGACAATAGAATAAGGTACTCCATGTAGCCGCACAATCTCTAGCACATAGAGGCATCCCAAGCTCTCAACTGAACTCTTCTATCTGATCGGTAGGAAGTTGGATGACTTGGTGAGTCAGTAAACGATCACCCAAATCGATTCATGTCCCCTAGATGTACATGGAAGACCTATCAAGAAGTTCATGGATACCCCATTCCACTTCCACTATGAGGCCTATAAAGGATGAACCAAGCCTGCTGGTACCTGATGCTCCGCCTTCACTTGCTTGTAAGTGAGGAATTGAGAGACAACCTATTCTACCTCCTTCTTCATACCTGGCCATCAGTGCTATCATCGATGGTCTGGGTACATCTTCGCTAGCCCAGGATATACTGCTAGAGGGGATAGGTGGAAGTCACTCAACATTTCCTCCTGAAGTGTCACTGGCACTATAGTACATCTTATGAAGAGGATGACGTGATCCCCACCTTCAGAAAATATATTAGGTGCCTTCCCTGTGGATATATGAGCACATCGTGTCTCATAGTCATCATTCCCAAGCTATGCCACCCTGACTCACTGACAAAGTGGAGGAGTGACTATAAGTGTTTATAGAAAATCTGCTCTATCCCTATCCAAAAAGTATATATTCAAAGAGGCCAGCTACTCCGTCGCCTCACCTAGCAGCTGTATACCAGTTCTGTTGCTGAGTGCATCTGCTACAACATTCCCCTTCTCTAGAGTATAGAATATCTCAATGTTATAGTCCTGGAGGAAGTCAAGCCATTGGTGTTGTCTCAGATTCAATTCCTTCTGAGATAAGATATACCTGAGATTTTTGTGATCAGAGTACACGGTAAAACGTTCACCCATCAGATAGTGTGCCACATGTTCAAGGTGAAGACCACTACAATGAACTATAGGTCATGGGTAGCATAGTGTTTCTCATGGTGTCTCAACAGTCGAGAACCATATGCGATCACTGCTTGCTACTGCATTAGGAGACACCCAAGTCCGGTCCCTGATGTGTCGCAGAAGACTACGTACCCTATGCCTTCCTCTAGAAGCCTCAAGATGGGGGAACTAGTTAGCCTCTAACTTCGTTCCTGAAAGCTCTGCTGATATCCCTCTCACCATACAAAGGGTTTCCCCTTCTTCATCAAAGTTGATAGTGGTGTTGAAACTCTGGAGAAGTCTGGATCAAATCTCTTATAGTATCCAGCCAAACCCAAGAAACTGCATACCTCCATCTGAATCTTGGGTGGCTCCCAAGAATGTACCACCTCAATCTATGTGGGATCCACTGCAACTCCAGCCTCTGAGAAAACATGTCCAAGAAAGTGAACCTCTCGGATCTATATCTAGCACTTCAAGAGCTTACCATAAAGCTAGTGTTCTCAGAGTGTGTCCAGTACCACCCAAAAATGTTAGGCATGCTCCTCCTCAGTAGTCGAGTAGATCAGAATGTCATCAACGAAGACTACGATAAAGCAATCGAGGTCTGGTTGGGAGATTCTGTTCATGAGTCCCCTAAACACTACTGGAGAGTTTGTTAAACCAAAGGGAATAACTAGTAACTCGTAGTGGCTATGCCGTCACCTGAAGGCCATCTTCTGCACATCCTCATCTCGAACTCTGATCTGGTGATAGCCTGATCTGAGATCTATCTTCGAGCACCACTATTCTCCTTTCAGCTGATCAAAGAGTTCATCAATCCTTGGAAGTGGGTACTTTTTCTTCATGGTCACCTGGTTCAGTCAATGGTAGTCGAAACAAAGCCTAAAGATCCCATCTGCCTTCTTGGCGAACAGAATCGGGGCTGGCCATGGAGAAATGCTGGGTCGGATGAATCCCTTCCCTAAAAAGTCCTCTAGATGTACCCGCAGCTCATTAAGCTCAGTTGGAGGCATCATATTTTCTATAGTACATATCGGTGTCGTCACGGGGTACAAGTCAATGTAGAAGTCCACCTCCCTATGAGGAGGCAGTCCTGGAACATCGTTAGGGAAAATATCAGCATTATGGTATACCACTACAGGATAGCTCGGACTCTCCACATCTACTCCTACGAGGGTAAGACATGCCAAGTGAAGAGTGATCGGTTGCACCCGGTTTGGGTCGATCCAGTTCGCCTGTTAGGTTCATCCCGGTCTGCTAGGTGCGGCCCAACAGACTGTGAGGGTGCGGCTTGGCGACTCGGCCCCTGAGGCCGGGCCGGTTCGGTCCGAGACACCACGAGGGATACCGAGAGTCAGCTCAGGAGGCCAGCTGCCTTGAGGTCGGTGGGCAGGCCAGCGGGGCACGTGCTGGCGTGGGAAGCACGTGGGGAGGTCGGCTGGGGTTTGGAAGGTTTCCTCTCCCTCCCCATTAAATTGGGGGTTAAGCCTCGTGTGGTCCACACGTCATAACCACTCACATTAGGTTATGCTTGGGTGGGACACACCACCATCACCTCCCAAGGGAGGTTAAGGTGTGGTGGTCCCACCTCCAACTCCCATGTGGAGGTTTTAACCACCAATCCTCCACATGGTGGTTAAAAAAATAAAGTGAACTTAATTTATTTTATTACTTCACACGAAAACCCCAAAACTATCTTTAATCCTCAACTCACTATCGTCAAAGTAAAATTCTATTTAAGCAAATACTGGCGCTGCGAGTTTAAGGGTTCCCTCAGATTTTAGTTCCGAGCACCGATCCAAAAGTTATAAAAACCCGCTCGTATGTTTACTGAACGTACCTAAACCAAAATTCAGAAATTGATTCTGGGAAAACCAGGGCTCCGAATCATGCACCGTCAGTTTCCACAGACTCTTAAAAATACCATGTATTAAAAAAAATTCCACTGGATTTTCTGGTCTTTACACCAGCTTCCATGCTTACTTATTTAAGTATCATTACCACCACATATGAATTTCATCTTATCCATCCTAATTTTTTCATGACTTATCACTTATGTGAATTTGGAAATTAGAAGAGGGTGGGAGACGTTTGGAAATTAGGGTCACACCCCTTTTGTGGTTTCCAATATTCTAATCAACCATATTCATTGCGACTTTTGGATTATATAGTTTGTATGCTAAATTGTCTCGATACTACGAATATTGTCCAGTCATGTCCCTCTTACAGTAAATGTGAATAAAAAACAAGGGGAATTTCACCATCCAACCATAAAATGATATAATTGTAAACTTTTAATATTAAATAATATACTACACCACATGAATAAATCATAACAATTTGAATAAATTATTTATATTGTGGAAAAAATAAAAAATAAATCTTTATATGAGGACACACAAGTAAAACCATAATCCTTACTCTCCCCTAAATTCATGTGCTTGAATGGGTGAAATAATATAATTTAAAAACCTATTATTAATAGGGACCAAAATAAAATATAACCAAACATTCCCCTTTGTTGAAACACATTAAACCATTTAACATTACACTGGTGAAATTATAATCAATTATCCCATTTATGAACTTTTAAAATTTATACAACTTTACCATGTTTATGAAAATATTATATTTCACACATTTATTAAAGAGAATTTGGTTTATAATTAATTATTACAAATGATAAATTATCTTCATATCGGAAATAAAGAGTCTAGATATAAAATATGTAATCCAAATCACTAATTTCATCTTGTTATTTTTCAAAAGAAACATAGAAATTATACATACATATTGAACATAAGATAATATTTATCTATAGTTAATTAATATTTAATGATAAGTTTCTAATATTATAATTATATTTATACTATATATTTCTATTTATGATCAATATATAGTTGATTAAAGATGTATCATTTTCTTCATAATTAATTTTATATTCAATTACTTAATATAATTATATTCTTTACAGTTTGTATAATCAATATTTAAATGTTAATCATTAATACGTTATTAAAATTAACATTTATTGGGTTTAAATTTATAATATTTTTCTACATTTTTTTAATTACATTATTTATAGAGAATTATATTGAATTATCACCATATATAAAATTTATTATTATACTGGTTATTATAATTCATATTATATGGGGTTTGATCTTTTATTATCTTTTTCCTAAATTTCCCATATTGAGGATAAACTACTATAACTCTAACCTTATGTTTTCTAGTAGTACAAAATAATATTACGAGATGTTGAAACTATAACAAAAAAAATTTAACAGAATTTTTTTCAGAATAATTATTTATATCAAACAAAATATAACGCCCGAAATTATATTCTATTTAATAACTCTCAAGTATAAAAATTTAGAGCTAAATTGTTATATTAATTTGGTATTTATTCCTTAACTGATATGCCACTATTATTTCATATAACTACAATTTATTGTGAATGAAAATATATAAAAATATTTATAATTTATATTGGGTTTATGATTTATTTAATGATAATTAATCCCCATTATAAACCAATAATTGAGTTCAACTAATTCAAAATTTGGTAATTTTTTTTGTTTAATCCACGTTTCATTGTTTGAAAATAAATTTCTACAAAATGAGATTTAAAATAGTTTAATATGATTCAATATATATTACTAGCCATTATATATGAAATGTTGTTGGCTGAAAATATGTAAAACAATTACTAAAACAAGGTAAACAGAAATTGTACTATAATAGATAGAGATAAAATATAATCCATAGGAGAATTTTATGATGGATATGTTCCATCCACTAATGATACATTCTATTAAGATGTAATTTCCCCACCATATATATCTTGTAATGAATATATTCGTGAAATATTATGTAAATATTATAATTAATGATCTATTAATGGGTAAATTAAATAAAATATGAATTGATATTAAAGTAAAATTCAGCAAACCATTGTATAAAATAAATAAATATTTATTTATTTATGATAAATTCAATTAATTAACAAAATATATTACTTCTATAGACATTGATTATGAGAGTAAAATTTAATTCCAAATATTTTTTCTTCATTATAAGATATTTATATTAAGATTGAATTGAATATTGTAAGAAAAAAATTTAATAATAGATTCATCCATTTTATATAATGAGATCACATATACCAAATATTAAAATAAAATGGTCACACTCTTGATCTTGGTTTTCAACATTTGATCTTAAAAAATAATTCTATAGAAACTTACGGATCCGTATTTATAATACATTCATATAAAAAACATTAAATATATTCTCTATAAATAGAAAATGTATTCTCAATGATACATTTATATATGTTATATTCAAGTATATATTTGGATTCACATTAAGTAATGGAATAAATATGCACTCCCCATGTTTTTAAGAAGAATATTCATTCTTTAAACTATTTGTTTATAATTATAAATAAATAATAAATGGAGTTGAAATATGATAGGTAACAAGTGATATATTATTGTAATTAAACTCTAAACACTTTATTAATTCATATAAAAACAACTCAAAAAAATAACATGAAACTAAATGTTATGCACTATTGATTATTAAATCTTCTTAAAGTAAAACAATTAATGGGTACAATCAATTAGAATGAATAAAATCAACAAAGCTAATATATCTTAAGTATCATATTAAACCACAAGGTAACATATAGATATAGAAAAAAATTGATGAGGAGAAGCACCATGAAAAGGGATATCTATGTTTGATATCATATGTTTTAAAAAACATTTAAAACTAATCCAGTAATTATTATTTGAATATTTCTGTTTTAACCTTTCATATTAAATTTTTGGATACAGTTTGGGTTAACTACATTATGAAATATATTTTTTCTCTAAATATATATTTATAATCATACCCATACTCCCATTTCACTTATATAAAAAACATATATCACATCATTACTCTTCTCTCGTGTCTCTAGGTTCCTCCCAATGTTCCCCTAAGCACCTAGGAATCTCCTCTCAATCTATTTTGATCACTCTCTCTAGTTAAGGGATCCCACATTGCTATTGTTATTAAATTACCTCTTATGTTTTGTTCATGGTTTTTTCGTTTTTTATTGTTTTGGTATGTATTTATATAATCCCGTTACTATCATTTTTATGTCCATGTGATGAGATACCACTTTTAGTATCATTAATCCATCTCACGAACCATTTTGTACCCCTGTTACCAAGCCAAAATTTAGTGATATATTTCACACTCCTCATTTCCAGTAAAGAACCTTATTTACATTTATCCTATCTAATATCAATTGGATATATTTTCATATAATTTTCATTATACCTCTAATGTATAATTTTTTCTATATTAACTAAATACCATTTATCCCCTATCATTATAGAATTTACCTAAGCTATTACAATGCTGATATTTAGTAAGGGAAGCTCTCCTTCTCAACTTCATTTAAGAATCTTCATTATCATATACCTTCAATCATTAATTCATAATCTTTGGATATGTTATTCCATATCTCACATACTATCCCTTTTATTTGTAAATGATTATAGACTAATTTAACTCTCATCACGACCATCCATGAACATTTATATGCCCCTATTGTGCTTCCAAAGTTTTACCAAAATTTTCCATCCCAAAGGATTGTGTAGTGAATACCTATAACCATTCCCTATCAAGGGTTCTTAACTTTATAAACATATACTTCATTTATTGAGAAATTGCATGTATTTATACAAAACTACTTGATCTTATAATTACTTGTGATGAAATATGATTCCATTTTTTATGATATATGTTGAACAGAAATGTATGTGAATGAAATGAATGTCACTAGGGCACCATGAATTATGTATATAACCCTAATGAATTGGATAATGTATTAGTTTCATGAGATTTCGAGAAAGGGACTATGGGTGAAGCTAATGAATCCTTTTAATTTTGTTATGATAATATGTTATAGTTTTTCCTTGACCTATATTTATAATTACATGTTTAATGTTGTTTCATCATTTCATGTGTTTCCTTTATGTTTCCAGGATATAACATTCATTATTATTAATGTTTTTAATTATCACCCCTCTTGTGTCCCATTTAAATAACAATTGTATAACATGTAATTATTACTTTATGTTATTCTTTTTTTATTTACTTACTAGGCTTTATAGCTCATCTATTTCATATGTATGTCCACATGATATCTCATAAAATATTAAGTGCTTTAGAATAAGATTACAATGTTAAGGAATATTTCATTAATTATTTTGTATCCCGTGTAAATGATGTTATTCTATATACATAATTCCCAAAGACCAGATAATTCTCAATATCTATGGTTGTGTTATCTATAATTTTATGTAATAAATCATTAGTTAATATGTAATAAAGAGTAGGGTTATCGTATATCCAATGTATATACCAAAATATTTATTATAATGACCAATGTTCTTCTCCAAAATAAATACCATGTTCAAAGGCGTTCATCATTTGAAACCCCAAAAATAAAACAATATAGACCATAGTAACGAAGTTATATAATTTTCTGGTATGAAAAATGGAAGTATAATTAGGAAGTATATGTAAATATATATTTATAAATTAACAAAAAAAGTGAAGTCACATTAAATATAAATATAATTTTTATATCTAATGAACTAATAAAACAATTGTAATTCATATAATCTATTTTATAACATAGATAATTTTTTTTATATATTTTTTAGTAGATATTTTTTTTAAGAATAAACTGTATACTTGAAATGAAGTCCAATAAAAAATATTTTTCATGATATTTATTGATTTCATGTTAATATAGGTTTTATAAATATTAGCTTATAAATTATGAAATAATGAAAAAAATATTTAATTTATCACGGACATGTTTACAAAATAAATTTTTGAATATTTTTAATTTGATTGATTTTTTAACAGAATAGAAAAAATTAGAATTTGAAATATTTCATGACATTAAGATATTATTAGTATATAATTAGGAACTGGAAAATTTGTTAAACTTTTTACAGGAGGAAAATATATTTTTTATGAATAACATTATAATTTTATAAATTTTGATTATTCTTTATAAATGGATATTTACTATTCTGTAATTTATGTTATATTTATCAATCCAATTTAATAATATATTATAAATTTATTATTTCAATTTTAAATTTCATACCTTTGAAAATAAAATAAATAAAAATTATTTAAAATTATTAATCATTGGGTTCAAATTATATAATGTGTTATTTTTTTGTGTAATGGATATATAAACTACGTAAAAACTTGTTCTCACGGAAAAAACTATTAAAAATGAATAACGTAAGATATAAAATTCAAAATATGCTTAAAAAGTGTTTTTAATATAGTTTTTGAGTTCTATCTTGACATTTTCTCTTCTCATATTCATTATTTCTCAATTTTTGAGCTATTTTACTTTAAATTGTAATGTCATTATTAAAATGTTTTGGTTATTTGATGAAATAAAATGAGCTCTCACTTATAATACTGGAACCCCATACCTCACTTCCCCTCACCCACAAAACCCTTTAACATCACCCAAAAATATTCTCAATCCTCTCCACTCCACTTTTATCCATATTAATGGGGTTACAGTCTTCACAAAAAACAGCCCCACAATAAAGTAATCTCCATGGAAAAGGAGATAATTCAAGAAGTGGGGAGGTAAAAAAGATTATGTGGAAATGAAGGGTAAAGAAAAGAGATGCGGTAACTAAAAATCCTCTCTTTGAGACACAAGATTTACAAAATAAGTTATTTTTTATAAGACATTCAATTTTGAATGATCTTTAATCCTTATTTCTTAGAAATGAGTTTTATGATCTAAATATATTTCCATGAATTCTTTTATATTCACTATTTTTAATATATATTAGTATTATGAAAAGATACTCATAATGATGAATTTATAAAAATTAATAAAAAATTAAAAAACCTTTTCAATATATAGATTTCATTATCATGAAATAAATTTTCTCAAATTATCTTATGTTTTATTATGTACCTTTTATTTTATATTATTATGTGACTAAGTTAGATGAAAATAATTTCAGAATCAGAATATTGAATTTATGATGTTATTTTATACCATATGGAAGTTTTATAAATACCATTTTTTTTTCCAATTATTTTTTTAAAAAAATAAATGATTTCTATTTTGATCATTAATTAACCCATTTTTTTAATTGTGTTCTTTATGGTATAATGATTATTGATTTTAAGGGGAAAATATTTATTTATGATGAGATGTGGTGTCCTATATCACCCTTCAAGACATTGGTTTACATTTAAAAACAATGATATTGTTAGGCATGAACCTATAAAATCATACACAGGGGCAGCAGAAAAATAGATTAGATAACATTTGCATGCATGGAAATTATGAGTTTGTTCACATAAGGGTTTTCATGATGAGTTTTATCACATAGTTTTTACTATTATATGGTTGTTCCACATTTAAAATTTGTTAATTAACAAAAGAGAAAATTTCAAGAAGGATTTTATTTTAATGAAAATCCATTTTTTTAATTACAATATATTTATAAATTATTCCACTATTTTATTTCATACTAATAAGTAAGATATTCATAAGGATGAATTTTTATCCCTATCAACTATTTTATGCTTCTTTAATGAGAATTATATGATCATTTATTTCACTAATATTTTTTTTTATTACTTAAGGCCTTTTCAAATTTTATTCATATATTAATAACTTCCATGTTTTTAACTTTATGTTTACGATCTCACAAATTATGTTCTGTTTACCCTTATATGGAATCTAGGGGTACCCATTTCTATATTTTATATCCCCAATATTATGAAGATTATTATACCATGTTATTTATGTAGGAAATGGTTCATAGGATCATGGTTTCGAAGAAATATTCACTAGTTTTATAAAATAATTTTTTTATATAGCTAATCTTCAAAAAAATAAAAACTGTGGTCCATGGTATGTGTGAATTTATGTGAAATATATTATTTAAATCTTGATATTCATTAATTTTTTATTTAATATTTATGAAGATTCACTTTATTTGGTATCAGATAAGAGTTATTTAACATTTTTTATCAGTTTAAGGAGCATTAGAAAATAACATACATAAAATCCTGAGGTCTGAGACCACATATAGGATATCCCTTAATCATTTGGTAAAGTATAAATTTTGTGGTTCTCCTATATATTAGATCCCAATTTATATACTTCAAGTACATTTTTGATCTAGTATAGTTTTACCTAGTAGTAATAACCCCAAAGAGGGCATGTTGGGTATTAAATCAACCATTAACTAATTCATGGAAAATATTACTAACTACAAAATTTTATTGAAACTCTTGGGGGATATTCATTTCAAAATCAAATTTTCATTATAAGCCATTATTATGGATTAGGGTATGATTTCAAATAATTATGTTAGAGGACATGAAATGAATGTGACAATGGGAAACCCAAATTCTATCATATATATTTAAATGGTTATGAATAATGTTCATTAATGAATTCCGCCTCATATGTTTACAGTCTACCTTTATATACATTCATTAATATATTAATAATCATTTTAAAAATTCTATTAGTCAAATTAATGGTGTTAACATGAATGAAATGAGTTAAAAAATGTTTCAATGTGCGATGTGGACGTTATCCAAATGGGAACCCTAAATATGTAGGTTTTGGAATGAAACCCCCCCTGAAAATTAGCACTTAACTGTAGCTACATATGGAAAACAAGATAAGAAATGGTTAGCTCCATAAAATACCAATGAGGGTGAAAAATATTATCAATCCTTTTATGATTCAATATCCATATACATTTTTCTGGTCCTGTAATCCACATGTTTCTGAGTTTTGTTTAATGGAATGGATAATTTATTTACTACTCTCCAGTTCTCAAAACATGAGAATGTTATTTTGGATGTTTATCAATAAGATAGTTATTCTCACTACTTGAGGAGTATCATTCAGAATACCATATGAAATGATGATATAGAATCTATGGAATGGGATGAGATCAGGAACATAATTTTCACTTAGTATTTTCTGTCTACTATTTTAATAAAAATGTTGTTCTAATAAAATTAATTAATGAAAAATGTAATGGATTATATTATATCCTATAATGAAAATTTCACTATACTCATGATGTATTCCCATGGTTTCATCTCTGATACCTAAATAAAAATCAATTTAATTTTAATCAATAAAACAATAACCTCTTAATGATGTTTTCAATAAGAGTCATTAGTTTTTACAAAGTTATTATTTTATGTTCCTTTATAGTAGATATATAAAAATGAGCTTCTCAATATTATATATAAAAGAAAAGGAAAATGGAGTACTATTAAAAGTTATAATAACAATGGAAGGAAAACATATAAATTTCCCAGATGTAATAAATGTGGGAGAAATCGCATTGCTAATTATCTTAGTGTATCGTGTATGTTTTTTAATTATGGAAAAAAGGACACCATAACTACAAATATAAAACTACGAATCATAGTCTGATCAATGAAATAGTATAGAAGAAGTTCCATATAAATTATCCATTATGAAAACATTTTTTCATGTATAAGTAGTATAGAAATTATGTTAATAAATTACTTATCCCTCGGTCTATTATTGAAAATATGCCCCAGAAAACTCCCAACCTAATGGAATAGGGAAAGGAATTTCAGATAACTACAGATGAGGTAGATCAAGATGATTAATTTAAAATGTTATAAAGGAGATGGTTGAAATTGATAAAATGAATATAATTACACGAAAAATTTCCACATAGATAATGTAAAAAGGTGGTTGATGCTCTGATAAAGAAAAACTATTCTACTCTATCAATGACATGGATAAAATGTACATAGTATTCATTGATTTTTTGAGAAGAAATTTTGAATTCAAAAAATGAGGAGATAAATCATAGGTTTCTCAATTTACAATCCATCCTCCCACTCTTACAAATGTTAATGAATATTAAAAATACGTTGTATATATATATAAAGGTAGAAAATATTCCACAGTTCAACTATGATAAATATAAAGTGATTAGGTTTAAACTCAAAATAGTATCCCTTTAAAGACAAGATTGAAGAAAGAGCTATTAGATAAGAATCCTTGATCATCATTCTATATACATATACATATTTTGATGATGTATTGAGATCTAATGAAGAAACACTAATCAGGTAACTCGAGTAGGGAAAATGCATTATATATATCATGATGATTTGTATTCTAATATGTTATGGATGAACTAAATAAAATATAGGGTTATGTTTTAACCACTAAATATTCTCGTTTTGATGAATCAAGTGTTGAGATCATATGTGAGTATGATATAATCTTTAATACGAAATAATGGATCAATATTATACTAGTGAGATTCTCAAATAAAAGAGGGGGGTGGGTGAATTGTATACTAAAAAATTGTTAATGAAATTTTAGATAAGAAAATTTCACAACACCTCTAAGTTCTATTATCTTTTCTTGATTCCAAAAAAATGATTCTGGAAATGAAACCAAAAAAAAGTTTATGTCAAATAAGATTCTATATTAAAGCGTATAGAATCATATAAAATCAGACTACAAGTTTAAGGAAGTATATGAATGTTATACTTACTTCAACAACAAATATACACAGTGGAAAACAAAATACTACTAGTAATTAGTAACTTTTTTAACCCAAAGAGGAGGGAATCCAAAAACCATGGATAAGAGGTCCCTTAATTTATACTTTAATGAAAGTTTGTCTTTCCCAAACCCAGGTAAGCCCTCTATCCAAAGATTGGTATCTGTTTTGATATCCCTGTAAGCCCTCAATTTGTAAGGAAATTGGCACCTCTTACTTCACAACCCAAAGTCTCTAATTTCAAGGAAATCGAAACTCTACACTAAGAAAATCTGCACAAAGAAAAGTCTGAAAAAGCAGTTCAAAATATTCAATATGAAGCCTAAGAGTCTATAAGAGCCTCCATTACTAGAAATCACTTCAACATCATGTAAGCACAGTTGTCAAAGTTTAGTCCAAAAGTAGTGAGCTCTTTCAAATGAGATACTTTTTATAGTAATGACTTCAACGATTTGACCCATCCTAGAATGGTCATATTTTTTCTTTAATTTCAAAGGGACATGTACACTTGTCACTCAAACAACGTTAAGTGAGTAACTGAAAGCACGACATCATTTCTTAACAACACAAATGTAGTCATGAATAAATTCTGATTATCAGAATGTAAGGAAATTAATGTTCGGAGTCCAAGAAAAAATTGAATTCTGATTCTATAATACTAGGATATTCAGATTCTATTGTCTAGGAATTCAGAACCTGAATTCTATAGAATTCCAAAGTATGAATTTCAATGAAATTCAAAATCGTGATTCATAAGAATCTAGGACCAGAACTCACAATGTTTAGAGTCATAGTTCAAGATAATTCAGAGTCATAAATCATGAGAGTTCAGAGTATGAATTTAGAAAACATGAAGTCAGAACTCAGAATGTTCATATCCTAAATTCATATTTAGAATTCGGAGTCGGAACTCAGAAAGTTTGTATCCAAAATTCATTTTCAGAATTCGGAGTCAGAACTCAGAAAGTTTGTAACTAGAATTCATATTTAGAATTCCGAGTCAGAACATAGAAAGTTTGTAACTTGAATTCGAATTCAAAATTCAGAGTTAGAACTCAGAAAGTTCATAACGAGAATTATGATTCAGAATTCAGAGTCAGAACTCAGAAGAGTTCGTATCCTGAATTTGTATACATAATATGGAGTGAGAACTCAGAATGTTCATAACCAGAATTCTGATTCAGAATTCAGAGTCAGAACTCTGAAGAGTTTGTATCCATAATTCTGAGAAATCAGATCCTAAAACATAAGGGTTCATATCTAATTAATTATAGGATTAGAGGTTTTGGTTTTAGTCTGAATTATATACTTATAAAAATTATTATATGAGAAACAAAAACATGATACGGATAAATTTCCTCAAGAAGAATATTTTCCTTATATAAGTAAAACAATGTAAAAAGTGAATTTCCTTAAGATAAGGAGTTTGTGATTTTTAAAACAATAATTAATTGTAAAGTCACAAGGAAACCTTAATGACTAAACAATCTCCCCCAAGTATGATGTAATGGAAAATCCATAAGGAAAACATTATTTACTCAATAATCTCCCCCTTGTTGGAAGGTATAAACATCCTTTCAAAAACGAATACATGGACTTAGCAAAAAGTTTCTAGACTTTGAAAATAAAACTAATCTCCCATTATAATGAACAATGGTGAATACGGCTAACTCCCCCTTAGTCTTTTTAACCCTACGGATCGTATTTAGGATGTTCATAATGAGATTTTTCATTTGAATATGGAAATAATTGTAATGAGAACTCCCTATTACATAGAGATATTTCTTCTTTTACTTAGAATTATTTTTCCTCCTCCCCCTTTGTTATTTTAAAAAAGAGTTTGAGGGAATGGAAAAAATATGGAACTTGAAATATTAGTACAAACATACAAATAAAACCAAGCAACCACAATTTCATTAGGATTGAATGAATTTTTACAAGGAAAAATAGTTACAAAAAGTATCGGATTTGAATCTATTTTTCTTACTTTTCCTTGGGTATCAGCTTCTTTACAATGGTTTTTAGCTTCTTTAGTTCTTTGTGATCCTCCTATCATTGCTTTTATAAGGTTTTCATCCTATCATCTTGAACCTTCAGGTCCTTTACCTGAGCCTTCAGTAAGTCACCTTGCTTCACTAGCAATTCTTCCATCTCGATCTGGAGATCCCATTCTGTTTACCAACTTTGAAGAATATAATTTAACTTCCCATTCAGATCTTTGACATCCTAGATCTGAGTGTTCCTCCCAAGATATAGATTTTCCTAAAAGCTATTTGTAATATCCTTGATTTTGGCATCTTCAGTATCAAAAGCTTCATTAACATCTTCTTGAAATTGATCAAGCTCTCTCACTTCTTTAACGATCTTCTTCGATCAGGTGGTCATTTTCTTGCAAGATTTTATGTGGGCTTCATCTAGATGCCAGATGCTCTGGCATAGAATGAATCAGAATTGATAAGGAAATTCTTGTGTTTGGCCTCAATCTTTACACATATATCCATCACCATGGATACATAGTCTGATTTCTGATTCATTCTATGCCAGAGCATCTGGCATCTAGATTCAATTAAGGAAAGATCTGAATGGTTTCCACTAGCTTCTATAGGGACTGAATGATAAAATCTTGTCATAAAGATGATAACTATGATTATAACATCTTTCATGGAGATAGTTATTCCTATAGCTCTACCAACATCCACATAGAAGTTCCAACAGCCTTCTTCTACCTCAAAATTTCATTCGTTGGGGTATCAACAACCACTTGTTTACCCTTACTGATTCACAGAATAGCTTCGTCATCTTGAGATTAATGCTCACACATAGATAATTAAACAATAATTATTCTTATATTTTCTCTTTCACAGCTCCAGCCTCAACATCTTCATGGAGAATGAAATCATGATTATGACTCTCTTCCTCTGATAACATGTTTACTTCCTCTTCACCCTTCTAATATATTCCCAGAGTATCATGTTTTGAAGATCCGGCTTGGGAATTCCAGATTGAAATCTTTTTGGAAGCACATTTATTCTCATGAAAGTATTTTAATTTCTTCATCATATCAGCTGTCTCTTCAGAGCTTTGAGCTTCTTTAACTTCTTCCACAGCTTCCTTTTCAACATCATTTTCCTGGGATTTTTGAAGAGTCATGAAATTCTTCCCCAATGTCTCAGGTATTGGATCAACTAAGAATGTTTTCAGATGCAATTTCAGTATACATTAAAAGAGTTTACACAATATCTTCCTCTAATATCGTCTTCTTAAGATTTTTCTCTTTGGATTTATTCTCAAGCTGCTCAGTATATTTCACTTTCAAATCCTTGGCCTCAGCAGGATCTAAGCCAAATTGTGGTTCCCCTTCCTTTTGATTGTTGTAGATCAGATGAGAAATCTCTGTGATCTTGACATTATCAAGTTGAAGGCATTCTATAGTATTCACCTTTACAAAACATCCTTGAACATAAGGCAGGTTGTGGGAGGAAAACACAACATCCCCTTCATATGATATCCCCTCCAAGCTAGCAGACATGGTGTAAGAGAGTGCAGTAGTTTTACCATAACTCTTGAAGGAGAATTTTTCTCTACCATATTCCTTAAAAAACTCGCTGATTCATAAAACTCAATAAGGAGATCTGGATATACAACATTTTGAGCTTCTGTCTTTGAAATGGATACACTCTCCCACCAATCAAGCCAGATATTATTTTAGATATTGGAGTTATATTTATTGAAGAAGTTTGGATGCACCATCCACTCTCGGTATATTTTCTACTCCAAAACCAGCTTGACAGTAGACATATCTTGAGAAGGAACTTCTACAGACATCTGGACTTGAGCACTTCTGAAAAATTTAGAACAGGATTTTGTAGAGGGACAGAGCTTCGACACACACAACCATTGAAAACTTATGTGGGACAACTATTGGGGGTCTTCTTTTATAGGTGTTGAAGCAATGGTTCATCTTCCCATTTCAATACAATGGGTGAGTAACTTTGTGATCCGATCTAATGGTTGGAATTTTATCCGCAAGGAAAATTTTGGTAGGATCCGATCTTTTGAGGATTTTAATGCAAAAAAATCGGATTTAAGGAAACTAGAATCTGAGAAATTTTTAAATACAAAAGATACTTACAACAAGTAAAATGTTATTTCAAAAACTCAAGAAAGCATCATACCTTTCATATTGTCAAGATAATTATTCGTATTGAGGGATATTCTTCTTGATGGACATTAGAAACCAGAAAAAAACATCCATGCGGGAAAAAGATAAAAAATTTAGATCTTCATTATGAAAATCTTCATTATGAAAATCTTCATTATGAGAATCTTTAGTACAAAAAACATCATTACGAAAATTTTATGCACGAAAATTTCCATTATGAAAATCATAATTACGAAAATTTCTACTACGAAAATTTCACGTACTTAAATTTCCATTACGAAAATCATCATTTTGAAAAACCTGAAAAACATCATTATGAAAAACATGAAAAACATCATTACAAAAAAATGAAAAAGATAATTACGAAAAATATGAAAAAATTAATTTCTAAAAACATGAAAAACTTCTTTATGAAAAATATGAAAAACGTCATTACGAAAAACATGAAAATCGTCATTATGAAAAATATGAAAAATTTCATTATGAAAAACATGAAAAACATCATTACAAAATATATGAAAACATTATTACGAAAAATATGAAAAACTACATTACAAAAAAATATGAAAAACCTCATTGCAAAAAATATGAATGTCTTCATTACGAAAAACATAAAAAACATCATTATGAAAAATATGAAAAACATACAAGAAAATGTACCCCCTATATGAAAATGAGTTTATTATTGTAAGGATATTGGTTCAAAAAGAAGTTATGGAGGTGGATTAACTTACAATTATCATTCCTAACTTCTGTGAAATGTATTCAAATCTATCGGAGGGTAATGATTTTGTGAAAATATTAGCAAGCTGATCTTGCGTTCCGATAAATTGAAGAATGATATCTCTTTTTTGTGTGTGATCCCTAAGAATGTGACACCTAATATCTATGTGCATTTCAAAAGAGTGATTTGCAAGGTTTTTACTAAGAGAAATGGCACTTGTGTTATCACACATAATTTGAGTCTTATTAAAACACAAGCCATAGTCTATGAGTGTGTGCTGCATCCACAACACTTGTGCACAACAACTTCCTGCTGCTACATATTCAGGTTCAACAGTGGAGAGGGCTGCTGAGTGTTTCTTCTTGAATGACCAAGAATATAAGGAATCTCATAAGAAATGACTTGTTCTGGATGTACTTTTTCTATCCATTCTACATCCACAAAAATCATCATCCCAAAAACTTTTCATAATAAAATCATTTCGAGATGTGTAAAAGAGTCATAAATCCATGGTTCCCTTTATGTAGAGAAACATTATTTTCACTGCCTTTGAATGAGACTCCTTAGGATTGGATTAATATCTTACAAATAAGCACACTGAAAACATTATGTTTGGACGACTAGCTGTCCAGTATAGTTGAATTCCAATCATACCACTAAAGGTTGTTTGCTCTACAAGTTTTCCAGCTTCATCAATATCAAGTGTGTTTAAGGTACCAATAGAAGTACCGATACCCTTAGTATTGTCATATCCATAATTTTTAAGAAGGTATTTAATTTAATTATGTCGGGATATGTAGATTCCTTTTGGTTTTTAAGAAATTTGAAAACCAAGGAAAAATGTTAACTCACCCATCATACTCATTTCAAACTCATATTTCATTGGATCCGCAAAGGAACCAGTTAAAGATTGCTAAGTTGAACCAAATATAATGTCAGCAACATAAATTTGAACAATAAAAACCTGTTTCCTATCTTTATTTATAAAAAGGGTTGGATCTGCATTTCCCTTAACATAATTATTTTGAATCAAAAATCTTGTTAGTCTATCATACCCTACTCGAGGGGCTTTTTTAAGTCCATACAATTCTTTGGAATGTCTAAAACATGATCAGGATGTTTTGTATCTTCAAAACTAGGTGGTTGTTCAACAAAAACTTCTTCATGTACAAAACCATTAATAAAATCACATTTCACATCCATTTGAAAAAATTTAAAGTTGAAGAATGCTGCAATGGCATGTAAAATACGAATAGATTCAAGTCTAGATACTAGAGTATATGTTTCTTCATAGTCTATTACTTCTTGTTGATTATATCTATTAGCAACTAATCTTGCATTATTTCACACAATGATTCCATTTTCATCACACTTATTTATGAAGACCCATTTAACATCAATAACAGATGTTTCAGTAGGCCTTTTAACCAAGGTCTAGAATTTATTCTTTTCAAATCCATTTAGTTCATCTTGAATGGATTTAATCCAATCATTATCACCTAAAGCTTCATCAGTTCTTTTTTTTTCTAATTGGGAAAGGAATGCTAGATGTTCTACTTAATTTCTTAAGGAACTGCTAGTCCTTACAGGTTTATTCAGATCACCAATGATGTTATCAAAAGGATGAATCTTTAGAAACAACTGATTTGGGTATTTTAAAACCTGTTCATCAACATAAGGTAGAAAATATTCTTGGGTAAATGTTTCAGAAGTACCTTCTTATACATTTTCCTTATTAGAAGGATATTCTACCAAAGGTTGATAATCAGTTTTTGAAAACACATATCAAGATGTAGGTTGGGGTTGTTTAAAAACAAAAGGATCGGTTTAATCAAACTTCACAAGTACTGTCTCTTCAACAGTACAAGTATATTTGCTGAAAAACATATAGGAATTAGAAGTTGGGGAGTATCCCAAGAAAATTCCTTCAATAAATTTTGGTTTGAATTTATGAATATTATCTTTAGTATTTTGAATGAATACCTTGCAATCGAAAACCTCAAATTAGGAAAGTCTAGGTTTTCAACAATTGCATAACTCATAAGCAGTTTTATTAAGAAATGGTCTAATTAAACTCTATTTATAGTATAAAAACATTACGTAGAGCTTTAGCCAAAAAAATTCTGGCTACAGAATATTCACTCAACATGGTTCTAGTTATCTCTTAAAAAATCTATTTCTTCTTTCAAAAACACCATTTTGTTGAGGTTTTCTGGGTGGTGAGAAGTTATGATTAATTCTTTTTCTACTACAAAATGTTTCAAAATCAGAATTCTGAAATTCTCCACCATGATCACTATGAATAGTTTTCAATAGAAGGCTTTTCTCATTATTAACATGGGCTCTAAAACTTTTGAAATAAGAAAAAGCGTCATACTTCTTTACCAGAAAATAGACCCACATAAATATTGTGTACTCATCAACCATGAAAAATACATAATTCTTACACCCAATGATTCCGGTTTGTGTAGGACCAAAAAGAACCATATGCATTAACTGTAATGCATCAGTTTTTGAGACTTCACAGACTTATTTAAAACATTATTTCTATTTATTTCCATATTAAAAAGGATCACATACTTTTGAAGAGTCAAATCTATGCTTCGGTAGATCCTTAACTAGTCCTTTCTTAGAATGTTTGTTTAATTTCCTAAGGTTATAGTGTCCTAACATTCTATGCCATAACCAAGAATGATATTCCATTGTACCAAGGCATGGTAGATCGTGGCTCATATGGTCTTCTAAGTTTAGTGTGTCAATATTATCTTACCTATTGGCATAAAGAATAAATTATTCCTTGGAATTGTGTACTAAGAACTTATCATTTATAAAATCCACAAGGTAGCCTTCATCAAATAATTGGATTATGCTGATTAGGTTGTGATTAAGACAGTTAACATGAAAAAAAATTTAAATCAATGTTTTTCAATGTAGAACGATGTTACCTATAATAATAGTTTCTCCCATAGAATTATCTCCAAAAGTTACTTTTCCTCCTTTAGTTTTGATAATCTTTTGAATGAAGTTACCAGACACATTCCAGAAACATCCACTATCCAGGTACCAAGTATTGCTATTAGTACATTCTTTTTCTTCCTGAAAATAAGAGAGTTAGATTTTTAGAATCCAAGATTTCTTGGATCCGGAATTGTTAGAAAATTTATTTTGGGTATCCTCATTTTTTTAGAAAATAATATGTTTGAAACCAAAGAGATTGAACTTTATTCAAGGGGAAATTTTTCTTCCAATGCCCACCACTTTGACATTTAGTAAAAAAAGGGTCTCTAGAAGGAACAACATAATTCTTTTTGAAAACCAGTTTTTGGTGAGTATAACCTACTCCAGTAGTGTTTCCTTGATGTTTATTTTGAGAATACATCTTGTCAAAATTTTCCTTCCCAGAGGTAAAGTTTTCAAGAAGTTTCATAAGAGAAAATATTTCAGATTTTAGTCAGATGTCTAAATTCCTATCCTCAGGAATCATTTACTTAGATTTTTATTTTTCCTTAATAACATTTTCCCCTAAAATAGAATTCTTAAGATCTTTAAAAAGTTCTTTCCTAATAGAATTTTCTTTCTCAAGCTCTTTACAATGTTTTTCTAAAATCTCATCCTTATCTCCAAGATCTCTAGAAAGATATTAAAACTATTTTGTAAGAATGTATTCCCTAGTATTTTCCTTGTCTAATTTCTAATAAATTTTACAATTTAATGATTCAAGTAACATGGTAAATCTAGAAACTTCTTCATATGAAGGTATTTCTTCATTTTTTGAGGATGAAGTATCTTCATCAAAATACTATTTTTGGAATAGTAATTCTTATAAAGAGATAAATTTGTTAAAGCCTCGGCAGAGCATACCTTTTCCATAAGACATGTATTAGGGGAATAATTAATAGAAATTAATCCCATATTCTTCTGTGCTGATGAATCATATTCAGAAGATTCACTTTCTGAAGATTCTCCACAGCTAGCACTCCAAGTATCATTACCTTTAAGGATTTTCTTGTTCTTTTATCGATAGAATTTATTCTTTTTCATTTCTGAATTCCTTTCCTTCTTTTCCTTTTTTTCCAAAAAAGGGAAATTAGTTATGATATGACCTATTCTTTTTCATTCATTACATGTATCTTCTCCATCTTTCTTATCTCTGCAGTCTTTCTTATTTTACTTATTCTGATGGTTCTTTTGAGCTACAATATTGTTCATTCTCTGAGCAAGATTTTTTAATTCATTCTCAGACATTTCTCTGCCACAAGATTCTGACTGAATAATGACTTTGTTTGACTTTGATCTAGTTACTCTTTCTGTGGTCTTGGATTTCATATGTTTAAAAGTGGTTGTAAAAGAAACTACTCCATTTCCATTCTTCTTCTTAACATTTTCAATATCTCTTTTCATTCTAGTTTCATGCTAAAGAAGAGTTCCGAACAAATCATCTAAGGAAATATGAGTGACTTTTTTATTCTCATCAATAGCTATCCTCTTGGACTCCCATTCATTTGGAATGATATCTATGATCTTGTCTACCAGAGCCTCATCATCCAAAACGTTTTCTCCCATATATTTTATTCTATTCATGATAGTCATAAACCATTCTTGTACTTTGCTTATAGGTTCTCCACAAGGAACGTTAAAGCTATGGTATTCAGCTCTCAACATACCTCTTCTTGTATCTATGAATTTAGATGTACCAAAATGTGTAACTTCAAGTTTCTTCCAGATATTGTTTGTAGCTTCACACAATGATATTTGACTATTTATGTTCCTAGTCATGGAACATAACAATGTATTTCTGACTCTGAAGATTGCTTGATATTCTAATTTCTCCTGATTCGTAAAGGTTCTAAATTCCTTATCCAAAATCTTATAATCTCTATTCAGCATTAGATAGTTATCAACTCGAGTATTGATAACGAAAGTATTCATCCTATCTCTCTAGTACTCATAATCATTTCCATCAAAAACATGAGGTCAGGTAGGATGTAAATTATCAATAGAACCAACATATAACCTTCCATCCCTAAGAAACTCTTTGGCACACAAACTTCTAAGTAGTATGAGTTTGTAAACAAGTGAAAATAACCTATGCAAGGAACTAGATATTGTATCTCTAATAAAGATTGAATACATACTTTATGAGTTTGAAAATATGAATCCAAAAATATGAAACAAAGTATGAATCCAAAAATATGATTTTGAAAATTCTACTCTGAAAACATTGAGCAGGGAGAAACTTATATGTGAATATAAGTATTTCAGAGACCTTCTATGATACCAATTGTTGGATTGGTACAGAGTATGATGTTTCCAACCTATGATACCAATTGTTGAGATGGTATGTGAGTATGATATACTCTGTATCACCAAATGTAGGATCGATATGATACTAATGAGATGCTCAAATACAAGATGGGGTGATTTCTATACCCAAATAATCCTTAAAAAATGTTGAATTAAAAAATTCGCAACACCTGTAAGTTATATTATCTTTCTTGATTCCAGAAAATTGATTCTGGAAATGAAACATAACAAAAGTTTACATCAACTAAGATTCTACCTTAATGCGTATAGAATCCTATAAAATCTAAGTAGAAGTTTAAATAAGTATATGAAAGTTATACTTACCTCAAAAACTAAAATACACAGTGTAAAACAAAATACGACAAGTAAGTAGTAACTCTTTTAACCCAAAGAGAAGGGTATCCAACAACCCTGGAAAAGAGGTCACTTGATTTATACTTTCAAGAAAGCTTGTCTTACCCAAACCCAGGTAAGCTATCATTCCAAATATAGGTATCTGTCTTGCTATCCCCGCAAGCCCTTAATTTGTAAGTAAATCTACACCTATGACTTCACAACCCGGATTCTATGATTTCATGGAAATAGAAACTCTGCACTATGAAAATTTGCACGAAGAAAAGGATGAAAAAGTAGTTCAAAAAATTCTACATGAATCCTGAGAGTTTATAAGGGCCTCCCTCTCTAGAAATCACTTAAAAAGTATGTAACCACAGTTGTCAAAGTTCCGTCCAACAGTTGTGAGCTCTTTCAAATGATATCATATTTATAGGCACGACTTCAACAGTCGGCTACCTCCTCCAATGAGCATATTTTTCCTTGAATTTGGTATGGACCTGTACATGTGTCACTAAAACAATGGTTAGTGAGTAACTGAAAGCATGACATTGTTTTATAACAACACAAATGTAAGCATTAGTAAATTCTGATAATCAGAATGTAAGGAAATAAAATTTCAGAGTATAAGAAAAAATTGAATTCCAAGTCTATAATACAAGGATATTCAGATTATGTTTTCTAGGAATTCGGAACCTGAATTCTATAGAATTCCAGAGCCGGAATTTCGAGGAAATACAGAACCTAGATTCATAAGAATTCGATCCAGAACTCACAAAGTTCAAAATCAGAGTTCATGAAAATTCTGAGTGAGAACACATGAGTGTTCTGAGTCTGAATTCAGAGAACTAGAAGTCAGAACTCAGAAAGTTCGTATCCAGAATTATTATTTAGAATTAGGATTCCGAACTCAAAAAGTTCGTATCCAGAATTCGTATTTAGAATTCAGAGTCAGAACTCAGAAATTTCATAACCAGAATTCATATTCAGAATTCGGAGTGAGAACTGAGAAAGTTTGTAACCAGAATTCGTATTCAATATTCGGAGTCAGAACTCTGAATGGTCGTAACCAAAATTCTGATTCCGAATTTGGAGTCCGAACATAGAAGAGTTCGTATCCAGAATTCATATTCATAATTCAGATTGAGAACTCAGAATGTTCGTAACCAGAATTCTGTTTCAGAATTCAAAGTCATAACTATAAAGAGTTTATATCCAGAATTCTAAGAATTCAGATCCTAAAACAGAATGCTTCATATTTACGTAATTATGGGATTCCGAGTTTTTGGTTTCAATCTGAATTTTAAACATAAAAAATTATGATATGAGCAACGAAAACATGATACGGATAAATTTCCTAGGGGAATAAAATTTCCTTATAGAAGTAAAACAAGGTAAAAAGGGATTTTCCTCAAGATAAGGTGTTTTTGATTTTCAAAACAAGAAGGAATTATAAATTCATAAGGAAACCTTATTTACTAAACAATCTAACCCATGTATAAAGGAATGGAAAATTCATTAGAAAAACCTTATTGACTAAACTTATATGTACATGTATTTTTCATGTAAGGGAGAATGAGTTGATCATTATCACTTTATATCATCTCTAAACAAATGGATGGTTTGAGAGGATAATTATAACTCTGGATGACATGTTGAGATATTGTTTAATAGAATTCCAATGTATTCAAAACAAACACCATATCTTGGTTGAGATTTCATATAAAAACAATTACCATTCTAGAATTCATATGGAACAATATGAGGATTTGAATGTGAAGAAATATAAGAATCTATAATGTTGTGAATAAAGTAGGAGAGGGGTAGCTGATGGGTCCTAACCCAGTTTATGAAACAAATGAGAAGTTTGAAACCATTAAAAACATATGAAAGTGGTGGAATTATATGAAAATATTTTAATATATAGTTATCAATAATATCTAGATATTAAATATGGGGAAAAGGTGTTCCTACAAATATATCCAATAAAGTGGGGTACATGGTTTGGGATGAAGGGGAATCTGAACCAGAGATACATCTATACCACTAAGGTACTTGATTCTATTGGTTCATACCCTTTAAAATAAAACTCACTCCACACCACAATTAAGTACATTAGGAGTCCAATTTAACACTTTTGGGAAAGTACATGGGATTGCCTTCACATGTGTCAGCCTCAAAATCTGTGCAAATAGAATTTTATCTCCCATATACAGAAAAACTAGTGAAAATTATAGATCGAAGGAATGGGGGGTTTTAGAAAAATATCATTCATCTTTAAAAGTTATACCATACACCAATATTATTGAATATGCTATATAAAATATTGGGGATTGGATGAGATAAAATTTAACATCTAGTATTATCTCATTTTTAATGAAATTTTGAGGAGTAAATTATTTTTAAGGGGGTAGAATATAAAACATGAATATTTCTACTATAATTAAAAATTATGTTAAATGTATTTCTCTCCACAAAGTGAAATAGAAATAAATATCATTTTAATGTAGAATTATAATTATCAGTTATAAAAAGTTTTAAAATAATTATTTAAAATATATAAAATATATATATATTTAAAAATTAAAACAAAACATAAATAAATTAATAGTAAATATAAACAAAAATAATACATATAAGCTAATAAAAAATATTTTTTATTCTTGAAATGAACATCATGAAATAGATATATTTAATTCTTTCTACATATATTATATTCAGTAATTTTAGATGAATATTTAGTGTAAAATAAAATGATTTCTTATGAAATAATATTGCATAAAAATTTATTATTTTATTTTAAAGATAAATTTATAAATTTTAGGGAAGTAATTTCAAAAATAATTATTTAATATGTTCATATTTTTCTTTAATGAACTTCTTAATTTATTCCAAAAAATATAATTTTTATCTGAATAGTGTAAAATGCTATATTTATAAATAAAAAATTTTTTTGACAATATTAGTATAGTAAAATTGATTGGGAATCTTTAAAAAACATATTATATTCCCAAATATATATTTTAAGAGTGATATTTCTATATTTTTTCTAATAATTTAAAACACTATATTTGACATTTTTGAATTCGGTTATATTTAAAAAAAAGTTCCTCCTAATACATTATATATTTAGTGAGCTAAAATAAAATGTTACCACATTTATAAATTGAATCAAAAATATTAATTTCATATTTGGAATAATATGATACAAATCGTAATATAAATAATATCTTTTCACAAAATGGATAAATTTCAATGGTAATATTTCTTTACACAGTGAAGTAAATTTTTTTAGAAATGTGTATGTTGTAAGGAAAAGGGACTACAGTGTTTAAGATAATTTTTCAATTAATTGGGGGATGTGTGGAATGAACCTGTCTCCACCACAAAATTAATTATTAATTTTGGATCCACATTCCATTAGAGTAAATTCTCTTTATGAAATTTTTCAGGGAAATTAAAATAATCCAATCCATTTTGATTATAAAAAGGGGAACTCATATTCTAACTACCCATCACAACAAAATGCCTAATATTTGGCCCAAAAACTTCAGAAACATCTCATCAACCCACCAATATACATTAAGGGGGTTCTTATATTCGTAGAAGACCCTCCCTCAAATGTGTAATTCCCTTCATAATGTAGAATTTTCTATTTGTGACTAAGTTAATTAACTTTCATGTAAATGTAAAGTAATATTGAAGGACATGGTAACTCAAAATCAATTATTTAATTCTTATTGAAATTCTTTTTTCGAAGACATTCAATTAAAAATTATGATTTCAATTTATTTCTAAGTAAAAATACGTTTTAATTCATAACAATTTAAATGAAATGTTTTCATTTCATTATTATTTTAAGAATACTTTTGGAAAAAGGAATCATACTTATAATGTTTGTAATAATAAATGAAATAATATTTCAACATATTTTATTTTGTATTAATATTTCCTTTTTTACAAAGGATCTATCAATAATAATTTTTTGGATTCATCTTATATTTTCAACTGTTATACTATTAATTGGGTGTTAAATTTTACATATCAAACCATATATTTATTGATGTTATTTAATTACTTTTTAATTTTTTAACCCATTTTATGTATAATTATACTTTATTAAAGATGAATAATTTATATTTGTATTTTTAGGAAAACCATTATTTTTCCAGGGGTTCTTTCAATTATGATAAGGATTGATTATAAGTGGAAAACTAATTTATGAGGCCAGATGGTTGGGATATTCAATCACCAACTAGTGCATTTGTTTATGATTATACCTCACGTCATAGTCATGAATGTACATAATTAGGTTTATCACACTGGTGATCGAATGATGTGGTTTCTATCATTTGTATGAAATGAATTAATGTGTTTGTTTATATAGGTTTGGGAATAATGTATTTTATTTCATAGGTTTTATTATTCCATGATTTTTAGTATATTCAAGTTTTTTATTAATTTATTCAAACATTTATGATTCATTTAATTTCTATAAAATTCCATGTTTCTATAATTCCACTTTATTTTTTACGTATTCCACACTTTTGTGTCGTGGTAACATATTATGTGATTAAACATATATATTTTTACCCATGTCTTATGTTTTATACCTCCTTAAAAATATTTTTGATATCTTACTTTGTTAAAAATTATTTATGATTATCATCTATGTTCTATTGATCATTTTAAAGTTATTTATGGATTCAAAATTTTCTCCTTTAATTTTTTTATCTGACTCCTTAGGGTATGATTTCCCATATTAACTGTCCTTGCTCACCACATTCATATATTTTCAAAATGATGGATTATGAAATGATTATATCCTATGATATATGTAGAAAAAGATCTAGAGGGACATTATTATGAAAAAATGTGCACAACTATAGTAAAATAAGATTATTTATATTGAAAATCTGTAAGGACCAAATCATTTTCATCGTTCATAATTGAGACTATTATTTTTTGAAAAATTAAAATAATAATATTAATGTATTATATATTTCATGTTTAGTTGGAGTAACTTTATATTTATCATTATTAAATGGTATTTAACAAGAATGTTTTCACGTTATTAGATACCAATCGATTTTCTATAAGGATGTCTTTTTATTATAATTTATGACATATTTAATGAGAACATTTTAAAAGGATATGAACCTAATTTTCATTTGATAGGTTCTCTATGATATTTTGATTGAAACCCATTTTATTTCACGGTTATAGTTATGCGATAATAATTGAATGATATAATTTTAAATGTTTTATGGCATTTATGTTACTTCTATTTTATATTTATATTGTGATTTGTGAATTATTTTTCCTATGGAATTTATATGTGTGGATAAATTATGGGCGGGGTCCTATATTTCCCTCCACATCATTGTATAGAAATTTATATCTCATGGGAAATGTATTTTGAGAGATATTTTTTTCCTTGTATGTGTTGGAACATGTAATATTGGTCATGAATGTAATATATCAATATGATAATAATTTTTCCAAAGTATAATGATGTCACAATTGTAACCTTATTATTATAACTATTTTTTTATGTCACGAATCTTATTTACTGACTCATGTTTTCACACTATTTTGGTTCTCATGTTGTGTAATGGATAAAATTTCTCTATGATGTACTATATATGCATTGTTGGGAAAAATATTTATAGGTATCCTGTTTATAGACATATTTCTAAATAATACACATTTATGATATTCAACTATAATCTCATATGTTTAACTTTTATATAAATATGATATCTCCAATTTTTTATTTTTCAATTTACCAAGGTAATTATGATTAGTAATTTATATTATGTGGGAAATATTAAATTCATTTTATGGGTTACATAGTTTGTTATTAGGAAAAATTATTATTTGTTGATAATGTAATGGGTTTTATTTATTAATTTTTTACACAAATTTTATAAAAATATAATAGAAAAAGACAATGGAATGTTATGAAAGTAATTTTATTGATTTAATTTAGATTCCCACATTGGGGGGGGGGAGCTATAGTTAGTATTAGAGTAGGGTAAGTGAACTATGGATATTAGGATATTTTTGGGATTACTATAATTTAAGGGTTATAAATTTCTAAAATCGTGGAAAAGTTAAGGTTGATATTAATTTCATTGTTATATATAAACAATTGGTATAGATCAGATAATCTTGAATATTTTTTGGATTAGAATAAGAGAACATTTGAAAAGTGCCTATGGATATGTCTGAGGGGTAATTATATTTATAGAATAACAACCAAGATCTTAGAAGAAGTATATATTGTCTTGTTATCCTACAAAATAAATAACTATCATTATATATGAAAGTGGATGTGGATATGTAATAAATGCACCTAGGGGTAATCACCTTGAAAAAGGATATATGAGAATTAAATCGATATTCACTCATTTGTACAATGAGTTGGCCTAGGATTTTAAAACTGGTTGGAAACTCCCTAGGGAAATATATTTGGTAATCATATTATCTTTATAAGATATTATGAATGTACTATTTCCTAATTACATAATGGTATTGGGTTAGGAATAATGTGAGAATGAATAATAATGTGTCTTAGGTTGAACAATGAGTGTTATTGGATGAACTAATTGTTATATAGTTTAAATGAAAGTATCATTTATTGAAATTTGTGTTACATTTGAGAAGAAATCTTAGGATTAATCTGTAATATTCATAAGATCACATACTCTGATTCTGTTGGATATTATTATAATCATTTTGGCTTTAAAATATTCTTATAAATAGGATCCTGAAAATTTTATAATGTAATTTATTTTTCTACAGGCACCTCAGACTGATCTAAAGAGGAATATTTGTATTAAATGGTTGATAATGTTAATATATAAAATTTTTTAGGCAAAATATATCTAACTTAGTCTTCCGTGAAAATAAAAAAAAATTATGTCATAGAATCTATATCTTGAGTCATGATTATAATTAAATAACCATTGTAATATTTTTATAAGTGATAATTTAAATTGTGGGGGTGAAATTTATTAATGCTTACTGAATGAAACAACCATGATTTTTTATGAAGAAAATTATTTCCATGATCTACATGATTATAATTATTTTTAATTTTTAAATGAAATTAATAAATATTAGTTAATAATTATAAAAATATAAGAATATGAAACCACAACATTAACCATTCAGAGATAAATATTATAAAATTCACGTGAAATAAAAAACTACATATGATTCATTATTACTCAAAAGGATTCAGTTATCATTTATGAGGGAAAAAGTAAATGGGAGTGTTAAATAGAAGAAAAATAATTATAAACTCTAGTAAATAACATTCGACATCTTCACCCTTGGGAATCACCAATAGAAAAAGAAAACCTATAATTAAGAATACCATTATCAAAGGAGAAAGGATACTGAATGATATAAAATGAAAAATATGGGTATGAGAATTTTCACTTAATAATTGATAATTTGATGCATATTTCTTGTACATATATATATATAATAATGAAAAATATTACTTATAAATAAGTTTATTAGAAATATTATCACCTAGTACATGTTTAATTGAAATAATTTTAAACCTAAAATATAAATATTTAATTATGTAGTAAATTTGAAATAAGATAACTCATAATTAAATAAGAAATATAATATTAAAAAAGTATAGATATATATATATTTTTTTTTGATTTTTTTCCATTAATAATTTTTTTTATTATTAAAATATAATTTTGTTAATTTATAAAATTATAATATATATCTTAATATTAATGGATTTTATAAAGAAAAATTTAATACGTAAATAAATAATATTAGTCACATTTTATTAAAACATATTTCGTATAAATGTTATACGATTTTATGAACTATTTGATTAGGAGTTTTATAATTTATCCCAACTAGTTAAATATTCCACTTTGAAAATATTATTATACAAAATCTAACATATTTATATAATTTATATTGGAATTTTATATAAAATTATTTTAAAAACAATTAATTTTTAATATTTTAATTTTCCAATAGAAATAATAATTTATATTTTTTATTTTCTATTGAATGATAAAATTTTAAATATCATAATTTTAATTTAAAAATGAATATGGTTTTTGAAAATAGAATATCAATAATTTTTGGGGATAAATTATCAAAATTTTTCTAAAATAGATATAAATTCCTCAAACTGTTTGTCAGAAATTGAATCAAAATTCCAAAAATTGTATTAAAATAAAATATTTTTCAATGATATTAGACATGGTCCAATGTATTTTTCCCAATATTTATTTCATCCTATAAAAAGGATTGATGAAAATATTGGAACCCAAAATTATCAACCATTTATTTTCAGTCAAAATAGTATATATTGAATGTCCTTTCATAAATAACATACGCTTTTTGTTTTTATCAACCAAAATAATCTATGTTTTCATGGATAAGTAAAATTATAGGATGTCTTAACGAAAAGTAAGTGGTAGTTTTCATGGTCCTCTCTAAAGTGTAAAATTTCAAATACCATCATCAGAGATATTATAAAAACACTAATTACAGGCACTAAAACTTCTATTAGTCAAGTTTTATTTTTAGATACATTCTAATCATGTATTATTTCTCAACCAAAATAAAAATTAGGACAAAAAACACATGGCATCATTTTCAGGCTAAGCATCACTAAATTGTTTTTAATATATTAACATTCACCTCTCTAAATGATGATTCATAAAATAAATAAAACAATACTTTTTCAATAGTAGTTAAATGATAAATAAAAATGAATCTTTATTTCATAGGAAGCAACATAGTCTCAACCACATGTAGAATAGAGCTCTAAAATAAAAAAATAATCCACAAAATAATAAGAATGTAACTATCTCATAAAAAAACATAATATATATATCCCACCACTATCATACAATATAATATATTTGATTCTAATAATCTTCATGATGTAGCAGGATTGCTAGACATGTGAACATCCTCTAATACAAAAAAACAACTTCAATGATCAAGTTATTAAAAAATTATTACAAGCATGGACATAATCACTATAAAAACACCCACCTCCCTTCATTATAACCTAATTTATAACATGGAATGAGAAATTTATGTTTTAATTGTAAAATTGATCAACCAAAAGTAATAATATTTCTTCTCATAATTCCCAAAGAGTACAGATAATCCTATGAAATAATTCCAAGAATTTATATAACATTTTCAGAATAAAAGAAAACCAGACAAATATATTTCTATAAATTCCATTAATTTCACTTTGATTAAAACTCTTTCCATATTAGATAAAGTATGAAAATATATCCTCTATGAATACATGAAATAAAATCACAATTTTTATCAAAAATTTGAATAGGAATCTTACAAGATAATTATAATGATTAACCAACATTAAACTATGAATTAAAAAAATTGGGAGAATCATTCATTTTATTGATCAAATGTATAAGAAATTAGAGAAAATTTAATTAGTTGTAATATATAAATATCATATAAATACTTAAGAGTATTGCATTAAAAATATATAATATTCATTCCATTTTTTCCTGATCATACTGAAATACGAATCCATAATTCCTCTATCTCTATTTTATAAAATGTTATCCCCTGTCAGGTGACCATTACTTTCAATCCATGGATGGATTTAGAAATTTAAATATTGAGTCTTTTGAAATTATGATTTAATTATAGTAAAAAAACTCTAATATAAATATATCCCTCACAATAATATCTCCCCATTTACATATCTGGTAATAGGATCACCTTTTTGTTATCCCCCTAAAATTAAATTTCATCTAGGTGACCATTGACGATTACAAAAGTTTTGTAATTGAGATTGATGAAATCTTTCATACCTTAATCATTTTATGGTGAACAATATATCTCTTTATCAGATGATGAAGATTAGAACTCAAAAATATGATAATATATAATTTTCTTATTCTAATCTTCATAGATATGGAGATAATTTTTGTCTCTAATTTAGAACGGTACTTCCACTTATGAGTGTTTATATGGATTTGATGATGAATCCATGCAAATCATCCTTTATGTTTTCCAATTTTTAAGACTAAATCATATAAAATATTTTTCAATTTGAATTTCTTTTTCTAGTGGTCCATGATTGGATTTATAAGAATAATTATGGTCATCATGTTCCCCCACCTAATATGGGTGGGAAACTATTGATGATGAAGGTACATTAGGAAAATTAACTATATAAATAGATTATGTATGATCTTGATAAATAGAAATAGAAAAAATAAACATGTCACCAACATAAGTGGTTAGAGCCCAAAAGTTATATTAGTGAACCATCTCTAGGTTAAATATTCTATCCTCTATTAGAAGATTCATTCCTCTATATAAACCCATATAGATTTAATTGTAAAGTAATAGGGTGTTTTGTGTGATTTCTATGTAACCATGCCAAAATAATTAAATGTAAAAATAAATTCATATAATAAAGAGATGAAAGGGGAATATTTTTTAAGCCACACATAACGAGATATAGTTTTTTCCATTATTAATCAATATAAAACCAAGGAATGATATATCAACAACTATTAAAATCCCTGCTATAAAGGGACTGGAAATATTAATAATGGATAATTTATGATTAATGTGTTTTACAATAATAGTATAGATATCAAATAGAGTCACTAGTTTGTAGAAATTAATGGGAATCAATTTCAGCACAATATATATTGGAATAATATGTTGTTGGGGATCCTTTTCAAAATATTGGGTTTATTCAATCATTTTTATATAGAATCCCATAAAGTATTATTTTTCATGAGAATAATATCAATTATAATCCAACCATAAGATAAAAATAACTACAATGATATTTAAATCATAAAGCTTCATGTCAATGGATGAAACTCCATCACATTCAAGGTACCTTCTAATAAATTTTAGTGAAAAAATGACGATTACAAAATCATATAATCCAGCATAAAAAAATCCTAAAAATCTAGAATATCAAATTATATGATTGATATTGAACCTAATAATTCTTCCGTGTTCTATGATTAAGAATAGATATATGAACATTCTTCAGTAATATAACACATGAGGGATATCCCTAAAACCAAATACATTTCAATATAAACTATAAAAATATAACAATATAATAAACTCATGAATGTTTATAATAATTTTTATTTTTCTATGATGTATTTTATATGTAATACTATTTATTTTTAGAGTAATATTTATAATTTCTAACAATATTTATTATCATTTTAAGGGCATACATAATATATTTTACTAAAATAACTTTTTTTGAAATTTAATTTTAATTAAATGTTATTTTTTGTAAATAATAAAATGGATTTCATTAAGATCCATAAAAGTTGTATTTTATTATAATCAAAAATATATATCCTGAAAACAAATTTCATTGATAACATTATCCTATAAACAATTATCATTATTGAAAATGAACATTCTCTGAAAATTGTTTTTTCCCATTTGCTAACATTGAAATTTATATTTTGTAAAAACAATTATACTTTAAAATTGATTTATTATAAAAAAAACCTGTTAAAAAAATTAATAAAGAAAATTTTAGTTGAATTATTTAATGTTAGATTACATATATAATAACTGGTTACTATGGTAAAACATATTGTAATGTAAAAAATCTGTGAGTAATGGGCTTTGAAACAAGTTTATAAAGTGTGTTGAAATGAATTTATAAAGGATAATAGAACTTATATATTCTAAATTATATTGGTTTCTTTTTTTTTTTGAATTATTTATATATGAAACATTTTATATGATTTTATTATTTTGAAATAATTGCAAAAATTATGACCTCACCACTAATTTAATGGTCTTCTCAACACCCCATCAAGACCATACTAGAATTTTGATTTCCTCATGAAACATTTCTATTTTCTATTTCTATATAATCCTATTTATTTTCCTTGGTTATCTAGTTTTAATTAATTATCTTAATAAATCCATTAATAATGAGCCTTCTATTATAAATCCCATGTCTTTAACATGAGTACCGTTATTCCTAATTTACATTCTTTTTTCCTTCTTACTTAAAAAATAAATTTTTTCAATTACATCATAATAAAGTAAATATTTTATTTTTTATGAAATATATTATTCTAATGTAATGAAAATTAAATTACATTCCAATTTTCTATTTACAAAAATGATTTAACAATTCATGTGTTGAGTGGACTACCACAGCAAGGTAGAAAATCCTTGTGTCTTTCACTAAAACCTATGTTCACAAAAGGTAAAACTAAAATTTAATTATTATTGTGAAATATCTAATATTATTTTGATTTTGATGAAAAACTTACAACACACCTTTTCTTCTTCTCATTAAAAGGTTAATAAAATGGATAATTATATATTGTGCCAACTACATACTCCACAAAGCAACGTATCCCATTTTTCATCAGGTTTCTCATTTACATTTTTTTAATAGTTTTCAATTTTGAAAAAAATACCCTTAATAGATTCAAATATGTTCAATTCAATTATAATATAATGATATTATTATAAATTATTCAACAATCATAATCTCAAGAATCCATTAATTATCATATATTTATACTTGGAGTGGTCAAATCACATACCTTAATAATGCTATAAAATAATATCATAGATGAATATGAAAACCTAATGATTGATAAAAATTTACATAAATAAGTAATTTTTTATCAATATTCTAAATTTTAATTTTAGTCCCATTAATTATGACATCCACAATCATTCAATAAAAATACATAAACATACTTATCACTAATTTCATCTACATGAAATATAAAAAACATCCAATGAATGAAATTATAATAACACAAATAATTTAAAAAAATCAACACCAATATATTTTATGATCTTATAAGGATGAATCATAAGATAATAATAATGTAAATTACCTTCAATATGAAAGTAACTGAAAATAATCAATAATACTCACACCCTATGTTTATAAATGATAATAACTAATTAATAATCATTTAGAGAATTATTTTAAATTATGATTATAAGGGTATTTTTATATGTTTAAGGATACAAAGTAATTGATTAATATGTTCAGGATTTTCATACAATATCTTAGAGTCCATTTGACTAGGAAGGGAAACCATGTAAGGGTTTATTGCCACAAATTTTAACACCATGCAACATATTTCTTATTACACACCATGTTTAAATTGAATCTTTATGTATAATACACCTTTTAAATTTTGTATCATGATCATATTATTTTTCATGATATTTACAGTGTAATTTAAATACATACCATTCAATATGTTTTCTCTCAAATGATTCTATGGTTATAATGGGCCATTTTTCTCAAGTTTCATTTATTGAGAAATGTTTTTTAATATGTACCATTATATTATTCATAAAATGTTATAACTAGAAAATGAAATTATGTTTACATATAAAAAGGGATTTTAATATCCATATCATGTTCTTTCCTAATCGATTACAATTAAACAGTTACAAAATTTTAAAGGGTTTTGAATAAAGTGTTACTCAAATAGTAATGGCTTTTTTCCAATATAATTTTTAAACCAGGATTATTTTTTAATGATATTCCAAATAGATGATTCTTATTTCCTCCAAAACCCCATAATTTTCATTATATATTTATATTGTCTTAAATACAAGTAAAAATTTTAATTTTTCTTATACTGATATTTCACCCGATGTGTTTATTTTAAATGGAAGAGACCAGGTCTCATATTATTCATCAAAAACCTAAATTTTTATATCTTAATATTAATAAAATAGTATTATAATTTTTTATGTATATCATAATAATATACTCTGTTAATTTAATAATTCTACACCTCCTTTCTAAATTCATAAATTTCTATCTATGGGTTGGTTTCATTAAAATGTTAAATATTAAATTCTAAATTATATATGTGAACAAATATTTTTTCCACATATGATATTTTATATGAAGCATTATTTATATGTTCTCATGGTTTATGAAATATATTATTTTTTACATTATTCAGTAAGATATCTCCTTTTAACTAATTTCAATAGATCGAGGTTTTTTCTTATTTCTAAATTTCATTTTTGAAAACCCTAAAAAATTAATGTTCATATATGTCTTGTAATTTTTCATATCTCAGGCTAGTAGATTGATAAAATTGAAATGTAACCATTAATATTATTCTATATTTTTTTATGTATTGTATTTATATTTTGGAAAAATGAAACATAATTTCCTTTTTCTTTCATTGTTATATTTTGTATATAATAGTAATTTTTATCCAAATACATTTCCTTTGTGAAAACAATATTCTTTATTCCACTAATTGAAGGTTATTCAATATGATTAAACAAATAATTTGATTAGGTAAACAGTTATATTAGCCTATTACTAGTTATTAATGTGTTTTAAATGCAATATGATTTATTATTTTTACGAAATAATGTTTACCTAAAAATTTAATTTATTTCATTAGTTAGCAATTTATTTTTCGATGGGTTTATCTTTTTTCCCATGAATTCTTAATTAAATTCCATTTAAAATGGATATGAAACTATTTTTTCCCTGGGTAATTTATGAATAGTGAAATGAACCAATTTTATTTTAATGTGTAAGTTATTCTATAAAAACTGAATTTATTTGATTTGAATGTTTTATAAATCCTAGTTTATTTTAATAGGTTTTTAATGATGTGGTAAGTGAATTATGTTTCATATTTCACTCTCAAATATGGTTTAATGATGGGTTTGAACCTACATCTCATTATAATTCATTTGAAAAAAAAATATCTGTGGATAATAATATTCACAAATAATTTTAGTTTCTTATAATCATGATACTCGATGGTGTGAAATATGAAATTAATTTTCCATGTGCTACTGTTTCTAGAACAACCGAAATATTCCACAATTTTTTAATTGTTCTCAAAACTATAATTTTCTTACATGGATCAAACTTGTTAAATCATGTTGCTAACCACTTTTTATTGATGTCTTATTTAATGAAAATCCTTAATAAGTGATTTATGATCTATTAATTTTTTAGTTTACATTTTTTATATATCTTTATTATACCCATATTAACATACTATAATTGATTAGGATATTTTTATATTATAGATTTTCTTTACTCTTACTGAGAATAAGAGCTCATCCCTTTCTTTTTTTTCATAACTCTAGGACTTGAATATTTATAAAGTCTGAATTTTCTTGAGTTGTATGTTAAATAGATATTGTTTTCGGGATTTTTAATTCTTGTTAGGTATTTTTTTGTGTAAAAAATATGTGTTAGTCATAAAAGACAATATTTTTGTTATTTTTTTTCAAATTCTATAAAAATATAAATAAAAAATATCATGGGACTATTTTTAATGACATGTTTTCATTGTGTCATTTAATTTAGATGGTCTCATCTATATGGTACTATATAATATTTATAAAAATATATTTAATTTCAATTTATTCAAATTTAGTAGATAGTTAATGTATATTTAATTGAAATATCACACATATGTTATGAATGAATAATACTGAATCATTTATGCTTACTATAATATTTATTATACCAATAATATAAGTGATACAATAATAGTATTTAATGAAAGGGTCTATTCAAAAGGCTTTATGAGTTAATCATTCCATACCAAAACAATAAAATATCCAAAAATATAGTAGAATATACTATTACAAAAACGAGAAGGTAAAAAAATAAAATCAAATATATACCAATATTTCAAAAATGGATGTCTAAATCATTGAAAGATAATAACATAAAATATATACCAAAATGTTTTTTAATTAATTGATTTTAATCCTATGATTACTTTTTGGAAAAACAAATTCACTATGATCAAATTACTCTAATGAAACGTGGGATGAATCTGTGGAGGAAAATTTTATAATTTTTTGATAAATAACAATTTCTCTATAAAATTTTAATTTTTAATGTTGTCAGATGTAAATTAACTTCCCAGATTAGGTGTACATAAAATAAAATTATAATTAATATAAGGATATTTATAAGGTTTGTCTCTTATATGGGGATCTTGTTGCTTATCTTGATATATTAGTAACCCAATCCACATATTTTTTTATTTTAATAAATATTTTTTAAGGTATTACATAATACGTTTAGACTCATACAAAACATGTTTAGAGTCCCACCAAACAATGATATGTGACTTCCACATAGAGATTGTTAGTTAAATGAGATGATCTTCTTGAGAATTTGGTTTCTTTCAAAATAGTATATGTATTGAATCTTACATACCCCTCCAATATATTAATAAATAAACAATCAGGTTATATACATCATTATGTGGGTATTTCCCTTTATATCGTACTTAGATGAACTCGTTTAATTCATGAACATAAACTATTGTATATGTTGACATCTGGACCTAGGTTTCAAGGCCTTTTATTCTCTTAATCCCATGATATTTCAATTCTCTATTTTTGTGGAAATCTTGTATTATATTATCTCTCTTCAATATCTTCTAAATTTCAGGAAACATATAATAATAAAATAATTTTACTATTACTAATTCATTTTATATATGTTCATTATCAATTTCCCTACTAAAATTATCACACACCATGAACCCTCATATTTCTATACATGGATAGGATTGTATATATAAACTATGATTTACTTAATACTCTCAAAATTTTATAATAGCATGAATATAAAAAAAAATACCACTTCATGCTTAAATATTTCATGATAACTCTCCAATTTCCCATTCCTGAACCTTCTTCATCTTCAATCATTGAAAATATATCATGGACAAAATATATTTCAATTACATTATTACCAATAATAATTTCTCCTACATTTAATGTAGATCTTATATCCTTCAAACATGTTTCCTGATTAGTAACCATGTAGTGGAAAACTCGAATACCCAAAATCACAGTCGTCTAGAAACATCTTCATAAATCATTATATAATCAGATTACTGATAACATTATAGCTCTAGAAAGTCTTATTGTCATCAAATAAACATTAAATATTTTATATAAAGATATTTTTTCATCAGAAACATCATAGGCCTCAATTGAATCTTTTAAGATAAATTTCGAAAATAATCAGATAAAATAAATAATCATCCATTTCAAAATACCTCATGAATTTAATTTAATAACATTTTAAAAGTTGTATTTTAAACTTCAAATATTTGTTTTAGCATTACTAAATTTAATTTATTAAGAATAATTATATTTTGGAAACATATTTTCGCAGACAAAAAACATCAACAAAGTTTCTCTATGTACTGAAGTCATATGAAATTAGTTACTAATTATGAAATATTTTAATTGATATAAAACATCATCAAATTCATACACTCCTACACAAAATTCATATGATCAATAAAGTTTTACACAAAAAAACATGTGATTAATATGGGTGATGGTGTCTCATAATAAAGGATTACAACCAGGATCAATGAAATAAACTAAGTGATGAAATATTATGGTCTTAGGAAGTTATATTATCAGGTATTATGGATAATGAATTACGATGATAGAGGCGTATGTTCAATTTTCACAATGAATGAAGTCGGCTGAGAAATAATTATTTTGACGTCTTACAATGACCTTAAAGTTGTATTATCATCCCATAATGTCATATGGTCCTGCAATTTTTATTTTATTGTTCTAGTAAAAAATAAAGTGGTAGAAATCAATGTTAGTTAGCTAAATATTTAAATTCAATATCACTTCAAACATATAGAAATTATGATAAATGTAATTACAAACATCCTCAATATTCTCAAAAGAACCTCAAAAAATAATACAACATTATTTTTTTTTTAAATTACTCTAACATACACTCTAATCATGTTAAAAAAATGAAAAACAGTTGAAACATCATAAAAAACATAGGATCATGTTAGTGCCTTGGATTTAGATTTGATTAAAAAATCACTCAACTCTTACAAATAAACACGAATCTATTTAAAATATAATATTATATAATAAGAACTATTATATCCTATTGTATCTTATAGGATAAGTCTTTTGCACCAAAAAACTAAGTTGTTCTTTGTTTTTAGAGAATATCTTCCCTCAATAATAAGAAATTATGTTCATCTGGCTTAAAAAAATACACCTTATAACATTTATCCATATCTCACAACATACAACAAACATAAAAAATATAAACATTTAATCATTTTCCACATATTAATATTAATATGGTAGTTGAATTCCTTATGGAGATTATAATTCACTTACCCTTCAACAAAGTCTTGTGTTACTATTTTCACACCTTTTAACAAAATAACCCAAAGCTTAGCAGTTTTCATTATCACAAATATTTATGTGAGGGGATAAGGTTGAACATAAGGTGTTAGCCTCACATATAGAATCCCCTTATCTATAGAATATGTGAAGATATCTAAAGTAACATCATGTACATAAATGTACTCTATATTGATATCTATATTGGAAACTCATTCCCTAGTAAAATATAATGTCTCTGGGTTTGCATGGTTAATTTTTATCATTTTTCATTAAATAATATATTGTACTCCAATTGTAACATGGTTTCTTTAATTTCATACAAATCTCATCCTTTAAAGTTTCTTACATTAAACCCAACTAAATCCCTATTATACATGTATGTATTTCTACCACATAATATACAACAATTGTGATAATTTTCTCTATATTATGATTCATTGTGTACCAGCTCACAAATCCCTTATAAATAAATTATGTCATAAATAAAGTCAATTAGGAATTTATGCAATCACATGTATGATAAAAATTTATGAATCCAATAAAATTAAAATAAATACTAAATCTATATATATTTATATAACTCATTATTCATTTAACAAATATTATTAGGTTCCTTGTAGAAATTATGTTTGTCTCCAATATTTTACCAGGAAAATTTTCAGAAGGTGTCCCTTGAAAGGCTATATTTAGCCTTGATGATATCAAATATTTTTTTTTCTAAATACTATTATAAATTCATTTTCATATTCCTTGTTTTGATACTATTATTCAAATGGTTTACCTCTAGAAAAATTTGGTTTTAAGTAACATTTTATTCATAAATTCCTAGTATATTTAATAAATCTCACGAAAATTTTCTTTTAAGAAAAATATAGAATTTTATTTATGATAAATATATAAGCCTAAAAAGTAGTCCATTTCTCCTAATAAAGACATATCAAAATAGAATTATATTTTATCTAAAAATCTCTCAAAAATATCCTCTTGGTCAAGAGAAAATATTACACCATTAATAATCATTACGAAAATTAGTGTACCGATGGAAATATCGTTTATACAAAAATTAATGATAAGTATACCATACAAAAAATATTTTATAAATAAACATTAATTTTTTATTACGAAGTACTATGATTTTATATCAATAAATAAAATGATTCTCATAGTTTTCAAATGATGCTACGATTAAAATTAATAATAAGACCATCAAGTTACACAATAAACACTTCATCTTCAAGATCTCAATAAAAATGGATGAATTCAAATCAATTGAATAGAATTTTTAATTCTTGCGTGAAACCATATATAAAATAATTATAATTTTATAAATACATACTACTAGGGAAAGGGTTTATTTAATTTATAATCCCTCTATTATAGAATATATTTTACATTCGATGTTCTAATTTATTGTAACTTATCAATTCTAATTCATTTTGTTTCTAAATACTCATATTGTTCTAGTCACATATTTTTCTTCATTATTTCAAACTAACATGTAGATTAAGTTATATTCAATTTATATAAATTAATAATTCATAGTCTAAACCAACAAGTTTTGTTAAATAACTTCATCCATAGTTCCTGGTTAAACGTATGGTATAAGGGATCTTTGCTTTTCTACACTTTGTCCAATGTTTTATTTTATTAAAAAATCCTTACAAGATATTATATTTTTGGTATTAAATTTATTTTAATGACATTGATATTTAAAAACAAAAATATAGTATTCAAATCGTCAAATATTATTTATAAATAAATATCCACAAATTTATACAATAATTCTACTTGTTCTGGAATCTATTTTTTAGAATTCTTCTTGATGGAATCCTATATTTTCTCACCTGAATGACAAAAAAATAGTCTATTCATGATAATTTTGAAATATGTTAGTGTATAATGAGTCAAAAAATATTATACTACTTGTTTTTTAATTAAACATTCATATTACCATAGTATATTTACCAACTATGGATCCCTTTAACGTCTTTCTCCTCATAATTTCCCAAATTTTTGTTCTTTCTCTTTATAAAGAATGGACACCAAATAACTATAATATAATTTACTGTTGGACTCTTCTTGAACAACATCTCATAAGGGAATAATGTTCCTCTAGTCTTAAAATCCATTGGTTCAGATTGTGTAAATCATTACACATATATTCATTTAAAAAATACATTGAGATTTTATTTTCCAATTGTGTTTTAGTCTATATCAATAATGATTTTATTCTTCCCACACAAAACACAATTTTTTCTGTTATATCAATGGATTATATCTCACTCATTATGAATATCATATTGGATATTAGATTATAATCATAATTTAATATAATTAAATAATAATTAATCATCAGATGCTTTTTTCTCATGGTACCACATTTGGCAGCGTGATGTAATTCATCTTCACTTTTACAGAGAATTTAAACCTTCATGTGTCATTTTTGAGTCATATTCCATTTTTGGCATGTTCCAAAAAAATTACTTTATTTTTTCATATTTGGTAATTCACTCAAAACAAAATATCTATAAATTTATCATAGGATTATTCCTATGAGATGGTGCATCCTCATGTTCAATACCATATTCTTATCTTCTTCCCTAACATTATATAATTTGATTAATCATAAATTGAAAATATATTTCCATTTGTTATTTTTATTTGAGATATAATCCTTATATCTAATTAAATTTTAATAATTCATGAATTCGTTATGATAAAACTTCATTACCATCATCAGAAACTGACTGACAACAAAATCATGCTTTAGGCCTTCCATATATAACACATCATTTAATTTTTATTTTTTTGTATTTAGTTTCTGTTGATCCAATATCTTTGATTTGAAAAGAACAATAATTTAGAAATATGAATACTACTATAACATATATATCAATATTTTAAGAATATTAATATAATATTTTATATGGATATTAACCCACTATCCCGAACCCATGACATAGGTCTTTTTTTTGAATTCAGTGTAATTTTTGATAAACAAGTTGTTTCTTCCATGAGCTTCTTAATACGCCTCCTTTCTCAATATATAGAGATTTTATTAGTTATATTTGTCATTCAAAAATCTATATTATGACCTTTCTACTAATATATATTCCATAAATCATTGATATACTCAAATTTTCACTAACTTCAAATATTGGGAGTATATATCTAGACAACATATATTCTATAATTACTCATTTTCATCTCATCTCATTGAGTCCTCATTAACATTGTATCATTCATAGTAATGACATGTTATAACAACATGTCTAGTCCTTATACAAAAAAACTCCAAAATAAAATTATATGTCTTTAAATCTATATCATATAAAACAATAGAAATTCGTCTCGAAATGCACATCTTTTATTCATCCCATATACTTGATTTATAATATATTATTCTCCGTGGGATTCATAGTCATTTTTTATTTCTTCCCCTCATCAGTTGAAATATGTGACTGATTCTCTTCATTTCTTGAGTTCCAGACCTGTCAAATTTTTTATTTTCAAACAACATTTTTTGTAATAAAACATGTATATATAAATTTATTAGGAATAATCATAATCAAATACTTTTTTGAAACCCACTGAGATGATTATCTACATCCATATATTATTTAAATAGGATTTTTCGATCCATCCATTAACTCAACCATTTTATTCTGAACAATAGTATACAATGATAATATTTTAGTTAATTTTGATTCTTTCAATGAAATAAATTATTCAATATATTTTACTATATTCTCAACGTAATTATGTTTAACATTATTTTTTCTCTCATCAACAAGGCTTGCCTCTTTATTTTCAAACACATTATTCTCTTCATTCAGTTTCTTCTTTTCATTAACCAATATTTTATTTTCTTTAATAATCATCAAATTATATTCAATAAAACTATATATATTATCATGAAATATATGTTCTAATTTAGTGGGTTAAAAATAATATTCTTCAACACTAGAAGTGTAAAATCCATTCACAACATGAGTAATGAAATCATTAAATTTCTAATCATATTGACTACTCATGTTTAAGAAAGTTATTTTTCTTTTCCTGTTTGATTTATTCTCTTATTTCTATAACTTATCTTGTTTTATCTCCTAGAATTGGACAATTATTTTTATCTTTTACCCCCTTATTTTTATATGTCTTTTTAAATTCTTCATATTCAATATCTATTAATTTCTTTATAGTAAATTTATTAAAAAATTCAAAGTTTCTTTATAATCATACCATAAAAGTGAAAAATTTATTTTCCCTTTATATTTTTATTAGATAACATCACATGTAACTCCCTAGTAATCTAATGTAAGAACTATTAATTTGATAGATTCTATGACATGTGTCACCAAGTATGTCAGGTAATATATTATCAGGATACATTATAATATATTTACTATTTAAAATAGTTTCTATATATTTAATTTCACGAAACACTGCCTTATCTTGCATTACATTAAAGAGATACCATCCTCTATATCTTCTGTTTCACAGAATAGAGACCTTCCATGATTTCTAATTTCACATGAATGAACGAGTTTCACGAAATAACAATGTATTATTAAAATATTATTATTTAATGTAATATGATATATCCTAGAAATTATGTAGGAATTTGAGGATGGTATTAAATAAAATATGAAATTTTATGGTCATATCAATATATATGAATTTTTTGGTTACCAACTAATTCTAAACGAAAATTAGAACAAACTGGATATAAAAAAGAAATATTTTTATTTTCATGCGTCCAAAAAGAGTTTTGTATTGATAAACATAATTAATTAGAATTTTTTTCGATTTTAATTTAATTTATATGTTATATATTGTATAAAATATTTTTTATATTCATACATTGGGTTTTATAGACTTTTGAAAAGGGCAAACTCTATTTTACACATGAAACCTATATTTTTATAAAGACAATTTTACCGCCATTTAATGGAGAAATAATTTTAAAAACGAATTTTGACGTATTAATTAATTGAAAATGTCAAAATAAAATTATTTGTTGAAATGTAAAAATAAAAAATAGTTTTGGGTGAAATATTTATATTTTCTGAAAACATAAATGTTTTACTGAAAAATTAAAAATATCGAATTTTTGTTCGAAAATTATTTTCCATATAAATTATTTATAAGGTTAATTAGAAATTTAATTTCCTTTAAAGTTTAAATAGATCATAATTTTATCAACTAATCCAATTTAGGTCATTGGGATTAATTTAACATTGAAATTAAATGTATAAAACTATCAAACCATTGATGGTTTTTACTATAAAACATGCACTATTGTACCACTAGCTGGATTAAATTTCAAACAATTATTTCACTTTCATGATTAGAGTATCAAAAAAATGATTCCATATTTGGAATAATAATAATTTATAATATCTATTCATACAATCATTATTTTTTACCAATAATGTTTGTGAAAATAATTAAAATTAATGAAAATTATTATGGTAAAATTAAGCTTAATAAATGACTAATACTTTACCTTAAGGTCCCAAATGACATAACCATTGGTAAAAGAACCACTGGATTCCCATACATTGGTCAAGAACCTTACATTATTTCTTTTGGTTTTTTATGTCATTTTTTAGGAAATAACATGTGTACAACTAACGTTTTTCCAAAAATTCCAAGTGAATCATTTTCCTTCCCTATAAAGGCCACCACTTCTCCCCATTCCTAGCACCTCTAAATCAACTTAGGTTCATAAAATATATGAGCAAATAGATTCCCAACCGCCCCCCCCCCCCCAATACATGAATCCCCACAATGGTCATACATAATTACAATGATTCCTTTTGTTACAAACCAAATGTAGTTATCAGATTAAGAGGCAATGTCTTCTCTCAAGATCTTTAGCTTTATTTCCATTCTCCATACACTATTATATTTTTAATATAATATTTTATAAAAAAATTATTATCCTAGATATTCTTGTATGTTTTTAGGATATGTTTTAGACCTAAAATTACCCACACTTCTATTTAATGGTAACGAACATACTATTTTTATGTACAACAAACTACTGCCTCATGAAATAGTGATTGTTACTTTTTTCCAATACCACCTCTCAAGGTTCTCGTTATCATTGGAAGAGCACGCGGTCGTGGGTCTTCATGACAATCATCATTTGATGATTCGCTTTGTGTTGGAAGCGAATCTTATTTGTGCGTGGTCTAGGGCTCCTCGTCGATGCACCGGATGTAAGTTCCTGCTATTTCTCTGGTCGTATGATGTGTATATGAACCGCGATTACCCCTTTGTTGCAACATGGGTTAGTTTTCCTCAATTTCCTTTATCTTTTCAAAATCCCGCAATTTTGTGTATGCTGGGAAACCTTGTGGGTCGATACCTCTGCTCTGACAGAAGAACTTCTACTGTGTGTCATCCTGTTAATCCAAGAATCTGTGTTGAAGTGGATGTCTCAAAGCCTCGTGTTGAATAGATTTGGACCACAGTTGGTGAAGAGTTTAGATGCAAGCATCCTGTTGCGTTTGAGTCTTGGTTTGATTATTGCTCAGCCTATCGCCGGCTTGGTCATCTGGCTGTCAATTGTTATGGTGTCAAGCAAGGGAGGAAGAACAGGGATGATAGGCCCATGAACGCCGGTGAACCAATGCTTCAAATAGATACAGAGGATCACCATGGAGGTGTTTCTGGTGCTGATGCTTCTGGTAGTGGACTCGCAGGTCCGTTGGATGGAAGCAAAACTGACCCCCCAATCCTCCTGGTGGCCCTACAGAAGTGCAGCATGTGCATGCTCTTCATACAGCCAATGTGGAGAAGGAAGTTATAAATTATGATCCAAGGCCGAATGTAGTGGAGGTCTTTGGGAGATTGAAAATGTATCTTGGTGTTCTGGCTGGTCATGAGAAGGTGGGAGCAGGTTACAAGATGATCATTAATGCTGAAGAACTATCTTTCCCTACCAAGAATGACACCCATCTGCCATGTATGGAATTGAACATGATGAATGCATGCTTCCAATATACAAAAAGAGGTCAAATGTCGAGTGGAGATCTTGAGGAAATGGCAAATTTTAAGTTATTTGAAAAATATGTTAAAAATGGACCTTCTTTGTGCTTAAAAAACAGCTTTGATATTCTTGAGAATGAGGAATCAATGCAAGTTGAGGTGGATGAGTGTGCACGCCCGGTTGGTATTGAATCTCTTGCACTAGTGGTATATGATTGTTCTTCAAAGGACAGTAAGGTAGAGTTGTATGCCATAAATAACTCTAATCTCCCTGAGAAATGGGGAGAAGTTTTGGAAAGTGAAAAATAATATGTTATTCCCAGTTATAGTAATATTGTTCAGCGAGGGAGTATGAAGCCATCAGAAATACCGATAGATGGGTCTAACAAAATCAAGAAAATACCTCGGAAAGATTACTCTGACTTGCCCAAACCAATGGAAACCAGGTCTGGCATGGGCAGAACGGCAACGAAGAAAGCTCATGAAGGGGATCACCCAACCAAACCTAAGTTATCTCATGAAATGCTACAACACAAGATGTAATATCTGGAGATGATAAGGAAGTACGAGTCCTCGAAATGGGAGTCAGCTGGACCGGATGATGAGTTTTCTGACTATGGAGGTAAGAATGAATTTGGTTATGATGTGATGTAAGATGACTTGTGCTTTTCTCTACCTTTCTGCCTTTTATTTTTATTAATAAATTTGGGAATCAGGCTTTTCCAGGTTCGAACCTTCTTGCAAGGATCTTAATAAATTAGATAATTAATATAAATATATTATATTGAATGTTAAAGTATGATCACCAAAAATGAAACTCAAGTAAAAATATTATCATCTAACCTCTTACATATATCAGATAAATGTCATGTTAATCACTTAAATTTTTTGTGTTGTATATACTACCCCTTTTATTATATTATATCATTAATAATTTTCTCTTCATTTTTTTATACTTTCATTTAATTTTATTCTTTCACAAGGCATATAATTTAAAATGATTAAAAGCGGTATGAGACACTTTTGAATGTTTAAATAGTTTTTCCTCAAGACTAATCTTAATGACATTTAAATGGATTTTCCATTCAAGGAAATTATATAACCATTTTTGAATATTCCCTTTCATTGTTATCTGGTTATTCAAGACCATTTTCAGGTATTAGTACCATTTTCCCATTCTTTGGTACTTAACATGTTTTAGATATTTTCTCAAAAAAAATTGACTTTATTCCTCTCTTAGTCAATGAACCTATTTTCTTCTAAAAACCATGTTTTAAAAAAAATCTACATTTTTTGAAATGATATTGTAAATAAAATTTTACAATTTTTTATTTTGAAAATGTTTTCAATGGAATGTAATTATCTCTTTCCCAACAAGTTATTTTTCAAATATTTTTCTCTATATAGAAGAAATGTTTTTTACATTATACAATTATAATGGATTTACTCACCGTCATTCCATTGAAGCGTCGTTTTCATTATTAAATGTTTTTTAGAAAATATACTCAATAATTATTTAAAAATAATTTTTTATCAAATATTTTTAATAATAAAAGGATAATTTCCTCAAGATTATTTTATTAATATCATTTTATAGTATTTATACTCATCAATAACAAAAACCCCTTATTTTACTCCACTTGTTATTTGATATATAGATAGTTTAATTATTTTTCCTCTAGATGGATTGTTATTGACTTTTCCATGGATTTATTCACATTAACTACCTTGAATAATTCTTTATACACCTTGATATATTCAATATCTTAAGATCATTGAACATTGATTTTACCCTACTTATCTATTTAAATTATCATGGATATTATAATTTCTTACACCGTATAACATTTTATATACATTTTCTACTTTGATAGTTATTTTATTATTTTGTGATATATTGATAATCCCATATTATTTATTATATATGGATAATTGATAAGGAATATTATTTTGGTTATTCAATTTGAGGAATTATTTAGGTAGGAAATGAAGGTAGGATCCCAACATTATATAGATCCTTGATTCATCCAATGGTTATCATGGGAAAAAATAGTTGCACAAATCAAAATAGTTTAAACTATCTTGTAAATGGACTTGATGATATAAGATTTCATGTTCCTCAAACATGACATCCATTAAGAAATAATTACGCTCATTTAGTTCTAATTATTTTTCACACATGAGATTTTGTGTCGACATATCTTTGGATGCATTTCATTTTAAGATATTCAGGTGGAATGTATTTTTTTTTTGCAACATTACCATATTTATTTTTTACTTATCTTGATATTTGAATGAGATGTGTTTCTAGTTATTAAATTTCAATATTATTTTATGCAATTCCCTTAAGTTTATTAATTAAATGGAATGTGTGTTTCGTTATTTACCATTCCATATTGAACATTCTCATTGATTCATTATTTATTCTAATAAAGTTTCCCCATAATGAGAATTTCAGGTCACCCATATTATTTTTATTTAACTAGGAATACAAGAAGTGTACTATTAAAGACATGCATAGATATACTAGATGGTAAAATGATATTCTTGATGTTTTTGGAGAACGGTGAGCTCAGATGAACTTTATTTAGGGTAGTGAAAAGATAGAGGATCCTAAAAAAAGGAATTCTACATTTTTCATGGAGAAATTTTTGAAACATTCCACAATTAAGAGTGATAGAGAATATAAATAATTCTAGAGGAAGAACTTTATTTCAACCCCCTCTGAAAAGTAATTGGCTTCCTGAAAGGTATGAGGGATTATATAGCTCATAGACGAGAGCTTGTCATGATAATTCGCCGATTTTGCTGTTAGCTTCCACGAAAGATGAATAATTAAAATCATAATGGATTCTATAATGGTAGTAGAGTAACACTCAAAACAAATTTTGTTTCAAATTATTTGACATGAAGGAATTACCTCTCTAATAAAGGTCATCATGTATTCCACTAGGGTTGTGACATGGAGACAAGGGCCCTGAAGGCACTCTACCAGATTACAATTATAGTGTCTGAAGATGGACCTTTATCTTGATGGGGCTAGATTTCACCTCAAGGAACAATCAATACCATGTTTTAACCATCCAATAAAGGAGGGAACCCACAAAACATCAAGAGTTACATATTACTTAGGAATGTTTCCAGCAAGATTCATGCACCATAAGACAGTGATGTCCTTTACCGAATTGCTATAACATTCCCCGTGCAATGAATTTTCTTTATAAATTGTTTTGACAATAGTAATAAGGATGATTTTGGTGTTGAAGATGTAATTTGAGTGAATGGTTTTTTTGGGCCTTCTAGTTGTCTTGAATGAGTTCTACATATTTCACCTTGAAGGAGATTACAATCTGCATTGAAGAGTGAATGTTCATATTAGAGAGTAGGAATGATGCAACAAATTAGTCTGAGGCGGATGAATTTCAATGATATCAAATACAACCTTCCATTAAAATTCAATAGTTTTTAAACCCAATGAGAAATGATCAGTTTCATCATGGTGATAATGAAAAAGAGCACATTTGGATCATAAGTTAATACCAACTCGTTGAATATTTTCATCAAATTGAATTTTATTAAGTGAGAGCTTCCAGTGTGGGGTGAAACATTAAAGAGAAAACCACTTATTTTTGAATATACCAATCCATTTGATATATCCTTCGAGTATGTGTTTAAAAAATTCCTTGGGGTCTAGACTTCCATTTGGTGACTGATCCTGCATTAGCATATCGTCCTGGTAGATAACATCATGGCATGAAACATTTGTAGTGATATAATAAGAGAGCAATTCTAGGTTTTCCAATTAATCCTTGATCAAGATATTATAGTAAATTGATGAATCCTAGGACTTAACCTAATACATTATATGTTCTATAATCTAGTTTTCATGCAAAATAAATGAGAGTATTTGGATTTGAAAAGCCAATGAGAGTGCATGTTTATTTTCTGGGAGATAGATCTCAAACTAGTCCAAATAGATGACTCAATGTATTTTAGTTTTCCTACAATAATATTTGGAGGAACACTATATCTAAGTAAGTCCTAGGAGGTAAATTTCTTATTTATTAACTGCCACAAAAACTGATCATGAAGAGACTGGTTAAATAGTTTTATATTTTAATTCTGATACCCCCTAGAGCTTGAGGCATGCAACAATGATTTAAAATGGCTTTCATAACCATCCATTCCAGCATATTGCCTCTACAAATATAATTCCTCATCTAAAAGTGGATGGATTTAATGATAACATGGGGAAAAAGATAGACCATGAATGAGTGGATCAGCTTTCAAACCACCACATTTTAAAAAAGTAAAATATGTCTTCCCATCAAGAGTGACATGACTTTCCAAGATTTAGGAGTCCTTCTAGAATTAATCACTATATTAGAAATGCGATAGGCACAAGGGATACCAAAAAACATGGAACTCAAAGGTATATAAATCGTTTGGGGCCTTCTCTTATTCCAAGGTCCTCTATGATACAAGTCTTTCTTGGGGATGGAATATTCTTGACATTGTAGTTTAAGTACATGGTTCTTGGGTATATGTACCTAGGATTAATAACATAGACAAGGTTTTATGGGACTTACTTGGGGTAACCTAGTAAAAAACAAAGGTCCTTATTGTTCACCAGGTTGGACACTTCCAGAGGATATGGTTTGGATAATTACCATTTTTTTTAAATCATTATAAATTATTTTATATAATGAATAAACTAGGTCAAACCTATGGTGATTTAGATTTAGAATAAGGTTTCATGATTTAGAAATACTAGATATGATATTTTGGACAAACATTCGACCATGGAATGACTAATGTTAAAATAAAACTGTTGAATTATTTATATATTAAAGATATTTTGAAAACCATAGTGAAAATTAAATTTAGTTATTACCCTAATTTACAAGATTTCAATTATAGTTATTTGAAAATTTATATTAATATGGTTTTAGAAGGAAAACCTATATTTTGGGTGACAAACAATCAAATTCTGGTTGGTTGTATGTCATGATCCAATAATTTATGGACAAGTAGGTTTTAATGCCAACAAATGACCTACACAATGTCTTGATTTATTTTATATTTTTTCAGTTGAACAATTTAATGAATATAAGTTAATGATGAACAAAAATTTTTAATTTTGGGTATTATAGATTAAATTATAAACCATATTGGTTTTGGAAGATAGATAATGTCAATTATTTGGAGTTTAACTCATTTATATGACTTATATTCCTTTAAATGTTTATCTAAATGCTTCAGGCATAAGAATATAATTGTTGGTTATTAGTTTTTTATAGTAATGGAATGAATTAGATTTTTATTTAAGAACAACCAAAATCAAGGATTACTCATATGAAATTAAAACTTATATGGTATAAATGTTTCTTCATATAAAATGTTATTAAAATAAATACCAATCATTTTGAAAATGACTTAGAATTTTTTTTGTGTTAATACATTAATTTTTGTAAAACCAATGGTCTTAAAAATAATAACATATTTATGGATTTGAGTCCCTCAACATTCTCTTAGTAATTTAAATGTGTTTAATTTATGGCCCTGATCCCTAACTATAAATACTTATGATTAACCTCTAATTACATATATCTACTTTCCTCTAATGTTCTTATTCTTATAGACAATGTTACATGATATTCATATGACCCTTTAACTTTCCATACATTATTTTATAGAGAATGACTTATGAACACTTCTCACATTGTAAGATTTCAAGAATTGTAATTACAAAAATACACTCACTATGATCGAGTTGAGCTAGAGGGGAAAAAATTTAAATAATGTGGGGAGAATGTTACACCACAAAAATATAAAGTAAGAACCTTTTATTCGATATCTTGTATGATACAAAACACCAAGCACTTAAGGAAATATAATTTATAGATATTTATAATATATTAACAATTTAAAATTGATTCAATATATTTCAATTCAGAAAACACCAAGTTATATTGCATTACACAAAAGTGAATTATTCCATGATAGCTTTTGTTACCCATAAGAGATACCTTCATTGATAGATTGTGTTACACAGAAGACCAAGTTTCACTAAATAAAAATGTTTTGTTAAAACATTATTATTCATTATAATATGATATAAAATAGTAGTTATGTTATAGGTTATGAATACTATTATCCTACTTATTAAAATTTATAGTTTACATAAATATAATATAATTAATTGGATACAAACTAATGAGAAACAAAAAAGATGAAGTAATTGGATAAAAAAAGAAATATTATTATTTTTATACGTATAATTGATTTTTGACTTAATAAACATATTTAATTAAAATTATTTAACGATTTTAATGAAATATATATGTTATATATTCAAAAAAATATTTTTTATATTGATCCATTAGGTATGGAATACATAAGATAAAAATAAAATATATTATACACCTAAAAACATATATGTTTATAAAGGAAATTTTATAATCATTTAATGGGGTACCAGTTTTAAATATGAATTTAGACACATTATTTAATATAATATATAAAAATTGAAATAATATTTTATATAAAACCATAATATTTTATTTATGGTGAATTTTTGTGATTTTTTGGAAACAATTCATTTATTTGAATAGTTAAAAATACCGAATATTAGTTCAAAATTATTATTTCAACTAATTAATTTTCGTGGTTAAATTATAAGTTTAATTGGTTTTCAGGAATAATTAGATTATTATTTTATAAATTAATAAAACATATGTAGTTAGGGTTAATTTCAATTTGACATTTAGTGTAAAAACATATCAATCTTTTTATCATTTTTACGTTAAATACATGCATTGTTATCCCGCCCGCGGTATTAAATTTAAATAAACTTCTCAAAAAAATTTTATTTAAATTTTAAAAATGGATTCCATATTTGGAATAATATTAATTTAAAATTTATAACAATACAAAATTTATTTATAATATAAAACACTAGTGAAAGTAATTAAAATAAATTACAATTATTAAGGTAAAATTAAGCTTAATAACGAACAATTTTTTTTCATAGGGTCCTAAATAAACTATAAGCTTTTATATAACCCATTGGTTGTCCTTAATTCAGAAATGAACCTTTAATTATTTAGTAGGGTTGGTTTTTAAGAATTTATTTATGTAGTAAAAAGTTTATAGATAAACTGATTCCAAAAATTCTAGGGGAGCTGTTTTCCATCCCTATAAAAGGCCACCAACACTCCACATTCCACCCACATATAAAAAACATTGGTTCATCCAAGATCATTCCACATATCGTCCAAAAATAACCCCCTTTAAATTAAAGCCTCATTTTTTTCAGAAAGCCTTCCAAGGATTCCTTTTGGTAAAAACCAAAATTAGTTAATCGATTAAGATGTAACAGCTTCTTTCAAGAATTTTAGTTTTATTTCAATTATAAAACATCTAATATATTATTTTTCTATTATTTTATACCTTAATCAGAAAAAATAATATAATAATATTTTTATGCATGGTTTTATTCCAACACTTATAGAAACTTCCATATATTGGGTAATGAACATACTATTTTTGTGTTGGGAGAACTATTGTCTCATGAAAAGATGATTGTCCCTTTTTCCATTATGTCCTCTCACGGTGGATATTATGAGGTAAATTCTACGTATATTTTAAATATAAGATATTTATAATATATTCATAATTTTACAATCCTTTTATTACAAATTCTGTTAATAATTTCCAATTTATGTTAATACAATATCACCATTTGGGGAATGTGACTACCACCCCCTCAAAGAGATGTTATTATTTCACACTATACATGGAACATATAAACGAATTTTTTTACTAAAATTATTTGACATAAAAAACTATATAATATATCCATGAAATAAATACCTTTTTATAAATATACTATATATGGATTTATATCATTTTCTTTGTCACCCTTTCACACACATAAAAAGTGATAACGTCGTTCGTGGATGTATGGACTACCACCTCCTCGACATGATTTGATTCATTTTACATAATAGGATTTATATGTATAACTATATATGATTAAATAACATGGTTTTTATGATATATTGATCATTATGTAATGATACAGGGGTACTTACTTTCTTTCTATTTTGATCATTAAAAAATCGGAACGTTACTCAAGCATACATACGACCTACTATATCCATGATAGTAACATTGATTCATTTTTTATGATAATAATAATTTATTGGTCATAAAGAATAATTGATCAATAAATATTATAATTAATTCATTATTATTATTCTATAGATGTTATATAATGACCCTTCGACCATAGTTGTCTTACCAAATTTGTATTTTGGAAGAAAAACTAAATTTGAAAAAACACCCAATGTAAAAATAAGTCTTTATATATTTTATACAACATATTAATATGTAAAATAAAAAAACTAATACACATTAAAATGGTTTTCAATAATATTTAAATTAACAAAAAATTATTATTAAATAATTTAAAGGATGTTAACCTGAATGGAAACTCAAGGTAAGGGATTCTCATCTCACTTTTTACATCTGTGAGATAAATGTCATTTTTTTCACTTACATATTTTGAGTGGTGTATATACTCCCCCTTTTGTTATATTATATCATCAACAAATCTATCTTTATCGTATTTTAAAAATTCAATTAAAATTAATTTTTAACAAGGATTATGATTTAAAATGTTTCAAAGTGGTATGTGACACATTGGAATGTTTAGAAAATATTTTCCTCAAGACTCATACTAATGATCTTTCAAGAGAATTTAAATTTTATTAAATTATATAACCATTATTCAATAATAACATGAATTATTCTCTGGTTATTCATGATAATTTTCTTGTACTGGTACTATTTTTTCACTATTTGACACTCAAAAGTTTTTAGAAATTGTTTTTCTGAAAAAACTGACATTATTCCTCTCTAAGTTTGAGAACTTATTTTATTCTAAAAAAATATTTTTATAAAATATTTTCCAAATGATTAGAAGAATAAATTTTTAACATTTTTTTTATTTTAACAATTTTTTCAAATAAATATTATTTCTACATTCTCAAAAAGTAATTTTTCAACCTTTTTACCATAAAAAAATAATGTTCATTTACCTCATATGGCTTGTACAAATTTACTGGTTATCATTCCACTGAATTTTCATTTTTGTGGTAAAATGGTTAATTTTTTTAAAGAAAAAATTTTCAAGAGGGGATTTAAAAGAAACATTTTCCAAAATCATTTTCATATTAAAAGAAAATTTTACTCAACAATGTTTTTAAAATATCATTTTATACTATTTCCATTCATGACCAAAAACAACTCCTTATTTTAGTCCACTTAGGATTAACTGTATATTCTTTATTATTCATATAGATTGATTATTATTGGTTTGGCCAATAATAGTATTCAAATTCACATCCTTGAATCATTTTTATTCTACTTGATATATTCAATCTCCTATGATCATTGAATAATGAATTTACCCATAATTATCAATTTCATTTATCATGGATATTAATATTGCCTAAACAGTATACTATTTTACATGTGGTTTATACTTTGATAGGTTTTTGATTATTTGTGGAAATATTGATAATCCTATATTATTAATTCAATATATATATTTGATAAGAAATATTGTTAGGGATAATTTATATGAGGAATTCCTTGGCATGAGAATATAGGAGAATCCCTAACTTTATATAGCTCCTCGATGTATCAAAAATTCTTCATGAGAGATATTAGTTTGGAAAATCATTATAATTTATATCGCCTTGTAAAATTTCTTGACAATATAGTTTTTCATGTGCCTCAGACATGACCTCCATCAAGTAAGAATATTCCCCATTTATATTCAATTATTATTGATACATGATATTTTGGGACGATGTATCTATGTATAAATTTTATTTTTAGTTATTTAGATGGCTTGTGTTTCAATTTCTTACTTTTCCAAATTTATTTTTCCTTATCCTATTATTTGACTGGTATGCTTTTCTAGTTATTACCCTGGCATATTTTTATGCACCTCCATTTAGTTTATTTATTACATGGCATGTGTGTTCAGTTATTTGACTTTCCATATAGAATATTGTCATTTATTAATTATTTCTTCCATTATATTATTATCTTATTGAGATTTTGATCTCAGCTTTATTACGTCTATTTCCCCAGTAATCCAATAAGTGTACTATGAAATACCTGTGAAGATATATTATATGGAATATAGTTATTCCCAATGATAATTATGTACAAATAAGAAGAATAATTAGGTTTTCATTATTGAATTCTTTTGTGTTACAATATTCATTTATGTATCAACTTTACCAAGTCTACTAAACTCTCTAGTACTTCTGGATTTTATTGCTTGTAATCATTCCACTTAAATAGTAGAATTCACTAGCTCCAGGATTGTTCGTGTCAGGATGATACATCATAAAAATAACGGGAATTTGTTTTATAGTATCCATCGTCATCATCATTATCAGAGTCTCTTGAATAGTAATCATAAACACATTCTTTGATTTTAAACATTATCATTCCCTAAAAATATACTATTTTTATTTAAATTATAGCAGTAATTTTTCACATTTTATAAAACTTGTTACTCTTATGAAATTAATAAAATTAATTATCCCCTCATATATAGTGAGAAGAAATTTTAGAATCCAATTTGATCAAAAAAACTACATATAATTTTCTCATAATATATAAAATCATTATTTTCCACAAACCACTATAACATTGCTAAAAAATTAAACGTATAATTAAAATAGTCTTAATTGATGTAATCTTTTTTCTATCAGGGTGTTTTTTAACATGTGTTTCCAAATATTTATTATATAATTCTTTTATTTCACAATTATATTATAGCTACATTATATATTTTACCCTATTTTTATGGTTGATTTTTATACAATCACTTTTGTGTTATCCTTTTCTATCAAGGTCATTGGCATAGAATTTTGTGTCTTACCATAAATCTCTTTATATGTTTATTTAATTATATTATTCATTTCAACTGGTGGTAACCCATTTACTGCACATTTAAAAAAAATAAAGGTGGAAAACATATGGAATCTTCACGTTCATCAATCTATAATAATGTTTTCAATTAAATATAAGCACATAATTATTATCCATGGAATTCATATTAACTAATAATTGAAATTGATTGACTCTAATAAATAGAAATATCTCTTATACAAGTTAATGCGACAAGGATAAAAATACTCCATGAAGGTAGGATATGGATTGTCGGTGACTAGTTTTTTTTAAATATTCATTTAATAGACAACTATATGTAATTAAAATTCAATGCAATATAATTTAATTTTACATACATAGTCATGTATACGTAAAAAAAAGTACAGTAATCAAAAAAAATTTAGTCTTGTTTCACATCCTTTATGTGAAAATCACTCATTATAGTTGTTTAGTAGTCTCACCAACCATATATTCTTTTTTAAAAACACATCTATTAATAATCATACAACATCATATAATAATATCATTAATACTATATATAGTCCCTTAAAAGGGGGTAATTTCACACCATATCAATATATAGTTTTATATGAAAATGGGAATGATCTTGTTTAGAAATTAGTTTATTTAAAAAAAAGTATATATTCCTCAACATAACTTTTTTATATTAATGAATATCTAATCACTTCATTAAAATCATGATTTATATCTAGTTATTAATATCAAATGTTAATGAAACCAAAAAATATTGGATCAAAAATAAATAGACATTAAATTTTGAACTATGACTTAATTCTCTTTTATTCTCTTCTACTATCCTAATTTCAAGGCTATATATTTTTTTATAAGTTACATATTCCATTCTCTCTCCTAAATATACTTTTATATTCATGTATCATTGAATATTAGAATTCATTTAACTCTAAAAATTACTTTTCAATCCCATTATTCTCAATTCTTCAATAGACATAATCATACAACATGATCCCTTAAAATGAATTAATCAGTTAATTAAAAAAAGTAACATGATCTCTAATATATTCTCAACATGTAATAACAAAATAGTGATAATAAAATATCACATATACCCTTATCCTCTCTCAAAAAATCACCAAATAAACATTTGAGAACCTCCATTATCTTTTATCATCATATTTAAGTCAAAAAAATATATTGTAAAATTATTATATTACCCATCTTCTTCTTCCAAATATTTTTTGATAAACTCGTCTCCTTCTAGACTACATCATGAATTGTATCCCTATAGTACAAAACTCAAATACATAACTTCTGAAATGTACATAATTGAAGAATATTCCATGAACTACTACATAATTAGGTGAAAATAATTATTATAACTCTGTAAAACTTCAAATAATTACATTATCATTCAATATTTACTATACTATGGTATTATTTAGTTCACATGGATTAAATCTCAACAACATATATATATATATATATAACATAAGAAAAATTCAATATTATATAATTAATGATCATGTTTTTTGAAATCTACCATTGATGAGATCATATAAAAATGTAAATATTAAGTTTAAACATTGTAATATTAGGTTCAGAGTCAACAATTTAATTTTATTAAGAATTTTTTAATTGAGGAAACATATATTTTTACCTACTAACTATTACCAATATTATTCTATGTACTAAAGATATATGAATCTTGTTAAGGATTATGAAATATAAAAATAAAAAAATACACTCATATTTATACATTCCAAAGTAGAAGTCATACAATCCACAAATTCATTTATTGAATGCGAATTTTCGATACATAGGATGAAGTCTCATGATGATGAAAAATTATTTGGATAAAATATATACAATTAAAAATGAGGTTTTATAGTTTCATGAAGTTATATTTTCAAATATTTTGATGGATGAAGTTGTATGAAAATATTTATTATCATGTCTTGGCATGAATTATGTATAATGAAAAATAACTATGCTCAAGTATTGTGATGACTTAAAAGTCATACACCTATCATAAAAAGTCATATATTCATGTGTTATCCATTTTTCTACCACATTTAATATTCATTCCATGGACATCATATTAATTTAAAATACTACAAAAATTAATGGCAAGTTCTAAAACATAAAATACTTAATCAATTATATTTAATCCATCTGTTATCAACTCAATAACACCATAATAAAATCCAATAAAATCACAACATCTCAAAATTACTCAAAATACTAATTAATCACATTTATAAGAAATAAAAACCCACAAAACAATCATCATAAACTATAGGATAACATTAAAAACATGAATTTCAATTAAAAAAATACCTATATTGGGGAGATTATAATCATTAATTTCCGAAATCTAAATTTCTTCACATTATAAATCAAAATTAATATACTCTATCATGTGATAAATGTTTCAATGTTTTTTTATTTGAATTTTGGAAGACCATCCAAAAAATTAATAGAAATTATTAGTTGTTGTTATATGCTTTAATATTCATATTTTTTAGAACTAAATGTTAAAAATTGAATAAAATTATATATCTCCCGATCAGAACATTTTAATGAAAATTTTATCTTACATGTTCTATAATAATAAATTCATCTATTTTAGAAAAATTATTTATTAGTGGAACAAGAAATTTAATGTATATTGTTTTATAAATTTAATTTAATTTTTTTGTTAAATATAATTTCAATATTAATTAAAATTTTATTAATAAGTAATTTTTCATGTTCATAATATGATTATTAATTTTTTAATATCAACATTTCTAATTATATAGATTTTATTTTTAATATTTTTATTGTATTTGCCTATTATTATATGTTAGTGATCTAATATAAGTAGTACTCATCCCTCATTCCAATCCATACCTCAATGAAATCTCTATTTTAATTTTATATATTACTTTTCTGTCAAAAATAACAATCCATAATCATGATTTATTTTAACTAATGTCCAAATATTATTTCCACTATTTATTTTAAATTTTATAAAAGTTATAGCCTAAAATTCTTAACAAATAATGATTAATATTTTATATTTTGTTTAAGGTGGGGATATCTTTCAAAATTCATCCAATACTATAAAAGTGTCATAGAGTAATGGTTTGCAAACTTATAAAAATAAAAGTACTATGATAAAATATTACCTAGTTATTTTATTTTATATAATATTCAACCAATTAGGATTGTTCTATAAATTTAAAATGAAATTAAAAATTTATTTTTTCATTACATTTTTATTTCATGTTACCTACATTCAATTTATTATATGAATAAATATTCAATATTTTATTACTATATACCATATGTCTGTTAAAATATATAAATAATAAATTAATCCATACTCAAGTATGTGATTTTGATGATTCATTGAAAATTATAATGTTATATGTCCATTCATTTTAAGAATATTTTCTTAATTTGGATGTTAGGTATTGACTATAATAATACTACCGATAACATTTAATCTTTGGGAAATGAAAATATTTTTACATTAGACAATTTTTGTAAAATAATTTTAATTTATAATGATATTTTAAATTCCAAACTGGAATCATATCAAGGTTTGATATAATTTATTATTTAAAACTATCTAAAATATTACAATAAATCTTATATTTAAGGAATATCGAGAAAAAAAATCTTTAAAAGGAGAAACATTGTTTTGTAAATGATATATAAAGAATACAATTTCCTGCCTTCCATGATATGAATATTCAATAACTATATCCATTAATTATTAAGCACCATATCTATATAGTAGTTGTTTGGAATTGTTCAAAAAAATATCAATGTATTAATCATCATGTGAATAAATTAGGATACTTTAGATTTATAAATTCCATGTCAGTAATGCTAATAAAAAAATTTCATGAAAATATAACATGTTGAATAATTGTTATTATTTAACAGATATGAATTTAATCATTCAATAAATTTATTTGAGTATATTAATAATATTTTATTTACGAAAAAAATATTTAAATGATTTTTTTGAATTGTAATTCTTTGTGAAATTTCAAAATTTTGTTTTTGACGTCTGTATTGCAGTTAGCATAGGATGCATGGGCCTGAGGAGGATTGGTTTTGATAAAATAGAAAATATTATCTATATTACATCATGGTGTATAGTTTTTATAAAATAATTTTATTTTTTTAATGTATTATTGAATTGGTAATATGATACCTTCATTGAAACAATATTACATGCTTTACCCTATGCACAACATATTAATTGTGTATATATGGTGTCATACATGAGCACCATCAATGGTAGAATAATAATTAAATAAATTAGTAAATTTTTTTTTTTGATATTAATTATGAAAAAAACCAATATCTAATAAAAATTAATTAATATGGGGAATTCCTATCGTCAACTGTATGACCCTATTAATTGAGAGAGGATTCATTGGAGGTGATTTTGGCAGAAAATAATAGAATTAAGTAACGAAGATTGATTTGTCCAAGATGATCTATCTCAACCAATTTTTTGAATCTATCCAACGAAAATATAATCCATTCATTCTCATTGATTTATCAATACTTGTGGTAGGATGTATTTTATTATAATTTTCCCATTTGATTATCTTATTTGGAACATGATTCAATACTTTTAACAAGATTGATTCGTGGATTGATGGTAATTTTGGGGATTCTATTTTATGTTTCTAGAATTATCAATTGATGATTCATGATAATTACTTATCTATATTCCACATAATTCATTGATTATAAAAAATGGAATTTTGAATATCTAAAAAATGATTGAAGTTCATTCCTTAGAGTTATTTTTTGTGGTTTTCTCTACATGTTCTTTATGCACTAATTATTGGTATTCTTTTAACTAAATGGTTGAAAAATTCCTATTGAATGATCATTAAGAAATCATTATTGGGGATTAAAATAATTTTTAAGGATATGGAATCGAGATAGATTGAATGATCATGGAGTATGATGATGTTATATGGTCATGTTAGGATTTCGAGATCCATAGTTCATGTATTTGATGATAAGATGAAATGGTGTAATAAAGGCATTTCTCAATCAAAATTGATTACACGAATCTAGTTAATACTGACCCAATGGGTTGTTAAATCGTAGAACAATATTTATAGGCTATTTTTGTGGTGGAATTGATGGTGGTAGTTATTTTGGTAGAGGTTCATAAAATATTTGGAATTTTATTTGAAAATCAATTTTACAACTATTTTACTCTAGAATAACACATGTCATGTGATCCCTATAGTGGTTCTTGGTCATATGTATTGAGAAAATTATCACACACCTGGTCACTCTTTTTAAATTTTTTTGATCCATTTTTGGTAATTCAATATGTACACTCAAGTACATGGGAACAGATATTTCCATGTATAATGGTAAAACCAAAGTACAAGGGCATGGTTCATTACTCAAAAAACAATAGAACCCAGAAACAATATGTTTATGGGAGAATAAAATGTTTTTGGAACATCCATATGTATATGGTTTCGGTTTGGAGAAACTTGGAATACTGAGGGTAGAAAATACACACTATGTACTTACATTAGAGGACATATAGTTTCTTTTGGTCAGTGTTAGGCCAATGTTTTCACTAATGTTGACACGTTTCTATAGGGAATGTCCCATTGGTCTGTCTTTATAAGGGTAGAGTGAGGAATAATTTCTTAATAATAGGATGGGATGAAATCTATGGGATTCGTATCAGATGAAATTTTAAAAATCCCCCCTTTTGGCTTGAGGTGGGATCATATATCGTATCTTATTCACTAGTTGGATTTTAGGATTTAGGGTTACCACCATAGAAGGTCATTAATGTCCTTGTGTATTTCTTATTCCCAATATAGTATGGTATACCCAATGTACCTAAGAGATATTCCATTTTGTTTTTTCAATATCTTATATCTTTAAACACATACTAATACATCACTGGGTGATGAGAATGACCACTTAGATGACTAACATCAGCATTATAAGGATAATGGAATGACTTCTCTAGGAAGCGAATTACCTAGAAACCTATATTAGAATGTTAAGATATTAGTTATCCTCTGACCTTAACTAGAGGATTAGTTTCTGTTTAGAGTAAATATTATTTCTATTCATCCTTTCCTGATTGGCATTTCCCTATGTGTTTTATATGACTACTCTCTTGATACATTATTTTTGTTTATTTAAGGGTGTCCTCTTGGGAATTTCTACAATCACCTACAAATATGATCAACCTAAAAATATATTCTCTTTTGATGGTGATAGTCCTTTTGGGGAAGTCCTTGAAGGATGAGGAATACATAGATTATTGTTTTCTAAAGAAATAACATGGTTCATACTAGGTGATGCATTTGATAGTGGTACACAATTTTAATATCATGTTGGGTTCTTTTATAGTTTTTGATAAGATTATAATTTTTCTTTTGTGATTTTCTTTAAACTTTTCACACTCTAATAGTGGTATACATATTTATAAATTTATTTTGGTATCAATTTTATTTTATCATTAATTATAGTATTATTGGATTAGAGACGTGTTTATTATACTAGTAATTTATATTCCAAGGCCTCCCATGTGTTTTGATTTATATATGTGATTTTTCTACCTAGTAGATGAAATATTATTGGTATGCTTGGGGTGTTGTACTCAACCCCTCATCGGACTAATAAAAACCAGGGGGTCGATAAGTAATAGAGCACTGTCAAAAAAGTTATATCCTTGGACTAGGGATTGATGATTATCTAGATGTTAGGTTTGGTTTGATAACTGGGCAAGAAGCGTAAAATTGTTTTGAGTTCATCTATCATTCCGAGAATCTAATGATGGACTAGGGGACGATGTATCCCTTAACCAAGACATTGATGATCTTATTCATGACTAGGAACATATAGGTATTGGTTTTAGGGATAATATTAGTTTATATATCATATAGGAATGAGCTGTGGTTTTTTAGTCTATCTTGAGTCGGTGTAACACCCCAGGTAAATAAAGAATATGACATTTTTATATTTATCCATATTTTTGAATAAAATATTAATATTACTTTAAAGGGGATGCTATGCTCGATGGCGTACCCAACACACAACAACGAGTTTCTTGGGAATCTTACGTTGCACTCTAATAATAAAATAATATTATTTTAAATAGTAGTTAACGCCTTGCCGTTGTAATGGTGGTAATGAATAGAACTATCCACAAATTATTATATATGTTTGTCAAATATTTTTACTTTTTACAATAAATGTTAGTGGATTAAAAATGAAAATGAATCCAATTTTAAGCGTAAACATTATAATATTCTTTAAAAGGTCGATTAACCGCCTTTTTATGGCGACCCTCTTTTAAATCTACTTTTTGACAATTTTAGGTTTTATATTTGAAAAAATAAAATTCTTCTTTAGAATCGGGACATCAAAATTTACTTTGTGTAAATTTTTGGTATTTTTCCGAAAAAGTGCAATTTTTAATGAATAATGAAAAATGTTTTATTTTAATTCAAAACCACTTTTAATCTAATTTATTTATATTATTATATTATATTTTGAATTGGTTTTAAAGTGAAATTAGAATATATTTTTACCATTTAATCCAATAGTGGTCATTGGAATTAATTTCACTTTGAAATCGGACTTAAACTAGTGTCAATCTTTTGATACATTTTGTTTCATAAAAACACTCTATTTGTTTTGACAGTGGAAATTAATTATTAAATTAATTAATGTAACTTATATGTTTTGATTTTTGTAAAATAGATATCATTTTTTAATTCAGAATATCAAATATAGCTTAGGGTGATCTTTTGGTAAATTTCTGAAAAACTTCAATTTTTGATGAATAGTGAAACCAGTAAGTGGTACTTATAAAAACTGATTTTCTGTTTAAATGAAATTTTGTCATCTTTGTGTTTTTAATTTCGAAATCTGACATACATGGTTTTCATTAAGAAGTAAAATGTGGTTCAATGGGATTAAAATAATTTTTTGGTGAATAGTAACTTATTAAGTTTTTAATCGCGATTAGAGGTGATTAGTGTAGTTTAAGGTAAAATAATGTTTTAATAAAATTATATGACCTAGAAACATGTCCTAAACTAATTGGATGTGTCATGGAAGACCAATAAAATACATGGGTCAACTTGGGGACCCCATGGAGCCACATTGGTTTGAAAATGGCATAAATATCTTTTTATTTAATGTAAAAGTAAAAATGACACAAACCTGAAATGTTTTACTAAAACAATTTGTAAATGGGGTTTTACAAGTCAGATTTTTGACTATAAATATTAATTGGAAAGATAAAACGATTTCCTACATCACAGTATTTTTTTATAATTTTTAAACTTTAAATAAATTAATTTATTTATGACATCATGATGATGCAGCGATTACCTCATTAATAAAGGATTTAAATAAAATTAGAAGATAATGTACAATCCATGACCTACGCATGTCCAAAACCTATTGGATGTGTATAATTTGAACCCTTATACCCTTATCCTTGAAATATATCAATGTGGGAACTTTTAAATCCGAAACTCATTTTAAAATAAAGTTACATTTCATTACTTTCCAAGAGTGCCCCTCCTCTCCTCTTATAAAAGGCCCCCACCTCTACCTCCTTACCCACACTTCCAAAGCCTTTGGATCAGCCAAACCCTGACTATTGTGTCTCTCCACATCCCTCTATAACTCCTTGAAGCCTCACTTTGGGAAGAAGTCTTCCCAATGATGCTTTTGAGCTCAAACCAAAGTGAGTTACCCGATTTTAAGGTAATGTCTTCACTTGAGTCCTTTTGTTTTATTTTGCTTCTCCAACCCCCTAATATCTTTTTATTCATCACTTTTGTAACAAATTAGGTATATTAAATATAATAGTATGTTGTTATAAGAAGGATTCTAGCTATGCTTACACACACCTTCGTCAAATGGTTAATGAACATACTATTTCTGTGGTTGGCGATTTTCTGCCTCACGAAACGATGATTGTTCAATATTCTTTTAACACCGTTAAAGGTGGCCATTATGATGTCAATGTGTTTTATATATGATATATATGGTATTTATGTTTACTATATGATTCTTTAATTTATATTTAAACCATACCTTTATTCTTTTCATGTTGTGTAAATGCGATAATTTCATATGAGGAAGTGCGGACTACCGCCCCCTCAAGTGTCGTGACTCGCACATGCAATACATGGAATGTATAAAGAATGAAATTAATGAACATATGTGACCTATATAACATATATATTATACTGTAATTATGATATATATATATATATATATATATTTCATTTAAGTTTAATTCCATTAATATGAAAAAGAAAAAAATGAAAGTAGCGTTCATGCGTACGTACGGCCTACCATCTCCATGAACGGTGCTTTTCGTTTTTTATCTCCAAATGATATGGAATAGTATAAAATGAATATGTACTGGATATATATGATATTTTAATCATTAATACTATTCTGGAAATTATTTACTTATAACTACATGGAAAATCATTATTCAAACAAGTTTATTTTGGTCTCATGTACCAAACATCGGCAAAAACGTCTGATATGAACAAACATTATTAAACAATTATTATAACATTATAATATGTGATATGAACTGAATAATAATCTTTATAGGATTTCCTTAAGAAATTATAAATTGAACAAAGTTTATTATTCAGGAATATAAAGAAACGAACAATAGAAGTTGGACTTGAGATAAGGGATCTGACTCCTCTCTTTCTTTTAAAGTACATTCTTTTATGTCATTCCTTTTCAAAGATCATCTTTCTTGTTATTGGGATATTCTTTTATATTACTCATACTGTAATTTTTATGTTCATATGAGGAGAGACCCTATTCTCTCTCATCAATCCATTTTTTAAGTTTTGAGTGGCGCCGTTAGGCTGCCGAGTTTTCATAAGAGATCGAACCTCTCTCTTTCTTTTTAAGTACTATCCTTTATGTTACTTCTTTTAATCTCCTCTTTGTTATCTTGGGGGATGTTATTTTATATTCCTCTTTCTGTAAACAATATTTTAATATGATTAGAGACCCTATTTGGTCTCATCGATCCATTTTTGTATGTTTTAAGTGTCACCGTTAGGCGGCCGAGTTTCGTAAGGGATTTTTCATCTCACTTCTATTCCCGTGAGATTTATGCTACATTTTCCACAATTTCCTTTTATTTCTGTATATACTGCCCATTATTTTACTCATTGTGTAATATAATTTCATTTATTAGTATTTGCATCAATGTTGTATTTCCCTTCTTTCACGGGGTGCATTTCCTAAAAGATACCCATGTTGGTAAGGGATCCTTTCACCCTCCTATTTTTAAAAGACTTATTTTGTTATGTATTTTAATTGAAATACTATTATTTTGGGATATGTTCTTATATATCCTTATTGATTTAAATTTTATGTACATGTGATAAGATACCCTTTTTGTCTCTCATCAACTCATTTTCTGAATTTTGTAGTGACGCTGTTAGGCTGTCAAATTTTTGCAAGGGAACTTCTTAACCCAAATTTGATTCTTTGGGATAAACGTGTACTCCATGAATATGCCGTTCCATGAATATGTTTGAATAACCTATAATTGTTTTAAACCTAATATCCACTTATATTTCATGTATTCATTTGTCAAACATAATTATGTAATTGATTTATCCTTAATCCAAGGATATCGTCTTTGTATGGGACTTCTTCTCAATCTCCTTTCATTGAGGCATATTTTGTTTTATACACAACCTTCTTTATATGGTGTATAAACCCCTTTTACTTGTACGTTTATTCAAAAGGATTCTTTTTTATATGAAGCATTTACCAAATGACAAAAGGGAATGTTTTTGTCATATGTATGCGGCGATAACGACTTCTCTGCCGCCGTGACCATTATTTGAGTTTTGACTTCCTATACAAGCCATACCTTTTTTTAAAAAAGAAAAATAAATACCATGTTTTACTTTAATTTTATTTTGGTATTGAAAATGGTTTTCATAATGTTTTTATATCAATGTGTTGTATTGATATCTTTTGATTGAAAGGTGGAAATGTTATGTTTCCTTTATTCATGTTTTATGTGATATGATTATGTTGAGGTTCTTGGGAATTATTATGAAGATGGGTGGTTCCGTGACAAACTAAGGGCGGGTGAGCCTGATATAGCTCTCTAATGCATTGGGTAACGCGATGGAGTGAAACATTAAGGTTTCTCCGAAGAGATTTAGGGAATATACTGTGGTGGGTATTCCAAACGTAACCAAGAGGGTTACTCCCTATGTAAGAATGTTATGAATGCCTCAAGTTACCTTTATGGCTTATAATTTCTATGATTTATTCATGATTTGATGAGGTATATTAAAGTGACTATGTTTTATGGGTAAAGTATGATTTCATTCTTATGTATATATGGACTCATGTTTCCTTTCCATATTTTGATAACCCTTACTGAGCTTTTTATGCTCATCCCAAGTTTTTGAAATGTTTTTCACAGGTCAAGGTAAATATACATGATATGATGATAGTTTCAAGTAAGTGTCAAGAAACAATCCAAGATTTATTTTTAAATATGTTTCCGTTGATGGGAAAAAATGAATACTATCTTTTATGTAACCACTTTGTTTAAATGTGGAATGTAATGTATGTTTTATGATCTAATTCTCTAAAACTCTAAACCTGAAAAGATCCTCAATGTGTAATCTTGTAATAACTCAATATTAAGTATGGTTTAAGTCAGAGGCCTTATATTTGGTATCAAAGGTTGGTTTAGACAAATTTAGGGATTAGGAGTTTTTGTTAGACACATGATTAGTGCCTATATCTATTATTTCAATTAAATCCTTGTTTTGTAACTTTTTTAGGTCAAGTAAAGTCGGTTACGAGTGGAAGTAGAAGGATCTCAAACGACATTCCTATCTCTTCCTGATGACATGCTTGCAATAATTATTTCAAATTCATGTTCGGATGATTGTGAAACTTTTTCAAGCATACAACTCACTTGCATGAAGTTGTTTGAGATATCAAACACCTACACTATACCTCGTTATCATCATGGATCATGGGTTGTTTTTAGACAAATACTATTTTCACAATATTCTCATATTTTCAAGAAAGGTAAATATTATCAAGGTATTTTCAAATATTTTACCTTATCACAAGAATTTGAGCATATTATGATTTTCAAAATGGTGCTGAGGAAGGATACCCTTGCGCAACCTATTTATATTTTATTTTAAAATATAGTCTCTCAGCACATATTTATGGTATTTTAAAAGGACCAATAATAAGAAGTTTCAACTCAAATGTTGTCGGACTTTTTTATAGAAATCATATTTTATCGGATGTTTTGGAATTATATGTCATACATGATTATTTTCCAAAACTATTTTTCTATGAACACTCATATGACCCATGTTGTACAAGGTTTATTTGGCTGGAGGAAGCAAATGATTTTGAAGGATCTCTAAATCATTGTTGTAATGCATGGGACTTCTACCTATGTGAGTAAGATGATGATGAAACTGAGTGGACGCTATTATCAAGGTATGATGTTATTCATTTTGGGAATCGTTTTATTTTATCTTATGGTGGTGAAATAAGACATCAAGAATTAAGATCTTGAGATCATAACAAATTTGGATGAAAATGCGAGGTATAAAGAAACTATTGAGGTTAAAACATGTTAGGGTTATTTTTAGAGTTTTATAAAAAGGACAGCACGCGGACCGTGTGACAACCCGTCGTCGGATCACGATACGGGAATCGAACCCACAACCAAAGTGTGACTGGTATTTATCGCCTACCATTGGACTACATGAAGTCCTTGGTTATTTTGAATAATTCTTTTTAGTAAGATGATTTTATGAATTAAGAGTAAGTTGATTTTGGGTTATCTATGGAAATTTATTAACCTATCATAAAGGATATGTGATTAGGTTAATTACATTTCCATACGAGACATTAAGAGCAACTGGTGTTGTTTGGAGATAAATGTTACGATTTAACTTGGAATACTATGTGACTAAATCCTTCAAATATTTGGGTTTCAATATTAGTTTGGTTTACTTTGAAGAATTTTATGGAAAAATTGTTTATCGAATGGTCCTCGTTGAAATTTGGGTTTTATTGGACAAATTTTGGAGATTAAGAATAGATTTTCTTTTTATAAAGGGTTATCCTTTCTAGATTATATGATCTTCTACTAACCTGTTGGGTTTTGGTTTTGGTTAATGTATAAATACATGGCAAGTATATAGTTCTTTTTTTTGGATTATGTGATTCTCTAGAAGTTGATTATAGTACTCTTAATGTGAAGAAGTCTTCCTAAATACTCATCTTTTGGAGAAAATATGAGTTTGTGTAAGGAATCTAATAAAAGTTGAAAGTCAACATGATAAGTGATTATGTTTCCATATGAATAAATTCCTCAATAATAAGTAACCTAAAACAAAAATTTTGTCTATTAACGTTTCCTACTGGGGAATCAAATACCGTTTAACCCATCACATGTTTGTGATTTTATTGTGGTTAACATTCTCCTAAACATGTTTTCTATCACTCTCCATCAGAACATGACCCTATGTATTGTCCTCCATGTCCATGTTTTCCTACATGGAATCCTAGTATGTGTTAACTCGGGTGACCTCTGTACTTATCTTTCTTTATTTTAAAGTGATTTTTTTACCGACTCTTGTTCTTATGTGGGACTTTCAAAGATGTTTCCAAGCACAATTTTAAAATTGCAAGGATGCAATTCCCAAAAGGGGGGAAAGATGTAACACCCCAGGTAAATAAAGAATATGACATTATTATATTTATCCATAATTTTGAATAAAATATTAATACTACTTTAATGGGGATGCTATGCTCGATGGCGTACCCAACACACAACAACGAGTTTCGTGGGAATATTACGTTGCACTCTAATAATAAAATAATATTATTTTAAATAGTAGTTAACGCCTAGACGTTGTAATGGCGGGAATGAACAGAACTAACCACAAAATGATTATATATGTTTGTCAAATATTTTTACTTTTTACAATAAATGTTAGTGGATTAAAAATGCAAATGAATCCAATTTTAAGCGTAAACATTCTAATATTCTTTAAAAGGTCGATTAACCGCCTTTTGATGGCGAACCTCTTTTAAATCCACTTTTTGACAATTTGATGTGTTATATTTGACAAAATAAAATTCTTCTTTAGAATCGGGACATCAAAATTTACTTTGTGTAAATTTTTGGCATTTTTCCGAAAAAGTACAATTTTTAATGAATAGTGAAAATGATGTATTTTAATTCAAAACCTCTTTTAATATAATTTATTTATAAGATTAGATTATCTTTTGAATTTGTTTTAAAGTGAAATTGGAATATATATTTACCATTTAATCCAATAGTGGTCGTTGGAATTAATTTCACTTTGAAATCAGACTTAAACGAGTGTCAATCTTTTGATACATTTTGTTTCATAAAAACACGCTATTTGTTTTGACAGTGGGAATTAATTATTAAATTTATTAATGCAACTTATATGTTTTGAATTTTGTAAAATAGACATCATTTTTGAATTCAGAATATCAAATATAGCTTAGGGTGAAATTTTGGTAATTTTCTGAAAAACACCATTTTTTGATGAATAGTGAAACCACTAAGTGGTACTTATAAAATCTGATTTTCCATATAAATGAAAATTTTCCATATTCGTGTTTTGAATTTTGAAAATCCAACATACATGGTTGTCATTAAGACGTAAAATGTGGTTCAATGGGATTAAAATAATTTTTTGGTGAATAGTAACTTATTAAGTTTTTAATCGCGATTAGAGGTAATTAGTGTAGTTTAAAGTAAGAATAATGGTTTAATAAAATGAAATGACCCAGACACATTTCTTACCCTCATTGGATGTGTCATGGCCGACCAGGAAAATCCATGGGTCAACTTGGGGACCCCATGGTGCCACTTTGGTTGGAAAATGGAATAAATATCTTTTTATGTAATGTAAATGTAAAAATGACACAAACATAAAATGTTTTACTAAAAAAATTCTAAATGGGGTTATACAAGTCATATTTTTGAATATAAATATTTATTGTAAAGATAAAAGGATTTCCTAAATCATAGTTTTTTTTATAATTTTTATACTTTAAATAAAGTAATTTATTTATGACATCATGATGATGCAGCGATTACCTCATTAATAAAGGATTTAAATAAAATGAGAAGATAATGTAAAATATATGACCTACACATGTCCAAAAACTATTGTATGGGTATATTTAGAACCCTTATAACCTTATCCTCAAATTATATCAATTTGGGACCTTTTAAATCCTAAAATCATTTTAAAATAAAGTTACATTTCATTACTTTCCAACAGTGCCCCTGCTCTCCTCTTATAAAAGGCCCCCACCTCTACCTCCTTACCCACACATCCAAAGACTTTGGCTCGACAAAACCCTACCCATTTCGTCTCTCCACATCCCACTCTAACTCCTTGAACCCTCACTTTGGGCAGAAGTCTTCCCACAGAAGCCTTTGAGCTCAAACCAAAGGGAGTTACCCGATTTTAAGGTAATGTCTTCACTTGAGTCCTTTTGTTTTATTTTGCTTCTCCAACCCCCTAAACTCTTTTTATTAATATCTTTTGTAACAAATCGAGTATCTTAAATATAATAGGATGCTTTTATAAGAAGTATTCGAGTTACACTTACAGACACCTTCGTCTAATGGTTAAAGAACATACTGTTTCTGTGGTTAGCGATTTTCTGCCTCACGAAACAATGATTTTTCAATATTCGTTTAATACCTTTAAAGGTGTCCATTATGATGTCACTATATTTAATATATGATATATATGGTATTTATGTTTACTATATGTTTCTTTATTTTATATTTAAAACATAACTTTATTCTTTTCATGTTGTGTAAATGCGATAATTTCATTTGAGGAAATGTGGACTACCGCCCCCTCAAGTGATGTGACTCGTACATGCAATACATGGAATGTATAAAGAATGAAATTAATGAACATATGTGACCTATATAACATATATAGTATACTTGAATTATAATATATATATATATATATATCATTTATTTTTAATTCCATTAATATGAAAAAGAAAAAAATGAAAGTAGTGTTCATGCGTACGTACAACCTACCGTCTCCATGAACGAGGCTTTTCATTTTTTATCTCGAAATGATATAGAATAGTATAAAATGAATATGTACTTGATATATATGATATTTTAATCATTAATAATATTCTGGGAATTATTGACTTATAACTACATGGACAATCATTTTTCAAACAAGTTCATTTTTGACTCATGTACCAAACATCGGCAAAAACATCCGATATGAACTAACATTATTAAACAATTACTATAACATTATAATATGTGATATGAACTGTATAATAATATTTATAGGATTTATTTAAGCAATTATTAATTGACCAAAGTTTATTATTCTGGAATATAAGGAAACGAACAAGACAAGTTAGACTTGAGGTAAGTGATCTGACTCCTCTTTTTCTTTTAAAGTACACTCTTCTATGTCATTCCTTTTAAAAGATCATATTTCTTGTTATTGGGATATTCTTTTATATTAATCTTACTGTAATTTTTAGGTTCATATGAGGAGAGACCCTATTCTCTCTCATCAGTCCATTTTGGATGTTTTGAGTGGCGCTGTTAGGCTGCCGAGTTTTCGTAAGAGATCTAACATCTCTCTTTCTTTTTAAGTACTCTACTTTATGTCACTTATTTTAAGATCCTCTTTGTTATGTTGGGGGATGTTCTTTTATATTCCTCTTGCTGTAAAAATTATGTTAATATGATGAGAGACCCTATTTGATCTCATCGATCCATTTTTGTATGTTTTAAGTGGCGTCGTTAGGCTGCCGAGTTTTCATAAGGGATTTTTCGTCTCACTTCTATTCCCGTGATATTTATGATACATTTGCCACAATTTCCTTTGAGTGCTGTATGTACTGCCCATTATTTTACTCATTGTGTAATATACTTTCATTTATGAGTATTTACATCAATGTTGTATTGCACTTCTTTCACGGGGTGCATGTCTTGAAAGATACCCATGTCGGTAAGGGAACCTTTCACCCTCCTCTTTTTAAAAGACTTCTTTTGTTATGTCTTTTAATTCACATAATATTATGTTGGGATATGTTCTTCTATATCCTTATTGATTTAAACTTTTTTTCCATGTGATGAGATACCCTTTTTATCTCTCATCAACTCATTTTCTTGAATTTTGTAGTGACGTCGTTAGGCTTTCAAATTTTTGCAAGGGAACTTCTTAACCCAAATTTGATTCTTTGGGATAAACTTGTACTCCATGAATATGTTGTTCTATGAATATGTGTGAATAACCTCTGATTGTTTTACACTTAATATCCACTTATATTTCGTGTATTCATTTGTCACACATAATTATGTAATTGATTTATCCTTAATCTAAGGATACCGTCTTTTTATGGGACTTCGTCTCCATCTCCTTTCATTGAGGCATATTTTGTTTTATACACAACCTTCTTTATACGGTCTATAAACCCCTTTGACTTTTATGTTTATTCAACAGGAAACTTTTTTATACGAAGCGTTTACTAAACGACAAAAAGGAATGTTTTTGTCGTACGTATGCGGCGACAACAACTTCTCCGCCTCCGTGACCATTATTTGAGTTTCAGCTTCCTCTACAAGCCATACCTTTTTTTAAAAGAAAAATAAATACCATGTTTTACTTTTCTTTTATTTTGGTATTGAAAATGGTTTTCATAATGTTTTTATATCAATGTGTTGTATTGATATCTTGTGATTGAAAGTTGGAAATGTTATGTTTCCTTTATGCATGTTTTATGTGATACGATTATGTTGAGGTTCTTGGGAATTATTATGTAGACGGGTGGTTCCGTGATAAAATAAGTGCGGGTGAGCCTGATATAGCTCTCCAATGCATTGGGTAATGTGAAGGAGTGAAACATTAAGGTTTCTCTAAAGATATTTAGGGAATATGCTGTGGTGGGTATTCCAAACGTAACCAAGAGGGTTACTCCCTACGTAAGAATGTTATGAATGCCTCAATTTACCTTTATGTCTTATAATTTCTATGATTTATTCATGATTTGATGAGGTATGTTAAAGTGCCTATGTTTTATGGGTAAAGTATGAATTCATTCTTATGTATATATGAACTCATGTTTCCTTTCCATATTTTTATAACCCTTACTGATCTTTTTATGCTCATCCCAAGTTTTTGAAATGTTTTTCACAGGTCAAGGGAAAGGTACATGATATGATGATATTGTCAAGGAAGTTTCAAGAAAGAATCCAAGATTTATTTTTAAATATGTTTTCGTTGATGGGAAAAAAATGAATACTATCTTTTATATAACAACTTTATTTAAATGTGGAATGTAATGTATGTTTTATGATCTAATTCTCTAAAACTCTAAACCTGAAAAGATCCTCAATGTGTAATCTTGTAATAACTCAAGAATAAGTAAGGTTTAAGGCTGTGGCCTTATAGTCAGCACCCCCATATATACTCTTAACCATGGTAGATCTTGTCTATTTTTAGAAACCTTGAGGAAGAATCCCATCATGTTTTTCATTGAAGGATCAAGTGTATTATTATCTTAGAGATGTGTATTTGATATACGTACTTGTTTAGGATGTGATTCCACTACATGTTTTTCATTATTTTCACAACACATTGAGAAGAAGGTTGTACCAGATGTATCAGCAGATGGGGTATTTTGTCTTGGCACAATTCCTGAGTTTTAGAGATAGAATCCTGTCAGGTTCATTGTATATGTTGATCCATATGCAACTAATGAATATCATGAGGATTTTCGGACAACACCACTTCAGATGTTATCCCTAGCGATGAGCCTTCACCAAGTATCATCAAATAGATTATGGAGTCTAGTGATTCTGACATATAATGGGGAAAGTCATTAAATGACTTAGTTTGATAAACATATCATATAGGATTTCTCCAAATATATGTTTTGAGTAGTTCATATCAAGGTACTTCTATAGAATAAATTATGAATCTAGATTATAGAAGACTATTTTTTGATGTTCAACAACATCTTATGTTACTCTATTGATATTGTTCAAGATTTATAATTATGAGCAGTGAATTTTTTGTCTAGTCTCCATATAGAAATCTAGGATGCTGTGGTATCCTCTTTCATGTCGACTTATTCTTGAGTTTTTGTGTCTGAATTGGAGCCAGATAGCTTTATGGGTAATCAGATGCTAATAGTTTTTACTAAAAATAGGCACATGAAAACTGATACTTTATTAGATGGAAGTTGATAGTAGACATCGAGATCCATATGTGATGGAATATTTGGAAAAAAATATTGATAATGAGGTTTTATTGATTATGGAATTTCCTGAAGGTTATAGTGCATATAATTAATGGTTTTCATAATTTGTAAATTGTATGGAACATCATGTATGGGGTTTCCCAACATATTATATAGATGGTTGAGAGAAAATTAACTAATCTTACAACTAGAAATATGATATTGATCAGGCAGGTCTATATGAAGAAGGACATAAAAAAGTAGGTGGGTGAATAGAAAGAGGTGGTAAATATTTTGACCTATTTCCATCAACACCCCAAGGAGATCCAACCAATACTCAAGGAGTTAGTGGTCAGGGATAAGGAAAACTATAATTAAGGGAGTACTATAATCTAGAGGATTCAAGGTTTTTTAGAGGTGTGATCATTCAACTTTTCTATATATTTATTATTTATTGACAAATGTTTGAATGTTGATTTACTTTCAATATCCATGGTTAAATACATAGATTTTCAAATTATGTCTTCGGCTTACTATTTGCATTTAGTGGCTTCTACTGAAGAATATTTAGTGATCACACACTTCTAACAATTGTGTGATGTGACCTTTTATAGAGAGACATTACTCTTTAATTTTAGTAGAGAAAATATGAGGCCTTTTGGTTTCATACAGGGTTCAGACAGTGTATACATTTTTCATTGAAATATTTATTATTCCACATATAGGATGTGGTGGACCACATAGATGGGATGAGGTTTTCCTTTATTAGAGAAAATTAAACACAAAAAAAATTCATGGGATAAAATATAGAAGTATATTCAATATTTCTCACTAGAATTCCAATATTAACCTTTGATAAGAAGATGGTATAAAATTCACCTTCTAATAGTTTTTCAATATTTTGAGGACATATTCCATAAATATGATTAATTCTTATGTCCCTACCATGTGATTGAATTCTTCGTTGACATGCACCTTGGAATTTCCCCTATATTTACACCAAAATATTTGATGGATCCTACTAACATTCATAAGATTAATCCATAGATGGTTCATTTTCGGAGAAAAGTCTTTGTAAGATTGAGTGTATCATGCTACGAAGCACAAAATTTGTTTTCCAAGAAGGTGTATAGGATCATGCGGGTGTATGATGATAGTCATCACAATAACTAGGAAAGCATGAATAACATGTCTCTACTACCATGTATTTATTTCCACTTTGATTAGTTCATATAAATATATAGTTCTTGATGATTAACCATATATTAGGATAACATCATCTAGTTGTTTGAGATGAGGACATACCAAATACGATATTAAAATGATTATGAAACAACTATGAATTCATTGTGATTCATTTCATCATGATGAAGACACATGAAGTGTTCATGGGACTCATAAACTAGATCTTTCACCCCTACATAGATATGTGTTTTGTAGTCATCGTTGGAGATATCGTAGTTTATTCACTGTTAGATGAGGAGCACATGATATATCTAGGGATTGTCCTTGACATTCTCTATAGAACCATCTTTATGAAATTACCAAATATGACAGCAATGGAGTTGTGATTTCTACTTTTGGGGGCATGTCACCTTCAAATAGGTAGTGGTTGTGGACTCAGAAATGGTTGTGGTAGTGTATGATTGGGATCCACCCAAGAGATAAAATATGTAACAAAAATTATATGGGTTATAAATCATTAATCATATATTCATACTTTATTTCTCATGTATTGTGTAACCCATAAATTCATTAACCGAATTATGGAATCCTTTCATGTGGATAGATATATGACTACATACTTTTCAAGAGCTATGTCTGAGGTTCATGAGTTCCTCCACGTTGAGATTACTAGAAGAGGGTGTTGGGTGCATAATAGACTGCAATGCCTATAGAACTTAGAATATATGTGTTCTAATGAAGATGTTGGTAGTGATCACCAATGGTTCCTAAAATTTGGTGAAACATTCGCAAAATTATGCAATCCATGATCTACAACTTGTAGTTATGTCCCTCTCAAAGAAGATGTCATTAAACTACATTATGGAAGAGTTTTTTAACCCTGATTAAAACCACAATAGTAACTAGTATAACTTTTTACAGAATGATGTCAAGTTGAGGTATATATGATAGCTATATTTAACCTAATATTTTCAATTATATATAGTTTGTTCCTCATAGAAGAGGAACATCATGGAACATTCTCTCTGTAAGAGATCATATTCATAGTAATTGAGCGAGTTTTCAGAGTAGTTAGCCTCATTAAATTTGTCCATAGTGGATGACGATGGTTCATATTACCTTTAGTCAATGGTTGTTACCGCACTACATCTATATTATGTTAGTGATTAAATTCCTTGAGAATCATACTATAAGACCTCTCATAGATAAATATCCACTTGACATGCTTTTGATTTATTTAATGAAAGTGGGGTGATGGAAACACTTTTTAAAAGGTGGATGATGGTACTAGTTGTGCCAGGAGGTGTCGAGGGAGTCCCGAACACCCCCCTTAGCCGTATATCCTGGTGTGACCAAGATTTACTAGGGGCTTCAGTGTTAGTTATAGTGTACATGGATGAGGATGTGTGTGTCATAGTTTTTATCTTTTTTCTTTTCCTATGAGAAGGTGAAGGCATGGAAAATGTTTCAGCAGGTTTTGATCAACCCCTTGAGGAGCATAGATGGATGTGGTATGGATTCTATTTGTCCCAAATTTTATGATACTAACAATTTTCAATAAAATATGATTCCATTTTGGTAATCATATAAATACTCACCATGTCAACCGACTTATTAGTTATTTTAGAGTAGAGCTCATTTGAGATCAAATGATTCCTTTAGTTGTAGGAGATATTTTTGATTCATGGAGTCTCCTTGGTAATCATTTTATACCATGATTCTTTCTTTCCATCCAGGTTATATATAAGATTATAGGACATCATTAAGAATCATTTTCATTTAAAATTAGTGTTCAACCCCAAACATATTTCAATACTAGAGAGGACCAATATGATTCTAGAAGATATGCATATGGATTTATTGTTCATAATTGACCATATTATGGTGTTTCACCTACCCTTGAAACATTTTTCATAAAAAATAGCTATCATCCCACCAATTTTATGGTGGAATTTGAGTCCTTGTTTGGGAGACACTGTAGGTCTGTAATATGTTTGAATAATCTAGGAGAGTCTAAACTCATGGGCCTAAAGTTAGTGTCAACTAAAATAGATAAGGGTATGTTCTGCAATGAGTGGATGAGTACTAAAAAGAGTAGTAATAATTATCTTTCTTACTAATGATGAATGTCTTTGGTATTAAATAACGGATAAAATTTATTCCTAAATGACTCACCAAATTGAGTATTTCATTAATTATTTTGGTCTATAAATTCGTATTTAAGGTTTATATTCCCTTTTCATAAAGTTTCTGTAATTGGAGAGGTAAATTAACTATTATCCTTAGTACCATAGTTAGACTAGGTATACAATATTTTATATGTGTCACAGTTATGGAGGTACGTTCCTGACATGTCACATATTATCAACTTGGGAGATGTAGACATCAATGATGGACCTAACATTATATAGTACCTAGTTGATGTAGAGTAATTTAATGAGAATATATTGGGTTTATGGGTTATCCCTTGTTTTTTATTCAGTGGAAGATAGAAATCATTAGGATAGAATTTGGGAGAGGGGGAAGTAAGTGAAACCATTGTACACTCATTCTTTTTAGTATTATTCATTCATCTTGGGATGAAAATCCTTGATGAGGGGAGACTATAAAAACTTTCTTCCCTTTCATGTATTTATATAATATTACATATTAATTTTAATGCCCAAAACTAGGTTATTATGGGAATTTATGGCCATTAAGGGTTTTGTTTTATTTAATAAAATATTAAATATATTATACAAAAACTGCACCATTTTTCAAAAATAGTGTAATAAGACATGAATTAATTATTTGATCATAAATATAAAAACACTATTAATTATGGAATGTCAATTTTACATAGAATGATACAATCCTTGTGCATGCCGAGTTTCTAGTTTGAGTATATTCAAGGAAAAATAAATTTTTTATATTTTTTTAATTTCATCATTTAAGAAAACCCTAAATATACTCTATAAAATTAGGTTTAATTCAAATATCTAGGGTTATCCATATATACTTAGGGATTGAGAGAGGAAGAATGGGTGAGATTTTGGCTAATGAAAATAAAATCGATGATTATATATCAGATTAACAAGGATATTATACACCAATAGTGTTTATAGACATCTCCACTGATAAAGACAACCATTCATTTTTAGAGATCCATTAGAATTCAATTTTGGATGTTGTTTTATTGAATAATTCCCCTTTGTTTCTCCCATGTGGAATGTGAGCCAATCCTTTTAATAATATTGATTCAATTTTCGATGGTTGATTCTTAGATGTTTCATTACCTACCATGAATTAGTAATTACTATTGTTTAAGGATTCCTTATTTAAATTCTTTATTGTTCATCAATTATATATCATCAGACTAAGGCCAAACCAAACGATGTACATTGATAATTACACAAATTTATGTTTTGTGGATTTCTATGCCCATTATTCATACAATAATATATTTTATTCATATGACTGGCGATTCATCAAATTCATAGTGAAATATCATTTTACAATAATTCTTTTGAATATTAACTTATTAATGAGTATTTATAATCAAGAGAGATGACACAATCATAGCGTAAAATTAAGGTAGACGATCACTTTCAAAATTAATGATCCATGGTTCATGATTTTTTATGTTCAGATAATGCGGTGTGATATAGGTGATTCCCTATTATATTTTAATAGTGGAATCTTATAACCAGTGTCAATAAGTCTTGGTCAATCATGTATGTAAATTTATTTTCTGATCTAGCTATGTATTAATTGTTGGTGGCTAGTCCAAGGAGATGTATAGATTATTCTTCATTTTATTTAAAAATACCAACTACACTACAAGCACTCTAGAAGAGAACATTTCATTTGGTCCCCTATTGTGGCTTAATGGTTTATGAAAAATCAAAAGTGTGACATGATTTGTGACTCATGCATAGTGTATCAGAATGTACCTTAATTTTACATGGTCACGTATAAAACATGGTACATAAGAACATCTTGAGTACACAATCAATGAATGATACATAGATACATTAAGAGAACCTATAAATAAGTATGTATATGAGAAAGGAAAAATTTTGAGAGCACAACCGGAGTAAAATTCATGACCCTAAGTACATGAGAACATGCGATATCATTTGGGAATGATGTGGGATGTAATTACATGGTGTTTAGTTCAAACACATGTCATATATTTTCTCTATGGTATTTTTATGCCCTTGATATCTCTAATGTGGACTAGTTTCCTTAGTGATCATTCCCTTAGTCCAACCTACAAGGGAAGGGGGATGAATCATGTCTTTAGAGTAGGATCTGATCCCCTCTATAGAATCAGTATTAGAATTAGTTTTAGTTATCCATCTATGTGTCCTAGGGAGGGATCCTCTATCAGATATTATTCCCCATGATGTGTTTTAGGAATTGACATCACCAACGTACCCGGGTATTGATCCATTACTTACCAGGTTATTCCAGATTCAGACTAGTATACCCCATAGGCTTTGGGAGTGATACCTATATTTATATCAGTATGTTATGAGTTTCTCAAAAACTTATTTATGGCGTGTCCTTAAAACACAACCTCTTGGATGACATACCCCAGTATTATCAAGACTCTCTAGAATGTTATCCTAGATGAGCCATACCTTGAATCCTCATTAAAAATACTAGCTTGGCAGTGTTGTCAATTCCGTGATCTATGATATTGTATCAATATCGATTGTATATGGGTTATTATTTTATACCTCATATTATGATTGACATTACCATGTAATAATAATCTAAATACTATATTGATGTTTTTTGTTTGGGTATTTCGATGTTTCTTACTAGGAATTATTATAATCACCCCTACATGGGATATTCTAGAATATATCATGTTTTGAAAGATGAAATCAATTAATAACAATCATATATGGACAAGGAGAAGGTATAATATAGTTTGGGATTTAAAAACCCTGTTTCTTAACACAAATTTAATTTTCCAATAGTCCTCTCTTTTCATAATAGTTTTGAATGTTTAATAGTTTTCGGTGGGCTTTTACTTATCCCTTTATGATTTATAGTTCATATCTTATACTTTTATTGTGGGATATAAATGTATGAAAGTATATGGATACCATTTCAATTTTATATTATACCATAGTGTTTGTGGATTTCTTGTGTGATTTCACGTTTACTTTATGATAAGGCAACCCATGTGTGTGATATGCCTACTCCACTCTGGTAACCATCCCCTTCTTTGTTCAAGAAAGATTTGGGGTTTCACACTTGTTACATCTTCATATAGGAAGGCCCTAGTGGGTTGGTTTGTGAATCTTATAATACGGCATGAAAGTTAAATATTTCATATATTTAGATAATATTTAGAATTATTTTTTATAATTATTTATCATTTCTTTGTAATTATTTTCCAAAATCATTAAAAAATCCATTAAAGGTTCAAAAACATCCAAAGAAAAAATTATTTGAAATAAATTTGGTTTAATTTTAAAAAAAATGAATACATTAATATTTGTATTTTTTTCTAATATATTATAATTTTTGAAAATTCTAAAATTATGTGACATATTAGTTCATAAATTTATATATAATTAAATTATGTAAAATATATACGAATGACATATTTAGTTTGAAATATTTTAAAGAGGGATAAAATTTCTTCATGAAATATCTAGGTATTTATTTTGTAGTGGCAGAACCACTCATATATTTACATTTTATGGAATCCATAGAGTAATAAACTATAAAATTTCTATTTATATTCCCAATTTATTATACACACAGAGGGAGAAATAGGAGTTCAAATATTGATATTGTAACTTTATATTTCAATTTTATTTCAATCACTTCAAAAATTATAAATTCACAAATAATCTTATAATTGTGTGTTTAGTTTGTTTTATATATTAAGGATTTTACTATTATGGTCAAAAAATGGTCTAAATTTTTTATTCATTAGATTTTATAGTTATAATCCTCTACATTGAAATGTTTCCAAAATTATAAAAAATTGACATTTTTAGAATCTATTGTCTATGTATTTCAAATAAAATATATAATAAATCAATGTATAACTAAGGATTTACATACTACTGATTTTCAAAATGGAGAATATTAATTATAATATAAATTAAGCATTAAGAAAAATGGTATTCTATGAAGAGTATAGATATTTCATATTAATAAGGGGACAAAAATGTGGAAATATATGAAACTTCCATCACCACTTCATTTAGATAAATATAACATAATTTTTGGTATGGGAATGTATGAGTATATAAAATAATAAATTCTAAAATATGATTCAACCAAGGAATATAAAAGAGTTTCATTATGAAATATTATAATTTGTACATAAATTATTTCATAATGACTACTATGTCAAAAAGTTTATCATATAGAAAAAATAGTGTATTATTATGATTCAATAGAAATAATATTATAAAACGTTTTAATTTTTTATAAATTTTATTTAACATTCAATAACTGAAAAATTTATTAAAATTATAATAGATTAACAATAAAACATGTTTTTGGGGAATATATTTTGAGGGATAATATTTGTTATATATTGAATTAATGAAATAACCTTTTGAATATGTCATATTAAAACCATGAACTTAGTATAAATATTTAATAAATAAATCAAAATCAATCATGTATTCTATAAATTTACTAAAAAAATAAGACTTTTTATACATTACAACTATATTGATGTTGATAATGAATTTTGTTGAATGGTTGGAAATAATTTGGGCATGTAAGGAGGATCAATGTGATTGAAATAGGTCTTATAACATAGCTATATTATTTTAGTCAATGGCTAATTATTATATTATAGTGAGTAAATATCATTATGTAATGGATATTGAATAGTTTAAAATAATATATTTGTTGACTTCATCTAAGGATAACTAAATGTTAATATATTCTGATGTCTATTGTATAAATTAATATGTAGAGGAATAAAATATTTGGAGACAAATAATGATGACCTAAAAATAATAAAAAATAACATAATCATCCATATTTTCTAAATTTGTTGAAAATCTGAACTTGTTATTTGAGAAAAGCATTACAAAAATAGAATACGATTTTATTAACTATTATAGAATAGAAAATCTTAATTTAATGAAATATACTTTTCTAATTTTATTCATCAAATATAATGGAATTTTTTTCTTATTTATATGTATTTATTTGACAGAAAATATTTATATTTGAATGATAAATGGTCGGCCAAAAAAATAATTACACCAGATTAATATATAAATATCGACATAGATAGTAATATTATTCAAATGATTTAATTTTATATTGAAATAAATATCATATCACTTACATGATACATATAATTGATGAAAGGGACATGGGTTATAAATTATAGTATCATAATGAATAATTATATACAAAATATTTGGTAATTGGATCTCTTACACTATAATACCATGCATCATTTCTTCAACCAAGAAATATTGATCACATTATATTTTTACAAAAATAATCATAAATAAACAACATGAGTAAAAATATTCTAGTGATTATTTTTCATTATATATTATACAATTTTTTATGAATAAAATTATAGACCCTATTTAGTAAAAATATTAAATATCATTTGATAATTATCTAGGAACTCTTAATACTCAATATTTCCTATAAAGGATTTAAGGATAAGATCATCCAACCATTGTATGTAATGATATTTCAAATTATATGGATTTGAACTTGGGAATTAACATATAAAAACAAGGGTGGAGATTTATTATATCAAACCACCAAAAATTTGTTAAATTATTCATAATTTATTTTTAATGCTTTAAATTTTTTTCCCCATGTTTTATCTAAATGTGTCATATATAATAAAATTAATTATATTATTACTAATTGTTCATAAAATAATCTAGATTATTTATGTTCATTAAAATTATATAAATTTTTTTATTTATATATATAAATCATATAAATTATATATTGCTAATAATAATATATTTTATTTTGTATGTATTCGTCAACCATGTTAAATAATATTAATTGTATATTATCTCATTAAAATAATAATTTAATTACTTTACAAAATATTTGACCTGTTGATTTTTTATACACATTACAATTATTTCTTTCACGATGCACCCTATATAGTGACGTCTACATGGACAAAGTGAAGAAAATTCTGACCCCTAATGTCCACCTCTAATAATCAATATTTTATTGACTGATATCATGGGTATGAAACAAAAAAAATGGTATGCATTACCCATGTAATCCTAGGAATGTTTGAAACCCAAAAAATAACATTGTAATGTTAAAGAAAAAATGATTACTCAATATTGATAGTAATATAAGGATAATTCTCTTAAAATAAAATATAATAAAAGAACTGGTACGTAAGTGACTCTGATTGCTTCTCTAAGACTTATGATATTATTATTCATCACATTCATTTAATAATATTTATATAACTAAAAAACTACACATGTAGTGTGGAGAATAAATGTATACTGAGAAATATTTTCTCAAATAACTATCAAGTATATGTGGGAGAATCATATTAATAAATTAGTGAATACATAGAAAAAACTATATACATATTGGTCGGGTCGATTATCAATCAACCACACAAAGGATCTATCATCAAATATCACTTCTAAGTATAATTAAAAATTATAAAAATAGAAATAAGATAACTCAAAATCTCATTCCTCTTGGGTTTTCACTTTCCTTCTACAGTGGCTAACAACCAAATACTTCAATACCTTCTTCTATCAATCCATCACATATAATATCTCACATCATAATCAAATACATTTTTTCCACAACCATAACCACATATTCACAAGAATATAATTCATCACCCATTCATACCCACATACTAAATCCTCATCATATCAATACACCATATCATCATTATACTTGGGTATCATTAACCTAAATGACATAAACATCATTCCGCCCTCATATAATAATCAAAATACAAACCATGTATCAAATCCTCTATAATATCATCATCACAGCACATCACTCTAACAAATTTCCATCACATCCCATCCATCAAAACCTCATTCATGTATAGCTGATACTGTTCCAATAATAAAGAGTAGAGAAGAGGGAGTGGTGATCTATTCATGCCCCCATCAACCACGATATTTAGGAAATCACCTGACAGTCAAAATATGTGGGTGTCAATTTGATTATCTAGATTAGGTGGTGGTGTGAAAAATAATAATAAGAAATTAAATTATTTACCACACCATAAAAAAATCCAATCATAAGGTATCATACAAAAACAACACTTCAAATATCCATGATAGTTATATCAAAATCAAGCCACATATTAAAGTAAATTTTCTTAACTATACCACATAGCATCTCCTTACTCTCATATAAAACAACCCCATGAGTCATCATTAATATTATATTAAATCTTTTCATAAATCTAAATCAAATTATTCCATTTTACTAGTTATATTGCAGACATTGTGTCATTATTTATACATATTTAATGATATAATATTCATTGTAATTCAATATCATTTTTAAATATCTTACCCACTCATTTAAATTGTGATAAATTAATTAACAACACAGCAAAATTCAAATTCTAGAAAATTACACGTCATCATATTCATTATTACTAAACATTATTTTCCACTCGGTAACTCTGACATAACTGAAATCACCTACCTCTCATACAATCTTTGAAAATATCCCAAATACAATCCAATAAAATATATTGAAAACCTAAAGATACATTATACATAACGAAACAATCCAACATTGAAAAACCCATAATACTACATCTAACACTAATACATCAACAAACACTTATCCTAATTCCCTTATGTAAATTCTTTTAACAACACCCACTATACAACCCATCCAAACATCAAAAACTCATCCAATTAAATCCAAAAAAACCATTCTCACCAAAATAAGTGGTATAGATTTTGTAATATAAAACCATGTAAAAAATATAGAAAATCACATTATACAATTTCATTTTAACATTTTCTTTATTAAAAAATAGTTATTAAAAACATAAACATCATTACCCAAATCATAGATTCCAATAAGAGCATGATAGTTCCACAAATAAACATAACTAAAAGGGATGAGTTTTGAATACCCTATATCTATCATTTCATCATCTATCCTTTTGTAAGAAAAAAGAGAGGATACGATCACTAGAACAATATCAAAATTGTAAAACCTTAAAAACATAATGAAAAAAATCCGATATCAAAACTACTAAACAAGTTCAACAAGACCACTGTTTAAATATTATCACACCCACTCTAAGGAGATGGATATGGATGGTGATAATAAATAGTATATAAACTCACCTAGGATCATAAATTGGTTGATATCTTGATTACATTATTTATGAATAGTCAAAGGGAAATCAATTGACTTTTTGGATTCACCTATACACACATTGGGTTTAGGAGAAAAAGATGGAATCTAGAATAATTTGAAATTTATTTCAAATTTATACTAAAATGATAAATTTAATGAACCATAGAATCATTGGTCAGGGTCACTCAATGATGGGGCTAAGTCAATTGCAGCACCAAAAATAATATCATGGTCCATGTTATCTTCCAACTGAATCTTAGTGTAAAACGACATTAACTACAAATTCAATTGGAGTCCATGCTATAATAAAAGTTGTAAATCCATGGTACATGATCCATTGAAAAATATAAAATATCTCTGAACCAATCTAAATAGAAAATTAGATAACCACAACACAATAATACCCAAAAAATAATATTCATGAAATCATCCACGTTGGGCAACAATTCATGAAAAATAAGACCACTCAATGGTGGAAAATCATAGAATAATTAAAACCCTTCCCATAACCCATTGATAAATAAAAAATATAATTTTTTATTGTGTGAATCATATGTATGCCTAAATTCAATACCATCATAATCTAACCCTAATATAAGAATAAATTTGTAGACATCATGACTTGACCGACACCCCTCAAGTGGTAAACCTAGTTCTAACACAATATACCTTGATACCAAACCCTCATGATGTACACCCGAATCAATAACACATATTAATACCATGAAAAAAATTCCAAACCTACCACTCCAGGTGAAATTCATGAAATCATTAATGATACACATCTTTATACTGAAATCATAGTAATGCTATCCAAAAACCATTTCTAGACACATCCAACACCAAAAATATTCAATGCAATTGCTTCTTATTGAATGTGTTATAACATTTTATACCTATAAAATTGTACTCATCCTCATGAATGAAAACCAACACTTTTAGGGAAAAAAATAAACCCAAACACTCATTCAGGGTTATAACTCATACACAGAGATTATCATCAATATGAAAAATGTATAACAATGACAAAGAATATCAATTAACAAATTGTGAAATATTCATATAAATAAATAAATTACAGAATATAATCTCTCAACAACATAAAAAATCATGGTAAAAAAATCTCATGTTATTGAGCACATATTTATAATTTAAATTCTTATATACACTCATTCAAGACACTATGACTCTTTAAAATGAAAAACAGTGTAATAGAAAACCACATAGAACCATACAATGATGACCGTGACTCCACACTACTCATTCTATAAATATAAATTAATATTCTTTAGATAATTATCCTCTTTCAACGAAATCATTATTATAATGAAGATATTAATGAATCCATGATTCATAAAAGATATCATGGATATTGTCTAGCTTCATGTGAGGTACTAACGAATATACCACCTTACTAACACAATCCAATACATTAAAAGGATTGATAAACTAGGGAGAAAAATTAATCCCCCTACTAATCCTAGTTTTCACATTATAATGGGAAACACTCAAGAACAAATGATTTATATCATTTAATTTTAAAGGTGTCCTCCTATTATCATAAAAAACAATTCTAAAAGTACTTCACCACCTCAATTATCGCTTTAATTAAATGAACCTTATTAGTCATTCCCTACACCAAAATTAATATAGGGATCATCGACTCTATAATTTATGTCCATCTCAAAGAGGATATATAAGAACACCCACTCAATGCTTCGAAATTAACATGCTAATGGAATATTGATAGATATTTTTTTTACCATGTCAAATTAAAGGTACGTTAATTACCAATGATCATCCAAAGTATACAAAAAATGTAACATATTATATAACATTTGGTTTCTCTACACTTCCTGACCATATTTTTGATAATATAAGAAAATTTTAAGGAATTCATGAGAGTCTAGAACTTATTAAATATTTCCCAAGACAATGAATTTAATAAGGGAACTCCTGATATATTATTACAGTCTCTATTACTCCATGATAATTCATAATATTATCCACATTTAACCTCTGCAAAATAATGTCATCACTCAACTCTTTGATCTCTAATAAATGAACAAAGTTCATCATCTGAGCCCTAGTAACCTAATGGAATCACATACCTATTCATATCAAGGAAAAAAGTGTCAAAATCATTCATATTATTAAAACAATTCATCTCAGCTTTATCTAATAGCTGTAAAAAACATCAAGGTACATGATTCACTTCCACTACATTCCAAATGACCAAATATAATGACAAAAACATCATTATGGACAACATTTCCCTTGTCCACCATAACTGGCTCATAATGAAATGATAAATCTTATATATACCAGGTTATAATACAATGGGTTATCTATAAAACTAATGAAGATATTTCTCTCAAATCACCAGTTGAAAATAAATTATCCCTGAGTAACAATTTCAGTGGTGATAATCCTCTAACTCTCCCTTTGGAGCATCATCCAAATTTATCTTATTGCATGACTCTTGTACCAAAATGTCTCCTAACTGAAATTTTTCCACCTATTTTAATGATGATTATTTAACTAAATTATGACACAATAACTTTTTACCAAAAAAATTATTTATATCAGTATACATCATCAAAAAAAGAACATTAAATTCTAAATGTCTATAGACTCTTAAATTTTATCCCATCGTGACATCTCTTTTATCGCATAAGCCAATAAATTCACATTCCCTATGGTTTTGGTGATGTATAATTAAAATTATTATAAAAAATCGATCCACGAATAATTGAAAAATATTATGTTATCAATCATATATCTGAATCCCTTTTTATCTATAGATACCAAATAGTGATGGCTAATGAACTCTTTTTGGGACAAAATCCAGAAAACACAAATGTAGAAAATTTGATATCATTTGTGACATAGGTATCCTCCTATGAATACAACTACCTGGACCCATATCTGATTAAAACCCTATAGTACATCAGAATACAATGAAACTTTGGATGATAAGAGCTATAAAAAACCTCAAAAAATACACCCTCTTTTGAAAAGTACAGAATATAAATATTGGTAGACTTCTACTTTATGTTTTTAAATATTTTATCAAAAAAATCACATTATATAAATTTATGGTTATTACAGGATAGTAATTTCAAAGTTTGTTATATATGTGTGATATTGGTAATAAACTTTCATTAATATCCCTCTTTATTAAAAAAAAATATACCATAGTAACATTCTTTCATGCTTCCTATTAAACAATCAACTCAATCAACGATGTGTGGACTGCTACACCCTTACGTGATACTATATGATCATGAATGTTTTCCTAAAATAATACATAGATATAAATTTATAGAATTAAATAAGGATAATAGAGTAGTATAACTTCTAAAATCAATATAGTTTTCTCAAAATTATCCTACTATAACTTCAATTATATGAGAATTTATTTGACGATCACTGATATGAAATGATCTGGTAACTCACAAAGCATAGATTTCATGAGTACCATAAAAACATTTGGGGAATTATATGTACCAAAGTTATAAATATGAATTTTATGTCCCAATAATGACTCCTAAAAGAACTCTTAGGGGATACCACCTCCCCAAAATTGACATGATACCACTTTGACCACTGATTACACTTTGAATACCATCTTGATCCCATTAATAGGGCCAAAATAATCATTTATCTCTAGAAAGTGAAAATGGATCATAACTAACACATGGTACGATATATATTGTTCAATGTAAATCTTATTCCATAATTTTCCTCCTTGGGGAATGAAATTAGAATTTTCTATAATGACAGATTGGTTTTTGTGAAATCCATATACCTAAAATAAACTATCACATTCCTCAAGTCATTTAGCTTGAATGGTTTTAATCGATAAGGATTCATTTAAACATTACAATAATAAGAATGAATCTGTGTATAAATATCAATACCACATCTAGGTGGTAGTGTCATAACCTATTTATGAATAAAAAACAGGAACTCCTCAAATTATCATGGAAACTCCAGTACATTCACCATTATAAAACCGAATGAAAACTATTAGAGTAAAGACAAAACATGATTAAAAAATTATAAACCATATAGTGATCCCATACTCTAGTAATCATTAGGAAATAGAATCCCACATTAGAGGTAGTCACATTTCCCTCTAAGATATCAACCACAATATATATATAGATTAAAAAAATTGGCCTAGAATGACATCGTAAAATTTGTTCTACAACATGATGAAATAACGTAATATCTGAAGTTACCCCTTATTCAATATAAATCCCCAAAACAAATCAATAAATATAGACTGAACTCCAATTAGTGTACTCAATATTTGTTTTATGATTTTACACATCCCCATTATCCATAATATACCCACCATAGTGGCTGCAATAAAAAAATGACAAGCACCAAAATGAAATATGAAAAAATCAAGGATATAATAAAACTATACAATATCACATCAAATATCTATCTCGCTTGAAGATATCAACTTCATGGTTTGAAACTAACTTCACCTTGATCCACTACTATTTATGACTTACATATGACCACATTGATGACTAGGATAATTCATATGCCCCTTTTCATGGATGATATCATGGGATTATCCTCAACATAACTTTTCTACTTTCATCTAAAAAAATATTGTTCACCCTACAGTTGACAGGGTATATGGAATAAATTTTTTATAGGAAATGTTCAAAATTTAACAATTATGGATATCTAACCATTGATATTATTCATTCATATAAAATTATAGTGAATATGACCTCTATAAGAGAAGAACATGTGTAATAAATTCTCAGTGGATGCACAAGAAGTTCTACATTTTTACAAACATAATGAAAACTATTGAGAAAAACTTTGATCAAGATAGAAATTAGACAATCATAACTTCTAAGACCCTACCTTAGTAGAACATCTCATGATTATTCTCTACCGGCATCCCTCTCATGTCAATCCAAACTATACCAGAATACTCTAGATAACCTTGTCCTTATTCCTCACCTCTGGATATATAGGAAATATAACTGTTGTATCCAAATAACAAATACATTGATGAAGCACCTATTTAATATTAAACAATCCATCCTCACCATCTAGAATAATATAATGTGAAAATTAAAGATCAAATAAATCCTTTGTTATGGATCATTTAGGCTCCCATATCAGAGTTATATAAAATCCAGACTCTTTTCAACAATTATCATCAATTAAAGGAAAACACTATGAAATAGATTTTAGGTATCATCACATGAAATATATTAATTATTGTTATTATTGGTAAAAAATATCTTACCATACTTTATAACTTCTCTTATCTAACTTACAACTAGTTGGACAAAATGATTTTTCGAATCATAGAGAAAAATGAAGTCAATAAATGACTCCACCATCTAGGGCTCCATTATTTCATTAGACACACTCCTCTCATATGTCACAAAACAATAAAATGAAAACTCACACAACATGTATCATCATGAATAATCATCCTTAAGAATGTAAAAATTCATAAGAACATGAAGATAAACATATGAATATCCCTTATTTGACCCACATAATTATTATGACTAATAGCCAACTCTACTACTAGGAAAAGAAAATCATATATGTGGTATCATCGATTTAAATTAGGGTTAATTTTAATAATAATTTTAATATAAAAAATTAACCAAAATTCGACAACAATCTCAAATAAGCATGTTGCATGATCTTCTCTTAGGCCTCTACCTTACAATTCAAGTTATCACACATAGGGTGTCTAGCATGTTTACGGTTTTCACATCCGGTCATAATGGTCGATAATAAAATTTTTCATATACAGTCTCAATTACTAAATAAAAAAATATGTTATACTAATATTGCTTCCCTACAAAAACCATCTTATCCCCTCGAGTGAGAAACTCTAGAATCTAACAATATCTTATCTATAGCTCTGATAGCACTCTTTTATAACCTTCCACTACTAGTACCACATCTTGCACTCATAGTTAAAGTGAAAGATCCCAAAACCACCCAAAAAATTGGAAATGGGTTTCAAACTATCATCATGTGTATAAATAACATTAATTGGGGGAATTAACATCATAATCCTTTGAATATGTAAAAATCCATTAGTAAAATCTACAAAATAAATGAAAGAACCAATATTAATAATTTCTTGAAATTTTTTATCAGGAAAAAGTCTCCCAATATAAGATACCAAAAAGAAAATCCGACAACATTTTGTTTGAAACATAATCTTGGCCCTTATCTATTAATCTAAAGATAAGGTATCTTAATCGCTATTAGAAAACTAAAAATACAATATTGATAGTGGATATAATTTTATTTTCTTAAAGACTTTTCCTTAAAATGTGGACGAATCATACAAATACATTATAGAATATATAATGGAACCCACATGAACTATTTCTAGGTTAGATATCGCACAACATCACCAAGGATCTCCTACAAAATATTATTTCCATGTATAATTACATAGTATCAAAATAATATAGAAATAATAGACCACACAAAAACTACTCTACTATGATATTAGTTTCATGTGCTAATATAAATGATATTTATTCTCTTATACCTTCTGTAATCATTCCATCACACATCATATCATATATCAATACCATAACCAAATTCCACATATAAAACTACATATACAATAACCACAACACTTTTGTAAAATAAATTGTCCTTAGAACCATATCTGTAGTCCTCATCAATTCTGTTATCATTAAAAACCATGTCCCCCACTCCGAACATGAAGAATCATAATCATAGATCACATCCACTATAACATCATCACCACAAAATCTTTGAAACATTACCACATCACATGGTTTTCAATCAATCTTCTAGTGTTACAACCTAGGTAACTTTAAAATAAATCATTTTTATATATCTATTAACTTTATTTTATTGGTTTATATTAATTATCAAAAATTATATAATTACTAGTGAAACTAAAAATGTATTTTACCTATCCAAATAGGGTTTTCATTCATTTTATGGTTTTATTTAAAATATTTATCTACATATTATAGAATTATAATATGAAAATATGAATTTCATTTTTTTATTCAGCATTTTAAAATTTTCTTATCTTTAATTTTTGGGAAACTTCTAAAAATACTGATTATGTTATGAGTTCTGATTTATACTAATTTTTTTTGAAGACTATATTTTTTGAATCAAGAACATACAAAGTCTACTTTTATTACAAATTGTATCATATAAAAATAAATACTATTATATTATGATTAATATAATTACGTTCATTGTAATTAAATTTATGGGTGAATTTGACATGAAACATTTTGTATACTTAAAAAGGAATTTAAAAAATTACTTTCCTTTACATTCAAGGGTATACTTTTAAATTAATTTATATAAATTATATAAAATGAATCCTGAAAAATGTATAACAAATTTTGAATCAAGAGATGAAAATATGTTTCATGTTTCAATTTTATTTTCAGGATTTATGGGTATCAATAATAGTAAAAAAAATACCATAATAAAGGTAAAATGGGTTAACTAAGGGTGAAAACAATTTGATAAGGGTAGGAACGTAAAAATAAAATACTCCTATCATTTAATAGAAATATAAATTTCATCCATAATCAGAAACAATTTAAACATATAATATCTTCTATAGATGGAAAACATTTTGAACATTATATAATATTATATAATTAAATATAAAAATTTTAATTCAATTTTTTTATTAAAATTAAATTCTGGGGATAATGATAAAGAGAATGTATATTTGGATTAAAATAATAATTATAATTTAATTTGATAAGTTTTTATAATTATATTTTATTAATTATTCTTTAGATGATATAAATACATCAAATTCATTCACAACAATAATATAATACCTATTTCATAAAAATAAAAATATAAAAATGTATATTAAAAATGTGGAAAGTAGGATGATTTGAATAATTTTTTATTAATATATTTTTATAGATAATCATTATATATTATTATAGTGTTAATTAATTATATTCAAGTTACATTTTTTTATAAAGATATAAATTTTATATGAAATGAATAGTTTAAATATGTCAAAAATGTTATTTTATAATATATAATATTTTATTAAATGATTTAAAACTAAAAAAATACCATCATCATCCAAATGATGGGAATATTGTAGAAAATATCAAAAATTATCCATTTATGATCCACTTTACCTTTTAATAAATGCATCCTAAAAAACAATTAGTAAAATATTTAATATCGTAGTAATTATCAAGAAGTGATAAAATTAGTCAAAACAAAAAGATAAGGGGCAAATTACAACCCACACATTAACATTTTTTATTAGATGACATCATTTAGATTCAGATTAAATTCTATTATTTTATTATCTTTTTTTAATCAATTTATTTTAAAAATTAATATATATTATTTTAGTGTTTTTTTTGAAATTCCATGGTTACCCCTCACCTCAATTATAAAATAGAAATTCTACTCCACTTTTATTCAAATATCAAAAGCCTTTTATATCAAAAGTCCAGAAAAATATAGTCCTTAAATCCATTTTCATGTCCTCGAGACATTTTATAGCATAAAACTATCCTAGGAATGATTATTGTATAAACCAAAAGATGTTTTCTAATGATGACGTATTGTTTTTAACCAAGCATGCTCATTTTCTTTCCTTTAATACCACCATAAAATTTACTTAAAAATGATATAATTCTAACAATAGTATATTCCATATATTGAGATTTTATTATTTTAATTTAATGAATAGTATAGATATCCTATTCTATTTAATATGAAAAGAAATTGTAGCTCAAGTGAATGATGGACAACTACCTCACAAACTGATGTAATTAATTTTATATCACCTTATCTTACAAATAGTTTTAATTATGATTTTTAATTTAACTGTCTTATGTTGATTAAATATTTATTATTCTAAAAGGATGATATATCATTTAATTTATTACAATTCTATTAATAGAATAATGACAAAGTTGTCACATGTACATTTGGACTACCACCCCCATAAAATGATCTAGTTGGTTTTTAATCACCACATCACACAGATGATAGATATATAAGTTTTTTTATTAAAAAATATGATATATATTATATAATTATCATTATTAAATGTTAAAATAGTAAATACCTCAATTCTATATTGATCATTGAAAAATGATGACATTACTCAAGCATGCACACGACATATAATCTCTATTACTGTAATGTAATTTATTAAAAAAACAAATCATGATTTGAATAAAATGTGAAATTTAAATATAAAAATGATAACTATACCGTATTTATTATTTTAGAGTCTAATAAAAAATTATCTCTTTTACCATAGTGAACCAATCAATTTCACATTGAATATATGATCCTAATATCTTCAAAACATATGATGTGTACTTAATTGATTTGTTATTAAATATGAAATGATAATAATTAAAGTAAAAGGATGAATAAACTATGAAATATTTGAATGTAAAAAAATATCATAATATTATTATTTAAGAAGTTAAATAATATACATGGTGTGCCAGACTCAAGGTAAGGGACATTGTTTTAAGAAATTATCATTTAAAACTTCTATTTAAAATAATCCTCCATGAGATTATTATTTAAAAACAATTTTTATATTTAAATATATAAATTAAAAATTTATAAATATATTTTTTATTTTCATTTATTTATTTTCATTCATAGGTTTATATAAAGACCATATTTATACATTTAATTTGGGATGTTTTTAAGATATTTATAAATGAATACATGAATGTTCTATTTTAATGTATACAAAGAAAAAAAATTTCCCTATACTATAATAATTACTATATATTTTACTTCTAATGTATGTTTATATTTTTGTTCATTAAGGATCTTTCATTTCTCCTTACTTTATAGTTGTTTCCATAAATTCGCTTAAAATTGAATGAATTTTTCAATATCTAAAAATGTTTACCTATATATGTAAAGAATAATTTTTTATTGTAATTCGTGAAATTGAATTCTTTTTTGTGTAATTATTATGTTATTTCTCTTTGTAATTTTTATAATGTCATTAGATTCTTTTATAAACCCAATATATGTGGTTCTATTATAAACTATGGAAAATTAGTATTTTTATACTCCAAGAATGGGTGGGTTCATTCAATACCGTTAATGAATTGGGTATGGTAGTCAAATGTATTAGATATTCCATTTGTATGAGTGATATGAAAAATATTTACAAATTCACCTTAATTGATTATTTATGCTTTTGATTTTTTTATATAAATATGATGATTTCAGAGGGCAATATAATGGACATAAGTATAATGTAACTATTTGATACATTATAAGGGTTAAAATTTTAACATTATGTTATGTTTTCATGATTTCATTGGAACCTTTAAGAGATTTAATTTTATATTATGAATTTTTATGAATGTATTTACGAAAATATATGTCCAGTGATGTTTTTTTCTTCAATAAGAAAATATTTTTTTAGAACCCAATTTTTATTTTGAAAAATGAAAATATTTTTATGTATTTATGGATGAATGGGTTTGTTCATTTCTATTTATCTCTGTAGTGAATATTATTTTATCATTCATCATGGTAAAATTATTTAACATTGTTTTTTGGATGAGTAAATATAACGATTTGGTCAAGATAAAAATTTTGTTGTTGTTTCATAAAAATAAATGTTTTTATATTATAATAGTTTTTTTTGAAAAATTAATAAAAATTGGAAGTGTAAACTATGTGATGAAATATAAATTTATGTAATGGTGATAACATGGTTATGTAAAACTATACCATTAAAATACCTTCATTAATGAATGAAATTGAATTATTATCTATATAAACTAGAATATGTATTTTTTATTATCAGTTCATTATAGTTGCTATATGATAAAGATTTATTTAACTTTATATGCTGGTTTAATATATTTAAATAACCTTAATATATTATTATTTATGTGTATCATGATATACCATTTTAATATTACGATGTTTATTCATTTAAACTATATCAATTAAAAAATCCTTCCCAGAGAAGAAACATGGAAGCATTAGTAAGAAGTGAAAAATTTGATGATATATATATATATGAATAATAAACATAAAATGGTTAGAATAGAGTAGATGACTTTTTTACAGTGAGGAAACATTTTAAACATATTGTAAATGTTGTTTGTATCAATGTGAGAGAGAAAACTTTTTCACCAAAGATGAAAATTTTTATAGTTGATCATTTTATGAGTTCGAATCCCATAACATACAGTGGATCATCTAACTCTATTTTACATATATGATGGATATATCCCTTGGAGAAGATATTTGAGGTCATGGGTTTTTGAGTGCCTCAAAAGGTAACCATATTTATTTAATTTTTTAATGGTGATGTCGACCATTGATGGTTGAGGATTGTTAATATGAGATAAAATATGGAAATTGATTCTATATAATGGGGAGTTTTTTAGAGTATTTTTGACGATTAATATATTTCCAAAATCTATTAGACATTGAATATAAAGATAATTATTTGAATTAATATAGAAGTAGGAAGATCCAATGTCCACATAAGAATTAAAAAATCACCCAGTTGATATGGTATGAACACAATTTTATTGGGGTTATTAATATTAATATTAATCAATTGTATATGGGATTGAATATAATATATTGAATATGATTATTTTTCCATGATTCAAAAGTATATAGAAGCATGTTTTATGTTTTGAGAAAGTAGAAATATAGTTTATAATTGATCAGGTATCCAATGAAAATATATATAGAAAGAGGTTTAGGTTGAAATAAATTGGGAATAATCCATGAAATAAATTTAAAGGTAATAAAATCATGTTTTCATTTTGAGATAGCTTTCGAAATAAGAACTCTTGGAATGTATAGTGGAATCTGATAATTATTTTTGATATTGATTAACTGGTCATATAGCTCATAACTACAAGGAGAGGAATCCTGGAAAATTAATTAATGGGAAAAATGAATTCTATCAAATGATGAGATTTTTTAATTGCATTTATTTGGGAAATTATACAAGTTTGTATCCAAAGTTAGTTAATAATTTTGGAAATCCAAAATATCAAAGAAAAAAATCCTTGGAGAATACATTTTTTACTTATATGGTTCATGTTCAGCAATATAATAATTTGGTGATAGGTGAATCACATATTTTTTTAATATGGTAATATTTTTTTGGACGTTATGTTTGCATTTTCATTTATTTAGGATAAATTTTCAAGAAAAATTGGATTATCACCACTTGGAAATAAGATAGAACTATTTGTGAAAACATCAGGTTGAAATATTAATGTGACTAAGATTTATAGGAAACATAAAATAGTTATTAGTGGTATGGCCTTTTATAAAAATATATTTTAACTACACAATGTGGTGTTTAATGTTATTTTTAATAGAAATTATTTAATTTTAGCATTCTAATATAGATTTAAATTATAAATATGTCATATTGAATGATTTAGTATATCTGATAACATATCATGAGCCATATAATTTTATTAGATATTGTAGTAATAGTTACCAAGTTCATATAACTAAGATAAAATAATTTGTTCAAAATTATAAAGTTATTATAGTGAATGGATTAGAGGATGTATTTCTTGATAATTAAATTTGTGTTACTTCTGGACAAGAGGTCAATTTTACAATTGACTTAGTAAATAATGATAATCCTATTTCAATAATTCTTACTGAATGTCTCAAGTAGAACTTCTAGAGTTAAAAATTCAATTTCAATAATTTCAAAAAAAGTATTTATTTACCTTATAAATTCATTAGGGGGTGATCATAGTTTATATTGTTTATGTAAAGATAGTTAATTGATGATTTTTATTGATGATGTAGTTTTGAATAACATATTTATTAAGAAGATGCATCGTTTTCATTATATCAATGATTTTTTTAAATAGATCCAGGGATCATAGTAATTTTCCCTGATTATCCACCTATTAGGATTCCATCATTTTAATGTGAAGGGGAAATATATCTCATATAACCTTTTATAAAAGAAAACTACATTATGAATTTATAGATATTTACATTAGTTTTTCTAATTAACTATCTATTTTTATTGATCTTATTAATATAGTTTTCAATTAAAATTTAGATTTTTTTGGTTGTGTTTGTTAATGTTATTTATAATATTCTAAAATTATATAGGATCATTAAATACATGTAAGTGTTTTTTCAAAAAAAAATAAATGAGAAGAAAATACATGGAAAATTTAATAATGGTGAATATCGGATGCAACTAATTTTATTGTATGGTCATAATATTTATATATATTGCATAACTATTGACCCAAATTAGACTAAATTTGTTTAAAAGTGGTATATACAAATAAATTTTACATAGATTTATAGTTTTCATGGATTAGTGGATTACTAATAGTGATTATTTGGAAAACAATTCTCTATTGTATAACCCACTAACTAAAATGACATGAAAAAATGTTAAATTCAACAGGATGAAACAATTTGATGATTGTTTTTAGAAATTCATGATAATATTGTGGAATGATCTTATTTTTTAAATAAACTATTTGAATGGTGGATTTTTAACCTATAAACATGCCACATTTTAGGGTCTTTTTTGTGTACTAATGAAAAATGATCAGGTAATTTCTTATGCTTCACAACAATTGGAATATAATGAGTTAAATTATACTACACATGATACTAAATTTGATGCGATGTTTTATCCATTAAAAATTTTAGGTATAATATATATTGAGTAATAATTAAAATATATAATAATCAAAAAAAATTGAAGTATATATTTACAAATAAATATTTCAATATGAGGAAGAAAATATTGTTATAATTGATTTATGATAATGAATACCTAATTCATTAACATCCTAAAAAATAAAAATTTAAGAAGATAATTTGAATCAGAAAAATAGTTTTGTATTAACCGTGATATGATTGGAACATGACCATTTAGTTAATGATATAATGAATTATAGCCTAGAAATTTTTCCAACAGGAACATCGTCTATTTTTATTCAGGGTTTAGTGTACCCATCTTTATGAAGAAAATTTATGGAAATTTAGTCAGAGGATATTGTTTTATAGAAATAGGTAAAATCTATTAAGAAGGGTATGTTTCAAGAATTTATTTTCAATGAAGATGTTTTTATCAAATTTTTAAAATGATAATGTGTGTTTTATATTCATAGTTGAAGTGATAATTACTGATTAAATCATATAGTTCCTTATTTTTCATTTATCCTTAAATATTTGTGATATAAATATTCTTTTACTAGTACTTCGGGTGGGATGGAATGAAAATAGTTAATACTGAAATTATAATGAAATATTTTACTTTTGAAAATGCTAAAGATTATTGACAATTACTGATGTTGATGCTTCAACCTTTTCCAGTACCTAAGTAGAAATAAAAAAATGTATCAATGGATTTGAAGATTGTGTTTCCTAATATATATTGAGTTTATATTGATATTTGAGTTATTATTGATATACTAACTAAATCTACACATTTCTATCCCATTTGAGACACCATGTAATTAGAAAAAATCTTCAATATACCTAGAAGATATTTTATGTTTATAATGAATTCTTATCTCTATTTTATCTGACTTTAATCCATGGTTCAAGTCAAATATTTGTAAAATCATTAAAAAAATATTGGATACTATATTAACTATCAGTATAATTTTTAATCCATGATTTATTTGATAGTTTAGATGAGCAATTTAGACCATAGTGTATAATATTTTATCTTGTTTAAATTACTATCAATTACGTTAAGATCAAAATATTTCATTGGATCAGTTTCCTTACTAAAACTATACTTAGTACAGTATATAGACAGAACCATTTATGGAATTATATAAAATGTGGTGTGAAACTCTATTTATATAATGAAATTTGTGATAAATTATGTTTAAGGGGCATGAATTGTTAGAGGAAATAGTTGGGAAGGTGAATATGATTTAAAATGTATAATTTTCTCTCAATAAATTATAAGAGTAATGTGGATAACTGGTAGAAATATCTTTGTTTTGATGTAGTTGATCATGTTTTTCATAAAGTACCTACATGGAAAATTTTATCCTATCTATTAAAAAGGGAGTTTTATTTCATTAGTTCATTCGACAGTATGATTTCATCGAGAATTTGGGATCATATTCAGAGTAACTGTAATTCCCTCAATTTTTATTCTTGCAAGATAAGGTATTTCATGTTTCAATGTTAATAAAAAAATTTCTAGATTCATCTCATGCACTGATCCATAAAGTAATTTAGTTTGAAGATAACTGTTATAATGTGGAAAACGAGTTTAGATTATTAATAACAGAGAACATGTTTAATTTAATATAAAAATTCATTAATTTCGAGTTTGTGGGAAAACTATATGGTTAAAAAAGAAACATGGTATGTTTAAAAATATATCTGTGAAAAAAACAACAATTATTAAGTGATGAATAAAATTGTGAGGAAATAATTTTTAAAAGTGCGGAAGAATATAAAGAAACTAATTGTTGGATTAATAATTTTAATATATTTATTAAATAAATTTTATTTATTTATGTTCATTATATAAATTTTAAGTTATTTCTAGTCAAAAGAGAAAATCATTATTTCTAACCAAAGTGGTCCTTCGTGTATTATATGTTTTCATTTAAAATATTGATTAAAAATTTAAATAATATTATTTATAGAAAATAAATTTAGTTTTATATTCAACATTTTAAAATTATATTAGGAGCATTTTTTACAATTTAATGAAAATTATGATTTTTTTTGAATAGTGAAAAATATTAATTTTTTTAAAGCTGTATTTTTTATTCAATGATTTATAATTATCTCTTTTTTAAATTGTTTAGATTAATTTATTATCTAATTATGTGAATGATAAAATTAAATTCATCTGAATCAATTGTTTGGTTAAATTTGACAACAAAACATTTTTTCTATTAAAAAAATCATTTGTTCTAAATAATTATTTTTCGTTATATTTTAGGGGGTTAATTTTATGTTATCTTCTATCAATAATATAATTTAATAAGAAAAAAATTTATGACATGATTGTTATTTGTATTTAAAAATATGGTATATATTTCCCTTTCATATTTAGTCATTAAGAATAGTAATCATTGGAAATTATGTTACCACAATAATGGAAACCTGAGATATGTATGGGTAAACATAATGTGATTACAATAAGATAAGGTATTTATATTTGTCATAGTAATTTCTTTATAATTTTTATGTATGAAATAATTACCTTTAATGCGTAGGCAACACCGATAAATTATATTTTCAAGTAAAAATTGAAGTAAATTATTTCAAAAATGTAAAATTAAGAAAATTTGAATTAATATTTGTGTTACACACATTTTATAGATAAATATGAAATTTTAGAGTGGTTTTAATTCATTATATTTATATTTAATTATTTTCATGTAGTTTTAAAAGTAAAAAATGGTCCAAAGTTAACATTAACTATTTTTTATAATAAATAATATTTGATTAAATGATTTAAAACATAAAAAAATTCTAAATTTAGAAATTTTATTTGGATATAGTTTTAAATAGTATAAAATAAAAATTTATAGTCTATTTTTTTATCTTTATTGACCTGTAATTGTGAAATAATTAGTTCAACGATAATTAACAAAAACGGATAAAACAGGCTAAATAAAAAAAAGATAATGCTGAAAGTATCTCATAAAAATGTCCATTTTTTAAGAGAGTATTGAGACTAAACCTCATATTATATTAAAAAATTTTCTATTTACATCTATTGAATATTGAAAAATAATTTATATTACTTTAACATTTTATTAAAATCTAAGAGTGTCACTCCCCACTCTGATAAAATGGCACCTCATTTTCTCTTTTCATCACAAATTAAAAAAACATTATTTTAAAAACATCCCTATAAAAAAACCATTTTATATATTTCTCCACATCTAATAGTCCTTTTTATTAGAAACCCATTCTACATAATATTTTCGTGTAATCCTTAAGAGGTTTTCTAATGAATATGTATAATTCTTAATGAAGCATTTTTATTTTCTTTTTTCTAGATCCATAATGTTATATTCCAATATTATTATTTGTTTAATATATATATATATATATAATATATTCCTATTATATACATCATTATCACTATATAATACATCATTTACATTCTTACCTTTTCTTTCACTGAATAATGATTATTTCAGTCATGGGTACGGGTAAACTACCCCCCACGAAGCGACATGATTCGATTTTCATCAACAACTCACATGGATAATATATATATATATATATATATATATATTATGAAATAATATAGTATTTCAGAAATAATTATCATTTTTAGAGTGAAATTAAAACTTACCTTCATTGCATAAATATCATTGAAAAATGGAATAAGAACTCAAGTGTACGTATATCTTATCAATTCTATGATTGTAACACATATCATTTTCATACCCATATTTCGTGTATTATTTTTAAATAAAATAATTTATACATTAAAATGATAATTATTTTTTGATTATTATTCTAGAGATGATTTAATTATTATGTCTTTGACCAAAGTTACTTATATAAGTCATCTTGAACATATATGCCCAATATTTTCAAACCATTCGAGTTGAACTTATTTGTTTAGATAAAACAATATAACATGATAATAAAAATAATGAATAAAACATGAAAATATTTCTTCATATATTAAATAATTAACATATTTTTATTATTTTTGATGCTAAATAACAAAAATGATGAGCGTAGATCAAGGTGAGTTACTTACTTTTAGAAAATCATCTTTTAATTTTTTATTCCAAAAAAATTTTATTATAGTTTCATATGATTTTTATATAATTTCATAGATTCATTTGTATGATATAAAATAATTATAAAGGATATTTTATTTATTTTTTTACTTTTCATCATTGATTTTTAAAATAAATCTGTTTATGTTTTTAATATGGAACATTTTACTTTATATACCAAAAAAATTCAAGTTTTATTTTAAGATATACGTCGACATTGAATTTCCCAAATGACATTAACATTATTTTTATATTTTACATCCTTTATATGATTAAATGTTTTATTCATATAATTACCTTTCATCCATTTTTTATGGTTATCTTAAAAATGGTTTTATTATAGAGGCGATATTTCTATATCTAAAAATACTTTCTTATGAAGGAAAGTTTTATTTTTAATAGTATGATCTTGGATTTTGAAATATTTTATTAGTTATTATTATGTTAGGGATATTGTCAATTTTTATGGGGTTTTTTGTTCTATTATAATCAATGTATGTGATGTTCTATTATAAACCATATATGGTTGGTTTCATTATATACCAAGGACAAGTTGGTAAATGTTATCCCTAAAATTCATGGGGTATAGAATTCTACCTTATTGGATATTCCATTTTTAAAAGTGATATATAAAAGGATGTAACATTTTACCTTAATTATTTTTATATTATTATGATAATTTTTATAGAAATATAATGATTTCAGTGGGTAATCTAATGAGCTTCAGTTTAAAAATACACATTTAATACCTCTTGAGGATAACTATTTTAACTTTCTAAAAACGTTTTCTATAGTTTTTAGTGATTGAAAAAAAAATTGGGAGTTTTATTTTTTCTTTTAGAAATTACTTTTAGATTATTTATGAAAATAAATTTTCAGAAATGATTATTTCTAAAATTGGAAAAATTTTATTTTGATCCCAAAAATAATTTTAAAAAATGGAATTGTTTACAAGTATTCATGAACTAATGGGTTTCATAATTTCTTTTTATATCCATTATAAAATGTTTTCCGATAATACAAAATTTTGGAAAACTTTTTATATGTATTTATTGTTTAGTAGGGGAATTTATTATTTCTAGAAAAATATTATAATGATATTTTAGAAAATTAAAACATGATATATTATAAAAGGTTTTTTGTGGGAAGAATAGTTATTAAATTTATGTGTCTAATTTTACATGTAATATATATTTAATAAATTTTGTCAAAATTATACTCTGAAATTATATACATAAAATATCTTTTAGAATATATGAATATTAATTAAACTCAAATGACACTAGAATGTAAATTATTACTCTTTGTTCCTTATATCTATCTATGAAAACCCTGTCAACATAAACATCTCTATACTAAAATAAAATATAGAATATATATAAATGACACAAACAGAACCACCCCATGTATTGATCCCAAAATATCACTATGATATACCATATCCATTTTAATAATATAACTACCATATAATAATGAAATTTTTTAACAATATTCCCAAATTGTCTCTACCTTCCCATAAAACACAACATCACCAATCGTCAATGACTTTCCCAGAAATTTTTTTCATATATCCAGTTCATAATTTTGTATTATTTGAGCTATAATATATTAATTATACCATTCCTTTTTTTAATTATATTATAAAACCATTCATTATTCCTGAACCGTGTTTTATCCTTATATTACTTATTCACTTTAATAAATAACAGCTCATTAAAATACTACAATGTATTAAATTCCATCCCAATACCCAAAATTATATTCATTATTATCAACTATAATACATATCATTAAGTAACTATAAGAGAACCAAAAATATAGGTTATAGGTTCAGTTTACAACATTGAAAATGGTGTATGAATTAGTAGATAGACATTTTCAAAAATTATTCTCACTTAAAAATAACATATGAACCTTATTAAGGTTTTATCCAATAAAATATAAATTAATAGCCTCAATCATGTATACATGAGGAAACAATCCAATGGGAATTGGGATTTTTATATGTTTCAGTCACTTCTTGAGAAACCTACTCATTTGCATGGTTTTTATTCCCCCCAACCACATGTTTGTGAGTATAATAATAATTGATTACATAATTTCAACATTAATATATATACACTCAATGACTATCTAGAATCATATTGGATATATAAGTTTTCTATTTCCACCATTAAAAATAGTACATAAAAATAAAGCGATAAATTTGAGTGTTTAGTTGATTCAGTAAAATAAGTTAAATATATTGTTTCATTAGTAATTTGGATAATCAATAATAAATACTCACTTCTTGTCAATCATGATGTTTAATGTATTAGAAAAATTAAATTAAAATATCATACTAAATAATCAATCTAAAAAAGTTGGCAAAATATTTTTAAGGTTTAATTTAGGCTCTCTTCAACTCTAATTATCTCAATATTTTAAAACTATCAAATTGTAAAACTCGATAATAAAATTATCTTCCTCTAATAGATATTAAAATTTAAGAAACATAGAGTACTAAAATAAATATAATCCCACAAATTATATTCAATCTCTTAAATCTCAATTACCCTCTCAATAAAACCAAAATACACGATCCCTCTAATTTCCCTATTAAGTTAAGCTCAAATACATATAATATTATATCCTGAATATTTTCAACTGGTAATAAATTCATTTTTATATAAAATACAACTTTGACCAACTTTATTTCTCAATAACTCACAAAAAACCCATTCAATAACCTTCTTCATCAATGATAATAAAAAATATTTATAAACAATATATTTTTGAATTCTAGTATTACCACTATTGTTCGTGCTATTTTATCATGAACTAATACCCTCTTAGAAAATGGAATTATCACAATATCCATAGCACCAAACTAAAATATTCAAAAGAATAAACATTCACACTTGAAAAAACCATCAAGGATCACTAAGTTATCTAATACAGCTGATTATATGAACTTTTAAAAAATCATGTAATCATCAAATTATAATACATGATGTTTATCTAATTAATTTTCATAAAAAATTCATCTAAAAATTAAAAAATATTTTCCCCGATGAACTCCTCATATAAAAAAAACGTATTCACAATGATTGTATATCCTAATTTATCTAACATAATATCTTGAGACATATTTTGAACATAATATTTTAATCTATAATGATCTAGTTAAACATCATTTGATTGAAGAAAACCATAATATGTAAAATCTAAATACTCAAATTTTCACCCTAAAAGGATCACTATAATTTCTCTGTGTATTAAATACATTTTAAATTACTAAAGTCTTATGAACTATATAAGATATTGAAAAAACTATATCAAACTAATACACTCATGTTCAAATCCATATTATCAGTGCAGGCATACACTGAGTAAATACAATGAATACCTACAATGTAGTCCCACGATGAATAATTATATTATTCATTGTGTTATATTCATATTTATGAGGTCTTATGATCTAATAAATTCACATGTTCATTTATTAAGATGAATGATAGTTGATGAAAAAGACTTTTCATCAAAAAAATATTGGACTCAAAGTTGTTTTCTCATCCCAGAAATACATATTCTTATAAATTTTCTATTTTAATACAATATATTAAAGTCAATAAATGCACATAAAAGTATCACACTAGACTTAAAACATCATAGATCACTTTAAACTCTTATATAACCTCTTTAAATTTAATCTATCCATACTAAAACATCTTGAGAACAGATAAAAAATAAAATTACATCACATCATTCTTAATTATATTTGTAATGATGTAATAGAATACTGAAAATATAATCAAGACATAGAGAACTAAAACAATAAATCTTGGGGAACATTAGTCTCCCCTTCTATATTTTATGGAAATAAAACTGAAATATCTTGAATATTCTTTTTTATATTTGGAACTCAATAAATCAGTCTAGAATCATTTACTCAAAGTTAATCCTTAATGAGAGTTATCATTCAAAAAACTACATAATAATGTAATATATATAAGATAATTTTATCCCTAAGGGAATAGAAATTATGGGGAAGTGACTTAGATATTTGTTTCCACAATTCGTAAATCCAAATTTAACCATAATCACTAATATTAAAAAATATACCATGCTATAAATTATCCATAGAATATTATGATAATGAAGTACACAATTCACCCTTTGTATCAAGTAATAATTCAAACTTATATAATGGATTTTGTCACAATTTCTACCCATTATTCTAAAAAATCAAAACCCTTGTGTGAGTTTCTATTGAACTTCTTCAATTGATAGTAGGGGGTTGAGCATAGGGTTTTATCCTTAGTTATGTGAACCCCACTCTTATAATTTATTTTCCAATGATACCATTATTATAATTCTGTTTATAAATTTACTCTTGATTTACATATACTTTGAACAGTCTTCATATTTTTAAATGATTACTCATATATATGTGTTTTTCTATATAATGTTTTTAAGGGTTAATTAAGTGACTTTTTTAACTCTGATTATAACCTAGTCTCTTTAACATCCTCGATGTCTCAACTCTTAAATCTAAAAACTACACAGAAATCCAAAAAACATGTTCATATGAATTGGTGATTGACACATGAAATTCATTAGTTGTGTTATGTGTCATTATATTATAATTTTTAGTGCAAAAACACAAACAAACCAGAAATATAAATAATTTATCATCTGAATTTTATATTCTATCGATATAATAATCCACATAATATTTTTCAGTGAAGATATGAAAATTCAAATCAGTACTGGATGAATATATCATGATATAATTCAATATACATTTAACATATACATTCACAATATTATATTAAAAATTATGTGAATCCATATTAAATTTTTAAAACTATCGAAACTTTTCACTATAATAGGTATTTCATTTATTGAATCTCTAAAATATAATATTTTTCATGTGAATATTTCAAACTTATTTTGATCAACCCAACTTCTATAATCATCTTTACTTTGTTTTTTTCCAATAAAATTAGTCTTTAATCACCTATTGTCTATTCCACAAAAAATATTTTCCATAACTAATAGATATACTTTTCTAGTGAGAAAGGATAAAATCTAGTTTTGGATAAATTTGTAATCCATGAAAATTGGTTAGATCCCTTAGACTGGACATCTTAAACAACTCAATCCTTTTCTCATAACATTCCTCACAAACCTACTATAAGTGTCTACAAAAATTCTATCATCAATATACACCAACAAAAAAGGGTTACTTTTGGAGTGCCCCTTTACATACATTATTTTTCAACAATCCCTTTCAAAAACCTCAATTTCATCAAATAGCTATCATGTTATTGGTAACATGACTAAGGAACCTTTTTACACCATAAAATATTTTTATTAGTCTTTACAACAGGTTTTTATCAACATTAACAATGAAACCTTTTAATTCATCAGTAAGAAAATTATTCTATAACAAATTCATTCAAAACGTTAAAATTTACTTTTTTTATTACTATTGTTGATAATTTTTACATCCATAGATAAATTAATCTTTATCTCCTCTAGAATTTATACTATAGATAATATTAATTTAATGTGTGTTCCAACATTTTTACAATGTACCATAAATATCAACATAAAAATATTTATTCTTAATAAACCTTTCCCAATCATTTTTTTTGTAAAAAAACATTCTGTGGCCAATTTTTATTGTATTTATTCCATGGAACTAACTCTCAAGTGATGTTAATTTTTATTTGGTTAATCTCATTATTATTATTTTAAACATATTAATCCTCCTTGGAAGCTTAAACCAAAGTTCTTCGGTAAACATGTGATATTAGAGTTGTATGGATTTACAATCTATGACTTTTTATAATTTTAATTATAGCCTATATTTATAAATTTATAATCTTAGTATAATCATATTATCCCATAATTGGATTTCATAAAAGACTATTTAAAAATATATTCTTTACCATATATATAACTATAGTTAATATCAATTAAACTATTCTCAAATTTTATTTGTTTTAAAATCAGTTAATCAAAAATAAAAGCAATGATAGACTATTATTCCTCGTGTAATTCTATATAAAACAACATAGTGTAATTATTATTTTCATATATTTTTATATCACAACATTTGAAACACTTATTTAGTTTTTTCGTAGAACATACACCGACTTCCACTAGATTATTAACCCAAAAATATCTGTTCTTTATATTTATCATCAAACAATAGTAGATTATAATTTTTATGATTATAATACATGTATTTACAAGCCTATTAATAAGATGAAAGTTGGATTCCTATTGTACTACATTCAATAAGATGTATAGTGAATCTCAGGTCATAAAATACATGGTTTCGTAATTTTTTTATCTACAAACACATATTCTATAAAAATATTTTTCAGATAATTATTATTCACCTAGAAATGTTTTACACATTTCAACATTGCATCTATTCTTCCACTCTTGGACTCCATTATATTATGGTGTGCATAGTGTGTTGAATGGTTTTTTAATTATTTTTTCCCTAGATGGATATAAAATTCATCAAATATATTATATTTTCTATTATTCAGTATTATCTTCTTTAAAAAAAGTCCCAACAATTCTATAAATAGTTAATATGGAATTCAAAACATATCAATGGATTCTTATTTCTGAATTTTAAAAAATAAATTCTTCATTCAATTAATTTCATCAATGAAGGTGATGATCTTAAAATATCCACTAATAGAATTTTTCATCATTGAGAACAAAAATCAATGTAAAATAATTCATGTGATGGGTTGAGATATTTTGAATAATCTTGTGGTATTTATGTTTCGTATTTCATTTTAGATATTGTCCATAAATAACCTCAAAAAATATTTATTATATCTCTATATCTATCAAAATATGATTTTTTTTTAATTTTTATTATGATACTTATTCTTATATAAACTAACATCACAGACTTTAGAATTATATCGTCTTTTTTACATATAAAATAATTATTTTTGGATTCAATTCCAAATGTTTCAACCTATTTTATTTATAGAGAACAGTCATTACCAAAGGATAATTATCCTCCTTCATCTTTATAAATCTATGTGGAATTATTCATATCTCATATCATGTGGGTATTGAACCCAATATTGAGAACCCATGACTTACCACATTTTTTATGTTTTAATGAAATATGTGAACAATATGTTTTTTCTTATTTGGGATTATATATATCCATTCTTTTCATAGTATTTTTACCCCATCAGGGTAATATTTTCATAATATTCTCTGAATAATGGCATGAACACTAATATCCAACATACACTTTTTGATGATTCTAAAATTTCTTCTCCATTTTCAAGATGGAATTATTGGTCATCACAACTTGTCTTCTCTATGAACAATATTTTCCCTCCATTAAATTAATCCAAATGACTTCATACCAAATTCTTGGTATAAACATATTTTACCTGTATTAAAAAACCATATACCCAATCATATCACAAATATAGTATTATCCATGGAATCTACTTATTCTAGGATCAGAGAAATTATGAATGAAGTATTATCCATATTTTTGGCCTTGCTATATAATTTGGGACAAAATATTCACTTATTTTAGAGAAAATGGTGTTTTTGATGTATTCATTTCTTATAAAATTAATTTTCAATAGTTATCATCAATATAATTAGTCTATAACATATGATATTTTTTATTTAACCCGCGTTGTTAGTGAATAAAAAATTACATGAAGATTTATCATGTGTGGATTTAATCTGCTATTGTATGTAATATATCTCAATTAGATTCTAGGACTCAACCTAGAATTAAATATAAATTTTCAAATTCTCTATCACTTTCAGTCCACCATCATCCTTATAGAGCATATATTATATCTTCAATATTTTTGTGCTATTCAAAGAAATTATTTCACAAAAAATATTTAAATTATTTTTATGTTCAGTTAGATTCAAATTTATTTATGTTAAACTCATCAGAAATGGTTGTTTCTTTATTTCAAACTCCATATTCACTTTTTTAGTATAATAATTTATTTTGAATTATTTTTATTTAATTTCATGAGCATAGTATTATTCTCCAAACAAGATTCAAGATCATACATTAGCATATTATCGAACAAAGTTTATTCTAAATCATATCATTAACATAGTGACATTTATATTATATCTTCTACAAGATCCCTTAAATTTTTAAATTAATAAATATATTAAAAATAAGATTCCCTAGCATATGAATGTTCAATTCCTTATTCTTTTGTCATCTAAATTTTCCTATTTCAACTATAAAATAACTTTTCTATCTATAAAACATTAGATTATTATTTATAACCTTAATTACAATTAGTTTTTAATTCTTTCTCATATAATTTATATATAAATATACACTGTTATTCATAAGATAATTAATATTGAAATTTTTAAATATATTAAATTTATAGTATCTCTACAGAAACATTACCAAGCTCCACTTATTTACCTTATTGAACATATTTTAAATATGGTACCAATGCATTGATTGTATCAGTAACCCCCTGTATTTTCATGGGCACATGATTCTAAATCAGCAACATGTTCTTTGGTTTTCAACATTATCTTAGCCTTAAAATCCATTTCTTATTTGAAATTTTCTTGATGGATACAATTTATCTCATTTTAGAAGCTATGATTGTTTTTAAAAAATCAAATAATAAAAGAGAATATCTGTTATCATGATGTAAGAACTTTGTATCTAACCTGTCATTATTATTTCTCATTATTATATTAATAATTTTATAATATTTATATTTGTCATAACTCCCTAGAATATTCTTACAAAATTAATTTTACTGGGAAATATTATCACCAATGTTCTCCTCCCCAAATATCTTATGTATTAAAATGTGACTCTTTAAATCTAAAATTTGGCCACCTTAAATTTTACATTTCATTTATAGTTAATTTTTATCTTTTCCCATATTTTATAATTGAAATCCCATATATTTATTACACATTTTCAAACATGGCCAAAAAAATGGCATTTTTCTATACCATTTAACAACATATTTTTTATATATTAACTTCATTTGGGAGTTCTTTTTAATGGGTGGAATAAGTAGAACTACATTATCAATATCATATAAACCAAAAATACATGAAATGAAAACAATATATTCTTCTATTATACTATTTTTTTTTCAAAAAATGATAGAACACCAAAAATATTCACAAAATATATATTTTCTGTTATGAAAACTTGATTGAAAAAAAATAAGGAACCTATCTCAAATACATGTTGCATTTCATAGGATTATTTTACTCTATATTTAAGGGGTCGAATTAGTGGAGCCTTTTTTTACAGTACCTTTTTACATAAAAATGGAATCAATAACTTTTTAATGATCAGAACACTGAAATGAAAATTATCATCCTCACTCTTATATAAAGAATATAAATGAGCAATGAACATGATGATTTTAATGGGTTCATCTCTATTGAGTGAAACCACCTAAAATTCATAGATAGTTATTCTTGATAACCATATATAATTCACTTACATAAACATTTATTATAATCATACAACAATGGAATAGTGCCACATGATGAAGGTAAAAATTTACACTGAATATAGAAATTTTTATTTTACTTCAAAGAGATACAGTAACTAGAATAAGAAATATAACATTGAGATACTTGATGAATTGTCATTAGTAGATGATTTAATTCACAAATAATCCATAAAAATATTCAATAATATTTACCCACTCCATGAAAATCCTAATATGAAAAGTCTACTAAATCAGACAATTAAATTTACCCATAGAATACTCATGACTGAAAAAATATAGTTGATAATGTCCAAATTTTAGATTTATCACTTATTATATAATTCATTTGGTATTTTTATGCTTTGAATTTATAAAACATAGATATTACATTCTCTCCTTTTAATTTCACTTGATATTTAGGGAACTCATAACCCAAGAATTAATTTAATTCCATCAATTCATTTTTTAGATCAAAATTATTGATTTGTTTCTCTATATTATCTTACAACATAATATATCAAATACCCATTTTCATTTAGACTCAAACACATGAAACAAGATCACCTATAAATTCTAATAGAATTGACAGTATCTCTATAAAAAATAACTACTTAAATTTATTTATTTTTCATAAACTAACTATAAGACCATTTAAGAATTATATTTATCTTCAATTATCAAAATTCATTCATGGAAAATATATTTATCTTTTTGGGTATTAACAATCTTCTTTTTCTAATATTTGTGCTCAAACACATTTCCTTTCTAATTATGACATGAATAACATATTCGTGGTGAAAAATTCAAACACTCAATAGCTTCAAATACATGGTATAAAACTTTCACAAGAATCACTCAATAATATAACATCTATGACTATTATAAATCTATAACATCTTTGAAATTTCATACTGAGATACTAAAATAAATTTTATAAAAAGAATAGTCAAAAATCATATTTTAATTCAAAAAAAGTAATTATTGAACTCATCCTAAAAAATGATAGCTGGATATGTATAGTTATTATACTATTAAATTTCCAATATTACATAAAATTATTAATATTTTAAATATTGAATTATAACTTATAATAATTACAGTAATCATCCTTGAATTAAATTTATTAACTGTATTAAAAATTATAAAACATAGATTTTTACCCAACCATCTTCACCAAAACTATTCTATGTATCAAAATCCTAAAAAATGGGTGAAGGATTTAAAAAATTTTAATGCCCTCAGAAAACAACTTAGAGGTCACATTCTCTTATCCAGATGTTATATAATCATTGAAGTTGCACACTGATGATATATAGTGAAAACTTATTATTAATTCCCATGATAATGACTTGTATTCTGTATCAAATACATTCACACAGTGATAAAGTATTATGTTCTCATTAAATAATTTGATCAAGTAAAAAATGAATTTGTTTTGATGTAAAATACCTAAACACGGGTGTTATAAGGAACTTAATATTTTACACTCATCAAAGAAATTCATAAGCTTATTTTTTCAATATTTTCTATATCAAAAAATCGAAATTATGGATATCATAGTCACACACTAGACTCAAAAAAATTCATAAAAATTTAAATACACACATATTTCTATAATGATATTCCAACCATTATCATTCATATCAATAAACAAATAAAAAATACAATAACATCATATTAGTCTGAATTAATTCCATAGTGTTCATAGGTATGGTTTATATCCAATGATAACCCTCAAAAAAGTATAAACAAATCTAGTAGAACATCACACAACATCCTCCCCTGAGATTCACATTAACCAATATATAAACCCAATGCAATGGTGACCACAAAGCCACTTAAATTATACATAATAAAATATGATACTATTTTAAACCAAACAAAATCTCATCCCCTACTCTTATATCAGCAACCAAAACTCCCAATTATAATCACGGAAAACCATTTATAATATTGAGATTGATGTTTAGAAAAACTCCCTATAAGAAGGTACATAATTTTTTATAGACACCATTCTCACAAAATTTAGGGTAACATGGCCAACAACTATAAAAAATAAAAACCAACTTCAAATTAAATCGATCAATGGCTTTTTAATCATTTTATAAATTTAATATTTGTTCTGGGTCATATATAAATATTTAACAAAATTACATACTCCCAACAAACAATTTTTTTACAGCTATTAAATTATTATTATTTAATAAGATCTGATTACAAAATTAAAATTTTGTTATAGTAGTTATATCAAATTAGAAAAAATGCTATATTGATATATAATACAACTATAAATGACCTATTATATAATGGAATCAATAAAACATAGGTGAATCATCCCCCCACTAAAATATCATTTTGACCAATTCAATTCCTATAATAGGATAGTTCTTACAATCCACCCAAAGAAAATTGTGGCACTATAGTTCAATAAATACATATAAATAAATGAGAAGAATTATTGAAACCATTCCCTTAATAAGATGTTTACAATTTGATATAAAATAATAAAGGTAATGAGATGTTCACCAAAACAAAATAATAAGAAAAACCCATTAAAACTAAGACCATTGTATCATACATCAAAAATAAAAACCATGGACAATTTTTAAAAAACCGACTAGATATCATAGCCCCTTTATGAAAATGAATAGAAAAATAACAAAAAAATAAGGTGGGAAATTACTTTGGATTAAAAATTGGTTTATCAATCCCAAATGAGTTCCAAATATAGTAAAAGTGAACTAAAAAGTCTCCACATATGCACCACATGTCACTTGATTATTATAGAAAAGTAATGAAATTTAGAAATAAATGAATGATATTTTGAATTTATACTTAAATTAGAATTTTAATAAATTATATCAAAATACGGTTGGGATACTATATAAGGGATCAATTTCAATGACAAATCCTAACATATAATTTTGATTTCCATTATCTTCCCCTAAAATATCACTACAAAAAATAATAATAATAACTACATACATAAAATGAATACCACAATGAAAACATGGTGGTAATGTCATGGGATTTGATCAACTGGAAAACATGGTGAAATCCAAAATCAAGCGATAACACAATAACAGTAACATAGAGAAATGATAAAAAAAATATTACTGTAATGTCAACCAATCAAGGATTAAAACCCTATAAATGATGACTATAGTATGATGGAAACTAATATAAAATTATATATCTCTCTAAAAACATTAAGTCATGACTGAAGCTCTGTACACTGTGAGAGAGTTATATGTGATAGTAAAATGAAAACTGTAATGACATGTTATATCACCTCATAATATTTATGTAATATTGACCTAATATGTACCAAACCATAACCAATATCCCTCACTCTATGAAAAATATTTTTACTCAATTTAGAATAAAACTAAACTCTCACAACATAGAAAATAGAAAATAACACATATTCCAAACAAGAGAAAAATTCTCAGAATTCAACCCATGGAAAAATGAATATAATCACGTAAGGACACAACTCATATAAATAAAATCATTGTTTTAATAGCACCACCCAACTTATAATCTTCTCCAAACTCAAAATTTATATAAAGTGTTTGTCTAAGAAGGGACTTGTTAACAAAAATTAACAATGTTTTTTACTTTATGTTTAGAATAAGTCCATCAACAAGACTCACAATATCCATAGTTTAAGAAAAGTATATTTACTTTAATAATTATACACCTTCTCTATTGGTATTTTTAATATTGTTTTTTAATTTATTAATTCATCATCACCATTTTTTAGATCTCTAAACAAGATATATGTCATATATTATCTAAAACACCCAAAATAAAGAAATAATGATTAATTTAATCATGTCTATGATTCATTAACACATCCATTCTGAGAAAATATTCTATTTTCATGTTTATAAAGGAGTGAAGTGTTCTAATATACCATATATTTTAGGAGGATCAATAACATATTGGATTTATCATTCCCCAACATTGTCTAGTTAGAGTACAGTATTATTTTTTACAAAACATAATTTGAAGATATCTAAAATACCATTATAATTTTATAAATTTTAAATATTCATTATGTATGAAATATAATAACCATAAATATTGAAACAATTAATAGTTTATATAGAGTTTCTATTCATATTATATATGTCTAGAAACCCATTGGTCCACATAAATTATTATGTATTATATTTCCTATATTAGTACTACATTATTCATTTGTTATAAGAGGATCTTCAATAATATTTCTAAATAAATATGAACATTGAGTATCATATTATTTATAGTGGTCTTAATGTTGTTTTTTATAGTTTTTACGTGTTCATTTGGATTTATTATAAATTTTTACATTTATGAAAATACTATTATTTCTCATTTTGATGATGATATGGTGTTTAAAATTTTTATGTCATTAAATATATAAAATAATTATTTCCATTAAATTTGTTATTGGATATAATTTAATAAAATTAATTTTCTTATTTATGGAATATTTTTGATCGATTTTATTGATAGTTTTGGGGATTTTCCAAATAATTAAGTATTTTGAGGATTATTTTCTCAATTTCTCTGTCTCATTGATATTTTTCCATTCTAATTTCCTATAAATATATAGGAAGAGATCATACCCAAAAAATAGAGGGAATTTAGTTCTATTTTATATTGATTATTTTAATCTAATTAAATTAACTTGTTTATTTTTGGATTTCAGACGAATATTATAACTTTATTTTCATGTTTGATAAAAATAGACCTTTATGTGGAGTTTTTATGGTTTTCCTATTTTGTGTTAGTTATCTCTATATGTAAGGGAATTACCTATTTATCTTTTTAAAATATTCATGAATATAATTAGGTATATGTTTTCTTTATAGAAATTCTTGATTTAATCTCCAATTATGAATGTATTCATATATAGTTTTTCCTTCCACGATTGTTTTTTCTAAGTGCTTATGTAGGGATAGTGGATAAATATATATAATATTATGACTCAAATGTTGAATAGTTTAATGGTCATTGATTTTGATTTATTGAGTATATAATAGTTTAATTATTCATTTATATGATCTTTTGTTTGTTTTTATAGGTTTATTTATAATTCATTTTTTTGAAATAAATGATCACTTATCATTGATTCTCATTCATGAATGTGAGGATATTATATAATATATTTTGTTTGATGAATGTGTATAAGACATAACATGGTAAAAATATTAATAGATTATACATTAATGAGATCTTGAAATTGATTATATTTGTTGTTTATAGGGTTTGATTGGAAGTTAATACACATCAATATGATGGTTTTGACATGGAATCCGGAAAAGTATGTAGTTGGGAGATTTGGTTTCTTATTTTCTTATCATTTGTTTTTTATATTAATTACCTAAATTTTTGAATCGTTAATATTTTATATTATTGTGTGGATGAAATTATTTTTTATAATATTTATAAGGAAAAATGATTTTAATACGTAAATATCATATTTTTATATGAATATTCAATACATTTCATAAGAATATTCCCAAGTACCATAATAATTTATTCTCAATAGTGTGTAGAAACAAAGTATTATTATTTAATGTATAATATTCAACTTATATGAAAAATATCTTCTCACATAGTATTCCTCTTAGACATACCCTGCGTAAACATTTCTTCACAACATGTGGAAGGAATCAAAAGAAATCATTATGTTAGATACTCAGTAAGGGTTAACAAAGAATATATCAATATACGATCACACAAATGATTAAGACAAGAATAATGTAATATGGTCATGAAAATAATATTACAAGTTCATACCCAACCTTTCAAAGATCATAAACATGATTCATGGAATAAAACATTACCATTTCAAAAGACATGGTCCATAATAGTAAGAAATCATCATAAATCAATCCCAAACAAAAGGTTTATTCTATTAAATTTTGGTATCGTCATAATTATGGAAAAACATTTCAAATACTATGTTTTCCTTTTAAGGTAACAAATATATTTTATTAGGATGTACCATCTATTTCCCAATGTGTTTTGGGACACAACTGTCTCCCATAGGGGATCAGGAATCACATCATTCCCAAAGTGGATCAATCCCATAATCATATTTCTCCTTTTTAACGCATGAGATATAAATATTTTCCCAAATAATTGGTGGGAGATATATGTCCAACCTATAGCATAAGTAAATCCATTGTAATTTCTTCCATATATCTTTCAACATTCATTATATCATGGCATCATAACCCATGTAAATAAAAACTATTTCAGAAACATTTCCTCAATTCACTAATGAGTAACCCACGAAAAATAAATAAGAATAATTAAAATATCATTATCAAAAAATTTTACTATATAGAGAGATAATTATGACAGTATCATTTAATATTATGTCCAGTAAAGCATAAGGAACATCATAGGATTTCAACTAATATGTAAAATGATTAGGAACTTCTCAAGGAACATTTCCTGGGGAAAATAGCTTTTCCACATTGAAAATAATTTTTAAAAAAATATTAAAAAACTTTTTCATTGAAAATTACATAGATAAAAAAATAAATAATGATATAAAAATAATTTAAAATATTTCTTGATGAGAATATATTATCTATTTTAAAAATCACTATAAGTCATAGAATATTTTGGAAATCCTTTATTTTTCAAATAATCGCTAAAGAATATAAAAATTATAAAAATTATTAAAAAATTCATGTGGAAGATATCATTTCCATTATAAAAATCAATATTAAATTATAAAATAAATCTGAAGTCATATTCATTGAAATTAAATATTGAAACATATAATGGAAGATAAAAAATTATTTCAAAACTTTTTATTATGAAAATAAAATTTCCATTTTTGAAATCACAAAAAAGTAATAAATTATATTAGAAATACTATTATATGAAAATAATAATTGAAACATAAAATTTATTCTTAAAAAATTAAATTTTTTATGGATATGGAAAATTTTATTTTCGTCATACATGTTAAACCAAATATTAAATTCAAATTTTTTATAAATGTCAAATATGATTTTTTAAAATTATTACATAATGTTTACTTTTTTAAAAAATTATAAAATTTCACCATGGGAAAAAATTTATTTCATATGTACATAGAATAATGTTAAAAAAATTGAGAATATTTTTTGGAAATATTTTTTTGGAGGAAAAAAGTGGTTTCCCCAAAATAGAAATACATATGATTTTAAAAAAAATTATTTTAACATCTTGAGTACATAGAGAGAGGGAAATCAGGAGAAATATATTCTCACAAAAAAAGTACATGATATGAAAATTAATGTATTTGTTTTTCTATGGATCATAGGATTTCAATGTCAAAATCATAAACATAACAATCTTAATAAATAACAATATTATATCATAAAAATATTAAAACTTTGGAAACATTGAATTATCAAACTCATGAAAGAATAAAATTTCATTAAACATAATATATCATTCGAATAAATAAATTCAATATTTTAATTTTTTTTATTATCCTCATATAAGATGATAAGTGTATAACATGACATATGTCTTAATGAAGTAAAATTGAGATAAGAAACCCTTACCGTGTTGGTAACTTTTAATCCATAAAACAATAACATTTATATATGAATAAGTATGTAAAAATCCATCAAATTTTAAGGATTTTCATAGTAAAATAAATTCACTAGTATTATATACATCACCTAAAAGAAATGTATGTTTAATATGGCATTTTACCCAGAAAACAAAAGGGAGGCAGAAACCCTTACCTTAAGTCACGACTTCCTTCATACATGTTAAACCCCCATTTTTAATAAAAATGATTATCTTGTAAACTTATTACAGACAGACACACACATATATATCATATCATATATTACTTATAGATGACCTTTTTCAACCCTTTTATTAACAATTCCATGTTAAAATCAAATTTTAGATAATAAGTACTTTTTTCATGTATGTTTTGATTTTTTATCATTGTTCTTATTATATTGATCATGGATACATTATCAATATAGATTGAACCCTTATATAAATATCTTATATATTCATTATATATTTATTTCGAGTAATCCATCAATTTTATAGGTAGAGACTCACATACAATACTCAAAGATAAGGTAAGTAGAATTGTATACAAGAATAACATTTCCATTTTCTTTAAGACTAGAATAAATTGAAGGTATGTTATAATTAAAATTTTAATATTAACTATTATTTCATTTATAAATCATATAATCAATAAATTTATCTTTATTACCTTTGATATAAATAATTAGTGGAAAGTGAATCACATTACTTTGTGAGACAATTGTCTGTCATAAACACCAACACCATTATTGTATACCCTGTATGAAATAGAAGATAAGAAGGATTATTTTATATCATAATTAAATAATTATATTTATTTAAAAATAAATTATTTGTTAATTTATTATATCATTACTAACATCCAAGTAAAATAAAAATAAAACACACACCACATATGTTCTTGAGGCATTATTCCACCGTACACGTGAGCATGGTTATTGTTCTCAAATAGGTTAGAAGGTAAGAAGTTATTTGTTGTATTATAATTAAATATGTACATTTATATAATAAATATCATATATAATCATTAAATACATCATTATTTCTAGTTGTGATATGTGGTGATGGAAAACTAATAAAATGGGTTCATAAGGAATTAGTCTTTCGTATACTAGAATAATGATTCCATATCCCATTTGATGTAATTTTAGATTGATATTGGTTTTTAAATTTCTGTAATAAAATATAAATATAATTTAGATAGTGGGTTTATTATTTTTTTCATATTTTTAATATTTTTATGGACTTAGAAAAAGAAGTGATTAAAAAATACATATTGAAAAACATTGCCTCTTCTTCGAAAAATTTCATTAGGTTTAACCTAATGCTTTCCGAGATTAGATTTTTGACATAAAATAGGTCCATAGTACGTGGGAAGAAATTTAATTCAATAAATTTGGTAGTTATTTATTGAACCAAATGGGTTTTCATATTTGAATAGGATAGGAAGGGGAGTCCATTTATATGTGGGCTAGAAGACATGCCTAGTATTTTTTGAATGAATAAACTATAACAACTTTTTCTACCTGAAATAAGTTCTAACATGGGTAATTATAATAACATATAGTTTAAAAATTTTAAATATTTATATTAAATGGTTTTGGGATGATTTTGTATATTTATAAGCCTTTTCATTTTTGGTTGACCCCATAGTAAACCCATTTTTATCATGGCTGTGATTAACAATTTTAGTGTTTTAAATATTCATTATATCAAAAATTAAATAATACCTAATTAATTAATATAAATTATTCCAAATCCAAATTTAGATTCCATTTTCAAAAATCAAAACACATTAGTGGAAGAATTTAATTTAAAATTCAACTAATAGATGTGAACTAGAGGTTTTCTAAAAATAAAATCATTATAATTAAATAATGTTTTAATATGCTAATTAAATAGGGAATTTAATACAAGGATATAAATTGGATTTATAAATATATAATTTTACAAATTTGACATTCAGAATTATATTAATGTGTTTTCATATTTTTAAATTTTTTAAATGAAGAGAGAATTCTTAATAAAAACCAGTATTTTTTAATATTTTTGGAATAATTTATCATTTGAGGAAATTTTAAAAAATAGCCTATAGGAAAATTTTAAAATTTATAATTCAAAAAACCAATTTTTTTCAAACATATTTAGAATTTTTTTGAAAAAATTTATTTTCAAATACGTGTTCCAGAGATGACAAAACTATTTTCAGAAAAATACAATCTTTAGGTGAAAAAATATATTTATTCTTATCTCATGCCCAAAAAATAATTAAGGTGAATGTTTAATATCATATTGAATATATATATATATATATTATTAATTATATTCACCAATTGTTATTTTTAAATTTAATGAGTTAAAACACATTTTTATGAACAAAAATATTTTTTTGGAGAAGGATTTTCATTATATTCACGTAGTGCTTATTTTCATTTTTAATTAATTGTCCAAAAAATACTTCATTTTATATAAATGTGTCAACCATATTTTTACTATATTTATTTAATAATTTTCATACCCTCTATATAAATGTCTCTGTGAAAACTAACATTTTAAATAATAATATTTTAATATAATATAAATTTATGTTAAAATTGTGTTTTGAAAATCTAAATCATTCTCCGAAATTAAATTTATTTATAAAAATTTTATAGAATAATGGGATGTTATATTCAAGCCCATAAAAATAAATTTTGTTATTGAAATTTGAACAACTTCTTAGTAAATAATGGTTAAAAATATGAACATCCCACAACTTGAAACCAAAATCGTAAAATGGGATAATAAAATATCCTCTGAAAATAGAGAAATTTATCTAAGATGGTAAATAATAATAACTAATAACTAGTTTTTAATATAGGATAACATTAATTAGAAGCGAAAACATGAAAATAGAATAAAAAATACCAACCCAATACTATGAGAAGAATTTTTCATGTATGAATCAGTAAAAGATAGAATGATCCATAATATAATGATAAGTAATTTATTTTATCTATATTTATTATAAAACAATTATTATCATAGGACATCCAATATTCACAAATATTCATATGATGAAATATTAAATTAATTTCTAAAAACTTGTACATAGTTCAATGTAAACCATTCCGAAAGTAGTTGACATTATAATTGTGACATCTAGATATTTTTTGAAATATTTTTGTCAGTTAATTTAATACTTTCTATATTTTTTGTAACATTCAACACTGAGTTTATCTTGAATTACACACAATAATGAGATTAAGAAAATCATGGCATTCTATTAAAATATTATTATATAACTTGATAGTAATTTCATAGCTATTATAATGGTGGGTATAAATAGAATAAATTATATTATGAAATAATATGGCTTAAATATGTTCAAAAAATTAATTCATTTACGGCCAATTAATTAAAAATTAAAATAAAATATACTTATAAAATTGGAGAAATATTTTTTCTGAAGAAAAATTTTAATGAAAACCAACACGTTTAAACATAATTAATTTACAAAAACCAATTCTGGTTAATTATTTTAATAATATTTACATATAATATATTTTTTCACTATTTTAATCTCATTTTATGTGGTTTCTAGACAATAGAAAAGAATAAATTTGATTTTATTTTTAAACATAATATTTTTCTAAAAAAGCGGTTTTGTCACCAATTTTCACACTTATTTTAAATCAAATATATGAAACATATAAAAATTTACTTGAAAATATTATTCATTTCTAAAATACTCATGTCATTATTATCTAATGTAAACATTGTTCAAATTTATTTATATAATTAATTATTTTGACGATTAACGAAAATTGCTGAATATGAATTAAAAAATATCAATTTTTTTGAAATATTTACAAAGTTAATTTAATTTTAAATGTTTATTTAAATTAAAATTAGTTCAATTATATATCATTTAATCCACCTTATTACATTCTATTCATTTTAATAATGATTTTTGAATTAAAAACCTTGTACGCATTTTAAAATATTCTCTTTAAAAAACAATCGTCTTGACACGTCAGTACGAATAATTTTAAATTTTATTTTCCCACATATATAAATTGATTATATAAAAATGAAGAAAATATTTATAATAATGATAAATTTGTTATTTAATAAGTCAAACCTATTTTTTGACACTAATTAACCGTGAAAATATTAAAATTTTATTACTCCTATTATGTTAAAAATTTGTATATTTGGGGTTATATTTAAATAATAACAGTTAAAATATCCTAAAAATTGTCTAAAATATATTGGATATCCATATTTCAAATTTATATTTTATAATTCTCTTGGATATTATAATTTATATTCTTTTCATGATAATAAGGTAGTTACATCTTTTTATTTTCAAACAATTACATATGTGTCGCTCACCTCATTTATAAAAGTCCATCCAACTCCCCTGTTCTACACACCTTCAAACCATTTTGTTTAATCAAATTACAACTCAAATAACTTCTAAAAATATCTTATAATATCATAGAATCTATATTTTAATCATAATTACAAAACATTAAGGATTTAGGTTATAATAGAAGGAGGATACTTGAATAAGATTATGTTTGAACATATAAAAAGGAAGTGGAGTCTTATGGTAAGGAATTTTTAGTCTCTCTTTTATTTTTTTGGTTACATTATTAAATTGAACACTCATTTATTTGTGGATGGTATATACTTTCCCTATGACATTTTATGTTATAAATGGCCTCATTTCTGTGATATTTAATGTTTTATATAATGTAGTATTTTATTTGGGCTTGTAATTTAAATGGCTACTAAAGTTGTAAGGGATTTCAAGTCCCTATTTTATTTCTAGGATACATATGGAGACTCGACATAGATTTATTTTTTCTGTATATAATTACCCATTTACATGTTAAATCCAATCATGGCCATTTCATGATATTTAATATTTCGTTTTATATTATTCTTTATTAGGGCTTATGATTCAAACGATACCTAATGCGATAAGGGATTTTTGTCTCACTTGTTTAATATTATGATTGATATTACATATTCACCACCAACTTGTTTTATTCATTGTATATATTACCCAAGAATTTATTTTATGATTATTATCCATAAATTTATTTGGATTTTTTTTATCCATTTGAGTATATCCCATTCATGGGGATTATAATAGAATGCTAACAATGTGGTAATGATTTAATATTACAATATCATTTTATTGGTATTTTTTATGATTATGTTTACAATGATAAAATATTATGGTTAATATATCAATAGTTCTGATGAATTTTATTTTCCTCATGTTATTCTCGATATTTTCAAGTAATATTACCACTTTCCTACTCATTGGCACAAAAAATAATTGAGAAAATGTTTTTAATAAAAATCATCTCTATTTCCCACTTCGATTGAAAAGCCTTTTTCATCCAGTACCATGATTTCTAAAAGTATTTTCATAAATGTTTTTATAATTATTCAATGTTTTATTAAAAACCTTTTTATCTTCTTTTTCATTTAAAAAAATGTTTTCAATGGAATTTTTATAACATTTTCCAAACATTGAATGTTTGTATTTTACAGAAACATTAAAAGGAATCTTTATTTTTTCATGTACATCATGAATAAAAATTTCCACCATCATGAACATTTTTTTCTTTCAAAATTAATTTATAAATTTTCTAATATATATTTTCCAAATTAGAATATTTTCATTTTTTTAATAAATTTTTAGTTTTAAAGAGTAATTTTCCATGAAAAGTTATTTTCCTACAAATGTTTCCATCATTATTTCAAAATAATTATCTATATTTAATGATATACTTTTATGTAACTTATTAATTCTTGGGGATATGAACCAAGGATGCAATTATTATTATTTCTCTAGTGTTTTTATCACGAAGAGATATTTAAGAAACCTATTTCTCTGTATTTATTTATTCAAAAATAAAATTATTATGAAATGCAATTATTTTTTCACTAGTTTTGTTATAATGAAATTATTATGAAACTAATTAGTTTTCCACAGGATATGATATGAATATATTTTTATGAAAAATAAATTATTTCATGGGTTATCAAAGGATGAGTTTTTTTCTCTTATGGCACACATTTATATGATTTTCATTATGTTAATGGTGTGACCTATATCTCTATCCAATGGAGTAGGTTATTTAAATAACAAATGAGGAAATATGTTTTTTTATGAACCCAATTATATATTGAAAACATATTGTGTTAACCATATTGCATGTTCACAATGTTATATATGAACCTAATTACATGTTCACAATGTTATGTATGAACTTAATTATATGTAAAAAATGTAATGTGTGAACTCTATTACATGTTAGAAGTTATATTTGTGGTCCATTCATTGATTTATATAATATTTTTCATATACCTCATTTTACTTCTATAGTATTACATGAGGGAAAAACTTCATTTTCCTTAACATAATTAGTGAACATTTCACTATTTTTTCATGTTCATAATGTTATAATCAAATGTATATACCAAAAGTAAATTTCTTATGCCAATATTATGTCATCATGGATCCTGTTATATGATTCCATTTTTAATAATGTCTTATAAGAATCCAAGATTTATTCTGTGACTCATATTTATGATCAATGATATGCATGATATGGATTTCATCTATTATTATCATTTTTTCATACTAATATACTCATGGGATATGGATATAGCCCATGTTTACCATTAATAATCATCCAAGATTTACCTTTCATATGTTTCATATCCCCTTGATATAAATAAAGATATTAAGAAGGTTATTTATATATGGTTTACTAAATGGGTTGATCTATGTTGGGTACATTGATGATCTTTCATGAGATTCTATTGTTGTGCACATTTTGTCCATAGGAAGTAAAATATTTTGGTCCCTAGTGATGTGTTTGTGTAATTTATTGAATAAACATATAAAAATATATAATATCTATGCACGATAATCTTTGCTCTCTATATTCACAATCAGTGTAATTTATTAGTTAACCATTATAAACGAGCATGAGATAAATTTAGTGTGATCTTTAGGGATATTTCTAAAGATATTTTTGAAAATGTATCTAAGAATAAGCATATGGATTGGTCGAAGTATTTGAAAAATTCATGGAATATTCTTAAAGGATAGATCATGTTTTTTACAAGAAATTACATCCCTATTAAGAAACTAAATTTTGATATGGCACTAGCATAGAGTTACCTAGGGGTAAAAAATCAGAAATGGGTGAACAAAGCTAGAGATGATCATCATCGGGTGTACAAAAACGGGCCTTGGTCCACACTAGGTTTGACACTCGATAGGGCAAGCATTAAAAATAAAAAATATATATACAAACCATCATAGTATATTTATATATATGATGATCATATATGACCTTGGTTTATCCTAAGTTGTCATGTATTTGAAATGACGTGCAAAGATTTAGACATGCTATAATTTATTTTTCATATTTTTTTAGATTTCCACTATTATTATTGTTTATCACAATATTATTTTTCATTTTAGTCATTGTTGGGAACAATAAGGAACTAGTATAACATTCAATATGATGGAAAATTCACTAATGAGAAGCCTAATTTAATTACAGCTGAAGTGGAGGATGATGTGTTTATTCATAACCGGTTATCATGGAAAACTATTAACACCATACACCTTAACCAACTCTAAAACTCACCAAAGAATATAATGATATATTTATATAATACTTTGGATATTATATACCATATAGGACTGAATATTTAGTTTCATATATTTCGATAATGTGGTAAGAATCACACAAGATAATTTTATTAAGGGACGATAAGCAGTTTTGGTTGTAGAAACAGAGGAAACAAAGAATGTACCTAAAAATGAAAAATGAAATGTTTTGTATGGTGAAATGGATGATAAGAATATCCCCCCCTATGGTGTCATAGAATTTTTAATTTTTTAAATATTGAATGTCTATGCATTACACAAATCGATGCTCTAAGTGGAAATCTAATAAAGTGAATCAACGTGATTGAAAGAGAAATGTTTTTTCTATTTACAAGAAAGTGACTAAAATTTATATATGTAAGGAAATATGTAATATTTAATAATATAATGATCCTTAGTTAATTTCTTCTGGATATGGTGTGAATATTTAAATGTTTATGTATTGGAATTCTAGAGTTATGTTATATGACTATGTATAAGAGTTTTTTGTATATATTTTGTATTAAGGATTTTAAATAATATTTCGAAAGATTCTAATGACACAAAAATTGATTTAGAGAAAATGTGACACATTATATATATATAAATAATTATGTAAATATTAAAATGAATATGTAATTTATGCTGAAAATATTTTTTGAGTATGGACTAGGAGGTGATAGATATAGATAATGTAAATCTGATGGTAGTGATTATCTTGGAACTGATAAATAATTTGTAGAAAAAATGTTTCAAGAAATCATTACTAGAGTATACTACATTGTTTGGAATTACAAAATATATCAAATAATATTTTATATATATAAGGAATGAGGAGGCATGTATGTTTTTTATAATGTTTTAGGGTATTTCAAGTCATTACCATGGTTCAATAGAATACATGATAAAAGTATTAACATGTTTGGTTTGTAAAAAACGGGATCTACAATATGATATATGGGAGATCAATGTTATGTGATTTTGAAATATTTTTTGGGCATTATTTATATAATTTTAATCTTTGGAAGAGTTATATGTTTATCCTTTTAATGAATGGTTTATGTATATGTTTGGATGAGGTTGAAGGGATTAATGTATTACATCATCATTAGAATATTCATACATTTTATATCATGAGTCATAACCATTTTTTAACTAGATACTGATGGAATAAATTGAAATTATTTTATTGAATATATTTAATGCCTAAGACATGAAAACCCATCTCTTAGAGTAATAGATTTTGTGGAACTTGATTAACACACAACCAAATATTAATCTTGTTCTTAGGAAATAAAAATATATTAAACACATACATTTTCATATGTCTGCATTCTTGATGAAAAAGGAATTCCAGAATAGTAGAAAAATTACCATGAAATAAAATGTTGTCCTTTTATTAGCACTATTTATGGTATAAATAAATTTGTTAACACCTCTATGGTTTATGGATTTGTAGTCATTCAATTTTTCCTCACCATGTTCTATATCACAGTAGATACATATTATGGTGGTATTTTTCTTTTCAATGTCAAGGAATTATCATCCCCTAAATTTTCTAACAAATTTGATACCAATTATATGTTAATAAATATGAATTTCACATATCAATTTTTCTTTTTGAAAAGATTTTTTATTAAACCATTTTATGATATTGGTTTCAATGAAGTAATTTTCAAATTTTAAATATTGTATGATTCATAGGAATTTTGAAGGATAGATTCGTTTTAACATATGTAGAATATAAATTGAAGATATTTATTGAAAAAATATTTTAAAATGAAATTACTATTTTTGTAATTTTTTGTTACAGACAACACTAACTCTAAAAGATTCATGAAAAACAAATAAAATATTATTATTATTAATTTTAGTTATTTCATTATAATGTAAAAATCGATTACGAATAATACTAACTATGTTAGGAAATTATATAATTTAAACATGTATATAAAATGAATTATTTGGTGGAAAAGTAATTAAAAAAGAATATATAAAGTATTTGGAAATGCATTTGGTCTGATGGGTTCCCAGTGTCTTTCTATGGAGCCTCTTAAGATTTGATTAATGTAGGTATGGAGTAGATGGTGCAGAAATTCTAAAAAGGGGTAACCATACATGAGTTTCCTATGCCAACTAAATAAATATGGTTATTATATCCAATATTATAGAAAATATGTATTTGTAATTTCCCTTATAAATTGTTGGGATTCAGGTATAGTAGAATAATGACTATTTATCTACCCAGTTGGATCTCATAATGAAAACATGGATTTATCAAAGGGCGCTCAATATAGGGGACTATTATACTCATTCAAGAGGTGATTGTATATAGTAAATAAAATTCCACTGGCTCCGTTATAGATAACAAACTTTAAATTAACAAGTAATACTTTTATGTTAGAATGTAATTTCATTCTCAATTCACTCTCCATGATGGGGTTATCTACATAGGTGATCGACCATCTATTCAAGTGAATCAGTTCCACCTGAATTTTGGTGTCTGTTAGGGGGAAACAATATGTATTTTTGAAGACTCTATAGGGACTATGAAAAGGTTATCAAATCTCCCATACTCATTTTATTCTTAAATATTACTCCCTAAGATGAAATATTAATAAATTCATCATGGTGGGTTTCATTCATCCTTTTCACTCGAGGTATAAATCCTATGGTATATCTCACCATATTTTTGAAGATAAAACAACTTTTTTTGCGAATGGTTGAAATAGATCCATTATGGGAATTAATTACTTCAGGGAGGACTATGGAAAATGGAGTAGAAAATTAGTTAAAAATTTCAAAAGAAGTATTTTAATCTGCAGTAGATGCTCAGAAGGATGTGAGGGAGTTATAGAAGAAAAATTAGGCATATGAAAATGATCTTTTCCCATTATTTTTTTCTTCCCCGGTCTCTTATAGAATGTCACACATTCAACACTACAATAAGGTTGTAGATAAAATAATTGGTAGCATTATAAATTGGAAAAATAGATTCTTATCAATTAGAGGAAAAATCACATTATTTTATATTATGCTCTCATCTATCCCAATGCACACACATTCCTTTATCAAGGTACTGAAAGGTTTAATGTCCCCAGTGGAGAATATGATGGCCTCTTTTTTGTTATTTAAAACTAAAGTAAAGACACCATTTGGAGGCCTGGGAGAGGCTAACTAGACATATTGTATATAGTGGGATCATTTTCAGAATCATTTCAGGGGTAATAAAGGTTCTCCATTCTAGGATGGCTTGGGAGGTCATGTAAGGGATGTTTCTTTTGAGGATGATCATATAGGACATATACGGGGGTGAAATGGGGAGCCATAGATTAAGGACTCTGGCTACTTACACCATAGTCTAGCCTTTTAGTTTAGACCTCCAGTAACACTCTCAGTGAATCTTGGGTAGAGTAAACATCAACATGTTGTAGTGTAACTGGGTGGGTACACAGATTAGGTTCCCTAGATGCCTAGTAATTGAGATAGTCTCCAAGAAAGAAAGAACCCATCCACACTTCACCCATGCCATTTTGGATAGAGAATAATGGTCCTTCTTTGAAACCATTTCCACGAACATGAATCTATATAGATAAGTTTTCATGGGATCATCCATGGAAACCTTATCATCCAAGGACTACCATTAGATGAAAATTATGGAACACAACATGGTTGAATGGGTTGAAGTTCTATGGATCAAAAAAATATCATCAAAGATTAATTTTTGGATTTGGAAAGCAAGGAATAATTCATTTCTGACTAAAGATAAAATAATGAACATGAAGAGTCAATATGGCCTCTGAATGTCACTAATGTAGGGAGATAAGGAACTAAAACAAAAAACACAATTTTTTATATTGACTGGGAATGAATGGTGTCACAATAATTTTTCAGTTACACATCATGGTCTAATCAGTGGTTCACGAGCACCAACTTCATCAATTGGTGGTTTTATAGTCTGAGCGATGGTGTTCCGGAGAGATTGGAGAGTGCTATAATCTTTCTAGTAGGTTGTCGGTGCACATGGAAATAATGAAATGAGGTCCAACATCATGGATCCATTGGATCACGAATTGTACTTTTCTAAAATCCATATCTCTTCTTAAAAAATATATCAACTACACAAATAATTTGATACAACACCCATGATCAGACCTCTTATTGCTGGAACATAAACCATTTATGTTTGTGACACTAGAAATTATTGATGGGAACAATGGTATACTAATTATGTGGGCCTGAAAATGAACATAGAAAACTCATCCAACATGGGCCATATGAAGGGATATGGGGTGATCTGGGATACAAGGGTATTTTTGGTTCTTTCCCGATGTGATTATTTTGTAGTAAAAATTACCTATAGGGGGAATCCCAAGCAATGGTCATAGGTCTGGTACATTTTACATAGAAAAAAAAAATCATCTTTTGGTAATTGAAACTAATTCGATAGATATTTATATTTCATTTTGTGACCATGAGTCTACCCCATAGTTCATTATGTATATCATTTTTAGATATAAGGAGTTGATGCACAACCACATTGAAATTTCTCAAACATAGTGGGATGGTAATGTTGTTTTTAGCTTCATAGATTCCCATGAAACCCAAGGAGTATATATCTCATGTTTTTTAGGTTTTTGGACTCTTCCCCATTAAGAAATAAATTTTGTATGTGTACATGATATAGGGATTCACTACTTCATACCACCCTTTCTCACAAAATCTATCTCTTCTTTACTCATACTCCATTTTACACTTTAAAATAAGTTAAAATATTTGTACAGCCAATGAAATAATTTTCTAATTTTTTTTTCATAAAAATCAAATTTGTTTTTCCTGAATAAATTAAACTCATATTTGGTGAATGATTTTAATGAAATCTATATATAATATATCTGATCAACTATTTTGAATTCCAATTTATTATATTATATAAAAGATAAAAAAGAAAATATTTTTTACACTTATAAAAATACTTTTTTTGAAAAACAATATGCTGCATTTTTCATCACATTTTTATAACAAATTAACATTATTTTAATATTAATTTTAAAAAATAAATTATTATTTGGTATAATCATTTGATAATTAAAATATATAATATTTTTGGTAATTTTTTGAACAGATTATTTTTTTGATTATTTGTGAAAATTAAACGAAATTTTAATTGGAAACAACCTTTTTATTTACATTATTTATAAAGATAAATTATATTTGATATAGTTTTTATTTAAAAAATCATTAAATTATAAATATATTAATAAAATTTTAGCCATTTAAATTATTTGTATATTGAATTTTGATATCACATCCATGTAAACCATTGAATTGTTTCACTTTTAAAACTCATTTTCTCCTCACATCTGTGAGATTAATTTTAAATTTTAAATTTCCACTTACGTGTTCTGAATTTTTAAAAATGTATTGCATATTTGGATCAAAATAATTCATATTATCTAATAATTTATAATTAATTTTTTACCAAAATGAATAGTAAATATAGTAAAAAATAATTATAGGTGATAAGGTAGAAATTAGTTTTACAAGGGTTATCAAAAAAGATAATTGTTAAAATAGCCTACACACATGTCTAAAATTACACCCTATAATATATATGGATCTATAATAATACATTTTGCAGCAATTATTCTTTAGATAAAAGTGGTTACTTCTTTTTCTCTACAATAAATTACTAGTTTTAAATTCACCTCACTTACAAAAGGCCACCCATTATCCTCTCTTCTTCACAACATCAAACCCATTTGGTTTGGTGTCACCTTTTCCAAATGACTTCCCAATTTGTGTCCTATAATTCTATAATCTATAAATTGATCATAATTATTTCCTATGAGGTATTTTCTGAAACATGATTAGGTTAGTGGAATAATTGGTAGTTCGAACATGTATGAAGGAAGTCGATATTTGAGGTAAGGGATTTTTAGTGTCTATTTTATTTCAAGGATACATATAAAAATTCACCACAAGATTATTGTTTTGGTGTAAATATGTCCCATATGAAATGTTATATCATTAATATTTTCCAGTACATGTTATAAAATGTTTCATTTGATGTTATTATTTATTGCATATTGGGATTCAAAATATTAAAATAGCAGTAATAGATTTATAGTCTCTCATTCAATTTTCGGTGACATATAATTATTTTCCAATATTTTCTATTTTTGGTATATATACATCCAATTTTTAATAAATATAATAAATCTCCTCATTTTGAGGATATTAAATGTTTTATTTGATGTTATTATTTTTTGGGGATTATGATTCAAAATATTACTAAAGTAGACAGGGATGTCTCTATTAGTTTCTTACTTTTGTGAGACACATGTCATATTAACTAGTTGTTTATTTAATGTTTTGTATATAATATAGATGAATTTGTTTTATGATTCTTATGTAGAATTTTATTAGTATATACATTTCCATTTTGGTATCACCCATTCATAAAAATTTTGAATCAATTTTACCAATGTCGAATTGATTTTATATTTCAATCTCATGATGTATTTGAAGTGTTCATGATTATGCTTTAGTGACGAAATATTATATATATTATATTAAAAGGAATCATGAATTTTCATCTCCTCTAGTTATTTATGACTTTTTCTTTTAATTTTATAATTTTAGTATATTTTTTATATAAAATAATTTTAAAAATATTACTAATATGAATCATGTGTATTTATCTCTTTGGTAGAAAAATATTTTTCTTCAAAAACCACATTATCCAAAAACTGGTTCAAAATAATTTTATAATCTAAGAAAATGATTTATTAATGATATTTTTACCTAGTTTTGTCTTTTGAAAGTGTTTTTTTAGAAGAATTTTAATATGTTTTTCTAATAAATTCTCAATTGGGGTTTATTGTAAGTTTGAAAGAAATATATACTTTAATATATAAGCCTATAAAACAATTTACACAATAATATAAGTTAATTTATTTTATTATAATTTTAAATATTTAATTTCACAATATTTTAATTACTAAAAAATATATGATTTTTTTTAAAATGAAGTGATTTATAATGAAATATAATTTTACTCATGAAGTGATCTTTCAAAATCATTCTTCATATAAGATAAGATATTTTGATGTAACTTATTATTTAATAGGGAGGTAATCTAAGGATTCTATTCTTATTCGTTCATAGTATGGATAATCATGAAAATGTGTTTTTGATACCACGGTCTCTTCCATGAAGTATTCCATGAAAAAAATTATAATGAGACACTTTTCTTTTTTTACTATGGTTATGCGATGATGAAATGATGATATGAATATGAAAATTGTTTATTCAATATATATTATGGTATGATGAAATCTTTATGAAACCAATTAATATTCATGGGTTATGATTTGATGAATGTTTTATGATCTTCAGGAACACATGCATATTATTTTCATTATGTGATGGGAAGGGAATATATCTCCCTCCAGTGCACTGCCCGAATAGACAGAAGACCTTCATTTTGATTAAAATATTATATCCCACTTTCAATGGATGGGGGGATACCTCATAGGGCAATTAGGACAAGAGATTACATGTCTTCTAGTGTTAAGATATTACATGCCCCAATGGTCTTAGAGAATTCTTCCAGACAATAGTTACAAAGAACAATCTCTCCCCAATATCTGCATCAAAATGGTAGCTATCCACATTTTCATGGCCATCTAGCTAGGATTACCTTGCAATCATAGGTTGGCCCCAATGATGTTGTAATACCCTCTCATTCTTCAAAATCCATTTCATTTTTCTCTGGTGAGTATACTTGCTCTGAATCCTCCTCTAGGGCTGCTTCTTTTTGTAGAAACTATCTAGGGTAACTTCACTGATCATTTCTCCCAATGGCCATGAGGTGTCATGAAAGACATAATGGTGGGCCAAAATCCTTATTGAAAAAAGGGATAAGTGGCCCAAAGGCCTTAATGACTCCATGACCAAACCGGTGGCCCTATGTTATGAGTTAACCCGAATACATGTTCCTGATGACATGTTCACAATGATATGAGTTAACCCGAATACATGTTCCTAATTTCATGAATAAACCACATTACATGATCATAGTGTTATTCTTGGACCTATCGTTCATTTCTATAATGTTATGAGTTTTCTTAGTTTCAATTCTTTAATTTTATATGAGGACCTTATTTCTTGTTCATCACATAATGTGTGAAGCCATATCTTTTTATAAATGTTCCCAATTAAAAATATCATGTGTATACTAAATATTTATTTATTATGTAATTTTTATATTCTCTTGTCCCATATTATTTCATTAAATTATTATTCATTTCTTATGAAGTGATAAGATTTATTCAACCAATCATGTTTATAATCAATAATATTTAAAATATGTTTTTTAGTTTTTATTCTCATGTGCTCATACCCATATGATAATGTTGTATATATATATATATCACTTTTTTACCCTAAATGAGAATATATTCCTAACCTTTCTTAGGATTACTCCCCTAGTTTATGAAGAAATGTTTTATGTATTATATTTCCATGAGGTGTACTAAATTGGTATATCATTGTTTAATACATTTAAAATCTATAACAATGTAAAGTTATTCTGTACCGAGTCTCCAAATGAAAAAACTATCACCATCCTCATGAATTTCTGTAATGTATTGAATATTTTATTAAATGATATAATATCATTGTATGAGAATTCTAGTTTTTAATAATGGACCTTCAAATATTCAAAATTTATAAATATAATCAATAAATTTTACAAAATAAACACAAGATCAATCCCCCAAACATTATAATGTATATTTTAATTTTCATATACCAAATATGTGAATCGTTTCTTCATATATTTTATTGAAACATGTTGAAAACCAAAATTACAATAAAACCTAAATAAAAACATACTTATTTCCTGTTTCCTTGAATAAAATAATAGACTATTAAATTTATTCCATAATTCCAAAAATGATGTAAATAACATCAATAATAACATAAACCCAATTTTCCACAAACTTATAACTAGATTCAAGGACATCAATGTTATCTGATTTATGTTATTCGTATCCATTTTCACTTTGTCCAAATATAATTTTATCAGTATCAGGAATACATTGAGGGTTTTCTTCATTTAGAAATACATTTTCATTAAATATAATTTTTCCATGAAATCACATATCTAGGTCATTATAAAAATTCAAAATATTTTTGAAAATCCATAATAAAAAGTATACTAAAAAATTCTTATATAATTCATCATTTTTTAATTATAAAACATAAACACTTCTGAAATTCCACTCAATTATTAGACAAATAACTAGGATTTATCATCTGATTCCTTAATATATCCTTCCTTTAATAATATATTTATAATATCTTCATCGTCAACCACAAAACCAATATATTGTCAACATTTCTAATCTGATTCTTTAGCTTTACCTCAAGGATGTATATTTTTATAATGCCTAAATTTCCAAATTTAAAAGATTTAATCAGTGATGATGACTTTGGAATGCATTATTCTCAAACATTGGGTTAAAATGTACTTTTAATTTCTCCTCAAAATTCTATTACTAAATTTCCATATTCTCAACACAAATTAATTCTTCTTGTTCCGTTGACAAATTCATTGGAGTTATTCTTCCAATATTTTTCACATATTGGAAACAAAACCTTCTTTGACTTATAGTATCCAACTACTGAACACTAAACAAAACCTATCTTTATCTTCTTTGGGGAGTCCAAAAGTTGGTTAAGGAGAAAGTTATTAATCATATACCATGATTATTAGTTAGGAAGAATCTCTCTATCCTTCACTCCAATCATCAACCCTTTTGGTTTCTCCTCAACACATTGTTTGTCACATTTAATGTTAATCAAGTTCCTTCCATTTAGTAAAACAAAAAATAATAATCTGAGAAATACAATTCATAGTGGAAACCCATATTATCATAAAAAATAATTCATTGGTTGATTAATTCATGATAAAATATTTTCACTTAATAAAACATTCATATAAATATTTTTCATTCATGGAAATTATTCAAATACTTAATGGTGGTTTATAATGTGTTTTTGAATTTCAAAAACATAATCCATATGACTAGGTAACGAGGTTTTCAACATGTCCAGTTTTTATGCTCTTGGTGACAATTGATTTTAGCTCAATGTTCGACTTTCAGAGTTATTACCACAAGGTACCTGTGTTCTTGAACCACATCCATTGTACTATACATACAGTGTGTAATTTCAAAGAAACCACTTTCTCTATCCTCTATAAAATTTATAGTACGTTTTCCTATACTTTTAATTATCATTACACATAACTATAAAATGATCTATTGGGTTATCAATAAATTTTTCTCATCCTTGTTTCCATATTTTAACTAATACTTTCATATGATTCCAACTACAAAGAACAAGGCATTTCATACATAAATATCACAATTTTTAAATATTCAATACATTTCATAAATGCACCCTTAAAGACCACATTACAATAATTAATTTATATACTAAAATCATAATATTTTTATTTCATGAATTATATTCAATATTTCAAACAAATATCTTCACGGATAGTACATTTCTTAGGAATACCCTTCTTAAACATTTTATCGTAACCTGGATAAATAAATAAAAGAAAGAGTTAGCTTAGATTCTTAGTAAGGGTAATCCAAGGAGATATAAATCTATGAACATGTAAATCATTATATAATAAAAGGGTATTTCAGAAATAACATAACATATTATGTACATAACCAACTAATAATATATCATGTACATGATTCCGAGCATAAAACTTTATTATTGTAGAAAACATGACCAATAAAATTGAAATTCATAATAAATCAATCATAAACCATAATATCATTTCAGAAAATTTTGAAAACAATATTAATTTAGAACCGCATTCCATATGTTAATATTCACAAAAATACCATAAATATAGTGGAACAATTCTTATCACCAATTTCCCATTGTGGATTAGGATGTGCGAGTCTCGAAGAGTGGATCAAGACTCACCTATTAAACAGAGTTGATCAATCCTATTTAAATATATCCCATTATATCTCATAAGATATAATGATTTAAACATTACATACATTTTTATATATTCTTCAATCATATAATAATTAAATATAAACTAATGTGTGAAATATATTATAAAACATTCATATTATCATTGCATCACAACTCGGGTCAAGAAAATGGGTTACAAAAATATTCCATCAATTAACCAATACATAACCCATTAAAAATAAAGTAGTTTCATAAATATTTCATTAAAATAAACATAAAAAACTAGATAAGTAATAAATATTCCAAATTTCTATGTTATCCCTAGTAAACAATAAGTTACATTAGATGATTTCTTCTTTGATGATAAATTATTTTAAAAGACCACGTGGATTATATATTTTAGAAAATATCCTTTACAATTTGAAAAAAACATTTTATAAAATAAACAAGTCTTAAATCATTATTATTTTAAAGTAAACATGGAAATATAAAAATAAATCTTGTAAAATAATTTAAAAAATTTCTTCAATAAAATATCGTTTATATTTAAAAAATCACTAAAAATTATAAATATGTTTTTAAATATTTTTTAACTGAAAAAAAAGAATTAAACAAATAATGGAATAATTACAAATCATTTATAACTTTTATTGAGAACAAATATCCTTTAAATTTTGAAAATATGTAAAAAATAATAAAATAGGTTGGAAATCATTTTCCTTGAAAATAAACATTAAAACATTCTAGTTATTCTTTTATAATATTTTGAAACTTTTAATAAATAAATACCCATTAAATTTAGAAATTGAAAAACCATAAAATATTTTATAAATCCATTTAATTTAAAATAAAAATTTAATATTATAATGTTTGTATTAAACAAATTCAAGATAATGAAATTATGTCCATATCATACAAATTAAAAGATTGATTCTATTCACATTTTTTGTAAGGAAAATAGAAAAAATCAGGAAATATAAAAGAATGTTCCATTTTATAAATATTTTTAAAAGTAAAAAAATTGGTTGTAATGAAATTAATATATCATTTGAATAATGATAAATAATTATTTAATACATTTTTTGAAAATATGTTTATGAAAGATAAATCGATTTTTGGCTAAAGAAAGAAATAAATCATATTTTTTAAAAACATTATTTTGAACTCCTGGGTATATAATGAAATTAAAATGAATGGAAAACCTATATTCTTTGTAAATTACTATAGGATAATAAAATAAATTCATTGTTTGAGATATGTATCATAATATATCATTATCTGAATCCAACACATTAGTAATCTTGATAAAAAAATGTGATTGTATCATAAATCCATTATGACTTTTGTAACATTCTATAATAAGAAACATAATATAATAAAATTAAATGAAAACTCTAATATAATTAAAATAAATAATTTATTATATTACATATCCAAGGGTTGTATAAGCACATAATAAAATAAGTAGGTGCATAAAAAGACATATGTCTCAAAGAAGTAAAATTTAGACAAAAATCCTTTACTGCATTAGTAACATGGAAATCATAAACCCCATGAAAGAGTGGTTATAAAAATGGTATGTAAATACACACATTTTTTTGGATAAGAATCATAAATTACATTAAGTTGTAGTATATAAAACTCCTAACACAAACACGCAGTGAATCCAGAATTTGTCTCCAAAATAATTTAGACAGAAATCTCTAACCTTCTATCATCACTTCATTAATTCATGCTCAAAAATATTCTTTTATGAATATAATATTATTATTAATATATTAAAAAACCCTACATATATATATATATATATTAAAATATATGATTTAATTATGAACTTTTATTCCTAGTTTATTATCAAATATTTGTTAAAATAAACTTTCATGAAATAACTACTTTTTTTACAAAATTTTAACTTTTGTATTCTTTCCTCTAAAATTGATCATTGTTCCATAATATAATTACTGTTATAAATGGTATAAATATAATATATATTTATTATACACATAATGTAATACATAAAAGTTAGAGATCGAAAATAAAATACATTATTCATGGAGACACTATATCCAATATATGCATGAATATAGTTTCCATTTTCTTGAAGAAGGGATTGAAAGGAAGGTAAATAATAAATTTAATTTTAAAAGTAACAATTATTTCACTTATATAATAAATAATCATTAAATATATCATTATTACATTCCATTTAAAGTGTTAGTTAAAAATGAGTCACATTGCTTCATGATGTAGTAGTCTGTTATACACACGAACAACATGATCATATCAACAATTAAATTAAATGTAAGAGTATATATGTGGTATTGAAATTAAAGCAGTACAAATATATTAATAATATCATATTTATTCATTTAATCAATCCCAATAAACATCAATATAAATAAAAAATGTAAAGAACATCACATCAGTTCAGGAAGAAGTAGTCATCCACACACAAAAGCGATGTTATTAGTTTCCAAAATGTTTAGAGTTAATAAGGAATATGTAGTATTATAGATAAATATTAATAATATTATTATAAATATCATAAATATAATTTAAATAAATCATTAAATCCATTCATGAGAGGTGGTGATAGAAAATGAATAACATATGTTCATTATATGGTAGTCCACTATAAAAAAGGATGACTTCATATCCGATTTGATATCAGTATAAATGTATAAATGTTATTAGATTAAATTATTAACATCATATTATAAAGTAGATTTTTTTTCATATTTTGAAAATATTTTAATTAATCAGACGAATATGTAAACCAAAAACACATAGCTAAAACCACTACCACATATTTAGACTATCTCTTTAGGTTTAAAATTAAGATTTACGATATTAAATTTATGATCTCAAGAAGGACTCTAGGATTTTGAGATGGAAATATTAAAATTATTTTCTAGTTCTTTTCAATTACTATGGTTTTGATTGTTTTAATAAGAGAGGATATGGGTGGCCTTTTATATGTTGGGGGAGGACGCATTTGGTGTTTTTTAAGGAATATTGTGTACTCACAGTCATCACATTAAAACATTCTCCAAAATTGGTAATTAAAGATCCATAGTGGATATGAGGTAAAAATATTTCCATTAAAGGTATTTTCATCAATTTATAGATTATTTTTAAGTCTTATCATATTAGTTTAACGCTAGGGAGAAATAATTTCCACCTAAACGGTGGGATTTTGTTTTACTATTTTTTATTCATTATTGTAAAATGTTAATTTGAACTCATTAGATATAATAAATTATTATTATTATTCTTAATATATAATCCATTTTTTTCAATTTCAACTCACATTAGTGGTATAATTTAATTAAAAATTAAACATGTAGATGCGATGAAGAACCAATTTGGTAGAGAATATTTCCATAAATATAGAATGTTTTCGTATCCAAATTCAATATAGAATTAATTAAAAATACCTTATTTAGATAAATAAATATATAATTGGAAAATTTACTTTTTTAATATTTGAAAAAATATTATCATGTTTTAATTGTTTATATTACAAGACAATTTTAGATAAAAACGATTATTTTTCACTATTCACTGAAAATTATTTTTTTCTAAAATTTATAAAACATTAATTACAAAATAATATTCACGTGTATATTTAAAAACAATATTTTATATTTAAGAAATAATTTTCTAAAATATTAACAAATATTTTAAAATTATATATGCAACATTTGAAAAAAATATTTTAAAAAAAATGTTTTTAAGTGAAAAATTGGATTTATAGACATCTCTTTCTTAGAAATCAGATAAGATGAATGATAAATATTATATTTAATACATAATATATATGTTTCATTTATTTTATTCACTAAATATGAATTGATAAATTTTTTTGAATAAAAACATGCTTTCCAAATAAAAATAGTTTTTCAAAAAAAAAATGTTTTCTTTAATTTGAAATGGTTATTATTATAATTTATAACTAATTTCTCAAAAGATAATTTATTTAATAAACATTTTAAAAAAAATATTTTCATAATTTATTTAATCATATCTATAACTTCAATTCCAACATATATGTGATGACTATCATATTAAAAAATAATACATTAATAGTATGTCCTGTTTTGTTAAAAGTTAGTGTTACAAGAAACAGAAGATATGAAAGAATATAAAATTATTTTAAAAGAGATTCATAAAATATCAGGGTGTAAAAATAATTTTTTATCGAATAAAGATATTGTTTCAATGTTAATTTAAATATATTATTAATATATTACTTATTGATCAAGTATATAGAGGGGTTATAGGAAAATGTTTATAAGGAATAGTTCTAGTAGGATAAAATTATTGATCCCACATATTCATTTCCTTGAATTTGGTTAGATTTGACAATGTTATTTTAGTTGTGTTTCAATTGTGATAATTTAAAGGATTAATGGTGGGTAATTGATAAATAGTTAGAAATTATTAAATAAGTTTTACCAAAAAAATAGTTTTATATGGATATTCATGTGTAATGTGGAGATTATAATTATTTTAAATAGGATAGGTGTATGACAAAAATACTTGTTCAAAAGAAATAGTTATATGAATCAAATTCTTATTCTAAAGGGAGATATAGGTGATCCTATTTCATTATTGATATTTGGTGACAAGGTTTTATTTTTACTAGTGATATATTTATTTTCTATATTGAATTATATATGGTATATAAATGATGTTGTGTGAAAATTTTAAATTAAATGTGGTGAAACCAAAAGGAATTACATAAATATTGAGAAAAAATAAATGACTCTATAATTTATCTTTTTACACGATCATTGTAATTATTCTATTGATTCTGTCTATTTTTTCATGTTTTTTATCAAGGGATACTGGTCCGTGCTATGTATAGGTCAGTGAGATAATTGTATAGAATATATGAGTATATCCTCCCTTAAGGGCTATCGTAGGACATGCGAGATTGATATATTCATACATTGGGGACCTAGGAAGATTGCCGCATAGAGATACTAATAATTTGATGATGGTTATGGTTTAATTGGGTCTCTGGGATATAGTTAATTACTTATATATATTACCACACAAGAGAAATGATTACGTAGAATTGTCTATGTATATGACCACCCATTTAGAGGATGTATGTGAAGTAATGGTTTGTCCAAATATCTCTGTAGTTCCACCATACCCAATGGTTATATTGATTTGATAATTTTTTTAACCATCCCTATTAAAAAATTTAATAGTTGTAATTATATTAATACAAATATTCCTGTAGTGTTTTGGTGACCTAACATGGGATTTAAATGGTTGATATCTTATGTAATAGTTGTGATTTGAGGGGTATAAGTGAATTATTTTCAATGATATTTCAATGATAATTATATAATTTATTTCCATTCCAAATATATAGTGTGCATATAGTGATATATAAGGTATCCCTTATAGCAGTGAACCTTACCTGAGCGTGTATTGTATGTTTGGATTTCACTCAAGAATTCATTGGGATTCCACGATCACATTGATAAAATTATATGAATTATTTTATCCCTATTAATAGTAATTATACATACATGTAAAAATAATATCATTTTATATATATTTAAGAGAATATTGGTGGTAGAACATATTGTTTTTAGTTTCATAGAACTGAAGCAGCACAAACCCACAATCAGAGATCTAGTGATCTGAAAATATACATTATAAACATACTCTTATAAAAAATGAGATTATCTAAAATCACAATAATAATTATACATTATAATTCATATTATCGCAACAATAAAACATAATCTCATGATCCCTATGGCAATTATGTGTTGATATGAGCTACATATCAATTTCAATTCACAATAAAATATATATTTCTTCCATAAACTATTTTCCACCATAGAATATATCATACATATTTATTTATATAGAAATTAAATGGTAATGTAGAAGTATAATAATGTAGTGAGATGAATAACGTGGTAATAGGTAGTCATTTTAAATGATTCAAAGAAGATTTTAAAATAGATTATAAAAATGAGAGACTATATAATTAAATAAATGAAATTATTAGTGGAATAAGATCATTAAATTATTTTATGTGATCAAAATGAATGATAGATTAATTAAATATCAAATAAAAGTCATCAAAAATGATGATTTTAAAAAGAATATATATATATTATTGTTAAGGAAATAGAAATTTTATGACAATGACCTTGAAAAATGGTGATATAATGTACAGATGTGGTGTGTTTAAATGGATTTAAAATCATAACATATGTATTTATGTTTATCAAATCCATTATATGATAATAGATAAAATATCAATACCATTTTCATGCATTAAATTGTAAATAAGTATAAATACATCATGAATAGACAATACTTTTTGAAAAAAAAGAATGTTATATCATGTCTTTCCCATAAATAGTTATCTCATTAGATATGAGTATTTTCCCAATGCATTAGTGGATGTATAATATTTTCCACAACTATCAGATAATGTTATAAAAATACATATATTATCATCATGAACATGGAAGTAATAATTGACTCATCAAAGATCTTTGTTTGATTGACCTATAAAAAAGGATATATAAATAATATTAGGAATAGTCATTTTGAGAAAAAATGAGGATTTTTATAAAAACACCATTCAAAAATAAAAATGTAATATAGTGTATTCACACTACATAAATTAAATTTTATACTATCCATTCAATTTATTTCCCTATTCTATCGAAATTAATGGATTTTTAGACACCATTAATTCAAAATCAAATATTATAGATTATTCATAATGTAGAAGCATTACAATAATGGTTATCTATATATATGATATGTCATTACGAATGAAAAAATGTTTTGATGGTAGAATCCACTCATAAGGATTTCATTAACAATATAACACAGATACATAGAAATTTAAATAAAGAATATTTTAACCATTTCACTATCATATAGCTTATGAAAATGTATAATGATAGAGAATATAACCATTGTAACAGTAAAATATTAAAATTTAAAATAACATTTAAAAAGAAAAAAATCTCTCTAGAGAATCCATTAAATTATAAATGATTTTAAAAAATATTCCACTGTTTTCATGTACTAATGGAATATTCTTTATATTTGAGACACGTGTTTTATAAATCTATTTCATTAAAATTCATAACGATCTGAATATTTTCAACAACATTAATATTTTTCCATTATTTATTTAAAATAAAAAATAACAATAATAAAAAATATAATAAATTGGAAGAGAAATCAGGGAATAAAACTCTTCACATTATGGTAATGTGGTCATAAAATTAGATATAAATGTGCCTTTCAACATCATTTTCGAAAATTATCATGAAGGAATTTAATTATAAATTTCAACAGAATAATTTCACATTAATCAAGTAATTATAAGAGTCATGTATTAGATGGTACAAAATGGTATAAAACTACTTTATTATATTTTTAAATGTTTTCAAATAACTTAATTTAATGAAAACTAATAAATTGGGGATTTAGAATTAGTTATAAAATATATATATATATAATGTCCACAATAAAATAACTATTTTATTTTTAATAAAATAAGAATAAATATTTATAGTATAAGTGAATGTGGTTAAAATACATAAAAAACAAATTGTTAATATTTTCCTTTAAAACATCATATTATTTAGGTAAAAAATGGAATCTGGGAATAAAAAAATAAATATCTTAGAAAACAATAAGAAATAAAGTTTTTATATAATCAAGGTATATAAAATATAAAATATAAAATAATATAGTGAAATAATAAACATCATAATTAAATGTAATGATATTCAGTTTAAGGAACCCCTTAAAATAGTAATTTATAAAATATAAACCTTAAAGAGTGGTTAATTGAAAATTAATACCATAAATATAAAGAAAAAATTATCATTTATATGTTTTAGGCTATATATATGAGACATATAATAGAGTAAAAATTGTATAAAAAATATATGAAAATAGGGATTATTCAAAAGAAACCCCTTACCATATTCCTCGACTCGCAATGTGTGTCCTCCTACATCATGGATAATGGATCCGTATTTATTTATTAATTTATTCAAAGCCTTATTCATTATTAGTTAAATATTATTATTTTTATTTATTTTTTTCTTCACTTATTAGATTCATATAATTTATGTTAAGAATTTACAGATGTTTAGCCAATGTTTCCAAACCATCATAGGACTTTTTCCGCAATGCATTTCATGATTTTTTAAATTACAACATTTCATTTGTTATTTTAAAAAAAAAATTCATTATGGAAATATATTATTATTAATAAAATTATGTTATTTTTGAATTTATGGAATGATATTTTTGGGTGAAAATAATGATATTTAATATAAAATATATTTTCTATTCCATATTGATCAACTAGGTAATATGATTTTAAAATCTCCATACAATTAAACTTATTTTTTCATGTCATTTAATGTGTATTAGTGTTAAATAGTTCAATGTATAGTTACAAATAGTTGAGCATTTTGTGTATTGATACATTTGAATAAAATATACCATAAATTATGTTTGATATTTAGTATCATTATTTTTATATAAAAATTATCATTTAAAAAATTCAAACATAACAATAGAGGATTAATAATTTTATTTTTTAGAAGGGAAATTATTTTTAAAATAACAAATGAAATGTTGTAATTTGAAACATTACTACTCACGTTGGTGATAACATACTACGATGGTGTGGGGGATGTTCCTAAGAGTGATAAATTTAAAATATAAATTAACCAATATATGATATTTATAAAAATAAATAAAACTAATTTTATATAAAGTATTATTTGTGTTGTTGAATGTGTGAGTGTTGAATTTAAAGAAAATAATTTTTTAAACCCTTTCCCTTCACTATATGATTTCCCCTATTAATTGAGTCTTAATATTTTTAAGGAGGGTGTTTTTTATATATTATATTTTCAATAAAAGAATTATTTATTTATTTTTGACATATGTTTTTATATATATATTTAGAATTGAATATGTTTTAAATGTGTGGTGAATTTGGTGGAGGAGGGGTGTTTTATTAGAAAAATAAAATGGTTTCTTCGAATAATATATTAAATAATTTAATATTTTTTGTTAGGATATGGATAGTTTTGATTATTATAAATATACTAGTGTTTTATTTAAAAATATCCTAACATGTAAATAAAACTCCAAAGTAAATTTAATCCCAGAAATATAGTACTTAACATAAAGAAACCAAAAAAAATAATTAAATGAAATTAAATTAAAAATTAGGATTTGAAAAAACATTTATATATTTATAAATTAATATTATTAATTTTAGATACATTATTCAGCTCATTAAATTAATTTTCAGTACTGAGGAATGTTTTATAATTTATTAATCCATTTTTCGATCAACATGATATAGTGAATCTTATTGAATATTCACAATCTTTTTTATAAGATTCACCAAAAATTCACATTTAATTAAAAAATGAAATAAATATACCATAGTAATTTTGACATGATAATTTATTGCATTCATTCCATTTTATAAAATTAATATTATAAATAACTCTGACCTCAATTTTATACAAAATACATAAAATAATTATCATAATTACTTTTCTAGAATAAAAAATATAATCATTTATATGTGTAATTATATTTCAATTTTTTTGTTCTTTAGAAATTAGTGTATGATTTATTATTATTTATTTATACATTTCAAAAAAATAATAATAAAATACAGAATCATTTCTATTCTAAATATTTATTTCATATAAAAATATATGTAACATAAATATATTCTATTTTGACTATATTATGATAGTCACTTTTGAAAATTTATATTATAAAAAATACCCATATCTAACCACATAAAACACTTTTAGAAATTAATATATATATATATATATATATATATATATATATTATAATTATCATATAACTATTTTATTCCAATATTTTTTGTATTTTCCTTGGTCAATAATTTTTAATCATTCTATAATGAAATTAATTTTTTTAAACAATATATTAAATAATTTTATACCAAATGTTTTAACAATATTAAATATTGTTTTAAGGTTTTATTTTAAATATAGAAAACATTTTTTAATTAAATAAAGTGTATTTTTGTTTAAAAAAGTAAATTTAAAATTAAATCTAAAACATGTATATTTTGAAAAATGTATTAATTTTAAAACATTCAAAATATTCATGTTTAATAGATATCTATAAATGATTAATATAATAATGTTTAGGAAAATAAAAATATTTCTAACACATATAAAGGAGATCATTTAAAAAAAACTTATGGGATTCGATGATAATTGATAGAATGGGCATGGGTATTCATATAAGAAATATGAGGTATATATATATATATATTTCTTTTCCTGATAACTCATAAAATTAAAATTTTTTACTAATATTTATTTCATAGTATAATGCTCTTTAAAACATTATTAATTGATAAACATAACATTTACAAATAATTTGATGTATTTTGGAGATTTTTCTCACTTGGTCCTTATTTAAATATTGATCATAAATTTATTGAAAAACTCCTTCTCAGGAATTCAGATTTACATCTTTGCCCTTTAATTCCATCCCCTAGCCTATTGATGATGGTCTTGATGTGATACATTCATTCTTGCTCATTGCATAATGATTGGTGCTAATAATTCATGCAATTGTCATGAATTACTCCATAATTCATTGAAAATAAACATCACAATTAATTATTAATATTTGGTATATTTATATTTTTAACATCCCACCATAACCAACTCTACGACCAGTATTCGTGCCAACCTTCCAGTATACCACCTGCATGATTCCCTATACAAATTAGGTTGTCAACTAATAATGGGGGTTTGATGTGGTATTTTTGGGAGACTATACACCCACCATTAGAGTGTATAATAAAATAATAAATTAGAAATCTTTATTTATCATAATAAAATTAAAAAATAAACTATAAATAAACCTGATAGATTAAGAAATTAAATTTAGTAGGACATGAATAGTCAGGTAATAGATACACTAATCACTATTTGAGATTAATACATATATATAAAAAAAGAAATAAAACAATATAGATCCACTACATATCTAATCCAAACCTCATCCATTATCATAGTATCATTTGATCTATCATGCATTCCCACGTTATCCCATGCCTCATCTTAACCTCTTCCTATGACTGAGTGAATGTCTCCTCAGGTACCTGTGTATAGAAGTAGATAAATTAGGGTTTCAACACCAAACTCAGTATGGAACAACATATGAAGTCCCATAATAATTCCTATATTGGGTTCCCACTGTGTCATAAGTGTCCAAGTCTCAGTCATCAATCGATATGGTGCCATGCAAGCACACATGGATGTTTTTTAACCATTAGAACTTGACTCTTTTAGACATTTGACCTTATTAAATTAAAACATTATTTATAATGAAATCAAATTGGGGATTCATCATCAATGGTGTACCCCAAAATTCACATGCCCCTAACTCATGTTAAAAAATCATATTTTATTAATTATAATAATTTTAATTTATTAATTAAGTAATTTAACACCTACATTGAATAAATCCATATAACTCAATGAGTATCCAGCAATCATTGGTTCGATGAACAATTACTTTTTGACCACCCTCGAAACACCCCCCAACTCAACATAAGAGAAATCCCCATCCTACATCACGAATTCCATCAGTAAAATTTTTCAATGTTCATTCAAATATGATGAAAAATATATAACATGAAAAAAAATTTAAGATTCAATGAATGTCTTCACCTTAACATCATCACATAACATCCTCAAATTTGGACGAGTTAATCTCTTGTACAATTGTTTTATTTTATCATTCTCTGGTGAAATTTTCAATTCCAACCTAAATGGAAAAAAATCCAAAGTGCATGTAAAGGGGTGAGAAGATATAAGTGGAGAGAGGTTGATTTATACCTAACATTTTCACTAAAATTCCAATGGAATACACCTCGTACAAGGGGATATTATGGGGAGAGATGGGATCCCTTTAATTTACCATGCATAAAAACATGGAGGGGAAGGGGGGTTTCCCCATAAAACCACAATAGAGAAATAAAGGTCGTCATAACCCATTAATGTGCCCACATGATTTTTAATGCCACTGCTACATCATTAGATACAACTGCCACCCCACATCTCTTAAGGACCTCCCAAGACTAGATGATGAATCTCAATACTGCTTTAAATCACAAGAAACTTCATTCAAGTTATTCAGGGATTGATACATAGTTCAGAAACCTGAAAAACATTTTACAAACCACCAAATAAAAAATAAAAAATATGCTAAATTGCACATTCATACACAAAGACAGGATATTACATCCCCCCTAAAATATTTTTTCCTCATCCTAGATAATTCTCAATTATCATTCAATGAAACTTCATGGACAACATTTTTCATTGACTCTAAATCAAATAACTTCATTCCATCTCTAAATACCATTATTCTTATAATGTCCCACTTTGATCATATGACCCATAAAGTTAAGAAAACTAAATAAAGTATCATAACCACCTAGAAAACAATGAGATTTCATTTACCCAAGTCTATTTAACACAAAATAAGACCATGTCATTATTCATATTTCTACCTAAACCATTGCACTCATACTATATAACATTTCTTGAAAATTCCAATTCAACACTTTGATTCTTCCCACTATCATAACCACATATCAAAACACTCATCAATTATCTTATGATTCCGCCTTCACTATCCCAAACACATAATCTTTATTAACCGCAAAACTCCTGCCCTAGTACTTAATTCTAATCCAAAGTAGTGGAACCCTAATAAACCATTCCCCAAGAATAATATGACCATTTTTCCTTCAACATCCTTCACCCACCTTCTAACAACTATTTTATTGCCCAAAATGCTGTATGTAATGTAGTTTCTATCACAAAAAATTAAACACCACATGAAAAAACATATTAAAACACCTCCATCAGCCTCTCCATAAAATAGGTTTGGATGTAGACATCAATGCATCACTGAATACCTAATTCTAGTGTCCCTATTCCAAGATACACATATTGATCATTAAAACATTACAATAAGATTCCATTCCCAGCCTCTAGTGAAATTTCATTGTTCAAACATCCACTATCCAATTCCCTCATCATGTGATACCCATAATACTAATTTTAATCTTATAAAACACATTATAGGATTAAAAAAACCATCCCCATCTTAAATACCTCAATAAAACTTTACACACAAACTTACCAAAAGTTGCACCTTGTATTCACCAAAAAATATTGATGTACTTTATTTCATTTCTCCACTAGATTTTAAATTAAATGAAAACAATCCATCTACTAGTATAACCCCCATTGCCCTTCCCAAATAATGGTAAAATTCCCATGACTGTCATCCCACTCCCCACTATAGGTTAATGGTTGTTTGTCCATTACAATAAAAATATTCTGATAACCATGGATTATTCCCCATCTATCACTAGAAATAACAATTGGAGTATCCAACTTCACTCACTCACACACATCATCAAGAGACACCTAACTTTGTTTTCCCTTATAACTCAAAAAAATGTATCTCATTAAGACCAAAATGATTTCAAAGCACTAATATTCTCAAAATACTTCACAAGAATAAAATAAAAAGTTCTCATCACTGACTATGTGTTCTATTACTCTTGATCCATGCTCTCTCATAGAGAATTCATGTCATAGTCCATCCTTGGGAAGACCATTTTATAGAACCCAATCCAATTATACTCCCTAGTGATTTTTATTAGTTACCATCAGTCCTCAATCTTTACCATATCCCTCATCGATCCAAACCTAACTCCTTCCTTTCTTAGTCATGGTTCAAAATGATCATTATAATCATATTTCATAGCATATTAGTCTTGACATGGAAGGATCTCCCTAGGATTTCCTATCGAAAATCAGACACCTTACCCATGTCTGGATACAACCCAATAATACCAAATCATAACATCATTCAAAAATAGTAGATATAAAAACTTATCCATTTATTTTTCTAACACACCAACATTTCATGATACCACATATAATAATTTAATTCACAACACTCTTTATGTGACTTACCCCTTCTTCTATGTTTTCCTTGAACAAAAATAAACACTTTCCACCTTCTTCATATCCTTAAAATCACATATTGATACCCAATGTTCCAGAATCAAAGATTATTGTCACTGAAAATCAAAATAACTACTCATTTATTTTTCATAAATAGTAAATAACAACTTTTTCTTCCAATCACAAAATTAACACAACCCCTTGATTATCCCTCTTATGGTAGCCCTTAATCAAACCAGATAACAATGCATTAAGTTATGAGTCATTATAGATGTCCTCTATATATCCCCCTCGGGCCTACTAGGTTGGGTATAATAATGGATATAGATATTATGGATTCATACACACTCCTATATTAACCCATGAAATCAAAATAACCAAACACCCTCCCATGGGTTTTATGAAATTATTGAATCACTTATGAAACTACCACAAACCACGAGGGGGCACATCCTCTCCTTGAATATGCAAATGAGATCACACTTTGGAGGATTTTTTCTTACTAGTCTACTCATACCATAATTGTTTTCTTCATCATATATGATCTCAAGTAAGAAAAACACAACACAAATTTGTTTAACTAAAATTACATTCAATGATATAGAGGAAAATATAAAATAAGTTGTTACAAGAACATTAAATAATGGAAAAAACATAACAAAACACCACATGGGTCCAATACATAGGCAACATGGTCCCTCTATGAACCACCAAGGTTATATAACCTCTTATACATGAGGTATACGTCATCATTCTGAGCATTTAAAATCTCACCAGAGATCCAAATGACCTACATCTGAAGGAATCCGATTTACAATACAACCTAGTTGAGAATATTTCTACCATGTATTAATATAGTAAATTTTCCTATAACATTTTTTGAAACTTTAAATAACATGTCCCCAATGTCTTGTCAAATCATATACTAGAAATCCTATAACATATGGATCTTACATGCCTAAAATGATTCATGAGAAACCACTTTCTTGTATAGTCCACGAGTCAAAAAAATAACATTAATCATGCTAATGGGCCGAGAGATAAAGTCTATAAGAATTTGTAACATTAATCTTCCATTTTCATTTCTCAAGGTGATAATCATATACAATTGTACCATTTTAAATTAAAAAACTCAACCATTGACTACTAGTAAGCTAAAAAAAATTTAGAACTATTGTTCTAAACTCTCCATCAAAGGCTCTATCATACACTCTAAAATATTCCTAAATAACTTGTCTATAGAATCACGAAATAGTGATTAATATTGATATCAAATTGTATTGCCTAATACCGGCTCAGAGTATGAACATTACTGTCCCCATATGCAACAGTGTGATGACTAGCACCAACTGTAAAAGGTGGTATAGTAGAAAGACTATACTCGGTATATCAGAGTTCATAATAAATAAAATTCAAACCTCCTCAATCATAATAAACTAAAAGAATAATAAATAAATAGAAAATAGATAACAATAAATGAAATGTAGTATATCCTGAATAGCTATTCCATACAAATATTTACCACCCATTGGCCCAATTATATATATAGATACCCAAAATATTGGAAAATAAAATAGTAGCACCGAATTGTATATCAAAGACCGACCTCATCTAGTATCCTGATCCCGTTTGTTTTATCCTACTAAAAACACTATAATTCCCCTTAGAGAGACCTATTCACAAAACAATGTGAATTTTTTCATTTTCACCCAACTGACTGAACAACGCAATCAAATTTTGAGGAAAGTAATCTACAGGGGACCACCAATGCAGTCTAGTACTAACTACAATATAGAATGATATTTTTATGTGATGTGTTCAACTGGAATTAATAAATCAATATAATAATAAATAAATTCATTTTTATCATTATAGATACCCTTGTTGGACCATACAAGTTTTGGATTGTGTTGGGGTTCCTCTAAGCATGTCCTAATGATTATGTTTCTCATGAAACATAGTAGCTCCAAATTCATGGTATACCCAGTAAATCCTCATGACACTGGGGAAATATACCATGATATTCCTTTACTATAGGATCCTAATCATAGCTAGTCCCTATCATATTCTATCAACTCCAATGATGAGGACCATGATAAGATGATCATCAGTTCCAAATCTAGGGAAACTCAAAAAAATTACCAAGACTATGGGGATCCATATAATGTATATACTATAATCCTAGCTCATAGTCCAATGAATCCCCTATCGTTTCTAATCATAATCAAAGCCATCCCTTATTCCATACTGAGCATCAAATCAATCGGGGCATCATACGTGAATTTCCATATATGTGGAAGCTCCCATCCATATGCCGACCTACGATCCCTATGAAAATACATACATCATCGAGTCCCAATGTCACAACCCATCCCAGTGGGTCCCATGTCACGACTCCCAAATCCTTCCTCAAATATTCCAGGGTTTTGTTACTAGCACCATGTACCCATATCAGAAACATGGGAGGGATTTCCTTTGTACATATACACACAAAAATCTCTAATCCCACAAATGATTAAATATAAAAACCACTATGTAAAAAAATTAAGGCATATAACTAAACCCAACCAACATAGTACAATTGAATGTAAATTAAAAAAATTTAACTGGTGTAGAATACAAGCCCACAAAAACAAAGAGTCTTTAACTAAAAATTAAAACATGTAAAAAAGAAATTTACAAGGAATAATGCTCAATACCAAAGTAACAACTAGGACTGTAAGAAATATCACAAAACTCGGTCAAGACCTCGTTCTCCCTAGACTCTGTCGAAGGGCCGCTCATATTTATAAGACATGAAACATACAGGTAAATCCCGTGCATGGGTGAATATAACAATACATAGTAGGAGACCCTGAAAACCATAAGGCAATACACAATGAAAACGTACAGTCATCTCTACCTAGTATATGTCTATATAAAATATAACAAGGGAAATATCTTGATATTCTCAAAACCCAGACCCTTAAGCTACAGGTAAGTCACAAAGACGGTATACACATGCTATGGATTCTGTTCGAAGATTTCACAAACCAATCAACCTAGAGAACTCACTCCATGAGTGTGATATCTCTTATGACGTTCATCTGAGAATTAATTTCCATCATGATGTGTCATGATAGAGATATATGAACTAATAGATCAGAAGAGAGATTAGATATAATCATTTCGGGATAACTCACTCTTGAGAGGGAAGATCATGATACCCAGATGAGGATCCATGGTAGGGCCTTGGTGTACACCATGACTCATCTAGATTCACTTAATAATCAGAGTAACAATGTTTTATAGGATTGGTCACATCAATACCTAACTCTACCTAGGTTTGAGAATGGATAGAGGGTCTCACTTCAGGCCTCTCAGAGGGATTGTACGTCTAACTATAGAGTCCTACTGAAGGTATCATACTCCTTCATATTTGAAATGGTGATTTATCTTTAAGGGAATGAATATAGAGAAATAACCAAAAAGAACCTATCTAATATATGGTGGCCAAGGAGATCAATCCATGTACAAGAAATTACAGGATAGGTATATGTGTAACATGGTGTATCCTCTGACCCCGGGTACTACCCTTGTATCCATGTCAAAAAGATCTTATCGTGTAGCTAAATAAATACATAGTGTGTAGAAGAGTAACACAGCATGTCATACTCTCTAAGGGGCGATCTATGTATGCTATCCATGTGCCTATACATAGCTTCAACCTGTGTCTGCAAACTCATGTAATGTTATATGGGGTAACCTACATAACCAGCCAAGTCTGGCCTTGTGGTGTAGTACATGAAGTGTACTTCGCACAGTGTCCATATATCATTTGTGATACATGTAGAGTCCTATATAAGGACCCACATTCCATGTAAAAGATGTCACACACCATTCCATCCTCCTCTATAGCATGAAACCTCAGCCACCACTGAGCCATCCCCACATGTTTTGTTCTTCATGATCTTATAGAATCAATGTTCTTCTATGGTGCACCTCGGGTGATCTTAAATCATTTTATCCAACCATTCAAATGCCTCAAAACTAAAGATCCTAGATTTTCACATCATAGCAAAGATGATTCGATAATTTTTGGGTGCCTGATCATCTCTGGAAACTCATTTTGGTTATTTGAGTGATGAACGACCAATGAACAATTTCTTCTAAACCATGTCGACTTGTCTTCCTCCATCATTATCACACCTCCAATGGGTCGTCATGATGTCATATCTTTTATTTAGGATCATTACATTACGATATGGATGTGTAATGATCTTTCAAAACCCCACGAAGAATGTAAAGATTTCATGGGGTCAAAGGGGAGAAGCAATTCATATAATAAATCAAGGAACGAACCTACACCATTGTTCATTGCAGTGTTGATATGCTCCCTTTAGAAATATCTAGTAGAACATATCAAATATGAAATAGAATCCCCAAAATAAACCCCAACAATTAGACCCTCTCACAAGAACGAATGATACATTCATTAACATGTTAATGGTTTGATCCGCATTCATCATTTAAATATAATAATTGGAAAAAAATACAGTAAAAAAACAAACCCTAATTTAATATTTGATAAAGGGTGGATTTGCTACTGTAGTTGATGATATCCATGGACCTTACTGAATAGTGATCCAGGGGTTGATCATTCATAGTCATTCATCAGGTGTTCTCCAAGGGGGGTGGATCCTCTCCAATGATCTGGATGATTCCAGGGATTTATATAATGTTATAATACCAACCTTGTTCTCATTCTCATTTTATAAATAAAACACATCATTGTTCCATAAAATGGTTTAAAATAAAATAAAATTCTAATTTATTTTATTCCAATTAAATGGAAAAAAATTTAACCTTTCACCCAACCCGTGTTAGTCAATATTAGTACTTGATTAATGTATATTCGACCCTATGAATACAACAGGGCCCTCAGATTTCGGATCTGGGCACCAGTTTTAAGGTTATACCACTTTGACTAGAAAATTGTTAGCGTACGATATTTAAAAGTGTCCTTTATTTTAATCATTTACTTCAGGCACTTTGGTCATTGGAATTTCACGCCATCACAAAGACTGGTCTTGAATTATGTCCATGTAATATATAAAAATAATAAATGGAAAATTCGGGATGTTACATTCTCCCAACCTTAGGGATTTGCATCCATGAAAAGCAAAAACAGAGGGCCAATTAATGATATGTGGGTATTATTCATGAATTTGTGGCTCCCTCTCCCATGTGCTCTTATGTTGATACACCTGATTCAATAGAACACAGATTAGGGGTATGAATTACCCACAAAGGATCCCCTCCTACATATCCTAAACCTCCACTGGGTACTCTATGATTGTCACTGCATCCTCAATTCCAACTCTCCCCACTCGATGTCGTGAGACAGATCGTGTATGTACCTCATCATCTGTGAAACAAGTAAGAAATCATGTACTAGATGAAACTATGGAGATATATTTAGACGGTACACCACCTCTCCAAATCCACTCAGTGTCTGGAATGTTACAATAAACCTCAGAGGAAACCTTCTTTCCCTACCAAATCTCTACAACCCTTATTGAGGTGAGACCTCAAGGAATACATGGTCTCCCTCCTCGAACCCCAAATATCTTTTTCATCTATCACCATAATATGTTTTCCGACTATGTGGAGTCTTAATCCACTCTTGGATGATCTTCACCTTCTTGGTGTCATCTCACACCAACTATTGACCAATGATTGTTTACACTATTGGTTTTTTCCAGGAAAATGGTTACCGGAAATTTCACCCCTATAAATCCTTGAACGATTCCATAATTATGGTGGAGTGGTATCTACTATTGTATGAAAAATATACCAATAGATGGTGTTCCTCCCAACCGTGACCAAAGATAGACATACATTATGACAAAATATCCTCAAGGACCTAAATGGTCCCCCATATATTACCATATTTTTGGGGATGGAACATTATTCCCAAGAATATCTGAGTCCCAAGAAGCTCCTAGAATCCCTTCCCCAACTAGGATGTGAAATGATCATCATGATATGAGACTGTTTTTATGGGACTCCATGAAGCCGAAATATCTCTTGTACATATAGGTGTCCCAAATATCTCTACTTAAATCATGTCCCTGATATGAAGGATGTGGGCTAACATGGTAAGTCGGTCAACGATCAATCAGATGGAGTCGTGTCCCCTAAAAATTCTTGGTAAGAACTTCATGAAGTTCATTCATATTCTATCCCACTTACACTCTAATACATTCAAAGGGTGATCTAGTCCCCACTAGAATGCGGTGATCAATCATCACCTATTGGTACTTAAGGAAATTAGAAACAAACTCTATCACCGCCTTCTTCATTCTGGCTCACCATAACTATCGTCGGAGGTCCTGGTGCATTTTTAGCACTCTAGTATGTACCTTCAAAGGGTATATATGAAACTCCCTCAGAACCTCATCACTCAATTACACTAGTACAATTTTACATACAATTAAAAGGACAACATGCTCCCCACCATGAAAATGTCCATAAAGAGTATTTCTTATGAGAAACTGAGCATGTAAAGCATCGCAGTCAATATCCCCTAGTTGTGCCTCTCAGACTTGTTGTAAGAGTTGTGGGGTGAAAACCATCGACTGAAGAAAAGCTGCATCATCTCCATGCATGAAGGAAAACTATTGTTTGGAAAATACCTTTTCCCCTCACTCAGTAGCTACAAACTCAATATCCTACTGAGAGTGTCTGCCACAACGTTCCCCATCCGAGGAGTATACACAAACTCAATGTCATAATCCTGGAGGAACTCTACCCACATCCTCTATCTCAAATTCTGATACTTCTATGAGAAGATTTACTTTAGGATCTTGTGGTTAGATTATATGATAAACCCCACTCCCATCAGGTAGTGTCTCCACTTCTTTAACATGAATACTAACATTTCTCACTCAAGATCCTTGCCCATGTAGTTCTTCTCATGTGGCCTCTGCTATCATGAACCATAATAAATCACTGCATAACTCTAAATTAGATCACATCCATGCCTAGTCACTGATGCATTGAAGAAAACTATGTAATCAACACCATCCTTTATAAATCTCAATATTAGGGTGCTCGTAAAACTCTACCTCAGCTATGGGAAAGCCCACTGACACTTTTCCTTCCATAAAAATTGATTCCCTTTTTAGGTCAAAGAAATAATTGGTGATGATATCTAATAGAAATAAAGAATGAATCTATGGTAATATCTAGCTAGCCTTAGGATGCTATGTAACTCTTTCACGCCCCTAGTTGGATACCACGCTAACACCACCTTGACCATGGCCAGATCCCCTGCTACTCCATCTACTGAGAAAACATGTCCCAGAATGTTGACCTCTTGAATCAATAACTATCACATCACGAGCTTCCCATAAAGCTGGTTATCTTGGATAAAGTTCGGAACTATGTTCACATGTCTCGCATGCTCCTCATCAGACACTGAGTACACAAGGACGTCATTGATGAAGACTACTACGAACTGGTCTATGTATGGATGGAATATCAAGTTTATACGTCCCATTAACACGTTTGGGAATTCTTCAGGCTGAATGGCATCACCAAGTACTCGTAGTAACCGTAACAGCATCTAAATGAAAACATTGGCACATCCTTATCTAGTACTCGAAGATGATGACAAATAATTCAAAGTCAAAATTCAAGAACCACCATGACCCTTCAACTGATCAAAGATGTCATAGAGCCTCGGTACTAGATACTTGTTATTCTCTGTTACCTGGTTCAGTCACTAGAAATCCCCGAACAACCTCAAACTTCTACTAGCGTTCTTGGAAAACAAGACTAGGGTGCCTAGGGTGAAACACTGGGTCTTAGAAATCCCATCCTCTAAAAATCCTCCAACGTCACCCTCGACTTATGAAGCAATGCAGGAGACATCTGATATGCTGGTGAGGATATCAGTGTTGTCTCGGGGTGTATGTCGATCCAGAAGTGGATCTTCTAAAAGGAAGGTAATCCTAGAAAATCTTATGGAAATACATCCTCATTCACTTCCACTACTTCTAGGAATTGGAAGCTCACAACATCTGATACTCTGAGGGTAACAATAGCTACCTCATGAGTGATTTTATGCACCCTCCTACACATAATTCCATTCTATGCTTCTTGGGATTCCTTTTCACCAATAAAGGAAAACCAAATTCCATTGCTGCGGACATACCAAACCCTTTGCCTAATGTAGAGAGTCTGGTCATGGACTGAAGATAATCAATCCATACCGAGAATGACATCGTAAGGCCTTGATGCTACCACAAAGAGTTTTTACCCAAATCTCTGACCTCTAAGGGTAATAACACAATGTCTAAATAGATTTTTGATCATCATGTTTTCTCTCATAGGTGTTGTAACATCCCCGGTAAAAGAAGTATAGGATATTTTCATATTTATTAATATTTTTGAATTAAATATTAATTTTACTTTAAAAATTTTTCTATGTTTGATATCATACCTGATACACAACATCTGGTTTCTTTGAAATCTTATGTTGCACACTAATAATATAATATTATTATTTTAAATGGAAGTTAACTTTTATCCATTGTATTATAGGGAATGAACAAAAATAACTACAATATGATTATACATGTTTGTTAAATTTATTTACATTTATCCAATAAAAGTTAGAGGCTTAAAATGTGAATGAATCTAATTTTAATAATAATTTACATTAAATAGTCGATTTACCACCTTCTAATGGCGAACCATATTTAAATATAGCTTTTGTCACTTTAATACATTCTAATTGGATAAATATAATCCTTATTTAGAATGGTGACATGAAAATTTACTTTGTGTAAATTTTTTAAATTTTTCTGATAAAGGCCATTTGATTAATGAATGGTGAAAAATATTGTATTTTAATTCAAAAATTCTTTTTAACATAATTTATTTATATGGTTATATCATATTTTTAATTTGTTGTAAATTATAATTATAATATATTTTTACCATTTAATCCAATTTTGGTCATTAGACGTAATTTCACTTTGAATTTGGACATATACAAGTGTCAATCTTTTAATAGTTATTGTTTCCTAAAAACACGGTATTTGTTTTAACAATGGAAATTTTATTTAAAGTATTTAATGAAACATCTACATCTAGAATTTGGTAAAATATACATCATATTTGAATTCGGAATATCAAATATTTCTTAGGCTAAATTTTTGTAATTTTTCTGAAAAACTTCAATTTTTGATGAATAGTGAAACCACTTAGTAGTAGATAAAAAACCAACTTTTTCATTTAAATAAAATTTTACCACTTCTGTTAATTGAATTTCAAAAATCCAACATACATGGTTGTTATTAGTAAGTAAAATGTGGTTCAATAAGATGAAAATAATTTTGGATGAATAGTGACTTTTGACTTTTATTTACCGGGGTTAAAGATAAAGAGGGTAATTCAAGGTAAAAAGGATATTATAATAATTTAATATTACCTTAACATGTGTCCTAACATAATAACATTATATAATAAAATCATATTTTCACATTTTTCTAAAGAGACCCTCCTCCCCTTATAAAAGGAGACCATTTCTAACCAATTCCTCACACCTCTCAAGCCTTTTGGATCGTCCAAACTCTACCCAATTAAGCTATCTACATCCATATATTCCACCTAGAATCCTTACCTTAGGAAGAAGGCTCCTCAACAAACCATTTTTGTTCAAACCAAAGAGAGTTACCCAAATTAAAGTTAACAGTTTCTCTTAACTTCTTTTCTTTTATTTTACTTCTCTAACCCCTAAACTCTTTTTATTCCCATATTTTATAACAAGAATGGTATCCAAAATATACTAAGATATTGTTATGATAAGGACTCGAACTACACTTACACACACCTCCATCTAATAGGTGAAGAACATACTGTTTTTGTGGATGGAAAACTGACGCCTCATGAAATGATGATTGATTGATTATGTCCTACCACCAATCATGGGGGTCATTAAGATGGAACAATATATATATATATATGATATATATCATGTTTATGTTTTCTTTTTCGTCAATATTTTTCTCTTATAAAATACCTTTCTGGTTTCCATTACCTGTAAACACGATAATTTCATTTGAGAAAGTGCGGACTACCGCCCCTCAAAGTGATATGACTCGTTAATGCAATATGAGGGACATATAAAGGATGTAGTTAATTATATAATATATGATATTATAATGGAATTATAATATACCTATGTATCATTTTGTTTTAATTACATTAAATTATGAAATAGAAATGGAAGTAGCGTTCATGCGTACGTACGGCTTACCATCTCCACGAATGGTGCATTTCATTTCATACCTCCATATGTTATGTACTATTATTAATACATGTATACACTTGATATATATGATATATATGATATCTAAATCATTAATATCATTATAGATATAATGAAATTTTGACCATGTGAACAACTTGTTACTATATTCTATTCAATTTTTACTCTAGTACTAAATATCGACAGAACGAACATTATTAACTTGAATGATTACATAATGTTTATAACATGGTAATAAGTGATATAAAAGAAATAATAATCATTAAAAAGGTTCTTAAACAAGTATAAATTATCTTTAGTTTATTATTCAAGATATTAAAGAATGATCGAGTCTAGTCGGACGTGAGGTAAGGGACTTCATCTCATTCTCATTTCATTGAGGCATATTTTCATTAATACACAACATTCTTTTATACGGTGTATAATCCCCATTGAATTTTAATTTTATTTCAAAGATAATATTTTTCTACGAAGAATTTTACTAAATGAAAAAAATAATGTTCCTTTTTAACGTAAATGGTGACAACGGCCTTTTCCGCCGCCACGAGTATTATTTGATCTTTGACTTTTTCAACAAGCAGTAATGTTTTTAAAAGAAAATAAATTACATATACTCTTTTACGTATTTTGGTATTGAAAATGCTTTTGATAAAGGATTCTTTTATGTCAATATATGTAAATGATATTTTGTGATTGAAATGTTGAAATGTTATCATTCCTTTACATTGGTTTTATGTGTTATGATTTTATCATGGCACATGGTCATTTGGCGGGTTGTTACGTGATAAACCAAATGATGGGTGGTGCCATGAAAACCAGGATGAGTGGTTACATTATAACCTCTAATGCATTTGGTATGGAAGTCAGTCGTAAGGCTATTCCATTTAGTGATATTTGTGGAAGTCAACCATATGGTTATTCTATTTTAGTATGTTTATGTCCCAAGTTACCTTTATGTTTTATGTCTTCTTTATATGTGTTTTATCGTAATTTTTTGGTTACAAAAGGGAAATTATTGATCTTTTATTTAGTGATGAGTATTTACTACTTTATAAAGGTGAAAAGTATTACTTAGGTTAAAGTATTCATGGTTTACTTGTTGTTTTGAAAGGCTAATAGTTTTCCTTCTTTGTGTATCCCTTACTGAGATTTTTATATTCATCCCAAGTTTATAAATGTTTTCCACAGGACTTAAAAGAAGAATAGGGTCAAGTATGGAATCATGGAAAATTCATGCTATCTTAAACATGGAACTAGCCATGACTCTTTTTTTCAAGAGTTTTTGTTTTGTGAAAAAATTGGAAATAGAGTAGAAGTTTCTATTTGAGTTGGTGGCCTAGAACCAAATACTTTGTAATTTATTCATTAATAAAAGCCTTATCACATCTTGTTTATTCTTCTGCGTGATAATGCATGTGATAATGTCCTAAGGATAGTTATTGAATTAAAGGGTCATAGAGGATACATACTATAATGAGAACCCAGAAGTGCCATAACACGGTTCTTGAATATATGTTCTATGGCCGGATGATGTTATTTGGGGGACACAAATAATACAAGTCATTAGGGGTGACGACTCATAAAACATTGAGGCACCTTCTCATGGTGTGCGCCCTTGGTAATATCCAGGAGGATATTATGAGAACGAGACCCACCAGTAGGAAATCCACATTTCACAGTGTTAATGGATGTTCTTATCTGTGGACGTGTGTATTGGTCCTTAGAGTTTATGATTATTATTAATGGGTATTACAACTCACACACATAGATATATTGATGAAAACTGTGACGATACACTGTTTATAACGAGATAGGATACGTTTGGTGCGTCACGAGTAATACTGCATTAATAGATAATGCGAGAAAGGATTTTTCCCTTCTATTCCATAACAGAAGTAGATATCTCAGGACCTTTGATGGAATTGATATAGACTAAATAAATCCATGTCCATCGTAAGGTATGGGTGAGTTCAATTACGTGATGTCAAAGAAAGAATAATCACGCACATGGGTTGGTGGCACTAGCATGCAACATGTTTGATTAGAGATATCGAAAAAAAGGGATTATATTACACGGTAAGCGTTTGTAGGAGGTGAAAAGTAATTGTGGTGTTAACTTCATTCCCTATGGGTGCCTTGGCGTGTTTCTAGACGCTAACCTTGGACTTTAGGTAGGCTCTGCCTAATGCCACTGAGAAAGAGGCCTAGAGGGTCACACACTAAGTGTGTCCATGTATCTCAGTTAAATATTAATTTAACAAGTTAAATAAATATTATTACCGACTGTGGTTTAATAATTATTTAAGGATGCCTGATCGCATTTATTTCGACACTATTTATTCGAGAGAATATATTGTGGGTGAAATAATACATTTATTAGTGAGTAATGCAGTTACATTTATTTAAGAAATAAATATCCATTACTCAAGGACTAATAAATATGGTGGAGGAAATAATGGAAAGTGAAAAATAAAAGTAAATGTCGTGTATATCAAATATACATGCCGTGTAGTTTTAAGGAAAAATAAGTACACAATGTGTATTAATTATTACACGGCCTGTAGTTTATCTAGTCAGGATTTTGATGAAATAATATCGTTAATGTGATATTAATTATAATCTGCGTGGGTGCATGTCAAGGAATTAATAATTTGACATGGGAGTTTTAAATATGAGTTAATGAAATAAATAAAATGTGTAACATGTTCATTTATTGTCATAACTCTATTAACCTCAGACCTGATTATAAATATCCTTACAACCCCAACACTTTTACAGAGCCATTGTTGTGCACAATGGATTTGGAAATAATCTCTAGACAAGAGTGAATTCCCTTTCCACCAAGAATGCCCCCACGTAACGAGAGCGAGATCCTCCACAGGATTAAGGCAGTCGAAGGCGGACATCGTAAGCGAAGTTTCTTCTGCTCTAGCACTCAGAGATCCCTTCAGCGAAGTCCAGAGATACATGGAGAACATGAGGATCACAGGTAGAGGAATCCAATACTTGGATTCTACAACTCAACGATGGATCACAGGATCGTGATTGGAAACATCGATGAAGAAATAATTCCACCAAGGTAATTCTTGTGAATTGATTAAATTAATTATAACCAACATATGATGATCCTATCTCAATGGTTTCAGGACTCTTCTTAAGTTTTTCGTTCTTCGTTCTATTATGAGGATTCGGTGTTTTAAATCATGACTAATCTCGGATTGAACATTTTTTAACGTTAAAATTAAATTTGGGCTAACCCCCCAATGTGATTCCGCTACGCTCGGAACCTTCAAGTGGTATCAGAGTAGGGTCATATCATTAGTTATAATTATTTAGGTTTTCATTGGTGATTTACACATTTAATAATTTAGTTATTTCAATTCATGTTTAATTGTTCGGGAAATCTGAATCTCGAGATCTGTTCATCCTCCCTTGTTTCTAGTTCACCTAACAGAAATAAATTTTTCTTTTAATTTTGATTAAAATAAAATAGAGGAACTCATCCGGAGGATCCAAAAATTTCTGGTTGTACAACACCAGAATACACGGCGTGTATTCGGAAGTACACGCTGTGTAGTCTCAGTTGAATTCATTGACTGATACGCCAAATCAGGCCGTGTATTGGATTATTTCTAAGAATTTAATACACCGTTTTTTGACCAGAAACAGGTGGCACACGGTTTCTGGATTACACACCGTGTGGTCTAATGAACATGGCATGTAGTCCCTTCGGGTTAGGGTTGGACCATGTACCTCGTACATGGCCTGCCCGGCTGGAAACCATGTAACGCGGAAGATACATGGTGTGTGTCCCAATGTACACGCTGTGTACTCCGAAAATTTCGAAAGTACATTAAAATGTGATGTCCCCGGGCGTGTACTTCAGATGGACGGTGAAAAAAAAGAACATGCCATGTAGTCGGAACTACACGTTGTGTACCCACCCAAATTACACAGATTAATTAAAATTTATTATTATATTATACAAACCCTTGAGACGTGTACCATGGTGCAGGCATAAAGCTATGGCACAACACATGATAGGTATTTTATATATAAGTTTTTAATTTAACATCAATGTAATGAATGAGAATTCACCGCATTTCCTCCAAGGTACAAGTTACATACAAGGATAATTTTAAATGAATTTATTTGTCTAAAATTATGATGGATGAGAATCTCAAGAAATGTCAAAAAAGGATTTAAGATAAAAGGATTGATTAATTAAAGATAATTAATTAATTCGAGCATGATTTATCTTAAACAAGAACGATTAAAATATTGTATGCTAGTTTTATTTATGCATAAATATCGTTGCATGTATGGATGATCATGAGCTAGACTATGACCTTTGTATGTGAATGGTTTCATTTAATTTATTTATTTAAATTAAATTTTTTGGCCTGCGATCCATCTCCTCATTAATATGTAGAGCCTATGCGCCCAAGGTTTCTTTTATGTAAAAATCCCTTATTTACCCCTCACCTGCGTGTGAGATAAATGCATATGTAATGGATGGAGCTCCCAAGCTAGTGTAGGCCGCTCAAGTCAGGGTCCAAGGTGATACCAATCCAAGGAGATACAAAGGTGGACATGTGGAAAGCTGTAAACACAAACTGAAACGGTTCAAGGTGTTTCTCCCCTAGGTCATCGGTTAGTTTATCAACTGCTAGATAAACTAACCAATAGAAAAGATCATGATCATACCATTTTTTTATTTCTGTCAGTTTCACGGTTTATTTATTGTGGGTGTGTTGTCACGATCACACAATTAATGATTTAAACGAGCATAAAGGATGGAACTAAAATAAAACCGACTTATACGTAAATATTATCATAGACAAGGTTAATCACTTAAGTATATCCCACTTAATATTAACAATAATGTAAACAAAGATAATAAAATGGAAATTTATGTATAAGGATAAAATCCCTCAAAATAAATATTATGTTGGTATAGCCTTCCATAATCGTGGTTAGAGTCAAACAATAGTTCAAAGTTCTTGACCAACCCTAGATGGGGTGCTTTCAATTATCGTGGAATTCAAATTCAAGTTTTTGGGTTGAATTAACTTGGTTTGCATCAAGGGTTGACTGCCACAGTAGGACTTGGTGAGACCAAGAGGCAAGGGTTGAAGAAATCCAAAATAAAAGGATTTCAGGATTGTGGAGTCCACTCAGTGGATCAAGGAGCTACGAGTTAATGAAGGTGGCATTTGGAATGCCTACCTAAAACCCTTCAAGTTGCTTGAACAACCCTAGTTGGGGTAATGCGAAGGAAAAAATGGATCCTTGCCACTAGAATATTCAGGAAACAGAATATTCCGAAATCAATGGTGAGGGCTATTGGATTTTGATAAAATAGTAGGAGACTAATAAGTATTAATTTATTTATTTGTCTCAGTTTGTCAATAATGTACTAAACCTTTGATCATTTTAATTTGTAGAAACGACAAGAAAATGACTTCGAACATATCATTACGAACCATACTCGAGAAGGAAAACCTTCTCACCAGCACAAATTTCAAAGAGTAACAGAGGCGTTTACGCTTCATCCATCACTACGAGATGAAATTGTTTATGCTGGAAGAGCCTGTTCCAGTTGTTCCTAGATTAGAAATTCCTCCCTAAAATCACCAGGTAGATAAGGACATGGGGCATGAAGAACCCGCAGTCCTTATGACGAATAAGGGGAAGGACAAGGAAAAGGGGCCAAAGACTGATAACCATCCTGAATCCCCCAAGCACCATCCCTCCATGAAGGGGAAGATCTAGAGGTATGGCGAGGAACGAGAGGCAGTGTGTTTTTCATGTGGAAAGCAAGGCCACTAGAATAGAAACTGCACCCAGAAGCATCAGGACTCTAATGGTGCGTTCGTTATCGAGTGTAATCTTTCTATTTCTACACATTGGGTATTAGATCCATCTTGTGAGTCTCACATCTATATTCAAATGCAAGAACCAAGTATATTTAGAAAGATTTCCAGAGGAGATGTGGATCTTCGAGCTGCCAATGGCGTAAGGCTAGCTGTGTTGGCTATTGGCGACTAGCACCTCTCATTTCTAACTGGCATGATTTTGGTTTTACAAAATTGTTATTATGTGCCTAGTGTTACCAAGAACATAATTTATGTATCTTGTTTGGATATGGATGTATTTGTTTTTAGATTTGGAAATAAGGGTTGTATCTTTTATAAGAACAACGTTTTTTATGGTATAGAACATTTAATTAATGGTTTGTATGTATTAAATTACAAAAACCAAGTCTTGGAAATCGATAACGAAACAAACTCACATGACACATACATCACCCAGTTATGGCATCACCGTCTTGGTCATGTGAATGAGAAGCGCTTGAAAAAGCTCTGCCAAGATGCCTATTTAGACTCTACCAAGGTAAAACCACTTGATAGATGTCACACTTGTTTACAAGGAGAAATGGCCAAGCCTCCTTTTCATGGACAAGGTTAAAGGGCCATAAAGATTCAAGTATTGGTACACATGGATGTATGTAGACCACTTCCAGTAGAAGCTGGAGGAGAATATTCTTACTTCATTACTTTTATTGATGATTTGAGTAGATACAGATTTTTCTACATAATGAGGTATAAGTCAGAATCCATAGAGAAATTTATGGAATTCAAGAATGAAGTAGAGAATCATCTTGGTAGGAAGATAAAGAAACATCGATCAGATCGAGGTGGAGAATATCTGAACCAAGATTTCATCGATCTTATACCGGAGTCTGGGATTCTATCTCAGCTCACTCCTCCTTATACACCACAGTGGAACGCTGTTAGTGAAAGGAGGAACCACACCGTGTTGGACATGGTGAGGTCGATGATGAGTCATGCGGATCTTCTATTATCAATTTGGGGATATGCATTACAAACTGTAGCATACACATTAAACTGAGTACCAACTAAGGCGGAAAATGGAATTCCCTCTGAGTTATGGAATGGAAAGAAACCCATTTTGTCGCATACAGGTGTATGGGGATGCGAGGCATTTGTTAAGGCCTTTTTAGGCAACAAAATAGCACCCCGGGTCATGAACTGTATCTTTATAGGATATTCTATGGAAGCAAAAGGATATTGCATATATAACCCTGAGGACAAGAATGTGACTGTCGCCAGACAAGCCATCTTTCTTGAGGGGGAGAACATCCTCAAAAGGGCTAGTGGGAGCAAGATTGACTTGGATGATGTTGATGCTCATGATACACAAGAGTTGGTATAGGAACAAGTTCTATAGGTCCCCGTGGAAGAGGTTCCAAAAACACAAGTACTACATAGGAGCTCAAGAGAGGTAAGGGAACAAGATAGATTTGGTTTCCTAGTCACCAAGGATGATAAATCATTATTAATGGACAATGAGGATCCTCTCTCCCATATTAAAGTAGTAAAAAGCTCAGAAGCTGCAGGATGGCTAGAAGCTATGAATTCTGAGATGGATTCCATGTATCAGAACCAAGTCTGGGTTTTGGTTGATGAGGCAGTTGATGTAAAGCTTATTGGATGCAAATGGGGATTCAAGAGAAAACTAGACATGGAAGGTCAAGTTAGCACCTATAAATCAAGGCTAGTGACTAAAGGATTTAGACAACATCAAGGAATTGACTATGATGAAACCTACCCGCTAGTTTCCAGGTTTAAATCCATAAAAATCACACTTTCCATAGTAACTTAACATGACTACGAGATTAGGAAAATGGTTGTCAAAACATCATTCCTTAATGGAAACCTTCCGGAAGATGTCTATATGACACAACCAGAAGGGTTTGTGACACCAGGTGAAGCCAGACGGTTTTGCAAGTTGTAGAAATAAATTTATGGATTGAACCAAGCATCTAGGTCATGGAACATTTGATTTGATAAAGCCACAATAGAATTTGGATTCATTAATAACTAATGTGATCCATTTGTTTATAAGCGGTTTAATGGGAATGTAGTCGTTATCCTAGTAGTATATGTTTATGACATATTGCTTATTGGAAACAACGTACTAGGCCTACAGTAAGTTAAGGACTAATTTAACAATTGCTTCTCTATGATAGATTTAGGTGAAGCAGCCAACATTGTAGGGATCAAGATCAATCATGATAGATCCAAGAGGATGCTTGGAATAAGTTAGGGTACATACATTGACCAAATTCTAAAGAGATTTAGTATGGAACAATCCAAGAGAGGATTGGTTCCAGTGTCGCATGGCTTACATCTTTATAAGAAAATGTGTCCTCAGACACAAAAATAGAAAGATAGAATGAGTAATATCCCATACTCTTCGGCTATAGGATCCATCATGTATGCCATGTTATGTACGAGGCTTGATGTTGCCTATGCACTAAGCATGGTAGACAGATATCAAGCAGATCCAGGAGAACAACATTGGACTGCTGTTAAGACTATCCTTAAGTATCTGAGAAGAACTAAGGATATGTTCCTAGTGTATAGAGGAGACGATGAGGTTGTCATCAGAGGGTATACTGATGCTGGTTTTCAGATTGATCAGAATGATCTGAAGTTGCAATCTGGATATGTTTTCTGTCTCAATGGATGAGTTGTGAGCTGGAAGAGTTCAAAGCAGCCAATTGTCGCTGACTCTATAGTGGAGTCCGAATATATAGCGGCTTCTGATGCAGCCAAGGATGCCGTCTGGATTCAGAACATTGTCTAAGAGCTTGATGTGGTGCCTAGTAGTAAAGATCCCATTACCTTGTATTGTGATAATACTATAGCGGTGGCTCTTGCAAAATAACCAAGGTCACATCAATGGAAAAAGCACATACTCCAGAAGTATCACCTCTTGAGGGATTTCTATCAGAGGGGTGAAGTTGCTGTGAGAAGAGTGTCCATGGAAGATAACGTGGCGGACCCCATGACTAAAGGCCTATCTCAATAGAAGCATGAATATCATTTGAGAGCTAGAGGGTTAAAGGTTGTTAGCATTTGGCTCCAGTCTAAGTGGGAGTCTGTTGGAGATGGTGGCCTAGAACCAACTAATTTGTACATTATTTATTAATAAAATCCTTATCACATCTTTTTTGTTCTTCTGCATGAAAATAAATGTGATAATTTCCTAAGGACAACTGTTTCATTAAAGGGTCATAGCGGATCCCTACTATGATGAGAACCCGGATGTGCCATAACATTGCTCTTGAATATATGTTCTATGGACGGATGATGTTATTTTAGGGACACAAATAATACAGGTCATTAGGGGTGAGGACTCATAAAACTTTGAGGCATCTTCTCATGTTGTGCGCCCTTGGTAATATCTAGGAGGATATTATGAGAATGAGACCCGCCAGTAGGAAATCCAAATTTGATAGTGTCATTGGATGTTTCTATCTGTAGACGTTTGAATTGGTCCTTAGACTTTAAGATTACTATTATTGGGTATTAAAACTTGCGCACTTAGATGTATTGAAAAAAACTGTGACAACACATCGTTTGCAGCGAGGTATGATACGTTGGGTGCGTCACGAGTAATACTGCATTAATAGATAATGCGAGAAAGGATTTGTCCCTTATGTTCCATAACGGAAGTAGATATCTCAAGCCCTTTGATGGAATTGATATTGCATAAATAAATCCATGGCCATGGTAAGATATGGGGGATTTCAATTCCGGGAAGTCAAAGAAAGAATAATCGAGAACATGGGTTGATGACACTAGCATGCAACCCACTTGATTAGAGATATGGAGACAAAGGGATTATATTACAAGGTAAGCATTCGTTGGAGGTGACACGTCATTGCAGCATTCACTTCTTTTCTATGGGTACCTTGGCGTGTTGCGAGACACTAACCATGGACTTTAGGCTGGCTCTGCCTAATGACACTGAGAAAGAGGCCTAGAGGGTCACACACTAATTGTGTCCATGATACTCTGTTAAATATTAATTTAACAAGTTAAATAAATATTATTCCTGACTGTGGTTTAATAATTATTTAAGGATGCCTGATCGCATTTATTTCGGCACTAGTTATTCGAGAGAATATATTGTGGGTGAAATAATACATTTATTAGCGAGTAATGCAGTTACATTTATTTAATAAATAAATATCCATTACTCAAGGTCTAATAAATATGGTGGAGGAAATAAAGAGAAAGTGAAAAATAAAAGTACACGGCTTGTATATTAAATATACACGCCATGTAGTTTTATGGAAAAACAAGTACACGGTGTGTATTAATTATTACACGGTGTGTAGTTTTTCTAGTCAGGATTTTGATGAAATAATATCATTATTGTGATATTAATTATAATCAGCATGGGCACATGTCAGGGAATTAATAATTCGACATAGGGGTTTCAAATAATGGTTAATGAAATAAATAAAATGCGTAACACATTCATTTGTTATCATAACTCTATTAACCTCAAACCTGATTATAAATATCCTCACAACCCCAACACTTTTACAGATCCATTTTTGTGCAAAACGGATTTTTAAATACTCTCAAGCCAAGAGATAATTCCCTTTCAACCAAGAACGCCCTCAAGTTACGATAGCGAGATCCTCCATCGGATCAAGGTGGTCGAAGGCGGACATCGCAAGCGAAGGTTCATCCACGCTAGCACCCAGAGATCCCTTCAGTGACGTCCAGAGGTACATGGAGCATGTGTGTATCACTGCAAGAGGAATCATATAATTGGAATCTATGACACAAAGATGGATCATAGGATCGTGACCGGAAACATCGATGAAGAAATAATTCCACCAAGGTAATTCTTGTGAATTAATTAAATTAATTATAACCAACATATGATGATCTAATCTCAATGGTTTCAGGACTCTTCTTAAGTTTTTTGTTCTTCATTCTATTCTGAAGATTCGATGTTTTAAATCGTGATGAATCTTTGATTGAATATTGTTTAATGTTAAAATTAAAGATGGGAAAACCCCACAACGCTCTTCCGCTGGGCCCGGAACCTTCAGTTTCTACTTTGTATATTTTGAAAGGAAATGTAATAGTTATCAATAAATTCTCTAAAACTGTAAACCTGAAAAGTTCCTCAATGTGAATTATTAACATAATTCAGGATTACGTATGTTTAAAGCTGGGTCCTTATAGGTGTCTCCAATCCCATGGTTTGAGATAATGACTCTATCAGAATCTCAAGGTTTTGCACAATACATTTGGTGAGAAATGAATGACTGGACCCTATGTCTACATGTTTTGTATCAATGGTTTAGAAGACACCTATCATACCATAGATCATCCCTGGAATCCATAGGTCGTACGCCTCAACCGCATGTAGCTACCCCTCCCCTTTCCCCCAAATCTTTGAGCCTGGTGAAGACTTCATAGGGGTGGTTGTGGCTGTAAGTCAAACTGTATGCCTCCTACTATAAACCTCTCTTCTCCTTTGCAATGAACAGAGATTAGAGGGTCTAACTTCTTCCCACATTGAATCTACCATGTTGGTCCATCCACTGCCTCCCTATTAGAATATCGATGGGTAGAATAGTCTCTTGTGAGAAGCCATATCCCATCATATAAGTAGAATTGCCTCTAACTAGGCAGATTGGATGTAGCCTGAGAGACGTGGGATGCAGATCCCCTATCCTAGGACCTCCTTAGTCCTCTCCCAAATCCCTATATCTATGCCAAATTTTGGCTCCCTATTGTTGTGGTCTCTACACTCGTCTACCTGCTACTGAATTCAACTGGCTATATCTAATCAATCATTAGGCTCTCAACCACCAATGCTATATCAAGAACTCTATAATAAGTCGGCATTCATAGAGTCATGACACTAGCTCAAATGTACAATAGAAAACCTCACTAAAATATATGATATCAGATGTACTAATCCCTAACCAAATCCATCGAGTACTTGGTGGGGTTGTTAAACCTCGATGAATTGTCATCCACTATAAAACTTTCCTTCTGAAGCTGAATAAGCTCTAAGATATATAATTCTCTTAGCTTAACCAGATAGAAGACTAACCTAATGAGACACTCCAACTCCGTCCAAATAAGAGTCACCTCATCGTGAGTTTGTGGGTTCAAACCCCACCATCAACCTCCTAAACCTTGAAGAACACTCACTCCTAGGATCTCTCTAGGATCTCCTGGTGTCCTCAAAAGATGAAAAACTCTGTTCACCACCTCAATCCATTCCTCAGCCGCCTAAGGGTTGGGCTCACCTCATAACATGAGGGGTCTCTATCTCTAATACTCATGTAGTGCGCTCATCCTATACTCCACATATATTTGTACTACAGGTATCACATGTTTATCCACTGGGGGTGGAATAGCTAGTGAAGAACCAAGAGGTAACTTTTGGGGAACTGGTCCCTTTATTGAAGCCTTGTCACTAAAGGGTTCATCCTAAAGATTGATCTGTTGAATCCTAGATGGTATACATTTTATAGGCATCCTGTATGAAAAAAAGATGTACCATCATTAAGGATTATATCTAGAGAGATGACTCAAAAAGGATAGGGAAACTAAAACCCATTCCATTATGATGCATGTACTATTATAGTTTCCTTGGCACTAGACTTCTCATGTACCGAGTCAAAAAGTAGGTTATCAGAGTTCTTTTGTATAGATATGTTTGACATCCGCACCAACACTGGAGTCCCTAGACTAATATCAGAACTCAAATCACATAATACAATTTCCCCTAAACAACCTTAGAGACTCATATTCTTTATTTAAAACCAACCACCTTTGATATAACTCTATCATGACCCATCCTAGTGGGGCCCACAACACCACTCACAAATCCCGCATCCAATAGGACAGGGGTCAGTGACTAGCACCAAGGAGGCATATCACTAACATGGGAGGGATATTCTAAGTACCTGTATACATGCACACATCTCCAATCCCACAAATTAAAAAAATGTAAAAACCACTAAGGAATAAAATTCATTTATACAGCTAACCCCATCCAACATAGTACAATAAAATTTAATGTGCACAAAAGTTAATTGGACAGTATAAAATCCCACCAAAGGAAAGAGTATCCAAAAAAAATTCTATCTTATAAACAAGAAAGGTATGGGGAATACTGTTTGACATTAAAGGAATACCTCAGCTTATTTGGAATATCAAAAAGCTCAGTCTTGTCTAGAGGTAAGTCACAACGATTGTGTACCCATGCTAAAGATTCAGTTCGATGATTTCATGAAGTAATAACATTGGATAACTCACTCTAAAATTATGATAGCTCAGATGACATATGTTTGAGAAGTACTGTACATTTGGAAGCTTCATGAGAGAGATTGATGCACTGAAAGATTTGAAGAGAGAAGAGATACACATATTCTAGTAGAACTCACTCCTGGGTGGGAGGATCATGATACATACATGAGGATCACAGCTGGTGCCTTCGTATATATCTAAAAAAATCCATATTCACCAGAAAAGTATCGAATCAACATATGGAAAGATTGTTCATGCAAATAACTGACTCAACCTAGGGTCATGAATGGATTGAGGATCACTTTTTGGGCCTCTCGTATGGAATATGACTCTAACTAGAAAGTCAGGTTTAAGGGATCATACTACTTTGGATATGAAATTATACCTAACCCTTAGAGGAATGAGAAAGAGAATCAAACCCAAAGGAAACCTATATAAGATACGGTGGAAAAGGGGATCTATACATCAGCATGATCGTACATGGTGTGTAGAAAGGTAACACTTCATGTCCTCTATCCTTGGGTACTGCTCGTGAAAAACAACCAATTTCAAAAAGTGTGTGTCCTGTATTAATATATATACACAACATGTAGAAGAGTAACACACCATTTTTTACTATCTAGGAGATGCTCTATGTATGTTGTCTATGTTCTTGTACATGTATTCAACCCGTGTTGTCTAGCCTATGTACTGGTTCACGATGTGACCCATATAACTGGCTTGGTCTGGCCATGTGCTGGATTACATTTCTTGTCCTCCACCTCGTGTCTATGTATCATTGAAGATAAATTCCAATTCCCATGTAAGGAACCACATTCCATTTAATAGGTTTCATAGACCATGTTATCTTATTTTTTATCCCAAAACATTATCCCCCACTAATCCATCCCCACACATCCTGTTCTTCGATGAACACGTCATATTCTTTGAGATTTTCCAGAATAGTAGTTCTTTACTTGTGCACATATTGTGATCTTAAACCCTTTGATCTAGACATTAAATCTTTAGTAAATTGAAGATAATTGGTTTTCCCATTATTTCATTGAGGATTCAGTAAGTTTCTTGTGTCTGATCAGCCCTAGATACTCATTTGATCATCTGTGTGATGAAAGGTTGAAGAAAACTTTCTTCTAAACTGTGTTGATTCATCTGCCTCCAATGTTGTCACACCTCTGTAGGGTTTTCATGATGTCATATTTCTGATTTTTTATCATTTCATTTCTATATGAATGTAAAAAAATCCATTCCTCATAACACCACAAAGAATATGAATAACGCATAGTGTGGAAGTGGTGAAGAAGTTAACATAAAAAAAACATGGAATGAATGTTCACTATTTTTCATTATGGCATTGATAATATCCCATTAGAAGGATAAAGAAGAATAAAACAATTATGATATCAATAACCCAAAATAAAACCATATAATTAAACCCTACTACAAGAACGAATGATATGTGGGTAAACCAATTCATGGGTTGATCCACATTCATCATATAAATCCAAGAATGAGTAAAAAACAATCGAAATAAAAACCCATACCTCAATAGATGAGGAATGGTGGTTTTTTTGTCATCGTCAATGAGATCCTACAACTATTCTATGAAATGATCCACATGATGATCATTTTTCATCATTCGTCGAGAGTTCACTAAGGCAGCCCCTCTCCATAGCTCCAGAGGGTTCTAAGGTGTTTTTCATGATTATGAGCCTAACCATGGACTCCTTCTCATTTAAAAAAGAAAACATGTCTCTACGTCATACAAACATTTAAAATAAAATAAATTATTAATTTTTTTTAGTTCTAATAAAATGTAAGAAAATTATCTTTTATAGTGGACCTGTACCCATCGATGTTAAGACTCAACTAAGATTAGGTCGATGATATGAATGCAATGGTGACCTGAAATTTCAGATTTGGGAACCCTAATAATCGGTATTCCACTATTTCATGAAAACAACTCACACTCTATTTAAATGTTTAATTAATATCAAATATTTATTCTCAACACTCTAGGGCTCATAATTTCACACCATCAAAAATCTTGGTCTCAAATTAATTCAATATAATATTTTAAGATAATATTTAGAAAATTCAGGAAATTGCACAAAAATCCATTAGGACTCTAGCTTTGAGATCCAACTTCTTATAGCTCCCTAAAAAATACATCATCTTTATAATCCAAGGAAACACATCCAAACTCAGTTTCTGAATAATACATCACATCCATATACCCCGCTCCAATCATTTCATTCCAACTATGTACTCATCTCTATAACCATTTAATCCTAGTAACGATAATAGTTTTTATCCTTAAAAAAATATTTTCTTTTATGGTTTTATCAAAATGAAACACTGAAAACCATCCCAATATTTTTACACCTAAGATATTATGAAATATTTTTTTCAATTAAATTTAATATTTTCTATATATTTTTTCATTAAATGAAATGATTCATTTAGATTCCATTCTATAAAACACTATGATAAGTATGTCCTACACACAACACTATGATAATCATACATTACACATGACACTCTGTTTTTACAAAACCACGATATATTTTTAATATATTTTTTGAAGAAAATGTTATAACCGACAAATTAAACATAGAAATGTGAATTGTAATAAAATATTTAATAATATTAATTATAATGTTTTTATATTACAATACCATATTTGTAAATAGAAACTTAATTTATAAAAATGATGTTATACATTTCATAAATAATATTTTCTCAAAAAATGTTTTTTATTTCGTTTTGTACATAAAAATAAAATAAAATATCGAAAATTTTAGAAAATTAAAATGATAGAATAAATTTCATTTTTTAAATAATAATGTCAAAATAATCATAGGGTATTTCATTCTAAAAAAGTTAATTTTTGAATTAATAGTGAAAAATATAGATTATTAATTCAAAAAAACCTTTTCAGTTACATTATTTATAATTTTAAATTATTTTTTAGTAGTTTTACAGTAAAATTTGTTCAAATATATATAAATTATTCCAATTTTATTCATTGGAATCAATTTCATATTGAATCTTGATATACAAACCTTTCAATCTTTTGAACGTTTTCTCTTTGAAAACATGATTTCTCATCAAGTATTTGGAATTAATTTTGAACTAAATTTTCCAAAAAAAATAGAATTTGGATTAATGGTTTATATGTTTTGACTTAAAATGAGATATAATTTATAATTAGTTAAACATAATTTTTGATAAAAATGAATACTGAATATAGTAAAAATTATTTATCATGGTTAAGGTAAAAATATCTTTGTTGTGGGTTAAATTAAAAATTCCTAGGTAACAATTACCTTTAAACATTTCTAAAAACTATTGTATGGCCATATTTCTTGAATTCCACATATAAGGTTTTTTAGTTGAATAATTAGGACTATTTTGTCATATATGTAAAACCTTCGTAATTCCATATAATTTTTTAAATTATTTGGGAATATTATAAGTCTACGTCAATTGACGGAATGTTATTTTGAGGACCAGTGTGCCCAAAATGGTATTTTTAACATTATTAAGGTATGTTCAGTAAATGTATTGGTGGTGTTTTCTAGCTTTTGAACTGGTGCGCAGATTAAAAATATGAGGGAACCATTGAATCCACAGCACCAGAATTATCTTAAGGGAAGCTTATCTTCGACCAACAAGGTTCGGACGAAAAAGTTAATTTCATAGAGTTTTAAAAAACAATAAAATAAATGAATATTAATTTATTTTAGTTTTTTTAAAATTTTGTAAAAATATTGGCGGGACTACAATTGAACGTCAATCCATTTAATGGATTGACTCTCTTTTTGTGTATCCACACCATTGACAGAATTAAAGATCTTCATTAATTATTCCCATTAATGAACCTCATTAATTGATCGGTGCGTTGATACTCTCCTCCACTCTTTTCAAACGAATCTCGAGAATGGGTTTTTGGAAATCAAGAGTAACCTCTTAGGAAGTTCCGCAATGTCATCCACTAACCTAGAACGAGGCTTCGATAACCGTTGGGGGAAATTACTGGTGATAGAAAATGCCAAAAAAAAAACTTCAGATGTGGACACTACTTCTTCTGCAATCCCTTCCAAAGAAAATGAGGTAGTGGTTTTTGTTTGAATTCAAGTGAATTTGTTTCAATCAATCATTCTTGAGAAACAATATGAACACTGGTAAACCAAAAATGAGTTAATCTGCACTTTGTACAAAACAATGGATGGATAATGCAGGAACCTATGAACGAGGTTTTAATTTATCTTTTTATTATTTTATTACCACACACTTTTTCAATTACAAATGTGGAGGGCATAGGGAAACTAAATAGGTCTGGAACCCTCCACGCTTTTGAATTTGTTGCATCTTTAAAGGGAAACGTTTAAACTCAACTGAAATCTAAATCCGAGAGCCATGTAGCCACAGTAGTGTCTCGAGAGTCTCGTAGGCGCAATCAGAAGGGTAAACGGACCACCAGAGCTCACACGGTGGCCTGTAGCATCCCTGCCAGCGAGGCACCGGTGCTACGTCGTGGCACTGACGGGCGACGGTGGCAGGTGGCAGCGGCGGTGGCTGTCGCTCACTGGTCACGGAGGGCTCCATGGGAGGCCCAGCCGGCTACGCCCCACCATGGTGGGTGGGGCTGGGTTGGACCAAGGATGAATCGGGTCAACCCAATCTTGGTCCGGTCAGCGTAGGATTAGGCTATTTGGGTCGGTCTGATAGGGTAAGACCGGAACCTAACACTTTTCGACCTAGTTTCACTAAAAAGGTCATATCTCACAAACTAGACATTTATTTAATGAATCGATTGTGGTGCTATAATCCTCTAAATATGAATATCCTTTTGAGATACTCCACTTTAGTTTTGGATTAATTTTTAGTATGCCCGAGTTCGATCGAACCTAAATCCAACCGGGGCCTCAGTTCTAAAACTCTTATAACCCACAGACCAGGGGTCCAATTGACATACCCTCTATCACATTGGAACTCTTATAGCATGGATGTCCTTAGGGTAACTCCTTTTTGGACCTTCGTGTTAGTTGATTCATGAATAAAATCTTGAGGAGTAGATTCTACAGAACTCAAGTGCACCAAGTGCGGGGAATCCAATTATTGGATGTTAGTTAAAGAGTGGCCCTGTGTAGATCATCATTATATCGACCCTATGTGGATCACAAACATAAAGAACCTATGTGGATTAGAATAATAGAAACCATGTGTGGATATGGATCATATCAAACCTGTGTTGATCAACATCATAGGGACCCTATGTGGATCAACTTTATAGAGACCCTATGTGGATCAGTATCATAGAGACACTGTGTAGATCAGTATCATAGAGACACTGTGTGGATCAGCATCATAGTGACCCTTTATGGATTAGTATCACAGCTACCCTATGTGGATCAGTATCATAGTGACCCACTGTGGATCATAAGTGCGGGACCTGATGAGTACTAGCCTTAGAGTGGCCCGTCATGGATCAGAGACATACAGCCATGTGTGGGTCGAAAATGGACCAACTTCTTTCTGGTTCAGTTTTGGAACTTTTTAATGGAATAAAATGATATAGCATATGACTAATCATCTTTATTTCTGATCTCTGATTTTTATACCTGGTGTAAGATGACTTTATTTCATTCTTCGTGTGTGTGGTCATTATTTTTGGTTTTTCCTTTGTGTAATTCTGGAAGACCTTTTGGGGTCTCAGGGTCCCTATTTTGTATTGTTATACTCACGCTTGCATGGGATTCTCCTGCACCTTATCATGTCTTCTGTAGATGATGAGTAGCTTGGTTGGGAATTTTGGGAGCTAGGACCGAGTGGTACACGAAGATGACCAGTTGAGGAGGAAAGATGCAGAGACGAGTTTTACCTAACCTTCTGGCAGGATCCTTGGTGGCTGATCTCAAGAGAGTATTTCTGTTGACATTGAATATTTTAGTTGGGCTTTTATTAAAACCAACTTTACTTTCATTACACACTTTTACAACAACAATTTTACAATGTGGTTTTCATCTGTCATTTTCTATTTTTGTGTGTTTTTGGGCTTAAAGAGAATTCCTTCCCAATTATAGGGAATTTTTTGTGGAGCTACTCACCAACCTTTGGCCTATGTAAGGCATGCTTGGGGTAGTCATGGCACAAGCACTAGGGGACGGGTCGTGAAAAAGTGGTATCAGAAGAGTTGGATCTACCAGAATAACAAAGAGTCAGTGATTTCAATGGAGCAATAGTGTTATGTGCCTTGAGTTTGGGTTTTAGTTCTGGAACTCCAGTGTTGGTGCGGCAACAAAGGTATCAATAAAACAGGGCCCTGAATTCTGATTTCCGACTCGGTGAATGAAAAAAATGATTGCCTGTGTTTTGGAAATGTTTTAATTTTGATCTTTTTTGAGTTAGCTCACCAGGTATAAATTGTTGACCATTGTGCACCTATTTCATTTCAGGATTCCTCCACACAGATGGCCAGCTCGGATTCCAGAGATATTTCACGATGATGGCACATCGAGTGATGAGGATTTGCTGCATGACCCTCTTACATCGATAGCACCTTCGGGTGGGGCACCAGAAGCACCGCTACCCATTGGGCAGTAGTTGCTACCAGCCCCAAAAGAAGATAGTTCACACCAAATGAGCACGTTGCATGAGTTCCTGCGATAGAGGAATCTGGTGCTTCAAGGGGAGACAGATCCCTAGGTAGTTGAGGACTAGCTGGAGGCTGTGGCAGTGGTTTTTCAAATAGTTGAGACACCAGTAGATCATATGGTTATCCTAGCTTCTAGCCTCTTCCAGGGAACAACATGGAGATGGTGGAGTCTGACACTCTAGACACATGAGGAGGTGACGCTCTCCTAGTTGAACATTGAGGCCCTCTTCAGGGTGGTTTTTGTGCCAACGAATTTACGCTCAGTGCATATTTAGGAGCTTCTACACTTACAACAGGGCATCCTGAGAGTGGCCTAGTACTTGGTGAGATTCACCGACCTCTCTCTCTACTCCACTAACATAATACAATACCCTTTTTTCAAGGCCCAAACCATTGATCAGGGTCTCTGGTGGGAGATCTGAGCATCAGCGATATCCCTAAATATCCCGAAACAAGATGGAGTACTTGAGCGAGCATAATTGGTGGAGAGTTTCATAGCTGAGAGGGAACCAATAGTGAGATCCACCACCGGAAAATAGGTAGTCAAGTCATCTTCAACATGTAGTAGGCAGATGATGCTGAGGTCCATGTGGGCCAGACTATCCAAATAATAATCCCATGAAATAGGGTCGGAGGTGTGGAGCTCACGAGGTTGATCAAGCCAGTAGAGGAGTTGCTGGTGATTCATGTGGGGTGGGCAGGGTCACATGGCTCATGACTGCCTAACCCACTGTACCAATAATCATCAGACGGTTGAGGGACCTCTGAGGTAGGGAAAGAGATTTGAGTGAGGAGGTCTATTGGCCAGCTGATGTGGCATAAGAGTAGGTCGTATAGTATGTGGTGGGACAAAATTTGATGTTTTATAACCACCACCTCCACGTGGTCCACCCCAACCTCAGTGAGTAGGTGTGAAGGGACCAGCTCAACTTTAATAAGCTAAGGCCAACAACCAAAGTCCTCTAGAGATGAATCAAGGTATGAAATATATCTACTCCACCCTATATGCAGTAATTATAGACTCAGGTGTCAGTTACTCATTCATTGTTGTGGCTCTTGTTCGAAGCTCAGATATTCTTGTAGATCCATTAGCTTGATCTTTAATACTAGATACTCTTACAGGAGAGGAATAAATGATTACACTCTAGTGATGGAAGTGTGATCTTTCTCTAGGAGGCGAGATCTTTGGATGAGATCTCTTAGAAGTAGCATCGAGGCATTACGATTTCATCTTTGATATGGACTGGTTATCCATAGTCCATGATTAGATTTACTATTTTAGGTGAAAGGTGTAGTTTGACCATGGTGATGGGACAAGGTTTTCCATCATCGGTGAGAAAGGTGCCTTTGCAACTTAGGATGGACTTTATCAATGAAGGGTGCAACCAATCACTCCTCAATGGGATATCCTTACCCTCAGAGTAGTTTGACATGAGGAGTCTGAGTTATCATATATTTGTGGACTAGTATACTAATATTTTTCCTGAGGATGTTACAAGACTACCTCCTCACAAATAGGTAGAATTGTACATCAACCTGTACCTCAGGATGAAAAAGAAATCTACTCCATCATATTAGATGGATCCCAGGGAGCTTCATGTGTTGTGGGTACAACCGGAGGACTTGCAGAGGAACTGGTTTATAATGCCTAGTGTTTCTCCATGGGCTTCCCTGATTTTGTTTTCCAAGAAGGAAAATGAGATTATGAGGCTTCGTGTTGACTATCAGCACCTAAACGATGTGACCATGAAGAAAAAGTATCCACTCTATAGGATTGATGATCTCTTCAACCAACTAGAGGGAGCTCGATGGCTTTCAAAGATAGTCCTCAGATCAGGATATCATCATCTCAGAGTATGAGATGAGGATGTACTGAAGACAACCTTCAGATACAGGTATGTCGACTATGAGTTTTTGGTACTTCCTTTCGGTGTGACCAATTCCCTAGCAGTGTTCATGGAACTCATGAATAGTATCTTCTAGCATTACCTAGTCACATACTAGTGGTCTTCATTGATGAAATCTTGGCTTAGTTAGTGATGGAGGAGGAGCATGCCTCTCACCTATAGATAGTTTTGGAAACAATCCAAGAGAACAAGTTTTATGGTGAAATCTTTGTGTTCTAGTTTTATAAACGAGAGGTCCATATTTTGGGACACATTATCTCAGAGGCTGGAGTCATAGTGGATCTGAAACACATAGAATCAGTACTTGTTAGGATCCACCCAAGAGTTTTACCGAGGTGTGAAGTCTCATAGGGTTGGAAGGGTACTACTAGAGGTTTTAACCAAACATTTATAGAGTTCCAACACCCTTTTCAACATTAACTAGGTAGGGAAAACCCTTATTCTATACGAAGAGATGTCGACAGAGTTTTTAGGAGCTCAAAAAGAGACTGACAAGTTCCCCCATCTTGAGGTTACCAGAATAGGGAACTGGGTATGTTGTCTATTGTGATGCATCTGGGAGCAGACAGGAAAGTGTCCTGATGAAGGAGCATGAAGTGATCCCCTAAATATCATGAAATCTGAAGTTTCATGAGGTTAACTATAATGCTCATGACCAAGAGTTAGCTGCAGTGGTCTTTGTGCTAAACATGTGGCAACACTACTTGATAGGTAAATGGTTTACCATTTCTTCCGATCAAAAGAGTCTCAGGTATATATTATCATAGAAGGACCTAAACCTGATACAATGATGATGGTTGGAGTTATTCCAGGATAATGAATTTGAGAAAGATTAATCTTTTAGAGAGGGAAACGTAGTAGCAAACACACTCTGTAGGAGGTCGGGTATGTAGTTGGTGAGTGAGGAAATAGAGCACCTACCCACATTTCAATTATCCTTCATGGATAGTGATGAAGCGGGTTACCTCTAGATTATGAAAATTACTCCCCCACTACATCGATAAGTCAGGGAGGCCCAACATGGGGATGTAGACTACGAGGACCGATGTGCTGAGATATCCTTAGTGTAGTCTTCTGAGGGTGTTTTCTGAAGGTGGATAGCACATTATCCTCTTCAAAGGAGACACCATGGTACTGGTGCCACTATGAGATGAGGTGTTTAGAGAGTTTCATAAATCCCCTTTGGTGGTATATCTTGGTGTGGAAAAGATGTACTGGGACCTTCGGCTTCAGTACTAGTGGGCAGGGATGAAGAAAGAAGTGTTCGAGTTCGTATAGAGATGCTTCACTGGTATGCAAGTGAAGGTTGAGCATCAGGTTCCCATAGGCTTAGCACAACCACTTGAGGTACCATAGTAGAAGTGGGATGGTATCTCTATGAACTTAATGATAGGGATACCACAAATGTCTAGGGGCCACGATTCCATCTGGGTGATTCTTGACCGACTCACCAAGTCGGCCTACTTCATACCCATCTAAGAGCAGGTATCTATAGAGAGCATGGGATGTCTCTACGTACAAAAGATCGTACGTATTCACGGGGTTCCATTGATGACCGTCTCAGATCACGACACTCATTTTATATCCTTCTTGTGTAAGGGATTATAGGAGGTGTTCGGGACTCATCTATGTTTTAGCATAACCTTCAATCCTAAGAAATATAGTCAGATAGAGCAGACCATAAAAACACTCGAGGACATGCTTCGTGATTGTGTCCTTCATTTTGGCTATAGTTGGAAGGACCACATACCACTAGTGGATTTTTCATACAATAATAGTTATAACTCCACCATAGACACGGTTCCATTTGAGGACATGTACTGGTGACCTTGAGAATCACCACTATGCTGGACACACCCAGGGGAATTAACGCTTATGGGTCAAGAGTTGGTACAAGCTATCATGGAGAAGGTTCATATCGTCCAGAAGAGGATGAACACTACATAGAGCTGGCATATTTCTTATGCTGATAGAAGATGGAGACCCTTGGAATATGAAGATGGAGATCATTTCTTTCTATGGATCTCACCCTGATGAGGATTGTAGTGATTCGGTGGAGGCGGAAAGCTATCTCTGAGGTTCATCAAACCTTTCCAGATCCTCAGTAGGGTAGGTGAGGTGGCATACAATTTAGATCTTCCCACACAGATGCACTAGGTGCATAATGTTTTCCTTGTGTCATAGATGAGGATGTACGGGCATGATAAAGAACACCTTATTGATTAGGGAGATGGATATCAACAATGGGGTAATGATTGCGGAGTTCCCAGTAGTGATTGATGATCGATAGGAGCAGGTCCATCGTGGGTGATCAATTCCTCTAGTGCGAGTACATTCGAAGAACGAGAATCTCCATGAGAGAACATAGTAGAGGGAGGCTTAGATACGTGTTCAATACCCCCATTTGTTCGCCTAGTTTTTATGTTTCTTTTCGGAGAAGAAATCTCTATGGTGGTGAGAATGTTAAGACCCAAATATTCTATATAATGTTTTTTAATGTTTTTGGGATTATTAAGAGTCTGCAAAAAATTAACTAAAGTAATTTTGAGTCCCGATGTGCCCGGAATAGAATTTTAATCATTTTTAAGGCATGTTAAGTAAAAATGCGGGTAGAATGTTTTATATTTTGAATCAGTTATCATATTAAAAATTTAAGGGAACCGTTGAATTTGTAGTGCCATGATTCAGTTAAGGGAAGCGTAACTTCAACTGGCTATGGTCGAACTAAAATGTTAATTTCTTGGACTCTACAAAAATATAATAAAATAACTGAATATCATTTTATTTTTCTATTTTGCAACTATTGGACAAATAGTCATGGGACAATGGCGCAATGTCACACCATTTAATGGATTGAATCTGTATTTTTGTAACCATACCATTTAGAGAATTAAAGAGTTTCATTAATAATGCTCATTTATGAACCTCATTAATTGTGTGGTTCGTTGATCCTCTCCTCCACACTTTTTAAACGAAGCTCGAGTATGGGTTTTTGGAACTCAAGAGACGAACCTCTAAAGAACTACCATGACATCTTCCACCAACCTAGAATGAGTCATTGATGACCATTGGGGGGAACGAAGGGCAACAACGAACACCAAAGAACACCTTCAGACATGGACACTCCTTTACCTTTCTGAAACACCTTCCAAAAAACTTTAGGTAGGGGATTTTGTTTAACTTCAATCGAATATGTTTCAATCTATTGTTCTTGAAAAAAATGACGAGCTTGGGTTAAACCAAAATGAGTTATTCCAAAAATTGTATGAAACTATGAGTAGATAATTCATGAACTTTTGAATTGGTTTTTAATTTATAGTTTGATGATTTGATTACCACACCCTTGTTTAAGTGCTAACACGGAGGGTGCGGACCAAACAAACAATGCCCGTACCCTACGCCACATTCCAATTGGTTTCATTCTTTATGGAAGATGTTTGAACTTGACACCAATTTGAATCCGGGAGCCAGGCGGTGATGGAAGCATCCCAAGAGGCCCATATGAACAATCATAAGGGAAAATGGACCATTAGAGCTCACCCGGTGGCCCTCAAAATCCCTTTTGGCGGGTGATGGTGGTGGCCTACTCACACAGGCTGTAGTGGAAGGCGATTCCAAAAGGCACCGTGGTGGACTGTAGGGGTGGCCAGACCTTGGACGACTACATTGGAAGTATACATCGTGTCGTCGCGCAACGTCGCGCTCCACGAAGGGAGGTCGTGGCCCCAATCCATAGAGGAGGAGGAAACATTCCACATGGGTCCTTATGATAGTGGGGCGGTGCCACATGGCATCGCTGTTGAAAATTGAATTGATGTATGTCCATTAGAAAGAGGGAGCCGACCCCCGTGCGGCCTGGTGGGTAGCACCCAGCCATGGCGGGTCGGGCCTGTCCGTGGCCCAGCGGTCCGGGTAAGTCTCGAGTCAGACCCTGACTGGACCCCAAACCGTGTCGCACTGAACTGGGTCGGGTCGGCCTGGGTCCGGGCAGGTCGGGTTGGCCCACCTGGGTCAAACCGGACCAAGACCCTTTTTGACACAGTTTCGCTAAAAATGTCATATCTCAAAACCAGATATCCATTTGACGAACCTTATGTGGTTCTAGTATCCTTAGAACAAAATGGTCCTTTTAACATACTCCACCTTTGTTTTAGAGAATGTTGGAGTAGGGCCGGGTTGGATCGAACCTGAATCCAACCAGGCCTTTGGTCCTAAAACACATATAACTCATAGACTAGGTGTCCGATTGATGTGTCGCCTATCACATTATAACCATTAAGACATGTCGGTTAATTGGGTTACTCCCTTTTGGAAATTCATGGTAGTTTGGGGACAATCGATATCTTTTGGAGAAGATTCTACTGAAATCAAGCCCATATAGTGTGTGGAATTTTGTGCCTAACTGACAATTGGAGAGTATCCCTATGTTGATCAACATCATAGAGACCCTACGTGGATCAACATCATAACGACTCTATATAGATAAAAATCTTAGAGACCTTGTGTGGATCAACATCATAGCAATGATTTGTGGAATATCATCATAACGAACCTGTGTGGATCACCATCATAGAGAACCTATGTGGATCAACATCATAAGGAACCTGTATGTATCAACATCATAAAGACCCTGTGTGGATCAGCATCGGAGCCACCCTATGAAGATCAACATCATAGCGAACTTGGGTGGATTGGTATTGCACAACCTAACATGGACCAACCATAGAGCAGCCCGTCATGAATTAGCGACATGCGACCCTGTGTGGATCTACAACTGAACAAATTATTTTTAGTTTAGTTGAGGAACTTTATAATATAATAAAATGATATAGATTAAAACTAATTATCTTTATTCCTGATCATTGAGTTGTATACATGGTATAAGCTAACATTATTTCAAGCTTTTTGTTTGAGTTCATGCCTTTTGGAATTTCATTTGTGGAATTCTAGGAATCCTTCAAGGGTCTTGGGGTCCCCACTAGGTATTGGTATTCTCACCCATGCATGGGATTCTTCCACACCTTGTCGTGTCTTGTGTAGATGATGATCATCTTGGCTGAGACTTTAGGGTTTCAGGACCAGAGAGTACACAGAGGTGATTAGTTAACGAGGAGAGATGTGGAGACGAGTTATAACCACCCTTCCAATAGGATCCTTGGTGGACAATCTCAGGAGATGTTTTCTATTATAGTAGTATCTTTCAGTTTTTATTTTATTCCAGTAACCTTTACATTTAGTAAACACTTTTACTAATGTGGTTTTACTATCTATTTTTCATCTAGTCGTCTTCTTGGTATGTGTGTTTGTAAGAATAAAGGAAATGCCTTCCCAATTATAGGGAAATTCATTTCTGGTTCTAGTTTCCATCCCCTAGCCTATGAAAGTTTGGTTTGGGGTGGTCCTTCCATGGGCCTCGAAGGATGGTTTGTGATAATTTAAAAAACATGAGATCATTTATTTTAATCAGAAAAAAAAAGTTTTCCCTCTCCCCCACTTAGAAAAGTAATTGTATCTCTTATACTATTAACACATAAAAATCTCTTTGGTTCATCCAATCCTAGGTAAAAAACACTTATAAACAAACCTCATATAATTCTAGAATCCTTATTTTGAATGTAAATTTAATCTCGGAATATTGTATTGAAAACATAAGGAGGATACCTAAAGAAGAGGCAATGTTCTGCCACAAGCTTCATTATTTTATTTCTTTGTTCACCTATGTCTATTACCATGATAATATTATAACATTGTTATATTAAATATAATGTATTTAATTTGTAGTATGTTCATTACCATGAATATTCTCCCCTTCCTTCAAATTGGATATGAAATCATCATTCCTGTGTACTTTATATTACCCCCTCACAAACTTATGTCATTATTTTTTCCATTAATACATCTAATGGTTTCAAATAATTATGGATTTATTATTTATATATTATATTTATGATATTATTACTCTTCTATAATTTTTATATCTCTCATAATGTAATTCTTCTGATTTTTTCAGAATAAAATAATATTGTCCATGTGTACTGCAGACTACCGCCTCGCCAGGCAATGTGATTCGTTCACACTTCACATGGTAAGTTATAAGAGTAAATTTAATGATTATATGTGATATAAAAAAAAATAATGATAATAATGAAATATAAATAATTAATGGAATATAAAATATATCAGTTTCTTTCATACATTTTCAATTATTGATAGCGTTGCTCATGTATGTGTGGCATACCGCCTTCACAAAGTGATGTGACTCCCTTTTCATCACCACCTCACATATTTGATAATTATAAATATATATAAAGAAATAATTTTTTATATACGATATTATGATCACAATAAATTTATAATATATTACCTACCACCTTTCTATAATGATCTATGAAAATGAAAATGTTGTTTCTGCGTATGTATGGATTGTGGTCTCTATGATCGTAACATAATTAATTTTTCAAAACCTTATATCATAATTAGTATTACAATTATATTTTGAGTATAAAAAATATATTTACATCCTGATTATTATTTTTAAAGTTATACATCCATTATCAATGAATGAGGATAAAAAATAACAAATCAAAACATGTGTGAAAAAATTGGTTATTACATGAATCATGACATTAACAAATAATTAGTCTTGAATCAGTAATAAAATAACTTAAATAAATAATATATTTTATGATATATATGTGTTCATTTTTTCTATAAACATGTAAAAACTTATATTTATTATACAAGGGGGTTCTAATTAGTGTGTAAGAATTAGATAGTTTCAGTAAGGGGATTTTTAGTCCCAATTATTTGTGGGAGACATTGGAAAATTCCTCAGTTGTTTTCTTAGTTAGGTGAATATAATATCCCATTGAAATGTTATTTCATGAATCCAATTATTTTCAAAATATATTTAGATTCATTTTATGTTATTATATTTTAAATTTTATGGTGTTGTTCTGATCGACATGTGAATTTTGACAACCCAAATGGAAGAACCCACTCTCCCAACTTGTATTTGGTAAGTTTAGGGACAATCAGCATAGAGATTTAAAGGTATTTATACCTTGATTCGTGATTAATTAACAGATTTTTTTTCATATTTTAGAGTTTATATTTGAGTTTTATGATAGTTTGTTTAGATTATTGAGTGGTTTATCTTCCAAAATCGTTATGATTTAAAAAAATGATAAAAATATTTTCAACAATCAAAAGAATAAATGCATATGGTTTGTTGAAGGTTCAGAAGATCATAAAAATAGATCCTCTTAGCATGTCATGTTGTTCATAATAACACAAATCTCTAGGATGCAAATGTATTAGAACTCCCTTGGTCAGGTGACCTTCGATTAAGTTAATAGAAATCATATTATTGGTCCATGAACTAGTTTTTTAAAACATTCCTAAAAGCAAACCATTTTGTGAAGAAAAGTGAATCCAATTTTCATGGTATTACTCAATTTAAATACACTATAGATCCTTGTAAGCTCTATTATTAATCATATATGGAGTTCCCAGTAAGATAACGATAGGAGACGAAGAAGACTTATGAGATATGAAATGAACTAACACAAGCACAATATGTGGATTAAATTTCCATGGAATCTACATTACCCATATCCCCAACACAAAAAACAAATTATCTAGTCATTGAGTAAATTAAGACAAGAAATATATAGAATCTAATAGTGTTAATTATAGGTTATAGTAATTGAAAACCCCAAGAAACCATAGGGAAAAAATATTTATAAATTAATGTAATGGGTTTAAATCACCTTTATCAAATGATCATTGCCCTTAATATGATTATACCCTTATGAAATGGTATATTTAGCATTAATTGGACGTCCCCATATGTCAATGGTAGGTTAGGGGTCAAATCCCTAGTCAAATGGTTGTTATGAGATTATATCAAAATTAGGTTTCCACCTGTTGACTACAACAGAATTTACGTGCATGATTAGACTAACTGTGTGCCAACTGTGATTAAGGTTCATTCATGGGTATTTGAGTCACATGATTTTCTTGGGACAGTTCACATGGTTTGGTTATCATATTAAGATTGTGTTATAGGCCACTACCTCTTAACAAGAACTCCATGCATGATTTCCTTGAAGAGCTGCACAGTTTGTAAAACCATGTGGAGGGAGATTGACTTATTATATTTTGAAGCTCCTAGTTTTGTATAGTTATCTACATTGGGGTTCATGGTTTGGCTGATTTGATAGTAACATTTCACTATTGAAAAAGGTTCTAAAACCTATGATTTCCATCCAAATTTATCAGTTCATTCCAACTATTTTCATCCCTTATGTTGATGACTAAATCTAACAAATAAATACATGTTTAGGTTATAAAACATTAAAATTGATCTAAACAACCATTTTCAATATTCTTAAAAGGAATATAAATTCCATATGCACATAATTGAACCAAACTCCCCCACACAGGGTCAGTTTTTTGGCCTCAAACAAATTCCTATACAATCATCTCAATGGGATAATAAAATATATTGGGAGAAATGTTACATGTTATATAAAATAAATGAATGCGAACAATGGATGATAAATTATTTATAATTATACGTGAATTATTCATGAAAAAAAATATTTAATGTTATTCAAAAATGTATACCCAATTAGAATCATAAAAATATTACTTCATAAAAAACAATTGTTAAAAAATGAAATTTTCTTTATTCATTCATAGAATGTCCCATCCTCCACTTCAATCTCATCAGACACTTACGTATGTTAAGATAATATTTCATTGACACAAAATGGTGGCATTTGAATTTTTTAGGTTACACAAACTCATTAAAATTCTACTTTGAAGAATGATTTGAGGTCATCAATATTTGTTTGCATTCTTTTTCCTATATAAATTTATTTTATATTGGCGAGATACTATAATTGAAAGTTAGGGCCCAATTTTTCAATTTTTTCTCTTGATGGGTTTTGAGACTGAGTGATGAGCTTATGAAATTAAGACCACATAATAAAAACTTTTATGAAATAAAAAATTTCACTACTTCACATCCATTTATTCAAAATTTTATTTCCATTTATAGAATTCCATAATTTAAACTAATCCTTAAGAATGTACATTTTTAAAAAATATTATAAATGAATATCTACAAATTCTCTTCTTGTATTCCAATTCTTATTCACATAAAAAATACAGTCATCAATCTGTACATTAAGGAGTTTTAAAAACTAGTCTTCCAAATATATTTTAATCTATGGGATATAAATTTGGATCATCTATAACATTCCTTTAGATTTCCCCTATGAATGATATTTTATCCTAGGTAATTTCAAGGTAAATAAAAATTAGGATTCCAAAAGTAAGAACCCTCCCCTAACATAAAAATTTCCATTGACCCTTGTGAACACAGTAATATGGAGAAGGGTGGGTTGAGAAATTTCATGAATGTGGATGGTGGAATAGTGAATGGAACAAAATTTGAATCATAACATAAAAAATCCCATGGATATAGGTCAAGGAAAGGCCATTAATTGGTTTTTTAGATACTTCCAATCAGAATAGTTTCCTAATTCCAAAAATTAAGATCCACCTATTTTCATGAAAATGAAACAAGACAAAGTGAAGCAAGATTAGAATAGTAGAAGAAAATGTAATGAAAAATAAGCACACAATCACAACCCATAAAGAAAATATCCACATAATTTGGTGGCATCAATAATAGAGTTATAGAGAAGAGAATGTCGTAAAATCTATAGAATATCAATGATGATTATTTCTATCCCACGGAGGGATCAATACCAACTGGATCTCGAATATTAGTGAGGGATACATTGACCAATGGGGGGTCTGTTAGGTCTAGATCAGTGTTTATCACTCAGTATGAGGTCTTTTCTATGGGATCAGTGGTGGAGGGGATGCCGATACATAATCTTGGTGAAAAGATACATCCTCATACATGTAGTTGTAAGGGGGGAGGCAGGGTAGGGGTTGTAATAATCAGGGATAGAGAGATCCTACATGCTAATTACCACTATATAGATCTAATTGGACACAACATTGTAGTAAAACATTTAATATACGTCATTATCCCACTTCTATTCAATATTTGGTTCCGTGTAAAGGGTTCCCCCAATATTCACTTAAGTGGAAGAGGCTGGGTATATGGAAACATAGAGGGGGTAGTAGTAGGGAGTCAGTATTTTGTAAAATTTGAGGATAAGTGGAGGGAGGTAGTGGAATGGGTGGAGGATGAATGGGGATCATACCGGGTGTCCTCTTCTTGAGCACTAAACTGAATATAGTGGCTACCAAATTCTATCTTGTGCATGTGACGTACCATAGTGAGATAAAATAGATGGGGTGTCGGAAGATCAAATATGGCATTATCAACAAATTCAATCTCAAGGAATCCATTTGGGAGAGTGATATGGGGGCCTCCTAATATTTCCTCATTGGTTTTGGTGAAAATATTACAGAGGTAATGGGTGTAGGTGAAGGACATTTTGATGGGTGAACCTATAATCATGGATTTAAAAACTAATAAGTTTCGTTAGTTGGAATCTCCCCCACTATCTGATGGGGTAATTAAATAGGTTGTGATGATATAGTGGATAAGCTTAAGGGTGGGGTTATGGAATTAGTAGGTATTTGATATTTTTGTGATATATAGTGGGTCAAGATGAAAAATGATAGCCTAAAGTTCCCTGGAAATGATAGGGTTTAATCCTAGTCAACCACATAACACTCCATTCTCTAAACATAGTTTAGATAATAATGTTCAAGAATGTGGAAAATTATCCCATATAAACACTATATCCATGTTACATAAGGTGGAATGGGACATCACCTCTATCGAATTTTAATTCTCCCTTTTCATGGATAGTATATTTTTCACAACACTGAGAAGTGGCATCGAAATCCAGAACTAATTCTGTATAAGTGGGTAGGTGAATGGAATGTTCCTTAGTAAAGTGGCCCTAAGAAATCAACCTATAAATTTCATCACGAATGACTAAGACCTCAAGATGTTATGGTACTAAGTTGTGGTGATTCTTTACCTCACAAGTGGTTATATCATGTGGAAACATAAGATTACCTTCCTTTTAGAATTTAAGGTGGGTACTAAGGAGGGGTCTGGATCCTGAACTACAGGCACATTTTAATGAGGCCATGGATTTTTTGTTGGTTTTATTACAGGTTGTTTATTATAAAGCATATAAATTAAACATATGACAAACATGATAGATAAAAATAAAAATTATATCAATATCATCCTAAATAACCCATGAAAAAATTAAAATATAATCAAACAACTAAGAAAATTTTGGTTTTTGGGAAACCTTTTTTTGGAAAATAGTGAAGTGGACACTAAATTGAAAACAATGTGAAAATTGAAATGGGGGATGGGAGAAAAGTGAAGATTCCCTATCCCATGGTGGATGTGGGAAATAAATATATAGTTGTATAAGAATAAGAAGAATAAGGTAGGGAATAATGAGATAATTAGGAGGAACTTTCATTGGATTTGGATATGGTGGAAGAACAATGAAGGGAGCTTGAGATTTGAAGGATATTGAGGTAAAAAGGATGATCATGACTATGAGAGGTAGATAACATTATTTGTGGGATAAAATGGGGGTACTGTTTTTTTTTGTTTTAAAAAATTCTTATTTTTAAGTGGCACATAGTTACATTACATGGGTAATCAAACCTTGAAATAATTGTTCTACTACTACAAAAATGTGGGTTCCACTTGCCCTATTTAATTAAATTATTTAGTTAACCAAGAAAATCCCATGTGATCATCTTTGGAATGTGGAATTTAATATGAACAGTTAATGTGAAGGGTTTGATTAAGCATGAGAGAACTGTGTGTATTCCCATGTATATGAAAAGGTTTCAATTTCCCCTGTTTGATTGAAATTAAACATTTTAAAATTAAAGAACTTGGTTCCCAAATATTTTGAAATACAGTAAGGGATTTCCATAGGACGTCTATATAGATCATAATAAAGATTCATTGATACATCAATAATTTTTCATGAATCCTATAACAGAAACCCACAAAAAAATAAAATACCACTAACATGCCCTCTAAAAACATGAGAAAACAACTATTTTGATAAATTTTTGAAATGTTGGGTTAGTTACCAGTAAATGGTATGTTTATTATCGCAAGGTAGACACACTTGGTCCTCTTGGTTACCTAATTGGATGGTGGAAATAATTCCCACCATATCCTCCTTTTTAATTTATGGTTTATTAATTTATATTTTCACCTTGAATATCAGTCTGTATTCCATAGAAACTTCCACCACACTATAGTGAAAAAACCTTGATTACGAGGAATCATCCCGACCAATAGGACATCAGATTACCCAAAAACAACCTCAAATGTGAGTTCAATAACAATACTTGATCTTTGTGATGGAATGGTTTATAATAAATCATTTGGTCATGAATCACCTTCATTTTCTCCTTGCAATTCTTGGAATTTTCATAATCTTCATTCCAAATCACATCAATCTCATATAATTATAATTTCAATTTTTTAAGTGGCCTAGAAATCATAATTAAATGCAATGGTAGATTAGTAGGATTTATGTTAGAGCTCCAAATGTAAGTGATATGGATTTCCATGAACCAACCTAAATTAGGACATACCCAATGGAGTTTTGAAAGCAGTCTGATAATCCCACAAAGGGTCGTCTTTCTTTTTTACCAATCCTTCCATTATTCTACATCTTTATTTTCAATTATTTGTTTAAGATAAATATTGGAAAATTTCACTTTGAAACTATATTAAGGGTTTTATTGTGTCCCTATATTAAATTTTACCCCACATTTTATCATAAAATTCCCCATCATTGCATTATCCAAATGTTCCCATTTGTCACTGATGAGGACCTGAGGAACATCAAACCTGCTAAATATGAACTTCATTTGAAGGGTGATGATGAAATTTAAAATTATTTGGACTATGGAATCAGATTATTTCCTTTTAAATATATAATCAACACATACTAGAAGGTATGAGTTACCGCATGATAGTGGAAACTATCCCATGAATTCAATAACCCAAACATAAAACACTTAGACTTCAAGAATGGGGTGTTGAGGAATCTCGGTATTTTTCCCTATATTACTAGTCTTCTGTCACTTATCACATCATTCCATGATGATTTAGACACCATTTTGAACTGTTTTCCAAAAAAATATAGATTGGAAACTTTTATCAATTGTGTGGTCCGGAAAATGATGCCCTCCTAGGAAAGATGAGTAACAAAATTCCAGAACATCATTAATTTCATCCATAGGCACACATATGGGAACTATGTCATCTCCACTTGATTTTAAGAGCATTAGATATTCCCAAAAGTATTTATTCACTTCTGATTTAAATCCCTTAGTTTTTTTTGGGAGAGAGGTGATGGTGGGGAACTATCATAGACTAATATTTTGCGATAACAGTGAACAATGGATGAAGTTAATCAACTACTAAGAAAATTTTCTCATCCATAATTTCTTCTTTGATCTATCCATCTAGTTTTTTTCTTGTATGTAAATTCATTGTGGGATAGTTAGTTAGTAATCTAGTTTTCACTCCCATTTTAATCAAGAATTTACATTGAAGCTTTTTAGAGAATATGCACCCTAAAAATCCAGTATTGATTTTCATAATTCTATTTTAAAATGTCTTTAATGTTGAATGATCGATATAAACAATGACTTTTGAAACACCATGTATGAACATAATCTGTCAAATGAAAAAACCACCAACAAAATTTATTTTTCCATGGTGGTGTAACTAATTTCATATTCATTAAAGGCATGCATGGAATAGTAAATTGGACGGAATATTTGATGAAGACACTTCCCAAGGACTACCCTCAAAGATTAATTGTTGGCATCACACATGACCTTGAGCTTCCCAATCCTATTTAGAGTAATCAGGATCTAAGATTCCACAAATATCTATTTCAAAAGTTGAAATTCCCTAACACATTATTAATTGAACTAAATTATATCATCCTTTAAAATATGATTAGTTACAGGTTGATCTATGTTTGAAAAATCAGGAAAAAACTATCTATAAAATCACGCAAACCCAAGATAGTTCCATATTGAATAGACATAAGTGGGAATGGGTAGGTATTCTATCCCATGAATATTCATGGGATCCACTCCAATTCCATTCTCAATGATTTGATAGCCTAATGAAATAAAATGTTCTACTATAAAATCGCAATGTTTCCAATTTTAGACTAGATTTGTCTTCTCACACTATTCTAGTACCATTTCCATGTTTTTTACGCTTGTACCAAATGACATATCATATATGGATAAGTGTCACATGAAAAATTCCATGATTTTCTCAACCATTTCATGGAATATAAATAACAAACACCATTGAAAGGTGGTTGAAGCATTACACATACCAAATGACATATGACGGTTGGAAAAAATTCCATGTGGGCATGTGATAGTGATATTCTCAAGATCATGAGAGGGAATACATATTTGGTGATATTTATAATAACTATCTATGACATAGTAGATTTCATTCCCCATTAAATGCTCTAACATTTGTTCATTGAATGGGATTGGGAAGCGGTCCTTTTGGGAGTCCTCATTTATCTTTATGTAATCGATTAATAATCTCTATCCCATAACTATTTTTGTTTCTACACCTCATTATTCTTGTTTAAAATCATACTGATACCCCCCCTTGGGTTCCATTTAAAGGGTCTAGACCACAGACTATTGTAAATTGGGTATATAATTCTGATCTCTAAAAAATTGATCACATCCTTCTTCACACCCTCCTTCATTGAGGATTTAACTATTGGTTTAGTTTTCAAGATAGATTGGATCTATCTCAAAGAAGTTTCATATGGGTAAGAATGGTGGTATTGATTCTTTATGTTCATACATCATCCAACCAATGTCTTGTTTTCTTATTTTTGAAACCTATTTAAGTGTGAAATCTTTCTCTAGTTTGAGGGCTGTATTGAGAATAACATTAAGTGTGTACATTTCACCCAAACAACCATACATTAATGAGTATGGGGGAGGATTAATTTCATGTTGTAGAGCATTAATAACTGAAGATATTATATGTTTGACTTCTCCCCTATCCAAACTATCTAGGAATGCTGGTCACTAATAATAATGAGTTTCATAGCCTCTAACATACTGTATCTTTTCATGTCCATGTTCAGGATAGATCTAAACTATATCCAGTTCATTGATAGAACAAAAAATTCCCATGTCAATCATAGTATAGTCAACATGATCTTTAACAATGGTTAAGGCGCAAAAATCCTCATGTTCCAAAAATGAGGCTTGTTTGATAGTTTTAAGAACATTATTGGTCACTCTTTCATTTCCCACTCGGAAGACAAATTCTCCTTGACGAACATCACCCAAAAAATTACTCATATCTTGAAAGGGTCTCCTCAAAATCAGAAGAACTTATGAATATTCCTCCATGTCATGTATAATGAAATATTCATAGAGAAATAATTTTTCAACCTTCACCATCACATCTTCAAGTATACATTTTGGGTATTTGATCAAGCGATCAACCAATTATTGTGCTACATTAGTATTCATTTGGTTATTTTGTCTCAACTTCTTCAAAACACAAAAGGCATTAAATTCACACTAGACCCAAGTCCCAAAAATCCATCCAAAACTCAAAACTTCTGATCGTATAGTGAATTGAGAAGCTCCCAAGATCTTGAAACATCGGAGAAAATGAATATCAAACCACTGGGAAGCACTTCTTTTTTAGAGGAATTGTACCCAAAGCCTACATTTTTATTTTATTTGTCAAAATTTCCATTATGAAACTTTTCTATGTGGATATTTGAATCAATTCTTTTGTAAAAATAATAGGGATGTGAATTTGTCATAATACATCCGTGAATTGTATGAACTACTAGTTCAGCTTCATTTTCTTCACACATTCCAAAAAAGAGAATACGAGTTCATAACATTTTACCACTCCCTTTTCGTTATCACAAATGGCCCCCATTCATTTTGATTTCAATTTTTCTGATCAAATCCCCCTATATTAGCTTTAGTATCGAAGTACGGTGCTTTTACTTTGATTTTCAGCTTCACCACCTCCCCTCTTTGTGGTACCTTAATGAGGTATCTTCTTTACAATTTTCATAGTTATTACATTAGCTTCCTTCTGTGGGGTTTTCTCAATTATTCCTAGTAATGTTCCTTGTTTCCTCATAGGTATTTGATTGGATATCTGCTCAATACAGTATTAGATGATTCAATTGGTGGCTTCTTGATTTCGGAATATGGTTCCAGTAATAGTGGTGAACTTGGCCATTGTCTCTTCTAATATTGATTGTTGTTACTAATTATTTTTTTGCTCAACCACTTGAAACTATTTTGTTTGTCAATAAAGTTGTTGTAGATTATGTTTTTATACCCTCTATGTTTTAATGATACTTGTCAATATTTATGGTCTTACTATTGTATTGGATATGGATTTTAGTATTGAAGTTGTCCATAATAGGGTATATTTTGGGTTCATGGATGAGAAATTTGATTCTAATATCCTACCCATATTTTTATTGTCTTGTCAATGGTTCTGATATTGAAGGATCATTTTTCCCTCATTTCTTGAGAAACATGACTTACTTCACTTGTTGTGGGACTCACTCTAAACCTTTAACATTAACCCATGAGGTGGTTGTCACAACATTCACTAAAAACTATATTGTTGACCTCATAAACTTTTAAAGTGGGTTTTCATATTAAATGCATCAAGATTAATTAACATGACATCAATTAGAAACCAAAATATTAGTGGAATCAATGTTATTCATAACTCTATTGTGAGTTCCCCTCTTAGAATGACATTGGAAACTATTTTCTGACATATCTTCCAAAAGTTCAACTAGTTCATCAGGTGATTTTCTCTTCACAGTTCTTTTGGTAGTCACATACATCACATATATGGGTTTCATTATAAGTCCCTCATAAATGGTTTGAAATTTCAAACATAGTGGAGGTTCATGAAGTTTTCATTTCCACATAAATTTATTTAAACGTTACCCAGATTCATATAATGATTATAACTCATTCTGGTGGATGTTATGAATTTCATTCAATAACATCGCCATTTTTTAGGGTCAAAAGTATTTGAAAAAAACAATTCCTGGGCTATTTTCTCCTATGTATGGATGTAACTATGAGGTAGTCCTTTGAACTAATCATTTTTATTGTCACTTAATGAAAATTTTAATAAAATGAGACTAATTGAATCCCCTAACACTTTGTGGTAGTAGATTGTGAAACCTATCTCTAGAAAATTTTTGAGATGGGAATTGGGGTCCTCACATAGAAAATCCCTAGTTGAATCGTATTGTGGATGAGTAAAATAATGTTTGGCTTCATTTATAAATTTTGTACTTTCACTTTCAACATATCAATTCTAGTATTTTCTCCATGAATTTAGGGAAAATAGTATACTATTTAAGGGTACGGTGTGGAGGCATATGTTCTAGATAAGATTATGGAATATACTACTGATCATGTGAAAAGTTGATTCATTGATTCCAAAGAATATCCAAGTGCCCCTATGATGGAAGATAATTCTTTGGTTTTTGTTGGTCATACCCCAAAATAAATTGAGCATATGGTCTTTGATGGTTTTCTCGCATGTATTCTATAATGTTTTCCAGTGGATGCGGGTTTGGTTTTCCATCACTGAAGAGTTTTTATTTCTCATTACCATAAATTGAAAACTTTTTTCCAACTCCATAGACATCATCATGTTCTTCCTTTTGTATACTATACAGAGGGGTGTTATGGTTTTGTTCTCTTATAAGTGCTCAATGTCACCTAAATATCAATTTTTAAATTTCTGAGTCAAATGAGAGTGTTTCCTTAGAATTAACTCTCTTGTAAAATGTAATATGGTGAATCATGCACATATGGTCTTGTATATCGTTGAACAACATTACAATCATAAATGGGAAAATAAAAAATAACCAAAAATTAAAATTCGGTTAATATTATATGTTTTCTGATATTATAATTTCTATTTCCACTTAAACAATAAAAAATCAATTGTACAAGACACAATTTAATTTCTCCATAGAAACAACATAGTAATTTGGATTCCTTTTATCCAAAGTATTATTTTCAATAGTCCAAATTGAATTACCCAATATCACACCTAGTATAGTGAAATTATGGATTCAATCCACAACAAGATTCAATGTGTTCTATACCTTGAGTTGTGATTAGTTATCTGAAAGGTTACTGAATTTGTAGTTGATATTTTAGGTTTATTAATTTGTTTCAGGGGGGATTGATTTACATTCCAAATAGTTTATTTTTTACTAAAATAAAAAAGTTGATAAAACTATTTTTAATAATCAAAATAAGAAATGAATCGAGGTTGTGCATAGTTGAGAATATAATAAAAATATATTATCTTATTGTGATCTATTCTCCATAATAACTCACTTATCTAGGATTGAAATGTAACGAAACATCCTTGGTCTGGTGAGTTCTAAATATGTAAATATAGATCAACTTATTGGTCTGAGAATTAGTTTTTAAAAACATTCTATGAAGATACACCTTTTGGGAAGATGATTGAACCCAATAGTGATGGTATTACTTGACGTAATTACCCTAGATATCCCTTGATGCTCAGTTCTTTATCTGATATGAAGTTCCTAGTAAGTAAATGAAAAAATATGTATGAGAAGTATGAGGGATAAAATTATCTATCAAAAAACAATAATTGGATTCAATTATCAATGAATATTAATATTCCCTAGACCCAAAAAATAAAAAGAGTTAGGTAATCATTGAATAAATGATGATAAAAATGATCTTGATACATCTATAGTTCATTACAACTGAGAAGAGTTGAAAAAATTATGAAACTCGAAGATAATAATCCAAAAAAATGTATAGAATGACTTTCAAGCTCCCTTTTATAGTGTTTAATGGCTTATAGATGATTATACCCCTCCAAAATGGTCTAGGTAGAATTAATTGGATGACACCCTATGTCAAGGGGTGTTTTGTGCTCTTACTCTGGGGTCAAATTGTCACAACCCGTCCCCCGGGGCCCGTGTCGTGACTAACCCAAGCCCGCATTCCATAGGCCAGTGGCTGGCAACTAGCACCAAATGTATAATTCCCTAAATTTGGGAAGACATTGGCTTTATAATTGAAAACAAACACAACAGAGCACACAGCTGGATACGAAACACTAAGTAAAACTGTATAACAAGAGTGTACTAAAAATTAAAGGAGATAGAAATACAAGAACAACTATAAATTACAAGTACAACTAAAAATTACAAAACAACTTTAAGGTGAAAAGAAGCTCTTTGATCATCCACTGCAGATCCTACCTGATGGGTAGGTACAGATAACCTCCTCAGCACTCCACATCTATCAGTCTCCTCTGTGTACCAACACGTCGTATGGTACACCTCTGGGTACCATCCAGTCCTGGTACTCTCAGCCTCATTTAGCTTTGTTCATCATCTGCAACTAAGAAAATGAGGTGCAGGCATAACCCATGTAGGGGTGAGTATAAGGATACTCAATAGGGACCCCGAGACCCTCAAGGTCTTACAAAAACCAACAAGGATAAACCACAAAGTATGAAATCAATAGATAAACCCACTTAGGAATATGCCAATACATATACCTAAGTTATCAAGTAATCTATCTCAATCATGAGGTAAACCACAAAAGGTACTAACTCAGCTCAAACTAGGTTTTTTATTATCGAAACCATAGCTACGGGAGAACTCCTGCTCAATCGAGTACAGTGGGCCTGCCGCTTCGCACCGAGGCACTTCCCACTATTCTTGGACTGTTGAGGTACTTCCCCTGTCGTGTACCGTGGGTCTTCCATGCTCACACAGAGGTGCTCCCCACCGTGGGTCTACTGTGTCACACAATGGTGCTCCCCCTCGTAGCCTGCTTAGGTACTCCTCCTATTGAGTACCATGGTTCTGCCATGACACCAATACACTCCCCACTATGGGTCTTACGCGACACCATGGCACTCCCCACTGGGCTATTTGAAACTCTCTAAGTTGAATCGGTCAGCAGTTGTCACGTTTCTAGAAAACTACCAGTTCTCCGCACTATGCAAACCTGTCTTCGGGAGGATCCTCTCCATGAGCTACTGGTCGATACGCATACTGTCATGATGTATCAAGAAGAAGTATCTCAATGGTCTACCACATCATAGGGGTCTCAACGCAACAAATGGTGCATCAATCGGACTGCCGGTCTGTGAGTTATTAACTTTTAAGTAACTGGGTCCTGGTTGGATTTCTTCACGATCCAACCTGACGGCATCTCTACTATACCCCGAACACTAGTCGGGTATTCGCAATTGGACCGTCATGAACCAGGAATAATAGCACCACTGAAAGTTTTTCAAATGGCCATCCAATGCCAATGATGTAGACAAAGAGAGTAAAGGGTTAGTAGTGGGCCCGGGTCCGGTCCGACCAGATCGGACTGTCCCGTCCCACCCTAGTCTGGGATGACCCGATCAGAGTCACCCTGGTCATACATGTTGGGTCTGGCCCAAAACATTGGGTGGGATAACCTGTTCTATTCAGCCCGTCCTGCTGGGTCCAGCCCAATAGGCCGCGTGGGAGGTTCGACCTGGAGCGTCGTGAGGGTGTGGCGCGGCGTGGCTCGGCCTGGAGGGCACGGCCAGGCCAGTTCGGCTAGGTTTCCGCAAGGAGGGCCACGGGGCCGGATCGGGAGGCCAGCGTGCCTAGGGTGCCAGTTCAGTCTGGAGGCGGCTAGGCAGGCCGACAGGCGGGCATGTGGGCAGGCTTGCAAGTGTCCTGGAAGGGTGCGCAGCTTGCCAGCGGGCGGTCAGGCAAGCGGCTGGGCAAGGCGCCAAGCGGGCCAGCGGGCGGATGAGCAGGCTGCCAGGGGGCCGGGAAGGGCTCCCGGTGGGACGACGGGCATCCTGGAAGGGCACCATGTGGGCGGGCGGGTGGTCTTGCGGGGCGCGGATATGCATGAAATCAATCGGCTAGGGGTTAGGGGTCAATTCCCTAGTCAAATGGTCAAATCCCTAGTCGGTTAGTGGTCAACAGAACTTATGAGTATTCCTCAATGTCATGTATAATGAAATTTTCAAAGAGAAATATTTTTTCAACCTTCACCATCACATCTTCAAGTATACCTTTTGTGTATTTGATCGAGCGATCCACCAATTGTTGTGCTACATTAGTATTCATTTGTTTATTTTGTCTCAACTTCTTCAAAACACCAAAAGGACTTAAATTCACACTAGACCCAAGTCCCAAAAAACCATCCAAAACTCAAAACTTCTGATCGTACAGTGAATTGAGAAGCTTCCAAGATCTTAAAACATCAGAGGAAATGAATATGAAACCACTGGGAAGCACTTCTTTTTGAGAGGAATTGTACCCAAATCCTACATTTTTATTATATTTGTCAAAATTTCCATTATGAATTTTTTCTATGTGGGTATTTGAATAAATTATTTTGTAAAGGTAATTGGGATGTGAATTCTTCATAATACATCCTTGAATTCTTTGAACTACTAGTTCAACTTCTTTTTCATCAAACATTCCAAAAAAGTGAATACGAGTTCATAATATTTGAAAACTCCCTTTTCGTTATCACAAATGGTCCCCAATCAGTTTGATTTTAGTTTTATTGATGGAATCCCAACTATATTAGCTTTAGTATCGAAGGACAGTGCTTATTTACTTTTATTTTATACTTCACCACCTCCCCTCTTTGTGGTACCTTAATGAGGTATCTTCTTCACAATTTTCATGGTTATTACATTAGCTTTCTATTGTGGGGTTTTCTCAATGATTCCTAGTAATGTTCTTTGTTTCCTCATAGGGATTTGATTGGATATATACTCAATACAGTATTAGATTATTCAATTGGTGGATTCTTGATTTCGGAATATGGTTCCAACAATAGTGTTGCACATGGCCATTGTATCTTCTAATATTGATTGTTGTTACTAATTATTTTTTTTCTCAACCACTTGAAGTTATTTTTTTGTCAATAAAGTTTTTGTAGATGATGTTTTTAAACCCTCGATGTTTTAATGACAATTGTCAATATTTATGGTCTTACTATTGTATTAGATATGGATTTTAGTATTGAATTTGTCCATAATAGGGTTTATTTTGGGTCCATGGATAAGAGATTTGATTCTAATATCCTACACATATTTTTATTATCTTGTCATGAATGGTTCTAATATTGAAGTATCATTTTCCCTTATTTCTGATAAACATAACTTAATTCACTTGTTTTGGGACTCACACATAAACTTTAACATTAACCCATGATGTGGTTGTCACAACATTAACTACAAACCATATTGTTGACCTCATGAACTTTTAAAGTGGTTGTTCTTATTAAATGCATCAAGATTAATTGACACGACATCAATTAGGAAACAAAAATCTTAGTGGAATCAATGTTATTCATACCTCAATTATGAGTTCCCCTCTTAGAATGTCATTGGAAACTATTTTCTGACATATCTTCCAAAAGTTCAACTAGTTCATCAGGAGATTTTCACTTCACGGTTCTTCCAGTAGTCGCATCCATCACATATATGGTGTTCATTATAAGTCCCTCATAAATGGTTTGAACATGAAAACATAGTGGAGGATCATGATGTTTTCTTTTCCCCATAAATTTATTTAAACTTTCCCCGGATTCATATAATGATTATAACTCATTCTTCTTGATGTTATGAATTTCATTCTAAACATCACCATTTTGTAGGTTCAAAAGTATTTGAAAAAACAATTCTTGGGCTATTTCCTCCCATGTATGGATGGAACTGTGATGTAGTCCTTTGAACTAATCCTTTTTATTGTCACTTAATGAAAATGTTAATAAAATGAGACTAATAGAATCCCCCAACACTTTTTGGTAGCGGATTGTGACACATATATCTAGAAAATTTTTGAGATAGGAATTGGGGACCTCACTTGGAAAATCCCTAGTTGAGTCATATTCTGGATGAGTAACATAAAGTTTATCTTGATTTAGACATTTTTTACTTGCACTTGCAACATATCAATTCTAGTATTTTCTCCATGAATTGAGGGAAAACAGTATACTATTAAAGGGTATGGTGTGGAGGAATATGTTCTAGAAAAGATTATGGAATATACTTCTGATCATGTGAAAAGTTGATTAATTGAATCCAAGGAATATCCAAGTGCCCCTATGGTGGAAGATACTTCTTCGGTTTTTGTTGGTCATATCCCAAAATAAATTGAGCATGTGTTCTTTGATGGTTTTATCGCATGTATTCCATAATGTTTTCTAGTGGATGCTGGTTTGGTTTTACATCAGTGGAGAGTTTTTACTTCTCATTCCCATCAATTGAAAACTGTTTTCCAACTCCATATACATCATCTGGTTCTTCCTTTTCTATACTCTACACAGGGGTGTTCTGGTTGTATTCTCCTATAAGATCTCAATGTCACCTAAATATCATTTTTTAAAATTCCGAGTCAAATTAGAGTGTTTCCTTAGACTTAACTCTCGTGTAAAAAGTAATATGGTGAATCACGCTCCTATGGTCTTGTAAAACATTGAACAACACAAAAATCATATATGGGAAAACCAAAAATAACCAAAAATTAAAATATGGTTAATAGTATATGTTTTTTGAGATTATAATTTCTATTTCCACTTAAACAATACAAAATCAATTTTACAAGACACCATTTAATTTCTCCCTAGAAACAACATTGTAATTTGGATTATTTTTATCCAAAGTATTACTTTCAATAGTCCAAATTGAATTACCCAATATCACATCTAATATAGTGCAATTATGGATTCAATCCACAAATAGATTTAATGTGTTCTATACCTTGAGTCGTGATTAGTTAACTGAAAGGTTACTGAATTTGTAGTTGATATTTGAGTTTTATTAATTTGTTTCAGGGGGGATTGATTTACATTCCAAATTCTTTATGTTTTACAAAAATAAAAAGATGATAAAACTATTTATAATAATAAAAATAATAAATTCATCGAGGTTATGCATAGTTGAGAAGATAATAAAAATATATTATCTTATTGTGAGGTATTCTCCATAATAACTCACTTATCTTGGATTGAAATGTAATGAAACTTCCGTGGTCTGATGAGTTCTAAATATTTAAATATATATTAACTTATTTCTCTAAGAATTAGTTTTTAAAAACAGTTTAAGAAGATACCAATTTTTTGAAGATGATTGAACACAATAGTAATGGGATTACTTATCGTAATTCCACTAGATATCCCTTGAAGCTCTGTTCTTTATCTGATATGAAGTTCCTTGTATGTGAATGAAAAAAGTTGTATGAGAAGTATGAGAGATAATATTATCTATCAAAAAAACAATAATTTGATTCAATTATCAATTAATATTAATATTCCCTAGAACCAATAAATAAAAAGAGTTAGGTATTCATTGAATAAATGATGATAAAAATGATCTTGATACATCTAGATTTGATTACAACTGAGAAGAGATGAAAAAATTATGAAACCAAAAGATAATATTCTGAAAAAATTTATAGAATGAATTTCAAGCTCACTTTTATAGTGTTTAGTGGCTTCTAAATGATTATACCCCTCCAAAATGGTCTCGGTAGAATTAATTGGACGTCCCCCTATGTCAAGGGGTGTTTTGTGCTCTTACTCCGGGGTCAAATTGTCACGACCCATCCCTCGGGGCCCATGTCGCGACAACCCCAATCCCGCATTCCAAAGGCCAGAGTCTGGCGACTAGAACCAAAGGTGTAATTCCCTAAATCTGGGAAGACATTGACTTTATTACTGAAAACAAACACAACAGAGCACACAACTAGATACGAAACACTAAGTATAATTGTATAACAAGAGTGTAATGAAAATTAAAGGAGATAGAAATACAGGCCAAATTGTAAAGTACAGGTACTACTAAAAATGTCAAAACAAATGTAAGGTGAAAAGAATCTCCTAGATCGTCCACTACAGATCCTACCTGATGGGTAGGTAGAGATAACCTCATCAGCAATCCACGTCTGTCTATCTCCTCTTTGTACCAACACGTCATATGGTCTACCTCTGGGTACCATCCAGTCCTGGTACTCTCAGCCTCATTCAACGTTGTTCGTCACCTGTAACCAACACAACGAGGTGTAGGCATAGCCCATGCAGGGGTGAGTATAACGATACTCAATAGGGACCCCAAGACCCTCAAGGTCTCACAAATACCAACAATAATAAACCACAAAGTATGAAATCAACAGATAACCCCACATAGGTATATGCCCATACATATACCTATGTTATCATGTAATCCATCTCAATCATGAGGTAAACACAAAAGTTACTGACTCAGCACAAACTAGGATTTTTATTATCGATACCACAGCCGCGGGAGAACTCCTGCTCAATCGAGTACAGTGGGCCTACTGCGTCGCACCGAGGCACATCCCACTAACCTAGGACTGCTGAGGTACTCCTCATGTCATGTACCGTGGGTATTCCGTGCTCACATAGAGGCGCTCCCCACCGTGGGTCTGCTGTGTCACACAAAGGTGCTCCCTCTCGTAGCCTAATAAGGTACTCCTCTTGTCGAGTACCATGGGTCAGCCGTGACACCAAGTCACTCCCCAGTATGGGTATTCCGCGACACCAAGTCACTCCCCACTAGTCTATTTGAAACTCTACGAGTGGAATCGGTCAGTAGTCGTCTGGTCTCAGACATCTAATAGGTCACTGCACTATGAAAGCCTGTCTTCGGGAGGATCCGCTCCATGAGCTACAGGTCGATACTCCAAATGTCATGATGTACCAAGAAAAAGTATCTCAATGGTCTACCATATCATAGGGATCTCAACACAACAGACAGCGCATCAATCGGATGCCCGATCTGTGAGTTATTAACCATTAAGTAACAGGGGCCCGGTTGTATTTCTTCATGATCCAACCTGACCGCATCTCAACTGTACCCTGAACACTAGTGGGGTATTCTCAATAGGACCGTCATGCTCCATGAATAACAGCACCACTGATAGTTTGTAAAATGGTCATCTGGTGCCAAAGATATAGGCAAAGAAAGAAAAGGGTTAGTAGTGGGCCTGGGTCTGGTCCAACCCGATCGGACTGTCACGTCCCACATTAGTCTGGGCTGACCCGGTCAGAGTCACCGTGGTCAATCCTGTCGGGTCTAGCCCGAAACATTGGGTGGGCTAGCTTGTTCTGTTTGGCCCAGCCCAGCAGGCCGCATGGGCTGTTCATCCTTGAGTGTCGTGAGGGTGTGGCGCGGCGTGGCTCGGCCCAGAGGGCACGACCAGGCCAGTTCGGCTAGGATTCTGAAAGGAGGGACACATGCCATCTCAGGATGCTGGTGCGGCCAGGGTGCTGGTTTGGTCAGTAGGCGATGGGGCAGGCCAGCAGTCAGGCCAGCGGGCAGCAGGGCAGGCCGACAAGTGGCCAGACAGGGCGCGCAGCATGCCAGCGGGCGGTCGGGCAGGCGGTTGGGTAGGGCGCCAGGCGGGCCAGTGGGCGGACGAGCAGGCTGCCAGGGGATCGGGCAGGGCTCCCGGCAGGCCGGCGGGCATCCGGGCAGGGCGCCAAGGTGACCGGCGGGCGGGTTTGCGGGGCGCGGCGAGGCATGCCATCAGTCGGGAGGACATTTCCTCATGAAGAATATTTGTAATATATTTATTAAAATTTATGTTCTTGAACTCTCCGAATCCGTTGATTCAATTTCATTATATTGTCTCACATTCTTGATTTTATTCTACCACCAGCCCGCTTCTCCTTCTAAATGATAAATAACCAAATTTACTTTTCTTGTTCTGAATATCGAAGGGTAAAAAATATATTTTCAATGCTACTAATCCGTTTTTCAACAATATGTAGATAAAAGGACCCACTAAAAGAAGGTGGATGTTTCCTCATGAAGGAATAAAAAAAAGGTCAATCCCATATCTACTCATATGTATGTCCATAATAATTCATAGATTTTGTAAGTATAGTGATATGATTTTTCATTCAAGATCTCATAAAATTATGTTATTCAGTAGTAAATAATTTAATTTCCAATTGTATTTAATAATAAAAATGCTTCATCTGGTTCGAACCATTTTCTAAAACCCAATGTGAGAGGTAAAAATCATACTAGGAAAACAACACATTCAAGAAGAAGTACTTTATATCTCTAACATGATAGGTTTAATCTTCAGTAAAAAGTGATCATTACCAAGATTCAAGTATTGTAACATATATTTTGTCTTATCCTTACGGACATCCCTATACATACTTTAGAAATATCTCTAGGGATCTCACTAAAGCTGTCGTATCCTAGTTTCTAAAGGCTGACTAAAACATTTCTCTGATACCAACTGTAAAGACCCAATGTTTGAATTACATGAACATTACATTATATTTGAGGAATACTTAAAAAATGATACAAATAGTGGCCCAAATACCATATTACTTTTGTGTATTTGGAAAATTGGAAACAATAACTATTGGTTCATAAAATATCTAAACGATCACCTTTTTTTCCCATCATAAATAGAACCCCTTTTGACACAACATACTTAATACCTTTCTTAATTATAGGGAAAACAAACAAAAAAATGGGTGAGAACAAATTATCAATATGATTAAACATAAAAAAATATCAAACAAAACATAATGATAAGAATATAAAAACATTTTAATAACTTTTGAGAATCATACAATGTACAACAAATATCAAAATCATGAGAAATGAAATAAATCATGGTATTCCATATGGAAAAATCATAAATGAACAAGATTCAAGAAAAAAATAATTGTTATAAAACATGGAATTTTTGAAAAATATAAGCATGGAAAATCAATTTCATATTAGCCAAGGTTCATTTACATGACCATCAAAGGGCCAAAATTCCATTATGGAACCATGATTACTTTTTATTCCAGCCTAGTGTTACTATACATGTTTTACATTCCATACCAGCCATGTATTACTAAACTTGATTTACTTTACATTCCATTCATGTCTATATAATGAGATATTAATATTTACCCAATGAATTGGAGGTATATATAGGTCTCACCCATTATTATAATGAAATCATTCTATTGTGTTCCACAAAAAATAAATCATTCATCACAGTATAAAACAAATGATAAAATGGGTTTATTAAACAACATTCCATCATAAGATAATCTATGTAAAACAACTGTATTTCATAAATAAAATTAAATCATAAATATAATCAAATAATCGGAATAATAGAGATAGTATACTTAAAACATAATCCTATTAATAAATTGACTCATTGATGGAAAATAATATTAAAAGAATAATTAAAATTAAATCATGAGGAAAATATCCTTTCGTCTTATTAAATATTTTCTCTTCTCAAAAGGCCACACAATTTTAAAAGAATTGAATTTATTTGTTAATGAAAATTGAAATTTTTTAATGTAATATTCACTTAAATAAGTTGTTAGGAAAATTTTATAATCCTTTCAGGCCTTATAAGTTAAAATAAAACATTCTGCTCGTACTTTTTTCAAAAAGTCAAAAAGCACCACGTAAAAAAATGACAAAAGATTCCTTCCATATTGTTTAATTAAAATTCACCAATTGGATAAAAATAACATTAAACAACTTTATAAGGAAATAAATTATATTTTGAAATACATATTTAAAAAACATGTACATTGATGAAAAATTTACCCTAGTAAATTCTTACACACAAACAATCACGGATAAAAATAAGACTAAGAAATTATCCCTTACATTAGGCCCAAAATATTTTGTTTGTATCTGAACCTCATGTATAATGATTTAAATGATTTCATTTACTTATTCTAGAATCATAGTCATCATATATGATCATATTATTGTCCATTCGTTTGTAACATCATTACTCATCCATCGGGTATTAACTTGTTTATTTTATAACCCATGTTTTGGAGGATAAGTTCTTCTTCTTAGGATATAATTATATAATTTCTAGATATTATTGAAATATATATAATATTAATTAATTAATTAAATTTATATAATCATTCTTTAATTTGGATCATGTATAATGAATTGCATCACATCTTGAAGACGGTATGTCATACGTACACATAAGTGATGATATCATTACAATAATTAAGAAATTAAATGGATGTGGATGGTATATATTTTTTAGAATCCATATCATGTTATAGTAATCATATATAGATATTATTTCCATAATTATATCAAAAAAATGTAAGATTGTTGTGAAAAAAATAGATTACACCACAGCGTGGAGATGACAAGTCGTATGTATGAATGCATGGTGGTATAATTTTACATATGATGGATAGAAGGTAAAATATGGTTGTTCCATAACCATAATAATATCTCAGAGTATAATTTATACTAAATTTACTACTTTATAATTTAAACAATTCATGAATATAATGTATAAGAAGAAATAATTTGAATGAATGGGTAGAAGAGATTACTTCTTCTTCAGCGTGATCCCTGAAAATATCCTCTTAAAAGAAATAGAGCTTCTATTATTGAGAATACCAAAACCTCTTGAATATAACTAAGGATTTGAATAAGGGAAATGGTCATTGTATGGATGACTTTTAAGTATCAATTTTAATTAAAGAGGTGAGGGAGGAGGTGCCCATTCACAATTGAGGTGAGTGGAACCTTTGGAATCTCCAAAGGTATTAAATTATAATAAACTAAAAATAAATCCAAAAACCTCTAAAATGTCATAATTTATAATATTATATGATATAAAACTATAATATCATCAACGATTAAATTTTAGACAAGTTTATTTATGCATTTAAACCTTGTAATTTTAATTCATCATATAGTTATTCTATTTCATTTTAGTAGGGTAACAAATATTTCAATATTAAAATGGTAAAATATTTACTTATTTGATGTCAATTAAATAATAAATAAATAAATAATAACATGTTGGACCATATAATATTTATTTTATATTTTTAAAAATGTTTTATGATTTTTAAATAATTTAATAAAATACTATTTTGACAAAACAACAATTGTGTCAATTTTGGTAATATTCAATTCATGGATTTTTAAAAATACCAACATAATATGATATTCCTAATCAATATATTATCTCTATAGGGTAATTTTAATCAACAAAATTATTTCAAAAATTAATCACCCCAAATTATATTTATTTTTTTTATTTTAGAAACCATCATTTTGATATTTACATTAATAAACTAATTTCAAAATCTGTTTTGTGTAATTACATAATACACTTTTTTAGTGAATAAAAAATGAATAATAAAATACTATTATGAATATAGATCAATTAGATTTTATAATAATTCTTTTAGTTGAATATATCTTCTGTGAAATCCATTATTAAAAAATGTTATAAAAATTACTATATGAACAGATCCATGGATGATTATGGTCAAGATATACTCAAAAAATAAGATTTTATCATGTGTGTATCTTTTCATGGTTATTATCATTTTAATGAAAAAAATCAATAATTGATTTTTAATCAATTAAATAATTTATGCATCAGCAATAAATAAAATATTAAGGTAATTATTTACTTCCAAAAAACTAAAAAAAAATTAAAATGATAAAGAGAAACATTTTATCATTCAAATTTTAATTAATAATATAATTTATATTTTGTATATGTTTATATTAAAAAGTTACTTGTTTAGAAAAAATTTACTTTGAAAAATTTAACTTTTCATTAAATAAAATATATTAATTATCCTAATCTCGTCCATGTGGATTCCAAAGGGTATCGTTTTTTCCGAAAGAAGGTTTAGGTTGACAATCAATCATTCAAACGCATTCGTAAAAGATATAATGTAATTTTATAATGTTATATTTTCGATTAATTACCCAATTTACCTTTTTACCATATTAATAAAAATTACTGAAATTATTATTCATACGGCCTAAAAATAAAAGAATTATGTTTAAATTATTTTGAAATTCTAATACCAAATAAGGATCCATTTTTAAACCTTGAAAACATCGAATTTTCTGTAATTAATTTAAAATTAACCATTTTGGTGGAATGAAAAACAGGTTTTAAAAGTTAAAACATTGCAAAATATTGTAATGTTTTTACATAAAAATTCAAAGTAAAATTAATTCCAATGAAATAAATTATGTTGAAGGTAAAAAAATATTCTATTTATACTTAAAAATCAATAAATAATATAATTTAACCGTATACATTATTTTGATGAAAATAATTGTTTTCAATTAAAATTTAGTTTATTTTTACTATTCATTAATACATGAAAGCTATAAAAAAAATATCAAAAAATCATCCAAAGTAAAAAAAAATTATCCCACATCAAAATAAAATTTTTATGTTCTTGAATATAATGTATTAATGTTTGATGAAAAATATTAAAAATGGTTGTGCTATCAAAAGGCGGAAAAAATGCTTTTTTAAAATTGATTCTTTTATCTGAAAAATTGTATTTTTTCTTAAATCACGTCTAGAAACACAAAATATGAATTTTTTACGTTTTATTGAATATTATAAACATATATTTAATTAATAAAAACCATCAAGAGTGATTTTATTATTTTATAAACTCCCTTATTTTCATTTAAATAGTTTTCAGAATAATGTTAATATTGTTCATACCCATCAATATAATGACAACGTTATAAGGTAAAATAATAAAATTTAGTAATTTCACTTATACATGGTCTTGTGTGAAATAAATTATATTATATGAAATTTCAATTATGTGTAACACAATAAAATAATAGTGTTTCATATATTACAATCTAATCTGGTATTGCATATTTCCTAAGCTTATCTTGGTATTGCGTAGAACTCAAGACATAAATGAAATTTTAAAAAACACCTCTCGTAAAAATCTCAGGTTGTTACATCTTATCCCCCTTAAAATGAATTTTTCTCTAGAAATTAGTCGGGGTTATATAATTTTTGATACATAAATGTTTTTTTCATAGAAACATACATTGTAAAAAAGGAACACTAAAACATCATTTTAAAAATGGAATGTCAGAAAGATAATGGTTACAGAAAGTCACTCATCTCTAGATTTCCATATAGTATAACATAGGTTGGAAATGAAAATATTGATATATTATATAAATATAACTATCATGTTCTGATAAACAGTGATACAGAACATGGTTGTGAAAAATTTAACAATCACAAAGCCATAAATATGTGATGATCTAAGGGATAATATGATTCATCAGATAAAAAGTTACTAAGATAGAATTTTCTATAAGATCCTTTCCTTAAATATGACGGTCATGAGAATACATTCTTACTTGATTTTAGTACAATCTCACTATTGGTCATGCCCTGAACAATTTCCACATCATTTCTTATTAAAAAAATTGCATGTGAATTTTTCATTCTTAAATTGTTAACTAATCATGCGATCAATAAATAAAATGATAGGTCATTACATCTATTTTTATCACAAGAAAATGGTTGTCACATGTATTCAAATATGCATAACTCCACCTATGATGAGATAATACTTTTTTCTAACAATAATTATCTGATGTATAACCTAAAATTTCCATAAATTCAAAACATTAAAATACTTTGGAAAATTCAAAGTAAAAAACTATAGAAAAAGGATCACTGACCTGAATTAACATTTACCCCCCATATATCATAAGGTATCTCTTGATGGTCACTTTCAATAATTTTGAACAACTTCATCATGTATTCTCTTGAGTAATGATAATAACCAAAATTATCATATATCCTTATTGTAAAAATGCATGTTTTTTTATTCTTAATTCCAAAAAGCTATAAACATCATCCATTCTATCATAATCCTAATGTAAATAAATTGTTAACTATTTCCATGGTATATAATGTCTTCGAATTTACTTAATCATATCCAACATATCATTATTGAAATATCATTACCTCGACATCATGCTTATATTAATTGTTATCCTTATATTAATAATGTGTTTTCCAGTGGAATCAACTCATTAACTCTATAACTGTTCATGGTTACCAGCACCACATATAATATACAATCAAAATAATGTTGAAAACTACATTGTAACACTACATTGATATTACCATATTCAATAATACTATAAAATAGATTCTATAACATTATTATAGGATCCCATTACATAAACTCTCAATGATTCTACAACTTTTTTTCCATAGTAAACATATCTAATAGTGATCACATGTTATTTTCAATTGTCTTTGGCATTAAGAGGTTTCTGACATTGAACATCATTGATAACCATTGTATTAGGGAATTGGTTAGCATAATATTCATTTAGTTGCACTTGGAACATAAAATAATGGGAGTTGAATTCTGTGAATCCTTTTCTATATTTGCATTATTAGCTACCGTTTTACCATTACTTTGTAACTCAACTACCAGATTCCACACTTAAAAATTTACAATTCCCTTTAACAAAATATCCACCCTAATTCATTCCACACTTTTTGAATAAAAAATACTCATCATCTTATCACCCATATTTTGATATTTTCCCTTGAACTTCATCTTCCATTTATTACTGAAACCATGAGATTGATATGTAAAACCAATATCCATTTCTAACTTCATTTCACATCACAAAATCTATTCATAGTTAATAAACTCTCTTAGAGCTATTTCCCTTTGAATACTTGATTTTAATACACTGAGGAAATGATAAAATTAACATTCTGGTTGAATGATTAAGCAATATTCATACCTTGCATGTCTTGGGAAATTTTCCTCATATATACCAATGGATTCATCATCATTTTTCTTAAGCTATAGGAACTCCTTTTCCATATTCGTTAGAAGACTACGAGGAATGTACTTACTGAAAAATAAGTTATTGAACTCGCCCAATTCCATGGATTAAATTTTATCTTGCTGCCTTTTATTCTTGATTAGAGTCCACCACTAGTCTAATTCACATTCTATATGATAAATAGAAAAAAAAATTTCTTATTATGAAAATTAAAGTATAGAAATTATCATTTCAATGATACTGATCCACTTTTCAACAACAAGTGGATTAGGAGACCCCCTGAAAGAAAGTGGACATTTCCTTATAAAGGACTCAAAGGAATGTTATTGCATTTTCTATTAACATGGAATTCTAGAATGATTTATAGCTTTGGTTAGTATAGAAAAATGAGTTTAAATTCATATTCCCATAAAATTTGGTTGTTCAGGAGGAAAATTATTGAATTTCCTATTGCGTTGATCATTAAAACAGTTCCTTCATGTTCCAACCATTGTCTAAAAACAAAATGTAATTATGTGTGTGGAAAACATCGTACTTGGAAAAAAAATATTCATGGGGAAGTACATTCAGTCTCTAACATCTTAGGTTTAATCCTTGTTCAACAATGATCATTACAAAGATTTATGTATTTTAACATATATGTTGACTTATCCTTCAGGATATCCATATTTATACCTTAGAAATATATCTAGGGATCTCACTAATGATTTCACACCCATGTTTCCAATGGCTAACAAATCCTACATTCTAATACCAACTGTAAAGTTCCTAATATTGACATACATGAAAATTACATTACATTTGTAGAATAGATAATACATGACACAAAAAGAAGCCCAAAGACCATATTATTTTATTGTTTTTGGAAATTGGGAAACATAAACAACTGGTTGATAAAACATTTACACCATCTATTATGTTTTCCGTCATAACTAGAACAACATTTTGAGAAATCATACTAAATACCCTTATTCATATTTGGGGAAATAAACATAACAAGGTGTGAGTTAAAATGATCAGTAAGGGTAAACATGGAAAATATCAACCAAAACATAAATATAAGAATGTAAAAACAGAAAAATAACTTTTAAAAAACATACATTGTATAAAAAATATCAAAATATTGTCTAATGTAATAAATATTGGTAGTTTGTAAGGCATAAATCCTAAAAAACATAATAAAATAGCATTGGAATAAAAAATTTAATTGTGGAACACACATAAAAATATAAAACCATTTCCATATTAGCAAAGGCTCATTTTTAAGACCATAATTATGAAGAAATTGTATTACTAAACATGGTTTAGTTGTCATTCCAGCCCAGTATTAATAAACCATATTTACATTTCGTTCTAGCCCTATATTGCGGAACAATATTTATTTTCCATTCTAATCATGTCCATCTCATTAGATATATATATTTTTCCATATTCATTAGAGGGAGATATAGGTCCCACCCATCTAATAATGAAATCATTCTTACATGCGCCACAAAAATATAAATCAATCATCATAGCATAACCCTAATGATAAAATATGTTTCTTAAACACTAAATAAACAATGTTGAAATTTTTTGACCATATCATATTTAATTATTATTTTTTAAAATATTTTAAAATTTTAAGATAATTTAATAAAATAATATTTTGACCAAACTACAATAGTGTCAATTATGACAATATCCAATTCTTGTAGTTTTTAATATATCAAGATAAGATGTTATTCTCGAACCATATATTTTATTATATTTCTATAGGGTCAAGGTAATGAAAAATATTTATTGGATGTATTAATTATCCCAAATTTTATTTATTTTAATATTTTTAATGACATTAATTTGTTATATCCATTAATTAAATAATTTAAACATAATTTTTGTGTAATTATTTAATATACTTATTTATAAATAAAAATTAAAAATAAAATAATGTAACAAAGATAAATATACTATATTTTAGAAGAATACTTTAATCAAAGATATCTTCTAGAAAATCCATCATAAAAAATTATACTTATTAATACATGAATGTGTTATTTTTAACATCACATTAATAAAATAATATTAGTGTCATAGTTTCGTTTACATAAAATGTCCTAATCTCATTCACGTGACTTCAAAAGCATATAATGTCAACCGAGTGATAGTTTAGGTTGAAAATAACTCATCTAATCACATTAGGACAAGTGTTAATGTAATTTTATTATATTATATTTACCCTTAATTAACCAATTTAATTTTTTTTGTATTAAAAATGTTACTATTCATAATGCCTAAAAAAAATGAATGTTATTTACATAATTTGGACATTCTGATTCCAAATATGGAATCCTATTTAAGAAATTCAAAAAAAAGTTTAATTAATTAATTTAAAATTAATCTCATTGTCTTAATGAAAAATAAGTTTTAAAAGTTAAAACATTGCAAAAGATTGTAAATTTTTACATAAAAATTCAATGTAAAATTTATGCCAAAGAAGAAAAATTATATTTAATTTTAAAATTAAATTATTTTTAATTTTAAAATAATTAAATATTATTATTTACCCATATAAATTATTTCTATGAAAAAATATTATAATTGAAATTTATTGTATTTTTTCTAGTCATCAAAACATGAATGTTATCAAAAAAATATCAAAAATTAAACAAAAGTAAATTTTTGTTTCACTCCTCCAAATAAAATATTTATATTGTCAAATAGAATAAATAAATGTGTCAAAAAACTATTTAAATTGGGTGTTCCATTAAAAAGAGGAAAACATTATAGTGAATATATTAAAATTATATTTCATTAATGAAATACATCAATGGTAATTTTATTATTTTATAAACTCATTAATTTGAATTTAAATTTAGTTTTCAAAAGAAATTTAATATTGTTCATACTCACCATTATAAGGACTATGTTATAAGGTAACATACAAATATTTAGTTGTTCACTTATACACGGTCTTGTGTAAAATGAATTATTTCAAAATAACATGAAATTTGGTATACCATAAGCTATTCATAGAAAAGTGTATACTGAAATCTAAACCAATGTTTTGTACTGCACAAGCTTATCATGGTGTAGCGTACCACACAAGACATCATTGATATTTAAAAAATTATCTCATTAAAATATCGGGGTGTTACATGGAAGTGATGCCTTGACAACATTGGAAATAGTTTTATATACTTATATGTCTACCACGCATTCCATGTATTATTTCTATGTTATAGTTTCATGGATTATGTTATTTATTTCCAGATGATTCATTTATTATGAACTCCCATTATTTGTGCCATGATTTCTATTTATGACTATTGATATGAAGCTTATTAATTTATATTTTCAAGATAATATTATCATAACCTTATGCTCATGATTATGTTTACTTGTCTCTCGTGTTTATCGTTACTATGTATCTAAGATCGCCCATTTTTATGCTTCTATTCCCCCAAGTGATAATGATATTACAGGAATTGGTTTTTGTCTTGTAATACATTGAAATACATCTAAATATTTTTCAGACGCCAAGCACTAATATGGGGGGAAATTCTGAGACTCGGAGTTCTAGAAATTAATTTTATAAAATTATTAACATATTTTATACTAGGCGAGGGTGGTAAATTAAATAAACCAAGATAACTCTTATATGGGTTCTTGGAACAGAAATCCAAGACCGTGGTTGCGTCCAAAATATAGTGTTTTACATACAAGTGACATAAAACCAGTAGGGACACGACGTTATGACCCATCGCACATTAGCAATGCATTTAATTGATGAAATAATTTATATATTTAACTATTTAATGGTAAGATTAATTATGTAAGAATCATTTAATATCTCACATTAGTGATTTTATAGGGTTTTCAAAACCCATAGTATACAAAAAAAATCTATCCCTTATTCTCCTCTCTATTGGCGAACGAAGAATGAATGACAAACCTCCGATTCAGGGCGGATTGAAGCACAAAGAAAGTAGTGGCACCTAAAAAACCCATTAGAGAGTGCATTCTTCACCAATGATCGATCCATATAGATTTTGGACTAATCTTTTATGTTTTTAAACCTTTTATTATACTATTGATCATGTTAATATCCTTTTCTTCAATTTGTGCCCCTTGCACATGCCTGATTACTAAATATAATTTTGATTGTCAACTGCTCGTCTAACCATAGATGCCCATTCTTGATCAATGACCTATAATTCTTGTCCAATGACATGTAAAACTTGATTTATGGCACTTTTCACACCTAGATTCTTTGCATTCCTCACCGTGGAATCCCCATGGATCTTGGTTCGATAGTTTTCAGGTTTCCTGATCCCAATCGGGTGCCCGAATCCACATTGAATCGATGGAACATGGATGTTTTGTTAATCTAAATAATGATAAAAAAGGTTCAAGAGGAAAGTATGGGTGATTCAATGTTTATATATCATTATTGTGAAGAACGAATGTGTGGTGGCTTAAATAATGAATAATGAAACACTTGTTCATTATGATGGAAGATTTCCACCAATCAACAACTGACAAGAGTGATTCACAACTAGATCTGAAAATTTTGGACGAAACCATGGTGGGATCTGGAGTTGTTTGACCAGATTTGGATCACGGAAGAAGATTCATGGAAATAAGAACTTTTAGTAAAAATCCTGACTACACACCATGTATAACTATGAACACACGGTGTGTATCCTCCCTTAGAGGTTGCTCAATGGTTTCCAGAAAGAGAAGGATGGAATGACATGTACTCACCTTGACATGCAGTGTGTGACCCTTTCTATGTGAAAATCAATTTGAAGGAATACATGTCTCGACACATTCCATGTGACGACTACATGAATTTTCCACCCGAGAAGTATCCCATTTTGACTATCATTCAATGTACCAGAGTATACAAACATGTCTTCCAACTACATGGAAATGACCTCGATCCTTGATGGCTATGACACATCATGTATTCCACCTACACAACATATTCTACTATAAGGGACGGGAACATAGAGTTGTTCAAATACTCGACTAGGTAGTGGAGAAAGACCACATGTCGTGTCAACCCAATACACTTCGTGTTCTTCAAGATCCCTTCTGAGAAAATGTTAGAAACCCCATATATCCTTCATTTAGGCATGGATTTTGGTCTTCGAGATCCCGATAATATGTTTTGTAATTCATATAACATGATGGTTCTATCAGAATTAGCTTTCGACCTATGACTTGAATGCTTTGGGTTGAAAAACACATAGACGACACCCAATGATGGCAACGATCATAAAAGTTTTACCAGATCAATCCTAGGATGACCCTTTAGCTGGGATTGGATGTGTAGTCCCTAATGATTCCATCCTGACCCTCTAGTAGGACTAGATAGTGTAGTACCAAAATTATTTTGAGTTACCATCTAGTAGGATTTGGGAAGTTGAGTTCCTCGATGTTTCGAGATGACCCTTTGGCTGGGATGGTAAATGTATCCCCCTATGACATTCCAAGAATGATCCTCCATACAGGATGGGAAGAAACGTCTCTTGAAGACACACTGAGCTTATGCTCCAGTAGTGTTTGGGTAGTGGAATTCTCTGGTTATTGTCCTGAGTGGTACCCTATAGAAGGATTTGGTAGTGGTTTTCCTTAGTGACTAAAAGAGACGAACTTTGACTGAACATCACATTGGCGAAGTGTAGATAGAATTCAACTAAGGAAATATGAGAGAGAGGGGTGATTTCCCAACCGAGATGCATTCTAGTGATGTGACCCAAACTGTGTGGGAGAGTCTGTGCCGCGTAATGTGTATTTCATCAAGTTGAAGAGATTTCAGCCCCATTTACTTCTGCCTCCTAGGAAGACGCCCGAGATATTGGTCATCACAGATTACATTACCTTTGAACTACTAGATTCTCACTTTCTAGGGATGATCTATGATATGGAGATCCCCTTACCCTCTTTCTTGGTGTTCTTTTACTATGAATATTTTTTTTATCCTATTATAGTAGCAACCCATTGGATCTGGGATACTATCTTTCTAGGAGAGGTAAAGATGCGCATGGTATGCCATATGCTTTCTGTGACTAGATTCTCTTGGTTGTATGTGTCTACTCTCCAGCTATAGGTAGTGAAGAATGAATGAGGTTTTCATCTTATCACCATTTTGAGCTCATTAGGTATGGATGTGTCTACTTTCACTCTCTTGATGGGTTGAGTTTTACTCTTTACGTTCACCTTTACTGTATCATGTTCTCTCTACTACTACTTTTCAGTGTATCTCTTATTGTTCGCCCTTCACCCTTTTCAAAATGATATACTGGGTAGGTATATACTCACCCTTGTATAGGATTTTCCCAACATGTTTTGTGTCTTTTTTAGATGGCGGACAGGTTGATTGTGATCTTAGAGGAGATTAGTTATATGGGCTACGTGGACCGCATACGGTAGTTAGATTTGGGATACAAGAGAGTGGGTCTCTTGGATAATAATATTTTTCAGTTTCCTTAAGGTTGACACATGATTCTAGTTTGGGTCTGTGTCTTTTCCTATACCATGAATTTGAAACTACTGTACTCTTGTATTGTCAAGTGGTTCATGCCTGTCAATTTTACTTTATATTAGTTTTCAATTTCTTTCTAATTTTTCTATGTCCAAAGGTCATATTTTGGTAGTTGAATCTTGAACCCTAGATTGATTTGGGTCATGATAGGGTGTTATCATAGGTGGTTCGACCCTTGGGACATTGTTTGGATGTTTCCCTAAAAAGGTCTTGGTTGGGTTTAGGGAATTTTTTTTGAATTGTCTCGAGAGCAGCTCTTAGGCTAGGGCGTTCATTGATGGTGTTGGTAGCAGACATTTCCATTCACCAGGACCCTGATTACCCACTTGTCTACATGGCACCCTAAGACATTTTTTTGCAGGGAACAATTGTACATCTATTATATAGGATTGAGTCATTGAATATTCTTCTTGAGTTAGGTATCCATTTTTCATTGATATATATATACATATTCATATATATGCTCATCTGAACGTGATACTACATGATAATTTAAAGATTCCTCGAAGATGATATCCAACCAGGATACTAGCTCTGGTTCATAATGATGCCCATATGAGCAATACGGCCTTAGTTTAGGCTCTATATTATGATCCACTTCCCCATAGTGGATAGGTAGCAGTACCCCCACATGTTTATAATAAGATAGTCCCAACAAAGAATGCTGAGGATGGGCATAGGGTGATCACCCTCCCTGATTTTTAATGTCAGAGATTGTTGAGGATCCGCGATGAGCCATATCCTCATGTAGCATAGGATTGTTCAGAGTTGGTGGGATGCATTTTTTGGTTTTTTCGAACACCAAAAGATTAGATGGTTTATTTTTTAACCACTATTTTACATAGAGAAGCTATATTATGGTGGAATTTAGTCATCCAGATGCACGATGATTTGACACCCTCATGGAATGACATTATTTAGTTGTTTTCGGAGGAGTACAACCCCGCATTCATACACTTAATTCAGATTTAGGATCTTTTGGAATATCATTATAGAGGTATGAAATTGGAATATTATATGGAGAGGTTCACAGACCATATGTTCTACTACATTGACTTGATCAGATATGGCTATATCGAAGAAAGAATGTTCGAGTGGGGTCTTTGTAGAGAGATCTGGACCAACGTGGTTCCCTTGTGAATCCCCATATATGTCAGGGTTCTGGAGTGGGTTCTTATTACATAGATATTCCTAAATGAGGGATGAAATATATTTTGAGCTATCAGTAGGCACAACAGATCTGAGATATCTACAACAGAAAGAAGACGCGAGGGATCTCAGAACATGAGAATATTTCCTGGAAAGACTTTGATATGTGGCCATGCCATACAAGGTCATTGTAGAGAATCGGGGTGGCCTAAAGAGTTCTGTTGATATACTTTTGATGGTTGAGGTCACATGGAATGGAAATTCCTAACCAAGAGAGTTTTTCATCCCAAACAGGTAGTGGGTGGACCACCGCGGCATAGATAGTGTTAGGATCAGGGATCTCTTATGTTGTGGTATGGGGTCTACTAGGAGGTGGAGCTATAAGAGGAGTGGGAGGAGTTGAATGTGGGGGATGATGGTATGAGATTCTTCCAACACCACCAATATGTGGCCCACGTCATGCTTAGTGACCTGATGGCTGAGATCATGCACAGATGTATGCTTTGGACATCTATGATCCTGCGGTGCATGAGATGATTCGAGGTATAATCTATGATAACTACATTCTTTCCTCAATATTAGTATACCCTGGTTCTATCCATTATTTTATATCTCAACTCATGGTGTGGTATATTGAGTTCTTAGTAATGATGCTAGTAGAACATTCCCTACGGTTCTTAGAGGGAATTATTCCTCTGTATTTTTCATATGCTGGCAGTGTGTGCTATCTCTAGGAGAATAGAGATTCAACTAGGACAAACTGGTCCTAAAAATGGTAATCTATAATGTTATATTTGAATGTATTCAATTTCCATGGTATTATACTATATTTACTTTCACCGTAGGTTAGTCATATGCTTACTCACCGATGGTACAAGTTTATCCTAAATCATTGAGAGAGGCCTTGTAATGGGATGAACAAGTGTTGTGAGAAAGAGTATAATTACTATTACCCATCAGCTAGTGAGTATGACACTTGTTGCACTAGACTGTTCAGGCATCTGGATTCCTTCTATTGTAGAAGATTATTTGGGCATCATTTCCAAAGATGTTTAGGGACTACTTCTGAGCCAGGAGTCAAAGATTTACATTAATCTGAAACAAGGGAAATCTCGTAAATCTACTATGGAATATCATATGAATCCCATTGAGAGCTATGGTTATTGCTGGAGGACCATTGGGATAATGGTTTGATCAGACCCAGTGTGTCTCCTTGGGTTTCTCCAGATTTTTTCATGAATAATGAAGACGAGATATTATGATTTTTCTTGGATTATCATCACCAGAACTAGGCCATGATAAAGAACAAATACCCCTTATTGTAAATTGAAAACCTCTTTGACCAGTTTATAGGAGAGAGATTCTTCTCTAAGAACGATCTCTGATCCATCTATCAGTAGTTCTGGGTTCGTGAGTTTAGTATTCTGATGTTTTCTTTTCGATTTCTTAGTGGACAATATGAGTTCCTCATGATGCCTTTTGGTGTGAAAACAACCCCCCCACCCACTTTTTTAATTGATTTGATGAACCAGGTCTTCCATCCTTACATGGACCTATTTTTGGTTGTCTTCATCGACAACATGCTTCTATGCTCTATGACAGAGGAGGAGCATGTAGAGCACTTGAGGAGGGTCCTTGATTTAATTCAAGGAACCGACTTTATGGAAGTCTCTCTAAATGAAATTTCTAGATATAAGAGGTTCACTTTCTAGGGTATTTCATTTCTAAACAAGGTTCGGCCACATATCCAAAAATTATTGAAGAAGTTCTTTCTTGGGAGCCACCTAAGAATTTGTCAGAGGTACGGTGTTTTTATGGCATGTTAGGGTACTGTTTTAGAATTTTGGAAGACTTATCTAGGATTTCATCCACTTTGAAAATATAAAGTGGATGGAACCATTGATTTCTTGGTCTTAATAGTGCTAGTTGGTCTTCAAGGAGTTGAGGAATTGGTTGAAGAGATATCCGATCTTGAGGCTACCAGAGGAACGAGTTGAGTTCATGGTGTGTTGTGATTCCTCATGATATAGGCTTAGTTGCATATTGATGCAAGGATTGGTGGTCATCACATATGGATAGAGGTTGATAATACCCCATGAGAAAAATTATGAGACTCATGATATAGAGCTCATAGAGGTTGTCTTCACCTTGAAGATATGGAGGCACTACCTTTTGGGATAGTTATTTGTGGATTACTCACACCACTAAAGTCTTAGGTATTTCCTCCCTCATAGAGAATTGAATATGAGGTAGTGATGCTTATTAGAGTTACTGCAGGAAAACAACTTCGAGATAGTCTACAATTTGGGAATGGGAAACATTGTAGTAGATGACTTTAGTTGGAATTCCCGAGCTTTCCTAGTATGGGAAAATTCAGAGTCATTGGATTCCCTATAACTGAACATGGTGGAGTTTGATGTTATAGTTTTCATAAATCCATTGGTGATGAGTCCTTCTCTCCATGATAGTGTGAAAGAATTCCAACTAGAGGACATCAACAGTAATGTTTGATGTGATCAGATATCTACATGCGATGCACTAGAAGGATTTTCTGAAGGAGGAAATCATGAGATCATATTCAAAAGAAATATAGTGGTCCCAATCGCGTTGGAAAAAGAGATGAATCAAGAGTTTAATACTTCACACTTATCTTTACATAACGAAATGAGGAAGATGTATAGGGAACTTAAGCATTAGTTTTGGTTGTGTGTAATTAGACAAAGGGTATTTGGGTTCTTTTCACGACGCCTTACCTATCATCTTGTGAAGGTTGAGTATCAGGTACTATTCCGTTTAATATAACCTAATGACATTTCAGAGTGAAAATAGGATATCATATCCATGGATTTCATCACGGGGATTCTGTGCATGATGAAGGGCCATGCTACCATCTATGTGATAATAGACTGACTCATAGAGAGGGCACACCTGTTTTCAATCAGAGAGTAGAAGTTTGTGGATTGTTTGGGGAAATTATATGTGTGATAGATCATTTTCCTTCACGGGGTACCCTTAAAAATTTTCTCTAATCATGAAATATGGTTTATATGAAGATTGTGGAGAGGCCTACATGGGGCATTCAGTACTTGGATGCAGATGATTATAGCCTTTCACCCTAGACCAATGGGCAGACCTAGAGCACTATCTAGGTGGTAGAGTATATGATGAGAGCCTATGTTTGGGATTTTATATGGTGTTGGGATGATCAGCTATCCTTAGTTGAGTTCACGTATAATAAAAACTTCCACTCCACCGTTGGCGTAACACCTTTGGAGGCATTTTAATGGCAGTCCATGCAGGTAACCCTTGATTTGGAAGGAGATTGGAGAGCATTTTCTTATGGGACCAAAGTTGTTGTAGGCGACAATACATAATGCATATTTCATTAAGGAACATATGAGGAAAAAAACAAATGTAACACCCCAATCATCCATGGTATGCTTCACTTTGAATAATATAATAGCCTGTGTTGTACATAACTTCGATTTATAGCACACCACGACCAATCAATATAGTCGTTATGAAAACTAATAACAAATTTTTTAAATGATTTAATTTTTATTTTTCATTTTGGAATTTATTTTTTTGATTCGTTATATCAGAATTATATTGGGTGGAATTTTTGGTATTTTTCTGAAAATTTCAATTGTTGATGAATAGTGAAAACACTGTGTTATTGTTTAAAACCGACTATTTATTTAAATAATTATTTATTTTATTTAAATATATTTTAAGTTAAAATTGATACATAATACCTATATATGTTCAATTTAATATATTGAAGTCATTTTATAATAAAATTAGATGTATAAAATTTTATGGAACTTTTTAACACCTTTTACCCACCTTCTAGGCACATTTTCAAATTTTCATAAAATATAATTTTCACACATATGTAAATTGAATTTCAAAAATCTGTGACAAATGATCAACATTAGTAAGTAAAACGTGTTTCAATTGGATAAATTATTTTTGGTGAACAGTAACTTTTAAATTTTACTGACCACGGTTAAAATTAAATAGGATAATTAAAGGTAAAAATGATATTATGGTTACCCTAAAACATGTCCTAATTCTATTGGATAAGAATATTTCTACCAAAATAAACCTTAGGAATAAAATATGATCCTCTTTGATCCACGTGGATTATATTATGAAATTTAATATTATTTTATTTTTAGTAGAGTAAAAATTGTTAAATTCAATTTTAATAACTAAACCATTTTTGTTATAGGGTTATTCATATGATAAATTCGACTATAAATATTCATCAGAAATATAAAAAAATTTCCTACCACATGGTATTTTATTTATAATTTTTAGAAATTAAATAATTAAATTTCTTTATGACACAATGATGAGGCAGTAATTACCTTATTAATGAAAGATTATAATAATTATGTTATAAATATTAAAATGTATTTAAATTGAGACATTTGATGCATTAAAATAATTTTCATAGTTAATATGTCATTTTAGGGTTTATAGAATGTATTTTAATCGAATTAATCAACTTTTTCTGAATTTCAAAAAAACCAAATACTAAATAGTGTAAACCTTGACATAAATGTATTTTTAAAACAAATACTATATTATTAAATGATATAAAAATATTAAAAGTATATGTTTTGGCCAAATAACTTTTATAATGATATATATTTCATTAATGAACAACACGAAGTTCTCTTGTCATTAAATATTATGTTTATTAACCATTTAATATAAACATACAAGAAGACATTGTAAAAGTTAAACTATTTAACTAAGAGTAAAATCTAAGGGAAAATGTTAATATGGTGACCTAAACGTTTCTAAAACCTATTGGTTGAGAGTTTTTCGACCCATCCCTACCTTATCCACGAAATAAATCAATTTGGATCCATTATAAAACATAAATTACTTTATAATAAAATAATAATTAAATCTTTTCTTAAGGTTCCCCTCACCTCTCTTATAAAAGGGAACTTCCCCTTCTCTCATATTCAAACATCTAGAGCCTTTTGACTTAGACAATCCCTACAAAAATATCATCCAAAATACAGTAACATAAACATAGAGGTATTACTTTGATAATAAATTCTACCTAAAGAGCCCTTTTGATCAAATCAAAAGGAAGCACCAATAAAGATATAATAATTTCATCACCTCTTTTAACATTCTTTTATTCAACCACTTTCTATTTCTTTGTTGTTTTCATAAAAAAATAATAACTCCATTACCTTATACAAACTGTGATGTTATTATAATTATGGTATAACCATATTAATTATTCTATCCATAATATGAATGACAAAGTCACCACACGTGCGTACGTATGACTTACCGTCTCCACATCATGGTGAATTTTGTTATTCAACACCTCATTATTTTGATGTGTATTATAATGAGTATAATTGATTTAAATAATAAATATAAAATTTTATTGATTCTATATATGTTATATACCATCCATGTACATACTATATCTCCATCAAGTGAATGATATTGTCGCTAATGCGTATGTACGAATTACCCTCTCAACGAACGTGATGTGATTATTTCCCCATCGTAACCATTCATGAATAATATTAATTTTATGATTTAAAAAAAATTTATGAAATTAATATCATTCTAGAAAGTAATAAAATAAATCTAATCCATAATTAACATCACTTACATAAAAAATCATATAAAGTAAAATGAATGAGTTAACACCAGAAACAATGATACTACTGAAATATTATTAAAACCCAATATTCAAACATCATATATGATATCATATTTATGTATGTGTTTCTTATATAATATAATAACAATTATTTAGCTATTATACAAGAGTTTAATGTAATCTCGACTAAGGAAAAGTACAAGTTAAGAGTTAATTTTTCAATATTTTAATTATCTGAGGGTTTTTTAAAAAAGTATATACTCAGACTTCTTTATCATCCACATCCATATTTTTTAAAATGGTATTTAATTTTTTTTTTAATATTTTCTAGAAAATGGGTTAAATATTTTTTTATCCTTAATTGAATTTTTATAATATATTTTGAAAGGAATCATTCCATCATTTTCTAAATAAGGTACTTTATGTCTTTTTTTACAAATTAAGGTAAGAATGTTTTTTTAACTTATACAGTGGGTGAATCTTTTTTCTACAGTTATAAAACCGTATAAGCTACCCTTATAAGATTATTAGAATATTTTCAAAATAATGTTTTTCATTTATAATTATTTGACTTTTAAATGATTGTAAAATAGGAAGATATATTTCCCTCAAATATTTTTCATTTCATCTATGTCAACATTATTTGACTGATTTTACACTTGGTTGATGTTGATTTATTATGATACAATCTTCCATATAATATTTAGGGTTTTGTGATATGTTTTATTGTGTATGTGTTATTTTTATATCATTCATGGTTTATGGTTAATGTATTAACATTCGGTATGCTAGTTTTAATATGAATATTTAGGTTATGTTTCAACCCTTTCATAAGAGGAATGCATTGGACTTAGTAAGTGATGATTGGAGCCTGCTATAGCTCCTCAATGAATCGGTCAGTCTCATGAGACCAACTACTTTTTTGGAACAAGGCCTTGACAAAATTTTATTTTTAGTCTTGTAAAGGGTTCTGGACTATGTGGTTATGATGTCCGACATTATACATTCCATCATTATGAAATTAGCTATAGATATTACATGTGATTATTTGACTAATACAATATCCATGTGAATAAGTGAATGGAATTATTTGATTTACAATTTCCATATATTTTAGAAATATAATTTTGAATGTATTTTTTTAGTCTTATACATTTCCCTCAATGTTTATGCTTATTTATGAATGTTTCTTCTATATTGTTATCCTTACTGAGCATATAAGATCACCCATTTCTCCTATTTTATTTTTTATAGGATGTCAAGAAGTATATTATGATTGAAATGCAGGGATATGATATGGTGTAAGAGTGTGTTCAAATGAGACACAATATTGTTGTTTTTTCATTTCATAATGTAATGTAGAACTTATGTATGTATCTAGTACTTCCAAGGATACTAAACTGATCATTCTTTCGGGACATGATCCCTTATGATCATGCCAATGCTATGTAGTAATTAACCGACTCTAGGTAACTAGGGTCGGGGCATTAAAATTGGTATCATAAGATGTTAATTACAAATGGTGGAAACTAGATTTAGAAAAACCTTGATTAGAGAACATTACCCAATGATAAACCATGAGGATTAGTATAGAATAACTTCTTATAATTTTGGTAATGTATATATTTTTATAGTTTTCCAAGAAATAAATCCCTTTCTGGATACGATCAGGTACATGCGGCTCTGGAACATATGTAAAAAAGGAGTGAAAACTATGACATGGAGTTTCGAGCTTGACCCGGGGTATCCTGTTACATGACAATGGGCCTTACTTCACTCTTGGTTATGAAACTCTTGGATTTCAATGGAAGGTGTATTTTCCCTAAGGTATCTAACCTCTAGAACCTTTACCCCCAACATCCTATTCCCCCTTTCATCTTATCTCTCTTAATATTCTTCCTTTTCTTCCTCTTCTTCTAATTATTCCTCTACTTTCTCTTCCTCTGCTTTCTACCCTTCTTATTCTTCTTCTTCTTCATCCTCTTTATACTCAGAAGTCATCTTTTATGGTTCGTGCTCATGGATAGGAATCACCTTCACTGGGATGTTCGTTTCTTCATACCACCTTTATTGAAATCCATAAATATCCCTGGATATTAGGTACTCATGTCAGTGATGAAATTTAACCTTCTCTACCACTTGAATGCGCCATTTGTCTGGTAGTTGAAGCCCAGTGTGAACCCGAATCTTCCAAAGATCGTGAGTGGACATATATTGTCATAGCATCCTCTATGAAGTCAGTAGAGATGGTAAAATGGTTTTGGTGGTCGATTTTAGAAGATTTATTAATTACTTCCCATGGAGTTTCCTAGATTGGCCCCGAAGAATCCCACTAGACTAAATCTATTCAGAAGGCGGAGGCACATTCTCACCTTACAATGCTCTTGCTGATAATGTTCCAGCCCTCGTCATTCCAACTATCTAGATTATTCCTTATCTCAGCTCCCCCGTAGAACCTCACATGATTCCTCACCATCCAAACTTCATGATGGACTGCTTGATTTTCCCAATGCATTTTCGCAGAATTTCCTCTAGTTACATTTCTATCCAATTTCCAGCAAACTCCATTGATAGGATGTAATTGACATCAGTAGTTGGAAGTGTGATGACTTCATCAAAACCTATATTCATTATCATGAGCCATAGTAAGTGAAGGATTCAAGTATGTCCCTCTTACTGAACCTTTATATATACTTTCTTTGGAAGCATCTTCATGCACCTGAATTGGCTGGAAAACTGTGTCGACAGATTGTTTTTACAAAATATTATTTCATCAACACGGGCTATTGGCACCCCACCCCTCATGATTTGAAGGTATTTACTATACTTCAATGGGCCTCACCTATCATCTACCATCTGGTTAACATGGGTCTAAAATGTATGAAAGTTGGAGTTTTCATGGTTTTCAAAGTTCAATTCGATCCCTTACTCTTTAAGTGTCAATTGAAAAATTCTAACATTATCCAGTAGGGATGGATGAAAACAATCACTTAAAGGGAAGATGAAATTAGAGAAGTCTAAATGAAAGCATTGAGCTATAACCCCACCATAAAACATATTTAAAGTTCTACATATACTCCTAGAAATACTTCCTCTATAGATGTATCACAGAATGCTCTACCGCCTGGCCAATACATGTTCCCCCATATTAAACTTGTTATTGGTCTCCATGATTCTGACCATCACTAGAATCCCTAGATGAACCCCCATCCTTGTGTCCCTCACTAGAAGTAGCAACCTTCTTAGAGATGATGCAACAAACCTATCATATCATACATTCAGGTCTCGGCTATTGTTTATGTTGAAGACCCATGATCGGTACTCACCAGATTATAGGTCTATCTTATACGATCCCACCTTCCCCCTATGAGATGTGTTTAGAAACTACATCCATCAGCCAGGAATTTTCACTATCTTGTCCTGCCTCATAAACATACTAAACCATCCTTGGTAGGATATATCCTTCTGGATGTGCTTGATTTTCAAATTCCCCTTGGATAACTCTAATAGATTCAATGTTAGAATGGGGTTGTATGACCTATCCACCCAAACAATTTCTGTTGGAAGTAACTCATCATACATGTACCCTTCTAGTAGAATTTTCCCAATGAAAAGGATGTCCCATAGGCTATAGCCTACCTCCATGTGGTGGAGGTGCAATGTATTTGTTCCAGGAGACCACTGACTAAACTGTTCTAGTACCAGGTCATTCATACAATATAAATGAAATTTTGATTTCCACATGGCTTCATATTGATTGATAAATAGCATCTAAAACCTGAATTTCCTCACATGTCTAGTGTACCTAGTATTCACATTCCCATTCAAACATAAAATTTCCCCCAGACCTGATGTCCCATTTTTACCAACCTTTGGTCTCATTAGTAATGTTAATATTGAATGTGCTCACATAGTGACCTAGAGATTCCTCGAGAGCTGTATTTCTCCTTAAAAATCCTTACTTTCATATTGAGGAAATAAAAATACATGTTATGTTTTACTAGTGGGGTGACCGTTGCTCATGGTATTGTACTATGTATGTATATCCTCACATATTACCATTGATCATGATGTATCCATCTCGAATCCTGGAATCAACTTCTCTTCCAGAATAATGAGGTTCCATATTGGTAGTATGTTAATTATAATGTGATCGTTTTGAGCTTACGTCAGCATACTAAAAAGAATATGACTATCATACATGACTCTTCTCACATGAAGAATCTGAGGGGTTGTGATCATCTGTTCCTTCTTGCAGCAGTAGTAGCTTCCCTCTCAACGTCAGTCTATTGAAAACCAATTTCTAGAAGACTTTTGAATTGGAAAAGGATCTTCTCAAATGAACTAGGTTTTAGTGCATAAGAAATATTTCCACACATAAGATGGGTGTTTTTGAGGCTATGTCAGGTGCGTGAAAGATTGAGAAGGAGCGTGAAAAAACCCGCAACTACACGCAAGGCACCAAAAAAATTTAGGATTTCACGTAGAAATGAATATCATTCGCGCCAAAGAACAAATTCATTAATCACACAGGAAAGTTGAAGTGTGGATCCCCCACACACATATTTATAGGCATATAATGGACCATCATGAGTGAGTAAGTGGTTTGCATTCCGAAATGGTATTTCTGCATGCACCACCATCGAGCACTCTGATTTTCATCATTTCTCTCTTAATCCGGCCATTGGTTCCCCATTTAGCTCTGATTATGAGGGGGTTATTTATTGGTGCTAAATTTTGGTTAAGGCTCAGAATATACATTTTTAAGCAAACCAATGGCTAATTTTGAGTCATTGAACAATCTCAATATGGGTAATAGAGGTTCGGTCAAGATTCGAGGTCGATGCGCTAGATTGGAAATTGAGAACAATATCTTGCATGCCCAATAGGACATAAAATGGATTCTTCTATGTGAACAGTCCAAAAAAATAACCAATTCAGATGTGTGAAAGAATTTTTGCGGGTGTACATGATTAGAAATTTCACACAAGATCTCTTGCCCCATAATCAACATCAAATGCCTCTTGCATGTAGCCTACCATGTGCGCCACCACCAAAATTTTTATCTATAAATAGAAATTGAAATTTTTATTTTGGGGACGGTTAAGGAAGGTGAATCGCCACTCTGCTGTGTGAATGATGACCCTTCCATAGACCTACGAAATACATGGCCTCAAGGTATTGGGTCTTGCACTATAGGTCTCCCAGGTTTCCTCCATCAGGTAGGCGCACTAGGGATTGGACCACGCCCATTTCCTTTTACTCCAAGGAAATTGCGTGAAAAATATTATTTTTCATGAAATAATTCCCTTATATCATTCCCATATTTTGTGCAACCACCCATTTTGTGCGAAACTAACAAATCTTGTGCCTAGGACCTCATCTTGTGTGGAATCCTTCAATATTGAATGAACCCCTCCCTGTGCGCTCCATTTGTCATCCTTACCCTAAGGCACCATGTCTGAGCCCCTCTTACGCACTTCACCCCTGTCTTTTTCATTCTTAACATATACAGCAATCCAAGCATGAACAAACATATTTCAAATTCCCATGGGTGGTGCTTCATGGGGTGTTTCCCTGCCTAGTGCTTCTTCGCATAGGTATGCTAATGGCCATTACTACTTCACTAATCTATTAAAATTTGATAACCTCAATAGAACACTCCCCAAGACCTTCCCAATATGGAATTTCTAGTTTATTTACATCATCAAGGGTTAAAGTGTGCCTGCTATGTAAGTCATAGGGTTGAAGAGTTAATCCTACTCATTTGAGATATAGGATGCTAAACTGCCAAGAATCCATGTCCTCAAGTCACGACATTAAAATGTGATCACTGCCTATGTTAAAATCCCATGGGGATCACAAATGGGATGTGAACTAGAACCCTCTCACTTATCCTCTCCCACTGTGATTTGTCACGATCTGCATATCGGACAGCCCTTGAATAAGTCGTGACACCCCATGGCAGTGTGGTTCATGTATGGGGGATATATCCTCCTCAAACATCTGGAACCATAATATGTCTTCTATAATGGTGTAAGTCCAAAACATAATTTCTTTGGGAATCTAATCATGTATAAGCCTCACTCCATTCCTTATAGATTCCCCTTTCTCGATGCTACTGTCAGATCATTATTGCCTCTAGTTTTTCACACCAATCATGAATCCCATGAGATTCGAGTAAGCATCGACCATTAAATCCTCTTCAGGCCTCTTTAGTGTGTAAGCCCCATCCCCCACCCTACATAACTATATATACTTTTATCTAGTACCTTTTAAATAAAGGTACGTATAAATCCTCCTTGAGGTTCAAGGCCTTCATTCATCGATTCCAACTGCATCTCGTTGGTTCATCCTCATCACGAATGACATTAAAATATATGTCCCATTCTTACCACATGATTATAAATTGTATGATTTCAAACTAGGTGTGTTTTTATCCTAGTCTTCAACACCAAGCTACATAGGAATCCTCCCTAAGGTTCAACCACATACACTAACAAATTCCAGAATAGCTTTATTGGTAGCTACATCTTTGGTCCTCCCCTTATTCGGCGTCAGACCCGTTCCCAAGTAGCTAACCATGTGTAAGCCCAACAATAAACCCATAATATTCCAACCAAGACTCTCCGTCTTGTGATGGGTTTGTAACCATGCACAAACCCCAACATGTCTCTAAGTCACTGACCTTTGGGTACACCCCGATTCTATGCCCTATTCCTGAACTATTTGGACTTTATTGGTTCCCTATTTGAGCATGGTACATAGGAATCATCCCTGAGGTTCAGTCCCATCACTCAAGTCACATCCTAGTCTCTCCCTTGAGCCTTTTTGTTTCAGGAAGATCATTCCTTCACCCATTGGTTCTTCTTCCTTTGGGTCTCATCCCTATGTACATTCTCATGGGCTACCTCCTTAGGTGTCTCATTTCCCCACCAAACAATGTAGACTTTGATTCCTATCAACAAGGATACGTAGGAAGCCTCTCTGAGGATCAATCCCAACACCACCATCATCTTCGTGTCAGTTCCATCCCATTTATCTCATCCATGTCATCAAATAATCCATCATCCATCGTGGTTTTACTCAGGCCGCCACATCCTGGTTAGACCATGTCACCCACTTCCTCACTGCTCCTAATAGCACTTGGGTAGCAAACCATGCATAAGCCCTTGAATTTCTTCATGTTGTTTTCCTTTGGGTACACCCCAATCCTAAACCTCACCCCATAGAACTATGTTGGTTTTTATCCCATTCTTCTATACAGGGTATATAAGAGGCCTCCATCAAGTCCAATCCCAACCAATGGTAAACATTGGTGCCCGATCCTAGTAGTGCACCATCCTGTATCCTTCCTCAGTGGTGTCTTGATTATCATTCACGGTGTTAAGTTGTCATTTTTTCTGACACACCACTACAGGTCTGTCCTAATGGGGTGTTCTAATCCAACCATCTGGTACAATATTTTTGGGATGTCCCTCTATAGTGTGACATATTCCCTTTATGGGACATACAAACCTAGGTTCATCCTCATTGGGTGTTCTAATCAATCCATTTGTTAAGAATTCTATGTTCTAACTCCTTGGGATGTACCCACCAGATCTACTACCAATAGTGATCTGATCAGTATGATCCATCTCCTCTAGATGTTAAACTTTTAGCATAATCCATATTAAACATGGGCATAAAAAGAAAACCTTCGATACAAGCCTCTGCTATATGATTCCCCATATTCGATGTTGGATTCCTTGGGCTTCCACGCCATCGATAATCCCTATCATCATGGAGGAAATTCATGTATACTAGGTTTTTAGCATCCAGACAAATAAAAGATGCCCAAAGTGACTACTCCCCTGACTAAAGGTTTCTACCTTGACTTGAACCCATGGAATATCCTGAGAGAAGAAGTGTAATTTACTGGAATCCACAAAAAATATGGCACCAGTAGGAGTTTAACTAATGACATATTAATATTTAAGGGAGACCTGGTCTAGGTAATGAATTTCTAGGAGAAATCACTAGACGAAGAGGCCAACATGCCAACATTTTATTGCCATAAAAAAGTATACATACGTAATGAAGTGACGGATGCCACCCACCTTTGGAAAGTATGGAGTAGTCCAACAAATAATAAATTCGTCTTCGATAGACAGATGTGCGCCCTAAAAAATAGTCTAAAATATGGTCCTTGAAGGCTTGTTTATACATGGATCACTATGTCTACCCTATGTCCATGTTGGACTTATCTCAATACAAAAATCAAGGGGTCTTAAATTTCATCTACTCTAAACACACTACTCATGAGTTCTAAAGGACACCTAATGTCATTACGGACACCATATCAGGAATTTCTATCCATGGTGTCACACTAGCACACAACAGTTGTTCATGGCCAGTGACACTCAATAATTTTAGGCATTCATCTTAATTTAATAAAAATTTACATTTAATTTAATTAACATGGGGAATCTCAATTAGTGGTGTTCACATTATTTCATATTCCACATAATTGAAGGAAATAATCTATAACTCTGATGTTTGATATAACCTACATTTATTTAGATCTCTTGACTTTGATGACATAGTCATCTAGTTTCTATCATGTAATTTCAATGCATATCTAGCATTTTTCATAAAAACCACGCATATATCTATATCATGAACTCCCAACTCACATCATAAATCCATTATTAATCAAGTATATCAATTATTAATAAATAATTAATTTAAATCCATCAATTAAAAATGAAATATAACTCAAAATGTGTCGAGAAATCATTGGATATTCGGGTAATGCTATGTTGACCTCCCAGCCACACCCATGAACTCAATATCGGTGCAATACCCATCATATGAAATAAATTACATCATTAAAAATTATAAATTTTAATAAAAAACTGAAGAAAAATAAATAGAATTATGTATTTCTGGTGATTCGATGAACTCGGTTACCTAGATATCATCTCAATAAATTCACAACTAGTATGCATGAAAGTCTCATTGAAATAACTAAATTTAACTATTCCCCAATGGAATTTCCATTTCATACCTAAGATCAAATTACAACAAAATTATGATAGTCCTTTCCTTTTGAACTAGCCAGTCCTTGAATCTCCTCAACCAGTTATGAAATCTTACTTGATTGATGAAATTGGTCTGGGATGATTATTTCTAGCTATTGGGTTATCTATCAAATAATATCAACCATTTTCTCCAGGAAAAAAGCATCTATCAATATTTAGGCTTGATTTTATCAAGATATTTTGGAGGAAGGCCACACCAAAACATGGCCCACAATAATAAATTAATGTCTGGATCTAGAGAAACATAAATAACTCATTTTAGGATAAAGTTGAGTAATATATAGATACAAATATATAGTTTTTTATATTGGGGATTTGCGATTATGTAAAAAACTATTAGTAGTTGTTTTCAAAGTCTAATTTAGTTGATATGATTACTGGAGATTGGTTGATGGCTCAATTGGTTGCTATCTGATAGTTTTATGATTTTTATTTGTTTTATTTGAATGATTAGTTCACTTATTCAAATTTTATTGATGATTCTATTTGATTATTTAAGGAAAATTCTCATACTATTACTATTATGTTCTTTTATTTTAGTATTCATTTGATTTTAGTAGAACATTCATGCTGAATATTTTTTTTTAATTTATTTGGTTTTAAAATAACTAATACATAAATTAGTAATATTGATTTGATTTTTCTCAAATCTATTTCAGATATCGTGTCATGTAAGAATTAATGTAGACTAATTGAATCCAGTAAAAATGGAGTTGAGATATGAATCACATCGAAGTAAAATAAAAAATATCAATATTCAATAGGCTTTATTTCTCATTACTATAGAGTAATACTCTTGAGCCTAAAATATATATTTAAAATCACATTTATAAAAAAACAAAAAAAATGACATGTTTCATGTGAATACATACTTATAATTCCTTTATCGTAAATACTTGACTAATGATTTTATAGGTATTATACCCATTATGATTATTTTTGATATTGATACTCAATTTATGATTTCAAGTCCTTTTAAGGTTTTATTTATTCAATTAAATAAATGTTTTTTCTTCTTTCCTTCTGTATTTCTATATCATTTCTCTATGGATAATAGATAACTAATAAGTATTACTATTTTATAGGATATAACTTGTATTTGTCTATGTTTCAAATATATCATTCTTTTTTTATCATTAAATTATAATAATTATATGAGAATTAAATTAATAGGGATGTGAGGTTGCCACATTATCTCAGTCAAACTTATTATTATGATCCAATTTATATATTTTCAATTCCTTAAATAATACCATCAATGAGATGATGGATCAATACTTTGTAGATAAGAAAATATAATTTTATTTTTTAAAATAATCATAAGGTAAAGATTTCTCATCATGGGTATGATTTTAGTACATGGAGATAATTAAATAGAAAATGATGCTATTAGTGAATGGTATAAATAAATTACCTTTATGAAAATAGTTCAAAGAATAATATTTTATTATAAAATTGATTAGTAACCACTTGATAAATAATAACTAAAGCACTCATATCCTAAAAAATTATGTTTTTCACTTCATGAAAATGAATTTTAATATTGTAATGCACTTACTTAATTCACACCCATTTCATGTGTATTTCAAAAAAATTAATATTAAATAAATAATAATATAACAATATGGATTTAACAATTTTATATAAGACGCTATGGGAAAAAGATTATGTAGTCAAAAATTTGGATAATTTATTTGATAAAAAAAAATTATTGATTAATTCCCCAAGATAACAATCAAGTATCTATAGATAATGTTGTTAGGATGTAAAAAACATTTATTATAAAAATATTCTTGGATGATGTCAAGAGTAAGTGTATGATCAATGATTTTTTTTAAGGTATGTTTTTAATTTAAGTTTCTATTTAAGTACATTATTTTGGTCAAATAAGTGATTCCACAAGGTAATTACAAGGCTTGAGAGTGTTCTGGGGGTTTATGGCATGAAAGATGGGGAAGAAGGAGTTTTTGTGGCATGTTTAACGAGTTGCACATGGTTAGAGGAAACTATGAGGAACATCACATGTTACCATGCATCATTGGATAGAGGCTTTCAGATGGTTATAGCATGACTAAGTTAACCATGTGTAATTCCTAGGTACCCATATGAAGGTGTGATTTTGGGATAGTGGCTCATGAATGGTTTGCACATGGTTTAGAAAACTGTGCGGGTAAACCGTATGACCTAGTAATGTTGGTAAATTTAAAAAAATTTCACTTTTTAATTTTAAAGCCTCACATAGTATTTTCTAACTTTCTCCTCCAATAAACCCATTTGATGAACAAGACCTCACAACAACTTCTAAGAGTTAATCTTCATCATCCATAGGTTGTTTGGAGGGTTTTTGGTTTCAGATCGAAGCTCTGGGTAAGTATAATCTCTTCCTGGATTCCTCTTCTCAATTAGGGTTTTCATATTTCTCACACCTCTTTATGGATTTATGAAATTATTTTCTTTTATAGGGAAATAAAGGATAAATCATTAAGAGTGTTGTTGAATTTAGATCTAAGGCCATATATGGGATTGTGTTCACTAACAGATTTGAGGTAGGTCATTTATAAGTTCTATAGTATAGTTTCATTATAGTTTTTTCATTTCCACTTTATATTGTACTTTAAAACCTCTGGGTAAGATTTGGTACTTTGGGTGTTTAATCAATGGATAAAACCCCTAATGATCCCAAATCGAAGTATTGTAGATGTTTTGTCACATTAAAGGCCACCCCGTGGGGTGTGCCGATACTTTCTAAAACTTGAATTGGCTATGTAAGTTTTAGGTTGTTATGTGATCATGTAGAACACATATTGAGTATATTGATATTCTTAATGTAAGTCAAAATGAGGTATTGGTTATTTATGGTTTGGGTAAGACGTTTATAAAATGTGTCATATTTTCTTGAGGTAGTTCATGTGAAACAGTTAATATGCTAAATTGATAATGGTATGTGAAATAGGGAATATGATGAAGGAAATTTGAAAAGTGGATTTATGAATATGTATAATGGGTTGAAATAAGGTAATTATTGAATATAATTAGTGATCTAGGATTGATAAATGGAATTGGGATTAATGAACTATTTGATATAAATGGAAAATGAGTTAATGGGTTATCAGCAATATGATTTACCATGTTGATTGTTATGGATTTTGATAGTTGTTTGTGTTGGTTTTGTTTTGTTGTGATATGGTTTTTGTCTGTTCCATTGATGGATAAGCATGTTCACATGGATTGAGGGGTGGGGATATGTACTAAATCTCCTCCCATGCGTTGAGTGGGAATGATTCTCTAACTCCACACACAGTTCACTAGTTAGGGAAGAGGAATGAGCTCAATTCTCATAATGGTTGTATTCTACCCGTACGGTGGCTTCGAGATGAGTATATGGTGATGTTATGGTGTGTTATCCCTATTGGGTTAGGGAATTACTTATTCCCAATTGCAAAATGATTAATTCCAAGAACCTTGTGTGATTGATGATGGACTAGTAACAAAACAGAGACATTTAATTCACATCTTGGTTAATAATATCTTAGTAGAGATTATTGACTAGTGGACCCCCAAATTTCCTTTCCTTTTCTTCTAATTTATTTATACTGGACAATGATATCCATTCAAATGGATATTTTTAGACTAAATTAGTGGTGGACTACATAGTCATACTCAATCCAGGCTTGGGCTGCCTTTGGGTACCTGAGCAGACATCATACTTGCAGGTTAGGGAAAGGGAAATGGCCATATAATAGGGAGTTGAGTTGGACATGGGACATGCATGGATGAGGTTCCAGAATAGAAACAATGACTATTTTGGATATTCCACTATTTTTTCTTTATTTAATGTTTTTTTACTTTGAATTGTATTCTAAAAAAAACATATTTACTATTGGTTTTGGTTTTTACCCAATTAGGAAGTTGTTATTTATGCTGCATCATTGATTATATCATGTTATCTTAGATGTTTATATGTTTTCTATTGTGAATTAATATTTTAAGAGGATATAGTCTCCCTATAAGGCCAATATATTCCCTCACTTTTAGTTGCAATCCTCTGGTGAATGAGGATGCATAGTTGAGGTCATGTGATGACTCTTATTGGGGCATCTGTTTAGTGGCTCCTAGGTTAAGGAAATTAGAAAGTGGTACCAAATGAGGTATTTTTTATAAATTATTATTTGTGAATGGTGGACTATAGGATATGAAGGTGTTGGGCCTTGTTAATTATCTCATTCTAGGGAATATCTAACCCAATTATGGGGGAAACCCCAGGTCACCCAAGGTGGGAATTGATGTTTTTACTATTTGTTGTTACATTTGATTATATTTCACCATTGGCTGACACACATGTGGTTTTATGTGATAGTTTTATGATATTTTTCTCATCACCCAAATTACATGAGGTTTTACATTAATGCATCAATCTAGTCACCAATGTATATAAGTTACATGCATCCTAGTAGGCACACATGCACAAGATGGGTTTGCTGGACACAAGGGGTCAGATGCATTTTATTTCATGAAAATGATGAAAATTAGTGTTAATAAAATGATATAATTCGGAAAATGGGAGAAGAATGTTAAATAATAATCAAGGAATTATGCTTGATAAAGGGTGGTCTGTGAAATAAAATGTTAATGGTGTATGTTGTGATATGAGTACAATTTTGAAATGGTTTTAAAGTTAATGATTATGGTTGTGCGAGTTATTTATCCCATGTTAATGATGCCATTGGTAGGGATGGTTGAGGGTAGTGTACTGAGTTTGTTTAGAAATATTTGGTTGGTGTATGTGAAATGGTTTTTTAGTTTCTAATGAATACAAATCCTTATATTTTTGAAAGCATTATAGATTTTGTTTTAAATAACATGGTTGGAATTGTATATAGATTCCACCAAAAAGGTATGTGATAGTTGTTTGATATGAGGACGTTGCTGAGAATACTCTCCCAGTAGTAGAGCAATAATATCCAATTGTTCAATGTAATAGGGAAAATAAATTCCATGATAATGTTCATCTTCTATAAAGATCAAGAAATGGGGCCCAGGGAAAGTTGTGCTGAGTATATTCCAGTCGACCATGGTGTTTCTGGGAAAACGCCATCTTACCTTTATAGGATATGTTGATATAGAGGTAGCAATGTTTTTGATAGAGACTATCCAGACAATTATTTAGAATCTAGAGACTCCTCTTTAGAATATAATCAAGTTAAAATCATACATGTTAAGTGGATAGTCCATTCTTTTGTAGGATATTATGATTTAGATGGAGTAGGATGAAGGAATGTTGTAGAAGGATTTACAGGAAATGTTTTTGGTACATTACTACCTGGAAACCTTGAGGCAGGAAAAGGCTGCATAGTTTATGAGTTTGAATCAAGGGGATACGTCAGTGATGTATTATTCTAGTTGTTTCAATGACTTTAACCAATTTGTTCTGATGATGGTTGAAGACGAGGTTACTATGAAAAAATGATTCTAGGGTGGGGGTTATGAATGAGAATTCATCCCAAATAGTCATCTTCTATCTGAAGAGGTTTAAAGAAGTTGTGTACTAGGCTCTTTTCATAGAATGGAACCATAAGGGATCTTTAGGAGGTGGAATTAGGTTACCAATTGGGGGGACATGTGGTACAACCTCCATGAAAAGGAGCTATCGATTTGGAAGTTTCCAATAGGGTGAGAGTGTGAAGAATAGTCTGAATGGAGGGATAGTTCCTTAGGGTGGTGATCAGATAATCTATTTCCAGTGTTGCAGGTTGGGGCACTTGCAGGTTCAGTTTCCTTGACCAACAATTGAGTGCTAGTCCTATGGTAGGTTAGGACATATATAGAGGTTCTACATGAACCCTCAAAAGTTGGGTAGAAATGGGAGTCATGGACAGACGTTGAGTGCTGGTAGGGGATGGATCACCCAATATCAAGAAGGTAGTTGGAGCTCAACTGGCTATACCGGTAGTGGTGGTGGACATGGAACTCTAGCATGAGACCATTCATACCGGTAAGGAAATATAGTATAGGGTAATCAGGAAGGATCCTATGGTATATGGATAGTCCATCATCACGTAGTTCATTCTACACCTGGAGGTGGTTAGGCTGGACTATTCACTATTTGATGTACGATTCATATTGAGTTCCCAATCGCTATGGCAGAATTTGATACGAGCACCACACACTCTTTTATCAGTAAACATTTTGTGGTGTGTTTGGACTAGCTAGGGAATAACTACGTGTGTTTGGTTATTTTGATTCATCCTTTGTTAGGGGTCTGAGTGGAAGATATCATATAGTGTATAGGTTGTGCCTTAGATTTTTGTGGTTCTCATTTTTTCTGGAGCTTATTTGTTCTCGATATTTCATGTTTTGACCTAAATTTGGTCATGGATTGAATAGTGTTGTATCATGATGACAATAATTATTATACTTATAGGGTAACATTAACATCTCCCAATGGAGACACTTATGTATTTTGTGGTGGGTGGGATGTACGAGAAGGCCTCCCCTGGCCAATTTGTCAGCAGTTGGAAAATTCAAAGCCCAAGTGGCATGATTTTTTCTTGATGATGGATAATTGAAGATACATGTCTTTCCTCATATGTTGGATTGGTTTCATGATTTGTTTCCGGATGATTTCTTGGTACTGCTACCCAAGAGGGATTTAGAGTTCCTGATCGAGTTGCTGCCTGGGGAAGAACTAGTTTCTGTTCCACCATATCAAATTGCACCGACAAAACTCCTAAAACTGATGGTTTAACTGGAAGTGTTAGTGATAAATCAATGTATTTACCTAGTATGTCACCATGGAGATCACCCAAACAATTTTCTAAGAAAGTGGACTGGTCTATGAGGTCATGTCACGATTATATGAAGTAGAATTGGATGATGGTTATGAAATAAAGCTATTTTACCCAAATTGATGACCTATTTAACAAACTGAGGGGACCCTTAGTGTTCTCTATGATCAAATTTATATTAGGATACCATCAATTGAGAGTAAGACATTCTTACATACCATGGGAAACTTTCTAGTGTAGGTATGGGTTGTATAAATTTATAGTGATGTCATTCGAGTTGACCAATGCACCATTTGTGCTCATAGAGTTAATGAACCAGATATTTAATGACTATCTAGATCAGTTTTTTGTTGTATCTTTTGATGACATAGTAGTGTACTCATGAACTATTGACGATCATGCCAAATATCTGGACTTCATCTTGGGTAAACTAAGAGAGAATATACATTATCTAATCAATTAAAATGTCAATTATATATAGAGAAATTGTATGTCTTGGGGTACATAATTTTTGAGTCAGATGTGTCCGTAGATCTAGAGATTTTGTAGGTTGTGGTGTCTTCAAAAAAATCCAAAAAAATTCTGATGTTCGGAGTTTTTGGAAGTTGGATGGTTATTACCATATGTTTATTAGTGATATCTCTCATTTGGCAGTACCACTCATGATCCAAACCAAGAAGGGTGTTAATTTTGAGTTTTCGGACGCATGCGAGACTACGTACCAAAAATTGAAGAAGAGGTTGACTATCGCATTGATTTTGGTCTTACCTGAAGTTGGTAGGAAGTACACTATGTTCCGTGATGCGTACGGTGTTGGACTCAGGGAAATATTGATATATGATGAATGGGTTTTAGCTTATGGGTCAAGATAGTTGAGGCCTCCTAAAAGAAATTACCCACCCATGATCTTTAGCTACATGTTATGGTTTATACCATAAATTGTTGGAGGGATTATTTGTTGGGAGAATGATTCATGGTGATTATTGACCATAAATCATTAAGTACATATTCTCTCAGAATGATTTAAATCTTTAGTAGTGAAGGTGAGTTGAGTACCTGCAATAATTTTATTTTAAGATGGAATACACACCCTGGAAAGGTAATAGTGTTGAGGATGCTCTAAGCTTGAATAACTAGACACAGGTAGTTCAAGACTCCAGATCTGAGAAGAAAGTGATGGCTTTGATTTCTGAGATTCACATGGAGGTGTAGTGTGGGCACATACAAATGACACTTTCATCTATAGCGACTGCGTTTTTACTTTTGAGCTGGGTCAATGAATTTCATCTAGAAGATTCAGTTTGTTTGTATTTTAAGGAAAGTCTTAGTGGTGGGGATTCACCTTCCAGTTGGGATATTGGTGTTGATGGAGTTTTCTATGTTCAGGGTTGATTTGTAGTGCCGACATGTGTGTGATAGGAGTTGATGTGTGAGTTCCATGACTCAATTTGGGCATTACATCCTGGCATGAAGAAAAAGAATCATGATCTTTGTCAAAAATATTTGTGGTCAGTAATGGAGAAAAGGTTTGCAAGATTTTTGGTAGGATTACTTACATATCACTAGGTGAAGGATCAGAATCGGCATCTAGTTGGGTTGTTACTGTCATTTTCTATTACATAGTAAAAGTTGAATGACATAATGATGGACTTCTTAGTGGGTCTTCCGAGGATGCCTCAAAAGAATGATGCAATATGGGTTGTTTTTTATCAATTGACTAAAGTGGCTCATTTAATTCCAATCCTAGAAAATTATATATTTGATCAGTTGGGTGAGTTATATGTTCGAGAGATAGTGCGACTACATGGTGTGAAGAGAACCATAGTTTGGTATTGTGATCCATCTTTCACATGACGTTTCTATTTGGGGATATATAATTCTCTTAGTACCCAAGTTTTTTTTATTGTGGTTCATTACCCATATATGGATGGGTAGTCAGGGTGTAATATTCAGATATTAAAGGACTTTTTGAGAAACTATTTTCTGGATTTTTGTGGTTTATGGGAAAATCACTTGGTTCTTGTTGAGTTTTTATACTGTAATATTTTTTTAGGGAAACAATTCAGATGGAACTTTTTGAAGATATATATGGGAGATCGTGTAGATATCCATTATTTTGGTTAGAATTTGGGAAGTCAGAGCTGTTATGACCAAGTCTATAGAAGAGATGTCTCAGAAGGTTTGGTTGATTTAGAAGCTGATGGCAACAACATAGAGTAGGTAGAAGTAAAATTCAGATTACCTACATATACCTCTTGAGTTCATGGTGGGATATAGTGTGTTTCTTTTGGTGTATCCAAGTTTTCTTCACCATTGAATCTATAAATAGAGAGAGTTAACACCCAGGTATGTGGGGTCATTTAAAATTATGGAGTTGATCATGTTGGTGGCTTACCGATTGTCTCATCCGAAACGATTTAGTGGGATGAAAAATGTTTTTCATGTTTCAAAAATCTAGCAGCATACCCATGATCTATGTCATGTAATAAATGTGGAAGATATAGAGTTGGAGGTTGAAGCGCTTTTTGAGGAGCTTCCGGTTTGTATTGTAGACCGTAGTGAGAATATATTGTGGGGGAAATACCATGCCCTTGGTTCGCAATATATAGAAAGATTGGAATGTTTAGGAAGAAAATTGGGATCATGAATCGGATATGTAGGTCCAGGGGCTAGAACTATTTTCTTCGAAATCTCAATAATGCTCAGGAAGAGAGGATCAAGGATGAGTTTCCCTAAGGTGGAGTGGATATATGATCCTAGATTTTTCTTAATGTATTTTTTTTGGACAAGGTTTTAATTTATGACCTTAATTTTGGTCAAATAAGTGTTTCCCCTAGTTCATGAGAAGTCTTAGGGGTGTTTTGGTGGTTTAGGGCATGAAAGAGAAATAAAATGAGTTTTCATGGCATATTGCACAATTTGTGCATGGTTAGTGAAAACCATGTGAAGCATCCCACGTAACTGTGAAATCATGGACTGACTATTTCACATGAAAATCACATGGTTAAGCCAACCATGCTGAATTCCTAGGAACCATGCGGAGGGATTATTTTGGGATATTGGCTGATGAACAGTTTGGGCAAGGTTTGGAAAACCATGGAGGCGGACCGTGCAACCTAGTAAAGATGAGAAATTTAAAAATTTTCCACTATAGGATTTTGAATCCTCACTAAAGATTTTATTTCTTTATCTTCCCCAAAAACTCAGTGATGAAAAATTCCTCCCAATAGCATCCAAGGGTGAATCTACTACATATCTCGGGCATTTGGAGCATCTTCAGTTGTGCATCAATGCTTAGGAATTGTTTAATCTTCTCCTTGATAACTCTTCTATATTAGGTTTTTCATTATTCTCCTATCTCCATCCAGATCACCAAAAGCATTCTTTTCTAGGGAAATCTAGGATAAATCATTAAATTATGGTTGACTCTGAATCCATGTCCATGTTTGGGTGTTTGTTCCCCAATGGATTTGAGGTAGGTGGTTTATAAGTTATAACCCATAGTATTATTGTAGATTTCTGCATGTCAAACTTCTTCCTTATCACTTATTTTTTTTCTATTAATCATCTTGGTAATATTGGGTATTTTCAGTTTTTATATGATGTATGGAAACCCTCTTGGTCCCCATGAGATGCATAAAGGATGATTTAACCCATTAATGGCCACCCACAGGGTGCGTCAATACATTCCAAACCTATAACTAGCTAACTATGTTCCAGGTTGTTGTGTGATTAAGTTGATACTATATTAAGTATGTTGATATTATTAATTGAATTCCAAATGAGGTATTAGTTATTTTTTTGGGGTAAGAGTCTCATGAAATATGATAGATATTCATATGTGAGTTAGTGCATGTTAAATGTTTAAAATGCTAAATTGATAATAGTATGTGAAATGGGAAATACATTGAAGGGGATTTCAAAATGGGATTTATGAATATGTATAATAGGTTTAAATAAAAGATTTATTGAATTATTATAGTGAGATAGGATTGACATTGGCATTTGGGCTAAGTGGACTAAGTGAAGTAAATAGAAAATGTGATCATGGGTTATGGAATAATATGATTTACCATGTTGATTGTTACAGTCTATAACTGTTATATTTGTTTTATGTATTTTAATTGTTATATAGTTTGTGTCTGGTGAATGTATGGATAATAATGTGAACATGGGTTTAGGTGTGGGGTAAATGATTGAGGCTCCTCCCACGGGATGAGTTAGACTGATACTCTAACTCCACGCACAATGCATGGTATACAGAAGGGGAGATAGCTCTTTTCCCCTAATGGTTGCATTACACCCAAACTAAGTCTTTGAGGTGAGGGTATTTTGATGTTGTGGTATGTTATCCCTAGTGAGTAAGGGACTTTCTTATCCCATTATGAGAATTTGTGAATTCCATGAAACATGTGTGATTGATGTTGGACTAGAAACAACATAGACATAATGAATTGTACCCTTGTCTAGTAATAGCTAAATTGGGATTGTTGACTAGTGGACCCCAAATTATATTTCCTTTGCTTTTTATTTATTTACTTATACTATTTTTACCTTTATATTAGACTGGATATTTGGAGACACTGTTGTCGGTGTCCTATTTTGTTTTACTAACACCCTACTCAGGGTGTCACTGGGTACTCAAGCAGACATCATGCTTGAGGGTCAGGGCAAGGGCAGGGGCCCTATAATAGAGAGTTTATTTCGACATGGGACATGCATGGATGAGGTTCCAGACTAGATCTGAGGAATATTTTTTGGATTCCACTATTAATATTTATATTGGTTTTTGTTACATGTAATTATATCATGAAATAACATATTAACTATTGGTTGTGGTATGTACACAGTTGGGAAATGGTTATTTTTGTTGGTTCATTGATTAGTTCATGTAATATCTAAGGTTTATTTGTTTTATATTGTTTCATACTATATTAAAAGGGTATAGCCTCCCCAGAAGACTAATCTAGAACCTGACTGCTAGTTGGAAACCTCTAGTGTATGGGAAGGAGTATTAGACATCATGTGACGACTCGGCTCGAGGAACCAGTTTAGTGGCTCCCTGGTCGGGGACATTATAGTAATAATATAAGAGGTTTCATTATGTTATATATTGGTAGTAAAATTTATTATTTTTAGGGGATATATTCTTGGGAAACATTTTGAGCTTATAAAATTATTGAATTAATTTAATAATAATTATTAAATATTGGATTATTATCCACAAAGAACTATTATATCTCTTTGTATGCAATATATTGTTATATCTTGTTCACTATGGTTATTTGTTCTTAAAAAACAGTGATCCATTGTTCCCAAATAATAAAATTTATACAATATTCATCACATTTGAATCCTGGGTATATGATTGATCATATTTTCTTGATATAATGATACTTAATCATATTAACATATTACATCATTTTATTAGAGCATTAATTATATATATATATATATAAACATATAAAATATATGTTTTCTAAAATTATTTTTGTCATACCTTATATTTAAATTTTATAAAATTTTGAACATTTCCCTATATAAACACCTTAATAGACCCCCTTTTAGAAATCTCACATGTTATTTTATTATTCATAACATGTGGAATGGAAACATAAGAAAGGTTTGAGAAAAGATTCTTTAGATTTATAAATATAAAAGATATCATTGAAAGATAAAAAGACATCATAGGATGAGAATATAAATATAAGAACATATTCAAGGTGAGTGGAGATAATATATGATTATATCACATGATAAACCAAAGACAAAAAATAAATATTCTCTGAATAAGGATTTGGAATATTATATGACATGAGTCATAGGAGCGTGGAGAGAGGTTTCAACCAGCATGTTCAAAGAAAACATTACCTAGGAATAATAATATTTCATATGCATGCACATAAAAATTAACTCCCCGTGTTGATTCTCAATTAATAGTCCTTCATTTCATAATTAATATATTCCCATAGTTCAATTAGTTTTGTCCATAATTTTCACACTATTATCTTATGAGATATAAGTATTTAACCAATGAATTGGAGGACTATAATCGTCTGACCATGATAACACCCTATAGTTGTTTGGGTTTACACTCCATTCCCCTTAATATACTGAGAAAATTATTTAATAAACATATAGGATGGATAAAATTGACCCACAATGCATATAAATATAAACGATATATATGTTTACCATATGAACCTGAAAATAATCATAATTACATCATGGCATAAACAACACATGCGAAAGAAATATTTTTCATTCAAATTTCCACAAGTCATCATCATAAGTATTATTAAGACAAACGGTTTATAGTTTCACAAGATAATATATTGGTTGAAGCATAACAAAAATATAGGATGATGACATAAATGAAAAACCTTTTGGTAAAACTGTAGATTTTTTTTGGAAAAATGATAAAAAATATTATTACATTGGATAACTATTGTTTAAAAATAAAATAATTTATAAAATAATAATAATAGAAATTTATTTGGAAAACAATGAAATCATCAACTGGTATTTTATTCATGAAATTTGAAATATATTGAAAAAAAATGATTATATAGAAATTCTAAAAAAATTAGTTTCCTTTCACATATTTGTTTGTAAATTTAGAGACAACAAGTAATGAACTCTGTCAAAAAAATAAAATATTAAACTAAATTAATTATTTTTATGTAAATTAAAAAAATATAAAATTAAATTATTAAATAATTTATATATAGTGATAATGGAATCTATAAAATAATATAATGAATATGGATAGATAGGATAAATATTCCTAACCAAAAGAGGAGACAATGTCAGTTATTAAATCAAGCTTCCTTTTAGATGAATTGACACCTAATGTAAATTGAAATGTTAGAATGAGATATAAACACAAAAAAAATAAATATTTGAGATGAGAAGAATTGGGTTATTATGGAAAAATAACATATATTTCCCTCTATATAAATTTAGTTATAAACAATCTATATTTCAATGTGATATTTGAGATATCTGCTTACCTTTTCTCCCGAAAACCTTGAATTCCTTTTAACCTATTGTATAAATAATAGAACCATTTAAATTATTAATTACATAAATTTATTCATATATTTCAACTTTATTTCTCTTAAATTATAATCATGCATTACACATATAATATATATTGTTTATTGAAATCATTTGATGTTAGTATTGTTTATTTATTTTGTGTGGGAATGATGTTGGGGATGTAATTAATTGTATATTAATTAAATGTCCATCATTCCTATATAAGATGAGGTAGATGAATAAGTTTAATCCAATTATGTATTCAGTATCATTATCAATTTTTTAACATGCCAACAAGATTGTAAAATTGGAATCTATAATGGCAATGTTTTTGGTAAATTTTTTATGTCAAATAGTAATTTTATAACGAAAATTCTTTCCTTTTATTAAACATATAGACCCATATTGATAAAATTAATTAATCCATAATATCAAAAATTAATATTATTAATTACTTGATATTTATTTTTTTATTAAAATGATTATATTGGTATAACACCATTCTAGTTTGTGGTTGAACTAACTAGAACAATAAGAATTTAATCTTATGAAATAAGTGAGAGTATAGGGTAATATAATAGAATTAACAATTTCATGGATGCATAATGATATTAATATAAAATAATTATACTATTGAATGATATTTATAATGTGTGAATATTAGATGTTAATTAAAAATATGAAAAAGAACTAGGTACTTTGATAATTCTCTCCATCTCAAAACAGGTTCCTTCAGAATCAATGAGTTTGGATTACATCAATAGAATAGAGGCTAGATAACATGTAATAAGTATTTTAGAGACTAGAATGGATAGGGATTTTGGAGAGAACTGATGTCATATACTATTTTGTAATGTGTAGTTATGGGATACTTTTATAGGTATGATTTGGGATATATTTTTGGAAACATTCATTATTTAATTTATATGGTTTTAATTTTCAATTCAATGTGTATAAAAATAAGAGATTAAAGGATATGGATTATGATTCCCCTCATATATACAATTTAGATATAGGGCCTAATTATTTTTTAATTATTTATAACTTACATAAACCCATTTATCTCATATTTTCATTACAATGGTAGCTTGATGTTTTAACTTTCTGACTTATTTTTATACTAAATATGAAATCAAACATCATAATAAATATTTCAATCATGATTTAATATTTTAATTTAATATAATATTTTTTTCCTAAATATTTTGGAATTAAATTTTAGAATAAAGCATAAAATATATAGAAAAATAATATATAAAAAAGTGTTTTTGAGAATTAAATATTCTTAATTATATTTCATGATAATTATTAATTAAATGGTTGAGAGCCTATTTTTTATACATTGAATAATTTTTTAGAATAATATTTTATAGTTTAAATTTTTTATTTATTACCCAAAAAGTACACAACACTTAAAAATTATTCTTTAATGAGTGTCCCATTTTAATTTCACATGCTTTTAATCATGTCCCATTAAAATAAATTATTAATCTTATTCCCATTCACATTAATAAATTCATTATTATTAAATAATTACTTATAATTAATAATAATAATATGTAATGAATTTGAAGAAGTTTTTACAAATAAACCATTTTAATTAATTGTTATATTTTTATTTAATTAAGGTTAGACTATTCTTAATGATGTCTCACATTCCATTCTCATAATGTGATTAATATTAAATTGTTATATTTTTATTCTGAGAAAATATATTATGGTTTATTTATATTAGGTTTAGGTGTATTACAATCAATCAAACACATAGTATATAATTAAAGAGGAAATATGCACTAAAACATTTGTGCATTACATTTGACCTCTATAATAATTTAAACATTGAAATATAATTACTCTATTTCAAACACATATGGGTGGTTATAAATTATTACATCATAAGATTACCACATATCTTTTAAATTATTATAATTTTTTTATAACTTCAATTAGATAGGTATTGTTAATTCATAGTAATTAATCTATAAGATCCATGATTTATACCAGTTGTTACTTATAAAATAGGCCATGTTCGCATTGTACTACATCTATTTTCAAACATGATATTGGTTATGTATGTATATCATCAATGGTGTCACATGGAATAAATAATTAACTTGGGAGATATTTGGTGTATGTGTTGGATGATAATTATTCATACCCACATGATCTAGGATTTAAAAATTTATAACTAATATAAGATTTTATTTTCTCTTTCTTCATAATTTCATAAACCAATTTAATGGAAAACATTAATAGAAGACCTTATCTCTGACCACAAACACCATATCTCATTAACGAGTGTTAATGTAACTATTATATGTAATTTGGAATGTTTTAATGCTCTTTTTAACAGTATGAATCTCCCTTGACTTATCTTCAAAAATAACCAGTCCCAAAACATTACACTCACCAACATCATCTCAACATGTTAGAGATATAAAAATCATCTAACACATTTCTTCCAATCATCCTGTTTGAATAATATAATAGAAACTAATATTTTATTATAACTCTACCATTAATAATATTATATGTTAAAATTAAACTTTGTTTAGTAGAAAATATGAAACATAACACTAAGAATTAATGACATAAAAATATTATTATCCAAATATTTCTATTATAACAAGGTTTGTGAATTAGTGGACATGAATAATATTAAGAGAATTATAATATATATATATATAACTCTAATGTTCCTACTATCATATTTTTAGAAATAATTTTAAATAAATATATATCATTCATTAAATATGTATATCAAAATCTTCTTAGGTTATTTTTATTTATGTTCATAAAATATTTATTTATTAATAAACAGTGAAAAATAATGATTTTATAGGAAGCAATTATTTATTTTCATGTTTTTACAAAGTCAAATTTTTGGATTTTGTTTTAAAATTTTATTACTTATTTATTCATAATCAAATTAATTTTACAATAATAAATATTATGATTAATTTTTATATATAAGAATTTTTTAAAATAAAATTCATTTTTCTAGAAAACAAGTTTTCTTAAATTTTTTAGGTTTATTTTAAAATTAATATGTACCAATTATGGGCTTTTAATTATGAAAAATTAATTTATTAATATGAATAAATGGGTTCAAATTTGGTAAATTTTAATCATCTATATTTTTTTCATTATTAGTTGTAACGTTGGAAAAAATGTGGTTACTGTGGTAAGGGTAAAACAGATAAAACCATATTTAAACATTGAAATAATATTTTAAAATAACCCAAAATCATTACATTTCATCATTTTTTGTGTTTCTAGACAATAAACATCAAAAAAATAAAATTAATAAATTTATTTCTCTATATCATTAATAAATACATTAATATTCTTTAGGTAATGAATAATTGAAAAAAATTTCAATTTCATGGTTTTATTATCTCTTATATGTTTAAACAAAGATAAAATTCAATGAATTATTATAAATAGTTTTTAAAATATTTTTAAAAAAATGTTATTTTATGATTAATATTTATTGATAACATATGTTCTATAAATGCACTTACACAACGTTGACACGGTTCTTGTTCAAAGAGTTTCAAAATCAAATAAATGATTTCAAAATCATTAAATATATCATTTTTTGGTGCCATTATATCCTCCAATAATTTTAATATAAATATAATGTATTAATGAACTGTTTAATTTTTATATTCCAATTAAATTATTATCTTTATATTTGATTAATTTCAAATATTTAAATTGTTCTAAAAAAAATTAATGGTGGCTTATGTTGAAAAAAAATTATTAAAAGATTTAAAATTTGAATAAAATTATCCTTTTCGAAGATAATGAAACATGGTTGGAAATATCCATCATTGTCCACTTATGCATCACATTTCAATTTATACTAACTTCCATAACTCCTCAATTGTAAAAAACATAGATATCACTTGTATAAATTTTATTTTATTTGATGATTTAAACATATCATCACCATATACCATGAATATCTAAATTTTATTCCTCGTAAACATGAAAATAAATTTATATTAATTTAATACATTATATAATTGAAAGGGTTCATCTATCATCTCTTATATAAGGATACCACCCCTCCTCTATTCCTCAAACTCCAGAAAAAAATAGATCAATGGATATCATCCCATGTGAATTTGAAACATTTTTCCACTTCTTATAGGTCCTATTCTAACTAAAATACCATCCTATAAATCTTATGATGTAGGAAATATAATGTTATTATAATAGGAGTTTATCATCAGAACTGATGGTTTTCCTTTTAATTCTTTTCTATTACATCCCTATATTCTATAATTAATTATAAAATATTTTAAAATTGTCATATACCATATACATGGATGTTATTATATCTATATTATAAACTTATTGAACTCATTTTCGATCAAATCGGTTACAAAACCATCATTGGGGAGTATGTGCAGACTACCACTTCAAAAAACAAAGGTATTTCATTCCTAAATACCACCATTGATACATATTTATTATGATGTATATAATCCATATATATTATATTCTTGATATAATTTCAACCCTATAAATACAACATCATCATTCAATTTAAACCGTAAAAAACATAACCATCACATTTAGGTAAATTCATAATACTATCTCCATGTAGCAATGTACTTCATTTTTCAAAAACAAAACCTCCCATGGATTATCATGGGAATGGATTGAATTAATTTATTTTTTTAATAAAATTATAAATATTCTATAGAGATAAAAATTTATTTTATTTTTTTTGTCAAATAAAAATAAAAACAACTCCCTTGTATACTTGCAGACTACCACCTTGTGAGCCAATGTATTTAATTTTTAATGACCACCTTTATGACTAAATATAAAATAGTATTTTTTGTAAAATATGATGAGTATGTATTTAGAATTATTCTGAAGATTATTTAAAAATTAACCATGATATAATTTTCATCCTACCCTAGTCATTTTATAATTATCAACTGTTTGCCCTAAAAAAATTGATATGGAATTTATTGATTAATTAATTATATCATTAAAATAAATAAAAAATTGTAGAATGAGATTATAATAAAATATTAAAGGATTTTAAACAATAAATAATTAATATAATATCATTATAGAGGATATAAATGATGTACATACAATTTTGGGTCTTGAGGGTAGGGGTTTCATAAATTAATTTTTCTTCATTTTATAATAACATATATTCATTATATTTATTATTATTTTATTATTTGCTACATGATCTAAAAATTAATTTATGATTTATTTAAACTTATATTATATTTATTTATATTTTTTTCATAGTTTATTCTTGTATTCATTTTGATTTCAAACGTCATGTGTTTTTCAAATATTTAGTTTGTTTCTATCTCATTTTCATGACAAAAGTTCTTGTCCTTCCCCATAATTTTGTTGTATTGAGTAATTACTACCCCATGAATTAATATAACATATTTATTAATCTAATTTTTGGGATTTATATGGCCATATCATATTATTGTGTTCAATGAATTTTTATTGTAATATTACCAAATCGTTAAAGGCATTATGTTACAATCTCATTTCTTATCAAGATTTTTTATATTTATTTTTTTAGCTGAAATTGTATGATATAATTTTATATAACCAGTTATATATTATTTTAATCTAGTAACATAAATGGTTTAAATTCTTTAATTTCATTTTTTCTCTATCATACTTAATTATATTAAATTAATATTTTGTTTTTAAAAATATGCTATAAATTAAATTTTTGTTGGGAATCTTTTAAATTCAAAATATATTATCCATAAAATATTTTCAATATTTTTCTTATATAGTAATAAATTAAAATTTAAATTCATTTTAAACTATTTTTTAATTTCATCATAATTTTTTATATGGAAACTTTATTCCATTTTTTAAATACTTAGTGTTTCTTAATAGAGTTGTGATAAAGACATTATTTTTAAACAATTACAAATAAATAGGTTATTTAACAAAAGAGTTTTTCATTTATTTGATTAATTATTTATATAATTATTTATTTATTTTCAAATAAATTATTTTCCTCGATTTGATTTTAATATTTTTTTAAAAAATTATCAAAAAAAATTGTTATTTTTCCTATCCTCAATAAAGTCTTTTAAATATTATTTTAAATGTATTTATTTTATAAAGAAATGTATAATATCTTTTTTCAATGCTATAGCATGGATATGATTCAATAAAATAAACCGTATTCATTCTATATATGGATTATGATTATGTTATATAGATATTCATTGATCTCATTTCTTTACCATGTTTAGTCAATAAAAATAAATTATGGATTTTTCATTAGTGATATTTTGTAAAATGAAATACTTCATATGTTTGGTTCATTATATTGTACTTGTACATATGTATGGATGATTTATAGTGGGTTTAATAATAAAATAATGATGGGTGGTTTCATTATAACATTGATGGGTGGAAACCTTATAAACCAAGTATGGGTGGTAACATTATAAACCAATGATGATTGAGTCTATTATATCCCTATAATGCATTGGGTAAAGTGATAAAGTGTAAAATTTTATTCTACACCTAATTTATGATGGAGTATTCTAGTTAATGGTTATTTCTAATGGATATGGTAATTATCTAATTTGGTGATCCCATAACAAATGTTGGATGTTATTAAATTACTATATTTTATTCAATGCATATAACAGGTTCTAATGTTTTTGTTGAAAAAGGATTATTTTCACATGGATCGTGAATTTTAACTCATGTTACTCTTTTTTTTATTTTAAAATTTCATGTATCATGATTTATGATCTAGGTTCTTATGGGTATGAATTATCTTATATTATGGTTATGAACATTTAATATGTTCTCATATACTTATGCTCTTCTTTTTCTCATACAAGATATTCATTTGTTAATAACTTGGTTTACACTTAATAGTCTTCTAAAATAACCATTATTATTTTTCCTTTATTAAGTTAATAAAGAAATATGTTAAGTAAAAAATTTCATGAAGTCTTTCATTTGGTTGATGATGAATACTTGATGGGAAATAAGAAAATACAAGTATAATGGGAGAAATGATCACTTATTGACCTGGGTGATGTTATAAAAATATTTTTACATAATTATATAAAAGTAAAAACCTCAATGGTACTTGGTTAGGCATGTTATCCAATTTTAATATTTAATGTTATAACATGATTGATAATTTTTTTTCATCATATTTTTTTGTATCTAACCTATAAATTTAAATATTATGTTTTTACCACTAGATATGAATGTTTGAGTTTATTTATGTTATACCATATGGAGAAGTTATTAATAATAACCTCCTTTTATTTTGTTTAAATTGGTTCTTAATATATCCAACTAATTTTGAATGGTCTGTTTAGATTGATAGCCATTCTGAAGATGTTACAAAATTTTGAATATAACATCTGTACCCGATGCTGGTTGAAAACCATTCTAGAACATCAAGGTGATCATAATATATAGATCAGATACTGTTTAAAGAATTACTCCATATAGCATTATCACATCATTTATGTATATCATGGAATGTTCAAAAATGTTAAAAATATTTGTTAAATTAATAAAATACATTGATTTCAAATGTTTATACACTAAAAATAAAATTCCAAAATGGAATTTTGACGTGTTAGGAAATATTATAGTGAAATCCATAAAGGTAACCTTCCATTTTCATACAAGCATAATTAATGTTTATATAAGACCCACAGAATTCTAATATTCTATAATAACACTTTAGTATAAAATCAATAAAGATATATAAATTGTATTCTCTCACTTCATATTGTCCTAAAATAATTGAATCATGAGATATATATAAAGATGTTTTCTTCCAAGATAATAAGTGAACGATAATATATGTGTATCATAAAATATTTCCTATTCAATCTTTGAATTAAAGTAACACCTATATTTTTATCAAATCATATAATTCAACTATTTTCAAATTTGCACTTTAGGATATTTTTTCATTATCTTTTATTTCATTATATCCTCCTCCAATGCCTCTTTGATCTCCACATGGATGAATGTTTTAGTTGAAATTTGGGAAAGATACGATTTCTCGATGTAATATGTGATTTTAGGGTCCATCTTTTAATAATCAATTATTATTTGGTATCATTCAATATATTTCATGGATAAGGTTTAATAATTCTTCCTACTCATTGAATTGGACACATTGTTTTACAATTTCAAGGATGTAAAACAACATGTAATGTTTCTCATAGACCATTAATTATAGGGAAACATAATCTTCTGACATTATATGTTCCATGAGGACACACCTTAGTCCCCTTTTTATACACATCTCTATATAAAAAACATTCTCCACTAAAGTATTGGGTTATTATAGGTGTAGTTTTTAACCATATATTTTGACCCTTTAAATATTACTCATATAAATTAACTTAATAAAACATGAACCCCATTAGAATAAACATGGTAATTGTTTACGAATAGTTATAATAAATTTATCAAAAATCTTTGATAATATTTGAATAATCAATAAAACTATTCATCTCTATTAAAATATATGTTTTGGGTTATTAATAAATTACATTAGTCTTCAAATGATCAAAATATATACCTATCAAGTGAGTAAATTGACGAAGAATGATAATTTTTGTAACTATAATTAAAAAATTAAAATTTTGGAAAACAACTTTTCCTTTATTAGGATATTTAGAAAAAACCCTCAAATTATCTTCATTATATTCCATTACGTTTTAATATTTGAGAATATCAATATATATATATATATATATGTATAAAAAGTATACCAAAAATTTCCTTAGTTAATATCTAAAGACTCTATTCATTATATCCGTAATGTAAGTGGTGGCACTTGTATGATGGATTGGATTAACTAGGAATCCATAGTTCCCATATCTTCTATAAAGGTTTGACTTTGTCACATAATACCTTTACCCCATTTATTATAAATTTCTTAATGTAATTACAATTATTGATAAAGATTAATCTCCTTAAACATGACCAAAAAGGTAACTAGTATGTGGTATAGGATAACTATTCTAAATCATAATATATCTTTGATCTTGATAATAAATGTAGATAAACATTAATCTACCATTATTCATAACAAATATGACTAGTGATCCCACAATAAAGAACTTCAGTTTATAAATCCCTTATAAAAATTCTCTTGGTGTTTTATTCTTAAATTCATTCAATTGAATCAGGGGAATACTATATCGATCCTATGATATTGAAATAGTACCATCTATTAGATATATTGAAATTTAAAGTTAATAATCTAGGAGAATAAATGTTCTGAACCCAATCCCAATATTTTCAAGAAGGTGACAGATTTATTACATAGGATTACATACAACTGATCAAGTATGAAAGCATTGAATAGTTTAGTAGTCTTGCAAAACTAGATACATACTGGAGTCTTATATTACATTTGAAACCTCCAATTAAAACGTAATTTTCTTAAGAATATAAATTTCCACTTTATTGTATCCCTGAAATTCATTCATAGAATACTTCTATGTATCTTAAGGAAAATTAAACATAAGAATTGGATGATCCCAGATGCACAATAAGGGTAAGTGTAGAGAATAACATATTAATAAATTAGCATAATCTAAATGGAAACATAAATAATTTAATAACATTCTTTTTAATCAATAAATTGAGTATAATATAGAAAAAATGGTGATCATATAATTCCATATAAATAATCACTTGATCTTTAAACATATCCATAGATATTCTAACTAATGTATTAATTAAATGGAATATCAATAACTAAATTCATAATGATGTAATTCATAATGATAAGTATTTAAAACTTACTATCATTGATTTTTTCTAAAAAATTTAATACTATCAAGGAAGCATGCTAATAATTGAATACCATCAATACCTCCTACCATGAATCTAGTACCTTCAAGGATTCATGATATAATCTAATAAATATTTAAGGCCTTAGAGAAAATCATATATAGTTTTTCTAAAGAGACATACTAATTTATGTATGGTATATCTATAATGGGACTGCTAAAAATTAACTAACTCCAATGAATTCATCAAATGATTGGGGTGATATAAAATCAATTTTATAAAATCGTATTAAAAACGATCATATGAAATGTAAATACTTCTTCGAACTAAATAAAAATAATCATAAAATATATGGATAATGTGAATGGTATATAAATATAATATCTATAGTCAAAGTGATCATAAACAATAAATATAAATAATAAGGATGGTATCATTAAAAAAATAAACATTGGATTACAAGAAATGTGTTAAAACCATTGATGAATAAAAAATCAATTAAAATATCTTTAGAAATATTTCTCAGTAAAATATCATTTTAATTATGAAAATCACTTTTTAAATACTATAATATTTTATAAATCATTTTCATTGAAAATAAATTTAAAACTACATTTTACAATAATAATATATCAGAATAAATTCATTAAAAATTCCCATGTAAACATGAAAATCATTTTTAATGAAATTATGGTCATTTTGGATGGTAATTATATACATTTTATATATGTTATAAAGAACATTCCATTCACATTTCAAAATGGATAGAAAACATCATTGATTAGAAAATGTCAAGAAGATTCCTTCCAAAATATTTTTTGAAAATGTAAAATGGGTAAAATATAATTTAATAAAACAAATTTTATCAGTTTAAAAAAATTAAAACATATTTAGAAAACATTATTTTGGGAGAAAATATATTTCCAATCTAATAGAGAAATGAAGTTTTATTTTTGGAAAAATATTTTCTAATAATAATTAACAACCAAAGAGTGGAAATGTTTTACTATTATGTGAATATATCATGATTATCTAGAGGAGAATAAAATAGATTGTTTTTAATATGTAAGTATAACATAATCATCCCAAGATAGAATTATATATAAACCATATCAAATAAATATGATATGGTGAATTAAACACTTAACACTTTGGTAAATATTGTATCATAATCCACATAAAAGAAATAAAATAAAAAGAAACGTTGATATCATGTAGATAAATTAATTCATGACATATCATTAATAGATGGTAGTATATACACCAAATAAAATATATAATTGTTTAATATGGGGTATATCTCATGGAAGAAAAATCATGATGAGAAACCCTTACCTTACACTTCCACTTGATTGGAAATTTTTTATCCCCATTTATAGTGGTCTTAAAAGTGATATTAAAAATTCCATAAATATCATAATATTATATATATATATATATATACACCATATAATATACTTATATATATCATAAATATGGTGTGCTTATAAAAATAGAGTCACATAGCTTTGTCAAGGTGGTAGTCCACATGTACATGTGGGTTGTTATCATCTTCACATGATTGAAAAGTTAAGAAATAAAAAAATACAGTGCCATTCCCTAAGTATTATTATTTTATTAAAATTATAATTATTTCATATATATATATATATAATCCTCACATTTAAATTTATCATCATAAATGTGAATCATTAGTAAAAGATGAATCACATCACTTTGTGATCCATTATTCTTCGGTACACATGTACGGCATTATCGTGTATCATATAGAATGAAAAGTAAAAAGTTATATATTATATAATGACTCCATATGTATAAAAATGTTATATATATTATATATATACTTTATAACCTTCACAATACAAATCTTTGAGTGGAGGTAATGGACTAATAACATCGATTTAGGTGATGGTAGTTCGCCAAACACACAAACAATTATTTCATAACCCATTTAATGAAATTTTGTTCAGTTATAGAGAATAACATTGACATAAAAAAATCATATTATATGAATGATACCATGGTTATTATATCATCATGGTTAGATAAAATTGAAGGACGTGGAGAAAGAAATAATATTAATATTCTCATTGAAGAACATTTTCTTTTCTTCGTGATCTTCCATGTGTTAGCACTAAATCATTATTAATTATGATAATTACACAAAATCATCCCTATAGGATGATGGGAGGGATGTAGTTGTGTCATTTTTCTATGTATTGTAAGAACCCAATATTTTTTTAATATGTGATGAATAGAGGATAGGGGCAGGCCTTTTATAAGTAGGTTGAGTGGCACTGTTGTATTTTTTTGAAACTATAAATTCCACCCTCACTTGATTTAATATCCCTATAACCCAATAATGTTAAATTATAAATAATATTTTGTATAAGTCATCATTATGCTCATAAAATAGGATTTGGATAAGTTATGGGTCATTCTACAAATCATATTTTATGTTTAACCACTAAACAAACTCGTTTTTATTTGTCACTCTCTCAATAATACACCATAATTTATTATTATTTTAATGATCACAATTACTCTTTTTTATTTTACTATTTATTTTAAATTAAGTATATTTTAGGGAATTGATCTTCGTTATACTATTCATTCTGAAATTATTTTAAAGGTTTTAATTTGAAAATAATATTTATTAATGTGTTCAAGATGTGTATTTTAGAATTCTAGAAACACATTTCATACCCTATGTGGATAAGTGTTAATATGTTGTAATCCCAAGGCCTTGTATAACACATATTGACCATGAACCATATGTTTGTATTGAACATTATGCTGGAAGAAGAAATTATGGTTTCTCATCCCTATGTTCAACATAATACATCTGTTTAATAAACCCTATGTTATAAAAAAATATGGTTAACAAACGTAACGTTTGAATTTAACCTTACATTTTTCAATATGATAAATTATGGTTAAATAACCTTATATATGTAATCATCCTTGAATTTTAGAGAGAATTATATGAATCATCAACCTTACTTTTATGATCAACACTGTGTTTTCCACCTTATGCTCGAGTGATGAACGCTACGTAGTTGAAATCTATGTCTGATATTTTTTTAATTTTGTGAATGAAACCAATGTTTCACTTTTCAATAGTAGAAATTTAAATCTGTGGTATTTTGCACAATTTTCGCAACGGTCTTGAAGGTATTATAGGCTATTTTAAATCTTTTTTCAATAAATTTAAAGCACATTATATTTGATTAAAAGAATTGTATTCAATGAAAATATTCACTTCTATTTTTATAGGAAGTTATGACTCGTATTTTTATTATAATTTTAATATCTAAGAATTATCAAGAATATTTTATGGATCTACAATTTTTAGGTATGCTATTTTCAATATATGTTCTATCTATGTATTTTTTACAAATGGGATCTTTTTCAAGGGATATATTTTTGTATAAAATCATAATCTTTTGAAAATATTTATATAATGATACAGCTAGTAAAAACACCGATAGAGGACTACACTATAGAGATATAAATGTTCTATTTCGTTCTTCCATAAGTTTGATGCTTCTCTGTTTTTTTGATATTTTTAATTTAAGATATTTGTGAAATGGGGTTCGCTTCCTGCTCATTCTCTATTGACGACTATTATTTTTTAAGAAGCTGATCTGACTACTATCAATTTCTTCTACTTCAATTGTGTGATCAAACTATATTCAACTACTCAAATTGTTTATGTTTATTAGAGTTTCAAATTCTCATACTCAGATGTGGTGGAGTATCAGCTTCTCGATCTATGCTATATATTTTTTTCTTTATTAATGAACCGGAAGGATCTATTTTGTATTATCCTTTTTGTAAAGTTTTCAATTGTCATCACTCAGTTGTGGAATTTCCATCTTGTGATAAGAAGACTATTATTGTAAAATTCACCAATCTCAAAGGGAGAGAATTTAGTAGAATGTACTAAGTGATATTTATGCCTCGAACCACTATAAATTATTCTATTCCTTTATTTCTCTTTATCTACTACTTATATTTCATATATATGGAAACACTTCTTATCTGCATAAATTAAATAGGGAGTCAAAATGTAGAATTTTTTATGTTTTTGGAAAGAAAAAATTCACCCCCACTTGTGTTATTTTGTATATTCCAACCAAACAATTGGTATCAGTTGGGATCTTTTTGATAAATATATAACTAGATTAATGTACAATATCATTATAACCAAAAAAATTGATGCTCCTAGACAAGTAATATCAATGGTTCGTTTTCAATATGTTAATGATGAAAATTATGAATGCTCGAAATCTCGAATGACTATCTATATAAAAAATTGTGGATTCAAAGTCTACTCAAAGATAATTAATCCATATATAATTCCGGAGAAACTAGAAACATGGGATGCTACAATAGAAAACAAATTTGATATTAACTCAAATGAAATGAATGATATTATTTATGGTCTTGGACCAGATGAATTTAATTGAGTGTCATAATGCCTAATTGCTTATAAAATGTGGAAAAATATCGCAGTTTCCTATGATGGAATAGAAAATATTAGAAAAATGAAGTATTATACATCTATATTAAAATTTGACACCTTTATAATGTTTGACGGATAAATCATCACATAGATGAATGAATGTCTTGCAAAAATTTTCAACAAAATTATATCCTCATGAGAACCAATCAAACAATCTAATCATGATTTGAAAGTATATAGAGTAACACCTTCTAAATGGAATGGCATATCTACAAATATTCACCAATAATCACCATTCAAGGATTTGACTATGAAAGAAAAATTGGGGACACTAATCATGTATGAATTAGAAATATAGGATAAGGATGAAGATCATTGGATTATATTAAGGAAATAAAATTTTACTCTGAATGTAAAATCTCAGATGTACAGAAGAAAAATAAAACAAGAAGTTGAAGAAGAGAAGAATCCAGATTCCTCTAACTCTGAAATGGATCTCGACCAACTAGCCATAATGTTTAGAAAGGTTTACCAGAAGAAAAGATGATTCGAATGATACTATAGTAAGTATGAAGAAGAACCAATAGAAGTTTTATGTTATTAATGTAGAAATTGGGTCATATTAAACCATATTTTCTTTCCACTAAAAGATGAAAGTAAAAGAATGGAGAATATATATCATAACAATTCTAATAATGAGAATATAGGGAAAAAGAAATTAAATACACATGGAGTGTATCTGATTGAAAATTATATTTTAATTTGATTTTACTAAACCGCTTTTTGGGTGAGTGGGAATTGTTCCATACAAGACATTACCAGATCACAAAAATCAAATTCCAGTAAAGATGAAGTCCACATTCATTCAAATCTCACATCTACTACTAGAATCCTCGGGACATAGATCCTCATTCAGTGAGCCTCCTTGAGCCATGCCCCCGCCATAGACCCACTTGTTCTTTAACTTCAATACCTTCCTCAGACTTTTTCAGAAAAACCCACCAAACATCATCATCGTAGCTTCCAACATCAATACAGAAAATACCTTTACACATTTCATCATCCAAAAACTATATCATCATTATCCCTCATCAAACATCATCAGCATCAGATAACAAAACCTCGAGCCACACACGCTAGCAACCACACACGTCGCCTCCCTTAATCGGTGAGACACATCACCATCAGCGTCGATGTCACCACAGGTCCGGACAACACAAGTTGTATCTTCCCCTTCTGAAATCCACACTAGTGTTGAACACCATTAAAGAACATTCAAAATGAAGAAGAAACATGGAACAAATCCATCATGACGTGCACTAACATAACCAAATCCAAATCGAAATCAGGATGATGAAATCCAAAAATTGAAGAATCAAACATGTCCACGTAGGGAGTATCATCGACCACCAAATACAACCTCCCAAAACCTTAAAAGAATCATAGATCTCGGTCTAACTCAGAGTGGAGCATATGGTCGTGAGGTCAAGGTAGGGATTAAAACTTCCATGGACACTGAACAACAGCAAAGAGACAATATGGACACAAGAATCCAATAATATGAACTTTACGATACGGTCTCACCTAAAAGACCGTAGACCACTAGATAGCATATCCCAAAACCACTGAGAACCCATTGCTCCAGATCTGACTAAGAGAAGAGTAGTGGAATGATAGGTCAGAGCAAGGTAGAAGTAGCTAGGGGCATCAATAGTGGAGACCATCGATGGAAGAAACAAAAACAACCCAAGAGTATAATAGTAGAATACCACTCCACTGAGGGGGAAGAAAATTATGGCCATGACAAATCAAATATAAAGGCAAACATGTTCTTTATGGACAATAAAGAAGATTAAAAGGTACGAACACATTATTCTTCTAATTTTGATATTAGTCATTCATAAAATTATAAACTAGCTACAAGATGTTCTATGTCCTTGAAAAATATGACTCTCTTGTGAAGAATCCCAAGTCCATAAAAATATTCATAATGTTGTTTTAAGTAAAAGAGAAACTCTGTTAAAACAATATCATGATTTTATTGATAAATTCAACACATCTACTACAAACTATGATGATCATGAAAAAGGATATAATTATGTTAGTATAACGACCCATACATTACATAAATTGTTAATACTTCAAAATTGTATCACACTTATTACAACATATGACAAAACCACAAAAGACCGTATAGGTATAGTGTCTTTAGAAACTGGGAAACATAAACAACTGGTTTATAAATCTTCTACAGTGTCTCCCATTTATTTCATCATCTAGGGTCCCTTTTAGCATTTTCTACTTAATATCCATCTTCCTGACCTGGGGAAAAGAAAACATAACAGGGTGAGCTCAAATGCTCAGCAAGGGCAAATAAAGGAAATAAAAATCATATCATATCTTTTTGAAAATCATAACCTGCAAAAGAGATCATAATATCTTAACATGGAATAAATCATAGAAGTGAAAATGAGATCCCCATAATCATAACATGAAACTTGAAACTTTGTGGCATGCACACATAATCATGGAAAATCATTTCTTGTTAGTCATGACTCATTGCCAAGACTATCTTAGTGGACATAGTCCCTTTCTGAAGCGAGTCACACTCGTTCCAGTCCTATTTCATTGAACCAGTATAACCTACCATTCCAGCCATGTCTATCTCATGAGATATAAAATCTTTACCCAATGCATTGGAGGGAGATATAGGTACCTCCCATCTTATAATGAATCCTTTCTTATGTGTGCCACATAATCATAAATCATACATCATCACATAACACATGTAACAAAAATGGGATTCTTGAAACATCATGACATCATCAAACAAATCATATAAGGTAAATGACTTCATAAAAATAATTCCCTCAAAACATAATCAAATCAATGTAATAATAGGGATAAAAACATAACCCTATATTATCTTAGATGGAAAATAATTTTGATAAAACACTTGAACTCCATTCTTGAGGAAAATATCCTTTCTTCTTCAAAAACACTTTTCTTTTCTTAACATGTCATAGAATTATAAACTAAAATAAGTTGATTAAAAATAAACTTAAAAACATGTAAAAGAATCTTCTTGGAAATAATGTTTTTAAAAATCCATTCATGCCATATAAGATAAAAAAACATTCTTCGTACCTTTGTCGGAAAAGTCAAAAAGTACCTCGTACGAAAAAATGACAAAAGATTCCTTTCATATTCTTTACTAAAAACTCACCGAAGGGTAAAATTGGATTTAAAATATTGAAAGTGTATGGAAAAAATATTACATATTGAGGTAACATGGATTTGGATGATAAAATACACCCCAGTAAATACTTATGAATAAACAATCTCGGATAAAAATGAGACTGTGATATTTCCCCTTACCTTCGGTCCGATTTGCTTTGTACGTGTCCGAATCTCCTGTATAATCGTTTAAATAATGTTATTGACTTATTTTATAATCATAAATATTTATATGATATCATATATGGTCATATTCTTAGCTTCTTGTTAGTAATATTTCATTATTACTTGTTACTCGGGTCCTTATTGCCTTTTGTTCTTATGCGTGTTTTTCTGAATAAATTCTTATTCTTCTTTTAAGGTCATAGATACCTTATATCCATAATTGTATTAGTGTAACATATATCATATTTATTCATTCAATTCATTTATATAATTACTATGTAATGATGATCATGTAGAACGAGTCGCATCACATCGTGGAGACGGTATTCCGTACGTACGCACGAGTGATGATATCGTTTCTATGATCGTGGAACTGTATTGGAGTATATATATATTATTTAAATATCAATATTACTTTATAATAATCATAAATAGTTACTCATTACACCATTATACCCATCCTTGTAAGGTGATGGTGGAAAATATATTACACCACGGCGTGGAGACGGTATTCCGTACGTACGCACGCGCGGTGATTTCATTTTTCCGTAGGATGGATCGAAGGTGAATTAGGGTTGTTTCATATTTATAATAACATATCATTATTTAATTAATACTGATGTTATTACTTTATCATGAAACAACTAAATAAGCAGAAGTTGAAGAAGAAAGAAATTGAAAAGATCAGTAATGAATATTACCTCTTCTTTGGAACGCCTCTTTGAATCCTCCACTTAGGGAACTAAGATTGGTCTTTGAAAAAGACCAGGACCTCTAGGATTATTCTAGATAAGTGGAGAGGAGAAAATGGCAGGGGTTGGACGAGCTTGAATGCTCAAATTGGTGTGAGGAGGAGGGGGAGGAGGTGCCCTTTTATAAGGGAGGAGAGGGGAACCTTAGGAATATCTCAAAATATTATTTTATATTAAAGTCAAAATCAGTTTATAATGGTTCCAAAGGGTCTTATTTCGAAGATAAAGTGGGGATGGATCGAAATACTATCAACCAATAGGATATATACAAGTTTAGGGTATTATTTTAACCATATCAATTAGATTTAACTCTAAGTTAAATAATTTAACTTTTACCGTGTCTTTTTGTTTTCTTTCACTATATGGTTAATACACTTACTATAACATGCCAAACAAACCCCAAATTGTTTATTATTAGTATATATATCCGTATCTAAGTCATTTGGCCGAACCTTAGATTTTTATGAATAAAATAACAATTAGTAATATAATATTTGTTTTAAAACTACTTTGTGTCAATTTTGACACTATTTGATATATGATTTTTGTGAAAGTCATAACAGAATTATATGTTCGAACCAAGTTGATTAAATCAACAATAATATATCATAGTAACCTAGAAAATTTGTGGAATTCATTAAAAGTCTCAAATTACATTTATTTTGGTGTTTATAACATCAATTATGTCAATATTTCATTAATAAGATAATTACTGCATCATCATTGTGTCATAAATAAATTAAATTATTTAATGTCAAAAAATTACAAATTTAATACCATTATGTAGGAAATATTTTTAGATTTCTAATAAATATTTATAGTCGAATTTATCTTATGTATAACCCCATATTAAAAATGAATTACTTATTAAACTTTGATTTTAACTATTTTAACCCTTCTTTAAATAAATTAATAATAAATGTCCTAATCTAACCCAAGTGGGCCTAAATGGTAATATTTTATTCCTAAGTTTGTTTTTGGTCGAATTAAACTTATCCAATAGAATTAGGACATGTGTTAGGGTAATAGTAATATCATATTTACCCCTATTTACTATTAACCGCGGTAAAAAAAGTAAAAAGTTAATATTCACCAAAAAATTATTTTTATCTCATTGAACCACATTTTACTTACTGATATCAACCGTGTCTACCGGATTTTCAAAATTCCATTCACAGAAGTGGTAAAATTATGTTTTATGCAAAAATTCATTTTTTAACCTACCACTTAGTGGTTTCACTATTCATCAAAAATTGAATGTTTTCAGAAAAATACCAAAATTTCACCCTAGGCTAATTTCGGTATTCCGAATCCAAAAATGAAGTCCATTTTGAAAAATAAAATTTCAAAAACTGGTTATTACTATTCATAACGGCTAGTTTTAATATTATTTTAATAGCATATCGTTTTTAGTGAAACTCTGTATTGCGTATGATGCAAGCTATCGAGGAAGGTCGTGATTGCGTGTAAAGTAATCCAAGCAAGTGTGTAGTGAAAGATTACTTTGATGATATATAAAAACAAAATATTACTCATAAAAATCTCGGGTGTTACATTCTACCCCCCTTAAAAAGAATTTCACCCTCGAAATTCGTCACTTTGTAACAAACAGATGAGGATACCTCTCGCTCATCATATCCTCAAGCTCCCAAGTAGCTTCTTCTAATTGGTGGTTCCTCCATAAAACATTCACCAAGCGAGTGGTCTTGTTTCGTAGGACTTTTTCGCTACGATCCAGAATCTCTATCAGTTGTTCTTCATAAGAAAGATCTTGCTCCAGCGGTACAACTTCTGAGATGAGTACATGTGAAGGATCTGGTATGTACTTTCTCATGAGAGATACATGGAACACATCGTGAACTTGATAGAGATTCGGTGGAAGCGCCAATCGGTAAGCTACCTTCCCAACATGATCCAGTATTTCGAAAGGACCAATATATCTAGGGCTCAACTTCCCCTTTTTCCAAATCTCATAACCATATTCCAGGGAGATATTCGTAAGAACACTTTATCACCCACTTCAAACTCTAGGCCTTTTCTTCGGTTGTCTGAATAACTTTTCTGTCGACTCTGAGCTGCTCTTATGTATTGTTGAATAGATCTGACCTTTTCTGCCATTTCACCAACGAGATCAGGTCCTAATAGATTTCTATCCCCAACTTCATCCCAGCAAGTTGGAGTCCCGCATTTCTTTCCATAGAGAGCTTCATAATGAGCCATCTGAATACTTGAGTAAAAGCTATTATTATAAGAAAATTCCACTAAAGGTAGGTGTTGATCCCAACCTCCTTTGAAATCCATAGAGCAAGCTCCCAACATATCTTCTAGGGTTTGAATTGTTCTCTCAGACTGACCGTCTGTCTGGGGATGATAAGCAGTGCTGAAACTCAACTCTATATCCAGAGTATGATGAAGACTTCGCCAGAACTTCGAGGTAAATCTCGGATCCCGATCAGATATAATAGAAAGTGGTACTCCATGCAATCTTACCACTTCCTTTACATATATCCTGGCAAGCTGATCTAGAGAGAAATCCTCTCTAATAGCAATGAAGTGTGCAGACTTTGTAAGACGATCAACTATGACCCAAATAGCATTATTGCCTTTGAATGTTTTTGGAAGTCCTGTGACAAAGTCCATAGTGATGTTTTCCCATTCCCATTCGGGTATGGGTAATGGTTGTAACATCCCCTTAGACTTCTGTCTCTCAGCTTTAACTTGTTGACAAACCAAGCATCGAGAGACATATTCAGCAACATCTCTTTTCATGCCATCCCACCAGAAGTACTCTTTCAGGTCCCTATACATCTTCGTGCTTCCAGGATGAATAGAGAATGATGAACTATGAGCCTCATCCAGCAGATCCTTCTTTAATTCGGGGATGGAAGGAACACAAACCCGATTCCTGAACTTTATTATCCCATCACAATCAAGGTTTAATTCAGGAACATTTCTCACCTTCTTTTGTAACTCGACATCTTCTTTATGTGCCTCTTTAATCTTCACATGTATAGATGGTTGAAAATTCATTTGAGAAAAATAAGATTTTTCCCCTTCCATTATAATTCCAAGATCCATCCTTTGTAAATCAATAAATATTGGATCTTTTGTGATCCTCATCATGGATAAACTAGCATGGTCTTGTCAACTTAATGCATCTGCCACCTTGTTTTTTTTCCCATGGTGGTAATGGATTGAGTAGTCGTAATCCTTAATCATCTCCAACCATCTTCTTTGACGCATATTCAACTCCTTTTGTGTGAAAATATACTTTAAACTTTTATGAGCAGTATAAATATCACACCTTTCACCATAAAGGTAATGCCTCCAAATCTTTATTGCAAAGATTACTGCAGCCAACTCCAAATCATGTGTTGGGTAATTTTGCTCATGGATTTTCAACTGTCGTGAGGCATAAGTTATCACCATATCATTTTTCATAAGAACACACCCCAATCCCTTCTTGGATGCGTCACTGTAGATCACAAACCATTATCCACTACAAGGCAGTGTGAGCACAGGTGCACTGGATAACCTTATTTTCAACTCCTTGAAATTCTCTTCACATTCCTCTGTCCAGATAAACTTAACTCCTTTTCGAGTCAACTTGGTGAGTGGATTAGATAATCGTGAAAAATTTTTTACAAAACGTCGATAATATCCTGCCAAACCACGAAAACTTTGGATCTCCATTACTGTTGTTGGTCCTGACCATCTTTCGATAACCTCTGTTTTTGCTGGATCCACAGATATCCCCTCTTTTGAGATTATGTGACCAAAAAATGCAACTTTTTGAAGCCAAAATTCACACTTGGTAAATTTGGCATAAAGTTTCTCCTTTCTCAGGGTCTTCAATATAATTATCAAGTGATCTTCATGCTCTTCCTTGCTCTTTGAATAGACAAGAATATCGTCTATAAAGACTACCAAAAATTGATCAAGATAGTCTCTAAAGAATCTATTCATTAGATCCATGAAGATAGCAGGGGAATTAGTAATACCAAATGGCATCACTATAAATTCATAGTGTCCATACCTTGTACGAAAAGCCGTCTTTGGTATATCCCCCCTTTTGGCCCCTAATTGATGATACCCTGAATGAAGATCAATCTTGGAAGAGTATTGAGCTCCGCGTAGTTGGTCAAATAATTCTTCAATGCGTGGGAGAGGATATTTGTTCTTGATAGTGATCTTGTTATGTTCTCGATAATCAATGCAGAGTCTCATTGATCCATCTTTCTTCTTAACAAATAGAACAGGTGCTCCCCAAGGTGACGCACTAGGGCGTATGAATCCCTTATCAAGATTCTCTTGGAGTTGCTTCTTTAATTCCTGCAACTCAATTGGGGCCATTCTATAAGGTGTCTTTGAAATTGGCAAAGCACCCGGTACGAGTTCTATTGAAAACTCAACTTCACGATTTGGTGGAAGACCCGGTAATTCCTCCGTAAAGACATCATCAAACTACCGTACAATGGGCATATTCTTAATCGTGAGTTTCTCACCAACCATTTGAGATAAATAACCTTCATTTAGTTGAATCAATACCCATAAGATGGAAGAAATTTCCACTCGATGGTTATGTTCATCCTTGCATTGATAGACGATCGTAGATTGATCTGGAATATGAAATGTGACTTCCCTTCTTTGGCAATTGATATGAGCTCCATGTAGAGAAAGCCAATACATGCCAAGAATCACATCAAATTCCACTAAAGGAAGGATCACAAGATTTTCATGAAGCACTTTCCCACAAACTTCGATCGGAGAAGAATTATAAACTTTTGTTGCGACTGTTGTGCCATTAGGTGTTGTCACAGCTAACTCAACATCTAATTGTTGAGGTAGTACGGTGATACCCTTAGAAAATTTTCAGAAATAAAAGAGTGGGTGGATCCAGAATCAAATAAAACATTTTCTACATTAGAGTGGATGGTAAGTGTACCTTTCACCACTTCGTTATCATACTCCACATCACTGATAGAAATTGCTTGTGACTTTCCTTTGTCTTTAGCCATAAGATTTTGTTGACGTCGACCATCATCATCAACCCTTGGATTTGGGCATTGATTGGCATAATGCCCCATCTCATTGCACTTGAATCATTGAAGTGTAGTAGGTTCATTCTGTGTATCCCTTTTTTTGTTTGCATCATTAGACATCTTCTTCCCATTATCGCGGCATTCAAATGCCCGATGACCTTCCTTTACACATTTAAAACATTTACTTGTCCCTTCAAGACAACTCCCTCCATGTTTCTTTCCACACTTTGAGCATAAGGGAAAGCTTATCTTTTTTTCAGTGTGCTCTTTAGATTTTCCTTTGAATTCCATCTTCCTCTTCTTATCAAACCCATGTGACTGATGGGTTACTCCAATCTCCATCTCGACTTTGAGAGCACATCGAACGATTTCCTCGTAGCTATTGAAGTCCCTTATGGCTAACGCCCTTCGAAGACTTGGTTTTAAGCCACTAAATAATCGATCGATCTTACTCTCAGGTTGGATAATAATACCAGAAGCGTACCTTGAAAGTCTTGTAAAATTTGCTTCATAGGTACCAACAGATTCATCATCCCTTTGCTTCAGTTCAAGAAACTCTTTCTCCATCTTTTTTCGGAGAATACGAGGGAAGTACTTATTGAAAAATAAGTTCTTGAACTCGTCCCATTCCATAGACTCAATTTCATCCCTTTGCCTCATATTATTAATAAGATTCCACCATTGATCAACATCTCCTTCCAAATGATACACTGATAGGATGACTTTATCATGTTCAGAACATTGAAGAACTGAAAATATCTTTTCAGTAGTACTAATCCATTGTTCAGCAACTAATGGATCATTAGACCCGCTGAAAGAAGGTGGACGCTGCCTCATGAAGGATTCAACAGAATTTTGCTCCTTCCTTTGCTCATTTGGAAGTCCGGCATGATTCATAGCTTGAGAAAGTTGTGTGAGCATGGCTACAAGATTTTTCATTCCAGCTCCCATATCGTTTGGTTGCTCAGGGGGACAATCATTGCATTGCCCATCGCATTCCGCATTAACACGGTTCCTTCGGGTTCCAGCCATTGACTAAAACCAAGAATAATAGTGTGAGCAACACTAATTATAATAGGAAAACCACATAATCAAGGATAAAATTTCACACTTAAGGTTTTATCCTAGGGTATTCATGGCCATTTCTAAAACACTAAGATTGTGTTCTATACTTAGACTTATCCTTAGGGTTCTTACTAAGGCTTTCACATCCTAGTTTCCAAAGGTTGACTATACCTTTCCTCTGATACCAACTATAACGACCCATACTTTACATACATTGTTAATACTTCAAAATTAAAGCACACTTATTACAACATATGACAAAACCACAAAGGACCGTATAGGTATAGTATCTTTAGAAACTGGGAAACATAAACAACTGGTTCATAAATATTCTACAGTATCTCCCATTTATTTCATCATATCTAGGGTCCCTTTTAGCATATTCTACTTAATATCCATCTTCCTGACCTGGGGAAAAGAAAACATAAAAGGGTGAGCTCAAATGCTCAGCAAGGGCAAATAAAGGAAATAAAAATCATATCATATCTTTTTGATAATCATAACCTGCAAAAGAGATCATAATATCTTAACATGGAATAAATCATAGAAGTGAAAATGATATCACCGTAATCATAACATGAAACTTGAAACATTGTGGCATTCACACATAATCATGGAAAATCATTTCTTGTTAGTCATGACTCATTGCCAAGACTATCTTAGTGGAAAAAGTCCCTTTCTGAATCAAGTAACCCTCGTTTCAGTCCTGTTTCACTAAACCGGTATAACCTACCATTCCAGCCCTGTCTATCTCCTGAGATATAAAATCTTTACCCAATTCATTGGTGGGAGATATAGGTCCCACCCATCTTATAATGAATCCTTTCTTATGTGTGCCACATAATCATAAACCATACATCATAGCATAACCCATGTAATAAAAATGGAATTCTTAAAAAACATGACATCATAAAACAATTCATATAAGATAAAGGAATTCATAAAAATATTTCCATCACAACATAATCAAACCAATGTAATAATAGGGATAAAAACATAACCCTTTTATTATCATAGATGGAAAATAATTTTGATAAAATACTTGAACTCCATTCATGAGGAAAAAAAACATTTTTCCTTTCATAACATGTCACACAACTTTAAAATAAAAGAAGTTGATTAAAAATAAACTTGAAAACTTGTAAAGTAAGCTTCTTGGAAATAATGTTTTAAAAATACATTCATTCCGTATAAGTTAAAAAAACATTCTTCTCGTACTTTTGTCGGAAAAGTCAAAAAGTACCTCGTACGAAAAACGACGAAGATTCCTTTCATTTCTTTTACTAAAAACTCACCGAAGGGTAAAAATGGATTCAAACAATTGTAGGTGGATGGAAATAATATTTCATATTGATGAAACATGGACGTGGATGATAAAATACACCCCAGTAAATACTTACGAATAAACAATCTCGGATAAAAATGAGATTGTGATATTTTCCTTACCTTAGGTCCGATTTGCTTTGTACGTGTCCGATGCTCCTGTATAATGGTTTAAATAATGTTATTGACTTATTACAGAATAATACATATTGATATGATATCATATATGGTCATATTCTTAGCTTCTTGATAGTAATATTTCATTGTTACTTGTTACTCGGGTCTTTATTGCCTTTTGTTCTTATGCGTGTTTTTCCGAATACATTCTTATTCTTCTTTTAAGGTTATAGATACCTTATATCCATAATGGTATTAGTGTAACATATATCATATTTATTCATTCAATTTATATAATTACTATGTAATGATGATCATGTAGAACGAGTCGCATCACATCGTGGAGACGGTATTCCGTACGTACGCACGAGTGATGATATCATTCCTATGATCGTGGAACTGTATTGGAGTATATATATATTATTTCAGTATCAATATTACTTTATAATAATCATAAATAGTTACTCATTACACCATTATACCCATCCTTGTAATGTGATGGTGGAAAATAGATTACACCACGGCGTGGAGACGGTATTCCTAACGTACGCACGCGCGGTGATGTCATTTTTCTGTGGGATGGATAGAAGGTGATTTAGGGTTGTTTCATATTTATAATAACATATCAGTATGTAAGTAATACTAATGTTATTAATTTTTCATGAAACAACTAAAGAAGAAGAAGTTGAAGAAGAAATAAATTGAAAAGATCGGTAATGGATATTACCTCTTCTTTGAAACGCCTCTTTGAATCCTCCACTTAGGGAACTAAGATTGGTCTTTGAAGAAAACCAGGACCTCTAGGATTATTCTAGGGAAGTGGAGAGGAGAAAATGGCAGGGGTTGGCCGAGCTTGAGTGCTCAATTTGGTTACTCCAATCTCCATCTCGACTTTGAGAGCACATCGAACGATTTCCTCGTAGCTATTGAAGTCCCTTATGGCTAACGCCCTTCGAAGACTTGGTTTTATGCCACTAAAGAATCGATCGATCTTACTCTCAGGTTGGATAATAATACCATAAGCGTACCTTGCAAGTCTTGTAAAATTTGCTTCATAGGTACCAACAGATTCATCATCCCTTTGCTTCAGTTCAAGAAACTCTTTCTCCATCATTGTTCGGAGAATACGAGGGAAGTACTTATTGAAAAATAAGTTCTTGAACTCGTCCCATTCCATAGACTCAATTTCATCCCTTTGCCTCGTATTCTTAATAAGATTCCACCATTGATCAGCATCTCCTTCCAAACGATACACTGCTAGGATGACTTTATCATGTTCATAACATTGAAGAACTGAAAATATCTTTTCAGTAGTATTAATCCATTGTTCAGCAACTAATGGATCAGTAGACCCGCTAAAAGAAGGTGGACGCTGCCTCATGAAGGATTCAACAGAATGTTGCTCCTTCCTTTGCTCATTTGGAAGTCCTGCATGATTCATAGCTTGAGAAAGTTTTGTGAGCATGGCTACAAGATTTTTCATTCCAGCTCCCATATCATTTGGTTGCTCAGGGGGACAATCATTGCATTGCCCATCCCATTCCGCATTAACACGGTTCCTTCGGGTTCCAGCCATTGACTAAAACCAAGAAGAATAGTGTGAGCAACACTAATTATAATAGGAAAACCACATAATTCAAGAATAAAATTTTCATGCTTAAGGTCTTATCCTAGGTTATTCATGGCCATTTCTAAAACACTAAGATTGTGTTCTATGCTTAGACTTATCCTTAGGGTTCTTACTAAGGCTTTCACATCCTAGTTTCCAAAGGTTGACTATACCTTTCCTCTAATACCAACTATAACGACCCATACTTTACATACATTGTTAATACTTCAAAATTGAAGCACACTTATTAAAACATATGTAAAAACCACAGAAGAACGTATAGGTATAGTTTCTTTAGAAACTGGGAAACATAAACAACTGGTTCATAAATCTTCTATAGTGTCTCCCATTTATTTCATCATCTAGGGTCCCGTTTAGCATATTCTACTTAATATCCATCTTCCTGACCTGGGGAAAAGAAAAAATAAAAGGGTGAGCTCAAATTCTCAGCAAGGGCAAATAAAGGAAATAAAAATCATATCATATCTTTTTGAAAATCATAACCTGCAAAAGAGATCATAATATATTAACATGGAATAAATCATAGAAGTGAAAATGAGATCCCCATAATCATAACATGAAACTTGAATCTTTGTGGCATGCACACATAATCATGGAAAATCATTTCTTGTTAGTCATGACTCATTTCCAAGACTATCTTAGTGGACAGAGTCCCTTTCTGAACCGAGTCACCCTCGTTCCAGTCCTGTTTCACTGAACCGGTATAACCTACCGTTCCAGCCATGTCTATCTCATGAGTTATAAAATCTTTACCCAATGCATTGGAGGGAGATATAGGTCCAACCCATCTTATAATGAATCCTTTCTTATGTGTTCCACATAATCATAAATCATACATCATCGCATAACACATTTAACAAAAATGGGATTCTTGAAACATCATGACATCAAAAAAAAATCATATAAGGTAAATGACTTCATAAAAATAGTTCCTTCAAAACATAATCAAATCAATGTAATAATAGGGATAAAAATAGAACCCTATATTATCTTAGATGGAAAATAATTTTGATAAAACACTTGAACTCCATTCTTGAGGAACATATCCTTTCTTCTTCAAAAACACTATTCTTTTATTAACATGTCATACAATTATAAACTAAAAAAAGTTGATTAAAAATAAACTTGAAAACTTCTAAAGGAAGCTTATTGGAAATAAGGTTTTTAAAAATCCATTCATGCCATATAAGTTAAAAAAACATTCTTCGTACCTTTGTCGGAAAAGTCAAAAAGTACCTCGTACGAAAAAACGACAAAAGATTCCTTTCATATTCTTTACTAAAAACTCACCGAAGGGTAAAATTGGATTTAAACTATTGAAAGTGGATGGAAACAATATTACATATTGAGGTAACATGGATGTGGATGATAAAATACACCCCAGTAAATACTTACGAATAAACAATCTCGGATAAAAATGAGATTGTGATATTTCCCCTTACCTTAGGTCAGATTTGCTTTGTACGTGTCCGAAGCTCCTGTATAATGGTTTAAATAAGGTTATTGACTTATTCCAGAATCATAAATATTGATATGATATCATATATGGTCATATTCTTAGCTTCTTGTTAGTAATGTTTCATTGTTACTTGTTACTCGGGTCCTTATTGCCTTTTGTTCTTATGCGTGTTTTGCCGAATAAATTCTTATTCTTCTTTTAAGGTTATAAATAACTTATATCCAGAATGGTATTAGTGTAACATATATCATATTTATTCATTGAATTCATTTATATAATTACTATGTAATGATGATCATGTAGAACGAGTCGCATCACATCGTGGAGACGGTATTCCGTAGGTACGCACGAGTGATGATATCGTTACTATGATCGTGGAACTGTATTGGAGTATATATATATTATTTCAGTATCAATATTAATTTATAATAATAATAAATAGTTACTCATTACACCAGTATACCCATCCTTGTAAGGTGATGGTGGAAAATAGATTACACCACGGCGTGGAGACGGTATTCCGTACGTACGCACGCGCGGTGATTTCATTTTTCTGTAGGATGGATAGAAGGTGAATTAGGGTTGTTTCATATTTATAATAACATATAATTATGTAAGTAATACTGATGTTATTACTTTATCATGAAACAACCAAAGAAGAATAAGTTGAAGAAGAAAGAAATTGAAAAGATCGTTAATGAATATTATCTCTTCTTTGGAACGCCTCTTTGAATCCTCCACTTAGGGAACTAATATTGGTCTTTGAAGAAGACCAGGACCTCTAGGATTATTATATGGAAGTGGAGAGGAGAAAATGGCAGGGGTTGTCCGAGCTTGAGTGCTCAAATTGGTGTGAGGAGGAGGGGGAGGAGGTGCCCTTTTATAAGGGAGGAGAGGGGCACCTTAGGAATATCTCAAAATATTATTATATATTAAAGTCAAAATCGGTTTATAATGGTTCCAAAGGGTCTTATTTCGAAGCTAAGGTGGGGATGGGTCTAAATCCTATCAACCAATAGGATTTAGACAAGTTTAGGGTATTATTTTAACCTTATCAATTAGATTTAACTCTAAGTTAAATAATTTAACTTTTACCGTGTCTTTTTGTTTTCTTTCACTATATGGTTAATACACTTACTATAACATGCCAAACGAACCCCAAATTGTTTATTATTAATATATATATCCTTATCTAAGTCATTTGGACGAACATTAGATTTTTAGGAATAATATAACAATTAGTAATATAATATTTGATTTAAAAACTACTTTGTGTCAATTTTGACACTATTTAATAAATGATTTTTGTGAAAGTCATAACAGAATTATATTTTCGAACAAAGCTGATTAAATCAACAATAATATATCATAGTAACATATAAAATTAGTTTAATTCATAAAAAGTCTCAAATTACATTTATTTTGGTGTTTATAACATCAATTATGTCAATATTTCATTAAAAAGATAATTACTGCATAATCATTGTGTCATAAATAAATTAAATTATTTAATGTCTAAAAATTACAAATAAAATACCATTATGTAGGAAATCTCTTTATCTTTCTAATAAATATTTATAATCGAATTTATCTTATGTATAACCCCATTTAAAAATGATTTACTTATTAAACATTGATTTTAACTATTTTAACCCTTCTTTAAATATATTAATAATAAATGTCCTAATCTAACCCATGTGGGCCTAAATGGTCATATTTTATTCCTAAGTTTGTTTTTGGTCGAATTAAACTTATACAATAGAATTAGTACATGTGTTAGGGTAATAGTAATATCATATTTACCCCTATTTACTATTAACCGCGGTAAAAAAAGTAAAAAGTTACTATTCACCAAAAAATTATTTTTATCTCATTGAACCACATTTCACTTACTGATATCAACCGTGTCTGTCGGATTTTCAAAATTCCATTCACAGATGCGGTAAAATTATGTTTTATGCAAAAATTCAGTTTTTAACCTACCACTTAGTGGTTTCACTATTCATCAAAAATTGAAAGTTTTCAGAAAAATACCAAAATTTCACCCTAGGCTAATTTCGGTATTCCGAATCCAAAAATGAAGTCCATTTTGAAAAATAAAATTTCAAAAAGTGGTTATTACTATTCATAACAGCTAGTTTTAATAATATTTTAATAGCATATCGTTGTTTAGTGAAACTCGGTATTGCATACGACGCAAGCTATCGAGGAAGGTCGTGATTGCGTGTAAAGTAAGCCAAGCAAGTGTGTAGTGAAAGATTCCTTTGATGATATATAAAAACTAAATATTACTCACAAAAATCTCAGGTGTTACAGTTAGGATGAATTGGAATCTTATAAGAGTGTTTCAATTTTTTTTAAAAAGGAGTAATTGTCTTAAATATGATTCTTGGGGAAAATGTCATTAAAAGGGAATGATAGGGAATACAATGTAAGGCTGAAAAATCTGAATTTTATAAAAAATACTTTATCCAATATTAAAAAATACTATCTGTTATTACTATAGAAAAAAATTCCAAGTAACTAATAACTATTATATGAGAAATCGTTATGTTTGTTGTATCAAAATATATTTTATTTCTAAAAATTTGTCTGAAGAAAATGATATATGTTTTAGAATAGTAATGAATATCTTGGTTACCAGATCACTACAAACTAACACTGTTGGACCCAAGATATTGTGGGAAAAAAACAATTGTTTAAATTGATTTCACATGTAACATGAAATAGGGAAGTAATTACTATATAGTATATCGATATTGGCGATACAATACATATGAGTGGAGATATATAAAACATGCTTAGGATTACACAAATGGGTGGAGGTCATATCACTTTTGGTGAAACATCCAAAGGAAAAATAGTTGGAGATATAATATTTGGAGATCCAGTGACCATATCAATCAACAATGTACAATATATACAAGGGCTAACACGCACATTGATATGTATTTATTAGATTTTTAATCATTATTTTAATGTTGATTTTCTTATCATTTTTTTAATGTTTTCAAAGTTAAATTTCTTATGTTTAGGGAACCAAAAATTCTTACTATTTATACATCGGATCTAAATTCCTTTTGTAAAAAAGTGAATTTTTTATCTACTAAGACAAATGAGTCTTGGATATGGAATAGGAGACTCATTAATTTTATTATTTATTAATTACAAAAAATATCTATGAAATATGTAGTCTCTAATTTTCTCTGTCTTAAATTGTATAATGATTGATTCTATGTTGCATACCAAATTAAAAAACAACACAAACCGTATTTCAAATAAATTTAAAAAATTGATATATCTAATAAATTGGAACTTATTCATATGGATAGATTAGCTCATCCTGATTAGAAAGTTTGGATGGAAAATTATATTTTAATGTTTTAGTTGTTGATTATTAAAGATTTATCTAGGGTTATTTTATAAAAATAAAAAGTGATGTTTTTTACTTTCATTGAATGTTTTTATATGTTTTTTCAAAATGAAAAATATTTTAAAATAATTTCATTGAGTAGTGATCATGGTGGAGAATTTGAGAATATAGAATTCAAGATTTTATTCTAAAATATAGGTATTAAAAACAACTTCTCTTCACCTAAAACAAATCAACATAATGGAAAAATATAAATAAGAAATAGAACTATTAATGAAATTGAAAGGAATATAATGAATGAATACATTCTTCCTTCCTATTTTTATGAATAAGATATTAGTGCAACCTACTATATCATGAATAGAGATTTAATTGGGCCTATTTTTAAAAATAGACCTTATGATATTTGGAATTACAGAAAACCTAAAGTAATGAAAAAAAAATTTATGCAAGAGGAATATATTAGACACCAAGGATAGTCTTTGTTTGCTCAATCCAAAATATGATAAATAAATATTTTTAAGATATTTTTCTACCTCCAAACCTTATCGTGTTTTTAATAAAATGTCTATAATTATTGAAGAATTATTTTTTGTCATGTTTGATGAAACTGACCCTTTTATTAAACAGAATGATCAAGTTGATGAAGTCACAGACTCTTTTGACAACATGAGACTTGAAACCCTTAAAAATAATTCATAATTGATATTAACAAAAACTATTATATTACAAAAGAATAGGATATGATGAACGAAAACCTTTCCTTCCTAGATAGTCTATAACCCTAAAGAACCATCCTTTAGAATCTATTATAGGAGATCTAGAAATAGGAATTAGAACTATAAGAAATGTTGGAAACCAAAACTAATTATCTACCACTCTATCCGAATTTGTACCTAAGACAATAGAAGACGACTGAAATGATGAATGTTTGATGCTAGACATATAGGAAGAACTAAATAAATTTAAAAGTAATGATGTTTGGGAGCTATTAGAGAGACTAACCAATTATCTCATAATAAGAAACAAGTGTGTTTTTAGAAGAAAACAGAATGATCAAGAGATCATTACTATAAATAAATCGAGATTAGTATCCAAAGGTTATAATCATGTAGAAGGTATAGATTATAATGAAACCATTTCACCAACAGCTAGATTGAAAGCTATATGAATCCTTTTAGCTTATGTGTATCAGATGAATTTTATATTATATCATATCAATGTTAAATATACCTTTATATTGTTATTTAATGGAGGAAAATTATGATGAAGAGCCTCCTATAATGGAAACTACCCTTAAACAAAATTTCATTTTTAAACATACTAATTTTCTTTATGTCTTTAAACAAGAACATATATCTTAGTATGAAAGAATAAGATCTTTTCTTTTGAAAAATGGATTTACCATTAGATTGGAAGATATATAACATTTATTGATAACTATTTGTTCTAATATTTTATTTTTCTAAAATTAATGATTATGATGTTATTTTTGGTTCATCTAAAAAATAGCTCTGTTATTATTTATAAAATTTAATGAAAAAATAATTTGAAATGAGTATGATTGGAGAAATGAATTTATATTTAGAATTTTATATTTACCAATAAGATTTTGGTAATGTTTTAATTCAAAAGAAGTATATTATTTATATAATAAAAAATGGACGGAGGAATAAGGAGACATAAACGACTCCTATGTGCACAAATATAATTTTTTTGGATGAAGCTAGAATACCAGTTGACAACAAGTTATATTGAGGTATGATTAAATGTTTGTTAAATCTTACTAATAGCAGACCAGATATTATGTTTCCTATATTTTTTGGTGCTATATTTCAGTCAAATCAAAAATATTCCCATATTAATATTATTAAAATATTTTTTAGATATTTAAAAGGAATTATTTTTCAATCTCATCATTAACCCAAAACTTCTAATTTTAATTTTTTCTCATATTCGGATGCTAATTTTGGTGGTTGTTGATTAGATAAAAAGTGCCTTAAGAACTTGTCACTTTTTAGGAAAATATTCAGTATCATTGTTTAGTAAGAAACAACACTCAGTTTCTATATCAACAACTGAGGAAGAATATGTATCTTCTGGAAGTTGATGTGAACAAGTATTATAGATGAAAACTCTACATTGGACTTCAGACTAAATTTTAATACTATTCCTATTTTATGTGATAATAGTAGCGCAATAAATATTTCAAAAAAATATTATAATTCATTCCAGGACAAGCGCATAGATATAAGGCATCCTTTTCTAAGAGTTCATGTTCTTAAAAAGGATATTTATTTACAATTTATTAATATTGAATATAAATTAGATGATATTTTTCAAAAATAACTTCCCACTGCGGGTTTTGAGTTTATTAAGGGGTAAGGTTTATTCAATTTTTAATAAATATATGTTAATTTATTTCATTTTTAATAAATAATTATTCCAATTTATTTTTTAATGATTATTTTACCCGCATTTTTTATTTGATTAAATATACAATTTTCTTGTTTTTTAGTCAATTGTTTTAAAAAATTCAATAATTACCCTTTGTAATTGGAAATAGAAATAAGGTTACATCATTATCTTTAAAAAACATTTGGGCATACCTTTACCCTTCATTTATCAAAACAATTAGCCTTAACAGACCATCTTCTACCTTCTAGATGCTACAATATGAAAACCTTCAAACATCATATTCTTAGAAATAGTGAAGACTGACCGAGCTGATGAAAGGGAATCCAGTTACCTAAAGCATAAGAATTTCTATCATGAAATATTCTTGAAGGAAAGTTAATAAAATTAGAGTAGCTGTATAAGAGAAACCTTCTTTTTATGAAATATTTAGTGTTTCAAGGTTTGGAATTTTTATTCAATGAGGAGAATACAGAGTTTGTTTATGAGGCGGAACTGAAGAATTTATACAGTAGTGTATAGTTCAGTTTTGTTTAAATATAATATAATGTATCTATGAATATAGAATACAAGTAATTTTCAATTTCATCTCGATAAATAGATCATCTTTAGAAATTACCTCAAGAATGTTTACTCCATTTTAACCTTCTATATATTAGAAATTATGATCATAAGTCTACAAAAAATAATTTCTTTTCTTTTTTGATCTGCAAACATTAGAAAATGTTTGTTAATGACATTGAAGCAGATCGAAAAGTACTAGATATGTTTTTTTAAACATAAATTTCCCCAAGAGTAGCTGAAATGGAGAAATTTGTATACACCTATATGTACATCATGTTTTTGTTCATCAGTGAAAAAATGATAAATTTTTTAAGGTACATGTTGAGATATTTGAATTATTGTTGCCAATCATATGATCTAATGTTATTTTATCCCTATTATAGGATACTCTCATTAATTCTATTCTGAAAGAACTTCATTCGTTTTATTTTATACATGACTGATGTTTCATCATTGTATTGTTCTGAATACTAGTACTCTAATGATATTTTCCTTTTACTAAAGTACTATGAAGGGAATGCTTATGCTAGTTGTTGAAAATGAACAAAAGATGTCTGGATCATTTTCTCAGGGGAGATAAGTGCTACAAGAAATGAAGGAATTAGTGAATCCAGAATAGGATTTGTCTCTAAGTCTGTTAAAATAAAATTGTGTTTTTATGGTCCATTGAACCAATAAAGATATGAATAATAATAATAATAATAGATTCAAGTGGAAGTAGTTATGAAACCAAGGAGTAGAGAAGAACGATAACCTAGAGAGGTAGATTTGGGTTCAATAGAAGCTACCCATTAGGTTTATTATTACAAACAGTACATAAATAGGATCAATAAGATGAAAGTTAGGTTAAGAGATTTAGGATATTTCTCAACGAGTTGATCAAGTTCGAGGGAAAGCTGCACCAGAAATGGATTCCCACAAAGAATAAAAAGGAAAAATATAATCAACTAAGGCTACAGATCTTGTTGAGCATTAGGGTATGTCAGCCTTTGATCAGTTGTTGGAGAAGCCTATATCCTTCTCTAGAGAATAGATAAAATTACTTGATAATGTTTCATTCTCATGGGAAATGTTTGTTGAGAAGACTACTACTAATTCCTTATCCATTGTGGTTGTTGATAAGTCCAAGAATCATGATGAAGGGACTTGTGATTCATTGACTAATTAGATGGATATTCTTATGATTATGTTCAATAATGTTTAAGAGGATAATTCTATTCCTATATAGTAGCTGGTGGCTTCATAAAATTCATTTGATGATTTTCATATTTCATTATCCCCAGGAATAGAGTTTGTGTATGTTAAGAGACCAATTCCAGAAATTAAATAAAAATATTTGTCAGAGAAATATTTTGGTACTTTTAAGAGGGTGATGCTAGATCAGATTGTAAAAATCTAATATGAATAAATTTCCAAATTATGGTTTGCAGACCTCAAATGGTATCTGAGAAACTAGTTTGAGTCAATCAATAGAATTTTTACTCAAGTCAGTTCTTCTACCTATTCTCTTTAAACCTCACCAGATACGATTATAAGGTATCATGAAATCAAATCTATCATGGATTATATAAACAATAGATTTTAAAAAATTCTACGAAACAATTCTCATTTTTCTGTCTTGTTTGACAACTAAATATTTCTTATTGAGAAACTAATCTCATGGGAACCATGTATTCAGATTCTACTAAACAATTTAAGTGATCAGTTAGATTAGATTATGATGAAATATGAGAGTATGGATGACATTTTAAAGTAAAATTTATTTGAAAACCTACATGTGGTTTGGGAATCTAGATTTTTTATAAGGTTGTTAGGAGATAATCTTACTTAAATATTATATGTGTAGCAAAAAATATTAAATTTATCATAATTTTTGTGGATTATGTATTCCCTTATACTCTTATTGTTTTCTATCGCATAGACTATCAAATACAATGTTCTTATTTTAATGTTTTGGGGTGTTACATTATCCCACCATTATATAAATTTCTTCCTAGTATTTTAATATTGATGATGGTAATAAAGGATTTAATTTTTGAAAATACCATTATTCAAAAAACCCTCATCATAAAAGGATTAGTGAAATATTCTCTTAGTAAAATAGAATTGAATGTACTAAGTTAATATTGAATAAAACATAACTAGGTTTCGAATTAGGAGAAAATCGGTGGAATATAGATATAGGTACTTATAAGAAATGAAAAAATAAATATAGAGAGTGATTTAGTTCATTTATCAAAAGAAATTGAATTATCAAGGAAATATAAAAGGCACAAAAACCATAAATCCTTGATTATTTTAAATACAATATTATTCATTGGATATGAAAATATTAGGTTAACAATATTTTTTCAAGATACCTTTCCAAAAGTTAAAGATATCCTTTACTATCTACAAATATATTTATATATACTTATTTTATGTTTTTATATTTCATCCATTGATTGTCCTTTGATCAATTTCTAATTCATCACTTACTACAAAAATAATGTCAACCCCTAAATGATATTTTTTACTCCTAAAGCACAAAAAACCAATTTTAATGGATTATATGGCCCATAAAATAGTGAAAACTATTTCTATCTGACTATATATATTTTCAAAAAAATGTGGTTAGCATATTTTATCCAATATAATTAATTAATATCTAAATGTAACATCTTGTTACTGTTCTAACAGGTATACTATTAACATTACCACACATTTTTATTTCGTTGACTGTGTAGGGTTGAGAATGACTTGGGAGGATACCTATAATGATGAAGTTAGAGATTTTTTGGACGCTCAACATTAACAATCCTTTTTTGTAGGTCGTTGGAGGGTTACATGCCAGGTAACTTGGTTACACCGCGTATAATGTTTTTAGAGGAAAGTCATGAAAAGATTCTTGTTTTGATGGATAGACATTTGGAGTATCCATTACATGTCGTGAATGATTTACATATCTATTTTTAAATTTGTTGGTTTGTTTTTTGAATTTGAGTCAACACATTTTTTCATCATTTACAGAAATTTTAGATTTCAATACATGTATTGTATTTCATGTCATTTAATACACCAACAAAGATTATTAAATAGGAAGTGTGGCTTAGATCCTTTTTCTCCTCTTCTCTAGTTTCTTCTCCTTCGACCAAAAGTCTCCCCTAGGTGATCTTGAAGCTTTCCAACCCTTCCAGATCTTCTCGTTTAGTGTTCAATCATCATTTCCATTATGATGTGATTATTTGGTTGGATTTCTCCACCATTCTTCATATTTCTCTCTTTATTATACTTTATTATTTCAATATAACATTCTTGAAATTGATAGATATATTCTCTTTTTTGGATATTGTCTCTATTTTCTGGTTTGAGGTCTTCTATACCAGTGTTCTTGTTGAAGGGTGTCATTGCGAGTGGTGAGTTTCAGGAAATAGGTAGGTGGTTCTGTCCCATTTAACCAAATTGATTAACCTTGAATTTCCTTATTTATTTAAATAGTTGATTTAATTTCAATTTCCACAACATTTTTTCAATTTACTCAATTAAAAAAATTCAATTACATTAAATTGAGAGATTTGAAATTGTTTTTTCATGAAAATTTGGGAAAACACCAATTATATTAAATTGGGATGTGTTTATAGAAATTAGTTGATTTAAATTATTTATTTTAAATTAGAATTTTTATGGAAATGATTTCAATTAAATTTTTGAAATTAATTTTTTAAATGAATTATGAAATTGATGGAATTGATTTGGACTGTATTTCAGTCTTATAAAAATGGCTTAAAAATGTTTGATAGAAACCTAGTGGATTTATCTTATTAAGGAGGTATATTTTTTTCATAAAATATGATTTGGTTTTAAATGGAAAATTTGAATTGAAATGGAAGAATGGGATTTAATTGTATTTTAATTAGACATAAAATAAATTTCCCATGATTCATTATGTAAGAGCACATGCATTCCTTATGTAGTTGGTAAGTTATTTGGAGACACTATATTCTATTACAACATTCCAAAACATACATGTAGTGGTTCACATACCTAATGGTATAGTGAGGAGTCACCTTTGGCTAGAGTCAACGGTGTGTGTAAAAGAAAATTGTTTAGACCACTCAGAGGGTGAAAAATCCTATAGCATGGTACTTTCATACCAATTTGGAAGATGACATTATTACTTCCTTGTTTTATATCTTATATATAAATGTGTTATAATGATGTAAAACATAATTATATGCATTCGAGATTTATTTAAACTATTTCTTTTAATTTTTTATTTAATCCTTTATTTAACAAATATTCCATAACTTTCAAATACATTAATTAAAGTATTTTTCCATCCTTTGAAATTTATAGAATAATTTTCGTAAATAATCTTTGAAATTTACAAACTATATTTTTTTTTAAACTGAAATCATTAATTATTTTAATATGTTTTTTTCATTTATTACAGAATCCTTGGTTAGACAATACTGGCATTTTTAGCTCTCACCCTACTTGTTCTTTAGGTTATTGGTAGATTATCTCGAATAAGGTTCAAGCAAGCAGAAATGATTTAATGGAGTGGATCCAACTTTTGAACCATGGATGTGTGGAGTTGTTCCCATAAGGTATTGGATTGTTCTTCCATGTTTTGGTACTTAGGTTGTAGTAATTCTGGATATAATTCCATATTGAAATTCTGTAACATTACTCCCAGTGGAGTTTCTTTTGTATGCATATTGACATTCTTGTCTTGATTCTTCTATATTTTTGGAAAATTCATTCCCACTTTCATATTGAATGATTCTAGGTGGTAGTTTCGAACCCATGGTGATTGGGAACACCCTTCATGATATGTCAAGTAAGGCTTGATTATTGGGTTACCATGGTATTCAGGCTGGTGTGTGAAAAAAATGGTATCAATGGAGGCTATTGAGCCTTTTATGTTAAGTTGGTATGGTTTTTTGAAATCTTGTCGGGACTTAGGAGGTAGTTTTGATTGCGTGCATGCGAATCTCAAACCTTAATGAACCTTAAGTTTCCAAGGATTGTTAGGGAAGGCCTTATTGTGGATTAAGTCTAGTATTTTCTATATTTTTGATTTGGATAGAGTGGGATCCAAATATCATGGATCTATATGTTAGAGATTATTTCCCTTGTTGCTTAGTTTGAGTGTTAGTCTTATAACTTCCTTGTTGTCTACTAATGTTGTTTATCATCATATAACTAAGAAGACTTCCCAACAATATCCCTAAGTGAGGTTCTACTGAACTTATATAAGAAAAATCTATAGTGGATGCAAATCTAATTGAGATGATTGTGTGCACTGTCCAATCTCTGGGATAGGCACAACCAGCTTTTCCTGTTCAGGCTCCCACTATGGTTCCTCAAGAGGGGATTTCTATGAAACACTTCTCAAGAGTTTGTTAATAATAAGAAACCAGTTCTCAAAGGCTCCCTAGATCCTCAACATGATGTTGAATGGTTGCAAAAAATATAACATTTATTTGAGTTCCTAGGGACACTAGATGAGATGAATGTAAAATGGGAAACCATTATACAAGATGGACTAAGAAGGAGATGGTGGGACATGATAGTGAAAATAAAGAAACCTGAGGTCTTAGAGTGAAAAGACTTCAAGGTTATTTTCATGTATCAGTTCTATTGAGAGTATGTGGTGTTTTCCAATGCTATTGAGCTTTTAAGTCTTGATTAGGCTGACAGAACCCTGACTTAGTATTCCAATCAATATGATGCACTCATGCAGTTTTCACCTGAGATTGTATCTAACGAGTGGATGTAGACTCGATAGTTTGAATTGGATTTTTGATCAGATATAAATTCACAAATTTTTATGCTAAAGCATCCCACTTATGCTGATGTAATGGATAGCGAGATAATGATCGAGATAGACATGGATGGAATGTATGGGTTATCATGAGTTTTATTCTCTCTTGTTGGTAGTGTGAGATCCTTCAAGGGAAAACATAATCATGGGGATTATCATGGAATTTCTTATTGGATGGGTTAATCCATACCTCATACATATCGAGGAGGAATACCTTAAAATTTTAATCAGAATGGAAATCCAAAACATTCTAAGTGGGTTTTCACTGAGCCACCCAATAATTGTATCTTTTGTAGATGTTCAAGAAACCTATAGGGATTCTTCCACAACATTTCTACTTCGCATAGTGGGAAATAATCATAAATGCCTCCTAAAACTACATGATAATTTGTTTCTTCATGTATAAAAGGGTTACATCCATAGAAACTATAATGAAGCTAATTCACATAATGGAATATTCTCCAGCGGAAGCAGACATGGGTCCAACAACTATGAGAGTTATTGTTTCTATAGCTTCGTCATTAGTGACTGATCTATTTGATACTCATGTGTATCACTCGTTTATTTAGACCCATATTGTAAATATTCTTAATCCTCTTATGGTTCTTTTATCTTCTACAAGGGATAAATCTGCCCACCATAATATAAAGAGATAAAAGGGTATCTATAGTCTAGCTTCTATCTTTTCTCTATATGAGGATGAACTATCATGGAGTTTTCTGGTCCTCAACTTGAAATATATTTATGTAACCTTCAATATTTATAGGATTATTTAAAATTAATCAATGAATGATTGTTATATTAAATGGTTCTACCTTACTACACTCAGTGATGTGCACCTCAAATTTCAAGGATAATTGGTCCCAATGTTGAGAATAGTTAAACCTTCTTATTCAGAGTTGTGGAAAGTGATATCAGTTTTTATTTTTGATATAGGGATGGATTCAATGTGTTTTGATCTCCCTCCAGTCATCATTTATTTTCCCATCATGTTTCCTTTTTTACATATCTAGTTTTCAACTAGTAAAGGAAGTTGGTTTTTCTATTGATTCATTGCATGGTACTCAACCAGTTACAATTCCCTCTTACCGAATGGTTCCAGCTGAAATGAAAGAGTTGAAGTACCAGTTAGAAAATATTCTTGAGAATGGATTCATACACCCATGTGTGTCACCCATGGTTGTTCAAGTTTCCTTTTAAATGAAATATGATTGTATCCTTTGTATATGTGTAGACTACCAAAAGCTCAATTGGGTTATGGTAAATAATAAGTATCTTTTTCCACATACTGATGATCAATTTGATTAGTTTAAAGGGTATAATTACTTTTCAATGATTTAACATCGATATGGTTTCCATTGAATAAGGATAAAAGAATCTGAGATTTAGAAAACATCCTTTTGGGGCAGGTATAGCCTTTATGAGTACCTTTTTATACCTTTTCATCTCATAAATTCTCTTGCAGTTTTTATGGATCTAATTAATAAGAATTTCCATGAGAATGGTGATATATGTGTTTTAGTCTTTGTGGATGACTTATTTGTTTACTCCAAGACCAGAGAGGATCATATGAAGCATCTGAGAGTATTTATATGTCTTCTAATAAATCACCAACATTATACCAATATTTTAAAGTGTGATTTATGGATTTGTGAAATGAAATTATTGGGACATGTTGTGTCTGATACGGGTATATCAAATCATCCTAAGAAGGTAAAGTTTTTAATGACTTGGGAAAACCTTTTTAATGCCTTCCATATTTATAGATTCTTGAGATTATCTAAATATTATCATCAACTTTTCAAAGACTTCTCAAAGATGGTTTCTTTGATGAGTACTTTGAATCGAAAGGGCGTGAAGTTTACATGGAATGATAAAGGTCAGGGTTATTTTTTTGAGTTGAAATATCTTATTACTACTACATTGGTGTTGACTCATCTAGAGGTTAGGCAGGTCTATGTGGACTTTTATGATGCATCGATGAAAAATTAATTTTTTTATTCAATAAAATCAAACCAACATACAAGATGAATGGTCAATTGGGAAGAAGTTGGGAAATCCATGTTCATCGTGGACAAAAATTAGTTTAAGATCATCAGTAAAGGATCCCAAGGTGTTGTAAACTACCAAAATCCCTCCTGATATATATTTTCTCCCTAACAAATCGGCTTCATAATTACATCCATGCATCTTGTTTCGGATCAATATATTATAATTGACATACCTCCTAAAAACCCATAAACTGTAAACCAAATACCATGGAACATCACCTCTCTCAGTTAGGAACATAGGCAAAATTACAGAATCGGTCTCCACTTCAGTAATATGATTGCTGGATTGACTACATTATGATAAACCAATATCCAAGATTTTGATCATTTTAAACCATAAAATTATCAACGCCAAAGAAGTAAGAAAATTAAAGGATCATTGACCCTTTACCATCACTAAAAATTAACCCCCCCTATCATTATCCCTTGTAAGGATGACCCATCCACATGTTGTTTAATCCCCATTCAATGGGGGCCTATCTAACCCATCAGCCAGGAAAAAGGTGTATAGTAGTGGTATACAAGTGGTATCTTAGAAGGAAATGATTTAAATTAATAGAGATACTATACTTCTTGATTAGAACCCACAATTACATCACATGTTTCTCCATCTACACCTGAAGATGAGACCCATGAAATGTGGTGTTGTACCTAGACTTATTACGAGCTTCCCAGAGTACCCATTAAGCAGTGGAGAGAACCATTCCCTGAAACTTGATCTACATCCTTAGATGACCTTCCCCATGAAACCATTATTCAATCATGATATAAATTATTCCATTAAATACAGTAGCATTCATCCCATGAAAAAGATAATTCTACAATCCATTGGCCCAATCACCGTGAAAGAATATGTGTTGGGTATTATCTTGTTACAATGATCTGTAGCACTATCATTGGGAGGAAATAGTAACTCATCTTTTTTGAACAATCTCATCTTAGGGAATCACATGATTTCTCATTTTCCAAACTAAAAATATCATCATTCCAATCATTTCATTGATCCATAATTTTAGAGCCCAAACATATAAGCTGCTTCAAGAATGAACATCCAGCTATGATGCACAGACTGAAGAGTGAGTGACACTAAATATTTAAAGATAGGTTTATAGTTTATTCATATAAAAAATTATGAGTTATATATTCTCTCAAAATTATTTTAATCTCCTCTAGATGCATTGGTGGAGTGCCTCCTATATTTCAACATTGACATTACCTACACCCTAGGGAGAGAGAATTTTTTAGCATATGCATTGAGTAAGAGACATCCAACCCAGATTGTTGAAGAATATTCGAAATAGAGGAATATGATCCATATCATTGTATAGATGCAGATTGGAGATCAAGGGAAAGGGTTTAAGCTTATTTAGAAATCATTCAATTTACATCCACTCTTCTCAATACGATTCCTTGTGATAAGGTTCTTAATGATGAACTCTTTAGAATTCGAAATTTTGTGTATGGTGTGGAGATAGTTTCCATGTTTTCATTATCGTGAGATGGTGTTCTATGATATCTATATCACTTTTCTGTACCATTATCGACAAGATAGGATGTAATGGAGAATTTTCATAATTCACAGTGGTTTGTGCGCGTAGAAACCCCTAAGATTTTCTATGAAATGTGGCAAAAGTTTTGGTGGAAAAGGATGAGATGATGCATTGATGAGTTTTCCTCGAATTTCTATACATTCCAGTAGGTGAAGTTCGTGCCTCAAAAACCATTAGTATTACTTTATCCATTTCCATTACCTTCATGGAAAAAGGACGAAATATCTAGGTAATTTTTGGTTAGGTTGTCTCATTCCTAGAAAAAGAAGAATCTTATATGGGTTTTGATCGATAGGTTGTCCATGTTGCCTCACTTCATACCCATTAAAGAAGATACCAAAATCAAGGAGTTTATAAATATATATATAATGTATATTGTCTATTATAATAGTGTTCTATATGTTATAATTTTTTATAGGGAACTTCGGTTCAATTATCTCTCTTAGAGAGGCATTTAGAAGGATATTGTCTATATTTTAATGGTTTGAAACATATATATATAAATATACATATATATATTCTAGAGGATATGATTTTCACGTGTTTTCACAACTTCATGTGGGCTTGGGATAATCACCTGGGGTTGGTTGAGATTTATTATAACAATATTTACCAGTTTGAGATTAGAATGGAACATTTTGTGTCCATGTATGAAAATTGAATATTTTTTAGCACTTACACCACATATGACATTGATACATAATGTATAGCATGTATCACAGCTGATATTGTGTTTATCCGATCCATCTCATGTTTTGAGTTAGAGTGACCTTGAGATTGAACTTGACTTATCTTTGATTTATTGGCCAATCTGGATAGTGGATTCTGAGACCTAGGTACATCATGGGACAAAACGTATTTATAGTGGGGAGGTTGTAACATCTCATTTATGATATGAAAGGTATGCCTTTAGCATGGTCATGTATTTTACTTTTCATTGACTTGGTAGGGTATAAAATGACTTGGGAAGATTCCAATAATGGTGAATTAATAGATTTATTGGACTCTTAGTTTTAGGTAACTTTTTTTTGGCTACTAGAGGGTTACACACCGTGTAACTTGGTTACATGACCGATAATGATTTCTAGAGGCAATTCATGAAAGCTTACACACTGTGAAGGATATAGATCATGTAGATCCTTTACACCTTTTGAATGGTATATAGATCCAATTTCAAATTGGAGCATAGATTTTTAATTTGAGGTGAAACATTTTTATCAGTTATAGAAATTATCGGTTTGATGACATGTATTGGTATTACACATCGTTTAATACCCTGAGTGTGATTTTAAAACAGGTAGGGTGCCTAATAAAATTTTTTCTCCTCTTCTCTAGTTTCATCTCCCCCAACCTAAATTCTTCCCTAGGAAATAATGAGGCTTTCCAACTCTTCTAGATCCTCTCATTTAGCATGATATAGTGCTTTCACTTGCGGTGTGATTCCCATAAATGATTTCTCCCCCATTCTTCATCATTTAATCTTTATACACTATTGATATTTCAATATATTACCCAACAATTGATGGATCTATGCTTCGTGATGTTTTATATCATCTCTATGTTTTGTTTCGACAAATTTTACAACTTCATTCTCAATAATTCATGTCATTTTAAGTTTTGAAATTCGAAAAGAAAATAGGTTGTTCTGTCATGTTTGGCCAAATTGATTAACCGTAATTTTTTTCCAATGGTTTCCTTAAATAAAATTTCTTAAACTATTTTTTATTCGACATGACAATAAAAATAAAATTCGAGATATTTGGGAGAATTGAATGTGTTTTGGCATGAGAATATTTAAAATCCCTAATTCGATTGAATTGGGGTCTGTTTATGGAGAATGAATAATTTAAATTGATTAATTAAAATAGTAATTCAGAAGTAAATGATTTCAATTAAATTATTGAATTTAATTGTGAAAACTAAATATGAAATTGATGAATTTTATTTTAATGGATTTCAAACTTTTTAAAATTAATTAAAATTTTTTGATAGAAACACAGTGGTTTTACCTTGTTAAAGAGGCATGTTTTTATTAAAAAAAATTGTGGTATTAAATGGGAAATTCGCATTTGAAATAGAAGAATGAGATTTAATTTTTTTCTAAGTAGTCTTAAATTAAATTTCCAAAAACTGATTATGTAAGATTACATGTAAGGCTTAGGTAGTCGGTAAGTCATATGGACACTCTTTGCACTATTACAATGTTCTAAAGTATACATGATGTGGGTCACATTCCCAATAATATGGTTCCAAGTCACCTTGGGCCAGTTTCTAAGATCACATAGAGGGTGTAGAGTCTTATAGCCTGTAACTTTTGTGCCTTTTTGGAAGATGACCGTGTTTCTCTATTGTATTATATTTGAGATACAAATGGGTCCCAATGTTGTAAAATATAATTATATGCCTTTTAAATATATATAAATAGTTTTATATAAAAAATTTATTTAAGAAATTATTTTAGAATTATTGAATCACTTGTAAATAATTTGGTTAAAGTATTTTTCCATCATTTTTACTATATAGTATGATTTGATTAAATATGATTTGAAAATCCCAAAACTATGTTTTTTAAATATGAAAGATTTACTTTGGTTAATAATTTTTTGAAATCTGTTTTGTTGTCCTTGGTGAGACCCTATTATGATTTTTATCTCACAACCTACATACACGTTAAAGGGATCTTAGATTATCCCCTTCCAGGTTCAAGCAATAGGAAATGATCTCTTGGAGGTGGATCTAGTTTTTGAATCTAGGATGTTGTGAGTTGTATCCATATGGACATGGGTTTTCCTCCCTATTTTGTTACTTTGGTTTTAGTACAATGGTATTTAATATCTTGCTGACTTCTAGTACATTACTCACATTGGAGTTTTTTTGGTTTTCATATTAACTTTCTTGTCTTATTTTCACCATGTTCTGTGTAAAATGTGTCCCCACATGAATGTTGTATGATGCCAGATAAAAGTCTCCAACATATAAGGATTGGAAAAAATCTTCTATCTATCTGAGGTTTGGCATAGTTATTGGGTTACTAGGGTACAACGGAAAGTTTGTGACATTAAGCTCTAATGAACACCCTTGATTGCTATTTAATATTTATTCACCTAATTGAATAACTAAAAAATGACCTATTAAATATGACATCATATAGGATAGAATTATGTGTGAAACCATTTTCATCCTTCGGTCACAGGATCAATCCACACAACCATTCCGGATGATATGAGTTTTCACCCAGCATACATACTTTCCTTATTCCAAACTATGAAAATATAATTCCAATAATATTCCCCAAAAATATTGGTTATCATTAATGTGACATTAATAAATTAAAAACATTATTATTATGGTTTTAATTACAAATTTTTTTCTATATATTATAATAATATTATAGGACTATTATTATAAAACATCTTTGATGCAGAAGAGACAGTGGCGGACAACGATCCTATTACATTCAAAGATGCTCTATTTTCTGGAAAGGGGGTGGTTGATCCATCCAATATTATTTTGGTAATTTTATTGAAAGTGAAAGAAAATCAAAATAAGTAAAAAGAAGTAGAAGAAAAAAAGAAGCTCTCTGCCCCCCCAGAAGGAAGCCTACAGGGGTCTGAAGTAGTGTAATCTGAGGGCATCCCCTTTAATAAAATCAATCCCCTTGGACATAATGCTACCAGTCATGTGTAGAAACACATCCACCATGCTAGGGTACCCCACTAAGGATAAGTAGTACTCGACCATGATACCCTCCCTCCATGAATGTATACACTAATGTTTCTATTGAGGAATGTTTTTCATTTCCTAATAGTATATCGTATCGACCAAGGTGCGACAACACAACATTTCAAGGAATAATGGACAACCAAGTGTTCTATTTAAAATTCTGAAATGTCCAGCCCCTGCTGCCTACTCAAGGTAAGCCCGGTGAGCATATCCGTAACCTCAACTTGGAGAGAGGACCACTGACACGACCTATCCGATATAACTAAGTAAACATAACCAAATTCGTCCCACAACACTCCTCTGCCGCTCATGTACCCCTGTATACAAGAACTATCCTTATTGAGTTTCAAGACAAACAAAGGGATACACCTTCTAACCCAGTTGTCTGACATGCTACTGGAAGACACATTCATCCTAGAGCGAGATTGAAATTAGTGAAGTGAGGGAGCCTCTTTCCAAGAAATTACATCCTTATTCCAGTCCAGTAATATATTTTTTTTCCAGACAATTATAACTCGAGCAGTCACTGCCCCACCATCATGCTTCATCTTGTTCTGTGCCTGCCAAATGCACCAACACCTGGAAGGCAGCAACATCGAGCGGGCCACCTTCTCCACCCTACCTCCCTCAGCACCATGGAACCAATACTCCAAGAAGGAATGATTATCACCATACAGAGTAAGAACCACCAAAAATTCCCCCAGGGCGTTCCAGACCACGATCTCCCATTCGATGCCAAGGAAAAAATGAGTATCGCTCTTTCTCTATGCATCCTACATGAAAATCACCTAGGTGACAGTTGGATGCCACATTTGCAGATTCTATTCTCAGTCGGAAGGTCTCTATTATGAAGCCACCATGTGAGAAAGTTGTATTAAGTTGGAATTCTTTTCACCCAGATAATCTCATCCCATCCCCCTAGCTGCACTGATCAATGAATCACACCCTGGAAGCCCTTCAATGAGAAGAGGCCTGGGGGAGAGTCTATAAAGATAAAGCTTTCATCTTCAGAGTTCATCTCAATAAGATGAATACTCTCCCTCAACCTGTTATCCAGAACCACAGATAATCTCAATCCGGGTCGGTCCCACTCTAGAATGGGAAAATTATAATGACTTTGACTATGGGAATGAAATTTCATATTATAATCTGTAATGTTGTGTTTGATAGATGAGGGCATGTACATCTATTTTACCCCACCGGACTCCTCTGTACCATTTTCTTTTATTTAATAAATAATCAGAAGCATAGCTTCTGGATGGACTTGTTGGGTATTATTATAATTTCATTAATAGTAATATTAACCATTATGGATATCAATTCTTATAATATTATGATTATAAATTGTAAAGGATTTATTCCTCAAATGATTTTCACACTAAAAAAATATATTCACCATAAATTTCCCTAAATTGTATTTAATCATGGAGACACACATCATATAAAACCTAAAAATATGTTTTTGTGACTTTGAACATATGATAATTCTTAAACTCATTATCCCATGATGGTATCAATAACTATCATGTTAATTAAGACATATCACAATATAATGATGTTTCAGGATTCATATATCCAAAAATACCATTGGAAAAATACTTCTAAAATATATATTTTTCAAATCCTAATACATAAACACGCATTTTTTTATTTCTACAAAATTACTTTTTGGGCATTGAGATTATCCAAGGTCATTCATTTTTTTATCTATTCAATAATGTTATAATGGTTTGTAGAGAAAATGTGAATTATACTATGAATATCACTTGAGAGTGTCACAGTAGGTGTTTAGTAAGGCCAATTGTTGACTTCTAGGTATCCCATGAGTCAATCTGAATTCACCCTTTTAGAGTTATTACCCCATGTTACCTCTATTCCAAAACCACTTCCACTTGTAGTATCCATACAAGGATTCATTTCATGGAAAAACCCTAAAATATATATCCTAATAAAACATTATGAATTTCATCTATAATTATCATCAATGGTTATAAAAGGGTTTTGTTCTCTAGGATGTGTCTTCCAAAATCTATTTCCCAAGGTTTCTACTAAAATATCTCAAATACCATGTGTTACAACCCCAGACCTTGTATCCCAGATTCATTGTATGATTTATTACATTGGAAGAGATACAATTGTACAAATTAGAATTGTCTAAATATTAAAGTAGTATTGGTAATAAAGATACCTAATTGTGTCTTTTAATACATTTAAAAACTCAAAGTACTTCATAATTGTTTAAGAGAATAAAATTTCTCCCATTACTGTATCCCATAATATCAATAAAAATTATAATTTCTTACATCCACGGGAAAATAAAACATAATAAATGGGTGAGATGAGATGATTAGTAAGGGCAAGTCTATAAGAAAAGTTTTAAATAAATATATAATAATCAAAAAGTAAATATAAACAACTGAATCACATTCAATTTAATCAATTCCTTGAGTGTAATATAGTGAAATAAAACGTGATCAAATAATTCCATCTAAAAAATCTCATTAGCATGAAACATAATGATGGATATTCTAACTAATCAAATAATCACATGGAATATCAATAACTGAATTCATAGTGATAGAATTTATAATGATTGATATCTAAAACATACAATTGAGGATTAATGGAAATAAATCTAATACTATCAAGGATTCATGCCAAGAATATAATATCTTCAAGGATTCATGAAAAGAATCTAATATCATCAATGATTCATGCCAAAATCTAATAAACCGTTAAGGTTTCATCGAAAAACATATCTAGTTTGTCTCATGAAACCTATAGATTCATCAAGGGGCTATATATACTTGACCCCACCCATAACATACTAAGAAAATTTCATTCCACATATCAAAGGGGTGAAAAATAATAACGATTTATATTCCTATTAAACACGACTATATGAAATTTAAATACTTTTTCCCAAAAAATAAACATAATAAAGGACTATGTAGAGTAAATTGAATAGTATCCAAATAGTACAACCCCACTGAAAATTATCATAAACCATCTAGAAAAATAATAAGGATGATATCATGACAACATATACACAATCTAGTAAAGTAAAAGGGTTTTTATCATTGATGAATAGAAATACCATAAAAAATTATTTTAAATTATTCTTCAAGAAAATATCATTTTAATTTTTAAAATCCTGTATTAAAACATAAAATGTTTTGAAAACCCTTATGTTTGAAAACACATTTTTTAAAAACTATGTATTTCAAAAATATAAGGAAACAAATTTCATTAAAAATTCTTATGTAAAATTTTAATGAAATCTTAAAATAAATTACGGTGTTCCTGGAAGGTAATTCCATATGTGATGCCCTAGAAAACATAGTAACAACATTGTATTCGATAGTGTGTATAACACGTGACACTATGCGCATAAGGTAATATCCTGAAACTTTATAATATATTTACTATTTTAAATAGACACTAAATAGGTTTCAATGAACGTAACACCAAGTTGGCTTTCATTACAGAAAAGAGAGACATTACATGATTTCTTCAATTACAGATGAGACTGACCATCCCTTATAGTTGTGTTACAAAAAATATCAAGCTTACATGAATATTTTCATTACATGAAAGACCATGTTTCACCAAATAACAGTGTATTATTAAAATAGTATTATTTAATATAATATGATACAACCTAGAAATTATGTTATTGGTTAGGAATATTATGAACCAAAATATGAAAATTTATGGTTTATAATATTATAATATTAATTCTTAGGTTAATAATTATTTGGAAATGATTATAGGAACCAATATAATATAAATTGAATGTTTTTATATAAAACCATTTTTTATTCTTAAGAAGTTGTTTTAAGATGGTAAATTAATGTAATTAAAATTATTTAATTATATTAATTGAATATATATGTTCTATATTCAATAAAATATTTTTGTTATTCGTCCATTAGGTTTGATGGAAAAAATATAAGAACAAACCATATTTCACACATAAAAACCTATATATTTAAGGAAAATTTACCTCCTTGTAATGGTGAACCCATTTAAAATATAACTATTTACACCTAAATAGATCAAATATTTCAAATTAAAATTAATATTTATAAGAGAAACATAAAAATTATCTTATTATGATGTTTTTGTAGTTTTCTATAAAGATTCAATTGTCAAGGAATAACTAAAAATACAAAATGTTAGGTCAAAGGTGTTTTATCATCTAATCAATTTATAATGATAATTTATAATTTTAATAATTTTTAAATTATAATTAAATAATATTTTTATTATTTAATAATATTTATCTGATTGGGATCAATTTCACTTTGAAATTGATTACAAAAACATAGCCAACTTTCAGATATTTTTACTTTAAAACATGAATTGTCATAATCTCTACAGGATTAATTTTAATTAAATTTCTGGCACTTTTGTGATTGGAATTGGGAAACATGGATTTTGTATTTAGAATAAAACTAATTTATATTGTATAATAAGACCATTTTTTTTATCAAAAGGATTTTTTAATTTGATTAAACTAAATTATAATTATTAAGGTAAAACTAAGAAAAATAAAGGAAAAAACCTTTAACTTAAGGGCCCAAATAACCTAGACACATATCCAACAACCATTGGATTACCATATCTCGGCCATTAAAAAAATTATTTATTTTTATTTCTTTATTATTACTTTTTGTAGGTAACAACATGTGCACACTAAACATCTTTTCAAAAATACATAGTGAGTCTGTTTCATTTCCTATAAAAGGCCACCACAAATACCCATTCCTCACACCTCTAAAACCTCTTAATTTTAGCCAAGACCTACCCAAATAGTCTCTCATAATTCCTCTCCTCGGCCTAGATGGATCCATTTTGGTAGAAACCCTTCCAACGAAATCTTTTTAGTTCAAAATAAAAGAAATTACCTAATTAATAGGTAACTCTTTCTCTCATGTTTTTTAATTTCATTTATAGTCTCTACTCCCTATGCTCTTTTTATTATATGATTACATAACAACACTAGTATCCTAAATATACTAAAATATTTTTATTCCATTAGTTCTACCTACACTTACCCACATCTCCATCTAATGGTTAACGAACATACTATTTCTATATACGGTGAACTACTTCCTCACAAAGTGATGACTGTTCAATTTTTCTCTACCACCTCTCATGGTGGCCATTATGATAGAATATATATATATATGATAATTATTTAATTTATATTTTTTTTTTCATTTATAACATACGTCTATTATAATGACCCATACTTTACATACATTGTTAATACTTCAAAATTGAAGCACACTTATTACAACATATGACAAAACCACAAAGGACCGTATAGGAATAGTGTCTTTAGAAACTGGGAAACATAAACAACTGGTTCATAAATATTCTACAGTATATCCCATTTATTTTATCATTTATAGGGTCCCTTTTAGCATATACTTCTTAATATCCATCTTCCTGACCTGGGGAAAAGAAAACATAAAAGGGTGAGCTCAAATGCTCAGCAAGGGCAAATAAAGGAAATAAAAATCATATCATATCTTTTTGAAAATCATAACCTGCAAAAGAGATCATAATATCTTAACATGGAATAAATCATAGAAGTGAAAATGATATCACCATAATCATAACATGAAACTTGAAACTTTGTGGCATGCACACATAATCATGGAAAATCATTTCTTGTTAGTCATGACTCATTGCCAAGATTATCTTAGTGGACACAGTCCCTTTCTGAATCGAGTGACCCTCGTTTCAGTCCTGTTTCACTGAACCGGTATAACCTACCGTTCCAGCCCTGTCTATCTCATGAGATATAAAATCTTTACCCAATGAATTGGAGGGAGATATAGGTCCCACCCATCTTATAATGAATCCTTTCTTATGTGTGCCACATAATCATAAACCATACATCATAGCGTAACCCATGTAATAAAAATGGAATTCTTAAAAAACATGACATCATAAAACAATTCATATAAGATAAAGGAATTCATAAAAAAATTTCCATCACAACATAATCAAACCAATGTAATAATAGGGATAAAAACAGAACCCTTTTATTATCTTAGATGGAAAATAATTTTGATAAAATACTTGAACTCCATTCTTGAGGAAAAAAAACATTTTTCCTTTCATAACATGTAATAAAACTTTAAAATAAAAGAAGTTTATTAAAAATAAACTTGAAAACTGGTAAAGTAAGCTTCTTGGAAATAATGTTTTAAAAATCCATTCATGCCGTATAATTTAAAAAAAAACATTCTTCTCGTACTTTTGTCAGAAAAGTCAAAAAGTACCTCGTACAAAAAACGACAAAGATTCCTTTCATTTCTTTTACTAAAAACTCAACGAAGGGTAAAAATGGATTTAAACAATTGTAGGTGGATGGAAATAATATTACATATTGATGAAACATGGATGTGGATGATAAAATACACCCCAGAAAATACTTACGAATAAACAATCTCGGATAAAAATGAGATTGTGATATTTTCCTTACCTTAGGTCCGATTTGCTTTGTACGTGTCCGAAGCTCCTGTATAATGGTTTAAATAATGTTATTGACTTATTAAATAATCATACATATTGATATGATATCATATATGGTCATATTCTTAGCTTCTTGATAGTAATATTTCATTGTTACTTGTTACTCGGGTCTTTATTGCCTTTTGTTCTTATGCGTGTTATGCCGAATACATTCTTATTCTTCTTTTAAGGTTATAGATACCTTATATCAAGAATGGTATTAGTGTAACATATATCATATTTATTCATTCAATTTATATAATTACTATGTAATGATGATCATGTAGAACGAGTCGCATCACATCGTGGAGACGGTATTCCGTACGTACGCACGAGTGATGATATCATTCCTATGATCGTGGAACTGTATTAGAGTATATATATATTATTTCAGTATCAATATTACTTTATAATAATCATAAATAGTCACTCATTACACCATTATACCCATCCTTGTAAAGTGATGGTGGAAAATAGATTACACCACGGCGTGGAGACGGTATTCCGTACGTACGCACGCGCGGTGATTTCATTTTTCCGTGGGATGGATAGAAGGTGAATTAGGTTTGTTTAATATTTATAATAACATATCAGTATGTAAGTAATACTGATGTTATTACTTTATCATGAAAAAACTAAAGAAGAAGAAGTTGAAGAAGAAAGAAATTGAAAAGATCGGTAATGGATATTACCTCTTCTTTGGAACGCCTCTTTGAATCCTCCACTTAGGGAACTAAGATTGGTCTTTGAAGAAGACCAGGACCACTAGGATTATTCTAGGGAAGTGGAGAGGAGAAAATGGCAGGGGTTGGCCGAGCTTGAGTGCTCAATTTGGTGTGAGGAGGAGGGGGAGGAGGTTCCCTTTTATAAGGGAGGAGAGGGGCACCTTAGGAATATCTCAAAATATTATTTTATATTAAAGTCAAAATCGGTTTATAATGGTTCTAAAGGGTCTTATTTCGAAGATAAAGTGGGGAAGGGTCGATATCCTATCAACCAATAGGATTTAGACAAGTTTAGGGTATTATTTTAACCTTATCAATTAGATTTAACTCTAAGTTAAATAATTTAACTTTTACCATGTCTTTTTGTTTTCTTTCACTATATGGTTAATACACTTACTATAACATGCCAAACGAACCCCAAATTGTTTATTATTAATATATATATCCTTATATAAGTTATTTGTCCGAACCTTAGATTTTTAGGAATAAAATAACAATTAGTAATATAATATTTTATTTAAAAACTATTTTGTGTCAATTTTGACACTATTTGATATATGATTTTTGTGAAAGTCATAACAGAATTATATGTTCGAACCAAGTTGATTAAATCAACACTAATATATCATAGTAACCTAGAAAATTAGTGTAATTTATAAAAAGTCTCAAATTAAATTTATTTTGGTGTTTATAACATCAATTATGTCAATATTTCATAAATAAGATAATTACTGCATCATAATTGTGTCATTAATAAATTAAATTATTTAATGTCTAAAAATTATAAATAAAATACCATTATGTAGGAAATCTTCTTAGCTTTCTAATTAATATTTATAGTCGAATTTATCTTATGTATAACCCCATATTAAAAATGTTTAATTATTAAACTTTGATTTTAACTATTTTAACTATTCATTAAATAAAATAATATTAAATGTCATAATCTAATCCAAATGGACCTAAATGGTCATCTTATATTCATAAGGATGTTTTTGGTCGAATTACACTTATCCAATAGAATTAGGACATGTTTTAGGGTAATAGTAATATCATATTTACCCTTAGTTACCCTATTTACTATTAACCGTGGTAAAAAAAAGTAAAAAGTTACTATTCACCAAAAATTATTTTCATCTCATTGAACCACATTTTAGTCCTTGATATTAACCGTGTCTGTCGGATTTTCAAAATTCCATTCACAAAAGCGGTAAAATTATGTTTTATGCAAAATTCAGTTTTTAACCTACCACTTAGTGGTTTCACTATTCATCAAAAATTGAAAGTTTTCAGAAAAATACCAAAATTTCACCCTAGGCTAATTTCGGTATTCTGAATCCAAAAATGAAGTCCATTTTGAAAAATAAAATTTATAAAATTTCAAAAAGTGGTTATTACTATTCATAACGGCTAGTTTTAATAGCATAGTGTTGTTTAGTGAAACTCGGTATTGCGTACTACGCAAGCTATCGAGGAAGGTCGTGATTGCGTGTAAAGTAAGCCAAGAAAGTGTTGTGTAGAAAAAGATTCCTTTGATGATTTATATAACATAAAAGTCTCGGGTGTTACATTCTACCCCCCTTAAAAAGAATTTCGCCCTCGAAATTCGTCACTTTGTAACAAACAGATGAGGATACTTCTCCCTCATCATATCCTGAAGCTCTCATGTAGCTTCTTCAAGTTGGTGGTTCCTCCATAAAACTTTCACCAATCGAGTGGTCTTGTTTTGTAGGACTTTTTCTCTACGATCCAGAATCTCTATCGGTTGTTCTTCATAAGAAATATCTTGCTCCAGCGGTACAACTTCTGAGCTGAGTACATGTGAAGGATCAGGTATGTACGTTCTCTGGAGAGATACATGGAACACATCGTGAACTTGAGAGAGATTCGGTGGAAGCGCCAATCGGTAAGCTACCTTTCCAACACGATCCAGTATTTCGAAAGGACCGATATATCTAGGGCTCAACTTCCCCTTCTTTCCAAATCTCATAACCCTCTTCCAGGGAGATATTCGTAAGAACACTTTATCGCCCACTTCAAACTCTAGGTCTTTTCTTCGGTTGTCGGCATAACTTTTCTGTCGACTCTGAGTTGCTCTTATCTATTGTTGAATAGATCTAACCTTTTCTGCCATTTCATCAACGAGATCAGGTCCTAATAGCTTTCTTTCCCCAACTTCATCCCAGCAAGTTGGTGTCCTGCATTTCTTTCCATAGAGAGCTTTATAAGGAGCCATCTGAATACTGGAGTGAAAGCTATTATTATAAGAAAATTCCACCAAAGGTAGGTTTTGATCCCAACCTCCTTTGAAATCCATAGATCAAGCTCTCAACATATCTTCTAGGGTTTGAATTGTTCTCTCAGACTGACCGTCTGTCTGAGGATGATAAGCAGTGCTGAAACTCAACTCTGTATCCACAGTATGCGGAAGACTTCGCCAGAACTTCGAGGTAAATCTCGGATCCCGATCAGATATAATAAAAAGTGGTACTCCATGCAATCTTACCACTTCCTTTACATATATCCTGGCAAGCTGATCTAGAGAGAAATCCTCTCTAATAGCAATGAAGTGTGCAGACTTTGTAAGACGATCAACTATGACCCAAATAGCATTATTCCCTTTGGATGTTTTAGGAAGTCCTGTGACAAAGTCCATAGTGATGTTTTCCCATTTCCATTCGGGTATGGGTAATGGTTGTAACATCCCCTTAGACTTCTGTCTCTCAGCTTTAACTTGTTGACAAACCAAGCATCGAGAGACATATTCAGCAACATCTCTTTTCATGCCATCCCACCAGAAGTACTCTTTCAGGTCCCTATACATCTTCGTGCTTCTAGGATGAATAGAGAATGATGAAATATGAGCCACATCCAGCAGCTCTTTATTTAATTCAGGGATGGGAGGAACACAAACCCAATTCCTGAACTTTATTATCCCATCACAATCAAGGTTGAACTCAGGAACATTTCTCACCTTCTTTTGTAACTCGACATCTTCTTTTTGTGCCTCTTTAATCTTCACATGTATAGATGGTTGAACATTCATTTGAGAAAGATAAGATGTTTCCCCTTCCATTATAATTCCAAGATCCATATTTTGTAAATCCATAAATATTGGATCCTTTGTGATCCTCATCATGGATAAACTAGCATGGTCTTGTCGACTTAATGCATCTGCCACCTTGTTTGCTTTCCCAGGGTGGTAATGGATTGAGCAGTCATAATCCTTAATCAGCTCCAACCATCTTCTTTGACACATATTCATCTCCTTTTGTGTGAAAATATACTTTAAACTTTTATGATCAGTATAAATATCACACCTTTCACCATAAAGGTAATGCCTCCAAATCTTTAATGCAAAGATTACCGCAGCCAACTCCAAATCATGTGTTGGGTAATTTTGCTCATGGATTTTCAACTGTCGTGAGGGATAAGCTATCACCATATCATTTTTCATAAGAATACACCCCAATCCCTTCTTGGATGCATCACTGTATATCACAAACCTTTCTCCACTACAAGGTAGTGTGAGCATAGGTGCACTGGATAACCTTCTTTTCAACTCCTTGAAATTCTCTTCACATTCTTCCGTCCAGACAAACTTAACTCCTTTCCGAGTCAACTTGGTGAGTGGATTAGATAATCGTGAAAAATCCTTCACAAAACGTCGATAATATCCAGCCAAACCAAGAAAACTTCGGATCTCAGTTACTGTTGTTGGTCTTGACCATCTTTCGATAACCTCTATTTTTGTTGGATCCATAGATATCCCCTCTTTTGAGATTATGTGACCCAAAAATGCAACTTTTTGAAGCAAAAATTCACACTTGGTAAATTTGGCATAAAGCTTCTCCTTTCTCAAGTTCTTCAATATAATTCTCAAGTGATCTTCATGATCTTCCTTGCTCTTTGAATAGACAAGAATATCATCTATAAAGACTACCACAAATTGATCAAGATAGTCTCTAAAGACTCTATTCATTAGATCCATGAAGATAGCAGGGGCATTAGTAAGACCAAATGGCATCACTATAAATTCATAGTGTCCATACCTTGTGAGGAAAGCCGTCTTTGGTATATCCTCCCTTTTGACCCTTAATTGATGATACCCTAAATGAAGATCAATCTTGGAAAAGTATTGAGCTCCGCGTAGTTGGTCAAATAAGTCATCAATGCTTGGGAGAGGATATTTGTTCTTGATTGTGATCTTGTAAAGTTCTCGATAATCAATGCAGAGTCTCATTGATCCATCTTTCTTCATAACAAATAGAACAGGTGCTCCCCAAGGTGACGCACTAGGGCGTATGAATACCTTATCAAGATTCTCTTGGAGTTGCTTCTTCAATTCCTGCAACTCAATTGGGGCCATTCTATAAGGTGTCTTTGAAATAGGCAAAGCACCCGGTACGAGTTCTATTGAAAACTCTACTTCACGATTTGGTGGAAGACCTGGTAATTCCTCCGGAAAGACATCATAAAACACCTGTACGATGGGCATATTCTTAATCGTGAGTTTCTCACCAACCATTTGAGATAAATAACCTTCATTTAGTGGAATCAAGACCCATAATATGGAAGGAATTTCCACTGGAAGGTTATATTCATCCTTGCATCGATAGACGATCGTAGATTGATCTGGAATATGAAATGTGACTTCCCTTCTTTGGCAATTGATATGAGCTCCATGTAGAGAAAGCCAATCCATGCCAAGAATCACATAAAATTCCACTAAAGGAAGGATCACAAGATTTGAAGGAAGCACTTTCCCACAAACTTCGTTCGGAGAAGAATTATAAACTTTTGATGCGACTGTTGTGCCATTAGGTGTTGTCACAGCTAACTCAACATCTAATTGTTGAGGTAATACGGTGATACCCTTAGAAAATTCTTTAGAAATAAAGGAGTGGGTGGATCCATAATCAAATAAAACATTTGATACTTTAGAGTGGATGGTATGTGTACCTTTCACCACTCCGTTATCGTACTCCACATCGCTGATAGAAATTGCATGTGACTTTCCTTTGTCTTTAGCCTTATGATTTTGTTGACGTCGACCATCATCATCAACCCTTGGATTTGGGCATTGATTGGCATAATGCCCCATCTCCTTGCACTTGAAACATTGAAGTGTAGTAGTTTCATTCTGTGTATCCCTTCCTTTGTTTGCATCATTAGACATCTTCTTCCCATTATCGTGGCATTCAAATGCCCGATGACCTTCCTTTCCACATTTAAAACATTTACTTGTCCCTTTAAGACAACTCCCTCCATGTTTCTTTCCACACATTGAGCATAAGGGAAAGTTCATCTTCTTTTCAGTGTGCTCTTTAGATTTTCATTTGAATTCCATCTTCCTCTTCTTATCAAACCCATGTGACTGATGGGTTACTCCAATATCCATCTCGACTTTGAGAGCACGTCGAACGATTTCCTCGTCGCTATTGAAGTCCCTTATGGCTAACGCCCTTCGAAGACTTGGTTTTAAGCCACTAAAGAATCGATCGATATTACTCTCAGGTTGGATAATAATACCAGAAGCGTACCTTGCAAGTCTTGTAAAATTTGCTTCATAGGTACCAACAGATTCATCATCCCTTTGCTTCAGTTCAAAAAACTCTTTCTCCATCTTTGTTCGGAGAATACGAGGGAAGTACTTATTGAAAAATAAGTTCTTGAACTCGTCCCATTCCATAGACTCAATTTCATCCCTTTGCCTCGTATTCTTAATAAGATTCCACCATTGATCAGCATCTCCTTCCAAACGATACACTGATAGGATGACTTTATCATGTTCAGAACGTTGAAGAACTGAAAATATCTTTTCAGTAGTACTAATCCATTGTTCAGCAACTAATGGATCAGTAGACCCGCTGAAAGAAGGTGGATGCTGCCTCATGAAGGATTCAACAGAATTTTGCTCCTTCCTTTGCTCGTTTGGAAGTCCTGCATGATTCATAGCTTGAGAAAGTTGTGTGAGCATGGCTACAAGATTTTTCATTCCAGCTCCCATATCGTTTGGTTGCTCAGGGGGACAATCATTGCATTTCCCATCGCATTCCGCATTAACACGGTTCCTTCGGGTTCCAGCCATTGACTAAAACCAAGAAGAATAGTGTGAGCAACACTAATTATAATAGGAAAACCACATAATCAAAGATAAAATTTCACACTTAAGGTTTTATCCTAGGGTATTCATGGATATTTCTAAAACACTAAGATTGTGTTCTATGCTTAGACTTATCCTTAGGGTTCTTACTAAGGCTTTCACATACTAGTTTCCAAAGGTTGACTATACCTTTCCTCTGATACCAACTATAACGACCCATACATTACATACATTGTTAATACTTCAAAATTGAAGCACACTTATTAGAACATATGACAAAACCACAAAGGACCGTATAGGTATAGTGTCTTTAGAAACTGGGAAACATAAACAACTGGTTCATAAATCTTCTAGAGTATCTCCCATTTATTTCATCATTTCTAGGGTCCCTTTTAGCATATTCTACTTAATATCCATCTTCCTGACCTGGGGAAAAGAAAACATAAAAGGGTGAGCTCAAATGCTCAGCAAGGGCAAATAAAGGAAATAAAAATCATATCATATCTTTTTGATAATCATAACTTGCAAAAGAGATCATAATATCTTAACATGGAGTAAATCATAGAAGTGAAAATGATATCACCATAATCATAACATGAAACTTGAAACTTTGTGGCATTCACACATAATCATGGAAAATCATTTCTTGTTAGTCATGACTCATTGACAAGACTATCTTAGTGGAAAAAGTCCCTTTCTGAATCGAGTAACCCTCGTTTCAGTCCTGTTTCACTGAACCGGTATAACCTACCGTTCCAGCCCTGTCTATCTCCTGAGATATAAAATCATTACCCAATGCATTGGTGGGAGATATAGGTCCCACCCATCTTATAATGAATCCTTTCTTATGTGTGCCACATAATCATAAACCATACATCATAGCGTAACCCATGTAATAAAAATGGAATTCTTAAAAAACATGACATCATAAAACAATTCATATAAGATAAAGGAATTCATAAAAATATTTCCATCACAACATAATCAAACCAACGTAATAATAGGGATAAAAACAGAACCCTTTTATTATCTTAGATGGAAAATAATTTTGATAAAATACTTGAACTCCATTCATGAGGAAAAAAAAACATTTTTCCTTTCATAACATGTCACACGACTTTAAAATAAAAGAAGTTGATTAAAAATAAGTTTGAAAACATGTAAAGTAAGATTCTTGGAAATAATTTTTTAAAAATCCATTCATTCCGTATAAGTTAAAAAAACATTCTTCTCGTACTTTTGTCGGAAAAGTCAAAAAGTACCTCGTACGAAAAACGACAAAGATTCATTTCATTTCTTTTACTAAAAACTCACCGAAGGGTAAAAATGGATTTAAACAATTGTAGGTGGATGGAAATAATATTTCATATTGATGAAACATGGATGTGGATGATAAAATACACCCCAGTAAATACTTACGAATAAACAATCTCGGATAAAAATGAGATTGTGATATTTTCCTTACCTTAGGTCCGATTTGCTTTGTACGTGTCTGAAGCTCCTGTATAATGGTTTAAATAATGTTATTGACTTATTACAGAATCATAAATATTGATATGATATCATATATGGTCATATTCTTAGCTTCTTGATAGTAATATTTCATTGTTACTTGTTACTCTGGTCTTTATTGCCTTTTGTTCTTATGCGTGTTTTTCCGAATACATTCTTATTATTCTTTTAAGGTTATAGATACCTTATATCCATAATGGTATTAGTGTAACATATATCATATTTATTCATTCAATTTATATAATTACTATGTAATGATGATCATGTAGAACGAGTCGCATCACATCGTGGAGACGGTATTCTGTACGTACGCACGAGTGATGATATCATTCCTATGATCGTGGAACTGTATTGGAGTATATATATATTATTTCAGTATCAATATTACTTTATAATAATCATAAATAGTTACTCATTACACCATTATACCCATCCTTGTAAAGTGATGGTGGAAAATAGATTACACCACGGCGTGGAGACGATATTCCGTACGTACGCACGCGCGGCGATGTCATTTTTCCATGGGATGGATAGAAGGTGATTTAGGGTTGTTTAATATTTATAATAACATATCAGTATGTAAGTAATACTGATGTTATTACTTTATCATGAAACAACTAAAGAAGAAGAAGTTGAAGAAGAAATAAATTGAAAAGATCGGTAATGGATATTACCTCTTCTTTTGAACGCCTCTTTGAATCCTCCACATAGGGAACTCAGATTGGTCGTTGAAGAAAACCAGGACCTCTAGAATTATTCTATGGAAGTGGAGAGGAGAAAATGGCAGGGGTTGGCCGAGCTTGAGTGCTCAATTTGGTGTGAGGAGGAGGGGGAGGAGGTGCCCTTTTATAAGGGAGGAGAGGGGCACCTTAGGAATATCTCAAAATATTATTTTATATTAAAGTCAAAATCGGTTTATAATGGTTCCAAAGGGTCTTATTTCGAAGCTAAAGTGGGGAAGGGTCGAAATCCTATCAACCAATAGGATTTAGACAAGTTTAGGGTATTATTTTAACCTTATCAATTAGATTTAACTCTAAGTTAAATAATTTAACTTTTACCATGTCTTTTTGTTTTCTTTCACTATATGGTTAATACACTTACTATAACATACCAAACGAACCCCAAATTGTTTATTATTAATATATATATCCTTATCTAAGTCATTTGGCCGAACCTTAGATTTTGAGGAATAAAATAACAATTAGTAATATAATATTTGATTTAAAAACTATTTTGTGTCAATTTTGACACTATTTGATATATGATTTTTGTAAAAGTCATAACAGAATTATATGTTCGAAAAAAGTTGATTAAATCAACACTAATATATCATAGTAACCTAGAAAAATAGTGTAATTCATAAAAAGTCTCAAATTACATTTATTTTGGTGTTTATAACATCAATTATGTCAATATTTCATAAATAAGATAATTACTACATCATAATTGTGTCATAAATAAATTAAATTATTTAATGTCTAAAAATTATAAATAAAATACTATTATGTAGGAAATCGTTTTATCTTTCTAATGAATATTTATAGTCGAATTTATCTTATGTATAACCCCATATTAAAAATGTTTTAGTTATTAAACATTGATTTTAACTATTTTAACTATTCATTAAATAAAATAATATTAAATGTCACAATCTTATCCAAGTGGACCTAAATGGTCATATTATATTCATAAGGTTGTTTTTGGTCGAATTACAGTTATCCAATAGAATTAGGACACGTGTTAGGGTAATAGTAATATCATATTTACCCTTAGTTACGCTATTTACTATTAATCGTGGTAAAAAAAAAGTAAAAAGTTACTATTCACCAAAAATTATTTTCATCTCATTGAACCACATTTTAGTCCTTGATATTAACCGTTTCTATCGGATTTTCGAAATTCCATTCACAGAAGCGGTAAAATTATGTTTTATGCAAAATTCAGTTTTTAACCTACCACTTAGTGGTTTCACTATTCATCAAAAATTGAAAGTTTTTAGAAAAATACCAAAATTTCACCCTAGGCTAATTTCGGTATTCCGAATCCAAAAATGAAGTCCATTTTGAAAAATAAAATTTATAAAATTTCAAAAAGTGGTTATTACTATTCATAACGGCTAGTTTTAATAGCCTATTGTTGTTTAGTGAAACTCGGTATTACGTACTACGCAAGCTATCGAGGAAGGTCGTGATTGCGTGTAAAGTAAGCCAAGAAAGTGTTTTGTAGAAAAAGATTCCTTTGATGATTTATATAACATAAAAGTCTCGGGTGTTACATCTATGATTTCTATGTTTTGTGAATACGATAATCTCGTTTAAGACATGTGGACTACCGCCCCCTCAAAGTAATGTGATTCGTTCACAAAATACATGGAATGAATAAATGAATTGTCATAATTAAACATAATATACATAAAAAAAGTCAATATTATATACATGACATAATAATATTTTCGTAAATATAATATATATCATCTCATTTATTACCCCTTGACACACTTTCAAAAAGATAACATCGTTTGTAGATGTGTGGACTACGACCTCCTTGATATAATGTGATTACTTTTACAAAATAGAATTATATATATAAGTATATATTATTAAATAATATGATATTTATTATATAATTATCATTCTGTAAAGATATGATTTACTTACCTTCTTTTAACAATGATCATGTATAAATGGTAATATTACTTATGCGTATATACGGACTTTAGTCTCCTTGATTGTAAAATATTCTTATTTTCAGAACCATAATTAATTATTGATTTGGAAAGTATAATTGATGTAAAAATATGATAATTATATCAAGATTATTATTTTTGAGTTGTTATATCGTGAACTCTATGACCATAATTGACTTATAATAGTTGTTTTGACAAATAAACCGAATTTGGTCAAAAACGCCCAATGTAAACATAATTGTTTAATTAGTGTACCAAACATGGTAATAAGTGGAAAAAGATTTAATTATAAACATGATAAATGTTATTAATAAAGTATAAAATTAACATATATTTATTGTAAAGGATGTTATAGGATGTTAACTTGAATGGAAGCTTAGGGTAAGGGGATTTCATATCTCTTTTAATTTCCATGAGATACATGTTATGTTCTCCACTCTTTCCTTTTGTGTGGTGTATGTACATACATTATTGAATTCTAGGTATCTTTTAATTAAATTTAATGGTATTCAAATATACATTTTATGATCCTTCATTCGTGGGGTTTAATATTCAAAATTCACCAAATCGGTAAAATGTTTTGTCTCAATATGCTTCCTTTGAACACTTTTTTTATTATGCACCTGAACTAATTTTGAGGTGAATATATTTAAATTTTACATGATATAACATGAATATAAATATTTCCATGATATATTATTCTTCATATATTTTCTATTTCTTACATTGGGAGTATGATCCCAGTACCGAGTTATAAGATTTGATTGAGGTAATATCATCACTTTCTCAATATTATTTATGATTAAGATTCCTCTGATGAAATATTATGATCCATATCTCAATAACACTAATGAATTATAGTATACCTTATTATCTCATGATATTATCTTTTATTGTTACCATTTTCTACTCTTGGTTATATGTGGTAGTTAAGATTGTTTTTTTATAAATTCCATTATGTACCCTATCTTCGATTGGAAGTATATTCAAAACCATGTTTTTTAGAGTCCGTTTATAAGAATATTATTCTATTACACTATAATATTGAAAATACATTTTTACCCTTTTTTAATTTACCATTATCTTTTGAATAATCTTCTTTTAACATTCAAAATGAGGCATTTAATACCATTTTTTTGTAAAAAATGAATAATTTGTAACCACATAAAACATGGGAAACATCAACTTCCATTATTTCATTGAAGCATCCCTCTCATGTATAAAAGGATTATATTAAAAATATTTTAAAAATGGATTTTCAATGTAATATATTTTCACAATATTTTTTTATTTAAATAAAATTTTCATTAAGAATTTTTTGAAAATATATTTTGTTATTTCAACAACGACAAAAACCATATATTTTAACCCATGTCGGAGTTATTGTCTTGATACCATCCTTATTCATCCTCTAGATGGTTTAATATTGATTTAAGCAAGGACTGTATTTGGATTCACTTCTTTCATTTCCTTATTAGTCACCTTGAAGTATTAAATATCTTATGATAATTGAACATTTAATTTAATGTTATTATCTATTTAATTTTTCATCGATATTATTACAATATAAAAAATTTAGGGTTTTATATAGGGTGCCTAATTTGGCAGTAATTTGATTAATTGAGGAATTATTGATAAATTTATATTTCGCATTCAATATGGTTATTTGATAAGGCATATTATATATTTTATTTTTCAATATGAATAATTTTTTGGACAAGTGTATGAATGTTGGGGATATATTAATTAAATCACCTAAATGAATCAGTAGACTCATGAGATAAAATATTTGGTTGGTCATCTTAGTTGGTTTTTTACCCTATCGCTATACCATATTTTGAAATGAATTGATGATATTGGTTCCATGTACCAAGGAAATATGGAGTCCAACATTTGAGAATTCATTTCATATTAGTTTTAGTTATTATTCATCAATGATATTTTGTGTCAACATATCTATGGATACATTTAATTTCATTTCATTAATTAATGGAATGTGTTTTATTTTCATACCTTCCCATATTTATTTTTCATTTCATATTTATTTTAATTTCATTTATTTTCAATTATTTAACATTCCCAATGGACTATTCTCATTGATTCATTATTTGTACCACTATATTTTCCCTTATGGAGAATTTGATATCACCCTTATTATGATTATTTTGCAAAGAATCAAAAAATAAAACTATGAAAAATATGAATGAATATAGTAGAAACATTAGATTTATCCTTGAATTTGTTTATTTTTTTATAAGAATAAAAATATGTTGTTATTACTATATCCATTTGTAATACAATTATCTTGTCTATATCTAGTTTTCCAAGATTACTAAATTGATCGCTCCTTCAGGGATTGATTCCTTGTAATCTGGAAAATTTAATTGATAGCAGACACCTACTCTAGGTTTCTGGGTTCTGGGTCACAATAGATGGTATCAAATAGTGGTTTAGTAGCAAACATTGGAAGTAGATTTAGGAAAACTGAGATTAGAGAGCATAAACCTAGTGTGTAATTTGAATAATTATATATGAGAACCCTAAAATTTTGGTAAAGTATATATTATATGGGTCTTCCTAGAAATACATTCCTCTCTAGATACTATAAGAGGGTGTGGTTTTGGAATAGATATACATCGGAGTAACAACTTAAACAAGATATTTTGGGGTTAACTTGGGGAAACCTGGTATACAAAAAACAGGCCTTACTATGCACATAGTTTGATAATCCTAGGGGATATTCATAGGATAACCCACATTTTCATTACAAACCATTAATATGGATGTTAATAGATAATTTTGACGAATAAGTGGGTTAAAACTACGTTTTTTAGATTTCAATATAAGTTGTCATGATTTACAAATATTATAGATGATTATATACTTTTCTCACTATTACTATTGTTTCACACACTATTATTTCTGGTTTTTGTAAATTTTTGAACCCTAATGGATTCAAGATAACATCGAACATGAAACAAATGTGGTGAAAATGAGATACCAAATGATGTCTTGATCAGAGTGAAGGATATCATGTTCATTCTAAATCAGTTTTCATAAAATATGATTAATAATATAGAGCTTTACCTATACATAAGCGCACCAAAGAAATGAATGATAGAGGTTTCTAAGTTCTTGAGTGGAATATACCATAATGAAAACAAGGATCTATTTTCAACATGGGAGAAGTGTGGAATGAGTCAACTAGGAAAGTGTATTAATAAAACAAGAAATAGATTTATGTGTGGAAATAAGTACATAAAGAAAATGATTGTGTATAAAAAGGGGAGTTTGATGGGAGGAAATGAATCTCATCCTAAGAAATCCATTATAGTTCTTTGTCATAAATGTGGGGAACCTAGACATTACCCATGTCAATTCCCATCCATAGAGGTTAAACTCTAGGCCATGGAAGGATCATGGTCGAAATAAGTGGATGATGTATTTATATATTAAGATTGTATGGAAAACCTTAGTTAATATGCTATTTATAGATTAACCTAATTTCAAGGATGTCCATAATATATTTTTTGAAAATTATATTAATATGGTTTTAGGAATGTACAACGTATAAGAGGGGTGAATACCAATTAAATTTAGTAAGTTTGTGGGTCTTGAACCCATGATGAAAATATTATAAGGGATTCACACCAACCACTGACCTACGAAACGTCCTTATTAATTTTCATTGTTTTTAATTAAACAATTTAATGAATAAACTATTAATGATGAATCATTTGTAACACTTTTGGGGATTATAAAATAATCTATTATATATAATCATTTTGGTATATATTTAATGATAAATAGTAAGTCATGTCACCCTTTTATTTTCCTCATGATCCTTTAAATGTTTCTTTTAGTGCATCAAGCATAAAAAAATTCATTGTTGGTAATTAATTTTTTGGAAGTAAAGGGATGAATTAGAATTTGATATAAGCACATCCAAAAGATTAGATTTTTCATATAACATTAAAACCTATCATTTAAGAATTTTTCATAATAATCAGGGTTAGTTAAATAATTACCCAACATTATTAAAATGACATCAAAATAAATTGTTTCCCTAATATCTAAATTAATATTGAATCAATTGCCTTCTAAATCATAAAATATTTATGTCTTTGAGGCCATATACATTCCATTGATCATTCACTTGTTTGGTATTGATGACCTCATTGATCATTCACATGTTTGTGACTGATATTCTCTTATATAGAGACCATGTTGCATGGTAGTCCATGTGACCTTTGTACATAATATTATATATTTTGTTGAGGATGTTTTATGAACCATTCTCTTGAATTGAGACTTCAACATAATAATGATAAAACAACATATAACCAAGATCGAGTCTAAATTTTGAAGAGTAAATTTAAATATAGTAGGGAGAATGTTGGTCCCCAAAAAACATAAGTAAGAACTTTTTATTCGATAGCTATAATAACACACAACACCAAGAACAAAAGTTAAATATTTTCTATCTAAAATAGATTATATATATATATATTTCAATGCTCCCAACAATGATTTTTATTCAATTACATGCATGAGAGAAATTCCTTTATATCTTCCATTACATGAATGTGTGACCTTCCTCAATATCTTATGTTACACGCAAGAGCAACCATCTTTAAAAGATTCTGTTACACGAAAGATCGAGTTTCACTAAATAAGAATGTGTTATTAAATTTTTATTATTCAATATCATAGGATATAACCTTGTAGTCATGTTAGTGGTTATGAATAAAAATAACTATCTTATTAAAATATATGTTTTATAATAATTTATGATTAATTCATAGGTTATAAATTAATTATAAATGAATATAAGAACCAATAGAATATAAACGGAATGTTTTTATATAAAACAATTTTTTTCCTAATAAGAAGTTTTAACATTATAAATTAAAGTAATTATAATTAGTGAATTACTTTAAAAGAAAATAAATTTTATACTTTAAATAAAATATTTATGATATTCATCTATTAGGTTTGATATGTAAAAGATAAGAACATACCTTATTTCACATATAAAAGCATGTATTTTTATGAAGGAATTTTTACCTCCTTTTAATGGTGAAACCATTTTAAATATATATTTTTACACTTAAATAGAAATAATATTTCTAAAATAAACACAATATTTTTAATATAAAAATAAAAATTATCTTAGGATGATGTCATGGTAATGTTTTGTAAAGATTCAATTTTTTATGAATAACTAAAAATACTGAAATTTAGTTCAAAAGTGTTTTTTCATATAATTTATTTATAATGTTAACTTATAATTTTGATTTTTTCTAAATTTTAATTATATAATGTTTTTATCAATTAATAAAATTTATGTGATTTGTATCAATTTAATATTTAAATTGATTTTAAAAGAATAACCATATTTCAGATTTATTAACATTAAAAACCTGCATTATCGTCTCATCAATGGGATTACATTAAATTTAATTTATACAAATTATGTGATTGTAATTTGGAAAAATTAATTCCACAATTGAATCAGAATAATTTAAAATATCCAATAATACAAATTTTGTTTCTGGACAAAAATATTAGTGAAAGTGATTAAAATTAACAACAATTATTAAGGTATAACTATGCATAATAATGGACTAATCATTTAACTTAAGTGCCTAAACAACCTATCCACTTGTAGAAAACCAATTTTCTGGTCATATATATTCCATTAACCATCCATTATTTTGTTTGATTTGATTTTTTTTACTTTTTATCGGTAAGAACATGTGCACTCCTAACTTCATTTAAAAAATACTAAGTGTGTCCTTTTCCTTTATTATAAAAGGAAACCTCCTCAACCCATTCCACACACATCTCAAAACTCTTATGTTCTTCCAATACCTGCCCAAATATTTTATAATAATTGTTATTTGATACTTAGAATCATCCCTTTGGTGAGAAATATTTCTAAATATTTGTTTGTCTCAAACCCAAAAAAAGACACCTGATTAAGAGGTAACACCTTCTCTCATGCTTTTTAGTTTAATTTCCATTCTCCACACCCTATATTATTATTATTCTATAATTACATTAAAACACCATTATCCCCAATATTCTCTTATGTTTCCATGCTTATTTTTCCTCTAAACATACACACACCTCCATCTAATGTTTAACGAACATATTGCTTCTATGTACAACGAACTTAAGCCACACGTAAAAATGATTGTTCAATTTTTCCCTACTACCAATGATGGTGGAAATTATGATGGAAAATATATTTATATATTTTATATATTTTATTTATAATTTTTTATTACTATTTAATTTTTTATTTATAACATTCTTTTATGCTTTCCATTTTTTCTGAATATGGTAATCTAATTAGATGAAAATATGGACTACCACCCCCTCAAAGTGATGTGATTTGTTAACACAGTACATGGAATGTATAATTTAATTTCCATAATTAAAAATAAGTAACATAAAATACATAAATTATATATTCATGAAATAATTATCATTCTAGAAATATAATATATATCATCTCCTTTATTACCCCTTCATACACTTTATAAGAGATAACGTCGTTCGTGAATGTGTGGACTGCCGCCTGCTCAATATGATGTGATTACATTTACACCATTTAATTATATATATAGGTCCATATGATTAAATAATACGAGATTTAGTATATAATTATCATTCTGTAATTATTTTAGTTACTTACTTTCTATCCACAATGATCATTTAAAAATGAGAATGTTACACATGCATACGTACGACCTACCATCTCCACAATTATAACGTATTATCATTTTCATAATAATATTTAATGACGGATTATAAAATTATAATTATATAAAAATATTATAATTATACCAGGTTTATTATTATATTTATTTTATATAAAAACATTATGACCATAGTTGACCAATAGTGGATGTTTTGACACATAAACTGAATTTGGTCAAAAATACCTGACATAAACATAGTTTTTTAACTGGTGTACACAACATGGTAATAAGTCAAATAAAAGTAATTATAATCCTGAAAAAGGTTCATAGGAAAGTATAAAATTAACATAAATATATTATACCTGAAGTTAAATGACGTTCACCCGAAATGAAACTCGGTGTAATGGGATTTCATCTCACTTATAATTTCTATGAGATAAATGTTATGTTAAATACTATTTCATTTTATGTGGTGTATGTACTGTTATTATTGTATTATTTGTATCTTATACTTAAATTTATTTTTATTCACAAATCCATTTTATTATCCTTTTTTCATGGGGTTTAAGATTCAATAGTTACCAATCGGTAAAATATTTTGTCTCAATTTTCCTTCTTAGAACTCGTGTTTTAATATACACCAAAACACTTTTTTGAGGATAATATATTTACATTTTAAAAGATATATCATTAATCTAAATATATTTATTATATTCTATGCTTTATTTATTTTCCCTTTCTTATATTGATAGTATGATCCCAGTCCCGGGTTATAATAGTTTATTTAGAAAATCTCATCGCCTTCTTGAGATTGTTTTTAGGCTTCCATTGATGGAATATTCTGATACATATATGAAGAAAAGTCATGAGTTTCCTTATAATCTTTTATTTCATGATATAATCATGTATTGGTACCGTTTTGTACTCTTTGTTAAATAATAAGGTTAAGAATGTTTTTTATGTAAGCCTGACTTTACCCTCTCTTCGGTCAGAAATAGATTCAAACCTATGTTTTCTAGAAAGGGTTTATGAGAATATTATTCAATTACCCTCTATTATTTAAAATAAATGTTTACACATTTTTTCAATTAAAAATCCCTTTGATGTAATTTTCTTGTCACTTTTCAAACGATGCATTTTATTACCTCTTACCATACAAAATGAATATTATTTTTACCTCGTACGACATGTATGGATTCATTCGCCATCATTTTTTTTTGAATCCTCCTTCTAAATTTCAAAAAGTTTATTTTTTAAATAAAATTAAAAGGGATTTTAAATGAAATATTTTTTCAGAAGTTTTTTTAACAAATAAAATTATAGTTTTCTCATGAATACTTTTAAATATTATTATTTTATTTCATCACTGAAAAAACCCTCTATTTAACCACACTTGGGGTTTGTTTTGTTAGTACCATCCTTATTCCTCTTTTGGATGGTTTTTTATTGGTTTCTACTAGGACATTATTCACATTCACTTAATTTATTTCATTGTTAGTCAACTTGAAGTATTCAATATCCTATGATCATTAAACATTTAATTTCCCCTTATTAACAATTTCAAATTTCATGGATATTACAATTACCTAAACTGTATTCCATTTTACATTCGGTGCCTACTTTGGTAGAAATATTATTAATTGGTTAATTATTGATGAATCATTATTTATCAATCAATACAGTTAGTTGATAAGGTATATTATTTATTTGATTATTCAATATTAATTATACTTTGGGTAGGTGGACATAGGTTGTGGAGTAGTTAATGAAAGCCCCTTGATTCATTGGTAGTCGCATCAGATGAAATAGTTAGCGGGGCACCATAAGTGGGTTTTTACACTATAGATAAACAATCTAGTGAAATCCCATTATGGTACTAGTTCCTTGTACTGAGGAAACATGGAATCAAATAATTGAGCATTTCTTTCATATTAGTTTTTTTATTAATCCATGACAATTTTCATCAACATATCAAGGGATAAATTTAATTTTATTACATTTATAAATTTCATGTGTTTACTGTTTCATACCATTATAATTTTTTTCTTTTTCATGTTATTTAAATGGCATATATTTTCAGTATTTAGCTTTCTATATTGATTATTCTCATTGATTCATTATTATTGCCACTATATTTTTTCATTATTCTACATTTGAGAACACCGTTATTATGTTTCTTTCTCCAAGAATACATGAAGAGTACTATGAATGATATGAAGGTATACACTAGATGCATTAGAGTTATCTTTGAATATTTTTATTTATTTAAAAGAAAAAATTATGTAGTAATTAGTGTATCCATTTGTAATACAATTCTCATTTATGTATATGGTTTTCCAAAACTATTATACTAATAAGTCCTTCAGAACTTGATTCATTATAATCATTCCAATGTAATTGATTGTAGACAATGGCTATGGGCTCATGGGGTCTGTGTCATTACATCATACATGTTGTAAGAGTTAGAATGAACATTCCTTTTTCTCTGTAAAAATCTTAGGAAAGTGCCTTGATCAGAAAACAACATGAAGATCCAATTGAGAAAAATTTGTGAAAAGAAAAAATGTGTAATATTTTATTTAATAAATAATTTTTAAAATCATAAGAAAATTATTAAAAATATTTTCGAAATCATTGTTCCAGTATAAATTTGATTTCTGATAGTAGAGGGAAATAAGGACTAATTTTTTAAAAAAATAATTTCTCAATTATTTAAATTACCAAAGAGTATAAGAATGATAATATTAGAATAAAAATATCATAAATAACCATAAAATAATATTACAAATTTATTTAAATCTGTTAGTATTTAATAATTTTTCAAAGGGAGACAAAAACATAAACTATCTTAAATAACGATGAGATGGGGAATTAACTCTTACCACGTTGTTAACTTTTTTATCATCATACCCTTGAAATAAATTATGTAAACTTTAAAATTAAATATAATTAATCTAAATAAATTAATTATATATTAAAATAATATTTTTTCATACACACAACAAAATATAAATAATTACAGAATATGGGGTATGTCTCACAGAAGTAAAATTCAAACGAGAAACACATACTACATGCTTCATTTTGATTGAAATTTTTTAATTATTTATATATTAGTTTTATAAAATATATTATATTATTCTATAACTATATTAATATATAAATTATCATATATTTTCCTTTTATAAAATATTTTCACCTGTTTATTAATATTTTTTTATCATTTTTATTGTTTTGATTGTTAATTTCCTTGTTTTCTCATTTGTGTTTTGTTATGAAAGATCTTGTTTTTGAAAATATTTTATAGTTAAACCATCTACATAAAATAATAATGAAATATTTATCATATTTATATATAAGTTATACTTCTAATAAAAATCATTTTTTATGGTTATGAAAAATGATGTATTTTATGATCATATAGATGGTAGATTGTACATACGTAAGAGTAACATCTCCAATTTTCAATGATCAATATAGAAATGGTTTAAGTATTAGTTTACCTTTATAAAATAATAATATCATATATTATATATTATATAAATATATATACCATCCATGTGGTGTGGGGATGAAATGAATGTCACATTGCTTTGTGAAGGTGGTAGTCTACACGCACATGAATGATGTTTCCATATTGGTGTGAGTGAAGATGATTGAAAGAAAAAAGATATGTATTAACTATAAGAAAGGATAAATATTTAATTAATATCACAATTATTACATTTATAAAACATTTAATCCTTAAATTTATCTCTATCTCCTTCCATGTGAAGCGTTAGTGAAAGATGAATCACATCCCTTCGTGAAGCGGTAGTCCTCCATACACAAGAGCAATGTTATCATGTCTCATAATGAATTGAAAGTAGTAAATTATATATTAAATAAGGAATACATATATATAATAAATTTATATATATTATATATACCCTTTATATAAACTTTAATTCCAATCCAGGAGATATGGTAACAGAAAAATGAACCACCTCAATTTGTTAGATGATATTCTGATGTGAACACAAACAATGTTTTTGTAACACATTTGATGGAATTTTGTGAGGTTTTGGGTCATAAATTTACATAAAAACATATATATATTTTTATTATACTTAATATATTAAATATTAATGGTTATAAATGAATTTAAGGACGTTTAGAATGAAAAAAATAAAGACACTCATTGAAGAATATTACATCTTCCTTGGGTATCGTACTTGGATTTTAACAAAATCTATCATAGGTTATGTTTATACGTAAACTAATAGGAATATGACTATGGGAGGTATGCTAGGAAGTTATTTTGGAAGTTATTTTATATTTCTAAGAGGTATTTAATTTTTTAACAATATTTTAGTAGATGAGGCCTTTTATTAGTGGGGTGAGTTGCACACAAGTAATTGCTAAGAAAGAGTGAATTCCACCAGCATTTTCTTGATGTAACCAGGCCCTATATAGAAAATTATAAATTATATTGCTTCTATGTTCTGTATATGTCCATTAAAAGGGATTTTTACTAGTTTAGGATAACCTTTATACCTTATATTCAATGTTTAATTGCTATGTAAACTAGTTATGGAATTAATCGCTGTAATTAATTTTAACAGTTTTCACTAATCAATATTGTCAAAAATTAAGTTACAAATACGATAAATAATAAATCATTACAACTAAAAAAATGGAATCCATTATTTAAATTTAAATTAACATAAAATTCAACAATTATTTTAATATTAATCAACCATACATATTAATAAAGTAGTTTTTTAAGTGAAAACGCTTAAAAGTTTGAAAAGTTATTATTTCCCTATTCAATATAAAAATGATTAAAATAAACTAAATTGGATTAATTTTTGTACAATTTAAATAATTTTTCATTAAAACAAATTAAGATTTTTTTAGAATTATAAATTATTTAAATAAAAAAGAAGTTATCAATTGAAATTCAGTATTTTTCATTATTCATCAAAAAAGTAGACTTCTCTGAAAAAACAAAAATAATCACCCTCATGTAATTTTAGAATTAGGATTTAAAAATTTATTATTTTTATATAAATATTTTAAAATTGGTAAATTTAGTTTTAAATTACTTGTCCAAATCTCCATTAATCCTTCAATTAAAAATTATAGTTTTCTCACTTTATTTTATTTTAAATAATACTTATTTAATTAATAATAAATAGATAATTAATTGAAATTTGTAAAATTTATATTTTCATATGTATATTCATTTTATTAATATATTTTATTCTAATAGCTATTTTATGATTTTCACTTTAAATAATAACAATAGTAATTTGTTGTTTAGTAAAACTCAGCCACACTTGTTGTCCATGAATCTTAAGAAACACATTTTTTCTTGTAACAAAATATAAATTCATTTTTCTGTTAATTTAAGGACATATAATATATTAAATTTATTTATAATAATAAATATATTTTAGACTCTGGATATGTCATATTTTCTTATACGGTTGGCGTTGCACATCCCATGGGTTATGAAATACAATGTTATTATTTTAAAATTTATAGGTGTTACAATACCATGGAAATATTTTAAAAATCATTATGAATATTTCCACATAGTAATTATATATAGATTATAAAGTTTTTTCTAATAATTTGAAATAATATTACCTCATTATTAGGTACTAAGACATTTATATGGGAGAATGCTATCATAGGGTATTCATTGTCACTCTTACACTAATAGATGATTACATATTTAATTTTCATACTAAATTTTAATTTTCTACATTGGATTTTGATATGAAGAATATATTGAATGATCCAATAAAAACAAAAATAAAATCAAATTCAATAAATGGAAGATATATTATATTTGATATAAACACATTCACCAAAAACCTTATCTGAGATGTGTTTTAGACTTTTGATCCAATCATTAAACCATCAAGATTTTTCACTTATAATTAAATATATATCCATTGATGATATGAATAAAAAAATAGATTTATTTTATGATATAAAATAATTCAGATAACAAATATCTTGTAAGATTTATATTTATTGATTTTATAATTCACCACTCCAAATTTATCTATTTTATCTTCATTCCTCAACTGAACTGAAATAGTTTTCCTGAATATCAAGAAATAATTATTAGATTGTGATATCAATTTAATTTGAACATAACCTATCATTTCTTAAATCAGGAAATCTATATTTCATCTAATGAAATTTTAGGATCATTCTATATCACTTTTGGTAATCATATGATTTTCTAAGTTATATCTAGTTATTCTTCATATCGCAATCCCTAAAAAAATAAACCATACTCGGATACTAACAAACATGACCCAATCATAAAAAATATATGCATTGCATCATTTTATATGAATATTCATTACAATTTATAAACCCTCAAACCCTTGGAATATTAGGTTGAGTGTATAGATATATTTGATACATCTACAATTTATATTACAAAATTATTAAAATTTCTCCATATTATTACGAAACAAGTACCCCTTCTAGAAAAATCACATGTTTTACTGATAATCAAAACATAAGGAAATTCAAACATAAGAAATGGGAGATTGTGAACCCTTAGTTTAGATAAAAATAAAATATTAACAATGATTATTATAAGTGTATAATGTGATCATATGAGTTAAAGAGTATATTCAAGGTGAATGGAAATGAAATAGAAGAATCATAGTATATAAAACAGTGATCAACATCATCGTTATTTCAATTTTTATTCAAGAAGAGGCAGAGAAATAAATATACCTGACGAATTGACCACACGACCACATGACCACAACCCGCAAGTCCACATGCCCCCATTCCCCAATGCCCCCATGCCGGGGATTGCACCTAAGGAGGTCTAAAATAGTAATGGACTAGGGAATCCCCTCTGATGAGGTTAACCCCCTCGGGTTTTTGAAGTATGAACATTGTTTATGCAAACTGGATCAGGCCTAATGACCTCAAGCATAACAAGGTAATCGACAACATGTTTCCCCTCTCTCCATGAGTGTTTAACATAGGTATCATTGTTGATCATGCTCCTTCATTTCCTAAAAATGTAGAATCAAGAGTCGATAATATTAAACCATGAAAAAATTTCATACAAATAGAATGGGGATTTTGAATTATCATAATTATCAATTCCATTTGTTAAAGATCCAAACAACCAATACCACATAGTGGAATTTTTCTAACAGTGTATTATGTTTTCATCACAATTCTCGGCCAATTATCTTAGGGGATATATATCATTACTCATTTCATGAGAGACTTAAAATTGACCCTTCTTTCTCTTATTTCACAAATCCCATATAAGTTTGGGTTTACTCCATATTCCATATAATCTCTTGAGATAATTTATTATAAAATTAATTAGAGGGTTATAATACACCCAACCATAATATGATTATATTGAATAAATATTTTTATTGATATTTACATGAAAATAATCATAATTAAATAACAACATAATTGACCCATAGGTAAGAAAGTTGTTTCATAAAAACATACATAATACACTATCATAATACATCTTTCTAAATAAGTATTTTGTCATATCTGGAGTATACCATCGATGAAGCACATGAAAAATTAAAGGAGTTGACATTAATGAAAATATAATTTTATAAGAGCATTTTAAATTTACCTTTCATAAATAAAAAATATCATTTTATGTTTGATAATGACAATATTAAATGATTAAAATTTAATAAAAATTATGAATAAAATTATATTGAAAATCCAAAAAAAAATTGCGACTCTATGCTTAATTAAAAACCTAAACGGTGGAAGGAAAATTACATTGTTTCAAAATATTTATAAAAAATACATTCAATTCAAATTGTTTTAAAAAATTACTATGTAAATAAAAATAAACCATCTATAATACATGAAATAATATTTTTTTAACTTTAATTAATTTATTTGAAGGAAAATATAGAATAACATTATGAAAAGTTTTTATTGTAGTTATATGAACTTCTATAAAACCAGTAAAGTAATAATTAAAAATAGATAAATATTATTAAATAAAGGATAAGATAATGTTGGTTCCACTTATAGGAGTCCTTTCTATTGAATTTCAATCTAAATGAAATTCAATAGTTATAATGATAAAGAATGCCAAGATATAAATATAGGGTATGAAAGAATATTATTCCATTGATAAATAAAATTTTCCTAAATTTAAATTTTATCATAAATAATTTTAATTTGAAATTGATATTGTAATGAAACACTTAAATATGCACATGAATTCCATGGAATCAATTTAAAATTATTTATCATAAAAATAACTATGTTAATAAAATATTTTAAATAAATTATCATATACTTTACTCATTATAATAATTAATTTAAATAATTCGTTATACATACTACACCCACAGTATAATGTATGTAACCCTTATTTTATTATATTTTAAGTATTTTATGTGTTAGGGTAGTGTTTGGGAGGGTTTGGAAGCCTTTTGGAATGTTATTGGGGTGATTTATAAAGGTGTACAGTTGGTACATGGTTAGTTTAATTTGATCATCACATTCCAAAAATTTTGATCAATAAAACAAGGTCTAATGAGAGGGTGTATGGGCAGGTACAAAGTTTTTCAAAACTGTGTATCCACCTAAGAGAAACCATTATTCAAGGGATAGCTGGATTATACATTTATGGTGCATAGTTTGTCTAACCATGTGATCAAACCATGAATTGTCTCCATTGATACATAATCTTGTGCACTGTTAGCACACTATTTTCCTAAACATGTGCCTAACCATGCCTTCTTTAAAAACAAGATCCCAAAAAAGTTTATCAATGTCATGATTAAGAAATAACACCTTGGATTTGACCAAAAACTAATATAATTCTATATTTTATCCTCCCAAAGGTAGGAGATGCTTTCCCCATCGATATGGAGGTGATATTAATGCTTATCTTGATGTTTTAAAGCGAATTCACACACTAAGTCTTCTTCTCGGTAGTGTTTCATTGTTTTCCTTAGATCTACTTCCCCTATCTTCTGGATTATTTGATATACATCCAATATTGATAGATCTAAATTATTTAATGACCAATATGACTATATTTTTCTTTTAATATATTATTGGATGAGATATAATCTAGTTTTTTGGGGTTTCGACGCGATTTTATGGAAATGTTTCATGATATTAATCGTTTTTTCCAAATTTTCAATGCAAGTGGATTCAATTACATCTCCTCAGTATAGAACATTATTGATTGATTTAAAATTAGTATTTTATTTGAATTTTATTTTGAAACATTTCTATAATGACTATTTGAAACCTTCTTTGGTGAGAGTTTGTGGTATAATGCAAAATTGGGTGTTCTGGACAAAGGTGAATTTTGTTACATGATCTTAAAATGATGATTTTAAAATGGTGTTTTGGTTTTAATGAATGTAAAATGGTTCTAAAAATATTATTGTATTGTATAAATGGTGTTATATAAATAATGGGTTTCATTTAAAGGGTTGATTTTATTGTAATAGGTTATTGTTATCATTTTCAATAAAACTATGGTTTTATTGAATTGGTTGAAATAGTTGTTTTGTAATTAGTTATTGTAATAATGGTTTTGTGTTTTCATGTGCATTTAGGATAGATATGGGTAATAAATATCCCCCATAATAGTGGGATGGATAAGGTCTAGGATTTACCCTGTCATAATGGTTCACTAGGTAATGGATTAGTGAAAAGATGACTAACCACTTTTAAGTATAGGGAGGTCTGGGTAGCATGCATGGTTGGACGTGTGAATATGTGGAATGAAATGGATAATTCAAAAAATGGAATTTATGGAAAGGTTTCAATGTTTTTTGGTTCATTTCCTTGGATCTTGTTATCTTTTTGAGAAATGTTTTTTACTATAAAACTTATTTTTTTTATATAAATAGTTTTAGAAATTATTCTCTATTTACTATTTTATATAAATTTTTTATCATGTTCTATCCTAATGTCATGAGTATGGAAGTCATTAGGGTAAATCCTACAATGTTTCAATACTCACCCCTTCTATGGTACTTTGGTGCTTTTGCAGAAGTTGTTTATTGGAACTTCGTAAAATGTAAAGTATCAAACTTCTCCAGTTATTCTTAGTGATAAATGGGTTGTTCATGGAGTTGTAGAATGAAGCATGTTGAATATTCAGAGTTATGTGGGTTTTATTCTGTTTTTGTTGGTTTTATTCTTTTTTTGTATACTAAGATATTTTTTATTATTACAATAAGGTAATATTTTTAGTTGGTTTTTTTATAAATAATATTAATTTGAGTAATCATTCCATCATATCATCAACAATTTAGTGGTTTATTTCGTAATGGATTTTTTAGTTGGATGTTTTTTCAAAGGAAAAAATCATACAACATTTTTAATGAATTCTGGGGAATTTGTTTCTAGATTTTGGTCCCTTGGGGATGTCGCTTAATTCCATGTAATTCCCTTCCACTTTTTCAAGACAATAAAGAGGTTTGGGATGTTACAAGTGGTACCAACTAGTTTAGTCCTTGAATTTCACGTTGTATCAGTCTTAGTACTAAGAAAAAATTTCATGGAACAGGTGGCTGTCATTTCTGTCATTCTCGGAGTTTAACATCATTCTATTATATTTCATGTGTCAGTTTAGTACAATGAATTAGGATTTTTGGGGTTTGAAATGTTGAGAATAAAAAGAAATAGATATCATTTTATGCTAAACATCATGTTACCAGGTATTTCGATATAAAAATATTTTGGAGATACTAATGTGTTTTGGAATCTCATTATTATTCGTTTATCCAATTATATGATAATGAAGGGTATTTTACAAATGACTTCCAACTAGGGAGTGAGGCTTATATAATTTTAGTTTTTACAAATAATGGAAACTGGTAGGCATAATATAAACCAAAAAAGGAAGATGCTAAAAATGAGACTACACCTGATCTATAGGTGAACCAATTTCAACATCCGAGTATTGAAAAATCTTTATAGACTATAGAAATAGGGAACATGGGGGATTATCCACAACTAGAGGATCATTCCATCAAATTCTAGAAGTACAAAACACCCATCATTCCAGGTGATCCTATACAAGAAAAGGTAGTGGTGTGACTGAATAGGATGAATCATATATTGAATTCCATTGTAACACTCGTAGAGTTGACATTCAAGATTGTGACTTATATGTTGGAAGATCTTTCATGCAAGTGGTTTTTTAGCTGCTCATGCTAAATTAGATTGAGGCCTTGACTGGGAGTATTTTGAAGAATTGTTCAAAAAATAAATTTATACTTATACTTTTAGGATTTCAAGAATGATGGATATATTTATCATGATGCAGGAAGCCGTCACATTGACAGAGTATGTGGATAAATTAATGACTTTTGTCCACTTATCAACCAAAGTTGATACCAGCGCATCCTTGAATGAATTAATCGTTGAATCGGGTCTGAGGTAGAATATTCACTCATAGATTACAGTGCTCTGTATTTCATACTATACAGATATGTTCAATAGAGAAATAGTGGAAGAAAGGGACTTATTAGGAGTTATGGGAGGAGGAATCATGTTGATTCCCATGAATAGCTATGTAAAGTATAATGATGGGAATGAATGGAAGAGGGAAACCTATTTCCAAGGTCGAAGTATGACCCAAAATCATACAAATGGATTAGTAAACCTTCCACCATGACCCAAGATCAAACCATGATGTTTTCAATGTGTTTCATTAGACTACATGTAGTGAGAGTGTATGGTAAAGCCTAGAGTGTTTCAGAATTAAAATTAGATGGGGGCATATTTAGTGATATTATAACAGTGGTCCGAGATCAAGTTTTCAAGACAAATCTCATGAATTATAAGTTCTGCATATTTCTACTAGAAAAATGCAGTAGAATCCGTCACATTAAGAGAACATAACTGTCTAATTAGATTCTATGAATACCATGACACATTATATAGTGAAATATCAATATGGAAAAAATTAACAAAGTGTAGTGAGAAAGAAATTATATGGTGTTGAGAAGATTATTATGGAATATCAGGCTGGATCATCTACTATGTAAGGTATGATACTTTTGAATTCTACGCTTATAAATGATTGTATGGATATATGTGCATCCAATTCCTTTCATTCTTCGCATCCTATTTATTTTCTAATTTTAAAAGTGAGATGATGCCTTCTATGTTGAAACATCAAACTCATCTTGGCCAAAGTGAATATCAAACCATTATCTATATACCATTTTATATAACTATTCATAGAGATGAGATAAAATGGGATTTACCTATTCTAAATATGGATTCCTATTTTATTATCTAAGGTATGTATTAGTTGAAAATGTTCATGTATCACAACAACTTTTATACCATAATGTTCATTTTTAAAACTTAAAATTGCATCAAGATCTCTTTAGAGGAGACTGGAATGTAATGGGATCTCTAATGGGATTCGTAGAACTAGTAGTTGGAATTACCTAATACCAATTTATATATTTTACTTTAGTATTAAAATAATATATAGAGAATAACAGTTTTCAAGTAGCATTGGATCTATTTTCAGATGTGTTTCCTAATTATTTCCAAGGGTTTCCACCTATGAGAGATGTATATTCACCAATTGATCTATTTATAGGGAATAATATAATATTCCCTCCATATTATTATATGGTACCCAAAAAAATTAATGTAATTGAAAGTTCTTTTGAAATATCTAGAAAGAAAAGGTTTCATTTGGTCGAGCCCGTCTTCATGGGAAGCACCAGTCTTGTTAGTTAAAAAGGAATTTGGAACACTTTTGTTGTGTGTGAATTTTAATAATCATAAAAATGTTATGATAAAGAATAAATATCCTCTCATATAAATTAATGATCTATTAGATCAATTGAGGGTAGATCAGTGGTTCTAAAAAATTGACTTGTGATTTGGATATCACCAATTGCGAGTTTGGGAGGAGGATATTCCAATGATATTTTTCATGACATGATATGACCATTAAAATTATGAGTTAGTGCCTTTTGGTCTTAAAAAATCACCAAAAATATTTATGTAATTTATTAATCATATATTTTAGAGGTATCTGGATTCTTTTGTGGTGGTGCTTGAGGTTGACATATTGGTGTATTCAAGGAAAATGACTAAGGTTGAGAAACACATATAGAAAGGTTTGGGAATATTGTGGTATTATTGATTGTATTACAAACCATATATTTTTTATACATGTTTTATGTTTTCTTATCCATGTAATCTCTGAAAAAATTGTTATTGTGGATCTAGAAAAGATAGTAGTTGTTATCTCTTGGCATGTGCCAAAGAATGTCTTCGAGATACATTGTTTCCTTGAACTTTATAGTTATTACCAATGAATTGTTTGTGATTTTTCATGACTATTTTATCCTATTATTGCTTTGAAAAATAATAATGATTCATTCCAATAGGATAAAGAATTTGAGAAGTTTTTTTAAGAGCGTCAAATTTTCCTTAAATCATTACTAATCTTTATTTTTCCAGAGTCAGGAAAATGGAAAGTGGAGTATTGTGATTCATAAAGATTAGGTTTTGGACATTTTATAGTGCACGGAGATAATCTTTTTTTATAGAACAAGGATTTTGTCGTTTATGGAGAAGAACTACCCAACACATTATTTGGAGTTAGCTAACATAGATGAAAATTTTAAAATTTGAGGCCATTTCCTATTTAGTGATAAATTTACAAGGTTTATAGATCATAAGAGCTTGAAACATAACTTCTCCCAATATTATTTTAATATAATATAATGAATATGGTTAGAGAATATCCAAAATTTTGACTTAGACTTGGTTTATACACTAGGTAAATGACATTTGGTAGTAGATTCATTAAGTAAAATACATATACTCAATTAGAATAGAAGTTTTAGATGAGTGGTAGTAGCTATCAATCCTAGCCATCATTAATTAGAAATGTAATGGCCAAGATGATTTTGTGCTTTTATTTGTAGTTTAATTTGTTTGTGATTTTGTGGAGATGATTAAAGGGGTAATTATTTCTTATTTAGAATGTGTGTTATGAGGTCAAAAATCAATGGTCCGAATATCATAGAGGGATGGAAGATGGATGAGAGTTTGGTGTTTCTTGTTAGAAACTATATGGTTGTACCTATGTCTTGTTAGTAAAACCATATTCATGGTTACCCCCATTTAAGATGAGATATCTATCCTAGAATACATAAGATGTATAAGGAATTGATAACACAGTTTTGGTGGGTTGGTATGAAAAAGAAAGGTACCTATGTTTGTTTGGAAATTATTAAATTTTAGAGAGAGTTATGGTTGAGAACCAACAACCAGCAGGTATGTTCCATTCATCACATATTCCAATTTAGAAATGGTAGTAGATAACTACTAATTTATTAACAGGTATCCAATGAATGGCTAAGAAACATGATCCCATATGGATGATAGTGGATCATCTAAAAAAGTCATCTCATTTCATAAATATTCATGAATCGCATATTGTGGGGGAATTACTAAAAATATATATTGGATTAGCAGTAATGAGGCATGGAATTCCATTCTCTATAGTTTTAGACATAGATCTAAGGATTTTTTCTCATTTATAGAAATATATATAATAAAATTCCTTGGGACTCAATTTACCATAAGCACGGTTTATCATCCTCATAAGTATGGGCAATCATATAGAATGATTCAAATATGGGAAGACATGTTTGGGAATTTTGTAATGGATTTTGGAGGCTCATGGAAATATAACCCTCCATTAGTGTAATTCTTATATAAAAACTATTATATAGCCTTGATAAATATATCTACTTCTAAATCATTGTATGGGAATCATTATCATTCTCCACATTGTTGGGTGGAAGCTAGTGTGACATCACTAGTTGGGGAAAATCATGTCCAAGAAACAATGGGGAAGATTCTGTTGACCATAAAATGATTGTAGATAGCTAAAAGAATTTAGAAATCATATGTGGATCATTTTATATAGATGTTGTCAATATAGTTAAGTGATCATGTATTTGTGAGGATCTCTACAAGGCATGTACAACAATGTTTTTGGAAGTAGAGAATGTTATCTCTTATATATATAGTCTTTTTGTGATACATGAATGAGTTGGTGGGGTGGAATATTTGTGGGATTTTCCATCATGGTTTAAGGTATTGATAATTTAATTCATGTAAAATATATTTCTGGTCTTAGCTTTGTGATGTTATGGTATTAGGTTACCTAGATATGGATGCTTCGTTGGTGCACATGCTAGTGTGTATTGACGATAGGCAAGAAAAATTCATTCATGTAAAAAGAATCAGTCTAGTGTGAGTTTTGTGGCAACATTTTTAGATTCATCAAGAGACCTGGGAATGTGAAAATGAAATGATAAATAAATGTACCAAACTCATTTGATAATTCAATGGTTTCTAATTTCTAGGGATATAAATTCTAATGGTGGGGAGAATATAGTACCTCCTATTACATGTATGTAACACTTAGTATGCTCTATCTAATAATGTTGATTGTTAAGGTATAGATTTAAAGGTTCTCAATCCATTTATAATGATGTTGGGGCTTTTATAAGGGTGTATGATTGGTCCTCAATTTTTCAAATCCCTAAAACACTTACAGGAAACCATGCACAAAATGATAGGGGCTAGTAGAGGGCACACGGGCAGGTTCACAGTTTTTCAAAATCGTATGGCTGCTTAGGAGAGATCGTGAATCTCGAGATAATGGGATTTTTCATGGCTGGTGCATAATTTTCTTAACAATGTGATCCAACCATTCAATGTGACACTTCAGATTGATGCTCGATCATGGTTAGCATATGGTTTTGTTAAACTTGTGACTAACAATGCATCGTATAAAAACAAGATCCACGTAAAGTGGGTTGATGTCACGATTAATAAATAACCAAATTTCCTTTCACTAAAATATAACTAACTCTATATTTTCTCCATGCAATGGCAGTAGAGAATTTCCCCATTGATTCTAATTAAATACAAAAGAAAAACTCACTGTGTTGAACATGGATTCTCTTCGTAAATTTTCATTCTATTTAGTTTTGATTGCTTTTCCATAGATATACTTATCATTCTCTCCCGATTTCATAGATATACAAATACTGTGAATTGATATAAGTTAGTAGAATAAAAATATGGTTATTTTTATTATTTTTTGATGTTAGTGGAATATATATAAGGTTTATTTTTGTACTTTTGAACCGGTTTCATGGACCTTTTTTCAGGTCATTTATCATTTTCACCAAATTTCCATGGTAGATGGATTCACTCTTGACTCCTCTATTTAAAACATGAATTATTGATTTAAAATTTATTGTTTTGTCTGAATATTATTGTGAAATTTATTTCCAAAGATTTTTAAAAACCTTCTTTGGTGACAATTTATGTTGTTATACTAAATAAGGAGATTTGGGCAAAGGTGAATTTGTTAACATGATTTAAAATGATGATTTTAAAAATTTTACTTGTTTTTGATGCATGGAAAATGGTTTTTAATAAAAATTTAGTTTTATTAAAATAGTATAATGGAGAAATGGGTTTCAATAAAATGATTTACTTTATTAAAATGGGCTACTATTGTTTTTTTAATAAAATCACGATTTTATTAAAATGGTTGAAATGGTTGTTTCAGACATACTTTTATAGATTAATAGTTGTTTGAGTTCATATGAAATTAATATGGATAAGGTTAAAAAGTATCCCTCATCATTTGTGGGAAGGATAAGGGGAAGGGGTTTCTCCCTTCAAAATGGTTTACAACATGAATAATTAGTGAAAGGATGACTCACTACTCCTGAGAATAAGAGTGATGAGGTTCCATTCATGGTTGTATGTGTGATGATGTGAAATGGAATGGATTATTCAATAATAGAATTTATGAAATTTCTTTAGAGAACTGTTCTGTTTCATTTCATGGAACAAGTTATTGCTTTTAGAAAAAAATTCACTATGGAACTTGTTTAAATTCATATATAAAACGTTTTATAAATGTTTTTATATAAAATATTTTATTTTAATGTTCCAACATGATCAATCTTATTGGTATGAGTAGGAAAGTTGTTTGGGGAAAGCCTAATGAGTTTCATTACTCCCTCTTTCTTTAGGACATTATTGATTTTGTAGATGATGTTTGTTGAGACACGTGAAAAGGTAATGTGTCACACTTATATAGTGTTTCTTAGTGATACTTGGGTTATTTTAGAGTTGGATAATAGATCATGTTATTACATTAGAGTAATGTGGTGGTCATTGAGTTTATTTGGATTTGTCTTCCATAGTGTACTTAGATATTTTGTACTCTTCTATTGTGGTACTCCTTGTAGTAGGATTTCATATATATAGTACTTAATTAAGTTATTTTTAATTGATATCATGCATCGTGGTGTGGATTATTTGGTAATGGAATGTCTAGTTGGTTATTTTATCTTCAAAGGGATAACTATCATCCATTTGTAAATGAAGCCCTTGGAATACATTTAAAATCATTAGCACATTATGGATGTATCATGAAGACATGCCATGTCCTTCAACCTTCCCAATCCAATGAGGAGTACGGGATGTTAAAATGCTTATATTTTTCTAGTATTTTTTATTTTCATTATTCGATGTATGTAGTCTGATAATTTAATACAATTTTATTAATAGTGATTTTGGTCCATGTTTGTTAATAAAAATTCATCATTCATAGAGTCGTAATTTTATTTGAATCATTTTTTTTGAGTTCTTTATTCATTAAAATATTAATTTTATGGATGGTACAACTATTTTTCATGAAAATGAAATCCATGTGGAATGTTTTTAGAAATTTTCAGATAAAAAATTCTATTATAATACCCATTCCACTTTTTGGACCATATTAATGAAATTAATTACTCCATAATATTACATATTTCCATTATTAATTTCTATATACTTAATTATTGAATAAAATGATGATGATATTATAGAATATGTAATTTTAGTTATTAAACCCACCCAAAAATTAATAGGTTATACTAGTTAAATGAGAAGGAGTATAAGGTTATAAAATACAATATTATAACTAAAAATAAATAATAATTATATTAAAATAACATCATTACATTGTGTAATTAATTTTAAAATGTTTTTAGATGAGTATTTAATTTGAAAATATGGCCATGAAAGTATTTCGATTAATTCCATAATTCTAGAATCATGTTTCTTCATATTCAAGGATTTAGTGTACCTTCATGGGACACAAGACTTAACAAAATATAATAAAGATTTATTAGTATAAAAATAATCTAGGATTTAAGATATAAAATAAGAAAAATATTTTTTAGAGGCATATAGGAAGTGTCTTTTTAGAGGTAATTTTTATGGATTTTTTTAAATTTTCATTTCATAATATATAAGGTTTTTATTTTAATATTATAGTGTATTAAATATTGGTAATGATTGATATAGTTTTAGAATAATCTTTTATGAATAATTTATTCATACTATTTCATGATATTTTATATCTTTACCGCATAGTTTAACCCAATTTACCTCTTGTTTACTTTAAATTTTCTAACACAATATTTTCCACTGAAATCTAGGTTTATTCCAAAAAAAAATATTTTACTTTTTAAATTATTGAAACATGAAAATTTAAATTTTTCAACCATTTTAGATAAATTAATTTAAAATTTTGTAATATTAAAATTTAAATTATACTATAAAATCTATTGAAATATGTTTAATAGAGAAATATAATTTTATGATTTAGGTGTTCTTATTATTATTTCATGTATATAACTAATAAAATGACTGATAATTTTTAAAAAAAATATATTTTTATTATAATAATATTAAAAATCACTTTATTTATAGTATGAAATAAAAAATAATTGAAACTCAAAACATTCTTCTTTTAAAAATATGTCTATTTAACATTAAATAATTTTAATCGTATCACCATAAAAAATTATTTTTTATGTTACCATTTAATTTTATCAACGCATTCATGTGAAATCATCCTTCAAAATCAATATTAATTATAATATTTATGGATTTATACTATGTGTTTTACAATAATTTTTTTTTAATTCATTATTATTTTTCTATTTTCATGAGTTTTTAGTCATTATAATGATGTTTCACAATAGATTCACATATTATATGAATGCTTTTTTCATGAGATATAATGTTTTTTCTTAATAAAATATATGGAGGTTTTTTATTTATGGGTTTTGTGTATTATAGGCTATCAATGAATTTATACTTTGTTAATAAAAAAATTAATATTTAAATCTCTAGTTCTTACAATGTTAATTTATAAATCTATGTCATTTGGTTATTTTAAGATGGTTATGTAAAAACAGGATTCACAACATGTAAAGCCAGTTTAATATGGGTATTAGCCAATTTACCTTATGATGGATTGGGTTTGGGTGAATTATTATATCATTTTTATCTATAAATGTTTCTACATATGAGGGTTCAATATAAGGATCGTATTCTTAGTGTTACGTAGTGGATATACCATTTTAATTAGTTTTAACACTAATTGGACATCATAAGACATTTCCAATATTCCTTTTTAGTGGAGTGGAAAAATATTTATAATAATTATTTCAATTATATTAGCCTACAAAAATGATTTTGTGGACTCATTTTTTCGAGTTATTTAGAGTGAATTTATTTATTTTTAATTCCATTGTGTAATCATCAAGATATTTTCTCAATTTAGTATTGTATATTTAGTGTTTGAGTGTTTTTTATTTGATATTAGGGGTTTTTTAACTATTTATTTTTATATTAGATGATTAAGATTATAGAGTTATAAATTTTGAAGTTGTGATTCATACTGAGAGGTAGAATAAATTTTTTTTCTTTGAATCTGAGTGTTGGATCGATAGTATGATAGATATGATATTGATTATAGTATGAACCTATGATTCAGATGCTCAATATACAAGAGGGGGTGAATTGTATAATTTAAAAATACTTAAAGAAATTTTTCATAAATAAAATTCACAACACCTCTAAGCTCTAATAACTTGCTTGATTCTGGAAAAGTGATTCCGGAAATGAAACATAACAAAAGTTTACGACAACTAAGATTCTACCTTAAAGAATATAGAATTTTATATAATTAGATAAAAAGTTTAAGGATTTATAAGGAAATTATACTTTCCTCAACAACAAAAATTACAGCGGAACAAAATTGAAACACTACACGAAATAGTTAGTAACTCTTTTAACCCAAAGAGAAGTGTATCCAACAACCCTGGATGAAGGTCTCTTGATTTATACTTTCAAGAAAGTCTATCATACCCAATCCCAGTTAAGCCCTCAATTAGAATATCGGTATCTGTCTTGCTATCCCTGGAAGACCTCTATTTGTAAATAAATCAGGACCTCTAACTTCACAAACCGAAGTCTTTGATTTTAATGAAATCACACCTCTGCCCAAAGAAAATCTTCATGAAGAAAAGTTTGAACATTCCATTAAAACTTTCTGCATGAATCCTAAGAGTATATAAGAGCCTCTCTCTCTTGAAATCATATCAACAACATGTAATCTATGTTTTGAAAGTTCTTCACCAAGTTCAGTACTGAGCTCGTTCAAATGAGCTATTATTTATTGGAACGACTTAAATGGTTGGCTCCCTCCTCCAATGGTCATATTTTTCCTTGAATTTTGGAGAGACCTATACACGTGTCACTCAAACAATGGTTAGTTAGAAAATGAATGCAAGATGTAGTTCTATAATAGAAACAAATGTAAGGAATAATATGGCTACATAAGCAAAATTAAATATTCAGATTATAAGCAAATAAATGTTCTGAGTCTAAACAAAAATACATTCGGTATCTTTAATACAAGGATATTCGGATTCTATTTCCCAAGGAATTCAGAACCTTTATTCTATAGAATTCCAGAGTCTGAATTTCAAGGACATTTGGAATCTAGATTCACATGAATTCAGAGTCTGAATTTAGAGTGTTTTGAGTCATTCCTCATAAGAATTCGGTGTCTGAATTCAAAGAACTCAGAGTCAGAACTTATAAGATTTTGGAGTCTGAATTCAAAAAACTTGAAGTAAGAACTCAGAAGAGTATGGACCCTAAATTCAAAAAACATGGAGCAAGAACTTAGAAGTGGTTGGAGTCTGAATTCAGATAATTTGGAATCAGAACTCATAAGAGTTCAGAGTTTGAATTAAGAAAACTTAGATTCAGGAATCAGAAGAGTTCGAAGTCTGGATTCAGAGAGTTCTGAGTCAGAACTCATAAGAGTTCAGAGTCTTAATTTAGACAACACAGAACCTGAATTAGGATCCTGAAAATAGAATGATCTATATCTATGTATTATATAATTATGAGGTTTTGGATACGAATCCAAATTTTATTCTTAGACAAATTGAATAACGAAAAACATGGTAAGGATAAATTTCCTTCGAAAAGGATAATTTTCCTAATGAAAGTAAAATATAGGGAAGAATGAAATTTTCATTAAGATAAGGTGTTTGTGATTTTCAAAACAATAAAGAATGGTAAATTAAAAAAGAAACCTTATTGACTCCACAATCTCCCCCAAGTATGAAGGAATGGAAGCGTCATAAGGAAAACCTTATTGACTCAACAATCTCCCCCTTTTTGGAAAGCACAAAAATCCTTACAAAAAAGAATATAAGAAATTAGAAAATATTTTTCTAGTTATTGAAATAAGAATTATCTCACTTTACACATTGACATTGATGAATACGACTAAATATTCTTTAGTCTTTGGAACTCTTAGCATCATATTCTTGATTTCCAGAATGAGATTTTTCATTATCTTGAATATGGAAATATCTATAATTAAAACTCCCCCTTACTTAGGGATATTTATTCTTTACTTAGAATTATTTTTATTTTCTCTCCCTTTTTAATTTTAAAAAATAAATTGAGGGAAATGGAAAAGAAATTATGGTACCTAAATGATTAGTATAATATATGCAAATGACAAACAACCACAAATTTCATTATGATTAGAATGAATTTGTACAAGGAAATGAATACAACAAAAGATCCAATTGCAACAAAGTTATCCTTACTTTTCCTTCAGAAAATCCTTTTTGACTATCGTCTTCAGCTTTTTGAGCTTCTTATGATATTCCTTTGCATTCCTATGAATCTATTCCTGATCCTCAGCTTTCTTCTCTAAAGCTATGATTCTTTCATCCGGAGACTTAAGATCATCTGCCTGAGCCATCAGGACTTCTTCCTGCTTGAAATGTTTTTCTTCAATCTCAATCCGAAGATCCATTTCTCTCTTCCAGATTTGAGCAACAGAATACTATTTTCCATTTAGATCCTTCACTTCTTGAATCCGGGTATTTTGTTCCAAAGATAACTTTTATTCGACACTGTTTGTAAGATCTTTTATCCTACCATCTTCAATATCAAAAACCTCCTTTACACCATCTTGGAACTCACCACGTTCTCTGAAGTCTTCAACTGTATTCTTTGACCAGCCAACCATTTTTTTACAGGCCCTCTTGTGGGATTCGTAGTTAATGAAGAAATTCTTGAAATCAGCTACAAGCTTTACACACTTGTCCATCACCATGGACACTGAATCTGATTTCTAATTTAGTGTGTGTTAAATCATTTGGCATATGGAGTCTATGATTTTAAAAACCGGAATGGTTCCAATGAGTTTCTTCAATGACTGAACAACGGAATTATGTCCAATGGACAATGATTCCGAATATGAAGCTTTGTTAGGAGAGGGTTCTTTCTCCAACTCAGCATGTTTTCTCTTTGAATATCCACCAGAATTGTTTTTATTTATAACATCTTTAGTAGGTCTATCAACAACCACATGTTTCCCCTTATCAGTTTTTAGAACGAATTCTTTATCTGAAGATTCATGTTCATTGTCAGAAAACTGAACAATTCTATCTTTAACTATCTTCTCCTGCTCAGCTCCTGCATCAACATCTTCAGGATGAATGAAGTCAATAATAGAACTATCTTCCTTAGCTTTTGTGGGGTGTTATTCTTCTTCCACTTCCGTCAACTTCCTCTTCTTTCCAACCATTTTTTATGGTCCATCCACTTCTTTAATTTTCATAATAGCTTCATCTTCTTCCTCTAGTAGGTCATAATATTCTCCTGAGTCCTTAGAAAAACCAATGGTCATCCTCTTCAGGGTATCATCACTGACTAGCATGTCTTTCCAATTTCTAGGCTTTTAACTGTAAGGAATTTTGAAATATTCTAGGCACCAAAAAATCAAATTAGAAAGAATGGATGGGTACAAGATAATATGATCCATCATATTCACATTCTTGATATTTTCGATCATAATCAGAACATGTTTAACCAAATTAACCTTCTTCAGGTTCAATGGAAAATATAAATTGTACATATCACCCTTTTTCAAGGTGTCCTTTTCACCTTTTATTGGAATGATAAACCCTTGAACCCATAATTCAAGGATTCGATTATTTGTATAGAGGTGAGAATTCTTCAGAGTCTTGACATTAGTAAGACCGAGGCACTCCATGGCTTTTTCCTTATCAAAACTCCCCTTGACATCCAGAAACTTGTGGGAATTGAACTCGGCTTCACCTTTACATGTAATTCCAACCATGTAGGCTTCCTTTGTATACGAAAGATCATAAGTCTTACCATAGCTCTTAAACAAAAACTTATCTTTGCCTTCTTCCTTAAATAAACTAACTGATTCATAAAAATCAATAATCAAATCCAAATATACAATATCTTGATTCCCTGGCGTTGATATGAAAACACTCTCCCATCCATTAAGCTTGATATTCTTCAAGATTATAGAATCATATTTGTTGATGACATTTGGATGCACCAAACTTTCTCTATATACCTTCCAATCCAAAATTGACTTGACATTAGACATATATTTTTGAGATGATTCTTCGACAGACATTTGGATTTGAGAAAACTCTAAGAAGTTTGGAAAATGATTAAGTAGAGAGGGAAAGCTTCATTATGCGAGATCTTGAGATCAATGTTTGGAAACCATCAGGGGGTCCTTTATATAGGCGCTTGATGTGACAGTTCATCTTCCAAGTTCAATAGAATGGCTGAAAATCCTTCTGATTAGATCTGATGGTTGATATGATAGCAGTAAGGAAAGCTTGGTAGGATCCAATCTTTTTAGGTTTTTAAAAAACATTCGGATTTAAGGAAACTAGAATATGATTTTTTTTATAAAGTGAAAATAACAACAAGTAAATGGTGATTACAAAAACATAAGAAAGGAAAAATACGATTCAGTTTTCCGTGAAGTATATTCTTATTGACTAAAAATCTTCTTTAAGAACTTTAGATTCACAAAATTTGATTATGAACAATAAATTTGAAAATAAAAAACTCTATTAAAAAAATTTAAGTATGAAAATATTCATTACAAAAATTTAGAGTACGAAAATATTCATTAAAAAAATTTGAGTATGAAAATCTCTATTATGAAAATTTGGAGTACAAAAATCTTCATTAAGAAAATTTTGAAAAATATGACTACAAAAATTTTCATTTTGTATGATTTGAAAAAATATGACTACGAAAATCATCATTACGAAAATTTTAAATCTAACTAACAAGAAAATGTAGTCCCCCTGTGAAAAGGAGTTTATATCTGTAAAGATTTTGGTTTCAACAGAATGTTTACAAGGAATATTAACTTATGGTTATAATTCTTAACTTATGTTTTATGTATTCAAATCTGTTGGAGGGTAACTATTATGTGAAAATATCAGAAAGATGATCTTGTGTCCCGATAAATTGAATAATGATATCCCCTTATTGTGTGTGATCCTTAAGAAAGTGATGTCTAATATATATGTGTTTTTCATGAGAGTGATGTGTAGGATTTTTACATAAGGAAATGGAACTAGTATTATCACACAAAATTTGTGTTTTGGTAAAACTCATACCATATTATGTGAGTGTGTGTTGCATCCACAACACTTGAGCCCAACAAATTCCAAATTCCACATATTCAGTTTCAGCAGTGGAAAGTGATACTAAGTGTTGCTTCTTGCATGACCATGAAACTAAGGAATCTCCTAAGATATGACACATTTCGGATGTACTTTATCTATCAGTTCTACATACACCAAATTCAGCATCTAAAAAACATTTCAAAAATAAATTCATTTCTAGAAGTATAAAAGAGTCATAAATCCATGGTTCCCTTTAAGAAACGAAAAGTTATTTTCAATTCCTTTAAATGAGATTCCATAGGATTGGATTGATATCTTTCACATAAGCATATTGAAAACAATAAATCTGGGTGACTAGATGTCAAGTAAAGTAGGATTTTTATCATGCCTCTAATATATTTTTGATCTACTAGTTTCCCAGCTACATCAAGATCAAGTGTGTTTGGGGTACCAAAGGGAGTACTAATACTCTTAGTGTTTTCATATACATACTTTTTATGAAGATATTTAATATAATTATATTGGTATATATAAATTCATTCTGGTTTTGGTGAAATTTGAAAACTAAGGAAAAATGTTAAGTCACCCATCATACTCATTTCAAACTCTGATTTCATTAGATCTGCAAAAGAATCAATTAAAGATTGATGATTTGAACCAAATGTAATGTCATAAACATAAATTTGAACAATTAAAACCTTTTCCTTATCTTTATTTATGAAAAGAGTTGGATCTAAATTTCCCTTAACGTAATTATTTTAAAGAAAAAATCATGTAAGTCTATCATACCATGATCGAAGATATTTCTTAAGTCCATACCAAGCATTAGTAAGATTATAAAGACATTCAGGATGTTTTGTATCTTCAAAACCAGGAGGTTGTTCAACAAAAACTTCCTCTTATAAAAAACCATTAAGGAAAGCACATTTCAAATCCACTTGAAAAAGTATGAATTTGAATAATACTATAATGTCATGGAAAATACAAATAGATTCCAATCCAGCTACTAGAGCATATGTTTCTTCATAGTCTATTCCTTCTTGTTGATTATACCCTTTGGCAACTAATCTTGATTTATTTCTTACTATTATTCCATTTTTATCACACTTATTTCGGAAGACCCATTTTACTCCAGTAACAGATGTTTCCTTAGGTCTTTCAACCAAGGTCCAGACTTTATTCCTTTCTAATTCATTTAGTTCATCTTGCATAGCTTTTATCTAGTCCTCATTACATAAATATTCATCAGTGATTTTTGGTTCTAAATGGGAAAGAAATGCTAGATGTTCTACTTCATTTCTTAAGGAACTTCTAGTCATTACGGGTTTAATTACATCACCAATGATACTATCACTAGGAGGATTCTTTAGAAACAACTGATTTGGGTTTTGTAAAACCTGTTTATAAACATAGGGTAGAAAATCATATAGGTTAAATGCTTTAGAAACATCTTCTTGGACATTTTAGTTATCAGAAGGATCTTCTAACAAAGGTTAATAATTAGTTTTTGAAAACAAATCTGAAGATGTAGGTTGTGGTTGTTTAAAGACAATGGGATCAGTTTCATAAAAGTTGACATGTACTCTTTCTTCAACAGTACATGTTTTTTTTATTAAAAACTCAATAAGCCTTAGAAGTTGTGTAGTAGACTAAGAAAATTCCTTCATCATATTTTGGTCCAAATTTGTGTAAGTTATCTTTAGTATTCAGAATGAATACCTTGAAACCAAAAAGCATGAAGTAGGAATGTACATGATTTATAACATTCCATAACTCATAAGTAGTTTTATTATGAGAAGGTCTAATTAAAAACAATTTATTATATAACAATCAATACTTACAACTTCAGCCCAAAAATGATTGGCTATAGAATATTCACTCAACATGGTTTTTGTTATCTCTTGAAGAATTATTTTATTTCTTTCAACAACACCATTTTGGTTAGGAGTTCTAGGTGCTGAGAAGTTATATGTAATGCCTTTTCTACTAAAAAAGGTTTGAAAATATGAATTTTGAAATTCTCCTATATGATCACTATGAATAGTTATCAAAGGAAGTTTTTTCTCATTTTTTAACATGGCCTCTAAAACTTTTGAAATAATAAAAAGCTTCATATTTCTTTGCTAGAAAATAGACCCATGAAAATCTAGTGTAATCATCAACTAAGTCAAATACATAATATTTTCATCCAATGCTTCTAGTTTGGGTTGGACCAAAAAAGACCCATATGCACCAACTATAATGCATTAGTGGTTGAGATTCCACTGACTGATTTAAAATTTGATTTATGTTGCTTTCCATATTGACAAGGATCAAAAACATATGAAGAATCAAATATATGCTCTTGTAGAGCCATAACTAGTATTTTGATAGAGAGTTTTCATAGGTTCTTAAGGTTACAGTGACCTAAACGTTTCTGCCATAACAAAGAATGGTATACTTTTGCACTCTGGAAAGGTAGATCATGGCTCATAAGTTCCCCTAAGTTTAGTGTGTAATCATTCTCTTGCCTATTGGAAGAAATAATAAAATCTTTCTTGGAATTGTGTACTAAGCACTTGTCATTCCTAAAATTCACAAGGTAACCTTCATCACATAATTGAATTATGCTATTGAGGTTGTGATTAAGACCCCTAACAAATAAAAAATTTGAAATCAATGTCTTTCAAAGAATAACAATGTTAACTATACAAATAAATTATCCCTTAACATTATCTATGAAAGTTAATTTTTTCCTTTCGTCTTGATAATCATTTCAAAGAAGTTCTTGTTACCAAAAATATGTCGGGAACATCCACTATCCATGTACCAAGTATTGTTGTTGGTAACTTCTTTATTTTCCTGAAATTAAGAATGTTAGAATTTCATAATCCAAACTTCCATGGATTCAGAATTTTTAGAAAATAAAATTTTTCGTATCCACATTTGTTTAGAAAAATAATCTTTATGAAAGACAAGATATTGAACGTTTTTCAAAGAAAAATCCTTCTTTCAATGCACACCACTTTGACATTAAGTACAAAAAGGTGCTTGGGATGGAATAAAATAGTTGTTTTTGAAAATAGGTTTTTGGTGAGTATAACCTACTCTTGTAGTATTTCCATGAGGTTTTATTTGAGAAAACATATTGTCAAAAATTTTCTTATTAGAATTAATGTTTAATAGAAGTTTATTAAGATTATATATTTTTTATTTTATTCAGATGACTAAATTCCTATCCTCAAGAATTATTTCCTTAGAGTTAGATTTTTCATAAAAATATTTAATATTAAAATAGAATTCTTAAGATCTTAAGAAAGTTTTCCTTGTTAAGAATTTAATTCCTTAATGTCTTTAGAATGTTTTTATAAAAGCTTATCCTTGTCTTCAAGATCTCTAGAAAGGTCTGAAATCTCTTTTGTAAGAACTTCTTCTCTAGTATTTTCCTAGTCCAATTTATTATAAATATTACAATTTTTTTCTTCTAAAATCTTGAAAAATCTAGATACTTCTTCATATGAAGGTATTTATTCATTATCTGAAGATGAAGTATCTTCATTAAAAGCAATATCTCCATAATAATAATTCTTATCATGAGGTAAATTTGTTAAAGCCTCGGAAGAGCGTACCTTGGCCATAGGACATGCATTAAAGAAATAACTAGTAACAATGAATGAAATATTTCTTTGTGCTGATGATTCATATTCAAAATATTCACATCCCAAATAGTTTCTATAGCTAGCACTCCTTGTATAGTTTCCTTTAATACTTTTCACGTTCTTCGAATGATAGAACTTCGTCCTGTTTTTTTCTGAATTCCTTTCCTTCTTTTCATTCATTTTCAATATATGGTAATCATGTCTGATATAAACTGTTCTTCTACATTCATAACAAGTAACTTCCCCATCATTTTTATCTTTATAGTCTCTATTCTTGTAATTATTTTGATAGTTCTTTTGAGCTACTATCTTGTTCGTTATCCAACCAAGGTTAGCTAATTCATTATCATACTTTTATGTATCACTAGATTCTGACTGAATTGTAACAGTATTTGACTTTGATCATGTTAATCTTTATGGAGTCTTGGATTTCATATGTTTAGAAGTAGTTGTAAAATCAACTCCTCCATTCCCATTTTTCTTTTTAACATTATCAGCAACTCTATTCATTCTAGTATCAATCTAAAGAAGAGTTCCAAATAAGTAATCTAAGGAAATCCGAGTAACTTTCCTATTCTCATCAATTATTATCCTCTTGGAATCCCACTAATTTGGCATGATGTCTATGATATTATATACAAGGTCCTTATCATCCAAACCTTTTGATCCCATAATATGTAATCTATTCACAATATTTATAAACCTTTGCTGAACTTTTCATATAGGTTCTCTATAAGGAATGTTAAAGCCATGGTATTCAGCTCCCAACATAGCTCTTCTAGTCTATATAACTTTATAAGTACCAAAATGTGTAACTTCAAGTTTCTTCCAGATACTATTTCCAGCTTCAGATGAAGATATTTGACTATAGATGTTCCTAGTCATGGAATATATCAATGTATTTTTGACTCTGAAGGTTTCGTATTATTCTGATTTATCCTGATTAGTAAAAGATTTCAATTCCTTATTAGGAATATTATAGTCTCCTATCAGCACTAGGTAGTTATCAACTCCAATGTTTATAATGAAATTCTTCATCCTATCTCTTTTATATTCATAATCATTTCCATCAAAAATAGGAGGTCTGGTAGGATTTAGATTTTTTATAGAACCAACATTTAAACCTTCCATCTTAATGAAAATCATGGCACACAAACTTGTCAATAATATATGATTTTAAACAAAATAAAATATCCTAATCAATGAAAATAAAACTAGAGTATCTCAATATGAATCCGAACTTTATGGATCCATAAAATTTGATTCTGAAAAAGTGAAAAAGGTGATTTATCTTTTGAATCTTATCATGAGATTAATTCAGTTTTAAACAAAACTCTCCAGCCAATTGTTAGATTGGTTCAGGGTACAAGGTCACCTAATCTGATACCAATTGTTGGAATGGTTCTGAGTCTGAGTTAGGAAACCTATAATACCATTTTTTGGATCGATAGTATGATAGATATGATACTGATAATAGTATCAAACGAGGACGCATATGCTCAATATACAAGAGGGGGTTAATTTTATACTATAAATATCCTTAAGGAAATTTTTTAAAAACAAAATTCAACACACCACTAAGCTCTAATAACATGATTGATTCCGGAAAAGTGATTATGGAAATGAAACAAAAGAAAAGTTTACAACAACTAAGATTCTAAATTAAAGCATATAGAATCCTATATAATCAGAGTACATGTTTAAGGAAGTATAAGGAAATTATTCTTTCCTCAACAACCAAAATTACAGAAGAAAAAAAAATTGAAACACTACAAGAAACAAGTATTAATTCTTTTATCCTAAAAAGATGGGTATCCAATAACCCTGGATAAGGGTCCCTTGATTTATACTTTCATGAATGTTTATCTTACCAAAACCCATGTAATCCCTCAATCCGAAGATCGGTATCTATCTTGCTATCACCGCAAGCCCTCTATTTGTAAGGAAATCATCAGTTATGAATTCACAACACGAAGTCTCTAATTTCAAGGAAGTTGCACCTCTGCATAAATAAAAGTTTGAACAAGCCGTTCAAACTTTCTACATGAAGACTGAGAGTTTATAAGAGCCTCTCTCTCTAGAAATCACTTCAACAGCATGTAAGCTAAGTTGTAAAAATTATTCACCAAGTTCAGTACTGAGCTCGTTCAAATGAGCTTCTATTTATAATCACAACTTCAAATGTCATAAACCTCCTCCAACGGTCATATTTTTCCTCGTATTTTGTAGAAACCTATACACATGTCACTCAAACAATGGTTAGTTAGTAATTGAATGCACGAAATCATTATATAAGAGAAATAAGTGAAAGTAAAAATATGGTTACATAACCAAATTCAAATATTCATAATGTAAGAAAATAAATGTTCGGGGTCTAAAATGATTTCGGTATCTGTAATACAAGGATTTTCAGATTCTATTTTCCAAGTAATTCAGAACCTGAATTCAATAGAATTTCAGAGTCTGAATTTCAAGGAAATATGGAATCTTGATTCAAAAGAATTAATAGTGTGAATTCAGAGAGTTCGGAGTTAGTACTCATAAGAGTTCAGAGTCTGAATTCTGAGAACTCAGAGTCAGAAGTCATAAGAGTTCAGATTATGAATTTAGAAAACTCAGAGTTAGAACTTAGAAGAGTTCAGAGTCTGAATTCACAAAACCTGGAGTCAGAACTCAAAAAGAGTTCGGAGTCTGAATTCAGAGAACATGGGATCAGAACTCATAATAGTTTGGAGTCTGAATTCAAAAAACTCAGAGTCAGAACTTAGAAGAGTTCAGAGTCTAGATTCAGACAGTTCGGCATTAAAACTCATGAGAGTTTGGAGTCTAAATTCAATGAACTCAGAACCTGAATTCAGATCCTGCAAAAATAATTCTCTATATCTAAGTATTATATTATTTTGATGTTTTGGACAGGAAACCAAATTTTATACTTAGAAAAAATGAATAACGAAAAACATGGTAAGGATAAATTTACTTGGGAAAGGAAAATTTTCCTTATGAATGTAAAATATAGGGTAGAATGAAATTTTCCTTTTGATAAGGTGTTTGTGATTTTTAAAATAAGAAAAATGGTAAAGTCATAAGGAAATATTATTGACTGAACAATCTCCCCCCAAGTATGAAGGAATAGAAAAGTCATACGGAAAACCTTATTGACTCAACACTGAGTACATATAATAAGATCATTAATCATATTGAGGGAGCAGAGTGATTGTTTGACTAGAATTCATAATTAAATATACAAATTAGTGGTCAATAGATATCTATATGTTTCTCTATTTCAATATTATAATTAAGGATATTTTATGATCATTTTTCAGCTCATCATATTTCTTCTAGCACATTATGAGTAGCTAGTGAAAGAATATTCAGGGTTAATAGAGGCCAAGCATGTTACTAATGATTTTTTTTTAGACATCATAAGAATTAGGTTCCTTATTTTATCTGATACATCTCTATAAAGAAAGTTATGATTTTTTTTGGATTGTCCTGTTAAACTATTCTGAAGACTAACATAGTCGCATTTATTGGAGTGTTGTTTCAACACCATATTGTTGTCCGATTTATGTAAGGAGGATCTTGTAAAGGGAAGCATCTATTTAGTTCACATAATCCAATGATTTTGGGTTGAGGTTTAGGTATGCATCTTCTTTTTCATATGCATGTTTGTGGAGATGAAAGTGTTATCTCTTTGAGATGGCTAAGAATATTAGTTAAAAATTATGAGATTTATGGTATTTGTTTACTAAACTCTATGTCATTTGTTAAATGGATTCAATTATACACTTAATTTTATTATTTAAACATTTTTTCAGAATTTTGGATTTCCTACTTTTAGATTTGGTTTAACAACTAAGATTTCTATATCATTAGGTAGTTATTCAAAGTTTTTTGAATGTTTTTGTGGATGTAAAATTCCCTTTCATTATGATCATTTTTTGTTACTGTATTTTCCTCCACATAAATTCTTATAATTGGTATCCATGGAATATATTAGTTTTTTTAGTATCAGACCATGTTAATTAATATTTACTTGGTTTGGTTTTCTAATTATTGGGTGGTATCATTTTACATTTCGGGGATTGAGTGATCATTTGTCTAAATCACTTTATGTTCATCTTTAATTGATTCATTGTCTATTCGAAATATTATAGTTTGTATAGTGAATGAATATGTTCATGTGTTTCCCTTTTATATATTATTTAATTTAATTTTTTCTTTGAAATTTTTTATTTTGAATCCATAGTGCGAGTTTATGTTTAGTTTTTTGTTGCATCATAGAATCATGTTGTTAATTTATGAATTTTTAATGGATACATTTTATATATGTTAATGAGGTATGATATAATATTATTGTTTAGGGGAGAGTGGTTTTATCTATCCTCATGTTAAATCATAGAGGAAACAGTTCTATATATTATGAATATAGATCCTATATTCTAGTTTACTAAATATTATCCTCATTTGAACCAGGTTATAGTAAATATTCATAATCCTTTAATAAGGAATATTGATCTCATTGATAATATTTGAGGAGACAGTTTTATTTTAAATGATAAATCTATATTCTCGATATCATCAGTGAATGTTCTAATCATAGTAAAAATACTGATCAATCCCATGAAAAACTTGGACTTTTTTTTGCATTCAAAAAAATTGTAAGAACATAACAATGAATCATCAATTCTAGTATATATACCAAGTGAAATAATACGAATAATCATAAAACCAAGATTAGATGATCTCTCATACAAAATTTGAAATTAATTTAATAATAATAATTACATTGAACATGACATTATTTCATTAAATACTATTATTATTATTTCAACACCTTTTTTGTTATATCATATTTTCTCTATGAGATTCCAAAATATAATCCTTCTATTGGTGATCCAAATTCTCTACAAAATAATCTAACATTTCCATTTGGTCTCAGGGTTCTAGAACAGATGATCCACATGTCTTTTTTTTATGTTCATCATAATCTGCGAACAATTTTTTTATCCTAAGGAAATTTCCTTATTTCACCCTTGATCTTGAGAAGGGATGAATGAGGTAGTGTAATTTTCTTAATATTGAGAGAAAACATATAGATTTCAATAGTATAGATTATTTTTGTGGGAGGAATATTTTTTAACAACCATTCTCTAAAGATAAGTAATATGGGAATATATAATTCTAGGATTTAATATTGATAATTTCACAAAGTACTTTATTAAAATATTACTCAAAATAAATTCCTCTAGTCAACATTATTATAATTATTATTATATAATAGCACATGTCATCCTACAAAAGAACTATTATTTCATAAAATTAATTAACATTTAGTAATTTAAAATATATTTAACACTATATAGTATCCATTTCCATGTCCTTAACTTGACCTTCCCACCTTCAGTGATGTTTACCAAACATCAAATAATTAATATAATTTATTCGATAAATATTAATTATATTCAATGTCTTGAGAATAAATATTCATTTTAAAATCATAAAAACTAAATAATGCATATATAATAAAAAATATTATCTTATAAATTATGAATAAAATAAGAGATACATATTCTAATTAACGTTCCTATAAATATATATTTAGATTTTATTCAACTCACATATAAATAAGGTGATTGAATATTCTTTATTAACAAATCCAAAATCCATATTCATTTAGAATATATAGTGTAAAATATATTCGATATATTATATTATAATATAATTTAACTTATATCGATAGGTACACTATGTGTGTGATGAAACTGGGAAACTTACTCAGATATAGTAGGGATTCCTATGGTCCAAGATTACTTTCTGGAAACACTTTATGAATCCTATAGATAATGAATTTATTGTTTCAATGAGGAAAACGAAAAAAGAATTATCAATGGAGGGTATATAACCTTTCTCATGATTTATCAAAAAAAGAATGTTGTATTCTTATTTCATTAATCCATTTTCTTGATCTACCATTCAATTGTTTCTGGAAATGAATTAATTAACGACCACAGTCCAGTAATTTTAGCTCCATGGGTTTATTCCAATTAAAGTCCATTGTATAGAAACTTCCATAAATGGGAAGGACCAAATCTTACATTTAATTATTAATTTATACATATTAAATCATAACACACCCAAAATATTATAATTTTCCATATGTATATTTCATTATGGTTTCGGAAAAAAAATTAAAATCTCTCTAATCATAAAATTTACTAACCGTAATATCAATCCTATGGATCATTACACCTATTAAAATTTTGTTATATCCAATGGAATACAACCATGTGGAATTCCTACTATTGGGTATGTCCTCATAATAACTCATCCTAGAGTTTATCAAGTGTAAACATCCTGATGTGACACACAACAAGATAGGAACAATAATAGCATGGTAGTAATATATATTATCTATATTGTCATATAATTTTATACTGAACTTAAAAAATAAGTTTATGAGTTACATGATAGAACCCCATGTTTCACATCACTATGAGGAACTACAATGACCATCTAATATGACAGATACTCTATAACATTGTCATAGTAATGTTACATAGATTAATTAAAAAAATGTTATATGATATTTATTAACATTGAATAATTTGAATATATTTGTAACCAAATGTAAAATGTAGTTGGTTCAAGTGATGAAATGCCAATAGACATTCAAATTCACTATATCCAAATCATAACAACTTTTAGTCTACTAGCTCTAATGTGATATTAATTCTTATACTATGATAAGTCTCAATTAACTTCGAAAACCATAGTCTCCTTTATGGAAATCCAACATACAATGAAGTCTCCAATATGAGAGAAATACATTATGATATGAATTTTTTAAATTATGTAATCTGACCACAGATGTGACCTTGTTTCCTACACACAAGACACCACTTTCATTTTATCATTAAAAATTAAGGTAAACCCTCTTAATATTTTTCACCACATAGATATCCTGTAAACGTTTTGGTATATACTCTATATTCTTAGCTACATCAGAACCTATAATATAAAAAAACATTGCTACATAATTGGTGTCATCTATTTGTTTTGAGGATTATATCTAAAAGTTTCCCAATTGACGTTTAATATATATCCTAATTTAAAATTTTAATCATCTTGATTAATAGGGAAACATGAATCTATATATTATATAATTAATTTCTCAGTATCTCTTCCATAAACTAAGAATATATCATTAGTACACCTTAGATACTTTTTCATGGTCTTGAATTCCAATCGATGGTAGTTTCCTATGTCCCTAAGGTATCTTCATACCATGATCAAAAAATATGAAACATCTATTATGTAATATAAAGAAGCATGCACAACTTATAAAATTGTAAACATGTATAAAATCCTACCAATTTTTCATATCTCTAATTATTTAAGAGGAAACAATTTATTAGAAATATTGATGCCATGTGATATAGGAAATAATCCCCATATGGATAATTCCATACTTAATTTGTTGAGTACCTTGTTAGTATATGTAAATTGATATATTACAAGAAACCTCTTGGATGCACCATGATATGTCTTGATCCTAGGAATGTATATTGCTACAACAATTTCTATCCAGGATTTATGTATTCTTCCCCCACATAATGTACTATAAGACTACTATCTCATTTCCAATCAAAAATATTTTTCCAATATATACAATTAAAAAAATGAATTTATAGTCACTAAAAATATTATTAAAATAAGTTTCAGATTCATTAGTTGTGAAAAAAAATTCCTATATGGTATCATAAAAGTAAATTTTTCCTGACCTAGAAACACTCTTCATTATAAATATATATCTTTATAATATTTATAATTTATTTTATAATAATGGGGTAAAAAATCCTTTTGTTTTTTCATATATATATCTTTTAAAAAAATCCCATTAAAGAAGGTTATTTTTCTATCTAATTTTCCAATTTCAAAATCATGGTAATCATCTCTAAAGGCTAGAATTTTTAATTGTTTCCAATATAAAAACTAGGGAATCTTTTGAATCATAATATATTACAGGTTATAAACCTACCTTTCATTTCTAATTAACCTTGAATACCCATTTTTACCTGATATTATTTCCATATAATTAAGGATTTCAAAAAATCAATAAAAAATTAGTCCATGGAATCGATCATAGAATTAAAGGATTCCTTCAATTGAGTAGATTTTGTGAAAATTAATATATCATTTTAGGACACATTATCTTTATGAATATCGAAGAATGTGTCACCATCTTGAAAAATATATAATTTTATGTCCCTATTTAACAAACCTCTCTAGTGATGATATGTTGTAATTGTGTCTCTATGACAACATATTATAGAGAGAATTATAGAGTTTTTTCCTAGTCTAACTCATCCAAATCTTATTACATGACTTTAATAGAGTCTTTCTTGCTTCCATGACCTCTTTGTAATATGTGATACACCTCAAGGAATATATATTTCCTAGCCAATAGTACATTATTTTCTAAGGTCTTAGATACATAATACCATTTAGTTTTCTTAGTATATCCATTAAAGATAAATTTATCACCGATGGGTGAAGGATTATTAAAAATGATAGAATTAAACAATTATTTGAATCACTTTCCACATATATCTGAAAAAATCGTTTTCATTCCTTTAAAAATTAAAATTAATTTTTATTTATCATTCTATTTGGCACTTTGTTTGTGTTTATGCTACTATAGATAATGAGTCACCTAAAATAATAATTAAATACACGCATAACCCAACATTAATATCACAAATTCTCATAAGGTTTTATTCTTTATTTCACATAGATAAAGTAATTATTGTTTATAAGGAGGAGAGAATTGAGAAAATGTCCCAAAATCTATTAGATAATAAATGAAACAAGTGTTAAGATATTCTCAACCATGGTATATAAGAGGTTTATTTATATTTTATCATTATGATTAAAAAAATATAGTATTCCTTGGATATCTCAAATTAATAATAATTATACATAATTAAGTAAAAATATAGATATCGTATAAATTAATGATTAAATATTATTTAATAAGAGAATTCACCCCATGATTCAACTGGAAAGGTCCCACACCTAATTTTATAATTAAATTACACAAATTTTTAGGCCCTTTTTCATTAAATATAAATTGAACATATGTTTTTAACCTTGTAAATTAGAATTAAATATATCACGTTGTTTTATTCTTAGAAAATATTATTACACATCTAGAAATAATTTTCATGAAATTTACATTTACACAACCAAGTCGTTGAGGTTAAAATAGGATTTCATATAATTCAAATGATGTAGATTTTATAGCACATTTTAATAATTTTATTTCATATTTAAATACATAAATACAATTCTTTAATAATTTTTAACCATAAAAATGTAATATTTGTAAAAGTAGTAGATTTATTTTTAATTTTTTTGAATAAAATCAACTATATTATGTCCAAATATAGAAATAATTTTTTGGTAATGTTTTTTACATAATAATAGTTCCATAACATAATGATCAATAATATAATTAATGTGAGTTGGTAGTATATGATTTCCATTTTAGTAATTCCTACACTGTTAGAATCTTAGAGATCCACTGAAATTCAGGAAAATATTCTATATCTACCTTGATCTTGTAATTTAAAAAACCATTAAGAACCAAAAGATATATCTAACACCCAATTTGTATAAATATATATAGTTAACTCTACAATGAATTCACCATATAATGACCTTTATTTTTTATGGTGGAGTTCATCTTCCAAAGACCCTTTCTACAATAGAAAAAACATTGATAATTTCCTATATACTTTCTTATTGTTCTTATATAGTTAGTGGTGAATTTAAATTAATATTTATATATAGATATTGTTTTAAGAAAAATTTATTTAATTACTGTATTATTCCCCATTATTTTAGAATAATCCTAGAATTTCATGCTATTTTCATCCTAGACACTATGAGTATGGATATAATGAATGACTTCACAAAATATTTCATATTAAATTTCCTATCAATGATGGAGAAGATTTAAGAGAGAGTGATAATTGCATTCGATCAATGTAATATTCACCAAGAAACATATACCAGATAATTTCTAGTTTTTAATATATGTAATCATCTTGACTGTATGTGTACTATATGGAAGATCATATTTATATATTAATATAATGATTTCTTAAAGATCATCTTAAAACCCTTATCGTAATCTCTCCTAAAAAATATTTCATATATAGGTGATCATAGTATAAGAATCCATGTTTTCTTGTAACATCTAGAGTTCAATAAACATTGAAGATAAAATTAAACACTATTGATCTAACACATCATCCATGAATTTTATGTAGATATAGAGATATTCATCACATGCCTTATTCATTGGAAGATTAAAAACTAAGGACACTATCAAATAAATACATCACTCATGGAAGAATAATTTGTAATTTTCCTACCACACTTATTTGTTACTTCCACTTAAGAGGTTCTATTTCTATATTATAGATCTCAAAGATATATATTTTAATGAAGTTACCACATTTCTATAAAAAACAAGAGAATATTTATACTTTATCTTGAATACCAAAATATGTTTGATGGAATGATGTAAATATTTTTCTTAGTCTACCATTTTTTATCATGTCCTTATAGACAACACTAATAAATTCATGATTTATCATTTTTTTTACACATTTTATGTCATCGATCAATATTTCCTTTCTCATAAACCAGAATTTAGAATTAAAAATTATTTTACGATATTTAGGTAACTGTTCAATACAACATGTTACTCTATCTATTAGATCCTTTGAGTGGACTCCCCTGTGCATAAATCAAGATAATATATTCTCAGCCCCTACATCTATCTTGAACTATGTCTTAATTTGGAAGTCCACCCATGTTGATAAAAAAGTTAAATCAACTCAATACCATAGTCAGAACACTTAATAATTATAAGTACTATGAATTTGGTTAGAATTTCACATTAATTTTTATATTATTTTATGTTATCCATTTAATCATAATATAAATAAAAATCAAATAAAAGATAACGAGGTATTTTGAAAAAACTAAATAAAATTATGCGGCATGATCATCATATTTATAATAGATGATTTATGGAGAAAATAATAAATCATTATAGGATCATAGGGGAAAACACTAAAAGAAAGGAATAGTATAAGTAAAACATTCAACCACTAAAATTCTATATAATCTTTGTTTATTTCCCCTCGGATTGAGTTACGAACCACCTCTTCTTCTTGGAGAACCATCCGTCTACAAGTTTTACTCACATGTCAATGAGGAAAACCTATAATATGTAGGTAGAAAACAAATCATTTCCACACATGTCCTGTAAAATAAATTTTTCTGGTATGAAACATAGGATATCATATCTAAATTAATAAAATCATATCTTATATAAAAATCAGAAAATTATGTAAAATTTAATTGAAATTAGACAAATACATTGGCCATCTATGATCATGATTTGTCACATACATAAAATGTCATTATATTAATTCATGCTATATATATTTCAAAACTATATTTTATTAAGGAGAAATTTTCAGAGATTTACTTATTAATGTAGTTAAAATTTCATTAATTCCCTATTATAATTATTTTTAAAAAAAATCCCAGTGAGATATAAGATTCCTATATTTTGTAATTTTTTATTAAATTAATAAATTAATTTAATTGAAAATTATATAATTAAACACCATGTAATTATGGGAAACAAAGTGTGTTGCCAAAAAAACAACTGGTGTCGAGGAACGTTCCTTATTATGTATAGTGTATCCATATTTAAGATATTGAACATAGTGTTTGAAGTCATTACATGAATTATAGTTTTGGGTGTCAAGATAAATAGTAATCTCAGAATTTATGACACAAAACCAGTGTTAAATTGTTTTGTTTTTACCCATCTAAATACTTATGTTATGTAATTGAAATATATGAAATCCACACTCAAAATGTAATTCCTTAATTTCTGTATAATTTAATTATGAACTTAGTACTCTACAAACCATGTCACGCATCATATAAAAAGTACACACCATGAAGTTTGGTCTAATAATACAATTAATGTTTACTTTTTATAATAATTTACTTTTTTTAAACCTAGACTCACTATGAAGTCTGAGTAATTGGGTATAAATTATGTGTAATTCAGAACGAGCTATGTGTTTTGTATTTTGATAATTGGTCATCTGTAATACATTCATAGGGAATCAACATGAAATATATAAATAAAATTATATGTTACATAGTGATTATGGAGTTACAAGTCATGTAGTCATATTTCTACTATGTTATTATAATATATGTTAACATGTATTGTGTTAATTAATTACACTAAATGTTTATTAATTATACACTTCATACATTTACAACATTACAACCACAACATGTCATGTTACATAATGTGTACACAAACGACACATCAAGTCACACTATAACCATTTTTCGTCCTTAGGGTTTATTGTGTTCTATAATAATAAACTATATAATGAACTTGCACATGAAAAACAACCACTAGTATAACTATGTAGGAATTCACTTGACTAGGACTACACACTATGCAATTTTTTTACTAATTGTGTAATCTAGTCGTGAGATTGGATCTATAGAACATCCAAATTGAATATTAATGATTTATTTTTTATTTTTTAGAGTTTTATTTTCCATATTATAGTGAATTAACCTTTAATCACCACATAATGGGTTAATAATGAAAACAAAAATAAAAAACTAATAATGGAATCCTAATATAGATCAACCAAGTAAAATTTATTATAAATTTGAATATGACTACATAGATAAAACATGAAGGTACTATGAATATTTAATGAATCTCTTGAATGCATTAATATAATGGATTTAATCATATTCATCAAATGATACAAAAGAATATGCTAGATAATATTAATTTCTAATAAATATACATTAAAAATTTAGAAAATGAGTCCTTGAACCAATATGACTAAATCATTCATATTAGATCTATAACTGATTTAATAATGGTAATTAATATGGTCTTGGTATTCCTTCCATGAAAATGATTTTTATAATTTTAATCCTTTGTTTCAGTTAAACAATCATTTTGATAAGAGGATCCAAAATATAATTCTACTAGTTGTGATCCACACATGCTCCAAAATCTCCCAATGGTGTTGTTGGAACTCAGGATTCTAGCATTGATGATCACAAATTTATTATTTATAGAGTTTTTCATGAAAATATAATTTTTATGAATTTTTTTCTCTCTTGTTTTATTTTATCATGTGTTTAAGGAATTAGGTTGAGTAATTATCGTGGTATTGAGAGAAATCCTAGAAATGTTCTTCACAGTGAGAATTCTCTGTAGTGAAAAATGATTGTGTCCAATCCTTACCGAAAATGATTAATGATGGAAATATATAGAGAATGAGTATAATATATTTGGAAAAACTCTCTTAATAAAATATTTAGCATGATATATTCCCCATGAAAAGAATAATAATTTTAATATTATAAAATGTAAGGTGTTATCCTTTAAAACTATATGTCAATTTAAAAAATAAAGAAATTCATATTTTTATGCAAGATATTCAAGAGAATATAATTTCATTTATCAAACATTTAACTATTCCTTATCCAACTTCTTCTACATTTTTTATACATTAGAAAGAAATTATTAAATCAATAAATGATTAAATATTATATTCTAGGTCTTCATCAATTGTATCATGAAGGGTTTCCAAGAATCTTGGAAATTTTTTAAAATCATGTCAAGGTAACCATAGATGAATATGTTAATGAGACAATTGGGAAAGAAAACATATGAATGATCACTATGTAATATAATTTCATTGTAATAACATATCAAATCCACCATGTTAAATATTCATTTCATTAACAAATGATCGTGGAATATTATTGTTTGAATTCCAAAAATACATCCAAAATAACCATGTTAATGTAATTTTAGTTTTAATTTTATATTCTAATAAAAGGTCCTATGATATCATATTTCAAAAACCTGAAAAGGAAAATTTTATATTAAATTAGTCATAAATAATATATCATTCATGACACACCCAATATATCAAACTTATTCATGATCATCGTTCATCATGGATTAAATAAATACTTAAATGTACATGACTCATGAAATGAATTTTTAATAATTTCATTTATAAAGAACATTTAACTTTTTCACAAATATGAATATCTCATGATATGTAAACATATCAAATTTTTTCATGCGGTTATTTCCACATAGTCATTTTTCACAGAGATTTACAATTTAGTATTCATGAATTATTGTCCCACCCACTAATGAGTATCAATAGTATGAAAAAAATTATATTATGTTTCCCATCATAGAGTTTTATCCTGATTGTAGTATATAATTTTATAAATATTCTCAAATCACTTCATAATTTTCATCATTTCAAAGAACAGTTATGATAATTCTATGTGAGGGATATAATAGAAATTTATTAAATTTATATGAAATATAAGAACTATCAATATATTATAATATATTGATTAATAATAAAAAAATTAATGTATGGATAATACAATGTACAAAGTAGTTAGTTCTAGGTAACCAACTTTCTGACTTCTTTGGACATAGGCATATGACATTCTAAAAAGTGTTCCTGTTAAAAGTTTATAAATTATTATTTTCTAGTTATGTGATTTTCGTTCATTTAAATATTTAAAGTGTTTATGGGATTGATTTAATGGATTTTATCAATAATTCTTGTTCAGCTTCTGGTAGTGTTCAATGATGGTATTTCAATATATTTTGGGTTATATATGGAACATATATGATATTAGAGAATCTTAATAGTTTTTTGTGTCTATATTAGATAATAATGAACTTGAACATATGTTATCTTTGGATGTGTGGGGCATATTTAATGGTTTCTGATATTTGATCCATTTTTGAAATTGTTAACTGAGTGAATGTTGAAGTGTTTTTTAAGTGGTAGTATCTTAGGATCATCTAAGTGTTGTATAGTTTGAATGTTAGGGATATATATTTTATGATGTTGAATTCATACCTTTCTTGGATTTTGATTCTTTTTTTGAATAAAATAGGGTGATTCAAGTATTTATCAATATAATAATATTTTATTTAATATTTTATATTACTAATGATAGGATGAATGGTTCAATATTTATGATGTTTTCATAGGAGGGTGATATGTATGAGGTTTATTATATTTCATTAAATTATTGTAAGGGTGATGATTTAAGATTACAAAAAACCATTTTCATAATGATTTTATAAATTTATTTTATTACATAGGTGACTACACTAACATTTATATATAGTTAGAAGTTATTGTGATCTCATTATTAAAGTATTGTAAATATATTCTTATGTGGAATTTTATAGTCTATACAGATCATGTGAGATTTCATTATATTTTCTCCAAAATTGAATTGAATATTTGGAATAAGAAATGGATCTTGTTCCCTCCTAATTATTATTTTCCAAAAAAACACTCTTGGAAAGGGAAATATAGTTAAATATACTTCAAATTAATTATGATGTGGCTTATGATCCAATACATGATTAGATGATGATGTATAAGTATAAAAACATTATATCTTGATTGGTATCTAATGAATTATCATGTTTATTTATATATTATATTAACAAATTATTTTAAAAGGATTTTGATTATCAATTAGTATGTCTCTGTACCATGGTTTTCCATCACAAAATGAGATGGGAGTAATGTTCTAGATGATTGGTTTGAATGTGGGAAGAACCGGGTTATTTAAGGAAATAGATATTTATGTTATCTATGATTGAGGTAGCATTAAACGAGATTAATTATTTTAATTTTAATGATTAACCATATATGGATAAGTTGTATAATTATTTTATATAATGGTTCCTGTTGTAAATGATTAAGAGATCTTCATATGATTTTGCTGTAAATGTCATACCCTTTAATATGTGAAGGTTGGTCATAAGGATACAGAATGGTTTTTGAATAATTTATCAAATTTCATTTTGTTGTGAGAGGAAAACATCAGGATGTTATTGAATAGGTCACCACATTAATTAACAGTTTATGATGAAATATAAGTATTTTTATATAATTAAATGAATATTTTTTAGATATAAATTATAGTGTAGTCTTTGATATATAAAATATAAAAATTATATTTTCTGAAGAAGTTATGATTATGAGAAGTTCCTCATATGATTGTGTCAAATCAGGAAACTCATTTTACATTTTTATTGATAATAGGATATGATATTTATTTCTGGAACATGATTATAATTTTTCATTATAATTCATCTGGAGAAAGATTGTATGATGGATAAGATGAGTTAGATATTTGATGATACATTCCTCTAATTCATTAGTTATTTTTATGGTAAATAGGATGATTCTTTTACCTTGGAATATTTAGAGAATAATAACAATCATTAATATTATATTTCTTTGAAAAAAAATTATTCATTTTTTGGTTTCCATTTTCAATCTTCGTGATAATGATTCGATATTGAAGTTACATGGGATATTTCTCCTAATTTCAAATAATTTATATCTAAGAATATATATATATGTGTAATATGAGTGCATAAGGATAGCATAAAATTTATATTTTTATTATTCTAATTTGAGGTGTAGAATATTAATTTTTATGTTAGTGATCATGGATTTTATAATTTCCCCATTTAATGGGGTGTATTATTTCATCTAATTTCTTAAAAAATAATAATTTTTTTTGGTGTTTTATGTTTATCAGTTTATCATTGTTGTGGAATAAATATTGGAACTAAATATATATATATATATAGAGACCCCATGACATATTTATTATTTTTTAGTTAAGAAAGTATGCATTCATTCTTCTCATGTGAAAAATTAGTTTCAATTGGAGTTTTATAAGGATATAATAAATTTAGAGAATCCAATAAATATTTAAAGTTTTTTATATAATGGTTTCCATGTGTTTTTTATCCCATTGATACATATGCTGAGGATGCATGGGATAATTGAGTTAATTGAAAACATCAATGAATATTAATATTATTATATATTCAATAGTGTTTATGTAAATTTGAGTTTTTTATAGTGAATGTTTTAAGGATAAATTTTATATTTTATTCTATATTTTTCATAGTTGTTATTTGGTTATAGTGGATAAGTATTTTGAATATTATAATTCAATGTTGGAATAGGTAGGTGGCCATTTATATATAAATAAGAAACATATAGTACAACTGAGTCTCATTTTGGAATGTTGGTAACTTTAACAATCCATGAGCATAACAAATGAATGTCAGTGCATCTATTCAATGAACACTAAGTTGTACAAATGTTAATGAAATTAAAAAATATTATCAAGGTTATTCAACCCAGAGAATTAAAAAACTGATATAAATTTCTCTATTTTTTTTATATAAATGGTCTGTGAGAACCTATATTCTTTATTGGATTAATTTTCATTTATAAAACATCTATATTTTTATTCTAATTAAATTGTTTCTCAATATGATGGATATTATTTAATGGAAATTGAATATATTTATTTACTATATTGTTTTAAATATTGTGTTGTGATGTTTTTGTAGTGTCACTATTCTTATTATTTTTATATTTCATAAGGATAAGGTTTTTAAAAAGAAAGTTGTACCTTCTTAAAATGTTCGAGATAATATTTGATGAAAAGTAATATTAGTTTTTCTTTATATCTATGACATATAAATGATAAGATAATCATTTTAAAGGTGTATTAAAATTATTTGATTTTAGAGGACTAATGTTAAATAATTAATATATTATTTATGATATCTAAATAGTTCAAAAAAAATAGAAATATTCAAAAGAATATTATTGGATGGTATAAAACATATAGTTATTCTAGAGACTGATATCTGAAATATGGATTCTTGTTCCAGAAGTAGTGATTTGTGACTCTGATAATTGTTTATTAGGAGATGTTGGAGAATGCATAAATCAATGTGGATGGGATTATGTGGAATTAGTTTTAACTATAGATATTTTAATTTATTTTTTGTATTATTGACGTTCTACTCTACATGGTGAGCTTGGTATGTGAATTCCATTTGTTAAACATGGTATTTTGTAGTCTATATAGTAAGAATTAGTTGTTATTTCCTTTTATTTCCAGTTGAATAGATATTTTTAATTTTTTTATGATATTAAATTTTTCCTATGTTTTTCTCCCAAGTGTTGTGGCTATTCCAAGTTGAATGGTAATGTGATAGTTAGTTGGGATAGATGACTATCTCCTACCTAATGGGTATTGGTGGGATGTAAGACATTAATACATAAATATGATGGGTTTGTAGTCATATGGGTAAATATATTTCATCCAATAGATATCATGTCTGTTCAATAGTGGTACTGTATAGTTTATAATTGTGGGTTTATTTATATCCTTGTTAAATTTTATTTTATTAATGAAATGATAAAAAATCATTCATTATATGAATTACCACAAGTGTATGTGGTGTATGGTTGTGTCACAATATCAAATTTGTATATGTCCTATAAGATAGATAGCCGCGTAATACATTCCACCCACACCACATGAATAGAATATATTTAATGGTCATCATATTGATATGATAGTATCAGAAATGGTTGTATGATTGAGGTGTGATATTGGTAGTTATCCACATGTATAGTGTAAATGATTTATAGGTACCCTGTAATATGTTATGGTTTTTTTAAATGTTTTTTTAATTTAATTTATCAATTTTTTAATTTAATTCATGGTGAATATTGTATTTATGGGTGAATGATCTATGTTGGCCAGAATTTAAAGGATGTTTTTTTGAAAAACATATTAATGACCACAGGAAACCTGGAGGTATGGTACTAGTTACCCCTTTCAAAATGAAATGGTGTTTGATCTATTAAAGTTTCCATAATGTGTATTTTTGGACCACAGAATGTTTCTTGTGGGCACTAGGTAGCATTTGGGTAATCAATGGGAACTCGATGGGATCCTGGGCAGGTTTTTAAAGAGTTCCCTTTTTAAAATATTTCTGTTGTGGAATTTAGATTATATTCCCTATTTTTATATTTTAGAACATCACATTCCCACTCTAATTTTATGGGACAATTTTTCCATTGATTACATGTGAATGTTTGAATCATTAATGGTGTTGCAAATTGAAGTATATTAAATTCAAAAACATTGTTTGAAGAAAAACCAGTTCTATGTTTTTATATTCTAATCCCCCTATACTATTCTAGTTACGAAAAATTAGGATTCTGTTTTTTTAATAAGGAGTTAATGGTTCATTCTGGGTTATGTTTTTTTATAATTAAGTGTTAGGTTATATTTCTCACTTCATGGAATTAAATTAGATACATATATATTAACCTCAAACTACATTTGTGATTTAATGTTTTCTAGGAGCATAATGTGATGCATGTTAAAATTAACTGAGATAGAATTATTTTTTATGAATTTATATTATTTTAAAACATAATATAAATGTGATTTACTTTTTATATTGGAATTTATGTGTGGAAAATGTTGAATCAATGGGTGAAATCACGTTTTATTCCATGAGTTTGATGTTTTCATTTTTATAAATATTAATAATAAATTCGGAGTATTATAATTAATGTTTTGGAATTGTTTTATCAAATTAAATAATTGTTTATTGTGAAATACATTATTATTATTATGTCTGTATGAATTGATGTTAGTTATAGAGATTTTTTTAGAGATTTTTTTTAGATTTGGTACCAGAATAATGTTTTTACCAGTAAATTATAAATTTATTTAAGAGAAAAACTAATGGGAATAAGTCGTGAAATTTAATTAAGGGATTTTATGATTTTATAATTAAGGGGTCTTGATCTTAAATGAAATATATTTGAAACCCTCTATTGTATTAATACAAATGAGAATAATTCTAAAATAAAATTAAAATATTTGTGAAATTGAAAATTTAAATTGTGGATTCTGTGCTAAATATTCTTTCTATAATTTAGTATTTATTTTATAGTAATCTAATTGATGATTATATATATTTATTAGTTGTTAAAATTTAAATTTAAATTTTTATATCCATTAAGAAATAGGGTATTTGTTGGATTATTTTGAATAATGTATATTTTATATATGTGATATTATGAAATAGATATTTTCATTTAATTTAACGATATGTTGATAACATACATGAGGCATTAGTTTAGGATGTTACTTGATAAGATGAAATATGAATAAAGGTTCTAGGACTTATATCAATCTTGTGTTTACATTGTTTGTAATCTGTTTGACATAAAACATATATATTCAATGGGTTCACTAATTTATTACTTGTTTGATATTCAATGATTTCATCTACATCGACCGATGAAGGTATATGTAAACATAGGTTACTTTTTTTTCACCTAATTCATTTTTATATATTAAATTGATGATATTAATAAATAATTTAATATATTAATGTTAGTGATATATGTTAATTTTAAATCTTAATCAATGTTTGATTTGTAGTGTTTTTTATAGATAATTTTCACTCACTTCTTGTATGTACACACCTCATATGCTTAAATATTTTTGGAAAATTATTCTAAGTAATGGAGATGGGCCTTAGTATCTTGAATATGGTTTTACGATACCCTATATAGTTTATTTATTATTATTTTAGAGTCATATAGATGGTTTATCCATACATTATTTTTTTGTTTAGTTGATTTATGTTTTCACTTAAAGTCACTTTTTTTATATGATTTGTATGTTGTTTGAACATATGAAATAATTTAAAATATATAGGTTTTGGTAAAATGTTTTTTTTTGGATAAAAATATCTTTTATTTTTATGAAATAGTTTTTTGGAATTATTTAAATAAGTGGTATTACCGTTATTTATAATTGGACGATAAATATATATATAAACTGAAATTTTAAAATCCCAATTCTAGTTTCCATCCATTGTTGATTATATAGAACAATTGAGGCCATGTTTAATTTTTTCACGGAGTTAAGGTCATATTGTAACCCAAAATCATGAGCTCTTATTATAATTGAATTAATCCTAAGATTTATTAGCATAATTATTGTATTCTCCTGTGAGTTTGTTAGAACTTCATGTGGAGTTTATAAATAAATATACGATTCTATTTTTTGGATATTTTGTTTTAATTTAAACCTTTTTTAATTTGGAACATGCTTTGGAATTATGTTTAGTGTTGGTAAATGTTTTTTTGGGATCATTATTCTATTGGTATATAGTGCTTTTTGGAGATTGTGAATATGGTTGGAGATAGTATGGTGTTTATATGGGGAATTTATTATCTCTACATTGGTTATGGCCTACAGTATCACATAGCATGTTCCAATGTTGGAATATTGTGGGTTCTCTTCATCAATGATTATTTTTATCATATACTGGTTGTATTGGTCTTTTATGGAATGGATGAAGATCTTAGATACTTATGGATCCCTAGGTAGGACTTCATCTTTTCAACTCTTATATGGTATCATTGTCCATGTCTACCTTCCCAATCGATCTGATACAGCAGTATCCATATATGTTTTGGGATATGTTATTTGAATTCAAAATGGTTTTTAGTAGAGTTAAAATTATTGAAATCTCACCCAATGTGTCCTTGTTTGTCATCCATATGGTAGTTTAATTGATAAAGATAGTTTGTTCATTATTGGTTTGTATTATCTCAATCCAATTTTTTTTATTAGTGATGGTCTCTATTTTTTATACCTCATGGATTTTTAGGAGTAAATTATGAATTTTACCGATGTATTTTGAGATCTCATCATTTATCTAGGGATATTGAATGGGTTCATAGTGTATAAGGTCAAGGATCAAGGAGGATATATCAAATTACATGGCCAAAGAAAGTAGGTATAGGGCTCGATGCATGTTTCACTTTCATTTTCAAATATTAATTTTTTATCTTGTTCATGGATTCGGTCTTGTGGTGACATGGTGAATTAGATTTAATATTTTCATAGTTTGATTGAGGTTATTTATATAATGCTTTTATAATGTTTTTTTCATTTGATTTATGATTTTCAGATTGATTTTAGGTTGGACAATTTTCTATTTGCATTAATCGGGTCTCGTTTATTTTTTTTGGGATCATACATAAATTGAAAATGTGTTTTTATATAATACAAAAAAATTGGATATAATATAGAACTATTTATAAATTACTACTAAGAATTATATATAGTACATATCATTGTGTCATGGGGAGTGTTATTGTGATGATATATTGAATAGCTCTAGAAGTTACAGACCTTCCATGGTTGTGGGATTTAAATCTAGATTGTATTTTGTACTCAAGGATACATTTGTATTATTTTAACAAGATAGTATAGTTTTATTCTTTAGTAGAAATTTACTAAATGTGATTACACTCACTGTGAATTATTATATCTATTTTTCAAATATTAAGGATATTGTTGGTGGTGATCTGTGATAAAGTTGTTGTAATACCAATGGAATTTAAGGGTTTTTAATTCTAATATATTATTGAATGTTATATATAAAAATGGTTTTTGATTATTTGGGGTATTATTAGTGATTATTTATCAGAATTTTGAAAATTTATCACCGTTCAGAGGTGGTTTTTTATTAAAGGCATACCACTAATCCCTCGGGTTAGGAGTCATGGTTTGATGATTCGATTAATATACTATCATGAAATTTCCCAAAGGAAACCATATCATGAATCCTAGATGATGATAAAAGGTTAGTTCATAATAGAGGGTACACTTTAATAAGGTCTAGAAGTGTTGGAATTTTAATTTTCTTTAACATAAGGTCCACTATGAGTAGGTTTTTACCCTTTCATATGGGTATCCATGTATGTAAGGGAAGATAAAGGTGGATGGATGTCTTGTGGTTGAGGGTTACACAACATGATGGACTACTTATAGAGTGTATCTTTGAATGGGACAAGTGGGGGTCACGCCCTATGATTTCAAAGAGTGGGAGAGGGTGACCATAATGATCATGTTATTGGAGTGAACTACTATGGGTCAAGATGTATTCTTCTCAGAAGGGAACTATTACATAACCCAATGGAATGATTATAGTTTTCCTATTAGAGGTGGGTGATTTAACAGGACTCAGATAGACCAAAATATAATTTGTCTTATGTTTAGATGCATAATAGTGTGACATGATGGGATTTTCATGACCAAGATAGATGATTATTTTTCAATAATATGGAGTATAAATAAATAAAACCTTTGAGAACTTCAATGCCAATCCATCTTTCTCGCTTCCTTCTCATAATATCCTAGATAAATTATTTTCTTCCTTGTGTAACTATGATCCCCCCCTTCTCTCATGTCATATGTTTTATGTTTTTTTCATTATATAGGCTCACTGTTATTATTTCCAAATCCATTTATATAATACATGACTTATCCCTCCATTGTTTTTCCCCATCTAAAATAACTAATTATGAGGATTTGGTCAATTTTTAATGGTTTTCAGTGGATTCTTCTTGAATTGGTGTGCGATTCATGGAATGTATTCCCCAATAAAAAATAGGTAGGATGTCCGTACCATAGTAAGGATATTATTTAATTTTTATGGTTTTATCATGAATGTGAGTGAATAACTTTGATCAGTATGGTTTTTAGCATATAATGGTATACGTGGGACTATATTTATGTAGTTGATATATTATAGAGTAGTTATGTGTAAAATTCTATATAAATTTGTGAATCCCACCTTAATAAGTATTTATAGATAAGGTCATGTGATTTGGTGATTTGGGACCAAAATACCTTATCAAGGTTTGAATGAATCTTGGGTAACAATGTATGGTTGTATTTTTAATTTGAGTAAGACATGAGGTTTTATGTGGGAGAATCAATAGGGATAAAACAATGAAATTAATCCGTGGATTGTGTTTTAGTGATGGTGTTAAACACATTTCTTATTTATGATTGTTCAGGTTGTGTTACATGTGTCAAGATGATATTGTTACTTTTTACCTCAAATTAAGTGAAATAATTAGGTCTATTATATGATGAAATTTGATTATTGATGTTATAAAAAACACAAGTTACAAGGTTGGGATATTAGATTATGGTGTATGGACAACCCTTGGTATGAGGGTTTGGGCTCCATGATAATGATTTCTAAAAACCCTATGTGTGAGGTTGGGGTCTGAGATTTTATATTGATATGATTTAGTACATGAATTAGGGATTTACCTTGAGTGAAACCATACTATTCATGTTTTGGAATTTATTTTTTGTTTAACTTGACTCGTTTTTCTAGAACGGAGCTACAATAGATATTATAACGTTTGTGGAATAGTTTTTTGCACTTTATAGAAATGTAGAATTGAATTCTTGATAAATTATATTTATTTATGTGTATAAACCATTATATATTTTTTTTATCTTGTGATAAATATAAATTTTTAGTGTCCTACTCGGTTTATTACTCAATCTTATTATAGGGACCTAAGTGTAAAAGCAGACTCTATATTTAGAGTTCCAGCCAATAGAAAGAGGCTTATATAATTCTATCGATCATATTAAGCTAGTAATTGATTGTAATGTATCTAAAAATTTTAAAATATTATTTCTTCAGTGTGACTTTTTTCTTATATATATGTAGATCCAACCCATGTGGCACTATATTCATTCGGATATAGTCTATTGTATCAAATTTTGATATTTCATGTGAGGTTAAAAACTTTTGGATTCAATTTTGTTTTTTTCTATAAATTATTAACTTATTACCATTTATGTGGTTTTTTACATTTATTATTTCATGTTTTCATTGGAAGAATCTATATATTTCATAAATATAGACGATTTCTTAATCGACATCCTCTATTGTAAGAGGCGAAACATATGAGGTCATGTGGGGAATAGGATCTTTCCTAGTAAAATAGTAAAGGATGCAAAAAAATTAATCCAATAACCTCTTATCTTATTTATTATATTAGGATTCTTTTATTGAAGATATTATAGATGTGTCTTGAGTGGTGATCCATGTTTGGGATTAGATAACAACTATACAGTGGAAATTGGAGTTCCCAAGATAGTGTATGAACCTTCATGGTTTGTATATTATTAACTTATGTTGTCTCTCAAGTGTAATTTATTTTTTTAATGGTATTTTCATATACACCAAGGAAGTTAGAGTGGATTAGTTATTACATCATGGATTTGAATGAAAATATATATATCATAAACCTTTTTCTAATTTTGAAATTGGTTTAATTAAATTATATGATTAAAAAAATATATTTAATTTTTTAATAAATAAATTATTGGTGAAATCTAATTACATTAATTTGAGAGATCATTAATCCCATCTATATGTCTATGAATTACAATATATTATAAGGTACATGGACTTGGGACTAGTGTGAGTAGTGGCCTTTTTTGTATTCTAGATCTGGGAAGAAACTTAGATAATGTATTAGAGGTTCATTTATTGCTAGTTACATTTAATTGATTAAATTATTATATTGATTTATGTGGAGGAATGTGTTTGAGACACATTCGTTTGACAATTTTGAAAATTTTTCTATGAAGGTGACTAATAGTGATGTTGGAAGATCATCTTGGGGATGATTTCAAGGAATGAAAATATTTTTTTATACCTCTTGATTATTATGATGGGTGATGTTTCTTCCCCATTGGATTTCATATTGGATCATATATTCGAGTCTCTTCATCCAAGGGTATTTCATTTACACATGATGGGATGTGGACGTGTGCATCAGGGTTAGACTATTGTCTTAGTCTTCAATCAAGTTGGTCGGTTGTAGCACAATCTATATTTTCATGCAATAGGTATACATTTGAATGTTTAGAATTGGATTAAGACTATCTTGGTGATCTTAGTGGGGTTTAATTGTATAATATATGCAGCATGAGGGACTATCCTAATATGACATTATGAATCTATTTTTCATAGAGTTATTCCCTATGTAATTATAGTGAAACAGTGCACAATAAAATATAGATCATAAGAACGAGTATAATTTTATGATGGATTATGTGGTGCACATCATTCAACTTTTACACTATGCACCATTTCTAATAGGGAATATTTTCTATAAGTATTTTAGATTTGATATTGTACATTAAAATAGGTTATATGACATAAAAATATGGTATACTTCATATTATAGATAAATATGATTTCTAAACCTCTCTCTGGTGAGAAGGTAATTGAAGAGGATAATGTAATTGGATTTCTTATGATATTTAATAGGATGTATGGAGGCTCTTTAGGAAAATATATCAGTGCCCCATCCCATTTTTATAAGAGTAAGTTTATTTATAAATGAAAGGTTTTTCATATATATTGAGGTATGTTTAGGTCTTTGTCACTCCTTCTAATGGGATGTGTTCCATTTCAATTCTATTAGTACAGATAGATCTAGAATTATTGTAGATCAGGTATGAGTCAACTTAAAGAAGGACATTTATGTTTTATGATTGGGATGAAAAGTATACTCTAATAGGAGAGTGGGATATTGAACAATATATAAAAGGACTTTATTTCATTCACATATGATACATTATAGGGAATGTGGTTGGTATGGTTCTAACAGATGATTAGATAAAGGTTTCATCTACTTTTCATCCAGTGTTGGATGGTTTCATGGATGACTTTGTAGATGAGTTCTCATGAAATCATTATAAAAGGGAGATTGTGTTTTATATTGATCATAAAATGGGCTAAGAGCCCATGGTGATCCCTTGTAACTTATGGTTCCTTATAAGTTGATATTTTTGAAGATATATCATGTAGAACATGAGGTGATGAGATTTATTTCACTAAGTACCTCCCCATTGGGTTCCCCATTTTTTTCGCCAATAATACAGGTTGCATACTAGAATATTTTTGTGGATTAACAAATCTTATATCATATTCACATGAGGAAATGGTATATTTTTCTAATGATATATGACTTATTTTATTGATTAATGCAAGCTAATGATTCTATTATATTGACATAAAATGTAGATATAATAATTTACAATTTAGTGTGGAGGATGTGTTGAATAAAGTGTATTGGATTTGGTAGATGTTATATGAGTACATGATGACACCCTTTAAATTGATTAATGCATCACTAGTTTCTAAGGCTCTTATGATTTATAGTTTTCAACACTTATTGGACTCCTTTTATTAAGTTTTTTTGATAAAATATTATTGTTTTGAGAAACCATAATATTTCATTTCAAGTTAGTAGAATTTTAATTAATTATATTTTGAGAACATCTATTCTATGTTAATTACTTGAATTTTCATTCATTGATATAGTATTTTTTCCTTTATGGGAATGTGATCCTAGAGGTTAAAATCATCATTGACCTACAATGGTGAAAGTAGTGATATCTTGAGAACAACTTGTGAATGTGTGTTTTATTTAGATTATTTTAATATTCCATGTGTATTATAAAAGTTTCATCTATAACCTCTCCCCCTTTTCAATTTCCAAGGCATGGATACCCATAAGGGTATTAATGATTGGGTGGACTAATAAATATGACATGGAATTATTATAACTAAAGATAATATTAACATCCTCTCTAATTCTATTTTTTCTAAATCCATAGATCTATTATACTATATATTTTTGTCACAAGGGTCCATGAATGAGATATTCTATTATAAGTGGATCATTTGATTGATTATGTGTCTCATAAAATATGACCTCATCATTTGAGATATTTTACCAATGGTTTGGAGTTGGTTCACAACGAAAAGTGTAAGTATTGTTATCTATATGGTAAAATATTTTTCATCTACACTGACCACAAGATCTATTAATACATATTATCATAGTTACACAACAACATGTGAATGTCTTATTGGTTAAAAATGTAATGTCCTAGAATTTCCGTATAATTTTTTTTAATTATGGAATTATTTTGAGACTGTAAAATCTGACTGTGCAAGATTTCGAGGCCTGGAGTGCCCGGAATGATCTGTCAAAGTTTAATTACGCTTTGATTAGCGTGACTAACCAGTTTTCCTCAAAAAGTGGGATAACCCTTTAACGGTTTCCTGGATCAGAAATTTGAGGGCACCGTTGCATTCAAAATGGCGGGGTTACCCTAGGTGCGACTTAAGTTTGGTCGGCACATGCCTCCTGTGAGAAAACCCAAAAATTGCATAATCATAAATAAAATAATTAAATAAAATATTTTATTTTTCAAATTCTTATGACTCACAAATTGGAGCTCGGATTGAAAATCTGAGACCAACACTAAACTCATGATGGCATGGTTTATTTACACAGATACTAACTTTGGTCGGCATGGGCCACCAGTGAAAGTTAGTTTTTGGTTGTAAATAAAATAATTAAGTGACAAGTATGTTATTGTAAAATACAAAAAATTTAAATGGTAACTCAGATTAGAAATCTGAGAGTACCATTTGGTTCGTTGGGGCATGTTTCACTTGGGAAAAGCCAAAACTTGACCGGCACAGGTTGAGGGTGATTGTTAATAATTTACCGAACTTTGTTTCGGGTACATTCAGTAAACGTGGGACCGGGTTTTTGTAACATTTGAACCGGTGCTTGGAATTGAAATTCGAGGAAATAGTTGAACTCGTAGCCCCAAAATTCACTTAAGAAGACTTTCACATTGCCGATAGTTGGTCGAGGGTGAAAGTTAATTTTTGGGTTTTTCGTGAAAAGAAGAAAATAAAATAAAGTGTGTAACATTTTATTTTATTGTGTTTTGAAACTCCCTTGTGGAAGTTTCACAGGCAATGACCACCTGAATTAACCTCCCATGAGAGGTTATGGTGGGGGGGACCACCTTAGCCTAACCTCCCATGAGAGATTATGGTGGTGGGGACCGCCCGAGTCTTAAACCTCTTAAACACCCCTTTTAATGAGGGATAAGCCTCTCAACTCCCTCTTTATTGTCACAGAACCTCTTGAGCTTCCTCCACATTAATTGTACCAACACCGTACATTAATTTTACCATCTTGTGGGTGTGTTCCAACATAATTTATTCTTATGTTAATTATATTGGAACCTCTTTAATTTTTTGTGTGGAATTGAGAGAGGCAAACCGATAGAAAATTACACTTCTTCCATGAAGAATGCTTCTCCAATGAAGAACGCCGCCTTTGACATCTTCCTCAGAACACCCTCCAACGAGGAACATATTCGACTTCGACAAACCAACACATTAGCCTAGAATTGGAGGTGTGTGGAGGAAGAGATGAACATCAACAACATCAACTTCTTCTCACCCCATCATCAATGAACAATCCAATGTAGGGGTTTATTTTTGTATGATTAATTTTGGGGAAATTTGTAGGGTGGTGGTTTGGAAATCTTCTCTTTGTTCCATTCCTGATAATTCTTTGTAATTCAATATGGAATTATAGCTTCTTGCTACCTGCTAACGTGGAGAGTTCGGGATAAACAAATATTTCATATCCTCTCCACAAACCTTGTGATTAATTGTTGATCGCGATGGAGGAATGGCTACAGACACCTGGGGCACAAGAACGGTGGCTGATACCACTACCAGACATGACAAAGGTGACAGCGCACCGGCCACCGCCGCCGCAGCCTCATCGTCCGCGGCCGCACCACCGACCAAGCCGCCACTGCTGTCCAGGCCGAACCACCCCTGTCGTCCAGGCTGAGCCTCCATCGTCGTTCGCATGGAGTCGTTCCCGCCGTTCGTGCTACGTTTCCACCACCATCCGGGCTAAGCTGCCGTCGTCATTTGGGCCAAGACGCCTCCGTCATCTGGGCCGAACCGCCGATCCGCCACCAACATTCATGCCAAGCGGCCGCTGCCGTCCTCTCTGAGCTGTCGCCGCCTTCCGCGTCGAGTTTCCATCGTCGTCTGGGCCGACCCTCCGCCACCATCAAGTTTGAGCCCCTTCCGCCGTTCGCCCTGACCCACCGTCGCCGTCCGGGCGGCGCCCCCAACGACGTCGAGGCGGTGCCACCGACGCCTTCCATGCCGAGCTGTCACTGTTGTCCCCACTAATCCTCTGCCTCCATCCTTGGCAAGCCGCCCCGGTTGTCCAGACCGAGCCGTCGCCCGACCCACTGCCATTGTCTAGTCTGAATCGCCGCCCGAGTCGTTTCCCCGCACTATGTCCTCGCGACACCCCTTGGCCGAGCCGCTTCAGTCAGGCCGCCCCACGCCACACCCTCGTTGCACCCCATGACCGAACCGCTCCATCCGAGCCACCCCATGGCCTCACACCCTCTCAGTACCCCCACGACTGTCCCGCCGCGCACCCTCGTGGAAACCCTGTGGCCCTCGCGGCATGTCGGGCCAGGCCAAAACCAATGTGCCAGGCCACCAAACAGGCCGGGCTGCCCAACGGGCAGGGCTGCCCAATGGGCCAAGATGGACATAGAATGTCAGGCCGGGTTAACCAGAACTAGGTCGGACTAGGCCGGGTCGGGCCGGGTCAGTCCCACCGCGTTTGACCGGACCCAGTCCCACTATGATCCATTTACATTCTTTTGGCCATATCTTTGGCACTGGATGTCTTCTTGAAAAACCATCAGCGGTGTTGGAAATCATGGAGTGAGAGATTCCCATTGTTATACCCCACAGGAGTTTTGGATAATGTTAGGGAATGGTCGGGTTGGATCAAGAACGAATCCAACCGAGCCCTCTGACTTAAAGGCTAATAACTCACCTACCAAGGGTCTGAATGACGCTCCGTCCATTGCATTAAGGCCCCATATGACGTGGTAGTACTTTAAGATACTTCTTCGTGGGACATCATGGAAGTTGTAGTATAGACCAATGGATTTGGGAGAAGACTCTCCCAGAGATGAGAAAGCCTAGTGCGGAAACCCAGTAGCTAGACATGATGAGAAGAGTGCTCCTTGTTATCCTGGGTGGGTCAGCTCCTAGAAATCCTATGCAGGTCATCTCTTAGAAATTTTGTGTGGGTCAGCTCCCATTAATAATGTGTGGGTCAGCTCTTAGCGATCCTGTGTGGGTCTTCTCCAATGATCCTGTGTGGGTCAGCTCCTAGTAATCTTGTGTGAGTCAGCTCCTAGCAATCCTGTTTGGGTCAGCTCAAGCGATCCTGTGTGGGTCAGCTCCAGCGATCCAGTGTGGGTTAGCTCCTAGCAATCCTTTGTGGGTCAGTTCCTAGAGATCATGTGTGGGTCAGATCCAAGGGATCTTTTGTGGGTGATCTCCAGTGATCCTTTGTGGATCAACTTCGAGTGATCCTGTGTGGGTTAGCTCCTAGCGATCGAGTGTGGGTAAGTTCTAGCGATCTTGTGTGGTTCAGCTCAAGTGATCCTGTGTGGGTCAGCTCCTAGATATTTCGTGTAGGTTAGTAGTAGATCCTCTTAAGGATAAAGCTGATTTAGTAGCTACATCTAATCATCTCTACTACTATACCTAAAGATATACATGGTGTAAGATAAGTAAGTACCTCAATATTTCCTCATGATTTATATGGATTACATGATAACATTGGTATATTTGTGGGAACATACCTATGTAGGTTTATCTATTGATTTCATAATTGGTGGTTTATTCTTGGTAGATTGTGTGAGACCATGAGGGTCTCTGGGTCCCTAGTGAGTATCGTTATACGCACTCCTACATGGGATATGCCTGCACCTTGTTGTGTTGGATGCAGAAGATGGACATCGCTGACTGAGGATGAGGGTACTAGGACTGAAGGTAGTTTAGAGGTGGCCTAGGCAAGGCATACTGAAGAGATGACCAATCGAGAGGTATACCTACCCTTCATATAGGATCCTTGGTGGGTGATCACAAGAGCTGTTCTAGTTACTTGTACTTTCAGTTGTCTTGTACTTTCCAATTTTCCATGTACTTTCGCGTTGGGCATGTATTCTGGCCCCTTTTTACTTACTGTACTCACTATTTTTACTATACAGTTTACTTGAGTTTGTATCTTACTCTGTGCTTGGTTGTGTGTGTTATAGGTTATAAAGGCAATGCCATTCCATTTTTTGGGAATACACCTTTAGTGCTAGTCGCCAGCCCTTGGCCAATGGTAGGCGGGCTTGGGGTAGTCAAAGCACGGGCCCCAGGGGATAGGTCATGACAAATTGGTGTCATAGGCATCAGTTCTACTATAGTATATAGGACTCTGATATTTTTAATGGAAATAGTGTTAAGTTTAGTGAGTGTGGTTATCAGTTTAGGGAATCAAGTGTCGGTGTGTCGGCTGACGTATACATACACCGAGACCCTGACTTAAGGTTTCTAACACAGTTCATGAAAACACTGATTGTGTGTCTGTTTTGAAAAGTTTTCTTGTGTTTTATTTAAGTCAGCTCACCGGGTATAAATTAATGACTGTGGTGCACCTATTCCTTATTAGGATGTCACTGCATAGAAAGCCATATTAGATTCCCAAGAGAGTACATAAAGACGGCCCAACGATCGACAAGGATCCAGTGTAGGGCCCTCTTACAATGTTGGCAGCTTCAGGTGGTGTACCATCAGCACCACCACCCATTGGTAGGAGTTACCACCAGCCGCACTGGTGGGTGGTACACCCCGACTGAGCGCATTGCAAGGGTTCCAGCGACAAAGGCCTCCGAGGTTTTTGAGGCAAGACAGATTCCCACATAGCTGAGTCTTGGCTGTAGGTAGTTAGTTGAGTTTTCAGCCTAGTTGAGACAAAAGTAGAGCATATGGTGATCTTATCTACTAGTCTTTTCTAGTTAGTGACCATTAGGATGGTCTTCTTGGTGATAAGGATTCTATACTTTGACTGTTTCCCAAGATGGTACCTTCGGGTAGTGTGTCAGTTATATCAATACCCGCTGTTCAGGAGTTACGACCAGTAGTACCAGTAGAGGACACATATAGGCTTGGTGCCTTATACATGGTTCAGCATCAGATACCCCTCAGGGTCCAAGGCAATCTCGACTCATAGGCAGTCTAGGACTCGATTGAGGAGGTGGAATGGAGTTCTCTAGAGCTTCTAGAGATTCGGAAGGACGACATGTCGGTAGATGATTATTCAGAGAGGTGTACCGATCATTCCTAGTTCTCGATGAATACGATGTGATCAGTGATTCGAGGATCAAACATTCTAGGGAAGTGTGTTTAAGGATGTCCGATACAGCACTATTCCTCTTTGAATTCCTACTTATGTTAGGGTTCTAGAGAGTACCTTTGCGGTTGAATGTTCTTTTGCTGAGTAGATACAACCAGTGAATGTTAGTAGTGGGAAAACAGGAAATTGGCACCAGTATTAGAGATTTGGCTATATAAAAATGTTTTGGGGAGAATAATTGTTAGGGATAGATGAATCTGCAGCACTGTAGATGTGGAATCAGAGCTAGGGGAGCAGCATGAGGTGGTGTACATTTCAACATGTTACAACCAACTCCCTTTGTGGTCCTCACTAGGCTCTAGAAGCTAAAGGATAGGTGAAGTGAGTAGCTGCATGTGGTCATGGAGTGCAACCCCAGGGCTCTACGAATGATTCTAGGTATGGTTTGTGTCTACTACTGGTTGTCATATCAATTGACATAGGTACCAATCATTCCATATTTCCATGAATCATGTTCAAGACCTAGAGTTTCTGGTTAAGTCATTGACTTGACCCTCATGTCAGGAGATACCTTTGTGAGGAGACTCAATAATCATGCTTACGCCGATGTTTTTATTTGACCCATGAGGTGAGAGTTTTGGATGGAACCTCTTGGTGGTAGCATTGAGGCCTTACGATGTTAGTTTGGGTTCAAATGGGAAACCATAGTTCATACACAGATTGACTATATTAGGAAAAAAGGTCTGGGGGTTCTCTACAATGTTGGAATGGGGTTTTCCTTGGTCATAAAAAATAGAAACCCGAGCATCACAAGATAAACTCATGCATAGGAGGATGCAACCAATCACTCTTGACTTGGCCAGACTTACCCTCATGGTAGTAGGAGTTTTGAGTTTTTAGTTCCAAACCAGAGTGGTAGAGCATGGGGACATCATTTCAAAAGATGTTTCCAGGATTACCCCCATAGGGAGAGGGATTTCTGGTTTAGACGGGTACTACTGCAATTTTGTACTAGAATTCTCTAGGGTAGCGGCACCCTTGTTAGCTTTGATGGAGAATAAGGAGCCTTTCCTGTGGACAGAGAAGTGTCAGAAAAGCTTTCCTATGTTGAGACAATGATGATGGATAGAGTTCCTTCAGGACCATGACTTTGAGATAATCTTTACTACTGGGAAGAAGAACATGGTAGCAGATGCACTTAGTAGAAGGATTGGTCAGTAGCTGCTGAGTGAGCTGTCAGAGCAGCTAGTTGCGCTGCATATATCCTTCATGGATAGAGATTAAGGTGCTTACCTCCAGTATATGAATGTCACTCCCCCATTACTTCAGAAATTTGGGGAGGCACAACTTGGGGTCATTGATAGCGAGGCTCGACTTGCTCACATATCCACAGAACTGGCACCAGATGGATTTTATGAAGGTGGGGATCCCGACATCTATTTTAGAGGACGTACCATGGTACCAGTGGCACTTTTGGAGGAGGTGTTTAGGGAGTTCCATACGACCCCTATGGTGGTACGTCTTGGTGTGGTGAAGATGAGCCAGGGCCTCTGGAACTAGTACTAGTGGTCATGGATGAAGAAAGTAGTGGTGGAATTTGAATCATGATGTCTCACTTGTTAGAAATTTAAAACAACGTAGAGTTGGCACAATTCTTATGCTGATGGGATACGGAGACCGTTGGAGTTCTAGGAGGGGGACCATGTATTCTTGAAAATATCTCCTTGAAGGGGACTAAGGAGATTTGGCCGAGGCAGAAAGTTATCATTGGGTTTTATTGGTCTTTTTCTGATACTTTGGGGGAATAAAAATTTTAGAATATTTCTTGGCGCTTCCACCACAGTTGCAGAGGGTGCACGTTGTCTTCCACGTATCTCAACTGAGGAGATAAATGCATGATCCAACTCACATCATCGACCACGGTGAGTTGGAATTTGATGTTGGGGTGACATTTAAGGAGGATCCAATGGAGATTGAGGATTGATAGGATTGTGTCTTTCATTGGCGGTCGATACCTCTGGTGCACATATGCTGGCAGCACGAGATACTCCAGGAGAGCACATGGGAGTAGGAGGCTCATATTCATGCTTAGTACCCTCTTTTGGTTGTTTTGCCTTTGTTTTGGATTTCTAGGATGTAAAGACCTAATGTGAGGAGAATTTAATGTCTTTTAATTTCTATTTATTTTTTTATTTATGAAATTAATTCAAGACTAAAAAATCGAACGGTGCGCGATTCTGAGGCCGGGAGTGCCCGAAATGATCCGTCAAAGTTTTATTTTGCTATAATTAGCAGGTGTAAGTATTTTTCTAGAAAATGTGAGATAAATCTTAAACGGTTGCTCGAATCAGAAAGAAGATGGCATCATTGCATTCATAATGTCGGTTTTACCCTAGGAGCGACTTAAGATTTATCAGTGCGGGCCTCTTCTGAAAAAACCCAAAAATTGCATAATCATAAATAAACTAATTAAATAAATATTTTTATTTTTCAAATTCTTATAACTCAAAAAAAATTAGCTCAGAATGAATATCTGAGACCACCGTTGATCTTGTGAGGGTGTTGTTTATTTAGGTAGATACTATCTTTGGTCAGCACGGGCCACCAGTGAAAGTTTGTTATTGGCTGTAAGTAAAATAATTATGTGTCAATTATTTTATTGTAAAATACATAAATTTAAACGGTAACTCAGATTGGAAATCTGAGAGTACCATTGGGTTCTTTAGTGTGTGTTTCACTTGGGCAGAGCCTAACCATGATCGGCGCGGATCGAGGGCGACTGTTAATAATTTTCCAAATATTCTTTCAGGTATGTTCAGTAAACGTGCGAGTGGGTTTTTGTAACTTTTGAACCATTTCTTGTATTGAAATCCGAGGACACTGTTGAAATCACAACACCAGTATTCACTTAAGAAGACTTTCACCTTGATGGCAGTTCATCAAGGGTGAAAGTTAATTTTTGCGATTTTCATGAAAAGAGAAAAATAAAATAATATTTTTAACATTTTATTTTATTTTGATTTGAAACTACAATGTGGAATTTTCATTACTGGGGGCACCTAAATTAACCTCCCAAGACAGGTTGTGGTGGTGGGGACCGCCCAAGCCTAACCTCTCATGAGAGGTTTTGGTGGTGGGGACCACTGAAGGCATAAACCACTTGAACTTCCCTCTTAATGAGGGAGAAACCTCTCAACTCCCTCGTTAATATGGTGAAGCCTCTTTAGATACCTCCGCATTAATTGGTCAAACGCTATACATTAAATTTTCCAATTTTTGTGAGTGTGAAAACATAATTTATTCTTATGTTAATTATATTGGAAACTCTTTCATTTTTTGGGTGGAATTGAGAGAGGATAACCCTTGGAGGTTTACACTTATTCCATGAAGAACGCTCCTCCAACGAAGAACTCTGACCTCGACTTATTTATTATAAAACCCTCCAATGAGGATCATCTTTGAGAACAATGAACCGAATAATGAGCCTAGGATTAGAGGTGTGTGGGGGATGAGACGAATGTCAAAAACATCAACTTCTTTTCACACCAAAGTCAAAAAACAATCCAAGGTATGGGTTAATTTTTGTGTGATTATTTTTGAATAAAGTTGTAGGGTGGTTGTTTGGAAATCTAATCCTTTTCCATTCTTGATAATTATTTTTAATTCAAGAAGGAATTATAGCCGCTTATTCCTATTCTAATGTGAAGAGTGCAAGCAAAAAAAAACACAGCACGTCCTCTCCCCAAACCTTGTGATTAATTTTTGAATGTGATGGAGGAATGACTACCAACACGTGGGGCACAAGAATCTTGGCTGATACCACCACTGAGGGGGGTGAAGGAAGTGGCACAATGAACACCACTATTGCGGCCTCGCCGTCTGCGGGCACGTTGCCTCCCGAGCCACCGCAGCCATATGGGTAGAACCCCCATTGCCGTTCGGGCCAATCCGCCACCGCCATCCACGCTGAGTCTTCTTCGTCGTCCGCACCAAGCCACCTCCATTGTACGTGCCGAGCCGCCACCGCCATCCGGGCTGAACAGCCTCCGCCGTCTGGGTCGAGCCTCTGTCACCTTTTGCTCTGAGCCGCATCCACCATCAACGCCGAGCTGCCGCCGCTATCCGCACCGAGCCTCCACCACTGTCCGGGCTGAGATTCCCCCACCATCTTCACCGAGCCGCTGCCCCATGTCATGCCCTCATGGCACCCCAAGACGAGCTGCCACACCCCACACCCTCGCGACACCCCGCACCCGAGCCCTCGGGGAACCCCGCAGCCGAGCCGCTCTTGCCGAGCACCCCCATAGCCTCGCGCCCTCATAGAACCCCCATGGCCCAGCCACCCCATGCACTCATAGGACCACCGTATCCTCACGGCCCTTGCGGCATACCGGGCAGGACCCATCGGGATGGGCTGCCCAGCGGGCTGGCCCGAAGCCAACGGGCAAGGCCACCCAGTTGGCTGAGCCGGACGTAGTAGGTTAGGTCGGGTCAACCTGAACCGGGTGGGCCCAGGCCGGGTCAGGCCTGGTCAGTTCGACCTGGTTGGATAGGACACGGGCCCACTACAACCCATTTAATTTCTTTTGGCCATATCATTGGCACTAGACATCCATTTGACGAACCGTTAGTGGCACTAGAAATCATGGAGCGAGATGGCCCATTTGGTATACCCCACTGGTGTTTTCTATAATGTTGTTGAATGGTCAGGTATGATCGATCACGAATCCAATCGGGCCCTCGGGACTAAAAGGTTAATAACTCACAGACCGAGCATCTGAATGACGCGCCATCCATTTCATTGAGACCCCTATGACTTGGCGCACCATTGAGATACTTCTTTGTAAAACATCGTGGAAGTTGGAGAATCAAATGACGTGTTGGAGTGCAGACTCTCCCATAGATGAGCAAGCCTAGTGCGAAAACCCAGTAGCTGGCTATGACGAGAAGAGTGCTCCTTGCTATCCTGTGTGGGTCATCTCCTAGTGATCCTATGCGGGTCAGCTCCTAGCAATCATGTGTGGGTCATCTCGGAGTGATGCTTTGTGGGTCATCTCATAGAAATCCTATGTGGGTCAACTCAGGCTATCCTGTGTGGGTCAGCTCTGAGTGATCCTTTGTGGGTTATCTCCTACGGATCCTATGTGGGTCTTCTCCGAGCAATCCTATGTGGTTCTACTCCCAGCGATCTTGTGTGGGTCAGCATCAAGCGATCCTGTGTGTGTCAGCTCCCAGTGATCCTCTGTGGGTCAGCTGCAGCGATCATGTGTCGTTCATCTCATCACAATCCTGTGTGGGTCGGCTCCAAGCGATCATGTGTGGGTCATCTCTAACGATCCTCTGTGGGTCAGCTCTAACGATCCTCTATGGGTCAGCTCCAGCGATCCTGTGTGGGTCAGCTCCTAACATTTCTATGAAGGTTTGCAGTAGAGCCTCTTAATGGTGTAAGATGATTTAGATGTTACATCTAATCATATCAACTACTATACCTATTGATATACCTGGTGTGAGCTGATTCTGTACCTCTGTGTTTCCTCATGATTGAGATGGATTACTTTATATCTTAGGTATATGTATGGGAATATACCTAAGTAGGGTTATCTGTTGATTTAATACTTTTTGGTTTATCCTTGGTGTATTTTGTGAGTCCTTGAGGGTCCCTGGGTCCCTAATAAGTATCGTTATAGAAACCACTACATGGTCTATGCTCCCACCTTAATGTGTTGGATGCAGATGACGGTCATCGCTGACTGAGGATGAGGGTACCAGGACTAGAGGTAGCTCATAGGTGGAACTAGATGAGGCATACTACAGAGATGACCGATCAAGATTAGTACCGACCCTTTAGGTAGGATCCTTTGCGAGTGATCACACGAGCAGTTTCAGTTACTTGTACATTCTGTTGTCTAGTACTTTCTAGTTTTCTATGTACTTTCTAGTATGGATTGTATTCTGTCCCCTTTTTACTGACTATACTCACACTGTTAACAATTAAGTCTACTTGAGTTGATATCATGTTGTGTGCTTGGTTGTGTGTGTTACAGGTTATAAATACAATGCCTTCTCAGTTTCAGGGAATATGCCTTCAATGCTAGTCGCCAACCCCTGGCCTATGGAAGGTCGGCTTGGGGTTGTCACGAGATGAGCCCCAGGGGATAGGTCCTCACAAAATACTACTATAAGAGAAAATTTTAGATTTACTATTTCCAAATAAATTCAAATGTAATAAAAATATATCTTAGTAAATAGATCAATAATATATAATTTGTTCATTAGGTGAGGAGTGTAGAATTATGATCTCACTCAAAAACTAATTGATTCATTTTTTCATAAGGAAAAGAAGTTTTGCCATGTTCTCTATTAGTCCTTACCTAATTTCAAGTAGATTGGGAGAAGGATGTCTGAAAGCCTAATTATAATTGTCTCTGTTTATATAAATGAAAAATGTGAGATCAACGAATCCAAATATTGTTTTAGGATGAGGATAAAGAGATTTAAATCATTTATAGGATGGTGGTTTCTACCACAATTATGTTGAATATAATGGAGGAATCTCATTCCTCCAAGATGAGAGGTATATCAAGGTTTATCATATATGTTTCAAAACATTTGGAATCTTTTTTTGTGCACAGATATGTGTGGAGGATTTCAAAGGGTCGGTTACTCTTTGATTTACCAATCAATGGATAAAATACGATAACTAGTGATAAAATGGGTAACATGAACCATGTTTTATGATAATAAAATTATTATATGATAAGATCATATGCTATATCATAGCACTACCCATAAACCTAACAGCTCATCATGTATTTTGGATTGTGATTGGGAATTTGATGAATTTTTCTCAATAATTGACTACATTTTAGACTTAAACTATTGATGAGATAAGAATTATATATGTGTTGAAAATCATATGAATGAATAAGTAATGTTCATTCATAGTACCTGATTAGGGAACATGTTCCATATCAAGAATCTAGTAGGTTTACTAGAAGGATATGAAAACATATCTAATGTTTAATATAGTTTATTACTGGTAGAAAAACATGTAGAATGAGTGGATAATTTTGATACCTAATGTTATGTCCAGGATGCCTATGTCTAATTTTTGTAGAGTTTCATATGTCTATTTTTCTTTGGAATGATAATATATTTTAGGATTCAATATAGATTTCTCCATTTGGAAATATATATAGTAATTTCTTTCATTCACGATTGTACTTGTTATCGTTTTTGGATTAAATAGTGATTGGATTTGTAATGACCTATTCTTTTATAAATTAAATTACCCTTTTCAAAGAAATGATTCCTTATTAATTAATATAGATATAAAATAAATATGTACTACATTTGTTTATTTTTGTTCTTTTTAAATTAATGTAGGTAAAACTTAAACTACTATAAATCATTATAACTATTGATAATATTTTTAATTGTACAAGTATAATTAATATTGATATATATTGAGGGTTATGATGATGTCTAATTTATGTATACAATAGAAGAAATAGCAAATAATTTTTGGACCATTCCCTATAAAGCCCATCTATTTGAGATTTTGAGGGAGATGGAGTCACTGGGATTTTCCCATGACCAAACACATGATGGGATTCAACAACTAAACCTCAAGTGAAACCAATTGTTAGAGAACTTCAAGATTATTGAGATCTCATCCCAAACTATTTTCTCTAAACTGCCATAATAAAGAACCACCATCACACACCATACCTGTAGAGAGTACGCTAGTGTAATAAGGGATTATGAATCTAGACCCCTGAAATATAAATTTTTATATTATATATTCATAAAATAATTATTATTTGTATTCCTTTTATTATTAATTTATCAATTATTATATAATAACTTTTACAAAAATTATATTTTTCATGAAGAAATCAAAATTGTATTTTTGGGAAATATATATTATTAATTAAGTAAATATTTTGATAAAATCAATAACTTTTTAAATAAATATTATTTTAATAAAATGTTTATGTTATATAATAATTACATAAATATGAATGGAAATGTAATTTAATAAAGTATAATGTAATTTCTATAAGGTTCAAATGGTAGTTAATATCCTAAGAACTATTATTTTCTAATAAAAAGAAATTTTTATTTAGAATTTGAAATTTATAATATTGATGAATTATTTTGATAACATAAATAAAATTTCTGAAATCACCACATTAAAATTATCAAATGGGGAATTTTTCATAATTTTTTGAGGCAGTCAATTTTTTGTGTAAAAATTAAATATAGTATAAATATATAGTATCTATTATGACATCATAATATCATATAAGTGATAGAAAAATTATATAAAAGGTATATACTACCATATATGTATTTCCTAATTAATACAATCAATTTTTGAAGTTGTATTATTTATTTTTATATACCATTAATGAGTCTTCCAAAACCTATATTATATTTTAATGATGTAAAATAAATTCTTTAGGAGAATGAATCACTTCAAAATCAGTAAGAGAATAATTTTAATATTTTATGTTCTTGGACATATAATATATTTAAAAGTAAACCTCATTGATATAACCCATTAGAAAAAACCCTGGGAAGCATTCTGTTTTTCATTATTTTTTATTTAGTGTACAAAACCTATGTTTAGATATTAATAAAGAAATCCTCTAATTTTTTCTATAAATACCCTCCCCACATCCCACTATAATACATTATAAAACAATTTATAATCTATTTTCCCAGTACTAACCACTAAACAACCAACCCAATCATTTTTCAATATCATTAAAATAACTTTCTGAGAACTTTGATGTGACCTCTCATGGTAAGAGATTCTCCCCTTATCTTATTTATTCAAGAGAATTCATTTTATTATGCCATTTTAAATTTAATTTTTCATGTTGTAATGTGTTTACAAACTTAATATTTATTTTCTTTTTGATGGGAGATCACTTTAAATAACATTTAACCCCTCTATGAATCGTTATTTACACCCATTCTGAAATAACCATTATTCTTTTATTTTTGTACAAAAAAACATTTGTGAAGTGAGTAACCATACTATATTAAACTCTTGTAATTACACAAAGATTTACCTATCCTTCATTGATATGTTAATTCCATGTATATAGCCCACATTTCCAAATATTGGGATTAAAATTGATGACAGGTTTTCTTATGTTTTAAGATCTATTTGGAAAACTAACAGATTTAAATGATATGACAGTGACAGGTGGGCCTAGGATTATATATCCCTCATATGTACCAGGTAATCTTATTTTCAAAATGAGATAAAATCTATGGTGTATGGGAGGATATCCTAATGAAACTGTGTTGTGATATCTCAATGGTCAGCCTTGACTTATTCTTATGAGGTCATGTTTTATGATGTTTCCATGTGTCTATGTTTCATTGATGTCATATTATTATATCAGGTTTTGATGTTAATTTTTATAATTCTAACCCCATTTATGTCACCATGATATTCCAATTATATAACATGTACGACATTCATCTTGTTATCTTTTTATTTTCATCTTACTCAACTTTATATCTCACTATCTTCTTATGTATGACCCCAAGATATTCTATGTTGTTTTAGATGAATAATGGAATTTTAAAACATCATATGGAGTTTTAAATGATGTTATTGTATCCCCATTTAATGTAATTATGTTATTATTCTAATTATAAAAATTAAATATTCCCTTTTAATCTTTTGGTATTTTATTAAAGGTGTCTTTATGTAATAAATCATGAATTTGGATGTATTAAAGATTGGAGAGTCAAAATTGTTATTAGAGAAATGCCAAGATATATTGATGTATTAGTATTGGAAATAATTATAGAAATAATTAGAGATAAGAATAATAATAACTAAATATTTTTAAATTATGGAAACATATATGTTATGTGGTTTCTATTTAAAAAACACTTGTGTGGATACTATATGTGGATGTGACTCAGGCATAGTTTTACCAAGGGGTAATAACCCTTATAAGAGAAAACTAGGTATCAAATAAATCAATACCTAATGTACAAAAAATAGGAATATCTAGACACTAGTTTTGAGACACCGGAGGTACATTCTTTGGTAAAATCATGATCACATTATAAACCAGTATCAATGGAATAAAATTACTATTAAATTTAATTTTTGGAAATATAGCATATATGGCTTATGATGAACCCTAAAAAATATATAGTTAGGTCATGAAAATAATATATGGGTTATAATTTAAATTTTTATAATAACCCTTTTATGATTTTAATATTTCACTGATCGTAATCCATAATATTCACTAAATATTACTCAATGTCTTGAAAATAGAGAAGCTAAGTGAATATCCAATATGATGGGAGATGTCCAAATGTAATGCACAACCAAAATATAATATGATTCAATAAACTGATGGATATAATTAAAAAATTAAATCTATTTCTTAATAGAGACATCAATTTTTTGGAAAACCTATATCCCTATAAAAATAATAAATTCTTAATTGAAAACATTATGTAGTAAATGCCTCCTACTTTCATTGGATATACTAATCCATTAATCATAGATAAATTGAATAACTTCATTGGGATGATCTTCTCTATCCTTAAATGATATTATTAAGATAAGGTCATAATGGATGTTTAACATATAGAGGTACATGTTGATCAGTGGAATACATTGATAAAAAATACAATGCCCGAGGAGTACATCGAGGAGATAGATAAGAAATAATTATGAATTTTGTTTGGATAAATATACTCATCACACTCTCTGGAAACCAATGGATAGGTATTTCTTTATACTAAAGAATAATAATGAAAAATCCATCAAATATTACTAAGAAAACATCACAAAACTATCATGATACTCCTTTATCTTTTTTAATGAACCCTAAACTAATGAAAATTACTTCATCGATAGCATAAATCTGAGTATATGAAAAGATTTAATTATTTGAGATTCTGAAATCTCTGAGGGAATTTTAAAATATTACCTAAATATAAAATTATAGATCTATGATTATAATGGGTCTCATGGTCTATGAGATAGGAATAATATAATAGATTTTAATCTTGGTGGTATGTGAAGAAATCTCAGGGGGGGGGGGAATATCCAACACGCCACATGTTAACAATGTGGGAAGATGTATACAATAGATTTCCTAATGGGGAAAGTGAATTGATTTAGGTGTGGTAAGTAAGGGGACCAAGACGGAAAATGATGATGGGAGAAACTCACTAATTTAATAAAAGAATGAAACTCTCCCATCATCCCTCATCCAACTTTCCAATAGTTCAATGGAAAATAATAAGTGTATTCTGTGAATCAATTCACTAAACCATCAGTTATGGATGATAAAAAAATCTGACAACCTATATTACCTAGTGTGTAATGGTGATCTTATGCCATCACATCTACTGAGGTCTATATCGAACATAATGTGGTGATCTATACACCAGTTATTCATTAAGAAATAGTGAATGCACTACTTTATAATTGTTCTATGAATTCATTCATGTAAAAAATGTTTAATATAATTATTCAAACAATACCTAAAAATAGAAAATATGGTAACTATTTCATCATAAAAACTTATATTCTACCCTAGGTATATTTGAGGGTTGGACATCCTTGAAAACCTTATTATACTCCCTTTAATGGAATGGGATACAATTCTCGATATGGATCATATTTCTTTATATAAAACCAATGTAAATAAAAAAATATAGAAACCACCTTCTCTACCATGAATCACCCTAAAATTCTATGAAAGCATAAGGAGGATTATGTATCTATTTTTTCATCATTATCTCAGTCGAAGATATTATTTCCTTATGAATAATAATATTATGATGAAATTATTAACACTATAGAAAAGATCATCATTGATGGTATTCCCTTTGAAAGGAAATGTGGAGATTTATTTCTTGAATATTTTCATGGTCATCCTATAAGTTGTGAGGGTGGGTTCTAAATAAAACATATACTCAGATATTTTACAATATCCATGGATTCATATTGAATATACACTATTAAATTTGATGATATGAAGGGGAAACTCTAGGATAAGTTGGATAAAGGGTGAATATAAGGATTTGTTTCACCATATAGGGTGCCGTCCCTCTCCACTAAGAATATGGATGGGTCAACGCGCCTATAAAATAATTACTGTGAGCTATAAAAGATCCCAATAAATAAAAAATATCAATTTCAATATATTAATTACATGATTTATTATCTACATGGATCATAGAAATTCTATATTATCAATCTTTAATGAGAATAGTATCAATTAATGTTCAATAAGTAGGATATCCCCAAGAAAAAATTTGATACAACATACGATATCTATAGTTTATAGTAATTCAACTTGGACTCACTAATTATTTATCTATATTCATGGACTTATTGAATAGATTTTTTGGGACTACCTTGATAAATTTTTGGAAGTTTTTACAACTGATATTATTTTATATTACTAAAGAAATGAGGAATATTATGATCATTCTAATGAAGTATTGAATGCCTTGAGAAAGCAAACGTTATACCTGAAGTATAGTAAATTATAATTTTAGATTTTGAAAGTTACATTAAAGGGTAATGATATCACCAAAAAATTGATATATATGTAATATTTGAAAATATAGAAAATTGTAAGATGACCCAGACCATCATCTATGATGGAGATCCCCAGTATTATTGGATTAGATCAATACTATTTTAAAATTTTGATAATCTTCTGACAATTTTTATTCCCACTAAAAAAGATAATATAGAAGTGGTAATGTTTTCTTATAATGATATATGTGGAGAGAGAATTAAAGAGTAAAATAATTTGACAATCACTTCATCTATGATCAAATTACCCTCTAGTGGGGAAGAAATAATGATCTACAGAGATGTGTACAAAAATATCTTGGTCTGTGTACATAGGTAAGTTGAAAATTTAATTGTCTATGTATCCCAATTATTAATGAACAAAGAGGACAACTACCCGATTCATGATATTGAAAATTATATTGTGATATTCATACTAAATATTTTGAGACATTATCCTGATAAGGAGAACTATGATACATATATCGATCATTAAATCCCCAAGTATATATATTCAATAAAATGCATTAAATACCTATTAATAAATGTGGATAAAGCTGATATTGGATTATTATTATCCAATTCATTACCATCATTTAAAATAAAATAAATTGAACAATTATCTCGGAAGATATATCTCACAACCTTTAATGTGATGGGGATGGAAAAGGATCCAATATTCTTAGACATGTAATTGATCAAAATATTAATAATAAATGGATATCAATCCTAAAATTCTCAAGTAACTCCACAACCATCAATTTTTTATAGGATTAAGAGGACAAAAAATATAATGTGGATACATAAAAAACGTTTCTGAAATTTTTAGGGATAATCTTTTTTTAAAGATAGAGTTATAAGGTTTAGAACCTATATATATTTCCTATAAACCCCATAACTAAATAATTATATTCTATATTATTCACACCAATCATTCCCTTACATTTATCTATGAACCACTATGAATTATAAATATTTTAATAAAAACATCTCATTGTAGAACATATAGTGTAAGATTCTGTAAATTTTATCTGGATAATTTATATTCCAACATGTCAAGGTTGAATAATATTAGTTTAATGGTATGATTCAACAATTTATTCTACCAGTATGGAAATGGAATAACATTACCATTTATTTCATCCTAACACTACCCATGAAATCTGTTGGTAATAATGCCATATGGCCGGTATTCAACCACCTTATGATGACTTTAAATTTCATTCCTATAAAGGATGATTTATATCTTGTAAAACTAATAATGATATACATGTTGGAATTAGAAAGACTATTTGGAGTACCAATCTATATTATATCATATACAGATCTATCATTTTACATGAGGTTCAAGAGGTTCTTTTAGGATGAAATTTATAGAGAGTTGAGCTTCAATAATGCTTATCACCCTCAGATGGATGGTGAGTTTGGGAGAACCATTTAAACTCTAGTAGATATTCTGAAATAATGTTTAATGGATTTCCAATGATGTTAGTATCAACACCACCCCCTTGTGTTGTTCTCATGTAACATAAATTCTCATATTTTCTTTCAAATAGTACCTTATGAGTACCTTTATTGGAAGAGCATTTGGACTCTAACATATTGGGATAAAGTTGGATCATGTATTTTTATGGTACTAGATCTTATACAAGTCATGATAGATAATGCTAAAACTATACCATCTCATAACAAATCTAAAAAAATTTGAAATAACATCTATAGAGACAATCATTGACGAGACATAGGGTTTGAGGTCCAAGATAAGAATTTCTATTTTATATCACCATTGAAGAAATTAAATGTTTTATGGGAAACATAAAGCTCATTCAAATTATATTTCCCCTAAGATATCCTTGATCACATTAATGTTATGTCGTATTTAATTGAATTAAAGCCTAACATATCCCAAGAATATGATGGGTTTCTTGTATCCCAATTGAGGAATCACGTACATAACCCATCACATGTAATGAATCTAGAGGTGGTACCCTTAGAGGATGAGAATTTGCTGATGGATTTTATGGAAAAGATCTAATATCGTAGAGACAAAATTCAATGAATTAAAACAACTCAAATTGTTAATTTTTTGTGGAGGAATGATAATTTTGGAGAATCAACATAGAATCCTATAGAGCTAATGATACCAAAGTATCCTCATGTAGTTTAGAATTGGAAATAAAATCTATTTGTTTGATTTATAAATGATAGGAGAATGTAACAATCCAGATATTGATAAAAAAGTTTTTTTCGAATGAATAAATGTATTATTATGTAAATATAGAAAAAACATGAACTAATTTTTTTATTTTTCCCATAATAAAATATATCTATGGGTGTTTAAAATACAATTACGAGTCATATTTATTGATAATTTATCCATTGAAAAACAATCATTAGGATTGTTATATATGAATGATTATGATAAATTCTACTTGAGGTAGATGAAAGATGTGATAACCTCAACCAGTAAGATCCTACCCTATAAATAAAATCAAATAGAGAATATAAGGAAGATGGAATCACTGGGATTTTCCCTTTAGGAATCCAAAAATAATATTCAAAAACAAAATATTGAGAAATCCAGTTTACGATAGAGGTTTAAGATTATCGAAATCATGAACAAAAATACAATCAAAAACCCACCATTAGAAAGAACCACCATCACACACCAAACACTTAGGTTGTATACTATTTTAATAAGGGGTTATATATCTACCATAGTAATAAGAATATTTTATTTTATTTTAAAAAAGTAATGAATATGGTTTTACATTTTTATTATTAATTTATCACTGATTATAAAATGAGTTTCATAAAAATTTGATTTCGTAAAGACAAAATAAAAATTATATTCTTGAGAAATATATCAATTTTTTTGAGAAAATGTTTTGATAAATTCAAGAATTTTATATAAAATTAAATTTCAATAAATGTTTATTAATAGATAATAATTACTTAAATATAAATGATAATTTAATATATATTCATCCAATGTATTTTTTTTTGATGGTTATAAAATTAATAGTATCATAAAAACTTTTTATTTTCCAGTCAATATTGATTTTAATATAAATGAATGTTTTCAAACATTTTTATAATATTTTGGTAAAATAAATTCTTTTTTAGATATCAATGCATTGGAATTTTCCAATGGTGAATTTTTCATAGTTTTATGAACTAGTTTGATTTTTGGGTAAAAATTAGATACTGTATAAATATATGGCCTATATTATGATGTACAAATTTCTCAAAACATTATTTTATAAGTACTATAATTGGAATAAATGATAAAATATATAATTATATTTCTAAATAATTAGTTTTTGTTTTTATTTAATTAATTTTTCAATAATTTTAATGAATCTTATAAAACCTATATTATATTGGAAGGTTTTATAATCAATTATTTGTGGTCATATCTCACTTCCACATCCCAAAGCATGTTATTTTAATATTTAATGTAGTGTTCCTTATAATATATTCAAAAACACTCTTAATTGGTAGAAATAATTGGAAAACTGATGAAATATCTTTTTTTATTTTGATTATTTTATCATATAGTGTCCAAAACCTATGATTTGAAATTAAAACAAATACAATCGCTTTTTTATATAAATACCCTCTTCACTTCACTAAAAAACCCATTGATCATGAATTTTCTCTCACTATACCTCTATAAAACCATTAAAATAAGTTTCAATTCTCCTAAGAAGATCCTCCTATGATTTTGGAAGTTCCGTATTAGGGAAGTTGATTCCCACTTTCTCTTATTTGTTCAAGTAATTTCTTCTTAGTATTCAATTTTATTTAAAATTTTCATGCCTAAATGTATTCTTACAAATCCTATTTATATTTCTTATAATTAGATACCACCATTAACTCTTATTAATCTATTACAGGGATATTTATGGGAACCCAATATGATACAGAAATTATCGTATGATTTTCCCATGACATACTTTTTTGTAGTGGATACCCATCCCCTTCTCCACTCAAGGGTATTAAACTAGATATTCAAACAATTCCATTATTTTTGGAATTATATGTATATATATAACACTTGATACTAATAGAATAATTTTTTTAAATGAGTTCTTATGTGGTATGATCTATATAGAACACTAACAAATTTAAATGATATGAATGTGACAGGTGAGCTTAGAATAATGTACCCCCAAATGCATTGTATCATTTATTATCTCATTATATAACATGTATGGTTCACTATATGTTATCCTAAGAACACTAAGTTATGATATCTTGGTTTTTAGTCTAGACTTTTTCTTAATATTTCTTGTTTTAGGTTGTTTCCACATTCCTATGATTTCATGATGTTATATAATGGTATCATGTTTATAATTATAATTCATTTTATTTCACCTTGATTTTGATATTGAATGAAATATATTCATTTCATGAGTTTATGAATTTATTTTTTCCTTACTATGATTTATTATTCACAACATTCTATTGAATGTCCCCAGGTTATCCTGTACAGTTTTAGAAGAGTGATCGAATTTTAAGAGAATGTTAAGTAGATTTAAATAATTCTATTATATATTTATTTCATGTTATTATATTATGTATCTAATTACCCAAAGACCCTTGTACATTTGATCATTTGGGGATTATATTATTTTTAACTTTCCCTAATTTGTTTTTAATAAATTTTTAATAAATATATTACTTTTCATAGTTTATATTTTATAAAGGTCTAGTTAGTTTTGGGATTAGGATTATAAAACCGTAGTAAACGAATTAAAAATAAGACTAAACATAAGAAATCATCCCTAAATTATGATAAAGTATAGGGAATGTGGTTTCCAAGAAACAAAATCCTTGTATGTGTACTACAAGATGATGTGGATCCAGCATTGTTTCACCAATGTGTAATAACCCAAAAAAGGGTTCATTGGGTATTTACCCAATCAACACAAAGTGCACAAAAATGATTCCTTGTTGGAAAACCTGTTTGATTCTCATAGGGTATATTAATGGTTACTTTACAATCTCTTTATGAAACATTATAACAATTAAAAATACCTATAAAATATTATGTTTGGAAATAGACCCTAGATAACATACATTGGAACAAATAAATTCTTATGTTAAGCAATGTATGAAATTTTTTGTTATCACTTCAATGAAAATAGTTTCCCTTTTATGGTCTTAATAGTTTAATAATTCCCATCCCTATTTTTACCTTTATTTTAGTCAATTGTTGAAAATATCATGATCTTATTCCAAGACTTTTATGATTGTAAATTCTCAAATTAAATACCCCAACCAATGGGAAAAGTATTCAAGAACACCATGAAAATACATTAAACATTAACCAATGCTCTAAATAAAAAATATAATCATGGGGAGAAAAACATCCCCCAATAAAGAAGAATGTAAACATTTAGACTTTTAGGTCACCAAGACCTCGGACATACCATGTATCTTATGATCATTTAATTGTAGAATAACTGATCAGGTACATTAGAAATATCTTCTACATCCTTCCATTCATTGAGAAATGGAAGCTGATTTTAGTTTTTTATCTTATATGGGGAGAAAATAATCAATATTGGATGATGATAAAAAAATCATAAGGATAATATTGAGGAGATTGAGTGAAAAGAATTATAGAAAAAAATAAATAAATATTTTCCATTCAATCTTAGAAATAAAATGGAGAGGGATTTCATTTTCCTTAATTAGATGGAAAAAAATTGGGGAATATGAGGAAAAAATCCTAAAACGTGCATGATACTATACAATATTTGTTGCTAACCTTGAATTTAATTTTGGTCGCTTCCTTTGTAGACTATAGTAGAGTTGATAAAATTCTTGGGGATTTGAGACAATGATAGCTATATGGATATTTTGTGAGGTTTCGTACATTTAAAAAATAAAGATCTTTTAATCTCATGGGTATTGTTGGATAGATGATAGGAAGTATATTATGAATATTAATTCTAGTTTCATGATAGATAGAACCCATGGAGGAAAGGATGTCCAAAACCCCAATATTCAAAAATTTGGGAAGAAGTATCCCATAAATTTCCCAAAGGGTAATGAATATAATGTTGATGTGGGAAGGGAAAGATCCAAACTACAGAATACCAATTGGAGAAACCCACTAGTGTGATAGAATAAGTGAATACTCTAGTTAATGATCAAAATATTTTCCATTGATTCAACTATAAGTAACAAGGACACTATATAAATCCATGTACTAATATAGGGGTTTTCGATGATACTTGACAACAAAAAAACTCTATGACATGGAGAAAAAGGGTGGGCTTATTCCATAAAAGCTACTAAGGCGTATTGAAAAAATAAAATAGTGATTTTTATTCTATTTAATAATTCAAGAATAGTGAACATATTATTTGATACTATAAATATGAATTTTTTCATATCATGAATGTTTTGTAGAACCATTCAAACCCCACTGCAAAATTGTGAAGTAGTGTCACAACCTGACCCACCAGTGTCTGATATGTGGCAACCCCAATCCCTCCTCAAATAAGATAGTGGAAGTAGACCATCTCTGAGTGGTCATATCACACAAATGGTATAATTTATCCTAAAAGACATATACACAGGCACAAATTTAAAATCCCACATAATAATGAAATGTAAACAACCAAAATAATGCATTCATACAGCCAAGATCCCACTACATAGTACGATAGTGAAAGTATTGTAAATTGAAAAGGGTGAAAATAACACCATAAAATAGGTTGTACACTAGTCTAACAAAAATAATAAAGACTCAAACCTACTTCAATTTTGAGGACTAAGTCAAAGGCACACTCCCATAAAACACCTCAGTCTTTCCAACTCCATCTATGCTCCAACCGCTCCCTGTCCACCTAAGAAAATTTCAAAAGGGTCATTGTCAACACAAGACATGACACGTCTGGGAAAATATCGTGCATGGATAAGTATAAAAATATATAGTGGGATACCCAAAAAACCATAAAAATCATGAACCAAGTATATTCATCTCAATACAATATGTAATATATATGAGAAGAAAAAACCCCAATATACTCTAGAAGAGATTCCATTCCATCAAGAGATAATTACCATCTAATAGCCACATGATTCTATTCAAATCCTACTCATTCCATGAGAACTCAAACATTGAACCATAATATCATCTGGGACTCTCAACGAAGAGGTCTATATCATTTGGGTCCCTCCAAAAGATAACACATTGGTCAAATATTTCTATGATACACAGAGTGGGGGTAGAACATATAACCACTAGGGGACACTAAAAACCCAATTTGGATCAACCATCTACATAGGGGATCACATTACAATAATTCCAAAAAATCTATTGATGCAGATTTCTAGATGGAGGATCAATTCGATACTCAGGGTGGTCATGCTGATTCCAAAAACTCCAAATAGAGACCGTAACAGCTAAAAAATTTAAATAATACGTGTTTCCTAATTTGGTTTGTTATTTTATTTTCAACTCAACAAAAAAACCTCCTTTTATTGATGAAGTGATAATAATTAAAATTAGAGCACTGGGTTTTGACTATTATACGATCGTTGGTCAATATGACTATTTTAAAATATACTCCTAATAATATAATTATTGATTATAAATACCAATGATCACGGTTAATTAATATAGAAAGAAGATTTAATGGCCTCATCCAATATACTTGGTTCATATGAAGCACATCCATCCGAGCTTGGTAATGAGGTAGAACCACTGGGCTTTGATCTAGACCAAGACCAAGTTGAACTTCAACATATTAATCATGAACATAATCACCTTTGGGAGAAGTTCAAGCTGATAGAAATCACCACTCAGGCAGTATTGTATGAGCCACCCCAAGATTATATCACCATTGCACACTATACTCTTAGGTCTAATGTAGATTTTATAAGGGGCTATGTAACGAGTCCTTAGTTACTTTGTGTAATCCTTTAGTATAAATAAATTTTTTAATTCTTATTATGCTAAATTCTTTGAATTTTAAATGTAAAAATAAATATATTATGAATTTATAGAAGTTCTATATTATTGATGAATATTAAAAAAGGAATTTTAAATATTCATTTTATAAATTAAAAAATTAATAATATGAAATGATTTTAAAAAATGGTCTTATACAGTTGTGATCAGTACGCAATTTAAATTCTAATATGATCAATATATTTTTGAGTGAATAGTAATTTATGACTAGTCATATTACCCTTATGAATAGTAATGTGTCCAATGGAATTGTAACCTCACTTAATAAATTATAAATATATTTTAGACATATTGATTAGAAATGTGATATAATAGCATAAGTAAATAAATGTTTCAAATTTTATTAGTGATGTATTAGTTTTTTTTCAGGTAAATAGTTTTTTTAAATAAAAATTAAATGTCTAATAAATAGAAAATTATATCGCTAAAATGGATTTCATTTTATCATTAAGAGAATATATATTAGTTTAGGGTGAATTTATGATATTTTTATAAAATGTTTTGATTTTTAGTGAATAGTAAAAATATAGTTTTGAGTTTCTATGTGTTTAATTACATCATTAATGATTTAATAATGATTTAGTAATTATGGTTGACAAGGGTACAATAAAATAATTTATGAGGTTTCCCACAGGTCCATTTCTATGGGCAAATACTATGAGAAAGCCCTTGGTTTTGTAAATACCACTACTAAGGTGTCCCTTGGAAATTAATAAAATATTTCCTCACTTTTTCTATGAATACCAACAAATTTATTCATTATATTAATTTTAAATTCCTCTTAAAAAATTCTCTTGTATTTTTTCCACGTAAAGTGTCCTCCCTTGGTGCCTACAATCCCCCCAAGGTCCCAACATTCTTGTTTTTTATGTTACTCTTCAAGGTAAAGGAACCTTTCACCATCCTTTTTAGTCTACACTTATTTTATGTTATGTCCTTGAATTTTCATCATCATATGTTGGGAAATGATATTATGTATTCCTATTAACATCCTTTTGACTTCCATATGAATATATCCACTTTTTTCTCTCATCTATTCATTTTTTGAATTTTTAAGTTACACCTTTAGGCTGTAGAATTTTCGTAAAAGAAATCGCATCTTCTCTTTTCTTTCAAGTTTCATTTTCATGTGGTATGTCATTGAAATATCCAACCCATAAAATTATTATCTATGTTACTATATACTTATAATTTATTATGATTTATTTATGATTGTTTTACCCTTTTCCACTATCTTTTTATTGTTTTCTAAAACCTTGTTATATAGCTGTTATGCTACAGAAATTTTGTCTCAAAATCTATCTCTCTATTTCTTAAGAAGTTTTATTATTTTATTTATGGGAATAACACAACCTATTTAATTTCTAGGTGTATTCATAATTACACAAAAATGATATATTTAATTCTGGAATTGACATACATTAAACCATCATTTCTTTTCCATGGGTTATAAATGACATAACGATATTGTTTCTAAGTTCTTTTAAAACATCATGATTTTGGAATGAAACCCATTTCCTTAATTCTCTATGGGTTATTTATGAGATTTTTGAATATCATCTATGTAAATCACATGCATATAAATAAATATTAAGGGGGAACCCTAATAGATCTCTAATGCATTGGGTAAATAAATTAATCTCTAGAGATGCCATGTTTTATGATACCATTGTGAATAACCATGGTAATTTTTATGAAACCTTATGGATTGACCTTGGTTATGTTCTTATGAATGTCTAAATTATTTGTTGAATCCGAATTGTCATGTTATTTTTCAATTTGTTATTATTATTATATGCCTCTTTATCCCCATTTCTTAATGATATCACTCATGTTCACATGTAAATTATTTGAATTTTTTTCATTACCGTGTCTTTTTCTCACCCATTCCTTCGATGTATGTCTTTAGTTTATGAGATGTAGTAATTGTTGTTAGGATGAACATTTCATTAAGAATTTAAAGTGGGTTAATATAACTATTTATGTTTTGATGTATTATGTACTTTTTTCCAAGACAATAGACTTTAAAGATCATCATGTTTTTATAATGAAATGAAAAGTAATGTAATATAAAAAGAAGGTTTCCATAGTTGGTATTGAAGGATAGTTTTGTTATTTTTCAAAAAATAAACTATGAAAACAATATGAATAATCCATAATTCGGAATTGCCCAGAGGCCTTAATTTTTATTGATTTTTGATAACCCCCCTTTCAAGGGATGAGGGGGAACCCTTACAAGGCTCGTTGGCTCAAAGATTACAAGGTCCATAGGCTTAGGAATTACATTACCCGAAGGTCATAGGGAATTCAACCAGAATATCTACAAGGAATTTCCCCTCCCCAACATCTGTGTCATGATAGTACCTCTCTACCTTTTCATGGCCATCTGGCTAGGATTCCCATACAATTACATGCTGGTACTATTGGAATATCCATACCCTCTCAATCTGACAATCCATTTAGTTTTGCCTTGATGAGTACACGTGCTCTGAATCCTTTTCTGGGGCAGCTTCTTTTTTGTAGTTTGTCTGGGGAAACTGCATGTGGCCTGAAGGCCTTGAGGTGTCCCAAAAGCCCTACTGACCCGAAGGCCTGGGTGGCCCGAAATCCTTAAGAACTCCAAGCCCAAACCAACAGCCCATGGTGAATTGTTCTAGCTGCTATAGTACCGAACAATACATGCTATAGTAACTACTGTAGTACCGCACAGTGTTCATTTCTGCTATATGACCTGCATAGTGTACAGTACTACTACAGTACCTCTACATTACCTACTACAATACTGCTATAGTGCCCCCATAAATATTCTTCTACCAAGTTTTGAAACTGGGTCTTGTAGATGCACTTAAGGATACCTCACCAACTAGGATGAGTCTCATGTGCTTGAATAAACCTATAGAGAAATTTAAATATAGGAAAACTTCCTAGTATTTTGGTCAAATATTATGTAAGTGGATTCTAATCAAATAAATCCATGTCTGGATTCGAACAAGTGGATGTGTCTCTAGAACAGATATACCTTGGAGTGAAAAATCAAACAAGGAGTTTTTGGCTTTACTCTGGGTATCCTAGTACACAATAACATGACTTGATGTAATTATAGTTTTAAACTCCCAAGAGATGTCTTTTTAGTTAATCATAATCTTTTTCTGAATCATTATAAAGGGTTTAGTGAGAAATGTAATGTTTGTTAAAGAATAATATGTTTAAGCATAATGATTTAAGACATAAAAATAGTGTAGAGTTAAAATATTCTAAAATGAAATAACTTTCTCACTATGTTTTTATTCTTTTAAAAAATGGCAGGAAATAGAAGGATTCATGAAAATGGTGACTACAGTGGACAATATGCTGATGACACTCCGATGGAAACCGTAATGGAATCATTAATGAGAATGATGAACCAACTGACTCAAGTAATGGGAAATAACATGAATCAAGAAGAGAGTCCAATTTCACCAAAAGGTAACAAAATTATATTGAGTCCATTATGTATCAATGGCCATAAAACTTCAGTGGATATATCGACCCATTGATTACTGAACTGTGGATCGGCTCTACCAAGAAGATCTTTTCTATGATTAGCTGTTCTGAACAAGAGAAGGTCACCCTAGTTGTTTACCGCTTAGAGGGAGAATCTGATCAGTGGTGGGAACTGATTAAAAACACGAGGCCAAGTGTCGAGGTTGAAGCTATAGAGTGGTAGGAATTTAGAGGGATTATCTTCAATAATCAATTCCCTCATTCTATGAGAAAAAAATGGAGACAAATTTTCTCGAGATAATGCAGAAGTTTAATGAATCTGTTGGATGCTACGAGATGAACTTCACAAGACTTTCTAAATACACATCAATCATTTTCATGGAACTTTATGGTAAGGTTTATAGATTGTTTAGTGGACTAAGAAATATTCCATGGAAGAATCTATCCAACCAAAACTATGATAGCTATGAGGAGATTGTGTTGAATGGTATGAAAGTCAAACCCAAGTAGTGTGATGCAGGGGTCTCAGAAATCAAATACAAATGAGAGATTAATTCATCAAATCTTATGTAAAATATTTTATTAGGGTATACAAGTCAAACAAGTGCAACGTTCTAGGTGTAATAATTGTGTGGTGAAGCCTTCAGGGAACTGCTATCTCAGGAGTGGGAAGTGCTAAAAGTGTGAAAGAGAAGGCCATATTACTAGAAATTGTTATAGTGAAGTGAAGCATCAACATACAAAAACTAATGAAAAAGGAAATATGGTGCAGGACCTACCTGAATTCCAATGATATAAGTGTGGACAGCTTCGGCACTTTTCCAATCACTGTCCAATTTCGAGGGTAGTGGAGGGGGAATCACCATTAGACTCAACAAAGGCCAAAGGAAAAAGGTCATCATTTTTTATCACTGTGTCTGATTTTGAAGTGCTAAATGATGTGGTGGTAGGTACTCTACTTGTTCTCTCAATTCTATAAAGTACATTGTTTTATTCTGGTTCTACGCATTCCATTATTTCCTCCATGTTTGCAAATAATTTAGAATCAACCCTTGAATTTCTAAAGGTAGAGTTATTTGTCAAGGCTCCTGGTAGGATTATTCCAACATCATCAATGTTTATAAACTCTAGTATTTAACTTAGTGAACACAATCGTATCGCAAATCTAGAGTTCATTCCCATTATGGAATTCAACATTATACTAGGGATATACTGGATCTAAAAGTGTAATGTGAAGATCAAATGCAGAAGTAAGGAAATATCAAAATTCTTGAATGGAAAAGCAATGGATATCTTCTATGAAGAGATATATCAACCTGATCTTTGTCTAGAGGAACCTCATATATCATTATTTATGGAGATGATGGGTTTAGAAAAAGAATGAAATGAGAGTATAAAGATATAATATTTCCTCATCATCTATGAATACATTGACTTATTTCATAAGGAGTTTCCTAGACATCTTCCAGAAAGAGAGGTAGAGATATCCATTGAACTCATACATAGATCTCATCCAATATCAAAGACGTCGTATAAGATGGAAAACGGTGTGCTTGAGAAATTAAATAAACAACTATAAGAGCTTTTGGATAAGGGGTTTATCCAACCATGTGTGTCTCTTTGGGGAGCACATGTTTTATTTGTAAAGAAGAAGGATAGATCAATGAGGCTATGAATTGATTATAGGGATCTAAATGTGATCACAGTGAAGAAAAAATACCCTCTTCCAAGAATTGATGAATTATATGATGAACTTTGTATTGCTCAATTCTCCATTAGGATTGATCTTCAATCTCGTTATCATCTATTGAAGGTGAATAAATAATATATTCCAAAAAACATCCTTTTGATCAAGATATCAGCATTATGAAGGAATCACATGTGACCCTACAAAGACAAATTTTGTATAGGGCTTGCCTCACCCTACAACAATAACTGAGATTCATAGTTTCCTTATATTAGAAGGATATTATAAGAATTTTTTGAATGGCATTTCATGACCTTCTAATCCATTATCCAAGTTAACTCAAAAAATGGGTCAAGTTCTTATAGACAAAGGAGTGTTTGGAAATCTTCCCAGAGCTAAAGAAGAGATTGGTTACTAAACCCATGTTAACTCATCCATTAAGTGAAGAAGTATTCATTCCTTTTAACGATGCATCTCTGAAAGGGCTTGGGTGAATACTCATGAAAAATTACATTGTAATTTCTTATTCATCTAGAGAGTTGAAGAATCATGAGAAAAGATTTCATACGCATGATCTTGAGATGGTTGCAGTTGTTTTTTCTCTGAAGATATAGAGGAACTATATTTATGAGGAGAAATGTGATATATACACAAACCATCAATGTTTGAAGTATATTTTAACACAAAAGAACATAAACGTGAGAAATAGGATATGGTTGGAACATCTTAAAGACTATTATTGTCCAATTCATTATCATCTCAGAAGAGGAAAAAAGTGTCTCTAATACATTATACTGTAATGACCAAGTTGTTATGTCCTTAATGAGAATTAAAATAGATCCCTTGATCCAAGAGCTAGTGAAAAAAGATATGGGTATTATAAGGGAAGGGACATCATAAACTCAATATCAAATGATTTCTCAATCTTAATTACTAAGGAAGACCAAGAAGGATCATAAAGAAGATCCTTTTTTATAGAATAATTTTGAGGTTGTGAACGATGGGATGTTTCTGGAGCTCAATATTTACCAAGAAGATATACTAAAAGTTGTACAAGAGTATGTGTTCCATCTATTCCAATAATAAAGATGGAGCTGATGGATTCATCTCATAGATATACTTTTTCTATACATTTAGGAAAGAAAAAAATGAATACGGACCATCATGATCATTTTTGGTGGGATAATATGAAAAAGGATATTGCTCACTACACTAAAAGGTGCTTGGTATGTTAGAAAGTGAAGGTAGAGCAACAACATCTTAACGGGGTATTACAACCACTACCCATATAAGTATGGAAGTGGGACTATGTCATTATGGACTTTGTCATTGGTATCTTGAGAACTCCTAATGGAAACAATGTCATATTGGTAATTGTGAACCAACTCACCAAGATTGCCCATTTTATATCTATTTGGGAAGATTTCTCTCATGATCAACATTCTATGATTTACATGATGGAACTGGTATGGATTCATGGAGTTACACATTATATCATACTTGATCATGATCAAAGGTTCACATTAACATTCTGGATAAGTATTCAACATGCTCTGAGTATCGAATTGAATTTCAGTATGACCATTCACCCCAACTTGATTTCTAATCTGAATGGACTATTCAAACACTCGAGGACATGCTGATAACATGCTCAATGGAATTTAATGGTGGATTGGATCAAAATCTCACATTAGTTGAGTTCTATTACAGTAATAGTTTCCATTCAAGAATTGAAATGGGACCCTATAAATCTCAATATGGGAAGTGGTGTAGAAATCATTTATTTTGGGATGAAGTCAGTGACAAAAAGCTTATTGGGCCTGATCTTCTGCAGTAGATGACAGAATAGGTTCATGCCATCCAGTAACACATTACGACTACTCAGAGTCAGAAAAAGAGCTATGCTGACAACTGTTGAAGGGACATTGAGTTTTATGTTGGTGACAAATCCTTTCTTAGAATTTCACCTAGAAATAGATTAATGAGGATTGGGAAGAAAGGTAAGTGCATCCCTTAGTTCATTCGCCCCAATAAAATCCTTTATTGCGTAGGAGAAGTGGCCTATTGTCTTGCACTTCCTCCAAATCTAGAACAAGTTCATGATGTCTTCCATGTATCCCTCTTGAGGAGGTACATACAAGACCCTTCACATTTAATAAATCTAGAGGTGGTAGAATTGGAACATGACCTCTCTTATGAGGGGAATTTGGGGTAGATCTTGGATCGTAGAAATAAGGTTATACGCAAAATGATTACCCAACTTGTTATGGTGTTGTGGAGGAACCTAAAATATAATAAATACATGTGAAAACCAGAGGATTGTATGAGCTAGAAGTACCCACACCAATTCTCTTGTGGGGGGTTTGAGTTGAAATTCCAGTGATCAATTGACATAAGGGGGAAGAATGTGATGACCTGAACTTTTGAATAATAATTTCTTCTTGATTTTGTGTGTTATTTTTTGTTTAATCATCAAAATTATATTCTTTCATTAATGAAGTTAGTATAATTAAAATGATATTGTTGGGTTTCAACTATTATATGACTATTGGTCAATATAATAGTTGTTCAATATGACTGTTGGGAACTATAATCATAATGATATAATTATTGTTTATAAATACAAATGATCATGGTTAATTAATACAAAAATAAGAGTCAATGGCCAAATCCAATAGACTCGGGAAATAAGAAGCCCATATATCAGATCATGGGAAATATGTTGCATCATTTGGATTTGTTCTAGGCCAATCCCAAACTGAGATTCAACATATTAAACATGAACGCAGTCGCTTTCGAGAGAAGTTCAAGCTGACAGAAATAAACTTTTGGGAAATTTTGTCTGAGAAACACTAAGACTCTATCACCATTGTACTTCTTACTCTTAGGTCATATGCAAGTGTTATAAGGGGATATGTAATGAGACCTTAGTTACTTTGTGTAATCATTTTCAATAAATAAAATTGTTATTTATTATTATGGAAACTTTGTTGAATTTAAAATGTCAAAATTAATAGAGGATGAATTTATAAAGGATCTATATTATTGATGAATATTGGAAGAAGGTATTTTAAAATATTCTTATTATACAATAAATAATTAATAGTATGAAATAATTTTTAATAAATTGTCTTATGAAATTGTGATCAGTAAGAAATTTAGATTCTAATAAGATCAACTTAATTTTTAATGAATAGTAGATTATGAATAGTAATATTTCCCTTATGACTAGTAATGTAACCAATTGAATATTAACCTCACTTAATAAGGTCTAAATATATTCTAGACATCTTTATTGGTAATGTGATATAATAGAATAATTAAATAACTATTTTAGAAATTATTAGTCAAGTATTAGTATTTTTTGGGTAAAAAAGTTTTCTATATATTAATTTAATATCTTATAACTAGAAAATTATTTTCATAAAATGGAGTTCATTTTTGAATTCAGAGCATCGATATTAGGTTAGTTTGAATTTATGAGATTTTTGTAAAATGTTTTTTTGGGGAATAGTAAGAATACAGTTTTGAGTTTCGGTGTGTTTAATGAAATAATTAATGATGTAATAATTCTAGTCTACTTTTTTAGAGTAAAATATGTTAGGAGGTTTCCCAATTGGCCAATACCAGGGTAAAATACCTTCGGAAAGCCCATGTTTTTACAAATTCCATTATGAGTTGTCCCTTGGAAGTTAAGAAAATATTCCCTCACCTTTTCTATAAATACCAACCCATTCCATCCTTCAGTTCATTCCCAATTCATCCTCAATGAAGATCTGGTTTTTTTACCTCGTAAGGATTCCTACCAAAGTTCCATCAAGCCCTCCAAGGTCCCAAACTTTGAGTTTTTGACATTACTCTTCAAAGTAATGGAACCTTTCACCCGCCTTTTTTGTCAACACTTCTTTTATGTTATGTCCTTGAATTTCTATTTTGAATAGTTTGGGTATGATATTATGTATCCCTATTAATATACTTTTTATTTACATATTATCATATTCTCATTATTACCTCATCAATCCATTTTTTTATTTTTTAAGTGATTTCCTTAGGCTGTCGAATTTTCATAAAAGAAATTGAATCTTCTCTTTTCTTTCATGCTTCAGTTTTTTTGTTATATGTCATTAAAATAACCATAACATAATATTATTTATATTTTATTCTGTCCTTATTATTTATTATGTGTTATTTATGAGTGGTATACCATTTCCTCCTCTCTCTTTAATGTTTTCTAAAACCATTTTATATAGTCGTTATGCTGTAGAAATTTCGTCTAACAATCTCTCTCTCTCTTTCTTAAGAAGTTATCTTATTTTATTTTTGTGAATACCCAAACCAATTTATTTTATAGAGGAATTCATAAAGGCATAAAATTGGTATATTTTATTCTTTAATTTATATACATGAGACCATCATTACTTTTACATGGGTTATAAATTACATAATGATCATGTTTTCATGTACTTTAAAAACGCCACGATTTTGAAATGAAACCTATTTATTTTATTCTCTATAGGTTATTTATGAAAAGTTTTATTATGATATATATTGGAGACATAAAAATAAATACATATTATGGGTGCGCCCAGATAGTTCTCCATTGTATTGGGTTAAGAAATTAATCTCTACGGATGATGAGTTTTATGATACCTTGGTGAATAACCTTGGTAGTGTTTATGACACCTTGGGATGGAAGTTGGTGATATGCTTATGAATGTATAAATTAAATGTTTTATCCACATTTTCTAGTTATCTTTCATGTTATTTTTATTTTGATATTCCACTTTATCCCTGTGTTCTTATTGATATCGCTCAAGTTCACATGTAAACTATTTCACTTATTCTCCTTACTAGGCATTCTGCTCACCCTTTCTTTTGATGTATGTCTCTTGGCTATGAGATGGAGTAATTGTAAATATGATGAAATTTTTAAGAATATATTAATGTTGATTAAAATAATTTTTTATGCTTTCATGTATTATTTACCTTTTTTCCAAGAGACTAGACTTTAAATATCATCTGTTTGTAAGATGAAATGATAAGATATATAGTAAAAAGGTGGGATTCCATAGGGATGGTAGAAGATAGCACTATTTTCTCATGGAGGGAAACCAAAACTCTATTAGAGACTCAAACTCTATAAATAATCAAAATTTAGTGATGTGGATATATTGTCACATTGTACCCATGAGGTTAGGACCATGGGAAGACACACAAACTATACTGCTCCAAACTAGAACAAATAAGACACTTCAGCACTCTTGGAGGGAGTACACGTTGTTTCCTAGAGGGTACACTGTGTGTCCATATATCCAAAGTATTTTCTATGTAAAATTATCTCCCATGACATTTAGTCTCTATATACATGTTGTGTAGGATTGCTACATGGCCCGGATGTGTCTGTGTAATGAAGCCATGTTTGTGTACAGGTCCTTGTATTCCATGTCGTGTCCATGTTAGAGTACATGGAATTTACATCCCACATATTAAAACCCATGTCCATGTACCTATAATTTATATGTTGAGTAATCTGGGGTGGGTCATAGGCTATGTGACAGGGGCCACATGCCATGTGATCTTTAACATCAGCAGGGACCCTTTCACCATAGCATGAGGACGCCGCACGATGTCTAATTTGAAAATACATGTTTTCTTGCATGATAATTTCCAGATCTATCAATTATCTCCTCCATGTTGATCCATTAACCTCTAGATGATTTTATTAATCTTAATTTTGTAGATCATGGTTTGACCATGCTTCTAGTCACTAGATTTGTGTGTTTCAGGTTCGAATCCACTCGGAGTTTTCCACCACTGAGAAAATCATTCCATGCATCAACACAGGATTGAACAAATGTCATAAATCTATTTAGATATACTCCCTGTCATCCAACATTGTCATCACATCTCGATTATGTCACCTTTCACAAACCTCACCCACGGTGTTGATCTATTCCACCAAAGAATTGTCACACAGTGGTAGATCACTGGGTATTTGTTGAATCATGGGATAGAAGGAAACACACCGGTTGAATTTGTCAAGAATAGAGAACGAAATACATAATCGAAAACTTTTTAAAATGATCCAATCCCATTGTTCACTTGTCCATGATTCATTATCTTAGAATGATAATCGAAGAGGGATAATCAATAAACTAGAAATAATCAATTCTATCTGATTCAAATTTATCGATGATGTTCAAATAAATAATAATTCAATAAATTGGCATGAGTTCATCTAGGATTATAAATATGTTGATATTTAAAAAAACAAAACACCCTACATAGTGCTTGGATTGATCTTTCTTTAATAACGATAGTGTTCCTATCGTTGAAAATATCAGACAACTCTACTAGTGTGACGATCCATGAACATATCCTGATTCATTGTCATCTGCCAAGAACCCTCCCCTAAAATGGTCTCAAGGTCTCCAGGGTTAATATCCAACCCTGAAAAAAATTCCCTAGTCGTGATATTATAGGGGGATTAGTTCACTATGCTAAAGTATAATAAAATAAATTTTTAATTTATTTTATTTTATTCATTATGCTCCCCAGAAAATATTTTCACCAATGACACATGCCATCCAAAGATATGTTGTACCTAGGGTAAAACTACCATTTTGAGTCCAAAGGAACCATCATATTTATGATTCACGAACTATTTTATGGCTTATTTATCCTTTTAACGAAAACCAAATGTGTGTAATATTAAATAGTTTAATATTTTTAGTGATTTATTCCGGGAACATCGGGCCTTGGAATCACACACTATCTCAGCTTCTGGTATGAAAAATAATCCATAATATATTTAAAAATATTACCTAGAAAATATGAGGGGATAAATTCTCCCAACCATGGGGATTTAGATACCCAAAAATCTAAAATAAGTTCTACTGAAATTGATGAGAGTACTGACCATGAATATGAGCATCCCGCACCTATGTGCCCTCTAAGAGATTCATGTGATACCACTAGACACACACCAAAGTAATTAATCGTTGACAGAGGATCGACTACTACAAATCCCCAATCACCACATGGTACTCAGTAAATGTTTCTCCATCCTTGTTGTTTAGCTCACCCCAGTCAATGATGTGTGATGGTATATGCACGCACCTCCTTAGTTGGGACACATAGAAGACATTGTGTACCCGATCAATCTAAGGATGTACAGTCAAGTAGTATACTGCCTCTCTAACCTTATAACTTATCTATAAAGCTCCAATGAACCATGTATATTTCTCTCCTCTCCAGTTAAATGTTTCTAATCCACAATTGAGGTGAAACCTAATGGAACACATCCTCTCCTTCCAAACACATCAAATTCATCTATCACACATCAACATAATACTTATGAAAACTCTATGAAATCATAATGCACCCCTATATGATCTTGACCATTTCAATAATATCTTAGACAAACTTTGAGCCAATGAGTGCTGACTCTCCATGGTTATTCCTGCAAAGTGATGAGTTGAAGGTTCACCCATACGATTCTTATAATGGTGCCATATCAATGGTGGAATTATAGCTATTTTTGTATGGAAACTCCACTATTGGTAGGTGATCATCCCAACAACTGCCAAATTATAAAATGAAATCTTGTAGAATTTCCTCCAGAACCTAAATTTGTTTTTCAGTATATCCCTCAATTTATTGGTGAAATTTGGTCTCAAGCATATTTGTGTCACAATTGCCTCATGTAATCTTGTCCAAAACCAGAATTGTAGGCAATCATCCTAATTAGAAAAAATCAATGATGGGAATATAGGGAGTTAAACTATCTCCTCCATAGAGAGGGGTACCAAGATCTCAAATGATATCTACTATTAGATAGCTAATAAGTGGTCCTAATTAGTTAGTCAGTCAATGATAACACAGATGGAATAATTTACCCTAGATATATGAATTAATCCTATCATGATGTTCATATATATCACACCCCACATATATTCTGATTCCCAAAGTGTTTGAGCTAAACTCCATAGAACCAGGTTCTCATCCTTCACTTACTGACAGGTAAGGTATCGATAAATAAACTCTGAAACATCTCTCTTCATCCATGTCCACAAAAAAATATAGCAAAGGTACTTGTACAACTTTTCCACACCTGGATATACCACTAAAGGGGACCTATGAAACTCTCTCAGAGTCTCCCCCCTAACAACACTAGTACTAATGTGCATCCTTTGAAAATAATTTTGTGTTCCCCACCTTTATAAAATCCATCACGATCATGACCAATGGATATCTACGAATATAGTGTCTCAAAGTCAGTATCCCCAAGGTGTGCCTCCCTGAATTGTTGTAAGAGTAGAGGGGTGAAAAAACATCAACTAGAGGTAGGATACTCCACCTACATCCACAGATGATATCTACAACATTTCCAACTAATTTTATGCCTTGTTTAGAAACTGCGAACTAGATCTCTTGCTGAGAGAAACTACCACCACATTTAGGTTCCTAAGAATAGTGAAAATCTCAAACTCATAGTCCTATTGGAACTCTATTCATCACATATATCTGATGTTTAGATCCTTTTGAGATAATATATACATGAGACTCTTATGTATATAGTAGACGACAAACCAGTGACCCATCAACTAGTGTCACCACATCTTAAAATCCAAGACTACTGCTGCTAATTCATGATCTTGTGTCACATAGTTCTTACCATGTAGCCTCAACTAGAATGAACCATATTCAATCACTTATTTCCTCTATATCAAGAAACAACCAAGACCAATCCCTCATGAATCATAAAATAACTCGTACTCGACACCTTCCTCCAGTAACCTCATGATGGGAGTGCTTGTCAACCTCTGTCTCAACTCCTGAAGTCACAACTGTAAATTTTCTATCTACATGAATAGATTCCCATTTTATGTCAAATATGTCAAGGGTTATACCAATATGGAGAATTCAGGTACAAACTGTTGATATTACCCTGTAAATTCTATGAAACTATATACCTCTGTGACACTCTTGGTTGGCTCACAAGTAAGAAAAGCCTCAACATTCACTAGATCCATTGTATCTCCAACCTCTATGATGATGAATCCTATAAAATAGACCTCTCTAATCTATAAATAGAAATTTGAGAGATTATTGTAATGTTTATTCTCTAAAAGTGTTCACAATACCATCGTACAGTGTCTCACGTGCTCCTAATCAGACATCAAATACATTAGGATGTCAGTGATGAAATCTACCATGTATCAGTCTAAGAAAGGTTTAAAGAGATGGTTCATGAGTATCATGAACACTCCTGTGATGTTTTTCAAACAAAAAGGATTCACCTTGAACTTTTAGTGACCATAATGACATCTAAAGGTTGTCTTTGGTATATCATCATCCCATACTCACAGCTACTGATAGCCTGATTTGATGTCAACCTTTAAGAACCATTGTTCCCCTTTCAACTGATCAAAGATAACATAGATCCTCATTAGTAGATATTTGTTCTTAATGGTCATCAGGTTTAAGTTCTAATAATCCACACACAATCTCATGATATTTTCTTCCATCCTGGAAAACAAAACTGGGGCTTCCTATGTTAAAATAATGGTTCTCCCAATTCCCTTCATCTATAATTCTTTCAACTACACCCTCAGTTCATGAAGCTCTATGGAACCATAAAATATGTATGTGTAGATATTAGTGTCATATAAAAGGGTTGATCAATATATAATTCTATATTCTAGTTGGGAGTTAATCTTAGATAATCTTAAGGAAATACATCCTCATACGTTACCACCACTAAAGGAAACCAGGGACTCAAATCATCCCCTACACTGAGGGTTAAGCTGGACAACTGAGGAGTAATCAACTATACCTTTCTATGAATGAGCTCATCCTATGTTGAATATATTTCGTTTTTACCAAAAAAACGGTTCCTAAACTGTAGACACACAACATTCTGGACATAAAATATTCAGTATAAGAATGAAATTTGGATAACTAGTTCAATAATGAAATTAGGAGGATTCGATGATGCTACCAAGAGATCCTAATCGAAACTATCACTATCAAGATTTAGGTCACTCTATCTGCACAAGTGTGTGATTATTGATTATCCTATAGTAGTAGTCATGAAGTGTAAGGGTCAAGTCAATGGTTATCCCAGAATCTCAATGTCTCAAACAAGACTTATGTCAAGAAAAAAAGGATTAGAACTTGTGTTTGTTAAAACTAAAGATAATGATGAAAAGAAAATGATTGTACATCGCATAATTCATGAAGAATTGGGATAATAGGTTTCCATATCCTGTTTTTGGCCTCATCCCTCCCCACCAATTCATTAAGCCTATTGTGGACCACCTGGGGTGTATGCAATATTAGGTCAAACATTTGACCGCCACTTGTTGCCCTAACAGTCAGTCTTCCATATCCACCACCTAGTAGACCACCCTTATCCTATTTAAATATCTATCTAGGTATCTATCTTAGTGGTCCCTCTAGAATATCTCGATCAGTTTTATTATAGTTTGGGAAATCTCCTTCTAGATGTCTCCAACAATTCTAAGGGAAACACCTTCTATCCTTTATTTGATTCAAGCCTCATTGAGAGCCCTACACCACTGAACCTATGTTTTGGGATCTCCTCTTGAAGTGTATGACCCACTTGGATCCCTTTAACTATCATTGGATACATGTTATTGAGGTATCAACTACTAGTTTCCCACTGATTGCTCCCATTAATGGTATTTTCTATACCAGAAAAAGTTCCACGATCAAGGCTTGCTCGTGTACCATGTCATAAGTAGAAATGCTAAGGGATACCCTTAATGACCTGATGAATTGGTTAAATACCTACTAAAATATCCATGTCATAAAGATATTTCCATGTACCATGTCCAAATAGTAGCATGAGACATATATAAACTACGTAGAATACTCTTCCATGGTCATACTTCCCTACTACAGATACTGAAGTTGTTGTATGTGTACCGATCGCAACATGGACGTATATAGATTCTCTCTAATGAAATGCTTGAAGTATTTCTAGGAGAGATATATCTCATCATGTGACTGACTCACCAAGATCCACCATCATATAAAATATCCTTGAATAACAATCATGACATGGACTTCCATATGAATGACATGCATGTTCATAATGAGGAAAATTCTAGTGACTACCTCTAGCCAATCCTCACCCATTTGGGGGATTAGATCACCCCATAACCTGAGACGTCACTCTCTCTGACACTCATGAAATGCACTCAGACTATTTGATTCCTTACCATGTAGTTATGGTAGTGTTTTTTGGTTGATCGGTGGTGTTATAGCTTGTAAACCACCCATAAGGGGAATCTATAGTACAAGACCATGTATCAATTACTCGTCACATGGAGGAGTATCCTCATGATAACGCGGTGGAATCCAAGATGGCTATCAACCAGGATGCATCCTAAAATAAATCAATATGTTGCGTGGTCAATAGTGTATATCTGGGGAGATGAATCAATAAGAACATGGAAAACACAACCATTCATATATGACGCATGTACCACTGTTTTTTCGTTAATCTAGTGTTCTCTTATACACAGTAAAAAAGAAAGTGATCGGAGTCTTGTTGAATGGATACATCATCCGCCACACCAACAACTTATTCCCTAGCCTGAAATCTAAACTCAAAAAACTTAAAAATATTTTCCCAAACCAATCACATAGACTATGGTCCTAAGATAGAACTTATTAGCTCGAATACCACTCTTTCATGACTCAACCCACCGGGGTCTGACTCGTGAATACACCAAACCCGTCACTAATAGGCCAAGGGTATGGGACCAGTGCCGAGTAGTTATATCTCTCAAATGGGAGAAATTTCCCTAATTTACATGTACACAAGAACACATATCCAAGAACACACAATGCTGAAATGTAAATCTGCTAAAATAATTCATGCATACAACTAAGATCCCACAACAGAGTTTGATAGTAAATGTACTATAAATAGAAAAGAGGCCAAAAAACAAGCCCACGTCAAAGAGTCTGTGCAAAATTTCAACTAAAAATATAAAGAGTATAACCTTATCTATGTTTGAGTAGAAAGTCAAGGGTACACTCTCAGTAAACACCTTATCCTTCCTTGCTCCAACAACACTCCTCCCACTCCCTATCCTCATAGGACACCATAAAAATGTACACCTTCTGCACAAGACATGACACGTGTGGGAAACGATCATGATGTAGAGAGTATAAAATTAATCAGTTGGATACCATAAAAAAATAAACATTAATAATCAAGTATATTCATCTCAATAAAATATGAAATAGATACAACAAAGAAAACCCCAGATATAATCAAGATACACACCATGCCATCAAGGGGTCATAAAAAACTACTAGCCAAAGGATTTTGTATGAAGAACACTTATTCCATGATAAATCACTCCTAGATCCATGATATCATTTTTGAAGCTCGATGAAGTGGTCTATCACATTAGGGAATGGCCCAAAGTGAACATATTTATTCAAAGAAGACAATAATTCACATATATGGAGTCATTCTAAGAACCACTAGGGGATACCACAAATCCAATATGGGTCAATCCACTATGTAGGGGATCACATTCCAATGATTTTACAAACCCAAATAATATGGCCTACTAGATTGAAGATAAACACCCATCATAGGGAGGTCACACTGATTCCACAAACTCCAGTTAGGGATGATGGAGGATCACACTCCAATCTCATGTAGGGAGACCAAAACTCTATCTAAGACTCATCCTCTAGAGGGAATCACAATCCATTGATGAGGATGTAATGCCTCACTATAACCTTGAGGAAAAAATCAATGGAATTCATTCAACTAATAATAGTCCAATATATGAAAAAGTAGATCATCAAGAACTATTGGGGGATGTACACAACTTATCCCAGGTGGTATATAGTGTGTCTAGTTTTCCCAAGTCTTTCCCGTGTGCAAGAACCTCACAAATAATGTCATCTATATTTACATTGCATGTAATAATATTACATTTCTTTTAGAGACACATGGTTACCTACTTACGTTTCTGGGAAATGTTCATGTACTGAAACTGTGTTCGTGTACCAGTTTGTGTATGACATGACATGTCTACATGTGAGTATACAACATGTTCATGCTCATGTACTCCAATCTGTGTCTTTGTATCTCTGAAGTACACATCGAGTCATCCATGGAGGGTCACACATATTGTGATATGGGATACATTCAGTGTGATTCTTATCTTTATCCAGAACCCTAGCAACATAGTCAAGGGTCCCACACAATGTATAATTCCAAAATAAATGTCGTGTTTCTTGTGAATTGTAGATTTATCAAGGATCTTCTATTCATCGATCCCCATGCTGTTAGAGCCTCCGATCAGACCAGAATCTATATTTCTATCTTTTTCTATGACTTTAGTATCGAAATATATGGGTTTTACGTTCGAATCCACTCACTATTAATACTATCATTCAAACATGTCGAGCATGAAAACTAGTTTTAATAGATGTCCCAAATACATTTAGATATATATTCAGTCTTCCACCACCATCATCACATCTTTATAATGTCAACATTCATGAACCATACCCCCAATGTCAATCTGTTTTTCATAATATTTTTCATGAAATGGTCAATCACTAGGCATTTGTCAAATCATGGGCCAAAATGAAAATCCTAGGATGAATGTGCAATTAACAGATGGAGAAATACATAAACAAAAAAAGTGAGGATTGAACCACATCCATTTTTAATTTGGCCCCGATTTTTTATAATAGAATGATAATCGAAGAAGAAAACTTAATGAACCAAAAGTAATCAATTATATATTATTGAAATCTACCAACGATGCACAGATCCTTGTTTGTTGAATCTTCCCACATTCATCTGAGATTAATAATTTGATTAAATTCACAAAAAAAACCACCCTGCATATATTTTTGATCTGTCATTTATGAAGAGATATTATGTTTCCTCCATTGACAATATCCTGTGAATCTATTAGCATGACGATCCATGAATCACTAATATTTTGGTAAGCATATTATCAAATAAAGTTGAAGAAGGGGGACATCACAAAGATTTTTATTTGTATTTGGTACGTGCACTACATGTAAATATTTGCTAAACATGGACTTACTAATGATACATCAATCTTCATGGACATATGAACATGGTCCTTCTGTATTAACTTGAAAAACATTTACTGTTCTTTATTGAATATGTTCTTATCTACTCCAAATTCATGGAGAAACATTATGATAATATGAATGACGTACTAAAGACGTTTTGAATGAAAAATTTATATGTGAACTATATTAAATGTTAATTTTGGATTGAGAATGTAACATTTGTGGGGAATGTCATCACCGATAATGGAATATTTGTGGATCCTTCAACAATAGAATAAATATTAGGATGGAATCAACCATTTTATGTTACAAGGATTCATATATTTCATGGATTATCTATATTATATCATCAACTTTTTATAATCTTCTCATGAATTTAAACCCCATTAAAAACTATAATCCAAAGTGGTTGAAGTTTTCCTAGAGTGATGAAAGTGAAGATTTATTTAATGAGATAAGGTAGAGTCTAATCACTACACCTATATTCACATTAACCAATAGTAGTGAAGGATTTTTTATCTTAATTAATGAATCCTAAAAGTGATTGGGTTTTTTACTAATGAAATATATAATGGTAATATATTATTCGTCCCACTAATTAAATATCCATGAGTGTAACTAGCAAATGCATAATCTGGAATAGGTTTCATTGATCTTCACATTGAATATTTGGTGATATTATCTCCATGGGTAGAAATATGACATATATATGGATCTTAATATAATGAAGTATATATTCATATATAAATACATCAATATTCTCCAACAAAGGTGGTTGGTGATAATCAAGTATTATGACTGTTCAATCCACCGTCCTCATGTGAATGTAAACATATTGGATGATTTCATACGTATAAAGGAACCCACCACCCTATCCATTATAAGGATTGAAAGGGATCCCATCACAAAAGATAGAAAAAAACTATGCATGGGATTAATAAAAGGGTGTTTATCCTACCATTCACAAATAACTACACAACCATACATTTCGGATTGGATTAAGGAGTCCCAACAATATAATGATGAGATATATAAAAAGGTTGAAAATATTCTAGATTTCAAATTTTCTAAATTTGACGTTATAATATGTTTAAATCTGATAGGAGTCTTATAAAAATTGGAACTAAATAGGGAAATTTTAAAATATTATCATTACTCAACCCTGTATATTAATCTAGGAAACACTAAGATGTGAATATATCTAAGGAAAAACAGGTTTTGGGACAACATTAACTAGGGGACTATAAAATTTAAATCATGATGCTTATTATGAAATCAAATAAAGGATAAATGATATAATTCAATGTTTAGGATGCAATCATTTCTCATGCCCATATGGAAATGAGACAAAATATACATATTTTTTATAGGACTTTCCAAGACATCTAAAGGAAATAACAACATTTCAGTGGTAGATGATCATATTATGAAGATTTCAAAAAAAAATCTATCAGGGATTATTAATCTCTTGAATAAATCACTATGATATACAAAAGAAAAATAGTAAGGATTACTGTAGTATCACTATCTGTTGTATCTGATAGTGTTTTGAGGACAACCTTGAGGTTCTTAATAATCCTTCTATAAGTACTAGAGACAATATTGATTTTTATTACTATTTATCACCCACAAATTGATGTTTATTATGTTTGAGCCATTCAAAATCTAGAGAATATATTGAGATTATGTTCAATTTATTTCCAAGGATTTTCGGATCAGTACCTACCCTTAGTGTAATTCTCATATAACAATAGTTTCCATCTTAAAATTGAAATGGCACATTATTTGGCTCTATATGTGAAGAGGTTTTATACTATAAAATATTATGACGATGTTGAAGATGGGATGATTATGTGACTTGTTCTTATCCAATATATAACAGATATTGTTCAAACAATTCAATGTTATATGAAATTCTCATAGAGACTATATACAACCTGTTCATAAAAAAATTGTTGAGACGTATATTTTCTATTTGGAGATAACATGTTACTAGATATATCTTCATGGAAGAAATTAATGAAATTTTGGAATAATGGAAAGACTATAATTATTTTCATCATCTACTTTGAATAAATCATTTCATTAGAGTTTTAGATTATCGACTAAAAATCCGTCCTATCCTTTCTTGAGTACCTGATGTGTTCCATTTATCCACCCAGAGGAACTAAATACTAGACCCCTCACATGTGCTAAATCCATGAATGGTAGCCTTGGGGAATGATTATTCATAAAATTAGTATCCAGTAAAAATAATAGATGTTAGATATTGAGTTATTTGAGATAAGAAAATTCACCAAGTCAAATTGTTGTGGGAGAACAACATGTTTACTTAAGCAACATGGGAGCCAAAAGAGTTAATGGAATATAACAACCCTCATATATTTTAGTTCATGAAATGAAATTTTGATGTTGAATTTTAATAAGGGGGAATAATGGAAAAAATCTAAAGTTTATAAATAAAATTCTATTTTATATGAATAAATATTTTATTAATAAATATAGATATATAAATGCCTGCACTAATTTAGTTATTTGGGATAGTTATAAAATATAGCCCATTTGATTTAGAATACCTCTATGTGTATTAAACATTTATAATATAGTTTTTATAAAAATGATTTTCAATTTTAGAATAAATTTAGGATTAGGATGAAGTCTAATTGATATTACTGGAAGAGGCAATTGTATCAACCAAAAGGATTGAACCCTCTGAAAGAAATCAATCAGAGATTTCCAACGAGATGGAATCACTAGGATTTTACCATTACCAATCTCATGTTGAGATTAAATAACTAATGATTTATTCAAATAATTAATTAAATTATTTCAAGGTCATTAAGAATACTACCAAAACTATTTTCACTAAAACACCATAAGAACACACCAACATCGCACAACATAACAATTGTGAATTCATTATTGTAATAAGTGGTTTTTTATATTCTCCCAAGTAATATGATTTTTCATATAATCTATTATTAATATAATGATCATATTTATATATTTTTATTATTAATTTTTTATTGACTATATAATTCCTTTGATCGATATTAAATTTTTGATATGATGAAATATAATTTTTTTGGGAATATATTGTTTTTATTAAGGAATCCGTGATAAAATCAAAACAAATGAACATAAATTTTATTTTATAAAATTATTCTTATTATATAATAATTAATTAAATATTAATGAAAATATAATATAATTTAGTTCATCATAATTTCTTGTATGCATCAGAAAATGGTTAATATCATAATAACTAGTATTTTCCAATAAATGGTTATTTTTATTTCAATGTCAAAATTATAAAATATTGATTTTTTTTATAAAATAAATATTATTTTTAAAATAAGTATGTAAAATTATCAAATGGTGATCTATGCCTAATTTTTTTAGATAGTTTACTTTTTTGGTAAAAGTTAAATTCTCTTTAAATATATGTTCTATATTATGAAAAAGTAATATCCAAAAATTGATGTAATGATGTATATAAAATAAATAAGTTTCCAAACATATATTTAAACATTAATATGATGAATTTTTTATCTTATTTAAAAAAATAATCCTTTAATGAATCCCACAAAAAATTATATAATATCATTAAGTTTTCAAATTAACTATTTATGAACATGAGTCACTTCAAGATAACTAAGGGTTTCATTTCAACAAATTATATTCATAGAATTATAATATATTGAAAACTACTTCAATTATAGAGAAAGTATATAAAAAATAACTTGAATCATTGTGTTTATGATTATTTTATCATATAGATTTCAAAACATATCCATAGAACTCATTATTGAAATTTATCATTTGTTGCTATAATACCCACCCAACCACCCCTCTTACACGCTCAAGATCCCTAGGTCATGAAGTTTATCTCCATACCCCTCTCAAAATCCATTCTATGGTGTTTTTATTTTAATGAATAGTTCCACCCATGCTTTTAGAAGAACCCTATCTATGTAAGGGATTCTCTCCCTCTGTGCATTATTCAAGAGTTTTCTTTGTGTTGTACCAAATTATTTTCAATTTTTTATGTTGTAATGTGTTTTAACACAAAATGTTTTTGTAATTATAATTTTATTAAACCTTCCACTCTCTTAAAACCCTTTCATTAGTAGTTTTCTATACATCTTATGCAGATAAAATTGTCATGAGATTTTTCCATTAAAACATTTTTAAATTGAATACACTTTCATATTTCTACTCAAGGGAATTCATATAGATTTTCATATTATTCCATGATTGGGGAATTTATTTTATTTAAAAAAAAATCTTTAATCATGGTATTTAAAGTTATGAAACACAAAAATATGTTGTATGGTCTATTTTGTACACTATTTCATGTACATGATAAAAATTTGATGGGTGGACCTATAATTATTTTTCCCTACATTGCATTGGAAATGTTGTTCTCTTCGGAGATACCATGTGTGGCGCCTAAAATTTTATCCTAAAAACATTGGGTTATAGTTTCATAGCAATTAGCATTGACTTTTGCTTATGATGTTTGGATTTATGTTGTTGGATCATTTCTATGTTTCCTTGATGTTATCTTTTTATATCATGATTTATGTTTATCTTTATGATTCTCACCCCTTTTATATCACCTTGATATTCATGTTGACTAATGTGTATTATTTTCATAATGTTATTATTTGACATCCCCCTTACTGTGATTTATAGATCGCCTTTTTCTTATGTCTGTACCTAGGTTATCTTATGCATTTTTCGGAGTGATTGAATTTTAAGATCATGTTAAAGAGTTTTAAAAATTGTTGCTGAATTTATGTTTCATGATTTTATGTTATCTATTTAATTACCCAAATATATTAGGCCTTTTGATACATAATTATTATATTAATTCTATATCTTGGAAATAAATCATGGATTATGGTGTATTGAAGATATGTCTTGTTATAGGATCTTTGAAAAAATTAGCCACCAAGAAGGTGTATTTGATAGAGAAGAAGTTGATTTTTATATAGATTAAGATACAGTCATATACTAACCATAGGAAATGACACTTGTAGTTATCCATGGTAAAATAGGTATTTTATATTGTATCACATCATCTAGGGTTTTAAAATCAGAGGGGACAAGGATGGATTGTTTCATGTTTTATCGACCTATAATATATTATTGAAAAAATTTGTGATGTGAATTATTAGGTGTCACATTAACTTCCATATCAAGGTATGAATTGTTTGGTTCACATTCCATGACTCCATAATAAAAATATTGATCCTTCACGTGTGATTGATAGAGATCATATTGAGCTGAAGGTAGATGTAAAATATAAGGAATAAAAAAAATAATATATTGGACCATAGTGACGAGGTCTTATGATGGGGGAAATGACTTTTTCATGAGAATTAATGTGACACTGAAACATGTAGGATGTGTTTTGGGAGAAGGAGTGAGATATGCGAGTGAACTTCCTAATGATATTTGGTGATGACCCCAATAGAATATTTTTAGATAAAAGAATATATTAAATGGTGAGTATCTAATTAATCACAAATTTCAATGATTTCATTGATAATATGATTTTATGTAGCCTTTGGACATCATATGGTTTAGGGTTTCATTTGTGATATGTGATTAGTATTTAGGAAATTTGGATATTTTTTTGAAGCTGGAATCCCAAAAAAACTGAATGCCATAATGGTGTAACATTAGGAGTCTTAATATAGGGAATAGAATGATATAGGGTCATGTTGAGAGAAATGATAATGGCCAATTTATAAAGTAGTAGTCCAAGGAATGAGGCTAGAAAATGATGTCATTGTAAATTCTTAACATATATATATTTACATGCATAAGTGTTTACCCATATATATGGTCACCATCATATAAAAATTATTATTTAATTACAAAGTTCATAGTCTAATAAAGGGAATCATAACATGATGACCTGTAGAAAAGGAGGATCATCTCAGGCATATGGTGTGGATCACATTATGAGTTGCAAAAGGTGGGGTAAATGGTGTGACCATCATGTAACTATGATAATGATAAACTAAGAGTGATTCCTTCATTAAATTAGAGGATTATTACACAATGATCTAGGTTACATTCCACATTAAACACCTAAACAGGAGATCTTTATTAAATAACCCATTGGGGCCACCATTAAAACATGGTCCTGACATTGATTTCATATGTAATGACCTTCATAGTCACACAAATACTAAGATAATATGTGATTTTTGTAAGATTAATATTTATAAATTCACTGTTGGACACCTCTATGCTATCATGCACGAGATTTTATGTTCTTCCTTTATTTTGAGTGCATGAGTTAGCACAATAAGAATATTATTATACAATAAAACTGACGAGGTGAGTCAATGTTGTTGCGGTTGACCCATTATAGGGCTGTTAAATATGAAAATACATGTAAATAGTTGAATTTTTCCTCCATATATGTTTATATGTATTGTGGTAAACATAGTTTATTTAGGCCTAGGGTGGCCTATTCAGGCTTGATTAATATCAGTGTGAACTAGTATAATGGTATTTATATATGGATAACATGAGTAACATGTAAGGTATGATAATGGTGAATTCATATAATTTCCCTTGGTTTCTATCATGAATAGAATTTATTTTCTCTCCAATATTTTTCATTTTACTACAATTTGATTGATCATATGATGTATTATGATGAATTTTTATTCTAAGGGATTTTTCCACATACTAAGAAATAGGTTGGATATTACAATGATATGGAATGTTATTATGGATGTTTGGCCCATAATATTTTGAGAGGGATGGTCTTAGAGATGAGGATGTAAGTAAAACCCTGAGCAAAAGGGTTCAGGATCTATGAAGCTGTTGTTTGAATACCCTTAGTTAGAGGAAAATATCTGTGATTTTCTATTGATACAATTTGGTACTTAATTTAGGTTGTTAAATAGATTTATAAGGTATTAATCATGTACTATAGTTTAATGGTTGATGTACCTTACTCTTTCATCACGTGGATATGCAACACATTTATGGTCGGTTTTCATGGAATAATAGTTACTACAGGATGACATGGCATGGTTTTATGCCTATTTATTTTTACATAATTCAATACACCCAGCTTAATATATCTATTAAACATAAATTATGGACTTTTCATGGTTTTATGACTATTTATTTTTACTTATTTCAATACATCCACCTTAATATATCTATTGAACATAAATTATGGATTATTTGGTTGTTTAATTCATGGTTTATTACAGAAACCTGATATGGGATCCCTGATTCACATGTATAATTTGTATTCAGGGATCCATTCATGGTCAATGTCCCTATTTTGGTAAGTGGATCATGTGTATTTAAATAAGGATTAATTAAATTTGTGTAAATAATCTAGAAAATCATCATTATTATTCCTTATATTTTAATTTGATATATTTTTTCATTACATATATATATTGATATGTATCATGTGAGGATATATTCAACTTGGATATGAAATATTGTTTCCCAATATAATATTTCATTTGATGTTAATATATGTTTTATTTCACTATATTATATTTTAATTTATGACTAATTATTATTTAATATTGTATGTTTTTAATTGATGGATAACTAATATTAAGAGCCTTATTTACCCACTATATAAATTTTTCCCTTGCCTCTAGTGAGTATATTCTTGTGTACAAGTTATCGTGCATGAGGTTATGTGGAACACTAACTTAATCTTATTGAATCGGGTTAGGAAATTAAAAATATAATGTATATGGAGGATTTTTAATGAGATGGTGTTTTTATATCTTCACAGATATGTATATTAACTTTTAAGTACACCATATTTTGGTGACTTTTGGGATTATATTTTTTCCCCTCATATTTATTTCATATTTTTTTAATGTATGTAATTTATTAATTAATATAAATATATATTATATGTAGTGAAGAATACTATTTTTATTTACCTAACATGAACAATATTTATATATTAGTTCTCGATAATTATAGTAAATGTATCTAATTTTGGATTTTTATATAACCTTGGATTCTAATTTCATCCCCCTTCAAATTATAGGTGGACTTATTATATCACATTAGATAATTTTTGTTACAATATGGTGAGTTTTGATTTGATATGGTTATGAAAACTTATACAATCAAAATATTCCATCAATTCAACCATATGGAATATTTTAATGTGATTCTTATTGATAATGATAAAAGGAGAATATAAAGGCATAAATAGAGTTTATATTTTTAAACATAAACATATTATTTGATATTTCATAGATTATTTTTCCTCATTCATTAAAATATTAAATATTATCTAAGTACAAAATATCATAAATCCTAAATTTAAATTATATTCAAATATACCGGTTCTTGAAGAGGAAATAAATTTCAATCATATCAAAACAATACAGTAAAATTTTAGTTATTCTAGTAGTTGGTTCAAACTATAATTTTATAACAGTAAAATAAAACTACTAAATTTATATAGATTAATTTTCTATATTGGAAATGCATCAACCATTTTTATATTTATTATATATAGATATAATATTTTTTTTCCTCAAATGGTTTATATTCTCATGTTATTTAACATTCTGAAAAATAATTTATTATCATCAATTATATATTAAACATGAATAATAAATTGAGATATTTATTTCAATTACTTAAATAAATAATGTGGGAAATTTAAATTTTTTAACATCTTTTAGGTATTCTGAATGAAATTCATACAATGATTAAATCTGATTTACTAGATGTGTTTCCCTTCCATTGAATCACAACTAATCAATATTTAAAAATAATGGGTGAAATCAATTTTAGAAGACTCATTTTTTAAATTGTGAATGTATCATAATATTTTGTCTTTTTCTCTACTATAATCAGATATTTAAAATGATAAACTTTTATAAATTTTAAAAAAATACTCAAAATAAGGATGAGATGATGAAAAGGCATGTTGAAGCTATTTATATTATAGTTAACAATGAACTATTAATATATATATATTATTCTACATAGAAAAACATTCATACACAAATACATAAATACATACATTACTATATACATAAATATATAAAATCATTAATGGACAAAATTATTATTCATCAAATAAATGCGTGAATATTCCAATATCTCTAAGTCATTCACATACATAATCATATTAACAATGATTTTATAAAAGATAATTATCATGTTTATATTTCATTACAAGAATACCCTTGATACCCTATACATTCCACAATAAATTATTATTAGTTGATACGATTATGATTAAAACATTTGTGACCCCAATTATTTTTTTATATAGAAATTATTGAATACCTTCTAGAGTGTGAAGATATAAAATTAGTTCCTCTTTTCATTCCCAAATTTGTATTTCTTTTTTTATGTTTTATTATTTTGATTTTCTTAACAAAAAAATAATTTTTCAAGACTGTCAATATATATTTGTTTTTTTTTAATTTTTTTTAAATTGTATTACATGAAACTCATTAATAGTTAGATGAAAAAAAATTCATATTCATATAAATAATACTTGAAATTTTAGTCCTTAAAAGATAAAATTATATTAGAGATATCAAGCCATGTAAAAAACAAATCTCAAAATAATATACCCTTTGTTGTATATTTATAACTAACGACATACTATAAGATCAAAAATTTCATATTTGTTAACCATTTATTCGTTGGAATAATACTGATTGTGATTTTTGAATGTAACTATACACCACTGTAAAAACCCACAAAACATGGTATTTATAAGTTAATTTAATATATTTCACAATTTCACATGAATATACATCTCTTAAAAAAAATAACAAATATCATAAAATCCGTGAATATTTATTTAATTATGTTGATTTAAAACATATATTTCTAAAAAATTAAACAAAAATTTAAAAAATATAGATTAACACACACTTATATTATAATTGAAGATATTTATTGCACATAAATATTAATGGATTTAATTATAATATTTCAAAATATTCTCAAATTAATTGAATGAAAATGATGTATAGTCTTCCACTAATTAACCTAATTAAAATCATTGGATATATAAATTCTAAACATAGGTTTCAATAATGTGATATTATTTATCCACCATTGTAGATGCAGTATAAACACCTGGAGCTATGTTTTGTCTAACTAAAATAACCAATATCTATATTTTAGTAAATAAGAGTGATAATGTTTCATCAAAATATTTAAAGATCATGATTACCAAAATTTATTATAGATCCCTCATAAACTAGGTTGGTAAGGGTTTTTTGAATCTCTCAATGAGACTTGTACATTAGAGAATTGATATTCACATTTAGTTTTAATGTAATCTCACAAACATTACTCTATATATAATTGTGGTGTTTTAATCGCGCTAGGATTAATATAATGATGGGTTTATTTGGTTATTAATTCATTATCAATTAGGTGTCTCCTTTGATGTATTTATATTCAATATGTGTATATTTTAGTTAAGGTTTTATTTGATCTTTAAATAAGGTATAAGGATAATGTTTTTATGAATTTTTCAATGTTAAATTATAATGGAGTCTTCATTAATCAAAAATTCATTGGTTAAGGATTATTTTTTCACATATTTGAATATTATTCCATAACATATCATGTTTATTTCATGGTTACTTCTCTAAGTCATAGTGTTTAAAATTTATGTATATTACATCTTAAATAGAAAAATTCATGTTGTATGGATGATGTTAAATTGTGGAGTATTTATTAAAACAGAATTCCATGACTAAATATTATGTTTCATTAAAGTTTCATTTCATTATTTTATAATGTTATAGAATCATTGATGGGTTACCAACTAGAAATTACCAAGTTGATTTCAGGGAATAATTCCAAGCATTATGAAATTTTCTATAAATGTAAATCACAATAATCAAATAAAAATAATTATATTAGATTATGGATTTAGATATAAATAATTTACATAATTTATATTAAATTTTATAGATTGAAAATAATTATATCATAAGGAAACTCATCATGGTAGAATATTTCTGAGATTTTAATTGACTAGGAGGTTTTTGTTTGAAATTTTACAGGGTTTCTTATGTTACTTGATCCTTGCTAATGTATTTGTGATTGACAAAAAATTATTTCATAATATATAGTATTAGATTGTGATTAATGATATTATTTATATATCATTATTTTTTCTTAGTGATTTGGGATAAAACATTATTATTTTGACCCACTAATTAAGTGGATATTTATTTAGTGAAAATTGTAATATTTGAGAATTATAATATATAGTACATAAAATCCATCTATTTTTTGAACATGAGGAGGACTGAATAATTTCATTTATAGTCATTCATACTCATCCTTACTTTTAGTAAACATTTCATTCTCATAAAAAGTTCAATATTATCTTCATACTCAATCCAATTTTTTTTTAATTTAAATAAAATTGTTTGGCATAGATGAACAATTTTAAATCTCAAAGTATATGTCCAAAAAATAAAAACATTTGGATAACCATGTAAAAAATAATTGTTTAATGTATTTTCATATCTCAAACACTATATTTAACTCCCTGAGATTTAATAAAATATTATTTTTAATAAATTTAATATCACTGATAGCATGTGATACATGAAACATCAAATTTTAATGAAAAATATAATATTATCAAAATATAATTATTTAAAATGAAATTTATAACCAATACATTGGAATGGAGGGAAGTAATTGGATTAAAAAATTATAAAAATATATAATTAATATATTTATATTTAATTAATTCTGTGGTTTACAAATAATTGTAAATGAAAATAAAAACCATTTAAAATTGTATGAAAAAATTATCTAAAAACCCATTCTTATGTGCAAAAACATGTTTCATCCAAATAAAATAAATAATTAAATTTTGATTATTTATTTTAATGAAATTGATATATTATATACTGAAGTAATTCATCAATATTCATCATATGTGTTGAATATGCATTAGATAATTATAAATCCAATTTTATGCTTAAATACTCTTTTGGGGCCTTTTCGGATATTATTTTAAAATTATTTTTCCTCAATTAAATAAATTGTTGGAAAAATATTAATTATATTAAAATATAAATTAAAAATTTATATTTCAAAAAATTTCTATGAATTTTCTAAAAATATAAATCATTTAGTGAATGGTGAATATTTTTGATTTTTACTAAAAAATATTCCTTTCATTTACAAAAATAAAAACATTATATATTGCTTAATAATGAATTAAAATTAAAATTATATCAATAACTATATAATTAATCTAATTTGGGTCACTATATTCAATTTCTTGTTTAATATTTTTATAAAAACTATGTAATCTTCTCAAACTATTCTCTTTTGAAACTGCTTTTTCATCACTTTTAAGACATTATTTTTAAATTAAAAAAAAAATTCTATAAATTTAATTTTGATAAATGGATTATATATTTGGAATAACTATAATTAATATTATATTATATATTCAAATTAATTTTTGACCATAATAATTTGTAGAAACTGTAAAAATTAATTATTACAAAAAATATTAAAACCACTATATTGGGGATTAACTAAAATTCTAAGGGTGTGATTGACATCAAAATATTAACAAATTATATTTTATGACCATTATAAATATTATAAATATTAATTTTGAATATATAGGTATTTGGAAAAAAAATTATTTGGAATGAATTTATCATTTTGGTTTTTTTGGGAAAATATCTACCTTGTTTCTATGTGGGTCCCTTTACCAACATATAAAAGGACATCTCTTGTCCTCTAATATCAACACTCAATTAAACTTATGGTTAATACAAGACCCAAAAATCACCTTCCATAGTTACATTAATATTTCCTAGATTCCTTATTTTGATAATTAAATCCTTTCATGAGTGGTCTAGATATAAACCTAAGGAGGTAATCCTAATAAAAAGTATAGCTCTTAACCATGTTCTATGATTCTATTTCTTATTCCTCCTCTGTCAAATACTATTAATGTAAGAATCTGGGTTTTTATAACGATTCAAAATCTCAACCATGTATGAACTTTGGACATGTTACTAAGGAATCTGGGAAAATCTGGGATGTTCGGGAAATTTCCAGACTACACGCTGTGTACTCTAATGTACATGCCGTTTAAGGGTTAGGTAAGTACCAACCATGTGCTCCCTGAGTACATGTCGTTTGATGATTGTGTATAAATTTCCTACTACACGGCGTGTAGTGTTACTCGACAATCTGTGTATCCTCTCTTCTGCGTACAAGTTGAGTTCAAGCCGTGTGTCATCCCGTGTGGAGCATCCAAGTGATGTGTCTACCCAGCATAAGTCGGAGTTTGGAAAAGACCACCACACGGTGTGTAGTTCTTAAATACACATCGTGTACCTTTCTTTATTTGTTTAAGTGAAAGGTTGTTGCGTCTTATTTCAAAAAATGTCTTCTTCTTCAAAAACCGTAGGACCTCTCTGTCTCGAAAACCTGAAGAACATACCTTGCCCTAGATTCTTCATCCATCATCCATTCATCAATCTATCAGTGGATTCGAGATTTCTACAGTGAGGCTAACCCCATGCACCATATTCTGTTCTCGATTCGTTGCCTCACACATCATAGTTTCCACCTGAGTGGAATTGCTGGGATTTGACAAAAATATAGATCTATGAATATCATCTTCGAATTGGAGATCAACATCAGACATGATTATGTCTACAAGTCTCCAGTTGGTGGGGCATACATATTTTTGTGGTTTCACAGACCCTTGGGTGGCACGGCTTAAATCACGTATTTGGGTATTTTGAGCGAGACTCTAATTTACCAGTTATTTTCTATATAATTGTTCATTAACCTATGGGATACCATTGGGCATTCCCTTTTACTTATTTTTCTGAGCAGGGCCTCGTGAGTGGTCATTGCACATCAAGGCATTTTGTCCATGGGTGCCAAAATGATATTAATTGAATTGTATTGTTCTAAATTATTGAGTTTTTTTATTGAACCTTGATATGACTTGTTAGAGGCTTTAAAGGCATCAGTGTTGTTATTAGATAACTGTTGGGCTAATGTAATTTAACTATATAGATTGTTTTTCCTGTTATTGTGTTTTGTTTAAATGTGTATATATTTAATTTATTAATAGCATATGTTGGAACCATTTGGGTTGTGTTGAGCATGGCCCGGATATTCTTGAGTGATACTGATCATAGGTTGGGCTTGGCCTGGGTTACATTGGGTGGTTCCGACCATGGGATTGGGTGTCATGGATTTCGGATTGAGGCAGGGTGACTGTCATGTCAGGCAAGTCCATGGATACTTAGATGGGGAGGCTATCGGACATGAGCAGCATGGTTGCAGGGACACAAGGTGTCAGAGGTGTTTTGTCTTGTGTACTATTTTGGTGATTATCTCTCACCCAAAACATTAATTACTGTGCACACAAATAGAATGCGTGATGAGGAGGTTTTGACCACTATTGTCCGTAAAGGCCCTATTAGTTGTGTTTTAGGTACTATTGGTTGGGGGTGCTTATCATAGAATACCGCATGGATTGTGAGGAGCCTTCAAGGGATAGCATTTAGGCTATCAGGTTAGGGGTAGAGGCATGTAGTTGTTTAAGCGCAGAGAGAGCTTTCCCTCTAGGTACTTTATTTGAGGGAAGACATCGATGTCCCTCCGAATACGTTATTTGATGGCAAAAATCATTGTCCCTCTAGTTACTTATTTGAGGACATGCATCAATGTTCCTCCGGGTTACTACTGTTGGGAGTGTCTTTGGGATGTCGGTACTTGATACACGTGGTGTCAGGGGGAACATAGTGATGTGTTAATTGACAGAGATTTCGGCATTTTCCAAAGCAGGTGACACTCCATGGTGGTTGCTGAGCACCAATGGAGTTTGTATTTATTTGTGCAATGTTTAGTTTACTATATTCTTTAAAAATGAAGGCCTGCTTAAACACTTATATTCGGTATGCAATGTTGGGTGGTATCCTACTGAGACTCATTTCACACCCTACACGGGCCCTTCGAGACGCATGTAGAATTTATGTATTTACATGCAGGAAAGAGGTCAGTTCGATGAGCTAGACTACATTATCTATTTCATGGTGAAGGTATGGACTTTGGCGTCTTTCCTAGCTGGAGTTTATTTTTTTCTGTTTTATTCTCTGTATCAGCATGCTTGTTATGTAGCTACAGTTGGTTATCCAGTGGTCCCCAATATATATATAGATATGTATGACCTCATTTGGATGTATGGTTTTTGTTTAATAGTAGTTACAAGTGATTAGCATGCTATTGAGTTTACTTTCCCCAGTTGTTGTTATATTTATTACTTCCGTTGTTTATCGATATTGAATGTGCTTCGGCTCTATGGTTATGATTTCATTCTGCTGAGTCATTTATTCTGTTGATTCATTCATAACTGCACGTATGATTTGTGATGAGATAATACCATGTGAAGAAAATGTCAATTTCCATGCTTCGTATTCACTTGAAAAGTGCATCTGTGAAATTCTAGAAAGAATTTGTTATTTATAGAAATTTTTTATCCCATGTTTAAATTTTAGCAAAATTGCATGTGATAGGAAGGTAATATGGTTGAGGTAATTTTAATCACCAGGATTGGGTGACTAGGTCATCGGTTTTAGGCAACATTGGTTGTCGGGATGGGCATGACCCAATGTAATTTTGACACTTGGATCTGATAAGGGTTTGTAAGAAGGCCATGAGGTTGGGATGCCATGGGCATGGGATGTAGTGGTGGAAGAGTAAGGGTAGTTGATTTATGCTACCTCTTTACGGCTTTCCTTGTCTTTATTGAATATATATTCATATATATATATGGGTTGTCTGACAATTTATGGTATTCAGTGGGTTCCTCTCACTTGTATCGATGGAGCATCTGGGGGGTGATGATACAGTGCCGCAAGCACAAAATTGGGTTCAGGATCCAGTGCTGGTAGAGTAGGAGAAGAAAGTATAGGCTCAGGGATATGATCTTGTTCAAGATCTAGTGCAGGAAGGGCAGCAGCCAAGTTTGTTAGTGTTCGGACCATGGATCGATGAGCAACTCTGAGCTAGCCTGGTATATGACTTTCAAGGAATTGATAGAGGCCCACTGGGCATAGAGTCTTATATGTCATATATGACGGGGGTGTTCCAGTTGCAGCACCCACAACATTTTCAGGGTGAGGGTGGTCGCAGATTTCTGAGAACTGGAGAGAGAACATGCAGATGATCTTAAAGTAGCTTGAGATGCCTCTAGGGTTGCGGGTCAAGCTGGCAACGTACAAGTTGAGAGTACCGAAAAAGAGTTGGTGGGATGTATAGGTTCAGGCTCATGGGAATGAGGTATTAGCATGGAAGGACTTCGAGGACAGGTTCTTTGAGCAGTTTAACTCAGATACACTGAGGGCCAAGAGAGATCGGGTTTTTTTGAGTCTTCAGTTGGGAGACATGTTCGCCATGGACTGTACATCTACATTCACTGAGCTGTTGCACTTTTTCACTTGGTATGGTAAGCGATGATGTGGAAAGGGTGAGGTACTTAGAGGATGTCTTGTGACACGCCATTTGGATCTTGGTTAATATCTTCAGGTTGGGTTCTTTCTAAGAGGTGGTGAATCATGTGCTCATATCATAAGAAAACTAGAGGGATAGACCCCATGTTGGTTGGGGAATAGTTTCAGGTGATGGTTCGGATAACAGGAAGTGATGGCGGGATGAGTTCACGCAGAGCATTCAGGCCAGGGACATAGTTAGTCCAACTCGTAGCATCTCTTTAGTGGTTTCCTTTCTGTGTGTACAACCAGGACATGTTCATACTCGGTGTTATAGGCCTATGAAAGAGTACCAGGCATGTTGATAGGCCGGGAATCTGGAGAGGTTCTGCATGTAGCCTTCTCAGACAGTTGGTAGACAGGGGCCAAGACAGATTGTAGCATCTGGAGTTGGTTCAGGTTTGGTACAAGATGAAGGTAGTCGAGGATTTTTTTCACACGGAGGGAAAGATAGATATAGTAGTATCTAGTTGAGGGGTAATTATCCGATGACTGAAGCGGCATCCTAGAAAGGTCAAGCATCAGGCAGCCGTACTTCAGGCCAGTTGCATGCTGTCGAGTTTCCAGAGGCTGGGTAGACTATTGATCTAACGACGGTTAGAGGTACACCACGAGTGTGTCCATGATTTCCATGTTTCCTTTCTGGAATGACCTATAGAGTCAAGTCTTTTTTGAGTGCACGTTATGCACAAGACATCTGTGGACTGACTAGATGACGGTCAGTGGGATTGGCGCCATCAGGTGCGTTATTTATTTAAATATATGTATGAGGTTCTGTGGGAATCTATGCATCAAGGATGCGGGTTACTTGAGGTTCCATGGGAATCTGGGTATTGAGGATGCAGGTTGCATGAGGTTCTTGGAAACAGGTTCCTTTGTTCTTATCACCCATGAGATGCAGGACCTCATAGAGGCGGACACCGATGTGGTGCGGGGTATGTTTGGGTGTCGAGAATGACACAAGATCACCAATGAGGCGCAGGGGTGAAAATGCATCATGTGAGGACCATGAGTCTAGAAATAGGTTAGTGAACCATTCCTTTTTTGAGTTTTATCAGGTTGAGACCGAGCTAGGAAATTCCTAGGGTGGGGATCCCCTTGAGGAATTTATCCAGAACCTTTGAGACTAGGGGAGTCCGGGTTACATTGATTGGGGCGGCATGTTCAGTGCCATCTCCGAGATTCTATTGATAGCTCGGGGATGAGCTATATTAAACTGGGGAGATTTTAAAAATGCGAGTTTTTAGAACGGGTCAAAATCCCAACCCTGTTTGAACTTTTGACTTGTTCTTGAGGAAACTGGGAAACTCTTGGATGTTCTAGAAATTTATAGACTACATGCCATGTACTCTAAATTACAAATTGTGTAAGGGTTAGGAATGTACTGACCATGTACTAACCGAGTACATGTCGTGTGATGACCGTGTTGAAATTTCTTACTACACGGCGTGTACTGTTACTCGACATGCCGCGTATCCTTTCTTCTGCTTACTAGCTGTGTTTAAGCCCTGTGTCATCCCATGTGGATCGTCCAAGCCATGTGGCTACCCCGCTTAAGTTGGATTATGGGAAAGGCCACTACACGGTGTGTAGTTCTTAAATGCATGGCGTGTACTTTTTTTTTGCTTAAGTGAAAGGTTGTCCAGTCTTATTTGGAAAAACTTCTTATTCTTCCCAAACTTTGCGACCCCTCCATCTCAAAAACCAAAAGAACATACCCAGCCCTATATTCTTCATTTTCCATCTGTTCTTCAATCTAACGGTGGCTGCAAGATCGCAATAGTGAGGCTAACCCTACACACCCTATTTCTTTCTCCATTCTTTGCCTCATGAAACATAGTTTCCACCCAAGTTGAATTGCTTAGATTTTACGAAATCATAGATCTACGAAGACCTTCTTCAAATTGGAGCTCGACATAGGATGTTCATATGTCTATGAGTCTCAAGTAGGTAGTCCATACCTCGTTTTGGGTTTTCATAGACCTTTGGGTGGTGCGTCTTAAAGTGTGTAGTTTTGTATTTTGAGCAATACCCCAATTTTCCTTTTATTTCTTGTTTAGTTGTTCACTAACCTATTGGATACTTTTGGGTATGCCCTGTTACCTGTGTTGCATGATTAAGGTCGGGTGAGTGGTTGTTGCTCATCAGGGCATTTTGGTGGGGGCGCCAAAATGGTATTAATTGTATTGTATTGTTCTAAACTATTGATTTTAGTTTATTGAACATTGATATGACTTGTTAGTGGCTTTAAATACCTCAGTGATGTTGATAGATAACAATTGTGCTAGCACAATTCAACTGTTTATATTGTGTTGCCTGTTATTGTGTTATGTTTAAATCTGTATATATGTAATTGGTGAATTTCATATGCTAAAACCCTTTCGGTTGTGTTGTTCATGGCCCATATATTCTTGAGTGATGCTGATCAAAGGTTGGGCTTGGCTCGGGTTACATTGGGTGGTTCCGATCACGAGATTGCGCGTCATGGACGTCGGCATGAGGTAGGGTGACTATCAGGTTGTGCAAGGCCTAGGATACTTGGATGGTGAGGCCATCTAACATGAGTGGCATGGTTGTAGGGACACGATGTATCAGAGCTGTTGTGGTTTGTGTACTATTTTGGTGATTACCGCTCACTCAAATCATTGAGTAGTGTGCACAAAGGGAGACTCCAAGTTGAGGTGGTTTTGACCACTAATGTGGGTAGAAGCCCCATTAGATGCGGTTTAGGTACTATTGGTTGGGGGTGCTTACTGTAGGAAGCCACATGGAATGTGAGGAGGCTTCAGGGGATAGCATTTAGGCTATCATGTTGGGGTTAGAGGCTCACCATTATTTGAGGGCAGACATCACTGTCCCTCTAGGTAATTTATTTGAGAGCAGACATCATTGTCCCTCTGGTATGTTATTTGAGGGCAGACATCGATGTCCCTCCAGTAACTTAATTGAGAACATGCATCACTGTTTCTCCAGGTTACCACTGTTGGGAGTGCCTTCAGGACCTCAGTACTTGAGAAACGTGGTGTTAGGGGGAACATGGTGCCGGGTTACATGATAGAGATTCTGGTGTTGGATGAAACAGGAGACACTCCATGGTGGCTCTTGAGCACCAATGGAGTTTGAATTTATTTATGCAACGTGATTTTTACTGTTTTCATTAAAAATGTTGGGCTGCTTAAACACTTATATTATGTACGCATAGTTGGGTGGTATCATACTGAGACTAATCCCACACCATGCAAGATCCCTTCGGGACGCGTGTAGACATTATGGTTTTACATACAATAAAGAGGTTAGTTTCATGAGATGGAATGCGCTAGCTATTCCATGGGGATTGGATGGACCTTGAGGTATTTCCTAGATAGGAAATATTAGTTATAAGTGATCATCATGTTGTTGTGTTTATTTTCCGCTGTTGTTGTTATATTTATTCCTTCACCTGTTTATCGATATTGAATGTGCTTCCACTCTGTGGGTCTAGTTCGAGTCTTCTGAGTCATTTATTTTTCTACATCTTTATTATTATACTTAGATTAGTACACATGTTATCCTCTGAGAGGGTATGGCCTACCCACTATACCTATAAGACCCTTTCTGCTAGTCGGCAGCCTTGGGCATTTGGGGACGTGCGCCTAAGGTAGTAACACCCTCCCCCATTAGCACTATTCCGGTGGCTTTTTGGGTCTGGTTCATTAAAATTTAACAGTGCTGATGTTATTTCCTACTTATCAACAATATTCTAATATTTAACTATGTTATTTTAATAAATTTTTTCCATATCCACTTATGCCAATTAGAAAACAAAACCGGACATCTTGTGTATGATGGACTATAGACTAGCGAATCAGTGTAAATAATCTTCTATCACCAAATCATGAGAAAGAATGTAACTATGGATTTAATATACTAATATGATATTAAAGAAGTAATTATACTTCTGAAAATTATAATATAACTTGACCTTATAAATATTCAATCCATTTGAAGATGATAATATCGCTCGTGAATTCATGTGGACTACCACCTCTATGAAGTGATTTGATATATTTTTCATTTTATTTTGATATGGACGGGAATAAAGAAACAATTTAGTGAATATATATGAAATATAAAATAATTTTTTTATAACTATGAATTAATATTTACACATCTTTTGTGATTTCCATTGAGGAAATGGATATAGTATTAATGCATGCATACAACCTACCATCTCCATGAATAGGGTAATTCATTTTCTTTCTCAAACTTATATGTATTATAATGAATATATATATAATAAATATATATGATATTTAAATAATGGTTAATTTTATTTATATTATGGAACCATGATAAATTTAATGATATATAAAATAAAAAATCAACACATACATGAATAATGATGTAATTATTACATGAAACATGATTTTTACAAGAAATTGTTAAAAATGGGTACCAAATTGTCATGATTAAATAAAATAGGGTAAAATTTATATTATTGTGGTTCCATAATAGGCTTATAGTAAACATATAATTATTATATTGGAGGCCAGAATATGTATGAAGAAAAATGAGACTTGTTGTATGGTATTTTTCCCCAAATTTTCGTCTTTGGGACATATGTTATGGTGTACCCTATATTAATTTAATAGATTTATATAAAAACCCATTAACATTATGTATAATGTATTTATATACTTTCGTGATATTTTTATTTTTATATAAATTCTTTCTTTCATGGGACTAATTATTAAAAATTACTAAAGCATATAAGGGATTTTCATTTAACTTTTATTTATGTGAGACACATGTAATATTTACCACTTGTTCCATTAATGTGGTGTATATATTATTCAGGAATGTATTATATGATTATTATTACTAAAATTTGTTGATTTACATATACATGTATTTTTATTTACTTCATGTAGCTTTCGATTCAAAAGATAATAATGTGGCAACCCTATTATGTTACAATCTTATCATTTTTCGAGATTTTTTACTGTTAAGTATATAATGATGAAATATTTTGTTATACCAATCATAAAACCCATTTATTTTATTCTCTTCATGTTATTAATTTATATAATATACTTTTTCATTTTTCCATCTATTTAAAGATTAACTATAATAATAAAATTATGAAAAATAATCTAGATTTATCTCTTAGGATAAAAATCACTCATTCTCCATGTTCATTTTTTCGAAAAATATTTAAAAAAAATCTATTATTGTCCAATTATTATTTCCCAAAATTATTACCCATATTTTAATTTTTGAAAATTGGTTTAAAATATATCTTTTTTTCTGAATGGGTTAGTTTTTACTTTTTCCCAAAATGGTAAAGTAAATCGTTGTTTAAACGGGTATAATATGAACAAGATTTTCCACCACCATGAAAACTCAATTATTTTAATATTAAGTTAAAATATTTAATGTATATTTTAAAGTAAAATAATTTATTTAATATTTGGTAAATTGTTAAATCTTAAAAAAGTAATTTCCAAATTATAATGAAATTTTCCTCAAGAATGTTATGATAATATTTTTATTGAATTTCTATTCACCCATAAACAAAAATATTTGTGTTTCTTATGTTTTTAATGGTATATGATCCAATGGTACCATCATTTTTTTCTCTTGATGTTCTTTTATACAATAATTATGATGGGATTATTATGAAACGTGTTTATGTTTTCATAGACTACACTATGAAGGATACATGAAATGGTTATGAAAACCAATTTCTTTGCATTGGTAATTATATGATGATAAGATAATTGATTTATGATTTTTTGGAAAAAAATGGTTGCATTATGTGATGGGTTTCACATATATCTCCCAAAAATGACTTTTTTAAAGAATTATATCTCATTAGATATTTATGGGAAATAACCTGATGTTGTTGATCCACTATAGAAAACTGGATGATGTTCTTAAACCAATCTGGTAAATATTTTAATGTACTTGATCCATTATGGGATATAGATGATGATTATTAATCCATTTTTTATGGTAAATAGGTAGCTATTCCTGATCAAATATTATTTTATTAACTTGGTAGTTGACCTTGACATATTAAATAATTTATATACTTATGATAATTCAATGCTTACAATACATGAACATACAATTCATGAATAATTTATGATGATCTCTGTTATTATGGTGCATGAATTTGATTTCATATTGTTTTATTTTATGAATCATGTTTATGATGTTATATAAATTTAGTATAAACAATATATGTTATTTTCATGATCTTATTCTATAATACTTATCATCTTCCATAACAAGATCATCGATTGATATCTATTGTCTTTACCCTTACTGAGATTCTATTCTAACACACTCTTATGATACCCATCCCCAGGTTATGAATAAATGTATAAATATGGTACATCTATTAATTTTATAAATGTGAAAATCATAGTGGAATTTGTTCGATATATCTCATGTAACAAGTATACTATGTACCCAGTATCCGAAGTCCTTAAACCTTTACTGTAATTATTTATATATTTGTGAAATGTATTGTATGTTAATAAATAATATGTAATATTTACGTTTAAAAAGTCTAGTTCCTTATATTTGGCATCTAATCCAGTTTTACATAGCCTTTTGAACTAGGAAGATAAAACATTAGTGAGATCCCTAGGGAAATGTCTAAGGACATGTGTATGGACTTTTCTAATGATAATTATAAAGATATTTCAATGTATAGAAAATTATTCGGGAATTTTTTTCTAGGATAGAGATAGTGGATTCATACAAATTCATCTCTGTTCGGATACAAAAAGTTCATGTGGCTTTGGCAGAATAGTACATAGGGGTAATTACTCTAAAAGGGAAAATTCGCCTGGATTCAATCATAACATGGTTCAAGAAAAATGTCCTTGTTTCACACCTGGTTTGAAAAAAATTGGGGATATAGTTTTAGAATTCATAGAATCTTTATTAAACATCATGAGGGATTTATATAGATGACAATGACAGATCTAGGTTGAACCTATGGTGTCAGATATTGAAAAAAAAGTTATTGTGATTGAAACATCCTATAAATAATTGATCATTCTAATAAAATATTATTAATAGTCATGTTGAACATTTTAGTATTAATATGGGATTAAAGAAATAATGATAATGTCGTGCTGAAAGTAGGTATGTGCAAATATTGAAGTCACCTACTTTAGCATAGTTATATGAGTTTATAAATATAATTAAAAAAGTATATTGTAGTTCATTATTATCGTAAATGATTACATGATAATTTATCATTGAAAGCCCCTAATGGTATGATGATCACATCTAAATTAAATAATTATTCACTAGATGAATATTTTCATAATGTGATTCTTGGAAATATTTTTACAATAAGAAAAAACAGGTATTTGAAACAGGTAGATTGTATCTGTCAAAAATAGTTTGGTGTGAGTAGCGTGTCAAATCACGGGAAAGGTATTTTCGACGGGAATAAAATCCCATCGTAAATACCAAGATGTGTTTTTTAGTATTTGTGATGGTATTTATCATCCATCACAAATAGTATGTTTTCATGTTGGTATTTATAATGGATTCCATCAAAAATATCTTTTTACACACCACCGATAATTAATAGGGACAGTATTTGCGATGAGACGTATCGCAACTGATCTAACATATATATTCCCACATGTGTTTTTTGTCTCATTTAACTTCTTTCTCAACTCCTCTCTCCCTATCTAATAACATTTTCTCTATCAAAATGTTTCTGTTTCCCTCTGGAATCAGGGATGACCTCGTTGATTGAAGGTTCAAACATTCCAATTAGTTTCTAACAGGTTTTTTCATAGAACCGGAAACATCCAATGATTCCATATCCATTTGGACATATTTTCCAAAGGTAGGCGCTCATTAGTTGTGGACTGATGAGGCTTAAAAATTTGCATTTGTCGATAGCATGGGAGGTCAGACTCATCACACCTTTTTAGGGGAATTATTGTCTACTCCGGGACTCTCTTTATAGATTTAAGTTATGTTCTTGAATACTTGTTACATTACCATGTATAAAATGAGATTTCTATTAGTCTGACAATCAATGATTGATATGTATGAAATTCAGAGAATCTTTTATATGTATTCGAGGTTCTTTATCGATGAAGAATCATATGTATCTGTTAGAGATTCTTAATTGATGGTATCCTTAAAATACATAAAAGTCTCTTGGTCATTATGATGACCATACTGGTTTTAAAGCCACTTAGTGGGGAACTTGATGTTTAATGTCATTTAGGAGGACATGGATTATTTCAGAATTGGGATCGTACCCACTGATGGGCTACCTACATATCATTTTTTTTGTAAAAGGAATCAGTACCCATGTAGTTCGAATAAGAGAGTATGATGTTTATGATTGATGGCTCAAATAAAGATGTCATAGTAACTTTTACACTCTAAGCTCACGTGAGTCATGCTCGGTGTGAGAAACAAGAGGTATTGGTAAAACCAGACAATTGTGCCATGAAAGATGCAATCATAAGAAATGATGTGGAGATTATGTATGTATGACTGCCCAAAATAGGTGAGGATTAAGATTTACTTTAGGTAAGATATCCAGGAACATGGTCCATAAAGGAATATATACTTTATAGAGATTTGGATACTCAAATCTTGGGACTTACTCCTAAGGAATATGACCAAGTTAGGACGGGACTTATGATTGGGTTTTATTTCTGAGAAGGAAGCCCGGATCAAAAGGAACTTAAGACTATGGCTTACCCATGAAAAGGAGGCCGAGGTTAAAGGGATTTGAAAATAAAAGGGACTTGGGGCTTACTCCTAAAGAGGAGGCCCATATTTGAGACTGGGGCATACTCTTGAAAAGGAGGCCCAGGTTAAGGGAATTGTGGTTGGCGCTTACTCCTGAAGAGGATGCCCATATTAGAGACTTTAAGACTAGGGATTTCTCCTAAAGAGGATGCCCAAATTAGGGAACTTGGGACTTACTCATAAAGAAGATTCCCATATTAATGAGAATTTGGTCTTTGGCTTACTCTTGAAAAAAAGAAGTCCAAGGTTAAGAGAAGTATGGTTGGGGATAACTCTTAAAGAGGATGCCCATATTTGGGAATTTAGTTACTTGGGCTTATTCCTAAAGAGGATGCCCAGAATTAATGAGTATTTATCAATGAGACTTACTCCTGAAAAGGAGGCCCCGGTTAAAGAGGACTTGGGGCTTACTCTTAAGGATGATGCCCAGATTTGAGAATTATAATTATGGCTTATTCTTGAAAAGGAGGCCCAGGGTAAATGAATTTGGACTGGGGCTTACTCTTGAAAAAGAGTCCGAGGTTAAGGATTATCTCATCTTAAAGGATGAGGTTGAATGAATTAAATCTCAATCTTTAGTGACATAAAGATGTGTAAATCACTAGATTTTGAGAGATGTTCCACAGATTTCCTTTCAGATAAGGAACCCAAATCAAGAAATAATGCCATAAATGGCTTTGAAAAGTGTCTTGAAGACTGAATCTTGAATAATAGAGGTGGAATAGAATAAGAGGGGTGAAATTGGAAGGAAAGGCACCCAAAAATGTAGGGGTTTGCAAGTCCTGGAAGGCACACAGGTACTGTGTGGGCGCGCAAGTCCTGGTTGCACAGGTATACCTGCGTGACACATGGGTACTTGTGTGATTTTCATCCCTTAGGGTAATACTTGTGTGAGACTTGGCTCAAACCCTTGGTATTATCCCTAGAGGCTTACCAGAAGATGGCGCGTAAGTTTTGATGAAGAAGTAGGATGGAGCGCAAGTGTGTTCATATCCCTTAAGGGTAAAACACTTAGGCGTGCAAGTATTAGTGAATTCTAACACCTAGACCTTACTCCTCCTATTTAGACCTTCCATTCTAGGTAAATAATTACCTTAGAAGAGTTTGGAAGACCTAAAAAAGAGAATTGGGCGTTCAGAGCTCTATATGTGAATTCTGGAAAATTCCCCCCCCCCCCTCAATGGGGGTCCACCAGGGGTATTTATAGGCTGGAGAAGTCCTCGGGCGGTTATCACCTAGGGCGCGCAAGTGACATGCATGACCAACTTCTGTATGCAAGTGTACTTGCATGACCATTGTAGAACTTGCACAACCCTAGTTCAATGTTCTTCTTATTCATTCCATTGTTAATTTTTGATATTTGTCCAAAGGTTGAATGACTTTGAGCTCAGATATTCCCCTTTTCCAATATTTAGATTTTGTAACAAAAGGAGTGTCAGAAAAAGTCCCCCCTCAGAGTTGGATCTAGAGAGAAAAGAGGATTTGACTCTGAGGAAAAAAGAAAACCAGGGGTCTTTATGGTTATTGGCAGTTTAAAGTCATGCATGTCGGACAAAAAAGGATAATGTTTAAGGTCAAAATAGCTTTGACCGAAATGGATTAAAATTGACTCAATTCCTTGAAAATTTATCTAAAAACATATTACCATACTCAAGTATGAGGGAAAATATGTAAACTATGAATTCATAATATTTGAATCTAGGGAATGATATGAAAAAGAGCTAAAATGAATTAGAAGAAGTAGTTTCAAAGAATGAAGTTTCCATAATTTAACAAACCTATTAGGGGGTTGAATTATGTAGGGCCACCTAAGGGCATTGGCTGCATAGTCAAATAAATAGTATCTTTTGGCTAACAAGTCTGTTATGTGTAATGTTTATGCAAGGCCGCCTAAGGGCACGTGCTGCATAGTTAGGCAAAAGAACTCTCATAAATTTACTTTCCTAATACTAAAAAGCCAGTGAAAGTTTATGAAGATTCAAAATTTCCAAAGTATAGAGTTTTATCTATGGAAAGAGGTACTTGAATATAGAGAAGATATTTCCAAACAAGATTATCGAAGAAGTGGATGAATATCACTCCTACGATGGTCTAAACCAAATGTAGGGAAGGAGAATATAAACCATAGACTTGAATACTTTCAGATCCTGAGAAAGGATATGGGACATGTATGTTACGGATGGCTATTTTTTTTTGCGGATCCCTACATATTGTCATTAATAAAAATAAGGACTAAAGAAGATTTCTTCCCAAGAATGAATCTACCAATATTTAACAAACCCTTTAGGGGGTTGAATTATGTAGGTACACCTAAGGGCATTGACTGCATAGTCAAATAATAGCATCTTTTGGCAAACAAGTCCATTATCTAGACTGTTTATGCAAGGCATCCTAAGGGCACATGCTGCATGGTCAGGGAAAAGAACTCTCAAGATTTCAGGCCTTTTGAGATTAAAAGTCAAGAACAGGGTTATGAAGATCTGAAAATATTTAATTTTAGGATTATGACACATAAATATGGGTTTTTTCTAATGTATACAGAGATACACAGATCAATGCTAACCATAATCATGTTGTGGCTGGGTCCTGAAGGGAAATGTTGGAGTTCTCTACGTATCCCATAAGAATGGGAAAAAAGCCATACGTATTACTTCAACTACAGTTTAACGTCGTGTGGGACAAAAGGATTAGAGATCTTAGTTTAGGGTCATAGATCTTGGACCATTATTAGAAATACAAAGTGTGTATTTTCATGGGGACTTTTCAGCCAGGGGACTAAAAGTGGAATTTGGGGTTAGGCCCAAAAGACTTGGGGATGGATTCGAGGGACACTCGAACGTTCCTACATATACCATAAGGATGGGAATCAAGCCCACATAGTTCTAGAAATACCCTCTGTACAAATTTAGTTCATACATGTGAAGGGTGAAAAGGGACTTTAGTGCAATGATGGTTTAACCCAAGATAAAAGGTGTAGGCATTTCCATGTATGCACGTAGTCTTTGGAATAAAACATGATTGAAAAATCAATGTAAATAATGGTTCCCTCTCAGGTAAGGGAATAAAAGAATATTTTTTGTTTATTGTCATATGGGACAAAACAGTGCTGTATAGTTTAACATCATATAGTAAGGACGAATGTGAACCAATGTAAAGATATTGATTCTAGGGGCGGTTTCACGAATCAACATCGTATGAGATAGAGGTGAAACGATGTGAAAATATTGATTTTGGGCTTGAACCTTGGGATTTTGCCTACGTACCCAACCTGGAAGGTAAGGATCAATGTCCGTGTAGTTCAATTAAAGAATGAATTAATGATCAAGTTGTTCGTGGGGACAACGACCTTAAAAATGATGTTTTTGGGACTTACACACGGTTAGTAGCCCAGAGAGGGTGTTATGGTTGATATTTGCTCTAATATCATGTGAGTCATACTCTGTGTGAGAAACAAGAGGTAACAACAACCTTGATGATGCATAGTTTTATGTTAGGTAGGACATATAAAGGGACTATGCAGTTTAAAGTCTTGCAGTGAAGACTATTGGTGTTGCACAGTTTAGTGTCATGTAGTAGGGACAAAGAACAGTTTAACATCATGTAGGATGTATCAAAGGACTTTCTATACATTTTAGCACCATGTAGTTAGGATGATGGGGACAACACATTTTAATGTCATGTTGGACAAAAATATGACTACACGGTTTAATGTCATCCAGTAAGGGAAAAAGAGTACACCATTTAATGTCATGATTGACGTATTAGGGACTTTTTCACAGTTTAACGTCATGTTGGACGAAAAAATGGACGATACAGTTTAGTTTCATGTTGGACAAAAGTGAGAATAGTTTAAAGTCATATGCATGGACCGTGGATGGTGATGTTTAACATCATGTTGGACAGACTAGGGACTATGCAGTTTAATGTCATGCAGTGAGGTCAAATTATGAAATTACTTCCACAGTTTAACGTTGTGTGGGACGAAATTAATAAAAATAGTTTAAGGTCGTATGTATGGACCCTGGATGATGCATTTTAACGTCTTTCGGGATGTAAGGGGCTTTTAAATAGTTCAGGGTCATATGCATGGACCGTTGATGATGCAGTTTAACGTCTTGCTGGATGGTAGTGCAGTTTAATTTCATACCGGACCAATGCTGATATATTTTGTATTTATACAAAATACTTCTTCAAAAATCTGGCATTGGTTGGTGTAGTGATGAGTTCTCTATCCATTGAGATTAAAGAATAAGCTCCATTGGAGTAGACCCTATGTATTGAGTAAGGTCCTTCCTATTTTGGCTCAAACATGGGAGGTTTCTTTCCTGGTATCATTGGATTTCTGAGAACTAATACCAATTCTCCCTGAGTGAACAAACGAAGATGATATTTTTCGTTAAAAGATCTTTCTATTCGATTCTGATAGACTTTCACGTGGTGGAAAGTGCACAATCGTTTCTCATCTAACCATTCCAATTCAATAAATTGCTTTTGGGATTGTTCATCTATAGATGAATGATTACAAATGGAAAATATGAGCAAGGGTAGTTGAACTTCAATTTGAAAGATTGCTTCTATTTTATATACCAATGAATATGGAGTTGACCGCGTTGTAGGGCGGGTGGTAGTCCAATAAGCCCATAAAGCAAGGAAGAGTTTATCAGGCCATGATTTCATATCTTTATCCACCATCTTTTGCAGTATATTTGACAGATTCTTATTGAAGGCTTCTATCTGGCCATTGGCCGCTACATGATATCGAGATGAATGGTTGGATTTGATTTTGTATTCTTGATACAACTTCTTCACCTCAGATGAACAGAAGATGGTGCCATTGTCAGTTAATATGGTATGAGGGACACCAAATCTGGTAATGATGTTAGACTTGATGAAGCTAAAAATGCATTTAGAACTGACTTACTTGAGAAGTGTGGCCTCTTCCCATTTTGAAAATAAATCAGTAGCAGTAAGAATATACTTAAACTATTTGGTCGCAGCTGAAGGGTAAGGTCCCACCACATCCATTCCCCATGTGGAAAATGGCCACGAGTATTTAGCTGTATGAAGAAACTCTGGAGGTTGATGAATGAATGTGGCATGTACTTAGAATGGATGAAACTTCTTTGTGAAATCAACACAATCTTGTATCATTGAAGGCCAAAAGTATCCAACCCTTCGAATCTGATCAGACAGTTTATGCCTAGACTGGTGGGCACCACAGATTCCGGCATGCACTTCATTCATGACAGTCATTGTCTCTTCACCATCAATGCATCTGAAGAGAACTCCATCAAAACCATGTTTGTTGATAATTTTCTCTAAGTGATCTGGACTATCATAAAGAGTAAAATTGACCACACGTCACCAGATTTGTTCTTTCCCGGCTCTATCAGGTGGAATTGTTCCATTTTGAAGGTATTCCCTAATAGGTGACATCCATCCTATAGTATGACCATACGATTCAGGAATGGGACTAATTTCATTAATTTCCTCTATTCTGGTTCGAACATAATGTGAAATTGCATGACGGTGGGAAATACTAATGGTTGTCTTGTCCCGATTTGGATCTACCAGAGCTATGGCTATATTAGCCAGTGCATCAGCTTGAGCATTTTGTGATCTTAGGACATAAGAAAATTTCAGTTCTGAATGGAATTCCATAATTAACTCTCTGACGTAATCATATAAAGGGATTAGTTGTTATTTTCTGATGGCATAATCCCCATTGACTTTTTTTGATTACTAGGTCTGAATCACCTTTCACCTTTAAGTGATTCACTTGTTCTTGAAGCGCCAATTCCAAGCCTATGATTAGAGATTGGTATTCTACTTCATTATTGGTACCACCTTCCCATAATAAGAAGGAATAAGGAAACACTGTTTTTTCTGGAGAAATGAGCAAAATTCCTATGACAACTTTGTTGAATTTATGATTTTCCATTTTCCTCCCTATTGGACTTCTTGAAGCACCATCAAAATACATTTCCCATGCATGAGTACTTTCTTGAATAGAGAATACTTCCTCATCAGGGAGTTCAATATCTGAAGATGTGTCTTCCACTGAAGGGTGTTTAGCCAGGAATTCAGCCAGATCTTGGCCCTTTATTTCCTTTTGAGACACATACTGAATGTCGAATTGCTGCAAAATAACTGCCCACCTTTCCAGATGTCCTGTAAGCATTGGACGACTAAGGATTAATTTGAGCGGGTTATTGCGAGATACTAATTGGACCTTGTGATGTTGCAGGTAGTGTCTCAACTTCGGTACTGCAAAGATTAATTCCAGGAAGCACTTCTCAATACATGAATACCGGGTTTCTGCTTCAAGCATAGTCTGACTGAGGTAATAGAGGTTGTTTTCATTCCCAACATCATTCTAATGAGCAAGAAAGGCACCCAATGATCACTCTAGAGATGTTACGTAGAGAATAAGTGGTCTTCCTTTAATAGGTGGAATGAGTACCAACGGACTCAAGAGGTTTTTCATGATAATATCTAATGCTTCTTGACATTCTTCACTCCATTGGTATGTGACTCCCTTCTTCAATAATTTGGTGAAGGGTAAAGGTTTTCCTTCCAAATTGGCGATGAAACGCCAAATATAGGATAAGTGTCCTTGAAGTCCTCTTAATTCTTTCAAATTTCGAGGAATTTACATACTAAGGATTGACTTTGTCTTCTCAGGATCGACTTCAATACCATGATGGCATACAACAAAGCTGAGAAATTTTCCTGAGGTTACCCCAAAAGAATATTTCAAGGGGTTCATCTTCAAATTATGTTGTCAAAGCTTGTGGAATATGACTTCCAAATCAGGCAAGTGATTAGAATTGTGTTTGGATTTAACCACCAAATCGTCCACATAGAATTCAACAAACTTCCCTAAAAAGGGTTTGAAGATACGATGCATGGCACGCTGATATGTTGCACCTACATTCTTTAAGCCAAAGGGCATTACCCGGTAGCAAAACACACCATGAGGGGATCTAAAGGATATGGATTCCTCGTCTTCTGGGGCCATTAGGATCTGATTATATCCGAAATATCCATCCATGAAGGAAAGTGCTTCATATCCAACTATTGCATCAATTAAAAGTTATGTAATCGGAACTGGGAAATCATCCTTAGGGAAATGCCAATTAAGGTATCTGAAATCGATGAAAACTCTAATTTGTCCGTTCTTCTTCTTTACAGGGACAATATTATCCATCCACTTGAGATTTTGAACTTCTATGACGAATTTATCTTTGATAATCTTATCCACTTCAGCTTCAATTTTGGAAGCATAAGTTGGGTGTGTTTTTCTCGTGGCTTGCGTAAATCCTCGATGATCTTCTGTTAAACCAAAATGATGAGTAGAAACATCAGGATCAAGCCACAGAATTTCTGTATAGTTCCAAGAAAATATGTCTCGATTTTTCTTTAAAAAGTAAATATACATCTCTTGTTCTTCAAGAGTCATGGCCACACTGATTAAAGTGGGGAGTGGATCTTCTTTTTTACCCAGATTTATTTCTCTAATTTCATCCACGGTGGTAGAGATACCCTCTTCAAATGCTAGAGGAGAATCTCTGAGATCTTCCTCTTTTTCATCAACATGTGTTATTTCTTCCTTTTCTACTTGCATAGTAGATAATGATGAAAAATTTTCCTGATCAGAAGAGATTTCAAAATTTGAACATTTTGAAGAAGAAGCTTCCATTTCTGACCCGATTGATGATGAAGGGTCTTATTTGGGTAATAAAGAGGAGATGATGGATTGAGAATTGACATCATCATTTATCTATGACATTTCTATAACCTCTTCTAGACTGGTTGAAGAAGTATAGACTTGCTGGATTTCAGCATATGAAATAAAGTTATCTCTGTTTGATCTTTCATCATTACTTGGTGGATCACCAATTTCTCCCATGTTGTCGAGATCGATTGCTGTAATTGACATTATGGAATTTTCCATAAGAGTATTTTGATTTGGGTCTATCCTGTCAATTTGACTGATAGGAAACACATAATTTGTACTCACATTTACTAATGGGTTTACTGGAATCTTTTTCAAACCATACGGAGCATTAACTTTGGTAATCCCCTTTGTTGTGGATTCCTCTTTTCCCTTCATGTGGTAGAATTCCGCCTCAATATATTGAGATTCACACGTCTTGAACAGGGCCTTATCACCATATAATGTCCCAACTGGACAATCAAAACAGAACTGGAGTCATTGATGGTTCGGTGAAGGGATAGCCGCATGCCGATGTAGCTAGGGTCTTCCAAGCAAGATGTTGAAGGATAAGTCTTGATCAACAACCATGAAATCTGAATTGGACACAAGATCTTTAAAATGAGTTCTGATTGTAATCTTTCCCAGTGGTTCTTGTTCATTTTTATCATATCTTTGTAACATCAAAGTAGCTAGAGATAAATCAGAATCTGTGAGGCCCAATTGAAGAAGTGTACGAATGGGAATGAGGTTGAATCTAGAACCATTATCAATGAAAACTCTTCGGATATCTATGCCATTCACCTAGCTAGATAAGTAAAAAGTTCTATTATGACCATGAACAACATCATCATCATCTTCATTAGTAAAAGATATTAATGCATGGAATTCTGTAGGATTATTATCTATGTGATAGACTTCAGCTCCAGCAACTTCAGTTTCAAACTCCTGAGGACTCGACAAAGCCTCGATGAGTGCCTCCCGAGGATCTTTTGACAGATTCAAAGAATCTAGAATTGATAACATGGCTAGTAAATGGGTCAGGTGTTTAAATACATCATACTTTTGATCCAAAGGTTTGCGTTTCCCAACAAGAATATGTGGTTTAGCAGGTTCCTTGGAAGCAGATGATTTGGAAGTTGATGCATCTTGTATTGGGATAGGAGTTGAAAATATTCCTGGTTTTTGAAGATTAGACTGATGAGATCCATTTACTTGGTGAGAGGAAGAAGATGGAACCTTCAACCGGTCCTCCAAAATAACTATGCCAGGACTGAATTTTCTATTGGTAGAAGAACTTGCTTGTTCTTGCTGAGCTCGCTAAAGGGCTTTACCATGAGTTTCTACTGAGTACACAGTTCTAGCAGGGGTAGAATTGGAATAGTGGCTTCTAAAAGATCCACATCTTCCCTTGTATCCTGAGCCTCTGGAACTTCCTCTAATTACTCTATTTGATACAAGGAATTCAGGCTCATCGAAATCAAAACTGTGACTGGCAAATGGATCTGTTAATTGAATCATATTAACAGAACTGAAAATTAACTCTTCATCCGATGAAGACTCTGCCTAATTAGCCTGTTTAGGCTATTCCATTTGGTGGGACGGTACCTATTGATTTGAAGTAGATGGCATGATGTCTTCCAGGGTCAAAGAAAACTTAGGCTTTGACACGTAATCATATTCTTCTGATTCTTTTTCATTTTTGAATCATGCTATTTCTTTGAGGATTTTCCCTCGGATGAAGAGGGTTTCGCTGCGGCATTCATGGAAGAAGGTACAATTGATTTCTTCAATTGAGTTCTTAAAAGAGAATGAGTTCGGTTGATCATATTTCTGACCATCCAATCATCATATTTTGTGCATTTTTTCTTTTGACTTCATGCCACTCGCCTTCCTCCTATGTAACTGTAGTAGTAACACATGATACCTAGGCTAAAGAGCCTTTCCGTTTGACTTGTCCCCAGTCGACCATATTTTGCAGGAGGTATTTGAAGACAAAACACTCCTGGATGGGATGCCCCAACATTTGATGAAAGGGGAAATAATTGGAACGTTCTTTATCTCCTTCCTTGTTTGGCCTTTTGGGCCTTGGCAACTGATCGAAATTTTTTTTCAGAGCTGAAATGAAGTAACCAGGAACATGTTCATTTCAGAAATAGTATGTTTTGCTTTTCAGATCCTAAAATTATTTTCGTCTTTGATTTCTTTGATCCTCATAATGAAATGGCCTTTGTTGTTGGCGCTCAGGAGGTGGAGCCCTTCGAGAAGATGAATGTTTTGAAGTAGAAGCAGGTACAAGTGCTTGTTTAAGCATAACTGTAGTAGTCTCTGCTTTACCCATTCTCCTTCCTGGAGCTGATGGAATTACACGAGATTTAGCCTTAGTCTGTATAATAGATTCTTCAATATGTTGAGCAATTGAAGTAAGGTCACGAAACCCTCATGTGTATTTCATAGGGATCAGTGGTGTGCGTCATTCATCGTGAAAATTTGCCACATAGACTTGCAACAGTTCCTCTTGAAGGAGTGCTAAGCTCAGGGAATTTTCTAATCCCTTCCATCGAGCAATGAAATCAGAGAATATTTTGTTCTCCCTTTGATTACAGTTTGTAAGATAAAAAACTGTTGTCTTTAGCAACGTTGAGCTGAATTGAAGAAGAAATCGTTGACGAATATCTTCTCATCCGGTAATTGACCAGGATTTCAGGCTTGTATACCAGACAAAGGCTGGTCCTTGCAAGGTTCACATGAAACTTCTAGGTTTCATTTCTTTTTGTTGATACGAAGTTCCCATTATAGTATCCCAACAAGACACATAATGCGTCAAATGCTGTTTAGGATCACCTGAACCATTGAAAATAGGGAATATAGGGTTCCCAAAAAATGATGGGGGAGAGATTGAATCTACCCATTCAGGGTAAGATTTCTTTTCTGGTTGAACCTGTGCACACTTACCTTCCATAGTATCTAAACGAGATGTTAACGACTCAATGGTAGTTATTAACATTTGATAAACTTCTGGTTGAACTTGGATTTGGGCAGGTGCAATGACTGGAGCTTGAACAGGTATGGAAGCTAGTACTGCAACTGATGGCAGCACTGCCAAATGTTGTTGCATTTAACCCGTAGGATTAGACCTATGTGGGTGTACTAATAAAGGAGGATATTCTTGATCCATCTTAGTAGCTTCAAAAAACTCCCTTGGCTGACTAACTCTAGCACGATTAGGAGGAAGACTACCTTGAAGTAGTTCTACGTTCAACCTCCTCAATTCTTTCATTTCTTCCTCTTGTTATCAAATCTTTTCTCTAGTGAGATCGATTGGCCTTCTCCAGAGGAAGGATATGTAACCTGATTCTCTCCCTTCCCCTTGTCTTATCCCTTTTAGGGAGGGGGAGGTGGGTTATTTGAGGGAACACCGAGATTCTGGGTAAGCCTTTGATTTCTTGTATGCACACCTTCTTCATTTGTGTCTGTACATACAACTTCCTGAGCAGAAAAATCTTATATCTGAGTCCCCTGAGTGAGCCTCGTCTAGTGGATCAGTAACAACAAAATTTATGACATTGATTGATGCATAACGTATCACATCCCTTCTATCATAATTTTTGTGATATTGTCTTTGTCCATGTCTTTGATGAGACATTGCCTTTTGTTGATTCAATCCCTCAGGAACTTCTTGACGAACCTTAATTTGGAGAGAATCTACTGATAATTTAGCTCTTCATTCCTCTTCAGGCTTCATCCCAAATCGAGAAAAGACCGAATTTATCTGAGAATGGGATTGATGATTTGAAAAAGTCCCCAGTCTGGTGGACTGGGGCTATTCCTGCTGTCTTTGTTCAACCCCTCAAAACATATTTGTTGATTCCAAGGGTTAGTTTAAAAGAGCCCCCAGTCTTGCAAGCTGGGGTGGATCTTGACATGTTATGTCTGAGACATTCATAAAATCACTCCTGATCTTGCAGACTTTAGTCTGGAAATTAGCTGGATACATTAACCTGTATCCACTTTTATCACCCGGTTCAAAAGATCGTTGGATAATTTCCGACACTTCTGTCACATGATGATGTGCTTGCTCCATACGAGAGGCCTGTTAAATATTCTCGTTTCCTTGATAAAGGAGTAATTCAACAGATTTTTCTCTGTATTCATGAATTTGAGAGGAACTAGTTGAGGCCTGTTCTTGGGCAAGCTTTTGATTACAAACACAACCCATTGACTGTCGCCAGCCACAAGAAATAACATTGCATGAGACCATTTTTGGCGGGCTTTGCTGACTAGAGAGCACAGTGAAATGTAGTGCTCCATGAACACCCCATCTTCTGACGTGAATACCATATGGGTAATTATCAATTAACCGGTGCAATCTTCTTAGTGTGTCAAGGTATGAATGTTGAAGGGCCCTCTTCTTCTTTTCAACCTTCGGATATCGAGAGACTGATAGAGATGCCATGTAAATATGACGTTCTAACCCTTCTATTATCTTAACATGATTTTCATATTCATCATACGATAATACTTTCTTTTTCAACTGAAAAAGAGTTATCCATATGTTAAGACGAATATCATGAATTCCATCTTCCATCAACATCTCTAGAATGTTAAACTGAGAGTCAGCTAGAGACCAAAACATGACTGGTACTTCACCTTTCGCCAGTTGTTTTTTCATGTTCAGAATTTCCTCTTTATCATTTAATGAAGACTCTTCTACCTGATTTGACCAGAGCTGGTGCTTCCTTTTTTGTTTCATCAGATTCAAGAATATTGGTAGAGAAATCACTGATCAAACTAGACGATGTCTGACTTAGGGGTGGTTCAGTGAATGACCTACACCCTGGGCTATCTTCTGATTGAGAAAGTATTTCACCTGCTAGAGATGATGCATCAGACATGACTGGTTTCACATTTGAAAGTGCCTCAAGATAAGAGGGCTTTCTCAGCACTACATTTTCCACTGGAGAATTTTCTGAGCAATGTGAATCACTACTGCGGAGAGGACTTTCACAGCGAAATTTATCATCATGGGAAGGACCACCATGGTGGGTTACAAAAAAAGATCAGATCTCTTGCTCCTTGGACTTCTGGCCACACATAGGGTTATTGTAGCTCTCATCTAAAGATGAAACTTTGAGAACGACCGAATTTTCATGAAGCAAGACTTCATGAGGATGTTTCTGTTGAATTCCTTCAGAATTAATGTTCCCAATATTGGGAAATGAGGGAGTATAATATTTGATTCCAACAGATAATTGTCTGAGGGCTTCAAGAACTCCAGCATCGAGCAAGGCCTTGTTACAGATTGGCTCTTGATCTCCTGACTGTGCTGGGCAGGTCTTCTTCTTAAGAACCTTCTTACTCGCCTTGGAAACCACTTTCTGACGAAAGTGGTTGATCTGAGTTAGTGTATGTGCATAATTAATAAAGATGGCTAGGTTAGGCTGACGATCTACACTCAAATCAGGTGTATGTGCCTGATTTGGTCGTCCATATGATAAGGGGGAGTATTCCCCACAACCCTATTAGACAGGAACATATGTCTGTGTCTGTTTCGGAGTGAACTGTTGATGTGTCACTCCACTGGTAGGGATAAATTTATGTGTCTTTCTCTGAGATGCTGCTAAAGCTTTCATAATATCCTGACAGGCATCCAGGATATGAACATGGATTTTCTTCTGGTCTTTCACCATTGACAGAATGTGCTTGGTGACTTCAGCTGCCAGAACGGGGATATATGTCCATTCCATGCTTGGAGTAGGTGTATATGCCTGCTCCTGTCCTACTTTTCCTATCAGTGAATCATGACAGTACTCAAGTGTGGGGGTAAAGAGTTGAGTCTGCCTTACGTTTGTCACCGGAGATTTCTGAAAAACTTCTCTGAATACTACCAAGTGAGAGTTTTGGTAGGCTTGATCAATACTAGCAGGTGTATGTGCCTACTGATTTCACTTCGCCAAACTTGGTTGACAAGCTCCATCATATGTAGTCAGACGAGCCTGCTGACTAGTTGATGATGTATAAAATGGTGTATGTTCTGGCCAATAGTACTCCGCCAGAGTTGGCTGGTGGGATTGGCGTGATGCTTTCAGACAAGTCTGCTGGACAACAGAATTAAAATTGGTAGGTGTGTGTGACCACTCGTTGCTTTCCACCAAGTTAGGTTGGTGGACTTCTCCAGAAATGGGAGAGATGATAACCTATTCACTGTTAACTAGATTTTGCCTCTGGCGATTCGTCTTGCCTGCTCGGGTTCGAGGAACCTGAGCTGAACGCCTAGAGTCAGTACCCTCATCATGTTGAGGGCGCACCGTTGCACGATACTGGCGTCGATTGTTGATGGGAGCCCTCAATAAGGACTCCTGCTTCCATGAATTAAGACCCTGAGGGACCTGCTCATTCAACTCCCCAGAATATGGGAGTGAATGGTGATTGTGTTCCGGGGATAACAACCAGAAATTTTTTGAGACAGTGGTTAGCACTTCCTACTTTTTGATCAGTGTTCATTGTTGTGTAGACGACCAGGGTGAATTGTTTACCTGGAGGGCTTGTCGGGTCGACTCTAGAGTTGGAATAGTACCGTTTTGACGGTATTTCTTAACCAACGTGTTTGATACCCAGTGTTGAAGATTCTAAGTAGGTGAATTCATCCTCAGAGTGGATGACGATCCAGCAGGAGAAACAGTAGTGGCATTCGCAGTAGAAGTTTTCATAGCAGACATATTCATGGGTGTGAACATGAGAGCAGCCATTTCTTAGAATGCAGAAAATCGTGGAAAAGAGTGCCTATTTGATATGACAGACGTAATCAAGATAAATTCAGACACTACTTCTTTTGGATAGGCACATATATCAATGATTTGTTTTTGTTGGCCCTTTAATTTAGTTTTAGATAGGGGCCTAAGAAATAAGTAAAACATAATTTTAACTTGGTTAAGGATTCACATCCGATTCACTATTTTTTATTTTCCTCAGGAATTGTGGATGACCTCATTGATTGAAGTTTAAAAATTCCATTCGGTTTCTAACTGGTTTTTTTGTAGAAATGGAATCATCCAATGATTCCATATCGATATGGACCGACTTTCCAAATTTAGTTGCTCATTAGTTGTGGACTGATGAGGCTTAGGAATTTTCATTGGTCGAGAGGATGGGAGGTTGGACTCATCACACCTTTTTGAGGGGATTTATTGTCTACTCCGAGACTCTCTTTATAGATTTAAGTTATGTTCGTGAATCCTTATTACATTACCAATTATAAAATGAGCGTTCCGTTAGTCTGACAATAAATGATTGATATGTATGAAATTCATAGAATCTTTTATTTGTATTCGAGGTTCTTCATCGATGAAGAATCATCTGTATTTGTTAGAGATTCTTAATTGATGGTATCCTTAAAATACATAAAATTATATTGGTCATTATGATGACCATACTGGTTTTAAATCCACTCAGTGGGGCACTAGAAGTTTATTGTCATTCAGGAGGACATGGATTATTTTAGAATTGGGATCGTACCCACTGATGGGATACCTACGTATCCTTTGTTTTGGAAATGGAATCAGAACCCACGTAGTTCGAATAAGGGAGTATGATGTTTATGATTGATGGCTCAATGAAAGATTTCATAATTACTTTTACACTCTAAGCTCACGTGAGTCATGCTCAGTGTGAGAAACAAGAGGTATTGGTAAAACAAGACAATTGTGCCGTGAAAGATGCAATCATAAGAAATGATGTGGGGCTTATATATGTATGACTGCCCAAAATAGATGAGAATTAAGATTTACTTCAAGGAAGAAATCCAGGAATAGGGTCCATAAAGGTATATGTACTTTATGGAGATTTGGATACTCTAATCTTGGGACTTACTCCTAAGGAAGATTCCTAAGTTAGGAGCAGACTTATGATTGGGTTTTATTCCTGAGAATGAAGCCCATATCAAAAGGAAATTAAGACTGGGGCTTAATCTTGAAAAGTAGGCCCAGGTTAAAGGGATTTGAAAATTAAAGGGACATGGGTCTTACTCCAAAGGAGGAGGCCCATATCTGAGACTAGGGCTTACTCCTGAAAAGGAGGCCTGGGTTAAGGGAATTTTGGTTGGGGAATACTCCTGGGGAGGATGCCCATATTTGAGGCATTAAGACTGGGGAATCCTCCTACGGTGGATGCCCAGATTAGGGGACTTGGGACTTACTCCTAATGAATATTCCCATATTAATGAGAATTTGGACTGGAGCTTACTCTTGAAAAAAAGAGTCCCAGGTTAAGAGAATTATGGTTGGGGCATACTTTTAAAAAGGATGCCCATATTTGGGAATTCTGAGACTGTGGATTACTCCTAAAGAGGATGCCCAGAATTATTGGGAATTAATGACTGGGACTTACTCTAGAAAAGGAGGCCCAGGTTTAAGAGGACTTGGGGCTTACTCCTAAGTAGGATGCCCAGACTTGAGAATTATGACTAGGGCTAATTCCTGAAAAGTAGGCCCAGGTTAAAGGAATTTGGACTGGGGATTTCTCCTGAAAAAGAGGCCCAGGTTAAGGATTCTCACGTCTTAAAGGATGAGGTTTAATGAATGAAATCTCAATCTTTAGTGACATAAAGATGTGTAAATCACTAGATTTTGAGATATTTTCCACGGAGTTCCTTTCAAATAAGGAAGCCAAATCATGAAATCATTCCATAAATGGCTTTAAAAAATGTTTTGAAGACTGAATCTTGAATAAGATAGGTGGAATGGAATAAGAGGGGTGAAATGGGCAGGAAAGGCGACCAAAAGTTAGGGGTGCGCATGTCCAGAAAGGCGCGCAGGTACTACATGGGCGCGAAAGTCCTGGTCGCATGGGTATACCTGCACGACACATGGGTACTTGCGTGATTTTCATCCCTTAGGGTAATACTTGGGCGAGACATGGCTCAAACCCTTGGTATTATCCCTAGAGGATTTCCTGAAGATGGCGCGCAAGTTCTGATGAAGAAGTAGGGCGGCGCGCAAGTGTGTTCATTTCCCTTAAGGGTAAAACACTTAGGCATGCATGTGTTAGTGAATTCTAACACTTAGACCTTACTACTATTATTTAGACCATCCATTCTAGGTAAAGAATTACCTTAGAAGAGTTTTGAAGACCTGAAGAAGAGACTTAGGCGTTTAGAGCTCTATATGTGAATTCTGAAAAAATTCCCCCCTCAATGGGGGGCCCACCGGGGGTATTTATAGGCTGGAGAAGACCTCGGGCGGTTATCACCTAGGGCGCACAAGTGACTTGTGAGACCAACATCAGCGCGCAAGTGTACTTGTGAGACAATTGTAGAACTTTCGCGACCCTTGTGAAATGTTCTTCTTATTAATTCCTTTGTTAATTTTTGATATTTGTGCAAAGGTTGAATCACTTTGAGCTCAGATATTCCCCTTTTCCAATGTTTAGATTCTGTGACGAAAGGAGCGTCAATGATTTCTTAGTTAAAAAATTACATTGGACCAATATTAGCAGCTTAAATCCTTAAAAAGATTCACTTTGTAGTTATTTATGTTTTTCATTGATTTTTTAATTAATTCATTTTATATTATATTAGTTATAATTGTTGTTAATTAGCTATAATTAAATTAAATTATAATTATTTTATTTTTTCCCCATTATGTTACAAATACATGTGATTGGTATTAATTAGTATTAATTAATAGTTATATGAATTATTATTAATTAGTAATGTTTAGTATTAATGATAAAAAATAATTAATATTATTAATTATTAGCCATAATTAGTCATCTTGAAATGGTGATAGAGAAAAGTGAGAAGTAGCACTCACTACCTCTCAGGAATCCTTATTCCCTAATTCATCTAAGAGGTGTTAACCTGTATTCATTTGTTTCGAATCATCATGTGATTCAACTAACGTCTTAACCAGAGAGAAATATGGATCATGATATTGAGATTTCAAATAATTATTCCTCTTGTTTTTTGGGGGGGCTCCTCATTTCCTTTTGAAAACTGTGCTCTACACCACATGATAAAAAAAGATTTAATTGAGCATTTCTCTGCTTCAGACAACATGATTTCATCTCGTCTTGATCTTTTTAAACACTCAATCATCGTACGAATCTCATTGATGATTGGTATGAATACTTGGAAACTGGTCAATTTTATTTCTCTTTTAGTTGATATATTTGGAGGTGAGTACGTCAAATATGTCTCACTTGGAAGGGGTTTATTCAATATAATATTCTGTATTATTAAGTTAAAAAGTTATGCATGGAGTATAGGCTTCATAAACCATAGGCTAGGAACTCTCTAGATTCATGATTGGATATTAACCATTAACCTGTATGAGGACAATGGAATTTTTTCACTTATATGGGAAAAAGTATGTGGTCTTAATTCCGTTTTGTGGCTTAATGAGATTTTTTATGATATTTCCTCAGTGAATGGAATCACTATACGAATGGACTATCCTACTGATTCATTCACTTATGGTCATTTTTCACATGTATTAGTGGAGACAGATTTGTGTTCCCCAATTATAAATAAAGTGGTTCTATCCACATTGCAGGATTAAATCAATATTAGGATTGAATATGTGAAAACAACTCAATTTTCTATGCACTGCCTAATCATAGGATATTCAAATGAAAAATGTAGAAGAGATTTAGTATATTGAAACTATCAGTCCAATGTTCATGATTTTCAGCACTATTGAATAAATCCCTACTCAATGATTCATGCAGATAACATTACGGATGCTTCTAAAATAATTAACAGTATTGCTAGACAGTAATAATTAAATGATTTGGATCCAACTATGATCCCTCAAAGGATTGACTCCGAAGACCCCCACACAAAATAATAATGGTTTCACTATTAATGAATAATTTGTTCTGGTCCCCCTGCTCGAAGGATTGATAATCCTCAATCATGGGATGGTAATCCTGATTATGAGAGAGAAGAAATGGATGAAAATACTTGTAAAAATATTTTAAATGGGATCTCCTTCAACGAAGTGATAGCCATCGGTTTTCCAGGGGAGATAAATATAGATTCAGATGATATTCTGGAGTTTAAAGAATAATCTTCTCAATGGGAAGTTGATTTCATCTTGTGGAAAGAGGAGATTATGGTGACTTGTAAAAAAAGAAAGAGTAAATAAAAAATGGGTGTTCTGATATTGAATAAATCTAGGTATAAAAAGGTTCCTTGAACCTCCTGTCTATCTTCTCCTGAGAGGGTCAATGAGGGGGTGTCTCAATCCCCCTCTTTGAAGAATGTTGGTGGATACAATGGATCTATAGAAAGGATTAAGCTCTCAGAATATGTTGCATCTTCTTCCCGCAAGGAGGATGTCTTGATTAAAAACATCCATGATAAATTAGAAGATATGGCCTTTAATGGAAATTTACATATAGATGATATAGTAATGCATGAAACATCTGCTTATGGGATGGATATTCAACCTCATGTGAAAGGCTTGATTTCAGCATATTAGAAGGACCCAATGAATGCCACAGTTACAACCTATTGTTTAGGTTTTTCTATGATGACTAATGTCCCGGTTGGGTATTTGGAATCCATTAAAGGGACACCTTCTCTATCAGCATGTAATGCCTCTTCTCATATGGGGATTCAAACTTTTAGGGATGGGAAAATAACTGTGATTACTACTACAAAAGGTAGACAATCCTCTCTTGCTAAATCTGGTAATATAAAACATCCTACTCCTGATGTAGCTGTGCTCGATCAAGTCATGACCGAGCTTTTGGAAGCCAAGTTAGGGGCATCTACTCTTCTAAGAAACCCTTCCTTTTCACTATCTTTGAAGGGTATAGTAAATAGAAGTGTGGGTACACATAGTTCCGTTGATTTACTTTCTTTTTCTAGCAATGATGATGATGGAAAGAAAAATGATAATGTGTCTGGCACTGAAATGATGACATTTGATGTTGTTAAAGTATACTCTAACGATGGTGAAGGTCCATGGATGCATGTCAAGACTTGAAAGAGGGTGTGACATCCTAAAAGCAGGGGTAGATACATCAATCGCCACAGTATGTGTACCCGCTCCAGTATATGTTAATAACCTCCTCTTTATTATGGGCCTTGTGGTCTGGTTTGTTCCTTGAACTTCTTATCTTTGTTAGTTTAATTCAATAAATATGTCATCGTGCCTCAACATTTTAAAAAAATTCTTAATTAGTCATAATTAAGAAGCGATAATTATTAAAAATTAGGATTTATAATTAGTAAATTAAAATAAATATTTATAAATAAAAATAATTAGTCATAATTAGTCATAATTGGTAATAATTAGCGATAATTATAAATAATTTGTCATAACTAGTCGTAATTAATACTAATTAGTAATAATTAGTTATAATTAGTAATGATTAATAATAATTAGTCATAATTAGTCATAATTAGTAATAACAAGCAACAATTAGTAACAATTAGTTATAATTAGTAATAAATATGATTTATTGGTAATAATTATAATAATAAGGAAAAATTAGTAATGATTGTGAATATATTGATGTAAATTGTAATAATTAGTAATAATTACGAATAAATAAAAATAATTAGTAATAATTAGTAATAATAAGAAATAACGAGGAATAATTTGTATTAAATAGTAATAAATAGTAATAATCGGTATTAATAGGTAATAATTAGGATTAATTATCATTTATTAAGATTAAGTACTAATAATTTGGATTAATTACTAATAATTAGGTTTGGTGAGTAATAATTAGGGCTAATCAGTAATAATTAGTATTCAATATGATTAATTATTGATAATTAGGGATAAATAGGATTAATTAGTAATATTTAGCAATAATTTTAAATGATTATAAATAATTAAGAATAACTAGTAATAATTTGCAATAATTAAGAATAATTAACAAAAATTAGTAATAACTAGCAATAATTAGTAATAATTAGTAATAACTAGGATTGATTAGTAATAATTAGGATTAATTAGTATTAATTATGATTAATTAAGATTAATTTTGAATAATTAGTAATAATTAGGATTAATTTGTAACAATTATGATTAATTAGGATTAATTAGTAATAATTGGGATTAATTAGTAACAATCAAGATTAATTTGGAATAATTAGTAATAATAAGGAATAATTAAGAATAATTAGTTATAAATAGTAATAAATAGTAATAATTAAGAAAAATTAGTAACAAGAAGGAATAAATTGTAATAATTATTATCAAATAATAATTATTATTAATAATTATTAATAATTAGTAATAATTAGTGGTAATTAGTAATAATTAGAAGTAAATTAGAATAAATTGAAATAAATAGTAATAAATAGGATTAAATAGTAATAATTAGTAATTGTTTCAAAAATTTTTGAATAACTAGCAATAATTATGAATATTTAGTAATTATTAGTAAAAATTAGTAAAACTTAGTAATAATTAAGATTAATTGGTCATAATTACGATTAATGAAGATTAATTAGTAATAATAGGAAATAAATAGCAAAACATTATAAAAAATAGTAATAAATAGTAATAATTAGTATGAATTAGAAATAAATAAGAATAAATAGGATTAATTAGTAATAGTTAGTCGTAATTGGTAATAATTAGTAATAATTAATAATACTTCGTAATAATTAGTAATATTATGATTAATTAGTAATAAATATTACTAATTAGTAACAATTAGTAATTATTAGTAAGAATTAGTAATAATATGTAATAATTAGTAATAATATGTAATAATTAGGAATAATTAGGATTAATTAGTAATGAATAATAATAAATAGTTATAAATAGGATTAATTGGGATCAATTAGGAATGAAGAGCAATAATTAGTAATAATTAGTAATAATTTTTCATAAATATTAATAAATATTATTAATTAGTAATAATTAGTAATAAAAAATGATAATTAGTATTAATTAGTAATAAATAAAAATGAATTGAAAAAATAGTAATAAATAGTAATAAATAGAAATAAATAGTAATAAATAGTATTAAATTGTAATAATTAGTAATAATTAGTAATTAATCGTAATTAAAAGTAATAATTTGTAATAATTTGTAATATTAAAAAAAATAGAAATAAATATAATAAATAGAAATAAATAACAATAAATAGTAATAAATAGAAATACATATCAATAATCCGTAGTAATTACCAATAATTAGCAATAATTCCCAATAATTCCCAATAATTCGAAATAATTCAAAGTAATTAGGAATAATTCGTAATAAGTTGGTACAATTTATAGCAGATTGGTGCCTTTCATTTTTCTCGATGGATCATCTCCTTATAATTTTCTCTCACTGAAATCACTATGAAAAATATGCTCCAACATACAGATATCCATTTTATATTCAAGAGAATTGATATGCGTATGTTGGAGAAAATTTTTAATACTGCTTTTATTTAGAGAAAGTGTCAAGGACTTGAGTAGTTATGAGAAATAGTTTCTTTTTTCTAATGACTCATCTTATTTAATATTTCATTAAATTAAATCCCTATAAAAAATCTACTCTGACCTGTGTATATCCATTTTCGTATGCTGGAGAATGGACAACAGTGCAACGGGGCCTCCCTTTTCTCCATTCTTATGCATAAATAAATGGATTATCATACAATGGAACGGTTTTTTCATAGTGATTTTAGTCAGATAAAGTTGCAAGGATTTGAGCTGTGGGGAAAAAGAGCTTCCTCAAATCTGATAGAAAATATACCTCTCATAATTAGTGTCAATTTTTATAAATTAGGTGTAATAATAAATTACTAGATGTAATTATTATAATTTATTATAAATTAGCGTAGATTATTATAAATTTTAAGAAAAATACTATAAATAAATATAAAATAAAATATTTTTTTATAAATTGATAGAAAATTGAAATTAAATTTATTATTATTTTTGGAAAATCTTTTTATTATGTCAAATTATATAGAAAATTAATTATTTTATATTTTTAGATAAATATGGAATAAGGAAGTGATAAACTATAATTATTATATAATTTTTCATGGATAAATCAGTACATGGATCCAAACAGTATTTGTTTAAAACTTGTATATATTAAGGGTGTGGAATCTTTCTTATCATTTGCATCATAAAAATGAGAATTTGTTTTATAAGTGAAAATTAAGTGTCCTTTTAAAAACAATTCTCTGAGGATGTTTGAAACATTTGACAATATTAGTGGACATTTATTTCATTTTGGTGCTAAACCAGATTAAGTTTTTTAGTATCAAAATTTTGAACAAATTTGCAGAAATGGTACTAAAAAATTGGTTTTGAGTGCATCATAGTTTCAAAATTTAGTACATAATGTGGTAGGTCCATCTTTTCCACAAACAGAAACTCGGGATGATATTGATCTACCTCCTAAGATGGAACATTCTCAATTTTATAACTAGTTTATGTTTGCTGAGGAAAACATAAATTCGTGATGAAATATAAGATATTTTGTATCAGCTACTAATTTTATGGCTATTAAATCAGATAATGGAATGTCAAATAGCTATTTTTGATCAGATATTCTATTTGGTTAAAACACCATTACCTGACCGAAACATGTATTCTAAAAATCTATATAAGAGCTAAGGGATGGGTTATAATTCAGTCCTTGGTTATCATAAGATTAATGGATTCTCAAACTATTACAAATTATATTATGGTGAAAATGATTTTTTCAATAGTTCTCCCACTAGTGGAAAATCACGGTATAAATAGGCTCAACTAGGGATGTATGGATTAATTTCGGTATGATAGTTGAGATATTTCCCACATACATCTAGATCGAAACATTTATTTATGTCTCAGAACACGGTGACAATGATGTCATGGCACAAAACCAATATTTCTACTCGTAAATGATTAAAGCATCCCTCTAATGGTTATTCCTGGAAGCATTTGGACATGGTGAATCTGCCTTTTTTGTTTTGAATCCTGCAACATGTGATTGGTTCATTCTACTGACATTTTGTGTCCATTTGTTTCTTATGGTAGTTTGTATTCATGTTGGACTTTCTTTATAACTCCATCTAATTTACCTACTTGGATGTTTATAAAGAAACAATATAACTTTTTTACATTACTAATTCTAGGAAATTCATAATATAATATTTATATTTATTTGATACCATTGATTAAATTGTTAAATTCATTATGGACTAATGGTGTTAGTACATATGATGTTTCTACAAAATATAATTTCATACTGAAAGCTACATTGAGGGGAATAATTAGTGACTTCAATGAATATGGAATGTTATATGGCTTGAGTACACATTATCTAAAATCATGTATGTACTATATGAGAGATAGAAAAGAAATTCACCTCATCAACGGTTAAACCCCTTATTTTTTCAAATATCATTACTGATTAATTCCAATAGATCATCCTTTTTGGAGGAATAAATATCATTTTAGATTATGTACTATTGAAAGAGACGAACCTAAAACAATGATCTCAAGTAAAAAAGTAAAATCAATTGTCTATTAATTTCCTCCCATAACATTTTGACCAACAATAAACCAATATAAATTGACGACTTTGAGAAATAACACAATTGGATAAAATAGGCAATTTTTGGGATTTGTCATATTGGTCTAATTTTTTGGTCCATCACATGTTGTATTTCATGAATATTGAAAAGATCATTTTCTGATAATTTTTTTCATACAGTTTTGGATATACCAGGTAAGACCAAAGGAAATTTAAAGGTATGAATAGATCATTCCGAAAAATTTAGGTGGCCAGAACTTAAATGATTTCAAATGACATATCATAGAAGTTAATAGAGAAAAAAATATCTTATAAACTATCCAAAGAAAATCAATTATTTCTTTAGTGTATTTTAGATTTGAGAATTTTATATGGTTATGCATCTAATTTGGGGGGATGTGTGAGAAATGATTATATTACTAGATTAAAAATTCATGATTTTCATGTTATAATAGAAATACTTCAATGGATTTGAATGAGAGTTTTATTGAATTATATTATTTGGGATGATATAACAGAAATATCATATTTTTTATGAGTAATTTTTCCTTGAAATAATAGTCAAAAATACATTGATCATACTGCAAGAACATGTTGTTTTAATTTTTTGTAAACTGGAAAAAACATCCCACTGACTTTCTTTGAATTAATGGAACAATGGATATAACATTTTCCACATGATGAAAAATGTGCGGGTCTATTATAGTTCTGATTGATCTACCCATTCAAGAGATTCATGCAGAAATTATAGAAAAAGGTACATAACAAATCATCAGTTAAAGGATCAATTGTAAAAACTTATTTACTAGAAGAAATTACTTTTTTTGCTCTCAATATTATGAATATAAATATCTCTCAAAACAAAACCACCTGGAATGTAACGAGGAAAATATTTCCTATGAAATGAGTAATAAATTATCAGTTATTAATCATCCCAAACATGGATTTGGTGGAGTAAATGAGTGATTACTTTTAGAAAATGAACATCACAGAGCTCATACATAGATTCTCCTCTATTGTGGAGGAATGACACCATTTGCACTATGAATGATCATATAAATTTTTTTATAATCATTGTTACTACAAATTAATATTATTTTATTTTTAGATTATATGATAATAATATCAAAAAATAGTTTCCACAAATTTTAGTAGCTTCTCTTGAATAACGTCAACAAAATAATTTTTCTTGCTGGTTTAAAAAAATCTTAATATAAATTATTTATTATTTAACATATAAAACAAATTTATTTCATGTTAAAGTGATAATTATTTTATAATTTTCAGTTATATCAACATGCTGATAAAATTGATAATTGATTGTGTGTCATAAGTAACCCAACATCCAAAATAATAAAATATTTTAATTCATAAGCCCTGAATGGTTTCTGATTTCATACACATGCATGTGGGGAAAAAATAAATTAATAGTGGAGTCTTCTTGAGAGGATATTATCATAAAGAAATTAATGTTGAATTCATGGAATACTAGAAGAAATTTTTGAATTGTGTTATCTTTGACAGAATTTCATAATGATTTTTAAATGTTAGTGGTTGGATACTGAGAGAGTCTTGTATGTTCATAAGATACCTAGAATCATTGATATTAAATATAATATATTATTATAGAAAATGAACCATTTTTATTGGATCATCTGGCACATTATATTTATTATGGAAATTACTAAGCCACTTCAAAAGTGTTGGGTGATTTGTGGAGCATAAGAAATACTAAATCTTGGATAAATTATTTTACTCAAAGTGAATGTGGTTCCACAAATTTGTAAGGAATTGAAATTTTTCAAGAGGCTGTGCCAAATCAATCCTTTTCAAAAAGATACATAAATATCAATGATGACACCCAACTGTCAGGTGTTGATGGTGACGATGATGTTAATGATGTTACAAATGAATTTTTAAAAATAATAGATGATAAAACTAAAACTCATATGGAAATTGATGATTCTGAGGAGAAATATGAAGACATTAATATAATCATATATGAAGATGAGTATGAAGATGAAAATTGGCACCATTAAATTATAATTATAATCATATATAAAATATATCTATATATAATAGTGGTTTTCATTTTTTGACTAATAAAATTGATTTCATGTTTCAGATGGATGTAGAATTGATTCATCATTTGTAGGAGGCAGATATACCTTTGGACGTGTCAGATATTGTATTATCTAAATATAAAACTACTAGAAATCCAGGGAGTACAATTTATGGGGCATGGTCTTCAAAATTGATGATTCTTGACTATATCATCAAATGACATCTGCATCTTGGATTCGATCCATATATGTAGAGGTATTCTTACCTATGTATTTTAGTTAGATTTCATTAATATATTTATATATTATTTGTGGATAATTTTTTCTTTTTCATAAAATTTTTCTTATAGATATTGGACATAGGAGCACTATATTGAGCATTTTTTTGTCTAATTATTGGGTCACATTGGATGAGCTTCCTATTGATGTTCAGCACTGCATGTTCAATCATTGGATGGTATGTAAATAAATAATTTTTATTAGAAATATATTTAATTAATTACTTGATATTATAAATTATTTGTAGGTTTTATGTTATCCCATCGATCAGAGAATGCAAAACGCTATCTAGAAGCCACAAGATGGGTTTATGTGTTAGTATTTCCATCATTTTTTTTCAAAATTTGAGAAGGAATGAAATTAAGAAAGAAGGTGTGATAGAGTTTAATGAGTCTTGTCATGCCCACCGATCAGATTAAATTTCACATCTAGTTTGGGATTGATTCTGTTCATAGTGGTAGGAGGGACGTTTTTAGAAGAGATCATCAGTAGGTCAAAAAACCAGGGAGATAGCAGGTGACACATTGAGTTAGTAGTTGTAAATTTAGTACAAATAGGGAAAATATGGTAAATACTTTTTTTAAAAAAATTATATAACAATAAATATAATGGTTTATTTAATGTTAAAATAGGCAGTAAAATAGTCCAACATTAGGTAGTTCCATGTCTATATGAGGATGTACATCGAACCTATCAATGGAGAGATCAATGGTGATCGCCATCATCAGATTCTGTTTAGTATATTTTTTTGAGTTTTAAATTTTACTACAAATAATATTTTAACAATTTAAATTTTAAATTCCAATTGAAGGAGTTGTATGAGGACATGATGTCTCAAAAAACATCTGAGAGTTAGGCCAAGACAAGGGATCAGACCAGTGTCCACTGATTTGATGATGAGTCATGGATGTTTGTTACCCAATATGCATTCGAGAAAGACTGTGTTGTTGGTATCAGATTTCAATTGATAAATGGGAGTTATTATGATACCATTATGATATTGGTGTCTAGCACGAGTGGAGATCGTGGAGAGTCATCATTACTTAATACACAATATTAGATGAAGCTACAAGCTTATGGTAATTTTATAGAGAGTATGTTTAGTGTCCAAGAGGAGATGAGGCAATACTAGTAGTAAGAGATGCGCCAATGGAACTATCAGCAGCATGAAGAGATTTGACAATAGCAGTAGTAGGTGGGGGAGGAGATGCGTTGATGGAAAAAGTAACCGCACGAGCAGATGGAGTACATGCGATGTCTGACTCGTTGTTTAGGGATCGATTTACCTCCACCATCTCCTCTATCTCCTCTAGAGGACCCCCTGAGTGATATATTTATTTTTTATCATAAAAAATTTGAATGATATTTTTTTCGTAATATTAACTATTTATATTTTTATATAGTGTGTTTTTTATATTATTGTGAATATTTCATTTTTTATTATTTATTTAATTTTTTTCATTTTATTAATCTATATAATTTTTTTATTTTAGTTATTTTATAATTAATTAATTTTTTTATTCTGTTATGATTATTTTTTAGATATTTTTAGGAATATTGAGGTTTTTCTATTTTTAAATTTTCTTTTTTTTTTTGCTATCATTATTATTATTATTTCATTAATAATAGTATTATTATTATTATTATTATTATATTTTTATTAATATAATATTAAATATTTGAGTGTACAATTACAATAAATACTCACACACCGCACACACACATGCCAAAAAAACAAGTCATATCCCACCTAAGGGATAAACCACCCAATAAGCTGCATTATTACATAATATATTTGTCCTGAAAGCCTGGTAGGCATGAATCCCCTTACATTCACGACTCATGGCCCATTCTGTGAATAATAACCCTACTACTACAATACCCATTGGAGTTCAGCCACCACTACGGTGCATGTCATCGCTATAGTGTTTCCTGCTATTACTATAATACCACTACATTGCCTGCCACTACTACAATTCATGCCACTACTACAGAGGCACTAGTGAATAGTTCCACTGCTGCTACAGTATGCTACAGTACTATTATATAACCTGCACCCAATGGGTTATGAACCCCCTTTTTATTGTAGTATTACGGGGTGCTTACCACTGAGCTACGCCCTAACTATAATATTATTTTATTATGATTATAATAATAATATTTTTAATAATATATTTTATTATATTCAAATATTGTTTTTATTAATATTATTATTATTATTTCATTAATATTAATAATATTGATATTATTTTTTTGATAATATTATATTATTATTATTTATATAATTAATATTAGTATTATTGGTGTTATTTTAAAATATTATATTATTGTTATTTTCTAATATTATTTTATTTTTATAAATAATATTACTTTAATCAATATTTGTTTATATTTTTTCAAGATATTTTTGATAGCCCATCGAAAATACGATTTTTTAAATAATATTTGGGAAACTATTTACGATGGGTCCACATCCCGCTGTAAAAAAAAATCTTTTTGTGACAGTCTTTTCTACAACGAGGCATTTGCGATGGGACCCCATCGCAAATTCCCCCATCATAAATATTCTAATTTTGATTAGTGTTATTCTCCCTATGGTTTAGTTTTATGTTATATGTGTACTGAATTGGGGGTCTCTATATTATCCCAGATTAATTTTCTAGGAAAAGACGTCACATTTTTTATTTCAAAACCAATTAATGATCTTCTATTATTGTGGTGATAAATATGAACTTCTAGTGGTGTTCACAGAAATTGTATGTGCATTCATTCCTATTAAAAATGAGTTTTTACCTAATATGGTTGGGGATAAACTCAACATAGATGATATACCTAGTTTTTTATCCTTCGATAATGTCTTTCTAGAATAATTGTATATTCTTCCTCTAAATCATGACATTTGGTTCCAAATAGAACATGTATCGGGTGCCACACCTATATCAAAGACACCCTAAATAATGGTCCCAGTTGATTTTTAAGAATTAAAGAAGAAACACTAAGAGAATATTTATAATGGATTAACTAAGAAATGTTTTCCACCTTGGGGAGTACCAACCAATTTTGATGAAGAATGATGGATCGATGTGACTCAATATTGATTATATGTAACTGAACCAAATCTCTATCAAGAACATGTATCTGATCCCCATTTTTGTAGCATTTTTCAACCAAATTCATTATGCTGAATACATTTTCAAGATTTTCCCTCATTCTATATGACATTTCTTGAGGGTCAAGAAGGAGGATATACCGATTATCACTTTCCTTACAATTTGTAGACACTATGATTATATAATTATTCCATTAGATCTTACTTATTATACTTACATCATCGTAGATTTAATGTGTAGGGTCTTTGAATATTACCATGATCATTTCATAATCATTATAGATAATATTCTTATAAATTAAAATATAAAGGAAGAGTACAAATATCTTGTAAGAATTATAAATATCCCCTGATGAAAGGATTAATTGTATAGAAAATTTAAAAATTGTGAATATTTTATATAAAAGGATTCATTCATTGTGTCATATAATCTCAATAATGGGTATATTAGTAAATAAATCAAGTATAAAATTTGTTAAATGTATTCATAGACAAACAATAGTTAATGAGATCAAAAATTTTATTTGTTTGGATTGATATTATCAATATATTGTGGGGAGTTTCACATTACTATTTAATCAACATGTGATGATAACTCATAAGGTAGAGATGCACCTCGGTAAGGATGATTGTGACGAAAATTTTCACGATATTATGGGTGGATTATTCAGCACACCAGTACATACAATACCCTATCTTAGATAAGGATTATAAATCTATAATGAAGAATCTGTGAATGAGATGGGATACTTCCTCGTGTAGAGTGACATGGTTATAGATTATTGCACATAGATTTATAAGTTCTTGAAAAAAGTACCCATATCATGATTTAGAGTTACCTACAGTAGGTTTTCCATTACACTAATCAAGGCATTATCTTAATGAGAAATTATGACATATTTACTGATCATAGTGTATTAAATTATATATTCACACATGAGTTGATTTTTGACCAATGAAGATCATTAGAGATGATGAAATATTGTTACTTCTCTATACAATACAACCTTGGTAAAGAAAACATGGTGGAAAATGATTTCTGTTGAAATAATATTGCTAGATTATCGATTATAACGATCATAAGAAATCAAATAATTCGTGATTTTTAACGAATAAATCTATAAATTCTAAATTAGGGAAGTATATATTATTTTTCTCAAATGAGTGTTCAACTATCTATCCATGTGAAGTTCAAAAAGGAATAGAAGGATGATGTGGATATTTAAATAAGGTGATAAATGGTTCTGAGTTCAACAATGATTATTATAGAATGATATGGTTCATAAACCATGTGTTAAGTTCACCCTTAATTTATTTGAGGAAGAAGGGGTGAGAGTAATCTCATAGATCCCCAATCTATATTTATTCAGGATTTTCCCAGATATATAGTGATTTGGAAGGATATTTCAAGTGGGAGGTCAAGAAGAGATATATTAAAATATTTATATCTCTGGTTTTTGTATTTCAGTGGGTTAGGGCTGAGAGACAAAAGACAATTGTAATGTTTTATCCATTACTCATACTATAATGGAAATATAGAATCAACACCACATATTGTTTCATTGATCTCCCCAAAAAAGTTAATAGGGAATATTGTTATATGGTTTATAGACTATTTCCTTTCAAAGCCAGCACACCTCATTACTATCATTTAATATTTTTCTCTCAATTATATTTCCAAAAATATACAGAAATTATGTTATATAGTTTCATTGAGTACCACAATCTATTTTATATAATTATGATCATAGGATTTCCTTGAAAATTTCTTGAAGTCTTCTACAAGATCCTAGTATAGACTTGAATTTCAAGATTTCATATTATCTTAAAAATTATAATCAACATGATAGAAAAATTCAAACCCTCTAATATATGTCAATATCATGTTCTATGTATTTCAATGGGGGTTATTATCAACATCGTCCTATAGTTGTCTTTTCGTACAACAATACATTTTTTTCGATCATTTAGATAGACCCTTATGAAGTCTATAATCTAAATATGTGTAAAAATAAAATATAATGTGATAATGATGGGGAAATAAATCCATTCATACAATAGTTAGATAGTAAAATTTAAGAAAAAGATTAATCCATTCAGAATCACATAAGGGTGGACCAAATTTAGTCAAAAACAAATATTTAGTATTTCTGAAGTGATCTGGAATTTGAAGATGGTAACAATGTGTTTCTATGAATTTATCCATTTAAAAGGTAATAAGATTTTAAAATATTGAAAAACTAATACTTAGGAAAAAATTTCCCTTTGAATTTGTTGATCATACCAGGAAGGTGTATTATGGATTAACACATCCATCGAACCTCTCTCAAATCTTCAAAGTGTTCTATGTATCTCTCCCGAGGAAGTATATACCTAATCCTTCACAGGTAACGAACATAGATGTCATACCATTATAAAATGATCTTAATTTTGAGGAGAAACCAATTTTGGATTCTGGATCATATAGAAAATGTTCTATGAAACATAATCACTCACCTGCTCAATGTTTGGTGGTGAAACCACCTACTTAAGGAAGATATGTTAGAAAATGGAAATTTGATGAGGAATAAGTATCCTCATTTGTTTTTACCAGAGTGATGAATTTATATGTTGAACTAAATTTTAATGGTGGAATAATGGGGCACGCCATGATTTAATGATGTATATTTTTTCAAAAAAAAATATTTTCTTCGATTACATATATTAAATGAAAAATTTAGTTTTAAAGAAATTAGAAAAACTATTAAAATATTGTTATTTAATATGATAGTTATCTCTCAGCCCCTCTAATAGTGGAAATGATTATGTTTAACTAATTTATTAAAATATATTTTTTACACATGTATATAAAATTTATTCAATGGAGGCCCCTTGATTATATATTAAAATCGAAACCATTGGAAAATGAAGGATACCATTCTTTGGGAAGACCATTTTTTTGAAGAAAAATAATTGAAATATCATTAAATAAATTAATAAATTATGGGTTACTTATTTTAATGAAATATATATATTCTATATTCCATTAATTTTTTAACATTCATTTTTGTGTTTTCTAGGCACGAGATAAGGATATTTCCAATTTATGTTTAAAAACTATTTTGTTTCCTTTGGCGCACTTATTTTAACATTAATTTATTATACTATTATAAATTTTATTTGAAAAATTTATATTAATTTTTTAAATTTAAGGTTAAAAATTATGTTTCAATGAATTTTTGAGAATTTTATGTAAAGATTAATTTCTCACTGACTAGTGAATAATGTGGATTCTTATTAAAAAATAATTTTCATTTAAATTTTTTGAAATTTCCTCTTATGATTAATAATGTTTTAAAATTAAAATTAACTCGATTATATTATAATTAATCTTATTATTTTCATTATAATCAATTTTATATTTAATTTTGATGTAAAATATTTCTAATCAATTGAAACTTTTCTCCTTGAAAATTTCTTTTAATCACATATGGAGTTAATTTTAAATTATCTTCTTCAACTTTTTTGAATGGAATTTGGAAAAGTGGTTATTTATTTTGAATTATAATAACTAATATTATCTATAATTTTCAATATAAATTTTTAGCATATTTCAAATTCATAATAAAAAAATATTACTCATCTAAGGTTAAATTTTTTTTACCAGGGGTTATATTATAAAATATAAGGGTAATATTTTAAACTAAAATTCTATAATTCCTATTATTAAGACATATATCAATAATATAATTTATTAATTCTAATATATAATCATTTTTAGTATTTTTTTCTTGGGAATGACTATATAATTATAGATATTTTTTTTTGAAATTGCCTAGTGGTTTCCAATTGGGTTTCCTTCCTCACTTATAAAAGGACCTCTCGTATCTTATCCTCTCCTCACCCCATTATAGTTTTGGTTTATAATATTCAAAATAAACCCATCCTAAATTTCCTTTCTATGTCGTAAATACCTTATTATGATTCAGAAATCCTCCACTATGGAAGTAGGTATAAACCTATAGAATGTCTCTGAAGGTTTGGTTTATCTCTTAACCAAGAGTTATCATTTTATTTATTCTTACATCTCCATTAAATATTATTAAAAGACAAAATAACAAAGTCATCTCTCCTATATTAATATTATATTATTTTAGTGTAAAAAAATATATCAATCTCTACATCCTTCAAATGGGAAATGAAACCATAGATCGTGTGTACATTGAACTAATACCTCACTACCCAATGTCAATAATTTCCACCACTGCATCTCATGAAAGGTTATAATGATGTATTTGACATATTTATATGATATTTAGTACATAATTATACTTTGTAATACTATAATACAACGTATACCTTCTTAAGTTTCCATCCATTTTAAAATGATAACAACGCTTGTTTAAAACATATTTGTTATATATATTATATAAAAATTATTATTTAATGTTTATATAATATATATCATTCTTTTATACTATATTTTTAGAAAATGGAAACAACAATCATGTGTACGTACGATCTTTCGACTCCAAAAACAATGCAATACATTTTTTACCTCTAAATTTTGTAGATTACAATAAATAAATATACGTTGAATATATATGATATTTATATCATGGTAAAAAAATTTGTGATTATAGAGACATGATCAACGTTAAAGGATAGAAATTAACAGACCAAAACATAGATGAAAAATTACGAATTTATTACCGAAAACATGATTTTAAAAAGGAATTGTTACCAAATAGATAAAAAACGTAATAAGTAAATAACATTTGATTTGATATATATGAATATGATTCCAGAATATATTAATAGTAAACTTATATTTATTATATGGTAGTCTTGAATGTGTAGAAATGAGGTCAAGACTTGAGGTAACATATTTTTTTCTCAAATTATCTTATTTTGGACATATGTTTTGTTATGCACATGCCTTTTTTATGAGGTTTATATATAGAACCATTGATTTGATATTTCATTTATTTATTTATTATCATCATATTAAATGTTTTATTAAATGTTTTTCTCTCGTGGGGCTTATGATCCAAAAACATCAAAAGCATCTAAGTGGGTTTTTCATTTTTATTTTTATAATAGACATGCCATATTTAGCATTTTTTCATTCATGCGGTGTATATAGATCACATTAATGTATTAATGTTTTTTAATATTAAAATTATTTTGATTTAAATATCAATATAATGTTATTTTTTCATGGGGCATAAAATTTATAAGATACCAAATTTGTACAAAAATTATTTTAATATCTCAATATTTATCAGTATTATTTATTATTAAGTATAAAATTATGAAATATTATGTTATACATTTCAAGAAAATAATATATTTTAAATTAATTTACTATTTTTTTAGAATAAATTTTATTTCATTTTCCACTGTTAATATATTATTCTCACACAAAAATAATTAAGAAAAACCAACATTATTTCTCTCTTCTATCGAAAGTTATTTTTCTTCTATTTCAATGTTCTCTATAAATGTTCATATGAATATATGTTTGATTATCCAATTATTTTTTAAATAAATGTTTACCCATTTTGTTATTTTTATATAAATGGTTTAAAATTAATTTTCAAATTATTTTATGAATGAATTACTTTTTTACTTTTTATAAAAAATGTGAAATAAATATTTTTTTAGGTGTACGGAATGAATGGAATTTTCAAAATTTATTACTAATAAATTCATCAAACACTCCTTTAAAATTTTTCTAGATTCTTATAACTAAATTATTTTCTTTATTAAATATACGTTTTTTATATTTCAGATAATTTTTTTCAATGAGAAGGTGATATTTTCCATATTAGTATATTAGTTATATTTTTATGGAATTTCTATTCATAAATGAGAACAACCATTCACGTTTTTTTAATGAGTATGTATTAAATTGGTATAATCCTTATTATGTCTTGGTATGGTTTTTTCTTATTATTATTAAGATGTAATGATTATGAAAATCATTTATTTTTTCATAGGTTGTCCTATGATAAATTGATGAAAGGTTTTAGAAACCATATTTCTGGCATGGGTTATGATATGATAATATGATTAACGTTTTATAATATTTTAGAGTTAAAATGAATGAGTTTTGTGTTGGTTGGGACATATATATCCATGAAATTTATTTTATAAAGACATATGTCAAATTTGTTAATTAATGAAATAGACTGATTTACTTGATCTATACTGGAAAAAATGCTAATGTCTTGTTCCAATATGGGAAAGGCGTCATTTTTCTCGACTGAATTTTGGAAATAGGTGATGATTCCTGAAATATTATGTTATAGTAAATAGGAAAGGTTTGATAATCCTCTATGATATGAGCCTCTCCATTATTAACCTTGAATTATGAAATGGTTTATATACTTATGACATTTCCACACTTATATAACATGAACATATAGTTGATGATTAATTTATAAATATTTCGCACTCTTTTGATACATGTATTTTAAATGATAAGGGTTTATTCCATGAATCGTGATTATGATCTTTAATAATTTGGGAATTAACCTTTTAATCTATGTTCATGATATCATACCCCTATGCGTATCTTATAACTTATTATGATCATTGATTAATATTTGACATGTTTACCCACACTTACCATCTACACTCAGTATTTTGTATGTTTTTGTTCCCCAGTATATAAAGAATGGTTTATATAGGGTATTTCTAGGAACAATAATAAACATAAAAATTTGTCTAGGGTATGTTTATGGTCTTTTATGAAATTGAAATATTTTTTATCTAGAATCCAAATAAACTAAAAAACTATGATCCTAAAGCATGTATTATTTTAATTGATTAAATATTTAAAAAAAGGTTTATTATTTATGTATAAAAATTATTTTAATTATAACATTTCACATCATCACTTTTCTCATACATTTTAAAACATATAACACACTAACTAATATAGAAATTTCACTTATTTTGTAGGAATTATTTTGGATACACTGATTCACCCTTAACCTCCCCCACACTGAATGTTTAATATATTAAATTATTTATATATCAATTGGTATAAGGGAAATTATATCACTTGATAGTAAAATGATAGTTTGTATCAATGTGTTCATTAATGGATAATACATAAGGATCTATGTTTTTTAATATTAGTTTTATGTTTTCAATTGATGACCTTATTATAGACCTAGTGATTTATAATAATAAAAATGGAGTCCACATAATTGTCGAAAAATGGATATATTTGTGGAATGTGATGATGGATTAATATATTCTATCATTAGGTTTTAATGTTCTTGAAATTATTGAGAACTGTGTCTATATTACAAAATATTGAGTGTGTTTTACTATAAATTATTGGAATAATGTGCTAGGAAATATGAGAGGATAAAATGAGTTACTATCATAATTTTTTGATATAGAATTAATATGATTTCTTAGTTAAAAAAATTGATCCAAAAAATACTATATTAAGAGTTATGGTGAATTGAGTTAAATAGAATTAAAATTACACTTCCAAAAGATTTTTCTTTTTGAAGCTAACAAATCATTTTTCCCCCACATTAATATGGATTTAATAAATAAAAACAAATATAATACTTATTTAACATGGTCCACTGATAAACATATATGTTCATGGATATTTCTTTGGATATAGTTGTTGTGTACAAAATTTTTAACAATTATATTAAATTTTTATTGAATTTTAGATCAAAATAATTATCACTCTAGGATTACAACACTCATAATGATTATAGAAACCAAAATTAAAAATTATTAGAAATATCACTAGTTATCAATGAAAAATTCCATTATAATGTTGTAACCAATAGTATTTTTTAAAAATTAGATAGTTTAGAAATAGACACCTGATTAATCAATATGATGAATTCAATGTTAACTCTCTAGGATAGACACAAAAAAACTCATAATTGTTTCTATAAATCCTCAGTAATTTTTATATAATTATGTACAACAATAGAAAATTTGCAGTGGATGAGAATGCTTTTTATATTGAAAATAAGGAAAACCCTTTTGATCATTTTTAAATTGAATTTTTAAAATCACACATTATAAAAAATTTAGTGAATCCATTTATTTTAAATGAATAAAGATGAATAAAAATATAATTAGGGATAAAAAATTTATTTTCCAAAAATGGAAAAGGAATATTGGTGGGAAATAAAAACATGGGCATTGAAGAAAAATCCCTTAAATAAATGTGAATTATTCTTAAAAAATAATTCTAATGAAATAATCTAATCATCAAGGAATAATATATTGGTGTTGATTATGATTTTCATATAATTAAAAGTTTTAATAATATATAACATCATTATAGGATATAATAAATTATTCTTGAATGGTTTTAGTCAATGATAAATAATTATAAATTGTAAACATATTTAGTTCAGATAAACCCCTTACATGTTTATAATATATTAATAAAAATCCCATTAGAGGAAGACCCATAAAAATACATGAAATATCATGTCATGTAAGATAAAAATGATACAAAATTAAAATAGGGGTTTATGGACACTATTTAAAATCATTTATAGTGTATATCATAAACATATCTCAAGGTATTAAGATTTTTGAAAAAGAAACCCCTATTAATATCACAATACATGATGTAATGATTCATTATAGATGAATTCATGGTAAAAAATTTAAATAAAAATTATATATATATATATATATATATATAATTTTATAAAATCAAATAATTCAACTTTTAAGAATTGTGTTCAATAAGAAATGTTATATCACAAAGAAAAGGACATGAACTATGAAAAACCCATACCTTGTTTCCCAGCTTAATATGATTGAATCTTTGATTATAAAATACAAACATAAAAATTACATCATATTAAGCACATTTAGTTTATTTGACCCTTTTATTTTGATATCCATTTATTAGAACTCTTTGTGGGATTTTTTGGTGTTTTTTTGAATTTATTTTCAAATGTTTGCAGACATATTCATGGTTGGTGAACGGTTTGAAAAAATATGGATCCAAACTATGAAACCTTTAATGTATCCTAGTTATTTTATAAAATTTATTTCATGGTTAGAAAAATTATATAGTAAAACCATGAAACAAACCAATAAAGGGTTTTATAGTTTTTATATGATTAAACAAATCATATAGAATAACCATGCATATCTTTAGGGGGCTCTATTGTGGCTGCATAGTTAGTACTAACCATATGACTTAACCAAATAAAAAATTTGGATGGGTTTTAAATCCCAAAAAATATTAATTAAAATCCCAAAACCTCATTAATTCACTTTTATATCCCTTTACACAAACCACATTCGATCCATTATATTTTCAGAATAATCTTGAGGAATTTTGGTTTTCACAACCTCATCTCTTTGTGGATCAAAGTCCTGATCAAAGCAATGATACAATTCTTGTGAGTTATTTTAATTTTACATATTTTATTTCACATATCATTTTTATTTTATCCTCCAAGAGGTTTTTATAGAATATTGTTCCATTATTTCATGGATGGTTGATGTTGAATATTGGGATCTAGGATCTCCTCTAACATTGATCAGGATATCCTTTCTAGAATCTTGTGAACACCATCAATGGTGACACATCATAGATTAATTTTTATTAGATTCTTCGTTTCCATGTATGTTTTTCTATTATTTTTCATATTGTAATTCATTATTTCTTGACAATTTATAGATTGATGTTTCTTAATTTCTGACACATATTCTATGAATGTTGTCCTTGAAATATCTTGTGAAATATTAATTAAATATATTCTAATTTAATTGAAAATGGAATTAATTTAGTGGTTGTAGTATTTATTTATCTCATATTTTTGTTAATTTTTTAATTCCTTTTTCTGATTTACTATCAAAGAACCTTTAAATTATTTTTTTTATAAAGTGACGGATTTGGCCTGAGTTTTTTGTTCCTAAAATTGAATTACATGATTTCAATGAAATGGGTTTATATATTAGATGTTTTCTAAATATTTTTAAAGGTTATAATATTTGAAATTACCATGATAATTCATAAAAGTATGTTACCACTGGTTTGAAATGGGTTTTCTTTAGGAATATTAAATGAGTTTTTTATTCACATTGAAAGGGTTTTTAAATCAACATTTTGAAATAACCATAAGTATTTTTAAATTATTAAACATACTTGATTAACTTAAAAATATTTTAAATAAAACATTTTTTTAATGTTTTGTATAGAATTACTAGAATATTTTGTTAATGGAAAATGGTATAGATACATTTAAAAATATAGAATTTAAAACAAAATTGACTATGATAGATTATAAGATTAGTATTTTATAATAATACTCTTTTTTGGTAATACCTTGATATGGATTAATTTATTATTATAGTTCCTATATATTGTTGTTGTAAAGGGGATTATTCACTTGAGGGGGTTAATGGGTGAGAGTGTGATGTGATTTGAAGGCATGAACCCATGATTGAAATGATGATGATGTGAACTCATTATTTTCATTAATAAGGATCCCAATTATGATCCTTGTAGCTTAATTACATTACTCGACTATTTTTAATGGTTATGGGAACCTTGTTAGAAAAATGATAGGAATATATATGATTTTCTTGGGGAATCACAGCCTGTCAAGTGGATTTTTAGTGAACATGAATTGAAAATGATATGAATGTAAGGATAGTAAGGTAGTCATGCATGGAACTAATTTTCATAAGGCTTATGAGACTAGATGTAATCCGTATGATCAGTTATGATGTATTTTGATTACCATGAATATGGTGGTATCTTTATCATCTCTAGTTTATTCCCATAAAATCTATATACTTGATACTTTTTCATGAAAGAGTCCATTATGACCACTTGCCACTGGAGTTTCCTTTATTGATTGATTATTATTCATGATTGATCAATTTACATTAAACATGGATCAATTATATTGAATATTGTACAACTTTTGGTTTCATATTCATGTTCATACTTTTTTTTATTAATCTAAATTTATCTTTTGAAATGGTTTTAAATTATTCCCCAGAAATTTTTTTATTTTTATATTATTAAATGTAATTTTTTGTAGATTTGTTTTGATAAATGATTTAAAAAGTATAGAACTATTTTTTTCAAATTATGATTTTTAACATATTTATTGTAATCCTCTTTTAGAAAATTTTAATTTCCTAATAAATTAACTTCATTAAATGTTTGCTGAAATACTATTGGGATCTATATCTCACACCACACATGTACTATTTTATTTCTTCATCATTTATGATATTATATTAGGAGCTCGTTCCCTCATTTTTATTTGTGGTTTGATGGTGGGTTAATCATAGGTTGGTGACTGAGGACATGGATTATTGTTGTGGTATAATAAAAGATAGGTTTTGGCATATTTATTATTTCTAGTTTTTATCATATCCATGAACCAGATATGATTATATTGATTTATGTTTCTGATGAAGTTTCCACAATGTAATTTGATTAGTGTTTCCTCTTATGGGAGAAATCATTCCCCAATATTAATTATATATTCCTAGGTCCTTGTTATCTTCCCATGTAAATTAGAAAATCTATTTGGGTTAGTGAAAAATTGACTCAAATGTATGCTTATATAGGGTTTGATGATTATATGTTTTTTGTATGGATGACACTACTGGACTCTATGTCAAGTGGTTGGTCCAAAAATATTCTAACATTGGGACCCCATCCTTGAAATATCATATTTTCATCCCCTATTTTATAAATTTGATCGACATTCTCTTGAAGTAGTAAAATGAATTGAAAATGATATTAGGATCATTGATTCTCATAAATGTCTTGATTCTTTAGGAGTCATGTATGTCAAATATTTTTTTGATGGACTTGGATAAAAGTGGTAGGATTTTTTTATTCCCTTTATATACATGAAATAGTTTATTTTTAATTATTCAGTTTAGTCTTCATTAAATTGATGTATCTTGATAATGTAAAGAAGGAAAATGTTTTCCCTTTTTAGGTTTAAATCAATATGAGCAACTAATTGTAGATCATTACATGAAATTATAAAGTATAATATGTTTCTTACCTGATATTTCTTGAAATTTCTTTCAAAATTCAATCTAGTTTATAAAATTAGTTCACCCGTTAGATATAATTTCAATGATTGTGGCTTGGATGATTTGTTATTGGGATATGATATAAATGTATTTTATAGATGAATTTGGCCATAAAAATGGAACAAATGAAAAAATTCATCCTTCATGGTTGATAAAAGAACATACTATTGGGGAAATAATAGGGAATTTTTGGGATCATGAGTGAAGCGCCTTTCGATCCAAATAAATTGTGTGTTGAAAGCAATAAGAATATCTGAATGGTGTAGTTATTTGGTTCACATTAAGAGGTTCTATAAGGTGGGAGACTCTAAAGGGATATTTTAGATATGGATCATAAAATCAGGACTATGGTGAAGTATATACCTTAATATAAAAAAGCATATATTCATAATCCAAGGAGTGGATGTTTTCACGCAGTGGGGGTGCTTTTAGTGGCAATTGATGTTGATCCTGTTTATTGTTTCTGATGATAGAGTTAAATTTATTGAGTTATTCTTTCTTATTAATTGTATATTTTTGGAAAACATTTTTTACATAAATAGTGTTTCTTTTTTGGATCCTTTTGGATGATCTATTTTGGCCTTAGTTGTGTTTATTAAGATGATATCATTTTCTTGAGACCTATGTGGTTTTTCCTTATGGATGTACACTCTTAATTTATTAACCTTCTTTTTGGAATTAATTTACTTCCATAATCTTCTTTGTGCACCTAGTTATGCAGTGGAATATTGTGATGAGAATCCAATATATTTTTGGGGTTTTTTCTCTTTTGGTATTATCTTGTTTTTTCCTTGGTGGTTAGTGTCTCAATTTTGATATGTTGGGTGATCTCCCCTTTGGGAGTGTCATTACCATGTGTGCACTAAAATTTATGTTTATATATCTATATGTATATGGATATGCCTTGGGAATGTACTCAAATAACTAGGATGGTTTGATTTATTCTTGGACTATGAACTTGTGGGTTCTAAAATTTGATTTTATAAGCTCATCAAGGGGTGATGATTGATGTTGAAAATCCTTGGTTACCTTAAAGTACTTACCTGGGGTTTAAATCCTTATTAGTTTTTTACTTTGTTGGATGATATTTGACCTAAATAGTCCCTGGTTTTTTTATTTATTATGGAAATCATGATATATTTTTATATTTCATTCATTTATGGTTTTTGGTTTTGGAACATATATTTTATCCTTGGTGAGTGGTTGAAGTGGATTGTTTAGATATAAGGGATGTTCTTTTCTCATGTTAGTTCATTTTGGTTAATCTTTAAATATTGGATATATCTATGATGGTTCTATAGTATTTTACTTTTTTAGAGATTAGTTATGATCTTGGTGTGTCTATGTTGGTGTTGTGTGTTTTGTTAAACGTTTGGATAAAGTCTCTTCTATAATTCAGACCTTCCTACTCACAAGATGAGTGTGGGAGTTATTATTTTTTTACATGTTGTTCTATCTTTCAGAATATGATGTTTATGCGGATAAAAATTATGATGGGGTTGTTATAACATTATGTTACTAAATTTTATGTGAATTTACCAATTGATTTCATCAACCTTTTGGTGGAATTATTCCTGGGACATTTTTGGTTTTTTTAGTTTTTAAGGTTTATGGTCATGTGCATAGTTTTCACACGAATTGAAAAACCATGAAACCAAACCATGAAACCAATATTGTATCCCCAATAGGGGCACAAAGTTGGAAAAAAATTATTAAAACCATGAATACAAACAATGAAACTTACCTAGAAAGGGTCACATGCTTCATGTATGGTTAAAAAAACTGTGAAACATTACCATGTAGCTCTTCTAGTGGCTTTGTTAGGGATACAAAGTTAGGCACATGGTTAGAACTAACAATGAAACCTATCCCCAAAAAAACATGCATATTGGTTTTAAAGCGACAAAAAATATTAATTAATATACCAAAACACCAATAATTAACCCAGAACTCCTACAACTCAAAATAATTCAATATATTGGATTTTTGGATACTTTTAGAAGATATTTGGCTGCATCAGCCTCATCTCTTGATGGATTGATGTTCTAATCAAAGTGGTGGTCCTCTTTTTATGATTTGTTTCTTCTTTTTCTTTGATCTCAATTATCATTTTGATTAATTTTATATAGGTGTTATGGTATGCATGTGTTTAATCAGAAAATTGATGTTTGATGATGAATATTAATATTTAAGATATTTTCTATATTTATAAAGATAAATCTTCCAAGATAAACTAATATCCATTTGAGGAGACATATCTTTGATTTTACATGGTTGTATTTTTAATTTCAAATTAGGTGATTCTATACATTTCATTAATCTTGTAAATCAATATTTCATGAGATTTCATAGACACATGTTTCTTAATTTCCGAAACACATTTTATGCATTTTTCCGTGAAAATAATTTGTAATACTTCTTATATCCCCATAACAATAAATTAAACATGGAAACGATGGAATGGACATAATAATGATCTCTCTCATGTTTTTTAGAATAATTCAATACCAATTTTGTATGGATTTATTTGCAAATAAATTTTAATGGATGATCCGATGAAATACAGATCTTTACCCATAATTCTTATTCCAAAAATAAAATATGTGATTTGAATAAAATTATTTGAACTATTTAAGGTTTAATAAATAGTTTCAAATGATTGTTATCGTGATACTATCATGGGACCCTTTTCATAATGTTACTACTTTTTTTAAATGGTTCATCTTTAGAAATTTTACATGAGTTATTTATTCACGTGGATAGAGGTTGTAAATTTTTGTTTTTAATTGACCATAATCATTATAAAATACTGAAACATCATTTAATAACATCATGATGATTTAAGAGAATTGAATTTTTGAAATACCCATTTATAATTACTATGATGATTTTTGAAAGAAAGAGGGAATGAATACCACATTAAATGATGAATTAAATAAAGGTGTTTGAATTGAATTTGTTATGCTTGATGGCTTGATTATAATTTTTTGATGATCCTATATTCCGATAGTCCCTTGATGTAGTTAACATGATAATTTGTTTTCCCATTGATGGGTGTTTAAAAATCTATTTTTCAGTCATGTTAGTTTAGTGTTGATAGTAAGATTTTATTTGATCTAACTAGACCATGATTGAGATTTTGAGAGAATAAATAGATTATTGATATTAATAAGGATCCCAATTTTTATCCTTTTAACAATATTATATTCCAAACCTCTTTTCACTATTAATGGTAACCCTTGTATTTAGATGAAATGACCCAAACATATTCTTTTCTATTAGGCTCAAAACTCATCTTGAAGATCTATACAAAAGATGAAATTCTCATTACCATGGACCTGATTCCAGGTAAGTAGGTGTGTGAGGAAATAATTTTCTTGAGACTCATGAGACTAAATTTTACACTCATGGTCATCTATAATGTACTATTATTAGATTGAAAATTGTGGACTCACTATCTTATCTTGGATTTACCCAAGAAATTCATATATGTGATAATTAATGAATGAAAACATCTGTTGTCACAAAATGGAACTAGAGTTTAATAAAATGAATTATTACTATTATTAATTGATTTATTTACTATGATTTTACACCTTGTCTCTATTTTATTGAAAATTATACAACTTTTAGTATCAGGTTCATATTCTTAATTTTCTTGATTGATCTGACATTAGATAATTAAATGGGTATCAAATCTATTCACGATAATTTTTAACATTTAAATTTTAAATGGAATGTTTTAAATTTGAAATATATTTATTTCACTCTTATTTTATTTAATTGAATTTCCAAATGAAGTAATTGTATAAAAAATTTTGTGGAATCTTACTAGGATATATAGACCATACCCTGCATACTCTATGTAGGGTTTTCAGCTTTATGTTCTTATACATGGTTCTTATTCTATCATCTTCCTTTTTGTGTTCTAGTAAGGGTGGACAATGTTGGGTGTCCTATGACATTTTGGGTGGTTATGGACCACTATGATATAGTTTTTGACAGCTTTTTATATTTTTTTATCTTCTCCTTATGTATAATGTTATTATACCGATGTATATGTCTTATGATCTTCCACAATGTACTTTGATTAATTTTTCCTCTTATGGAAAAATAATTCCATAATTATAATTCTAGATTACCATGTTAGTTTTGTTGGCACATGGATATCGGGAATGCTCTTTTGGTTTGTGGCTCATTGAAACCGATGTTCGTTTAGATGGATTTTTAGGATAGTTAAATACAAAAAATAAAATAATATATTATTTCCCAACCTTAATCACAAATATTACAATTTTATAATCATTATTATAATATTTAACTTGAGTACATTAATTATTTGTAGTGTATTTTTACCATCTGCTGTTAATAGCTTTAATAGTTTTTCACATGATTAAAATTTTTGATATCATTACTCATCATTTAATAAAAATTTCAATATTTATATATCATTTAAGATCATTTAATATTGAAATTATATTTATTTAAAATTTTCTTATTTCATTACATAATTTTTTTATTTACACCTCATTGGAATGGAATCTTTTATGGCTTATTTTGATGATTTTGGTGAATGAAAATAATAATTCCATAGTAAGATATACAATTACTATATTATTTCAATTACCATATAGCAATAATTAAATTATTTTTATATTAAAATATTATTATTTTTCGTGTTCTTAATGTCATCCATAATAGATTTCTACGACATCATCCATGTATGTGGTTAAACCAACCCAAACATGACCATGTTTTAACTTGATTTCTGAGTATGGTTAAGGCGGTGTTACTTCTAACATAATATCATTATAAAAGAAACACAATTACATTATTTTTATTTGTTTATGAAGTTGAAAAAAAATTGTGATGTTTAAATAATTTATTAATATCTAGCTGAAAGATAAAAATGTGTCCTCATATAGGTGGTAGTCTACATGTCCCCACGATTAGCATTATTATTTAATAACAAATGATAGGGATGAAGGTGGATATTAAAATGAAAATTTATAACCATAATTATATTATATATATCATATTTATTCATCTATTTCATCCTATATATCATCCATTAATTTTGGTTAAAAAATAGAAGACGTCTCTTTGTGGAAGTGGTAGTCCATGGAACACAATAAAACCACTTTTTTCTTAGATGATAGTTTGAATAAATAATGGTTAATTAATAAGTATAATAACATTAATGTATAATAAATATAATTATTTCATTATATATTCTTTATTTAGGAGATATTTATGGGTAATATTAAAAAAATATTATCAATAGGGTAATGCATACGTTTAAAACTTGATTTATTCCCATGGAAGTCCCCTTCAAATTAAATTCTATATGATAAATATATTTTACTAGTGGATAGTGTTCTTGAGATAGGGTTATAGGAAGTTTAAAAGAAATTATTTTTAATGAGTAACCCATCAAATATTTTTTTATAAAGGCTTCCATTAATCCACTTATATAAAAGATAAAAATGGAAATTTTGGAAACATGCATTATATTTTAATAACTACAAGACACAAATCAATGGTCAATAGCTCCAAAATATTTAAATAATTTAGTGTGTGGTGTGTTGGGGTTAATTAAAGAACACGCATGTGTTTCTATGTGTGTTTTAATCATGTTATAGGGATTTTAACATTACATTAAGAAATGATCCATGCTTTTTAAAAGATACTTTATCATCAATAAAATTATGTTATATATAATATAACAAGTAAAAACTATTGAGAAAATGAAAAAAAAATATCATTTATAAATATCATTAAATTATCTTTCTATAAACCAATTAAAATATTAAACTTTACAAATAGAAAAAAATATATAAAATATAAAAAATAAAATGGGTAAATAAAGAACGCCCCAATTTGGATGAATTGTCACCCCAAAGAAAGGGATATAGAAATTAAATTAAGTAGTAGTAAATTAATAGACATATTATACAAATAAAAATATTAAAATATGTTTAATTTTATTGATTTTATTTGTCAAAGAATGAAGTATTATTTATATGTTAAAAATAGAAATGTTATAGCTAGAATTTGACCATTATAAAACTGTTGGTCAAATATGACAGTTGGACAATAATTTTTTTTGTTAAATTTGACCATTGGAAAAATACCCATGAGTGATAATTTTAATATTATAATTACTGTTTAAAAGTAGTAATGATAAAGAAAAATTTATGGCCTCAATTTGTTGGGTCTTTCTAATTAATACTCACTGGTCCAAACGTGGGTGGGAGGTAGCATCACTAGGGTTCACCCATGAACAAAAAAAGTTGATCTTAAATAACTAAAAATGAATGAAACTTCCTAAAGGATAATTTCATGTCTGTGGATATTACCACTTGGTCAATGCTAGATCATCCACACAATGAATCTTCCACAATTACACACCTCACCCCTAGAAAATATATGGGAGTAATAATGGGGTTCCCAGTCTATGAATTAGAATTTTAAAGTTTAATTTTCATTGAATAAATAAACAGTTTATTCAATAACTTCCATATTTACAATAGTGTTTAAAAATAAAATATATGTTTAATTGAGATGAATCTGATAAATTCAGTTTTGGATGGAAATGAGATATAATTATATTTTTATAGAAAATATATATATGTTTATAATAAAATCAAGAATACCAAATATTATTTTATTAAGAAAATATTCCTTTAAAACATGCTTACATAAATTTAAATGATGAAATAATTTTTTAACGTCTTAGGATATTTTTTATAATTGTAAGAATGTTTACTACACCTTAATTAATGAGATTTTTAAATAAATATATATTCTAATATATAAAAAATAAAATTATCTCATATATCTAATTATTATTGAATAATAAACATTATATATGAAGCCAAGAATGTTGAAATTAGGTTTCTGTGAATTTATGTGATTTTTATAAAATACCTTATTTTTGTATGAATTGTAGAAAATTTTGTTTTAGGTTTTTGATATATTTTATGACTTCATATTTATTTCGTAATGATATAATATTTAATAAAAAACAATACACAATATAAATTATAATATTTTATTAATATTATTTATTTTAATAGTTTTTAATAAATTTAAAAAACAATAATTGTCTTTCCATTTTCGAAAAAGAAAAATTTTATTTTTAAAAACATTACTTTGTGGAATCCTTATTTTCCATTCCAAAAGAATCATTAAAAATGGTTTTCCAGTTATAGTGTATTAAAATATCATAAAATTTTACCCAAATGTCAAAAAACTTGATCAATCCCCATTTATAAGTCAATAGATTTCGATTATCCATATCCTAGATTTCCAAGACCATTATTTGGAAGTTCTTAAAAAATTCCTATACTTTTGTGAAAGATAACCACCCATTTAACCATTACCCTTCACTAGTAGTCCATCATCCATGATTTTCTTATTATCTTCAATACCATCATATCCCCAAAAATTTTCTCCAATCCCATATATTTCCATTCTCGTGTTTTAGGAAAAACTCTTCTGGGTAAAGAAAATCAATACTTCTATTTTCCATTCAAGATCACATTTCATGTTAAATGTTTTCTAATATCCAATGTAAATTATTTTTTCAATTTTAATTATACCATTACTGTAAGAAGATTATTTTATGAATATTTTTTCCTTATACCATCTCATTTTATCATTTTCTAAAAACCTATTTTATACATTTCATCATATTGAATTTACTTCTGAAATTTAAACTTTTACATAAGAAATTATCTTTTCCATTTTATTTTAATACCAAAACTTATTTTCTTCTCAATGGGTATTCAACTATATTTAAAAATGATTTTTTTATTTTTTGATTTACATATATGAAACCCAAATTTTCTTTCTTCGGTTAAAATTGATCTAGCAGTCATGTCTTTAAACTCTTTTGTTTGCCCAGATTTTTATAAGAAACTATTTATTTATCCTCCATGGGTTATTAATGAAATGAATTATTTTAATCTATTTAGATCACATGAAATTAAAATATATTAAGGGTTATCCCATATAACACACCAATGAATTGGGAAAATAATTTAATCCCTATAGATTTATTCTTTTACGATACCTTGGTGAATAACCTTCATAATTTTAATTTATGACACATTAGTGATGTGCTAATGAATGTATCATTTAAATGTGGCACCCACATTTCCATGTTATTATTCATGTTCTTGTTTTTATGTTACTCCTATTATTCATGAATTATTATTATACCTCATGATCTTATTGATATGTCTAATGATCACATGCTTTTTGTGTCTCTTTCTAGTTCTCTTACTAGGCTTCATTCATGCCCCTTTCTTTCCATGTATATCCCATGGATATTAGATGTTGTAAAAAATACCATATGGTGACTCCGTGAAGGTTCATTTAACGTGGATTTGGAATAATGTTTTCTGTTTTCATGGATTTTTACATTATTTCAAATAAACTAAACATTAAATATCCTTTGTTTGTACTATTTAATGAAATTTTATTTAACAAAAAGGCGATATTTCATATGTTATTAAATCTTAAACACTTACATTTCAACTTGGTAAATTATTATTAACTATATTATTTTTGTTTTATTAGACATATTTAATAACCAATATAACTAAAATGTGGGTTTTATGGAATTAAATTTAACATATAGATAATCCAATTCAATTTATGAATAATATGAAATTAAATTTTAATTAAAAATATATAATGTATGAAAGAACTGTTTTAAATGAAAAATGACATATTTAACATTATAGAATATTAATATTACTTATCATTAATATAAAACTTATTGAGTATCAATATATTTTTTTATGTAATTATACATTATATTAGATTCATAATTTAAATTATTTATATACAATTCATTTGATACGAATTCTTTGATATTAATAACATAATAATTTTAAAATATGTTTTTCACCAATATCATGCTAATTCACCTCAATCATAATAATTTAATTGCATACCTAAAATTATAATTTACCATATAAAATAATATTAATATTATTTTATCAAATATATAAAATCATTTTATAAAATTTACATTAAATGTTCAGGGAAAATTATTTTTAACACAAGCGCATGTAATAAGCAAAAACTTGTTTTTTGAAATAGTTTATTTTATAGGGAATATGAATTATGATTTATAATGATATATCAATCCCATTAATTACAATGAATTTTAAGTAACTATTATCACTCTTATATAATTTTTTTGACAAAAAAATTAATAAATAACGTGATTTCATCATGTTATAATTAATTTAACTAAACAATAAAAAACAATTATCATTTAAAAAGCTACATAAATATTCAAAATTTTGGCCATGGGTTTATAAATTCAAAAATTTGTTCTAAAATTATTTATTATACATTCATTTTATAATTTAATAAGTAAATATTTTCAAAGATATTAAAATTATTTAAATAAACAAATTCATAAAAGTGACAACATTAATATAATTGTTATTAAAACTATTAATTATATAATAAAGTGTTAAAAAAATACCAAGATATTATACGAACTAAATATGATCATGATAAAGACAAAAATTATTTTAATTTTTTAAAATTCAAATCCAAAAATTTATATATTTTTATTTTAAATAAAAACAAGGGGAAAAGTTGTTTTCTTATATACAAATGACACATTATAATTTATATATTCTTCTTCATTTTTATTATAAATTAAAAATTAAACAAGGTTTAATACTCTATTCATATTAAAATTTATCATTCTTTAAAAGAAGTAAGTTTTAGAAAACATATTTCATTTTTTCATCATCTACACTAGTTGACTCAATTTTTAATGTGAATTTTGTTTTATGTATATTTATTTATTTATTTTTATAGTCCCATTACCCAATTATATACCATAACATTTTGTGGACACCTTAAAATTTTCCATATTTCTTTGGATTTAGGGTTGCATGTAATGAAACCTATCAAACACAATATTTATTTAAAGAAAAATATACAAAGAAATATAGGGTCTTTAACATTTCAATCATGAATGAGTATAAAAAATTCAAGTATTGTAATAAATAACACTTAATATTGATATCTTTTTTTATTATGGTTTTATAGAGGTGACACAAAAAAGTAATCATCAATATAGAGTAACTCATTTTTATCTTTTAACATACTTGAAACACACAAAATATTAATTCCTGTCTTGAAAACTATAGCCTTACCTTCCATCCCCTAAAAACGGTACTATATAAATGATTAAAATTTAATTATTTTCTTAAAAAATAATGTGTAAATTAAGAAATTGTAATCATTGAATGTGGGGAAAAATATCTACACTAAAACGAGTACTATATTGTGAAAATCTCTGGAATATGATGAAGAAAATCAAAAACATCAATATAATATTTATGTAACAAATCATTACAATTAATTTATTTAATAAACAGTTATATATCATTAAGATTATAAAATAATTGATAGATGTTCTATATTTATTATATATGAGAATAGAGTGTGTTCCTATAATTCAGGGATAAAGGTAAAGGTTTATCATCTAATCCCTCATGGAAATTGTGATTATATATATATACATACATTTTCATTTGGAAAATTGTGTGAAATTTATCTCAATATCAATATTTAATTTTTATTTATTTTGATTTTATAAGTATGTTTACCATTTCTCATCTCATTTATTTATAATTATCCTAAAATGATATATATAATTTGAATTTTTATTATTGGGTCTTTTCAATTTTGATCATTTCTCATCGATTTACATATTATTTATGATATTTCTTGAATTTTATTTTACTTAAATCTATTATTTATAAGTGTTTATTTAAAATGGTTTTAGATTATATAAATAGGTTTATAAGGAATTTTTTTACCTATCCTATAATCTATTTTTAGTTCTGTTACTTTCTCCCATGGTTTTCATTGTTTTTCATTATGATTGTTCTTCTATATATTTTCATGATTAATTGAAGTTATTTTTATTTAAAATCATATTAGTTTTTGAAAAAATTTATATATATATATATATATATATATTACAGATTAAAAAACCTCAAAATAAAATTCATATTTATTAATATTTTCCAAAAAAATTCATAATATTCTTTTAATGTTTTTCCATCTATAGAAAAATACTTTAATTATTATTATTTTTCACTAGTAATATGTTTAATGACGTTTTCTAATTTATTTATTTATATGTTTTATTTTAATTCCTTACGAATATTTTTATGAAACATGTTTCATTCACATTTTTAATTATTTTATACAAAAATAATGATATTTTTCATGATTATGTATAACACATATGTATGTATTGTAGTTATGATATTGGTGGACATAGAATTATTTAAACCATCCATATATTAGAGAAAAATTATATTCCATATGATTTTATATTATACTAAATGGTATTTTATCTTGGTCTACTATTTTAGGGTACCCACAAATCTACTCTATAATGAAGGTCGTGATAGTGAGTCTTCACATAAGATATTAATTTCTATACTGTTTATTTTTCAATATCATTAGATCTTATTACATATTATGTGATAAAAATCATTGTGTTTTGATACATAAATATTTTTATAGGAATCATATTTTTATTAAGTAGTATTTACTTATTATTATAACCCTGGATTATCTTATAGTACCATCATATTAATCATTTTCTCTCGTATGATATTTATTATAGCATATTTTGTTTTTATGATTAATACCTTATATGTTTTACAACTAACCAATAATATGAGTTCTCCCTTTTCCTATTTTTCCATTCCCTGTATTTTAATGAATAATATGTCATTTGAGATGCCTATAGGGATTCCATGTGCTGTGAAATTTTGTAAAATTTGTAAAGTAGGTCGTAAAATAAGTCCTTTATATTGATAATAATGAATGATAATAAAACTATAGGTTTTTGAGGTCTGATTTATAAAAATATGAAATGGATAATAATACATATCAATATATAATATATTTATGACATGGTTGGGTCATATTTATTTTAGATAATTTCTTTTAAGAGTACAATATTGTGATGATGTTTATGAGAATTTTACCAGAAAATATATATTTAAATGATATATTAACATGAGGACTATGAATATTATGAGGATAAATTCAAAAAACACAATATTATATTTATATAGTATTATTTGAGAACATCTATCACCTATAATAATAAAAATAAAATATGTAAAAACATTTAATACCTTGAATGTTTTAAAGAAAAATTAATCTCAAATGTTATATAATGGTGAATCTAAATTTGATGATCAAAAAAAATTAATGAGTTTATTTCATTTTTATCTAAAATATATATATGAGGAAAAGTAATGTAAAAACCCAAAAAAATTACTTATATGGAATATACTGTGTAAATATTTTATATTTTCAATTAATGTTTCTATGATGAATCAAGATAAACAAGATGGTGATGCTCACAAAAAAATCAAAAGAGAGGAACAATTTTCCAATTGTCACAATAAAATAAAATTCATTAAATAAAATGGAAAATGATAATTTATAAATGAAAATTAATTTTTCTATCATAGAATGATGTGTCTTCTTGTGGTTAAAAAAGAAATGTTGAAGAAATTGAATGGAAGGATGAAGTTTCTCAATCAATCATGGCACAAACAAGCCCCACCAATAAATATTCTAGTTATGAATTATGTTAACATGAGTGTGATAAATATGTGAAAATTATTAAGAAGTTCTATTTGATAGTGTTTCTTACTTTTTGTCTCTATGAAAATTGAGAAATTATAGTCAAACTAAAAAATTAAAGGAAAACATTAATAAATATAATGTAAAAAATGGATTCCAAAAATCACATAGAATACAAAAACAAATTTGGAAATATTAATTTATTTATCATTAAAAACAATATGATGAAATAAGAAATATAGAGTTTTATAAATGATGAGGTTTTTAAATATCCTGATACAATTTTTAATGAAGGTATGAGTATATTAAATACTATTTATTTTGAGTAAAAATTTTATGTTACCGAAATTAAACAATCACAAATATTATCCTAGAAAAAATTCATTTCTAATAATAAAAAAAGATAATTTTCCAAATAAGATGTGATCAATCACTAAAAAATCATACGTACATTAACAAATAAATTAAAATGAAGAAAAAAGAATAATAAAAAAATTATTTTCTATAAAAATGTAATGAATGATTTGATATATGAAATTTTGCTACATAAAATCACAAAAATTATATTATATGAATGAAAAAATAAGCAGAGTAGGACTAATGAAAAAAGAAAAGTGAAAAAAATCTAAATTAAATGTCTATTTTTAATAACATTAGAGTTAAAAATAAAAGAAAAGGTTGTTATAATAACATGTAAAACACAATTTCCAATAAATAAATACATTTCTTTTTTTAAGTAAGATGTTGGTGTTATGGTGTGTATGGTAACAACACATTTATGATTTAGTATATACAACTTTCTCTCTAAAAAAATGGGAAATGATTTTAGGTTTATGAAATATGAAAATTCTATAAAGAAACCATTAGTGTATAAAAAAGAAAGGGTTTCAAGTGAAAAATGATATGATTCAAATTAAGAAACTAATAGTAGGTTGTATAAACAAAAACATACCACTAATGAGTGTATTATAATTTTAAAACACTATATAAAAACTATATTTGACTTTAAATATTTTCTAAATATTGGTGGTCATTAACATTTAATAAAATTTAACGTTGAATATAATGCACTAAAGGGTGAAAGACTGTGGATTTCATACAATAGATTCTTGTAATTTTTGTAGTGAAAAACATATTTTAAGACAAATTAATAGATATGATTTTGGGTTATTTATGTAACACCCCAAGCTTCCACTGTACGATTCCCTTTGAATAATATAGTAGCGTGTGTTGTGCATAACATCAAGTTCTAACACACCACAACCAATAAAACTAGCTATTATGAATAGTAATACCCACTTTTTGATACAAAATAAATTTTATCTTTCAAAATAGACTTCATTTTTAGATTTTGGATATCGAACTTAGATTAGGGTGAATTTTTGGAATTTTTCTGAAAACATTTAATTTTTGATGAATAGTGAAAAAACACAGAGTTATAGTTGAAAACAAAATTTTTATAATTATTTATTTTATTTAAATTTATTTTAGGTCAAAATAGATTCATAATACCTATATTAGTTCAATGTAATTCATTGTAGTCAGTTTATAAAAATTTTAGATATATAAAAATTTTATTGAACTTTTCACCGTCTTTTACCAATCTCCTAGATGAATTTTCAAATTCACATAAAACGTAATTTTACCACATCTGTGAGTAAAATTTATAAAATCTGAGAGACATGGTTAATATGAAGGAGTAAATTGTGGTTTAATAAGATAAATATAATTTTTGGTGAATAATAACTTTTTACTTTTATTTACCATGGTTAAAACTAAATAGGGTAATTAAGGGTAAAAATGATATTATTATTACTCTAACGCATGTCCTAATTATATTTTCTAAGTATAATTCTACCAGAAACAACCTTATGAATAAAATAAGAACCTCTTTGGTCCACTTGGATTAGATTAGGACATTTATTATTATTTAATTCAAAGTAGAGTTAAAAGAGACAAAATCAAAGTTAAATAAAAAAAACATTTTTAATATAGGGTAATACATAAGATAAATTCGATTAAAATTATTAATTATAAATATAAAAAGATTTCAAACATAATTATATTCAATTTATAATTTTTAGACATTAAATAATTTTATTTATTTATGACACATTGGTGATGCAGTAATTACCTAATTAATGAAATATTAAAATAATTGATATTATAAATATCAAAATAAATGTAATATGATACTTTTTATGAATTAAAATACTTTTATAGGTTAATATAACATTTTAGGATTGTTTATATGAATTTGTTTTGATGTAATAATGCTGTTATGAATTTTGAAAAAACAAAATACCAAATAGTGTCAAAATTGACATAAAAGCATTTTTAAAACAAATATTATATTATTAATTCATATTCTATTCCTAAAAATATAATATTTGTCCAATGGACTTATATAATGATATTTGTATCATTAATGAACCACTTGGGGTTCTCTTGGAAGTATATAGTAAGTTTATTAACCATATAATATAAAAATACAAAGAGACATGGTAAATGTCAATCTACTTAACTAAGAGTTAACTATAAATGATAAGGTTAATATAGTGACCCAAACCTATCTAAAATCTATTGGTTGAAAGGATTTATTCTTATACCCACCTTAACCTTCAAATATTCCACTTTGGATCCATTAGAAACCGAATATTAATTTATAATAAAATAATAGTTTTAGCTTTTCCAAAGGTGCCCCTCACCCCTCTTATAAAAGGCAACTTCACCGTCTCTCAAATTCATACCCTCAAAGCCTTTTGGATTGGCCAACACCAACCCAAATATTCTCTCAACTTCCCTCACTTCAACCTACAGGCCTTAGTTTGATCATAGTGCCAACATAAGGATCCCTTTTGATCAAATCAAAAGGAAGAACCCGAAGAAGAGGTAATGTTTTCACCACCCTCTTTCAAGATCCTTTCTTCTTCAACTTCTTCCTTCATTGTTATTTCCATTATAAAAAAATAACTTCAGAATTTTCTATATACTGTGATGTTATTATCAATATTTTACAACCATATTCAGTATTCTATCCATTCCTTTGAATGACATGTCACCATACGTGTGTATGTACGGCTTACCGTCTCCACGTTGTGGTGTAATTGTTATTCAAAACATCATTATCTGGATGGGTATGATAATGATGTGTAATTGAAGTAAAAAATAAATATAAAATTATTATTATTATTTATATAAGATATATCATCCAATTATATATTATTTTAATATCAAAAAAATGATATTGTTGCTCGTGTGTACGTACAAACTACTGTCTCTACAAACGTGATGAGATTCATTCCCCATCGTATAAATTCAAGACTAATTTTCATTTGATGATTTAAAATAATGTTTAAGGACTTGATATCATTCTGGATATGAATTATATACAACCTATACATAACAAACATGGATTATGTAACAAAACATATAAAAGAAAACGAGTAAGTGAACACCCGAAATGACGATAATACTAAAATATTATTAACAAAGCAATATTAAAAGATCATAAATGATATCATATTTATGTATATTATTCTTGTATAATTTAGAAAAAAAAATCACCATTATACAGGAGGTTAACCTACCCTCAACCAAGGAAAATTACAAGGTAACGGTTTATTTCAGAATCTCTTCATTATCCGAGGATGTTTATACGTAATTATCTACTGGGACCTCTTTATCATCCACATCAATGATTCATAAAAATGTATTTCAAATCATTATTACTATTTTAAAGACTATGGTTTAATTTTATTTATAGCCTTATCTTACATTTTATAATAATTTTATAAATTAATCTTCCCATCGTTTTCCAAACAAGGTCATTTTAATCATTTTCGACAAAATTAAGGTAAGAATGTATTTTTTTAACTTATACTCCGGTGCGGCTATTTTCCGATGTTATAAAAGCTTTAAAGCTTCCCTTAAAATCTTATAAGGATATTTTCAAAGTAAATTTTTTAATTTATAATTATGTGACTTTTAAATGATTTCAAAAAAAGGGATATTTCTCTCAAATAGTTTTGATTTCATCTATGTCAACATCCTTTGATGGATTTTAATCTTATTTGAAGTTGATTTATTATGATACAAAACATACATATTATATTGAAGGTTTCATGATATGTTTTACTGTGGATATGTTATTTCTATACCATTCATGATTTATGGATAAAGAATCAAAATTTCTTATGGTATTTTTAATATGAATGTTTATGTTATGTTTAAACCTGTTCATATGAGGAATTCATTGGACTTAATAAGTGACGGGTGGAGCCTGCTATACCTCCTTGATGCATCATTAAGTCTCATGAGACAAACTAGTGTCTTGGAATATGGCCTTGAAAAAATCTTATTTATAGTCCTGGCACAAGGCCTTGACTATGTGGTTATGATAGTCTGGAATTATGCATTCCGTCATTATTAAAGTTGTTATTGATATTTCATGTGATTATTCGAGTAGTAAAATATCCATGTGAATAAGTAAATGAAATTATTTCAATTTATTCTTTCCATATTATGCCGACGTTCATGTTTAAAAGTATTTGGTTTTATTTATAGATTTCCTTAAATGATTATGCCAATTTATGAAAGGTTCTACTATATTGTTATCCTTACTGGGAATTTGAGCTCACCCCTTTCTATGTTTTATTTTTTCCCAGGATGTGAAGATGTATTTTATGAATTACCTATAGGGATAGTATGAAGGGATATGAGTGTAGTCTATGTATACAAGATGTTGTTGTATTTTTTCACTTTATGATGTAATGTAAACGTTATGAATGTATCTAGTGATTTCAAAGCTACCATACTAATCCATATTTCGAGAATTGATCTTTTGTGATCATACCAATGTTATGTAATAATGCACCGACTCTGGGTAACTGGCATCATGAAATTATTGTTGGTATCAGAGGAAGTTTATTACAATCCTTGGATGCTATATTTAGATAACCTCTAATTAGAGAACATAGCCCTAAGATAGACTTTGAGTATTAGTATATAAGAACTTCCTAGAATTTTGGTATTGTACAGATTTTGTGAGTTTTCCAAGAAATACATCCATGTCTCGATAAAAGAAGGTAGAGGCGGCTCTGGCATAGATGTACCTAGGTGTAAAACCCAAAAACACCACTTTTATCTAGACTCGAATTAGAACTAGTGCATGACAATGGGCCTTGCTACACTCTTGGTTACGACACTCCTGGGGGATATGCTTAGGATAATTCTCATTTTCATTACAAACCATTATGAAGTGTTTATGACTATATACTTCCTCAAGGAATTTTTTTATATGATTATGGATTATATCCATAAATGGTTCAATTTATGTTAAGTGATTTAAAAGTTTGGAATTATGTATTTCGATTCATAAACAGATCTAGTATGGTGCTGATCAGCTTATCACCATACTAGAAAAACTCACTCAGTTTATGAATAATAACCTTACCCGTATGGAGCACCCTGATCCGCAATGTGGAGGATCAATGTTAGATCGCTTCACGAGGAAATAACCACCAACATTCAATGGTAGTACAAATCCATTATTGGATGATCAATTGATAAATTCTTTAGAGATAATATTCCATGCTTTGGGGAGTAGCAACAGGGAAAACATTGTCATGGTAGTTTACCACCTCATTGAAGATGCTGACCAATGGTTTTAATTGATTCAAAACATAAAGGAGGATGATGAAGTATCAAATATTGAATGGAGGGATTTCAAAGGGATTTTATTATAAAAATAATTTCTTTGTGACCATAGAGAAGATACGGAAAGGCAATTTATGAGTCTGAGACAAAAGGCGGATGATAATGTCGAAAAGTGTGAGGCTAACTTTACAAGGTTTGCGAGGCATGAAGCCGATTATATATATAACCCAATAAGTAATATTGATCGTTTCTTTGATGGTTTCAAACCGTTTCTCCATTGAGAATTAGTCTCACAATACTTCTCTTTGTACAAAGATATTGTCTTATGTGCTATCAAGACAGAAAAATAATTCTCTATGTCTTACGACTTTATAGCAGAGCAAGAGAAGAAGAGATCTTCTGATCACTCTGAAAATGGAAATAAGGGGAAGAATGGAAATGTTGAATATCCATCCTTTATTAAATGTGTTAAGAAACACCCTGGTACTTGCATGAAGGGAATGAGACTCTATTACAAGTGTGGTGAAAAAGGCCACCAAGATCATGATTGCAACGGGAAGAAGGAAGCTACCGATTTTCAATGCTACAATTGCAGGGAGATGAGACATTATGAAAATGAATGTCCTAAGCATAAGGGAAACTTACCTCAGAAAAGTCCAAGGGATCAAGGATAATCTTATACGATCACTACTACTGAGGTTGATGCTCTGAAAGATGTGGTTGAAGGAAATTTAATGGTTTCCTCAAGTTTATACCATGCTTTATTTTATTCTGGATCATCTCATTGTTTCATATCTTCCCAGTTTGCAATGAAATTTAGATACTTCCAATTTGATTTAATAAGAAAGTTTTCATTCAAAACTCTTAAGGGATGTATCATTGCCAAAAAAATTATGAATCAGTCCCCATTATAGCACATAAATGTTCTTTATCTACTGATCTCATCATCATACCCATGATTAAATTTAATATAATCCTCGTTAAGGATTGGCTTCTAGACCATGATGTGAAGATTTATTGTAAGAAGAAGGAGGTTACAATTTTTGATGATGATGATAGGAAACACCTTATCTTTAGAGAAGAATCATCAGTACCTAATTCTTGTCTATATCCACCCCCAATATCTCAACTAAATTCAATTATTGGGAAGTAAGATAACGAAATAAATGTGGGTGAGGAAATTAATGTTTAAATGGAGGATGTAACTATTGTGAAAGAATATGTAGATGTGTTTTTGGAAGATTTACCTGGACATCCTCCAGAACAAGAAATTGAGTTTTCCATAGATTTAGTTCCTGGTTCCGGGCCTATATCAATGACCCCTTATAGAATGGCCATTGTGGAATTAGTTGAACTAAAGAAACAACTAGAGGAATTGAGTAATAAGGTATTTATTATCCCAAGTGTTTCTCCATGGGGATCCCTAGCCCTTTTTGTTAACAAGAAAGATAGATCAATGAGGTTATGTATCGACTACAGGGAAATCAATGCTATAATAATAATAAACAAGTATCTCGTACCTCGTATTAATGATTTATTTGACCAACTGCACGGAGAATAATACTTTTCAAAGATTGACCATCGATATGGATACCATTAGTTGTGTTTGAAGAAGGAAGAAATTCTAAAGACAGCATTTCTAACCAGGTACGAGCATTACGAGTTTACAGTTATACTTTTTTGGTCTGACTAACGCACCCTATGTATTCATGGATCTAATGAATAGAGTTTTCAAGGAATATCTCAATGATTTTTTGGTGGTATTTATTGATGATATCTTGGTATACTTCAAAAGCTATGAAGATCATGAAAATCACTTATGCATTATCCTAAAGACTCTTCGAATACATGTATTATATGGGATGTTTAGTAAGTGTGAATTCTGGCTTCATGACATTTCTTTTCTTAGATATATTGTCTCTAAGGATGGAATCTCTATTGATCATTCTAAGACAAAGGCAATCCAAGAATGGCCAGCACTGATGAGTATAACCGAGGTACGCAGTATTATTGGTTTATAAGGTTATTATCAGAATTTTGTCCAGAATTTTGCCTGATTGGCTAACACATTAATGAAGCTCACATGTAAAGGCGTTAAATTTATTTGGAAAATAGAGTGTGATTTTTTTGAAGAACTAATGATAATATTAGTCAATGATTCTATATTGACTATACCATCGGGGAATGATGGGACTTTTATTTATAGTGATGCTTCAAATAATGGACTTGGTTGGGGCTTTATGTAGAATGATAAGGTTATTGACTATGCATCACAATAGCCGCAAAGTCATGATCAAAACTATCCTACTCATGATATTGAGTTAGTTGATATGATATTTGATTTGAAGATATGGAGACATTATCTCTATGGTGAAAAATGTGAGATATATGCAGATAACAAGAGTTTGAAGTATATTTTCTCACAAAAAGAATTCAACATGAGGAAAAGGAGATGTATTGAACTACTCGAGGATTATGATTTCATGATACACTACCACTCGGGGAAGGAAAATTAGTTGGAAGATGCATTGAGCAAAAAGTATCATGGAGTTTTGAAGAAGATGAGAGTTGAAAAGGATCCTATATGCATGGATCTAGTAAAGATGGATATGGGAATCACTAAGGATGGTGAAACCTCAAGACTTTTTCAAATGGTTTCCAAACCATCTTTACTAGAAAGGATAAAGAGTCTCAGACAAATGATGAAGAGTTTAAAAAGAAGATTAAAGCTTTGAATGATGGGAGATTGAGTGACTTTGTGTATGAAGATGGAGTTTTGAAATTTGGGAATAAACATTGTGTTCCCGATATACATGATCTAAAAAGGGAATTGTTGGATGATGCTCACAGTTCCAATATCTCTATACACCCTGGGAGCACTAAAATATATAGATATTTGATGTAACATTTTTGGCGGGACAATATGTATAGAGGGATTGATGATTTTTTGTCAAGATGTATGGTTTTTCAACACGTGAAATCTGGAAGGCAACAACCTGGAGGAGTCATGCAACCTCTTCCCATACCTGAGTGGAAATGGGATAATATTATGATGGACTATATCGTGAGACTACCAAAGACTCCTAGAACGAATGATGCAATATGGGTCATTTTTATCGTCTTACCAAGTCACCACATTCTCTTGATAAAAGAGAAGATCTACCACTTGAACGTCTAGAAAGAATATATATTAATAAAGTTGTGAGACTTCATGTAGTACCCCTATTGATTGTTTCTAATCATGCTCCATTTTTTACTTCAAGATTCTGGAAAAGTCTTCAGAAAGCACTGGATACTGAACTTCGTTTGAGCTCTACCTACCACCCTCAAACCGATGGACCATCATAAAGGACTGTTCAAACCTTTGAAGACATGTTGAGATCCTGATCACTTGACTTTCAGGGTATTTCAGATCAATATTTACCATTGGTGAAGTTTTCCTATAACAATAGCTTAAATTCAAGTATTTGGATGGCACCGTATGAAGCGTTATACAGAAAGAGATGTCTCACACCAACCTATTGGGATGAAATTTGTGAAAAAAAACATGTAGGCCCAGAACTGGTGGATGAAACAATGGAAAAGGTAAAGGTAATCCAAAACCACATTAAAGCATCTCAAAGTAGGTAGAAGAGCTATGCCGATAACCGAAAGATGGATTTGGAATTTTAGGTAGGAGATTAAGTTTTATTGAAGGTATCTCCATGGAAGGGAGTTATACATTTTGGTAAGAAAGGTAAATTGAGTCCCAGGTATATAAGACCTTTCAAAAATATAAAATGAATTGGGGTTGTACCTTATTGTTTGGCAATGCTGCCAAATCTCTCCAAAGTTCACGATGAGTTCCATGTATCACTGTTGTGAAAATACATGCATGATCCAATGAATGTACTCACCTATAAGGAATTTGAACTGAAACCCGATCATTCTTATTGCAAAGATCCTGTCAAGATTCTGGATACTAGAGAACAAGTGTTGAGAAACCGGAAGACTCGTCTGGTAAAAGTTATATGGAGAAACCGTAAGATGGAAGAGGCAACGTGGGAACCTGATGAACTTATGATGAAGAACCACCCAATCCTTTTTTTGTAGTAATATTTTAGAAATTTCGAGGATGAAATTATTTGAAGGAGGGGAGAATGTAACACCCAAGCTTCCACGATACGCTTCTCTTTGAATAATACAGTAGGGGTTGTACGTAAGTTTGAGTTATAAAACACCACAACCAATCAAACTACCCGTTATGAATAGTAATACCCACTTTTTGAAATTTTATAAATTTAATCTTTAAAAATGGTCTTAATTTTTGGATTTATAATATCGAAATTAGCTTAGGGTGAATTTTTGGTATTTTTCTGAAAACATTAAATTTTTTATGAATAGTGAAAAAACATTGTGTTTTAGTTTAAAACTGAATTTTTATAATTATTTATTTATTTAAATTTATTTTAGGTCAAAATTGTTATATAATACCCATATATGTTCAATGTAATTCATTGGAGTTAGTTTACAAATATATTGGATATATAAAAATTTTATTGAACTTATCATCATCTTTTACCAATCTCCTAGAAGAATTTGCAAATTCACATAAAACATAATTTTACCACTTCTGTGAGTGGAATTTTGAAAATCTGACAGGCACAGTAAATATCGAGGAGTAAAATTTGGTTCAATAATATATAAATAATTTTTGGTGAATAGTAACTTTTTATTTTATTTAGCACGGTTAAAAGTAAATAGGGTAATTAAAGGTAAAAATGATTTTATTATTACCCTAACACGTGTTCTAATTCTATTGGCTAACTATAATTCGACCAAAAACAACCTTATGAATAAAATATGAACCTATTTGGTCCACTTGGATTAGATTAGGACATTTATTATTATTTAATTCAAAGAAAAGTTAAACGAGATAAAATCAAAGTTAAATAACTAAAAAAAATTAATATAGTGTTATACATAAGATAAATTTGATTATAAAATATTAATTAGAAATCTAAAATGATTTCCTAAATAATGATATTTTATTTATAATTTTTAGACATTAAATAATTTAATTTATTCATGACACAATAGTGATGTAGTAATTAGATAATTAATGAAATATTTAAATAATTGATATTATAATTATCAAAATAAAAGTAATTTGATACTTTTAATTAATTCCACTAATTTTATAGGTTAATATAACAAATTAGGGTTGGTTGGGTATATTTTTTTCGAAGTAATAATGCTTTTATGAATTTAGAAAAAACAAAAAACCAAATAGTGTCCAAATTGACATAAAAGGGTTTTAAAAAAACTATTATATTATTAATTAATATTCTATTCCTAAAAATATAAGGTTCTACCAAACCACTTATATATGATATTTTTATCATTAATGAACCACTTGGGATTCTCTTGGATGTATATAGTATGTTTATTAACCATATAATATAAAAATACTAAGAGACGTGGTAAATGTCAAACTATTTAACTAAGAGTTAAATATAAATGATAAGGTTAGTATAGTGACCCAAACATGTCTAAAATCTATTTTCTGAAATTATTTCTACCTATCGCCACCTTAAAATTTAAATAATCAAATTTGGATCCATTAGATACTGAATATTAATTTATTATAAAATAATATTTCTAGCTTTTCCAAAGATGTCCCTCACCCCTCTTATAAAAGGGCACACACCCTTCTCTCAAATTCATACCTTCAAAGAATTTTGGAACGGCCAACCCCTACCCACATATTCTCTAAACATCCCTCGATTCATCCTAGAGTCCTTATTTTGATCAGAAATCTAGCCTAAGGAGCCCTTTTGATCAAATCAAAAGGAAGAACCTGAAGAAGAGGTAATGTTTTCACCACCCTCTTTCAAGTTCGTTTCTTCTTCAACATCTTCTTTCATTGTTATTTCCATTCTAAAAAAATAACCCCAGTATCTTTTATATACTGTGATGTTATTCAAAATATGGTACAACCATATTCAGTATTCTATCCATCCTAAGAATGACATGTCACCATATGTGCATACGTATGGCTTACTGTCTCCACGTCGTGGTGTAATTGTTATTCAAAATATTGTTATTTTGATGGGTATGATAATGATGTGTAATTGAAGTAAATAATAAATATAATATTATAATTATTCTATATATATGATATACCATCCAATTATATATTATTTTAATATTAATAGAATGATATTGTCGCTCGTGCGTATATACGGACTACCGTCTCCACGAACGCTATGAGATTGATTCCCCATCGTATCAATTCAAGACTAATTTTCATTTGATGATTCAAAATAATATTTAAGGACTTGATATCATTTCTGATATGAATTATATACAACCTATCCATAAAAAACATGGCTTATGTAACAAAACATATAAAATAAAACTAGTAAGTGAACACCTGAAACAATGCTAATACTAAAATATTTTTAACAATGAAGTATTAAAAGATCATAAATGATATCATATATTTGTATATGATTCTTGTATAATTTAATAACAATTATTTTACCATTATACAGGAGGTTCACCTACCCTTGACCAAGTAAAATTACAAGTTAAGGGTTTATTTCACAATATCTTCATTATTCGAGGTTGTTTATACGTAATTATCTATTGGGACCTCTATATCATCCACATCCACGTTTCATAAAAATGTATTTCAAATCATTCTTATTAATTTACAGACTATTGGATAAAGTCATTTATACCATTTTTTGACTTTTTATAATAATTTTATAAAGGAATCTTCCCGTCGTTTTCCAAACAATGTCCTTTTTAACATTTTCGACAAAATTAAGGTAAGAATGTATTTTTTTAACTTATACAGCGGGTGTGGATATTTTCCACCATTATAAAATCTTTGAATCTTACCTTACAAAATTATAATGATATTTTCAAAGTAAATGTTTTATTTTATAATTTTTTTACTTTTAAATCATTTTTAAAAAAGACATATTTCCCTCAAAAAGTTTTGATTTCATCTATGTCAACATCCATTAATGAATTCTAAGCTTATTTGAAGTTGATTTAATATAAGGCCCGGACTTAAACATTACATAATCAAGAATTAAATGAATAATTCACATAAAGGATCTTTTCAGGTTTAGAGTTTTAGAGAATTGGGACATAACTATTACATCTCAAAAGATTACATAGTAGACACTTCTACTAAGTTTCCATAAAATAAAATAAACAGTTAAAAAGAAACATGTCTCGTTCCATGTTTTAGATAGAATATATTTATTTGATCCCATCCTTGACCCTATTCATATTTAAGACCTGTGGAAAACTTTTAAAAAACTTTGGATGAGCTTAAAAATCCCAGTAAAAGATACACAAAGAAGGAAAACAAGTAAACCATGAAAGCTTTATCAAAGAAATAGTTTTCACCTTTATGGAGTTGTAATTACTCTTAACTGAATAAAATATCATTACTTACCCTTTTGTAACCAAATGATTACTATAAACCCATATAAAGAACACATAACATATAAAGGTAACTTGGGACATAAACATACTTAAATGGAATAACCATATGATTGACTTCCACACATATCACTTAATTGAATAGCCATACGGTCGACTTCCATACCCAATGCATTGGAGGATATAATGTAACCACTCATCCTGGTATTCACGGCACCACCCGTCATATGGTTTATCACATAACCACCCGTCAAATGTCCAAGTACCATTATAAAATTATAAGACATAAAACAAATATAATGGAAAGAAAACTTTTCCACACTTTGATCACAATATATCACTTAAATATATTGAGATAAAAAATCCATCATAAAAAACATTTCAATACCAAAATACATAAAATAGAATATGGTATTTATTTCATTTAAAAAACTTTACGGCTTGTTGAGGAAGCCAATGACCAAATAATTCTCGTGGCGGTGAAGAAGGTCGTTGTCACTGCGTACAATAAAAGAAACATTCCATTTTTTCATTTTGTAAAATGGTTCGTAGAAAAATATTCCTTTTGAATAAAATTAAAAGTCAAAGGGGTTTATACACCGTATAAAAGAAATCCTTGTATTAGAACAAAATATGCCTCAATGAAAGGAGATTGAGATGAAGTCCCTTACCTCATGTTCGACGTGACTTGATTGCTCTTTAATCTCATGAATAATAAACTAAAGTTAATTTCTACTTGCTTAAGAACCTTTTTGAAGCTTAATATTTCTTTTATATCACTTATTTCCATGTTATAAACATTATGTAAACATTCAAGTTAATAATGTTTGTTTTGTCGATATCTGGTTCATAAGTCAAAAATGGATTTCTTACAATTACATGTTGTTTATGTGGTCAAAGGTTCATTATATCAAGAATTATATTCATGATTTGGATATCATATATATCATATATATCCAGCATATACATGTATTTATAATTGTACATAACATTTAGAGGTAAGAAATGAAATGCACCGTTCATGGAGATGGTAAGCTGTACGTACGCATGAAGTATACTTTCATTTCTATTTTGTATTTAATTGAGTGAAATTATAATTATATAAGGGTATATTATAATTCCAGTATAACATCATATATAATAACATTAACTCTATCCTTTATACGTCCCACATATGGCATTAACGAATCAAATCACTTTGAGGGGGCGGTAGTCCGCACTTCCTAAAATAAAATTATCGTGTTTACCCATAATGGAAACAATAAAGGTATGCCACAAATGAAAAGTAAAGAAGCGTAAGTAAAACATACAAATAATATATATCATATATAAATAGAGTGACATCTTAATGGCCACCATGAAAGGTGTTAAAAGAAGATTGAACAATCATCGTTTCGTGAGGCAGAAAATAGCCAACCACAGAAACAGTATGTTCTTTAACCATTAGATGAAGGTGTGTGTAGGTGTTGCTCTAATACTTCTCATAACAACATCCTAGTATATTTAAGATAATTTTTTTGTTACAAAATAAAGGAATAAAAAGCTTTTATGGGGTTGGAGAATCAAAATAAAATATAAGAACACAGGAGAAGACACTACCTTTAAATCGGGTAACTCTTTTTTATTTGAGTTCAAAGGATTCTTTAGAAAGACTTCTGCACAAATTGAGGCTTCTAGAAGTAAGAGAGGTATGTGGAGAGACAAAATTGGCAGGGTTTGTCAGAGAAAAAGGCTTGAGAGGAGTGGGTAAGGTGGTATAGGTGGGGGCCTTTTATAAGAGGAGAGGAGGGGCACTCTTGGAATGTTATAAAAGGTTACTTTAATATAAAATGAGTTTCGGTTTTTAAAGGTCCTGAAATATATATTTCAATTATAAGGTGATAGGAGTTCAATATACACCCATACAATAGGTTTTTGACAAGTTTAGGTCTTAGATTTCACATTATCGTTTCATTTTATTTAAATCGTTAAATAATGAGGTAATCGCTACATCATCATGGTTTCATAAATAATTTAATTTATTTAAGGTCTAGAAATTATAAAAAAAATATCATGATGTATGAAATCTTTTTAGCTTTCTAATAATATTTATAGTAAAAAATATGACTTCTATAACCCCATTAAAAATTATTTTAGTAAAACAACACATGTTTGTGACATTTTTATTTTAACATTAAATAAAAAGTTATTAATGTCATTTTCCTACCAAAGTGGCTCCATGGGGTCCCCAAGTTTACCCATGGATTGTCTTGGTCGGACATGACACATCCAATAAGTGTAGGACATGTGTCAAGGTCATTTCATATTATTAAATCATTATTTTTACCTTAAATTACACTAATTACCTCTAATCGCGATTAAAAACATAAAAGTTACTATTCAAAAAAAAAATATTTTAATCCCATTGAACCAAATTTTACTTCCTAATGAAAACCATTTATGTCAGATTTTTTAAATTCAAAACACAGAGGTGGTAAAATTTCATTAAACGAAAAATCAGTTTTTTTAAGTACCACTTAGTGGTTTCTCTATTTATCAAAAATTGATGTTTTTCAGAAAAATACCAAACATTCACCCTAATCTATATTTGATATTCCAAATTCAAATATGATTTCTATTTTACAAAATTCAAAACATATAAGTTACATTAATTAATTTAATAATTAATTCCCGCTGTCAGAACAAATAGCGTGTTTTTATAAAATAATATATATCAAAAGATTGACACTAGTTTAAGTCCAATTTCAAAGTGAAATTAATTCCAATGACCACTATTGGATTAAATGGTAAAAATATATTCTAATTTAACTTTAAAACCAATTCAAAAGATAATCTAATCATATAAATAAATTAGATTAAATAGAGGTTTTGAATTAAAATACAATATATTTCAATATTCATTAAAAATGAACTTTATTGGAAAAATACCAAAAATTTACACAAAGTAAATTTTGATTTTATGATTCTAAAGAATAATATTATTTTGTAAAATAAAACATATAAAATTTTCAAAAGTATATTTAAAAATGGTTCTCCATCAAAAGGCAGTTAATCGACCTTTTAAAGAATATTAGAAGATTTATGCTTAAAATTGATTTCATTTGCATTTTTAATACTCTAACTTTTATTGTAAAAAGTAAAAATATTTTACAAACATATATATTAATTTTTTGGTTAGTTATGTTCATTCCCGTCATTACAATGGCTAGGTTTTAACTACCATTTAAAATAAAATTATTTTATTATTAGAGTGCAACGTAAGATTTCAAAGGAACTCATTGTTGTGTATTGGGTAAGACATCAAAAATAGCATACCCTTTAAAGTAATATTAATATTTTATTCACAAATATAGAGAAATATAAAAATGTCATATTCTTTATTTACCTGTGGTGTTACATCCTTCCCCCCTTTTGGGAATTGCGTCCTCGTAATTTTAAAATTGTGCTCGGAAACTTCATTGAAAGCCCCACATCGGAAAAGGAGTAAATTAAACTATCACTTTAAAAGAAAGAAAGGGAAGTACAAAGGTCACCCAAGTTAACCCATATTAGGATTTCATGTATGAAAACATGGATATGGAAGAAAAAATAAAGGGTCATGTTCTGAGAAAGTGTAATAGAAAACATGTTTAGGAGAAAGTTAACCACAAGAAAATCACAAACTTGTGATGGGTTAAACGGTATTGGATTCCCCGGTAGGAAAAGTTAACGAACAACATTTTTTAGTTACTTTTAATTGAGGATTTTAGTTTTTATCTTAACTAAAACATAAGGAAACATACTTACTTGTCATGTTGACTTTCAACTTTTACAATATTTCTTACACGAACTCATATTTTCTCCAAAAGATGAGTATTTTGGATGACATGTTTACATTAAGAGAGATATAATAAACTTCTAGAGAATCACCTAATCCACAAAAGAGAACTGTATACTTCCCATGTCATTAGAACTTAACCAAAACTAAAACCAAAAAGGATAGTATGAGATTAGATAATACCCAAAAAGGATAATCCTATATAAAAAGGAAATCTATTCTTAATCTCCAAAATTTTTCCAACAAGACCCAAAGCTCGAAGAAGACCAAAAGTAAAACAAACTAATATTGAACCCCAAATATTTGAAAGATTTAATCACATAGTCTTCCATGTTAAATTGTAACATTTATCTCCAAACAACATCAGTTGCTCTTAAAGTCTCATATTGAAAAGTAAATAACCTAATCACATATCCTCAATGATAGGTTAATCATTTCCATAGATAACCCAAAATCAACTTACTCTTAAGTCATAAAATCATCTGACTTAAAAGAATTAGTCAAACTAACCAGGGACTTCACGTAGTCCAGTGGTAGGTGATAAATGCCAGTCGCACTTTGGTTGTGGGTTCGATTCCCGCAGTTTTGTCCGACGCGGCGGGTTGTCACACGGTCTGCGTGTTGTCCTTTTTCCAAACTATATAATTCTCAAATAATTCCCCAAAAAGATATAAAATCATCAAAAATAACCATAACATAATTTAACCTTAATTTTATCTCCTGCCTTTCACTTTCCATCATAAAATATAGTAACCCATAATTACCTCAAAAGTAAGGATCATATAAACCCAAATGGTTCTTTATAACTATGACCACAAAAGAATTGATAACAATTACTTGAATAAAATTTTCATATATCAAACATCAAGGTTACACACACTATAAAAAGTCTTCTAATGTGACCCCATCATCAAAAGAGACTTAATACTCTTAAGAATTTCACCATAACTCTTGTAGCCCTTATATGTTGACTTCTTAATCATTCAACATTCTTCATGATCCATTAACCATTCCTTTACAACTTATTCTGAAATACTTATTTCCTACAAAAAAAATCTTGAATCATATCCTAAGATTCCAAAATAGGAGAACAAATGTTAAGAAATAATCCATACCTTCGATTGGTCATTGTCAGTTTCTTCATCCTCAATCGGAATGGCTTTAGGTATTGGTAAATGAATATTTGTACAATCTTGGTGATTTCATTCCCGAAACATCTTCATAGTACATGTGTTTGCATAATGACCATGCACACCACATTTAAAACATTCAATTGATCCCTCAGAACGAACTTCTTTCCCTTTCCTCGAGTCAACTGAATTTTTCTTTTTCCATGGAAGGTTCTTGCTTTATGACCTTCATTTCCACATCTATTGCATATTTCTGTCCCTTTGAATCATTTTAATAGGTGTTTCTTTCCACATCATTGACACATAGTTTTTTGAAAACACATACATTTAAGATTATTACCAGTAGTTCCGTCGGGATTTTTTTCATGAATATATGATTCCTTATAGAAATCACCAAGGTTTAGGTGGTCAATCATGACTCCAGATAGTTGGTTGAGGATAAACACAAGAGTTCTCATTGCAGCTCCCATATCATTCAGTTGCTCGCTCAGAAAACTGTCACAGTTTCCTTCACATCCACTGTTACTTTGGTACCTGCTTGATCTAGCCATTTACTAAAACCAAAAAGGTTAGTGTGAGTATATCAACAAAACCATCATGTACTAATGAGGAAGATAAAAACTAAGATATACTTACTCATTCACTTTATCGAAAACTAGGACACTTTCTGAAATCTTAACCATTATGGTAATGTCACTTATGCTTAAAGAATACCATAGCCTCTAAAGTTATCTAAATCGACCTCGAATACCAACTATAAGGCCCTGGCCATAAACATTACTTAATCGTGAATTAAATGAATAATTCACATAGAGGATCTTTTCCGGTGTAGAGTTTCAAAGAATTTGGTCATAACTATTACATATCAAAAGATTACATAGTAGAAACTTCTACTAAGCTTCCATAAAATAAAATAAACACTTAAAAAGAAACATTTCTAGTTCCATTGTTCAGATAGAATGTCTCTACTTGATCCCATCCTTGACCCTATTCATCTTTAAGTCCTGTGGAAAACATTTCAAAAACATGGGATGAGCATAAAAAGCCCAGTAAAGGATACACAAAGAAAGAAAACAAGTAAACCATGAATACTTTTTAAAAGTAATACTTTTCACCTTTATGGAGTAGTAATTACTCTTCAATAAATAAAATATCATTACTTACCCTTTTGTAGCCAAAATATTACCATAAAACCCATATAAAGAACACATAACATATAAAGGTTACTTGGGACATAAACATACTTAAATGGAATAACCATACGGTCGAATTCCACACATATCACTTAATGGAATAGCCATACGGCTGACTTCCATACCCAATTCCTTGGAGGTTATAACGTAACCACCCATCCTGGTATTCACAACAGCACCCGTCATATGTTTTATCATTTAACCACCCGTCAAATGTTTATGTACCATTATAAATTCATAAGACATAAAAAAAATATAATGGAAAGAAAAAATTTCCACACTTTGATCAAAATATATCACTTAAATATATTGACATAACAAATCCATTATAAAAACCATTATAAATACCAAAATACATAAAATAGTATATGGTATTTATTACATTTTAAAAACATTACGACCTGTTTATGAAGCAAAAGTCCAAATAATACTCGCGGCGGCGGAAAAGGTCATTGTCACCGCGTACGTTAAAAAAAACATTCCATTTTTTCGTTTTGTAAAATGCTTTGTAGAAAAATATTCCTTTTGTATAAAATTAAAATTCAAAGGGGTTTATACACTGTATAAAAGAAAGCCTTGTATTAGAACAAAATATGCCTCAATGAAAGGAGATTGAGATGAAGTCCCTTACCTCGTGTCTGACGTGACTCGATTGCTCTTTAATATCCTGAATAATAAACTAATTTTAATTTCTACTTGCTTATGAACCTTTTTAAAGCTTAATATTCCTTTTATATCACTTATTTCCATGTTATAAACATTATTTAAACATTTAAGTTAATAATTTTTGTTTTGTAGATATCTGGTTCACAAGTCAAAAATGGATTTCTTACAATTACATGATGGTTATGTGGTCAAAGGTTCTTTATATCCAGAATGATATTCATGATTTTTATATCATATATATCATATATATACATCATATACATATATTTATAATAGTACATAACATTAAGAGGTAAGAAATGAAATGCACCGTTCATTGAGACGGTAAGTCATACGTACGCATAAACGATACTTTCATTTCTATTCCGTATTTAATGGAGTGATATCATAATGATATAAGGGTATACTATAATTCCAGTATAACATCATATATAATAACATTAACTCCATCTTTTATATATCCCACATATCGCATTAATGAATCAAATCACTTTGAGGGGGCGGTAGTCCGCACTTCCTAAAATGAAATTATCATGTTTACCCATAATGGAAACCATAATGGTATGCCAAAAATGAAAAATACAGAAGTATAATGAAAACATAAAAATAATATATATCATATATACATATAGTGACATCTTAATTGACACCATGAAAAGTGTCAAAAGAAGATTGAACAATCATCGTTTAGTGAGGCAGAAAATCACCAACCACAAAAACATTATGTTCTTTAAACATTAGACGAAGGTGTGTGTAGTTGTAGCTATAATCATCCTCATAAAATCATCCTATTATATTTACGATACTGGTTTCATTACAAAATAAAGGAATAAAAATATTTTAGGGGGTTGGAGAAGAAAAATAAAACATAATAACACAAGAGAAGACACTACCTTTAAATCGGGTAACTCTTTTTTATTTGAGTTCAAAGGCTTCCTTGGAAAGACTTCTACACAATGTGAGGATTCTAGGAGTAAGAGAGGGATGTGGAGAGATAATATTGGCAGGGGTTGGCTGAGTCAAAGGCTTGAGAGGAGTGGGTAAGGTGGTAGAGGTGGGGGACTTTTATAAGAGGAGAGGAGGGGCACTCTTGGAATAATATAAAAGGTTACATTATTATAAAATCAGTTTCGGTTTTTAAAGGTCCCAAAATTATATATACCGATGATAAGGTGATAGGAGTTCGAAATCCACCCATACAATAGGTTTTTGGAAGGTTTAGGTCTTATATTTTACATTATCTTTTCATTTTATTTAAATCGTTAAATAATGATGTAATCGCTGCATCATCATGGTGTCATAAATAATTTAATTTATTTAATATCTAAAAATTATAAAAGAAATATCAAGATGTAGGAAATATTTTTATCTTTATAATGAATATTTATAGTCAAAAATATGACTTTTATAACAATATTAATTTTTTTTAGTAATACAACACATGTTTGTGACATTTTTATTTTAACATTAAATAAAAAGTTATTAATGTAATTTTCCTACAAAAGTGGCTCCATGGGGCCCCCAAGTTGACCCATTTATTTTCTTGGTCGGCCATGACACATAAAATAAGGGTATCACATGTGTCAAGGTCATTTCATATTATTAAAACATTATTTTTACCTTAAATTACACTAATTACCTCTAATCGCGATTAAAAACTTAAAAGTTACTATTCAACAAAAAATTATTTTAACCCCATTGAACCACATTTTAATTCCAAATGAAAACCATGTATGTTGGATTTTTGAAATACAAAACACAGAGGTGGTAAAATTTCATTTAAATGAAAAATCAATTTTTTTAAGTACCACTTAGTGGTTTCACGATTCATCAAAAATTGAAGTTTTTCAGAAAAATAACAATAATTCACCCTAAGAAATATTTGATATTAAAAATTCAAAAATGATGTCTATTTTACAATATTCAAAACATATAAGTTAAATTAATTTATTTAATAATTAATTTCCGCTGTCAGAACAAATAGCATGTTTTTATGAAACAATATATATCAAAAGATTGACACTAGTTTAAGTCCAATTTCAAAGTGAAATTAATTCCAATGACCACAATTGGATTAAATGGTAATAATATATTCTAATTTTACTTTAAAACCAATTCAAAAGATTAAATAATCATATATATAAATTATATTAGAAAGAGGTTTTGAATTAAAATACAACATTGTTCACTATTCATTAAAAATGAACTTTATCGGAAAAATACCAAAAATTTACACAAAGTAAATTTTGATGTCCCGATTCTAAAGAATAATTTTATTTTTTCAAATAAAACATATAAAATTTTCAAAAGTATATTTAAAAAGTTTTCTCCATCAAAAGACGGTAAGTCGACCTTTTAAGGAATATTAGAAGATTTATGCTTAAAATTGGATTCATTTGCATTTTTAATCCTCTAAAATTTATTTTAAAAAGTAAAAATATTTGACAAACATATATAATCATTTTGTATTAAGTTCTCTTCATTCCCGTCATTACAACGGCTGGGTGTTAACTACCATTTAAAATAAAATTATTTTATTATTAGAGTGCAACGTAATATTTCAAAGGAACTCATTGTTGCGTATTGGGTAAGCCATAAATCATAGCATTAACTTTAATGTAATATTAATAAATTATTCACAAATATGGATAAATATAAAAATATCATATTCTTTATTTACCTAGGGTGTTACATTTATTCTATTACAAAACTTCCATATTGTATAGAAGTTTTTGTCATATTTTTTACTATGGATGTGTTATTTTTATACCATTCATGGTTTATAGATAAAGTATCTACATTTCATATGTTGGTTTTAATACGAATTTTTATGTTATGTTAAAACCTGTTCATATGTGGAATGCATTGGACATAAAATTTGTGGAGCCCACTTTAGTTCCTTGATTCATCGATAGGTCTCATGAGACAAACTAGTGTCTTGGAATAAGGCCTTGACAAAATCTTATTTTTATTCTTGGCACAAGGCCCTCACTATGAGGTAATGATAGTCTGACATTATACATTCCATCATTATAAAAGTGGTTATTGATATTTCATGTGATTATTCGACCAATATAATATCCATGTGAATAAGTAAATGGCATTATTTTAATTTATTTCTACCATATTATGCTGAAGTTCAAATTTAAAAGGCTTTTGTTTTAGTTATACATTGCCTTAAATGTTTATGCCTATTTATGAATGTTTCCTATATATTGTTATCCTTAATGGGAATCTAATCTCACCTCTTTTTATGTTTTATTTCTTCCCATGATGTGAATATGTATTTTATGAATGACCTGCAGGGATAGTGTGAGGGGATATGAGTGTGGTCTATGGAGATAAGATGTTGTTGTAGTTTTTCACATTATGATGTAATGTAAACTTTATGAATGTATCTAGTTACTCCAAGGCTACTAAACTAATCGGCCTTTTGAGACTTGATATTTTGTGATCATGCCAATGTTATGTAATAATGCATCGACTCTGGGTAACTGGGGTCGGTGCGTTACAATTTGCATTTGGGAATCATAGTTTTATAAATTTTAATTACTTTCAATATTTTAAATAAGATAAAATAATATTACATAAAATGATGTATTTCATGGATGTGATGAAAACACAAGTGTATCCAAAACTATAAAATTTCAAGAATAATGTAATTTAATAGAAAATTGTATTTAACATTATGAAAATTAATGAAGTCACAAGAATTATAAAAGTGGTGGAAAATTGAAATATAGTTTTGATCATCCATTATGAAAATTCATTTAGTGTGACTATGGAGAATGTGAATGGGTTATAGAACATAAAACAATGTTAAATTGTAAATATAATATGATTGAGTCATTAAGTATAGTTTTTATGAAGAACCTTGTAGATATTAACAATGAAAAAATAATTTTTTATTGTTCATTTTAGAGGTAAGAGGAATAAATATCCGAAAATTATGATGATCGAAATAAAGAAACCACATTAACTCATATATCATGTATTTCTAGTCTACTGTGTCTAAGATAAAATGAAATGGATTATAATTTCACTATATTTAAAAATTGTTTTTCCCTTATGACACATGTTTATTTCTAGTATATTATTCTATAGTATTTTGAGAAGTTAATGACTTATCAATGTATTTCTAAAAAACAAAAAGGTATTTTATAAAATAATTTTAGTCTGAAAATAAATATCAGAACACCAACATATATTTTAAACAATATATTTTTAATCATTAAATAAATAAATTATATATTGATTCATACATACCTCAATTAAATAGATTATTAGAGTGAAATAATAGGATTTTTATCGAAATGGTGAGAATGTTATTATTATAGAAAATAACATCAAAATAATAATGAAGACAACCTATAATAGTGGATATCTATGGTACATAATAATATTACATTGTATATTTTGTATTAACAAATTTAATGTTTTTTAAATATTGTATTATAGACATATTTGATATTTTAGAAGAAGCACATTATATTTAATAGAGTATACGACCCACAACATTAGTCCTAAATGAAATGCAAGATATTATTTATATATGATTTTTATAACTTATCCATTAAATTTAACAGTATTAATTGTATTAAAAATATTATGAAATACATATAGAGTAATTAATTAAAACAAATTTAGTGATAAATTCCTTGTAAATAATCACTCAATGTATAAGTAAAGTCATTTTTTGCTTCAAAATACAATTTCTTCAAGAATGGTTTTAATTTTTGTTATATGTTTGGGGATTATTATTAATTTATACCTACATTATAAATTTTATTTTTTGAGGATAATATAATTTTGAAAATAATCATATAAATATTATATTATGGTTAAATTTTTGAATTTTTCTAAAAAGAGTTGTTTTTCAGCCAATAGTGAAAAATATTATTTTTTGTGAAACTACCACTTCCGTTCAATAAAATAATTAACTTGAAATTACCCTAATTATTTTAATATGATTTAAATTTTATAAAATAATTACATATTTGGATTAAAAATATTTAATTTCATTTTAATCGTATTTCTACTCAAATTGTGTATAATTTCATTTTTATGATTAAAAACATATTTTTAGTATTACTTTTTCAAAATTAATAATTATCCACAACTTAGTTAATTAAAATAACAATTTATAGGGAAATATTTAAATGATATTTATAGATTATATATCAATATATAGTAATTTAAATTCATCTCAATGTGATTTCTACTCATATAGTCAATCTAAGATCATCTCATGCTTGAAAAATGCATTTCATGAAAATTGTTTATGGACACAATTTGTGGGTTCACTTTTAAATAAAATTAATCCCACTATCTATTTTTATTTTATTTACATTTATTAATTATTTATAATTAGAGTAATTAATATTATTTTATAATTTATCCTATTTTTTCTCATAAAGTTTAGTAAAGATAACAATATTTACTGACACTGATTAATGTTAAAATAGGGTTTTGCGTGTTACATACAGTTGTGTTAATATTAATTTTCCACAGAATTGGAATTTTTTTTGATAAATATTATTTCATATTAATATTCATTTTCTTGAAATTTTTTAATAAGTCTCATTTTCTTATTTTTAACGGATAATTATCCTTGGTCAAAAAAACTAATTATCTAGCTGAAAAATAAAATGATAAATGTAATTAAATTGATTTAATAAGGGAATATCATGTTTGAAACATTTATATTGTTTTGTTTACGAGGTTTTAATCAACCATAAAATCCCTCCACTCCATTATTTATCATTATTTTTTTAACGTGTTCTGATCTTGACTTCCCATTATTGAATATATTTGGGTATTTAGAAAAATGCCACACCTCCCCAATTATAAAAATGACACTCCTTCCCCTAACTTATTCACATATCTCATCCCATTTTGATCTAGAAAAACCAATATAAATATCTCCCAGAAATCCTTATCTTCAATCTAGAGTTTTTTTTAACCCAACAGACCCACCCTTGGGTTCATAACGACAGATCTCAAAGAGGTTCTTCTATGCGAATGAAATTTTCCTCACTAATATCTTCCTGATTAATTATTCTTTTTTTCACCTCAAATTATTTAATAAAACTTAAAATATAATAACCCCAATATCTAAAATATTTTTATATGTAATTAAGATGATGGAATAATAAGGATCCCTCTCCTCCCCCATCAAATAGAAAATAAATCAATCGCTCTTATGTACGACGGACGACCACCTCGTGAACCAGAATAATTTGTTTACCATCAATGAATCACATGGTTTCTGGTAATTATGTAAATAATTAGTAAATATAATAAATTTTTAATGAAATTAATTCTATAAAAAAATATACCATTCAATTCCTTTCCATTTCACACATTAAGAGAATGATATCATTGCTCATACGTACGTACGACCTACCATCTCCATGAATCTATATGAGTCATTTTCCTTGTCAAAATATCAAGAATGTATTTAAAAATACATAAAATAAATAAATATGAATTTTTTAGCAAAATTATAATTCTATCACTTATGGAACTACACTATTTACAAAACGATTGGAACATTAATGACAAAACACAGATGAGAAAACAAGTAAAATAACCCCAAAATAATAAAAATACTAAACTATTGCCAACAAACATGTAGTAATATATCATAATATGTTCATATATGATATTATAAACAAAAATATTGTTCATTTATAAATTAATTACATTTTTAAAACCATTATAAATTGGATAATTCATGTTCAACCAAACGAAACTATGAGGAATGGGATTTTCTCTCAATGTCCTTTCAAGGAGGCATATTGTAATGTTATGCATATAAATTATGTATATGGTGAATTTACATCCCCTTTTCCATGAAATTTCATGATTCCATTATAATTCATAATATTCTATGTTTTTATTTGAATAATTCCATCGAAGGGGATTTAACTCAAATATTACCATGTGGTAAATAATAACATAACTCAATTCCCCTTCATTGGATTACATTACGTCCTAATTGAATTTGATATTATAGGAATATGTGTCTAATGTATTTGTATTATATTATTTTTTATTTAATATTTTTTATTTTAATTTACACATAATATGTTCATTTATTAATTATCACTTCAATGTTAAAATCTTTATAAGTTTTTCTTGTCTCAAATTGTCATTTTTGGGATGTATGTCATGTTATACAACTATCTTATTTTATGAGGTATATAATCTACCCATTTTATATGTAATATCATGATTCAGTTTATAGGCATGGTATTTTATGTTACTTTTTATTTTATTCTTTTTATGTGGCCTATAATTCAAATGTTACAATAGGGGTAAGAGAATTATGTTGCAATCTCATTTTAATCACCACTGTCAATGCTTGAATTTACATTAAAGGAAAATTGTCTGATCATTGAAACATAAACCCATTTCATTTTTATCTCATATTATTATTCATTATATTTTCATTTAATAGTAACATTTTCCTCTCTTTGGTGGTAAAATTGATTTTAAAAATGATTTTAATAATTTATGACTTTATTTATCTATTCGGTGGAAAATAATTTTATTCCAAATCCATTTTTCAAAAAAAATATTAAAAAATATTTTGTTTTGATTTTTGAAATTACTTTTTACCTTTTATTTGAATTAAATAAAATAAAATTGAATCATCCTATGTTTTCCCTAACCTGATACTTTATACTTTTCATTCAAAAATATTGAAAGGAATCATTGTATTAACTTACTGGGAATGAATGTCACATTCTAAAACACATGACCACACATTTATTTTATGTTTAATATAAATGTTTTAAGGGTTGTTTTTAATAATTACGTTTTGTTATTAGTATTCTAAATAATTATAGTTTTTTAAAATTTATTTTGAATGTCAAAAATGTGTGTTCTTAAAAATGGTTTTAAGATCATATTATGATATTTCTATTCATCAATGAAAAAAATTTATATTAAATATAATCTCCTTGAGATAGGTTAATATGATACCATGCTTATTATTTCTCAAGATGGCATTCAATTTGTTTTCTCGGGAAATAAATATCATTCTCTTTGTTGTTTAATTATTGTAATCATTAAATTTTCCATGAAATATTTAATTTCTTGTGCACATTAGACATTATATTGACAAAAAATATCAATATTATTTTGTATGTATAACCTTATTACTTAATAATTATATCTGTTATATATAAGATGTTTTATTTTAAAAGTTACATGAGTTACTGGGAAAATATTGATATTCCATATTCTTTTTAAAAAATAAAAAATTATGTATATGGCATATTTTTTATTAATTAAATTGATCATTTGATATAAGAGGAATTTTTTTGAACTAAAATTATGAATGTGTCTTGGAATTATATATCCCATCATTTCATTGATAGACTCATGATTAGAATTATTAATCTACCCTAGAACTGGTATTTATAGATATATTTAATCCATCCTGTGAATTGCCTTTTTATTATATCTCTCATAATGTCTAAGATCATATTAATAATTTACTCCAATAAAAATTCACTTTTTATTTTCCTTGAGATTATTGAATTCATATTATCCATCAATTAATTATTTCCCATGTTATTGATTATATGGAATGTGTGTCCAGTTTTTTCCATTTCCATATTGATTATTCATTATCTAATAAGGATAGTACAAATAATTTACAAAGAATTGTGTGTCCCAATATTTACCATACGATATTTATTATTCCTTATTGATTATGAATTTTTTTTATTCTTGATAACTTCAATTTTATGTAAATCTTACTGATCATTTGAGATCACCCTTATTTTGTTTCCATTCCCAAGGATATGAAGGGATCGTTTAATGAGTACAAGGATGTAGAATATTTACTTTTAATCTATTTTCTTTCATGATATCATATATAATTTTATTTTAATGAATGTATCTAGTTTTACAATACTAATATACGATGTATTCCCTTGGGATTTCATTGATTTAATCTTATAAAAAAAGGTATCAAAGTAACTACAAACACTAGGCTACTAGTGTCAGGATTTTTACAATTGGGTTCATAGAATGTAACGCCCTGACCCTAGTTACCCAGAGTCGGTGCATTATTACATAACATTGGCATGATCACAAGAAAGATCAAATCTCTAAAGACCGATTGGTTTAGTAGCCTTGGAAACACTAGATTTATTCATAAGTCTTACATTACATCATAAAATGAAAAACTACTACAAAAAAATATTGTCTCCATAATCCAAACTCATATCCCCACATAATATCCCTGCAGTTCATTCATAATTTACTTCTTCACTTCCTGGGAAAAATAAAACATAGAAAAGGGGTGAGCTCAAATTCCCAGTAAGGATAACAATATAGCGGAAACATTCATAAATAAGAATAAACATTTAAGGCAATGTATAACTAAAACAAAAGTCTTTCAAACTTGAACTTTCAATATAGTATGACATAAATAAAATGAAATAATTCCATTTACTTATTCACAGGGATATTCTACTAATCGAATAATCACATGCAAAATCAATAACCACTTTCATAATGATGGAATGAATAATGCTAGACTATCATAACCACATAGCCAAGGCCTCGTGCCAAGACTAAAAATAATATTTTGTCAAGGCCTTGCGCAAAGACACTAGTTTGTCTCATGAGACCTACCGATGCATTGAGGAGCTATAGCGGGCTCCACCCATCACATATTAAGTCCAATGAATTCCCATATGAAAAGGTTTAAACATAACATAAACATTCGTATTAAAACTAGAATTCGAAATGTCAATATTTTCACCATAAACCATGAATGGTATAAAAATATCACATCCATAGTCAAACATATCACAAAACCTTCAATACAACATAGAAGTTTTGTATCATAATAAATAAACTTCACATAAGCGTAAAATCCAACAAAAGATGTTGACATAGATGAAATCAAAACTCTTTTTAGAGAAATATCTCTTTTATTTTGAAATCATTTAAGATCCATATAAAATAAAAATTTTTCGTTGAAAATATTTTTATAATCTTGTAAGGGAAGCTTCGACGATTTCATAATGGCGGAAAATAGCCGCACCCGCCGTATAAGTTAAAAAAACATTCTTACCTTAATTTTGTCGAAAAGGTTAAAAAGAACCTTGTTTGGAAAACGATGGAAAGATTCCTTTATAAACCTTTTATAAAAAGTCAAACAAGGGTATAAATTACTTTAAACTATATTATAGTGAATAGTAAAAATATTTTGAAATACATTTTTAAGAAACATGGATGTGGATGATAAAGAGATCCCAGTAGATTATTATGTATAAACAACCTCGGATAATAAAGAGATTGTGAAATTACCCTTAACTTGTACTTTTCCTTGGTTGGGGTCGTTTAACCTCATGTATAATGGTTAAATAATTGTTATTAAATTATACAAGAATCATAAATATTAATATGATATCATATATGATCTTTTAACATTGATTTGTTAATGATATCTTTGAATTATCGTCATTTCGGGTGTTAACTTACTCGTTTTCTTTTATATGTTTTGTTACATAATACATGTTTGTCATGGATGGGTTGTATATTTTTCATATACAGAATGATATCAAGTCCTTAAACATCATTTCTAAATCATAAAATGATAATTATACTTTAATGGATACGATGGAGAATGAATCTCATCGCGTTCGTGGAGACGGTAGTCCGTACGTACGCACGAGCGACAATATCATTCTTTTGATATTAAAAATATATATAAATGGATGGTATATCATATATAAAGAATCATTAACATGTTATATTTATTATTTACATGAGTTACACATCATTATTATACCCATCCAAATAATATTATATTGAATAACAATTACACCACAACGTGGAGACGGTAAGTTGTATGTAAGCACGTATGGTGACATGTTATTCAAAGGGTGGATAGAATACTGAATATGGTTGTACCATATTTATAATAACATCACAGTATATATATGATACTGGAGTTATTATTTTATAATGGTAACAACAAAGGAAGAAGAAGTGGAAGAATAAATGAACTTGGAAAAGGGTGGTGAAATCATTACCTCTTCTTCGGGTTCTTCCTTTTGATTTGATCAAAAGGGCTCCTTAGGTTGGCTTTCTGATCAAACTAAGGCCCCTAGTTTGTAGTGAGGGAAGTTGGGAGAGTATTTTGGCAGAGTTTGGCCGAACCAAAAGGCTTTGATGGTGTGAAGAAATGAGAAGGAGGAGTGCCCTTTTATAAGAGGGGTGAGGGGCATCTTTGGAAAAGCTAGAGATATTAGTTTATAATAAATTCGTATTCGGTTTCCAATGGCTCCAAAGTTGATTATTTAAATTTCAAGGGGGTATAGGTTGAAAACAACTCAACCAATAGAATTTAGACAGGTTTGGGTTCTTATATTAACCTTATCTTTAAGTATTAACTCTAAATTAATTAGTTTCACTTTTACAATGTCTCTTTGTATTTTTATATAATATGGTTAATAAACTTACTATATACATCCAAGCGACCCCCAAGTGGTCCATTAATGATGAACCTATCATTATATAAGTATCTTGGCCGAAACATTGATTTTTAGGAATTTAATATCAATTAATAATATAATATTTGTTTTAAGAACTCTTTTATGTCAATTTTGACACTATTCAATAGTTGATTTTGGTGAAACTCATAACAGATTGATTACTTCGAAAAAAGTCAATTCCCTCAATCCTAATATATCATATTATCTTCTAAAATTATTTTAATTCATTCAATGTTTCATATTATATTTATTTAGGTATTTATAATATCAATTATTTTAATTGTTCACTATTATAGTAATTACTACATCATCATTGTGTCATAAATAAATTAAATTATTTAATGTCTAAAATTTATAAATAAACTATAATTATGTAGTAAATATTTTTGTCTTTCTCATGAATATTTATAATCTAAAATCCAACATATATAACTCTATGTAAAAATTGTTTTTCTAAAAGATATATGCTTGTGTCATTTTTGTATTCATTTTAACTTAATTAAAATAAAGTGTCCCTATCACCTACAAGTGGTACCATGGGGTCCCAAAATCGACCCAAAGATACCTATGGTCGAAACCTTATCAACCAATAAGGCTAGGAAACGTTTTAGGGTAATTTAGTATTATTATTATATTATTTTTTAACCCTTATTTACCGGATTTACCCTTAACCATGGTAAATAAAATATTTACCGCGGTAATTATTCAAAATGTCTAAAAATAAAAGATACATATTTACACAATTTGGACATACAGATTCCAAATATGGAATCCATTTTTTCTAAATTCAAAACACAGAAGTGGCAGAAATTCATTTAAAATTAATTCCCGCTGTCAAAACAAAAAGCGTCTTTTTAAGAGATAATAACTATCAAAAGATTGACACTTGTTTATGTTCGGTTTAATTGTAAAATTATGTCCAATGACCAACATTATATTAAATGGTAAAAATATATTCTAAATATACTTTAAAACCTTTCAAATTTATAATTTATCACTATTAATTATTTTGATTAAAAAAGTTGTTTTTAATTAAAATTTAGTAATTTTCACTATTCATCAAAATATTAAAGTTATCTGAAAAGTACCAAAATTTCACCTTAGGCTAAATTCGATATTCCGAATCCAAAAATGAAGTCCATTTTGAAATATAAAATATATATAATTTCAAAAAGTAGGTATTAATATTCATAACTGCTAGTTTGATTGGTTATGGTGTGTTAGAACTCGGTGTTGCGTACAACACACGCCATCACATTATTCAAAGAGAAGCGTACCATAGAAGCTTGGGGTGTTACATTCTACTCTCTCTGAAAATAATTTCGTCCTCGAAATTTCTAGAATACTTATCACTTGAAAATACTCGGGTGGTTCTTCATCATCAGTTCCTCGGGTTCCCACGTTGACTCTTCCATCTTATGGTTTCTCCACAAAACTTTTACCAGACGCATCGTCCGGTTTCTCAGCACTTGTTCTCTCGTATCAAGAATCTTGACGGGATCTTCACAATAAGAAAGATCAGCTTCCAGTTCTAATTCTTCATAGGTGAGTACATGCATGGGGTCAGGCATGTATTTCCTCAACAGAGATACGTGGAACACATCGTGAACTTTGGAGCGACTTGGCGGCATTTCCAATCGGTAAGCTACAACCCCAATTCGTTCTAGAATTTCGAAGTGTCCGATGTACCTGGGACTCAATTTACCTTTCTTACCAAAATGTATGACTCCCTTCCATGGAGATACCTTCAGGAAAACATGATCACCGACTTGAAATTCCAGATCCTTCCTTCGATTATCGACATAGCTCTTCTGCCTACTTTGAGCTACTTTGATGTGATTTTGGATTACCTTCACCTTTTCCACCATTTCCTCTACCATTTCTGGGCCTACAAGTTTTCCTTCACCAATGTCATCCCAACAGGTTGGTGTATGACATCTCTTTCTGTATAACGCTTCATATGGTTCCATCTGAATACTCGAATGGAAGCTATTGTTATAGGAAAATTCTACCAGAAGTAAATATTGATCCCACATACCCTGAAAGTCAAGTGAGAAAGATCTCAACATGTCTTCTAAGGTCTGAATAGTCCGTTCTGATTGTCCGTCTGTCTGAGGGTGGTAAGCAGTGCTCAAATGAAGTTCAGTATCCAGGGATTTCTGAAGACTTTTCCAAAATCTTGAAGTAAAACGGGGATCACGATCAGAAACAATCGATAGGGGTACTCCATGAAGTCTCAAAACTTCATTAATATATAGTCTTTCTAGACGTTCCAGGGGTAGATCTTCTCTTATATCATGAAAATGTGCTGACTTGGTAAGACGATCAATAATAACCCATATTGCATTGTTCCTTCTAGGAGTCTTTGGTAGCCCCATGACAAAGTCCATCGTAATATTGTCCCATTTCCACTCCAGTATGGGAAGAGGTTGCATGACTCCTCCAGGCTGTTGCCTTCCAGCTTTCACTTATTGACATACCATACATCTTGATACAAAATCAGCAATCTCCCTCTTCATGTTGTCCCACCAAAAATGTTCCTTCAAATCTTTATACATTTTGGTGCTCCCAGGGTGTATAGAGAAATTGGAACTATGAGAATCATCCAGCAATTCCCTTGTTAGATCAGGTAAGTCGGGAACACAAATTCTCTTACCAAATTTCAAAATTCCATCTTCATACACAAAGTCTCTCAATCTCCCATCATTCACAGCTTTAATCTTCTTTTTAAATTCTTCATCATCGGTCTGAGAACTCTTAGTCCTTTCTAGTAAAGATGGTTTGGCAACCATTTGAAAAAGAATTGATGTTTCACCTTCCCTGGTTATTCCCATGTCCATATTCACTAGATCCATGAAAATTGGATCCCTTTCAATTATCATATTGTTCAAAACTCCATTGCCTTTTCTGCTCAAAGCATATTCCACCTTGTTTACTTTCCCCGGGTGGTAGTGTATCGTGCAATCATAATCCTTGAGTAATTCAAGCCATCTTCTTTGCCTCATGTTGAGTTTTTTGTGAGAAAATATACTTCAAACTCTTGTGATCAGTATAAATCTCACATTTTTCACCATAGAGGTAGTGCCTCCATATCTTCAAAGCAAAGATCACACCTGCTAACTCGAGATCATGAGTAGGATAGTTTTGTTCATGAATTTTCAACTGTCGTGATGCATAGGCAATAACTCTATCATTCTACATAAGGACACAACCAAGTCCTTTCATTGATGCATCACTATAAATAACGAACCCATCATTCCCCGATGGTAGAGTCAATATAGGAGCATTGACTAAACTTCTTCTTCAGTTCTGTAAAACATTCTTCACACTCTTTTGTCCAAACAAATTTAACCCCTTTACGTGTGAGCTTCGTTAATGGGTTAGCCAATCGGGAAAAATTATGGACGAAACGTCGATAATAGCCTGCCAAAACAATAAAACTACGTACCTCAGTTATACTCGTAGGTGCTGTCCATTCTTGGATTGCCTTGTTTTTAGAAGGATCAACATAGATTCTATCTTTAGAGACAATATGGCCAAGAAAAGAAATCTCATGAAGCCAGAATTCACACTTGCTAAACATCTCATATAATTCATGCCTCCTCAGAGTCTTCAAGATAATGCGCATGTGATTTTCATGATCTTTGTAGGTTTTGGAGTATACCAAGATATCATCAATAAATACCACCACAAATTCATCGAGATACTCCTTGAAAACTATATTCATTAGATCCATGAATACAGAGGGTGCATTAGTCAATCCAAACGACATTACAGTAAACTTGTAATGCCCATACCTGGTTCGAAATGCTGTTTTCGGAATGTATTCCTTCTTCACACACAACTGATGGTATCCAGATCGAAGGTAAATCTTTGAAAAGTATTGAGCTCCATGCAGTTGGTCAAATAAATCATCAATACAAGGTAGGGGATACTTGTTCTTTATCATTATAGCATTGATCTCCCTGTAGTCGATACATAACCTCATAGATCCATCTTTCTTTGTAACAAAAAGAACAGGGGCTCCCCATGGAGAAAGACTAGGGAAAATAAATCCCTTATTACTCAATTCCTCTAGTTATTTATTTAGTTCAACTAATTCTACAGTGGCCATTCTATAAGGGGTCTTCGATATAGGCCTTGATCCAGGAATCAAATCAATGGAAAACTCAACTTCTCATTCTGGAGGATGTCCAGGTAAATCTTCCGGAAATACATATAAAAATTCTCTCACAACAGGTACATCCTCTATTTGAACATTCCTTTCCTCACCGATAGTTATTTCATTCTCTTCCTCCCCAATAATTGAATTTAGTTGAGCTATTGAAGGTGGATCTAAATAAGAATTAGGTGGTGACAATTCTGCTCTAAAGACAAGGTGTTGCTTATCATTGTCATCAAGAATCGTAACCTCTTTCTTCTTACAATAAATCTTCTCATCATAGTCCGAAATCCAGTCCATACCGAGGATTATATCAAACTCAATCATAGGTATGAAGATGATTTCAGAAGATAAAGAACATTTATGTGCTCTAATGGGGACTGATTCACAAAACTTTGTTGCAATGATACTTCCCTTAAGTGTTTTAACTGACAACTCCCTTGTTAAATCAAATTGGAAATATCTAATTTTCATAGAAAAATGGGAAGATATAAAACAATGCGATGATCCAGAATCAAATAATGCATTTTCTAAACTTGAGGAAACCATTAAATTACCTGCCACCACGTCTTTCGAAGCTTCTACCTCAGCAGTAGTGATAGCATAAGCCTGGCCTTGATCCCTTGGCCTTTTCTGAGGTAAGTTCTCCTAACGCTTAGGACATGCATTTGCATAATGTCCCATCTCCCTGCAATTGTAGCACTGAACATTGGTAGCTTCCTTCTTACCCTTGAAATCACGAGCTTGGTGGCCTTTTTCACCACACTTGTAACAGACTCCCATTCCCTTCAAACAAGTACCAGGGTGATTCTTCCCGCATTTACCACAGGATGGATATTCAACCTTTCCCTTCTTCCCCATATTTCCATTCCCAGATAGATCAGCAGGTCTCTTCTTCTCTTTCTTTGCTTTAAAGTCATAAGACTTAGAGAATTCCTTTTCAGTCTTGATAGCACATGAGACAATGTCTTCGTACGACAAAAAGTATTGTGAGACTAAAGCTTGACGAAGAAATGGTTTTAACCCATCAAAGAAACGATCAATATTACTTCTTGGGTTACGTATATAATCTCCAGCATACCTTTCGAACCTTGTAATGTTAGCCTCATACTTTGTGACATTCTCATCCTCCTTTTGTCTCAGACTCAGAAATTGCCTTTCAATATCTGCTCGATGGTCGCGAGGAAAGTATTTTTCTAAAAACAGATCTTTGAACTCCCTCCATTCCATATTTGATACTTCATCATCTTCCTTCATGTTTTGAATCAATGACAACCATTGATCAGCATCTCCAGTGAGGCGGTAAACTGCCATGATAACTTTTTCCCTTTCACTGCTCCCCAAAGCCAGAAATATTTTCTCTAAGGAATTTATCCATTGCTCAGCTACTAAGGGATTTGTACTCCCATTGAACATTGGTGGTTGTTTCCTCATAAATCGATCTAACATTGATCCTCCATGCAGTGGATCAGGGTGCTCCATATGGGTAAGGTTATTATTCATAACCTGAGTAAGTTGTCCCGGTATGGTGATTAGCAGATCGGCACTAGTTGCATCACCAGCTCCACTATAATTATCTTGAGCAGGAGGGAAATCCCTACATGGAGTGCGTGCATTGATACGGTTTCCATTTCTTCCACTAGGCGCCATTTCTAAACAATGGCATAAACTAGATCAGTTTAAAATACATAATCCCATACTTATAAAACACTTAACATAAATTGAACTATTTATGGATATAATCCATAATCATAAAAATGTTTTCATTGAGGTTGTATATACTCATAAACCCTTCATAATGATTTGTAAAGAAAATGAGAGTTATCCTAAGCATATCCCCCGGGAGTGTCTTAACCAAGAGTGCAGCAGGGCCTGTTGTCGTGCACCAGTTCCCGTTCGAGTCTAGCTCAAAGCGGTGTGTTCAGGTTTTACCCCTAGGTACATCTGTGCCAGAGCCGCCTCTACCTGCTCGTATCCAGACAGGGATGTATTGCTCGGAAAACTCACAAAATCTCTACAATACCAAAATTCTAGGAAGTTCTTCTATACTAATCCTCAAAGTTCACCTTAGGTCTACGTGCTCTAATCAGAGTTTATCTAAATCTAGCTTCCAAGTTTTGTACTAAACTTCCTCTGATACCAACTGTAACGCCCCGATGGAGAATGAATCTCATCGCGTTCGTGGAGATGGTAGTCCGTACGTACGCACGAGCGACAATATCATTCTTTTGATATTAAAATAATATATAAATGGATGGTATATCATATATACAGAATCATTAACATGTTATATTTATTATTTACATGAGTTACTCATCATTATTATACCCATCCAAATAATATTATATTGAATAACAATTACACCATGACGTGGAGACGGTAAGCCGTACGTACGCACGTATGGTGACATGTTATTCAAAGGGTGGATAGAATACTGAATATGGTTGTACCAAATTTATAATAACATCACAGTATATATATGATACTGGAGTTATTATTTTAGAATGGTAACAACAAAGGAAGAAGAAGTGGAAGAAGAAATGAACTTGGAAAAGGGTGGTGAAATCATTACCTCTTCTTCGGGATCTTCTTTTTGATTTGATCAAAAGGGCTTCTTAGGTTGGCTTTCTGATCAAACTAAGGCCCCTAAATGGTAGTGAGGGATGTTTGGAGAGTATTTGGGCAGAGTTTGGCCGAACCAAAAGGCTTTGAAGGTGTGAAGAAATGAGAAGGAGGAGTGCCCTTTTATAAGAGGGGTGAGGGGCATCTTTGGAAAAGCTATAGATATTAGTTTATAATAAATTCATATTCGGTTTCCAATGGCTCCAAAGTTTATTATTTAAATTTTAAGGGGGGGATAGGTCGAAAACAAATCAACCAATAGAATTTAGACAGGTTTGGTACTTATATTATCCTTATCTTTAAGTATTAACTCTAAATTAATTAGTTTTACTTTTACAATGTCTCTTTGTATATTTATATAATATGGTTAATAAACTTACTATATACATCCAAGTAACCCCCAAGTGGTCCATTAATGATGAACCTATCATTATATAAGTCTCTTGGATTATCCTTAGATTTTTAGGAATTTAATATCAATTAATAATATAATATTTGTTTTAAGAACTCTTTTATGTCAATTTTGACACTATTCAATAGTTTATTTTTGTGAAACTCATAACAGATTTATTACTTTGAAAAAAGTCAATTAAATCAATCCTAATATATCATAGTATCCTTGAAAATTAGTTTAATTCATTAGAAGTTTCATATTATATTTATTTAGGTATTTATAATAACAATTATTTTAATTTTTCACTATTATAGTAATTACTACATCTTCATTGTGTCTTAAATAAATTAAATTAGTTAATGTCCAAAAATTATAAATAAAATATCATTATGTAGTAAATCCTTTTATATTTCTAATGAATGTTTATAATCTAAAATACAACATATATAACTCTATGTAAAAATTGTTTTCCTAAAAGATATATGCTTGTGTCATTTTTGTATTCATTTTAACTTAATTAAAATAAAGTGTCCCTATCACCTACAAGTGGCACAATGGGGTCCCAAAATCGACCTAAAGATGCCTATGGTCGAAACCTTATCAACCAATAAGTCTAGGACACGTTTTAGGGTAATTTATTATTATTATAATATTATTTTTTAACCCTTATTTACCGGATTTACCCTTAACCATGGTAAATAAAATATTTACCGCAGTTATTATTCAAAATGTATAAAAATAAAAGTTACCTATTTACACAATTTGGAAATACTGATTCCAAATATGGAATCCATTTTTCTAAATTCAAAACACAGAAGTGGCAGAAATTAAATTAAAATTAATTCCCGCTGTCAAAACAAAAAGCGTGTTTTTAAGAGATAATAACTATCAAAAGATTGACACTTGTTTTTTTTCGGTTTAATTGTAAAATTATGTCCAATGACCAAAATTATATTAAATGGTAAAAATATATTCTAAATATACTTTAAAACCTCTCAAATTTATAATTTATCACTATTAATTATTTTGATTAAAAAAGTTGTTTTTAAATAAAATTTAATAATTTTCACTATTCATCAAAATATTAAAGTTATCTGAAAAGTACCAAAATTTCACCTTAGGATAAATTCGATATTCCGAATCCAAAAATGAAGTCCATTTTGAAATATAAAATATATATAATTTCAAAACGTAGGTATTACTATTCATAACGGCTAGTTTGATTGGTTATGATGTGTTAGAACTCGGTGTTGCGTACAACACACGCTATCACATTATTCAAAGAGAAACGTACCGTAGAAGCTTGGGGTGTTACATAGAAAGCTTAGAAGAATGTTTTTGAACTATATTAATGAAAACATCAATTAAAACCATATAACTATGATATAATATGAAGATAAGTGTAGAATAACATCCTAAAATATTATTGTATGATATATTAAGATTTGTTCCAAGAAATAAATCCTTATTTGGATACTACAAGGGGATGTGGTTCTAGAATCCTTTTACCTAGGGGAAATAACTCTAATAAGGGTGCTTTATGATTTTACTCAGTCTTCACCTGGTGCACAATAATGGGCCTTACTATTCACATATTTTTACACTATAATTGGATATTTATATGATAATTCATAGTTTATTTATATTCCATTTTGATAGATTTTAATATATGATGAAAATGAATGATCTATTTTAAATCTATGGTAATTGGGATTCAAAACAAGGTGTTATTAATAATAAATCCAATTAATTATTATATGGTTTTCCAATAATATTAGTATTTCTCACACTATGCTGTCTAGTTTTACTCAATAGTTTAAACCTGAAAGAATCATGTTAATAATGAATATGACAGAAAATGAGTTGATTATGAGCAACCAAATGAGATTACGACATGAGTGAAATATATCATGATTATGTTTAAATAGTTATTATGATATATGATTAATAATATACACCTTACCCAACACTTGGACACCCCAAAGAAGATATGTATGGATTCTACTTAGAGAATTAGTCATGGAGATCATAGAGTAAGAAGGGATAGAATTTTTTATGTCATAAATGATGATATATATACCCAATAAAATTTCTCAAAGGAACAAGAAAATGTTTTATGTGTGAAAAAGAATGTAATAGTGTGGAAAATTGATAAGGAAAATTGAGGAGTTCAAAAGTTAGAAATAAATTTCATCATAGGAATCCATTTATTACTTGTTGTATTAAATATGATGACCATGGGCATTATCTGAGTCAATTCTCTCTTGTAAAGGTTAACTCATAGACCAAGGATGGACCTACATTGAAGTAAAGGTTTAAATAATTTATATATTGGTATTCAAGAATTAAATTTTAGATATATTTTTAGTAATTTTATTTGTTTATAAAAATCATGAAATATATAATGATTTTGTTATTTTTTTAAAAATATATTTTTATATCTATGATTAACATTGAAATTAATGATACCATCATGGGTTTATGAGTTTACGGATGATCATAAATTCAATCTTTTAAATATGTATTTTTTAGAATTTATGTTATGGGGTTTCATTAAGATTAAGGGTGTTTTTTAATTCATTTACAAAATTCAACCCATTGTTTTAGTACATGAAAACGTTATGTAAGAATGAATACCATTAATTTTTTTGAATATAAGATTAATTGTATTGGTAACCCTTTATCTTATCATTGATTTTGTATTAATTATTTTTCTTCATAATTTGGAAATTTTTTTGGAATTATATTTATTTGGATTTTAGAAAAATGAAAACCCACATACAAGATTACAACCCATCATACCAAGCTTGATCAGAGGGCGTGAACGTGTAATAATGGCATGATAACAGTATAGTTCTTACCAATTTCCAAAGTTATGTTGTGATTAATATTTCATTTTTTTACTTAAACTATTTGATGGATAAATATTAATAATTAAATATTTGTTTTTAGGCTTCCCTTTACAGATTAATGTATTATATTAGATAACTTGTACTGACCATATTCGTTTTTGAATGAATTTAGAGACAAAAATATATACTTGTCACAATTTTAGGGACCATAATATCTATGAAATATTAATTTTTTATCTTTAGGATTAAAAATTCACTATTTTTACCTTCATTTATTAGATTAATATATTATGTGTAAATTTTTACAAGAAAAACTAATCCATAAATACAATTTGATCAAAAAATAGTATACAATCCTAGATAAACATATTTATTCACAATGTTGCTGTTCTGGTCTTTCCAAATTAATAACTATAGTGTCCTTAATAAGGGATTCAATTGAGATCCTTGTAAGAAAAAGTAATTTTCTTCCAAAATATGTTTATTTTTAGTTCTTATTTTTCCACATCCAATTATCTATTTTAAAATATAATTTAATAAAAAATTTATTTTCAATATATTTATATGTTATTGTGTTTATAGAGTTGTATTTATTCATCTACTACTCCATCAAGTGGAAAAAAATCCATCACTCGTGCATACAGAAAACAACCGCCTTGCAAACTGATAGATTTTTTTCCATCACCAACTAATATGTATTGTTATAATGATGGTAATAATTAAAATATATAATAAATTTTATAAGATTTTAACAATATAAAATTAATATACCATCCGCATCTTTAACGTTTCATTTATTGTGAGAATGTTTTTACCACTTGTGCGTACATGTGGTCTATCATCTATATGAAGGAATGTGAATTATTTTACATGTAAAACATTCATGAATAGAATTAAAAATTAACCCAAATATTAAATATTATAATAACAAATTATGTAATATAGGGGGTTAATGTGCATTTAAACAAAATGAAGCTTGATGTAAAGAATTTTGTCTCGATTTCCTTTCTTTGAGGCACTATTGTAATGTTATAACCCTAAATTATGTGTATTGTTTATATAATACCTATTTTATATGTAATATCATTAATATTTAATAAATAATGTTACATTATGTTTTAATTTCAATCATTTAATCTAAGAGGATTTAAATTGAAAATAACAAAGTGGTAAATAATTTAATAAATTGATTTCCTTTAATTGGGTTACATTTCTTCTTCATTGTGTTTGATATTGTAAAATTATGTGTCTAATGAATTTTTATTCAATTTTATTTTATTTAACCTTGATTTATGTTGATTTAAACATAATCTATTCATTTATTAGTTCTCACTTCAACGTTATAATCATAGTAAGGGTTAATCATCCCATATTATCTTCTATGGGACGTATGTCATATTATATTCATATCTTCTATTATGAGGTGTATCAATTGACACATTTGAATTTGATATAATTAATATCATTATATTAATGGTTTTTAATGTTTGATTTAATGGTATTACTTTCATGGGTCTTATAATTAGAAAGTTACCAATGTGGTAATATATTTAAGTATCAATCTCATTTTAATCGGTGTTGTTCTCGATGGAATTTCCATGAAGAAAATTATTTGATAATTTTTTAGTAAACACCATTAATTTTATTATCTTATAGTTATTAATTTTTTTCCATTTAATAATCCAATTTTTTCTATTTGGTACTGAATATTAGTAATAAAATATTTTAAATAAAATCTGATATCATTTCTCTCTTTAGTCAAAAAATATTTTATCCTAGATCCATGTTTTTTTAAAATGGATTAAAAAACGTTTTCTATGATCCATTAAACTAATTTTTACCCGTAATTTTAGTTTAGAAAAAATTATCATAATATTACTATCATTTATCGAATGGGGTGGTTTTGATATTATTATGAAAAAGCGAGAAAAAAATATTTGTTTTAACATACTCGGAATGAAATGAACATCCTCGTTTACATGACCACTCAATTCATTAAATCTTCCATTATAATTTTAAAAGGTTATTTTTAATGAAAATTATTTTTCCTAATATGTTATATAGATACATTTAAAAAATATTCTCAAATTTTAAAGTATATTTTCCTCTTTAAATATTCTAAAGACCTTTCAATATTATTTCAATTCATCAATAGAAAAAACCGTTTATTTTACATATACTCCATTGGATAGTGCTTTTAATGATACCATCCTTATTATTTTTTAGTGGTTTATGGGTTTTTTAAAAAAATAATGTATTAAAATTCCCCTTTTTTTATTAATTTGTTTAACCATAAACATTTCATTGAAATATTCAATTTCTTATGATCATTAGACATTACATTTCCCCAAAATAACCAAATAATTTATCATGGATATTAATATAACATTAATTATTCATTATTTCTACATATTATGTTTTAATTTTAATGTAATATGGTTTACTATGTAAATTTTGATATTATGTATCCTTTAATCAATATATACCATTGTTGATAATGTCTATATTTATGATGTAAATCAATCATTTGATATATGAGGAATGAATTGTACCTGTAGTTAAGAGCGGGGAAATGAATTTAATATCCCCTTGATCCATCGATAATATGATGATGTGAATTAGTAAGGTATAATTAAATGATGTTTTACCTATAGTTTAAAGAATATTGTGAGATGGACAATGTGTTCAAATATTTACCTTTCAATATTGATTATTTTATTTTTGATTATGATTTATTAATTCATTATAGCTTCCTACTTACTTATATATTACTGAGCATCTGATCGAACACTTATTTTTCCTATTCTTTAGAATATGATGAATGAATATTGTCGGGTGAATTTTTTTTACTCTCACTGTGTTTTATTTAATGTTTTCAAATGAAATGTGATATTAAAATTTATATGTAGTTTAGAAAGAAATCAAAATAATTTTGTCCTTTAGAATGTGATTAGCTATATCTTATAAAAAATGGTGAAGTAGCCACATGATCTGGGCTACTAGGGTTTGGTTATTTATAATTTGTATTCTCACATTTAATTTTCATTGAAACTACCTAATTTTTTATTATGTAATTACTCATTTTATGTAGTGGAAACTAGATAAATTCAATTAATACCTTATATGAGAACATATTTGGTTTAAATATTAATTTTAATAACTTTAAATTGTGTGTAAACCCCTTTTTAAATCATAATAAAAGAAACACATTTTGGAGAATTTGATCAATGATAAAGTAAATGTGTGTTTTATAGTTATAAAAATAGTAAAATATGCTAGAATGGTTATAAAAAATCCTACAAATATAGGTAAAATATATTATGTTTTTATTATATAGGATTATGTAACATCCTATTCATTATTTAAATTTACTAATAAGATTTGATAACATCATGGTGATAGTGATGACTAGAATGGTATAATATTAACTACATTAGTGGAATTTAAAAATGATAAAGAATATGTGGATTGTCTAAATCACAATATATTTTTGTTTCCAAACATTATAAAATATATATATACTAAAATATTATTGGATATATCATAAATATGTTTTTAATCTCAAATAGAATTGAGAGGCGTTAACCACACCGTCCAGCTTCATTAGAAAATACAAGGATTGGATGATTTTTATAGAAGGGTAGTTACTTCATTAATTACACGTGATTATCATAAATAGATATTACCTCATTGTATATGAATATCCAATACAGTTACCAAAAACAAGCTTGAGGATAATAACAGTTTACAGCCACTGGAGACTATGTTCACAATCATCTAATTTGATGAAAGATATTTATTATCTCATATATTTAATTTTCCATTTATAAATATTCATAAACATACCTGAATTAAAAACCTTCTTCATGACTAGGGGAGATTAATCATAATAAATTATGTGTCTAGATTCTCATTAAGTTTAAAAGGTGTATATACATATAATAATTTCATATGGGTATGATTAAATGAGAATAAAACTGGAAAACCATAACCAATATATCAAAGATAAAAAAAATTCTACATGGAAAAAAATATTAGTAGTTAATAATCCTTGAGTCATAATGTAATAAAATAAAATTATGAAAGAAAACATAAACTTTTTATAAGACATAGATTTTTGGCATTCACAACGGAAAATAATATTGTAAACAAGAATACATAGAAATAGGTTCACTAATTAAATTACGAACATGAATGCAAGACCTCAAATAAACATAGTTCCATAAAACAAGGTCTATTAATAACATTATAGACATGAATTTTAGGTTGATAAATAATACTATAAAAATATAATTAGGTTGATACACGACACTGTGAAAATATATTCAATTTCTTTCATAACATTTTAAATGAGTAATTAGTTTCATGCATAACATAATTACTCATGAGATTTTAATATTTACCCAACGGATTAGAGATAGATAGGGGTCTCATGAATCAAATAATACTCAAAACTCTATTCCATAAGATTAAAGAGAATTATTTGTTATCAAAACCCATGAAAATAAATGGGTTTCATAAATCATTTCATCGTATAATATCCATATAGATGAAATGGTTTTTATAAACACTTCTTCATTTTTTCACAAAAAATCCCATGGAATAGATATTTCTTTCATAAATATAATTTCATTATAAACAGAATCCATTAAGAAAAAATGAAAACAATGGTATCCATTGAATATATCCCCAGTAAATATTAAGTAACATCGATGGATTTCAAAATCGATGGAAAATGATTTCGAATGAAAATTCAATTGGAACAATTCTTGAGGAATATTTACTTCCCACTTTGAAAACAAATTTTCAAATATAAATAATTTCGAAGATAATTTTATTTTAGAGTAAACATTTAAAAATATAAATTAATATTTAAAAAATTTAGCGGTCATGACTATGGATGATATAGTTCAAGTTGTAAAATTTAAAACAATCATCTATTTCACATTTTCTATAAAATATAAAGAAGCACTATTTTTTAAAAATTATATGATGATTAGTTTTAAATAAATATTTAGAGAATAAAACATATATAAAAGTGTCTTTAATAAATTAATTTTTTAATGTTAAAATATTTTTTGAAAACAATTTTAGAAAACATATATTTGGAAGAAAAATATTTCTCGACCAAAAAAGATAATTTTTCGTAGAAACATTATTTGGAACACCTGATTACATAAAGGGATAATAATTAAGGGAAACCATATATATTTATGAAATAAACATAAAATAATAACAATAATAATATTATTGAGAGGTATATCAAAATATTTAATCATTTTAAGCATTACTATAAATAACCATGTTAAACATTGAGACTGTAACATAAAACCCCAACAAATTTTGTGACATTGGATCGTAGGCCCCATGAATAAATAAAATTAAAATAAAACATAAAATATAGTTCATATAAAAATTTTATTATATAAAATATCAAAATGGGGATGTATATAAACCTCCAAAATGAATATTGGTGCATAACAAAACATATATCTTGAGGATGGAAAATTGAGACAAAAATCCATTACTACTTTGGTGAAATATTGAATCGTAGTCCCCATGAATGAGAGATACGAAAAAGATGTTTAAATCCCAATAATTTTAATAATTAAAAAACACATTTTGGATCATCATATACACAACATAAAATAAATGCATGGACAAAATGGCATGTGTCTCAAGGAATATAAAAGTGAGATGGAAATCTCTTACATTAAGTCTCATATTGATTCATATATATTAGAAACTTTTTTATAATATATATAATCTTAATATAAAAATATAACTGAACCATATATATATCATATATGATTTAATTATGACCACTTATTAGCCATTTATTACCAATTCCTTGTTAAAATAATATTTCATTTAATTACCACTTTGTATTTTGTATATGTTTTGATTTTTTATTTTTATACACTTATAATTTTCTCAATTACACCGTATCCAAAATAATAATAATTAAATAATTATAATATTTTTACATCATTTATTCTTATAATACCAACCATGAATTATGGTTTTGATAAATGAAGTATGTTACGATCATAGTGATTGTATTTCATATGTACTTATGCGTAATTTTCAATTTTTCAATGATCATTATAGAAAGAGGTAAGTAATATTTTATATTTTTATATTCATAATAATATAATATATAATATATTATTTCTTAAAATATACATATAAAAATCATCCATTTTTGGTAATGAATTTATAGAGTCGCATCACTACGTTGGAGTGAAATTCCACACTTAAATGAATGACGTTATCATCTTTCAGTGAGTGAAATGGTAACAAGGAAAATTATAAATTATTTTTTAAGAATTGTAAATATGTAATTAATATCACCATTATGTTATTTATATCAAATATCTGTGTTAAAATGATCCTTATTTTCTTCCATGTAAAGTATTAGTGAAAACAATCACATCGCTTTGTGAGGCGGTAGTCTTCCATACACACGAATGTCGTTATCATATCCCCTGTGGAATGGAAAATAAAAAAATTATATATGATATAATTACTAAAGGGGTATAATTATTTTATAAATATCATGTATATATATATATATTATCCATCATCATACCCAACTGTTAGAGTTGGTAATTAATGGATGGATAACATCAGTTCGAGAGTCGGTCTATCGTACAAAAGAATAGTGAATTCATAACCCATTCAATGGAAGTGGAGATAGTTGTTGGTAATTACCTTAATATAAACACATATAATTATATGTTATATAATAATTAAATTATATCATAATGTATTAATAATAATATAAGTTTTTGATGAAGAAATAAAATGAAATACAACTACCAAGAATGATGCCTCTACCTCAAGAAACAACATTTATTTTGCACCAAATCCTTACAGGGTTGGATTAATAACCGAAATATGGCATATATTACGAGGTATTGAAGTTTGGATGTTATTTAGGGAGTTATTTTTTGAAAACATTTTTTTAAGGTGTGAATTGGAGAGGATATGGGTATCCTATTATTTTTTGAAAAATGGAATATTATAGTATATTATACAATATAGTGTCAAACATTTTCTAACTAGTATATTTTATAAAAACTTTTTTTGTTATTTTAACCCTTATCTATTTACTTAATCTTTGTTGTAAGCATATTTTTACCTTATCCAAAGTAATTAATTATTATTTTTTTCACTATACACTTTGGTTAAAAATTATGTTTACCATATTATATGTTATAAAAATTTATGATTCCAAATATAAAGTCCATATTTTTAAATTAAATTCAAAATAGTGGAAAATTTTAATTTATGATTAATCTTGCTGAGGTGATGAGAAATCTAGTTTTTAAAGACAAAAAGTTCAGACATTTATAAGGTTTTTATATAAAACATAAATATAAATAAGATTATAATGAAATAAATAGGATTAACAGATATATAAGTAAATTAATATGCCATAAAATAATAATTAAAATGTAATTTATATTTATAATAGATTTGAATGATAATATGGTTTTCAATTAAAATCCATTATTTTATAATATTCCTAAAAATAATTATTCCTTTCAGAAAATACTAAAAAAGTTAAATAATATAATTTTGAAAGTATGCTTCCAAAAAAGTACATTAGTTTTTCAAAAAAATAATCTAAAAGATAAAAAAAATTGTTTCCAAAATAAATAAAAAAGATATTTTTGAAATATACAGATTTTAAGAAAAATATTGTATTTATTCTTATAGCCTATATATAAAGAACATAAGATGAATTTTAAATAGTTGATTGAATATATACTATAAAAATTTAAAAAAATATTTCACTAAAATTATTATTTAAAATTTATTGAGGTGAAATGCATTTTTTTGTATAGAAATAGTTTTTTTGTAAAAAATATTTTCTTTAAATTCAAATATTTTTTATTTTCATTTTTAATTAAATGGTCATTGAATAATAAAAATTATATACATGGGTATAGAATATATTTTTATAATTTATTTAATCCTATTCAAACATTCTATTCCAACTACTAGGAGAAAACTATCATTTTAAATAAAAACATTTTAAAAGTATTTCATGTTTGTTTAAAATCTATGTTGAGTGTATTGAAAGATAAACACAATGTTACATGTAACAACAAATATGAAAATAATAAAATTAATATGAACAAATTATTTTAAAAAATATAAGGTGTTACATTCTCTTGCCTTAAAATTATTTTTTCCCTCTAAATTCATCTTGGTCATCAAATGTTTATCATTTGAAAATTACTTCATAGAAACCCACATTATAAATAAAGTTAATAAAAAAACCTCAGTGAAATATTGAAATAGATGTGTAAAGAATATCCGAAATAATTCATACTAGGTTTCCAACATGGATAACATAGTTGGGAAGTGAAAACATGGACATATAAGAGAAAATAACACCCAAATACAAATAGAGAGTGATAAAGAGAATAGTTAGAATAAAGATAATGACCATAAATCCATAAATCAAAGAGGTGTGAAGAACTTCATTTATATAACAAAACATTATCAAAACAATAAAATATTTTATTTCAATATCATTTTCCTAATTTTTAGGAATTTATTTTCTATATAGACTAATAACAAATAAAATTTACTTACTTGATGTATATTTATTTCATAGTTTTAATTTCATCCTTTGGTTGTTCCATGATCAAATTACTCTTCATATCATACTCTAAGAGTTTAATTTTACATGAATTAATCACTATATAAGATCCATAAAATAATGATAATTAATTCCATCTATCTCTAGTTAGAAAAAGGTTATCACCAGTTATCTAATATTGATAAATCATCATATGGTGATATATTATGTTAATCTCTGAAACTTCAACCAAAGTTCATATTAAACCATATCATGAATAGTTAACCTTCTAACCCTTCATGAATTAAAAATTTAAAAACAAGATCACTGAATTTGTCAAAATAAACATAACATCGATCCCCTATATAGTATAAAGATGTTATAGATTTTTATAAACCAAACATGTGAATTCCTTCACCATTTATTCTCCTAAAATATTTTGATAAACTTAATTATAATAAAACCTTATTAAAATAATTAATTATTACTAATTACTTACATATAACATATATTATTTGATATATTCATTAGATATACAAAATCTATATACTCTATTTATTGGAGAATAACTAAAATTTTAGACAAATCATTAATGAGTTCCAAGGTAATTAGTACTGTCCAATTTGATTCATCCATATCAATAATCTCTTCAACCAAACTAAACACCATTTTTCAACATAAAAAACATATTGATTATTATCTTTATTTAATAAACTATTTTTTTATAAAGAACCATCTTGTCATTAAATCAATTTTCTACCTCATTAGTAACATTCATCATATTATTAAAAATACCTAATTCAAAACATCTATATAAAAACCATAATTCTAGAATTAAAACACATAAACACTACAATTATTCCACCTCTTACTTAATCCATTAATTTTTGATTCATAATCATAGTCCTTAATATCTATTTCCATTTATATTTCATTAATAGTCTCTTCATCGTGAACAGAAAAACCATTTCCTGTATAACCTTTATAATTATCTTCATGAGTTTTCCCCATAGGTAATTAATTTATAAAATTCACATAACATCCATATTTAAAAAATTCAACAACTGATGATACCATAGAGAGACCATTGTTATCTTCTATTAAATTAACATAGCTTTTTCATTATTTATTTTTATTTACCTACATTGTTTCATTCTTTTCCACACCAAAAATACCATCCCATCACTATAAGATATTCTCTTGAGTGATTTATCTAATTTTTTTGATATATAAGAAATTTAATATTCTATACTCTTTGGTTATTATATTTTCCTATGAATTCCATTTTTCTATTATTATCAAAAATAAGAGATTCATATAAAACTCCATCATACATTTCCACCTTGATATGCATCATATAATATCTTTATAGCAACAGATGTCTCTTTTGGATAACTCCCTTCAGTGACATGGTTTAAATCCAATGAATAATTGTATATAATTAAATTTAGGTTGGATGATAATACCATAAGTTAAACTTACAACTCTTGTGAAACCAGTCTCATGGGTACGATAGGATTCATCATCCTTTTGACTTAACTCAAGCTACTAGTTCTATATATTTTTAAAAACATTATGAATAAAATACATATGAAGATAATAAGTTCTTGAATTTTATGAATCCTTAGAGAAAATTTCATCTTGTTACCTCATATTCTTGATAATATTCTACGATTACCTTCTTCACCTTCCAAACAGCAGAAATCCAAAATGACATTTCTATGTTTTGAACCCTGGATAATAAAAAATATATTTCCAATGGAGACAAAACATTATTTAGTATCTAGTTTAAAAAAATCACTAAAAGAAGGTTTGTTTTTTCAAATGAAGTACTAAACAGAATATTGTTCCCTCCCTTGTTTGTTTCAAGCTCCAGCATGATTCGAAGAATCAGAGTGTTTTGTGAGCATAATAATGATATCTTTTCATTTCATTCCCCATAACATTTGTATTATCAGGAATAAAATAATTAATTCTTAAGTCACACTCAAAATTAATAGGGTTTCTCCAAATACCATCAATTGAATAAAAAGAAAAACCCTTGTGTATGAACCAATAAGAATAGTGGGGAACAACATAATCATGAAAATTTCATATAGGGTGTCTAAATCAGGACACCATCTTTTTAATATTTGACACATTATATTTTTCATAGGTTCTTTATAGTAACCATATACTTAAATTATTCATAATGGATCATAAATAGTTTGTGAATTTCAAATTCATATTCGATGGGGGTGTAGAACTAGGTGTATAGAACTACCTTTTTTTCATGAACAAGGTAATGATTGAGTCTATATCAATGCTCCCTTTTTAGATTTATAAACCTTATGTACCATTATGTTATACCCACATAAATATTTAGTATCCATATTGGAATTTTATTTCTTGGAAAATACTCACTCTATCATTTATAAAAATTCTAGAACATTTTTCAATACTTTGACTCATAATTGGACTTAACCTTATAGACATCCCTAGACACATAGTTATAAACTTCCTAAAAGGTCTTATTAATGTTTACTCATCCTATTTTCCAAATGATAATTAACATTTTATCTAATACCAACTATAATAACCCAATATTCTCATACATAGATTTTACAGCTTTTTCGTTGAATATTAAATACATTACATAACCAAAAGACTAATGAGAATTTTAGTTTAGTTATTTAGAGGATAGGTAGACAATATTTCAATTTGTTGAACGATATTCAATGCATCCGATAAAGATATTCCCATTTTTTTCTCTTCATAGAAATACCATACCTAAACCCTTTCTTCATAACTCAGGGAGAGGGAACATAAAAAAGGGTGATATTAGATTCACAATAAGGGTAAACAACATATATATCCACATTAAATTTTCATATGGGTATTAGAACATGAGAACAACATTTAAAAACCACTACCTACATATCCTAGATCAGAAAAATGATTTGTGGACTAAATGTTGGTAGTTCATAAGACATTAATCATAATAGAATCCAAGAACCGATGCCATGTGAATATAACATTGTCATAAGATATGGATTTTGGGCATTCACATCAGTTATTAACATTGTGAAATTTTATAAATAAAAACAGGTTTAATCATTAAGTTAGGGACCTAAAATCAACAATCACATAAACTTATTGAAATTTAACTAGGTCTACACATAGCAATATGGAAATTTAATATAGGTTCATGCATAACACTATAAAAATTTAATTATGAGCATATAATAGGCTTCACATTGAACATTTCAAACATATAATTAGGTTCACTCATAACATATTTACTAATCAGTTTTCTATATCTACCCACTACATTGTAGGGAGATATAGGTCCTTAAAAACACATAATTATTACATTTTTATTCCACAAGATCATATAACATCCATAATATTCTATCCCATTAAAATAAATTTGTTTCATAAGGCATTTCATCATTGTATCACTCCTGGAAAAGAAACATGTTTTATAATCATTTCATCATTTCATCGTAACATAACCCATAGAAAACATATTGTTTTATTAAACATATTTCTCTCACAAAAACTCATTTAGAGAAATAATTATAATTTTATACTAGTAACATATCCCAGGTAATTAATATGTGACATTGGAATATTTCATCATAGAAGGAAAATGATTCTGAATGAAAAATCTCTACGAACATTTGATGAAGAAAACAACCTTCCCACATAACAAAACAATTTTTTTAAACATAAAACATTTTATAAAAATGTCACTTAAGAACCTGATTTGAAACATAAAAATTATGAATTAAAACAATTAGTGGACATGAAGGTGGAAAACACCATCTATGTCGTATGGTTTAAAACAATACATATTTTTATATTTTAAGAAAAATCCAAATGACCATGTTTTTTTAAAATGTCAAGAATATTCATTTTAAAATATGTAAAAATTAACACATGGGTAACGATGTATTTAATATTCCATTTTAATAATGTTACAAACAACTTGTAAAATAGTTTTAGAAAACATGGTTTTGGAAGAAAAAGGGCTTTTGATCGTAATGTTTTTCTTTAAAAAATATTAGTTTGAACAATTGAGTAAATAAAGTGAGGAAAATGAAGGGAAAATTTATTCTAAGTACATAAAAAGGAAAATAAAATTCAAGGTATTATAGAGAGATATATTATAATATTTCATTATTGGAAGAGTAATTATGAACAATCCTAATAAACAATGAGATTGTAAGCTCGAAATGTATCCACTTTGGTAACATTGAATCATATCCCCATGAAATAATGAAAAAAATTAAAAAAAATCATTATTAATATAATATATTAATTATAGAATATTTATATTCGAAATATATAAACCACACAAGATAATATAAGTTTATAAAACACCATATGTATCGAGGAAGGAAAATTGGAACAAAAGTCCATAACTATTTTGTAATGTCTTGATTCATAAGACCCATGAAATAGAGATCATGTAATAGTTATTTAAATCCTAATAATATTTAGGATAATTATCATAAAATACATTCATTTTCATTATATACACCACATAATAGAAACACATGGTGAACATGGAATGTGTCCCATCCCAAATAAAAGTTATATGGAAATATGTTACCTTAAGTCTTGAATTGTGTCATATATGTTCAAGCCTATTATATAATGAAAATAATAATATTATAAATAAATTATATAACCATAATTATATATATGATACCAATTATGTTTTACTAATGATAATTTTTTAACCTTTAATTACCAAATCCTTTTTATAATCTAGTTTCGATTAATTACCAATCTGTTTTTTGTATACGTTTTGAAATTTTAAATTTAGTCATATTATTTTAATTAGAGTTCCATAATATCTATAATAGTAATAATGAAATAATAATCCTATTTATATATATATATTACACATTTAAAACAAACCATTAAATATTGTTTTGAGAATTCAAATATGTTTCGATCATGGATATGGCAGGTCATATGTATACATGAGTAACATTTCAAATTTTCAACGATCATGGTGGAAAAAAGGTAAGTAATATTTTATATTTTCATGATCACCATCATATCCTAAATAAAATATTATTTCATTGACAATAATTATACATATCATCCATGTCGTGTGGTGATGAAAAGATTGAGTCGCATCACCTGGTGAAAGAGGTAGTTCACAAGTACATGAATGATGTCATCATCTTTTAGTGAGTGAAAATATCAAACTCCATCCTAGTATATTGATTATTTTAATCATTTTAATTACTTTTAGTGTTTATTTTTTTTGTAGTTATCAGGTTTCTTTTAAATAAATGGTAGCCTTTTATTGTTGTATTGTTAGTCCGGGTAGTTGGGGGTAACCATACAGTGCAAATGCGGGTGCCCAGGTGGGTTTGATTTGTGGTGTATGACATGTGCATAGTTTAATATACCTTGCGAAAAGAATGAAGATTGGATCTGTAAGTGGGGAGTGACAATTAATGATGTTTTACCACAACATTTTTAGTTGTGCATCTGCCCGTTGGTAACCGTGCATAGACCCCACAGTTGCCCATTTTTTTAAAAAATACCAAAATTATATGAGAAATAAAATAAAAATATAATTAAATAATAATTAAAAATAATATTTGATTTTAATAATAATTTTTATATTATTTTTATGAATATTATTATGATTATTATTATGATTATTATTATTATTATTATATTTATTGGTTGAATTATTCTTATTTTTAAAACAAAATGGGTTTTCATCTCCCTACCCCTTCCCTCCCATGCACCCCCTCCTCTCCCATTCCCTATCTATGCTTGTGTGCCACCCCTCCCCTCCTAAAGTCCCTCTAGAAGTTGCCCCTCCGCTTGGCAGCTCCTCCCTCATGTGGCACCACTTCCCTGCTCGCATTAACCCCACCGACCAACCCCCTCTCGTCGGAAACTGACAGCGTGCCAAACTCCTCCTCCAGTAGAGACTTCTCTCCCCCTGATGAGTATCCTCTTTCATTCCCCTATCCATTTTAAGGTTTCAAATATGTGTTTCTTATTTCTATGAACCCTAAAAGTTAATTTATGTGTTTGGTTTGTGTTTTTTTTTATTTGGGAATTATGGTTGGTCTGAGAGGCCTTGTTCTTCCTTCCAGTGAGGTGTCATTGCATCTGCACCCCGTTAAGGTAGTTGTTTCCATGTACTTCAGTACCGATTAAATTTAATTTACTCATGGGAGTTTCAATAAATTTATATATATGATTCACACCTTGATAATATATATGGATATCTTATTGTGGTGTTTTCATGGTAGTTGATGTTTTTAAAAATAGTTTTGGATGTGATTCCCTATTTTTCCTTTGTGTTTGTGCACCAAATGATTCATGATCATTTTTAAGAAATTGGTGAACATTTTTCCCACCCTCATGGTTCCTTTTATTAGTATATTGTACTATTTTGGTATTGGTAAAAATAGTCAAAATTAATTTTTTTAGAGTAATTATTCAATTATTCTAATGTGTTAGTTCGTTTACACTGTTTGATTTAATGTAAATTATTTCTTAAGATGAAATAGAGACATATAATAATATTTGGACTTTGAAATATGTTTGTAACTTAGTTTTAATTTATGATTTCAGGTTAATGTGAGATTCAGATGCCTTTTAGGTTGTTTTCCATAGAGAAAGGTTTTGAAAGGGATTATATTATTTTAAAAATAAGTTATTTCAAGATCATGAACATTGGTTGTGTTATTGGGTTTGGTTGAATTTAAATGGTGAATTTCAGAAAATGGTTTTTAGCGCTTTCAATGTCAGTCACGGTGTGCCCTCAAATTAAGAGGACACTTTAAATGATTCTTTTACTTAAACCATTATTCCTTAAATGGATCTTTTAATTTTAAATATTTTTTGTTCCCATGTGAGATTTTTAAAGTATGGTCTTAAAAATGAAATCTTAAGAAGGTATTCTCATTTGGATCTTGCATTATATTTTGGTGAATGTTTGGCATAAGGGTTCATTTGTATATTTTATATGATTGTATATATCTTTAATGTTTTGAAAGGATTTTATGAAGATGTATTAGAATATGGAACATAAATGCCTATTTGAAATTAAAAATATTAATTTAGAGATAGATTCGGTTTTCGAAAGAGTTTGGAACTGTCTTCAGAAAAAACATTTCAATATGTAAATCTAACGGCCCATTTAGAAACTTTATTGTTTTCAAGAAAGGATTAAAATTTCATATGTTGTGATGGCCAAGTTTTCACCTTGTATGATGTGATGTATATATATAGGGAACCTATATAGGAGGGATATAACTTTATGGGTTATCTTATAGGGTTTCCGGGTTTGGGGTAGGCAAGTGCAGTGATGTAAGGTAAGGTGAGCTATCCATGTGATGGCCTCTTACTTACATAGTTAATGTATATTTACCATGGGTTCTGGGGAATATTTTAGGGGATCATGTGATAGTTACTAAACAACCTTTATTAACTTGGTTGGTACCTCTAGATTTTTTGTTAGGACATGTGTGTTGTAAAATTAGTGAGGCTAGTTTAGAGCATCTAGTTGGTTTTAGACTTAAGGTCTTCACCATATGATGATAGGTGGTTCCAAACTGAGTACATCCAAGAGTCTTCTGGGGATGTTGTTCACGTCAAAATTTGTGAAGAACAAGAACAAATTGAAAGCATTAGGATCTTCCTCATGAGGCTTGTTTGGAGATCCCTCATGGCCACACGGCCGGCATAAAGCTCCTCCTTCGAGAAGCCGCCATGGAGTAAAGAGGTGGGATGCTCTTTGACCCCATTTGATGTTCGTAAACCCTCTGAGACGTAAAAAGGTGGGATGCTCCGCAAACCCATTTGACATTCATGAATCCACTATGGAGAAACAAGGCGGGAAGCTCCTTAAACACCTTTGATATTTGCAAATCCGCTGTAGAGAAATGAGGTGGGATGCTCCATGAACCCATTTGATGTTCGCAAACCCACCGCGGAGAAAGATATGTCTTCGCACTAAGAAGTCTTTGCTTACGACACCTCTTGCCTATAAATACCGGGCTGCCCTCGATGCCAAAGGATGGATTCCCTAACCTTTTTCCTTCTTAGCTCCCACAATGCTAAGCAATCTATACTCTTTGAAACATGATCCCACCAAGGTACTTCAGCATCGTGATGTGAATCTACCTTGGTTTTAATTCATCACCTCTTCAAGGAGGTATGCCCTTCACGGTGCCCACAGGCCTTTGTGACAGAACGAGATTTCCAAGGGGACTCAAGTCTTTGCGAAGCACTTCTTCACATGGTAACCTTTCTTCATGAAGCACTACTCTGTGAATGCCTTTCCACTTCTCAAAGCACCTTCTATATGCACCTATGTCCTACTACTAGGCTAGGCCACTCCACATCACAAAGCATACCCCTTCATGAATCTCCTCTACTACGTGGATCACCAGAGCTTCACGAGGTTTGTACCTATGAAACCCTTTTCTCCACAACTCTTTTTAACATGCCACCATCTAGGTTTTCACAAAGTGATTTCAATGTACCTTGGGTGATACTTCCCTTTATGTTTCATTGCCCTATTCTTATTTTCATAGGCATGCTAACAACAGTTTATTATTCGCATAGCTACGCTTACATAGACCCCTTAATGGATCACTCCATAACACACCATCACCACGACATTACTGATGCCTTCCCTTCCCCAATGGGTAGGAGGTATTAGTTATGTAAATCCTAAGGGCTGTGTATTAAACCCACCTCATCAGAGCTGATAGACGTTAAACTGCCAAGCACCATCACCCTCGGCACATGACATTAAACTATAACCTTGCACCATGTGTCGTATGGGGGGTTCCCCACCTTTGATATTCTGCACGCCCACTGATCTCCATATGAGTGAAATCATTCCTCACATGGAATGAGATCCCATTTATAGGAGTGGCGTCTTTCCATAGGCAATGGGAAACCACATTGGTGTTAGCCCCTAGATTTTCCTCTAGTAGGTAGAATCCATACTCCTCCTCTCTTCCACAGTGCCAAGGACCAGAGAGGGTGGGATGGGAACTGGAGCCATCATTTCTTCGGTGCCAAATCCCTCTACCTTTGGGATTTGTCTCCATCGGGCCTCTTTCCTAGAGTAATTCCCAATCCCCATCTCCTCGGGCAGCGACACACTCGTAAGCCCCTATTTCATCTTTGGGCCTCTAACCACATGTAATCCCCCATTCCACTTCCCATAGAAGCACCTTCTACGATGTGATAGTTGGGTCCTTGCAGCCTCTTTTTTCTCACACTGAGCATGACTCAACTGAGCTTAGAGTAAATATCGACCGTGATATCCTCTCTAGGCAGCCTAGAGTGTAAGCCCCAAAAACTCCCATTCATAACTACGTGTTCTTTGATCCTTTCCAAGGTAAGGTACATAGGAAGCCTCCCTGAGGATCAAGCACACTATCCATTGGTCCTGACCATCTTCATGTCAGTTCACCAAAACCCATTCTGAATTACATGGTCTTTGATCCTTTCCAAGGAAATATACATAAGAAACCTTTCTGAGGTTCAAGCCTAATATCCATTGGACTCGACCATCTTGACATCAGTTCACCGAAACCCATTCTAAACTACATGGTCTTCAATCCATGCTAAGTCAAGGTTTGTAGGAAGCCTCCATCAGGATCAATCCCACCATCCATTGGTTCTGACCCCTACCCTTCACATTGGTTGCAACTCTTTCTGAACTTTGTGGTCTTTGATTCTTATCGAGACAAGCTACATAGGAAGCCTCCTTGAGGTTCAATCCCAATATCCATTAGTCCCAACCATATTCACATCGGTTCACCGAAACCCATTTTGAACTATGTTCCTTTGATCCTTGTCATGGAAAGATACGTAGGAAGCCTCCCTGAGGTTCAAGCCCAACAACCATTGGTTCCGACCCCCTTCACGTTGGACCACATTCATCCTACATGATGTTAAACTGAATTCCCCCATTTTCAACTTATACAATGTTAAACTGCATCAACCATCCAGAACTAAATGGGCTTTGATCCTGGTCTCCTAGAAAAGGTACATAGGAATCCTCCATGAGGTTCAACCCCATCCTATAGTAAGTTGTTGTGAACACATCCAATTGTAATCCGTTGTGACCCTATCTAGTGGTAAGCGATAGTGACCCCATCCATCAGTAAGCCATTGTGACGGCATCCAGCGGTAAGCCTTTGTGACCCGATCCAGCAATAAGCTATTGTGACCCCATCATGCGGTAAGCCATTATGAACCCATCCAGCGGTAAGCCGTTGTGACCACATCTAGTGGTAATTCATTGTAACCCCGTCTAGTAGTAAGCTATTGTGATCCCCTATCCAATGGTAATCTATTTTGGATATCTTGTAGCGGTAAGCCATTGTGATTCCATGTTAGTGATAAGCCTTTGTCAACCAAAACACAATGGTTAGCCATTTTTTTCCCTTCTGTTAGGAACCATATCGTTGGTCCGTCCCAGTAGCTTAAGGCCAAACTTGGCCTTCTAACCAAGTGTAAGCCCCATTATTTCATTAGGTCTCTTTTCTCTATGCACACCCCGATTCTATACCCTCCCATCCTAAACATCGTGGACTTTGATTCCCTACCACGGGGATATGTTGGAGGTCCCTTCGAGGCTCAAGCCCAACATCCCCATCACCCTCAAGTCAACTACATTCCATTCTCCATCCACATAACATAACCATCTAATATCCATCTTTATTATTACCTGGGCCACCACATCTTGGTGAGATCATGTAAATTAATCACTTCACTACTCTTAGCAGTAACCAGGTAACTAACAATGTGTTATCCCAAACATCATTGTTCTGTTCAGGGGTTTCACCCATCTGATCTACTATAGTAAGTGTTTTGATCAGTCTGATCCATATATTCTAGATGCTAAACATGGGTCATACCCAGTGTTAAACACGAGAAGATGAGGAAATCATCGGATACATGCCAATTTAATATAATTCCTCACATTCGACATGGGATGACTCGGGATTTTGCGCCTTCGAGAAGCCCTATAATAAGAGGATGGAAACCAAGACGTGCTAGTGTTCCAGCATCCAGACAAGCCAGTGATTTACAACATCACTACTCCCCCGACTGAAGGTTACTTCCCTGACCGGTCCCCTTGGAATGTCCCGATAGAAGTGGTGTAATTAACTGGTGTCCAGGAAGAAATGGAACTGGGAAGAGTTTCACGAACAACATCTTAGTCTATAAAGGAGACCCGAACTAGGTGATGAGTTCCAAGGGGGAATACATGGAAGGAAGAACCAACATCCCATAATCCTATTTTGATCATGGAGAAAAAATCCTTGAATAAGCGAAAAATGTCACCCACCTTTGGAAAGTGGGGATCTGAGGCAACAGCTGCGCGTCCTCCACAGACGGATGCGTGTGCCCTGAAAAAAGGGTCGGAAACACAAATGGTGAACATGATGTTAATTTCATCTCTTCAATTTGGAGATTAGCAGCATTCGAGACATCAGTGGATTAGTGGTTCACTGGATCCAGTTATCTAGTGTCGGGTCCTGCCGAGAAAATAATGGGCCTAGTGTGAAACTCACTAGAAGTTGGGGTAGTCAAAATGTTGGACATACCGGTCTACGATGTAGTCATCATGGATCCTTCTTACCAGCCATGGGAGATGGAATGGCGCTGGGGAACTAGACATTGATTTCATTATTTCAGCACTAATGGCTTAATCACCCTTCTTGTCAGGAACTGTGCTGCTGCACTAGAAACCTGATCGCCACCTGCCCTCCGACGCAAGGGAAGGGGCAACGCCAATGCAGAAATATCGCATGGCTCAACCCCTTCTATGACAACTTCCACACCCACATTCTTTGGGTGCCCATCCACCATATACCCTTTTTAATTCATACAATGAAGGGTGATAGGAGAGATCGTACGCCAATACATGTAAGATGGGATTATACCTACTCGAAATATGGCCCTCCATGATTTAGAGTCTTCTGCGCCTCAACGCCACTGTCGTCCCAAAGGGCCGCATAGAGAGTCACTACTCCCCACCCAAACATACAATCATTTCGGGTGCCTCTACCCAGAACGTCTTGGTGACTATCTCCCCTACGCCGATGAGGTTGGGCAAGAATGTGCCAGCCCAGCCAAGATCCCATTCTTGGGGACCCCAAGGGGGACTACCACTCGGCCGCACCAGCACCACCACCAAGTCCCATAGGCTGAAGAGCAGGTAAGCTATGTTCCTGCACCACCAGCCCTGGTCTGGCTAACCCGACTCCAGCATCGAGTAGAGGTCGAGGAGGACACCCCCAAGGGTTGTCAATGTCAGCAACTACTGTGTCCTGGGCCACTACTAACATGTATCATTGGACTCTTGAGCACACTGAGTATGGGAACTCATATACCCAGTCTAGATCGAGGCCCCAACTGCCCCACGGGTAGGCAGGGTTCACTTTCTAAGTTTCCAGCATGGGGAGCACCCATCGTGGACCAATCCGCGATAGTGACACCTAGTACCGAGGTCCTCCCCGTACCTCCACCATAGAGACTGTGGGACCTCCCCACTTCCATGCTCGGCATGGAGGTCCACCACGTGCTACCTTGAATCCGAAAGAGGGTCCTCACCGTGGCAGTGACACTAAGTACAGAAGCCTCTCCCATGCTCATTACATTGGGTATGAGTTCATTCCTCCTACCAGAGATCGCCGATATTGATATGTTACACATAAGGTAAGTCTCAAGTATGGGTGATTCCCCATTCCCTTACAGTAGCTGGGGAAGTTCCTCCTCACCTCAGCGATCAGAGGAGTGAAGGTCAGCTTTTCTTCACCAGCACTCAGCAAGGATGTCCTACCTGTGTTCGGATAGACCAGTACGAGGACCCTCCTCACACTGATGCTGCCAGGGGAATCAATCATGGAGGTCCTACACATGATCCTATTTGCTCCAATAGGGGTCCTACCCGCTCCATCATTTCCCACAGAGGTCCCCACTACACATCAGCTGGTGGACATAGAGTTAATACCTATGTCCCTTTGATATCTGTCCAGGTGCTCCTCATACCCCAGCTCACTCAGGTAGAAGTTCACCCCACCCCAGCACTAGTATGGTCGAAAGGCTTCCTCATGCCAAAAAATATTCCCTGTCCTGAAAAACAATCCTGGTGAAGGAGGTTGGGTCATCGCCAGCACAAAAAGAATGTTGAGAAGATTCAGACCGAGATCAAATTAGTCTGCTTCTCACATTCAAAGGCAGTATATGAATTAGAGATGGAACCCTCACCTAGATCCTCTGTGTCAAAGTTCGGGGTAGGAAAAAGGCATATCAGCCTCATACTTTCAGAATTGGAGGTCCATCGGATCCCCACCTCTATCCATAGGTACATCCAAGAGGAAAATAATTTGGCAACCCCATAGGTTATGGCAATGCAATCTCCATAATCATCACCAGAATCCCTCTCTACCTCGACTAGAGATCACAGAGAGCTATTCTGCGAATCAATGTTGGATGAGAAGCAGCGTAATCCATTTCCAGTAGTCGTATTCCCTGCACTAGAAACAACAGTGGTCAGCCTATCTTACCGCGATGTGGTGTCCAAGTCACTACACTTTTTGAAGGATAGACCAAGATGTGGAGGCTTATCGGCTCGCTCGCCGTATTTTCCACTAGTCGTCCTACTATCTCAATGGTTAGTATCAGTAACACTACTGATTCCCTACCCACCTCCCATAGATGAGTGGGGCAATGAAGGGCCATACCTTGAATCTTGACCGAGTAGGGTGTGGGATATCCTTGCAGCGGACTATTTCCCCAAGATGTTCATGCCAGTTACAGCACCAAATATTATGGCACTAGAAGCGCTAACCCAAGAGGAAGTTAGATGCTTTCGCCATACCGTATAGGCAACTCATTTCTGCCTTTGACATCGAAGAGTAAACTACCCCAATTGTCAGCCACACATCAACAATATCGACCATCAAAGTAATTTTCTCAATTTGGTCGCACTTCCCGTGGCACAGCGGTCTGAGTCACCAGGCCTCCATAATACCCACCTACAACAATGATTCCAGAGATTTAAATTTCTCTCCATGATAAACAAGGAGGCTTTTCCCCATGTTCAAATTTATAGCTAGGGGTAGTACGCAGCCCCCCATTTCAGTTCCATCCAGCACCAGCCCGATTTTCCAAGTTACAGAGAGGATATGCCTCCAGGCAGGGTCGAGGATTACATGGCTAAAATATCAGAGGGAGAGAATGAGCTAGAGATCCATTATTACGACTTATTCCTCAATGGAGTTCCACAACTACTAGATCTATTGGTAAGGGTCACTCGCTAGCATTGAAATCAACTAGGTCTTCTTGTACCCACCGAGGGACTATTCCTCTGTCGGAATCCCAACAAGGGAAAGGAACTCCCCGGATCCGTCAAACCCTCCGACCCATATGGATTAGTGAAAAAGTTGTAAAATGACCCCAAAAAATCTACGTTGCATCAGCAACTCACCGAACACAAGAAGGTGGTCAAATACCTTCTTGATGAATGCGTTTCAGAGCGACGACCAGACTACGGAGATCCTCGGCCAGGGCAGTTGGGGCTGGCAAAACATCCTCTTTGAGAACTGCACCCCAAGTAACCCTAACCATCTTGACCACGTAGAATGGTTTGGGATAGAACTTATGTTAAGAGGGTGTGTAATGTGTTACCAAACCCTCCTGAATGGAATGATAATCCTTAGGACCCGGCTCGGATTCCCCTAGTAGCTCCATAGGTCGTTCCACAAGATGCTCCACGAGCTGATGGGTATGTTTATTGTGTTCAAGAACCTGCAAATTCACTAGTTGTCAGGGATACCCATCAAGATAGGAATCCCTGCCGAGGTGATCCAATGGCGGAACTCGTCGCCCACCTCGATGCTTGAGAGTCTCAAAAGGTGGAAATCCCGCCTGAGGCAAGCCATAACCGGCATGGGTGGAAGATATTCCAGCACCCCCGGGTTTCGGTAATCCCAGCTTTTCCCCTTAAATAGGATAGGTGACCCTCCATAGCACCTTTCCCACTTTATCTCAAGGTGTGGCCCCATGTTGGGAACTCCAGCGCAGCAAGAATCCTCTATACTCTGGTGTTTTGTATAGACATTAGAAGGGCCAACATTCATCTGGTATAACCAACTTCCCATCGGGTCAGTATCTAGCTGGGAGGACCAACGTAGATAATTCCTTTACTTGTTCAGTTCCACCACTTTGATGTGGAGTATTTTGGACCTCTTAAAGTGCATATAGAGGCCTGATGAGAGCGTTTCCAACTTTGTTTCCCAGTGGAAAGGACTCACATTCTCTCTTGACATGCCGCTGACTCGGGATCAATTGTTGATGATGTGTAAATGAATGTCAAGATGGAACTGGTCCCCTCTATAATCACCTAGAACTACTCCAGGGGGTTCTGAGACATCTCTGATAAGACCCAGTGCCTACATAAAGCCTTACAGTAGGCTAAGACGGCACGCTCGTTGCCTCCTGCAATCCCCAAAAGAAGGGATGCCAGGGCTGAGCCCACCATAGCGGCTCAAATAGAGGCCCCCATATAACTAGATTTGTTACTATTGAAGCAACCTATACAGCCTTTCAGAGGCCCTCCACCCCAGGTGAAACCTCTATCCCATCAGCACCCACCTTAGAATCGGAAGGTGCCCCCGCACAATGCACTGCCACCACTGCGGCGTGATAACCAAGATCTACCGCTTTGGTAGGCTCCTCCAGCCCCTCAACAAGGATAAACTCCAAGGCCCCCCCTTCCAGACAAGAAGAACATGACCTACTCTTTCAATGAGGCACAAGTCCCTGGTTATTTCCGAAATACCCTAGAGCTAGGGATTATAAGTTTACCTGAGTGAAGGAGGAAAAAAGAGGAGAACCTCACTAATTGCCCTAATTACAAACCCTACTGCCGGATCATAGTGAACACCCTCAAACAGTGCTATGTGTTTAAAGACTGGCTTCAAGACCCGGTGGATAAAAACATAGTCTGGCTAAGACCAGCACCAACATAGGTGGTATAAGCCTTCGTGAGGGCATACATCCGTAGTGACATCGAAGGCGAGTTGGATCAGGCTTATAGCCGTGGGTCCGAGAAATATGATGACTGGGTGGATTGAAAAGAAGTCACCCATGCCCATGGTGTTATCCATGCATGCCTAAATCATCCAGAGCATTTAGAATCCATAGATACTACTTCTGCATCGTCGTCTCAGCAATCTCCTTCTCAAAAGAGAAAACACCGGCGGCATAAAGGAAAGCAATGTATGTCACCAATGTCATCATCATCCTGTACTCTCGGAAACTTCATGCTCCCATAGACGATGATCCCTCCCAAAATCCATCCTATAGTGGATAACTCTTCAAGTGATGGTCAAGGGTACACCTCAGTTAATACTATAGAGTAGGTAAATCCCTACAGGATTCCTAATGATGAGGAGCTCGAGGAAGATCCTCCCAACATCCCCAATCGTCATTTCGGTCGATAGAGCTGTAGAAATATGAGTTGTCCAATTTCCTCAGTCAGTACTTTCAGGTAGGCTATACACACAACCAAAACTAGGAAGCATGCCCAGGGTTGAGCTCAGTATACATGGCCTTTTAATCTGGTGACATCAGGTCAACCTTCATCGCTGTTTGTGTTGTTGGATCAGGAAGAGCCACCGCGACCACACCATGACCATCCATTCTTTGCTACAGGATGGTATCATTCATCTGGCACTCATTCAATAGTCACTCAGTAGGGTTCAACAAGTGAGCAACGGGATATTCCTAGCACCAATCAGCCATCATCCCCACCAACAGGGCCGCCATACCCCTTGTTATAGATCGACCACCTATAAGAAGAAGTTCACGCCTGGAATAGAAGGATGAAGTTATCAAACATCTTTCAATAATTCCATCAAAATTATCCATTATAGAGGCCCTTCGTCTGTCATCAGATATTTTTGAGGCCCTTCTCAAGGTTTTACGAATACCCCTACAGTTTGAGACTGATGTAGTAGCTGCAGAAGCCTTTCATGCTGAGGTAGTCGAGAATGCTGAATGCCAGGCTGTCATATTTTTCTCTGGAAAAGATGAAGGATCTCCCATACAGGTGAAAATTCTCCCACTATACATCACCGTAAAATTCAATAGCACGGATGTTCGTCACTATCTTGTCGACACGGTCTTTGGAATAATCCTAATCTTGACTCGGACACTGCGAAAACTGAGATTGTTTGAGGATGATCTGAGTCCCTCTAACTTAAGAGTCCTAGTTTATGATAGGTCAGAGCAGACATTGATCGACAAGATCCATTTTAAGACCCAGTTTGGTGGTCTAATTTCCAGCACTTAGTTTATGGTTTTCTCCGAGGACACTGCCAACAATGAGTTGATGGGTAGGTTGTGGCTCCACCTGCATGTGTTGGTTTCTTCATCACATCACTGGTGCCTTAATTACTCTATTAATAGTTTATTGGGTGTGTATCAAGGTGACGCATCCCCCTTTTCCCCTTGTGAATCCCACTATCTAGATGTCGACTACTATAAGAGCAAGGACAAGAAGATTTAGACTAACAACGTCGAGCATTATATGGCTGTGACTGACCCATGGGAAGATCTGGATGATGCATACATCTTTCCAGTCCATTAGTTGGATGTTACAAGTCCAGAAATGGGATAATGCTGCATTGTTTCTGGAATGAGGGGCAGACGACATTCCCAAGTCTAAGCGATGCTATAAGATCACATCATACTCCTACACAAACTAGGCTCAGGTGATCTTAGGGCCTACTACTCCCATAAGGTATCAGGATGTCCGCCACATGGAAACAACATTACATCATACTTTCTTGTTTCACTATGCCGAAATTAACCAGCTTAAGCTTATGTGCCACCATTTCTTTGATATCGTCAAGACTGGCCCCTGAGGATAAAGACCAGATGTGATTGGATAAACTACCTTCATCACTAAGGTTGTGGCAGCACATTAGTTCCCCGATGCATTGTCCACTGCCTCTTAGTCGGGTACCAGCTTCTGATCAGGAGATGTCGACTTAAAGGAAGACCCTCCTATCGAGGATCCCCCCTCCATAAGTGAAGAAGAGTATTTAGAGGATTCTCCCCCCACCTTTGAATAGGGGGTCTCTGCCATAGTTGACATGTTGGTACAAGTGTACCTCAGTAACAAGGCAGAACCGAAACCCAGATTAATTAGTGCCTCCATGCCCCTCGAGGAGAAACACCCTTACATAGAATTCCATAAAAAAACATCGTGAAGTATTCACCTGAGGTTATGACAAGATTCCAAGACTAGATACTCAGTTAGCCTTTCACCACCCCAGTCTCCCGGAAAATCATCTCGGGTTGAAGTAGCCTCCTAGAAAGATGCACCCTTCTCATGGTGTCATGGTTGAGGCAGAGGTTGATAATCTCATCAGATCCAATTTCGTTAAGGAGGTATAGTACCCCAAGTAGTTAACCAACATTGCGACTGTAAGAAAGAAGAATGGGAAAATCATAGTTTGCATCGACTTCCAAGATCTCAACTGTCATTGTTCGAAGGATGATTTTCCCCTTCCATGGATGGATTTGTTGATTAATGATAGAACTGGGATCCAATCCCTCTCCTTCATGGATGGTTACTCCGGGGATAACCAGATCTGAATGTCCCCTGATGATGAGGAGTCTAAACCCTTCAAGGAATTACAATGTACTTTTTGTTATCAAGTCATACCCATCATATTAAATAATGCGAGTGCCACGTATCTGTGGTCTCTGCATCACATATTTATAATGATCATCTAAAGGTTGGTGGAATGTTACATAGATGACCTAGTGGTCAAATATCTCCAGCATCAGGGCCATATTAGATACCTTGAGAAAGTATTAGTCTTCCCATATTCCCATCACATGAAGATGAACCCATTGATGTGTGCCATTGGGGTCACCTATGGAAAGTTTCTCGGCATCATTGTTAGATATAGGGGCATTGAGATTGACCTAGAAAAGATCAAGACCATTATCTAGATGTCTCCTCTGAAAAACATTTGGGATCATCAAGGCTTCCAAGGACACATAACCTACATATGCTGGTTAATCACAAATTTGGCCAGCATGTGTAATCCCTTTTCTCAGATCATGATGAAAGGAATCGTTTATGAGTGGGACGAAGTGTGTGAGACTGCTTTCATGGAAATCAAGAAGTATCTGCTTTAGCCTCTAGACTTAATTCCACCCATCTCTAGAAAGATGCTGGTCCTTTATGTGACCGACCTGGAGTGATATCTCACTGCCATTCTCTCCCAGAAGAACAATGTGGGAATGGAGAATGTCCTATAATACCTTAGCTGTATGCTTCTTGATACGGAGATCAGATACTCTCCTTTCTAGAAGAGATTCCTTGCACTCATATTTGATATACAGAAGTTCTGACATTACTTGAAGCACCACGAGGTACTGCTGGTGTCCGGAGTAGATCCACTGAAGTACATCATGAACTGCACCATATTGATAGCCCATCTAGATCAGTAGGCAGGGATTCTCCCGTAGTTCAAAATTAGGTTTATCCCTCAGAAAGCTATTAAGGGTCAAGTGTTGGTAGAATTCTTTGTTGCATATCCAGCTCTCGAGGACCAGTCCCTCGACCTTTATTTTCCTAATGAGGAAATCCTATCGGAAGACCATGCTATCCCATGTTGGAAAATGCACTTCGATGGTGATTCTAGGAGCCCCATCGATAGAAGGCTCAGTGACCCAAGGCTCAACAAAGTAGGCCTGTGTATCGTCATTATTACCCTTGCACAAGTCATTATTCCATACTCATTCATGTTGTCAAAAGGATACACCAACAATAAGGTAGAGTATTAGGCTCTCATTACTGGCCTCAAGCTGGCCCTTTAGATAGATGTTCCTCATTTTTATGTGAAAGGGGACTCTAAACTGGACATCAAGTAGATCAATGGTTACTATTTTGTCCGAAAGCCAGAGCTCATGCCATAGTAGGAAAGCGCTCTCTAGTTAATGTCCCAATTCCCATCTCGTCCAAAAGTTACTCACGTCCCTCGATCTCAAAATGGTCGAGCTGGCACCCTCGCCGACCCAGTTGTATCACTTGCAATGCTCGAATAAGATGATCTGATTATCCACGTGGCACACCGAATTGTCATTGATCTTATCACTCTAGGTGATGATGAAAGCCTTGAGGTAAGCCACCTTACTACTGACGCCTCCATGTCAAGACCCCCAGGTCCCCTATATGCAATGATTGAAGTAACTCCTTATTAGAGAACTTCCATTTTCAGGTAATTCCAAAGTGGAAATATCCCAACAGATCGGGCCGAGCATGAGCAAATCTGGTGCCGTGCATTATAGTTTACCCTCCAAGATGTCCCTAATCATGTGCAGGTCCTCTACAAGTGTAGTTTTGATGGGTTCCTCCTCCATTGCATTCAAAGAGATGAGGTTTCCCATGTCATGTAGAAGGTTCATGTCGGTTCCTGTGGGGCTCATGAGACTGGGCCGAAGCTATCTCACTAGATCTAGAGACTGGGGTATTTTTGGCCCTCCATGATCTATTACTGCATTGCGTTTGCCAGAAGGTGCCATACATGCCAAATTCAAGCTCACATCATGCATAGGCGGCCATAGCCTCTATACTCCACTATGTAATCTTGTCCATTTGTGGTATGTGGACTCAATGTCATGGGACCATATCCTCCAGTGACAAATCACATGTACAGATTCATCCTAGCTAATATAGATTTCTTCTCTATGTGGGAAGAGGAAATTCCACTCAAAGAGGTCAAGGATCATTTCATCTTTGACTTTGTGTGCTCCAACATCATCTACCGATTTGGAGTCCCACACATCGTTCTCCCTGATAATGGCACGAACATATGAGCATCTGAGCTGAAGGAATTGTATTCTATGTACAACATCTATTCTAACCATACCTCCCTCTATCATGCAGAAAAAATAGACAGATTGAGGAATTCAACAAAACCCCCTCTAACATTCTGCAGAAAATGATTGGTCATAATAAGAAAAGTTGGTCGGACAAGCTCCCCAATGCCCTATGGTCTTATGGGACAATGACTTGTAATTCCACCCATGTGACCCCATATTCCCATGTGTACAAAACAAAGGCCATATTCCCCATCGAGATTCAATTTCCCTCACTTCAAACAACTATCTATGATTTGAAAGCACTGAATAAAGTAGCTGAAATCCATTTGGCTGAGTTGGAATCACTCGATGAGAACAAGCTTCGTTCCCTACACAATCTATAAAGGCATCAGAACAAGTTGGCTATAGAATTCCACAAGAAATTTCACCTATGCTCTTTCTTGAAAGGAGACTTGGTATTGGTGCTGAGAGCACAAATGATTCCTGGAAGGGAGCCACCCATGTCGGAGCCCAAATGGGAAAGACCATACATCATTCACAAGTATTACTCTAACCGCATGACATTAAATTTTTTGTTATATTGAAATATGTTAAACTACATATCAATAACTACATATGGATTTATTCCCATCCTCATGGGATATGTAGGAATGCTCAGACGCCTCTTCCTGAGTCCATCCCCACACTATTCTCATTTGGGTACCCCTCTTGTGTGTAGATCCCTTGGGGGATATCATGTGACCAAGCCCAAGCTTATTTGGCCCCACTTGTGGTAAGATACCGAAGGTTGTACCATGTGCCTTTCCCTGTTCTTCTAATCCTCCAATGTCCTTACCGTAGGATGTTAAACTACAAAAACCTTTCAGAACTACATATGGATTGATTCCTTTCCTCATGGGATACGTAGGGCCGCCCGAACATATCATTCTTAGGCCCAAAACAAAACTTTGGGACCTCACATTGGGTCTAATCACATGGTCTGGTATGGGATTATGTCCTCATTCACATCGAGTTCATCATGACTGTACCATGTATCCCTCTCCCTTGATGATCTCTACCTCATCTACTGTCTAGCTTTATTGAAATTGAATGGGAACATTTATGCTCCACACAACCCATAATTTCGGTTTCCATTATCATTAACATCTAAAAGGGCACCCAAATGATATGGATGCATAGCCTAATGGCTCTCCTATCATTTCATGCTAACTCCCCTGAGGTTTTTTTAACAAAAAATCGAAACATGTCTCATTTTGTGAATATGGTTAGTGGTTGACTCTAATTTGAGGATCCCATTTCAGTATTATATGATGTGGATGTTGTGTTTCAAACCTGGTAAATAGCTATCCTTTGTCATTGGAACCAACCCCGTATGTCCCAAACATGGGGTGTAGTGGTTCTTTCTACCCCGCCGTCTCTCCAAACCTGGGTCTGCCTTGAGCAGGAGTGTAATTCCATCTTTCAGACCCTTATGTGATGGGGAGAGCCTAGTACTACTCATTTTTTCCCACACCGAGCATTGCACATGTGGGCTTAAGAGCTCGGATGAGGCAATGCCCACGTGGGAAGTTATATGGATATAGTTGGTCGGGGCACCTAGCCTCAAGTCCTTTGACCCCTTCGACCACCTGGCCCAAGTTCTCATTTAGGATCATGCAGTTTGGTATGGACTCATGTCTTTATTCACATCGGGCTATTTCGACATGCCACACATGTCCCCTTGAGACATCCCTCCATTTATTTATTGTTTGTCTCGTGGGTGCCGGTCGTTCCATCCTTCGTGATCCCCATCATTTTTGTTTCGATCACCTTCTATTTCTGAAAGGACCCCTGAATGTCATGGATGCTCGACCCAAGGGCTCTCCTACCATTACGGGCTAATGTTCTTGAGGAATGTGAGCGGAAACTTGATACAAGTCCCATGTTGCGAATATGTTCAACGGTCGACACTCAATTATTATCCCCAAACTCCAATCACATAAGGTCGAATACTATGTTGTGATCCTTGTCAACAGTTTTCCTCTATCAACATGGCCACTTTCCGGTCTTCCATAGGCATAGGGATTCTCCCTCTCTGCTGAATTATCCCACGCATATGAAATTAAACTAGGAATGGTCCAAGATCTATGACAATAAACTAAGATCACTATCATCTTTACTGCATGATGTTAAATTGCAATCTAGATGTGACATTATTTCTATGGCCCAACCTCAGTTCCCTTGGTCTTCTTATGCGCCTAGCCCATGTTCTCACATAGGATTTCATGTTGTGGTATGAGATTATGTCCTCATTTCAATCGGGTTACTTGTCATGTAATACATGTCCCTCATTGGGGTATCCTTCCCTTATATGAATCCTTGCCACATGACGATAAAATACACGTCATCCTTTTGAAAGAACTACGTACGGCTTGATTCCCATCCTTATGGGATAGTAGGACCACCTGAATGTCTAGTCTTCGTTTCCAACCCCATCTCTTAGAAACCTCCCAATCATCTTGGCCCCTTGGCATGAGTTATTCCAATAGAGGGTTATACGGTGTGGTATGGGATTATGTCCTCATTCACGTTGCGTTTATAACAACCACACCACATACATCTCTCTCATGAGAGGCCTTCACACACTTTCTCTATGCTCATCTCTTTGAGTTGGCTTCTCTTATGTCGGGTCCCTCTACCCTCTTCCATGATTCACCAATGTGCCCATCAGTACTCTGGTCTAGAGCCTAGAGTGTCAGATTTTGCTGGGACATGCTTTCAACCATTGTTCAGGCTTCGTGATCCCCTTCATTTAGGATTCCATTATGTTTCACATCCAAAGGGACCCCCCAAATGGAATTGATGCTGGGCCAAAGGGCTCTCCTACAATTAAGGGCCAACGTCCTCGAGGGTTTCAGACAACATATTGATACAAGTCCCGCATTTTGAATATAGTCAGTGGTCGACACTCATTTATTATTCCCATTTAAGGCCACATGATATGGATGTTATGTTTCGAACACGGTCAACGATTATCCTCCATCATCACACGAGCTCCTTCAAGCCTTGAATGTTTGTTACATGATTCATATTATTTTCCATCCCAACTTGCCCAAGTTGAATTTTCACACTCTTAGCACTATCCCCCAGTGCGCATGTTTACATTAGGAGGAAAAAGACATAGTAAGGCATCATTAGAGGCTCCGCACCAACTTCCCCTTAGCATGTATTCCAAGTATTCCAAAAACCTCTTCCTCCCTAGTTTCCTACACCGCATTTGACTCACATGTGCATAGGAACTGGATTGAGTTTTCGGCTTGATTGGGTGAGTTTCACATCTCCATTGGTCAGAGATTTAAGACCTTAAACTAGAATCTCCTTATACCTTACCTTCCAAAACTATGTCTAGATTGATTCCCATTTTCATGGGATATGTAGGAATTCCTAGACATATCATCTTTGTATCCAGCATGAGTTACACTAATTTATCTCTTATGTTCTTCTTTTTAGGCCCCTTCTCTTATCGGACCACGTGATGTGGCGTGTGTGGGTTTATGCCTTTGTTCATGTTGGGTTTACAATTTCTTCATCACATACTCGCCTTCAAGGAGCTAGTCCCTCCTACCACATGTACCATATGACATTAAACTGTATGTTATCTTTCATGACGCTAAACTGCACTTTCTATAACTATGTATGGATTGATGCCCATCTTCATGGGATATGTAGGAACACTCGAACATCTCGTCCTAGGGTACATGTCAATTGACAGATATTATATCATTCCATGTATTATCTAATCTATTCTGGAACCCTTGGCCTGAGGTTTCTATCTTGGAATTGTGTGGGGTGTGATGTGGACCTCATCCCCATTCACTTAGGGCATGCCTTACCAAACCATGAACATTTCCTTTTGAACCTCACCTCTCATGTATATATCTGATCCATATGACTCTAAAATATTTTTCCTAGTCCCACATTCCTTTAAACTGTTACATCTATACTGCATGATGTTAAAGTGAAAGGTTGGTCTCATCACATTATCCTAAACTGGGACATTATCGTCCTGGCCAAACTACGAAAAACGGCACTACACTATCGTGTCCTCACTCAAGGGGACATCATGTTTTGTATTGGTCACCCATCATAACATTTTTCAATGACTGTATATTGATTGATTATTATGGCGATGTCTAAACTTTTTATCGAAGTTCCGTCACATCACAAAAAAAGTGTACTCATCCTAAAGGACAAACAAGATCTATCAAATGTTTCTTTTTTTGGTACACGTTCCAGACCTGCACAACCTTTCAAAACTACACACAACTTGATTACCATCCTCATGGGGTATGTAGGATTGAATTTCCACTTTTCATTGGGCCTAGCCTATATTTGTTTTCATTCCCTCGACCAAAAATCTCACCAAGGAATACATGGTGATCTTGAATCCAGGTCCTCATTCACATCGGGTTATTTAATTACCTCACCATGTGTCTCCCGCATTTCCTACCATCTATGGTCCGAGATCTATGACCATAAACTAAGATCACTCCACATCCTAGCCACAATATGTTAAACTTCACAAATCCTTCTAGAACAACCGATGAATTGATTCTTATCTTTATGGTATGCAAAGGAATTCTGAAACATCTCATCACCGGATTCAGCCCCATGAATCTAGAATCATGTCCCCTCCATTTTGGCCCCTAGGCCTAAACCATTTTGGGAACATGTGGTGTGGTGAGTACCACAAGGTTTCTCAATCAGTTCAGGTTTTTCAATAGTCGTACTTCGTGCTACCCATGTCTTTTCCCAACCTATTCCATGTTCTATGACCCTAAACTAAGATCTCTCTATGGGAACCGGGTGTCATGTTTGGCTAATTCTCCACCCTATAGTTAATTAAATTAATCCTTCCTTAATGGCCCATCCTATGACCATTAAGTTGGAATCATGCAACCTTAGAACCCTTTTCCTTGGAGGGTTACTCGACACCCTCTATCTGATACGTCTTATTGTCATACTCAGATGTGTTTTGGTAGTGCCAAAAGTGTGTAATTTCTATAGGGACATTCCCTCATTATATGTCCAAGCTTCGTGAGCCCGTCATTTGGATCCTCATACTCTTCCATATATAAAGGGACCACCATTACAGTCTGGTCTCATGCCACGATGGCTTACCTACCGCCTAGGGCCAACGTCCCTGAGGACCTCAGATGACATTTGTGACTTGTCCCATGTTTCGAACATGGTCAATGATCGACCCCAATTTGTTTTTCCCCATTCCAGGATAAAAGGAAATGAATACTGTGTTTCAAACAAGGTCTACAGTTATCACCGATCATCATGCCACCATCATTGTGGTCTAGATCTCGAGTATCTAGATTCACATATTTCCACTTCCTTATGTTCAAGTGGAATTATAACATTCTCGTCTTTACTCCTTCATGCATCTAGGTTTGTTATATTGGAGGGTCAGCCTCATTAGGATGTCATTCACCTAGCATCTCATCACCCCTAACATGTGCCTTCCTATGGTAGGGAAGTCCCATCACTACTCCTTGTTTCCCACATCGAGCATGATCCACATAGGATTAGTAGTTCTGGTAGGATGTGTACTGGCACAACCATGCCACACATGCCTTTCATCATCCTGCATGATGCTAAATAACGCTATCTGAACTACATATGGCATCATTCTGATCCGGGAGGGGTATATTGAATGCCTAGGAACTTTTCCTTAGACCTAGACTAACTTTTAATTTTGGTCCCTTGACCGAAATAACTTCTTCAAGGAATACATAGTGTGGTGTGGACTACTTATGTCCTCATTCATATCAGGTTTATAGCTACTTCACCACATACTCTCTTCCTGGGACCTTCCCTTTCACTCTTCATCATATCATATGATGTTAATCTGGATGAGCACAAATGTCCTTGATGCATGACACTAAACTGCAGTTCAACCCTGAACAAGTTCAGGATTCCCCATAAGTGTAATGGGATGCACTGATCCCTTCTGAGAGAGGATTTCCCCTATCATTGTTGGCATCCTGCCACGCCGTTCTTAAGAACTATATTTGGCTTGATTCTCATCCTTATGGGAAACATAGCGACGCAAATGCATTCCTCCTCAGGCCCAGCCATAGGTTCATTGACCCTTCTGGCCCCTCGGGCCCGATATCATTCAAGGCAGTATGGCCTTTAAACTATGTACATTTTCCTCATCGTACGACGTTTAAACTATGTGTCCATCGTCCTTGATGGTATGATGAAAAACTACATGTCATTCCAAGTCCTTACCTGAGAGGTCCTATTTGGGAATAGGTATGATCAATAATCAGAAATATTCACCCACCTAATGTGTCTTTACCACGGTAGTGTGATTTCAAGAGTTTTGGACTCCATTAGAACTACCCATCATGCCATACTCCATGATTTGAATGCCCTTTATTCAGACCCTCGTCCTCTTTCACTTCTAAAGGAACCCCCTAATAGTATGGATTCTTGGCCTATGGCTTGCCTACTATCCTGGTTCAATGTTCTAGAAGACTAATGGATTAAATTTCAAGTTAGGACCCATGTTTTTAACATGTTCAGTGGTCAGCCATCATTTGTTATCCCCATTTCAGGATAACGCAATAAGGATACTATGTTTCAAACACTGTCAACAGTTATTCTTCATTATCACGCCATCCCTATGGTGTTCCGAATTTTGGGTATCATGATTCACACCTTTCGCTCCACTATGTTCGGATAAATTCAAATACCCTTGGAATTCACCCGCTCGTGCACTAGATCACATTGGGAAAGTGATGATTTGACTATTTTGAGAGCTTCATCCTTTAGTCAGGCCTCTCCCTTTCTTCTCAAAATCCAGATTGGTTGTTCAAACCCCGGATTCCTAGAGCTTGGATTATAGTCTTCTATTCGGGTGGAATGATAAGGTGTAAATCCCTTGTTTCTCGCATCGGGCCCGACCCATGTGAGCTTAGGGACTGATCTCCGAATGTTCCATGAATATAATGAAAATTAAATAGACCAAAAAACTAATAACAAAACATATGAATGCATCTAGAATAAATATTCCAAGCATGAAAGTCAGTTCAAATGATACATGCATCATAGTACCCAAGGATCGACCCCTACCATGGATGGGTTGACCCCATAAAAATAATATTGCTGCATCGTCGCCATTGGGTTGTGGTGTCCAGGACTTGCTGTCACTTTTTCAGTCCCCTCTACATTTCTGCAGTGAGGGAGTGCAGCTTATCAGCTACGATCTGGACCTGGTCCTCATTGGTTTGGATAACGGTCACCTCCTTGAAGGCTTGACTGGTGCACTCTTTGACCTCTCCCAGTTGGGACCTCACACATAATATAATCTCAAACTATGCGTTGAGGGAAGAAAAATGTACATCTGCCCAGATGTTCACCTGCTAAATCTAGTTTTTAGCCCCCCTAAAGCCTCTTGATGTTCACCGCTTTCATCCACTGCCAACCCATTCCAAGGCCATGATCATACTCCCAAATCTTCTCTGCCATGAGATCTTAGATGAGCTTTTGGGGATGTTGGGAATTCACTACCCCATCACACAGTTCAAGCTGTCATAAACAAAGCCTCTTCATATGGTCTATCCATTGTGCATGAGGGGTGTCATCAATGAAGTGCTTGATCAGCTTCCATGACCAGTGACAGACTATCTTTTTATCCTCTTCATCAGAGGCTGTTTCGTCCATGTCTACGGGGTTGGCTAGCTCATACATAGAGAACTCCCCCAGGAACACGTTAATGGGTTCCGAATCTGGTGTCTGATCAGGTATAGAAGGATTTCTGTTGTCTGACTGATCTTAATCGTCACATCCCACTTCAACAATTTTAGGCCCAATCCTACTAATGGTCCCACCAGTGATCAGGAGCGCTGCCGCTTGGTCAATCTGGTTATCCGCCTCCATGACCAACCACATCCCACTTGGAAAAGAACTGCTATAATTTCCAAACATCCTTGCCAATGAATCCCAAACCAATTGAAGAAATTTTCATACCAAGAAGTGCTCAGATGTCAGTTAACCTGATCGATGGGAGGCAGTCTCAAATTTTGTGGAGCAGACTTACAAAGATCGAACGATTGCTCTAGTTTCTGGTTTGTTGCAATCAGGACCCCAAGGCGTGGCCCTCCTCACATCGTCAAAAGGTCTGAAAACTCTGAAGGATCCTCCTCGGTTGTATTGGCCCCAATGGATGCACTAATCGCCATAGCACCAAGTGAAAATCCCGAAGGCCCTGCATCTAAGTCTTCTGTAGGGTGGGAACATGTTTTGTGTATGATGTTGTTCTGTACAGTTCAAATATTTTTATTGAGTACAAAATGACATGGAAGAAGACCCTGAGGAAGGGTCTTGTGATGTTACCTCAAGGGCCTCTACAAATTCTTCAAGATCCAATCCTTTGTCACTGACTTACCCCTCCTCCAGTGGGCTCCCTCTACCAGCATCCTCCCCTAGGAGGACTCATCCGATTCTGCTAAAAAATGGAAGTGTTCCCACAATTCTACAGCTGACAACTGTAGAGGGGTCATTCAATCCAAAAAAACCTTCACCTGGTCTTTCATGAGATGCGGGGCTCCCCGAGAGTGCATGAATTCCTCTAACTCGGTCAAGTATTGCTCCGCCTCCACCGGGGATACTGCAAAGCAGACCCTGATGGGGCTGATTCCTTGCAAATCCATCCCAAGGTGGTTCAAGTGTTACCACATCTCAGACAGGATGAGGAATTTCCTGTTGACATCCTAGATGTCTCATACCTCTAGGACGATATCATTCTCCGGTATTTCTATATGGCGCAGCCGCTTCCCCAGAGCCTGAGTGGATATCCTGTGAAATCCTCTTGGAGGCCTCCCCTCTAGATAAATTTTTTTTGGTACCTCTAGGCCCTCTACCGCTGCTGGATTTTCTACTGCTGCCTCCCCCTCAATCGGTACGGGCCACGTCACCACACTATCTCCACCACCGCGTTATATCCTTGCCACTTTCACACCCAGGCCTCGAGGTTGGGGAGGCACACCATCACCGGCCCGAATCATCAGATGCTTCAGCATCTCGCCCATGTAGGCCACCTCCCAGATTTTGGCATACTCTTTCACCAACATGAAGACAGCTTTGGGAAGAGGCACCTTGTTCAAAATCTTCCCATCTTCCTATGTGAACATGAGCCACATTTGTCTCATTACGCATGGGTGTTCCTCATGGTGCATCCCCAAATAGACCTACGGGGTCAGTCGCTTCATGCATCAAACATTCCTTGCAAATCGGTGTGGGGTTTATGGCTCATAGAGGGGCTCACGGTCCACCCTTTCAAATAGGACTCCACCTCGAAAGGCCAGGTGACCCGATTCAATACCGACTGCATGGTCATCTTTGTTGGAAAGCTACCATGCGACATTCAGAATGGATGGGAAAAAGATTAATTTCGAATGGGAGATGGAGTTCATATATTCCTAGACCCACCTGACGTGAACCGCTATCCACCCATACTAGAGGTGGAATGTTCCACATATTCTCTGTTTCTTTTTATCCTCATCGATATGATAGATCTTCTTGTAGATCATGGTGTGCATCGGGATCCCGAGGATGACCTTCCCTCCGGTTTCCAGCATGGACGCCATGATAAACGTGCTCAGTTGTACACCCATGTTTGTGTCCCTCACCGGAAGGATCCAGCCATAGATGAGCGACGCAATAAAGACATTCATCCTGACTACCAGTTTTTGCTCGGTACTGATGTTGAATCCCCACATCTTTTACTAGATATCCTCTAATAGCTGCTAGTAAGAGTGTTCCTTGCCTCATTGATCCACCTTTGGTCACGTTTGACTTATCATCGGAAACTTCCTATCTTCCAAGAAGTTCAGGAACTTCTTAATCCATCATCTGAAAAGGATGTCCCTCACTACATCCTTGTCTTCTCCTGACACCAGGTTCATTAACACCATCGCCTGTAGTGGTATCTCCTCCGGGTCTTCCGATGCACTCATAACAGGGAGGAACTCATCATACATTTTCCCAAATATTGGTACCCCCGAGATCTGACACAGATCCCATAGACAGATACTAACCTCTCCATGATGAAAATGGAAGGTATTGGTCCTTGACGACCATCAGCTCAGCAAATCCGGCATCAGGTGCCTTGGATGATAAATATGGAATTGGGAGGCCCAAACCGCCTCATATAGGCCCAATCTCTTCAAATATACACCCAATTCTTCACATGAATCACTTAAAAAGTAGACCCAAGCTTAGTCATCTGTGAGGTTACCGCCCTGGCATAGATCCCACTCATCGGACCACCCCTTCCTTGGGTTCCTCAAGGATGCCTTCAAGATAGTCGGGTACAGCGGGGGAGATATATCTGGCTACAGTTTATTCCCTTAAATGTTGTTAAAATGGTTGTATAGACAATCAGTGTTGAAGGGTGTAATGTCCTCCCAGGCATGGTCATCAGCCACCCTGAATCATGGGCACTGACACGACGTGCTCTTAAACCAGTAAACTGATTCTTCCGTACTCGTTTCAGGGATGAAGCCATTATCCCTCAATCAAAAACCATATAGAGGAAACCTCTTTCACATTGGATAGATATTTTGGATTTCCCACAGCAGCACCGCCAGCAAATTATGTTCAGAATGGCTTCGAACAGACTCCCATAAACCCATGATATTTTCCATCTTCTCCCTCCAGGAAGTATCTCTGTAAGCCTCTTGGGGAGCCATTTAGTTTTCAATATTTTGAAAAAAATTCTGGATCGCGAAGCTATTTTGTGGATCTCATTCTTGGATCTCGATTGAAAGGATAGTTCACGGATTCCTGCCCCAGCCTTCAAACAAAAGTCACAGAGCACATCGACGTGAAGTCAAAGACACAATGTGTTCTGTGAAGAAGAAGGCCCAATTCGCGGAGAGAAATTGTGGAGTATGCGGAGATTCGTGAATTGAGAGTCCTAAAGTCCAAGAATTCAGAGAAGAAAAAATAAAAAAGAGAGGTCACCTCCCCTATTTATAGGAGAGGACCTTTGGATCTTTGCGACACATCCAACTGCGGTGAGCTTCGTGGTGCGTTCAGCCCTCCTGTCGCCGCTCCGCATCGCGAACCACATTCGTGAGTCATCTTCACAATTGACTAAGAAATATTGTGGATTTACCCTCATACTTTAACACTATATTTCTTCTCAGCTCCCAGTATGATGGGAGAATTTGTAGGAGCCAAAATTTGGAAAGAACAATAATAAATAGAAATCATTAAGAGTTGCCTCATGAGGCCTATTTGCGAATCCTCCATGGCCCCATGACAGGAAAAAAACTCCTCATTCACGAAGCCATCGTGGATCAAGGAGGTGGAATGCTCCGCGAACCCATTTATGATTCATGAACCACCTTAAATCAATGAGGCGGGATGCTCCGTGAACCCCTTTGATGTTCGAGAAGACGCCACAGAGCAACGAGGTGGGATTATCCATGAACCCCTATGACATTTGCAAAGCTGCCACAGGGCAACAGGGTGGGAGACTCCATGAAGCCATTTAACATTCGTGAAACCACTATGAAGCAAGCTCTTCCTTCATGCCAAGCGGGCTTTGCTACATGACGTATCCTTCCTATAAATTTTGGGCTCCCCTTGAGCCCAAAGGAAGAATCCTTTGACCATTCACCTTCTTGTATCCCGCATCACGAAGCAATCAATGCTCTGCAAACCATGAGCTATTCAAGGTACTTTAGCATCGCGAACTTCCTCTACATTGGTTTGAATTCAGACCCTCTTCAAGGTGGGATTCCCTTCATGGATCCCACAGGCCTCTAAGAAAGAAGGGGATCCCCAAGGGGACTTGGGTATTTTTAGGGAACATATTTTTCATGAAGTACCCTCCATGCACATGTGACCCACATGCTAAGGTAGGGTCACTGTGCTTTGTAAAGCACATTCCTTCACAATGATTTACTTCGTAAGGTACCCTTTCTTCATGAAGCACTACTTTGCTAATGCCTTTCCACTTCACAAAGCACCTTCCTTATGCACTTATGTCTTACATCTAGGCAAGGCCACTCCACTTCATTAATCATACCCCTTCGTGAATCTCCTCCACTACATGGAGGACCAGAGGTTCATGAGGCTTCTACCTATCAACCCCTTTTCTCCAAAACTCTTTTTCCCATGAGACCCTCTAGGTTTCCAGGATGTCATTTCAAAGTCCCTTGGGTGGTACTTCCTGTTGAGTTGCTTCACCTCATGCTTATTCACATTGGAAAACTAATTACTATTTCTTCTTCACATAGCCACACTAACGTGGACCCCTCAATAGATCACACCATAACACCCCCTAACCATGACATTACTGATGTCTGCCCTTCCCCAAGGGATGGGAGACATCAGTAATGTTAGTTTTAAGGGGTGTGGATTGATCCCACCTTGACCGAGCTGCAAGATGTTAATCTGCCAAGCGCCATCGTCCTCGGCACATAACGTTAAACTCTGACCTCACCCCATGCGCCATATGCAGGGTTGCCCACCTTTTATATTTTACACACCCACTGGTCTCCATGGGAGTGAAATAAATACTCACATTTAATGAGATACTCTTTATTGGAGAGGTGTCGGTACTCAGGGAATGGGAAACCACATTGGTGTAAGCCCCAAGCTTTTCTTACAGGAGGTAGCATCCATGATTCTCCTCTATTCCTTAGTGACAAGGTCTAGAGAGGGAGTGAGGGGCACCAGATCCCTCCTTTCATCTGTTCCAAATCATTCTCTCTTTGGTCCTTTTCTCCACCAGGCCTCCATCCTGGAGTAAATCCCAATTTCCATATCCCTGGGATATGGACCACACGTAATCCCATGTTTGCTATTTGGGATACTAACCACATGTAATCCCCCATTCCACTTCCCATGGACGCAACATCCATGATGTTATCGTCAGGTCCTTTCTACTTCTTGTTTCTCACAATGAGAATGACTCATGTGGGATTAGACTAAGCATAGACCATGATAACCTCTCTGAGAATCACAGACTGTAAGCACCAAACACTCCCATTAAGAACTACATGGTCTTTGATCCTTGAAAAGGAAAGGTATGTAGGAAGCCTCCCGAATGTTCAAGCCCACTATCTATTGGTCTTGACCATCTTCAAGTTAGTTCACCAAAACCCATTCTAAACTACATGGTCTTCGATCCTTGCTAAGGAATGGTATGTCGGAAGCCTCCTTGAGGTTAAATCCAACGATCCATTAGTCCCGACCATCTTCATGTCGGTTCCCCAAAACCCATTCTGAACTACGTGGTCTTTGATCCTTGCCATGGAAAGGTACATAAGAAGCCTTCCTAAGATTCAAACCCACCATCCCTTGGTTTCACCCCCCCCCCCATCACGTCGGTTCCCACTCTTCAGAACTACATGGTTTTTGATCCTATCCATGGAAAGGTACGTAGGAATCCTCCCTGAGGTTCAAACCCACTATCCATTGGTCCCAAAAATCTTCACATCAGTTCACCAAAACCCATTCTATACTACATGGTCTTCAATTCATGCCATGGAAAGGTACGTAGGAAGCCTCCCTCAGGTTCAACCCCATCATCCGTTGGTTCTGACCCCCACCATTCACATCGATTCGAACTCCTCCTGAACTATGTGGTCTTTGATCCTTGCCAAGGCAAGGTACGTAAGAAGCCTCCCTCAGGTTCAAGCCCAATATCCATTAGTCCTGACCATATTTATGTCAGTTAACTAAAACCCATTCTGAATTATGTGGTCTTTGATCCTTCTCAAGGCAAGGTACGTAGGAAGCCTCGCTAAGGTTCATGCCCAAAAACCATTGTTTCCCACACCCTTCACGTCGGACCAAATTCATCCGGCATGATGTTAAACTGCATTCCCTACTTTTCAACATATACAATGTTAAAATTCATCCACTATCCTGAACTACTTGAAATTTGATCCTAGTATCCTAGAAAAGGTACATATGAATCCTCCCTAAGGTTCAACCCACGTTGCGATAAGCTGTTGTGACCCCATCCAACGGTAAGCTATTGTGACCCCATCCAGTTGTAATCCATTATGACCCTATCCAACAGTAATCCCTTGAGACCCCATCCATCGGTAAGCCATTGTGACTGCATCCAGCGATAAGACTTTGTGACCCTATATAAAAAATAAGCCATTGTGACCCCATCCTACGGTATTCTGTTGTGACCCCATCCATCTGTAAGCCTAACAACTATTGGTTTCGACCCCCTTCATGTCGGACCCCCATCGTCCCGCATGATGTTAAACTGCATGCCCCCCTTTTCTGCCTTGTATAACATTACACTGCCTCCACCATCTCAAACTATGTGGGAGTTTATCTTAGTCTCCTAGACTAGGTAAGTAGGATGCCTCCTTGAGGTTCAACTCCATCAAAAAATAAGTCATTGTGACCCCATCCAATAGTATGCCGTTGTGACCCCATACAATGGTATGCCATTTTGACCCCATCATGTGGTAAGCCGTTGTGACCCAATCCACTAGTAAGCCTTTGTGACCCCATCCAACGGTAAGCCATTGTGATCCCATCCAGCAGTAAGCTATTGTGGCCCCATCTAATGGTAAGCCATTGTGACCCCATTTAGTGGTAAGTTTTTGTGATCACATCTAGTAGTAAGTTATTATGACACCATCCAGTGGTAAGATGATGTGATACCCTACCTAACGTTAAGCCGTTGTGGACCTCAAACATCGGTAATCCATTGTGATTTCATGTCATCGGAAAGCTGTTGTTAACCTAAACCCAGAGGTATGCCATTGTTTTCCCTTTTGTTGGGACCCATATTGCTGTTATGTCCCAGAATCATAAGGCCAACCTCGGGAAGCTAACCACGTGTAAGCCCCAATATATCATCAGGTTGATGTCCTTTACAGACACCACAATTATATACCCCCTATCATGAACTACATGGACTTTGATTCCTTACCACAGGGATATGTAGGAGGTCTCTTTGAGGCTGAATCCCAACATCATCATCACCCTCGAGTTGACTCCATTTCATTCTCCATCCACTTCAATTAACCATCCATTATCCATCTTGATTCTTAACCAGGCCACCATATCCCGGTGAGATCATGCCAATTCATCTCTACACTGGTCTAAGCAGTAATCGTATAACTAACCATGTGTTATCCCCGAAATCAGTGTTCCCTCCAAGTGTTTCACCCATCTGATCCACTCTAGTCAGTGTTCCAATCTGTCTGATCTGCTTTTTCTAGACTTTAAACTCATGGAATACCATGTGTTAAGTAATGGAATTTGAGGAAAAGCTTAGATACATGCATATGGCTTATCATTCCCCACATTCAATGTGGGATACCTCAGGCTCCTGTGCCCTCAAGAATCCCTATAATAAGGGGATGAAACTCATATATGCTAGTGTTCTAGCTTCTAGACATGCTAGTGACGTCCAACATGACTATTCCCTCGACCGATGGTTTCTTCCCAGACTGGACCCCTTAGAATGTCATGATAGGAGCAGTGTAATTAACCAGCATCCATGAAGAAATGGCAATTGGAAGAGTTTCACAAACAACGTCTTCGTCTATAAGGGATACCCAGACTAGGTGATGTGTTTTAAAGAGGAATCCCTGGAAGGAAGAACTAACATCTCATTATCACATTTCCATCAAGTAGAAAATGACCCTGAATAAGCGATAGATTCTGCCCGCCTTTGGAAAGTGTAAAGGCGGGGCTACATTTGAGCGACCTCTAAAGACGGATTCATGCGCCCTGACGAAAACATCAGAGCCCACCTTTGGAATGCGTGAATGCGGGGCTACAGTTGTGAGACCTCTAAAGATGGATGCACACGCCCTGACGAAAACATCTAAAACAGATGTTTATGAAAGTTTATGGTTACTATCAATGTTTTATTCTTTTTTTATATATTCATTTGGTTCTCAGTTTACACTGTTTATTTATTTATTTTCAGCATGGTCCTTTTATTATTTGGTTTGGGTTTTGGTTAAAAAATGGTAATCTGTTTGAAATTTGACTATGGAGCAAGTTGGATTTTAAAATACAATGGAAGTGTTTGTTTAAGAAAATGTGAAATGCCTTATATATTTTATAACTATATTTTCAAAATAGTCTTAGAGGATTTATCTGGGGAAGAAAACACATGGAATATTGTGTGGTTACCTATAGATCTATTATCTCTCACTATACTTGTACCACTCTGTGTTAGTAGACCCGAGATGTTTTACTAATTATTCTTTTGTTCAAGTTTTCATGTTCTTTTTCTCATCATCAGTATAGTATGGTCTCGCATTTGGTGGTGACCTTGAGGTCACATGGAGATCTGGTCTGTGTTGTTCTATTTTTAGTTTTATATTTAGATTTTGTTTTTTTGTTTTATCATGTAAATAAATCAGTCTATTTATTTAATTAAGATTCAGATGCGTGTTATTGGATTATTCAGTTTTTATTTTGTTCTATCTTGTTAATTTATTTGGGTTCAAATCATTCATAATTGTATTTTTTAATGTGCGACACAAGTTTTTATCACATGGGTCTCGAGAATTCCCTTAAGCCATGTTATGTTCTAGATCAAGGACTAGTTCAGGTTTGACCCATGATGGTTCATGAAAAAATGGTATCCGATCAAGACCATGTTATTTGGGGTGTCTAGTCATTAGAGATTAGGATTGTCGGGACTCTATATGTTGGTGAGGGAAGGGAATCATGAATCCTTTGTTGTTCTCAGACTCGATTTACCAAGGGTATTATGGGATTTGAGTTTTCTGTCCATGTTTTGGATTGATAAATGAAAATGGTGGTTATTCAGTGTTATGTCGTGATCCTACAAGGAGTAGTGACCCATGTGGAGTCTGAATACATTGTTCAAATACCTCCAAGATGTTTATGTGCACATAGTTCATGGTCCACTACAAAGTAGTAATGTTAGTCTTGAGTACTAGTTCCTCATTCTGGTGGTTCGATGCAAGTTTTGCTTCGTATTTGCTTTTGTGGGTGTAAGGATTTTTTGGAAATTAAAATTATTTTTGGAATGGGAGTGTTTTTCCTTAAATTTTCTTAAATTGGTAAATTGGGATTTAAAATTAAAAGCATTTTGTATTTGATAATTTGGTAAATATTTTTATTTTCTAAAAAAAATATTTTGATATGTACCGTGGGTACTCCTTATGAACGTTTTCCCATGTGTGGGTGTGTCTAGAAAGTGCATATTGCCGAATATGGAAGGAAGCTAATGAACATATGTGTAATGGTTCATGGGATTCCTTGGATGTGAAATTGAAACTAAAGAATTGGACTATTTTTTATAAATTGGTTTAAAAAATTATGTTTTTTTTGAATGGGTTCGGTTTTGTTTTAGGAAAAGTTGAATTATTGTTTCGAAAAATTCATTGAAATTGGTTGTTTTTGAATATTTAAATGGAAGTGGGATTTTTTAAAAGAGGTTAGTATAAATTGTTTTGGTGTATTTTTTGTTCATGAGCCTATTTTTTGGCTTGAGGTATTTTATCTAGATTTTTCTTTGATTTGATATCGGGTTTTGTTTTTTGTTTTACATGTTTAGAAAAGGCCTCCAAGAAAGGTCCCAAATGTTTTTGATTATTCATGCCCAATTTATGATTCTTCATATGTGCTACCTATCCTACAAGGTGATCTGGGTCCGTTAGTGGCAGCATAGTGGCTTGAGGAAGTGGAGAACGTCCTTAGGATTTTTAAAACTCTTGAGACTGTTAGAGTTCAATATTCCTTGGGGTTGTTTGAAGTTCAATCATTGGGTGGATAATATCTAATAACCCCACCATCATAGTTGATGTTTGGGTCATATGTATAAGTTTTTTAGGAAGCGTTTATATAATAAGGAGATGTGATCATAGAATGTTAGTCCCTGACTATGAGTTATGATACACTTTGGTCATCGGATCTCTAGCCATAGGTCTTGGGGTAAATCTTGCGCATAATTAAGAGTTATTATGGGGTGTAAAACCTTCTCCAAGTTCCATTCTAAGCATTCTTATGGATGTATCAAAAGGATCATTGTTTTTTTTTATATTGTGTGTTCATCTTATTATCTTGAAAGTGTGATGAAATTTTCCTTTCCAATCAAAATGGTTGCATTTATCTAAGTATTTCTCTTTGAATTTTTAGTTCTCTTTAAATAGTGATCAACCCTTGTGTAGGTTAGTTACTATTTCGGTGGTGCTCATATGGAGATGTGAGTGCCTGTGTTTTGTGGGAAGTGGTAAAAAATTATCCATTTTTAGATTTATTTTTTCTTAAGGGTTTCCTCTACTGTTGGAGGCTTTTATTGTTTAGTAAACCTTTAGTTTTTATACTTGTTTTGTTTTTCTTGTGCTAAGGAAATTGAATTAGTTCATCTTGGAAATTCCCTACTTCCGAGTTATAGTGAGGGTGTTGTTTGGATAGTATGGATATTTTTTTTACATCCCAATGTCTTGGTATTCTGGGTTTCCTATAGTGGGGTTTTCAGTTTATGTCTCAGTTGTTCTATTCAACTCATGTTGAGAAGTCACATAAGTTTGGGTGGGGAGTTCCCGTGTTGGCCCCCATCCCTAGTATGGTGTGTTTCGGTTTTAATTTCTGGGCTAGTTTAGTCCTTATTATGAGGCTAACCCTATATTTTTATAGAATTCTCAAGTGTTTTTGTTTCTTATAGGTCAGACAGGTGTGACTTGGGGTGTGAAAGTTCACTCCGTGGATCTTGTTTTCTCTCGATTTTGACTAGGAATACATTCTAGTTTTTGTTCTCTTCGGGATTTCTGACTTTTGGGGGTAGAAAGTGTTTATGGTGAGGGAATTTTCAAACCCAAACCTAGTGTAATTATAATCATGTTAAATAATTTTTGTCTTTATTTTTTGTTTCAGTAGCTGGAGGCTCAATATTTTTTTAAAAATATTTTAAGACTTTTTATTGTTGCACGGTTAGTCCGTATGGTTGGGGTTAACCATGTGGTGCTTATGAAGGTGCATATGTGGGTCTGAGTTGTGGAACATGACTTGACCATGGTTTATTAAACCGTGTGATATGAATGTGGCTCAACTCCATAGGTAGTTAGTATCAAGTGGCGGGGTTTGAGTACGACCTTCTAGCAGTTCGTCGGGCTGCAAGAAATTATGTGCAGACCCCAAAATTGCTAGTATTTTTAAAATAATTAAAAAAATTATAATAGAAATAGAATAAAACAAGTCGGGTCAATGATTCTATGCATTGACTATATGTGGGATCAATTATATTACAATAATGGATTATTATATGATGCCTCACATTGATGACTTATTTGAATAAATTCATGAAGTATAATATTTTCCAATGATTGATCTGCGATCTAGATATCATAAATTCTTCTTGAAGATAGAATATATTCCGAAGACAATATTTTGAACTAGGAATGCACATTATAAGTTTACAGTAATTACATTTGGACTAACTAATTCACCATCTATTTCTATTGATCTAGTGAAAATCGTATTCAATGAAAGTATTGATACTTTTTATGGCTTTATTGATGATATCATTGTGTACTCTAAAAGTTACGAGAACCATGATAACCACATTTTGATTGTTTTGGAGCCTCTTATAGGAAAAAATTTATATGGTATGTTTATAAAATATGAATCCTGGCTTCAAACAGTTCCTTTTCTTGGACATATTTTCTGCACGGATGGAATCCCAATTGATCCTATAAAGAAAAAGGTAGTCCATTAATGAATAACACTAACAATCATAACCTAGGTACATAGTATCAGTGGTTTCATAGGTTACTATCTTTAATTCATTCTTAGTGGTTCATAATTAGCTAAACCATTATCCATGATTACTCATAAAGGGGTTATGTTTATGTGGACAAAGGAATCGGAAGAATGATTTGATTTATTAAAGAGGAGATTGGTGAATGCTCCATCCTTGGCTCTACCATTGAGAAATTGTATATTTTTTATTTATAGTGATGAATCGAAGAAACTAATTGGTGTTTCCCATATATATAATGATAGATTTATTTTTTATGAATTAAATAAGTTAAATACACATGAATAGAGCTTTCCAAATCATGATCATGAGTTAGAAAATGTAATATTTTCTCTAAATTGATGGATAAAAATGTCTATGATAAAATATGTTATATATACATAGATCAAAAAAGTCTTAATTATATCTTCTCCCAAAAATAACTCAACATGAGGAAAAGTCAATGACATGTACTTAAGAAATATGAGGGTTTGATACACTACCAACCAGGGAAGGAAAATGAGGCATCATATGCATTGAGTAGGAAGGATTATGGAATTCTGAATAAAATGTGTATTGATATGAAACATATGTATATAGACCTAGTAGCTATGGATATGGGGCTTCTCAAGGAAAGTTAAAAATTACTACTTTTTCAAATTATTTCCAAAGCATCTTTATTGGAAAGGATAAAAAAGTTCTTGGTATGATGATGAGAATTTCCAAATGAAAATTAAATATGTGAATGAAGGGAAATTTGTAAAAATCGTATATGAAGATGGAATTTAGAAATTTGGGAAGAGAATTTTTATTCCCTCTTAAACTGAGCTAATAAATAATTATTAGATGATGCTCAAATCTCAAATTTCTCTATACAGTCTTCTAGAACTAAGATGTGTATATATTTGCAGGAACATTTTCGGTTCGATAATATGATGTGGGAAATAGATGAAAATATATCTAGATGTTTATTTTTTCAATAGGTGATGGATGAAAGATGAAATCCTAGAGGATTCATGCAACCTCTACCAATTCTTATATGGATACGAGATGAAATTACTATTGATTTTGTCACTGGAATTCCAAATACTCTAGGAAATAATGGTTCAATAGTTGTAGTTGTATATTGAATTACCAAATGAGAAAATTTCCGTGCTAGAAGAGAATATTTTCCATGGGAGAACCTTGCACGATTCTATATTAATGATGTTGTAAGACATCGTGGAGAACCTCTATTGACTGTGTCAGATCAAGATCCTTGTTTTACATCAAAATTATAGTGTATTTTTCAAAAGGATTTGGATACCGTGTTTCATTTGAGAACTTCTCATCACCCTTAAAACAATGGACAGTATGAAAGAACTATTAAAAAAATAGAAGACATGTTGAGATCATCCCCACTTGAATTTTAAGGTATATGTGATTAGTATTTACCTTTGAATGAATTTTCCTATAATAATAGTTTTCATTCAAGTATTCAAATTGAACAATATGAAGAATTATATGGAAATATATGTATACTATAACATGTTGGGATAATGTTTGTGAAAAGAATCTTATAGGCCCAGAACATCTGGAGTAAACAAAAACATTGGTAAATACTATATATTCTCAAATCAAAGAAGCTCTTAGTATGAAAAATATCTATACCAATAACTAGAAGAAATATTTGGACTTTCAAGTGGGAGATCATGTCTTATTGAAGGTATATATATTGAAGGGTGTTATAAAATTTGAAATGGAATGGAAACAAATACCTAGGATTGTTAGACCTTTTTAAATTTTTGAAATAATCGCAGTTCTAGCATACCGATTAGCAATTCCACTAATCCTCTCTAAAGATGATGATGTATTCCAAATCACATTTTTGAGGAAGTACATGTTAAAACCAACACATGTTCTCCGTTCAAAGGAAATTGAATTAGAACCTAATTTATCTTAACATGGAGAGATTTTCTAGATTATAGAAAGTATAGAAAATATGTTGAGGAATCATATGACTAAGCTAGAAAAGGTTCCTTTGAAAAATTATAAAATTTAAGAGGCAACATGGGAACCAGAGAAAATAATAATGAATAAATACCCAAATATTTTTTTGAGGTGATATGCTGGAAATTTTGAGGATGAAATTTTTGATGGACCAGGGAATGTACCAGTCTAATATATTATTGTATACAACTTTTAAATTTAACATCTTAGATAGCTTATAAGGATTGCAACACCATGTTTAAAATAATGATATAATAATAAACATTAATATGACCACTAGGAATAATAATTTGGCCAATATATTATTAACCTCACCTATGAAAGTATAAATAAAATTTAGGTATCTTATGAGTGAAAATATAATATATTTATATCATGGAATAAGTAAATAATTTTTTTAAAAATGATAATATTCGTACTTGTATATTTATGAATCATTAATGATTATATAAAATTTTATAATTAATACAAATTTTTAAAAGAAAATATAATTTCATAAATTAGATTCATAAATTAATGTATTTTTCTTTTTTTATTAGAAGATAATTTTATGAGATCTTAATTAATTTTTCAGTGTTTTATAAATTCAGTAATAATTTAAGAATTCGTATTTTTTTTATAAATTGTGAATTTAACTAAAAAATAAATTTTTCATATTTAAAAAATTATTTTCATAAAATAGAGTCCATTTTGAAAATATATTATTCGAAAAATGGTTGGGGTTTATTTTTTGATATTTCTAAAATTGTTGATTTTTGATGAATAGTAAAATATGGTAATTTACCGTTTTTAACACTATAAGTAAATAAATAAATTTTTGAGTCATGTTTGTGTAATGTATGATATATATAGACATTATATTGAACTCAAATAGTCTATTTAATATAATTTGTCACATAAATCATCAGTATTGATTGTCATGATCTAAAATAATAAACTAATGAATAAAATAATCATAAAACACCCCTCTCCTCCACTATAAATACCACCCCTTATCCTCAAATCTTATAAGAAATCAATCAATATTATATTCTACCCAATTACTCTCCCAAAGATGTTCCCCACATTCTTTTGTTTTTCGTCTCCCCAAAAGTCCATTTTCTTGTGCCATAAGATGATTCTCAGAGAGACGAAACCTAAGATGTAAATCCCTCGCTTTTTCTCTTTAAATTTATTTCATTTTGTTATCCTTCACTCATCTCACCTATCAAAAGTATCATGATTAATATAGTATCATACATATAATATAATGATAATTTTTTAATGTAATCTCCTTCATCAAATCACTTCTCCTATCCTTTTTTCTTAAATGAAAACATCATCTCTGACTTGTCGATTCGCTGCCTTCGTTGACGATGCGTTTTCATATTTCCACCATCAAGGATTTCAAAAAAACCATTTTAATTATTTAAAAAGATACAAATATCTGTATTAACACATATTTAATGTTCTAAAACCTATATATAAACATATTATAATATAAAATGATATTAATTCATGATGCTCGTCAAAACTGAAAAAATAAATTAAATCATTTTCATTAACATTTTATATAATGAATCATCATAATACAATATAACCAAATGATATAAGTTATTATTTAATCCTATATAATTTAATTAAAACTAAATGATTTTACTTTTTTATATGTAATTCATATTTTACAACAAATACCATCATTATATATAATAGGACAATTCATAAAACCCTGAAATAGAACCTCTCAGAACAATGAGATTAAACATTTTAAATCATCGAAATGTCCTCAAATAAATATAATAAAATTATAATAAATAAAATACATGTTTAATAGGTTTTTTACTAAGTAATTATTTAATGAAATTTCAATTTCAATTATATTAAGTAAATTTGATGAATTCTTTCAGATATATGGTAAGAGATTTCCCGTCAAACTTTTATTTATTGGAGATATCAATTATTCCCCACTTATTCTATGTGTGTGGTGTATATATACTTACCATTGATATATCATATCATGAATATCATTATCTTAATGGTATTAAATGTTTTATATGATCATTAATTTTATGGGGAGCACATTTCGAATATTACATACTGGTAAGGAAATTCTTAACTCGATTTCCATTATTATGGTTAAGCATCTACTCTAATGATTATGTCATACAATGATTATGAGTCAAATAAATTTTTATTATGTTAAGTTTTATTTATATTTTTTATTTTGATTTGGAGCTTATACACATAATTTATTAATTTGCTTACCGCTCACACTTTCTTTTAACAATACTCTTTTAAATGTATTATTTCAAATTTAAATGACTTTTTTAGAAAAAAAAATTATATGACATGAGATAATTTTCACTATTTCTAAAACAGGAATTTTTTAGTAATAATTTAAAATTTTATAATGATATTTACAAAGAAAATTTATTCTTTTATAATTGCATGGATTTAAAATAAATAATTATAAAGAAAAAAAGTTTATTTATATCAATAAATTTTCAATGATTTTTTTAGAGTATTTTTATTTCTGTTGATACCCTCGGTTGAATATTATGCATAATTTAGGTTTATTTCTTATGATACTATCTATATTATTTTATTTAATGTTTTTGGATTATTTTTGCTAGGATGTACTTTCTAGATAAAATTCACCATATTACAATGGATATTTTATGATTATGTTTACTGATTTGTGATGTTTTTACATTTTATATAGTAATTTCAATATAATTTTATATATTGATTATGTTTCACCACATTCATATTTGTAATTATTTTGAGTTAGTAAGTGTCATTCAGGGCCCTCTAAATCCCCATGATGCATCAATAGATCTCCTAATACAAATTAAAATGGGGTTTAACCAAGGCCTTACCCCTTTATATTTATTGGTCAAGGCCTTGATGGTATGTTTATGATGTCCAACATTATTAATTACATCTTAACAAGATTAGTTTTTTGTAATCTATATAATTATTTCTCTTTTATAATATACATGGGTAAGTATCCTTTTCATGTGATTATTTATATTGTGTTTTTTTTATCAATTTTCTTTCCGTCCATATTATGATCATGATTATGTTTTAATGTAATGTGTTTTTAGTTATTAACTTTAACTTATCATTTATGGTTATTTATGATATTCTATTTTTTATTTTTATCCTTAATTAGCATCTGAGATCACCCCTTTCTTATGTTTTATTTTTTCCCAATATATCAATATGTTTATTATGATTTATGTTTTCTGATAATATATGAGAAAAGGAATATTAAAAATAGTGTTTCTATGTTGTATTGTATTTTATGTTATAATGAAACAACTATTTTTTTATCTTTTTTCAAAAACTACTAAAATATATGGTCCTTTAGGATGCAGAGTCCTTGTTTATTATATCGATGTATCATGGAAATGCCCCAACTCTAAGATACTAGGTTTAGGGTCTTTAAAAATATGTTAAAGTAAGATGTAATGAACTAAAATATCATAAGACATTATTTATAAATTAATATAAGAGGGAATGATCAACATACCATCACCCCTTTTATATTATCTCCCCACTTTGTATCTAATTTCCATGTAAATAGACATTCCTTAGCCATTAAATAATTGTTATTTCAAAAAATGATTTTTAAACTCACATATAATATGACCCATCCTCTCCCAATTAAATTCACACATTTCTTTCAATTTTATCATAAATGTGTTCCTATATGTTCTACTTAAAAATAATATTCTATGTTTTGTACCCTTACATCATAAGGTGTCCCAAATAAAACATTTCATTATTGATCTCTAATGGAGGATTAAAGTCTTCAATGTAAGTGTTATAATCTACTTTATCATTTTTCCTTATCTCCATTATCAACCAATTCTTAAAACAATTATCATAAAAAAATTAAAATCATTAATATTTAGAAAAAGTAACAATATTATTATGAAACAATGTGTTCTTACTCAATCATTTATTATAATGTGTTCTTTTTTGTGATGGTTTTACCACTAGCATAAATAATTTCATCATTTTTACATCAGGAATGTGTATAAAAACATGATTATTGGTAATACAATATAATAGTAATAAAATTAATATTTTTTCTTATTTATGGAATGCAAATATTAAATTGTATAGTCAATAATAAATTATATTTTTTTGTAAATTTAATAACCAAAAATAAAATTTTATGTAATAATTATGAACATTTACTATAATACCCTTAAAATGTCCATTGTAATCCATAAATTTATCAATAATAAATACAAAATATTCAAAAAAAAATTTAAATTGATTAACTCAAAATTCGGGAGCAAGGACACAAACCACTAATCCAAATAATATGGGGAGGTATTGAATAATTAAAAGATTAATATTAATTTTTGCAATAAAAACATAATATATGGTAAATAAGAATTTATAAATCCATTGTATTGTGTAAAATTAATAAATAAAAAGTTAATATATATATATATAATAAGCATAAATTGTTTATATTCAGATTTAGATTGTCTGCGAGCTTTCTTAGTTTATAGGTAGTGGGTTTTTCCAATATCACAATGAATTTGAGATTATTTCAAACTAAATATTTATTATAAGGCCACATGTGAGTTTATGGTGGTCTGAAATAGTGGAGGCCTTGAGAGTCTGTATGGACATCTAAATTACATTTAGAGAGAAGTGACCACTAGCTAAATATGATTTGGACTGGTTAATTATTGAATTATTTAGAATCCAATATTGTATATTAATTTATTTCATTTGTTTTAGTTATGAGTGATCTGTATGGATCCGTTATGAATTATATTCAAATTATAGATTTAAAAAGTTACCAATTGTTTGACCAATGGAGTCACCCTTTAAAGATGTAGCTATCAAGGGGATGTTTATTTCCACATCTCACATATTGATATTTTATATTCTACATAAAAGTTAGGAATTTTACATCACTCAGTATTATTTATTAAGAGAGTTCCCCATTTTATAAATTTAATGGAAATCAAAGATAATAGAGCCATATCTATCCAAAATTATTACCATGTTCATATAATTTTACATTATTTCTCTCTAAAACCCCATTTAATTTATAATCCTCTAGTTATTTAATGTATTTACATGTCTTCTTATCATCACACCTCTATATGGTTCAAACTTATTTCAGATGGATTCTTATAAGTGGATTTTATTTTATATCTTCTTTTTGATAATGGATAATTATCCTCAATTTCCAATTTTTTCATATGATTTTTTGGATATCCTTCAAAAAACATCTATGATTTCATAACATCATATTATATAGACTACGAAATTCATTATAAAATTTGAAATAAATATTTTCAAATGTTTTTTGTACCATAACCTTATCTGTCCATTTTATTCAGCTTTATTTATGTTAATTTTTTTTCATGTTTTCATAATTCGTCAAAGTAATTTTTATTTAATTGTTAATTTCTTTTCTAAAACTATTATTTTATAAATTATTTTATTTTAAACACACTTTTTAAAAATTCTAGGATATCTCAATTATTTTTTAATTAAATTATCTAATGCTCTTATAATGTTTTTATGTCAATATTGGTTAATGATTTATATACTTCAATAAATATTTTCTCCAATTATATCATGCCCTTATATATAAGGAGGGATTTTGATCATTCCTTGTGTAAATTTTGGATGATTTTTTATCTCATTGAGATATGTTGGAATCATGAATGTGACCACATTCATGTGGTATAAATATGTATGATTTATCATTATTGAGTTGGTGGAATAAGAATTGTGTATCCTCTGATAAATTAAGTAACTGTTAATATCTTATGAGATTGAATGTAAAGGAATATTGAGAAAGGCTTTTCCAAAATTGGACTCTGCCCATAATGATTATTGAGATAGTGTATAAACAAAATCCACAATGTGACCCTCTCTACAACATTAATGGTAATGAGAAGTAAACCCAATCCACTCTAGGATTTTTCTACTATGTGATGATTTTCATTCCAATGATCCTTGACATAAATAAATTATGGTTTTTTTCATATGTTTATACCAAATTATAAAACCACATCACTATGTTTTACAACACTTCTATGAAATATTTTTAGGGATCATTATTATATCATCATGTTTCAATACTCTGGTGAATTATGTGTTATGATATGCAAAAAAAATAATTTTTTCAAGAATCCTGATTTTTGAAATATTATTTATTCTATGTGATTCTATTATCTTATGTTATTGAACATATATTATGTTATCATACCATGTTTTTATTTTATGCATGTTATGATATTCATTTTTTATCTTCTATGTCTGGCCTTATTGGGAATTTGATATCACAACTTTATTTTATATCCATTCTACAAAAATATTGTAAAGTAATATGTTTAGAATTATTTCACATGTCAAAATTATTAATGGGATATATTGAAGAATGTTGGTAAAGAAAACCGGTTTTGTATAAAGTCTTCAAAGACTCTAAACCTATTAGTTTTTGGGAGTTATCTATTATAAGATATAATTAATTCTAATTTGATATGGTGTAATATTTATATAATTTATATTTGGGTCATATAATTCATGTATAGTATTGTTATATCACAATCACAATTTGTCAATGTTTCATTGTTATAAAATCTTATGCAATAACAATAATAAGTCTTTTTTTGCATTGTGGGATTTTTTTTGGATGCACTGATTCAACCGTTACCCAAACCATTTAGTCTTCCTCAAATTTGTTTCAAATAAAATAATTTATAACTATTATTTAATTTTGAATTATATTAATCTAAAACACAACTTTTAGTTGAGTGATATTGAAATGAAATTCAATACCTAAAATGATAAAATTTAAATGTATGGTTTGGAAGTCGAAATCATTTATAATAAATAAATTAGGAAATGACATTGAACAATTAAAATAATGTGTCTACATTTCACAAAAAAAAAATTCTAATTCATTTTTTGTTGTGTTTGATATTCATAGTATGATCCCAAATCAATGAATAAATTTATGATAATGATAAAATAAGAAAATTCCAGGATTATTGATGATTTATTTTATAAATATATAATCTATAAGAACTATGGATCATTTATATTATATATTCGATATAAATGTAATAAAATTTCATGTTATCAAAATAAATATATCTTAAAATTTTCATAAATTATGTTTTAATTAAAAATTTCATTGTTATTTTTATTTACATGGATTCAACTCATACAATCCATGTGTTTCATCTATTATGTCCCAATAAATATCAAGACATTCCTTGAGAGTGAATTAGTAATTACTAATAATTTTACACTTTTTTCATTATTATCTTAATTGGTCATATAATACCTAAATTTTTGTTTTATAATTTTTAAAAACATTCTAGGATAATCTTGGTGGAAAACATGATAAATAAAAAAAATTCATAAGGGAGATCTATGGTAAAATAAAAAATTCTCACAATGGGAATTGAAAATTAATCACCATATAATTTATTTTGTTAATTTACTGCACCTATCTATATTATTTTTTATATTTTTTTAACCCATAAAACATTTTTTTCTTCATAAATTCATCATATCACTCCCGTTATTTTCATTTTAGAATTAAATTTAGTAAGGAAAAAATTTAGGATCACAATAGTGTTTCTGGTCCCCTTCAGGTATGATTATATAGTCTCCCCAACCATCTTGTCCAATCATATTTGTTATGGTTTATAAAATAATTTGAAAATGTTAAATTTCTATTATAATATTAGTTATAATTATTATTTATTAATTAATATTTAAAAAATAAATAATTATTCATTGATGGATAGCTAACAAATCTAAAAAACTGCAGATTCATTTTTTGTTGGTTTTTCTACCAACTAATTGTGAAGGCCCCAAACTCCTAATATTATTACTGGATGAGAGATAAGCATAGCCACAACTATTATGCTTGTTTGAACACAAACATATGGGCAGGATGGGGTAGGGAGTTTATGACTTTACACAATAAAAGAGATTTATAATGGGATATTCATGAGTTATTGAGGATAAATCCATGACCAATAAAAATTATGGTAGAAAATGCTATTGGATTTGATGGGATTTAGAACTAGAAATAAAATACCACATGATAGGAGGATATGGAACCTTTTAGGATAGTTTATTTGTTTTTAGAGGGGTGATTTTTTAATTTTATAAAGAATATAGTATAAATTAGATGGGCCATTAGAGTGAAGTATTTTGGAATCATATCAGGAATCATGATCAAATCTGCTATGTGATGCTAAATAAATAAACTATAAAGACTTCCATATATGTTCTCAATCCCAATCTTGGGTTTATCATTACTTTATGGAATTCATGTGTTATTTTATGTCCTAACATGCCATGTTTCATATATCATGAATATTTTAGTTTTCCATTTCTATATATTGCAAGGTATATAATCAAACCAATTCATATCCCTTTTTTATTTAAATAATGTGAAAAAAATATAATTTTCACCAAGATTATATTTAAGTAATATATATTCTTTACTTTACTTATTTTTTATAATTATCAGATGGTGAGGTTTTCCAATCCATTTGATGAAATTTTAATATTTTTTAGCTATATTCATGGTATAAACACTCTCAGATGTTATATATATTTGGGATATTTTGAAGTGTACAATATATTTTTCATTTATGAATACAGAATAATGATATATTCTTCTATTTTATTTGAGGGGTTTCCTGTTGGTTTTTGGTAAAATTATTATTTTCGATGTCAAAAATCAACGGTTTAGTTGTATGACAGTCTCAAGGATCGAGTTTCATAAAGAGATCACAATGGAAATCAATATCTAGAGTAAAACTAAAAATTATTATTATGATAAATAAATGAGTAATACATGATTATATTAATATGTTATTAGTAATCGTTTATATTGAAAAATTTATTGGGTTTGATGATCAAAAGGCTCAGATTTACAAAAAAATGAGTTCAAAAACATATCTTTCTAAGATAGATGGATGATAAAATTATCATGAACCAAATATTATCTATAAATGATATGTAATATTTTTAGTTTTTTATTTCCTACTAGTAAGTATCTATGTAATGGTTTTTATGTAATTATTATTTAAAAAATAATTGACAAATGAAGATAGTTTAATATATTATTATGTGGACCAATATAATTAACTATTAGATATTTCTATATGATTGTAATCACCTTAATGTTATGGGTTATACTAGTTGACACTCTAGAATCCTGGAAATGTAATAATTATAAACTACATTCCAAGATATGATGAAATTTAAAATTTATTATTTTGAAATCATCTTGATGGCCTAGGAATATCTGTTCTGATCATTGAATTTCCAAGACATGGTGAATAATTCATTAATTTATAATATTACTAATATTTAGGATTTTATATGAAGTAAAATAAATACAACATGAATGAATCTTAATAGAAATAAAACCCATGATATGATTAAATTAAAAAAATCAATATTATAAAATGTTTTTGTTTGTAGATAATTCACATACAACGTTATTAATGTCTCTGTTGGTTTTTTCACAAATTACATTAAACATAAGGGGAATGCAAAAGCTATATTCTAAAAAAGTAGGTATGGATGATTAAATATGATATTAAGTTTAAACTTTATATATTTTATCTAATAGATATCCATCATTTACATTTTTTAGAATATATATTTAAATTTTTAGGTTTTTTAAAATTAATTTCGGTATTTTATTTTACAAATTTTAATTTTTCTTCACTCAATGGATCAATATTATATATTTGGTCATAGGGATTGTATTTTTTTAAGAGGAATTATGAAGGTGATAAAATGGCCCCCAATGATTAATTAATTTTTAATCCTTATTTTTTTCTAGTATGGATTATAATTGAAGGCTTACTTGTTAATCCCATTATCTTATATTCCTTTTTTTATAATTTATACGATCATTAGATTTCTAATTAAATATTATTCTATTGAAACTATAATTTTTATACCCTATGTAAAAATTATTTTCATTGATTCAAATCTCTCAAAACCACTTCTTTCTGTGATCTATAGTTAAGATGGTTGTAATATATTTTTTAATATGTTTTTTACAAAAACAATCTAGATTACAATAGATTTCACCAAAAAACATTTAATCATTGATTTTATTTTTGAAAGTATAATTAAATAGAAAATATATATTAATAAATATACACTCTGTCAAAAGGATATATAGATGGAAAATAGGGGAAATTAAATAATCATACTTATCACTCTAAAAAGTATGATATTTTAAACTAGTAATGAATCATAAAATAAATAAGGTGATGAAATATGTGAATGTTTTTTGGAAATATTAATATACACTTAATAGATATCAATATATTTTTATGATAATGTATTTCTATGGGTTTTATAAACTTCTCATTATTTATCATTATATTAATAATGCTTAGAATATTTTGGATTATGGAAATTTGGATGTTTTTAATGAGGAATATGAAAATGTGGAATATTATTTGATTGAGAAAAATATAGTTTTCATAAATGCCTATGAAATTTTCATTTTTGGTAATATAACTACTAAAAATGTAAATAACCCTTAAACAACTCCAGAGATAGTATAAAACCATGAAATATCCTAAAATTATTTAAAATGTGAATAAGATGATATTGACCTTTAAAAACTCAATATCTTCCACACTATAATGAATATACCTTAATATTGGAATAAATGATCTAAAAATTTAAATTTTAGTTTGAATGGTACCCAAATATGGACTTCTTACATTTAATTTAAAACCTAAATATACATGGGTACTTATTTGATCATATTTTCAATATTTTAAGCCCCTATTTTCTATAGAATTTAATTCGAGATACACAACAGAAAAATTTATTTGTCTTCAAAAGAAATAGATTATGGGTTGTTTTTAGGAAATTCCTATTAGCATTGGAATTAAAATTTCAATTTATTTAAAATTATTTAAATTATTTATTAGATTTAAATTTCATGTAATTTTAATTAAATCATGGATTTTCCTTCATAATTTTTTTGATAACTTATTAATAATTTTTTGAAAACTTGTTTCATAGTTATCATATTAGGAGTCAGATTTGTGTATATATTTTCATTTTTGTGGAGTGATGTTGTAATTTTTTTGCTTGTATAAAAAGTGGATGATAGTCTATAGTAGTTTCATCATTTCGATAGTTTTTTATGTTTTATTTGAATTATAAGAAACTGGATGCATTATAGATTAACTCTAACAAAATTATATTTGATGGGACAAATTGTTGATGTTGATTGGGTACTCACACATGATTATCATTTTCATTTTTTTGTGCATATCTATTTTCTATAGTTTCTATACATGTTGATATTGTTTCAAATTTAGTGGATTGAGTTACAACATTTCATGTTTAATTTCAATCATAGAAAAACTATTCTATATCATCTAAATTTTTTGTGTAATTTTTTGAACATTAATGGTTACTAATTTTTTATCTGATATATATAAGGAAAATATGTTATGGAATTTAAATTGGATTTATATATGGTTTAAATTATTATGATTATTTTTGGATTATGATGATATTTTTTTAAATTTCTTCTAACTTTTCTAATTTTTTTATGGAATGATATGTTGAACCTACTTCGTTTGATGTCTTACATAAATAGTATTTTGATTTATTCTTATAGTTTTTTTACATATGAGTATTTGCAGGTAACTTATTCTTAGGCCATGACGATAATTATATTATCTATAATTGACTAAGAATATAACTATGGAAGTGTCTCTTGGAACTATTAATTTTTCTAATAATGCTATGTATATCATTAAAAAAAATCTTGTTTTATGTGTGAAGGATCCTTTGATTCGATGACTTTTATTATTAATGCATAGGACATTAATACTCATTAACCAATTCATTGAACATGAAATATTTTTTATATAATCTTTATTATATATCATTTTGGGTTTCATATTTAAAAAAATTGGTTCTTTATATTTTTTGTTTCCTAATTTTTATTTTGGGTATCTATATATTTTTTAGGGAGACTTTTCACCCATATGGTGGAAAATTCCATGTTTTTTCGATATGCCCATTCATTGAATTTTCTATTAGTGTATTATTATTTCACCTTATGTAATAATAAAATAAATCATTTATAATAATAATTTTTTTAGGGAGCATGATTTGGTCTATAAACATGTGCTTCATGTTATTACTTATTTTAGATGATGATCATTTCATAGACATGTTTTTTATAGTTAAATATAAAATTTGATTTATTAATGATTCCCCTAGTCAGGTTTTATTAAATCATTGATAGTGATGTTGAATGAAATGTCCTAGAGTACAATATTCAAATACCTTAACATAAAAATGTTATATTTATTGGCCTTCCATAGTGACATTGTTATCATGGACATAGGGAATCCTCTTCTACCACACTTTTTGAAACCATATAATCTTTCATTAATTATAAAATTATTTTTAGGTACTCTCGTATCCTGGGTACACAAGATAATATATGACCCAAAATCAACTAATATATGGAGTAAATAATTTATTTACTATAAATAGGGTTATATTACATTTCTTTAGGAATTGTTCATGGGAATTTTCACTCTATCATTGTTATTTTGTTAGTGATTGTTTATAATTATCTTGTTCATTAAATATAATAAAGTATTAGACTCTCACATAATCAAATTATAGTTTTCCATGATGATTAATTAAATAAAAATATATATTACATAGATTACACTTAAATAGTATTGACTCATAAGTTCCCACCTCTACCATAATTTTATAACCACTTATCATTATTTTTTAAAAGAATGAAATTATTGTCCCAATGTTTTTATTTTCTTACACGTTATTTTTCTAATATACCCATGTTGAGATCTTCTATATTGATTTAGTAATGTCTATAAAAATAATTGAATTTATTAGATTATCATTTTCGTAATGGAGAAAATAGTTTTTTCCATTTAGATTGTTCATTTTTTATCATTAGACATTTTCTTATTGTGTATTTTCCATTCATAGTCCTAAGAGTTTACTTTTAACTATCATTTATTTAAATATTTATATTTAATTACAGATATTATATTTTACATAGTAAATTATAGAAGTATATAATTTTAGTAATTTATATATAATTTATGTGGTTTCATCTGTGCATTAATTATTTATGATATACATTTTGTATACTATATTAATCTATGGTTTTATTGTATTGTGTTTGATATTTGAGAGTCATGTGCTTATTAGGATAATACATCCCATTTTTTGTTTCTAATCTCTTGGTTCTAACAACCACCATTTGGTCTATTAGATTAAAACTTGTGGAGGTAACTATATGCTAATATAAGAGGGATCCTAATGGGGATTTTGATAGGTTTTAAAGGAAAATTTATTGTTTAGATGTAGTAGATGAAACATAAAAATCTTAGATATCCTTATATCAAAATGTTGAAGACAAAAACTTAGAATGGAAAACATATGTAGAACAATTTCCATTAATTTTCATAATAAGATAGTGAGTTTAATTGATATCCCTAATAAAAAATAAATTAATTGCTTCATTCTAATGTATCCACCAAAGAATAGAATCTTGAATTTTTTTTATCAAGATCGTTATTAACTCCAATAAATGATATCATCACCCATGGTTTATATGGAAATTATAATATTAAATATTAAAAAATATATTTTAGGATTGATAAATACACTAACAAGGTCAAGAATACTTCCTTATATATATATTATATTAAATAATGAAACACAAAATTTGCAAAACATTTTAGCCAAACATATTATTTTCCTTAATAATTACCAATCTCAATTCTATCCTCAATATTTTATATCATCGTTTAACACTTAAATTATCATTTTATAATAAATTCAAAATCACCTGGGGTGTTACATTACCCAAAAATAAGATAATTATTTAAATGATAATTAAATATGCATACCAAAATTATTTCTCATATCAACTATATAGAGTGTACAACAAAGTCACTACATCAATGTAAAAATTGGTACTCAAAACATGGTATATAAAGTCCCAAAATCACTACTTATTTATACATTAAATCATCAAATACTTTATAAAAAAGTATTTTAGTTTATTTTAATCCAAGAACCCTTTAATATAATAACCATACATACTCTGTCATTTCATAAAAATTATTTTTACCTATTTTAAATACTTATTACATACACAAGCTATGTGACCCAAAATGCCAGTATAGTATTTACAATAATATATAGTATCTAATCTTTAAATTTAAGCAAAGAGAAGCCTAAAGTAAAATATCATTTATGCTCTAGAAATAATATGCAGGAATGTGATCTGTATTTCACATAGTCAAATCTTTATATGAACATGTCCACTGAAATAAGAAAAACTAGACATCATATGTTACTTATAAGGCCCCTCTTATAAAACATTTACATTAACCACAAGACATAGAACTTGTTAATTTATTAAATTAAAACATCTAATATTTAAGATTCTCTAAAGAATACTATCAAAATTGAATGAATAAATAGCTTGTAATTCATCTATGAAGTGGAACACATCACATGTCACATAACTATATATGGAATTCTATTTATTAATATTATTTAAATCAATAGAATAGATGTTATACATTTTTTATAATATCAAAAATATAATATCAATTTGAAAAATACCACCAACATGATACGTTACATACACAAAAATCCCCTATTAAGGTCAACCTCATTGCTGGCATAAGAATGATATAAAATTATTATGGTTCACATTTGTTAAAACATTATAAGATTATGAAATGGTAATTAATATAAAGTATAATGACCTATATATGTTAACATTAATTTATATAATATTCCATGTGACATAAATTTTTAGTTCACTCTAAATAATAAATCACAATGGATTATCATAATATTCAACTATGTATCTTATGTAAAACTCTTCGTACAAAAATCCTGATATATTATCACCAACCATAAGACTTAATAGTTATTATTGATTAGTAATAATTAAAATAATTTTTTATTATTTTTACAATATAAATATTCATGTAATATATGAAACAAACTTATATAATGTTTAATGAAAATAGTATTCATGATTTCAGTGTAAGCCTTTCATGTGGTTTATATTAAAAATATTCCTTTCACATTTCATGTAAAAAGTCAAAAATACTAAATTTGGAAAATCATAAGAAGGTTTCTCTTAATCCATGATATGTAAAGTAATATAACATCAAAAATTAATCAAAAAATATTTTTTAATAACATAAACACTCTTGAAAGCATTTTACTATAAATATGGAATTGAAAGAAAAGTTTCTTGTTCGGAGAGAAAAAACTAGGTCATTTTTCATTAAAAATTCATTTTGATCTGATTAGTACTTAAATAGAGGAAAATAAAAAAAATATTACATATACACAAGTGAAACGAGTAGAATAAAACTAATACGATTTGGGATATATAAATATTACACTTTCATTATTGGAAACATTAAGCATAAACAATCACAGAAGAAATGTGATTGTAATATAAAACCCTTAGATTAAGATTGTATATTGAAGTAAAAACTCTAAACTACTATATTAATGATTTAAATTTATTAAATTCAATAATTGAACAAAAATAATTCTTATAATACCAAACATGTTTTACTTACAACATCTTGTCACATATTCATTAACAATCTTTCATTATCATTGTCATCTATGGTTATAGAAGATTCATTTTTCATGTATATTTTTGTTCATTGGTTATGGTCCTTTCACTTTTATCATGATTATTTTATCTCAAAAGTGTTAATAATAAAAATTATGTCATTTATATTCATTATATTTATATTTATATCTATTAATATAAAGTAGAAATAAAAATTGATTTATATGACTACATGGATTGGGTCGTCTATATTTTTTCATAGGGAACATTTCTATTTTCAATTGATGAAATGAAATAAAAGTAAATATTAAGTGATATTTTAAGAATAATTATTATAACACAAATATCATATGTAAAAATTATATATATCCTAAAAAATAACCACTAATGATGTTAGGGAGATATGAGTCGTATCACTAAGTGTATACAGTAGTCCACATGCACACTTGAGCAACACATTCTTATCTAATTGGATAGAAAAGGGGTGTTATTTTTTGTGAAATTATCATAAAAACATATAATTTTATTTATGTTATTGCAATCATCATGTTTTATTGGATGCAATAATTTTTGAGGATGTAGAAGAAGAAATAAAATTGAAAAACGTGGTTATGATCTTTACCACATCATTGAGAGACCACTGTTGGATTACTCCATATAAGCATGAAGTATTGGTATTAGAATAATTAATGATGATATAGAAAGAATGAAAGTATAATTGAATTAATTTTATGTATCTCTTTTTGGATCTAGAATAATTAAAATGTGTGAATAATGGGGGAGGACATGTGTCTTTTTATATGTGAGGGGATAGATACACATGGAATTTCAATGAATTTCACGATGAAAAAATAATAATTTTCCCAAAAAAAAGTCTGTTAACTAATATGATTTCAAATATTTAATCAATTTTAACTAATTCAATTTATATATATTGCATAATTTAATTTTTATTAAATGTACTAATTGCAATGGCAACGTGTTTTCTTGAAATGTATTTTCAAGCATAAATCAAAATTTACTTTAATTGTTTACCTTGAAAAAACAATAAAATAAATATTAAAATATTATATTGAATATATATTATATAAATTTCATTTAAAAATAAATAAATATAAGTTAAAAAAATTTATTAATATAAAAAAAAATTGTGCACACAAAAATTGTTTCTTAGACAAATGTGTTTTTAAGCTCAAAAATTAACTGATAAAAAATAGAGTATAATAATGATTAATATGTATTTAATTATTTTATTTCAAATTAAATGAAACTTGGGTTAATTTAACTTCATATTCAAAACATAATGGTACATTTACTTGATAATAAATTTAGTTTTTCCCAAATATCAATATTTTCACTATTCAATGAATAATAAATCTTTTTAAAAAAATCCCTTAAATTTCGCAATAATTTAATATATTGATTCTTATTTTAAAAATTATTTTCACATCCTCAATTAAAATATCTAAATATTGTATGAATTAATTATAATTTATGTTATTAAAATTATGATAAAAACATATTTGAATATGAAATATTTTGGAAACATAAATTAACATTATTCATAATTGAGTTGTGATGTCCAAGACTAGGATACCACTTAATTGGTGCCCTGAGCCCAGGGGGACACATGGACTTAAGACCATTTCCCCAAGTTATAGAGGCTTCTAACTAGTAGAAAAGGCTTCTAGGTTGTTTCCATATGGGAGACTATGCCCTCATTACCAGAGTGTGGCAAAGTAGATAAATAATAATATAGGTGAATAGTGGAAGTAATATAAGTAAATAATATAATAACACTAAAGTAATAAATATAAAATGATAATAAAATCTGAATATACCTGAATAACTGATGATGATTTGACATTTTACTAGAAAAATGGGAAACGTGGATATAAGATAGTAGGAAAAACATGATTCACCAAAGAATAAAGGAAATCAAAAGACTATCCCAAGCATCTTGAGCTTCGACATAGTCATATGCTATAAAGAACCATCCTAACGTTTAAGAAATCAATTGTTTTAAGTCGTATTATTCCCTTTATCAACACCTTCATTCTTTTAATCTTCCCTATTTTACAAACATTACTTAGAGAGGGTTTGAGATAAATATCAATTGGCCACCACCAACCGTGCCTATAACATCCTAACCATGTAATGGAAATGTAATAGTGTACAATAATACAAATTAAAAAAATTATTATAATGTATCTACAACCCTAATTACATGCATCAACCCTAGACTAGTTTCTAAAAATGTAACCAAATAAATGTTTGATTTTTAACAATTTATAAATAATCACACGTTAGCAATAGTGAAGGTTCCAAGATGTAACAAGGCAACTAGTAATGATATTAAATACTAAATATCCAAGGTAAAAACCAAGGAAACATATACCTAAAGGGTCACCAAATCCGTTATGATTTTTTCATGGTTAATGGTAAGAGTGTAATCCAAGGATCATAGACCAATTAATTCCACAATAAGATGCATACTGAGTCTAAGAATTTCATCCAAGGTAAAATGAGGCAATGAAATGACTCGTCCTGATTGGATTTAACCATGGCACCTACTTGAAAATGATTTATCCAATGATTGTATCCAATGCATCCTATAATATTATTAAAGGTATCCTATAATGACATACCATGAATCCATGAAGAGATAATAATTACGTTCTAGGTGGGTCTCAACCAAACAATTCCACATCCTTGAGTCAGAATGGAATTATTGAGTGCTCAAGGCATTCCCTATGTAATCCAAGGCAAACTTGAGTCATTCCACTTCTATTTGATAATGATTTAATCTAATATTTCATAAGGTTCAACCCATTAAATTTCATTAGTGTGACAAATATAATTGAGTAAGCGTCCATTTAATCAATTCCTAATTAATCAATAAGTTTATATGGTCCAAGTCGTGCCATTCATTAGTGTTCCAATGCCACATAGCAAGTAGCCATTGATTTAATAAAATTAAGTCTTTTTCAGGAGTAAAGTTTCAATACACTAACTTCCATTAACATGGTAAGGGGTTCTGTGGACATGAAACATATTATTATATTACATATAAAAAGTCCAATTCATATACATAGAATACATTCCAAAGTCAATTTCATATTAAATAATCAAATTAAAGATCTTACCTTAGGAAGGTCAAGTTGTTACCATACATGGTACTTTCTATTATTAAATTCACAATATAAATGAATTCATTTAACATATAAAACTTACCCTTAGAATGGAAAATCTGAGGCACACCCAAATAATAGCTCAAACATGTAAAAACTCTAAAACAACACTAATGGAAAACAATCCTACATGTGATGGATATACTTATTAGTGTAACCACTAACAACGTATCACATATTTGTAAAGAGAATAACCATATATTTATAATTATTATAATCATAGCATATAAATCCAATTAATTGCATCAAATGAAATTGGCTGGTCCCACACATAATTTCCAAAAATCAAAAAACATTTGGGATGAGTTATAGACTAACCACCTTAGGATTGTACAAATATCCTCATCTAGTATTAGCCTCTAACTAGTCTAGGAATGGGGTAGATTGGAGAGAAAGGTTAAAATTAAAACCCCTTGATAACTAGTTCGAGAGAAAGAGGGAAGAAGAATGACTAATATTGACTCGAGTACCTACAATTGCGCATCCAAAATGATGAACAAAACCTTGAACGAATCCTAGATTAATGAGAACTATCTATCCTTATCTTGGGCCATTAAAACTCTCTAAAATGAGAGAAAATTTAGGTTATGTCCACTGGAATTTTGAATAAGGAAGATGGAAGGAATAATTAGATCATTATGGGAAAAATGTAAAATAGCCCAACATTTAGCTTGTGCACGGTTCTCCTACGCAGTTTTCTAAAATGTGCACAAACCATACATGGGAACATGGATAAATTCTTGTACAACACGGTTATGGAAACCGTTCACCATCTATTGGCTAAGGAATTATTTGAAAAACCTGCCACCCACATGGTTTTCTCTAACCATGTAGACTCCTCGGATTGTTCACAATAAACCGTGTTCCATGCTTAGTTCTCCCATCCAAATATGGGTTACAAGCACCAAAAAACCCTAGAACACCCTTGAGACCATTGTTAACTCATTTGGTTTCAATATTATGTCCCAAATATAGAATTAAACTGAAATTTAAGGATCCATACCAGATTGAAAACCCATTTTCTTATAGTCTTCCCCCATTAAAATAACTTTTCGCTAAATTCACCTTCCAAGGGTGGTGAAACACTATCTAAAAACAAATCTACCCTCTGGGCATCAACATCGGCCTCCCACTCCCAAGTATGGTCCTCGAAGTGGTTGTTCTTCCATATCACCCATACTAGGGAGAAAACCCACCTTTGGATAGCATTCGTTCTTTGGTCAATGATGTGTATTTGAAACTCCTAAAAGGTAGTATCATGACATAACTCAACTTACTTAGGATAAGAGGTATAAGACTGGTCGAAATGATATTGGGGAAGCTATGAAACATGGAAGGAATCATGCATTGCATCATTTCTCTGAGGTAATCGAAACTCATTGGATATTAGCCTCAATCTCTCTAGAAACTCAAATGGCCCTATGTAATGAGGAGAGAGTTTCCCTTTCTTATGTAATCATCTATTCGATAGCCTGGGTGATTGCCAACGGAAAATATGATCCCCAAACACAAACTATAGAGGTCATCGATGAAAATTATCATATGATTTTTTTCTATACCGAGCAGCAGTAATATGCTTTCTGGTTAGCTAAACATACTCTTATGTCTCCAAAGGGAGACAAGAACCTAGTAGGGCCACCTCATTAGCCTTTTTCTAGCACTGAGGTGAACATAACAGCCTACCATGTAGGGCCTAATAGGGAGACATAAATTTTTTTTCTCAAATATATTTTTATAGGTGTACTCAACAAGAGGGATATGCTTCTACCAAGAACCACTGAAATCAAGGACATATACTTGGAGAATTTCCGATAAAACCTTTAGTGTTGGATCTGATTGTCCATCAGTTTAAGGGTGAAAAGTTATGCTTAGAGCTATCTGGGTACCGATAGCTTTCTGCTAGCCCTACTAGGAGCATGATGTGAAATTAGTATCCCTATCTGAAATGATAATACGATGGACTCTTTGTTGTTGAATGATCTCACATAAACATAGTCTTCCCAGCTCATCAAATGAGAATGTTTCTTAAATATGAATGAAGTGAGCCACTTTTTCTGTCTGTCAATGACAACCAAAACAAATTCACTACCTCTAGGTGAACTGGGTAACCTGAATAAAAATTACATGGAAACATCATCTCATTTCTATTGGGAGAGTGGAAGCATATGTAAAAATAATACAAGTCACCAGTGCTCCTCCTTCACCTGGTGATAGATGGAACCCACAGTGATAAAGAATGCTATCTAACATTTCATCCAATGCCACAAATATTGGTGTTTCATATCTTGATACATCTTGGTGATAATTGGATGAAATATCCACGTATAAGTATGGGAATCATGCATCAAATCCTCTCTCATATCTGTAGGAAGCCATACATATCCATTTATTTGTAGGATGTTATCTCCTCCGATAGACCAATCTGAAGGTGTGTCAGCTCCTCATATACTCTCACAGAGAACCAATCCCTAATGATCTAAAAAGTTTTCTACCCTCTAAATTCTCATGGAGGGAATAGTAACTATAGAGGTTGAGAGATAAGACTTCTTAGGAAAATAATTAGAATCTAGATGCATCTCAGATAAGAGGTCCACTAATTACCATTCATCAATGTCTTACTGTACTGCTTTTGCTGAAGTTTTATGACTCAGTGCATTTGTAACTACATTTCCCTTCCCAGAAAAATATGCAAGCTCAAAATAAAAAGAATATAGATATTAAACCAATATCCATTGTATGTGGTTCAAGTTGCACTGTGAAAAGAAATATTTGAGACACTTATGGTTTGTGTACACCACAAAGCGCCGACCCAATAGATATTGTCTCTAGTGACATAAGGCATGGAAATATCTACTACCATTAGGTCCTATGTTGGGTAATTTCTCTCAGGAGGCCTCAAATATCGAGATCTATATTCAATTAACCCATACTTCTTCATTGTCAATTCTCATAGGTCGATGCCATGTATATCATAGAATACACTATAACCACTTCTAGGCTCTAGCAAGATCAGTATTGGGGTCAAGATACGCCTTTATTTATTCTTACAAAGGATGTCTTGTAATCTTCACAACACAAGAACATAAAACCCTACATTGTAAGGTTAGTAAGATGTGATTCTAGTAATGGGAAGTCAATTATTAAATGTCTATAATATCCATCCCACCCAAAGAAACTTTTTATATGAAACACATTCTTAAGATTCTCCTAGGAAAATACAACACTAAACATTTCTGGGCCAATATTTACTCTAAATTCCCATATGATATGACCCAAGAAATGATCTTTGTCGATCAATAAGTGTCACTTATCATGAGTAACATAATGATAATGATCTATTAGTGTACTCAGAATAATCTCAAAGTGATTAGCATGGTCACTATGAGTATATGAATACACCAATATGTCTTCCACAAATACCCTAAAAAATAATCCAACTATTTATGGAAACCCTTATTCATTAGTGTCATGAAAATGGTGAGTGTTTTCATATGACAAGACGACATAACAAGGTACTCATATAGACCATTACTACTATTGAAATATGAATGAGGTATGTCTGTTGGCCTTACTCACACATTTTGATATCCAGATCTATGGCCAATCTTAGAGAATACCCTATTTCCATAGAGATAGTAGAACATATCATCTATTCGAGGTAGAGGATACTGGTTCTTCACTATATGCTTATTGAACATTCTATAATCCACACATAGACATAAGGTTATATTAACCTTCTTGGAGAAAATCACTAGAAAACACTAAGAGGATGTATTGGATTATATAAAACCTTTGGATATTAGATCTTGTAACTACCAATGGAGATCATATAGCTTAATAGGTCCCATCCTATATTGGGGAATGAACACACGATCTCCTCCCAATGAAAGATCAATTTTAAACTATACGTACCTCCCAGAAGGTAGGTGTAATGATCCTAAGCTTGAATAACATTTACATTACATTAATTTTGATAAATACTTAACATTTGACACAAACATTTTTCCAAAGATTGTTTTTTTAGTGACATTGGATACTGTGAAACATCAAAAATTGGTTCATAAAACATCATAATGTATTATATATATTATGTCATAACTAGAACCACCTTTTTAACCATCTTACTTAATACCCTTATATATCCGGGGGAAAACAGAATTAAGGGGTGAGATCAAATTCTTAGTAAGGGGAAACATGCAAAAAATCAGACAATCTATAAGCATAAGAATGGAAAAAGATGAACATAACTTTTGAAAATCATACCGTGTATAACAAATATCAAAATAGGTTTCTTAAATATCATTCCATCATAAGATAATCCTTTTAAAACAAATGGGTTTAAAAAATTTAATTCTATGATAAACATAATCAAATCATAAGAATAGTAGGATAATATACAGGTAATATAACATTATTAATAAATTCTATCATAGATAAGAAAATTTTTTGATAGAATACAAGAAATTAATTATTAAGGTAAACATCATTTCTTCTTCATAGACATTTTCTTTTCTCAAAATGCTACACAATTTTAAAAGAAAATAATTTATTTGATAATTAAATTAGAATCTTGTAAAGGAGAATTAATGGGAATATGGAGTTATGAATATGTAAAAATCTATTCATGACATATAATTTAAAATAAAACATTCTTGTTATACTTTTTTTCGGAAAGTTAAAAAGTATATCATAATGAAAAATACAAAATATTCCTTTCATACCATTTTATAAAAATTCTCTAATTGGAAAAAATTGACATTAAACAATTTTATAATGATCAAAATAATATTTTGAAATACATATTTAGGAAACATGTACATGGATAAAACATATACCATAGTAAATACTTACGTATAAACAATCTTGGATAAAAATGAGTTTACAAAATTATTCCATACCTTAGGTACACTATCCTTGGTATGCATCCAAACCGACTATATAATGATTTAAATGATTTAATTGACTTATTCTAGTATTATATTCATCATAAATGATCATATTATCATCAATTTTTAAGTAACATTTTTATTCATCCATCATATATTAACTTCTTTATTTTTTATGCATGTTTTTTCAAATAACTTCCTCTTCTTAGGATATAGTTATATTATTCATAGAACTATATTAGTATAATATATATCATATTTATTAATTCAATTAGTTTATATAATCATGCTTTAATGAAAATCATGTATAATGAATCAAATCGTATCGTGGAGACAGTTGGTCGTACGTACGCACAAGAGACGATATCGTTCAAATAATTGTGAAATAATATGGAATTGGTTGGTGTATATTTTGTTATAGAATACAAATAATGTTGTAAAAATATTATATAAATATTATTTCCATCATTATATCCATCCATGAATGATGGTGGTGAAAAAATAGATTACACAATGACATGGTGACAATAAGTCATACATATGAATTAATGTTCATTTCATTTTTCATTGGATTGATAGAAAGTGGAATATGGTTATTCTATAAATGTAATAACATATTAGAAGATAATTTATACTTGATTTATTACATTATAATGGACAAAATGCATGAATATAAATTATAATAAGAAATAATTTTAAATAATCAGTATAGAAGATTACCTCTTCTTTAACATGCTCCCTCTAATTATCCACTTAGATGAAATAGAGTTGGTCTTTTCAAATCCCAAAAACTATAACATTTTACTATGGAAGTTTATAGGGGAAATAGTCATGGTATAATCAATATTGATGTCTCAATTTCATGTAAATATGTGACGGAGGATGTTCCCTTTTATAATTGTGGTGAGGGGCACTTTTGGAATCTCCAGAAGTATTAATTTATAATAAAATAAAATCACATCCCAAAACCTCCAAATGTCTTAATTTCAAAGCTAATATGGTATTGGTTTATAATTTCATAATACAATAAATCTTATAAAAGTTTTTCTATCCATTTAAACCTTATCATTTTAATTTATAAATTAGTATTCTATTTCATTTCAATTTGGGTAAAAATATTTCAATATTAAAATGGGGAAATAATTACATATTTGATGTCAATTAAAAAATAAATAAATAAATTATAACTTTTTATGCCATATATTACTGAATATAAATTTTTAAAAATGTTTATATATTTTTAATAATTTAATAATGCATTATTTTCCCAAATTAACAATACTATCAATTTTGACACAATTCAATTCATAGATTTTTTAAAATTACAAGATAAGATGTTTTCAACAAACCAAATATTTTGTAACATCCATATGGGGAACAGTAATCAAGAACATTAACTGGATAAATTAATTATCCAAACATATATTTTATTAATATTATTAAAAATAATAATTTTATATTTCCATTACTAAGATAATTTCAACATCAGTTTTGTGTAATTATTTAATAGACATATTTATTGAATAAAAATTAAAAATAAAGTACTATGATAAAGATAAATATTCTATATTTCAGAATAAGACTTTTATTCTAATAAAACTTCTGAAAATATATCATTAAAAATATTATTCTTATTAAATCATGAATGTGAAAAGTTTACCATCACTTTAAATAAAATAATATAAGTGTCATAATCTCTTATATAAGGCTCCAAATGGTCAATGAATCGATACATGGAAGATTAGGGTCTAAATATACTCGAAAACTAAAAAACATTCAACAGTTTGTGTCTTTTGATGGTTATTATAATTTTAATAAAAATTAGTTTACTTAATTTTCATGAATTAAATAATTTATGCATCATCAATTTATAATCCGTTACGGTAATTATTTATTTTCTAAAAATTAAAAATAAGTTATGATGATAAAACAATTTCTTTCAAATTGGTATTCATAATAGAATTTAGCTTTTCTATAACCATATATTAAAAATGATTTAGTTATTAATATTTTAATAACAAATATTTAACTTTTCTTTAAATAAATTATATTAAATGTCCTAATCTCATCCATGCGGCTTACAAAAGGGTATCATTTAGACCAAATGATGGTTGAGGTCCAAGACCACTCATCCAATCACATTAGGACATGTTTTGAGTTAATTTTATAATATTATATTTACCATTAATTACTTGATTTATATTTTTACAGTATTAATAAAAATTATTGGATTTATTATTTATAATGCCTAAAAATAAATGAATTATATTTACATATTTTGGATCGAAATATTATAAACAGGGAATGATGTTTTAAAAATTTAAAACAAAGAATTTTTAGTGATTAATTTTAAATTAACCTCTTTGTTGGAATGGAAATTGGCTATAAAAGTTTAAACATTGTAAAAGATAGAAATTTTATTACATAAATATTCAACGTAAAATTAATGCCAATGATATAAAATATATTTAATGAGAAAAATATATTCTATTTATACTTTAAAACCATTCAATAATATAATTTAACCATATAAATTATTTCGATGAAAAAAAATTGTTTTCAATTCAAATTTAGTGCTTGTTGACACCAAAATTGGAGGCGAACAGAAAATCCTGAAAGAAATGGGGACTGCCTCGCGAAGCCAGATTGTGAATCCCCTGGAGCCCGGTAGAGGCACCAGAGATCCCATTCGCGACCCGCCACAATGAAAGGAGTTAGGATAGCTCTACGAACCCCTTTGATGTTCACGACCCTCCACGAAGTAAGGAGGCGGTACGACTCTGCGAAACCCTTTGACATTCGCAACCCACCGCGAAGCAAGGAGGTGGGAAGGATCCGAGAACCCCTTTGATGTTTTCCACCCTCTGTGATGTAAGGAGGTGAGATGGTTCTGAAAACCGCTTTGAAGTTCGTAACCCGCTACGAAGCAAGGATGTGGGATGGCTCCATGAACCGCTTTGACGTTTGCAACCCGATGTGAAGCAAGGAGGAAGGATGAATCTGTGAACCGCTTTGATGTTTGCGACCCGCCGGGAAGCAAGTAGGTGGGACGGATCCGCAAACCGCTTAGATATTTGTGACCCTCCCTGAATCAAGGAGACGGGATGGCTCCTCGAACCACATTGATGTTCGCGACCCACCATGAAGCAAGGAGGCGGGATGGCTCTGCAAACCCCTTTGACATTCCCCACCCACCATGAGGCAAAGAGTTGGGATGACTCTATGAATCTCATTGACGTTTGTGACCCACCGCAAGGCATGTTTCAGCTTCGCAATGAGTGAACCCTACTTCGCAGAACCTCTTGCTTATAAATACCAGGCTCCCCGCAATCCCGAGGGATGGATCCTCCATCCTTTCACCATCTAAGCTCCCAAATCGCGAATCACTTCTTGATCTGCAAACCATTAACTCCACTAGGTAATTTTATTTTGAGAAGCACCTCCCCTATTGCATTAATTGACCCCCTCTTCTAAGAGGGATGCCTTTCACAAAGACCATAGGTCTTCGCTAAAGAATGAGATCCGCAAGGGGACTGGGGTCTTTGCGGAGCGCTTACAATCTGCAAAACACCCTCCATGCGCATGTAACCCACGTGCCAAGGCCAAGTCAAAGTGCATCATGAAGCATGTTGCTTCACAATGCTTTGCTTCACGAGGTATTGCTTCGTGAATGCCTTTCCACTTTGCAAAGATCCTCCCATAGTCACCTATGTCCTATCCCTAGCCTAGGCAACTTCACTTCACAGAGAACATCCCTTCACGAAGCCCCTTCACTTCATGTGCCAGTAGAGCTTCACAAGGCTTCTACCCGTGAACCCCTTTTCCCTGCAACTCCTTTTCCCATGCGGCCCTATAGGTTTTCACAAATAAATTTCATGGTACCTTGGAATAAACTTCACGTTTCATTGTTTCACCTCATGCTCCTTCGAATAGTCATGATAGGGACTACTGATTCATCGCATAGCCATGCTAATGTGGCCCCCATAGTTCTCTCCATAACACCCCCTAGCCACGGTGTTTCATGTCCCTTCTCTTCAACAAGCTGTAGAGGGTACCAGTCATGTAAGTCCTAGGGGTGATGATTGAACCCTCCGTTGTCCGAGCTGCAGGACGTTAAACATCCAAGCGCCATCGTCCACATCAGATGATGTTAAATTGTGACCTCACCTAATGCCTTGCACATGGGGCATCCCATCTTAGACATTCCCTACACCAACCGGTCTCCACGAGAGTGAGATCATTCATCACATGGAATGATATCCGCTTCATTAGAGTGGAATATGTCTACAGGGAAAGGGAAACCACCTTGGTGTGATCCCCTAGCTTTTCTTGCAGGAGGTAGCATCCCTGCCCCTCCTTTCTTTGGTGCCAAATCCCTCTCCTACTGGGCTTTGTTGCCACCGGGCCACCGTCCTGGAGTAAGTCCAAATCTCCATCTCCTTGGGCCACTAACCATGCATAAGCCCCACTTCACTTCCCACAGATGCACCTTTCGCAACGTGATCGTCAGGTCTTTGCTACCTCTTGTTTCTCACAATTAGCGTGACTTACATGGGATTAGAGTAATCATCAGCCATGACATCCTATTTGGGAATCCTAGAGTGTATGCCACATACACCAAACACCAACCTGAACTATGAGGACTTTGATCCTTGCCAATACTGGGTACATTGGAAGCCTCCACGAGGTTCAAGCCCACCACCCCGGTCATTCTATCCTCATTCACGTCGGTTCACCAACACCTCAGGCAGCCTAGAGTGTAAGCCCCAAACGCCAACTTGAACTACGTGGTGTTTGATCCTTGCCAAGGAAGGGTGCGTAGGAAGCCTCCGTGAGGTTCAAGCCCACCATCCATTGGTCTTGACCCCCTTAATGTCAGTTCTCCCACACCATCCATCTGAACCACATGATCTTATTCACGTCAGTTCACCTTCGTCCCACATGACGTTAAACTGTAAACCCCATGCAGTGGTATTCGGTTGTGTCCCCCAGTCAGTAGTAAGATATTGTGTCCCTTAATCGGTAGTAAGTGGTTGTATCCCAGTCAGTGGTAATCCACTGCAACCGCTAATAAATGGAAGGCTATTTTAATTCCCTTCACTAGGACCCACATCTTTGTTCCTTCCTAGTGGTGTCAGACCAAACCGAGTTTCTAACCACGCATAAGCCCCATACAGATCATCAGGTTGTTTTCCTATGTGTACACCCCAATTCAAGCTCATCGCCTGACCATTCACTTGAGCCTATGTGTCTCAGGAATGTCATTATTCATCCAAGAGCTTCCACTTCTTCTGGGTCCCATCCATGTGTCCTTTCTCACGGGCTTCCTCTTTAGGCATCCCATCGCCCTACTGAACTACACGGACAATGATTCCCTACCACAGGGATACGTAGGAAGTCTCCCTAAGACTCAATCCCAATGTTATCATCATCCTCACGGCAGTTCCATCCCATTCACCACCCATTTCACTCAGTACCCCATCATCCACCTTGATTCTTACCCGGCCCGCCACATCCTGGTGATTTCATGTCAACCCATCTACATCAGAGTTCCCTCCAAGAGTTACACTCGTCTGATCCACTCTAGTCAGTGTTATAATTAGTCTGATCCATCTCCGTTGAACGTTAAACATGAGGCATACCCTATGTTAAATACGGGAAGCTGAGGAAAACCTCAGAGACATTGCTATGGAATATAATTCCTCGCATTCGACGTGGGATGCCTTGGTCATACGCACCCTCCTTAAGCCCTATAATAAAGGAGAAGAAACTTGGGCGTGCCAATATTCCACCATTCAAACACGCAAGTGATGTCCAACATGACTTCTCTCCTGACCGAAGGTTTCTTCACTGACCGGACCATTTGGAATGTCCTGAAGAAAGTAGTTTAATTAAATAGGGGCCATGAATATATGGCATTAGGAAGAGTTTCACGAACAACGTCTTATTTCAATAAGGGAGACCCGGACTAGGTGATGAGTTTCGAGGAGGAATCCACTAAAGGAAGAATCGACATCTCATCATCATATTTCGACCATGGAGAAAATGTCCCAGAACAAGCGATGGATACCGCCTTCCATTGGAAAGCCGGAATGCGGGGAAACAGAAATGTGCCTTTCGTCTTCAAGTAGACAATCGTGCGCACCTTGATGAAAGAATCTGAAATAGTAATGGTGACCAGATGTGAAATTCTTCTCCTCATTATAGATATTAGTAGCATTTGAGACATTAGTGGATTAGCATGTCACAGGATCCAGATATTTAGTGCTGGGTCCCGCCATGTAAATAGTGGGCCTGGCATGAAACTCACAAGATGTTGGGGCAGTGGAATGTTGGACGTCCCAGTCTGCAACGTTGCAGTGTGAATCCATCCTACTAGACATAGAAGACATGATGATGTTGGGGGCATTGGTCATCAATTCATTTTTCCTTCATCACTAATTATTTAATCTCCCTGCTTTCAAGAATTAGGTTGTTACATCTGGAACTCGATCACCACCATCCCACCGACATAGGGATACGGGCACTACCAGCGCGGAAGTCTCTTGTGGCTCTGCCTCTTCTACAACGGCCTCTACACCCATAGTTTTGTGGCGCCCATGCCCCATATCCCTATCTGATGTCATCCAATGATGGGTGATCAATGACCTCATATGCAGATATGAGAAGGAGGGTATTATCCCAACTAAGGATATGGACCGCCTGGATTTAGAGTCGTCGGTGCCTCATCGTCAAGGCCGCCCCTGAGAGTCGCGTAGGGAGCCCATGCTCCCCAACCCCAACATATAACTGTTTCAGGTTCCTATCCCTGGAATGCTTCGACGACATCCTACCCTTCGCCGATGAGGTAGGGGATGTCCGAGCTGGCCTGGTTAGGGTCCCATTTCAGGGGCTCCCAGCACGGGACCGACCCGGCCGCATCATCGCCACCACCCAGTATTACTGGCAAAGGAGCAAGTAAGAAACGCACTTGCACCACCGGCTCTAGTCCGTCTAACCCGATTCTAGCGTCGGGAGCAAGCCGGCAAGGATTCCCGCCAAGGGGTGTCAACATTAGCGGCTATTGTGGCTTGAGCAACCACAGAATCATACCACCAACTCCCTATGTATACTGAAAATGGACATTCTTATGCTCGATGTGGATGGAGGCCCCAACCCCCCCACGAGAAGGATGGGTCGACTCTCTTGGTCACTGACATAGGAAATGGCCACCTTGAACTAACACGCAACGATGCCACCCAGTATAGAGGTCCTTATCGTACTATTACCATGGAGAACGTGGGCCTTTGTCACCTCCAGGAATGACATGGAGGTCTTCCCCATGCTACCTTTAGTCTAAATGAGGGTCCTGCCTACGACAGTGACGCTCATCATGGAAGCCTCTCATGTGCCCACTATACCGAATATGGTTCCATTCCTCCCACAAAATACCATTGGTATGGAGACATTTTGCATCTAGTCACCCTTCAATGTGGGGGGCCCTCCCCATGTCTTCACAACTACTGGTGAAGGTCCTCCCTATCCTAGAAACCAAAGAAGTGAAGTACAACCTTTCTTTATCAACCTGTAGCATGGAGGTATGACCCATGCTCAGTTCGACCGGTATGAGGACCTTCCTCACACTAATGTCACTAGGGGATGTAAACATGGAGGCCCCCCCATGCACCTACCAACTCGAGAGGAGGTCCTAACTGATCTATCACTTCCCACAGAGGTCCTCTCCATAACCATTTTGATATCATCCCCAATGCTCCTCACACCACGGCTTTCTCGGGTGGATGTCCTCCCCACGCCAGCTCTAGTATAGATGAAGGACCTACTCATTCCAGAAATCTGACCAGTCCATGAAATCCATCCAGGGGAAGGCGGGTGGGTTATAGTCGCCATAAAAATGATTTGGGGATGATCCATACATAGATCAAACCAATCCACTTCTCATAATCCAAAGCGGAATGCGACTCAGCACGAGAACCCTCCCCTCGCTCATCTGAGTCAAGGGCTGGGGCAGGAACGAGGAACATTATCCTAGTGCACCCAGAATGTTATGTGCATCGGATTCCCGCCTCCCTCTATAGGAATATTTAAGTGGATGAAAATCTGGCAACCCCATAGGTTACGATCTTGAAATCACCACTATCATCACCAGAAACACTCTCTACCTCAACTAGTTATCACAGAGAGCCGTTCTGGGGACCAATGGTGCGCGAGGAGTAGCACAGCCTATTGCCAATAGTCCTAGACCCTGTTCCAGGAACTGCATCCGGAAGCCCGTCTTATTGCAATGTAGAGGCTAGGTTTCTAGAATCTTCTAAGGACAATCCGAGATTTGGCAGCCACTCAGCCCATTCACCGTATTCCCCACAAACCAGCCTATCGTCCCAGCTGTCCACCACAGTGTCGTTTCCAGTACCTCTTCCACCCCCAGTTGATGAATGGGGAAATCAAGGTCCAGACCTGGAATCCATTCCAATGAGCTTATAGAACATTCTCACAGCAGACCACTTCCCTGAGATGTTCTAGCTCGTCGCAGCGCCGAATTTCAGCGCGCCAGAATCCCTGATTCTTGAGGAAGTTGAATGTTTCTGCCAAATCCTCTAGGCGATGCACTTCCTCCTTTGTCATCAGTGAGTGGTTTATCCCAGGAGCCAAGAGGATTTTTGAATTCATCAACGAGAAATGTCATCTAGTTGATTTGGCCGCACTCCCTGTCACCCAGCCCCCCCGAGTCACCAGGCCATTATAAGGCCCTCCTGCAGCAATGTGTTCAAGGATTAAAGGTACTCTGCAAGCTTATCAAGGATGCTTCCCCCCACTGGAAAATCCATGGCTGAGGTTAATATTCATCCCTCCTCATTAGTCCCATCAAATAGAATCCCGACTCAATAGGTGATATTGAGGACATGTCTCCTAGAAGGGTCATGATCAATATGGCCAACATTGTGGACAAGGAGGATGAGCTTGAGATTCTTTACGGAGACTTACCCCCTGAGGTCATGGTACCACTACTGGATCCATCGTTTAGAGATACTTGCCATCAGAGGAATCTGGTATGTCTCCCTACGTCTAGAGATGCATTGGTCTTTAGCCGAAATCACGACAAGGGTAAAGAGCACCTCAGAGCTGCCAAACACTCCAACCCGTCTTCCAAAGTGTAGAAGACAGAGGAGGACCTTGAGAAGACCGCATTTCACAAAAAATATGCCAAACAGGACAATTTGGTAGATGAAATCCTCACTGAACATGCTATAGAGCGACAACTAGACTACGAAAATCCTAGAAAAGGGCAGCAGGGGCAAGAACAACTTCCCCATGGAGAGCTACCTCTAGGTGACCCTGACTATCCTGCCCTTGAAGACAGGGTTGAGGCCGGAACATACAGAAAGAGGGCATGGTATGTCTCTCCAAAACCTCCGTAACGGCGTGACAATACAAGGAACCCAGCTCGGGTTCCCCCAGATGCCTCGCAGGTCGCTCCACCAGTCGCTCAACAAGCCATTGAGCCACCTTACCATGATGAAGAACCCGCCAAAATGCTCATGGTTAGGGATACATGTCTAGACAGGGACCCCGCCAAGATGATCTAATGGTGGCTTTCATTGTCTACCTTGGGGCACTGGAAAAGCAACAAGTGACACTCCCACATGATAGCAATCCAAATCCAGCATGGGTGGATGATATGTCCGCGCCTTTGGGTTTTGGGAATCACACCTTTTCCCCTTCAATGTGATGGGGGATCTTCCACAACATCTGGCCCACTTCGCCTCAAGGTATGAGCCCATGTTAGGGACTCTAGCACAGTAGGAGGCTACCAAGCTCCGATGTTTTGTGCTGACATTGGAGGGGCATGCTTTTGTCAGGTACAACCATCTCCCCATCAGATCACTGACTGGTTGGGAGGACCGTCGTAAGCAATTCCTCTACTAGTTTTGCTCAAACACATGGAAAAAAGCATCACAGATCTCTTAAAGTAAAAACAGAGGCCTGATGAGAATTTCATAGACTTTATTGTCCATTGTAAAGAGAGAACATACTCTCTTGACATGCCACTGAATCAGGTAAAACTTCTAACAATGTGTGTGGGAAATGTCAAGATGGAACTGGTTCCCTCCCTGATCACCCATAACTACCCTGGAGGATTTAGAGACATCTCTAATAAGGCCGAGTGCCTAGAAGTATCCCTGCAACAGGCCAGTCAGGCACGTCTATTGCCCCTGTAGTTTGCACAAGGAGGGCTTCCAGATCCGAGCCTGCCATGGTGTCCCAAATAGAGGCCCCCCGGACAAGTGGAATTATTACCAGTGGAGCCGCCTCCACATCCTCACAAAGGCCCACCACCATAGGTGCATCATCCAACCCAGTAGTGGCTGCCTTAGAATCTATAGGTTCCCCTGTGCAACGCACAACCACCACCAAGGCTGGGTAACTAGGCTCCACCTCCTCGATAGGCTCCCCTAGCCCTCATCAGGGACTGGCTCCAAGGCCCCCTTTTCCAGATAGAAGAAACTGAGCCTACTCGTTTAATGAGAATCGGGTTTCTGGATATTTCTGAAGTGCCTTGGAATAGGGGATTGTGTGTTTTCCTAATTATAGAAGGCCAGAAGAGGTGAACCTCAATGATCACCCCAACTACTTACCCTATCACCAAATCATGGCGAAAAATAACATGTAGTGCTATTTTCTCAAATAATGGCTTCAATAATAGGTCAAGAAGAAGAAAGTCAGTTTGGGCCCACCCCCAAAATAAGTGGCATGCATCGTCGTAAGGCCAGACAGCAGCAGCGACAGTGAGGGCGGGTGGTAGTAGGTTTCTAACTACGGGTTCCAAAAGTATGATGATTGTATGGCTTGAAAAATAATTTCTCATTTCTATGGTATCATACGTGAACTCCTAAATTGGACAGAGCCTTCATAAGATTTGGCCACCACTTCTGCATCGTTATCTCATCCAGCCTCTTCCCAGAAGAGAAAACACTGGCGGCGCAAAGGAAAGCCACATGCCCCACCAATGCCATCGTCATCCCATACTCTCGGTGACTCCATTCCACTAGAGATCAGGATTCCTCCCATGATCTACCATGTAGTGGATGAGTCTTCAAGTTACATTCAAGGGTATGCTTCGGTTAACACCGTAGAGTTGGTAAACCTCTACATGTCTCCTGACGACGGGGAGCGCTAGGAAGATCTCCCCAACATCCCCAGCTGACGCTAATGTCGGAAGAGCCGTGGGAATATAGGTCATCAAGGCACATCATCCAGCACTTCCAGCCAGTCCATGCATGCCACTGAGACCAGACAGCAAGCCCAGCGCCGAGCTCAGCACACACAGCCTCCTCGTCTGATGTCATCAGGCCCACCTTCACTGCTGTTTGTGCTACTGGATCTGGTAGAGCCACCTCAACCATGCCACAACCAGCCACACCCTGTTATAGGATGGTATCAGCTGTCTGTTAATCATCTGGTAGCCACTCCATAGGCTCTGACTAGTGAGCGGTGGGATATGCCCAGCACCAGTCAGCTGTCAGCCCAGCCGGTAGGGTCCACCATGTCTCCTGTCATAGTGCGACCTCTTGCAAGCAGAAGTTAATGTCTAGCGTGGATGTATGATGTTCTCAAGCACCAAGCCATCATCCCAGAAAGGCTTTCCATATTCATATCCCTTTTCTTTTCGGTAGATATGCTTCAGGCCCTCTGTGGGGATTTAAGAAGCCCCCTCTGGTTTGAGACAAAGGTATCATATGTAGAGGCCTTTCATGTGGAAGTGATATAAAATGATGAATGTTAATCCACTATATCATTCCTTGTAGAAGGTGAAGGTTCTACCATACATGGGAACAGTATCCCATTGTACATCACTTGACAATTCAATGGCATGGAGGTTTGTGAATGTCTTGTTGAATCCGGCTCTGGAAATTACCTTATCCTGACACAGACACTGCGGAAGCTAGGGTTATACGAAGATGACATGACACCCTCCGACCTGAAGATCCAGGGATACGACAGGATAGAGCAGACCCCGATCGACATGATCGGTTTGAAGACCCAGTTCGGTGGCCTAGTTTCTAGTACCATGTTTATGGTCGTATCCCAAGACACCATGTACAATGCATTGATTGACAGACCATGGCTCCACCTGCACATGGAGGTTCCCTCATCATATCACCAGTGCCTCAAGTACTGCCTCAATGGTCGAGTGGGAGTGCTAGAAGGTGATGTGTCTCCTTTTGCCTCTTGTGAAGCCTACTACCTGGATGCCAACAATTACAAGAGAAAGGACATACAGATTCAGGCCAGTGAGGTCGAGTATGATGTGGTTTCATCAAACCCCTGGGTAGGTATGGACGACACCTAAGTCTTCCCAATCCATCGATTGGAGACCAAAAACCCTGATATGGGGCATGTTTTTGTTCTCTCTGGCACAAGGGGAAAAGCATATTCTCATATCCAAGCGTGGTCAGAAGATCACTTCCTATTCTTATTTGAATCATGTCTCTATGATCCCTGAGACCTCTACCCCCATATGGTATTGATATGGACGCCCCATGGAAATAGAGATATGTTATACTTGCCTATTAAACCGGGCTGGAATTAGCTGTCTCAATACGACACGCCCCTACTTCTTTGACATCATCAAGCATGGTCCCTTGGGCCGAAGACCAGATGGGATCGAGTCGAAAGCCTTCATTTCTATGGTTTTGGCAGTACAGGGATCTCTTGATGCAATGAAAACCACCACTCAGGTAACTACTGACCTCTCTTCATGGTCTTCTGACCCAGAGGAAGATTCTCCCATTAGGGATACCCCCTTCACACATGAAGAAGAGGATTTGTAGGATACTCCCCCATCCTTTGAAGAGGGCATCTCTGCCACGGTAGATGAATTTGTATTGATGAACCTTAGTAGCGAGGTAGATCCAATACCCACATTGATCAGTGCTGCCATGCATCTCAAGAAGCAACAATAGTATGTAATCTTTTTGAAACAACATCATGATGTATTCACCCAGAGATATGATGAGATACCAGGGCTAGATCCTCAGGTAGTCATCCATCGCCTCGGTCTTCTAGAAAATCATCACGGGTTCAATTAGCCTCCAAGAAAGATGCACCCTTCTCATGGTACCATGGTCAAGGCCGAAGATGATAATTTCATCAGAGCCAACTTCTTCAATGAGGTACAACACCCCATGTGGCTATCAAACATAATGCTAGTTAGGAAGAAGAACGGGCAGATCAGAGTCTTCATTGACTTCTGAGATCTCAACTATCCCTGTTCAAAGGATGATTTTCCCCTTCCACTGAAAATTTTTTTGATCGATTCTATGGCTGGGTTCCAAGCCCTTTCCATCATGGATGGGTACTCCAGATATAATCAGATCTGGATGGCCCCTGAGGAGGAGGATTCTACAGCCTTCGGGGAAGCAGAAGGTACATTTTGTTACCCATTCATGCCTTTTGGATTAAAGAATATAGGTGCCACTTATCAGTGGGCCGTGAATTGCATATTCAAGCTAATCATCAGGACATTGGTGGAATGATATGTGGATGATATGGTCATCAAATCTCGCCATCTCCAGGACCATATCAAGGACCTTGAGAAAGTGTTCGACTTCCTCTGTTCTCACCACCTGAAGATGAACCCACTGAAATGTTCCTTTGGGGTCACCTATAGAAAGTTATTCAACTTTGTTGTCAGGTACCAGGGTATAGAGATTGACCCTGGGAAGATCAAGGCCATCATCCAGATGCCTCTCCTGAGCAATATTCGGGAACTTCAAGGTTTTCGAGGACACTTAGCCAACATACGCTGACTCATTGCAAACCTGGCCAGCAAGTGTAATCCATATTCTCGACTCCTGAAGAAAGGAATTGATTATTAATGGGATGACGAGTGCCAGACCGCATTCGTGGAAAACAAAAAAGTATCTGCTCCGGCCTCCAGTCTTAATGAAACCTATCTCTGGAAATCCATTGGTCATTTATGTGACCACCCTAAAACGATCTCTCAATGCCCTTCTCACCTAGAAGAACAAATTGGGGATAGATAACATGCATTATTACCTCAGTTGTATGCCCATCGTTACAGAGACAAGATTATCCCCCATAGAAAGAGTGGCCTTGCAATGGTATTCGATGTACAAAAGTTGCGGCATTATCTTCAGCACCATGAGGTACAACTTGTGTCTCGGGTAGACCCACTAAAGTACATCTTGCACCACCCAATGTTGATAGGCCTTATAGCATAGTGGGCATTAATTATTCATTAGTTAGATATCAGTTTTACCCCTTAGAAACCTATTAAGGGGAAAGCATTGGAAGACTTCCTCGCTGCCCATCTAGCTCCTGTTGACCAGTCCTTGGATCTCGATTTTCATGATGAGGAAATCCTCTCAGTAGATCATTCCATGCCGTGATGGAAGATGCAATTCGATGCTACTTCCGAAAGTGCCACTGGCAGAAGGATCAATGATCCCAGGATCAACAGGGTAGGCTTAGGTATCCCCTTTATTTCCCCAGCACAAGCTATTCTGCAGAACTCCTTCCTATTTTCATAAGTATGCACCAATAATGAGAAGGAGTATCATGCTCTTATTAATGGCCTCAAGCTGGCCCTCGAGATTTATGTGCCCTATTTTCATGTGAAAGGGGATTCCGAACTAGTCATCAAGAAGATCTACAGTGACTACGTCATCAGAAAGCCGGAGCTCATACCGTTATCAGAGCACACTCTCCAGCTAATGGCTGAGTTCCCATCTCAGCTGGAAGTTACTCATATCTGTCGATCTCAAAAAGGACAAGCTGAAACCCCGGTCGGCCTGGAAAAATAACTTGCAGAACCCAAGTAGGATGATCTGATTTTCCATGAGGCACATTAGAGAGTCATTTCTCTCATCACCCCACATGACAACAACAGCCTACTAGTGAGCCATCTTACAACCGGAGCCTCCACGTTAGGACCCCCAGGTCCCTCAAATGTAGTGGTAAAACTGACTTCCAATTGGAAAGCCCCCTTTTTCGAGTATCTCCAAAATGGTTACCTCTCGACTGATCGGGCCAATCACGAGTGAATCAGATCTCATGCGCTACAGTTTACCCACTAGAGAGATCCCAGTCTTGAGAAGATCCTCTAAAAGAATGGGTTTGATGGTGTTCTCCTCCATTGCATCTAAGGAGTCGAGATCTCTCAGGTCATGCATGAGGTTCACGTCGGATCTTGTAGGGCTCATCAGACTGGGCTGAAGCTATCTCACTAGATCCACAGACTGAGGTACTTTTGGCCTTCCATGATCTATGATTGCATTGAGTTTTCCAAGAGATTTCATGCATTCCATGTTCATGCCAACTTCATTATAACGACCCATACATTACATACATTTTTATTACTTCAGAATTGAAGCACACTTATTACAACATATAACAAAACCAAGAAAGGACCATATAGGTATATTGTCTTTAGAAACTGGGAAACATAAAAAACTAGTTCATAAAGCATCTACATTGCCTCCCATTTATTTAACCATATCTAGAGTCCCTTTTTGGAATATTCTACTTAATAACCATCTTCCTGACCTGGGGGAATAAAACATAAAAAAGGGTGAGCTCTGTCACGAACCAACCCGGGTCGACCCTGAACCGGTCACCTGAGCCGGTCCGCGGCAAGTCCCAAAGGGCGTTCCCGATCCCCACGGGCTGGCAACTAGTGCCGGGCATCAAAAGTAAACAGGTGGGAACGATTTGGCCGAAATGAAAAAAAAAACTAAACAGCGAAAGAAAAAAAACAGAACAACAAAATGAATAAAGAAAGAGCAACCGACACCACTACTAACCTGACCACGATCCAAAATCCAGGTGACCCCCATGGGTCACTCTCCAATACCACAACCAACATCGCTCAAGGCGAACAACTGAATCTGGAACCTGCAACAGAACTAAAAACAAGAAAACACTATAGGCGTGAGTATTAAAACTCAGTAGGTAGGACCGACTAATTCTATCCCAATGTACATACCAATAAATAAAGAATTTATCAATTCTAGGTTTGAACTTAATTATATAAAATATGGTTTCCACACACATTCATTTCTAAAACAAGTAACGGTCCATTGCCCTTTTTAATTTAGAACAAGTTTGTTGTTGAAAGAACAGGTGCATTGCATTTTCAAAACATTTTATGAGAAATTTAGAAATCCAAACTTTAGTTGTTAGTCAAAATGAGAATCACACACAACACACACTAAGGGCAATGGTAAAGTGGCACACAAGGGTCAGCAACCGAACTCGACCTCTCAATCGTCCACCACACACAACTAAACACTAAAAGAAACATGGGTCGAACCTAGAAGATCGTGAACAATCCAGAACGTACTATACATGTGACTCATCCTGAGGCATGCCATAACTCGATGACGTCATAACGCCCATAATACTACCCGGCATATCCCTGCATGGCCTAACCGAGGGGCCCAATCCCCATAGCAGCAATAACTAAGTATTCCCCTACTATGGGGCCACTAGCCAGTGCGTGGTCTAAACTAGTGCAGCAATCGTTCTCAGAAAATTCACTCAATATGTCAGGTTCCCATGTCAACACAAGCAATAAAAAAAAGAGGTGCGTCTACAATGTAAATAAATCAGTCACGATGCACAAACATCACATATAGCTCACGCAAACAATGCACACCAAAGATCACCCCTGAGTGGGATTTCCAAGATAATCCATTTCATTAAAATGCCAAACGGGCCTTCACCAATTTTAAAGTAAAACATCATTTCTCAAGAAGCTCAAAACACTTGTTCAGAAGAAATTATTTATCTTTAAAACTAAAAGCACATTTGAAGTTCCGTGAATTTTGTTTAAAGGCCAAATGGGCATTCTTTCAAAACTGGGTGTCCGCCCGTCAAGAAAATGTCACAAGTGTTCGGTATAAAATAAACAGTTCTTTTCACACTAAATAATAATTTAAAGTTTTATTATCTAATATTATTTCTAATTCATTAAAAATTAATAAAACAACAAGAAATTAATAAATTCTAAATCTAAGGGTAAGTGCAATGGGGGACCTACCTCAGCTCGCAGTTCAAACACAACGGTGCAACGCGCCTCGCATGGGCGCGCAAGCGTGCGCGCCAGATGACGATCGAATGAGTGTGGACAAACCTTGCCAACACGCTGCAACCGCAAAGATAACCGAAATATGTAAACACTGACTTAAAACAATCCAAACGAACAAATAACGCAAAAGAACCACCTCGACCTACTTTTACAACATAACTCACATTGTTTCCACTATTTAATAACCCACTTTAAATTTTTGTAAAACAATTTCGAAAGAGTGACCTGCGACTCTTGACACCCAAAACCCCTTTTAAAACCAATGCACGACATAAAACCAATTTTCAACAACTTATTAATTTAATAATTTATTCAAACATATAAACTACCCATAGGATATACCCAAAAACTTTTCACACACAATATATCAAACCCTTTAAAAACTATTCTCGCACCTTTCAAAACATAATCAACACCATGCGCACAACCAAATGCACTTTTTTGAAATTAAGGAAACCATTTTCATAATGAAACAGCCCAATATATATATAAAAAGATATTATTCAACAATTCTAATAAAAATTAACACCTAAATAAACTAACTTAGTGCATTAGGAAGCTACGTATCATGTTTAAAAAAATTCATTGAAAGAATCCAAGCATCAAATTTAACTTTTAAAAACACATGAAATTTTATCACATAGAATGGGAGTACAAACACATAGAATATTCAAAGAATGGCTTCAAGAAAATAGACTAAATATAACCCATAAAAAAGGAGAATTAGAAGGGGTGAGCTGCTGCGCAGGGTGAACAAGACAGGGTCCGTGACGGGGGCCGCTGGATGGGAGCCGGAGGGCTGGGGAGCGGCATGGCCAGGGATGCAGAGGTGGAAAGGGGGCTAGAGATGTAAGGGCACACCGGAGGCTATGAGAAGATGGAAGACGGGAGAGGTCGGGGTGCTGCTAGCCGAGCTGGGTGAGGGGAGGAGCCGGATGGGCAGCGAACAGCGAGGGGAGGCGGCGGATCTCAGGGGTGCGAAGTCTACTGGACCCGGCAAGGAGGTGGCTCGGGGTGAGGAAAGCCGGCTGGAGCGAGCAGGGAGGGAGCGCTGCTGCACGCGGGAAGAGGGTAAAGGGGAAAGGCGGAGACGGGAAAAGGCCGGAAGCTGGAGGGGGTGAGCAGGGCGGCGATGGGAGGAAGGAGCGTTGAGGAGCAGACTAGGGGCGAGAGTGGAGGGCCTAACCGAGGCCGGCGAGAAGGTGAGCATGGTGAGGGGGCTGGAGTGTTGTGCCACACCGAGGGGAATGGATGCTGGGTAGCGCGGGTCGTGATCGGGGGATGTAGTGGGGAGGCCGAAGCTGGATGGTAGAGGGGAGCGCCAGGTGCGGCGGTTGGGCGCGGTGGAGGAAGCGGCGAGCGCCGGAGGGCAAGGGAGGAGGCAAGCTTAGGGGCTGCGGGAAGGAACAACAGGGGATGGAAGGGTTGCGGCGCGCGAGAGAGGGGGAAAACGGGGTGTGGGCCGCGGCGCAAAGGGGAAGGGGAAGGGGTTAGGGTTAGGAAAAACATTTTATGTTATAATAATAATAATAATAATAATAATAATAATAACGAGAATAACAATATTAATAACAATAACCATAATAATAATAATAATATAAATAGTAATAATAATATAACAATAATAAAAAACTAATAAAAATAACTATTTAATAAAAACGTGAGCCAAAACAAATAAAAATAACAATAATAATAATAATAATAATAATAAAGGAAAGGAGAGCACTCGCCCGACACTCGGGTCAACAGCGCGGTGACCGCCAACCGCGCGGTGGCCGCGCACGGGTCCAAGACCCAGAAAAAGCATCAGACGCCAAATATTTTAATCGGGGGCGCAGCCCGTACAGCGGAGCGGACACTCAGAAACAAGAAATAATAAAAATAAAATAAATAGAAACGACGGTTGTGACAATTCTCCCCACCACAGACACTTTCTGCCCCCAGAAAGTCACCCAGGCGAACGATGGACCAAACAAGAATCCATGCCCAAATAAAACTAGAAGAAACCACAACATGAGAGGATGGGAGAACACGAGAGGGTTCTCCCCACCACAATAATTCATCAAGTGAGGAAATTCAACACCCAAACATACCATCCCGAGAAGAGGGGACGACACGGGAACTCCCAACCGATCCAGACTAGCCTTTATAGCACTAGCGAAACAACACCTCCGCTAAAACTTGGAACTCTCGACCCAGACCGAAAACCTCAAACACTAGAGAAAAACATCGAGCAGAACTTAACCCATGAAGTAAACTCGAGCATTACCAGAGACGTTGATCCTTCCATAGGCACTTATATCCCCAAACGAACACAGTCGGACTAAGACTAACCCGTAAAAGGTTCAAACACACTTTTAAGAAAAACACACGATCCAGAACACCATAAACAGACAAACGAGACTGTTTGGATACAAACGAACACATTAATCCCAACCTCACGACAACTCAAAGAACCTATAATAACGCCAACACTTTAACAGTGGAAAGACGAGAACCAAAGGGCTTTAAATGTTCTGTTTCTAACACGGATCATGAAACCCGAACTGAGGCATCACACCCTCTACGACTCCTGACTGCGCGCGAGCTTCACCCCAAGACCTTTGGCTGGGGCTCTGATGGATGAAGCATCTCCTGCCTCACAGTCAGGCACCAGAAATCTTCAAGTCACAGTGCCTCCCTCATGCGACACTCCTGACAAAGCTTATCGAGGTGATCTAGACACCTGCAATGATGGCACGTCTTCGGAGGGGTGCGACATGACGGCTTGCATGCCCCAAACGTCCATACTGATGGTAAACCATCAGAAGGTCCGACGAACTGGAAGATAGAGTCACTGCAAGGAACTATTTAGAAATAAATTTTCCTGACACACTCTGCTCATCAGATGAGGAACCTTCACGAACAACTGGATATGGTGGATTGCCAACCGTTTGCGCCCAGGAGACCAACTCAGCTAAGAACACCTTATGCACCAACTTCTCAAAAGTGATGCTCCCAAAAAGGGAGGACTCTCTCCTTGATCTCTGGACGAAGACCCCTGAGGAAGGGAGATGTCTTCATCCAGTCCTACGACACTACCCCCGAAAAAAGAGACGCAAGATCCTTGAAATGGTCAACATACGCTTTCACCATCTGCTGGCCATGTTGAACACGCATGAGCTCTTCCATTTTATTCGTCTTCACCTCCAAAAGTATAAACCATTGAACGAAGACGGCTTTGAAGACACACCACATCATCCCAACTTGCAGTAATGGTGGGGCGAACAACTCTTACTCGTCCAGAGCTGGACCTTTGAACAAACCTAGGACAACATGTACTCTAACAGCTTTGGGAGTTACCAATACCTTAAAGACGCGCTCGACCTCTTCAAGCCACTCCACTGTCTCTAACAGACTCCAATCACCATGAAGGACATACAATGTTCGAGAAAGACCAAAAACTGGGCATGACTCATCAAAATTCTGGGGACCTTTCTGGGCGGCATTTTTGGACAACACATATGACACCAAGACGAAACCAGTATCAATCGAAGCAACATCAAAGAAAGTGGCTTCATCCAAAACAACCAGCTCAAAAGAAACAAACAACCGCAAACATAACCCAAAATTCCCTGTCCAAAATTCCCGTTTCATTTTTGATTCCAAAACCACCTCTTTTTAAATTCTCATTTCAAAACCAGTTTCCAAATACCAAATCCCTTTCAAACCAAAATCACTTTCCAAAACCATTTTCCTCTTTAAGAGCCAATTTAGAAAAACATGGTCAAGCCTTTAATTTCAAATAAACACCCAGGTAATCTCATGACTCGTTGCACATGTCATTATCCACATTCCATTCATACACGCACCAGCACGCAATTGTATGCATTCTCTCACATGTGCAAACGTTTATAAGGGGTACCTGCGGTTTCACCCCAAACCATTCTCGACCAATTTCAAAGCAAACATCAATTTTCCAAACCAAATGTTTTAGTTTTTAAAACCCATTTCATAAATTTAAAGTCCTTTAAAAGAAATCAGTCTCATTTTCAAACCCCTTTTTTTCCCATTTCCAAAAATGCACTAACACCAACCAGAACTAAAACGAAACTTAAATTGCATCAAACACTACAGTGAGGGACTAGTAGTCACGCATAACCTAGTGACATGGTAGTGGGCCATGTCCCAAGTAGGCGTCGACCACTAGGAGGAATTCAAACCATGTACCCAGAATCCACATGGGTCACTACTCCATGTGAAATCACGATGTAACATTGGCTTACCTCTGTTGTCATCCCTTAATCCAAAACAATCCAAAATGAAACAAAGACTCGATTCCCGGACTATCCCTGGCGACTCGAGGTGCAGAACGGGTGAGGGTTCATGACGTCCTTCCCGTACCTACCTCTCAAGTTCCGACAATCCTAATCTCTATTTACCGGACATCCCAAATAACAAGAACCTCCCTCTGATACCATTTTGTCACGAACCAACCCGGGTCGACCCTGAACCGGTCACCCGAGCCGGTCCGCGGCAAGTCCCGAAGGGCGTTCCCGATCCCCACGGGCTGGCAACTAGTGCCGGGCATCAAAAGTAAACAGGTGGGAACAATTTGGCCGAAATGAAAAAAAAAACTAAACAGCGAAAGAAAAAAAAACAGAACAACAAAATGAATAAAGAAAGAGCAACCAACACCACTACTAACCTGACCACGATCCAAACTCCAGGTGACCCCCATGGGTCACTCTCTAATACCACAACCAACATCGCTCAAGGCGAACAACTGAATCTGGAACATGCAACAGAACTAAAAACAAGAAAACACTATAGGCGTGAGTATTAAAACTCAGTAGGTAGGCCCGACTAATTCTATCTCAATGCACATACCAATAAATAAAGAATTTATCAGTTCCAGGTTTGAACTTAATTATATAAAATATGGTTTCCACACACATTCATTTCTAAAACAAGTAACAGTCCATTGCCCTTTTTAATTTAGAACAAGTTTGATGTTGAAAGAACAGGTGCATTGCATTTTCAAAACATTTTATGAGCAATTTAGAAATCCAAAGTTTAGTTGTTAGTCAAAATGAGAATCACACACAACACACACTAAGGGCAATGCTAAAGTGGAACACAAGGGTCAGCAACTGAACTCGACCTCTCAATCGTCCGCCACACACAACTAAACACTAAAAGAAACATGGGTCGAACCTAGGACATCATGAACAATCCAGAACGTACTATACATGTGACTCATCCTGAGGCATGCCATAACTCGATGACGTCATAACGCCCATAATACTACCCGGCATAGCCCTGCATGGCCTAACCGAGGGGCCCAATCCCCATAGCAGCAATAACTCAGTATTCCCCTGCTATGGGGCCACTAGCCAGTGCGTGGTCTAAACTAGTGCAGCAATCGTTCTCAGAAAATTCACTCAATATGTCAGGTTCCCATGTCAACACAAGCAATAAAAAAAAAGAGGTGCCTCTACAATGTAAAAAAATCAGTCACGATGCACAAACATCACATATAGCTCACGCAAACAATGCACACCAAAGATCACCCCTGAGTGGGATTTCCAAGATAATCCATTTCATTAAAATGCCAAACGGGCCTTCACCAATTTTAAAGTAAAACATCATTTCTCAAGAAGCTCAAAACACTTTTTCAGAAGAAATTATTTATCTTTAAAACTAAAAGCACATTTGAATTTCTGTGAATTATGTTTAAAGGCCAAACGGGCATTCTTTCAAAACCGGGTGTCCGCCCGTCAAGAAAATGTCACAAGTGTTCGGTATAAAATAAACATCTCTTTTCGCACTAAATAATAATTTAAAGTTTTATTATCTAATATTATTTCTAATTCATTAAAAATTAATAAAACAACAAGAAATTAATAAATTCTAAATCTAAGGGTAAGTGAAATGGGGGACCTACCTCAGCTCGCAGTTCAAACACAACGGTGCAACGCGCCTCGCACGGGCGTGCAAGCGTGCGTGCCAGATGACGATCGAATGAGTGTGGACAAACCTTGCCAACACGCTGCAACCGCAAAGATAACCGAAATACGTAAACACCGACTTAAAACAATCCAAACGAACAAATAACGCAAAAGAACCACCTCGACCTACTTTTACAACATAACTCACATTGTTTCCACTATTTAATAACCCACTTTAAATTTTTGTAAAACAATTTCCAAAGAGTGACATGCGACTCTTGACACCCAAAACCCCTTTTAAAACCAATGCACGACATAAAACCAATTTTCAACAACTTATTAATTTAATAATTTATTCAAACATATAAACTACCCATAGGATATACCCAAAAACTTTTCACACACAATATATCAAACCCTTTAAAAACTATTCTCGCACCTTCCAAAACATAATCAACACCATGCGCACAACCAAATGCACTTTTTTGAAATTAAGGAAACCATTTTCATAATGAAACACCCCACTATATATATAAAAAGATATTATTCAACAATTCTAATAAAAATTAACACCTAAATAAACTAACTTAGTGCATTAGGAAGCTACGTATCATGTTTAAAAAAATTCATTGAAAGAATCCAAGCATCAAATTTAACTTTTAAAAACACATGAAATTTTATCACATAGAATGGGAGTACAAACACATAGCATATTCAAAGAATGGCTTCAAGAAAATAGACTAACCATAACCCATAAAAAAGGAGAATTAGAAGGGGTGAGCTGCTGCGCAGGGTGAACAAGACAGGGTCCGCGACGGGGGCCGCTGGATGGGAGCCGGAGGGCTGGGGAGCGGCATGGCCAGGGATGCAGAGGTGGAAAGGGGGATAGAGATGTAAGGGCACACCGGAGGCTATGAGAAGATGGCCGACGGGAGAGGTCGGGGTGCTGCTAGCCGAGATGGGTGAGGGGAGGAGCCGGATGGGCAGCGAACAACGAGGGGAGGCGGCGGATCTCAGGGGTGCGAAGTCTACTGGACCCGGCAAGGAGGTGGCTCGGGGTGAGGAAAGCCGGCTGGAGCGAGCAGGGAGGGAGCGCTGCTGCACGCGGGAAGAGGGTAAAGGGTAAAGGCGGAGACGAGAAAAGGCCGGAAGCTGGAGGGGGTGAGCAGGGCGGCGATGGGAGGAAGGAGCGTCGAGGAGCAGACTAGGGGCGAGAGTGGAGGGCCTAATCGAGGCCGGCGAGAAGGTGAGCATGGTGAGGGGGCTGGAGTGTTGTGCCGCGCCGAGGGGAAGGGATGCTGGGTAGCGCGGGTCGTGATCGGGGGATGTAGTGGGGAGGCCGAAGCTGGATGGTAGAGGGGAGCACCAGGTGCGGCGGTTGGGCGCGGCGGAGGAAGCGGCGAGCGCCGGAGGGCAAGGGAGGAGGCAAGCTTAGGGGCTGCGGGAAGGAACAACAGGGGATGGAAGGGTTGCGGCGCGCGAGAGAGGGGGAAAATGGGGTGTGGGCCGCGGCGCAAAGGGGAAGGGGAAGGGGTTAGGGTTAGGAAAAACATTTTATGTTATAATAATAATAATAATAATGAGAATAACAATATTAATAACAATAACCATAATAATAATAATAATATAAATAGTAATAATAATATAACAATAATAAAAAACTAATAAAAATAACTATTTAATAAAAATGTGAGCCAAAACAAATAAAAATAATAATAATAAAGGAAAGGAGAGAACTTTCCCGACTCTCGGGTCAACAGCGCGGTGACCGCCAACCGCGCGGTGGCCGCGCACGGGTCCAAGACCCAGAAAAAGCATCAGACGCCAAATATTTTAATCGGGGGCGCAGCCCGTACAGAGGAGCGGACACTCAGAAACAAGAAATAATAAAAATAAAATAAATAGAAACGACGGTTGTGACAAGCTCAAATGCTCAGTAAGGGTAAACAAAAGAAATATCAATCACATCATATACATAAGCACATAACTTTTGGAAATCTTAACCTGCAAAAGAGATCGCAATTTCATAACATGGGATAAATCATATTAGTGAAATGTAATCCCAATAATCATAACATAAAACATGAAACTTTGTGGCATACACACATAATAATATAGAATCATTTCTTATTAGTCAAGACTCATTGCCAATACTATCTTAGTGGACAAGTCCCTTACTGAACCGAGGTCAGTACTCGTTTCAGTCCTGTTTCACTGAACCGGTATAACCTACCATTCCAGCCATGTCTATCTCATGAGATATAAAACCATTACCCAATGCATTGGAGGGAGATATAGGTCCCATCCATCTCATAATGAAACCATTCTTATTGTGCCACAAAAATTATAAATCATACATCATTGCATAACCCATGAAATAAAAATGGGAATCTTGAACATCATGACATCATAAAACAATTCATATAAGATAAAGGAATTCATAAAAATAATTCCATCATAACATAATCAAATTAATGTAATCATAGGGATAGAAACGAAACCCTTTATTATCTTAAATGGAAAATAATTTTGATAAAACAGTTGACCTCCATTCTTGAGGAAAATATCCTTTCTACTTAAAAAACATTTTTCCTTTCTTAATATGTCATACAATTCTAAACTAAAAGAACTTGATTAAAAATAAACTTGAAAACTTGTAAAGGAAGCTTCTTGGAAGTAATTTTTTAAAAATCCATTCATGCCGTATAAGTTAAAAAAACATTCCTCTCATACTTTTGTCGGAAAAGTCAAAAAGTACCTCGTACGAAAAACGACACAAGATTCCTTTCATAACTTTTACTAAAAACTCACTAAAGGGTAAAATTGGATTTAAAAAATTCTAGGTGGATGGAAATAATATTACATATTGAGGAAACATGGATGTGGATGATAAAATACACCCCAGTAAATACCAAAGTACAAACAATCTCAGATAAAAATGAGATTGTGATATTTCCCTTACCTTAGGTCTGATATGCTTTGTACGTGTCCAAAACTCCTGTATAATGATTTAAATAATGTTATCGACTTATTCAAGAATCATACTTATTTTTATGATATCATATATGGTCATATTCTTAGCTTTTTATTAGTAATATTTCATTGCTACTTGTTATTCGAGTGTTTATAAATTTTTTGTTCTTATGCGTGTTTTGTCAAATAAATTATTATTATTCTTTTTAGGTTATAGATACCTCATTTACAGAATGGTATTAGTGTAATATATATCATATTAATTTATTCAATTCATTTATATAATCATTATGAAATGAAGATCATGTAGAACGAGTCACATCACATCGTAGAGACGGTATTCCGTACGTACGCACGAGTGATGATATCATTCCTATGATCATGGAATTATATTGGACTGTATGTATACTATTTCAGAATCAGTATCACTTTATAATAGTCATATATAGTCATTATTTACACCATTATACCCATCCAAGTAAGGTGGTGGTGGAAAATAGATTACACCACGACGTGGAGACGGTATTCCGTATGTACGCACGCGCGGTGATTTCTTTTTCCGTAGGATGGATAGATGGTGGAATAGGGTTTTTTCATACATATAATAACATATAAATATATTAGTGATATTGATGTTATTACATCATAATGAAACTACTAAATAAGAAGAAGTGGAAGAATAAATAAAGATGAAAGAATCGGTAACGGATATTACCTCTTCTTTGAAGTGCTTCTTTGAGACCTCCTTTTAGGGTACTAAAATTGGCCTTTGAAGAAGACCGGAACCTCTAGGATGTTATTACGGAAGTGGAGAGAAGAAATTTTCAGGGTTTGGCCAAGATTGAAGGCTCAATGTGGTGTGACGAAGAGGGGGATGAGGTGCCCTTTTATAAGGGAGGAGGGGGGCTCCTTTGGAAAAACTAAAAATATTATTTTATTATAAAGTCAATTTCGGTTTTAAATAGCTCCAAATTGATTTATATCGAAGCTATGGTGGGGATGGGTCGAAATCCTCTCATACAATAGAATTTAGACAAGTTTAGGTTCCGATTTTAACCTTATCATTTAGATTTAACATTACGTTAAATAATTTAACTTTTACCGTGTCTTCTTGTGTTCTTCTACTATAAGGTTAATAAACTTACTATAAGCAGCCAAACGAACCCCATGTTGTTTATTATTAATATATATATCCTTATATAAGTCATTTGGCCGAACCGAAGATTTTTAGGAAAAAAATGACAATTAATAATATAATATTTGTTTTAAAAACTATTTTATGTCAATTTTGAAACTATTTAGTAATTAATTTTTGTGAAAATCATAACAGAATGATTAGTTAGAACAATGTTAATTAAATCAATACTAACATGTCATAGTAATCTAGGAAATTAGTGTAATTCATAAAAAGTCTCAAATTACATTTATTTTTGTGTTTATAACATCAATTATGTCAATATTTCATTAATATGATAATTACTGCATCATCTTTGTGTCATAAATAAATTAAATTATTTAATGTATAAAAATTAAAAATAAAATACCATTATGTTGGAAATAGTTTTATATTTCTAATAAATATTTATAGTAGAATTTATCTTATGTATAACCCCATATTAAAAATGAATTACTTATTAAACTTTGATTTTAACTATTTTAGCCCTTCTTTAAATAAATTAATAATAAATGTCCTAATCTAATCCAAGTGGGCCTAAATGGTCATATTTTATTCATATGGATGTTTTTGGTCGAATTAAACTTGTCCAATAGAATTAGGACATGTGTTAAGGTAATAATAATATCATTTTTACCCTTAATTACCCTATTTACTTTTAACCGTGGTAAAAAAAAGTATAAAGTTACTATTCACCAAAAAAATATTTTCATCTCATTGAACCACATTTTACTAACTGACATCAACCGTGTCTCTTGGATTTTCGAAATTCCACTCACAGAAGCAGTAAAATTATGTTTTATGAAAAATTCAGTTTTTTTAACTACCACTTAGTGGTTGCACTATTCATCAAAAATTGAAAGTTTTCAGAAAAATACCAAAATTTCACCCTAGGCTAATTTCGATATTCCGAATCCAAAAATGAAGTCCATTTTGAAAAAAATAAAATTTATAAAATTTCAAAAAGTGGTTATTACTATTCATAACTGCTAGTTTTAATAATATTTTAATAGCATATCATTGTTTAGTGAAACTCGGTATTGCGTACGATGCAAGCTATCGAGGAAGGTCGCGATTTCGTGTAAAGCATGCCAAGCAAGTGTTGTGTAGAAAAATATTTCTTTGATGATTTATATAACATAAAAGACTCGGGTGTTATATTCTACCCCCCTTAAAATGAATTTCTCCCTCGAAATTCGTCACTTTGTAACAACCAGATGAGGATACCTCTCCCTCATCATATCCTCAAACTCCCATGTAGCTTCTTCTAATTGGTGGTTCCTCCATAAAACATTAACCAATCAAGTGGTATTGTTTCGTAAGACTTTTTCGCTACGATCCAAAATCTCTATCGGTTGTTCTTCATAAGAAAGATCTTGCTCCAATGGTACAACTTCGGTGTTGAGTACATGTGAAGGATCAAGTATGTACTTTCTCGGGAGAGATACATGGAACACATCGGGAACTTGAAAGAGATTCGGTGGAAGCACCAATCGGTAAGCTACCTTCCCAACACGATCCAATATTTCAAAAGGACCGATATATCTACGGCTCAACTTCCCCTTCTTTCCAAATCTCATAACCCTCTTCCAGGGAGATATTCATAAGACCACTTTATCACCCACTTCAAACTCTAGGTCTTTTCTTCAGTTATCAGTATAACTTTTCTGTTGAATCTGAGATGCTCTTATGTGTTGTTGAATAGATCTGACCTTTTCTGCCATTTCATCAAAGAGATCATGTCCTAATAGCTTTCTTTCCCCAACTTCATCCTAGCAAGTTGGAGTCCTGCATTTCATTCCATAAAGAGCTTCATAAGGAGCAATCTAAATACTGGAGAGAAAGCCATTATTATAAGAAAATTCCACCAAAAGTAGGTGTTGATCCCAACCAACTTTGAAATCCATAGAGAAAGCTCTCAACATATCTTCTAGAGTTTGAATTGTTCTCTCAGACTGACCATCTGTTTGAGGATGAGAAGCAGTGCTGAAACTCAACTCTATATCCAGAGTATGCTGAAGAATTTTCCAGAACATCGAGGTAAATCTCAGATCCCGATCAGATATAATAGAAAGTGGTACTCCATGCAATCTTACCACTTCCATTACATATATCCTGGAAAGCTGATCCAGAGAGAAATCCTCTCTAATAGCAATGAAGTGTGTAGACTTTGTAAGACGATCAACTATGACCCAGATAGCATTATTGCCTTTGGATGTTTTAGGATGTCCTGTGACAAAGTCCATAGTGATGTTTTCCCATTTCCATTTGGGTATGGGTAATGGTTGTAACATCCCCTTAGACTTCTATCTCTCAGCTTTAACTTGCTGACAAACCAACCATCGAGAGACATATTCAGCAACATCTCTTTTCATGCCATCCCACCAGAAGTACTCCTTCAGGTCCCAATACATCTTTGTGCTTCCAGGATGAATAGAGAATGAAGAACTATGAGCCTCATGCAGCAGCTCCTTCTTTAATTCGGGGATGGGAGGAACACAAACCCGATTCTTGAACATTATTATCCCATCACAATCAAGGTTGAATTCAGGAACATTTGTCACCTTCTTTTGTAACTCGGCATCTTCTTTCTGTGCCTCTTTAATCTTCACATGTATATATGGTTGAACATTCATTTGAGAATGATACGATTTTTCCCCTTTCATTATAATTCCAAGATCCATCCGTTGTAAATCTATAAATATTGGATCTTTTGTGATCCTCATCATGGATAAACTAGCATGGTCTTGTCGACTTAATGCATCTGCCACCTTGTTTGCTTTCCCAGGGTGGTAATGGATTGAGTAGTCGTAATCCTTAATAACCTCCAACCATCTTCTTTGGAGTATATCCATCTCCTTTTGTGTGAAAATATACTTTAAAATTTTATGATCAGTATAAATATCACACCTTTCACCATAAAGGTAATTCCTCAAAATATTTAATGCAAAGATTACCGCAGCTAACTCCAAATCATGTGTTGGGTAATTTTGCTCATGGATTTTCAAATTTCGTGAGGTATAAGCTATCACCATATCATTTTGCATAATAACACACCCCAATACCTTCTTGGATGCATCACTGTAGATCACAAACCTTTCTCCACTACAAGTCAGTGTGAGCACAGGTGCACTGGATAACCTTCCTTTCAACTCCTTTAAATTCTCTTCACATTCCTCCGTCCAAACAAACTTAACACCTTTCCGAGTCAACTTGGTGAGTGGATTAGATAATCCTGAAAAATCTTTCACAACACGTCGATAATATCCAGCCAAACCAAGAAAAATTCGGATCTCTGTTACTGTTTTCGGTCTCGACCATCTTTCGATAACCTATGTTTTTGAGGTATCCACAGATATCCCCTATTTTGAGATTATGTGACCCAAACATGCAACTTTTTTAAGCCAAAATTCACACTTGGTAAATTTGGAATAACGCTTCTCCTTTCTCAGGGTCTTCAATATAATTCTAAAGTGAACTTCATGTTCTTCCTTGCTCTTCGAATAGACAAGAATATCGTCTATAAAGACTACCACAAACTGATCAAGATAGTCTTTAAAGACTCTATTCATTAGATCCATGAAGATAACAGGGGCATTAGTAAGACCAAATGGCATCACTATAAATTCATAGTGTCCGTACCTTGTACGGAAAAGCCATCTTTGGTATATCCTCCCTTTTGACCCTTAATTGATTATACCCTGAACGAAGATCAATCTTGGAAAAGTATTGAGCTCCGCGTAGTTGGTCAAATAGGTCATCAATGCGCGGGAGATGGTATTTGTTCTTGATAGTGATCTTGTTAAGTTCTCTATAATCAATGCAGAGTCTCATTGATCCATATTTCTTCATAACAAACAGAACAGGTGCTCCCCAAGGTGATGCACTAGGGAGTATAAACCCCTTATCAAGATTCTCTTGGAGTTGCTTCTTCAATTACTGCAACTCAATTGGGGCCATTCTATAAGGTGTATTTGAAATAGGCAAAGCACCCGGTACGAGTTCTATTGAAAACTCAACTTCTCGATTCGGTGGAAGACTCGGTAATTCCTCCGGAAAGACATCATCAAACTCCCATACAATGGGAATATTCTTAATCGTGAGTTTCTCACAAACCATTTGAGATAAATAAACTTCATTTAGTGGAATAAATACCGATAAAATGGAAGAAATTTCCACTGGAAGGTTATGTTCATCCTTGCATCGATAGACGTTCGTAGATTGATCTGGAATATGAAATGTGACTTCCCTTCTTTGGAAATTGATATGAGCTCCATGTAGAGAAAGCCAATCCATGCCAAGAATCACATCAAATTCCATTATAGGAAGGATCACAAGATTTTAATGAAGCACTTTCCCACAAACTTCAATCGGAGAAGAATTATAAACTTTTTATGCGACTGTTATGCCATTAGGTGTTGTCACAGCTAACTCAACATCTAATTGTTGAGGTAATACGGTGATACCCTTAGAAACTTTTTCAGAAATAAAGGAGTGGGTGGATCCAGAATCAAATAAAACATTTTCTACTTTAGAGTGGATGGTAAGTGTACCTTTCACCACATCGTTATCGTACTCCACATCGCTGATAGAAATTGCATGTGAATTTACTTTGTCATTAGCCATAAGAGTTTGTTGATGTTGATCATCATCATCAGCCCCTGGATTAGGGCATTTATTGGCCTAATGTCCCATCTCCTTGCACTTGAAACATTTAAGTGTAGTAGGGTCATTCTGTGTATCCCTTCCTTTTTTGCATCATTAGACATCTTCTTCCCATCATTGCGGCATTCAAATGCCCGATGACCTTCCTTTCCACATTTGAAACATTTACTTGTCCCTTTAAGACAACTCCCTCCATGTTTCTTTCCACACTTTGAGCATAAGGGAAATCTCATCTTCTTTTCAGTGTCCTCTTTATATTTTCCTTTGAATTCCATTTTCCTTATCTTATCAATCCCATATGACTGATGGGTTACTCCAATCTCCATCTCACCTTTGAGAGCACATCAAACGATTTCCTCATAGCTATTAAAGTCCCTTATGGCTAACACCCTTCAAAGACTTGGTTTTAAGCCACTAAAGAATTGATCGATCTTACTCTCAGGTTGGATAATAATAACAGAAGTGTACCTTGAAAGTCTTGTAAAATTTGCTTTATAGGTACCAACAGATTCATCATCCTTTTGCTTCAGTTCAAGAAACTCTTTCTCCATCTTTGTTCAGAGAATACGAGGGGAAGTACTTATTGAAAAATAAGTTCTTGAACTCGTCCCATTCCATGGACTCAATTTCATCCCTTTGCCTCATATTCTTAATAAGATTCCACCATTGATCAGCATCACCTTCCAAATGATACACTGCTAAGATGACTTTATCATGCTCAGAACCTTGAAGAACTGAAAATATCGACTCAGTATTACTAATCCATTGTTTATCAACTAATGGATCAGTAGACCCACTGAATGAAGGTGGACTCTGTCTCATGAAGGATTCAACAGAATGTTGCTCCTTCCTTTGCTCGTTTGGAAGTCGTTCATGATTCATAGCCTGAGAAAGTTTTGTGAGAATGGATACAAGATTTTTCATTCTAGCTCCCATAACGTTTGGTTGATCAGGGGGACAATCATTGCATTGCCCATCGCATTCTACATTAACATGGTTCCTTCGGGTTCCAGCCATTGACTAAAACCAAGATGAATAGTGTGAGCAACACTAATTATAATAGGAAAACCACACAATCAAGAATAAAATTTCACACTAAAGGTCTTATCCTAGGTTATTCATGGCCATTTCTAAAAAACTAAGATTGTGTTCTATGCTTAGACTGATCCTTAGGGTTCTTACTAAGGCTTTCACATCCTAGTTTCCAAAGGTTGACTATACCTTTCCTATGATACCAACTATAACGAACCATACTTTACATACATTTTTATTACTTCAGAATTGAAGCACACTTATTACAACATATAACAAAACCAAGAAAGGAACGTATAGGTATAGTGTCTTTAGAAACTGGGAAACATAAACAACTGGTTCATAAAGCCTCTACTTTGCCTCCCATTTATTTCATCATATCTAGAGTATCTTTTTGGGATATTCTACTTAATAATCATCTTCCTAACCTGGGGAAATAAAACATACAAAAGGGTGAGCTCAAATGCTCAGTAAGGGTAAACAAAAGAAATATCAATCACATCATATACATAACCACATAAATTTTGGAAATCTTAACCTGCAAAAGAGATCATAATTTCATAACATGGGATAAATCATAGTAGTCAAATTTAATCCAAATAATCATAACTTAAAACATGAAACTTTGTGGCATACACACATAATCATAGAGAATCATTTCTTATTAGTCAAGACTCATTTCCAAGACTATCTTAGTGGACAAGTTCATTTCTGAACCGAGTTCAGTCCTCATTTCAGTCCTGTTTCACTAAACCGGTATAACCTACCGTTCCAGCCATGTATATCTCCTGAGATATAAAATCTTTACCCAATTCATTGGAGGGAGATATAGTTCCCACCCATCTCATAATGAAACCATTCTTATGTGTGCCACAAAAATCATAAATCATACATCATTGCATAACCCATGTAATAAAAATGGGAATCTTAAACATCATGACATCATAAAACAATTCATATAAGATAAATGAATTCATAAAAATAATTACATCACAACATAATCAAATCAATGTAATAATATGGATAAAAACAGAACCCTTTATTATCTTAAATGGAAAATAATTTTGATAAAACACTTGAACTCCATTCTTGAAGAAAATATCCTTTCTACTTCAAAAACATTTTTCCTTTATTAACATGTCATATAATTCTAAACTAAAAGAAGTTGATTAAAAATAAACTTTAAAACTTGTAAAGTAAGATTCTTGGAAATAATGTTTTAAAAATCCATTCATGCCGTATAAGTTAAAAAAACATTCTTCTCGTACTTTTGTCGGAAAAGTCAAAAAGTACCTCATACGAAAAACGACAAAAGATTCCTTTCATATCTTTTAATAAAAACTCACTGAAGGGTAAAATTGGATATAAAAAATTGTAGGTGTATGGAAATAATATTACATATTGAGTAAACATGGATCTGGATGATAAAATACACCCCAGTAAATACCAAAGTATAAACAATCTCGGATAAAAATGAGATTGTGATATCCCCCTTACCTTAGGTCCGATATGCTTTGTACGTGTCCGAACCTCCTGTATAATGATTTAAATAATGTTATTGAGTTATTCCAGAATCACACTTATTTTTATGATATCATAAATGGTCATATTCTTAGCTTCTTAGTAGTAATATTTCATTGCTACTTGTTATTCGGGTGTTTATAACTTTTTGTTCTTATGCGTGTTTTGTCGAAAAAATTCTTATTCTTATTTTTAGGTTATAGATACCTCATTTCCAGAATGGTATTAGTGTAATATATATCATATTAATTTTTTCAATTCATTTATATAATCATTATGAAATGAAGATCATGTAGAACGAGTCGCATCACATCGTGGAAACGGTATTCTGTACGTACACACGAGTGATGATATCGTTCTTATGATCGTGGAATTTTATTGGAGTGTATGTATACTATTTCAGAATCAGTATCACTTTATAATAGTTCTATATAGTCATTATTTACACCATTATACCCATCCAAGTAAGTTGGTGGTGAAAAATAGATTACACCACGGCATGGAGACGGTATTCTGTACATACGCACGCGTGGTGATTTTTTTGCCGTAGGATGGATAGATGGTGAAACAGGGTTGTTTCATACTTATAATAACATATCAGTATATGAGTGATACTGATGTTATTACTTCATAATGAAACAACTAAAGAAGAAGAAGTGGAAGAAGAAATAAAGATGAAAGAATCGGTAACGGACATTACCTCCTCTTTAAAGTGCTTCTTTGAGACCTCCTTTTAGGGTACTAAAATAGGTCTTTGAAGAAGACCAGAACCTCTAGGATGTTTCTAGGGAAGTGGAGAGAAGAAATTTTCAGGGGTTGGCCGATATTGAAGGCTCAAAGTGGTGTGAGGAAGAGGGGGATGAGGTGCCCTTTTTTAAGGTAGGAGAGGGGCTCCTTTGGAAAAACTAAAAATATTATTTTATTATAAAGTCAAGTTTGGTTTTAAATAGCTCCAAATTAATTTATTTCGAAGCTATGTTGGGGATGGGTCGAAATCCTCCCATACAATATAATTTATACAAGTTTAGGTTCCTATTTTAAACTTATCATTTAGATTTAACATTAAGTTAAATAATTTTACTTTTACCGTGTCTTCTTGTGTTCTTCTACTATAAGGTTTATAAACTTACTATAAGCAGCCAAATGAACCCCATGTTGTTTATTATTAATATATATAACCTTATATAAGTCATTTGGCAGAACTGTAGATTTTTAGGATAAAAATAACAATTTATAATATAATATTTGTTTTAAAAACTATTTTATGTCAATTTTGACAGTATTTAGTAATTAATTTTTGTGAAAATAATAACATAATTATTAGTTCGAAAAAAGTTAATTAAATAAATACTAACATGTCATAGTAATCTATAAAATTAGTGTAATTCATAAAAAGTCTCAAATTACATTTATTTTTGTGTTTATAACATCAATTATGTCAATATTTCATTAATAAGAATATTGCTGCATCATCTTTGTGTCATAAATAAATTAAATTATTTAATGTCTAAAAATTACAAATAAAATACAATTATGTTGGAAATCGTTTTATATTTCTAATGAATATTTATAGTAGAATTTATCTTATGTATAACCCCATATTAAAAATGAATTACTTATTAAACATTGATTTTAACTATTTTAACCCTTCTTTAAATAAATTAATAATAAATGTCCTAATCTAATCCAAGTGGGCCTAAATGGTCATATATTATTCCTAAGGTTGTTTTTGTTCGAATTAAACTTGTCCAATAGAATTAGGACATGTGTTAGGGTAATAATAATATCATTTTTACCCTTAATTACCCTATTTACTTTTAACCGTGGTAAAAAAAAGTAACACGTTACTATTCACCAAAAAATTATTTAATCACATTGAACCACATTTTACTTACTGACATCAACCGTGTCTCTCGGATTTTCGAAATTCCACTCACAGAAGAAGTAAAATTAAGTTTTATGAAAAATTCAATTTTTTTAACTACCACTTGGTGGTTTCACTATTCATCAAAAATTGAAAGTTTTCAGAAAAATACCAAAATTTCACCCTAGGCTAATTTTGATATTTCAAATCCAAAAATGAAGTCCATTTTGAAAAATAAAATTTATAAAATTTCAAAAATTTGTTATTACTATTCATAACGGCTAGTTTTAATAATATTTTAATTGCATATCATTGTTTAGTGAAACTCAGTATTGCGTACGACGCAAGCTATCGAGGAAGGTCGCAATTTCATGTAAACCAAGACAAGAAACTTTTGTGTAGAAAAAGATTACTTTGATGATTTATATAACATAAAAGTCTCGAGTGTTACATTCATGCATCGGCAATCAGAGCCTCTCCACACTACCATGTACTCTTGGCCCTTTGTAGTCTATGTACTAGATGTTGTGGGACCAAATCCACCAGCGACAGCTCGCCAGTGTCGGTTCATCCTGACCGCTACATATTTCTTTCCCAAGTGGGTAGAGGAAGTCCCGCTCAAGGAGGTCAAGGCTTGTTCTGTCATCGACTTTGGGAGCTTTAATATCATCTACTAGTTTGTAGTCCCTTGGGTCGTACTCACTGTTAATGACACCAACTTCAGGTCGGCCAAGTTGAATAAGTTGTACTCCAAGTACAACATCCATTCTAACCATACCTCTCGCTACCACATGCAATAAAATGGGAAGATTGGGGTGTTCAATAAGACCCTCACTAATATTTTTCAGATAATGATTGGTCAGAACAAGAAGAGTTGGTTGGAGAAGCTCCCCAATGCCCTTTGGGATTATTGGACGACGACCCGTAATTCCACCTTGGAGACCCCATACTCCCTGGTGTACAGGGCAGAGGTTATCTTTCCAATTTAGATTTAGTTTCTTTCATTATGCACAGTGGTCTACGATCAGCAGGCGCCAAATAAATTATCTGAAATTCGTCTGGCTGAATTGGAAGTACTTAATGAGAATCAGATTCGTGCCCTACACAATCGTGAATGGAATCAAAACAAGATGTCTAGAGATTTCAAAAAGAATGTTTGCATCTGATCCTTCTTTCAAGGTGACTTTGTATTGGCCCTCCGGACACCACTGATTCCTGGCAAGAAACCACCCTAGTTGGAGCCCAAATGGGAAGGACCTTACATAGTCCACAAGGTCTATCCCAATGGTACATACTACTTGGTAACCATAAATGGTGAGCATATAACTCCTACCACTAACACCAAGTTCCTCAAGAAATACTTTGCCTAAGCCTACCGGTGTTGCATGACCCTAAACTGCCTGATCTTGCATGACCCTAAACTGTCTGGTCCTGCAAGACCCTAAACATCCATGTCCTTCATGACCCTAAACTGCCCGGTCCTAAATGACCCTAAACTGGCAGGTCCCACATTACCTTAATGTATTTATGTCCCACATGACCTTAAATAGTATTGGGTCCTCCAAGACCTTAAACTACTACATCCCGCATGACGTTTAAATATATATCATCCTGTAAGATGCTAAAATACACCCACAGAACTACATATGTATTGATTCCCATCCACATGGGATATGTAGGAACGCTCAAATTCCTCATCTAGAGAACAACCCCAAACTCTTCTCTTTGAATACCCCCTTATGTGTAGTTCTCTTGGAGGGTCCTTACATGAGGTAGTGAAGGTTTCCTTGGCCCCACTCATGTTAGAATTGTGACGACCGCACTATGTGCTTCCTCCTCATTCTTCTATTCTCCCACGTCCTCACCACACGATGCTAAACTTCATGGCCTTCAAGAACTATTTATGGATTGATTCCCATCATTATTAGATACATAGGAATTCCCAAATATTTTGTCTATTGGCCGAGCCCAAACTTCGGAGTCTCCCCTCAGGTCAAAGCATATGGTGTGGCGCAGGCATTTTCCATAATCCTTGTTGAGTTCATCATGGTCCAATTTTGCATCCCATTCCATAGATAATTCCACCTATTTCACCGCCCTCCATGATATTGAAACATAAATACACTCTTAATCTTCACTCACACTCTTTACATGGGACTTTATCATCATTCATGTCCAAAAGTACCCCTGAATGGCATGGATGCTTGGCCCAAGGGCCCTCTTAATATCTTGGGCCAACATCCTCAAGGATTTCGAACAACAAATTGATACAAGTCCCTAGTTGCGAATACGATCAGTGGTCGATCCTCATTTTTTGTTCCAATTCCAGGTCACACGATATAGATGTTGTGTTTGGAACATGGTCAACAGCTATCCTTTGTCATTATCGCCACCCCCATAAGTCCCAAATAGTGAGTGTAGTGGTTCATCCTGCCCCATTGCACCATCAGGCTATGGTCTCCCTTGGGTGGTTCCATCCATCTGACCCTTATATAATGGGGAGACACAAGTCCTCATCCTTGTTTCCCACACCAAGCCTTGTTCATGTGGGTTTAAGAGCTATGAGGAGGCAGCACCCGTATAAGAGGTCATATGATAACACTTGGTGGGAACACTCGATCTCAGGTCCCACTACCTTCTCGGGCCTCGGGACCAAGTTCTCACATGGGGTTGTACGGTGTGGTATGGGATTACATCCTCATTCACGCCGGGTTACTAGCCATGCCGTACACCACCCATTGGGGAAACTTACCATCTTTCATCCTCACTACAAGATGTTAAACTACAATCTGGCACTGACATCCTATCTATGGACCAATCTCCGGTCCCTCGTCCTTCTCAGGCCTTTGGCCTCAGTTCTCACTTGGGGTCATATGGTGTGGTATGGTATTACGTCCTAATTCACATTGGGTTACTATCGATTTCACACACCCCCCTCATTGGGGTATCCTACCCCTATCCTTGTCCCCTTCTAGAAATATGTATGTCTTGATTCTCATAATTACTAATATGTAGGACCGCCCAGACATTTAGTCTTAGGGTCTAGCCTCAACATATCCCCTTGGCCTACATTACCCTAGGTAAAAGAGTATATGGTGTGGTATTGGATTATGTCCTCATTCACGTTGGGTTTTGTAACTACCACACCATTTACCTCCTTCTCCTGAGAGTTCTACATTCCCCTGTTCCATACTCATCTTTTTAAATCGGTCGCTGTCAAGATGTGCCCCTTGACCCACTTTGTTGATTCCCCAATGTGCCCAAGCGTACTCTATTTTAGCACCTAGAATTTAGAATTATACCCGAACATGCTTTCGACCATTTCCCAGGATTCGTGTTCCCCTTCATTAGGGCTTCCATTACCTTTTACATTAAAAGGGACACCTGAATGGCATGAATGGTCGGCCCAAGGGACGTCCTACCATTACAGTCCAATGTCCTCAAGGGTTTCGAGCAAAAAATTGATACATGTCTTGCATTGAGAATACGATCAGTAGTCGATCCTCATTTTTTGTTCCCATCTCATGTCACACGATATGGATGTTGTGTTTTGAACATGGTCAACAGTTATCCTCCATCGTCACACCAGACCCATTAAGCCAAAAATATTGGTTACATGACTCATATCCTATTCCACCCCATCTTGTCGAAATAGAATTTAGTCACTCCAGGCATTTTCCCTTAGTGCACATTTTCATGTTTGGAGGACAAAACCTGCGGTAAGGCTGTCATTAGGTGTTCTGCTCCGATTTCCCTTTGGTGTCTGTTCCATGTATTGGAAGAAACCTCTTCCACCCTTGTTTCCCACAATGAGTTTGACTCACATGGGCTTAGGGATATAGAGAGGTTTGTACTTAATTGGAAGGTTTTAATTCATCTATGGTCCGAGATCTAAGACCACAAACTAAGATCTCTTTTAGGAATACGTACAGCTTGATTCCCATTCCCATGGGATACGTAGGAACGCCTAGACATCTTGTCTTTGGGTCCAGCTCGAGTTCCACTGATTTACCTCTTCTATTCTACCTTTGTGGCTTTAACTCTTACGAGAATTCTTGGCATGGTTTGGTCTTTTTTCCTCCTTCACGTTGGGTTTTCATTAGCCGCACCACATACACCCCATTCTAGGAGTTATCCCCACTACTTCCTATCCCACATGACATTAAACTGTATGTAGTCCTGCATGATGTTAAAATTCACCATTTAGAACTATTTATAGCTTGATTCCAATTCTCATGGGATACATAAGAACACCGAGAAATCTCTTCTTTGGGTATAGCTCTTTTGGGAGCTAATTTATCTTACCCCATATCTTCTAACTTTTTATTCACCCCTCGGCCCAAGGTTTCATTCTCAGAATCACGCACGGTATGGTGTAGACCTCATCATCATGTGACTTTAAACTATGGTGCTTATTCCCACTCGACATTAATGTTTTGCTTCTATCCTACATGACGATAAAAATACATGGTTGGTCCCATCACAAGACCCTAAACTGTGACATTATCGTTCTGACTATAGGACGAAAAAAGGCGTGGCACCGTGATATCCTCACTCAAGGAGGCATCATGTTTAGTATCAGTCATGCACCATACCATTTGTCAATGCATGCACAAAGCATTATTTTTGTGGTTATTCCTAGACATTCTATCCTATGTCCATCTCTACACACACACAAAACACCACAAAAACACTCATTCATCATAAAGGGAAATCAAGATCTATCAAATACTGCTTCGTTTTTTGTATGGGCCAGACCAATGAAACATTATTATACCTAGAATTGGTATCCCACTTTTCTATCTTAATAAAAACATGCGGCTTGATCCTCATCCTTATGGGGTACATAGGAACACTCATACACTTTTCCTCAGGCCCAGCCTGACACTCGTTTTCAGTCCCTCGACCTAAAACCTCTCTAAGGAACACATGGTGATCTGGACTCTAGGTCCTCATTCACGTCGGTTTTCATAATTACCTCACCAAGTGTCTCCCACATTCCCAAATGTCTCTATTCCTAGTTCTATGACCACAAACTAAGACCACTCCACTTCATTTCTGCAAGACGTTAAACTACATGACAACTTCCAGAACAACGTATGAATTGATTCCCATCTTCATGGGATATGTAGGAACACCCAGGCATTTTTGTCTCTGGGTCCATCCCCAGGAATCTACAAATCCTGTCCCTTTTTTCAGCCCCTTGGCCTGAACTCATCTGGGAACAAGTGCTGTGGGGAGTACCTCTTAGGTTCTCATTTATGTTGGGTTTTTCAATAGCCACACCATATGCTTCCAATATCTTTTCCCAGCATGGTCCGAGTTCTATGACCCAAAACTAAGATCTCTCAACATGAATTACACTTCATGTTTGGCTATTTCACCACCCTATGCACAATGCAATATATCAATCCCACCTTAATGGTCCACCCTAGATCCTTATGTTGAATGTTTGGGACCCCAGGACCCTTGTCCTTGGGAAGGGACTCGACTCCCTCTATCTGATGCATCTCATTTTCGTACTCAGATGCATTCTAACAAAGAACCCGAAGTGTGGAATTTTCAAGGGGACATTCCCCTCATTTCATGTCCAAGCCTCTTGAGCCCATTATTTGGATCCTCAACCTCATACACATCTAAAGGTACCCCCTTCATGACCTGGTCTCATGCCACCTCGTCTCAACTACCATCTCGGGCCAACGTCCCTAAAGATCCAGGATGTAATTTTCCATAGGTCCCACATTTCGAACATGGTCAGCGGTCGACCCTCATATGTTTATAACCATATTAGGCTAATGTGATAAGAATACTGTGTTTCAAACATGGTCAACAGCTATCCCCTATTTTCGTGCCACCATCATTTTGGTCTAGATCTCGAGAATCATGATTCACATATTTCCACTTCCTTATGTTCAAGTGGAATTCCAACATACTCGGCTTTACGCCTCCACACTTCTAGGTGCGCTATATAGGCAGGTTAGCATAATTGGGATGTCATTCACCTAGTGTCCCATTATTATTAATGTGTGCCTCCCTATGCTAGGAAAGTCCCATAACTACTTCTTGTTTCTTACATCGAGCATGAATCACGTGGGCTTAGTAGTTTTGGTAGGATGTGTACCGCACAACCACATCACACACACCTTTCCTCATCCCTCATGACAATAAACTGTGCTCTTATAAATTCATTTGGCTTGATTCCCATCCTCATGGGGTACGTAGGAATGCCCAACCACTTTTCTTTAGACCCAGCCTAAATTTCACTCATGGTCCCCTGACCTGAAGAGTTTCCTCCAAGGATACGTGGTGTGATCCAAACTAAGTCCTCATTCACAACGTGTTTATAGCTACAATACCAAATACTCCCTTTTGGGGATCTTATCATTCATTTCACATCCCATATTATGACATTAGACTATGTGATCCCATATGTCCCCAACGCATGACACTAAAATATGGTTCTACCCTGAACAAGTTCGGGATGCCCTGTGTTAATCATGGTATGCGTCAGTTTCCAGAGAGGATTCTCCCTACCGGTGTTGGTATCTGACCACACCGTGACCCAAGAACTATATTTCGGTTGATTCCCATTCTCATGGGATACGTAGGAACCCCCAAACTTCCTATCTCGGGGTCCATCCCCAGGAATCATGATTCATGTTCACCCCGCTTTTTTCGGTCCCTTGACCTGAGATATCATGGGGACCATGCAATTGCAGCCCTACCATGAACAGTTTTGGGATTCCACTTGATAAATTTGGGAGGAGAAAAGTTCCTCATGAGATAAGCCCTGTTGTGAAGTATGTTTGATTCTTGATCAGACCGATGTACCCACCTAATGTGTTTCCACCACGGTGGCATAATTTCAAGAGTGTTGGACTCCAGTCGAACAAACCCATCACTCCAATCTCTACTCTTTGCATGCCCTTTGTTAGGATCCTTTCCCTCTTTCACATCATGAGGAGACCTGTAAATATTTGGATGCACAGCCTATGGATCACCTAATATCCTAGGCTATAATTCCAGAAGACTAAAGGATAGCATTCTGAGTCAGGCCCCATGATTCAAACATGGTCAGCGGTCGGCCCTCATTTTTTATCCCCATTTCAGGCTAACACAATTAGGATAATGTGCTTCAAACATGGTCAAAAATCATTCTTAATTGTCATTCCACCACTATATTGTTATGAATCATGGCTATTGTGATCCACACCTTACATTTCCCCATGTTCGGTTTTATTCCAGCGCCCCCAGCGTCACCCTATTCGTGCTCAAGAGCACACTGGGAATACTGTAATTTGACTATTCTTAGAGATTCATTCTCCAGTTAGGTCTCTCCCCTATCTTCCCGAGAATCCATAATGATTTTTCAGACCCCAGATGCTCAAAACTTGATCAGCACTCTTATGTTCAGTGGACATAACGTAGCGATCATCCCTTGTTTCTTACATTGGGCTCGACCTGTGTGAGCTTAGAGATTGATCACTGGGTGTTTTGAAAATATAACAGAAGCGTGTAAACCCAATAATAATAAAGGGACTTAAGCATGCTATAGAATCAAAATAATCAAATAAAGAAAGTGTGTTAGCGGGTTTCTGATCCCTACAGCACCCGAGGGTCTACCCCTCCCATGGACAGATTAACACCATCAAAAAAAAGTTATAGCTCTGTCACCCTCCCACTTGTGGAATCCAGGATTTGCTGCCACCTGTTCAATTTTCGCTCCTCCCTGGTAGCGATGGGGTGAAATTCAATGGCTGTAATCTGGGCCCAATCTACGTCGGTTCGAATAATGGTCATTTCCATGGAGGCTCGCCTCAGGCCCTCTTCAGATATTGTCAGCTGGGCCTTCAACCGCAGTATCAGCCTTGATTGTGCGTTAAGAGTGGATGAGTGCTCGTCCAACCAAATCTGTAGTTGATGGACCTCATCTTCAGCCTCCTGGAGCCTCTTTATGGTCACTGATTTCCTCTGCTTCCATCCCACACCAAGTCCATGGTCAAACTCTCAAATATCCTCTTCCATAAGATCTCAGACGAGCAGGTGGGGACATTGGGAATCCACTCCCCCAAAACACAGTTTTTATAGTCACGTGTGAAGTCAATCCATCTCATCCAGAAATAGTGATTGGGGGTGTTATTAATGAAGCGTGTAATCAGATCCCCTGATTGGAAATAGGCTTTCTTGTTGTCCTCTTCATCAGAGGCCATTTTGTCCCAGTCAGCACGGTTGGCAGGCTCATATGCAGGGAACGCCCTCAGGAACTCTTTAGAAGGGCCCACATATGGTGTTTGATAGGGCATGGTGGGACCTAGTCAATTTGATTTATCCTTATCATTAGATCCTATCTCAATGATCTCAAGAACAACCCCGCTCACAGTCCCACCAGTGATCGGGAGAAACCTGATTCAGTCAGTCTGGACATCGTCCCCCATGGTCATCGAAATTACTCTGGTAAGGATTCCACCAGAAGCACCGATCAACCTTGATAAGGCGGACAACACAATTTTTAGAACTATGTGCACAAAATTTATCTTAGACCTTAGTGGACAAGGTCAGTGGGTGACAGTCATGAATTTTGTAGAATATACTTATGGAGATTGAATTCATGGTCTCGTTCTAGGGTTGATCTCATTGGGACCCCGAGGCATGGCCCTAGGTATATTAATGAGAGATCTGAATTCTTTATAGGGGTCGCCTTAGGAATCCTGGCCCCATCAGATGTAGTAATTGATGTATCCACAGGTGTGGGTCTTGAAGGCCTTGCATCGGCATCCACTAGAGGACGAGAACGAGATCTGTCAATTAGGCTTTCCTGCATAGTTTAAACATTAACAGAGGGTCAAGAGCAGTTTGTAAACGTATCCTGGAAAGTGGATTTAGGATTTTACCTCGAGTGCCTCGGTGGATTCTTCATGATCTAAGCCTTGGTTTCCATCTTTTACCTCCTCCAATGCGCTCCCTCTGCCGCCCCAGTCCCCCCATGATGACATGTTGGATTCCTCTGAAATAGGGAAACACTCTCTCAGTTCAGCAGCTGATAGTTCTGGGGGGATGATACGATCAAGTAGCACCTTGAAGTGGTCTTCCCTTAGACGTGGGACACCCCATGAATGCACAAAGTTCTCCAGATCCACCGGGTACTGCTCTGCCTCTACATGGGACACCGCAAAGCCGGCCCTGATAGGGCATATCCCCAACAAATCCATCCCAAGACGGTTTAGGTGTTTCCACATCTCTAATGGGCTGAGGAACTATCTATTGACTTCCTAGATATCCCATGCCTTCAGGAACACAACATCCTCTGGAATGTCTATGTGAGGCAGCAGCTTCTTTGGAGCCTGAGTGGATATCCTGCTAAATCCCCTCGGTGCCCTCCCCTTTGGGTATGTTTTCTCTTCTAGGGCCACCGGGTCCGCTGCCGCTTCCTCCCCCTCAACCGGTGCGGGCCTCTTCACCATGGCATCCCCACTACCGTTGGATATACCTGTTGCCTTCCATCCTCAGCCTTGAGGTTGGGGAGGTCCACCATTTCTTGTCCGGACTTTCAGCTGCTTTAGCATTTCCCCCAGGTAGGCCGCCTTCCAACTTTGGGCATACTCCGAGACTAACCAGAAGGCAGCTGTGGGTGGAGGGAGCTCATTCCTCATCTTTCCATCCTCATGGGTGAACATGATCCACATCTTTCTCATCATGAATAGATTCTCTTCATGGTGCAACCCCAGGTAAACCAGGGGTGGAGGGTCAGCCACTACATGCACCGAAATCGCCTGAAAATCGATGTGGAGCATACAACTTTTATAGTGGCTCACGTTCCACCATTTCCACCATGAATCCACCTCAAAAAAATAGGAGATAGGATCAGTGCTCTTTTTTCCCTAGGCCATCATCCGTGAAGGCCCCCATTGGCAGCGGGAGCAGATGGATGTTGAACTCTTCTACCTTCCAGACATGATTTAATACCGATGGTACGATCAGCAAGACCATAAATCTCCCAACGGTGTTCAAGAGGGATGGGCGAATGTCTGTTCTCGGAGGAGGAATAGGGTTTGGGTATTCATAAACCCTCCTAATGTGAACCGCTATCCACTAATACAAGAGGTAAAATGACCCACATATCCTCTGTGGCCTCTTCCCCTCACGGATGTACTAAATCATTTTGTAAATATTTCCAAGCATCGAAATTCTGAGAGTCACCCGCCCTCCGGTCACTAGCATTGAGGCCATGATGAATGTGATAGGTCTCCCACCTGCATTTGTGTCCCTCACCAGCAAGATCCAACCACATATAAGAGCCGTGATGAGTGCCGCCATCCTGACTATAGGCTGCTACTTCGTGATGATTCTGAACCCCTAGGGTTTCCACTAGCTGTCCTCCAAGAGCCTCCAGTACAAGTGCTCCTTGCCTTGTTTGGATCACTTTAGGAAAGTCATAGGCCTCAACGGGAACCGTCTTTTTTTGGGAAGTTCATAAATTGCATCAACCACCCTCTAAAGTGGACATATCTCACCCCTTCCTTGTCCACTCCCCGCACCAGTCTCATCAATACCATCGCCAGTGGTGGAATCTTCTCCAGATCCTCCCAGGAACCCATAGAAGGGAGGAATTTTTCATACATAGCTCCCAGTATCGAGACCCCTGAGATTTGATGCACATCCCGTAAGCTGATGCAAATATCCCGGTGATGTAGGTGTAAGGTATTGGCCCCTGATGACCATTGACTCAACAGCTCTGGCATCAGCTACTTCAGCTGGTAGATGTGAAATTGGGAGGCCCAGGCTACCTCATACAGACCGACTTTCCTCTACTCTACCTTGAATTCTTCACACAAGGTTCTTACCCAGTAGGCTGACGTCCAGTCGTCTATGAAGTTTCCACCTTGGCACAGGTCCCACTCATCAGACCATCCCTTCATTGGGTTCCTCAGCACCACCTATAAGAATGTTTGGTACATAGTTGGGGATGTGTATAGTTGCAATTCATTCCTGTCAATTTCATTCAGATGATTGTATAAAAATTCAGTGGTAACAGGCATAATGTTCTCCTGAGTGTGTCCATTAGCCGCCCTGAACAACTGGCGCTGGCAATGTGTTCTCCTGAACCAATAGGAAGGCTCATCCCTACTTGCTTCTGGGATAAATACATCATCCATCGTTCCAAATCTATACAAAGGCAACCTCTTGCACAATGGGTAGTTCTTTGGCTTTCTGAAAATAGCTGCACCAACGAATATTGATCAGAGTGGCTCCATAGCAACTCCCCTAGACCCAATCTGTTTTCCATCTATTCCCTTTGGGCAGCGTCTATAAGGACCACCCTAATGATCTCTTGGAGATCCACCCTTTCCTTAAAATTCAGATAATTTTCAAATTGGATCACGATGCTTGAATGCGGAGATCAATCGCAGAGACTGCTCACGGACCTCGATCCGGTCAGCAGAATCGCAGATCCTTGTGTTGTCCCTTAGACGCATGTCACGGAGCGCACTAACGCGAAGTTGGATATTTGTTGCGTTCCACGAAGAAAAAAATCCCAATTCAGAGAGAGAGATTGCAGAGTACATAGAGCTTCGCTAATAGAAGACGCCAAAAGTTGAAATCACAGAGGAGAGTAAAGGAAAAAAGAGAATTCAACCCCACTATTTATAGGCGATCACCCCAAGTGCTTCGTGGTGCATCCATCCATGGAGGACATTATGGAGCGCCCAACCAGCGCACCTCAGCTCTGCTTCGTGAGCCTTTTTCTTGAGCTTCCTTCGCGCAGACGCCTCGCTGGAACCAAGGAATTTTGGTGATTGACCCTTATATGTGGATTCTTGTTTTCTCCTTGACTCCTAGTTAGAGGTGGGGAATTTTTTAATGCCATAATTGTAGGCAAAAAGAACATCCTGAATGTATTAGGGACTACCTAGAGAAGTCGGATTGTTATGCCCTAGGAGCTCAGTGGCCATCACAAGAGATTCCCTTCATGACCCTCCGTGAATCAAGCAGGAAGGATGGCTCCGTAAACCACTTTAACATTCAAAACCAACCATGAAGCAAGGAGGTGGGAGGGATCTGTGAAACCCTTTGATGTTTGGGACCCTCCACGAAGCAAGGAGGTGGGACGGCTTCGCGAACCCCTTTGAGGTTCTTGACCTATCGCGAAGCAAGGTGGTGGGACAACTCCACGAACCCCTTTGACATTCATGACCCCCTGTGAAGCAAGGAGGTGGGACAGCTCCATGAACTTCTTTGACATTCACGAACCACCCCAAAACAAGGAGGCGGGACAGCTCTATGAACTGCTTTGACATTTGCAACCCTCTACTAATCAAGCAGGCGGGATGGCTTTGCGAACAACTTTGACGTTCACGCCCCACCACAAAGCAAGGAGGCGGGACGGCTCCGGGAACCACTTTGATGTTCACAGACCTCCAACAAGAAAGGAGGCGGGACGGCTCCACGCACCCCTTTGACATTATCTACCCTCCGCAAGTCAAGAAGGCGGGATGACTCCATGGACATCTTTGACATTTGCGACCTTCCATGAGGCAAATTTCTTGTTCGTGCCGAGCGAACCCTACTACAGAACACCTATTGCCTATAAATACCAGGTTCCCCCAAATCCCGAGAGAGGTATCTTCCACCCTTTCCCCTTTCTAGCTCCATAATCATGATGCACTTCATGCTCTGTGAACATTGACCTTCTCCAGGTACTTTTCCTCCATGAAGTAGCTCACATTTGGCCTTAATTGAGCCCCTATACTGAGAGGGATTCCTTTTGCAAATCCCACGGGCCTTTGCGAAGGAAGGAGATCCCCAAGGTGGCTCAGGTCTTTGTAGAGCACTTATGCTTCAGGAAACACCCCGCATGTGCTTGTAACCCAAGTGACAAGGCTAGGTCACTGTGCATCATGAATCACGTTGCTTCACAATGCTATGCTTCCCGAGGCACCACTGCTTCATGAGGCATTGCTTCGCGAATTTCTTTCCCCTTCATGAAGCTCCTCCCATATGCACTTATTACCTATCCCCAGCCTAGGAAACTTCACTTCGTGAAACACATCCCTTCACGAAGCCCCTCCACTTCATGGGATAGCAGAGCTTCACAAGGCTTCTACCCATGAACCCCTTTTCCCTGTAACTCTTTTTCTCATGGGTCCCTTCAGGTTTTCAAAAAGCAATTTCACGGTCCCTTGGACGATACTTCCCATTGCATTGCATCGCCTCATGCTCCTTTGAATAGGCACGCTATCAGATATTTATTCTTTGCATAGCCACGATAACATGGACCCCCAATGGTTCGCTCCATAACACCCCCTACCCATGGAATTGCCTGTCCCGTCTCTTAACCAAGGTGTAGAGGGTACTTGTTATGTATGTCTTAGGGGTGCAGAGTGAACCCTCCTTCATCCAAGATGTTGGGCATTAAAGTGCCAAACACAATCGTTCTCAACATATGACGTTAAACTGTTACCTCTCCCCATGCCTTGCATGCGGGGTACCCCGTCTCAGATATTTTCTACACCCACTGGTCTCCACGAGAGTGAGATCATTCCTCAAATGGAATGAGATCCTCTTCATCGAAGCATTATCTTTCCATGGGGAAAGGGTGACCACCTTGGTGTGATCCCATAGCTTTTCCTATAGGAGAAAACATCCCTTCCCCTCCTTTATTCAGTGATAAATCCCCCTCCTGCTGGGATTTGTCACCATTGAGCCTTTGTCTTGGAGTATGTCCCAATATCCATCTCCTTGGGCCGCTAACCACGCATAAGCCCCACTTCACTTCCCACGGATGAACCTTTTACAACATGATTGTCATGTCTCTACTACCTCTTGTTTCTCACACCGAGAATGACTCACATGGGCTTTGATTAAGCATCATCCATTAAATCCTCTTTGGCTAGCCTAGAGTATAAGCCCCACAAACCAAACACCAACATGAACTATGAGGAATTTGATCATTTCCAAGGTAGGGTACGTAGGGAGCCTCCACAAGGTTCAAGCCCACCACCCCTGTCATTCCGACCTCCTTAACATCAGTTCACCAACACCTCAGGCATCCTAGAGTGTAATCCTCAAACACCAACCTGAACTACGTGGTATTTGATCCTTGCCAAGGCAGGGTACATATGAAGCCTCCACGAGGTTCAAGCCCGCCACTCATTGGTTCTGACCCCCCTAGTCCTTATTCACATCGATTCACCTTCATCCCACATGATGTTAAATTGTAAACCCCATGTAGTAGTAAGTCGTTGTGTCCCCTAGTGAGTGGTAAGCCATTGTGTCCCTCAATCAGTGGTAAGCCGTTGTATCTCGATCAGTGGTAAGCCGCTGCATCCCCTATTTTGTGGCAAGCTGTTGTAATCCCCTTCGCTGGGACCCATATCTTTGATCTATCCTAGTGGTGTCAGACCTACCTGGGTTGATAACAATGCATAATCCCCATACGCATCATCGGGTTGTTGTCCTATGTTTACACACCTATTCAAGATCATCGCCTATCATTTCACTCAAGCCTATGTATCTCAGGAAGGTCATGCCCCAACCCAGAGGTTCCACTTCCTCCAGGTCCCATCAGCACATCCATTCTCACCGGCCGCCTCCTCAGGCATCCCATTGGCCTCTTGAACTACGCGTACTTTGATTACCTGCCATGGGGATACATAGGAAGTCTCTCTGAGACTCAAGCCCAACATTATCGTCATCCTCACGACAGTTCCATCCCATTCACCACCCATTTCACTAAGCACACCATCATCCATCTTGATTATTACTCGTGTTGCCACATCCTGGGGAGGTCATGTCAACCTATCTACATCAGAGTGTCCTCCAGGGGTTAAACTCATATGATCTACTCTAGTCAGTGTTCTGATCAGTCTGATCCATCTCCGCTGGACGTTAAACTTGAGGCATACCCTGTGTTAAACATGAGAAGCTGAGGAAAACCTCAATGACATGCTTGTGCATATAATTACTCAAATTCTATGCGGGATTCCTCAGGCTTCTACACCCTAGAGAATCCCTATAATAATGGGAAGTAACACAGATGCACCAGTGTTCCAATGTTCTGACACGCCAGTGGTGTCCAATGTGACTACTCCCCAGACCAAAGGTTTCTTCCTTGACTGGACCCTTTGGAATGTCTCGATAGAAGTAGTGTAATTAAAAGTTATCCATAAAGATATAGAGCTTGGAATAGTTTCATGAATAGCATCTTAAGTCTATAAGGAAGACCCGGAGTAGGTAATGAGTTCCGAGGAGGAATCCACTGAAGGTAGAACTGACATCCCATCATCCCGTTTCGATCAAGGAGCAGACATCCCTGAAAAAGTGAAAGATGCCTCCAGCCTTTGGAAATTAGGAATGTGGGGAAACAAAAAATCACCTTTTTTCCTCAAGCAGAAGGACATGTGCGCCCCGACAAAAGAGTCAAAAACAGTGTATTTTTACTATTCATCAAAACTTTAACGTTATGAGAAAAATATAAAAAATCATCCATAGAACATTTTTATATCCCAATTCCAAATAAATGTTTATTTTGTAATATATGATAAATAGAAGTCTCAAAAAATATATCTAAATTGGGTTTTCCACCAAAAGGTGGAAAAACTGTATTTTTTTTAAAATTACTTCTTTAATCCATAAAATTGAATTTGTTCTTATATCAAGTCTACAAAACATATAAGATGAACACTAAAGATTATATTTAATATATAAAAAATAATTTCATTTAAAAATCCTTATATAATTATTTTATTATTTTATAAATTCAATTATTTTCATTTAAATCATTTTATAGAAGAAATTAATATTGTTCATACCTGCCATTATAAGGACTAGGATATAAGGTAACATAATAATATTTAATTGTAAAATTATAACTGGTCTTGTTAGAAATAAATAATATCAAAAGTACTTGAAATTGTGTGTAACAAAAAATAATTATATTGTTGTGTATACTACATGCTAAGATGGTGTTGTATATTGTGCAAGATTATCTTTGTGTATCATACAGCACAAGACATCAAAGAAATTAAAAAAAACATATCACATAAAAATCTCAGGGTGTTACATTCTACCGCCTTAAAATGAATTTATCTAGAAATTTAATTTGGGTTATAAAGTTTCTAATACATGAAAGTTTCTTTCATAGTTACCAACATCATCGAATGAAATACTAAAACATTGTTTTAAAAAAAGGAAATTTAGAAACAAAAGAATTACCCAAATTAACACATCACTAGGTTTCCAAATAAGAGAACAGAGGTGGGAGGGAAAAACAAATATATATTAGAGAAATATAACTATCATGTTCTAATGGAGAGTGATAGAGAATAAGTCTAGTAAAAAATTAACAATCACAAATCCATAATATTTGATGATCTATGAAATCATCTGATTCATCAGATAATAAGGTTCTAGAATAAAAAAATTTGTGTGCAAGATCCATTCCCTAACATTGAAGAACATGAGGGAAAATACTTACATTATTTCATTGAAATATTGAAATTGGTCATACCATAAACAATTTCCACTTCATCTATTGTTAAAATATATAAAGATGAATTTTTCCTTCGTTAAGTCTTAGTAGATCATGTGATTCATAAATAGAATGATAGTTCATTCCATATATCTTTATTACAACAAAATGTTTATCACTATTAATCAAATATGTATAAGTCCAACTATGGTGTGATAATATGCTATTTTTTTAACATTCCAAAAATTTGAAGAACTTCGTCTTGTATTCTCTTGAGTCACTCTTATAACCTAAATTATCATATAACATTATTGAAACCATGAACATTTCCTTATTCTTAATTCCAAAAAGCTGTAAACCTCATCCATGATAGAATAACACACATTTCAAAAAAACTTTAACTAGTTACAAGGTAACTTATACAATCCAATTTACTTATTCCCATCAAACAAATATTTATCCATATATCATTACCTCAACATCATTCTCATATTGAGTGTTATCCTTCCCTAAATCTTGTGATTTCTAAAATTATCAACTTATTACCTCAATCAATTTTTATATTTACCTGTACCAATCATCATATACATTAAAATAAATTTTTAAATCTACAGTGGACCAATACATTTGTATTCTAATATTCCATATTAATATAAAACATATTCTATTATATTATTTTGGGATCCCATTACATAAACAATCAATCATTCCACAACTTTATTGTAATACTCAACATCGTCAATAGTGATCGCATGTGATTTCTATTTATCATTGGACTTAATAGGTTGTTTACATAGATCATCATCGATAACCCTTGTAATTGGGAATTGGTTAAAATTATGCCATAATTCCTTGTACTGGTAACATTGAAGCGTGGGAGGTTCATTTGGTGTAGTATTTTCTCTATTCACATCATTAGTTACCCTTTCCCCATTACTTCAGCACTCAAATACCCGATGAACATCATTTTAAAACATAAAACATTTACTAGTTCCTTTAAGACAATATTCACTATTATTCTTTCCACACATTGAGCATAAGAAAACACTTATCTTCTTTTCACCATAGTTTTGAGACATTTTCTTGGACTCCATATATTTTTTCTTGTTGAAACCATGAGATTGATATGTAACACCAACTTCTATTTCTACATTGACATAACAACTAAAAATTTCTACTTAGATACTAATGTCTATTATAGTTAAAACCCTTATAAGACATGGTTTTAATCCGCTGAAGAATTGATCAATTTTACTTTCTGGTTGAATGATAAAGCCAAAATCATACCATGAAAGTCTTGAAAAATTTGCCTTGTATGTACCAAAAGATTCATCATCTTTTTGGTTACGCTATAAAAACTCATTTTCCGTCTTTATTTGAATAATATGAGGAATTTACTTATTAAAAAATAACTTTTTGAAATCATCCCATGTCATGTAATCAATTTCATCTTGATGATTAGTATTATTGATTAGATTACACCACTGGTCCACTTCTCCTTACAAAATTATAAACATCCAAAATGAATTTTTCATGTTCCAAACAACAAATAACACCAAAATATATTCTCAAAGGTACTAATCTGTAGTTCAACAATAGGTGGATCAGAAGACCCACTGAAAGAATTGGACATTGTCTCATGAAGTACTAAACATAATATTATTCTCTTCTCTTCTCATTTGTATGTGCTGAATGATTTGTAGCTTGTGTAAGTATACTAGTACTATTTTTCATTCTAAATCCTATAATATTAGGCTGTTCTGGAGGAAAATAATTGGATTTCACTGTTAATTGATCATTAACATAGTTATTTTATGTTCCATCCGAGACCTAAAACCCAAAAAGAATAGTGTGAGAGGAAATAATCATACTTGTAAAACAATATATTCAAGTGGAAGAACATTCCATCTCTAATATATTAGTTTTATTACTAGGTAAACAATTATTATTACAAAGATTACAAGATTTAAAACTATAGTAATACTTATCCTTAGGGACATCCCTAGGAATACCATTAAAATATCTCTAAGGAAATCACTAAATATTTCAGATCCTTGTTTTCAAAGGTTGACTAAACCATCACTCTGAAACAAACTATAAAGACCATAATCTTGATGTATTGGGAAATTAGGTAACTTTTATAGAATACATAAAACATTATACAAAATGACTCAACAAGAACATATTAGTTTATTATCATTGGAAACTAGGAAACATAACCAACTAGTTCATAAAACATCTACACCATCTTCTTCTTTTTAATTCATAATTAGAACCCTTTTAACACATATTACTTAATTACCTTCTTTATCCTTGGGAAAACAAACATAAAAAGGGGTTATCTCAAATGCTATGTAAGGGTAAACATGAAAAATATCAAAAAAACATAAATATAATAATGTAAAAACGTGAAAAATAAATGTTGAGAATCATACCATATATAAAAATATCAAAATTAGGAGTCATGAAGAAAATCATGATAGTTCATAAGCATTAAATCATAATGAAACAAGAGCCATGAAAAAATAGCATTGGAATAAAACATGGAATTGTGGAAAAAAATTATCATAGAAAATCATTTCCATATTATCCAAGGCTCATTTCCATGACCATCATAGTGAAAAAAATTCTATTACTGTATTGCATTTACATACAATTCGAGAAATTTATTACTAAACAGAATATACTTTTCATTTCACTCATGTATATCTCGTGATATATAAATATTTACCCAATGCATTGGAGGGAGATATAGGTCCCACCCATCGTAAATTAAATCATTATTATGTGTTCCACAAAAACATAAATAAATCATGAGAGCATAACCAAAATTATTAAATGACATTCCTAAACATTATCCCATTTAAGATAATACATGTAAAATAAATGGATTTCATAAAAAGAATTCCATAATAAACATAATCAAATAATATTAACAATAGGGACAACATAATTATAACATACCCTATTATGAAATTCTATCTTAGATTGAAAATAATTTTATAGATCACTTAAAACTAATTCTTGAGGTTAATATCATTTCTTCTTCATAAACCTTTTCTTTTCTCAAAATTCCACACAATTTTAAAATAAAAGAATTTATTTAGACATTAACATGAAATATTGTAATGTAAATTTCATGTAAATAAGTTGTTATCAAAAAATAAAAATATCTTCACACTGTATAAGTTAAAATAAAACATTCTGCACATACTTTTGTCAGAATGTCAAAAAGTACCTTGTAATGAAAACGACCAAAGATTCCTATCATACCATTCAATAAAAATTCACTAACTGGGTAAAATTGACTTTAATGTTTTTTATAAGGATAGAAATAATATTTTGGAATAAATATTTAGGAAATAAGGACATGGATGATAAGTATACCCCAGAAAATACTTACGTATTAAGAATCACAGATGAAAATAATATTACCAAATTATCACTTAACATAGGTCATGTATCATTTGTATGTATCTGATCATCATGTATAATTATTTAAATGATGTCGTTTACTTATTCCTGAATCATAGTCATCATATATGATCATATTATCATCAATTTATTTTTATAATTATTACTCGTCCATCAAGTATTAACTTCATTAGTTTCTTATATATTTTTTGTCGGATAATCTCCTATTCATAGGTTCTAGTTATATCATTTACCGAATCATATCAGTATAATATATATAATATTTATAAATTAATTTAATTTATATAATCAATATTTAATGAATATTAGTTATATTAAATCACATTGCATCGTGGAGCCCGTATGCCATATATATGCACGAGCGACGATATCATTCCCAATGTTGTGAACTGGTGTGGAAGTGGATGTTATATATTTTGTTCCAGAATCCATATAATATAATAATAATAATAATATATAAATATATTTTTCATCATTATATCCCTCCATGTAATATGGTGGTGAAAAAAAACTTATTACGCCATGGTGTGGAGATGATAAGCTCTACATATGCATGCATGGTGATATCGTTTTTCATATGATAGACAAAAGGTGAAATATAGTTATTCTATAACCTTAATAACATCTCATATGATAATTTATACTATATTTAGTACATTATAATGAAAAAAAAATCAATAATATAATGTATATGAAGAAATAATTAGAGAGAATCGGTAGAGGAGATTACCTCTTCTTCGACACTCTCCCTCTAAATCACCTCTTAATGGAACTATAAGCAATATTTTTAGAATACCAATATATATAATATAAATAGAGAAGTTTAGAAGTGAAATGGTTAGGTGATGGCCATGATTGAAGGCTCAAGGTGAAGTGAAAAGGTGAAGGGGGAGGTTCGCATTATAATTTTGGTGAGGGGATCTTTTGGAATCTCCAAAAGAATGAATTAAAAAAACTAAAACCCCATAAAACCCTCCAAAATTTCCTAATTTTTAATAGTTAATGATATAAGGTTATAAAATCATCAACCAATTAATTTTACACAATTTTTCTGTCCATTTAATCCTTATGCTTGTAATTTATCACTTAGTTATTCTATTTCATTTTAACTAGAGTAAAAAATATTTCAATATTAAAATAGGGTAATATTTACTTATTTGTTTTCAATTAAATCATAAATAGATAATTTAGAATATTTTATGATTTATAATATTTATTCTATATTTTTTAAATTGATTATTATTTTTAAATAATTAAATAAATAATTTTTTTGACAAAACAACAGTAGGGTCACACAGGAGCCTCAACCCAATTGGTGAGGACTCGGTATGTGAATCCAAGAAAACCATGTTCAAAAATGGGTGGAGACATAATTCCCAAGTAATATAGATGTAATTTAGCATGTACTACAACATTACTGTAGCAGGTAATGTAGAAGACATTGTTCGATACTGTAGTAGTTAGAACTATTCATCAATTTTGTCTTTCAGGCCATCGGTTTGGCCCTTTGGTCTTCTAAGGCCTTCAGGACACCCAAGGCCTTCATCCCAGGGAGAATTTTGGGACATGTCAATGCCTTAAATCCACCTAAAGGCCTTTGGGCCACCTCAAGGCCTTTGGGCCACATGAAATTGTGATTAAATGATCAAACAGACTCTATAAGAAGCAGACCCCAGATAAGGATTCAGAGCATATGCATTCACAAGAGCAGAAGATACAATTAACTTGTTGGAAATAGAGGGCATGGAATTGCCATCATGACCAAACTATGATTTCATGGGAATCCTAGTTGAACAATCCCTACAAAGGTGGAGAGCTATTATCAGAGTGAAGAAGCTGGGGAGGAGCAGTACCAAGTATAGTCTATATATTTCCTAAAGACCTATGGGTCATGTAATATCTAAGCCTACATGCATTTTAAGGGTTCCCCCTCATCCCTTGAAAGAGGGGATATTAAAAATCAATGAAAAATAAGGCCTTCAGGCCATTTGGGCTAACAACAGTAGGGTTAATTTAGACAATATTTAATTCTTGGTTTTTTAAAAATATAAATATAAGATGTTATCATCAAAAAAATATTTTATTATATCTTTATTAGGTCATGTTAATCTATAAAACTACTATGATGATGATAATACAACTCTATTTCATAAAAATAAATTTAGTCGAATATATCTCTTAGAAAATCAATCATTTAATATTTTATACTTAATAAAACATGAATCTGACAAGTTTAACATCACTTTGTATAAAATAATATAAGTTTCATAACCTATTCTATAAGGATTGAAATGGTCAATAAATATACCCTTGGATGATTTTGGTCGATAAATACTCGACTAATAGGATTTGTACAAGTTTTTTCCCTTTTAATGTTTATTTACATTTTAACAAGAACTTTTTAATTCATTTTTCATCAATTAAATAATTTCTTCATCGTCAATATATAATCCTTTAAGGTAATTATTTATTTCATAATAATTAAAAATAAATTACAATGACAAATAAAAAAAAATTAACTTTAAAAAAATTATGCACAATCGAGTATATCTTCTATATATCATTATATTACAAATTATTTAGAAATTAAAATTTGAGTAAGACATATATAACATTTTTTTAAATAGAATATATTAAATGTCCTAATCTCCTCAAAGTGGATTCAAAAGGGTATCATTTCAACCCAAGTATGGGTTAGGTCAATAATAACTAATATAATCACATTTGAACATGTGTTATGGTAATTTTACTATATTATATTCACCCTTAATTACCCAATTTACCTTTTTTACCATATTAATATAAATTACTAAAGTTAATATTCCTAATATCTAAAAATAAATGAATTCACTTTACATAATCTGGACATACTGATTCTAAATATGGAATCTATTTTTTAAAAATTTAATACATAGAAGTTTTAGTAATAAATGTAAAATTAATCCCATTATTAGAATAAAGAATGTGTTTTTAAAGACAAAACATTACAAAATATTGAAATTGTTTTTCATCAAAATTCAATGTAAAATTAATGCCTATGAAATAAATTATATTTTATGGTAAAAATATATTTTATTTATACTTAAAAATTACTCAATAATATAATTTAATAATATAAATTGTTTCTATGAAAAATGTTTTTTTCAATTAAAATTTAGTGTATTTTTACTAATCATGAAAACATGAAAGTTATCATAAAAATATCAAAAATTCAACCAAATTAAATTTCTATATTCTCATTCCAAAGAAAATGTTTATGTTTTTGAATATAATATAGAATAGTTTCCAATGCTAGATTTAAAATCAGTGTGCCATCAATAGGCTGTGAAACTGTTTTTTTTTATTACATTTTTATCCAAAAAATTGAATTTTTACTCATATCATGTCTATAAAACATATAATATGAATTTGAAACATTATATTTAATATATTAAACATATATATCATTAATAAAATCCATCAAGAGTGATTTTATTATTCTTTAAACTCAGTTATTTATATATTTTTTCATAAGAAAGTTAATATTGTTCCTACCATCCATTATAATAACTTTGTTATTAGGTAACATAATAATATTTAGTTGTTCACTTATACTCGTTCATGAGAGAAATTATATCTATCAAGCTAACTTGAAATAATGTGTAACACAAGCCAAGAATATCATTGGGTATACCGCAAGATAAGTCGGTGTTGTTAATTGCACAAGTTTATCATGGTGTATCATACAACACAAGACATCAAAGAAATTAAAAAAAATCAATCTCATAAAAATATCATGGTGTTATAGTATGGTAGAAAATTCATTGGAAAAAACATCCATGAAATGATCTACTAATGGAGGGAAATAATCTTGACATAAATTATTCTCCTCTATCAAGAAATTAGAAATTTTGGCACTCACACCAGCTCACAGATGATCCTCTGGATCTTATCTACCATATTGGGAATCCCACTCACCCTTATGTCCATAATTTATGCCCTATGGTGATGTAAAAGATACCCTACAGAAATATTAGTCTAAAAAATCATTATACTAAACCAACCAATCCATCCTGAGATTGACATCGAGGTTTGTCATTTCAATAAGAAAGAGGTTATATAAGAAACGGTAACACCCTACCTTAAAAAAGATAGTCCCAACATTGGTGTATACCCTCTAAATGAAATTCCAATGGTGTATATAGGGTCATTACACCATAGTAATACTGTATCTCTAGTGTGAGACTTTCCACGATAGATACAAAGATAAAGATTTCGAAGCACCTCTATCAAATATAGAACATACTATAGTATATGCCACTAGAATAGTACATCATACAATAGATGGTCTTATAGCTTGATCTTTAGGTATCAGCTATAGTGCGTGCAATTGGCCTGATCTGTGGTATTATGTAATAGTTGGACTACCACGATCAAAACTAATATGTTTACAATTCTGGTGATTAGGTTTATGCTACCAAGTCCATAACCTCGTCCTTATCCAATCCCGATGGTGCTTTTTCAACTCCCCACCTAACATGGTGCAAAATAACCCCCACCTAAAAGTAGAGATAACACCAGTCATTTTCAACTTGAAGCTTCTTGAAAGGTCATCTGACTTCTCTAAATATGTCCCATATATCTATAATCCTGAAACTCCATCCAGTATCTATCATAACGATGATTCATGTTCCCCATTTATACTAATTGATGAAGCACTCTAGAGTTATCAAAATATGTAATCTAATTGTCACTACCCAAGCGAGAAACCTCAAGAGAACATTTCCTTCCCTCATAGAACTATTGGCCTTCAACATCAAAAATCTTATAAGCCTGATACTATTATTTTCCCTTAGGTTCCACTCTCTGATAATTGATTGATTGACCATTTCATAAAATTTAGTCAGGAGAATGAAATTCACCCACATACAGATAATGTACTGAAGCACATCCTCAAAACATCTCTCATTCGAAATATCATCACTAGATAGAATCGATGAAATGTGTTGTAAAAAAATTAAATTTTATGAATACTCCATAACTAATATAGAACCCTGATCAAGATTCCTAAACTCTCTGGCATTGTCAGCTCTCAACATATGAGGAATGAAATGATTATAGAAGGTGGTCTGTAAATCAACTCATAAAATTCCATGATGAAGTCCTGCCTGAGTAATCATATCACACAAATGCTTGGCTGAATCATAAAGCATGTTTTTGTAATTTTTTGACCCTCCACTTTGTAGAAATTTTCATATGCATATGTATAGACAGGGTTTCCTCTAGCAATGTCTCCGTAGCATGTATATCGCCATCCCCTAGGAAATTAGGATGATGTTTCTTAAAGATCTTTTGAGTCATATAAACCATCATCGAAGCAACTCATGTAGAACCATGAATGGACTACATCATACATATTAAACTATCAATAACTTGTGTGTTAATTCCCAAAGCAGGTATGACAGCCGGTGCCTCAAGTGGAACTCCTAGTGGTAAGAATTGAGGTTCAAGGCCCATCACGCCTAGATAATGGTGGTCACCACCCTCTTAGAGTATGATATGATAACGTCACAGTATCATTGGTCTACATATTTCAAATCCCATTCTTCATAACTAGATTTTAGTAGATTTATATAAACAATTATAGAATATAATTAAGGACTCACTAACCAAGGTATACTACCCCAACAACCAACCTAGACGTCTAAGTACTGGTAAGTTCTCAAGTATAAGTTTCATTTCATTTTATATTTGATTACTAGGTTCAATCATTTACCTTTTATATACATGACAAGGTAGGATAACTATGTGAGAAAATTTCATTTTAGATGTAATGTTTCTATTTATAATGCATAGTCATCCCATTTGAATCAGTTCTCATACACCTTATCACAGAAAATGACACCCATTTATTTATGTTATAGAGGATCAAATTGAAAAATTAGTCATCCCAACCTATGAGGACCCATACACCACATGAATTGGGACATGAAATGTAACACCCCATGATTTCATAGTATGTTATTTTCATTAAATTCAATAGCTTACATTGCACACATCTCCTAGTTCGAGCGCACTATGATTTACCAAACTAGCCGTTCAAAAGCGGTTATGAATAATATTAACTGGATTTTGAATTTTATATACTCCATATAATTTTAACTTATGTATTATGTGTTTCTTAGAAATAGTATAAGAACAAATTCAATATTTCAGATAAAAAATGTATTTTTAAAAAAAAATCAATTTTACCAACTTTTAATGGAGAACCGTTTTTAAATCCAATATTTGACCATTTTTTCATATTCACATTGATTAAATAAAATATTTCCTTAGAATAAAAACATAAAAATTTACTTTGGATGAAATTTTGGAATTTTTCTAATAATATCCATTTTTTTAATAGTGAGAAATACTGTATTTTAATTCAAAACTACATTTTAATCTAATTTATTTATATGGTTAGATTATATTATAAATTGGTTTTTAAGTTTAATTAGATTATATTTTTACACATTAATCCAATTTTGGTCATTGGAATTTATTCCATTTTGAAATTATACATAAACAAGTGTCAATCGTTTGATAGTTAATGTTTCTTAAAAAACATGCTATTTGTTTTGACAATGAGAATTAATTTCATATAAATTAATCCAACTTCTATGTTTTTAATTTGGTAAAATAGACATCATTTATGAATTTTTAATATCAAATAAATATTAGGTTGATTTTTTGGTATTTTTTTTGAAAAACATCAATTTTTGATGAATAGTGAAACCACTAAGTAGTAGTTAAAAATCCAAATTTTTCATTTAAATATAATTTTACAGCTTCTGTGAATTGAATTTCAAAAATCCAAGATACATAGTTGTTATTAGTAAGTAAAATGTGGTTCAATAAGATGAAAATAATTTTTGGTGAATAGTAAATTTGACTATTATTTACCGCGGTACAAGGTAAATATGGTAATTCAAGGTAAAAAGAATATTATAATAATAATAAAAATTACCTTAACACTTGTCTTAACATTATTGTCTAAGTAATGACCGACCATGTGTATCTTTGGATCAATTTTGAGACCCCATGGAGCCACTTAAGAATGATAATGACACTTTATTTTAATTCACTTAAAGTAAAGCTGAAAATGACATTAACAAATAACTTTTAGTATATTAATTTTTACATGGGTTAATATAAGTCATATTTTCGACTATAAATAATAATTGGAAAGATAAAAGTATTTCCTACATTATGGTAATATGTTTATAATTTTTAGACATAAAATAAAATAAATTATTTAAGACATCATAATGATGTAGTATTAACCTTATTAATAAATATTTTAAATAAATAAGATTATTAATATTAAAACAATATCCAAAACCTATCCAATTATTATTGGATGATTTTATTTCGACCATAAGTCATCTTAACATCAACTATAATTTTTTTTGTACCGTTAGAAACTGAATATCACAATATTATAAAATAATATTTCCACACTTTTCTAAAGAACCCTTCCGCCCCCTTATAAAAGGATACTACTTGAAACTCATTACACACACTACTCAAGCCCCTTGGATCGTCCAAAACCTACCCAAATAATCTCTCAATATCCCCCTATTTCTACTAGAAGCCTTGCATTATGAATAAGTCACTTCCATAAGTACTTTTGGTTCAATCCTAAGGAAGTATCTGAAATTAAAGGTAATGTTTTCTCTTAAAATCTTTTGTTTTATTTTGATTTATATTTCTTCTCCAACCTCCTAAACTATTTTTATTACTTTATTTTATAACAACACCAGTATCTTAAATATAATATATTTTTTTGATAAGGATTTTAACTACACTTACACACACCTCCATCTAATGGGTGGAGAACATACTGTTTCTGTGGATGGAAAACTAACGCCTCATGAAACGATGATTGTTTGACTATATCCTACCGCCTATGAGGGTGGCCATTAAGATAGAACTGTATTTATATATGATATATATATATTATGTTTATGTTTTCTTTATTCTTCTGTATTTTTCATTTTTATCATTATTTTATGTTTTCAATTATGGGTAAAACGTGGTAATTTTATTTGAGGAAGTGCGGACTACCGCCCCCTCAAAATGATATGACTCATTGATGCCTTATGTGGGATGTATAAAGGATGGATTTAATTATATTATATATTATATTATACTGGAATTATAATATACCTATTTTTAATTATGTTTTAATTCCATTAAAATACAAAAATAGAAATCAATGTAGCGTTCATGCATACGTATGGCTTACTGTCTCCATGAAAAGTACATTTCATTTCTTATCTCCAAATGTTATGTACTGTTATAAATACATATATATACTGGATATATAATATATATATGATATCTAAATATTTTATATCATTCTTAAGATAATGTAATTTTGACCACATGGAAAAATTGTAATTATAACAAGTTCATTTTTTACTCAAGTTCCGAACATCGATAAAATATCCAATAAGGGCTCAAATAATTAACTAATTGATATAACAGGGTAGTAAGTGATATAAAATGAACAATAAACATTAAAAAATGTCTTAATAAATTATAAATTAACTTATTTTTATTATTCCTAAAGAACAAAAAACATACAAGACAAGTCGGATTTGATGTAAGGGGTTTCTTGTCTCACTTTTAATTCTGTGATAATTCCATTGTTCACCAGTTATTTATTGCGTGTGGTGTATTGTATACTAATATTTGATATATATTAACATAATTATCATTAAATTCCTGGTATTATGTGATTCATTTGGTAGTTATTAACTTTTTTTCAAATTACTAAATTGATTACAACGTGATAAGGGTTTTTATCTCAATTTCTATTCCCTTGAGATTCATGCAATAGTTGCCACTATTTTGTTTTGTGTGGTGTATGTACTGCCCAAGATTGTATTCATTATTTAATATAATTTAATTTATGGGTATTTAAATCTTCATTTTATGATCCTTCTTTCATGGGTTCTATGTTTCGTAAGTAACCAAATCATTAAGGGAACCTTTTAACCCATTTTCCATTCCTTGAGTTTGTCTTCTAATTCTTAATTATGTCATGCTATGATAATGTGTGGAATCACTATTTATTTATTTATATTGAGATTAACACTCCCATGTTTGTGGATATACTATTTGTACACATAATCACTCCATTGATAAATTCTTATGTCATCGATATGAACTTGCTAAGAGTAATTTTAACTCAATTTCAATTCATTGAGTTAAACATTTAAGTCATTCGTTTTGTCTTAAAAAGAATATTTGTGAATGTCCTATAATTTCTTTACACTGAATATATAATCATATTTAGTGTATTTATATTTTTCACACATAATTATGTCATTTATTTATCCTTAACCTAAGGATATGGTCTTTATAAAAGAATCCATCTCAAGTTACATTCCACTGAGACTTCTTTGTTGTTATATGCCAATTTACATTTATTGGGTGTATATACATTACATTGACATAGTATACCACGAATCCATTTATTCTATTATATTACAAAGTTTTTAGTACCTCAATTATTTGTATTCAAGCGTCTCTCATTTGGTTAGGAACTCTAGCTTAAATATCATTGTAAATGTTTTAAACATTTATTCTCCAAAATCATTCTCATTAATGTCCATGTTTTAAATATGGTTTTAAGGTGTTATTTATATAGAAATTAATGTTTTAAAATTAAAATTACTTTTAATAGTTTCAAAGTGGTATGGTGATCTTTGATTCAAATATCTATTTTGAACAGATTCTTGATAAATAGTGATACTTTTGAGTGTTTCCAAGAAAAGTGGGATACTTCTCTCAATGATATTTGATGATTATTTTCATCTATTCTTAATTAGGGTTAATTTATTATAATACAAACTTATATATTGTATTGAATGAGTAATGTTAGACTGTGGATGTGCTATTTTTATGTCATTCATGGTTTTAGGTTAAAGTATTGACATTTCGTATACTAGTTTTAGTACGAATGTTTAGATTATGCTTCACCCATTTTATATGAGGAATGAATTGGACTTAGTAAGTGATTGGTGGAGCCCGCTATAGCTCCTAAAAGAATCGGTTGGTCTCATGAGACAAACTAGTTTCATGGCACAAGGCCTTGAAAAAAATCTTATTTTTAGTTTTGGCACAAGGCCATAGCTATGTGGTTATGATATCTGGAATTATGTTTTCCATCCTTATGAGATTATCTATTGATATTTCATGTGGTTATTATACTAGTAGAATACCAATGACTATGTTTTTTTATGGCATGATTTACTCATCTCAAAAACCTGCCATAAAGTGTTTATATTTATAATTTTTAAAGACATGTGTTTTCAATTATTCACCATGCCTAATTTTTATGTTATCTTCTGCTATATTTTTTACTCTTAATGAGCGTTTGAGCTCACCCCTTTCTCATGATTCATTTTCCTATTTTATGAAGAAGTTAGTTATGAGTGACTTGCTGAAATAATCATGGATGTTTTTAATGGAATAAATTAGAATTTTTTCTTTTCAAGTTTTAATGATGAACTTATGCCTATATCTTGTTTCCAAGACTACTAAAGTAATCGGTCCTTCGGGACATGATTCCTTGTAATCTTGCCAATGTGTTAAAATAATGCACCATATCCTAGATTCTAGGGTCAACGTGTTATAGTTGGTATCAGAGGGAGGTTTAGTACCAACCTTGGAAACTATATTTAGATAAAATCTGTTTAATGCACATTACCCTACGATAGACTTTGAGGATTATTATAGAATAACTTCATAGAATCTAGGTAATGTAGAGATTTTTTGTATTTTCCATGAAGTACATCCATGTATGGATATGAGGAAGTATAGGTTCCCCTTGCACAGATGTACCTTGGACCGAACAATCTGACTAGGTGTTTCAGGTTTGACCCTGGGTATCCTGGTACATGAAAACGGGTCTTGTTTCACTCTTGGTTACGACACTCGTGGGAGATATGCTTAGGATAATTCAAATTTTATTTATAAACCGATTTGTAGGATTTTATTAAAATATGAGAATAAATGACCTTGGATAATCCTTAGGTGTTCTAAATTGAAAGTAAGGTGTCATGATATTCTCAAAATGATTTTATGACTACTATTACTCACACATTGATTTCTAGTTTTAGTCAATGGATGGATTCCAAGGAAGTCATAGTAACATTGACCATGATGTACAAGGTTTGAACTGTGGTCGAAAAGAGAAACAAAATGGAATGTTGATAGGCTTAAAAGATATCATGGTCAGGCCGAATTAGTTTTCCAAATATACGATCAAAAACTTATATATTAACCTACTCCCAAACTCAACAAAGAAGAGAAAAGTGGTGAATGATAAGAGTTCCATCAGTGATGACCATGGAGAAAGAAATATCATTTTCCATCATGCAGGAAATGTGGAAGGAGACACCTATGAAGGTGTCTTAATTGATCAAATAAATTATTTATGTGTGGGAAAGAAATACATAATGTAAATAATTGCTGAGGAAAAATAAAGGGTACTATGGAACAAAATAAAAATGGTCCCAGGAATCCATTTACAGTCATTTTCCGTAAATGTAGGGGACCTGGCGATTACCCAAGTGAATTCCCTATTCTATAAGATATCCTCTTGGTCAAGGAAAAATATATGGGGAAATAAATGGATGGAAAAATGTTTAAAAAGTATTAGTTCTCTTTGTTAATGGGATTACATTAGAAGACTAATCTCTTGTAATTGTAAACCTACAGTTTGTCATGAGAAAATTATATTTGAGGAAGAATTATCTTTTCTATTATGGATATAGTTATAAATAACAATTTTGTTTTATATGATCATTGAGTTTGAAAAAATTACATGTTATTAAAATTTGGATAGAAAATGAGAGGTGTGAGATTACATTTGTGATGAAAATATGTTATAGTTATTTGGAGGAATCTATCACATTTTTGGGAATATTATAAAATTATATAGTTTTTGAAAAAGGAAAACATGAAGACCGTGTGACAACCCATCGCATGGGGTAAAGCTATGGGAATCAATCCCACAACCACTGTGCGATTGGGATTTATCGCCTACCACTAGACTACATGAAGTCCCTGGTTAATGTGACTAATTATTTTTAGTTAAATGATTTTATTGATCAATAATAAGTTGTTTTGGGATCTTACATCTTATCAAATAGATATCCTTAGTATAGGAAAATGATTTGGTGATTAATTAATAAATGATATTTTGGAAGACATTCCCTATATTGGGAATAATATATGCTTAAGGAAAATAGAATACTATGGGACTTAATTTTAAGAGTAATGGTGGGGTTTTTACCTATGTTTTATTTGGGATTTATAGCGATTTGGGTTATTTATGGAAATGACTAACCTCTCATAGAGAACATGTGATTAGGTCAATTACATTTAAGTATGTGACTTTTATAGTAGACGATATTATTTTGAGATACAATTTAACATGGAAGACTATGTAAGAAATTTTTTCTGAGTATTGGGTTTCAATATTAGTTTGGATTATATTGAAAGATTTTATGGAAAATTGTTTATTGAATGGTATTTATTGAACTTTGTGTATTGTTGGTTTAATTTTAGAAATTAAGATTAGTATTTCTTTCACTAAAGTATTATCCTTTTTGGGGATCAACTGATCCTTTACTAACCATTTGGTTTTGGATAATCTCTAAAGAAAAGAGAAACATATAGTTCATCTATTTTGGATTATTTTATTCTCTATAAATTTATTCTAGCACTTCCGCGGTGACCAAGTCATCTTTAATACTCATCATTTGGAGTGAAATCTTTGTTTGTGGTAAGAATTAGATAAAGGATGAAACTCTACTTATCAAGTATATTTTTGTTCCCTTATTCAATGAATAAATTAATTAATAAACTTTAGGGAAGGGGTTTTAAAACCAAAAATTTGTTATCCTAATGCTTTATGTTTTTTTGATCCGATGATATTTTAAATCATCATAGATTGATGGCTTGGAGGCCCTCAATTTTACACTTGTTTGTGATTGATGACCTCAATCACTACATATATATATTATCATTTTTACACCAATTATTTGTCTCTAATTTCCCCCAATGTTCTCCTAATCAAGATCATAATTTGGTGGCGACTTTTTTTATCTCATTTTCCCCCTTATTAAGATTAAATTTTGTTATCCCAATATTCAATGTGGGTTTTCCACAATGGTATTTTTCTATTTTTAACATTTTATTTGTAGAGAACAATTTCAAATTGTAAGGACACAATTTATTGAATGAGGGGAGAATGTGACACCCCAAGATTTCATAGTAAGTTATTTTCTTTAAATTCAATAGATTGTGTTACACGTAACACCGAGTTTGAGCGCACCATGACTTACTAAACTAGTCGTTCAAAAGCGGTTATGAACAGTATTTACTGGATTTTGAATTTTAAATACTCTATATAATTTTAACTTATGTATTATGTGTTTCTTAAATATATTATAAGAACAAATTCAGTTTTTCAGATAAAAATGGTATTTTTAAAAAAAATCAATTTTACCACCTTTTAATGGAGAACCCTTTTTAAAACCAATATATTACCCTTTTTCATATTCATTTTGAAGAAATAAAATTCTTCTTTAGATCTGGGACATCAATATTACTTTGGATGAAATTTTGGTATTTTTTAAATAATATTCATTTTTTATGAATAGTGAGAAATATTGTATTTTAATTCAAAATAGACTTTTAATATAATATATTTATATGGATATATTATATTTTAAATATGTTTTGTATTATAATTAGAATATATTTTTACCCTTTAATTAAATGTTGGTCATTGGAATTAATTTCACTATGAAATTATACATAAATAAGTGTCAATCTGTTGGTAATTATTTTTTATTGAAAACAAGCTATTGGTTTTGACAATGAGAATTAGTTTTAAATAAATTAGTCCAACATACATGCTTTAAATTTTGTTAAATAGACACAATTTTTTAATTTGGAATATCAAATATAGATTAGGCTGAATTTTTTGTATTTTTCTGAAAAAACATCAATTTTTTATGAATAGTGAAACCACTAAGTTGTAGTTAAAAATACGAATTTTTCATTTAAAGAAATTTTACCACTTATGAGAATTTTATTTATAAAATCTGAAACACGTGTTTGTTATTACTAAGTAAAATTTGGTTCAATAAGATGAAAATAGTTTTTTGGTTAATAGTAACTTTTGACTTTTATATACTGCAGTTAAAGGTAAATATGGTAATTCATAGTAAAAAGAATATTATAATAATAACAAATTACCTTAAAAATTTTCATAACCTTTTTGGATGAGTAATGTCTAACCATGGAAATCCTTGGGTCGATTTCAGGACCCCATGGAGTCACTTAAGAATGACAATGACACTTTATTTTAATTAACATAAAGTAAAGACAAAAATGACATTAACGAATATCTTTTAGTATATCAATTTTTACATGGGGTTATATAAGTTATATATTCGACTATAAATAATCATTTTAAATCTAAAAAGATTTCCTACATTATCGTAACTGTTTATAATTTTTTTACGTTAAACAAATTAAATTATTTATGACACCATAGTGATGTAGTATTTACCTCATTAATAAATGATTTAAATAAATAAGATTATTAATATTAACAAAATATCCAAAAAATATCCAATTTTTATTGGATTATTTTATTTCGACCATGAGTCATCATATATTTGACTTTAATTAATTTTAGACTTCTAGAAACCGAATATCGCTATATAATAAAATAATATTTTCACACTTTCCTAAAGATCCAATCCTCCCCCTTATAAGAGGACACCACTTCTAACCCATTACACACACCTCTCAAGCTTCTTGGCTCATCCAACCCCTGCCCAAATAATCTCTCAATATCACCATATTCCTTTTAGAATCATTACCTTAGGCAAAAGGCACTTCAAGAATTATTTTTGGTTCAAGACAAAGGAAGTTACCCAAATTAAAGGTAACGTTTTATCTTAATTTTTTTTATTTGACTAATCCAACCCCCTAAACTCTTATTATTTCTTTAATTTATAAAAAAAAGTATCCTCAATATACTAGGATGTTGTTATGAAAAGTAATCAAACTACACTTACACACACCTCCATCTAATGGCTGAAGAACATGATGTTTTTGTGGATGGAAAACTAACGCCTCACGCAACGATGATTGTTCAATTATCTCCTACCGCCTCTCATAGTGGCCATTAATATGGCACTTTATTTATATATGATATATATATATATATTATTATTTATATGTTTTCTATATTCTTCTTTATGTTTCATTTATATCATTATTTTATGGTTTCCATTATGGGTAAACGTGATAATTTCATTTGAGGAAGTGCAGACTATCGCCCCCCAATACAATATGACTCGTTAATGCCTTATGTGGGACGTATAAAGGATGTATTTAATGATATTATATATGATATTATACTGGAATTATGATATAACTATGTATCATTATGTTTTAATTCCATTAAAATCCAAAATAGAAATGAAAGTAGGGTTCATGCGTACGTATGACTTACCGTCTCCATGAACGGTACATTTCATTTCTTATCTCCAAATGTTATGAACTATTATAAATACATATATATACTCTATATATAATACATATATGATATCTAAATAATTTATATCATTCTTGATATAATGTAATTTTTACCACATGGAAAAAATTGTAATTATTACAAGTTCATTTTTGACTCAAGTTCTGAACATCGATAAAATATCCAATATGAACTCAAATAAATAAAAAAAAAATTATAGAAAGGTAATAAGTTATATAAAGGAATAATAAACTTTAAAAAATTTCTTAATCAAGTATAAATTAACTTATGTTTATTATTCATAAAGAAAAATGAACATACAAGACAAGTCAGACATGAGGTAAGGGGATTCTTATCTCACTTTTAATTCTAGAATATTTCCTTGTTCGCCACTTATTTATTGCATGTGGTGTATTGTATACTGGAATTTGATATATATTAACATGATTATCATTACATTCATGGTATTCAGTGATTCATTTTGTGTTTATTAACTTTTGTTCAAATGACTCAATTGATTACAACGTGATAAGGGTTTTACATCTCACTTTTTATTCCCATGAGATTCATGCTATATTTGCCACTATTTCCATTGGTGTGGTGTATGTACTACACAAGATTGTATAAATTATGTAATATACTTAAATTTATGGGTATTTACATCTTAATTTTATGATCTTTCTTTCATAGGATGTTTGTATCAATAGATACCAAATCATTCAGAGAACCTTTTAACCCAATTTACATTCCTTGAGTTAGTCTTCTAATTCCTAATTATGTCATTCTATGATTATGTATGGAATCGCTATTTATTTATTTATGTTGAAATTACCACTCCCTTTTGTGTAGATATACTTATGATAGACATAATCACTCCACTGATAAATTCCCAAGTCATCGATATGAACTTTCTAAGAGTAATTTTAACTCAATTTCCATTCACTAAGTTAAACATTCAAGTCATTGGTTTTGTCTTAAAAAGAATATTTGTGAATGTCCTATTATTTAATTACACTAATTATCTGATCCTTTTGAGTGTATTTATATTTTTCACACGTAATTATGTCATTTATTTATCCCTAAAATAAGGATAAGGTATTTATAAAGGAATTCATCACAACTTACATTACATTGAGACTTCTTTGTTGTTATGCGCCAATTCACTTTTATTTTGTGTATATACTATAATTTGACATAGTATAACATGAGTCCCTTTATTCTCATGATATTATAATGTTTTTAATACCACAATTATTTTTATTCAAGCATCTCTCTATTGGTTAGGAACTCTGACTTAAATATCATATTAAATGTTTTAAAAATTTATTCTTCTAAATATTTCTCATTAATGTCCATATTTTAAAAGTGTTTTTATGGTTTTATTTATATGGAAATTGATGTCTTAAAATTAATATCATTTTTAAAAGTTTCAATGTGTTATGGTACATTTTGATTCAAAAATCCATTTTTAACGGCTTCTTGATAAATAGTTATACTTTTGAATGTTTCCAATAAAAAATGCATACTTCTGTCAAATAGATTTTATGATAATTTTCATCTATTCTGGATTGAGGTTAATGTATTATAATAAAATCTTCCATATTGTATTGAATTAGTTCTGTTTGACTGTGGATGTGCTATTTTTATGTCATTCATGGATTGAGGTTAATGTATTGACATTTCTTATTCTAGTTTTACTAAAAATGTTTAGATTATGTTTCACCTATTTCATATGAGGAATCCATTGGACTTAGTAAGTGATAGGTGGAGCCCACTATAGCTCTTAGATGCATCAGTATGTCTCATTAGACAAACTAGTGTCTTGGCATAAGGCCTTGACAAAATCTTATTTGTAGTCTTGGTACTAGGCCTTGGATATGTGGTTATAATGTCCGACATTATGCATGTCATCATTATGAGATTAGCTATTGATATTTCATGTGGTTATTTGACTAGTAGAATACCCATGACAATGTTTTATTATGGAATCATTTACGTAGCTCATATTCCTGCCATAAAGTTTTCATTTTTATTATTTTTAAAGGGACGTGTTTTTAATTATTCACCATGCCTAATGTTTTTGTCATCTTCCACTATATTGCTTACTCTTACTCAGCATTTGAGCTCACCCCTTCCTCATGTTTCATTTTCCCATGATATGAAGAAGTTATTTATGAGTGACTTGTAGGAATAATCTTGGAAGAATGGATGTTTTTAATGGAATAAATTAGTGTGGTTGTTCTTTTCAAGTTGTAATGTTTAACATATGTTGGTATCTTGTTTCCAAGACTACTAATCTGATCGGTCCTTCAAGACATGATTCCTTGTAATCATGCACTACTGGAAAGCGGACTTTTCCCAACACTTGTATACCAACGGTTCAAAGAACCATTGGAATATGCCATCTTTACCAATAGTTTTCATAAACAGTTGGTAAAGATCTTGAAAAACCATTGGGAAAGATGGGAAAAATTTATTTTTCCCAACGGTTTCATAAAACCATTGGGAAAGATTGAGTTTTCACAATGGTTTTTAAAAACCGTTGGGAAAAAAGCCCCAAATTCTCCAAATGCAGGAAGCGGCCTCCCCATGATTCCAGAACCCTTCCGATGGTCTCTAGAAGCGATTCCTTGGCAGAAGCTCTTCAGAATCCCCACCTCTTCCATCAGATCAGCAGCTACCAGGTTATACTCCTTCCATATTTTATCAAGGATATAGTTCCACATTTTATCAATCATATCCTTCTATTCTCAACAATTTAGTTATTCCCAAATTTTAGGGTTTTTGTAAAATTTTATGATTGTTCAACGAATTGTGTACTCAAATCCCTATATCTGTGTATGTCCAATTAATGTTTTCATTACACATTTACATTTATAAGGTCATGGTGTCTCTTTATTGTGTTCTAATTTTGAAGATTCATAGTTTTTTTAATCTCAATGCTTCAAATATTATAGCTTCATGTATATGAACTAATAAAATTTTTTTTGTAATATATATTGATATTATTTCATGAAAATCACTCCTTTCATTAAGATCATGCCAAACATGATGATCTTGTTCATCTTAATTTTTGTACACTATGTGTATTATATAACAAGTATGTATCATGTTTCTATCAAAATCTATATATATATAAAATGATACACTATTCACTTATCCTTTCCACAATAGAACATATGGAGTATCTTCTTGAACATTGAAAAATAGTATGTGGTCCCTAATTATTACTTCTTCCTTCTTCATGAAACTAATTCACAAAAAGTCAAATTCCCAATATTTGTGAATATTAGTTTTTCTAAAATAACCATTACTCATTCTGCCTTCAACATCATACAAGGGTTATTCAATAACCTTTTTAAAACACAATGACCATTTTCACTAATTTTGGAACCCCCCCCCCCCCCCCTCCTTCCTAGACACTGGACAACCCCCCACCATCCTCCTTGGACCCTGTAAAGCCCTCCGGATAGCCCCCAGACAGCCCCCCACCATCCTCCTTGGTCCCAGGACAGCCCCACAGAAAGCCCCCTGAACAGCCCCCCGGACAGCCCCCCCTCCCCCCTAGGCCCCAGAAAACCCCCAGACAGCCCCCCACCCTCCTCCTTGGAGCCTGGACATCCCCCTGAACTCACCCCGCACACCCCCCACACAGCCCCCCACCACCCTCCTTGGTCCCCGGACACCCACCGAACAACCCCCGGACATCCCCCACCCACCTTTTTTTCATTTACTACTACAAATTATATAATATATATTTTATTTATTTTCATAATTATAATCAATGTAAATCACATTTACACATCTAATCAATATCATTGATTATTGGTATGCTATAAAAGGGGTGTATTCATTGGGCATGACATTGTTAGCTCTTAAATGATTCATAGCATGATAAACTAAAATCTATTCCATACTAGGAATGATATAAAAATATTCTATATGAATTTCCACAAGATTTTAAGTAAATACCATCCCACTAATAGACATATGAGGATTTTCATAAATCATGTTTACCTTAATAGTTCCAGAAGGATTTTTAGTAAAAGTTTTATCTTTTATCAATTTTCTGATATTCTTATTTAAAATGTAAACTTTTAATAAATAAATTAATTTAAAGAACCATAGTCACATAGTGTATTGGAATAATGTGAATGAACAACTAATATACCAATGTAACTGTTTCTCTTTTGTTTAAAATGCATAGGATTATAAATGAAAAAAAACAACTAGCATACGGAAAACCAACCAAACGCATTTGGATTCTGTTGATAATTTATCACAACGATCCATGGGTCATATGTGATTTTTACGAGCCATCCTGGGATCAATCTAAGGCACAATGTGGCCGGGATCAGTCTATGTGTCTCCCCATTGTTTAAAATGGGAAAAAAAATTTGGACATACAGAAAACCGACCAAATGCATTCGGTTTGCTGTTGAAACATTAGGAGAATGATCCATGGGTCACATGTGACGTGTATGAATCAACACCGCCTCAATCGGAGACGCGGTGTGGCCGGCACCACTCAAAGTGTCTGTATTTTGTTTCAAAAGGACGTCAATATATGTGAAAAACATCAACTGGCATACAGAAAACTGACCAAACACATTCATATTGTGTCAATAATTTAGCACAATGATCCATGGGTCATATATAACGTGTATGAGTAAACCCCGCCTCATTCCGTGGTGCGGTGTGTCCAACACCATTAATAGTGTCTCTCTTTTGTTTAAAATGGACATGATTATAAGTGAAAAGAACAACTGATATACGAAAAACTGACCAAACACATTCGTATTCTGTTGATAATTTATCACAACGATCCATGGGTCATATGTGACATGTACGAGTCAACCCCACCTAAATCCGAGGCACGGTGTGGCCATGATCACTCTAAGTGACTCTCTTTTGTTTAAAATGGACAATATTTTAAGTACATACATAAAACTGACCAAACGAATTCTGATTGTGTTGATACTTTAGAAAAACGATCCATGGGTCATATGTGACGTGTATGAATCAAACCTACCTCAATCGGAGACGCGGTGTGGCCGGAACCACTCAATGTGTCTGTCTTTTGTTTCAAAAGGACATCATTTTAAGTGAAAAACATCATCTGGCATACAGAAAACCAACCAAACGCATTCAGATTGTGTCGATACTTTAGAAAAACGATCCATAGGTCATATGTGACGTGTACGAGTCAATCACACCTCAATCCGAGGCATGTTGTGGCCGACACTATTCACAGTTTCTCTCTTTTGTTTAAAATGGACAAGATTATAAGTGAAAAGAACAACTAACATACGAAAAATCGACTAAACGCATTCGGATTCTATTGATGCTTTATCACAACGATCCATGGGTCATATGTGATGTGTACGAGTCAATCCTACCTTAATCTGAGGCACAGTGTGGCCAGGATCACTCTTAGTGTCTATCTTTTGTTTAAAATGTACAACATTTTAAGTACATATGGAAAATCGACCAAACACATTCATAATGTGTCAATACTTTAGCCCAACAATCCATGGTTCATATGTGATGTGTACGATTCAAACCCGCCTCAATACGATACATGGTGTGGTCAACACCACTCTAACTGTGTATCTTTTGTTTAAAATGGACAGGATTAAAAGTGAAAAGAACAACTGGCATACGGAAAACTGACCAAACACATTCGAAATGTATTGATGCTTTAGGACAACGATCCATGGGTCATATGTGACGTGTATGAGTTAACCCTGCCTTAATCTGAGTCACGGTGTGGCCGAGATCACTCTAAGTGGTTCCCTTTTGTTTAAAATGGACAATATTTTAAGTACATACGGAAAACTGACGAAACGCATTCGGTTTCCATTGAAACTTTAGGAGAACGATCCATGGGTCATATGTGACATGTCAGAATCAACCCTGCCTCAATCTGAGACGCAGTGTGGCCGGCACCACTCAAAGTTTCTGGCTTTTGTTTCAAATAGACATCATTTTAAGTGAAAAACATCAACTAGCATACGGAAAACCAACCAAACGCATTCAGATTGTGTCGATACATTAGATGAACAATCCATGGATCATATGTGATGTGCACAAGTCAACCCCTACTCAATCTAAGGTATGGTGTGGCCGACACCATTCATAGTGTCTCTCTTTTGTTTAAAATGGACAAGATTATAAGTGAAAAGAACAATTAACATACAGAAAACTGACCAAACACATTCGAAATGTGTTGATGTTTTTGGAAAACGATCCATGGGTCATATGTGACCTGTACGAGCCAACCCGGGCTCAATCTGAGTCATGGTGTGGCCGGGATCACTCTATGTGGCTCTCTTTTGTTTAAAAATGACAACATTTTAAGTACATATGGAAAACCAACAAAACGCATTCGCTTTCTATTGAAACATTAGTAGAAAATCCATGGGTCATTTGTGACGTGTACGAATCAACCCCACCTCAATCTGAGATGCAGTGTGGTCGGCACCACTCAAAGTGTCTGTCTTTAGTTTCAAAAGGACATCATTTTAAGTGAAAAACATCAACTAACATACAGAAAACTGACCAAATGCTTTCGGATTGTCTCGATACTTTAGAAAAATGATCCATGGGTCATATGTGATGTGTAAGAGACAACCCCGCCTCAATATGAGGCGCGGTGTGGCCGACACCATTGACAGTATCCCTCTTTTGTTTAAAATGGACAGAATTATAAGTGAAAAGAACAAAAAACATATGGAAAACTCACCAAACGCATTCGGATTCTATTGATACATTATCACAACAATACATGGGTCATATGTGACATGTACGAGTCCAACCCACCTTAATCTGAGGCACATTGTGGTTTGGATCACTCTTAATGGCTATCTTTTGTTTAAAATGGACAACATTTTATGTACATACATAAAACCGACCAAACACATTCGGATTGTGTCGATACGTTATCCCAATGATCCATGGGTCATATGTGACGTGTAAGATTCATCCCCGCCTCAATACGAGACGTAGTGTGGCCGACAACACTCTAACTGTGTCTCTTTTGTTTAAAATGGACAGAATTATAAGTGAAAAGAACAACTGGAATACGGAAAACAGACCAAACACATTTGAAATGTATTGATGCTTTAGAAAAATGATCCATGGGTCATATGTGAAGGGTACGAGTCAACCCCGCCTTAATCCGAGGCACGGTGTGGCCGGGATCACTCTAAGTGGCTCCCTTTTGTTTAAAATGGACAAGATTTTATGTACATACAGAAAACTGCCCAAAGGAATTCGGTTTCCGTTGAAATGGTAGGAGAACTATCCATGGGTCATATGTGACGTGTACGAATCCACAATGTCCCAATTTGATACACGGTGTGGCTGACACCACTCAATGTGCATGTCTTTTGTTTCAAAAGGATGTCATTTTAAGTGAAAAACATCAATTGGCATATCGAAATCTGACCAAACACATTCGGATTGTGTTGATAATTTAGCACAACGATCCATGTGTCATATGTGATTTGTACAAGTCAACCCCACCACAATCCGAGGTGCGGTGTGGCCGGAACCATTCATAGTGTCTCTCTTTTGTTTAATATGGATAGGATTATAAGTGAAAAGAACAACTGACATACAGAAAACTTAACAAACCCATTCGAAATGTGTTGATGCTTTAGGAAAACTATCCATGGGTCATATGTGACCTTTAAGAGCCATCCCGGGCTCAATCTGAGTCACGGTGTGGTTAGGATAACTCTAAGTGGCTCCATTTTGTTTAAAATGGAAAACATTTTATGTACATAAAGAAAATTGACCAAACACATTTTGTTTCCATTGAAACTATAGGAAAGCGATCCATGGGTCATATGTGACATGTACGAATCAACCCCACCTCAATCTGAGATGCGGTGTGGCCAACACCACTCAAAGTGTATATCTTTTGTTTCAAAAGGACGCCATTTTAAGTGAAAAATATCAATTAGCATATGGAAAACTAACCAAACACATTCGGATTGTGTCGATACTTTAGCACAACGATCCATGGGTCTTATGTGACCTGTACAAGTCAACCCTGCCTCAATATGAGGTGTGGTGTGGTCAACACCATTCATAGTGTCTCTCTTTTTTTAAATGGATAGAATGATAAGTGAAAAGAACAACTGACATATAGAAAACCGACCAAACACATTCAAAATGTGTCAATGATTTAGGAAAATTATCCATGGGACATACGTGACTTGTAGGAGCCAACCCGGGCTCAATTCAAGTCACGGTGTGGCCGAGATCACTCTAAGTGGATCTCTTTTGTTTAAAATGGAAAACATTTTAAGTACATATGGAAAACAAACCAAATGCATTCAGTTTCCATTGAAACTTTAGGAGAACAATCCAAGGGTAATATGTGACATGTACGAATCAACCTTGCCTTAAGCTGAGATGCGGTGTGGCCGTCAACACTCAATGTGTCTGTCTTTTGTTCCAAAAGGACATTATTTTAAGTGAAAAACATCAACTGGCATACAGAAAAACCACCAAACGCATTCGGATTGTGTCGATACTTTATAAAAACGATCCATGGGTCATATGTGATGTGTACGAGTCAACCTCGCCTCAATTAGAGGTGTGGTGTGGCCGACACCATTCACAGTGTCTCTCTTTTGTTTAAAATGGGCAGGATTATAAGTGAAAAAAACAACTGACATACGGAAACCTGACCAAATGCATTCGGTTATTGTTGATACTTTATAACAACGATCCATGGGTTATATGTTATGTGTATGAGTCAACCCCACCTTAATCTGAGGCACAGTGTGGTCGGGATCACACTTAGTGGCTATCTTTTGTTTAAAATGAACAACATTTTAAGTACATATGGAAAACCGAACAAACGCATTCGGATTGTGTCGATACTTTAGCCCAACGATCCATGGATCATATGTGACGTGCACGATTCAACCCTGCCACAATACGAGATGTGGTGTGGCCGACACCACTCTAACTGTGTCTCTTTTGTTTAAAATGGACATAATTATAAGTGAAAAGAACAACTGGCATACGGAAAGCCGAACAAGTGCATTCAAAATGTATTGATGCTTTAGGACAACGATACATGGGTCATATGTGACTTTTATGAGTCAAACCCGCCTTAATCCGAGGCATGGTGTGGCCGGGATTACTCTATGTGGATCCCCTTTGTTTAAAATGGATAACATTTTAAGTACATACGGAAAACTGACAAAACGCATTCGGTTTCCATTGAATCTTTAGGAGAACGATCCATGGGTCATATGTGACGTGTACGAATCAACTCCGCCTCAATCTGAGACGCGGTGTGGCCGACACCACTCAATGTGACTGTCTTTTGTTTCAAAAGGATGTCATTTTTAGTGAAAAACATCAAATGACATACGGAAAACCGACCAAACGCATTCGGATTGTGTCGATACTTTAGAAAAACGATCCATGGGTCATATGTGACGTGTAAGAGTCAACCCGGCCTCAATCCGAGGCACAGTGTGGCCAACACCATTCATAGTGTCTCTGTTTTGTTTAAAATGGACAGGATTATAAGTGAAAAGAACAAATGACATACGGAAAACTAACCAAATGCATTAGAAATGTGTTTATTGTTTAGGAATATGATTCATGGGTCATATTTGACCTGTATGAGCCAAATCGGGCTCAATTTGAGTCGCGGTGTGGCCGGTATCACTCTAAATGGCTCCTTTTTTTAAATGGACAACATTTTAAGTACATACAGAAAACTGACCAAACGCATTCGTTTTCCGTTGCAAATATAGGAGAACAATCCATGGGTCATATGTGATGTGTACGAATCAACCCCACCTCAATATGAGACACGTTGGGACCCGCACCACTCAATGTTTCTGTCTTTTGTTTCAAAAGGACGTCATTTTAATTAAAAAACATCAACTTGCATAAGGAAAACCGACCAAACGCATTTTGATTGTGTTGATAATTTAGCACAACGATCCATGGGTCATATGTGACATGTACGTGTCAACCCCGCCTCAATCTGAGGTGCGGTGTGGCTGACACCATTCATAGTGTCCCTCTTTTGTTTAAAATGGACAGGATTATAAGTGAAAAGAACAACTAACAAAACAGAAAACAAACCAAACGCATTCGAAATATGTTGATGCTTTAAGACAACGATCCATGGGTCATATGTGACCTGAACGAGCCAACCCAGGCTCAATTTGAGTCGCGGTTTGGCCGAGATCACTCTATGTGTCTCTCTTTTGTTTAAAATGGACAACGTTTTAAGTATATACGGAAAACTAAACAAACGCAATCGGTTTCTGTTTAAACATTAGGAGAACGATCCATGGGTAATATGTGACTTGTAAGAATCAACCCTGGCTCAATCTGAGATCCGGTGTGGCTGGAACCACTCAAACTGTCTGTCTTCTGTTTCAAAAGGACGTCATTTTAAGTGAAAAACATCAACTGGCATACGGATTACTGACCAAACACATTCGGATTGTGTCGATAATTTAGAAAAATGGTCCATGGGTAATATGTGACATGTAAGAGTCAACCCCGCCTCAATCCAAGGTGCGGTGTGGCCGACACCATTCATAGTGTCTCTCTTTTGTTTAAAATGGACATGATTATAAGTGAAAAGAAAAACTGACATACGGAAAACTGACCAAATGCATTCGAAATGTGTTGATGGTTTAGGAAAATGATTCATGGGTAATATTTGACCTGTATGAGCCAACCCGGGCTCAATCCGAGTCGCGATGTGGCTGGGATCACTCTAAGTGGCTCTCTTTTGTTTAAAATGGATAAAATTTTAAGTACATACGGAAAACTGACCAAACGCATTCGGTTTCCATTGCAACTATAGGAGAACGATCCATGGGTCAGATGTGACATGTAAGAATCAACCCCGCCTCAATTTGAGATGCAGGGTGGCTGACACCACTCAACGTGTATGTCTTTTGATTCAAAAGGACATCATTTTAAGTGAAAAACATCAACTGGCATACGGAAAACCGACCAAATGCTTTTGGATTGTGTCGATAATTTAGCACAACGATCCATGGGTCATATGTGACGTGTACGAGTCAACCCCGCCTCAATATGAGGTGCGGTGTGGCTGAAACCATTCATAGTGTCTCTCTTTTGTTTAAAATCGACAGGATTATAAGTGAAAAGAAAAACTAACATATGGAAAAACGACCAAACACATTTGAAATGTGTGATGCTTTAGGAAATCCATCCATTGGTCATATGTGACCTGTACAAGCCAACACGGGCACAATCCGAGTCACGGTGTGGCCGAGATCACTCTAAGTGGCTCTATTTTGTTTAAAATGGACAACATTTTAAGTACATAAATAAAACCGACCAAACGAATTTGTTTTCCATTGAAACTTTAGGAGAACGATCCATGGTTCATATTTGACGTGTAAAAATAAACTCCGCCTCAATCTGAGACATGGTGTGGCTGGAACCACTCAAAGTGTCTGTCATTTATTTCAAAAGGACGTCATTTTAAGTGAAAAACATCAAATGGCATACAGAAAACCGATCAAATTTTTTCGGAATATGTGAATACTTTAGCACAACGAACCATGGGTCATATATGACCTGTACGAGTAAACCATGCCTCAAAACGAGGTGCGGTGTGGTGGGATCACTCCTTGTGTATGTATTTTGTTTAAAATGGATAGGAGTATAAGTGAAAAGAACTACTGACATACTGAAAACCGACCAAATGAATTCAAAATGTATTGATGCTTTAGGAAAATGATCCATGGGTCATATGTGACGTGTACGAGTCAACCCCACCTTAATCTGAGGCACAGTGTGGTCGGAATCACTCTAAGTGGCTCTCTTTTGTTTAAAATGGAAAACATTTTAAATACATATGGAAAACAGACAAAATAGATTCTGATTGTGTTGATACTTTAGAACAAGGATCCATGGGTCATATGTGATGTGTACGAGTCAACCCCACCTCAATCCGAAGCGCGGTATGGCTGACACCATCCATAGTGTCTCTCTTTTGTTTAAAATGGACATGATTATAAGTGAAATGATCAACTGGCAGAAGAAAAATCAACCAAACACATTCGAAATGAGTTGATGTTTTAGGAAAATGATCCATGGGTCATATATGACGTGTAAAAGTCAACCCTGCCTCAATCCGAAGCGCGGTGTGGCCGACACCATTCACAGTGTCTCTCTTTTGTTTAAAATGGAAAGGATTATAAGTGAAAAGAAGAACTGGCATACGAAAAACCAACCAAACACATTCTAAATGTGTTGATGCTTTAGGTCAATGATCCATGGGTCATATGTGACATGTACGATTCAACAAAGGCTCAATTAGAGGCACGGTGTGGCCGAGATCACTCTAAATGGCTCCCTTTTGTTTATAATGGACAACATTTTAAGTCCATATGGAAAACCAACCAAATGCATTCAGTTTCCATTGAAAATTTAGGAGAACGATCCATTGGTCATATGTGATGCGTAAGAATCAACCCCGCCTAAATATGAGATGCGATGTGGCAGAACCACTCAAAGGTTTTATCTTTTGTTTCAAAAGGACGTCATTCTAAGTGAAAAACATCAACTGGCATACAGAAAACTGACCAAACACATTTAGATTGTGTCGATACTTTAAAAAAACGATCCATGGGTCATATGTGACGTGTATGAGTCAACCCCGCCTCAATGCGAGACACATTGTGGCCGACACCACTCTAACTATGTCTCTTTCATTTAAAATGGACAGGATTATACGTGAAAAGAACAACTGGCATATGGAAAACTGAACAAACGCATTCATAATCTGTTGATAATTTATCACAATGATCCATGGGTCATTTGTGACATGTACTCAATTCGAGTCTTGGTGTTGCTAGGATTAGTCTAGGTGTATCTCTTTTTTTAATGGACAACCTTTTAAGTAAATATACAAAATCGACCAAACGCATTCAGTTTCCATTGAAACTTTAGGAGAACGATCCAAGGGTCATATGTGACGTGTATGAATCTACCCCACCTAAATCCGAGACACGGTTTGGTTGGCACCACTCAAAGTGTCTATCTTTTGTTTCAAAAGGACATCATTTTAAGTGAAAAACATAAACTGGCATACGGAAAACCGAGAAAATGATTTCGGAATATGTTGATAATTTAGGACAATGATAGATGGGTCATTTGTGACGTGTACGAGTTAACCTCGCCTTAATACGAGTCCTGGTGTGGCAGTATTACTCTAGGTTTATGTATTTTGTTTAAAATGGACATCATTTCTGGTAAAAATATATGGTATACAAAAAACCGATCAAATTATGAATTGAATTCCAGATTCCAGATAAAATTATCATCTAAATTTTAAATTGAATTCTAAATGAATTATGTATGTTTATAATTATGTTATGAATTATAATTTAATTATGGATGTGTATAGTTCCAGGATGCATTATATGTTAAATGTGTATGAATTTGTTCTCTATATGTATGTGTTAGTTGGTTATTGCAGGTACAATAATTGTATATGTATGTGTTCGTTTATTGCAGTTATAATAATTGGATTGAAAATGGGAGGGAATGCACAAAATGAGGCCTGCTGTGAAAATTGCAGACCTACTGTGCAAATTGCAGGCTGCTGTGCAATTTGCACAGCATAGGCTATGCCAACGGTTTCAAACTGTTGGGATAGAATCTCTGTTTCTTTTTTTACCAACGGTTCATTGAACCATTGGTAAAAAACATTTCCCAACGGTTTAGAAACCATTTGGAAAGAGGAGAATCCTTGGTATTTCCCAACTGTTCGGGCCAAACCGTTGGGAAAAAATATCCCAACGGTTTGGCCCAACCGTTGGGATAGGTTCGGCTTTCCCCACCCTATCCCAACGGTTCACAGTAAACATTTGGGAAAACCTTTCTCAACGGATTACTTCCCTACGGTTTGCAGAACCATTGGTATAACATATACCAATGGTTCTGCAGCCTTTCCCAAAGGTTCTGAACCATTGGGAAAGACTGTATTTCTAGTAGTGATGCCAATGTATTAAAATAATGCACCATCTTATGGATTCTGGGGTTGGGGCGTCACATGAAATCATTCAATCACAACAAATATATATCACAAGAATAAGATAATTATCACAACATACCTCAAAAATCATAGGAATATTAAGTAGTGCAAGTAGTGAAATGCACATATATGGCATGGAAATATGAATAACATATGAATTCTAGGTGCCTATATAATGAATTCTACCATTCTATGTTCCCTCATATCGAAAGTATAAGGATAAAATATAATCACAATCAAAATAATAATCAATAACACCACACAACATGTTTTTCACCCTACGATGAAATATTTCCAACTGTAATAGGAAAAACATAAAAACAAATATATTGTGGGTGAGCTAGATTTCACCTCATAATTTGTTTGTGACTCCAAATAACAGCTTATGTCAAACACACATAGTCCTCCTAATCTCTAAAATATTTTCTCTTAATAGAAAAGCATGAATGTAATACCACCTTGGATAACACATTGGGATATCCCAGACCTAGATGCCACTTAATAGGAGCCTTGAACCAAGTGGGTCACATTTCCTTAATCGTATCTCCCCCAATTCTTGTGGTAGCTGACTGGAAACAATGGCTTAGGTTGTTTCCATGGGGAGACTTACCCTCATTACCAGAGAGTATCAGAATAGATAAATAAAAATATATATAAATAGTGGATCCAATATAAGTAAATATCAGATGCATACTAAAGTAATAAATAGGAAAGGATAATAAGAACTGAATCAATTAAAATAATTAATGATGAAATTTCATGTCACTAGAAAACTAAAAAATGTAGATACAATAAAGTATGCATAACATGTCTAACATAAGTATAAAGAAAATCAAAATAATATCCAAAGCATCCTGAGCTCCAACTCAATCATCTTCTATCATGATCTATCCTAAATAGCAAGCAATCAAGTGTTCAAAGCCGTATTCATCCCTTTTTCAAATCCTGAAATCATGTAATCCTTCCCATGTACCAAATTGTTCCTTGAGAGGGTTTGAAATAAATTCCATTGGGCCATCACCAATAGTGTCTATATTGTCTATCCCATGTATTGGAAATGTGACATTGTTAAACCGTGAATATAAAATGTAAAGGATTACAATGGAACTAAATACCCAATTAACTACTTATTCTCATGGATGGTTTCTGAACATGTAACCAATTCATTATTTTATTATTACTCATTTATAAATAAGTCCCACATTATCAATAGTGATGTTTACAAGATGTAACAAGGAAACATATAATGATATTAAATAATGAAGTTATATGGTAACAAATAAGGAAACATATAACTCAAAGGTAACCAAATCAGTAATTACTATACCCTATATAAGAGTAAGAGTATAATAAAATGATGAGAGTCTCAGGCAGTGTGTAAAAAGATTCTTACTGTGTCCAAATAGTTTTTCCAAGGTAAAATAGGGCTAAGCAATGACTAGGCCCATGGACTTTAACCATGACACCTATATTTCAATGTTGGATCCAAGGAGTGTAACCAAGGAATCCTGTAATATTATTGAAGGGATCCTATGGTGTCATATCATTCATCTATGAATAGATATCAAATGGGTTCCAAGTGGGTATTAACCAAATCAAGCTGCATCCTTGAATTGGAATGGTGTTCCCGAGGGGTCATGGAATCTCCAAAAGTATTAATTTATAACATACAAAAATCACATCCCAAAACCTCAGAATATCCTAATTTCAAAGCCGATATGATATAGGGTTGTAATTCTATAGTCCAATAAATTTTATAAAAGTTTTTCTATCTATTTAGACCTTATAATTTTAATTTATTAATTAGTATTCTACTTCATTTCAACTGGGGTAAAAATTATTTCTATATTAAAAGGGTGAAATATTTACATATTTGATGTCAATTAAAAAATAATGAAATAAAAAATAACTTTTTATACAATATCTTTTGTATTATACATTTTAAAAAATGTTTTAATATTTTTTAATAATTTAATAAAACATTATTTTCACAAAATAACAACACTATCAATTTTGACAAAATTCAATTATTACATTTTTGTCAATATGAAGATAAGATGTTTTCCACAAACCAAATATTTTATAATACACATATAGGGAACGTTAATCTATAAAATTTATTGGATATATTAATTATCTCAAATTATATTTTATTAATATTTTTAAAAACAATAATTCTATATTTCCATTACTAAAATAATTTCAACATCAGTTTTGTGTAATTATTTAATATACGTATTTGTTGAATAAAAATTAAAAACAAATCACTATGATGAAGATAAATCTTCTATATTTCTGAATAATACTTTTATTCTAATAAAACATCTAGAAACTATATCATTAAAAATATTATTCTTATTAAATCATGAATGTGAAATGTTTTACATCACTTTAAATAAAATAATATAAGTGTCATAATATCTTATATAATGTTCCAAATGGTCCACGAATAGATAATTGGATAATTGGGATATACTCGAAAAATATGATTTTTTCAACTGTTTGTGTATTTTAATGGTTATTATCATTTTAATAAAAATTATTTTAATGAATTTTCATGAATTAAATAATTTTTGCACCATCAGTTTATAAACCTTTAAGGTAATTATTTATTTTCTAAAAATTAAAAATAAATTATTATAATAAAAAATATCTTTTAAATTAGTATTCATTAAGAAATTTATCTTTTGTATAACCTTATATTAAAAATGATTTAATTATTAATATTTGAATAACACATATATAACTTTTCATTAAATAAAATATTTTAAATGACCTAATATTATACATGTGGCTTACAAAGGGTATCATTTAGACCTACTGATGGTTGAGGTCCAAGAAAACTCATACAATCACATTAGTACATGTTTAGAGGTAATTTGATAGTATTATATTTACCCTTAATTACTCGATTTACATTTTTAGTCTATTAATAAATATTATTAGAGTTATTATTTATAATTCCTATAAATAAAAGAATTATATTTACATAGTTTGGATTGAAATATTCCAAATAAGGAATCCATTTTTAAAAATTAAAAGCATTTCGTGATTAATTTTAAATTAACCTCATTGTTGGAATGGAAATAAGTTTTTAAAGTTAAAACATTATAAAAGATTGAAATGGTAATACATTAAAATTCAATGTAAAATTAATGCCAATAACATAAAATATATTTAATGAGAATAATATATTCTATTTATAATTTAAAACCATTCAATAATATAATTTAACCATAAAAATTATTTTGATGAAAAAAGTTGTATTCAATTCAAATTTTGAGTATTTTTACTATTCATATATATTTTAATGTTATGAGAAAAATATAAAAAAACCATCCAAAGTAAATTTTTATATCCCAGTTCCAAAGAAAATCTTTTTTTTTGTAATATATTATAATCAAATGTTTCAAAAAATATATTTAAAATGTGTTTTCCATCAAAAGATGAAAAAACTATATTTTCATAAAAATACTTCTTTTATCCAAAAAATGGAATTTTTTTATTATATCATGTCTATAAAATATATAAAATAAACTTTAAACATTATATTTAATATATAAAAATATATTTCATTAAAAAAAACCCATAAATAATGATTTTTTATTTTATAAACTCAATTATTTTCATTTGAATTGTTTTTTAGAAGAAATATAATGTTATTTATACCTTCCATTATAATGACTAGGTTATAAGGTAACATGATAATATTTAATTATGAAATTATAAATGGCCTTGATAGAAATGAATTTTATCAAAATTACTTGAATTTTTTTTTAACAAAGTCCAATCATATTGTTACATATACTACATGAAATTATGGTGTTGTATATTGTGGAAGCTAATCATGGTGTAGCATACAATACAAGACATCATTGAAATTAATAAAATATATCACATAAAAATCTCGGGGTGTTATATTCTACCACCTTAAAATGAATTACTCCAAAAATTTAATTGGGGTTATAAAGTTTTTAATACTTGAATATTTCTTTCATAGTTACATACATCGTCAAAAGAAATAATAAAATATTGTTTTAAAAAATGAATGTTAGAAAAAAAAACAATTACCCAAATTAACACTTCACTAGGTTTCTACATAGGATAATATTGTTTGGAGGGAAAACATGTATATATTAGATAAATATAACTATCATGTTCTAATAGAGAGTGATTGAGAACATGGTTAGAAAAAATTTAACAATCATAACTCCATAAATTTTTTATGATCTATGAGATCATCTGATTCATCAGATAATAAGGTTCTAGAATAAATTTTTTGGTTTGGAAGACCCATTCCCTAAAATTTAATAACATGAGAGAGAAAAATTACTTTATTTCATTACAATCACAACATTGTTCATACCTTGAACAGTTTGCACTTCATCTATTATTCAAACAAAGAAAGACGAATTTTTCCTTAGTTTAGTGTTAGTAGATCATGCAATCTATAAATATAATGATAGTTCATTCCATATATCATTATCAAAACAAAAAGTTTAGCATAATTAATCAAATATGTATAAGTCCAATAATGTTGTGATAATATGATATTTTAGCAAACATTATATAATTTTTAACATTAAAATTCCATAAATTGATAACCTTACAATCTTTATGAGTGTTCAAAATCTAAAACTACAGAAAAACTTTAAGTAACATGGATTATTTTTTATCCCCCACATACCACACGGTTTCTCGTTTTGGTCACATTACAATAATTTGAAGAACTTCTTTTTGTATTCACTTGAGTCACTCTAATAACCTAAAGTATCACATATACTTATTGAAAACATGCACATTTCCTTAATCTTAATTATAAAAAGCTATAAACTTTATCCATGATAGAATAACACACATGAGAACAAATCTTTAACTAGTTACAAGGTAACTAATATAATCCAGTTTACTTATTCCCATCAAACACATCTTTATCAAAATATCATTATCTCAACATCATTCTCATATTGAGTGTTATCCTTCCCAAAATCATGTGTTTTTTAAAAAGTATCAACTTATTACCTCAATCAATTTTCATGGTTTACAATACCACTCATCATATTCTTTCGAATACATTATTGAAAATACAATGGACCACTACATAGGTATTCTAATATTCCATAATAATATAAAATATATTCTACCATATTATACAGGGATCCCATTACATAAACACTCAATCATTCCACAACTTTATTATCATACTCAATATCATCAATAGTGATTTAATGTGATTTAACTTTATCATTAATCTTAAGATGTTGTTTACATAGATCATCATTGATATCCCTTGGATTGGGGAATTGGTTAGAATTATGACACAATTCCTTGCACTTGTAACATTGAAGTGTGAGAGGTGCATTCGGTGCAGTATTTTCACTATTCACATCATTAGCTACCTTTTCCCCATTACTTCGGCACAAAAATGCCCGATGACCATCGTTTTAACACATAAAACATTTACTAGTTCCTTTAAGATAATATTAAACATTATTCTTTCCACACTTTTAGCATGTGGAAACACTCATCTTCTTTTCACCATATTTTTTAAAATTTCCATCAAACTCCATATATGTTTTCTTATCGAAATCATGAGATTGATATGTAACACCAACTTATATTTCTAAATAGATATAAAAACTCATAATCTCTACTTATATATTAATATCTCTTATAGGTAACACCCTTATAAGACTTGGATTTATGCCACTGATGAATCTATCAATTTTACTTTCTAGTTAAATGATAAAGCCAGAAGCATACTATGAAAGTCTTGTAAAATTTACCTCGTATGTACCAAAAAATTCATAATACAATTGGTTAAGATATATAAACTCATTTTCTATCATCATTTGAATAATAAGAGGAATTCACTTATTGAAAAATAACTTAATCAAATCATACAATATCATGGATTAAATTTCATCTTGATAATTCATATTATTGATTAAATTCCACCACTGTTCCACTTATCCTTCCAAAATGATTAACATCCCAAATGAATTGTTCATTTTACAAACAAATAGTGACACCAAAATATATTCTCAAAGGTACTGAGCCATAGTTCAGCAACAGGTGGATCAAAATACCCACTGAAAGAAGTGGATGTTTCCTCATGAAGGACTGAATATAATATTGTTCCTTTCTCTGCTCATTTGATAGTACAGATGATTTATATCCTGTGTCTGTATAGTGATACTGTTTTTAATTCTAAATACTATATAACTAAGTTGTTCCAGAGGAAAATCACTGGATTTCCCTTTGAATTGATCACTAAAAAAGTTATTTTGGGTTCCTTCCATTACCTAAAACCCAAAAAGAAAATTGTAGGAGAAAATAATCGTACTAGTAAAACAACATATTCAAGTGGAAGAACATTCCATTTATAACATATTAGGTTTATTACAAGGTAAAAAATTATTATTACCAAGATTACTGGATTTAAAACTATAGTTATACTTATCCTTAGGGACATCCCAAGGAATACCATTGAAATATCTCTAACGATCTCACTGGAGCTTTCACATCCTTGTTTTCAAAGGTTGACTAAACCATCACTCTGATACAAACTGTAAATAACCTAATCCTGATGTACCTAGAAATTAAGTCATTTTTACGGAATACATAATACATGACACAAAAAAATTCTAAAAATCCATATTATTTTATTGTCGTTGGAAACTAGGAAACATAATCAACAAGTTTATAAAACATCTACACCATCTCCTTCATTTTAATTCATAATTGTAATCATTTTTAACATAAATTACTTAATTGCCTTCTTTATCTTTGGGAAAAGAGAAATAAAAAGGGGTCATATCAAATGATCAGTAAGGTTAAACATGAAAAATATCAAACAAAACATAAATACAAGGATGTAAAAAACTGAAAATAACTTTTGAGAATCATACCATGTATAAAAAATATCAAAATCATGAGCCATGAAAAAAATCTTAATAGTTCATAAGGATTAAATAATAAAGGAACAAGAACCATGAGAAAATAGCATTAGAATAAAACAAAGAATTTTGGTGTGAATATAAGCATAGAAAATCATTTCTATATTATCCAAGGCTCATTTCCATTACAATCATAGTGGAAAAATTCTATTACTGAATTGGGTTTACATATGATTCATGCCATGTATTTCTGAACCGAATATAATTTTCACATCATTCATGTATATCTCATGAGATATAAATCTTTACCCATGCATTGGAGGGAGATATAGGTCCCAACCATCTTAAATTAAATCATTATTATGTGTTGTACAAAAAAATAAATAAATCATCAGATCATAACCCAAATGATAAAATGAATTTATAAAATATCACCAATCATAAGATAATCCATGTAAAATAAATGGATTTCATAAAAATAATTCCCTAATAAACATAATAAAATAAAAAGAACAATAGGGACAATATAATTATAACATAACCCTGTTATGAAATTCAATCTTTGATAGAATATAATTTTGATAGAACACTTTAAATTAATTCTTAATGAGAATATCCTTTCTTCTCCATAAACATTTTCTTTTCTCAAAATTCCACCCAATTTTAAAATAAAAGAATTTACTTGAGCATAAACATGAAATCTTGTAATGGAAATTTCATGTAATTTATTTGTTATGAAAATATGAAAATATGTTCATGTCATATAAGTTAAAATAAAAAATTCTCCATGTAGTTTTGTGAGAATGTCAAAAAGTACCTTGTAATGAAAACGACAAAAGATTCCTTTTATACCATTTAATAAAAATTCAATAACTGGGTAAAATTGATTATAATTTTTTTTATAAGGATATATATAATAGTTTGGAATACATATTTAGGAAATATGGACATGGACGAAAAGTATACCCCAGTAAATACTTAGGTATAATGAATCTCAAATAAAAATGAGATTACGAAATTATCCCTTAACATAGGTCCTTTATCCTTTGTATGTATATGAACCTCATATATAATGATTTAAAATATGTAATTGAATTATTCCTGAATCATAATCATCATATATGATCATATTATCATCAATTTATTAGTATAATTATTACCCGTTCATAGGGTATTATCTTCTTTAGTTTCTTGTGTATTTTTTGTCGGATAAGTTCCTCTTCTTAGGTTATAGTTATATAATATATTGAATGATATTTGTATAATATATATCATATTTATACATTAATTATATTTATATATTCATTATTTAATGAGATAATTTATACTATATTTATTACAATATAATGGAAAAAATCAAAAATAGAATATATAAGAAGAAATAATTTTAGAGAATTTGTAGAGGATATTATCACTTCTTCGATGTTCTCCCTCTAAATCTCTTCTTAAAGGCACTGGAGTCAGTATTTTTTGAATACCCAGAGATTTATAATATAAATAGGTAATTTTAGAAGTGAAATGGTCCTGTGATGTCAGATATTGAAGGCTCCAGGTGAAGTGAAAAGCTGGAGGTGGAGGTTCCCTTTATAATTGAGGTGAGGGGAACTTCTGGATCTCTAAAAGAATAAATTTAAAATAAACTAAAACAACAAAAAAAACTCACCAAAATGTCATAATATTTAATATGAGATTATATGAGGTTGTAAAATCATAAACAAATAAATTTTAAACAATTTTTTTTCAAATTTAATCATTACTATTTTAATTTAACACTTAGTTATCCTATTTCATTTTAACTAGGGTAAAAAATATTTCAACATTAAAAAGGTATAATATTTACTTATTTTATGTCAATTAAATCATAAATAAATAATTTATAACATTTTAGACAATATAATATTTATTCTTTATTTTAAAAATTGTTTATTATTTTTAAATAATTTAGTTAAAAATTAATTTGACAAAATAATAGTAGGGTCGCAAAAGAGCCTCAGCCCATTTGGTGAGGACTGGGTAAGTGCATCCAAGATACCGGAGTTCCAAACTAGGTGGAGAAATAATTTACATTTACTATAGAAGTATTATAGCATGTACTGCAGTAGAACTGTAATAGGTAATGTAGCATACATTGTTCGATACTGTAGCAGTTACAACTATTCGTCCATTTGGTCTTTCAGGCCACCGGTTTGGCCCTATGGTCTTTTAAATCCTTAGTGCCCCTTAAGGCCTTCAGTCCAGTAAGATGGTTGGGCCATCTCAAAGCCTACGGGCCACCTCAAGGCCTTCGGGAAACCTCAAGGCCTTCGGGCCACCTAAAATTGTGCTTAAATGATCAGGCAGACTCTACAAGGAGAAGACTCCAGATAAGGATTCGGAGCAGGAGCATTCAGAAAAGTAGAAGCTAAAATTAACTTGTTAGAAATAGAGGGTATTGAACTGCCAATTGGAACATCCTATGATTGCATGGGAATCTAAGACAAACAATCCATGTAAAGGTGGAGAGCTCATATCATGGTGAAGAAGCTGTAGAGGAGCAGTTCCAAGTATAGTCTCTATATTTCATAAAGACCTACAGGTCATGTAATATCTAAGCCTACAGGGCTTGTATGGGTTCCATATCATCCCTTGAAAGGGGGGTTATCAAAAGTCAATAAAAAAATGGCCTTCAGGCCATTCAGGCTAACAACAATATGGTTAATTTAGACAATATTCAATTCTTGGTTTTTATAAATATTAATATTAGATGATATCATCAAAAAAAAAAATTATCATATCTTTATTGGGTCATTTTAATCTATAAAATTGATTGGATATATTAATGTCTGAAATTGTATTTATTTTAATATTTTGGATAAAATTAATTTGATATATCCATTAATAAAATAATTTCAACTTCAGTATTCTATATTTTTTTAGTCTACATATTTGTTGAATAAAATTTTCAATAAAACTACTATGATAAAGATAAATATACTTTATTTCATAAAAATACATTTAATCGAATATATCTCCTACAAAATCCATCATTAAAAATGTTATATTAATAAAACATGAATGTGACAAGTTTAACATCACTATGTATAAAATAATATAAGTGTCATAACCTCTTATATGAGGTTCAAAATGGTCAATACAAATACCCTTGGATGATTATAGTCAAGATATAATCTACTAATAAGATTTGTTCAAGTTTTTTTTGCATTTAATGTTTATTTAAATTTTAAAAAATATTTGTTTATTGATCTTTTATCAATTAAATAATATTATCATCATCAATATATACATCATTAAGGTAATTATTTATTTCATAAAAATTAAAAAAAAATTACAATGAAAAATAAAAAAATTAACTTTAAAATAAGTATGCATAATCTAGTTTATCTTATATATATCATTATATTAAAATTAGTTATATATTAAAATTTGAGTAAATCATATATAACTTTTGTTTAAATAGAAAATATTAAGTGTCCTAATCTCATCAAAGTGGCTTCAAAAGGGAATCATTTCAGCCCAAGTATGGTTTAGGTCAACAATAACTCATATAATCACATTAGAACATGTTTTATGGTAATTTTACTATATTATATTAACACTTAATTACCCAATTTACCATTTTTACCATATTACTAAAAATAAATGAAGTTACAGTTCATCATATCTAAAAATAAAAGAATTTGATTTACATAATCTGGACCTAATGATTCTAAATATGTAATCTATTTTTAAAAATTAAATAAACAGAAGTTCCAATAATTAATTTAAAATTAATCCCATTATCGAAATAAAGAATGTTTTTTTAAAGTTAAAACATTATAAAATACTGAAATGTTTTTACCTTGAAATTCAATATAAAATTAATGCTAATGAAATAAATTGTATTTTAGGATAATTTTTTTATATTTATACTTTAAAATCAACCAATAAAATAATTTAACAATATAAATTGTTTCTATGAAAAAAGTTGTTTTCAATTAAAATTTAGTGTATTTTTACTAATCATCAAAACATGAAACTTATCATAAAAATATCAAAAAATCATCCAAATTAAATTTTTATATGCTTCTTCTAAAGAAAATTCTTATTCTATTAAATATAATATATAAGAGTTTCAAATTATAGATTTGAAATCAGTGTGCCATCAATAGGCTGTGAAACAGTATTTAAAAAAAATACTTTTTTATCAAAAAAATCGAATTTGTACACATATCATGTCTGTAAAACATATAATATGAATTTGAAACATAATATTTAATATATAGAACATATATTTCATTAATAAAATACATCAATGGTGGTTTTATTTTTTTTAAAGTCACTGATATATATATTTTTATAAGAATGTTAATATTGTTCATATCGTCCATTATAATAACTTGGTTATAAGGTAACTTACAATATTTAGTTGTTCACTTATACTCGGTCATGAATGAAATTAATTATATCAAACTAAATTTAAATTATGTGTAACACAAGCCAAGCATATCATTGGGTATAGCACAAGATAAGACGGTGTTGCGCATTGCACAAGTTTATCATGGTGTACCATACAACCGAAGACATCAAAGAAATTAAAAAACATCTATCTCATAAAAATATAATGAAATTTTAAAACATACATGAAATAATCTACTTATGGTGGGAAATCATCCTAAAATAAACTATTTTCCTCCATCAAGCTATTTGAAATTTGGGCAGTCATACCACCTAACTGATTAACCTTTGGTCCTTATCTACCATATTGGGCATACCACTCACGCATATGTAGATAATTTATGCCCTATGATGATGTAAAAGATACCCTAGGAAAATAGTAGTCTAAAAAATCATGATATTGAACCAACCAATCAATCCTGAGATTGACATTGAAGTTTTTCATCTCAAGAAGAAAAAGGTTCTATAAGAAAGGGTAACTGCCTACATTAAGAAGATAGTCCCTACATTGGTGTATTCCCTCTAAATGCAATTACAATGGTGTATATAGGGTTATTAAACCATAGTAATACTGTATCACTAGTACGAGACTTTCCAAGACAGGTATATAGATAAAAGATTTCGAATCACCTCAATGAAATATAGAATATACTATAGTATATGTCACTATAATAGTACACCATACAATAGATTGTTTTATAGCCTGATCTTTCGGTATCGGTTGTAGTGCATGAAATTGGCCTAATCTGCGGTCCTATGTAATATATGGACTACCACAATTAAAAATACGTGGTTATCATTGCTGGTGATTAGGTTTATAACTACGAAGTCCACGACCTCCTCCTCAACCCATCCCGATGGTGCTTTTTCAACTCCCCACTTAACATGGCACAAAATAACCCTCTCCTAAAAGCAGAGTTTGCACATGTCCTTTTCCACTTGAAGTTTATTGAACCATCATTCGACATCTCTAATGATGTCCCATACAGTCATAAGCACAAAACTCCATTTGGTATCTATTATAATGCCGCTTCAGGTACCCTCATCATCCAAATTGATGAAACATTATTGAGTTATCAAAAAATAGTACTCTAATTGTTAGTACCCTGGTGAGAAACTTCAACGGAACATTTCCTTCCCCCAAGAGAACTATTGGACTTCAACATCAAAAATATTATTAGCCTGATTCTGTTATCGACTCTCATGTTCCACTCTATGATAATATATTGATTGACCATTTCATAAAAATTAGTCAGGAGATTGAAATTTACCTACATATGGATAGAGTACTAAAGCACATCCTCAAAACGTCTCTCATGCGAAATATCATCACCAGATAGAATTGATGAAATTTCTTGTAACTCAAATAAATGTTTTGAATACTCTATACCTAATATAGAACACTTCTCAAGATGCATAAACCCTATGGCATTGTCAGCTCTCAACAAATGAGGAATGAACTGATTATAGAAGGTTGTCTGTAAATAAAATCATCACATGCCTTGATGAAGACCAGACTGAGTAATCATATCACACCAACGCTTGGCTAAATCATGAAGCATGTTTGTGTAGTTTTTTACCATCCACTTTATAGAAATTTCTCTATGCTCAAGTATAGATAGGGTGGCCTCTAGATATGAATCAGTAGAATATATTTTTTCATCCCCAAATAAATTAGGATGATTTTTATTCAAGAGAATATGAGTCTGATCAACCATTATAGGTACAACTCATGTAGCACCATCCATGGACTGCATCAGACATGGGATACAATCATGAACTTGGGTTTCAATTCCTAGATGAGGTATGACTTTCGATGCCTCAAGTGGAACTCCCAGTGGTAAGAGTAGAGGTTTGAGGCCCATCACATCTAGAAAGTGGTTTCCACTACCATCTTTGAGTATGATATGATAGCATCATGGTAGCATTGTTCTAAAAATTACAAGCACATTCCTCATTACAATATTTAAGAAAATAGATTGAAACAATTATGGAAGATAATTACGGAAGGAATCACTACCCAAGTTATACTACCCTAGAAACCTACTTAGACCTCTATGTACTGGTATGTTCTCAAGTATAAGTTTCATTTCATTTTACATGTGATTACCAGGTTCAATCATTTACCTTTCACAAACATGACAAGGTAGGATAAGTATGTGCAAAAATTTCATTTTAGATGTAATGTTTCTCTTTACAATGCATAGTCATCCCATTTGAATCAGTTCCCACACACCTTATCCTAAGAAATGGCACCCATTTATTTATGTTATAATGGATAAAATTGATAAATTACTCATCCAATCCCATGAGGGAACATACACCTCATGAATTGGGACATGAAATCATTCAATCACAAAAAATTAATATCACAAGCATAAGATATTTTTCACAACATCACTCATCAATCATAGGAATATTAAGCAGTGCATGTAGTAAAATGCACATATATGGCATGGAAATATGCATAACATGAGAATTATAGCATTTGATATAATGAAAGTAACAATGATGTGTTCCCTCATATCATCATGATAAGGATAAAATAGAATCTCAATCAAAATAATAATCAATAACACCGCACAAAATTTTTTTCACCCAATGGTGAACTATTTTCAACTGTAATAGAAAAAAAATATAAACAATTATATTTTGGGTGAGCTGTATTTCACCTCAAACCTAGTTTGTGACTCCTAATAAAGGATTATGACTAACACCTGTAGTTTTCATAATATCCAAAATATTTTCTCCCAATATAAATTCTTTAAAGGATTACCTCATTGGATAACACTTTGTGACATCCTAGACTCGGATGCCACTAAATAGGTGCCCTGAACCCAGTGGGTCACATTTCCTTAAGTGTATCTCCCCAAATTCTTATGGCAGCTAACTAGAAACAATTTCCTAGGTTGTTTCCATGGGGAGACTATACCCTTATTACGAGAGAGTATCAAAATAGATAAATAAAAATAGAGGTAAATAGTGGATCCAATATAAGTAAATATCGGAAGAATACTTCAGTAATAAATAAAAAATGATAATAATAATTGAATAAATTGAAATAATTGATGATAAAATTTCATTTTACTGGTAAACTAGAAAATTTTGATACAATACAGTTGGCATAACATGTTCAACATAAGTATAAAGAAAATCAAAATAATATCCCAATCATCCCGAGCTCCAACTAAATCATCTTCTATCAAGATCCATCCAAAATAGAAAGAAATCACGTGTTCAAAGTTGTATTATTCCATTTATCAACACCTAAAATCATGTAATATTTCCCAAGTACTAAACTGTGTCTTGAGAGGGTTTGAAATAAATCCTAGTGGGCCACCACCAATAGTATCTATAATATCTATCCCATGTATTATAAATGTGATAATGTGAAACCATGAATATAAAATGTAAAGCAGTACAATGTAACTAAATACCCAATTACCTGCTTCTACTCATGGATGGTTTTTGAACATGTAACCAATTAAATATTTTATTATTAACCATTTATAAATAAGTCACACATTATCAATAGTTAAGGTTACAAGATGTAACAATGCAACATGTGATGATATTAAATAATTAAGTTCTATTGTAAAAAATAAGGAAACGTATAACTCAAGGGACATCAAATCAATATTTAATATATCATAGCTAAGGGTATGAGTGTAATACAATGAGTATAGTCCTAGGAATTGTGTAATAAGAATCCTACTAAGTCAAAGGAGTTTGTCCAAGGTAAAATAGGGCTAAGAAATGACTGGGCCCAATGGGCTTTAACCATGACACGTAGTTTTCAATGTTAGATCGAAGGAGTGTATCCATGAAATCCTGTATCATTATTGAAGGGATCCTATGGTGTCATATCAGTAATCCTAGAATAGATATGAATTGGGTTCCAGGTGGGTATTAAGGAAAGAAAGCTACATCCTTAAATTTGAATGGGGTTCCCGAAAGGGTCTTGGAGTTCCCTATGGAATCCAAGGCGAGATCGAGTTAGGCCACTCCAATTTGATAATGATGTAATATAATATTCCTTAAGGTTTGATACATTACCTTTCATTTTTCAATAAGACTAATTGAGCATGAAACTAATTAATAAAGCCATAATTAATCTCATAGTCCATTCTGTTCCAGAATTGCCTTTCATTAGTGCGACAAGGCCATGTGGCATTCAATCATTCAGTTGATCAATTTAAGGAATTTCCAAGAGTCAAGGTTCACTCTTATACCTTCCATTAAAATTATAAAGGGTTCTATGTACATTAAACCTATTATTAAATTACATTTAAAAATAAAAACTCATATACTTAGTATACTTTCCAATGTCCATTTCACATTTAATTATCAAATTGAAGAACTCTCCTTAGGAGGGTCAAGTTGTGAGAAAAAATGGTCCTTACCATTATAAAATTCTCAACATAAATTGATCCATTTAATATAGAAATTCTTACCTTTATAGGGTTCAAGAAAAGGCACACCTGAACGGAATCTCAAACATGTAAAAACACTAAAACAATAGTTTTTGAAAAACAAATCTTACATGGGATGTATGGAGTTCTTGGTGTAACCCCTAAAAACTGACCACATATTTGAAGGGAACATAAACATGTATTTATAATGTCCATAAACATAGAATATAAATTCAATAAATGATACATAATGAAATTGGTAGGCCCCACACATAATTTTCAAAATCGAAGATCTTGAAGGACGAGTTATAGACCTCACATATTATTCTTGTACAAATCTCCTAATCCAATATTAACCACTAATATGTCTTGGAATATATTATAAATTATAAAGAGGTAAAAATGATTACACATCAATAACTAGTTCTAGATCAACAGAGATGAAGAACTATTAAAAAGGACCCGGGTACTAACCATTGTGTGTCCAATTTGATAAATGGGAGCTCGAACAGATTCCGGATAAAGGATATCTATTTATCCCTAGCTTAGGCCTTACAAGTCTACAAAATAAGTGAAAATGGAGGTTATGTCTATTGTAATTTTTATTAGGGAAGAAAGAATGTAAAATTAGATCATTAAGGGGGGAATGTGAAATTAAACAAAAGTTAGCCTCTATATGGGTTGAAATCCCCCGTGTAAACCATGCATGGGTATCCCAATAAAGGGGTGTGACTTATTGTAATGTCACATGGTTACAGAAATTTTCCACCAACAATGTGACAAGGATCTATCAAAATAACATGTCAATTTAATGGTTTTATCTAACTGTGTGGCCTCCCGCACATAGTTAACTACAAACCATGTGTCAGGCCTAGTTCTCCTGAAAATATGGGTTTCAGGTTCTGAAAAAGACCTATACATACTTTAGACCCTTTCTAACTCATTAGAAATGTATATTTGTTCCAAAATAAATATATAGGCCGAAATTTAAAATAACTATTACTGAGTTAAAAAATAGGTTCTTACATGAGTACTTATTTGTTATGAAATAATCAATCGTATAATTCCCTATGTGTCATATATATTCCATATTTTGGAATGGGTTCATGTATGTGGTTTTGAAAGAGGTTTATCAGAAAAGGGGGTTCAAAACATGTATTTTTTGGTGAAACAGGCCAGGCACATGTTTTGGGAGTACATTTAGCAATAACAATATGGTAGCTTTGTGTTGTGGATCTATGGGTTTCTAGTAGAATTTTTCATAGTTTGATCATTGTTAGTAAAATTATGTGGCTCCCTAAGATGATTTTTTTGGGTGTCTAGGTTGTTGTTAGAGGATTCCAAATGGAATAATCATGGTTTTCCAAAACTGTGTGGATAATCCTCATGAAATTTTGTGCCCTAATTCTCAAAGTAAATAGGATAATCATGGTTGATGATTGGTCTTTTAACTTTGTGGCCTAATTTTGGTCCATAATATCAACCTATAAAATTTTCAAATATACACCATTTTACTTTTTCATTTTTATACCTAGTAAGCTAAAAATATTCATTTGGATCAAACTAAACCTTCCTTAGATATCTAGAGTATTCTCCCCTTGGATTTATTATTATTTTTCATTATTCATGGTGAATATCTTCATGTTTTATCCCATTTTTTACCTATTTCTCCCTCTTTACCTTAGATAATTTCTCTATCTCTTCTCCCCTTAGCTCGCTATAAACCAATTGTACTATTTATACCAGATATAAGGTTTTTGATATAGATTAGATCATTATTATTATAGATATAGGATTGTGAGGACCTAATCAACTCATTTCTAATCTATCTTTAAATGGTGATTAATTTAACCTTTTAATTAAGGTATGTGTCTCTAAAAAAATGATTTCTTACATGAATTACATTATTTTATTGTAAAATTACAATGGTTTGTTTTATGAAAATTATGTTTTATATGACAATATATTTGGATGATGAAATCATTTTTATTGGGTTCTAATTTCAAAAAATTGTGAAAACTATGTGTTTGATGAAATTATTCATTGTTGAATTTTCCTTTAAAAATGGATTTTTAGGAATGTATGAATAAATTTAATTACTATGAAAATGTTCTATAAATATAAAACATGTATTTATAATGATATTTGTAAAACATATAACATTAGGAAACCATGGTTTTTTGAGAAATGGACTTGAAACATTAGTTTGTATAATACCACTTTGGGTTTTGATGTCGATAGACTGTGATGATACTCGATATTGGTTGAATTCACATGATACATGGATTAATATTTACCATATATGTATGAGTATATATTCCCATAGGCTAAAACATAAATATTTTTATTTTTTGTTGATGTTTGTTTTTACACATGATGTTATACTTTATGGTATGTTTCCTAGTTGTTTATATAATAGTGTATACATAGTTGGTTTTTCTTATACTATCATGTTTTCTATGAAGTAATTATCATATTACTTTCTTGGGGGAATATAAAATTATTTTTTTAAAACCAATGTGTGATTAATAAATTCTCTTTGAAACTGATGTATAAAGTGGTTTTTATTTTAAATCTATAAATAATGTTTCCACTGTATTATAATTTTTATAGATTATTTGGTGAAATAATATTCGGCTTTATACTCACAACATTCTTTTGTCATTGGGTGTTTGTATATGTGATTTTTTAAGACCCGGGAGAATAAAATTATGTCCGGTTTTCACTACCTTTTATTAGTTGTTGTATTTGTTATGGGGTAGTTCAATGGTGATGGACGATCACATGGAGTTCTTCCTAACATCATGTCTTTTTGTACATTTATGTGTACTCATTTGGTATTAACATTGTACATCAATTATATATTTTCTCTTATTTCACTCTTTACATTTTTTGTTCTTCGGCTAGACATGAGGAATGAATTTCTTTTCTTCTCTCTACATTTGTATTGGCCTGCATGATTGACGTGCTAGGTTGACCTATGATAGTACATTAAAAAAAGGTATCAACATTATTACCTAGACAAAAGTTTTAGGACACTAACTAGGTCTAGGTCATGGTCTATAGTATATAGGAGTTAGTGATGTCTAATTAGTCTTGTATGTAATGGAGGGTTCCTATCTCGCTAACATCGGTGTCTAAACATGAATTAAAATGGGAGGTAGAGGATTTTTATCAATATTGAGACATGGTGTTTGATGTTATTTGTAAAAACTATATTTATAATTTATTTTAATGAAGATATTACATTTTTTTGTTTTTTTTGTAGAATTCATGATTTATTTTGATATGTGTATTCCAATGTAATTATTATGGATTCCCGAATATGAACTTTGATTTTGGGTTTTTTTTCATCATGTCTTATTATAGTCTTTTTTTGTTAGAAAATTTCTCATAGAAGATAAATTTAAAATTCAATTAATGAATCTGTGATACATGTCTGAAGATAATTCCTATATTGTTCACTTCTATGGTGAAATCCATAGTGTGCCTGATCTAGACCTCAGTTTAGTTGAGTATTAGACACAATGGGTGAATAGTTTCTCATGGACTAAAATTTACAGAGAAGAATCCACCTTTCTACTTTGGTGACAAAGTACCCCATCAATCTTTCGATAGGATTGAGAAGATCGGTAGGGTATTTAATTGTTTAAAAACTATTATGTATTCTATGGTGGGTTTTTTAACTTACCTACTTTAGGGATTAGGAAACTTATGGTGGGACTTTTTTGTGTAATATAGATTATACAAGGATATTATATAGACTTATTTTAAGAAAATATTCATCCAAAATTGTTATCTATAAATTGTCTGTAGGGTGAGAACCCTATAATTTCATACCATATTGAAATAGGAGCATAGGGTTTTGTAGTATTCAACTCATTTAACAGATTTGGTTCACCCATATCCTAAGCTTGTTACAAATGATTACCATATATATCAAAGGTACTAGATGGGTATGAGGGAGGATATTCAATCAATAATGATTATCTTATTCCATTATACATATTGAAGGTATTCAGTAAACTATTAATGGATGAGGCATACATATATCGGAATATTGGTATGGTTGATGATTTGGTTTCTTTAGTTTTTATCAATTATGTCTTTTTAGTCCACAAAAAAATTTAAGATTTCATAGTTTTCATCGAGACTGGATTTTGGGGATTTGTCCAGATGGCAAAAGGAAATTTTCAATCAGTATGGAAGGCTTGGTCATTTCATGATTAACTACATGAAAGGGGGGTTGAACGTGTCATCATTGTGGAAAATCTAGTCATTTTATTTGTATTTTTAGGAGGTTGTCTTAACGCAGAAGGGTTGGAACCATGATATCCAAGCCTTCATATTTTCCATCTAATACTTCTAAAGGTAATGGGTCTTCTCCTCATGCCAACGGTTGTTTAGGAATCAAAGAAATCATAATGATGTGTTGAGACCAGATGTATTGATATAGTGAAGTATACCCCATAAGATTATTAAGTAGGGCCAACTACTATTAGATGTATGATTCTTATTTCATCCACTATGGTACAAGATTGTTTGAAATTGGTGATCCTCATTATTTTATATTATAATTGTAAATTGATGTGTTGAGATATTATTTGATACTTTTTCATTCAAATTTTACAATCACAAGCCTTTATTAAAGAGATTATATTGTGATTTGTAATTTCCAATGGGTTGGGTAACGATAGATAACTTTGAAATGATGTGGGGATTTCTTTTTCTCAATATTGATGTCAATAATATTATTATTGACTAGTATTTGATGATTAGTGTTAAGGACTTGATAATTTTTACTATTATCGAGTTCAGCTATTACATTTTGATGGATTCTCTCATGTTTTTTAGGGTGAGCGGGACATTAGATCATATAAGTTGGGTTATGTTGTAACTTTTACAAGTAAAATATCCTATGAGTTTCTAAAAATTTTCCCAAATTTTGTTGTTCCTTGTTTGAGTTTTCCAGTTCCTTCAGTGGTGACTAAGTAGCATAAGGAATTTCATGGTGATTTTTATAGGTTACCACCAAAAGGATATGTTGAGTTTTCTATTAATCTAGTCCCTAGTATGATGTCCTTTTATATTCCATCATATTACATGGAACATGCTGAGTTAATGGAACATAAGATTCATCTGTCATAACCTGAGGCCAATGGATTTATTCATCCTCGCATGTCACATTGGGGTTTTCGTATCCTTTTATCGATGAATGTAGATGAAATACTCAGTCATTTCATTGATTTTAGAAAGAAGTATAAAGTGATAGTAAATAACAAGGATCCATTTATTGCAATATTTGACCACTTTGATCAGCTCAGAGTGGTTTATTAGTTTTCCAATATTTTCCACAGTTTCGGGTACCACTAGTTGAGATTACCATAAGAGGATATACCAAATACAGTTTTTAGGAGATGGAATATGTATTTTGATTTTATAATTATTCCATTTTGACTCACTAATTCTCCTGTGTTATTTATGTAATTGATGAAGAAAATATTTCATTGGTTCATGTAATTATTCATAGTAATGATTTTGTATAATATTTTGGTGTACTTGAAGTCATAGGAGGAGAACTGAGATCACTTGGATATCACCCTTTGAATATTGAGAGAATATTTCTCATATGAAAAGACCTCCATGTGTGAATTTTTGTTCCAACAAGTGAATTTTATGGAGAATTTCATATAAGGGTGGTTAATCTCATTGGATCTTAAAAATATCCAGCCAGTAATTTCATCTGAGAATCCCATGAATTTTTTTATTTCATAAATACTTGTGCATGGCTGTGTAAAATGAGTAGTTTTTTTAAATGTTCTCTATGATTGTATCTCAACTGACATCATTGAATGGTAAAGGCTTTAAATTTTAAGGGAAGAAATATTCTATAGATACAATTAGGAACATATTGTAGGGTTTAATTCGACACTTGTTCTGTTTCATCCAGAACCATGTTTGGGTTATGATATTTTTTCTATGTTCCTTCATGTATTGAATTAGGAATTGAATTGATATAGGGAAAAGATGTGATAGCCTATATCTCTCTCCAATTAATCCCTCATGATAAGATATAACATAACCATGTTCTTAAGTTGGATATTGTTATGCATTTTCATAATACATAGAATCATTGTGTCTTTTGTGAGTGGTGTATGGTCTATTCAAATCATAAATTCAGAAAGTATAATTTTATATAGAGGGATTGGAACAAGAAATTGAGATACTGGTTTGAGTAACTTTAGAATTTCAATTCAAATATTTCTTATAATCCATGAAAAGGAAATTTGGTATCTAATGTTTTGAGTAGTAAACTACATACTCAAGATTTGAAGGAATCAGTAGAGGGGTTGTCTCTGATGATTTTGTCTTTTTAGATGAATGTGGCAGTGAAAGAGGCTAGTGGGAAGGTGTTCTTATCCTTGGTGAAGGATGAGTTGTCATTTGATGAGTAGGTATGTATTTAAGAGTTATTAGACAGTGATTTTTAGTGCTTTAGTAAAATACTAAATAGTGGGGACACCATGGGTGGTGGGTCTCAGTCTCATGTTGGTTATTTGTTTTTCTAATGAAGCTTGGTTGTTCTGATATCTGTATGGTATGATTTGATGTAAAGTGAAAATGGTCTTACTCGTCTATACATCCTTAAAATACCATGATGTATCATGATTTGATACATCATAATTCATGGTTGGAGTTGAGTATGTCAATTGTATGCTTTGTGTCATGGTACCTCACATGATGGAGAATTAAGGTGAAACATTATATACCTCATATTTTTTTCAATCTATTCATATTCTTGTATGAATTTGGTATGGTATTTCTAGAAAATTCATAATTCATTTACTAATAAGTCCTAATGGGAAGGATTTCATTTTTTTAAACATCTATCATATTTGAAAATTAGACAATTTTCTCTCTATAAATAAGAAAATAAAGGTGAAGTATCTAAAGCACTTGTATTTATGAGATGTTTTGAAACATCATGGGGTTCCTTATGTAGTTCTTTATAAAAGGGAATAAAATTTCACATCTAGGTTTCCTAAAGGTTTTCAGGAGTGGTTAGATTTATAGTTTAAATTAAGAATTACATATCAAACTCAAATTTATGTTAAGATAGAGAGGTCAATTCAGATTCATAAGGATATAATCCAATCCTCTATGTCTAATTTTATTAGTTCCAAAGAATATAATCTTATAATAATTGAATTTAAATATATAAATAGATATTAGGATTTGAATTAGAGTTTTCTCTTAGAAACACTATATTGGAATCTATGTATATCTTTCTTATTCTAGTAAGAGGTTGGAGAGTTGTCCTCGGTTAGGCCAAGACCTGTCCAAGATATGAAAATAATTGTGTAGCTGATTTGGAAGATATTGGTGATGAAACAAAGTCATCTTAAATTCAAGGTGGACCATCATCATCTGGTTATAGAGTTTTAGGTTAGTGATAGGGTCTTTATTCGAGTGTCACCTCACTCGGGACATAATCTCTTGGGTTATTAGTGTATGTTTTCTATGAGTTTTTCCCCATTTGGGGTCATTGAATATATTTGAAAAGTGCTATATTTTTTGAACATATAATTTATCTTGAGGGCGATTCCAGACATCTTTCATGCTTCCAAATTGGGGAGGTGTCAATTGGACCCTCCCCATGTGATTGATTGGGATGATGTTAATATTACACCTAGCCCAACATTGATTGAGAAAATAGTGAGAAATATGGATCATAAATATGGGTTAATATGTAGTAAAACAATTTTTCTCATTTTGTTTACTATAGAAATATGAATGGGAGATCCATGGGATGTGTGAATATGGAATTTTTTATGAGGTAGTGGTCATCTTATATTTTTCTGATATAAGAATCTTGAGAAAATTATGGGTATATATAGATTTCCTAGTGGGGAAAATTGGGACACCCTTTGGGTAATAAGTATATATTATATTGATCTTTGATTATGTATGGGTTCATCCAGCAGGTTTCTTGTAAGCAGGGGATGAAAATCATGTTTTTTCAATGAAACTATCTAGTTGATCTCTTTGGGAACATAATAAGTACTAATCATGTCGTAACCATGTGGTATGGATCTATGAGGTACTTGTGGTGATTTCCATGGCTTCATCATGGTTAGTCAAACTGTGCATCCCACTAAGGAGACCGTTTGTGTGTCTTGGTGATTTTCAAGGGGAGTTAGATGGGTTGATAATTTGTTTTTGCAAACCATGTGGCTCATCTCGATAAAATCATTCTCCCTTATTTTCGAAGGCCAAAGGCCTTAAATGTTTCGAAAAAATTCGTCTAACTATGTGTTCCAACGATGCATCGTGATCCAACCCACTAAAGAGTTATAATTTACCACTATTACCATGTAAGTTTTTATACATAATCACTTTATTATATTAATTTGTATAAAACCAAATCTTACCAAATTCTCAATAGGATTACACCCTTGTATTCATGACAATGTGAATTCATTCAGGGTGGATATTTTCCAATTATGTCAGAATGTTTATCCAATTATCCCACATTATATTGGATCCTTACTAGGTATCTTCTCCCCTTACTTAATTGGAACCTAATTAGATCTTGAATTCTAGATATAATGGTTTTTATAGATACTTGATGTTTTCACTTTTGGATCCAGCCTTGTAAGGACCAAGTCTACACATTTTTAATATCTGTTTTTTCATGTTTATTTTTTTACCTCCATTCATGAGGTCAGTTTTTCTATATAAAGGATCTAATTCATGATGTACATCATGTTAATTTAAAATTCCTATGGTTTAAAATTCTTAAAATGATTTATTTGATATCAATTTGTATTTTCTACATTATATGTACACTTTTATGGGTAATTTTCATTAAAAATGATTTTATACACACTATGTGTTTGATGAAATTCCTCAATGGTGAAGTTGACATTAGAATGGTATTTCTAAGAATTGTAGAAAAAATAATTTTCATTGAAACTATTTTAAAAATATTTATACTTTTTTAAAATGTGTTTTTGGAAACATAGAACATTAGGAACCTTGGGATCATCAGGAAGTAAAATTTTGACGTTAGTGTGTGTAATGCCACAAAAGGTTCTGATATCAGCAAATAGTGAAAGAAAATTATATTAGTTATATTCACTTGATGCTTGTATTGGTGTTTTATTTATTTCAGTAAGTACATATTCTCATATTATAGAGGTAAAATCTTATGCTTTATAATAGATATTTTGTTTTACACATGATATTATATTTCATGGTTGGTCGCAAACGTGTTTATCATATATTGTATCCATGGTTGAAATTTTTTATTCTATCATATTTTCTGTCAAGTACTTATTATATTACCTATTAATTTAATATGAAATGATTATATGAAACAAAAACATTATTTTAAAAATTATACATGAAACTATAAATGAAATGGTTTTTTAAAATATAGAGCTAATGTTTTTATGGTATTACACTTATTATATATTTTTTAGCGAAATCCTCTTTGGATTTTCACTCTCACCAAACTCTTTTATTTGGGTGTTTGAATATGTTCTTTTCAAGTACTTGGGTCAAGGGTATAAAATCACTATTTCACACTCATTTCTTGGTTATCCTCTTCTCTATAGTGGGATAGTTTCGCTATGAAGGATGGTCACCTGGAGTTTTGTCTTATGGATTGTCTTATTATACATTCAGGTTTATCCCATAGCGGTGGATGTTTAATTTCCCTTGAACATGTACTCTTTTTTGACTTTCTACTCTATTTGTTCTTCATTTATACATAAGAATATTGTTTTTCTGTTCTTTATACCTTATAGAAGGCCAACTAAGGTGATTTTTCTAGTTGAACATGGCTAGATCTTTACACAAAAAAATTAATTATTCAAAAACCATTGTATATATTTTTTATTAAATGGTTATTACTAATCATAATATTCAATTTAATGAATGGGTTATAATAGTTTATTATATATAAATTCATAAAAACTCAGGGTTGTGTGTAAGGAAAGATACCAAATACTTTATGTTTTATTTCAATATAAATACACAAAACATTTTTTGGTGTTATAGAACTGGTATATTGGACTAAGAATTTAATAATTTTTATATTGGTAAAATCTATTATACCCAATAATTTTAGAACCACATATATTCTACTGATATAATTGTGGATCCAAACTATATCTTTCCCAACATCTTATGTAACGATATGATATACCTCTCTTTTCTAGTCAACCATTGTTTTCTAACTCTTTTAAAAATTAAATCCATTGTTGAGGGAAAATAAAAAACCACATTTTAAACATTAGTTTTCCTTATCAATTTTTAATATATAATATGTGTTTTACTTTGTAAGGAGATCATCCTCACCACCAATTACAATGATTTTTTTTTGTTTATGAAAAGTTCTAAAGGATGTTATTACCAATTTTCTAGTGACTATCACTAGGAAAGGATTTATATTTTCTTATAACAATTCTACAATATGATGGATTTATTTTTATATATATTATCTTATAAAAGATTGATATAATTAATAATTAATTTGGAGTATAATTCATATGCTCTATTTATTTCTCATTAAAAGGATTTTTTCTATTATAAGACTCAAACCACATAACACCCATAAATTACCCTTTTATTTATCCATAATTAAGAAATTTGTAGAATTAAAAATGTATGTGTTCATATTCAAGACACAAAACATATTTTTTATTTCCCTATATGTGTTCATACCAAATAAGTTTCAAAAAATACCCTTATCTTTTATTAACATGTCTTTTCCCAACTATACATTTATAAAATTTGTTGTTGGATTATTATTTTTAATGGTTGGTATATCATCCTCATAAAAAACCAAAAATAAATTATCAGTCCCATTATGTCATTTTTATCCTCATGATTCAACCAAGATATTGTTGAAACTGAATTCTTTAACTGAATTATCAAATTTTACATTCCAATTCTAAGAAGTTTTTTCAATCCATAAATGGATTATTATAACATGCATACCTTAGAACCATTATTTACATTATAAAACCTTTATGTTGTATCATATACACATAATTAGCAAAATTATGCATAATATATATGGTCTTAACTTCCATTCATTATACATCATTAAACATAATGGTCAAATAGGAATGGAATTAATTTGTCCCAATAAAAATATTGTCTCTTAATTTTCAATAGCATGATTTTTTGGTACCCATATACTACTAAATAATAATTATATCTAGATACATTTACATTAATATCAGTTTTATAAATTCTAACTGACTTAGACACTATGTATCTCACCCATTCTAGTGTATCAACAAAAATCCAACAATTGATAGGGTACATGTTGTCTACTCTACTCTCATTTACTTTTTCAATTTACCAAAATCATTTATTTTAACGGGGCCTCAGAATGTAATAGATTAATTTTATATAAGAATTAATTAATTGTCATTTACACAATAAATTAGTATTTCTTTTTTAATGAATCTTACTCTACCTTCAATGTCTCTTTAACATAAGTAGATTTAATTTATCTAAATTATTTTACAACCAGCTCACTTCCAATCTAATATAATATCCTTTTTTGTTATTTATAAACTTCTACAAGGTTAATTTTAATCTTACTAAATATTTAAATGAATTGTTCCATCTTAATAAAAATACAAGTACGGGATACAAAAACATTGTATTCAATATTATTATTGAAATAATTCTCCTTAATTTCCTTGGGAGAGCCATGAAAAAGGGTACTACAAGTTTTACGTATTTTAGATCATAAAAGCACACTATAAATATATATTAATATGAAAACATTCCAGAACAGTTAAACTAGGATTCCCTATAGTCCATGTATAATTTTATTTCATTATTATAGTCTTAGATGGAATGTGGGGAGATGGGAAAGCGTCATCCTTTAGATAATATCCAAAAATGGAAATTTAAGGTCATATTAATACAAAATAAAATAATCCAATTCTAAAAAGATATAGATCCTGGAATAATATATACCATTCTATTTAAGTATTCAATGAGGATAAAATTTTGAAACCATTTCACAATCTACCTGATGATAATAAAATTCATTGCACAAGTATTCCCCACCCTATACTAATTAAAACATATTATTATATTTACATAATTGACATCATACATTATTTTAAATTACATCAAAATTCAATAACATTTATCCTAATATCTTTTAAAAATAATAAATCTACTTACAAATATCATCAGAAAAAAATACTATATATATAAATCTATTATTTTATTTTCTACTAATTAGTAAACATGCCTCATTATCCCATAGGAATATTAGTCCATTAACCCAATCATATTTTCTACACAAAACTATTTTGATCATTTTATTCATTAATCAATATCTTTATTTTTCGACAAAGTAAAAATTGGTTGATATCAACAATTCATATTTCTAGATTCGTTGAATGTTATTGTCAATATGCATGAGGTAATAATGTCAAAATTATGTGGCGTTTCAATCAAATACTGTGAAATTATAGTATTTCTTATTATTGTTTAGATAATATATATTTAGAATTTATTGAACATCCACTAAAGTCACAATTCCATAATGAACTTATTTAAAGTGTATAGGAATAATATTATTCATAAAAATTGAACAAAATTATTTCTCATCCTAACAAGATATAGAAATTAATTTTCTTTTTATGGTGTGCATATAGTAATAATTTTTCAATTCTATAGTTAATAATCATATAATATGTTGATCGTATATTCCTACTACTAATGTAATAAATATTAACCCAATACAAAAACATATATCTACATCTCCTTTAACAAGTTATCACATATTACATTATATCTATACATACATAAAAATATATGATGGAAACTTCGTATCAAAAATCTAAGAGTCATTTTTAGTGAAATTGGTTCCAACAACATTAAAATACTTATGCACAAAATGATTCTACTTGATAATGCTTCTCTAACTAATATATAAATCTATTACAGTGTAAATCCAATATATTATGGATATAAAAATTGTGTTCATTATTCATTCCATAATCTAAAACATGACATGTTTTTTGTGTGAGTATTATGTTTTACATAAATTAAATATGGACTTTTTTGAAACTCACTTCCTCAAAAATGATTTTATTACACATCATGTCAATTAATAGCCCATGATACATATTAAACTAAATATTTAGTTTCTTTATAATTTTTCTCAATATTTAGAAATTTATATATATATATTCTTATCAATTATCTCACCATGTAATCATAGATTATTTGAAATTTCATTTTATATTTCCACACATTAATTATATTAAAATTAATCCTATGGGAACCTAGTCATATTAGGGTCATCTAATAAGGTGTAACCTAAAGGTCACAGTTGATAGTGTGGAAAGAATACTATTATGGTAACTCATTCAATGTATTCCATTCATTGGAATGTTCCTTGGAATCAAAATTTAGAATAAGTTACCCTTATAAGTGGTCATGGTCTGAAATATTTATTCTTTTTTAATGGAATCCAACACATAGTATTTTCATTAGTTTCTTTTTTATCATCTTTTTCTTATACACCCAACTATATAATTAAATTTCATTAAAATCATACAATGTATCAAATAAAGTGATTAATTAGTTGTCGATCTTATAATTTTTTCTAAATTAATATGTTTTAAAAATATTAATTTATTCATATATTTAATGCATACATGTTTTGAATTAAAACTGATACATTTTGTTTGGAATATATTTATTTTCTCATAAATATTAATTTTATAACTTGTTTAATTTAATTATGAATTTGGAGTCTGCATTGTTCAAAAATTAGTCTATAGAATAATATGGAAAATTGGGAAGCCACATAGACTTTATGACATGGAACTTAATGGTGTAACATAATATTGTATGATTGAGATAATTTGAGGTAGATGATTCAATGATCAATGAAACATGCACCAAGAATCCTCCATTCTCATTGATTGTGAAGTCACATAATAGTCATCGAGCCCCAAAATCTCTTTTGGGCTATGAATAAAAGGAAAAAATATTCTTATTGAAAATGGAAGTTAATTCACATTGAAAAATTCAATTCATTCCATGTGATTATAAGGAAAAGGAATTATAGAGATATTTCCATGTATTTCACATGATGAAATGTACTTTTACCCCATGATACTAAGTCAACAAAATACTTTAAAATATTATCATCTAATATTCGAGGGTAGATTTGAGATGGTTTGAATATAGATCATTCTCAGCATCTTTGATGAATTTTAATGTTTTTTTGGATATTGGAGGATGAACATCTGTTTATTATCATATAAATTTATGTTATGATTGTGAATGAGGGGGATCAAATCCAGGATAATTCTACCCCTATAGTGGTGGAATCCTTATACTCAATGTAGTTGGTGTACTAAAGTAATTATGTTCATTTATTCTTAAAACTCTCTCACGATTGTCATGAGTGGGTAATTTATTCTTGTTTCGAAAATTGTAATGATGGGAGAAATTTATAAGTGAAATATTTCTATATGTCATGTATATTGTTTTGTTGATTTTATAACATTATATTTTTATTATATTTATCTTTCTAGTTGTATTCCATTACAAACATGAATTATTTAGTGAAATTAATGAAACAACTAATTATGTTTATTCCTTCTTGAATATGGGGTAAAATAAGTTAATTATGTTTAAATAACTTATTGGGGCACCAAATTATTTAATCACTTAATTTTTTGAGTTTGTAAATGTGGAGTTTTAAATTTAGATAGAGAATACCAGAACTAAGGATTTCTTCAGTCCCAAATCCATTATTAAAAAAATATCTTTAATATAAATTTTCTCGTCATTAAAACATATATCACAAGATTATAATTTTTGGAACATATTATTGTAATTGGTTTCAAAATCACTTTTACATTCCTTTTTTTTCTCAAGAAATTTATATTTCACTATATTTACTTGAACCATTTCATGGGTCTGATCTCCTACTCAATGTGTTATTTTATAATTTAGATAGTATTAGTTTTTTATATTATTTTATAAATTTATACTTTGAAAAACAAAATTGGAATTAATGATCCCTTTGGTCTGTTGTCAAATTACTAGAACCATTATTGGGATGGTGATCAATTTGATTTATTATTTCCAGGTGTACATATTTTAATTTATTTTTTGTTTAATTTTCAATTTTACATTGGTTTTTTTGGTGTCGTGAATTCCAAGTTTAAATATTTTTCAATGATCATTGTACACAAAAAAGAGGAATGGAAATCATTAAAAATGAATTTGTTATATAATTAAGTTTGATAAAAATAAAGAGATAATTAGTTGAAACCTTTTCTGGTTCTATTTTAAGAGAATAAATTATTATTGAATTGAAACCAAGTGATCTAGTGTAGTGAGCTATCTTGGAATATTGTATACCATCCAACAATGGGGAAAAATCCATTATTATAATACCTATATGTGTAGAAATCCACATTGAGGCCAGTATATCAATCATCTCGATGATATTCAACTCTATAAAATTCACTAGGATATCAAACTAAGATCCTAACTCATTATAGGGACTTTTATCGAAAATTGTGATACTTTTGGATTCCAAAACACTTAAAGTGGTATAAGAAGATTATAATTTTTAAAATATTTCTTATGAGAAAAATAAATATAGTGGATTCAAGTCATTCCACCACATTTCTTGATAACATGGGACGATTTAGAATGATAATTATAAAAAAAATCGTCCCTCCCTCAAAACCAATAGACATATTAATTAATATAATAAATTTGAAGCAGGTTATAATAACATCACTTTATCAATCTTGATAGTGTTTCAATGATTTAACTGAATGTTCCCTCATTATATAATCAAAATGTGGCTTCTGATTCAGAATTTTATACAGGCATATCACAAAGAAATATATCCAATATTGATGTTTTGGTCGGAGGTTCATTAATGAAACATTCACGAAAAGGGAGATAAAATTTACATGACAAAAGAGAAAGAAATAGATACCAATAGAAATAAAAAAAGGAGAAATAAGCATAGTACTATTAGTTAATAACAAAATATGGATGAAAGATCAAATGGAATATCTAACTAAAATGATGTATACGTTAGTCACCCAAAAATAACCTCAATATATGCACGTTGAAAAACTAAATTATTTGAATAGAAATCATCGATATCAATTTCATGGTTGGAAACCACAATAATAAAAAAGTTTAAGGAAATGAAAAAAATGCTCTGGGATATCAAGGAAAATAATTACCATCTCTTCAATTCCAAATAAAAAAATTAAAGTATACTTTTTCTATGTTCATTTCCACCAAAAAGGATTTGATGAAGAAATTAACTACTTATTTGAAATACTATGATCTGTCTATAAAAAATCTAAAATATGATTAATGGGATTAAAATGATACATTAAGAAATATGTAATTCCATATTGGAATGATTCCAAACCTACATAAAAAATTGATTATAAGAGTGTTTCCAGGAGATACAAAGGCTCAACCATGTTTTGAATAGAATGATATAATCTTATAAAGTAGAATAACTACTATTGAAAACCAAAATACACATTGAAAATATCAATAAAATATTCTAAAATGATAAGTAATATACTTAATGAAAAAGTAAAATAGTGATGATGATGATGAAAAGGAAAAAAGTCGATCCATTATAAACATTCAATCCTAGATTACCGTTTTGGAATTGTTGAAGTAGGGAAATATGGATGAACAAAGAAGTAAAACTATTGAAGATATTAAGAAAAATATTAAAATTTCTTTTTTATAATCTATATAAAATTTTTCAATATATGATTAATTTAATAAGTAGCTGGTTAAAAAACGAAAATAGTATAATAGATTGGCACAATAACACACACAAGGGAGTGTGAAGCAGTGATTTCAATGGATATATAAAAACACACTAGGAATAATTTATATTTTAAAACATAATTAATATTATGAATAACTAATTTGGGAATGAATCGAGTGAGTTAGGGGCTAGTGTAAAAATTATTTCAAATTCTACATTAATAAAACCGGGACATGAGGTTGTGAAAATCATGAGAATTTTTATTCAACTAGAAGACACAGTATTGATGTGTCAATAATAACTAATTAAAGATATCCCCATAAAGGTGTAAAAGTTATATTTTTGAAGAAAACATTTAGGTAGATACTATCTTAAGACAATAAAAATATGACTAAAATTTAACAAAATAAGTAGCTTATTGGACATGATAATAAATGATATAGGAATGTATATAACAATAAATGTTGAGGAAGTCCAATTTTTCTAGTTAGTACATGATATGTATTTGGAATTTTCATGGATTACTACGGACTACTATATTTTTCCAGTTGAGGTGGAAAAGGTGATGCCCATAGGGTGACTGAAGCTGACGTTGATGAATGAAAATGGTCCCACATAAGTGGATAATATTAAACTATGACAATCGTTAAACTAAAAAATATAAATTCATTCCAATAATCGATCACATTATCTAAAAATGTATGATTGAGCTAAACCTCTATAAAGATATTTCTTTAGGGATCCAACCCCTTTTTTATGATTTTTAATTTTATATTACTGTGTGTATGATCACTCACCCTATAAATTGTAAATTTAAATGAAAAGTGAATTAAAATTCATTTTCTCTCTCTTTTTTATAGGTCCATTAAGAAGAAACAAATTAATTCAAGGTATCATAGTACAAATTGAATGCAATGAATGAAAAATTCACACCTTGATATTCTAGTACATGCCATGAATAGTGGAAAATGAACCCTATATAAGAAATATTTAGACTTTTTAGCTTTGAACTAAATTTATCTATGCCATTGGGGAGTATGATTTTCGTTTTTATTTTTTATTTTTTACTCCCACCATTTTTTATTTGGAATTTTAAATAGAAAATTACATGCCATGAACTTATATCATTTCTTTAGTTTCTGATCAATGAGGAAAAAGTAACAAAGGATAATCATTTTTCAATTTTTAATGACCGTAATTGAAATTATTAGACAACTAGAATTGGGAATTAATTATCAAAGTTATATTTAGAAAAATAAATATTAAAAATAAATATTTGTGGGATTAATTTCTTTTTTATGATGAAATTTATCTTTGATTTCAAACGTCTTGAAATTATAATTTTTTTGTTAATTATTTTATTATTAGAATGTTTTTTCAAGAGTTGTTGAATATTTTTCAAAATTTTCTGTTCTGAAAATTCTTTTTAGACCATTATTTTACATTCATTCTTGAATAAATTTTCCAAGTGAAATCTGGGACATGTTTTCTTCTATAATTTGTTTTGAATCTTTTCAATGATAGGATTATACAATTTCAATTTTAATATGATTGAAACATATTATTTATTATCCATTTATCTATAAAACTTCTTGTGAATTGATACTTATTTCATCACTTATAATCCATGAAATACCTTTTTAATAAATATCCACATCATAATCTATTAATTCCATTCCTAAACATACTATAGCTGAATTTATTGATTTCTATTTATCTTAAGTTTATAGTGAGGGGGTGTTCATGGTGGAAAGGGATGGTTTACCATGAATAAAGAAGCTGTTATTTTACACTTTGGATCTAGGAGAGGTTTGGGATATATTTTATTCTATTAATTAGTTTCCCTTCTCAGAAAATGAATTGGAAATGATATAATAAAAAAACTAAATGTTTTATTCCATAAGAGGATCAAAAATCAATATTACTTGACTGTTGATCATGATCGTATATGGTTGGGTGGGGGTGTGATATGTTTACCATAATAAACATTTGAAAAATAATTTGATGAATAAATATATTTAATTAAAAACAATTATTGTATTCATTAATTATATAAATTTCATAATGGAAATCAAATTTTATCTTGGGAAAAGAGGAACATATTGATTTTTGAGTAATTCATTCATTGAGATTTCATTGATTACCATGTACTGTAATTTATATTTAAAACCTATATTTGATATTTATATTTTTGTTTTACATACTACCCACAAAAACAAATCCTAATAGTCATTTGAACATTATTTCTAAGTCCTAGTAATTATTGTTTTCCTTTATCTTTATGGGATGGATATAATTGAATAATTTTAAACGAACGGTTATGATAATGTACATGAGGTATGAGAATAACTCTATTAATTTTAACCTAGAGTGATTATGCAAAATAATTAATGTGACATAGATCATTATGGGAATGCACATTAATAATTAATCCATATATTTTAATGAATTAGAAAAGCTCCATTGTAATCTCCACTGTGGACGAAAAAAATGATTGATTAAATTTTTTTCATTAGAAAATAAAGAGTTTGATAATTTATATTCTATAGTACTTGAATGTTTATTTTTCATTGAAAATAATTTGATTTTATTTCTTATAATATATATATTCTTGTAAAATGATGTTTCTTTGTTGATGATGTTGAGATTACAAGATTAATGGTAAGAAAGACTCTAAATATAGAGCAATTTGAAGCATATATTTCATGCTGAATTCAGTTGAATTAAAATTTCTATTTTTTATTATAATATATTTATTTTGGAATAAATATTAATCATTTACCTATTTATTTTATTACAAGAATTTGTAGTTAACTTTGGAAAAAAAGAGTATGCCATGGCGCCACACCTTGAAATTCAGAAGATCATGGTAAATGAGTTGGGGTTTATTATTATCAATGACATGAATCCACTATTAAAATTTTAATTGAAGTCACCTAAAATTAATTTATCCCATTAATCTCATTCTGGCCATGAATTGATGGAGATTCCATCATCACTGGCAATGCTCATAATGAGTTGTTATTTTTTTCTAGGATGAACATATTTAATTATTTGCAGTTAAATTCAGACTAATGTGGCTACCTAATTAAATATTGTAAGTAGTGAGATCAAGGAAAAACCCATGATATGGTTTTCAAAGAACATAAGAAAATTAAATTATTGATTGAGAATGAATGTAATGAAAAACAGAGATTTTAAATCAGTTAGAGAATATGTTTTAGGTTTAGTGATTTTCAAGATAGTGTTTTCTATTGAAATTTTAATCTATGTTCTTTATCCATTTATATTATTTTATTTAGGTATAATATAATCCAATGATAATGTTATTCCTCCACGATTTGATAATTCCCCTATTTTATCGTTAAATAATTAGTAAAATAAATGAATTATTTTTCCTAATACCATTTTTAAAATTAATTCATATGAATTAAAAAATGTTTTTCCTCAACCCCTAATAATTAGTTTGTGAAATTTTATGTAATATTTTGTTACCTAAAAATTATTTAGCAAATTATTAAAATAAATGATCAAAAAAACAATTTCACATACAAAAACCTAAATAATAAAATAATAAAATAAAAAAGATTCACTAAAACACACAACCATTAAAATTGCATCACATTTTGAACAATAGAATTTCCTCATCATGAAATTCTAAAGGGATATATAGTGGGGATATAGAAAATAAATCCTAAATTTTTGATGGAGTCACCTAGTAGAAGAATCTATAATAGAATCACTTCATACATAGGTCTATCTTCTATTCCCCCTTATAGTAGAAACTTGTTATCCTATATATAGTCATATATTAATCCCCATGATGGATTTAATCCCATTAATTTGAATAAGAAATTATTCCAGGTAAATCATAGGAGTGTCCATCCAATTTAATGCGATTCTTGTTCATTAATCTCAAAAAAAAATATAATATTCGAGTTTTTCGTCACCCATGTTCACATTGGGAATGTTTTTACCACACCTAGAATAATCGGGCATAACACTCTAAGATTAATTTTTATAGATTCTTCCCATAATAAAATATTTTAATTATTCACACCATGAATATATGTTTGAAGGCATGGAATGTAGCTTCTGATTATATTTTTATTTATTTTTGCATCTAACCTCTACTTCATTCCAAGCAGTCATGTATTTAATTTCTCACATCATGCATTATAGTTTCACATTATGAATCGTGATTATACCTTGTTCTTCTTCATGTTCGATATCAATATTTGGACATCATGATGCTGCACATTTAACTCATTTACCACCAGGTCAAACTCTAATTTCTCCAAACCTAAAATTATTTAAAAAACAACTAGATGGGAAACAATATTCACTTTCATTCCAAATATTATTTAATTATATATATATAACATGTAAATGAAATATTTATTTCAATCAAAAGACAATATAGCTCATTCTCATTAGAAATTTCAATTCCCACCATGATATTTCATGGAAAAAATCTTAGGGATCTATCTGTATATTTCATGCCATAAACTCTATTCAATGGTAGATTTTGAGGTCTGATCTTTCAATATTTAACGGGAAATTTGATATGGTTTAACCATTTTTCTTTATAAAAAATCACTGTAAATTATAGGGTTCAAATTTGGAATTTGAAATTTTAAACTTGGGTTTCCTTTTCCCATAAATTGATGGTTCATCTGAGTAGGAAGGGGTTTAGTCATGTATAATTTTACCCCTTCATTAAAGGAAACATACTGATCAAGGATTATTTTTTCTACTGCAATTTCATTCACTTATTATTTAATACTCACTCATAACTTGAATGAGGGGGTAATTTCAACATATGTCAAACTATGTAAATAAGGGTGTGTGTGTTTTAAGTGAATTATTATCAAACTTATACTACATGTTTCATGTTGATGTGTTACTTTCCAATTTTTAATATCATTATATTTATTTGGGAATTAACATTGAATAAAACAATTAGTATGTTCAGTAAATTTATAAACTAATTACATTGAATCATTTGTGAAGCTTGAATGGATGAAGGTTATTATGTTTAATTAATGAATTTGGACACTAAATTCCTTAATCACCCAGGTATTTGAAAATTTTAATGAGGTGTTTTTTTAGATAAAATATTAAGTCCTAGTATTTTCATATTCCTAGATCTAAAAAGTAATGTGGATAATGATATAAAATAGTTGTTTCATTTAAAAAATAATCTGAGTATTATGATGGTTGGTACATATTCACACACTTTGTTTTAAAATAACTTTTAAATTCCACTCATTTAGTAAACAACTTAAATTTCAAAAGATTTACTTAAACCATTTCATTGGTTTGAACATAAAATAATTTCATACTATATTCATTTATCTAGTATTAGTTTTTTTCGAGTATTTTTTAAATTTCTAAATTTGATAAACCTCGTTGTAATTAATGATTACTTAGGTAAGTGATCATTATTTTATACAAATTTATATAAATAATTATTTTGTTATTTACAAAAAATAAAATCTAATTATATATAAATATATTCAAATAAATTCCAAAAATATTTTTTATAATACACATTCATGTGATTTTTTAAAATATTGTGAAACAAAAATATCATCAAGAGAATGTATGTTGTGAAAATTAGCTAATTCTTACTTTTCTAAATCAAATCCTTATCTCCAAAACCAGTGGTAGGTCTAACCCAATGTCTTATTTTCCCAGGATCAACACCCAAGACTTACCTTGATTATAATATAATAATAAATCCAAATATATATTAAAATAATCAACAATTATACTAATGTATATTACAATAATAAGAAATAATATTTTTTGTTTTAATAAAAAAACATTTATTACTCCAAACATGTCAGTATTATATATATTGCTGAACAATTATAATAAGAAACCAAATATTTTCAAATAAAATTATACTAATATATACAAAATAATAAATTGTTAATTAATATTAAAAAAGGTTTTAATAAATTAATGATTAATAAAAATAATTAACATGATATATTAAAACATTTAATACTTATTACTTTTATTAAAATAGATTTTGATATAACCCAAAGTCACATAAATTCAACATTGTCCCTACTAATGTTTTTTCGCAAAATTATTAATATAAAAATAAAAACACATCAAGATACACTTAATGCTTTCAATTTTTTTATAGAAAACTTCAATAATGAAAATATTGTTTGCCCCAACACTATCTATGCTATAGAAAACCTTCTAAAATATTTTCCCAAGTGAAATTTCATTTCCTAAATATTCATGTTGATGATGTAGGAAATGAGTTTATATTAAAAAGTTCACTTTATCATGATCTATTTTTGTTAAATATGAACAGTTTTTCGATTCACCATGTGTATAGTGAAATTTTAAAAAAAAATCCTTTATATCAAAAAAAAGATTAGATAATTTCTATTAGCATAGAATGATATGAAAATACTTCATTTTTAAAGTGAAGTTATTCTTCATATATATCATATATATTATAAAATGATTAAATAATTTCTTCACAAAAATCTCTCTAAAATCACTATTTCACCTCTCAAGATATCATAATGCACAAATCGTGCAGAATAAAACAAAAAAGTCAAAATCCACCAATGTTAAATGATCCAAACATAAATTAATATTACTACATATATATATATTTATATTTATACATATCACTGTAAAGTATTTTCCTCATAAAATAGCATGTTTTATCATTTTTTATAAGATATAATCAATTTTCTCTTATCATTGAAGGTATACAATTTGCTTACAAAATCTATAAAATTTTTAATAAAAATTTATTCAACTCTAAACTATGAGTTAAACAGAGAATAATAACAAATGTAGATTAGTATTAATCCTATCTAAACTAATACATACACCACGAAATCCCCAGGGAAGAGTTTCTAAAGTATTGAGAAAGGGTTAAATCTATTGTAATAGTCCAATAAGGACTTCTCTAACATTATTTCCCATCTTTCCAACACCATTAAAATGATTCAGGTTTTTGAATTGGCCTTATTTTGATAATGGAATATAGATATTTATAATGAGTGATTGAGGGGATGAATGTTAAGAAAACATACATATGATATGAAAATTTTCATACACTATTGTTATTAAGTGGATAGTCTTTATTTTTTAAATGTTATTATCTCATTTTTTGTGTTCATATATTCATATAAATTTTAAAAAAGTGGATAATTGTATAAGAAGATACTCTTGAACTTTTAAAAGTTTATCAAAGATAATAAAATGGAGACAATATCACCAAAATAAATCTCATTATGGTATGTGATATTTTACTACCTTTCATAGGTACCTTTGATCTAATGAATTCTATATTCACTATTCATATATCAAACATTGTATAGATGGATGGACCACTATTAATTTTATAAACTAAATCATTATTTACTAACTCCAACTATAATAATAAAAATTATTCAAATATATATATACTTTTATATAATTTCCTCATATTTGTCCTTACATAATTTTTATTAAATACCAAATCAATCCCATTTAGTTATATAGAAAAATATTTAATTATTTTTACTAAAATAATTCATATTTATAAGATTTCATTACTCTTAATTTTAGGGATTTTGTCAAAACCATGAAAAAATAGCGTACTACACAGTGTAGTTTGTTGGTCAATGAGAGACCAAAAAAATGAATTTAACTAATCCTTTTAAAAATTTATAATCCAATCATCTCATAATTTCAATTTTTGAATTAAACCACCACATGTTGGTAGTAGATTATAGCATATTTTCTTCTCCAAATTTCTGAAATCATAATCTTCAAAACCCAAATAATTTTCTTAATGTGACATGATATTGTATTGAAACCTTTATATTTTTTTCCTATTTATAAGGGTTAGTCACTTTTTATCTTTGAATGTATAATTATACCACCATGTGATCTTTCACTATTAATCTCAGATCAATGCCTCCAACCATGCTTAATGTTTTCAACACATTATATAAATACATTCTTTACTAAACTACGACTATAACCATGATAATTTTTCATGAACCATTTTATAGATTAAATACCATAGATTTTGACTCTTATAGTGTTCTGTAACACCACATTCCAAGATCCCAAAACTATATATGTCATAATCCATTATTCTTCATAATTATTTTTTTCCACGCACTATCCATGATTTGTTTGGTGAGGTACATCAATATAGATTTTTAAAATATGTATTCTAATCCTTTATATCATGTTTGAGTCTTCATAACTTCATTATTATTCATTATAATAAGTATGAAATTAAAATCATCATCATGATTCTATAGAATCAACCCACAATATTCAATTCAAATCAATGTACATACATTATCATCATTCACCGATACCCAATTGATAATACAATTTCATATATAAATCTATTAAATAATTATATTGGTACCTAATAAAGACTTCCTAAAATACATTAAAAGAAAAAATTTGTTTAAAAATATGTTTGTGTTCCATGAACTCCTCATCATTTTAAGAATTCTTAGTCAACTTCATTCAAAGGTACTTCCAACGACATTGTCTGTTTAGAGAATTTTTGTAAGAGAATAACAACCCATGGAAAACAAATAATCATTTACCAAAATAAAATGACTTCCATGAATTATTTATTTCTCATGAGTCTCTTCTATAAGCCAAAATGGAATTTAGAAATATCCATTATATTCTTTAACCTTATAATATATATTGGAATTTCTATCTACTCAAATCTCATATATGATACTAAAATTTATATGAATTCATTTAAAATATTCACTTAATATTTTATAGAGGGCCCCATTTTATAAATGTAAGTATGTATTTAATTTATTTTTATCATTATAATATTTTTTTGAGGAATTATGTGATTGAAAATGTTTTTGGGAGTCACATGGGGAGATTCATGGTTAGTATACCATAAATTATTGGCAAGTAGTATGGATAAGTATACAGGAGGAGCTAAAACTAAATTTAATGTTCATTTCAAGGACACTGAGACTATATATTTGGATTATTCATACTTAAATTTTTATTTAAAGAATAAAATTATCCATCATGATCATTAGGATCATTATTTCAAACTATGTATTCATATAAAGGGGCCTAAAAACCTTCTTTGTATTCCCTATTTTAATAATTTTGTCTCATATATCCTTGTTATCTTTATTTTGGGGGACCATATATGCAATTTATAATAGAGATTCACTAAGAACCTCGTTCATAAAATATGAGGTTCTATATCAATGTTATGTGACCACATGATCTATTCTCATTTTCAAATTCATGATTTCTCTTTAATAAAATACTATCTTACAAGGGTTTGAAAAATATTGGTTTTTTGATATTGAATAATTTTATTTTTGAGTCTCACACTTTAAAAAGTATAGAGATACACATGATCTAAATATTGGATACATGATTATATTCGGTCCTCAGGTTGAGATAACAAACTTCTTTTCCACTATTTTTTTCCAAATCTATTAATCTTAGATATGGGATTTTAATTAAATTCATTATGGTTTTAAAATGATTTAATAATTGTAGTTACATTATAATAAAAATGATATTTTTTCTTTAAAGGATTATTATTAGAATGGATAAGAAAAGAGATTTTGGGGTGTATGTGTGTTTTCATAGAAAATTGTGGGAAATAGAATAGTTGAATTACAAATTCCTATATAGTTAATCTTTTGAATTGAGATGTATTAATATATGTGTTATCTTTATATTTATATTTTAATTATTATTTATTTATTTGTTATGGTGTGTTTGAAAATGAGTTACAATTTCTACTATGTGTGGGCGCATTTTCATGTTTGGAATATATAGTGGTAATTCTCAACTTCATAGTGAGGGCCTCATTAAGAATAATGTCGATGATAGAAAAATATTTTATTGTTTGTCTACTAATGGGTTAATGTTAACACTTTACTTATTTATTAGCCATTGACTATGTTTTACCTCAAGGGGTTAAACCTAAAATTAGTGTGTGTGGTTATGGTTTATAAATGGATAAAATTTAGTGTCATTTGGCCTGTTATTTGTGTAAACTCATTGAAAATATTGAAATTTCAAAATTTTACAATCAATTTAAAATTATTTCATAAAATATTGGAATGTTTTTTAATAAAACATGATTGATTTCCATATTCATGGGGTGTATGTTATGACTTGAGATATCTTACTTTTTCATGTTATCATCCCCTATATTACCACTTTAGAGGATATTTATACTGTATAAAACATGATAAAATTGTAATAAATATAAATTCACTATATGTGGATCATATCTAGGGTAGTGGAGTGATAAGGATTGAGTTTTATGTTGTGGGATTAATAATAGATTTTTTGGGGGAGACATGGAGGAGTCATTTAGGATCCATTTTGGATGTTCCATTTTGTGGAATTATCAAACTTTTTATTTAAGTTACATGAAATTGTAGAATGTATCATTTTTGTAAAAATTCATATTAAAAATGATTTTCCTTAAAATTTTATATTATTTTAGAATATATTTCTTTCTCGTTACTATTTTTGGTATACTAACTATTATTTATGACTAATATACAGAAAAATCATGCTAAGATTATAGAAAAATTTTAGACTGAGTAATGTTTCACCTTAATCATGGTCATATCCTATCTATATTCTAGTAAGTATTAAAAGTAACTAGTTAGTTTGGGGTGTTATAAAGGGTGTCATATTTTTAATTTTATTGTACCCATGGATATAGGGTGATATGGGACACTTTAAATAGTTATAAAAATTAGAATCTAATATAGTGAAACATGAGTTATCGATACATACATGTAATCATAGTAGTCAATGAAATTGATTTATATTATTAATATAATAATTTGTATGGGTTTAAGAAGAAATATATTATTTATGAACCATATGGGAATTTATGGATAGAAAATTCATCATGGTTATTAATTTTTAAATTCAACACATGGATTTAATTATGAAATTCATTTTAAATCGGATCCATTGAAATAGTGATTTTGATAGAGTCTTTAAAACAGATTCATTTCTAAAATTGTTGATTTCATTTAAATTTATCTCCGTTTGGGGAAGATACATGTATTATAATGATCCCTTTGGGGAAAAGACATCGAAAGTTGTTATGTTAACTAGTGGATGTGTATTTTTTTGTAGTGAGACACTTTTGTGACATTGGCTGACTATGTTTCATTTAGGGCTTGGTTTAGTGGTTTCTCCTTTATTTCAATTCAATCCACAATTTGATCAAGAATTATTAATTAATAGGAAATAAAATTACTTATAAATGGGTATGGGTGAGCTATTACTGTGTTCATGTTTCATCATCCAACTTGGTTGAATAAATCATTGAATTTTTAAAGGCATAATATTTTAATCTTTTAAAGGTACATATAAATGAATATTGTAGTGTATTTTTTGAAGGGTATAAATAATATATTTTATTGAACATTTAGAAATTTAAAGGCGATCTTATTTATGCAAATGAACATGTCTGATTTGTGAGCAAGAAAATGGTGCAGACTAGATAGGTATGCTATGTTGTGAAAAGTGATAACATGGGAATGGTTTGAAATTTTATTAAATAATACATCTAACAATGAACATTTTATGTGTCAAATAATGCTATATTTGGTTAATTGGAATATATTCAGATGAAAACCATAGAGTATGTCACTCAGTTTATGACTTATAATTAGTTTCCTAGAAGTATATGCTAGCAGTTTCATTGAAGGACTAAAGATTTCATTTCAGATTTCTACACAACATAAAATATATGTTCTAAATTTTTGAAATCAAATCATATTTCTAGATTTTGATTATGTTTTTTGTGGAATACGTAAAAATTAAGGGGAAATAATCTAATTGAAAACATACTCTCCCAACTATGTTGTGGTCGTGGTTTGAGTAGTGTATAGAACAGAATTCAACATGATTATTCTCACAGTACAGAATCATCATTTATATTTGAAGAACCAATTAATTCCTATGAAATATAGATGGATATTCAAAAATAAAACATTCAATTTGTGTTATTTGAATACATGGAGCAAGATTACCTTCGACACCCTCAGAATTATTATTGTTGGGGTAAGCTAGGAAATTGAATGTGGAACTATTATTATCAACCTAGTTAATATATGAAGAAGGAATTGAATTCAAAGTAGGTATCATAGTTCATGAAATTTTGTTCATTATAGGAATGATCACTCTAGTACACTCACATCACAAGGACTGGCTCCATGAGTATTCATGGATCTCAATAGGAACCATCATAGCAGGCTAGATGTGAATGTTTTTGGCACAACGGAAGCACCATATGAGAATTTGTAGATAAGAGTTTAGTAATAATAATTAAATAATATATGATTTACATTATTAATATCATCATTATCAATGGTATAAATTCATATATTATTTTAACTATTAATCTTGGAACCCAAGGCTATATCATCACATGTAATTTGTAATTAATTTATAATGACATTTAGAATTACATTGATCTTGTAATTATTTATTCATTGATGAATTGTTATATAATATTTTCATACTATTAATGAATCAAATAAATCAAGGGTATATTCCCTCTAGTGAACATCCACACAGACATCACGAGCCTCCGACTGTCGACATAGAATTACCCAAATGATTGCAAGGATGACTCTAACTCTGAGATGTTTTTCATTGATAAAATTGAATCTTTCAAGGATATAATAACTCATTCTAGTTGAGGTGGTGAGTTTATGTGTGGTATTTAAGGAATTATAGTGAGGGATATTTCTAGGGTTTGAGATCATCCAATTTATAAATCATTTTTTTTAATTATTAAATGAGGTTAGAACTTTAAAAAAAATGGCATAAATAGGTATATTAAGTGTTACAGTTATAATATAATAATTATGCAAGGGCCCTTATTAGATTCATTAATTACCTACCAACACCATGTCAGAATAACAAAAATATTATTATTTAATCAACCTGTGTTGAATTCACGGATAAAATAAATACCATTTTCTTGAAAATTTTATTTAATATTTATTCAAATAATATTTAATATTCCACTTCTCATCAAAAAATAAAACTCGTTCCACCAATTCTACTCAATATTTATAAATCCTTGAATAATATATATATATATTTAATTAAATAAATATCACTTCATTATTATTCAATAAATATATAAATATTATATTCACTCAATTAGTTTATAAATATTTTTTACATTTTTATAAAAGTAAATAAATTAATATTTTTTCATTCTAAAATATTCAAAAAAATAATTATTTTATATTTATATAGTTGAAAATAAAATTTTTGGAAGATAATTATTAATTAAATATTCAACTCATATATACATATACATATACATATACATATACATATACATATACATATATATATATATATATATATTAGAAAACTAGTGATTAAATATAGGTGATCAAACTAACAAAAGTAATTATTAAAGAACAAACAAGGATAATATTTATCCAACATGTTAAATTCATATAGAATTTAACTGAGCTTTTGAATACACATATTGTCTGACCCTCTTGGCCCATTTTATTATGTCATTAGGCTACACTAACTAAAGTCCATCGTAGGCATCTAGCAACATGACAAGGTTCTCATAGAGAAGGATGTTCATGTCATAGTGATATCTATCCTCAGACAAAAATAAAATGTGTATATAATCCCTTAATCTAGCTATCTTTAATCATGCGGGTTCTAAGATACAATCATCAAAATATGCTCTCTATGACACTTTGTTTGTTCTTGTGGAAATGATATTTTTTTCAAAAATGATTCATCTACCATTGAAATGATCAAGAAATTTAACTACCACAAAATGTCCTAAGATATAATCTTTTCTTAAATAAAAAAATGGATAAATCCTTTATTACATTATTCATTAATACAACATCGCTCTTGATTAACCCAATGTATCATACCCTACTGTGAGAATATTTCATCAATATTTTCAATAATCCATCTAGGGTTTCAACTCATTACATGAATTATCAATAAAACTATTGTATATGGATAATTAAACATATAATTATATAATAATATTCAATGAAACATAAAATATGTGACTTCCAAATGGTGGATCATGATATCATAATTTTATGCATTGAATATTAATAGTAGCATACACCAAAATAAATAGTCTAAAAGTCCAAGGACTCTCCACTCCTGATATCCTCTATGATTTATGTATTGTAATATGATATCAAATTATTATATAAGTAATGTTTAAGAACACCTTCATGAAACTTATAGGTTATTATCTTAGTGGGGAACAACTATAAATGTTCATTGGGATATGAATCCATAGAACAATATCACATATAATTTCATGAAATTAATAATCATAATATTATAATAACTTTTAATAATATTCAAATGCATGAATAAAATTAATCATAAATTACATAGAATATAGTTCCAGGGCCCCAAATCCAACAAAATATCACATAAAATAGATCCAACTGTAAACAACATTTATTCTTCAAGATATCACATGATGTTTTTTCTTCTACCGAGATATGGATTAACTAAAAGGTTCCACCATGTTTTATTCCATGTAAGCACTATTCATAGTGACTTGACCCCATTGAGATAAATCCAATAATAATTGATACTTTCAACAATTTACTTATTCTTTGATGTGACCTTAGATTCATTACAAGATCCAAAACAATGATATTAACATAACATAATGACATAATAAATTTACTATTATATAACACATCATCCTCTTGGTTTAATTTTTGAATCTTAATAGATTTTTTGGTCAAATAAACAAATATAATATAATCAAAATACACTATAGAATCCGTAATTACTGACTTCTTTAAAATATTCCATCTCAATGATCCACTGTTGGGAGTGAATAAATATCTTTAATATGACCTCAGATAATTTTTATTTCTCTGGAAATGAGAATCAATATATCCTATAATTAATAGATCCATGTCACCTCAAAAATACCAAAAACATATTCTTAATATAACCCAAATACTTATGGACAACATTCACATCACACCAATACGGTTCCCCTTGATCTATAAAAAATCTGCCAACAATGATTAAATAAAAGGAAATGTTAATCCTATTATATAACACGACCTTCAAAATATATAACATTGAGGATTCATATAGAAATATAATATTTCTCTCCCTATCATGTTGTGTTTGCAGAAACATTGTCTTCATTAGATATATACCATGTGACACTGGAACCAATCCATTACCAAAAAATCCATACTAAATAACTTTATTATATGGCCAATATATTTCCATTCACTTACTCAAATCAATATTTTGGATATACCATTAATGATCTTGAATCCATGGTTATATCTCGACGTCTCCTAAGTGCTTCATGGAGAAGAACATGATTAATCGATCCTAAACAAACTATAAGACTTGTATTTAATTTCAGTTATGTAATTCGTCACCAACATATATTATAAATAAAGTGAAGACAATCCTACTAAACCACTTTTAAACACATGGACCATATTCATTATTTATGAAACCAAAATATCTTATAGATTCAATAAAATTAATGTTCAATGACTTTGATGCACAATTTAACCAATAAATTGATCTCTTTAAGAAGAATATGTTATTTTAACTTCCTAGAGTCATAACATGTTGTGTTATAAAGACAAACTTTTGAAGGTTCCCATTAAGGAATGTTGTTTTGACATTAATATAACAAATCTAAATGTTAGGGAATATTATTATGGAAATAATAATTCTGATTTATTTTAACATAGAAACAAGATAAAATATTTTAATGTAGAAAATTCCTAGAAATTGTTTATATACTTTAGCCACAAGATTTACATTATGGTTACTTAAATTACCTTAAATTTACATTTTTCTATTGAATACCTATTTTAACCTAAAAGGATTTTGATTAACAGGTGGATCAAAAAGAACACGTACCTGTTCTGATATATGGAATCAATCTTAGAATTCATGGATTCTTATTATATTTCATTTTTTCCCTTTACTTCTCCCTTGTAAGAATGTATTTCATTATTTTAAACAAATAAAGTGTCATTGTATTTGTGGAATAGAAAACCATATCTTTTATGTTCTCTAACCTCTATGCTTCTCCCCATAGTACTTGATTTTTAGGAACAAGAAAATCTAGAAGGATCTATGGAATTTATTAAATTATGATGAATTATATATCTTGAGAATCAATATCATAAAATTCAATATTATTCCCAGAATCCTCCAATACAATATCATGTTTTGATACAAATAGATTTTCCACTGGATTTCAATTTGTTCAATGGATTTTGAGTTCATCATTTTGTGGATGGGACAAATATTAAACTTATCAATAGAGAGAAATTTCTAGCGTTGTAAAAATTACGTGTTTTCATAGATTGGATTTAAATAAAAAATGTTTCCCTATCATTTTAGATGAGTTTCAGAAGTTCTAGGCTTCAGATAATCATTTTTGAGAGAGATAGCCATACGAACACAGTAGGCACATGGTTAGTACTGGATACATGATGTATCCATTTAACCTATTTTGAATGAGAACATAGATTTTTTTATTTTTTAATTATTATAAGTAAACCATGTGAATTTGTGTAGAGGTGAAATAGTTTTGGAAATGATGGTGGACAATTTTTTCAAACCATGTGCAGCAACTCTTTGGGATGGATGGAGATCCGTATAGTGTCCACACATGGGTTGTACATGGTTTGATTAACTGTATTCTGAATCCTGTGAGTAGGGGAGTCCCATTGGGTATTTCCACCATATATTTAGTGAATTGTTGGACATACAGTGCAGCAAAATCATGGAACACATTAATGGGATTAGACATTACCATTTTACTCCTTATTACTTTAAATTTTCCTCCATCCTTCTTTCCCTCATTTATTCTATTATAGAAACAATTCCAGATCCTCCATTTTCATCCTCCAATAATTTGATGGATTTTATTTTTTTGGAATTAGTATCAAGCATATTCAATCACATTTGATAACCCTCAATTAGTCTATAATTCCTACTTCTTCTTTTCATTTTTTATCATTACATATTGAATGTTATTTCAAGGTGATATCATATTCACTGTTTTTAGGGTGTTATTTATTATTTCATTATCTATCATCATATCATTAATCAATGTATGATAGTGGGTGTAACACCCTAAAAATCTAAAATATGAACATTGTATTCAATAGAATGTGTAACATACAAGATTAAGTTCTTTAAGGAATATAATATCTAGATACGTTATAAAAAATTTACTATTTTAAATAAATTCAATATATTTTATAACATTCAATGAATGCTTCACTGAGTTACCATACGTCTCAAGAAATAATGAGTTTATTCAATGGATTTCCTTACATATAGGAATGAGTTTCACCAAAAAAACTTCTATATTATTATTATATAATAATTTAATATAATAGTATATAAACTACATTTTTTGAATAGTATTGTCTAAATTATGAAATTGCATTGTTTAAAAAAATATAAAATGGATTCATTCATCACATCTTAATTAAAAATGAATATAAGAATCAATTGAAAATGAAGTGAATATTTTAATAGAAAATTATATTTTATATCACAAAGTTATTTTATCCAAATAAATTAAATTAATTTTATATTTATATTATTTATAGAATATTTTTTTAAATTCATCAATTAGATTCGATAGACATAAGAGAATAACAATCCCAATTTTGTGCATAAAATACTATATTTGTAAAAAGGAACTTTTATTGCCTTTTAATGGAGAAAATATTTTAAACACAATTTTTGGAACTTTTATAAATACATATGTCAAAATAAACTTAATATTTAAATTTTAAACATAAAAATATGGTTATGGTAATTTATTTATTTTTCTGTGATGTTTTATTTTTTAATGAATAGTGAAAAATACTTAATGAAATTTCCAAATTTATTTTACATCTAATTTATTTATAAGGATATATCATATTTTAAATTTCTTTTAATGTTTAATTATATAAATTTTTTATAAATTAATCCAATTTAGTTAATTAAAACCAATTTCACATTTAAATTAAAAAAAACTCAACAAACTTTTGGAAGTTTCTAATTTAAGAACCCCAATTATCGTCCAATATGTGATATTAAATTTAAATTAATTTTTCCCAATTTTTGATTAATATTTAAAAAAAAATGGATTGAATAATTTTAATCAGCATAATTGATAATCTATAATGATTTTAACTATGTTTTTTACAAAAAATATTAGTGAATGTTATAAAAATTAATTACAATGACTAAGGTAAAATTTCAATTAATATTGGATTAAAACTTAACATTAATGGACCAAATAACCAATAAACTTGTCCAGGAGACAATGGATGGAACTATTTAGACCCTATCCTCCCTTGGATTTAATTGGTACAATTATGGGTTTCAATGTCAATGTAAAAGTGTCATTGGAATTCTCGTTCACAAAATTTATAAGAGTACTAATCCTTCAATGTAAAAAGTCCTCCACTCCTCCCAATTCCCCACACCTCTCAAGATTCTTTGGATTGACCAATATATTACCAAATAGCTCATCAAAATTACTCCCATTATTCATGAATCCTTTTTTTTGAGATAAAATTTATCCAAGGAATGACTTTGGTGAAAAAAGGAGTTACCCGAATAAGAGCTTACACTTTTGTCAATATATTTAGTTTTATTTCCATTATATACCCCTAAAATCATTCTATTCTATACATATAAATAAATTGGTATCACAAATATATGATTATTTTTTATGATATTGTTTTTAACTACATTCGTTCACACCTATATCAAATTGGAAACGAACATACGTTTTTTGCGTACGGTGAAATATCATCTCACGAAACTATTATTGTTCATTTTTTATTACCACCTCTCAGTGTTGAGAATTTTTATGGAAATTATTTTTAAATATATTGTAAATGTTATTTATAATGTCTTTGAACATATATAAATATTCTATAATCCATGTCTTTATGAACATCATTTTTCGGGAATATGACGACATCATTTGGGGAAGTGTGGACTACCACCCTCTCAAATAGATTGGATGCATTCACACGATTCCTAGAATTTATAAAGGATGGTTTTAAATAAAAATAATTTTCAGAAAAAATATATATGATATTTATGACAATATGAAATTTCTATAAATATAATATATATCATTTCCTTTATTACCCTTTTACACAATTAAAAAGTGATAATGTCATTTATGTACATGTGGAATACCGCCCTCTCGACATGATATTATATTTCTAGATCAAAATAATTATATATATTAGTATATTGGATTTTATAACATGTTATTTATGATATAATTATCATTATGTAAACATATAGTGTTACTTATATTCATTCCATAACGATCTTTAGAGACCCGGTTTTTTCCTTGTAATACTTTGGAATATTTCTACATATATTTCTAGAGGTAGGCGCTGAGACGACATGTGATTCTAAATACCAGAGTTACAATAATAAATTATATGAAAATATTAAGTGGTTTTACAGTTTTAACACATAGGAAACAAGATCTCTACCAAATTCTAACTCGAATTAGAAATTTGATACCACGGTTGAGTCCGGAGTGTGTTGTTTACCCTATGTGAGGTATAACATTTTCAGGCATATACTTCTTGTGAGAAATTATATCAAGGGAATGTTCATAAATAAATTAATTGAAACCATTAATTTATTCTAGGCTTCAGAATGAATTACTTCTGAAAAGATATTCAGATTGGAAATCTGAGATCATTGTTGAGTTTGTTGTATTGTGTCTGCCCTATGGGCAACCTCAGGTGAGAGGGCGCGAGAGGTTCAGATCCTGTGATCGCTAAATATTTCCTAGAAATAGTGGCATAAATAAATGAAAAGTGGTTTGGATAATTTCCTCTTAGGTGTGGGAGAAGTGACACTCTCCCTTATGATGATGATTCGACATCAGTTATTCATCGGATCGTGATGAAACTTCATGCACTGGTAGATCAGAGCGCAGTGAACACAATTGCAAAACCAAAAAATCAACGTAGGATTTGTATTTCAGATTCTACAACTAAAAATTGGAGAAATTGTTGTCCAGAATATTTTCTACCTATTTTCACTACTTTTTAATCCTTTAGAGATGGCAAAACTATCAATGACCATATTTTTGTTTTATTTCTGGTTTCCCATTCTTTCCATTCTACATCCTCTTGTTTTTTATCCCTCAAATCATTGACGAATCATGGAGTAAGACATGTGATTCATAAAGCCTTGATATGTTGAGTCTAGATCCAATCTTGGTCTCAAGTTTTAGGCCCCAGAGGATTTTTGGTGGTCATCGGAAGTGGAGGAAACTTTCTTTCACGTCAAAATAGTGATTGATCTTAGATCGGATAATGGGTCAGTAAAGATCACATCTCTGGGATCGAAGATCTGGTCCAAGATCTATTTTTTGACCACCAAATTTTCCCCAGGGGTATGTAAATGACATTCGGTGGCCTCCAGTGGTGGAAGGATGCATGGTGGGGGGTGATAAGAACCATTGCAGCCACATGGCGGGGGCAAGGTCACGCCGTATAGTGGTAGCCGCCACGGTAGACTGATGGCTGGAACGTGCCGCTTTTCAGTGGTGATGTTGTGAAGAAGTGTCACAACTAGTGCTAGATGTGGTGGTAGGGATTCATTGTACATGGGACACACTGGATGTATAAGCTAGTTTCCAGAGAGCCAGCGATTGGGGTCCGGCCGCACGGCTGGTCTGAGGGTCGATAGGGCAGACCAGCCAGATCTGGCTGGTCCAGCCCCGATGGGCCTTCGGGTCGAGCACAAGTTCATTTGAATGTATCTTCTAATAGAGGCATCTGATTCATGTTCCCTTAATGGAAATATGACCATCTCCTCGAGATGGACCTTTGGAGGCATGTCTGTTAATTTTTTGTTTTGTCTTCATGGCTTGGTTGTTTGAAATGATAAAATAATAATATATTATTATTATTATGAAAACATTGAACAACTATAAAATTTTCTTACGATCTCTGATCAATGTTCCATTAATAGCCTTGTGACCCTGAAATTAAGGCGGATATTTCAAAATTAATTTCAAGTGCTTAAACCAAAATTGAGGTTTGGGACCCCTGAGGCCTAATTTTTGTGCTTCCGGTGAAATGTGACATTTTCATAGGGTGTCCATTTGGAAGGAATGAATAGCCAATCCAATATTCTTTGATGAGAGGATCAAAATGGAACAATATATTTGACCTACTTTTGGATTTTGGAGTGGGTCCCCCGAAGCTCAATTCGAGCCCAATACAGAAAAATTAAATTTCTTCCCTAGGAGTTTGATTCGGGTGAATGAATTGTGGATCCTATGCATGTTTAGACATGGATCACAATGTTTTCATACAATTTATTATCTGGGTCTACTTGAAGAGTCGTGTAGGTATAATTATATTTCTCCCTTTGGATCAAACAATGAGCATGAAGCTCTCGCCATTCTTTTGGGCCATATATTTCATGTACTCAAAGAGTATGATAGAATGTATATAGGTTACATTCTTTAGTTTGGTACCTGACTATGGATAGATGATCATATATGAAATGGGGAAACACCCCACATTGTTTGGTCCCATCACTCTCTATATAACACAATACAAATTTTCAACCAATAATATCTCCTTCTTTTGGAATCAAATTTTGGCATGGAAGTAGCCTATCTTGAGTTTTATTCTACATAGAATGTGATGGTGATATCCATAGTGGATTTTTAGATATGATGTGATATGCTCTATGAGTGACACCTTTTTATGTCATGTATGATGATGGCTATGATCAGGAAGTCTAACAAGTGTAGTTCCTAGATGCTTTCAGAGAGGTACCATCAAGTTGGAATGGAATTTGTAGTTCCTTTATAGTTAATTCTAAGTGGAACCCTCCTGTCGGGAAGGGAATGTGTACATGATGACACTATAATCAAAACCCAGAGCTAGGATGGGAATGGGTCCTTGATGACACTAGAGTGGAACCCTCCATATGGGATGAGAATGGGTCCTTGACATTTCCTCTATAGAGACCTCTAATTGGGATGGTCATGTTTTCTCAACCTTGAGAAACAATTCCTCAACGATTTGGATTAGTGAAAAGATATGGTTTGATATACCTTTGGACTCACGAGAAAGATGGATTCTTTCCCCACTGAGATGCAACCTTGTGACAGATCCTCAAACTCTATGGGAAAGACAGACCCACCCAAAGAGGATAGTATTAATGTGTGATGCTTGAGTCACTTTGACATGCATATTTAGGGAAGATGGGTTGTAGGGCATCATTTTTGGTTACATATAGAACTATTAGTGACTCATTTCCTAGGATGAGCTTTGAAATGGAGATCACATTACTCCCTCATTTCGGTTTCTTTGACCGAGTATATACATATCCTATTTTAGAACCCACTTCTTGTGTTTTAGTTACCCTTCTTCCAGGAGATCCAAAGACGCACATGGTATGACATGTTCATTCTATTTCTAGCTTATCATGGTTAGAAGAGACAAATATTCAATTATATATAGAGAATAATTGACGATAGGTTCAACATCTCATGGTTTCTATCTCCTTGTGTTTTGATGATCTTACTTCACTGCCGTATTGGGTTGAGTTTTACTCCTATATTGTACCATTTCCTATATACTTCTCACATGAGCCTTCAGGATATCCTACTGAGTATTTTTATATTCCCCCCTATTAGGGATTTACCACCACATAGTTTTCCCTTAAAAATGATAGATAGGTTGATCGTTACATTAGAGGATCTTACGGATACGTCGTTCATGGACCATGTGTGGTGGTCATAGCTTGGGATACTGGAGTGGACCTCTATTAGCTATTTTACTTTTCCACTTGTTTCCTAGTTGTTGCACTTTTTTGGTTGGGTGGATATTCATCCCCTTTACTTTCAGTTTACATTTATATACTTGTACTATTTAAAGGTTTATGCAAGTTTGGTATCCACTTTATTATAGTTTTGTATCTTGTTTCTCATTTTTCTCTTCGATATTGCATTGAGTGGGTTGTGTGTGTGTAAAAGTTCTTAGGAAAATGACACACTATGTTTTTTTTGTTCCTTCAGCACTTGTAGCCACCCCTTGGCCTATGGAGGCAGGCTTGGGGTAGTAGCGTCTCGATCCCCGGGATGGGCCGAGTGGTGACAATGATGTATCAGAGCTTGTTCAACCATTGGGAAATGGTTAGTTTGTTTTCCTAAAATAGACTTGGTTGGGATTGGGGAAATAGTGTAAACATGTCTCAAGAGAGGCCCTCACGCTAGGGAGTCTAGTGATGGTGCGGAGTCCAACATATATATTCACCAGGACCCTGATAATCCACTTACCGACTCGACATGTGGAGACAGTTGTTGCGGTAAACTTTCAAACATACATCATATAGGATTAATTTTTTGACTTTCATTCTTGAGTGAGAAAACCATATATATATATATGTACTCATCAGACCATGGTACTCCTTGATAAGTTTCCAGAATCCATCACGATGATAGTCACCTATGATACTAGATTTAGTTCGTGATGACGACCCTATGCACGATGAGGCATCAGAATAAGATTCATCATATGATCCACATTGCTTCATGTGGACATGCAATACATCCTCCACATGTTATGTAGTAGTTAATACTAGAATAGAATGATGAGTACATGCATAGGATGAGCTCACTCCATGAGTTCCTACATTAGAGAATGCTGATATTCTGCAATGAGATAGATATCCTTAGGAAATAATGGATTGGCTAGGGTTGGGTGTCTACCTCATCAGGTTTGTTTGGACACTGATGGATCAGATAGTGGAATTGATAGCCAGTATTTTCCACAGATTAGCAAAGAGTTTGGAGAGTTTTGGTTTCTCATATGTAAGAATATCCAATAATATCATGGGATGACCTCCAAGTAGTTGTTCCCTGAGAAGTGATACACCTCCTGATTATGCTCTTTTTGGTTTAAGGAGCTTGTTTAGATTTAGCAGGGAGGAATGATGGTGAATAATTACGTGACTAGGTTCGTAGACCCTCCCTACTACTCTCTGGTCATGATCCATGATGGATACTTCTGATCACAGAAATTTGAGCAAGGACTCCACAACGAGATCTGTGTTGGCATAGTACACTTGTGTCTTCCCACCATTTCCAATGTACTCGATCGAGCACTAGTAATAGATAGTTTTATCTAAGAGGGGCATGAATATGCAAGTTTTTCCTTTGTTCAAGACAGAGCTGAGATGTTTTCCATTGTTAGAAAACAATAGTAGGAATGATCTTGACACATGATTTCATTCCATGATCAAACGCAGGCACATGTTATGGGAAAACATGGAGCACCAAAGAAGCATAGGGACGGTCAGTGTTATGATTTTGATGGGAAGTGTCATAAGGCTTGGGATAGACTGACCAGATGGGTTGAGCTTACCATGAAAATGGTTTAGGCACCACCACATTAGATACAGTGTCGTGATCATGGAACTCTAAGGCAGGGACAAGGAAGTCCCTAGGGAGGCATTGCTAGTAGAAGAGTAGGAGAAATTGTGGTTGGTGGACGATGTAATGAGGTCCTTCAACCACCACCGAGTGTCCCTATTCAGGATTGGGGAGCTGGCGTCTAGGACCATAGTCAGCTACATGGTTTGGATTTCTATGATCCTACTGTGCACAAGATGATAAGAGGTAAACTCTATGTATTTTCTAACTTTTTTTAGTACAACTTGTTAGACATTATTGGAGGTAGTCTTTCCTCCCTGCATCAAGTTTTAGGTTTTTCTAAGGTGATGTGGGCTATCGGTTTAACCTTGTGTCTATTTTGTTCGGTGTGGAATTTAATGAAGATGGAAAAGGTATCCATCCAAAACTAAGACACATTTTTGGAGAAATCAATACCATGTGGGAGAGTCAGTGCCACCCCAAGTGAATAGTATTTAGGTGTGGTGGATGAAGTACTTTGACTTTTTCGTTCATGTAGGGGTAATATATTGGAGTTTCAGAGAAGGTCTTGGCATTTTAAGTGATGTTTTTCTACTTGACCTACTTTTGATTCGAATTCCACTAGTTGGTGTGGTAGAGTATCTAGGTTTGGGACACTATCATTCCATGAGAATAAAATATGAACATGGTATGCCATGTGATTTCTGTGTGTATATTCATGATGTCAGATGAGTTTAATTGCTCGCCCTATTTGTTAGTACCTTTACTTCCCAATTTCAATATTGATACAATGTATCATTTATAGGTCAAGGGAATAGAGACCCCATGAACAGAACTACATTACTCACTACCATTTGTTAGCAGAAATACTCTCTACCCTGAGAGTGGGGAGACACTACCTTTTTGGAGAGTGTTTTGTGGTTCGCAAATACCACCAGAGTCTCATGTGCTTCTTCATGAATGACTTATACTTAGAGATAGTTGGTACATCAGGAAGGGGCAGTATTGTAGTAGATTCCCTTAGTAGGATGTCCCATGATCGCCTAGTGTGGGAAGTTACAGAGCTGTTATCTTCCTTGCAGCTGACCCTAGTGTAGAAGGAGGGTGTATTTTTTCTTCGGTTGATGGAATTGAATCTTTTTCTTCTCGAGTGTTTGAGAGATCTCATTTGTTAAACATTTACTGTGAGATCATACATGACACGAGTATCCATAGGGGATGCACCCAAAGGATATTACAAAAGAGGGAATCACGTCATCATGTTATAGGGGAAAAGTAGTTGTTTGTGCGGGCGACTCTCTACCTTTATGGGCTACCCTAGATGTTAGTCTTAGATTGTGATGTGAAGTTTCCATTAATATTATAATGAATCTTATAGGATGTATTTAATACCCTGTTATAGATGAGTATATGATTTCCCTCCAGAAAGATGGGTAGATCGACCAGGCTATCCAGGTGTCAGAGGATATACTAATGGAGTGTGAGTTGGTTTTCATTTAGAGATGTGATTCCCCTTGATGGTCCTTCGGACCTTTTGAGATCATGTACAACTCGATGAGGCTTCATATAGTGTTACCTGACTCCTGAACTGGAGCGGTTGCACACAATTTTCTTCATGTCATAGTTATGTAGAAGTGTTCTCAAATCTACGTAGTTCATTGATGAGGACATACCATCCCCATGGTTTCCATGTTTTGGTAGCATGATAACATGTATGAGAGTTCTTAGGAGCAGGAAAACCCAATTCCAGCTCAGTATCCTAATATTTTATTTCCCTATTTTTTCTTTTCGGGGAAGAAAATCATGAAAGAGGAAATGATATAGAGACCCATTTTCACATTGTAAGTCATTGTAATATTTCTATATATTTTTAGATCCAGGTGCTGAGAAGACATACGATTCTAAGGCCTTCTATTCATGGAATAAATTTTATAAAAAAATAAAGTGTTTTACACTGTGCACATGGAGTAAACGGGGTTTCTCATTAATGGTAGATCAGATCAAAAATACCATGACACATTTGAGACCGAAGTGTGTCGTTTACCCTAATCAGGGTATAAATTTTGCAGGCACAGTCTTTCTCTGGAAAAAAATATCAAGGGAATTATCATAAATAAATTAATTAAAATAATTAATATATTCTGGATGTTAGATTGAATAACTACTGAACTAATAATCGTATTGTAATTCTGAGAGCACTATTGAGTTCGTAGCATGGTTTTTTCCCTTATGGTGATGTTAGTAGAGAGGGAGCCGTAGGCTTGGACCCTACGAATGGTAAATGTTTCTTATAAATTAGAGAATAAAAAATGGGTAGTGGTTTGATACATTTCCTCTCAGGTGTAGTTGAAATCCCCCTCTACCATTTGATGGAAATTCGGCATTTGTTCTTCATCAGATAACAAATAAACATGAGGCACTGGAAGATCAGAGCTCAACAAAAAAACAACATATCCAAAAAACAGGATAGGATTCTTATTTCAGATTCTGTATCTCTTGATTGTATAAACTGTTGTTGAAAATCTTTTTTTCTTATCTTTACTACTTTTAAATCCTTTAATGAAGGCCAAACTAACAATGACCATCATCTAATTCGATTTCTGTTTCCTCCTTCTTCATGTTTTCACTTTCTTTGACCACAAACCTTTTTATCCATCAAATAATCGATGAATCCTAGAGCAAGACAAATTATTGTGATTCCCTTGATCTGAGGAGTCCAAATATATGATTTATTTCATGTTTCTGGTGTTGGAGAATCTATGGAGGTGAGTGGAAGTGGCGGAAACTTATTTCCATGTCGTAATAGTGATGTATTTTCTAGTGGAGATTGAGTATAATAAGAACGTGTCCCAAGGAACCTTGATCTGGTCTTATATTTATTTTTCGACCATCGAGATATCCTCAGTGGTCCACAGATGATCTGTAATGGTAGCCGGCAGCGACAAGATACACGATGGAAGTAGGGGAAGATTCATGGTGGTGGCAGCCATGAGAGGCTGATGGAGGTGGTGCGCCACTCGGCAATGGCAGTCGATATCCAGTGTGCATGGGGTGCGCAGACTATGGAGGCCAGGGGCCATCAAGCCAACGACCTAGGATAGTCCGGCCTGGATGGGCCTTCGTTTCAGATGCATGTTCAATTTCCAGTAACTTCTAATATATGCATCCAATTCCTGTGATATATATAGTAACATGACCCTCTCATCGAGACTGACCTTTTGAGGCATGTTTGCAAATTTTATGTTTTGTCTTCGTGGATCCATTTCATGAAATAAACAAATAATAATAATGATAATATATTATTATTAAAATATTTACATGCCCCATATTTTTCTTCCAATGTCCAATTGACACATCGTCAATGTCGTCGCAACCCATAAATTGATGTGGATGTTTCAAAAGATAATTTGAGTGCTTAAACCTAAATTGAGGTGCATGCCAGTTGAGGCCTAGTTTGGGCATTTGCAGTGAAATGTGACATTTTCATTGGGTGTCCATTTTGGACTAATGAATTTCCAATTCCATGTTCATTTATTAGAGGGTCGCAATGGCACAATCTATTTGATGTCTTTCAGGATTGTGGAGTAGTTCCCACAAATTATCGTTCAAGTTTAATATTGAAAATTTTTGTTTCTTCACAGAAAGTCTGATTTGGGTGACTGAATATTTGATATTATATGTTTTCCACAAGAATCACAATGGTGTGATCCATTTGATTATCTAGGGACATTTTAAGAGGAATTCCAGTATAGTTACATTTTCACCCTTCAGATAAAATAATGTGCATCGTGTGTTCCTTAGCCTTTTAGGTCATTGGATCCATGTACTTTGGGAGTACACCGACATGCCTATAGGGTGTTGGTTTTGAGTTTGGTACCTAAGTATGTATTGATACAGGACCAGGAAATTAAGTGAGGACAAAAATCATGTGGATCTTACATGCTCCATGTATCACTATATGAATCTTCTACCTCTTGTATCTCCTTTTTTAGGACTCAGATATTGGCATGTGATTAGCCTATAATAAGTGTTCAAACGCATAGAACATGATGGTTCCCTTTATAGTGGATTTCAATATATGATGAGCGATGTTCTAGGTTTGAATCCTTTTTAGGTGATATCCGATGACAACTGTGATCATTGAGTTTTACCAGTGTAGTTACTCGACGCATTTTGAGAGGTACCATCTAGCATGGATGGCTGGTGAAATTATTGTATAGTAACTTCTGAGTAGAACCCTCTAACTAGGTTGAGCATGGATCAGATATTACACTAGACTGTAAACCTCCAGTTGGGATGGGCATGGGTCCTCGAAGAAACTATAGTGGAACCCTCCATCTGGGCTGGGCATTGTTCCTTGACCTTTTCTAAGTAGAACACTTTAGTGTGGCTTGGAATGTGTCCTCAACATTGATACATGATCCCTTGATTATATCGATCAATGACGATACCTGGTTTGATTATATTTTGAACTCACGAGACAGAGGGATGAATTCCACACTATGATGCATCCATATGACATGACCCAAGACTGTGTGGGTGAGACAGACCAGCCCAAAGTGGATAGTATCAAGGTGTGGTGATTGATTCCCAATGACATGTGTGTTTTGGAAAGATGTGAGGTTTGTAGGGAATCATTGGTGGTTACTTCTAGAAATTTTGGTGACTCTTTTACTATGATGATTATTGAGATGGATATCCCCTTACTCTATCATTTGGTCTTCTTTGATTGAGCATATACATACATATATATTTATATATATCCTGTTTTAGTACACACTTCCTGGGTTTTGGATACTCTCCTTCTAGAAGAGGCAAAGATGCATGGGGTATGCCACTTGATTTATGTCTCTAGCTTCTCATATTTGGATGAGCCAACTCTCATACTATAGGTACTGAAGACTTGATGAGAGGTTCATTTTCTCATCATTTATAGATCCTTGTGTATGGATGAGACTACTTCACTCTCTTGTTGGGTTGAGTTATACTATTCTAATGTACCTTGTACTATGTATTTCTCTCCTCTTCATTACATCTATTTCTACACCCTTGAGCCTTTGGGGAATCCTACTAAGTATTTTTATACTCACCCATTCATCAGCTTATCCTGCACTTGGTGTGCCCTTGAAGAAAACATTAATGTTTGATCATGACATCCGAGGATATTAGGGATATGTGGTGCTACAATTGTGTGTGGTGGTCATAGATTGAGATCCAAGATAGGGGCTCTCTCAGCTATTTTACTTTTCTAATTGTTTCTAGGTTGTGGCATTTTTCTTGTTCATTATGTATTTTTCAACTTTCCATTTCAATTTACTTTTCTGTAATCTACTATTAATGATTGACGTATGTTTGGTTTCATTTTTATAGTAGTTTTGTAGCTTTTTTCATTTCCCTCTACAATTTTTCATTTTGTGGGCCACATGTGTGAGTAAAAGTTCTTATGAAATTCCCCCCCCCCCAGAGTTTGTTATGCCTTTAGAACATGTCACGACACCCTGGCCTATGGAGTAGGGATTGGGGTAGTTGAGGCTCCAGCCACGACATGGATCAGGTCGTGATAATGTGGTATCCGAGATTGTTCGTCCCTTAGGGCATTTTTCACAAATTTCCCAAAAATGGTCTTGGTTGGGTGTAGGGAAACAATGTTAAAATGTCTCTAGAGGGTCTCTCAATCTAGGGAGTCCTGTGATGGTATGACAGCAAATGTACCCATTCACCAAGACCCTGATAACCCACTTGTTGACTCAGTATGCTGAGACGCTTGTTATAGTGAACGTTGGTACATGTATCATATAGGATTGATTCTTTGACTGTACTTGAGTCATATCCTCATTGTTTTTAATATATATATATATATATATATATCTATATATATATATATATATTCTAATTTGACCATGGTAGTCCTTGATATGTTTCAAGATTCCATGGCAATGATAACCAGTCAGGTTACTTGCTCTGGTTTGTAATGACAACCTTATGAGCAATGAGGCCATAGTTCATGATCCATCATATGATCCACTTTCCTCTAGGTGGACTTCTAGTAGCTCCTCCACCTATGGAGCCGTAGTTAGTCCCAGAAGAGAAGGTCAGGGACATGTGTATAACGTGTTCAATCCCTGAGTTCCAGTATTAGAGACCGCTGAGGTTTGCCGATGAGCTTTATATCCTTAGGAATCAAAGGATTGGCTAGGGTTGGTGGTATGCATCATCTGGTTTTTAAGACACTGAAGGATAAGATAGTAGCATTGATATCTCATCATTTCCACGGATGAGCTGAGTTTTGTTAGAGTTTATGTCCCTCAGATGAACGATGAGTCAATACTCTCATGGGATGGCCTACAAGTATACGTTTTGTGAGGATTTATACCCCTATTGCTTATGATCCATTCATTTTCCAGAGAAACTTCAGTTTTTGCCGGGAGAGATGACGGTGGATGATTATGCGACTAGGTTCATAGACTTTACACGCTACTATCCAGAAAAGATCCTTGAAATCTACTTACATGAACTGAACTTCATGAAGGGACTCCACAGATATATTCATGCTAGTGTAGTATTCATATTCCTTCCCATTTTTCCAAGTTACTGGAGTGAGCATTAGTGATAGATAGTTTTCTAACAGAAGGGTTCTAGTAGGCAATATTTTGATGTGTGTGAGACAGAGCTGAGCTATTTTCCATAGATAGAATACATCATTTGGAATGGTCCGAACACCAGAGCTATTTACATGATCTGAATTAGGCACATGGTTGGGGATAGAGTAGATCATTATGGAATCCTATGGAGGCTGGATACTATGCTTATGATAGGCAAGGTCACATGGCATGGGACTAGCTGACCAGATGTGCTGAGATTCCCAGGAAGATGGTTAATGCACCGCCACATCTGAGACATTTTCATTATTAGGGATCTCCAAGACAGGGACAAGGTTGTCCCGAAAGAGGAATTTCTAGTAGAATATTAATAGAAATTGTGGTTGTAGGATGATGTCCTATGGTCCTTCAACCACCCTCGACCTACCCACATCAAGGACTGGGAGGTGGTGACTGGGTCTGAGATCACCTATATGTTCTATATGTCCACAATCCTACAATGCGCCAGATTAGAAGAGGAACTATCTATGTATTTTCAACCTTTTGTTGTACTACTTGTTAGATGCTATGTGAGTTACTCTTTTCGACCTGAATCAAGCTTTAGATTTTATTAGGGTGACACATGGCATTGATGTAACCATGTGTCATGGTTGTTTAACGTAGCTTTAAAGGCATGAGGAAAAGGGATACTTCACCGATTGAGGAATATTTTTGGAAGGAGAGAAAAAATGTGGGGGATATTATTGTGGTGTGGTGGATGAGTCCCTTAGACTTGTGTTTTTGAGGAGGGGTTGTGAAGTGGAGGATCGAAGAAGGTCTTGACTTGCCAGTGATGTTTTTCCGCTTGACCACAATTTGCATGGAATGCCCCTAGTGGGTGAGGCAGAGTCTCTAGGTTGGTCCACTATCTTTCCAAGAGAAGTAATGATGCAGAGGGTATGCCACATAATTTCAGTGTCTATCTTCTTATGGATATATGAGTTTACCCTCATTCCTTGATTGTTGGTACCTTGAGTTCCCAATTTCAATCATGATAAAACATATCAACTACTGGTCTATGTGATAGAGACCCCATAAAGACAATTATGTTACTCACTAACTATTGTTGGAAGTGGTAGTCTTCTCCTTGAGAGTGGAGAGACACTAAATTTTGGATAGCATTTTGTTGTTTGTACATACCACTAGAGTCGCATGTGCATTTTCACTAAGAGCTACCAGATCCTAAGCCGATGAAACCTGTTAGAACATCCTGAAGGACTATGACTTTGAGATTTTTTGGTACTATGGGAAGGGGACACATTATAGTAGATTCTATTAATAAAAAGTCTTAGTCACTCCTAGTGTGGGATGATATGGAGGTGTTAGCTTCCTTATTATTGAACCTGGTAGAGTAGGAGGGTGAAATTTTTATTTAATTGATGGTGTTTACTATTTCACTTCTTGATCATGTGAGAGATTCTTAGTTGTGAAACTTCAACCATAAGATCTTGCTTGACTCAGGTATCCACAGGCGACACACATGATGGAATTTCCAAAGGTGGGAATTAGAATATCTTGTTCTAGGGGAAAATAATTTGTACGTGGGGGATAATTCCTACCTTTATGGGTTACACTCAATGTTAGTCTCCGATTGTGATGCATATTTTCCATTACGATTGGGGAGAGGCCTGCAAGAGGCATTTGGGACCAAGTTACAGATGACTATAGGCTTTCACCCCCAGACCTATGGGTAGACTGAGTGGACTATCTATGTGTTAGAGGATATGAAAAGGGTTTGCGAGTTGGTTTTCGGTCGGGGAGGCGAGTTACCCTATATGTCCTTTAGACTATTTTGGATTGTGTACAGGTCGGTGAGGTTTCCTCATAACTTTCCTGACCGCTACGATGGAGTGAGTACACGATGTTTTATTCATGTCATAGTTAAGGATATGTCTGTTGGAATCTATGAATGCCATTGATGTGGACAAAACATCCCCTTGGATTACAAGTTTTTGCAGCACAGGAAAATGCATTGAAGTTTATGGAAGCGGGTTAGCGATTAGTGGGTCCAATATCTTGTGTTATTTTCCCATGTTTTTCTTTTCGAGGATGAAATAATTGAAGGAGGGAATGATTTAGAGACCCATTTTCACCTCATAAGACTTTGGGATATTTCTACACATATTCTAGATCCAGGCACTGAGACGGCGTGCGATTCCGAGGCTCACTATGCCTGAAATAAATTTATAAGAATATTATGTTTTTTCACACTGTTCACATAGTGTAAATGTAATATCTCACAATTGGATGCTCATATTGAAAATTTGAGGCCACGATTGAGTCTGAAGTGTGGCCTTTACCATGGGAAAGGTATAACTTTTGGAGGCATAAGATTCCTGTCGAAAACACTATCATGGGCATTTTCATAAATAAATAAATTAAAATAATTAATTTATTCTGGATTTCGGATCAAATAACCTATGAAAGGATATTTGGATTCAAAATCTTAGATAACTATTGAGTGTTGGCGTGGTTTTTTTACTAAGGGGGACCTTAGATAAAGCGACACAAGAGGATCAGACCCCATGATCGTTGGTAGTTTTTGATAAATATGATCTCAAGGAAATGAGAAGGGGTTTGGCTCATTTTCTATTAGGATCATGTGAAGCACCACTCTCTCTTATAATAGCTATTCGACATCTATTATTAATAGAATAATGATGAAATGTTAGGATCTGGTAGATCAAAGTGCATCGAACACAATAGTGAAACCAAAAATTGAGGTAGGATTCCTATTTCAGATTATGTATCTCCCGATTGTTGAAATTATTCTTGAAAATATTTTCTGCCTCTTTTTTCTACTTAGTAATCCTTTAATGATGGACATAATAAAAATTTCCATCATCTGATTTGATTTTGGGTTGCCCGTTCATGGTGTTCTTCACCGTCTAAATTTTCTATCCATCTAATCAATTATGAATCATAGAGCAAGATGTATGTTTGTCAAGACATCAATCCGACGAGTCCAGATCTACTTTTCGACAACCATGGTGACCACAATAGTTCACGGAAGATCTATGGTGTCTGTGGCTAGTGGGGGTTGTGGAAATTGGAAGCTAGCTTGTTCAGGGCCAACCAAGTGTCGAGGCCGGCAGTTGGTGGAGGCAGACGGGCCGGACACAGCCGGTCCATCTCGGATAGGCCATCAGGCCAGGCGCATGTTCCATTTCCCATATCTTCTAATACGAGTAGCCATTTCATGTGTCATATATTGAAACATGACCATCTCATCTGGACATACCATTTAAGGATATTTTGGGAGTTCTATGTTTTTGTTTCATTTCTCGGTTTCATGAAACACACAAATAATAATAATATGTACTTATTTTTAGAAATTTGTCACGCCATTACTTTTTTTAATGATGTCCAATAGACATGTTGTTAGTGGATTCATGAACCTGAAATTTAGGCAGATTTTTCAAGATAAATTTCGAGTTCTCATACCAAAATTGGGGTGTGGGCCCCATGAGGCCAACATTGGGCATTTGCGGTGAAATGTGACATTTTCATATGGTGTCCGTTTTGGATGACAGAATAGACAATCCTATGTGATTTTCTACGAGGATCACAATAGAAAAAATCTTTTAGATATGTTTCAGGATTGTGATGTGGGTCCCATGAAGCACCGTTTAATCTCAATACTATGAAATTCAGTTTCTTCACTGGGAGTCTGATTCAGGTGAATGAATAGTTGATCCTGTGCATTTTTTCCGAAGGATCACAGCGGTGTAAACTGTTTGATTATATGGGTCCATTGGAAGAGTCAGAGTAATATAAATACGTATTTTCTTATCGGATCAAACAACATGCATCTTGTGTTTGTCATCCTTTTAAGCCAGTGGTGCCTTGTACTTTAGGAGCACGATGGCACACCTAGAGGGTACTTGTTTTTTGTCTGGAACCTGAGTATTACTGGATACGTGGAATGGAGATAATGTGGGGAAACACATTGTTAGGTCCCCACATGCTTCGTGTACCACACTAAGAATCTTCTACCTCTCATATTTTCTTCTCTTGGACTTGGATTTTTCCATGTAATTATCCTATCTTGAGTGTTCGTTCATGTAGAACATAATGATTCCCTCTGTAGTGGATTTCAAGATATGACATGAGATGCTCTGGGAGTGACGCCTTTTCAGGCGATGTTATACAACATCTATGATCAAGATGTTTTACTAGTGTAGTTCCTCAATTCTTCTTGAGAGGTACCATTTTGCAGGGATGGCTGGGGTAGTTCTTCTATAGTTACATTTGAGTGGAACCCTCTAGCTGGGATTGGTATGGGTCCTCGCCAACACTAGAACGGAACCCTCCAACCGGGTTGGGTATGGGTCCTCAACCTTTTCTAAGTGGAACTCACCAACTGGGTTGGGCATGGGTCCTCATCCTCTAGACATGATCCCGTGAAGATATGGATCAATGATGAGACATGGTGTAATGTACCATTACCCTCATGAGAAATAGGTACACTTTCCCCACTGATATAGGTCCTTGTGATACAAACTAAAACTGTGCGGGTGAGACAGACCCTCCCAAAGTGGATAGTATCGAGGAGTGGTAATTTCATCCCTTTGACTTGTGTGTTCAGGGCATACCTAAGGGATGAAGTTCATCCCTGGTTGTTATATCTATCACTTTTGGAAACTCTTTTTTTTTGGCAAAACTGTGAGATAAAGACCCACTTACTATCATGTATGGGCTTCCTTGACTGAGCATATATATATATATATATATCATGTTTTAGTACCCACTTCTTGGGTTTTGGTTACTCCCCTTTAAGGAGACGCAAAGATGTGTGGGGTATGCCTAAGAGTGTAATTCTAGTTTGGCACCCTATAAGCCCGACATGCCTGGCTTGAATGCCCGATCGACCTGCCCCAGAAATCACATGTTGGGCCAGACCAGGCTCGGGCTGTAGCTTTATTGGGCTAGGACGGGGCCTATCAAAGGAGGCCCGTGGTCCAGCCCAAGCCAACCTAAAAAAGCCCCACCCATTGGCCAACATGAATCCCATCCCGCTAGCCCGTGCAAATCCCATCGGTTGTAAAAACATTTTATGTGAAACTGTAGGTAGGGAGATTCGATCCCCCTACCATAGGCTTCCAAGGCTGCATGTGGACCAACTGGTTCAGGCGCTAGGCCTATTATGTTTTCATGAGACTGTATATATATATATATATATATATCAAAGATATATGTGTATATATATATCATTATTTATTAACAAAAATTCACACACAAATATATATATATAATGATGTATAGATATATATATAATTATTATATAATTATAACGTGTTTGTGTGGGTGTACATATACAATGATATGTAATTATGTATATATATATGATGTATATATATAAACAATCCATTAATATATATATATATATAAATGATTTACTATTATATATATATAAACAAAGCTATTAATAAATATATATATATACATATTAATGATTTAATATTATATATATATATATATAATAAATTGTTGTATATTAATAATAAAAATATCACACTCACCTAATGATGTTTGTGAATATCCTCCAATCCAAATATTTTTTATAATTATGTTGCAACTTGCATAGATTATATATATTATACATATGTAAATCTATTTAGAAAGAAAATTAACCCACCAACTACAGTGCACCCCCAACATCTAATTATGATTTTTAGAATTTCCACATATTATATATATATCAATCATTTAAAATTATATATTTAATAACTTATTATGTATTAATAAAAAAACAATGCACTCACCTAATGATTTTTGACCACACCCTCCAATCTCATTAATTTTTTTAAATATGATGAAACATGCATATTATATATATGTATATATATATAAACAAATCTATTAATAATATATATTTATATATCAATGATATAATATAATATAATATAATATATATATAAACAATGCCATTAATAATATATACTTATATATATCTATTAATAATATATATCAATTATTTGTGGATTTTAAAAATACATTAATAATATATATATATATGATTTATTCTTACATATATATATATATATACAAACAAAGCTATTAATAATATATATATATATATATCAAAGATTTAATATTATATATATAATAACAAAATGTATATTAACAAAAAATATCACACTCACCTAGTGATGTTCGTGCACATCCCCCAACCTCATTAATTTTTTTAAGTATGTTGCAACTTTCCTATATAATATATAAATATATTTACAAAAAAATTAACTCGTCAACTACAGCGCACCCCGCCAACACATAATTATTTTTTTACAATTTACTCAATATATATATATATATCATTTAACATTATATTTATAATATGTTTTTATATATTAACAAAAAAATAACTACTCACCCAATGATGCCTGCACACCCCCAACATCATTAATTTTTTAAAATATGATGAAAATTGCATATATTATAAATAGTATATATATATATATGTGAATATTTTTAGAAGAAAAAATTAACTCACCCACTACTGTGCACCTCCCAAACTCTCATTATTTATTTGAACATAATATATACAGATTCACATATATAAATATATTTATAAAAAACATATCCTCTCACTATAAAATGTCAATAAAATAGAAAATAAAAGTTTTTACAAAAAAAATTGTAACGTTAAAAAAAATACATGTAAAAAAAATGTTTTAAATAAATTAATAATCGTATAAAAAATGTTTTAAATTAAACAAACACTTAAAAATACTTTTGAAAAATAAGTTTAAAAATAAATGTAAAAAACCAACTTAAATAAATGATAAATTTTTTTAAATATCAACACTTTAAACCTACCCACTTTTTCATATCCTCTAATCCTTCAATAATAATTTTTTTTCAATTTCCACATAATATATATAAATTCACAAACATATATATATCTATTTCGAGAAAAATAACATACCCACACACTATAAAATGTTAATTAAAAATTTATTTACATAAAACATGTTAAATGTTTAGTGAAAGTACATGTAAAAACATGCGTTCAAAAAAAAATTAAATTAAATTTCTAAAAAATATAAATAAAATTATAAACATATTCTAAAAAATGATTTATAATTTTTTTAACTTAAAATGTTTTAAAAAAATGTATTAAAAAAGTTTTTAATAAAAATATACATTAATTTTTTTAAAACAAACACTTAAAAAAATTTCACTAAAATTTGAAATAAATGTTAAATGTTATGAAAATATACATGTAAAAATCTTGAATTAAAAAAACTAAAAAACTTTTTAAAATAATCATTTAAAGATATATTTATAAAAAATATTAAACAGATGTTAAATAACAGTTTAAATAAAAAAATTTAAATTAAAAAAATAAAAAAGGGTAAAAAATTATAAATAAGTTTAAAAAATTGTTAAAAACTATTTTAAATAAAAACATTTCATTTTTTTAAAAACATTAATTTATTTTGAAAATAATAGAATGCCACCATGGCCTGACTCAAAAATGTATGACCTGGAAGAAAAAAAATCCAGACCCTACCCAATGGTTTGGGCTGGCTTGAGGCTGGGATCACGCCACCTCATGGGGTTGTTTGGGCTTGACCGACCTAGCCTGAATAGTGTTCAGTGGCCCAATCTTTTGAAGGGTATGCCCGAACCGGCCCAGGCTTGGCTGGGATGAAATTACAATATGATTTTCGTGTCTAGCTTCTCATCATTGGATGAGTCTACTCTTCTACTCTAGGTAGATAAGACTGAACAATAAGTTCATCTTCTCAGTATTTTGAGCTCCTTTTGTTTGGATGAGCTTACACCACACTATTGTTGGGTTTATTTGTACTCTTCTATTGTACCTTGTCTAATATACCGCTCCGTCTTCATTACATATATTGCCTCTCCATTGATCCTTCGAGGAATTCAAATGAGTATATTTGTACTCAATCCTTTTTAGGATTTTCCTACACCCTGTGTACCCTTGCAGATGACAGGTTAAATTATTTTGAAATCACATGAGCTTTGGGATATGTGGTGATTAAACCACTTATGGTGGTCTTAGCTTGTGATCAAGGAGAGGGGATCTCTCAATAATTTTACTTTTCCAATTTATATTCAGTTGTAGAAATTTTCTAGAGGAGAAACGGTTTTCCCCTTCCCATTTTAGTTTACTTTTCATTATATGTAATGTTTAGAGGATGAAACATGTTTGGTTTCCTTTTTATATCAGTTTTGTGTCTTTTTTTATATTCCCTCTACACTTTTTCTTTGAGTGGGATATGTCTTTGTGTATATGTTATTAGGTAAAGGTCTCCCCTAGTTATTTTCCCTTATGTTCTTTCACCACCCCCTTTCATATGGGAATGGGAATGGGATAGTTGCAGCTCGATCCCTGATATGGTTTGGGTTATAAAATGATTATTAAAGAATGGGAACACTAATCATGTATACATATAGCCTACCATCTCCATGACTGTGAAGTTGGATCATTTTTTACAACCATATTTTATTAATTGTTTTAAAAGTATAATTGACTTGTAGAAATGATAATTATTTTATTATGATAATTATAGAGATGTTATATAATGACCCCTTTGGCCATAGATGCCCTAAAAAAGTTTTGTTGATGCATAAACAGAATTTAGTCAAAATACCCAATGTAAACATAATTCATTAAGTATTTGTATGAAACATTGAAATATTTAAAACAATAGTTATGATAAATATGGAAAAATCTCCCAAGAAATTAAGTAATTAACAAAAAATATCTATTCAAGAATATAAAGACACAGGATAAAAATTGGATTTAACGAAGGGGATTTTTATCTCACTTTTTAAATCCCTGAGATAAATTACTTTTTCACTGCTTATTTATTTCATGTAGTGAATCTACTTCTCCTTTTTATATATTACATAATTAATCATTTTATCATTATGGTATTTAGAAAATTCATTTAATTTTATCCCTTCATGTGTCTTAGGGTTTAAAATGTTTCAATTTTTTATGGTACACATTAGAATGTCTAAGGATTAGTTTCCTCACAAATATTTTTAAAGGTCTTTTAATGGTATTTATGTTTGGAGAAATTATATGAAAAAGTTTCAATAAAACCATTAATTTTTCTATCCTATGTTTATTAATGAAAACATTCATGTATTATTATCATTTTTTCACACTTTGGTACAAATAATGTTTTAGAAAATGTTTTTAAAAAAATTCAAAGTTGTTTATCTCTTTAGTCGGACAACCCATTTTCTTCTAAAACCCCTTTTAAATATATTTTTTCAATTTTTTTAAAATTTTTCAAAACGATTTAGTAAATATATTTTTACCCTTTTTTCTTTTTCCAATGTTTCCAAATAAATCTTCTTCTAACATTCCAAACATGGAACTTTTCTAACATTTAACATGAAAAAGGATTGTTCATTTATCTCATTTAACATGTATAGATTTACACACTATCATTTCATTGAAGATTCATATTCATGATTAAAAGGATAGTATATAAATAAAAATAAAAAATTTATTTAAGGAAAACTTTTTTTTAAAATAAAAGGATATTTTCTTTAAAAATGTTTTTAAAAGATATTTCTATAATATTTATATTCATTAATGTCAAAAACCCTTCATTTTACTCCACAAAGGAAATGTTGTATTGATACCATCCTTAATATTCCTCTAGATAGTTTATAATTGATATGGACAAGGATAGTATTCACATTCACTTATTTTATTTCTTTTAGTTCCCTTGATACAATAAATTTCATTTTATCATTAGACATTGAATTTACCCTAAATATTCATAAATTTTTTTTAGATATGACTATTTTATGAACCATATATAATATGTGGTTTAATTTTAATATTATTTGATTATTTGGGGAAATATTTATAAATCAATATCCTTTATTCAAAATAAATATTTGACAAGATATATTTTTTATTTAATATAAGGAATTATATGGATACGTAAGACACAAGATGTGGACCATTTAAGGTAAGACCTGTAGGTTACAGACTGGATAATGAAAGCCCCTCGATGCATCAGTAGTCTCATGGGATGAAATTAAGTCAGAGAAAACCTTTATATTTTTATCTAGTATATTATAAACTATCTTTTGAAAGGTCTTGATAGCATAGATTAAGATTTCAAAACCAAATGGATTTGTACCCAGTTTGTTATAAACCTTCTTATGAATGTTCTTAATAGTACCGGTTCCATGTACCTAAGAAGCATTATGTCCATTAATTAATTATTTCCCTCATTTAGATCCTTTTCTTATTTTTCCATGAGATTTTACATTAACATATATATGGGTTTATTTCACTTTCAATTCATTGATTGAATGTGATATGTTTCTATTTATTAACATTCATTATTTTTATGCACTTCCTTCTCAGTTTTTGGTAATATGGAATGTTAGTTCAATAATTTTCCATTCCATAATTATTAATCTCATTGATTAATTACCTATTCCATTGTATTTTTTCCATATTGAGCATTTGATCCCACCCTTATTATGTTTCCTTTCCACATGAATCCAAGAAGGGTACATTGAAATATATTCAGGGATATTCTATATGGAAGAAATATATCATTAATATCATTTAGAAAAACATTATGTTGTAATTTTTGTATTAATATGTAATAAAAGAATCATGTATTTATTTTTCTTACTAAGACAACTAAACTATCAATCCTTTTGGATTTGAGTCCTTGTAAACAATCTAATGTAATGTATAGAAGACTCTAGCTCTAGGATTTCTAGGATCAGGTCGTTATAGTTTATATCAGATGAATTTTAGAAGAAACCATATATTTAGAAAAAAAATATATTAGAGAACATAACATTATGTTAGATAATGAGAATATGTATTGAAGACCATCATAAAGTTCGAGTATGGTAGATATTATGTGGGTATTCCTAAACATACATCCTTATATTCTTACTACAAGTGTATGTGGTTCATCCATAGATCTACATCATATTAAAAACATCTAACATGGTGTGTTGGGATTGAATCAGCATAACCTGGCACACAACAAAGGGCCTTACTATTTAATTAGTTTGACACTCCCTAGGTCAAAGCATATAAAAATTAAAATATTATTTACAAACAATTATGTATGATTTCAATAGATAATGACAACGAAGAACCTAGGTTAAACCTAATGAGTCTTAGATTGTAATAAACTGTCAAGATTAGAAATACTAAAAATTAATTTATCATTTTTTTATAACATGATAATTGATTCTCACACTATGTTTTTTGGTTTTAGGAAATACCTGCCTCTAGAAGATAAAATACCAACCAAAAAAATAACCTATAAAGAAATAAATGCATGAAGTATTTATCTATTAAAGTTGTATTGAAATTTTTTTTGGAAGGATGTTTAGATATTAACCTTTTTTCTAGAATTTCCATCATATTCATTTTGGAAAATATATTAATTTGGGTTTAGAAAATGACAACCTATATCTTAGCTGAAAACCAATAATGTTCAGCAAGGCTATAGGTCTTGGGCCCATTACTGGTTGATAATTTTGGTTTCATGCCAACAACTAACATGCGCAATGTTCTAGTTAATATGTCATTGATTTTAGTTAACTAATTTGATGAATATATATTAATGATGAATAAGTACTGTTTATTTTTAGTTTTAGAAATTAATTTATTATCTATATTGACTTTGTAGAGTATTTAGAGAAATATAGTTAGACCATTCCACATTTTTTGGGCCTTACAATTCATTAAATGTTCATATTAGTACTTTAGGCATCAATGTTAATTTTTTTATATCTATTTCACAAGGTAAGGGATGAATTATAAATTGATAAAAGTAAAAAACGTTGAAAATTGTGTTTATAGTAACATGTTATCTAACTGTATTTCTATATATTCTAAGGCTATAATGTAATTACTCAATACAAAAAAATGATAGAAATATATTTTCTAAATACCTTAATTTTTGTTGAACCAATGGTCTTCAAAATCAAGACAGATTTGTGGCTTTGAGGCCCTCAACTTTCTATTCATCATTCACATATCTGTTATTGATAACCTCAATTACTCCATATAAATTTCTATTCGTTTCCTCTAAGTTCATATCGCTAATTTTCAATGATGTTCTCCTACATAGAGTCCTAGCTATATGATAGTCCATGTGACCCTTTCACTTCTCATTCACTATTTTCTAGAGGATTTCATATGATCCCATCTAATGATGTGGATTAGAAAAATAGTATATATAAAACAATCTATCACCAAGAACAAGTTTAAATTGGGAGGAGATAATTTAATTTAGATGGGGAGAATGTAATGCCCTAAAAATCTAATGTACGAACATTATATTTGATAGAATGTATGAAACGACACACCAAACATGTAAGGGAATATAATATATCCTGAAATTATAATATATTTATTATTTTAAAAGAGCTCAATATATTTTTTAGCTTGTGATGCATGCAACACTGAGTGAGTGTAAGGCGTAAGAAACAACGAGTTTCAATGATGTCTTTCATTACATGCAATGCTGAGTTTTACCAAACAGAAATATATTATTATTATTATATTATTTAACATAATAGGATATAAACCAGAATTTATGAATAGTATTAACTAACTTGTCAAAATACATGTTTTACACAAATATAAAATGAACTTATTTGTTAAAAATTAATTAGAAATGTATATAAGAACCAATTGAATATAAATTGATTTTTTTGATAAAAAACTACATTTATTCACAAAAAGATATTTTATCTAAATAAATTAAATTAATTTAATATATAATATATATTTAACCAATTTATTTTTATATTCATCCAATAGATTTGATATACCTAATATAATTAACATCTCAAATTTACTCCTAAAATACAGTACATCTATTATGAAACTTTTCATGCATTTTAATGGAGTACCTTTTTTAAATACAAATTTCAGAGAAAATAAATAAATTGTCTAAATAAACTTATTTTTTGAAATAAAAAAATTAGTTTTGGGAGATGATTTGGTATTTTTATGTGATGTATCATGTGTTAATAAATACTGAAGATTACTAAGTTTTAGTTCGATCAATCATTTCATATAATTTATTTATAAGGCTAAATAATATATTAAACTCCTTTTAATGCTTAATAAGACCTATGTTTTATCAATTAATCCAATTTAGATAATTTTAATAAATTTTACATTGAATTTGTTTATAAAAACATAGCAATCTTTTTTATGTTTTTTCTTTAAAACCCCTGCATTGTCATCTCGTCACCAAGATTAAATAAAAATAAATTTATACCACTTATGTGATTTGATATTAGTAAAATTGATTCCATATTTGTAAAGAGAATAATTTCTAATTTCTAATATTCTCAAATTATTTTTTTTTTCCAAACTATTAGTGAATGTATTTAGAATTAAGTACAATAACTAAGGTAAAATTAATCTTAATAAGGGAATAAAAATTAGTCTTAATGGCCAAAATGATCTAGAAAGCTTTCCAAGATCAATTGTATGGATATATATTGATCCTATCCTAAATTTTACATATTTGTTACCATTTGTGGTTCCAATTTCATTGTTAATAAAGGGTTTGTAATTCCTATTCTTAAATGTTTCTAGAGTATCACTCCTCCCCCGCATTAAAATCCCCCCTCTCCATCACATCCTCACAACTCGCAAGACAATTTTTTATGATAAAGATATAGAAAAATATCTCTTAAAAATTACTCCACTAATATTAGAATTATCCCCTTGGTCATAAATTAATACTATTATGCTATTTTGTACAATCCAAAAAGAGTTTCCCGAATAATAGATGACATCTTTCCTCAAGATCCTTAGTTTTATTTCAATTATCCACACCCTAAAGTCTTATTATTTCCTGATTATATAATGACCCCAAAATAATAAACATATATGTGTGATTTTATAATATGTTTTATACCAAAACTCACACACACTTCTTTCTAATGGGTAAAATACATACTGATTATTCATATAGTGAACCACTGCCTCATGAAACAATGATTGTTCATTATATTTTACCACATATCATGGTTGTTATTTGTGATGGAAAATATTTTTATATATGTTATATATGGTATTTATAATTTTTTGGTAATTATTTAATTATTTTACAACATATATCTTTATGGAGGATATTTTTTGGGAATATGATAACATCATTTATAGAAGTGTGGATTACCTCCAACTCAAAGTGATGTGATTTATTCGTACGATACATGTAATGTATAAATGAGGGTTTAAACTAAAAATATGTGAAAAAAACATATATAACATATTAATTACAAAAATAAATTTATGGAAATATAATATATAAAATTTTCTTTATTACCATGTCACACGCTTAAAATGTGATAACGTCATTCATGGACGTGTGAAATACTACCTCTTCGACATGATGTGACACATTTTACCTCCAAATAATATTAAATATAAGAATGTATCATTATATAACATCATATTTATGTTATAATTATAACTTTACAAATATATAGGTTTAGTTACATTCTTTCCAAAATGATCTTTTAAAAATTGGAACGTTACTCATGCGTACACACGTCTTACCATCTCCATGATTGTAACATTGGTATATTTTTCATAAGTGTATTTAATTTTATGTTTTAAAAATATAATTTATGAATAAATATGGTTATTATTTAGATTCTATATAATGACTCCTTTGACCATAGTTGTCCTACAAATGTCTTTTTGACACATAAACCAAATTTGGTCAAAGTACCCGACATAAACAGATTTTTTAATTTTTTGTAAAAAATATGGTAATAAGATAAGTAAAATTTCTTATAAAAATATTTTTTTTCATTAAATTATTTAATTAGAATAAGTTTTTAATTAGGAATATAATGACACCTGAGGCAAATCAGACATAAGGTAAGGGATTGTAATATCATTTTTTTACATTCTTGAGATAAAAATCATGTTCATCACTTCATTAATGTAGAGTATCTATTACCAATTCTATATATTATATAATTAATAAATTTATATTAATTATATTTATAAAACTAATTTAATATTATACTTTCATGAGGTTTATTAAAAATGATTCAAAGTGGTATGGGACACATTGGAATGATTAACAATTATTTTCCTCCTATATAATTTCAATGATATTTCAATGGTATTTTCATTTTATAAAATTATATGACCATTTTTATTTAAAACCATTCATTTTCCTATCATATAATTATTCATTACCTCTATAAAGTGGTAGTATCAAATTTTCCAATCTTTAGTACTCAAAATTTCTTATAAAATGTTTTTATGAAAAACCAACATAATTTCCCCTTTATTCATGAAAAGGTGTTTCTTCTATAACCCATGTTTTAATAGAATGTTCTAAAAAATGTTTTTATTATTTTAAAAATGATTTATAAAATACATTTTTACCCTTTTTTCTTTTAACGGTGCTTTCAAAGGAATATTTTTATCGCCTTCCAAATAAAGAATTTTTCTAAATTTTTACATTGTGATGTGATTATTCTTTTACATCATATGGTATATATAGATTTACCACCATCATTTCGTTAAATATTCCCTTTCATGCTGAGAAGGATACTTTTTAAATAATTATTTTTTTTTAATTTTATAATAAAAGAAAATCCTTTTAAAATGTTTTTCTAACAAAAAGATTATTTTTTAAAGAATGTTTTTAAAATATATTTTTATAATATTTCCATTCATCAAAAACGAGAACCATTTAATTTAATGCACTAGGAAAATTTTATATTGATACCATCCTCAATTTTCCTCTAGATGGTTTCTAATTGATCTATCCAAAGATAGTATTCACATTCACTTCTATGATTCCTTTTAGACCACTTGATAAATTAAATTTCCTAGGATAATTTTTCATTGAATTTCCCATAAATATCTATATAATTGTTCATGGATATGACTATTTCATGAACCATATAACACTGTTATATGGTATTTTTTTTAATTTATTTTATTTTTGGGGGAAATATTTATAAACTTGAATCCTTTATTCAATATGTATATTTGATAAGGCTTGTTATTTATTTGGTATAGGGGATGCTTTTGATAGCTAAGACATAGGTTGGGGACCATTCACGGTAATCCCTATAGGCTGAGGACCTGTTAATGAATGCCCCTAGTTTCATCTATAGTCTCATGGTACAAAATTAAATTAGAAAAACCCTTCAATTTTGTAACTATTTTGATATAAACTATATTTTAAAGAAATTTACATTAGAGATAAGGTTTTGAAGACCAAATTTGTTTGTACCCAATATGTTATAAACATTTTTTTGAAAGGTAGTAAAGATACTAGTTCCATGTACCTGGGAAACTGGCATCTAATAATTAATCATTTACCTCATTTATATTCCTTCATTATTTATCCTTGAGATTTTGATCCAACATGTTTATGGATTCATTTAATTTTAATTTCATTGATTAAATAAAATTTTTTTCCATTTATTTCCTTTATATAATTTTTATGAACTTCCTTCACTGTTTTTTGATTATATGGTATTCGTGTTCAGTTAATTACCATGCCAAAATTATTATTCTCATTGATTAATTATTTATTCAGAAATATTTCTCCATTTCTGGGAATTTGATCCCTCCCTTATTATGTTTCCTTTCCTTAGTAATCCAAGAATAATAATTTTAAATATATGAAGGGATATACTAGATGGAATAAAGCTATCCTCCATGTTATTTATAAAACAATTTTATTCTAATTAGTGTATTAATTTTTAATATAATTCACATGTTTTTAACTGGTTTACCAAGACTATTTAACTCTCAATACTTATAGATTTGATTCATAGTAATGATGAAAATTCAATGGATATTAGTCACCGACTATGCGATTTCTAGGACCGGGTCTTTATAATTATAATGTGTAGAATCCTAATAATTGGGTAGGTGGTTCATGGTTTTTACCTTTATTACTTTCATGTTTATAACATAATTCATTATCTTATGCAATGGATTTTATATGAGTCTCTTCTTAAATGTGAAATTAATTATTTAAATTTAATGATTTATATAAATCATCCACAGTAAATTTAATTTCACCATTATATTTTTTTCATTTCCACTCACACTACTGATTGGTGTTCCTTTACTATATTACCATCACTTATTATTCATATAATAAATTAAATAAAACTATTGGGTGTTGTTTTAAATTATTTGACTATAGAGAATTTACTACTATTTAATTATATTGGATGTGTATTGGATCATCCCTCATATAAAAAACACTGAAGTTGAATTAATTGAGTTTTTTGTGGAATGCGTTGGGACATGTCCTTATTTATTAATTAATCCTAAATTGAATTGAAAAATCATGATGGTTCATATATCACCATTGGTATTTTATAACTTCAAAAATAATCTTTTTTTACATGTATTGTAACAACTGTTCATGGACATTTCACCTAGACCCTATTACTCTTTACTTATGATTGGTTTTTCAATTTGGTATGAATATTTTAAATTAGCACATATAAAATTAAAATGTAAACTTCATACAATTTTCATCATTGTGCTCTGAACAAACATTGGGTTCCCAAGTATGAATGACTCTGATGAGCTCATTGATAAAATTAAATGACACTATTCATTGAGCATACCAGGTTTCACATTACAAAGAATCCTGATTAAGGTATCATAAGGAAAAAAATTTATCATATATATTACTATCACTGAGAGTCCCTGTTTGGGTATTTTAGACATAAATTTCAGACCTTCTTGGTCTAGGATGTTGGACATGGAGTTTCACGACATTTTGGGATGTTTGATTGGAAACATCATTCCCGATGATTAAGATGTTAAACATGATGTTTCACATCATTGATTGGGATGTATGAGCATGGTTATTTGTATCCTATGTTTATATTCTTAGTATTATTACCCTTATTTAAACTAAGACTCTTATTATATTTTTTTACTAGATGTGGGTTCCTTGGTTCTAAACCTAAAATCCTCAGGGGTGCATGTATATCACTTCATATTAATGATTATATAAAAACATATATATACATGATGGAATGTTTATATATGTTCCGTCGTAGGAAAAGGAAATTATGGTCAGCCTGGTGTCAATTGAGGAAATGGATCTTAAATAGATTAATTTTATTTATGAACTTATTTGTTGTTATACATATACACTACTTCAATTTATATTCATAGAAGGAATTTTATTAGACAACATTGGTAGTTCCCAACTAATTTTATCTCATACCCTATTTAGGTAGTTGATTGGTACCTAGAAATACCTCAAAGTTTTGAGATTGGGGTTCTGGATTGTGGTATGTGTTATAAACTTGGATATGGGGGCTTTAGAGGATAGGAATGATCGGGTGGTCAAGATGCTCATGGGGATAGTTTTTGGTACTTTTTTTCTTTCATTGTATATGTATTGTATGCATGCTACAATGTATGACAATTTTTCTTTTGTAATTGTCATAAAATCAATTTTTATATGGTACTACTTATGGATTTGGCTATTTGTTATTATTGGGATTATTTATCCCCACTTCCTTGTATTTATATCACTTAAACTATTGATTTATCTATGATATAACATTACACTACACTGGTTTGGTACAATATACCCACTAGGCCATCATTAGACCCTCATTGTTAGTTGGCTACCACTGGTATATGGGGATGCACAGTTGAGGCCATGTGACCAACCAGGTCCGGGGATATTTTTTTCCTCTTAGTTTGTAATTAGTTACTATTTTGTGTTATAGTGTTTAATTCATATCCCTATAAGAATAATGGGAGTCTTTCCTGGCTCTTCATTATCCTTACAACATCAAGAAAGTTATAATTCCTTCTTTCACTAACACTATTACACTATGATGTATATAAAGGAGTGATCTGGTATATAACACCACACCCTCATAAGAATTTGATAAACTTGTGGTTATGATACTCACCCCCTTTATCATATCCAATCTTCTTTATCATCTTACAGAGATGATCCCTTATATCGTCATTTAACACATTGAAAATCTCAATGGATTTAGGCCTATACATCATAAAGTAAACATATCCAAAACTACGTAAGTCACCTGTAAAATTAATGATGTAAGATACACACATGAAGCATAAATTTGGTATATTATACCCAAATTACTATGTACTAATTCTATAATCTCTGTATCTCATTCACTTTTTCCACAAAAATCTTCTTTGGTCATTTTTTCTTATTTGAAAACATGGAATTAGTCAAATGGTTTTGATTAAAGGATACTAATTAACAGTATTGATCCAAAAATTAAAATTATTCTAGTTTACATGACCAAGATGGTGATTCCACAACTAATTATGGAATGAGTCATCAAAACGTGATTTATTATCAATTTCTAATGACTATTTTCTTAATTTAATACACAATGGCTATTATTGAAATTTTTATTACTGTAAAATATTCTCAAATTATAAAAAGTAAATATTTTAATTCTCAATGTAAAAAAACAATATATATCTATAAATAATATTGTAATTATGTTCTTAGTAATAATTGTTTCATAATTAAAAAAATTAAAACCAAGCCCATCTGATTTGGAAATGGAATGTGCTAGTACTGAATAGCTAGAGTAGCCATCTTCGCACTATTGGAAGCCCAAAAATCCATATATCCTCTAGAAATGATTCAAAATATATTTGGTTTATATATTATATATATATATATATGAGTGCAATAAGTTGAATCAAATTCCAAATTTCTATAGAAAGATATCTTACCGTTGATAACTAATGTACATGAAGCTTCCCCTTGTTTCATTAACTAGGTATAGTTCTTCTCCTAGTGGTATAATTTTCACATGAAAAATATATTGCATATTGTTTAATTTCTTTTATTAATCCTTCTCCCAGATGGATAATGGTCATGATCCTTAGACTTGGAATAATTATTGTGAACTTTTTCCTTGTTCTTACCATTTTTATTCACCAAATGGTTGAAGGTTTTTCATTAGCCATGTGTTTATCAACATCACAAATTAATATACGGAGTTCTGAGAGAGTGGTCTCACTATTGATTATATAATAATAAATATTAAAACTCTAGATGATCTTAAGAAGTGAAGAAAAAATGACATATGTGTTTATCTCATCAAAGATATTAAATCCCAAGATGTCCATGTACTCAATATAACCAGTCATCAGGACTATTTGTGGCCTAGTGGGAAGTGAATCTCTATGAATACACAAGGAATGTGAAGTTGACGTCACAGATTTTTATTTCCCCACTTTATCCTGATAAATATCATTGAGGTATGAAAAATGTAATATCTATCCATTTCCTTGTGTATCTATAAATTATCACTAGAAATAGATGATAGAATAAAACATTGTCCATGTGTTCTATCATTCAAATGATTTATAGATAGAGTGATTTATCCCTCACCAGCCTATTTTCCATGTATCCCAAAAAATAGGTTTTCATCACATATAATTTACATTCATGGTTTAGTATAATGTAAATGCACTTATACCATTCCTAGAAATTTGAGCTAGTGAGAAGGTTATCCATATCTGATATGGATCACTATGAAATAATGAAGGTCATTTGACTTTCAATTTATTTAATAAGTAAGATAATAATATTTTTAATTTATATGTAATTTAATAATTAGATAAAAAGTTAATTTAATTTACTAATCTCCATATATTATAACAAAAAATAATAACCCTCTCCATTTATTTCAAAATATTTTGTAACATGGTTATTCTTGTGGAAAGATTCAATATTCAAATAATCAATACCTAAATGGATTTATAAGAATCTACTTAAATTACATTTGAGAAGTGTAACATTACAAGTGCATTAACTCATAAATCCATGATTCATTGAGTGGACTCCCCGATTTGAATATCCTAGATTTGAATTTCCTAAATAGTTTCTATATAAGTTTCACTATGTTTCGTAGAGGAAATCAACCCTTAATGAAGGATAGGTTAAGTCAACCAAAAACTCTAGATAGATCTTCCATGATAATTGAAATCATCCAAATAGAGTTTGGTTATGCACTTTAAACTATAGATTGATTTTATCACATGTAGTGGAGGGCTATACAATCTGAATATTTTATTTCCTCATTTTTTTCTTTATGTATAAACTATCCATTTTTTATTATTACATATTTTTTAATATTATTTGGATTTTACTTATGTTATTAACCATGTTTATATAATGTTTACATGAATAATGATATTTTTTTACACTATCTTTCTTTATTTTATTTTAATTCAATTAATGATATAAACATCCATAAATAATTTACAATGAAACTGATAGAAATAACAAATATGGAATGACCATGGTATTCTCTAATGAATGTAAGTGAATGATAAATAACACATTACCCTAGGGAATAAAATCCTTAACTGAGAATGTTTCAAGTTTCTAGATTCTTCCTACAACCATGTAGACTTTATGGATTTGTTTTTCCTTGATTCCAAACATCAACTACCTCCACTTAATTGGGAGCTCTATCCATTAAATAATTTTACTCACACATTTGTGTTGGGAATAAACGGATTGGTTATATGGGGTTAAAAAAAGAAATCAGGAGTATGCATGCTCTTACATAATGATTGGATAAGAATGAATCACATGATAATATTTAATTTAATTAATTTTTACAAAAAACATGAAATTATTTCAAATTAAATAAACCAATCACATGCATAGGCTAGATTATACCCATAGTGGTCATCATACATGCACCAGATTAGAAAAAACAAACTATATCGAATTCATTTATATTATTTCTTTATTATTAAGATAATTAAGCTTGAATAAATTCAGTTAATTAATTAATTCAATATAAATAAAACTTTTATTTACATGACAATTACATCATTTAAAACATAAGAATCATAATAGTGATAAAAATCCAAGATAAAACATTTTAGTGTCTTGGGAAAATTAGTTTCTTACATAAATTTTACATGATAAAAAAATAAAAAATATTTCAATTATTCTTCATTATCCTTATAAACATCCCATGATCTCATAAGTACATGTAGTCACTAGAGGATTTACTTTAAAGAAAGTGGTGCGATACAATCCTAGTAAGAGTATAAATAAAGGACATGAATCAATCGTACATGGGTGAGCATAATAAATATAATCATAATCATATTCTAAATATCATGATCATACAGGTATTGTGTGAAACATTTGATAAATTCATGGAATGTGTAACATGAAAAATAATGATACATCAAAACATATCGCACAAATATCTCATAGAGTTTTGAACAGAACAAGAATCATGTTCTCATAAAACACGTGTTCATAAGCATAACGTCATAAATGTGTAAAAACTTCTTATCATGTTCACACATAATAACAATTATATAATTATATTCATCACATTTACCAATACATTGGATAACTATATATTTATAGGACCACCCATCTACTCATAAAATGCTTATAATCATACATTCCACATTGAAGTATAGTAATTTATATCATGAAATAACCCATGGAATGGAATGGGTTTCATGAATGATTGAATATTTCATACTTCATAAATTGAAATTTATGATTCTCACAAGAATAAAAGAGATCACACTTTTGAATAAAAGATCATTATATTTTTTTTGAAAGGTAAAACAACTTATGATAATTAAAGAGATGTTTTTGGAAATATTTCATTTTTTATAAAAGAATTATAAATAGAATAGAAAGTGTTTTGGATGGGAATGAATTTGACACCCAACCTCAAAATCCCAGAGAAAGTTCTTTATATCATTACATAGGAATGATTACAAGGAATCACGTCTTGAAGGACGTATCTATTTACAATTTTGGGGAAACTAGACGGCATAAATTATAACCATATTACATTTAGAAAATGAAAACAAATGATGTTTGAAAGAGAGGGAGATTTTCACCTATCGACCATTCAAGGTTCTGGTTCTCTACTAATGTGTATATAATCACTCGAGTGGAATCCTCAATAATGACACTTTTTAATAATTAGTTGTTTTTAGTTGATTGTATTTTGATTTAGGGGATTGTTTGTAGAGATTAATTGAAATGATTGTCTGATCAATATTAATTTAATAATTTGATAAGTATTGGGGGTTAGTTTATCATTAGGTAGTTAAGCTGGTGATATCATTGAGCCTTGCTTTATATTTCATTAAATTAACACCCATGTCACATGTTACCATTGATTGGAATTTCCAAGTGTTAAGACTTTAAAAAAATCCTTAAGATTTCATAGGGTTATAATCATAATCATATTTTGTTTATGGTAGTTTATTTATGGTTATAATAATCCTTGGAAACCACTCATTAAACAAAACAAGTCATTAATCCGTAACATGTTAAGTCCAACATACACTATGTTAATTCAAAGAATATTTATCAATCAAAAGCTCTTAATCACATAACATACCTAAAATATAACTCACCTTAATGAGAGATTTAATAAGCAATTTAATTGATTAGTAATATGGCTTATTATGTTTATGATGGTGAATTAATAAGATAAAACACATAAAAAGATAAGAAAAGAGTGGTGCGTCGAACCCCTACATGAGCGATGAAGAGAAATAAACATGAACTTTCGATTGAATGAGAAAGAAAAATAAAAAATGGATTTTAAATGAATTTGAAGTATTTTAAAACCATTACTATTTAATAACATAGGTTGGGTGATTAAAAGGAAATATGAAGAAGAAACATGCATTGAAATTTAATTACAAAAACAAACATTCACAAAATTATAAATGAAGAACAACAGAAAAGTAAAAGTAATGTAACAAGGAGGAATGGTTTCTCAAGTAAAAACATGAGTACAGAAGATCCCCCAAAGAATTTTTCATATCCTTGGTCATGTAAAACTATCCATCTTTTCTCTAAAATTATAACCCCTTGCAAAGAGAGGAGGGTTGTATTTGTAACCCAATGATGTGGGTAGTTTGTATTCCAAAACCACCCCTCCAATTGGATCGAATTTTGACCATATAGAGAAACTAATATCGTGATATCTTATTATTTAAAGTTGTAGATAGAAATTATGAGAGTCTACTCACAAAATATGGATGCATTTGGACTTTTGGGGATAATTTTATGCCAGTTTGAGTAAAAAATTCTGAACTATTCATTTATTTGCATGCTTTTTTGAAGGCCATAATTTGAATGGATATGTGAACATGAAGATGACATAATTTTCAAAAACATTCTTCAAAAAATTTGGTCTCACATATCTTATATTTCATACAGAAAAAGATCAGCTCTAATTGATGTCCATACTAGGAGAAAAGTCAAATTTGCTATGTTGATCTCAATTCCTGAACAGAATTGTGGGTTGGATATCAAAGCTTCATTTCGGACACTTGCTTTTGGATTTGGGACTTTATATTTTTATACATGACTCCTTGAATTGTTCCCCGATATTTTTAAGAGAATAAATGAATTTTTACTTCTAGATTGATCCCAGTAATTCAATTTTCTTGGATGATATCAGTTTATTAACAGATTCTTTGGGCCTTATTGTGAGGACCATATGACCCTTCAAATAGAATAATTGTTCGTTGATTCCTTCTAATGATATGATTAAAATTTAATAATGAATCCTAAAAAACAAAAAACACACAATTTGGATCCCTAGGGTCATATTTAAAATTAAAATATTAAACATACTTGAATCTGGATGAATTGAAATATTGCTCAAAAATTATATTTCATATTTAAAACATAATATTTCACAAACATTATGAAAATTTCATATAAAATCTGTAAAGAGAGTATATAATTAGTTATTAAAATAAAAATAACTTCAAATCCCCCACGTTTAGTCTTGTTCATTTCATCATGTGGAATAAATATAAAACCATTACAAAATCATTCTCATTGGCCAATAAATATTAAAATTTTGTTTTCACCAATTAGGGGAGGTTTAGACCATTTAACTCATCTATATTGGATACTCCCACATATTTTTACTGAAATAATTATCCAAAAACAATTTTGTTTCATGATAAAATTTAGAAATAGAAAATATGGCCACTCAAAACTCACTCTTCTCAAGATAATAAAATTAATTTATGGAGGTTCACTCATTCACCATCCAAAAGTGAAAATCATAGAGATTTAAAGTTCTCTTAGCTTCCATTCCTTTTCGTAGAGCGCACATAAATCAATAGGTATTTTAAGTTGTTTTGTTGTGTCTGTGGGACGGTAGAAATATAATGTCCAAGAGAGAGGAGAAGAGGGGTAAAACATCAGCATGGGTAAAACAATTCACTTTTTTTTTGAAATTAAACATGGAAGAAATGGAAACATATATTTAAGAGGGCATGATTGTGAGAATAAAGACACAAAAGTTGAAGGAAATTTGAAGGGGATGAGAAGATTTAATATTTAAAAAACACCAAACTTCTCCCAATGACATAAGTGTTTTTGTCTCTCTTTTTCTCTTTTTTTCCAACATTGAACTTGGAATAGATCACACGAACATCTCCCAAAACATGTTTGTTCTCCCCGTGACACTAATTGAAATGTTATAATAAGATCAAAGGCTAGAAAAGATTTATTTTTGACCCGCCTAAGATAGAACCCATTTTTTCTATTTGTTTTTTATTTTGTTTTGTTTTTTTCATTATGTTTAACAATTTTCAATAAAATTTAAACAATATAAAAATGTATACATTCTAAAATAACACTAATTGAAAACCTCTCCCCCACAAGGAAATGAATGTTTTCCCTCAAAAATATGATACCATGGTGAAATCAACAAAGGGTACCCAGAATGAAATCCATTCCCCCCACTCTTAAATTTCAAAAAATTATCCAATGAAAATCCATGTAGATATTTGGTTAGACAATGTATTGTACTTGTAATGTGGCTATCAAAGAAAAAGTTTTCATAGGGTTGAATGGGATTTCAAAAGTAAGAATAATGTAAGTTTAAAGGGAGGATATTTGGTTACTATGATTCTGATGAGGTTCAGAAAATTCATATATCATATTAATGTACACTAAAGTAGGAAATTAAACTCCAAGGTCCAAAAAATCAAGACTCAAAATGGGAGTAAAAAACACATATTTTGATAAGATGGCCATAGGTGTAATTATCATGAAAGATAATATTTTCCTATAGGTTTGGGAAAATCATTTTCTAAATAATAAATTGAGTATTCAAAATCTGTTGGTTTTAAAGAAATATTATTTATCCAAATATATTTTGAAAACACATAATTTTTTAGATTAAACCATATCATTTGAATCCCAAAAATGGATAAACATAATTTCAAAAGTTGTAGCTAAGTAATTATGAATATTAATTTTCCAAAAAAATATAAGTGGTCTTTATTATTGCTTTTATGTTATCTTGGTTTTTTTACTTATTTTATATATACACACACAGACAAAAGAGAATGAGTAAATAAAACACATGATGATGAAATTAGTAAAAAACAAAATGAGAATGAGGGAGGAAGAAGAAGAATGATATAGAGAGAAAAGAGGAGTTAAATAAGACAGAAAAAGGGAGTTAAAAGGAAAGAGGTTCCCTAGTTTGAATTTTTTGGTCGTCGTCTCCATCTAGTGGTGGGTCAATATCAGGAGTTTGGGATTTGATGGATGTTGATGTGGTACTCAAGTTGTGTGTCCTCTCATGATGATGCTTCAACCTATCTCCATTTACTATGAATTTCCTTTTGGAGGTGGGGGCTCAGACTTGCACTACACCCAATGGGTAAACATGAGTAATAATAAAACGTCCTTCCCAGTGAGAATTGTGCATACCTATATGAAGACAAAATAGTGAATTGAAGAGCATTACCTTTTCACATTCCTGAAATACCTTTCTCAAGATGTGTTTTTCATGGATTAGCTTGGCCTTTTCTTTATAAAGAATGGAATTCTCATAGGAATAAAATCTAAGATCCTCCAATTGATTTAATATAGCATCCCGCCATTTTATAACATAAACTTTCATTACATTACACACAACTGAGGATCTTTAAGGTTTAGTGTCTTGGAAACTAGGAACATAATACATGAAAACAACATAAAGCATTATTCTTAAACACTTGAAAGGCTTCTCCTTAAGTTCATCCTAGGTTCATTACTGCATCTCATAACCTGGGGACATACATCAAAAAAAAGGGTGAGCAGAAGGCCCAGTAAGGGAAACAAGAGGAACATTTTACATGTGAACTTGATATACTTCAATAAGGACATGAAAAGAACTTTAAGGTATGAGAAAGAAAATCATGAGGCATTTCATAATAAAAACAACATTTTCCATAACTTGAAATGTGGCTACATCATTTAACATAGACAATCATGAACATATCACCAAGGACCATCCCCAAGGTGTCATTTGAAAATTACCAAGGTTATTCACCAAGGTATCATGAAAATTGTAATCTCTAGTGGTTACATCATTACCCAATGCATTGGAGCGCTATCAGGGCGCACCCTTAAATTTGCCTTTATTATCATGTGAGCCACATATATCATCATCAAACATTTCATAAATAACCCACATAGCATAAAATAAATGGGTTTCATTTCATAATCATAACGTTTTAAAAACTGCTTTAAAGACATGATCTTTACGTCACTTTAAACCCACGGAAAGGGAAAGTGGGTCTCATGTATGTAAATACCAGAATTTAAAATGGAACATTTTGATATGTATGTGAATACCCTTGTAGAAATAAGAGCTTTGAGTATTCACTTTATAACATAAAATAATTTTTGAGAAAAGAGAGAGGCATTTTGAGGGGAAAATTCTGCAGCATAACGGCTAAGTTTCAGGGTTTTAGAAAACATTGAAATGAGAGGGGACATGGGTCACCCACTCATAAATGATCCATAATACAGTAGGGTGAACGAATAAGAAGGAAATATGGACATGGTAACGAAATTTTAGGGACATACCATTTGAAATGAAAAACATGGAAGGAAAAATATTAGATTTCTCTTATGAAAATTCGGCAGCCTTACGGCGTCACTTAACTTCAAAAGAAAATGATTTGACAAGATAAAAAAGGGTCCCTCATCATATGATCATAAGAGATCGGTATGATTGATATAGAGATCATACCCCAACATAATAAAAAGGAACTTGAAAGACTTGACATGAAAATCGAACTTGAAAAATGAGAAGGGTGAAAGAATCCCTTAAAAATTCGACAGCCTAACGGCGTCACTTAAACTTTCATAAAACGAAATGATGAGAGTAAGAGGGGATCTCTCATCATATAAACATGAAAGGGCAGTAAGTGGAATATAAAAGAACATCCTCTCACATAAAAACATGGAGCATAATAGGAATGACATAAAAGAGATTTCATGAAAAGAAAGAGAGGGGTCGGATCCCTTACCTTAAAATGTGACTCTTGAAACTCAAAGGATTGGACCTTGAGGGCTTGGGGGAACCTTGGGAGGACTCTTTGGAAGGTAAGAAGACCAGAACTTCGTTGGGGGAGAGTTGGGAGTGAAAACTAAGGGAGGAAAGGGTGGGTATTTATAGGGAAAGTGAGGGGACAAAGCATTAATGGCCAAGGGACACCTCACTAGTGGTTTTGGCAAACCCATGGGCTTGCTCATGGTATTTGCCCATGGTATTGGCCACTTGGGACACCTCACACCTTATCTTACTATTAATAATTCGACCATATTGAATATATACTTAATACATCATTAAATGATGTCATTAAACACCCGTAACTTAAAAACTATACTTTCACTATTCACCGAAAATTCAACTTTCTCAGAATAATCCCAAAATTTCACCTTAACCAAATATCAATGCTCTGATTTCAAAAATGAAATCCATTTTATAAAAATAATTTTCTAAATATTTTTAATTTAATTTTTAAATAAAAACACTATTCATCGAAAATTCATTTTTTTCAGAAAAAACCCCAAAAATTACCTTAACATAATATCGATGCTCTGAGTTCAAAAATAAAGTCCTTTTTATAAAAATAATTTTCTAATTATTTTTAATTAAATTTTTAATTAAAAAACACTATTCATCCGAAAAAACTAATACTTGAATAATAATTTATGAAACCGTTATTTAACCATTTTATTGAATCACATTACTTAATCTAGGTGTCTAAATTATATTAAAACTTTCTTTGAGTGAAATTACTAATACATTTGGTCATATTACTAATCCTAAGTGTAAAATCACTATTCATAATTTACTATTCATCAAAAATTAAGTTGATCTTATTAGACTCCAAATTCCTTAATGAACACTTTTGTAGAAGACCATTTTTTGAAAATCATTACACATCATTAGTTATTTAGGGTTTACATATATATTTCAAAATATCCCTTTTTCAAAATTCATCAATAAAATACATTCTAAAATTATCTAGACATTTGAAATTTCACAAACATCACTAAAGGAAGATATCTCAATTTATTCACCCGAAAGGATTACACAAGGAAACTAGGGTCTCATCACATAGCCCCTTATAACACTGGCATAAGACCTAAGTGTAAGGTATGCTATGGTGAGAGAATCTGAGGGAGTCTCAGATAACATTGCCCTAGTAGCAATCTACACTAACTTGAACTTCTCCTGCAAGCGTTTTCGTTCAATCTTGACACGCTCGAGCTCGGCTTGGGCTTGGTCCAAGGCGAAGCCCACAGATGCTACCTCCTTCCCAAGCTCTGATAAGTGGGCTTCGTAAGGGTTGAGTCTACTGGATGAAGCCATCAACTACCCTTTCTGCATTAACCATTAACGTCTTATTAAATAAATAAGAGTAAGTTAATATACTACTAAAAAAGATTGGGTCGTTACATTCTTCCCCCCTTAAGAAATTTCGTCCCCGAAATTTATACTTGAGGCCTAGTCGAAAAGGTGAGGGTACTTTTGCTTCATCGTTTCCTCAGGCTCCCAAGTCACTTCTTCGTACTTATGATTCCTCCACAACACTTTCACAAGGTGGGTAGTCTTGTTTCATATAACCTTGTCTCTACGGTCCAAGATCTCCACTGGCTGCTCCTCATAAGACAGGTCATGTTCAAGTTGTACCACCTCTGGGTTCAGTACATGCGAAGGGTCGGGTATGTACTTCCTCAAGAGAGATACATGGAAGACATCATGAACTTGAGCTAGGTTCGGTGGAAGTGCTAGACGATAGGCCACTGCTCCTATGCGATCAAGGATTTCATAGGGGCCGATGTACCTAGGGATGAGCTTCCATTTCTTCCCAAACCGCATGACTCTCTTCCATGGAGAAATTCGAAGGAAGACTTTATCACCAACACCAAACTCCAAGTCCCTTCGACGATTGTCAGCATAGCTCTTCTACCGACTCTGAGCAGCCTTTATGTGTTGTTGGATGGCATGAACCTGTTTTGTCATCTCATGCACGAGATCAGGCCCAAGAATCTTCCTCTCACCAGTTTCATCCCAACAAGTAGGAGTTCTACACCGCTTTCCATACAGAGCTTCATAGGGTGCCATCTGAATACTCGCATGGAAGCTGTTGTTGTAGGAGAACTCCACTAATGGGAGGTGTTGATCCCATCCACCTTTAAATTCCATTGAGCATAATCTCAACATGTCTTCGAGTGTCTGAATAGTCCTTTCAGATTGGCCATCAGTTTGAGGATGATAGGCCGTACTAAAATTCAATTCAGTATTCAGAGCATGCTGAAGACTTCTCCAGAATTTTGATGTGAATCTTGGGTCACGATCAGATACGATGGATAGTGGTACCCCATGCAGCCTTACCACTTCCTTCACGTATATCTTGGCAAGCTGATCCAGAGAGAAATCTTCCCGAATATAGATAAAATGGGCTGTCTTGGTGAGATGGTCCACAATAACCCATATCGCATTGTTTCCTTTGGATGTTTTTGGGAGACCAGTTACAAAGTCCATGGTGATATTATCCCACTTCCATACTGGTATGGGTAGCGGTTGTAATACCCCCTTAGGAAGTTGTCTTTCTGCCTTTACTTTCTGACACACCAGGCACCTTGTAGTGTAATCGGCAATCTCCCTCTTCATGTTATCCCACCAATAATGATCACGAAGGTCTCTATACATCTTAGTGCTTCCCGGATGTATAAAGAATGTGGAGCTATCAGCTTCATCCATCAGTTCTTTCTTTATCTCCGGAATAGATGGAACACATAGTCTTGTACGAAATTTCAATACACCTTCTTGATCAATATTGAAATCCGGGAACTTCCCATTCTTTACAGCCTCGAACTTCTCCTGCAGTAAAGGATCTTCTTTTTGAGCCTTCTTGATCTTCTCTAGTAATGAAGGTTGAGAAATCATTTGGGATAGGGTTGATGATGTCCCTTTCCTTATAATTCCCATGTCCAGTTTTACTAGATCTTTAATCAAGGGATCTCCCAGGATCCTCATTGTTGCCAGAACAATAGGATCTTTCCTGCTTAACGCATCCGCGACTTTGTTTTCTCTACCAGGGTGATAATGAATTGAACAATCATAGTCTTTAATAAGCTCCAACCATATCCTTTGTCTCATGTTCAATTCTTTCTGTGTGAAAATATACTTTAGACTTTGGTGGTCAGTGTATATATCACATTTCTCCCCATAAAGATAGTGCCTCCATATCTTTAGAGCAAAAACAACTGCCGCCAGCTCTAGATCATGCGTACGATAATTCTTCTCATGAATCTTCAACTGTCGAGATGCATAAGCAATTACTTTGTCATTTTGCATGAGGACTCACCCAAGCCCTTTCAGAGATGCATCGCTAAAAATAACGAATCCTTCTCCGATAGAGGGTAGTGTTAATACAGGTGCAGTAACCAATCTCTTCTTCAGCTCTTGGAAACTTTCCTCGCATTCCTTTGTCCAGATGAACTTAACCCCTTTTCGAGTCAACTTGGTTAGTGGATTAGAAAGCCGTGAAAAGTTTTTCACAAACCTCCTATAATATCCCGCTAAACCAAGGAAACTACGAATCTCAGTTACTATTGTGGGTTGAGGCCAGTCCTCCACAACCATTGTCTTTGCAGGGTCAACCGAGATTCCTTCATTGGTTAAGATGTGCCCCAAGAAAGCCACTTGTTGTAACCAAAACTCACACTTGATGAACTTCCCAAAGAGACTCTCCTTCCGTAGAGTTTTCAAAATAACCCTCAGATGATTTTCATGCTCCTCATGACTTTTTGAATATATCAAAATATCATCAATAAAAACTACCACAAAGTTATCAAGGTAGTCCTTAAAGACTCTATTCATCAAATCCATGAAAATAGCAGGAGCATTAGTCATGCCGAAGGGCATAACAGTAAACTCATAATGCCCATATCTTGATCGGAAGGCAGTCTTTGGAATATCTTCCTTCTTCACCCTCAGTTGATGATAACCAGATCGAAGGTCAATCTTAGAGAAGAATTGAGCCCCACGAAGTTGGTCAAATAAATCATCAATTCTTGGAAGAGGGTATCTGTTCTTCACTGTGATCCCGTTCAGTTCTCTATAATCAATGCATAGCCGCATTGATCCATCCTTCTTCTTCACAAAGAGAACCGGTGCTCCCCAAGGAGACACACTCGGTCGGATAAACCCCTTCTCCAACAAGTCTTGGAGTTGTTTCTTTAGCTCCTCTATCTCCACATTTTCCATTCTATACGGAGTCTTTGATATCGGTTGAGACCCAGGTACGAGTTCAATGGAGAACTCTACCTCTCTTTCTGGGGGAGGTCCAGGTAACTCCTCAGGAAATACATCCATGTATTCCTGAACAATCGGAACATCTTCAATTTGTATGCTCCCTTTCCCTTCTTCATCATCACCGATTAACTCCATAAAGAAAGCTATAGGAGGTGCTTCTAGATAGGGATCAGTTCGGGATATCTCTCCTCGGAAGATAACTGTAGGTCGTTCATTCAAGACTACTGAGATTTCCTTACTTCTGCATTTGATCTTAGCATTATACTTTGAGAGCCAGTCCATCCCTAGTATAACGTCGAATTCCATCATGGGAATGACTACTAGATTTGCGATAAGATTGTGCTCACCAAAGTAAACACTAGAGTCTCTAAACACTGTTGATGCATGGATAATCCCACTTGGAGTCTTGACTGACAACTCTACCTCAAGCAATTCGGGGATTGATTCTATATTCTTTGCAAACTTGGAAGAAATAAAGGAATGCGTAGAACCAGAATAAAATAAAGCACTTGCTAGTTTTGAGAGGACAATAAGAGTACCTGCTACCACATCATTCAGAACTTCAACTACAGTTGTTGTGATAGCGAAAGCATGACCTTGCTCCCTTGGCCTCTGCTGAGGTTGATGGTGACTCCCCTCCACCGCCCTCGGATTTGGACATTGATTAGCAAAGTGCCCAAGCTGTCCACACTTGAAGCATGTGACTTCGGGTAGGGCCAGAACCATCTTTCCTCTGTCGTTAGTGTTGGGAAGTTGACGCTTCACATCACCACGACAATTCCGAGAAATATGGCCTTCTTTTCCACACCTATAGCACTTTCCACTTCCGATCAAGCAGTTCCCCGGATGCTTCTTCCCACATTTATTGCATGTGGCATGTTGCATATGCTTTCCACCTCTTTCCTGATCAAAACTTCTTCCCAGGCTCGGTTCTAGAGTTCTCTTCTTCTCATTATATTTGTGAGACCAATGTGTCTCCCCAAACTCTAGTTCAACTTTCATAGCACTTCGAACTATTTCTTCATAGCTATCGTAGTCCCTGTTGGCTAGATTCTTCCGCAGATGTGGTCGTAGTCCGCCAAAGAATCTATCAACCTTCCCATTAGGGTCCATGACAAAGCTTGAGGTATAACGGGAAAGCCTTGTAAAGTTCATCTCATAGCATCCGACAGATTCGTTCTCCTTCTGCTTCAGCTCGAGAAACTCTTTCTCCATTTTCATTCTCATGGAACGAGGGAAATACTTGTTAAAGAAAATCCCCCGAAATTCTTCCCACTCCATAGCTTCCATCTCTCCTCGTGGCTTCGTGTTTTTGATCAGTGACCACTACAGATCAGCTTCTCCCTCTAGCCGGTAAACATCAAGGGTGACTTTTTCTTGTTCCGAACAATGAAGTATAGAAAAGATCTTTTCAATGGATCTTATCCATTGTTCCGCAACCAATGGGTCAGTAGATCCACTGAATGTTGGCGGTCGTTGACGCATGAAGGACTCAACAGAAAGTTGTTCCCTTCGTGGTGAGGTCGGCCTCTCAGCTTGATTCAAGTTATTACTCATAACTTGAGTCAGTTGGTTCATAATTCGCATGAATGTTTCCATTACGGCTTCCATCGGAGGGCCGTCAGCACATGGTGCATTGCGGTCACCATCGGCACGGTTTCTCCTATTCCCGCCATTTTCTAAAAGAATAAAACCTTAGTGAGAAACTTATTTCATTTATGAATCTTTTAACTAAGACTTCATGCTTAGACAATTATACTTCTCTATAATTCCTTCATAATGATTCATAAAAAGCTTGTGATTAACCAAACATATCCCCCGGGAGTGTCGTAACCAAGAGTGCAGCAAGGCCCGTTATCGTGCACCACTTCCCGTTCGAGTCTAGCTCAAAGCGGTGTTTTCGGGTTTTACCCCTATGTACATCTGTGCCAGAGCCGCCTCTACCTGCTCGTATCCAGACAGGGATGTATTTGTTTGATAGACAACTTACTCAATACTTACCAAAATACCAGGAAGTTTTCCTATATTTAAACTTTTCTATAGGGTTATTCCTAAAGTTTTTATATCCTAATTTCCACAATTAACTAAACCATCCTTTGATACCAACTATAGCATCCCGCCATTTTATAACATAAACATTCATTACATTACACACAACTGAGGATCTTTAAGGTTTAGTGTCTTAGAAACCAGGAACATAATACACGAAAACAACATAAAGCATTCTTCTTAAACACTTGAAAGGCTTATCCTTAAGTTTATCCTAGGTTCATTACTCCATCTCATAACCTGGGGACATACATCAAAAGAAAGGGTGAGCAGAAGGCCCAGTAAGGGAAACAAGAGGAACATTTTACATGTGAACTTGATATACTTCAATAAGGACATGAAAAGAACTTTAAGTTATCAGAAAGAAAATCATGTGGCATTTCATAATAAAAACAACATTTTCCATAACTTGAAGATGTGGCTACATCATTTAACATAGACAATCATGAACATATCACCAAGGTCCATCCCCAAGGTGTCATTTGAAAATTACCAAGGTTATTCACCAAGGTATCATGAAAATTGTAATCTCTAGTGGTTACATCATTACCCAATGCATTGGAGCGCTATCAGGGAGAACCCTTAAATTTGCCTTTATTATCATGTGAGCCACATATATCATCATCAAACATTTCATAAATAACCCACATAGCATAAAATAAATGGGTTTCATTTCATAATCATAACGTTTTAAAAACTGCTTTAAAGAAATGATCTTTACGTCACTTTAAACCCACGGAAAGGGAAAGTGGGTCTCATGTATGTAAATCCCAGAATTTAAAATGGAAAATTTTGATATGTATGTGAATACCCTTGTAGAAATAAGAGCTTTGAGTATTCACTTTATAACATAAAATAATTTTTGAGAAAAGAGAGAGGCATTTTGAGGGGAAAATTCTGCAGCATAACGGCTAAGTTTCGGGGTTTTAGAAAACATTGAAATGAGAGGGGACATGGGTCACCCACTCATAAATGATCCATAAAACGGTAGGGTGAAAGAATAAGAAGGACATATGGACATGGTAACGAAATTTTTGGGACATACCATTTGAAATGAAAAACATGGAAGGAAAAATATTAGATTTCTCTTATGAAAATTCGGCAGCCTTACGGCGTCACTTAACTTCAAAAGAAAATGATTTGACAAGATCAAAAAGGGACCCTCATCATATGATCATAAGAGATCAGTATGATTTATATAGAGATCATACCCCAACATAATAAAAAGGAACTTGAAAGACTTGACATGAAAATCGAACTTGAAAATGAGAAGGGTGAAAGAATCCCTTAAAAATTCGGCAGCCTAACGGCGTCACTTAAACTTTCATAAAACGAAATGATGAGAGTAAGAGGGGATCTCTCATCATATAAACATGAAAGGGCAGTAAGAGGAATATAAAAGAACATCCTCTCACATAAAAACATGGAGCATAATAGGAATGACATAAAAGAGATTTCATGAAAAGAAAGAGAGGGGTCGGATCCCTTACCTTAAAATGTGACTCTTGAAACTCAAAGGATTGGACCTTGAGGGCTTGTGGGAACCTTGGGAGGACTCTTTGGAAGGTAAGAAGACCAGAACTTCGTTGGGGGAGAGTTGGGAGTGAAAACTAAGGGAGGAAAGGGTGGGTATTTATAGGGAAAGTGAGGGGACAAAGCATTAATGGCCAAGGGACACCTCACTAGTGGTTTTGGCAAAACCATGGGCTTGCCCATGGTATTTGCCCATGGTATTGGCCACTTGGGACACCTCACACCTTATCTTACTATTAATAATTCGACAATATTGAATATCTACTTAATACATCATTTAATGATGTCATTAAACACCCGTAACTTAAAAACTATACTTTCACTATTCACCGAAAATTCAACTTTCTCAGAATAATCCCAAAATTTCACCTTAACCAAATATCAATGCTCTGATTTCAAAAATGAAATCCATTTTATAAAAATAATTTTCTAAATATTTTTAATTTAATTTTTAAATAAAAACACTATTCATCGAAAATTCATTTTTTTCAGAAAAAACCCCAAAAATTACCTTAACATAATATCGATGCTCTGAGTTCAAAAATAAAGTCCTTTTTATAAAAATAATTTTCTAATTATTTTTAATTAAATTTTTCATTAAAAAACACTATTCATCCGAAAAAACTAATACTTGAATAATAATTTATGAAACCGTTATTTAACCATTTTATTGAATCACATTACTTAATCTAGGTGTCTAAATTATATTAAAACTTTCTTTGAGTGAAATTACTAATCCATTTGGTCATATTACTAATCCTAAGTGTAAAATCACTATTCATAATTTACTATTCATCAAAAATTAAGTTGATCTTATTAGACTCCAAATTCCTTAATGAACACTTTTGTAGAAGACCATTTTTTGAAAATCATTACACATCATTAGTTATTTAGGGTTTACATATATATTTCAAAATATCCCTTTTTCAAAATTCATCAATAAAATACATTCTAAAATTATCTAGACATTTGAAATTTCACAAACATCACTAAAGAAAGAAATATCAATTTATTCACCCGAAAGGATTACACAAGGAAACTAGGGTCTCATCACATAGCCCCTTATAACACTGGCATAAGACCTAAGTGTAAGGTGTGCTATGGTGAGAGAATCTGAGGGAGTCTCAGATAACATAGCCCTAGTAGCAATCTCCACTAACTTGAACTTCTCCTGCAAGCGTTTTCGTTCAAGCTTGACATGCTGGAGCTCGGCTTGGGCTTGGTCCAAAGCGAAGCCCACAGATGCTACCTCCTTCCCAAGCTCTGATAAGTGGGCTTCGTAAGGGTTGAGTCTACTGGATGAAGCCATCAACTCCCCTTTCTGCATTAACCATTAACGTCTTATTAAATAAATAAGAGTAAGTTAATATACTACTCAAAAAGATAGGGTCGTTACATTTAACATCAACAATCTCTCTTCACCAGATTTTTCATAATCAAAATTACATGTTTTTATTGCCCAAAATGACTTATGTTGGATTTAAACTTGTAAGAGAATCTCATTACCAAACAATATCTGAAAAGGAGACATCCCAATGGGTGTTTTATAGGTTGTTTGACAAGCCCAAAGTGCTTCACCCGGTCTCTCAAACCAGTATATCCTTGCGGGATTAACTGTTCTATCAAGCACTGTTTTTTACTTCTCTATTTGAATGTTCAGCCATGCCATTTTTTGGGGGTGATTTGCAGTGGAAGTATTATGTATAACACCATTCTTTTTCAAAATATATTTCATGGTTATATTAAAAAAATGGATTTCTAAATCACTAATCATGGTATGGAGAGTTCCAAATCTGTGGAAGATATGGGTTTTTAAGAACTCTCTCACAGTATGTGAATCCTCTTTTCTAATGGGTTTGGACTCCACCCACAAAGAAACATAATCAACCGTAAGAAGAATGCATGAGAATACATTGTAAGGGGAGAATGGTTCCATGAAATATATTCCCTAAACATAAAAGATCTCAAACAATATTAAAGGATTTGGGAGAATTTAACTTCATTTAGAAATTGTGCCAATCATTTGGAAAGTGGGACCTGACTGAGAGAACTCATGTGATTCCTTAAAGAGCGAAGGCTAGAAGAATCCAGAGTCTAGGACATTACGGGAGGTCCTTTGTGGTCAAAAGTGGCCACCACTAGGCATTGAATGATAAAATTCTATGATGGAAGAATGTTCTTTTTCATAAACACATCTCTTAATTATAATTCCAGCCCCAGTTTTCCAAGGTTTATCATATTCCACAAAATAGTGTTTTGAATCACTTTTCCACTTCATTTTTTGTCCTTTTGAAAACATTTTAGGAAAAACAGAAGAAACCATGTAATTTACATTTGGGGAATACCATGGTATTTATGGAGTTTGAGATGAGAGGTGATCAGTGGGGAACTCGGGATCAATGATTTTTGAATGAGAAGAATTAGAAATTCTATATAGGTAATTAGCCACAGAGTTTTGTTTTCATGGTCTATGTATAATTTAAAGGTCAAACTCTAAGAACAATAGGATCCATATTGTTTTCCTTGGTTCAGAATCACTTTTCTTATGTTTGAACATTATAGAAGAATGGTATGTGAAAATGATGATTTTAGAACCTTGGAGATAAGGCTGGAATTTATGTAAGGAAAAAACACTACTAAAAGATCATTTTTAGTGATAGTGTAGTGAAATTGAGTTTCATACAATGTTTTTGAGGCATAATATATGACATGAATAATATTTTTCCTTCTTTGACCAAGAACATCCCCAATGTATATATCATAAGAATCACAAATCAACTCAAAGTGTAAGGACCAATCTGGTGGTTGGATTATTGGGGTAGATTTAAGAGCTGTTTTGAGTGCAATGAAGGCTATCTTGCAAGACTCATCAAAATGGAAATTGAAATAATTTTAGAGAAACTAACTAAGTGAGAGATAAATCCTACTAATGTTATGAATGAATCGTCACTGGAAACTGAAATGTCTGAGGAAAGAACAGATGTCTTGAACAGAAGTGGGTTCTGGATGTGATTGGATCACTTCAATTTTGTAAGGATCAACTTCAATACCCTATTTTGAAACTATGTTCCTTACAATAATCCCGTTTACAACCATGTAGTGACATTTTTCAAAATTTAACTCATGGTTACACTTGACAGACTTTTGAAATACTGGAGAGAGTGACTTTAAGTCGGATCCAAATGACTCACCATAAAGGGTCAAGTCATCTATGAAGACCTCTATGCAATGTTCAATGAATTCAGAAAATATTCTCATCATACACCTTTAGAATACTATAGGATCTTTGCAAAGGCCATAAAGAATTCTTATATATGCATATGTTCTAAACGTTCAAGTGAATGTAGTCTTTTCATGGTCTTGAGGTGCGATTGGGATTTGAAAGTATCTGGTGTATCCAACAAGAAATCAATAATGAGACTTTCCTAATAATCGTCCTATCATTTGATGAAGTAATGGAAGAGGGTACTGATATTTTCTTGTTTCAACATTCAATTTATTATAGTCGATGCACTCACGCCATTTGTTTTTCACTCGAGTTCTGAACACCTCACAATGTTAATTTGTGACAATAGTTATCCCACCCTTTTTAGGTATAACATAATTTGGACCAACCCATTCACTATGAGAAATTGGGTAGATAATATTAGCTTGAAATTCTTGGTGATATCATCCCTAAATACCTCAAGGATGAGTGGATTTCTTCTTCTTTGTGGTTATATAATTGGTTTTAATAATTCTCCATGATAGATGTGATGCAAGCAATGGGAAGGGTTGATTCCTGGTATGTCATCTCTTGTCCAACCTAAGGTCTTTTTGTTTTCCTCTAACACCTAAATAGGTTTGGACTACTCAGTTTCAGTATGTGAAGCAGAAATAATGATATGATATGAGTGATTGTGGAAAAGGAATTCGTATATCAGGTGTTTAGGGGGATGTTTCAGATCAGTATCATCTCTCATTTGAGGGTTCGACAACTCAAGAATGGAGGATGGGATTTCAGTTTCTTCAGATTCTTTTTCTATAATATTGTCCAAGGTGGAGCAATAGAAATTAGAGTTGATGAGGGATTTAAGAGAGTTTTCAAGATCCTCTAGATGGATAGAGTCTATGTATGAGAGTCCCACATCAACTTCACCATTTATGACATTGTTAATCATGGTTCATATTTCACAATGTCCTTTATCATTACAACATGAATAATATGGTGGATTGAGGTTTAATTGACTCTCAGAAGTGTCCTCAGAAGCGTGGATTTATAATGCAGAGTGATCTTTAAATGCATATAACAGGGCTTGGAAAACATTGAACTTCTCCAGTTGGTCACCAAATTCCATGTATAAGATTCTTTAATGGACATCAATCTTGGTTCTCACTGTCATTAATAATGGTCTTCCTAGAATTAGGGGATATTGAGAAGAGTTCGTCTCACCTTCCATGTCATGGACATAACAATTAGAAGGGAAGATAAGATCATCGACACAAACAAGGACATCCTCGATTATAACCTTAGGACTTGCAATGCATCAATTGTTATATTGAATGACCACACTTGTTGGATGTAAGGTACCTAGTCCATGGTTTTAGAATATGGATTTGGGAATGACATTAATTGAGGCTCCTATGTCTATGGGTTCATCATCAAAGTTGGAATTTTTAATTTGGCATAGAAGAACAAAGGTGTTAGGATCATTACACTTCATGGGAATGTATTACTGGGTTGAAAAATTCTATATTACCCTATGTTGTCTCTCAGGAGTGCACAATTCCATGATAAAAATTGCATTCTTGGGTAATTTTTAGATGGAATGTAAGAGTGGAGTGTTCATATCAACATGTCTAAAAATGTCGATAATTTCATGATTGGGTTAAAAGTACTTCTTTGGCTTCAAAATGGATAGAGGAAAAGAATTTATTTCTTTAGAGAAATAGAAGGAGGTAAGGGAATAGCTTCAGGTACAATTTGTTAGTTTCTTTTTATTCTCATTTTTTAGGCCAACATTTAAATGGGAGTTAGAGGAATCATCATGAGGCATAAAAATTTTCCTTCTAGATATATGTGCAATTGAACATACATTTCCCATGGGGTTGGGAATGGTTGAGTTGGAAGTTGGGAATAATTTGATTATTGTTTCTAGATCAGGTGGGATAAATGTTGACCAATATGGGTTTCAATATTTTTACAGTTGGAACGGGTGAAGGAGGAATGATCTTCCACTGCACATTCCCATGGTGGCATGAAATAAGAGGCTTGTCCAGGATTGGGATATCCATGATTTTGGTTCTTGGTAAAGCGATTGATTTTGATTGGGAATTCGGAATGCCCACTTGGATAGTGGAATCAAAGATAAGTATTATTCATTTGAGGTTTAAGAACAAAAGTGTAACGTCCCAATTCCGGAAGCCCCCCAGAGGTGCCCCATACCCAGTTGGTCACATGGCCTCAAGCGCATTTCCCCAAACGCCAGAGGCAGCTAACTAGCAATGAGGGCCTTGGGTGTGATAGTAGGGAAATTATGCCCTCATTTGCACAATACATAGCGGATGTAACAATACATACAATAGAGGAAGTAGTAAATATCCAACAACAGTAAACAATGGAAGACTAGAATAATAAACAATTGGAGCACACACACACACACACACATATATATATATATGAAATGATGCATGGTACATATGTCTCGGAATGCAGCCAAACAAGTCACAATGCTAAATACATTACTAAACGAAACTACAAAAGAAAAATTGATAAGAAACTCTTCAGCATCGCAAGCCTCGGCTTGGTCCGATGCTCTCCAGCTCTAATGAAATCAAGTACCTGAAGTCGAAGGGCACTTACCCAGGTCTATACTTGCATCAATGTAATCCGTTTGGGACCAAAAGCATGACCCAAACAAGGTGTGAGACTAAATCCCAATAGGAAACCACTCGAAGATCTGTGACTAATATTCAGTGAGTATATGGCATGTAAAAGTATAGTAAACAGGAAAGTACTCAGTAGTAGACCATCCACAGAACAATCAAGCAACAGTCAAGCAAACAGCTAACCACCACAGGTAACCCTCTGGGAATTACTCACAGCCATCCCATATGGTCCTACCTAAGAAGTACCAACATCCCTATGGGTAGTACACTCAGCCTAATCCCTCTGGTTTGGTCATAAAATTTATAAGACTCTCTGACGAAACTCACTCGGTCATTTCCCCTTACATTCTAAGGTAGTCAGGGACTCTCTGAGGAAGATCACACCGTCCATTCCCCTTATAGCCCCAAGGTCAAGAGACTCTCTAAGGAAGCTCACTCGGTCAATTCCTTTTATAGCCTCAAGTTGTTCAGAAACTCTTTGAGGAAGCTCACCCTGTCAATTCCTCTTATAGCCTAGAGTGGTTCATGACAATTCAAGTAAAACAAATACTCTATGTGGAAGCTCACTCAATATATCCCATTATAGTCTATAAAGCTCAAAGACTCTCTAAGGAAGCACAGTCGGTCTATCATCCTATATTCTATAATTTCAAAAGACTCTCTGAGGAAGCTCACTCTGTCTATCCTCTTATAGTCTATAATATCCAAAGACTCTCCGAGGAAGCTCACTCTGTCTATCTTTATATAGTCTATCATTGCAGGTTCTCATGGAATCATGTAAGTTAATGCATAATAATTCAATATGGACAAAGTAAACCTACAAAACTACTTTTATAACCATTCAACAATATTTCAAGAATGTTAGATAACAACACACTATCCTATGAACACAAGGCACTGAAAACAGTTAAACGACCAATAGGTTTAATAGGAACAAACGGTCATAACAGAACAAAGCATGAGAAAAACATCCAAGCTATGGTAATCAACCTAATTCATACCAAATAACCTCTACACAAGAATACAAGCATGGCAGGAAATTAGTAGGGGTAAAATAGTAAATACGCAAAATCCCGTTCAAGGGTATTGGTGGAATTTGAACCGAAACCTCAAGGACTTTGAATGGAAAGGCATTAACAACCTACCTAGGGGTTAGGAGATCAATATACTTGAATCACGAGGCTTAGATATTTTTATAATGTCATACATCTATGAAAAAACATAAAACGTTTAACCCACAATAACATGGAAAAAGGAGGAATTGGAAAATGACACTCTAGATGAAGGAAGACCTTACCGCTACGGTTCTACCGCAATGGACGACGATCAATTCGAAGAACAGAAGGAGGGCCAGGGGATCAGAAAAGTTTTGGTGCCTATGGTTTCTCCCAGTTGAACGGAACCTAACAAAAGATGGTTTTGTCCGTCAGACTTGACCCTGGTGCGTTTAATGAAAAACAGGTGTGTACTTTTGGAGTACACGGTGTGTACTCACCTTTTCTGTTCTCCGCTTTAAGCGGCCTCCACATCAACCCACATGACCGTGTGTGTGGCCAGGACATGGCTAGCATACAGTGTCATACGGCAACGAAGTACACAGCGTGTACTCATAATGTACAAGACGTGTACTTCAAAAACTTCCAGAAACTCCTATTTTCTAAAAAACTCTAGAAAACGGAAAAAAAATACCAGAAAAGAAGATTTGGGTTCTTACAAACTCCCCCTTAAAGAAATCCATCCCAGAATTTCCCAAGCGAGGCGTATAAGAAGGAACCCCGAATAGATCCGGCCACTGTGATTGTACATCGGCCTCACTCTCCCATGTCTCGTCCTGTACTCGATCGTGCTGCCATAGCACCCATACCAGAGGAACTGACCGACCACAGAGAACCTTCATACTACGATCAACAATTCGGATAGGATGCTTCTCAAACAATGCATCTTCTTCGAGCTCAACCTTATCAAGTTGAAATACATGAGACTGGTCTGAAAAGTAACTTCAGAGCTAAGAAACGTGGAAGACTTCATGCATATCCCGGTACCTCTGAGGTAACTACAACTAATAGGCAACCGGCCCAACTCTCTCCAACACCTCAAATGGCCCGACAAACCTCGGTGAAAGCTTACCCTGTCATTGAATCCTCTTACGTCCCAACCTCAATACGACACATAGGAAAACCAGATCCCCAACCTCAAACACTAGAGTTCATCTCCGTTGGTCAGCATAATACTTTTGATGAGACTGTGCCATATCCATCCTCTTCCAAATCAACTCTATTTGCTCTAAGGTCTCCTGAACAAGATGAGGTCCCGGCAAAACTGCCTCTCCTTCCTCTAGCCATCATAAAGGTGAGTGGAATGGCCTAAATCACAAAGCCTCATAAGGTGCCATATGAATAGTTTCTTGAAAACTATTGTTGTTGGAAAACTCCATAAGAGATATATGTTTCTTCCAAAAACCTCCAAAATCCCGGGTGCATACTCGGAGCATGTCCTCAAGCACCTGAATTGTACGCTCAGACTGGCTATCTGTCTGGGGCTGGTAAGCAGTACTCAGAAGTAGCTTTGTACCCAAATCCTTCTCAAGACCATTCCATAACTGAGAAGTAAAACGTGCATCCCTTTTTGAAACAATTGAGTGTGGAACTCCATGAAGACGTAAAATCTCTCGGATGTATAACTGCCCCAGCTCATCAACACTAAAGGTCTCCTTGATCTTCATGAAGTGGGAATCCTTCGTGAGTCTGTCAATGACAACCCATACTACATAGTTCCCTCAAGGAGACCTTGTCAAACCAGTCACAAAGTCCATCACGACATTATTCCACTTCCACTCGGGAATCGGTAACTACTGTAAAAGCCCTGCTGGTTGCTGGTGCTCTGCCTTCACCTGCTGACAAATGGAACACCTCATGACAAACCTGGTAATGTCCCTCTTCATACCTGGACACCAATACTGACGTTGTAGATCGCGGTACATCTTGGTGATTCCTAGATGAACTTCCCAAACTGAGGGATTATTGTCCTGCATTAGCTCCTCACGTATATCTACTAGCACCCATAAACTTTTCTAGAATCGCAGGATCTGATCCTTGCCTATGGTCCGCCTAGGAATAGGGTGCTCTCCTGACACACTTTCCTATAGGACCAGGCCTTCAGAATCTGATAGTTTCCTCATTCGTATTCGATCAAGAAGGGTAGGGGGAACACCTACAAAAGATAGAAAAGTCTACCCCTGTGTATCGTGAACCTACAAATGCATCTCAAAGAGCAGGGCCATAAGCCTCCCCTCACTTATTCCCTCTTGAACTGCCTATATCTGTGTCCTTCCACTTAGTGTATCATCCACAACATTTCATTTCCTAGGAATATAGGCAAGATCAAAGTCAAAGGGCTGAAGGTACTCATCCCACCTTCACAGTCTCAAATTCAGATCATGCTGAGTGAAGATGTACTTGATACTCTTGTGGTCAGTGAACACCACAAATTTCTCCCATAGAAGATAATGTCTCCAAAATCATAAGGCATGAACAATGGATGCCATCGCCAGATTGTGCATCAGGTAATTCCTCTCATGTGTCCTTAACTGTTGAGACCCATAAGCAACGACTCCATCTCCCTGCATAAGCACAGCTCCCAGCTCAATACCTGATTCATAATAATAAACAGTATAGCTCTTTCTCGGATATGGAAAGACTAGTATCTGTGCTAAAGTATACCTCACTTTCAGCTCCTGAAAGGCTGACTCACAAGAATCTAACCATAAAAACTTCTCCCCATTCTTGGTCAGAATGTCATTTGTTCTGCTAGATGTGAAAAGTCATGTATGAAATGTCTGTAGTATCCATCCAGCCGTAGAAAACTATGCACCTCAAAGAAATTCTTCCGCTTCTCCAAGGAAACTACAGATCTCACGTTCTCTTGGTTTACAGACACTCCTGTCTCTGAGATAACCTGGCCCAAGAAGTGAATCTGGTCCATCCAAAAGTTGCATTTTGAGATCATAGTATATAACTGATCCTCCATTATTTTACTCAAAATTATCTCATGATGGGTAGCATAGTCGGGTTGAGTGTGAGAGTACACCAAGATATCATCCATACAAACAACCAAGAAGGACTCCAAGTATGGATGGAACACTTTTTTCATCGGTTCCATGAAAACTGCAGGTGCGTTCATGAGACTGAACGGCATAACCATATTCCCGTATAGACCATACATGCTCCAGAAAGTTGTAAGAGGTATATTAGAGGGTCTAACATGAAATAGATGATAACTGGATCTCAAATCAATTTTCGAGAACACCTGGGCTCCTCGAAGCTGATCATAGAGATCATCGATCCTCGATAAAGGATTTTGGTTCTTGGCCATCAACTGGTTCAACTTTTGATAGTCCACACAAGGTAGAAGGGTACAGTCTGCCTTATTCGCAAATAGAATAAGAGAACCCTAAGGAGATGTTCTGGGTTGGATGAAACCCGTGTCCTGCAACTCCTCCAACTATTTCTTAAGCTCCTACAACTCAGGTGTATACATCCTATAAGGAGGAATGGACATCGGTGCCGCTCCTGGTACTAGCTCAATAGAAAAGTCTATCTCACGCTTCAGAGGCAAACCTAAAAAGTCATCTTGAAAGACACATATGAAATGATCCACCTAGTGGAGGAAATTATAACTGTGAACTTCCCTAGTCATCCAGATAAAGACTAGAAATTTGGGCTGTAACGCCTCCCAACCCATGATGCTCTGGACCTGCTCTGCTCGCTTGGTCCATACATTCAACCCTATGAAGAAAGGATCCACCCTCTGGTGATATGAAACTCACCCTATGGTGATAACAGTAAACAAATTCCTAGAAGGGAACTAGCCAGTCCATTCCAAGAATGACATCATAGCCTGTCATCTCTAAGAAATAGAGATCCCAAAGGAAGTGACACCCACCGACCACAAGAGGGAACTCCTTGCACTGACGTACACTTGTTGTCCTAGCTCCCAACGGTGTGTATAGTGTCAAGATTTTGGTGAAGAAAATATGCAGAGACCAAGACTCTCTACAGTATTAATAGATATAAAGCTATAGGAAGCCCCTGTATCGGAAAGAGATGAGGATAAAAATGAGGCTACTAAGATCGTGCCTCGAACTATAGAGGACTGGGGATCCTACTCCTGATGGGTCTGCACCAATGCAAAGGTCTGGCCTGCTCTACAACCCTACGACCCTACCTGACCACTCTATGCTAATCCACTATGTTGTTGCTGATATCCTGATGACTGACCACCATGACTGCGACCTCCACCTCAGCCCGAACAGCCGTAAGAACTCCAATTCCAAGACTGGTGAGAAACTTGTGATGCTTCTCTAGAACACATGGTCATAGAATAACCAATACCACTAGCTTCAGGCGAGAAGATCTGACATAAATGCTGATGTTGACCCATCTTTCCACAATATTGGCACTCCACTGGGTCTCTCGGGCAACATGACCTCATATGTCCACTTCTCCCACACTTGTAGCACACCACATGGCTACCGGAAGATTCATCCAGTCTACTCTGATATCCTCGGAAGGTCTGCGTGAACCTTATAAAAGTCTCTCGGAACTGTGCATCAGCACCTGTGTCTGGAGTGACGGCTGGTGCCATGATTGGAACAACAGGGGGGCGTCTTAGTGGCATGACTCTCCAAGGTCAAGTGCACACCTTAGATCATGATTATCAAGGACTGAAAACAAGGAGTTCAAGAAGGGAACAAAATAAATAAAGCAATCATGTTTTACAAAACATGACTTCATGGCATTTATAAACACTACACGACATGTTATTTTAAGTCATTAACATGAGCATGTACTTCTGCCACAATTGGTTGTGTAATGCCCCAACCACATGATGTGTTTTTCCCACAAATGGCATGTACATGAACTTTATTCCCCTACCCGAGTCTCCATATATGGAAAACCCACATGATCTTCTTAATCCTAGACTACACAGCGTGTTCATGAAGGACAAGGCATGTACTAGACAAGTTTCAATGACCATTGTTGTTAGTTACACAGCCGGCTATACGGTTCACTCTACACGGTGTGCTTCATGAGCACATGGAGTGTACTTGAGGGATTTCCCCGACCCGTGTTGTTCGTGACATGGCCGGGTACCTACATTGCACGACACGATGTTTGAGATTAGGACACATTGTGTATAGTCAATGTTTCATCCATCCGTGTTGTTAGTCACACGGGTAGACACACACTCACTACAACACAACATGTACATATCGTACATAGCATGTTCCTAAATGATTTTTCACAACCCCTTGTCCCTACCCACATAGTCAGTGACACGGTTAAAAACTACATGGCATGTATTCATAAAGTACATGCCATGTATTCTGGGTTTTTCTGGGCAGTAGCCTCAAAAACTGCTTTGGAGCCCAGAAAAAACAGAAAATAAGAGTTAAGGTTTATAATTATGATATGTGAGGGCTCATACTCCCCTAAAATCAAAGCTTGGAATATCATACATGTCATATACAAGGGATACAAGTCAATGATCCACCAAGTTCGAATTCATGTGGGCCCATAACACCTCAAGAAACAAAATTTAGAGTTCATTCAAACAAGACATTACATATAGAAATACCAATTAAAAATATGTATTCTATGAATCATCTATCCCAATAGCATGCATATACTACACAACATCTATCACAACAACATACAGTCACTAATGAACCCTAAATGGCATGGCAGAAATACATGACATGTGATTTCTAGTAAGTGTCTAGATAATGCATGAGATTGAATACCCTCATCTCATTGGGTTGTGACAGAAATAGAACCCCAATAATATCGATAGTAACAACACAAAACATGTGAGTCACCCATCGGGGAAAATCAGATCAACCGTAAACATGCAAAACCAGAAGAAATTAAAATAAACAAGGTAGATTAGATTTTCTTTGTACACAGGTTAGCTACTCTTGGGCATATCTTATTACCATGTACCTATTCCATCATATCCCTCGCTATAGGATCCAAATAGTAAGTCAAGGGAAAATAAGTCCTATGATACCACTTTGTAACATCTCGGTTCCGAAAACCACCTAGAGGTAGCCCGTACCCGGTTGGTCACATGGCCTCAAGCGCATTTCCCCAAATTCTAGAGGCTACCAACTAGAAGCGACGACCTTGGGTGTAATAGTGGAGAAACTATTCCCTCATTGGAAGATTACAAAGAGGAACTAACACTATATACAATATAGGAAGCATTAAATATCCAACAACAGTAAATAGTGGAAGACTAGAATAATAAACAACTAGAGCACATATATATATATGAAATTATGCATGATACATATGCCTAGGCAAGCAACCAAACAAGTCACAATGATGAATACAATACTAGAACAAACTACAATAGAAAAACAGATAAGCAACTGCTTAGCATCGCAAGCCTCAGCTTGGTCTTATGCTCTCTAGCTCCAATGCAATCAAGTACCTGAAGTCAATGGTCTCTTTCCCTTGTCTATACCTACAGCAATATAATCTGTTTGGGACCAAAATCATGACCAAGACTGGGTGTGAGACTAAATCCCCATAAGAAACAACCTAATGATCTGTGCCTAAAAGTCAGTGATTATATGGCATTTAAAAGTACAATAAGCCATAAATAGTAAACAGGTAAGTACTCAGCAGTAAACAATCCACAGATCAATCAAGCAACAGTGAAGCAAACATCTAACCACAATAGGTGACCCTCTGAAAATTACTCACAGCCATCCCCTCTGGTCCTACCTAAGAAGTACCGATAACCCTCTTAGTAGTACACACAACCTAACCCCTTAGGTTTGGTCATACGAAAATTATAAGACTCTCTAAGGAAGCTCACTCGGTCAATTACCCTTAGATTCTAAGGTAGTTAGGGACTCTCTGAGGAAGATCATACGGTCAATTCCCCTTATAGCGCCAGGTTCAAGATACTCTCTGAAGAAGCTCACACGGTCAATTTCTCTTATAGCCTGAGGTCGTTCACAGACTCTCTGAGGAAGCTCACCTAGTCAATTCCTCTTATAGCCTGGAGTGGTCCACGGTAATTCAAGTAAAATAAAGGCTCTCTGAGGAAGCTCACTCGGTATATCCTTTTATAGTCTATAATTCACAAAGACTCTCTAAGAAATATCACTTGGTCTATCCTCTTATGGTCTATAATGTCTAAAGGCTCTCTGAGGAAGGTCACTCGGTCTATCCTCTAATAGTCTATAATATCATAAGACTCTTTGAAGAAGTTCACTCAGTCTATCCTCTAATAGTCTATAACACCAGGTTCTTACAACCCCATGTAAGTTAATGAATAATAATTCTATATGGCCAATTGAAACCTACATAACTACTTGGCTAACCAGTCTACAACATTTCAAGCAGGTTAGAAAAAAACAATCCATCCTACAATCACAAGGCATGGCAAACTGGTAAACGACCAATAGGTCTAACAGTATCAAATGGTCAGAACAGAACAAAGCATGAGTATAACATCCAATATATGGAAATCAACCCAATTCAAACCAAATTACCTCTACACAAGAAAAAAATAATGGAAAGCAATCATCATGGGTAAAAGGGTAAAAACGCAATACACCGTTCAAGGGTATTGGTTGAATTTGTAGATAAAAATCAAGGACACTGAATGGAAAGGCACAAACAACCTACCCTGGGGTTAAGAGATCAATATAATTGAATCATGAATCTTGAATCTCCTTAGAACATCGTAGATCTATGAAAATTCATAAAACGTTTAACCTATGATAACATGGAAAAGATGAGGAATTGGAAACCGAAGCTTTTGAAGAAGGAAGAGCTTACTGTTGTGGTTCAAACGCAATTGACGATAGTCTATTTAGAAAACAGAAGGAGGCTCAGGGGCTCAGAGATGTTTCAGCACTGTACAGTTTCTCCCGAACAAACGGAACCTAAAAAAAGATGGTTATTTCTGTTAGATGCGACCTCAGTGCGTTTAATGAAAAAACAGGCATGTACTTTTGGAGTATTCAGCATGTAATCACCTTTTCCATACTCCTCTTTAAGCGGCCTCCACATCACCCTACATGGCTGTGTGTGTGGATAAGACATGGCCTCATGTGGATATGAATTACAAAGTGTGTACTCATAAAGTACACGGCGTGTACTTCAAAAATTTCCAAAAACTCCTATTTTCTCAAAAACTCCAGAAAAAGGAAAAACATACCTGAAAAGAATGTCTGGTTTCTTACAAAAAGGGTTAGGTTGTTGGAAGTTAGCAACACCTTGAAAATATTGGAATTGTTTGGGGGTTTTGAAGAGGGAATTTAGGGGGATGAGAAATGGGATTACCAAACCACAATCCTTGGTTAAATGTATAAGATACATGCTCAGAGTGGGGTTGGTTGATGTTTCTAATGAACTGACCTGATATTTGAGGGTTGGTTTTCCTCTGAGCATTTGTTGCATTGATCTCCATTTCTCTCAATGAATCATATGTATCATCTTGAATTTTTGGACATGTGTTAGTTGTACAAGATGTTGATATACATATTCCATAGTTATTGGTAGGTCTAGGGAACAAAGATTATGATGAAGATGAGTTTGGGGCTTCGAATTCCACAGCTAGTTGTCGCTCAAGACCTATAAGTTCACTCATCCACTCTGTCATCATGTTTTGATCTATAAATTGATTATCTTGATCTTGTTTGAATTGAGTAGGTGAAAGAGTATGGAATTGTTGTGTTTTTACATCCATGCTGCTTATGAGATCTCTTGTAGCTGTAAGAGTTTTATCAACAAGAGAACCACCACTTGCATAATCAGTGTGAGTTCTCTCCATATCCATTAACACCTCATAAAAGTAATGGATCAAGTGTGGGTCCATGATTTGGTGGTGTGGGAAGATTTCCTCAGACATTTTGAACCTCTCCCAGTATTCATGGAGTGACTCATTTTGGAATAGTCAGATAAAACTTATTACCTTTCAGATAGAAGGAGTACGAGAAGAAAAAAAGAATTTTTATAAGAAATGTTTCTTCATGTCATTCCATGTGGTTATAGAACTATGAGGTAGAAATTAGATCCATGACATGATAGTGTTAGATACGTAGAAAGTGAATTCTCAATGTCTGATTTGTTCCTTCGAAACCCCTTGAGGATTCATGGTAGATCACACCACTTGGAACTCCTTTTGATGAATATGTAGATCCTCTCTAGCTAGCCTATGGAAATGAGGAAGTATTTGTATCAAACCCTATTTTAGTTTGAATTCATCCTCTATGTTTGGATATTGATAACTAAGGGGTTGGTAATTCATATCAGGGGCAACATGTTCTTTCAATGTTTTTCTCTAGGATTATCTATATCTTATTCAATTGGTTGTACAAGGAATGGTTCATGAATTATTTTACTATCTTTTTATATTCCTCATAAGTTGGAGAAGATTTATATCTATTTAATAGTAAATAAGATCTTTGGGATTGTTTTAGAGGATCTATGGAATTCAAAGTAATTTTAGAATGATGAGCAATACATGTTTTTCTTTGTGTGTTTTTTTAATTTTTTTAAAATTTTGTTTTTTAGAACAACAAAAAACTAATGACTACATAATAAACCATCCCCAAAAATGATTCCATTTGAAATCACAACCAATTTTTTCATATTTTCCATTAAAGGTTATAGTTCTTTGTTAATGTGTATAGGAGCACTCGGGTCAAACCCTCAGTGATGATACATTTTAATAGTCGATTGTTTTTAGTTGATTTTATTTTTATTTAGGGTTCTGTTTGTAGATATTAATTGAAATTATTGATTGATAAAGATTTATTTAATAATTTGATAAATACTGGGGTGATTTCATCATTGGGTAGTTAATCATGTGATATCCTTATACCTTGCTTTATATTTCATTAAATTAACACATATGTCACAAGTCAACGTTGATCTGAATTCCCAAGTGTTAAACAATTAATCCCAGCATTAAATTAACTTAGGGTTGTAATAACAATCATATATTGTTTATGGTAATGTATTTATGGTTACAATAATCAAGGGAAACCACTAATTAAAAAAACTAGTCATTAATCCATGACCTGTTAAGTCAAACATACACAATGTTAATTCAAAGAACATTCATCCGGCAAAAGCTCTCAATCACTTAACATCCCTAAATTATAACTCACCCCAATGAGAGATTTACTCAGCCATTAAAATGATTAGTAATCTGGTTTATTATGTTTATGGTGATGAATTAATAAAATAAGGAAAAGAAATGGATAAGAAATGAGTGGTGTGATGAACACATAAAAGAGCGATGAGGAGAAATAAACACGGACTTTCGATTGAATCTAAAAGAAAAATAAAAAATGGATTTTAACAGCATTTAAACTATTTGAAAACCATTACTATTTAATAACAATGTTTTGATGATTCAAAGAGAATATGAAGAAGAAATATACAATGAAATAACATTACATAAACAAACACATACATGATTATAAACAAAGAACAACACAAAAGTAAATGAAATGAAGTAAGGAGGAACAGTTTCTCAAGTAAAAACTTGAGTATAGAAGATACTCCCAATAATTTGGTAGAGTATTTTTCATACCAACCTATCTTTTTTTGCTCTGATATTCCAACCCCTTTCAACAAGATGAGGGGGATGTATTTATATCTCAATGTTGTGGGCTGTTTTCATTCCTAAATTCACCCCACTTGTCTTGAATATTGGACCATCCATAGAGTGGAATCTCAAGATATCTTATTATCCAATGTTGTAGATAAATATATTTTCAGTCTAGTATCAAAATTGGGAGGAAATTGGACTTATGGTTCCAATTTTATGTCAGTTTTCATAAAAAAAATTGAACTATTCATTTATATCCATGCTTTTTCTAACGCCATATTGTGAATGGATATGTGGACAGGAAGATTACATAATTTTCGAATACTTTCTTACAAATATTTTGCGGACTCTATCTTTGATTTTATATTGAAAAAGATAAGCACCAATTTATATCTATTATTGGAGAAAAGTCAAATTTAGTGTGCTAATATTAATTCCTGGATAAAATTGTGGGTTGTACATCAAATAGAAATTTAACAATAACACAAGAAAGTGGTGTTTCAAAGATAAATTCTACCACTAGTTAATTATAGAGTCAAAACCCCTTAAATTATATAATTAAAAGGGAAAAATAAAATAAAAATAACATTTATTTAATAATATTATTAAATTAAAAAGGGGAATTATATACACCACATTAATTGACTCATTTTTAAAGTATGTTTTTACTTGTAATTTATTGTTCATATTTCTTATATAAGGATTTAATACTGTAAAAAAATTAATTGAAAAATTTAACAATGATATGTATACAGTATAAATGTATTTAAAATAATACATAATATTTGTAGGAAGGAAATTAAATTCAACGTTCATGGAGACGACATTTCGTACATACAGATGAATGCTACATCAATTTATTTATCATATTTAAAGAGTAAGTGGTGTATATATATATGTATGTGTAATATTATTATAGTATCATATTTATATAATATATATCACCTTTTTTATTAAAACCATACCAAAATATATTCCATGTATAGAGTGAATGAATCACATCATTTTGAGGTGGTGGACGTCCATACATAAAGAAATGAAGTTATGGTATTTCAAAAAATGGAAATCATAAAGGTATGTATTATATAATAATTACATAATCATAACAACATTATAAATATAATAAAATATTTATATGTTTATAAAAATTAAATCTTACATTATTCCCAACCTTGAATGTTTGTAATGGAATAAATAATGACATCGATTCATAAGGCAGTAGTCTGTCGTATAGATAAATGATGATTGCATTTCCAATTTGATGAATGTGTGTGTGTATAGTTATTAACTTTGAAATAAAAAAATATAAAATATTTATGATATTATTTTTGTTATATAGTAATTATATTATAATAATTGAAGGGGTGGACAAATAAATGAAAAAAATTGATTGTTGAAGAATGTAACCTATTATTCATGTAAATCATTTTGCAATTTACCAAAATAAATTCAAGATGGTATTTATAAAAAACTTTACAACTATACAATCAGGGAAGGGAGATTTGAAATCTATTATGAGAGGTTTTGGATGATATAAATGGATTGAGAGGTGTAAAAATGTGGTAGGGATGAGTGCCTTTTTATAGTTTAGGAGGAGTGAAATTCTTGTAAATATAAAAAGGTAAACACTACTGAGAGGTCTCACTTATATCATATTATTAAAATAATAAATAAAATGGGATACAATGGAGTATATGGTCGAATTATGTCTATAATTTTTTTTATACAAGTTTGTGGGACATTTAGGCCTTTAAGTTTAAGGTTTAGTCTCTTGTTATGATGAATTTTACCTTAATTATAGTAAATAATTTTAACTACATTTTAAAATATTTTTTTTAAATTTTTATTAACATAATATACATTATCAATTAATATAAATCCATTTAATACATTTTTCCAAATTCCAATCACATAAATTTTCATATATTAATTTTAATTTAATCCTGTAGATGGGACAACAAATGAGGTTTTTAATATGAAAATGTTCTAAAATTTGTAATGATTTTATATCCAATTTCAATGTGAAATAAATTAAAATGACCTAAATTTTATTAAATAATGTATTATATATCTAATTCAACTTTAAAAACAATTTATTATATAATTTAATTGTATAAATAAATTATACAAAGAATCAATTTAACAATTAAAATTCATTAATTTTCACTATTCATCAAAAAATTGAACTTCTCATAAAAATACAAAACATTCACCCAAACATAATTTTATCATTTTTATTTCAAAAATTAATTTGGTTTTTATATACAATTTTTTTACTAAATTTTATATTTAAAATAGATTCCCCATTAAAGGTTTGTAAAACTACCTTTATGAAAATACTAGTTTTTTTGTTTAAAATTGGGATCAATATTATATTATGCCTATAAAATATTTTAGAAAAATGTAAAATATTTTATTTTACATATATCTTATAAATTTAAAATATTAATTCTCCAAATGTCTTAGAATTTAATTGATTGTTCAAAATGTGACTAAATAGTGTTTTGTTTAAACCCAATGTTGCGTGCATTGCAAGATATCAAAAAAATTAAATTTATTATAACTGGAAAATATTTTATATTTTTGTATAGCACAATACTACCTCAAATATAAATATTTAATTATTGATATTTTAGTGGTGTTACATTATAAAACACGATCTCCTACTTGGAAATCCATATCTTTCCTCGGATTATGAACAAAATTCTTTTTCCTAAATTTATCTACTTTAATATGATCTTGAATAAACATTACCTTTTTAAATCCACATAAAAAAATTATGGGCCTATGGGTTTCCTTTCACCAACTTCATCCCAACCAGAAAGGCACACAACACCACTTTTTATATAACACTTTATATTATGCCAATTAAATAATAGAATGGAAACTATTATTATTGTAAAACCCTGCCAAAGGGGGTTGCTGATCCCACATACATTGAATAATGATTTATCATGAACAAAACATGTCTAACATTGTTTTAATTATTCATTCAAGCTATCCATCAATTTGAGGATGGTATGAATTGATCAAACGATGTTTAGTGTTTATAGACCTCTAAATAATCTTCTAGAATTTCAATGTTAAGTGGGGATCTTGAATAAAAAATTTATAGTGGACCTCCATAAAATATTAACAACTCATTAATATAGATCTTCATGATTCACTCAGGATTCAGGTCTTATCTTATAGATTGTAAATGTCAAAATTTGGTTGGGGATCAATGATAACCCATATTGCATCATTCTTTATAGGTTTATTTGGTAGTCCTGTTAAAAATTACAAATTAATTTTGTCCCATTTCCATAGAGGAATATTAAAAGGTTGCAGTAAACATTTCGTATGATGCCTCGTAGCTTTCACTAGTTGAAAAACCAAAAATCAAAACACATAATCAGTAATTTCCTGCTTCATGTTATCCTACCAAAAATGTTCTTTCTTATCCCAATACAAATATTTTTTAAGAGGGTGTGTAGCGGAATTGGAGCTATAAACATCATCCAAAAATCCCACTTTTATATGAGGAATACATGGAACACATAATCTCTTTCCAAATTTTGGAACTCCATCTCCACAAACAATGTCATCTAAATTTCTATCTCCCACAAATTTTATTTTCTTCTGAGAGTTCTTATCACTATATTGAGAATTTTTTATATTCTCTAATAAATTTTTGTTTTCAATAATTTGGTAAAGAATTTATGTCTCCACTTTTTTTAGAAATTACCATATCCATATTTACAAAATCTATGAACATAGGGTCCTTCTCAATCCTCAATTGGGTTTGAACTCCATCATCCTTCCTATTTAAGGCATTGGATGGCTTATATTGTATCCATATGTGGTAGTGTATTGAGAAATCATAATAATTGAGTAACTCGAGTGATCACCTTTGTCTCAAATTGAGATTATTCTATGAGAAGAATAATTTCAAGCTTATATGGCCTTTTTATATCTCATAGATTTCACAATTGATATTATTTCTCTATATTTTCAAAGAAAAGATTACATTCAATAACTTAAGATCATTTTTTGGATAGTTCTATAAATTGTAATTCAATTTTATTTATGTGTATGGAATAAATTTAACATTTTAAATTTGTAGACAACCCATTCCCTTTATCAATGAATCACTATATATGAAAAAACCATCACTTCTAAATGGAAGAGTCAAAATTGGGTCATTAACTAATATCCTCTTTAGTACATATTATAATTCTTCAAATTCCCTTGTCCAAAAAAATAATCCTTTTATATATAATATTGGTTAACGGGGTAGCCCATAAAGAAAAATTATGAATTAACCACCAATAATAACCATGAAAATTGATCAACTGATTTTCCATCCTTGGAGATAATATGGCCTTGAAAAGAAACTTATTGCATAAAAAAATAAAATTTTCTAAATTTATCATATAACTCTTCCCATCTAAGAGTCTTCTAAATAATTTTTTTTTGATTTTTATGGTCCTTGATGATTTCAAAATACACCAAAAATATCATCAATGAATACTACAAAAAAATCATCAAGATATTTTTAGAATACTCTATTCATTAGGTCCATAGAAACAGAGGGGTCAATATTCAATCCAAATAGAATTATTATAAACTCATAATGTTCATACCTCATCATAAAAGCTATCCTGATAATTTATTCCATCTTTACTCGCAATTGTTGATTCTTGTAACAAAGATAAATCTTTGAAAAATATTGGGATTTGTGAATTTGATTAAAGATGTCATCATTGTGGGGTATATGATACTTTTTCTATATTGTAACAGAAATTATTTCCCTATAATCAATAAAAAAATCATGGATCAATCTTTCTATTTAAGAAAGAGAATAGGGGCTCTCCATAGTGAAACACTAGGGAAAATATTCCCATATTTCCAAAATCATCTAGTTGTTTATTCAAATCCAATAATTTCACAAATGAAATTATATAGGGAGCCTTTTATATTGGAATTAAATCAAGGACTAAGTCAATAGAAAATTCTAACAACATGCTCGAGGTGGATGTATAAGAAATTTCTTAGGAAATACATAAATGCATTTTGTCAAAATAGGTACACCTTCAATTTTAGTATTACCTTCTTCATCACTAGAGGTTCTTCTCTATTAATTTCAATCAGTATAGCTATTGGGAGTGTGTCTATATAAGAATCAATTGAGGAAGCCCATTCTCTAAAGATAAGGAATTCTACATCTTCATCAAAAATCATAATTTCCTTCCAATTGAAATACATTCTTTCATCACATTTTAAAATCAAGTCCATATCAAGAATTATGGAAATTTCAAACATATGTATGGTAACTAGGTCATTAAATAAATCCTTTTTATGTGTCATAATGGGGACTTCCTGACACATCATTGTGGCAACGAGGCTTCCCACAGGGGGTTTTACTAACCAATATCTTACTAAATCATTAGGGAAATAATTAATATTATATGAAAACTAGGTACATATAAAATAGCATGATTATCAAGAATTAAATAAAGAATTAGCAAAATTTAAATATTAGATTAATGTACCTATCCCAAAATCATTTGGTACTTATAAATTTGGTGCAGTCACTGAAAAATGTTGTTCATATCCCTTTCGAATGTTCTATGGTAGATTCCCTTGACGCCTAGGTAATTTATTTGAGTTGTGACCTATCTCCCTACAAGTGATACACTAGATAGAAGAATTTTCCTTCTACCACTTACATTTATTAATATGGTAACCCTTTTCTCCAAAATTTTAAAAAACTATCAATCCCTTCAAGAATTTCATAGAGTAAGTTTTTAAAAAGTTCTCATAAGGTTGGAATTACTTTATTCACCTCTTCTTCGTTGACACATTACCTTGTTCATAGTGTCCAAAAGTCCACTTCTTTTATTAGATTTCGTTGAATATATAGGATCTTGATAATTCCATATCTTCTTTGATAGTGCATAAATATATATCTTTATATGAAGAAAATGTCTGAGAAACCAGTACAATTCAGATATTTGGATTAATACCTCAAAATAATTGTTCAATAATTCATTAATCATTATGTATATAATCTGTATAATAAATGTATAACCTTGTACTGGTATCTTCATAATTTCCAGAAATTATTTTTCCTTTTTATTTAAGCTAAAAATATTTCCCTTTATCTCAATTTTTTATCATGTGGGAAGTATTTATCAAATAATGTCTCTTTAGACTTTATCCATTCCATTAGTTATATTTTTTTTCTCTCTAGTATTCTGGATCAGAGAGTAACATTAATTAGCATAACTTTTGAGAAAATACACCACAATTGTAATCATTTCTTTTATTTTATCCTAATTCCATACATATCTTCTCTAGATACTTAATCCATATCTTGATCACATTTGGATTGGTAGTCCCATGAAACGATTGGGGTTTGTGTTACATAAAGTGATCCATCATAGGATATTCTCACTATGGAACATGTTTATCTATTTTTTCAAGGTTATTTCTCTTAACCTAATTAATATTTTCTAATTTATCTATAATTTTCTCCATTATGAACAATCTATAATGGGTTCCTTAATAGGGAAATCTTAACATTTTCTATGAGTATGGATTTTATTAATTCTTTATGGTTCCATTTCTAAACAATGAATTATACTAGATTAGATCATAAAAGTAAGAATTTTGTATCATAATGTATTATTCAAATTATGGTGTGATTCTTAACATTAAATTTTTTAATCATAAATCAATGATTCATAAACACTAGTTTTAATGGGGATATCCCTATATAAAAATAATTCATAATGGGTTTTAATGAAAATTTGAATTATCCTAAGTGAATCCCCTAGGAGTGACAATCAAGGTGCATAATAAAGATCGTTATTGTGTACCAAGTTACACTCAGGTCAAGAATGATGAAACTTTTTGGAGTTTTTACCCCAGTTTACATCTCTGTCAGAACCACATCTACAAATATTATGAAAAAGGGATGTGTTTCTAAGAAGACCAATATAATCTCTAAATTACCAAGAAACCTAGGATTTTCTTTTATATATATATATCCTCAAATTCCATGTTAGGGTTATTTTTACTAAACTATGATTTCATAAATATAGTTTTTAGGGTTTCATAAATATAATTTTAGAAAACAAGATTACATACATGATGCCCATGTTATATTGGTAAATAAAAAAAAATGAATCCTAAATAAATGAAATTAACTAAATCCTTAAAATCTTATACAATGATTCCTTCTATATATCCCGGGGAAAGAAAAAAATAAGGGTGAGAAAAAAATCTCTATAAGGATAATTAAAATGTAATAGATTACTAATCAATGAGAATAACCATCATGGAAAGGTAAATAATTGATCACATATTCTATATATCTATCTGTATAAGGCATGATCAATATAAGACAATATAAAACTGAAACACATACCATAAAATTAGTAAATTTAGAATGAAATTCATTCATAGATAATTTAAATGGAAAAATATAAACCATAAAAAAATTAACTAAATTCTACATAAAGGAAATTATTAATTATTGTACGTTATGTTTTAAAGGAACATGTTACATTTACTGTCAATATTTATTCTCAAGATAGTTTAAACTACTCTAATTTAGCCAACCAATTCAACTCATGAGACTACATATGAATTGATTGGCTTTTAATAACCAGTCCCCAACCTATGTATTGAATGTAAAAAGTCATTCATCATATATCAAATATCATATTTAATTTATAAACACTATTCCTTTTCAATATCATTCTTGAGTAAAAGATTTGGATTTATCAATATTTCAAATAAATATCAATGGGAACACAGTATGTAAAAATGGATTAAGGTTAGGAAATTATTATATTAGTTTAATGAGAATATGGATATTTAAGATAAAATAAATGTATAATAAAAATAATCATAAGGAAATTTTTTTTCCAAGAGATCATTAATAATCACAAAAGAAAGTGATATTGCAAATATAAATTTTACAACATGGTAATTCTCAATTTATAACCACATGGAATATATAGATCAAATTTAAACATAAAATACCATGAATAATTATTTAATAATGATATTAAATAATAAAGGTCCAGTATACACACCACACTAAAGTAAATTAGTGCATAATAACAAATAAGTTTTAATAGAATGTAAATTGAGACTAAATTAATTACCTTGTATTTAATTTTTGGAAATTTAACCCATTTATAAATATTTCAAACATGTTAACATCTTATATTAGATAAATAATCATGTTTCAATATCATATATGATCTTATGATGATATATTATTTCCCTTTCATTAGTAATATTTCATTATTTTCACTATTTCACGTGTTAAATGCATAGCTTTTAGGTATGTTTTTACTGGTTATTTATTGTTAATATTACTTAGATCTTGATTTAATCATATAAATAATATAAACCATGATTTAATTATCATATTTATTTATTATATACGTATTTAAAAAAATATATAATAATTTGAGATGGGAAATGAAATGAACTTTTCTAAGAGACTGTAGGTCGTACGTACACATAAACACTACTTCCATTTCCTTTTCATATTTAATGAGTAATTCATATAAATATATATATATATGTGTATATTATCACTAAATTATGTAATTTATATCATATATATCACGTTTTTTAAAACCATTGCGTAATACATTCAATGTATAGTGTTAATGAATCATATCGCTTTGAGGATATGACAGTCCAAACGTCCATAAATGAAGTTATCATATTCCAAAAAAAAGAAAGAAAAAATGTATGTATTATATAAAAATTAATTAATAATAAAGGAATTATTAATATAATATATAAACTAAATAAACTATAAATACACAATTATTCCCAACCTGGCAAGGTGGCAATTGAAGAATGAATGAGATCAGTTCACGAGGCGGTAGTATGTCACACACTGATGATGATATTACATCCAATTGGATAAACGTGTGTGTGAGTATGGGTGATAATATTTAAATAAAAACATTAAAGTATACTTATGATACTTATGTCATTATATATTAATGATATTAGGGGAATTCAATGGGTGGATAAAAAATTGAAACAAAAGTGTTCGTTGAAGAATGTTACCTTTTATTCGGGTTACTCTATTTGGTTTATACTAAAAGACATCCTTGGTTAGATTTATTCACAAATTGAGGTTTCTAATGTAATGTTAGTGATTTTGGGGAAACATATGATCTTGTTGTTTTAGGAAAAATGGCATTATAGTGGCGAATAAGTGGGATGGGTGAGTTCTCTTTTATATTGGAGGAGGAGTGGAATTCTTTTAAATATAAAAAGGTAAAAATTATTGAGAGGTATCACTTACATAATTTTCTAAAAATATTTTACCCAATTTGAAAAAAAGTAATTATATGGTCTAAATATTGTAATTAAAAATCTTTTTTATATGTTTATAGATCACTTTTCCACTTATGTTTAATGTTTAGTTTCTTTTCATGCTTAATTATAAATTATTCACTGTAATTAATTTTAACTACATATGATAATATTTTTGTCAGAAACTATGTTGAACGTTCATTATATTATTAATTATACTGATTCAAAATATTTAATAAATTTTTATAAATACAGATAATATAATTGGTGAAATTAATTTAAAATTAGTCCCAAATACGAGATGAAAAAGTGGGTTTTGAAAGTGAAAATGATCAATGGTTTGAAATGTTTTTATATCTAATTTCAATTTTAAATTGATTAAAATGAAATAAATTTGATTAATTTATGTATAATTTTTTCTAATTCAACTCTAAAACCAATTTAAAATATAATTTATCCTTGTAAATAAAATTGACGAACCAGCAGTTTTCAATTACCATTCAATATTTTTTTTACTATTTATCATAAAATTAAACTTCTCGGATTAATACCAAAATATAAAAATAAACTAATTTTGAAATTTTTATTTTAAAAATGAAGTTTATTTATCCAAATTTATAATGTTTAAAAATTATGTTTTCAAATAGGTGTTCCATTAAAAGGCCATAAAACTTCCATTATAAAAATATGGGTTTTTATGTGTGAAAATGGGTTTGTTCTTATATTATTATTATAAAATATATTAGATGAATATAAAAATATTTGATTCAATATATAGGATTTTAATTTCCAATATAAATTATATAAAATTATGATAATTTAATTTATTTTTCAAAACATGACAATTAGGTTTTTGTTTAAAACTAGTGTTGCATGAATTGGATGCTACCAAAAAATTATATTTATTATTAATGGAAAATATTGTAAATTTTTTGGGTGATACACGGAAAATTAATTTCAAGAAAATAAATGAAAAATATTTTTGAAGGAAAATATTTTGGATATTAGAGGAACATTCATAGAGAAATAAATGTTAAATTGGTGAAAACCTTTAAGAATCTGTTTGGGTATGAGAATCATCTAACCTTAAATACCACTTTATTTCATCACATTTAAACTGCCTGATTATAAAACATATTTTTATTAAAATATTTTACCATAAACTAGTTCTGGTAATTTAATTCATTATATATTCATTAAAATAATTCTATTAAATTTATTAATTTTCCATCGTTAAAGGTGAAGCATCCTGATGTCATGTTTTACTTTAAAATTTTCAATTTTTCTTTGATTTCATTATTTTGTTCACAATAATTGATACATTATTAGGATTAATTTTATATTCATAAAACACATATATTTATACATTTATATATCATAAATTATTTATTATAACTACATATAATTTTGGTGATAAGTAAATAATTGGAATCATCCTCGTTGGTGGTTAACCCATCGTTAACTAGATATTGTCAGAAGAGGAGACTTGAGATGTATAATATATATGTATATCAAAAAAATATTATACTAGTTTAATGAAAATTATTTCAATATATTTTATACTTTTAAAAAAAATTATTTAGGAAAGATAATGATGATATTAAATTTAAAAATGAAAATAAAATAAAAGGATGAAAGGACATTACCTTTTTATGGAAGTGTTTTATTCCCTATGTCCCTCAACTTCTTGACATATTGGAGGTTTATTTCCCCAAAACACACCTAATTATTTTTTAGAGGATTATGATAAGGGAATTGGTCAATATTTTACCTTTGATAAGTTATGGATTCATAGTTATACAAGGGGGAGAGGGGGTAATTTATACTTGAGGAGAGGGGTCTTTTTAGAATAAATTTTTTAATAAAGTAATATATCAATGTTAAATCATGTAATGGTGATATTTTTGACATAATGAATCATATTTAATTAAAATAAAATTTTTATAGGACTTTAAAACCCTTTATAATTTAATTAAATAGTTTATTAAAAGGAAAAATTGAAAAATTAGAACAATGTTTTTCAAGGAATAATTTTAACATTTAACTTTGGAATGTAATTTTTTGGTTTAAAAAACATATTAATTTCATTTTAAATAATAATAAATTAATTTAAATTTGTTTTATGGATCCTAAATTTATATAAAATGTTAATTAATTATTATATCATAAATGGTGTAATTCAAGATACATTGGTTATTGGAAAATTGTATTTTTACTATTCACCTGGAAAATTAATTATTTAATAAAATTACTAAAAAATAAACCATGGATAATTAAAACATTATTATTTAAAAATTGTAATAATTTTAAAAAATATTTTTTTATCAAGGGTTATTTTAATTTTTAATATAAAAACTATTTTTTTAGAAAATATCTCAAAATAAATTTTATTAAAAGCGTGTTTACATGTTTGTTATTTTTTTAATCACAAAAATTATTTTATTGAATTGTAATATATTTATATTTACATAAATTACTCATGATAACTATTATGTATAATGAATTTTATTAGTTTTAGGTAAAATTAATATTCCAATAATTATATTAAAATTCCCAATGCTCAAGTTACAATTACCAATTATCAAGTTATTAATCTAACGATTTCATTACTTTTCCAAAGATCACATTACTTCTAATAGAAACTTCTACATTCCATCATTCAGTATTCTATGTAATTCCTTCTAATTTTCTATATATTAATTTTTTATATTATGGTTTGTTCTTATAATATTTTGTTTATTATTTACATTTTTGTTCATGGGAAGGATAATTCTAGTATATCATAATGATACAATTTTTCAAAATGTATTGTTTATATTTTCAATTTTTTCACCATGTATTATTTAGAATTTTATAGGGGAAATTCATTGAATTGATCAGTGATTTCATTAATGCTAAAGGTTTTTTCTCTATATCTTTAATGTGTATAACAATTATATAATTTAATATACATTAATATCAAGAAAAAAATTTTATTCAACACTTTGGATTGTTAGATTCTTATATGTTTTTATACATCTCTACCTCAAAATTTCAACTTAAAGTTTATTAGATAATAGATGAGGGTACATTTATTTTATTGTTTCCTCTAGTTCCCACATATCCTCTTTATAATTAAGGATTCACCACAACACATTGATAAAGTGAGTTTCCTTGTTGAGTACATGTTTATCAATTTAGTCCAAGATATTCTCTTGATATAAGAGTTAATTATCCATTTATACCACCTTCGAATTAAGTAAATGTAAGTGGTATGATATTTACTTCCTCAAGGATCCAGATTATGTGGAAGTACAATCTGATAGGCCACAACCATTATGAGAATAGTGATCTAAAAGGGGACAATGTATCCTAGGTTAACCATCCCTTTCTTTTAAAACAACATGGCACTATTCCATGGTGATACTTTAAGGGAAATAATGTCTCTAATTTCGAACTCCAATTCCCATCAATGGTTTTTAGTATAGTTATTCTTCTAAAATTGTGATGATTTTATATGTTTTTGGATGTATTGAAGCTTCTCTATCATATCTTACACAATATCAGATCTATATATATATTTTTTCTAATATAATCCCAACAAGTATGAGTTCTACATTGATTCCTATACAGAGCTTCATATACATCCATTTTAATATATGAGTGGAATCTTTTATTATATGAGAAATCAACTAATTTCGAGATATTGATCACATCCATCATAAAATTCAGTGGAGTAGGATCTCAGTGTGTCCTCGAGTCTCTAAATAGCCCTTTTAGATTTTCCATCAGATTAGAGTGATAGTTCAAGATGAAATTCAATTCAGTATGCAGATAATTTATAAGACAAATACATAATTTTGAAGTTAGTATTATATCATGATATAAGGTGTTTTGAAAGAAGAACCCTATATATCTTCATCAATTCCTTTTCATATATCATTATAATTTTTTAATGTAAGAAACCTTCTCAAATAGTGATGAAGTGGGAAGCCTTGGAGTGTTGATCCACCCCAAACCTTACCAAATTGTATCATTTTTATATCATCAGGATGTCAATAAAAATTATATGGTGATTTTCAACCAATTCCACAAGGGTATAAGAAATATATTAATTATCCCCTTAGATTTATACCACTCTATTTTAACCTTATAATATACCATGAACCTTTTATGTACTCAGTGATCTATTTCTCCAAGTTATCCCACTAGAAGTGATCTTAGAGATCACAGTACTCCTCGGTGCTTCGGGGATATGTGGAAAAATTAAACTATTTTAATTATACAATACCTCCTTCTTTATCTCAAGTGGTTATGTTATACAAAGGCTAGTTCAAAATCAACAAACAGGATTTTTATCAATAAATAACTCATGATCTTCCCTTCTTTAACTTCTTTAACCATATATTGAATCTCTAGATCATCCCTTTACTCCTCCTTAATCGTCTATAAGAATGATGGTTGGGAAATAATTTTGTAAAGGTTGGATATATTTTATACCATTATAATTCATAGATAAATCCTTTACATATCCCTGAAGATAAGGACTTTCTAAATCCATGTCATTGATAGAGTATTAGGTGATTTTCAACAAGGATAATCAGCTACCTTATTCATCTTTCAAATATGGTACTGAATTGAGAAATCATAGTCCTTGATTATCTCTAGGAATATTTTTTAATGAATGTTGATCTCTTTATATTGGAATATATACCTTGGAATCTTATAATTTGTATTTATATCACACTTATCTTCATAAAGGTAGTAGAAAAAAATATTCAAGATGAAAAGCACAATTGTTGACTCCAGATCATGTATAGGGTATCTTTGCTCCTGAATATTCAGTTTTCATGAGGCATCAACTATAACGTTTTCATAAAACATGAGAAAGCAACCCAAACATTTTTTGGAAGCATCATCATATATAAAAAACCTTCTCTACATGATGGTAGTGTGAGTATATGTGCAACTATTAGAATATTATTGAGATCCTTAAATATTTTCCCACATTATTCCCTCTATATAGACTTTACCCCTTTCAATGTTAAATTATTTTTTAGGAAATAAAAAAAAGATACATTTCTCATAAATTATTGGAAGTACCATTCCAATAAAACTATGGATTTCCCTGACATAAGTTGGAATAGGCTATTCCACAATTTTTTTTCTTTAAAGGGTCCATAGAAATTCCCTTACTTGTGATCATGTTCCCCAATAATGTGACTTTCTACATCTAAAAGTCACACTTTGTATACTTATTTTACATTTTATTATTCCTAAAAGTCTCTAGAACAGTCATTTAATTCTATGTATGTTCTTCCTTACACTTGGATAAAATTATAAAATGACTGATAAAGATGAAAAAATTAAAGGTAGTCTATAAATACCTTATTCACCAAATTCATAATGATTTCAAGGGAATTATTTATTCCAAAGTGAATCTCTAATAACTCAAAGTTTCCACAACTTTTATGGGAAGTAGTGTTCTAAATATATTCTTTAATAACCTTTAGCTAATGAAATCCAAAATGAAGATCAAGATTTGATAATTACTGAGCTCCTTTTATTTGATCAATGAAGTCATAAATCCTTGTAAAGTGATGTTTGTTCTTTCTAGTGATCTTTTTTAGCTCTCAATAATCCATACACAACTATAATGATATATCTGATTTACTTATAAAAATAACTAGTGAATCCCATGGATATTCACATGGGTATATGATCCATTTTTCTAAATTCTATTAAATATACTTCCCTAACTCCTCTAGTTATATAGGTTCCATCCAATATGGTAATTTTTCTATATAAGTGGCTCCAGGTATGAGATCAACTAAGAAGTATACCACATGATTTGGTGGATGTTTAGGTCACTCTTCATGAAATACATCAGTGTATTTCCACACTATTGGAATTTCATCAAGGTTGATACTTTTTCTTAACTCATCATTATTGGTAAAGGTTTGATTATACAATGGGTACTATCTCTGACATTTTTGAGGGATTATTCAAATTATATTCTTTATATTCCTTGTATTTCTTCATTTTAAAGGGATTTTTTGGAATACATAAAGGAATTTTCTTTTCCTGATAGTTTATATATGCTATATGTAACAGGAGTCAATCCGTTCCCAATAGTATCAAATTACACCACGAGAAGGATTATGAGATTCACTAGAATAATATTCCCACATATTCTAACAGGTGATGATCCCAACACTTGGGATTCATTGATCATACAACTAGGCATTTTTATATATATCTCCACTTTAAGGTATCATGGATTCGATTTGATAATTCTAGAAATCTTGCATGATATAAAGCATTGCATAGAGATAGATTCAAATAAAACATTTTCAATTCATGATTGAATATGATGTGTAACTTTTATGACTTAAGTCCAGACTCTGCTTCAGTATTAGTGATTAAAAATCATTCCCTTGATCCTTTTTATTTTTTGTTTTTGGACACCTATTACCCACAAGGATACATGGTTCAATGCAATGGCTTTCCTAGTTCCCATCATCCATATAGTTGATGCATTGAACCACGAGTGGTGAATTAGGTGGTTCCCTCCTTCCCTCTATCATCTTGGTCAACTTATTCATGTCTCTTCAATATAAATGATCTTTGTGTCCCTCTCCCATGAATTGTAATAATTTATTCATCCCATTATGGAAATTAACATGATGATTCATCCCAACTTATTGACATGTGGGTTTTCAGATCCACTTTCCTACTTTTTCTTTTGACAATCCATCTTGAAACTCCATTATTCTCTTCTTATGTATATAAAAATGGGACCTTTCACTAAACACAATCTCTACATTGAGAGAACAATGAACTACCTATTCATAAATACTAAATTCTCAGATAGATAGATACTCTACTAAAAAATGAGTATTATCCATTGTTATATAATTAATATTTCTTACTAAAAGACCTTTTAAACATACCCTTTTTTAGAACTTCCAAAATTGATCATAAATGGGTCCTTTAACATAGTTTTTTAATGATGTTAAATCATGTATTTAATAGTGTTCAAAAAATGAAATGTTAAAGGAGTACCTTTATAAATGCTTGTAATAAAGTGCTTATAAAGGCCCCTAATTTATTAGTGAAAGAAATAAAAATACTTATAAAGGACACCCTTTATCAGTTCTTTTTTAAAAGTGATAATAAAGTCCTACACTCTATGAGTGCATCTTTTAGCACTGATAAAGGGTATATTTCAAAAAACATATTTCATTAAAAATAGTTAATATATAAATAATTTTATATTAATATAAATATAATATATATTTTTTAGATATATTTTAGGTAAGGATAAATATGCATTTACACTTAATATATAAATATTTAGAAGAAATTTCTCATAAAATAATAAATTAAAAATTTTGTAGTTATTATCATGTAATATTTTGTCATAAAAGTTTGATGACATAAAAATTAAATTGATTACATAACAGTGTATGATAAGTTTTAAATATTAATTTAAATTCAAACAAACATAAACATTGATATGGGTGTCTGTTTTGGCCCTACCTTATATCAAATTGAATCCTCCAATGATATGTATACCCTAGTGACTAGGGAAGAACCCTAGTCATTATTGTAAGGTAAAAAGGGGTCAATAAGGCCTCAAAAACTATCTTTTTTAGGGAATCCCAATTTTCAACAATCAGAGGTATTTAGTCCTTGTTTATGGGGTTTTATTGTCTTTGTCTAATGGGGAATGAATTTATTCTCATGGGTTTCACCCATTGATATTATTGTTTTGAATTTTTATCACTTTACACAATTTATTTTTATTTATGATTAAATAAATGTATATTTTATTATATTTACTTATAATAAATCACTTATATAGATACATTTATCAACATATTTATGTATAAATGTATTTTTAAATATATAAAATAAATATTTTTCCTTCAATTTCTTTAATGTGAAAATTACCCATTTTACTTACCTTATACAAATGAACTAATATGTATATACATACCGATAGAAGTAATATTTCTATATAAACGTTTCTATGTTAATAAATATATATGTGTTTGTAGATATAATATAATAAAAATATGTGAATTAATTGTCTTAAAATGTATTTAAAACAATATCTAACCATTTTTTATATTATACAAATATATGTATATATAATTTATATATAAACATATATGTCTGTATTAATAAATGGATATATATTTATAATATATTATATTTTATGAAAATGAAAATAATATATAATATATTTAAATAAATATATTAATATATATATATATATATTAGACAAATTGATATATTTTATAAATTTATTTAAAAATAATTATATAAATATATGAATAATAGGTATATATACAGATATGTATATATACACGCATAGAAATATCATTAAAAAAACCAAAAAACAACATGTTTAAGAAGTAAAGGTGCTTTATCTTCAATGGGGAGGTGCAATGTTTGAATCAAGGTGTGCACAGGGGGTTGGAAATTCATAAAGCACTGTTAAAGGGGTTTTTGGTGAAATGCACTCATAAGGGTGGGGTGGGGCATTATTAAAATGGCCACTAAAGCTCTGCATAAAGGGTCTAGTTCCTATAGTACTAATGAAAAAAATATAATTTTCCCCCTTTAACATGGATTTTTGTGAGCATAGTTAAAGACCACTGCTTAACATCACTTGTTTAGAGAACACCATAAAATTACTATTAAAAACCCATTACTAGTTCTGATAAAATCCAGTATTGTAATGGTTATCCTTTTGGAGGAGTATTTCTAAACAAAACATGATTCTATATAACTTTCCATAAATTTTTATAACAAATTCAAAAGAGTATATTGCATGCCATGTGATGTTTTCTTGATAATCCATGATTGATTCACCCTCCTTTTAATTCAACCCTAAGAATCATCCCACCAAATTTGATTGATTTGTACTGGGTAAATACTTGTTATGAAATAATATTTTAATTTCTTCCAATTCAACTTCATTAATTTAATTCTTTGGATTAATTTACTTATTGACACCCACCATTTATAATCCCCTTCATCTAATCAGTAAATTGTGAGAGTCATCTTCTCATTTTCAAAATAATGAATCTCTAAAATTATTTTCTAGAATAAGTTAACCCACTTTACTACAAAAATTTGATTAGAGGATCCACAAAATTTGGTGGTCATTATAACATAATGGAATCAATAGATAGTTGGTCCTACATCGTTAAAGGTAGAAATTCTTGTGGTTTAGGTAATTATTCACAACCTTAGACAACTAGGTAAGTATCTCTATGAATGTTTGAACTCCACCTCACATGGCATTGAGATTTCATTTAGACAATGTTGAATTATCCATTATATAGGTTTTTGGCCTGGTTTCTCTTGGTTACCACCGATTTCTAAAATAAAAATGGTTTTAAAAAAAGATATGATAATAAATAATTAATAAATAATTTATTCTTATACACTGATTAAATATCAATTAATATCATAGGGTATTCCAATGCTTATCCTTTTATAAAATGATTCTTCTAGGTTGTTTACATATAAATAGACTTATACATATGTTTTTCACCAAATTAATATTATCTTAATTTAGAAATTAATTAAACCATGCTCTAATAACAACTATATTGATTTGATATTTCTATATGAATGGTAATTAATTTTCAAAGAAAAAAACTTAACAGTGATACAAATCTGGAATCCAAAGGTTTAGTGTCTAGGGAAAATAAGGGCCAGACATCAATTGTATGTAATACAATATAAACATTGAATAAATTGTTCTTATTTATCCTAATAAATGTCCCACTATCTCTTTAGTTCACAAAGTCACCTGAGGATAACCATCAAGGAATGGGAATAAATAAAATCCCTTTAAGGGGAGGAATAAGGGACATGAATCAATAGTACATGGTTGAAAAAAAAATATAATTATATCATAAGCATAATATCATCATCAACACCATGTCATAGAAATTTGATAAATTCATAGAACTTTTCATATGCACAATAATGAAACATCATGACATAGTTTTGAAATACCTCACATCGTTTTGAACTGAGATAATGTCATGTTTGCATATAACATGTTTTCTTAATAATAAAATCTTAATTTTGAAACAATATAGCTTTATTTTATTACATAATACACATTATATCATTATATTCATCACCTTTACATATGCATTTGATGGATATATTAAATTATGACCACCCACCACATTATAAAATTCACATAATCATTTATAACACATGGAAGGATAACAATCATAGTCACGAAAAAACTCAAGGAATGGATGTGTTTCATACAATATTTCAAATTTAATAATTCATCAATATTAACATTTTTATTATTAATTTAATAATGGAAATCATATATTATCATGGAAGATAATTATCCACTTTGAAATGAGAAACAAGTCTATATTATTGAAGAGGTGTTTTTGAAATCAAGTACTTTTTGAATAATAAGTATAAATGGATTTGAATATATTTTGGAAGGGTTGAAACATGTATATCCATGAAATAAAATTTCATGAATATTGAAAGGAAATATTTTGGTAACTAGAGTGACATTCATACTTAGATCAATGTGAAATTTGAGTTAACCTAAAATAAATCGTTTGGGTTTGAGAATACCATTACCTTATGTCCTTTATATGATTGTTTTTATACATCCTTATAAATAAATATAGGTTTATTAAAACATTTAAACATAAGGGAATTATATTAATTAATGTAAATTTTTATCAAATACAATAATTTTCTTATATTTTTTAATTTTTCATTGTTATAGGGGAATCATTTTGTTATCATATATTCCTTAAAACATTTTTCTTTTGAATAGATTTTTCTATTTTTTTAAAAGGTTGTGGCCGAAGCCTCAATTTATTATTTAAATTAATGACCACTTTAGTGAGGGTAGTGGGAGACCCATTATATAGCATGATGGCCCAAGGCCATGTGTCTTGAATACAAGGTTTGAAAACCCTATTTTTTGGCCCAAAGGACCCCTTAGTGAATAGTACTACTATAGTGCTCGCGCTTCTACAGTCCCGTCACCGCTACAGTGTTTGCTACAGTGCCTCCACCACTACAGTGTTACCAGTTCTACAGTTCCTCCACTACTACAGTTCCTTGCTACTGTACTTCTATAGTACTAGATTTTTTTCCCTTCCCAGATTTGATCTCGGCGCTTTTGGATGCCAAGTAGGAGCCTGTACCACTTGGGTATAGGCTCTTTAGCAAAAGTACACTGGGTTTTTAGGCCCAAGGGGTTAGACGGTATATGAGGTTCATCACCCACTACCGAGTGACTTTATCTACTCCCCTATCCACAATCCTAGGTGTAACAACACCCGAGCTTTCAGGCCAGTTCCACACAAGGTAGAGGGGCCCACGAGAGGTGATAAATGTATATAGTGCGCATTGCCTTGTGGGGAATCGAACCCTGAATATTAAATTGAATATATTTATAAATTTCTATATAATAAATGATTTATTATGATTAGCTTCATGGATCTTGATAAGTAAATAATTTTAAATTTCCACGTTTGTGGTTAAGCAGCCGTTAATGGGACATTTTCTGAAGAGGAGGCATAAGATGTATAATATATATTTATATTAAAAAAAATTATAGTATTATAACATTGTAAAGAACTTTTTAAAAAATATTATCATTGTTTTAAGAAGGTTTTTTTTGAAAATAATATGATTATGGGAAATTAGAAAATTTAAATGAAATAAGATGATGGAAGGATTTTACCTATTTCTTAAAATAATTCCTTATATATGGCCCTTAACTTCATGAAAGCATAGAGTTTGATAATGAAAAAACCTATATAATGATAATAATATGATTCATAAAGGGGATTTGGGTATGTATATATATTTATTAATTTAATGAGGTGTAGTTTCATAATATTATGTAGAGGTTTTATTTATACTTTAGGAAAGTGCTATTTTTAGAATAAATCATTAAATAAAATATTATGTCAAAGTTAAACCCTATAATTGTGATATTTTTTACATAATTAGTTTTATATAAATATAATTTAATAGTATTTGGTATTTAATTCCCCTTATAATTTTATTTCATTAGTTTATTAAAAAGGAGAGTGAAAAATGGGAAAATTATTTTTTAAAAGGAATGTATTTGAATTTTGACTTTGGAAAATAATCATGTCGTTTGAAATTAATGTTTATTATATTTTAATTTTTCATTTCTAAAATTAAATATTTTTTTTGGATAGTGTGGTTCTAGAAATTATTTGGTCATTATTATTTCATTAATGATATAATTCAAGAAACACATGTTTTGGAAAACTCTATATTTTTACTATTCACTTAAAATTAGAAGTATTTTAGAAGATTTCTAAAAAATAAACATTCGTGAATTTCAATGTGATAATTTCAAAATTTTCATTAATTTTATAAAATTAAAATTTTAACATATATTATTTTGATTTTTAATAAAATCATTATTATTTTTTACAAAATAACATATATTATAGTTTATTAAAAATGGGCTTGTATTTTCATTCATTTCTTAAACGTGATATTTATTTAGTGGAATTATAAAATTTATATTTACATAAATTACTCATGATAACTATTATTTATTATAAATTTATCATTTTAATGTCTAGTTATTAATCCAACTATCATGCTACTATTACCAATAGACATGTTACTATTCCCATTGGTCAGGTTACTATTCAGACTCTCACCTTACTATTACAATAGTCAAATAACCTATTATAAATACTACTATATTACTACATTAAATATTCACTAAATTTCATCCCATGGATGTTTTTTTTATTTTCTATAATATCGATTGGTTTTCTTATATTTTCTTTTTTTTCATTCTGTTATTCTTGGGAGGGATGATTTTAAAAAATTAGGGTGATCCAAATTATTATCCTTGTATTTTTTGTATTTTCAATTTTTTTCCCCTTCTAATATTTGGAATTATAAAGGTTTTATGCATTAACTAATGTTATGATTTTCATTGATGAAATAAAGTGTCGTTGGTTTCTCAATGTGCTCTATATTTCTAATACTTCTACAATACAACCCACATTTATTTTATGAAACAAATATCATTTATAAACTATGAGTTTTTAAAAATTTCATTTATCTTAATGATGATTTTATGTCACTTGGTGGTATCCATCATTAATTTCAACATGCTAAATAAAAAACTTTACCAGAATTTTACAAAAAATCTAATTCAATTAATTGGAAATTTATTAAAGCTTAAAACCATGTTACATATTAACCAATAAATATATTAATGATATAATAAGGTTTTTAATTATGAGGTTAATTTTTCTTTATGTAATGAAAATTTATTCTTTACTAATTGACTATAGTGTGTGTAATAATGAGCTACATGTCATGTTCATTGCTTTTTATGTATATAGGAAACATTCTACGGGACTATAAGTGTATCTAATCAGGGTTATACTACATGTACGGAAAAGCTTCATGTAGTGTATTCTACACATGATGTATCTATGTAAGAAGTCATTGGATTAGGAATGTTCTTCAGATTATATAAATAATGAGTCATAAGGCTTCTATCATAATAAACATGTCATGTATCAAATTAATTATACATATTATTAGTCTCAGAAAGAATACAACAAGTATTTGAAAACATAACTAGCATGAATTTCACCATTAAATGTTGTAGATGACATAGTTTGTACACTAGCTACACATAGCGTGGTCATAATGACTATGTTTTATGATTGAATATGTGTGATATAAGGTATTTGTATGAGGTAAGACTTATTTTTTTTTCAGGTTAAATTATTACGTATGGACTAATGTAATAACCCTTTGAGGTCTTGAGTGTATTGGAGGTGTATGGGTTATGTTAGAAGCCTAGAACCCATCATTTTGGAAAAACTAAGTAGGTCACATTGATAGAAGAAACCATAAGGGGAAAGACACATGTTTATTAATAAACATGGGATACCCGGGTGGAGAGAAGGAGGAGCCCATAGGGTTTGTCAGACTATGCAGTTGGAGGTGCACACCTACGTGATAGCCTCTGTACTTTTTCATAGTGGGATAAAACAAGGTTTTCACATGGTTTGGAAAAATGTGTTCACTAACCATGCAAGGTTTCCCTCATTACATTAGATGGATCATGCTTTGGCTAACCATGTTGCCAAACCATATGACCTAGGTTATTGGGGTAAAATTAAATATTTTCCCTCACAATTTTTTATACCAAAAAACTAATCTTCTTCTCCTCCCGGGGACAATAGTGGATGTGTGGGAGTATCTTAAAAGGAATTGGTTAGGCTTTCCTCCCATTCCTCCATCTAAACTCGAAATTGATCATTTTTTATCTCATTGTATCTAATGGAGGTGAGTACTCAATTCCTTTTATGTCATTCTTCATTTAGCTTCAGAATGTTGGAGTTATTTAGGTTCAAGATAAAATTACCTATTTTTAGGTTCATCACCTATTCTTGTTTCTTCTGATTTGAGTAGAATTAAAAGATTTTATTGGATCATAACTTTAATATGGGCCTACGGTAGTTCTCAATTATTTTCTCATGTGGGTTGGTTATTTGTTAAGCTAGTTTTAATTTTTATTCCAACCAAACCTTCCAGTGTGGCACAATAAATTAATTTAATAATTTAATTAATTAAATGGAACATGTTAGGGATTCCTTTATTTTATTTGAGATTAATTAGAGGTTGTTTCCCCAACCAAGGCCTCCCATGGGGCATGCCATGTGAACTTCCTTTTCATAAGCCTTTGTTAAACCACACATGGGTTGAGTTAGGGATTTCCTAGTTAGAGGAATATTGTTAATAAATAATTTCATTGAATTGATTAAATAGAAGATGGGTTGTCTCCCTCTCCATGTGTTAACTTGAAGTTGTTTGATTAATTTTTTTATTTATAATTTTTTAAAATGAGTGTGTAATATCAAGAAATGTGAATGATTGTTAATTATATAATATGAGTGTGTAAATTCTTGGTATGAGATAGTAATTGATTTGAATAATGAATAATTTTAGAGGATTCCATGGTTCTGTTACACCATGGGTCATGATAATAGTAGAGAATTCCTTAGACTAGTATGCCCCTTGGATTATTTTTATGTGGTATGCATTGGGAAATGATAACACATTCATCTAGTTTGTTTGTTCCCATAGTGTAAATGGTATGTTGACATACTCCTTGGACCCTAATTCAAGACTAATAGTATATATATAGAGATGCTATAGGGACTCAATGAGGATGTCTTGGTCCACAGTACCTAGGATCCATCCCTGAGGGGTTCGACACTTTGGATTATATGGCATGTTCATGGTAAATGTGAGAATTTTGATTATGGGAGATGGTAATGGTAAATGTGACATGGTTGATTATACAACTCAATTGTGGAAAATGTTACACTTCTGGTATTATGGAGTGCTTATGGATGTTGTTATTTGTAGATTATATGGAAAGGGCGTGGGTGATATGATATATTGTGTATACAAAAAGGCAGTAGTGATTACTCCCCTTTTCATTATAGCTACTTTATTATTATAGATTGACACTTGTTCTGTAGGGATCCTTGTATGTCTATTTAGTGTCAAATTTCTCTTAGTATACCTTCCCTGAGATATTTATTTATTATTTACTAATTTACTATGAAAAATATTACAAACTTCTTAGCTTATATTGCATATCCATGAATAATTCTATACCATTGGGTGAGAGCCTATAGGAGTTGTATTTCACACCCTATGTGGGCCATCATTGGGTACCCAAACAGACTATATAGATATATATAGGGAAGAGGGAGAGCACCCATAGTTCAAGGTTTGAATTTGTACCATTCTTAGGAGTAGGGGATCATAGGACCGAGTTGAGGCACATGATTCTATATAGAGATATTTTTTTCTATTTTTTCTTTTGATATATTTATTTTACTGTTTATTATATACTTATTTTGGATGCTTTTTATTTTGATATATGTATTTTACTATTATGATATGACATCTAACATATTTATATATACATATCCTATTTATTTATCTTTTGTATGGTTGTTTTACTGATTCCACTACTTATAAGTTGATATGTATCTATTTTAGTTTTCCCTGGTAATGAGTATATAGTCTACCCATGAACACACCCTAGTCTCTCGCAAATAGTGGGAAGCCTCTAGTGTTAGGGGTGATTCACATGAAGTCATATGGAAAACCAAGCTCAATGAACTATTGAGTGGAATTTGGGTCTAGGATGTTACAAATTGGTATCAAAGTGTATTTCTTTTATGGTTTATTATTCGCTGATAATAGAGAGGGATAGGAAGGAATTAGAATTTTGTATTGAGTTGTGTCTAAGAGTATCTAACTCGCGTATAAAAAATCCAAATTTCCTTAAAATTAGATTTATGTTTTATGTATTTTGACTATTGTTGTAAATTTGATTCCACAATTTAGTGATGCACTTGATTTGTCACGTTGTAATTGATATTATTGTGAATAATATTTTGTTTCACCATAATGAGATGAGGGTATTCCACCAGATACATCATTTTATAAACTTTTAATAAATAAAATGTTATTCAGTATTACATGACATATATGATTCATTGCTTGTTAGCATAATGATGTGATTGGTGTTGGGATATATATAAAATATGTTGTGATTGACATTTTTTCAGGGAATTGGGAATCAAGGTTGGTATATAGAGTGTCTTCCATAACCTAAATAGTGTTTCCCTAATTAGGCAACCACAGACACCATAAGAATCTAATTATAGAATATTCTATCGTGGGCTATGAGTCATACAGAATGGAACATGTTAGGGTGTGTATTGGGTGGAGTCCATATTTTGGTTCATGTGGAGTATGCTCCCTTATGGGTTAGAAGTGACAGATCATTTTGATCAACCTTTTAAAATGAAATGAAAATTTAATTGATAAACTGAGAAACTGAGCTCACCACAACATTTTAGTGGGAAAGCGGTTGTGACTCTAGTGACTTTTGCAACAATTTATTTTTACCATTCTTGGATTTCTGATAAATATGTGTGTTATGACCTGTTCATAGTAGTATTTTGACATGTCGTACACTTCTTCGTTGCGAACATTGATAACATTATTTTATATGGTGTGTTTTGGCATTTTGGAGACATGGAACCATGATTACATTTAATTTTATTTAGGGAGGGTGGTAAAAACCACACTCTAGAGGTGGTGGGATATGGGATATTGGTGGATCCTATTTTTGGTCCAACTAAGGAACCCATATATTCATTAAACATAGGTGTTGAGGCGCAGTTTGTTGATTGTTTTTCCCACTTCATGTAGACTTTTCATGGAGCAACGAAACCTATATTGTCTATGGATAAGATGATGAATGTGTTATAGTAAAAGAATCCCCCCCCCCATGTTTTGGTTATGGATGTCTATAGGCTACTGAGATATGGATTGAAACATTTTTGTTGATCTTCGAGCATCTGAAAAGAACTTACTACAAGCAGAGTGAAGCTCACGACTTATGTGCTTCGATAAGTAGAAAATATTTTGTGGTGTGTTCTAAAGTGGGATGAAATTATATGATATATGATTTGTGTTGATTTCTAAATCAGGTTCTATGGTTACTTTTTCTCTGGTACTTTTACAGAAATATGGTCTGGTGAGTTTTGGTATCTAGAGCAAGGTGCTATGATAGTTACAAAATATTCATCGTTCTTTATAAAGATTTAGTGTTTTCTACTGGAATACCTTGTTGATGAGGTATCGAGGGTGATAATAATCTTGATAGGTCATTGACATGTCATTTGAACTCAGCTGAACATGTTCAGATTTACCTATATTACTAAAATTGTGAATTGGGTGACAATTATATAGATGGACCTCAACGAATATGGGGGCATAATGCAGAGTAATGAAGTATTTTAACCTAATGGTTCATAATCGTTAGGAAATAATTTTTTTTTGAGGCTTCTAGTGAGATTAGTACCTTCCAGGCTACTATTTCTTATAGTGCTATTTTTTGTCATTATTCATGAAGAAGGGGACAAATTAGGAATCATTACGATCATGGCCCTGTTACATTCATTATTTTTGGAAGGATGGGAAATGTGAAACATTTCCGTAGGACCATCCCTATTTTAGTGCATAGTAGGATGTAAAATAAAACATTAGGTTTGGGAGAATGTATCATACCTCCATGTCGGTCTGGGAGATGGAGCAGTACCGGTCGACTAGGCCGAGGTGTTGGTGGTAATGGGCGATTCATCAATACATTAGTTGGAGAGATAAAACAGAGTGGGACTACTCTATGTAGTGATGTTGTGTCATAGGGCCACTGTTCAATCAATATTTATTCTTTAATTAAAACCCCTAAAAAGAAGGTTATCAGTCTCTTTATGGTGAGATCTATGATCTTAGTAGCCTCTAATCTTGTATCTGCTCTTTTTGATATAGGTTCATCACATATATTTTTTCCTATACCTATGATGGGAACCCTCGAGATTGTTATATTGTATTAGGAGGGTTCTATGATTCTAGAAACTCTATTGGGTATCAAAATGGAAACTTTACACCAGTGAAAGGATTTCCCCATGAGGTTTATGAATTTCACTTTTTCTGAGATATTGTTTCCTCAATATGAAACGGTTTTACATCATAAATGGGATTTGATAACTAGTGAATTATCAATCATGTGTTTAATTCTATCACCTAATGGGGATTTTCACAAAACCAAATGACATTGGTTATACTAATAATGGTGAATGGGATGTCCAAGAAATATGATCCGGTCTAGAGAATCATTGGTCAGGCAATATGAGAGTTCTGATTTCTAGTTTATATCTAGATGATTAGAGAGTGCATCCGGAAAACCTTAATCTAGTGGTCGATTGTTTTAGAGATGTTTTCCCAATTGACATTTCTGGTTTACCACCAAAGATAAAGGTTTATTTATCCATTGATCTAGTGTTGGGATCTTCATTAGTATCCATTTCTCCTTCTGGATGTCTATGATGGAGTTTTGGGAGCTCGAGAGGATTATAAAGAACATGGATTCAAAGGGTTTCTTTAGACCTAGTACTTTTCTATGGGGTTCACCTGTCCTTTCTCAAAAAAGGTAGATGGTGACCTTAGTCTATGCATATAATATCATAAATTGAACTAGTTGATAGCTATGTACTAGTATCCTTTTCAAAGGATAGATGATCTATTTGACCAGCTTCAATGAGCTTATGTATTTTCAAACATTTATTAGACATCTATATACCATCCGGTGTATGTTCTTCCTAGACAAAAACCTCACAAATATTTTCATATATGGTATAGTCTATATAATTATCTAGTTATTTATTCCAGTCTCATGACAGAACAATCAGTTTTCATGGTGCTAATGAAACAATATTTCAATTTTTATTTGGATTAGTTTTTGGGGGTTTTCATGGATAATATATTGGTGTTTTCTCACTATCGAAGTGACCATTCCCATCATATTTAGATTTGTTTTCATATAATGAAATAATATCAGTTATACAATAATCATACAATGTGCCACTTCTAGATGGATAAAATTCACTTCTTAGGTTATACTATCTCAGAGACAGGAGTATCAGTTAACCTAGAGAAGGTGAGAGAAATAGTTTTATAAGAGACGCCCAAGAACATCTTTGACATGTGGAGATTCTTATGATAAACCGAATATGACATGCCTTTCATATATGAATTTTCACCCTTAGTATCACATCTTATTGGCATGACTAAGAATGGTTTAAAGTCTTGATGGATATATACCCGCGAGATATACTTTTATAAGAAGAAAGGGAGATTGTCTTCAGCACTGGTCCAAATTCATTTATTAGAGAGAAGAATCTACATTATTTATTGTGATGCATCATGTATTGGGCATGGAGACGTTCTTCTGATGGGGGGTAGATTCATGGCATACTGGTCTCCATAGTTGAGGCCACACGAAAGGAACTACCTGACACCTGATCTCAAGTTATCTTAAATTTTCATGATTCTCATGGTTAGATACATTACTTAATGGGAGAGTTTTTTGTGCTGTACATGTACCAAAAAAGCCTCAATTTTATATTTACACATCCTGATCTAATTTTGAGGCAGTAAAGATGTTTTGAGTACCTATATTCATTAAACTTCTAGCTTACCTATACATATATAAAGGGAAATGTAGTAGCTGATGTACTGAGTATGAGGACTCAAATAAAGGTAACTAATCATGTCAGTAGAGAGTTTAAGTTTATGGATTTGATCACTAAGATGAACTTGGTGGTGTAGGACAGTCAGGGATTGAATTTTCTTTCATCCTTATTTGTGACCTCAACCCTTTTAGATAGAGCGAGGATGAGGTATCTATTAGATTCAGAGGGCCTACTCCTATGGGAGAGTGTCTCAAGTGAGGACCTTCCACCTAGTTGGATAGTTGGGGATTATGAGATCATGTGTATCAAGGGATGTGTTTGGGTTCCATTGGACATATGTAAGGATATGAATATGTAGTTTCATGCCTCAATTTAGGATGTGCATCCCAATATCACCAAGATGTATCGATACTTTTACCATCAGTATTGGTGGTGGAGTATAAGGTATGAAGTAGCTAGTTTTGTAATGAGGTGTTTCAACTATTACTAGGTAAAGGAGGAAAATCAGCAACCTATCATACTTGTATAGTAGTTAATTATCCCTGAGTGGAAATGGGATGATGTCTTGATGAATTTCGTGACTTCCTAACTGAGGTCACCTTGAGGTATCGATGTTGTTTATGTTTACATTGATAGGTTCAATAAGGGTTCTAATTTCCTCTGATCAAGGAGAAGTTCAGGGTAAATTAGATTGGGAGGTTTTATAACTATGATATGGTAACACTTCCTGGGATCACATGCACTATTGTTTCGGATAGGGACACCTATTTTATGTCATGTCCCATTAAGATATTTTATATAGCACTGGATACAAAGGTTCTTTTATGCATGGAATACCACCCTCAGACTAATTTCCAATTAGATTTTATGATACAAGGTATTTAGGACTTACTACGAATAAGAATCCTAGATTTTGGGATCTCTTGGGAGATCCACAATACCCTAGTTGAGTTTTCCTACAATAATAGTTATCATGTGATTAAATAAATGTCACATTATGTGGACTTAATTGTTAGGCCATGCCGATCTCCCGTGATCTGGTTTAAGATTGGATTGGCCACTTTATTAGGACTGTGTCTCATGTAGAGGACTTCTAAGCATGTCCAGTTGATTCAATAATATATGGATACTGAATAGTCTTGGAAGAAATAATAATTTTATCTCCATAGATGAACTATAGAGTTTTATGTTTGGGATTGGGTCATTCTTCCTGTTTTATGGAGGCTAATACATAGAAGGATCAAGATAAATGGTAAGCTTTAACCATGATATTTCTAACTATTCGAGTCTCTAAAGAGAGTCAGACTGGGAGACAATCTATTATAGTAAACATAGAGATACTAATCCATGTACAATATCCTCCAAATATCTAAGCTACATCATTATCATTCAAAAGTGTCTCATTTTATTCATATCGATGATGTTGAATTATTGGTATATGTGTCTTTCGAGGAGTATCATATTCATATCATTAACAGGAACTTGACGGTTATCCAAAGTTGGTTAGTTCCTCTTGTATGGGTTCTATGGATGCACGACTATTTACATGACATGTCTTAGGAGAATTATGATGATGTATGTGCTCAGTTTCCAAAGGTATTCTTAGATGAATCTTGACAACTATTGGGAGATCAATTTGGGGAAAACTTGCATTAAGGGGAAGATTGTAAGATATTAGGTGTTTTTATGAGGTATGGATCTTTTTTTCTAATTGAATTTCTATGTATGGGATAATTTGATTAAACTTTTATGTCACAGGTGTATCATGGGTGTCTAAGGGTTGTAGAGATCCTAGAAACAAGATTTCTTAGAAAAGTAGGTAGGTCACATGGTTAGTATAAACCATGAGTGGAATATCGTATGGTTACTACTAAAAATGTTAGACCTGGTTAGAGAGAATGACATGCCAACACTATTTTTTAAACTATGTGGATGGAGGTTCATGCCCATGAAATATCCTATGCAAATTTTCATGGTTGACTGACACATGTTATGCACATGGTTTTAAAAACCTTGTGCACTAAAGATGAAAGGTTTGCCTCTTGACATAAAATGGTTGTCACATGGTTCAATTTTTGGTTAGTCGGGTAGTCAAACCCTGTAAACTAGGTTTTGGGGGTAAAATTACCTATTTAACCTTAAAATTTTAATAACCTAAGAAATATTCTCCTCCCCCTCCTATGAACATCAATTCTTGCAAGGGAGCTCATTTGAAGGTATTTGGGTAGGATTTTCTCCCATTCCTCTATCTGAATATGGATTCAAGCATCATCGGTCTTGTTAGATCCACACCGGTGAATAATAAATTCCTTTTGGGTCTTTACTCAAATAAATTTGTATTGATAGAGTTATTTAGTTTCAAGATAAAATTTTCTATTTTAATTTTCTTTATCTGTTATTTTTTTAGTCTAGCCTGAGTTGAATTTGATGGTGATACTGGATGATCACTCTCGACATAACTATAGTAGGTGATACATACATTTCATATGTGTTTTAGTGCTTTATTAATAAATTGTTCAATGTACCACTCTTTAGACCTTCTTTTGTGGCCCCAAAAACTAATAGAATAGTGGAATTAAATTAAATGGAACAAGTTAAGGATTCCCTTTAGTTATTTTGATAAGTGTTGGAGGTTGTTTCCCCATCCAAGGCCACCCATGGGTTGTTAGATGTCAATTTCCTTTTCCTATGCCTTTGTTAAACCACCCATGGGGTGAGTTAGTGGTTTCCTAGTAAGCGGGATACTTTTAATAAATAAAATTATTTAATTGTTTAAATAGTAGATGGTTTGCCTCCATTTACATGGGTTAACATGATATTGTGTGAATAAATTTCATGAGTGGATTATTTATAAATTTTCAACGTGAGTGGTAAACTCATGGATTATAAATGATTCTGAACTGTTATATGAGTGGCTTAACTCATGGGATGAGATGGTAAATTATTTTTTTGATGAATTTTTTCAATGGAATCTAAGTGTGTGAGAAACTTTGGGTCAGGATAGCAGTAGAGAATGACTTGGTCATATATTCTCATTGGATTCTAATTCTTTGGGATTCCATGGTCCTTGCTGCCACATGGATTTTATTTTGTTTGGATCACAGTGGACATGGTTTATTGAAATTATCCTTGGACCCCAATTCCAGACTAACCGATTTTCCATCGAGATGTTCCTAGGACTTTATGAGGATTCCTTGGTTCACTATACCTTGGTTCCATCTTCGAGGGATCAGATGCTTTTTATTAGACGACATTTCCATGGTAAATGTGACATTTGTTTTATGTACGATGATCATTGTAAATGTGATGTTGTTTATTATACGATCCAGACATGGTAAATTTGACACTTCTGGTTTTACAACATGGTTGTGGATGTTTTTATTAACAAATTATATGGAAAGGTCATGGATGATATTATATGTTGTGTATATGGAATGGTCATGTTTTTTACTTCCTTTTTTCATTTAATTTCCTTCTTATAAGAGCATGAAAATTTTTTATGGAGACTTTTATGGTTATTCAGTATCAAAAGATTCATTGTATACGCTCCATGGAAAATTTCCTTTTTATTTACAGCTTAACTGTGATATATATTCCATAATTATTAGCTTATTGTTCACATACAAGATTTTTTATTGAACATTGGGTGATATCCTACTATGATTACACCTCAATCCGTGTTCGTACAATCTTTGGTTACACAAACAGATTATATAGAAATAGGTAAGGCCTTGGTAAAGCACCCTTATTTTGAGGCTTGAATTTGTACCACACATAAGAGAAGGGGATTGGGATCGATATGAGGCTCATGATGCTATCGTAGATAGTACATTACCATATTTATGTTATTTAAATATATGTATTATATTGTTTCATGTATGTTAATTTTGGATTATTTGTAGATACATGACATGATCTTCATTGTACATGAGAATACTTATGATATTGTGATATCAATGTGCTCTCTATATTTGTATTTTTTATGATTGTTTTTCTATAGACACAATGTATCTATTGTTATATATATTTTGTGTTCACTCTAGTAATGGGGTCATAGTCATCCCCCACACACACCCAAGACCCTTGCTGCTTTTCAAAATCCTATGGAATTTGTGGAGATTCAGTCAGGAACAAGTTGCTAACTGGACTTAGGGAATTGATGAGTAGAATCCAGGTCTAGGAAGTTATAAAATGGTTACCATGAAGTGTTAGTTAAATACACCATATGTTATTACTTATGAGTGTGACATGTTTCACATGACTTCTATAGGTGCAGTGAACATGATAACCAGAGATGTACTTTCTGTCACACTCCATTTACCTATGTCAACCATCCCTAATTATCTACACATCTCAATGGCATATCTAATCATTTTTCATTTGATGTTAATAGTATAATGTTGATATGGAACATTAATGAACCATATTAACATGTAAAAAATAAGTTAATTAAACTCTATAATAAAAAATCAATAAGAAAGAAGTTGAAAGATAACCAAAATTTTATTTAATTGATCAATGAATAAAAAATTGTTATAAATTATTATGTGACACCTTGAATACCATGATAATGTTCTGGGTGTAGTATATTCATTGGTTGGGAATGGCTAAGTCTTATTTTAGTCATAATTATTGAATAATCCATGATGTACAAGATTAATAATGTCATGAAAAGTGAAATAAAAAATAATACAAATTTCATTATTAATCTAACAACCAAACAGAATGATAATCAAATATAATTTATAAATAATATATATATAAATTTAGAATTACCCTTATCTAATAATTTTTTCTTCATTTATTAATTAGTAAAACATTCTTTTCATAACCTCAATTGTTCCATAAACCTTTGACCATCAATATATAATTTTTCGGGAACTATCAAAAATAAATATAATACTTGTAATAATCATCGTCGATCACAACCAAATCTTTCAAGGAGATAAGAATACATTTTAGAGGAAGAATATAATTGTTTTTGATTCTTTAAGCTATTTTAGAGAGAGATCACACTAGGTCTGGAGATAATTCTCTTGATATTAAAATGCATAAAATTATAGAATGTGTCTTGATCATGTGAAAAATGGCATAACTAGGTCTGTATAGTGTTAGTGTTAGAGGATTATAATTTTTTTAGGGACCTTATTAATTTATTAATTCCCAAAAAATCCCTTTTATAAATAATAATATTATTATTTTATTGACATTTGTTAAACTCATGGATGAAATATTGTATTCTTGAATAAATAAATTAGTCTTTATGAATATGATATTTAATATGCCAATTCACTTCATGCAATGAAAAACTATTTTCCCCTAATACTCTTCAATATTTATAGGACCATCAGAAATTAATACTTATATAGTTAAATATTTATCTTTTCATTATTCACCATATAATATCTAAATATTATATTTTTCGAATTAGTGAATAAATATTTGTTAAATATTCACATAACTAAATAAATAAATATTATTGTTACCTTCCAAATAAACTAAAATAAATAAATATCTATTTTTCACATAATTAAATAAATTATTACCCAGTGAATAATATTTTATTAAATATTTAACTCTAATATATATTCTCTCAAATAAATGGTGATTGAATATTTTTGATCAAATAACATAAAAACAACTTAAAGCATGTATGGGAATAAAATTTATCAAACATGTAAAATTCATATAAAATTTAATTGAGGTTCCAAATACACTTAATGTGAGACCCTCTAGGCCCCTTTCTCAGTGGTATTAAGCTATACTGCCTAATGTATAGGGATTGAATCTAACAACATGTAAATCATACCATAGATAAATAAAGTAATATTAAAATTATATGTAACATCCTACTAATGTATAATTCATAATATAATCAATTTATATTAATATCTCTTATTGATAAAGTAACATGCTAGTATCATCAACCTATGTTCTTGTTGTCACTTAATTTGATATTCCAAGAATGAACATTATGAAAAATCTACCATGGCCATAGACTTAATCATGTTGTTCAATTTTCATCAAAGGTCCTAATAAATCCAATTTTATTACATAACAATGCTATAAATCCATTATTTTATTATCCATTAATATATTCTCATGCATGACACACCAAACATATCCTAATTCAACATGAGCATATGTCATCATGGATTTCATCAATACATAAAATTATTTGACTCATGAAAATAATTTATAATAATAATAATAATGTATATGTATCATTACACACATACATAGATAGGAAAATCCTATTACAAATTGAAATGCTGATTTCCTATTTGCAAGTCATGTTATCATAATAACCTAAACATAAGATTACCATGTTCATATACCATGATAAAGTGTCTCAATGTTCTATGAGTCCTAATTCCTAATAGCCTCTGTCAATTTGGGTCTTATCAACTAATATCATCAATCTATTTATTTTATATCTAAGAAAAATATTGTGTAACTTCTAGATTCTCATCATAGAAAGGGACTGTTATAAATATTTAGTGATATAAGAATACTTCGTACATTATCATAGACTATTTCACAAATAATACCAATTATAATGTCATATGAACTTTTATTAATATTTAAATAAATGATTACTTGTAATCATAAAGTATATACATGTTCATTATATGAAACCAACTCAAATAATATGCTCGGATATGGTGATGACTTTAGGGTACTAGTTTATGGGTGAGGAGGAAAACGTAAAAGAGTCCAAAAATTCAATAGATATAAATACCTTGTTTATTAATTTAATTATTTAATCTACATTATTTCATATTTATTCTAATCATTCATTTTTAATACAATGTTTTTAATAAAAGTTTCATTTATTAGTAAAAATTATGCTTGAATTTAATAACTTTTAATCACATTTGGGGGAATAAGATACCAAATGATTTAATGGTCCATATTTGACTATTATAATAGGAAACATATAATTCTAATTGTAATTGTATATCCTTGAATAAAAAAAATTGATGTCATTATATGTATTGAATGGATGATTTTATTTAACACTCACATCGAATGTCATTTTGATATTCTGCTATTATCCACTCTAGAGAGTGTAATGTATATTTTCAAGGGTAAAAAAGATTTAAATCCTATTAGAGATAGACCTTTAATGATAGTTTCCCATATTATATCAATCTATTTATAGGAAATAGTTTTTTTGAGAAACTGAATTTGAGGGTTAGGATAGATTTTTAAAAATAATTTACTACTATTTATATGTGTTGTGAGATGATATCTCAGGATAACTCCTAGATGATTATGTCATGTTTTAAATTTTTTATAATGTTTGAGCCTTATATATCTCCCTTAATATCATATAGAATCATACAAACTAAGGGATTTGAAATTTTAACTAGTGGCTTTAAATAATAAAGGATTCATTAAACTCTACAACACACCTTGGGATGATCTAGCGTGACTTATTATGAAAGAAGGTAAAATGTTATATTTATGTTTTGATTATTAGAAGATGAATTTGGTATTTATCAAAAATGTAACCTCTCCCAGAAAATTGTGGTTTTTTTATCAATTGCAATCAACTCATAATTAAGAATTTAGATATACCGAAGATGTAATTCTGAATCCAATATGAAAATTTTAAGAATTTGATTATGAAATATGGATATACTAAACTCTAAATATTTTTATTTAATTAATAAGTCACATTTCTCTAAAATAATAGAATTATTTTATCACTATCTTTATCAATGACACACTTGCATGCTCATAACCAATGGTGGAACATGGGTGACATTTGGAGATTGTTTTAAGAACAATATTAAATCAATATTTATTTGAAGAATAATAAATGTTTATGAATTTTGTTTAATGTAGAATTATTAGACATGTAATTTTCTAGAAGGGTATATCTGCTAACCCAAATATGATGGAATAGTTAGTGATGTGAAATGTACCAAAGAATATGTTTTTCCAAAAATCTTCATGGTATTATATGCATATTGTTAATGTTTTTCATTATTATTTATTCTCAAATTCTATTTTAATGGTTTTGATCATAAATTATGTGGTATTGATGTGTAATAAAAAATGTTAAATTTTTTTGAGGGCCATCAAAGAAGAATGATATTAAAAACCATTCTCAAATTGCCTAAACATGGTGATGATAGATATGTCACCATTTCTGGTGATTCTAAATTCAATTCCAAGTGTTCCCTCATGCTAGTTAATCATGATTTTGTTTATATATAATACTATTTGAGGTTGAATGAAAATAATTACATGATATATGGCCTTGATTGGTTGTTTATTCCTTTGAAACATCATTTCAATATTTTTTATTTAGGAAGTTTGTAGTACTTTCTAATCAAAATAAATTGAAGTTTTTATTCTCATAATGTAATCTAAATTTCAGATATAGAAGATATCAGGTGTATTTATAAAATTTTTTCATTATGTTTCATACACACTAGAGAAAATAAATATAGTATTCTATGAATTAATCTCTAAATATCATGGGTTTGTAGTTAAATAATCTACGGATGATTGGGAGCCCATGAGGTTACTCATTGAAATATATAGATTTCAATGACCGTGTGTTCCAATATGTGGGGGTGAATTTCTAATAACTTTTTATGAATTATATTTATATGAGATTCTTGATCTTTTTACAGTTATTAAACCACTAAAAAATTACTCTTAGCCTCACCTCATGTACAATAACAGTATGAAATATATTAGAAAATAGTATTTACATGGTTATTCTAGAATATATTACTCCTTTTCTATGCTAGTAATTCCCCTTGAAATGGATTACTCACAACATTCAATTATATCCCCCAATCAGAAATGAATCCCTTCAAAAATGTACATATTTTTTTGAGTTCACTTCTAGGGTCCACTAGAAGGTAAAAAAAACATAAAAAATTATCCTACAAAAAAATATCACTAAATTTCTGGATGATACTCTTCCTCTACATTCAGATGGATCAACTAGTCTACCCATGTACACCATCTTTAAGATCTCCAATAACATCTTCGATTAATTTTATTGGTCATAAAACTCTATTCAGTTCCTAAATGATATATTTTAGATTTATATTTGAATACATGGTATCATGTTATCTCCATCATACTGATTTTTATGGCTTTGACTCCTATATTTTTTACATGGAATTATTTGTTTCTCAAAATCGACTTCCACAAAAGGTGAAATTACTCTCAATAATCCCGTGTAACAATTCTATTGTAACCACACATATATATAAACTATATTATTGTGTTTGTTAATAAACATTAATAATCACTATTTTATGTAATTTTATTTAATAATTTTAATTGAATTAGTGGATATAAATTATTTCCTTTTTATTTATATATATTAATTCATCTTTTATAACCTAGAATCATACCTCATCAAATTTAGTATGAATCGTGATGCATAAATCATGATATTATTCCACTGAAGTCTTGGTTTAATTTCATTGTAACACTTAAATATTTTCTCACAAGTTTTTTAAATAACTGACACTGTGAATTCATTATATCCTCTTTTAAATACCCAATAAACAAAGATAAAAGTTTCTACCTTCATAAATCTTCTTTTTACTATAATATTACTTTCTCACATAAATTCTATACATTCCTCGATTAGTAAAACATCATGTTACCTCTTTTTCTTTAATCAATTTGTCATGAAACATATTTATAAATGGAATTCATGACCTATTCATTCTTAGTGATATGTATCTACATTGGATTTTACTTTCTTAATTAAGCTTATTAAACCTTCATGCATGCAAGTTACATTATATTCCAGAATCCCTATTTACAACACACTCATGTAATAATGTAGTGGGATCCATAAAGAATTCTATCTCGGGCTCCTATAGATACACAAGGATGTGTGTATGAATGATCATTTCATGCATGTATTAGCATTTAAAACATACCTCAATGGAAGGGTTATCAAATTAAATTATGAATCATGAACACTGGAAATTATCATTTAAGGGTGTGATAATATCGGCATCACATGATAGATCTATGGATGTTTAGTCATACCATTGAATTTGTTCATGGTTGATTGTAACTTCATAACCCAAGAAGGCTGGTGTCGATGCATTATTTTATTACATTGTAATGATTATAAGGAATGAAATCTTGTAGGACCGATCATTTTAGCATCCTTGAAAATTTAAATTACATAAATGAGAACTATAATACATTGGTACGTAAGAAATAAAAACAAGATATATAATAAAAGGAATAAAATACATTCATGAAAGCTTATTCAAATATTTCATCTACGCATCCTAGGGAACGAAAAAATAATATGGGTGATCTCAAATTTTTAGTAAGGGTAGGTAAAGAGGAAAAAATAATTAATAAATATGAATAAATTAACTTATAAAGGTAAATAACTATCAATATATGAAATTAAAAAACTATATAATGTAATATCTATATGGTATGTTATTGAACTGAAACACATGACATCAAAATCAATGAATAGAGATTGAAATGTACCCATAAATATGTCGATGAAAAATATCATGGATAAATAAGAAATAAATATAAATGAGGGAAACTATTTCTTTATGGACTTTATGTCTGAGGCACATCATAACCTATTACCATCAAGACCTTTCAAAAGACGATTTAAAACTACCGATAGAAACCCATTTAATTTGGCCAATTAATTTGTCTCATGAGAAACTTTTGATGCATCGAGGAAATATTTAATGTATAGGCCCACCTGTCAATACCAATACATATTATTAATCATATGAAATATTCTAATGAATAATATTCATTATCCAATATCTGTATTGAATAAAAAATATGGTTTTATCAATAATTTCCCAAATAATACAATACCTGTCAAATTTGATATCGTATATAAAATGGTATATCGTTTAAAAAAATATTAGTATCCATTGAATGAGAATATGGAAATTCAAATAAATTTCCATCTAAATATGATTAAAATATTTTTATTGTTTTATGATAAGGTTAACAATCACATAAGTAACTGGTATGGAAAATTTAATCATCAAGAATTTTTTAGGTAAATTAATCATTAAACTTCACAAAGGGTCCCATAATGCTTGAAACATTTAATTAATAATCATAATAAAGCAATTTTTTATACCATGAATAAAAAGGATTCATTATATAATGTATAAATGGGTTAGTGGATACATAAAAAAAGTATTTGCGTTATATGGGGTAAGCTTTATGAAATGAAATGTAAGACAAGAACCCCTTACCATAAACATCATTTTGTTGTGTGGTATTTATCCTCCTATATTATTGTTTAAAATATGTAACCAAAATATACCAAAACCATACTAATATTTATAATATAATATATTAACTTCTTATGATATTTTAATACTTTTTGTTAACACTTTTTCATTATTTTGACTATTTTTTGTGTTAATTTCGTAGTTTGTCCAGTCTGTTTTAACATATTATGTATGGTTCTTGTAAAATTAATAATTGTTTAATCATCTCCAGAATTTCAACCATGATGTTAATTTCATGTATATCCAACATATATGCATCTATAATATTCCATAATATATAGATACTATTAATGAAGTGCACGATTCATGGAGATGGTTGGTCGTACGTACGGATGTATGCAACATTCATTTTCATTGTTAAATTAAAATAATGAAAAATAAATGATACATATTTGTATTATAATTCCAATATCATATATATGTTATATATGTTAAATATTTTTATTTAAACTATCCTTTATACGTTCCATGTATGGCATGAATGAGTTATATCACTTTGAATGGGCGGTATTCCACACTTCCTCAAATGAAATAATCATTTCTACCCAACACGGGAAGCATAAAGGTATATTATAAATAAAATTTAAAGAATAATAAAGAACATATAAGAACATATATATCATATATGAACAGAATTTCCATCATAATGTCTACCATGAGATGTGGTTATGAAAAAATGAACAATCATTGTTTTGTGAGGCAGTTGTTCATCGTACACAAAAACAATATGTTTGTTATCCATTTGACGGAAGTTTGTGTAAGTTTAAGTATAAAACATAGAATGAAAATATCCTAATATATTTATTATACAACTTTTGTTATTTAATAAAAGAATAAAATGATTTTTGGGAATTGATAATGGAAATGAAACTAAAAATCTTGAGAGAAGACGTTGCCACTTAATTGGGTAACACCTTTTGGTTTATACCAAAAGGATTCACTAGAAATAATTGTTCCAAAAGGTATTATTATTGGTCTAGTGAAGTGATTTATGAAGACTATTTGGTCTGATAGTGTCTAAACATAAGAGTTTTATGGGGTTTGACGAAGTGGGAGAGCTGGCATGCTTTTATGGGGAAGGAAAAGGACTCACTTGTAATTTGTGAAAACAAGTTTTGTATACACATGTTATTACCTAATAAAAAGTCATAAGAAAACATAAAAACTAAATAATTGAATTATTATGGCCGATATATGGCCAACCGAATGTTTTTTGACATGTGGATATGTTATTTGGTCCCTTAAGTTAATGTTTTAGTCCTTTATTATGATTAATTTTTCATTAATCTCTATAATTAACGTTAAACACTTTCCCTAATAATTTTGGTAAAAAACTATGTTTACCTTATTAGACTAAAAATATCAACTTGAATACAATTGTGTGTGTCTTTATTTAGAAATTCAATTCACAGAAGCAGAAAAATTAAGTTTAATGTTAATTTCACAGACAGAAGAATTAACTGGTTTTAATAGAAATGTTTTCGAATGTTTGTTATGTTTTTATATTAAATTAAAATGTAAAATTTATTATAATGAACTAAATTGAATTAATATTTGTATAATTTATCTAATTTTACCTAAAAATAAATTTTATATATAATTTAACAATAATAATTATATAAAAGAATATGCAGTTTTTACTTAAAATGTAGTATTTTTTCACTATTTTGCAGAAAAAATGAAGTTTCCTAGAAAAATACAAATAATTAGCCCTAAGATTATTTTTAAATTATGAATTAAAAATGATGTTTATGTTAGCAAATTAAATTAATAAATGTTTCAAAATATTTTTTCAAAATAACTATGCCATTAAAATGATAAAATTATTTTAATAAAAATATAGGTTTTATGAGTAAAATTGGGGGTTTCCTAACATTATCCATTTAAAATCAATTGGATGAATATAAAAAATATATTTTCGAATATATAAAATATATATTCCATTAAAATCATTAGATAATTGTATTAAATTTGGTTTATTAATACAAAAAAACTTTGGAAGAAGAATAATAATATTTCATTTTATATCCAATTGGTTCTTATTTTTGTCTATCAATAATTGATAACCCATAAATTAATTTTAGATCTATACAAACCATAAATCTACAAAAGTTATTTATTACTATTCATAATCACTAACAAGACATCTATGATATATTATACTATATTTAATAATAATATTTTAATAATACATTGTAATTTAGTAAAACTCAGTCTTGCTTGTAACATAAGATATCAAGGAAGGTCACTCTTGTGTGTAACACAATCTATCGAGGAAGGTTTCTCCTTCATGTAACACAAGCTAAAATTGTGTTTCATGGGTATATATAATATATTTTAAATGTTGAATATATTTTAATGTATCAGGATATTATATTCTTTTATGCACATAGTGTCGCTTGTCATACAGACTATCAAAGAAAAGGTTATTACAATGTAATTTCAGGGTGTTAAATTCCCCCCAACTAAATTAAATTATGTCATCAGATTTTAAACATTACATTAGTAATCAAAGGATTAAAAATATTCTATTGATGAAAAACAGACATTGTAAATTGGTATAAAAACACACATTCTTAATAAAATAGACGGGAAAGTAAAAAACGGAACCTATCTATGTTACCTAATTGGAGAACCGGGGTGGGAAATGGAAACATGGATACAAAAGAAAAAATCCAACTATACAGGTCTAATGGAAAGTGTTGCAGAATATGTACACATGAAAGATGTGTCCAAAAAGACCATAAATCATATGTATGAAAAAATGTCATTGATATAATAAAATGTTATGATAACAGGATAACATTTTTGTCCCGATACACCTTTCTAGTATAGTTGAGGAATTATATCATTATATACAAATAGAAGTAAATATATGTTTCTATCAATATAATATTATCCTTTGGTTTTTACTTTAACTATTTATACTTTTCTTCTTATATGGTGAAGTAGTAAAACAATCTATAGAACCTTTTCTATATATTAAAATAATCCATTTCATTAATTATTAAATTTAAAAATATATTATGATCTAATACGTTAGAAATAATGTCACTGAATTTCCCGAATGAAAATTTTATAAGCCTTTAATCAACATGAATCAGCTCTAAATTATCACATTCCAATCATGTGAATAAGTAAATTATGTATCCTCTTGAAATATGGTAAAAACTTTAATTACCATAAAACCTTATTGGAAACATGCATTATTCATTATTCCTTAAATAAGACTCATGTTATTGGATATATTCTCGGAATCCAAAAGTATTGTAAACTCCATAAATGATATCATATACAACATTTCAACAAGTCACTATTCAGTTCCAAGGTATCCAAGACATATCCATATCAATCATTCCTTCATCATAATATTAACATCCAAAACATTTTAAGGGTTCTCTACCCCACAATCATGTGTTTTCGAAAAAGATTAACATTCTTTATATAATGTTATTTTAGTTCCATTCAGCATTTTATTCTTACATCCACAATGAGAAATGTACTACATTACAATACATAAATTTTACATACACAAAATGATGGGATCAACGTAAATAAAATAATTTTAAAACATATTTTTTATATAAAAATATGTAATTACATTAATCATTCCACTTTGGTTGTGTCAACGAAATATGCTTGACGTTGATCCCTTATCTTCATTGGAGGTATATTCCCTTGATCCCTGGGGAATTACTTGTAGTTTTACTCTATATCATTGCAGTTATAACACTAAACATCATTGATCAGATTCTTCCCATTGAATTCTTTTTCCTGGTGATCCTTTTCTCCACACTTATAAAAACTCACAATTCTTTCAACCATTTACTGGATGATTCTTTCCACAATTATCACAAGTAGGAAAATCCTTCTTTCCCTTCACATTATTTAACTCATTTCTTTTTTCATGGTTTTTAGGATACCTATTCTTTTCTTACATTCCCTTAAATACATAGTATTTATATAATACCTTTTCTATTTTTAATGAAAATAAAACAATCGCTTCATAGGATGAAAAAATCTGAGAAACCAGTTCCCTTCAAATATTTTTCATACGACCTTCAAATAAGTGGTAAATCTTTCACTATATCTTGCATATATAATATATAGAATACATTGATAACCTTATAAAGGAATATTTAAAATCTACAACACTCTCTTATTACTATTTCTTTTAACTAAGAAACATTCTATTCATCGTAATTATCTAATCACAAGCAATGTATTTAACGAATAATGTATCCTTAAATGGCCCATATTCCCTAAGTTCTAATTATTCTTACTCTCCAATATTCTAGATCAAGGACCACCATTGATCAGCATCACCTTATGGACAATATAATACAAGTGTAACCTTTTCCTTTTTACTGCATTCTAAGGATGTAAATATCTTCTCCAGAGACTTAATACATTTCTCAACAAGAATTGGATTAGTAGTCCCACTAAATGATGGGGGATTCTGCCGCATAAAGGGATAAATCAGAGGAGATTCTCTCCAAGGAATAGGTTGATCCATTGGAAAAAATTTATTTGTTATAACCTGACTAAGAAACCCCATTATATCCATAACTTATTTAGTTCTAATAACATCTACATTGACTTCCTTTGTAGGAAAATCCCTACTTTGTCCATGAATGTAGACATGCTTCGTCCTTTTTTGATCCATTTCTAGACAGTTACATACAATAGATTATCTCATAACATTAATGAATTTTTATAACACTAGTTATGGAATAACATAAATTAACAAATTTATTCATATCTAATCTCATAATCATCAATATGGATTATTTTGGGATATCTTTACTTCTAATTCATTCATAATGATAGGTAAGGAAAATTTTCATTATCCTAAGTGTATCCCCAAGAGTTGTAAAACCTGGTACATAGTAAGTCACATTGTTGTTTACTAGGTGACCCCATATCAGGCCCAGAAATCCTTATTGGATTTGTTACTCCTAGGTATGTTTGGTCCAGAACCTCATCCACTTGTAGTATCCAGAAATGGATGTATTTTTACAAATACACACTTAATCAATATCGTACCAAAATTCTAGGATCACTTTGTATACATTTCCTAAATGTATGTATTAGGGGTTTATCCCTAATATAAGTTTTCTAAATCTTATTTCCAAGGATATTTCTAATGTTCCTTTGATAGAAACTGTAATACCCTGACCTAAGAAGACTGGTGTCGGTGCATTGTTTTATTACATTAGCATGATTACATGGAATAAAATCCCGAAGGACTGATCAGTTTTGTAGTCTCAAAAATCTATATTATATAAATGATACCCATAATATATTTTGAAATAAAGAATAAATACATTATAGTCAATAAAATGTAATAAAGAGGATCCATGAATTTTTATTCAATTATTTCTTCTTCTTAACCTATGGAAAGAAAACAAAGGGTTAGAAAAAAATTCTCAGTAAGGGTATGTAAATAGGAAGTAAAAATGAATCAATAGAAATATATTGACGTGCCAAGGTAAATAACTAACAACACAGTCCATTCAAATAACTAGATAATGAAATATCCATATGGAAGCATAATAAAGTGATACTCATTCCATCTAAATCAATTAACTGAGATAGAAATGTATCAATAAATATGACAATGAAAAATTTCATGGATGAATATGAATTGAATATAAATGATGGAAGTTATTTCTTTATGTTCTTTCTGTCTGAGGAACATTAAAACTTATTACCATCAATACCTTTCAACAGACGGTTTAAAACAACGGATAGAAACCTATTTAATTTATCCAAGTTATTTGTATCCTAAGAACCTGTCAATGCATTGAGGGGATATATAAAGTCTAGGTCATAGCCATCAATACCATTCCAATTAATTCGTTGTATAAAATATTCAAATGATTAATATTCCTTATCAAATACAAATATTGAAAAATTATATTTCATTATCAATAATTTTCCTTAAAATCAAATAACTATAGAAGTAGATATCGTATGTAAAATGGTATAACTTTTAGGCAATACTAATATCTATTGTATAAGAATATTGATATTAAAGTAAATTTCCAATAAAAATGATTACAATAAAGTGATTGTTTCAAGATAATTTTGATAATCACATAATTAAGGGTGACTTCAAATATAATCATTTATAATATGCTTTAGGAAGTTATTCATTAATGATATCAAAGAGTTCCATACCACTTGAAAGATTTAATTCATAATCCAGATGAAGTAATGTTTTTCACACAATTAGGAAACAATATTTATGATATAATGCATAAATTTGGTCTTATATTCACTAAATAAAAATGCATGTGGTGTATATGGTGTATTATTTTCCAAAAGACAAGTCAGAAAAGAAACTGTTACCTAAAAATTAATTTTTATTTTATGGTCTTTAACCACATGTATAGTGGTTTAAAATATGTTACCAACTTATACCAAAACCATAATAATTATTATAATATCATATATCAACTTCATACAATACAATATTACTCGTTTTTTAACACTCTTTCATCATTTTGACTATTTTGGGTGATAATTGCCTAGTTCATCGAGTTTGATTTAACTTGTTATTTGTTATTCTTATAACATTAATAATATTTTAATAATATCTATAATGTAAACTATGAGGTTAATATCATATATATACATCATATATTTATCTACAGTATTCCATAATGTTGGGAGTCTAGAAATGTAGTGCACCATTCATGGAGGGGGTATCCCATATGTACGCTTGAACGCTACATTCATTTAATTTTTGTATTAAAAGAATGAAAAATAAATGATACATATGTATATTGTAATTTCATTATCATATCTATGTTATATATGTTACATATATTTATTAACACCATCCTTTATACATTCTATGTATGGAATGAATGATTCATATCACTTTTAGGGGGTAGTAGTCCACACATCCTCAAATGAAATTTTCATATTTACACAACTTCGAAATAAAAATGGTATTTTCCAAATAAAAATTACATAAAAACATAAAAACATATATGAATATAGTTTCTATCATACTTTCTACAATGATAGGCTGTAAAATTAAAATTAAAGATCATTATTTCATGAGGCAGTAGTTCACCGTACACAGAAACAGTATGTTAGTTATCCATCAGATGGAAGTGTGTGTAATATTAATTATATCAATTAACATAGAAAAATACTAGTATATTGAGGATACTGGTGTTTTTATTTATTAATATAATAATAATATTATAAGTATTGGTTAATAAAAATGATACTAAAGAGCTTGATAGAAGACATTGCCTCTTAATTGGGTAACTTCTTTACGTTTATATCAAAAGGCTTCCTTGGTAATATTTCTACCGAAAGAGATTCTTATAGGTTGTGGTTAAGGATATTGGGAGACTATTTAGGACGATATTGGATGAAATTAATATAGTTTATATGTGTGAATAAGTGGGATATGTGGTGTCTCTTATAGGGAAGGAAAATGGATCACTTTAAATGTTTGAAAACATGTTAAGTATACACATGTTATTATATAATAAACATTCTCCAAAAACCATCCAAACTAATTAATTTAAGTTTTATGTCATATATATGGTCATAAAATGTGTGTTTTACAAGTTGATATGTCATTTGGACCCTTACGTTAATGTTTTAGTCCATTATTAAGCTTAATTTTTCCTTAATCACTATAAATAATATTAATTAATTTCTCTAAATATTTTGGTAAAAATTAATGATTATATCATAAGAATATAAATATAATATTTATTAAAATGGTTTCTATATATTCTTTTAAATTCAATTCACATGATATGGAAAGTTAAGATTAATGTTAATCTTATAGACAGACGAATTAACCAGTTTTAGTAAAAAACATATTCAAAATTGTGTTATGTTTTTATATTCAATTTCAAATGTGAAATTGAATATATTAAAATAAATTAATTTAATATATGAATAATTTATCTAATTTGAACTTAAGAATAATTAAATATATAATTTTATATTAATAATTATTTTAACAAAATTGCATTTTTTAACTAAAATGCAGATTTTTTTCACTATTCACCAAAAAATGAAGTTTCTCAAGAAAATACCAAAATTAAAATTAATATAATTTTGAAATTATGAAATAAAAAAATAAATTTTATTTTATCAATTTAAATTCATAATTTTTTCAAAATTCATATTTAAAATAGTTTCTCCATTAGAATGCGTTAAAAATTCCTTTTAAAAAATATATATTTTTATTTGTAAAAATGGGTTTGTTCTTATTTTATGCTTATAAAATAAATTGAAAAAATATAAATAATATATTTTTGAATAGGTAACATAAATATTTAATTAAAATAATTATGTAATTTTATTTAATTTGGTTTATTAAGCCATAAATCATTTGGAAGCATATAAATAATAATATTTCTTTTTATATCCAATTGGATCTTATTTTCCTTTCTCATTAAATGTTCAACCATAGATTAATTTTATCTTTATATTCACTATAAATATTCATTGTTTAGTTAATAATATTCATAACCATTACCATAACATCTAGGTTATATCAAATTATATTAATAAATAATATTTTAAAAATATATTATTATTTGGTGATACTTGATCCTATATGTAACAAAAGATATCAGGAAAGGTCACTCTTGCATGTAATGCAAGATATTGATGATGGTAACTCTTGTGTGTAATGCTAGATAACTTGGTTTATCATGAAAATAGAGAATATATTTTAAATATTAAATATATTATAATGTATTTAGATATTATATTCCCTTATGCTCTTGGTGTCACGTGTCATACACGCTATAAAATACAAGGATATTACCTTAGAATTTCAAAGTGTTACACTGATCTTCAAACTCATCGTTAATTCATATTCACAGGAATGATACATGAAGGTTATCCATTCACAAAATATCTATATTACCTCATACATTCTATTCTTCAGGAATGTATCTTCAACCATCATAATATATTTGTGAACTCATTTCTCACGTAATCACTCTATATGCATGGAAACTATTTTCTCATATATTCAATTTATAAGAACTTATGATATGTTCATCAAATAAGGACCTCACATAAACATCAATGTTAATGTAGAAGAAATAATCTCATGCAAGATCCCATCCTGATCAATGGGGTATTTGGTTTACTGGTGTATTGAATAAAACAATAATCAAATTACCATTCTGATTGACTAAAGAAGAAGATGATGTGTATGCTGTTAAATGGTAAGGATAAAATAGTTCAAATGGTTCCCATTCATTATATTTTTTTAAATTATATTTAATTATAAACACAATATGTAGTTCTAAAATATATATAATTAATCCCTATCTCTGATTAATAAAAATCAATACTAGACTTTGATAATTGAGATAGTGAACCCATGAGAGAGTGTTCCCTTAGTTGAATGAGGAAGTTACCCTAAAATAGATATAAGGTCCTTTGTGGAAATTGTCTCTATGAATTATCAATAGTCATATTAATTATATTGTGATTAAAATACCCTGTAAAAAATTGATAATGGAAGATTTTGATAAAATGGTTACTCCAAAATATCTTTTTTGAAGAAAGTGGTACAATGCCTTTCTTTTAATCAATGTTTTGGGATCATAGGAAAGATTATCAGGTAGAAAATCTAACATATTTTTTATAAATGTATCTTTATGGTATTAGTTTATTTGTTTTCATGCAATTATAAAAAACTATTAAAATGTGGTTATTGATTATCATTTGAAAATAAATAGTACCTTCTATTAAGGATAGGTTTGTGGGCCTTCGATGACTCTTCCATGAAATTGTTGTAAATTTTCCTCATACTTCAACACTGATTCTGATCCCTACATAACCCCTAATTGGTTACGATTCACTGGTCTGCTGCTCAATTTATGTAAACAATAATCCATATTTTAGTTTATAGCATAATTTTTTAACCCCTAAAATTAAATTATTCTACTAGAATTCAATAATGAAACTCTTTCACTAAACATTTTATTAAGCATGATATATCTCATACATGTATATCCCTTATATGGATTCAAAATGGCGACTCTATGTTTTTACATGAAATTGTCTTAATAACCTTCTATATTATCGCAGTAAATGAATTCAAATTAGACACACCATAAAGGGATTTAAAAAAAACACCTTTCCTGGATTGCCCATATTTACAAAATATATCAATATTATTTGAAAATTATGTCAGAAGTGAAATAATACTGCATTCTCTAACCCATGGGGATCTTGTCAATATGTACTAAGATATCCATTCAAGAACATAACCCTCTTCTAAATCTTTATCTATATTTTTGGGTTCAGTTCATGATTCCCAGAGTATCAAAGAGAATAAGATGGATCTTAATTGTCCTTAGAAATCAAATTCTTCCATCACAAGAGTTGTTCAACTCGTGAAAGTTGAGATCCAGAATGTCCACATTGATTATAGTGAATCTATATTTAATTATTATAAGAAATCATGAAGTATTGAGGATGATTACATGATTTCATGTGATAATAAAAGACAAAAAATTCTTTCCTTGGATGGGATCATTTCACCACATCATAGAAACACTTGAGAATGAATATCATATTCAAATTAGGAGATAAAAATTACTGATTGATCCTTAAGGGAATATATAATTGGTAAAAAGAGATATTCCCAAAAAACATGTGGTAGTTTAAAATCTTATTACACCATCTAGTTAGGATTATATTAAAGATATTATGAATATCACTAATTGAACAAGTGTTTTAACGGAATATCTGAAGAAAAATAAAGGAACCTAATTTCATTAATTAATTTATCACGGTTGAGTCAAAATCATATATCATATCCAACGGTAACTATGTTGATGATGCCAACCATATGGTGATGGATTCATGTTATGTTGCATGTGATGTTGGGGGAGAACATAACAATTGTCTTGATGAATAAGAAGAAATCATGTTGAATAAATAAAAGGATAAAAATTCAATATAATGGTTTAGCTTCAAATAAAAAAATAGGATGTTTATCAATATAGGTGAGGAATTTAAAATGAATGTGGACTTTAACTTATGTATATATTGTTTAAATGATGATCATATTATTTTCATTATTTGATTTTTTCTTCCTTGGAATTTTTTGTTAAATGTTCTAGGATGATTGATTCGGTTTAGGATTTATCTATTTTAGTTTTAAAGATATTGGTTAATGAAATTTTTGATCATTTCATTGAGGAATCTGAATTGATAATTATTATTTTTGTGGATTACTATTGAATATATGTTATATTTTGTGCTAATATAATGATGTTATCTCTGGATCTGAGGGAACCCTAAAGCTCAACCAAGATGATGATAGGATATTCCCAAATGAATCATTATATGAGTCTATAGAAGTGGATAGTGAAAATAATAATGAGATACTTCCTCACCTCGATTCCCCAACCCCAGTATGGAAATTAGATTATCAGCTAAATAGTTTTTTGTACATGGGTGAAGGTACATCATTATTATCATAGTTGGAACATATAATTTGATGGATACACATCATCTCTATTGGTGATGTGTCCTCTGAAGGCCATGGATTAATCATACTTTCTAGTATGATGGAACACTATATTTAGACCGGTTTGATGTAATGAGCAGGTTTACAAGAGATATTTTATATTGTTTAGATTTTTATTATATAATTATAGAATGGTTTAAGATTGTGAAACCTCATGAATGTATTGTAACTTGTATTTTTCTAATAAATTTATTTAGGGAATGAGTTCACTGACAAATTCATTTATCATACAATTCCAATATAATAATCATAATAATAAAAATAATAATAATTATTATACTAATAATAATAATATATACTGACAGTTTCACTTAGTTGAGAGTATTATGGTTCACTTTGGGATACCTCCTTCGGGTTTTCACCGAACATTGTGACCATATCTCTATCTATATTTTTTTTTATTTCAAACAAATGCACACATTCACTCCTACTTACATCACCATGCACCTTTGGTTATTGGTACATGTTTTATATTTTAAGGTGTTCTATTCTACTAAATCTTATATTGTTTTTCTCCATTTTCTTTATTTTGGATGGAATAATTCTTAAGTTACTCTTATAAAAATAGTTCAATAAATTATTTATAAAAGCGTATGTCTATCTCAAATATAATTCAACTTTTCATTTCAATTTTAATTATGAGAAAATATAACTATTTTTTCATGATTTTTCCTCAGGAAATAATTGCAAGGACTTTTTAAATCATCTTCATCAATCATCTCTTTCAACGTTTCTATCCAAAGAAACCTATATTCACTAATTGAAAATATTTTAAATAATTGGGAATAATAATATCCACATTTTTCTCTTTTTAATATTAACACCCATCTTTAAAATTAATATGTGTGCTGAGTTATTTCTCTACTTTATTAGTAATAAAATAGAAATGAACCCATAATGTTTCTTCTAATCTTACCTTCTTCACATAAAAACATTTCCCTCCCTTTTAGTATCATTAATTTAACAGTTTTCAGCAGAGTGATGAAACAATATATTTTGAACACAAATTCTATGTTATATCATACTTAGAACTAATATTAAATGGATTCTCAATAAGAAATATATTTTACCATTCCCAAATATCAATAAAAAACATCAAAAAAGTACATGTGATAAGCATAAAACTCCCCCATTCCCCCTCCCTTTCTTCAATTAACACTTCCACATTCATAAACACATTAAATATATTTATTCACATGGGATGTACATAGGATTTTTATAAATCTTTATTCAATTCCACTATATATCTATAAATATTATATTTTCTATCACATATGTTTTAATAGAATCCTTTTAATTTTTTACCCCCCATAAGGGATACATTACATTTCCATTTTTTCATGACAACTAGAAGACTCCATTAGGGGTAATTTCATCAGTTTTCTTGAAATGAAATCCTCAATTAATCGAGAAAAATTTCAAATCTTTTTCACAAATTAACAATAAAAATAATGATTATAGATGGACCACTATGTTCATCAAAGGTAGTACTTTTTCTAATAATTTCCTCTTAATTGGGTTCATTAATTTCATCAATTTTCTTCATTTTATAAGGTATTTTTCTCATTTTCCATTGTTTAATAGATTTCTATTATAATATGATTTTAATCTCAAATGTCATCATTACATATTTTCAAGATTATTTTACTTTCATTATTTTATTCTGACATTATTCTTGACATTGAAGGATAGACAGACAATACATTGAACTATGACTATCTTCCTTACACCTATTATACTTTTTCTTAATTTTAATGTCACCACATATAGATGAATTACCGATAAATTTTAACTTTTATGTTTTATAACATAATTTCTTTTTTCCCATAAAATTTCTTTCATTTTTCTTATTTTCTACAGCCATCTTTAGTTATTCAAGAAAATTTGTTAACTACCCCTTAATTACATACAAATAATCTGTGGGATTCTCATATAATTTATTAGAACAACATGGTTAAACATCCTTCATCTTTTGATTAATCTTCCATTTCACACCATATATAATTTCCCTTTATAGTCTAGTAATTAATGCCTCATTTTTTTTTACCATTTCACAATATCTACCACATAGCTATACTGAATAATAAAATTAGTTTCGAGTAGACATATTTTTCATAGATCTAGTCACATCATCCCATATTTGAGAATTAGTCATATTCTACTCATTAGATATCATCCTTTCTTCTTTCTACTTTCCTATAAATTTTATATTAAACTGAAAGGAATAGTATTTTTATACATTCCTTACACACACAAAAATAATCCTTTATGTTGGGTTTATTTTTTCTACTTCTAAATCTATCCTAATTTTTTTTATTATTGCAGTGTAAGAATTTTTTTAATTATAGAGACGTGGTTTAATTTTTTCATTTCATCTTTACAATATAATAGAGTATTTTCTCTCATTATCCTTATACTTAACATCCATATCTTTTATTTTAATACATTAACTACTAGAGATGATACATAAATTTTCAATCATATCATTTATAGTTTTACCTTTCCCCTTATCCTTTTTTCTTGAACAACTTGAGAAGACAATACATTAATTTAAAATGATTTTTAAAATTTTTCTCTCAATATATTCAACTTATACTAAACTAAGGGACATGTTTCCAATGTCCCAAAAATAACTTTTTTCCTTTGTTGTAATCTTGTCCACCATATCTTTTATCATTTTCCAACCCATAACTATCTCCACTTAATATTTTATTATATCCATAATGTGGGATTCTTTATTATTGATCAGTTCTTCTTTTTATTGAATAAACTTTTCTTTATCCATTTATAACTTCAATTTTTCTACTTCAGTTATTTTATTTATATGATATATTATTCTAATTTTTTCTTTTAACTATCTATAATATTCTATTATTTAATCTCTATTATAACGAGTAGATTAATCAGATTCACTCTTAACATGAGAAATTTGGGTTACATAATTTACTATATAACTAGATGAATAATTTATTTAATTTATTCTCATAAGATATATTTTTCAATGTTGTAATTTTTTTTCCCAATATCATTTAATTATTTGGTATCTCTTTTTTTCATCATCTGAGTCTGAACCCTCAACCATCTGCTTTGGATTGTATTTTATAATATATCTAATATTATCACAATTAAAAAATTATGTTAACTTCTTACCTTTAATGTTTTATTACCCCTTATTGATTATCATTGATATGAGGGAAATAATTTTATTTTCCCATATCTCATGATCACCGTCATCTAAATCTCCTAGTTTCAGAACATATTCTTCATTAACCTTTCTTTTTCACATGTATTAAAAAAATTACATTTTTCATATTATTTTTAGAGGATATATTCATTCACATATAATATAAAATGATCATATTGTTTATATATGTTTGAAACAAAATGATCTATAAAATTCCTCATTAGCTTTTTAATAATCATAGAATCATCAATAATTTCACCAAACCCTAGGATATTACTATCTATATCATTTGGCCTTGTGAAATTGTCTTTAATGTTCTCACAATTATTCAATTGTTTCTTCAAATATACTCCACTAAAATTATAGTCGGTCTTCCTTTAGATTGATGCTTCCCTCATTGTTACTCCAAAATTTATTCTGTATTTTTTGTCCATGTAAATACCCAAAACATGTTGTAATATTTATTTATTAAATTCAAAAAAATAAAAAATGTTCTTTTCTTTACAAATCTTATTTATCTTATTATCATTGGTCAAAGAAGAATATTTAGGAATAGAATGAAAACCAACTATTAATGATTAATTGAGTTTAAGTATAACAGAAATAGGGTAGAAAATAATAATATTCCTATAATTGTTGTACTTAGTTCCATCAAATATATAAACTATCCATTTTTCCACATAATTGACATCTTCTATATTTATGTATCATCTCTTGGAACTTTAACAGGAAGACTCCACATTTATAGTATTTATAGATTCCAAAAAATGCATGTACCAATGAGAGAGCATTGAATCAGGGATACATTTTTTGAATTCTATTTAATTTAACCTATTTAGCTAGTTAGAGTTCTTAATCCAATAAATAATTACTCATAGCCTCATATCATGTGAAATAATAATATAAAAATTGATCCACACTCATTATATATATGGGTCAAATACAGTATCCACCTCTTTATTATCTTTGTTATTCCCCTAAACATGAATCTTTTACTATCTTTAATAGTATCTTACAATCAAAGACAAATCCCTTCTATACATAATATATTTTGTTTCTCTTTACTTACAGAATCTAATAAAATATATAACTCTCTTCAATAAATAGAATCCAATAAATATATTTCTTCAACCTTCTGGAAGATGGTCCTTCTCTATGTCGGGATGGATCATCAGGTCTGCATTGTCACACCTTCTCAAGATCATGAAAGACTTCTTAAACATATTTATTGGTCTTGAAACTCTTTTTAGATCATGAAGGATTTTAATTCTCCCCATATTTGTGCGCTGGGCTGCAGACCAACCTGGCCCGTTGTTTGGGCGCGACCCACCGATCGACACGGCCTGGTGCAGTGGTGCGGCTCACCAGCCGGGTGGCTACTAGCTCCCCAAACATCTCAAGAAGAGCTGTTCAACTCTTCAATTAGTGGCACCATGTGGCGCCGCCATGTGGTCTATGGGACCCGTGGGGTGTGAGTCCCCCTCCTACTACAGCTTCGATGTCATTGTTCCATCACCGCGTCGCAGGATGGCGCGTCGCCTCGCCAATATAGATGGCTCGTTGACGGCCTCCACTTTCAAGTACACTATGGCGCCAGGCAGTGCCGCCCACTTCCACAGTCAGAAATCGCTAGCCACTGCCTTCACCACCGATGCTGGTCACCAGTGTGATATTAGCGAAGCATATGCAGGCCACCAGGTGAGCTCCGGTGGTCATTTATTCCTTCTAGATTCACCTACGGCCACACCGATATGTCTCCGTCACTACATGCCTTACGGTTTCTTATTTCTGTCAAGTTGAAAAATCATCCAATGAAGAACGCACCATGAAACGAAGCGATGGAGGGTATGGGCCTTTTTCGTTTCTCCGACACCCTCCGCATTAACATTATAACAAGAGGTATCAGAAGTAAATCAACGTTGGTAAATTATACAACTTTTACAATTGAAAACTTCTTCCAATAATATGGGAATAACAATTCACATGAACATAAACAAAACCCCTACCTCAATAAAATGAGGTGATGTCGAAGTCTTGGAGGGAGAAGAGTCCTTGCTTAAAGAATCTGTCAGTGTTCGTTGTTCCCAAAACAATCCCTCCAACAATGTCCAAGATTCCATTCCTTAGTGGAAGACGTCATGTCACTTCACCAGAGGTTCCTTTCTTGATGAAGCCATCTCAAAACTCCATCTCGAGCCTCACATAAAAAGAAGGAGGATGAGAGCTTAATGCAACGAAGCATTAATGAGGTTCATTAATTAGTTAATTAATGAACCTACAATCTCTCTCAATGGAGTGGTTATTAAAACAAAGTGTCAAGTCATTAAATGGATTGAAAAATCATTGTCCCCACTACTACCACTCAGTAGTTACAGAAAATAATTAAAATAACATTGTTAAGTTATTTTATTATTTATTTTGTCAAGTCCAAATTTTTTTTTTTCGACCTACTACAGTTGAAGTGAAGCTTCCCTTAAGTGAATCCTGACATTTCAGATTCAATGGTGCTCTCAGATTTCAATTCCGAGCACTGTTTAAAAAGATAAATAATTCCGCCCATGCGTTTACGAAACATACCTTAAAAAAGTTTAGAAATTAATTCCGGGCACACCGGGCCTCAAAATCAATCACGGTAAATTTTCACACTCGTAATAGTCCTAAATAATTTTAAAAAAAATTCCATGGAATTTCCGAGTCTTTACACATTTCTATAGAATTAATACTCATAGTGATACAACCAATGATCCTATATATCCTCTCAAAAACACATGTCATAGAGGAATTCACCTCAATAATAAAAATTAAGCTAAAGATGATTTTCTGGTTGTAAGAATAAAAAATTCACCAACCATGGAGGTCCTCCCCAATGTCTAAAATATAAAGAAACTATACATGTGCTCTATAAAATCCTCATTATAAAGATCCACCTCATATAAATATGAATGTTATCCATGGAGGACCTTTTCATTGTAGAAAATCATATAATAATCAAATAGGTCCTCCCTATGATGTAATTAATGGAGGTCTTACCCACATTAAAAATTTTAACAATAATTGAGGTCCTAACCATATTAATAATATTTTCGATAGTAACTATAGAGGTCCACCTCATGGAATTAAATAATGAATAGACAAAGTGGATACTTTTCCCATCTCAGTAGCAAATAGAATATCAACCATAATGTATCTCAATATGCTAATCAAGACAACAACTCTAGAGGACCACCTCAAGGTCCATGATTCAATGTTCCAACCTATGATAAAATATATAACCATGGTGTTGTTCCTACCTATATTATTTATTCAAAACCCAATAACTATAGATGTCACGATCTAAATTGGTATGCCATCCAACATGATACCTAGCCTAAATCATGGCATGTACAGAATGGAATTCTTGATCTCGACGGGTTGAAAACTAGTTCTTGAGTATCAATAATATTCTTTGGGAATGATTTCTCCCATTTTAATTAGAATAATAAAACAACATAAATAAACATCACCACAACTGATAAACATAACCCAATAAGGTATAACAACACTCCAATCCAATGTTTACGATTATTACCCCTAAACAAGAGTGAAAAAATGTAAGGGGAACACAAAACTATTAAAAAAACCATGTACTAGAGGGAAATCACACTCAAGCCACCACCACCAACACCTACAAGAAGCAGAACTCTAGAAACCAGATCCATCATCACCATGATATATCATTTCTCCACCTAGATCATATATAATAATGTCTACACACACCCAACAGTGTATGTAGGGTGTGAACCAAATCATAGGAGGATTAAAACCAAATGAAACATAACATACTATAACATTATAAGACAAATTAACTAGAACATTTTTATTAGAATATTTGGAAACTTTTTAACAAAACAATAAGAATAATTTCTCAAGAAATTATTTTCAATGAAAACCCTTTCTCAAAAATAATATTCTTTAAAATAAAGATTAAAAATGGTATTAAAATTTCCAAAATTTATCACCATTAAACATTGAATAATGTCACAAAATATAACTATGGGTAAAACATTATAATAAACTAGCACTTGAGGGACCCTATATGTATTGTACCTCAATGATAAAAATCCTCAAAATCAACTACCAATAACATCCTTGTTCATGATCCACTAGAGAGGATATCATCCAATGTTCTAATGGCCACCTATAATATCAAATGTTTTGTTAGTGTTACATTCATAAATCCTTCTAGGAGAAACTGGGCCTCATCCCCTTTCGAATCAACTAGCTTACTAGTTCTAGTTCACCCGCCTAGATACTTGGGATTTATTTTATATCAAAGTTCCACGTCACATATCACATAGATCAAAATTATCACATATACATTCCAAACATATTAATCATATAAGGATAATACCACATTCACATTTTTACAATTCAATATTTTTATATTGATCCCACAATCAACAGTTCACATGGAAACCGCCATTCTCAATATCAAAACTAATTTCCATTTCATATGTACAACACAACCATTTTGAAATACATTTGTCACCAAATTCACAATTTATGAAATCCATTCAAAAAACAAAACAATAAAAACTCATGTTTAATCCAATAAATTTGATGGGAAATCCCCATTTCAAATTAATATTCACATCAAACCAATTTTTATAACATGCTCCATAATTTCAAGACAACTAAAATGTACCCTAAAAATGATCCAAATAGAAATAAAAATAATTTAATTTAGAATAATACACATTATAAACATTAACACCATAAAGTCTACTTGAAAACACGTTTCATACCTTTCACACAAGGAATATAATATATTCAAGAAACACAACAATAAAGCATGTGAGGACTAAAACCACATTCTTTCAGAACATCCATTTTTATCACTAGTGCGTCTCAAAAATATTCAAAAACAAGATTCAAACATCCCCCAACCTTATATTCCGTAGAACATATTTGAGAACTCAAGAAATTATACAAAAAACATAAAATAACAAAAAACAATAGAACCACCTACCTCTCACTTGGAAACTTATGTAAAATGATACAAAACCCCAACTGCCCCATAATAAGACACTAAAAAGTCATGATTAAACCACAAAAATCAATATCACCCCAAAAAACATATGATCAAACTCTACCAATGTAATAAACCATACTCCAAAATAGAAACACAATAAAGAGTAAAGAATAACCCAAAAAAGAGAGAGGAATGAAGATGAAATGGACTTACATCATGTATCCTTGAAGAATCAGGGTTATAATCAACCAAGGATTAAAGTTATAAGGATTAAAGAAAGGTCATAGGATGCTACCATGACTAAACATCAAGAATTGGATAGACAGGTGTAGAATTAGGGTTAGCATCAGAGAGGGTTGAAATGTAAATTCCCACTTTTTAATGACCTGACCTGGTCACACGGTTTTCTTGCATGGTTTTCAAAATTGTGTGGACCCCCTATTCCCCTCAATATACAACTGGAAATAGGAAACACAATTTTCAAGCATTTATTGACTAACTATTAGCCATCCTTATTATTAACCACTTTTTAAAAATAAAATTTTCCACACAGTTTATTGGTAAAGGTCACATGGTTTCCCATATCGGGGCACCAAATGTGTGCCACCTGCTATTAAGCCCAAAATCTTGATTTTTCATAAAAAACTCAGGGGGAATCCAAGGGATAAATGTAAAACCAAAATAAGAAAAATAATTACCTCAAAATAAAAATATATATGTGACAATTATACCCACCATGAAAACTTTACACCCCCAAAAATTAAATACAATGATTGATTAGAGAGTAAAAATGGATAATCCTACTCAACCCAAGGCTTCCACTCCCAGGTCTAAGGCACATAACTACCATGATGTCAAAGAAATCCAACCAGTATAATAGTCTTTCCATGAATCCCTTTCTCTTGGTAATCGAAAATCTATACTAGTCATTCAAACATAGGAAAATCATGCTTTATATCCCACTCCTCCCAATTCATTACATGGGATGGACCAAGATTATACATTTTCAACTTAAAGGAATGGTACTTGTCCTATATTGATGTCAAATGAGAAGAAACTATAACCTATTTATGACCTTACAATTCTACCCAGTACCCTTAAATTTCTGACATACCCCTGAGATAGTATCCCTTGATAACTAATATGACAATGACACAAGAAAGGTGCCACATTCAAAAACACCTATTCACTCACAAAAAACTCTAAATATCGATGCCTCTCTTTGGAATATGATTTATAGAGACCCTAAAATATCAAAAACCCATTCCTGATCATCTGGAATTTCTCATGTGTCACATATATAAGGATATGTCCCAATAATGAGGTCTTACCCATTTCATCCCAACACAAAGGTGACAACCACGACTGGCCATAATGTCCCTCGAAAGGAGCCGCATGAATTAAGGATTGGTAACTATTGTTATATGTGAACAAAACCAATTCAAAATGGCTCTCCCATTAACCTCCAATGTCAATAACCCTTTCAGGGAGCATGTCTACAAGAATCAGATAATCTTACTTTATCTAACCATCCATTTGAGGATAGAATGTTAGGCTAAACATGACCTATGACCCCGTCACCTTTTGAAATACTTCACAAATCTATGATGTAAAATAAGGATCCTTGTCAGATTTTTTTTACAGAATACCATAAATCCTCATGACCATGTGAAAATACAAGTGATCCAACTCATCCACTTTGGGTAAATCCCTAACCCGAATGAAATGGGATGACATGGTCAGATGATCGATCACTACCCAAATGGAATTTATCCCCTGGGGTCTTTGAGGGAAGACAAAAATATATTCGATAGAAATCTCATCAAACTTTCATGTTGGAATGGTATGTGAATGAAGAAAACTGGGGGGTGCTTTAATGCTCTACTTTAACCTACTGACATGTTTATCACTGAGACAATATTTTAGTTATATATTTCCACATACTAGTCTGCCATAACTTCTAATGCACATCATAATAAATTTGGTATAACTAGAATAAAGATCATGTTATAGAAAGTGTCTATCCAACAACACCACCTTCCTAAATGAAAAATGCACCATGAGGAGCTCATTGAAGAACAAAACACCTCAGGAGACAATAAAGGTGTCCGCTTCACAACACGTCAATCAATTGATCTTCTAAATCAACTCTAAAAAAGAATTTTCCAGCTGCACATTATCCTAGAACACACCTCCACGTATTTACTTGGTCTCTGTGTGCATCTGAGTAAAAAGTCCCATAAAAGACCACTAATCACTAGACTTTTCAATGATTTCACCGGTACGTTTCAACTAAAAAAATATTCTAGTACATTAATTTTTCCGGGGGTATACATGATATCAAAATTGAACCACTAAATGTACTAAACCAAATTATTTTACATCAAATTACGATCTGTGTTGGAGAAAATATTTTCCAATCTCTTATAATCTATATAAAACAAAATATACACCCCAAAAAAGATAATAGTTCCTAGTTTTTAAGGTATGAATCACCTATTATAACTCTAGTTCATGGGTTGGGTAATTAATTTCATGTAGTTGGAGCTTGAGATAAATATACACCACCACATGGTCATCCTGCATCAGCACAAACCCAAGATCCATACTAGAAGCATCACAACAGACTGCATTACCCTTTACAAATTCCGGTAAGAAAAAAACAAGACTTGTTGTCAAACAAAAATATAGATCCTCAAATGTTTCCTAAAACTCTTGGATCTATCCAAACATCACCTGCTTCTTGGTGAGAACCCTCATGACTGAAAAAAACTGAGAGAAATCTTGACTAAATAGACTATTATACCATGCTAAGAAGAAAAAGCTTCTAATTTCGAACAAATTCTTCAGCTGTTACCGTGAAATCACTACATTGATCCTCTAGGGGTCCACCGAGACCCCTAGTTTTGAGATAACATGACCTAGAAATGTCACCTCCCTGATCTAGAAGGTTCACATGGAAATCTTCGCTTAGAGATGTTGTTCCTAAAGGGTTCTTAGAAAAAACCTCAAATTCACCTCTTGCTCCACCTCGGTCCCAAAATAGACCAGGACGTTATCCAAAAATACAAGGACAAAAGAATTAAAATAATGATGGAAAACCATGTTCATGAGTTCCAAAAATACCATTGTATCCTTCTTCAACATGAAAGGCTGGACCAATTACTCGAAATTGTCACACCTTCTTCAAAAGTCTCTTTTCAAAACATTATCCTCTATCAATATAACTTGATGATACCTTTAATTAAATTAAAAAATAGGAAACCAACGTTCCACCTTAGCCTAATCAAAAATATCAATAATACTAGGGAAAGTATATTTTTTCTTGACTGTCACTTTATTCAGATTTCAGTAATCAATGCACTAATAGAGAGATCCATTGGATTTTTTGCAAACAAAATTGGGATGAACCAGCATGAGACACTAGGTTGAATAAACACTTTGGATTCCAAATCATCTAGTTTGAAATTTTATTCCCTCGACTTTATGGGATCCATATGGTATGATAGAATAGATCCCTATTATGTTTCTGGTTCTGAATCAATGGTGAGATCCACATCCTGCTCTGGAGGAAAACCTAATAAATATAATAGACAACCCTCTGGGAACTCATCCACCACAGGAGGTAATCCACAATTAAAGGAGCTATCATTTTACAGAAACATGAGAAAAAATATTTGATAAACAATACATACAAAATCTGGGAGTAGAGGACTAACAATTCATGACCTAGGACCCCATTCTAACTGAAATACATGTGTACTTCCATCATGTTCCACAAAATTAACATGTCGTCTATTGGGATTGTTGTTCTTCTAAAAAAGCACCATCCAATCGATACAAATGATAAAATAAATTAGTTATATTTCTAAAACCATAAATTCTCATTAAAAATCGACCATGACATGGTGAGTGCACAAGACAAACACTTAAAACCTAGCTCCCACTTCTTATTAGGAAGTGTTTCCAACTCCATTGAACACATCATAAGATCGGCTGGAAACATTAACACATTTAAATGGTGTGTTTAGATAAAATAAAATGAAGAAAAAATATCATTTTGGTACCTCAAACTGTCATTTCCCCTGTATCTGAATCCCCTAGAACTCGACCCACCATATGGATTTTCTTTGTCTTGGCCTAATACTGATAATGACCAATAGCATGTAGATCTACCATAAACTGATTCTTTCCAAATGACAATCGCTCTCTTCCTCCATGAATTCCAAACCAACAAACAAATTTCTTGGAAGTTTCTTGACCAGGCTATCATCCCTTTAGAAATTACAGACCCTACACCACTCTGATATTGGGGCACCATTTTAAAAAATTGCTATAAGCTCCTTGTAACTTCACATTGCTGGAATGTTCTAGGTAGTGATGAACACACGGGTCATGTATTCCCTAGAATTCAATACTTATGGAAAAAAATTGACCCAACACTATAGTTTATAGATGAAGAAAACATAGAGGGATGGATTGAACTACTACCTTCCTTCTTCCCCTGCCCATCTCACTTCCTCTTATTCTCAGATGAACTACCACATCCCACAACTGATACAACTCCAAAGAAACTATTCTTTCTTCTACGATCAATGTATACCATCATAGAATGATTGAATACCTTGTCATAAGTTTTAATCATGAACAAGAAAACCTAAGATCAGGTCTCTGTCCTCAAACCCATCTAAAACTTTCAAGACATCACCTACTCATTAGATATGATATCGGGTAATTAGAAAACAAACTATATGAAAAATTTAGGATACTACATCATGGACTAGTCTCCCAAGATATGCTCTATAAACTCCTCAGACCTAGAAAAGGCCAAAATTTTAAGATAGTACTACTCGTTAAAGACATCCTTGAAATAATTCTTACTCATATGATCATGCTTTACTGCTTTCACCATAGAGTCCCACCACTTCGGACTATGACCTTCCAAGATGAACAAAGAGAATTTTACTATGAATTCCATAGCATTATCATGAAATTATAAAATTACCTCTATAATATCAATCCACTTCTATACATATTGAGGTTATATGCTACCTTAGAAATAAGGAGTCTTGATCTTGAGGATCTCTAGGTCCATGTGCTTTCCCAGAACTGGTTCAGATTCTCTAACCATGGTAGGATCAAAGCCCGTTACATCCCCAAATCATGGGCACCACAAACAACATCCTACATTATCCTTTAATCAATATTCAATGATGAAATATCTCTAGAATCTTCCCATGGTTACACAGGAGATGTCCTGGGAGGCATCTTGCTACATCAAGCAGAAAAAATAAGTAAAAAGCCAAAAATACACCATTATGAAAATTAACACCAACAAAAACAAATACCATCATTCCATAAATAAAAACATAACCAAATCCATCAAGAAAAAAATTCATCCAAATCACTCCACCCCCATCCAATGACTATATAGAGTTTGTAGATTATAAGTCTCACCTAGATGAGATGTAAGATCAATCTCAACATCCCATGGTGACTCGATTCCTTTTACGAGGTGTGTTTTCCAAACACCCTACTCTCAACCAAAACCACAAACCCTAGAAATCCCAGCTCCAGTCTATCTAGACTCATCCCAAATAAAATGACACAAAAAATTGTGTGACCTCCTTTGATACAATTTTTTCATAAAACAAACCAGGATTCCATCCAACCTAACACCCATCCCAATTAATGGCATTAACCTAAGGGAATTTCTAATCCCCAGAGGCTGGAAACTAGCACATGAGTATCAACAATATGCTTTTGGAGTGATTTTAATGGTTTCATTAAGAAAAATCATCCAAAAAAATATACATCACTATAATAGATAAGCATAACCAAACACAGTACAACAACATTAAAAAGCCAAATTTTATCACTGTTAATGATAACCGAGAGTCCAACAACAAAAAGAGACCAAAAAAGTATCCCCAAAACCTCCATGTAACAAGAGGAACATCACCCTCAATCCTCCACCAACAACACTATCAAGAAGTGGAACTCTAGGAACAGGATAAACCATCACCATAATACAGTATGAAAACACTTGGATCATACATAACAAAGTATATATACTCCCAAATGTGTATGCATGGTGTGATCCAAATCCAAGTAGGATACCACCCAAAATAAATATTCCATGATATAACATTATAAGACAAATTAACATGATTGTTTTTACAAGAACATTTGAATCATTTATAAGCAAAAAATTTAAAGAAATGTTTCTTTAGAAATGTTTTTCAATGAAAATACTTTTTACCAAATAATATTCCTTCAAATAAATTATACACAAGGTATATCGTATGATGAATTCCAACACCATATAACATAGAATCATGTGACAAGAGAGAACCATGTGTAAACCCCTATATGTAACTAGCAATATAGTGGCCCCAGAAACATCATACCTCAGGGATCAATGTCCTCAAACTCAACTACCAATAGTTTCCTCATCTATAAGCCACTAGAGAGGATGACATCAAACGTTCTAATGGTATAATATCATTCTCAAGAATGATCCACTAAAGCAGTTCTCATCAAAATATTCAGTGGTCTCCCATCATATCAAGTGTTATTCAGTGTTGTAATAATCAATTCTAGTACATGAAATCAGGCCTCATCCACATCCATGTCAAATAGAATAATACTTAGAGTTCACACACCTAGATATATAGGATTCCCTTTTTTCTCAATTTACATTACATATATAACGTAGTTCAACATATTCACATATATAATCCAAACATCATAAACACTAATGTATATCACCACATTCAAATTTTCAAAATTCAATGTTTTCATATTGATCCCAATATCAAAGGTTAAATTTCAAAGCCACCATTTTCCATTACAAAACCAACTTTCTAATTCATAATCACAACAAAACCATTTGGAAATACATTTCTCACCACATTCAAAATATATGAAAGCCATTGTTAAAACACAAAAAGAAAAAAAAAATCTGCAAGACAATAATTTCCATGGGAAAATACTATTTTAAATCCATATTCACATTAAAATCATTTTTATAAGATGATATACAATTTCAAAACACATTTAAGGTGCAACAAAATGGATCAAACAAACAACACAACTCATTATATTTAGAAGAATTAACTTTCAACACTTTTACCCCATTAAATCTCTTTGAAAACATGTTTCTCCCCTTTCACACAAGACATAGAATATATTCATGAAACATAACAACAATGTTTGTAATGAATAAAACAAATTTTCTTTAGAGCACCCATTTTCATCACAACTGCATCTCAAACTTTTTTGAAAACATGATTCACTACACAAAAATATTATATAGAATATATTTGAGCACTCATGAAAATATATCAAAATCATAAAACAATGTAAACTCGTTGAACCACCTACCTCTCATTTAGAAACTTCTATAAAATATTGTGATATGACAATCACACCACCACAGGACCCTTAAAAGGGAATATTAAGCCACAACATCAATATATCTCCTAGAAACAAGAGATAAAACCCTCCCTAGGTCATATACCATATAAGAAAATATAAGCTCAAGAAATAAGGGATAATAAACCTAGAATGAGGGAGTATTTATAAGGAAACATATTTACTTGATGTTTTATTGATGAATTTGGGTCAAAACCACCAATATATTGAGGATACAAGCCTTCATGAAAGCTTAAAGGAGGCTCCCAAGACTGAATATCCCCAATGGGGTGGATGGGAGGAGAATAAGGGTTAAAATAGAAGAATGAAGAAAGGTAATTTCCAACTTCTTAATGACTGGATAGGTCGTATGATTTTCCCCCATGATTTTCCAAACAAAGAAGTAATCGTCCACCCTATCTTTCTAAGTGGAAACAAACGACAAGTTTTCTTACAAGGTTTGAGTAACTTTTTTTCCAATTGGGTGGTTCACTGCTATCCAAAAATGAATTAGTAGCATTATTTCTTGGGCAAGGGCGCACAATTTTCCCTAAACATGCTCCAGTTTTATGGCACCTATTATTAATCCCAAAATCCCCATTTTTTTTAAAAAAAACAATAGGAAACCAAAAGTAAAATGTAAAAAAAAATACTCAAAATAAAAACACATATCTGAAAATAGATTTCATTCACATGGTGATCATATGTAGGATCTTCTACATAATCTTTTTGAAAATTTATAATATAGAATATTTCTATCTAGAGGTGAATTAAAAAATAATAATGCTAGGGGTCCTCCCCATTGTACTCATTGAGAAATTCCTCATCATGCATTTTCTCAAAATGAACATTATCACTATTTTTTAATTGTTCCATAGTATATATTATTTAAAGATTTAGTTAAAAATACAAAAAAAAATATCCAAACTATGTATTTAACTATCATCTAATAGTGGTTTATCCAAACTAGTGGGTAATCCAATTAAATTGCCATCATCATTTTCTTCCTTATATTATTCATCATAGTAAATAACGTAGAATATGTAGAATAATTCATTTCCTGTTGGAGATTTTTTTGGAAAATTATTTTTACGGATAGAGTAGGTTATTGGTCTCCTGAAAAATAAATTTCCCTAAGAGGAAGATAACCATGGAATAATATATTTTAAAAGATAAATCACATATCATGATCACCTTCTCCAAATGTGAGAAAAAAATCTATTTTTTCCCAATCTTTCGCTTAATATGTGGTGAATGCAGTAAAAGGAACCTAGATAATTTTCAAGGTTCACCATAATTGGGCGTCCCTAAGGATCATTCAATAAAATATATATTGATGCACTAAAATAAATATAGTGAAATGATTTATTGGGGATTTATAATAGATTGGCATCAATGACCCACTAGACAAACAACTAAAAAATTAAAGTACACTACCTCTTGAAACTTATAGAAACACAATATTCACTTGTATTTTTTCATTGAACGTCATTAAAAATTATATATGTGAATAATACATAGAACATGGTATGCCACCTACACACTTATAGATGATGTTCTTCAGAGAAAATTCTCTCGGAATTCCATTCTTCTTCTTAATTCTCTACCTTCCAAAAAAACCATCAGATATACTCTAACAACCCCCCCATATTACTATTTTCATCCTCAACTTTTCTCTTCAATAAAATGGTTAGGGTTAAATATACTTTATCATGGATTGTTCCAAGTGTCCCCTATGATAAATGATATAATAATGTACCATTAAATATGAATTATACCCCTGTAGATCCATTAAATAACTACCTCTTCTAGTTTCTTCCATAAACTACCAGTAAAAAAAGCTATATGGCTCTGGCATATCTTGTTACTCTATAGAAATGAGTTATCATTTCTGAATAAAATAAGTTACACTAACCATCACTATGGTAATTACACATTTTACACATACTTCACTATGGTGTGGACTTATATACTACGGTCTAGTCACCTTTAGTTAACCAGATCAATCCACTAAAATTTTCTCATGACATTTACCCTTACTCATTAAATCAAATTAACTTAATAATCAACATGAATCTTAGACAATGATAATATTATATATCTGTAATATTATGGTGTGGTTTCCTATTTCATATATATGAATTAGAGGGGATGCCCTGGGTCTGCACCATTTCTGTCCCCCTTGAAGGGTTTTATTTTTTGTTTCTCGTTTTTGTTAAATATAAATAAAAAATAACTTTCAGTCAGTCAGACCCTCCATAATGCATACTGTAGTTTTGGCATGGGAATATAATCTTCTAAAATTATTTTTTGTATGCATATATCTATGACATGGACACCATATAATTTATAGTGGATCTAAAACTCATAAAAACATCCCTAAAAATGGCCCCTACTCATGGTTCAATTGACTATTACATGGAAAAAATGAATCCACAATCAACCTTTCTTTCCAAAATAATGTATTATATAATAAATCACCTCCCATAGTTTCTTAATGAATTCAAATATTCACTATTTCTCACCTAATGCCTCTTCTGTCCCCCCACACATGAGTGGCTAAGAACCACCTCTCCTAAATTCTCCTACTTTATGGAATTCCTTCATATGAACCAATGCTTATATACATGACTCCTCACCTGAACATTCCCCTTCATAACATTCTAAGCTATGTGGAAATTGTGATCAACCACCAAGTCATTTGGAGGTTTTTTAGGTGATATCCTTGAGTGGGATTTTCTATATTTTATAATATTTCAACCATAATATAGGTGTAACAATTTATTAAATGTTATGGTAAACATTTTGGGTTCCCTTAAAAATTAGACTAGATCTCTTATACGTTATATCTAACATCACTACGATATCGAAAGAAAAAATACATCACATCCTATGTCATTATGTTGGGTCTATAGCTTGGGTTTTCGATTTTATAAATATATCTTCAATAAAACCTTCCATGTTTTCCTCATTAAATTTTGATAAACATGAATCCATAAAAATCCCCCAAGAATAACATTTTAACCCTTGTTTGAAATGTCAACAAACATAACTTGAACTATCATCTAAAGTTAGTTTTCTTGAAAATGTCTCATGGGTTTTTTTGATAAATATATAAAAAATAAAACAATCACAAAACCTATTTCATTTCACAATTATTTCATTTCAAAAATCACCCTTATATATATGTTTATCCTTCTCCAATAAAGACTTCACTAATGATTAAGTGATCATAAACTCTAAGATAATTTGAGGTAGTTATCTATGTGAGAAAAACGTTTAAAATTAAAGAATTATCATGATAACACATCAACTCTAATCAAAATCCATCACCACACATATTCTCAAAAAAATCACCCCTATTGGTGATTCTACAACTTTTTAAAACATAACGTCCCCCCCCCTTTGTTAATGAAACCAAATATAACTTCTTTAAATATACATAATGGAGAGTTATAAATACGTAACAATTATAGTGGGAAGAGATCCAAAAGTTCCCTTGAAATAATTCTTATGGGGAGTGGGGTTCTTGTATCAAATTCCATCTAAAGATATGGATTTTGAAGGACATAAATAGTCTGCCAATGTAATTTGAAATTCAATTTTGGTAAATATTTTCTCATGATATCCAAAACAAGATCACATATCGACACATATTTCATCATGAAAACTTGTTTCCCCACATCATCCTTCACAAAATGGTGATTTTTTTGGTTGTTCTTAATATACTATTATTGAATTATATTTCTACTAATGTTTATAGTACAATAGTTTTCAAACATAATCAAAATTAGATAAAAAAAATAATACTAATGTCTTCAGGTCAATATTTAATCAATATCAACTGAGTAAATTATTTATTTTTTCACAATATATTCATCCTCTATGGTGTTTATAAAATGTCTTTAATTATTATTATATTACCATGAAATCTAAGAGCTTACAATGTATAAAACCCATCTTGACTTAGACTTTATGTCATCTAAACATGTCACAATTGGAACTTGAATATCCAATCAATTAATGTTGTGGATTTATTTAATAACGTCATCCTTAATTCTTTATATGGTTAGTATATCAAAGTATTCTTCTCACACCATTCATGTGTCTTTAAATGGGAAAAATCTGATATCTTTAATCATGAAATGTTGTAAACCCAAAGTCAAAATGAGTTTATTTAATGTATTTTATACTGATAATAATTTTCCTATTGAGTACCACATCCACTTTCTCACCTTCACTATATTTAGATAATTTAGTTTGGGAATTCACATGAGTTTCCATTTGTTACTAATCTTCCATTTAAAATCGTGTCATTGCCACCTGGTAATATTTTTGATAGTAGTTAAATGTCCTATACGACTATTGAATAATCTGAAACCTATGTCAGAATGGAAATGTGTCGATAAAAATTTTACAAAATTTTACCTCATAAAATAGAAAATCTACATTCGTCATTCCTCATTGGAGCTTCCAAAAATGATTTCATCAATATATATAAATATATATGAATATCTATTCACTTGCGCTAATTATATATATATATATATATATATATATATATTGATTAATCTATCCTCAATAATAAACAAGATTCCTTTCGTATTGATCCAGTCTTGAGTATAAAGAACATGGAGAATATTTTTCAACATATAAAGATTTCCACATTCAGAACACCCATATTTGTTCATCATAAATAGAGAACACATTTATTTTCTCTATGTATACATCCTATTTTAGGATTATATCCATGAATTTTCATATTATGTTCATTTGATAAACTTCTGTATCCTTTTGTATGGTCATCCTATAAATAATATAATAGTTTCATGTTAGGCCATCGGTGAAAATCATCCATTAATATTGATCAAATTGATTAGGAATATCACTTACATATGGAATCCCTTATTTTTATTAAATGAATTTTTACATAATTCCATAAAAGTTTAATTTATAACATTGTAGTATCTTTTGAGTTCAATTATTTATTAAACCAGTTATATAACACAACAATTAAAAAAGGAAAACATAAAAATTATTTAAGAATTTTGAAATAATCTATCTATATTCCATCATATTTCACCTCACTGTATGTAATTTATTAGGGACATATATAAATATAATTGGGTTAGAATAAATCCAATTATTTAAAAAAACAAAATAAATTGACATGAATGATCATAATGAATAAAAAATGTATCATTTCTAGAGAAAATAATCATAACTACTTGATATATAACATTTCAATGTGGATAAGACAAAAAAAATTATCCATTCATAATAATACTATCATGTTTTATTAACGTGGTGTCATTAAATATAATTTCCATGGTTATCCACCAAGGTGTTATAAAACATGTCATATCTAGAGATTAATTCTTAAACAGATTAATTAGATCACTATCATGTTGAACCCTTCATATTTCCTAGGTTATTCACCAAGTTATCGTAAAACATTAAGGAGGCTTGATGTTATGGTATCATATAGATTCCAAATATACATATTAATTCTTTACCCAATGAATTAGACTAATGATAGGGAGTACCCTTCATGTAAAAAAATTCCATTGATCCACATTGATCATAATAAATCATTTCATCAATAACATGGGGATAATAATGAATGGGTTTTATTAAAATAGTTTAATACATAGGTGCTCAAAGACAAAATCATTATATCATTTTTAACCCATGAAGAGGGAATGTGGGTTTAATACATTTAAATCCAAAAAAACAATTATGTTTATATCTAGGTAAATACACAATGAAAATAAAGTGTTTTGGGTATTCATAATATTATATTTCCTCGTGTAAAAGTGTTAAAATCAAGAAATGAATTTTTCAGCATAACTCTATACAATATAGATTAATGTGAGTGAATAACAAGAGAAAAAAATTTATCCCACTAGTAAAATTATATTTTGGTAGTAAATAGATAGAAAAAATGTTTTATTAAATGAAAATAACTGAAAACATAGAGACATATCAAAAAAATGTTACATGAATTAAAATGAATAAGAGGATAATTCCTTTACTTTGAAGAGTTATGGCATAACTCTTTGATAGGAAAACATTCATACCAAAAAAATACTATAAGAATAAAGATACTGAATTTGAAGATACTATTTGGGAGGTATATAAGAAGTTAACATGTAATTGGGTGTGGGGGAATTAGAATATGTGTTGGATTTTTATACTATAGGAAGTGCGGTGTTTAAGGATCTAATTATTATTATTTTCCCATTAAGGCCAACTAATTTTGGGTGGAAATAATTCCAAATATTTTTATTCAAATTTAATTTTTTTTGAGGCTATATAAGATCATACAATACATCAATCCCAAATATAATTTTATTTTATTTATTAAATATATTTTGTTAATGAGTATTGATTAATAAATTCTAAATATTAATGGGAACTATTCTTTTTCTATCTGAATTGTACATTTGTATTTTTCTTATAAAATTTTATTTCAATAATATTTTATTTTTTTAGACTCTATAGTAATATATATAAATTATTCATTTATATAAAAAAAATATGGATCCACATTTTTAGGGGTGTTAAGTGGACATGAAGTAAAACGTGATGTGGAAATGACTGAATGGATCTTGCCATAGTAATTTTGTCACATCATTTCCCCCATTATTGAATTAGATTAAAATTTATAAAGATATTATATAACTCTATATATATAATTGTAACCAAATTGAGTAATATATGGACCAAAATTTATAATGTTTAAAAGCTCGTGTGATGTAAAATCAGACATATTCAATAAATCAGCTAGTCTAGAAATATTTTCATCAATGGTTCGACAATAAATCCAAAAAAAATCAGATATAAGGCTTAAATTTTGATTTATGTTTTAAATGAAATAGGGGATAATGTAACAATAATGACATATTTTTATATTATCAAATTAAGCTATCCAAAAACATGTGGTGGTTTGGTAAATTGATTCTTGACAATCTATCTGGATGGAATTTTTTTCTATAATGATGTAGTCATAACATCTTTAATACCTGTTCAAAAACATATAAAATTTTGATGGACAAAATATAATATGTGGATCAAAATTCATAAAGAAAACTTTTCTAGATGTAGCAATTTATTTTCCAAAAACACATAAACTTTTAAGAAAATAATATTAGAGAATGTTTAATTTATTTCTAATAATTAATTTTATTAATGTAATACACATAAGTTTTTAATAAATTACGTAGGAATTTGTAAATTATAATCTAAATCCATTTTTTCCAAATATTATGCATCTTATATTATACTACATTACTATTAATAAGAAAATAATATTGTTTTTTTGACCATATATATTTTATCATACATATATTTTAACACATATATATATATGTATTTAGACATGAATTATCTAGAAAAATAATAAATTAAATTGTAGTACAACCTTATAAAATATAGTTCTACATATAATTATATCAATTCTCAAATAAATAATATGTATTCTAAAAAATTTGGTCCTTACATTCTTTCACCCTTGAAGAAATGTTTTCCTTGAATTTTTTTCCTAACCTCAAATGGTCCAATATACCTTGGACACAGTTTCCTTCTACCACCTTTGGATGTGGGAACATCTTAAAAAAGTGACCAAGCTCTCCACATTTGATGTAATGCACCATATGATGTTCATACACTCTCTTTCCATCATTATCAACATTATGATGTTGGGATTTATGTCTCAATTATAGTTTTGAAAAATGTTTCCATGTTTCCCACATTTATAGTACATCCCACTTCCATGAGGATAATTCCCACAGTAAATATTCCTAGAATTGTTACACAATGAGGTTGTACTTTCTTCCCAGATTTTATAGTGTCAGGGTCCTTCCCAATGTTTTATTATAGAATAACGTTTTTATCCATATTCCCTGGGGACCATTGGGAAGCTTCTAAATCTGTTTAAATAATATGATCCCATCATACTATATCTTCATAACTCCAAAAATCATGGATTGATAATTATTTCTATAGATGGAGTCTCAATATAACAAATAATTTATCTATATTCATGTAAAAATTAATGGAGAAGCATGATACATAATGTGAAAGAAATACAAATTTCATATCATAATTCCCCACCAATTAATTTTCTATTTATTTAAAATCATTAAATCCCCTATCCTTTTTTTCTAGAGGATATAAGGGAAGTACATGTTGAAAAATAATTTTTCAAAGATATCACATTATATATATTCCACCTCATCCCCTATATTCATATTCTTGATCAGTGTCCACTAACGAACTTATTATCCCTCGAAGTGATGTACTTCTGAGGTAACATTCTCTTATACGTAAAAATGGAGTGAATAAAATAACTTTTGTGATATATTGGTCAATTGTTTCTCATTCAGTAGATCATATGTTATTTTTTTTTTAAGATTTGTAATGATTGTTCCCATATGAAAATTAGACCACTCATTCAGAAATTAACATTTGTGGAAAAGTAATAAATAAAAACATGAATTAGCATAGTTTATTGATAGTATCAAAGTCGATACTGGCCCTTATGGGATTCATGTTCCTGTAAGAGGGAATAATAATCAAGTAGAGTAGATAAAGGAGGATAGGGCTTTATATATGGATAAATACCAGCCTACAAAATCTATGATTCACTCATTAAAGGAAAATGATTTATCAGGTTTTTTGATGCTATTCATATCACCATATATGGCACGAAATTCTCTCCCACTCAAATGGGAGACCATGATGTGCTCTGTGAACCTCATGAAGTATTCAAAGAGGTGGATGAAAGTATTATCTATAACTCTAATGAATCTATAAATGATATTAGTTACCAAGATTTCATATTGATGATGATCATTTAAAAATGACTGTTAGGAATGGAAAAAACCAAATGACTGACTTAGAGGGATTTATCACTCTGAATTCCATGGAGACCAAAAAACAAAAGTACTACTATAAAATTGAAAGGATAATTTTTACTAGATCCTTTGGTGTCTCTATGTCTCAAAATATAGGGCCCAACCCATAGCTGATCGATGATAAACCTTCTCTCACTACAACTAGTGAATCTTTTCCAAAAAGATATGTTTTTTATGAAAGGGTTGATCCTGATATGAAATATGTATATAAACTTAAGGTGGATAAAAGGGAGAAATTTATTCCTTGATGGATAAATAATATGATGATATTTTATAAAAAAAATGTTGAAGTCATTTCTACAGTTTATCTTCATGTTAGAGAATGAATGCATTCTAAAATAGAGGTAGAGTTTAAAATAAATATCATCTTTAAATATAATGACATCCCTTGGAAATAATTATGATTTTTTTGTTTTAAGGTATGTTTATGGATCTCCAGGATATTTATTTGTAGGTATTGATCAGTATTAATGGTGACATGTGTCTTAGGTCTCATCCTTAGTAATATTTGTTTTCATTGATTGACATTTTTATTTTTGTTATATAAGTTGTTATGGGTTTCCTAAGTTGGGTGTTAGTTCTCAATTTTTATATCTTCTTGTAAAATGTTTTTGATGTTTTTATGGAACCCATACTACGCATGGGTGTTTAACTTTTAATGTTTTGTTTCTCTTGATGAATTTTTTTGATTAATACATATATAAAGGGTTGGATCATTCAATTAGCTATTTTTTTACAGGTTTTTTTTCTGTAATGGTTGTACGGGTTTTTGTGTCAAATCTTTTAATGAGGGAGTCATGGGAATTATCTTTAGTTCTAATTTTTCTATGAAATTTAGTGTTATTGGACCACCATGTTTGGGTTACTGGATTATTTAAAATTTTATTAAGAAGTTATATTTGTTGATAATAGGGAGATCGCAGAGCTTAAGGAAAATCTAAATTCATAAAATAAGGAAAAAATTTTGGATTTTGTTAAAAAAGTGATTTCTATATTGAATTTTTTTTAAGGATGCTTCAAAAAATGTTTTAGATGTTGTGAAGTGCATGAAAAGAGAAAATCATGAGATGGAATGCCTATTTATTTGTATCTCATAAACTATGAAAAAACATAACCTGATTGGAAATACTTTGACATTTAGGTATAGTGATGTGCGACCACATCTCCATGTACTCCCCAACCACAAAGACCATGACCTCTTTGGAAATTGGCATGGTTTTGTGGATAGGTTTTTTGTAATTTTCACATATAAATTTTTTTGTATCTCCCAAATTGTATTTCCCTCGACCACTTGATGGTGTAATCTTGTTACACATCATTTATGTACTATCATCATTTACGTTTGTTAATAAATTTCTTGGTACCTGAATTGGAAAACCAATTCATGTCTCAGTTTGTTCAAAAAAAAACTCCTTCTAAAAGAATCTTTTGTTAATCCATTCTCTTCCACCTCACTACAAGTAATTTCGTACGGGTTTAAATTAATCAAATAGGGTGATCATAAACCCTAGTAAGGGAAAAACATATATAATAGAAAATTGATGTTATTTATGAATAAAAATTAAGGCATATCATGATAAAATAATCAAAATTACTTGATACATAACACAGAAATGTGGATACAACATAAAAATAATACATTCATAAGCATATAAAAAATGGTTAACAAAATATTATTACTGTGTTTATTCACTAAGGTATCATATAACATGTTATCTCTATTGATTAATTTTGTACACAATGAATTAGAGGTCCATCATGGAACAAACTTCATATTACCAAGGTTATTCATCGAGGTATAAATAAATATTATCAAGGCATGATCCAAAGTAATCATGAACATTATATATCTAGAGATTAATTCTTTACCTAATAAATTAAATCAAAAATAGGTCTCAACTGTTATATGATGGATTTCATCTTACTCATAATTATCATAATGTATCATTTCATCAATATCATAAGGATAATAAAGAGAGACTTTCATATAAATGAATGAGTGCATACGTGTTTAAAGAATTGAACATTAAATAAATATTAAACCAAAAATTAGGGATGTTGGTTTTATACATTTAAATTCTTAAATAAATAATTGGGTTTTCATATAGGTGAATACCCATTTAAATATAAGTGTATAGGGTATTAACAGTTTGTAATTTCTCATCTAAAAGTGATAAATTTAGGAAATAAATTCAAAAACAGTTGGTATACAACATTGATTAAAAGGAATTCATAATGATAGGGAATAAAGGTCTCACATTACTAAAAAACAATTTTGGTAATAAAGGGACAATAAACAATTATTTGGAAAAAAATTCAATATTTATAGATATGCAAAAAAATGATTTACTTGAATGAAAATAGAGAAGAGTAGAATTCCCTTACCTTTAAGAGTAACTTTCAAAATCTTGGAGAGCAAAAACTTGGGACAATATATCTCTTTATGATTGAATAGAGAGAAATGGTATGGAATCATTTGGATATATATGATGATATAACTTTTAATTGGGTTTGGGAGAATTGCAAGAGTGGGTGGGTATTTATACATGAGGATGATATGTTTTAAGGGTATAAATAATATTTTGTTTCTTTTATGGATAACTAATTTTTATGTGGAATTAATTACAACATTAATTATTGAAAATTAATTTTTTATATGTTGGTTATAGTCATAAAATACAGAAACCAACCATTAAATTTTATGTTATTTCTAAAATATATTTGATAAATAATAATGATAAATAAAGTTGAATATTGCATGAGAACTCTAATTTTTTCACTTTCAATTTCACTTTATTATTTTCCATTGAAATTTTCCTCTCATCAATATATTAATTTTTTTATATATTATATAATAATATATCTAACATTTTCATTTCGATAATGAAATTTCGGACTATATTTTTCATGGTGATAAGTGGGAATGAAATCAACGTTGATGTGGATACAACTGATTGGATCACACCACATTAATTCAGCCACAACATTATTCCCTATTCATGAATTGAATATAATTTTTTAAATAAGTCATATGACTTTATTTGGATCATTTACTCCATATATAGGAATATCTGGTTTGAAATTTATGATGTTCAAATGTTTTTTTGAAGTCAATGCATCTAGATTTAATGAGTCTGCTAGCCTGAAAATATTTTTTTTCAATTATTTGACTATAACTCAATCACCACATCATATAAGAGGGTCAAAATTTGATTGTTCATTCACAAATAATAGTGGATATATTCTAAAGAATACAAAATTCCAACATTATTCCATTAATTGATCAAAAATCATATCTAGGTTAAGTATCTTGAATATTTACTATTTGTATGGATAGAGATATTTCATATGATTATTCAACCAAAACAACCTCAATACTTATACAAAAAAGATGAAATTTTGTGTGATAAAATAAAATACATTGAGGAAACAATTTCTTGAATAAAATTATCTTGATACAACCATTTAATTTTCTAAAAACAGACAATCATCTAGGTGATATAATTGAAGAATTTTTTTTTATAAATAGATAACAATATATTTTATTAATGTAATACTAATAGGGACCTAAGAAATTAAATAGGGCATAATTAATTATCATCAAAAAAATTCATTTTCTTATCAAATATATCTTATATTATAATAAATTACTAAGAATTATAAAATAATATAAATGTTTTCATCATATATAAAAAATATATTTTAATGCACATATATTTTAGCATAAATATATATTCAAACACAAATTATAACGAAAAATAAAATATTAATAAGTTCTACTACCTAATAATGTATAGTTTTATGCATACTTATATTATATATAAAATCATTAATATATATTTGATAAAAAAATTCATTAAATTTCACGCTACACATGCTTTGTTTCTAATCATTGTTTCATCTTCATTGAGTTTGTTTCCAAAGACCCACTTGTATCCAATCACATTTTTTCCTAGCCATGAGAAAATTTCATAAAGTTTATTTTTCTAAATTTTATCTTTCTTTTTTATTTATGGATATGTCTAAAAATCCCTTAATTTCATCATTATCAAATGATTTTTTCTCCACTAGAGATTGAAGTTTATTTTTCTAATGCACCTTCATCCTTTTTGTTTGAACTAGAGTTATCCTGTCACCCAAAATATAGCTATTAATGAATTCAGCTCAGATATATTGTTAACTTATACTAGAAATTTATATTACATTCTCCTAATCATTAGAATGGTCAATGTAGTTTGTTTCATCCAATTAAAGTCCCCTTTTCCTAAAAACATCATATTCACTATCGACCACACATTATGGATAAATACCATAAAAATTATACTCATTAGATGGGAAAATATTATTTATATCAATAATTATCACATCAGATAATTGAAATATTTTTCCAAAAAAATTAGTTGCTTTTACATGGCTAGATATTGGATGAATGTCCATGAAAAATCCATTCACATCCACAATACTTGAACTTTCTACTCTTATATTTGGTCAGAACAAAGTTAATACTTCCAAATAGTCCAAATTTTTTTATTATGGGGTTATTTATATACAAAATGGCATATGGTTTGTGGTCTTTATATGGACATGTAAATAAAATATTTGAGTTTTACATCATTACTAAGACTACTTCTAGAGAGATCAATACTATTCATACATAGATAAACCATATTAATAAATTAAAAATTATACAATAACATAATAAACCATGACAAAATTTCATACGTATAATGCCTTTGGAATCATGGATTCATAAACAACTAGTTTATAATTGAAATAAATAATCACCCAGTAAGTTATTTATATTTATGATCCTTCATAAACATATCATATAGAATAACTTCTTCATGACATGGGAATAACATTCTAAAGGGTGTGATTATATACAAAATAATGGTATGCAACAGATATATCAACATAACCTGATCACAGAGGTATGAGAACATGCGAATAATATTTGAAAAATACCTTACATATCATAAATCAGAAACATGACCCATGGTTTAAAACATGTTAGGTCATAACAAATAAATGATAAAAGGAATCAAAGAACATAAGTCATGAGAGCAAAACACTTTAATAATAAATAAAATTTTGGCATACAGAAAAGCCTAAATATCATTTTTATAGGATACTCACCATAACATTAACAGCATTTTAAGCTTCTGATAACCACCTATGTAACTACATAGGGCTTTGGATATAATCATGTGTTCCGTATGTTTTTGGGCCTCGGGTAACCTCTTTTATTCCATATTTTAGATCCTGAGATAAACCAATGTGTACACTTTTTTGTGGATTGGTATAACCTCTCATGTACCCATTTTTGTGCTTAATAAAACCTAATGTGTACCCTTTGATCGCATGAAAAATAATCCTTATCCAATATATTATATGGAAATATAATCCTAGGACACCTATTACATAATGAAAATAATATAGATATTTTCCAAAATATCAAAAAATATTCCTCATATCATAATGCATGGAAAATAAATGGGTTTCATAAATTTTTATCCAAGGAATATCCTACAGAAAGTAAATGGGTTTCATAAACATTTCATTAATTCCACGAAACCAAAAATGTGGAAAAATATGTTTCATAAACATCTTATCACAATAATCATAACCCATTTAGAGAAAGGACAATGATGGTATCACTAGATCATATACATATAAAATCATAATGAAGCTTCTAATTTTGTTTTTTATGAATAGAAATTCCATAATAAGACCATTAAAACATTCTTGATGAAAATATTTTAGATTTTGAAATAAATTTTTTTAAATATTGAAATTTACCAATTATTGAAGAAAATATGTTCTTTGAAAATGAAAAAATAATCCTAAAAATTAATATTCATAGAATTGATCGTTCATGGGGGTGGGAAATTCTTTACATTCATTATAAGTTAAAATAAAATATCACATTTACTATTTTTAATAAAATTCAAAATATAACATATTTGGAAAATGAAAACTTTATTCCATTTAAAAAGTTTCTAAAAAATTAAAAAATTATTATAAATAATATTTAACTATCATTTTTTAATTGGAAAAAGATATGGGAAACATTTTTAGAAAACATTGACATGGACAAGAAATTACATTCAGCTGAAAAGTTAAATAAAGTTGATTTTTCCATAAAACCAATATTCTATAATATTAAGTATATAAAATGATTAAAATGAATGGTAAACCATTAATCTATATAAATAACTTTATTATAAGAAATATCATGAGTTTCTTAACTGGTAGACTATAATATTTCATTATTTAAATCATACTTATAAAAAATACAGTTAAACAATGAGATTATATCATAATACTCTTACCTCATTGGTAACTTTTTAATGATAAGACCAATGAAAGATATAAAACTATATTTATGTGTATAAAACAAAATTTTTAGGGTAATAATAATAATATACATTCAGGGGAATTATATACACCACACAAAATAAACAAGTTGTGAATATGATTTTCTTGTTTAGAAAGTCAGTATTGATTAAAATTTGTAAATAATGTAAATTTGAGATTAATTTTAAATTAGTTGGCTAATGATAATGAGGCATTTTTAATGAATCAAGAATTTTTTTTTTTGTGCATTAATGATAATAAAATGGATGTAGTTACACATGTTTAATAGAATCGGTTAATTCAAGATAGAATCAGAAACGAGTTTTAAGATAAAGATAATGCCTTGTAGGGTTATGAGTTACCCATTTACTGTAATTTCCAAGAACATTTTTCTTTGTAGTTGGAGTTCTCATTATGTGTGAAGTCTGAAGGCCTTCTTTAGTCCAAGAGCCTGGTTGCTATGTTTTTTGTTTTCTAATACTTATGGTGTGGTGTGAGCTTGGGATAGTTGAGCATGGAGGGTTTTTGTAGTTTGTGGGGGATAAAAGACTCAATATTTGTGAAAGTAGTTGATTCCTGGAGTAGAGATATGCATTGGTTTGTGCATGTGGGTGTCGGGGAGGACATCAAATATGATGAAATATGTTGGATGTAGATGCTGAAATCTTGTTGAATCTTGTTGTTTGTTTAACTGATTTACATTCCCTATGACTTGAGGAAGATGGTCTAGTTTACCCCTTCCAATGTAAGTGAATATTCTTAGGGTATTCAACACGCTTTCCATGTTTATCCTCTCAAGGATGGATGGGTCTATACTTCTATTATAGGTGTAAAAGTCTCAAAGTGTAGTTCAAATAATCAATGTGTTGAAACCCATATTATTAGTAGATTTGAACAATTTCATAGAATAGCTGTAATTATGGAAATGCGATAATACTATTTATAAATGTTCAAATAAATGATGTTGAACCCATGGGGTTGGAGCTTGCTGGGATGAAATTCTAAGGATATACTTTTGAGGAAACGGGGACATGGTTTGTTTATGCCTGGAGGGCATAGAACTTTGTCGTGATGCTAATGAAATGTAATGTGAAAATTTTAATGGATAATTAATGGTTAAAGAATTAATTAACAAAACGTGAAACTGAAAAAAGGGATAATTAACTTATTGTAGATCTTAAAATTATCAAGTTCTAATAGGATATCTAGTCATAGTAGGGGCATCCAGGATTCTGAGAGACGTTAGCTACATTTATGTCTAAGACTTGGTGTTTCCCATTATGTGGTTGTGAGATATATTATCTCATGTAGTTTTTTTGTTTATGTATTCTACCCCACCCTATCGGTTAGGGAGATTGACACCCTGAGGATTCTGACCTCTAAGGGGGGTTTTCCTCAACATCCCAACGGGTAGATGGATGGTTGACTTCCTTATTTATCCCCACTATCTTCTATTGGTAGTTAATTGTGTTGGTATGCACGGTGGTTAGTTTCCCACATATATGTATGTAGAGGGTATAATGGATTGTGGTCATTTCATACACATATATTGATGATATAATTTCCTAAGAAATACTATAGGTATAATATGTATAGGCTGTAAATGCTTGAGGATCCTTACTCAGTGTGCATCCCATAATGGCTTCAGGTACAATACCTGATGTATGATATAGGTTATGAAAGTTGTGGTGTATCATAGAAAGTAACTAATTACTTTGGGGTGTCTGGATGGTGTGGTGATTCACCTGGGTGTCTATAGGAAATCATTTTTGTTTCATGAGGTGCAGGTGGGGGTGCTATGCCTAGGTTTCCTCCGGATAGCCTTTTTAGAGAGAGAATCTTAAGACATGAGCCATTGGGGAAAAGTGTTAAACCAGTGGGGAAGTGGTAGCAGGGTACTCATGATATTCTTTATTATAATATATTATTTTTTATTTGAAAATTTTTCATATTATCCATGGTGGGGTTGGGAACTTAGTATTCATATTAGGTGATGAGTTGGTTTCACTTGTTGATCATTGTACATTTTTATAATTTCTTTACATTTTAATGAGATGTTATGGGGAGGATCCTACTAAGTAAACTATTATACTCACCCTACGTTATATAAACATTTTTTCAGGTCACTTGGATTAGGTTGGTGATCAGACCAGTTACTACTATCTTGGGGTTTGCAGGAACTGTTCGGGATTTAAGGTCTCTACTATTTTACTTTCTTTAGGACTTATAGTTTTCCCTTTTAGTTTTAGAAGTTTTCCCATGACATTAGATACATATACCTTTCATTATTTAATATTACAATTTGTGTTAGAGTTGGTTGGTGTATGTATAATCTCTCTCTTTCACATGTGTTTTCTAAGAGGGTAAATCCCCCCAACTATTTGTTTATTATACACTCGGTGCTAGTCTCCAGCCCATGGAATACTGGAGGCGAGACTCAGGGGTCATTATCTCTCTTCTCAAATTTCCATCCCTGGAGGGGAACCCTTTGTGGGGAGTGGGTCATGGATGATTTTTTTCATCTAAGTACATCACCATGGGGAGCACCTATACTTTTTGTTATGATGAAAGGTGGATCAATGTGACTCTATATTGATTATCGAGAACATAACAAGATTAAAATCTAGAATAATAATATATTGCCTTGTTTTGGTGATTTATTTAAAGAATTATAAAGAGATCATTAATTTTAAAGACAAACAATTGATCATAATACTATAAACTGAGGTTCAAAAGTGATTACATACCCAAAAAATCATTTGGTTTGAGGTATGGCCACTATAAATTTATAGTGATGTCATTTTGGATAACAAATTATCTTATTATATTCATTTATTTAATGAATATATTATTTATATATTAACTAGATTAGTTTTTTTTGGTATTTAATGATGGTAATATTATATATTCTAAATGAAAGGATGAGCATGATGATCACTTTAGGATTGTACTGAAGACCCTAAGGATGGATATGTTTCATGAAAAATATTCCAAGAGTGAATTTTGGCTCTAGAATGTTTTATTATTGGGTCATATAATTAGAAGAGAGGTTATGTCAGTTCATCCATCATTGATAAAAGTTGTTGAACATATTCCTTTACCAACCACGGTGACTATGAGCCATATTCTTCTTGAATTGGATTGATATTATCAATTCTATCTAGAGAATTTATCATGTCTATCAAATCTACTAACCTATTTCATTCAATATTTTATCAACATCCTTAAGACTATTTCTTGTTTGGAATAATTCAAGTAACTAAATAAATGGTTGGTTAGTGTGGCTATATTTACACTACCCTATAGTGTAGAAGGGTTTTTTATCTATAGTAATGTATTGAATAATTGATAAAATGCATCCTTATGCAAAATGATATGGTGTAACATATGACTCACGATTATTGAAAGTTAATAAGAAAAATTACCCAAATCATGATTTGGTTTTAGATGCATTAATTTTTAGATTAATGATATGGAGGAATTGTCTCTATAGTGAGATTTGGGACATATATAATAATTATAAAATTATGAAGTATATATTCACTGAAAAAGAATTGAATGTGAACCATAAACTAAGGTTGGAATTGATTAAATATTATTATTGATCAATACATTACCACCCTAAGAATGTTGCGGATGAATTGAATAGAAAGGATCATTTGTGTTTATCTATGATAAGGATCACAAATGATCTAATATTTGAATATTTTTAATAGATAACCATAGATATATTGAATGAAGGGGATAAAAACCTTCATGCTCAAATGATTTTCAAACCATCTATACATGTGAAGATTAATGTGGAAAAGAAAGAATATGTAGATCCATAAACTATTGTGATAAACACTATTGAGTTTATCTTTTATTTTGAAGGAATGATAAGGTTTAAGAACCATTTATTTCTTACATCTATTTTGATTTTGTAGAAGGAGTTCTTGGATGAAGCTCATAGTTCATCATTCTCTATTTATTCAGGAATTATGTAAGTATTTTTATATAAAAATGAGTATTTATGGTGAAAAAACATAAATATATATTCTAAATTATATATCTCAATGTTTCATATATCAATATGTTAAGGATGAGGGACAAAATTCAAAGGGGATGTAATAACCATTACTCATACGAAAATGTAAATGGGAAAACATCATAGTGAATTTCATCATCAGAATCCAAAAAATGTCTAAAGGATATAACTATATTTCAGTTTTAGTTAATCACAAATTGAATTTAGAAAACTCAGTTACAATTATAGAATATTTCTCACCGAATGAAATTTTTAAGATATACATGAAGGAAGTGGTGATATTTTATAAAGTACCACTCTAAATTGCATATGATTAGAATCTAAGATTTACAGTAATGTTTTAGAAATGTATTCAATAGGATAATTATATAGAATTGGGATTCAATACGACCTATCAACCTTAGATAGATGGATAGTTTTAGAAATCCACTCAATCTTTAGAGGATATCTTGAGATCAATTTCTCTAGATTTCTAAGGTGATTTGGATCAAAACCTTCCTCCTGTTGAGTTCAATGATAATAGTATTTTAACTTAAGAATTAAAAATGGATCCATATGAAGCCCTCTTCATTAAGACATATAGAAATTCAATGTGATTTGATGGAGTTGTATAATGAAATTTATAGGGACTTGAGATAAAGGACGAAATCATATAAAACATAAAATATTTTTTGTATCACGTCAAGGTAGGTTAAATTTGAAAAGAATCTTATGTTGGAAATCATTAGTTAAATATAGAATTTGATGTTAGTGAAATGGAATTCCTATGAATAGATCAATGGAAGGAGGTTATGAGATTTAGAAATAAGGGAAAGTTAAGACCTATATAGTTTAGCTCCTCCATGATTCTTGATCAAGTATGGATGGTATATTATCGATTAGAACTACCACTAAACCTCTCACAAGTTCAAGATGTGTTTTCTATATGTCTCCAAAAGAACTCTATACTAGATCCTCCACATGTAATCAACACAAAGGTTGTAACACTGGAACATGATCTTTCATATGAATAAAAATGGTAGAAATCATGGATTGTAGAGATAAAGTGATATAAAACAATTCTTTTCATCTATTTACAGTTCTCTAGAGGAATTATAAATTATAAGAAGCTATTTATGAACCTAGGGATGTGATGAAATAGAGATATCTTAATTCGGTTTTATCAGGGTGATGGAATTTTAATGGAAATTTTAATTTCATGGGGGTATAAAGTAACACACTAGGTTTTTATATATATTTCCTCTGAATTGAACAATAAGTATTTGATAGATATATTTATATAAAAACCTGATAGAAAATAAACTGTTATACAGAAGACCTTATAACCAAGAATTTTGATTAGAGGGAATGAATATGATTTACTATATTATTAAAAAATATATATAACTTTTTTATTTAATGAATATTTATTGACTAATTCATAACATATAGGTACTCGATTATAGGATAAAGCCAATAAATCTCCAAAACCCTTGACATTACATTATTGAATGAGATTATTTTTCCCATTATAATCCATGCTTATAAAATATAGAAATGTTAGAAAATTTTCCTTTGATAAAGGCCGTTATGTTATTTTATGTAACGGTAGATTCCAAAATACCACTCTCTTGTTTTTAATTTACCTTATATGTTCCCATTAGAATAAAAAAATCTTATGAATGATTCTAAGATTTTATTTGGAACACAATTATATTATTATTATTATGGTAATTTGTTTTTTAATTTTTAGTGATTGAATAGTTGCTTTAAATTATTACATAATGCTGATATAGTATTTCCCCAACTAATATAAAAATAAAATAATTTTTTTAATAAAATTAAAAGTAATTAAATTTATGATGATTTATTGGGTTCGAATAATTTTTATGATAAATAAAACATATTAATGATTTTTTTGAATTTTATATTCAAATTCCATTTCTTATTTTTTTAATTCAAAATATATGAGTAATTAAAAAGTTTACGTTAATTAATTTGATGTTAAATAATACATTCTTATGTGATTTAAAATTCATACAAATATTTAAAGATGAAAATGGGGATGGAATACGGTCAAAACATCATCTCCTTGCCATTTTTTGACAATTGATTCCATATAAATAAATTTATAACCTTCTAGTACAGGAAATGTTATTTCCATGGTGATTTTTAATGTTTAATAATGATGGGATTAAAAAAAAGATAAGATTTGAATAGAAATATAAAACTATTAAAATTATAAATCTTTAAGATCATAAAAGATGATCATCATATTTGATAATGTATATGATAAGAAAAAACAATATTATTATACAAAGTAACACCCTCAGACTTTATGATGTATTCCTCTTTAAATAAATCATATCTCTTCATTTGATTGATATTCACGCAACACTGGGTTTAAACAAAATGCGATAATCTATTAAAATATTATTATTTAAACATGTCCATCATTACCTAGACATTAAGTTGGAGGTTATGGATATTACTTACTTAAATATTAAAATTATATGGTTTACACAAGTTTAAAATAAATTCAATGGTTATCCATTAATTAAAATTAAAATAAGAACCATTAGAAATAAAATGAAATGTTTTTTATATTTCTCTAAAACATTTTCTAGTCATGCTTTGGAAAAAAATTTAATTTTAATTTTTAACTATGTAAAAAATAAATTTGGCAAAAAAATTATTTTTTTAAATATACAGGTAAAAATTATATTTGGGTGAATGTTTTGGAATTTTCTAAAAAAAATATTTTTTCTTGATGAATAGTGAAAAATATTTAGTTATATTAGAAAATGTATCTTTTTTAAATTATTTACATAGATAAATTTTATTATAAATTGGTTTTTAGGAAAACTAAGATCTATTATATATTAATTAATCAGATTCAGGTTTTTGGAATCAATTTCATATTGAATTTTGTTATTAAAACTTTTTATACTTCTTAAAAGTTTCTCTTCTATAACCTTATATTTCATCTCATCTGTAGGTTTAATTTTAAATTGTTTTTTCATTTCTATGAATGGAATATAAAAAACTGTAATTTTTATTCTGAAACATAATAATTAATATTAAATAATATTTTCAGATCAAATTTTATCATAATGAATAATGAAAATGAAAAAATCAATAACCACAGTTATGGTAAAAATGTGTCTACCCAAGGTTAAATAAAAACGATAAGGGTTAAAAATGAGATAAAAATTTTCCAAATCCTATTTGATTGTATTATTTTGACCTTATATCATCCATGGGTCTATAATTACCCATTTTTAGTCTTTTTCTTAAGATAAATATGGGTTAACTTTTTCGTTTCAAAATTTCCAAGTGTGTCCCCTCCCCTACTTACATTATACCACCCCTATCCTACCATATTAAAAATTAAAAAGGAATTTTGTTTAAAAATATGTAACAATATATCTTCCTTACATTCCTACACATATCATATAGGTTTTATGCTTTTTATAAAACCCTCTTAAGAAGGATTCATGTATTAACCTAATTGGGTTCTTTGAAGAAGTGGTAAAATTATTAACATGTTAATTTTTTTTCTTATTCGTTTAGTTTAAAATAATATTAAATAATGATAATATAAGAAAAAAATAATCATATATAATTATATTTTATTATTATAATGGTGTAAACTTTTCCAACTTCACTTCCAACAAATAGAAAATGAATTCTTTGATTGTGTGTATGGCAGACTACCGCCTCACAAACCAAAGTAATGATTTCCACAAACTCCATTCAAATCATGATAAAATGCTGGATTTAACTTATTTATTTGATATTTAGGACAATATTTTACTTTTATAACTAGGATATCAAATATAACTTCGTAATTTTCATTCCATGGGGGGATGCGATAATGTCTCTTGTATGTGCGGTGGACTACCACCTCACGAAGTGATATGATTTATTTTTCAATTAAACATTACATGGAAGATAGTAAGGGAAATTTTAATTAATATACATGATATTTCTGAAATTAAAATACTTATGTAAATATAATATCTCATATATTATATTATCATACAATTCTTTGTAAAATAATAGCGTCGCTCATGCGTACATGTGGAATACCACCACTATATAGGGATGTGAAATGTTTTCCATATTATTTTAAAATAGAGATTAATAAAGTTGAATTTAAATAATGTGAATTATTTATATACTATAATAATTATTCAATATGGGTTAATTAATATTTATTTTCTTTTTATTCCTTATGTTGAGAAAATGGAGAAAACATTCATTTGTTTGTACGACCTACCATCTCCGAGAAATGTGTAAAGAATTTTCTATCATTAATGTTTTTTAGATTAATATCAATACCTATATATTGAATATATATGATAATTATATGATGATTTAAATTATTCATATGATGTAACTATGATCAATGTAAAATTAATGAAATTAAAAAATGAAAACATTCATGAAAAACAAAGTAATTATCACCTGAAACAATGATTTTAATAATTAATTTTTAAAAAAACAAATAAAACACACTATGAAATAATATATTTTATTAAATATCTGAATATGAATCATTAAAAGATATATAATAAATCTATATTTGTTATATATCATGTACTAACACATACAGTGGAAATCATGTATGATTTAAGGGTTTATTTTCTGAATTTTACTTCAGTGAGACATATGTTATATTCTCCAATTAGTTCTTTTTTGTGGAATATATACTGACCCTTTTCTGTGTAATATAATTATTCCCTTTATTTCCATAGTATTTAATTTTTATTTTGAATTTAGTTTTTTCATACGGATTAAAATTCTAAAGTAACCAATGTGATGGGGGTTTATTTTACAATCTCATTTTTTATTGGATTATTTTTTATTAATTTTACAAGGATGAAGTATAATGAAATATCAATTGAGAAACTCATGGAATATATTATAAATATTTTCTTCATAAAATTTTCTAGTAATAGTTCCATTTTTATCTGTCTTTTACTAGAAATTATTGAGAAAATTATTTTTGGAAAAGCCAACATAATTTGACTTTTCGATCAAAAATATTTTCTCTTTCATCTCCATGTTTTATAATAAGTATTTACAAAATATTTTTAAAAAAATTATCCAAATGATTTATTAAATATATTTTTACCCATAATTGGATTTTTAAAAAATAAAACTAAAAGGAATATTATTATAATTTTATAAATAAAGTCCTTTTTCTTTTACCATAAATGTGAAAAGATTCGTTGTTTTAACATACTTTCCATGTGTAGAATTTCCCATTACTATAACAACACATTTCATTAAAACATCCTTTATAATTTAAGAAGGATCTTTTAAAATTTTATTTTTTCCCTAATATATGAAAAAATAGTTATTAGAAGTGATTTTCAAAGTGAAATTATAATTTTATCAAGAATGTTTTTGATGGTGTTTTTATGGTATTTTTATTCATCAATGAAAACCCCCTCATTTTAATTTGTGATCTATCTAGAATGTATTGTAATGATACTATAATTATTATTTCCTGGGAAGGTTTATGATCATTTTTAATGTCATATACTATTTTTATACCATTCTCAATATTAATCTGAATGGTTTATGATTATTTTTATTGATTGGGAAAAGCATTAAAAAAAATTATGATATTTTTGTTCAATTCAAATTTTTATATTGATTATGTTTTAAAAATTTCATATGTGGATTGAAGTGGACATAAAAAATAATGAGTGGGGCATGAAATAGATCCTTAATGCATTGGTTGTTCCCATGAGATAAACTAGCTTGGGTTTTCGCCAAGGCCATACCCATTTATGTAAGATTTTTATTAACATAGCCTTGATGATATGGTTATTCTGTATTTCATTTTTTATTCCCTCATTATGAGATTAATTATTGATGTTTCATGTGATTGTTCAATTAGTTGAGACATCCATGTTTATGTTCCAGGATCATGAGATTAATTATATGGAATTATATGATCATATTTTATTTATTTCATATTATGCCTATGTAATTAATTGAATAAAATGTTTTTCAGTTATTTACCTGTCCATATTGACTATATGTTATTTATTCATGCGAGAGTGTTTCATACATTTACCATTACTTTGAATTAGTTATCACCCATTTATTATGTTTTTCTCTAGGATTCTAAGATTTTGGTAATGATTGATATGAATGGATATAAAAAATGGAAGAATGGTGTTACCAAAGAAAATTTTATAATTTAATTTATGTTTTAAAATGTAATGTGAATTTCAAGTATGTATCTATTTTACCAAGACTAATAAAATATTCAGTTCCTTGGGATGAAATTTATTACATCTATTGACATTTTAGTAATGTAACCATTGGCTCTAGGAAACTAGTGTTATGTATTTTAAAGTTTGTATCAGAGTAATTTTACTATAAACCTTGGAAACTATATTTTGAAAAACATTGATTGGGAAATATAACCCTATTACTTACTTTAAGGATACTTCTATGAATATTATAACACCCAAATGTTTTGTTAAGGTAGATATTATATAGGTTTCCAAGTAACACATCCATGTCTATATAATACTTGTAGGAGTGGTTCAGGAATAGATGTACCTATGGTTAAAAACATTAAAAAAGGCATCTGGGTCTTGACTTGAGAGTTACCTAGTAAACAACAATTGGCCTTACTACACACCTGCTATGAAACTCTCAAGGGATACACTAGGATTAGTTCACATTTTTTGCATGAAAAATTATGAATGATTTCAAAAATATTTTTATTATTTTGAAACTTTATAAGAGAAACCTGTTTTACAATGATATTTTAGATGCCTATATTTTTCTATTTATGCTATGTGTTTCACTATTTTTGGGATTATACATTATGATTAATAAGTTTATTTTCTTGTCTAGTATATGCCATTCCTTAAAAATGGAGCCTATAATAGTTAATTTAAATTGTATCAATTCACAATCAATATGTATATATTTTCTTCCAGTGTAAGATAATGAAGATGGAGCTATAGTTTGAACTGATCCAGTTAGAACTATATTGGGGTAGTTGATATAGTTTATGAGTTATTACCTATCATATATGGATCATCTTGTTGAACCATCCTGTTTTTCATCCTTGTTATATATATTTATGTGTCAAAAACCACCATCAATAAATGGGACTAAAAATCCATTTGAAACTATTTAATAGATATGTTCTTTAAAGATGATATTTCTTCTAGTGTGTAGAGAAATTACATCAGGAGCATGAATACAAGGGAAATAAACAAGTCTCTAATGTTTAGTGTTCCAACTCTAAGGAGATAAAATAATTTTTAAAAAATTCCCCAAGTGTCAAGGGAATATACCTCAGAAGAAACTAATGGGTCAGTGTTAGGATTTTTAAAATAATACATCCATATTAGACTCATTAAAGTTCTTTTATACTTGGATTCTACAATTTTGTTTTACAAGAATTTTGAAAAAGAAATATTTTGAATAAATAATACATGAAATTTATAAGGATTGTACAATATTATTTTATCTTTTTAAAGATTTTAAATTATGTGTTGAATTTTACCTATGGCAAAGAAAATTGATTTCATGACCAATGTTATTTTTTAGGATATTTGTTATATTATTTGGAATATGAAAAAGACAGTATGCAATCCTGGTGACAACCCATCACATCTGAAATGGTCATGGGTATTGAACCTATATCATAATAGAGATGGTAGTGGATCACCTAACACTAGAATTTGAGGTATTATGTTTAATAAGAAATTTATTTTACTTATAAGATTTTATGGATTGATATTTATAGAATGGATTATGTTGAAATTTTGTTTTTACTATTGTGTTATAGAGATTAGTTTATTATGTTGGATGATGCATGCTAACTAGTTTGGTTTTGTAAAACATTTATAAACATATAAAAGGACTTTTCACTATTTTATAGATATCATAATCCATAAAAAGTTAGTATTATTGCATTATGAATAAACAAAATGATCTTGGATATTCAATTGTTGGAGTAATAAAAGAAGAGGTAATTGATTTAAGAATAATCAAAGGATAAAATTAATAAAATGAAATAAAAATATATTTAGTATATTTTTTTAATTTATTATCTTATATGTTATATTAATCCCTAAACACTAGGAAAATTATCTTGAAACAAAAAATTATCATAGTAGCTTTATTTACGATGAGTCAAATGGCCTCTTAACTCATTATAGGTTTATGGATTTTTTGTTACTAAATTTTCTAGATCATTTTATTTCTTGTGATAAATGATCTATATCACTCAACATAATTATTTATTTTTTTTCTTACATTACCATATCTTTACTTCCCATCAATGTTTTCCAAAATCGAAACCCATTAATGTGTAATGATAGTGACCTTCATACTTACCTTTTTCTATTATAAAGAGTAATTTTTTTAACCATTTAAATGACATGGGATTTAAACAATAATATTTTAAAAAATAAAACCATAGATTACCAATATTTGTACTGAATTTTAAAGATGTAATTTATTTAAGGGTCTATAATGTAACACCACGAGATCTCAAAAATGGAACATCATGTTTGATAGAACATATAATAAAAAACACAAAGAATAGAATGTAATTTAACATCCTAAGACTTTCAAATATATTACTTTTTAATTAAATTCAATCTCTCGTATATCATGTGATTTACAAAGAACTATTTTTAAACATTACATGATACACTATTAAAATATTATTATTTAAACATAAAAATTATTATGAAGCGTATAGGTTAGTTTGTATGAATATAAATAACTGGATTATAAAACATATATTGTCTACACATGTATAAAATAAATTCAGTGGTTATTAATTAATTAAAAATAAAATAAGAACCATTTTACAGAAAAAAAGAAATGTTTTATGAAAAAATGTATTCTTCTATAAGGTAGTTTTTTCTCTCCTTTTGCACATAATTTAAAATTAATTTTTTCCCAATTTTTGAGAAAATATATTTTAAAAAATGAAACTAATATTTTAAATATATATATCAAAAATATATTTCGGTAAATTTTTTAATATTTTCTTAAAAGATTAATTTTTTATAAATAGTGAAAAATGCTAATATTTATTGAAAACTACCTTTTTGTTTAAATTATTTTTAAATTAAAAAATTATTTTAAATTTCTCTTGAATAAAATTTTGATCAATTATATACTATTAATCCACTTTAGTTCATTGGAACCAATTTTATATTAATTTGTTTTATGAAACCATTCTATACATATAAAAAGTTTCTCTTTGGAAACCTTCTTTTTCATCACATCTATAGGGTTTTATTTTAAAATAAATTAGGAACATATGTAAATATAAATGTGTAAAAATGTATTGAATAGTTTTAAAAATAATAACTAATTTTATATAAAAGGTTTATCTTAATTTTTAACCATAATGAATTTTAAAAAAATGGAAAAAAAATAATTAATGTGGTTTAAGTAAAAATTGGTTTTCTAGGAATAAACCCAAAATATAATACTTAAATATTGCCCAAATATTTCTTAATTAATATTTCTATGTAATATTTAGACTTTATATAATCTATTTTATATAATTACCCATTTTTAGGACATTGGAATGACGAAAATGTGGGTATCTATTTTTCATTTCAAAAATTCCACATGTGCCCCCTCCCCCACCTATAAATGGTCACCACCTATACTCCCCAACTTCACACTTTTAAATCCATTTGGTTCATCCAATTACAAACCAAATATTCTCATTACATCCCTCCCTACACCCTAGAGGACTTATCTTGAGTATAAAACCCTTTAAGAAGTATTTAGTTATAATTCTAAATTGCCTCTCTAGAGAAGAGGTAAAATTCATAACATGCATATTTATGTTACTTATTCTATAAAATCCTTAATATCATATTAAAATATGGTTATATAATAACACCAGTATCTTTTATATGTGGATATGTTTTTTTGTTAATGTTGTAAACAAATATTTGTAACACGTAGAGTTTTTATGAATTACTATTTTAAAATAAATTTAAATTATTTCATTGTATTTATTACACACAACAGCATATTATACTTTCACTACATAAAACATTGGGTTATCTTATGTTACACACAACACCAAATTTTAATAAATCGATGACATATTATTAATATTATTTCAATATATCTATTATAATCTAGTTTTTAAACATATAAAAGTTAATATTAATTACTAGTTTTTAAATATTATATATAATGTTTTTATTTAAATAAAAAATACTAATGGAAGAGGCACTTAATATTTTTAAATGTAATTATATATTTAAAAAACACTATTTTCTCAAAAGCATGATTTTTATTTCACATTATAAGTAATAATAATTATAATTTTTGGATCTTTTAGAATAATAATATGAAAAAATAAATTTTGTAACACCCTGAGCTTCCACGATACACTTCTCATTCAATAATGCAATAGCTTGCATTGCACGCAACTTCAAGTTCAAACACACCGCGACTAATCAAAGTAGCTGTTATGAATAGTAATATCCACTTTTTAAAATTATAGAAATTTTATATTTCAAAATGGACTTCATTTTTGGATTTGAAATATCGAAATTAGCCTATGTTGAATTTTTCGTATTTTTCTGAGAACTTCCAATTTTCTATGAATAGTGAAAATACATAAAAACAACTTTTTTAATCAAAATAATTTATAGTGATAAATTATACTATTGAGTGGTTTTAAATTATAATTAGAATATATTTTTACCATTTTATCCAATGGTGGTCATTAGAATTAATTTAACATTGAAATTGGACATAAACAATTGTCAATCTTTTGATATATATTGTTTCTTAAAAACACGATATTTGTTGTGATAGCGGGAATTAATTATAAAATTAATTAATGCAACTTATATGTTTGGAATTTTGTCAAATAGACATCACTTTTTAATTCTAAACATCAAATATAGCTTAGGGTGAAATTCTGGCATTGTTCAGAAAAACTTCAATTTTTGATGAATAGTGAAACCACTAAGTGGTAGTTAAAAAACTGATTTTTCCCATTTAAATGAAACATTACAACTTCTGTGATTTGATTTTTAAAAATCAGACATACATGGTTGTCATTAGGAAGTAAAATGTGGTTCAATGGGATTAAAATAATTTTTTGGTGAATAGTAACTATTATGTTTAATTAATCGCGATTAAAGGTAATTAGTGTAATTTAAGGTAAAGATAATGTTATAATAATATGAAATGACCTTTACACTTGTCCTACCCCTATTGTATGAGTCATGTACGACCAATACAATCCATGGGTCACTTGGGGACCCCATGTAGCCACTTTGGTAGGAAAATGACATAAAGAACTTTTATTTAAAGTTAAAATAAAAATGTCACAAACATATGTTGTTTTAGTAAAACAATTTTTAAATGGGGTTATACAAGTCATATTTTTTACTATAAATATTTATTATAAATATAAAAACATTTCCTACATCATGATATTTTTTTATAATTTTTAGACAATATATAAATTAAATTATTTATGACACCATGATGATGTAGTGATTACCTCATTAATTAACGATTTAAATAAACTGAAAAGATAATGTAAAATCAAAGGCATACACTTGTCAAAAACCTATTGGATGAGTAGATTTCTAACCCTTATCACCTTATCCTCGAATTATATAAGTGTGGGACCTTTTGAATCTGAAAATAATTGCATAATAAAGTAACATTTCATTAATTTCCAAGAGTGCCCCTCCCCTCCACTTATAAAAGGCCCCCACCATTACCACCTTACTCACACATTGAAAGACTTTTGGCTCGGCCAACCTCTTCCAAAATACTCTCCCAACTTCCCTCCTTACTCCTAGAAGCCTCACTTTGGGAAGAAATCTTCCCAAGGATGCCTTTGGCTCAAATCAAATGAGTTGCCCGATTTTAAGGTAATGTCTTCTCTTATGTTATTTTGTTTTATTTTGCTTATCCAACCCCCTAAACTCTTTTTATTCATTTAATTTGTAAAAACACCAGTATCCTAAATATACTAGGATGTTTTTATAAGAATTATTCGAGCTACACCTTCACACACCTACATATAATGGTTAAAGAACATATTGTTTTTGTGGATGGTGAATTTCTGCATCACGAAACGATGATTGATCAACACTCATATAACACCTATAATGGTGGTCATTTTGATGACACTATTTTCATATATGATATATATATTATGTTTATGTTTTTCTGATTCTTCTTTATTTCTCATTTTTGGCATACTTTATGATTTCCATTATGGGTAAACGCGATAATTTCATTTTAGGAAGTGCGGACTACCGCCCCCTCAAAGTGATTTGAATCGTTAATTCCATATGTGGGATGTATAAAGGATGGAGTAAATGTTATTATACATTATATTATACTAGAATTATACTATACCTTTATATAATTATAACTTCATTCCATTAAATATTAAATAGAAATGAAAGTAGCGTTCATGCGTACGTACGGCTTACCGTCTCCATGAACGGTGCATTTCGTTTCTTACCTCTAAACGTTATGGAATATTATAAATGCATGTATATACTGGATATATATGAGATATATGATATATAAATCATGAATATAATTTGGGATAAAATGGATATTTCACCACATGACCAACTTGTAATTATAAGAAGTTTATTTTTGACTGAAGTACCTAAGATCGACAAAATGACTGTTATTAACTTAAAAAATTACATAATGTTAATAACATGGTAATAAGTGATATAAAAGGAATAATGAACATGGAAAAGGTTCTTAAGTAAATATAAAATAACTCTAGTTTATTATTCAGGAGGTTAAATAACGATCGAGTCAAGTCGGACACGAGGTAAGGGAATTTCTTAACCCAATTTCCATTCATTGGGTTAATCTCCTACTTTCAAATTATTTCATGATATTATTATGTCATATCTTGTATTTGTACTTTATTAATGTGTAATTATAGTGAATACACATAATATATCTATTTTATTTTAAAAATGATCTTTGTATGGGACTTCGTCTCAGTGTCCTTTCATTGAGGCATATTTTGTTTTATACAAAACCTTCTTTTATATGGTGTATAAACCCCTTTGACTTTTACGTTTATCCAAATGGAATCTTTTTTAAACGAAGAATTTTACTAAACGAAAAAAGGGAATGTTTTTGTTGTACGTATTCGATGACAATGACTTCTCTACCGTCGTGACCATTATTTGAGTTTCGGCTTCCTCTACAAGCCATAACTTTTTAAAATGAAAAATAAATACAAAGATTTAATTTTCTTTAACTTTGGTATTGAAAATGGTTTTGAAAGTGTTTTTATTACATCAATGTGTTGTATTGATATCTTGTGATTGAAATGTGGAAATGTTATGATTCCTTTATGCATGTTTTATGTGATACGATTATGTTATGGTTTATGATATGTTTAAACCTATACATATGAGGAATGCATTGGACTTAATAAGTGACAGGTGGAGCCCGCTATAGCTCCTCGATGCATCGGTAGGTTTCATGAGACAAACTAGTGTCTTGGAACGAGGCCTTGACAAAATCTTATTTGTGGTCTTGGCACGAGGCCTTGACTATGTGGTTATGATAGTCTGGCATTATGTATTCCATCATTATGAAAGTGGTTATTGATATTGCATGTGATTATTTGACTAGTAGAATATCCATTTGAGTAAGAAAATGGAATTATTTAATTTTATTTTTTTCATATTATGCTGAAGTTCAAGTTTAAAAAGGATTTTGTTTTAGTTATACATTTCCTTAAATGTTAATGTCTATTTATGAAAGCTTCCGCAATATTGTTATTCTTACTGAGCATCTGAGCTCACCCCTTTCAATGTTTTTATATTTTCCAGGAGGTGAATAAGTATTGTATAAATGACTTGCATGGATAGTCAGAAGAGGATATGAGTGTGGACTATGGAGACTTTGTTATTGTAGTTTTTCACTTTATGATGTAATGTAACATTTATGAAAGTATCTAGTGTTTACAAAGCTACTAAACTAATCGGTCTTTCGAGACTTGATGTTTTGTGATCATGCCAATGTTACGCAATAATGCACCGACTCTGGGTAGCTGTGGTTGGGGCGTTATAGTTGGTATTAGAGGCAGTTTAGTACTAACCTTGGAAGCTAGATTTAGATAAACTATGATTAGAGAACATAGCCCAAAGATAGACTTTGAGGATTAGTATAGAAGAACTTCCTAGAATTTTGGTATTATAGATATTTTGTGAGGTTTCCGAGAAATACATACCTGTCTGGATACGAGCAGGTAGAGGCGGCTCTGGCATAGATGTAGCTTGGGGTAAAACCCAAAAACACAGCTTTGATCTAGACTCGAACGGGAACTGGTGCACGACAACGGGCCTTGCTGCACTCTTGGTTACAACACTCCCGGGGGATATGCTTAGGAAAATTCTCATTTTCCTTACAAACCACTATGAAGGGTTATGAGTATATACTTCCTCAAAGAAAACTTTTTTTTATGATTATGGAATTTATATCCATAAATAGTTCAATTTATGTTATGTATTTTACAAGTACGGAATTATGTATTTTTATTCGTAAACTAATCTAGTTTATGCCATTATTTAGAAATGACGCATAGTGGAAGGAATGGAAACCGTATCAATGCACGAACTCCTTGTAGGGATTTCCCTCCTGCTCAAGATAATTATTGTGGAGCTGGAGATACAACTGGTGCTAATCAACTTATTACCATACTGGGACAACTCACTCAGGTTATGAATAATAACCTTACTCGTATGGAGCACCCTGATCCGCAACGTGGAGGATCAATGTTAGGCCGCTTCATGAGGCAACAACTGCCAACATTTAATGGGGGTACAAATCCATTAGTAGCTGACCAATGGATAAACAACTTAGAGAAAATATTCCACACCTTGGGGAGTAGCGAAAGGGAGAAGGTTATCATGGCAGTATACCGCCTCACTGGAGATGCCGATCAATGGTGGTCATTGATTCAAAATACAAAGGAAGATGAAGAAGTATCAAGTATGGAATGGATAGAGTTCAAAGATCTTTTCTTGTAAAAATACTTTCCACATGACCATCGAGCAGATATGGAAAGGCAATTTTTGAGTCGGAGACAAAATGAGGATGAGAATGTCACAAAATATGAGGCTAACTTTACAAGGTTAGTGAGGCATGCAGCAAATTATATACGTAACCCAAGAAGTAAGATTGATCGTTTCTTTGGTGAGTTAAAAACATTTCTCCTTCGGGGTTTAGTATCACAATCTTTCTCAACATATGAAGATATAGTCTCGTGTGCTATGAAGACAGAAAAGGAATTCTCTAAGTCTTATGACAATAAAGTAAAGCAAGAGAAGAATAGAACGGTGGAACAAGAAACGGATAAAGGGAAAGGGAAAGAAGGATTTTCCATTATGTGATAATTGTGGGAAGAATAACCCTGGTACTTGCATGAAAGGAATGGAAGTTTGTTATAAATGTGGAGAAAAAGGTCACCAGGCGTGTGATTACAAGGGAAAGAAAGAGGCTATCAATTTATAATTCTAAAATTCTAGAGAAATGGGTCATTATGAAAATGAATGTCCTAAGCATTAGGGAAACGTACCTTAGAAAAGGCCAAGGGATTAAGGACAATATTATGTTGTGACTACAGTTGAAGCGGAATAATTAATGTATTGGTGCTTTTGGACTCCTGGACTATATTCTGGTTGGTAGAATAATGTGATATATATAAGGATTGTACTACAATACTTGTTGTTTCAGTAAGGTTTTAATATGATGAAGGTAATCATATTTTTAGTATGTGACAATACGAGAAACTTGAATTTGTTTGGGGAATCTGATTAATTGATTTTGGAATTAAGAGACCCTTTAGAGAAAGTTTGGACAGAGGTATTTTGGATAACTATAAAGGTTGGGACGGATTATGTTGAACTTTGAATAGTATTGTTTAAGGTTAAAAAATTTCTGAAGATTATTTTTTGAATATTATAATACTATATTTTTAGGAAAAGGACAACCTGCAGGGTGGGGCATAACCTGTCGCGTCTGACAAAGCTGCAGAAATCGAACCCAAAACCATAGCGCGACATGCCTTTATTACATACCACTAGCCTACAGGAAGTCCCTGGTGATTAAAAAATATTTTTCCTAATCTAAATGGTATGTGGTAATATTTAGAACCTTATACAATTATGATAAATAGAATATTTTTTAGTTTTATTACCATTTAGAGTGAAATATGGGTTTGTGGTAACAATTTATTAAAGAATGAATGTATACATAACAAGTATGTATATTCCCTTACGTTCTTAGTAAATCTCCTAAATAAATTCCTCAACTTTATAAAAGGTAACTTAAAACAAAAATGTTTCCGGTTAACTTTTCCAACTGGGGATTCAATGATCGTTTAACCAATCAGAAGTTTGTGATTTTCTTCTGGTTAACTTTCTCCTAATCCAGTTTTCTACAAATCTCCATCAAACCTTGATGGTTTGTTTTTCTTCCATATCCATATTTTCATAGAATCTTAGTATGGGCTATCTCGGGTGACCTTTGTACTTCTATTTTTTTTATTGTTATATTCTTATTAACCCTATTTCCGATGTGGGTTTTCCACAAAGGTATTTTCTATTTTCAACCTTTTATTTTCAAAGAAAAATTTCACATTGCGAGGATGCAATTTATTGAAGTAGGGGAGAATGTAACACCCCGAGCTTCCATGATACGCTTCTCATTCAATAATGCAATAGCTTGCATTGTACGCAACTTCGAGTTCTAACACACCGCGACTAATCAAAGTAGCCATTATGAATATTAATACCCACTTTTTAAAATTATAGAAATTTTATATTTCAAAATGGACATCATTTTGGGATTTGAAATATCGAAATTAGCCTATGTTGTATTTTTGGTATTTTTCTGAGAACATCCAATTTTCTATGAATAGTGAAAAATACATAAAAACAAATTTTTTAATCAAAATAATTTATAGTGAAAATTATACTATTGAGTGGTTTTAAAGTATAATTAGAATATATATTTTTACCATTTTATCCAATGTTGGTCATTATAATTAATTTAACATTGAAATTGGACATAAACAATTGTCAATCTTTTGATATATATTGTTTCTTAAAAACACGATATTTGTTGTGACAGCGGGAATTAATTATAAAATTAATTAATGCAACATATATGTTTGTAATTTTTTCAAATAGACATCATTTTTAAATTCGGAATATCAATTATAGCTTGGGGTGAAATTCTGGCATTGTTCTGAAAAACTTCAATTTTTGATGAATAGTGAAACCACTAAGTAGTAGTTAAAATACTAATTTTTCCCATTTAAATGAAACATTACCACATCTGTGATTTGATTTTCAAAAATCCAACATACATGGTTATCATTAGGAAGTAAAATGTGGTTCAATGGGATTAAAATAATTTTTTGGTGAATAGTAACTTTTAAGTTTAATTAATCGTGATTAAAGATAGTTAGTGTAATTTAAGTTAAAGATAATTTTATAATAATATGAAATGACCTTTACAATTGTACTATCCCTATTGTATGAGTCATGGCCGACCAATAAAATCCATGGGTCAACTTGGGGACCCCATGGAGCCACTTTGGTAGGAAAATGGCATAAATAACTTTTATTTAATGTTAAAATAAAAATGTCACAAACATAAGTTGTTTTACTAAAACAATTTTTAAATGGGGTTATACAAGTCATGTTTTTTACTATAGATATTCATTAGAAATCTAAAACTATTTCCTAAATCATGATAGTTTTTTTATAATTTTTAAACATTAAATAAATAAAATTATTTATGACACCATGATGATGCAGCGATTACCTCATTAATTAACGATTTAAATAAAATGAAACGATAATGTAAAATCTAAGGCTTACACTTGTCAAAACCCTATTGGATGAGTATATTCCGAACCCTTATCACCTTATCCTCGAATTATATATGTTTGGGACCTTTAGAATCCTAAAATCATTGTATAATAAAGTAACATTTCATTACTTTCCAAGAGTGCCCCTCCTCTCCGCTTATAAAAGGCCCCCACCACTACCACCTTACTCACACTTTCAAAGCCTTTTGTCATGGCCAACATCTTCCAAAATACTCTCCCAACTTCCCTCCCTTACTCCTAGAAGCCTCAACCTGGGCATAATTCTTCCCAAGGAATCCTTTGGCTCAAATCAAAAGAGTTACCCGATTTTAAGGTAATGTCTTCTCTTATGTTATTTTGTTTTATTTTTCTTATCCAACCCCCTAAACTCTTTTTATTCATTTAATTTGTAACAAAAACCAGTATACTCAATATACTAGGATGTTGTTATAAGAATTATTCTAGCTACACTTACACACACCTACATCTAATGGTTAAAGAACATGCTGTTTCTCTGGATGGTGAATTTCTGCCTCACAAAACGATGATTGTTCAACACTCATATAACACCTCTAATGGTGGCCATTTTAATGAAACTATTTTCATATATGATATATATATTATATTTATGTTTTACTTATGCTTATTTATTTCTCATTTGTGGCAGACTTTATGATTTCCATTATGGGTAAACGCAATTATTTCATTTTAGGAAGTGCGGACTACCGCCCCCTCAAAGTGATTTGAATCGTTAATGCCCTATGTGGGATGTATAAATGATGGAGTAAATGGTATTATACATTATATTATACTGGAATTATACTATACCTTTATATAATTATAACTTCATTCCATTAAATATGAAATAGAAATGAAAGTAGCGTTCATGCGTACGTACGGCTTACCGTCACCATGAACGGTGCATTTCGTTTCTTACCTCTAAACGTTATGGAATATTATAAATTCATGTATATACTGGATATATATGAGATATATGATATCTAAATCATGAATATAATTTGGGATATAATAGATATTTCACCACATGACCAACTTGTAATTATAAGAAGTTTATTTTTGACTCAAGTACCTAAGATCGACAAAATGACCGTTATTAACTTAAATAATTACATAATGTTCATAACATGGTAATAAGTGATATAAAATGAATAATGAACATGAAAAAGGTTCTTAAGTAAATATAAATTAACTCTAGTTTATTATTCAGGAGGTTGAAGAACGATCGAGTCAAGTCGGACATGAGGTAAGGGAATTTCTTAACCCAATTTCCATTCTTTGGGTTAATCTCCTACTTTCAAATTATTTAATGATATTATTCTATCATATCTTGTATTTTTTACTTTATTAATGTGTAATTATAGTGAATAGACATAATATATCTATTTTATTTTAAAAATGATCTTTGTATGGGTCTTCGTATCAATCTTCTTTCATTGAGACATATTTTGTTTTATACAAAACCTTCTTTTATACGGTGTATAAACCCCTTTGACTTTTACCTTTATACAAAAAGAATCTTTTTTATACGAAGCATTTTACTAAATGACAAAAGGGAATTTTTTTGTTGTACGTATGCGGTGAAAACAACTTCTCCGCCGTCGTGACCATTATTTGAGTTTTGGCTTCCTCTACAAGCCATGACTTTTTAAAATGAAAAATAAATACAATGTTTTAATTTTCTTTAATTTTGGTATTGAAAATGGTTTTGAAAGTGTTTTTATTACATAAATGTGTTGTATTGATATCTTGTGATTGAAATGTGGAAATTTTATGTTTCCTTTATGCATGTTTTATGTGATACGATTATGTTATGGTTTATGATATGTTTAAACCTATTCATATGAGAAATGCATTGGACTTAATAAGTGACGGGTGGAGCCCGCTATAGCTCCTCGATGCATCATTAGGTCTCATGAGACAAACTAGTGTCTTGGAACGAGGCCTTGAAAAAATATTATTTGTGGTCTTAGCATGAGGCCTTGACTATGTGGTTATGATAGTCTGGAATTATGCATTCCATCATTATGAAAATGGTTATTGATATTGCATGTGATTATTAGACTAGTATAATATCCATGTGAGTAAGTAAATGACATTATTTAATTTTATTTTTTTCCATATTATGTTGAAGTTCAAGTTTAAAAAACGATTTTGTTTTAGTTATACATTGCCTTAAATATTAATGTTTATTTATGAAAGCTTCCGCAATATTGTTATTCTTACTGAGCATCTGAGCTCACCCCTTTCAATGTTTTAATATTTTCTAGGAGGTGAAGAAGTATTGTATGAATGACCTACAAGGATAGACAGAAGAGGATATGATTGTGGACTATGTAGACTTTGTTATTGTTGTTTTTCAGTTTATGATGTAATATAACATTTATGAAAGTATCTAGTGTTTCCAAGGCTACTAAACTAATCGGTCTTTTGAGAATTGATCTTTTGTGATCATGCCAATGTTACGCAATAATGCACCGACTTGGGGTAACTGGGGTCGGGGTGTTACAAATTTTAACTTTCAAATAACAAAAACAAATTTATCATAGGTTGAATTTTTAATATTTTTCTAAACAACGTTCATTTTTTACGGACAATGAAAAATGTTGAATTTTATTTGAAAAATAACTTTTCGTTTATACCATTAATAATATTTAATTGCATTTTAAAATAGTTTTAATGTAAAAAAAGTTCAATTATATATTAATTAATCCATATTAAGTCATTATAATAAAATTTATATTGTGTATTGATATAAAAATATTTCAAATATTTGAACATTTTTACTATAAAAACATGATTTCTCGTCACATCGGAGAGATCAATTTTAAATTAAATGTTCCCATTTCTATGAATGGAGTTTGTAAAAATTCATTCTATATTTTCAATGAAAAAAATTTATATTATCTAATAAGGACAACTTACTTTTTGACAAAATTAAATATTATAAATATAACAAATTATTTATCCTGGTTAAAGTAAATATGGGTTTATCTAGGGGTTAAACTAAAATCATAATTTTTAAAATAACCTATAATGTAGTATAAAATCTATTAGATGTCCTTATTTAGACATTATCATGTCTAAGAATTAAATTCCTACCACATTTCGCCCTATTGGCAAGAGAAAAGCTTGAGAGAACTCATCTCATTTTAATAATTAGATGTGTGTCCTCTCCCAAAATCCCTTATCTCATACTATTTTCCTTAGGCTAGAGATAAATCCAACCTAGAAAGGATATTTATGAAAACATAGGAGGATACCTGAAGAAGAGGTAGCCTTCATCAATGAGCATTTGTTTAATTTCTACCTTCACTTCCATGAATTATTATTATTGCATTATGATATAACAAAATCATTATATTACATCTAGTAAGATTTATTTATGATAATTTCCTGAACTAAAACCATATAACTTCCATCAAATGTGTTTTGAAATCTCAGTCATGTGTATGGCGGAATACCACCTCATGAACCAATGTTATTTGATTTTCCATAACACCTCACATTGTTGGTTGTAATGCTGGATTAAATTTTTATGTTGGATATTTATGATATTATAATGATTCCTGAATTTACATTTTACACATACCTTTATACTCTCCATTTCTTGTAAATATGATAATGTTTCTCATCTGTATGTCGGACTACCACCACACAAAGCAATGTGATTCATTTATTCTTTATATGTTATGTATTGAGGATGGGTTTAATAAAAATATGTAATATATGTGAAGAAAAAATTATTATCTCATGATAAAATACATCATATACATTTCTTTATTTCTTTCCAATAATAAAATTTAAAGAACATTCATGTGTACATTTTGATTACCATCTCCATGTACGGTATATTTCATTTTCTATATCTAAATTGTACGATTTAATAAAAATACATATATATTTCATATAAATGATATTTAAAACATGAAAATTATATGGGGATTATTCAATCATTATATATTTCTGAGGACTAAAAAAACAATGTCAAAATATACTGAAAAAACAAAGCGGTTATTTTCCTAAATATGACTTCAACATGGAATTGTAAATAAATGTGTAATAAAATCCCATAAAAAATAATATAAGGTATGATATATATATATATGAATATGGTTCTGAAAAAAATTTATAATGAACTTATATTTATTATACTAGAGGTTCTAATGAGTACTATTGAAGTCAGGACTCCTGATAAGAGAATTTTTGTCTCAATTTTCCTTCTTTTAAAGATATGTTACATTATACACCTATAATCTTTTATGAGGTGTATATTAATCCCATTTGACAAGTAATATCAGGAATTTATTTATTTATAAATATATTTTAAGCTTCATATTATGTTGTTCCCTCATGGTTCTTGCGATTCAAATCTTCTAAAGTCGTAAATATTTTATGCTATGATCCCATCTTTTATTGGGATTTCTTGTGAATACGTTTCTGATGGAAAAATCTTATGATGAATGTCTCATAAAAAGTATTAATTTTATTCTCACCTATTTAGTCATAATGTTTTCTAAAAATATTACTAATTTTCAACTCCTCGGTACATAAATTATTTGATAATTTTTGTTAAGAAAAACAGCCTTTATTATACTCTTAGATCAAAAATTTATTTTCTTCTAAATCCAATTTTTCTAAAAATGTTTTCAAAATAGTTTTCAAATTATTTTCAAAATTTATTTTTTTGCATGTTTGAATTATATTAAATATGTTTTGAAATAAATATTTAAGAATTTTTCAATCAATTTCAATTAATATTTTACCAAAAATCTGAATGCAATTTTCATTTTAGAATGTGTGAAATGAACAGAAATTTATGATTTCATGACAAATAATTACATAGAATATTATTTTATATTATTTAAGGTTATTTAATAAGAAATTATTTTTATTTTTTTAAAATATTGTATATGGTGGAAAAGATATTTTCCTCAAAAAAAAAATTAAACAACCTTTCAAAAAAAATCATCTAAGATGACACAAATTTATGTTACTTATACATTACCAAGATATGTTCCAAGGATTCCATTATAATTTTTTCACTGAATGGTTTGTGTTTATGATAAAATGAGGGTTTTGAAACTCTCTTATTTTCACATCTTATATTTTTATGAAATTATAAAATGATTATGAATCATGTTTCTTTTCCATAGGTTATGATATGATGTAATGTTTGTGAAACTAATTAAATTTCAGGGGTTATGATATGAAGATTTATGATTTAGTGTAACAAATATGTATTTTATTATTTTTGATATGGGTAGGACCTTTATAATCCTCTAACTCATTTGGTAAGGATTTTTTTCTCCTGATATAGACAGGACTGTAATGAGGACTGAAACCAGTATAGTAAGGGACGTTGTCTAATTTGATGGTCTTTGGAGTGAAAATTGTATTGGCCCAGCCTTATAAATCCTATATCCAATGTATGATATAATTTAAATTGGTATGATTATAAGGAATCAAATCCTGAAGGGATGAGAGTTTATTATCCTTTGTAAACTAGATTAATACATGATTCTTGTATTAAAAATTAATACACTAATTTCAATATATTTTTTCCCTAAATATCATCAAGGATAACATTATTCCACCTAGTCTAGTATTGTATATCATTCATTATATGATTCTTGGATTATGAGGTAAAGGAAACATAATAATGTTGAGCTTAAATTATTATTAATGGTAAAGTACAACAAGAGAAATAATAAATCAATGAGAATAGTCAATATTGTAAAGTAAATGAATAAAAACGCATACCATGTAATAAATAAACTATATAGGAGTGTGTAAACAATATGGAATGGTAATAACTAGATAGATATTTCATTAATATAACTTGATATGTAAAAATAAATATGGAAAGGTAATAAAGTGAACACATGCTATTTATTCAATAAACAAAAAATTAAACATATCCATAGATATGTCGATACAAAATCTCATTGATGAATAGTAATAGAAACTAAATGAGATAAGAGCTTAATTATTGTATGTCATGTTTCCTAGGTACATGGAACCAGTACCATCAATACCTTTTACAAGATAGTTTAACATTTGGATAAAAACTCATCTAAAGCAGTTAGCCAAATAACTCATCCCATGAGACTACTGAAGCCTCAAGGGGCTCTCTATAACAATGCCCCACCCATGTTGTACCTATCCAAAGTATTCCCCATATATCAAATAATCGATATAACAAATTTCTTTATCAAATATTTTAATGGAGTAGAAGATGTATATTTATCAATATTTCCTCAAATAATAAAATAACATTAAAATTATACACCATAGGAAAAATGGTATATGATTTAGGCAATGAAAATACCCATGATATAAGATATGGATATTAAGGTAAAATAAATTCTCAATGATCATAGTAACTTGAATATTTCAAGGGATACTGGAAAAGAATATAATGATGTCAATTTGAATATAATCATTGGTCAAGTCAATCATAAACCATCAAGAGGAAGTATAAGGATGGTCTCAATAAAATATATCCTTGGTTGTGTAAAAATAAATGGTTGTTTTCATTTATTAATAAACATACTATAAAATGTTAATTTTAGAAACCATTCTCAAGGAACATATCTTTTTTTTTTGAAAAAAAATTGATTTTTTTAGAAAAAATTTTTATTTTACAAAAAAATTAAAAAAATTATTTAAAAATTAAAGTTTTAAAAATGAAAAGGAACCATTAAATGAATAAAGGATAGTAAATTAATACTTTCTATACATAGTAAAAAGAACATTCATTTTCCAGGGTAAAAAGGATAGAAAAATTTTTTGTTCAGAAGGAAATAAGAATATACCATTCAAAAAATTGGTAAAAGAAAACAAGGGTAAATATTTCCTTACTAATTCATTTAAAAAATTAAAAACATTTTAATAAAACATATTTTTTAGAAGAAAACAGGTTCCCCAGAAAAAGAGATAAATGAAGTCGGGTTTTCATGAAAACATTTTATAAAACACCATGAGTACCAAAGAGTATAAAATGGTACAAATACATGAAAAGGTCATGAATATAAAAAGTAGATAAAAATGTATTATTGAATAATGGTCATATAATTTACTCATATAGAAATGAATGATTATTAAAATTACTCTTGAGGAAAATAATCGTCAAAAACTCAAAAGTGTCTCATACCACTTTGAAACATTTTAAATAATAAGGCCCATGAAGGAATAAAACTAAATTTATATTTAAAATTATATGAAGATAAAAGGATTAATTATATAATATATCCAAAGGAATAATAGATACACCACAAAAAAATCTGTAAGTGGTGAACATGATGTGTATCTCATGGATGTAAAAAGTGAGATGAAAATCCATTACCTTGTATCTCATTTTGGGTTAACATACTTTAAAATACTATATAAAAACATTTGTTAATTATATAATTTCTTGATAAATTGTTTTGTGTTTATTATTAGTTTTATTTCACTTATTACCATATTTTATAAAACTACTTAATCAATTAAGTTTATATCAATTGTTTGGATCAAATTTGGTTCATGTATTAAAAAAACATTTGTAGGTCACCTATGGTCAAAGGGTTTATTATATAAATTATAAAGAATAATAATAATAACATACAAATCAGATTTATACTCAAACTATACTTTTAAAACCAATCATTAAATATTGTTATGAAAAACGAATCAATGTTACAATCATAGAGACGGTTGATCATACATACGCATGAATAACATTCTCATATTTTTAGTAATCATTATCGAAAAAAGTAAGTAAAAAAACATATTTATATAATGACCATTATATAATAAATAAAATTTTATTTATTCATATATATTTATATATATAATTATTTTTATCTAAATGTAATTACATCGTGTCGAGGAGGTGGTAGTCCACACGTCAATGAATGACATTATCACTTGTTTTTCTATGAAAGGATTATAAAGAAAACGATATATATATATATATACATATATATATTATTATATATAGTTAATTATTTCACTAATATGATATAGATGTTTTTTATGTCTTGTATTTTTATTTATAATCATCTTTTATATATTACATGTATATTGTGATTGAATCACATTGCATTTGGGAGGCTGTAGTCCACATTTCCTCAAACTATGTTATTATATTCCCACAAATTATCGTGCATAAATATTTGTGTCATAAAATAATTAAATAAGTATAAATAAATTATAAATGTCATATATAAAAAATATCAAAAAAATTCCATCATAATTTCAACCCTGAGATCCACTAATGGAAGAACAAATAATCATTATTTTGTGATATGGTAGTTCACCGTACACATAAATAATATGTTAGTTATCCATTAGATGGCAGTGTGTGTAATTTTAGGTGAAATCCATATAATAATCATTGTTTATCATTACTTTTATTTCACTTATTATCATGTTATATACAACTATATAATCAATTATGTTTACATTAGGCATTTTTAAAAAATTTAGTTCATATGATAAAAAAAGATTTGGTAGGTCTTGTTTGGTCAAAGGGGTCATCATATAACATAAAAAAATAATCATTAAATATTTATCAAATTTATAAATAAATTATTCTTTCAGAACCAATAATTAAATATTATTATAAAAAATGAATCATTATTATAAGCAAAGAGATGGTAGGTCGTATGCATGCATTAGTAACATTCCCATTTTTCAATGATTGTTATGGAAAAAAGGTAAGTAACAATATCTTTCAATAATGATCATTATATCAAAAATAAAATATTATGTAATCATATATATTTATATAAACAATTATTTGGAAATAAAATGAATCAAATCAAGTTGAGGAGGTTGTAGTCCACACATCCGCGTATGCCATTATCACATTTTAGTGTGTGAAAGGGTAATAAAGAAAATGATATATATATTATGTTTAAATATTGGAAATTATGTGATGAATATCATTTATATTTTGTGTATTCTAATATTTTTAAGTATAATATTCTTTTATTTATTCCATGTATTGTGTGATTGAATCACATCTCTTTTAGGATACGGTAGTCCAAACTTCCTCAAAATATGTTATTATATTCTCACAAAATGGAATTCATAAATATATGTGTTGTCAAAGAATTAAAGAAGAATAAATAAACTATAACTATCATATATAACATATTTAAACATATTTCCCATCATAATGACCACAATAAGATGTGGTAATGAAAGAACGCACAATCATCGTTTTGTGAGGTGGTAGTTCATCACACATGAAAACAATGTGTTTGTTACCCATTATTTGGAAGTGTGTGTAAGTTTATATATAACCATTAACAAAGAAACATACTATTATATTTATGACACATTTTTTTGATAAATCTGGAATAAGATGAGTATAAGGGGTGGAGAATGAAAATAAAACTAAAGAGCATAAGGAAAAAATGTTACCTCTAAATCAGGTAACTCTTTTTGGTTTGACCCAAAGGTCTTACATGTATGGATTTCTTCCAAACTATAAGATTAAATATTGAGTTATGGGATTTTTAGGATCTATTTGAGCTGACCTTGGTCGATAAAAAATTATATTTTGAGGTTTAAGGAAGTAGGAGGAGAGGAGGCCTTTTATCAAGGGGGAGGAGTTGCACTCTTGTAGTATTATGACAAATGTATTCCATACACATTTTTCACAATGATATTGGATCCCATAATGTTACAATTTCAAACCAAGGTGTAATATAGTATATATTTGTCCATCTAATAGATCTTAGACAAATATATAGGACTTTTTCCCCTTAAGATTAAGGATTGGTCCCTTATTAGGCTTAATAATTTCTTAATCGTTGTAATTAATTTAAATTACATTTAGTAATATTTTTGGTAAAATTTTTTTGAGGTTTTTAGAAATGAAAAATGTTTCTTATTTTAAATATGGAATCCATTTATGCTTATTCCAATCACACAATTGGTAGAAGTTAATTTAAATTTAGTCCCACATAAGGGGAGACAAAGCGGGTTTTTAAAGTTAGAATGTATGAAATTTTTTTATGTTTTTATAGTCAATTTCCATGTGAAATTGATTCCAGTTACCTATATTGGATGAACTTATAAGAAAGATATCTAATTAAACTTGAAACCAATTTAAAACCTAATTTAGTTATATAAATAAATAAGAAGAAAATACATGTTTTGAACTAAGATTTAGCATTTTTCACTCCACATAAAAAATTAAAACTTCCCCGAAAAAACCAACAATTATCACCTTAACCTAATTTTTATATTTCAATTTAAATTAAGTTAATCACACTAAATAAATATAATTTATTTAATTAATTTGGGTAAAACTTAATTTTGAGTAATAAAAATAGTTTTCTATAAAATATTCCCTTTACTTTCAATTAGTTATTATATTAATTTCTAATTAATTTGTAAAAAATTAATTAAACTTATATTTTTTTAGGATATATATTTTTATAAGTTAGTTATTAATATTCATTACTAATAATTTAATAGTTATTTTATATCTTATTATATTCAATAATAATATTTAAAAATATATTATTGTTCACAAAAACCTGGTCATGTATGTATCATTAGCCATTAAAGAAACTCATTGGTGTGTATGTCTCACACTAACTTATTATCATGTGCATTTAAAGGTATAAAATATATTGAATATATTTGAAATAGTAAATATATTATAAATTCTTAGGATATTATATTCCCTTATGTGCTTAGTGTTTTATGTTATACATCCTATCAAATATAATATTACTGCATTATATGTTTAAGTTATTATAAAAGTTGACTACCATGATAGTTTGGGGAGTAAATCCATTACTATATGGTATCCATATTAGTGAGCCTTGACTATTAAGGATATGATTTTCTATATTTATGTGTATGCCACATATTCTATGTATTAATCTAATTTTATGCTCTTGTGGATCAGGTTCTTTGATTTTAATGTGATCATGTCTTATAAAATTGTAATATTTATTATTTTACTCGATATTAAGATCATTGATATGAAAGGAATGGCTTTCCAATTTTATAGTCATGTTTGGAAACCCTTATGTTCTTGTTATGATTACACATCTCCCTATTTTACCCATATTATGCCTTTTAGCTCACCCTTTCTTATGTTTCCATTCCAGGTTATGAAGATATGTATTTTTTTTATTTGTCTAAGTGTGATATATATAGAGAACATAGTGTGAGATTATTTAGCTCACCTATGAACCAATTTTTTATGTTTTCATGTTTCCAAGGGCACTGAACTATTACATTCTTTAGTTGTGTGTTTGGGTAATCTAATTCATATTCATTAAAATTGATATAATGTCTATTTATACTAATAGTGAGTTTCTATAGTTGGTATTAGATGATAGTTTTAATTAAACTATGGAAACTATAATAGTAAAACCTTAGTAATATCCCAAATTTAATTTATAATGATAAGTCTAAGAATGAGTCAAAGTATAGGAAAATGTCGATGAATTTTCTAAATGATAGAGAGAGTAGTTTTGAATAAATTAAACCATTTCTTGGTTACTATAATTGGATGGGGAATAGGAACATATGTATATAGGGGTAATAACATCAAAAGGGTGTATTATGATGGAATCAATCTGCACTTGGTGTATAATAACATGCCCTCTTGCGCACCAGATTTGACACTCCATGGATATATATTTTTTAAATTCACAATCTCTTTATTAACTATCATGAAAGATTTAAATAGGATATTAATATGAATAAACTAGGATAAACCTAAGGTCATATGGATTAAAGAACAATGTCTCTTTATTTCGATATCCTATACGTTATTTTCATGATATTGTGGTTCCCTACTACGAATATTATTTCTTACACTATAAATTTGGTTTTAGTAAATGGTTGGAATCCAAAGAAAACATGTTAATGATGAGTGTGATATACAATGTAATGATTTTCCTCCTTAAAACCAAAATGTTTTAGGAGATAGAATTAAAATTCTATTTTCTATTCATATATATCTTTCTCAAGGTATGAATCATTTAGATCATCCAAAAAAACAATGGAGAGAACAAAATTATGAGAAAATTTCTACATTACATCAGTGTATCTATTAATCCTCTAGTGGCTGAGTAATGGATTAGTACCACTGAAAAGATATTTTCAGTTCTATTATGTTTAGAACAGGCAAAAGGTGATTTTTTATTTCTACCATTTCAAAGTAAAATTTGAACAATGGGGGACTCTTATCAATAATATGACGCAACATTATAAAATTGACTCTATCAATTAGGTTGAGTTAATGAACTTATTTTTCACAACATACATTCCTTTTATTATCTTTTTAAATATGGATAAATAATTTCTTGAGTTAAAGAATATTAGTGATGAATTTTTTGGTACCTATTAAGAAAATTGTAAAATATTTGTGAGGTACCCTACTGAAATTCATCTATATAAAAAAGTAAGATTGATCTATTATATAGTGAATTAAAACCGACTATCTGAATGGAATTAACCATACGAGACTTTATTAGATATAAATATATTATTTTTTGTACTATCATGGTTGAAATTGAGGTTGGAGTTATGTATAAATCTCATGGTTTCAAAAAAATGAAGATATAGTTCAAAAAAATCAAAAAATCATGGGGAGAAGAAGATGAGCTTTTCATTATTCTCAAAATGTGGGAAGAAACATCAAGGGAATTGTCTTAAGGGGAATGTTATATTTTTAATTATGGAATGGATGTTCACTGTGCAATTTATTTCCAATGTGACGGGAAAAGGTGGATAAAATGTGAATAGAGATAAAGTTTCATATAATTCTCCACCAACACTCCAATATTTCAAATGAAATTAGTATGGGAACTATTCAAACTAGTTCCAAAATCCAATGTTTAGTGATGATGATCAACATAAAGAACCTCTTATGCTAAAGAAAAAGTGAAAATCTCATGCTATAAATATTTTTGATGAGGGGTGTGATAAAAACGTTGTACAAAAAACACTTACCATCCATATAGATATTTTAATGTCTTTTTTGACTCTAAATCTACACATTAACTCATATTTTAATAGTTTTTTAAGGATATGAAGAGTCCACCCAAACGGTTAGTTGTATAATTAGTAGTGAAACCCACTAATAGAATGATGATTGTATCTCATGTATATGATTCCAATTTGGTGGAAGTTTGTGAGAATGTTCTTCTTGAAAATATGGTCAATCTTCCTCTAGTGGGAATTGATGTCATCTTTGGCAAGGATTAGATTTCTAAACATAATTCCCAAATCAATTATCAATGCATGGAAGTCATTTTTGATATTCCAAACCAACAAATGATCACATTCAATGTGAAGATAAGTATAAACTTCATATGGAAGACACAACCATTATATGGCTCCTAATTCCCCTTCAGAATGGGTGTTTATCTGAAATACTTGTGGAGAAACATATAATATATGATATACCTATATTTTAGGAATTTTTTTATGTCTCTTTGGGGGATTTACCTAGTCTTACACCAAAACGTGAAGTTGAGTTCTCAATTGAACACATACTTGTTGCCACAATAATTTCTAATACTCTTTATATAATTTCCCCAATTGAGTTACAAGAATTAAAGAAGAAACTCCATGAGAACCTTGGAAAGGAATAATTTTGAAAATCATTTCCCCATAGGGTGAGACTTTTATTGTTGTTCAAAATAATGATGGAGTGATGTGACTCTACATAGTTTATCTGTTTTTGAACAAGATCATGATAAAAAAACAAGTATCCTATAACCAATATTGATGACTTATCTGATCAAATCCAAAAATATCAGTAATTTTCCAAGCATGACCTTCATTCAATATTTCATAAATTATGGAATAATAGGAAAAATATACCCAATAATACATTATAAAAATGGTATAGGATATATAAATATATAGTAAGATCATTCGGTCTTCCTAATACCCCTGTTATCTTCATTGATTAAATGATTAGAGTCTTTTGAGATTACCTTAATCAGTTTATGGTAGTCTTTATGGATGATATTCTTATCTAGTCAAAGATAAATGAATATCATTAAGATGACTAGATAATTATACTAAAGATCCCAAGGAAAGAGAACCTATATGAAAAATTTTTATAGTGTGAATTTTTGCTGCCAAAGGTTTCGGGTTTGGATTATATAATCTCAAGAGAGGGTATATTGGTAGATCCCTCAAATACGAAGGATGTTAAATGTTGGCCAGGCTAACCATGGAAACTAGGATCCATCGTTTTCCTAGTTTAGATGGAAATTATCAGTGTTTTATGGATAATTTATCATGATTGTATAATCTACTCACTAAGTTATCTCTGAATGGATACAAGATCTTCTAGACTGATGAATGTGATGATAATTTCAATTAACTAAAGAGAATATTAGTCAGTGCACATGTTCTTACAATAACCTATAGTTTAAATGGGTATGTAATCTATAGTGATGCATCCATGAATGGGTTGGGATGTTTTCCTATGCATAATGGCATGGGTATTGCTTATGCCTCATAACAATTCATTATTCAAGAGAAAAATTTCCCAAATCATGATTTGGAGTTAGGTGAAGTAATTTTATCCTTAATGATATATAGTCCTTATATTTATCAATAAAATTGAGGTATATATACTGATAATAAAATTTTAAAGTATTTATTCACATATATGTTGTTGAATATGCACTAAAGAAGATCCTCAGAGCTGATTAAATATTTTGACTGCTTGGTATATTACCACCTCAGGGAAACAAACTAGGTGGAAAATTTTTTACGTCAAAAGGATCATGCTAGCTTATCCATTATGAGGATTTAAAAAGATACAATATTTATGGATTTTCGAAGGATGTATATATAAATCATTAATGATGGGAAAAATCTAGTCTTCCTTAATTGAAAGGTCAACAATCAATCTATGGGAAAATTAAATATGTGAAAAATAAAGATATAGATCTGAAAAAATGATAGAAATGTTTTGGAGTTTAACCTTGATTGTCATGGAACTATATGGTTGAATAACCATATATATGTTATGTACATACCATATTTGAAGAATGAGTTTTAGTGGAATTTTGTGGTTATTCCTTCCCTATTTGCGTGGATGTATAGATAGGTATATATATTTGAAAGAATACATTTTTTGGATAGAAATAAGAGATATATCATAGAGATCATATCTCGATGCTTAGTATATTGGAAAGTTAAGACTAAAATAAAAATTCTAAGGGGATGTTACAAAAAATACTCATTTCAGAATGGAAATGTGAAAACATTTCCATGGATTTTTTTCATTGGAATCCCAATACATCTAAAGTGAATTATGTGGTATGGATTGTAGTCGATCAACTTACTAAGTACACTTCATCATAATCATAAAATACTTATCTCTAGATCATAATTTCAGAATATACATTGGGGAAGTGGTAAGGTTTCATGGTGTACAACATTCCATTGTGTTTGTTCTAGATCCAAGGTTTACATTGACGTTTTAGAGAAGTCTTTTGCATGATCTTGATACATAGTTTAGTTTCATCACTTCGTTTTATCCCCAAACAGATGGTATGTATGAAATAAAAATTCTAACCCTAGATGATATGTTGAGATCTTGTTCTTTGTATTTCAAATGTGGATGGCATTAACCTCTTCCCCTATTTGAGATTTCATACAACAATTTTAGTGCTCCAACCCTAGTAATCATGGATCCAGTGTCTACTACCATTACATTAATATGGTTACAAGGAAATGTAACTCAAAGGACTGATCGGTTTAGTTGTCTTCCTAAACAAGGTGCTTACATAAGTCTTTTATTACAAATTTGTACATTAAATACAACATTTTTTTTCTTTCAAGGATAAACTTATTCCATCTAGTGTATCCATATATATCATTCCATATACACTTCTTGGGTTCTTAGTGAAATAAAAATAAGGGTGAGCTCAAAATATAGGTATGGGTAAATAAAATGGAATAAATAACGAATTGATGAAAATAAATTTACATGGAAAAGTTAAATAACAGATAACACATTCCATTCAAATAAATATATATGTCACAATCAATTATGGAATGAAAATTAACTAAAAATACTTTCCATTAAAATAAATGGAAAAGGAATATACAATTATGGTATGGTAATTAACTAAAACACATGCCATTAATCAATTATATGATAATGAAATGCATCTATAGATAATGTCAAAGAAATAATATCATGGATAAATAATAATAGTAACTGAATTCTAAAAGAAGGTAATTCTTAATTATTGGATTTCATGCCTGAGGAACATGTAAACCTATATCATTAATACCTTTAGCAAAATGGTTTAAAACAATAGGTAGAAAACCATTAAATTTGACAAACTTATTTGTCTCATGAGAACCTGTCGATGCATCGAGGGGATATTTAATGTTTGGTCCCAACTAATCACTAATATTCATAATCATTCATTATATCAAGTAAGCAATTAACAAACAATATTCTTTATAAAATATCCATATTGAATGAATAATACGGATTTATTAATATTTCCCCAAATAATCAAATAAATATCAAAGTAAACACTATATGTAAAAATGGTATATGGTTTATCACTGAATCATAATATTAAATTAAAAAGGTGTAATATATACACCTCAATAAATTTAATTAGTTCATAATAATTAATATGTTTCAATTGATTGTAAATTGAGAGAAAATCACATACTACGTTGTAATTATTTATTTAAAAGGTTACACATATATAAATGAAAATATTTTCTTCAAAAATATCCTTGAAAACGTATAAAGGATGCTTACAAACATTTGGGTATCATGATGGTGGAAAATTTTGTTCATTCTATATAAGTTAAAATAATTGTATTTAAATTTAAGGAAATTCTTAAAGTAACTTTCCTTGGAAAAATAATAAAATATTCCTTTTAAAACATTTTGTAGAAAATAGAAAAGTTGAAAAATGAATTTAAAAAAATAATTGGATAATATTAAAAACATGTTTGAAATTATTTTTATAAAACACTAACATGGATGAGAAATATTACCTAGTGAAAATTTAAACAAAAAAAGTCCCAAATAATGATGATATTGTAAAATAATCCATTATCAAGTTATAATTAGTATAATCATTGGTGTCAAAAACCAGGTTAGGATACTATATGACCCAACATCCGACTCGATCTGTGACATGGAGGGAAGGGATTTCTCGATCCCCACAGGCTAGAAACAAGTTTTAGGAATCAAATGAAATAAAAAATGGAATGGTTTCATCCCAATAAACCAGTATTGAATAAACAAATTAAACAACTAAGAATGTAGTAACAACCAAAAACTAAATCTCAAAAAAATATAATAAAATGATTCAATTACAAGATACAAATGAACAAACAAAACCAAAACATTGACCAGGAAGCTACCAACACGATCTCTATGTGACCCTAATTTCACTACCTTCCTCACGACCAAACAAATCCAAGATCCATCTCAACCAAGAACCTGAACAGAAAGGAGGACCTGAAAAATAGTTCAGTTCATCCGTTGACAAATAGAAGAAGTATTCTATGAGCTATGCATATCAGTAGAATTCTACCAAAGAATCAAAACAATTCCTTTCTCTAAAATAGTCCATTAAAATAGTTTGAAAATATATTTAGGAATATTTATGTTTCTCATTTTTGATAAACAAAAAAGCTTCCAATTTTCCAAAATATCACATTCCATATTTTCATTTGTTCAAAATATTTTATCATTTTTGAAACCAAGAACTCAAATCGACTTCCAAAAAAAGATATACCAGTTTATACTGAAAATAGACAAGAAATGATAAATAAAACTAATTAAAAAATAAATTTAACAAGGACACACATGTATTAACCATGTTCATTTCCTAAACATCCCAAGAGTTATCTTTGGTCATACTTTATTCGGAACCACATATTTCTATATGGTGAAGCCCCATACTCTATAACCAACTAGGAACCCTCAACCGACCAATCCAATGACACATCCCACCTGGCCTATTAGTAAATCAAGGGGGTACCAACCCACCTAATTTGGGTTGATTAGAAATTGTCTCCCAACCCTCTAAAATATGACCAGGAACTTGTGGTAGAACTATACTGTGTGATTAAAATTCCCTTTCATGTTTGATTCACCTTACCTATCAACCCCCCACTTTCCTACCCCAAATGTGGATACCACATATACAATAACATATATAAGTAAATCCCCCTATAATGGATCCCATTATATATATATATATATCATGTCAACGAAGGTGCTAACGAGGCCATTACGTCATATAAAAATTCAACCATTTTTTATAAACATGAAAATTTTAAAAATGGGACTTTGTCTTTACACATCCAAATATATTGCCAAAAACATTTCGAACCATTTACAAAACAATGGGAAATTCTACTTTCAATAAAACTTTCCAAATGGGCCTTCACAATACCAACACAACTCTATTTAAATCTATGATTGAAACACAAAACATATTTAAAGATGAAAAAGGGGTGTCCAACCCATTTAGAGACCATCTATGTCCCAAAGTTCCAAACATGCCATGTTTTCCAGAAAATATTTGAAACCAATTTCAAGTCACATAATTCAGCACACATGCCCTTTTAAATCAAGGATATCATTGGAGAAACTAGGGTGTAGGAAAAACCTGGTTTTAATTTTTCCATCTTCATTTGAATACACATCCAAGTTTTCACCTCGTGCACCCATGGATGTTACAACATCCAATACCACAATAACACATCCATGAGAATACATAAAACCATTTTTCTAATAACTAATTTATTTCAATACAAACCCAATAACTTCTCAAAAATGCATAAGTATAGACAACCTTATTTTGAAACCAGGAGAACCCTTCCAAAATATATCATTATATCCATAAAACCATGAGGGTATACAAAATTCACACCAAACCAAATTTATAAATTAAAAATAAGTTACAAAAATATATCAATTTCTAAATATCACAACAACTCTTGATTTAATTTTAATAAGAACACATACAATTTTTCCAAACACAGCATGTTCTGAAATACACAAGCATAAAGTTTAAAATCCTTTGAAACCCTATTTTTAACAAATTATAAAAAATCCCAACCACCATGATAATTTTTACCAAAACATTATAGGTTTGTGAAACATGTTTACAAATTATTTAAAAACACACAAGCATAAATGGATTGTGCCGGAAATTAAAATAAGGGAAACACCAACCTCAAATGTGTGTGAATGTGATGAATCTCTTAAAGAAGAAAGATAACACCCTAAAGATCAATATATACACCATAGACATCAATAAATTTGATTCAAACAACAACAAAATCCATTAGGGTTTGTCCAATAAGTAAACCCCTCAAGAAAACCTTTTAAATTAAGAGGGGAAATAGATAAGAGGGGGGAAATGGAAAAACACCATAAAGACATACCTTAAAATTAATGGAGAGTCTCCAATGGTGTAGGAGAATCTAGGGAAGAAGTTTATTGGGATACCTTCATGCACCAAAACTGCACAAGGGGTAGGAGTTTAAATTTCTATTAAAAGGGGGAGATGGTGGATTAGGGATTTAAACTTTTTAATGACCTGGCCTGATCACACAGTTTGGCTGGACAGTTTACCAAATTGTGCAACAACCATATAGAAGCCACTACTGAAGTAGGAACCAACCGCATGACCAACTCAAATTATTTGGTTGACCATTCACCAACTATGCGGTAGCTTCTTCCTAATTACTAGACTTACCATATGACTAGCATGAACAGTTTGACTGACCATACTCAAACCTTTTGGTTACATATGCCTACTTCTATAACTTGTTTCATGGGTACCTGGGTTGATCAACAAGGTTTATACTAACTATGTTGTGTCCATGTAGAAGACAAATTCAACCCAAAAATCAAACTTTCAAAAATTTCATTTGGTTCTCAACTTGAACTATGACAAAAGAGATCCAAAACCAATAAAAGAATAAAATAAAGGTGCTTCCAAGGCCTGGGTGTGAAAATTTTCACCACCACAAAAAATTTCATCCCCTATAAAGTAACCAAGCTGAGTGATGATCAAAACTTGATTTCTTTCCCAATAAAAATAGAGGAAAACCAAGAACCTAGAAGTGACATCAACTCAACAAGTCACACCAGATCGATCCAAATGATACGACAAAAAAATTTAAATGGATAACACAAGGGGGTTCTACCCACCACAAGAACTCAGCTAACATGGAAACATCAGAACCCATCCAACACCACCATAAATTAAATAGTAACTCACTACAAGGAAACATGATAAACTATGGCCCCAATAACTATCTCAACCTCACCACACTAAATAAACAATACTCTCCCAAAAATAGGGAACTCGAGAACTACCAACACAAACTAGAAATATCCCACAAAATCTAAACCACTAACACTAGGTGAGACTGATGAAAAATAAAATAGAAAACATAAACCAAAAAACCCAAACATAACCAATAGTCATAACAAAAACCAATATAAACCCACACAAGGGTAAAACACACTCGAAACAAAATGAATGATTCTAAAAACCACAATCGTATAAACAAAGCTATTGAGAACTGGAAAGAAAATTTTCACCGCATTTTTACAATAAAATGGTGAAATTAGAATAATAGAAAAATCAAAACAAGGAAACTTGAATTTCTCTATCATAACATGTAAAAACCGAGCAAAGGGGGTTTCTCGCACACCCCCTGAACTTGATGTTTGTGTGCGAGATTTACTCTGAGACCTATAGATGGAGCCCAAATAACTAAATCGTATCCTGCCTCATAGTTAGGTATAAGAATAATTTGATCAAAATTTATTCTTCAGGTAGTGTTTCCTCCAAAACTTCTCCAGAAGACCCAAGCAGTTGCAACAATGGCACATCTTCGGAGCGATGAGACAAGACACCTTTAACTGACCAAACAAGCCACACTGGTGGAACACAAGTGAATGGTCAGAAGAACTGGAAGCTAAAACCATTGGAAGAGACTCTTTAGAAATAGGTGCCTATGGAACACCCTTCTCACTAGATGGGGAACCATAATAAGAAACAAGAGACGCTGAATTTCCAACTACCAACACTCTGGAAACATCCTCGGCTAAAAATGCATCTTCCACCAACTTCACAAAATGAATATCCTTGTAGAAAAATACTCTCTCCATGATCTCAGGATAAATCTCCTGATGAAAAGAGAATCCTTCATTAGATCATGTGAAGCGACCTTTGATAAAAAGGAAACAATCTCCTTGAAATGATCAAAATACGCCTTCACCATCCATTATCCATGTTGAGCAATCATGATCTCTTCCCTCCTCTTCATCCTCACCTCCACAAATATAAACTGTAACAACACAAATATTTATTAATGAAAATTACTCTTGGTCTATTTAAATGTCTTCCTATGGTTATGTAAAAATTATACACATATTTGGTTCTATGTTTTGGATTTTAAAATAATGTTAAAAATTGTGATCATTACTAATATAGACGATGAACATTGATCACATGATTAATATAAATATAGGTCTTTAACAAATCTAATTTACTCAGAAAAATGAAGTGATGGCCTAATCCAGTAGAATTTCCCCATACAAATTCCATTTATCATAACTTGGAAAGGAGGTTGCATCATTGGGTTTCACACATGACTAATCCCATGCCAAGCTTGAATAGGTTAAGCTCAAGCGGAAACTCCTACGAGAGAAGTGGAAGTTGATAGAGATTACCACTTAAGAAATGCTATCCATGACACCCCAAGAGTCTATCACCATCAAGCACATTACCATAAGGACTTATGCGGGTATTTTAAGGGGTTATGTAACAAGACCTTAGTACTATGATTATCTACGTTATTCTTGTATAGATAATATACATTTCTTTTATTATTGTTACTTTGTAAATAGTTTTAAAATCACAAATGGTATTTTTAGTGAATATTCAACTAAGAAATATATTTTGATGAATTAATGGATTTTTGAATTAAATAATATTTTAATAAAATATTATTAGTATTATTAAATTAATTTATATTGAATATAAATTATCTTATAATTTTATGAATTCAATTGTAAATTTTATTATGGTTTGAAAGCTGTTTTTGTCAAAACCCATAAATTTTCGATAAATGTAGATTTTTATTTTAAAAGTAAAAATAAATATATTTATATAATTAATTATATAAAATTAATATTATTTTTGGAATCAGGACATCAAAATTATCCAATGGTTAATTTTTCATAATTTTCTGAGACAGTCAAATTTTTGGGTAAAAAATTAAATACCGTTTAAATATATAAAGTGTTTTATGACATCCTAATGACCCAAAAATTATGTAATAAAATACTATGAAAATTATTTTTGGATAATATTTGGTTTATCATTAAAATAAATTGATTTTGGGTTTTTTATTTATTTAAGAAAGCATTAGTGGACCCTTGAAGACTTATAAAACATTTTGTCTTTTTAAATTGTTTTCCTTGGGAGTGTGACTCACCTCCACATAAGCAACCCTATTATTTTATGAAGTTCATAAATTGTCCTTTTAAAATATTGTTTTCCACTTCACTTTGGAAAAAACAATGGGAAAAATCATGGTATGGTTTTTTGTTTTGATTAGTTTAATATGAGGTGTCCCAAACTAAAATAATAAAGAATTCCCTCTACTTTTTTATATAAACCCGCCCAATATCCCACTTCCTCTTCACTCAAATCTTTTTGAGTTCGTCCAATATATTCTCTCCTCTTTCTAGAATCCTCTAAAGTCTCCCTAGGCTCCCAAGAAACATCTCCCAATCCTCTCCCAAGCCTTTGGAAGCACACTTCCATGTAAGGGATTTCTTCCTTTCTCATTTTGTCCAATTTTCTTTAAGTTGTTATGACCTTTTGTTTTCAATTACAAATATTGTGGTATTCTTTTTCACCTCCCTCGTACTTCACTATTTAGTTTTTGGATGATGGTATACCCCTTTCTCTCTCATTAATGCCTCCCATATACACCTTTTACCATACTAAAATTCAGTGAGGGGTTTCTCCATCCTCTTTTAGATCTAAATAATTATTTTGTATTATGCATCTAAATCCCATGAATTTGGTCAGTAAATGTATTTATATGATCCCCATACTATCCATTTCATGTAAATATGATGAGAAAACCCTTTCTCTCTCATTATACATTTTTTATTAGTTCTTATTTTAGGTCATTATAATGCTGAAATTGCACAACAATTTTCCAAGTCAATGTCATTGTGTAGTCAATACCATGATCATTTCTCTGTCAAGGGTATTCTTCATTATGAAAATTTACTTATTGATTATAAATAGTCATGTATGTATTCCACATCCCATTATCATGGAATAAAATATGGTAATTTATTCCACGTTATATGATCCATGGGGCACACTTATGTATGAAATGAAATGTTTAAGTAGGGTGTGCCTTGATAGCGCACCAATGCAGCGGTTAAAGTATAGTATCATGATACATCATGATCAATGGGGGTTGACTCATTATAATTCAATTGAAACAAGTTTTTACTCATGCTTCATGTGCAATGAGGGTTTACTCATGCTCCATGTGCAATGAACCTTGGCTCATGCTAATTCGATGTTAAGTGTTGTTGCCACATCTCCATGTTATGATTATCATGCTTTATCAGGACCTTATGTTCATGTTTCTAATGGGATCCATTGATATTCTTGTTATCTAAATTGTATTATATTTCTCATTTTATTCCATGTTTATTCCCTTACTGGGCTTTATAGCTCACCCTTTTCATATGCATGTCCTCAGGTTATCATATACAATGCTAAGTATAAGGGAATGTAGTGGTCATGTAAAGGATATTTTCAATATCAAATTGGGTTTTATGATTTAAGATGTTATATAATGTTCCTAGTCCCCAATGACACTATACCTCCTGATCATCCATGTTGTATCAAGTTAATATTTTATGCAATAAATCATGTTTACGTTTGAAATAAAGTGTGGGGTTGTTTTAGTTTGTATTAGAGAATAGGTTTAGTTATTTTTAGGATTATGATTTGAAAAACCTAGTGAAAGCCTTAGGGATAAGACTATGTATAATAAAAACATCCCTACATTTTGGTGAGTATTTAGTAAGTGGATTATCAAAAAAATACACCCATGTCTGGATACGAACAGGTAGAGGCGGCTCTTACACATGTATACCTAGGGGTGAAAACCCCGACAAGGAGTTTTGGGCTTTACCTGGGTTATCTCTGTACAAGACAACGAGCCCTGATCCACCCTTGGTTACAACACTCCCATGGGATATGCATTGGTAAATTCAAAATCTTTGTTTGAACCATTATTAATGGAATAAAAAATCCCCTAAGAATATATGTTAGAAAGTAGATCATTGATAACATAGATTAAAGCCTATAAATTCTTAAATTAAGGAAATAAAAATAATTTATACATCATTTGTTTTGTCCATGGATTACCATTTATGTGTTACCCCTAACTTTCCTTTTATTCAATCCAATGGTCGGTAATAGTGGGACTCGGGCTAACAACCGATGTGAAGATCAATGTGATGACTGTGCTAATTGGATTCCCAATCTGATGGGAACAGGAATCATGAAATTTGTCATGATTCTATCTCAGTTAACTCAAGCTTTGAATAGAAACATGGGTCAATATGACCTTTCAACCCCCCTAATAAAGAACAAGTTTCTATTGAGTACTTCATGAGACAAAGGAATCCAAATTTTAATGTATCATTTGACCACTCAATCGCCGAAGAATGAATCATATCCATTGAAATGATCTTTGCCATCCTTCAATGTTCCGAACAAGAGAAGGTTCTCCTGGATACTTATCGTATGGAAGGTGAAGCTGATCAATGGGTGATATTGATCAAAATTATTAAGCTAGAAGAGGAGATCAAGGCATTGGAATGGAATGATTTCCGGAATATGTTTTTTGATAAAAATCTTCTACACACCCTCCGACATAAGATGGAAAGGTACTTCCTTGATCTCAAGAAAAAAGACAATGACTCCATCCGAGAAAAGAAGGAAAACATCCCAAGGCATGCATGATATGCCTCTAGCTTTGTCGTTACCATTGAATTCAAGGTTGACTACTACTTTGGTGGGCTGAAACCTAGCCTGTGGAAAGCCATGGCGATCCGTGACATCGACAACTATGTGGAAACTGTCTGATGTGCCCTCAAGGTTTAAATGGAGGCTGGCGAACCACAAGGGTATCATGGGGATAAGAGGCATAAGGTGGAATTAAATTCTAGTGATCCAATGGAGAAATAAAATGGTGCTAAAAAATCTATCACCCAACATTCTGATGGTACGGAAAGAATCACCCAGGAAATTGCCTAGAGGGGTGAGGAAATGCTTTAGGTGTGGAAGAAAAATGAACCTAGCCATTAACTACCGACAATAAAAACATGCGGTTGTGACCAAGGAGAGGAACCCTCCATTAGACTCTCAATGCATTGTTCATTTCATAAGCTAAAAATAACTAGGGCATCTTGAAAATCAATGACCTAAGCCAAGGTTTTTCGGAGGCAACCAACAATATCCAAGGTAGTAAGGGTGAGATTTTTCCATCATTACTACCAAAGTGAACCCTGACGATGAAGGGGTGAAAGGTGCGTTAGTTATTCATTGAAGAATAGCGAATGTACTTTTTGATTTAGGTTCTATGAATTATTTTATATCCTGAAGTTTAGTAGAACAATCCCAACACCACCACAAGTCATGGATGTAAAGATATTGATGGGTACATAAAATGAGGCAATCATTTCATCCCATGAATATAACTCCTACCCTATCAAAATTAGTGGATTGAACTTCCAAGAAAATTTTTTCATACTCCCTCTCGTGTAATTTTATGAAATTTATGGAATATATTGGCTTTCCATATATAGATCCAACATAAATTTCCATGAGAGGTTAATCACTCTCCATGTGGAGAATCAACCCTTGATTCTGTACAAGTGGAAGGAGGAAGATGAATCTTCTTTATCTCTATCATCTCAACTGTGGATATTACTTCCCTATAAGCATCCGTATCTGATATAGATGATTGAGTCAAAGGAGGCAAGCATCCTTGAAGACATTCCAATTGTGAGGGAATTCACTGAAGTGTTTCTCAAGGAATTTCCTTTTCTTCCTCCTAGAAGAGATTTTTAATTCTCAATTGATCTTATACCTAGGGTGTTGTAAATATCTGAGACTCCATATAGAATGGCTAATGTGGGGCTTGAGGAGATGAAGAAACAACTACAAGATAATCTAGATAAAGTGTTTATATGCCTATGTGCAACACCAAGGAGTGGACCAGTCCTATTTGTCAAGAAGAAGGATGGGTCAATGTGCCTTTGCATTTATTATCATGAGCTTAACAAAATCACGATAAAGAACAAGTATCTTATCCCAAAAATTGATGACTAGTTCAATTAGCTACATGTAGAGCATCACTTTTCCATGGTAGATTTGCGGTCGCGATATAATCAAGTAAGGGTGAAGAAGGAAGATATCCCCAAGACTGATTTTTGTACAAGATACGGGATCTATGAATTCATAGTAATGCTTTTCAGACTAACTAATTCTCCATAAATATTCATAGACTTGATGAATATTGTATTTAGAGATTTCCTAGAAAAATATTTTGTAGTATTTATAGATGATATTATAATATATTCCAAACCCAAGGAGGATCATGATGATCATCTAAGAACTGTAATAGAGACCTTTCGAAAGGATAAGCTCTATGCAAAGTATAGTAACTGTGAGTTCTAGTTGAAAGAGGTCTCATTCTTGGGCTATATCATCACAAGAAATGGTATATCTATGGATCCAACCACGATATCTGCAATATAGGGATGGTCAAGGCTAACATAGGTAATGGATATCTGTAGATTCTTGGGGTTAAATAGTTATTATCGACGATTTGTGAGAAATATCTCACTATTGTCCAACCCTCTTACTAAACAAACTCGAATGGAGTAATGTTTTCTTGGAGAGATGAATGCCAAGAAATATTCAGGGAGTTGAAAAGAAGGCTTATCACTGTGCTCATGCTCACTTTACCCACATGTGGAGAACTTTTTGTGGTATTCAGTGATGCTTTGAAGAAGGTCCTGGTCTATGCGTTGATGAAAAATGAGGAAGTCATTTTGGATGATGCACATAGTTCAAATTTCTCTATTCACCCAGGAAACACAAAGATGTATCTTTATCTCCAAGTGCATTATTGGTGGGATAATAAGAAGAAGTAGATTTCTGATTACACATCAAAGTGCCTGGTGTGTCAGCAAGTGAAGGCAGAGAGGAATAAGTCTAAGTGGGTGATGCAACCATTTACCATACCATCATGGAAATGGGAGAACATCCCCATGGACTTTGTCACTAGAAATTCAAAGGATTCCTAATGAAAAAAATTCAATCTTGGTTGTTTTGGATCTTCTTTCAAAGTCTTCACACTTCATTGAAATTTTGGAGGATTTATCACTAGATCAACTAGCACAAATATATATTAGGGATGTGGTAAGGCTACATGGAGTACCACTATCAATTGTATCTGATCGGGATCCAATATTCACCTCTATGATTTGGATGAGTATTGAACATGCTCTGTATACTAAACTAAACATTAGTAGGGTTCATCATCCTCAAATGGATGGTCGGTCTTAGCGAACTATTCAGACACTGGAGGATATGACCAGAAATGTTTGAAGAAATGTTGGAGAAGGTGAAAACCATTCAGCAGCATATCAAGAAATCCCAAATTAGATAGAATATTTTTGAATATAACTGTCGATGAGACCTTGATTTTAAATTTTGAGACATGGTGTTTCTAGGCATGTCATCGTGGAAGAGTTTCATGAGGTTTAGAAATAAAGGAAAGTTAAGGCCTAGGTACATCATCCCTTTAGAGATTCTTGATCATGTCGCCGTCGTGCCCTATCAAGTAGCACTTACACCTACTATGGCCCAACTAAATGATGTCTTTCATGTCTCCCTCTTAAAGAAGTACAAACCATACCCTTCACATGTACTCTCTTCAGAGGTAGTATATCTAGAGGATGATCTTTCTTATGACGAGCAACCAGTGAAGATCTTAGATCATAGAGAAAAATTTCTATGAAATAAGACAATGCCCCTCATCAAGGTGTTGTAGAAAACCCACAAGTTTGAAGATATGGCATGGGAATCATAATAAGTGATGAAGTAGAGTTGCCCACATCTGTTTTAGTGTGGGGAAATGATATTTCAAGGGTGATATTTCTTAAGGGTGGAAGATTGAAACGACTCAAAAATTTATTAATGAATTTTTTTGTCTATTTAAATTTCTTCTTATGCTTATGTAAAATGTATTCACTATTTTGGATCTATGTTTTTTATTTTAAGATATGATTAAGAATTATGAACTTTGCTAATATATTCATTGAATAGTGATCACATGATTAGTATAAATATTGGGCTTCAACAAATCAAATTTACTCAAAAAAGGAAGTGATGGCCTCATCCAGTTGACTTGCCCCATTTGAAGCCCATTTATCGGAGGTCAGAAAGAAGGTGGTGTCATTGGGATTTGCTCTTGAAAAATCCCACATTGTTCTTGAATACTCTAATCTTGAGTAGAACCGCCTACGAGAGAAGCGGAAGTTGATAGATATTACCACTCGAGCAATGTTATCAGAGCCACCCCAAGAGTTGGTCACCATCGCGCACCATACCCTAAGGTATTATGCGAGTGTTTTAAGGGATTATATAACAAGACCCTAGTACTATGATTATGTACATTATTCTTGTATGGATAATATACATTCATTTAATTATTTTTTACTATGTAAATAGTTTTTAGCACAAATAGAATTTTTAGTTAATATTCAACTAAGAAATATATTATTTATGAATTAATGGATTTTTGAATTAAATAATATTTTAATAAAATATTATTATCATTTTTAAATTAAATTTTATTAAATATAAATTATCCTATAATTTTATGAATGCAATTTAATTTTTATTAAGGTTTGAAAGCTGTTTTTGTCAAAACCACTGAATTTTCTATAGATATTGTTTTTTATTTTAAAAGTAAAAATTCACATATTTAGAAAAATATTTAGATAAAATGAATATTATTTTTGTAATCATGATGTCAAAATTATCCCATGGTTAATTTTTCCAAATTTTATGAGACAGTCAAAATTTTGGGTAAAAATTAAATACTGTTTAAATATATAATATGTTTTATGACATCATAATGACCCAATAGTTTTTAAATAAAATACTATAACCATTATTTTCAGCCAATATAAGTTTTACCATTAAAATAATGTAATTTTGGGTTGGTTTTATTTTTTTACAGAGCTTTAGTGGACCCTTCAAGACTTATAAAACATTATATCTTTTTAAATTGTTTTCCTCGAGAGTGTGAGTCACATGGTCATAACCAACCCTATTATTTTAAGATTTTCAGCCATTGGACATATAAAATATTCAATTAAACTCCCCTTTTGAACAAACCATGGCCCATAACAATTTTCTTGTTTCTTGTTTTGATTAGTTTTATGTGAGGTGTCTAAAACATAAATAATAAAGAATTCCCTCTCCTTTCCTATATAAAACCAACAAATATCCCACTTACTCTTAACTAAAAGCCTTTTAAGTTCATCCAACTTCTTCCCTACTAATTCTATAATCATCCCAAGGCTCCCTAATATCCCATGACGCCTCTTCCAATCCATTGGAAGCACACTTCCAAGTATGGGGTTTCATCCTTTCTCATTTTTGTCAAAACAATTTTAAGTAGTTATGCCCTTTTATTTCAATTAAAAATATTGTGGTATGATTTATAACCACCCCCATACTACCCTCTTTATTTTTGGATGATGGGATACCCCTTTCTCTCTAATTAATTCCTCCCATGTGCACTTGTTACCATGCCGAAATTTCATGAGGGATTTCTCTATCCTCTGTTACATCTAAGTAATTCTTTTGTATTATGCATCTAAATTCCATCATGTTTGTTGGGAAATGTGTCTATATGACCCTATTACAGTCCATTTCATTTAAATATGATGAGAAAACATTTTATCTATCATCAACCATTTTTTATGAGTTCTTATTTTTCATTGTTATGTGGTCGAAATAGCACTACAATTTTCCATGCCAATGTCATTGTGTAGTGAATACCAAACCCATTTCTCTATCAAGGGTTTTCACCTTTATGGAAATTTAATTATTGATTATAAAGATTCATGTATGTATTCTACATCCCTTTATCATGGAATAAAATATGGTGATTTATTCAATGTTGTATGATTCATGTGGCACACGTATGCATGAAATGAAATGATTAAGAAGGGTGTGTTATGATAGCGCTCTAATACATTGGGTATAGTATAGTATCATGATACATAATGTGAAATGAGTGTTGACTCATGCTAAATCAATTTCAATTTGTGTTTTCTTATGCATCATGTTCAATGATGTTTTACTCATTCTCCTTATGCCATGGGCCTTGGCTCATGCTAATTCCATGTTAAGTGTTGTTGCCACATATCAATGTTATGATTATAATGCTTTATCATGCCATTATGTTCTTGTTTATCTTGTGATCTATTGATATTCCTATTTTCTAACATCAATTTTATTCCTCAAGTTATGCCATGTTTATTCTCTTACTGGGCTTTATTGCTCACCCTTTTCTTATGCATGTCCTCAGGTTATCCTATGCAATGTTATGTATAAGAGAATGTAGTGGTCATGTAAAGGATGTTTTCTATAAGATGTTGTTTTCTATTATTTAATTTGTTATGTAATGTTCCTAAACCCAAAATACACTATACCTTTCAATATTCTTGGTTGTATCAGTGATGAGTTTATGTAATAACTCATGTTTCAGTGATAAATAAAGAGCAGTGTTATTATATAATCCATCAGATGAAGATAGACTGAATACTTCTCACATCATCCTAACTCGCGTCGATGGTGGTAATCCCAATCATCCAAAGCTGGGTCATCAAAAAACCCTTGAAAATCATGAACTCGAATAACCTCGGGAGTACCCAATGACTGCAAGACATTCTCTACATATTCAAGACACTCAACTTCCTATAACGGACCTCAGTCGCCATGAATTATAGAAACTCCCTGAGAAGAACCACAATCTAGTCATGACTCAACAAAAACATTAGAAACCATTTTGGGTGGAATATTCTGAACAACACAAACAACACAAACCAAAACCAATATCAAACCAAAGAACATTAAAAAATATAACTCAATTCAAAATAGAAGGCTCTCAAACCAAACCCATGACAACACTTTCAAGATCCTATTTTTCCAAAATCCATTTCCATTTTAAATTTAAAAAACCTATTTCTTTCAAGGCCACTTTCCAAATACTGATCCCCAATTTTTAAACCAAATTCAATTTGCAAAATCATTTACTCTTTCAATGAAATCTCAGAAAAACATTGTAAAGCCTTGGATTTAAATCAACCACCCATGGAATCTTATGAAACTTTATATGTGCATCTATCTAATTCAACATACATTATCCAAGAACATTTTCCCCATGCACTTTCTATACATACCCACACACACATTACCTTCCATAAAGAGTACCAAGGGTCACACATCTATTTTCATAATAAAATAAAAAAATATACCAAATTTTTCTAACCAGAGTACTTTCTCTTTCAAAATCCATTTTAACAATTTCAAAACCATTTTAAAGAAATCCATTTCCATTTTAAAACCATTTTTGTTTCAAAACCCCACTCAAACCAACCAGAACAAAAACTGAACTCAACTTGCACCAAACTACTAGATATAAGAACAATTAGTCATGTCTAACATGATGACATGTTAGTGGGATATGAACCATGTATGAAATAACAACTAAGAAGTTCCTGAAATTTGTACTCAGACTTCAGATGGGTCACTACTCCATGAGGGATCACTATATAACACTGGTTCACCTCCATCGTCATCCCTCAATCCAAAATAATTACAAAATACTCAAATCATCTTTTACAAATGGTAACTTGAGTATCAGAATGAGAAAGGGTTCACAATACTTTTACCACACCTAACTCTCCACCTCTGACAGTCCCAGTCTCCAACTTATTGATAATACATATAACAAGAACATTCCTCTGATACCATTTTTGCATGAACAATGACAGGATGTCACCCAACCAGACATTCATCCTGGTCCATGACATAGCCCTAAGGGTGTTCCTAGTCCCCATGGGAAATCAAAAAGTGTCAGGCATAAAATAAAATATAATAGGGAATGATTTTAGGATAAAAAACTGAGATCGAATAAAAAATAAACAATTGAACATGTGGGAATGACCAACAACAGAATCTCAAAAAAATATAATAAAACAATTCAAGTTTAATATAAAACTGAAAAAACAATAAATCAAAACAAAGACCAAACCTCTACCAACATGATCTCCATGTGACCTCAATATCACCACCATCAACATAACCAAACAACTCCAAGAGCGAGCTCAACCAAGAATCTATGCATGAAAGAGGACCTTCAAAATAGTTCGGTTCTACCGACACCAAACGGCATAAGTTGGGTGTGAGATAATCATCTAAATAGTCAACCACAAAAGAATTAAAATAATTCCTTTCCCAAAAACATCCCATTAACACTATTTTGAAAATAAATTTATGAAAATATGTTTTCCTCATTTTTTTTAAACAACACAACTTCCTCTTTTCGAAAACAACCCATTCCACATTTTCATTAGTGCAAAACTATTTATATTTTTTAAAACACAATCCCAAATCAAATTCTAAATAAGGAAAATAATATTCCACGATAAAAATAAAAAATAAGTGAAAACTAAAAACATATTGACAATGAAGGTAAACAAACACATAAAAGTCAAACCATGGAAATTTCCTAAACATTCCTTGAGAAATCCTTAGGCATACTTGGTTCGAAACCACCTACCAATGTATGGTGAAGCCACATTGTCTATAACCAACTGGTCAACCTCAATAGACCAATCATGTAGAACATCCCTCATATCCTCTTAGAAAATCCAGAGGGTACCAACCCTTCTAATCCAGGTTGATCAAAAACCATCACTCGACCCTCTAAGAGTCACCTAGGAACACATGGTTAAATTATACTATGTATGTTGGAGGCTCTCACATGTGTGACTCACCTTAACTCTTGTCACTATACTTTCCTACCCCAAACATAGAAACCCCCGATAGAATAACTCATATTGTTAAATACCCTAAAGAGGTTCCCACTATATATATAAATATATCACATCATCGAAGGTTCCACCCAGTCTATCACTTTATAAAAACATTCAACCATTTCATTAAAAACATACAAATTGTCAAACATGCCATTATCTTTATACATCCAAATTCATTTACAAAAAAAATTCCAACCATTTCTAAAATAATTTAAAATTCCACATTCACAAACAATTCCAAATGGGACTTTACATTACAAACTCAATACCATTTTAATCAATGATGAAAACTCAAAACGTTTTTTAAGATTCCCAATAGGCGACCAACCCATTTAGAGACCGGCCATGTCCCAATGTTCAAAACATGAAAATTTTTGAAGAACACATTCAGAACAAATTTTAATACACCTTAATGCACCACAAACACCCTTTGAAATCAAGGATATTATTTATGAAATTGGGTTTCTGGGAAAACATTGTTTTAATTGTGTTATGTTTATTTGAATGCACATCCATTTGTACACCTCCTACACCCAAGGAGGTTCCAACATCCAATGGCACACCTAAAAATCCATAAGAATACATAAAACCATTTTTCTAATAAATAATTTCTTCCAAACTATAATGACCCGAATCTGGAGCCACATAACTGGTGTCTCATACCCGGTTCTCCTCATAACCTCAAGTGTGTTTCCCCAAACGCTAGAGGCTGCTGATTACCAGCGAAGGGACTTGGTGAGTCTGTGGAGAAACTATGCCCTCATTTGGGAAGTATAAAGCGGAAGAACAAACATAAACAATAGCAGAAGCAGAAAACAGCATAAAAAAATAGAACTACAAGTAGAAGAAGTGTCTGATATAATAATGATGCAGTACGGTACATGTATCTATGGAAAGAATTAAACAAATCAACGTGCTGAAATATAACTAAAAACAAAGTACTAAACGTAAATAGAACCTCCATCAGCATTGCGAGCCAAAGCCCAGTCCCATACTCTCCAGATCTAACCAGCAATCATGTACCTAAGGTAGAAGGTCTACAATCACTATCTACACCTGCAACCATATAATCTGTTTGGGCTGAAAAGCAGGACCCAAATAGGGTGTGAGAGTAATACCAGTAGGCAACCATCACAAGATTTGTGGCCAAATGTCAGTGAGTAATATAGCAAAAGTAATGGAAATAAATACAGTAATGAACTAGGAGTACACCGGTAAATAATCCTACCAATTAACATTCACATTCATTTAATTAAACAACCAAGGAAGACTAGCAAGGAATTCTATTCCAAGGTAAGCAAGTAACACAGCATGTATCTCAAAAGGCTACTGAAACACAAGCATTACAAAACCCAAGCTTGTTCTTTGTCTTGGTGGACTCGTCACAACCAACCATAAAAATTCAAACTGACCCCTTGGGTGGCTCAAATTAGCAGACCCCTATAGCCCAGAAATCAAACAAGGTACAGACACTCTGGGAAGCCCTCATGTCAATTCCCCTATGGTCTTGCCACAGTAGCTACAGACTCTCAAATGAATCACTTATGTCCAATTCCTCCTATGGTCTTGATGTGTGGATAATCTAAGAAAACTCTTGGGAAGCACAAAGTCTTATTTCCGTAGGTCCTGTATACAAAACTAAAACCAACAGACCCTCTAGGGAAGAACATAATCATCTATTCCCTCTTTGATCTCCTGCACCAGGTTCTCACAACCCTGAACAGTCCAGTTGTGCGTAATCGACTGTCAGCATCCCTAAGTTAGTTCAACAACTACTTGGCTAATAACTACCATGCATTAATAGAATTTAAACAGCAGGCAACACATGCAATCATTGATGACACATAAACTAGCAATTCCAATAGGGTTTTCCTCACAGGAAAACGGTGCCAAATGGCGATAAACAACCAAACAGGGAGAGACAGCCATGGGGTGATCCTCAAACATGAAACCTAGCATATATTAGAATCAATTAATCATAAGCTACCATGAAATCTAGGGAAAACAAACAATATGGTCAAAATCCTAAACTCCAGACACCGAAAAAATGGTTATCCCACACTTTTGCAACCAAAACTCAAAGAACATCAATGTAGGGAAACAAACCACCTACCTCGATCCTCGAAGATCAATATACTTGAACCCAGGCTCGTGAATCGTCCTAGAACGGAGTAGATCTGCAAAAACATCTAAAACATTCAACCTTAGATAACTCACACGAGAGAAATAACTAGGAAACGAGGCCAAAGAATAACCAAGAACCCGCGCTGCGATTCCTCTGCAATCGACGGAGTTCGATTCAGACAACTGGTGATGGATCGGTGGCTTGGAGAAGAACTGGCCTCCTCAAAACTCTAGACGGAATTGGTTGGAGAAGAAGGCGTTTATGATCATTAGGCGTGACCCCGGTCCGATTAATGAAATAAAATAAAAGTACACGACATGTAATTTTAGAGTACATGGCGTGTACTAGGTCATTCCGTACTCCGCCAAAATCAGCCACCACAACACCCCTACAGACCATGTTTGTGGCTCGGACATGGCCAGCACACGGATTTGAGCGGCAATGGAGTACATGGATTGTACTAAAAAAGTGCACGCCTTGTACTCTCAAATATCTAGATTCATTATTTTTCCTTAAAAATCTCATAAAATGGATCTGTACCTGAAACCAGAGCTCCGGGTTCTTACAAACTTCCCCCATTAAAGAAATTTTTCTCGTAATTTCCCTCAAAATGCATACAAGAAGAATCATCGAACAACTCTATCCATTGTTATCGCATATCAGCCTCCCTCTCCCAGGTCTTGTCCTATACTCACCCGTGCTACCATAGCACCCGTACTAGAGGAACAGACTAGCCATGGAGAACATTCATACTGTGATCGACAACCCTGATTGGATTCTCCTCGAAAGATGCATCCTGGTCCAGATCAACCTCCTCGGGTTGAAAAACATTAGAGGGGTCTGAGAAATACCATCGATGCTGAGAAACATGAAAGACGTTGTGCATGGCCTTGTACCTCTGAGGTAACTGAAATCTATAAGCAACCATCCCGAATCTCTCTAGAACCTCAAATGGGCTGACATATCTCGATGAATGCTTTCCTTACCTCCTAATTCTCTTATGTCTCAACCTCGGGGTAATGCGCAGGAAAACTTGATCTCCGACCTTGAACTCCAAAGGTCGTCTCTACTGGTCAACATAAGATTTCTGCCGAGACTGTGTAGTACCCATCCTCTTCCGAATTAACTCCACCTGTTCTGTGGTCTCCTGAATGAGACAAGGTCCCAGCAATGCTGCCTCTCCTTCCTCTAGCCAGTATAAAGGTGATCGGCATGGCCTATCGTACAAAGCATCGTAATGTTCCATCAGAATAGTTTCCTGAAAACTGTTGTTGTAGGAGAACATCACCAGAGGGATATGCTTCTCCCAAGTATTTTCAAAGTCTAGAATGAAAGCTCGGAGCATATCCTCAAGCTCCTGGATTGCACGCTCGGACTGCCATCAGTCTGGGGATGGTATGATGTACTCAAAAGTACCAATATACCCAAAGCCCTCTACAACCCCTGTCAGAAGTGCAAAGTTAAATGTGAATCCCTATCCTAAACAATGGAGGGTGGAACTCCATGCAGACGTACAATCTCTCAGATCTAAAGTCGACCCAGGTCATCAACACTGAAGGTCTCCTTGATCGGCAATAACTGTGAAACCTTTGTGAGCCTGTCCACTACAACCCAAGCCCCATTATTTCCTTGAGGTGATCTTGGTAATCCGGTCACTAAGTCCATCACGACATCATTCCATTTCCACTCAGGAATGGGTAACTGTTGTAAAATCCCTGCTGGTCGCTGATGCTCTGCCTTCACCTGCTGACAGGTGGAACCCCACATAACAAAACCAGCCACATCCTTCTTCATACCTGGCCACAAATACTGACTATGTAAGTCTCAGTACATTTTGGTGACACCAGGATGAACTGCCCAAGCTGAAGCATGAAACTCCCGCATCAGCTGCTCACGTATGTCCGCTGAAACCCATACAGACCATGAAAACGTAGTACCTCATCATAGCCCATTCTCCACCCCAGAGTAGGGTCTCAATATGACACACCCTCCCGTAAGACTAGGCCTTCTGGGTATGATAGCTGCCTCATTAGAACTCGATCTAAAATAGTATAGGTAACAGATACAGAAGAAATAACTGTATGTCCCTGTCTATCGTGCACCTCTAATGCATCTCAGAAAACAGAGTCATAATCTGCCACTCGTTGCTGGCCTCCTAAACCACCTCCAACTGAGTCCTCCTACTCAGTGCATCAGCCACATCATTTCCTTTCATAGGCGTATAAGCAAGCTCGAAGTCAAAAGACTGTAGGTACTCGACCAACCTCCACTATCTCAGATTCATGTCACGCAGTGTGAATATATACTTGAGGCTTTTGTGGTCAGTATATACCACAAAATGCTCTCCCATGAGATAGTGTCTCCAATAACGTACAACATGAACAAATGCATCCAACTCTAGGCGTACATAGGATAGTTCTTCTCATGTGGCCTCAACTGCCGGGATCTGTACGCAATAACAGGATTTTCCTACATAAGCAATACTCCATGCCCGATGCCAGATGCATCACAGAAAACTCTAAAACTCTTGCTCGGTTCTGGAAAAACTAGAATCGGTGTTGAAGTAAATCTCCCCTTCATCTTCTGGAAGGCTGAATTGCAAGCTTCTAACCAAACGTACTTCACACCCTTATTAGGAAAGCCCTTCAATAGCGCTTCTAAGTGTGAGATATCCTATATAAACCACCTGTAGTAACCATCCAGTCCCAAGAAACTACATACCTCGAAGACATTCCTCAGCTGCTCCCAGGTAACTACTACTCTCACCTTCTCTGGGTCTACTGAGACGTCTGTCTCTGAGATGACATGACCAAGGAAGTGAATCTTGTTCATCCATAAGTCGAGATTTGAGAGCTTAGCATATAACTGATTCTCTCTTAGTGTACTCAATACGATCCCAAGATGGGTAGCATGGTCGTGTCGAGTGTGAGAGTACACAAAGATATCATCCACAAAGACAATGACAAAAGAGTCCCAGAAAGGATGGAAAACTTGGTTCATCAGTGCCATGAAAACTTCCGGTGCATTCGTGAGACCGAACGGCATAACCAGATACTCGTACAGACCATACCTTCTTCGGAATGTTTTGAGTGGTATATCAGATGGTCTGTCCTGCAACTGATGATAGCTGGATCTCAAGTCGATATTCGAGAATACCCTAGCTCCTCAAAGTTGATCAAAAATATCATCAATCCTCATCAATGGATATCGGTTATTGACCATCAACTCATTCAGCTTCTGATAGTCGACACAAAGTTGTAAGGTACCATCTCACTTCATTGCAAACAACACAGGTGAACCCCAAGGGGATGTACTGGGTCGGATAAAATCATCCGCCTGTAACTCCTCCAACTCCTTCTTGAGTTCTTGCAACTCAGGCGTATCCATATTATAAGGAGGTATGGATACCAATGCTGATCATGGAACAAGCTCAATAGATAATTCTACCTCACGCTCTGGAGGCAACCCTTAAAAATCTTCTGGAAAGACATCTGGAAAATAGTCATCTACCAGAGGGAAGTCCATCTGATAAGTTCCATGATCATCCAGATATAAACTAGCAATTTGGGATGTAACACTGCCCAACCCATGATGCTCTGGTCCAGATCTGCTTGGCTGGACATCCCTTTCTCCCTTGTGAAGAAAGGACTCACCCTCTGATGATGTGAAACTCACCCTATGATGATAAAATTCAACAAAGGCCTGAAAAGGAACTAGCCGGTCCATTTCGAGAATGACATCATAACCCGTCATCTCAAGGACATAAAGATCCCTCAAGAAGTGAAACCCACCAACCTCAAGGGGGAACTCCTTGCACTGACGCACACTAGATGTTCTATGTCCCAAAGGAGTGTCTAGTGCCAAATTATCCTTATAAGTAAGGACATTAAGTCTAAGTCTCTCCACAGTGTGCATAGAAATAAAGCTATGAGAAAATCCGGTATCAAAAAGTGAAAAAGATAAAACTGAGGCTACTAAAATCAAACCTAAAACTGTGGAAGGTCCAAGATCCTGCTCCCGATGGATCTGTTCTACCACAAACGTCTGGCCAATATCGTGGCCCTGTGAAGCTGCCTGATATCCCTGAGCTGATCTTCCCTGAGCCTGACCACCACATCCGCGACCTCTACCATGGCCTGAATGACCTGAAGAACTCCATCCCCCAGTATTTTGTGGAACTGGCAATCCTTCTCCTATACGAGGAGTAGAAACTGATCCTCCTTCACTAGCTGGTGGAAGAAGAACCCTGCAAAAAAACTGTAGATGACCCATCTTTCCGCAAGCTAGAAACTCCACTAGATCTCTAGGACACTGAGGCTTCTTATGCCCTCTATTTCCATGCTGATATTACACCACCTACTTTCCAGAAGGAAGATCCCCTCTTCCAGAAGAATTACCTCGCTTCCTCGATTCACCATGAGTAGACTCTCGGTGGTGTTTCCTGCTGTCAGTATGCAATGAATCAGTCTTGGATGTTGAACCTCCCTGGTCAATAGCTTCAATCTCCCTTAGAATTCATTCGGTGATCAGTGCCTGGTTGACTATTGGGGTAATAGAAGTCAACTGGAAGACGTTCACCTGCTATCTGATCTCTGGTTTGAGACTTTCCTCAAACTTCCTTGCCAAAAACAGCTTGTCATTTCCAAGAACGGGAGATAAATTCTATAAATCAGTGAAATGGGAGGAATAATCAATAACTGAAAGAGTACCCTTTTGCAGGTTCATGAAATCTCTATCTCTGTCAGCCCCCAGCTTCACCGGATAGAAGTAGTCGTAGAACGTATGCTGAAATTTGTCCCCAGCCATAGTCCGTTGACACCCTGCCTGCGAGACAACATCCCACTACCTCTTGGAAGAATCTCATAGCATGTAAGTCACGAGATTCACCATTATATTTGAGGGTTTCTCCAGATGCTATAAGATGGAATGCAAGGTTTCTAGCCATGACTCGGCACCCTGAGGTCCTCCATCCCCTGTGAAAGTGGGAGGATGCTACTGTTGGAAGTCTCGTGTCAGCTCTGCCATAGACGGGGCAGGATTCTAAGCTCCCTAGAAGGTATGCATGAACCTCATGAAACCCTCTTTTAACTGAGTGTCAGCACCAGTTTCTGGAATCACTACAGGTTCCATGTCCGGAACGATCGGCAGAACTACTAGTAGTCCCTGGCCTTCTGTATCAGGCGTACGGTCAATGCCTGGTTCCTAACATGCAACGGGAGGACGTCTTGGTGCCATGGCCTTGAAAGGTCAAACTCACACCTCAAGAATTAGGATTAACAATTACATGAAACTCAAGAGTACAAAATGGGAATAAGATAGAGAAACACATAATTTTCCAAAACAAGACTACATGGCGTGTATCTAAACTACACGGTGTGTTTACTAAACATTCCACATGGGCGTGTAACTCTTCCACCACTGGTCGTGTAAAATCCCCAACTATACAGTGTGTACTTGAACTCCACTCCCCTACCCGAGTCTCTTTACATAGCTAACCTACACGGTCCTCATAATTCTAAACTACATGGCATTTTCACTAAGGACACGGCATGTACTTGACAGGTTTTGGCGTCCTGGGTAGCGGTTACATGGCCTGCTACACGGCTGTCCCATACACGGCGTGTTCCGAAAAAAACACGGTGTGTATAAGGATAGATAACACTGACCCATGTTGTTCATGACATGGCTGGGTACCTAGAAGAACACTACACGGCGTGTTCTTATAACACACAGTGTGTACTACATGAGTTTCCCCGACCCGTGTTGTTAGTGACATGGTTGGGTACATGGTTGACTACCACACGGCGTGTAATTATGGTACACAGCGTGTCCCTGAAGACTTTCCACCACCCTGTGTATCTGTTCACACAGTTAGTAACATGTTTTAAATACTACACGGCATATATTTATAAAGTACACACCGTGTATTCTGGGTTTTTCTGGGTAGTAGCTCAGAAACTGCACCGAATGCCAGAAACACTGAAAAATAAACATCTATGTGCCAAATTTTGATCCATGGGTGACCATACTCCCCGCGAATCGAATCTTTGCATCATAACAATTCATATATCAAGTAAAACAGCATAAAAAGTATGTATGTCCTAGCAAGTGTCACAATAACATGCATAATTTATCACAACATCTATCACAACAGCATGAAATTCTAATGCACCATAGATGGCATAGTAAAATGCATGACATGTGATTTCCTACCCAGTGCCTATATGATGCATGAGATGGCACACCCTCATCTCATCGGGTTGAAAAAAAATAGAACCACAATAATAAAACTATAACAACACAAATCTTTTGCATCACCCAACAGTGAAATATAATAAACTGCAACACTTGAAAAAACTAAAAATTGAAATTACAAGGTGATATAGCTTTTCCCTATACACGGGTTAATTAATCTCGGGCACAGTTAAGGATTAACTAACCATTTCTTCATATCACTGTATTTTTTTGCAAAACATTAAGGCAATAGAAAAGAACAAAACCCCTTTGATACCACTTTGTAACGACCCGAATCCGGAGCAACATAACTGGTTCCCCGTACCCGGTTCACCACATGACCTCAAGCGCATTTCCCCAAATGGCAGAGGCTTACGACTAGTAGTGAGGGCTTTGGTGAGTCTGTGGGGAAACTATGCCCTCATTTGGTAAGTATACAGTGGAAGAATAAACATAAACAATAGCAGAAGCAGTAAACATCATACCAAAACTGAACTAAAAGTAGAAGCAATGTCTTATATAATAATGATGTAGTACGGTACATGTATCTATGGGAAGCGGTAAACAAATCAACATGCTGAAATACAACTGAAAACAAAGTACTAAATGTAAACAGCAACTCCAGCAGTATTGCGAGCCAAATCCCAGTCCCATGCTCTCCAGCTCCAATCAACAATCAAGTACCTGAGGTAGAAGGGCCACAATCCCTATCTACACCTGCAACCATATAATCGATTTGGGCCGAAAAGTAGGACCCAAATAGGGTGTGAGACTAATACCAGTAGGAAACCACCACATGATTTGTGCCCAACTGTCAGTGAGTAATATAGAAAATGTAATAAAAATAAATACAGTAATGAACCAGGAGTACACCAGTAAATAATCATACCAATTACTATTCACATTAATTTAATTAAACGACCAAGGAAAACTATCAAGGAATTCTATTCAATGTTAAGAAAGTAACATAGCATGTATCTCAAAAGAATACTGAAACACAAGTAGTACAAAACCCAATTTTGTTATTTGGCTTGGTGGACTCGTCACAACAAACCATAAAAATTCACACTGACCCTCTATGTGGCTCAAACTAGCAGACCCCTATAGCCCAGAAATCAAAAAAGTCACAGACACTCTGGGAATCCCTCACTTCAATTCCATTATGGTCTTGAAATGATAGCTATAGACTCTCTAAGGAAGCACTTACGTCTAATTCCTCATGTGGTCTCGATGCGTGGGTATACTAAGAACACTCTTGGGAAGAACAAAGTCATATTCCTGTAGGCCCTGCGTACGAAACTAAAACCAACAGACCCTCTAGGGAAGCACTTAATCGTCTATTCCCTCTTTGATCTCCCGCACCAGGTTCTCACAGCCCTGAGCAGTCCAGTTGTGCATAATCGACTGTCATTGACAATAAGTAAGTTCAAAAAATACTTGAATAATAGATACCATGAATCAAAAGAATTTAAACAGAAGTCAACACATGCAATCAGTGATAATAAGTAAACTAACAATTGCAACAGAGTTTGCCTCACTGGAAAACGGTGCCAAACGGTGATAAACAACCAAACAGGGAGATAAACCCATGGGGTGATCCTCAAACATGCAACCTAGCATATATTAGCAACAATTAATCATAAGATGACAAGAAATATAGGGCAAACAAACAATAGGGTCAAAATCCTAAACTCGGGACACCCGATACATGGGTATCCGGCACTTTTGCAACCAAAACTCAAAGAACTTCAACGTAGGGAAACAAACCACCTACCTCGATCCTTGAATATCGATATACTTGACCCTAGCCCGTGAATTAGCCTATAACAGAGTAGATCTGCAAAAATGTCTAAACCATTCAACCTCAGATAACTCACATGAGAGAAAGATTCAGGAAATGAGTCCAAATAAGAACAAAAAAATCACCGCTGTGATTCTTCTACAATCAGTGGAGTTTGATTCAGACAACCGGTGACGGATCAGTGGATCAGAGAAGAATTGACCTCCTTGGATGCTCTGGATAGAATTAGGTGGAGAATAAGACGTTTATGAGAATTAGGCGTGACCCCGGTCTGATTAATGAAAAAAATGAAAGTACACGGTGTGTAATTTTAGATTACACGGTGTGTACTAGGTCTTTACGTACTCCACCAAAATCAGCCGCCACATCATCCCTACACACCGTGTGTGTGGCCCGGACACGGCCAGCACACAGCTTTGAGTGGCAGAGGAGTACAAGGCGTGTACTCAAAAAATACACAACATGTACTCTGAAAATTTCTCGATTCATTATTTTTCCTTAAAAAGCCCATAAAAGAGATCTGTACCTAAAACCGAAGCTCCAGGTTCTTACACAAACTAAAACCAAAAACATCATAAAATTGCATAATCAAAAGAAAACTTCATTTGAAACCATGAGAACCCTTACAAACAATTTTATTATATCCATCAAACCAAAAAGGTATCCAAAATTCACAGAAATTTTTTTTCATAATTTAAAACTAATTTTCTAAATTTTATGAAAGGAAAAATCTCATAAAATGCATGATTTTATTTTAAAATAGAAGATAAATTTTTTTTCCAAACATATTAGGTTCTTAAATACACAAAAATAGACATAAAAATCCTTTGAAAATCGAGCCTAACATCAACCATATCCCATATGATTCTTCTAAATGGGAAACCCCTCAATCAAACCCTTGACATATATAGAGGAAAGAGACAGGAGGAGGAAAATAGACAAAACCCCTAAAAAATACCTTGGAATTTAAGGAGGGGCACCAAAGAGGAAGAATAATCAAAGGGAATAGGGGTCTTGGGGCCACATCATGTTCCAAAACAGACCAAGGGGGGGTTTGAATTAGGATTAAAATGGGAGAAGGTTGATTCAGTATTTAATCAATTTTAATGAGATGGCCTTACTGCACAATTTAGCCGCACGGTTTACCAAATTGTGCACCAACCATGTTTTAGTCGCTGCCAAAGATGGAATTGACTGCATGACCAACCTGCATGGTTTGACTGATCATTTTCCAAGCATGTGGATGCTTCTAACTAATTCCTAAACATAATGCACGGCTATCCCATTTCATTTGACTGACTTTTCTCAAACTGTGTAGCAGCTTCTGACCACTTTCAGAACCTACCTCTCGGGTACCTGGGTGGATCTGCATGGTTGATACTAGTCATTTGGTGCCCATGTGAAATAAAAATTCTTCCCAAACCTCCAAACATTCAAAAATATCAATTAGGTCTCAACCCAAGCCTCAACCAAAGAGATCCAAAACTAAGAAAATGATAAAATAAAAGTGTTTACAAGGGTGGGTTGTGACACTTTTTCCCCTAAAAGAAAAAAAATATTTAGATATAAAAATATCATAATATACAAAATAATACTCATAAAAGGAACTCATGGGTATAATATACACAACAAAATTTAATCAAGTAGTGAATAAGGCATTTGTCCCACCGAGATAAAAGGGAGACCGAAATCCATTACCTTATGTCTTGACTCTCGTCGTACTCATTCAAACCACTTATATAATATATATATATTATAAATATATAAAAAAACATTTTTAATTTATATATTACCTTATATGATTTACTTATGAATTTATATTACCCGTTTATTAATAATTTCATATTAAAGTTACATTTTTTGGTAATAATTGTTTTGCTTTTTGCATGTGTTTGATTTGTTATATTTTTTATTATCTTACTTAATTCACGATTTAATCATATCTAGATAATAATAATTATATAAATATCATATATATTTTATATATATTTATTTATAAAAACTTATAAAAGATAGAAATATAAAATGAAATACACCATTCATGGAGACGGTAGGTCATACATACGCATGAACATTGTTTACATTTTCTAGTCATATTAAATGAATTAATGTAATTATAATTGGAGTATAATTATTATATCCTATATAAGAATATATCATATAATTTCAAAAAACTCATCCTTAATAAATTCCATTTATTGTGTGTATGAATCACATCATTTTGAGGATGTTGTAGTCCACACATCCACAAATGAAGTAATCATATTTATAGAAATTAGAAAGAAAGAGGTTATGTGTTATATAAAAATTAAAAAATAATTAATAAATCATAAATATAATATATAATTAATTAATATATAAATTCCATCATTATTTCCAATAATGAAATGTGTAAATGGAAGAACGAACGACTTTGGTTCGTGATGCGGTAGTCTGTTGTACACGCAGATGATAATTGTGTATCCCATTTGATGGAAGTGTGTGTGAGTTTAGAAATAACCCTTAATATGAAAACATATAAGTATATTTAGGATATTTAGGATATAATATAAACATGAAATACAAATAATTTAATGGTTTTAATGATGAAATAAAACAAAAAATTTTGTTGATAAACACTACCACTTCTTTGGCTATCTTCTTTTTATTTGGGAAGAGGGACATTGTTGATTGGATTTATTCCCAAAGTAAGGCTTCTAGAATGAAGCGATGGATGTCTTGTGAAAAAATAGATAGGTTTTTATGGATCTATAAGGCCCAATGTGGTGTGAGAAAGTGAGGGAGAAGGCTTCCTTTTATAATTCAGTTGGGGTACTTTTGGAAAATCCAAATTTATTAAATTAATATAAATTAATTTTCCAATCCATATGTCTTAAAAGTGAGTTATTTATAACATAATATGATTTTGGGTCAAAATAATCTAAATAAATAATTATTATAAGGTTTCTTGAACATTATTACCCTTATCTGTTGGCTATATCCCTTAGTTGAACCCTTTAACTCTTACCATGTTAAGATGGATTTTTACATTTTAAGGGAAAATATAGTTATTCTAAAATCCCAAAATAACCAAAAAAATATTCATGGATGAAATAATCATCATTTTTTAAATATTTTGGAAAAATTTTATATTTTTATTAATTTTATAACATTTCATAACATAATATTTATTTTAAAATGTAATTATTGTCAATTTTGACTCTACTAATTTCTTGACTTTTAAAAAACATATCATTATACAATAAAACATAAAAATCCTTTATTACATCCCTAATATGTCTAATACATCTATAAAATTTCTATATGACATTAATTATATCATATTATATTTATTTTAATCTTTATAATAATATTTATTTGATACGTCCATTAATTAAATAATTACGGCATCATCATTTTGAAAGCTTTTAATTTATTTATTTTTTTCATAAAAATTAAAAATACATTATTTTAATGAATATAAAAATTACATATTTAAAATTACTATTTATAGTCGAAGTTATATTTTTAATAACCATATATAAAAAATGTAATACTTTTTAAAAAAATTAGTTTTGGCGTATTTAACTTTCCTTAAAATAAAATACTAAAAATGCTAAAAGGAATCCAAGACTCTCCGAGTGGAAATAAAATTAATAAAAATATTATTTTGTTCCAAAATAACTCATAAAATAAAATTAAGACAATTTTTTGGGTAATTTTATTATATTTATAATATTATTTTTACCCCTAATTATACGATTTACCCTTAAATATGGTAATTAAAAAATACTAAAGTTAATTTTATTATTTCACAAAAAAGTAATTTTTATCTAATTTTTTACCTAATGATTAAAAGTATGGAATAAATTTTTATAAATTCAAATCACATAATTAGATAAAATTAATTTAGTATTAGTCTCATGGACTGAATGAGAAAATGGATTTTTAAAGTAAGAACGTTCTAAAGATTGAAATGTTTTCATATCCAATTTCAATGTGAAATTGATTAAAATGAACTATATTATATTAAATTATGAAATTTGATATAATTATACTTAAAAAGTAAAAAAAATAATTAACCACCAAAAATTATTAAAAAAAACATATTTTAATTAAAATGCATTATTTTTTCACTATTCATCAAAAAATGAAACTTATTAGATAAATATCAAAAATTAAACAAAATTTATTTTTTATCTTCCTATTTAAAATAAGAAGTTCATTTTTCTAAAATATAATTTATAAAAATTCCAAAACTCTATTTAAAACATGTTCACCATCAAAAGGCGGTAAAACTGTCTTTTCATAAAAATACATCTTTTATGTAAAACATTTTATTAGTTCTTATATAATGCCTAGAAAAAACCATTGATGAGTTTTAATGATTATATGGAATATATTATATATTTATTTCATTAATATAATCTAAAAAGTGTAATTTGATTATTTTTTTGTTAGAAAACACACTTGTTCTTATTTGAATAGTTTTTATAAAAACATATCCTTTATATTAAATTGGGTTTTATAGTTATTTTTAATTAATTGGTAACCAATGAATTAAATAATATATTTTCATAAGTTATTAAATCCCATTAATAAACACTAATTTAATGTTTAAGATATAAATTCATTTTAAATTACAATATTAATAGTGCATCGTGATTCGTTTAAACTCGGCCATGCATGAAATGTAATCTATTAAAGATATTAAATTTAAAAAAAATATATGATAAAATAATGGGATGTAACATTCTCCCCTCCTTAAATATATTTATTCCACTCAATTTTTTAATCTAGGCTTGGTAACTCTATTTTGACTATTCAAAATACCTTCATTAAAATCCCACCTCACAATAAGGGTTGTTAAAAATTCCACATTAAAAGAAATAATGCGAAATAAAATGGTTACAAAATATAACATATACAAGGATTAATTTTTGAAAAAATGTTCAAGGAAGAAAAAACTAACTATTAAGTGATGATGGAGAGTGATATAGAAAATAGACATGCAAAAGTTAACAATTAGAAAACTATAAATCTATGGTGGGTCAAAAATCTATTGATATCATGGTAAGAAATGTTAAAAACTAATGTTTTTGTTTAGAAATCCTTTTCATAAGGTTAAGAAATTAATTTACTTCCTAGAATAAGAACATAATTAAACATACTTACTTGAAAATTTCAGTTTCATCGTTTAATAAATTTCCACAACTCATCATTTTCTCCAAATGATGAGTTATAAGATGAATTTTTCATTATTGAATAATATGAATCAACTTAGATGGATTACAACATCAAAAAAAGTATAAATATATATTCTTCATGTCATTAAAAATTAACCAAAACAAAAATGTTTAGGAAGAGAAAAGATAATTCCCCAATAATAATTAATGTTTATATGTTGAAAAAGAACTTTAATCTGAAATATTAAAAGGTAATACTCAATGTTCATCATAGATAATTTAGAAAATAGCTAACCTTCCTCAAAAATATTCTAGACTAATACCCAAAAATAATAAGTATTTGATTATATATTCTTCCAAATAACAAAAATCACTCTTAATGTCTCATACCAAAAATTAAATTAACTAAATCACTTAATCACAAATATATGCTAACCATTTCTGTAAAAAACCTGAATCGACATAATTCCACAATAAAATCATACTTGACTCCAAAATACAATCCAACATTTATTCCTTATAATAATTTTTATACCTTAATCCTATAGAATTCCCAAAATAGAGAATTTCTTTCCAAATAACATTAATCAATTAATAAACAAATAATTTTCGAATCCAAACTGTTATCTTTTGATAAAAAAATGTCCCTAAAATAAAAATAAACTTTATCTATATTATTGATTAATAGGAAAATAATGTTAACCATGACTTCATGCAAGATAGTGGTAGGGGCTACATTATTTTATCCCTTCAGTTGTGGGTTCAAACCTTGTGGACTTTATGAGTGTGATGTTTTTTCACCAAGAAAACATGTTATCTTTTTTCTAAAACCAGATTAATATAAATTCCAAACTATATATGATTAAAATCCTAGAAATAGTGTAAATAAACAAATATCCTTTTAACTAAGGATCTCAATACAACCACAACACATCAAGACTTCGTCCATTTATTTCCAAAATAGGTACTTAATTGGTTTAGATTTTATCTTATAGAAGAGGTAATTGACTCGGGTAATTCCCAAGTTCCCAATATTTAAGAAAATAAATTAAAAATTGATTCTTGGGATGAGTTTTATTTTCATCCATCTTAATTTTTATTTTTCCTCATCAATTTTTTTCTTTATGTCCTTCTTTCCGAGAAATAAATAATAACTATGTTCCATTGAGACACTTTTCTAGGTGTCTCCTTCCATATTTCCTATGTGATAGAAATCGATCCCTATTTTCTATATTGTCTCCATCACTATTGCCCTTAGAAAACTCCATCCTTCTCTTATTTGGAGAGTTTGAGAGTTTATTGAGGTATATGTTCTTAAAAATATTTTAAGAAAACTGATTTGACATGAAAATGATATCTTTCACTCCTATAAACATCTCATTTGGTTTCTCAATGTCACCTCCCTGTCCATCATGTCTAATGTAAACATAACACCTTCAGGTTTCAACCACTTATCAAAAATAGAAATCCTAGTGTGAGTAACAATAGCCATAGTGATAAAAACATATAATCATTTAGAGAATATAGTGACACCTTATTTTCAATTTAAAACACCTTAGGTTTAACATACGTTAATTATTTTCCTAATATATTCAAATACATCATAATGGTTTGTAAAGAATATGTGAATTATCATAAGCATATCCCCTGATAATGTTAAACAATCTATAAAGTAAGTCATGTTGTCATGTATCAGTATACGCTGGAGTCACTCCTCACACACCTTTTCACAGTTGTTACCCCTTGGTACATGTATCACATTGATATTTTATAAAATAATGTTTTTCAATTTAATTTAATCTTTTGGTATTTTTTATTTTACACAACATTAAAATTATTTTTTAAATATGTTAATTCACAATGTCCAAAATTCCTTTCACACAAAACTGATTGGGCTTTCACTACCCTCAACATTGACAGGGAGTACGTTACGTGCAACACAAAGTTTCTATGAAGCATAATTTCATTTTTATAATTATATAATTTTTATAATTTTTACCTAGTTTTTAAACATAGTAATATTAATAGTAATAAATAATCTTAAAATATTTTTCATAATGGATTTATTGAAATAAAACATATTGATAATGAAAGATATAAAATTTGGTGAGTCCTTATATGTTTAAAATACTACAATTAGTTCAATTACATCTTCCACTGTAGAAAAAAATGTACGAATGAAAATTATAGTAAATCACAGGCCTAGGGACTTGACCATGTGACCTGCCCCTCACCCCACCCAAACACTTACCACCCCACCATCAACAAAGGGATTTTTTAAATAAAATGCTTTTAATTTCCATCTGTGAAAAAATATAAAATTATTTCTTGAAAAATTTATAAATTTAATATGATAAATTAATCTTATTTTTTCAATTTATAATGTATAAATTATCCAAGGGTGAATTGTTTGGATTTTTCTCAGAAACATCATTTTTCGATGAATAGTGAAAAATACAATTTTAATGCATAATTGTATTTTCATCTAATTTATTTATAATGTTAAAATATATTTAATTTTTTTTAAATTTTAATTATATAATATTATTATAAATTTGTCCAATTTAGGTCACTGGAATCAATTTCACATTAAAATTGGGTATAAAACATCATAATGATTTAGAAGTTTTTACATAAAAAACATGTAGTGTCGACCCATCAATGGGATTAATTTTAAATTAATTTCTACTAAATTTTTATTATAATTTAGAAAAATGGATTCAATATTTTGAATCAAAATATTTTATATTGTCTAGTACATTCATCTTATTTTTTGACAAAAAAATATTAGTGAATGTGAATAATGTGAATAATGTAAATTTCAACCTTTAATATAAAAATTAGGTTAATAAAGGTATATACCTTAAATTTTGAGACCCAAAAAAAACCTATAATCCTTTCCAACACCCATTAGATGTAAATTATTACTCCATTAACCTTACATTATTTATTTATTTTGTTTTGTAATGACTTCAGTTAGGTAAACACATGGGTACACCTAACTGGTTTTCAAAAAATGCCAAGTGTGTCATTTCCCTTCCCTCTAGAAGGCCACCATCTATCCCTCTTCTTTACAACTCTCAAACCACTTTTTATAAGAAAATATTGGCCCAATACACATCCCAACATACCTCTCATAATCCTTGATCCCACACTTTGTGAAGATAGTAATTCAAGGAATCATTTTGGAACAAACTAAAAGGGGTTACCCTATTAAGAGGTAATGCCTTCTCTCAATCTCATTTATTTTATTTCCTTTAGAAATACCCTACACACTATTTATCCCATTATTGTATAACACCTAGATTATCATAAATATACTAGCATGTTTTATTATATTTTTTTAACCTAAACAAACACACACCCCTATCTAATGGGTATCAAACATAATGTTTGTGTTTACAACAGACCACTGCCTCTCAAAATGATGATTGTTCATTTTTACATAACCACCTCTCATGGTGGAAATTATGATGAAAAATATATATATATGTTATATATTAAATTTATTATGTCTTTAAGCTTATTTAATCCTTTTACAAAAAATATATTTATACTATCCACTTTTTGTAATTATGATAATTTTGTTTGAGGAAGTATGGACTACGACCCCCTCTAAGTGATGTGATTTGTTCACACACAACATAGATTGTATTAAGTATTTTTTAATGAAATTATATGATATATATGAAATAATAACTCTACTATAATTATAATATATATATATATATGTTTCATTTTCTTTCATTCTTTTAATACGATAATAAAAATAGAAACAACATTCATGCGTACGTATGGTTTACCGTCACCATGAACGGTGTATTACATTTTATAATTATATATTATATGGATTATTATAATACAAATATACTGAATATTAATGATATTTATATCATTTAATACATTTTGAAAATAAATAAATCATGATCTATATATGAAGACTAAGAATAAAAAGTCAAATCATGTCCTGCCAATAATGCATTTATCACCTGAAACATAGAGTTAATGATAAACAATTAACATAAAGCCTTAATAGAATCATATAAGGTATTATATATTTGAATACTGTTCTATAATAGATTTATAATCCACTTATAATTTTCAAAAAATATGATTTGAATGAGTACGATGGAAGTCAAGAGTCAAGGAAAGGGGATTTCATCTTACTTTTTTTCTATGAGATACATGCTATATTCACCGCCCATTATTTTTGTGTGGTGTGTATAAGGACCATAGATATTTTATATTATTATTATAATTAAATTTATGGGTATTTACATATCTAATATATTGTATATTTTTATGGGGTTTATGTTTCAAAAGTTTCCAAATCAGCAAAATAGTTTTGACTAAATTTTTCTTCTTTGAGGCTCAGGTTTTGTTATGAACCTAAATAATTTTTTGAGGTATATATACTTCTATTTTACCTGTTTAATCACGAATATAATTCATTTTATGTTATTTGAAACTTCTTTTAATTACCTTTGTTAAATTTATAGTATTATCCCAGGTTTCCATGTGATAAGAGGTTGTTGAAACAATCTCATCGATTCTCTTGTTTATTTCTGTTTAGGATTAATTTGACAAAATATTATAACCCATCACTCGAGGACACTCATGAGTTTCCCCATACTCTATGTACTAAATATATAATCAAGTATTAGTAACTTTTTCCACTATTGGGTACAAAAGACAATTAATAATAAAAATTTAGAAAATTTCACTGTATTTCCCTCTTTAGTCAGAAATCTAGTTTATTTCAAAACCCATGTTTTCAAAAAAAATGAAAAAATGTTTTAAAATGATCCTTGAAGAAAATTTTTAAGGAAAAAATATTTTAAAACTATTTTATTATTTTTATATATTTATTTAAAAAAATTCAAATTTGTTTTCAAATATAAAGGTTTTCAAGAATGTTTTATGTTTAAGAAATGACTTAAAACATTTCAAGAATTATTTATAATTTTTCAAATAAAACGTTTTCCAAATTTATTTAAAAGGTTTCTGTATATTTTTTCACATTTATTTTCATGTAAATTGTTTTCAATTGGTTTTATGATTTAAAATGTAATAATTTTCAAAGGAGAAAGTATATTTTCCTCATGAATTTTTTTCAAAATATATTTTAAATTTGTTATCCATCTAAGATGAAATTTGTTGATTTTTACTCATGATTTTCAAATAAATGATCTAATGGATTCATTCATATTATTTCTATGAATTTTTTCTTATTAGATATCATGATGTTTATGAAACATATTTCTCTTCCACTAGTTATATGCCTTTATTCCCCACATCTTTTTATGGGTTATGCTTTCATGAAGTGATTATGAAACATATATATTTTAATAGTTTATGATTTGATGAAATGTTAATGATACACATATAATTTCATGTGTTATGATTTGATTTTTATAAAACCTATGTCTTTTTATGTTTCATGAAATGATTAATGTTTTATTTTGTGGGAAATGTATGAATTATGTTACTCTAATATGGGTGGGATGTATATCTCCCTCCAATGCATTGAGTAATGATGGAGGACTCATGAGTATATTTTTTTATACTGGAACCTGATTTCATGTTCAAAATGATATTCATGAACCTGATTATATGTTCACAATGTTATGAATGGACCTGGTTTCATGTTTATAAGTTTATGTATGAACCTAATTACATGTTCAAAATGTTATGAGTGAACACATAATTGTGTTTAAAATGTGTTGAACGGAACCAATTGTATGTCCATAAGGTTATGTGTAAACCGGATAAATGTTCAAAATGTTATGCATTGTGGTTTCATGTCCAAGTTGATGCAGGGGCCAAATTTCATGTCATTAACTTAATGAGGGAACTTGTTTCTACTTACACATGTTCACAATGATATAAACAAATTTTCATGCCCCAAATTACATGTATTATTCATGTGTTATGATTTCATGAATTATGCTCTAAAATATCTTCTAATCATTGCCTTATGAACTTGAAATAATTATTATGATCTCAAATATGTATGGTATGATCTTTAAATTATATGCTCAATTTCTGCCCCCTTTTTCCATGTTATGCTTACGCATTTACTTTATTTACCCTTATTGAGCATCTAAGCTCACCCTTTTATTATGTTTCCATTCTATAGGTTATGAAGAATTGTTTCAGGTAGAAGCAATAAAGATTCACATATTTATGGGATATGTTAAAGATCTTACACCATGATAGAATATTTTGTTTCCAGGTTCCTAGAGACATTATGCTATTACTGTCCTCAAGAATATATTTTTGTAATGTAATGAATACTAATATAAAATGATGTATTATCGATGTTTTTTAAAATTAGGTCACTATACTTGGTATTAGAGGAAAGGTTTAGTCAAATTTTGAAAATCTTATGAGAAAACCATAGGGAGATTCCTAGGTATATTTCTTAGGATATGTCTAGGGATGTTATAAAGGGTAAATATACGGATGAGTTATCATTTAAAAATATGTACTATAATTTTGGTAATGGATAGAGAAACTAGTTTCCTAGAAATAAATCCATTTCTGGATGCTACAAGTTGATGTGGATCTTGAATAGGTTTACCTAGGGGTAATAACCCTGATAAGATGTTCTAGGCCAAACTCAATGTAATTTTCTAGAAAACAAAGGGACATACTACACACCTGGTTATACAATCTTGCGGTATATTATTTAGGAATTCAAAAAATATTCATAAACCATCATATAAGATTTAAATATAATTTTTCTGTTAATAACCATGGATAAATATAGGGTGTCACAGATTAAATAATGTGTCATGATTTAGACATCCTATTAGAAATTCTTTTCATTACATTGTGGTTTCTTCTATGATAAGTAATTATTTCACTATGCTTTTGTTTTTAGTCAATATCTGGAACAGAAATGAACTGAATTGATGTTGAATGCAATGGGTGATTTTTTGTTAAGTATTCAAGTGATATGATCACTGGAGTGAAAGCTGTTTTTATCATGCCTAATCTATTTCCACAAAACATTATTAAGAACATGAACCTTAACCAACTCTCAGACTCACCAAGGAAGAGAAATAAGGATTATATTGATATTTTGAGTAATTTAGACCATAGACGAAAGAATATTTGGTTTCCATTGTGTCAATAATTTACAAATACTCACCTAAGTGAATCTCTTAGATGAATAATAACTTTTTTTGATTATGGAAAATAACGACATAGAGAAAGTGATTGTAATGGAAAAAATGACAAGTTTGGTTAACTAAATGGGTAAGAATATTGGCCTCGCTAATAAATCATATGATTTTAAGTGTTTTATGTGTGGAATAAATGGCCATTATACAACTCAATGTCCCAAGAGGAAATATCTTGAACAGAATCATCATTGTGGTGTGAGTAATGGTTACATTGTTCTTGATAAAGTGACTACAGATGAAATATGTAAAGAAGGATGTATTGTGTAATAGGTCTAGGTAGCCAAGTTAATTACTTATGGATTAATTAATTATAGATTTTATGTATTTGTATTCAAGAATTATGAAATGTGATATATTTGAGTATTTCCCATTTTATGTTTTCTTTAGTAATGATTTGAAATAATACTTTGAATGGATCTGATGGAATAAAAAATCATCTAATAAAAATTTTATTTCCATTGAAACCACATGATTAATGGAAATATAACCCTTAATATATTACTTATGTTAAGATATTTTTGTTTGGATAAAGATATGTGAGATATGGAAAAGTAAATTGGACGGTACTAATTACCTTGGAACTGATTAATTACTTTTTCAAAAGTAGTTCATGATATCGTAGTTAAGGTTTACAACTTCATAGATTTATGGAATATATCCATTAATCTATGGAATAAATAATAATTATTGTAATATAGAAGGATTTATTGTAGTTCTGGTTGTTACCATATTCTAAGAAAATTTACCATGAGGGTATTCACATGTTTGAAACATAATAACTAATATATATGTTGTGGTATATGGGGAGTCAATGTTAAGATGATTTTAGGAATTTATTTCAATTTTTTTGAATTTTCATCTTTCATAGTGTTTATAAGTTTAAACATTCATAAAAAAATTAAGTTAAACTTCAGATGAAGTATTTATATATTGAGATTGTATTAAAAACTTTGGAAAAAGTATATTTAGTGATTAATCGTATTTCAAGGATTTCCATCATATTTTGGAAATTATACTGGTGTTGTTTTGGAAAAGGATATAATGTATTTTGGGTGAAGACCAATCATGTCTTGCAAGGCTGCGAGTCTTGAACCCATGACCGAATGACGATAAAGTTTTCACACTTACCACTGGCCTATGTGATGTCCTGATTATGATTAATTGTTTTTGATAAATAATTATTTTTGATTAAATTTTAGTGTTTCTTCTTATATTTAGAGATTAATTTGTTAAAAAAATTTATTTTTAATAACAGTTATTATTTTCATTCTTTTAGGGGCCATAATATCTGATAAAAGTTTATTTTAGTTCTTTGGGTATCATAGTTAATTTATATACATCCTTTCCTTGATGTAATAGATGAATTGGAAAAAATTAAAAGCACAACCAAAGTATGAAATTTTGTTTATATAAATATATAAATTAAGTATATTTACTTGGATAATAAAATAATCAATCCAAGATAGGATAATGATCAAAAAAATGTTATCCTAATGCCATAATTTTTTGTTGAACCGATGTCCTTATAAATCATCACAGATTTATAAATTTGAGGCCCTAAACTTTTCTATGGTCATTCACTTGTTTTTTATTGATACCCTCAATAAATCCCAATAAATATTTATATTTTTCTTCCATGTCCCATCTTTACTCCCAAACTATGTTCCTTAATTTGTTAAAACAGTTATATGTACCTTTGGATAACCGTTATGGTTCCCATTTCCATTTATTAAAGGAAGTTTTATTATTCATTTTTACGACGAGGGTTTCAATGAAATAAGATTTAAATTATTACACCTTCTATAACCTTGATAAAATTTGAGGGTGAAATTCATTTTATGGGGGGTAAAATGTAACACCCAGAGTTTTGTGAAATAATTTTTTCAAATTAATTTAATCTTTTATAATTTTGAATTTCACAAAGCACTAAAAAATAGTATTTGTATATATTAAATCACTAAGTCAAAAATTTATTTCATAAGTAACTGAATATGTTTTCACTTCACGCAACACTGACTTAGCATACGTTAAATGCAACACCGAATTTCTACAAAGCATCATTTTATTATTATAATTATTTAAATGAGATAATTATAACCTATCCATTAAAATTATAAATATTAATAGTAATAAATTCATAAAAATTATTTTTTATAATGTTTTTATATAAATATTACATATTGATAGGGATATATATAATTTTCAGAAAAGTCATTATATGTTTAAAAATATTATTTTTTCAAATGAACTAATTTTAATGTCCTTATGTGGAGAATAATTACAATTATTTATTAAATAAATTTAATTTAAGTTGATAAAATAATATTTATTTAGTAATTTAGATTTTATAAATTATATTAGGGTGAATTATTGTGATATTTCTAAGAAAAGTCTTTTTGGGATTAATAGTTAAAAATACCAGATTTTAATTCAAAACTGTCTTTTTGTCTAGTTTATTTATAAGGATAAATAATATTTTTATTTAGTTTAAATGCTTAGTTAGATAATATTTTTATCAATTAGTCCAATTTAGTTCATTTTAATCAATTTCACTTTGAAATTGTGTATAAAAATATATCATAACTTTGGACGTTTTTACTTTAAAAACTAATAGTGTAGTCCCATCAGGGGAGATGATTTTAAATGAATTTATTCAACTTATGTTATTGTAATTTGGAAAAATGGATTAAAAAATTTTAATCATCATAATTTTTTATTTTTAATAAGGTCAATTCTGTTTTTGACCAAAAGATTCACGCAACGGTTTAAAGTAAATTACAATGTTTAATGGAACAATTAGGTTAATAAAGAATTAAACCTTAAATTTTAGACACAATCAACATATAAACATTTTCAAACCCAAGTTTATGGAATTTTTTGTCCTTTAACCCACAATTAATGATTTCATGGGTTTTTTGTGGCTTTTTTTATTTAAAAATGTGGGTACGCCTACCATGTTACTAAAAATGCCAAGTGTGTCCTTTCCCTTTCTTATAAAGGGCACCACCTATCCATTTTCTTTACACCAATCAAACCACATAGGTTTAGAAAATATATACCCAATCCAATTTACAACATACCTCCAGTCATCCTTGAATCCTCTCTTTGGTCATAAATCGGTCCATGTAATTCTTTTGACACAAACCAAAAGGAGTTACCCGATAAAGAGGTAATTCCTTCTCTTAAACTCCTATCTTATATTTCCTTCCTACACCCCCTCCATAATATTTATCCAATTTTTATAAAAAACAATATCCTAAATATATTTGGATGTTTTAATGTTAATGGTTGTACCTAAAAATACACACATCTCCATCTAATGGGTAAGGAACATATTCTTTATGTATAAATTGAACTACCGCCTCACTAAATGATGATTGTTCATTTTTCCCTTACCGCCTATCAGAGAAGAAATTTTGATGGAAAATATGTTTATATATGTTATATATTATATTTATTTTTAATTTAAACTTACATAATCCTTTTTCAACAAAAATATTTATACTTTCCACTTGGTTTAAATATGATAATTTTATTTAAGGAAGTATAGACTATTGCCCCCTCAAAGTGATGTGTTTCATTCACACACTACAAGGAATCTATTAAAAATGAGTTTAGTGAAATTATATGATACATGTGAAATAAAAATTATATATAAATTATTATTATATATATATGTATATATATATTTTTGTGTGTGTAATTTTATTTTATTTTATTCATTTAATATGACAATAAAATTTGATAAAGCGTTCATGTGTCTGTATAGATTATTGTCCCCACGAATGGTGAATTCTATTTCATACTTATATATTCTATAAATTATTATAATACACATATACTAAAAATTAATTATATTTATATCATTTATTAAATTTTATAAACAAATAAATCATGATCTAATTAATAATAATAAGAATAAAAAGTCAATTCATGTACGATTGACAAAGAATTTATCACCTGAAACATGGAGTAAATGATAAACGAGTAGTATAAATCCTTAATAGAAAAATATATAGTACTATGTATATTAATATTGTTATATAATATATTTATAATCAACTTATAATTATTATAGATGACTTTTTAAGGATTACGATGAAAGTCAAGACACAAGGTAAGAGGATTTCATCTCACATTTTATTTTTCTGAGATACATGATTTATTCACCTCCCATTCCTTTTGTGTGGTGTGTATACTGAAAATGGATGTATTATATGATTATTATTATAGTTAAATTTATGGGTATTTATATATCCATTATATTCTCCTTATTTCATGGTGTTTAAGTTTCAAAAATTACCAAATTAGTAAAATAATCTTGTCTCAATTTTTCTTCTTTGAGACTCATGTTTGGTTGGGCACCTAAATTATTTTTTTTGTGTATATACATACCAATTAAATGTTGTATAATGAATCTAATTATTTTCATGGTATTTTGATCTTAATTTAATTTCTTTTTCTTACATGTATAGTATGATTCCAAGTTACAATGTTAAAAGTGTTTATTGAAATAATCTCATCTCTATTTAAGATTGTTTATCTGTATGCTTTATTTGATCAAATCTAATGATCTATATATCAATAAAACTCATGAGTTTCATTATCCTATATTTATTCATTATATATCCATCATTCATTGTCATTTTTACACTCTTTGGTACTTAATATAATTACGAAAAAATATATAAAAATGTTTGAACATATTTCTCTATTCGGTCAGAAATATATTTTATTTCAAAAACCATGTTTTCAAAAAAAAAATGAAAAATGTTTTCAAATGATCTTTAAAAAAAATTAAAGGACAAATTATTTAAAATATTTCTATTTTTTTCAAAGATTCATTTGAAATATTTCAAATCTATTTTCAATGGAAAATAATTTCAATATTTTTTTATGTTTAAGAAATGTTTCAAACGTTCTCAAGCATTTATTAAAATATTTCATAGAAAAGGATTAAAATGTATTTAAAATGTTTATTTATAATTTTTCAGGTTTATTTCAATGAAATGGTTTCCAAATGTTTTATATTTTAAAAATTAATACTTTTAAAAGAACAAAAGATAATTTCCATATGAAATGTTTTCAAAATATATTTCAAAACAATTTTCTATCTAAGAAGACATCAGTTGATGTTACTCATTACTTTATAGGTAAGGATCGAAAGGATCCATTCAAGTTCTTTCTATGAATGTTTTATTCTTTGATGTTATTATTTTTATGAACCTTCTTTCTCTTCCATGAGTTAAATGATTTTGAAACCCGATTCTTTTTACAGGTTATGCTTTCATGAAGTTATTATGAAAGATATCTTTTTTTATAGTCTATGATTTGATGAAATTTTAATGATACCTATTTCATTTCATGGGTTCTGATTTGAGTTTTATAAAACCTATGTCTTATTATGGTTCTTGATCAGATGGAAGTTTTATTTTTTAGCACATGTATGAATGATGTTATAATGACATGGGTGGGACCTATATCTCCCTCTAATGCAAGCGGTAACAATGGAGGGATCATGAGTATATATGTTATGTGTGAATGTAATTTTAGGTTTACAATATTATTTTTGAACCTGATTACATGTTCATAATGTTAATTATGGACCTGGTTAAATGCCCATATGTTTATGCGTGAACCAGATTACATGTTCGGAATGTAATTATTGAACTTTATTTTGTGTTCAATATTTTATGCATGGAACTGGTTTCATGTCCATAATTTAACACATGAACCCGATTATATTTTCATAATTTTATATGTGAACCTAATTACATGTCCATAATGTTTTCATGGACCCATTTTTATGTCTATAAGGTTATCCATGAACATGATTACACATTCAAAATGTTATCAATGGACTAGGTTTCATTTCCATAAGATGATGTGGGGTCCTGATTTAATTTCTTTAACTTAATGAGTGAACCTGTTTCAACTTATATATGTTAAAAACATTATAATCAAATGTTAATTAAAAAAATTAAATGTATTATTCCTATGTTAATATTTCATGACTTATGCTTTTAATTCTCTAATGATCTATGTATTATGAACTTCCAATCTTTATTATTCTCTATAATATACCGGGTATGATCTTCAAATGTTATTCTCGAGTTCCATACCATTTTTTTAACGTTATACTTAAACTTTTTCTTTATTTAACCTTAGGGAGAATATGAGCTCATCCTGTTCTTATATTTCCTTTCCAAATGTTATGAATAATTTCTTTAGGTATAAGTGCTAAAGGCGGACTTATTTATGGGATATGTTAATGATCTTTCACGGGGATAGAATAATTTCTTTACAAGTTTCCAAAGAGACTAAACTATTATCGTTTATGGGCATGTATTCTTGTAATTTACTAAATATTCAACTAAAATTATGTAATATCATTGTACTTAAATCCCAGGTTTCTATATTATATATGTGCTAGAACCACATCCACTTTTAATATTCAGATAAGGATGTATTTCTATGAAAACCACAAAATCTCTATCTAACTATAAATTTAGGATGTTCTTCTACTCCTATACTCAAATTCCACCTTAATGATATGTTATATAATCTATGTTTTCTGAAATATAGTTCCCAATATTGGTACTAAAATTCCATTAAAACTAACTATAGTTACCTAACCCCAGTTAGAATTAAGTCAGTGTATACTACCATTACAATGGCATGATTACAAGAAAATATAGCCTGAAGGCCCAATTAGCTAAGTAGTCTTGGTAAACCATATACATCCATGTTTCTTGTATTATAAATGAATACTCTAATTTAAACATAATGATTTTCATTAGAGGATAACTTTATTGCATCTAGAGTCTCCTTGCATTTTTTTCTAGTGCACTTCTTAAATTCCTGGGAAGGAAAAAAATATTGGGGACCTCAAATACTTAGTAAGGATAAGTAAAATGGAATAAATGATGAATTTTTGAAAATAAATCTATATAGAAATGTAAATAACTAATAACATATTCCATTAAAATAAATAGATATTTCATAATCAATTATGAAAGGTAATTAACAGAAAACACATGTCATTCAAATAACATGATGAGGCCTAAACAATTATGGAAATATAAGAAACTGAAATATGTGACATTTAATCAATAAGATGAGATTGAAATTAATCTATATATATTTTCAAAGATAAATCATTATGGATAAAATAAAATAATAACTGAATTCTTAATTAAGTTAGTGATTAATTATTGAACGTCATGCCAGAGGAACCTGAAAACATATAATGTTATCACCTTTCACAAGATGGTTTAAAAAACACAGGTAGAAACCTATATAATTTAGCCAACCAATAAGTATCATCAGAACCTATCGATGAATTAAGGGGATATATAAATTATAAGCCCCATTAATAACTTCTAGTCCAAATCATTCCTCATATCGGGTAATTTATTAAAAACAATATGCCTAATTAAATATCCACATTAAATGATGAATAAAAATTTATCAATATTTCCCCATATAATCAAATAAATATTATATTAAACACTAAATGTAAAAATGTTATACAGTTTATGAGTGAATAATGATATCAAATGATAAAGGGTTAGTATGTGAACCCCAATCATTTGAATTGGTTCATAACAATGAATAAGTCTCAATAAAATTTAAATTGAGGAGAAATCCCTTACCACTTGGTAATCATTTATTCAACAGGTCATTTATTTATAAAAAAATATTTTCTTTATAAATAACCTTGTAAAATTATAAATTAATCTTAAAAATATTATGGCATTATAACTGTTTAAAATTCCATTCATTCTGTATAAGTTCAAAAAATATTCCTTTTACTTTTTAAGAAATCTCATAATGTACCTTATTTTAGAAAATGATAGGAATATTCCTTTTAAAAAAATTTAGAAAGAAATAAAGGGGTAAAAATGAATTCTAAAAGACAGAATATAATATTAAAAAATTGAAATGATTTTTATAAAACACTAACATGAAAGGGAAATATTCCCCAGTGGAGACATAATCAAAAACAATCCTCAAAGATGACGAGATTGTGAATGAACCCCTTAACACTTTATAAAAAGTTGAATCCCATACCCTATGAAAGAAATAAATTTATATTGATATTAAAATACCATAATATTCAAAATAATAATCATAAAATTAACACATATTATGTTTATACACCACATTAAACAATCAAGTAGTGTATAAGGCATGCGTCCACATAAATAAAAGAGAGAAAAATATCTCTTACCTTATGTCTTGACTCTTATTGTACATTTTCAAAACAACTATATAATAAATATTGAATTATTATAAATATATCACAGAAAAATATTCATTTATATAAAACCATATATTATTTACATATGACTTTATATTACACGTTTAATGATAGTTTCATATAAAAGATACATTTCAAGTAATAACTGTTTTGTTTTTTCTATGTGTTTTGATTTGTAATATTTTTTATCCTCTTACATATATAAAGATTTAAAAATATCAAAAATTATAGACATGATATAAGTATCATATATATTTACTATATATGTATGTATAATAATCTACAAAATATAAAAAATAGAAAATGAAATACATTGTTCATAGAGACTGTTGATCGTACGTACGCAAGAATTTTGTTCCCATTTTATTTTTATATAGAATGAAATAATGTAATTAATATAATTCTAGATGAATTATTATTTAATATATATATATATCTTATACATCCATTAAACTCAACCTTAAGACATTCCCTGTAAAATGTGAATGAATCACATCGTTTTGAGGAGTCAGTAGTCCACACATCCAGAAATGAAGTTATTATATTTATATAAAATAGAATTATTAATGGAATGTGTTGTATAATAATTAGAGAAAAATACATATATCATAAATATAATATATATATAGATATATAGTATAAAAACATAATTTTCAATCATTATTACCAACCATAAAATTTGGAAATGGAATAAGGAATGACATCAGTTCACGAGACGGCAGTATACCATACACATGAATGATAATTGTGTGTCTCCTTCGATGGAAGTGTGTGTCAGTGTAGGTGGAACCCTTAATATAAAAAATTATAAGTATATTTATGATACTGAGGTAATTATAATATTATAAAATAAAAATAATTTAAGTGATTTATGGAAGAAATAAAAATAAAATTTCATTGATGAGCATTGCCTCTACATTGGGTATATCCTTTTTATTTTCACAAAAAACAAGTTCTTCGATTGGATTTTTTCCTAAATTAAGGATTCTAGTATGAATTTAGGGAAGTTTTTAGGGTAAATAGGTATCTTTTTGACAATATATTATGCACAAAGAGGTATCCATAAGTGGTGGAAGATGTCCCCTCAAATAATTGAGGTGAGGGGCACTTTCGGGAACTCCAAAAATATTAAATTAATATAAATCAATTTTCATTTTAAAGTGGATCTAAAATGATTTATTTAAATGATAAGATGATTATGGATTGAAATAATCAAAACCAATAATTTTTAGATAGGTTTGTGTCATATATGTATCCATATATTTTGGCTTTAACATAAAGACTCGGAAATCCTATGGAAATTGTTTTTCTTAAATACATGGGAATTTTACGAGTCCGTAGTTTCGGACAGCGATGGATTCCGAGGCTCGGTGTGCCTGAAATCAGTTTCTGGAGTTTTTGTTCGGGTAAGTTCAGTAAACATACGTGAAGGTTTTTTTATCTTTTGAACTGGTGCTCGGAATTAAAATCTGAGGGCACTGATGAACTCACAGTGTTGGTATTCGCTTAAGGAGATCATTACCATAGTTGCATTTTATCGGGAAGGGAAGTTAATTTTTGGGGACTCTCAATAAATTAAAAATTATGTGTGACATAATTTTTATTCAGGTGGGGGTTAATTTCTCCAAAGAAAAGTTAGATGTGTGGACCATCCCCCACATAACCTCCCATGAGAGGATATTATGTGGAGGGGCCCACATGAGTATCAAACTACTCAACCCCCCTTTAAACCCACCTTTAAACTCCTCGACTACCCTTTAAATTAATGAAGCCACCACACTTCATTTAACTTGGGTGAACCTTCCACCTTCCTTCTCTCAATAAGTGTGCTAACCATATAATTAATGAATGGAACTTATTCAATTTAATTAATTCTAACTTTTGAAATCTTTTGAAAAGCTTGTCAACAATAAAATAATAGGCAGATCCTATTATTTTATTTGGGTGTGGAACATTGAGAATACTTGGGAGATTCTTGGAGAAGGACATCATCTCCAATGAAGAACGATGTCCTCTTTGACGAAGAATGAGGACGACGCTTGACCCCGGGATCAGTGGCGTGTGACGGGCGCAACGTACGATGACGTCTTTGAATTCTATTCCTGTGACATCGTCATACGAACATCGAAATCAAGGTAGGGGAATTTTGTATTAATTTTAAATATGAGATTAATCCTACGTTCTTTGTCGTATAAATTTCTGGTTTGGAAATCCAAATGTTATCAAATGACGAGGAGGGTTCGGACCGCATGAACCCGGCCCAAACATCCTCTTTTTTGTTTTCATTTGATGACATCGGAGGCGGAGCCGAAAGGGTGTGGTGCTGTCGCACTGTGCTGGAGAATAACCATGGCCAGGAGGACCACGGTGGATGGAAGAGGAACCGTGGCTGGGAGGGTCGCGGCTGATGAAGAGGTGCAATGTCATCGCGCCCCGCTGTGGAGCCGAAGGACGCAACCAAACCGGTTCGTGGCGGTGGAGGACCAGCACCGTCGCACCGACCGTGTGGAGGAAGACGAGGCCCGCAATCGCAGACCGCTCTTCTTGTAAAACTGGCCAGCTACGGCTTGCTGTGATGGAGATCCGCGGTGCCCGCAGTCCCTGCATGGAGAAGATCACGGCCCACTTCCGCCGGCCAATCTGCTGGGCGAACCGGTCGACCGCCTGCCAGCCGAGCTGGAAAACTTCAGTGCCCTAGACGCCGCATGGGAAGAACCGCGACCCGCTGCGTGGGCCGCGTATGTGGACAGTACCAGCCGGTTACGGCCAGCCGGCTACGGCCAAACGCGTAGCAATGGGGGCGGCGTCGCTCGCTGCCATCGGGCAAACCGGACCGGCCCGCAATACGGGTCTGCTCCGCAGGTGGGTCGCGCACCACCAAGCCGGGCCGACCCACAAGTCGGGTCGGACCCGTTGGGCCAGGTCCCCAGGTGGGTTGCGCCCTACCTGGCCGGGCCAATGCCCCTGCTGGGTCGGACCCACCGAGCCGGGTCGGGCCGACCCGCCAGACCCCTGGGCTTGATAGGTCGGGTCGACCCACCAGACCCCTGGGCTTGACGGGTCGGACACGTCTTCACTTAAATGCAAATAACTCCTAGACCGCGCATCTGATTGACATGTCGTCTTCTACCCTGGGACCCTTGTGACGAGGAGGTCCTTTTACAATACTCTAAGTGAGTTTTGGACATCTATGGAAATGGCAGGGTTCGGAATGAGCGTAAATCCAACCGGGCCCCGGGAACGGAAATGCCAATAACTCTCAGACTGGGTGCCCGATTGACGCACCGTCTATCATGTTGGGTTCCTTATGAGGAGGTGGAACTATGGGATATATAAACTCAGGACGTATTGATAATTGATGTATCGACACTTGACTATAGGAGCAGACCCTCCCGGAATCGAGAGTGTTGTGTGCGGGAACCCTAGAGATGACTGTGATGACTATTGTACCGGAATCCTATGTGGGTTTGACTGCGACGACTAATGTACCGTAATCTTACGTTGGTTCAACAGTGATGACTACTGAACTAGAATCCTCTGTGGGTTCGACAGTGATGACTACTGTACCAGGATCCTCTATCGGTCCGACAGTTCTGACTTATGTTTCTGTATCATGTGTGGGTCCGATAGAGTTGCTGGTCATGTATCCTTTGTGGGTCTGACAGCTTAGTCGGTCCTATATCCTGTGTGTGTCTGACAGATAGATGAATCAATGACTACATCTGATCATCTAAATCACTCTATGAAAGATGTATACCTGTGTGAGATGAGTCTTATCTATTCAATCATTATCATCCATGTGATTGGCCTTACTTCCTTTATGGACTGGGTTGTGATTGGGCTCGAGAGTTAGAGTCGGACTGTGACTGGTAACTTAGGTATATGTATGTGCATACACCTAAGTAGGTTTGGTTGATACTTCGTGTTTTTATATTTATACTGTGGTTTATCCTTTATGGATTCTAGGAGACCTTCGAGGGTCTTGGGGTCCCCTACTAAGTATTGTTATACTCACCCCGACATGGGATTCACCCGCACCTTGTTCTGTTCTATGCAGACGATGGACGGCAGTGATCGAGGCTCAGGGTGATAGACGGGAGACTGCTCGAAGCTGGACTAGATGGGACGTACCGTAGGGACGAGTTGCTCGAGTACTGTACCTACCCTTCGGGTAGGATTCTCGGGCGGACGATCCAGGAGACGTTTCCCCTTTTTACTTGTACTTGTACTTTTGTTAATTTGGGTTTGTATACTGGCCCACTTACTTTTAGCACACCTTACTTCCCTATTTTAGTAATTGTTACCTCTACTGCTTCTGTTCCGACTGTGTGTGTGTTATAGGTTAAAAATGCAATGCCTTTTCTAATTATCAGGATTACGCCTTTGGTGCTAGGCGCCAGGCCCTGGTCTATGGAAGGTGGGCTTGGGGTAGTCACGGCATGGGCCCCGAGGACGGGTTGTGACATTTGACCTTTAGTTAAACGCTTTATCTCTTAGGGTGAAAACTTGTATTTTTACCTTTTAATTGTTCACATATTTACTATAAAATGATAAAAGAACCATAAATGATTCATCGATGATATTAATAACCATATCATAATCTATTTTTTTTATTTTTATTTTTAGTCATTTTATATAATTTAATAAAATATAATTTATTTTAAAATATCATTAATTTCAATTTTGAAACTATTCATTTCAAGAATTTTTAAAAAATATCGATACACAAGATAACTTCAAAATAAAACCATTAATAAATCCTATCTATGTCTAGTTAATCTTTAAATTTCATGGATTATGTATATAAAATTATATTTAATTTAATAATTTTAAATACATTTAATTGATATTTTTATTAATTAAACAATTACATCATCATAATTTTTAAAGTCTTCAACTAAATTATGTACTCCATAAAAATTAAAAATAAATTATAATGATAAAGTTAAAAAATTATAATTCAAAGGAATATTTATAGATAAAGATATATTCCAAATTACCATATATAAAAAATTTAATACTTATAAAAAAACATGAGTATGACATATTTGAATTTCCTAATAATAAAATATTTAAAAAGGCTTCTAAGTAGATCCAAGAGGATATAAAATCAGTCCAATTATGATTTTGGTTGATAATTTCTCATCAAATAATATTTGGACAATTTTATAGGTAATTTACAGATATTTATACTCTTATTTTGACCCATAATTTCACGATTTACCATTAATCACGGTAATTTAAAAAGAATACCGACGTTACTATTAACATTTCCAAAACTAAAAGGGAAATATTTACGTAATTTATACCTTATGATTCGAAATATTTAATCCATTGTCAAAAAATCAAAACCCATAATTTGAAAAATTCATTTAAAATTAATCATGTTGACAGAATGAGAAAATAAGTTTTAAAAATGAACATATTAAATAGATTGAAATGTTTTATATGAAAATTCAATGAGAAATTTATTTAAATGAAAAAAAAATTATATTTAATTATAAAAATGATTTAATTAGTCTTTAAAAAATTAAAAATATAATTAAACACTATAAATTATTTTGACAAAAAAGTTGTTTTCAATTAAAATTCAAAATTTTATCACTATTCATCAAAACATGAAACAAATTAGAAAAATACCAAAACCCCATCCAAAGTAAATTTTTATATTCAAATTTAACATAAGAATCATATTTTATCAAATATTATTTTTAAAAGTGTTGAAATATGGATTTAAAACAAGTGTTCTATCAAAAGGTGGTAAAAAAGTTATTTTATAATACAAAATCATTTATGTGTATAGTTTCATTTGTTCTTTTATCATGTCTAGAAAACACCTAGGATGAATTTTAAACATTAGATTAAATATTATATACATATATATATATTTTATATATTCCAAAAATTTTGATTTTTTTATTTTATTGTTTTAAAACACAGTTGTGCTCATTAATATAGATTTTATAAAAAAATCCAATATATTAAATTGGTTTTTAAATTTATTTATATTTATTTGGTAACCAATTAATTAAATAATATATTTCTTTAAGTTAGTTATTCCTATTAATAGCCACAAATTTAATGGATATGGGATAATTTCATTTTAAATAATATTATTAATAGTATATTATGGTTTATTTAAGCTCATTGTTTCATGCGACATAGGCTATCAAAGAAATTAAATTCAAAAACATACACACCAAAAAATCTCATGATTTTGAAACAATATCATTCACTCAAGAATTCATTTGAATCCTTATAAATCTCTTTATTGAATTAAATATAGATCTCAAAATTATTGAGTGATGTTTGGGAAAGAAAACTATTGGGCCTAAGATGGCTGGAAGAAATGGTATATAAGGTTAGATTCATTCATCAATATATGAAGGAAGATCGAAGTCATTAGAAAAGTTATGATGATGATTTCTTGATTGAACATGAATTTGTAGTTTTTAAAAATGTGTTTCTATGAATATCTCCATTGAATAATCTTATGATATTTAGGGATAAAAGAAATTATTCCCCATGTATACCAGTCCCTTTGAAATTCTTGATGATATTTTTGAGGTAGTATATCGGTTGGTACTTGCACTGAACTTCTCTCAAGATCATGATGGGTTCCTTGTATCTTTCTTGATAAAGTACATACTGGAACTTTTAAATGTACTAAAGACAGAGGTCATTCATCTTGAGAAATATATTACTTATGATGAATAATAGGTATATATTTTAGATCATATAGAGAAAGTTCTTTGAAACACGACCACTCATTAAGGCAATGTTTTTTATTGAAACCACTATTTTGGGAAGTAGTGAAAGAACTTGAGGATGTGATGAGGTGGGAGTATCTTCATTTTTTGTATCATTGAGACGAATTTTGAGGTGAAATTCATTTTATGGGGGGGGTATAATGAAAAACCCTGGGGTTTTATGATTTTTTTTAAATAAAGTAAATTACTTTGATATATTTTATTATAAGCAACATCAAGTTTTGTTTAAACACGATCATTATAACCTAGATGTTAAACAAAGAACTATTAATAGTAATAAATAATTTTTAAATATTATGTACAATGGTTTTATATAACGAAAACATACTAACGAAAGAGGAACTTAATTTTTAGAAATGTCTTTATATTTTTCAAAAATACTATTTTCTAAAAAATAGATTTTTATTCTTTTTGCACATAGGAAAGAAACTATTTTTTAGAAATTTTAGAAAATTAATTTGATAAAATAATTTTCAATTTTGATATAATAATACCAAAATTATTTTTAGTTGATGTTTTGATATTTTTATAAAAGTTTCATTTCTTGATGAATAGTAAAAAATAATTAATTTTAATTGAAAACTATATATTCATTTATAATATTTATAAAAATAATTTATGATTTAAATTTATTTTAAACAATAATAATTTTAATTATAAATAAATTATTTAAAAATATTTCTCTTTAATCAATATGATATTTAATTTTGATATAAAAACATTTCAATCTCTTTAACATTTTATCTTTAAAAACTCACTTTCTCGTCGCGTCTATGATATTAATTTTAAATTAAAATTTTCCACTTCTGTCAATGGAAATTCAAAAATGGGTCTATATTTTTAACCATAAAAATTTTTAATATCTAATAATTACAACATAATTTTTTACCAAACTAAATAGTAAAAAGAGTAAAAATTATTTATCATAGTTAAGGTAAAAATGGGGTCACCATGAGGTTAGACTAAACGTATAAGGGTTAAAATAACCTATAAACTTATCTAAAATCTACTTTATGGACATATTCCAAACTTTTATTTTCTATGGTTTTATTTTTATCCATTTAGGACGTTTTTGGAATGTGAAAAATATGGGATAACTCAATTGTTTTAAAACAATGCCAAGTGTATCACCTCCCTCATTTATAAAATCCCACCCCCTCTCCTCTCATATTCACACCATAAACCCCATTGGGATCTAAAAATACCTACCCAAATTACTTCCAAACATACCTAATATAATCCAATAATCCATAGTTTGAAGATTAATCTACCCTAGGAAGGATTTTGGTGAAAACCTATGGTGGATACACGAAGAAGAGGTAACCTTCATCAATGAGTGTTTTTGTTTTATTTATTCCTCCAACTCCTAAAATTATAATTATACCATGATGATATAATAAACTCCTTATCTTACATATAATTATATTTCTATATTTTAATTTCATGACACGCAATCATTTCCACTTCCATAAAATGGGTTACAAAATCGTCGTTTATGTGTACGGCAGACCACCGCCTGACAAACCGATATCAATCGTTTTTCCATTACCTCCTCTCAGAGTTATTTATAATGGTGTAATATATATATATATATATATATATGATATTTATGATATTTTTTTGATTATATAATTATTATATCATACATACCTTCATAATCTCCATTCTGTTATAATATGATAATGTCGCTCGTGTGTACGGTGGACTACCGCCTTGTGAAGCAATTTGTTTCATACACACATTACATGGAATGTATTACGGATGGATTTAATAAAAAATGTTATATATATGAAATAAAAATTATTCTATAATGATAATATATATCCTATAATTTTCTTTATTTCAATCCGATATTAAAATGGAAACAACTTCCATGCGTAGATACGACCCATAATCTCCAAGAATGGTATGTCTCATTTTTTATCTCAAAATTTTATAAATTATTATATATACATATATAATAAATATATATATGATATTTATATAATGTTTTAAATTCTATATATAATTAAATAATGATCAAATTATAAAGAACAAAAATTTCAAGTAGAAAACATGCAGGAAGAACAACATAGTTATTGCTCGAAAAATGAGTTAAACATGGAATTTTTAATAAATGGACAAAAAAAGATGGAACACCCCAATTTTTTAAAAGGAAATACTTTTTGTTATACCATATGAGATAAGAAATAGTGATTTTAAATGAGGAACTACATATTGTGATTATGTGACCATTATAACCAAGCTATTAAGGTGGCAAGAATGAATAGTACTAAATGATTTTAATATATATAATGGTCCTACTCATTATTAATGTATCAATTAAATCTTATAAAATTGATCACATAATTTTAGTAAATCCATATTATCCTTCAAATACAATTTCTTCAAGAATTATTTTTATTGTTTTTATGAACGAAAAATATAATTAATTTTGGGAAAATTTAGAAATTTTATTTAATAAAAAAAATTTATTTTTCAAATCAACATATTAAAATTATATTATAGTGAAACTTTCATTTTTTCCAATAAATTATTTTTTCAATGAATTGTGAAAAATGGTAATTTTAATTAAAGATTTTATTTTCTTTTCAAGTATTTACAAATTATAATTATATTCTAGGTTTGTTTTAAATTTTCGTTTCATAATTTTAATTTCAAATAATTTAATTTTTTTTTGTAAATATATTTTATTATTGAATTTAGTCTAAAATCATTTCAAATTTTAAAAGGGCATTTTCTGAAGAAATAAAATGTTTTCCATTGTGTTTTATCGGTTTATTTTTAACATAAATTCTATAACTTATATGTTTTAAATTTTTATAAATTTAATCAATATTATAATCAAGTGGTATAAATTTATTAAATATAACACTTTTGTTTTTAGAAAATATGAATAGTAACCTTCGTGATTTTCATTACCATGGTAAAGGGTAAATTGGGTAATATGGGATAAAAATGAAATGATACAGTCTAGAAAATGTCTCTAAAAATTGCACTAATTTTATTTTATGAGTAATTTTAATCCATAAGAATTACATGATCTTTTATAAGACCATTTTTTCAATAGGAATTTTTTATGAATCATATAATATTTTATTTAAAGAAAACTAAAAAATTCCTCCTCCATGATTTTAATAATTATAATATTTTTAATGTGGGAACATCCATAGGATATATGTGACTATAAATAGATATTGGAAATATAAAATATTTATATTAGTCATGGAAATTAATTTATAATTTTTAATGAATAAATAATTACCTTAAATGTTTATACAACACTAATGTAGTAATTATTTAATTAATAGATAATATCAAATTAATGATATTAGAAATAAAAAAATAAATAATTTTGAGATAATTATTATCATCCATGAATTATTTTTTCTGAACTTTTCATATTAGATATATATTTTATGATTTGTTTATAATTTATTGTGTCATATTAATTTTATTAAAGTTAAACTAATTAATAGTACATAAAATTGAGATTATAAATATTTAAATTATATTATATTTTAATAAATGATATAAAATTCATAAAAATATAAATTTAGTCCAAATAAATGGTACAAGGATTTAAATGTCGTCCATGATCTATTTTAGGGCAATTTCTTTCATTTTATAGTTGTTATATTAACCCTTATAAAGTAAAAAATCCATATTGTCACAGTTAGAGTTAAAGAGGTTAAATAAGGGTTAAACCAAAAGATAAGGGTAAACCCATGACCTAAAATTGTTCAAAATAATTATGTAACTAGAATAATTTGACCCTTATTAATATAGGTTTTAATTTTAGTTGTTTAATAGTCACTTTTCCATGAAAATGACTTATGTATTATTTAAATTAATGATAGTTACAAAATTTCACTCTCTTGGTTTTTAATATCTTTTATGTGTCAACATAAGGACATAAAAAACATATGACAGAACATAAATTTCTATTTTTATATTAATAAAATTATTTTCATTATATAATTTTCTATGTAATATTTATAAATTATATAATTAACTTGAGTGCTCTTATAATGCTAAAATATTATTTATTTAATTAATTGAAAAAAATAATTGATTTTAAAATTTTAAATTTTGATATATTTTGGATGCTTTAATGTGTATAAATTTATTTATAGATCTATATGATATATTATAGTTATTTTAAATAATTTTATTCAAATTACCCATTTTTCTTGATGTATTTGAATTCAAATTAAATGAATAGTTTCTAAAATTAACATTAATTATAATTTATCAAAATAAAATTTTATTAAATTACATAGAATTTATTAATATTTTATTTTGAAATGTGAATTATATGTAGTTTAATACATCATAAGTGGTCCATTTAAGATTCATTTTTTAGTTTATTGTAATATTATTAACCCTTTATAATTAAAATTATGGTTAGCGCTATTACGGGAAAAAATAATTAACTAAGGGGTTAATCAAAAAGGAAATATTTAAAATGAAAACTAAAAATGCATAAATTCTATTGTTTGATTAGATTACAACTTTATCATATTTTATCTTCTACTCCCTTTCCATTTGGAGACACTTTTCTTGATAAATAAATTTATTTTTATTTAAAATTTTTGAAATTTTAAAAAATGACTCTCACATCAATTATAAAAGGGAACCTACTCCCCAACATCATCAAACAACATTTATCAATTTAGCTAAACCAATTCATTCTTATTTACCTTCCCAACATTGTTATTCAAGTCCTAGAGGATTTTTTCCTTCTAAAATACCAACTCTAGATCCCTTAATAAGTGGTATAAAGGAAGTTCTTCAAAGAAGAGTAAGTTAAAGAACATTCAATCGAAGGAATACACATAGTAAAGGATTTTTTGTACTTGTTTTACATTCATTTTGTTAAAATTAAACTTCTATGATTATATCATTATAATATTATGTGTTAAATTAAATTTAATTATCTTATGTGTATTTCAACTTATTTTTCAAGAATTTACACTTGATATACATAATCTATTCATTTCATTAATGTTCATTTAAATGATATGATATTTATACAAGGAGTTCTTCTAAAAATATTATCTTCAACTACCTCTTTCAACTATTTTTAATATATTCAAAATGGATTTTTTTAAACTTGTAATCCATGAGAATATTTTCCCTCATTCATGAAGACATAATGTTCCGAAGCATACTTTACAAGGTAAAAATGGTCATTTTAAAATATATTTTTTCCCTTTAAATGATTGCAACTTTTTAAAAAGAAATTTGATTTCAAAATAGAATGGATATTTTCTTTTAGAATATTATTTTATGAAATAATTATAGGTTATTATTTTTTTATTGTTCTTGGTAATTTTCTATGAGGAAGAGTGGTTATTTTATAATATAATGGTGGGAAAGCCTTTTATAGATCTTTAATAAATTATTTAATGTGACAAAGTTATCTAATTAGGTTTCTCGTAAGAGATTATGGGAATATAGTGCAATGGTTATTCCAAATTTAACTATGATAGTTACTCCCCGTATAACTCTGAGAACTATAAGATATATAATAATTATATAAAAATGATTCCCTATGTTACCTTTTTTACTTATGTGTACTTGTATTGGATTTTATATGAAACATATGATTTCATAACATAATCTAAGAACTAATGTTTTATGGGTGAAATTTATAACATTGAGAAATGTTTTCATGGAAAATTTATGAGATTTTATATTTCATTTATCTTTTATAATGAAATTTTTAATGAAATTATATGGGTTTAATATGTGAATTTTGGGTAAGAAGACTTTTATTGGGATACCATAGTTTATTTTCAAAATGGAACATTTTTAAAAGTATTTATGTACTAATAATTTGTTTCCTTATTTTTTTGTCCCATACAGAGTCTTTTAAGATCATCACATGTTTTAAAATATTTTTCATAGGGTTAAGGGGATATTAAGAAAAATGATATGGTCATGAATATAATTATAAATATTTATCATGAAAATAAGTCATATTTTATTTGAAATAATTTTTTACTAAAAAATTAATAATTTTTAGAAGCATCCACCTGTAATGTATGGGATAATTTGTAAGATTTTTTTCTAGTTCTCTAAATATATAAACCTAAAAAATATTTTTGGAATTAAATAAAGTGAATTGTACTATAATATCACTAGAATATGTAATGTTTAAGGAGGGGACCTTATATATGGTATGAGATTAGGGTTTAGGAAACATTGCAGATTAAGATGTTTTCCTGTGATATTTTCTTAAGAGTTAGGGATTTCATCATGGGTTTACATGTTTATTTTTTACTATTATTTAAAGGACTTAGACACCTATTTTTAAATTTTAAGTGATTTATTTTTAAGTAATTATGGGTTATTAAATTTTGGTATGAAAAATTAAATGTATGATATAATCTTTGAGCTTAAAATATTCTCCTTAAGCATGAATTTATTAATGTTATAGCAGAAGATGTTCACTATTTTGGGAACCCAGTATGGTAATATTAAATAGCATACTATGGTATTTTAATTTGGTAATAATGGTTAAATTATATTTTTGAAGCATTTGTGATTAATAATGATTCAACTTATTTATAGAAATGGTTAGAATATCTTGGAGTCTATATTATTTAAGAAATTGCATTTTTTACTATAATACTTAAAGATTGATTGATGTTATTTTGGGAAAAATGATAAATTTTTCTTGGAATATTATGTTGTCAAATACATTGGAATTATTTCTTTCAATCATAATATGCACTATTTTGAATAATTTTAAGGATAGTTATTTTTTGAATTATATATGTTGAATTTTGGCACTACTGTTGAATTATTTATTTCCAAAATATTTTTTATTCATTTTATGTTTATTTAAATTTGGGAAATTAACTTATATTATCCTTGACATTTTGTTTTTGTTTAATGTATAAATATAATAAGCCTAATGATTCATCCTTTTGTAGATTTAGAGATCCATTATTTTTTATTCTAATTATTTAGGTATAAATATTTATATTAAATACTTATAGTTTGGAGATAAAGAAGAGATTGTGGTAGGAATTGACTAAAATATTAAATTATACTTGTCAAGTAAGTTTATTTCCTTATGTTCTTAGTCTATGTCATGAAATGATTCCTCAAATATATGAAATAGATCTTGAAATAAAAAATTTATCCACTAACTTTTCTTACTAGGAAATCAATTACCTTTTATTCCATCACATATTTACAGTTTTTTGGTTTTTAACTTTCTCATTAACATTTTATCTATCAATCTCTATTAGTAATTATGTGTTATATATTTTATTCCATGCCCCTATTTTCTGACATTAAATTTTAGTAATATATTATTTCATATAACCTCTATACTTACCTTTCTTTCTTTTAAAGTGGAAGATTTATTAATCCTTTTTCTGATGTGGGATTACAACAAAGGTATTTTGAAAAGTGTCTGTCGGAGTAGAGTACTCTAGAGGGGGTAAATTGAGTTTATATTAAAAAATTGTGTTTAAAAAATATTCATAAAAAGGTTCCCCAATAAATTGAAATACAACTTGGTTAATCAAATTTATACAATTATGAAAGTTTGACTGTTTAAAAATCTTCTTAAAAGATTGAATAATTCTCAGTAATCTTAATATAAGTTATTAACATTGCTTTTGAAGCTATTCTAATATGGAAAAAAATTACTACTTCTTTCCAAGATTAACTATCAATGTAACTTTATCAATTTATTAATTATACAATAAAATATAGTACACTAAAATAAACAACACAGCTGATATAAATCAGGTGGATCACTATCATGTTGATAACTAATCCACTCCACTTCTTGATCACCTTCCACCAAGAAGCTTATATAAATAAACTTGATCTATACCCTAGATTGGGGTTAATAAAAGTATACAACACTGTCTTGGTCACACAACCTCTACCACTGTTCTTCGTGGGTAAATACTATCAGGTCACACAAGGACCTCTACCACACATAACTATAGGAATACATAAGTGTAAAAATATGTAAGAGAAAGGATTTCTTTTATCCTTTAGTTTGATGCAGGATACAGTGCATGTTTTTATAAAGACACACACACATCTCGAAAGATAAAAAAATACACAACAGATTAGAAATGTTGAGATAAGGTTAGATGTTCTCTGAGTGTTATTCTATGCAATTCTGAACTTTTGGGATGATGTAGATGCAGAAATAGAGTCCTCTTATGGAAAACAGAGTATCATAAGTTAGCTAGATCTGGCCCGTGTTCTTCGTGGAGTTGATAGAGTAGAAAGTTTGTCAACTCTAGGGTTAGATTATGCTTCGTCTATTCTTCAGCAGTGTCAGGTTGCATGAAATCTTCTGTTTCTTCATTATTGTGCACAATTGGTGCCACAATCACCTCGATCACTTTCTTTTCTTCTGGACATGTTGTTATTTGTATTCCTGGATTTCATATGTTGGAGCCAACATGATGCATGTATTCTGCACTTCATACCTCTAACTGTCAGGTGACATGTCTACAATGGAAAATTAATTATTTTAGTCCATTTAAAAACATCAAATATGATTGTTAGAAATTAAATTTAAAAACGATAAAATAGATTATGAAATCGTGTCACAATGTATCTATAAATGGTGTCTCTATGAAACGGTGTCTCCTTGAATTGTGTCTCCTTATTTTTCTTTGAACGGTGAAACAAAAATGATGCCATAGTTGTATATAGACCAGGAACCGGTAGCACAGATGCAGTGTTAGGATCACGGTGTCTAGTCATAGTGTCTAGACGGTCACTGTGTCTGGATGGTTATAGAGTCTAGATGGTCATAGTGTCTGGATGGTCACGGTGGCAGGATGTTTACGGTGTCTAGATGTTTACAGTTTCTGGATGGTGATGGTGTCTAGATGGCGATGGTTTTTGGATGGTCACGGTGTCTGGATGGTTATAGTGTATGGATGGTCACGGTGTCTCAGACTTTACAAAATCACTATATACAAACTAAAACAATGATATTCTTAAAATGAATTAAACGTAATCATTCATAAGATAATTTCATTAGAAACTAAATAGTTTACAAAAATATTTTTAGGCATAAAGAAAGTAATCATCTATACACATGATTTAAGATCGATAAAATAAGATTAACATGCTTTATAGAATGTATATGATTTTTGATCATTAAAACATTATTTACACATGAGGAGTCCAACAATGTCCCCTTTTTTGATGATCATAAATCATTTGAGTGAGAGATTTATTCTTAGGTAATGTGTCACTTCATTAATATTAATTTATTTAATATAGAATAGATATTTCTCCCCCCTTTGGGATTATCAAAAAGAGTAAATAATAAGTAGAAAATAAAATTTCCCAATGAATATGATGGTTAAAAGGTATTATTACAAAAATTAAGGAACAAGACTACATAAAACATCCCTATAAAAACATTGCAGTCACTGTTCTTCAGCAATGGCTTGTCTTATCTATTCCCTTTGAAGCAGCATCATAAGAAGATTACATATGAGTATAAGTAGATGTGGAGGAAGGGAGTGAACCAGTAGGTTGAGAAGGTAATGAGAGTCCTTCAAAAATAGAAGGGTACAAGGTAGGAGTAGTGGAAGACCAAGGCAAATATTGATCAAGGATAACATGCCAGATCTGAATCAGATCCTGAGAGATATACATAGTTGTGTAGGTAAGGTCAGAGTATGAGAATCTAGACAGACCAAATTTCAGGGGTGCGACTACAGGAGAAAAAATTTCAGTACTCTGGACATGAAGATAAGGCCTCAAAAGCTTGATGAATTCAATAATGATCTCACCACCATACACCATAGCTTTCTCAAATTCATCCTTGTTCTGCAAAAACATTTCCAACAATGGAGTGAAATCATTGATCTTTTGGACTTGAATTTTGGACGCTTGAGTAAGAGGAGAAATCCTCGGATTCACCCCAAGGTACATGAAGTGGTTGGTCATGTCATTATTAGAGAAGATATGATTGAAGTATAAGTACACCTTCTTAGAAATTTCTTATTGAGCATCATTACCAATTTTGGAATGAATTCTCACCAAATAAATAACTCTGTCACTATTCTTGATAACTTCTGAAAGAGATTCCTTGTCAAATACACTAAGCATAGATTGAAGTACATCTTTGACAATCGTTCGGAGCATAGCACTGTCTAAATAAGGTTAAGATGATTTTCCAGAAGTACGAGAAGTTGTGATAGCCGAGGTAAGAGATTTTAGTGGATTTAGAAATTTCTGGAGAAAGACCTTATACTCATCGGTTAACTTGTTAAGACCAATAACAATATCACACATCTCTTAAACAATATTCTTGTTTCTTTCATCTACATTTTCAGCTATGGAAGTTAGATGAGGATGAATCAGTGAGGCTACATCCTATGTGGTCTGACTAACAATATCCTCAATAGGATAAGAAACAGGTTCGGGTCTTGAGGATATCACTATATGTATTTCTTCAACCATACGTCTGAGATTTTTTAATTCATCACTGAGATTTTTGTTCTTGACTCTGACTTCTTGAATCTCCTGAATCATCTTGGGATGAATCTACCATATGACATTTTCCAATAAAAGGGCAGAATTCTCTCACATAAATTGGTTAGAGGAATTGACTAGGTATTCATGAGTTTCACAACTCCAACAAATAGTGAATCTCCAAATTCTTTCAGATCATCCTTATTCACCAAGTTTGGAGGTTCTTGTGAATAGAAGCTAATATAGGCTCAGGTTCCTTGGAAGAGATAGCATTCGGGAATCAGTCATATTAAAATAACTCGGGATTTATACCATGTATCCACTAACATTGGATCAATTGGATTAGGGACTTAAATAGATTCCAGATTGGGGGTTGCACCCCCTCAACAAGTTCATCTTTCTCAGGACAGAGATATTAATATCCTTAATCTATTTTCCCGAATTCATCCCTAATTTCCATAGCTATTTCATTTCTATCCAACTGAAAGGCTTTCTCCATTATCTCTTCAGTAGATAGAGTAACTTTAGGAACAACTTGTTCCTCTAGGTGTTACTCAAGAGCAGTTTCTTACACAACAAAAAGATCGTATCTTATATTCTCTTCTACAACATCCTTTTCTCTTACCTTGTATGAAATTTGTTCTTCCATATCAACAACTTCATTAGGAACAAGAATTTCCTTATCAAATAAGACTTGAGGAGAATATCCACTATCTTCTTCAACTAGAATAGTTTCTCTTATAGGTACAAGAGCCTCTTCTTCTTCCTCCTCAAGAATATTCAAAAAGTTCATCTGGTTCCAAACCAAGATCAGAAATATCCTTATGTCTTGAAGGGTGTTCCACCGGACTAAACATTTCATAAAATATTTCCTTATCTTACAACCAATATTTTATCTATGGATTCAAATTGATGTTCATTCCCTTTACTATAACTTTTGAAAGAAATAACTACTAATCCTTAATGGATTATGTATCCGGTCCAACAAATACCTTTTCATGAAGCATAGGTGAGATAAACCTTGAATAAAATAGGGAGAATGACTTGGAGGTTGATTTGATAAACTCACATATATGGTGTATAACATACTTTCATAGGTGGATATTATGTCCATTTTTCATGAGATGCATCAAAAATACATCTTGACACTTGAGAATGGAAAAATCACCTTTTCTGGGGCTAATCAAATTCTGAAGAAACTTATACAAGAGTCTTGTTTCTCCATCTATCTCACCAACTATAGATATCCTCTTGGTTTGATTTCCAGTTAAACATGCCAATGCTTTTTCTAGGACAAATAACTCACTCAGAGGTGGAGGACCTCTCTGGTAGTCCTCAAAAATACCCTCATGAGGTTTCCTAAGGCATGCAACCCATAACCTTGAAGAAAAGGTACAAATCTGTCCATTGATCCAACATCACATAATATATCTATCTTCTGAATCAAAATAGAATTGAACATACTGGTAAAACTATGTAAATAACTTCGATTAAATAGGTCTATCCTCCTTTGTGAACCAATCTAGACATCCTTGCTCTGTTAACACTTTCAACACCAAAAACTTCCCTGAAAGAAGACACTTTGGGCATATATTTTTTTTAGGTACCAATACTCTGTTCACAAAATTCGGATTCACAGGGCCTTCGGGTGCTATCTTCAGTGTGATTTTATACTTCTTCTTTGAACCATGCTACCCATGAGTTGACGACAATGGGTGTTTCATCTTGGGCTTTACTAAAGGTTTGAGAGAGAGAAGGGTTAAAAGAGGGGTTATGGTTTGATAGAAGAGATCTCCAGTGAAGAATGTGTGAAACTTATTTTATGTTTTCATTTAGGGATATCAAGCGTCGTGGGATCAAAAGCGCCAGAATGTAAAAATAATAAAACAATAAATTATCCCGATATGAATTATAATATGCATATAAAACAATACATATTCTTTATGGAGAGGTCGTAACCAACTTTCACGATGAGATCGTAATGTGCGTTCACGATGAGATCATAGCAGTGTGATTTCTAAACTGTGTTATCATATTGTTCGAGATAGTATGTGCAATATAGTAACCAAAAAATAGTAATTGTGAGACCATAAACATAAAACATCAACTCTTAAGATAGTAAAACTATATAACTGTTATAGTTAAATACTAATATTAAGACAATGACTTGTGAAAAAATATACTTACTACTTAAGATTTATCATTCCCAATTCATGTATAATGTAATCTATTCATTCAGAATTTAGTGGTTTGGTGAATATATCAGCAAGCTGATATTCAGTTCCAATGAATTCCAAAGTGATTTTAACTTTCTGATAATGATCTCCCAAAAAGTGATGTCTTACATCAATATGTTTTTCCTAGAATGTGAAATAAGTTTTTTTGAGATGTTAATAGGACTTGTATTGTCACAATTTATAGGTAGATGCCTAAATTAATATTAATAATCAAGTAATGTGTGTTTCATCCACAAAATTTGGGGACAAAAACTTCCAACATCTATTTATTTAGCTTCTCCAGTAGATAATGGAACATAGTTTTATTTCATACTACACCATGATACAAGGGACTTGGCTAAAAAGTGACATGATTTAGATGTGATTTTTTCTATCTAACTTACAACCACTGATGTCGGCATCATAATAACTCACTAACTCAAATAATTTTATTATGGGATAGAACAGTCCTAGATTTATTTTATGCTTGAGGTATTTGAAAATTCTCTTAACAGCATTTAAATGATATTCCATTTGATTTTCATGAAAATTAGAACACATACACACACTAAACATAATGTTAGGTCGGCTAGCAGTTATGTAGAGTAAACATCCAATAATTCCTCTATAAGTGCTTTGATCAATAGATTCTCCATCTTCATCAAGATCCAACTTACAAGAAGTAATCATTTGAGTGTCACTACTTTTGTTGATATCCCATCCAAATTTTTTTTGAAGATCTCTAATATATTTTCATTGATTTAAAATAGTACCATCATTATTTTGAAATATTTTAAATCCAATAATGAATTTGATTTCACCCTTTAAACTCATTTCAAATTCATTTTTCATCATTTTAGAAAATTCAAAACATGCATAATTTTTTGAAGATCAAAAGATAATTTCATCTATATAGATTTGAACTACAAAAACAACATTGGAAATTTGTTTTATAAAAATGGTAGTATTAACTATTCCTTTTTTAAAACCTTTGGAAATAAGAAAAGTACTTAATCTATCCTAACATGCCCTTAGTGATTTTTTAAACCGTATAAAGATTTTGATAATTTAAAAATGTGGTTCAGAAAATAAAGTTTTGTAAAACTAAGGGGTTGATCAACAAAGATATCATTAGCTATATACCAATTAAGAATTGCACTTTTGACATCCATTTGATATAGTTTGAAACTCAAATGTGTAGTATAAGTAAGCATAATTCTGATGGCTTGAAGTCTAGATACAAGTGAAAAAGTTGCTTCATAGTCAATTCCTTCTTCTTGACAATAGACTTGTGCAACCAGTCTGGCCTTGTTTCTAACTATACTACCATCTTTATCTACCTTATCTCAAAACATCCATTTAGTTCCTATGGTGAATGTGTCTTTGGGTCTGTCAACCAGTTTCCAAACTTTGTTCCTTTCAAACTAATTAATTTATTCTTGCATAGCCATCCCCCAAAATTCATCATGGATGGCATCATTAATGTTTTTAGGTTCATGTTCTAATAGAAATACTTGATGTTAAACCTGATATCTAAAAGAAGCTCCAGTTTGAGTTCCAATATTTATATCACCTACAACATCATCTAAAGGATAGTTATTAAGAATACTAATAGCTCTAGAAAATAAGGACTGGTGATTTCAGGTACTTTAACAGGGTTTGGTTCATTGTAACCTGAATCAAATGAATATCCAGAACTGGAATTTTTCACATATTCCATTACAAGATAGTTAGATAATTTTGACTTAATTTCCAGATTTTATACATCATCCTCATGGTTCTCTAGAGTGGTCTTAGGCACATGTGCATATGCTTTATCAAATTTAACATGGACGGATTCTTCAACACATTTAGATCTTTTATTAAACATTCTATATGCTTTACTAGAAATTTAATATCATAAAAAGATTCCTTCATCACACTTGGATGCAAATTTTTCAATATTGTCCTTAGTGTTAAGGATATAGACTTTGAAACCAAATACTTTGAAGTACTTAACATTGGGTTTTCAATTGTTCAAAAAATCATGTGTAGTTATTTTAAGAATAGGTCGAATCAATACTCTATTGATAATATAGCATGATGTATTTGCAGCATCAGTCCAAAAGTAAATTGGTATTTCATATTCACCAAGCATGGTTCTAGAAATATCTTGAAGGGTTATATTTCATATTTCTACAACTCCATTATGTTGAGCTTCTCTTGGGTCAGAGAAATTATGACTATAGCCATTTTGTGAGCAAAATGTTTCAAAATTTTGATTTCCAAACTCACGGCCATGATCACTTCTTAAGAATTTAATTCTATATACACTATGATTTTCTACAGTTTTGGTATATTTGGTAAAATGAGAGTACACTTCACTTTTGTGAGTCAAATAGAAAGTCCAAGTATGTCTATAAATGTTATCTACAAGAACATAAACATAGAGCTTCCCATTTAAACTAGAATCCTAAGATGGTCCAAACAGATCCTTGTGAACCAATTTGAGAGGTTGAGAAGTTGACACTTCTTTCTTTCTTTTTTTTTTGTAAATTTTGTGTTTCGTTCCCTTTTGACAAGGATTGCACACTTTATCACTTGGAAACTGATGTTTGGGTAGGTCTTTCACTAATATTTTTCTAGTTAACTCTCTAAGGGAGTGAGTGTTACAGTGTCCAACTTTCTTATGCCAAAATCCAAGACTCTTTGTGAAACACACTAAAACATGAAGCATTTTTAGAAGCTAAAGAATGTAAGTTAATAGAATTTACATTTTCATTTCTTAATGCAGAAAACAATAATACATTTTTAGAATTAAAAACATAGCATGCATCATTTTAAAATTTGACATGAAATCCATCATCACATTGTTTTGAAATATTAATCAAATTATATTTCTATCCATTAACAAAAAGGACTTTAGAAATCAAAATTGAGTTAGAGTTACCAATTTTTCTGAGGCCAATCATCTTTCCTTTGGGATGTAACTAAAGGTGACATGTCTTACATTTATTTTTATTAACTTCTTAATGAATGAATAGTATCATGTCATTTGTCTTGAACACACACTTTCCAAGTACCATATGTTTTTACATGAACTCTTTAATAAACTTTCCTATACAATATTCATATAAAAACAGATTTTGGTACCCATACCTATTTGTGTCTAGTAATATTAGTGACTAGTGCCTTAGGTACCCATATCTACCCCATAGGTTTCCTATAAATATTACATAATGTATTTGAAAAATAAACTCTATTTGTTCCAAAAAATATTGAAACTATAGAGAGTGTATCATAACTTGAACTAGCTGAATGTTTTCTAGAACTGGGAGTAAATCTATATGTCTTAGACTTAGAAACAAAATTAGTTCTTCAAAAATTCCTTTAACCAGGTTGATAGCCAATTCTAGTAGTATATTTAGGAGCAATCGGTTTACCTATCATTTGTACAAAGGTATCTTTTCCATTAGTAAACATTTCAAGATCTTTTTTCAATTTCTCATTAGATAGTTTTAGTTGACTATTCTCTTTGAGTAATTTATCATTTTTCCCCTATCTACAGTGAGTTCAGTTTTAATACTTGAGGTGAGAGAATGTTGTTTCTTTAAAGACATGTATTTATCTTTTATTTCATTGAATATCTCTTCAATAATGTTATAGAACTAAAAAATTTCTTCATTAGATATAATTTCATAGATGCTCTCATCTCCGGAATAATAGGAATTGTGTATTGGAGATTCCAGTTTTACCTCATATTTTTTTCATAAAACTATTCATCATGTGAAGATTCTGAATCACTTGAACAGTCCTCAATAGCACTCTATGTAAGTTTCATTTCCTTTTTATACTTTATATCTTTTTCAACATTTTTTTTTACTTGAGCTTGGGAGATTCAGCCATCATATGTCCCTTTCATTTACATTCATAGTAGACAATCTCATTAGATTTTTCACCACATTTACAATATTTCTTCCAACATCCTTTTTTATCATTTATTACCTTTAAGTTAGGCTTTCTTAAAAAGTTATTCTAATTGAAAAATCTCTTAAACCTTCTGGATAATTGGGTCGTCTCCTCATCACTATCAGGTGGTGATTTTTCACTACTGGAACATTCCACAGAGACTTCCAATTTCCCTTTTCTTGGTGTCTAGAGGTGGTGGTCTTAAACGCAATAGATTTTCTTGTTGGTTCATCCTCCTCTTCTTTGTTGAATTTCACCTCTTCTTCATACATCATCAGTTTTCCAATTATTTATTTTACAGGTAGCTTTCTGATAATTCATGACTCTATAATAGGGACAAAGGTTCCTCTCCATCTATCAGGCCGACATCTTAGAATCCTTATGATTTGTTCATTGGTAGTGACTTCTCTCACAATAGAAATCATTATGTTGACAATTTCATTGAACCTATGATACATGTCAGAAAAACACTCATTGGGTTTCATTTTAAAGTTATCATATTTAATATTATAAGTATAAAGCCTCATTTCTTTTACACTAAAAGTTCATTCTTGTGAAACAGACAAGGTATCCAAAATTTCATAGGCAGCTTTACATGTAGAGATTCTATTGAATTCTTCATGTCTGAAAGATCAGTATAAAGCATTCATATATTTTCAATTATTATTTTAGTTAATTTTGGCAGGTTTATCCCAAGTGATTCTATCAGTAGAAGGAATATTATACTTATTTATAATTGAATACAAGATTTCAAAGCTCATACTTTCTAAATTCGTTTTAATTTTAAATTTTTTATTGAGAATAATTGGTTCCACTTATAAATGGGGGTTTTTTTTGTTGAAGAACCTTCCAATATATTATCCATAATAAAGAAATACATTAAAATATCTAACCAAATATAATTAATAGAAATTTGAAGATCTTTAAATTACAAATTTAATCATAGTTGAATAGGGTCAAAAGAACAGTCTTAATAAAGAACCGTTGATACCAAATGTTGGCCAGAGTAGAGTAATCAAGAGGGGTGTGAATTGAGTATATATTAAAAATTTATATTTAAAAAATATTTTTAAAAAGTTTCCCTAATAAATTTAAAAAGAGATCTGTTAATAAATTTTATACGGTTATGAAAGTTTGACTATTTAAATAACTTCTTAGAAGATTTATTAATTCTCATTAATCTTCATATCAGTTATTAACATTTGTTTTGAAGTAATTATAATAAGGAAACACAGTTATAACTTCTATCCAAGAATAACTATCAAAGTAAATTTAGGGATTTATAAATTAAATAGTAAAACAGAGTACACTAAAAAAAACAACACAGCGGATATAAAACAAGTGGATCAGTATCAAGTCGAGACCTAATCCACTCCACTTGGTGATCACCGGCCACCAAGCAGTTTATATAAATAAACTTGGTCCACACCCAGGATCAGGGTTAACAACATTACATAAGACTGTCCTTGTCACATGACCTCTTCCACAGTTCTTTGTGAGTATGAACTATCAGTTCACACAGGGACCTCTCCCGCACTTAACTATGGGAATACACAATTATAAAAAGAAGTAAGATAAAGATATCTTGTATCCTTAAGTTTAATGCAGGAGATAGTGCGTGATTTTATATAGACACACACTTCTCTCAAAAGATAAAAAAATACACTACAAAGTATAATTGATGAGATAAGTTTAAAAGTGCTCTGAGTGTTAGTCTATGGAACTCTGAACATCTGGGATGAAGCAAATGCATAAATCGAGTCCTCTTGTTGAAAATAGAGTATCGTAAGTCCTCTAGATCGAGCTCGGGTTCTTCGTGGAGTTGATAGAGAAGAAATTGTCTCAGGTCTAGGATTAATGTACACTTCTTGTGTTCTTCATCAGTGTTGGGTTTCTTGAAAGATCATGCTTCTTCGTTATCATGCACAGACTTGTTTTTATGTTACTCTCTTGTCGCCACAGTCACCACGATCACTTTCTTTTCCTCTGGCCACATTATTCTTTCTATTCTTGAAATTCATGTGTTAGAGGTGACATGATGCATGTATTATTCACCTCATACTATCAAGTGACATGTCTAAAAGGAAGCATTAATTATGTCAGTGCATTTAAAAACAAAAAATTTGACTGTTAGACATTAAATTGAAAAATGACAAAAATAGATTAAGAAATGGTGTCACGATCTGTCTCTAAACGGTGTCTTCATGATACGGTGTCTCATTGAAATGGTGTATCCTTGTTTGTCTTTGAGCAGTGAGAGAACTATGATGGAATAGTTTTATATAGATCAGGAAATGGTAGCACTGATGCGGTGTTAGGATCACGGTGTCTTGTCATGCTGTTTGGATAGACAGGGTGTCTGGATGGTGATGGTGCTGGATGGTCACGGTGTCTGGATGATCACAATTTCTAGATGGTTATAGTGTCTATATGGTGAGGGTGTCTTGCTAGTTACAGTGCCTGGATGGTTACAGTGTTTGGATGGTCACGGTGTCTGGATGGTCATGGTGTCTAGATGGTTACAGTGTCCAGATGGTCACGGTGTCTCAGACTTAGCCAAATATCTGTATATAGATTTAAATAGTGATATTCATATAATGAATTAAACATAATAATTCATAATATAATTTCATTAGAAACAAAATATTTTATCATAATTATTTAAGGCATAAATAAACTATCCATCTATACACATGATTTTTGATAGATTAAACAGGATTAACAAGCTTTACAGAAAGTATATGATTTGTGATCATTAAAACATGATTAACACATGAGGAGTCCAAAAAAAAGTATAACCTTAGTTACTGAGCCCAAATTAAAAATTTTAAGGATGAGATATTCCAAAATGGGGGATAATGTAACATCACATATTTTTAAAAGGGAATATAGTGTTTGTTATCTTACGAGATTCACAAGTATGATCTTAAATGAACAATTATATATTTTTATAACTTGATTGTTATAACCTAGTATCTAAATTGGAGGGAATGAGTTTTATTAACTAAATTATGAAATATTTAATGGTCTTAATCATTAATAAATTATTATTTAATGCTTATCATATTAAGCACTTAATTTTAGTAAAGTTGTTTTGTTCTTGAAAGGCAATTTATTTAAGAATTGTTAATATTACATTTGTGATAGAATAATAGAACTAAATTATCGAACATTTAATAATTTAATTTAATGAAATGAATAAAAAAATTACATCAAAGTATGAAAATTATGTTATGGTGAAATTTTGATAATTTTTTTAAAAATTTTATTTTTAAATGAATTGTTAAAAATATCGATTTATAGTTAAAATTTTATTTTCTTTTCAAGTATTTTAAAATTAAAATTCCATATTGGATTTTTATTAATATTTAATTTATTCATTTGGATATCAAATAATCAAACTATGGGTTTTTAAATAGATTTTATAATATACTTTAGTATAAAAACATTGTATATTTAAAAATGTTATTTTTTCAAGTAAAATCTTCTCTTTATTGTGTTTTATCAGTATAATTTTAATTTAATTGCTAAAAATTCTATGTTTCGAATTTTTAAAAATGTATTCAATATTTTTAATTAATAATTCCTAATTTATAAAATAGTTCACTTTTATTTTTTGGATGATATGAATAGCAACCTTTGTAATTTTTTACCATGATAAAGGGTAAATTGGGTAATATAGGATAAAAAATGATAAGGTCAATAAAATGACCCTAACACTGCAACTAATTTTAATAGATGAGTAATATTCTACCATAATAATTATAGGATCTGATATATGAACATATGTTTTCATTTAGAAGTGATTGTGACCCATATAATATTTTATTTAAAGAAAAGTCAAAGATGTCACAATCATGATTTTTATAAATATAACATTTTTAATATAGGGTTTTCCAGAGGATATATTTGACTATAAATAATTATTAGAAATATAAGATATCTATATTAATCTTGGTAATTTTGTTTTAAATCTAATTAATAAATAATTACCTAAAATGTTTAAACAACACTAATGTAGTAATTAATTAATTAATGGAAAATTCAAAAAAATGATATTAAAAACATTAAAATAAATCTATTTTGAGATAATTAATATTGTCCATGAATTTGGTATATTACCTTGTCAAATTATAGATATATTATAAGATTTAGTTTTATGAAATAATTTTGTATTTATTTTATTAACATCAATGTACTGAATAGCCCTTAAATTTGAAATTATGAATATTTTATAGTAAATAATATTTCATTAAATGATATAAAATAAATAAAAATATTAATTTCATCCAAATTATTGGGATAAGGTTTTAAATTTCATCCGTAATCTATTTAATAATCTTTTATCTTTTTTAAGTAAATATATTAACTCTCAATGAGTATAAAAACCTTGTTTTCATGGTAAGAGGTAAAGGTATTAAATAAGTCTTAAAACCCAATGATAAGGGTTTAACCATGACCTCAACTAATAAAAAAATATGGAAAAAATGTGATTCTAAATTTATAATATATGATTCCAATTATAGTTTTTTGACAGACACTTCTCTATGGGAATGAAAAATATATAATTTAACCCAACAATAGTTAAAAAAATGTCACACTTTGTATTTAATATATTTTATGTGTCCACAAAGTGACGAAATAAAGATATGAATGTTGCTAAATTTATATTTTTATTTTTATCAAATTATTTTCATTATATAAATCGATATTTAATTTTTATAAATTATATAATTACATTAAACTATTCTGCAATGCAAAAACAATATTTATTTAATTAAGAGGGAAAATTAATTGATTTTAAAAATATTAATTTGGATATATATTTTTTATGCTTTAATGCTTATAAAAAAATTTATAAATCTATATGATATACTATATATGTTTTAAATAATTATATTCAAATTATACATTTTTTTGATATATTTGATGTCAAATAAAATGAAGTGTCAGAAATTTACCATGGTGAAAATTTATCAATATAATAATTTATTAAATTATTTATAATTCATAAAAATTTATTATTTGGACATGTTATAGAATATAGTTTAACAAAAAATTAATGGTCTATTTAGGAGCCATTTTTCTATTTATAGTAACATTATTAACCCTTTGTAATTAAAATAATGGTTACCTCACTTATGGTTAAAAATAATTAACCAAGGGGTTGATAAAAACATATGGTTTAAAATGAAACCTATACTTGTAAAAAATATACTTTTTGATGATACTACATCCTTATATTGTCTTATCATTTAATTCCTTTACATTTGGAGGCAAATTAAGGGTCTTTATTTCTAAAATCAACTTTTAAAGTAAATATTTAAAATATTTTTGTAAAATTTAAGAGAAATTATTTTTAACTAATAATTCCTAAGTGGATTATCTCGATTTCAGGACAAATTAGTTTTTTGAAGCTTCCATTACATGGATAAATGGTTATTTTCAAAGATAATGTTTTCATTTTTAAGTGTGAATCTTTTGAAAAATAAGATTGATTTATAAATGGAAATGATATTTTCCTCAAAAATGTTTTTTATGAAATAATTATCTGTTATGATTATGTTATGGTTAATGGGTATTGTTTGTGAGTATGGGTGGTTCCATTATAAACTAAGCGAGTGTGAGTTCATTATAGCTCTCTAATGCATTTGGTAAAAAGAAGGAGCAAGCTGATTACATTTCTCCTAAGATATTATTGGAATATATTGCACTGGTTTTTCCAAATGTAGCTATGATGGTTACTTCTTGGATAGTCCGGAGATTTACTAAATATTTAAAAATGATATTAAAATGATTCCATAAGTTACCTTTATGATTTATGTATGCTTACAATGGATTTTATAAGAAACTTATGATTTCATAAGGTAATATAAGATATAATGTTTTATTAGTGAAACTTATAAATTTGACAAATAAATTAATAAAAAAATAATGATTTTCTGTTCTTCCATTATGTTATAATATGAAATGTTTTATTAAATTATTTAGGTGTAAAATATGATTACTTGGGTAAAAATATGTTTATTATGATCCAATCGTTTATCTTCAAAATTGAAAATTATTATAATTATTTTAGACTAGTGATTTATTTCATTATTTCTATGCCCCTTACTTACATTTTGGGGATCATAAAATGTTTTTAAATGTTTTTTGTAGGGTTAATGGTAGATTAATAACAATGATGAGGTTATGATGAAAATTGTGAAGATTTATTATGAATATAAATCATGTTTTATTTTAAAGAAATTATTTTATAAATAAAACTAGACACTATAAATAAGTGTCCTCTTGTAATGTATGGTTTAATTATAAAGAATTTTTTTCAATTCTATAAATTTATAACCCTAAAAGATATTTTCGAACTAATGAAAGTAAATTATCGTCTAACGTCACTAGAATATGGAATGTTCAAGATTGGGTTCTTAAAAAAGTTCATAAGAAAATTATATATGGTTTTTTCTATATGAATATGGTTCTATAGTAGGTATATAATAAACATATTTTTATTATATTGTTGGTTTGAGTGATTATGAAGGAATTTCGAACTTAATGTAAGGGATTTTTTTCTCAATTTTCTTTCTTTGATACATATATTCTGTTTTACACCTGTATTCTTTTATGAGGTGTATATATATCCCCTTTGACATGTAAAATCATGAATATATTTATCCTCATGATATTTTAGGTTTCTTTTTATGTTGCGACTTCATGGGGCTTATGATTCAATGTTACCAAAGTGGTATAGGCTTTTTTGTAACAATCCAATCATTTATCAATATTATATATTATTTTTTTATAATAAACTTTTGTGATCTATCTCTCACGAAACACATGTAATGTATTCTCATTTTTTATTCATTATTTTTAAAAGAAATAATACCATTTTCTACTCTTTTGTAGTTAAAATAATTGAGAATTATTTCTAAGAAAACCCAACATTATTCCTCTCATCAGCCAGAAATCTGATTTCTTACAAAACCATGTATTCTAAAAAAATAAAAATGTTTTAATTTTGTTATGAAAGTAATTTTTTCAAATTTTTTGAATTCTCTATAAAATATTTTTAAAATTAATCTTCATTTCATTTTCCAAATAATTCCCATTTGTATTTTACTGACAATATGAAAGGAATCTTCATTTTGATATTTAAGGAACTAACAAGATTTTCCAACATCATGGACAATCATTTCTTTAATATGTCCTTTATATGTTTTCAGGGTTATTTTCAAACAAAAATATTCTCACAATATATTATGTTTTAAAATGATCTTTTCAAAGAATAATTAATATTTTCATAAAAAAAATTAAATCATTTTTCAAAATTATTTTCCAACTAAGATGAAATCTATTTGGGTTAGAAATGCCTTAATAAGTTATGATCTATGGATACCATTCATAGACTTTAACTAAATGGTTTATTTTTATGCTAACATGATGATTTTGGAACCTATTTCTTTTTATAGGTTATTTTATGATGAAATATTGAAATGATTATGAAACCTATATATTTTCCAAAGTTTATGATATAATGAAAATTTTATGAAATACATTTCATTTCATGGGTTATGAGATGGTTTTTTATGATCATGTGGCATATATACGTATGATATTCATTATTGTATTGGTGGGACCTATATCTCCCTCCAATGCATTGGGTAAATACTTATATATCATGGGATAAACAGGATTGGAATAGTGAGTGAGCCAAGTTTAGTAAGGGATGTTATCCACTATGATGGTATTGGGAGTGAACCTTGACTACAATAATAGTCTGGGGAGTAAACCCATTCAAGTATGATTTCCTCGATAGTGCGCCTTCGCTAATATGGAAATGATTTTATGTGCTTATGTGTAGGAAAACAATTCCATGTATTTTTTCAATCATATACTCCCATAGATTATGTTCTTTTGTTTTTCATATTATTTGTGTTTTATAAATTTCCAATATTTATTCCATCACTCAATATTATGGTCTTTGATATGCAGGGTATGGTTTTACAATGTTATGCATGTGTTCTCATACCATTATGCTCAGGTTATGGTTATTTCTCTCCCTTGTTTACCCTTATTGGGCATCTAAGATAACACTTTATTATATTTCCTTTACATGGGTTATAAAGATATGTATTATGTATGAATTTTATAAGAGGGGTTTTTGAAGGACCCTGGGACACCCTGAGAGGGGAGGGGTGAATCAGGGTGAAAACTTTTTCTTTTAATGTGGTGGATCTTGTTGCCACGTTGGTAGGAACTTGTTGAACCCGTATGACGATTATGATTAGAAAGCAAACATTCACATTCATAGAGAGGACATGACACTTTTTACATGGTTCACCACTAAGGGCTATGTCCAAGGAGCATACACCGATAAGTTGTCAGTCGTTCCTGATTCCAATAATCATCAGTAGCTTTGGATTACAAAGGTTTGGGCACATACACTCTATCCCAGGCTCACTGCCTTTACAAAGGTTCAGGGATAACTCACTGCTTCCCTCGGGTCACTCCCGTTGACTCCCCCTGGCTCACTGCCGTTGGTGAAGTCTCACTCAGTTTACAGACGTGAAGGTCTCTTCAATAGATAGACATGAAGTTCTTTGTCTTCTGTTCAGCATGAGACTTTGCTTGCATTAGAGTCCTGATTTGATGCTCTGTTAAAGTCCAAATTCCATTAACTGAAGAACACACCCCCCTTTCCCTTGTCCACTGGGAAAACAGCCTTTGGAAATGGCCTTCACAAAGTACCCTACTTCGCAAGGCTCCCAATTTTGGAAATCTCAAACAATTCTTCACGGCGCCCCTGCCTTTTCCCGAAGCTAAATCGCGAAGCTCAATCGCAAAGCACTCTCGTGATGCACAACCCTTCGCAATGCTTGGCAGTCGCGGAGCTTATGCCTCTTCGTGAAGCTCGCTGAGCCAACGTGGGGCGCATGACTATCGCGGAGCTAGAATAGCCGTCGTGAAGCTACTCTTTCATGAAGATCACTGCCTTCGCGAGTGACCTTTGCAAACCAAGAGCAAAGGGTTTTCTCTGAAGTTCTCTCTACTTCTCTTGAGGGGGTCGACCTCTATTTATAGGTGATTCCACCGACCCTCAAACTTTCCACGCGAAGTCAACGCCAAGTCATCTCAAATCGTGAAGCTCCGAATATTCCGCCGGAATTCTGTCCAAATCGCGAAGCACCTCAGAAATTTTTGAATCGTGGAGCTCGTCGTAATCGCGGATTATCACCGTCATCATTCCTTCATGCCTTCGCCACGAACCTCCCTTGCAATTCCCTTCACCGCCGCGATGCGCTTCAACTCTGCCATTTGCGAAGCTTTGACGAAATCGCGAAGACTTACCGCCTCCATTCTTCTCGTCTTCACGATTTCCAAACCATGCATCCTTTCTTCGCGAAATTCACGCCTTTTCCATATTTAATTATTATCTTCTGGGAAATCCAATTTTCGCGATGCTCAGTAACTTCCAGATTTTGGACCCCAAAAATTTGGCAAACACTGGGAAACGGCGCCACCTTCAATACTGTTGTCTGCTTGAATGGTATGATCTCTTTGCTGGTACACGATCCAAACATCCATTTATGATTGACAACAAACATAATCCATACTACAAATCATGCATAGAAGACCATGGTTCCAACAGTTATAGTTATAATGAACATAGTGGGAGATTATGTATCTCACCTATAAACTAGTAATTTATGTTTCCACATTTCTGGAGTTAGTAAACTATTATAATAATCAGGCTTGTGTTTGTGTAATGTAGAGAATATTAATAGAAATTTAATTAATTTATATATATTATAATCTTTTGTCGCTATATTATCAATATACACAGTCATCAAATGGATAAAAAAATTATTGATCATTTGTACAGTGGATTATCTCCTCGCGAACTGATGTAATTTTTCTTCCATTATAACCTTTTAAGGATAGATATAAATTAATTTAAACATATTTATATGATATTTATGGCCTTATTTTACTTTTGGAATTATTATATCACATATACCTTATTTAATTCCATTATTTGGTGGATATAATATTGCTGCTCATGTGCATGTTGAACTACCTCCTTGTCAGGTAATGTGATTCATTTTTTTGCTTATGATTTACATGGAAGGTAATAAGGATGAATTTGATCAATATATGTTATATTTATGTCCTAAAAATACTCTTGTAAATATAATATTATATATATGTTCTTACATTCCAGATCATTGGAAAACAATAACTTTTCTTGTGCTTACGTATAGAAAATTGCAGCCACTTAGGGATGTGAACTTATTTTATTTTATTTCTACATATATGGTAATAAATATAGATTTTATTATTATAAATCATATATATAATGTAATAATGGTTCTATAAAATGGTATTTATATTTATTTATCTTTTTTCTATGCATCAAGAAAAGTGAAACATTGTTCTTATGTACGTGTGGTTTGCCTTCTCTATAAATGGTGCAATGTATTTTCTATCATTAACATTTATAGACTACACAAAATTCATATATAATTAATATATATTATATTTATATCTTTTTTTAAATTCTATATATTATGTAACCAGGATCAACGTAAAAGGATTGAAATTACTGAACCAAAAGATACATGAAAAATGAATCAATTATTACCTGAAATAGTTATTATAAAAAATATTGTTAATAAATAGGTCATAAATGATTATAAGTAAATAATATATGGTATTAAATATATGATTATTCTTCTTTAATGTATTTATAAAAAAACTATATTTTTTATATAATATGTATCCACACATTTGATTGAAATTGAATCTTATGAAAGGCTTTGTCATCTCACTTTAACTTTTGTGAGACGCATGTCATCTTCATGACTTAGTTCCCTTTTGTGTGTTATATACTAACCCTTTGATAATGTATATCATTAATCCATAGATAATAAATGTATTTAATTTTCTAATTGATGTTATTTCATTCATAGGGATATTGATTCAATAGTTTTCAAACCGGTTAGTGTTTATTTTATAATCTCATCATTTATTTGGATTGTTTATGATTAAATTTATCATGATGAAATATTATGAACTATGTAATTTCCTTAACATAGTGCTCCCTCAAGTGACTGATCCAGTTATCTATGTATCCTTAGGAACACCTCCCCATTAACTAGAGGATGATGACTTGTATCAAGGGTCTAAATAATATAGTGCGGAGACTATACCCTTTGTTAAAGGGTAGCAATGAAATAAAAAAAATAATACCATAGTAGAAAATATATTGAAAATTATTAATAAATTATTAGACAATAAAATATGAGAAATATACCAAATTAATAAATCAAAATAAAAAAATATTCATGTAATTGAAAAAATAATATAACTAAATTACATGATGACTTTCAAACAATTGAAAGAATAAGAAGACTCCAACAAATACTTCAATGAATCCAGTCTTGGACCCCATGTTTTTTCCCCTCTATGCACCAACCCATCTAGCAAGTAATAGTCAATTATAAGTTTTGTTTGTCTATATAACATCATATATTTATGTAATCTTCTCAATCCCCAAATTACATATGGAATAGGGTGTGAGTAAAACTCATTAGGTTGACACCATCATGTCTAAGTAAATCTTGTCTGAGAAAATTAGTGTAAGTAATAAAGAGAAAAACATGGTATTAATTTAATAAATTAAAACTAAGCATTTAAAAAACCTTCTAACGCTCATGATATATGTTAAGACCTAAGGCCATCCAAACCTACTTTGATTCCCTACTAGGTATCTCTATTAAATGATAGATCCTCTTGCATCAGGGTAGATCACCTGCGTTGGTGGTAGATTCTCCTTCCAAGGATGAATCTCTACTAAAATATCATAAATGTATGGAATTTTCCTTAAATCCATCCAGAATCTCACCTGAATGCATATCAGACTCTCAACCTCAAGCATATCATAACCCCCCCCCCCCTTAGTAATATCAAAATCTTAACTTCATTCATATCAAAAATGTCACCCGTAGGCATATCAGAATCTCTCCCTCAGGCATATAAGAAATATTTCTGTCCGGAAAATCAGAGTCTCACCGTCAAGAATATAAAAAATGTCACTCTTAATAATCAATCACATTTTTTTCAAATAAACTCAAAAAATATAAAGAAAAAATTAAAATTCCTAAACACATATACCATATATATCACTATAAGACATAATTATTAATTAATCAAATTAAAATTTTTCTAAACAAATATTATTACTTTGATTCAGATTCTCAATTCTAATCATAATTGTATTAATATTATGTCATTTATCATTTAACCTTATGGTCATTTAATATACCATTTAACAAAATTTAGGCCATGTGATTCTACCAGAAGATATCACAAAATTTTTATCTTCTTCCAATTCATAATATTTAAAAAAATATTAATCATTTTTTCCAATTTATTGTATAGATCTAATGTAAATAAGACCAAGTAAAAATATGTTCCATGTATGGAACACCTATCATGTGTTCATAGGTCTCATTATCTAAGCCTATGGACCCGATGGTGTCCAATGAATGTTTAAAAGAAATTACTATTTAATGGAGCTCATCCTATTAATTTGGTCTCTTGTGGGGTGTGTCTGTAACGGCCCGAAATTTTGAATAAATCTTGTTTCCTAATTTCATGTGTTATTTTATTTTATTTTTTATACTCAACAAAAATGTTTTATTTGATAAACATGATTATAATTAAAATGAGACCATTGGGTTTTGATTGTTATATGACCATCGGTCAATATGACCACTGTGAACAAAATGTTTTGATTATTGTCTCTAAATACAAGAAATCTTGGTTAATTATTATAGAAAGAAGATTCGATGGCCTCACCTAGTAGTCTTGGACCGATCGAAGCCCATCTAACAGAGCTTGGGAAGGAGGTAGCACCATTGGGCTTTTCTCTGGATCAAATCCAAGCCGAACTTCATCATGTGAAGCTAGAACGGAATCGCCTTCGTGAGAAGTTCAAACTGATAGAAATTACTACTCGGGCAATGTTGACTGAGCCGCCCCAAGATTCTATCACCCTAGCACACCTTACTCTTAGGTCCTATGATGGTATTATAAGGGGCTATGTAACGAGACCGTAACTGCCTTGTGTAATCCTCGTTTTAAATAAAAATTGGGATTTCTTCTTATGATGAAGTTTATAAATTTTGAAATGACCGGATAAATATAGTATGCATATTTTTGATGATTTTTAGAAAAAGGATATTTTAAAAATGGTTGTGTAAACCTTAAATAATTAAAAATGTGTAATGATTTTTAAATAATGGTCTTCTACAATTATGTCCAGTACGAAATTTAGAGTCTAATAAGATCAACATGATTTTTGATGAATAGTAAATTGTGAATAGTGATTTTACGCTTAGGATTAGTAATGTGACCAAATGGATTAGTAATCTCACTTAAAGAAAGTTTTAAAATAATCTAGGCACCTTGATTAAGTAATGTGATTCAATAAAATGGTTAAATAATGGTTTCATTAATTATTATTCAAGTATTAGTTTTTTCGGGTGAATAGTGTTTTTTAATTAAAAAATTAATTAAAAATATTTAGAAAATTATTTTTATAAAATGGATTTCATTTTTGAACTCAGAACATCGATGTTATGTTAAGGTAATTTTTGGGGATTTTTCTGAAAAAAAATGAATTTTCGGTGAATAGTGAATTTATTTAAAAATTGAATTAAAAATATTTAGAAAATTATTTTTATAAAATGGAGTTCATAAATGTAATTAGGGAATTGATATTTAGTTAAGGTGAAAGTTTTGGGTTTTTCTGAGAAAGATGAATTTTTCAGTGAATAGTAAAAATGCAGTTTTAGGGTTTCAGTATGTTTAATGACATCATAATTGTGTCATGATGATGTCATGAGATCTTTTAAGGGTTGTCCGGCCAAGGGTGATGAATTATTGTTTTGGGTGCCCCATGTGGCCTAACTCCATGATAAATTCCAAGGGAGAGCACATGGGTTTGAGAAAAGCACATGTGAGGTGTCCCTTGGCCATTAATGCCTTGTCCCCTCACTTTCCCCATAAATACCAAGCTCTCCTCTCATCCATTCGACTCCCCACTCATTCATAACGAATTTATGGTCTCATTACCTCCCAAGGAGTCCTCCCAAGGTGCCCCCAAGCCCTCAAGGTCCCAACCATTGAGGTTTAAGAGTTACATTTTAAGGTAAGGGATCCGACCTCTCTCTTTCATTTCAAGTAATCTCTTTTATGTCATTCCTTTTATGCTACATGTTCTTATGTTAGAGGACGTTCCTTTATACTCCTCTTACTACCCTTTTTATGTTCATATAATGAGAGATCCCCTCTTACTCTCATTATTTCGTTTTATGATGTTTTAAGTGGCGCGGTTAGGCTGCCGAAATTTTTGTAACGGACTCTTTCTCCCTTCTCATTTTTCAAGATCTATTTTCATGTAAAGTCTTTCAAGTTCCTTTTTATTATGTTGGGGTATTATCTCTAAATTTATCATACTGATATTTTATGATCGTATGATGAGAGACCCCATTTTATCTCTTTAATTCAGTATTTTGAAGTTTTAAGTGGCGCCGTTAGGCTGCCGAATTTTTAAGTGGTTCTTCACCCTTCTCGTTTTGAAGTTCTACTTTCATGTCAATTCTTTCAAGTTCCGTTTTTGTTATGTTGGGGTATGATCTCTATATCTATCATACTGGACTATTATGTTCATATGATGAGAGACCTCATTTGATATCTTCAATTCAGTATTTTGATGTTTTAAGTGGCGCCGTTAGGCTGCCGAATTTTTAGGGGATTCTTTCACCCTTCTCATTCTTTTCAAATTTATACTTTCATGTCAAGTATTTCAAGTTCCTTTTTTATGTTGGGGTATGATATATATATCTATCATACTGGAATATTATGTTAATATGATTAGAGACCCTATTTGACCTTGTCAATTCAATTTTGTTGAAGTTTGAGTGACGACGTTAGGCTGCCGAATTTTTAAGTGGTTCTTCACCCTTCTCGTTTTGAAGTTCTACTTTCATGTCAAGTCTTTCAAGTTCCTTTTTAATTATGTTGGGTAATTATCTCTATATATATCATACTGAACTCTTATGTTCACATGATTAGAGACCCTATTTGATCTTTTCAAATCATTTTTGTTGAAGTTTAAGTAACGTCGTTAGGCTGCCGAACTTTCATAAGAGAAATCTAATTTTTTTCTTCCTTCCATGTTTTTCATTTCAAATGGTATGTCCTTTAAATTTCATTAACATGATCATGTATCCTTCTTATTCTGTCCATCTACTATTTTATGGGTCATTTATGAATGTTTTACCCATTTTCCCTCTCTTTTTAATGTCTTCTAAAACCTCATAACATAGCCGTTATGCTGCAGAATTTCCATCTCAAAATGTATCTCTCTTTTTCTAAAGTTCTTTTATATTATTAAGTGAATACTCAAAGCTCTTTCTTCTAAAGGGGTATTCACATATATATAAAAATGTTTTATTTTAAATTCTGGGATTTACATACATGATACCCGCTTTCCTTTTCCGTGGGTTTAAAGTAACGTAAAGATCAAGTCTTTCAAGCAGTTTTTAAAACGTTATGATTATGAAATGAAACCCATTTATTTTATGCTATATGGGTTATTTATGAAATTTTTGATGATGATATATGTGGCTCACATGATAATAAAGGCAAATTTAAGGGTTCGCCCTGATAGCGCTCCAATGCATTGGGTAAAGACTTAATCTCTAGAGATGACAATTTTTAACGACGCCATGGTGAATGACCTTGGTAATTTTTAACGACACCTTGGGGATGGACCTTGGTGAAACGAAACCATTGTCAATATTAAATTTTGAAGCCACATCTTCAAGTTATGAAAAATTTTATTTTTTTATGATGTATCTCATTATTTCTTTCTCATGCCTTAAATTTCTTTTCATGTCCTTATTGAAGTATCTCAAGTTCACATGTAAAATGTTTCTCTTATTTCCCTTACTGGGCTTTCTGCTCACCCTTTCTTTTGATCTATGTCCCCAGGTTATGAGATGCAGTAATGAACCTAGGATGAACTTAAGGAGAATCATTTCAAGTGTTTAAGAAGAGTGTTTTTGTTCTTTTCATGTTTTATGTTCCTGGTTTCCAAGACACTAAACCTTAAAGATCCTCGGTTTTGTAAAATTACTGAAAGTTTATGTGATAAAAATACGGGATGCTATAGTTGGTATCAAAGGATGGTTTAGTTATTTGTGGAAATTAGGATATGAAAACACTAGTAAGAACCCTATAGAAAAGTTTTAATATAGGAAATATTCCTGGTATTTTGGTGAGGATTGAGTAAGGGGTTGCCAAGCAAATACATCCCTGTCTGGATACGAGCAGGTAGAGGTGGCTCTGGCACAGATGTATATAGGGGTAAAACCCGAAAACATCGCTTTGATCTAGACTCGAACGGGAACTGGTACACGAAAACGGGCCTTGCTGCACTCTTGGTTACGACACTCCTGGGGGATATGCTTTGGTAAATTCATAAGCTTAGTATGAACCATTGTTAAAGGAACAAAGATAAAATAAAATGAAGATTCACATAAGAATATATGATCATGGATAACCTAGATGGGAACCTAGGGGATCACAAGTTAGGGTATACTTTTCAACTACAAGTTATCATTATATGCTTTATGTTTCTTTTCATGATTATTGGCTAAGTATTTAAGCCCCTAATTATAGGTTTTTTTCTTAGTTAATGGCGGGAAATGGAAGAACATGTCTCAACAACCAATGTGATAGGAAATTCTACGATTGCTGTATTAATATGACAGAGATGATTAGGGGATTAAAATATGATTTTTTATTTTGGAATACATTCACTATTTTGGGGACCCTATATGATCGAGGTAAATAGATTACAACGGTATTTTCATTGAGGAGTAAGGTTGATTTATATTTGAAGAATCAATGAATTTAAGGTGGATTTATAGTAATTTAGGTTACTTTTGGGAATTATTAACCTATCTTGGGTTAAATATGTTTAGATTAGATACTTTTGTTATAAGATGTTAGGAGTGGTTGATGTTGTTTGGAGATAAACAATGAAGTTTATTTTGGAAGACTATGTTATCAAATCCTTCTTGTATTTGGGTTTCAATCTTAGTTTGGTTTATTTTGAGGAATTTTAAGGACCGTTATTTATGGAATGGACTATGATGAACTTTGGGTAGTACCATGGAACTTTGAAGATTTAAAAGTAGTTTCCATTCCAATGGGATTCTTTCTTTTTGAAGAGTTGTTTTACCTTACCCTTTCGGTTTTTTGGATAATGTTTAAAGATCGAAGAAATAGATAGTTGATCTTTTGTGGATTATGTGATTCTCTAGAAGATGATTCTTGTGTTTTGATGAGACCAAGTAGTTTTGAATGCTCATCGTTTGGAGTAAAGAATAGTTTTGGTAGAAACTTATTAAAGTATGAAACTCTACATGAAGGTAGATATATTTCCTTATGTTTTTGTTCTATGTTGTAAAGGAATTCCTCAAAGTTATTAAAAGGAACGTAAAACAAAAACGTTGTTGGTTTACGTTTCCTACAAGTTAATCAAAGACCACTTACACACATCATAATTTTGGGATTTTCTTATGGTTAACTTTATCCTAATCATGTTCTCTATCACTCTCCCTCAGAACGTGACCCTTTGATTTCTCCTCCATGTCCATGTTTCCTACATGGAATCCTAGTACGAGTAAACTCGGGTGGCCTTTGTACTCCCTTTTATTTATTTTAAAGTAATAGTGTTACTGACTCTTTTTCCGATGTGGGACTTTCAATGAAATTTAAAAACCCAATTTTAAAAAATTGCGAGGATGAAATTTCTTAAGGGGGGAAGATTGTAACGGCCCGAAATTTTGAATAAATCTTGTTTCATAATTTCATGTGTTATTTTATTTTATTTTTTATACTCAACAAAAATGTTTTATTTGATAAACATGATTATAATTAAAATGAGACCATTGGGTTTTGATTGTTATATGACCATCGGTCAATATGACCACTGTGAACAAAATGTTTTGATTATTGTCTCTAAATACAAGAAATCTTGGTTAATTATTATAGAAAGAAGATTCGATGGCCTCACCTAGTAGTCTTGGACCGATCGAAGCCCATCTAACAGAGCTTGGGAAGGAGGTAGCACCATTGGGCTTTGCTCTGGATCAAATCCAAGCCGAACTTCATCATGTGACGCTAGAGCGGAATCGCCTTCGTGAGAAGTTCAAACTGATAGAAATTACTACTCGGGCAATGTTGACTGAGCCGCCCCAAGATTCTATCACCCTAGCACACCTTACTCTTAGGTCCTATGCTGGTATTATAAGGGGCTATGTAACGAGACCGTAACTGCCTTGTGTAATCCTTGTTTTAAATAAAAATTGGGATTTCTTCTTATGATGAAGTTTATGAATTTTGAAATGACCGGATAAATATAGTATGCATATTTTTGATGAATTTTAGAAAAATGATATTTTAAAAATGGTTGTGTAAACCTTAAATAATTAAAAATGTGTAATGATTTTTAAAAGATGGTCTTCTACAATTATGTCCAGTACGAAATTTAGAGTCTAATAAGATCAACTTGATTTTTGATGAATAGTAAATTGTGAATAGTGATTTTACGCTTAGGATTAGTAATGTGACCAAATGGATTAGTAATCTCACTTAAAGAAAGTTTTAAAATAATCTAGGCACCTTGATTAAGTAATGTGATTCAATAAAATGGTTAAATAATGGTTTCATTAATTATTATTCAAGTATTAGTTTTTTCGGGTGAATAGTGTTTTTTAATTAAAAAATTAATTAAAAATATTTAGAAAATTATTTTTATAAAATGGATTTCATTTTTGAACTCAGTGCATCGATATTATGTTAAGGTAATTTTTGGGGATTTTTCTGAAAAAAATGAATTTTCGGTGAATAGTGAATTTATTTAAAAATTGAATTAAAAATATTTAGAAAATTATTTTTATAAAATGGAGTTCATAAATGTAATTAGGGAATCGATATTTAGTTAAGGTGAAAGTTTGGGGTTTTTCTGAGAAGGATGAATTTTTCAGTGAATAGTAAAAATGCAGTTTTAGGGTTTCGGTATGTTTAATGACATCATAATTGTTTCATGATGATGTCATGAGATATTTTAAGGGTTGGCCGGCCAAGGGTGATGAATTATTGTTTTGGGGGCCCCATGTGGCCTAACTCCATGATAAATGCCAAGGGAGAGCACATGGGTTTGAGAAAAGCACATGTGAGGTGTCCCTTGGCCATTAATGCCTTGTCCCCTCACTTTCCCCATAAATACCAAGCCCTCCTCTCATCCATTCGACTCCCCACTCATTCCCAACGAATTTAGGGTCTCATTACCTCCCAAGGAGTCCTCCCAAGGTGCCCCCAAGCCCTCAAGGTCCCAACCTTTGAGGTTTAAGAGTTACATTTTAAGGTAAGGGATCCGACCTCTCTCTTTCATTTCAAGTAATCTCTTTTATGTCATTCCTTTTATGATACATGTTCTTATGTTAGAGAATGTTCTTTTATACTCCTCTTACTGCCCTTTTTATGTTCATATAATGAGAGATCCCCTCTTACTCTCATTATTTCGTTTTATGAAGTTTTAAGTGGTGCCGTTAGGCTGCCGAAATTTTTGTAACGGACTCTTTCTCCCTTCTCATTTTTCAAGAACTATTTTCATGTAAAGTCTTTCAAGTTCCTTTTTATTATGTTGGGGTATGATCTCTAAATTTATAATACTGATATTTTATGATCATATGATGAGAGACCCCATTTTATCTCTTCAATTCAGTATTTTGAAGTTTTAAGTGGCGCCGTTAGGCTGCCGAATTTTTAAGTTGTTCTTCACCCTTCTCGTTTTGAAGTTCTACATTCATGTCAATTATTTCAAGTTCCTTTTTTGTTATGTTGGGGTATGATCTCTATATCTATCAAACTGGACTCTTATGTTCATATGATGAGAGACCCCATTTGATCTCTTCAATTCAGTATTTTGATGTTTTAAGTGGCGCCGTTAGGCTGCCGAATTTTTAGGGGATTCTTTCACCCTTCTCATTCTTTTCAAAGTTATACTTTCATGTCAAGTATTTCAAGTTCCTTTTTTATGTTGGGTTATGATCTATATATCTATCATACTGGAATCTTATGTTCATATGATGAGAGACCCTATTTGACCTTGTCAATTCAATTTTGTTGAAGTTTGAGTGACGTCGTTAGGCTGCCGAATGTTTAAGTGGTTCTTCACCCTTCTCATTTTGAAGTTCTACTTTCATGTCAAGTATTTCAAGTTCCTTTTTAATTATGTTGGGGAGTTATCTCTATATATATCATACTGAACTCTTATTTTCACATGATTAGAGACCCTATTTTATCTATTCAAATCATTTTTGTTGAAGTTTAAGTAACGCCGTTAGGCTGCCGAACTTTCATAAGAGAAATCTAATTTTTGTCTTCCATCCATGTTTTTCATTTCAAATGGTATGTACTTGAAATTTCATTACCATGATCATGTATCCTTGTTATTCTGTCCATATACTATTTTATGGGTCATTTATGAATGTTTGACCCATTTTCCCTCTCTTTTTAATGTCTTCTAAAACCTCATAACATAGCCGTTATGCTGCAGAATTTCCATCTCAAAATGTCTCTCTCTTTTTCTAAAGTTCTTTTATATTATTAAGTGAATACTCAAAGCTCTTTCTTGTAAAGGGGTATTCACATATATATAAAAATGTTCTTTTTTAAATTCTGGGATTTACATACATGATACCCTCTTTCCTTTTCTGTGGGTTTAAAGTAACGTAAAGATCAAGTCTTTCAAGCAGTTTTTAAAACGTTATGATTATGAAATGAAACCCATTTATTTTATGCTATATGGGTTATTTATGAAATGTTTGATGATGATATATGTGGCTCACATGATAATAAAGGCAAATTTAAGGGTGCACCCTGATAGCGCTCCAATGCATTGGGTAAAGACTTAATCTCTAGAGATGACCATTTTTAACGACGCCATGGTGAATAACCTTGGTAATTTTTAACGACACCTTGGGGATGGTCTTTGGTGAAACGAAACGATTTTAAATATTAAATGTTGCAGCCACATCTTCATGTTATGAAAAATGTTATTTTTTTTATGATGTATCTCATTATTTCTTTCTCATGCCTTAAATTTCATTTCATGTCCTTATTGAAGTATCTCAAGTTCACATGTAAAATGTTTCTCTTGTTTCCCTTACTGGGCTTTCTGCTCACCCTTTCTTTTGATATATGTCCCCAGGTTATGAGATGCAGTAATGAACCTAGGATGAACATAAGGAGAATCCTCTCAAGTGTTTAAGAAGAGTGTTTTTGTTCTTTTCATGTTTTATGTTCCTGGTTTCCAAGACACTAAACCTTAAAGATCCTCGGTTTGGTAAAATGTAATGATAGTTTATGTGATAAAAAGACGGGATGCTATAGTGTCAGTGTGATATCAACTATTGCATATACTCTGGATAATTAAATTAGACAATTAAGTATTATATATTGACCACCCACGTATAAAAATAAATAGGTGGTAAAAAATCCTTCCATGCATAGTTGTAATCGGCTCTTACCTTCGTTTCAATGAAAACATTAAATTTTGTCAGAAACAAATTGATAATTAAAATAATAAACAGAAGGAATACCTTAAAAATCATGGTATGGATATCCAAGTTCCAATTTATACTCGCTTTTGGATTGAATAAGACTTCTCAAAATCATCTATGTATGGTATTATATGGAGAGGGAGGTCCCCTTTAGACAAACACAACTCTATAGGGGTTTAAAATAATTTTGGGATGAAATTTGCACAACATGAATTGATTTCATATTATGTAACTATCGAAACAATTTTTTTTCTTCTTTTCAAAAATCTGATCACCATACATTTAAAAAATATTATATATAGTTTCGCATGGGGTAAGTTATTTTTTTCAAATGTGATACTTTTCGTAACATGTTTACTGGGTGTGTAAATTTTCATCACATGTTTACACAATGTGAATTATTTGTAGGCTGAATAAAATTTCATGTTATGTTTATATGGTTTGAATTAATTCAGTCCACAAATAAAATTCATAGGGTCTTCCAAAAAAATTCATGTCATGAATTGGATTCACCTTAGAAATTTTTTCAGGATCTATAACTCACCTTTTAAACATGCTACACCCATACAACACTTAACCCATTCCAAACTAAGTATCGACAAACTAGTTTTAATGGAAATTCTTCCCAACGAAAAAGATTTAAAAAAAGAATAAATGGGAAAATTTAGGATATTATAATATACCAATCATGAAACACATTAAATTTCTATCCACTGATTATTAATGAACTTATCAAGTAATAGTACAATTTTCCTCTCTTTGGTTCATAAAATGATTGAGAAAATCGTTTTATGAAAATACAACTTTATTTCTATTTTTCATTAAAATACATTATCACTTACATGTCCCTGTTTTCTATAAATGTTTTTAAAAATTATGTTTTAAATTTTTTCAAAATTATTTTGTGAAGAAATTTTTACCCTCTATTGTATGTTTTTATAGTATGTTTTAAATTAAAATATCCATTAATTTTCCATATGAGGTACTTTTTTTTAATTTTTACCAAAAGTGTGAATGGAATATTTTTTAACAAAGTCAGTATATATGGAATTTCACACCATTATGACAACTAGTTTCAATGAAGCATCCACTAAAAGTTTAAATGGGTTATTTAAAGAATAAAATTTTTCCTAATATTATGCAAAATTTTAGTTTTTAAAAGTGACTTACAAAATGAGAAGGATATTTTCATCAATATTTTTTTAATAGTATTTTTATGGTATTTATACAAATCAACGATGAAATCCCTCATTTAACCATATGATTAATTGGGTATATATTCTAATTTTACCTTCTTTATTATTTAAATGGATGGTTTATGATCAGTTTTACTATTATATACTATTTTGATGTCATTCTACATTTAACTCTGAATAGTTTCAGTTTATGTGTATTAATTGGGGAAAGTATTAACATTTTGAATTCTAGTTTTGTTCAATAATTATGTTATTTTTATTATGTTTCATCCCCTTCATATAAGTTATGAATAGTACATATTAAGTGATAGACAGAGCCCATTATAGCCCCTCAATGCATCGGTAGGTCTCATGATACAACTTATCTTAGATTATTTTTCAAGGTATTACACATTTTTTTAATATTTATCAGAATGATGCGTCAAATTTATTGCTATTATTTACATAATTATTCATTTAATCAATTTGATATTAGTTATTCTTGTTCTATGTGATTATACGATTTGTTTGAATATCCATTGTTATGTTTCATACTCATGTGACTATTTATATGGAATTATTTTATCATCATTTATTCTATCTATATTATGGTCAAGTAATTGATTGAATGGAATGTGTTTTATTTATTTACCATTACTTATTTATTCAAGATAGCTTTTATTATACACATTCCATTACTGAGAATTAAATATCATCCCCTTTTTGTGTTTCTTTTCCGCCGAGTTCAAAGATGTGTATATTAATTGATATGAAGGGACGTCCTAAAGGGGATAATGGTGTTATAAAAAAAACTTATATATTTAATTTTATTTTTTAAAATTAAATTTTAATTTGAAGTATGTATCTATTTTACCAAGACTACTATACTATTGAGTCAATCACTTCACTATAAGAGGGCACCACATATCCTCTATAATTCATACTGGCATTACACATATAGATCTACCAAACCCTGCCCAATTATTTTTAAAACTTCACTATACATGAATTATAGGTTCTGGTTCTTTTAAAAGACCATTAAAAGTGTTTCTAAGAAGAGACCTAAGGGAAACCTAATAAAAATGTGGTAATTGTACTTCCAGAACTCTTTATATTTATTTCATAACCTTAATTATCTAAATATATGGTATTCATAATAAAATATAAAATTAAGTATCATAAATATATTAGAATTTTATTATGATTATATAACCACCATTATCCATCCTTTATTTCATAAAATTGAAAGTGAAGGTGTCACTTGGGCATATGTGTGGACTACTGCCTCCACGTAGTGATATAATTCATTTTCCATCACTATCATTCACAGTTGATTATTATGATGTAGTTAATGTTAATATACAATATATATGATAGATTTTTTTAATTATAAATTATTATTTAACTTTCTTTTCTTATTTTTGTTAGAAAATAAATGCAACATTCTTGCATATGTACGATCTACCATCTCCAAGAACAGTGCAAACAATTTTTCTATCAATACATTTTGAATAATATTATATATATATATAATGAATATAAATGATATTTATATATTTATTAAAATTCTACAGATGATGGAACCAAGATACAAGCAATTGGACTGGGACTATTGAACCAAAACTTCTATGAAAAAACCAAATAGTTAACACCTAGAAAAGAAGAATTTAATAAAGAATTATTAATAAGTGCATGATGAAATGGTATAAGTGGATCTTATAAGATATTATAAGTATTTAAATTATTTTTGAATAGATATATAATAAATATAAATCATTTATACAGGGTTTAGAGTTCATTCAAAGCAATCCAAACTTGAGGTAAGCGATTTGTATTTCAATTTCACTATAAACAAGATTGTTCATGACTGAATCTACAATTAGGAAAATTATATGGTTCTAATCCGACAAACACATTTAGTTTAATTTTCATCTATTTATTAATGTTATTTTCAAGTGATAATTCCATTTTTCTCTCTTTACTACTTTAAATTAATGGAAAAAATTTTAAGAAAAAAACATCATTTCCTTTTTGGACAAGAATATTTTTCTTCCATGTCCATGTTTTCTTATAAATGTTTTCAAGAATGTTTTTAAAATTATTCAATTTTTTTAAAAATTAATTTATTACCCTTTTTTAGTTTCTATAAAAAAACTAAAATGGATCCCCTTATTGTTTTCTGAATGAGGAATTTATTATTTTTTTCTAGAAATGTGAAAAGAAACATTGTTTTAATATACACAATAGTAATAAAATTTCCCACCATTATGACTAATCAATTATTCAGATATTATCTTATATGTTTCCATGTTTATTTTCAAATAAAAAATTTTTCATAATATATTGGAGATATTTTTATTTTAAATAAGTGATTTCTAAATGAAAATGGTATTTTCATCATGAAATATTCTAATGTTATTTTAAATTAATTTTTAATCTATGATAACATTCTTTTATGTTAATTATGACTTAATAGGGATATGATAAATTGATATCATCCTTATTTTTTCACTATTGGTTTTATGATTATTATGGTGATATTTTTATGAAACTCTTTCAATTTACATGGGTTATTCTGTGATGAAATGATGAGATGACTATGAAACCTTTTTTATTTTAAAATGTTATAATATTATGATTTGATAAATGTTTTATGTTCTTTTTTTACACATATATATTTTCTTCATTATTTGATGTGTGGGCCCAAAATTATTTATCTACACATCGTATTGATTAAATATGGATATATCCTAGGATAATAAGTATTGCAATAGGTAGTAAACATGTAAGGGACTCCATCTACTGTTATAGTTTTGGGTGTGAACATTGACTAAATATATGATGGAATGGGAAGTTAACACAATCCACTATTATTGTACTATAAGTGATCCTTGATTAAGAAAATTATTTTCTAGAAATATTTGTATTCCAAAAACTTATATCTCATGCCAATTGTATTCTATCATGACTCATGTTCTTTGATTTCATCATTATTACTATCTTATGACCTTTCAATTTTTATATCATAAATCATTTTTATGATTAGTGGTTTGTGGGGTATGTTTTTTAAATATTAAGATCATGTTCTAATACCCTTATATAATGATTAAATGATCTTTTATGTCTCCCTTTATTTCCCTTTGTGATGATATGCTCTCACCCTTTATTATGTTCCCATTTCTCTATGCCATGAACGAAGGTTTTATGTGTGATATGTCTTAGAAGGGTTCTAGTTTTGAATAAATAAGAGATTATGTAGACAATTTGTGTACCAGTTGTTTATATATCCAAGTTTCCAAAGTCAATACACCTTTATGGATACAAAATGGATCATAATATTACGTAATGTATATACATCTTATAAGAGGTCGTATATATGTTTAAAACATATGGGTCACTACAATAAGAGTAGTATTGATTTTAAAACATGAATACATTTATCATGATTGTGTTCGATCAATCCAAGGTCTACTCATTTTCTCTCACTAAATTTTGCTTGATAAGAAATGAAACAAGTAAAATGACAAAATAGAATTTTACTCAGTTCACCCTAACCATGATAGTCTAATTTCTTATAAATCAATTACGTGTCATTACACCAAAAATAAAAGTGATATATGGTTCAATTATTAGACACAATATAGTGTTCTCACTAACCCTATTAACTAACAGTTTCAACCAAAAGAGAATGATCACTACCCATAAATAAAGAGATGAACTAATTTTTCCTTTTATATCCCATTTTATCCTTTTCAATATATTTTAATTTGAATGATACACATGACAAGGTGTTTATATTCCACACCCACTAATGATGTTTTAGTTAGATAAATTTCTTCGAATTCTATTCTTCTTCCTTTCTCTCTATCTTCCACCAAAAAATAATGAGACGTCCTCTAAAACACCCTTCCCTATTTAGAACATCTCCTTTTTTCAATGCAATAACTAAGACTAAATATCATTTCCCTATAATTGTCACAAGTTTCCTCTATGATAATTGAGATCGTAATGTACCATTAAATCCAAATTATTTACTTTTGATATAGTTAATAGATCCATTTTTTAGTTCTTTCCCCTAATTTTTGGATGACTAAAACTACATGGATGCATCATTTTTAGTAATTATATAGTCTAATGTTAGAACTTTTCCAAAATCTATGTAATGTTCATCCTCACTATGGTGCAATATCCTTTTCCTCAAACCTAATTATAGAATGGTCTTGTATATTGTGATGTGGTCACTTATAGTTGACAAAATCTATAAAAATAATTTACACTTAAATTCTATGATGTTCTTCACACATCCTCCATAACACCTTTGAAATCACTAAACTCCTTATAGAATATCCATGTCTACTATGATATGGATTCCTATACCATCTATAGAAATTGATGATCCTAGAGAACCTTCATTCCATTAGATCTAAATCGTACCCGATCTATGATGTAATAGTGATTTGGGCATCTCATCATCCTATAGGACAATGGAACATCCATCTATATATGATGTGAAAACCCTGAAATTTATAGTGTCATTAAAACTCAGAAAAAAATCTCTAAAAAAATCATTTAATTCTTGATTCATTTGAAAATGGTGTGAAAAAATAAATATGATTCCAATGTCATTAATTTATCCAGAAATACTTTTTTATATAATAAACCGCTTCCCTTGGCTACAAAATTAATTCAGACTACTGCGAGTTCTCAAAAACTACATCTAGTTCTTCCCCACACATAATATTCTACGAACCACTTCTCATGGGATCATTAGTGTTAGGTCCTACCATCACATGTAACTATGTATTTATTCATGGGTTCTCAAATTCATATATCCTTTTACAACCTGCTTAGCTATATGGAACCTGGGATGGGCCACATGTTTTCCTATAGGTCACTTGGGTTCTATCCTAGAGTGGTATTTCCCATATTTTTGAACCTTACAACCATCATTGTAGTATAGTCATTGATTCAATAGGAAAGGAAATAATTAAAGTTCCCATAAAATTCTCAAAAAAATCTCAACTATGGTGTATCTGAATTCACTATATTATGTACTTCCAAAAGATAGAACAACATATGGAGTATAGTAGTTTCTACAGTGTTGATATTTTCTTCTAGACCGATCTCTTCTTTAAAACCTTCCACATTTTCCTTAGTGAAGTTCGATCAACAAGAATTTATAACAAACATCCAATATTAACTTGATCACCTTTGTTTAACATTTAAGAAAACAAAATCCATACTAGTTTCAAAATGTGTTTTCACCCACATAGATTAATGAACCATGCATAGATGATGTTGAATAATTCAACATCATATAGAAAAAAATGAAGATAATATAGTCGAAATTTTTTTCCCCACTTTCAGTTCCCAACATTATGTTCCCAAAACCATTGAAGAAGAATTCATGTTTTAACTCTTTCGCTATAATTGGAAAAATAATTATCACCATAAATTTTTAAATCAACCATATGTATGATTTATTGATCACCACATTGATCTAGATGAGTGGTGATGGAATATTGACATAGCCATACTCTAAATGGAACGAAATACCAAATAAGGAGAGTAGTTTGAGTGCCTCCAACATGAATGCCATAATGATTTAATGTAACTCATACAATTGATCAAAAATACACCATCCAATAAACACATCAAATGTTAGGGTGAATATGGATCTTTTTCTTATAATCCGCTCACCAATCAATAAGGGTTAATAAGTAGGGAAACTTATGATTTCATTATATAGGGAAAATTCTACGATCCATTATCAGAATATACAAATTCATCAATCAACCAAAATCCGATCATCCCTAATGATTAGAAAATATGAACTCAATAGGAATATTTCATTGAAATACTCTTATGAATAATTTCTAGAAAAGTGAATAAGGTTCCCAATTTTTTAAAATTAATTACCATAAAAGTTAAACCAATTTTGATATCTCACATGTATCATCCAGTGAATGTGAAATGAATACTAAACCATCCCATTCTAGAGTGTGACAGAGAAAAATGTTCATTTTTTAACTTCATATTTTAATGATTTAATCAATATTATATTATAATTTAATGTAAATCATCAAATATATTATGAGATTTCTTATTTTTAATATATGTCTATTACATCATTTTAAATATAAACAACATATTAGTGTTATAAAACTTGGATAGAAAGGATTATTTTCATGGGAATATTTGGAATATACAAACCTTGTGAATAATAAAAATTTAACATTTTTTAAAAATCCTCTTTTTTATCCTTATAAATATCATGTTATCTTTAGTACCCGTAGTCACTTGAGGATATACATCTAATAAATGGGTGAGTTAATAGCCCCATAAGATTATGAACAAGGGAAATGAAACAATTTAACATGAGTGATAATAATAATTATTATCATAACACAAGCATGGTATAATTATAAACATCATAAGAGAATAATTGGATAGAAGTATGGAATGTGTCAATGCATAAAAATGAAACATCATGTCTTAGTGGTTAAAAACCACACATAGTTGTGAACAAAGATAGAATACTTTTCATGCATAAAATATGTGCATAATACTAACATCATCATTTTGAACAAATATATAATCACATTCATTCATAATAAATATCATATAATGAGATATATCACATTACCCAATGAATCAGAGGGCTGTATAAATTTGGGCCCACCAGTCACATCATATCATTTACATAATCATCCATGCCACATATAATGTATAACAATCATAGTCATAAAACAACCCATGTAAAGGGATGAGATTTATAATAATTTCATAAATAATAAATTTATGATTAAATTTGGGGTTTCCAAATGAAAAGGTAAAAAATTTATTTGGAATAAGAATCACCATTATTCAGTGAATAAGAATCAATATCCAGAGTATTCAAGATATGATTTGCAAAGAAGTGTTTATTTTTAAAATCGTAATAATTGTCACAAAACAAATTAGAAAACATGTATATATTAATAATAAAGGGTAAGAAAAATGAAATTATATTTAAGGAACATTAAATGAATATCCATTCTGATACTTTTCATGAAAGTGGGATAACCCAAAGAGAGGGAGTTGGGTTAAATAATCCACTTAACGTAAATCCAAAAGTATTCTTCCCTTGAACATTATATCCCAGATAATCAAATTATATTCATTAATTACATGATTCAGAACCTATTATAGCTGTATTTGATTTATTAAAAATTTATTAAGTTCATGTATGGCCATTTTGATGAGTTGTGGTGTTCTATTTTGTCGTTCTAGGAGCATTCATTATCATGGTTTCATTATCAGTTTACCTATATACAATTATGGATATTTCGTAAAATGGTAATATTTATCCAGAATTGCAATTATATGTTATTAATAAACATACATAATTTCAAATTCTCCCATATATCATTTTTTATGATATGAGGATGATTCATTTGATAAAAAATTGTTGATAATGTTTTAATTTATTTTGATTGGTTGTCTGACCATCACAAAATAGTTTCATTTTATATAATATTAAGTTTATAAATTAGTTAAATAACAATTAAAAAAGTTATAATATTCATATTAAAATATTTTTTTAAAAAAATAAGGGTTTAATAACCAGACATGAAGGCAGTAATGGAAATTTAAAACTCATCATCCATGAAGGTGGTGAATCGACATATCGCAAAAAATGTTTTAATTTTTTGAATTAAATGAGAAGAGAAGGGATTTGATGATGGATATTCCATTAAAATAATACAATATATGTATATATATAGATATATATATATATATGATAATTGAGTAATAATTCCACTTTGAATAAGCGCATGGGATAATTGGAAAAGAAAATAAAAGATATTAAAAGAAAAGGATTGAGGATTTTACCTCTTGAATGTTGTCTCCTTGAGAACCTCCTTAAGGAGCTTGGTTTGTGTATTTTTTTGAGAAAAGAAGCTCATAGACATGGGTAATAGGTCTAGGGATGAATTTTGGAAGAATTTAGAAAATATACAAGTCTTATAATGTATGATATGAAGAGGTGGTGAGGGGTGGTATTTATATGGGAAGAGGGGAGAGATTTTTATTATTTTATTCATTTCTTTTTTATTTTAGCTCAAGATAATAAATAGTATTGATTATAGTGACTAAATACTATAACTAGGAAATGGTATTTCAATATAATTTTTCTTACATCATCCATACATCATTCATGACTCAAAAAATTATTTATTTATCATATATCGTAATTTGTTATATTTCACTACTCAGTAAGAAATCAACTAATTTAGAATAATCACAAAAAATCACCCTAACAATTTTTTATGAGTTGATTTAATAAATTGACTCAATTTTATGAAAATAATTTTATAAATATTATAAATTTAATTTTGAAATGAAATAATCATTTATTAAGAAAAAAATTGATTTTAATGTTGTAATCAATTTTATGACCCTTCGAAAAATTAATTCAGGTCACATAAATTTATATTATGATTTTAATAAAAATAATATTAATTTATGAATCTATTTTAGGAAAGTAAACATTATTCTAAATCATTATATTAATTATAAAATTTTAATTAAACATTTATTCATTACAAAATTACCAATGATTAATTTATTATTTTTAAAAAAATTATTTAATTATACCAAGATATAATTATATCATATTTTAATTTATAAGATAAATAAATTTTATTTATACTTTTATATGTAAGGTTACTATTCTAATGGTCGTATTACTATTCTTGATGTTCATATTACCATTCCAGAAGTTAGGTTACAATTCCATTGGTATAGGTTCTTTAATTTCTATGAATATCACTTATTTTATTCTTCATTTATGATAATCATGTTTTTATTAAGTTATATTATCTGATTCATGTGTTTTATGACATTATTATAAGAATTAAATTTCCATTGATAAATGTTTGGGTCATGGGATTCTACCCACCTTCTGAAATTTCTCCCTTAGAATCTCATTTTGCATACTACGGTGAATACAGGTGAGGGTATTTCTCTTTTATTGCTTCATTTGGTTCCCATGTTGACTCCTTGTACTTTTGATTCCTCCACAATACATTGACAAGGTGAGTTTTATTTTTTAATATTATATTTTCTCTTTGATCCAAGATATTTAATGGTTTCTCCTCATACGAGATGTCATTCTCCAGTTGTACAACCTCCAAATTAAGTACATGTTAGGGGTCAGGTATGTATAACATTGAGATTAATACATGGTACACATCCTGAACATGAGCCATGTTTGGTGTAAGTTCAAGACGATATTTCATTGCTTCTATGTGATCAAGGATCTCAAAGAATACAATTTACCTTGTACTAAGCTTCCATTTCTTTACAAACCTCATGACTCTCTTCCATAGTGATATTTGAAGGAAAAATATATCTCAAATATCCAAATCCAAGTACCTTTGATAGTTTTTATCACACCTTTTTGGAATATTATGAGAATAATTTATGTGTTGTTGGATGTATTAAACCTTCTTGGTCATCTATTGCACATGTTTTGGTCTAATTATCTTTATTTTACAAAATTATTCCCAATAAGTTGTATTTCTTTATTTCTTCTCATATAGAGCATTATATGGATCCATTTAAATAAACAAGTGGAAGTTTTTGATGTATTAAAAATCAAAAAATTGAAAATGTTGAACCCATCCTCCTTTGAATTCCATTAGTATGCTCTCACCATGTCCTTGAGCATCAGAATAGGCCTTTTAGATTGGCCATTTTTTTGGGCATGATAGGCCATGTTGATATTCAATTCATTACTCAAATCATATTGATGTAGTCACAAAAATTTAGATCTGAACATTTGATCATGATCATAGATGATTTAAATTAGAACCCCATGTAGCATCTTTATTGACATCACATATAACATATAAATTCATTCAAGTGAACAATCAACCCAAATAAAAATAAAGTTGGAAGTCTTGGTGATCCAATCCACAACTACACATATTGCATTATTTATTTTGAATGGTTTCGAGAGACCAGTGACAAATTCTATGGTGATATTCTCCAATTTCAACAAGGGTAAAGGTATTGGTTGTATCATCCCTTTAGACTTTTATTTTTCGGCTTTTACTTAATGAAATACCAAACACCTTAATTTGTATTCCAAAATCTATTTCTTCATATTTCCCACCAGAATTGGTCATGAAGATCATGGTACATCATGGTACTTCTAGGATGGACGGAGAAATAGGATCTATGTGCATTATCCAAAAACTAATTCTTTATCTTAGGTGATAAAGGCACACAAAAACATATTCCAAACTAAATCACTCCCTGATCATTCATATGGAACTCCTGAAGCTTACCTTCCATTAAATATGTCACCTTCTTTTGTAGCTCCATATCATCATGTTGTTCCTCCTTGATATTATCTTCATTATATTTTTAGAAAATAATTTGGGAAAGGTAGGATTTATTCCCTCTGTAATAATTCCCAAATCCATCCATTTCGTATCGATATAGATGTGGTATTTATCAATCTGTATCATGGATAAAGTAGTTGGTTATTTTTTGTTAAGAGAATCAGTTTCCTTGTTATCTGTTCCTAGATAGTAATGAATTGAGCATTCATAGTCTTCAATTATTTCTAACCATCTAATTTGACACATGTTGAGATCCTTCTATGTCAATATGTTATTTAGACTCTTGTGATTTAAATATATGTCACACTTCTCACAATAGAGGTAGTGCCTCTATATTTTCAATGAAAAATCATATATTCTATCTCTATGTCATTCATTAGATAGTTCTACACATGGATCTTCAACTTCCTAAAGGTGTATGCTATGACTTCATCATTATACATGATTATAAAACCCAATCCTTCTTTTAAAACATTGTTGTATATCACAAAACCTTCTCCACTTATTGGTAGCATGAGTACAGTTGAATTTATTAGCCTCTTTTAAATCTCCTTGAAGCTTTTCTCACATTATTCCATCCAAACATACTTTAAAAATTTCAATGTTATCTTAGTTAGAAGGTTAGAAAATATTGAAAAATGCCTCACAAAATGTCAGCAGTTTCCTACTAAGATAATAAAACATCGGATTTCTATGACACAAATGGGTCTGGTATATTTCTCAATTGAATATTTTTGAAGGGTCTATGGAATTACCTCACTTGTGATCATGTGTCCCAGGAATTCAACTTTCTGTATCCAATATTCACACTTTTTTAACTTGGAGAACAATTTCTCACTCTTTAATGTCACCATCACAATCCTTATATGTTTTTCATGTTTCTCCTTACTCTTAGAGTTTATTGTAGTATCGTCAATAGATACTACCAAAAATATTTCAATGTAGTCTCTAAAGACTCTATTCATTATATCCCTAAATATTTTAGGGGAATTAGTAGATGTTAAGGGAATAACATGGAACTCATAGTTCCCTTACATTATATGGAAAGCAGTCTTATGAATATCCTTCATCTTCACCTTCAGTTGATGATATCCATACTAAATATAAACTTTTTAGAAGTACTCAGGTACTCATAGTTGATCAAACAAGTCATTAATCCTTGGAAGATGGTGCTTTTTCTTCATGGGGATCTTATTGAGCCCCTGGTAATTGATACACAACCACATTGATCCATTATTTTTCTTTATAAATAGCACTAGAACACGGTAAGGTGATGCATTTGGATGCATGGACCCTTAATATAAATGCTCTTGAAACTGCTTCTTTAACTCATCCAGTTTGATATAGGCCATCTCGTAGGGACATTTAGAGCTAGGATTGGCTTATTGTATAAGTTCCATTGAGAACTATACCTCTTGATCTAGGGGAAGTTTGGGTAACTTTTTGGGAAATACATCAATGTATTCCCTAATAATGGTCATTTCTTTCAGGTTAATACCATAATTTGACTCAACCAGTTTAGAAATGTATGATTCTACATAAGGTATCAATACCCACACTATTTTAGGATTTTAAAAAGAAAATTCATGAACGTCATTTCATTTGTAGAAGAGTATTTGATGGTCAGAGTATGAAAATTTATGTCCTTTTCTCAATAAATAATGTGCGCTCTTAATAACAAGAGTTAGTACATGCCCAGTATAGCACCAAATTAAACCATTTGACGTATTTTGATATTCACTAAAATAATATTCCCACATATTCCAAAAGGAGAATATTCCTACACTAGGGTTGCAATGATTGCACCACTACGGGTTTTTATGGAAATATCAACTTCAAGGTATTGGGTATTCAATTCAACAGTTCTAAAAAACTTATAATATATAAAGAAATGCATAGACCCATAATAAAATAATAGTTTTTCCATTATTGAGTGAATAAGAAGTGAACCTTGTTCGACATAGGTTTATTGAACCACTTCAATAGTAGTGATGGCATAAGAATTACCTTACGTTTTTTGGATTAGGTGGATTTTGATGCTGATAACCCTCAAAAGCATGAGTTTTAGTGTGCAGTATTGCATATTTCCCTTTCTCCCAAAAATAGAAGCATTGAACCATTAGTGGTTTGTTAGGATGTTCCCTCATTTCTTCAATCATGTTGGTAATCGTAGTTATATCTCCTTAATGTTAATGAGCTTGATGGAATTCTCTCTTTCACTTGAAGAATTTCCCCGTCCCCTTTATGAAATTCCCATAACTCTTAGTCACACATTCTTTGACATGGGGGTGATTAGATTCTCTTTTGTGTTTTTTCATTTCACTCACAATCATGAAACACCATTCTTTTCTTCTTACCATCATAACCATGGTAATATTATCCAAAATCCATCTTGATATTGAGAGAACATTGAACCACTTCTTCATAACTCCCAAAGTATCAGATAACTAGAGCCTTTAGAAGGTGTGGTTTTTAATCACTAAAAAATATATCTATTTTTCTATCATTATTGATAACAAAACCTGAGTCGTATCTTGAAATACTTGTGATGTTTTATTTATAATTCATGATAAATTAACCTTACTTTTTCTTTATCTCTATGAATTCTCTCTTCATATTTGTATGGAGAGTTTAAGGGAATTACTTGTTCAGAAATATTTTCATAAAGTCTCATCAACCCATATCTTTTATTTCATCCTTCTTCTTGGTATTATTTATCAACATCCACCATTTATCAGCCTCCACATATAAATGATAACTATCTGGAGTCACATTTTCTTTATTAGAGTAGAGGATCATAGAAAATATCTTATCTATTAAGTTAAACCACTATTCTGCAACAACTGGATCATTAATTCCACTAAATTTCGTTGTTCATTGACACATAGAGGAGTCAATGGCTAGCTATCCATCTTGGGTGAAGGAAAAAGTTCCACCGTGGTTAGGTTATTATTTATAGCGTGCGATAGTGGAGTAATAATCTCCATGAAGTTTTAAACTCCACCTCCCATGTAATTGGGAAAGTCATTTAGTAAATTGTTGTATTGTCACTCACATGAATTTTTTTTGGGATTACCATGGTTCCCACCATTTTCTAAAATAGAAAAGTATCAAACTAAAGATAAGTCAATAAAGTATGAATAAATAATTAAATCTTTTACATATTTAACTTTAAAGGAATGTAATATGGTATCCCAATGTTTAGAATTTTTATAAAACAAATCTTCTTGGATGTTTACAAATAGTTAGTCTTATCCTATGGGTTATCACTAATGTTCCCTAATACTAATCCTAAATTCACTAAAACCTAATCTGATACCAAATATGGTAACCCTAATTTTTCTTACATGACTATTACATTATTTTAAAGATAAACAAAATATTAGTATTACAAATCCATGATCTAATGGTTTATTATATTATAATAATTAGGAATATAGACAACTTGACCATAATAAAACATAAAGATTTATTTACATTCTTATTTATCCTATTAAATATAAGGATCTCGTTAATACATTTAGTGACTTGAGGATATACATAAATGAAAGGGGTGGGCTAAAATCCCAGTAAAATGATGAATAGGGGACATGAAACAATATAACATGAGTGAGAGTTATCATCATCCTCATAACATAATCATTGGATAATTATCAACATCCTATTGGAAACATTGGATACTTTTATGGAATTTGTTGGTACATAAAAATGAAACATCATGTCTTAGTAGACAAATACCACACACAGTTATGAACAAAAATAGCATCATGTTCACAAATAACATATGTGCATTATCATAATATCATAATTGGGAAAAAATCTTGGATTATTTTCTATATTAACACACACCATCTCAGAATATACATCACATTAACCAATGAATTGGGGGGATATATGTTTCTGGGTCCATTCGTCACATCATAACATTTACATAATCATACATGCCACATAGAACATATAACAATCATAGTAATAAAACAAACAATGAAAAGGAATGTGTTTCATAAGATTTTCATAGAGCATACATTCATGAATAAGAAAATATATTCCTAAATAAAAAAGGGAAAAACACATTTGGTATAAGAAAAAATTTCATGAGGAGTCAATATGTGTTTTAAAAAGAATATTTCTTTTTGAAAAACATTATATTTTTTAGAAATCCAATTGGGAAACATGTATATCCCCAAATATTAAAGTTAATAACAATGAAATTATATTTAAGGAACATGAAATGAATATACATACTAAAATTATTGGCATGAATGAAATATAACCCAAATAGAGGGATTTGAGTTCAAGAATCACCTTTCCTTGAATATGAAATTGTTCTTCACTTGAACTTAATATCCTAGATAATCAAATTAGGAAAATTAATTACATAATTAATAATATATTATAAATTTATTTTATTGATTACGATTTTATTAAGTTCATTCATGGTCATTTTTATGAGTTATAATGTTCAATTTTAATGTTCCAGTAGCTTTCATTTTTATAATTTGAGGGTCAGTTTGCTTTTATATAATAATGGAAGTTCTTGTAAAAGGATAATTGTTATCCAAAAGCTCTATTATATGTTATTAATTAAAATAAACAAGTTTAAATTTTCCCATATGTCATTTTCTATTATGGTAGGTGGACAACTCATTTGATAAAAATTTAATGAAAACTTCTATGTTTATTTTGGCGGTTATTCCTACCATCATGAAATAGTTTCATTTTATTTAAAATTATTTTTTTAAATTACTTCCAGAATAATAAAAAAGATATAAAATACATAATCAAAATCGTTTTAAACATGTTAATGGATTATAACTATACTTTAACGTATTCATGGAAAATAAAACCTCATTGTCCGTGGGGGTGGTGAATCGACACATGATGGATGATGTTTCTATTTTTAGAATTAATGGAGAAGAGAAGGGTTTTGATGATGGATATTCCATTAAAATAATAAAATTAGATCATATATATGATACTGTGATTATAATTCATCATTGTGTTAGGTGAGTGAGGATATGATAATGAAAGAAAATAAAATAAAATAGAAGGATTCAGGATTTTACCTCTTGAATATTGTCTCCTTGAGAACCTCCTTACAGAACATGGGTTTGGTATTTTGTTGAGACCAGAATCTATTGGAGGTTTTGAAGAGGATTGGGGATATAATTGGTTATTATTTTGATAATATAACAGTCTTATAATGTATGAGGAGTATAGGTGGTTAGGGTTTGTATTTATAGGGGAGCAGAGGGGTGTTTTTTTATTCATTTGTTTATTATTTCGGCACAAGACTATCAAAAGTGTTGATTCCCATTAAAAATTAAACTAGGAAAGGAGAGTTTAAGATAATTGTTCTTATATCATCCATGACTCAAAAATTATTGTATTTATCTTATATTATAAATTATTGTATTTCATTATACGCCAAAAATTAAACTATTTTAGAAAAATCCAAATAATTCCCCTTAACCATTTTTCAGCATGTAGATTTCAGAAATTGTATTTATTTTATGAAAGTAATTTTCTACATATGATTAATTTTAATTTTAAATAAAAACCTTTAATTATTCAGAAAATACATTTTTTAATATTTTATTCAATTTAATGACCATTTCAAAAATTAAGTAAGGACACATAAATTTATAATATAATTATAATACAACATATTATTAATTTAAGAATATATTTTATAAAAATAAACTTACTTTTTAACCATTATATTAATTATAAAATTTTTAATAAACATATATGTTTTACAAAAATACCAACAATTAATTTAACATTTTAAAAACAGTTATTTAATTGTACCATGATATAATTATATCATATTTTCTTTTATAAGAAACCTATATTTTATTTATACTTTAATAGTTGTCTTTACAATTGTAATGGTTATATTACTATTCATATTTTTCATATTACTGTTACAATTTTTAGTTTATTATTTCATCATTATAGGTTTTATAATTTCAATAAATATCAGTTATTTTGTTATTAATTTAGGAGATTAATTTTTTTTATTTGGTTGTCTTATATGATTAATTTGTTTTATAAAATGATTATAAGAATTCAAATTTTATTTCTAAATTTTGGTTTATTATATATATAATTTATAGGCGTGTTTTGGATTTTGATTAAAAAAAATTCTAAATAATAGATTCTAATTAATTTTATTTATATTGATTTCATTTTAAATAAGCCAGGATTGAGTTTCTATTAGAATATGGTAATTTTCTTATATTATGTATACTATTTTTTCTTACATTTGAAAATTATTTCTTTTTTGTAAATTATCAATCTTACATATTGATAATTTCCCCCATATTTGAGGAATTATTTCATGCATATTTATAGAAAACATGTTTTCCAAAAAAGTGGTGAATCGTATGTATCTTTAAATCTCAAAATATTACTTGTATATAGGAAGAATTGTCATATCTAATAGTTTATTTTAACGTATATAATAGTAATATATGAAGGATCAACCATTAATAAGACAAATTCAATATTGAATATGAATAAATAAAAAATTTAAAATATAACATGCAATTAAAATATTTTTTAAGAAAATATTTGAGATTATGAAAGGGATTTTCATGCCTAAATCAGATTAACCAGTGTGGAGTAAAGCAAGGTTAGAATTAAAAAAGTTTCATTTAAGATGTTTTGTAATCCATAGGAAAGGGGTAGCACTATGTAATATTAACAAGTCTCAAAAGTGTTATGTCGATATTAATCAATAAATACATTAGGGTAATCATAGTGCTAGTTCCCAGAATAAGTTAATTTTAGTGGTTATATAAAATTAATGTCCTAATTTATATCATTGTGTAGGATTAAATGATTTGGATAATTAACTCTTGTGATAATAACTCCAATGGATAATTTCTAGTTGGAATTAACTTCTTGAGGTTTTTGGGTTTTCAATGTAATCTTTTGTGAATGAACAAAAAATTCCAAGTGACATTTAACCCAATACATCTATACATGTGGATAATCATAGAAACCCTATAATGAATAATAACATTGTTACACATTCTTCTTGGAGAAATATTTATTTCAATATCTTTTAACCACATTCACTAACCCATGAAATAAAAAAGGAAACAAGATTATGGGGAAGATTCAAAATGAAGGGTGAAGATCATTGATGATTTTTTAGAATTTAAAGTTGAGATTAATATGGTGCCCATACACATGGAGAAATAATAATAAAGTGTGTTCTATATAGCTAATTCATCCCCATTAATATTTAGGACTAGTAAATCTCATTTTTTGTACTTAAACCCCTCATACACAAATTTATAAATTGTCTATGATTTTTATGATTTTATATAAGTTATTTTCCTTATTTTTTTAATTCATTTATTTATTTTTAGTAACTTATTGTTTTTCCCTATATGTTATTTTTTTTATTTATATTATTCCAATTAATGCCTCCTTAACTCATATATAAAGGATAACTAACACATGTGTTTTATCTTGGGGAGTTTGATTTATTCTTGAGTTTTTCACTAAAATTATTATTTTCTTTTATTATTTTTCAAGATGATCGGTATGTTTTATGAGTTAGGGTTCATGATAAATAAATTATTCTTAAAGACCTCCATCCTATCACTTACATTTTAAAATAATCTTAACTCACTCTATAGTATATTATATTTTATATAATAGAGTTTTATTCGATATGAAAAAAAATTGAAGATGTTGGAGTTGGGTTCATGATAATTTCATATACTCAGTTGAGGTGTGTAATTAATTAATTTCTTTTGGATAATTGGGTACGATAATTAATTTGGAGATCCTTGAAGTCCATTATATTTAAAAAATGAACATAGGTAACACTATGAATGATATTGGTCCGGGTAATCAAAATAAATGAAAAAATAATATAACCAAATTATGGAATGTTGATAGTTTTATCTTGAGTGTAACAACCCAGACTGGAGGCCACTCAACTGATGCCCCATCCTATATTTCCAAAATACCCCTGGAATGCCTCCCTGAATTCTAGAGGCAACCTAACATTAGTATAGGGTTTAGGGTCATACCATGGGGAGACTATACCCCCAAATCAGAGTACATAGTAATAGATAAAATAACTAAGTATCATATATCAACAATAAATTTCAGACTTCACAGGTTAAATAAAATAACCCAAATAGTAATAATATTAAATGTGGAATTAGTATATTCATACAAAGATTTTATCCTAATGTTAAGATCACATGTACGACTAAATATAAAAAATAAAAATAAAAATACAAGTACTGTAAGTTTAATTGTATCCTTGAGCCCCTCCTCAAACCTAGTATCACATTTTGATTGAACTGCTTGGATTGATCATCATCTTAATACCAGATCTCTACAGGACCTATGTATAAGAAAAGTGATAGATCTATTTGAGTACCCAATATCCATGACTACCTTATCAGTATTTGAGTACATAACTTAGTAAGGAACCACCAACTGAGTCCCATACATAACCAATATATGGAATGTATTTTTATGTGACATGTTTAGCTAAAAAAATTAATAAACTATAGAAAATAAATATGTATCATACTAAGTTATTTATCTAGGGTCGTGGTGTCTTTTAGTATGTATTTAAATTATTACAACCATATAAAAATAGAATACCAGGGTGTAACCCATCCATCCTTGAACTTAGGATCAAATAGCCAAAAATATCATCATAAATGACTCAACAGCTAGATCCCTAACATCTTAAAAATCTATCCATACTCTTATATTCCAAATGGATCAAAGCCAATAACTAATAATACTGGGAATTTTTTGACCCTAATTCCATCCTCTATATCATCCTTCCAACTAGTTGGTTCTCAAGAATCTAGGTCATTATGATCAAGAACTTTTAATATCATCAGGATTGAAGGGTTGGATACTAGGGATGGCATATGAATATTATCATAACAACATTGATCATAATAATATCCCCCAAGCATGAATGGATATATCATATGAATACTAGTATTTATATGGATAGTATATTTCTAGGGTGTCTAATATATACTTGAGGTCGAATAAAAATGTCATGTGCATTCTTATGTGCCTCAAAATCAGATCCTACTAACTGCACAAAGGAATTCCCTATGATGTCATCCCATCTGTTATATCACATAAAAATAACATATGGATCTAAGAGTTGGATCACAAGAAGTACCTCTAGACATACTCAAATTCACCATCAATCTCATCATTCTCATAGGCTAGGTCCCAGGAAGAGAATCTCCACATCCATGGATTCATCATAAGTAAAAAAGTGAAAGTATAAATAGAATATATGGGTTGGATGAATGCGTAAACACCTCACCTATATCTATAGACACATGAGATAAAATCACCACTACTGGGTATAAGTTTACACTTAATACCACCTCAACCCATCCTTACATCCAACCTCTCACTAGGGTCACGAATTACAAGGTAATAAACTAGGTTCTTATATGTCTCATTGAGGTTTATCTAGCCTCCGATTAAAGTAACACTAGGGATATATCCTTAATCACATCCCCCTTCCCATCCTAGGACACCCTGAACACCCGACCCATCTATAAATACATGAAAAGCCTAACGACTGAGGTAGTCAAACACTGGTGGGGGAGAAATACTCATCACATGGACATCTCAGCGAGTCTAATGGCTCTAGGGTATCTATTAGGGACAAACCTTTATCCCTTCATACCATGTGACTCAATACAATTTATATTCTTGATTATCAATGGCTAAGGTGCCTAACTGGCATGCAACGGTCTACTGGTGACTTCATCACTTGATGCATTTGATCATAGGATTCAGTCATTATAAAAAAAATAAAACAATTTTAAAGAATTAGACAACCTATTTTAGAGGGGATATGCATACCACATGAAGATAAACAAATACATATTATTATATAATAGATCCATAAGGACCACTTACCTTAAACCAAAGTGAAAGCTTCTTTTAAAATCACCATGGCACACCTTGATGTGGAGAACCAATCCTATCAAGACATTTTCCAACACAAAAAGACCCTAACTCAAAATAAAATCAGAAAAATTAAGTAATTATAATAAAATTGTATTTAATTATTTAATTAAAATTAATTTTAAACAATTTTTAATTTTTATTAAAAAATTCATAAAAGACTAGATTCTCACAAGTTGACCTCGGCAAACAAAAAACACAGAAAACCGATCTCCAATGAACCACGGCATACTCTAAACTTCAAACAAGGAAAATTAATTTCCATGGGATCATAATTCCATTATTAAATTGATTTAATTTAATGATTAAAACCTTTAAAAATTAAAAACATTGATGTACCTCACTATATTTATGTGTGGCCATATCTTGATGACATATTGGGATGGGCCTTACATAGTTTAAGAAAAACCCCAAAGAGGAGATAAAAAATAAATTACCAATTTAATTTAATTTAAATATAAAAACATAATAAAAATTAACATGATCCCTTACCTCAATCCAAATGATATCTGATGGTGGCTGTTGATGCTCCTTTTTCATCATAGAGTCCAAATGAATGTAAAGGGAAATGACTTAGCACAAATTGATTCATCCTTTGAAGAAAATATCAAAAATTGACAAAGGGATGAACATGGAGAACATTTCCCATAGGTCGCGCAAGTTCCCTCATAGTCGTGCAAGTCCACCTCTACGATACATGATGGTCGCGCAAGTGACTTGCGCGACCTAATTGATAACTGCTTGAGGTCTTTCTTCAGCCTATAAATAGACCTTGTGGGCCCCCCATTTGAGAAGGATTTTTTCCAGAAACTCATATTTGAGCTCCCGGCGCCCTAGTCTCTTCTCAAAGCTTCTGAAACACTTCTAATGTAATTTCTTACCTAGAACGGAAGATCGAAATAGGGGGAGGAAGTCCTAAGTGTTGAAAATCATCAACACTTACGTGATTGAGTGGCCATCCCTTAAGGGAAAAGGCCACACATGAACGCCACCTTAGTCCTTCAATATAACTTGCGCGCCCCTCTTCTGGAAGAACCTCAAGAAGATTCTAAAGGATTTAATCAAGGATCGCTCAAGTATTACCCTGCTGGTTAACCGTAGCACAAGTACCCATGTGTTGCGCAGGTATACCTGCATGACCAGGACTTGCGCGCCCACGCAGTACCTGCGCGCCTGCCAGGACTTGCGCGCCCCTTCCTTTTTGGGTGCCCTTCTTTCCCATTTCACCCCTCTTAAGCCATTCCACCTCTCCTATTCAAGATTAATTCTTCAAGACACTCTTCAAAGCCATTTATGGCAGGATTCCTTGATTTGACTTCCATTTCTGAAAGGAATTCTATGGAATATCTCTCAAAACCTAGTGATTTACATATCTTTATGTCACTAAAGATTGATATTTCATTCATTCAACCTAATTCTTTAAGATGAGAGAATCCTTAACCTAGGCCTCCTTTTCAGGAGTAAGCCCCGGTCATAATTCCCCAAATTATGGGCATCCTCCTTAGGAGTAAGCCCTAAACTTTAATTCCTTTAAACTGGGCCTCCTTTTCAGGAGTAAGACCCAAGTTAGAGTATTCAAATCTCCATGAAGCACATATACCTTTATGGACCATGTTCCTGGATTTCTTCCCTGAAGTAAATCCTAATCTTCATTTATCTAGGCAGTCATACATACATAAGTCCCACATTATTTCTTATGATTGCATCTTGTATGGCACAATTGTCTAATTTTTACCAATACCTCTTGTTTCTCACACCGAGCATGACTCATGTGAGCTTAGAGTGTAAAAGTGATTATGACATCCTTCTTTGATCCATCAATCATAAATATCATACTCCCTTACTCGAACTACGTGGGTTCTTATTCCTTTTCTAAACAAAGGATATGTAGGTAGCCCATCTTCGGGTTCGATCCCAACTCTGAAATAATCCATGTCCTTCTGAATGACAATAAACTTCAAGTGCCCCACTGAGTGGCTTTAAAACCAGCATGGTCATCATAATGACCAAGATACTTCTATATAAAATGTGTCGAAGGGTACCATTGACCAAGAATCTCTAATAAATACAGATGATTCTCTATCGATGAAGAACCTCGAATACATAGAAAATATTCTCTAAATTTCCTAAATATTTAATCATTGATTGTTAGATCGGAAGGAAAGCTCATTTTATACATGGTAATGTAATAAGGATTCATGAACATAACTTAAATCTATAAAGAGAGTCTCGGAGTAGACAATAATTCCCCTAAAAAAGGTGTGATGAGTCCGACCTCCCATCCTCTCGACCAATGCAAATTCCTAAGTCTCATCATTCCACAAACTAATGAGCGCCTACCTTTGGAAAGTAGGTCTAAATGGATGTGGAATCATTGGATGTTTCCATTTCTACAAACAAACCTGTTAGCAACCGATCAGAATGTTTGAACCTCCCATCAAGGCGGTCAATCCCCAGATTCTGAGGGAAACAAAAAATGGTGAACCTGACATGAATCTTTAACCAAGTTAAAATAATGTTTTACCTATTTGTTAGGCCCCTATTTAAAATTCAATGAGAGGGCCAATAAAAAAAATCATTGACATATGTACTCATCCAAAATATGTAGTTGCTGAATTTATCTTGATTACGTCTGTTATATCAAATAGGCACGCTTTTCCAAGATCTTCTGCATTTCTAGAATGGCTTCTCTCAAATTCACACATGTGAATGCTTCTGCTGTAAATGCCACTGCTGCTACTCCTACTGGATCGTCATCCGTTCTGAGGATGACATCACCTACTCAGTGTCTTCAACGCTGGGTATCAAATGCGCTGGTTATGGAGTACCGTCAACACGGTACCATCCCAACTCTAGAGGCTACCCGACAAGACCTCCAAGTGAACAACTCACACCGGTCATCCAAACAATGATGACCAGTGATCAAGAAGCAGGCGGTGCTGACTACCGTCTCCAACGGTTTCGGGTCGTTATCCCTAAAACGCAATCACCACTCACTCCCTTATTCTGAGGAGGTGAATGAGCAGGTCCCTCAGGGACTTAATTCAAGTAGACAGGAGTCCTTCCCGAGGGTTCCCACCAACAATCGCTTCCAGACTCGTGTGGTAGTGCGCCCTCAACATGATTAGGGTACCGACTACAGGCATTCGGCTCAGGTTCCTCGAACCTGAGCAAGCAAGACGAACCACCAGAGGTGGAATCTGATCAGCAGTGAGTAGGTTCTCATCTCGGCCATCTCCATAGAAGGCCACCGACCTAACTTGGTGGCAAGAAACGAGTGGGCACATACACCTACCTGTTTTAATTCCGCTGTCTAGCAGACTCATCTGGCAGCATCACGCCGATCCTGCTAGGCAATTCCGACAGAGTACTATAGGCAGGAACATACACTTGTTTATACATCACCAGTTAGTCAGCAAGCTCGTCTAACTACATAAGATGAAGCTCGTCAACCACGTTTGGTGAAGTGAAATCAGTAGGTACATACACCTGCTAGTATTAATCAAGCCTACCAATAGTCTCACTTGGTAGCATTCGGAGAAGTTAGTCAGAAAGACCCGACAACAAATAAGAGGCAGACTCAACTCTCTGCCCCCACACTTGAGTACTGTCAGGATTCACTGACAGGAAAAGGACAGGAGCAGGCACATACACCTACTCCAAGCCCAAAATGGAAATATATTCTCGTTCCGGAAGCTGAAGTCACCAAGCATATTCTATCAATGGTGAAAGAGCAAAAGAAAATCCCTGCTCATATTCTGGATGCTTTCCAGGATATTATAACAGCTTCAGCAGCATCTCAGGGAAAGACACATAAATCTATCTCTACCAGGGGAGGGACACATCAACAGTTAACTCTGTAACAGACACACACATCTATTCCAATTCAAGAGGGTTCTGGGGCATACTCCCCCATATCATACAGACAACCAAGTCAGGCATATACACCTGATTTGAGTGGAGATTGTTAGCTTAACCTGGCCATCTTTCCTGATCAGGAACATACACCAGCTCAGAGCAACCACTTTCATTAACAAGTGGTTTCCAAGGCGAGTAAGAAGGCGTCTAATAAAAATACCCACCTATCATAGTCAGGAGATCAAGAGACAATCTGTAACAAGGCCTTGCTCGATGATGGAGTTCTTGAAGACCTCAGATAATTATCTTTTGAAATTCAAGATTCTACTCCCTCATTTCCCAATAGTGGGAACATTAATTCTGAAGGTCTTCAACAGACACTTCCTCATGAAGGCTTGATTCATAAAAATTCGGTCGATCTCAAAGTTTCATCTTCAGATGAGAGCCATAGGAACCCTCTGTGTGGTCCGAAGACCATGGAGCAAGAGATCTCATCTATTTTTTGTAACCCATTATAGTGGTCCTCCCCATGATGATAAATTTCGCTATGAAAGTCCTCTCCGCAGTAGTGATGCACATTTCCTGGAAAATGCTCCAGTGGACAATGTAGTGTCAAGAAATACCTCTTATCTTGAGGCACTTGCAAATTTGAAACCAGTCATGTCTGAAGCTTCATCGCTAGCAGGTGAAATACTTTCTCAATCAGAAGATAGCCCAGGGTGTAGGTCATTCTCCGAACCACACTAAGTCATGCATATTCTAGTTTGATCAATGATTTATCTACCAATCCTGTTGAATCCAATGAAACAACAAGGAAACACCAACTCTGGTCAAATCAGGTAGAAGAATCTTCATCAAATGATAAAGAAGAAATGTTGAACATGAGAAAACAACTGGAGAAAGTTGAAGTGCCAGTCATGTTTTGGCCTCTGGCTGACTCTCAGTATGACTTTCCAGAAATGTTGATGGAAGATGAAATTCATGATATTAGTCTCAACATATGAAAAACTCTTTGTCAGGTGAAAAATAAAGTATTATCTTATGATGAATATGAAAATCATCTTAAGATAATATAAGGGTTACAACGTCAGATTGATTTGGCGTCTCTATCAGTCTCTTGATATTCGATGGCTAAAAAGCAGCATAGAGCCCTTCAACATTCATGCCTTGGCGCACTAAGAATATTGCTTCAATTAATTTCCAATGCTTCATTTGGTATTCGTGTCAGAGGATGGGGTTTTCATGGAGTACTTTATTTCACAGTGCTCTCGAGTCAGCAAAGCCCGCTGAAAATGGTCTCATGCAATGTTATTGCCCATGGCTGGCCACAGTCAATGGGCTTTGTTTGTAATCAAATGCTTTCCCAATAAAAGGCTTCAAATAGTTCCTCTCAAAATAAAGCATACAGAGAACAAGTTGTTGAATTACTCCTGCATCAAGAAAACGAGAATCTTGAACAAGCTTCTCGTATGGACCAAGCACATCATCAAGTGACAGATGTGTCGGAAATCATCCAACGGTCTTTTGAACCGGGTGATAAAATTGGATACAGGTTAATGCATCTATCTAATATCCGGACTAAGGTTCGCACGATCAGGAGAGATTTAAAGAAAGTCTCAGACATAGCATGTCAAGAGCCACCCCAGCTCGCCAGACTGGGGACTCTATTAAACCAACCCTCGAAATCAAAAAATAGGATTTGAGGATTTGAGCGAGAACATCAGGAATAGACCCACTCCACCGGACTGGGGAATTTTTCAAATCATCAATCCCCTCATCAGAGAAAGTCGGTCTTTTCTTGATTGGGGAAGAAACCTCAAGAGGAATGAAGAGCCAAATTATTAGGATATTCCCTCTAATTACTGTTCGTCAAGAAGTTCCTAAGGGATCGAATCAACAAAAGGAAATGTCTCATCAAAGACATGGAAAAATTCAATATCACAGAAATGCTGATAAAAGTGATGTGATTCATTATGCATCAATCAATTTCATCAATGTCGTTGTTGCTGGTCCACCAAATGAGGTTCACTCAGGGGACTCAGATGAAGAGGGTCCTGCTCAAGAAGATGTACACACTAACACAAATGAAGAAGCTGTGTATACAAAAAATCAAAGGATTACTCAGAACATAGGTAATCCTTCAAGTAACCCACTTCCCCCTCTTCGAAAAGGATCCAACAAAGGGAGTGGAAAGAATCAGGTTACATATCCTTCCTCTGGATAATGCCAATCTCTCTCACTAGAGCAAAGGTTTTCACAACAGAAGGAAGAAATGAAGGAATTCAGAAGGTTTAATACATAACTACTTTAGGGTAGTCTTCTTCATGAGCGTGCTGGAGTCAATCAGCCAAGGGAATTTGTTGCAGCTACTGAGATGGATCAAGAATATCATCCTCTATCAGTATACCCTCATAGGCCTAATCCTACGGGTCAAGTGCAACAACAGTTGGCAGTGCTACCATCAGTTGCAGCACCAGCCACCACATCTTTCCAAGCTCTAGTCATTGCACCTACCCAAGTCCAAGTTCAACCGGATGTTTCTCAAAAGTTAATAACTACTATTGAGTCATTAACAGCTCAGTTAGAAACTATGGAAGGGAAACGTGCGCAAGTTCAACCAGAAATGAATTTTTATCCTGAATGGGTAGATTAAATTTCTCCTCCATCCAGTTTTGGGAACCATGTATTCCCTATTTTTAATGGATCAGGCGATCTTGAATAGCATTTGACGCATTATATGTCTTGTTGCGATCCTATGATGGGAACTCCAGAGAAGCAAGAAGCAGTGAAACTTAGATGCTTCGTGCGAACCTTGCAAGGACCACCTTTTGTCTAGTATACAAGCTTGAAATCCCGGTCAATTACCGGATGGGAGGATCTTTGCCAAAAATTCTTTCTTCAGTTCAGCTCAACTTTTCCAAAGACAACAGTTTCTGATCTTACAAACTATAAGAAAAGAGGGAATGAAAGGGTATTAGATTTCATTGCTCGCTAGAAGGTATTAACATATTCCTTAAGCTTAGAACTCCCTCAAGAGTAATTGTTGCCAATCTGTGTGGAAAATTTGTTTGACGAATTATGCACGCCGTTGATCCCTGTGAAATATACAGGATGTTTTCGAGACCTTACTTCAATCGCTCAGCAGATTGAAGATTCAATTATATAGGCTAAGGCTAAATCTCATGTAATTCCATCAGCTCTAGGAAGGAGAATTGGTAAATAAGAAACTGCTATAGTTATTCTTAAACAAGCACCTGTACCTATTTTTACTTCAAAACCTTCATCTTCTCGAAGGGCTCCACCTTCTGAGCACCAACAACAAAGGTCGGTTCGTCCAAACGATCAAAGAGATCAAAGACGAAAACAATTTGAGGATCTGAAGAGTAAAACATACTCTTTCCGAAATGAACAAGTTTATGGTTACTTCATTTTGGCTCTGGAAAATAATCTGGTTCAACTGCCAAAGCCCAAGAGGCCAAATAAGGAAGGATTTGAAGACCGTCCCAATTATTGACCCTTTCATCAAATGTTGGGGAATCCCATCCAGGAGTGTTTTGTCTTCAAAGACCTACTGCAAAAGATGGTTGACTCGGGACAAGTCACATTGAAAGGCTCCTCAGCCCAGGTAGCTTGTTTCACTACTACAGTTCCATAGAAGGAAGGTGAATGGCAAGAATTCAACAGAAAAATTGCACAGAAGTATGATTATTGGATGGTCTGAAAGACAATCAACCGAACTCATGCTATTTTGCGAACAAAATTAAAGAAACTGATTGTGTCTTCTTCCATTAATGTTGCGGCAAAACCCTCTTCATGAGAGGGAAAGTCCTCAAAGAAACGACATGATTCAAAGAAAGAAAAATAATCAGAAGAAGATGAGTATGTGTCAAAGCCTAAGTTGTCTTTGACTCTGGCAGACTTCAAGCCATCTACTTCAAAGCCACGGGCACCGCTCCACCAAACGGCACAGCCTAAACAGGATAATCAGGCAGAGTCTTCATCAGACGAAGAGTTAATCTGTGGTTCTATTAATATGATTCAATTAACAGATCCATATGCCAGTCACAGTTTCAATTTCGATGAGCCTAAATTCCCTATATCAAACAAGGGAATCAGAGGAAGTTACAGAGGCTCAGGATGCAGGGGAAGACGTGGATCTTTTAGAAGCCACTACTCTAATTCTACCGCTGCTAGAACTGTGTACGCAGCAGAAACTTGTGGTAGAGCCCTTCAGTGAGATCAGCAAGAACAAGCAAGTTCTTCTACCAATAGAAAATTCAGTCCTGGCACAGTTATTTTGAAAGACCGGTTTAAGGTTCCATCCTCTTCCTCTCAACAATTAAATGGATCTAATCGGTCTAATCTTCCAAAACTAGGGATATTTCCAACTCCTATCCTGATACAAGATGCATCATCTTCCAAATAATCTGCTTCCAAGGGACCTTCTAAACCACATATTCCTGTTGGGAAATGCAGACCTCTGGATCAAATGTATGATGTATTGAAACACTTGGCCCAAGTACCAGACAAGTTATCAATTCTGGATGCTCTAAATCTGTCAAAAGATCTTTGGGAAGCACTCATCGAGGATTTGTTAAGTTCTCAAGAGTTTGAAACTGAAATTGCTGCAGCTGAAGTCTATCACATAGAGAATAATCCTGCAGAATGCCATGCAATAATATCTTTTCCTGATGAAGATGAAGATGATGTTGTGCATGGGAATATTAGACCTTTTTACTTATCTGGCAAGGTCAATGGTGTAGATGTTCGAAGATCTTTCATTGACAATGGTTCAGGAGTCAACCTCATGCCCATTCGTACACTTCGTCGATTGGGCCTCACAGAATCTGATTTATCTCCTTCTACCATGATGTTACAAGGATATGATAAAAATGAACAAGAACCACTGGGCGAAGTTACACTCAGAACTCAGTTTGGAGATATTGTATCCAATTCAGATTTCATTGTTGGTGATCAAGACTCAGCCTTCATCATCTTGCTTGGAAGACCCTGGCTACATCAGCATGTGGCTATCCCTTCATCGTACCATCAATGTCTCAAATATTGTTTTTATGGTCAAGTTGGGACATTGTACGGTGATAAGGCCCCATTCAAGATATGTGATTCTCAATACATTGAGGCAGAATTCTATCACAGGAAGGGAAGGGAGAAATTCATAACAAAAGAGATTTCCAAATTTAATGCTCTATATGGTTTGGAGAAGATTCCAGTAAATCCATTTACACATGTGAGTACAGATTATGTGTTGCCTATCAGTGAAATTGACAAGATATACCCAAATAAAAATACTCTTATGGAAACATCCATAATGTCAATTACGTCAATCGAGCCTAACAACATGGGAGAAATTGGTAACCCACCAAGTGGTGATGAAAGCACAAATGGTGACGTCTTCATTTCATCTGCTGAAATCCAACAAGTCTATACTTCGCCAATTAGGCTAGAAGAAGTTATAGAAACCTCGGAGGTGAAAAATGATGTTGATTTTCAATCCATCATCTCCTCTTTAATACCCAAAGAAGACCCTTCATCATCAATCAGGTCAGAAATGGAAGCTTTTTCTTCAAGATGTGAAAATTGTGACATCAATTATAATCATGAAATTTCTGCTTTATCATCTACTATGAAAGTAGAAATGGAAGAAATAACACATGATGAAGAAGAGGAGGAAGATCTTAGAGATGCTCCTCCATCATTTGAAGAGGGTATCTCTACCACTGTATATGAACTCAGAAAAATAAATCTGGGTACAAAAGAAGATCCACGCCAGACTTTAATCATCACAGCCATGAATCTTGAAGATCAAGAGATGTATATTTCTTTTTTAAAGAAAAATAGAGATATATTTTCTTGGAACTATACAGAAATTCATGGGCTTGATCCTGATGTTGCTACTCATCATTTGGGTTTACCAAAAGAACATCGAGGATTTAAGCATGCCGCAAGAAGAACACACCCAACTTATGCTTCCAAAATTGAGGCTGAAGTGGATAATCTTATCAAAGATAACTTCTTCGTAGAAGTTCAATATCTCAAGTGGTTGGCTAATATTGTCCCTATAAAGAATAATAATGGAAAAATTAGAGTTTTCATCGATTTCAGAGATCTTAATCGGCATTGTTCTAAGGATGATTTCCCAGTTCCGATTACAGAACATTTAATTAATGCAACAGATGGATATGAATCATTTAACTTCATGGATGGATATTCTGGATATAATTAGATCTGAATTTCCCCAGAAGACGAGGAATCCACAGCATTCAGAGCCCCTCAGGGAGTGTTTTGCTACCGGGTAATGCACTTTGTCTTAAAGAATGCAGGTAAAACGTATCAACCTTCCATGCATCGTATCTTCAAACCCTTATTAGGGAAGTTTGATGAATTATATGTAGAAAATTTGGTGGTTAAATCCAATCAACATTCTAATCACTTGGTTGATTTGGAAGTCATATTCTGCAAGCTTCGACAACATAATTTGAAGATGAACACCTTAAAATGTGCTTTTGGGGTAGCCTCGTGAAAATTTCTCAACTTTATTGTACGCTATCACGGTTTTGAAGTCGATTCTGAGAAGACCAAGTCAATCCTTGGTATGTAAACTCCTCCAAATTTGAAATAATTAAGAGGACTTCAAAGACACTTAGCCTATATTTGGCGTTTCATCGCCAATTTGGCAGGAAAAAGTTTACCCTTCACCAAATTGATGAAGAAGGGAGTCACTTACCAGTGGACTGAAGAAGGTCAAGAAACATTTGATATTCTCAAGAAATACCTCATGAGTCCACCGGTACTTATGCCACCTGTTGGAGAAAGACCACTTATCCTCTACGTGACAGCCTTAGAGCGATCACTGGGTGCCTTTCTTGCTCAGAAGAAAGATGCTGGGAATGAAAAAAGCCTCTACTATCTCAGTCGAACCATGCTTGAAGCAGAAACCCGATATTCAAGTATTGAGAAGTGCTGCCTGGAATTAATATTTGCAGTTCAGAAGTTAAGACACTACCTGCAACACCATGAGGTCTAATTGGTATCTCGTAATAACCCGCTCAAATTTATCGTTAGTTGTCCAATGCTTACAGGACATCTAGCAAGGTGGGCAGTTATTTTGCAGCAATTCGACATTCAGCATGTGTCTCAAAAGGCGATAAAGGGCCAAACTCTGGCTGCTTTCTTGGCTGAACACCCTTCATTGGAAGACACATCTTCAGATATTGAATTCCTTGATGACAAAGTCTTCTCTGTTTAAGAAAGTCCTCAAGCATGGTAAATGTATTTTGATGGTGCTTCCAGAAGTCCAATAGGGAGGAAAATGGAAAATATTGAATTCAACAAAGTTGGCTTAGGAATTGTGCTCATTTTTTTAGAAAAGGCAGTGTTACATTATTCCTTATTCTTGTAGGAAGGTGGTACCAATAATGAAGCAGAATACCAAGCTCTCATCGTAGGCTTTGAATTAGCACTTCAAGCAAGAGTGAATCACTTAAAGGTGAAAGGTGATTCAGACCTGGTAATCAAACAAGTCAATGGGGATTATGCCATCAGAAAAGAAGAACTAATCCCTTTGTATGATTCTGTCGGGGAGATAATGGTGGAATTCCCCTTGGAAGTGACATTTTCTTATGTCCGAAGATCACAAAATGTTCAAGATGATGCACTGGATAATATAGTTATAGCTCTGAAAGATCCAAATCGGGACGAGACAACCATCAGTATTACCCACCGTTGTGCAATTTCACCTTATGTTCGAATCAGAACAGAGGAAATTAATGAAATTAGTCCCATTACTGAACCATATGGTCATACTACAGGATGGATGTCACCTATCAGGGAATACCTTCAAAATGGAACACTTCCACCTGATAGAGCCGAGAAAGAACAAATCTGGCGACGTGTGGTCAATTTTACTCTTTATGATAGCCTAGATCACTTGGAGAAAATTCTCTACAAATGTGTTTTTGATGGAGTTCTCTTCAGATGCATTTATGGTGAAGAAACAGTGGCTGTCATGAAAGAAGTTTATGCAGGAGTCTGTGGTGCCCACCAATCTGGACATAGAATGTCTAATTAGATTCGAAGGCTTGGATACTTTTGGCCTTTAATGATACAAGATTGTGTCAATTTCACAAATAAGTGTCATTCATGCCAAGTACATGCCAATTTCATTCATCAACCTCCAGAGTTGCTTCATATAGCTAAATACTCATGGCCATTTGCCACATGGGGAATGGATGTGGTGGGACCTTATCCTTCAGCTACGACCAAGCAGTTTAAGTGAATTTTTACTGATACTGACTTCTTTTCCAAATGGGAAGAGGCAATACCTCCCAAGGAAGTCAGTTCTAAATGCGTTTTTAGCTTCATCAAGTCTAACATCATTACCAGTTGTGGTGTCCCTCATACCATATTGACAGACAATGTCACCAATTTTTTTTCATTCGAGGTAAAGAAGTTGTATCAAAAATACAACATCAAATCCAATAATTCATTTCGGTATCATGTAGCGGCCAACGGCCAGATAGAATCCTTTAATAAGACTCTTTCAAATATACTGCAAAATATGGTGGATAAAGATAAGAGGTCATGTCCTGATAAACTCTTTCAGGTTTTATGGGCTTATCAGACTACCACCCGCACTACAACCCGGTCTACTTCATATTCACTGGTATATGGAACAGAAGTCGTCTTGCCCATTGAAGTTCAATTGCCTTCGCTCAGAGTAGCCATTTGTGATCAGTCTTCTACATATGAACAATCTCAAAAGCGATTGAATGAATTGGAATGGTTAGATGAAAAATATTGTGCACTTTGCACCACTTGGAAGTCTATCAGAATCGAATAGCACGAGATTTTAACAAAAAAGTTCATCTTCGTTCATTCACTCAGTGAGAATTGGTATCAGTTATCATAAAACCAATGATACCAGGAAAGAAACCTCCCTAGCTTGAGCCAAAATGGGAAGTACCTTATTCAATACATATGGTCTACTCCAATGGATCTTATTCATTAATCTCGATGGATGGAGAACTCATCAGTACTCCAGCCAATGCCAGATTTTTGAAGAAGTATTTTGTATAAACACAAAACCTCTTTCGTCCTTGATATATGATGTTAAAATATACAGAAATGGTCCATACATATGACTTTAAACTATTTGTATTGATTTCATCCCACATGACGATAAACTATGGAAAACAATTCCCTAATTTGTCCTCACTGCATGACATTAAACTGCAAATTCCCTCTTTCATCCTTTATATATGACGTTAAACTATACAGCAATGGTCCATACATATGACCTTAAACTATTTTTATTAATTTCTTCCCACACGACGTTAAACTATGGAAAAAAATTCCATAATTTGTCCTCACTGCATGAAATTAAACTGCACAGTCCCTCTTTTGTCCTTGCTATATGACGTTAAACTATACGGTAATTGTCCATACATATGACCTTAAACTATTTGAATTACTTTCATCCCACACGACATTGAACTGTGAATAGGTTCCCTAAGTGGTCCAACATGACGTTAAACTGTGTCCCCAACATGGTCCGGTATGACCTTAAACTGCAACTTGTTCCAGCAAGACGTTAAACTGCATCATCAACGGTCCATGAATATGACCCTAAACTATTTGCAAGTCCCTTACGTCCAGCAAGACGTTAAACTGTGATGTCCTAACTACATAACGCTAATCTGTATAAGATTTCCTTACGTCCAGAAAGACGTTAAACTATATAATCATTCACGGTCCATGCATATGACCTTAAACAATTCTCACATTCATCCAACATGACGCTAAATTGTGGGGAAAAAGTCCCCAATGCATCCAACATGATGTTAAATGGTATACACTTTTGTTCTCACTGCATGGCATTAAACTGCAGAGTCCCCCTTTCGTCCAACATGACGTTAAACTATATTTTATCCATCGTCCTAACTACATGATGCTAAACTGTATAGAAAGTCCTTGATACGTCTTACATGACATTAAACTGTATTTTGTCCCTGCTATATGACATTAAACTGTGCATCACCAATAGTCCTAACTGCAAGACTTTAAATTGCATAGTCCATTCATACGTCCTACATGACGTTAAACTATGTATCGTTAAGTTTGTTTCTACCTCTTGTTTCTCACACCGAGTATGACTCACATGAGCTTAGAGAAAACCTCATCCATAACACTCTCTCTGGGCCGCTAACCATGTGTAAGTCCCAACATCATTTTTAGGTCGTTGTCCCCAAGAAAACTTGATCATTAATTCATTATTTAATTGAACTACGTGGACTTTGATCTTTGTCTTCCAGACTGGGTACATATGCAACCTCCGAAGGTTCAAGCCCAAAACCAATCTTCTCACATCGGTTCACCTCCATCTCATACGATGTTGATTCGTGAAATTGCCCCTAGAATCAATATCTTTACATTTGGTTCACTTTCTTCCTTGTTATACGACGTTAAACTATACAAAACTTTTGTCCAGTATGACAATAAACTACAATATTCATTGATACCCTCACATGATAAAGAATCATTATTTACACTGATTTTCAATCATGTTTCATTTCAAAGACTACGTGCTTACATGGAAATGGCAAAACCTTTTATCTTGGGCTAAACCATCACTGTACTAAAGTCCCCTTTCACCCTTCGCATGTACGAACCAAATTTTTATAGAGGGTATTTCTAGAACTACGTGGGATTGATTCCCATCCTAATGGGATACGTAGGAATGTTCGAGTGTCCCTCGAATCCAGCCCCAAGTCTTTGGGCTTAACTCCAAATTCCACTTTTAGTCCCTTGGATGAAAAGTCCCCATGAAAACACACATTGTGTATTTCTTACAATGGTCCAAGCTCTATGACCCCAAACTAAGATCTCCAATCCTTTTTTCCCACATGACATTAAACTGTAGTTTAAGAACTACATATGGCTTGATTCTTATCCTTATGGGATATGTAGTGAAGTCCAACATTTCAATTCAGGACCCAGCCACAACATGATTATGGTTAGCATTGATTTGTGTATCTCTATATACATTGGAAAATACCCATTTTTATGTGTCATAATCCCAACCTTAAATATTTTTAGATCTTCATAACCCTTTTCATGAATTCTAGTCACAAATGTGTCAAACTTATGAGAGTTCTTTTGCCTAACTATGCAGCACATGCCCATAGGTGGTATTGCCTAAACAGTCTACATAACAGACTTGTTATCCAAAAGATACTATTATTTGACTATGCAGCCAATTCCCTTAGGTGGCCCTGCATAATTCAACCCCCTAATGGGTTTTTCGGATAGTGGTAACCTCATTCTTGGGAAGAATACATCTTTTGTCCTTATTTGTCTTAAATGACAGTATGTAGGGATCCACAAAAATATCCATCGTTAACATATTTGTCCCATATCCTTTTTCATGATCTGAAAAGTATTCAAGTCTGTGGTTTATATTCTACTTACCTACGTTTGGGTCAGACCTTCGTAGGTGCGATATCTATTCAGTTCATTGATAATCTTGTTTGGAAATATATTCTCCATAATCAAGTACCTATTTCCATACAACAAACTCTATACTTTGGAAAATTTGAATCTCCATAAACATTCACTGGCTTTTAGCACTAGGAAAGTAAATTTCTGAGAGTTCTTTTGCCTGACTATGTAGCACGTGCCCATAGTTGGCCTTGCATAAATAGTCTATATATCAGACTTGTTATCCAAAAGATACTATTTTATTTAAATATGCATCCAATTCCCTTAGGTGGCCCTGCATATTTCACCCCCCTAACGTGTTTGTTAAATAATGGTAACTTTATTTTTGGGAACTACTTCTTCTAATACCTTTTAGATCTTTTTCATATCATTCCCCAGATTAAAATATTCTTAATTCATAGTTTACATATTTTTCCCTCATACTTGAGTATGGTACTATGTTTTCAGATGAATTTTCAAAGAATTCAGTCAATTCTAATTCATTCGGTCAAAGCTATTTCGACCTTAAACATTAGCCTTTTTATGTCCGACGTGCATGACATTAAACTTCCCACAAAATACAAAGGAATTCTGAATAAAAGTCAAGTTACAAGCTCACTAAACGTATGTTTTGTATGATTTAGGTAATATTGAGCAATTAAAAGGTTTGATGTTTGTAGGGTTATTTACATTAAACCTAGTAAAAATCAAACTATGCTTACTAGGACCATTGGCCTAGGTAAAATCTAAAGCATGTAGCAAAAGAGAATTCAAGTACAAATGAGTGAAGGTGAAATTCTTTTCCATTGATGCACAAGATTTAGAAGGATGTCCATAGATTGGAGTCTCTTCTCTTTTCCAAGGAATTACAAAAGATTGTCAACATAAGTCTTCAATTGACGAGCCACATCCCGAGCTTCATCAGCAGCAACATGAAGTTCATGAACATGACCAACTTCACTCTTTTCAGCCTGATGGAGTCTTTTCTTGGCATCCACAATGGTCTTCATACCATTCGTTTGAACTCCCTCTAGTGATTTATTGAGTTGGTCAAGTTCCCCCGTAACAGCATCTAACTGTTGCTGAAGGTTCATCTTCTGGACGACTTTTTCTTTGATCTTATGCTTTAGCTCCTTCATCCTGGTAGCATAGTCAGCCTCAGCTCGGGATATAGCAGCCTCAAATTCGCCAATGTTGACTGACAGTTTCACCCTGGTCAGATCTTCGCGACACTTTTTCTCTAGCTCTCTCCTGAAGATTACTTGTTTCACCGCGGTATGGATTTCTTGATATCAAAAACCGCCAAGACCTAGCATGATGAATTGGGACGACAATCTTGGGATCTTCGATGATAGCTCTTATAAAGCCACCTCAGATATGATTTTCCATATATTATTCCATGCCTTACGTCGTGATAAGCAGAGCGCCTTAAGCACCTCCGGGTCTGATTCAACATCATCATCACAGGGGGCATGTAATCTGGGATTAATGCACTTAAGGAAGTGCCATGTTCTACTTCTTCCCCCCTGACTCTGGTTTCTTCACCTTCCACTATTGTCTGGACAGAGGTTGAGGCCTCACCTATAGATCTAGCCACTACAGTTGATGGCCCTACATGACTAATTAAAAGCGTTGTTTAGTTTCAAAGGATAATAAAAGAATCGATTGTCTTGCAAATTAAGTACAATCACAAATATTTTTATCCCTTACTCGATGGTGGGTCAGCAACCTGAGAAGACTCCTCCCCATCTTTCCCAATCTCAACAGGATCTTCAAGATGGGTCTCCATAGGTTTTAATAGGTTTATCTCTACATGATATAATTTTTATGCAATGGTAGGGTTGACACCAATGTCAACACCCACTTTAGGCATTGGCAGTTCAGCAGTTTCTATGGATGGAACTGCATATCATTTTCAGTCATGATTAGAAGTGTAAATTATAAGAAAATTTACTGGTTTAAGGATAACGCTCACGCCCAAGGTCTTCTTAATCACATGACAACTTATAATGATCATAAAATTCTTAAAAATACATTCCATTATTCATCATTTCATCCAATGATATTTCAGAATCCTGGTTAGTCTCACCAGTGGGAGTGTTTGGTGTGTCTTCTTGATGACTTACATCCTGCAGCCCCTAACCCTGGACATCATCTTCAGGTAAAATCACAGCATCAGTTGCATCATTTGCAACAGTTTCCAGAATCTCTAATGCAGGATTTGAACCTAAAGTATCACAGAATGGAAATCAGTTGGTGTTTCTTTCAAAATTTTTATAAAGCATTGTTGACTTACCAGAGACAGGTTCTTCTCTTCTTGCAACGGCAGCAGGAGGGATACTGGGAATAGATGCAAGCTCTTCTCTAGGAGCAGCCAAGTTAGCTTGGATCTATGATTGTTCCACAACACCCTCTGTGGTCTTTGAAGGAGGATCAGTCTTTTCCTCATGGGGGAAATTGTAGAAGCCCCTACAATACCCAGAAATATGAGTAACCATGTGGTCATGGGTATAAACTCATGATTACCTGAAGGACTTCCACTGCTAAGGAAGAATTTAGCTTTGGACTTCCTCCTTCGTTGCCTTTTCTTCTTTTGTTTTTTGGGAGTATCAGTAGTCTCCATTATTGGCACTTGGATTGGCGAATGGAAGGCTATATCCAACGCCTCATTCATGGCCTGCTAGCCTGGAGATATCTCGCCTGGTTCGCAAGGAGAATCAGCAGCTGCCCCGATGGCAGTACCACCAGGGCTATACTGTGGAGAAGGAACCCCAGTTCATTTCTTTTCAATCTACAAGATAATGAAAATAACTTCCTTAAGTAAAAAATCATTGACTAAAATCAAGTTGCAAAGCAAATAAGAAAAAAAAACTTGCATCTTCAGGAGCCACATACTCATGCCACTCCTCATCTCCAGAACCACCAGCCCCCTCAGTAGCGCCACGATCAATAATTTCCTTCACCCACCTGGTGACAGGAACAGACTCATCAGTGGCATATATGAGCATTTATAGCACTCTGATGTAAGCCTGCACTTCATTGGGGTTATCCTCGTATTGAAGATTTGTAGAAGACATAAGATTCCCTATTCCAAGAAGTTGTATGCCCTCACACAAATCCAGCTAGGCGGTCTCAGTACCACAGTATAAACTCTGTCATAGCTGGACAGCCTCTGGTCTTAGATATCAATGCTGCGTGGAAGGTCCTACAATTTTTGACTTCAATTTCTTCCCAGCTCTTGCAACTACAGATAGAGAATACGAAAGTAAGACTTATTGCTTTATAAAGTAGCAGCGATAAATTAATACAATTAAGTAACTCACCAAGAGTTGATAAAGTGTGTCTTTTAATTCTTGCTGGAGGATTATATCGGGCACGAAACCGATTTTCCACTGGTTGTGCCTCATCATCCCCATCATGGGAATCTAGTGAATCAGTTCTAGAGGAGGAGTCTGTCGAATCAACTTCAGGTGGGGAAGCATCACCTTCATGAGGAAGGGTTTCTTCCTCTATAGTCCTATTCCTTTTCCCCACCTGATAAACTGGGTGATTCAATATCCCTTTGGGGTATGATGCTATCCAGTGTTTGGCATAATATGTAGTCAAATTATGTGCCGCTTTTTCAACTAGTAGATCAAATACTACCCCAGTGTTCTCCCTTGACGTCCGCAGCCATTGTTTCCGAGCAACCATCAGATGTTTCTCTAACCTGACATGTACCGGAGGAGATACAACAATATTTTTCAGACATTTGAATTGACATGCAAATCTCGCATATGATTTCTCCATCAATCATGGCTACTAGCACACCATCCCTGCAAGCTAGCATGAATGCCCTCAAATCCTTATGGGTTGTTCCATCATCAAAAAACCACCCGGCTGGGAGACTTCCATAGGGAAATAATTTTAATTCCTTAGACATGCTCAGCCTCACTTTCATTTCATATACATTAACATCTAATGGAGTAACTCCAAATAATACTTGCACTAACGGCCTATAAGAACTTCCAAGAATTTGTAATCCATTCTGTACATTGTAAGTCCTGAAGTGAGTGGCGATCCATCCCCATAAAACATGGAATGGTCCCACTATTCTTAAAGGAGATTTACCCATGAAGACATGAAGTAAACTGTTGTGAATCTTTGCTAAAATGGGGGTAGCCAACCCAACCATTTTTCCCTCAGCCAACTTTTCCGCAATGACGAAGGTCGCTGGCCTGACGCCTCCCTTAAAATCCCTAACTGGAAAGAGATAAACACTGATCCACATTGCCAAGAAGCCCGCCAGACGAGTCTTCTTTGGGATTCATTGATTCACCTCATATCCCCACTTCTCGAACTCTCCTATTTCTAGAGTTGTCCAGAATGTTCCAGGAGCACCCCTCTTCTCAGGTTTTGGGCAGGTGGTCGGACGTTTGGGCCTCTTATCCTTGGATTTCTTTTTCTTGGATCCTTTTTCTTTCATCTCCTTCTCCTTTGGCTCCCTCTCTTTCTTCTCAATAAGAAATATATCCATCCATTCCTTGGGATGAATATTCTTTCTAGAATGATTTAATGAGGTCTCTGAACTCTTGAGCCTATGGATGATCTTAAATAATTCTCGAGCTAAAGCAGGAGTTTTCTATGAATCATTCCAAGTCACCTTGGGTGGAATGAATTCATCATACATATCACCCAAAATTGGATCCCCTGAGATCTTATGGACATCCCACGGACTGATGCCTAATTCTCCATGAGTCAGATGAAAAGAATTAGTTGCTGGGCTCCAGCGGTTGAGTATCTCCGGCACAAAGTTATCATGTCTGTAAACATATGTTTTCCCAACCCAGACAGCTTCGTATATTGCAGCTCCCTTCAGATCCTCGACAAACTCTGCACAGTTTTGTCGCACCCAGTATGCCCACATCCAAGTTGGCTTCACGCCTCCCCCAGGACGGAACTCCCAAAATTTATTCCAGCCTTTGGATTGATCCATCTGAGCATTTTAGAAGATTGAAGGATGACAATGTGGTTGCAGCTCAGGTGTGTGATCTTTAAGTTCTAGTGTACAAGGGCTATGATGCATCATATAGGCCTTCTCCACTGTTCCAGCACTTAGAAATACTCCTCCACCTGAGATATTTGCTGAAGCAAAGTTGGTGTAATTCTGAAACCACGAAAATGGAAGGTATTTCTTTGCTTCTGGAATGGTGACTTCTCGCAGATGACCATATCCATACAAAGGCAGATAAGTGATCTGTGGGAAGTCACAATGATATTCCTTCAGATACTTAGCCAAATCTGGAAGAGTGTTATCTTCGACAGTATAATAATCATGGCCAATGATGTTCGACATATCATCAATATGCTTGCTATCTAGTTCATCAACTATTCCGGGCCTAAGAGCCACTGATTCTTCACAAGATTTGAATAAATTAACTCATAAATGGATTGATTTTTAATAATCTTTGTGAAGAAATTCAAAAAAATGGCTAAGGAATTAAGTCGCGCAAGTATGGATGTGTCGCGCAAGTTCTATTGTGTCGCACAAGTTTTTGGCGTGCAAGTATCACCGTGCAAGTCCTGTTACCTTGACAGCAGCACGACGGTGATGAAACGGCGGAAAGAAGAGACTTGCGCGGCGAAGATGACTTGCACGGTGAGATCTCGAGAAATTCGGAATCAGATGCTATGTGCGGCCAATGACCATGTATTTATAGGCCAGGAAGCCTATATGTGTGCCTACACCTAGTGCGCTCCAGCCCTGCGTGACTCGAACCTGCGCGCCAAGTGTTGCGCACTGAACACTTGCACGCCACCTTTCCTTTGGGTGTCTTCTTTTTCCTCAGAGTCACATCCTCATTTCTTTCGGATCCAACTCTGAGGGGGGAATTTTTTTGACGCTCCTTTTTCATCACAGAGTCTAAAGGAATGTAAAGGGAAATGACTTAGCAAAAATTGATTCATCCTTTGAAGAAAATATCAAAAATCGACAAAGGGATGAATAGGGATAACATTGCCCATAGGTCGCGCAAGTTCCCTCATAGTCGTGAAATTCCACTTGCACGACGCGTGATGGTCGTGCAAGTTACTTGTGCGAACTAAGTGATAACTGCTTGGGGTCTTTCTTCAGCCTATAAATAGACCCTGTGGGCCCCCCATTCGAGAAGGATTTTTTCCAGAATCTCAGATTTGAGCTCCTAGTGACCTAGTCTCTTCTCAAAGCTTCTGAAACACTTCTAATGTAATTTCATACCTAGAACGGAAAATCTAATGAGGGGGAAGAATACCTAAGTGTTGAAACTCATCAACACTTGTGCGCCTGAGTGGCCAACCCATAAGGGAAAAGGCCACACTTGCACGCCGTCTTAGTCCTTCAATAGAACTTGCGCTCCCCTCTTCTAGAAGAACCTCAAGAGGATTCTAAAGGTTTTAATCAAGGATCGCTCAAGTATTACCCTGATGGTTAACCGTAGTGCAAGTACCCATGTGTCGTGCAGGTATACCTATGCGACCAGGACTTGCGCTCCCACGCAGTACCTGTGCGCCTGCCAAGACTTGCTCGCCCCTTCCTTTTGGGTGCCATTCTTGGCCATTTCACCCCTCTTAATTCATTCCACCTCTCTTATTCAAGATTCAGTCTTCAAGACACTCTTCAAATCCATTTATGGCATGATTTAATGATTTCATTATCTTATCTGAAAGGAATTATATGGAATATCTCTCAAAACCTAGTGATTTAAACATCATTATGTCACTAAAGATTGAGATTTCATTCATTGAACCTCATCCTTTAAGATGAGAGAATCCTTAACCTGGGCCTCCTTTTCAGGAGTAAGCCCTAGTCATAATTTCCCAAATTATGGGCATCCTCCTCATGAGTAAGCCCCAAACCTTAATTCCTTTAAACTGGGCCTCTCTTTCAGGAGTAAGCCCCAAGTTAGAGTATTCAAATCTCCATGAAGCACATATACCTTTATGGACCCTGTTCCTGGATTTCTTCCCTAAAGTAAATCCTAATCTTCATTTATCTGGGCAGTCATACATACATAAGTCCCACATTATTTCTTATGATTGCTTCTTTTATGGCACAATTGTATAATTTTTACCAATACCTCTTGTTTCTCACAACGAGCATGACTCACGTGAGCTTGGGGTGTAAAAGTGATTATGACATCCTTCTTTGAGCCATCAATCATAAACATCATACTCCCTTACTCGAACTACATGGGTTCTGATTCCTTTTCTAAACAAAGGATACGTAGGTATCACATCTATGGGTTTGATCCCAACTCTGAAATAATCCATTTCCTTCTGAATGACAATAAACTTCAAGTGCCCCACGATTTGGCTTTAAAACCAGCATGGTCATCATAATGACCAAGAGACTTCAATATAAAATGTGTCGAAGGGCACCATTGACCAAGAATCTCTAATAAATACAGATGATTCCCTATCGATGAATAACCTCGAATACATATAAAATATTCTCTAAATTTCCTAAATATTTAATCATTGATTGTCATATCTAATGGAAATCTCATTTTATACTTGGTAATGTAATAAGAATTCACGAACATAACTTAAATCTATAAAGAGAGTCCTGAAGTAGACAATAATTCCCCTCAAAAAGGTGTGATGAGTCCGACCTCCCATCCTCTCAACCAATGAAAATTCCTAAGTCTCATCAGTCCACAAACTAATGAGTGCCTACCTTTGGAAAGTAGGTCTAAATGGATGTGGAATCATTGGGTGTTTCTAGTTCTACAAACAAACCTGTTAGAAACCGATTGGATTGTTTGAACCTCCCATCAAGGCAGTCAATCCACGAATTCTAAGGGAAACAGTGGAAAAACAACGTCATGGGATCCCTTCTCTACAATCGACATGAAATTCCCAAAATGAATGGTCTATTCTACTATAATCTATTTGAATCAGAACCAAAACCTGATCTGAGGTAAATAAAAATTACTGAAAATATAGGTAGGTATCTAAAAAGCATATCAGGGTCAAATAAGCATCTAATATTGATAACAAGGCCTAAAAACCGAACCCAAATCAATTTTTAAGAAGGAAATAAGGGGGGTTCAATTAGATCGCACATGAAGAGTATGATAGATAATAGGGGGTTTCCTCTTAAAATCCTTAAGAGAAAAGTGGTTTTTCCCACATTTATTGAGCTGCATTGTTTGGCTTCATAGTTTTTCAAACCTTTCACCATCCATTTGGTTAGACCTACCTCAATCCTTTTATTTTTCATGGTAATATTTTATGTTTTACTAAATTTTGATTCAACTATGTGGGTGGCTCTGTAGCCTCTCAACAAGACTCACATAGTTTCCTCTGCAGTCTCAAAAGGTTCATATGAAATACTATTCTGAACCTCCATAAAAAACCAAGTCATAGGGTTTCTACTTGAATTTCAATGGATTTATAATAAACATGTGATAAATTTTCAAAAAACTCTACTCTTTACAAATTGAATTGAAATTTCCACTACATAAGGGTTTCCCACATGATTTCACCTAAGCTATGTGACCCAAACTGATCACTCTATTCTATTTTCCCCAAAACCTCTAAAATGTACATGAAGTGTTAAATATCATCTAAAAACAAGATTCACTATCAAAGCCTCATTACATTTATAAAATCATCTCGTTAAGACATTTTGACTGTTAGAATTATGTTATGAATGTCTAATACAATTATAAACCATATAGTAATAGAAAAATCATATTCCCTTTGAAATTTTTTAACTCATACAGACACATGGTCATATAATCTCCCCCACAATAACAATTATCATCTTTAAGAAGCCTCTTTGACCATTTAATTGAAGACCCTATCCTACACGGGTCATTTATGGCCTCTAAGTTCATTGTGTTCTAGCTCAGAATGTCGAACAAGTTTCCATTGCACAACTCCAAAAAGAAGGGGCATTATTTATTAATATTTAATCCAACACTCGTAACCATTATTAAACCATCAAGGCAGATCCCCATGATTCCCATATATCTTGAGATACTATGGTTACATTAATTTTCCCAACTGTTCTGAGGGTCTCTCTACCATTTATCCCATCACTTAATGGTTGATTCAAAGTCACAGTGTTCCCCACCATTGGGATAGCCTACCATAATGTGTTTCAAGTGATCCAAAAACTTAATTGATTCTATTTCCACCTAAATATATGAATACAAATCAGAAAATCCTAGTAAAAAATTAAATATTTCTTCTCATCTACATATCGAAACCAAAATAAATGATTATCCATAGCCTACTCAGAGGTCCTGCATAGTCCAAACATTCCTGAAATGGTCCCATAAAAACCTCAAAATGCCTCAGTCAAACCAAATATGATGTACCCAAATCACATTTTCGTCTTCCCAATCTTTCCCAATAATTTCATATCAAATAAAACATTCATTACATTTTTTCACAAGATTCACCACTTGAACCATGGAACAAAACATGGTTTCACTGCCATTAATAATCGTTGGATCATAGATAAATCCCCTTAAGGTTGATTCCAATACATAGACTAAATACATTATCATATCTGAAATCTGAATCCAATATTTATATGGGACTAAATAATTTGAAACGAACTACTCGGTGATATCTGAATTTCACCTCAATGGTCCAATTACAGGTCCAACCATGTGAAAAAATGTTCCCACCTGAGGGTCATCCTCCAAAATCTTATTCTCGTATCTCCACCATATACATTTCATTATAATTCTACTTGAGAACCACATTAATAGGTTTAAACATCCCCCACCTGTTTCTCCTCTAGATCCTTTCTCACCTAATCCCTTCAACGCCTGACTAAGATTCACCTAAATCAGTAATACCACTACATCTAATCTAATTATTGATGTCTCCTCTACCACATAAGGATATCTATAATTTCATAAAAACCATGGGCCTCCATTCCCATAATGGTTTTATCAACCCCATCAGTCATCCATTCACCCTCTTATACTCATCAATTCATAATTCTAATAATAATTATATGCAACCACCATGTACTATTTATTTATCATCTAAAAGAGAAGGTGTTCAGTCCATTACAACATGATCAAATCAACTAAATCATGCTCCCATGAATTTCATACCGAGGAATAGGGATGATTTTATATAACTACAAATCATACTCTATGGAATGCCAGTTCATTAATCCAACCACTCATTTAATATCCTCCTGCAATCATTCCAGTCTTTGGTTCCCACTAGAACTCTCACCATGCTACTAAAGTAAATTCCATCATTAATATATTCAGGCCCATGAATTCCCTTAACTCATAACCAATATCTAACCAAAAAAATAGTAATCAATGCTATCGACCTCAAAATATTCCATGTAATGGCCATGCCTTTTCCATAAACTTGATAGTACCTCTCATGCATCAAACTCAAACATAAGTTTTCTACCTATGCCATTCTTTTCTAGTGAACTGTCTATAACTGGTTAACACCACAGGTGGGTTACCCAAGAATATAGTTCTAATAACTATCCCAATAAAATTTTGAGTCATGTATAAGAGTAATTTGGTCCACCCACCTAGCCCAAGAGAAAACTCACAGAGGTACAAATCGTTCTTTTATAATTTAAATTCATTGAATAGGCCTAATAATGATATTTAATCAAGTCATGGGGGTGTTAGGTGCATCTGGGAATTGTTCAGATCCAGGATCTCCAAAAGGGGAAGAGAAGACTATGTCAAATGATTAGTGACAATTGTTCCACCCATCATCTAAGGTTTCTATCGAACTGTGCGGTTATAGAAAAGGGAGACGTAGTGTCCACCTAATTTGTCTTTAAATGTGCAACCTGAAGCACTTGTCCATGCGATACTGATGGATTAAGAGACAAAGCCTTTTTTCATAGATCATGAATCGTTATATAAACGTTTCACCTCACCATGTGGTGTCCCCCTCTATATTAGTGAATGGTGCACTGTTGGGTCACCCAACCATGCAGCGAAACCATGTACCCTTTTTTGGGGTGAAATATCCATTTTCCCTCACTTAAACGTATAACCTTATTTTCCTTTTCCTCTTCTTCCACATGTAGTTGGGAATTGCTTTCCTATCATATAAAAAAATCATTCATCAATATACACATCCATGTATCTCTAACATCCAGTGTCCAATTCACGATTCATTAAAAGCATTGGATCCACCTAGGAAAGATCTTCTAATATCTTACCTCATACTATATTTATCTTTATATCCATAAATCTATTTGTGTGCAATATCATTTTACCTATTTAAAGGGTGTTGGTCCATTTCTCAAATCTCTTTTAGCCTACTCTGAATCTGAGGCTGATCTCATGTGAGGATTCATATACGGATTTGATTTTGGTGGTCACTTCACTTTCCCCATGATTTTTTATGCCTAGTAGTTATGTTATTGTGACACACACCGACTTTTTCCAAGCAACCAATTTTAACTATGTTCTTCTTTTAAAATTCATCATTGCACCATGATATATTCCTATTGATCAATGATTACTGTATGAGAGGTGGTTTTCCTCATTTACGGACACCCCATGGGTGTTCCAAGTTCAATTTCACATTATGTATAAATGTTCATATCCACAAATCGCCTCCTACGAGTTCACCTTATATTTTAAATTGAATTTTACTTATAATGCGGATTCATAAATTGAACATTGGGTACCTATTTGGTATGTGTCCCACCTTTAATGGGAATTCCCGAAGTAGGCAATCATCTTTTTACCATGTCACAATATACATGACTTCAACCTTTTAAATTTGGTTTTCATTTCTTAATGGATTAAATGTTTTGGATTATATAGAATGGCCTACCCATGAAGGTTTCCCTTCCATAAATGAAATTAATTGGTTTAAATGAAATGGATTAAATGGAATGATGTCTTCATGATGGGTTGTTTTCTAATAAATAAATGAAATGGGTTCATTGTAAATATTTGTAAAGGGTAGTAAGGACATACCTATTTTTATTATGCTTTATCAAATGCTTATTGAGAATTGAAATTCCTTCTAGCTAATTGAACATGGATTTTGAAGCATGAGAAGTATTACCTCATGAATGATATTATAAATGTAATAATTCCATTATATAAGATTTTCTATGGTGGTAAGGGATTATTTGAGCATGACGGTATCACACTCCCATACATCGGGTGTTGATCATGACATCTCATACCAATTACATTAGTCAGATGTTGGGATTAATGTTCCACACCCCTTATTAGAGTGATGAAATGATGGAACACTCACAGTCAAAAGTTTCATGTAGGAAGTCTTACACCCCTATTAAGATGTACGGAATGCACCCTATTTCTTGATCTTATAGGCTAGTTAGACTAATCATGGAGGTTTGAGTTACGCCCCAATCCAACCAACAACTATTATTCCAGGTATATGGACTGTTATGTCCACATGTAATTTTTTTATATAGATAAATGAAATATATTATTAAACAATATATATATTACTATATATAGAGAGTACTTGATTATAATTTCATTCCGAACATGAGACAAAATAGGTAGACTCACCATGTGTCTTATAGGAAGCTGAGTGGTCGGGTTATTTATTTCAACATTATTTTCCTATTTTATTTATACCTGAAAACTATTTAGTTACAAGCAATACTTGGATTACATGTACATACTATTGGTGGTGGCATACTATGCTTTTTAACTCACACACTACTCGTGATACCTTTGGTACCTGAGAAGATTAACTACTTGGAGGTTTTCATAAGGTAAAAGTCTCTGCTATGGATTGTTGATATTCATACTTATAGTTGGATCTTAAGATCAAATCACTGCGCATAAACATGAGATTCTAGTGGAAAACCCTTTTGATCTTTGTGTTCTTTTGTATAGAATGATTTAATGTATGTTCTCTTATTCTCCCTTTTTTATATAAGTATGACATGAATCCATGTATTAACACTTCCCCAGTGAATTTTTATTATATTATCAGTTGCTCAATTATTTACACTTCTAATCTTATTTATTTTTTATATCTATTTAAATCTCATTCTGTTGTTTCATGTTCATTGGTTTATCAATTGTGTCACTCTGATATGATGGTATAGTCTCCCCATTGTACAACCATTACACTCTCATTGCTAGTCACTAGCCTCTGGCATATAGGGAGGTTTTCTTGGGGCCATGTGACCCACCATATCGGGGAACGAGTTAATTTGACCCCAATTATGGAAATTAAAAAGCTGTATTAGAGGGATTTATTTTCATTTTTATTTCTTTTTTGGCACTAGACTTCAAACTAGGAGTTAATGTAAATTGGAATTTACGCTATCCAGGGACGTAGCTAACCCTTGTATATTGAAAACCAAAATTACCTTGGATGGGTAATTGCATTTATTGATTATTCCATATAATGTTGATACCACTTCATCTATGTGTGACACACTTGTTTTATAATGTTATTGATATGGGTATGATTGAAATGATGATTTCTCCGCCATAGCCCAATGAAATGATGGATTATCATTAGTACATTCGTCATCATAGGCATAATAGGATTAATATTCCATACATTTTTTCATTCCATGTTTAATTTCAACATACATTTTTCTATTTCATATTGATAGTTCCTTGAATATGTATTGAATTATGATAACACTACTTCCATTTATTGGATAACATAATTGATAGATAATGTGACTGCCTTAACGTAATAGTGTTTTCTTGAATAGGTTAAAGAATACACCTTATGCATTGAATTATGGAACTTTTATCCATAGACCACTGGTTGCATGCACTGGAACCTGTTATGGTGCAAATTAATTGGATGACATATTTTGGTTCATAAGGAGTATGGTGCCTTATGGATTTGAAATTGTAACCTATCTAATTTAAACATTTTAAAGTGATATAAATATTTAAACAAGAAAATTTTTAAAATGAATATGACTCTTAAAGTGAAATTGTATACCCTAAACATGTGAAACCGAGACTCATACCTGAACCTAGATTTAGTAGTTGGTAGATAAGTGTATCTTATTTTCATATGGCCTCTTTTGGACTCTTTATATCTTCTAATTCTAGCATGTTGAGCAGGAAGATAGGGGTGATACTTTCTATAAGAAGTCCTTATACCTTTACATGTTTTATCTGCAATTTTTCCAATTTATTAAATCTTTTCTAAGGAATGTTTTTGGAAATGTAGTATCATGATACCACGACTCCCTCCAGTCATATGCCTTGAAGGTAGAGACTATCGGGTACCTAATTTGGAATGATTGATCCACTAGTGATTAATAATATATATCCAATCATGGAACCTCTTCCAATTTAAGATATGGGAACTGATACCCAATTTGGAGATGGAATCTTATGTATATTTTAGTTTATATAAGTAGTTGTTCGACATGACCCAAGCAGGGTAGAGTTGACTCAGAAATTTTAGAAGTATCATCCTCCCTCCTTTTCGGGTGATAGAGGACCACATGATATGGATTCTTGGAAAAATTAAATCCTTTTAATATACAAGCATCTAGAGACACCTCTATAGTTTACATTAAATCTAGAGACTTATATATATTTTTATTCCTAGTGGTGGTCAGAAATTATCACCCTGGATGATTGACATTATAACATGGTCGGTGTGGATTTTTATATGGTATTCTATAACTAATTATTTTCCCATTATATGAGGGATGATAGAGCTAGATAATTCATGAACATGTAGTTGAGGAGCATGGAAGTTTTGGAATAGTTTACTCATTTCATAGAGCTACAATGGTTCACTCCTACTCTAGAGTGTGATGAACTTATTACCACTAGGCGATTCGAGGATGCTCTAGTATACGCCATCCAGTCACAGTTTAATGTGTTCAAGTTGACTACCATTTGTTAAATAATCAAGAAGACCCTTAATACTCATAAAAACTTAAGGGGTTCTAATGGCGTGAGTGAGGGTAGTTTGAAACCTAGAGTTACTAGTGGTTCTTCTTCTAGGGGAAAGAGGTTTTTTTAGACCACTCAAGGAGGCAGCATCAGTCAAGATCCTAATGCAAAAAAGATTTATTATTTTTCACCAGTGTGGGAAGCTAGGACAAATGAAACTTGAGTTCTTTCTTGATCTAGTAGAGTGCAGAGGGTGTGGTAGGATTGGACATATCCAAGGCTTCTTCTATAATTTCCCTTAAGTTCCTTATGAGTAGTGATTTAATCCTACTCCTCAATTAGGGGTCGGACCAATATGAACACATCAGGAATGTAGCTGAAATACCACTGGCCAATTAGGACGAGGTGGTAGTCGAGGTATAGGCAGTAAGACTTATGATTCTCAATTCTTGTAGAGCGAGCTTACTCAAGGCAGTTATAAAGTGTCTTAGGCATGATCTATAGGCTAGTAACATGCATTCCAGCCAATTCCACTAGAAAAGATCACCATACCTTCTATTATATGAGGTACTATTCATGTAGCCTCCACTTTAGTGTCTTCTTTTTTTGACATAGGCATGTCTCACTCTTTTATATCTATGGATGCCAAGGGAATTATGGCCTTGAGATATGAAAAAATTCATGGGGTTATGATGATTTATACCCTATTAGGTTTCTAATCAGAGGGTGTTCTCCATTTTAAGGAATAACCCCTTGAGATAGGTGGATACATTTCGTATGGAATATTTTCATCATTAACATGACTAGATTTTACATAATCATCAATATGGATTGGTTATTTCCCTGTTGATCCCATATCAACAACTAACATAAAAGGGTGATGTTTAAATAACAATAGGGTGTTATTAACATGCATAAGGGAGAGTGGAATTTTAGTGTAGCTAAATATGGAACCGAGTAATAGAGGATAGGTAATGTGACAGTTCAGATCAAAGGTCTTTTCTTGGATGATCAGGTGATACAACCCAATATTTTTCCTGCTATATTGGATCATTTTATGGATTTCTTTCCTAAATACTTCCTTGGTGGACCTCTAATATAAGAGGTAGAATTTACCATTGATCTTGTCTCAGGTGAATCACCAATAACAATTCCTCCTTATATGATGCTAATTAAGGAGCTCATGGAGCTCAAGAAGTAATTAGAGGATTTTTATTCTAAATGATTTATACACCGCAAAACATATTGTAGCACCCCAAACATTTTATGGTATGTTTCTGTTAAATAAATTCTATTCATCATTGTGTTCCTTGAAAACAACACTAGGTTATTTAGGAGACAGTCAAAACCTAGACATTAAATATAAATTTTCCACTTATATGTTTTGAATTTCAAAAAATGGCCATCTAGAGTTGTGATCAGTAAGTCATTTGGAGTCTGATAGAACAAACTTGATTTTTGGTGAATAGTAACATACCCTTATGAATAGAAATATGAAAAGTAATATGACCCTTATGAATAGTAAATAATAATATTATCTCATTTTCTTAATGAAATAAGATAATGACATCTTAATTAGTTTTTCAATGAGAAATAAAACTAATTTCACTTTAAGATTGTTATTTTTTGAATTAACTATGACTTTATTTAATAATTAAATTAATAATATTTAGAAAATTAATTTTGAAAATTGGAGTTCATTTCTTAATTCTACAAATCCAAAAATGGTTAGGGTAAATTTTTGGGATTTTTCTAAAATACATGAATTTTTCATGAATAGTAAAAATATAGTTTTGACTTTTCAGTAGTTTAATGAAATCATAATGATTTAATAATTAAATATAGAAGTATGGTAGACTTTTGTACAGTAACGTATGACATGAGGTGTCCCAAGTGGCTTAAACCATGGGAAGATACCATGGGCAAGACCATGGTTCTGCGAAAACCACTAACGAGGTGTCCCTTTTAATTAATAAAAAAACTCTCTCTTGATTACTATAAATACCCACTCACCCCCCTTAGTTGTCATTCATTAAAAATACATCATCCTCAAAGATCTAGTGGTTTTACCTCTCTAGGAGTCCTACCAAGGTGTCCCTAATCCCCCAAGGTCCCATCCTTCATGATCTAGGAGTTATTCTACAAGGTAAGGTAATCATTCATTCTCTTCTTTAAGTAGACACTTCTTTTATGTTAGATATTTGAAATTACTTTCTCATATATTGGGGTTTGATTTTATTTATTATTATTAATGTACTATTGATTTCAATATGATGATATAAACTTTTTTTCTCATCATTTTATTTTATGATATTTTAAGTGATGTCGTTAGGCTACCAAATTTTCATATGGGATCTCTCAACTTTTCTTTTATTTTCATGTTCATATATTTTATGTTTCTCTACTCACCTCATATATCCAATGACCATGATAAACTCCATTATAATCTATATACTGTAATTATATCATGTGAATGTAATAACTATCATCAATATCCTTTCTCCCTCCCTTTTATTTTTATAAACAAAATCAGCGTCCATGAGGTTCCAATTTATAACCTTTGTGGACGACAAAGTTTCATTCTTCACTTTCTTCATCATTATTTTTCATGAGACCATTTTAATGGTTGAACCAAATAATAATAGAATTATATCATTTCATTAATGTTATGGAATCTTTAAACACTCATAATATGAAATAATAATACAAAACGAGTTCATTGTATACAAAACTCCAGAGCTAAATCCAAGTATTTATCAAAAACTTTTAACTAATGATTCATCCTCATGTATATAACCTATAATAATTATAAGATCATTAATATCACTTTAATTTCATGAATAATATATATTAACAAATCTGGAAATTTATCCACATTTCAAAATGAACTTCCATTCATGAGACCAAGTAAAAGAAACATGAAAACCAAGGAAGAAAATGTTTCGAAAACAATAAAATTGAACCTATTAAACCCATTAAAAGGGCCATTAATGAACCAAATAAGGTTATACTAAATCAATTACATGAATTGGAGGTTCTGGAATTATTAATTAATGAATATAAATTTGAATATTCAGGTCATTAAAATAAACAAAGAACACACTCAAGCAAATGGTAAGGGGTTTCTCATCTCACTTGCATTTATGTGAGACTTTCATTGTTCACCACTTATTTCTTGTATGTGGTATATGTGTACTTCCATTTGATATATAATAAAATTATTCTTTTTTTATTCATGTTATTCAATGATTCATTTGAGGATTGTTAAGTTCTGGTCATATGATTCGACTGATTACATTGTGGTAAGAGACTTTGTCTCAAGTACTTTTTGGTTGTGACTAACTTTGTATTGTGCACCTAATAATCCTTATGTGGTGTACCTGCTACCCATTTGAGATCACTTTTCATTTGATATTATATTTATATTAAATATCCATAATCTCATATCATGGATATGTTTTTTTTAAACCATATACCATTTTACATACAGTGTTTATTTGGAAAGTTATTTTAGTTAAGGAAATATTGATGAATCTGAATACTCTACTCTATATGGATATTGAAAATCTATATTTCTCTTGTATTGAATCAATTTATAAATAATTATTTGGAGATTCAGTGGTGGGTGGGTCCCGATATATCCCCTCGATGCATCGGTAGATCTCATGAGACAAATAAGTTATCGACAAACCCTTTGAGTTTGTTTCCAAAAATTAGACGGGTTTCTACCCAGAGAACTAAACTGTTTTAATGGTATTATGGTTTAATGTTACATATACATGACATCAAATTAGTAAGCATTATCCTTATTAATTATCAGTTATTATTATTATCCATGAGTTTTTCACTATGAAAAAATCTATGGATGCAGTTTCATTCTAAGTTTATTAATGGTGTGAGTTTTTCTTCGATTCACCATGCCATATTGATTATGTCAGATTGGTTATGATTCAATTATTGTTGTATTAATTCTTCCTCTATTTTTAATCCTTACTGGGAATTTGAGCTCACCCCTTTTATTGTTTACCCTCAATAGGGGACAAGGATATGGACATTTATTGAGTTCAAGTGGTTGCAGTTTTAGTTTTCGTTTTGTATTTTTTTATGTAAACCTTTCCAATATAATTTGAGAAACATATATGTATATAGTTTCTTCAAGACCACAAAACTGATCGTTCATTTAGGATTTTCATTCCTTCTAACCATACCAATATCACATGTAATGCACCGGCTCCAGCCTAGAGGGGTCAGAGTGTTACAGTTGGGATCAGAGAAAGTTTAGTTGATAACTTGGAAACTAGAGTAGGGAATTTATAGTAGGGAACAAAGCCCAAAGGTTGTATTTGAGGATAAAGGTACAAGAACTTCTTGTTATTTTGGTAAGGAATAGATTATGTGAATCCTTCTAGAAAATACATCCCTATCTGGATACGATCAGGTAGAGGTGGCTCTGGCACAGAGGTACCTAGGAGTGATAGCTCTGACAAGGAGTTTCAGACTTGAGCCTGGGTATCCTGGTACACGACAACCGGTCTTGCTGCACTCTTGGTTACGACACTCCTGGGAGATATTCTTAGGATAATTTATATTTTCATTAAAAGACATTATGAAGGAGTTAATGTATATTTTTCCTCATAGGAATCATATTTATGAGATTATCTATACATAGAATTTCAATCTACGTTGAGTGATTTTCTATTTGACATTCATAAACAAATCTGGTGTATCCCATTATTTGGAAATGGCATCTAATGGACGAAGGGGAATCAATACTCTTGGTCAGGTAGGGATATCCCTACTGAGAAAGTCAACACAATCAATGTTGGATCAGACCAGATGATGACCATATTGGGACAACATATTCAAGTTATAACGAATAACCATTCCACACCTGTGTTGGATCGTTTCATGTGGCAGAAGTACCCATCTTTCAGCCGGACTACAAATCCTGTGGTTGCTTAGAAATGGATCATGTCCCTTGAAAATATATTCATGGTGTTAATATGCAATGAAAATAAAAAGGTAGTACTTACAGTATATTGTCTCAAGGGTGACGTTGATCAATGGTGGTCCCTGATACAAAATACCACAGAGGAAGAAGAGATAGATGATATGGAATGGAGGACTTTTAAGGAAATATTCTTCGAAAAAAATATCCCTCATGAGTAAGGAACTGAAATGAAGAGGAAATTCCTTGGCTTGATAAAAAGGGAAGAAGGCAGTGTTGCAGAGTATGAGGCTACCTTCACAAGGCTAGCCAGGTACATTGTGGATTATGTACATGACTCGGCGGACAAGATTGATCATTTCGTTGAAGTTATTAGGCCAAGTCTTCGAAGGAAACTAGCTTCTCAATCATTTTCAACATATGCTGAAATTGCATCATGTACCATCAAAATAGAGAAGGAATTTTCTAGATCAAATTTTTTCAAAGGAAACCAAGATAAGATGTAACATCCCAGGTAAATAAAGAATAAAGAATTTTCATATTTATTAATATTTACGAATTAAATATTAATTTTAATTAAAAGGGGTTTCTACGTTCGATAGCGTACTCGGTACGCAACAATGAGTTTCTTTGAAAACTTACGGTGCACACAAGTAATAAAATAATATTATTTTAAATGTTAGTTAACGAGTAGTCGTTGTACTGGCGGGAATGGATAGAAATAACTAAAATATGATTATATATGTTTTTAAATGTTTTTACATTTATCCAATAAAGGATAGAGGATTAAAATATGGAAAGAATTCAATTTTAGGCGTATATGCCCTAGTTTTCACTAAAGGTTCACTTATCACCTTTTGACAGAGAACCATCATTAAATATAGTTTTGATCGATCGTATAAATTCTATTGGACCAAATATAACTCTTCTTTAGAATCAGGACATCAAAATTTACTTTGTGTAAATTTTTGGTACCTTTCTGATGAAGTTCATTTTTTTAATGAATAGTGAGAATGTAGTATTTTAATTCAAAACCTCTTTTTAATCTAATTTATTTATATGATTAGATTATATTTTTAATTGGTTTTAAAGTGAAATTAGAAAATATTTTTACCATTAAAACCAATAGTGGTCGTTGAAATTAATTTCACTTTGAAATCGGACTTAAACTAGTGTCAATCTTTTGATACTTATTGTTTCATAAAAACACGCTATTTGCTCTGACCGCGGGAATTAATTATTAAATTAATTAATGTGACTTATATGTTTTGAATTTTTTAAAATAGACTTCATTTTTGAATTCGGAATATCAAATATAGCTTAGGGTGAATTTTTGGGATTTTTCTGAAAAACTTCAATTTTTGATGAATAGTGAAACCACTAAGTGGTACTTATAAAAACTGATTTTTCGTTTAAATGAAATTTTACCACTTCTGTGTTTTGAATTTCAAAAATCCGACATACATGTTTGTCATTATGAAGTAAAATGTGGTTCAATGAGATAAAAATATTTTTTGGTGAATAGTAACTTATTAAGTTTTTTAATCGCGATTAGAGGTAATTAGTGCAATTTAAGGCAAAAATGATATTATAATAAAATGAAAATACCTATACACATGTCCTACCCTAATTTTATGTTTCATGGCCGACCAAGACAAGCCATGGGTCAACTTGGGGACCCCATTGGGCCACTTTGGTTGGAAAATGACATAAATACCTTTTATTTAATGTTAATGTAAAAAATGGCACAAACATGATATGTTTTACTAAAACAATTTTTAAATGGGGTTAAAGAAGTCAGATTTTTGATTATAAATAGTAATTGGAAAGACAAAAAGATTTCCTACATCATAGTAGTTTTTTTATATTTTTTAGACATTAAATAAATTAAATTATATATGACATAATAATGATGCAGCGATGACATCATTATTTGACGATTTAAATAAAATGGAATGATAATGTAAAATCAATGAACTACACATGTCCAAAACTTATTGGAAAGGTGGATTTAAAACCCTTATCACATTATCCAAGAATTATATCAATGTGGGACATTTTTAAACCGAATCACATTTTCAAATAAAGTAATGTTTCTTTACTTTCCAAAAGTGCCCCTCCTCTCCTCTTATAAAAGGCCCCCAACTCTACTTCTTTTCCCACACTCCCAAAGCATTTTTCTCAGCCAAACCCTGCCGATTTACACTCTCCACATACCTCTACTCATCCTAGAGGATTCTATTTGGGCAGAATCCTTTCAAAGGAAGCTTTTAGGCTCAAATCAAAAGGGGTTACACTTTTAAAGGAAATTCATTCTCTCATGTTCATTTGTTTTATTTTGCTTCTCCAACCCCCTAAACTCTTTTTATTTACTTCTTTTGAAACAACACCAGTATCATAAATATATTAGTATGTTGTTATAAGATTTATTCGAGCTTCACTCTCACACAACTACATCAAATGGTTAAAGAACATATGGTTTCCGTGGATGGCGAAATTCTGCCTCCCGAAACGATGATTGTTCAATAATCATTTAACACCTTCAAAGGTGGCCATTATGATGTCACTATTTTTATATATGATATATAATATGTTTATTATTTCCTTATGCTTCTGTATTTTTCATTTATGGTATACCATTATTGTTTCCATTATGGGTAAACACGATATCTTCATTTAAGGAAGTGCGGACTACCGCCCCCTCAAAGTGATGTGATTCGTTAATGCCATATGTGGGACGTGTAAAGGATGGATTTAAAGTTATTATATATGATTTTATACTAGAATTATAATATACCTCTATATCATTATTATTTCTTTCCATTAAAGTATGAGATAGAAATGAATGTAGCGTTCATGCGTACGTACGGCTTACCGTCTCCATGAACGGTGCATTTCATTTCTTATCCCCAAATGTAATGTACTATTAAAAGTACATGTATATAATGGATATATATAATTAATGATATATCTAAATTATGAATATAATTCTGGAATTAAAATATACATACCTCTCATTTAGTTTTAATTCCATTAATATGACAAAGAAATGAAAGTAGCGTTCATGCGTACGTACGGCTTACTGTCTCCATCAACGGTGCATTTCATTTCTTACCTCTAAATGATTATGTAATATTATAAATACATGTATATGCTGGATATATATGATACATATTATATCCAAATCGGGAATTTCATTTTGGATATAATGAACCTTTGACCACACGAACAACATGTAATTATTAGAAGTCCACTTTCGACTTGAGAACCAAATATTGAGAAAACAAACATTATTAACTTAAATGGTTACCTAATGTTTATAACATAGAAATAAGTGATATAAAAGTAATAATTAACTTTAAAAAGGTTCTTAATCAAGTATAAATTAACTCAAGCTTATTATTCAGGATGTTAAATAACGATCGAGTCAAGTCGAACCCGAGGTAAGGGACTTCGTATCAATCTCCTTTCATTGAGGCGTATTTCGTTTTATACACAACTTTCTTTTATACGGTGTATAAACCCCTTTGACTTTTACTTTTATACAAAAGGAATCTTTTTCTACGAAGCGTTTTACAAAACGACAAAAAAGGAATGTTTCTTTTAACGTACGCGGCGACAACGACCTTTTCCGCCGCCGCGAGTATTATTTGGTCTTTGGATTTCTCAACAAGCCGTAATGTTTTTAGAATAAAATAAATAACATATACTCTTCTATATATTTTGGTATTGAAAATGGTTTTGAAAAAGGATTCTATTATGTCAATATATTTATGATATATTGTGATTGAAATGTAGAAATGTTATCATTCCTTTATATTGGTTTTATGTTTTATGATTTTATACTGGTACTTGGACATTTTAAGGGGTGGTTACGTTATAAACCATATGACGGGTGCTGCCATGAATACCTGGACGGGTGGTTACGTTATAACCTCCAATGTATTGGGTATGGAAGTCGGCCGTATGGCTATTCCATTAAGTATGTATGGAAATTGGCTGTATGGCTATTCCATTAAGTGATATGTGTGGGAGTCGACCGTATGGTTATTCCACTTAAGTATGTTTATGTCCCAAGTTACCTTTATATATGTTATGTGTTCTTTATATGGGTTTTATGGTAATCCTTTGGTTAAAAAAAGGTAAGTAATGATATTTTATTCAGTGAAAAGTTTTTACTACTTCATAAAGGTGAAAAGTATTACGTTGATAAAGTATACATGGTTTACTTTTTGTTTTGATAAACTAACAGTTTTTATTCTTTGTGTATCCCTTAATGAGTTTTTATGCGCATCCCAAGTTTTTGAAATGTTTTTCACAGGACTTAGCGTGGAATAGGGTCAAGGATGGGATCAAGGGAAAGTCATGCTGCCTAAAACATGAAACTAGACATGTTTTTTTAAGATTTTTTATTTTATGGAAATTTAGTAGAAGGGACTACTTTGTAATCTTGTGAGATGTAATAGTTATGTCCTAATTCTCTAAAACTCTAAACCTGAAAAGATCCTCAATGTGAATTATTCATTTAATTCAATTTTAAGTAAGGTTTAAGGCTGGGGCCTTATAGTTGGTATCAGAGGTCGGTTTAGGTAACTTTAGGAGTTAGAATTCTATTAAATGATTATCCAAAAATATTTTTGAAATGATATAGCATTTACGGATTACCATGTTTCTTCGCCTAAGATATTTCTGTGTTCAGAATGGTTTTCCACAGAGGAAACAAAGCAGCTATGTTGGGACGACATCAGGAGGAAGATAACCTTCCAAATCAGCAACCTGAGATGGTCGGAATCGGAACTGAACAGTTTGTTGCAGTGATGGCATAGTTGACTCAGGCTATAAATGGTGGTGGTATCCATGTACGAGATCAGCCAGATCAACCGCATAGGAACATGTCAGTGGTGGAACATTTCATGAGGCAACATCCCCCATCATTCAGAGGATCATCTGACCCTGTGCAAGCTGAAGGGTGGACTAAAGCACTGGAGAAGATTTTTGATGTCATGGGGTGTTCAGAACATCAAAAGGTTAGTCTTGCTGTTTACCGTTTTGAAGGTGAAGCTGATCAGTGGTGGTCGATGGTGAAAAATATAAGGGATAGTGATGAGATTTAGGATCTTCACTGGGACGAATTCAAAGGTATGTTTCTTGAGAAATATTTTCGTAAGGTGGTTCGTCTTAGGATGGAAAAACAGTTCCTAGAATTGAGGCAGGAGGATGATTCAGTGGCTGCTTATGAAGAAAAGTTCACTCGATTGGCAAGGTATGCTCCAAACTTCATACGAGATCTTGATAGTAAAACAAACTGTTTTTACTCAGGGTTAAAGCCAAAGTATCGAAGGGATTTAGCTTCTTGTGAGTTCAGAAGTTATGAAAAACTTGTTCGATGTGCGGAGAAGGTGGAAATGGAGTTTGCCGATGATCAGGTGTTCTATGACAAACAATAGAATAAGAGGTCTAGTTGGCAGGCAAAGGGGAAGAATTTATCAAAGAAGCAAGGAGGTAAGAAAACCAAATATCCATCCTGTGAGAAGTGTGGTAAAATGCATCCTGGAGAATGTTTATCTAAGTCTGGTAAGTGCTTTCGGTGTGGTAAGTCTGGTCATATTTCTCGTAACTGTACGGAAGATGATCAAGCAGGAAATGAAAAGCCAACGGTAAGATGTTTTAAGTGTAATGAAATGGGTCATTATGCAAACGAGTGTCCAACGAAGAACTCAACTGGTGGAATGCAGCCAGACTACAAGCAGAAAGGGGTGGTGAAATCCTTTGCAACAACTTCAGCAGATGTTGGGCCATCGAATAAAGTGGTATCAGCTCCAGGGAGCTCAGTATTTTTCGAAGATTGACTTGAGGTCGGGGTACCATCAGTTGAAAGTAAAAGAAGAAGACATTCTGAAGACTACCTTCCGTACTAGATATGGCCATTATGAATTTGTAGTTATGCCTTTTGAGTTAACCAATGCACCTGCTGTATTCATGGACCTTATGAATAAAATTTTCCATGAGTTCTTGGATAAGTTTGTGTTTGTGTTTTGAGGTTTGGGAAGAGGTTATGTGTGCCTTGTGATTCACAATTGAAGAATGAGTTGTTATGTGAGGCTCATAGTTCCCCGTTTTCAGTTCATCATGGAAGTACTAAGATGTACAGAGATTTGCGGGAGTATTACTGGTGGGATGGAATGAAAAGAGACATTGCTGATTTTACTGCGAAGTGTTTGACATGTCAACAGGTTAAAGCAGAGCGGCAGTTACCGAAAGGGATGTTTCAGCCTTTACCAGTGCCAGAGTGGAAATGGGAAAACATATACATGGACTTTGTTGTGGGAATACCGAGGACATCTCGAGGTAATAATGCAATCTGGGTAATTGTTGATCGCTTGACCAAATCTGCTCATTTCCTTTCTATACGAGATACTTTCTCTCTAGATCAACTTTCCCGTTTGTATCTTAAAGAGATAGTCAGGTTACATGGAGTTCCTCTCCCCATTGTATCATATCGTGATCCCAGGTTTACTTCTAACTTTTCGAAAGGCCTTCAGAAGTCGCTGGGTACTGAATTAAATTTTAGTACAGCTTTTCAACCTCAATCAGATGGGCAGTCAGAACGAACAATTCAGACATTGGAGGATATGCTACGATATTGTTCGATGGATTATCAAGGAAGTTGGGACCAACATCTTTCTTTGGTTGAATTTTCATATAATAACAGTTTTCATTCCAGTATACAGATGGCACCATTTTGGGCATTATATGGGAAGCGGTGTCGAACTCCAGCTTTCTGGGATGAAGTTGATGAAAGGAAGTTGATGGGACGAGAATTGGTAGAAGAGTTGGCAGAAAAAGTTCAGCTGATTCAGCAGCACATGAGAACAGCTCAGAGCAGGAAGAAGAGTTATGCGGACAATAGGAGGAAGGATCTCTCTTTTGAGGTAGGTGATCATGTTTTTCTCAAAGTGTCACCATGGAAAAGTGTGATGCGATTTGGTAATAAAGGAAATCTGAGTCCAAGGTTTATTGGACCATATGAAATTCTGGAGAGAGTTGGATCAGTTGCATACCGGGTGGCTTTACCCCCGAGTTTATCTCAGGTACACAATGTTTTTCATGTTTCAATGTTGAGAATGTATATGCCAGATCCATCTCATGTTTTGAGCCCATAGGTAGTTCAGCTGGAAGAGAACCTATCTTATGAGGAATAATCGGTCCAGATTCTTGACCACAAGGAGGAAGTGTTACGGAATAAGGTGATTCACCAGGTAAAGGTTTTGTGGAAAAACCATATGATTGAAGAGGCAACATGGGAATCTGAAAATGCAATGAGGGATAAGTACCCCCATTTATTCGATAAGTAAATAAATTACAGGGACGTAATTTTCTAAAGGGGGGAGGATGTAACATCCCAGGTAAATAAAGAATAAAGAATTTTCATATTTATTAATATTTACGAATTAAATATTAATTTTAATTAAAAGGGGTTTCTACGTTCGATAGCGTACTCGGTACGCAACAATGAGTTTCTTTGAAAACTTATGTTGCACACAAGTAATAAAATAATATTATTTTAAATGTTAGTTAACGAGTAGTCGTTGTACTGGAGGGAATGGATAGAAATAACTAAAACATGATTATATATGTTTTTAAATGTTTTTACATTTATCCAATAAATGATAGAAGATTAAAATACGGAAAGAATTCAATTTTAGGCGTATATGCCCTAGTTTTCACTAAAGGTTCACTTATCACCATTTGACAGAGAACCGTCATTAAATATAGTTTTGATCGATCTTATAAATTCTATTGGACCAAATATAACTCTTCTTTAGAATCAGGACATCAAAATTTACTTTGTGTATATTTTTGGTACCTTTCTGATAAAGTTCATTTTTTTAATGAATAGTGAAAATGTTGTATTTTAATTCAAAACCTCTTTTTAATCAAATTTATTTATATGATTAGATTATATTTTTAATTGGATTTAAAGTGAAATTAGAAAATATTTTTACCATTAAATCCAATAGTGGTCGTTGGAATTAATTTCACTTTGAAATCGGACTTAAACTAGTGTCAATCTTTTGATACTTATTGTTTCATAAAAACACGCTATTTGCTCTGACAGCGGGAATTAATTATTATATTAATTAATGTGACTTATATTTTTTGAATTTTGTAAAATAGACTTCATTTTTGAATTCGGAATATCAAATATAGCTTAGGGTTATTTTTTGGGATTTTTCTGAAAAACTTCAATTTTTGATGAATAGTGAAACCACTAAGTGGTACTTATAAAAACTGATTTTTCGTTTAAATGAAATTTTACCACTTCTGTGTTTTGAATTTCAAAAATCTGACATACATGGTTGTCATTAAGATGTAAAATGTGGTTCAATGAGATAAAAATATTTTTTGGTGAATAGTAACTTATTAAGTTTTTTAATCACGATTAGAGGTAATTAGTGCAATTTAAGGAAAAAATGATATTATAATAAAATGAAAATACCTAGACACATGTCCTACCCTCATTTGATGTGTCATGGCCGACCAAGACAAGCCATGGGTCAACTTGGGGACCCCATTGGGCCACTTTGGTTGGAAAATGACATAAATACCTTTTATTTAATGTTAATGTAAAAAATGGCACAAACATGATATGTTTTACTAAAAAAAAATTTAAATGGGGTTACACAAGTCAGATTATTGATTATAAATAGTCATTGGAAGGATAAAAATATTTCATACATCATAGTAGTTTGTTTATAATTTTTAGACATTAAATAAATTAAATTATATATGACATAATAATGATGCAGCGACGACATCTTTATTTGACGATTTAAATAAAATGGAAAGATAATGTTAAATCTATGAACTACACATGTCCAAAACTTATTGGAAGGGTGGATTTCAAACCCTTATCACCATAGCCACTAATTATATCAATGTGGGACCTTTTTAAACCGAAACACATTTTCAAATAAAGTAATGTTTCTTTACTTGCCAAAAGTGCCCCTCCTCTCCTCTTATAAAAGGCCCCCGCCTCTACTTCTTTTACCACACTCCCAAAGAATTTTTCTCGGCCAACCCCTGCCCATTTACACTCTCCAAATCCCTCTCCTCATCCTAGAGGATACTCTTTGGGCATAATCCTTTCAAAGAAATCCTTTAGGATCAAATCAAAAGGGGTTACACTTTTAAAGGTAATTCATTCTCTCATGTTCATTTGTTTTATTTTTCTTCTCCAACCCCCTAAACTCTTCTTATTTACTTCTTTTGAAACAACAGCAGTATCATAAATATAGTAGTATGTTGTTATAAGATTTATTCGAGCTACACTCTCACACAACTACATCAAATGGTTAAAGAACATATGGTTTCCGTGGACGGCGAAATTCTGCCTCCCGAAACGATGATTGTTCAATACTCATTTAACACCATCAAAGGTGGACATTATGATGTCACTATTTTTATATATGATATATAATATGTTTATTCTTTCCTTAATCTTCTGTATTTTTCATTTATGGTATACCATTATTGTTTCCATTATGGGTAAACACGATATCTTCATTTAAGGAAGTGCGGACTACCGCCCCCTCAAAGTGATGTGATTCGTTAATGCCATATGTGGGACGTGTAAAGGATGGATTTAAAGTTATTATATATGATGTTATACTGGAATTATAATATACCTCTATATCATTATTATTTCTTTCCATTAAAGTATGAGATAGAAATGAAAGTAGCGTTCATGCGTACGTACGGCTTACCGTCTCCATGAACGGTGCATTTAATTTCTTATCCCCAAATGTAATGTACTATTAAAAGTACATGTATATAATGGATATATATAATTAATGATATATATAAATGATGAATATAATTCTGGAATTAAAATATACATACCTCTCATTTAGTTTTAATTCCATTAATATAACAAAGAAATGAAAGTAGCGTTCATGTGTACGTACGGCTTACCATCTCCATGAACGGTGCATTTCATTTCTTACCTATAAATGATTATGTAATATTATAAATACATGTATATGCTGGATATATATGATACATATTATATCCAAATCGGGAATTTCATTCTGGATATAAAGAACCTTTGACCACATGAACAACATGTAATTGTAAGAAGTCCACTATCGACTTAAGAACCAAATATTGAGAAAAAAACATTATTAACTTAAATGGTTACATAATGATTATAACATAGCAATAAGTGATATAAAAGGAATAATGAACTTTAAAAAGGTTCTTAATCAAGTATAAATTAACTCAAGCTTATTATTCAGGACATTAAAGAACGATCGAGTCAAGTCAGACCCGAGGTAAGGGACTTTGTCTCAATCTCCTTTCATTGAGGCATATTTCGTTTTATACACATTTTTCTTTTATACGGTGTATAAACCCCTTTGAATTTTTCTTTTATACAAAAGGAATCTTTTTCTACGAAGCATTTTACAAAACGACAAAAAAGGAATGTTTCTTTTAACGTACGCGACGACAACGACCATTTCCGCCGCCGCGAGTATTATTTGGTCTTTGGCTTTCTCAACAAGCCGTAATGTTTTTAGAATAAAATAAATACCATATACTCTTTTATGTATTTTGGTATTGAAAATGTTTTTGAAAAAGGATTCTATTATGTCAATATATTTATGATATATTGTGATTGAAATGTGGAAATGTTATCATTCCTTTATATTGGTTTTATGTTTTATGATTTTATACCGGTACTTGAACATTTTAACAGGTGGTTACGTTAAAAACCATATGACGGGTGGTGCCGTGAATACCAGGACGGGTAGTTACATTATAACCTCCAATGTATTGGGTATGGAAGTCGGCCGTATGGCTATTCCATTAAGTATGTATGGAAATTGGCCATATGGCTATTCCATTAAGTGATATGTGTGGGAGTCGACCGTATGGTTATTCCACTTAAGTATGTTTATGTCCCAAGTTACCTTTATATATGTTATGTGTTCTTTATATGGGTTTTATGGTAATCCTTTGGTTACAAAAAGGTATGTAATGATATTTTATTCAGTGAAGAGTTTTTACTACTTCATAAAGGTGAAAAGTATTACCTTGATAAAGTATACATGGTTTACTTTTTGTTTTGATAAACTAACAGTTTTTATTCTTTGTGTATCCCTTACTGAGTTTTTATTCTCATCCCAAGTTTTTGAAATGTTTTTCACAGGACTTAGCGTGGAATAGGGTCAAGGATGGGATCAAGGGAAAGTCATGCTACCTAAAACATGAAACTAGACATGTTTCTTTTTAAGAGTTTTTATTTTATGGAAATTTATTAGAAGTGACTACTTTGTAATATTTTGAGATGTAATAGTTATGTCTTAATTCTCTAAAACTCTAAACCTGAATAGATCCTCAATGTGAATTATTCATTTAATTCAATTTTAAGTAAGGTTTAAGGCTGGGGCCTTATATAAGAAGCGGTACTCTGATAACAAGGGAAATGGAGATGCACCGAAGAAGTGAGAGGGAATGAATAGTTTCCTATTAAGAGATAGATATGGAAAGAATCATCTTGGGAAATGCTTGAAAGTCATGGGAGTCTGCTATAACTGCGAAGAAAAGGGTCATCGATCTGATGAATGCAAGGGTAAGAAATAATTCAATGATATTCGATGATAAAATTGCAGAGAGATGGGACACGATGAAAATGAGTGTCCTAATCTCCAAGGAAATATGCCTTAGTAAAGGCTAAGAGATCAAGGGATAGCTTATGCGATTACAACCATAGAGGTTGAAGTTCCTACTGATGTGGTGGCAGGTACTTTAATTGTTTCCTCAAACATAGCCAACACTTTATCTGATTCTGGATCATCGAATTCATTTATATCTTCTCAGTTTCCCAGGAAAATTAGATATGTCAAATTTTATTTAATAAAGGAGTTTTCAGTCAAAAATCAAAGGAGATGTATCATTGCAACAAAGAAATATCGACTAATCCCCCTCCAGACACCAAAACGTGATTTAATTGCTAACCTTTTCATCCTACCTATGACTGAATTTGATATAATTTTCGGTATGAATTGGTTGTAAAATTATGATGTTAAGATTTATTTTAAGAATAATAAAGTTAAATTTTTTGAAAATGGTGTAGAATCCCTTGTCTTTAGAGCAGACACTTCACCACCTGATTCTTATCTAGAACCACCCCTAGTATCTCTACTGAATGCAATACATAGGGAGGAATATAAACCAATATCTATGGGGGAGGAAAGAAATCTTCAAATTAAAGATGTAAGCATAGTGCCAGAGTACATTGATGTATTTCTAGAGGATTTACTTGGACATCCTCCAGAGCGGGAAGTTGAGTTCTCTTTTGGTTTAATTCCTGATGAAAGACCTATATCAAAGACTCCCTATAGGATGGCCACTATGGAACTAGTATATCTAAATAAAAAAACTAGAGGATTTGAGTGAAAAAGTTTTTATTTGACCAAGTGTTTCTCCATGGGGGGCCCCTATCCTCTTTGTCAAGAAGAATGATGGATTTATGAGGCTTTTCATTGATTACAGGGAAATCAGTTCTATTACAATAAAGAATAAGTATCCTCTGTCCCGGATTGAAGATTTATTTGATCAGCTTCATGGAGATCAGTACTTTTCAAAGATTGATCTTCGATCCAGATATCATCAACTGTGTGTGAGGAAGGAAGATATTCCAAATACAGCATTTAAAACTAGGTATTGGCATTACGAGTTTATAATGATGCCTTTTGGACTGACGAATGCACCATCTATTTTCATGGATTTAATGAATAGATTTTTCAAGAAATGTCTTGATAACTTTGTTGTTGTATTCATCGATGATATCCTCATATATTCAAAAATCTATGAAGACCATGAGAATCACATTTGGATTATTCTAAAAACTCTTATAAGAAATGAATTATATGGGATGTTTAGCAAGTTCGAATTCTGGATTCAATCAGTTTCTTTTATGGACTATATTGTCTCTAAAGATTGAATCCTAGATGATCCTATAAAGATAAAGGCAATCCAATATTTTCCCATGCCAACACACATAACTAAGGTACATAGTTTTATTGGCTTTTCATGTTACTCTCGGTATTTCGTTCAGAATTTTGCCCGACTGGCTAGCCTGCTAACCAAGCTCACACGTAAAGGAGTTATGATTCTGTGGAAAAAAGAATGCATAGAAAGATTTGATGAATTTAAAAGAAGACTAGTTAATTCTCCAATTTTGACTCTTCCATCTGGAAGTCAAGGATTTGTAATATATATTAATGCATCAATGAATGGATTGGGTTGTGTCCCTATGAAAAATGATAAATTTATTTCTTATGCATCAAGACAGTTGAAGACTCATGAGAAATATTATCCAACTCATGATCTTGTGTTAGAATCCATAATCTTTGCTCTAAAAATATGGATGCATTATCTCTACGGAGAAAGATGTGAGATTTATTAGGACCACATAAGTTTCAAATATATTTTCACACAAAAAGAACTCAACATGAGGTAGAGAAGATGGATTGAGATAGTCAAAGATTACGATTGTTCAATACACTACCACCCAGGAAAGACGAATAAGGTGGCAGATTCATTAAGTAGGAAATATCATGGCCTTCTGACTCAAATGAGGATTGAAAGAGATTATATGTTCATGGATCTACTAAAGATAGATATGGGAATTGTTAAAGAAGTGAAAACATCAGTACTCTTTCCAATGATTGCTAAACTGTATTTACTAGAGAAGATAAAAATTTCTCAATCTGATGATGAGAATCTGCACAAGAAAATTAATGCAGTTATGGATGGGGGACTTGCTGACTTCATGTATGAAGAAGGAGTTGTGAAGTTTGGGAAGAGGTTATGCATTCCATCAGTACCTGATCTAAAAATGGAACTATTATATGATGCTAATAGCTCAAATTTCTCTATACACCCGGGTAACACCAAGATGTATAGAGATTGGAAGGAATATTTTTGGTGGGATAATATGAAGCGAGAAATTGCTGACTATGTGTCAAGGTGCCTAGTTTTTCATCAAGTGGAGGCTGAGAGACAACATCCCAAATGAGTGGTGCAACCTCTAACAATTCTTATGTGGAAGTGGGATAACATTACTATGGATTTTTTCACCAGACTACCAAGGACACCTAGAAGGAATGATGCAATGTGGATAATTGTTGATCGTCTCACTAAATCAGCACATTTCCTTCCAATAAGAGATGATTTACCACTTGAGCTCTAGGGAAAAATTTATATTAATGAAGTTGTGAGACTTCACGGTGAACCTTTATCGATTGTCTTTGATCGAGATCCCTAGTTTACATAAAAATTATGGAAAAGTCTCCATAAGGCTTTGAATACTAAACTTCGTATGAGTACTGCATATCACCCTCAAACTGATGGACAGTCTAAATGGAATATTCAAACTCTGGAAGACATGCTGAGATCATGCTATCTTGACTTCCAAGGTATGTTGGATCAATGCTTTCCTTTGATGGAATTTTCTTACAACAATAGTTTCCATTCTAGTATTCAAATGGCTCCATATGAAGCATTATATAGAAAGAGTTGTCGAACTCCAACTTGTTGGGACAATGTTGGTGAAAGGAAACATATAGGCTCAGAACATATTGAAGATAATATGACAAAGGTGAAGAAAATACAAGACCATATTAAAGCAGCCCAAAGTGTGAAGAAGAGATATGCTGACAACCGGAGAAAGGACTTGGAATTTCAAGTGGGAGATGATGTATTTCTGAAATTATCTCCATGGAAGGGTGTCTTAAGGTTCGATAATTAAGAGAATCTAAGCCCCATATACATTATACCATTTTAAATTTTGGGAAGAATCATAGATATATATTACCATTTAGCGATGTATCCAAATCTCTCCTGATTTCATGATGTGTTCCATGTATCACTGTTAAAAAAATATATGTCAGACCCAACGCATGTACTCACATATGAAGGAATAGAACTAGAATTGGATTTTTCATATTGTGAAAAGCCTATCAGGATTATTGACATAAGGGGGAAGGTATTGAGAAATAGATCATCTCGTCTAGTAATGGTTATTTAGAGAAACCATAATATGGTGGAAGAAACATGGGAGCCAAAGTATTTCATGAAGAAGAACCACCCACATCATTTTGGTGGGCTATATACATAAAATTTTGAGGATGAAATTTTTGAAGGAAGGAATAATGTATCACCGAAAACATTTTATAGTTTGTTTCTATTAAATACATCATATTCATCACTCTATTCCTTTGAAACAACACTTTGTTATTTAGGAGATAGTCATAACCTAGCCATTAAATATAAATTTTCCACTTCTATGTTTTGAATTTCGAAAAATGGTCATCTAGAGTTGTGATCAGTAATGCATTTGGAGTCTGATAGAACAAACGTGATTTTTGGTGAATAGTAATATAACCTTATGAATATTAATATGAATAGTAATATGACCTTTATGAATAGTAAATAATATTATTATTTCATTTTCTTAAGGAAATAAGATAATGAGATCTTAATTATTTTTAAAATGAGAAATAAAACTAATTGCACTTTAGGATTGTTATTTTTCTAATTAAAGATGAATTTATATAAAAATTAAATTAATAAAATTTCGAAAATTAATTTTGAAAAGTAGAGTGCATTTTTTTAATTCTACACGTCGAAAATTGGTTAGGGTAATTTTTTTGGATTTTTCTAAAATACATGAATTTTTCATGAATGGTAAAAATATTGTTTTGAGTTTTCGGTAGTTTAATGACATCATAATGATGTAATTATTAAATATAAAAGTATGGTAGACTTGTGTACAGTAACTTATGACATGAGTTTTCCCAAGTGGCTTAAACCGTGGGAAAATACCCTGGGAAATCCCATAATTTTGTGAAAACCACGGACGAGGTCTCCCTTTTAATTAATAAAAAACTCTCTCTTGATTACTATAAATACCCACTCACCCCCTTCATTTTCATTCATTCCAAATCCCTAATCCTTGAAGCTCTATTGGTTTTACCTCTCTAGGAGACTCCTAAGGTGTTCCTAATCCCCCATGATCCCATCCATCAAGATCTCGGAGTTATTCTACAAGGTAATGGAATCCTTCATTCTCTTCATTAAGTAGACACTTCTTTTATGTTAGCTATTTGAAATTCCCTTCTCATATGTTGGGGTTTGATTTTATTTATTCTTCTTACTTTCCTTTTTTTTCAATATTATGAGATACCATTTTGTTCTCTTCATTTTATTTTATGAAATTTTAAGTGACGTCGTTAGGCTACCAAATTTTCTTAAGGGATCTCTCAACTTTTCTTTTATTTTCAAGTTCATCTCTTTTATGTTTCTCTCCTCACCTCCTCTGTCCAAATGACCATGATAAACTCCATTATCATATATATACTGGAATTTTATCATGTAAATTTAATAACTATCATCAATATCCTTTCTCCCTCGATTTTATTTTTATAAACAAAATCAACATCCATGAGGTTCCAATTTATAACCTTTGTGGACGATGGAGTTTCGTTCTTCACTTTCTTCATCATTATCTGTCATGATAAAATTTTAATGGATGTAACAGATATGAATAGAATTATATCATTTCATTAACGTTCTAGAATCATTACACACTCATAATATGGAATAATAATACCAAACGAGTTCATTGTATATAAAACTCCCAAGCTAAATCCAAGCGTTTATCAAAAACTTTTAACTAATGAATCATTCTCATGTATATAACCTATAATCAATATAATATAATTTATATCTCTTTAATTTCACTAATAATAAATATTAACAAATCTAGATATTTGTCCACATTTCCAAATGAACTTCCATTTATGAGAGCAAGTAAATGAAACATGAAAACCGAGGAAGAAAATGCTTCAAACACAATAAAATTGAACCTCTTAATCCCATTAAAAGGGATATGAATGAACCTAATAAAGTTATACTAAATCAATTACATGTATAAGAGGTTCTGTACTTATTAATTAATGAATATAAATTTTATTATTCAGGTCATTAAAACAAACTAAGAACACACTCAAGCACAAGGTAAGAGGTTTCTCATCAAACTTTAATTTCCATGAGATTTTCATTGTTCACCACTTATTTATTGTATGTGGTATATGTTTACTTCAATTTGATATATAATAACATTATTCTCTTTATATTCATATTATTCAATGATTCATTTTAGGATTTTTAATTTCTGGTCATATGATTCGACCGATTACATTTTGGTAAGAGACTTTGTCTCAACTACTATTTGATTGTGACTAACTTTGTATTGTGCACCTAATAATACTTATGTGGTGTACCTACTTACCATTTGAGATCACTTTTCATTTGAAATTTTATTTATATTAAATAACCATAATCACATATCATGGATATGTTTGTTGTTTAAACCGTATACCATTTTACATATGGTGTTTATTTGGAAAGTTATTTTAGTTAAGGAAATATTGATGAATCTATATACTCTACTCTATATGGATATTGAAAAGGAATATTTATCTTGTATTGAATCAATGTATAAAGAATTATTTGGTTTTGAAGTTGTAGGTGGGGCATGTTATAGCCCCTCTATGCATCGGTTGGTCTCATGTGACAAATTAGTTGGTGACAAACCCTTTAAGTTTGTTTCCAAAAATCAAACGGGTATCTACCCACAAAACTAAACCATTTAAACAGTATTATGGTTTCATGTGCCATATACATCATGTCTAATTAATAATAATTATCTTTATTCATTATCGGTTATTATTATTATCCATGAGTTTTTCACTATGACAAAATCTATGGATGTAGTTTCATTCTCAGTTTATTAATGGTGTGAGTTTTTCATCTATTCACCATGCCATATTGATTATGTCATATTGATTATGATTCAATTGTTATTGTATTCATGATTCCACTATGTGTAACCCTTACTGAGTGTTTGATCTCACCCATTTCATTGTTTACCCTCAACATTCGATGAGCAGTATGACATTTATTGAGTTCAAGTGGTTGCAGTTTTAGTTTTCGTTATGTATTTTTTTTTATGTAAACCTTTCCAATGTAATTTGTATAACATCTATCTATCTAGTTTCTTCAAGACTACTAAACTGATTTTTTCTTCGATATTTTTATTCCTTCTAACCATGCCAATATCACAAGTAATGCACCAGGTCCCGCCTAGAGGGGTCGGGGTGTTATACTTCTCCTTATAGATCACCAGTTATTTTTTCTAAGAAGGTATATGGTACCCTTAGGCTCTATGCATATTTCCATTGATTGAACTATATCACAGTAAATAAACATTATCAACTACCAAGAATATATGACCTTTTTTACTAGATCTGATGAGATAACGTGTTTTCAAATATATATCTAAGGTTGGGATATCATCAGGTTCATGTCAAGTCATATGTAATACCTCATATATATTATAGGAGCTAGTATGGTCTATATGAGTTCTTGGCCATGTGGTTCAGACTCACAAACTCACCTAATGTTTTCATGGGTCTTATGAATCTTGTTTTCCACCCATATATGGATTCATTCAGGGTAGTATTTGATGATGATATCTTTTGTATCCATCCTTTAGACATGAACATGAAAAACATAGAGTTATCATGTTAAATACACAAAGAGATTATCAGCTCTAGTATAAGATCAATAAATTCCACTTTTTCATCGACAAATTTCACATTCTAGGTCACATCATCTCAGAGTCAGGTGTTTTATTAGACCTATATAAAGTGATAGATGTAGTTTCCTAGGAGTATCCCAAAAACATATTTGAAATTTGGAGTTTCTTATAACATTATAGATATTAATGAAGGTTCATCCAAGATGTCTCACATCTTATAATGACTCTAATGGTCTAAAAAATGAAACGTGTAAAATTTATATTCTTAAAAGCTTATGATGAAGCTTTTTAGGAGTTTAAGGGAATGTTGACATCTATGTTGATATTGATTCATCCAAATCTAGGTAAGAGTTATACAATCTACTATAATGCATTATTTATCAACCTTTGAGTTGTTATGATGATGGATGATAGATTCATCTTGTACGAGTCTCATCAGTTAAAGCCCCATGATAATAAATAAATGTTGCCAAACCTTGATCTCACTATTGTACTGCATTTCATATACTACTAGATACGTGATTCACATGGAGATAATTTTTTGGTATACACTAATCACAAAATCCTCAAGTACATTGTCACAGAGCGGGACCTCAATCTTTGCCAGTGTAGGTGGTTTGAGTACCTATAGTCATTTGATTTTGATCTTACGTACATCCTTGGTAAAGGAAATGCAGTGGCTAATGCTCTGAGCCTGAAGACTCAGAGACGGGGTGTTCAATAATCCAGTGCAAAGAGGAAGAAAATGGCCTTTTTATCAAATATTCACATTGAGGTTCTTGAGGACCGTGGTTAGACAATCATCTCATCCTTAGCTGTGACTACTAATCTGATGGAATGTGTACTAATGAGGTAATTATATGATCATGATTGCCTTTCCCTAAGGGAAATAAAACCATATGATGATACATATTCATGTTGGATCATGGATGGATATGATAACTTATTATTACATGGGAGTGTATGAATCCTAGTGGATATCATCATGAAGTTGATGCACGAATTCCATGCCTCGAAATAGGAAATTTCCCCAGTTTCATAAAAATGTATTGGGATCTATGAAGCCAATATTGGTGTCCTGGTATAAACTGTGAGATTGTCACATTTATCACTCAATGTACTACCGGTCATCAGGTGAAAGAAAAACATTATCCATCGGAATGGAGTTTAAAGCTATTTTTCATTCTTTAGTGGAATTTAAATGATGTTTCAATGAATTTTGTGACTATTCTACACAGATCACCTAATTGAAATGATACAGTGTGGGATTAAATTTATCATTTGATGATGGTAGTATATTTCTTAACTAGTTGAGAGACCTTCTCAACTGACGAGCTAGGTTGTTTATACCTCAGGGAGGTTGTACGTCTTCATGGACCTCCTCGTTTTATAATTTCTGAAAAAAGCCTCTCACTTTACATCATATTACTTGTAGGTATTGCTGACGATCTTGGGTATGTAGGTGCTTCTGAGCATGGCCTATCACCCAGAGACTGATGGAAAAACCGAGTGTACTGTTCAGGTGCTTGAGGACATACTCTGTGCATGTTTCCTTAAAGTTTTGGGTTTTTAGAGAAACACATTCCCCTCATTGAGTACATTTTTAATACCAACTTTCATGCTTCCAAAGAGGAGTATCCTTATTAATAATTATATTATAGGCCTTTACTCACAAATATATACTAGATAGAGGTAGGGTAGATATCTATTCTTGGTCCACATCTCATATAGGAGAATATAGAGCATGCATAGCTGATCAAAATGTGCATGTTGACAGCTCAACCCAAATAGTAGTCATATGCCAATAGACACCAGTGACCTCTCATGTTCAAGGTTGGACCCTTCAAGAATTTGAAATGGATTAGACCAATGGCTTACTATTTGGACCTTCCTCACATATATCGGTCTATGCATGATTTCTTTCATGTATCTCAAATTCATCGATACTATCCATACCTATTACATGTGATAAGGTAGCATGGTCAGGTATAAGATCAGAACTAGAAACGAGAAGCTGATATATGAACTCAATTGTCACAAATCCTAGTAGATTATGCCTCTTTACCCATAGAAGTTCAACTTAGGTACAATCTTCTTTAGTAGGAGAGGATGTAATAACCCATCTTTTCATTAAGGTATGGATCATTTTTTTCAACATAAATACTTTAACAGCTCGAATAATGATGCATAATCAGGTCATGGGGGTCTCGGGTGTATTTTGGTCTCTTATGGAGCTTGAATATCTAAAAGGGAAAGAAAATATAAGGATTCATTATTGGTGAAACTTGTGCAACCCAACCCACACGGTTTCCCTGAAGCTTTGTCATTGCAGATATTAGAGACCTTGGGGGCGTATGGTTGGTCTATAATTGTGATACCCAAAGTGTATGGTCGTGCAGAGCGGATGGGTTTTGGGAGGGAGTTTTATTTTGCATAGTTTGTGCATGGTTAGATTAACTCTATGCCTAATTGTCCAGAATTCCCCTCTATAGATGTTAATAGTGCACAGTTGGCACAAAGTTTGGCCAACTCTTCACCCCAACCATGCTCCCTTATGTTTTTAGGTGAAATTTCCATTTTTTCTTCAATTAGACATATAAACTAATGTTTTTTTCTCCTTCTTCCTCCTGTGGCAGGGAATGGGTCTCTGTTCCTATAGCTCAAATCCTCTATCGATATTAGAATCCAAGTATCATTAATGTCTGGTGTTTGATTAACAATCTGTCAGAAGTATTGGATTCACCTCATTATTCTCTTCCAGTATCTTACACCCTATATAATTTTATATTTATATCCATTGTGCTATTTAGGTAAAATCTCAATTTCCTTATTTTCAGGGATATTGGACCATTTCTCATATCTATACAAACTTACTCTAAATCTGAAGTAGATATCGAGTGAGGAGTCATTTATAGACTTGAGGTAGGTGGTCATGATTTTTTCCTCTTATGTTTTGATGACTCATAGCTATATCATTTGGTTTCATTATTAATATTACTAAGTGTCCCCTTTTAATTTAGTTCTTCATATCAAATTGATCTTCTCACCATGATACATACCTATTAATCCTTGTTTAGTGGATTAGATTTGTTTTATCCCATTTATGCACTCCCCATGGGCATTCCAAGTTGAATGTCCCTTTTTGATTAACTGTGTATATGCCCAGATCACCTCTTAAGCATTCTTCATAGCTTTTAAATTGAATATACCTTCTAATTTTAATTCTTAAATTGAAAAATTCGTAACCCAACGGTGCACATGAGCCTCAGCCCATTTGGTAAGGTATCATTAAGTGCATCCACGAGACCCAGGTTCAAAACCAAGTAGAGACATATTTCTGGGGGTATAGTAGTAGTATTGTAGCAGGAAATGTAGCAGTACTGTAGCAGAGTCTACAATGTGTGGTACTGTAGCAAACTATACACTATGCAGTACTATAGCAGAACTGTACATTATGTAGGTACTATAGTAGAACTGGACATTGTGCAGGTACTTTAGTAGAACTTCACACTATTTCAGCTACTATAACAGTTACTATAGCTAGTATTGTTCGGTATTGTAGCAGATGGAACTATTCACCTTTGTCCAATAGTTTGTGCTTGGAGTCCTTAAGGAATGCAGGCCACCCAGACCTTCGGGTCAGTAGAGATTTTGGGAAACCATTAAGGCCTTCGGGCCACCTCAAGGCCTTCGGGCCACATGCAGTTGTCCCAGATTGACTTTACAGAAAAAAGGAACAACCCTAGAAGAGGATTCAAAGGAGGTTCACTCCCTAGAGTAGAGCCAAATGGATTCTTCAGAATGATGGGGTATGGCTTTGCCATCAAGACCAGCCTGTGCTTGCATGAGATTCTTATCCAAATAACCATGCAAAGGTGGAGGAGAGCTACTATCCCAATGCAGATGATGGGGAGGGGTAGTTCCTTATTGATAGTCTAGTTGAATTCCAAAAGTCCTTCGGGTCATGTAATCTCCTTAGCCTATGGGCCATGTAATCTCTGAGCCTATGGGCCTTGTAAGTGTTCGACCTCATCCCTTGAAAGGGGGATTATCATAAATCAATAAAAATTAAGGCATTCTGGCCATTCGAGAGGGGGGGTAACTCAAAGGTGTTTATCCCACCTATAATCAGAACTTCCCAAATAATAAATCCTCTTTTTTTACCATGTAACCATTTATATAACTTGAACCTTTTAAATTGATATGTAATTTCTAAATGGCATAAATGGTTTTTATTATATAGGATGACCTACCCATGAAGGTTTCCCTTCCAATAATGAAATAAAATGGTTTAAATGAATGGATTTAATGGAATGGAATCATCCTGATGGGTTGTTTTCTTATAAATAAATTAAATGTCTTGTATGTAGAAATTTGTAAAGGGTGGTAAGACAAACCTATTTGGCTTATGATTTATCAGAAGCATATTGAGAATTGGAATTTCTTGTATATAATTGAACTTTGATTTTGAAACATGATAATTATTGCCTCATGTATTTCATTATAAATGTAATTAAACCTTTATATAGGTTGTTGTATGATGGTAAGGGATTAGTTGATCATGATGGTATCTGGATCCCATACACAGGGTGTTCATAATGAAATTAGTTGGACATTGGGCATTATGCACCACATCCCATTTTAAAGTGACGACATAATGGATCACTGATTGTGTTGAGCCCTCTGAAAGATTGCTGATTTCATGTTTATAACTGATGTTTTAATAATCACAAATCATCACAACTCATTGATGCTTAATCTGGTTTGATGTCTCATAAACATAATTCCAATCTATGAATGAATCAGTTATCTTGTTTTTTTAACTATGCTTATTGACTTGAAAAGTATGTTGGAAGTCTTCTGGATTCAACAGACATCAGAGTCACCGATCCATCAGAGTCACCGATCCATCAGACTCACCGATCCATCAGAGTCACCGATCCATCAGACGCACCGATCCATCAGACGCACCGATCCATCAGACTCACCGATCCATCAGACTCACCGATCCATCAGAGTCACCGATCCATCAGACTCACCGATCCATCAGACTCACCGATCCATCAGACTCACCGATCCATCAGACTCACCGATCCATCAGAGTCACCGATCCATCAGAGTCACCGATCCATCAGACGCACCGATCCATCAGACTCACCGATCCATCAGACTCACCGATCCATCAGACTCACTGATCCATCAGATTCACCGATCCATCAGAGTCACCGATCCATCAGACGCACCGATCCATCAGACGCACCGATCCATCAGACGCACCGATCCATCAGAGGCACCGATCCATCAGACTCACCGATCCATCAGACTCACCGATCAGATGATAGACCGATGTTGATCAAAATGACTCACCGATCAGATGACAGACCGATGCTGATCAAAATGACTCACCGATCAGATGACAGACCGATGCTGATCTATCTGAGTCACCGATCATTACTCTAATGTTGATGACCTACCGATCTCTTGAACAGTCATAAACAACTGTTTGAATTTCTTTATCTTTATCTTTATTTATTCTAACCAACGGTCATATTAGTTATATTTTAATACCCTGACAATTAATTAATAAAAGTTGTCGGATGTCAGGAAACCGTACCTCGTACCTGCGGAAAGGAAACCTTTTTTTGTCCTACGGAGCACATGATATAAATACAAGAAGACTCTGCTGAAGAGACCAGTGAAAAAGTGTGAAGTAAAGAAGTGAAAAACCAAGAAGAGAGAGACAACACACACAGAGACAAGGAAGCATACGACATACTCAAGAAGAGCTCTGTGCATACAAGAAGAACCAAGCAAGACAGAATCAAATATACAATCAAGCCTACTCAAGAAGAGTGGTGTGCATACAATAGAATATTGAAGAGCTTCATCGACTACATCTCACTGCCTGTGAACCTGAAGCATACGACACTCTTCTTCTCAAACAAAATCGAGAAGAGGACTCAGAATCACTTCTGATTAATTCCAAAAACGAGTCCAGTGCTACACTGAAATCACTAGAGCCATTCCTAAACTCTGCATCTCTGCTCTGTGATTTATTTATTCTACATTTCGAGTAGTGTGTGTTATCTGCTGTATTAAACACACACACTGACTCCTGTACTTTCACTGGAGGATCTGTAAATCCTCAGCAAACCTTTTACACTTCACTTCCCACTGTGGATAGTGGTAGAGGTCTTGTGACCTGGACAGCTGGCTGCTGTTGTTTGTTTTCCCACGTAGAACTGTGGTAGAGGTCTTGTGACCTGGACAGTGTGTTCACTGTTGTTAACCCCGATCCAGGGTGTGGATCACTTTTATATAAACTTTTGAGAGGACTAAGTCTCAGCTTGAGACTGAACCTCTTGGTTACTTCTCTGTGTTTATAGTTATACTCTATATCCATACTATACATATTTATTTCATATTCCGCTGCTGTTACTTTTAAATATAATCTATCTTCAAAGCTACTTTGATAATTAAATTTTCAAGTGTTTATATTTATTATAAATCAGTAAATTAGTTTCAAAAGTTAATTTAATCATAAGATTAAGTTAACTGAGAATTAATCAATCTTTGAGAAGCTAATTGAACCTTTATAATCTATATAAATTCACTACATTTTAATTTGTTTTTGAAATTGGGGGATTTTATTAGAAATTGTTTTTAACAGAAAATTTTAATTGGAACTCAATTCACCCCCCTATTGAGTGTCCACTCCGACCAACACTTGGTATCAGAGGAAGTAAATACTTTCTAAAAGTGCTCTGCTTTTGAACTGTGATTTTAGTTGTATTTTAAAGTTCTTAAAATTTCTGTTATTTCTAAATTTTTATCTCTTTAAAATTCCTTTTTGTAATATCATGGATAATAGACTTGAGGGTGCTGCTACTAACCGGCCACCTTTCTTCAATGGAACTAATTATGCTCAGTGGAAACTGAAAATGAAAATTCATCTAGAAAGCATAGGTTTTGATATTTGGACTTCTATTGAATCTGAATACAAAATTCCCACTACTGCTAGATCTACTTGGGATGAACCTACAAAGACTGCTTACAATAACAATTGTAAAGCTATGAATGCTCTGTACTGTGCTCTAAGAGATGAAGAGTTTAATAGAATTTCTGCATGTAAAACTGCATATGAAATTTGGGATACCTTAGCTGTTTCTCATGAAGGAACAACAAATGTTAAGGAGATGATATTGAATACCTATACTATTAAGTATGATAATTTTAAGATGAAGCCTGATGAACCCATTTCTGATATGTATCTCAGGTTCAATGAAATTGTCAACACAATGACTTCTCTGGGAAAGGATGTTCCAGCAAAGGAACAAATTATGAGAATTTTGAGATGTCTACCTGAAAGATGGAGAGGAACCTCTGTCTCCATTAGAGAATCCTGTGACATTGCTGCTCTACCTGTCAAGGAATTAATTGGTAAGCTGATGATGTATGAAGAAGAGCTTAATGTAAATAAAGAAGAAGATGATGAACCTAAAAGGAAGTCTATTGCCTTCAAGACTACAACCTCAAAGAATAAGGATAAGGAAAAGCTTCAAGCTATCAATGAAAGTTCAAGCAGTGAGGAAAGTGAAAATGATTCTGACAGTGATGATGAGATGGCTCAAATAGCCAGGAGATTCAAAAAGTTCTATAGGAAAAAGAAATTCTTTAGGAAACCAAATTACAAGGGAAAGTATGACCAACAAGGGAAATGGAAAAAGGACTGGAAGAAGAACGACAAATCAGATGATGTTGTCTGCTATGAGTGCAAGAGGAAAGGACACATTAAAGCCGACTGTCCAAAGCTGAAGTATAAAAAGAAATATGAATACAAGGATAACAAGTACAAGAAGGCCATGAAGGCTACTTGGAGTGCTTCAGAAGACAGCACAAGTGAAGCTGAATCTTCAGACTCTGAAAAGAATCGGGCCAACATGTGTTTCATGACAAACACTTCTGAGGTAACATCAGAGACTCTTGCTTTTAATTCATATTATTCTGGAGAAGATTCTGACTCAGAAAACATGTCAAAATCTGAATTGTTTGAATACTGTGACATGCTAGAAGAAACATGTAATGAGCTTAAAGATAAATATAAAGGTCTAAAGAAACAGTATGCTTTAAGTGTTAATCATAAATCTGATCTGGATATATAAGTAGAAAAGAATGCTCAGCTGCTTAAAGAGAATACTGAACTAAAATTGTCTAATGAGCAACTCAAGAAAGACTTAGAGAAGTTCACCAATGGTAAAAATACTCTAACACAAATGCTAGGAAATCAAGTTGCACCTAGATACACTACTGGTATAGGATACCAACCTGGACAAAGGAAAGTTGCCAAAACTAGATTCATTCCTAAATCTGGACAGAAGATAGTTAATTCTGGAACTTCTTATGCCTCAACCAGTTATACTCATAGTTATGAATCTAATAAGGTTTATCTTTCAAAGAATGTTATTTCTACAAATTATATGAGACCCATTAGACAAATATGGGTACCTAAAGTGTTATTGGCTAACCTGTCTGGACCCAAGAAGATCTGGGTACCAAAATCATCTTCCATCTAAATCTGTTTTGTAGGAGATCTGCTTGAAGAGATGTTACAAGAAGATATGGTATTTAGACAGTGGGTGCTCAAGACACATGACTGGAGATTATTCTTGCTTCAAGAGCTTAATAAAAGTTGATGGAGGATTTGTCACCTTTGGTGATAACTCTAAAGGAAAAATCGTCGGCCTAGGCCAGATTGGTAACACTGATTCAATTTTGATTTCTAAAGTTTTATTTGTTGATGGACTTAAATATAACCTGTTAAGCATTTCTCAGTTATGTGATGATGGTTTTCATGTTAAATTTGAAAATGATTCTTGCAATGTTTTTAACTCTAAAAATGTTTTAGTATTTTCTGCTTTAAGAAATGAAAATGTTTATGCTGTTGATTTAGATTCTTTAGCTAAACAGAACATTCCTTGTTTAAATGCTTTTCATAAAGAGTCTTGGCTTTGGCACAAAAGATTAGGACACTGCAATGTGCACTCACTTAGATAACTTTCTAGGAAGAACTTGGTTAGAGACTTACCCAAACTTGAATTTCCAGCAGACAAAGTTTGTAATCCCTGTCAAAAGGGAAAACAACACAAAGTTTCCTTTAAATCAAAGAAAGAAGTTTCAACTTCTCAACCACTTGAATTGGTTCACATGGATTTCTTTGGACCATCAAGAGTTTCGAGTTTAAATGGGAAGCACTATGTCTATGTTCTCGTAGATGACTTTTCTAGATATACTTGGGTATATTTTCTAGCTCACAAAAGTGAAGCTTTCTCTTACTTTGTTAAATACTCCAAGTCTGTAGAAAATCTTAGTGGACTCAAGATTAAGACCCTAAGAAGTGATCATGGTCGTGAGTTTGAGAATCAAGATTTTGAATCTTACTGCTCACTCAATGGCTATTCTCATAACTTTTCTGCCCCTAAGACACCCCAACAGAATGGTGTAGTAGAAAGAAGAAACAGAACCCTGCAAGAAATTGCTAGAACCATGATCAATGAATATGACCTGCCAATTTACTTTTGGGCTGAAGCTGTTAATACAGCTTGTTATGTCATTAATAGAGTCTTGATCAGACCTGTTCTAAAGAAAACCCCTTATGAGTTGTGGAACCATAGGAAACCTAAGGTAAACTACTTCAAAGTTTTTGGCTGCAAAGTCTTTATTCTGAATACTAAAGATAATCTGGATAAATTTTCATCCAAGAGTGATGAAGGAATTTTCCTAGGTTACTCTATCTCTAGTAAAGCCTATAGAGTTTTCAATAAGAGAACCAAATGTGTGGAAGAATCTGTTCACATCAAATTTGATGAAACTGATCCACATGAGCCTAAAACCACTCTTGGGAATCTTGAAGAAGATTTGTCTATTCTGGACCTTAATGATAAATCTAAAGAACCTGTTATAAAAGCATCCAGTTCTGGACATTCTCCAGAATCTGCTTCTGTTGAACCTCAATCTCTAGATGAACCTGAAATTTCTAGCCCTATCTTTTCAAGACCATCTAGGACTCTAAAGAACCATCCCTTAGATGCTGTTGTAGGAAATCTATATAGAGGGACACAGACTAGAGCTTCTCTAAGAAACCAGGTTGAACATCAAGCTTTTCTTTCACAGTCAGAACCTAAAAGTATCAATGATGCTACTAACGATGAATTTTGGGTAATGTCTATGCAAGAAGAATTAAATCAGTTTGAAAGGAACAAAGTCTGGGAATTAGTTGACAGACCTAAGGACACATTGACAATAGGCACAAAATGGGTGTTTAGAAATAAAATAGATGAATCTGGAAATATAGTTAGAAACAAAGCTAGACTAGTTGCACAAGGATATAGTCAAGAAGAAGGTATAGACTATGAGGAAACTTTTGCACCTGTAGCTAGACTAGAAGCCATTAGGATCTTACTTGCATATGCTGCACATCTAGATTTCAAATTATATCAAATGGATGTTAAAAGTGCATTTCTAAATGGTCTAATAATTGAAGATGTTTTTGTAGAACAACCACCTGGATTTACTAATCCCCATTTTCCAAATCAAGTTTTTAAACTTTCTAAAGCTTTATATGGTTTGAAACAAGCTCCAAGAGCTTGGTATGATAGACTTAGTAATTTCCTTATTTCAAAAGGTTTTACTAAAGGGATTGCTGATCCAACTCTTTTCATTAAAAGAATTTCTAAAGATGTTTTAGTTGTACAAATATATGTTGATGATATTATTTTTGGATCTTCTAAAAACTCCTTATGTACTGATTTTTCAAAAGTTATGCAAAATGAATTTGAAATGAGCTTAATGGGAGAGCTTAAGTATTTTCTTGGATTTCAAATCTTTCAAACTAAAAATGGTATTACTTTTAATCAAAGCAAATATACAAAGGATCTTTTAAAACGTTTTGGATTGGATAGTATTAAGGAAAGTAATACACCTATGAGTACTACCTGTAAATTGGATGTTGATGAAACTGGGAAACCAGTTGATCAAACCAATTACAGAGGTATGATTGGAAGCTTACTTTATCTTACTGCTAGTCGACCAGATATTATGTTTAGTGTGTGTATGTGTGCTAGATTTCAAGCTAATCCTAAAGAATCACACTTATTAGCTGTTAAACGGATTTTTAAGTATCTTAAGTATACTATAAATTTAGGTTTGTTTTACCCAAAAGGACAATCCTTTGAGTTAATGAGTTTTTCAGATGCTGACTTTGCTGGTTGTAAGTTAGATAGAAAAAGCACATCAGGAACATGTCATTTGCTTGGAAAATCCCTAGTATCATGGTGTAGTAAGAAACAGAATTCAGTTGCATTGTCTACTGCCGAGGCAGAATACATAGCTGCTGGTAGCTGCTGTGCACAAATTTTGTGGATGAAACACACTCTATTGGATTATGGATTTGATCTTAAACATGTTTCAATTAATTGTGACAACACTAGTGCAATCAACTTATCCAATAACCCTGTGTCTCACTCTAGAACTAAGCACATTGATGTCAGACATCACTTTCTAAGAGATCATTACCAGAAGGGTGATATTTCTCTAGAATTTGTTAGTTCTGAAAATCAATTATCTGACATCTTCACAAAGCCCTTATGCTCTGAAAGAATGAAATTTATTAAACAAGAATTGTGTATGATTGATATGTGAAACTGATCTGTGAAACTGATCTGTGAAACTGATCTGTGAAACTGATCTGTGAAACTGATCTGTGAAGCTGATCTGTGAAACCGATCTGTGGAACCGATCTGTCACACTGTTCTGTCAAACCGATTTTTTTTTAATTACTTTTTATTAATTAGTAAATTACTTTTGATGGGAACCCTAAATGATAAAATAAATGATACATGGCTATTTATCTTCCCTAAACCTTTGACCTTTCATTTCCCGCCGAACCTCTCAACCTCTCTTCCCCTCTGCTTCGAACCTTCGAACCTTCGAACTCCTGCCTCTCCAAATCCTCGAATGGCTAAGCAAAAGAGACCGAGCAAAGGACCAGATAGCCCTATACCTTCAAAGCGTGCTCGAGGCGAGTCGAGCAGTACCTCTCAACGCTCAGTAAATCCGAACCTGGAAACTCGGATTGTTGCTGTAGAAAAAGAAGTAAACTCGGCGTGGCTTCTGTCAAGTAAGTCCCTGTTGCTACAAGTTCTTGAATCGCAAGGATGGATAGACTGGTTTTCAGACAACGCCCGAATAGATTATCCAAATCTAGTACATGAGTTTTACATGAACCTAAAAATCACGCTTGATGGTGTGGAAGCTACTAGGATGTCGTCTGTTGTAAAAGGAAAGAAAATATCTTTCTCATCTAAGCAGTGGGCTGAATGTTTAAACGTACCTCATGAAGGTCGATATGAGGACTATGCTGGCAATATACCCCCAGTCACTGACTATTTTTCTTATGAGCTAGCGCTAGAGCTCCTAACTGGAAACAGAGAATCGAGGAGAATCACAGCTTCAGAATTAGATGGTGAAAGCAGACTCCTATTCAAGTTTATTCAGCACCAACTTTGCCCTCGAAGAGGAGATTTTGCTGCTGTTAAGTTTCAAGATGTTTTTCTATTGTTTCTGCTCAAAACCCATGAAAAGATAAATCTGTGTAGATATGTGATGGTCCACATAGCTAGTATGCTGAAACCATCCAAGAAAGCCACAGCGTTGTTTTATTCAAAAATGATATCTACTATGCTCCAGAATCTGGAATGTGTTGATGAAGATGATGAAGTTGTTGAAACAGAGCGTACCTTCTGTCTCAACAAAGAGATCTGCAAGAGGATGAAAATCAATTGGAATCCATGGAATAAGTGCTGGGTTGCAGATGAAGATCAGTTGTATGAAGCCTACAATCCCATAGATCATGGCAAGAGGCCAAAGGATTTGAGAGATCCTGGATTAAAACCAGATGAAGAACCAATTTATTCTGATGATGATGAGCAAGCAAAAGCTGCAACTGAAGAAGGAAGTGTGTCTTCTCCTGATGATAGGAGTGATCCAGACACTGCTATCCCCAAGAAAAGAATAGAATTTGGACCTGCTAGTCCACCCTTAACCCTACCAGAGTCAGAACCTATTCTTGATGATGAAGAAGATTCTGATACTGAGGAATATCACAGTGAAGCCTCTGAGCAGAGTAATAATGAGCAAGGTGATGCTGATGACAATCTTGGTGGTGATGATGATGATGCTGATGATGTTGAAGCTGCTGCTGATAGTGTTAACAGATCAGTGGATGGTCTTGCTGTAGATCAAGTGGAACAACCTCAGTCAGTACCAGAAATCCATATCAGTGGCAAGGCTGACTCATCAAAAATCAGTGGAACAGCAAGCTATGAGAAACCCAACTACACCCTGTGTGCTGCTGTTTGGGATGACTACCCTGGATATGCTGTTTTGGGCTTAGACTATTCTGAAGAAGAAGAGGAATTGCCAGAATCTGCTGCAGCTGTGAAAAGGAACCTTCCAAGAGAAGCAAGGTCTATTCCTACCCTTGATCCTGTAAATGTGAATTTACCTGGTTCTGAAATCTCTCGAGCTGATCGTGATAAGTTTAAGACTGAATTGCTAACCACTGTGAGAGATATAGTCAGAGAAGAACTTTCCAATGCCCTTCATCAAGTATCTCTGCAAGTTTCTGAAAAATTCCTTGAAAGCTTTTTCAACGGCAGTCTCAGATGTTCTCAAGCCAGACTTGACTGCTACTGGTGAATTTGTTGGTAGGCACCTAGCCTCTTTGAATCAAACTTTGAAGGATCTCCAAGTTAGCTTACTTTCTCTATCAAATGAGTTCAGATCAACCATCTCTGGTATGATGGAAGTTTTGAGAAATCTGATTGAACATCTCAACAAGTCTGACCTGAGGAAGTTGAAAGCTGAACTAACTCATATAGTTGGCCAAGCCAGTACAGGCAAGGTAACCAAAATCACTACTCGTGAGATAGAAGCTCTCAGAGAAGTTGTGCATGCAGAGCTAGCTGCTGTAAGACAAATTCTTGACTTAGAATCTTTGAGGAGGATGAAAGAGCTCTGTGATAATAGTCATAAGATGGCCTTAGTATATTCAGCAGATGCTAAGAAAGCCCTGCAAGAGATCAAGGAAAAAGTTCATACTTACTTTTCCATGATTTATACAAAACATGAGATGGCTGCAAACTTCAAAGTCTTGGCAGAGAATCTGAAATTACCTCCAGTCACTCAGGCCTTCAACACTCAAGTTCGCCAATTGCAAGATTTTGTCCCTTACTTGGGGCAGTTCATGGAAAACAAGGATGATTTTGAAAAAGCTATGAAGTATGGAGCAGAACTCATTCAGGACTTCATTCATCTGTTGAAGCCTTACTTGGATGCCCAGGCCACTGCAATTGTACTCCCTACTTCTGAACCTCTCAGTGCCTCTGATGTCACTCCAAATCAGCTGTCTGTTGCCCAAGCTCTATCTCAGTTACAGCCAGTCTCTCAGAAAGCTTCTCATCTAGCTCCTGCTCCTTCTCAACAACCCTCTGTGACACCTTCAACTGCACCTGCCCGAGTTGTCCTGCCGCCACTTCAGCTCCGTGAACCACAGCCTGCCTCCAAGCCTTCTACCTTACCTACCATTGATCCAAAGGATAAAGGGAAAGCCCCTTTGTATCCCAACAAATAGCCCTGTATTGTTTTTGATGGGGTGATCTATGTATTGCTTATCTCCTTTTCTGTGACTTTATCAAATTTGTTTTTTCCTTTGTGTTATGTTCTATCCTCTCTGAACCCTGCTTCTCTTTTCCCTTATCTGTTTTCCCTCCTTTTTGATTATCCCAAAGGGGGAGAAAGAAGATATATATAATGGGAGAAAGAAGATATATATAATGGGAGAAAGAAGATATATATAATGGGAGAAAGATATATATAATGGGAGAAAGATATATATAATGGGAGAAAGATATATAATGGGGGAAATATATATCTAAGGGGGAGTACTCTATATATGAAGAGGGAGATCAATATCTCAGGGGGAGAAATCTGAATACTATATATATGGGAAGGTTATTTTAAGAGGGAGATTTTTTTTTATTTTATATATATATATGAAGATTTGTGATTATCAAAAAGGGGGAGATTGTTGAGCCCTCTGGAAGATTGCTGATTTCATGTTTATAACTGATGTTTTAATAATCACAAATCATCACAACTCATTGATGCTTAATCTGGTTTGATGTCTCATAAACATAATTCCAATCTATGAATGAATCAGTTATCTTGTTTTTTTAACTATGCTTATTGACTTGCAAAGTATGTTGGAAGTCTTCTGGATTCAACAGACATCAGAGTCACCGATCCATCAGAGTCACCGATCCATCAGACTCACCGATCCATCAGAGTCACTGATCCATCAGACGCACCGATCCATCAGACGCACCGATCCATCAGACTCACCGATCCATCAGACTCACCGATCCATCAGACTCACCGATCCATCAGACTCACCGATCCATCAGACGCACCGATCCATCAGACTCACCGATCCATCAGAGTCACCGATCCATCAGAGTCACCGATCCATCAGAGTCACTGATCCATCAGACGCACCGATCCATCAGACGCACCAATCCATCAGACTCACCGATCCATCAGACTCACCGATCCATCGGAGTCACCGATCCATCAGAGTCACCGATCCATCAGACGCACCGATCCATCAGACGCACCGATCCATCAGACGCACCGATCCATCAGACTCACCGATCCATCAGACTCACCGATCAGATGATAGACCGACGCTGATCAAAATGACTCACCGATCAGATGACAGACCGATGCTGATCAAAATGACTCACCGATCAGATGACAGACCGATGTTGATCTATCTGAGTCACCGATCATTACTCTAATGCTGATGACCTACCGATCTCTTGAACAGTCATAAACAACTGTTTGAATTTCTTTATCTTTATCTTTATTTATTCTAACCAACGGTCATATTAGTTATATTTTAATACCCTGACAATTAATTAATAAAAGTTGTCGGATGTCAGGAAACCGTACCTCGTACCTGCGGAAAGGAAACCTTTTTTTGTCCTACGGATCACGTGATATAAATACAAGAAGACTCTGCTGAAGATACCAGTGAAAAAAGTGTGAAGTAAAGAAGTGAAAAACCAAGAAGAGAGAAACAACACACACAAAGACAAGGAAGCATACGACATACTCAAGAAGAGCTCTGTGCATACAAGAAGAACCAAGAAAGACAGAATCAAATATACAATCAAGCCTACTCAAGAAGAGTGGTGTGCATACAATAGAATATTTAAGAGCTTCATCGACTACATCTCACTGCCTGTGAACCTGAAGCATACGACACTCTGCTTCTCAAACAAAATCGAGAAGAGGACTCAGAATTACTTCTGATTAATTCCAAAAACGAGTCCAGTGCTACACTGAAATCACTAGAGCCATTCCTAAACTCTACATCTCTGCTCTGTGATTTATTTATTCTACATTTCGAGCAGTGTGTGTTATCTGTTGTATTAAACACACACACTGACTCCTGTACTTTCACTGGAGGATCTGTAAATCCTCAGCAAACCTTTTACACTTCACTTCCCACTGTGGATAGTGGTAGAGGTCTTGTGACCTGGACAGCTGGCTGCTGTTGTTTGTTTTCCCACGTAGAACTGTGGTAGAGGTCTTGTGACCTGGACAGTGTGTTCACTGTTGTTAACCCCGATCCAGGGTGTGGATCACTTTTATATAAACTTTTGAGAGGACTAAGTCTCGGCTTGAGATTGAACCTCTTGGTTACTTCTCTGTGTTTATAGTTATACTCTATATCCATACTATACATATTTATTTCATATTCCGCTGCTGTTACTTTGAAATATAATCTATCTTCAAAGCTACTTTGATAATTAAATTTGCAAGTGTTTATATTTATTATAAATCAGTAAATTAGTTTCAAAAGTTAATTTAATCATAAGATTAAGTTAACTGAGAATTAATCAATCTTTGAGAAGCTAATTGAACCTTTATAATCTATATAAATTCACTACAGTTTAATTTGTTTTTGAAATTGGGGGATTTTATTAGAAATTGTTTTTAACAGAAAATTTTAATTGGAACTCAATTCACCCCCTCTTGAGTGTCCACTCCGACCAACAGATTGTATTGAGTATTCTTCATGACGTATCACACTCTTATTTTGATGTAGGGAATTTACCCTATTCTTGACATTATAGGCTCATTATAATAGTCATGGTTGTCTGAGTTATGCCATGGTCCATCCAACAAAAAGTATTAATGGTATATGGAAACATCAACATGTACATTGATCATATAGGTTGATTAAATATATAATTAATATATATATATATATATATTACTATATATATAATAACTAATCAGAAATCCATTTCAGCCATGAGCTAAAGTAGGTAGACATGCCAGGTTTCTTGTAGGAACCTGAGCAGGCTGGTAATTTATTTTGTCAATATTTTTCAATTTTTTTAACCTTTACACAATTTAGTTATGGGAAATGATTGGATTACATGCAGAAAATGTTGGTGGTGTCCTACTAAGATTTTTTATATCACACCCAACTTGGGATACCTTTAGAACTCGATAGGATTATCTATCTTTGGGTTTTGATATCGTAAAAATACTTACTACATGTTGTTGATATTCTTACTTATAGTTGTATCTTGGGAGTAGAGGACCAGGGATATTCTTGATATTCTAGTGGATCATCCATTTTTTATACTTTCGTATATCATGATTGTATATTTGTTTCCCTTTTCCACATTTTTTATTTCAGTATGACAAGAATCCACATATTGACACAACCTTGGTGGCCTTTGATTATGTTATCAATTGATCGGTTATTTACCCTTACACACATTAATTTTTGTTCTATAAATTTATATATGCTTTTATTGTTGTATGTTTATAGTCGTATCCAATGTACTACCCTGATTTGAGGGTATCATCCACCCATCGTACCACCTTTACACCCTCTCTACTAGTCCGAAGCCTCTAGTATATGGGGAGGTGCGCTTGAGGCCAATGACCCACTAACTTGGGGCATAGGCTAATTGGACCCTAAGTTGATATGTTGCACTTAGGATCAAATGGACAAAAATATCATCATAAACTACTCAATTTCTAGGTTCATGACATCTTGGGAATCTATACATACTCTTATATAACAAATATCTCAAATCCAATACCTATGAATCTTGGGAATTCAATAACCCTATGTTTATCCTCCGTGTCAGCATGCCAGCTGGTCAGATCATATTATCGAATGGTTAGATCCTAGGGATAGAATAGTCATCTTATCATTATAACACTGATCATAATAATATACCTAAGAATGAATGGCCAGATCCTAGACATACTTGGAATTCTATTGATCTAATGTGATTAGGGGTCTCATATATACTTGTGGTTGAATATCAGTGTCCCATACATTCATAGGTATCTCAAAATAAATATCCTTGGAAGCACATATAGGAAAACCCAATGAATTTATCTCATTATTTATATCATTTTAGTATCACATATGAATCTAAATGTTGGATCCCAAGAAGTACCTCTGATGATCCTCAAATTCACCATAACATCTCGTCATACCCATAGGTCAGATCCTATGAATAACATCTGGACATCCATGGATTTATCCTTAGTAAAATATTGAAAGTATAAATACAAGATATGGGTTGGATAAATAATTAAACACCTCAAATCGTTCCATATAACCTCGTGCTCAAATAGTTAGTATAGGGTTTAATGTTACACCTGGTACCATCTCTATCCATCCTAAAGTCTGACCTCTCACTAAGGTCACAAGTTACTAGGGAATAATCTAGGTTCCCATATGTCTCATTGAGGCCTATCTAGACTCCTAGTCAAGTTACACTATAGATATATCCTTAATCCCATTCCCCTTCTAAGGTATCCTAGGCTGCCCGAAACACTCAACCCATCTGCATGGAAATCTCAATGATTCTGATGGCTATAGGGTATCTCTTAGGGAAAAACCATTATCCATTCATATAAAGTCACACGATTCAATATATATTTTTGATTATCAGTGGATGAGATGTCTATCCAGCATGCAAGGTTCCACCAGTGACCTTATCACTTCATTCATTTGATCATAGGATTTAGTTGTTATAAAAAAATTTAAAACAATTTTAAAGAAGCACACAACCAAAAGTTTCAGGGTTATTCATACCACATTTTAATGAACAAATTCATATGATCAAAGGGAATATCCAAAAAAAACAACTAATTTAAACCATATAAAAACCCTAGCACCTTGACACCTCTTACTTAGGACATCCCATCCCATTCGATCATCATCCAACACAAAAATAATCTAACTCAAAATAAAACCAAAAAAATTAATTAAATATGCCAAAATTATAGTTAATTATTTAATTAAAAAATATTTTTAAGAAATTTTTCATTCTAATTTAAAAATTTTAATATTCCTAGATGGTCTCTAGTTGATCTCAACAAACTAGAACCACAACACACCACTCACCAATGAACCACAGCATACTCCTAGCATCAAACTATGAAAAATCATAGGCACATGATAATAATTACATTATTAAATTTATTGAATTTAGTAATGAAAACCTTGAAAATTAATAAAAAGTGATGTACCTCTCTATATAGATGTGTGGACATAGTCTGATTCCATCTTGGTACTTCCCTTACACAGGTTGAGAAAAACCAATAAAAAGAGATGAAAAATGAATTATCAATTTATTTTAATTTAAATCAAAAAAATAATAATAACAAATATGATTCTTTACCTCCATCCAAATGACATGTGATGATGGTAAAAATAATCATGGGAACCCCTCTATCCAAGCCACATAAAATCCCCATGATGAATGGTCAATTCTAATATGCTCTATTTGAGTCAAAACCAAAACCTAATCGAAGAGAAATACAAATTTTTGAAAATATAGGGATGGATCTAATATGGATACCAATGTTTAAGATACATTTTATACTAATAAATAACTCCCTAAAAACCCAACCAAAATCAAGGGGTAATAAGGAACTAAAGGTGGGGGCTCAATCAGATCTCATGTGAAGAGTATGATGGACTAGAGGGGGTTTTCTTCTTAAAATCCATATGAGGAAAGTTTTTTTTCATTTTTAAAGAGACGCATGGTTTGGCCGCATAGATTTCAAAACCTTTCACCAACTATGTGGATGGAACTGCCCAAATCCATTCACTATTCATAGATATATTTTATGGCTTTCCAAATTATGTTCTAACCATGCGGGTGGCTTTGAGACTCTCTACAACACTTAAATAGTTTACTATGCATCGTAAAATGGTTAGTCTGAAATAGTGATCTAAACCTCCATCCCAAACCAAGTCAAATGGTTTCTACTTGAATTTTGATGGATTCTAAAAAACCATGTGATAATTGTGCCAAACAACTTTGTGCATAACATATTGAACTGAAACTACCCCTACATAAGGTTACCAACACTACTTCATCTAAACTATGTGACCAAAAATGAGAACCCTTTTCTAAGATCCTACAAATTTCTAAAATTTACCTAAATCATTAAATATCATCTGAAGACCAGAGTTACCTTCAGATCCTCATTACATGTCTAAAAAGTCTCTTTAATAAATTATGACAAACATAATTATATTATGAATTTCTAATAGAAATCGGAACTATCTAGTGATAAAAAATTATTATTCACTTGTGAATTTTTAGACTCATACAGATATGTGGTCATATAATCTCCCCACAATAACACATATCATCTTTAAGAAGTCCCTTTGACTATTTAATTGAAAACAATAACCTACTCGGGTCACTGATCCCATCTTATTTCACTATGTTCTACCTCATAATGTCGAACAAGTTTCCATTCATCATCTATAAACACAAGGGGAACCATTTAAAATGATTTAATCCAGCACACATAACCATTATTAAAATATCCAAACAGGTCCCCTTGATTCACATATATCTTGAGACACCATGGTTTCATTCAGTTACCCAACATAACTAGAGGGTCCCTACCATGCATCCCTATACATGATGGATGATTCAATGCCACATTGTTCCCCGCCATTGGAATAGCCTACCATAATGTGTTTCTAGTGATCAAACAACCTAATTGATTTGGGTTCCACCACACTACATGAAGAAACGCACGAAAACCATGGTCAAAAAATCAGTTCTTATTCTTATATACATATCCATATCAAAACAGATGAGTATTAATAACCAACTCATAGGCCTTTCATACTCCAAACATCCCTTAAAAGGTCTAGTACAAACTTAAAAATACATAGGTCATACCAAATACAATGTACCCAATTCACAATATCATCTTCTCTCTCATTCTCGATATTTTCATCTCAAAAAAACCTTCATTACATTTTGTCATTTGATTGAACCCCTGAGCAATGAATGAAATTTGGTTCCACCCACCATGAAACATCCTCAGGTCATGGAAATATCCCATTAATCTTGATTATAATAAACAAACTACACGCAATATCACATCTGAAACCCAAATCTAGTATTTTTATTAGACTAAATAAATTACAACCACTTTATCCACAATATCTAAATATCATATCAATCGTCCAGTGATTGGTCTAACAATGTGAACAACCCTTCCTACCCAAGGGTCATCCTCTATTAGGATAGTATTGTATCCCCACCATATGTATTTTCTTATAATGATACTCAAGAACCAATTTAATAGGTTCAAATATCACCTGCTTGTCGCTCCTCTCAAGCCTTTCTCACCTCATCGCTTTAACACCTAACCAGGATTCACCTGAATCAGTCATTTCACAAAATCCAATCTAATTTTTTATGTCTCATATACCACATACATACATCTATGATTAAATCAAAACCATGGGCCTCCATTCTCAGTAGGCTTTTATCAACCCCATTAACCATCAATTCAAACTAGTATACTCATCGTTTCATAATTAAAATAGGTATCATGTGAAATCACCATGTACTATTTATTTCTCATCCTATATAAAAAGCACACAATCCATTCCACATGATAAAATCACCTAAGTTATTCTATCATTAGTTTCACACTATTTAACAAGTCTGCAGAACAATAAATACAGGGCATACTCTATGACGTGCCAGTTTTTATAATCCATCCACACATTTAACCCCCACTTAAAATCATTCCAGTCATTGGTTCCTACTGTCACCCACACCAAACTATTAAAGTTAATTCCATAATCAATAGGTTTAGGGCAATAAATCTTCCTTCCCTTAGAACCAACATCATATGAAAATATAATCCATCAATGGGATCCACCTCCAGAAATCCCAAGTCATGATTTTTTTCCATAAGCTCGATAGTACCTCTCATGCATCGGTCTCAAACCAAAGGTTTCTAACCATGAAATTTTATTTCTAGGGAAATATCTATTGTACCGACATATATATTTATAGGAACCATATCAATAAAATTTTCAACCATATCCAAGGGTATTTAGGTCTACCCACTTATTCATAGAGAAACTATACTAGATTATAACTCAAATGAAACCTTATGTTCCATTATCAGTACACTATAGAATCATATGTGTAATTTCCCACTCAACGTTCTCAAATATGCATAGGACCAACACCACATGTTGTTTTAATATCCTAATTGAAAATTAATTATCACTCAGAATCCAAACATAGGATTTCATCCTTGAGAATCCCAACTCATATGGGCCATACACATAATGGCTTCATCCTAGATAATCCATACTAGGAGAACCACTATCATACTATTCGACAAATTAGAGTTCCATTCCAAAAAATATTATAAAATTATAGATATGTTTTTTATAATCATTAATTAACCACACCTCTTTCCTTTTTGGAACTAGCATTATAATTACCCTCTAGGATTTACCACTATAGCACCATAGGCCTATGCCACCCTACTAGGTTTATCAGATATAACTTTTGGAAAGGAACCACATCATTGTCATCAAGATTCATTATGTTGTAGATACACATAACCAACTATCAGAATGGAATATGAACTCATGTTATCCCCTCTAAGTGTAATTCCACCAAATACTTATATGGAAAATTTTTGTATGAATAGTTTCTAAAAATTTAAAGTGTTCAAACACATTCATCAAATAAATCAATAATTGAATTCCTACATATCCAATAAACCCTACGTGCCAAATATGGTTTATGAACAATGATCTCCTCCTAATAGAAAAATGGTTTAAAACAAAAAATATAGCACGAACCTCAAACATCCATGTGAGACACTCAAATATAAAATCATAAATTAATATAACAAGAAACACTAAGAATAAAAATCCTAGATCGTGGTAACCTTGATTTCTTATCAAAACCAGTGTTCTAGATACACTAATACGATTTACATTAAAAGATATGATGCATTCCTAGATATCTAATCTACAAAATCTAGAAATAGTAATAAAAAACAAAATTAGTCCCCAGATACCACTTTGTAATGCCTTGGCCACATTACAACTTGACTAGTTACCCAGTCTAATTCAATGCAATTTGTCAGGCACTTCTCTAGGTACCCTAGAGGTTACAAAATATTATTTGGTGTCTAAGGTAGTATATTGAGGAGAATAATCAACTTAATTAGAGTGTAGGGTACTGGAAAAAATAAAAAAATCATACAAAAAAAATATACATCAAAGGGAGAATGATAAATAAAATAACCAAAACAATAATAATATAAAATGAAGAAGTACTACATTCATAAAAATTGATCACCCTCCAAGATAATAACATAAAAAATAAAGACTTAATAAAATAATAAAATAATGTTACTAAATAATCAAATTAATCCTTAAGAAACACATTAAACCTAATCTCTGATACCACTTCATCTTATGAGATTGATCATCAATAACATATCGGGTATTTTCCAACCTTTTCCTATGAAAGTTGAGAAATATTATCTAGTTTCCAAGATCTATAGACACGTCATTCGGGTGTGAGTATATAACATAGTAAGGAACCACCAAAATGTTCCCATACAAAACTAGTTTATGAATTCAATCTGCATGTGTCATGCTTAGAAAAAATAAAAAAATAAATTATCGAATAATAAATAACCACCATAAAAAATACTTTGGCCAGTGATGGGGTGTCTCAAAGCGTCTCTTGACATCATTCCAATGATATTAAAAATGGTCCTATGTTAAATCCAAGGTATCCTTACATCAAAGGCTTAAATGTTTAAACATATCTCCATAAAAAACTCAATTGAAATATCCCATGAATCTTAGCCATCCCACCAAATAGGTGTTTCATGAACGTCTCTAACCCAATACTCAATAATCCCATGAAATATTTGTCCCTAAGGCCAATCTCTATGTAACTATGCCAATTGGCTAAATACTTTGCATCTTGGGAATCTAGGTCAAGAAAACGTAATAGCATTTGACTTAACTATCTAAATCATAGGGGATAACTAAGAATATCATCATGATAATAGTGATCATAATAAAATCCCCAATATAGAACAATTGTATCCTGACATACTAGACATCCTAGGGACCCAAGAAATCCAAGGAACTGAATATAGACATGGGCTCAAATTTAAACATATCATTAATTCATACTTGTCTCAATAGTTAGATCCTTGTAATCACATCTGAGAATCCCTAAAAATGTAATATGGTCAGTTGTATCAAACCTGTGTCACATGAGGTTCTAAAATTTGGATCATGTGGTGTTCCTATAGGAATATTAAAATTTAATGTCACATCTCTCCAGGTCCATAGGCCATGTCCCAAAAAGAAATTATTGGAATCCATTTTTACATTAAATGAAAACAAGTGAAGTTATAAAGACATTTTAGGGGTTGGTTGAGGTCTTAAACCCATTACCTCTTTACACACACCCTTAGGATCATATCATTTTTAATGTTTTTATATTGATAGATGGTATCATCTCTACCTATGCCCAATCCAACACTCTCACTTGGGTTATAGGTCACAATTGAACCAACTAGGGTCCCCTATGTCTCATTGAGGTCCCTCTAGCCTCCTTGGAATGTTGGATTGGGGATGTTCTTAACCCCATTCCCTTTCCTTTGTTTCCAAGAATGGAATGAACCTACGATGGCTCTAGGGAGATGGACTTAACCCCATTCTAAATCCTCATAGGGTCTAACCACACAGACATTAATATCTTAGTATTGGAGGAATACACTCACCATGATCATCTCAACAAGCATCATCTGACACACCAAGGTCATAACTAAAAATCAACCCAAAAAATATTATTAATCATTATCTAATTATAATTAATTGATTAATTAAAAACAATTTTAAATAATTTTATATTTTAATTTAAGAAAATGCATAAATTCTTAAATGCTCGATGGTTGATCTCATCGCACCAGAATTGTGATAAATCACTCACTAATGACCCATGATGTAGTCTGAACTCTGAAATAAGGAAAATCCCAAGCATGTGATCACAGTTACAGTATAGAATTAATTAAATTTAAGGATGAAACCCTTATAATATTCTGAATGGTGATGTACCTCATTATAATGACGTGTACCCTAAGGTAGAAATCATCTCAATATGTCCCCGAAAAAGTTAGAGACAAATCCCAGGTTATTAATATAATAAATTATCAATTTCATTAAACATTAATAAAAAACCTTTGAAAATTAGGATGAAGACTTACCCCCATAAAAATGATGTGATATGGTGGGCATAAATCAGTATAAGATCACCTCTATGAAATCCAAATGAAATTTCCATTATGAACAATTTATTACATAAAGATTTGGTGGAATTATAACTAAAACTGGATCTGGGAGAAATTGAAATTTTATAAAATATATAGAGAGACCCAAGAAGGATACCAAAGTCAAGTATTCAACTTAAATCATAGAATAACAGCTTCAAAACCCACCCTAAATTATGGGTAAAGAACGAACAAAATAGGAAGGTATTGACTGGGTCTCACATGAGGGTTAGGATGGAAATGTGGGAGATTCCCTCTTAAATACATAGGGGAAAAGGGATATTTTCCATATTTTAATGATGAACATGTTTTTACTACATAGGTTTTTTAAACCATTCACTAAAAATGCATATAGAAATACCTCAAGCTATTCACCCCAAACAATTTGGTCACATGGTTTAATAAACCATGTTCCATCCATGCGGGTGGCTCTAAAAACCCTCTTTAACATTCACATGGTTTCCATTATAGCCTAACATGTTTGGTCTACAACCATGTGAGAAGACTCTCTCAAAAACCATGTTATGTGTTTTCCCCTTTAATTCGCACGGTTTCCTCAAATCTGTGTTCCAACCATGTCATATTATCATGCACCTTACAAATTTAACTGAAACATCCCATGTTCAAGGTTACCTACACGGTTTTATCTAAGCCATGCAACCCAAGCTGTTCACTATTGTCAATGATTATCAAACCATTTGAAATTTTTATGATTCTCAACATGTTCTCCTAAACACCTAAGATACCATTAAATCCTAATTCCTTGTCTAAAAACATACCTTTATGACATTTAAACTCTCAAATTTTAATTCTGAATGTATGATCCGTATTTGACCCATCTAGTAATCAAAAATTCAAATTCCATTAGGAACATTCAAACCCATTTAAACATGGGGTCTTCCACTAGGTTATAATTCTATTATTACTAACCTTCTTTTTTTTCTTAATCTCATTATTTTTTTCACTTTCTTTAGTAATTTTTTCACCCAAAAAAAACCCCTCATTTTTTTGTTTTCAATTATATTAAAACTAATATATATATATATATAATAATGTCAAAAAAATATAATGTGATTTAAAATAGTATCATTGAGATAAGACCATATTTATCCAATGTGTCACAATAAGAGTAATATAAATTTCTTTTAATAAACTTTTTAAAATAAACAACACTGTCATGTTTTTTATATGCCTCTCAAAGGGAATGAAAAATAAAATTTATACTAATCCATGTATAGAATATTGGTTAATTTGGGTCTTCTATTAAGGATCCTATTTTGAATCACTAAATATTATTTTCAAATTATAATATTTTTTATTTTTAAAATATCGTAATATAAAATAATGGGTGAAGGTTTTACTGTGTCAAAACAGTAGAGTAAAAATAAGAAAAAAATATAGTGTTTTTAAAAATTTGAGATAAATGATAAATTTCCCACTTGGAGTGCAACAAGAAGTGCTACGTTTTTAACACACATGTTATAGGGAATTAAAAAAATTAATTTATATTTTCTCTATTCACAAAGAAGATCCTAATAAGGGTTATAATTAAAGGAGCATATTTGGATCCGTAATAAATTTTTTCACTTCATTATATTTTTATTATTTTATATTTTTTTAAAGAAATTAATAATTGTGGATGTTTTTTATAATGATTAAAATTAATGTAAATAATTAGGAATGAAAATATGAAAGGATTTATTGAGAATTGAAGTGAATCCTTCGAAAAACATTCTTATTTATTCATTATTTTTTATTATTATCTAAATTATTTCCATTAACAAAATAAATATAATTCAACAATAAAACAAATTCTATATAAATTTTTGAAACATGAAGAACTTTAAAGATATTTAAATCCATCATGACCCCAAGTCCTCTAATAGTAGAGAAAAAAATTACACATGACACTTGAGTATGTGAAATTATCATAAACGCAACTCTATTTTATATTTTTTCATCTTCTAACTCATCCAAAAAAATTGTGTAATGGATGATTAAAGGGAATTTATCAAGAAAATATTTGATAGTTAAAATAATAAGCTAAAAGAATCTATGAATCTAGCATTAAATTCCAAAACTATCTCATATTTATACACTAATCACTATAAAACATTAAAAAATAATTTTACATGAAGTAAATAAAAAACACCATAGCCTTCCATGTGAACAAATTTATGAGTTGCTTCTCCTCCATTTGTGAGTTATAGAAGAAAAATGTGAGAGAAATGGCTGAATAAATGAATAAAATAAATTGAACAAAATACTATTATATTATTAAAAAAATTAATAAATGAAATATAATAGAAAACTCTAATATAAAATCAACTGGGGATTGAACATTTTTTAAATGAGTTGATGAGTGTTTTTTATTGGAATTAGAGGGATTATGAAAATTATAAAGTATATGGAAATATTTCCATATATAAAATAATATTCATGGTAATTGTTCCTTGCCTAACACTTTAATATATATATTTATTTTTAATTCCATAAAATTTTACATGATCTTCAGTGTTCCATTAAAATATTCCCCATGATCTAGGTCCCATTACATTTCATGTTTATACATGCAATTTAAATGTATGAAAATTTATTTTTGGTTGACAAAAATTTGTATGATTTTAATTATTCATTCAAGGATTACTATGGGTAACCAATAATTCATATATATTGATTTTACTAAGACATAGAACTTGTTGTTCAGTGGAATAAGTCATAATTTCATTGTTCCACCCACTTAATTTTAATCCCACATAGTACTTTTCATATGGATTTAACAACATGATCTTGATATATGTATATTATTTACAAAAACAACTAGAAAAATTGCATGAGATAAACCACATAGGACAAGAGTTATAGGGGATTAACTTTCATTGGGAGGCATGCTTCCATGTAGACATGTGTGATTGAACTAATAGTTTTTCATCATATTAAAAAAATATCTATACATGTGGATAATATTAGTATAACTATTAATAAAATAACTCCAACATATTTTTCTTTATCATAAATATTATTTTTGTATATTTTGATTGTTTTCATTAATATATAAATGAAATGAAGGAAACAATAATATTAGGTACATTGGAAGGGAATACCAACGATCTAGGAATATTATTTATAATTTAAAACTATGAAATTTTTAGATGAAGTCATCGTAGTAAATCACATTTAAGTGTTTTTTATACATTAAATTCATTCCCATGCACATTGAACTATATTAAAGCCCATTCCTACTTATTAAATACCATTATCCCCAACTTTATAAAGTTTGTTATCCCTATTAAATATTAATATATGATTTATCATTGTACATTATTTCTATATTTATTTATTACAAGATAATAACAATTCGTTGTCTCTATTCTCTCACTTTCGTTAGGAATTTACTCACACCTTGATTATCTAACTCCTCGATAGAGGAGAACAAACTTGTGGATTTTATCCATGGGGACTATGTGATGTTCTTGAGTTTCAAACCATTAAAATGTAATTTTTTCCAATATTTTTCATTGTATTACATTAAGAAGTATGATATAGGGATATTAATAATATATTTATTCTCAAAATCCCTTGGATCATTACATTCACAAAAAAATATTTTACACCACCCTTATATTAACATATCCTTTGTATGATAGAGTCGGAAGAGTTAAAATTCTAAACAACATATAGTGGGGCCGATTTTAGGATAATTTCACAAATGAGATTGAGGTGTGTAATTTATTATTTACTATTATACGAGTTAGTTTTATGATGGAAAAAAAATATTTGAATTTCATACCATGTAATAGGTGTTCCAAGATTTGTACGATGTTTCTAGGGATCCATATGATAACACATATCTTTCATAAACATTAATTCATGATTTATTAGATAATGACACACATACTACAATACCAAAATATATATAAGAAATGTGTTTTTGGTTAATTAGATACACATCACTATAAAAAATAGGGATATAATGACATTAATTAAAACTCCATAATAATACCATAGAATTCAATCAATATTTTAAAATTACATGGGACAACATGGGGATATAAATAAAGAATTGGGTGAGCTATAAAGCCTAGTAAGAGCATACTCAAATCATAACATGATGAAATTAATTAATTTGATTCAATAGGCATATAAAGGTGACCTGAATGGGTGATGATAATAAACATGAACATTGAATCTTTATACGAGATGATATCATCTAGGAAACATAAGAATGTGAAAACAACATAAAACATGATATCATAAGTAGAATTATCAGATAACCATAAAGAAATGATAACATAGTAAACATGTTATAATACCCATGCATAATAAATGGTATCTCATGTGATAAAAACCTTACTTGATTCATTGGAGGGATAAATAATTTGAATCCCACTTATCACATTTATATCATGTTCTTGGATTTGTGTGCTATGTAGATCATATAAAATAATGATATCATTAATCACTTTTAATCCCATGAATAAAATGGTTATTTAATGAGAATGGTATATCCCATTCAATTATATTAGGTTAATTTAGTTAAAACTTTTCTGGAAATGGTGATCGTTATTCATTCCACAAGAGTTTGGCATGGAATATCATGGGATAATTTCAGCAGCATAATGGGTGTACAAAAAGGTTCATAAAAGGGTTATATGAGATTTAAAGTGGGTTTATCAGTACATGTTAATCATAAAGGGATTACAGGTATTTGTAAATACACATTAAAAAATTACTAATTTAAAATCAATGGGCTTAGCCCAAAATAATGTATTCAGGTAAAAATAATGAGTACACAACCCCTTACCTTGAGAGGGTGCTTCAAAAAGCAAGACAAGAGCTTCTTAAATGGTTTGGGATAAGATGGAATGGATTTGGAATGGGCTATGGAGAGAAAATTCGTGTTAAATGGGTTTTTAGTGAACATTAATGGTAGTTTGTATTGGTATTTTTTCAAAAAATATACAATATTTATTTATTAATTTAAAAACATTGGTTTTGGACTATGAGTGAAAAAATTATAAAAACAACCTAACTTACAATGGTTTCTTCCCTATTTTATTACAAATAGGATAGTTTTAAAAAAATTATTGGGATAATAATCTAATCCTTTAACTTATACCATTGATTATATGGAAGTGATCCATGCATATAAATAATTGATTTTAAAACACTAAAATATAACATAGGATTTGGAGGATTCATTATTATTTGGATAAAATAATCAAACAACATTAAAGAATAATTTTAATAAAGGAGAAATCATTTTCTGGTCTTTTATTCCCTTTATATAATTTATTACATCACTTTATGTCTATTAAAATGTCATATTACCAAAGATATATTTATACTATATTTAATTTTTTTCCCAATCAATTTCACTGTAACAGAATATTTTCAAAAAATTAAAATTTCCTAATTTCGATGTCTGGTATTTCAAAAATAATATTTATTTCAAATAAATATTTTTATAAATATTTTAATTTACTCTTTTAAATAAAAAATCATTTTAATTTAAAGATACAAGTTTTTATGACATTAACAACATTATGAATGTTATAAAAATTACATTAGACTTAATTAAATTATATTTACATTTATATTTATATAAATATCATCTGATAAGAGTATTTCATGAACATAAAATTTGTTTCACAATTCATGAATTTATCCAAAAGAGTGTTTTAATTAAAACTATTTATCTATTACCCACAAAAAAATTAGTATTCTTCAAATAAGGATTAGTTTTTGAAACCACGTTATATAATCAAAAATATATAATATTAGGTAATGAAAAGGGATAAATATAATAATTATTTTTTATAAAGAAAAAATTTAAATTCCTAATACTATGGTCTAAAAACATAACCCATTTTTACACTGGAATATTCCCTAAGTGTAAGGTGTGTGATTGTGGTAATTTTTTACGATTATACTTTGAGCATGGTTTGGGTCATGATCTCGATAATATTGACTTATCACATAAATAGTTTTTCTCAAGTTTTAGTTATTGAATCATAGATTGGTCTTAGAAAAGGTAAAATCTCAATGATGTCATCTACCTCATAAACTATGACAAATGGGATTTATATGGTATGATCCTACTAGTCAAGGTCATATATTCTTACTTCTATTCCAGTTAACCTTTCTCATAAACCTTGATATATACTAATCATAATTTTCACTATAGAAAAAATATATTATCAACGCTTATGATACTAAATTGTATTTTCATCTCTATAGGATATATTAAATAATGGTCTAAAAGATCCATTTTAGTGCATGTTTTGTCTAAAACAACATTACTTAATAATAAATTTATTCATTCAAAATAGAATTCTATTTATAAAAGTTTGCATCATTACAGACCTTTGTATCATTCATATTTTGTAAATACTCTTTCTTTGTATCTTTTTTTTATTCAGTGATTTTTTTCACCACCAAAATGTATATACACCAACCCTAATATCCTAGAAAAAGTGGTTAATTTATTATATTGTCATATTATAGAATTAATCACATCCTAAAGGACATAATGTTTTATTATACTTGGTAAACTATATTCATTCATTAAATTAAAAATATAATTGAAAAAATAAAATACAGAATGTCTTTTCTTTGAGAATATCATATTCATCCTTACCATATCCCTATATTTCAATCCAAATACACTTCCTGGTATACTGGGACAATAAAACATAATAAATTGGTGAGCTCTGATGATCAACAATGGTATGTTTATAGTGGAATATATCAAGAATAAATGAATAAAAATCAATATATTGAGGTAAATAACTAAAAAAAATCCATTTAATCAATGACTTGAACAAGAAAAATAATATGGTAGGAACAACTGATGATTAAAATAATATCATATAAATAATCACATAATATTGAAACTTAAACATGAATATTCTAATTAATTAAATAATAAAATTTAGCATCAATAACTGATCTAGTAATGAGTGAATGAATAATTCTAGACATATAAAAACATACAGTAATTATCCTCAATAAGATTATTAAAAAATTTGGGTAAAACCAATTCAATTTGTCTAATTGGTTTGTCTCAAGAGACCTAGTGATACATCAAGGGGATATGTAATTATGGGACCCAACCATGACTTAATAAGACCAATTAATTCCTAAAATTAAATAGATGAAATATAGTAAACATCAACATTTTTATTGAAAAACTAACATATGAATTTTTAATACTTTCCCCAATCAATAAACATTATCATAAACCATCTTGAGTAAAATGGTGAATATTAAAAGAATTTTACATCCCCAATCATAAAAATCACAAACCATTTAGAGAAATAACAAGGATGGTATCAATAAAATATATCCCTAGAGTATCATAAGTATAATAAAGGTTTTGATGTCATTGATGAATATAAATGCCATAAAAATGTGATTAAAACTATTTTGGGGGAAAACCATTTTCAATTTTCAAATATTTATAAAACTAAAAGATCATAAAATATTTTTGAGACCATTTTATTTTAAAATAACCAATCAATAAAATAAGTTAATCCTTAAAACATTTATTATTCATAACATTAATAAATTCTATTCAATTCATAAATATTAAAAAAAAGATTATATTCAAATTTTCAGTAATATCCAACAATACCTTGTTTAGAAAATGAAATGAATATTCCATTTAAAAAAATTAAAACGTAAAAAGGGTAAAAAGTTATTTAAAAACCCATTTTAAAAAGGTTTAAATCATTTTTAAATTCATTTTTGGAAAACATGGATTTGTTTGAAAAAGGATTTTCGAATGAAAAGATAAATTAGGTCGGTTTCCCCTAAAAACATTCTTAATAATTTTAAGTAAAAAAGAGATGGAAATGGTACTATTACATGGAAAATTTCTTAAATAAAAATAGATAAGAAAATATATTGATTTAAAGATATAAATTTCCTATAATTCATCCAAGAAATACTTAAACAAAAACAATTTTGAATCGTGATCATATTGTGAAATAATCCCTTACTTCTTGGGTAAAATTTTAATCAAAAGACCCAGGAAAGAAATAAATTTAAATTAAACATTAAATAACATTAATAGACTATATTAATGATATAAATTGTAAAAAGGGTCATTACAAACACCTCACAAATGATTAAGTGGTGAATATGGCATATGTCTCATGGAAGTAAAAGTGAGAAAAGAAACCTTTACCTCTTGTCTAATTTCCTTTTTATGTGTTTAAAACTACTATATAGAAAATATATTATTTTATACATATTTTAAAAATTATAATATTTCATACCATATATTTTATACATAGAGTCTTTTGTGACCTGTTTTTAAAATTTCATTGTTAAAATCATTTTTCCTGGTGATAATTGCTTCATTTTTCATGTATGTTTTAGATCATTAATTTCAATACTTTTACTTTTATAATGATCTAATAATATCCATAATTTTATCCATTATTTAAATATAAAATATATTCATTGTATATTTAGTTTAATAAATATATAAAATAAATATATAGAAATTGGATTGCATCATTCATGGAGACGGTAAGTTATACGTATGCATGAACATTGTTTCCATTTTTCTTGATGGATTGATTAAAATGAAAATAAATATTAATTATCCTTTATAAAATGTTTATTATGTTACATATATCTTTTAGATTAATTAAATATAACCTTAATATCTTCCATTTAAAAAATAAAATGAAAAATAATTCACATCATTACGTAGAGGTGGCAGTCCATGAGTACACACGAGTGACGTTATTGTTTACTAACGGAATGGAAAGTGAGAATTTAGATATGATAATACATTTATGAATTATTTTTACATAATAAATATAAAATATATACATTAACATTATATTTACTACCTACTAAGTAAATATTAAGCGAAAAACGATTCGCATCGCTTCACGATGTGGTAGTCTATAGTGCACGCGAGCAAAGTTATGGTATCATCCCATAAAATGGTAAGTAAGAAGGTATATGCGATATAATAATTATTTTAAGTATAAAAGTTTCATAAATATAATATAAATATTCTAAATCTATCATTATATCCATCCTTTAAAGGTGGCAATGGAAAATGATTTGGATCGGTTTGTGAGGCGATAGTTCGTCATACAAACAATTGATAGTTTCATTTCACATTCGGTGGAAGTGCACATTGATCTAGGTTATTCCATAAACATAATATTTTACCATTATATAGGTGAAATGTTTTATTATATTATAATATTTTAAAATTATTTTCATGATGTTAAAGAAGAAATAAAACAAACACACACATTTAAGAATTTTACCTCTTATTCGAATAACATCTTTTTGTTTATACTAAAACCCTTATTAGAAGTGAATAATATCAAAAGGATATCTCTAGGATGTTAGGAGGGATTTAAGGAAAATATTTCTCAATGTATTAGCTTAACTAAAGGTATTTTAATGTGTGAAAAGGGGGGGGGAGATTCGGTGAACTTTTATAAGTGGAGGAGAGGACAAATATGGAATCTTTGCAACGATAAAGTCATACCGATATTTGTATCGGTCCAAATTCATCCAAAATGGTCCATTATCAAAACATACAGGTTTTAAGGTTGAAATATGGCCTCAAAATTTTTTTTTAAAATGTTTTAGGTCATTTTAGTCCACATACTTTCATTTTAACCCTGGTAAATTAGCTTTTACCTTAACCATGGTAAATAATTTTTAAACTTTTAACTATTAATATTTGTCAAAATAATTAATTTGAAATTATTATATAAATTAAATTATCTTAATTCTAAATATTCAATAAATTTTTACATTTTTAATTCATAGAAGTTGAATAATGTTACATGAAATTAAACCTACAGACGAATTCAAAAAACAGTTTTTCTGAAAAACGTTTTCAGAATTTTAAAAGGTTTTTATACAAAAATTCAAAATGAAGTTAAATATAAGGGAATAAATTATTTAAATTGTATTATAATTTAACTAATTATTCCTTAAAATAAATTTTAATTTTAATTTAACCGTGAAAAATTTTAAACTAACAGGAAATTTTTAATAAAAATAAGTATATTTCACTATTCCATAGAAAAACTAATCCTTTTCAGAAAATAACAAAATGTTAATAAAAATAATAATTTTTAAATTTATATTTAAATAATTAATTTTATTTTCCCAATTCATTTTTTTAAATATTTTAAATATATATTTTAAATTGTCATACAAAGCCCAACCAAACCGCCTTTTAAAAAAATAAAGTTTTTTAGAAAACATTTCTTTTCCATTCAAATGATTATTATTTTAGTATAATAAATATATAACAAATAAATTTATTTGATACATGCATAAACCATAAACTTTTAATAATTTAGTTATTCATTTTCATAACCACCAACTTATTTTTTTGGTTAAAATGGTCACGTTTGGAAAATAATATTTTAATAAATTATCAGGTTTCATTTATACTCTGTGTTGTGTGCATCATAAGCCATCAAAGAGAATGAATTTTTTTAAAATTAATTATATAGTAAACTAAATTGGTGTTACATTATCCTGTAATCTTTATATTTTATGTCATATACTCTATCATACATTATAATCCTCTTATAAAATCATATTGTGTTAAATTATACCCCTTAAGTAAATTACATCCCAGAAATTTATTCTTTTTATGCGTAATAAATGGTTTGAAATTTGAAAATACCTTTTTTTGGAAAAACATATATTAAAAATTATTCATAAAAATGCATCTTTATTAAAGATAAATGGATGTTCGATGGCCTTCTATAATAGCACATTACTATTTTTTTTAGTAGAATAACATTGGAGGGAAATGAAAACATGGAGGTGGAAGATAGTACTAACACCTTAGGATTAATAAATATTGATATAGAACATGGTTATTATAAATTTAACCTCTAAAAAATCATAAATCTATTATGAGTTAAAATACCATTGATTCAAGATGAATTTTTTATGCCTGAAGAACTAAAATTTACTTTTAAAAGATCATAATATTCATAAAAGACTAAATAATTATTCCAATTATATTTACTAAAACAAACATGGTTATCACAAGTTATAAAAATAATAAAGTAATATCTGATACATCAATAGTGACTCCCAAGTTCAAGTTGATACATTTAATAAATTTTTAACTTTAATACTTATCCTAAATATGTATGACTAGCTTCAAAGTCCATAACATTAGAAGGATGGTCACTAAATACACATTATATTCCCTAAATAATAAATAGTGTCTCTTAATTTCACATTCCAAATATATTGATACCTTGGTCACTACAAAACCATAATTATAACATGTGTGCTTCCAAAAACAAAAAAATTTATATTGTTAAATATATTCCACAAATCTAAACATGTAGTAGTCTAAAGAAAAGATAACATGAACCATAAAATCACTAAAAATTTCAAGTTCACTAATACTATCCCATAAACATAACTTTATAATTATTATATCAACATATAACACATATTATGGGTATTCTTCCCTCAAACATGTGTTTTCCAAAAATATTAACATTCCACTGACACACTTTTAATGGTCATTGCTATCATTGAACAAATTCTATCAAATGCTTAATAAAATGGTATTGTATTATAATCCTTATACATTTTAAGGTTATAATATTGAGAACATTCTTGATAAAGTAATTATTCAACCCAATTACGAGAACCAAATAAAAATACATTATTCCACTTTAGTCGTATTAAAAAATATATGCTTTTCATTGGTCCCTTGACTTATTTTGGGGAACATTCCCATAACACTAGGGGAATGTTTTCCATAGTTCCTAATATCCTTAAATTTTAATCATTTAAAAATGGTAGATTATTTTTTCTATTAAAATAATAAGCATGGTTACCATTCTCTCCAAACTTGTAAGAAAATCTTATTCCCTTTTTTCATATAACAGGGAATTTCTTTCTATAATTTTCACATGGGGGAACTCAGTATTTCTCATACTCACATTATCTATATTTTAATTTTCCATACCCATCTTCTCTTAAATTTCATTGAATATATTTTACTTGGATAATTCCATTTCATTATTAATACCACATGATATTATAACCTCATATGTTACGAATCTTTAGGAGACTAGTTCCCTTTAAATAATATTCTTAAGCCCATCAATGAAAAGGATGAACTTTCTCTTTTTATTACATATGTAGTCTATAACATTCCTTGAAAACCTTATAACATTAGATTCATGCATTGAAATATTTTCATCTTCCTTTATTCTTATACTTAAGAATTTTCTCTCTATGTCTACTTATTACCCACAAGAAAAATAATTTTCCAAGAAGAGTACCTTAAAATACTTTAATTCCTTTTTTTACTATTTCTTATTCATATACAGTGTTTTAAAAAAATGCAACCATTGATCTAAATATCCTGAGAGAATATAAATTTCCATGAAAACCTTCTACCTTTTTTTATTTATCAAGGTGTGAAATATCTTTTCTAAAGAACTTGTCCATTACTGTAGTAGTGTGGTACTATAGTAGTATTATTCACAGAATGGGCCTTGGGCCTAGCCCCAGCTTAATTATATTTCCCAGTAAGTCAATACATGCATTGGATATGTGAATTTATATGATTCCCATTCTTCCAACTAGGAACAATTTAAAAATAATATAATACACTAGATTAAATCATAGAACTATGAAACATAATGTATAATCCCTATAATAGTTAAATACCTAACATAAATTGAAACATTTATGCACGGACAATCCCATAATCATAAAAAAAATCTTTGGGAATGTTTTCAAATCATAAAATAATTTCAAGACTTTATAGTGGTTTGTAAATAACATGTGAATTATCCTAGAATATCCTCCATGAATTTCAATCGAAGTGTATAGTAATGCTCATTTTCATATATCATTTAATGATTCAGTCCAAATGACATCACTTATTTAGAGTTATTACCCCGATGTACATATTTTCTAAGACCATTTTCACTAATAGTATACGAAAAAAGGATGTATTTCTAGGTAAACCACATAATCTCTAACTTTCCTAAACATTAAGATGTTATGTTATATTTGTACTCAATTTTTATCATGGAGAATCGCATAATCATGAAATCACTATCCCACTAGGTCCACAAAGTCTGAGGGAAGAAATAGTTGTATAACATGGTTTAGAAATATTCAAAAATCATATATTAGTGTATCAACTGAGTTCAGAACATCCCAACAATATATTTATACTCCAAAAAGTATATATGTTTCAATATTCTCCCATCTATCAAGAGGTGTCTCAAGGAGCTCAAATTTTGATTGCATGTTCTTTAGCCACAACTCAATATCATGTAAACCTCCATCCCCAAAAAATGTGGGAGGATGTTGCTAATGGAACACCTATATTATCTCAACCATAGACAAAGTAAGTTATAGTACTCCTTAAAAAGATTGCATGAAGAGATAGATCCCTCATAGAACTGTTCCTCAACACCTTTGTCTGGGACAGCTGTTAGTGCTAGTACTAGAACTAATGTAGGATTCCCTAGTAGCCCATGACCATCCACCTCTAAAGCAAGGTCATAAACTCCCTCCTATAATATAACTGGAGTTCATCATGGTGGCATGCCTCTATAATTACAAGAACATGCCACAAAAAAGAACAGAACCAATGTTTATAGCACAAAAGCATAGGATGGTTCCAAACACTCCTAAAATCATGTCATGCCTCACAGACTACTCCTAAATCCAGGAATGTAAAAACTCAATCACCAAAAACCACAAGATACACCCCCTCTTTCCCACTCAAAATGAACGTCTAGATCAAGTCTCTATTTCCAAGTTCACTATTCCATTTCAATTTCATTTAATATTTATTTCTATTATATCATAATTTAATTCAAAATTTAATGAAAATGGTTTTCCAAATTCTGATTAGTGAGGGACCATACTCCTCATAAACCAAAGCATGGAATCCACTTAATCAAAACCATAACATATTTAAAAATACCTAACACAAAAGTAGATATATATATATATGTATATCACATCACCTATCAAAACAGCATGAAATAAGTATTGAATCCTAAATTGAAAGGCATAATGATGGGAATGTGAGTTTTGACAAGTTCCTAGTATGATACATGAGACGGAATATCATCTTCTCATTATGTTGCAACATAGAATATCCCAAAATCATGTCAAAAATAACATCAAAATTCAAGTTCATCACCCAACAGTGAAATAAAATCCACTATAGTGGTCAAATTATAGGAAATAAAAATTCAATTCAAATAAATTTTGACTTTTTCATGTATGTGGGGTAAGTTCTCCCAGGCATAACTCATTAGAAAACACCTATTACTTCGTATCCCCTTTATATTATCACCAAACATTAAAGAAAACAAAAAAAAAGAATGTCCCCCAATACCAATCTATGTCATCCCAGTCCCAGATTCTAGTCAACAATGCCTTAAGCCTAGTTGGATACATTGCCTTAAGGGTATCTCCCAAAACGCCAAACGCTGCTGACTAGTATGTAGTGCCTAGGTGTTTCATGGGGGAGACTATTCCCTCATCACCAGAGTATAGAATAATGAAAATTCAATATCATATCAGTATCAGAAGATTTAAATAGTTCATATAATATATAAACATCAGGAATATATAACCATTCAATACAGTAACACAAAAATAATAATGATTAAGTGATGTATCTAAAAAGATTCCAAAATAGGTACGAGTTGTATAGAACAATACATATTTAAAAAATACTAAAATTAATAACAACATTTATCTCTAAAGAGAATCATTATCCTCATCTTGTTCTCATGCTCCCTACTCCTAAGAGTGGTACAAAATCAAGCATCGAATAGTGGGCACTTTCGGTAGTCCCCACCTGCATCTAAATAGTCTTTTTGGGTACCCAATGGCAGCCTGAATAGGGTGTTAGATACAATCCCAATAGGTAAACACCAAATTATCTATAAAATTCTAATTTTTGCAATATTACAAGATATAAGTTTTCAAGTAAAACCGAAATGCAGTAAATCAATATAAAGTTCCCTTGGCATATCTACTACTGGGCAAGTGATACTAAATACTCTCATGGGTCCCTAAAAACCAGTTTCAATATCCTTACAAGGAAGTTATAATTGAACATAACTAACCAACACATCCTCTCCATAAATCCATAATAATCATGTAATTCACAACCTTCCCATATAACTAGATGATCTCGGATAACCCCAATCGAACTGTATAATCACACATGTCACATTTCACACGGTTGTGTCATATAATCAAACTATCAGACCATAAAGGTTCATATCCAAGGTGTAAAACACCAATGTATCATCATAGATTCATAGAAGCACCTCCATGGAAACTCATTTAAAAACTAGTTGGATTCCTAAGATCATATCAACTGACCATGTCCTACATGAGTCCAAGAAAGCTGGATACAAGGGGTATCAAGACCCAAGGAATCCAAGGGATTCAAGATCCAAGTAACATACTCTATCCAAGGCATCCACTATTATATTCATGAACAACATGAGAAATTTCTATTACATCTATACAATCATCTCATCCATTTAAAAAAATTTAAGATTCTAAAAAATATTTCATACCATTTAAATTTACCCACAAAACCAATAATTTACATCCAATTACAATCAATGAGTACTCTAACTCATTTAACCATTTACATCCAAGGGAAAAACCAAAAATGAGTACACCCACCCATTTAAATAAAAAAATCTTAACCAATTATCCAATCAATAAGTAATATCATATAAGACATGTCATGGGAGGAAAAACATCTCTCCTCTCTCAATTTAGTTCCATTTAATTATAGTTAGGCATCTTAACACTAGGAAATTATAAGAACATTCCCCTTTGGTGGTTCAACAAAGTAATAATAAGATAATTCATAAGACACACCCCATGGGTGGAGATGGTTGGGAAAACAACTTCCAAATAAACACCAACTAACCTAAGGGTGTCCCTAACATGTCCTATTCCATATAATCTAATTAATAATTTCAATTTCATGGACGTAATAGAGAGTCATGTGGATAGAATAATAGTACCTAGAATAAATAAGAACCCGACCAATGATTAAAATTATAGACCATATATTATAGCTTAGTTGTAGATTTATCATCCAATATAAGATACTGATTTGACTCAGATCAGAATAATATTGAATAATGGATGATGAACTTGAAAATAGAGGAAATCATCTTTCACCTAGACAGCACAACCAATACCAAGAAGAATGAATAATAGATAAAAATGAATTGATATCTTCTCATAATGAATCATACAATACTGGAGGTGAATGAAATGGTGTTTAGATATGAAAACAAGAGAAAATCCAAAATCTTGGATTTCTTGGGATCTCATGTGTATAAAAAATGAGAGTGAGGAATTCTATCCCAAAAAATGATAGGTAGCCCTATATCTTTTTTAAAAAAAATTGGAATTTACACGATGTTTAAATGCCTTAAAAATCATGTAAATCATAGGATCTTTCTCCCTTGGAAAACGATGTACATGATGTGCAAGTTTCTGGAAAGACCATTACACATCGTGTAATTAAATTTATGTCATGAAACGAATTACATGGTGTGTAATTAGCCTGCATCCAATATACATTACACCAGCCTCTTCCTTACTAAGAATAACCCAACTATACCATAGTCTATCTTATATTTTAAACTAGAAATAAAGTAAATAAGAGTTCAACTTGAAACAAAATAATCCATAATTCAAGAAAAACCACTGATCTTAAACTGCAGGGTGAAAAGATCTCTCTCACAAGAACCATAAAATCCATGTAGTGGTCTTTTTTATATGAAGTGATCCCCTTAAATAATATTTTGATCTATGTAAGAGTCATACTATATGGTTTCTATGGTTATTAAATATATGATGGAATAAAAAATTCTCCCCCTATCCATGAACTATATGTTATTAGATCCCTTTTATTATAGGATATATAGTGACATGTGGATAACTTTTCCTTGAGTACAATAGAAAATTTCATCCATTCTAATTCAAACATTCTACACTAGTGTTGATACTTAATTCACATCAAATTTCATTCTCCTCTCACTAGGTTACCCATCCATTCCACCATTTCTACCCTCCATATGAGCCTGATCTATATAATGGTCTCCTTTAAAGAACTATTTGTGTCAATATTTGTATTATTAAAACAAATGTTTTCACTTAGCATTTCTACCCCAGGCACATTCCTAAATATCATTCACCCTAATATTACACTCTATCTTAGTGTCCTTACCCTCTTCAGTTAAGGTCTAGTTTACTTCAGTAGCCTAGCACTATAATGGGTCCTTTTTATTTTCCCTAGCATTTGAACCAAATCTATGAAAATACCTCTTCAAAGAACTATATGTTCCTAGATTCCTATATTTGTAGGATACATGGTGATTTTGAAGTCACCCATCATACCATCTTCAGTTCTGAGATAGATTGTTATAGTTTCATTTTGACAATCCCCTTACCATATACTATACTTTGTGCCTTCAGTATCCAAATAATCAAAAATCTTAAATACTTACTGTTAATTAGAATATTATATCCTAAATGATTTATATTTTTAGTGATAGTAAATACACTATATATCAAGCTCACATATAACCATCTAGAGTTATGTTTTTAGATATAATAAATAAAACCTCTAAACCTATTTTACATCAAAAACTTATCATGGAATCCATCACTTTAATGTGTTTAGAAGGTAACCAAATTTCTATCATTTAATTTTATGACAATAGAATCATCCTCTGAATGTATTCATAAGTTTTAATGCCCTATATATTATACTTCCACCAATTACTTATTCTAACGATTCATGTTATGATTTATATCAATTCCATCGTTACTTAAAAGTCATTAAAATTATTTAATATCTCATAACCCCAATTTTGGTTGTCCCACATCAAATAATTTTTTAAATCTCTAAGACATTAAACTGCATATACCTATCCCCAAGTGAATTTTTAAAAGTATTGAACTCCTTATTCACATTGTCTTTAACATTCCTTAATCCTAATATAGACCACCAAATATTTATTTCAATGTTATATAACATTAAAATTAAGCTACATTTTAATCAAATTTGTATGAACATAAATATAAATCCACATTATTCTAACTTGAAAGACCCTAAAATACCAAATTAAGAGACTTGGTACTCACTCAATTAAAAATATACAATGGGAAGTATGATGAAAATTACATCCTCCACTCATATGTATTTTTTCTAATATATCATGCAAAATAATTAGGTCATTTAAAATAGAAAAAATGAAAAATTATTTTTTGGAAAAAACCCAAATTTGGAGTCTTGAGAAAAAGATGAGTTTCGGGTCACAATACCTTTCCCTTTCACACTATAGGAAAAAATTAGGGATAAAACAACACAAATTCTTATGTAAACCACCATATCACCCTAGTAAAATTCAATAAATTATTTTTAGGTCAATCGAACTTTGAAAAAGTTAGAGCATCCTTCTATTAATTATGTTTATATCATTTTGTATGATCTATACGTGGTACACAAATATGTAATTGAATGATTCTTGAACCATATTGATCACTGATTACAACATGAAACCCCACTTAATAATTTAAATTATAGTGATTCATAAAAATTATCATGTCTGAATAGACTATCCATGGAATATGGTGTGGTAAATGTGTTACATATTATTACCACCTATTTCCTTCAAATAACACATGTTTTGGAGGAATATTACCTTTGAAACCTTTTATAAAATTGGTTATCATTTTCATACAATGATAGTATATATTTGGTTTTTACCCAACTTAATTGTATCCATATGATATTTTATGCCTTGAATATGATTAATTGATTCCACGGTCATCATTTGAATTAAGTATATTTAGATTATGATTAATCAAACACATCATTATTTAATGTTTAGGTGGATTTATTTACCATTGGGTTACTTATTATATGTTATCAAACATTATCATGGATTTATAGTTTAAGATACAAAAATTCAATAAATATAAGATATTTTTGAGATAATAAAAAAAATTCCATTATGAAAAATAGGGAATAACGCCCAAAATATTAATCCTCTCTTGGATTTTTAACAAAAAAATAGGAGGGAAGAATATAATGACATAGAATACTCTTATAGGGAATTCTTGACTAAATCCCTAAGACAGGTCATTGATTTTTATAGATAAGTTATATCTTGATGGAGCTTAACCTATCTAGTGGTCCCAATTTCCATTGTAGGGTGCAATTCTTCATCACTTAAAACTACATCCAAAACCACCTTTGGTGCCTTTTTACCATCTCTTATATTCCTCAACAACCTTTTGAACTCAAATATGACATAAATGTTTTTTACACTTGGGTAATTTCTTCCATGATCCGTCATTAATGCCCTATGTCACCTGCTACATGATGAGTTACATCATGAATCAAAACAGTTTTAGGATTTTCAGAGTGATCTACATACTCTACTATTGAGAGATATAATTAGAGTTCCCCAACATGCTTTCATTCCATGATTATTTTCTTTACATCATTGTAGATTAGATGGTATTTAAAGCATATATATTGCAATATGATAAATATGTGTTAGATATGGATACCTGACCCCCAATATCACTAATATTAGTTCCAATGATAAGCCTCTAAAGTTTATACCACAGTTTTTTCCACAAAATATATTTGAGTGTTATAGACCTTGTATCAAAATGAAATAGCATTTCAGATACTGAGACATTGTCTGAGACCAAATCTCTTAGGGAGCACCTGGAAATAGTACCCCCTTAAGAAGACCAGTTCCTAGGAATTATTTTTCCAAGAAACCTCTAACAATAGATCACATAGTGAAGAAACCTATTTAAATTTTATTTCTTATGGTAGTGATGTTTAAATCAATATCAAATAAAGGTTAGAAAATAAATTTGAAAAATAGAGGTTATAAAATTGGATATTTACCTTCATTCATGCAAGGATTTTCTTCTCTCCTCGTTATCATCTCACTGGTTAGGGTTGATGTGTAAGGTCTTCAGAAACTACATCATCACCTGAAATTACAGTTCCCTTTAGTGGAACCACTAATTCAAAACTCAGCCCATGATATATAAATTTTTTAAAAAATAAAGCTATTAATTGCACAGTTAACAAATTTTTCATAATTAGTCTTCATGAAGGAAATAAATATTAGTTATATTTGATTCTATGATAAAATACTCTACTCCAAGATTATTTTGAATATAGTTACATTTGACTCAGAATGTTCATTTAGAACATCAATGACCATTATTAAATCATCCTCTAGGACTAGTTGGATTATTATACTAGCTAAGATATTTTGTTATAGGATCAACTCTTGAATTTCTGAAATTTAATTAGTAATGGCCACAACTGATGGTTCCTCAGGTGGATTAGGGTTCATTATCTCTTGGATAATTGTTTTTAATGATACTAAACATAATAAATCAGTATGTGAATGAACTGATGTCTTAGAAAAATAATAAAATGATATATAATAGACCATAGAGGCTCATGACGTAATAACCATTCCCAATCACAAATGAAATCCCAACCTCTCTTCCCATTATCACCTACTAAGATTCTCTACCAAAGGATTTGAGAATTGAATCACTATTGGTGGAACTAGGAATATCTCAATGGGGTATAATGTTATCACCATCAATTATAAAATGTGATCAAATGAAAGTTCTTCATTAACCCCACTTCCAGTGTAATCACTTAACCCGACTAGTTTCCCCACTAGGGAATACTCTGGTATTCGATATGTGACAGAGCCTCCTTAGATTCCTATAAAATCTGAAATGGGAGGTTAGTGTAAATATCAATAGAAATTGTTAATAATGAATGATAATGTATGTTACCTACTTTTGTGGGGAGCTTTGAATAGCCTTCCCCTCTTCAATGGTATCTCTTGCCTCTACGGATTTATCATCATCACCATATTCATCATTATTTACAATAAAATTTCCTAACTCAAACCCATCAATCTATTTATGAAAGGGTAATAAAAGGATTGTACCTTGTATAATTAAACTAGGGAATTGAATTACTTGATATAAACATCAATATCATCATATGAATTATCAGAAGTGATGATGAATGGATCAATTATTTACTAAGATCTATTAATATGATATCCTATATTTGGTGATTATATGATCTCTTATTCACATTTATAGTGATCCCAAAATATTCTTTCCACATCAATGAATATATAAATTAGTTTTTTGTATGAATAAGTAGTCAATTCACTACACCTATTTTGGATGGGGATGGATCAAAATTACATATTAATTTTCCAAGAATCTAATTAGTTTGGGGATTCCATAGTACATGCCTCTTACATAACCCAGTCTACACTAGAATCCCTTAATGTATTCTTAAGTTATTGGTGGATCTTTGACTTGGTCCCCCAAGTCCACTAGCATACCAATAGTGTATGATAGAATCTATTATTTTGCCTAATATTAGCTTCATTTAATATAAAGGTAACCCACATATCCATGTCTTCACATGTGAGTGTTAACCAAAATTAATGCATGACAATTGAATTTCATATTCCAAATTATTCATGGAAGGGCATGTAATTTCATCTAAAAATAATGGAATTGAAGATCAAATAAAAATTACATGTAGGATGTGAAAATAATTTCATCATTGGTTCATTCTACCAGCTAACCATTGATCATTTTTTTGAGGAACGCTTATTGATCATGCATGCCTATGTAATTATTGATTATAGATATTTTTTGAGTATAGAAAGGTATAAAGATGAACTAATTATGTAAATCCTTAATGTTTCTTATATCATAGTCTCTAATAGAGAGTAGATACACCCCAAGTAATATTTGAATATATAAAATGAATAAATTATCAGGAATGTACTTGAAATTAATTAAAAGGTATCCCCCTATGTGAGTTATAATCTTACCCATATTACCCAGAAGGGGACATTTATCTTTAAAAGGGAATTACCCCTATTGATATACCTAATATGATAGTATAACTTATTTAATTTTATTATTTCCATGTTGATATGATTATTTCTCACCATTTGTACCGCAAATATTGATTTAATATTATATAATCTATGTTATGATTCATGGAACCTAAGAATATTAACATGTAGATTTACTTCAAAAAATTCTAGTTGTTTAACCTATTAATTTATTCCTAGGGTATTGTATTAAACACATTAATTATAGAGAACTTCCTCCAATATTATCAAATACACACCTAGAACCCTCATATTTTTTTGAATGAGAATTTTTGTGTCCTCTTTACTATGGTCCTCTAATCGTTTGATATAATTAGTAATTTATCACACACACTGAAGGTAATTTCAATGAATGAAATGATGTTATTATAGATGATTTATCTCACTAATTTTAGTATTAAACTTATCATTAGGAGAGTCAATTACATTTAAACACATATAGAGGTGGGAGGGAGAAACAAGTCATACATCTCCCATAGGATTAAATCCCTTCTAATCATGATAATTTCCTCAAGGATGATTCCTAATAATCCACGCTTTAAGTGATATGTGTTTGTTTCTTGGGTCCTCTAATGAATAAATTATATAATAATTATTATATTTTTAAAAAAAATTAGATACAAAATCTAAAATTCTTTTTAAATCCTCACTTCTTCCAACTCTTATTTAGATTTAGGCTGGATCATGTTAACCAGGTAGAGCCACAACCAAAATATCCTAAAAACACCTCCAAATTGTAGGTTCTAGTTTGTGTTCAACCCTTGTCTATAATCATTGTAGGCTCTAGAAATATTTTTTGAGTGGTTTTATATACCTTTTTCTAGGATTCAAACGCCTTCCACTAAAGTCAATTGGGGGTATCAATAGATATACCCATAAATATGTGTATACTCCTGGATGAAATAATATAACATAGATGAATTGTCTTGGGATAGTTCATGATTTTTATTGATCCAGTGTTCCCGCTAGTCCCCAGAGGGCCATGGTCAATGTATTTGAAAATATCATCTCTAAACCCAAATTTTTAAATAGTAGTCACTCTAACAATTAGTAATTTCTCCAATTCAGTCTCATATACCCCAGAATAACAAATTTACTTAGAAAAATGTATATCTACCCATTAACTACAACATTTTTTTCCATATATATTAATGTCATGGTAGAATATAATATTATTTTCATGAGTCAATTTTTATAAAAAAAGTAAATGAAAATTCATAATATTCATTTCACTTTAGAAAAAAATTCTTAAAAAAATATTAATGCACTTTGATAAATAAAAGAAGCTATAAAAAACATAAGGAGAGGATATACAACAAACATTTAATGTGATGGTGTTTAAAATTTTTGTTATTAAGGTAACATTTATTATGTTTATATGTGGTTGCCTAGTGGATAGTGAATTTCTTGTATAGATGGATTAGATGTAGTGATGCCAACAAATTCAAATAAAAAATAAGAGAAATTTTAAAAAAACTATAAATAATTTCAAATTACCAAATGACGTGCCTTGCCTTAAAATATATATGGATAGAGATGATTTTTTGTATACTAGTTTATGTATAATATTTGAACATTATAAAAAATTATTTTTTAGTATAATTAGATTCTTTTTATTCTAAATTAATCCAATTCTAAGGGGGGGGGCTTTTTTGTCACTCAAAAATGATACAAGCAGTTTTGGACAAAGAAGAAAAGGCAACAGAGAAAAAATATCTAGTTTTGTATAAAATAATATGGTTTTCTATAAAGTAATTATGAAAACTAAATAATACCTACCAATCCAGAGGTGTCATTTATGGTAGGAAAGAACCAATCCATTATGGCCAAGAGAATTTTGGTAGCACCTTTAATAATTTCTGGGAGTATGGTAGTAACCATTAGAAGTCACCATCCTATTCAGTGGTCTCGCTTTATGGTGTCAATGATGTAATGTACCAACCTAACAAACCACTAAAATAGTATTTTTACATATGGGTCGCATTTTTTAAAGAGTACCTCCCTGTACGCCATAGGCTACCGAATAGTAGTGAGGGTCTAAGAATTTGATAATGGGGAGTGAATACCCTAACGATCAGAGTAGTATAATTGTTTATCAGATAAAAAATCACAGACTATAGCATAAGAAATAATAAATAAAATACATGTCCATAGAAGAGTAATATAAACTGAATAATAAATGATGGACAATGATTTTATAAAACAACTCATGCATGTATAGATGATAATATATAAAAAAACAATATAAATATAGTAGGAAACATTATACAATACAATACAAGAATAATAAATGAAATGAAATCCACAAAGGTCATCTCCACAAGCATCCCAAGCTCCATCTTAGTCATGTTCTTATAACTCCTTGGTAAAATCAAATAAGCATAAGTAAGAATCCATGGTCCTATAAGCATGAGATCTACTCAGGTACCCTGGTGTAATGGTGTCCCAATAAGGGTGTGAGATATAAGTCCCAGAAGGATACCATGCCTGATGCCTACAACTAAACCCAGTCCATTAATATATGGTAATGTAGTGTACCTATAATGTGATTTAACAACCAGTGCATAATAAATAAATAATCACTCGTCAACTCAGGTTCTAATAGAACACCTGTCCAACTCTATATATTGTGGCTCATGTCTAGAATAAATATAATATTCTTAACTATATATATATAGTAATAACATATATATGTATATATATATATAGTAAAGTTCTATATTTCATCCACCTATATGAACCATGTATGTAGGAATGCAAGTGGCCATATACCTAGAATAGTTGGTGCTGGCTGGATTGGAATGTAACTCAAGCATCTATAACTAGCCTAAACGATCATATAAGCTCAATAAATATGTTACATTCCTTACATCTCATAATGGGTGGGAGGTTTTATGGTCATTCTAATGACTGAAGCTTTACATATATAGACATTGCATTACTTTTTCAGAATACTTAATACATTACCCAAAAATATTCCTATAGAAGGTATTAGTTTAGTTCCAGCAGAAACATCGAATGAATTCTTCTAATTTTGTGAATGATATTAAACATCTCTCATAAATATCTTCCCCTTTAGTTTTCCTACATCAAACCATTATTTATATTTTAGGGAAAAACATATGAAAATAGTGAAATTGAATTCTCAGTAAGGTTAGAAAAGGAAAATAACAAAGAAACATGAACATAATAATATAATACCATGAAAATAACTTTTCAAAATCATACCATTTATAACATATATCAAAATCAAAAGTTATGGAATAAATCTTGGAAGTTCATGAGGCATAAATAATAAAGAAACATGAGCTAGGAGAAAATAACATTAGCATAAAACATGGAATTATGGAAAACACATAAAAATAGAAAATCATTTCCATATTAGCCAATTATTATTTCCCAGACCATAATAGTTGAAAAATTATTTTACTGAACTATGTTCACTCCTCATTCCATCCCTACCTTACTTAATCGGGTCTACTTACCATTAAAGACCTATATTACTGAACTGATATCATTTTCTCTTCTAGCCTTATTCATATCATGAGATATAAATATTTACCCAATATATTGGAATTTGATATAGTTCCCACCCATTTCGTAAAGAAATTATTCTGATGTGTGCTCCGAAAAAGTAAATCATTCATCATAGCATATCCCAAGGAATAAACTAGGGTTCTTAAACATCATTCCATCAAAAGATAATCAAAACAAAATGGATGGCTTTAAAAATTATAATTTCATAATAAACAAAATAAAACCTTAGTAATAATATGTCTAGTATACTTTACACAAATCCTTATTAAATTATTTCATTTTAGATGAAAATAATTTTGATAAAACACTTGAAATTACTTCATCCAGAAAATATCCTTTCTTCTTCAAAATAATTTTTTTTCTCAAAATGCCATGCATAATTAAAAGAATATAATTTATTTGAAAATAAATTTTAAATATTATAAAGTATTTTTCCTGAAAACAAGGCATCATGAAAATGTATAAATATGTTCAATTGCTATAATTTAAAAGAAAGAATTCTTCTCATACTTTCGTCAGAAATTAAAAAAGTACATCGTATCCAAAAAGATAAAAGATTGAATTCAAGTCATTTAAAAAAAATTCATCAATGGGTAAAATTGACTTTATAAAATTTCATAAGGTTAGAAATAATATTTTTTAATACAGATTTAGGAAGCATGGACATGGATGATAAATGTACTCCAGCAAATACTTGTGTATAAACAATCTCAAAAAATAATGAGATTGTAAAATTATCTATTACCTTAGGTTTGGGTTCATTTATACTTGTCCAAACAACATATATAAGAGTTTAAATAGTTTCATTAACTTGTTCTAGAAACATATTCATTTTTATAATATTATAAGTGATCATATTATTACTTGTTTGTTAATAACGTTATTACTTGTCCATCGGTTATTAACTACTTTATTTTCTTAGGCATGTTTTATCATAAATGTTGTTTTAAATATTATTAGGTTATATATATATCATTTATATAATGATATGAGTATAATATATATAATATTTATTCATTCTATTCATTTATATTATCATTATTTAAAGAATATCTTGTGGAATTAATCGCATCACATTGTAGAGATGGTAGGTCGTAAGTATACATGAGTGATAAAATCATTCCCATAATTTTAGAATATTATTTAGGTTTATGGAATATATAATATTTAACAATATATATCATGTCATAATAATAATATATATTTAAAATTTCTATCATTACACCTATCCAAGTAAAGTGGTTATGGAAAACAGACTACACCACGGTGTGGAGATGGTAAGTTGTACATACGAACACATGGGGATTTTGTTTTTCATATGGTGGATATAAGGTAGAATATTATTGTTCCATAAACATAATAAAATCTAAATTTATAGGTGATATTAAATTTATTACTTTATAATGGAAACAACTCGTCAAGAGGAAGTAGAAGAAGAATGAAGTTTGAAAGATTTGGTCGAGGAGATTACCACTTCTTCGATGACCTCTCTCTAGATCTCCTTTTAAAGGAACTAGATTTAGTATTTTTAGAATAAATATCATCAATACAATTTATAAGATAGTTTATAAGGAAAGTGGGAAGGGATATCGGATCTTGGAATTTCAGATTGTTGTGAGGTTATGAGGGAGGATTTTCCCATTTATAATAGAGGTGAGGGCCACATTTGGAATCTCCAAAAATATTAATTTATAATAAAACCAAACCACATCCAAAAAACTCCAAAATGTAATATTTTAGAAGATAAGAAGAGATAAGGTTTTACTATCTTCAAAAAATAAATTTTAGACAAGTTTATCAATCAATTTAGACTATATCATTTTAATTAACACTTAGTAATTTTGTTTAATTTTGAACCAAGGTAACAAATATTTTTATATACAAATGGTGAAATATTTACTTATATTATGTCAATTATAGCGTAAATGAATAATTTATAACATTTTAGACCATATAATAATTACTATATATTTTTTAAAATAAACTCTGATTTTTAAATAATTTAATAAAACATTATTTTGATAAAACATCAGTAGTTCAATTTTGACATTATTCATTTCATTGATTTTAAAAAATATCACGATAATATGTTATCCTGAAAAAAAAATATATTTTATTATATCATTAAGCGGTCAAAGTAATCTATAGAATTTATTGGATATATTACTTATCTGAAATTATATTTATTTTTAATGTTTTTTAAAAACATTTATCTGTTATCACCATTAATAAAATAATTTAGACATAATTTTTGTGTAATTATTTAATATTATAATTTGTTGAATAAAAAATAAAAATAAAACACTTTGAGGAAGATAAATCCTCTATATTTCATAATTATACTCATAGTAGAAGATAGCTTCTAAAAACCCACATTAAAAATGTTATATGTTTTAAAAATGAATGTGACAACATTAACATCACATTAAATAAAATATTTTGACTGTCATAATCATTACTATATGGCTCCAAATGGTAAATTAGTTTACCCTTGTATTATTATTTTAGATTTATATTGACAATAATATTTTTTCATGTGTTTTAGTATTTTAATGGTTATAATAATTTTAATAATTATTATTTTATTAATCTTTCATCAATTAAATAATTTTTATATCATCAATGTATAAGCCTTTATGGTAATTATTTATTTCATAAAAATTACAAATAAATTACCATGATAAATAAAAACATTTTAGATTTCAAATGAGTATTTATAGTCAAATTTCTCTTATTTATAACTTTATGTTAGAAATTAAATATTTATTAAAATTCGAGTGACACATATTTAATGTTTCTTTAAATAAAATATATTCAATGTCGTAATCTCATAAAGTGGATTCCAAAGATGAAATTTTGACAGAAGGATTATTTAGGTAGAAATAAAACTCATCCAATTATATTTGGACAAGTGTTAGGGTAATTTTGTAATATTAGTTTCACCCTTAATTACGTGATTTAGCTTTTACTTTCTTAATAAAAATTATGGAAGTTATTATCCATAATTCCCAAAAATAAAACAAATCTATTTAAATATTTTGAACCTAATGATTCAAAATATTGAATTAATTTTTTGAAATTCAAAACACAAGATTTTCAGTAATTATTTTAAAATTAATCTCATTGTCAGAATAAGATAAAATATTTTAAAAGTTAAAACATTGAAAAATATTGAAATGTTTTTACATCTAAATTCATGGTAAAATTAATGCCAATGAACAAAGTTATATTAATTAATTAAAATATAAGATATTTATAATTTGAAACCATTAAATAATATAATTTTATATTATAAATAATTTTGATGAAAAGGTTGTTTTAAATTAAAATTTAGGATATTTGTAGTATTCATCAAAACTTGAAACATATCATAAAAATATCAAAAATTCATCCAAAAAAAATTTATGTCTTGATTCGAAATAATAAATTTATTTTTTAAAATATAATATAAAAAAATTAAAAAACTTTATTTTAAATGGGTGTGCCAACAAAAGGCTGAAAACTATATTTTTTTTAAAAATAATTCCTTTATCTAGAAAAATTGAATTTGTTCTTATATCGTATCTAGAAAGCATATAGAATTAATTTAAAACATTATATTTATAATTTTAAATATATATTCCATTAAAAAATCTATTACATGTGAATTTAAAATTTTATAAATTCCCTTATTTTCATTTAAATAGTTTTTCAAAAAAATATTTTTATTTAAAAATGGTTTTATTTTCATTTATAATTAATTTATCACCAGATAATTAAGTATATATAAACAAATGTAATGTATATTTTCATAATTCGGTTATTACTATTCATATCTTCCATTAATATGGCTAGGCTATATGGTAATATCATAAAATTTATCTTTTTTCTTAAACTTGATATTGCGTGAAATGAAATCTATCAAAAGAACTTGAAATTTTCAGTAACACAAACCAGGAGTAGTGTTATATATACCAAAAATTGAGATATTATTGTGTCTAGTAAATGTTTATATTGGTGTAGAATACAATATTTTCCATCAAATAATTTTAAAAAAATTAAAAAATAAAATAAAATAAAAAATTAATCTCATAAAAATCACAGGGTGTTTGATTGTATCCCCCCTTAAAATGAATTTCTCCCAAGAAATTCTTCTAGGTTATAAAAGATTAATACATGAATGTTTATTTTATTGAAACCCACATCATAAAAATGATGACTAAAACATCCTTTAAAAAATTTATAGTTGGGAAAAAACAGTTACCCAAAGTAAATCATAACTACATCTCTACATAGGATATCATAGGCAAAGATTAGGCATAGAGGAATAGTATAAATAATCATTGAGATTGATAAAGATCACTGATCTCAATATACTTAGAGATATAGTGAAAGTTAACAATCAGAAAACCATAAACTAAATTATCATGAACAATTTCATTGATATCATCAAAAATGTTGATAATAAGTCACTCACTTACATCACAATCCCTTTTCTTAATGATAAATAATTTTCATCAGAAGATATACTTATGTGATTTTGGTACAATATTACCATTGGTAATGCCTAGAAAATTTTACACATCAACTATTATTCAAAGTAATAAATTTTAATATTTTCATTTATAACGTGTTAGTAGATCATGAAATCCATAAATAGAATGATAGGTCATTCCATATAACTTTATCACAACAAAAGGTTTGCATGCGTTATCAAATATGAATAAGTCCACATGTAGTGATATAATACATTATTATTACAAATATAATATCAATTTTAAATTAAACTTTCTATAAATTGATAATGTCACAAACCTTCTAAAAGATAGAAATCTAAAAATTTATTAAGGGGTTAACTAACTTGGCTTAACATTTATCCCCTATATAGAGAAGTTATCTCTTGTTGGTCACATTCAAAACATGTAAACACATTCAACAAGTATTCTCTTAAGTCATGGAAATAACCTAAATTACCTTATATCCTTATTAAAAATTTGTATGCTTCCTTATTCCAAATATTGTTGAATATATTCCTTAATTCACAAAAATTTGTATACTTCATCCACGATAGCGTAAAATTCTTGAAAACCAATTCATAATTAATTACCAAAAAACGAGTATCATCCAATTTAATTATTCATATCCAACATTTCTTTATCCAAACAATATTATATTAACATAAGGGACATATTAAGGGTTATATTTCCCTTAAAAATGTGTCTACCAATTTATCACCTTGCCCTTAAATAACTTTTCTAGATCTTTAGAATTATTAAACATCTACTTTTCAATCCATAATGAAAAAATTATATTGAAACACTTATATATTTTAGGATTCATATAACATAATATTTGAATCCCGAAACATATACACCTAAATCTTCCAACATTATTCTTAAACCATTACTCAAGATCTATCATCTTAGTATTTTCTAAAAGATGAATCATGTTTTATGGTTCCTTAACCATAATCTATCCAACATTCTTACGATGAATGTAAATAAAAATTCTAGAACATCATATACCTTTCACATGTCATTAAAAATATCTTTTTAATTATTAGTATAACCAATACTCATACCACCATCATGAATCTCTTTAGGATATTTCCACCAAGGAAATAGGTTTTCATAATTCCCACACATTCCACATCTGAAACATTCAATGTTAACCATGTTCTATCTAGTTCATGAAATTGACTAAGACTAGAAAGAAATGTGTGAGAAATAATTATCATATATGATAATCATATAATGTAGAGAAATTACTTATACTATTTCAATCTATGATATCTTAGGTTTAATCCTAGGGTATTCATGATCGATACAAAAATATAGGATTGTAACCTATAATTATACTTATCCTTAGGAAATCCATAGAAAAATCCTTAGAAATATTTATAGGGATCTCTCTAAATATTTCTCATGGTTAACTAAACCTTCACTTTGATACCAAATCAAATGGCCCAAGCATTATGTATTTAGAAATTACATTATTTTTTTGAATACTTAATACATTACACAAAAATAAATTCAAATACCATATTAGTTAAGTGCCTTTGGAAACTTTGAACACATTATTTTAATTTTGTGAAATATCTTCAATATCTCTCATAAATATCTTCTCCATTTTTCCTATATAAAACCTTTCTTTATATCCTAGGGAAAAGAAAACATATGAAAAGGATGTGGTTGGATGCTCAATAAGGGTGCATAAGGAAAATATCAAACAAACATGAACATAAAATGTAATATCATGACCATAAATTTTTTAAATCAAACCATGTATAAAATATATCAAAATCATGAGTCATGGAATAAATCGTTCAAGTTCATAAGGCATAAATACTAAAGTAACATCATCCATGAGTAAATAACATTGGAAAAAATCATGGAATTGTGGAAAACAGATAATCATATAAAATAATTTATATATTATCCAAGGATTGTTTATAAGAACATAATAGTGGAAAAATTTCTTTATTAAAGTGAGTTCACTGCTCATTTCAGCATAGTATTATTGAACTGGGTTTACTTACCCTTCCAGCCTTGTATTACAAAACTAAGATCATTTCCCATTCCATCCATGTCTATATCATGAGATAAAAATATTTACCCAATTAATTGGACGGAGATATAGGTCCCATAAATCTTGTAATAAATTTATTCTTCCATGTGCCATAGAAATATAAATAATTCATCATAGAAAATGCAAGGAATAAAATCACTTTCTTAAACATTATTCCATTATAAATTAATCAAAGAAAAATAGATGGATTTCATATAGATAATTCCATCAAAAAAATAATAAAACCGTAGGAATAATAGTATTATTATACTTGAAACATATCCTTATTAAATGATTTTATTTCAATAGAATATAATTTTGATAAAACACTTGCAATTAATTATTGAGGAAAATATTCTTTTTTTCATCAAAAACATTTTCTTTACTCAAAATTTCATGTAATATTAAAATAAAATATTTTATTTTAAAATAAACATGAAATATTGTAAATTAATCTTCAAGGAAATAAGTTGTTATGAAAACATAAAAATTAATTCATTTCATATGAGGTAAAAGAAGATTTTCTTATTGTACTTTTGTCAGAAAGTAAAAAATTACCTCGTTTCGAAAATGATAAAATATTCCTTTCATTCCATTTAATATAAATTAACCAATGGGTAAAATTAAAATTTAAAAATATTATATGTATAGAAATAATATTTTGGAATGCATATTTTGGGAACATTGATATGGATGATTAATGTACCCTAGTAAATACTTACATATAAACAATCTTGGATAATAATGAGATTATAAAATTATTACTTACCTTAGATCTAGGATCCTTTTTACATGTAAAAACCTACTATATATGGGTTTAAATAATTTCATTGATTTATTAAAAAATAATATTAATTTTTATAATATCATAAGTGAGCATATTATTACTCATTTGTTAATAACTTTATCACTCATCCATCGGGTATTAACTTCTTTATTTTCATATGCATGTTTTGTAAGATAAGTTCTTATTCCTCTTATTAGGTTATAGTTATATAGATTCAAGAATAATATTAGAAAAATAAATAACATATTTATTCATTATATTCATTTATATAATAATTATTTAATGAAGATCATGTAGAATGAATCACATCTCATCACGGAGATGGTAGGTCATACATACGCACGAGCGATAATATCATTCCGATAATTATTGGATGATATTGAAGTGGATGATATATATAATATTTTAGAATCAACATAATTTTAAAATAATCATATATATTTATTATATACATCATTACACCAATCTAAGTAATGTTGTGAAGAAAATTAGATTACACCACAGCATGGAGAAGGTAAGTTGTACATACGTACGCGTGGTGAATTTATTTTTTGTTCGATGGATAAAATGTGTAATATTGTGGTTCCATGACCACAATAACATCTCAGTTTATAATTGATACTGTATTTACTACTTTAAAATGGAATAAATTCATGAATATTAAGTAGAATAAGGAATAAGTTTGAAATATTCGGTAGAGGACATTACCTCTTCTTCAAAGAGCTCTCACTTGATCTCATCTTGATGGCACTAGAGTTGGTATTTTGGGAATAATATAGCCTCTATAATGTGACTATGAATATTTAGAAGAAAAATGTGTATGGTATATCTAAACTTGTAGGCTCAAGGTGAAGTGAGGTTGTGAGGGATGATGTGCCCTATTATAATTGAGGTGAGGGGCACATTTGGAATCCCAAAAAATATTAATTTATAATAAACTCATACAACATAAAAACCTCTTAAATGTCATATTTTCGAATATACGATGATATAAGGTCGTAATATCATCAGCCAATAAAATTTAGACATGTTTTTCTATACTTTTAAACCTTGTCATTTTAATTAACACTAAGTTATTATTTTAAATTTTTAATTGATAACAAATATTTTGATATAAAAGGGGTAAAATATTTACTTATTTTATATAAATTAGAACATAAATGAATAATATATAACATTTTATATTATATAAAAATTATTATGTATTTTTTAAAATATTATACGATTTTTAAATAATTTAATAAAACATTATTTTGAAAAAATATCAATTGTGTCAATTTTGATACTATTCATTTCAGGGATCTTTTGAAAATATCTACATATGATTTTAATCTAGAAAAAAATATTTTATTACATCTCTAATGGATCAAGGTCATTTATAAAATTTATTGGATATATTAACTATCCCAAATTATGTTTATTTTTAATATTTTTAATAACATTTATTAGTTATCACCATTAATAAAATAATAACCATAATTGTTTTCTGTAATTATTTAATATAGTTATTTGTTTAATAAAAATTAAAAATAACATACTAATATAAAGAAAAATCCTATATATTTCTTAATAATACTCATATTATAATATATATTCTGTAAAATCCTAAATTAAAAATGTTATATTTATTAAAACATGAATGTGACAACTTTAGCATCACCATATATTTAATATTGTAAGTCTTATAATCCTTTCTATATGGATCCAAATGGTCAATAACTCGACCCACTAATGATTATGGTCAATTTATATTCAACTAATAATATATTTTCATTTATTTTCGTATTTTAATGTTTTTTATCAATTTAATAAAAATTATTTTACTATTTTTTCATCAATTTATAAGCCTATAAGTTAATTATTTATTTCCTAAAATGACAAAAACAATTACCCTGATAAAAAAAATTTTCTTTAAATTGCTTATTTATAGTCGAATGTTTCTTCTCAATAACCTTATGTTAAAAATGAAATATTTATTAAAATTTTAGTGAGACATTTTTAACTTTTCATTAAATAAAATATATTAAATGTCCATTCTCATACAAGTGGCTTCAAATGGATATATTTTTTACCCAAGGACGATTTAGGTAAAAACAAAGTCATCCAATGATATTAGGATAAGTGTAATATTAATTTTATAATATGATTTTCATACTTAATTACTCGATTTTCCTTTTTACCATATTAATAAAAATTACTAAAGTTACTATTCATAATTCCCAAATATAAAAGAAATATATTTACATAATTTGGATCCAATATTTCCAAATATTGAATCCTTTTGTAAAAATAAAAAAACATATAAGTTTTATTAATTAATTTTAAGTTAATATCATTTTTAGTATGATATAATGGGTTATAAAAGTTAAAACATAGAAAAATATTGAAATGTTTTCACATCTAAATTCATGGTAAAATTAATGCTAATGACCAAAATTATGTTAATTGATAAAAATAAAGTCTATTTACATTTTAAACCTATTTAATAATATAATTTAACAATAAAATTTATTTTGATGAAAATGGTGTTTTCAATTTAAATTTTGTATATTTTTACTATTAATCAAAACATGAAATGTATCATAAAAATATAAACAATTTCCAAAGAAAATTTTTATATCTCACATAAAAAGAAGAATTTTATTTTGTCAAATATAAAATAAAAAGGTGTTAAAATAAATTTGAATTTGGTGCACCATGAAATGGTGACAAAACAACATTTTTTGAAAAAAAAATTCTTTTATCTAAAAAATAATTTTATTTTTATATCATTTATAGAAAACATATAAGATGAATTTTAAATATTAGATTTAATATATTTATAATATATTTAATTAATAAAATAATTCAATAGTAATTTTATTATTCTAAAAAGTCACTTATTTTCATTTAAATAGTTTTCCATAAAAATAACTCATTTTATTTAAAAAGGGTTTTATTTTCATCTATAATAAATTTCTCACTAAATCATTAATTATATATATAAATTTGTTATGTATATTTTCATAATTCAGTTAAAACTATTCATATTTTTCATTATATTGGCAAGGTTAAAAGATAACATAATAATATTTATTTATTTTTCTTAAACGTGATATAACATGAATTGAAATCTATCAAAAGAACCTAAAATTATTTGTAAAACAAACAAAGCATAGTGCTACATAAACTTCATGATGAGATAGTGTTGCATGTAGAGAAAATTTATCTTGGTGTAACATATAACACAAGGAAACAAAGAATTTAAAAACCCCATAAATAAATAAAATAAAATAAAAAATATATCTCATAAAAATAATGTGGTGTTAAATTCATTATTTGAGATGGTGAGTGTGTCAATATGTCAAAAGTCTGTATAGTGATGATTGTTTCCTCATGCCAACACTAAACTGGGGACATGGAACATCATTCCCACCATCTAAGAAATTTCAATGGTGTAAGATTTCATGAATCAACACCCAATATAAGGGAGTGTGATACCACCATGCTAATCAAAAACATTACCATCATTCCACATCCTATATCAAGGTATAATCAAATATATAATAAATATCCATGGGTTAATACCTCTCAGGATTTACATTTATCTAGACATTATAAACAAGGGCATTCTATTAATTACAATTTGAATCAAGCATGCACTAAACTACATGTAATTGGTACACTTTACATTTTATTACCTTCAAATATTTTAAATCAATTCACATAATTTGTGATTATGTAATTAAAAAGAGGTGTGGTTGTAAAAAAACAAAAAAAATTACATTTCAATTAATTAATTAAATAGTTTTGAGGAAATAAATTCATCATAAAAAAGATATTAAAATTAATATGTTCCATTTAATTAAACAATACACAGAAACTTGTTTTTCATAGATCAAGAAGGTACTTAAGAGGTATTGTGGTCAATAGGTCATTTTCATATATGGTTAATCCCTTTTACAAATCAATATAAGGCCTTACGAGGAGATTGGTTCATCACATATTAATATATATATATATAAAGAATTAAATTCATTTATAACTTCAATAAAATCTTTGTCACAAAGATTCTATATACCAAAAAATGAAATAAAGCATAAAATAAAGACCCATGAATTATTTCCAAGAACACAATAAACTACTAATTACAACTTTGTAATTTTGAAGTCATCATACCTCATCCGAGGGTTTTTTTATAAAATTAGGAAACAGTTTATCAAATAATACTTTAAACACAGCTATGCATCTCATTCAAGTATTATAATTCGTTTTATCAAAATAATAATTTTGGGAAGCTACCACATATGGAAAATAATTACAAGGTTCAACATGGTACTTAGAGGATGACATTATCAATTGAGCAGGTCCCTACAAGGGGAAATTAAATTATCAATCCCAGTCAAACACTTATAAGGAATTCTAGAAATTTATTTATTTAGTTATAATAGGTCCATATAAGCCATCACACCCAAGGGGAATCCGTGATTGATAATGAAATCCGCAATATACTGAAAAAGACTCAATAAGAGTAACACTAGGTGTGAATACAAATTTAAATTGAAGAAAACATTTTTAAGGAAATGCGTTGAAAATTATGGTGTAAAGTGTAATGGAGCTACTAATAAAATGATGAAAACATGAATAAAAGTCATATACCACCTGCCATATACCATGGAAACTTAAATCATACAATATCAAGGTTTGATTTGGTTTTATTTGGAATAAATCTAAGAAATGGAAATCTTCCCTAATTATAGGGGAAATGAGCTTGTACCTCAACATCTTTTTTGATACAAGATTAAATAAAGAAAAACTGAAAAGGAATCGAGATATTATCGAGAGAAATCCATAGATACCGATGGTGCTCGATTCAAAACATGAATTTTGGACATATCATGAATCTTAGATTAGGCTTGAGGAAGAACCTAAGGCACCATGGGAGGAGGATCACATAGATGGAGGAGAAAAAGAAGGAATAAAAGAAATTTTAAAGATTCATTGAGAGAAAAAAGGAAATTTCACCATCAATATTGACTTTCATGGTTTGGACGCATGGTTTGGGAAAACTGTGCGCCAACCGTACAACACTATCTATGAAACCCACCTTACATGGTTATAAAACTTCATTTACCTGACCATGTGACAACTGCATGATGAATAGTTCTCAGGTACCTCTTAAGTGGCACTAACCGTGTGGGATAAGTGCATGGATTTGATAAATGTGCACAACCCATGTGACACCTTCTACTCTTTTGAAACAGGCAGCACTGTTTTTTGCTGGTGGTGCACGGTTTCAAAAAAACCATTCACCCTATATAGACCTTACAAAAGTGGTTTTTTCATTGTATGGTCCTCCCAAAACTCAATAAGACAGTCGATTAACCCATTAGTTCTTTATCCAAGTCAAAAAACAACACTATGAACTATTACAACTCATATAATTTTGTTCCAAATATTGGTTCAATGAATGGATCATAAATTAAATGAAAAATTTATAATTCCCTTGGAAATATATCTTGGATAAAAAAGGCATGCTGTTAGAACCTCCCCACTATAAGAGTTTCTCATCCCCAAAAAGACTTTAGAAAGAATTAAGACAACACCCAACCAAAAAGGGTTGTGAATTTTCATTAATATGATAACATTGTGTTTCGAACCGCCCAAAGCACCTATAAACATTACCTAAGCATATGGTGCTTAACCATTCAAAACCTGTTCCAATTCTCATTTTCCAACTGAAGCAATAAATCATAAATTACACAGGCATGTTTAATTATATACACTATCATGTCATCATATTATTAAACATCTTGGTGATGGTGCTCCCCAACAAGGTTTTTATCTTTAAAAAGGGTCCAATTCCAATCTGTGGTACCTCCACCAACATAATTTCCTTACAAAGATTGAATCTATGTATTCTATAGATGATCACATCGTTATTTCTTTAACTGGGTTAACTTGATCACATTCAAGGTCATATTAGGGACCTCTCTGCAATGAAATGTTCGAATGTGGATCGACCAAACAAAAAATGGTGACGAAACCTTTACAAAAAGAAAATTCTGACCTTTACACCACACTCGCCTCAACCCAATGATGTGCTTAAACTAGTTCCTTCAGACCATACACATTGAACTAGAAGGATAAAAATTCAATCCAACTTTGGCTTACCATTTGAAAAATGCTAATCGTATATGGCTGGTGTATTACAAGCTGAATTACAACACCTTCTACTGAGGCATCTTGTTCTTACAATGAGCACATTCACCAAAGTCAATACCTAACTTCTAGGGACATTCCTTGGTCAAAACATCACATGGACAGTTAATATGTCATGCCTCAGCACAAATAAGGGTGTAAACTAGACCCATACCACTAGAATCATTACCCTTTAAAGAACACCTTTGAGCCCGACAACCAGTCATGGATAACCCCGTATTCATTGAACTGGGGGCCAAGGAAATAACCCAATGTAGTAAATACTCCTTGTTTATAAGTAATACATTAGTGCAAAGCTAAGATGATGTTGTTAAATATTTTATTGAGCCTAGAGAGACACCCTCTATCGTGTGAAGTCAGGAAAGAGCTATTGGTGTCCAAGAGTCTATCCAAAGAAATCCTACACGAGAACCCATGTATTACTCAGTAATAACAATGCCTTCATAAAAAACCTGGTGTTCAATAGACAACTTTATAGAGATTAATTATCAAGACCAATAGCTTTTAAAACATAAGTGATGTGTAATAATGATTATATCATAGTGAATCAATGAGGATATCAATATAGGGGACATGCTGGTCACTAAGAAATAGTACACTAAGTTAGAAACAAATTAAAACAAAAAAAGAACAGTCAAACCACTACTAGTCAGCCTCTTCAAATAAGATTATCTTCACATGCTGACACGTCACCATTAACTGATCACAAGCCTCCACCACCCAAGGAATCTCATGATCACTCTATATAACCACTAAAGTGCATCCTAAACAAACATTTTTTCTTAGGGGTTGTGTACACATCCAACCACATCAATGTTATGCTACTAAGTAATAACGAAAATGATCCAAATCTTTCAAGCCTCATGGTAATTCAAGAATTACTGGTCATTTACTAAAGTTCATATTTGGTTATGTTCCTTCTACTTGGGAGGTCACGTATCCACTAGAATTGACTTGTATCGCCCCACCATAAGATTTTTATGGTCATCAAAAGAAGAGATATAGACTAGCCACTCACTAGTGTGCTAGTTAAGAGTCACCTTAAACACAAACGTTAATGCATATGGAATGAAAACCAAATCCAACCAGACTGATATTTCAAAACACCTGATCCAATAGAATTCATCATGATCAATGGGACAAAATTGATTCCTTTAACTCCTAGGTCAATATACTCCAAAGATGACCTGAGAACGTACTCCATAACTCTAGACACAACAAATTCAATGACCTCAACTGTTTCATTATGAAATTTAGAAACTCAATGGGTTTCATGTATATAAATGCACATTACCCCTAAATTACATTAGAATTACCCACATCCTAAATACTATCTAAAGGTTGTCCACCATATGCATCCAAGTATTTGGTAGTATTTAAAAGATATTTAACTCAGATTCATATTTCCCACATGCAACCATTATCTTGGATGATGGAGTATAAAGTCAACCATCACTGAGGAAGAAGAAAGGGTCAGAGGACCTACAAATTAGACGACCCTAACCTAGGCATGTCTGAACTACTAAAAATAAGAATTAATCGATGATATCACTAAAAACAAGGGTTAATGATACCATGAAAACCCATCCAAACAAGGGTTTCAATTAGAATATAAGAGTCCTTCTAGGGACAACAACACCCGAACGACACCAAACGACAAAAAACTCACAGGATTTGGCAAGAACTTTAACCTCTAAGGTTGATACCAACCTCAGGATAGCCCTATGAAAAAGCATAATAATCAACTCTATCACTAGGTCACGTCAAGAATAAATTCACTAGGCTCTACAACTATCATTTAAGCCCATTATAAAAATGATAAATAAATACAACAACACTGACTTTTCCATTAAGTATACAACATAAGGTTTCATTTTAAGTCATTACATTGATTTAATATCAACCTTTAAATTTTGAAAGAAATTAAAACAAAAAACCATGTAACAATTATAAAAATAATAAAATTAGTAAAATATAAGGTGACCTATGAGGGTTATGTTAAACCAACTTGGGTTCATCAGAATGAAATCAAATAGCAGTTGCTTAATTTTAAAAGTTTCAAAATACCCATAGAGGTTTATCACTTAAGAATATTTCCATAAATTTTATAATTATTTCTAATTGTTCATTAAGAAATTTATTCATATGGTTTGTTATTATTGAGTAAAAGAGGTTGAAGCCTTAATTGAGTCAACTAATTCATTCCATATTTAAAAAAAATCACATTCATAACTATTTCAAAATATAACATGATCATATATAATATTTCGATTATATGGGTTTCCATATACTAATATATAATGTTCCAACACACCTTATACACCGTATATCAGGTCCCATTTAGTCGATACTGCTTCACTTTAAAATATGAACCTTAGTAGCTTTTACCGTTTAACAACGGCCTCTAAACATGTATAAATCTAAAATATGGTTCGAGCAAATGGGTTACCTTCTCCAAACTATTAGGAACTCATACCCCTTATAACTAAAAACATACCCCCTTTAATCATAATCAATATGTTTTTCCCATGAAACCAATTACCCATCAAATTACAACAAGCATGTAATCATAAGAAATAAACATAGAAAAACATTCCATAATCAAGGAAGCATAATGAAATGGAAGAGCATGATAAATAAATAGTAATCATGGTATATAATCACAAATCATATGGGTATATTGGAATTCTAAATAAATCACTCTATCTTGTTATATAAACATTCCTGTTAAAGTAAATAGAATCATGGCATAACATACTGGTGAAATCAAAATCAATTCTAATAGAAAATAGAAGGAACAACTATCCCCTCCATGGACACCTGGACTTTCCCCGTATGTGGGTTGATAACACCCAAACATGGGTATTTACTAAAATCAAACACATTCTTAATCTCCTATCTACTGAAACTAACTATATTAGAAAGGAAAATAAACCCTCTAATGAAACTTTGTAACATCCTATCCTGACTAACCACTAAACTGGTAGTCGTACTGGTGGGTCACATGGCCTCAAGTGTGCTGCCCCATATACCGGAGGCTACCAACTAGCTGTGAGAGTCTGAGGAGGTGATAGTGGGGTGACTATACGCTTATTATCAGATTAACACATCGTTTTATCAAATAAAAATCATAGAAAATTGTAGAATCAGCAATAAATTAAAGATAGGGTAGCAGAAGACTAATATAAACTAAATAATAAAGGATTTACAATTTTAGTATACAACAATGCATGCATCTCCAGATGATAATACATAAACTAAAAATTATGCATACAACATGGAATAGAATATAGTACAATACAAGAATAATAAATTAAATAAATGATTCGAAAGTGACCTCTATGGGCATCTTGAGCTCTATATTGGTCTTGTACTCCTGACTCCTTGGTACAAGAAAAATTTCATATGAAAGAATCCATTGTTCTATGAAAATGAGATATACTTATATACCATAGGGAAATGGAAACTCGAGTATGGATTGAGATTTAAATCCAAGTAGTTTACAACCCATAGTGTGTAAAGATGAACCCATTCCATGAATATAAGGTAAATAAGTGTCCAGGTAATACAAATAAATAAGTAGTGCCGAGTAAATAAATAAACAATAGTCGAATCAGGATCTAATAGAACTCCTAGATGACTCTACCTACTTCATCTCACATCTAAAATATATGTATTCTCTATAAATATATATATAGTAATAATATATATATATATATAGTATATTATAGTTTTATATTTCATCCAATGATATGAACTAAGTACTTGCAGGTGTAAGTGGTCATATACCTAGAATACTAGGTGCTGGCTAGACTAGGGCATAACTTAGACAAATATAACCAATCTAAATAAGCCTATAAGCCCAATAAATATGGTATAATCTCTATATATCATAATGATTCAAATACATCATGCTCTTCACTCAATAATGTGAGTGTAACATCAAGTTAACACTCGATACAATGATGAGTTTTTTGTCATGCCAACACTCAATAGGGGTGTGGTGCATTATTACCACCATCCTAATATTGTAAATGGTCTAAGACGTCATGACTCAACACCCAATGTTAGGGATCATGATACCTCCAATATCAATAGAACCCTTACCGACATTCTGTAGCCTATATCAATGTGTAATCATATTTATAATAAATATCCATGAGGTTGTACCTCTCATTTTTTACATTTATCAATCCATTATAAACAATGGTGTTCCATTTATTATAATTTGAATTAATCATGAACATAAAAATTAAATAAATGGAATTCCCTTTCTACCCTGTATATTTTATTTCATTCACGTTATTTAATTCAATTCACATAAGTTGTACTTATGTAATTTACAATAGGTGTGGTCATACCACCCAACTAAATTCCTTTCCAATTAATTCATTAAATACATTCACGGAGAGAAAGATGTCATGAACAATCTATTCAAATTAATAATTTCCATTTAACTAAACAAAACATTGAAACTTGTTTATCAATACTCAAGATGGTACTTAAGAGGTATCTCTGTCAATTGGGTATTTTTCTATATGGGCAATCCCTTTTACAAAATAAGACAATCCCTTAGGAGGAGCTTAGTTCATCATGCATTTTTATATATAAGGAGGTAAATTAATTTTATAACTTCAATAAAATCCTTATTGAAAAAATTATGTATAACAAACAATGACATCAAATCTTAGAAGAAGAACCCAAGAATTATGGCCAAGAATGTTATAAACCACTAATCATTACTTTGTAATTTCAAAGACAATGCACATCTTCTGAAGGGGTTTTATTATAAAATCATGAAATTTTTTATCAAAAAATAATTTTAACACAGTTATGAATATAATTAAATAACCATAATTCAATTTATCAAAATAATCATTTTAGGAAGCTACCACATATAGAAAAAAATACAAGGTTAAACATTGAACTTAGAGAGCTCCATTATCATTCAGTCAAGTCCTTATAAGGAGAAATTCAATTATCAATCAATGTCGAAAACATAGATATCATTAATAGAATTTTTTCTTCTAGTTATAATTGGAGAATATAATCCATAGCACCCAAGAGTTATTCTTGATCATGGTTGACATCTAAAATTTACAAAACAAGGCTTAGTAGTTGTAACTCTAGGTGTGTGTACCAATTTCAAATGAAGAAAATATTTTTAAGGAAATTCACAAAAAATTCTAGTGTGAGGTGCAATGGTGGTATTCATAAAATATTGAAAACTAGCATAAAAATCCTTATACCACCTATCATATACCATGAACACTTTACTCATCCAATATCAAGGTCTAATTTGGTTCGGTTTTGAAGAAATCTAAGAAACAAAATTTCTCCCTAAAAATAGGGAAACTGAGCATTCACCTTAATAACATGGTTGAGAGAAGAATAAACAATCAATGTCTAAAAATGAATCTAGATCTCACCTAGTTGAATCTATAGAGATCAATAATTCTTCATTTAGCCAATGGACAGAGGAAATTTCATGAAGCTTATAATATAATTGAGGAAGAACCCAAGGTTCCCTAGGGGTGGGTCATGTTGATGGTGGAGAAAAAGAAAGAAGAAAATATAGTTTAAAGATTAATTAAGGGGAAAAGGGTAATTTCACCCTCAAATAAAATTTGCACGGCTTTACGCATGGTTTTTCCAAACCCTATGCCAATCATGCAACTCCTACTATCTAGAAAACCCGTCTCTAATGGTTGTGCCCCACAGATTTCCCAAATGTTCCCCAACCGTGTGATGAATACTGATTAGTTACAACATAAGTTTCACTAAATGTGTGGTCTAGGTAAGGTTTGGGAAAACAATGAACATCTCACACAACACCTTCTACTCCTCTGAACCGGGCTACACTATTTTCTTTTGGGGTTACACAGTTTCATACAAACCATGTACCCTATGGGAAAATCCCAAACATGGGATTTTCAGTGCTTGGTTCTCTTGAAACTCAACAAGTCACTTGAGGAAACCCTCCTACCTATACCCAAGTCAAATAAAAACACTTTTAATTGTTCAAACTCTTCAAATTTCAATAAAACCCTTGGTTAAAAGAACGGACCATCCACCAAATTCCAAAATTCAAATTTCTGTGGGATTCTACCTTGGGTCAAAAACATGGGTCATTACAAATGTAGTGACTCTATATGGTCATGAGTGATTTCATGTGGTAGTGTTTTTTCAAATACATAGTATCATTCACATGGTTTTGCCTATAAATATACCACATGTCATATATTTAAAGAGATGAGTTCATTTCATTATCCATAAGGTTTTATTAATTGCATCATTTTTGGGAGAATGCTTCCTAATGATTCTTTAAAAATTAATTCTTTTTGTAAACATTAAATTTTATTATAAAAAAGGGGAGGCATCCAACATAATTTATATGTGGAAATAAATCTCCCACATAATATTTTCATTAGTAGACATGCATAAGGACTTTTTGAAGACCCACATTTCTTATATAGTGTGGTTTTATCATAGAGGAGTGATAATTTTTACCTTTTGTGGATACTAACCTTAAACTCACCAAACCATTGTGGAATCAACTCATCTACATGAGGATTAAAATTTCATGTTGTTCATCGAAATCCTGTATTATTTTTTCCCTCCTTTAAATAGACCTCCTCTAAATAATATTCTACCAAAATTCATCCTTTCCCTAAAAGATTAATCTCATGGATATTCATGTATCTTTACTAGTATATAAGGCCTCATGGGGGCCTTTATTTTAGAGAAATATTACTTCGGATAATTATTTTACCCAAAAGACCTTGTCGACACTCTCTTACCCAAGATAAACTTTAGATAATTATCATTCTTTTAAGTCACATTCATAGCCTTATCATATACATGATTAGGTTATACGCAATAGTATACTCACCTTTAAATCAAGTATTCCTTTGATAATTAGAATCTATCATCTAGTTAGATATTTTCTCCAGTTATCTTCCCTAATTGGAAGGATCCTCATAATATAGTCAAATATGTGTTACCTTGATAATGAGATTACTTTTCTTTGGTCGACTGATAAAACAACACCTAGATCAAAAAACTAATTCTAGACACTCTAAACCAGAACCCATAAGTTTTCATCATCTACTTAATCGCCTTATATCAATATAAAGTGTCAGATATAGAAATGGAATTCTAATATAATTGTAAGTAGCGAATCTTCTTCACTTTGTTGCATCACCAATATATCATGTCTTCCATCATTTCCTAGTTACAGACACATAAAAGAAAAATAATATGTTCATTCAATCTAGTATTATCCCCAAAAAACATCACCTAAATCATCTTTCAGGTTAAACCAGATAGGATTAGTCATCAAAAATTCTGACAAAAATCATTTGTATATCTCATTCACCCAATGGTCCACTTTGTATGACATTAAACGCCTCAATATTGGTCCTATCCATATGACCATAAACTAAACGGCATAAAAATCTTAGATTAATGAACGTAATAAGAATTTTTATAATCTTGGATTCCATACCATAAAAGGAACTATGACGATAAAAGATTCACAATCATAAATAAACTTATCTATGATTCAGGATGCATGACTTTATAAGAAAGTTATATATAGTCCTAGACATGTGACCTCAAAAGTCACTTCTTTGATCATGGTTTTATAACTTTAAAAGGAACCAAAATGGTCCTTATCAAATGAACTTAAAATGTGTGATTTCTCAATCTAAATATCTATAAACATTGTAGTTTATTATTCGCTTCATTAGGATATTTTCATATCACATGTCAAGGATTAAATAACAACTCGACAACCTCAAACACCATCCAAGATGGCTTTAAATTCCTAAGAACAGAGTCATATAGATTTAAACAAGAGAATAATAAAAAATGAGTAGGAATATAGGGAAAATATCAAAAATATAGATAGATAACCTTTGTTATATACATATTTTCACATTTATGAATGATAATATTTGATCACATTCTTGATAAAGGTAACTAGTATTTGTACTATGAAATATTCCAGGAATATGACTTAAATTTATAGGAGTCCCAAATTAAAAAACAATACCCATAATAGGAAGAACAAACTTCCAATATTCTCTATATCAATATTTAAATTCATGCATTATTACATCATCATAATGACTTCAAGCCTTTTTAACATGGGTTGAAATCCAAATAGAACACAGACACAAGCACCGCATGAATAGTTGGATTTGATGTTATGTTTGTTGAAGTAGTTGGTTGTTCTTTTCAATATGTGAGATAAAGTGTTATAATTGTTTCTTAATTAAAATTCAATATTTCACCCTGATACCACTAATATATATATTAAATAGACAATTTTATTGATCAAACATAATGATAAATGTTTTGGGGTATGTCTTAAGATACCTTACCTGTTAAAAGTTAAATGAAAATCATAAATGGTTAGTGATAATATTGAAAAAATTTATCATCCCATAATAGAAGTGGGAAAAAAATTTTATGTATTTCAAAGTATCCTTTCCAGAGACCATGATTGATCATGATTTCATTCTAGTTATCATGTACAGAACAACTAAATCGGATCATTTCATATCAATTAATGAAAATGAATATAGATAAAGAATTCAAAAATATTTATATACAAGAAGTGATCTGACATTAGGGTGTGTTGGCATTGATTATTTTAGATACTGATCATCCATTCACTTATTGGTATTTTAAGGAATTATGATAGGTACATAGTTGAGGTTTAGAACTACCTATTATCCTTATTTAGAAAAATACTTGGATTGTACTATATAGATAATGTATGATATGCTTAGATATTAGGTGGTGTATTAAATAAATTCAAGGAAAATCATATCCCATTTTTGGAATTAACATTTAATAGAAGGCATAAAACAATATGTTTATGGTCCCCTTTGATTCAAATTATGGGAGACTATATTATTCTCCGGTTTATTGGGTGAAACCATGTGAATCATCCTTAGTTGGGACCATTACAGTGATAGAGACAATAAAAAATATTATGATATTAAATAAGTATATGGTAATGAATTAAAGTACAAAAATTTCATATGTATGTCATCTTTCATAGTCTATGGAGTTTATTGTAACCAATCATGTATTTCTGATGATTTAACCTAAGTTGGAACAATAGAGGCTTTTTAAGGAGTAGTAACACCATTGATGTGTGGGTCCATTTTAAATTATTGAGAACATTAAGGATGTGGGATACTAGTTGGAATTACCACCCCCACTACACTATTACTTTTCATAGTGATATTAGTGATGTATTTTAAACCACAAATTTATAGAAATAAATTATAAATCTTTTTAAAACTATTAATTTTTTCCAGATATAGTTAGGCATGGATCAAAGTTTTTTGAAAGAGCTTGTATTTATTAATCAATGTGTGAGAAATTATTTTGTGGAAATTATATTACATTCGTATCTGTTCTTTGGAAACATCATGTCATATATAAGGATACATGAGTTTTAGAATCATTTATGTGCCAATAATGACCCCAAATTTTAGCCAACAGTAATACACTCTTACTTCCAAATAATGGTAATTATAATGGTGGGGTGTAACATCGGATTACCTATCTGTTAGTTATATCCTTAAACTCATCATTGTTTTCCATTTTTGTTGTTCTTATAGCGCAAAGAAGAAATTTTAAGGTAAATCCACATATTAAAGGGACTATAATCTTTAACCGATGGTTTATACAGGCTACAAGAGGATTTCACACCGTGTAACTAGGTTACAAGACATGTAATGGCTGTTAGTTGCAATCTATGAAAAGGGATTCACGTTGTGAAAGGTTACATGATGAGAAGAGGTATTTCACATTGTGATTTATTTAGATATCATATTTTTAATCCAAGGTGATATATTTTTTAGCATTCATGGACATCATAGTTGCATAATGTGTAAAAGAGTTACACAACATGTAATTCCTCAATCATGTAATTTTTAGGGTTTTTTTTGTGTTTTGTTTGTCCATTTGGATACTATTTCTCTCTTTCTCTTGAGGCAAAGTTCCTCTCTAACTATTTTTGGATAAATAGTTCCTTATGTATCGATTCATTTGACATTCAATATCCATTGAGGTTGTGGGGCGTGTCACGACCCGTCCTCGGGGCCCGTGCCGTGACTACCCCAAGCCCGCCTTCCATAGGCCAGGGGCTGGCGACTAGCACCAAAGGCGTAAAATCCCGATAACTGGGAAGGCATTGCCTTTAAAAAAAGAAAACAAGCACCACAGAGTACAAGCGGAAGTAAAAACACTAAGTACAAAAGAAGAGCTGAAAAGTAAAAGGGGCCGGAAATACAAGCCCAACTGTAAAGTACAACTCGAAAGGGAAAACAGCGACTGAAAAGTAAATCTGCTACGCTGAGATGTCCTCTGGAAATCCCACCTGAAGGGTGGGTACAGATAGCTCCTCTGCTCCTCGGGTCCTGCCGTCTGCTCCGAGTATGTCCTTGTAAAGACCCGTAAAATTCAAGGGAAATTTTTTCTTAATTTTCTTTAGAATTTTACAAGAATGCGGTTTCAGACGGCACCTGATTCTGAGGCCCGGAGTGCCCGGAATTAATTTCCGAAGTTTGGCTCGGGTACGTTCAGTGAACGAACGAGCGGGAATTCCTAACTTTTGATCCGGTGCTCGGAATTGAAATCCGAGGGCACCGATGAACTCGCAGCGCCGATATTCGCTTAAAGAGACCTTTCCGGGAGTTGCGTTTGTTGCGGGTTGAAAGTTCCGTTTTGGGGTTTTTCAGCTCTAACCTAAAAAGGGAAACCTCTTGAGTTCGAGGGTGATGAACACGTTCTTATACGGTCTCAACCCGATGAGGTTTCGGAGATGTGGCCGAGGCGGCATGTTATCTACGAAGTTCGATGGACCCTTTTGATCTTCAGCAGGGTAGACGAGGAGGTTTACCGCTTAACCCTACCACCTCAGTCGCACCGGGTGCATAGTGTCCACCACGTGTCTCAGCTGTGGAGATACGTGTATGTTTCTTCGCACGTCATCGACCCCGGGGAGTTGGACGTCGATGACAGGGCGATAAGCACAGAGATTCTAGTAGAGATTGAGGATCGACAAGAGTAGGTTCTACGTGAATGGTTGCTTCCTCTGGGGTGCTTCTCGGGTAGCACAAGATCTTCAGGTGAGCATATGGGAGCGTAAAGCTCAGTTGCGTGCTCAGTACTACTTTGTTTCCCTTAAGTGTGAGTTGAAGCTTTACGGGGACGTAAAGCCCTGAGGTGGGAGTAATGTAAAGACCCGTAAAATTCAAGGAAATTTTTTTCTTAATTTTCTTTAGAATTTTACAAGAGCGCGGTTTCAGACGGCACCTGATTCCGAGGCCCGGAGTGCCCGGAATTAATTTCCGAAGTTTGGCTCGGGTACGTTCAGTGAACGAACGAGCGGGAATTCCTAACTTTTGATCCGGTGCTCGGAATTGAAATCCGAGGGCACCGATGAACTCGCAGCGCCGATAATCGCTTAAGGAGACCTTTTCGGGAGTTGCGTTTGTTGCAAGTTGAAAGTTAGTTTTGGGGTTTTTCAGTTGAGTTAAATAAAATTTGTTTAAGACAAATTTTATTTTAACTTCTTAAAACCTCTCAAAGGAGGTTGGAAGTGGGACCCACACCCACTTAACCTCCCTTGGGAGGATTAAGTGTGGTGGGGCCCACACGAACCCCCACCTTTTCAACTCCCCACTCTCCCTCTTAATGGCTTGACAAGTTAACTTATATTTAATTATACAATTCATGTATATTAAATAAGTGAGTTAAATGTGGAGTTATCTCTTTTGAATTTCAAACTTTTGAAATTCTTTTATTTTTTGTAATAATAAAATAAGATGTGATCTTATTTTATTTTGGGTTGATCGTTTGTCTTCTTGAGAGGTGGAGGGCTCCTCTCCTTCTTCTTCAAACTCAACGAAGAACGCGAACAACCTTCGTCGGCAAACGAAGATCCGCCAACGTCGTGTCTCTTCGGGCATAGCACTTCGTCAACGGATTTGACGAACGACGACCGCGACACCCGACCTCCGCGACGCCGTCTTCCGCGGAGCATAGCAGAACCTTTGAATCTTATACCGAGGTAGGGGTTGTTGGTTCATTATTTCTTTATTCTTTTTCCCTGAACGTGGATCTCGCATGTCTAACTTGATGCTTGATTGTTTAAGTTGCGTTTTTAAATTAACGTGAGGGGGCCGGACCGCACGAACACGGCCGAACCCCCCTCCAACGTTCATGTTTATTCATGCGGGTGGAAGCAAGTAGCGTGGTGCCGTCGCACCACGCGGATGATCGTACAATTAATTTACGTGGCGCCGTCGCGCCACGCCGGGGGAAAATCTTCAAGAACGCGACGCCGTCGCGCCGCGTTGAAAAGAATCGAAGCACGGCGAAGGGGCGCGGTGCCGACGCACCGCGCCGGATGACGAACGCTGCGGTCGGTTCCGGGCCGCGGCGGAACGAGAAGACCGCGGCCGGTTCCGGGCCGCGGCAGGACGAGGAGACCGCGGCCGGTTCCGGGCCGCGGCGGAAGGGAAGACCGGCGGCCGGGCCGCCGGCGTCGGAAGCCGAAGAGGGGACCGGAAATTCCGGTCCCGTTGGAGATAACCGGCCGGCCGGCTGGCCGGCCGGACGCCGTTAAACCGGGGAATTAATTCCCCGGCCGGCTGGCAAAACCCCCCTCTTTAAGAGGGGGGGCGTTCTTTTTTTTTTTTTTTTTAAAAAAAAAGAGGAGGGGGCCGGCTGCCCCCTCGGTTCGCTCCAGCAGGCCCCCCACGTGGGGGGGGGCTTCTTTAAAAAAACAAAGGGGCCGTGCCCCTTTGTGCCGCGCAGCGCGCAAAAGCCGCGGGGCTGAGCCCCGCGTGCGCCGCCAGGCGGCCCGCCGCCGCCGCCAGGCGGCCCGCCGCCGCCGCCACGCGGCCTGCCGCCGCCGCCTCCGTGCGCCGCCGCGCGCCGCCACCGGCCGCCGCACCGCCGCCGCGCGCCGCCACCGGCCGCCGCACCGCCGCCGCGCGCCGCCACCGGCCGCCGCACCGCCGCCGCGCGCCGCCACCGGCCGCCGCACCGCCGCCGCCCGCCGCCGCCGTCCGCCGCCGCCGGCCGCCGCGCCGCCCAGGGGGGGGGTCGGGCCGGGTCGGCCCGGACCCGGACCCCCCTTTTTCGGACCAGATTCGGTTTTTCGCTCATAACTTGAGCCTCGGACCTCCGAATGACGAACCGTCTGCGGCAACGCGATCCTTGGATCGAGACGGTCGTTTCGGTATATCGCACTCAAGGTTTCGGATTACTTTGAGTTCGGCCGGGTTGGTTCGTTCACGAAATCAACCGGGCCTTCGGAGCGGAAACGCTCATATCTTGAGCCACGAACGTCCGATTGACGCGCCGTCAGTCGCGTTGTGTTCCTCTTAGTGAATCGGATCTTTTGGCATACTCCGCCCAAGGTTTGGACGCAGGTGGAGTACGGTCGGGTTGGTTTTTCCTTAAAAACCAACCGGGCCCCGGAGACGAAAATGCCAATAACTCACAGACCGGGCGTCCGATTGACGCGCCGTCTGTTTCGTTGACTTCCTCTTGATGAGACGGAACTTTTGACATACTCCGCCCGAGTTTTGGATGCAGTCGGAGTATGGCCGGGTTGGATTGTTCCCGAAATCCAACCGGGCCCCTGGAACGGGAAAACTGATATCTTTCAGACAGGACGTCCGCTTGACGAGCCGTCAGCGGCGTTGGTGGTTACGTTGAGTAACGGTCCCTTTGAGTATACCCTATGGGAGTTCGGGGTGCAGTTGAGATACGGCCGGGATTGGTTTCGCTCACGAAACCAACCGGGCCCCTGGGACGAAAAGGCTAATAACTCACAGACCGGGCGTCCGATCGACGCGCCGTCTGTTGCGTTGAGACCCCTGTGCCGAGACGGACCTTTGAGACACTTCTTCGCGGGACCTTGTGATACTTGGAGTATCGACCAGTAGCTCGTGGAGCGGACCCGTGGTACTTGACAGTGGTGGTGCGCTTGGATGCAGCAGCAGACCCTTGGCGGTGGAGAGCTTGGTTGTAGCGGCGGACCCGCGATACTCTACGGAGTGTGTGCGCTTGGTTGTAGCGACAGACCCGCGACGGTGGAGACGAGCGTGCAGAGTACGGAGACCGTGTAGCCGGCTGAGACCTGACGACTGCTTGACCGACTCGACTTGGAGTGAGTCGACTAGCCCAGTGGACGGAGCGCCCGGTATTTGGCAGCAGACCCACGGCGGACGGAGCGCCTGGTAGTTGGCTGCAGACCCGCGGTACTCGACAGGAGGAGTACCTCAGCAGGCTATCTGGGTAGCGCCCGGTATTTGGCGACAGACCCTCAGCGGACGGAGCGCCCGGTAGTTGGCCGCAAACCCGCAGTACTCGACAGGAGGAGTACCTCAGCAGTCCTAGGTTAGTGAGCGGCAGCCTCGGAGTCGTGACAGGACCACTGTACACTCTAGAGACGGAGCTCTTCAGCAGTTACGGTTTCGATAATGAAAATCCTGGTTTGAGCTGAGACTTTTGACCTTTGTGTTTCCTCATGATTGAGATGGGTTACTTGATAACTTAGGTATATGTATGGGCATATACCTGGGTAGAGGTTATCCGTTGATCTCATGATCCTTGTGTTTCCTCATGATTGAGATGGGTTACTTGATAACTTAGGTATATGTATGGGCATATACCTAAGTAGGGTTTATCTGTTGAGATCTTCTTGTGTTTATCCTTGTTGGTTTTAGTGAGACCTTGAGGGTCTCGGGGTCCCTACTGAGTATCGTTATACTCACCCCTGCACGGGCTATGCCCGCACCTCGTTGTGTTGGTTGCAGACGACAGACAGTGCTGACAGAAGCCGAAGGTTCAAGGACTGGACGGTACCTGGAGGTGGACTATACGACGAGGCGGTACCCGGAGGTGGATCACTGGGCGGGACATACTCCGAGCGGATGGCGGGACCCGAGGAGCAGAGGAGCTATCTGTACCCACCCTTCAGGTGGGATTTCCAGTGGACATCTCAGCGTAGCAGCTTTACTTTTCAGTCGCTGTTTTCCCTTTCGAGTTGTACTTTACAGTTGGGCTTGTATTTCCGGCCCCTTTTTACTTTCAGCTCTTCTTTTTGTACTTAGTGTTTTACTTCCGCTTGTACTCTGTGGTGCTTGTTTTCTTTATAAAGGCAATGCCTTCCCAGTTATCGGGATTTTTACGCCTTTGGTGCTAGTCGCCAGCCCCTGGCCTATGAAAGGCGGGCTTGGGGTAGTCACGGCACGGGCCCCGAGGACGGGTCGTGACAAATTGGTAGCGTCGAGGCCTTACGACGTCATCCTTGGTATGGATTAGTATCATCCATGTTAGGATTGACTGTTTTAGGCAAAGAATGTGGTTCATCCAGGGGATGAGACCAGGTTTCTCTTTTCGGCAAAGGAGAAATCTTGCAGCTCTTGTGGGACCAGAGATGGTCAGGGCCACGTCAAAAGAGGTCCATGTCATCCAGGAGCGGGTCCTACATGGACGATCGATTCCTCTTGTGCGCAACAGATGGCGGCACGGGAATCTCCAGGGGAGCACATGGGAGCGGGAGGCTCAGATGCGTGCTCAGTATCCCTTTTTTTTTTGCTTCCCTAGTTTTTGATGTAGCTTTACGGGGACGTAAAGCCCTGAGGTGGGAGTAATGTAAAGACCCGTAAAATTCAAGGGAAATTTTTTCTTAATTTTCTTTAGAATTTTACAAGAATGCGGTTTCAGACGGCACCTGATTCTGAGGCCCGGAGTGCCCGGAATTAATTTCCGAAGTTTGGCTCGGGTACGTTCAGTGAACGAACGAGCGGGAATTCCTAACTTTTGATCCGGTGCTCGGAATTGAAATCCGAGGGCACCGATGAACTCGCAGCGCCGATATTCGCTTAAAGAGACCTTTCCGGGAGTTGCGTTTGTTGCGGGTTGAAAGTTCCGTTTTGGGGTTTTTCAGTTAAGTTAAATAAAATTGTGTTAAACAAATTTTATTTTTAACTTTTTAAAAAACCTACCCAAGGGGGTTGGAAGTGGGACCCACACCCACTTAACCTCCCTTGGGAGGATTAAGTGTGGTGGGGCCCACACGAACCCCTATCTTTCAAATTTCTCTCAACGTTCTTAACCCCTAATTAAATTGGCCTAAGTAACTCTTATTTAATTATGGGAGTTATGTCTTTTTGAATTTCAAGACTTTGAAAATTCTTTTGTGTTGTGTTAATAAAATAAGAGGTAGTCTTATTTTATTTAGGGTTCTTTGTTTGTCTTTGGAGAGCTTTCTCATCTTCAAGCTCTGACGAAGAACGGAGAACGTCTTCATCTTCTCCGGCGAGGAACGTCTTCATCCTCAACGAAGAACGACAACACTTCGTCAAGGATCATCGACTCAGAGACCTAGTATCTTCGGACCTCTGCTTCCTCTTCGGACCTTCTTCGTCGGCAAACGAAGATCCGCCAACAACGTGTCGCATCGGACGTAAATTTTCGTCAACGGATTTGACGAACGACGACCGCGACGCCTGAATTCCGCGACGCCGTCTTCCGCGGAACGTAGAGGATTTCTTTGAATCTCAAACCCGAGGTAGGGGATGTTTTTATTAATTATTTTATTCCATTCCTGAATCGTGGATTTTAGCATGACTAAACGTGAGACTTTTTAGTTATGTTATTTGTTAACGCGAGGGGAGTCGGACCGCACGAACACGGCCGAAACCCCCTCCTTCGTTCATGTTGATTCATGCGGGTGGAAGCAAGAGGCGTGGTGCCGTCGCACCACGCGGATGAACATGCTTATGTTTTCCGCAACACCGTCGCGCTTCGCCGAGGTGAGACTTCAAGACCGCGACGCCGACACGCCGCGTTGGGAGGATTCTTGGCACGGCGAAAGGGGCGCGGTGCCGTCGCACCGCGCCGGACGACGAACACTGCGGCCGGTTCCGGGCCGCGGTGAGACGAGGAGACCGCGGCCGGTTCCGGGCCGCGGCGGAAGGAAAGACCGGCGGCCGGGCCGCCGGCGTCGGAAGTCAAGGGCGGGACCGGAAATTTCCGGTCCCGTTGGTAAAAACCGGCCGGCCAGCGGGCCGGCCGGACGTCATAAAAACCGGGGGATTAAACCCCCGGCCGGACCTTCAAGACCCCCCTCTTAATGAGGGGGGCGGTTCACTTAAAGAGGGGGGGCAACAGCCCCCCGGTTTTGTCAAGCCGGCCCCCATTTGCGGGGGCCGTTTTTGTCAAAGGCACGGCTTGAGCCGTGCCGCTTGAAGGAAAAACGCGGGGCTATGCCCCGCGTGAAAATCCCGTGCGGCAGCCGCCGCCGCCACGTGGCCAGCCGCCGCCGCCGCCACGCGGCCCGCTGCGCCGCGGCACCCCGCCGCCAGCGCGGTCCGCCAGCCGCCGCCGCCACGCGGTCCGCCAGCCGCCGCCGCCACGCGGTCCGCCAGCCGCCGCCGCCACGTGGCCCGCCGCCGCCGCGCCACGCGGCCGCCGCCGCCACGCGGCCCGCCGCCGCCACGTGGCCCGCCGCCGCCGTCCGCCGCCGCCGGCCGCCGCCGCCGGCCGCCGCGCCACCCAAGGGGGGGGGGTCGGGCCGGGTCGTTCCGGACCCGGACCCCCCCGTTTCGGACCAGTTTTGGTTTTTTTGCTCATAACTTGAGCCTCGGACCTCCGATCGACGAACCGTCAGCGGCAACGCGATCCTCGGATCGAGACGGTCGTTTCGGTATATCGCACTCAAGGTTTCGGGTTACTTTGAGTTCGGCCGGGTTGGTTCGTTCACGAGACCAACCGGGCCTTCGGAGCGGAAACGCTCATATCTTGAGCCACGAACGTCCGATTGACGCACCGTCAGTCGCGTTGTGTTCCTCTTAGTGAATCGGATCTTTTGGCATACTCCGCCCGAGGTTTGGACGCAGGTGGAGTACGGTCGGGTTGGTTTTTCCTTAAAAACCAACCGGGCCCCGGAGACGAATATGCCAATAACTCTCAGACCGGGCGTCCGATCGACGCGCCGTCTGTTGCGTTGAGTTCCTGTTAACGATACGAAACTTTTGGCATACTCCGCCCGAGTTTTGGTTGCAGTTGGATAGTGGCCGGGTTGGATCGCACCGAAATCCAACCGGGCCCCTGGAACGGAAAAGATGATATCTTTCAGACAGGACGTCCGCTTGACGAGCCGTCAGCGGCGTTGGTGGTTACGTTGAGTAACGGTCCCTCTGAGTTTACCCTATGGGAGTTCGGGGTACAGTTGAGATACGGCCGGGATTGGTTCACACTCGAAACCAACCGGGCCCCTGGGACGAAAAGGCTAATAACTCACAGACCGGGCGTCCGATCGACGCGCCGTCTGTTGCGTTGAGACCCCTGTGACGAGACGGACCTTTGAGACACTTCTTCGTGGGACTTTGAGATACTTGGAGTATCGACCAGTAGCTCGTGGAGCGGACCCTCCCGGAGACGAGCGTGCAGAGTACGGAGACCGTGTAGCCGGCTGAGACCTGACGACTGCTTGACCGACTCGACTTGGAGTGAGTCGACTAGCCCAGTGGACGGAGCGCCCAGTAGTTGGTAGCAGACCCACGGCGGACGGAGCGCCAGGTAGTTGGCCGCAAACCCGCGGTACTCGACAGGAGGAGTACCTCAGTAGGCTATCTGGGTAGCGCCCGGTATTTGGCGACAGACCCTCAGCGGACGGAGCGCCAGGTAGTTGGCCGCAAACCCGCAGTACTCGACAGGAGGAGTACCTCAGCAGTCTTAGGTTAGTGAGCAGTACCTCGGAGTCGTGACAGGACCACTGCACACTCCAGAGACGGAGCTCTTCAGCAGTTACGGTTTCGATAATAAAAATCCTGGTTTGAGCTGAGACTTTTGACCTTGTGTTTACTTCATGACTGAGATGGGTCACTTGCTAACTTTGGTATATGTATGGGCATATACCCGGGTAGTGGTTATCCGTCGAATTCACAATTCTTGTGTTCCTCATGATTGAGATGGGTTACTCGATAACTTAGGTATATGTATGGGCATATACCTAAGTAGAAGTTATCTGTTGAGATCTTCTTTGTGGTTATCCTTGTTGGTTTAGTGAGACCTTGAGGGTCTCGGGGTCCCTACTGAGTATCGTTATACTCACCCCTGCACGGGCTATGCCCGCACCTCGTTGTGTTGGTTGCAGACGACGGACAGTGCTGACAGAAGCCGAATGTTCGAGGACTAGACAGTACCTGGAGGTGGGCTATACGACGAGGCGGTACCCGGAGGCAGACCACTGGACAGGACTGTAAAGACCCGTAAAATTCAAGGGAAATTTTTTCTTAATTTTCTTTAGAATTTTACAAGAATGCGGTTTCAGACGGCACCTGATTCTGAGGCCCGGAGTGCCCGGAATTAATTTCCGAAGTTTGGCTCGGGTACGTTCAGTGAACGAACGAGCGGGAATTCCTAACTTTTGATCCGGTGCTCGGAATTGAAATCCGAGGGCACCGATGAACTCGCAGCGCCGATATTCGCTTAAAGAGACCTTTCCGGGAGTTGCGTTTGTTGCGGGTTGAAAGTTCCGTTTTGGGGTTTTTCAGTTAAGTTAAATAAAATTGTGTTAAACAAATTTTATTTTTAACTTTTTAAAAAACCTACCCAAGGGGGTTGGAAGTGGGACCCACACCCACTTAACCTCCCTTGGGAGGATTAAGTGTGGTGGGGCCCACACGAACCCCTATCTTTCAAATTTCTCTCAACGTTCTTAACCCCTAATTAAATTGGCCTAAGTAACTCTTATTTAATTATGGGAGTTATGTCTTTTTGAATTTCAAGACTTTGAAAATTCTTTTGTGTTGTGTTAATAAAATAAGAGGTAGTCTTATTTTATTTAGGGTTCTTTGTTTGTCTTTGGAGAGCTTTCTCATCTTCAAGCTCTGACGAAGAACGGAGAACGTCTTCATCTTCTCCGGCGAGGAACGTCTTCATCCTCAACGAAGAACGACAACACTTCGTCAAGGATCATCGACTCAGAGACCTAGTATCTTCGGACCTCTGCTTCCTCTTCGGACCTTCTTCGTCGGCAAACGAAGATCCGCCAACAACGTGTCGCATCGGACGTAAATTTTCGTCAACGGATTTGACGAACGACGACCGCGACGCCTGAATTCCGCGACGCCGTCTTCCGCGGAACGTAGAGGATTTCTTTGAATCTCAAACCCGAGGTAGGGGATGTTTTTATTAATTATTTTATTCCATTCCTGAATCGTGGATTTTAGCATGACTAAACGTGAGACTTTTTAGTTATGTTATTTGTTAACGCGAGGGGAGTCGGACCGCACGAACACGGCCGAAACCCCCTCCTTCGTTCATGTTGATTCATGCGGGTGGAAGCAAGAGGCGTGGTGCCGTCGCACCACGCGGATGAACATGCTTATGTTTTCCGCAACACCGTCGCGCTTCGCCGAGGTGAGACTTCAAGACCGCGACGCCGACACGCCGCGTTGGGAGGATTCTTGGCACGGCGAAAGGGGCGCGGTGCCGTCGCACCGCGCCGGACGACGAACACTGCGGCCGGTTCCGGGCCGCGGTGAGACGAGGAGACCGCGGCCGGTTCCGGGCCGCGGCGGAAGGAAAGACCGGCGGCCGGGCCGCCGGCGTCGGAAGTCAAGGGCGGGACCGGAAATTTCCGGTCCCGTTGGTAAAAACCGGCCGGCCAGCGGGCCGGCCGGACGTCATAAAAACCGGGGGATTAAACCCCCGGCCGGACCTTCAAGACCCCCCTCTTAATGAGGGGGGCGGTTCACTTAAAGAGGGGGGGCAACAGCCCCCCGGTTTTGTCAAGCCGGCCCCCATTTGCGGGGGCCGTTTTTGTCAAAGGCACGGCTTGAGCCGTGCCGCTTGAAGGAAAAACGCGGGGCTATGCCCCGCGTGAAAATCCCGTGCGGCAGCCGCCGCCGCCACGTGGCCAGCCGCCGCCGCCGCCACGCGGCCCGCTGCGCCGCGGCACCCCGCCGCCAGCGCGGTCCGCCAGCCGCCGCCGCCACGCGGTCCGCCAGCCGCCGCCGCCACGCGGTCCGCCAGCCGCCGCCGCCACGTGGCCCGCCGCCGCCGCGCCACGCGGCCGCCGCCGCCACGCGGCCCGCCGCCGCCACGTGGCCCGCCGCCGCCGTCCGCCGCCGCCGGCCGCCGCCGCCGGCCGCCGCGCCACCCAAGGGGGGGGGGTCGGGCCGGGTCGTTCCGGACCCGGACCCCCCCGTTTCGGACCAGTTTTGGTTTTTTTGCTCATAACTTGAGCCTCGGACCTCCGATCGACGAACCGTCAGCGGCAACGCGATCCTCGGATCGAGACGGTCGTTTCGGTATATCGCACTCAAGGTTTCGGGTTACTTTGAGTTCGGCCGGGTTGGTTCGTTCACGAGACCAACCGGGCCTTCGGAGCGGAAACGCTCATATCTTGAGCCACGAACGTCCGATTGACGCACCGTCAGTCGCGTTGTGTTCCTCTTAGTGAATCGGATCTTTTGGCATACTCCGCCCGAGGTTTGGACGCAGGTGGAGTACGGTCGGGTTGGTTTTTCCTTAAAAACCAACCGGGCCCCGGAGACGAATATGCCAATAACTCTCAGACCGGGCGTCCGATCGACGCGCCGTCTGTTGCGTTGAGTTCCTGTTAACGATACGAAACTTTTGGCATACTCCGCCCGAGTTTTGGTTGCAGTTGGATAGTGGCCGGGTTGGATCGCACCGAAATCCAACCGGGCCCCTGGAACGGAAAAGATGATATCTTTCAGACAGGACGTCCGCTTGACGAGCCGTCAGCGGCGTTGGTGGTTACGTTGAGTAACGGTCCCTCTGAGTTTACCCTATGGGAGTTCGGGGTACAGTTGAGATACGGCCGGGATTGGTTCACACTCGAAACCAACCGGGCCCCTGGGACGAAAAGGCTAATAACTCACAGACCGGGCGTCCGATCGACGCGCCGTCTGTTGCGTTGAGACCCCTGTGACGAGACGGACCTTTGAGACACTTCTTCGTGGGACTTTGAGATACTTGGAGTATCGACCAGTAGCTCGTGGAGCGGACCCTCCCGGAGACGAGCGTGCAGAGTACGGAGACCGTGTAGCCGGCTGAGACCTGACGACTGCTTGACCGACTCGACTTGGAGTGAGTCGACTAGCCCAGTGGACGGAGCGCCCAGTAGTTGGTAGCAGACCCACGGCGGACGGAGCGCCAGGTAGTTGGCCGCAAACCCGCGGTACTCGACAGGAGGAGTACCTCAGTAGGCTATCTGGGTAGCGCCCGGTATTTGGCGACAGACCCTCAGCGGACGGAGCGCCAGGTAGTTGGCCGCAAACCCGCAGTACTCGACAGGAGGAGTACCTCAGCAGTCTTAGGTTAGTGAGCAGTACCTCGGAGTCGTGACAGGACCACTGCACACTCCAGAGACGGAGCTCTTCAGCAGTTACGGTTTCGATAATAAAAATCCTGGTTTGAGCTGAGACTTTTGACCTTGTGTTTACTTCATGACTGAGATGGGTCACTTGCTAACTTTGGTATATGTATGGGCATATACCCGGGTAGTGGTTATCCGTCGAATTCACAATTCTTGTGTTCCTCATGATTGAGATGGGTTACTCGATAACTTAGGTATATGTATGGGCATATACCTAAGTAGAAGTTATCTGTTGAGATCTTCTTTGTGGTTATCCTTGTTGGTTTAGTGAGACCTTGAGGGTCTCGGGGTCCCTACTGAGTATCGTTATACTCACCCCTGCACGGGCTATGCCCGCACCTCGTTGTGTTGGTTGCAGACGACGGACAGTGCTGACAGAAGCCGAATGTTCGAGGACTAGACAGTACCTGGAGGTGGGCTATACGACGAGGCGGTACCCGGAGGCAGACCACTGGACAGGACATACTCGGAGCAGACGGCAGGACCCGAGGAGCAGAGGAGCTATCTGTACCCACCCTTCAGGTGGGATTTCCAGAGGACATCTCAGCGTAGCAGATTTACTTTTCAGTCGCTGTTTTCCCTTTCGAGTTGTACTTTACAGTTGGGCTTGTATTTCCGGCCCCTTTTACTTTTCAGCTCTTCTTTTGTACTTAGTGTTTTTACTTCCGCTTGTACTCTGTGGTGCTTGTTTTCTTTTTTTAAAGGCAATGCCTTCCCAGTTATCGGGATTTTACGCCTTTGGTGCTAGTCGCCAGCCCCTGGCCTATGGAAGGCGGGCTTGGGGTAGTCACGGCACGGGCCCCGAGGACGGGTCGTGACAGGGCGTCTCTCCTGGTGATTGATCTTTATGCTTCTTAATTTCCATTCATTGTGGTAGCTCTTGTGATTTGTGTTAATAGATTAATAGGTCTAAAATTAGTGTTTATTTGTGTCTTTTTGAAGGCCTATTGTTTGATCTTGTTCCGAAATTCATTCCTTTGTTGGTTGTGGTGAGACAGGTGTTCATTCTTCAGGTATGTGGGTTTCCTCTTTTTTGTTGACCATTTCTTTTCTAATTTGCATCAATCTTGATATGTGGATTGGATTCTAGGGCCTTCATTTACATTGTTGGGTTTTTATTGTTGGTGGATCACGTTGTGGGCATGTGCAACCTTAGTTTTGAGGTAGGTGGTTCAGTCTCTAGACTATGTTAATTAAACATATTATTTTTTCTTTATAAACTGAATTATACATAGAATTGGAATGATTTTTTGGTGTGTTGAAATCAATTTTTAAAATTAAATTGGTTTTACCCTAATTTTTGATAAATGAAAAGAAAAGGGGTATTTTCAAATCATTTAAATGTATTTATGAAATGGTTTTGAAATTATTTTCAAATCATTGGATTGAATTGTGAAAATGAGCGCATGGGTTTCATTGGGTATTTAGGTGGAAGGTATTGCTTGAGGCCATTATCTTTTGTTTTTTATTATCATGAGGTTTTCCCATGGGGTTTTCCTCTTTTTTCTAGGATATTGGTTCTAGGGGAATGATATTTACTTTGTTGGGGGGATACTCATGGTGTATTCCTCTATTTCCTAGGATTTTTTTAGGAACTGGATTGTGCACTTGATTAGTTGTGGTATGATTAGTCTCTTAGTTTGACCTATACTGATCCTTGGTACTGATACTTGTGCTTCTATTTATATTTCCTGGCTATCTATTTTAGCCTTTATAAGAATTTTTATTCTTGTAAAATGATGAGATGGAAAGTTTGATTTGAAATTTGCATACCTTCTTTTTTAGAAATGTGATAAAGGGGAAATGTTTTCCATGTTTTATATAAAACAGCTTTAAAGATTATCATTCCATGTATTATTTAAAATGAGCATATAATTATACTTATACATATATTGTTTAGGGAACACCTGGGTGGGATACGATTGATCATATCCCCTCACACCTTGGGCACCTCTTTTTTGGTGTGTAGACCTTTGTATGTCTTCTAATGCAGGGAAGGAAAAGTCATCATAGTGAGATAGAGAGGTATCAGGTTGTGTGAGCTGGGTATCCTATGGTGAGATGGTGGGGGGTTCATCTAGGCCATCACATAGAGTATTTTTTTGGTTTTAGTCCTTCGTATTTGGACTTTTCTCTTGAATTTTTGGTTACTTTTAATGTTGTTATCTTCCTCTATTTCATTAAAGTTATGGAATATATTTTATTATATATCTAATGTTACTTCTCACATTATGTATATATATTCCATGTGTTTATATATATTAGGATAAATCATTCCCACTGGTTTGTTCTTCATTTCTTGGGTGCTTCTTGCCCGCCCATGGGGATCGGGAATGCCCATCGGGTATAGGATGGATTGGTTTGGGTACTAGATTTGAGGGTAACCCGAGTCGGTTCATTAAAATTTCATATCAAAGGAGGTTTTTTCCCAAGAGTCATTGTCTTGGGATATTTGTTATACTAGAGATAGTATTTTTGAGACTTCAGATGTATGTTGTGATAAGTGCATGGACAACTCTTATTGTGATGATACTCAAATATCCATAGTAAATTGGTATATGTGTTGTTAGTGTTTGGTTTTTTTAAATCTTTGTTTCTACTTATTTTTTTCTTTTTTGAAGTAAGATTTATTCTGTTGTTTGATCATTCTTCTATATTAGTGTGCATTAGTATGCCATTGAGATATCTTTCATGAGTTCCACAAGAAGGTGCAATTAATGATTCTCAAGTAAATACTCCTATGGATCATAATCTCATTAATAATTTCATATGGAACATTATTTTATAATGATGTAAAAAGATATCATAATGCATTTTTTGTTATTCAACTAAGAGCTGGAGGAGAGAGAGATTAATTACGGTAATTCTTGCACAAGATGCGACCAGCCTTTAAAGAAATGAATAAACCTCAAGTGGTGGAGGAATGGATGGATAGGATCAATCACATCTTCAAAATCCAAGAGACACTTGAGAATATCAAGGTGAATTTTGTAGTGTTCAGGCTTGAGGTTTCTGGTAAGCGATGGTGGGATTCTATCGTTCAAGAAGACAAACATGTGGACTTGGATTGGAAGGGATTCAAAACCCTGTTCTTCTAGAAGTTTTTTCCAGAGTCCTTAATGTTGTAAAAATATTTTGATTTCATGTATTTGAAGTAAGGAAAGAATTCGATGTTTTCATAGACCAATCGGCCTATTGAGCTTGTCCATTTTTTACCAGATGTCATGAAGAATGACCAGCTGAAGGCTCTGAAGTACCTACATGTTTTGTAAAAGGATATCATATTATAGGTAATTATGTTAAAATTTTCTATCTATGTGGAGATGGTAGATAGATATATGATAGAAAAATATATATAGAGGGTAAGGTTGGTTTTTACATCCCTTCTCTTCCATCTAGTAGAAGTTTCAGTGGTGTTCTTGGGAATAATGGGAAGTGGCAGGATCATCACAGAAGTGGTGGAGGTGGGTTTTAGCAGCGATCCCCCTCCACACATTCTTCAATAGTTATAAAGGTGAATCTAAATTTCTATCAGTGTGGAAAGGTTGTATACACAATATGTTCTTGTCTTATTCACACGAGGATGTGCAATAGTTGTGAGCACATTGGTCACTTATAGTGCTACTATTAGAAAATGATCATGCCTCATTATGATTAGGGTTCATTGCTTCCAAAGGCTATTGTGGGGTAGTTATATGATTTGGGGACTAAAAGGATCCATACATAGGCCTCAGGATTTAATCTGTTTCATATATTAGATGATTTTCTAGAGGTAGTAGATATAGGTTTGGAAATAATGAGAGTTATTATCCTTATTGCATCTTATGTAGCAATTGCTTTATTAGATACCAGTGTCTCCCACTCATTTATATCTTCAAAGTTTTTATATATTCATAAAAATTCAATGGGTATTATGTACTTTGTAATGGATTTAGTGAAACCTCTTGGTAAGAGGAAAGAGTAGGGGTTTCAGTGTTCTTCATATTAATTAACGACAGTTGATATAAATCCGGTCTCAGATTTTCATATTCTTGATCTGGATTTGTTTTACGTCTTCATCGGTATGGATTGGATATTCTCTAATCAAGCTAAGGTTGATTTTTATCATCAGAGTGTTTCATTTCATGCTACCTATCGATGCTCTATTTTTTTAGGGGGAGTGGGACCCGAGTTTTGGTCATGCTGGACATTCTTTCCCATATCATAGGAGTTTATTGTCAACTATTGTGGTTGAGATTGATGATGTTTCTTTTATTTTTGATCTTCCTATTATTATCCATTACTTTTAAGAAATTTTACCATATGTATTATGTATACTTACTCCAGATATAGAGGTAGAGTTTATGATTTAATTGGTTCCAAGTGTGCAGCCGATATTGATACCTGCTTATCGTATGGCACTAATGGTGCTTAAGGATCTAAATATTCAGTTGGGTGACCTGTTGGAAAAACATTTTTTCATCCCCAGTGTTTTTCCTTGGGTAGATCGTATTATTCATACCAAAAAAAAGATGATTCACTTAGATTATGTGTGGACTAGAACAAGTTGACTCAGGTAAAAGTTAGGAACATGTATCCTTTGCCTCATTTGGATGATTTTCTTGATTAGTTAAAAGGGGAAATGTGGTTTTCAAAGATTTATCTTCGATCAGGTTATCATCATCCCAATGTCCAGGAGTCTGATATATTGAAGACAGCCTTTCGGGGAAGGTATGGCTTTTATGGATATCATGTGATTCCTTTTTGTATAACTGATACTCCTTTAGTTTTCATAGATTTCAGGAATCACATATTCTATCAATATCTTGACCCTTTTTTGGTAGTATATGTGGATTATATTTTGGTTTATTCAAAATCTGAGCGTGAGCATTAGTACTATCTGAGTTTGGTTCTTGAAATTATTATAAGTCACTATTTTTATGGAAATGTTTTGATTTTTTTTCTGGATTCAATAAGTGTAGTTATTAGGGAACGAAATTTTTGAATATGGCTTATCAGTTGAACCTAAGAAATTGAAGGTTTTATTATCATGGAAAGAACCACAACATTTATTTGAGATATGTAGATTCCTTGGTCTTGTTTGATAATACTGATTCTTCATTAAGGATTTGTCTAAGAGGGTGTCACCTATGACTACTCTTACAAGGAAAGTGTTGAAATTCACATTGGATGTGAAGTGTCAGACTTCATTCAATGATCTAAAATGACTTTAGAAATCATCTCCTATTCTAATCATACATGATCCTTGTAATGGATATGTGGTGTTTTGTGATATTTCTGGTAATTGTTTGGGATTCCTACTTATATAGGATGATCATTTGGTAGGTTACATCTCTTATAAGCTTCTTTCACAATATAATAATTTCTCCCCTCATGATTTAGAGCTTGTTGCAATTATGCATGTGGTTAAATATTGGAAACGCTATCTTTTTGTCGAATGGTTTGTAGTCTTCTATGATCTTAAGAGTTTGAGTAATATTTTTTCTCATAAATACATGAATCTCAGACATAGATCATGGGTAGAATACCTTCATATGTTTGACTTTCATATCACCTACACCCAATGGAAGGGAAATTTCATTGGAGACTCTCTTTGTAAGAAAGTAAAATCATGAGATGTTCTAGAATAAAAGGAGGAGTGTAACCTTATGGTGATTTTCACTCAGTTACACCTAGAGGCTCATGAGGATTTTTTAGTTATGGTTCTAACCAGTATTCACTTATCATCGTCTCTCATGTAGTCTATTTTGAAGATTTAGTAATAAGATGAGTAGTTTAGTAAAAATATAGAAAACCATTATTTTGGGGAGACCATTTATAGTTGGTATCTCTATTTAGATGGTATTATCCACTTTGTGAAGTGGGTTATTATTCCAACATATGTAAGGAGTAAAGTCTTGTTTAATGTTCATAGATCTACGTGTTTCATTCATCCTCAAACAATAAAGATGTTTTATGACCTGAGACATCAATTTTGGTGGTTGATTATGAAGTGTGACATTGCATATTATGTGTCCCATTGTAACACTTGCCAATGGATTAAGGAATAAAAATTGAAACCCTCAAGTTTACTTCAAACTCTTCCGGTGCTAGTCTATAAATGGGATGACGTATCCATGAATTTTTTTGTTGGATTACCAAAGAATACTTTATGGAATAATTATATAAGGGTACATGTTGATCGGTTAACAAAGGTGTTTCCCTTCATATTGATCAAATATAAAACTAAGGTTAAACAACTACGTAATCTATATGTGCAGAATATTGTGAGGTTACATAGGAGTCCTTCTTCCATTGTTTCACATAGAGATCCTAGGCTAACCTCAAGGTTCTAGAAAAGTCTCCAAGGGGAAATGGGAACTAAATTCATGTTTATAAACACTTATCATCCATAGATAGATGGCCAAATGGATCATGTGATTAAAATACTAGAGGATATGCTTCATGCATATGTCTTGGATTTTGATGGATCATGGAATAGCCATTTGGGACTGGTTGAGTTTACCTATAACAGTAGTTATCAGTCATTGATCAGAATGGATCCCTTTGAGGTGTTGTATGGATGCTCATTCAAATCACCTCCCTGTTGGGATGAGGTAGGTGATGTATCTTTGGTTGGACCATGTTTGGTCCAGGAGATTCCATCAAAGATTCAAGATGTACATAGACATCTGGTTATAGCATAGAGTTAATAGAAATTGTATGCGGATTAGCAGTGTCATCTTTTGTAGTTTTCCGTTGGTGATTGGGTTTTCTTAGAATTTTCTCCTCGGTGGTTCAACATTGGCTTGTAAAATAGATAAAGTTGGATCTAAGATATGTTGGACCGTTTGAGGTCACTGCGAAACATGAAAATGTTTCTTATCTGTTAGAATTTCCAATTAATTTGATAGGTATTCATGATTTTTTTAACATATATCAGCATAGGTAGTAACATCCTAATCCCGCTCACGTTCTGAGTTGGGATGAAATTGAGTTAGAGTGACTTGTTTCTATTTTGGAGAAAGAAGTTGAGATTGTCGATTCTCAAGTAAAAGTCTTGTGTGGGAATTTGATTCAGTTGGTCACAGTTATAAGGCAACATGGATCAGATTCTCATGAGACATGGGAACATTAGTCATTGATGAAGGAGAAGTGGACTCATCTTTTTTAGGGATTACATCATCCACATGAATTACTTAGGATGAAAAATATTTATGGTGAGGTGTTTTTAACATCTCATTACTGATCATTTAGGTATATCCTTAACCTCAACAAGGTTCTATCTTTTAGTTGTCTATATAGGGCCTAGAAAAAATTTGGAAGGTATCTATAATGGTGAAGTCGCAGATGTTTTGGACTCTAAACATTAATAGGTGTTCTCTACAGGCTCTAGTGGGATTTCATGACGTGTAACTAGGTTACACGATGTGTAATGGTCATTGGGTGCAAGCCATGTAAATGGATTCACACTATGAAAGGTTACACTATGGAAGAGTAGTTTCACGTCATGAGTTATTTAAATAATATATTTTTATTCTTAGGCGATGGATTTTTCATCATACTAGAAAACTATAGATTTCCCAAAATTTAAAGGAGTTTCACATTATTTAATTCCCCAAGAATGGATTTTTTAGGTTGTTTCTTGGGTTCTGGGTGTTCATTAGACCACAAGATCCCCTTTTCTCTCAAACCAAATTTTCTCAATGGTGATGTTTAGAGAAATTGTTCCTTCTATATCAATATTTTGGTTTTTGATCTTCATTGTGGCTGTGGTGAATCTCTACGGTTGAGTGATATTTCTACTTCTTCCTTGCCATTGATTGTGACAATTCCAATGGGTTGTGTTATCAGATTAATTGGTCTGAAATTGGTGTTTCTTGATGTCTTCTTCTAGATCTATTGATTGATCTCATTTCAGAGGTCATTCATGTCTTGGTTTTAGTGTGATGAGTGTTTTTTCTTGAGGTATGTGGGTTTCCTCTTTTCTTCCAACCGCTTTTTTATGAACTAGATCAATCTTGAGATGTGGATTGGATTCTATGGCCCTCATTGACATCATTGGGTTTTTATTGTTCATGGATCTCATTTTGGGTGTGTGTCACCAGAGTTGTGAGGTAGGTGGTGTCATCTCTATCCTATGTTGATGGACCATATTGTTCCTTATTTATAAAATTATTTATACATGGAGTTCATATGAAGATATTGTGTGTGTTGAGAATAGTTTATAAAAGAAAAATATTTTTCCCCTGTTGATGATAAATAAAAAGGTAATGGTTATTTTCAAAGCATTGAAATGGATTTATGTAATGGTTCTGAATTGGTTTTCAATGCATTGTATTGAATTGTGAAAATGAGCACATGGGATACTTTGGGTACTTATGATGAAGGTTTATCTTGAAGACATCATCCATTATTTTTTATTATCAGGAGGTTTTCTCAATGTTATTTCCTCTATTTAACAATTCAGTTCTTCTAAGGTTCTAATATTGAATTTTTTTAGGGGTTTTAATCATGGGTTATTCCTCTAATTCTAGGGCCTATGTTCTAGGATCCAGATTCTTCACTTTATTGATTGTGGTATGAATAGTCTGTTAGTTTGACCTGTACTAGTCCTTAGTGCTAATACTTGTGTTTTTATTCGTATTGCTTAAAATTATGTTTTATCCTTGATATACATGTTTATTATTGTGAAGGAATAATATAGAGAACGTTCCTTAAAATTGATATACCTGCTTTTTTTAACTATGAGAAAGGGGAAATGTTTACCATGTTTTCTATAAAATGACTTTACTTCTTATCATGCCATGTTTTTTTTAAAATGATAATATATGAATTTTTATAAAAAGACTTGTTATGGAACCCCTAGGTTGGATCCTATTGATACTATTAGCTCACACCCTACACACCTCTTTGGTGGTGTGCAGACCAATGTATTTCATCCAATGCAAGGAAAGGAAAGGTGCAACTATGAGATAGAGAGGTCTCATGTTATCTGAGTTTGGGTAGATGGTGGTGAGATGGTGGGGGCTTCATTAATGTCATCACATAGAGTAGCTATTTGGGTTTTTTCCTCAATAGTTAGACATGTTTCATGGATTTTTGGATACTTTTACAGTCATTTTTTTGTTATTTTCATACAGTTATGGTATATATTTTATTAGATTTTTTCTTCCTTCTCATTTCAAGTATATATATTCCATATTTTTGTTCATGTCGGGAAAAATCATTCCCTTTGGATTGTTTTTCATTGTTTGAGTTCTTATCACCACCTCTTGGTGATTGGGAACGCCCTTCGAGTATGTGATAGATCAGGTTAAGTGTCATGTTTGAGGGTATCCTAGGTTAGGTCATTACATGTGGGTATTTTAGGGGGGTCATTTTAGGTATATAGTGTCTATATTTTATGTACATTAAATTTTAATGGGTTTTTGGGTGAAATTGGTTGATTTAGAAGTGTTTTAGGAATTTTGTTCGTATGTTCATAGTAGAGGGATTATACATTATTCTCATGTGTCTATAAAAGGGTAATAGGGGAGCTTGAAGAAGATTCATGATCAGAAAAAGTGTATGTGGGATAGTTCATTTAGAAAATGCATGTCAGTAAAGAATTAATTATTACATGTTTGGTTATAGAAATCATTTAGTTGGGTAATTCATTCACATAAAGTGGGATCAAAATATTCTATGTATATATATGTTTGGTGATTTTTCACCAGTTATCTCCTCCCATTGGTAGAGGATTTTTTTTGAAAACCATGGAGGTGGTTTCAGAAGGGTTTCCCTATCAAATTATTGTTCTTGATGTATGGTTTTCTATACTAATGGTATGGGACCTCTAAATCTCTTCACATATGTTTATTCAAGATTATCATTTGGTGAAACCATAACTGTGGATTGTTTGTATGAGATCAAATGGTTCTTCTTAAATAATTTTGAGCCTTTGTTTCTTTTTGTTTAAAGGGATTTAAGATATATAGTACCTTTAGTTTGGTTCCATCATTCCACTCCATCAATGGGTTGAGATGGGTGTATTTTCTTACATAGAAATTTGTGTTAAATTTATTGGGATTAACATTAGGCTTTTAATTAAATTATTTTATGGTATAAAAATGATTTAAATTATCTTTAATTTTTTTATAAAATAAATTTCATTTCAGAGATTTTGGGAATGTTAAAATAGTGAATTTCACAGTTCACATGTTATTTTTTAGAAAATTTAGTAAAATTTAAAAATTCTGATTGGAAAGGAATTTTTTATTGATTTTTTTCATTGATTCATATTAATATAAATATAAATATTGTTCAGATATTTATATTATTATTATTATTAATGGTATGGTTGGGTGAGGATTTATAAATGACATAGAATTATTACATAATTATGGGAGCCTAGTTTGATTTAATAAGGATGGTGACAATTTCTGAGATAGTGTGTATTACTAATTAAGATTAATAGAGATGATGGGAAAAGGTTATGTTGTTTTTTCACTAATGAGTAGGAGATACCCCTTTAGTTACAGGTTAATCATTGAATAAGTGTTCTCATAAGGTTTTAGAAGAGAAATTTGTGTGTGTGGTGTTGCTTTTGAAATTAGGATAATTTTTTTTATTTGGAAAGTGACTTACATTAAAGAAATTTTATTATGGATATTTAAAATTCATAAATTCTATTTCATAAATTTTCATGGGATTGGGGAATGTTTTAAGAAAAAACATTAAAATATTGATTGTTTTTCAAATTGATGTTTTATAGTAAGTCTTGGTAATATCTTACTAGGTATTGTACAAACCACCAACATGAAGACCCTATAGGTAAGGGTAATATTGGAACTAGAAATGTTATTTGCGAGATATGGAGTGTAGTTTTTGTTTTTTTCTTCAATACTATCATGGATAATCATGGTGATTTAAAGTAATGGGATCATATAGTTCCAGTTTTAATTAGTATTGAAGGTGGCATAGTTTCCCAGTGTTTGCCAAATTTTTGGGGTCCAAAATTTGGAGAATGAAAAGCAATTAGAATAGCATTTTTTCTTGAAAGAATTATAAAAATATGAAAAATACATGATTCTCCTAGATATGGGATTTATAAAGTGTGTTTCATATAGAAATAAATAATTTCGATGGTGATCAATGCGATTCTGAAGAAATTTGTGAACAGTGAAGGTGATGAGCATTGTGAGTGGAGCATTATGACTGTGAAGTTTTTGAGGGAGAGATTCGAACAACATTAAATTTTAGTTGTTATTTGTGAATGGAGGTGAATAGAAACGATGTTTTTGACTGATCTGTAAAATGTGATGGAGTCATTGGAGCTATGAAATTGGTTGAGCCTATAAAAAGATTTGACCGCTCTTCATTTATAAAAAACTTTTTAGAGAAAATCCAGAATCGGTCTTATTTCACAAAGGGGTGCTTCATGAAACTTGTTGTCTATGTGAGCATGATCTACATGAAATAACTATTTTAGTCTTTATGGAAGTTAGTGATTCAAAGTTTTGAGTTCTTCATGAGTATTGGATGTTCTGTGTGGGCTCACTGAGCTTCACTAAGGAAGGTTGTTTCGCACAGGCTGTGTGCTTCATGATGACAGGTTGTTCCAAGAAAGAAAAGGGGCTTTGTAATTTTTTGTACTTAATTAAGTAATGATCATAGTAAATTAGTGAGAATTAAGGAGTGAACATTGCAAACAAGGATCATCACGAAAGAGATTTGTGAAGGAGCTTTGCGACATACAGTTTTTGAATATCAATTTTATGTGAACTGGTTTTTCAATTTGCATCAACATAGGCTTTCAACACAAGTAAAGTCTCATGTTAAATAGATACAAATAATTTAATGATAAATCATTGAAGTTAACTTCAGGTCGATAAACTAAGTTCGACTTCTCTCAAAACAATGAGCTTGGGAGAGTCGATGGATGTGTTCTGAGGGACATAAGGAGCTATCTATGCACCTTTGTAAAGGTAGTGAGCCTAGATCAAATTGATTGTGACTAATATTTTTTATTCCATATTGAGTGAAGATTAGTTTATTTTTTTATGACCTACACACAATCTTCGTATGCTCCTTGGACGTATCCCTTAGCGGTTAACCAAGTAAATTTTTTTTGTGGTATCTTTGAAGAAGATTGTTTGTATGTGGTTCTTATCTATAATATAGGTTTAAAAAGTTCATACCAATGTGGGAACAATATCTATCACTTTAAAAGAATAATTTGGCACCCTGATTCACCCCTCCCCTCTCAAGATACCTTGGGGTCCTACAACTGGTATCAGATTGACAGTTTGTTGGTGTTAAATCTTTCCTTTCATTGTTGTCCTGGAAAATTCAGTAAATGTCAAGGTAGTGCCCCTATTTAATGGAATAAAAATTCAGATGTTGAATAATTTGATGATATCTCATATTATATCTCTTGAAGTGGATTTTATTTTTGTAACAGCATAAGGAATACAAGTAACTGATCCAACAGGGATATTTATGACTGATACATATAAGAAAATACATGATGCATATTCTAAAGCATAGAATTCTCTCACTGTGGCACTTTATAATCAGATATATATAAAGGTAATGATTTTTACTTAAGGAAAGTCTATGAGGGAAAAATTATAGAATATATATGAAGGATACAAAAATTTAAAGTAGGAAAAACTACCAATCCTACAGAATTGGTTTGACGATCTGAAGATGCATCCTGATGAGAATACAGATTCCTTTTTTAGTTGTATTAATGAAGTTTCATGAGAAATTCAAGTTATTGGTTAATAAATCAAAGATATTAATATAGTTAAAAAAATTAGAGGGCATTCACCTATTTACAACCCAAAAGTGTTAGCCCTTGAGGAAAGGGGTCTATCTAAACTTTCTCTGGATGATCTGCTGAGCAGTGTGGTTGAATAAGAAATGATGATAAATCCAGAAGATGTGCGGACACATGTCAATAAGGAAATTGTAATCAAAGCCATGGATAAACTAGAAATATTAGAAGATAATGTTGATGAATATAATGAGGAAGGAAAACTTATCTCTCCCATTTCCAAGATATTCAAGACGGGAAAATGGAAATTTGAAGGTAAGTTACCTCTGGCTTATTTCTATTATGGAAGAGTTGGGCACGTTTCTTCTCGATACGCAAGAAATTTTAATGATGAAGAAAATAATCTGGAGACATGAAGACGCCTCAAAAAAGGTTTTTTCAAAAAGTGAGACTTCAAGTATGTTAATAAATGAAATGGAAATATTTTTTTCTAGGAATATGTTGATGATGATAGTGAATACTTTGAGGAAGAAAGATGGAATTTAAATATGAAACCCATGTGTCAATGAAGGTTATCGTTGATAAGGAAAAACCTCAGAGATAATTTTTTTTGAAAACTGATGTTGTTCTCAATTTTTAAATTAAGTATTATTTCAGTAATCTTGTGAATCAATGCAATAGATGTAAAAATTTGAAATAAATTATGGAAGAATCATCATAATTTGTTGATCTGTTTGAAGTTGAAATTGAATGACTGGAAGAAGTAGTGAAAGTATATTCAACACCCCCTGAAATTATAGAAGATGCAGTGGAACTGAAGCTGAGAATTGAAGAATGGTAAAGGTTATCAATGACCTCACCTCCAAACTGGAGGAGAACTCCAATAATATTGAAGGGCTTAATGATGAAGTTGTAACTCTTAGGTGTAAACATATAAGTGGATCAATTTCAAAGAAAAAAAATAAGAAAATATCATTTGGAAGATTCTCATATGCTGAATTTTTATAGAGAGAGAAGCATGGTTCTAAAGGACTTGAAGATATTTTGAAAGATCAATGAACTACATGTAGGGGAAATAGTGGAATTTATTGTGATGTCAAAACAACAAATTTTCAAATAAATTTGACCATAATAAAGGCAAGATGAAAGTTGATCATGTTCAAAAGTATCCTGAAGTACTGAAAAAGGGACCCTCAATTAAATTTGAAAGAAGAAATTAAAACTACTATCAAGTATCCAGAAATTAAAGGTTGCCACACTTTTTTTCCAAGGATACATAAGGAGGAATTTCACTAAGAAGACATTTCCACTCCGGAAATATCAATTATATAGATATCTGGGTCATACCATGTCATATTGTGTATAAGAAAGGAGCTATTTGAATGTAGAAGAGACAATAGTACAACAAAGGAGAAAAAATTCATATACTACTTCTTATAGAAGAAATAATTTCTATGGATATTGTTTTTTTGTTCTAACTTTGGCCATAAGGGTATGTATTGCAGGTAGAGAAATGATATGAGAAATTCATACAATTCTTAGAGAGAAGTCAATACTCGAAAACCAGATGGTGTGTCTTTTTGAAACATTTTTTATCCTCTGGAAGAAGAGTATGAATATGAAGAACATGTGCATGTGGAAAATATATTTGAAAGAACATTCTTATCCTCCACTCATTCTAATATTTCGAGGAAGGAAAAGAGGAAAAATGAAAAATCCAACCTTGTAGAAGAATCTCTCAAAGCTACAAAGAACAGCATGATATTGATTCTTGATAGTGGGTGTTCCTCCCATATGACGAGAAATACAGACCTATTAATGAATGTTAAGAAAAAGGTTAATGAAACAATTATATTTGGTAATTATAGTTCTTTGAAGATCAAAGGTAGTGGAAATATTGAATTGGCCCATGGAGATCTAATGAAAATTGAAGCTCTTTATGTGGATGGGTTACGTCATAATCTCCTAAGTGTATGTCAACTCTATGATGTGATACTTATAGTGAATTTCAATAAAAATGCTGAACTATACATGGAAATATATGTAATTATATCATGAAATGTTATAGAATATATGGGAACTTATATCATGTTGATAATAAAGAAAACATTTTCTACATGATAGTTGAAGAAGAATGAAACTTGTGGCATTAGAGATCAGGGAACGTCAATCTAAAAGACATGGAAAAGATCTCAAAAGTGAATATTTTAAAGGATATTCCAAATCTGAAGCATTAACAGGAGAAGACTTATGAATCTTGCATGCGAGGAAATTTGGTGTGTAGTTCATATCATCCAAAGAAGAAAAGGATATAAAATCTTCTTAATCTCATCTATACAGACGTTTTTATACTGATAAATGTTATCATAACTCATGATGAAAGGTAATTTTTCATCTTTATAGATTATTATAGTAAAATGGAATGTGTGATGGTTATACACACAAAATGGGAAGTTCTTGATTATATAAAAACTTATCGATGAATTTCCAAGATTGATACCAGATGGACAATCAATGTTTTGTGAAATCAAAAATAGAGGAGAATATACATCTATTGAGTTTGATAATTACTTATAGAAATAAAGAATTCAATATCAGGTAGTTGATATAAAAACTCCACAGAAAAATGGAGTTATTGAGTGCCAGAATCGAAAGTTAAATAGTATGGGTAAAACTATACTGATTGAGAGTCGTATCTCTCTCTATTATTGGAAAGTGGTCTTTCAATATGCGATATATATTCAAAATCAAAAAAGGATTTATATGGGTGAAATGAAGACACCGTATTATTTTGGCATGGAAGGAAGCCTTATTTAAAGTATTTTTGTGTTTTCAGAAGTAAATGTTTTATAAAAAACAAATAAAGAAATCATGGAAAATATAGTGATTTGGATGATAAAGAAATATTCCTCAGATATTCGATGAATAGAAAATTCTACAAGTATTTCAATAAGTGTCTTGGAAAAATTATAGAAATCAATTATGGTAAGATAGTTAGAGAAAATACAACAAATTCCATGAGGGGATCTTATGTTGTTGTAATTGAAGATGCAGAAGATAGGGAACATGGAGCAGATACAAATGAAGAAGTAGAGGAAGGTATTAAAAACCATTAGAGGCTAGAAAATTATTTGGATTCAAAAGAAGAATCGAAGGAACAAACTATGGTAGACTAAAATCCTCTTGATCCGCATAGGAAAAATAAAAGAGCATAAGTTGATCAATATAATATCATTTGGTATTTGACTGCACCCACTCAAACAAAGAGAATGAGGAATAATGCACTATCTACATTCCTTTCAGTTTTGGAACCATCCCCAATTGAAGAAGCTACAAAGGATGAATCATGGGTTAATTACATGAATAAAGAGTTGGACTTGATCGATAAGAACCAAACATGGGATCTATTCAAGATACCCAAAGGTCACAATGTGATTGGCACAAAGTGTATTTTTAAGAACAAATACGATGAGCATGGTATGGTGATTATAAATAAGTAATGGTTTGTGTTTAAAGGGTATTCACATATTGAAGGAGAGTATTTTGAAGATACATTTCCTTCTATGGCTAGATTGGAATAAATCAGACTTTTTCTTGCCATAAAAAATCAAAGGCGATACAAAGTGTATCAAATAGATATAAAAACTGATTTCTTAAATGGTGTTCTTAAAGAAGTGGTTTATATAGAACAACGAGTGGTTTTTCTTCTTGGTAGTGATTAAATAAAGGTCTACAGAATAATGAAATATCTATATGGATTGAAGTATGCACCATGGGTATGGTACTCTCAGTTGGATTCTAATCTAAAAAAGCATGAATTCTAAAGAGGATGAGTGGGTCACAATATCTAGGTGAATAATTCTCAAAAAGTTTAGTTTATGGTACTAGTGTAAGTTGATAATATTATTTTCGATGGAAGAAATCAAAGATCAGTGGATAAATTTTCCAATCATATGAAATCAGAATTTGAAATGTCGGTTATTGGTGAACTCACATATTTCTTAGGGAAAAAAGTGATTCATAAGAAGGATTACACTTTAATTTCTCAAGAAAATTATGGAAGAGAGCTCCTTAAGAAGTTTAATAAGAATTAATATAAACTAATGTAAACTTGTATTGAAGTTGGAACAAAACTAGGAAAGCATGAGGATGGGACATATATAGATCCTACAATGTATAGGAGAATCATTGTATGCTTATTGTACCTAATAGCGACACAACCAGATATTATCTTTACAACATTATTAGCGGCACTCTTTCAGAGTAATCCAAAGGAAGAATATATGCTGGTAGTGAAAATAGTGGTGATATACATTCAAGGTAAACATAATTATGGGTTATACATTGTTGTTGGAAGTGAAAATGAACTATCATCATTTTCTGATGCTGAATGGGCTGGCTATGTAGTGGATAGAAATTCCACCAATGGGGAAGCATTCTATATTGGGAAGAAATGTGTAGGATAGTTAAGTAATAAACAAGAAATTACTTCTTATAGTAATGTAAAAGATGAATATATATCCTCTACAAAGGTGTGCACTTAGTTACTTTGGATGAAGTAGAAACTAACTGACATTGGTGATGTGGTGAAACATCCAATGGGTACTTACTGTGATAATAAGAGTGCAATCAATCTTATGAAGAAGAATGTTAAAAATTCTCATAAGAAACATATTATAATAATATATAACATTATGAAGAAAAAATTTGAACAAGGTATGGTTAAAATGGACCATTTGGGAATTGATGAGAAAGTGGAAGACATTATGAAAAAGCCATAGGCAGATGCTATGTTTGAGAAACATCAGTTGAACATAAATGTTCAACCACCTCCCACTGCATGAGGAGGGTATGAATGTCCCCTCTCCCTAGTTTAGTTATCATTCTTTTAATATTTTTGTGGAAGTGATGTAGGTTTTGGGGGGAGATATGATCCATGGGTAGTGTGTTTTATGATCTATAAAGTAAAAATACTAGCCTTTGGGTTTTTTCCAATGGGGGATAAGGAATAAATTCAATGGTACAAAGGAGTATGATGAAATGATTTTCTGACACTCGGTGTTATGAGGAAATAGTACAAGACGTGTAATTATTCTACGTCATGATGGGAATTTGGTGTTATACAGAAATTTTATAGGTCTTATAATGCTTTTGTGACATGGTCAGAGAATATATTGGAATTTCTTAAGCATTTCAAACCATGAGAATCCAATTCCAGAATACCCAATTTTTTATACACTGAGAACTTCTCATGTAGACTTATAGTGTTGTATGAGTTGTTTCTTGCATATTAGGATTTGATTTTTATTGGTGTTCTATTGAATTTATTTTCAGCTTTCCAACAAACCCAAAGGGATATATTTCTAGAACAAAGGTTGTTCTTTGCTATAAATGGATTTTGATTTCTGTTTTTTGTCAATCCTCCCATGGATGTTCAAGGATATTATGATGAAAGGGATCATAAATTTAAAGTATTAAGTAGTATGAAAGGTGGCGTTGTTTCACAATGTTTTCCAAAATTTTGGTGTCCAATGTTAGAGAATGGAAAGTATTGAAAAAAGTGGTTTTTCTTGAATACCATATGAAAATATGGAAATTTTTTGAGTTTCGATGAGATGGGAGTCATGAAATGTGTTTCGTAGATAAATAAATAAAATTGATGGTGATCTCGGTGAGTACAAATATCTTTGTGAATGGCGAAGGTGAGGAGAATTGTTGTGGCGTAAAGTGTTTGATGGAGAGCATCGCAACAATGTCAAATTTTAGTGGTGTTTGGAGAAGGGAGGATCACTGCGAAGATTTTTTTGACTGATCTAGAAAATTCACTGGAGGTGGTGTAGCTTTGCAATTGGCTGAGCATATAAATAAGAGGCTACCCTCTTCATTTATGATGAAAGTATTAGAGAAAATCTGGAATTACTCTAATTTCATGAAGCAAGGGGTGCTCCATGAAACTGGCTGTCTATGCGATATTTAGCTTGGCGAAAAGACTATTTAAGTCTTGAAATAAGTCAATTATTCTATTTATTGAGGGATTCATGAATATTGGATGTTCTACATTGGCTCAATGAGCTTCATTAAGGAAGGTTGTTCTAATAAAGAAACGTTTTTCCCAATCATAGGTTGTTCCGCAAAGGTGAAGGAGCTTTGTGAAGTTGTATTCTTTGTGAAGTAGTGAGAATTGCAAAGGAGTGAGCATCATGAAAGAGTGATCAATGGAAATAAGGATCTTTTTAAATGATATTTGCAAAATATCTTTGTGATATGCAGTTTTTTTAACATCATTTTTAAGTGAACAATGTTTTCAGTGTACATAAAATCATGCTTTCGATGCAAGAAGAGTCTTATACTAAACAGAGACAAAGAATTTAATGTGAAATCATTAAAGTGGCCTTCAAGTATGTAAACTGGGTTTGAATTCTATCAATGTTGTGAGCTTGGGGGATTTTAATGAAGTGTTCTGAGGGACATAGTGAGCTATCCTCGAGCCTTTGTTAAGGTAGTGATCCAGGCATAGAGTGACTGTGACTGAAATTTTATAGTCCACAACTAGTGATGATTAGTGAATTTTGGTATGATAGACACACTATTGGTGTATGCTTCTTGTATTTATAACTTAGTGGTGAACCAATTAAAAGTGTTGTGTGGTCTCTTTGCATGAGATTGTTTTTTATCCATCATACAGGTTTAACAAGTTCCTACCAATGTGGAAACATGATATATCACTTTAAAATAAAACGTTGAAACCCTGATTCACCCCTCCCCTATCAGGGTTCCCCAAGGTCTTATAGGTATGAAATCCAATATATCTTTTGGTGGATAATAGATTGTTATTGAAGTGATAGATGAGGAGTTATAAATTATGGGATGACATAATGAGTTTATAAGGGAGGCATGAAGGAGTTGTATTTTATTCATTTTTTGGGTTCTATTTTATATCCTCATGAGTCTTTCTATTTAATTAGTATACATGTATGGAATGTGAAATTTGTTTATTTTTTTACTGAATCTTAAAAAGGGTTTTCCATGCATATTTTATAATATACTCGATGTTATTTCTAATCTGTTATTTTTCTTTTGGTCTCATAGGTTAGGTATATAAAATATATGGAGACATAATAATATAATATTAGTAGAATAGGCATGTGAAGTGTGCTATAATTAAAATAAAACCTTCTCCTAAAGGAATTTTCTAATTCCAAATAATTTATATCTAACCATAAAGGATTAAGTGGATGAACCTAAGGGCTAGTGGAATTATGACTTGACTTACGATAAAATAATAATTGATGGGATGAGTCAGGATGTAATATTCTTGCCCATCTAATTATGATTTCCTTCTAATATCAAATATAAAATATTAAATCCTATATGAAAATATTAATAAAAAATTGGACATATATTTAATGATTCCAATTCATCATGCATAGATCATCAATATCCCTTGAGTCCATCAATCTCCTCAATGTATTTAAATTTTATAATGACTACATATTAATAAAAATTCCAAAATTTTGTGCATGAACTTCGCCTTCATGGAATGAATGTGCATATCAATCTCCCACATTTAATTTGATGGAAATAAAATCATCATAATCCTCATCATAAAATCTTTTAATGATTTTCAAAAATCATTAAATCACTTGAAAAAATATTAGTAAAACAAATTAATCAATCCTTTTTAAATATAGTAATGTTTATTTGGATTTATATTATTTTTTTCCACCTTTATTATATATTTCAAAAGAAAAAAGACAAGATTAACTACTTCATATTTTATCTTAGTCTCTCCACTTTGATGGGTTTGAGAATATCTCCCCCTATAATTCCGCTTTCCATCATCTTTATAGGGATATAACTCCCACCTAAATATTCACATCATGTTTAGAAAAAAATAAATGATATCTTTCCCTTTCATTAAAATAAATTAAATTTTTTTCATGATTTAATAAATACAAGAGAGAAGGAAGAAGTATTATTTCAAATATTCTCAAGTATAGATTATATATCCAATACCATCCTCAATTTATCTAACAAAAAATCTCTTGGTATACCAAAAAATCATAAAACTCATGCAAAGATAAGGCCATAGGTGTTATAAACTCATACCTCACTCATCCAGAGAAGTAGGAAGTCTTATTTATAGTATCATTATCTTCTTAAGATATATATTTTCATATAATAATCTTCTTAACCACTTGGGGTGGGGGGGAAATTTTATTCAACACCCTAATTTGACATATAGGGGACCTTAATATCATGTCATTGTACCCTTTTATCTATGTTATCCACTAACTTTGTCTCATTAATCCATTTATAATTTTGAGTCTATCTAATAGTTACCCCAATATGTTATGTATATTTACAACATCTTCTTTTTTGTGATTGGATTCCTCTAGTAATATATTTTCATTATAACATTTATATAGGTAGATCTTGTGGAATTATAAAACTAATTTTAGTAGATATTTCAATGACTGAATTTTTCTTATTATTATAATTATTATAGGGTTTGGTTTGATCTTATTATTTATTCACTATTACATTTCTAATAAAATCATCATGAATCTACTTTTTATCATAATTGGAATCAATATTTATCTTTATTTACTTTAGTATCCATCTATGAAATGTTTTTCTATTGTGTTTTATTTTTTATACCTTTCAAATGTCTCTATAAGTACACAAATATTGGTATGAAATTTATAAATTTTATACTATTTCTAAAACTAATTTTTATTTTTTTTTGATTCATTACTAAACTTTTGTACCAACAATTCATCAATTTAGGACGACATGAACCATAAATAAAGAAACATCCTTGGGACTTTTCATTCGATAATGAACATCTTCCCTAAAAACTTTCAAGAGATTATTTTATAATTATCTCCCCTTTACTTGTTAGTTGAATGAAAAGAATTTTGGGATCCTATTAATTCAGTGGAAAGGTGAATTTGAAATTTTTAGAATATATCAAGGGTAGGAAGTCTTAAATATGTTTTAACTGTAAAATGGATGTTTAGAAGGTATATATGTGGCTGGAAATACCAAAATATATTCCTATGCGGTTTGTAATTAAATATTCATGGGTGATGGATATAAGAAACCATCAGATACTCAGTAAACTATCATCGAGTACACAGTGAGGTGGCCAGTAGGCATACCCCACAAGTATAGAGACCAAAATCATAGGGGTCTTTTTCTAACCGATTAGTATTTCATCGAGTGGATGGCGGAGGTCTATCAAGTACCTAGTGATTCACATACCCTTTTTAATAAATAGTTATAATAATTTAATTTCTATTTTCTCCCATTTAGAGCCACTATTAGGGCTTCTTGTTGGGTATTACACACTATATGATGGGGATTCACCCCATTGGTCCTTTAGTTACCTCAATTATACCCATTCAAATATATAAATCTATTGTTTTTGTTATGATAACCCATGGAAATCCTTCTATTTTCTTCCTAATTTATGCTTATTATTTTATTTCTTATAATTTGGAGTTTTTGGTTAGGTATTTCATCTAATATTAAATTGGATCATCATAGAATAACTTTTTAAACATGGTGATTTATTGTTGGTTCATAGTTCGACCTTAGGATGGATGAATTCATGTTATTTCATACAATATTTTTGTTTATATATGGTTCTTGAGATATTTAATTACGTCTTTTAGTGAATTAATATTAAATTAGATATTAAATTGGGGGGTTTTTTCATAATAGGATCAGGTGTCTGTTGAAAATGGATTACATATGTTTTCTTGGATTTTTGTGTCATTACACCACATAGTGACTAATATGTTGGTTATATAGATTATGGAAATTTAATATCAATTATTTAGTGATTAATTCATGGGAATGTAATGATGAGATAATTACTTTTTTTAATTGTACTCATCATAATCATTGATTATTAATTGGATAGTGAACTGAGGTTAGTGTCCATTACACATTGAGAATAGTGAATTAATAATTGTGTTTGCTTTCCTAAAATCTATTTTATAATGATGTATTATTAGTATTATTAACATCAGGATTTTATAACATGTCATATGTTTATTCCATCAATGGAAAAGGCTTCTATGAACCTAATTTTCATGAACTAACCCCCCAAAGCCCACCTAGCCAATAGTAACCCAAGTGGGACACCTTAATCCCAGCTCTACAAGGTTAGGGGATAATGATAAAAAAATAAGGAAATAGTGGAATGGGAGGCCATATCCTATGTACCTATAAGAATGCACAAAAGCATCCACATACAATAATTAAGATATATAATAAAATAATAAACATAAAGAGAGTAAACCATGCATGCAACAACCAATAGTAAATCATCAATGTTCTGGGGAATATAAAAAATGAATAAAGGGGAAAAATACACATCTAACCAGAAATGAGGTTCTAACCTAAAACAATTTGGGTAAAGGGAAAATCTAAAGTGATCCTAGATCACAATCCCCCAAATATAACCAAAAGTCATGGTTAGAACTAATATTGTCTAAACTCCACTGAAACCAGGTCCAACGATATCATATTTGATCTCCTTGTCATCATCATGATTCACAATAAATGCTGGAAAATTACATTCAAGGGTGCGTATATACATTCCCATTAGATGCCCCAAAAACTGAAAAGGGAGTGATATAAAGAGTAATAGTCATATCAACCCCAAAACTAATAGGTTAAATAAATCCCCCAAAATATAATCATAAATAAATCCAAGTGAGATAGAAAGTGGATCTTGATCTCTATGGACCAACTACGAACAATGAGTCAGCCTCTAGCTCCAAGGGTCCCATAACTGATGTCGAACTACCCACATGTCAACATAAGATACTTAGTAGAGGACCTTATCCCCTCTACTGTGTGTCTCATTTTAGGGAGAACTATCTCCTAGCCATGCATATTTTCATAACCTATCAATAATCCATGTAGAGAAACCACACTTCGCCATAATGCTCCATGAATGAGGGAGTGAAATTTCTAGTAGAGTACTTTCTCCCCACCAGAGCTTGAATACGGGGGGTGAAAATCCGCATATAGTGGTCATGTTGAATATATAGTATAGGGTTCTTAGAAATATACCTATGTAATGAGTATGGGTACATTCTCCCTTGTGTTACAAGGGTGATTCCAACCCTGAAAAAACATTGATGATCTTAAATGGTAATTTTCATTGACTAAGAATTTCTAAAAGAAGTATCACACTAGTATCACCTTGTTTTATATCATTTATGTCAAAATAAAGGCCACTATAACACTCTATGTTGAAAAAAAACTCATGATAGGTTTCTCATAGGCCAAAATATGAGTCTAAAATAATGAGATATGTAAGGTGGAATTCTCATATAAAACTACACGGTGTGAACATTGGGTCACACAGTGTGTGACCTCATCCTGGCACCCCGTGGATATCCTCACTTGAACATTTATTTTCTAGGCATGTGGTTATATAATGTGTATACATAGGGTAAATGATGTTTCTTGATATCTTGAGGTATCCCCATACATCTTGACATGTTCATGTGTATTTCACCATGTGCTCGTGTACCTTCCACTATCCTGGTACCCTAGACATGATCGATTACATCTTTATGCCCCTGTAATCCTAAGTTCTGGCCTTGTATGAATACATGGAAATGTCCCCCTAATAAGGGGTGTCTTTACATGTACTTTAACACATGGCCATGTCCTATTACATGGTGTGTATTCCAAATACATGGCTTGTGGTCCAATAAACTCCATCTTCCCCAACACAAAGAATAAGGGATATGGTTTCCTTAACCACACACCATGGGATCTTAATATCTAAATTTTGAATTCCAATGAACCTCCAAAACCCCCCAATTGTTTCCCAATTAAACATAGAAGAACGCCCATATTGTTCTTAGAAATAAAAAGGGATTTAGAACCTTAAAAACAACCCTTTTTGGATCAGGACATAAAACTCAAAAATATTCCTAACTAAGGGTAAAACTGCCAATCTTTGATTCCAAAACCTACATCACCTTAATTCAATATTGATCACCATCAAGGATGATGTTCGATGAAAATTATTCACTTAGTCCATAATTTTCGGCCATCATACAAGGGGGAAACCCACTTCTTTCTTCCTACCATAAATTGGAATCCCAACAGGGTGGGGTATTTTATTTCATTTTGATTAATTAAATTTCCAAAAATATTTAATTAATTATCATGTTATCCAAGGGTCTCATTCAATTGAATTCTCAACGACAACCAACATTATGTCACACATAGGGTAAACCTTATATCATGGGATCAATTGTGATCTCAAATTTCCTATTCAAGATCTCGATCAATAAGAAACCCACTTATTGCAAACAAACATGTGCATGTGTGCTTTAATATATATTATTATTTTCAATATATTAATTTCAGGGTCTTGTGGAACCCAAAAAACATCAACTCTGATGAAAAATATATAGATAGAAATATTTAAAAGACTATACCAAAAAACCAAAGTCATTACATTCTCCCCACTAAATGATTTTTTTCCAAAATTAACAAATCAATACAAAAAGGTGGGGTATTGAGTCTGCATGTAACTATCATTATCTAATGATCTATCTAGCATGATTCCATGCATCCAAAGTACTCTAACCAATTGAATAGTCCATCTGTATAGGGTACTCTCATATCAGTCCTTGATTTCTATTAGCCTCTTTGTGAAGGTGGCTCCTTCCTCGATGTCCAAATCACCTCAGTCAATAACATGCATTGGTTCATGAGTATGTATCTTCAGCTAAGACACATGGAAAATGTTATTCACTTGATAGAACACAAAGGGTAAGTCTAAGCAGTTAAAAACCTCTCCAAACCTTCACTAGATCTATAATGGTCTAAAAAACCTAGGGATAGCTTACTTACCAAACCAAACCTATAAAATCCATATCATTGGGAGACTCTTAAGAAAACATGGTTTCCTTAAAAAAACTCCAAAGTCCTATTAAATTAATCCATTAAAGATCTATATGATCTTTCAAGTGTTTTCATATGGTCGTGAGTCACCAAAACCATCTCTATCATTGACAGCTCCATCTCCAGTGCAAGAAAAGATGTCTTGCCAATCTCAGTCTGGCAAAGGGGTGACCTATAAGATCTCCCATACATGGCATCAAAAAGGTTTAATTCTGATAGTATAGTGATATATGTTCTTATAAGGTGACTCTACTAATAGAAATTGTTCCTCATAACTTCAAATGATGTCCAAATCATATGATCTCAGTATATTCTCTAACACTTTGATAGTCTACTCATCTTGCCTATCCATTTCGGGTGAAATGATGTGATCATCCATAACTGGGCCCCCAAATCCTCTTGAATTAACATATACAACCAAGATGTAAAATGATAATTACAATCAAAGATGATCATCAGGGAAAACCCATAAATCTAAATGATCTCCCACACATTAAAAAGGCATAAACTCTGAACTGAAATTATAACGACCCATACTTTACATACATTGTTAATACTTCAAAATTGAAGAACACTTATTAAAACATATGACAAAACCACAAAGGACCGTATAGGTATAGTGTCTTTAGAAACTGGGAAACATAAACAACTGGTTCATAAATCTTCTACAGTGTCTCCAATTTATTTCATCATCTAGGGTCCCTTTTAGCATATTCTACTTAATATCCATCTTCCTGACCTGGGGAAAATAAAACATAAAAGGGTGATCTCAAATGATCAGCAAGGGAAAATAAAGGAAATAAAAATCATATCATATCTTTTTGAAAATCATAACCTGCAAAAGAGATCATAATCTCATAACATGGAATAAATCATAGAAGTGAAAATGAGATCCCCATAATCATAACATGAAACTTGAAACTTTGTGTCATGCACACATAATCATGGAACATCATTTCTTGTTAGTCATGACTCATTGCCAAGACTATCTTAGTGGACAGAGTACCTTTCTGAACCGAGTCACCCTCGTTCCAGTCCTGTTTCACTGAACCGGTATAACCTACAGTTCCAGCCATGTCTATCTCATGAGATATAAAATCTTTACCCAATGCATTGGAGGGAGATATAGGTCCCACCCATCTTATAATGAATCCTTTCTTATGTGTGCCACATAATCATAAACCATACATCATAGCGTAACCCATGTAATAAAAATGGGATTCTTAAACAACATGACATCATAAAACAATTCATATAAGATAAAGGAATTCATAAAAATATTTCCATAACAACATAATAAAATCCATGTAATTATAGGGATAAAAATATAACCCTTTTATTATCTTAGATGGAAAATAATTTTGATAAAATACTTAAACTCTATTCTTGAGGAAAATATCCTTTCTACTTCAAAAAAACTTTTACTTTCATAACATGTCATACAATTTTAAACTAAAATAAGTTGATTAAAATTAAACTTGAATACTTGTAATGGAAGCTTCTTGGAAATAATGTTTTAATAATCCATTCATGTCGTATAAATTAAAAAAACATTCTTCGTACTTTTGTCAGAAAAGTCAAAAAGTACCTCGTACGAAAAAAACGACAAAAGATTCCTTTCATATTCTTTACTAAAAACTCACCGAAGGGTAAAATTGGATTTAGACTATTGTAAGTGGATGGAAACAATATTACATATTGAGGGAACATGGATGTGGATGATAAATACACCCCAGTAAATACTTACGAATAAACAATCTCGGATAAAAATGAGATTGTGATATTTCCCTTACCTTAGGTCTGATTTGCTTTGTACGTGTCCGAAGCTCCTGTATAATGGTTTAAATAATGTTATTGACTTATTCCAGAATCATACATATTGATATTATATCATATATGGTCATATTCTTAGCTTCTTGTTAGTAATATTTCATTGTTACTTGTTACTCGGGTCCTTATTGCCTTTTGTTCTTATGCGTGTTTTGCCGAATAAATTCTTATTCTTCATTTAAGGTTATAGATACCTTATATCCAGAATGGTATTAGTGTAACATGTATCATATTTATTCATTCAATTCATTTATATAATTACTATGTAATGATGATCATGTAGAACGAGTCGCATCACATCGTGGAGACGGTATTCCGTACGTACGCACGAGTGATGATATCGTTCCTATGATCGTGGAACTGTATTAGAGTATATATATATAATTTCAGTATCAATATTACTTTATAATAATCATAAATATTTACTCATTACACCATTATACCCATCCTTGTAAGGTGATGGTGGAAAATAGATTACACCACGGCGTGGAGACAGTATTCCGTACGTACGCACGTGCGGTGATTTCATTTTTCCGTAGGATGGATAGAAGGTGAATTAGGGTTGTTTAATATTTATAATATCATATCAGTATGTATGTAATACTGATGTTATTTCTTTATCATGAAACAAATAAAGAAGAAGAAGTTGAAGAAGAAAGAAATTGAAAAGATCGATAATGGATATTACCTCTTCTTTGGAACGCCTCTTTGAATCCTCCACTTAGGGAACTAAGATTGGTCTTTGAAGAAGACCAAGACCTCTAGGATTATTATAGGGAAGTGTAGAGGAGAAAATGGCAGGGGTTGTCCGAGATTGAGAGCTCAAATTGGTGTGAGGAGGAGGGGGAGGAGGTGCCCTTTTATAAGGGAGGAGAGGGGCACCTTAGGAATATCTCAAAATATTATTTCATATTAAAGTCAAAATCGGTTTATAATGGTTCCAAAGGGTCTTATTTCGAAGCTAAAGTGGGGATGGGTCGAAATACTATCAACCAATAGGATTTAGACAAGTTTAGGGTATTATTTTAACCTTATCAATTAGATTTAACTCTAAGTTAAATAATTTAACTTTTACCGTGTCTTTTTGTTTTCTTTCACTATATGGTTAATAAACTTACTATAACATGCCAAAAGAACCCCAAATTGTTTATTATTAATATATATATCCTTATCTAAGTCATTTGGTCGAACCTTAGATTTTTAGTAATAAAATAACAATTAGTAATATAATATTTTATTTAGAAACTTTTTTGTGTCAATTTTTACACTATTTGATATATGATTTTTGTGAAAGTCATAACAGAATTATATGTTCGAACCAAGTTTATTAAATCAACATTAATATATCATAGTAACCTAAAAAATTAGTGGAATTCATAAAAAGTCTCAAATTACATTTATTTTGGTGTTTATAACATCAATTATGTCAATATTTCATTAATAAGATATCTACTGCATCATCATTGTATCATAAATAAATTATATTATTTAATGTCTAAAAATTACAAATAAAATACCATTATGTAGGAAATCGTTTTAGATTTCTAATGAATATTTATAGTCGAATTTATCTTATGTATAACCCCATATTAAAAATGATTTACTTATTAAACATTGATTTTAACTATTTTAACCCTTCTTTAAATAAATTAATAATAAATGTCCTAATCTAACCCAAGTGGGCCTAAATGGTCATATTGTATTCCTAAGTTTGTTTTTGGTAGAATTAAACTTATCCAATAGAATTAGGAAATGTTTTAGGGTAATAGTAATATCATATTTACCCCAATTTACTATTAACCGCGGTAAAAAAAAGTAAAAAGTTACTATTCACCAAAAAATTATTTTTATCTCATTGAACCACATTTTACTTACTGATATCAACCGTGTCTGTCGGATTTTCGAATTTCAATTCCCAGAAGCGGTAAAATTAAGTTTTATGCAAAAAATCAGTTTTTAACCTACCACTTAGTGGTTTCACTATTAATCAAAAATTGAAAGTTTTCAGAAAAATACCAAAATTTCACCCTAGGCTAATTTCGGTATTCCGAATCCAAAAATGAAGTCCATTTTGAAAAATAAAATTTATAAAATTTGAAAAAGTGGTTATTACTATTCATAACGGCTAGTTTTAATAATATTTTAATAGCATATCATTGTTTAGTGAAACTCGGTATTGCGTACGACGCAAGCTATCGAGGAAGGTCGTGATTGCGTGTAAAGTAAGCCAAGCAAGTGTATAGTGAAAGATTCCTTTAATGATATATAAAAACAAAATATTACTCATAAAAATCTCGGGTGTTACAATCTACCCCCCTTAAAAAGAATTTCGCCCTCGAAATTCGTCACTTTGTAACAAACAGATGAGGAAACATCTCCCTCATCATATCCTCAAGCTCCCAAGTAGCTTCTTCTAATTGGTGGTTCCTCCATAAAACTTTCACCAAGCGAGTGGTCTTGTTTCCTAGGACTTTTTTGCTACGATCCAGAATCTCTATCGGTTGTTCTTCATAAGAAAGATCCTGCTCCAGCGGTACAACTTCTGAGCTGAGTACATGTGAAGGATCTGGTATGTACTTTCTCAGGAGAGATACATGGAACACATCGTGAACTTGAGAGAGATTCGGTGGAAGCGCCAATCGGTAAGCTACCTTCCCAACACGATCCAGTATTTCGAAATGACCGATATATCTAGGGCTCAACTTCCCCTTCTTTCCAAATCTCATAACCCTCTTCCAGGGAGATATTCGTAAGAACACTTTATCACCCACTTCAAACTCTAGGTCTTTTCTTCGGTTGTCGGCATAACTTTTCTGTCGACTTTGAGCTGCTCTTATGTGTTGTTGAATAGATCTGACCTTTTCTGCCATTTCATCAACGAGATCAGGTCATAATATCTTTCTATCTCCAACTTCATCCCAGCAAGTTGGAGTCCTGCATTTATTTCCATAGAGAGATTCATAAGGAGCCATCTGAATACTGGAGTGAAAGCTATTATTATAAGAAAATTCCACCAAAGGTAGGTGTTGATCCCAACCTCCTTTGAAATCCATAGAGCAAGCTCTCAACATATCTTTTAGGGTTTGAATTGTTCTCTCAGACTGACCGTCTGTCTGGGGATGATAAGCAGTGCTGAAACTCAACTCTGTATCCAGAGTATGATGAAGACTTCTCCAGAACTTCGAGGTAAATCTCGGATCCCGATCAGATATAATAGAAAGTGGTACTCCATTCAATCTTACCACTTCCTTTACATATATCCTGGCAAGATGATCTAGAGATAAATCCTCTCTAATAGCAATGAAGTGTGCAGACTTTTTAAGACGATCAACTATGACCCAAATAGCATTATTTCCTTTGGATGTTTTAGGAAGTCCTATGACAAAGTCCATAGTGATGTTTTCCCATTTCCATTCGGGTATGGGTAATGGTTGTAACATCCCCTTAGACTTATATCTCTCAGCTTTAACTTGTTGACAAACCAAGCATCGAGAGACATATTCAGCAACATCTCTTTTCATGCCATCCCACCAGAAGTACTCTTTCAGGTCCCTATACATCTTCGTGCTTCCAGGATGAATAGATAATGATGAACTATGAGCCTCATCCAGCAGCTCCTTTAATTCGGGGATGGGAGGAACACAAACCCGATTCCTGAACTTTATTATCCCATCACAATAAAGGTTGAATTCAGGAACATTTCTCACCTTCTTTTGTAACTCAACATCTTCTTTCTGTGCCTCTTTAATCTTCACATGTATAGATGGTTGAACATTCATTTGAGAAAGATAAGATTTTTCCCCTTCCATTATAATTCCAAGATCCATCCTTTGTAAATCCATAAATATTGGATCTTTTGTGATCCTCGTCATGGATAAACTAGCATGGTCTTGTCGACTTAATGCATCTGCCACCTTGTTTGCTTTCCCAGGGTGGTAATGGATTGAGCAGTCGTAATCCTTAATCAGCTCCAACCATCTTCTTTGACGCATATTCAACTCCTTTTGTGTGAAAATATACTTTAAACTTTTATGATCAGTATAAATATCACACCTTTCACCATAAAGGTAATTCCTCCAAATCTTTAATGCAAAGATTACCGTAGCCAATTCCAAATCATGTGTTGGGTAATTTTGCTCATGGATTTTCAACTGTCATGAGGCATAAGCTATCACCATATCATTTTGCATAAGAACACACCCCAATCCCTTCTTGGATGCATCACTGTAGATCACAAACCTTTCTCCACTACAAGGCAGTGTGACCACAGGTGCACTGGATAACCTTCTTTTCAACTCCATGAAATTATCTTCACATTCCTCTGTCCAGACAAACTTAACTCCATTCCGAGTCAACTTGGTGAGTGGATTAGATAATCGTGAAAAATCTTTTACAAAACGTCGATAATATCCAGCCAAACCAAGAAAACATCAGATCTCAGTTAATGTTGTTGGTATTGACCATCTTTCGATAACCTCTGTTTTTGCTGGATCCACAGATATCCCCTCTTTTGAGATTATGTGACCCAAAAATGCAACTTTTTGAAGCCAAAATTCACACTTGGTAAATTTGGCATAAAGCTTCTCCTTTCTCAGGGTCTTCAATATAATTCTCAAGTGATCTTCATGCTCTTCCTTTCTCTTTGAATAGACAAGAATATCATCTATAAAGACTACCAAAAATTGATTAAGATAGTCTCTAAAGACTCTATTCATTAGATCCATGAAGATAGCAGGGGCATTAGTAAGACCAAATGGAATCACTATAAATTCATAGTGTCCATACCTTGTACGGAAATCCGTCTTTGGTATATCCTCCCTTTTGACCCTTAATTGATGATACCCTGAACGAAGATCAATCTTGGAAAAGTATTGAGCTCGGCGTAGTTGGTCAAATAAGTCATCAATGCGTGGGAGAGGATATTTGTTCTTGATAGTGATCTTGTTAAGTTCTCGATAATCAATGCAGAGTCTCATTGATCCATCTTTCTTCTTAACAAATAGAACAGGTGCTCCCCAAGGTGACGCACTAGGGCGTATGAATCCCTTATCAAGATTCTCTTGGAGTTGCTTCTTCAATTCCTGCAACTCAATTGGGGCCATTCTATATGGTGTCTTTGAAATTGGCAAAGCACCCGGTACGAGTTCTATTGAAAACTCAACTTCACGATTTGGTGGAAGACCCGGTAATTCCTCCGGAAAGATATCATCAAACTCCCGTACAATGGGAATATTCTTAATCGTGAGTTTCTCACCAACCATTTGAGATAAATAGCCTTCATTTAGTGGAATCAATACCCATAAGATGGCAGAAATTTCCACTGGAAGGTTATGTTCATCCTTGCATTGATAGACGATCGTAGATTGATCTGGAATATGAAATGTGACTTCCCTTCTTTGGAAATTGATATGAGCTCCATGTAGAGAAAGCCAATCCATGCAAAGAATCACATCAAATTCCACTAAAGGAAGGATCACAAGATTTGCAGGAAGCACTTTCCCACAAACTTCGATCGGAGAAGAATTATAAACTTTTGATGCGACTGTTGTGCCATTAGGTGTTGTCACAACTAACTCAACATCTAATTGTTGAGGTAGTACGGTGATACCCTTAGAAAATTTTTCAGAAATAAAAGAGTGGGTGTATCCAGAATCAAATAAAACATCTGCTACTTTAGAGTGGATGGTAAGTGTACCATTCACCACTTCGTTATCGTACTCCACATCGCTGATAGAAATTGCATGTGACTTTCCTTTGTCTTTAGCCTTAAGACTTTGTTGACGTCGACCATCATCATCAACCCTTGGATTTGGGCATTGATTTGCATAATTCCCCATCTCCTTGCACTTGAAACATTGAAGTGTAGTAGGTTCATTCTGTGTATCCCTTCCTTTTTTTGCATCATTAGACATCTTCTTCCCATTATCGCGGCATTCAAATGCCCGATGACCTTCCTTTCCACATTTAAAACATTTACTTGTACCTTTAAGACACCTCCCTCCATGTTTCTTTCCACACTTTGAGCATAAGGGAAAGCTCATCTTCTTTTCAGTGTGCTCTTTAGATTTTCCTTTGAATTCCATCTTCCTCTTCTTATCAAACCCATGTGACTGATGGGTTACTCCAATCTCCATCTCGACTTTGAGAGCACATCGAACGATTTCCTCGTAGCTATTGAATTCCCTTATGGATAACGCCCTTTGAAGACTTGGTTTTAAGCCACTAAAGAATCGATCTATCTTACTCTCAGGTTGGATAATAATTCCAGAAGCTTACCTTGCAAGTCTTGTAAAATTTGCTTCATAGGTACCAACAGATTCATCATCCCTTTGCTTCAGTTCAAGAAACTCTTTCTCTATCTTTGTTCGGAGAATACGAGGGAAGTACTTATTGAAAAATAAGTTCTTGAACTCATCCCATTCCATAGACTCAATTTCATCCCTTTGCCTCGTATTCTTAATAAGATTCCACCATTGATCAGCATCTCCTTCCAAACGATACACTGCTAGGATGAATTTATCATGTTCAGAACATTGAAGAACTGAAAATATCTTTTTAGTAGTACTAATCCATTGTTCATCAACTAATGGATCAGTAGACCCGCTGAAAGAAGGTGGACGTTTCCTCATGAAGGATTAAACAGAATGTTGCTCCTTCCTTTGCTCGTTTGGAAGTCCTGCATGATTCATAGCTTGAGAAAGTTGTGTGAGCATGGCTACAAGATTTTTCATTCCATCTCCCATATCATTTGGTTGCTCAGGGGGACAATCATTGCATTTCCCATCGCATTCCGCATTAACACGGTTCCTTCGGGTTCCAGCCATTTACTAAAACCCAGAAGAATAGTGTGAGCAACACTAATTATAATCAGAAAATCACATAATTCAAGAATAAAATTTTCATGCTTAAGGTCTTATCCTAGGTTATTCATGGCCATTTCTAAAACACTAAGATTGTGTTCTATTCTTAGACTTATCCTTAGGGTTCTTACTAAGGCTTTCACATCCTAGTTTCCAAAGGTTGACTATACCTTTCCTCTGATACCAACTATAACGACCCATACTTTACATACATTGTTAATACTTCAAAATTGAAGCACACTTATTACAACATATGACAAAACCACAAAGGACCATATAGGTATAGTGTCTTTAGAAACAGGGAAACATAAAAAACTGGTTCATAAATCTTCTATAGTGTCTCCCATTTATTTTATCATCTAGGGTCCCTTTTAGCATATTCTACTTAATATCCATCTTCCTGACCTGGGGAAAAGAAAACATAAAAGGGTGAGCTCAAATGCTCAGCAAAGGCAAATAAAGGAAATAAAAATCATATCATATCTTTTTGGAAATCAAAACCTGCAAAAGAGATCATAATATCTTAACATGGAATAAATCATAGAAGTGAAAATGAGATCCCCATAATCATAACATGAAACTTGAAACTTTGTGGCATGCACACATAATCATGGAACATCATTTCTTGTTAGTCATGACTCATTGCCAAGACTATCTTAGTGGACAGAGTTCCTTTCTGAACCGAGTCACCCTCGTTCCAGTCCTGTTTCACTGAACCGGTATAACCTACCGTTCCAGCCATGTCTATCTCATGAGATATAAAATCTTTACCCAATTCATTGGAGGGAGATATAGGTCCCACCCATCTTATAATTAATTCTTTCTTATGTGTGCCACATAATCATAAACCATACATCATAGCGTAACCCATGTAATAAAAATGGGATTCTTAAACAACATGACATCATAAAACAATTCATATAAGATAAAGGAATTCATAAAAATATTTCCATCACAACATAATCAAATCCATGTAATTATAGGGATAAAAATAGAACCCTTTTATTATCTTAGATGGAAAATAATTTTGATAAAATACTTGAACTCCATTCTTGAGGAAAATATACTTTCTACTTCAAAAACACTTTTCCTTTCTTAACATGTCATACAATTTTAAACTAAAAGAAGTTGATTAAAAACAAAATTGATTACTTGTAAAGGAAGCTTCTTGGAAATAATTTTTTAAGAATCCATTTATGCCGTATAAATTAAAAAAAACATTCTTCGTACTTTTGTCGGAAAAGTCAAAAAGTACCTCGTACGAAAAAAACGACAAAAGATTCTTTTCATATTCTTTACTAAAAACTCACCGAAGGGTAAAATTGTATTTAAACTATTGTAAGTGGATGGAAACAATATTACATATTGAGGGAACATGGATGTGGATGATAAAATATACCCCAGTAAATACTTACGAATAAACAATCTCAGATAAAAATGAGATTGTGATATTTCCCTTACCTTAGGTCCGATTTGATTTGTACGTGTCCGAAGCTCCTGTATAATGGTTTAAATAATGTTATTGACTTATTCCAAAATCATAAATATTGATATGATATCATATATGGTCATATTCTTAGCTTCTTGTTAGTAATATTTCATTGATACTTGTTACTCGGGTCCTTATTGCCTTTTGTTCTTATGCGTGTTTTGCCGAATAAATTCTTATTCTTCTTTTAAGTTTATAGATACCTTATATCCAGAATGGTATTAGTGTAACATATATCATATTTATTCATTCAATTAATTTATATAATTACTATGTAATGATGATCATGTAGAACGAGTCACATCACATCGTGGAGACGGTATTCCGTACGTACGCACGAGTGATGATATCGTTCCTATGATCGTGGAACTGTATTGGAGTATATATATATTATTTCAGTATCAATATTAATTTATAATAATCATAAATATTTACTCATTACACCGTTATACCCATCCTTGTAAGGTGATGGTGGAAAATAGATTACACCACGGCGTGGAGACGGTATTCCGTACGTACGCACGCGCGGTGATTTCATTTTTCCATAGGATGGATAGAAGGTGAATTAGGGTTGTTTCATATTTATAATAACATATCAGTATGTATGTAATACTGATGTTATTACTATATCATGAAACAACTAAAGAAGAAGAAGTTGAAGAAGAAAGAAATTGAAAAGATCGGTAATGGATATTACCTCTTCTTTGGAACGCCTCTTTGAATCCTCTAATTAGGGAACTAAGATTGGTCTTTGAAGAAGACCAGGACCTCTAGGATTATTCTAGGGAAGCGGAGAGGAGAAAATGGTAGGGTATGGCCGATCTTGAGTGCTCAAATTGGTGTGAGGAGGAGGGGGAGGAGGTGCCCTTTTATAAGGGAGGAGAGGGGCACCTTAGGAATATCTCAAAATATTATTTTATATTAAAGTAAAAATCGGTTTATAATGGTTCCAAAGGGTCTTATTTCGAAGCTAAAGTGGGGATGGGTCAAAATCCAATCAACCAATAGGATTTAGAAAAGTTTATGGTATTATTTTAACCTTATCAATTAGATTTAACTCTAAGTTAAATAATTTAACTTTTACCGTGTCTTTTTGTTTTCTTTCACTATATGGTTAATAAACTTACTATAACATGCCAAACGAACCCCAAATTGTTTATTATTAATATATATCATTATCTAAGTCATTTTGCCGAACCTTAGATTTTTAGGAATAAAATAACAACTAGTAATATAATATTTGATTTAGAAACTATTTTGTGTCAATTTTGACACTATTTGATATATGATTTTTTTGAAAGTCATAACAGAATTATATGTTCGAACCAAGTTGATTAAATCAACATTAAGATATCATAGTAACCTAAAAAATTAGTGGAATTAATAAAGAGTCTCAAATTACATTTATTTTGGTGTTTATAACATCAATTATGTCAATATTTCATTAATAAGATAGTTACTGCATCATCATTATGTCATAAATAAATTAAATAATTTAATGTCTAAAAATTAAAAATAAAATACCATTATGGAGGAAATCGTTTTATCTTTCTAATGAATATTTATAGTCGAATTTATCTTATGTATAACCCCATATTAAAAATTATTTACTTATTAAACTTTGATTTTAACTATTTTAACCCTTCTTTAAATAAATTAATAATAAATGTCCTAATCTAACCCAAGTGGGCCTAAATGGTCATATTTTATTCCTAAGTTTGTTTTTGGTCGAATTAAACTTATCCAATAGAATTAGGAAATGTGTTAGGGTAATAGTAATATCATATTTACCCCTATTTACTATTAACCGCGGTAAAAAAAGTAAAAACTTACTATTCACCAAAAAATTATTTTTATCTCATTGAACAACATTTTACTTACTGATATCAACCGTGTCTGTCGGATTTTAGAAATTCCATTCACAAAAGCGGTAAAATTAAGTTTTATGCAAAAATTCAGTTTTTAACCTACCACTTAGTGGTTTCTCTATTCATCAAAAATTGAAAGTTTTCAGAAAAATACCAAAATTTCACCCTAGGATAATTTCGGTATTCCGAATCCAAAAATGAAGTCCATTTTGAAAAATAAAATTTATAAAATTTCAAAAAGTGGTTATTACTATTCATAACGGCTAGTTTTAATAATATTTTAATAGCATATCGTTGTTTAGTGAAACTCGGTATTGCGTACGACGCAAGCTATCGAGGAAGGTAGTGATTGCGTGTAAAGTAATCCAAGAAAGTCTGTAGTGAAAGATTCCTTTGATGATATATAAAAACAAAATATTACCCATAAAAATCTCGGGTGTTACAGAAATCCACTCTCGAATGAGAAGAAAGTGTGATGACTTGGGGAGTAAGTCAACAATCACCTAAATAGATTCAAGGATTATCACTATCCAGGGAATTACCACCAAAAAAATCCATTGATATTTCATCACACTTCTCTTTCAGAATGTCAAAAGGTTGTGTCAAACATATTAGAACTTGATTTTCATTATTTACCTGCTGACATGTGAGACCCCAAAAAATAATGTTTTCATTTCTCTACCTCATTACTGCCCCAAAAATTACTAGTAATGGTCCTTGTACATCTTTCCCACACCTGTATGTATAGTTAATAAGAAATTTCAAAGCTTCCTCACCACATACCCATGAAATGTGACCGTAACCATTGTCTATCCTTAGAAAAGGATAACATTATCCCCTCCTTCAAAAAATTAATCTAGTGCATTGCCTATGGATATCGGGTCGAGAAGAATATCATGTTAAATGTATCCTAATTTGGAATCCCTTAAACACTAAAGAAGTTGTGGAGTAAACACCATCTAATGAAGATAAATCTCACCCCTCTCTTCCATAATTTTCAGATACAACAAAGTCGACTACTCAAACACCTCCTCTACCAAATGAGAGTGAGAATTCTTGTTAACAGAATATTCAGCCATTTATTCCTTCCTAGAAGTATATACTATCTCAAAGTCGTGTTCCTTTAGTAATTACAACCAACACCACAGTTTTGTGTTAAGATCTCTCCAAGGGAATATGTACCTGAGACTCTACAGGTCTGAGTAAACAACGAAACACTAGACCAGTATATAATGCATCCACATCGTCAGAAAAATTAATATCATTGACAACTCTAGTTCATGATTCATGTATTTCTACTCATGAGATCTCAAATATTTTGACCCATAAAATATCACTACCTACCTCTACATTAATATGCAATTGATCCCAATTCTAGAGGCATTTCAAAACACAAAAAACTCAACACCCTCCTCTGGTAGTATGAACATAGGAGTACTAGTGAACATCAACCTCAACTATTAAAAATAAATATGACACTACTCAGCCAAGATAAATATATTTTATTTTACATAAAGATAAAAAGGGGATGTTATCCTAGAAAATTTATCCATGAATCTTATGTTGTATCCCTACTGAACTAAGGAAACTATACACCTCTAACAAACTATTGGGTGAATCCTAATTAAAAACTGCATTGATATTTTTTAGGTCCACAGTAAATCCAAGCTTAGTGATGACCTTTCTCAAAATGTGAACCACAAGAATCCAAAACTAAAAATTTAGGATGATTCTATAATGTTGGTGCTCTTGGAGTATGTTAAGGACCATCCTAAAATGATTTTTTTTCATATAATTATAACATAGAGTATAATATAATTTCATTGATGAAGAAGACTACAAATTTTTAAAATTATGGATATAATCTCCAACTCATAAGATCCATGAATATAGCAGAGGAATTATTCACACCGAAAGAAAACACCAGGAACTCATAATGTCAATAGCAATATATAAATTTCATCTTTAGAATATCAGCCTATTGAACCCTCAAATGATGGTAGTTAAACCTGATATATATCTTGGAGTACCAAATCACACATCTAAACTGGTTGAAAATGTTGTAAACCCTTTAAAATTGGTATTAGTTATTTATTATTTACTGATTCTAAAGATGATAATCCACACAAAGCTTCAAGCTCCCATCTACCTTTTTCATAAACAAAATTGGATCTGCATAAGAGGACAAGCTAGTTATGATATAACATTTCACTCGAAGTTCATCAAAATACACACTAAAATCCTAAAGAATGGTGGGGTCATCCAATATTCCACATAAGATATTATTGCGGTCTAATCGTGCAAGTTGATGCAGAAGTAAATCTCTTACCACAGAGGTAGTCCAATGAAATATTTGAGAAAGATGTCCATATAGTACTATACTTCCAATAGAAGACAAATTATTGAAGAGAACATTGTTACAGGGTCTAAGTTAACCAAACTATCGGTGATGAGTTGCTACTTCCTAATCACAATCCATTCCCACTCTGCTATAAGATCCATTAAACCCCATAACTTGAATCTTGTACTATTTTTATTAAGTCATATAACTCTCTTATGATGATAATATATCTTGGAAATCAACTTCGAAAACCAGTCTATACCCAAGATGATGTCATAAGGATTCAACAAGACGACTAGAATGTACCAAGAGAAACTATCTATAACGAACCAACCTAGGTCGACCCTGAACGGATCACCCAATTCGGTCTGTGACAAGGACCGAGAGGCGTTCTTGATCCTCTCGGGCAGGAGATATGCGCCAGGGCATCAAAAGAGAGCAAGAGGGAATGATTTCTCCTCATAAAAAATAAACAGCGGAATGAAAATAGAACTACACAAAGTAAATAAACAACATGAAAAGACAGAATGACCAATAACAACCAACTAACTTGACCATGAACAAAAATCCTCACGAGTCTAGGAGTCTCTCACCAATCCATAACCAATTATCACCCACGGTGATAAAGTTCAAGTCAAACATGCAACAGAAAATAAAAATAAGAAAACACTATAGGTGTGAGTATTAAAACATAGTAGGCATGCTCAACAAACTATTCCCAAGGAACTACCTTTAAATAAAGAATTTACAAATTCCAGTTTTGAACTAAATTATATAAAATATTGGTTTCCACACACACTTTCATTTCTAAAATAAACATCAGTCCACTGCCCATTTTAGTTTAAAAACAAGTTAATGTTTGAAAGGAACAGGTTCATTTCATTTTAAAAAAAAAATTTCAACCAATTTATAAATCCAAATTTCAGTTGTTGGTCAATGGGAAAACCACACACAACACCCAACACACACTAAGGGAAATGGAAAAACTGGAAAACATGGGCCAAAAATAGAATTAGACATCTCAATTTTCCTCCACATACAAATAAATACTAAATAAATCTTCGGTCAAACTTAGGAGCTCATAAAAAAATCTAGAACGTACTATACATGTGACTCATCCTGAAGGCATGCCCTACAAAATGACGTCATAACGCCCTAATGCCTCGTATTTCCCTATACTCACTAACCAAGGGGACTAATCTCACAGCAATAAAAATAAAAAAACATCTCTCTGATATGGGCCACTAGCCAGTGCGTAATCTAAACTAGTACAACAACCGTTCTCTGAAGATTTACTTACTATGCCAGGCTCCCATGTCAACACGTATAATAAATAGTATTGAGTCAAAAAATCCAATCAAGTAACCATTCATGTTTCACAAACATCCCACACAACTCATGCAATAAACTTACAAAAAAGTATCACCCCTAGGTCACCTCAAAGAATGTTTTCCAAAATAATTCATTTCTTTAAAGTGCCAAACGGGCCTTAAACAACTACTCAACACCAACCCATTTTCCAAAAATACATTTTTACAAATCCAAACACATTTTCAACCCCATCCACTCTTTAAAAGAAATGAAATATACTTATAAAGTCCAATCAGTCATTTTATCTACACCAATAATGCACATTTAAAAGAAAACACTTTCGGGTAATTTAGAATAAGAGAGAACCAATGTCCTTCACAGTGAACATTTATTCCAGAACTAATTATTTAATATTATTTACCATTAATCTAAAATTATTGAAATAACAAGAAATTAATAAATTATAAATATAAAGTCGAGTGTAATGGGGACCAACCTCAACTTTCAGCTTGGTTATGACTACATGGAACATCTCACACTTGCACACAAGAACGCGCAACTTGCTGATGACCGCAATATCATGGAAATTCTATACCAATGCACTAAAACCATAAAGATTACAAAAAACACATAAACAAAAATTTGAAATAAATCAAAAAAATACAATGAAAACCTCCCCTAAACCTCAGTGCAGGTGAAGTGAAACAAGTGAAGGAGGAAAGAGCCATAGTGGGGTGCGCTTGATCAAAGGGATCATGAAAAAGTGGAAACAAATGGAGAGGATACCAATGAAGAGTGCATCCTGATTGGAAGGGTGCGCGATGGCTAGACTAGAGGCACATTGGCTAGAAGTGTGCACATTGCACTAATAGGGTCATATGGATGGCGCGTTGTGGGTCAAAAGGCGTGCAACCAAAGGGTGCATAACTGGCAGGAGGTTTGGAGGGTGTGTGGCTGTCGAAAGGTGGTCGGTGGCCATTGCAGTGAAGTGGGAAGTTTTCTGGGCCCCGTGCCGCTACTAGCAGGACAAAGCAGAGATGGGGAACGGGAGGCATAGCCAGTGTAGGAGGAGCATCGAGAGGCTAATGGTTGGGTGCAGCAAAGGAATCTCGCGGAATCCATGCAAGGTGGATGAGGGGAGCGTGGACAGCTGCTCTGCAGCAGTAGAAGGGAGCGGGGCGCTGTGGGTTCAAGAAGGGATGTCCGGGGAGCACTAAAGGAGGCAGAGGAAGCTAGAAACAGGGGAGACGAGGGGTTGATGGAAGAGAGTGAAGGAAGAGCAGGGCGGGAGGGCTAAACGGTCGGTGCAGAGTCTCGAGGTGGTCTGATGGGCGCTGCAATGGGAGGCGCGGCGTGGGAGCAGGACAGGGAGGAGGCTTGTGGGTGAAACTCGTCGGCTGTAGGTGCTCTCGAACTGGTTAGAGGGTTACCGGCAGGGGGTGGCCAGTAGGAAGTGTAGGAGGCCGAACAGCGGGAAGGGGAGTCGGTGGGTTCACTGGATGGGCACGCTGACTAGGGAGCAGGTCGGTGGGCTGGTGCTGTGTCGCATATCTAGGGGGTGTGCGACGCTGTGCATCCAAAGCAAGAGGAGGGCTTGGGAGCTGGTCGGATGGGTGGTTCAGGCAGAGCAGGGTGCGGTGGAGCTGTGGCATTGGGTAGCGAAGCAGGAGGGGCATGGGAGGTTGTCACGGTTATCAAGAGTCCAGGGGTGCGAGGGGGGTAGAGCAGGGTGGGCTCGTGCATGTGGGCCAAGCAGGGTAGGAGGGGAACTATGGCGCTGCAATAGGGAGAATCTAAAAGGAAACGAGGGGAAGGTGGCGCTGTAAGGAGCAAGGCGGGGGGATAGCCGTGTAGAATACCCAAAAAAAGAAAGAAGAAAGAATAAAGAGGGGGAAAATGTAAAGGTAAACAATAATAATAATAATAATCATCATCATCATCATCATCATCATCATGAAAATCATAATGATAATAATAATAGTAATAATGATAATAATAATCATATCAATAAAAATATAAATAATAAAAATACTCATTTTGATTTAATAATAATAATTAAAATTATTTCCCATGAAAATTTTAAATAATGCAATAAATTAAAAAATTTATCCATTTTAATTTTCTGAAGATAGGCAATCTGTGTGGTTTCAAGGGCGAAACCATGGGGGGTCTCCAAAATGTGCTCCTCCCAGGGGATCAGTGATGTCCACTCAAAAATGCATGTTTTTTTTACAAAACTAAAAAATATTGTTTGGGATTCAACACGAACATCGACAAAAAAAATTAAATCCAAAGAAAATAATAAAATAAAAATAACTGATAGGTCGGGGTGTGATAATTCTCCCCACCATAACGCTTCCCATCCTCGGGAAGCCACAACAAGACCTAGACTCAAGAAGAAACTCCTTAAGTTGCACTCACCCCAAAAGTTTATGTGCCTCTAGTTGATCGACCCAATCGAACATCGAACTCCCATGACATGCAACTTATCCTCAAAACACAAACACTTTAAACACCAAAAAAACGAAACCCCAAAAAAAACTCTGATACTAACATGGGGATGCACAAACGGACTCCCCACCATAGGAAATAGGACAAACTAAATTCAATGAGACCCATGATGGGTCTCCCCACCATAATAACTGATGAGATTTACTGAACATGGAATATTTTCACATGGACCAGAAACCCCACCACAAGGGTAGGGGAGCGAAGGGGCTAACCAATAGAGCAACAGAACTACCATCACCGCTACCTTAACGATGTCACATCCATGGAAGAACACGAACCAGACACACTAAAGACTGAAATTAAATCAAGTCCCTTCTTTACCGTAGGGGTTCTCCTGACTACGCACCAGCCTCACTCCAGGTCCTATGGTTGGAGCTCCGAGGATTGAAGAATCTCCTACATCGTAGTGAAGATTAAAAAATTCCCAAACATAACACATGAAAAATAATTTCACTAAACACACATCCATTAAAATAAAGGTTTCAAAGGGGTTAGACAAAAACCATTTTTACAATTAATGGAAAAGAAACACCAAAAAATAGTACAGACCATGACTACTACATCCAGGGAACATAACCTAGAGAAAAACTCCAAACAAATCCAAAAACATTTCCCTACTCCTACTGACAGGCTGTGGAGAACTCTAACGATCCAGATCTGGCTTCAGTGCACATCTTGGAAACACCATGATAGAATCATTGTAAGTGACCTAAACGTACATAGGTGTGGCAGGTTTTTGAAGCACTCAGGCACATCGGTCTCTTGTTCCCCCCGCTTACCGCACTAGTGACAGATTAAGGCATTACGCTATGAGGAAGATGACTAAAGGTATAAAGGCCTCTTGATTCCTCTACTAGCACAACCAGCATCAGGCCGCTTCCCATTCTTCTTATCACTCTCTTTTTCACTACTTCCCAAGGCTAAAGTAGGATTATCCACCTCAAGTCCTCCTGCTAACTCAACTTTGGTGAGGAAAGCTTGTCTCACCACGTCGGGGAAAGTGATTACATTGAACTCATCCACCTTTGACTGCTGCTCAGGAAGAAGTCTGAGATCGAAATGTTGGGCTTTCACAGGATCATATCCAACATACCCTGGTTCATACAGAGCTAAGTCCAGGAAACTACAGGAATACTTCCAACAGCTTTCTGAAGACAGCACAACTCCATCATCTTCCTCACCTTTTCCACCTAAGAGAAATATTACTGGATGAACTATGACTTGAAGAACTCCCAAGTGATATCTTCTCGAGGCTTGCTTCGGGACATGGACATCCACCACTTCAAGGTTGGACCTCCATGCATAAAGGTAGCCAACATCACCTTTAATAACTCAGGTGGCATGAGAGAATAGAATTTCCTCTCAATCTTCCACATCCACTCCTCTGCCTCAAGAGGATCTGCTTTCCCATAAAAGAGCGGAGGGTTCAACATCTGAAATTTGAGGATGTAGTCCTTGGGCTGGTCAAATAGAGGATTTTCTAAGGATTAAACAAGCGAATAATCACCTTGGGCATCCATATAACTTTCATGGGGGGGTGAACACTAAGGAAAAATAATAAAAAGATGGTTTAAACATGGTAATTACCATTTTAAACTAAACTTTTTACAATTTCCAAAACGAAACATTATTAAAAAAATTCTTAGAAGTAATGAATATCTAAATGATCCACAAGGAGAACTAATGTCGATGGTTGGCTCAGAAATATGGTTAGAGTCCATATGCCAGTCACACGACTGTCATAAAGAGAAATCTAGGGTAAAGTCCTCAGCTACACATGTCTTGCTAGACCATACAAGCTCACGGAGGTCACTTTCCTGACTCGCATTTCATTTCTCAATACCGAAAAAACAAAGGAATCAAGGAAATCAACAAACCCTAACATCCCATGGTAACCCGAGGTTTGGAATAATAAAGTGTTCATGATGTCCTTCTCTTCTGTATTCCATGAGTCCAAAAAATCCTACTCCTTACACCATGGTAACCCCAATAAAAATGTGCACTCTGAAAAACAAGGTCTACTCAAGAGACAACCTGCTCTGATACCATTTGGTTTCGAACCATCCAGGGTCAACCCTGAACCAGTCATCCAAGCCGGTCTGCGACATGGCCTGACAGGCATTCTTGATCCTCCTAAGCTGGCAACAAGTTCCATGGAATCAAAATAGAGAAAGAGGGAACAATTTTTCCCGAGAAAAATAAATAAAGAAATGGAAAGAAAACATAACAATGAAAAGTAAATAAACAGCACAAAAAGAAAGAAAGACCAACAAAAACCAACTAACCTGAACACGACCAAAACTCTTCACGACTTCGAGAGTTGTTCACTAATCCACAACCAACTCTTGTCCACAGCGAGCAAGCTTGAGTCAAACATTCAACAGAAACTAAAAATAGGAAAACACTATAGGCTTGAGTATTAAAACTCAATCGGTGTGCCCAAAAAAATATTCCCAATGCACTACATTTAAATAAAGAATTAACTAATTCCATGTTTGAACTGAATTGTATAAAATATTAGTTCCACACACACATTCATTTCTAAAATAAAAAACATTTCATTGCCCTTTTTAGTTTAAAAACAAGTTTAATGTTTGAAAGGAACAAGTGCATTTCATTTTAATACATTTTTTTTTTAACAATTTAGAAATAAAAATTTTAGTTGTTAGTCAAAGTGAAAACCACACAAAACACCCAAAACACACTAAGGGAAATGGAAAAAGTGTAACACAGGGGACAGTAACTGAATTAGAACTCTCAATCGTCATCCACATACAAATAAATACTAAAGAAAACATTGGTTGAACCTAGGAGCTCATGAACAATCCAGAATGTACTATACATATGACTCATCCTGAAGGCATTACCTACTCAATGACGTCATAACACCCTAACACCTGGTATTTCCCTACATTGCCTAACTTAAGGGACCAATCTCACAGCAATAATAATAACAAAATATCTCTCTACTATGGGCCACTAGCCAGTGCATAATCTAAACTAGTGCAACGATCATTCTCAGAAGATTCACTTATTATACCAAGTTCCCATGTCAATATGTATAATAAACAAGGGTGAGTCAACAAAATCAATAAAGTAATGAGTAAATTTGCACAAACATCTCAGACAACTCACGCAACCAAAATACACAAAAGGATCACCCCTGAGTCACCTCAAAAAAAGTTTTCCAAAATAATTCATTTATTTAAAGTGCGAAACGGACCTTAACCAACCACTCAACACCAACCCATTTTACAAAAATACATTTTTAGAAATCCAAACACATTTTAAACCCCATCCTCTCTTTAAAAGAAATGAAATTTACTTATAAAGTCCAACTGGGTATTTTATCAACCCCAATGATGCGCATTTTAAAAAACACTTTCACATAATTCAAAACAAGAGAGAACCACTTTCTTTCAAAATGAACATTTATTCTAGAAATAAGTTTTTAATATTATTTACCATTAATATAAAATTAAAGAAATAATAATAAATTAATAAATTCTAAATATAAAGGTGAGTGTAGTGGGGACCTAACTCAACTTGTAGCTCTGTTATGACGACGTGGCATGTCTCACACTTGCGCACAAGTACGCGCAACTTTCTGATGATCGCAATATCACAGAAATACCTCACCAATGTGCTGAAACCATAAAGATAACTAAAAACACATAAATTAAAATTTAACATATATTTAACAAAAGAAAAGTAAAACCTCCCCTAAACCTCAGTGCATGTGAAATGAAATGAGCAAAGGAGGAAACAACCAGCGCGGGGTGTGCTCAATCAAATGGGTAGTGAGAAAGAGTAAAAGACTAGAAAGGATGCCAGTGAAGAGTGCGGATGGATTGGGAGGGTGAAAAATGGTTGGACTGAAAGAGAGTTTGCTAAAAGAACACACATTGCATTGACGGGGCCGGTTGGATGGAATGTGGTGGGTCGGAAGGCGCTCAACCAAAGGGCATGTGACCAGAATAAGGTTAGGTGGGTGTGCGGCTACTAAAAGGAGGTTTGTGGCTAGTGAAACAAAGGAGACAGTCGTTGGAGAATTGCACCGGTGTTGTCCAGACAAAGATGGGATGGGGAGCAGGAGGCGCAGCTGGTGTAGGAAGAGCGTCATGAGGCTGTCGGCTGGGTGTAGTGCATGAGTCCCACGGGACCCGTGCAAGGCGGCCGAGGGGACCGCGGACAGGTGGTGCGCGGCGGCCGAAGGGAGTGGGGCGTTGTGGGTTCGAGTTAGGGAGGTCGGGGAGCTTCCGAGGAGCACTAATGGAGGAAGAGGTGGATAGATGTAGGTAAGCTGAGGGGTTGATGGAAGAGGGTGAGGATGGAGAAGGGAAGGAGGGTCAAATGGCTGGTGCGGAGGCTGGAGGTGGGCTGTTGGGCGCTGCAATGGGAGGCGCGGCGAGGGCACAGGATAGGGAGTAGGCCGGTGGGTTCAGGTCATTGGCCGGAGGTGCTCTCGAACTAGTTGTAGGGTTGACTTTAAAGGAAGGCCAGCATGAGGTATAGGAGGCTGGACAACGGGAAGGGGAGTTAGTGGGTGCACTGGTCGGGCACGCTGAGCAGGGAGTTGGTTGGCGGGCAGGTGCAACGTCAGAGATCCAGGGGGTGTGGCGCAGTGCAGCCAAAGAATGAGGAGGGCCTGGAAGCGGGTTGGCTGGGTGGTGTAGGCGAAGCAGGGTGCAGGGGATCCGGGGCACCGGGAAGTGAAGCAACAGGGGCATGGGAGGTTGTCGTGGCTGGCGAGAGTGCAGGGGTGCGATGGAGCCGGGTAAAGGTGGGATCGTGCGTGTGGGTCGAGCAGTGCAAGAGGGGAGCTACGGAGTTGCAGTAGGGAGAAAGAGAAGGGAGAGTATGGGACAGCATGCACTGTAATAATCAGGGTGGGGGAGGATAGCTACATGGAAGACAAAAAAAAGAAAACAAAGAAGAAAGAAGAAAGAGGGAAAAAGTAGAAGTTAAAAAATTAAAAAAAATATATTATATAATAATAATCATCATCATCATCATCATAATCATAATCATAATTATAATTATAATAATAATAGTAATAATGATAAAAATAATCATATTGATGAAAATATATATAATAAAAGTACACATTTCATTTTAATAATATTAATTAAAATTATTAGCCATGAAAATATTAAATAATGCAATAAATTGTAAAATTTATCCATTTTAATGTTTCGAAGATAGGTGGACTATGTCGTTTCATGGGAAAAGCTGTGTAGGGTCTCGAAAATGTGATTTGTTCGGGAACTCAGCAACGTCAACTCAAAAAAAAAGTTTTTTGACAAAACTCAAAAATCATGGTTGGGATTCAACCCGAACCTCGGCAAAAAATTTGAAAACCAAAGAAAATAATATAATAAAAATAACAGAGGTCAGGGTGTAAAAATTCTCCCTACCATAATGCTTCTCATCCCTAGGAAGCCACAATAAGATCTAGACTCAAGAAGAAACTCTTTAAGTGTCACTCACCCCCAAAGGTTTAAGCACCTCCAGTTGATCGATTCAAACGAACACCGAACTCCCATGACATGCAACTTATCATCAAAACACGAACACTTTAAACACCACCAAAATGAAACCCAAAACAAAACTCTGATACTGACATGAGGAGTCCCGAATAGACTTCCCACCATAAGAAACATGCCAAACTGAATTCAATGAGACTCGCAACGGGTCTCCCCACCACAAGGAATGATCAGACTAACCAAACTTGAAAGCTTCCCACGCAGAATAGAAACCCCACCACAAGGGTAGGGGAGGGAAGGGGTCAACCAATAGAGCATCAAAACTACCATCACTGCTACCTTAACGATGTCACATAAACATAAGAACACAAATCATGCCAAACGAAAGACTGAGATTAAACCAAGGCCCTTCTCCACCATTGGGGTTCTCCTGACTACGTGCCAGAATCACTCTGGGACCTATGGCACGAGCTCCAATGATTGAAGTATCTACGTCCTCGCAGTCAGGCTTCAAAAATTCTAAAACATAACACATAAACAAGAATTTCACTAAATGCACATCCATTAGAATAAAATATTTAAAGGGGTTCGACAAAAACCATTATTAAAACTGAATGAAAAGAAACACCACAAAATGGTACAAGTGATGACTACTACATCCAAGTAACACTACAAAAAAACTCCAAAATGATACAAAAAATTCTCCCAACTCCTACTGACGGTCTGAGGTGACCATTGACGAGCCAGATCTTGCTTCATCGCACTTCTTGGAAACACCTCAACAGAATCGCTGTAAGTGACCCAGACGTCCACAAGTGTGGAAAGGTTTCAGAGCACACGGGAACATCGGTCTCTTTTAACCCCACTTACCGCACTAGTAGTAGATCAAGGAATTACACTATGAGGAAGATGACTGAAGGTCTGAAGGTCTCTTGATTCCTCTACCAGTACCACCAGCATCAGGCCACTTCCCATTATTGTTATCGCTATCTTCTGCACTGCTTCCCATGGCCAGAGGAGGATTCTCCACCTCAAGTCCTCCTACTGACTCATCTTTGGCGAGGAAAGCTTGTATCACCATGTCAGGGTAAGTTATTACAATGAAATCGTCCCCCTTGGACTATATCATAGGAAAAAGTCCAAGATCGAAATGTCGAGATTTCACAGGATCATTTCAAATATACCCTGGTTTATATAGAGCTATGTCCATGAAACAATGAAAGAATTCCAACACTGATCTAACACCTTGATAAAGACCACAGAACTACATCCTCTTTCTCACATTTTACAACTCAAAGAAATATTGTTGGATGAACAATGACTTGGAGAACTCCCAAGTGACATCTTCTCGAGGATTTCTTCGAGAGACAGACTTCCACCACTTCCAGTTTGGACCTTCAAGCATAAAGGTAGTCAACTTCACCTTCAATGACTTAGGTGGTGTGAGAGAATAGAATTTCCCCTCAATCATCCATAGAAACTCATCAGCCTCAAGAGGATCGGATTTCCCATAAAAGAGGGGAGGGTTCAACTTCCAAAACTTGAGGATGTAGTACTTAGGTTGATCAACTGGAAGATTTTCTAAGGATGCACCACCAGATGCTTCACCTTGGGCATCCATCAAACCTTCGTGAGGAGTCGAACACAGAAGAACTAGAAAAAACTATGTATTAAACACGGTCATTACCATTTTAAACTCAACTTTTCACATTATCCAAAATGAAACTATATAAAAAATTCTTGGAAGTAAAGAAGACCCAAACAATCTGTAAGGAGAACTAGTTTCAATGGGTGGATTGGACATATGGTTGGAGACCATATTCCAGTCACGTCACCGTCAAAAGAAGCACTCTAGGGTAATTTCCTCAGCTCCACATGTCTTTCCAGACTATGTGAGCTCATGGAGGTCACTTTCCTGACTCCCATTACATTTCCCAATACCAAAAAAACCATAAGAATCAAGGACATCGACAAACCCAAACAACCCATGGTGACCCATGGTTCGGAATGAGCAAGGGTTGATGACGTCCTTCTCATCCATAGGCCGTGAGTACCGATAATCCTACTCCTCCTACCATGAAATCCACAAATAAAAATGGGTGCTCTAAAAAACAAGGTCCTCTAAAGAGCCGACCTGCACTAATACCATTTGGTCATGAACCAACACAGGTCGACCCTGAACCGGTCACTAAAGTCGGTCTGCGGCATGGCCTGAGGGGCATTCCCGATCATTCCGGACTGGAGACAAGCTCCAGGGAATCAAAAGAGATCAAGAGGGAACGGTTTTCCCGGATAAAAATAAATAAAGCAGTAGAAAGAAAATAGAACAACACAAAGTAAATAAACAACCTGAAAATAAAGAATGACCAACAACAACCAACTAACCTGAACACGACCAAAACTCCCCATGACTTCGAGAGTCTCTAATTAATCCACAACCAAATCACACCCATGGTGTGAAAAATAAATTCAAACTTGCAACAGAAACTAAAAAAAGAAAAACACTATAGGCATGAGTACTAAAACTCAGAAGGTGTTCCCAACAAACTATTCCCAATGCACTACCTTTAAATAAAGAATTTACTATTTCCAGGTTTGAACTAAATTATATAAAATATTGGTTTCCATACACACTTTAATTTCTAAAATAAACAATAGTTCATTACCCTTTTTAGTTAAAAACAAGTATAATGTTTGAAAGTAAGAGGTGCATTTCATTTTAAAACATTATTTTCGAACAATTTAGAAATCCAAATTTTAGTTGTTAGTCAAAGGGAAAACCACACACAACAGACACTAATGGAAATTGAAAAAGTGACACACAAGGGCCTGCAACCAAAGTAGACCTATCAATTGTCCTCTATATATAAATAAATACTTAAGAAAACAAGGGTCGAACCTAGGAGCTCGTAAACTATCCAAAACGTACTATACATATGAATCATCTTGAAGGCATGCACTACTCAACAATGTCATAACACCCTAATGCATGATATTTCCCTTCATGGACTAACTGAGGGGCCCAATCCCATTTCAATAATAATAAAAAAAAACATCTATCTGCTATGGGCCACTAGCCAGTGCGCCATCTAAACTAGTGCAGCAATCATTCTAAGAAGATTCACTTACAATTCCAGGTTCCCATGTCAACAGGTATAATAAACAAGGGTGAGTCAACAATATCAATCAATTAACCGGTCACATTGCACAAACATCCCACACAACTCATGAAACCAATTTACACAAAAGGATCACCCCTGAGTCACCTCAAAGAATGTTTTCCAAAATAATTCATTTATTTTATGTTCCAAACAGGCCTTAACCAACCACTCAACACCAACCCATTTTCAAAAAATCCTTTTTTAGAAATCCAAACACATTTGCAACCCCAACTTCTCTTTAAAAGAAACGTAATTTTCTTATAAACGACAACTGGGAATTTTATCAACACTAATGATGCACATTTAAAAGAAAACACTTTTAGGTAATTCAAAATAAGAGAGAACCATTATCCTTCATAATGAACATTTATTTCAGAACTAATTTTTTTAATGTTATTTACCATTAATCTGAAATTAATGAAACAACAAGAAATTAAAAAATTATAAATATAAAGTCGAGTGCAGTGAGGACCTACCTCGACTTGCTGCTCGGTTATGACAATGCGACACGTCTCACACTTGCGCACAAGTACGTGCAACTTGCTGATGATGGCAATATCACGGAAATACTTCACCAATGTGTTACAACCGTAAAGATAACTAAAAACACATAAACAAAAATTTAAATTAAATCAAACAAAAGACAAGGAAAACCTCACCTAAACCTCAGTGCAGGTGAAATGAAACGAGTGAAGGAGGCAAGAGCCAGTATGGGGTGCAGTCGATCAAAGGGATCATGCAAAAGAGGAAACAACTAGGAAGGATGCCCATGAAGAGCACAGTCTGACTGGGAGGTTGTGTGATGGTTGTACTAGAGGTTTGTTGGCTAGAAGCATGAAAATTACACTGACGTGGCTAGCTGGATGGCGTGTGGCAGGTCGGAAGGCGCGCAACCAAAGGGTGTGCGACCAGAAGGATGTTAGGTGGGTGTGTGGTCGTCAAAAGGACGTTTTTGGCTAGTGCAGCGAAGGGAGAAGTCATCGGGGCATTGTGTCTCTGCTAGACGGACAAAGCAGGGACAAGGCGCGGGAGGCGCAGCTGGTGCGTGTGGAGCGTCGGGAGGCTAGCGGTTGTGTACATCGCCAGAGTCCTCTAGGACCCTTGCAAGGTAGCCGAGGGCAGCATAGAATGCTAGTGTGTGGCGGTCGAAGGGAGTGGGCATTGTGGGTTCGAGTAGGGGAGGTCGAGGAGCATCTAGGAAGAACTGAAGGAGGTAGAGGTGGATGGCAGTAGGTGTGCTGAGGGGTTTATAGAAGAGGGTGAATGCGGAGCACACTACTGGAAAAACCGATTATTGTGATGGGGTATTTGCGATAGGGATAAATCCTGTCGCAAAAACTCTGACGAAAATCATATTTGTGATGGAGATATATTCCTGTCGCAAATGTTCAGTTATTTGTGATGGTGATACATGCCCCGTCGCAATAGATATGGCACGGTTTTCGAGCCAAAACGCGGGAAGCCTATTTGCGACGGTCGCCTTCAACCCGTCGCAATTACCCGGCGGTGTTAAATACTATTTGCGATGGTACAATTGTCACATCGCAAAAAATATTCAGCATGTATTATTTGTGACGGGGCCTGTCGCCAATACCGGTGGCGGTAAATAGGAATTTGCGACGGGGTTATCCGCTCATCGTTAAGAGTATGTCGGCAGGTATCTATTTGCGATGGGCCCGTCGCAAAAACCCTTTTACCCACTGCCCGTAATTTATGTGGGCAAAGGTATTTGCGACGAGACCCATCACCAATACCGGTGGCGGCAAATAAGAATTTGCGACGGGGATACCCGATCGTCACTAATAGTATGTCGATAGGCATCTATTTGTGACGGGCTCATCACAATAACCCTTTTAACCGCCGCCCGTAATTAATGCGGGCGAAGGTATTTGTGATGGTATCCCGTCACAAATAAGACCGTCGCAAATATTCTAACCTATATATACCCCCCATCCATTTTTTTTCAAATCATTCAGATCTCTCTTCCTCTCTCTCTCTTTAACTTCCTGTTCTAAGTAGAAAATTTTTTTGTTTTAATTTTTTTTACGAGAAGAAGAGAGAAGGAGTTAGGAGGTGAAAACTGCTTCAAAATATCGAAGGTATTTATATTTTTTTAATTGTTAAATTATTTTTAATTGTTAATTTTATTTTTAATTGTTAATTTTTGTTTTTTTAACAGAATGTTTAGTAGGTATATAGTATAATTATATTAAGTGGTTGTACCAAATAATCATCTTCTGGATACGAACAAGTAGAGGCGGCTCTGGCACAGATGTACCTAGGAGTGAAAACTCTAACAATGTGTTTCGTGCTTGACTCGGGGTAACCTGGTACACGACAACGGGCCTTGCTGCACTCTTGGTTCGACACTCCTGGAGGATGTTTTGGTAATAATTATAAATAAATATATTTAATTAGAAATAATTAGAAATAGTTATATTTAATTAGGAATAATTATATAATTATAAAATAATTATGAAATAATTAGATTTAATTAAAATAACCATCAAATAATTAGGAAATAATTAGATTTAATTGATTATAAATAATTAGAATAATTAAAATAATTAAAATAATTAAAACAGTTAGGAAACAATTAAAAATAATTAGAAAACAATTAAAAATAATTAGAAAACAATTAAAAATAATTAGGAAGCAATTAAAATAATTAGGAAACAATTAAAAATAATTAGGAAACAATTAAAAATAAACAATGAAAAATAATTAGGAAATAATTAAAATTAATTTGGAAACAATTAAAAATAATTAAAAATAATTAAAAATAATTTAGAAACAATTAAAAATAATTAGAAAACAATTAAAAATAATTAAAAAACAATTAAAAATAATTAGAAAACAATTAAAAATAATTAGGAAACAATTAAAAAAATTAGGAAATAATTAAAAAAAATTAGGAAACATTTAGAAATAATTAGGAAATAATTATAAATAATTAAGAAATAATTAAAAATAATTAAGAAACAATTAAAATTAATTAGGAAACAATTAAAAATAATTATGAAACAATTAAAAATAATCATGAAATAATTAAAAATAATTAGGAAACAATTAAAAATAATTAGGAAACAGTTATAAATAATTAAGAAACAATTAAAAATAATTATGAAACAATTAAAAATAATTTGGAAATAATTAAAAATAATTAAGAAACAATTAAAAATAATTAAGAATCAATTAAAAATAATTAAGAAACAATTAAAAATAATTAGGAAATAATTAAAAATAATTAGCAACCAATTAAAAATAATTAGGAAATAAATAAAAATAATTAGGAAACAATTAAAAATAATTAGGAAACAATTCAAAATAATTAGGAAACAATTAAAAATAAAATAATAAGGAAAGAATTAAAAATAAAATAATTAGGAAACAATTAAAAATAAAATAATTAGGAAACATAGCAAGCGTGATTGACCGCTCATCTACCTCAATTTTCTTTTTATTTGTGTGTTGAGGCTTGATAGGAAACTTCTGCCTCCACATGTAATATTTTCTTTTACTGTGAAAATTATCAACCTCTTCGCCAGCATAGAGGTGAGGAGGTTTATAATTTTGACAGTAAAATTAAATACTACATGTGGAGGTAGAAGTTTCATGTCAACCTCAACATAAAAATGAAAAGAAAATTGAGGTAGATGAGCGGTCAATCAAGTTTGTTACTAATTAGTAACATAATTAGTAATATAATTAGTAACATAAATAGTAACATAATATAAAATTTTTTATTACTCTAATATTAATAATTAAATAATAATAATAATATATTTATTTTATTATTATATGTTTAATATTTTTTTAAAAAATTTATTATTATTAAAATTATAAAAAATTTATAAAATATTACAATTATCAATATTTCCAACAAGTGTTGCTTTATTCTTAACATGTTCAAATCTTAAAGGTTCGCCAATTTTCCGGTAATGCCCAATAAAATGTTTGCGTCAACCGTGTCCAATGTAAACTCTATAATTGTTCTTGCTTGGTTGATCACCTCGCATGTAGCGTTGCAATAGGACAACTCAAGTCATGTCTTTCTCATCTATAAGAATCATATCACATGACTTTTTACATAGACCATTCTTTCTTTAAAAATTAAGGGAAAGATACTGAAGTTCTCTTAATTTTTCAAGGAAGAATGATCTATGTAAAGGGTCATGTGAAATGATTCTTAAAGACGAGAATGAAATTACTTGTGTCATCCTATTACAACACTACTTGCGTGGTGATCAACCATGTAAGGAAAATTATAGAGTTTAAATTGGACGTGGTTGACGCAACCTTTTTATTGGTCATGACCTGAAAATTGATGACTCTTTAAGATTTGAACATGTTAAGAAAAGAGAAAATTCTGTTAGAAATATTGAGATTTGTAATAATTAGTAATAATTAGTAATAATTAACCAAAAATAAAATAAATTTGAGTATATGGTTATAAATTGGCACAATTTACAGCAGATTGGCAGCTACCTTTTGTTCAACGTCCCATATCTTTGCTACTTTCTCCCACTGAAATTAGTATGAAAAATGTGCTCTAAAGTATGTCAGAGCAAGTTTTTCATACTGATTTCAGTCGGGAGAAAGTTAAAAAGAGATGAGTCATCAGAAAAAAGAGTCTCTTTTCCATCACGACTCATCTCCTTGCAAGGAGATGAGTCGTCTGGCAAAAGAGCTACCGCCAATCTGCTGGAAACAAATAATAATAATTAGTAATATAATCTCCACAACGATGATTACAAAATTTTATTTCATTATTTAAGTATATTTCATTTTTCCAAGTATTGATAAGTATTACTAAATTAATAATAATTAGTGGGGATGATTACAAACTAACTGTATCACCTATAGTTATTGGTAATTACTAAGAAATAACTGTAATTATGTATCTTCTGTTTTTAGTATATTGTTTTTCTTATATCAAATTATTTAACAACAGTAATGGTTTTAAATTTTGTAGAATCATATATATGAATATGGAACAAGGAAATCAACATCAATCATTATTAGATGATCGTTCTTGGATAAATCAGCGCAGAAATCCAAACGGTTCTAGTTTAAATCTTGTATATATTGATGGTGTTGAAGCTTTCTTGTCATTTGAATCATCAAACCCGGAATTTTTTTTAGAAGGGACAATTAAGTTTCCTTGTAAAAAATGTGCTCTGAGAACATTTGAGACATTTGACATCATTGGGAGAGATCTCTTGCATTATGGTTTTCACAACATCTCTTGCATTATGGTTTTCAATCAAATTATATTATTTGGTATCAACATGGTGAACTCAGTTCCAGAGAAGATACTAATAATTTGATTCCGGATCCATCACGGTTTTAGAATTTAGTACATGATGTTGCAGGGTTATCCGTTCAACAAACTAAAATCGAGGATGATATTGATTTACTTCCCGAGTTGGCACCATCTGAATTTGCTGAGTTGTTCAGGTCTGCTGAGGATGCATTATATCTTGGTTTCAAAATAATAAAATTAGAAGCAGGTGCAAAATTTATGGATATTAATTCAGATAATGGAATGTCAAATAACTGTTTTGATCAGATATTCTCTTTGGTTAAAGCACTATTACCTGAAGGAAATGTGTTGCCTGCTAATTATTATGAGATTAAGAGACTGGTTCGTAATCTAGGCCTCAGTTATTAGAAGATCCATGCATGTTCAAACGATTGCATCTTATATTCTGGTGAAAATGAGTCGTTGGATAGTTGTCCCACATGTGGAAAATCGAGGTATAAAGAAGCTCAATCAGAAAAGTCTGGATTGATTCCTGCAAAGTAGTTGAGATATTTCCCGCTTACACCCAGGTTGCAGCATTTATTTATGTCTCAGAACACAGCGACAAAGATGTCATGGCACAAATCCAATATTTCAAATGGTAAAATCTTTATTCAACCATCTAATGGTGATTCATGGAAACATTTTGATCAAGTGCATTCGTATTTTGCTTTAGAATCCCAGAACGTGTGATGGGGTCTTTCTACTGACGGTTTTTGTGCATTTGGATCTTTTGGTAGTTAGTATTCTGGTTGGTCTGTCTTTATAACTCTGTACAATTTTCCACCATGGATGTTGATGAAAGAGCCTTATATCTTTTTGACATTATTAATCCTAGGACATCCGAAAAAGAATATTGATGTCTATTTGAAACCATTGATTGATGAGTTAAATTTATTGTGGATTCATGGTGTTGGTACATATGATGTTGTTGTGAAACAGAATTTTGTAATAAAAGTTGCGTTGATGTGGACAATTAGTGACTTCCCAACATATGGCATGTTATCTGTCTGGATTACACATGGTCCAAAATCAATTACTTACAGTATGGGAGACAACAAAGCATTTATACTCGTGAATGGAAGAAAACCTTGCTATTTTGACTGTCATCGCAAATTTCTTCCAATCGATCATCCTCTTCGGAGGAATAAATATCATTTCAGAAAAGGAAGAATTGAAAGAGATGAACCTCTGAAAATTATCTTAGGTAAAAAGTTACAATCATTTGTATTTTAATTAGCTTCCATCACTTTTGGATCAACAATAAACCAACAGAAAATTCATGGTTTTGGGAAAGAACACAATTGGACAAAACGGAACATTTTTTGGAATCTACCATATTGGTCTGATTTGTTGGTCTGACACATGTTGGATGTCATGCATATTGAGAAGAACTTTTTTGATAATCTATTTCATACAGTTTTGGATACACTGGGTAAAACCAAAGATAATGTAAAGGCACGATTAGATCTTGCCCAAATTTGCAGGCGACCAGAACATGAATTATTTGAAAATGTCAGATCACAGAGATTAATGAAGCCAAAAGCAGCTTATACACTGACAAAATAGAGTCACTTATTATTTTTTCAGTGGATTGCATATTTGAGACTTCCAGATGGCTATGCTTCCAACTTGGGCTGATGTGTTAAAAATGGTCATATTACCCGATTAAAAAGTCATGACTGTCATGTTATAATGGAAAGACTTATGCCTATTGGATTAATAGGTTTGTTGAATTATAATATTTGGGATTAGATAACAGATATATCATATTTTTTCTGAGACATGTGTGCGGTGACAACAGACTACGAAACACTAAGCAAACTGGAAGAAGCTGTTGTTGTAATTATATGTAAACTGGAAAAAATCATTCCGACGGCTTTCTTTGAATCAATGGAACATTGCATATTACATTTTCCACATGAAGCAAAATGTGGAGGTCTGGTTCAGTTTCGATGGATGTACCCATTTAAAAGATGCATGCAGAAATTGATGAAAAAAGTCAGTAACAAAGTATCAGTTGAAGGATCAATTGCTGAAGCTTATTTGTAAGAGGAAATTTTTTTATTCTGCTCTCATTATTTTGAATCTGAATATCCCTCAAAATTTAACTGCATGGGCCGAAACGAGGGGAATTTTGATGATGATATGAACAATCAATTATCAGTTGTCAATCATCCTGAACTTGGCTTTGGTGGAGTTCATGATATATGGCTTTCAGATGATGAACATCATAGAGATCATACATATGTTCTACTCATCTATGAAGAAATTTCACCAATTGTACAGTGATTTCTCCTATCCCTTATTCTATATATTATGTTATAGTAAATTAATCATATTGTATTTGTAGGTTATATGATGATCATATCCGAAAACAATTTCCACAAATTATAGTAGTTGGCTTAGAAGAACATCGACAAAAAAAATTTGCCTACTGGTTTCAAAAACTGGTAACATACATTCCTTTTTGGTTTCACATATAAAATCAATTTATTACTTGTAATAGTTATAAATGTTTTACAAATTTTCAGGTATCTATACATGCTGATAAGATTGATAGTCGATTGCGTATATTGAGAAGCCCACCATCCAAAATGGTTAAATATTATAATGCATATGTGGTGAATAGTTATCGCTTTCATACACGTGCATAAGGGGAATCAAAGAAAATAATGAATAGTGGTGTTTATTTGAAGGGATCACATCATAGAGATATAGAAGTTGACTTTTACGGCATTCTGGAAGAAATTATTGAACTATGTTATTTGGGACAGAATTATGTAACAATATTTAAATGTCGATGAATGGATATTGAGAGAGGCTTTTGTATTCATCCGACTCATGGAATTGTTGATATTAAACATAAAAGTCTTCTTGCAGTAAATGAACCATTTTTATTGTCTAATCAGGCATATCAAATTTATTATGCAAAATACTATGCTACTGTAAAAGAGTTGGATGATTAGTGGAGTATAATAAATGTTAAATCTCGAGAAAATCAATTTACTCAAACGGAATATGGTTCCACTGAAGTGCAAGGAAATGAAATTTTTCAGGACAGTCCTAAAAACACATCTTTTTCACAAAGATACATGAATATCGATGATGACACCCCACAGTTAAGGGTCGATGGTGACGATGTTGTCAATGATGTTAAAACTGAATTTGAAATGACAAGAGATGATGAAAGTGAAACTAATATGGAAATTGATGATGTTGATGAGGAAGATGAAGACATTGACATTAACAACTATGAAGATGATGATGAAGATGAAAATTGACACAGTAAAATGATGGTTAGATTCATAACAAATATATATCTATACATAATAGTTATTTTCAACTGTTTTCTAATAAAAATCATTTCATGTTTCAGATGGACTCAGAAACGTATCGTCAATTGCTGGAGGTTGATCTACCTATGGATGATGAGGTTCTTGAGTCATCTGACCCTCAGGCTATTGTCACTACATGGAGCACTCGGAGGGGGAATGGTCTTACCAGACTGGTGATTCCAGATCCTATCCCGGAGCGACGTCCGCCTCTTGGATTCGATGTGAACACGCGGTGGTATGGTAACCTGTGTATTTTAGTTATCTTTCATTATAATTTATTTATATTCTAATTGTTTTATTATTTGTTCATTTTCTACAGTTTTATGCATATAGCTGTTGGACAGGGAGCGCTATCTTGCGCAATTATTTTTCTCAGCCCTCGCTCACATGGGATCAGATTCCCGCTGATGTGCAGGCCGCCATATTCGATCATTGGCCGGTAAGTAATTAAATATTATTTATTTTGAAATTTAATTCATTAATAACTTTATATTAGGGTTTATGGTATCCCATCGATGAGAGCATGTGTGCCACTATCCACGTGGCATGGGTGGTGTCTATGCATGACGGTTTACCTCGGTTTTTATATAATTTGAGAAAGGCTGCTGTGAGGAAAGTCAGAGTGACAGAATTTGATGAGTCCTGTAGAGCCCACCGACCAGAGTACATTTCATCTCATGTTTGGGATGGATTATGTACACAATGGTTGGGTGGTAAGTTTCAGAGGAGATCTGCATTAGGTTGACAGAATCAGGGGAGACAAGAGGTGACGCATCGAGCCGATAGTCGTACATTCAGTGCGCATAGAGAGCGTCTGGTAATTACTTTTTTTAATATTTTATACCACTTTTAAATATAAACAGTTTATTTTATATTAATATAGAAAGTTGAGTAGCCCGGTATTACGACGTATGGCATTTATCGGAGGATGTACACTAATCCGGCTACTGGAGAGATTAGAGGTGACCTCCAGGGTCAGATTGTGGTCAGTATTATTTTCTTTTCAGTTTGAAAATTAAATGCATATAATCTTTTCATTATTTTAATTTCTAATTGAAACTTAAGGATTCATATAAGGTCGTGACCTCTCAAACACAGGCTGAGAGTCAAGACGAGACGGTTGATCAGACTAGTGCCCACCATTTTGATGAGATGTCATGGATGCAGGTGACCCAGTATGGCTTCGAAAAGGGATGAGTAGTTGGTATCGACTCTCATTTGACTCCTGCAACTTATTATGGTATCGTTTCGATTTCGGAGTCCGGCTCGAGAGGAGATCGTGGAGAGACATCATCTTCTGCCTCACAGTATCAGGAGCAGCTGCGTGCTCAGAGTCATCTTATAGAGTATTTGCGTCAAGGGCAGGAGCCGATGCATCAGCAGCACGATGAGGAGATGCATCGATGGCAGGAGCAGAGGCATCAGCAGCATGATGAGGAGAGGAGTCAATATGAGGAGCAACATCAGGAGAAGATGAAGTATATGTGTCGTCTGACTCATAGTTTAGGGATGGAGTTTCCTCCACCACCTTCTCCAGGTCCCCCAGATTATCCACCCCCAGTGATTTTTTTACATGTAATAAACATTTGAGTTCGTAGTTTATTGTCATATTAACTATTTACAATTCCTCTTTCATATTGGCACGAATATTTCATGATTTAATTTGTTTTTATTTTTTTTAATATTTTATTACTTATTAGTATTATTTTTAATATCTGATTATTTTATTAATATGAATAATATTAAAATTATTTTTTCGTAAATATGTATGTTTATTTTAATAATAATATTATTATATTAATTTTTTATATTATTATTATTAGTATTATTATTATATAATATTATATTAGTTATATTCATATTCTTATTATATTTTGATATTAATATTTCATAATTATATTATATATATTTTTTATTATTAATATTATAATAATATAATTTTTTTATATTATTAATATTATTATTATTATAAACATAATTTAATAATAATATTATTAAATTAATTTTTTAAATTATTAATATTTGTATTATTATATAATATTATATTATTTATATTCATATTATTATTATTTTATATTAATATTTCATAATTATATTTTATATATTTTTTTATTTATATTATCATAATAGAAATTTTTTATATAATTAATATTAATATTATTTTTATATAATATTATACGATTTTTATTAATTATTTTATTTTTTTTATTTTTTTAATATTTGCGATGGGAGTATTTGCGATGGGGTGTCCCGTCGTAAAATTTTTTTACTGTAACATTTTCGACGGGATGAATACCCGTCGTAAAAACAATTTCTACGACGGGCCATCGCAAATACCTATGTCGCAAATATTATTTAAATTTACCATTTGCAACGGGTCAGAAACTCGTTTCAACCAATATATCCGCGACGGCCCATCGCCAATAACTTTTTTATATATAAACAAAAACCAATTTGCGACGGGGGAAAAATACCGTCGCAAATACTATTTTTGGAACGGGATCGCCGCAAAAACACCTATTTGCGACTCTGTTTTTGGAAACGAGCAATTTTCGACGGAGCTCCACTGAAAAAGGTCTTTTGCGACGGGATCCCATCGCAAATAGTCCATTTTCCTGTAGTGGCAGGGCAAGAGGGTCGAACGGTTGGTGCGGAGGATAGAGGCGGGCAGCTGGGTACTGCAACGGGAGGCGCAGTGAGCTCGTAGGACAGGGAGTAGGACAGTGGGTGCATTTCATTGGCCGAAGGTGCTCTAAGACTTGTTGGGGGATTGACGGTAGGGGGGAGGCCAGCAGGAGGTGCAGGAGGCCGTACAACAGGATGGGGAGTTGTTGGGTACGTTGGTCGGGTGCACCGAGTAGGGAGAAGTTCGGCGGGCTGGTGCAGCATCGGAGATCTGGCGGGCGTACGGTAGTGTGAATCTGAAGCAGGAGGAGGTCCTGGGTGCGGGTTGGATGGGTGGTGCAGGCGATGCAAGGTGTGGGGGATCCGAGGCATCGGACAGCGAAGCGGAGGGGCGCGGGAGGCTTTTGTTGCTGGCAAGAGTGCATGGGTGCGAGGGATCCAGAGCAGGGTGGTCTCGTGCATGCGGGCCGAGTAGGGAAGAAGGGACACTATGCTGCTGCTGCAGGGAGAAAGAGAATGGAGAGGACAGAATGTTATGTGCTCTAAGGTGCAAGGTGGGGGGACAGCCACGTGGAAGACACACAAAAAAAAGAAAATAAAAGAAAGAAGAAAGAAGAAAGAGAGGGAAAATGTAAAAGTAAACAAAAACAAAAACATTAATATTATATAATAATAATATTATTATTATTATTGTTAATCAACATCATAATCATAATGATAATAATAATATTAAAAATGATAATAATAATCATATCATTAAAAATAAAAATAAAAAATACACATTTCATTTTAATAATAAAAATTAAAATTATTATCCATGAAAATTTTAAATATTGCAATAAATTAAAAAAAAATTATCCATTTTAATTTTCCAAAGATAGGAAGACTGTGTCATTGCATGGAAGAAGCTGTGCGGGGTCTCTAAAGCGCGCTCCACTCGGGCACTCAACGACGTCAACTCAAAAATGGACATTTTTTGACAAAACTCAAAACTTTTGTTCGGGATTCTACCCGAACCTTGACAAAAATTTTGAAAACCAAAGAAAATAATAAAATAAAAATAACAGTAAGTTAGGGTGTGACACTATCTCTGCCAAAAAGCTACTCACAATTCTGAATATGTGTGATAAAGAATTATTTCTACATGTATGAACCTATAGCCATATCTGTTAGGCTAAAGACTCAACCGGTAGCTCTATATCCCACATGAGGGATAGGTATATTAAAAAATAACTTATATGTATATCAACATGTACAAGATTAAGAGTATAAAAGACATGGATCATACCTCGAATCATCTCATGAGAATCCTGGTCATACTTGTCCACAGCCTAGAATGTCCCACAACTGCAACCACCCTCCCTTTGGGCTTGGAATAGGTCACCAGGTGGTGGTGGTGAAAGTATATCTTAGCATCATCCTCCAACTATTTCTCCGCCCTTGGGAGACCCACCTTCTCTCCTATCAGAACCACCTCTCTTAGGGGTCTACCTAACAATGAGAGTGAGATCCTTGATAACAGAATTGCATCTTCCTTAGAGGTTTATCTATTTCATATCTGCATACCTCATCAAGTCAGGTCAAGTAATAATGATCCATGTAACATCTCCCATCACAAGTATATCATTTCCCCTCACCCCACTAACTAGATCATGTATTCTAACACTACTCTATAGACCTACATGACTGAGCCCCGGAATGGGGAGGTCTCCTGCACCAAGACCCTAAAGACTAACACTTACTAGCTACTATAGATGACTCGTCCTCAGTATTTCTACTATCATATAATGTCTCTTGATGTCTCCATACTAAGAAGTTCTCTGTAACTAGAGCCCTCTGTAGAACTATAGTATAAGTATAAAGGTACAATGAGAACATGCAGGCATGAAATCCTATGTGATGGCCCTTATCAAACGTACATGCTTAGAAGAATCCATTTCACACTACATCGAGGGAGTAATGTGTGAGGTCAGTGGACCTAACGGTGTACAAATTAACAAATATATCACCGTATAAATTCTTAAAAATATCCTGAATCTACATAGAGTGCAAGTTAAAAGGGTAATACTCATTTTGGAATATCTATAAGAAGTATAGACATGATAATGTCACCTCATCATGAGTCTGAGTGATAAAACTCCAACATTACCATGTTTCTATCTTAATATAGTTTCTTATAAGCATAACCATCTGATCATTTGGTTTTTCAATAATCCTAAAGACTCAAACCTCTAACTCAATCCAATCCTCCACTATGAGAGGATTTTTCTCACCATAAAACCTTATTGGTCTCAAATTTTTTAACTCTGGTAATGCACTCAAACTATGTGCATCATCATCTATAAATTTTGGATCTATATGATACCCAACAGGCATTGGATCATCCACTCAAACCATTGGTGTAGGATCCATGCACTGCTCAATAGTTGGAGGAACTTCTCTATGACCTCCTGGAGGAAACACCTCATGAGTGGGTCCCTAAGGCGGGGCCTCAACACTTAGCTAATCTTTTTCATGTTCCTAACTTTGTATCCAAACTTCCATCCAAAAAAGAGGTATCTTTAAATTCATCAATATGTACCAAAACTACATGAGACTATCTATGTAGCAGACTCAAAAATAAAATCAAAATCAAAAGACCCAATACTATAGGATTCATATACTAATGGTTCCTTAAAACTAGTATCTTGGTATGTTTAGTCAATAAATAGGTGGTCGGAGTCAGGGTGTATGGATATGTCATACATTGAACCAATAAAGCATCACTTGGCCTAAAATATACACTCAAAACACTTCAACATCTTTTACCTATGTTCTTAAACCAATCCTTACAATATGGTCAAACTCCAAACACCGACCTAGGGAAAGTCCACCTTTGATACTACTCAATCATGAATTGACCCGTCATGGCCATCCAAGTTGGTTGTAAACTAACTAAGACACCCCAAGACCACCTCCAATTGGATAGGGGCTAGAAACAAGTGCTGACAAGGTAATACTAAAATAGGTGTCCCTTCCTAAGTACTTGTATGCATAAACAGAGGAAGATCCATGAAATAGTAAAGAAACATAATAAATTAATAAAGATATAGAGAGTAAAAAATGTGTGAAACAACCTCATGGGAAAGAAATGACAAACTAGGATGAAACCCTTGTGAGTATTATCCCCTTTAAGAAATTACCTAGAGGTGATGGACATGGATCTTGTCCACCCCCTCCCCATTGGAGAGGGGGGATCTTACTCTGCCTTCTTTAGAAGGTCACAAAAGGCCCTTCCTCATTTTCTTTAACCCTGATTTTCTCTTTTTGTTCCCAAAAATTATGATTTTCATGAAGGTTCCAGATCTACATGACAACTCACCTCATATTGATCTCTCGACATTGGATTCTATGAAGCTTCAGGACTGCTGAATCTAACAGTGGTGGCTCAGTTCAGAAAGAGACATCCCCTGCTTGATAATTTTGACAAATTTGTCTTCGGTTCTGGGGGCTTCCAGGATGAAGAAACCAAGGGGCTTATAGAAAATTAGTGCATCATGATTCACTTCACTTCTAGGGATGACATTATTCTCACTTATTCTAGATCTCCTCTTACATGCAATGTGTTTTGGTTCTTCCTTTTCTGATGGACCTTCTATTTCCTCATGATATGGGATACCCCTTCTTCGGTGTTGTGGGTAAGCTTCCCGGAACTCCTGTTACCCTTCCAGAAAACCACTATTCTCTGTATGCTAGGTTATATTGTAGTCTGATTTATGTGTTTTGATAAGATAAATAAATCCTTATATCATCCAATAGCTCAATGTTTTTTTTTGAGGTTCATGTTTCTAAACCGATGATGGAGTGGATGTGGATTACAGTTGGAGACGAATTCCACTAGAAATAGGTTATGGATTTTTAGTCACGAATATACTACTTTTCATCTTGTAATCATCTGGGTCATCTGGGTACTTCCAAATATCACACATTTAGGTATTGAAATGGGGTTCCTATATCAAATAATCAGTAGGTGTGTAGGGTTTGTGGATGCTCCTACAATGGTTGAGCTGGGCGCTAGGGCACAAAAAATATTGAATTTTTTCTGAATAAGGTAAGACCCCTAAACCAAGATCTAAAGGTGGTGGACATTGTTGATCAGTTGAAATTTATTAGGTCATATAAATTGTCAAAAGATTTGAATTATGGATGAAAAAGACCCTCTTAGCATCGGTATGTTGTTCAGTACGGTCCCGATGCTAGAAATGTGGTATCTTAAGATGCAATTAGGACTCTACTTTCTAATACGAAAGCCACATGATCCTTGGGTAAGAGACAGTTGATCACTTATTTTCCATACATGGTCAAGGATATTTAATAAGAGTATAAATGTGTAACCAATTGGTAGAGGATGTCTTCAGGTAGTTGTATAAGGATCTGGGTGACCCCAGGCTATCTTCATCTGTTTCTTTGGGTGCAATAGGAATGGATGGGGGAAAAGTGGATAATGATTTAGTTTCAACAACTCCCAATACTTTATCCTATTCTAATGTGGTATTCTCCAAGGTCCTAGAGGAATAAAGGGATCTTACTAGCGGAAGATTATTGCAATGGAATCAGTTGTAGCAGGGGAACCAAGTCCAAGAATGGATTCTCCTTTTTTTAAGTTAGATAACTGCTTTGAGAGCTTATATGTTAGGATGGACCATGAGGTGAAATATTCATAGCTTGATCACCCAAAAGAGATACAATGGGACTTCATTGAGGTATCCAGGGATGACCAATTTGGTTAATTTTTGTGAGATACTAATCATGATCTCATAGGAGAATATCTCTTTAATCACAGGATCTGTAAGGGTCAGAAAAGAACTATGAAGGGTTGGAAGGATTATTCCTACTTTACCCTCCCAATATAGACAAGATCCGTCAAACGAATAAAGGGAAAAGATATTATATTTAACCCAAAATCCTCATAATCTCTTGTTCAGGAAATGTCTGTTGTCTATGAGTTAGTTTCTTTCAAAGAAACCCTTGTTGATTCTTATAGCGATAATCAAGATGTTGTTAACCATTTGGGTGAAGAAATGTTGGAGGACTATCTAAATATTAATTCATCATATGTGGATACTGAATAAATGATTGGAAGAGTTCTACGTGTGGACATTACTACTGAGAAAATTGATTGGATTATCAAGAAGTACTATATTTTGGTAAGAGTCCTCAATGTGAGGAAGATTTCCAAAGATGAATATATAAAAGCATGGGACTATTTAGCATATCATTTTGAAGAACACCTAATGCATGATCTAGGTATACATGCTGCATATATTTATTTTAAATTTTTTAGGTAGATCGACTCAAGCTGGATTAAACTATCCTTTTATAATTCTATTTTTTTATTCGTTGATCTCTTTTAACTATTCAGGTTCTCACATTCCCCTTAAAATTATTTTTTGATAATAAAAAAGTTAATTTTGAGTGAAAAAACCTCGAGTAAATAATAATTGTATAGTGGTAATAGAAAAATTGTAGAAGGGCGTAAATACATGAGAAACCATAAATGAGGTCTTAACTAGAAAACAACTAGGTAAAGGAAAGGTCTGAAGAGAGATCAACTCACAATCCCCCATGGCTAACCACCAATCATAGTTTGTTCCAAAAGCCACTAGTCTAAACCAAAACTATCTACATTGATATCACCTCTGATCTACCATTTATATTCATACGACATATCATGTACAAGAAAATCCCATGCATAGGTGAGTTTATGCATACCCAGTAGACACTCCAAAAACCAAAAAGTGAGTGATATATATATAAATAGTCATTTCAACCCCAAAATAAATATGTTAAAGAGAAACCCAATAGATATTCTTATAAATAAACCCAAGAGAAAAATAAATGGGATCTCTATCTCTACTGCGCTGCTAAGAATAATTATTTGTCCTATACCTCAAAGGGTCCCACTACTAATTTCAAACAGCCCACATGTCCACATAAGATACATAGTGGAGAGCCCATTACTTTCCATAGTGTGTCTCATCCAATGAGGAACTATCACCGAGCCAGGCATTTCGCATAACATCTTGGGAATATGTGTGGAGGACCCAAAACACACCATTTCACTCCACAACCGAGGGTATACAATATAAAATGGAGGATCTTATCCATACTTGAGCTCAAATATAGGGGTTACACTCTATAGATATAGGACCCATTCCCTATATAGTATGCGGGTTTCCAACTATACATGTGTAAAGAGTATACGGACCCACACCCTAGTGAAACAGGGGGTTTCCAAACCCAATAATACTCTAAAGACCACACCCTAACACCAAAATTATATAAGAATCACTAAAAGAATAATTAGACTACAAATAAACAATTTTGTATCTCTATTATCAAAATTAAGGCCACAATAGAATTCTATGTGGAAAACTACTCAGGATAGGCTACTTAGAGGCCTAAATATGAGTATCAAAGAAGAATATTCATAGTGTGGAAGTATCATAGAAAAGTACATGGTGTTTAAATAGGTTCACATAGAATGTGACCTTTGCCTATCACCTGGGTGTGTCCTTTCCCGCACATGGTCTAGCTAGTCATGTGGTTATAAATGGCATGTACAAAGGGTACATGTAATTTCGTAGAATCTGGGGGAATTCCCTTTTCATTTATCCTATTCCCATGTACTTTCTTATTCTCATATACCTATCCAAGTCATATTATCCCAGTCATGTCCAAGAACACGGTATTTCCTATGAACTCATGGGGTCTAGATATGTACAACTACACACCCATGTCCCCCTTACATGGGATGTATTCACATGTACTTGGATACATGTCCATGTCACACTACACGATGTGTAGTCCAAAAAACTATGTTTGGTCCCAAAAATTCCTTCTTTGCCAACAAAAAAAATGTATGTCATTTTCTCCAGAACCACTCACCGTGATTTATGAATCGGAAATCCCTAAAACCTCTCAAAACCCACATTTTTAATGATTAAGCATAGATCGATCCCCATGGGGTCCTTAGTAGTCCAAATTTTATTTAAAACATTAAAATAACACAAATTTGTGGATCATGATGTAAATCTCAAAATCAACCTACCATGTAGTGAAACCACCAAACATTTGGGTTCGACACCACACCTAGAAGATATTTCACCATGATCTAGTCTTAATAAAAATCACGGACGATGTCATGTGGCACATATTCTCCCTTTCCCCATTGTTCGGCCATCATGTAAGTTAGAAACACTCTCCCTACTTCCTACCATTTATTGTAAGCCAAAATGTGAGGGGATATTTTATATATTTTTAATTAATAAATTTATTTAAATTATTTGTTTAGTTATCATGTCTTTCAAAGGAATACTTCCACTAATGACCCATCAACAACCAACATTATTTCATACCTAGGGTAAAACCTATATCCCAGAATCAACCGTGGTCTCAAATTTCCTATCTAAGTTCCCTATAAATAGGAAACGAATTTATTCTACAAATATGTATATGTGTCATTTAATATATATTAATATTTTTAATATATTAATTTTGGGGTTCTGTAACACCCAATCAAAGTGACGACTCTGAAGAAAAATACATATATATATATATATATATATATTCAAAGGATCATACCAGCAATGCAAGATTCATTTCACTAATAGTCAACATGAATCACATAGCTCGCTAAATGGTTCATTTGTGTCACCTTGGGGAAATGTGTATTATCAGTTCATATTATAGATAATCTTGTTTTTTAAAATTATTTTGGATTAATTTTCATTATGAGAATAATTCACTATATTTACCCATATTTCTTACTTCCTTGATATTTTATGTTATTTTTTTCATATATGTTATCACATGTTGCATTGTAATTCATATTATCATAAGAACATATTATGAAACATTCCCTTGAAAATTAGGTTATTCGACTGGTAGTGATGCCCAATGGGATTATTGATGGAGAATTTTATATGAGTCTATGAGAGATACCCTTTGTGGTGAATGAGTATAGGATACAATATATCCTCTAAAACTTTCAAATAAGTTGATGGATCCTAGTGGGACTTAGTAAATGATTATGAATAATTTATAACTAGGTTATGGGATGAAATTAGCATAATTTGAACAACCATTGATAGTTTAGAAATTTCATGAGGGGTTTTAGATTTAGAATTTAGCTGGTATTTGGAACTATTGATGTTATTTTTGACTCCTTAGTTCATTGGGGGTGTTCCCACATGATATGATTTAGTGGTTAAGATGGAAAATAGTACCAAATATTTTTCAATTTATTTTTATTGATGTATTTATAAGAATTATTCCCATTATAAGTATGATCCATGGTGGGTATTAGGATTATGGATAAAGAGTAGAGTGTCTTTCCCTCCTTCCTGGACTTGGTTGGTGGTAGTGAGGGATATAGTGACTAGGTGCATTGCCTATGTGGTAGGTCATGACATGGTAGTGGACTTTAGACTTGAAAAAAATGGCTTGAAAAACCTCAAGGATTAAAATGTGACAAAGAGGTGGATATAATTTCATATATTACCACATGGATCATGATCAAGAAATCACTTTATGACTAATATTTTGGTGAGTCTTCTCACACAAATTACATACCCAGTTGATGATGGTGCCAATATTAGTAGTTTACTTCCCTATAAGTGACAAGAGATAGTGAAATATTGTATTTGGATCTTGGATAGAAGTCATATTTTATTATTGGATGTAATAATTATATCTTTATAATAGGTTTTTATTTTATACAAATTATCTATGGTAAGAACATTGTGGTGGAACATGATATTTTTTATATTGATGACCTTGATAAATTATCTAAGGGATCAATGTGTATTTGTACAGTTGCATTACCATATTTTTGGATCTGGCCTCTGTGAAACTGTGTGACATATGGTACAAGGTTGAACATTATTTAGGAGTAGTCTGGTGGATAACTCAAGTGTGTACTAATTATATGATATGGGAAAAGTTGTAAGCGTTAAGATTTTAATTTCATGTGGTTGGGAATTGTTTGTTATTTTTTCCATTTGTTTTATCATGGGATTGTTTTCATCATAATATTTATTATATTATTCCCTATTTGAATAAACTTTATGATTTATTTTTCATTTGATATTTTTTATTGATGTTTGTTCCCTCTTTGATTTCTATTATATGATCATTATTTCTCATGATATCTTAGGTTTTAGTTATTTGATGGGTAGTGAGATGGAGTATGGGTCATGATGGTATCGAATGATAAATTATATATGAATATAATTTATACCTATAAGTTATGTAGTTTTATGAAACAATATTAATTTTTTGCATACCTTGTTCATATGTGAGTGTATATGAGTCTTTTACCTAAGTTAAGTGACACCAAGATTGTATTGGGAGGTACTAGTTAAGTCTATAGGGTGTGTATGTATTCCCCCATTGATCAACATACACTTATAGTAACATATGAGAATTCATGGGTTATTGTATCTTGGTTGTCTGAGTAACATACATGGAATAAATAGAAACATCACAAATTTACACATGCATCCACTTGATCACCAACACTCAGCAAGTCAATACGAGTGGGGGAACCCTAATAGGTCATTAGACCCACTCAATACCATTGTACATGTCACGGGTTTTATGTATATAGATAGAAAATAATATTATAATTTCTAGAATATCTATTACATTAGGTATGGAAACATTTCTTGGGATATGAAATGAAATAAAGTTCAATGATTCGATAAAAGAAAGTCAAGTGAGACTGATGAGAGGATATTGTATTTTATTTCAAATTTTTACCACATTTTTATTGGACAAGAGGATACTTATTATTTATTTTAATAGTTTATATTATGTATATATCAATACTATAGATTTAGTGTTGTTTATATTTTTCATCATATAATGTGATATATTTTATGTTTTGAACTATAGGATTCCATCTCATTTCCTTATTTTATTCTCTATAGGTTTTGTGTATGTCTGTTATATTTATGGTTCATGATAAATTTTTAATACACTTAGTAACAACACTTAAGGGTTTTTTAAGGGAATAGTCCATGTAGGATATATCCAGATCCTATCCACTATTCGGTATCCTATGGTGCATGGGTATGCTCACTTGTAGTCAAATAGTGGCCCAGTTTGGTAATTGTTTTGGTAGATAGGGTTAAGGAAATGTATGTGGTATCAAAGTAAGTGTTTGGTTGGGGCTTATATAGTTATAGGTGAAAATGGTATTTCAATACAATTTAGGTATTTCATGATCATTCAAGTCTATAAGGATACATTTCTAACCCAAGTAACTTAAGGATGTCTTGTGTTGGGACTAGCAATATTTGTATAATTGAGACATGTACCTAATAATACCATTGCAAGATAGATGAGACTCAGATATCTAATAGTGATTATTTAGGTTCCGTTGAAATTATTCATGAATCATGTTATTCTAATTATAAATAAATTATACATGCACATATAGGTAGTATCATTTGATATACTACCTAAATATGGTCCATTATTAATTGAAATAACTAATAATATCTTTAAAGTTTTCACAAAAATTTATAAGGGGGGATGGGTATAATATAAATTAGAGAATATTTTATTGTTATTTTTAGTCATAATTATTTTGGAAACCTAATGTAATTGTTTATATATTTATTTGGTTTTTTAAGAAATCTTAGTTTTTGAATGAAAACTAATGTGGTGGCATGAGATATACATAAGAGTTTTGTTATTAGTTATACTTGTAATTGATTATTGTGCTGGTTATTTAAAAAAGCAAATAAACTTTTTGAGAAATCCTCTTTAAAAAATAATTTGTTTTTTATGATTTCAAAACCTAATTAAAATGGTTTCATGTGGTTTATTATAGAAAATCACTATCAAATCCTGAGATTTTAGGTTTATTGTGTTCTGATGAAATAAATAAATGTGGTTTTTATTTTTCATTTAAAATAAGTTTTTAAAATGAAATAGTTTTTCTGAAAAGAAAAAAAGGTCCATATATTTCATAATTTCCATTTTTGACAAAATCTCTCAGGTTTCAAGGGGTTCATTTTGAAAAACATAAGATAGTTTGATGTGTGTGTAAATGTTTTGACCAGTTCTTCAAAATAAGTAATTTGTAACATGTAACAGAGTTTCTTAGTTATCAATGTTTAACTAGTATTGAACTACGAATTGAGGATTTTGGATTTTGGATTATCTTTCAGGATTTATTAGATATATACTTTTAGTATTATAGTATAGGTTTCCAGTGTAAGGTCGGATTAATAGGAAGTGGAATTTTTTTGTTTCGTAGAATGGACTACTTGAGGGGTGCATTTGGTAAAACAATTATAGTGGTAAGAATAATAATATATATTGGGTTATTATTTTTATTAATTATGGATTGAAGAATGATATGGATGAGTGTGGTTAGGTCATCGTATTTTTTGGATTGGTGGGTGCATGCATGCCCAATCCCTATATTTTCATGAGGGATACAAGAAAGATCCTCGAGTGATTATAATGGGGTAGTGAGAGTGGTTATATATGATTTTGTGTAAGAATATTTAATTAAGGGGTGGTGATCTTAGATATTGTAATGGAAGAATTAATGGTCATGTAATGTTTTTATTGATGTGTAGTACACTCATTTTTCGGAGTAATTCAATGGAATCATAATTAGCATTGAGAGATAGAATGTGATGAGTTAATAATTAATTTTAACTGGTATGAGTTAGGATTTGTGGATAAATGATGGGAGAGGATTCTCTAGGATGAAAATTATTGTGGGGGGGGGGGTTAAATAACCAATAACTTCATTAATTGATATAATTGAAGGAAATTATGGATCCTATTGATTTAGTGTCCATGTGAATTTAAAATTTTGAGAAGAAATAAAAAGGAGAGCATTTTGGACATGTTATAAGTGTAATAACATATTTTTAAAAGGTTTCAATATGGGTTGGAAATAACCTAAACTGATATTATGTGGTTTTCAATTTAAAATAAATGGGTGGTGATTGTCTTTATTTTAAAGCTATGAACCTGGACTCCCCGATCTAGTGAAAAAAACATAATATTTACATTTTTGGATTTGATACTAATAACCTAACCCAATTTCAACCCTTCAAAAAATATAACATAAAATATAAAATTCAGATAACTTACATACCTATTGACCTTTCAAGTTTAGAGTATTAGAGAAATAGGAAAAACAATTAAATAAAAAATTGGATATATAAATCATTGGTTCATAAAAATTTACATTATCTCCCACTAAACTCTTAATATCCTATAAATTTATTGGGCATAACATACAAAAAACCTTTCTTTGCAACCTGGGTAATTTGAAAAAAAAATAAGAGTGAGCTCAAATGCATAGTAAGGGTAAACATAATCATTTAAAACTGAATATCAGTAGTGGGAATAATATAAGCATAAGAGTACAATGATATAATAAAATACCAAGAGAGTAGCATAAGAGAATTTGTACCCATAAAAACATGGGTCATAAAATAAATATTCAACATAATATAAAATTCATATAATTTAATAATCTAGATCCATGTTGAAATAATCATTGAGAAAAGGATCCATTAGGAACTCAATGAAAGCATTGGGAAAACATGTTCGCATCTTGTAACTTTATTTTCATAGAACCCTTAAAGATGTAATAACCTTACCTAGTCAATACAAAAAATCTCTTAGGAGTGACATGTTAATCATTTAATTCTATCATCTATTAGGAGTTACTTATATTCAGTCAACTCCATTTTCATTACCCAATACATTGGAGAGTTATATCGGGATCACTCGTTCGTATAGGCTATATCAGGATCACCCATCATATAAGATATATGAGGATAGTATATAATCAAAAATAATTCCAAGTACCATATAAGATTCTATCAAATGGAATATTTCAGTTTTATCATCAATAATTTTACTACATCTTTTAATAAATGTATATAACTTGATTTACCCATGGAACTAAAATGGGTTTCATGAAAATATATTTAATAAAATAATCATAAGTTATCTAGATCAATAATATAGATGGTATCTTAATATTTTATTCCAATTGAATAATATAAATCATTAAATAATATTTAAATATATGAAAATTCTATTAAAATAACATTTAAAACATTTAGTTTTAAATAGGGGAAAATACCCATTTATTTCAAAAATATTTTGTAAATATATTTTGAATATTAGAAAAAAGATTTATTTGAAAATAAACAAGTAAAAAATTAAATTAGCTTAAAAAGAAAATGATAATCATGGTGGTGAAAAAATCTATTCATGTCGTAAAAGTTAAAAATTATCATTCTTTTAAAACTTTTGAAAAGAGATTAAAAAGTTGACCATGTAAAAAATCATAATAAATGTACCATTAAAGAATTTTAAAATAAGGTAAGATATCTTGGAAAATAACTTTAAGAAATTTTTTTTGTTTAGAAAATAACATTATTGAAATAAGATAGAGATCATGGAGGAAGAGTTGGGTTAAAAGTCTTTAAAAACATTAAGATGATATTTTTAAAGAAAAAACATTTATAGCCTTTTAAAAATCAAAAACCCTATGAAAGAAAGATCATAATAAAAAATATTAATAAAAAGAGTTTAAAAAGACTTGATATATTATATGTTAATGTTCGGTGTATACACTATACAAATGAATTTATTTTCATCAAACCAAACATGTCTCAAATAAGGGAGTTTGAAACGAGAAACCCTTGCAACTCAGGTAATGATTGAATCAAAATCCATTGAATAAAGGAACATAAAATCATTTTGTAAAACCCATAATTTCAATGAATTTATATGATAGAACACATTTATAGAGAATTATGTACACAATATTAAATAAATCATGGTCCATAACATGTATCATGTCTCAACAAAATGATATGAGACCATGAAAACCCATGCATCATTTATAACATTTGAATCAATGCATCATCAATGATAGATCTTCAATGGAAATTTAATTATCATGATAAAATATTCATTCTTATATAATATATCAATAGTAATAATATAAACTTAATAAATGGTATTAGGTTAATAAAATAATACATGTCTTAGAGAAATAATATTGAGTCGAATAAACCACAAAAAGATCGTATCATTAATGTTAGAATTAATCAATGAAGTGATTATGTGTAAAAATTATAAAACATAAAAAAAATAAGTTTAAATATAACATAATATAATCAAATGTAATTTTATATATAATCATGGTATAACATAGTCAATGAAGATGAATTCTAACCTAATGAATGGAAATGGAGTTAATAAACCCCTTAAAGATTTTGTAACTTTCAAATCAAAACCCCTTTGATAAATTATCATGAATTGAAACATAAAATACAATTAATAATAAATAATTCATGAAATAACTTGTAAAAGGGGATGTATATACACCATATAAAATAAATTATGTGCATAAAATTAAAATATTCCTAAATGAAGGGAAATTGAGTGAAAAAACCCTTACCTCAAGTCCAAGCTTTCTATATATGTCCTTTAACTCTAGTATAATAAAAATATATACAAAATTTTATTTATTAATATAATTTTATATTATTATTAAATTGTCCTTAAACTATTTATTTTATTTAATTATTTAATAAATTAATCATCTAAGTCCACATCATGTATTTTGAGGATTTTTAGTTCACAACTTCAAAATGACTTCAGTATGTTAACCATTGTCAAAGGTATCTTTATTTCATAAAATACATAATAATAAACAAAAAATATATATAATTCTTGTACATTTAATTATAATTTTATAACTAACTATGTAATATGTTTATAAAAAATGAATTTTGTTATAATAATGGATATGGTAGGTCATATATACGCATGAGTAATGTTTCTATTTTTCAACGAACATAAGGCAAAGAAGGTAAGTATTATTTTATATTTCATGAATTTTGAATAAATAATAAATATCACAGTAAGTCTTAAAATACACGTAAATGTACTATCTATTTTATTTGGTTATGAAAATGGAAACACATCACTTTATAGATGTGGTAATTCACACATATACACGAATGATGTTATCATTTTTCAGTGGATGGAATAGTAAGAAAATAAATGATAAATTATAATTAAAAAATTATAATTATGTTCTAAATATAATATGTATATATATATATATGAAATATATATTAAAAAAATTCACAATATTTTGTGATGGAAAATTAATTTCATCTGTTCACAAAGCGGTAATCTGTCATACACACAAAGGATTGTTTAGTTTCCCATTTCCTAGAATAAGAAAATGGATTAAGGTTAATTGATTAAAATAATAACATAAAATTATATAATATTTAATGATGTTATTAATCACAAGGTTTATAATAATTTTTAAGTAGTTATAAGAATAAATAAATCTAAAATACTTGGTTAGAAGCTTAACCTCTACTTTAGACAATATCCTTTTCTTTACACCGTAATCCCTTAAAGATTGGTATTATTCCAAAAATATGGTATCTATGAAATTTTATGGCATTATATAAAGGTATTTAGTTTTGTATTTTATGAGATAGGATGCTAATAATGTGTTAGGAATATATTAATAGAGGTTCCCCTTTTTTATGGGTGGAGCGATACACTTGGAATTACTTAAATTAATATAAATTAATTTTCATCATAAGGTGAAACCATATTGATATATTTATAATATGTTATTATTATGAGTATAAAAATCACATCCAATAAATTCTGGGCATGTTTATTTGAGTTTTTCATCCTTATCTCTTTGTTTTAAGCCCTGGTTAACCCATTTGACGATTACTGTGATATCAAAGTTTTTTACTCTTTACGGGTAAAAAAGTTATTATAGGAGAAAAAATGACCCATTAATATAAAATTGTTTATTTTTAAAACTATATCCCATTAAATTTTCAAATTATATTATTTTTATGTATTTTAAATTATTTAATAAATAGTTGTTTTTTAAATATTATTAATGTCATTTTTTGAACTATTCATTTACTTTGACATTAACGTCATGAAAATAGTAATTGAATTTGGATATAGATTTTTTTTAAAAATAACTAATATAATATATATATATATATATATAATAAGTGTGATACTATAACTCACCCAAAAAAACTTGCTTTTGGAGTTTTTAAAATCATTTACATGATTTTTCTACTACTTGTACAAGGACTATGTCGGTGTTGCGTAACAATTTAAGGTTATTATTACATCACTAAAAATAAAAAATAAATAAATATAATAAATATAATTTAATTATTCTCAAAATAATATTTAATATTCATTCAGAACTTATTTTTATTCTGATGTAAACATAGAAGATAAATTTAAAAGCAATATGGTAATATTTTTCATTTTTCTTTACATAAAATGATATATAATTCATAATCAAAGAAAAATGTTGAAACAATACCAAAATTATAATATTTGATGATTATTCTTTTACCATAGTCATATGATATATTAAATTCTAGTGTTAGGATTATATTTTGTTATTTTCATGTTATTTTTAAACTTAATTACTCGATTTACCCTTACCAAGGTGACAAATATTTAGTATAGTTGCTATTCATAATATCAAAAAGGACTTATATAATAATTATGAACCTCATGATTCCAAATACGGAATAATTGTTTTAAAATTCGTTTTATTTAAGTCTTTTAGTTTAGATAATAACAGAAAATGCAATGAAAAAAATGCTTTTTTAGAAAAAAGTTTTTTATGCCCAAAAAAGAACGAATAGAAAAATAAAGTATAAGGACAATTCCTATTTAATTAATTATATTTTTTATATAAAATGTGACCTATGTTAATTTAAGATCAAGTTAAAATCATATTTTGGCATTTAAATGAAATAAAATGGCGGTTTTATGAAAAACATTATTTTTCACCATATACAAAAAAAATCAATCGTTTCCGAAAAGTGACAAAATTACACCCACATATAATTTTAATATTTTAACTTTAAAAATGATATAATTTTTATAAAATTGGTATTATAAAATATATAAATTATTTTTTTTAAAATAATACCATATAATGCATGAAAAATAAATTTTGTTATAAATATATCTTTTTCCTTTTGACTAAAAAAATGCCTAATATTTTTAAAATGAATGTAACTCTATAAAATCTAATTCATGAATATTAAAAAAATGAAATTTTTTTAGTATTAAAAAATTTTGTATTGTAAAATTATTCAATAATTTTGGAAATTATATCCTCACAATTATATCATGATCCTGATAGAAATAGTTTAAAACATTTTCAAAATAAATTCTAGGGACTATAAGATAAAACATACGGACATGAAAGGAAAAAGCTTTTTAATATTTAAAATACCATTTCTGAAAACCTACATAATAAAAAGGTACAATAAAACATGATTTTGATAATATGGAAAGGTAATACAAAAGTAACCTATAATGACACATAACTAGGTTTTCAAATAGGAGAGCATTAATGGGAAGTTAAAATATGGATAAAGAGAAAAAATGTAATATTTAAATAATGATGGATTATTGCTTCAAAAAATGATCACAATAAATAGAATTATCATTAGAAAATAAATTATCATAAAACCATAAATAATTGAGGTGTAAAAAATACCATAGATACACTATAAATTAACATAATAAGATAAATATTTTGTTTGAAGAATATTTTCATAGATTCAAGAAATTCCATTAGCATCATGACTAAAAACATCAAGAAATAAACTTACATTATTTTATATAATTTCATACATATAATTTCCTATTTTAGTTGTCTGTTTTAATATGTTTCTTCTTCTATCTCATCATTTACTCCAAATGATGATAATGAATATTAAATTCCAAAGGTACTATAATAAACATCTCAATGACCATGAGGTATATAAAATAATTAAAAGATACACTTCATATATTTACTAAAACCAACATGGTTAGCACATGATAAGATAATTTCCAAACCAAATAAACCATAATATTTATAGTTAACACATTAATATATAAAATTCAACAATAATACCCAATGTTCAAATTATATGATTTGACAAAAAAATTAATCACTAGTCTTAATTACCATCAATAACCACAACATTAAATTGTGTTTTAAACATGAATGTTATCTCATACATTTAAGTTTCCATACCCAAACATGTGATATCAGTATTCTGAAATAATTCTTCATGTTAAAACTAAGGCTTATATATAACACAATCCAATAAAATGTCTCCCCCAATATCATTAATCACCACAAAATTACATCACTTAAAACCTAAAAAGGTATGTCTAATACTTTTAACTTTTGAATAGATTTAAACTTAAAAACCTATTATGGTATCCAAAATCTTAATATAACCTCACATGAAAACATATAAATCTACAAATATAACTAAACACTTCCTCTTATACCAACTATAATATCCTAGAACCCAAACTCTTGAATCTGGTACTAAACATAACCTTTACATTTATATCATGGATACTGATAAACATGAATCAATTTTAACCCTTAAAATGTATAAAAAAATAAAAATTTTAACACTTATATACCCAATAACCTTTTTTGTTTCAAAATTTATAAAGTTATGAAAAACTCTTACATGGAAACTTGGATCTGTAAAAAATGGTTCATAATAAACTACATCATCTCCCACTATGCTCTTCATATCTATAAAACTTCATAGGCCTAAAAAAATGAAAACCATTATTGAAAACATATGGAAATTTAAAACATAATACTGGTGCGCTTAAAACTTAGTAAGGTTAAACATGGGTATTAATAACGGAATTTCATTAGTGAACATAAGATGAGAATAAGGGTATGATTACATAATCAAAGAGCATGAGTATAAAAAAGAGAATTTATGCCCATCAAAACATGGATAATGGAATAAAGATTTAATATAAGACAATATTCAAATAAGAAAAATGGTCATGAGCTATTTGAAAATAATCCTTGAGAAAATGATTCATTAGAAACTCATGGAAATCATAAAGAAAACATGTTGGTATTTTAGAAATTTATCTTCATAGAAAACATACAGATGGTATAACCTTAAACGGTACATGCCTATAATCTCTAAGGGTAAACCTATTAACTATTTAAATTTTTTTCTCTTAGTATTTAGTTATACTCAGTCAACTTTTTAATTATTACCCAATGCATTGAAGATCTATATTGGAATCACCTTTTTTTTGAGTTCTATCGGTATCACCAATCATATAAGAAGTATCAAGCTATACCATAATCATAAATAATTTAGAAGTACATTATATGAATATAACACATTTAATCCTGCATTTTTATTATCAATATTTTGACAACACCTTGAATTCCTTTATAACTTGATCTACATGTGGGAATTAAACATGTTTCATGAAAATCTCTTTAAACAATCATTTTAATCCATCCAAAGAAAGAAAATGGATGTGATATTAAGATAATATTACAATTTAATAATATTAATCATTATATAATGTTTAAATGGGTTAAATACCTTTAAAATAATATTTTGAATATTTCATTGAAAAAGAGGAAATTCTCTTTTCTTTTGGAAATATTTTTTTAAAATTTTCAAGAATATCGGCAAAAAAACATTGAAAAAAATAGAAATAGATAAATTAATAATAATATTAAATAATAGTTCGGATGGAACTAATATCCTTTCTGGTCATAAATGATAAAAATAAACATTCTTTTCAAACTTTTGAAAAGAGAGTTAAGAGTAACCTATGCAGAAAAAATTAATAAATTTTTGTTTAAATCCTTTTAAAAGAAGATTAAATATCATGAAAAAAACTTTAGGAAATGATTTATGTTTATAAAATAAAATTATTAAAATAAGATAGAGATCATAGGGGAATATTTGGTCAAAATTCTTTAAAAACATTAAAATAATGTTTCTAAATAAAACCCATTTATAGAATTTTAAATACCCAAAACCCTTTGAATGAAAGAACATAATAAGGACTATAAAATCACATGGTTATAAATATATTCATGATATTTTATTATAAGAGTCGATATATACACCATATAAATGAATATATGTGAACTAATCAATACATGTCTCAAATAAGGGTGTTTAAGACTAGGAACGCTACCAAATCTTTTAATTCCTGAATAAAAAATCCATTGAATTAAGTAACATAAAAAGATTATGAAAAACCCAAAATTTAAATGAATTGATATGTTATAAAAAATTATGGTGCATCAAGTACATAATATTAATCAAATCATTGTTCATAATGTGTATTATCTCTCTAAGAATTGAAATTGACACCATAAAAACACTTGAAAATTTTATAACATTTGAATCAATATATCATAAAAGAGATAACATAAAAAAACATTAATTATCATGATAAAATACTCATTCATGATAAAATATCTCAATAGGTATGATATAGACATTATAACGTGTAGTATATAAATAAAAATACATGTATAAAAGAAAAAATATTGAGCTGAATAAACCTTACAATGATCATCTCATTGATGTTAAAATTTATAAATAATGTGATTATGTGTAAAAAAAATTAAAAAAAATTCTAGTTTAAATCATTCATAGTTCAACCATATGAAATTTCACACAGAATCTTGTAATAACATAGTCAATTTAGTAAAAGTATAACCCAATGAATTGAAATAGTGTCAAAATATCCCAACTTCTATTCTCCAAGTTATAACCATTTTACATCGTCCATTGCACCAATTATCCCTATGCTCCTCTATAATCTCCACCGTCCTTTCCATCAATTATGTAAGACAAAACACATGCAGGAAAATCACACATTGGGATGAGAATGTACACACCCATTAGGAAACCCAAAAAGATGAAGGGGGAGCAGTAAGAGACATAATATGAATAGATAGTAAAAAGGAAATAATGAACAAAAATAAAATCAACACAGAAAAAGATAGTATGCTCATCCAAAAATAAGGGGCTCAACACGGTGTGTAGATGAACTACATGTCTAGTCTTCACTACCCGTAGAAGAAGATTAACCTCTTCCAACCATGAGAAGCTAAACACGTAAAGCATGTGGCATACCATGTGTGTCTTCTCATCCCAAGGAAAGAGATTAAAATAATACAACAACATGGATATAGATATATATATATATATATATATCTGTTTGTGGGTGTGAGTGTATATATATATATATATATATCTGTTAGACACTTCATGATATTGTGTTCTTCATAATCACAAATAATGTCAATATATAGATTCATATCTTTCATGAAAATTTTAATATCTATATGTGAATCAATTTTGTCGAACAGCAACATATACTTTACTAAGTCAATTGCTTATAAGTCATGAATTAATATGTTTACAAGTGTATTTTCATATATAATTTGATTAAAAATTCATCTTGTAATGGTATATGCATAACAGACTCTTTACAATCTTTCTTAAACCGAAGCTCGACACACCAAAGAATGACATACTAAAGCCAACACACCGAAACTGAAGCCAACACACCAAAACCAAATCCAACACACCAAAACCAAAGATGGCACACTGAAACCAAAGTACAAAATATTGAAGTAGACACACCAAAGATAACACACCGAAGAGGACAGACTGAAGAATGACAGACCGATGAACGACTGGCCAAAGTATGACACACTGAAGTACGATACACCGAAGTATGACAGACCAAAGTTGACACACCGAAGTATAACAGACCGAAGTCGACACACCAAAGGTGACAGACTGATGTTATCAAACAGAAGACAACAGACCGAAGATTACTCACTGATTGTATAAATAACTGCTTCCATTTTATTAATTCAAATTTATTTCTAATGGTCGTATGTAGACAAATTAATGTTTCTGACATTATTTAATGTTGTCTATAGGACAATCCGTAGACAAGTACGAGGTACATGCACGTGCGAAGATCGTTATGTATAGAAGATTCTGGATTATAAAAGGACCTCATCTTTTATGATAAAGATACAATGATGAGATAGTATCAGTACACACCGATACGTAGAGTGTGCGAATACCAAAAGAGAAGACCTAAGAGATTGAGATTACAAGAAGACTCTAACAAGATATCTTCACCAAAAGGGCTTCAATATACATAGAGACATTAAAGATCTACACCATTTTATTTCACAAAGTTCTATTAAAGAAACTTCGATCCTCTGTTCTGAATACATCTTCCAGAAGAAGACTCAAATACCAGTCTCTCAACATTCAGTGATTCTAGAGCCTCACTTCAAAACACACAGATAATTCAAAATTATATTTTCATACTTAAATTTGTTGTGGTTTATATTTTATATCTGAGTAGTGTGAATAATTATTTGTATAACACACACTATCTCCTGAGCATAACTAGAGGATATCAAACTATCCTTGTACTCAATCACTTATTTCTTTTGTTTCCCACGAATAACTGTGGTAGAGTTCAAGTGTGACCTGGATAGCCTGGTGTGCTATTGTAAACCATGATCTAGGGTGTGGATTAAAAGTTAATTTATATAAACTACTTGGTGGTATGTGATCACTAAGTGGAGAGGATTAATTCTCTACTTGAGACTCAACCTCTTGTTTACATTTTTGTGCTAATTTTCAATTAATCTATTTCGTTTTATCCGCTACTTATATTTTCTAAAACATAAAATGATTTTTTTCTTACACTTTGATAGTTATTTTTGGTTAGTGTGTGTATTTTTTTAGCTCATTAAACTCATTTCAAAAGTTGAATTAGTGTTCTAAACTAATTTATCTGAGGACTAATCACCCTTTGAGAAACTTGTTGACCCATTGAACATTTACATTTCTACTTCCTAAATTAAATGGGCCATTTTTAAAATTTAGGGTTTTCTTAACCATAATGTTTTTTAAACAGATATTTTAAATTGGAACTCAATTAACCCCCTCTTGAGTATCAACACCGACCATCATTTGGTATCAGAGGATCATTTATTTTCAAGTTTTTCAAATTATTTTCAACTGTGATTTTAGTTGTATCTTAAATATTTTAAAATTTCTGTCGTATCTAAATTTTTTGTTCTTTAAATTTAAGTAACTATGGAAACTAGAGTTGAGGGTGCTGCTACTAACAGGAAACCTTTATTTAATGGTAATAACTATGCTCAATGGAAATTAAAAATGAAAATTTATCTATAGAGTATGGGACCTGAAATATGGGTCACAATCGAAGAACAACATACACTACCTACTACTGCTAGGGATGCATGGTCCCAGTTGACTAAAACTACATATAATAATAACTGTAAAGAAATGAATTCCTTGTAATTTTCTCTAGGTGATGATGAATTAAATAGAATATCTTCTTATAAAACTGCATATGAAATTTGGGATACTTTAGCTATTTCTCATGAGGGAACAACTAATGTTAAAGAAATGAGACTAAATACATACACTATTAAATATGACAATTTTAAAATGAATCCTGGTGAACCTATCTATAAAATGTATCTCAGGTTCAACGATATAGTGAACACTATGAGTCTGCTTGGAAAACTAGTGGATAGCAAGGACCAGATCATGAGGCTGCATTGATTCCTACCAGACAAATGGAGGGGAACTTCTGTTTCCATCTGAGAATCCCACGATATAAGTAGGCATCCAGTGAAGGAACTAATTAGTAAACTTATGATGTATGAGGAAGAACTTAAGGTGAATCATTAAGTATATGAGGAACCAAGGAAGAAATCATTTTCATTTAATACTACTACCTAAAAGGGAAAAAAAGAGCTCAAGTTCCTCCAGACAGCTCCCCTAGTGAACAGTCAGATTCAGATAGTGATGAGGAAATGGTACATCTTGCTAAAAGGTTCAAAAAGTTCTAAAAAAGAATAAATTCTTTAGGATGTAAAAATATAAGGGAATGTATGATAGTAAAGGACAATGGAAGAAAGACAGAAAATGGAATGACAAATCAAATTAAATAATCTTCTATAAATGCAAACAAAAAGTCCATCAGAAGGAAGACTATCCCAAGATGAAATTTAAGAGGAAATATGAAGACAAGGGAAAGGGCTATAAAAAGGCTATGAAAGCTACAGGGAGTGCTTCATAATATATATCCAGTGGATATAATGCTTCTGATAGTGAAAAAAACAATCATGACAATTTATGTTTCATGACAGAAACATCTGAGGTAACACTTAACTCTCTTATACATAATGCCTATTATTCTAGGAATAAGACTGAGTTACAAAATGATGAAGATATGACTAAGGATGGACTATTTGAATATTTTGAAATGCTTGAGGATACCTTTAATGAACTCAAAGACAATTATAAATCATTAAATAGATAGCATTATTTAAATGAAAATTATAAGTCAAGTCTGGATGTTGAGAAAGAAAAATGTCCTCAACTGTTAAAAAAATACTGAACTCAAATTATCAAATAAACAATTAAAGAAAGATCTTGAACGATTTACTACTGGTAGAGATAACCTGACTCAGTTTCTAGGACAACATATTGCCCCAAAATATACAACCGGTCTAGGATATCATCCTGGACATAAAAGGATCATTAAAACTAAATTAATTCCAAAATCTGGACAATTCACTACTAGTTAATGTGTTGAACCATTTCTTGGAAAAAAATTCTATAAAATACCAAAAAAAGTATTTATGTCTCAAAATATACCTGATAATTATAGGAAATCATGTGAGACAAGTATGGGTTCCCATAATGTTACTTACTAACCTCGCAGGACCCAAGCAAATCGAGGTACCAAAGTTACCCCATGTCTAATCTGTTTTGTAGGGATGTTCCCTAAAGTGTTCCTATAAGACTTGGTGGTACTTGGACAGTGTATGTTCAAGACATATGATAGAATAATACTCATTATTTAGGAGCCTAATCAAGTTTTATGGTGGTCACGTAACTTTTGGTGATAATGTAAAGGGAAAAATCGTCGGCTTTGGCCAGATCGGTAACCCTAATACAGTATTAATTTCCAAATTACTTTTTGATTCTGGATTAAATTAAAATTTACTTATCATCTCTCAGTTGTGTGATGATGGTTTCAATTTCAATTTTGAGAATGATGCATGTAATGTTTTTAATTATAAATATCATTTAATATTTACTACTCTTAGAAATTAGGATGTGTATAATGTTGACTTATATTCTTTAGCTAAGAAAAATATTTCCTTCTTAAATGCTTTTCATAAGGAATCCTGGTTGTGGCACAAAAGATTAAGACACTGCCATGTGAACTCTCTTAGAAAACTGAATAGGAAAGGTTTAGTTAGAGACTTACCTAAACTGTAATTCCCACATAACAAAGTGTGAAATCCTTTTCAAAAGTTAAATAAACACAAAGTTTCTTTCAAACCAAATAAAGAAGTTTCTAATTCTCAACCACTTTATTTGGTTCACATGGATTTTTTGGACCATTAAGAGTTCCAATTTTAAATGGGAAGCACAATGTTTGTGTTCTTGTATATGATTTTTCTTATTTACACTTGGGTATACTTTCAAGTTCACAAATGTGACACTTTTTCTTATTTTATCAAATACTCCAAGTCTGTGGAAAATCTTAGTGGACTTAAAATTAAGACCTTGAGAAGTGATCATGGACATGAGTTTGAAAATAATGAGTTTCAATCCTACTGCTCACACAATCGCTATAGTCACAATTTCTCTACTCCTAGAACACCTCAACAAATAGGAGTTGTGGAAAGAAGAAATAGGACCCTTCCAAAAATTTCTAGTACTATGCTTAGTGAATATAATTTACCTATTTATTTTTGGGTTGAAGCTATAAATATATCTTTTTGTACCATTAATAGAGCCTTGATTAGACCTGTTCTTAAGAGGACCCCTTATGAACTTTGGAACAATAAGAAGCCAAAGGTTAACTACTTTAGAGTTTTTGGCTGCAAAGTCCTTATCCCTAACACTAAATATAATCTTGACAAATTTTCCATCAAGAGTGATGGAGGAATTTTCCTAGGATACCCAATCTTGAGTAAAGCTTATAGAGTATTCAATAAGAAGACCAAATGTGTGGAAGACTAAGTTCATGTCAAGTTTGGTGAAGCTGATCCACATGAACCCAAAACCTCTCTTGAATATCTTGAGGAAGATATGTCAATTATGAACCTTAATGATAACGACAGTGAATCCCCTTTAAAAGCGACCCATTCTAGGAATCTTCTAAAATCTGCACCTGTTGGGTCTGAACAAATATAAAGTCATGAGGAGTCTAGTTAAAATCTGTCTAGAGGTATTAGAACTCTCAAGAATCATCCTTTAGATGTTGTAGTAGGTGATTTAAACCAAGGGACACAAACTAGAGCTTCTCTAAGGAACTAGGTTGAACATCAAGATTTTCTTTCACAGAATGAACCCAAAAATATTAATGATTCTATCAATGATGAATTTTGGGTGATGGGTATGCAAGAAAAATTAAATCAATTTAAAAGAAACAAAATCTGGGAACTAGTTGAAAGACCAAAGGACACCTTGGCAATATTCACTAAATGGTTTTTAGAAACAATGTTGATGAGTCTGGAAATATAGTTGGAAATAAAGCTATATTAGATGCACAAGGTTATAGTCAAGAGGATTGAATAGACTATGAGGAGACCTTTTCACATGTAGCTAGGTTAGAGTCCATTAGGATACTACTTGCTTATGGAGCTCATTTGAATTTCAAACTTTATCAAATGGATGTAAAAAGTGATTTTCTAAATGAGTATATAGTTGAGGATGCATTTTTTTAACAACCCCCAGGCTTTATAAATCCCTACTTTTCAAGTCAGCTTTTTAAACTTTCTAAAGATTTATATGGTTTAAAGCAAGCTCCAAGACCTTGGTATGATAGACTCAGCTCCTTTCTTATTTCAAAAGGTTTTACTAAAGGAATAACAGATCCTAATTTGTTTATTAATAGGATTTCAAAATAATTTTTGATAGTAAAAATTTATGTAGATGATATAAAATTTGGATCTTATAAAAATTATTTACGTACTAATTATTCAAATATAATCTAAAATTAATTTTAAATGAGTTTAATGGGAGAACATAAATTTTTCCTTGGATTTCAAATTTTTCAAAATAAAGATGGTATTGTTTTATATCAAAGTAAATATACTAAAGACTATTTAATACATTTTGGTTTGGATGGTAGTAAAGGTAGTGATACACCTATGAGTACCACTTGTAAGTTGGATGCCGATGAAGCTGGAGAATCAGTGGATCAAACCAACTACATAGGCATGGTAGGGAGTCTGCTCTACCTTAGTGCTAGAAGACCTGATATTATGTTCAGTGTATGCATGTGTGCTCGCATTCTCGCTAATCCCAAAGAATCTCATTTAAATGTTGTTAATAGGATTTTTAAATATATCAATTATAATACCAACTTAGGACTATTTTATCCAAGAGGAAAACTGTTGGATTTAATAATTTATTCAGATGCTGACTTTTCTAGTTGTAAGCTAGATAGAAAAATCACCTCTGGGACATGTCACATGTTAGGCAAGTAACTAGTATCATGGTGCAGTGAAAAACAGAATTTTGTTTCATTTTCTACTGTCAAAGCAGAATACATTGCTTCTTGTAGTTATAGTGCACAAATTTTTTGGATGAAACACACTTTACTAGACTGTGGATATCAATTCAAACATGCCTCCATTAACTGTGATAACACAAATGCTATTAACATTTCTAGAAACCAAATATCTCATTCTAGAACAAAGCATATTGATGTAAGACATCACTTTTTGAGAGATCATTATCAAAAAAGAGATATAACTCTTGATTTTATTGGGACTAAACATAAACTTGCTGATATATTTACTAAACCCTTAAATTCTGAGAGAATGAATTACATACGACATGAACTAGGAATGATAAATTTATAAAACCGATCTTTATTAAACCGATATTTACAAAACCGATCATTGTAAAACTGTTCTTTATAAAACTGAACTTTATAAAATCGACCTTTATAAAACTGATCTTTATAAAACCGATCTTTGTAAAATTGATCTTTATAAAACCAAACATTGTAAAACCGATCTTTGTAAAACTGATCTTTATAAAACTGATCTTTGTAAAACTGATCTTTATAAAACCAATATTTATGAAACCGATTTTCATAAAACTTATTTTTATGAAATTGATCTTTATGAAACCGATTTTTGTGAAACCAATCTTCTTAAAACCAATTCGTTAACACCGATACATTTAAGGGATGTTGTGTAAATTTCATCTTATTTATGTGAAACGATGTTGTTTTATCTCATTCACCTTGCCACATTTAAATTTTATGTTTTATGATTTACAATCCCTAAATTATATATTATGTCTTGTCCATCCCGACCATTCACCTTCTTCATAGCCGTAAATCCTCCTACATTTTGTCACTATCTCTCTCTCTCGACTCTCGACCTCCCAACACAGTTAGAATCTGCAAGTTTTACATGGAAAGGACTAAGTGCGCAATAGAAGAGCCTAAAATATCTCCTCCTGGTAAGAATCTGAAGGGTGAAACCAGTGGGACAGGGAAACCAAGATTATAATGTCAGGTTGTTACAGCTGAAAAGGAAGTTTCTACTGAGTAGATTCTGTCAAGAAAATCGTTTCTTCGAAAGGTACTGGAATCTCATGGGTGGATAAGTTTCTTTATCAACAATGAAAGACCCTATTATCCCCAGCTTGTGCATGAATTACATCAGCATTTAAGTATATGACCAGATGAAGCCAAGGTAGAAAACATGAAGTCTATAATAAAGGGAAAGGAAGTGGTTTTCTCTTCGATGGAATGGGTTTAATGCTTAGAGGTACCTCATGAAGGTGTCTATGCTGAATATCCTGCTAATATTCCACCTTCATCAAATTTCGTCCATATGAAGATGCTCTGAAGGAGCTTACTGGAAATGAAGAATCTAGAATAACAGTTACAAACAAATTTGAAGGAGAAGTGAGTTTCCATTTTAAGTTCATACAACATCAAGTCTGCCCAAGGAAGGGAGATTTTTTTGCGGTGAAATATCAGGACGTGTTCTTGATATTTTTTGTTGAAACTTGGAATAAAGGTGAATCTATGCAGATATCTTATGGTACATATTTCTTATTTGATTAATCCATCTAAGAAAGCAACGTTCTTATACCATCCAAGAATGATTTCTGCTTTGTTGAAGAAATTAGATTATGTGGAAGATAGAGATGAAATGATAACTGCCTGTAGTGGTTTTTGTCTTCAAAAAGACATTTGTAAAAGGATGAAAATCTTCTGTAACCCAGTGAAGATATGTTGGTTAGGAGATAAATAAATATTGTATTAGGAGTTCAATCCAGTTGACCATCTTTCTAAACTAAAGGATCAAGTTGATCCAGGTCTCAAACCTGGAGAAGTTCCTATATATTCTGATGAGGAAGCTGGGGCTGAAGTTCCTAGGGAAGAAGGATCACCTTTTGATGATAATAGTGATCCTGATATCGCTAAATATCCAAAGAATATTACTTTTGGACCTGCTATTCCACCTATGGAACTACCTACAAGAGAAACAATTCTAGGTGATGAAGAAGTGGAAGAAACTGAAGTTACAGGAGTTGAAGGTTATGTTAGCAAATTAGACAAGAAATCTGATGATGATGATGATGATAATGATTATGATGATGATGGTGATAATTTCGATTATGGAAGAAGTTCTGATCATGTGAGTGACTCTCTAAAAGTGGGATAACAAGTGGTTGATAGGTCCAGTGAGGAATCTGTTCATGGAGCTGGTGATGGAATAGAGCCTGCTGATCAACAGGCTGATGATCATAGAGATGCTGGAAATGAGGACAGACCACTCCATCCCATTGCTGAAAATCTAGAGATAATTCAGGAATTGAATGATGTAATGGTTTCTGTCTAGGAAAAAGAAGATATAGTTCTACTGCCTCTAATTGAGGAAGTACCTAGTGAAGATGAAGAAGCTGGAGCTCAGGAAGAACCAGAAGTTTGGTTAGTTCCTATACCCAGACAAGGTATTGTGGCCAGAGACTAGGATAAAGAAATTAGTGATATTGATGTTATTCTTGAGACTTATGGAACAAGGGTAAGAATTGATACCGTTGAGCCAAGAGATTGGACTTGTGCTAAAGAGTGGAATAGTAATCAAGGATATATTATTTTTAGTTTAGAATATGATTCAGATGAGGAGATGGTACCTACTCTTTCTGTTCCTTAGGTCCATGCTGACCCAGAGCCTACTACACCTGTTCCACCAGTTGCATCTTCAGCAGTAGACCCAGTTGCTCAATCAGAACCTAGTGACTATCTCACTAAGGCTGATTTGTAAAGGTTTAAGAATTAGAAATGTGAGACTGTTCTAGATTCATTGGGCTCCATAAATGGAGCCTCCACCTCATTATTTATCTCGGATGGTGATGCAACAAAAATTGAAAGAATTATAATTCATGAGATTCAACCGAATCTTATTACTAAAACAGAAACTATTATTAGACGCAACACTTTTCTGAAAGAAGAAGTAAGAAAGATGAGAAATGAGCTAAATTCCTTGACCTTTGAATTCAAGACCTCTTTTAGTGGTGTTCTGTAAATATTTTGGAACTTGGTAACTAATCTACTCAGTGTTGATTTGAAAAAGATGAAAGAAGAGGTGGGAAAAATGTTGACTAGCCCATCTAGTTCCAGGAGTGGGAGAAGCATTGTTTCTGATTTAGAGTCTCTCAAGGTTGTGATGAGAGAGGAGATTTAGAAACTCCAAATTGTTTTAGATAAGGAAACCCTTGAAAAGTTACATCAGAATATAGATCTTTTGTAAAATATGGTAATACAATGCACCAATGAAGCCTATACAGCTCAGAAGGAAATTCTAAAATAGGAGGATAAGTATTTCACTAAGATATACACCAAGCATGATCTCATCATCAGTTTCATATTTCTATAAGAAAATCTTCGAATTCCCCCAGTCACATAAGCTTTCAAAAAGAAGGTCATCCAGTTGAAAGAGTTTACACCTTTACTAAATATGTTTATGCACAATAAAGATGACTTTGAAAAGGCAATGCAATATGGAGGATAAGTCATTAATGATTTCATCAACCTTCTCAAATCATATCTTCATGTTCAGGCCGAGGCTATTATATTCCTTCCAACTGCTTCAATTGGTACTGCCTCTCGGCCTCCTGCTCCAGTGGCTATCTCTCAAGCTCTTACACAGATTCGACCAATCATTACTCAGCAGTCTCCAAGTCATGTGTTGTCAGAGGGAAGCCCTACCCTTGCAGCCACTTTTCCTACCGGTGTTTCCCTGCCTGGTGTTGTCATCCAGTCACCTCTGTCCTCTTCCACTACCAAACCTTCTATTTTGGATCCCTAATACAAAGGCACCTCTCATATGCATCCTAAACCCTAGTGATGGATTGTATCTTTTTGATAGGGATTGTTTCTCTTTGTTTGTCTTGTAATATTATGATTTTGAATGAAAATTCTTGTGGTGTCTGTCTTTTATCCTATTTCTCCTTTCTTCTTTTCACTTTTTGTTAATCCCAAAAGGGGAAGAAAGTCAATATGGCATATGAGAAAGGGGGAGAAAGTAATGATGATGAGAAAACAAGTGTGGAATATACTCTTCTTAATCCATCTAGTGAGGGGGAGATTAGTTTTAAATAAATTCTAGCAATGTCAAACTTTAGTTATAATGGAAAATTATATTCAGACATTTTTATTCTATAATTTTCATATATTCCATAATTTTTCATTATCAAAAAGGGGGAGGTTTTTGGACCCTTCATGATATTCTATTTTTCATAATCACAAATAATTTCAATATACTGATTCATATCTTTAATGTCAATTTTATTATCTATATGTGAATCAATTTTGTCAAAGAGCATCATATACTTTACTAAGTCAATTACTTATAAGTCATGAATAAATATGTTTACAAGTGTATTTTGACATATACTTTGATTAACAATTCATCTTGTAATGGTACAGACTCTTTAAAGTCATTCTTAAACCGAAGCTCGACTCATAGAAGAATGTGAGACCAAAGCCAACACACTGAAACCAAAGATGACACACCGAAACTGAAGTACAACAGACCGAAGTCGCTACACCGAAGATAACACACCAAAGATGAAAGATCGAATAATTACTGACCGAAGAATGAAAAACAGAGGTATGACGCACCGAAGTATGACACATCGAAGTATGACAGACTGAAGTCGACACATCGAAGTATGACAGACTAAAGTCGATACACCGAAGATGACAGACCAAAGTTATCAAACCAAAGACAACAGACCGAAGATTGCTCACCAATTGATTTAATAACTGCTTCCATTTTATTAATTAAAATTTATTTCTAACAGTCATATGTAGACAAATTAATTTTTCTGACATTATTTAATGTTGTCTGTCGAAAAATCCGTATACAAGTACGAGGTACATGCACGTTTGAAGATCGTTATGTCTAGAAGATTGTGGAGTATAAAAGGACCTCATCTTTTCTGATAAAGATACTATTATGAGATAGTATCAGTACACGCAAAGAGGCAGACTGTGTGAATTCCAAAAGAGAAGACCTAAGAGACTGAGATTATAAGAAGACTCTAACAAGATATCTTCACCAAAAGGGCTTCAGTATACACAGAGACATTAAGGAGGTGAAACATTGTATTTCACGAAGCTGTATTACAGAAAATTCAATACTTTGTTCTGGATACATATTCCATAAGAAGACTCAAATTCTAGTTTTTCAACATTCATTGAGTCTAGAGCCTCACTTCACAACACACAGAGAAATCATAATTATATTCTCATCCTTAACTCTGTTGTGTTTCATATTTTCTATCTGATCAGTGTGAATATTTATTTTTATAACACGCACTATCTCCTAAGAATAACTAGAGGATATCAAACTATCCTCATACTCAATCACTTATTTCATTTGTTTCCCATGAACAACTATGGTTGAGGTCATGTGTGACCTGGACAGCCAAGTGTGCTATTGTAAACCCTGATCCAGGGTGTGGATCAAAAGTTTATTTATATAAACAACATGGTGGGAGGTTATCACCAAGTGCAGAGGATTAGTCTCTGCTTGATGTTGAACCTCTTGTTTATATTGGTGTTTTAATCTTCAATTACTCTGTTTTGTTTTATCCGTTCCTTATATTTGAAAAAATATAAAACTGTTTTTTTCTTACACTATGATAGTTAGTTTTGGTTAGTGTGTGTATTTGTTTAATTCATTAAACTCATTTCAAAAGTTGAATTAGTGTTCTACACTAATTTATCCAAGGACTAATCACCCTTTGAGAAACCTGTTCACCAATTGAACATTTACATTTCTACTACCTAAATTAACTGGGTTGTTTTTAAAATTGGGGGTTTTCTTAACCATAATGTTTTTTCAACAGAAATTTTAAATTGGAACTCAATTCATCCCCCTCTTGAGTATCTACTCCGAATAACAATATTTGTGTGTGTGTATTCTTAAATAAAAGAATCGTAAATGTGAGAGAAATAGGATCTCCATCACACATCCCATCCTAAGAAAAGAATCACCAAGAGTTCCAGAAGTCCATAAACAATTTTCGTCATCTTTTGTGTCTTTAAAAAAGTAACCAGGTGGAGCCCCACACCTCCCCATTATGGAACACAATTAATGGGGCATGATATCTAAGTAGAGGACGTGTTCCCTAGCGTGTTAGGGGTTCCACTCAATAAGTATCCATAGAGGACTTGTGCCCTGATGTGTCTGGCGGGTTACATTTTAGTGTCATATAGACCCACACCCTATCCAATATGGGGTACCACTCAGTAGATAGAGAACTTTTTCCCTGGTCTATCAGGGCCGACCATCATTATCTATATAATAGGAATGCAGGACCTACACCATAGTACGAAAGGGGGTAACATATATGTGAATAGAGGAACCACTCCCTAGTCTATCAGGAGGGTACAATCTCTATATGTATAACAAGCATGGAGGACCTGCACCCTGGTGCAACAAGGGGTTACTGTCTCTATATATAGAGTACATATACCCTGGTGAGATAGGGGAGTACCATCTATATCTATATAACAAGTATAGGGGACTCACACCCCAGTGAGACCGGGGGTACCATCTCTGAGGAGAGAGGACATGCACCCTGTTCTATCAGAGGGTGTCATCTCTATCAGTATGACAAGCGTATATGACCTACGCCCGGGTGTGATTGGGGTAATATCTCTATGGATAGAGGACTCACACCCAAGTATTTTAGGGTTTAATATCATTATCAATATAACAATTCTGGAGTAATTATTCCCTAGTTTGATAAAGGGGTACCATCTCCATGGATAGATTACTTTCACCCAGTTCTTTTAGGGGGTACCATCTCTATCTATTGACTCTGATGATCCTGTCTGATCACCACCATTACCAAGTGCCTATATAAGAAGAATATTTCTCAAAACATCTCTCATAATAACTCAAAATCCACTATGAAGGATACCATCATGTTCTACATGAAAAAACAATCAGTATATATCATTGGCCAAAATTTAATCTAAGATATAGAAGGTATGACAGGTTGATGTTTTTCAAGAATTACATGGAATATGAGGAGCCCAAATGGAATATGACCCCTATCCTCTTCTTGGGAATATATTTTTCAACATATGGGTTTATGGACATTTAGTATTACATGATGTGTAATGTAATACACAATGTGTCTCAACCAAGCCTAACGAACATATGAGACTCCTCATATATGTGAAGGGAAAAATGTAATTTTACTGATATGCCCCTGAAAATAGCCTTGAATATCTAAGAGTATCACACCATTGTGTTTATTTTGAAAAATTATTGGGACAGTCTATTTACTTTCCCAAATTGGACACCCGGTAAAAAATTTAATTTCATCACATCACGCTCGAACGGTACTTCAGGGGCCCAAACCACGAATCCATATTAAATATCTAATATTGATCTTGAAATTTCTGCCTCAATATCTGGATCATGATTCCATATATTATTCTTCAATCCAACCTAATATGAAGAAGATATTTTAGATACCATATTCCATAATAAAAATAATAATATTTTTGTTGGGCATTCCAGAGACTAGCACCATGATCCCAAATTAAATATCCAAAATTGGACATAAAATTTTTGTCTCAAAGTTAGGGTCATGTTTCCACTGACAGTTTGTCAATATGACACCATATAGAGAAGTTATGTCAGAATTTAGGTTTTATAACCACAAATAATAATATTATTATATTTATGTTATTATTAATTTAAAAAACATATATGACTGGACATTAATACCAAAATTTACTCATCACTCCATGTTGTACATGGCCTCGCCAAGGTGAATCTCCAATATTATTATATTATTATTTTATTGTTATTGTAATATCAAAATTAATAATATCATATAATAATAACAGAGGCTCTGGATCAAGGTTTCACATCAGACCCCCACCCCCACCTTCTCTTCAGAAAAATAATTTTATAAATTAATTGAATTAAATTTCAAAAATAATTTAACTCAAATATCCTCACACCAATTTATGTGCTACCCCAATATCACCACATGACCTTGCCATTATTATTTTTATTATTAAATATAATAATAATAACAAATTATAATTTCATATTGTTAACTCACTATAATTATAATTATTAATAAAAATAATATTAACGCCCACCGCATTGACCATGCATGACCATCTCATTGGAGATCCGAGTCTGGTCACCATTACATCAACGTTGAGTAGCCTCCACTATGAGACATCTTACATGGCCTCCTCTCAAAATCGATCCTATCACACCCCATGTCATCACCATATTCCAACCAATAAAATGGGGAATAAAGATCTTATCTTGGACAATACGGGAACACAAAGATCCCACACTCGGTACCAAACTAATTCGTTCACAAAACACAACACACTTATTTATCAAATTGTCCCCAAACCAACAATTTATGTGTCATTCATTCTACGTAATGAATCTGGGAGGCTCAATCTCACTCGAACACACCCTACTAATGTTGAATCATGAACTCATTGTCCAATGATGAAAACATAAAAAAAAAATGGGGGAACAACCAATAAAAATGGTGAAAAAAATCATTGTCCAAGAGTTATTCGCTAATGATTTCATAGTAGGTAAATCAGAGTTGTAAATATGGCATGGATTAAAAATATATTGAATGAATAACTTATTTTGATACTTGGGATCATGGGAATGTTCATTTAAACACAGATCAGAGAAAATAGATTTGGTTATTCTTAAACATTCAATTATAAGAGAGGAAAAGTATATATAATTAGTCTATACTAGATTATAGATCGATCGTTGGTGAAGAATGCATCTTTTAACGATGAATATGATCAGTTGCATTCGCTGCCTGTTGATTATCTTCAATCTGATCATCGGTCATCGTCTGGTCTCAATCCCCCAATGATGAATTCTATCTTCCACCTATCAGATCATGAAAGGGTTTTGTGCCCAATCCTTGGTAAAATTTCATAATAGTATATTTATAAAGGATTTAATTAGGTTGTTTAATATAAAGAATAATTTATTTTAATTAAATGTACCTTCTAATGACCGCTTCATCATAATTTCTTCCACTGACCAACCTTAGTTCGTGCCTAAAATAAAAGTCACATTACATATTAAACTATGGTCTCTTATTTCTAATATGAGACTCCAATCAATAAATATGAAACTTTTTCAATAAAATTAAGCATGTGTGATATAAAATATTTTTAATATTTTTATAAAATTATTTTTGGGATCTCCAGGATTCATAATCATGCTCTGTCTTAGTGCCTAGATCTGAAAATATTCCTAATAATATAAAAAAAATATTACATGGAAAAAATAGATTATCTACATTATAACTTTATACCTAAACCATTTTTTCATTTATTTTAATGACATATTTAATTACGTAATCAGTTAGGTTCATATCATGTGTTTTGAGGATGTTCACTTCATAACATCAAAAAGACTTGGGAATACTGACCATGATTAGAGGGAAAATTATGAAATAATATACATAATAATAATGATATAATTATAATATTTATATAATAATGGTAATTTTTAACTAACTATGTAAGGGGATAATAAAAAATAATTATGTTACAATCATTGAGATAGCAGGTCGTACATACGTGTGATTAACATTTTCATTTTTCAATGAAGATGATGGAAAGAACTTATGTGTTATTTTATATTTTTATAATAATTATTCTATAAAAAATTATTATTATCTCTTTGAATACACTTATATATAGCTACCATGCAAGCAATGATAAAAAAATAAATGACTTTGCTTTGTGGTGGTGGCAATCTAGCTGTATGCACAAGTGAAGCTATATGGGTGAAAGTAAGAAAATAGATGATAAATTGCATTTAATGAATTATAATTTTTTAAAGAATATATATATATATTAAATCCGAAATTATTATTAGTAGTAATTGGCTGTGATGGAAAATTCATTACATCAGTTCGATAGGTGGTAGTCTTTCATACACATGATTGATCTTTTTCGTTCTCATTTGATAAAAGAATGAGATATATTGAGGTTAATATCTTAACATAATAAAATATAAATATATATGAAACACGTATTCATTATATTACATTGGTTAAATGTTTTTTTAAGGATTCAAGAGAATAAATAATACTAAAACATTCCGTGGGAGGCTTTACGTCTTCTTTGAACAACCTCCTTTTATTTATACATTAATCCTAGTAAGGTTGGTATGATATTTAAACTAATACCTATAGGACATGTGGATGGTTTATAAAAAAATATATTTCATGGATTAACGAATATAGATGCTCAAAATGTGTGTGGAATTTAGGAATTTTGGTTCCCTTTTTAAGTGAGTTGAGTGGCACTCTTGGAATTACTTAAACTATAAAATTAATATAAATTAAAAAAAATGGAAAACTGAATCTAAATTGATATATTTATAATATATGATTATTATGATTTTAATAATCTCATCTAATGAAATATGGATAGTTTTACATGATTTTTTCAACCTTATCTCTTTTTTAACCCCGCATTAACCCTTTTGATGATTACTATTATATCAATGGTTTAACACTTTAGGGATTAGGAAAGTTTCAATAAAATGAAAAGTGACCACAAATGAAAAATTTATGATATTCTAAACCATATATCATTCAATTTTATGAGTATTATATTTTTATGAAATTTTAATCATTTAATAAAATCTTTTTATTATAAATATCATTAATGTCATTTTCAAAAAAAATCATTTACTTTGACATTAAGGTCCTCATGATAACAATGGAATTATAATATAGACTTTTAAAACATTCCTTATATATTATATCAATATATAAAAATTTTAAGACACTGTAAATCCCCCAAAAAAATACTTTAAGAGTTTTAATGTCATTTACATGATTTTACTATTTCTTGCATAAACACTATCTCAGTATTATGTAAGAATTTATTGTAATTATTTTATCACTAAAATTTAGAAATAAATTAGCATAAAAAACTCATTATAATCAAAATAAATAGTAATATTCATTGAAAATATATTTATATATCTATGCAAACATATAAGATTAATTTAAAATTAAGATAGTGACATTTTGGGTTTTTCTTTACTTAAAATAATATATATGTCCTTTTTAAAGAAAAATGGGACCAAATTTCCCTAAATTGGAATATTAATTGAGGATAGTTGAACATAACACATAAAATAGATTAAAAGAAGGTGTTTGTGTTATTTTTAGTCCTCATCCTATTATATTTCACCTTAATTACCCGATTTACCCTTACCTAGGAAACAAATATTTATTAAAGTTGTTATTCATAATGAAAATAAAAAAAATTATTAAATAAATCTGAAACTCTAAATTAAAAATGTGAAATTAATTTTTCAATATTAAATTTCAATAAATGAATGGAATTAATTGTAGATTAAGGCATAAAATGCAATGAATTGTTTTTTAGAAAAATGTGTTTTTAAGCCCAAAAATAAACTTATACCAAAATCAAGTAAAATTACAATAGCTATGTAATTAATTATATTATTTATAATTATATGACTATGATGCTAATTTAATTTCAAATTAAATTAATAATGGTTAATTTAAATACAAATAAATGATAGTTATAAAAACTAATTTATTTCAGTATTCACTAAAAATCATTCTTATTAAAAAACCCAAAATTTCAACATAAGATAAATTTTTTAATCTGATTTAATAAATGATATAATTTTTATAAAATTAAAATTATAAAATTTATAAATTATATTTTTAAATAAAACCATATAATCCATTAAACCCTAATATGGTTGGAAATAAATATATTTCCTTTTGACTAAAAATTTACCAAACATTATTATAATGAATACAAATATATAAAATGTAATTCATGAAAATTAATAAGTTATGGAATTAATTTAACATTAAAAATACTAAGGTTTTTACAAATTTCTATCTGTTACTTGTTAGAATATCACCTGGTACCTAATGGGTGCATAGTGGTGAAACTCGAGTGGGGTATCTAGCAGAAGTCTAGTGGAATTCCATTAGCCTTTAGTTGGGCCACCAGGTGGTCAATGGAGAGGTACCTTATACCCAGTAGACCCTAAGTATTTTTTATAATATTCACAAAAGAGGTTTTTAACCTTTTTTATTTATAAACCTCTTTGTTTTTCTTATTTAAAAATTCACAGAGGGGAGGGGAGACTCCCTTTTACTCTTTATTTCCCCTCCATACTCTCCCCATGAACCATGGTGATCATTGATTTTTTTGGTAAACTTTCTTAAACTAATAATTCCATTTTCCTACTCCTTTGACCTTCTAATTATTTTTCTTTTAATTTGGTGTAGTTAATTTGGTATTTAATATTTTATTTAATGGGTGCTTGGATGAATCACTTCGTAAACATGTACATTTTCAAAATAGTGTATTCAGAAGTATCAAGATGGATGGAATATCACCATTGCACACTATTTTGGTTGAGGTTTGGTTCCTAATTAATTCAATAAAACATTTTTAGTGATTCTTGATTTAATTTTTTTTAATTCATTTTTATATGTTATTCATTTTATGAATTGTCAGATTAGATAAGAATTGGGAGTGGATTACCCCATATTTTTAGAGTTTTAGAATTTCTTTACTACTTTGTGACTCATAGAATTGATATTTTTATTATAAATTATTTTTCTAATCACTCATTTTTTTAATATATGTTATAGGTTCTTGTTTCCTTCATAGTGGTTGAAATGATCTTGGATTATTATTTGGATAAATATTAGAGGTACATGGCCTTTATTCCTTGAGAACAATGACATGGATTATGAGGAATTACCAACTGTTTATTTTTATTCTCATGTGGTATTATTATTATTATTATTATTATTATTATTATTATTATTATTATTATTATTATTATTATGCTGATTTTATGACATATTATGTCTCCATTTTATAACAGTGATCAAATATTTTCATCCCAACTGTCAACAAGGAATTAATACCTCATTAAATGGGATATTGGGGGATCCTTGGTTGAATGAGTATTTATAAGTAATCTTGTGGTCATTTATGGTGGAGTGAGATATTTTTAACTTAGTTTTCTAAAGTTTTAATCATTTAAAAAGAATAAATGGGATTTAAAAATGGATATTGAATTTTATTGGGAACATTAATGTTTTTTTAATTTACATTTTCTTTTTTGAAATATTATTTAAGGGAAAGCATGGTTAGATATTCTTATGATATTCCAAAGATATTTTAAAGAGGTAATTGTGCCAGTAAAATTCAACATGTGATGGATTTTTAAATGTCTTATAAATGAGATTTTGACTCAAGATTTAATGGAAATAAATGAGATATTTTTTTTAAGAATAACTTTGGTCTTATTTAATTTTTTATGAAGATTGTATATTTTTTAATGAATTTTACGCTTGTGTGAAGTTCTCATTTACATTTTCCTAATATTTCTATTTAATTTATTATTAATATACATGATAGTATCGAAACCTTTAATTAAACCTTACCTTGGGTGTTTGGTTGGTAGCATATTTGGGATATCAATTAGTATTATAAATGAGTTTTTCCATATAAAAAAATAACAGAGACACTTAATGTTGATTGATTGCAATACTCTTGTTATCCTTCAATTATTTCCACTATATTGATGTATCCTAATGTCTCTTAGTGAATAATCATGAAAAGAATGTGATCAGGTCATATAAAGACCATGAGATTCTTTGAAACACTTTGTATTGTTTTTAATATTAGTGATGTAACTCACTATTGGACTTTGGTTTGTTATTAGTGCTATCGATTAGTGGGTTTTTACCTTACTTCCCTATAAGAGTTCCCCAATAACAGAACTTAGTGTTCATGATGGGTGATGGTCTTAGTGATGTTTCAATTGATGGATAACACCATAATTATAAAAATTAATTTCTTTATCATAATTATTTAAGTTGGGTATTAGGATTATGGGATAGTATTATAGTGTGTTTCCCTCCTTCTTAGACTTGGTTCTTATTAATGTGTGATATAATGACTGGGAACATAGCCTATATGGTTGGGTTTAATTAATTAATAGACTTAGTACTTGGAGGTGGTATCTAAGAAGACCTTAAAAATCATAATACTTCCTATATTATGAGACATTATCAAGGATTTAATTTGGTATCGTGACTAAGTGAGTTATTGTTTACTTATATTTATGTAAGGTAAAATTCATAAAGAATTTAACATGATGAGAATTTGAAATAGGAACATCATATTTGATAGTGTATATGACAAAAAACACCAATATTAGAAGATAATATTATACCCTATTAATTTATGATATTTTTTTAAAAATAAATTCAATATCTTCGATGGCTTTCCATTCACACATCATCAGTTTTGAACGAAACATGGTACTCAATTAAAATATTGTTATTTAAACATAACTATTATAACATAGGCATTAAGTAAGAAAGTATGAATAGTACCATCTAAATTCTGAAAATTATATAGTTTACAAATTTATAAAATAAACTCAATGGTAACTTATTTATTATAAATAAAATAATATCCATTTGAAATAAAAAAATGTTTTTTGGAAAATATATTTTTTTTAATTTCATCTAGTCACACTTTGCTCGCATAATTTAAAATTAATTTTTACCAATATTACAAAAAAATATAGAAACTAAACTTTTTAAAATATAAATTAAAAAATTATATTTGGGTGAATTTTTGAGAATTTTCTGAAAAGATAAATTTTCAGTGAAGAGTGAAAAATAATGATTTTTATTAAAAAACATAATTTTAATTCAAATCATTGACAAGATAAATTTTATTTTAATATGGATTTAAAAGTTAAATTAGTTAAATTATATATATATTAATTGAATTTATTCCATTTTAAGCCATTTCATATTTAATTTTATTATAAAAATGTTTTAAGCTTTTGAAAAGTTTATCTTTAAAAACATCTTTTTCGTCTCATCTGTGGGATTGATTTTATATTAAATTTTTTCGATTATGTGAATGGAATTTAGAAATAATTATTACATATTTTGAATAGAATTAATTTAAATTATATAATTATTTAACTTTATTTTTTACTATAATTAATATTAAACACATAAAAATTATTTAGCCCGAATAAAGTGAAAATGGGTTTATTAATGGTTAAACTAAATTTAAAAGGGGTAAAATGGCCTTTTAACTTGAAAAAAACAATTCTTATAGACATATATCTAATTTATAGACTATAATGTTTTATAAAGGTAAATTTTTTATTCTTTTTTCAAGTGAAAACTATGGTTTCACGTTTTTCTTTTCAAAAATCACAAGTGTGTCACTCACCTCACTGACAAAAGGTTTGCCCCTCTCCTCCCTCTTCACACATCCAAAACCCATTGGTTCATCCAATACCTACCTAACTTTTTTCCTTAAATTAATACCCACTTCTAATATACCATTTTGTGATCATAAATTTAATTTATGAAGGATTTAAGTTAAACTTAAAGAGGTTGTATTAAGAAGAGTTATAGTTTTTAACTATGAAGTTTTTTTACTTCTTATTATGACACCATCAAATATTTTCAAATTATCATAAAATTATAACAAAAATATCTCATATATGATTATATTTTATTATGATAATGGAATAACATATATTCATATCCACTTTCTTCAAATTGGAAATGAAATCATCATTTATGTATAAGGGGGACTACCGCCTCACGAACTGATGTTATTGGTCGTCCATCACGACCACTAAAGTATGGATATAATTATGGATTTAATGACTATATGATATATTTATAAAAAAATTATAACTATTTAATTATAAAACCACATATAAATTCTTACATCCCGACCCTAAAGATAATAATAACATCGCTCAGGTATACGGAGGACCATCGCCTCGTGAACCAATGTGATGTGCTTTCATTTCTTTTTTACTAAAATAGTAATAAGGATATATTAAATGAATATATTTTATATTTTTAACATAATTATACTTATTTAGTTATTATATCACATATACCTTCTAACGTTCCATTTTGTGGGGGATATGATTGTATTGTTCTTGTGTATGGTGGATTGTTGTCTTGCAATGCGATGTGATTTGTTTTTGATAGACACTTTTAATGGAGCTTAATTAGGGTAAATTTAATGAATATGTGTTATATATATGAAATAAAAATTATTATTTAATTTTAATATGTTATTTACCTTTATTTTATTTCATTCATCAAGAAAATTGAAACTAAGTTCATGTGTTCTATAACGACCCAAAGTTTTTCAATGAAAATTCCATTCTTATAATCATGTCATAAACTCACATATAAACAAAACATAATGAACTACTAAGTGCTAAGTGACCTTTAAACATAATTTTGTCACTTCTTTTTTTGGAATTTTGAAAATCTGACATACATGGTTGTGTTCAAAATGACTTTTGTAGTCTAATAAAAAATTAATAATTTTTGGTGAATAGTAACATACCCTTATGAATATTAAAATACCCTTATGAATAGTGATATACCCTAATGAATAGTAAACTTACATATGATAGTATAAAATAACATTCAAGTGAAAGTATGATGTGCCTATATTCTAGAATAAGTAAGTGAATGTTTTAAAACAAGTTTTTTATAATAAATGATGATTTTAATTAAATATTAAATTAAACATATTTAGAAAATTATTTTTGAAAAATGGAATTCATTTTTGGATTTTACACTTCTAAAAATTGTATGGGTAAATTTTTGGGATTTTTCTGAAATACTTGAATTTTGATGAATAGTGAAATGTCGTAATTTAAAAAATAAGCTAAATAAGCTAATTATAGAGTCGTGTGTGATGTTCTATGGATGTAAGCCATAATGGTTCAGGATCACATGATAATATTAATATTATTGGTCATGTAATACTCACTATTCCTTGTCTTATGGAGAAATAATAAACTAATGAATTTTATATTAAGGAAACCCCTCTCCCCTCCACTATAAAAACCACCCTTCACACCACCATTTCCTCACACCTCTCAAGCTCCAAGATTTCTCTAAACTCTACCGAAACACCTTCCCTAGTCCCACTCACACGTTAAAGAGATGATGGTCTCAAAAAAATACCAATCTTAGCTTATTTAAGGAGGACCTCAAGAGGCGGATTTAAGAGGTAATTTCTCTCCCTCTTCCCCTTTAATTTCCTTTCAAGTTCAAGTTCATTTCTTGTTCTCTACCCACTTATCTTCATCCAAATGGTTTTTTAACTCTATTATTATACATATACAGGAATTGTATGATGATAATGGGATATTATATCATCCAGCCCTCTTTCCCACTTCCTTTTATTTTATTAAAGATAATTTTGTTCGTGAGGTGTTAATTTATCCCCATCAAGAATGACATTTTTTCTTCTTCCATTTCTACCTTCAGATCTGGTCATGAAACCATTTTTATGGTTGAACTAGGATTATTTATATGTATTATGTCCTATTTAAAGTTTTGGAAATAAATTATGTCCATATTACTAGTGATAAAATAAAACAAGTTCATTATGATGGAAAAACCGTTTAAATTAACCCAAACAATCATCATTTAATTCTTATCAAATGATTCATCCACATGGATATAATATGATTCATTATAGGATCATTAGAACACATATAATATCATTAATGTCATGTAATATCATTTCTGAATGTTTACTCATGTTCTACCCTAACTTCAATTTAAGAATACAAGTGAACCACTCAAGAAAACCATAAAAACAAACATTATCGAACAATGTTTTAAAATTATATAACCCTTACAAAGGCACATAAAATCACTTAATGAAACAATAATGAAGCATATTAATGTAAAAAAGGTTCTAGATTTCTAATTAATGAATATAATGTCAATATATAATACATTAAACAGAAGGATTCATTCAAGTACAAGGTAAGGGGAAATTCTCGAACCCAACATTCATCCTTTGGGCTCTCCCTCTTTCACTCCATTTTTCATATGGTTACTCCTTAAAGATAATTGGTTATTTATTGTATTTAATTTTATAGGATATATATTTTTTTCACTGGTTTTTATATCAAATAAAATGTTTTCCAAAATAACTCTTCTTTTAAGAACATGCCTTTTATTTCTCACTCAATGTGGACGGTTCGTGTAACATGTATGTTATTCTCGCTTTCTTTTGGGAAACCAAAGTTTATGAATGTGTTATTATGAGATTAAACCCATTCCTTTCCATGGGTTAGATATGTACATTTTTTATATGTGTTCTACATGGAAATCAAGATAATGATGATGTTATTGCATGACGGGTGAGCCTGGAATTATATAGTACAATATGAATGTTTGAAGGTGACGGGTGCACCCGGAATTATACAACACTCCAATGTATTGGGTAAAGAGATGAATCTCATGATTAAATGTGAAATTATGAGTAAAAAATATACTATCTTGTTTCAAAAGTATGTGTGTTAGTTAACCACTAAGACATGATGTTTCATTTTATACATTTCCACATTTCAAGTCGTATATTTATGCTTCCTCACATGTTCATGATCTTTTCCCCATGTTATGATTATGCTCACCCCATGATATATTTCTCTTCTCTATCCTCTTACTGGTATTTTAGATCACCCCTTTTGATTTATATCCTCAGGTGGATACATGAACTAAGGAGAGGATAAGTTCCAATAAGAAGCTAGAGAAGAAGAAATTAAATAAATGTTTATGCTTGATGTTGTAATTACTATGTATGGTCCTAGTTTTCCCAAAGCAATAAACCTTTGGATCCTCTATGTGTAATACTATTATGTTTTTTATCTTTAAAATGATGTTATTGTAATGTAAGAAAAGTTTGGGTTTCTATAGTTGGTATCAGAGGAAAGATTCAGTTAATTTGGGAATTAGGATTAGTGAACCCCAGAGAAAACCTATAGCATGAGACTAAGTAAAAATATCCACACAAGAATATTTACATAGGTATCCCATATGTTATGTTTTTGGTATAAATTTTTTAAAAGAATAAGTTATTCATGACTTGTTTACTTATGTTTTGTTTTATCCTTTTCTATTTTAGAAAATTGTGGGAACTAGGAGAAATCAGGCCAACAACTCGTGTGAGGTCCAATGCAACGATTGCCCGAACGACATCCCCAATTATTTGGGAGGTGGAGTTTGAAACTTCATGGTGATTCTTACCCAATTCTCTCAGGTTATGAACAATAACCATAATAACGGGGAACGACCTCCTTCACCAAAGAGGGAGCAACTGGCTATCGAATGTTTTATGCGGCAATGACCAATGACGTTTAGTGGATCTTCTGATCCACTATTTATAGAATAGTGGGTCAACTCCAAGGAGATGATCATTTTTGTGCTTCATTTTTCTAAGACAGAGAAGGTGACCCTAGCTGTTTATTATATAGATGGATAAGCCGATCAATGGTGTTCTTTGATTAAGAACACCAAGCCAAGGGAGGAAATTGAAGAGATGGAATGGGAAGACTTTAAGATAATGTTTCTTAATACGTATTTCCCACGAACTCTTAGTACGAAGATAGAGAGATAATTCATAGAGCTCAAGAAAAACAAGGATAATCTATCACAACCTATAAAGATAATTTCACAAGGCTTTCAAGGTATGATTCGGGTTTTGTAGTCAACAATTATAGAAAAATTGATAAATTATTTAGTGGATTAAAAAAACACCTTCGAAAGGCTCTTGAAATTCGAGAATTTTGGAGTTATGAAGAAGTTGTTTGATGTGCTCTAAAAGTGGATATGGAGTTTGTATAATGGTTCCATAGCTATGGGGATAAGAAATGAAAGATGGAATTTCAAGCTGGAGGATCTAATAACAAAAGTGGGAAGAAAACTCAATGACCCACATGCCAAAAATGTTGGGAGTTGCACCATGGGAACTTCCTTAAAGGGACTAGGAAATTCTACATGTGTGGGAAAGAAGGAAATCAATCTCAAGAGTGTCGAAAATACTTGAAAAGGAAGGAGATTGTATTGAAATAAAGGAGAGAACCACCCATGGTTCTATGCTACAACTGTAGGGAACTTGGGCACTATGCAAATCAGTGCACTAAACCTCGAGCTCTCGAGGGTAATCAGCGTCAACAGCCACCATAGCCAAAGGAAAAAGGGAAGGATTATTCCATCACTACTGTAGAATTGGAGAAAGATAATGAAGTCATTCAAGGTACACTTCCAATTCACCCAAGAATGGAAAAGGTCTTATTTGATTCTGGTTCTATGCATTCCTTTATATCTTGCAAGCTTGCTAGAACTATAGAATCGAATCCCTGAAACCTTGAAGTAGAGATATCTGTAAAAACACCTAGTGGTGAAATCATTGAAACCCAAGTGTTTGACTCCCCTATTGTTGGCGTATGTGGGAAGATTCTTCCAGTGAATCTCATAATACTTCCCTGGTGGAATTCGACGCTATAATGGGAATGGATTGGATCTCGTTATATAGATCACATATCAACTGTCGGGAAAAGGAAATATGTTTTCATATTTTGAACCATCCCATGCTCCCCAATAAATACAAGGAAGATCATGAATCTCCTTTGAAAAATCCTTAATGGTGTGGGTGTTGATTCCCTATGAAGAAGCGGACCTCACCCAAATGGTTGAGTTTAAGGAAAGTGTCAACCTTGAGGAAATGCCCATTGTGAAGGAATACGGCATTGTATTTCCCGAAGAGTTACCCAGAATTCCCCCGGATCGTGAGGTAGAGTTCTCAATTGAACTCATACCTAGAGCTACGCCTATCTCGAAGTGTTCCTATAGGATGGATCCTATCTAACTAGAGGAGTTAAAGAACTAGCTACAAGAGAATGTGGAAAAATAGTTCATGCACCCTAGTGCATCACCTTGGGGTGCACCAGTTCTCTGTGTGAAGAAGAAGGATGGAACAATGTGGCTGTGTATTTACTATTGGGAACTCAACAAGATAACCATAAAGAACAAGTATCCTCTTCTAAGGATTGACGACTTGTTTGATTAGTTAAAAGGTGATCAATACTTCTAAAAGTTGGATCTCCATTCTGAATATCATCAGGTAAAGGTGAAGAAGGAAGATATTCAGAAGAAAGCCTTCTGAACAAGGTATGGGCACTATGAGTTTTTGGTGATGCCTTGCAGACTTACTAATGCCCCTGCAATCTTCATGGATTTGATGAATAGAATCTCTAGACATTACCTCAACAAATTTGTGGTAGTGTTTATTGATGATATTCTCATCTACTCCAAGAGCAAGGAGGAACATGAAGAATATATAAGACTTGTGTTGGAGACATTAAGAAAGGATAATCTGTATGCCAAGTTCATCAAGTATGACTTTTGAATGAATCAAGTCACGTTCATTGGACATTTGATCATAAGTGAGGGAATTATTGTGGATCCTTCAAAGACTAAGGTGATTGGGGAATGTCCCAGGCCCTCTAGTGTCACAAAAATCCATATTTTTCTTGGATTTTCTAGGTACTACCCACATTTTGTGAGAAACTTTTCACGATTGTCAAGCATGCTAACTATGTTAAAAAGGAAAGGGGTAAAGTATGTCTGGATAGAAGAATGTGAGGGAAGCTTCAAGGAGCTAAAGGTAAGGCTGATCACTGCACCTGTACTCACACTTCTGAAAAGTGGAGAACTTTTTGTGATATACAGTGATTCTTCAGAGAAATTCTTGGGTTGTGTACTCATGAAAAATGAAAATGTGATAGCCTACACCTCATGGTAGTTGAAGATCCATGAGCAGAACTACACAACACATGATCTAGAGCTGGAAGCAGTTAATGTTTCCTAGAAAATATGGAGGCACTACCTTTATGGTGAGAAGTATGAAATATACACCTACCATAAGAGCCTAAATTATATATTCACAAAAAGGATCTCAACTTGCGTCAAAGGATATGGTTAGAGCTAATAATGGATTACGATTTCTCTATTCACTACCATCCTGGAAATGTGAAAAAGGTAGCTAATGCTCTAAGAAGAAAAGAACCTGCTACTCTATCCATGTTGCGGATTGAGAAAGACCCTATCTTCTTGGATATCCAAAGAACAGATTTTGAAATCGTAAGGGCAGGGGATACAACCTATCTTTCCCAAATGATTGTTCAACCATCCATCTAGAAGAATATTAAGGAAGCACAAATGGATGATATGAAGATACAAAAGAGGGTGAATATAGTAAAGGAAGGGAAGCTGCAATAATTCCATATCGATGATGATGTTGTGATTCGGTTTGGAACGCGGATTTGTGTGCCTTCATCACCCGGCATAAAGAAGGAGCTACTGGAAAATGCACATAGCTCAACTTTCACTATCCATCCTAGGTGTACCAAGATGTATCGTGATCTCCGAGAAAACTTATGGGGGATAACATGAAGAAGGATATTGTGGAATATATATTAAGGTGCTTGGTATGTCAGTAAGTTAAAGCTAGGCGACAAAATTCCAAAGGTATGATGCAGTCATTGCATATACCCATGTAGAAATGGGAAAATGTTACTATGGACATTGTCACGGGTCTCCCAAAGACGTCAAAGTGAAATAATGCGATATGGGTTGTGGTTGACTGACTCTCCAAGACTATCCATTTTATTTCTATTCGATGAGATCTCTCACTTGATCAACTTGCAAAGATATATGTGAAGGAAGTGGTGAGATTTCATGGAGTTCCACTCTCGATTGTCTCTGACCATGATCTAATGTTCACATCTAAATTCTAGAGGAGCCTTCAAAATTCTTTGAGTACTGAATTAAATTTTAGCATGGCCTATCACCCCCAAACTGATGGCCAATCTGAAAGGACTAATCAAACGCTTGAAGATATGTTAAGAACCTGCTCTCTAGAATTAAAAGGTGGATGGGATCAGAATCTCCAATTGGATGAGTTCTCATAAAATTATAGCTTCCACTCGAGTATTCAGATGGCTCTATATGATGATCTGTATGGAAAGCAATGTAGAACTCCAACCTGTTGTGATGAAGTTGGAGAAAGAAAGCTACTTGGACCTGACCTTATGAAAGAGAGATAGAGAAGGTTCAATTCATCCAGAAACACATCAAAGCTGCTCAGATTCGCCAAAAGTGATATGTTAACAATCGTCGAAGGGACCTGGAGTTCGACGTTGGAGATAAAGTCTTCCAACGAATATCTCCATGGAAGAGAGTTATGTGATTTTGGGGAAACAGGGAAGCTAAGCCCAAGGTATATTTTCCCCTTTTAGATCCTTGACCGCATAGGGTTCATGGCCTATCGGATAGCACTTACACCGAATATGTCTCAAGTTTATGATGTGTTTCACATATCACTCCTAAGGAAGTACATATCGGACCCCTCACATGTACTAAACTAAGAGGTGGTACAGCTAGAAGATGATCTCTCTTATGAGGAGAATCCATTAGAGGTTCTCGGAGGGATATGGTTCAACGCAATAAGACAAATCATATGGTTTAATTGTTGTGGAGGAACCATAAGTTTGTGGAAGAAACTTGGGAACTTGAAGAGTCAATGAAGGAGAAGTACCCTCACCTGTTTTTGTAAAGTGCAATTTTGAGGGAAACATTTCCTAAGGGGGGAAGAATGTAACGACCCAAAGTTTTTCAATGAAAATTCCCTTCTATAATCATATCATAAAATCACATGAAAACACAACATAAGGAACTACTAAGTTCTAAGTGACCTTTAAACATAATTTTTTCACTTCTGTGTCTGGAATTTTGAAAATCTGACATACATTGTTGTGTTCAAGATGATTTTTGGAGTCTAATAAAACAAAAATAACTTTTGGTGAGTAGTAATATACCCTTATGAATAGTAACATACCCTTATGAATAGTGATATAACCTAATGAATAGTATCCTTACCTATGATAGTATAAAAATAACATTCAAGTGAAAGTATGATGTACCTATATTCTAGAATAAGTAAATGAATGTTTTAAAACTAGTTTTTTATAATAAATTATGATTTTAATTTAATATTAAATTAAACATATTTAAAAAATTATTTTCGAAAAATGGATTTCATCTTTGGCTTCTACACATCGAAAAATGGTTGGGGTAAATTTTTGGGACTTTTCTGAAATACTTGAATTTTGATGAATAGTGAAATAATGTAATTTAAAAAATAAGCTAAATAAGCTAATTATAGGGTCATGTGTGATATTCTGATGATGTAAGCCCACTTGGTTCGGGATAACATGATAAAATTACTAATCTTGGTCATGGAATACTCACTATTCCTTTTCTTGTGGAGAAATAATAAACTAATGAATTTTATATTAAGGAAACCCCTCTCCCCTCCACTATAAAAACCACCCTTCACACACTCATTTCCTCACACATCTCAAGCACCAAGCCTTCCCTAAACTCTTCCAAAACACCTTCCCTATACCTTCTCCCACGTTCAAGAGCTGATTGTCTCATAAAAATACCAATCCTATCTTCTTTAAGGAGGATCTCAAGAGGAGGATTCAAGAGGTAATTTCTCTCCCTCTTCTCCTTTAATTTCCTTTCTTGTTCAAGTTCATTTATTGATCTCTACCCACCTATCTTCATACAAATGGTATTTTAACTACAGTATTATACATATAATGTAATTTTATGATGCTAATGGGATATTATATCATCAAACATGCTTCCCATATTCCTTTTATTTTATTAAAAAGAACGTTGTTCGTGAGGTGTTAATTTATCACCATCAAGAATGACATGTTTTCTTCTTATTTTTCTACCTTCAGATCTGGTCATGAAACAATTTTTATGGTTGAACCATAATTTTTTATATGTATTATTTCCTATTTGAAGTTCTGGAAATAACTTATGGCCATATTACTATTGATAAAATAAAACAAGTTCATTATTATCAAAAAACCATTCAAATTAACCCAAACAATCATCATTTAATTATTATCTAATGATACATCCAAATGGATATAATATGATTAATTATAAGATCATTAAAACCCCTGTAATATCATTAATGACATGTAATATAATTTCTGGATGTGTACCCATGTTCAACCTGAACTTCAATTCAAGAATACAAGTGAACCACTCAAGAAAACCATAAAAACAAACATTCTCAAACAATGTTTTAAAATTCTATAACTCATCAAAAGGAATAGAAAATCACTTAATAAAATTTTAATTAACCATATTAATTTACACATGGTTATAGATTTATAATTAATGAACATAATTTCATTATATAGAACATTAAAGAGAAGGAAGCATTCAGGTACAAGGTAAGGGGAAATTCTCAAACCCGACTTTCATCCTTCAGGTTCTCCCTCTTTCACTCCATTTTTTTATGGTTACTCCTTAAAGATAATTTGTGCCTAATTTTCTTTCCTTTTATGGGATATACATGTTTGTAACCAGTTTTTATGTCAAACAAAATGTTTTCCAAAATAACTCTTCTTTTAAGAACATGCCTATTAATTCTCACTCAAAGTGGACGGTTCTTGTAACATGTATGTTATTTCCTCTTTCTTTTGGGAACCCAAAGTTTATGAATGTGTTCATATGAGATGAAACAAATTCCTTTACATGGTTTAGTTATGTACATTTTTTATATGTGTTCTATGTTGAAAGCATGATAATGATAATTTTTTTATATAACGGGTGTGCCCAAAATTATATAGCGCAATATGAAAGTTTGAAGGCGACGGGTGAACCCGAAATTATACACCGCTCCAATGCGTTGGGTAAAGTGATTAATCTCATGAGTAAATGTGAAATGATTTGTTAACAAGATGCTATCTTGTTTCATAAGTATGTGTCATAGTTAACCACTAAGACATGATGTTTCATTTTATGCATTGTCACATTTCAAGTCTTATATTTATTCTTCCTCTCATGTTCATTATCTTTTTCCCATGTTATGATTATGCTCACCTCATTCTATATTGTTCTTTTATATCCTATTATTGGGATTTTAACTCACCTCTTTTGATGTATATCCTCAGGTGGCTACATGAACTAAGGAGAGGACAAGTGCCAATAAGAAGCAAGAGAAGAAGAAATTAAATAAATGTTTATACTTGATGGTGTAATTTCTATGTACGATCCTAGTTTTCCTAAGACACTAAACCTTTGGATCCTCTATGTGTATTAATATTATGTTTTTTATCTTTAAAATGATGTAATAGTAATGTAAGAAAAGGTGGGGTTGCTATATGTTCGTACGACCTGCCGTCTCCATTAACGGTGTATTTTATTTTCTATTTATAACTTTTTTTGGTTACTATACATATATATATAATGAATAATTTTGATATTTATATCATTTATAAAATTATTTATATTATTGAACCATGATAAAAATAATAGTAATGAAAATAAAAAATCAAAACATACACACAAAAAATAGTTCTTGCTCGAAACATGATTTTAACATGGAATTTTTAATAAATGGTAATATAAGGTCACAAGTAAATAATATATGGTAATATATTTATGTAATTGTGTTTTTTTAATAGATTTATAATAGACATATATTTATTATATTGGTTTTTTGGACACATATAAAATAATTTGAACCTCAGTTAAATGCTTCTTGTCTCAATTTAACTTCTGTGAGACAAACGTCATATAATAAAATTTTGATATTTTATATCATTAATATATTTATATTAATGGTATTTAAAGTTTTATTTTATGATTATTTCTTTTATAGGTCTTACAATTCATAAGTTACCAAATTGGTAAAGCTTTATTTCACAATCTCATTATTATTCGGGATTGTTTTTGTTTAAGACTCCCTTGGGGTAATAATTTGAAATTTATATCTTAAAATAAATATATTTTCTTATCCTATAGTTATTTATTAACTTTTTCAAGTAATAGAACCATTTTTATACTCTTTTTTATATAAAATGATTAAGAAAATGTTTTTAAGAAAACTTGACATTATCTCTCTCTTCAGTGGAAAATCCTTTTTAATCAAAATCTATATTTTTAAAAAATGTTTTCCAAAATTTTGAATCATTTTTAGATGATTTTTTGAATAAATTTTGACCCATTTTGAATTTTTAGAAAAAAAATAAAGGAACCTTGTATCATTTTAAAAATAAGGTTTATTTGGTGTTTATTGAAAATGTGAAAGAAAACACTATTTTTATATACATGGAATAAATAGAATTTTCCACCATTATGACCACTAAATATTTTAAAGATTATTTTAAAAGTAATAACATGTTATTTTCAAATAAAATTGTTTTTTAAATATTTTGTGAAATTTTTATTTTAAAAATATTTTGAAACTAAAAATCTTATTTTCCGCAAAAATGTTTTTGACGTTTTTATGGTATTTACATTCAATAATAACATCAAACCTTAATATTACTTATGATCCACTGGGAATATGTTGTATTGATATCATCCTTATTATTTTTTTGGATGTTTTATGGTCAATTTTCCAGATGATGTACAATTTATTACTGTTCACTATATTACTTAGGATGGTTTATGATTATCTTTATTTGATTAGGGTATGAATTAACATTTCATATATCAGTTTTTAAATATGAATGTTTATCTTCATATTGTTTCACCCATTTAATATGAGTAATTAATTGGAATTAGTAAGTGAGGGTGGGTCCCAGTTATAGATAGCCCATCGATGCATTGATAGGTCTCATAAAACAAATCAATCAGTTAAATTAGATGGGTTTTTAACCAAAAATGTAATGTGTCTTGTAAAAGGTCTTGATAGTTTCAAATGTCTAACAATATTAATTCCCTCATTATGAGATTATTTATTTATATGTGGTTATTTCGTTATTTATAGTATATATGGATAATTTTTAATATTATGTGATTATTTATATGGATTTTTTGGACCATCATTAATATTTTTTATGTTATTCTCATTTTATTGATTAAATAGAATGTTTTTTAGTTATTTTACTTGTTATATTAATTATTATTATTTATTCATTATAGATTACACTATATTTTTACCCTTACTAAGCAACTAATATCACCCCTTTCTTATATTTTATTTTCCCCCAGATACGAGGAATAATATTTTTATTGATATACTGGTATACTCTATAAGGAATAATGGAATTCTCAAATAAAACACATTACATATCCTTTGTTTTTAATTATAATGCGAGTTTCAAGTATTTCTCTATTTTACTAAGACTAACAAACTATTTGTTCCTTTAAGATGTGATTACATTTATCTTATTTCAATGTAAAAAAGTAACCACCAGCTCTATATTATTGGAGTTAGGGTCTTTACAGTTGGTATCAAAAGGAGCTATAGTAGAAAACTTGGGAACCAAATTTATGAAAACCTAAATTAGGGGACATAACCCTTTAACTGACATTGAGGATTAGTATATAATATCATCTTAATGTTTTTGAAAGGTATTTATTATGTGGTTTCCTAGAAATATATACTATTATAGATACTAAAGGTAGTCATGGTTCTAGTACAGTTATACTTAGGGGTAATAACTCTTAAAAGGGTGAATTGGGATTTAATGTGGTCATTAATATATACACGATAATGGGTCTCACTGCAGACTTATTTTAACTCACCTAGGGGATATCTTATAATTAATATAAATTTTATTTACAAACCATTATAAAATATTTTAAAACATTATAAGATCTTAAAAACATCCAAAAAACGTTTTTAGGATTATAAGATTATCAATGCATAAATTTATCAATTTACGCTAGTTGTCTCAATATATATGGAATTATACACCATTTTTTATAACAATATGATCAATTCTAGTGTATGTCATTGTTTATAAATGGAATATAAAAGAAGTAAAGAGAACCATATCAATGAATTTACTCCATATAGAGATTTCCCACCAAGGAAAGATAGTAAAGCTAGAGTTGGATCCATAGTCGGAACTGACAAAATTATAACCATATTGGGGCAGCTGAATCAGGTTATGAGAAATAGCCAAGCCTGTATAGAGCACCCTACTGCTCCAAAATTTTGTATAACAATGTTATAACACTTCATGAATCAGCAACCTCCATCACTTTATGGGACTAAAAATATAATTGTAACTGAGTAATAGATAAGTTCCTTAGAGAAGATATTTCCCACTCTTGGAAGTAATGAAAGGTAAAAATATGTCATTATAGTTTATTATCTCTTAGGAGATGAAAATAAATTTTTTTAATTGATTCAAAACACTAAATATGAGGTGTAAAGATAATACATGGAATGAAATGATTTTATGTAAATTTACTGAAAACCATTTTATTTTTGAGAAAATAGAATATACGGAGTAGGAATTCATGAATAAAAGAAAAAAGGAAGAGGAAAATGTTTTTATATATGAAGAAAACATTATATGGTTACTAACGCATGTTATAGAGTATGTAAATATTCCAAAGAGTAAAATTTTACATTTATTTGATGGGTTAAAGACTATTATTTGAAAGGAAATAGTCTCCCAATCATTATCATAATATAAGAAAATATTATCATATGAAATTCGGATAGAGAAAGAAATTTCCACCTATTATGGTCTTTAAGGGAAGAAATAGAAGAATAGGATAGGAAAAAATATTGATAAAGGGGAGAATAGAAATAGGGACTTTTTTCATGTGATAATTGTGGAAAGAAACACCCTAGAATTTTTGGAAGGGAATGGGAGTATAATACAAGTTTGGAGAGAAATTACACCATGATCATGATTTCAAGGGAAATAAATAAGTTTCCAATGTTCAATGTTTTAACTGTAATGAGGTACGAAACTATACAAATTAATTTCTTTAGCATCAAGGAAATATACCCTTGAAGAAGAAATAGGATCAAGGTTAATATTATATTATTACTATAGATTAAGTTGAATTATTAATGTTCTTGTGTCCTTTGATTTAAAAACAATATTGTAGAAGTATTTTTTTAAATAATTAAATTCTAGATATATTAACTTTTAAATGTGTAAGGATTTTACTATAGTACTTTTTTTAAGGACTTTAGTAAATATATTGAATTATACAGATAACCAAGAAATGTGTTTCAATGGAAAGTTGATATTTTTGGAAAAGACCTGATTTATTTAATATAACAATTAACATTTTCTATTTATTGAGATAATAATGATAAATAGAATTTATGGGATATTCTTGGCTACCGTTAAATTGGTTAGTGATTTGATGGTTTAGGTAATCTTTGTCGAAATTTACTGCATTTTTTATTGTTGGAATATATTCCACACAAAAGATTTTATTTTTTGAAGAATTATTGATTTCATTAAGGTCCTAGGGTTATCAAGGTATTCATATATATGGAATGTGGTATTAACAGTTTCTGTTATATTTTTCTGGTGAATATATATTGATTTAGTAACCTTCCTTATAAATTTGGTCATATATGTTTTGGATGAGCCTTCAGGGAAACTATTTATGGAATGGATAATTTTGACTTTGGGTTTTATTGGATAAATTTTTCTATAAATTTTGGTTTTAATAAAGACATAAGTAAGAACTGTTTACTCTTTAATGAATCTTATGATCCGTCAAAATTTAATTTTAGTTATTTATTCATAAAAAATAGATTTTTTGATATTCATTTCTTGGAGTAAGGGATAAATTTGAGATTGATCGAATCACAAACAAAGAATTACAGTGTTATTATGAAATAGAAAGATATCAATTACGTATATTTCCTTATATTTTAAGATAGTTAAATAATTCCACTACTCTAAGATTAAGATCTTAAAAAATGTTATCATAATACTTCCCTTTCTAATGTACTAATTGTATTCTAACCCTTTATAGATTTATAGTTTCTGGTTATTAACCTACTTTGATCTCCCACATTCTTCTGATCAATGATCTCTATCACTCTCTATAAATATTTATGTCATTCTTCTATGTTCATATCTTCCCTTCCCAAATGTATTCTCCTGCTTTGAAACATATTTTTGTGATTATTTCAAATTACCTTATTACATCTAATTATATATTATCAAGAGGATGTTTTTTTAAGATGATGGTTTTGATGAAATTTATTTTCAAATAATAAACTCTTGATTACCAGGATCAAGAGAAAATTGTGAGGAAGTAATTTATTTAAGGGGTAAAATGTATCACCCCTAAGATTTTAAAAAAGAAACATCATATTTGATATTTAATATGACACAAAAAACCAATATTAGAAGAAATTTAACACCCCAAGACTTTAATAAATATATTTTTTAAAATAAATTCAATCTATTTGATTGCTTATAATTCACAAAACTTTGGGTTTGAATGAGACATGATGCTCTATTAAAATATTATTATTTAAAGATAATAATTATAACCTAGACGTTAACTGGAAAGTATGAATAATACCAGCTAAATTATGAAAATTATATGGTTTAAAAAAAATTAAATAAATTAAGTGGTTATCTATTGATTATATGTAAAATAAAAACCATTTTAAATAAAACAAAATATTTTCTGAAAAAACAATATTTTTTATAAAAGGTGGTCTGGTCCTAATTTTATAACATAATTATAATTATTTTATCCATTTTTCGAAAATTTATTTGAAATAATAAACTTTATTTTTAAAATCTATATCTAAAAAATATCTATGTTTTAATTTTTGTTACTTTTCTGAAAAGATAATTATTTTAGTGAATAGTGAAAATATAGGTTTTTATTAAAAAACATCATTTTCATTAAAAGAATTTTCAAGATTAATTTTATTTAAATAGATTTTTTAAATTAAAATGACTTCAATAATATATATATTAATTTAATTTTTTTCATGGTAATCAATTTCATATGGAATTTTGATATAAACACTTTTTAAACATTTGAAACTTTTCTCTTTGGAAACCCGCTTTTTTATCGTGTATGTGGTATTAATTTTAAATTAAAATTTACCCATTATATGAATAGAATTTTTAATAAGAATAATATATTTTATATGGTAAGTTCAAAATTATTTTTGACCATAATTAGTAGTAAAAATAGTAGAAATCAATTAACACAGTTAAGGTGAAAATGGGTTCATTAGGGAGTTAAACTAAAAAGGAAATGGGTAAAATGATATAGAAACTTGTCCAACACCAATTAAATGGCCTTATTTAAACCTTATAACCTAAATGGTTATATAATGGCCCATTTTTTCTTCTTTTTTTAGCTGTAAAACATGGGTATACATTTTCATTTCAAAAATTTCAATTGTTCTACTCACCTCACTTATAAAATCTCACCCTCTCTCCTCTCCTCTGCACACTTACTAACCACTTTGGTTTGACCAATCCCAACTGAAATTTATTTTTTAATTCCCTCCACACATACTCGATACCTTATTTTTATCATAATTATTATCAAGAGAGAATTTAGGTTAAACATAAAGAGGTTGTTCGAAGAAGATGTAAAGTTTTTAACTATGTGTTTTTGTTTTACTTCTCCTTCACACTCATCCAAATAGGTTCCAATTATTTTAAAATAATAAAAATAGTGTATAATATATATTTATATATTATTATTATATTGTAATAACTTTTATCTATCTCCACTTCAATCAAATTGTATATGAAATCATTATTCATGTGTACAACATTCTACTTCCTTGTGAACCGATGTTATTCATTTTCCATCACTACCTCTCATGGATAGATATAACGATAAATTTAATGTTTATAAATTATTTTTATGATATAATTATAACTCTAAAATTATAATACAACATATACCTTCATATATCCGAACTCTTTGGAAAATAATAACATTGCTAATGTGTGTGGCGGACTACCATCTCGTGAACCGATATGATGTGTTTTTCAGTTCTATTTTATATAGATGTAAATAATGATATATTAAATTAATATGAATTATATTTGTAATATAATTATACTTATAGAGTTATAATGTAACATATACCTTCATACTTTCCATTTTTGGAATATATGATATCATCGTTCGTGTGTATGGCGGATTACTGCCTTACAAAGCAATGTGATTCGTTTTTCACTAATGCAATACCCAGAAGTTAATTAGGGTAAATTTAATGAATATATATGTGATATATATATATATGTAATTATAATTATTCTATAAATTTAATCTATTATTTACCATTATTTTATTTCATCCATTGAGAAAATAGAAAAAACTTTCACACCTATGTATGGCCTACCATCTCCATGGACAATTTATTTCATTTTCTATCTCTAACTCTTATTGATTACAAAAAATAAATATATAATGAATATATATGATATTTATATAATTCTTAAAATTATTTATATTATGTAATCATGATCAAATTAATAGTATTTAAAATAAAAAATCAAAACATATATGAAAAACAAAGCAGTTATTTCCAAAAACATGATTTTGACATGGAAATGTTAATAAAAAGGTAATAAGAGGTAATAAGTAACTCATATATGGTATGAAATATATAATTATGGTTATGTAATAGATTTCTAATAAACCTATATTTATTTTACATTTGTTTTAGAGACACTTGAAGTAAGTTTAACCAGACATAAGGGTTTCTCATCTCACGTTTACTTCCATGAGACATATTCCATATTCACCACTTCTTCTTTGGTGTGGTGTATATAATTCCCATTTGATATTTTATATCAGGAATATATTTATATTCCTGGTATTTAAAGTTTCATTAGATGATTTTTCCTTTTATAGGGATTACAATTGAGAAGTTACAAAAGTTGTAAGGGTTTATTTCACAATCTCTTCATAATTCTAGAATGTTTATGTTTAAGTATCCCTTAAGGGAATTATTTGATATTTCTATATTAAAATAAAAATATTGGATTATCCTATATTTATTACTTAATTTTTTCAATAAATAGTACAATTTTTATATTGTTTGGTACATAAAATATTGAAAAATGGTTTTAAGAAAATATAACTTTATATCGCTCTTGGATCGAAAATCATTTTTCATCAAAATCCATGTTTTCTGAAAATGTTTTTAAAAATATTTGTTACCTTATAAAAATTATTTACTAAGTAAATATTTACCCATTTTTAATTTTTAAAAAATAAATTGAAAGTAATGTTCATGTAATTGTAAAAATATTGCATATTTGTCTTTTATTGAAAATGTGAAAGTAATATTTTTTTTAACATATACTTTATGAACGGGTTTTTCTACCATTATGAACAATTGATGTTTTAAATATTATTTTACATGTTTTAAAATGTGATTTTCAATTAAAGTTATTTTCAAAATATTTTTTGAACTTTTTATTTGAAAAATTCAATGTGAAAAGTTTAGTTTCCTCAAAAATGTTTTTAATGACATTTTTTTGGTATTTAAATTGATCGATAACACAACCCATTTATTTTAATTACGATAAATGGGGTATAATTTGTGTTTATATCATCATTATTCATGATTTGGATGTTTTATGCTTATTTTGACTAAATATGTACAATTTTATTAAAATTTACAATTTTACTTTTCATGGTTTTTTATTATTTTTATTTGATTTGGGTAAGTATTAACATTTTTTATGTTACTTTTAAATAAAAATGTTTAGGTCAATTATGTTTCACTCCATTCATATGAGGAATTAATTGGACTTAGTAACAGATAAGTTGGGCTTGGTTATAGATATCCCTTCGATGCATCAACAAGACTCATCAAACCAATCAATTAGTCAAATTGGGTGGGTTTCCACCCATACATTCAAACTATATTGTGAAGGGTCTTGACAGTTTTAAATGTATAGAATTATGCATTCCCTCATTATGATATTAGTTATTTCCGTGTTATTATTTGATTATATAGAATATTCATGGATAAGTTTCAACATTATGTTATTATTTACATGGATTTATTTGATCATCATTAATTTATTCCATATTATGCTAAATTGTTTGATTAAACAGCATGTGTATTAGTTATCTACCTTCACATATTAATTATTCCTGTTTATTAATGTATTGTTCTTTGTATTCTTACCCTTACTATGAATATGATATCACCCATTTCTTATGGTTTATTTTCCCTAGGATATCAGGAAGAGTTTTGTTATTTATATTCATGGATACTATATGAGGAATAATGGTGTTATGAAAGAAAACCCTTTTCATATTTTATGATTTCGATTATAACGTGAATTTCAAGTACGTATCTAGTTTACAAAGACTACTACCTATTTAATCCTTTAGGATGTGATTCCTTGTATATATTTTCAATGTAATAAAGTAACTCTCGGCTATAATGTATTGAAGTTGGGATCTTTATGAATAGTATTTCTATTTTATGATGATGACAATCCAAGAATTTCTCTTTATCATACATGGTACAGTGAAGTGGTAAATTTCTATCTAGAGGGGAAGGGTGATTTTGTTATTTTACATTACCATTCCTACCATAGAATATGTTTTTTATCCATATAGTTTATCCATAGTAATATTATATTGATAAAATATTAAATTTTTTATGTTATTAATATTGATAAATAAACTAAGGAATTATTATTCGAAAGTAGACTTGTATTATCATGATGTAGGATCCATTCCTTTAGATAAAATTGTGTATATGTAATAGAGAAATATGTGTTTTTTGTGTCATTTTAAAACGTGATCCACTGAGGACTCGTGATATGAGATGGGTTATGTCATAAATAGTGAGGTTTTTATTTAACATAGTTGGGCCCCATTATTTTGTTACTTTTTATCATGGTATTATATTTATATTGATATTAATTTATTTAGACCCACTATGACTACCCTTCATAGTTTATTTTTTGTTTGAAACTTGTTATATTTGATTTGTACGTATTTGATAACATTTTATTATAGGTTTTATCTAAATAGTATTTCCCATGAAATTTTGAGTTTAGATTATTTTATGGGAAGTGAGATGATTTATGGGTTACATGTGAATATGATGAGAGAGTTTTTATAGATATAAGTGAGACCTCTAGATCAGAGCATCTGATTAGAATAGATAGATTATGCGGTATAATTCCTGTGGATATAATGGTATATTAGTCTTAAACATAGAAATGTGGTCCTTTTCGGAAATACCATTTCATTATTTAGGTTGTGTTTCATATTCCCATGATTGGATTGAAATTATGGCCTTCTATGAGCATGAATGGATTATATTTTTTGAGTGGTTTGAATAATATTCACCAAAACATTCATGCACCATAAAATTTCACATGTGTCTACATGATCACTATTACACTATGAGTTAAGGTGAGTAGAGGATACCAACTTGGTCATTAGACTCACCCCCCTATATTCATACATTTTATAGGCTCCAATTTACATGAGTAAACCTTTAATGTTATAATTTTTAGAATAGATATCATCTGACAAAGGATGCCTAGATCATGATGAGTGATTTAATGATGATCTATTTTTTAAAATGTGGTGGTTTATTGAGTTTGGATAGAATCCATTACACTTTATTTACATTTTCTAGTTTATTTTTATTCTCCAAGGGGTTAACTATTTTTTTTAATGTTATTAATGTATATCTATGGAATTTTATTGTCACATTATACTCATTTTTTATTCTCTAAACTAATTTATTTTATATTTTTGACTATGGGGTACTCTCTTGGATTCCTATTTTTTGTGAAATGGATTTGGATATTTCTATTATACAAATAAGTCAAACTAAATTTCCAATCATTCAGACATGAACCTTGTAAATTATATTTAAGGGAATAGTATCCCTATAATTTATCCACACCCACATCACTAGTTTATAGCCTCTATCAGATGATGAAGTTTTCTGGAGGTTATATAGAGACCCAATTCTATTACTATCTAAGTAAATTGAATTGGATCATTATAGTTTCCATTCCTTTATATTCTTTTTCAAAATATATTTATTATTATTTAAAGACACGTTTGTTGGACTCCTCTTGTAATGTATGAGTCTCCCCTACAATATTTAACATTCTAATTTAGTTGGATTCCATTCACAAATTACCTCTTCATCCACTGCTTAGGATTAAATTCAATAGGTCTTCTCAAAGATGAGTTCATTTTCTTTATATTTCTCTCACCCTTGGGTTTGTTCTTCTTTGTGGTTCCCTAATTAGAATCACTCCCACTCTAATAAATATATTTTAGAACATTGTATGACATAAAAGGATATATACAGTAATACCTTTTAGAGTTACGTTTTTCCTCCATTTAGGTATCCTTTTAATTTTAGAAACCAATATAAAAGAACCTTTCTATTCATGTAATTTTTGAAGAGGTTATGGTTTCAATATAAAAAATAAAATTTTATGTTACACTAAAACCAAAAAATCATATTAAATATCATCAACATATATACATATAGTTATACATATTTTAAACATTATGTTTACCATTTAACTCAACGTAACATATAAGAATTTATCCTATAATCCTTCAATAATGAATCGATGAATCATCCAATCAAATTTATTGTATTTTGTTTCATATTTAGCTTATGATGTATATTTTTTTAATAAAAAAACATCACCATGAGAAAATTCAAGCATCCACTTAAAAATATAAATTTAATTTTGAAACTTCTCATTTCTATGATTAAGCTATATTAAATTTTAAAAAATCTCTACAGGAATGTTTTTATAAAAAAATCATCAATTTTCTCAACATCATTTGCTTTAATTTCTTTTGGTTACCTGATTAATTACTATTAATTTCATAGATTATTAAATTATAAACATACTTCAAAAGGTTAAAATATAGATCAATAAAATTAAAATCCATTTTGATATAAATTTTTTTATAAATCCTCAAACTAAAGGAGATAAAAATATGACCCTCAAGATAACTCCAATAAAGATATATATTAAATAAAATCCTTTAGAAAAATATCACTAATATATCAACAACAAATTATGAATTTATTCAACAATATTTAAGTATTTATCATATATATATATGAAATAATATACAAATAAAAGTATAAAATGGTCTTAAAATATATTTAGAACCAAAATATATTATATTTTTATCATAAACTAGTGATCCCTGCTACTGTACATGAGCCCTTATGTGTTGAAATTAAATTTCAAACAATATCTAATAAATTATTTAATATAATATCCTCAATAGATGACTTATATTTGAAACCACAAGATAATTTCTATTGAAAAATATAGTAACGACCCATATACAAAAAAATCATGCTCAAATAATTAGTCAAGCAATCTTTGAGAGTAAACTAAACTTATATACAATTTAATTACCCTATAAGAGAGATGGTTGAACATTGAGAGGAGATGAATCAGTGGTCTAATTAAAATATATACATTTCCCACATATGTTTACTTCTTCTATTAATCATAATCATGATGTTAGTTAATTAATAGATATCTTTTTGATTAGGTTTAATGATGATACTGATGACACAAAGAGAATAATAAATTTATGAAAACTAACATATAATATAACAAGGTTCACATTATATTTTTATCAACTAGTTAACCCATGTTTTTTAATGTTTTTTATCCCACTTAATTTGATCATGAATTATTATAAATGAATAAAAAAGTAGTGGATAAAAAAATAATATAGTCTAAAATTATTTTTACAAAAGAAAATAAAACGAAAATAATATCACTGAATAGATTTTCACTGAAGTATATGATCATATAATTCCTTACACATGTTCCTCTTTTCGAAGGATTAGATTGTAGAGAATAATTTTTTCAAATACATCCTATTTGGGTGACCCACTCTATATTTTTTCAAAGGTAATATGTCATCACTCACACACTCACACTGTAAAATAAAGGATCATCCATAAATATATAATTTTCCATATCTCAATATTTTTTCAAATGGTTATGACCAATCATATAGTTATGGATTCTCTCATATTCATCTTGGAATAATATATGCAAAATCTTGAGTCAAATTCATTTGGCTAGAACCAAAATATTTTATTTTATATCCTAAAATAAATTAATAAATAAGACACTCCAAATTTTGATTGAATGTATTTGATAAAAACCATGGTGTAATATAGTTCACCATGCGATTATTTTTCTAATAAAAAGAGATATATAAAACATATCCAAATATCAACCTTCTAAAAATATAAAATAATTTAAACATATTCCCTTTATTTTTATTTGACTAAAATAGTTATTTATTGTTGGAAACCCAAATTATATTTTTATTCTCTACTTTTTTAAAACCATGATCAACTAAAAATTAACTATTTTAATATCAAAATATGAAATAGTTAATAAATAATGGCCATTTTTCCTAAATATTATGGTTTGTGATTTCTTCATATTAGAAATCATAATCTTCCTACCATGGGTGTCTCTAGTGTTAACCACGATATAATTAATCTAGCAATGCCCATTTTTCATTCACTATAGAATCAAATAATTTTTCTTCAAACCATAATTTTAAATATAATAATTTCTCCAAAACGATGATTTTTTTGTGACTATTGAATTATTAATCTTTTTGTGGTTGAGTGTTCCACTTTTTTATCTTTATAACCAATGGATATTCCCTTTTGTTTTTCTTTATTTTTTATTTTTTCTGTAGACTAACCATAATGTGTTTATGGTTCATGAAATGGTTTTTTCAATATATTTATTTTTCTACCTTTCACCCATGTGTGGGTCACCAATCCTTCTTTCATCAAATCCATAATCTATAAGATATTAAAATCTTCATCATGGTTCATTTTGATCAACTCAAAATTCTCTATTAAAATAAATTCTCATAATTTTTCTTCATTATTTAATATATAAGTGATAATAGTATATAACACATCATTCTCCATTTTAATCATTATAATAATTCCTAAAGAGTATTTGTAGACACAAATAAAAATATATATATAATGTATAATATCATTTCATAAAATCCTTATTATCTAAATAATCAATTACCAACTCCTTTTAGAGGTTAATTTTACCGCACTATTTATTTGAATTGTATTTTTAAGAGATCTCCATCCCATGGTAAACACAAAATTATGTGAATAATTGAAAGTATTTAAGTGGGTTATTTCTCCCTCATGAGTCACCTCTATACTCTGGTAAGGCATAAAAAAAATCTTATACATCTTATTTAACCTATATTGATAACATTGAAACTCCTTCTATATTAATCTCGTATATATTTCTAGAAATTAAGTAAGATATTCCAAATCTACTCTTTATCTTTCATTTCATCTCATTATGATCAACTTCTAATCCTAAAACCAAGACATAAAATCATGCATGCATATATTATCAAGAAACCTAACACGTTATCAATTAATTGAATTCACCATGAGTGAGTAAAAAAATCTCCCATGAGCACATCAATTATATCAATTTATTTTAAATAAAACATAAATATATTTTGATAAAAAACCAACATGTTATTCATAGACTTAGTCATCAAGATATATATTGGATAATCACACCAATCATGCAAGGGAAATTTTCTTATATGGTTATTCTTAATTAAATGTATTAAAAAATAATTATTTTTTAACGAAACCTAATATTTTCAGGATTTAAAATAATTTATAATGTTTATTTAATAATTTAAGTGATCATTTAACCCTTCATTGACCACTTTCCAATAAATTCATCATTTAATGATGTGTTATAAGCCTTTGAGTTATTAAAATTTGTTTTATAATAATTAAACATCAATAACTGAATGATATCAAATGTAAACATTATAACATGTTTAATGAAGTCGCTGCCTTTTTTTATTTATAGTTTATAGCACAGATTCTTAAGTCCCAACACTGTTTTCCATTCCTTGATTCAGTTTATATTCAAATATCCACACAAAATATAAATTTTAATTAAGACACTTAAGGTAAAAGTGGGAAACCATAGTTCCAAAATCATAGATACCACTACATACTGAAAGAGATCACAAATTGATTAAACACAAGTATAAGATTATTTTAATCAGAAACTCTATATAATTCTTAGTGTAGAGTACTGACCTGGGTATCTAGATCTTTGTTGATAAGTTGTTCAATGTGGGTAGCCATTCTATCCATTGTCTGTATGAATTAATCCAAGTTTATTTTTTATTTGTTGAAGAACCAGACCAGTATTTGAACTTCTTTGTATAACCACACCTCTTGATCCTCATTAGAATCAACTCACAACCTTCTTTCAAATATCCTTTCGATCTCGTCTCTGGTGGAATTGAACATGACATCTTTTTCATTCATTTATTCCTTGGAATAGAAGATGAGCTTTAAGAATTCCTCTTTCTCTTATTCCACCATTCCTTTTTTCCCACTTTGTTCTCCACTTTCCCAATTCTATAAGGATTTGTGTTCCTTGTTTCCACCCTTCTCACCTGATCTAGTTTCTATTGGATTAGGAAATTGTGAATAAACTTTTCACCCGTTTTGTTTTTTCCCTTTGACCACAATGCATTTTCCTGAGTCTAGATTTCCTTTTTCCCTTTCTTCCTTCTAGGGATATGAAGACATTTCCCTTGAATTCATTAAAAACTATCCACTAAGAATTGGCTTTAACTGTCATCACCTAAATCATCCTCCCCTTGAGCCAATGTTAGTTCTTGAACATCCAGACCTTCAAAACGATTGCACAGCTCAGACATTATGCCTTCTTTAAGGAAACTATGCCTGCTTGGAGACTTAACCTTTCCTGCTTTAGCCTCCAAGGAAGTGTTCATCCCTTCACTCATAGCCTTTAGATGGGATGAGAATTTTAAAATAAGAGTGTTTGGGTCCAAGGTCCCTAATACACTCACCTCATCCAGCCTCCCTTTTCCTCGTTGTGATTCTACATCATCCAACAAAGACTCTCTCTACAATTAATTTCCAAATGGATCAACCTCCATACTATTTTCAACCATAGTGACAGCACTTCCAAGGGCCCCTCGAGTGATTAAGGAATTTTCCTTCACATAAGGAATAGAGCTAAATAAGACATTCTATTCAATACTAATACAACCAATCTATCCAAGTATCGAAACCTCAATTGCACTTGGATTTTGCAACTAATTGAGTACACCCAAGTCCTATTTCAATCAAGTAAACACATTTTCCACCTTCATATTTTCACATGACCTTCTATCCCTGCACTGAATAGATGTCGATGGATCGATTATCCCTTGATCCTCTCCCAGTACAATTGTACTGGTAACCACTTTTCATCATGGTCCAATAGAATCCTCCCTTATATCTGATTAATTAACCTCTATGTACTTTCAACTGCAACTATGACAACCTCTATAAGTTGGGGAGGACCAGTCCGGGAGAAACCAGAGAAGCTTCGACGACATCTGGAATCTTTATGACCTAATGGAAGAAAACAAGAACAATAAGGGAACTAAGAATCGTAACATACCTTATGATGTTAGTGGAGATCTACCTTAATCTCAATGGTGATATATTCTAGAGGTACTTTTGATATATCAGCTTTAACACATATCCTAGGAATGACTATATGGAAAATGGACTTGGTGCGGGAACCCGAACAGATATAGCGACCTAACATATTTCATATCAACCTAATGATCTCTGGGTTCTATAACCACAAAGGAATCCTATGAAGGGATATTCAAAGTGTTTTGTTCAGATTTTCATGCCTTAGATAAAAGTTAAAAGTCCACTGAAAGTGAGAAAACCTAACTTCCTCCATAGTTTATAGAGAAAAGGCCCATGAATAAACCATGTATTTTTCATTTGAGAAATGTCTTTTTTTGTGTCTCCCATATAAATGGCCAATAATCACCTGACCCTATCAATAAGGGGATTATTATTTCCAAATTTGGCTATTAATTGTATATCCTGTAAAGATGAATCTACTGTGAAATCCAGAAGAGAAATAGGTACCAAAAGAACTCCATTTTTTTAAAATTGGACTTCATGGATTATTTCAATCATAGTGAAAGGAGGGATGGAGGATGGATCCATGAAAGGAGATAAAAGTGTAAATGGGATGGAATCAAGCATGAAAAAGAAGCCTCATCTCCCCTCCCAAGCCAAGTGGTTTGAAGAAGGGAGGCAGTGGAATGTCCATACCCTACGTCGTTAGTAGAGAGGAAACGCGAGAGCAGGGTCGTCAAGTTATACTCAACTATCATGTCATATAAAAACTAACATATTTTCATACTATGATCTCTTTATAATAGAATCAATCATACATGTATAAATTAATTCATAGAATACATTAATTCAGTATTATATTGTAGAATAATAATAAAATCCATAGATGGGCCTAAAGTTTTCCTAGGGTAAAAACATATACACGAAGAGGGGTGAATTGGTGTGGAATTTTCTTTCACAAATTTTATAATTCATCCATTAATAACCATTATCATTTGTTATAATGGATGATATTAAATCTATATAAAAAATTAAGGTTCAATTAGGCAACCAGAATAATTATACAGACATAAAAAAGGATTTACAGGGTCAGTTATCCATTAAAAGTGGTTAATACTTGCTACATTTGGAATTAACTATTTTTACGTATTAAGATATTATTATAATAGAATTATAGTCAAGTTATAAATATCTTGAACTGGATTACAATCAATATAACTTAATAACTAAATAAATTATTCATAAATAATTATTTAATTAAATTCAAATGAAAAGGAATATGCTCTAAACATGTAGACACACCAATCGTAAAAATTATTTCATCACAAATAATGTATAAATAATGTATTATATCTTTAGATAATTAAATATTCACATCCCTATGACTCAAATGTGGTATATTTAATCTATATTGATTGTATATTTTATTTGTCTATTATATTCATACTTCTATCTATTTATAAATATATTCAATGGTTCTTTATCTATTATAAAAATATTATCAATACCTAGAATTTAATTTATACTCTAGTTTAAAATAACCATATATGTTTATCTAATCCCCAATAATTATCATGTCTATCTATGATAAAGCAGATACTCTATACAAGATATAAATTTGACCAAAATTTTCTTCTAAACCACTCATTATCATCTATATTATATGATTATATAAAAAAATTCTATATTTTCACAAATATTAGCACATGCATAGACACCCCTACGATCCCAGTTGTGGAAACACCCACTTCTATGGTTTTTGGAGTTTTATTGCATCACATTTATCCTCTAATAAACTTTTTTATAGGATGATTGAGAATGGATTCACTGTCTATTTATTCTATGAAGGATCGGGTGGTAGTTTTGTACATAATTATCAGTGGTGACTTCTCTCACCCCCATTTCTATTCTGAGTCATTCATCAGAATCATTGGTATTTTCCATTGTTGGGCATCCCTCCTAGGATTTGGATATATTTAGATCTGATCTCTCCCATATTGAATCATTTTTTGGGGTTCACTTGTCAGGTCAGATTCTCATTAAACAGAGACTATATGGTGTGTCTCTCGAGTGGAAGTATTCAAAGTCCCTTTAGGTCATGGTGCTCAGTGACCAGGCATCAGATCTGTTTTCGAATTATGGTTGGTCATACTTATATATGTTTAGATAGATACTCTCCCGTATTGAATCATTGTTCATGGATTATTGTTGTGTGGTTTCTCATTATATGGTTATTATCTAGTGTATCTCCCTGGAGGAGTTTCTCAATGGTCCTTCAAGAAGTGATTCCCTATTTTCAAACAATGAATTTGTTTTAGTATGGTGGTCTGGGGATGTGTGGATGTGGTTTTTTTTTATGGTTAGTAGTGGAATATAGAGTGGATTTTTTTAGACATAGATGTTGTCGATGGTCTGGTTAGACTGGGTGTTGTCCATTTAGCCATGTTAGTTTTGATTAGTGGGGGACAGTGGTTGTCAATATGCTCTGCTGGTCTGTGTCTAGTTTCACTAGTTTCTTCAAGTTTCTGGGACTATTGTTTTGACCGGTTCATATATATCTTGGTGATAATTGTAATTTCTAAAATTGAATTTTGTTGGTGGTGCATCTTCTTGAAGAAAACATCAGGTGGGATAACTTGAAAGAGGTATTAGGGTGCTCAAACCCATAATTCAGTCATATTTCCCCATCTTGATATACAAATGCGAACTATGGTTTAATATTACATATATTTTTTGTCTTTATTTTTGTTTCATTAGGTTAACAATGTAGTGAGTTCTTCACATGTACTATCAGGTGGGTGGATCAAAAGAGAGATAGGTGCAATGGAACCTATTATCTATTCCTCCCTCCACATATCATTGTGTTTGGGATGGGTGCTCTTCCATGTTGTCTTGGACCAGTATGGCATAACTTCTTAGTAGGGATTTGATTCATCATCTTGGATTGATCGCACTATTGCACTGTAATTCAGGGGAAATATGAATCTTTCTATTTCTTATCATGAAATTTTCATCCCATTGAACTCTTGGGACTATTATTAAACATTCTATTCAGGTTTCTTTAAGTCATTGTTTCCTTAGTAATTGTAACGAGTTTCCTCTTTCATAATTATCAAAAGTGGTTCTCATATTTTTCATTTAATAAAGAGGTATTGTCCTGCACCCTATTTAAAAAAATATAATATAATATTTCAATAATAAATGACAGTCAATTCATATTCTTCAAAAAATAAGTCTATTAAAATATTTAAACAATTTAATTAAAACCTATGTAACATATGATCAATTTTTTGTTGATAGTCCAACAATCATATCACAATGACATGGACATTGTTATGTTGAATTCAATGACAAAGAGGATGAATAAATTTTATCTTAATATTATGAAATTTTATTACAACTCTTATAAAAATATAGAATAATACATGGATAATTTTATATATTATATATATAGATAGAAAAACTTTACAATAAATTCCATAAAACATTTAGTAAATCTTATACAATAATTTCAATGTCATATTCAATGTTATGTAATCCTCATAATTCTAACATTGAACTTATTTGATATTAAAAAAAACATTCTTTACATTTGTAAATATTTTATGATCCTCTCATATATCTTACTCAATCCATGGAATACTTATATTTCTATTGAAAATTCATTAAAATAATTAATCCAACAATCCAAATCTCAATAAAAACATATTTTCATTATTTTAACAAACCGATCACGATTCTCAGCCATCATTATTTTTTGATAAAATTATAAATAAAAATTTTAAGAAACATTAATTTCCTTCTTGTGTATGTTTTCAATTATTCATAAATACCAATATTTAAATAATTAATCTTGTATCGGACTTTTACAGACATCCTATAAGGACTCTAATCTAGACGCCCAAATCAGTTTTCACTAACCCCAATAGAATTACCCAATCCTATGGAGAAGGATACAAGTGTCATAGATCTATGTGTATCATTGGGAAATTATTAACTATCTTTTTCAATTAAATATTCCATGGATGGATTCCTCAAAAAAATCAATATGACTCCACTAAATATAAAATTTCTTCAAAAATAAATAATCTACATAATTAAGAAGAATATGCCATAAGTAATCAACAAAATTTCTATATAAATGTAATAAATACATACACCTGACATAGATGTAACACACCATCAAGGTCATATGAAACAGAATAGAATAAAAAATACAAAATACTATATGGGATGTGTTGATGCTACTTCTTCATAGCATAGTCACCCAAGCTCCCACATCATCATGAATTCTAGCCCTAATCCTATAATAATCAATCCCAGGAGAATAAAAACCTCTAAAAAACAAATATGAAACATAATTATATTTAAAATGAATAAAATTAAACCACATTACTAATGTGTTTTAAATACTATTTGTGAGAATAAATAATCTATAGCGAACAACCAAATGTCCCTCAACTCAAATAGTGAATAAATAGTTTTATACATGTATAGGGAAATATGCTTATATATGTAAATAAATAATTAGTATTTTAGTGAATAATTGACATGGAATAAATGACTATTAAGAAACTCTTGAATGAATATTAATATTTCTGATATCTATATATACCTATAGGTTCAATAACTAACAAAAAATCTTTGAGTCAAGGTAAAAATATAAGAATAACACATGTACTAGATTCATTGGGAAGTACCTATCTCATTTGATGGAGAGGGAATATTGTATGAAAAATACATAGAAATCATATAGCCCATCCCTTTAGGATAGAGGAAAGTCTATACTAGTGTTAGTGAAATCTTATAGCCTGTCCCAACAAGATAATGGAAGCATATACTATAGTTAGGTTATTATAAGCTCATTATATTCCATCTCTAGCTATCACACCTACTAAAGAAATATAAAATAATCCAATATAAAACAACACATCAGGCTCAGTGAATAAATTTAATATCCATGCTCATGTATAAAACACCATTATATAACATCCACATGTTTAATATGTCAAAATGTGGACATTATTACAAAGAAAAGTAATAATCATAAGTATCCCACAATCAAAATAATTCTATATTATAACAAATATAGTTTTTATTCAATGGTTAGACAATAACTTGGTATAAAGACAAGAATCATAAAATAACCCAAACCCATTATAGTAAATGATATAAACAATATTTTAAATGTATTTGAAATATAACAAACATGGTATTAAACATGTCTTGTCCAATAACTCAAACATAATAATAGAGAATAAAATGATGTAAATAATTATTATACAAAACAAATGTGAAAAGTTTATTGGAAAATCATGGGAAAGATACAAGGAAACATGTCTCTACATTAATAACATTGCATAGATACTAATTTTATTCAAAAGCCTATTTTTTATTCTTTAGTGAGTTAAATAAAAGAATTATCAAAATTATAGTTTTTTCAAATCAATGATTTAATACCAAATACATTTTTGAAACAATTTATGAGATTATTTTGCAATACTGGTGATAGTTTTAAAACTTTCTTATGCAGTTAATTATTTTATTTTAAATAAAATAACTAATATTCTTTTATAGTAAGTTTTAAAGGAATAGTGATTTGAAAAAAAACCATTTTAATGGAGAAATAAAATTTCCCAATGAAGGTGTTTATAAAATAAGTAACTTTAAAAAATTTAAATACATTAATAAACCAAATCTAAGATTAATATTAAATAAAACATAAAAAATTAGTCTTTTTAAAAATTAATGTTGAGTTTAAAACCAAATAATTTGAACTTCTAAAGTATTCCTCTTAAATTAATCAACCATAAAAAATCATCACAGAAGAAATCACTTTACTAAAGGTTAATTAGATCTTGTTAACATATAATTCATTTAGGTTAGGGTAAGAATAAGTTGTCTATTTTATAAAACATGAATACAGATCATGAAAAATATGTTTTATAAAAAATCCATAATTTATAGTTAAATATTTATTTATATATTTACTATTAGTACTAAACATAGTTTTACATGAAGCAAAGGGTTTATGTTTCCATTTTGACCTAAATTCTATTTTAAAAAAATGTTTATAGCTCATTATCAAAATGAATTAAACTGAAATAACTCATGAATGAATCAACCAACTAATATTTCCCTATCTTTAATTGTATGTGATATATTAAACAAAATTATATATAAACTTTATATTTGGGAACAAAAAACTAAAAAAGGATACACAATAATTTTTAAAATTTATGTAAAATTAGTTATAAGAAAATGGATCATGACTTAAGTACTTTATAGATGAAATTCAATACAATACCCTGTATGTACATAGGTTTGGTATTGATATAAATAATACACCAAAAAAAACAACCATTAGATATGTTTGACAACAATCATTCAAGTTAAACCTCTATATGAGTTACCAAAAGGTTAAAGAAAATAAACATTACCTAGAATCATATCATAAGGCATCTAAAAGAGATAATAATGTACTAATTAATTTATAGAGTTTATTTGAAAACACATTAATTAAGATTAGATTTTTCTGATAAAATATTATTGAAAACCCATCAATTTATATTTTAAAAAAAATTATTTAAAATTTAGTATCAGATTAGAAAAAAATTTAAGGGAATTTTCTATGAATATCCTAAAACTCAGCCAAAGGGTTCAAACCACATTCTTAAACCATTCACAAAAGACCTCCATATACAACCTCAGTCACTGGATAGTACCTAAAAATAATTAAAATTGATTCCAAAAACAAAAATTTCTAGTAAATAAATAACCATTTTCAAAATATAGTAAAACTAAAAGGAAACCTATATAGATAACACCCAAAATACACCTAATATCATAACCATTATAAGTCCTAATAAATTATATACTAACATTCTCCAAATTAATCCCAAAATAAAAAATTAACTAGTTCAAATATAACCACCATTTAATAGTATAAAAGAACTCACTAAAGGTAAGAAAAAATATCATTTATACTTCCATATTCTAATGGAAGTGATACCCAGAACAAGAATGGTATTTCACCATGCCATGGTGAAACATAATACCAAAATCCCTAACCATGGAGAAATTAATTTCATAATATGGTATGGAAGGAGAACATGAAAATAATAGAAATTGTTTACCTTTTATTTAGTATAAATAACACCCTAGCTTCATCCTTGAATCAAAAGAAAAAAGTAGATAAATAAGAATACCCTTAGAATCCATTGGAGAGACTCTCTAATAGTTGGGGAAAATAATGTTTTAGGGGAAGAAAAGAAGTATTAAAAATATATTATGTGAGAAAAAATATTCCTTATTAAAAAATTGTGTTTTAAGCTATTGAGTTTCTAGTGAAACTACTAGAACACCCCACTTGACCACCTTACTCACCAAGTACCTGGTACCTCCCATCGAGTAACTGATATCTTATATGATTCTAAATTATATGTGATACCATCTTTTGACCATTCCAAAACTCCCAGACCTTATACATTACCTCATCGCATATATAAAAACACTACAAATTTCATCTATAAACTCCCAAATTTATGAAAAAATACTAAAACATAAAATGAACTATATAATATGAAATTAAAAATTCAAACATTCCCATATTTCCATCACACATGACATTCCACAAATATGCACTCTTGGTTTGGATGATAAAAATAAATTATTTATAAGCTATTTTGATAAAAAAAAGTTACCCAAATATAGACATCCATATTGAAATATAAAAAACATGTATTAAGTCAGTAACATACCCAATAAATTTTAGGTTCAAAATTTTAGAGAATTTGGAAATTACCTCATTCTGAAAAAACCCATATCTCTCAAATCAATTGGATATATTTTCCTCTAAACTGAGAATTATTTTTTTATAATAATTTTTTAACATTTTCTATAAAATTCATCACATGTGATATCCTCCTAGATACATCATACATAATACTCTTCTTCATAACCTGGGAAAAGGAAACATTAGAAGGTTGAATTAAAATTATTAGTAAAGGGTATCATACAATATAATCAATCATGGAATAAAAAAACGCTTGGATAATACGGTAAGAATATATAATAATAAAATAATTCCATAAAACTTTTAACATGATCATGTAATATATACATGGATAAAATAACAATGTAAATAATCACACAGACAATAATAACTAATTTCATAGTGATAGAATACATGGTGTCAGACATCATAAATATACCATCAAAGCCTCATGTTAAGAAGTCATATATAAATGGGATAAGATTTCTTAAAATAACCAATCTAGTTTATCTCATGATTCCTACCAATGCATCGAGGGTCTACATAAATCTAGAACCCATTCATAACTAAATAGGCCCAAAATATTCATCAAATAAAAGGAATGAAAAAATAGTATAATACATAATCAACTGGTTTTTTTAATAAAAAAGATCATATTAAAATAATATTATACAGAATATCAATATTTCCCCAATCAATAAACGGAATTATTTTTTTAATAAGAGCCATTTAAACAAATATCTTATATATTAATTGGTATATAGTTATATTAGTATTAGAAAATGATATATTGAAATATTGTAAATGATATAGAATATATCCATGAGATTAATGAATTAGGACAACAAGGATAAAACTAAAGTTAAATAATGGATAGATGATTAGTAATAGAGAATGTAACCCTTATGAACAAGGTGGGGAGTCAGATATAAATTCATAAGATCATTTTGTGGTTAATACATGAAACATAACTCAAAATAGATATTTGTTTTAAAGTTTTAGGGGAAAATATAAGTGAAATGACAAAAATATTTTTCATAAATATTTTTTGACATGGTCGTAAAACAAAACATATAAGTCCCTTCAAAAATATATTTCAAAGGGAGGAAAATAGAACTATGAAAAATATAATTTTAACAAATTTATAATTATTTAAACCTTGAAAATAAATTAATTCAAAGATAATAAATATATAATGGAACATTAAAATATACATAAGTGTATTGAAATGCATTTTTTTATTCATCTAAAACATTAAACCTTATTTTTAAAACAAAGAATTAACAAATAAATTTTAATAGTGATTTAATTTTAAAACCAATTAAAATTGTAAAGTAATATTCATAATTATGATTGAAAATAATTGAAGGAAAATGTTTCATGAAAAAAATGTTTGAAAATATATTATTTTCACACCTTTTCAAAGTAAGTCTAAAATGAACCCTGTGGAAAATAAAAAAAATATTCCTTATATAAATTTTTTAATAAATTCAATCATAGTGTAAAATGACCTTAACCAATAATTCAAGTATATATAAGAATATTCTTCAAACAATATAAAGAATATGGACATCGAGGAGATAGATTCTAGATCATAATGAAAATGTAAGGTCGGTTTCACTTATGGGAAAGATTTTAGAGGAATTGTAAACCAAAAGGGAAATGAAATTATTAAAGTGAATATAAAACTCAAAAATAACCAGAGAAAAAGAAAAATATGGTTTTTAGGTAGAAATATTATACAATTACATCAAATAGTAACTTTGACATTAACAAACATGAAAATAGAGTAAGATTGGAATAAAAACTGTGTACATCTATAATAACTTTTAGATCAATGGACCCTCGAAGGTATGACATGAAATGAGAATTTATATACCATGAATAAAGATATTATAATGATATAATATCTAAAATATTTTATATGTACACTATATAAATATTGTAGGCTCATATTATACAACATTCCTTAAAATAAAATTTAGTATGGGAAACCCCTTATGGACATCATAATTTTTCAAGTAATAATACTTCATAAATGAGTTTATGAGAAAGTAATTTAAATCCCCTAAAATGATAAAGGGATTAAAAAATAATACAATAACAGGGTAGAAGAAATCAAAAATATAATGTTAATGTTTAAGAATAATGTTTATAACTTAATTAAACTAAATTAAGGTAACAATAACCATTAAGACTTAAGTAATGAATGAATCGAATGACAGAGAAGACATAGAATGTAAATAAAAGTGAAAAATACCAAGAATAAAAAATAATTTATGCTATAAAGAATTAATAAGGTAAAATTTTCACCTTATAAAATAAAACTTCATAAAAAATAAGAAACGTTTCCTAAGAAATACAAATTGAGACAAATAAACCTTACCTTAGGTCCCATTTTATTTCATCAAATTTTCTCCTAAATTATAAAATTATTTTTATTAAAAAATGAATCACATCAATTATTAGTTATAATCATTGGAATTTATTTATTTTTTATTTTTTTATAAATAAAATTGCATAAAGACATGTTTTCTTTTAAATTATCTGGTATTGTTTCAATTTCATTATTTTTATTTTTTGTGATTTTAAATTTTGTAAAATTATTTACATAATATTAAAATAAAACCGAATTTATTTATGTTAGATAATATTCACTAATGAAAAATATAGTTAAAGTAAAGTATTGACAATGTTCTTATAGATGGATGAAAATAACCATTATCAGGATGTGTCAAAAGAGAAGAGAGAGAGTATATTTTATAAATAGACTCAAATAGTCATACTGATATCATAAAATCATTAATATATCATGTAATCATACATTAAATATTATAAAAATGGAAATTGATTAGGGCATTGTAAGGAATAAGAGATAAAAATAATGAATGGGAATTCGGGTTTCCTCTTCATTAAATATTTACTTCATTTCTAAAGACATGAAGGTGTAGGTAAGAGCAGTATAAATAGTGTTACGGGGTTAATTGAAATTTAAAAAATATAAAAATTATACTTAAATATAAAAACTATTTTTTAAATTAGAGGATTGAACAAAAGTGTTAGTTTGTTTGATTAAATAAAAATATATAAGTGTATAAGAATGTAAGTAAGTGTATTCCTAAAAAAATATTGAAATAAAAATGATTAAGTGATTGGCATATTAAAAAATTATTAATTAATTTAATGAACGAAATAAAAAATAAAATATTTGAAAAGTATTTAAGGAACATAATTTTTAATGGATGTTTGAAAACAGATTAATAAGTGCCCTTATGTCTCACACCTTAACGAATTGAAGGTAAAATATATTAGTCATTAACTTCAATGGTTTCTAATATATAAAACTCATTAATTTATAATTAATTTTAGAAAGAAACGGGAATTAACATCCACTAAAACTTTTTAATAGTTGCAGCTAGAAACCAAAAAATAATGAAATCAATTCCCCTTCATCATTTTTTGTAAAAAAACATAAATCTCTCACATTTAATAGTTATGAGAACAAAAATAAAAAAATAAAGAATCAAAATAATTGTTTATGATAAAATTCATTGATTTTCTCTATCAATATTAACAGTAAATAACATAAAATATGCGAGATATATAATAATGAAAATGAGGTGAAAATGATTTATAGATGATGAAAACTTTTGATTGGAATTGAGAGTACAAGAATAATCCAGAGGAATTTTATAATTTTATATAATTTTCATTGAGAAATTTATTAGTGTATGTTACTATTCCTCCAAGGGTTTTATTTATAGACTCAAATAGATCTATAAATATTCTATAATTTGTTTGGGTTAAATCAAGTTGGAAAATAAAAAATAAATGCATTTTTACCATTATAAATGATTCCTCAAATTTCCTACCTCAATGAAATAGAATTGTTAAAAGATACCACTAGGTTGTTTGTGTGCAAATTTCTCCCTCTCCTCTTATGTCTATAAACCATAGGTTAGTTGGTGAGCCCCATCAGGTAGTTGGTGGCATTATTACTATTGTGGTTCTGCAATCTAATTCCACTAGCTAGTTAGTAATATTCCACCAGGAATCCAGTGGACCTCAATTGAATATATAGCTTATTTCCCCTTCCACCATCATGATGGTGACTCTATACTAGTAGGCTAACTCACATAGCTACCATGTGACTTTAATAAAGTCTTTTTCATCCCATTTAATGCCTATTTTAATTCAACAGCTTCTCTTCTTGGTATCTAAACATGATAATGGAAATTCAATTAGTAGAAAATATTATAACACAAAATTATATTTGTAATCATTAAAATATTAAGCTAGTGATAAGTAAAAAAAATATACCACTTTGTGGATCATAAACACTCGAATAATAAGGAGTTAAATAAGTATATAATCATAATATTTTTTAAAAATATATAAGTTCAAAAATTATGGAATCTTCTTTAAACACATAACAATAAAAAAAAATATCCCCATTTTTACTCAACCTTTGTAAAAAAAATTACCCCTTGTAAAACAAAACTTTCACCCCCTTTTGATAAAAAAAATTTTCTCAAAGAAATAATAAACAAACTAAAGATATTAAATAGTGTTCCTTACTTTCCTTATATTTACTAGGAATGTTTTCCCCTATGTGATTATCAAAAGGAACATGTAAATAGTTAAGATAAGTAATTGATATAAATAAAAAGGATCTTGGAAATAGAAATAAAATTACTATATAAAATTTTTGTAACCCATTCGTAATGATCTTGAGAGAGACAAAATTAAAGGGATAAAAATTAAATTGTGAAAAAATGTTATCCTTTACAAATAATTTCAAAATAAAACAAATTTCAAACTAGTTTAAGTTTTAATATTAACTTTTAAGTTTAAAATATATTTCAATGTTAAATGAAATGATTTATTAAGATAAGGATAAAAAAAGATTTCGAATAAGCATTATATTTGAAATTTTGTGTCTCATCTAGGAACATTTTTGCACTAACAAGATTATATCACCATCAATTAATGCATTATAAATATGAGGAAGCACTAAATGGCATAAAACAATATAAATAATTAAACAGGTAATATTTTAAAAATAAATAAATAACATAAATAACTGAAAATTGAATATGAAAGGTATATTTTAACTTATAAGTTACATTATATCATTAGAGTTAAGTAAAGATTATTTCTATAAACTAGATAAAATTACTTAGGAGTGTCAAACTAGGTATGTGGTAAAGTCCCACTACTCATTCACAGGGTGAATATTGGATTAAAAATCTAACCGTCCATTTTATATGTAATAACCACTTGGGGAATCTATAAACTAACCATGTTCACTTATTTGTATCCAGATAGAAATATTTTTCATAGGTTATCACACTCATTTTAAATTATCAAAATTAAATGAAGTTTGAAAATATTATTAAATATATATTTGAAAAAAATATTATGAAAAACTATTAAATTAAAAAACTTTCAAAAATTCATTCTTCATTATTTTATTGAAATATTATCATAAGATAATAAAAACTAACACAAATTTGATAAATTTAAAGTGGTAAAGGGTGAGGGGTTTAGTGAAGATATTATATAATTGAAGGCTGGTGGGAAAAAAATATTGAATTATGTCACCTTTTTGAAAATGATATCTAAGAATGTGGTGTCTTAGATCAATGTGATTAGCGGGATAATATTGGATAAGATTTAAAGAGATAATAATTTCACTATTGTTTTCACACTTGATATGGACATGATCATATATAAGACCATATTCTGAGAGATAATGTTTTATTTATATGATTTGGGTGAAACAAATCTTAGAGGATATTTATTATACATTGGTTATGGAAAGAGAAATAGTGTTTCACATCTTATTACCCTATGAGAAGAGGGATTTTCTAGTTGGTGGAAAGACCTGCCAATAATATTCTTAACCTATTGGTATACTCTAAAATCATCATCAGAAAAACAAGTATGTTTGAAGGAGGTATCCTTTTGATAAAATAATATTGTGTTGTTGGTTCCTTTAAAATATAGAAAAATAATTTTTACATCATTAAAATGATATTACTTTGGATTTGATTGAAAACAACCACGAAATAAAACACTAAACTTGATTTCTAACTAAGTCATAATAAGGTAAAGAAGGATCTCGATCATATATATATATATATATATATATATATTAACTTGTTCCCAAACTTTATTTAAAGCCAGTTTACAAGTATTACTCATTGATGTACTTATTTTCTTATCATGATCCATGTCAAAAAAATTTATAATATCATAAGTGTATTTAATTTGGTTTAAAATTTCCAACAATATTTTGAGTGATTCAAAAAGCCCGGAAGAATTTATGTCCTCCCATAAAACTCATTTCAAACTCTTTTTTATTCAAATAAAAAAAATAATTATAAATAGATTATATAGTTGGATCAAAAATCACATCATCAACATAAATTTGAACAATAAATAAATCAGTTTAAAAGATTTTTCAAAAAAGTGCATAATCAGCATTTACTAGTTTAAAATCATTTAAAAAATAATTTTTTAACCTTTCATACCAAACCCAAGGGAAATAATTTAAACTATAAAGATATTTAACTAACTTAAAAAATCAAGATCATAAAATTAGGATCTTCACTATCAAGTGGTTATTCCACAAAAAAATTAAAATAATACCATTTAAAAATGACTTTTTACATCTATTTGAAAAATTATAAAATTAAAGAGTATATTTAATTATAACAAGATCCAAATAGATTTCATCTAATTAATTTATCTAGATTTTTCACCATAATAAATACCAATATCTTGATTATAGAGTTTTCCAAAAATTATAGTCATATTATAGATGAAAATCATTAATCTTCTAATTATTTTGAAAAATCTATTAGGGGACAATAATTGAAAAATGGATGTGTATTTTCGTGAGATTCCAAATATTTTTCCTTTGAAAATAGTTAAACTAATATTTCAAGGAAAGTATCCAATTTTCATCATTAATAGCATCATAAAGGGTTTAAGGTTCAAAGTGAGAGAGAAAAAGCCTTATTATAAACCTCATTTAATACTGACCTTCTAATATGAGTTCAAGATTGAATTTCACTACTAACATTCCATTGGGGATGGTATTTTGATTCAACACTTAATTTGGGTAAAGGATTAGATGGGGTAATTTTCACCTTTAATTTCCTTAGAATGTTATGGTTTTTGTAAGTTCAAACTATCTTGGTCAATTTTATCACCTCTATGATGAAAATATTTATGAGGATTCTTATAAAACATGATGTGAATTGAATCATATAGTGTTTTGGTCCTTTTATATAAGACTCTGTAGGATTTAAATTATTTATAATATCTAGGAATGATGCCTTAATTTTATTAGGGATAAACATTTCCTAGTTTTTCATTATCATTAGGGATAATAGATTTACACCTAAACACTTTAAAATAGAAATGTTTAGGAAGTTTTTCTTTCCATGTTTATAAGGTATTTTTTTAAGGATTGTAATTATGAGAACACAATTATTTATATAGTAAGTATTATTGACTTCCTCCAAAAACAATTGTTGATGTACTTTAAATTCATTTAAAATAGTTCTAGTGGCCTCATAAAGGGTCCTATTTCATTTTTTTAAAAAACTATTTTTTAGGTGTTTTAAGAGGAAAGAAGGACTGGTGATAACTTTGTGAACCATAAATTTCATCAAAGTTTTTATTATCAAACATTACAATATGATAACTCGTAAGGGGGAAGATCTTGTATCATTTTTATTTTCATAATTTCTTGAAAAAAATTATAAATACTTTACAAGATTCATTTTTAGGATCCAAGAAATAAACCCATATATATATTGTATAATCATCGATAATTACAAAGGTGTAATATTCACCACATATACTATCAAACTGATTTTGTATAAAAAGATCAATTTGAATATTTTATAAGGATTTAGTGGTGTAAAATTAATTCTTAAGCTTAAAGGAATATTTATGTTGCTTAATAAGTTTGAGTGGTTCACAAAAAATGTTATCGTTGAAAGAAAAATTCAGTAAATCTTGTGTTATATATTTATGGTTGAGCTTAAATAGTGTCTACCAGCTACAATGACCAAGGAATCGATTACAATGACAAGACTCTCTATCTTATGTGCATAAGAACTTAATATTTTTCCATGAATTATATGTTAAATATTTAATATAAACATTTTCAAAATTAAATGCGGTAAATAAATTTTTTCCATTAGAATTTAAAACATTAAGAAAATAATTTTAAAATTAATTCTAAAACTAATATCACATATTTGACTAACTATGAGTAAATTATTCTTCAATATATGAAAAAATAAAACATATTTCATTAAATTAGGGATAGATAAATTGATCATACTAATAAGAAAAAGTTTACTTTTTGAATCATCTATAAATGTGACATGTCCTTTGTGGAATTTTTCAAGATGATGAAATTTTGAATCTTCACCACACATGTTCCTCATATACATGTTAAATATTTAACAATTAATTTTTCATATTTTTTTCATTGACACACTTAATGAAAAAAAGATAAAGTCAATAATGATTTTGGTACCCATATCTTTGGCTAACATAAGTTATCTAATAAAGACTATTGAATCCTAGAATTTTTACAATAAGTTTTCCAATTAAAAAACTTAGACTAGTGATAAATTATCTTTGTTCAACCATATATATAATTCCTTAAATTTAATTCATAAATAATTTTTCCATATTTTATACAGTGATAGTTAAATTTATTTTAAGAAGATCCCTTTATAAGAGTTTTCTTTTTAGAATTTTAAAAAAAATTGATTATTTTAAAAAACCACTTCCAAAATTTCATTCAAAACAATATTGAGAACCAAAAATCATATTTAAATATTCATAACCATGGGTTAATTCAGAAATATTATTTTTAGATCTTTAATTTGAAATCCCAAATTTTCAATTTTTTCTTTTTCTTTTAATTTTAAAACTAAATAACTCTTTCCTTTTAAAGTTTATCTTTTTCAAAAACAACTATATTTTACTTTTTTTAATATCCATAAATTTTGATATAAGTTTTAAAAACCCATTTTTAATTTAATATATACCATAAAGGATATGTTTATATATTAATTTTAATGAGTAAATAGAATAAATACATGATGGATTGGAATTAATTAAATTAACTTCATCACATATCTCAATGTCGGCTATAAGAAACGTTACACTTTAGTTACTCAGTTTGGATTAAGAAAAAGAGCCATATCTTGCACTATAATTTTTTACTTTAAAAGATATATTTTCTTGTTTATAGTACTGATATTTATTCTCATTTGAGGTTCCATAAAAATTTATATGGATCTTGTGCTTTCAACTGACACAAGAAAATTCTGATTCTTGATAATGTTTTTTAGTTAGTAGTTGTATATTTTATTTTTCATGAAATTGCTCATATTATAGGAATGATGATTGATTTCTGTGTTTATTTTGAATGAGTTATCATTGTTATACTTGAAATAAATTGAACTTTTAACCTTCTTCTCTTTCTTATCCACTTTCTTGGATTGTCTCTTCATAGTTATCTCATAGGTCATGAGATATCAGATAAGATTCTTGACTGGCATGTTCTTTATATCTTTAGCTTCTCCGATCATCGTCAATTTATATACCCAATCTCTTTCTAAAACCCAAAATATTTTCTTGAATAAATTTTATATTGACGTAGAACCACAAAAATTATTTTGACCATTTAATTTTTAATTACAATATATTAACATCATAGTATTGAATTCATTTGGATACATAAAAAAACATTTAATATATTTTCTATATATATCAAGTCTAATATATTTAACTTTGTTTTTCTTTAATGACTTAATTATAAGATTTTCCAAATTTTATGAGCATTTATTCATGTATATATATAATTAAACTCATTTTGGTCTAAATCATAATGGATGGAATTCATATATTTACCATATTATTTAAAAATAAAAATATCAAGTATCTATTTTTCGTTATTTTTAATGTTATTTGTATAAACACACATTAAAAGTTTCTATATAGGATTACCAATACTTATAAGAAAGATTCATATATGTTTATTTCAATAACTATAGTTAGAACCATAAAAATGAGGTGTAAAACCAACAGAATTTCATTAGAGACATTGTGGGTATAGTAATTAGATTCTATTTAAAAATATAAAAAATCATGAAAAAAATAATAGAACATTTTCAAAATTAATTTTTCTATAAATAATTTGAAAATAAGAGAAAAAAAATTACAAAAAAAATCAATTCAAGATTAACTCTGATACCATTTGTTGGTTATAGAAGGATAAATTGAAAGAGCATGCTTGAATTTATATTTAAAAATAAAACTTCAATTAATCCTTAAAGGAAAAAAACATTACATAAATTAAAGGATTGAATAAAAGAGTAATTTAATTTTTTTTAAATATCAAAATATAAGGGTGGAATAATATAAGTAAGGGTATTGTTGATAACTATATCATAGAACATATTATTAAGTGATTGATGGATTAGACAATGATAAATTAATTGAATGAATATTACTAATAAATAAAAGATTTTAAATGTAAATAAGGCACAAAATATCTTAATACTTTTTGGTAATAGCTCAATAAGATTCTTTATTCCTACCCCTCAATGGATTGAGGGATTAATGTATTAATATTTCTCTTTAAATGTATCTAATATACCAAAACTCTCTTTCTTTTTAATTAGTTATAGAAGGTAAAGTGAATTACAATTGACCCTATTTTTTAATGGTTATATCTAAAAACCAAAAAAATAATGAAATATATTTCATTTTATTGGTTTTCTGAAGAAATATAAATCCTTCATTTTTAATGGTTTTCAGCACAGAAATAGAAGGAGGAAGGAAGATAATTATTTAGGCACAATTCCTTTTAATCCCCATATAAATATCTCAAGGTATAAAAAAACTAGGATAAAAAGGTATTAATATAGAATAAGTGATAAATATTTACAAAGAATTCATAATTTTTGTAAGAACTAATAGAGAAATCATAAATGAGATAAATTTAATGATCAGAGATAATTTCCTTTGAGAATATGCTCAATCTAAATTCACATGCCTCCAAGGGGTCTATTTTTATACTCTAATAGCTTTATAAATATTCTTGAAATGATATAGGTTAAAATTAGTTGGAGTAGACAAAATCAATTCATTTTATAACACAGTAAATGGTTCCTCATCATTCCTGTATCGAAACCACTAGGTAGTTATCTTCTATAACCTGGTAGATTGTGTACTACCTACTACCAAACATGTTTGTTCAAAAACCATCGGGTAGATGATAATCTCCACTAGGTTTCTAGTGGTATTTATTCTATAAGAATTATTATATTTAATACCAGTGGCTAGATAGTGACATTCCAATATGTACTTGATGGTCCTCTAACGAATCTGGATCTTTTTTTCACTTCACCGACTATTCAGTGAAGTGGTATTGGATGGTTAGTGCTCCAAGATTCCATAAAACATTAATAAATTATTCTATATCCAATTTTATTTGTTCTTTTGGTTACGTATCTTCTCTTTTGGATATCTAAACATGCTAATAGAAATTCACTTAATAGAAAATTTTACAAAACTAAATAGTATTTTTTATCATTAAAATATTAATAAAATGGGAATCACAGTAAAATTATTAGGGTAAGGTAACTTTAGAATATATTTTTGGGTACAATGAGGATAAGGATTTTGGAAATAGGAAAATATTAGGGTTTTAGAAGTGTATGAGAAATTATTTTACAATTAAAAGGAGAGGTGATATTTATACTTGAGTAAAGGGATATTGTGGGTTAAAATATTGATTATTTTTTCATTTAAGAAAAATATTTTGGAAATATATTAGTTTACATAAAATTTATTTGTTTAAAATTAAATAAATGATTATTATTTTACATTTAAACCAATACAAAAAAATTTCCATCTGGTAAGTACTTATTTAATGGTAAATAATAAATAATAATTTTTTATTAGATTAAAATGTAATAGTGGGAATAACATTTATGAAAGATATTTGTTGTAAAATCTTAATGTGACTAGTGACTTCTTTAATACCCCATCTATGGGTTTGTTCTTAAAATAATTTGGGTATGATGTGTTCTACGTTGAATGATAAATGGATGTGTATGAGTTGAAGCTATAGTTATTGATGAGTTAAAATAGATGAAATAAATGTTTCTTTTCTTCTAATACTGCATCTGGTCTGTTTGGATGTTCTAATCAAACGTTTTTGTAGATTGAGATGCATTAATTGAATCTTTGGTGTGTTTTGGTGTTTTTTTGGCTTATAGATTATAGATGTAATCTCTAATCCTCATTTAATACTTATCTAGATAGTAGTGTTATGATGAACAATCCTAGTTAGAGGCATGGTTTATGATCATTAAATTATCTAATCATGGGAATTTTATGGAATCATGGAACTAATTCATTGAAATTAAAAAAATATTACCTTATAGAGTAATGTTGTAAGATCATTGGAATGAGGGGAGGTAGACTAGGCTGTTGGGGAATAAATATACTTCATCTATATTACTACTTTGTTTGATATTGTAAATGTTTTTTATTGTCAATATATTAATCAATAATATTTTCATTCCTTATTGTTGAAAATTAATTTCACCTTATTATTTCCCTTATAAATTTATTTTCATTTAATAATTTTTGGGGGTGTGGGTGGGGTAACAAACCTGAACTCAACCTTTTTTTGAAATATGAATTTGGTTCCAAAACGTCAAAAAAGAGGTCTCTAAATTCAAAATATTATTTTTAAATACATAATTTCACTCCTTAAAAGCATATTTGGATAAGAAAAGGGTTTTCTAAATTTTCAATTCAAGTTCACATCCGGAAGATATCATAAAATTTGTGGAATTTGTAAAAAACAATATTTTTTACTATTCAATAAAAAATCAACTCCCTTAGAAGAATTTCAAAAATCCACCCTAATATAATTTTGACATAAATATTCCAAAAATAAATTCCTTTAAATCAAATTAAAATTATTAAATTTTATGAATTTAAATTTTTAATGAAAACATAAAATAAAATGGAATGTTGTTTTAATTATAGAAAATGACTTTTTAGACTTTAAGTGTTCTTAATATTATTTCATATCAATTAAAAATTAAATGTTTATTCATATTTCAGTTTTTAAAATAAAACATATAATTAGAATAATTTTTTAAAAGTGTTCAACTTAATTTATTAATTTAAAAATATTAATATATAGAAAAATACAACTCTTCATAAAATAGGCCATTTTAACACAAAATTATTTTAACAAAATCGCTTTAAATTTCATTAATTATATGTTAACCATTAATTTTTTCCAATTCATTAGTATCATAACTCATTAAATTATTCTCTAAACAAATAATAATAATATGTAATGAATTAAAATGATTCATTTTAACTATATTTTTGTTTACTTAAGGTTTAACTCTTTCTTAATTTTCATAATGATATTTCACATTTTAATCTCATGATTTTTTAATGTTTATATTTCCTTGTAAGATATATAACAATTCATTTTATTTGGGGGTTGAATATGATACAAGATATTAAATATAGTATTTATGTAAAGGAAAACACAAACTAAAATCTCATGGTGTTACATTCTACCCCCATTAATATATTTTATACTCATAATTTTATTTTTTATTACTAATGAAAGTAGATGATCATATTATTAATATTTTCAAAATAATATAATCAAATACTTCATAATAGTTCATAAAGATCATATGAAATATTCAAATAATATCCCCAGATTTCATTAAACCAGGTGTACAGTTATTCCCTCTTGTTGTGCACTAAGTAAAGATCAAGTTATTACCCAACAAAACATTTTCATTATTATCACCCCAGGGTGCATCAGAGCTAGAGAATGAATCTACTTTTAGTATCCAAACATGTATTTCATTATATGAAAACAATATACCCTTTACTTTACTTATAATTTAGTATTGTTTTCATTTATTTTGATTTTTGATTAGGGTTTTCACTAATGTACCTTAATCTTATTTTCCAAAAATAACTAAACATAAATTTATCAAGTTATTTTGAACTACATTCCAATCCCAAAATACATCGAAATTTATTCTCTTATAAGTAAAATTACCCATTAATCCAAAAATAATATAAAATCTCATTCAAATATTTATATGCCATAATCATATATACTGTCAAAAATATAATAATATTTTCCCACAATAGCCTGAATTTCCTTATCACAAATTTACTTTTCATCCACCAATGTTCTCTATACAACACAAATTATATTCTCAAAACTAAATTTCTCATAGAACCAACTATCTATAATTAAATTAACATTAAATCATACATAAAACCAAAGGGTTATCAATACCTTATTCATGTATTCTTTCTAAAAACCCAACAAAAATATACAAAATATCATTAACCGCATTAAAATACAATCATACAAAACAAAAAAAATGGGTACCTACACATTTAAACATATTATTAAGCTTAAATTTATTAACACAAGATGGTATCCAAAACTCTTAAATTATCCTCATCTAATTTCATAATAACCAATTAAGTTATCATAACCTAATTTGATATTCACTAAGATGCCTTATACCCACACTCCCAGATTTTAAATAAGAAACATATTATTTATAAAATTGTGTTGATACAAACTGATGCAAACCAAAATCAATTATCCTTAATGAAAATATTAACAGAAAATATTGAGTTTCATACATAACAAAGACCTCTTAGGTAAAAAAATTAGAGAATTAAGAAATACCTGCAAACTAACAAAACTCCTATATTTCCCATCAAATGGGAATTTTAATTTATAGTATTATAATAAGTATTAAATATAAATCATAAAATTATCCACACATGATACCCCTATATACATATTATACTTACTTATTTATAACCTAGGTAAAAGGAATCAAAAGAAAGGTGGCTTCAAATTCTTAGTAAAGATTAACATATAATAGAATCTATCATGGACTAAACAAGTAATTAATAATTTGAATGGAATAAATAATATTAAAATAATTATGTATAACTATAAACATGGACATGTAATATAGAAATTTATAACATTATATTGTAAATAATCACAAGGAAAATAATAACTGATTTCATAGTAATGAAATTCATAATTCATTAATCACAAAAAAATCGTCAAAGAATCAATCTAAGATATCATACATAAATAGGTAAGGATTACACCAAATATGCAAGAGAGATTGCCTCCTGTGACTTTCTGATGTGTTAAGGGGGATATATAATTCTTGGATCCACACATCACTAAATGAGTCAAATAAATTAATCAAATGACATGAATAAATTAATTGTATAATCCATAATCAACATGCCTTTGTAATGAATAAACATCCATATTTATATAATAAGTATATAGAATGTCAATATTGCCCTGGCCAATAAATTGAGTAAAATTCTTGATAATAACTCTTAATAATGACACCATATATAATAATGGGTATGTGGTTATATTTATATTAGAAAAAAATATAGAAATATTTGAAATGATAAAGGATATATCAATGAGATAAAAGAAAATTAAAATAAAGGAGAAAATCAAAGTCAGGTGAAAGATGAAGAGTTATTGAAAACATGACCATTATGGACAAGATTTTGTATGAACTATAAATTCATAATAGTATTTTTATTTTAATAAAATAAATTTAACTCCAAAGATATAGATCTTTTAGAGTATTAGTGGGAAATGGAAGTAAAATTATGAAATGAATTTTTATAAATCTTTTATTACATGGTTATAAAAAAATTATAATTTCATTCAAATATACATTTGAAAGGAAAGAAAATAGGAAATAAAAATTATAAATATTAAAAAAATTATAAATTTTTAAACCTTATAAATAAATTTCTTAAAATATAATAAATTTCAAGTGGAACATTAAAACATACATAAGTAGGATAAAATTTCTTTCTTTATTATTATAATACATTAAACTTATCTTTAAAATAAAACATTAAAAAATAAATGTTAATATTTTTTACAATGGAAAATTATGAAAAATTATAAAGGAAGGTTGATAATGAATAATATATTTAATAGAAGGAAACTTTTATCAGGAAGAAATAGTATAAAAAGATATTCCTTTCACATTTTTATAAAAAATGAAATAAGTACCCATGATACAAACATTAAAAATGTTCCTTCAATGAAATTTAAAATAAATTTATATATAGTATAAAATGATATTAAATAATGTTTTAATCATATATAAAAATATTTTTAAAAAATATATAAGGAATATAGTCATAGGAGATAAAGATTTTCAACCATAAATAAAAGACAATGTCAATTTCATTTACAGGAAACCTTTTGGTTAAATTTTAAACTAAAGAGAAATTGAATGATAATAAGAAAAGTAAAACCAAAAATATATTGAAAAGAATAATAAAATGGGTTTTAAATAAAAATAACATATAATTATCTCAAATAGGAACTTTATCATAAAAAATATAAAAAACAAAGTGAGATTAAAAAAGAAACCCTTATGACTTTTATAATATTTAGTTCAAAGGCCCAAGAATGCTAGAACAATAAATATAAATTTTTATACTAGTAATAAATATATAACCCTGATATAATATTTTATAGATTCAATATATACACCATATGAATAAAGTAGGTCCATACTAAAAAACATATCCAAAAGAATGGAATTTGAGAACGGAAACCCCATACGTATATCATATGTTTTGATGTAAGAATGCTTTGAAAATGAGTTTATCATTAATAAATTTGAATCAAAATAAAATAAATAGTGATTAAAACATAATAAAATCATAGGGTTTAAAAAAATAAGGATGATGTTCAAGAATAAATTTTATAATTTAATGAAAGTAAATTATGTTAATAAAAAACCCCTACAAATTAGGTAATGTCTAAATCAAAGAACCAAGAAAAGTGAGAGATTAAATGAAAGTGAAACTCATAATAATAAAAAATTATTTAAGATATAATAATTAAATAAGGTATTATTTAAACTTCAATTGTTTCATAATAAGAATCATATCTCAAGGAATTGAAATCGAGACAAAAACCCTTTACCTTAGGTCTGGTTTTATTTAATCATGTTTTCACCTCCTGTATAATAAACATTTAATAATCAAAAAATTAATATAAAAGTGAATTATATTCCTTTTTTTCATTATTGGTTAGTTATAATCATTTTATTTTATTTATTACTGTAAATTTTAAATAGATAATGGTTGAAATCCATCTTTCCTTTTAAAATATCACATTTTTTTCAATTTCTTGATTTTGATTTTTTATAATTTATCTGTTTGTGAAATTATTTATAGATACTTAAAATAACATAATATAAATTTATATTTTGAAATATATTGTAAACATAAATTTGGTAGGTGATAAGTAAAGAATCGAAAATATCCTCGTAGATAGATGAAACTGATCGTTATCGAGAGGTGTAAAAAGGCAGCAGAGAGAGAGACCCTATACTATAAATATATCAAAATAGTTAAACCTATATCATAAAAAATATTATATATACTCTTATATTAAATATTTTATAAAGGTATAAAATTGAAAATATTTTATGGTATTGTAAAGAATAAATGAGAAAAAATAATGAAATAGGATCAAATTCCCCTCTTCGTTGATGATTTACTCCTTTTCTAAATCCTTTATGTCTTAGGGTTGGGTAAATAAAAACTTTATCTCAGGGTACTAGGAGTTTTAGGAGAGGGTAAATGGTTAGATAGTGGTATTCGATAAATATTTAAAATTTATTTCCTATGTAAATGTGAGGGGTATTTATACTTGAGGAGAGAGGTATTTTGGGGTAAAAATATTGATTATTTTATCATTTCGGAAAGAGATTTTTGAAAAGTTTAAATTAACACAAAAACTTCTTTGTAATTAAATAAATTAGTGTTAATTTACTTTCAATCCAATAAAAAACTTAAGGGAATCATGGAAATACATATTTAACGGAAAATAATCAATAATAGTTTTTATTAAAATAAAATATATTTTTGGTCCCAAAACACCAAACATAGTTTTCTAAACTCAAAATATTGTTTTTAAATGAATTATTTTACCTCTTAATGGCATAGTTCATTTAGAAAATGGTTTTAAAAAATTTTATTTCATTCTTACATCATGTTGATGTTATAAAAGTCGTAGTATTTGAAAAAAAACCTTATTTTTTAATATTCACCAAAAAATAAACTTTTTTAATAAATTCCTGAAATTCCACCCTAAGATAATTTTTATATACTAATTCTAAAAATTAATTCCTTTTTGTAAGATTAAAATACATAAATTTTAAGCAATTAAATTTTAAATGAAAACATAAAATATAATGAAAAGCTGTTTTTATTAAAGAAAATTAATTTTTAAACATTAATTAGTATTTATAATATTTTTTATAAAATTGTAGTTAAATTTGTGATTATATGTTAGTTTTTAAATTTAAAATTTTATTTATAATAATTCATTAAATGTTTTTAGTGAAATTTATTGAGATAATATATAAAAAAAATACAATTCTTAAGAAAATTCAGCATGTTAAACAATAAATGATTTTAATAAAATCCCATTTAATTTAATTATTTATCTCCAAAGAATTAAATTTATTTAATTCATTAGTATTATATCATATAAAATTTTGTCATAAAACAATAATAAAAATATATAAGGTATTAAAATAGATCATTTTTACAATCTTATTCTTTACTTGAGGTTTTAATCTTCATATATTTTTCTTAATCGTATTTTATATTTTATCATCATGATGTATTAATGTTCACATTATATTGAAAAATATATCACTGGTCATTTTAGTATGGTTTGTCATAATAATTAATCTATTCAACATAATATTTATTTAAAGGAAAATACATATAAATATCTTAGTGTGTTACAAATTAATATTTTAATTAATCGTAATTTTCATCTATAATTCATCAACTAGAAAATGGGACCTTAAGATTTCTACCCATTAATTAGACTCCCACTAAATCAAATATTTATAATGTATTAAACAATCTAAATCTTAATTATTAAATCATAACTTATCCATTTGAATCTTCATAGAAAATACCGGTAAGATCACGGATTTTTATAAGATGGGTGTATTTGTTTATATTTTTGTTTAAGTACTTTATTTTGGTCAAATATGTGTTCCCCAAAGATCATGAAAAGGATCGGGGGTGTTCTGAGGGTTTCAGGCACGAAAGAGAAGAAAAGAGTATTTTATAGTCATGTTGCACGATTAGTGCACGGTTAGTGAAAATCGTGCGGAGCATCCTAGGTAACCTTACATCCTTGGAAAGAGTCTTGTGCATAGTTACCACACGGTTAAGCAATCCGTGTGGAATTCTCAGGAAACTGTGTGAAGGGGTAATTTTGGGATAGTATCACTCGCATGGTTTTTGCATGGTTTATCAAATTGTGCGAGTAAACCATACATCCTAGTAAAGTTGGGAAATTTACAAAAAATACATTACGGAATTTTTAACCCCAAGTCGGTATTTCCTCCTTTCTTCTCCCTTTAAACACTAGTGATGAGCCAAAGCTCCCAAGAGCTTACAGGGTGATTCTCCCTCATGTCAAGGTCATTTGTAGTGCTATTAGTTGCAAATCAAAGATCCAGGTAAGTCTAATCCACTCATTTATTTCTCTTCTCGATTAGGGTTTTCATATTTCTCCCATATCCTTATGAAGATCTAAAACCCTATTTTTCTAGTGAGATCTAGATTATGGCTATAAGTGTTGGTTGAATTGGGATCTAAGACTTTGATTAAGGGAGCATTTTTTAACGGATTTAAGGTAGTTGATCTATATGTTATATCCCATAGTTTCATTTGATATTTGTACATGATTGAGTTTATTTCTTGGTTACCCCTTGTTATTATTTTGATCATTTGATTAGATATAGTATAATGAATGTCTAAATGATGATTGGAAACCATCATGGTCCCCAAGGGACCCATCGAAGAAGATTTTACCTACTTAAGGCCACCCATGGGGTGTGCCGATACTTTACAGACCTAGAATTAGACAAGTTAGTTATAAGTTGTTGTATGATAATGTAGATCCCTTTTTGAAAATTCAATATATCTAGTTGAATTTGAAATGGAATTTTGATAGTTATGCCTAGGTTGGTAATGGATTAAACAGTTTGTTTAGAATGACTTACTAAAAGGTTAATTTTGTTGAAGGATATTGTGTCGAAAGGGCTGTGAATTATGTTATATTGAAAAAAATAGTATATATGAAATGATGAACGTATTAAATTGGTAATTCCTTGGGAATGGAAGAACATGTGAATTGTTTTTCATAAGTTAATTAATGAATATATGAAATGGGTAAATTCAAGGGAATTACGAGGTAAGCCTAATGGGTTGAATGTGATAAAGTGGTTGTGCTAATTAATATAAGAAATGTACTTAAAATACATAAGTGGGAAATTCTTGTGAAATAATTAACTGGTGAATTAGATTAATAAATGGTAATTATTGAATTTTAATAAAGTTGTGGAAACCTATGAACATACATAATGGGTTAAGGTACGGTAATGGGAATTGGGTCAAATGGAATTTGAAATGTAAATGGAAAATGTATTAATGGGTTATAGAATAGTACTAATTCCCATGTTGATTTTATTGGATTGTTATTTCCATTGATATTGGTTATGTTTATTCTGTTATGGTATGATTGTTATGTGTATTGTTTGTGTTTGGTTTTGATATGGTTTTTTAGGTAAAGGGATGGTTAATCATGTGAACATGGCTTGAGGTGGGGGATAAAATACTAAGGATCCTCCCATGGGTTGAGTTGGACTGATGCTCTAACTCCACCCACAATGCATGGGTTATGGAAGGGTACATAGCTCTTTTACCTAAAAGTTGCATTCCACCCAGACTGAGGCTTCAAGGTGATGATATTGTGATGTTGTGATATGTTATCCTTACTGAGTTAGTGAATTACTTATTCTCTTATGTGAATAATGAATTCCACTAACCTTGTGTGATTTATGATGAACTTGTAATGATCAAGACATAATGAATTGGCATCTTGGTTAGTGTAGCTAAGTAGAGATTGCTAACTAGTGGCCCTCAAATTGTATTTCCTTTAATTTTTATTTACATATACTTTCATTCACTATCTGTTAGACCAGATATTTGTAGACACTATTGGTGGTGGTCTATTGAGTTGTACACACACCCTACTCGGGCCTCTGTTGGGTACCGGAGTATATTTCATGCTTGTTAGTCAGGAGAAGGAAAAAGAACCTATTCTATAGAGTTGAGCTAGACATGGGACATTCATGGATGAGTTCCCATACATAGATTCAGGACCATTTTGGGGATTCCATGGTTTTATTTATTTTTTGGTTTTGTTCACTTGGCATTGTAGCATGACATGACATATTTACTGTTGTTTGTGGATTGTACCAATTTTGGGAGATGTTTGGCTATGCATTTTATTGGTTATTTACTATTTTTTATGATTTTTATATTGTGATCTATTGAGTATTACTCTATTAAAGAGGGTATAGTCTACCCGTGTGACCTATTAGACCCTTACTGTTAGTCAGAAACCTCTGGTATATGGGGAGACATGCTTGAGGTCATTTGACAACCAGACTCAAGGCACTGATTTAGTGGAACCCTGGTTGGGGATGATAAAAAGTTGTATCAGATGAGCTATTTTCTCTTTTGTTGTATTTGGAGATGGTAGAAAGGATATCAGTACATTTTCAAGCCTTTGTAATGAGCTCATTCCTAGGAGTAGCTAACCCAAGTACGGGGGAAAACCAAAGTCACCTAAGGAAAGAATTGTCATTCTTAATTTGTATTGTTACATTTGATGATATTTATCCCTTGTATGATTAACATGTGGTGTGATGTTATAGTTTTATGATATTTTTCTTGTGGTTGTAATGGCACTATGTTGTGAATTCATGCATGATTTTAGGCACCTAATGATATAGGTGGAATTCATCACGATAGGCACACACAAGATGGGAGTGTGGGGCATAAAGAGTAGAATTCATTTTACTTCTTTGGAAATTTTTGAAGAAAATAGTGCCTAATAATGGTAATGAAAGTGGGTAAATGAAAATAATTAAATAGATAGTTAATCAATATTATGTATAAAGAAACATTATGACTGGGATAAATTTTTGGGTTGTGGTAAGTTGTAATGAATGAGTGGTGTTTAAAATAGAAATATTTGGGTGGTGATAATTAAATTATTAATGAATTTTTTCCAAAGGAAAAGTGTAAATGAGTTAAAATGATTTCTATTGTATGTTTTGAGAGGATACATGTTCTTAATAGAAAATATTCATGTGTAAAATAGTAACTGGTTTTGTTTGATGAATATTTTGTGATTAAGTAATTTGGTTTTCCCCATGTTGACCATGTCATATTGTAAGAGGGGTTGAGGGTAGTGTTAGAGATATGAACACATCTGCTAGAATAGAGTATGTGAAGTGGGTTAAGTGTGGGAGGTAGTGCATTCTCCTATTTTAGCCTATACCGATTGGACTTCCTTTGAGATTTTTGTTGATGAAAATGTTTGGGGATATGAATCTGAGTAAGTAGGGATTTTGAGAATTTGGGTAAGTAAAATGTTCTAAATCCTGAACCTTTGGGTGTTTCTTATTGTGTCATTAGTTAGGTGGTGTTCATGAGGTCTTATGGTATTGTTTAGTAATGTTAAAGTAGTAAATCTTTTGGGTTGTTATTGCATGGGTTATGCGATGGACATAAGAATGAGAATCTTGGTTATGGTGTCATTTGAGAAGGGTGTTATTGTGGGTGCGGTGATGTATGTGGGTTCAGGCCTTGTCAGTAGTATCTCAAACCATAGAGTGGGGGTTTTATCTTGTGGTTCCAATTTATGTGTATGGTTATTTTTGGTGTGGGACCCTAATAAAATTTTTACTCGGTGAAATGGGTGTAGTTTGTATCGGAATGGGGTGAGAGTTTTTTTCACAAACATTGATTCATTCGTAACTCAATGTGTGTATGAATCAATAGTTTTTTTCCATATTGACTCTATTTTAGGTAGCCGGTATCACTCAACCTTCAAGGTAGCCTATGATAAGGGTCGGATGGTGTTCCTAGTGTTATTGGGTGTGTGTCATTTGGGTGGATGTTAGACCTTGACAGTAAGACATGGAAGATATCTTCTAGTGTGGGTTATCCTAGAAGGATAAGTGGGAAGGTCAATGATCTGGTGATGTGACTTTAATTATGGTTATTCATCTGTAGTTTTAGGGAAATCAAGGGCAACCTCATCGGAGGATAGCCTAGGGATGTGGGGGATTCAAAATAGGAGGCATGGTTATTTCTTCAAAGGTGGGATTGATGCATACGAGTACCTTTAATCTTTGGTAAATAGAATCACATGGATGGTATTGTGTGTATGAATGGTTTGGTTATTTGGTGAGATGTTGAGAACACCTTGGGGCCCATGAGGTTAACTAACCAAGAGGTATGGTTATGTGAGTAAGTGGGGGTTGGGATATGCCCAGGTGGTGTTTTTATTATGGAAACTAAATTCGATATGAGAGTGGATGAAGGAAGGTGAGAAATATTGAGGGCTCTAAGGGGTTGAGATGTGGGAACACACTGGAAGGGTGTGATTTAAAATGGGAAAGTCATTTTTCATTCCTTATGAAACCAAATCATGAATCATGGTCACACAAGAAACCATTAATTTTATTGGCACGAAAAACCATAATGTTCGATCATTAATTGTTAAGGATGTACCAGAATAACTCAAATGGTGTGGTGGAAGTAGTACTAAGGAAAACATTGGTTCATGACTTCTTGATAGATAGTCATAGGGTGGTGGTGAGTTATAGTTGGAAATCACACTTAAGCGGTGGTGGTTAAATGGTGACGAGAGGTATGTAGTAGGAAATTATAAAACCCTTAGTAGATCATGGTGTTCCATCATGGGAGGCGATATCAAAAATAAATAAGGTGGTGGTGGTGTTCTTAGATAACTTCTTAGTGTACCGTAGCTAGTGAAAATCTTTCCCAACATCTTCACATCATCCCATGTACATTGAGAAGATATGGATTTACACCTAGAAACATTAAGGTGTTTTGGTAGGATGAGGTACATCATGAATTTTATGGTCATGGGGTGGTATAGGTGAAGTGGGATGGTGGGATGCACACCATCGATGGTTTCGGTTGATGTCCTTGGGATGGGATGATATTTGATGAAACTCATTTTTACTACCCATGGAATCTAGGTGCATACACTGGTTGATGTTCAATCTCTTGTTCTGGGGAAGCCTAGACATCCATGTCTAAATTTTGGGATTCGGTTTGTGATTAGTTGTAAGTCATCGCGATTAGAATCCCAAGTGGAGAGTAATGGTAATGACACTACTAAGGTGGGAAGTAATGATTCAATCTTGAATGTGGGGAGGAGAATGTTGAGTTGATGTAGCCGAACCAAGATGCTAAAAAAGAACTTGTGAGGTGCATGCTAGGTCTCTCAAAAAGGCCATGTGGGCCTCGGTTATGGTGGTTGATTGATCCAATCATTATCTTTGGGATCAGGGTGGTTCCAGATAAAATAATAAATTCTTGTGTTTTATTTTCAAAGTGTATGGTTAGATATAACATCAGTTGGTGTCAAGAGAGGTTGGGTTCTATAACCCCAATGGAAATCAAAATTAGACTCGGGTAAGTTCCTTTAGTGGTTTTAGAATGCCTCAAAGTTTGAAGGAAACTTGTTTGTGTGATGTAGTCCCATGTGAAGGGTGAATCTAAGCATTCTAGGATGAGTCAATTGGGGAAACTCGACTCGACTCTGAGTAAGGGACGAATGTGGAGAGTGGTAAATCAACTTTGGTGTATGATTTAGAAAGAGAAGTGTGTTTTAAAATTTATAATGGACATCAGTGATAACTTATAATTCTTTAGATGGTGTATGAATGATAGGGGTGTCAGTTATTGGGAATTGTGTTTTAGATGGTAGAGCCTAACGATTGTTTGGTGGGTAGTGGTTCCATGATGAAGGGGTTCTACTAGATGTCTGGGAATGACCTCAGTGGGTACGCCAGGTATGATGTGAAGGTGGAGTTGAGATTTAGGTGGTCTTTCATTAAGATTGGAGGTTCCAAGTTAATAAATAGTCTGGATATAACCATAGAGGATAAATGGTTGGTTGAGTATGTGGTCATAGATTCAGGATGGTGGGACTCGAGTGGACACCATTTGGGTGAGTTGGCTCTAGTGGCGAGCTTTGGCATAGGTTGAATCGGTCAAGTACCAGAGTGTTTGGGTTGTGTTTTGATGTATGGTTGTGAAAGGGGGTCATCTGGACTTGAGGGGTGGATCAAAGAAGGTTGGGAAATGTGGTTGGAAGGATCGTTTGTTTTTCTTCAGGTGGTATTGGGTTAGGTCACCATGAGAGTTTGGAAAATAGAGTAAAATGGTGCTAATTGATTCTGGTCATGAGTTGTGTTGGGGATCAGACTGATGGGGTACCAATTGTTTTTTCTATGATGATATAATTTTGTGTATGAAGTTTCAATGTGTTGTGATTTAGGCATTATTGCCTAAGTTTTCTATATTAAGTCATAGTGGTTGGGGTGGTTGAAGTTGATGCCTCCTTGAGGAGTATCTCGATCATGTTGGGGGGTTGTGCTGAGAAATACTTGTGGTTCATGACCATGCCTTGGTTTTATTTTTATGGTATCATTGTAATGTATAATGATAAACTTGGTAAATGGGAATGGATAGGTGGGCCTAGTGGCATGATCTATTTTTATAAAATCTCAGGGGTGATTGGGAAGAGCATCTTGAGAACGGGGTTATTATAAGGTAGGGAGGTTGTAAGATTCTGGATTTTCTTGAGATGTGTCTGTTTGCCTATGTTTCAGTTTATGTCCTTAATTTTGGTCAAATAAGTTTTTCCCAAAGTTCATGATAAGGTTTAGGGATGTCCCAGGGGTTTGGGGCATAAAAGGGGAGGAAAAAATAATTTCTAGGAATGTTGCACAGTTTTCGCACGGTTCGTGAAAACCTTGCGGAGCATCCCAAGTAATCATGTGGCCTTGGACAGAGGATTGCGCTCGGTTACCACATGGTTAAGATAACTAGGAATAATTCCTAGTAAATTAAGCTAATGGGTGATTTTGAGATAGTATCTATCACATAATTTGTGCACGGTTTGGAAAACTATTAGACTAAACCATGCATCCCAGTAAATTTGGTAAATTTACAAAAAATCAATTATAGTAATTTTAAACCCAACTTAGGATTTCCACCTTTATTCCCCCTTGTAACTCTAGTGACAATACAAAGCTCCAAGGGGATTGCGAGGGTGATTCACCCACATATCAAGGTTGTTTGGAGTGTTTTCCGTTGCGAATCAAAGACCTAGGTATATGCTTCCTCTTCTCGATTAGGGTTTGCATCTTTCTACCATATCCTTTAAAATCTATAAAACCCCACATCCAGGGATATCTTGGTTGAGGCTTCAAGGGCTTTTTGAATCTAGATCTAAGGCTTCGATTGAGGGATTTTTTTTCAATGGATTCAAGGTAGGTGGTCTACAAGTTATATCTCATAGTTTCATTTGAGATTTGTGCATTCTTGAGTTTTTTCTTGGTTACCCCCTATTGTTATTTTGATTCTTTGGTGAGATTTGGTATAATGAATCTCTAAATACTGACTGGAAACCCTCATGGTCCCCAAGGGATGCATTAAGGAATATTTGACCTACTTAAGTCCACCCATGCGGTGAGATGATACTTTCTAGACCGAGAATTAGATAAGTTAGTTCTAAGTTTTTTTGTGATAACGTAGATCCCTTTTTGAACATTTAATATGTTTAGTTGAATTGGAAATGGAATATTGATATTTATGACTAGTTTGTTAATGGATTAAAAGGGTTTTTTTTTTGAATGACTTAGTAATAAGTTAATTGGTTTATAGGAGATTGTATCGAAAGGGTTTTGAATTATTTTGAGTTTCCAAAAAGAATTAGAATATATGAAATGACAAAATTGTTAAATTAGAAATTCCTTGTGAATGGAAGAACATGTGAATGGATTTGCATAAGAGAATTGATGAATATGAATAATGGGTAAATACGTGAGAATTATGTGGTACACTTAATGGGTTGAATTTGATATAGTGGTTGTGCTAAGTGATATAATAATTGTACATGAAATACATAAGTGTAAAATTCTTTTGAAATAATAAATGGAATAATTGGTTTAATATGTGGTAATTGTTGAATGTTGGATACGGTGGGGAAATATATGAACATAATTAATGGGTTAAGGCATGTGAGTGGGAATTGGGTCAAATGGGATTTGAAATTAAAATGGAAAATATATTAATGGGTTATTAAATAGTACTAATTCCCATGTTGATTATTGTAGATTGTTAATACCATTGATATTAGATATATTTGTTCTATTATGTTATGATTGTCATATGTATTGTTTGTGTTTGGTTTTGATACGGTTTTTGAGGTAAATGGATAGATAATAATGTTCACTTGGATTGAGGTATTGGATAAAGGACTAAGGCTCCTCCAACGGGTTGAGTTTGACTGATGCTCTAACTCCACCCACAATGCACGGGTTAGAGAAGGGGACCAAGCTCTCTTCCCCTAATGGTTTCATTCCATCCGGACTGAGGCTACGAAGGGATGATATTGTGATGTTATGATATGTTATCCCTATTGAGTTATGGACTTACTTATTCCCTTACATGATTGATATTTTTTATGAACCTTTTGTGATTGATGATGAACTCGTAATGATAGAAAAATAATGAATTGGAACCTTCTTTAGTGCAGCTAAGTAGAGATTGCTAACTAGTGGCCCCAAAATTGTCTTTCCTTTCTTTTTTATTTATATATACTTGAACGCACTATCTGTTAGAATAGATATTTGTAGACATCATTGGTGGGGGCCTGCTAAGTTTTACTCACAACCTGTTCAGGTCATCATTGGGTACCTGAGCAGATTTCATGCATACAGTTCAAGAAAAGGGAAAGGGTTCTATGCTAGAGAGTTGAGTTGGACATGGGACGTGCATGGATGAGGTCCCAGACATACTCTGGTAAATATGGCTATGCATGTTATTAGTTGTTTCCTATTATTTATGATATTATATTTTGATCTGTTGTTGATTAATCTATAAAATATGGTATAGTCTCTTAATGTAATCTATTAGACCCTCACTACTATTCAAAAACCTCTAGTGTACAGGGAGGAATGATTGAGATCATGTGACAACCCAACTCGGGGCACTGATTTAGTTACACCTGGGTCGAGGATGTTACAATCCCCCAATATTATTATATCTCTCCAATCACTATTGTAAAATGATCATATACCCACGGTTCATAAATGTGGGTATAGACCCCAAAACCGTGGGTATAGGCTATACCCACGGTTTGGGGAACTGTGGTCGTTGGTGGCATCGGTATAGGTCCATGACCTATACCCATGGTTTGGAAAAACTGTGTGTATAGTTTTTCATACCGTGTCATAACTCTATACCCATGGTTTGGAAATCGTGGGTATAATATATTTTCAAAAATAGCGGCATGTAGGATTCGATCTCGCAACCACTTCTCCGTTCACGAGTGTCCTGACCACTACCCCATCACTAGATATATGTATGTATATATATATATAGTATTAAATATATTTATTTAAACAGAGGGTATAGAGGAATAAACTGTGGGTATAGAACTCCCACCAAATTTTTTTTGTTCCTGTGGAAAAAATAAATTTCCCATGCACATACGGGAAAACGATTCCCACGGTCTGTCAAAACTGTGGGTATAGGTTTTTTTATCGGATGACTGTATCCTTGGTTTTGGTAAAACCATGGGTATAGGGCACCCTATCCCCGTGGTTTTGGTAAAACCATGGGTATTGGCATTTTTTGATACCCTATGCCCACATTTTGGAGAAAACTGTGGGTATAGGGTAGCCTATGCCCACAGTTTGGGGAAACCGTGGGCATAGGCTATCAAAAATGCCTATAACCAGGGTTTTTTCAAAACCGTGGGGATAGGGTGACCTATCCCCATGATTTTCCCCAAAACCGGGGGTATAGGTCCATTTTCCAGTAGTGTATGATTTATATTTATTTTATCCTAATAAATAATATAATACAAATGAATAAATGTGACATGAACCATATCCTTTAACATTTATTATTGAATTAAATGTTTTTGAACACCCATATTTAGACTCAGTTTTTGAAAAGAAACATTTGGGAATGGCTTGGAAAGTAGATTTTACATGAGTTTCTATATCAAAATATATTCTAACATAAACATACCTTTATAATACTTCTCTTTAATGAATTTATATTTAATAACATTATTATTTGATCTAGAATATGATACATAATTTTTAGACACATCAATAGAACCTTAATTTTCACATATAATCAATAATGGTTATTTGAAATATACTTTAAAATGTTTTAGCTACCTATTTGTCCATATAATTTGAGTTATTTCCTATATATTGTAGATATATTAATATTATTTAGTATTCAATATAAATAAATTATCCTTCTTCAAATTTTAACCAAAACATTTTCGTCCCATTAAAAATACTCCACCTAAATTAGAATTTCTAACATATAAATTCCATGAACAATTAGTATCATAAAATATATAGAACTATTACTATTATTTTATATCATAATATAGAACATTATCAATGATATCTTTCAAACACTTGAGAATCTTATTGGTTTCATCAAGGCATGATTCTTTTGGAGCACTTTTAAATATAACACATGGTGTCACTATTGACACAATATTATGACGTTAAGTAACTAAGTAAAGTAGACTTCCTATAATACTCAAAGTTAAATTTAATTATCATATTTTCCTTGACCTTCATTGGAAATCTTAGTCCTGATTGAAATAAAAGTATATATCTCTTTCAAATATTCAACAAAAAACTTTTTATAAAACACTTTAACATACTTTTATTAAGAGGGAAAAAATATCTTCTTTAGTAAAATAAAACCATAGAAAATATCTCATTTATTAAACCATTTAAATATAAATAAATTCCTTCATTTAAAAAAATTGCACATAATTTCATCATCTTCTATGAAAAAAAATTCCTTAAAAAATATGATAACATTTTGTGATATTTTTATCTTTCCTTTACATTTATATTATATAAAAATATTCACATTTATAATTTATTACCTTTAAAAAATTATCAAAATTAGAAAAACAAGTTCTTGGGTCTTGATTTAACATATATATCACCTTCATTAATTTAAAAAAATTACATCTATAAATATCAATAATAAAACCATCAATATTATTTGTATACTCCCCTTTTTTAAAATATTCATTTTGAAATTGTGATCTCACATCCTTCTAATAAATTATGTTAATTAACTTTGTAATAATATAGAGAAATATATAATTAATTAATGATATTTCAAATGGTGAAATAGCCAAATAAAAATTAACTCCCTCAATTTTAGAGTACCGATTACACACCTATAATACTATGTTTCTTATTAATTTACCATTCTCAATCGATTTATTTAATAAAACGTATTTTTTCCAATGAAATTTTTGATTTTTGATTTTTAGAGAAATCTTCCAATAATCATTTTCCCTATTTGATTTAGCTCTTCATTCTTGAATGTAATATTCTATTTATGCGTAAAATCTGTTTCAAAAATCTATGGTTTAATATGATAAAAGAATGGTGTTTGAGTCCTTGATATCAAATTTATTCTTGTTAAAAAAAGATAATGAGACTCTGATATAATATTATATACCTAAAACTACTTATTAACTTAGAAAGTGAGTATTTTTATTGCTTATAATAATCATATTCATTATAAATTTTTAAATAATATTCTTTAGAGTCACCTTCATCGCATTCCTTTGAATTTGTTTTATAATTTCCTTCCTTATCAACCATTAATACCTCATAATCTTGAATATTTCTAGGTATAAAACTTTACATGTAGTTTCTCAAATGTTCATTAATAATATTTACATTTAAACTATTAAAAATCATTTCACGTTTAATATTAATTCATTTAAAACCACTTTCATTGGTTGGATAACCTAAAAACATCTCATTATCATCCATTTCTGATAACATATTTTTATTTAAGTCTTTTTTAAAAATAATAAAATAAATTTCAAATACTTAGAAAAATTATCATTTGTATTTCTCTAAAATAAAATTTAAAATAACAACATATCAGAACTATAACTTTGAAAATTCAAATTATAGATATGTAAAATAGTGGAAATGGAATTTCACAAAAAGTATCTTAATATACAATATTTTACCAAAAAATCATGGATAACCTAAAAACTTATATTTATTTTTTTTACAAAAAATAATTATAGGGTATAGGGCGGGTTGAATTCATATTTTCATCTATTTTTTCATGATAAAATTGAACTCACCATAATCATATTTCATAATATTTTCTATCCTCGTCTTCTTAACAATCCTTAATATTTATTTCCATACACCTAATTTGTAAGTATTGGGAATATAAACATCCTATAAATTATTATTCTTGTAGATAATAGTGGTTTATCCAATAAAATTATAAAAGAAATATGTAAAATATATATCACTAAAAGAATAATTAGGCTTCATAGTTATTGTAGAATGTCTTTGACTTTATTGAACTATTACATTACATATTTATATCTTATAGTTTTTGGGATAAGTTTTAATGGAGAAAGATTGAGTTAGATTTAACTTTAACCTAGAGGGATATGTTTCTATATGGCCTGATGTACTGTTCTATGATGACATAGCTAGGGGTGGTTTTACTATAGTCTTGTGAGTCTCTCCATAAGGATTTGGATTACGATGTTGATTTTTCATTACAAAATTGGAGAGGATTCATGTGATTTCTATATATCTCCATCTTAAAGTGGAATTATTATTATATAATGATAGGTTTTAATTATGGTATAATGATATATAGATTAATCTTATATAGTGTTACTTTGGGTTATTCATATTTGAGGTCTCTTGAGATAATATTACAAGAGATCAGTTGCATAGTAGGTAGTGGATTTTTGGTATGGTGAGTCTCAAGTTGTTACAGGTTATTCTTATGTGAGGTCCATCATAGTGTGATTTTACTCTCTACATCCTGGAGTCCGGAATGGTCAGTTGTCTTATTTCTAACTATATGAGGTTATTGTTTCATGGTTCATTACATTGTTTCATGGTTCATTTTGTTGTGTCATTGTTATTTTAGGGTGTTGACCTTGAGGGGATAAGTATAAGGATTTTATCATGATACTTTATAGTTCAGGAACTATGGAATGATTACCTTTAGTATATCACGAAATTCTTTAATTAGATCAGTTTTATGGTAGTTTTAGTATTGGTATTTGGGATACATAGTGTCATGTTTTTGGAATCAGACCTATATTGTAGTGATCTCATATCATTCACACTATGAATATCTATTTTTATTGTTTTATTATAAATTTGGGCTCCATATAAAATATTATCCTTTTTCCTAACTTCTATCATTGATTGTTTTTCACACTTGTATTCTAGATATCAAATATTTATGATCCATGGTGATTTTATTACTTTTTCTTTTCATTATCACCATTTTCTAACTTCTTGAGGATATTTTATAAATGTATTTTATTTTATTTTGCTAATTTTGGTTCACGGTGTTAATTGGGTTTTGATGTTAATAGGTTATATGGTTTTTCTTTACGGTTTTATTAGTGGGTTCATCTGATTCCTTCTCATTCTTATGCTATGTTGGTCAATGAATCTTTTGAGGTAGAATATTCAATAAATATACTTATTTATTTATGTAAAATTTCAGAATTATATTTCATCATATTTTATTTGGTGGATGGTATAGATTATCCTAATCAATATAATTAATCGAACTAGTGAAATTAATGTTAAAGAGGTGAATTTCATTAACTTTATCGAAATTCATGTTATTGATATATGTTGACAATTCTTGATTGATATTGCTACTATGTAGAACTCTTTTACTATTATTGAACTATTTGATTCACCTTTCATAATTGAATAATCACTTTAAGATGGCAATAAACTTATATCATATTAACATGGAATTATTGCGATATTGTTTATGTTTATAATGTTTAATTAATATAGATGAATGAATAACAGGTGTTACTCTGGTGTGAATTTCTATTTTTTCTTTTATTTAATATTGTATATTTTTTTATTCTTATTATGTTTAGAGGGGAATTTTTTTGTTGGTTGGGAATATGATATGTGGATACTGTTATAATAATGGATGATGTCCTATTGTGTGATTCTTGTTGCAGTAGTATAGTTGGTTGATTCAAAAAGATAATTATTATGAGTAAGTGATGGCATGGTTGGTTTGTGGTTTTGGGTACTCTTCGAATGGTATTTGTTATAGTTATTAAAATTATGGACATAGGGTTGTGTTATAGTTTCCTGATGTAAAGGAACATGGTCAAAATAAATGAAATTGGAAAAAGGAAATAAGCATAATTGATAAGTATTGTTATGTTAATAATAACGGATGGAATAATTATAACTAAAAAATAGTAAATGATTAAATACATGTGAATAATAAATAGTGAACAGATGTGGAAATTGGTTTAATTAATGGTTTGACATTAAAATTTAAAAATGAATGAAATGTGTCTAGAAGTTGTATTTATAAAAACTATAAAGATCATATGTTAAAATGGGAAATTCTTGATTTTTTTAGGGATATATTTCATTATGATAATAGGAATCAATAAAAATGTAGTTCTTGATGAGAGAACCTATTCTTAGATTAGGATTACACATAGGAGAAATTGAGGAAAAATTATGGTGTTCACAAATGAAAGGTGGAATTTTAACCCTAAATAGGATTATTAATGGAAATTTACTAACAATTGACACACCTAGTACACCAGTTCCATGAATAAGGAAACTTCATAATAGTAATGGGGTTGATGGGATTGAGGTGCTAGTATAATTTGCAGTTGGGTTTGTGATGGGAGATCTATACATCACTATATATATTAGGATTATATGAATCAATTAATTCATTGTTCTCATATATGGGTATGTTTTAACCTAGTGTAGACTCGTAAATTAGGGAAACTATACACTAGGGACTCTTATATGGATTTATCTCTCATGTAATAAAACAAGGTCATGTGAATATACAATTCTAATCAGTTTAAGGGTCAAGGAGGATGGACCGTCATGTCATGATGTTCACCATCGTATCACAAAGATTTCATGCGCTAAATTTTAATTTATATAGAGGGGACTTGGGTACCATATAGTTTAGGTTCATACTGTTGGGTCGGAGAAAAACGGGAAGGATGGCAAGAGGGGGGGGTGAATTGCCTTTTAAAAAAAAGATAAAAAAATTAAAATCAAAGTAAAGAATGCAGCGGAAATAAAAGAGGCAAGACACAAAATTGATAACGGAGTTCGGCCAAAAACCCGGCCTACGTCTCCGCTCCCAACTCAACCGTTGAGAGATTCTACCGCTTGCTTTTCAATGGTTTTAGCAAGAAACCCACTAGGCTTTGAGGTAGCACTAGGACCTATTACAGCTTGCTTTTATTGGTTAAGCAAGAACCCACTAGTCTTTTTAACGGGTGAAGGCTAGCTCACCGATGACTCAAGCCTTTTAAAAGGAAAGGCTTGACTAACCTCTTCACACCTTAAAGGTGGTGTGAAAACCCAAATGAAAGGGAGATGAGAAAGGGATGGGGTTTGTAGGTACAAACCCAATTTGATGCTCAAAAATGATAAACAAGAAAAACCGTAATTGGAGAGAAGCCTTGGGCGCCAATGATTGATTGGAGTTGAAGCCGTTGGGAGGCAAGTGGACCAGCCTGGTCAAAGGCCCAACGGCTAGTTTGACTGGGTCCACCGGCTGACCGGTGCAGAGCCACCGGTTGTCCGGTGCTTGCAAAAAGGAGGAGGGATTCTGTCCAGGTGCCACCGGCTGGCCGGTGGTGAGGCCACCGGTTGGCCGGTGGCAAGACAGTAGCTTGCCATTCTGTGCAGGAGCCACCGGCGGGCCGGTGCTGAGGCCACCGGTTGGCCGGTGCTGAGGCAGTGGCTGAGACTGTTTGGAGAGGGTGCCACCGGCTGGCCGCTGGTGTGACACCGGTTGGCCGGTGGTCTGGACAGAGGAATCCCTCTTGTCCAGTCCTCCATCGGCTGGCTGGTGGTCTTCCATCGGTTGGCCGGTGGACTGAATTTCAGTCCACTTTTGGCTTCTTCTTGGCCTAAGTCCTTGGAAACCTTTTGCCTATCAACACAAACACTTAAAACAAGATTAGTAAAATAATTGAGTGATTGTGATCATGAAAATAAAACCTTGAGGGGTACGAGAGGTACAACAATCTCCCCCTATTTTGATGATCACAATCACCGAAATAAACAATGTAAAAATGAAATGAAAGGCATGCTTTAAAAGATTTTTCCCCCAATCAATCAAGAATTTCTCCCCCTTTGTGATTATCAAAATAGCACGGGGCATAAAAATTGATTGAGGGAAAAGTTTGAAAAACAAGAAAGAGATTTTAAACCAATTGAAATTTTCGAAATTTGAATTGAAAGTTTTAAATGAAGAAATTGAATAGCAATTTAAAAGATTTGAAATTAAAAAATTTGAAACCAAGTGTTGAAATTGAAAGTTTGAAATGAAAATTTTGAATAAAACAAAAATGCTTAAACAAACCTAACTCCCCCTAAATAAAACAACAAATCACCAGGGAGAGGTGTTTGAAACCGAGACAAATTTCGGTCTGGTGAGACTCGCTAAGAGGGATTTTTCAATCCATACTTGTTTCATGGCGGGTCTTCTCCTATAAAACTCATCATTTAAGAAAATAGACTTGGGCCTACCATACCGGTCATTTTTGCAATTGCACTCATAAATTAAGTGCCCGGGTTTTTTACAATAATTGCAAAAAAAAATTTGAGAGCTCCCCCTTACAAAAATAGTAGGAGCATGGGAAGAGGAAGCTTGCTTGGAATAGCCAAGCCCTTGGGTGGTCCGGGATACGCATTGGGAGCCAAGCAAATTGTTCAAATTTTGTTCACCTTGGGTGAACTTGGCTAGAGTCTCCCTTAGATCATTGATAGTTGATTCCATGGAATCAATATCGGGAAGATTTTGGATTTTGAGGGACATCTCTTCCTTCTCTTTGAGAAGTTGTTCTTTTTCGGAAGATAGTTTTTTGAAATTCCTTTTTAAAGAAACAAATTTGGAAGAAAGTTCGTGAAAACCTTCCTCCAATTGATCTCGTGCATGTCGGAGATCCTCATAAGACATATGATTGAAAGAATTTGAGTTTGAAGAACAAGAGGAGGAGGAGTCGGAAGATGTTACCTCGTGAAATGCCATTAGGCATTTGTTACCTTTGTCGCTCGAGGAAGAGGAGGAGGAGGATGATGAGGAGCTATCACTCCAAGTGGCCTTGAAAGCCTTCTTCTTATCCTTTTTCTTGGCCTTTTTCTTGTTGAGTGGGCAATCGGGCTTGTAATGGCCCTTTTCGCCGCACCCGTAGCATTTTACCTTGGGCTCGACTTTTGCGGTGGATTCTTGCTTTCGCGCCTTGCGAGATTTCTTCTTCTTCTTGTGCTTCTTCATGAATTTTTGCATTTGGCGGGCTAGATTCTCCATTTCGGAATCGCCGCTTGAGGAAGAAGATGATGATGATGAGGAGAAGCTTACTTCTTTTTGTACCTTGAGGGCGATGTTCTTTGGTGTCTTGATTGGTGTGCCCTCCTTTTGAGCTTGCCTCCTCATGGTGATCTCGTAAGTCATGAGGGATCCGATGAGCTCTTCTACCGGCATGTTCTTGATGTCTTTGGCTTCTTGAATAGCCGTGACTTTTGGAGCCCATGTGATTGGAAGGATCCTTAGGATCTTCTTGACCATCGTTTCTGCAGAAACATCGTCACCAAGGGACTTTCTCCCATTGCAAACATCCGTAAAACGCGTAAACATTTTAGTAATATTTGCAGATGGATGCATGGTAAAAGACTCGAAATCTTGACGATACATGTCCAATCGAGTATCCTTGACTTTGTTGGTCCCCTCATGGGTAACCTCAAAAAGTTTCCAGATTTCCTATGAGGAGGTGCATGTGGAAACTCGATTGAACTCATTTCGGTCGAGGCCGCAATGAAGAGCGTTCATGGCTTTACCATCAAGCTCGAAATTTCTAATATCGGCTTGGGTCCATTTGGATTCATCGGGGGAAGAGAGAGTGTAACCTTGCATGACAATTTTATAAATGGGATATCCTATGCTTCTAAGAAAAGTGGTCATGCGGGTTTTCCAATAATTATAGTCGGTTCCATCAAAAAATGGAGCCCGACCCAATGAAAAGCCTTCGGGGGCGAAAGAGGTTGAAGCCATCAAAAAATATCGTGAATTTGAAACCGGTTAGGGTATTACTCAAATTTTTCCTTTGATACCAATTGTTGGGTCGGAGAAAAACGGGAAGGATGGCAAGAGGGGGGGGGGGTGAATTGCCTTTTAAAAAAAAGATAAACAAATTAAAATCAAAGTAAAGAATGCAGCGGAAATAAAAGAGGCAAGACACAAAATTGATAACGGAGTTCGGCCAAAAACCCGGCCTACGTCTCCGCTCCCAACTCAACCGTTGAGAGATTCTACCGCTTGCTTTTCAATGGTTTTAGCAAGAAACCCACTAGGCTTTGAGGTAGCACTAGGACCTATTACAGCTTGCTTTTATTGGTTAAGCAAGAACCCACTAGTCTTTTTAACGGGTGAAGGCTAGCTCACCGATGACTCAAGCCTTTTAAAAGGAAAGGCTTGACTAACCTCTTCGCACCTTAAAGGTGGTGTGAAAACCCAAATGAAAGGGAGATGAGAAAGGGATGGGGTTTGTAGGTACAAACCCAATTTGATGCTCAAAAATGATAAACAAGAAAAACCGTAATTGGAGAGAATCCTTGGGCGCCAATGATTGATTGGAGTTGAAGACGTGCACTCCCAAGCTTCTTTGGTAATGCTCCTTGGATGTGGAAGTGGATTGGAGCAGTTGAGGTTCCTTGGAGGAAGTCCGCCGGAGGTTCACCAAATGATGAGAAATGTGTCCGTTGGCTTGGTTATGGTTCCGGTATTGATCCTTGGCTTCCTAGTCCTTTATTTATAGAGGGGGAACCCTCAAATGGCCTTAGGGGGTCTTCGGAGCCGTTGGAAAGGGCTTCAGAGCCGTTGGGAGGCAAGTGGACCAGCCTGGTCAAAGGCCCAACGGCTAGTTTGACTGGGTCCACCGGCTGACCGGTGCAGAGCCACCGGTTGGCCGGTGCTTGCAAAAAGGAGGAGGGATTCTGTCCAGGTGCCACCGGCTGGCCGGTGGTGAGGCCACCGGTTGGCCGGTGGCAAGACAGTAGCTTGCCATTCTGTGCATGTGCCACCGGCTGGCCGGTGCTGAGGTCACCGGTTGGCCGGTGCTGAGGCAGTGGCTGAGACTGTTTGGAGAGGGTGCCACCGGCTGGCCGCTGGTGTGACACCGGTTGGCCGGTGGTCTGGACAGAGGAATCCCTCTTGTCCAGTCCTCCATCGGTTGGCCGGTGGTCTTCCATCGGTTGGCCGGTGGACTGAATTTCAGTCCACTTTTGGCTTCTTCTTGGCCTAAGTCCTTGGCAACCTTTTGCCTATCAACACAAACACTTAAAACAAGATTAGTAAAATAATTGAGTGATTGTGATCATGAAAATAAAACCTTGAGGGGTACGAGAGGTACAACAATCTCCCTCTATTTTGATGATCACAATCACCGAAATAAACAATGTAAAAATGAAATGAAAGGCATGCTTTAAAAGATTTTTCCCCCAATCAATCCAGAATTTCTCCCCCTTTGTGATTATCAAAATAGCACGGGGCATAAAACTTGATTGAGGGAAAAGTTTGAAAAACAAGAAAGAGATTTTAAACCAATTGAAATTTTCGAAATTTGAATTGAAAGTTTTAAATGAAGAAATTGAATAGCAATTTAAAAGATTTGAAATTAAAAAATTTGAAACCAAGTGTTGAAATTGAAAGTTTGAAATGAAAATTTTGAATAAAACAAAAATGCTTAAACAAACCTAACTCCCCCTAAATAAAACAACAAATCACCGGGGAGAGGTGTTTGAAACCGAGACAAATTTCGGTCTGGTGAGACTCGCTAAGAGGGATTTTTCAATCCATACTTGTTTCATGGCGGGTCTTCTCCTATAAAACTCATCATTTAAGAAAATAGACTTGGGCCTACCATACCGGGAATTTTTGCAATTGCACTCATAAATTAAGTGCCCGGGTTTTTTACAATAATTGCAAAATTTGTTTTGAGAGCTCCCCCTTACAAAAATAGTAGGAGCATGGGAAGAGGAAGCTTGCTTGGAATAGCCAAGCCCTTGGGTGGTCCGGGATACGCATTGGGAGCCAAGCAAATTGTTCAAATTTTGTTCACCTTGGGTGAACTTGGCTAGAGTCTCCCTTAGATCTTTGATAGTTGATTCCATGGAATCAATATCGGGAAGATTTTGGATTTTGAGGGACATCTCTTCCTTCTCTTTGAGAAGTTGTTCTTTTTCGGAAGAGAGTTTTTTGAAATTCCTTTTTAAAGAAACAAATTTGGAAGAAAGTTCGTGAAAACCTTCCTCCAATTGATCTCGTGCATGTTGGAGATCCTCATAAGACATATGATTGAAAGAATTTGAGTTTGAAGAACAAGAGGAGGAGGAGGAGGAAGATGTTACCTCGTGAAATGCCATTAGGCATTTGTTACCTTTGTCGCTCGAGGAAGAGGAGGAGGAGGATGATGAGGAGCTATCACTCCAAGTGGCCTTGAAAGCCTTCTTCTTATCCTTTTTCTTGGCCTTTTTCTTGTTGAGTGGGCAATCGGGCTTGTAATGTCCCTTTTCGCCACACCCGTAGCATTTTACCTTGGGCTCGACTTTTGCGGTGGATTCTTGCTTTCGCGCCTTGCGAGATTTCTTCTTCTTCTTGTGCTTCTTCATGAATTTTTGCATTTGGCGGGCTAGATTCTCCATTTCGTAATCGCCGCTTGAGGAAGAAGATGATGAGGAGGAGGAGAAGCTTACATCTTTTTGTACCTTGAGGGCGATGTTCTTTGGTGTCTTGATTGGTGTGCCCTCCTTTTGAGCTTGCCTCCTCATGGTGATCTCGTAAGTCATGAGGGATCCGATGAGCTCTTCTACGGGCATATTCTTGATGTCTTTGGCTTCTTGAATAGCCGTGACTTTTGGAGCCCATGTGCTTGGAAGGATCCTTAGGATCTTCTTGACCATCGTTTCTGCAGAAACATCGTCACCAAGGGACTTTCTCCCATTGCAACCATCAGTAAAACGCGTAAACATTTCAGTAATATTTTCAGATGGATGCATGGTAAAAGACTCGAAATCTTGACGATACATGTCCAATCGAGTATCCTTGACTTTGTTGGTCCCCTCATGGGTATCCTCAAAAAGTTTCCAGATTTCGTGTGAGGAGGTGCATGTGGAAACTCGATTGAACTCATTTCGGTCGAGGCCGCAATGAAGAGCGTTCATGGCTTTACCATCAAGCTCGAAATTTCTAATATCGGCTTGGGTCCATTTGGATTCATCGGGGGAAGAGAGAGTGTAACCTTACATGACAATTTTATAAATGGGATATCCGATGCTTCTAAGAAAAGTGGTCATGCGGGTTTTCCAATAATTATAGTCGGTTCCATCAAAAAATGGAGCCCGACCCAATGAAAAGCCTTCGGGGGCGAAAGAGGTTGAAGCCATCAAAAAAGATCGTGAATTTGAAACCGGTTAGGGTATTACTCAAATTTTTCCTTTGATACCAATTGTTGGGTCGGAGAAAAACGGGAAGGATGGCAAGAGGGGGGGGGTGAATTGCCTTTTAAAAAAAAGATAAACAAATTAAAATCAAAGTAAAGAATGCAGTGGAAATAAAAGAGGCAAGACACAAAATTGATAACGGAGTTCGGCCAAAAACCCGGCCTACGTCTCCGCTCCCAACTCAACCGTTGAGAGATTCTACCGCTTGCTTTTCAATGGTTTTAGCAAGAAACCCACTAGGCTTTGAGGTAGCACTAGGACCTATTACAGCTTGCTTTTATTGGTTAAGCAAGAACCCACTAGTCTTTTTAACGGGTGAAGGCTAGCTCACCGATGAATCAAGCCTTTTAAAAGGAAAGGCTTGACTAACCTCTTCACACCTTAAAGGTGGTGTGAAAACCCAAATGAAAGGGAGATGAGAAAGGGATGGGGTTTGTAGGTACAAACCCAATTTGATGCTCAAAAATGATAAACAAGAAAAACCGTAATTGGAGAGAAGCCTTGGGCGCCAATGATTGATTGGAGTTGAAGACGTGCACTCCCAAGCTTCTTTGGTGATGCTCCTTGGATGTGGAAGTGGATTGGAGCAGTTGAGGTTTCTTGGAGGAAGTCCGCCGGAGGTTCGCCAAATGATGAGAAATGTGTCTGTTGGCTTGGTTATGGTTCCGGTATTGATCCTTGGCTTCCTAGTCCTTTATTTATAGAGGGGGAACCCTCAAATGGCCTTAGGGGGTCTTCGGAGCCATTGGAAAGGGCTTCGGAGCCGTTGGGAGGCAAGTGGACCAGCCTGGTCAAAGGCCCAACTGCTAGTTTGACTGGGTCCACCGGCTGATCGGTGCAGAGCCACCGGTTGGCCGGTGCTTGCAAAAAAGAGGAGGGATTCTGTCCAGGTGCCACCGGCTGGCCGGTGGTGAGGCCACCGGTTGGCCGGTGGCAAGACAGTAGCTTACCATTCTGTGCAGGTGCCACCGGCTGGCCGGTGCTGAGGCCACCGGTTGGCCGGTGCTGAGGCAGTGGCTGAGACTGTTTGGAGAGGGTGCCACCGGCTGGCCGCTGGTGTGAAACCGGTTGGCCGGTGGTTTGGACAGAGGAATCCCTCTTGTCCAGTCCTCCATCGGCTGGCCGGTGGTCTTCCATCGGTTGGCCGGTGGACTGAATTTCAGTCCACTTTTGGCTTCTTCTTGGCCTAAGTCCTTGGCAACCTTTTGCCTATCAACACAAACACTTAAAACAAGATTAGTAAAATAATTGAGTGATTGTGATCATGAAAATAAAACCTTGAGGGGTACGAGAGGTACAACACATACGACAAGGGCATTTTATGCACCAATTTATAGACTAATGATAGGGACCATATTTTATTTATTTTATAATCCTATGACTAGGAATTCATGTCATTCAATTTGTATACCTATAAAAAGACTTAATGTATATGTATATTTACATGAAATATTTTTTTTAGATTCTCACATTAGTTATAGGAATTAATGATCTCAATCCTTGGTAATCAATATATATATAGAACTATGATTGATATTGTGCATGATGTAATGTCCCTCCCATTTAAGTTCCAATTTTAGTTTCCTCCTCCTAAAGACCGTTAGACACCTTAGAAAGATAATTAATTCCCCTTGAATGAATTACCATATCCAAATTCTTCTATTAGTGGCTTGTTTCATTTTTCGGATGAACTTTAAAACTCTTGAGGACATGTTTCATCTTCCCATAAAGAAATTACAACTCATTTAGTGGTACTTTTTATTGATCATATATAGTTTACTAGTCGTAGATATTGATTCTAGGTAAGGGTGGTTGGAAATCAATAAAAAGACCAACTCTTTTTCACATACCAAGGAATATGGAGTCTCATATGTATAGGTGTGTGTAGTGGTGTTATAATCCCATATCACAGAAATATATTTTTGGAAAACACCTATTTATACTAATCCATCAAATTCTATATAATGTTTGATAGGGTCTTGAAAAATGTATCTATTTATATATTATTAGTAACATACCTTGTGTTTAATCTCCTCAACTCGTGATCATTTTAGTTTTCACCATTGTATGTGATGATATCATGAGGAACATAGAATTGGGTGATTAAATGATAATATATAAATGTGATCATGGAATTAGTACAGAACACTTTTAAGGAAATTTATTTATCTTATTGGTAGAGTAATTTTGTGTTGATAATAATGAACAAATATTTTTGGGTCATTGCTTAATGGTACTGATCCCTAAAATTGAATCCCCATATGGTGAATAATTACGAGTACTTTGTGACATTTAGTAACTCTGTGGTTTAATATATGGAAATGATGTGGATTTAGATAATGTGACACTTTTTGAACTTGGAATAGACTTGTATTAATGAATGAAAACATCACCCAAGCCTTTGATTTTTTTGACCAAGTTTAAACCCTATTTGGTGAGCCTCATATGATACTGTATGGGATTTCCCTATGAAGTTTTGAATTTGTCCTCATTTTATTCTCCTATGAAATATTTTGATAAAAATTATTTTCAAAAGAACTTTTTTACATCTTATTATATCATGGAGGATGAATTTTTATTCCCTTCAATGTATTTTCTCATTCTCATCTCAATAATATGGGATAGCACTAAATTGAAGATTGTCCAATTTTCAGAACATTCACTAGGTTAGTTGAGTGTTTTGATATGTAGTAAGAGGTTCTACCTAGGGTTTATTAGTGTTTATTTTATCCACCATCTCAACTTATTCACTAGTGAAGGTATCCAATACACTTTTATATGGAATTGGGATTACTATTTCACTTTGATCAAGACTATAAAAAGTGGTGGAAAGGTTGGATAATGAATCCTTAGTGGATTTTTTTAACTATAAGATGTATGATACCATATGTTTTGGGGAAAAATTATGCCATAAATTCCTAGAAATGATTTATTATAGGCTTCAACTCTTCTTACTTAATATAATATTCTTCAATAACATGCTTGAATACCAAATTTTAAATACATTAAATGTTGAGGTCAATGAACAAGATTTATAAGGTGATATCTAAATATGTGATCAATTCCTAGTATTCTTTCTCATTGGTGATGCATACTGCTAAGAGGATAAAATATAAAAATATTTTCTATGAAGAATAATTGAATATAATCCTCAAGACAACCCTATAAAATTTATAGTACACTATTATTTTTTTCATTAGGATTCTAGAGGCACTATCAAAGTTAATTTCCATAGTTTAGGAAGCTTCGTCATTAAAGAATATCTCTTCATTTGAAAACTCTATGTGCAATAGTAATTCTTCTAATAAAGGTTGTGAATTATATAAATCCATAAGGTCTTTCCCCTTGGTTTTCTTAAAAGTGACAACCTTGGTATCAAATTATTTTAGAATTACAACCTAGTGTTCCATAAAACCAATCAATATTGGGTGAATGGGATATTCTTCAATGGATCAATGAAAGAGACTAGATGGGCCACATGATGTCACATATTGTGGTGAACCTTATACACTAAAAACACTAATTAAAGGAAGTTCTTTTAACTAAGCTATATTTCTATCAATTTATAGTATAGCACAATTGAGCAAATATAAAAAAAATCCATTGCTTTCATAATTCTTTTGTTTTAAAAGTAAACCAATTTATCACTCTAGGGAAACCATATAGAGGATAATACATTTTACTTCTTTTGGAGTCATTAAAACTACAGTATCAAAATTATAATGATTTATTTGGTTGAAGTTAATTTATAACTCGTCATCTAATTTATAGGTTTCACCTTCCTTCCCAAATCAAGTAAAGGGTTGAATTTTTTCAATGTGATTCACAATGAAGAACCATATGTAGGAAAATAACCCTTGAAAACCAATTAAATCCTAGAGTATTTGAGGATAATACATTTCAAAAATGTATTTATTCTTATTGGGATCTACCATGATATCTTAGTGGTGGAGAAGGAACCCAATTAATTTTCCATAGTTGGTTCTTCTAGCACACTTCAAATGATTCATTTTTAGGTGTTTCATTTTTATGCTAGTGAACAAAATTTATAAATCATAAATATGGATAAAATTATGGAGGTACTTCACCAGCAGATAATCCATATAACACTTCACTATATTTCCAATAAAGGGATTAAATATTTGGTGCATGGCTCACTAATAAGTGGCCTCACTGATTTTCAAAACCAAAGGCATCACTTGATAATTTTACACCCTTTGATATTCCCAAAAATTCATGTATTATTAATATTTAGGCTCTATTAATATTTTTTTACCAAGAATAAAGATCTAAGATGAAAATGTATTTAAAACCTATCATTGTATAAATCAAAAATTATATGATTAGGACTATGAATTTATCATTTAGGTAGTATTTATTGAGTTCCCAAAAGAAAATGTAGTTTTTTATTTGTTTATTAATCTTTATAACAAGAATGTTGTTTTCCAGATAGTTAGGTTAAATGAAATTATCCTTGATTATTTTTCCCACATAAACATCAACCATGGAACTTTTAGATGGTTGAATCCTTCTGGAAGCATGTAAATATATATGGTGTTTTGAGGGAAGACTAAGTTGGTATAAGCAGACTCGGGTGCTTTGAGTCTAACATCTCCATGTAATTCCATGGAAATATATATAGGTTCTTCTTGATAAATTTAGTATAATTATCTTGATCATCAAAATTCATAATTTCACTTATTAAATTAGTTCATTGGACATAAAAAATAACTAGGTTTATTTTTATAATGTCATTAATGGTTTTTGTGAACCCTTCTTTAAAAATCGGTGGAGCATCTTCAAGCTCCTCACTATTGAGGTTGGGGGAAGTGATGGATCGACCTTCCATTTTGCCTTCTAATGGCGGGGTTTCCTCTATTATTTTCTCATAAAGATAAATATCATCATAGGTGTTGACATTGGGATTATTCAAGGGATTTTTTTCTTCTTTGAAGACCATATAAATGGTGGTTAGACTTTATAATACTTCTATATTATTTTTGAGAGGTAGTTGTATGCTATCAAGAACCTTAGACTATATTGATATATCATAATCCATCTTATCCTTTTTATAAGATATTAAAATATAGGGCCTCATATATATGAGTTGAGTGGGTTGATTTACTCTTATGTTAATGTTAGAAAATCAAGTTATTGTAACTAGCTACCCCTCATATTGGAAAATGATATTCTATGAGAAGTTTTCAATTTATGGAAGAACAAGGAAAATTCCTAGATCTCGGATTATTGTATGAATATGGTGAATTGAAAATAGGAATATTTTTTTCACATTTCTCCATGGATTATCAAGGGCGACTTATAGTCCATTTATATCCATAATTGGTGTTGATTTCTCAATGTTTTATTATTTTCCCTCCCTTTTATAATACTTGGAACTGACATACTAAGTAATAGAGTCAAATTGGCCTAATTTAGTCCCCAAATTATTTTATTATCTAGATCATTCCCAATGTTTTATGTTTCTATTTATCATTTCCTTAGATAGGTATCTTAAATAGAGTTAAATTGTCCTACTTTAGTCCAAGTCATTAAAGGGTTTGGGATTAGAAAAGTTTAATCCCAAAACCAGTATTGATTAAAAACTTGTGAACATATACTTTATTGATCTAATTATAAACATAAGGGGGATTAATGTTCCCTTGAATCATAGTCCCTTGGTATTTATCTATGCAATAAATCACCACATGTAAGTTGACAAATTAATTCCCTTTTGGATAGGCGTTGGTTTCATCTACCTCAGTCTAAAATTAATAATCCTTTTTAATGATTTGAAAAAAGATTCCCTAAAATCCTCGAACAATATATGGGTGTAAAATATTAAAAAAATTGAAAATAGATTGGAATTTGATCATATTAAATTTCTAGATAAGTGGAATTGGCTTCCTACTCTTATCATGTTCCTATGTCTTCGGAGAGACAGGCTTTATGGATTGAGGAGATGACTCCCATGAATTGTAAGTGATTCTGTTTTCATCAATCTTGGGTTAAAAAGGTAGGATACATGGTGTTATGGTACCGTACATGTAATGAAACTCCAACTAAGAATTTGAAAAACTTAATAGAATCACAATATTCTATGGGATACCTAGGATCTAATTTCCTCTCACTTGTTTATGCATGCTATATCACTATTATTTCTTCTCCACTACATGGATGATAAAGTATAGAATTAGATTCTTATTCCAGTGTGGGACTAGATTATGTCTACATTGTCCATGACCTAGATGGTCTTTCCCATGAGTTTAATGATGATAATCTGGAACATAGAATTCTTTTTGACCTTTATATAAGTCCATCAATTGAATGAAATTAACATGAGTGTATTTTTATTCCTTTTTCAAAGAGGGTTATAATTGGTGGGGTGGTTATCATCATCCCAATGTTAGGGGAATACAATCCAAAAATGGTTTGAATTGTTTTGGTGATACTTGGGGTGGTTCTTCATGCTTATTTTAATTCTAATAGTGGTTTCGTCAACTTTATAAAATTCTCTAAACTGATGAAGTAGCAGTCAAGGTTGTATAAATAATGGGGATCACAACTAACTAGTTCATTTAAGACCTAATAATATATTGTAAATGATTAACCAACATTCTAATAATATAGTTTTTAAAATTATGGGATTTTTACTTATAACTTCCTTCCCCTTATTTTCTTCATCAAAATACATAGAAGTCACATGGGTCACATATTTCCTTTTAGGATATAATTCAACTTCTCTATCATCATCCAATTTATAGTGGATCTCTTTGAAAACAAATCATTCATGGATGGTGTACCACAAAATCCATTGATAGGGTCAATATTTATAATTAATATTGAGACCAAACTCATTGGGTTTTTGGGCCTCAGATAAAACAAATAAGTCACTTTCCATGAATGATATAAATTGGATAGGAACTTACATATACCAGAATGAGTATACTCTATTCTTATTTACCTAAATGTTGTGGTTATTTTAATCATTTTGATCATCATTTTCCCTTGGGTTGTTGTTCACATACTATTCTTATTAATGTTGAGTATTATGTGGTGATTACTCCTAAAACCAAACTTCCTTGGGAGTCAAAGCTGGCATTACTAATTGTCTGAATAACCTAGGATTGTTTTTATTTTTCCTGAACTTTTTTATAGTTATGGTTCTAATAGTTATTTTTACATGGTTTAATATATTATATCATCTGATCATTATTCTATATTATGTAATTTCTATAATCCTCTAGGGTACTTATATGGGATGGGTGTGGTGACCAGTTTATCTGGTAAATTCTCTACATGTATTGTAATAGGTTTCTCTTAGAGAAATTTAATTGCCAAATAGTATGTTAAAATATTCCAATAATCTATAAAGTTTTCAATCATATCATTCTCTATTTGTTTTCATTAATATAGGTCACAAATACATGTTCTCCTAAATATCGAGTTAAACTGATATAGGTATTTTTTATGGAGGTCTTCCCAGTTAAATATTGATTCTGGTGGAATATTATTTATTTGAGGAAGGATATCCCCACTAATACCTAGATTAAGAACCTTATATTGACTTACATGTATTGTTTACATGTTATTAACATTGGGCCACATCAAGATGAAAATTGAGTGAGATAATTCTCAAGATACTCAATACAATCGAAGGTTGAAAAACTGGGGTTTCCAAAGTTAATAAATAGAGGAATAAAATCAACCCACACTAGATAAAACCTCCATTATGATTGTACCAATGATAATCATTCATAAATGTAAAATAACTGAGTAGTAATGGACTCATACATTTTAGTTTGTTCCATTTTTACTCCTTATTTCCAACAACTCCCAAGGAAACTCTCCTGGGATATGGTAGAAAAATAATTTCAAAAATTTAAACCAAGGAAGTTTATATGGTATAAAGTTAAATAGATATATAGATATCGATTTTAGCTAATTTTTATGGTTGTTCCTTCCCTTTTTGGATGAGAAGTACCTTATCAACATAGTGGGATGCTTATATATAGGGTTTGGTTATCTTATAAACTTCATCAACATTTGGGGATATTTTTGGGGAAATCTTGAAATTGGCTCAAAGATGTCTTTCAATCTTTAGTTCACATTTATAAATATATTATTTAGAAGTGACTATCTCAATTTTATTGGGTTAAGGGTGGTTTGGGGTCTCGACATCCCCTTTTCCCTTATCTTTTCATGACATGTGAAAGTTTTTTTTTAAGGGAATCTCTAGAGGTGATCCTAAGTATTGTGTCCATATTTAATATCAGTTTGTACTCCTAGCCCATATTATTTAATTTTAGGAGGATCAACAGCCAGAGGGTCATATTATATTAACTCAATATTAAGGTTCTATTAAGTAGACTCGTCTATGATGACAACTATTGACATGTGCCTATATCAAAATATCCCATCATTGGTATCTATAACATATAGAGATTTTTCTTGGTCAAATACCCATCATATTTAAAAATTTTACTGGTTGTAGTGGGTGGATGATGGGATTAACTTTATTCTTCTCTACCCATGAGTTGTTCCTCCTTTTCTTGATGATAGTTTGTTTTAATCATCCTCAATGATTCTATATATTATATAAACTTGAGGGTTTACCTCACCATATTTACTAAAAATATATCAATGAATTTTAAGTTTTTTTATTTATATATAAGGATCCCCCAGCCTAGAAAATATTGATTTTTTCTGACGACGTTTTATATCCAATCCCATTATGACTATCACAACTGGTGTAGCTAATGATGGTCGTTGGGATAAAAAACTCTTCTAGCCTTGTGGGTTGGGGATTTGGAGGTTGGGTTAAAATTTCCCATAGTATTTTGGGATAGGGTTTTTCATAAGATTCAAATTTATTTAAGGATTATTCTTTCTTTTCCAATCCAGGATGTGTTATAAATTAATCTAGATAGAGAGATATTTTTAAAATTTTATTTAATGTGTCCCACGTTGGTCGAGGAGGGAACACTATTTGGGGTGTTCTAGACTTAACAGGTTTTCAGTTCTCATATATACACCCTTTAAAACATGAATAACTTCATGGATGAGACTCTCAATGGATTTATATTTCTGTTCTCGAATATTTTTTATCCTGTGAGTATTGAAAAGTAGCAATGTGAATCAACTAGCAACCTATCTTATATTAAAGATTCCACAAGAGGTCATAATTTTTCATGCCTCCCCTATCTAATATTATAAGGTTTGATTTTTCATCAAATTATATGAATCCTGTCATTAATGAACAACATAGGTTAAGTAAAGGGTTTCATACCTTCCCCACCCACAAATATGAAAAATGGGATTAGAAACTTCAATTACTCATTGAATGGTTCTGAGGATTTCAATATAATATTGTTGAAGATGTCCATAATACTTCCAAGATATAATCCTCCCTTCTATAAGAATAATATATTGTTTTACATATTTTTATCATTGGTTAAGCAAGTTGATATTCTCTACATATCCACAATATGGTATACATCGGTCTCTAAATAAATTCAAATTTTTCTATGGATTATAGTATGGGTTGGGAAAGTGATCCTCCATTATCTATTTTAGCGCCATGTAATGAGAATTGGTGAATGGATAGTACATGACTAGTATCTTTTACTCAACTAGGTCCTTCCACATCTCAACTAATCATGTATAATTTTTAGGAATGGTTTGTCCATTTATTTCATCTAAAATATTTGTTTCTCTATATCTTTATTTAGTACGGTCAAGCTTCTCATGGAATCCTCTATCTCAAGTAAATTTAAATGATCCAATAGTGAAATAGATGAGGATAACCTTCTTGTATTTTCATTGTCAATGGAAGGGAATCAATTGTTCATTAAGGGAGACCTATCAAATGTTTGAGATTTAGAACGATCTCATGGTTCATCGATTTCCTAAAATCTACTAGGGAATCCAATTTCTAGATTTTTTCTAGTGATACTAGATCAAAATAAAACTCATTAGGACTATGAAATCTTAGAGTTTAATTTGTAATTTTGGTTCTATTATATATGGATTTATAGGGTTCTCTAGGATGTAGTGAATATTTTTTTTTATGAGTGGACCAAAGAATTTTTTTCTAAATAGAAAATTTTTTAATCTATTTCACTCTTGGATCCAAGAATATGAATATGGGGGGAACCATCATGGTTACTGAATTGACCATGGGAAAAACTTCTATGAGAATTTTTTAAATTGATTTGGGAATTATTGTCATTATATTTTATGGTAACCTTGTGGGATTAAGTGACAGGGTAATGGGATTCTGTATAGGGAAGGTAATTTTATTTCAGAGCCACCAGAGCACCCTTGTATGTTATCTGGTGAAAACTAGATATCATAAAATCAGTTTACCCTTGATTCACTACTTTTATTAAAGGACAGAATTTAGGTGCCCTGTAAGATTCGTTTTGAGAGGTAGTTCCTCATTAAGGTGTGGGGTTGGTGTGTTTATGGAAATTACTTCTTCTTATTGTTTGGGATTATATAACTATAATAAGGGATTATTTAGTTACATGTGAGGTGATCGAGACCATTGGATTATGACAATATCTATAATTGATGGAATAACTATAGTAAAACTCAGGATTGTTGGTATGTACATTGGTAAAATATACTAATAACCCCTATAATTATTGGATAAAATTATTTTTATACTCTAGGGGAAGTCTCCTAAAGTGGATTTAGGTAGAAATAAAGGTTTCCCAGACCATGCAAGATCAGACACACCGTGTAGGACAACATGATCTCATATCTTACAAATTATCTTAATAATAAATGTGTTTTTAGATAAAATAATTCAATATATAATCTTGAACTAGATCATGAGGCATTTTGTGATGAAATCACTTAGTAGAATAGAGTTGAAAATGGTAATCATCTACTAAGATAGAGGTAGTGATAGTAGGGAATAGATTTATGGGGATATGGTAGCATCATGGTTTCCATTGAAATTTATTTTTTGATGTTGAGGGGAAATCAATAAATTAAATAAGATACACATCAATGAATAATTACAAAAAAAATGAAGTGTGATTAATAGATCACTTTTTTATTGGAGAAGGATTTCTTATCGGGTTCACAATTTTTTGTTTCTAACTTTTTCCTATCCACTTTCATCATGATCCCATATTCCAATGGTGGGTTAACATTATATGTCTGGTAATTAATCTTCCAATTATAACCATACAAACAAAAATGGTGGGAGGTTAACTCATCTCATGGGGGAGTTTAGCATCATGTTCATAAATATTTTATAGATTTAAGTCATGTTTATAAAATTCTTCCTAGTTAAAAAACTGATTTTTTTTAAATCATCTACCACTTTAGCGGAGGAAATACACATTAAAATAAGATTATCAATCATTAAATATAAAAAAATAGCAAAAAAAGTAAATTATTTCATGCTCATGTGTGTGATGACTCCATAGTTTAATTCCATGTGATATAGGTACTCCAAAGTTTAATAATATTTAAGTAGGTTATTAATTTTTATGTTTATCATTAACACTAAGTTTTTTAAAATGTATGGCATATCCATGAAGAATTTATATCTACCACTTTGGTGGTATAATATTGGTGAATGTGAGGGGTACAAAAACAACGTTCTTTGCGATGTGCACAGTTCGATTCATGGGAGCCTTATCTTGGGAAAATTCTCCTTCCTCGGGGATCCACTAGTCTTACCAGGTCACCTGATTCTAGATCGGGTGGGTTTGAGGCATGAATCACATGTGCTGATGGATTTTTAAACGGAACCATCATCTATTTGGACATAAACCCTAGGGACTCTATGTCATCTCAACTGTAATTGGCTCATTCTCAGCTAGGGCCTCTCTAGAATGATCTCTTCATGGGGAGGGGGTCTCCTAGTGTGGAGGGTTCAAAAAGGCCACACCTATGAATTCTTTTTCTCAAGGAAAAATAATAATAAAGGATTGATGACTTTAATTGGTCTATCACCACTAGGTGGATGTACATCTCCCTCCTTTCACTAGTGTAAAGGTCCATTGGCTCATTACCAATGCATGGATGGTTATTTTTTATTGATCCCAAATGGGGGTATGAGTGTCTAGTAGATGGATGTATGTCACAAACATATCACCAGTGGATTAATATATGTCACAAGACACTCACTAGTGAAGGGATATATATCATCCACATGTCACTAATGGATGTATATATGTCACGATCATATCACTGGCATACAAATCAATTCACTTGTAAAAAATGGGTAGATTGATGTCATTAGCTAGTCTCCAATGTAAGATGAGGATGTCACTAACCTATCCATAAAAACTATATGTAGTTAAATAACCTAGGAATAGAGTATGGATGTATTTTTTCCTTTCACTGTGGATGGATACATCATAAATGAGAGTTTGAGGTTGTGTTGGAGTTGGTATATTTCAAATGAGATAAGATTCCTACATATCCTTATTAAGGGTATCATGACCCACATATTTCAGTTATATTAAATGAAACAAGTCATTTAATTTTATATTCATTTTATAATCACCTTTTTTATTAAGTTTCAGGACATGAAACCATGATCATCATTAATGATAACCCTGTTAAAGACACCAAGTCGATTGCGCTGGTGGAAGAATTGGATTTGCAATGCCCAATGATGTGAGGGAGGTTAAAGAGGCTTAATACTACAATGGGAATGCGTCTTTCTTCATTAAAGGCTCAATGGATCTTTCCTTGCATGGATGGAGAAAATGGGCCAATAATATCACTTAATCAAGGCCAAAATTGACGTTTAATTCTTGGCCCACATGGTTGCACGAATTTGGATGCCTTGCCCACATGGAGGATTCTATAAATGGAATCATTGGATACCAAAGTCAAATCTGGTGGTCTATGCACTCAAAGACAAATCTGGTGGGATATAGTTGGAAATTTGTGTGATACTTTTCCAAAAGTCTTTGTTAGACTTTATATTTTTGACTTTTAAGGGGATAAGGTAGTTTTATCCTATATGACTTTAGGGTATTAGACCCTTGACTATTATATCACCCCTTGGCTATAAATAGCCACCCCATGTCATTGTTTTGGTATTCAAGATTGAATTGAGAGCTTATGATTTTTTTCTCTCTATTGTGTGAGAATTTTTCCGAATTTCCCCTTGCTCTTGTGTATTCTTTCCTTTTCAATCTACAAGTTTGATTGGTGATCTAAGATCACAAAGCCCCATGTTTTGTTCCTCATCCCAAGTGCATTGTTTTGTGGATTGGCAATCACATCCCACCCTTGTGTGTGTTGTCTAAGTAGTAAGTTGTGCTACTTATAGCGTTGATTGACTACTTGCATCCACTATTCATACCCATCATCCACCACTTATCTCCAAACTGCATCCTTCAACTACCGCCCTATGCCATGAAGATCGGTCCACCCCATGCATCTCACATCAGTTGGTATTAGAGCTTCAGTTGACATGCTAGGCATCTATCACCCTCTTTTATCCCATATATATATTACAGTTCACATCTTTCTTTATTATCCACCCATTCAAAAAAACCTCTTCTCTAAAAACCTCTAGAATTGGCCTTTTTTGTGCAAGATTGAAATATTTTTACATTGATTCAATTCTTCTTCCATCGTATTTTCACATTTAATTCACTATATGTGATTTGTATCTGAAAAAAAACAAAAAATTCAAATTCTCTCAACTCACCATTTTTTTCTCCTCAAAATTAATCACATCCTTTACTTTGAGAGATTTCAAAAAAAAATTCTTACTCTCTGTTCATCATCTTGTGCTTTAAAAATCCAAGCATAATACTTTTTGGGGAGATTTGACAAAAAACGGATACAATTACTTCATCATCGTGCTTTACATTATTAGATCTTTACATTTCCGTACATCACTTTCTCCATCATCTTTCTTCATCCCCATATTATATTTGGATCATATTGTTATTAATTTTTCTTATCTTGAACAATCAGGTAAAACCCAAATACCACATTTCTACCCCCTTTCCCATCCACTCTTTAACCATTTTCTACCCTCTTTTCACCCTTTACCCTTTACCACTAAAGCGAGTTATGTTAAACTAGCCCCCAACATAATCTAGATTGGGGAAATATTGGTGGCAAGTGATCACCTAAAACAAGGTATTATATTTTATTAGAGCTTTTAATTTTAATTTAGTGTTGAGAGTGGAGAGAAATAATCAAAAAATATATCTTGTGTGTGTCAGTTTTTTCATCTTGTTGTGTGCATGTGTGTGTGTACATCTCCTGTGTGTGAATGTGTGTATCTTGCGTGCGTGAGTGTGTATCCTTGTGTGTGTGTGAGTGTGTACATCTTATGTGTGTGTGTGTGTGTGTGTGTACATCTCACGTGTGTGAGTGAGTTTGTATCATTGTGTGTCTCCCCCCACCCCCGGTGTGTGTTTGTGTTTTCATAACTTATTATGGCAGAAGATTATGGGAAGAAAATTGCACAGGTTAGCGATGAATCAAGTAGAAGTAAATCTCTCGCACCTGAAGCTACACAACTCCAAATGCAAGCTTTGGTCAGCCACTTCGAGAAGCTTCTTGATTGGAAGTTTGAAGGGCTACATGAGAGGATTGATGAATTGGAGAATAAACTGAGCCCATGGATGATCTATGATAACCCACGATGCGCTCCAGCACCACATCGTCCCCACATCATGGAGGAGGAAATGGTGAACATTGATGATGATCTTGATGATGTCCCACAAAGGAGGAGGTTGTACCAACAACCTATAGGAGTAAAAAGGAGACAACATGATGATGACTTACTTGGCGGGATCAAGGTGAAGGTCCCCTTTTTTCAAGGGGAAAGCGACCCAGAAGCATACTTGTAGTGGGAGATGTGGATCGAGAAAGTATTTTCATGTTATGCGTATTCTGAGGAGAAAAAGGTCACACTTGCTTCCCTTGAATTTTTTTATTATGCATTAATATGGTGGGATCAAGTTCAAAAGGAGAGGGCAAGATATGGTGGATGTCTCATCAACACTTGGGAAGACATGAAGTTCGCCTTGCGGAAGTGATTTGTTCCCACACATTACCATAGAGATATCCACAACAAACTTCAACACCTCACCCAAGGGAGTAAGAGTGTAGAATACTACTACAAGGAGATGCAAATTACCATGATTTGGGAAAATGTTTTGGAGGATCCGGAGGCAACCATGGAACGGTTTTTACATGAGATGAATCGGGAGATTGCTGATCAAGTGGAGATGTACCACCATGTAGAAATAAAATATATGATCTATTAAGCCACCAATATTGAGAAACAAATCAAAAGGAGGAGAAACATGAGGAAATGTGCTACCCCTTTCACGCTATGGAGAAATCCAAGGATGGAGATTATAGAACCATCAAAGGAAAAATAGGTGGTTGATCACAAAAGTTACAAGGTAATTCTTCCACCTAAGAAACCTACTTCTGTGGCTAACCAAGCCGGGAATAGGAATATTCGGTGTTTCAAATGTCAAGGAAGGGCTTATATTTCTAGTGAGTGCCCAAACTGGTGCACCATGACCATTAACAAGTGTGGAGAATGGGAGAATGATAGAGAGAGCTCATAAGAGGAGGAAGAAGAATCTCCAGAAATTGATACTGGAGAGTTTTCAGAAGATGGTGAGATTATTATCACTATGAGAGTTCTACGCGCACAAATGACTATGGGAGAGAATGAACAGTGGGAGAACCTTTTACATACACGGTGCAATATCCATGGGAAGGTATACAGTGTTATTATTATTGGAGGAAGTTGTAGTAATTTTGTGTGCACTGAGTTTGTAGAGATGTTTGGACATATTACTTTTAAGCATCAACATCCATATTGGCTTCAGTGGTTGAATGATTGTAGGGATCTGAAGGTCACCATGAAAGTGAATGTACTTTTCACCATTGTGAAGTAAAAATATGGGTTCTTATGTGATGTTGTTCTTATGAAGGCTGGCCATTTTTTGTTGGGATGACTGTTGTAGTATGATCAGTGTGTTACCCATGATGGTTTCTTAAATCATCTTTATTTTGTACTATGTGGGGAACCAATAACCCTCAACCCCATGTCCCCCAAAAAAAATCAGGAAGATCACATTTTGAGAGAAAAGAATGAAATGAGTGATGAGGGAAAAAAGAGTGAAAATTAAAGTGTAGATAATGAGGAAAAGAGAGAAAATGAGAGATGAAAATAAATGAAGAGCATTTAAAAATCAAGTGGGAAAAGAATTTGAGAGGAGAGAAAAGTGTGATGTTGGAAAAATAGTGAGGTTAAGAAAGATTTATTTTCAAAGAAAACCCTCCTAGTACTCATGTACAAAGATGTGTTGCTAAATACTAATGCCTTACCCTGTTTTCCAAATATTATTGAGTCATTATTGCAGGAGTATGATTATGTATTTCTTGAAGAGGTTCCACCAGGTTTTCCACCCATTATAGGTATTAAGCATCAAATTGACCTCATACCTGGAGCATCACCACCAAACTGCCATGCAAATCGCAATAACTCGGAAGAGACAAAATAAATTCAAAGGCAAGTTCAAGAGCTATTGGATGTGGGATATGTCAGAGAGAGCCTTAGTCCTTGTGTTGTACCAGTGATTCTAGTACCAAAGAAGGATGGAATATGTAGAATGTTCATTGACTATAAATCCATCAACAATATCATGGTCAGGTATCATCATCTTATCCCTAGGTTAGATGATATGCTAGATGAATTAAAAGGTTCAACTATTTTCTCAAAAATTAGTTTAAGAAGTGGCTACCATAAAATTAGGATAAAAGAAGGAGATAAGTAGAAAACTATATTTAAGACAAAATGTGGACTTTATGAATGGTTATTCATGCCCTTTGGTCTCACTAATGAACCTAGAACATTTATGAGGTTAAGGAATCATGTCGTATGTGCATATATTGTAAAATTTGTGGTAGTTTACTTTGATTCCATTTTGGTTTATAGTAGGACATTTCTTGAACATGTAGATCACTTAAGAAAAGTCTTAGAGGTTTTAAGGAAGGAAAACCTATTTGGAAACATAAATAAGTGTGAATTTGTTCTCAATAAGATTGTTTTCCATGGATTTTTTGTGAGCGAAAATGGAGTTGAAGTGGATACTGAGAAGATCAAAGCAATAAAAGAATGGACAACTCCAACCTCTGTTGGACAGGTAAGAAGATTTCATGGGATTTATAGTTTTTACAGGAGATTTTTGAAGGACTTCATCACACTAGTATCACCATTGAATGAGTTGAAAAAGAAGAACATTCCTTTCAAATGGGGAACTACTCAAGAGAAGGCCTTCCATGAACATAAGGGGAGACTCACCCACGCCCCTCTACTTTCACTTCCGGACTTCGGTAAGACCTTTTGAAATTGAATGTGATGTGAGCGGAATTGTCATATGAGGAGTACTCATGAAAGAAGGTGAGATTATTGTTTATTTTAGTGAAAAGTTAAATGGCCTAACTCTAAACTCTGCTAAATATGATAAAGAGTTTTATGCATTGTTTAGAGTACTAGAGACATGGCAGCACTATATTTGGCCTAAATAATTTGTGATCCATTCGGATCATAAGGCTCTTAAATACCTTAGAATCCAACATAAACTAAATAGAAGACATTCAATATGGATGGAATTCATTGAATCATTTCCATATGTCATCAAGCATAAAAAGGGTAAAGAAAATACTGTGGCTGATGCACTTTCACGTAGATATTCTCTTTCATCCTTGTTGGATTAAAAAATCCTTGGTTTTGAATGCATTAAGAATTTATGTACCACTGATAGTGATTTTAGAGAACCATATAAACATTTTATACCTACAGTTAGTTGGGAAAAGTTCTATTTACATGATGGATTCTTATTCCGGATTGATAATCATTGCATTACCAATTGCTCTATTCGTTTAATTTTACTGAAGGTATCACATTCGGGTGGGTTAATGGGATATTTTGGTGTTTCAAAAATTCTAGGTGATCTTAGTGAGAATTTGTATTGGCCTGGGATATCTAGAGATGTTGAGAAATTTTTGGGAAAGTGCATTGTCTATCCTAAATCCAAATCGAAACTGAACCCACATGGACTATATCTTCCTCTCCCAATCCCAAACACCCCTTGGGAGGACATATCAATGGAATTTATTGTGGGGTTACCATGGACCAAGATGGGAAGAGATTCCATTCTTGTTGTGGTAGATTAGTTTTCAAAAATGGAACATTTTATTCCTTTTCACAAAACTAATGATGCCACCAACATTGCAACACTTTTCTTTCAGGAAGTAGTCAAACTCCATGGAATTCCGAAGAAAATTGTGTCAGATTGAGACACAAAATTTCTTACTTACTTTTGGAAGACCATATAGAGCAAATTGGGTACAAAGATAATATTTTACAAAACTTTTCATCTGCAAACTGATGGGAAAACGGTGGTGTGGAATCGGACACTATCATCCCTTATATGAACAATTGTCAAGAATAATATCAAGAATTTGGAGGAGTGTCTACCACATATAGAATTCACATATAACAAGGCCAAGAACTCAACTACTCAATATTCACCTTTCGAAATTGTTTAAAGTTTTAACCCTCTTGCACCTATTGATATATTCCCTTTACCTTTGCAGGAAGAAACTAATATGGATGAAAAAGGGCCTACAGAATTCATCAAACAACTCCATCAGAAGACAAGAAAAATATTGAGTGGGTGACCCAAAAATATATTGATCGTGCAAACAGGGGTCATAAACAAGTTTTTTTAGCCCAAGAACTTGGTTTGGATTCATATGTGAAATGAGAAATATCCTGACAAGAGGAAATCAAAACTCATACCATGAGGATATGGACCTTTTGGAGTTCTTGAGAAGATTAACAACAATGATTACAAGATAGATTTTCCAGGTGAGTTTGGTGTAAGTGCCACTTTCAACGTTTCTCATCTTCGTCCTTTTTTGGGTGTATAGGATGAAGAGTCGAGGACGACTCTTTTTCAAGAGGGGGAGGATGATGAGAACCATGTTAAAGACACAAAGTCGATTGTGCTGGAGGAATAGTTGGATTTTCAAGGCCCAATGATGTGAGGGAGATTAAAGAGGCCTAATACTATAATGGGAACACATCTTTCTTCATTAAAGGACCAACAGAACTTGCCTTGCATGGATGTAGAAAATGGGCATATAATACCACTTATTCAAGCCCAAATTTGAGGTTTAAAGCTTGGCCCACATGGTTGCATAAATTTGGATGTCTTGCCCACATGGAGGATTATAGAAATGGCATCTTTGGACACCGAAGTAAAATCTGGTGGGCTATGCACTAAAAGTTAAATCCGGTGGGCTATAGTTGTAATGTTGTGTGATAAGTTTCTAAAAGTCTTTGTTAGACTTTATATTTTTGACTTTTAAGGGCACAAGGTTATTTTAGCCTTTATGACTTTAGGGTATTAGACCCTTGACTATTGTATCATCCATTGGCTATAAATAGCCACCCCATGGAATTGTATTGGCATTAAAGGTTGAATTGAGAGCTTATGTTTTTTTCTCTCCATTGTGTGAGAATTGTTCCAAATTTTCCCTTGCTCTTGTGCATTCATTCCTTATCAATCTATAAGTTATATTGGTGATCCAAGATCCCAAAGCCCCCAGTTTTGTGCCTCAACCCAAGTGCATTATTGTTTGGATTGGCTATCACATCCCTCCCTTGAGTGTGTTGTCTAAGTAGTAGGTTGCGCTCCTTATAGCGTTGATTGACTACTTGTATCCACTATTTGTACCCATCATTGGACACTTATCCCAGAACAACATCCTTCAACCGCCACCCTACGCCGGGAAGATCAGACCACCCCGTGCATCTCACATCAATTATGTCTTATAGTTTAGGGTTGTATAACCATGGTCATTTTTTAAAAGGATAAAGATATTCAGAATGAACTTTGTGGTGATGGGTACGTAGAAATGGATGGTGTGGGACTTACATATCAGTATACCTTTTGGTATTACACAATATCGATGAAACAAATGATGGTGGGACTATATACCTTATATATATAAAGGTGTTTGGAGTTATATAAAGAAAATTAGGTCATATCCTTGGGCCATAAGTTATGGAGAGGTATAGGGATTATACCAAATCAACAATCCTATCTAATTAGGTATTATTCCAAGTTGGAAGTTTATTGGTGTCATGGCCCATTTACTTGGAAAGGGATCCTCATTGGGTATTATAGAGATGTGGGGTATGGTCTAGTGTGGAAAACATAAGTGTCTTGGTCTTGGAGAAGATCCATTGGATTTTTAAAGATATGTATTCTAATTATCAAGGGAATACATGATTTTATATACCTTGGGAATTGTATTTCTTATAGTGGAAAAAATGTTGGATATATCTTGCAGGATTCCCAACAACCATTATTAAAGGAATATATAATCAAAAAGAGGTACATGAGTCTACCTATCGACCATGTTATGAAGACTGGGAGTCCATGGAAGAGGCTTTAGTAGTATTAGTATTTATGGGTTTTCTCCTTACAAATGGATGTTGATATGGTATTTTTTCCCACTAGGGTAATGAGTTTAAATTCAAAAAAGATAAGAAATTTGGGTGAATGATATTCATGAAGGGTTACATAATTTTGGACCTATCAAAAGTTTTAAGGAATGGTTGGTAACTAGCTTTAGATTGACTTGGAGAACTCCTCACTCCATAGATGGTGAAAAATGAGGAATTGATTACATCTATTTGGTAAAGGGTCATGCATGTGGTTGTGTAGGTTCAATTTCTCTATGAAATAATAATTTAATTCATATTCTAGAATGTAGCCTTATATATTTAATTTAAGAGAAAATTATCCTTTGGAATAATGAATGCATTGTGTGTAAGATAGATGTGTCATGCTTTGGGTTCTTAGCTTGGTGAACCAGGAGAATTCATGGGTATAACCATTATTGGGGGCTCACATATGTGTGTATAGAGGTAGAGAACCCTCATATACCAAAATAAAATATTTCTCAATTGGATTTTAAATGATTCAATCATTCAAGGATCATGATAAGGCTTGTTTCCGTTGTTATTCTCTATATGTTGGGTGTCATATTTTTAGTGAAAAAAATATTCTTTGATCAACTATATACCTAAGGGAGTATTAGAGATTTTTTTTATTAAATATTTGAAGTGGTGATCTAGATTATCAAGTGTAATAAGAAGGATATCTTAGCTTGAAGGTGGAACTTAATTCCCCTTATGGAAGATAGAGAGAAAAGGGTCCTAAAACAATCCTTGATTATTGGTATTCTATTGTGTTTATAGGCAATTTGGGTATGGATAACTAAGGTTGAAATGTAGTTTCTAAATTTTCCACTCACACCAGGATAGCGAGGTTGGGCTGGAGATACGTTGGTGAGCCTAGAGACTAGCGACTCTTAATTTTCATCATGTCATGTGGCTTTCATTGGTGGAAAATACAAGATTGATAATAACATCCAATATTTCTAATGAATGTTCTTATAAATGTTCTTTAATAAATATAAATTTAAATCATAAATAAATATCTTTATTTAAAAAAAAACTAAATAATTGTATAGATATTTATCACCAAAGTTGTTTGTCTATATTTGTTTTTATGATGGAATGTTATTTATCAAAATGTTTTATTAAAAAAGGGAATCTCATGGGGCAAGCGACAACTCATTGTTTCAAGTGATATCATGAGGCTCAAAATCATCATCGAAGAATGAAAATGGCATAGTGCCTTCTACTAACCTATGTGTTTTCCTAATTCCATCTTTCATACGTTATATATATATATCACTTTTACTATATTTTTTCATTTTTTTCTAAAATTTTTTTTCAAAAATGTATTTACATGATAAATTACACCTAATTAGTAGAATAATTTCATGAAATGTAAATATTTTACATGTTTAAATAATTAATCATCAATCATATAATATTTAACAGATAATAATAAAGATAAATATGACCACTTGTATCATAGGAAATAATCTTTACTTTGAATGAATTTTTTTTTCATGTACTATGTGATTTTATTTAAAAAAATCGAAATTTAATTTTATAAAATTAAATTAATTTTTTGATTCAACATTTAGAAATTATCTTAGGGTAAAGTTTTGATATTTTTTTGAAAAATGTTGATTTTTGGGTGAATATGTTCAAAACCTAAAATTTTATAAATACTTTTTATTAATCAAAAATGAATTTTTGGATTAATAAAATTCATTTAAAATTATTATGTTAAATCCAGAAAACTATGTTTGAAATTATGGAACTTAAATTATATATTTTCTATTAAATGTTTTTTTTTTGTATTATACATTTATTACTTTATAATTAATTTGTTCCACATTTAGAAATTAAATCAAGTAAAATGAATTTCATATTTTGAACCAGAATCTTGAAATTATGAAACAAGTGAAATTTCATTTTTAGGAACAAAAATAAGTTACCAAGTTACAATGTGAGTCACCACGGTACAGGTGAAATAAGTTAAAAGGTTATAATTAAAAAGGAAAGGAATAAAATACCATAAAAACATGAAATTAAATAGATGGTTATGGGATTCCAAGACCATACCTAATCTTTTTAATATTTAATTATCAACTAAATTTATCAAAATGAATTCCAAACAAAATCAGTTACACTTAATACCTAAATAATCAATATTTTAACCCTGAAAACCCTCCTTCCTCGAGTATAATTACCCACCCCCTCTTCTCATTATCCCATGCCAAAATTTGATGTTTTCTCATAATATCTCTGTAAATTTGTCTCTTATATTACCCATTATTCAATATTTAAGGGTTTTCTTGGTTTGAATGGTTGTCTCTAAGATAAGAATGTCAATATAAGGACTTTATGATAACCCTTTTTACATTCACTACTACAAAAAGAGGTCTTTAACAGCGCTAGTATTTATCGGCTCTAGAAAAAAGTACTGATAAATGAAATATTTATCAACATTGATAAATTTAACCTTTCACCAGCGCTTTATTTTTAGCAATGATAAACGGAACCCTTTACGAATGCTTTATTTTTCACACTGATAAAGGGTAAACTTTATCAATGCTTTCATTTTAGTGTTGATAAAGATTCTTTTTATCAGTGTTTTTTAGTGCCAATAAATGTCTGAATAAGTAAAATGAAATAATTAAATAAATAATAAATAAAAATGAGTTTATTAAAAAAAATTGCAAATTTTATTAATAAAATAATTCTTGATTATATAGATTAAATTTATTATATATTAAGAAATATTAAAAAAATTATTAATTAGATAATTATGATAATTAATGTTAACAAATTTTAGATATTTAATATATAGATACATATTAATGTATATAAATATGATTTATATGTTATAAAATATTTATGCACAGCGCATTAAATAGTCATATATTTATTGAATAATGTTTTATAATTAAAAATTAATATGAATAAAAAATAGTTACTAATTACATATTGTAATAGACATATAATTGAATATCATTTGATTTTTCAATTTAACATATATCAAATGTGTGTTATATTGATTTCACATATACGTAATTAACACATTTTTATATACAGTCCACACATACAAATCCTATCCATTTTTTCAATATTGATTAAGTGTAATTATTTTTTATTTATTCAATTTCACCCATTATTAACATATATGCATGCACATAAAATTAGATATTCATTAATAATGTTAAAAAATATATTTTAAAAAATATATTATCAAATAAATATATTTATAATTGTATATTTTCTATATTTATACAATTATTTATTTATAATTATAAATAAATAAATATTTTTTTTATAAATGTTCATATAATTATAAATAAATAATAATTTATATTTAAATAATTATTAAATTTATAATAAATTTACTTCAATAAGGAATATATTTATTATATTTATATTTATATATATTTTTTAAATATTCATATATATAAATATTTATAATTATATAAATATATATAGTGATATTAAAATTATTTTTAAAAATTATTTCTATAATTATAAATATATATTTATAAAATTATAATAAATTTATTTAAAAAGTAATATATTAACTATATTTATATTTATATGTATTTATTAATTATATATATATATATATATATTTATAATTATAACTTTAAATCATTTATTAAATCTTAAGTAATAAACACTAATAATAGAATCTTTATCAGCACTTAAGTAATAACCGTTGATAAAAGCATATTTATCAGTACTTTTTCATACTGATAATCATGAGGTCTTATTAGTGCTAAAAAAGCAATGATAAAGTCTATATTTATTAGTGCTAAAACATTAGTACTGATAAGGATGGATTTTTTTATGGTTTTATTAGCACTAATAAAGACCAACCTTTATCTGCTCATATTTGTTAGCGCTGAAAAAATTATTCTGAACTATTTAGAAAACCCTAATCATTTGTGAACCCATTGTGATATCAGAAGATTTTCGAAGAATCCACCCATTATTAGAGCTTTTCCTTAGTGAATTGAAGCTTGAATCACACCACTTAACTACCTCCATTTTCTTGATCATCTCGCCCAACATCCGGTGAATGGTTTTAATTAGGGTTTCTAAAAAGGGTCTCATATTTTCTTCAACCTAGTGAGGTAGGCCTTCTGATTTTCTTTGTGTATTTTTCATTTCATTATTAATTTCTTTATCGATGATGTCGTCAGTTATTTATGGTTTGGTCATTGTATACTATTTTTCTTTTAGATTATGAGAATAATGATTTTTTTTATATTTTGTTTGATTGACTATAGATTTTGATATCTTGTTTCTATCTTTTTAAATTGTAACTTTTAATCAATTTTCTTCATTGTATACATTTTTATCCTAGACTACTCCATAAGCTTAATTTTTTCACTATTTTGAAATCATAGAGAATCGCCTATGGTCTGTAGATAAACCAATCAAATAAAAATTAATTCCACTACATAAACAGCGGAGGTTTTGGATATAAAAACCTTAAATAAAAAAATCAAATTGATTTAGAAGAAAAATTCTCAATATTGTGATGGTGCAAAGAGACAACAGAAGATTATTTTATGCAATTCATGAAAGTTAATTTATTTATTAAAATTTTCTTTTAATATTTTAGTTTAAGTTTTTTTCCTAAAAAAATTATTTTCTAAGAATTTTATTGTTTTATTTTAAGAGAAACATTAGTAAGGGTGATACCATATTTATTTATTTCCAATGGATTTCTATTTTCAAAATTTGTATGGGGTTGTATTTATTTTACTATTTTGTGATATTCTATTGTAAGGGTTACATATATTTTTATCAAATTAAGTTTATTTTATAAAGATATATATATGTGTGTGTGTGTGTGTGTTTTCAAAACTGATAATGTAAGGGTGATTTTATAATTATTTATTCACAAATTATGGTTCTAGATTTCCAAATTAAGAAGAGATTATATTTATTTTCATTAAAAATTATATTGAAATGTGAATTTTTTTTAATTATATGTATTATAAATTCCATGTTATATGTCTCTGTGTGTGTGTTTAAATGTGTATGGGATAGAAGTTGCAAGGTTTGGTGTGTTTTTCTTTCTTGTTTTTGATATATCTTGTTGATGTTTATTGTTTGTTTATGCCAACTTCTCTATGGTCCAAATAGGATGGATATGAATTGAAAATGGTTGCACACTAATCGTTGGACAAATGATTATGAAGATAGAGTTAAAGAGATCATCAATTTTTCAAGAGATCATTCAGACGACCCTTCTAAAATCCAATGTCCGTGTTTTCATTGTTATTATTCAAGAAAAAATATACCGTAAGATTTTTAAGAACATTTTATTTGTCATATAATAGATCAAATATATAAATTAAGGACTAAACATAGGGAAAAAAAGAAAGTGGACACTGATTTGGATGATACCATGGTTTATGAATCATTTGATATGAATACCTTTATAAATGAATATGGAGATCAAATGGAGGAAATGAAAATGGTATTTTAAGATGACATTAGGTATTTTAAAAAAGTTGTTTGAGGAGTTAAATAGTTTCTCTAAGAAACCATTGAATATCGATTGTACTAAATACACAACATTTTCAGCTGTATTAAAGTAATATAATTTGAAAGTTGGCAGTGGATGGAGTGACACATGCTTTACAAAACTACTTGGTCTTCAGAAAGATATGATACTAGAAGAAAATTAACTACCATGTAGAACATATGACAATAATCAAATATTACGTTCAATGGGAATGATCTATAAAAAATAATTCTTGTCCAAATGATTTCATACTGTTTCTAATAGACCACGAATCACTCCTAAAATTCCCTAACTTTTTTGAAAATCAATACAATAAAAATGAATCAATTCCTTTGAAATTGGTATGGTAATTTCCTATCATTCCATGGTTTAGAATAAAATATGTATTTCAATAAACAATGAGATACTTAACGTGGAATGCATATATAGTAATTAAATATGGGCACATAAGTCATCCAATATATTCTACTTAGTGGATGAAAATTGTTTACAAGTTTTCTGAATTTAGAGATTATCCAAGAAACATTTTCCTTATGTTATCTACAGATGGAATAAATCTTTTTGGTGTACCAAGTAGTACTCATAGTACATAGACCATCATATTGGTAAATTAAAACTTTCCACTATGGTTATGCATGAAGAAAAAATAAATTATGTTTCCTCTCCTTATATTTGGACCAAAGAAACCTGGTAATTATATTGATTTCTATTTGGATCCATTGATCAAAAATCTGAAATTGATGTGGGATATAGGTGTTATAAAGTATGATGCTCATAGAAGTGAAGAATTAACATTGAGGTCCATATTGTATGGAATGATAAATAACATCCCCTATTTGAAAAATTTATCAGGCTATAGCATTAAAGGAATTTTGGGATGTCCCATTTGTAAAAAAATTCACAAACACAGTATGGATGAAACATTCATCGAAGACTGTGTTTTTAGGACATCAAACAAATTTACCTAGATGACATAAATACTGATCTTAGATGAAATCATTCAATGGAAATACTGAAAAACATACAACACTATCTCCAGTATTGAGGGATCAACTATACAAAAAAGTATAAAATATTTAAACTATTTTTGGTAAACAATTTTTGAAAAACCTTACAAAATAATGTTGGGAAAATATATCAATTTTATTTCAATTACTGTATTGGAATTTTTTATATTCCATACATTTTCTTAATATCATCTATTTTGAAATAAAACTTTATAGTTTTATTAGCACATTAATAAATGTTGCTTGAAAAACTAAATATAGAATTAAAGCTAGGTCGTACTTGATTGAAATGTAGATAAGAGAAGCATTGGAATCGGTGAAGGGTAAAAGGCGGGGTTTTCTTACTCTAGTATATTACACTCTATCTAGATAGAAAAAATTACAATTTTCCATTTTACTTACTAGTGTAAAAGTTCCACAGGGGTATTTGTCAAATATCCATAAAGTTGTCTCAATGACTAATTTGAAGTTACAAGGACTAAAATCACATGACTGTCATGTTTTGATGAATGATTTAAATCATGTTGCTTTCCATTGAATTATGTCTCAAAATTTATTCTATACATTAACTACACTCTAGTTCTTTTTCAAATCCATATGTAGTAAATTTTTATACTAGAGAAAGTTTCCTATCATGAATAAGGATATTTCAGTCATATTATGTGAATTAGAGATGTTCTTCCCACCATCATTCTTTAATAAAATGGTCCACCAGATGGTTCACTTGGTTAGAGAGGTTCAAATATGCGGTCTTGTTCATTATAGATTGGTGTACTCCATTGAATGGTATATGATGATTTTGAAAGGGTATATCAACAATCGATGTGACTGGTATGACTCCAAGTACTTATATCTATTTAAAATTAATATTAATTTTAGTAAAAAAACTAACATACTCAAAACAAATCAAACATATTTTGATTATTTTGATACTTTAATTCAACAATCAATAAGTTATTTTTCATGTGTAGGAATCAGCCACACCTCAATCTGATATACGATGTGCCTGATACGACTCAAGGTGTCCATTATCAATTTAAAATTGAAATTTGACTTTAAAAAGTGTCACCCACTGGAAACCAATAAAACGTGTTTGAATATTATTGATGATTCAAGAAATAGATTCATAAATCACTTCTTATGTGTATGAATCAGTCACATATCATACTGATACACGATGTGATCCATTTGATCCAAGTGTGTGTTTAATTTTAAAATTAAATTTTAGTAAAAAATACAAATGATGTGCTCAAAATTGATCAAAAACATTCAAATTATTTTGATACTTTAGGACAACAATCCAAAAGTCATTTGCAACATTTAGGAATCAAGTACACCTCAACTGATGTGAGGTGTGACCGGTATGAATCCAATTTTGTCCTTATTTAAAATGGACATAAATTTTAGTAATAAAATGAACTACTCAAAAATAAACGACCACATTCATATTGTTTTGATACTTTAAGAAAATAATCCATAATTGATTTGAGACTTGTATGAATCAGCCACACATGAATCAAACACATGGTGTGATAGGTATGACTCAAAGTGCATGTTTTTTTTTAAATTGATATCAATTTTAGTAAAAAGGCCAAATGACCTACTCAAAACTATGAAAACACATTTATATTTTTTAAATAATTTAGGAAAATAATATGTAAGACTTTTTTATGCGTATGAATCATCTGAACCTCAATCTGATACATGATGTGCCCTGTGTGAATCAAAGTGTCTGTTATTAGTTTAAAATTTACAATTTAGTTTAAAAAGTATCACTCGGTGAAAACAAAGAAAACACATTTTGATTTTATTGGTAATTTAATACAATGATTCATAAGTCATTTTTTATTTTTATGAACCAATCTTACGTCAAACAGATATACAATGTGATCGGTATGAGTCAAAGTGCATGTATAAATTTTAATATGACGTTTTAGTAAAAATGACAAGTGATATACTCAAAACCAAGAAAATACATTCATATTGCTTTGATACTTTGGTAAAATGATCCATAAGTCATTTTGGATGTGTATAAATCATCTACACCTTAATCTAACATACAGTGTGACCAGTATGAATCCCAATGTATCTTTTTATTTAAAATATTAATCAACTTTAATAAAATGGATATTTGTCCTACTCAAAAATAAGAAAATGCATATGGATTGTTTTGATACTTTATTAAAACAGTACATAAGTCATTTGTGATGTGTGGGAATTAGGTGCACCACAATCTGATACATGATGTTCCCGATGAATCAAAGTGTATGTTATCAGTTTAAAATTGACAGTTTAGTTCAAAAAGTATCACTCACTAAAAATTAATCAAAAATGCCTATATTTTCTTGATAATTTATAAAAACAATTCATAATTCATTTTTAACATGTAAGAATTAATCTCACATCAAAATCTTACACTATGTGATCGAAATGAGTCAAAATTACATGTTTCCAGTTTAAAATGACATTTTAGTAAATAAGACAACTAACATAATCAAAACCAAGAAAACCCATTTGTATTGTTTTGATACTTTAGTAAAATGATCCATACTTCATTTTGGACGTGTAGGAATTAGCTACACCTCAATCCGACCTATGGTGTGACTGGTATGACTAAAAGTGCATCGTTTTTTTAAATTGACAATAATTTTAGTAAAATAGAAAACTAACCAACTAAAAATTGCTAAAATCTATTCGTAATGTTCAGATACTTTACAAAAACAATCCATAAGTAATTTTTTATATATAGGAATTAGTCACACCTCAATCTCCAACACTATGTGCTCGGTATGACTCAAAGTTTCTGTTATCTATTTAAAATTGACATTTTAGTTTAAAAAGTGTCCCTCACTAAAAACCAATCAAACACACTCATATTTTCATCATAATTTCATAAAATGATTCATAAATCATTTTTCTCATGTAAGAATCAGTTTAACATCAAATTGATATCCGATGTGATCGGAATGAGTCAAAAGTGCATGTTTCTAATTTAAAATGGAATTTTAGTAAAAAAGACAACTAATGTACTCAAAATGAATCAAACACATTCAGATTGTTTTGAAACTTTATTAAAATGACCCAAAAGTCATTTTTGATGTGTTGGAATTGGCTTCAACACAATATGATGCACAGGGTGTCTGGTATGACTCCAAGTGAAACTTTTTATTGAAAATTGACATCAATTTTAGTAAAATTTACACTTTATGTAAATATATTTAGTTATATTATTAATAACATAATAATTGTTTTCTTATATAGGTGCATTCTTTTATTCAAGCAAGGGGTATTTTTTTCAGTAAAATATTGAGTCGGTTCAGGATTAAAATATAAAATAACATTGATGTTTTTAATGTATGTAATAATTTTTTTTATGTAAGTGTATAAACCAATGTTTGAAATGCCTATAATATAGTGTTTTTTTATTATATTTGTATTGTAAATTTCATTTCATTTAAATTCTATATTCTAGCTTGTTTTTATTGATATATGGTGTGTTTTTGGTGACACGGTGTGTTGTTATATCATATTGTAGTAATGTTGTAGTGTACTGTTATAGCACACTACAGAATAGCCCTGCATCAGTACTTTTACAAGTGCTGATGAAGGTATACTTTATCAGGTATTCTATCTACACTGATAAAGGGTTCCTTTAGAGATGCTAAATAAAGGCATTGATAAAGGGGTTCTTTATCACTATATTTAAAAAGTGTTGGTAAAGGTCCTATTTATCCTAGTTTTTTAGCACCAATAAAGGACCTCTTTATCATCACATTTTTAGCATTGATAAAAGACCAGGGATTTTAACCTCGCTCATGTAGTTAGTGCTTTTCTAGTGCTAATAAAGACCATTTATAACACTATTAAAGGTATAATTTGTAGTAGTGTTTCTAAATTTAATTATATTTTAATAATTTCTTTTTTAAAAATCATATACTACGATGCTTTAACTGTATGATTTTATCATCCATTTTCTATAATCATAATGGGATATTACTCATTCCCTCACATCAAATCATTTTTTATGTGATTACTATATCGATGTATTGGTTCCTTGTAACAACCCTGAATTTTTTCAATGAAATTTCCCTTCTTATAATTGTGTCATATCTAGTAATATAGTATAAAGAAACTACAACATAAGATAAAACAAACTACATTTTATCTATATTCTTAACCAATTATTTATTTTTATTTTTATAATAAATTCCAATTCATTTTCATTTCAATGAGAATTTATATTATGATTCATTATTATAAATTCATTATCAATGATATATCACTATTTCCTATCACTATAATACCTTCATAATATGTTATAATAGTTGAAAACTAATGTACACACAAACCACCCTAAATTTTTTTAAAATAAATAGGGTTTGGTTTCTTAGAAAATAAATCCCTATCTGGATACTTTAAAGTTGTGGTATAGATTCACCGATGGTTAATCGCCCTAAAATTTTCTAGTTGGGTATAAAATAGATCTTCAATCAATTCATGATGAGTGATCCTAAGACTGAAGACCAGGCTTGATAGTCCTTGGGGATATTCTTTATGTGATCAAAGATCTCCTTACAAACCATAATAAAGTTTTATATCCTATTGATACCTATATTATATAAATTTAATATTTTTTTATTAGTTAGTCTTTATATTATCTATTATTAATGAGAGACAACAAATTAACTCTCGTTAAACCATTTTTATAATCCACTCCTACATCAAAAAATGGTTTTTTTAATACATATTCATCACAACTATGGTACTACTCTTTCCAATAATATAATTAATATTTAAAATTTACCCCAAAATAGTAAAATAATTATAATATAATTTTGTTTTATAAAACTCAATTATTTATTGTGTTTTCCCTAATTTTTCTAACTCTTTGAGAATCATCACTCATCTTGGTGGTATTATGCTACTTATTTATTACAAGTAAATTCATTAAAATTGATTCTATAATTAATTATAACATTAGTATTCAATTAATCTCATGTTTATTATTTTTTTATGGTAAAATATGTATTATAGTAATGAAATCTTAAGTGAAAAATCATGCACATTTTATATCGTTTCAAATAAACTTATTATGGAGGATCTTTTAAATGGTAATTATTTCATAATAAATTAAATTCCATAAATTCTATAATGTTAATAAAAATATACCTTTATATATTTTTATTTTTTGAAACTATTTGATAATGGCTTTTAACCATTACAAATATACCATAGTAGTTTTGGAAACAGTAAACCGAGCAACCTAAAAATGGTCAAAATTAATTATAATAATTTATTAAATGAATTAAACATGATAATGGGTGAATTAAAAGTAATAAAATTCATAGTAAATTAAATAATTAAAATAAATTAATTTATCAAAATATTAGATTTCATATGAAGAGATTCATGGCTTGGAGTATGGGTTGGTTTTTCATGTATTATTACCTTATTCAATGTATTCTATTCTAAGATTAAAATTTAAGTTTATAAATTTTCATCTTATTATCTTACCTTTATTTCTAATGAATTTGTGGTCTATATTCCTCCATTAATGATTTATATTATATACCTTATAGTGTCCAATAGGGTTCTCTCCTACTTATCCTGTATATTGTGATTATGTTCCCCATCACTCTCAATATTTCTATTGACAAATTTTTTATCCTTCATGTCCATGTTCTAGTGTATATGTGGTGTGGAAGAAATAAAATTTATATAAGAAAAGTTATTCATCACTGATTTTTTCTTTCCTTATCATCATATATTCATTAACATATTCCTTCTTCTAATTCCATTTCTTGTAAATATTATTACATGCTTCATCTGATTGAAGGGTTTTCACCTAGATACTCACACATCAATTTAATAGGGAAATTATTGACAAATATATATACCTTTTATCTATATGATGTAAATATCTTATACATGACCATATTTATTGATGGGTATTTACCTAAAAGTTACCTAATTTCATCAAATACCCATTTAATTTCCAATGGATTTATCATTTAATGATTATTAGTTTATTTATGTATGTTTTTTTCAATATATATTTTATGAATTAGAGAATATGAAGGTTACAACCCAAAAAAATTAAATGTTTTTGATAAATATGTAATATCTAGATATACCATGTATATGATACATTGATGGATTTACTCGGTAAATGTTTATGATACCTTGGTAAAAAAACATACTGAAAAACCTTGATAATATGTTTCAAAAAACCTTGGTAATGATCCTTATTGATATTTTTATGAATTTATCTTTTTATATTTTTCCTACATTTCAATGCTATATGGGACTCCATACACTATGTGAGGATGGCCTTAGATGTGAGTCTAATCTTATGTTTATAATATCATGTTTCATGATGTTTCAATATTCTAATGATTCCCTTACTATTTATTTAAACTAAAATCCATAAGTAATGGTTCGAGAATTATGATCTAAGTTTCAATGGGTATGATTATTTTATCTTATGTCTTTTTCCCCTCGATTATGTTCTCATACCCTTATCTCATTATCCCTTATGATATTTTATTTTTTATCTATTTTATTTACCCTTACTAAGCATTTGAGATCACCCTTTTCTTATGTTTCCAATTTTACAAGGAATATCTATAAAATTTAAAAACATAGAAAATTTTTATTTGTAGAGAATATGTGTTGAAGAAATGTGTAACACCCGGAGATTTTGGATTTTTTTTTAAATAATTTAAACTTTTGATCTTTTGAATTTCCGAAAACACTGAAGATAGTTTATTCTATATTAAAGCACTATGTTTGGCTTTCATTATACACAACACCAAGTTAATCTTACACTATAGGAAACATAAACGTTGGCTGGATCTACATGAAACACTGAGAATAGCTTGCGTTATACACAACAATGTCTTCTGTAACACACAAGACCAAGGTTTACCAAATGATAATATGTTAACAAAATATTATCATTTAATATTATAAGATAAAACCTTGACATTAAATTTGAGTTTATGGATAATATTATCTAATTTATGGAAATATTTGGTTTATACAACATAATATGAATTCATAGGTTATCAATTAATTATAAATGAATATGAAAACTGATTGAATATAAATGGAAATATTATTATGGTCACAAATATTTTTTACCCTAATTAATTAAAATTCCATTTATGTCTTTCAATTCACTAATTCAAACACTCTTTTCACACAAAACATCGACTTGGCGTACGTTACATGCAATGTTGAGTTTCTAAAAAACATCATTTTATTGTTATAATTATATAAACGAGTTTGTAATAACCTAGCTGTTAAAACATAGAAATATGAATAGTAATAACTATTTCTGAAATAGTTTTTATAATTTTTTATATAAATAAAACATATTTATAATGACAGATATTATTTTTAGTAAAGTTCTTTTATGTTTAAAAATATAGATTTCTTGAATGAACCGCTTTTAATGTCCTTATATTAAAAAAATAAAATTAATTTTAGATACATTTATAAGTTAAATTTGATAAAATAAACTTATTTTCTCAATTCATAATATATAAATTAACCTATGGTTAATTTTTGGGATTTTTCTGAGAACCTTCGTTTTATTGATGAATAGTGAAAAATACTGTTCTTTAGTTAAAAACTTCCTTTTTTTAATTAATTATTAATATTAAATTATATTGTAATTTCTTTAAGGTCAAATTAGATAAATATTACGTTAATTAATAAAATTTAATTCATTATAATCAATTTTACTTTGAAATTAAATATCAAATCTTAAAAAAATTTGAACTTCTTTCTACTTTAAAAACCAGAAAATTCATCTCGTCTACGAGATTAGAATTAATCTTAAATCTATCACTTCTAGGAATTGAATTTTAAAAAAATTAAATACACCATTTTAATAATTATAATATTTATATTCTAATTATATCATTTTAATTTTTGACAAAAATGATTAGTAAAACTTATTAAAATTAATCGCAGAGATTAATGCCAAATTAAGATTAATTAGAGACTAAACCTTAAAATTAAGGTCCCAAATGCTCTATACACTTTTAAAAACCCCATTTTATGTCCATATTTTGGACATAAACCTTCCACTATGGAGTTTTTTGGTTTGGTATGACTTTTTTTATGTAAGAACAAGTGTACACCGAATTTGTTTTTAAAAAAATTTCAAGTGAGTCATTTCCATTCCCTATAAAAGGACACCACCTATACCCACATCCTCACACATATAAATAAAATTGGATCACCCAAAAATATAATTAAATAATCACTCAAATTCACTCGCTTCCTCTTAGAATCCTTACCTTGGGAATAAGACAACTCAGGGAATCCTTTGGGCACAAACCAAAAGGAGTTACCCGATTAAGAGGTAACATCTTCTCTCAAGCTCCTTTACTTTATTTTCTTTCTCCACCCCCTACACTATATTTATTAAATTGTTTTATTAAAAACCAGTATCCTAAGTATACTATGATTATTTTATCCTAATGTTTCTACCAACACTTATACACACCTCCATCTAATAGTTTCTATGTATGGCGAACTACTGCCTCACAAAACGATGATTGTTCCTTTTTCCATTACCACCTACAATGGTGGAAATTATGATGGAAATTATATTTATATATGTCATATATTATATTTATTATTTATTTACTCTTATTTATTAATTTAATACACATATCTTTTTACTTTTCATTTGGTGATAATATGATAATTTTGTTTGGGGAAGTGTGGACTACCTCCCCCTCAAAGCAATATGATTCGTTCATACACTAAATGGATTGTATTAAGATTGGATTTAGTGAATATATAAGATATATATAATAGCATAAATTTAATGTAACAATTATATATATATATATATACTTATATGTTATTTATTTCTATATTTTAATACGACAGTTAAAACGGAAACATTGTCCACGCATACGTACGGCTTACCGTCTCCATTAATGATGTATTCTACTTAGTATTTATTTATATTATAGATTATTATAATATAAATATAAGGGATATATAAGATATTTATATCATTATTTATATCCTTCAAATAATTATATAAGTATAAAGACCAAAGATATAACAAATTAATTCACATGTGAAGAACATAGTGAATATTACCCGAAGTGAAACCTTAACATATGATTGTTAACAAGAGGGTAATATATGGTCATAATGAAACCATATATGATATTATATATAATAATATTCTTCTATAAAGTATTTATAATAAAGTTATATTTACTATATTGGAATATTGTACAAGTACCAAGAGAGTCAAGATACAAGGTAAGGGGATTTCATCTCACTTTTAATTTTCATCAGATATATGTTATGATCACCACCCTTTCATTTCATGTGGTGTATTTACTAATAGTTATTGTATTATATTTATAATATTATTAAATTTATGGGTATTAACATATCCAATTTATAATCTTTATTTCATGGGGTTTAAGTTTCAAAAGTTACCTAATCGGTAAAAATGTTTTGTCTCAATTTTCCTTCTTTGGGACTCATGTTTTGTTATGCATAAAAACTATTTTTAAAAGTGTATATACTTCCATTTTACATGTTATATAATGAATCTATTTATTTTAATTATATTTAATGATTCTTGTAATTTTATTCTCTTACCTGGAGAATATTATCCCAAGTTACCAAGGGATGAGAGTTTATTGAAACATTGTCATTGCTTTTTGAGATTGTTTATGTTTACGCTAACTTTGATGAAATCATATAATCCATATCTCAAGAACATTCATGAAATTTTTTATCCTCTAGTTACTCATAATATATTCATGTATCGATACCATATTTCCATTCTTCTCAACATATTACATTTAAGAATGTGTTTTTAAGGAAGCCCGACTTTACCCTCTCTTCGGTCGAAAATATGTTTTCCTTCAAAACCATGTTTTCAAGGGGTTTACAATAATGTTATAATTATATCCTATGATCATTAAAATAAATTTTTATAATTTTTTTCTTTTTCCATTTTTTACAAAATAATATTCTTATCACTTTCTGAATGATTCATTTTTCTAAGCTTTTATCCATGAAAAAGGAATGTTCTTTTCACCTCATACGGCATATATAGATTTTCCCGCCATCATTCCCTTGAAGAATCCATTATAGGATTAAAAATTTATTCTTTTTGAAAGAAAATGTTCTCCTGTTATTCTAGATATTCATTATTTTTAATTGGTTTTCATTGAAAAATATTTTCAAAAATGTTTTATGTTTTAAAAAGTTTTCAAAATGTTTTCAGGATTTATTTACAAATTTACAAAGTACTTTAAAAGAAATGGTTTTCAAAACATTTTCGAGCTTCCTTTTTATGTTTTCAAAATATTTTCATGGAAAACTTTTTTCAAAATTTTTTAAATATTATTTTATATGTTTTCAAGTAAAAATATTTTTAAAAAAAATCAATATTACTCAGTAATTTTTCAAAGTGATTTCAAATAAAAAGGAATTTAAAAATTTTTGAAGCCTATTTTATAATTTTTCTAGGAAAAAGGTTTCCAAAATGATTTCAACTATTATTTATAATTGTTCAAGGTATTTTCTAGGAAAATGATTTTATTTATTAAAAATAGTTTTTCAAAGAATAAAGGATATTTTTCTCAATAAATGTTTCTGAAAGAAATTTCAAAATCATTTTTCATCTAAGATGACATTCATTGATGTTACTCATTCCCTTATTGGAAATGATCTAAAGGTTATATTCGTATCCTTTCTATGAATGGGTTGTGCTTAAGGTCATGGACTTTATGAAACTCTTTTCTATTTCATGGTTTATATATTTAAGAAATATATATCTCTATCAAATGTTTTTGTTTTGATGATATTATTATAAAGCTTGAATAATTTTCCAGAGGTTATTATATGTTTTCATGTTTATAATACACATTTCATTTCATGGGTTAAGATGTGACTATTTATGATCTTATAGAACATGTATGTATGATTTCATTATGATATGTTTGGGGCCTGTATCTCACTCCAAATAATTGAAAAAATATTTATATCTCATAATATTGACTAAGATGGTCTTGGGAATGAACCTTGACTACTAAGATGGCCATGGGAGTGAACTATGACAACCAAGATTGTATGAGAAGTGAACTAATGCTACTAAGATGGCCATGGGAGTGAATCATGACTACCAAGATGGTATAGGGATAGAATCAATACTACCAAGATGGTCTTGGAATTAATTAATTTTCTACTATGGAAATCATATTATATTCTTATGGTTCTTCCGCAATTCAATATTTTATTCCTATGTTATAATTTCATTTCATATGTTCTTTATTTACTTATGATTCATATCTTATGAACTGCCATTATTTATTCCATGGTTCATGTAAATGATCTTTCATATGTAGGGTATGATCTTATATTTTCATGATCGTGTTCTCATACCCTTATACTCATCATTATGCTTACATATCTCCCTTGTTTATGCTTACTGGTCATTTGAGATCACCCCTTTCTTATGTTTCCTTTCCTCATGTTATTATAAAAGTTTTTTATGTAGAAATACTAAAGGATGAAATCTTTATGGGATATGTTCAAGATATTCCACCAAGATATAATATTTTGTTTCTAATTTTCCAAGGACACTAAACTATTATGGTCCATGGGAATGTATTATTTTAATATACTGAATATTCATAAAAATGATGTAATATCCATGTATGTAAAGCCTAGATCTCTATAGTTGGTTTAAAAGTAAACTTTTAGTCAAAATTTTGAAACTAGGATTATAAAACTTTAGTGGGATACCTAGGTATATATAAAATGATATGTTTGGGTATGTCTCTAAGAATAAGTATAGGGATGAGTGAATGTATATGAAAATATCCAGGAATTTTGGATGAGGATAGAGTGAGTGGTTTCCTAGAAATAAATCTTTATCTGGATACTACATGTAGATGTGGCTCTGAAATAGATGTTCCTAGGTGTAATAACTCTAATAAGATGTTTTGGGGCTAACTCAAGGTAATCTTGAATACGACAATGGGCTTTGTTGCACACCTGGTTTGATACTCCCTGGGGATATGATTTGGGAATTCAAAAACTCTTCATGAACCATCATTAAGGGACTAAATATAAGTTGGATAAGAATAACATATGATAAACCTAAGGAGTCATAGATTAAGGGAGGTGTCATGATTTAGACATCCTATAAGTAAATATTTTCTTGACTATTTTTTTTTCTGAAATGATAAGTAATTCTCACACTATGATTTTGTTTTTAGTAAATAGAGGGAACTGAAAGTAACTGGATTAATTGTGAATGTGATGGATGATTTACTGATGAGAAGTCAAGTGGGAAGATCATTAGAGTGAGATTTTTTTTGATCATGCCTAAACAAATTTCTTGGAACATGATAACCCATGTGCACCTTACCTTTCTCTTGGAATCAATAAGGAAGAGAAAGAATGAGTTCACTAGGAGTTTGGGTAATTGAGACCATGGAGGAAGAAATATTTGGTTTCCTTTACATCAAGAATGTGTAAATAATCACCTTGGTGAATGTATTATAGGAACAAGGAGATGTTTTGAATGTGGTTAAGAAGGACCCAAATCAAGTGACTACAATGGAAAAATGAAGAGTTCGGTTAACGAAATGGATGAAAATATTGGACAACCTATGTTATCATCAAAGGTTAAGAGTTTTAAGTGTGGAGTAAATAGTCATTATGAAACTCAATGTCCTAATAAGAAATCTCATTAAAAGGATCAACAAGGTGGTACAAGTAATGGTTACATTTCTGATAATGAAGAGACTACATATGAAATGTGAAAGGAGAGAGGTATTATGGTGAGGTAGCCTTGTAAATAGATTAAGGATGAATTAATCAATGTTTTTATGCATTTTTATTCAAGAATTATGTTATAATAAAGGCATTATATATGAGGATTTTCCATTTTATGTTTATCACTATAGATTTTCAAGAACACATTGAATGGTTCTGATATAATAGAAAAGTGATATAATGTCAAGGTGTTTCCCATGAAAAACACATTATTAAGGGGAAGGTAACCCTTAATATGTTCCTTATGTTATGATAATTTTGTTTGGATAAAGGTATGTGGGATATGAATAAATAAATTGGATGGTATTGATTACCTTGGAACTAATTAATTACTTTTTGACAACTAGTTTTTGCTGTTATGGATGAAGTTTATGACTTCTTGGATTCTAATAATATATCTAGTAATAATTATAATAAGGAATCATGCATGTTTTATAAAAGAATTTATGGTAATATAGGTTATTACCATGTCTCAAGAGAATATATGATGAGTGTAATCACATGCTTGGAATAGACAACCAAGAGCTACTTTGTTATATATGTGGGATCAATGTTAAAATGATTTCATGAATTTATTTCTAAATCTTTGTATTTACATCTTCTAGAAGTTTTATAAGGTTAACCATTCCTGAAAATTTATGTCAAACTTCAGAGGAGGTATTTACATATTGAGTTTTTATTAAAAACCTTGGATAAAAGGATATTTAGTTATTAACCTTATTTCAAGGAAGTACATCATATTTATTTTTGAAATTATATTATTGTGGTTTTAGAAAAGGATTTTATGAATGTTGGGTGATAACCAATAAAGGCCAAAAAGGTCATAGTTATTGAACCCATGAATAAAAATGATAAGGGTTTCATGCCTACCACTGGCCTACATGATATCATGGTTTATATATAATTATTTTTTATGAATAATTATTTGTGATGAAATGGTAGTGTTAATTTTTATGTATATATATTAATTTATTGACCATATTGATTTTTTAAGAATATTTTTAGATAATTATTTATACTTTTTCTTATTTTATGGGCTTCAATATTTACTAAAATTTTATTTTAGTTCTTCTGGCATCAAAGTTAATTTTGGGACACCCATTTCTTGAAGTAATGGATGAATTGAAAATAGATAAAATCAAAAAAAAATGTATTTTTTTATTCTTGGTTAATAAAATAATTACTCAATTATAGGATAATTATCAAAAAGGAAAATGTGTTTTCCTAATACCTTAATTTTTTTGAACTCATGGCCTTTTAAATCATCACGGATTTATAAATTTAAGTCCCTAAAATTTTCTTTGATCATTCACCTTTTTTTATTTATGAACTCAATCACTTCATATAAATATTTATTCTTTTCATCTATGTCCAATCTTTACTCCCAAAATTTTTTCTCCAGTGTGGAAACCCAGTTAAATGTTACTTTGGGTAACTATTATGGTTCCAACTTTCCCTTTTTAAAGGAAGAGTTGGTATTCATTTTTAGGATGTGGTTTTCTATGAATTAAACTTTAAATTATTAAACCATTTATAACCCAAACGAATTTCAAGGGATAAATTCATTTTAAAGGGGGTATAATATATCCCATTGAGAATTTTTGAATTTTTTTATCAAATTAATTTAACCGTTTTGATATTTTTCATTTTATAAAACACTAAATATAGTTAATTTTATATTAAATAACTATGTTTGTATTGTGTTATATGAAACACAAAAATAATAATGCACTACACACAATATAGAATTTCACCTGCTTTATACAGAACATCGAGGTTAGCATGTGTTATACGCAACAACAAATTTTCTCAATGACTTGTGTAACACACAAGACCAAAGTTTACCAAAAAATAATATATTACTAAAATATGATTATTTAATATAATAATATAAAACCTTTCCGTTAAATTAGAGGTTATGAATAGTATTAACTAATTTATGAAAATATATGGTTTATGCAATATATTATGAATTCATAGGTTTCCAATTAATTATAAATGAATACAAATAGATTGAATATAAAAGGAAATATTATTATGGTCACAAAACTATTTTACCCTAATAAATTAAATTTTCATTTATGTCTTGGAATTCACTAATTCAAACATTCCTTTCACATGGAATATCGACTTGTCGTACATTACACGCAATACAGAGTTTCTAAGAAACATCATTTTATTATTATAATTATTTAAATGAGTTAGTTATATCTTAGATGTTAAAACATAGCAATATTAATCATAATAAATACTTATAAAATATTTTTTATAACTATTTCTATAAATATAAAATATTGATAATGAAAGATAGGATTTTTGGTAAAGTTCTTTTAGGATTAAAAATAATGTGTTCTAAAATAAACCATTTTTAATCTCTTTCTGTTAAATATAATAAAATTAATTTTAAATTAATTTTGGAATTTAATTTGATAAAATAAAATTCATTTTTGAATTCATAATATTCAAATTATACTAGGGTAAATTTTTTGTAATTTTTTGAGAAACTTCATTTTTTATGAATAGTGAAAAATATATCTTTTTAGTTAAAAACTACCCTTTTTAATTAATTATTTATGTTAAATGATATTATAAAAAACTTTTAAAGTAACATTAGATAAATATTACATCTATTAATAAAATTTAATTCAATAAAATCAATTTCACTATCAAATTGAATATAAAATCATAACAAACTTTTGAACTTCTTTCTACTTTAGAAACCAGTAACTTCGTCCCATCTACAGGATTAGAATTAATCATAAATTTTACACTTCTACAAATTGAATTTCATAAAACTAAAATAAACCATTTTAATAAGTATAGTATTTATATTCTAATTATATCATGTTGAATTTTGACCAAAATGAATAGTAAAAGTGATTAAAATTAATCATAATGATTAAGGCCAAATTAAGCTTAATTAGGGACTAAACCTTAAAATTAAGGGTCCAAATGATCTATCCATTTTCAACACCCATTTGATGTCAATATTTCATACATAAACCATAAATTTTTGATTTTTTATTTGTTATTACTTTCTTTAGGTAAGAACATGTGTACACTGAAGTTGTTTCTAAAAAATTCAAAGTGAGTCTGTTCCCTTCCCTATAAAATGCCACCAACTCTACCCACTAACTCACACCTCTCAAAACCCTTGGCTCTACCAAAATATTCTTAAATAATCTCCCAAATTACCTACCTTCCTCATATAATCCTTACCTTGGGTATAATATAACATAAGTAATCCTTTTAGCACAAACTAGAAGATCATACCCGATTAAGAGGTAATGTCTTCTCTCAAGCACATTTCCTTTGTTTTCATTATTCACCCCATTCACACTATTTATTCTATTATTTTATGAAAAAAAATTCCTATGTATAATATTATGTTTTATGCAATTTTTTAGACCTATACTTACACACACATTCATCTAATGGGTAATGAACATACTGTTTCTATGTACAATAACTACTTCCTCACGAAACAATGATTTTTTCATTTTTTCAATACCACCTACGATGGTGGAAATTATGATGAAAACTTTATTTATATAATAAATATAATATATTTATTATTTATTTAATCTTATTTATTCATTTTAAAACACATATGTTTTTACTTTTCATTTGGTGTTAATAAGATAATTTTGTTTGAGGAAGTGTGGACTATTTCCCCCCTCAAAGAGATTTGATTCATTAATACACTAAATGGATTTTATTAATGATGGTTTTAGTGAATATAGAGGATATATATTATATCATAAATATATTATAAAAATTATATATATACTTATATGTTTTTTTCTTTCTTTCTTTCAATACAAAAATTAAAATAGAAGCATTGTTCATGCGTACGTATGGCTTATCGTCACTATGAATCATGTCTTCCATTTTGTAATTATTTATGATATAGATTATTATAATATAATTATAATTTATATATAAGATATTTATATCATGATTTACATTTTATAAATCATGATAAAAGTATAAATACCAAAGTTATAACAAATTGAGACACATGTGAAGAACATAGAGAATATTATCTGAAGTGAAACTCTAACATAGGATCATTAACAAGCTGGTAATATAAGGTCATAATCAAACCATATATGGTATTATGTATAACAATATTCTTCTGTAAAATATTTATAATAAACTTATATTTATTGTATAGAAATTTTATACTAGTACGAAGGGATTAAAGACACTAAGTAAGGGGATTTCATCTAGCTTTTAATTTTCATGAGATATATGCTATGTTCACCACCCTTTCCTTTTGAGTGGTGTATGTACTTACCATGATTGTATTATATTTATATTATACTTAAATTTATGGATATAAACATTTCAATTTTATGATATTTATTTCATGGGGTTTATGTTTTAAAAGTTACCAAATCGATAAAACTATTTTGTCTTAATTTTCCTTCTTTGACACTCGTGTTTTGTTATGCATCTAAAATATTTTTCAAAGTTAAAATATTTATATTTTACATGTTATATCATGAATATAATTATTTTAATTGAATTTAAAGATTAATTTAATTTCATTATCTTACATGGAGATTATGATCCCATGTTACCAAGTGACAAGAGTTTATTGAGACAATCTAATCGCTTTTTGTGATTGTTTATGTTTATCCTTACTTTGATGAAATAATATGATCCATATCTCATGAAAATTAATGAGATTTCTTATAATCTGGTTATTCATAATATATTAATATATTGTAACCATTTTTCCATTATTTGGTACATATTATATTTATGAAAGTGTATTTAAGAAACCACGACTTTAACCTCTCATCGGTTGGAAATTTGTGTTCCTTCAAAACCATGTCTTCTAAAAATGGTTTCCAAGAATCTTACACTAATATCATATGATCATTAAAAGAAATTTTTACCCTTTTTATTTTATCAATATTTGCAAAATAATATTCATGTTACTTTTCAAACTTAGCATTTTTCTAACCTTTGCATTGTGCAAAAGGAATGTTCTTTTCACCTCAAACAACATGTACGAATTTACCCTCCATCATTCACTTGAATATTTATTTACAGGAATAACATGTTATTATTTTTAAAAGAAAATACTCTCTTAATATTATGTGTAGTCATTATTTTTAAAGTGGTTTTCATAGAAAAATGTTTTTAAAAATATTTTATGTTATAAAAATTATTAAAAATGTTTTTTATCATTATTTATAAGTTTTAAAGTACTTTAAAATAAATAGATTTTAAAATATTTTCAAGATTTGTTTCATAATATTTCCATGTACTTTAAAAGAAATTTTTTTCAAAACATTTTCAAGATGAATTTATATGTTGTCAAAGTGATTTTAAAGAAATAGCTTCCAAAAAATTTTCAAACTTCCTTTTTATGTTTTCAAAGTATTCTCATGAAAGATTATTTTCAAAATGTTTTCAATATTATTATATATATTTTAAATTAAAAATGTTTTCAAAACATTTTCAAGATTACTTAATAATGTTTCAAGGTCTTTTCAAAGAAAAAAGTTTTTAAATTTTTTTTAAACCTATTTTATAAGTTTTCTAAAAAACGTTTTCAAAATGATTTCAAGTCTTCTTTATAAGTTTTCAATGTATTTTATAGAAAAATTATTTTATGTATTAAAAAGAATTTTTCAAATAAGAAAATCTATTTTCCTCAAGAAATTTTTTTGAAATATATTTCAAAATTATTTTCCATATAAGATGACATTCGTTGATGTTACTCATTACCTTATAGGAAATGATCTAAAGGATTAATTCTTATCCTTTCTATGAATGGTTTGTGATTAATGTCGTGGTCCTTTTGGAACATATTTCTATTTCATGGGTTATTTATTTATGAAATTTGTTTCTCTACCAGGGGTTATGATTTTGATGAAATGATTATGAAACTTTTATCTTTTCTAATGGTTATGTACGTTTACAGGTTTATGATACCCATTTCATTTCATGGGTTAAGATATGATTATTTATGATATTGTGAAATATTTATATATGATACCATTATAATATGGGTGGGATATGTATCTCCATCCAATGCATTGGGTAAAGATTTATATCTCATGAGAGTGACTAAGATGGTCTTGGGAATGAACCTTGACTAATAAGATGGCCATGGGAGTGAACCATGACTACCAAGATGGTATAAGTAGTGAACTCTTGATACTAATATTTACATGGAAGTCAATCATGACTACCAATATGGTATGTTAGGTGAACACATACTACCAAGATGGTCTTGTAATTAATTCCTTAGCTGCTATGGAAATCATATTATAATCTTATGTTTCTACCATAATTCTGTATTTTATTCCTATTTTATGATTTCATGTCTTATGTTTTTTATTTTATTATGATTTATGTCTTAAAAACTTCCATTACTTATGACATGATTCATGTATATAATATTTTATATAAAGGTTATGATATTCTTCTTTCATCATCATGTTCTTATACCCTTATACTCATTATTATGCTAACATATCTCCCTAGTTTAACCATATTGAGCATTTGATCTCACCCATTTCTTATGTTTTCTTTCCTTAGGTTATGAAGAAAGGTTTTAAATATAAGTACTAAAGGTGGAGGTCTTTATGGGAGATTGTGAAGATATTTCACAAGGATAGAATATTTTGTATCTAAGTTTCTAAATACACTAAACTATTATGTTCCTCTGACATGTATTATTGTAATGTATTGAATATTCATCTAAAATGATGTAATATCCATGTATGTCAAGACTGGGTCGCTATAAAATGTGTATTGTACCATATGTTTTCATGAAACTTTACATAAACACTAAATAAAATAAAATTTTGTCACTGGATTCAGTTGTATAACATTTATTGTATTAAAAAGTATGTATGGTTTTCCCTAGATCAAATAGTGTAGGTTTGGGGATTCTGATTTGGTATCTATTTTTCCAAAAATGAGGTAGTCCATCCTTTATTTTTAATGTATTAATGTGGCTACACAATATTTATGTTTGGTCAATATTACTTTCTTCAGACGTTTTCTCATTAGTTTTATTCATGGAACCATAAACACCTAATGTATCATGCATCCATGACAGAGGTATCACTATAGACCGTCTTTCCAATGAAAATTTTTCACTTATGTTTCCAACCAATAATTCTTAATAACTCACATTATTTGAGAGTATGGGTAGTCGGGATTATTATACCCTATTTTATTTAATTATTTTATACTCTACAACTCTCTAATATATTTAAGTCATGTTCATGAATCCTTCTCGAATCCCAGTTTGAGATTGGTTACCATTGTGCTTATAATCAGTTATATGCATATGTTAATGTGAATTCCTATGAAAATCAAAGGTATACCATTGATGTGAACATATTTATAAATTATGTTTTATCCATCAATAACAATATTTTAATTTAATATACATTATCCATCTTAATATTATTATTACATAGTGATGTTGTCCTATAGGTCATTATGTTTTAAATCTACACAATCGGGTGTTATAGAGTCTGTCACCATCTAGGAAGGTTGTAAATGTTTTTGGTATCAGGATGAGGCCCATGAAAAATGACTTCCAATGTATCCTTGTGAAAGAAATCACATCCCACATGGTTTTGTATCACTTAATGGGCCACATTATTCCTTTTAAAGTCGTGTGATAAGAACCGATCTATATATTTGAACAACATACAATAAGGATGACTATGATAAATATTCCTAATAATGGTCAGTGTAAGACTTATACATGAGTATCCATTTCTGTTTTACCTTACAGAGAATACTACACAATAAATATGAGTTGGTGAAGTAAATAATATGTCTCTTCAAAGAGAATCATGTTCCTAGTAGGAATATAGCTCGGATGAGGAAAATATTGTTGTCATCTAGAATGAATATGTCCCACTATATAGGGGTATGATATTATTAGAAATATTTATCAATGAAAGGATTTTCCATAGGGAATATCTCCCTCTTTAATGGGATTTCCATACTCATGAGAATATAGCTAGGTGAGGGAAGGATCTTGGGGATCACATAAGGAATATGGCCCCATGAAAATTGGTATAGAATATTTATGGAATTTGGTTTAAACCATAGATACATATCCCACATATTCAAATTAAATTACAATAAAATCCCCCATAGTTTTAATGACATATTTTAAGGTTTTATGAAAAGACCATACCATTCAGTTTAACATCATGTAGTGGTGACGTTATGGGGTGGTTTAACATCACGCAACTACAAAATTATCATGAAGTTCAACGTTGAGAGACGATGATATATGTGTCATGGAAACTTAAATAGTAGAGTTTCATGTTTTTATTATTCATATAAGTATTCCTTAAGATAATGGTTTGGACTTATACCTTTTAGGAGGCCCAAATTGGGGACATTCCTAATTGTGCTAATGGAGTGATCAACTCAGATCTCTTATCCCATGTCATTAATTTTTATTTTGAGAAACAAGAGATAATGTAATATTAAGAATACTATATTAGAGTTTAAAATTAAGCTTAAGTGGGTATTATACCTAAATAATGTGTCCCATATACTATGGTGAACCATCGCAAGTTTATCATAGGATGCATCCTACACTTGTCATGTTGGGTATTTTGGGTTCACCACACAGGGTAACGCTATAGTTTAATGTCTTATGATGAGTATATTTTCATGTATTTTATTATAATGTGGATAATATGTGGTGATATAGAGTTTAAATTCATAAATACTAGAAATAATTTTGGTGAAAATATGTTGTGCTTCCCAATTCCACTTAGGAGTAGATGAGTGAAGGCTACAAGATTCTCACCCTAAATAGTTCCATCTTCGATGATTACATATCCATTATACAGGTGATATTGGAAATAAAAAATTCATAGATTTTACACATTTAAAGAGGCATGAAGGAGTATTTCTATCATTCGGGGAAATTGAAGGTTGAATATTAGGATTATGCTTATTATGGTTGACACTCAACTCGAGTGAACTCAAGAATGCACCAATAACCCTAGTCAGTCTATCTTGAACCCAGGTCATCCAAGTATGGATGCATGTTCCCAGGGTATTCTCATTAATTTACATAGGATTAGGACTCCCATTATCAAGGTAATATAAGATTTAAAAACACCTATTTGTCATATATATTGAGGGAGACACATTAGAGACACTATTTATCAAGGTATTGAATGATTGAAATGGGTTAACACTGGTTTGCATTCCCTAATTGTGCCAATATGGAGGTTTTAGAATACTTCTAAGTGATGGAATATCCAGATAGGGGATTTGGTTAAAGGGGTTCTATGTTTTTGGGAATAGGGAATTCATGGTATCCTGGTATGATGATCCTCAATGTACCACACCCAAGTAGAGATCCATGTAGATATTTTCTCATGTAAGGAATTAAAAAGAGAATAAAACCCAAGTGTTAGTCCTAGGGTATGTTTCTCTCTAGTGGATTACCTTGGGTGATGGTTCACCCAAGTGGGTGACCTTGGGTGATGGGTCACCCCAATGGATGACCTTATGATATGGGTCTCATAAGTGCATGAACTTGGGTGAAAAGTCACCCAGATGAATAAACTTGGTCGGCAGGTCACCCAAGTGGATGACCTTGGGTGATGAGTTTCCCAAGTGGATGTCCTTAGGTAGAAATTCATCTAGATATATGGCCTTGGGTGTGGGTAATCTAGGCAGATGACATTGGTTGATGGGTCACCCATGTGAAGTACTTTGGGATATCAGTTAACTAAGTGAATTTAATTGGGTGATAGGCCATGTAACAGCCCGAGATTTTATGAAAAATATTCTTTTTAATTTCATTAATGTATTGTGTTGTACGCTACACCAAAAGGATCTTGCACAACATGCATCCTTGACTTGCCTTTCATTACACGTAATTGTGACCTTCCTCGATAGCGTGTGTAGTACGCAATAACGAGTTTCACTAAACAATAATATGCTATTAAAATATTATTAAAACTAGCCATTATGAATAGTAATAACCGCTTTTTTAAATTTGTAAATTTTATTTTTCAAAATGGACTTCATTTTTGGATTTGGAATATCGAAATTAGATTAGGGTGAAATTTTGGTACTTTTCGCCTAACTTTCATTTTCTCATGAATAGTGAAAATTACTAAATTTTAATTAAAAACAACATTTTTAATAAAAATAATTAATAGTGATAAATTATTAATTTGAGTGGTTTTAAAGTATATTTAGAATATATTTTTACAATTTAATACAATTTTTGTCATTGGATGTAATTTCACATTTAAACCAGACATAAACAAGTGTCAATCTTTTGATTGTTATTATCTCTTAAGAACACGCTATTTGTTTTGATGACAAAAATTAACTTTTAAATTAATTAATGAAACTGATATGTCTTGAATTTGGTAAAATAGACATCATTTTTGAGTTCATAATATCAAATATAGCTTAGGCCTAATTTTTGGTATTTTTCTGGAAACTTTCATTTTTGATGAATAGTGAAACCACTAAGTGGTAGTTAAAAAAATGAATTTTTCATAAAACTTGATTTTACCGCTTCTGTGAATGGAATTTCAAAAATCCGAGAGACACGGTTGATGTCAGTAAGTAAAATGTGGTTCAATGAGATGAAAATAATTTTTGGTGATTAGTAACTTTTTACTTTTTTAGCACAGTTAAAAGTAAATAGGGTAATTAAGGGTAAAAATGTTATTATTATTACCCTAAAACATGTCCTAATTCTCTTGGATAAGTTTAATTCGACCAAAAACAACCTTAGGAATAAAATATGACCATTTAGGCCCACTTGGATTAGATTAGGACATTTATTATTAATTTATTTAAAGAAGGGTTAAAATAGTTAAAATCAATGTTTAATAAGTAAATAATTTTTAATATAAAGTTATATATAAGATAAATTAGTCTATAAATATTCATTAGAAAGCTAAAAATATTTCCTACATAATGTTAGTTTACTTGTAATTTTTAGATATTAAATAATTTAATTTATTTATGACACAAAGATGACACAGTAATTATCTTGTTAATAAAATATTGACATAATTGATGTTATAAATACCCAAATAAATGTAATTTGAGACTTTTTATGAATTCCACTAATTTTATAGGTTAATAAGACATGTTATTATTTATTTAATTAACTTTTTTAGAACTAATAATTCTGTTATGATTTTCACAAAAATCAATTACTAAATAGTGTCAAAATTGACATAAAATAGTTTTTAAAAAAAATATTATATTATTAATTGTTATTTTATTCCTAAAAATATAAGGTTTAAAAACATGACTTAGATAAGGTTATATATATTAATAATAAACAACTTGGGGTTCGTTTTGATTGTTTTAGTAAGTTTATTAACCTTATATTGTAAGAACACAAGAAGACACGGTAAAAGTAAAATTATTTAACTTAATGTTAAATCTAAATGATAAGGCCAAAATAGGAACCTAAACTTGTATAAATTCTATTTTAGGAGAGTATTTAGACCCATCCCCACCTTATCTTAGAAATAAATCAATTTGGAGCTATTTGAAATCGAACTTGACTTTATAATAAAGTAATATTTTTAGTTTTTCCAAAGGTACTCCTCTCCTCCCTTATAAAAGGGCACCTCATCCCTCTCTTCCTCACACCACTTTGAGCCTTAAAGCTCGGCCAACCCCTACCAAATTTCCTTATACACTTCCCTATAAACATCCTTCAGGTTCTGGTCTTCCTCAAAGACCAATTTTAGTGCCCTAAAAGGAGATCTCAAAGAGGCGCTTCAAAGAAGAGGTAATGTTCGTTACCGATTCTTTCAACTTTATTTCTTCTTCCACTTATTATTCTTAGGTTGTTTCATTATGAAGTAATAAAATCAGTATCACTCATATACTGATATGTTATTATAAGTATGAAACAACCCTATTTCACCATCTATCCATCCTACGGAAAACGAAATCACCGCGCGTGCGTACGTACGGAATACCGACTCCACGCCGTGGTGTAATCTATTTTCCACCACCACCTTACTTGGATGGGTATAATGGTGTACATAATAACTATATATGATTATTTTAAATTGATATTGATTCTGAAATTGTATACATACACTCCAATACAATTCCATGATCATGAGAACGATATCATCGCTCGTGCGTACGTACGGACTACCGTCTCCATGACGCGATGAGATTCATTCTCCACGTTAACCATTCATGAATGATTATAAAGTATATATAATAAGTAATCATGAAATATATGACATAATAATGATACTGGATTTATGTGTATATATATGTATGTCATCTACTTAATTCCATTCAACTCAATAAGGAAACGGAAACAGCGTTCATGCGTACGTACGGCCTACCATCTCCATGAACGGTGTATTTCTTTCGATTTACTGATTTATTATATATATGTATATTATGAATATATATTATATATAAATCATGTTTTATATTCTGTAATTAAGTAATCATGATCTAAGTAATCATATGAATAATTACAAGTCAAAACACGGATAACAAATGAAACGATTTTACCCAAAACGCTCTTTAACATGGAATTTACAAAAGAATGGGTAATAAAAGTCATAAGTGAACCATATATGATATCATAACAATGAGTATGATTCTGGAATAATTCAATGACATTATTTAAATCATTATATAGGAGGTTTGGACACTTACGAAGCAAATCGGACCTAAGGTAAGGGAAAATATCACAATCTCATTTTATCCGAGATTGTTTATACTTTGGTATTTACTGGGGTGTATTTTATCATCCACATCCATGTTTCCAAAATATGTAATATTATCCACCTAAAATTGTTTAAATCCAATTTTACCCTTCGGTAAATTTTTAGTAAATGATATGAAAGGAATCTTTTGTCGTTTTTCGTACGAGGTAGTTTTTTTTACTTTTCCTACAAAAGTACGAGAAGAATGTTTTTTTTAACTTATACGATAAGAAAGGATTTTTAAAACATTATTTCCAAGAAGATTACTTTACAAGTTTTCAAGTTTATTTTTAATTAACTTCTTTTAGTTTATAATTGTACGACATGTTAAGAAAGGAAAAGTGTTTTTGAATCAGAAAGGATATTTTCCTCAAGAATGGAGTTCAAGTGTTTTATCAAAATTATTTTCCATCTAAGATAATAAAGGGTTCTGTTTTTATCCCTATTATTACATTGATTTGATTATGTTTTGATGGAATTATATTTTTATGAATTCCTTTATCTTATATGAATTGTTTTATGATGTCACGATGTTTAAGATTCCCATTTTTATTACATGGGTTATGCTATAATGTATGGTTTTCTGATTTTGTGGCACACATAAGTGTTGGGTCGGAAGAACACCCCAAGGAGGGAAAGATGGCAAGAGGGGGGGTGAATTGCCTTTTAAAAAAAAATTGATAAACAAATTAAAATCAAAGTAAAAAATGCAGCGGAAATAAAGAAGGCAAAACACAAAACTTGATAACGGAGTTCGGCCAAAACCCGGCCTACGTCTCCGCTCCCAACTCAACCGTTGAGAGATTCCTACCGCTTGCTTTTCAATGGTTTTAGCAAGAAACCCACTAGGCTTTAAGGTAGCACTAGGACCTATTACAGCTTGCTTTTATTGGTTTAGCAAGAACCCACTTGCTTTTAATGGTTTAGCAAGAACCCACTAGTCTTTTTACGAGTGAAGACTAGCTCACCGAGACACAAGCCTTTTAAAGGAAAAGCTTGAGAAAACCTCTTCACACCTTAGTGGTGGTGTGAGAACCCAAAGAAGGGGAGATGAGAAAAGAGTTGGGGTTTGTAGGCACAAACCCAATTTTAAAGCTCAAAAAGAGATAAACAATAAAACCCGTAATGGAGAAGCCTTGGGCGCCTTTGATTGATTGATGATGTTTGAGGGCCGCTTCCAAGCTTCTATGGAGGTGCTCTTGGATGTGGAAGTTGTTGGAGCACTTTGGGTTCCCTTGGAACAATCCGTCGGAGCTTCGCCAAAGATGTAAAAATGTGTCCGGTGGCTTGTATATTGTTCCGGGGCTTCCTAGGCCTTTATTTATAGGCTAGGAACCTTCAAGTATCCGTTGGAGGGCTTTGGAGCCGTTGGAAAAGGCCTCGGAGCCGTTGGGAGGCTTTTGGAGTTGACTGGTCAAAGCCAACGGCTAGTTTTACCAGTGCTACCGGCTGGCCGGTACAGCTCCACCGGCTGGCCGGTGCCTTGGCAGTGGAGGAGAAGTCTGGTCCAGGGGCCACCGGTCGACCGGTACATCTCCACCGGCTGGCCGGTGCCTTGGTAGAGAAGAAGAGTCTTGATCCAGGCTCCACCGGTCGACCGGTGAGGAGCCACCGGCTGGCCGGTGGAAAGACAGTAGATTGCACTATTTGGGCTGGATGCCACAGGTCGACCGGTGGCAGAGCCACCGGTCGACCGGTGGGGAGGCAGTGGCTCAGCCTTGAGTCAGGGTGCCACCGGCTGGCCGGTGGTCAAGCCACCGGCTGACCGGTGGACTGAATTTCAGTCCACTTGAAGTCCATTCTTGGGCCAACTTCTTGGCAACCTTGTGCCTATCATCCACAACACTTAAACACAATGTTAAACACATATTAAAGTGATTGTGATCATGAAAATCAAAGAGTGTGGGGTACAACAATCTCCCCCTATTTTGATGATCACAATCACTTATCAAGCAATGTAAAAACTTAAATGAAATGCATGCCTAAATGATAAATTGAAAATAAATACTAAGCGTGATAAAAAAGATTCTCCCCCAATCAATCAAGAAATTTCTCCCCCTTTGTGATTATCAAAATAGCACGGGGCATAAAACTTGATTGAGGGAACACTTTGAAAAACAAAAAGAGATTTGAAAATCAATTGAGATTTTTGAAATTGAAATGAAAATTTGAATATCAGTTTGAATTGAAAGTTTTGAATCAAAAACCAATTGAAAGAGATTTTTGAATTAAAAATTCGAATTGAATATTTTGAAATGAAAAATTTGATACCAAGTGTTGAAATTGAAAGATTGAAAAAAAAAAATTTGAAATTTAAAAGCTTAATTTTGAAAGAAAATTTTTAATTCACAAAAAGGCTTAAAAGAACCTAACTCCCCCTAAATAAAAACAACTAATCACCGGGGAGCGGTTTTTGAAACCGTGACAAATTTTGGTCCCGTGAGACTCGCCAAAAGGGATTTTTCAATCCAAATTTGTTTCATGGCGGGTCTTCTCCTATAAAACTCATCGGAAAAGAAAATACTTTTGGGTTGACCATACCGGGCGTTTTTACAATTACATTCATAAATTAGGTGCCCGGTTTTCTTGCAATAATTACAAAATTTATAATCGGAGCTCCCCCTTACAAAAACAGTTTGAGCATGGGAGGAGGAAGCTCGGTTGGTATATCCTAACCCTTGGGTGGTTCTAGAAACCCTTTGGGAACCAAGTATATTGTTCAAGTTTTGTTCCCCTTGGGTGAACTTGGCTAAGGTCTCTCTAAGGTCTTTGATGGTTGATTCCATGGAATCAACATTTGGAAAATTTTGGATTTTAAGGGTGAGTTCCTCGTTCTCTTTGAGAAGTTGGTCTTTTTCGGAGGAAAGTTTTTTGAAAGACTTTTTCAAAGCAACAAATTTTGAAGATAGTTCATGAAAACCTTTTTCTAGTTGATCTCTAGCATGTGAGAGTTCTTCATAAGATAAATGATTTAAAGAATTTGAATTTGAAGAACAAGAGGAGGAGGAATCGGAAGAAGTTACCTCATGGAATGCCATTAGGAATTTGTTACTGTTGTCGCTCGAGGAGGAGGAGGAGGATGAGGTGTCACTCCATGTGGCCTTGAGGACCTTCTTCTTTCCTTTTTCCTTGGCCCGTTTCTTGTTGAGTGGGCAATCGGGCTTGTAATGGCCCTTTTCGCCGCACCCGTAGCATTTCACCTTGGGCTCGGATTTTTCGGTGGGTTCTTGCTTTCGGTGCTTGCGGGATTTCTTCTTCTTCTTGTGCTTCTTCATGAACTTATGCATTTGGCGGGCGAGATTCTCCATTTCCGAATCGCCGCTCGAAGATGATGAAGATGAGGAGGAAGAGGATGAGGAGGAGGAGCTTACTTCTTTTTGTACCTTGAGGGCAATGTTCTTTGGTGTCTTGATAGGTGTGCCCTCCTTTTGAGCTTGCCTTCTCATCGTGATCTCATAAGTCATGAGAGATCCGATGAGCTCCTCTACCGGCATATTTTTGACGTCCTTAGCTTCTTGGATCGCCGTCACCTTTGGTGCCCATGAGCTCGGAAGGACCCATAAGATCTTCTTGACCATCGTCTCGGCTGAAACATTATCACCAAGAGATTTCCTTCCATTGCATACGTCAGTAAAGCGAGTAAACATTTCAGAAATTGACTCATTTGGATGCATGGAAAAAGATTCAAAATCCTGTCTATACATATCTAATCTAGTATCCTTGACTTTATTAGTGCCTTCATGGGTCACTTCTAAAAGCTTCCAAATTTCATGTGCGGAGGTGCAAGTGGATACACGATTAAATTCATTTCTATCTAACCCGCAATGAAGAGCATTCATGGCTTTGCCATCAAGCTCGAAATTTCTAATGTCGGCGGGGGTCCATTTGGATTCGTCGGGGGAGGAGAGGGTGTAACCTTGCATGACAATTTTATATATGGGATACCCTATACTTCTAAGAAAGGTAGTCATGCGGGTTTTCCAATAATTATAGTCGGTCCCATCAAAAAATGGAGCCCGACCCAATGAGAGGCCCTCGGGGGCGAAAGAGGTTGATGCCATCTTAATGGATCTTAAATTTGAAACCGGGTTAGGGTATTACTCAAATTTCCCTTTGATACCAATTGTTGGGTCGGAAGAACACCCCAAGGAGGGAAAGATGGCAAGAGGGGGGGTGAATTGCCTTTTAAAAAAAAATTGATAAACAAATTAAAATCAAAGTAAAAAATGCAGCGGAAATAAAGAAGGCAAAACACAAAACTTGATAACGGAGTTCGGCCAAAACCCGGCCTACGTCTCCGCTCCCAACTCAACCGTTGAGAGATTCCTACCGCTTGCTTTTCAATGGTTTTAGCAAGAAACCCACTAGGCTTTAAGGTAGCACTAGGACCTATTACAGCTTGCTTTTATTGGTTTAGCAAGAACCCATTTGCTTTTAATGGTTTAGCAAGAACCCACTAGTCTTTTTACGGGTGAAGACTAGCTCACCGAGACACAAGCCTTTTAAAGGAAAAGCTTGAGAAAACCTCTTCACACCTTAGTGGTGGTGTGAGAACCCAAAGAAGGGGAGATGAGAAAAGAGTTGGGGTTTGTAGGCACAAACCCAATTTTAAAGCTCAAAAAGAGATAAACAATAAAACCCGTAATGGAGAAGCCTTGGGCGCCTTTGATTGATTGATGATGTTTGAGGGCCGCTTCCAAGCTTCTATGGAGGTGCTCTTGGATGTGGAAGTTGTTGGAGCACTTTGGGTTCCCTTGGAACAATCCGTCGGAGCTTCGCCAAAGATGTAAAAATGTGTCCGGTGGCTTGTATATTGTTCCGGGGCTTCCTAGGCCTTTATTTATAGGCTAGGAACCTTCAAGTATCCGTTGGAGGGCTTTGGAGCCGTTGGAAAAGGCCTCGGAGCCGTTGGGAGGCTTTTGGAGTTGACTGGTCAAAGCCAACGGCTAGTTTTACCAGTGCTACCGGCTGGCCGGTACAGCTCCACCGGCTGGCCGGTGCCTTGGCAGTGGAGGAGAAGTCTGGTCCAGGGGCCACCGGTCGACCGGTACATCTCCACCGGCTGGCCGGTGCCTTGGTAGAGAAGAAGAGTCTTGATCCAGGCTCCACCGGTCGACCGGTGAGGAGCCACCGGCTGGCCGGTGGAAAGACAGTAGATTGCACTATTTGGGCTGGATGCCACAGGTCGACCGGTGGCAGAGCCACCGGTCGACCGGTGGGGAGGCAGTGGCTCAGCCTTGAGTCAGGGTGCCACCGGCTGGCCGGTGGTCAAGCCACCGGCTGACCGGTGGACTGAATTTCAGTCCACTTGAAGTCCATTCTTGGGCCAACTTCTTGGCAACCTTGTGCCTATCATCCACAACACTTAAACACAATGTTAAACACATATTAAAGTGATTGTGATCATGAAAATCAAAGAGTGTGGGGTACAACAATCTCCCCCTATTTTGATGATCACAATCACTTATCAAGCAATGTAAAAACTTAAATGAAATGCATGCCTAAATGATAAATTGAAAATAAATACTAAGCGTGATAAAAAAGATTCTCCCCCAATCAATCAAGAAATTTCTCCCCCTTTGTGATTATCAAAATAGCACGGGGCATAAAACTTGATTGAGGGAACACTTTGAAAAACAAAAAGAGATTTGAAAATCAATTGAGATTTTTGAAATTGAAATGAAAATTTGAATATCAGTTTGAATTGAAAGTTTTGAATCAAAAACCAATTGAAAGAGATTTTTGAATTAAAAATTCGAATTGAATATTTTGAAATGAAAAATTTGATACCAAGTGTTGAAATTGAAAGATTGAAAAAAAAAAAATTTGAAATTTAAAAGCTTAATTTTGAAAGAAAATTTTTAATTCACAAAAAGGCTTAAAAGAACCTAACTCCCCCTAAATAAAAACAACTAATCACCGGGGAGCGGTTTTTGAAACCGTGACAAATTTTGGTCCCGTGAGACTCGCCAAAAGGGATTTTTCAATCCAAATTTGTTTCATGGCGGGTCTTCTCCTATAAAACTCATCGGAAAAGAAAATACTTTTGGGTTGACCATACCGGGCGTTTTTACAATTACATTCATAAATTAGGTGCCCGGTTTTCTTGCAATAATTACAAAATTTATAATCGGAGCTCCCCCTTACAAAAACAGTTTGAGCATGGGAGGAGGAAGCTCGGTTGGTATATCCTAACCCTTGGGTGGTTCTAGAAACCCTTTGGGAACCAAGTATATTGTTCAAGTTTTGTTCCCCTTGGGTGAACTTGGCTAAGGTCTCTCTAAGGTCTTTGATGGTTGATTCCATGGAATCAACATTTGGAAAATTTTGGATTTTAAGGGTGAGTTCCTCGTTCTCTTTGAGAAGTTGGTCTTTTTCGGAGGAAAGTTTTTTGAAAGACTTTTTCAAAGCAACAAATTTTGAAGATAGTTCATGAAAACCTTTTTCTAGTTGATCTCTAGCATGTGAGAGTTCTTCATAAGATAAATGATTTAAAGAATTTGAATTTGAAGAACAAGAGGAGGAGGAATCGGAAGAAGTTACCTCATGGAATGCCATTAGGCATTTGTTACCATTGTCGCTCGAGGAGGAGGAGGAGGATGAGGTGTCACTCCATGTGGCCTTGAGGACCTTCTTCTTTCCTTTTTCCTTGGCCCGTTTCTTGTTGAGTGGGCAATCGGGCTTGTAATGGCCCTTTTCGCCGCACCCGTAGCATTTCACCTTGGGCTCGGATTTTTCGGTGGGTTCTTGCTTTCGGTGCTTGCGGGATTTCTTCTTCTTCTTGTGCTTCTTCATGAACTTATGCATTTGGCGGGCGAGATTCTCCATTTCCGAATCGCCGCTCGAAGATGATGAAGATGAGGAGGAAGAGGATGAGGAGGAGGAGCTTACTTCTTTTTGTACCTTGAGGGCAATGTTCTTTGGTGTCTTGATAGGTGTGCCCTCCTTTTGAGCTTGCCTTCTCATCGTGATCTCATAAGTCATGAGAGATCCGATGAGCTCCTCTACCGGCATATTTTTGACGTCCTTAGCTTCTTGGATCGCCGTCACCTTTGGTGCCCATGAGCTCGGAAGGACCCATAAGATCTTCTTGACCATCGTCTCGGCTGAAACATTATCACCAAGAGATTTCCTTCCATTGCATACGTCAGTAAAGCGAGTAAACATTTCAGAAATTGACTCATTTGGATGCATGGAAAAAGATTCAAAATCCTGTCTATACATATCTAATCTAGTATCCTTGACTTTATTAGTGCCTTCATGGGTCACTTCTAAAAGCTTCCAAATTTCATGTGCGGAGGTGCAAGTGGATACACGATTAAATTCATTTCTATCTAACCCGCAATGAAGAGCATTCATGGCTTTGCCATCAAGCTCGAAATTTCTAATGTCGGCGGGGGTCCATTTGGATTCGTCGGGGGAGGAGAGGGTGTAACCTTGCATGACAATTTTATATATGGGATACCCTATACTTCTAAGAAAGGTAGTCATGCGGGTTTTCCAATAATTATAGTCGGTCCCATCAAAAAATGGAGCCCGACCCAATGAGAGGCCCTCGGGGGCGAAAGAGGTTGATGCCATCTTAATGGATCTTAAATTTGAAACCGGGTTAGGGTATTACTCAAATTTCCCTTTGATACCAATTGTTGGGTCGGAAGAACACCCCAAGGAGGGAAAGATGGCAAGAGGGGGGATGAATTGCCTTTTAAAAAAAAATTGATAAACAAATTAAAATCAAAGTAAAAAATGCAGCGGAAATAAAGAAGGCAAAACACAAAACTTGATAACGGAGTTCGGCCAAAACCCGGCCTACGTCTCCGCTCCCAACTCAACCGTTGAGAGATTCCTACCGCTTGCTTTTCAATGGTTTTAGCAAGAAACCCACTAGGCTTTAAGGTAGCACTAGGACCTATTACAGCTTGCTTTTATTGGTTTAGCAAGAACCCATTTGCTTTTAATGGTTTAGCAAGAACCCACTAGTCTTTTTACGGGTGAAGACTAGCTCACCGAGACACAAGCCTTTTAAAGGAAAAGCTTGAGAAAACCTCTTCACACCTTAGTGGTGGTGTGAGAACCCAAAGAAGGGGAGATGAGAAAAGAGTTGGGGTTTGTAGGCACAAACCCAATTTTAAAGCTCAAAAAGAGATAAACAATAAAACCCGTAATGGAGAAGCCTTGGGCGCCTTTGATTGATTGATGATGTTTGAGGGCCGCTTCCAAGCTTCTATGGAGGTGCTCTTGGATGTGGAAGTTGTTGGAGCACTTTGGGTTCCCTTGGAACAATCCGTCGGAGCTTCGCCAAAGATGTAAAAATGTGTCCGGTGGCTTGTATATTGTTCCGGGGCTTCCTAGGCCTTTATTTATAGGCTAGGAACCTTCAAGTATCCGTTGGAGGGCTTTGGAGCCGTTGGAAAAGGCCTCGGAGCCGTTGGGAGGCTTTTGGAGTTGACTGGTCAAAGCCAACGGCTAGTTTTACCAGTGCTACCGGCTGGCCGGTACAGCTCCACCGGCTGGCCGGTGCCTTGGCAGTGGAGGAGAAGTCTGGTCCAGGGGCCACCGGTCGACCGGTACATCTCCACCGGCTGGCCGGTGCCTTGGTAGAGAAGAAGAGTCTTGATCCAGGCTCCACCGGTCGACCGGTGAGGAGCCACCGGCTGGCCGGTGGAAAGACAGTAGATTGCACTATTTGGGCTGGATGCCACAGGTCGACCGGTGGCAGAGCCACCGGTCGACCGGTGGGGAGGCAGTGGCTCAGCCTTGAGTCAGGGTGCCACCGGCTGGCCGGTGGTCAAGCCACCGGCTGACCGGTGGACTGAATTTCAGTCCACTTGAAGTCCATTCTTGGGCCAACTTCTTGGCAACCTTGTGCCTATCATCCACAACACTTAAACACAATGTTAAACACATATTAAAGTGATTGTGATCATGAAAATCAAAGAGTGTGGGGTATAACAATCTCCCCCTATTTTGATGATCACAATCACTTATCAAGCAATGTAAAAACTTAAATGAAATGCATGCCTAAATGATAAATTGAAAATAAATACTAAGCGTGATAAAAAAGATTCTCCCCCAATCAATCAAGAAATTTCTCCCCCTTTGTGATTATCAAAATAGCACGGGGCATAAAACTTGATTGAGGGAACACTTTGAAAAACAAAAAGAGATTTGAAAATCAATTGAGATTTTTGAAATTGAAATGAAAATTTGAATATCAGTTTGAATTGAAAGTTTTGAATCAAAAACCAATTGAAAGAGATTTTTGAATTAAAAATTCGAATTGAATATTTTGAAATGAAAAATTTGATACCAAGTGTTGAAATTGAAAGATTGAAAAAAAAAAAATTTGAAATTTAAAAGCTTAATTTTGAAAGAAAATTTTTAATTCACAAAAAGGCTTAAAAGAACCTAACTCCCCCTAAATAAAAACAACTAATCACCGGGGAGCGGTTTTTGAAACCGTGACAAATTTTGGTCCCGTGAGACTCGCCAAAAGGGATTTTTCAATCCAAATTTGTTTCATGGCGGGTCTTCTCCTATAAAACTCATCGGAAAAGAAAATACTTTTGGGTTGACCATACCGGGCGTTTTTACAATTACATTCATAAATTAGGTGCCCGGTTTTCTTGCAATAATTACAAAATTTATAATCGGAGCTCCCCCTTACAAAAACAGTTTGAGCATGGGAGGAGGAAGCTCGGTTGGTATATCCTAACCCTTGGGTGGTTCTAGAAACCCTTTGGGAACCAAGTATATTGTTCAAGTTTTGTTCCCCTTGGGTGAACTTGGCTAAGGTCTCTCTAAGGTCTTTGATGGTTGATTCCATGGAATCAACATTTGGAAAATTTTGGATTTTAAGGGTGAGTTCCTCGTTCTCTTTGAGAAGTTGGTCTTTTTCGGAGGAAAGTTTTTTGAAAGACTTTTTCAAAGCAACAAATTTTGAAGATAGTTCATGAAAACCTTTTTCTAGTTGATCTCTAGCATGTGAGAGTTCTTCATAAGATAAATGATTTAAAGAATTTGAATTTGAAGAACAAGAGGAGGAGGAATCGGAAGAAGTTACCTCATGGAATGCCATTAGGAATTTGTTACTGTTGTCGCTCGAGGAGGAGGAGGAGGATGAGGTGTCACTCCATGTGGCCTTGAGGACCTTCTTCTTTCCTTTTTCCTTGGCCCGTTTCTTGTTGAGTGGGCAATCGGGCTTGTAATGGCCCTTTTCGCCGCACCCGTAGCATTTCACCTTGGGCTCGGATTTTTCGGTGGGTTCTTGCTTTCGGTGCTTGCGGGATTTCTTCTTCTTCTTGTGCTTCTTCATGAACTTATGCATTTGGCGGGCGAGATTCTCCATTTCCGAATCGCCGCTCGAAGATGATGAAGATGAGGAGGAAGAGGATGAGGAGGAGGAGCTTACTTCTTTTTGTACCTTGAGGGCAATGTTCTTTGGTGTCTTGATAGGTGTGCCCTCCTTTTGAGCTTGCCTTCTCATCGTGATCTCATAAGTCATGAGAGATCCGATGAGCTCCTCTACCGGCATATTTTTGACGTCCTTAGCTTCTTGGATCGCCATCACCTTTGGTGCCCATGAGCTCGGAAGGACCCATAAGATCTTCTTGACCATCGTCTCGGCTGAAACATTATCACCAAGAGATTTCCTTCCATTGCATACGTCAGTAAAGCGAGTAAACATTTCAGAAATTGACTCATTTGGATGCATGGAAAAAGATTCAAAATCCTGTCTATACATATCTAATCTAGTATCCTTGACTTTATTAGTGCCTTCATGGGTCACTTCTAAAAGCTTCCAAATTTCATGTGCGGAGGTGCAAGTGGATACACGATTAAATTCATTTCTATCTAACCCGCAATGAAGAGCATTCATGGCTTTGCCATCAAGCTCGAAATTTCTAATGTCGGCGGGGGTCCATTTGGATTCGTCGGGGGAGGAGAGGGTGTAACCTTGCATGACAATTTTATATATGGGATACCCTATACTTCTAAGAAAGGTAGTCATGCGGGTTTTCCAATAATTATAGTCGGTCCCATCAAAAAATGGAGCCCGACCCAATGAGAGGCCCTCGGGGGCGAAAGAGGTTGATGCCATCTTAATGGATCTTAAATTTGAAACCGGGTTAGGGTATTACTCAAATTTCCCTTTGATACCAATTGTTGGGTCGGAAGAACACCCCAAGGAGGGAAAGATGGCAAGAGGGGGGGTGAATTGCCTTTTAAAAAAAAATTGATAAACAAATTAAAATCAAAGTAAAAAATGCAGCGGAAATAAAGAAGGCAAAACACAAAACTTGATAACGGAGTTCGGCCAAAACCCGGCCTACGTCTCCGCTCCCAACTCAACCGTTGAGAGATTCCTACCGCTTGCTTTTCAATGGTTTTAGCAAGAAACCCACTAGGCTTTAAGGTAGCACTAGGACCTATTACAGCTTGCTTTTATTGGTTTAGCAAGAACCCATTTGCTTTTAATGGTTTAGCAAGAACCCACTAGTCTTTTTACGGGTGAAGACTAGCTCACCGAGACACAAGCCTTTTAAAGGAAAAGCTTGAGAAAACCTCTTCACACCTTAGTGGTGGTGTGAGAACCCAAAGAAGGGGAGATGAGAAAAGAGTTGGGGTTTGTAGGCACAAACCCAATTTTAAAGCTCAAAAAGAGATAAACAATAAAACCCGTAATGGAGAAGCCTTGGGCGCCTTTGATTGATTGATGATGTTTGAGGGCCGCTTCCAAGCTTCTATGGAGGTGCTCTTGGATGTGGAAGTTGTTGGAGCACTTTGGGTTCCCTTGGAACAATCCGTCGGAGCTTCGCCAAAGATGTAAAAATGTGTCCGGTGGCTTGTATATTGTTCCGGGGCTTCCTAGGCCTTTATTTATAGGCTAGGAACCTTCAAGTATCCGTTGGAGGGCTTTGGAGCCGTTGGAAAAGGCCTCGGAGCCGTTGGGAGGCTTTTGGAGTTGACTGGTCAAAGCCAACGGCTAGTTTTACCAGTGCTACCGGCTGGCCGGTACAGCTCCACCGGCTGGCCGGTGCCTTGGCAGTGGAGGAGAAGTCTGGTCCAGGGGCCACCGGTCGACCGGTACATCTCCACCGGCTGGCCGGTGCCTTGGTAGAGAAGAAGAGTCTTGATCCAGGCTCCACCGGTCGACCGGTGAGGAGCCACCGGCTGGCCGGTGGAAAGACAGTAGATTGCACTATTTGGGCTGGATGCCACAGGTCGACCGGTGGCAGAGCCACCGGTCGACCGGTGGGGAGGCAGTGGCTCAGCCTTGAGTCAGGGTGCCACCGGCTGGCCGGTGGTCAAGCCACCGGCTGACCGGTGGACTGAATTTCAGTCCACTTGAAGTCCATTCTTGGGCCAACTTCTTGGCAACCTTGTGCCTATCATCCACAACACTTAAACACAATGTTAAACACATATTAAAGTGATTGTGATCATGAAAATCAAAGAGTGTGGGGTACAACAATCTCCCCCTATTTTGATGATCACAATCACTTATCAAGCAATGTAAAAACTTAAATGAAATGCATGCCTAAATGATAAATTGAAAATAAATACTAAGCGTGATAAAAAAGATTCTCCCCCAATCAATCAAGAAATTTCTCCCCCTTTGTGATTATCAAAATAGCACGGGGCATAAAACTTGATTGAGGGAACACTTTGAAAAACAAAAAGAGATTTGAAAATCAATTGAGATTTTTGAAATTGAAATGAAAATTTGAATATCAGTTTGAATTGAAAGTTTTGAATCAAAAACCAATTGAAAGAGATTTTTGAATTAAAAATTCGAATTGAATATTTTGAAATGAAAAATTTGATACCAAGTGTTGAAATTGAAAGATTGAAAAAAAAAAAATTTGAAATTTAAAAGCTTAATTTTGAAAGAAAATTTTTAATTCACAAAAAGGCTTAAAAGAACCTAACTCCCCCTAAATAAAAACAACTAATCACCGGGGAGCGGTTTTTGAAACCGTGACAAATTTTGGTCCCGTGAGACTCGCCAAAAGGGATTTTTCAATCCAAATTTGTTTCATGGCGGGTCTTCTCCTATAAAACTCATCGGAAAAGAAAATACTTTTGGGTTGACCATACCGGGCGTTTTTACAATTACATTCATAAATTAGGTGCCCGGTTTTCTTGCAATAATTACAAAATTTATAATCGGAGCTCCCCCTTACAAAAACAGTTTGAGCATGGGAGGAGGAAGCTCGGTTGGTATATCCTAACCCTTGGGTGGTTCTAGAAACCCTTTGGGAACCAAGTATATTGTTCAAGTTTTGTTCCCCTTGGGTGAACTTGGCTAAGGTCTCTCTAAGGTCTTTGATGGTTGATTCCATGGAATCAACATTTGGAAAATTTTGGATTTTAAGGGTGAGTTCCTCGTTCTCTTTGAGAAGTTGGTCTTTTTCGGAGGAAAGTTTTTTGAAAGACTTTTTCAAAGCAACAAATTTTGAAGATAGTTCATGAAAACCTTTTTCTAGTTGATCTCTAGCATGTGAGAGTTCTTCATAAGATAAATGATTTAAAGAATTTGAATTTGAAGAACAAGAGGAGGAGGAATCGGAAGAAGTTACCTCATGGAATGCCATTAGGCATTTGTTACCATTGTCGCTCGAGGAGGAGGAGGAGGATGAGGTGTCACTCCATGTGGCCTTGAGGACCTTCTTCTTTCCTTTTTCCTTGGCCCGTTTCTTGTTGAGTGGGCAATCGGGCTTGTAATGGCCCTTTTCGCCGCACCCGTAGCATTTCACCTTGGGCTCGGATTTTTCGGTGGGTTCTTGCTTTCGGTGCTTGCGGGATTTCTTCTTCTTCTTGTGCTTCTTCATGAACTTATGCATTTGGCGGGCGAGATTCTCCATTTCCGAATCGCCGCTCGAAGATGATGAAGATGAGGAGGAAGAGGATGAGGAGGAGGAGCTTACTTCTTTTTGTACCTTGAGGGCAATGTTCTTTGGTGTCTTGATAGGTGTGCCCTCCTTTTGAGCTTGCCTTCTCATCGTGATCTCATAAGTCATGAGAGATCCGATGAGCTCCTCTACCGGCATATTTTTGACGTCCTTAGCTTCTTGGATCGCCGTCACCTTTGGTGCCCATGAGCTCGGAAGGACCCATAAGATCTTCTTGACCATCGTCTCGGCTGAAACATTATCACCAAGAGATTTCCTTCCATTGCATACGTCAGTAAAGCGAGTAAACATTTCAGAAATTGACTCATTTGGATGCATGGAAAAAGATTCAAAATCCTGTCTATACATATCTAATCTAGTATCCTTGACTTTATTAGTGCCTTCATGGGTCACTTCTAAAAGCTTCCAAATTTCATGTGCGGAGGTGCAAGTGGATACACGATTAAATTCATTTCTATCTAACCCGCAATGAAGAGCATTCATGGCTTTGCCATCAAGCTCGAAATTTCTAATGTCGGCGGGGGTCCATTTGGATTCGTCGGGGGAGGAGAGGGTGTAACCTTGCATGACAATTTTATATATGGGATACCCTATACTTCTAAGAAAGGTAGTCATGCGGGTTTTCCAATAATTATAGTCGGTCCCATCAAAAAATGGAGCCCGACCCAATGAGAGGCCCTCGGGGGCGAAAGAGGTTGATGCCATCTTAATGGATCTTAAATTTGAAACCGGGTTAGGGTATTACTCAAATTTCCCTTTGATACCAATTGTTGGGTCGGAAGAACACCCCAAGGAGGGAAAGATGGCAAGAGGGGGGATGAATTGCCTTTTAAAAAAAAATTGATAAACAAATTAAAATCAAAGTAAAAAATGCAGCGGAAATAAAGAAGGCAAAACACAAAACTTGATAACGGAGTTCGGCCAAAACCCGGCCTACGTCTCCGCTCCCAACTCAACCGTTGAGAGATTCCTACCGCTTGCTTTTCAATGGTTTTAGCAAGAAACCCACTAGGCTTTAAGGTAGCACTAGGACCTATTACAGCTTGCTTTTATTGGTTTAGCAAGAACCCATTTGCTTTTAATGGTTTAGCAAGAACCCACTAGTCTTTTTACGGGTGAAGACTAGCTCACCGAGACACAAGCCTTTTAAAGGAAAAGCTTGAGAAAACCTCTTCACACCTTAGTGGTGGTGTGAGAACCCAAAGAAGGGGAGATGAGAAAAGAGTTGGGGTTTGTAGGCACAAACCCAATTTTAAAGCTCAAAAAGAGATAAACAATAAAACCCGTAATGGAGAAGCCTTGGGCGCCTTTGATTGATTGATGATGTTTGAGGGCCGCTTCCAAGCTTCTATGGAGGTGCTCTTGGATGTGGAAGTTGTTGGAGCACTTTGGGTTCCCTTGGAACAATCCGTCGGAGCTTCGCCAAAGATGTAAAAATGTGTCCGGTGGCTTGTATATTGTTCCGGGGCTTCCTAGGCCTTTATTTATAGGCTAGGAACCTTCAAGTATCCGTTGGAGGGCTTTGGAGCCGTTGGAAAAGGCCTCGGAGCCGTTGGGAGGCTTTTGGAGTTGACTGGTCAAAGCCAACGGCTAGTTTTACCAGTGCTACCGGCTGGCCGGTACAGCTCCACCGGCTGGCCGGTGCCTTGGCAGTGGAGGAGAAGTCTGGTCCAGGGGCCACCGGTCGACCGGTACATCTCCACCGGCTGGCCGGTGCCTTGGTAGAGAAGAAGAGTCTTGATCCAGGCTCCACCGGTCGACCGGTGAGGAGCCACCGGCTGGCCGGTGGAAAGACAGTAGATTGCACTATTTGGGCTGGATGCCACAGGTCGACCGGTGGCAGAGCCACCGGTCGACCGGTGGGGAGGCAGTGGCTCAGCCTTGAGTCAGGGTGCCACCGGCTGGCCGGTGGTCAAGCCACCGGCTGACCGGTGGACTGAATTTCAGTCCACTTGAAGTCCATTCTTGGGCCAACTTCTTGGCAACCTTGTGCCTATCATCCACAACACTTAAACACAATGTTAAACACATATTAAAGTGATTGTGATCATGAAAATCAAAGAGTGTGGGGTATAACAATCTCCCCCTATTTTGATGATCACAATCACTTATCAAGCAATGTAAAAACTTAAATGAAATGCATGCCTAAATGATAAATTGAAAATAAATACTAAGCGTGATAAAAAAGATTCTCCCCCAATCAATCAAGAAATTTCTCCCCCTTTGTGATTATCAAAATAGCACGGGGCATAAAACTTGATTGAGGGAACACTTTGAAAAACAAAAAGAGATTTGAAAATCAATTGAGATTTTTGAAATTGAAATGAAAATTTGAATATCAGTTTGAATTGAAAGTTTTGAATCAAAAACCAATTGAAAGAGATTTTTGAATTAAAAATTCGAATTGAATATTTTGAAATGAAAAATTTGATACCAAGTGTTGAAATTGAAAGATTGAAAAAAAAAAATTTGAAATTTAAAAGCTTAATTTTGAAAGAAAATTTTTAATTCACAAAAAGGCTTAAAAGAACCTAACTCCCCCTAAATAAAAACAACTAATCACCGGGGAGCGGTTTTTGAAACCGTGACAAATTTTGGTCCCGTGAGACTCGCCAAAAGGGATTTTTCAATCCAAATTTGTTTCATGGCGGGTCTTCTCCTATAAAACTCATCGGAAAAGAAAATACTTTTGGGTTGACCATACCGGGCGTTTTTACAATTACATTCATAAATTAGGTGCCCGGTTTTCTTGCAATAATTACAAAATTTATAATCGGAGCTCCCCCTTACAAAAACAGTTTGAGCATGGGAGGAGGAAGCTCGGTTGGTATATCCTAACCCTTGGGTGGTTCTAGAAACCCTTTGGGAACCAAGTATATTGTTCAAGTTTTGTTCCCCTTGGGTGAACTTGGCTAAGGTCTCTCTAAGGTCTTTGATGGTTGATTCCATGGAATCAACATTTGGAAAATTTTGGATTTTAAGGGTGAGTTCCTCGTTCTCTTTGAGAAGTTGGTCTTTTTCGGAGGAAAGTTTTTTGAAAGACTTTTTCAAAGCAACAAATTTTGAAGATAGTTCATGAAAACCTTTTTCTAGTTGATCTCTAGCATGTGAGAGTTCTTCATAAGATAAATGATTTAAAGAATTTGAATTTGAAGAACAAGAGGAGGAGGAATCGGAAGAAGTTACCTCATGGAATGCCATTAGGCATTTGTTACCATTGTCGCTCGAGGAGGAGGAGGAGGATGAGGTGTCACTCCATGTGGCCTTGAGGACCTTCTTCTTTCCTTTTTCCTTGGCCCGTTTCTTGTTGAGTGGGCAATCGGGCTTGTAATGGCCCTTTTCGCCGCACCCGTAGCATTTCACCTTGGGCTCGGATTTTTCGGTGGGTTCTTGCTTTCGGTGCTTGCGGGATTTCTTCTTCTTCTTGTGCTTCTTCATGAACTTATGCATTTGGCGGGCGAGATTCTCCATTTCCGAATCGCCGCTCGAAGATGATGAAGATGAGGAGGAAGAGGATGAGGAGGAGGAGCTTACTTCTTTTTGTACCTTGAGGGCAATGTTCTTTGGTGTCTTGATAGGTGTGCCCTCCTTTTGAGCTTGCCTTCTCATCGTGATCTCATAAGTCATGAGAGATCCGATGAGCTCCTCTACCGGCATATTTTTGACGTCCTTAGCTTCTTGGATCGCCGTCACCTTTGGTGCCCATGAGCTCGGAAGGACCCATAAGATCTTCTTGACCATCGTCTCGGCTGAAACATTATCACCAAGAGATTTCCTTCCATTGCATACGTCAGTAAAGCGAGTAAACATTTCAGAAATTGACTCATTTGGATGCATGGAAAAAGATTCAAAATCCTGTCTATACATATCTAATCTAGTATCCTTGACTTTATTAGTGCCTTCATGGGTCACTTCTAAAAGCTTCCAAATTTCATGTGCGGAGGTGCAAGTGGATACACGATTAAATTCATTTCTATCTAACCCGCAATGAAGAGCATTCATGGCTTTGCCATCAAGCTCGAAATTTCTAATGTCGGCGGGGGTCCATTTGGATTCGTCGGGGGAGGAGAGGGTGTAACCTTGCATGACAATTTTATATATGGGATACCCTATACTTCTAAGAAAGGTAGTCATGCGGGTTTTCCAATAATTATAGTCGGTCCCATCAAAAAATGGAGCCCGACCCAATGAGAGGCCCTCGGGGGCGAAAGAGGTTGATGCCATCTTAATGGATCTTAAATTTGAAACCGGGTTAGGGTATTACTCAAATTTCCCTTTGATACCAATTGTTGGGTCGGAAGAACACCCCAAGGAGGGAAAGATGGCAAGAGGGGGGGTGAATTGCCTTTTAAAAAAAAATTGATAAACAAATTAAAATCAAAGTAAAAAATGCAGCGGAAATAAAGAAGGCAAAACACAAAACTTGATAACGGAGTTCGGCCAAAACCCGGCCTACGTCTCCGCTCCCAACTCAACCGTTGAGAGATTCCTACCGCTTGCTTTTCAATGGTTTTAGCAAGAAACCCACTAGGCTTTAAGGTAGCACTAGGACCTATTACAGCTTGCTTTTATTGGTTTAGCAAGAACCCACTTGCTTTTAATGGTTTAGCAAGAACCCACTAGTCTTTTTACGGGTGAAGACTAGCTCACCGAGACACAAGCCTTTTAAAGGAAAAGCTTGAGAAAACCTCTTCACACCTTAGTGGTGGTGTGAGAACCCAAAGAAGGGGAGATGAGAAAAGAGTTGGGGTTTGTAGGCACAAACCCAATTTTAAAGCTCAAAAAGAGATAAACAATAAAACCCGTAATGGAGAAGCCTTGGGCGCCTTTGATTGATTGATGATGTTTGAGGGCCGCTTCCAAGCTTCTATGGAGGTGCTCTTGGATGTGGAAGTTGTTGGAGCACTTTGGGTTCCCTTGGAACAATCCGTCGGAGCTTCGCCAAAGATGTAAAAATGTGTCCGGTGGCTTGTATATTGTTCCGGGGCTTCCTAGGCCTTTATTTATAGGCTAGGAACCTTCAAGTATCCGTTGGAGGGCTTTGGAGCCGTTGGAAAAGGCCTCGGAGCCGTTGGGAGGCTTTTGGAGTTGACTGGTCAAAGCCAACGGCTAGTTTTACCAGTGCTACCGGCTGGCCGGTACAGCTCCACCGGCTGGCCGGTGCCTTGGCAGTGGAGGAGAAGTCTGGTCCAGGGGCCACCGGTCGACCGGTACATCTCCACCGGCTGGCCGGTGCCTTGGTAGAGAAGAAGAGTCTTGATCCAGGCTCCACCGGTCGACCGGTGAGGAGCCACCGGCTGGCCGGTGGAAAGACAGTAGATTGCACTATTTGGGCTGGATGCCACAGGTCGACCGGTGGCAGAGCCACCGGTCGACCGGTGGGGAGGCAGTGGCTCAGCCTTGAGTCAGGGTGCCACCGGCTGGCCGGTGGTCAAGCCACCGGCTGACCGGTGGACTGAATTTCAGTCCACTTGAAGTCCATTCTTGGGCCAACTTCTTGGCAACCTTGTGCCTATCATCCACAACACTTAAACACAATGTTAAACACATATTAAAGTGATTGTGATCATGAAAATCAAAGAGTGTGGGGTACAACAATAAGAATGGTATCCTTATGAGATGGGTGGGACCTATATATCCCTCCAATGCATTGGGTAAAGATTTTATATCTCATGAGATAGACATGGCTGGAATGGTAGGTTATACCGGTTCAGTAAAACAGGATTGAAACGAGAAGTGAACTCAGTTCAGAAATGGACTTTGTCCACTAAGATAGTCTTGGCAATGAGTCTTGACTAACAAGAAATGATTCTCTATGATTATGTGTGTGTGCCACAAAGTTTCATGTTTTATGTTATGATTATTGGGACTAAATTTCACTACTATGATTTATCCCATGTTATGAAATTATGATCTCTTTTGCTGTTTAAGATTTCCAAAAGATATGTTCTTATGAATATGACGTGATTGATATTTCTTTTGTTTTCCCTTACTGAGCATTTGAGCTCACCCTTTTATGTTTTCTTTTCCCCAGGACATAAAGAAAGGATTTAGGTTTAAAAAAAAGAAGATCTTTATGATAGATGTTGAAGATCTTTCACCACGATTAGAAGATTATATCCCGAGTTTCCAAAGACACTAAACTATTACGGTCTTTGTGTGTGTGTTTTTTTTATGTACTAATTATTCCGCAAAAGTAATGTAATGTCCATGTACGTCAGGATTTGGGTCTCTATAGTTGGTATCATAGGAAAGGTTTAGTCAACCTTTGGAAACTAGGATGCGAGAAATTTAGTAAGATCCCTAGAGATATTTCTAAGGTATGTCTAGGGATGTCCCTAAGGTAAAGTATAGGTTATAGTACTAAAATTATGGTAACCCAAGATGTTAGATATTGATGGTACTCCCCCTTTATTATATTGTTTTCCCTAGGATGATTTTTGCCTCTCAAACTATTCTTTTTGGGTTTTAGACGATGGATGGAACCCAATGGAACCGTGTTGATCAATGTAATGGACAATGCAATGATTTTCCTCTAGAACAAACAAATGTTATGGGAAATGGAGTGAAAAATCTTATTGCAATACTTACACAAGCTATGAATCATTCTGGACTTCCAAATGAGTAGAGAAGGGAACAATATTCTATTGAGTCCTTCATGAGGCAACGTCCACATTCTTTCAGTGGGTCTTCTGATCCACTTGTTGTTGAACAATGGATCATTACCACTGAAAAGATATTTTCAGTTCTTCAATGTTCTGAACATGATAAAGTCATCTTAGCAGTATATCGTTTGGAAGGTGAAGCTGATCAATGGTGGAATCTTATCAAGAATACGAGGCCAAGGGATGAAATTGAGTCCATGGAATGGGACGAGTTCAAGAACTTATTTTTAAATAAGTACTTCCCTCATATTCTTCGAACAAAGATGGAGAAGGAGTTTCTTAACTAAAGAAAAAGGATGATGAATCTGTTGGTATATACGAAGCGAATTTTACAAGGCTTGTGAGGTATGCATCTGGATTTATCATCCAACCTGAAAGTAAAGTTGATCGATTCTTCAGTGGCTTAAAACAAAATCTTAGAAGGGCATCAGCTATATGAGACTTCAGTAGATATGAAGAAATTGTGTGTTGTGCTATCAAGGTAGAAATGGAAGTTGGTGTTACTTATCCATCTCATAGTTTTGACAAGAAACGAAAGATGGAGTTCAAGGAGAAATCTCATAATAATGGTGAAAAGAAGATGAATGTTTCCTTATGCTCAAAGTGTGGAAAGAATCATGGTGGAGACTGTCTTAAAGGGACTACAAAATGTTTTAAGTGTGGAAAATAAGGTCATCGAGCAGCTGAGTGTCGATGTAATGGAAAAAGGGTTTCTAATGATGTGAATAAAGAAAAGACTGCAGATAACGCACCACCAACACTTCAATTCTTCAAGAGAAAGGAAATGGGGCATTATGCTAATAAATTCCCTAATCCAAGGGTTAGTGATTATCGACATGAGAAACCACTTAAGGAAAAGGACAAAGGGAAGTCACATGCGATCACTATTGGTGATGTTGAATATGACAATGATGTGGTGGAATGATTAAGTGTTTATGTAATGGGATTCCAAAATAATGATGTATATAGTATCTTGGAATATTTATATATTGGTCTATTGTGGTTTTCAATAATTTTATGGTACCGGTAACCATGGAAAGTGATTGAGATATTTTTGGAAAAAAGATGATATGCGCATAGTGAATGGATAAGGAAAAAATGAAATGTTTGACAGTATTCATGAGCTCATGATTGATATAAGGACTAAGTGATATCATGGTTTGAGTATATAGAATTTTTAGGATTTTGGTTTGTGGAAAGTGTTAACTTTTAATTGCATACATGTTTTCACTAAGGTTCAATGGGTATTCATTTTTCAAGAGAATACATGATTAAGGCCTTTGAATGTTTGGAATGTGACCAACAAGACATATCTTATGATATATGGGGATCAACGATGGTATTAAATCTCTGGTAATCGTTTTTGACTATATTATGAGAGTGGACTGCAGTATTATGGATAAGCCTAAAGATTGGAATGGATTTTGTTGGAAATAAATTAGTATTGTTTAAGGATAGAAGTTTATTAGATATTATTGATGGTATGTTATAGTAATATAGTTTTAGAAAAAGGACAACCTGCAGGACAGGCGACAGCCCATCGCGTCGAACAAGGCTGTGTGAATCGAACCCACAACCGAAGTGCGACTGGCCTTTATCGCCTACCACTGGCCTACAGGAAGTCCATGTTTAGTAGAAACTAGTTTAATTATATTAATCAGTATGATATATGAAGTATAAGTCCATTTTAGGAACCATATATGATTAATCTCACTATAGATGGACTTATATATTTTTTGATAACTTTTCTAACCTTTTGTTTGAGACAGATGGAATGACCCATCATTTTATCACATGATCTGATAACACATCACGAATGACAAATTCAACTTCATTTCGTTAAGAGATAAATTGGAAATTTTCCAAAGAACGACCAATGGTGAGACTATACCAAAATCACGAAAGTATTTCTTCTAATTCCAATTTCATCAACTTTAGGGAAATGATCTTGAAAACCAAAAATGTTGTCCTAGTGCTCTTATATCTGATGATTCAGATGGTACCTTAGATAATAACAAATTTATGGCTTTTTGATTACTGGATTTTCCATAGCCATGTTCTCTACCACTCTCCATCAGAACATTATGGTTAGATTTCTCTTCTATATCCATATTTTCACCTATGTGGAAACCCAGTGATTAGTTTATTTGGGTAACCGTTACGTTTCATACTTTTTTTAAAAAAAATTGGTTTTGGTATTCCTTTTTACGATGTGGGTTTCTATTAAAGAATCTTTCTTATTGTAAACCATTTATAACCCCGACGAATATCGACGGCGAAATTCATTTTAAGGGGGTAGAATGTAACAGCCCGAGATTTTATGAAAAATATTCTTTTTAATTTCATTAATTTCTTGTGTTGTACGCTACACTAAAAGGAGCTTGCACAACACGCATCCTTGACTTTCCTTTCATTACATGCAATCGTGACCTTCCTCGATAGCGTGTGTAGTACGCAATAACGAGTTTCACTAAACAACAATATGCTATTAAAATATTATTAAAACTAGCTGTTATGAATAGTAATAACCACTTTTTAAAATTTTGTAAATTTTATTTTTCAAAATGGACTTAATTTTTGTATTTGGAATATCGAAATTAGATTACGGTGAAATTTTGGTACTTTTCGGCTAACTTTCATTTTCTGATGAATAGTGAAAATTACTAAATTTTAATTAAAAACAACCTTTTTAATCGAAATAATTAATAGTGATAAATTATTAATTTGAGTGGTTTTAAAGTATATTTTGAATATATTTTTACAATTTAATACAATGTTGGTCATTGGATGTAATTTCACATTTAAACCAGACATAAACAAGTGTCAATCTTTTGATGGTTATTATCTCTTAAGAACACGCTATTTGTTTTGACGACGGGAATTAATTTTTAAATTAATTAATGCAACTGATATGTTTTTAATTTGGTAAAATACACAGCATTTTTGAGTTCATAATATCAAATATATCTTAGGCCTAATTTTTGGTATTTTTCTGGAAACTTTCATTTTTGAAGAATAGTGAAACCACTAAGTGGTAGTTAAAAAAAATGAATTTTTCATAAAACTTAATTTTACCGCTTCTGTGAATGGAATTTCAAAAATCCGAGAGACACAGTTGATGTAAGTAAGTAAAATGTGGTTCAATGAGATGAAAATAATTTTTGGTGAATAGTAACTTTTTACTTTTTTTTACCACGGTTAAAAGTAAATAAGGTAATTAAGGGTAAAACTGTTATTATTATTACCCTAACATATGTCATAATTCTATTAGATAAGTGTAATTCGACCAAAAACAACCTTAGGATTAAAATATGACCATTTAGGCCCACTTGGATTAGATTAGGACATTTATTATTAATTTATTTAAAGAAGGGTTAAAATAGTTAAAATCATAGTTTAATAAGTAAATAATTTTTAATATAAGGTTATATATAAGATAAATTCGACTATAAATATTCATTATAAAGCTAAAAATATTTCCTACATAATGGTATTTTACTTGTAATTTTTAGACATTAAATAATTTAATTTATTTATGACACAAAGATGATGCAGTAATTATCTTGTTAATGAAATATTGACATAATTGATGTTATAAATACCAAAATAAATGTAATTTGAGACTTTTTATAAATTACACTAATTTTATAGGTTAATATGACATGTTATTATTTATTTAACTAACTTTTATCTAACTAATCATCCTGTTATGAGTTTCACAAAAATCAATTACTAAATAGTGTCAAAATTGACATAAAATAGTTTTTAAAACTAATATTATATTATTAATTGTTATTTTATTCCTAAAAATCTAAGGTTCGGCCAAATTACTTAGATAAGGTTATATATATTAATAATAAACAACTTGGGGTTCGTTTTGATTGTTATAGTAAGTTTATTAACCTTATATTGTAAGAACACAATAAGACACGGTAAAAGTAAAATTATTTAACTTAATGTTAAATCTAAATGATAAGGCCAAAATAGGAACCTAAACTTGTCTAAATTATATTTTATGAGAGGATTTAGACTCATACCCACCTTATCTTCTAAATAAATCAATTTGGAGCTATTTTAAACCGAACATGACTTTATAATAAAGTAATATTTTTAGTTTTTCCAAAGGTACCCCTCTCCTCCCTTATAAAAGGGCACCTCCTCCCTCTCTTCCTCACACCACTTTGAGCCTTCAAGATCGGCCAACCCCTGCCAAATTCCCTTCTCCACTTCCCTATAAACATCCTTGATGTTCTGGTCTTCCTCAAAAACCAATTTTAGTTCCCTAAAAGGAGATCTCAAAGAGGCGCTTCAAAGAAGAGGTAATGTCCGTTACCGATTATTTCAACTTTATTTCTTCTTCCACTTCTTCTTCTTAGATTGTTTAATTATGAAGTAATAACATCAGTATCACTCATATACTGATATGTTATTATAAGTATGAAACAACCCTATTTCACCATCTATCCATCCTACAGAAAACGAAATCACCGCGCGTGCGTACGTACGGAATACCGTCTCCACGCCGTGGTGTAATATATTTTCCACCACCACCTTACTTGGATGGGTATAAAGTTCTACATAATAACTATATATGATTAAGTGATATTTACTCTTAAATAGTATACATACACTCCAATACAATTCCATGATCATGAGAACGATATCATTGCCCGTGCGTACGTACGGACTACCGTCTCCACGACCCGATGAGATTCATTCTCCACGTTAACCATTCATGAATGATTATAAAGTATATATAATAAGTAATCATGAAATATATGACATAATAATGATACTGGATTTATATGTATATATATGTGTGTCATCTACTTAATTCCATTCAACTCAATAAGAAACGGAAACAGCGTTCATGCGTACGTACGACCTACCGTCTCCATGAACGGTGTATTTCTTTCCATTTACTGATTTATTATATATATGTATATTATGAATATATATTATATATAAATCATGTTTTATATTCTGGAATTAATTAATCATGATCTAAGTAATCATATGAATAATTACAAGTCAAAACACGGATGACAAATGAAACGATTTTACCCAAAACGCTCTTTAACATGGAATTTTCAAAAGAATGGGTAATATAAAGTCATAAGTGAACCATATATGATATCATAACAATGAGTTTGATTCTGGAATAATTCAATGACATTATTTAAATCATTATACAGGAGGTTCGGACTCTTACGAAGAAAATCAGACCTAAGGTAAGGGAAAATATCACAATCTCATTTTATCCGAGATTGTTTATACTTTGGTATTTACTGGGGTGTATTTTATCATCCAAATCCATGTTTCCTCAATATGTAATATTATCCACCTACAATTGTTTAAATCCAATTTTACCCTTCGGTAAATTTTTAGTAAATGATATGAAAGGAATCTTTTGTCGTTTTTCGTACGAGGTAGTTTTTTTGACTTTTCCGACAAAAGTACGAGAAGAATGTTTTTTTTAATTTATACGACATGAAAGGATTTTTAAAACATTATTTCTAAGAAGCTTCCTTTACAAGTTTTCAAGTTTATTTTTAATTAACTTCTTTTAGTTTATAATTGTACGACATGTTAATAAAGGAAAAGTGTTTTTGAAGCAGAAAGGATATTTTCCTCAAGAATGAAGTTCAAGTGTTTTATCAAAATTATTTTCAATCTAAGATAATAAAGGGTTCTGTTTTTATCCCTATTATTAAATTGATTTGATTATTTTGTGATGGAATTATATTTTTATGAATTCCTTTATCTTATATGAATTGTTTTATGATTTCACGATGTTTAAGATTCCCATTTTTATTACATGGGTTATGCTATGATGTATGGTTTTCTGATTTTGTGGCACACATAATAATGGTATCATTATGAGATGGGTGGGACCTATATCTCCCTCCAATGCATTGGGTAAAGATTTTATATCTCATGAGATAGACATGGCTGGAACAGTAGGTTATTCCGGTTTAGTAAAACAGGACTGAAACGAGAAGTGAACTCGGTTCATAAATGGACTTTGTCCACTAAGATAGTCTTGGAAATGAGTCTTGACTAACAAGAAATGATTCTCTATGATTATGTGTGTATGCCACAAAGTTTCATGTTTTAAGTTATGATTATTGGGATTACATTTCACTACTATGATTTATCCCATGTTATGAAATTATGATCTCTTTTGTAGGTTAAGATTTCCAAAAGATATGTTCTTATGAATATGACGTGATTGATATTTATTTTGTTTACCCTTACTGAGCATTTGAGCTCACCCTTTTATGTTTTCTTTCCCCCAGGAAATAAATAAAGGATTTAGGTTTAAAAAAAATAAGATCTTTATGGAGATGTTGAAGATATTTCACCACGATTAGAAGATTATATCCCAAGTTTCCAAAGACACTAAACTATTACGGTCCTTTTGTGTGTGTTTTTGTTATGTACTAAGTATTCCGCAAAAGTAATGTAATTTCCATGTACGTCAGGATTTGGGTCTCTATAGGCCACCCAAGGGAATCCCTTAGAAAATACCCTTACTCAAGTGAGTAAAAATGAGTGATGGTTCACCAATGTGAGTGTGGTGAGATGAGTTCTTATCTCTATTGTATGAAGACTAGGGAAAAATTGTTCTTTCATGAATGTTTTCCCCTTATAATGACTATAACATAATTTTGGTTAAGTTCCTTTTATATTATAGTGTCATAGGCTACCTAAAGGAGGCTCTGGAAACCTAGGATAATATACTTCAAGAGGATCTCTCTATCTATCCCTTTCTTCCAAATGTGGGGAACTTCTTCTCTAGTAAATATTAAAAGGTTATTATTTATAATAAATGATATATACATGGGTTTAGTGGTCTTGGGTGAGATAGTTAGTGTGTGTAGGTTCCACTAGAGAGACATATCAGGAGATTGTAAGGGAACCTAAGTGAGCTAGCTTAGGCAAACACAAAATCGTAGGTGAGGTAGCCCAGGCAACCAAGGGGAGTCCTATATGAGGCATCTTGGGAGAACTGAGAAGACCATGGGTGATATAGTATAACTTCTCTCATGGGATTTTGACATACTTCTCTCTTACCCGTTTTCCTACAAAATGAGTTCCAAAAATATTAATGTAGAGTTTATTTATTTTTCATAATTATTATACAAAATATTTGTTTTTAGTTACTTAGATGCATAACCACTATCTCTAAAATGAATAGGTTAAATTAATATAACCCCATTGGATTAAAATCTATTAGGTATTTATAATGTTTCCTTTTTATAGATAAATTTTAAGTGAACATTTTAAAATATCATTCTTTTAAATACCCAAGCATTTCTGAACTAATCATTATATTATCAGAGCCTAAAAATTTATTAACCATTTTTGTTGATGATAGTTGTATTTATGGATTAATAAACATTATTTAAAAATATTATGTTACATCTAGAAACTAATGTTTGACATTTTTTAAATTATGTTATATATTTTATAAATAAATTATATGTTATACATTTAATATTTTAGAATTAATTTTTATAAAATTTAGAAATTTAATAAATTAAAATAGATTTTCAATTTAGAGTCAAAATTTTAAAATTAGGTGACAATGTAAATTTCATTTTTAAGCACTAAAATATGTTACCGAGGTAAAAATTGATTTTCCATGGTGAAACATGGTAAATAGTTAAAATTAAAAGGTAAAGTCATAAAACACCTAAAAATAAAACCATTAAATTGGTTTAAAATTTTTTAAAAAAATTAACCTATCTATTTCATCATTAATTATCAACAAAATTCAATGAAGTTAATGCCACCAAAAAGTGTTTATCCTTAATGAAAAAATAAACAATATTTTAATCCTTAAATACCTCGCTCATCAAATATAAATACCCTCCCCATATTCTCATTATAACACACCATAATTCGAAATTATTTCATAATATCTCTATTAGAGTCTCTTCCATTACACTTTATTCAATATTAGTGAGTTTTATTTCTTATAAGTATCATCTCTAAGAAAACAACAGTAAGAGAACTAAGGATTTTAAATCCTCCTCTTTCATTTCCAATTATAATTATTTTTTTATAATTAATTCTATAATTATTTTTCATATACTAATATGATTTTAATTACATGGTATAATCATCCATCTTATATAATTTTAATTATAGATTACTCATTTCCTCTCATTAGATTATTTTCCAATATCGTTAATATTCTGATGTAAGGGTTCCTCACCACTTATTTACCTATATTTTTAAAACCCCTTATAATTCCTTTTCATTTTAATAAGAAATTAAATTATTATTCGTTTTTATAAATTTATTAACAATGATATATCACTATTCCCTCTCATTATACTACCCTCCAAAATTTTATAATGCTCCAACACTTTTGTAGTCATAAACCTCCCCAAATGTTTTTAAAGATTGCATGATCTCCTAGCCAATAAATCCATTTCTGGATACTTTCATGTGGCTGTGTTTGTGGAAAATATACACCTAGGGTTAATCACCTGAAATAATTATAGCTGTGTTTCAAATAAATATTCACTTATTTCATGATGAGTGGGCCTAAGACTACAAACCTAGCTAGACACACCTTGGGGATATTCTTTGGGTGATCCATGAGATATTTTCAAACCATAATAAAGGTTTATTTACTTTTGATACCTATAAACAAAGTATTTAATATATTGATATGATTTCATATTAATATTTTCTCCTTTTTATGAGATTTTAAAAATTACCTCACATTAAACAATTTTCATAAGTTGTTTCAATGTCAAAATATATATTTTTTCCAAAATATATGGTTTTATCATAACTATGATCTTACACATTCCAATAACAAAATTAATCAATAAAAGACACCCCAAAAATAGAATAATTATAATTTATTGTTTTATAAAAACCATAAATATATATTAGATTTTCCCTTATTTTTTTGACTCTTTAAAAAGAATCACAAGTTGTACTGGTTTAACACAACTTTTATATTGTATAGATATTAATTAAAATTTATTTAAAATTATAATATAATATTAATATTAAATTAATTTCATTCTTATGATTTTTTAATGATAAAATATATATTATAGTAATGAAATCTAAAGTAAACAACATTTTTAATTTTAAACTGCTTTAAAAAATATTATCGGGGGAAATTATTTGAATAGTAATTATTTTATAATAAATTAAACCCCATAAATTCTATAATTTTACAAAAAAAATATAATATTTTACTTAATTATCCTATGTCACTATTTGAGAATTAAATTTGACCATTAAAAATTTACTACTGAATTTGTAGTGACTATGAATCGAGTAACATAAAAATGATCAAACAGAACAATATAAATTTTTTAAATGAATTAAACATAATAATAGATAAATTAAAAATTATAATATTTATTCATCAATTAAATTATTAATATAAATTAATTTATCAAAATATTAGATGATGTTTGAAGTGATCCTTGACTCAATGTATGGTTTTATTTTTAATAATTGTTCTTTTTTTAACTATATTTTCTTATAAGACTCATAATCAAGATCATAAATGTTAATATTATAATCTTACCATAATTTTTTATGAATTAATCATCTATATTACTCTATTAAAATTTATATTACATACCTTTCACTATTCGAGAAGGTTCTCTCCCACTTACTTTTTATATTTTGATTATGTTCTCTATCTCTCTCTATCTTTCTCATCGCTTTATTATTCTACTTCAAGCCCATGTTACTATGTATATATGGTGTGGTGGAAATGAAATATCTATATTCAAAATGATTCATGTATACCTTTTTCTTTCTTTATCTTCACTTATGTAAAAACATATCATTTCGTCCAATACATTTTCTTATGAATACCCTTTCATGCTTCTTCTGATTGGATGGTATTCACCTAATTTCTCACAGATCGAATGATAGGGAAAATTAAATACTAAAACATCTACTCTATATTTATACATCATAAATATGTTATACTTTATTGTATTTATTTATGGACATTTACCTATAAAGTTGCCTAATTTCATTGGATAACCATTTAATTTTCAAGGGGTTATCATGATATGATTCTTGATGCATTTATATATGTTTTTATCTATGCGGAACATATGAATTTATTCATATGAACGGTGTTACCTAATAGTTATCCAATGAATTGGGTAGACAAGTGATCACTAGATATACCCTATTTATCATATCATTGAAGCTTGAATTGGTAAATATTATGATACCTTAGTGAACAAACATGGCATTATTTTTTATGAGACCTTATTGATAAACTTGGATGATATGATTATCACTACAAGAAAAACACACATTAGCGATTGTTTTTATAAATACATAGTGGTTCTAATCACCGTCTATTAAAATGTGGTAGTTTAATAAATTGTAACATTTACTTTATTTTCTAATTAATTTGCAATAGTTATTTTAAAATTAGTGGTGGTTGTGTAAAACCACTACATATTAGTGAATATTGGTGGTTATAAAACTTTCTCTAGAGCAAAAATATTTTTTTTTTTTAAATTTTATATACAAAAACGTGGCGGTTGTAATTCTTATTAAATCAAACATAGTGGTATTTTTGGAATATTTTAAACACAATATAACGGTGACTTCAACTAAAACAATAGTAAATGTTTTTTTGTTAATTATTTTTTACCTCATATAGTGATGGTTATAACCATTATTAAATAATTAGTGGGTATTTAGTATCATATAGCGGTGATTGTTTTGGGGGTGGAGAGGGTTCTAACCATCAAGGAATTTTAAGTGGTAGATTTTTAAGTATCACTCGTTAAAATTGCTAGTAATAAAAAACAGAAGAAAAAAATATCCTTTGATATGATACAACCACTAGTATAAAAAATATCCATAATATATAGAATTCAATAATTTCAATAATCAAATTAATAAAACATAAAAAAATACAACATTAACATACATTAAAAAACCTATTTACACATACAACACATTTTTTTAATTTAAATGATGCATAATAAACACATATAAGTTTTTTCAGAAATAAAATTAATGTAAATGGAATTCAATATCAACAAGACTCCCTTATATCAGGTTTGGTTCCCCCCAAATGATCTAAAGTATTTCTTTTATTTTTTTCTATCATTCCCTACTACGTTGGGTGTCTTTACTAAATGAAACATATAATTTAATTTAATTTTAATTAGATAATTTCTAGAAAATATATTTACAAAAATTATTTTTGTAATATAAACATATTAAAATAAATGTAACATGTTATAAACCACTTTATTTTGTCATATAAAGATTCAATATCCATGGGAATTCCTCTAGTTATGCCATGAAATAATTTATCAAATACAATTCCCATAATAGTAATCTGGTCATCATGTGTTGTCAATTGTATTTCTTAGTCCAATATTATGTTATTGAGGACTATAATCTTCTTTTGTGATTTTTTTTGATCAAGAAAAATTATATTAATAGAACCTATAAGAGGAGGTATCATTATGAATAAATATAAACTCCTCCCAATGACTAGTGTTGGGGGATGGTCCATAACCCAACTCTCGTGTGATGTCCTTGGTATGGTTAACTAATATGTAGCTGAACCCAAGTTCTTCCTAGCCTCAGGAACATCTCCTCATAAGCTAGAGTCTTTCAACTAGTAGTGAGGGTCTAATAATGGTACAGTGGGGAGAATATATCCTATGGATAAATAATATATATTGTTGGAGAATAATAAAATAAATACTAGAGGAAGATACTAATAATAGCTATATAACCTAGAAAGTCAAAATACATTATCCATTCTTGAATATACTAATTCATGAAACAAGAAATAAATATATGGAAGATAATACCATAATAAAGGCAAGATTGACAGAAAGAATAATTAAATAAAAGACTCTTAACTCTAGATGGTGTCTTGAGTATATACTCGACCGCTACTCCCAGGATCCCATTTCGTGTCCTAGTCCATAATGAAAAATAATACAAAGAACATTCGAGTTCCTAAAATGTAGTTAGAATGTCTATCTATATACCAAACGGTGGCTCGAACAAGCTGTGAGATAAACTCAGAAGGCTACCACCAACAGTGTCTAACATAATCCAGTCTGTGAGTATAAAATAAAGCATTATGTAGGTATAAAAAAAGTAGTAAATAGTTAATGATATCAAGTCAGAATCAGGTTCCTCAAAATACATGTGGACAACTATACCTTCTTTGGCATAATATGTAATGTATCTAAACATGAGGATAGTATGGTGAAAAAATAGTACTAATGTCTCTAAGCCTAGATATCCAAGTAAAACACTATTCATGTTGTCCTAATGAGAAACCAATGAATCCTTATATAATAGTGACCATAAGATTATATACATGTTTCATACATTATGGGTTTAGTATTTGAGAGTAAACTCATTATCACTAGAGTATAACATAATATCATATAACATGTGAGCCCATCCAAGGAATCCCATATCTGAATTGAAGTGTCGTCTAAGGAAAAACAAAATCTTATGTAACCATTGAGCATGTCCAAGTCATTCTATATCAAAATCCAGGTATCTCTAAATTAATAATTTAATTATTTAACATATGATCCCATCAAATGCATTCTATATAAGGATTACAAGTATTTATCAAGGAATGTCATAATTCATTTAAACTTTGATCCCTACCAAGTCATTCTGTATAAGGAATATGAGTGTCACTCAAGGTTTAACATAATTTCATTTAGCCTATTAACCCATATGAGGCATTCCATATCAAGAATCTATGTGTTTCACTTGGAATAATCTCATCCATTAGTCATATGATCCCATGTAAGGAATTCTGTATCAGAATCTAATTTTTTCCCAGGGCATAATCTAACAAAAAGACACATTGAATTTAATAATCAAAAATAAGCCATGATAAATATTCATACAAAAAATCTATTTAATAATACCTTTAAATAATTTCATATATAAGTACCAAACGGCCATGATACATGGTCTTATCATTCATTTTCCATTTAATTCTTCTAAATAATTCAATCACCATTGAAAATTAATATCCACTTTAGAAGGATTTTGGGGGAAATGGAATGATGTTAATGACATATTCAATCCATATCACATTTCAAATATCTCCATTTATATATGAATTTTTAAATATATATAGAACCTCACCTCAAAGGTGGTTTTATTATAAAACATAGTCATGGTTAACATGACAATTTCATTTAATTAAATTTGTTAATATCTTTCATTAGGGATAATACAACACTCCAAAAAGGTTATTTAAAATATAATAAAATCATTATAATCGTAATAATTTTAAACAACACACCCTAAATAGTGTATTTTATTGAGGTAGACAACCACTAAAGATGGATTTAGGTTATAAATTACAACTAATTCAAGGTTATAACAATTTATTTCAATTAATTTAACATTTCAGTTCAAACACACATAGAATCTAGCATGCATCATAATGACAAATTTTATAAATGGTGAAACATTATGGGAAGGTCATATATACCACCTACCTCATCTTTAGGGATATTTTCTCATCAATTATTGGGATTTGATTCAATCTACAATGATATAAATCATAATAATAGACAAACAGCTGGAAAATAGGGAATATTATCTCACATGAAAATAGAATTTCAAATGGAAAAATAAATAAAGTAAGTAATAAAAATTAGTGACTAATCAAGAATGATCCAATAAGACCAAAAATGATTGATTCTAAGTCCAAACAAAGGATACACCTCCATGTCCAGATAAGAGGGAGAGGGAGAACTCCCACAGTCATAGGGGGTGTTGTACGTGAATGGATAAAGTGAAAGGAAAAAAACATAAAGCAAGAAGGGAGAAAACGGTATTTTCAAGCCTCTTTAAAGATATACATGGTTTCGATGCATGAATTTTAAAATACTGTTCCAACCATGCAATGGATTTTTCCAAAGGGACCCCCTACATGGCTAGGTATACGGTTTGACAAACCATACTTAACCTATGTCCTTCACCTCTCTAGTTTTTTGTAGACACCCTGAACGGCCATACAGCCTTGGTTGCATGGTTTAAAAACCATGTGACGCCATTTAAGGCCTTCATGGTTTTCTAGGACATGTATCATAGTTTATTCAAACCATGTCCCTTGACAAAATAGGTTTCATGATTGAAACCTATTGTTATTACTAACCGTGAGCCAACCATGTTCCAAAGTTTGTCTCTTTGAAAATTTATCATTCAAATACCAACACTCTTAAAACTCATACGGGTCTCCAAGAAACTTCTTAACCCTTAAAAACAATATTAAAATGATAATTTTAAGTTTTATATATCCCAAAATTACATTTCAAGGATCAATTCAAGATTTTAACACTCCACTAAACTAAAAATTCAAACTCCTTTGAAAATTTCAATCAGTCCAAAAAATGGGTTGTTACAACCTCCCTTCTATAGAAATTCTCATCATTGAGAAGGCCTGGGGAATAATGAAACATCAACTGACCTACTTGGGTCATGAATTTTCATTCAAATGACCAAATTTCATTTCCAAAAACTAAATTTTCATTTAATAATTACTTTAATCATATGATACCAAAGATGTTAAAACTCAAGACATTGCACATAACCACTAAAAAAGTGCTAAGATGGTGCTTATGTGAACTTATATAATCTAGGACATATTCACTTCGTCATCTTTTTCATCATCCATCCTATGGAACTCCCCACCATAGGCTCCAACTTTATTTGTAAGATTTCAAGTCCGGGTACTCCCACTATCATAATTTTTTATTGAAACTCAACCCTAACATCCTGTAATGGATCCTGAAATTATTGTAATTTGATTAAAATGGTTGTTTTCCAATTGACCACATTTAACCTAATTTCATCGGATTTTCCTTAAGAATCCCCAAATAACCTTTACGTTACACCATCCTTACCCAATGATATTATATACATGGTTCCTCATTGACCACATTAAAACAACCCAGAGAACAAAATTTTATCCAATTATGGATAACTATTTTCAATAACACTTAGATTTAGTAGATAATGCATCCCAAAACCCGATTATGGTTCATTTAATTAAAGGAATATTTATATTTCTTTGATCACACTCATTGAAAACCATTACTAGATTCTAGTGGTTCCCATAGGCAAAATGTTCATTTCTTTTTTCATTCCACATCATGAACATCGCTGAATTTTTGACCCATAATCCATAGATCGTTGCAAGATAGCCATCAACTGAGCTTGACTATAAATCTAGGGTAACCTAGAAATTAAACTACTATATTCCAAGGATATCATCCAATATATTCCACACTCTATAGTTTATGGGTGAAATTTTGGTATATAACTGATACATCCACACATATGAATCACTAACTGAGGACCAAGGTGGTATCTAACTTGTAGGTAGATTCAAATAAATAGTTTTCGTCCACAAGTCCATCAAATGAATTTCTACTCAAGAATCTAAGTGACAATTAGGAAAATCCAAACCTGTAAAGATATCCAGTTCCACAACAATAGTCGAGTATAAAACAACTAGTAAATTATCAGGTGTTCACCAAGAAAACTAGGCATAAATGTTTTCATTTATGTGATTTCATACAAGATCCCAAACGATCAACACACAACTTGTCTTAAAGTCTCATGACCCTTCACACAAGAGGGTCATATACTGGAAACCAACTTTATACTATCCACTTTAGGAGTATCATTATTGTCACTCCATTAAAATAGTTCATAATTTCTAGATTAAATTCCCCATATATACCCATATATATTGAATAGAGTGTCTAAGAACCCACTTATTACAGAGTGCAAACACATGCATCACCCATCACTCATCTCGGATTCCCAAGAATGGTTTCCATTGAATTCTTCAAGTATCAAATCACAATAAGGGTTTACACCCTAAAATGTCCAAAGTTAGACTCCCCACCTTATGGATTACTTTAAACCTATCCTCGATCACAACTCCAAGGGATTCCCTCTATCAAACCATAAAAAATACATTCATATGGCTTAGTGTATAGTTGTTTATCTCTCAGTGTACTTAAGATGATGTCAAGATATTTTCAATTGTGTCCTTTAGACAAGGAGTACAATGATATTTCATCAATATACATGTTTTTCTCTCCCAATATATGATAACATAAACTAGATTGTATGTTCCTTTAATAAACTCCTCACACCACATCTCCCAAAAATTCATTTCTAGGTTCCCACACGGGTCAACTGTCTCATGGAACCTTGTTTAAATTAAAAATTATCCCTCGTCACATAAAAAACATTAATTTTTCCCAAATATTTAGGCCCTAATGATAACATTTTTCATATTTGGAACTATCTATCCTTGATCTGAACTTCTCCACTCACTAGTGTTCCATATCAAATAGTTACCTTATATCACTAGCCTGAGCAAAACTTTCATTCACAGCGGGTGTACATCCCATACCTTCTGGTTCAATAACTTACTCACACTCCCACAATTCATTTACTATTAAGTACAAATGAACCATGAAACTTTTCACCTCATCCGTGACATGAAACGAACTCCCTTGTAACACCACTTCAACATTGGGCACCTACCTATTCCTTTATTTATCGAATTATGACCCACCACATGATATCATCTAAATAATTCGAGCATCAACCGCACAACCACTGATCAATAAGACTAGGTTCTTGAAAATTTCTATCCATAAAATATAGTATTAATACCCAAGATCTCCATGTGTTTATTTATAAATACCAAGTAATCATCATGAATTTATTGTAAAACTCAATCACCTTCTATGAATGAATCTCAAAATGAGTGTAAAACTAATCTCACTACCAAAAAAAGGAATCCATAATCTTGGTATAACCTAGCTCCTAGGTTTTTATTAATCAAGCTAAACATCCCTAACCCACTAGGGTCTGAGTTGAACTAAGCTTCTCTAGGTCTTCCACCAATCTCTATTCCTCATATTTTAAAACAAGTAAACTAGGTTAGTTAACCTAGCCCTCTCATGTATTAGAAACATTTCCCACTTTAGGTAATCTATTACATTGTATCAAATGTTCCATTAATCACTCTTTAAGGATGTATAACCGGAATATATAAAGCATATCACTGACCTACAGGGTTCAAAATCTATCAACAATTACAAAACACTATCACCTTCCAAGAATTGGGTGACAAGGATCTGATCCTCTTTGAGAATCCTCATAAGGAACTACTCCTCATAGGGTCATGATATGAACATAATAGGATAAGGAGATGATATTCACTAAGAATTCATGTATGTTAATACCCACTTGAGGTTTAACTCTCCAAAAAATCACCTTCTTCCCCATAGGTGTCTCTCTATCAACTAAGGGTCCTACCCAACTTGAGATCAATAATGGAACTGAATGTGACTAAGATCACGGCTCAAAATTCTATTGGATTTTTGTTCTCAAAGGATGTACCACAATTATTTAACCCCTCATTTTAATATAAGGAATCAACTTTGAAAACTAGATTCATTTCATAAGGTCACTAGGCTCTGTTTCTTAACCTTTTGATCAAACACAATAGAAAATGCCACTGAGACTCATGAACAACATCCACATTCACATTCAAGACATCTCTCTAGGGAAAAAAGATAATTCGTACATTATTGTTTGAGATATTAACTCTTTTAAAATGTTTTAATTAATCCATTACATCAATTACCTTTTCATTATAAATATTTAAGAGGCTCATATATGTGATATGATAAGTACCTATTATAAAGTAAATTGTTCTCAACACTTTATGTAACTAACGCCTCATAACATTCTTGGAATATTACCGCATAATTTCCTTTTAAACTCTCATTATTTATCTATAAGTTGTAAAAAATAAGATCACTTTAAATAAAATATAAATTCTAATCTATAGAGGAAAACACCATTTTGGTTGTAATTGGAATTTTAATTAACTAACACATTGTAATAAAAACATAAAATACATACTACTATATCTCTTTTCATTTTAAGGGAATTGGTTCAGTAAGATTCCAGCAAACATTAACATGTAACACCATATAAGTGCTGTTGAAACATTAAATAACCATTATATATAGCATGAATATACCCCCATGGGGTTAATCACTATAACATATAAAGATAAAGGTGGCCTATGAGGGCCTCGTCATTCCAATATGGGACAATTTTAGTACAACCTAATAGCAGTTGAATTATTAAAAATTAATTACACCCTTAGCTGGTTTAACATATAAGCATATCATGTTTGTACCTACCTACTCAAGTCCAGTTCAATTTATATCATAAGCATAAAACACCATGAATGGCATACTTAGGTTGAGTCAAGTATAATATCCCTAGTCAATAAAATCATTTTATGAGTTAGATTTTAATAATGTTTATATTTATACAATGCTCCAGTTAGATGAATTATTTTTCCAAAGGTAATGTGGCTTCCACTTTATAAGTTACAATTTCCATTCATGTAATTATAATCAGACCTTACATTGGTATCTGAATGTAACAAGTATGAATATTTGATTATATGGGTTTGCATTAACAATTTATATAAGTATAATATTTATAAATAAAAATTATCATCTATGTAACTGAAATCAAGTAACATTTAACTCATGTAACTATAATTACATGTCTTAAACATATCAAATTTGATTAGTTACGGTTCCACCATCAATTTATATAGGAAAACGTTATTTTTGTTTATGAAAACACTTTAATGGACAATTAGTTTTATTATTTTCCCTCTAGGAAACATTATCATGATTTTAATATAATGTTCCAAGAACATAGAATAAGCAACAAGAAATATAAGCAATGAAATAAACATGGAATGGGATATTCATGAAATATAAATCATCAGGTGCATATAATGATGCATGAACAACACATACTCACCATACCAATCCAAGGGTAAAATACTATTAATCCCATAAATCCATAAATCAATCACCATTGAAAGTATAACAATCACATAAGGTGAAACAATACTCAGCTGTAATAATGAACAGCATGACCATCAGTCCCACCCTAGACAACTTGATATTTCCCCCATGAGTGGGTCGGCCAGACCCAAACATTAGATATTTACCAAGTTCCAACACATTCCTAATCTCCTATCTACTATCTGAAAACAATATGATAAAGGAAAATTGAATTCTCTTATACCACTTTGAAACTTAGTGGTTCTAATTCACTAATATGTAACTGACTATGAATGCCACCTGGCCTCACCCCCCCCCCCCAAATTCCATAGGCTATAGACTATTAGTGAATCACTAATTATAGTATATTGGGTAGACTATACCCTCTATATAAATATTAAATATTGTGTAATAATAGTAAAATGAAGAGAATTGAAAGATAATAATAACTACATAACCTGGAAAGTTCAAAATATATCATCCACTCATAAACATATTGATTCAAAATAAAAGTAATCAACATAAAATAAATAATACCATAAATATGTATAGACTAATAAAAATAAAAAATAAATAAAATTATCTAAATCTATAATGTAACTCGAGTACATGCACATCCACTACTCCCAAGTTCCCATGTTCAGTCCTAGTCCATAATGAAAAACAACATGTAGCATAGTCTAGTTCCTAACCTACTATCAGGATGTCTATCTAGGTACCAAACGGTTTCCCAAACAAGGTGTGAGATAAACTCATTTTTCCACCACCAATAGTGTCTAATAAAATTTAGTCTGTGAGTATAAAAAATGCAGTGTGAGGGTATAATAAATAAAGTTATAAATAGTGAATGTAATCAAGTTATTCTCAAGTTCCTCAAATGATACCTAGAAAACTGTACATGCTTCGGCCTAATCATGAATGTCTTTAAACATGAGGATAGTAAGCTGAAAAAAAAGGTCTTGTGGCTACAGTCCTAGGAATATATGTGAAACACTAATCATGCGAACCAAAGGAGAAACCAAGCAATCATTATTTAAGGGTGATCATAAAAGTCTATACTTGTTTTATAAATTATGGGTTTAGTATTTGATGGTAAAATAATTATCAATACATCATAAAATAATATCATGTGACCTGTGACCCATCCAAAGAATTCCATATCAGAATCCAAGTGTCTCCCAAGGCATAACATAATCTCATGTAACCACTGAGCCTATCCAAGATATTTCATATTAGAATCTAGTTGTTACTCAAGGCATAATTTAATCTCATTTAACTTATGAGCCCATCCAAGGTATTCTGTATAATTATCCCAAGTATCACTCATTTCATATTATAATTCATTTAACCTCTGATTCCATCCAAGGAATTTTGTATCAGGAATCCGAGTATCACTCAAGTTTTGACATAATTTTATTTAAACTATGAGCTTGTCTGAGGCATTCTGTATTAGGAATACAATTGTCTCTCTAGGCATAATATAATTCATGTTTATTATGAGACCATCCATGGAATTCCATATTAGAATCAAAGTGTCTCCCCTATCATAGTATAATGAGCAGTCACATTCTATTTAACAATAAAACATAGGCCCTGAAAAATATCCATGTCAAAGTACTATTTCAATAGACCTTTAAATCATTTCATCTATAAGTTCCAAATAACTAATATACATGGTCTTACAATTAATTTTCCATGTAATTCATCTAAACAAGTAAATCTCCATGGACAATTCAAACCCACCTTAGAAGGAAACTGGGTAAAAAGGGTATGAAATGAATAACATACATATTCAAGTCATATCACATTTCAAATATTACCATTTAATTATTCCTTTTCAATAGATAAGATAGTTCTCCTCAAATGAGGTTTTATTATAAAATATAGGCATGGTTGTCACGCCTATTTCATTTAATTTAGTTTAGTAATCTATTTTATTAGGAAAATTAAAAATAAATCAAAGGTGATATAAAACATAACCAAAGCATTTAAATGATAAGCATTTTAAAGAGAACACCCTAAGGACTGGTTTGAGTTGACTTAGGTGACCTCCAAAGATAGATTTAGAGTCTCAAGGACAACCCATTCAAGGTTCAAATGATTTATAGAAATTAATTTAACATTTATGAGGCGACGCACAGAGAATTAGATGTGTGGAACAACAATTCATTTTATAAATGATACAAATGTAATGGAAATTCATATATACCACCTACCTCAAAATTAGGGAGCTTCACTCATCCATTATTGGGAATACATTAAATCCAGGATAAGAGAAATTAGAAGAAAAAACACCCTAAGAAAATTTCATATTAGATCGCATGGAAATATCATTCCAAATAGCAACATAAAATGTGAAATGAATCAAGAGGAATTAGATGCTAACCAAGGGAGGTCCAAATAGACCAATGGTGCTTGATTCTGAGTCCAAAAAAATGATATACCTCTATACCTATAGAATATGGATAGGGATAGATCCCATTTTTGGAGAGTTGTGTTGTGTGTAAATGGGAAAGGAGAAAGGTGGAGGAAAACTTAATGAAGTCAGGGTCAAAATGGTCTTGTCCAGCCTCTTTAAAGATCCACACAGTTTGGTTGAATTGTTTTCTAAACTGTGAAATAAATGTGTGGTTCCACTACCCAAAGTGACACCCACTTATATATATAGTTGCATAGTTTGAAAAAACATTAATAACCCATGTGTTTTTCCTCTACAATTTTCTGTAGACACTGCACATAGTTATATGGCCTTCGGTTCATGGTTTGACAAATCTTTTGACACCCTCTAATTACTTCATGGTTGTCTTGGACATGTCCCATAGTTTCGAAAAACCATGTCCCTTAGGAAAATAGTACATATAGTTGAGCCGCAAGGTTATTACTAAGAATTCACCAACTATGTGTCTAAGGTTTTCTCTCCTGAAATAGATCTTTCATAGACCAATGCTCTCAAAAATCATCTAAGACTCTGAGACACTTCTCAGGCCTTTAATCCCATCAAAAAATGATGCTTTAATTATTCTAGCTCTCATAATTACATTATGAGGCTCAATTAAAGTTTTCGATCATCCACTAAACTAAAAATTTAAACTGTTTTAAATTTTTAAACGAGTCCAAAACACGGGGCATTATACCTCAGACACAACTGGCATGATCTGTGCCAAACACTTGAGACGTAACATCAATGTGTAATACTTATGATGACTACATTAGATTTAGATCCCATACCTATTTAATTTTTCTTTCAAATAAAATAAATTTTAACAAAATATATTTAATCAAAAAAATTGAATTCTAATTTCAATTTTTTACCTCTATATTTGCAATGGGTTTTTTTATATGATTTCTCTTAGTTTTCTTGTGCACATTAAACCGAAAATAATTTTGACTAAAATCATGACCAACTTCTTTCACTTATATCATTTAATAAAAATAATAAAAAAATAAATATTTAATAATATAGAATGAAAAAAATATATATCTAATAAATATCTAGATGATTTCCTTATTTGATATTCTCCTTGAAAAAAATTTAGTACTAGTTGTTTGTGGGGTAAATTTTTTATCCCTTTTTTATGCTCTTTTTATAAGATTCTGGAAAAAAATATTAATAAAAAATTTATTATTTTTAATAAACTAATATCAATTTATTAAGAAAATATCTAACACCTTATTCAAATTAAAATTTTGCATATCTGAAAAGTACTTCTGATCTCGAGGTAACCCTTTGCATACCTTTTTTTACATTTTATAGAGGCTCAAGGTGGGGTTATTGAACTCACACTATAAAATGGACTTAATGTCCTTCCACGTTTTCCCCAAACTCTTTAAATTCTATTAAATCACAGCAATGTTAATCACACAAAAATGAAAATTAAAATACCTATTTTTTATCTAAAAAATTAAATTTACATTTTATAGGAATATTAGAAAAAAAATAATAAATATTAATTTTGACTAATTTTTAATTTTTTATCAAAAATATGATTCTTATAATTGGTAGGAATATTCCTCAAGTCAAAATATTTGATGGGAAGGGTCATCACCTCATATGCTAAAAATCCTAAGATCATCCTTTACAGGCCTCTATCATCATCTATAGGCACCCCAAACTTGTCAAATAGCACAGTTAATTTAAAGCTTCCCAGCTTCCAAACATCTGACATATTCATGTTGGTTTCTATCTTGTTATTATCTAAATATTTTTAATAAATATATTCGATAATTATTATTTGGATGTAAAACATAATTTTTTAACATCAAAAATTATATACCAATATATTCATGTTAGTTTCTATCATGTTATTAACATGTTCTTTATGCTCACCAATATCAATCAAATGAGATACTTTAACATAATAAAATTGTAATGAATCGATTATTTTTTCTCAATAAATATAAACACACTTACATTTTAATAATATAAACAAAATTTATCCATGATAACTAATTCAAAATTTTAAACCAACTTTCCATAGTATCCCAAGACTATGAATTTTGTTAATGTGAAATTGGTTTGGTTTTTCAAACCTTCTTCACAAAAAACTATATAAAACTTATAACCATTAATATTATAAATATTGAGCCTCATACACTTCTTAAATGGGCCTCAATCTAGCAATTTCAAATCATCTAGCACTTCACCTCGATTATCAACATTCATTATATAGATGTATAAAAATAAATTATTATTAGTTACATAATATAACTATATCAATATATTATGAATATGAAATTGATTATGATTTACATGATTTGAAAACCAATCAATAATATCTTTGTTAATGTCTCATATTATCTATTTCTCATTTCAGTTTTAAATATGAAGTCATCTATTTTTTTAAATCATTAATTATTCAATGAATGGATGTACAAAATCACTATTGAGTATCATATATCAATGTGCTTATATGGACTCTATATTTTCATTAAATTAATGATATTTTCAAAACATAATAACCTAACATTAGAAAGTTATTTGATTTACTATAGGACTAAAATTGATTTCCATTCACATAAATATATCAAAATTGATTTAGTTTTGTCTTAGTATTATCTTAATACCATGAAAAAAGGTGATACGCTCTTCCACTATATAACCTTTAGTAATTGAGCCTTTTGGTTGAGATTTTTTTCACAAAAGAATTTAACTGACAAAGAAACCAAATGGAAAAATTAACATAGAATAATAAACCACATATGTAAGGATTTTAAAAAATTAAATATGGTAATCCTAAAAAAGTAAGATGACAATACCACTCTAGGGGATACATCCATCGATAATATATGATTCCTCCAACTTTAACTTCCCCAATCAAATGAATAGTTAGATGAATCATTAATGTGAAAAAATACAGCGGAAATATCATCTCTAAATAAAACACTACAATTAAAATTATTTCCTTAATCTAGTTAAGATCAATGGGGTTTAATTTTTTCCCAAACTTCTGTTTGAATAATGTACAATAAAAAAGTAAAATTACTATTATTTTATTAGGTAATAGTTTATAAAATTCCAAATATATAAATTTCTCCATCAAAATATATGAGTTGTAACTTTTAATTCCATGTAACTTATGATGCTCCAAATCAATAAATAATGAAATGTTAACTGGATATCTGTTAGATACTTCAACATTTTTTAGTCTTTGAAGGAAAACAAATTTTCATGATTTTTCACTAAAAAATACCTCATGATACATTCCATTATCATTTTCCTACATATCACCCTTTATATAAATTTTTTTGCACATTCTTTTGCAAATTAAGATAAAATTTTTATTTTCCATGATCCTTAAATATTATAAAGACTAAATTGTCACATACATTTTTTAAAATACTCATAGCATCAAGATTATGATGTGAAAATTTAAATTGATAATAAGGAAGTCTAAAAAAATACTTGTGTCCATTGTTAGGTTCCAATTTTATCTGATGATATTTTAACTCTTTCATAGAAACCTTTAATTGATATGATTTAACAAATTATGCATCAATAGTTAATAATTGTGATATGATTTATGAACCATATAATAATTTTAGTAGAGGTCACAGCAAATTTTGTCTATCAAACCATGACTTATAAAACCAATATATATGAGATGCATCCAAGAATCAATAATATCACATGAAACACCACATTTTGTTTTATTATAGTCTTGTTAGTTTGAAGTAAAATTTATAACTAGACATGACTAACCAATGTGAGTGTTTTAATGAGACATGTTTACTAATCTAATAAATAACTATTCATCCTCATTAATGTAGCTTGAATTTTTATAATTTTGGTTTTTGATGTATCTTATGTATCTACACTATTATCCCATAACTTATTCAATTATTCTATAGGAGGTTGTAGGTAAACATAAATGTCATTTCTAGGCATTCATTTCTCTAGAATTATCATCAAAATAATTAAATAAGTTTTATACATACACATTCATAGAGGTATATTTTAAAGGATAAAAATAACTAGACATATGTTATAATCTTTACTTAGATTCCCTAAAGTATTAAATACATTATTATCCAATATCAGAAGCACATTACTAGGATCTAAAGATAAATTTGGATATGAATAATACAAGTATTTCCATGATTTTGTATCTCAAGGATGTTTTATAAACCCATCATTTTTTGTTTCCATAGTATGAAAATTCATTTTCTATGCCATTTTAAAAGACAAGAACAATATTTTAAAATTTGGTTTTAATAGAAATTTATGTAAAATCATTGCAGTGATTTTATTTATATTCTTATTCATAGTAAGTTCATTTAAAATTTTGTCATGATTGACTATTTTCCATCTAGAAGTATGAAATATTTTTCTCTCTTCTCAGTATAAATATTCTACTCGGTATAATATGAATCCATTACTACATGCGTGTATCATTTTATAATTGATACATAGTTTCTTAAAAAAATTCAACATATCATAAAATTATTGAGGGAACTTATCTTTAACAAATGAATCGTGTAAAAATAAAATATCAGATATATTTCTTTCTCTCTGATTCCACGTAATCACTTGATATAGTACAAATTTAGTAAAAATAAAAAATATTGTATATTTGATACAGCCTTCATAAAACTCCATATTTCCACCTTTAAGTAATTCATAAAACACATTTTATTTCATAGTTACCTTATCCATTATGTTTATTTATTGAAAATAATTAAGGTGACTCTATTGATATAAAACAATCTTCTTAATTCTATGAAATGAGCAAAACATTGATAATAAAGTTATGAATATCATTTCCCATAATCTGGGAAGTAGTTTGTTCATTTTAATGATGGTCTTGTATTAAACTTTCTACAATGTATAATTACCCATGTCAAATCTATCTCACGTATCCAGCAAGAAATATTTTCTATATCAAGTTCTTAAAAACTTTTTTACTTTTAAACCATTGTTTGAAATTACAATCATGACATGGAAATCTTATTCTTACAACTATTATTGGATTTTCAATTGAAAAATATAAAAATACCTCTATATCCTTAACATATTGAAGTGTATTTAGAGGTAAATTAATCTCAATTTAATTCATTTTCATTCTACTGATAAATGTATACATAAAACACATAACTCTCATTGTTTAAATAAAATCAAGTAAAAACTAAAAATATATGGAATAAAAAATATTATCAGAAAACATATTATCATTTGTAAGTTTTTATTGAGATAAATCACAAAATACAATATAAAATATTATCAGAAAACATATTATCATTTGTAAGTTTTTATTGAGATAAATCACAAAATACAATATAATTAGTATTCTGCCTAAGAATTTTCACAAGATCCAACATAGAGAAAAAAAATTTACAGATTAAAGATGCAAAATATTTTACATAAATAACTTAAAATTGAACTATATATATACATTTTGAGAATTATATACAAATGAATTAATTTTCACAAGTTTATATATATCTAGAACTATATTAATTAATAGACAATTTATATATGATATAAATATATAGAATTATATTAAATGAATATATCTTGATGATTCTCAAAATTTAATTTTTGAATTTAAAAAAATAAAAATAAAAAAATTAGTATAAACAAATTTTAAGAATCGTATACAATAAATATAGAAACAAAAAAAAGGAACTAATTATTACTAGGAGAAAGTGAATATTAATGTAAAAAAATCGTCATCATATAACAACCTTATTAATCAAGAATTTTTTGAACTACAATTTAAAGACAAAGAATAATGACTTGCATAATAGAGATAAATAAAACCAACCTAATTAAATAGAAATAATTAATAAAAAACTATTTTCTTAACCAATTTTCATAGCTTAATTGATGATTTTGAACTATAATAATCAATGAAAATAAACTTTTCATGCTATCAAAGTAACATAATATCCCAAAATTATTCAAATAGATATTATAATAATATAATTGGGAAACAACAATTTATAAATGTAAAAAGGATCAATTTATTCACATAAATGGAATGAAAATAAGAAAAATAGTTATAATTAACATTGGTGGTGAAGATAATGAAACTTTTTTATATATAAACCAATATAAAATTAAACTATAAGCATGTTTTCCATGCTTACATTTCTAATTTTTTATGAGTTTTTAATTTCCCCTAGTTATAATCAAATAAAATTGATAATTCCCATTCATGTTCTATTTGAGACCTATGGATGCTAGGTGTATCACTATATAATAATAGAAGATGGTTTGGTAAAGAAACCCAAAAAAAAGTATGAAATAGAGTGAATAAGAAATGATAAATATACAGATTTGAAATCATCCAGGCTACCTATAATGTTTATGAACTATACAAGATTGATATTAAAATATTTAGGTTGATCCAAATGTTCAAAGAGAAGAAAAATATTATCATTCGTGAGGATAAATTCTTATGTGAATGCCTATGGATAACCCATATTCATCTTCTCTGATGAATCATTGAATTTTTAAAATGAATCAACCTAAACACTAACCTCCATATGATATTAACACCCATAATAAAATAATTTTCCCATACCAATATAATTGAAAAATTACTTCCACATATCCTATATTATCTTATGCAAGGTGTATCTATATTATACAAAATAAGATAGCACCACAAGAACCAAATTACAATTCATAAACTAGATGGCATGAAATAATCTTATATGGCAATGAACAAGCCTAGTTCAACCTGACACATCACCTGAGTAGGCTAACCACATGGTAGAGAGAAATAAAACAACCCAAACAAGTCTCGTGTATAAATGAAGAACAAATATAGTACAAAGTAGAAGATGAGTATACATCCATCAGACATATAATTTCAATCCCAAAGGGATAAACCTAAAAGTAAAATAAGAAAAGGCATAATTTGAATCTCTATGTGAACATTATTTTCCACTAAATAGTCTAACTAAAAAAGAGACAACAATCCAATAGAAGCTGAAGAACTGCATGACGCCCTTACCTTTACCTAAGTCCTAAAAAACCACATCTATGAATTCCAAAAACAAAAATTATTGTGGTATCACAAAGGCCAGTATGATTTCACTATAAAATATATAAAAATTATAATACCAAAAAAACATTAACTCTGAATTTAAAACAAAACAAATTTATAATAATGTTTTAAACAGAATTTTTAAAACATCGTTTGGTTTCCATAAAAGCCTTTCATATTCACAAAAATAATGAATATAAAAATTACATGATATAAATCAGGAAAGTATAAGAAAAAACAACCATGGATACACCATAAGATAAATAACTGAGCAATCGACCAGAAAATATACCATCATGTGTATGTTGGAGTTAGTGCCCTAGTACCAACAAGTTTAGTACTTGATAATATTTTTTTATTATTAATGAATTTTTAATATCACATCATGATTATTATTTTTTAAAATATTTTTATGTGATAATGTCCTCAGAATATATTTCACACTGAAAGGTCATAGAAGATCTCTTATATCATGAGAACCTAGAGGTTCGACAACATTATTCTTGAACCATGTCTTGTGGGCAGATGATATTATTTGATAGGACACGGAAAATATAGGATATCAGGGGTAGGAGGATCATAAGAGATTTATAAACCTTCTTATAGTGTTTATCCTTTATAATATCCAAGATATGTGGTTATGAAAATGGTCATGTTAATAATAAATCCACATTTTCATGTTTTATTGGATGTTCCAAGCAACGGATGTGCTTATAGATCATTATACTTTAAGATTATCATTAATAGATATCATGAATTGTATACTTTTATGTATTTATGAAAAGTATGCTTAAATATGTTCATGAAGAATTAATATATATTGGGTGTTTTATGTATGATATAACATTAATGGATAATGTGATAAAGGATTTATCCCTTTTTTATCCTAATGAAAGTAAATATATCATACCCTTTGATGGGAATTGAACCACCTAAATAAATCTATGTCCTTTGTGTTATCTGGGTATTTTCATATCAATAAATTAAAATAATGATACGTTGATCATATAGGTTGATAGTACTGGCTATCAACCTACTTGATTTTAGGTATTGTGATAAAAGGATTATACTGCATGGTAAAAGTTTGTAGGAGGTTGTACATCATAGTAACATTAAATTCTTTCTCTATGGATTCCATAGCATGTTGTTACATGTTAACCTTGTAATTTAGGAGATTATGCCTAATGCCATTGAGAAAGATGCCTATATGGTCACATGATAATTGTATCCACAACCATAGTTAAATTATAATATTGAATTTAATAAGTTAGAATAAATTTTATTTATTCAAATTTTGTTGATCACTATAACTTAATCACAAGTTATTCAAAAAAAATAACTAACTTAAAAAATGAATAAATATTTTTTCAAGTATGGTGAATATAATATTTAATATATATGTCATAGAATACTGAAGTTACATTTATTTAATTAAATATTCATTATTTAGGGATCATTAAATGATGAAAAGGGAAAGAGGATGAAGTTTAATAGTCCAACTAGAAATAATTAATATTTATTTTTATTCTTAATGTGTTTTGCATGTAAAAAAATTAATAATATTATTATTATTATTATTAGACATGAGATAAATTCAGAATATTAAATATGGTTTGGGGATTATGTTCAATTTTCCATCTCTAAACTAGATATAATAAATATCTTCTTATATTACTTTCCTAATTCACTTTTAGTGTGTACATTGTGTAAGGAGAGATTGGCTCAATCCCTAGAGTGCTCTCACTCTTCCACCTCTCTTAATCCTTTAAGAGAACACCAAGGTTACTTTAAATTCAGGAGGAATACTATTTTTATTAACTATGAATAATGAAATTGATAACAATTGGTTATGATAGCACTCGACATTTTTAAAATATTGATCAGATATTTTGGTGCATTTGTACATCACTATTAGAGGGATTCTACACTTGAATCCTATAGCACAATTATGGTGTGAAAAATTCTATTCCATTGGAACATCGACAAAACCAGAGATACAATTTGAGGTCATTCTATATTTTCCCATAAATTAATTATAGATTGGATGTGAATATCCTCTCCTAACATTTCTAATATATTAATGTAGTTTATTAATCTATTATTTTTCATTGGACATGATCTCATGATCATGTAAACCAATGATTACACATGATTTAATACTAAAAGATGAGTCATTAATACCTTAAAAGGATGATTCCATTGTTATAAAAACCTATAAGTGGTATTAGAGCGATCACATTTATAATTTAAAATTATTTATTATTCATTGATTGATTTCATATGTTTATAGTTTATTTTACTTAAGATGATTTGTTTTAATATCTAAACATCATTGTATCTTATTTTCTTCATTCACAACAACAAAACCAGTAACCATTTAATGATTAAAAATGAAGAAACATATAGATAATACTATATGGATGTTCGAAATGTTATTCCTAGAGAAAAAAAAGTACGCTTCGTGGAATTTATGAGTACATGCCATTTAGTTTTTCTTCACACAAATAGATCTCTTGATAAATTCAGATAGATATGATCTAATCAAATCAAATATTCCAAAAATGCATTATCATGTGGATTTAGAAAAGATAGAACAAATATTGAATAACTACATGTCGTGTAACCAATAATCCTGATGTGTAGTCCCTGTTATATTGTCGTTGAGTGCATGAGGTGTCCCGGTGATCAGTTTATCAGCTACATGACATGGGGACACACATGTTTTGAAACACTAAGGAACACATCGTGTATTCCTAGTTCATTACATGAACCTCATACATATATAGGTTATGTATACGACCCAAGATTCTCAAACATAGATATTAAATATTTTTATATGAATATTCAGTACATTACAAAAACACATTCTTGAGGACCCTAATATTTTAGTGTCTTTAGATACAAGAAACATGATATTCTTCTTTTTGAAAGAACTTCAATATCTTCAACAAATAACTTATCACATAGTTCTCCTCTTAGTAATAACCTACATAAAATTTTATTATAACCTAGGGAACGTAACATAAGAAAGGTGAGGTCAACTACTTAGTAAGGGTAAACATAGGAGATATCAATCTATGATCATATGAAATAAAATGATAATAGTAAGGGTATGTGATCATGAATATAACTTATGAAGTTCATACCCAACCTTTCATAGATAATAAACATGATTCATGGTGTAAAATAATATAATTTCATAAAATATGGTTTATAAGAGAGATAAATCATCATAAATCAATCATGAATCATATTCTCATGTCATAAAAGAGTGGCACCATCATAAATATTGAAAATAGTTTCATAAGTTATGGTTAACTACCAAGACCATAAACATAGTTGACTATGACTTATCACCTATTTCCCATTGTGGATCAAGACACATCTGTTTCTTATAATAGATTAACACGCACATGTTTCCCATAGTGGATCTGGACTCACCTGTTTCTCATATTGTGTTAATCACATCAATTTGTTTCCCATTTTTATCTCGTATGATATAAAGCTTTAACAAAAGAAATGGTGGGAGATATATATCCCACCTATCTCATAATGAAAAACATACTTATGTGTGAAACAATATTATAAAAAAATTGATATATCATTACATCATAACCCATGTAAATAAAAACAAGTTTTATAAGCATTTCCTCATTTCACCATGGCATAACCCATGAAAAATAAATAGGTTTCACCGATATAAACCTTAACCATCAAGTGAAATAATAAGGATGGTATCATACAATATTATCCCTAGTAAGCATAATTAACATCAAATGATATCATATTATATGGAAAATTATTTTGAAAGATCACTTGGAAAATTTCTTGAGGAAAATAGAATTTCCAATTTAAAAAAATATTTTTAAAATAGGAAACATTTTCAAAATTATTTTCTTTGAAAATAAACTTAGAAACTTATAAAGGAAGATTTAAAAATAATATTAAAAATGTATTGGGGATAATAATTTTCATTGAAAATCACTTTTTGAAACTAATAATACATAAAAAAAAATATAAATCCTTTTCTATGAAGATAAAATTTGAGACTTATAAAGGAAGATTTAAAATAATATATGACATTTCTTAAGGAAAATATTCTATTGAATTCAAAAAACAATTTTTAAAATATAAAACATTTTCAAAATCCTTTTATTTTAAAATAACCTTGAAAATTTATAAATTAATATTTAAATCAAATAATTTTCATGATGTTAGGAATTCTATTCTTGTCACACACATTAAAACAAAGATTCCTTTCACAATTTTAGTAAAATCCAAACCAGAATTGTTTGGAAAAAGACATTAACATTCCTTTAAGAAAATTTTTTCAAAATTAAAACATGTATAAAAACTCATTTAATAAATCATTTTAATAATTTTCAAAACATTTTTTGTAAAAAAATTTAGAAAACATGGTTTTGGAATAAAAATGGTATTCAACCAAAGAGATAAATAAAGATGATTTTTCATAAAAACATTATTTTGAACTCTTGAGTACATAAAAAGAGGAAAATAAAGTTAAAAATATTATTCTCATGAAATAACCATAGGATAATAAAATTCATGAGTTTCTTGATATATATAAAATAATATTTCATTATTTTAAACCCAATCAAAAACAATCCTAATAAAAGATAAGTTTGTAACAAAAAACTATTATGATTTTGGAAACATTGAATCATAATCCCCATTAAATAATAACATTAAATGAAAAATAAAATATCTTTAAAAAAAATTTATTCAAGATATAACATTTCAAATTATTAGTATATACACCTCCTAGAATAAGATAGGAGTATAACATAACTTAGGCCCCTAAAAAAGAAATTTGAGACAAAAATATCTTATCACTTTGGTAGCTTTTGAACCACAAACCAAATTAAAGAGAGGTTATAAAATGGATATGTATATATAAATAATTTTAAGTATAATAATCATAAAATATATTAATGTGTATTATATATAACACCTAAAGGAAACACATGGTGAATATGACTTGTGTCTCATAAAAAATAAAAGTGAGACGGAAATCCCTTACCACTTCGGTAACTTTTGAACTGTTTAACCCATGAATGAGATATACACAAACAGATTTGTAAATATAAATAATTTTAAGTATAATCACTATAAAATAAATTCTTGGGTAGTATATAAACCACATAAGATAATTATATGGTTAATATTACTTGTATCTCACAGAAAATATAAGTGAGATGGAAATCTCTTACCTTAAGTATCGACTTTATTTTTACACATTAGAACCCCATATATAATAAATATAAATTTAATATAAATATATTAAAGAACCATAATCATATGTTTCATACCATTTATTATTTACTTATGACCTTTTATTACCCATTTATCAACAATTCATTGTTAAAATCACACTCCGGGTAATAACTGCAATTTTTTTCATTTATGTTTTGATTTTTTTTTGTACTTTTACTTTTATCTTAGTTAAATAATATCAATAACATCAAAAATGATATAATTATTATCTATATTCATTATATATTTATTTATATTTTTCTATAAAATTAGAGATATAAAATGAAATACATCATTTAAGGAGACGATAGGTCGTGCGTACTCATGAACGTTGTTTACATGTTATTGAACGATTGAAATAAATAAATTTAAATAATATATTACCATTGAATAATTATTTTTATGTCATATATATCACATATTTTTATTAAAATAATCCTTATTACCTTACATGTAAAGCGTGAATGAATCACAACGTTTCGCCATGCAGTACTCTCTCGTAAACACGAGGGACGTTATTCTATTCCTACAAAGTGGAAAGTAAGAAGGTATATTTTATATAATAATTAAAAAAATATAATAATATCATAAATATAATATATAAATATTTATTACAACATTATATCTATTATTTATATGTGGTAATGGAAAAATGAATAAAATTTGTTCATGAGGTGGTAGTCCACCGTATAAATAAATGATGATTTCATAACCGATTTTATGAAAGAGAAAATGGTTTTTGGTCATGAAATTAACATAAAAAAATATAAGTATATTTAGTATTCTTAGGTTATTATATCTTCATGTGTTAATAATAATTTAATTAGTTGTAGGAAGAAATAAAATAAAATGGTATGTTAGGTGTGTTACCTATTCTTTAGACAACTTATTTTAGTTTACACCAAAAGGATCAATATGTTGACTTTATGACCAAAATAAGGAATATAAAATGGGATGAGGATAGTAAGGATGTGATTTTTTTCTTATTTTCTTAAAAAAAATTGGAACTGTGAATATGATAGGAGAGGGTGTGATCTTTTATAAGTGATCTGAGTTACACACTTGAAATTTTTTAAAAGAAAAAGGTGTACCTACGTTTTTTACCTTTAAAAAGTATAAAAATTGACCATTATAGATAATATAAGATAAAAGGTCTAAATATGGCCATAAAATGGGTTTTGGACAAGTTTTTGGTCATTTTTAATCCTTATCATTTTAGTTTAACCCCTGATAAACCCATTTTTACATTAATCACAATAAATAATTCTTATTATTTTTAATTTTAATTATGATAAAAGAATTAATTTGACCTTATTATATAATATATATTATTATTATTAAAAATATTAAATCCATTTTTCCAAATTCTATTCATATAAATGAAAACATTTAATTTCAAATGAGTCCTGCAGACGGGACGAAAAGTGTGCTTTCACGGAAAAAATAATAACAAGTTTTAAAAAAAATTATATCAAAATTCAATATTAAATGATTAATATGACCTAAATTTTATTAATAAACATATAATTTAACTAATTTTTCTTTTAAAACAATCTAAAAAATATTATGTTTTTAAAATCTTTAAAAGAAATGATAATTCTTAATAAAAACCAATATTTTCACTCTTCATGGAAAAATTTATCCTCTCAAAAAATTATCAATAATTCACCCTAAGATAATTTTTAAATTATGATTTCAAAAATTAAAATCATTTTCTAAAATAAATTTTCAAAAAATTAATTTTAAAATAAGTGTATAAAAGGTTACCAGTCTACTTTTTATAAAAATATAGTTTTTAAGCATAACAAATGATTTATTCTTATATATTGTCTATAAAACACATAAGATAAATGTTAAAAATTTTATTCATTGTATAATATATACATTTAATTAAAATAATTTACCAAAATTGGTTTTTTTAATTTATTGATTAAAAATAAGTTTGTTTTTATAAAAATAGTTTTTGAAAAAAATTACTTTATTTTCAAATAGGTTTTATTTTCATTTATAATTAATTAGTCACCAATGGATTCATTTTGTTCAAATTTTTAAACCATATATTTTCACAATTTATTTGATTCTATTCATACTTATCATTCCAACAGCTGGGTTATAATTAACATATTAAATAATAATATAGTATTTCATATTTAGTTTAAACTCGATGTCGTGTGTATTGCAAGATAAACTTAGTGTTGTGTGTAATGAAAGATAAACTCAGTGTTCTGCATAAACTAACAAAAACATGTTGATGCATGTAGTGAAAAATATTGTAATGATAAAATTTATATGAAAAATGTATATTTCACAAAATCATATGGTGTTGTATTCTACATCCTTAAATAAATATTGTTCCCGCAATTTGAACTTGTGCCTGGTAAATAAGGATTTAACATTTGAAATTCTTTTTGTGGGACACCCACATCATAAGAATCGTTAATAAAACATCCTCTTAAATAGATATAATTTTACATTCAGATGTCATTTGGAATAACATATACTACGTTTCAAAAAAAGAGAATATAGGTGGAAAGTGTAAAACATGGACATTTAAGAGAAAACACCAAAATATGGATGAAGAGAAATAGAAAACATGGTTGGGAGAAAGTTAATGACCGTAAAGCCATAAAGTAAAGGGGTGTGAAAATGTTCATTTATATCATCAAAAATGATGATAATAAGACAATATTTTTTTTCAAAATCATTTTTCTAATGTTGGATATTTTTCATGAGAAGATATACTTACTTGATTTCAATATATTTAATAAGCACAATATCATCCTTTGGTTGTACCTTGATCAGCTTAAAATTTATATCATACTCTAATAGATAACATTTTCATGTCTAATACACTAAATAAGATCCATAAAATAATCATAATTCATTCCTTCTATCTCTAGTTATTAACAAAAACAAAATGGTTAGCACAAGTTATAGAAAAATATTTATATGATGAAATGATACATTAATCTCTAGAACCTCATCCAAAATTCAACTTAAATAATTTCATAAATAGTTAACCTTATAACCCTTCCAAAATTCAAAATTTGTCAATAAGGTCACAAAATTTCTTAATATTAATCCTCCAAATATCTTAAAGTAGCTATTGATTATCACATACCAAATATTTTAAGACCTTAGTCATATATTTTCTTGTATCATATTAATAACCATAATTACCATAAAACCTTAATGAAAGTATTAATAATTCCTATTTCCTTGAATAAAACTTTATATAATTGAATATATTCTATAAATCTAACAATTTTTTAAACTTCATCAATGATAACATAAACTAATTTGACCATGAATCATTAATAAGTTTCAAGTTCATCAATACTATCTGATTTACTTTATTCATATTTGTTATCTCTTTATCTCAACATCATTATCTTAACATTAAAAACATAATAAGGCATATATTCTCATAATCATGTGTTTTTCATAAATTATCACCTTGATATTAAATCACTTTTATAGGAAATCAATACCATTCAACATATTCTAGGAACTCCTTAATGAAAATATTTTATTGAACAATACTTATATATTTCATGGTCTATATAACATAATTATTGAATTTCAATACATGAACACTTCAATAATCCCACTTCCTTCTCAAACCATTAACTTGGCTTCAATATCTAACTCCTTAATACCTCTTTCCTATAATATGAAATATGAATCATATATTAACATTCATCGACCTCAATTTAAACATGCTTATCACATTTAACAAAAGCAATATTTTTAAAACCACCCATACCATTAATATGTCATTTGTGGTCTCCGATTCTTCAGTATTATAACCATTACTCATACCACCTTTCTGATTGTCTTCATGATATTTTACCTTAGGAAATTTATTTTCATAATTCCCAAACATTCAAATTGTAATCATTAAACCGTAAATGATATCTTATGGATACAATTATTATCATCCATTATTTTTCCAGAATTTTCATTTTTCCCCTATAATTATTTTCTTCATGTTATTCTTTTAAACACTCAAAACTTATTCCCATTATTATAAGACATCCACTTGGGTGATTTTTTCCCCATTATCATTATAAAGGAAACTGAATCTTATTTTCTTTATGGTCTTCACCACTCGAACACTCAAAAAAATACTTCCTTCTCTTTTTTGGGGAGTTATAGAGTTTTTTAAGGTGTAATTTGTTAATCATATATCATGATAACTAATTAGTTATAATCCCAATATCCTTAACTCCATATTTAATCCCATTTAGTTACTCATCAACACATTGTCTATCACATTCAGTTTTGATCTAGTTCCTTCTAAATCCCACCATTAACTAAATCCAAAAAACATAGTTTGAGCAACAATACTAGTAGTGGGGAATCACATAATCAATAAAAACACTTACAGGATGTGTAAATCATAACACCTCTATTTTAATTTATGACACCTTAGGTTTATCCTAGGAAATTCATGGATATTGTTTAAATATTTTATAATGGTTTATAAAGAGTTTTTAATTTCCAAAGAATATCCCCCAGGAGTGTTAAACCAAGTATGAAGCAAGGCCCAATGTTGTTCACCAGGTGATGATCAATTCCAGCTCAATGTGAAATTTTCAACGTTATTACCCCAAGGTAACTCAGTTTCAAAACCACATCCACGTTTAGTATCTTGATAGGGATGTAATTTCTTGGAATCCACTTTCCATATCCTTTACTAAATTCCATGACATTTTCCTATACTTTGAATCATCCTTAGACTTATTCTACGGGACATCCCTATACATATCCTCAGAAATATCCCTACAAATATCAATAAAGCTTTCTCGTAGTAGTTTAAAAAGGTTAATTAAACCTTTCCTATGATACCAAATATAGTGACCCAGGATTTTCATACATAGATATTATATTTTTTTAGATTAATATTCAATACATTACACAAACACACGCCTAAGTATCATAATATTTCAATGTATATGGACACTAGAAATGAAATCTTCTTATTTCATGAAAGATATTCAATAACACCCATAAAGATCATCTCAGATAGTACTCCTCTTGGGAATACCCTACCTAAACATTTCTTCATAGCCTAGGGAAGGGAACATAAGAAAGGGTGAGATCGGATGCTCAGTAAGGGTAAATGTAGGAGATATCAGTCTATGATCATATGAAAACATAGTATAATCATAATAGTATGTGATGATAAACATAAATTAAAAGGTTCATAACCAAGACCTCATAGATCATAAACATGATTCATGACATAAAACTTTACTATTTTCGAAAAAAAGGCCATTAGAGTGAAAAATTATTATAAATCAATCATTAATCATAATCTCATGTCATAGAAGAGTGACGCCATTATAAATTTAGAAAACCATATAAAGGTTAAATACCAAGACCATTGATATGGTTAATTAGGACCCATCACATATTTCCCATTCTAGATCAGGATGCACATGTTTCCCATAGTGGAACATGATGCACATGTTTCTTATAGTGGATCAAGACACACATGTTTCTCATAATGGATAAATCACATCAACTTTTTTCCATTGTTATCTCATGACATATAAATCTTTACCCAGTACATTGGAGGGAGATATATGTCTCACCCATCTCATAATTTAAACCAAACTTATGTCTACTATAATATCATAAAACATTTAATATATAATCAAACTATAACACATGTAATAAAATAAGTATTCATAAACATTTCATCATTTCACCATTTTATAACCCATTATAAATAAATTGGTTTCAACAAAATTTTATCAACATAAGTGTTACCCATCCTTAGAAACAATAATGATGATATCATAAAATAGTATCCCTAAAAAATCTTAACTAACATCAAAGTATGTCATCTTAGATGGAAATTATTTTGAAATATCAATTGGAACATTTATTAAGGAAAATAGAAATTACATATTGAAAAAAAAAATTTAATACATAAAATATTTTCAAAAATCATTTTATTTGAAAATAGGATTTGAAACATATAAATGAAGCTTTATAATTTATTTAAAACATTTCTTAAGAAAAATAAATTTTCATTTAAAATCACTTTTTAAAACTAAAAAACCATAATGAATTTTGGAAATTATTTTCATTGAAAATAATCTTTAAAAAATATAAAATATTTTATAAAAAACACTTAAAATATTTCTTGAGGAAAATATCATTTCTAATTTAAAAAAAATATAAAACGTTTTCGAAATCCCTTTCTTTGAAAATAACCTTTAAAATTTTCAAAGTAATCTTAAAAGAAAATTATGGTCATAATGGAAGAAATTTAGTTCAAGTTGTACACATTAAAACAAAGATTCCTTTCACATATTAGGTAAAAACCAAATTGGAATTTTTTGGAAAATGATATGAAGGTTAATTTCAAAATATTTTTAAAAAAATTAAAATATGGATAAAAATTTTTTTAACAAATCGTCATAAGAATGTTAAAAAAATGAAAATATTTTTCAAAAAAATTATTTTTCAAAGTGTTAAACCTAAGTGCTTCATTTTTTGTTATAGTGTTTCAATATGTGTTTGGTGAGTTTGTATGAAGTAAAGATTCCTGGAGAATTGTTATGGATTCATATTATGGAATTGGATTTCATGCTTGGACAATTATTCCTAGTATAAATATGATGAATGTTTGTGCCCATGTTAATTGTCAAATTCATGTGCTAAGGATTTTTCACATTGCATCAATAAAATAAATATCATTCAAGTATTTATCTTCATGAAGAAAAATATATGATGATGAGTTTGGATTGGAATTTTATATAAGGAATTTTATTGAATTCATTTCATCTAAACGAAGGATTTGTAATTAAATTTTTATACTTAGATATTTTTCTAAGTATATTAATAGTGATCTTACTTAAAAAATTAGGTTATCCCTCTAAGAAAGTCAAGGGAAACTCAAACCCATCCACATGTGGGATCCAGAGATCAACCATGGAAAAGGGAACCATCCCGGGCTAGCTAGATGGTGGAAGGTGAGACCCCGGGTATAAGGGGATAATATAAGTTGGCAGGCATGTGCATATGTCCCACAGAGTGCACACTATAAGGTAAGTAGTGATTAGGCCAGAAGCCCGTAGAAGTGCATGTGGAAAATACAGTGTGGCATGTCTCATGTGGGTATGAGGTATAGTGTATCTGAGTGCTAAACCTAGTTCGTCTTGATGTTTAATCACACACCTCTTGATTGCTAAACCACATAGAAGAAACGTGTGGAACTCGATGTGCGACAAATGCTTTGCGGGTACTTTCCAACCATACATTAAATAAATGTAAATATAACCAGTCATAAAATTAGACCAAATGTTAGAATTTGAGCCATTTTATCAATATAGGAGATTTTGTTCTTTCTTATCTTATGTACAAAAACTTTTTGGATGCGTGTTTTAGTTTAAATAACCACATATGAACTTAAACACTATGTGGGGTCTTCAAAGCTCGACGGGTGTGTTTTGAATCAGATTAGTATGGATTATCGTAAGGTATTAAAATGCTTTCTGAGTTTGAGTGTGTGGTGGATGCATGATATTAAGATAAACCCTCATGATTTGTGATGATGAGAGTAATGTGTACATACTATTCAGAAGAGAATTCATTTGCAGACCGAATCATAGTATTTTTCATCACAAACCAGTATTTTGTGACTTCTGATAAAGAATGTTATATGGAATAATCCATGAAATATGCGATGAAGATCCTATGTGAATCCACATAGTAAATAAGATTTTTTTTTTGGAAAATGAGTGTTTTTGGATGGTGAAGATCCTATGTAGACTATCCAGTTGAGTTTGTATTAAGAGTTTTCAAGCATTGTGAGTTCAAGGAAGAATTCTTTGTGGAGAAGGGAACTATACAGATTCCAAAAAAACTAAAAGATCATTCCATGAACCACACAGAAAATTCCATGCTATGTAAAGATTCATAGAAGAGCATTATGTAGTTGAGTTCCAAGTGGATAAGTTATGGAGATGATATACGGAGATTCAATATGAAACCACATAACACATGAAATTGTATTCCAAAAAATAAATAATGCATGTTGTATGGATGAATTATATTACATTTTTTTTAAGGGGTGAGTTCTGGTAAAAATACCAGAACTTAGAGATTTATTCAAAATAAATGAGAAACAAACAAGTTACAAAAGACGGAAAGAGGGCAGTTTTCTAGAGCCCTTAATAAAAAAGGGGGTCAAATCCGGGGGGAGGTCATTCCTCCAAGTGATCTCATGTGAGACCCCCATGTTGGTTGGCCCATCAGCGATCATATTATCCTCACGATAGGTATGAGTGGCAATAAAGTTGAGGCCATTGAGAGCGGCGAGGCATTCCATCCATCGGGGGGTGAGAGACCAAGCAAGATGAGCATCACCTTTTTGTATGGCTTGCACAATATTAGTGGAGTCGCTCTCAATCCAGATATTATTCAAGTTGAACATCTTTTCATAGGAAATGTCATGAATGGTAGTGAGAATTTCTACCTCCAGCGCATAAGCAATGTCGCAGCTTCCAAAGAAACATCCGAGGATCCGGTCTCGATGGTCTCTGAAAATTCCTCCGCATCCCGAAAGACCAGGGTTTCCCTTTGAGGCTCCGTCAACATTTATTTTAATCCATCCAGGAGGAGGTTCCTGCCAGAAGACTTCATTAGTGTAGTGTGCCTTTGGGAAGATACATTTGACACCAATTCGGTGGAGAGTTTCAAAATCCATGACATAATTGTCAAAAAAATCTTTTTGGATCATGGATGCTTCCTTTATAGAAAGAAGAATCCTCATTTTACCGGCATTAATATTGAAAGAGTTATTGTTGAAAAAATAATCATTTCTACCATACCATAGTATATGCAGAAGCTCCGCGACAGCAGTAAGAAATAGATTCTTGATTTGGGGAGACCTCGGAAACTCCAACGTTCTTTTCAATTGTGAGAAAATAAATGTGTCTAAAGGCCATCTGCATTCAAAAAGGTCAAATATGTAATTCCAAAGGTCCATATAAGTATCACAAGATAAAAAGAGATGATTAATGTCCTTGCGATGTTGGTTGCATAATCTACATTTAGAGCAAAGATAAAAACCATAAGATTGCAAACAAACATCAGTTGGAATTTTTTTATGAGAAATATGCCACATAAGAGTAAGGCAAGAAGGCTTGATCCAGGCTTTATTGAATTTGAAAATCCAACTAAAATTTTCATCCTCATTAGGGAAATGATGGTAATAATATTTTTTAGAATCCAACAAGCCATTATGAGCAGGTTCCCAAATAATAAAATCCTCATTGGAAGTCAAATAATAATTATCAACAATCCCCTTGAAAGTATCCAGAAGTTGAGAAACAGAGGAATTGATCATATCCCTGATAGAGCAGTTCGAGGGATTATGGGAAAAAGTATTAATCATCTCCAAAATGAGGGGGGAGCCAGTCCAGTTGTCAAACCAGAATTTTAAAGAAGAATTCTTACTAACAAGCCATCTAGAATTTTCCAAGATAGAGTGAAAAGAAGCTTTGATCGATGGTCAGATAGAAGAAGTCGTGTAATGAAAAGAACCATATTTAAGCTTATCAAGGAAACGAGTTTTGAATAATCTCATGGAATGAGAGTTGTTATGAATGAGGGACCACGTGAGTTTGGCTTAAAGGGAATCAATAAAAAATTTAAGATTCTTAATACCAATGCCTCCATTTTCAATGGGTTTACAACAATTGGCCCAAGAGACCATAACCAATTTTCTTTCTAGAGTACTTCCACTCCAGATGAAGTTTCTTATGGCCGTATTTAACCACTTTATCAGGCCCAAAGGCCATTTGTAGACCATCATAGAGTAAACCAACTTAGAGACAATAGTGGATTTAACAAGGAAAATCTATTACATGAATCTTCATAGAAAATGAAAATCTAAGTGAGAATTAAAAATTATATAAGGATATTCTTTGAGGAAAAGAATTAAAAAATATATGCAGAGAGGATTTGTAGAAAATAATTAAAAATTCTATTTGAATATTCTATGCAGAGACCATTGAACTGCTTTAAACTTCTAACCATGTTTACGGAATTATCATGCGATAACTGATTCAATAACTGTTGAATAATTTCTTATAAATTCCAGGTTTATTATAATATGTATATGAGAGACATACATGTGTAATATATTGAGATACAGTGGGTGAACTGAAGCATATAGCTGATTTTTTGAGAAATTTATTTATTAATCATAGTACAGATATCAGTTTCTGAAGTAGAAAAATAATTTCCACATAGTGTTTTAAAATATAAATGTACCATGCGATAATTATTTTATGAACATAAATGACAAAAATATATTTGAGAATTCAGAATTTAGATATTGAGGAAGAACTTGTTTATTCATGTTTTTCATAAATTGAGCATATGATATCTTATTTAATCTTAAAGTATCCAAATAAAAGATCTTCAACAATTATTGTAGAAGAATCCAACATTTAGAAGTGATATTTATTTTTTGTAATAGTATTTTTAACTAAAATTTTGAAACTTTTGTTCTAGTGGGACTCTGAAAAACATGATGGGACTCTATGCTAGTGAAGAAATGTATAATGTAACTGCTTGTGATTATAGGGTAGAATCTGTGATTGTGGAGTCTAACCAGTCACAATAAGAAGTTTGATCATATTGAAACCAAATATTGTAAAAAATATTGTGTTCCAATGAAATTTATTAATTCTTTATTCAGGATAGTTTGATTTATCATTATAGTGAATTTTAACTAAACTGGTCAATAAAGGTTAATTTTAAAAGAAAGAAAAATTATAAAAAAATATCACTGATTCAACTCCCATTCTAAGTGGTGTAACTCTTCCCTTGGAACTTTAGTTAGTATCAGAGTTCCATGTTATCTCTTCCAAGATCCAATAAATATTGATAATGGATAACCAGAATTATATCAATAGTCAAGGTGTTACTAATTTTGATAGAAATAACTATCATAGTTAGAATAATAGGATGTATCGCTATCTTATATGTCTTGTCCTTGAACTTGAAGTTATATTGTCTGATCGATATCCACCTATTTCTAAATAAGAACTTTTTAAATTTAAAAATAAGATAAATATAGAAGTTTATGTCAAATCAAAAAATTCCATTTTGATTTCCCTATCAGAAAAAATATCACAAAAAGGTTATGGGACTCAAAAATGTTGAGGAAATTTGAGATAAATTAGGAAGAAATTATGAAGGAAATGTCAAAGTCAATGATGAAAAATTGAAAATTTGGAGAAGGAAATTTGAAGATATCAATATAGGTGAAGAAAAAAAATGTTGATGACTACTTTAAAAGAGATAATTAAATTTTCATTAATATTTGGGGTATTGGTGAAAAGATAGATGCTTCAACTATTTTCAACTAACTAATGATTAATTTTCTTTATAGTTTTGATCATAAAGTTTCATTTTTGGATGATGGTAATGAAATTTCTTTCAATGAATTACATAAAATACTCATTGCATTTTAAATTTGAAATATCTCAGCCTTCAAGAAGAAGATCAAATATGATATGTATTTTGAATCAATGAAAATGATCAAAATTAGAGATGATGAAATTTTATAATCAATTGAATCTGATGATGAATATGAAGATGAATATTTCAAAAGAATAATTTATCTTATATCAAAAATAATCCATAAGGGAATGTTTAGGTGTAAAAGTAAATTACCACTAAGGTTCCAAAACTATAATGAAATTTTACATATTACTATAAATTTTCCTAAAAATAATTCTATGGAATCAGATATATATTATTAAAACCCATAAAAAAGGAAATCATGAAAGAGATCATGAGGAAAAACCAAAATTGATGGAAGAAAAAAGAAATTATTTAATTGTAAAATAATTAGTTTAATGAGCTAAGAATATGAAGCTAAATCCATAATAAGTATCCAATCATAACATAAAAATAACTTTATTGATCATTTTAAAAAATATTTTGACACCTCTGGAAGTTAAGATGATGAAAGTGAATGAATAGAGCTAGAGAAAATGTTGAAAAAGGAATTATAATCTTTTCTTGAGAAAAAACAAAAAAATAAAGAAGGAAAATTGTATGTTACAAAAATAAAAGAAAAATATAACTGGGGAAAAGTAATAATGATAAAAGATATATATTCTTTACATTGAAGAAATAAAAACACACAAACTAAGAAGTTGATGAAATAGAAAAGATGGTAAAGGTAATTTAATAAAAACATGATCTCAAAGAATAATAATATTCAAAGACTCGTTATAAATGTATTAAAACAAGGAATAGTTGAGAAAATATTAGATAATATGTTATCAAGGTTGTTGAGGTCAAGGAAGAATCATCACAAACTTGTGAAAACATGGGTTCAAAGAAATAGGTTAATTCAACACTCTACGAATCTAAAAATAAACCTATTATCTCAAATAATACAGGTCCGAAAATAAATTTTGAAAAATTATGGATCATGAATACGGGTGATAAATCATATACTAGTCTAAATAAATAAATAAATTCTATAAGAATACTTTTCCCTTAAATAATATAAAATATCAGTATATGTAAATACAGTAATAATAATAATCAAGAAAAATCTATTATCAACTAGGAAGATCAAGGTTCATAAGACACTACCGATTTTGTAGAGTGTTTTTTAACATAGTTTATTTATTTTGGAATAAGATTTCTCAACCATATATGATAAATGAAACAAGTTAGATCTATTGTAACAAAATAAGATAAAATTTTCAAAGCAAGAAATTGGTTGTTAGGAATTCATCTTATTTTTTAACACAAAAAAATGAATCTTAAGAAAAAAATTGTGGAAGTTTTGATCAAAAAGGACATATTTCCAGATGGTGTATTAGTATTCACCCTGAACAAACATACAATATTATAAAAGGAAATTTATTTCAAAAAATAAATGAAAAAAATTCATGTTTTGCTGAATTTGTTTTTAAATCCAGTAGAAAAAACAAGACATGGATTATTGATAGTGTATGTTCATCACACATAATAAGTTCCACAATAATTATGAGAAACATTGAGAATCATGAAGGAGGATTAATGGCCTATGGAAAAGACTGTTCACTGAAAAATAATTGATTTGGAAAAGTAAAGATTGAATCCCAAAATCTAAAGGCCAATAAGGTGTTATTTATTGAAGGGATGAACAAAACTTTTCTTAGTGTCTGCTAACATTTTTATTATGAACATGAGGTTTTGTTCAAAAATTATTCATGTATCGTCAAAATTGCAAAGGATGTAATAATAATCACTAAGGGATAAATAACAAAAGGTAATCTCATCCAAATTGGTTATTTTATCAATTCTTACATCCCAAATATGAAAACATCTTGTGGAATATAATTTTTTTCTATCATATTCAATGTATTATAAGTAAAATCTTGAAGCATTATATTGTGAGAGATTTTCCCAAGCTAATGAGATAAAAGGGTGAAATTTGGGAAACCTTTCATAAATGGGAAAGTGGCCCAAATTTCATACAAAGGGGTGTATATTCTATCTTTTAGACCGCTTGATTTTATTCATATTAAATTATGTTTCAAAATGATATAATATTTTACTAGAGGTGGTCAGTATTTCAATACATTAATTGATTATTATACCCAATTAAATAATTTCATGTTTATCAAACACAATTCAGAGGCATCTAAAATGTTCAAAAAAATTATAAGTTATGAAAAGAAGGATATGGGTCTCAATATGAATAAACTAAGATTAGATAATGGTAAAGAGTTTACTTATTATTCTTTCAAAATTTATTTTTTCAAATATGGAATCAATTAGAAGTGCAGAGAACCATATAATCCATAGAAAAATGGGATATCTTAAAGAAAGAACATAAGTATAGTTGAGATGGGTAGGACTATGTTATCTCAACACAACATCTCAAAGTATTTCTGGATATAGGTTGTATATACTTCCATACACATATATAATAGGTTTCTACAAATACCATAAACACAAAATATAACATATTAAATGTGGTAAAAAAAAGACAATTGTTAAATAATTCAGAGTTTTTTGGAAGCTATTGCATTATAAATATCAAGAATATGAATATGGGGAAATTCTACGAAAAATTAAAGGAAGGAATTTTCATGGGATATATATCTAATGGTAGTGTCTACAGATGTTGGAACAAATGGATTCATAAGTTTGTTGACTATAGTGATGTCAAAATTATTATAAAAAATAACAAGTTACATTTCTCAGTTGATATAGACTCAGAAGATTTGGAAAAAATGGCATGAAAATAGAACATAAAAATGATGAAGTTTCTAAGAAAGATCCAAAAATGGATGATATTTATTCTGAACATACCAATGATGAAGATAAATATGATTAAAATAATATAAAATAGTACAAAAAATTGAAGAAGCATGTTGAGATTGAAAATATTATTAGAAATTAGTAGGCACTAGTTCAAACTACAAAAATAATGTGAATTTAAGATCAAGATTCACTTATTTATCAAATTAAACATTATACAGTGGTAGAATAATTTTATTATGAGTAATGGATAAAATTTTTGAATGAGAAACTTGACCAGGTTGAGAATAAATCCACTTGGGATCTTGTATCAAGGCCTAAAAATAAAAATGTTATTGAAACCAAGTGGGTTTTCAGAAATAAGCTAAATTAGAAAGGTTAAGTATCAATAAATAAAGCTACGATGGTATACAAAGGATATTATTAAATGTAAGTAATTGAATTTGAAGAAATTGTTTTTCTATTAGCAAGACTAGAAACTATTATAATATTCTTGGTAGTAGAAACAAAAAACTATTATAAAGTTTATCAAACGGATGTGAAGCTTTCCATTATAAATAGTGATCTTGAAGAGTAATTATTTATAGAAAATCTTAATGTTTTTATCTTATACAATTATGGAATCACAGTATGCATATTGAGGAAATATTTTTATGGCTTGAAATAGGCCCTTAGATCCTAGTATTCTAAATAAGATGGTTGTTCAATGGATATAGAGTTTAAAAAAGGTAAAGCTGACGTTAACATTTATCTGAAATAAATGTATAAAGATACTCTCATAGTCATTTTATAGGTGGATGAAATCATATTTACTAGTGATAATGAATGTCTATGTGAAGATTTTACTAAGAAAATGAAATAAATTTTGATATGTCCATGCTTAGTAAAATGAAATATTTTCTAGCATTTCATATTGAGTAGAAACTGAATTCCATATTTATATTGTAGGGAAAAGTATTATAAGAAATTGATGAAAATGTTTTTAATGGATAATAAAAAATAACTTTCAACACCCATTTCATTTGAAACTAAATTAGGAAAGGATGAATCTAGAAACAGTGTTAATAAAAAACAATACAGAAGAAGCATTAGAAGTTTGTTTTATCTAAAAGCATCAAGGCCAGATAAAACCTATGTGGTGACACTATGTTCCATATTTTAGAGTGACCCTAAATAGTCTCACTTTTTGGTTTCTACAAGAATTTTAATATATGTGAAAGGAACTCTGAACTATGGGATTCTATACAGACGCAGTATAGATTTAAAACTATTGGGTTTTATAGATATTGATTGGTAGGTGATAGTACAAATAAAAGGTCAAATTTTGGTGAAATCTTATTTTTGGGAGAAGGTTTTGTCAGTTGTTATAGCAAGAAAAAAAATTCATAAACTTTGATCATGCATGAGGATGAATATGTTGCAACGACACATGCATGTACACAAATGATTTGGATGCATTTATAGTTAGACGATTGGAAAATTGAGATAGGGAGACCACTAAAACTTTCATGTGATAATCAAACTGCTATTGGATTTTCTAAAAATATAGTACAACATTAATGATTCAAGAATATTTATATCAGGTTTCATTTTATCAAATAAAAAGTGGTAGGTGGAGATATTAAGATAGAATACATCTCTAAGATTAGGCTGTATATATTTTCACTAAAGTAATATCAAAAGAGAGGTTTGTTGAGTTGAGGCAGAAACTTCATGTTTAGACTTCGCTTCCCACTTAAATATTATCAATAGGTACCTCTTTATTCTCTATTCTATTATGTATATTGTTCTAAAATATAAAGTAATTAAAGGATAAGTGTTTTTCACTATGGATTTCATTTAATTCCATGATATTGAAAGTGGATGTATATCTTGAGGGGAGCCTTCATGAGGTTTGAGTAAACCATTCACACTCTAATATCTCATTATAAATAGTATTTAGTTAAGGGGAGTTCATCATTATAAAATGATAAAAGGGGGGGAATTATCCTTTTTCCACTAAACTTTCTAATGTTTTTTTGAAAGTGTGTGAATGATCTTGTATTTCATTTGAAACACTATGATATTGATTTCACAAGATTGAATGTTTTATAGATAGCCTAGATACCCTTGGTGATATATCTCATATTTTGTACACTGGTTATACCCACAAATACTTAGAGGTGATTAACTGAGGTCTCTTTACCAAATATCATGTGATTCAACTCCTTCTTTTAAAAAAATAAAAGAAGTGGTTATTAAAAAAAATAGATAAGATAAAAAACCCAATTAACCTTTTCATTTAATTATCATTAAGGGGTAGTAAATATGAAACATGCATATTTACTATTATGCGAAGGGATACTAACAACAAAATATAAAGGGGGATTTTTGAACCTCTGTGTTATATTTTTTTATCACAGTATATCTATATGTGTTTGGTGAGTTTGAATGAAGTGGTGATGCCTGTAGAATTGTTATGAATTTAACTTATGGAATTGGATGTCACTCTTGGAAAATTCCTCCATAAATAAATGTGAATATATTTTGTGCTAATCTTAATTTAGAAATTTATGTGATAGGGAGTTTGTACATTACTTCAACAATAGGAATACCATGAAAGTATTTATTTTCAAACGACAACTCATGCCCCTTCTTCCCTTCTGTGCCTGAATCCCCTCTCCATGCTCTCATTCAATGCCCTGGGGCTCAGGAGGTTTGGAATGGCTGGGGATCTACTATGGAGCTATCCCTGGACGTCGCCTCAGATCTTACCTCTCTCCTGATGCGATGGTGCTCCTCCTTTTCACCAGCTAAAGTAGGCGCCCTGTGCATTCTGACTTGGATTATCTGGGATAGGCGGAACGAGGCCATTTTCAATCTTTTTCGGAGGCCCCCCAGATTTTGGATTGACCGGGCATCATCATGGATTGCGGTTTGGCAGAACCACCCTGAGCAGCAAAGACTTTTCACCCCCTCTTCTCATTCCCAACATTAGTGTCCCCCACCGGAAGTGATTATTAAGATCAATGTGGATGCCTCTCTCCCTAAGGATGGCCCAGTTGGACTAGGTTTGCTGGCCCGAGACAACCAGGGAAATCTTATCGCAGCCAATTACGAAGCATGCTATGCACTTTGGGAGTCCTCAGTTGCGGAGGCCGCCGCCATCTTTGCTGGGTTAAACTTTGCAAAAGACCGTGGTTGGGATTCCATTCACATCGAATCTGATTGTCTCACCGTAATCAATTCCATCAATCTCACTGACGGCGGGCTCCAACCTTTCGGCTCCATTACTCGGTGTATTCACTCTCTAAGACAAGGATTCACATCCTGCAATTTCTCATTTGTCAAAAGGGAAGCGAATGAAGCCTCTCACAAGATGGCAGCCGTTGGCCCTCCTTACGAGGATTTTCTCTGGTTTAATCATTTTCCATCGTGGTAATGTGACTGCATTTCTGCTGATCTCCATCATTAATGGATTCGCCTTATTTTGTCAAAAAAAAGTATATTAATAGTGATCTTATTTTAAAAAATTAGGCCGGTCCTCTAAGAAAGCCAAGGATAGATCAACCCTAGCCACATGTGGTTCCGAAAGGTCAACCAAGGCTGAGGGAATGTTCTAGGCCAGCTAAAAGTTGGAAGTTACACCCCCATGTACAAGGGGATCATATATGTTGGCAAGATCGTGTATAGGTCCCACAGAGTGCATGCCTAGAGGCATACAATGCTTGGTCCAGAAGCTTACATTAGTGATCATGGACCCTATAGTGTAGTGTGACCCATGTTTGTGTGAGGTGAAGTATATCTAGGGGCCAAACCTAGTGTTGGATCAAAGGTGTAGCGCTCACTGCTTTATTTTTAAACCACAGCAAGAAAATATTTGGAATCAATGTGGGATATACAATTTTTGGGTATTGTTCACCCATCCATTAAAAAGATGGAAATATTTCCAGTAATCCAAACTAATCAAATGTTTGAATTTGTGCCATCTTGTCAATTTTGGAGATCTTATTATTCCTTATCCCATGTATTAACCCATCTTGGGTTAGTTTTGTAGGCTAAATAATTGTGTATGAACATAAACACTATGTGGAATATTCAAAGCTCATCAGGTGTGTTTAAAATCAGTTAATTTTGGATTACTACAATGTTTTAAAAAAATCAAGTTTGAATATATGGTGGATGTTTTATTTTTCATTAAACCCTTCTTATTTTCAATGATTATAGTAATTCTTGCATACTATTCATAAGATAAGTCATTTTCAGACACAGGTGGATTATGTCTCATAACAAACTAGTATGTTGTGGGTGAAGATAAGGAATTCTATGCAGAAGTAGCCATGAAGTATGTGGTGAAAATCCTATGTGAAGCTATATAGGAAATAAGATGATTTGCAGAAAAGGTGTGTTTGAGAATAGTGAATCTCTTATGTGGATGAACCCATTGATTTTTCAATGACAATTTTCATGCTTGGTGCGTTCGAGGAACGCTTTGCATAGAATGGGAGTATGTGGATTCTATAAAAAACTGAAATATCAGTTCTCAAGCCATATAGAAAATTCTATGTTATGTGAATCCAAATAGATAAACAATATATGGTTGAGTAATAATAAGATAATTGATGGGTATGATATGATGAGATCTGATATGAAACTATATGGAATATAAAATTATATGTGGGGAAATAAAAAATTCATGCTTTTCAGATGAATTATATTATGTGAGGTTTCATAGAAAATGAATTTCTATGAAAGAATTAAAAATATATGTGAAGATTATTTTTGGAAAATAATAAAAAATTATATGTGAAGAGACTTTGTGGAAAATAATTATAAATTATATGTAAAGATGATATGAAAACATACTATGCAGATACCATTGAACTACTTTAAACTACTCACTTCATTTGAAAAATTATCATGCGATAACTACTTCAATGACCAATGAATAATTTATTATAAATACCTGGTTGATTCAAAGGTGAATATGAGAGACTTGTGTGTGGAATATATTGAGATATAGTGAGTGTAATAAAGTGCATAGCCGATTTTTTAAGAAATTTATTTATTATCTTCAATACAGATATTAGTTTTCAAAGAAAAAAATTAAATTGGATATTGTTAAATGTTGGATAAATTTACCATTCCATAATTATTTTATACACAAAAATGAGTAGCACATTTTTGAGAATTCAAGAGTCAGATGTTGAGGAAGAACAATTTTATACATGTTCTTAAAAAAGTGAGAATATGATATCATATTTAATCTTGAAGGCTCAAAAATAAAAGGCATTAATTAATTGATGTGGAAGAATCAAACATTTAGAAGTGTTCTTTCTTATATTTTTTATAATAATTTTTGCAACTAACATGTAAAAATGATATTCCAGTGGGACTCTAGAAAACATAGTGTGACTCTATACAAGTGAGGGATTGTATGTTGTAACCAATTGTGATTACAGTGGATAATATATGATTGGGGATTATAACCAAACATAGCAAGTAGTCGTCTCATATTTAGACTAAAACTTGTAAAAGTATTTTGTTCATGTGCTATTTATTTTTGCTACATTCGGGATAGGATGACTTATCATAAGAGTGCATTAGATCCTAACAGGTCAATAGAGTTTAATTTAATGAGAAAAAAATTTATCAAAATTTCCTCTAATTTATCCCCCCTTCTCAAAGGTGTAACTCATCCCTGGGTACTTCAGAAAGAAAAAGATTTTGACCAAAAAGATAAATAAAGACAATTTTTATTATAAACATTTTTTTAAACTCTTGAGTACATAAAGAGAGGAAAATCAATATAAAACATTTATTCTAATTAAATAACCATAGGATAATAAAATTCATGAGTTTATTTATATATAGATCATAATATTTCATTATTTTAATTATAATCATAAATAATCCTTATAAAATATGAAATTGTAACATAAAACTCTTACCACATTGCTAACATTGAATCAAAATCCCCATGAAATAATAACATTAAATGGAAATTATTATATAATAAAAATAATTATATTCATTATATAACATTTCAAAGGGGTATTATTGACATATCATAGGAGAATATTAGTGCATAACATAACTTAGGTCCACAAGAAAGAAATTTGAGACAAAGATCCCTCACCGTATTGGAAAATTTTGAACTGTAAACCCCATGAAATAGAGATACTAAAATGAATATGTAAATATAAATAATTTTAAGTATAATTATCTTAAAATATAATAATTTTTACTATATACACCATATAAATGAAACACGTGTTGAATATGGCTTGTGTCTCACATAAAATAAAATTGAGATGGAAATTCCTTTCAACTTTGGTAACTTTTGAACCATAAACCCCATGAAAGAGAGATAATCAAATTCATATGTAAATATATATAATTTTAAGAATAATAATTACAAAATACATTAATGGGATTTATATAGACCATATAAAATAAACATGTGGTGAATAAGTCTTATGTCTCATTAAAAAATAAAAGTGACATGGAAATCCCTTACCATAGGTCTAGACTTCCTTTGCACACCTTCAAACCTTATGTATAATAAATATAAGTTTATTATTCATATATAACATAATATTACTAATATTTATAATACCATATATATTTTTCTTATGAGATTTTTTTACCTGTTTATCAATAATTATTTGTTAAAATCATGTTCTAAGATAATAACTACTTAGTTTTTTGTGTATGTTTTGAATAGTTATTTTTTTCCATCCTCTTACTTTGATAATGATTAAATAATATCCAAAATTTGAACCATTATATAAATATCATATTTATTAATTATATATTTATTTATATTAGTCTATAATATTTAGATATAGAAAATGAAAAACACCATTCTGAGATGGTAGGTTGTACGTAATCATGAACATTGTTCTCATTTTCTCAAATAATTAAAATAAATAAAAGTAAATAATATATTAACATTTAATAACAATTTTTATGTCATATATATCACATATGTTCTTTATAACCTTCCTTATTACCTTTCATTTAAATCATGAACGAATCACATTGCTTCGTGAGGTGGTATTCTGTTGGACACATGAGTGATGTTATCATATTCCCACATAATGGAAAGTAAGAAGGTATATGTGATATAATAATTAAAAAAATTTAGCCAACGAGCCCATACTTGAGTGGTAAGGGCTCTTGGTTGGCATCTAAGAGACCCGGGTTCAAAACCGGGTGGAGGCGAATTTTTGGGTACTGTAGCAGTCATTGTAGCAGTCACTATAGCAGTCACTGTAGCAGTACTGTAGTAGTCACTATAGCAATACTGTAGCAGTTACTGTTAAGTACTGTAGCAGCCAGAACTATTCACCTTATTCGGGCCTTTGGGCCACCGATTTGGGCGTACGGGTCTCCAGGGCCTTCGGTTCATCAAAGGCCTTCGGGCCACAGGGCCTTCGGGTCACGTAGACCATGGAGTAACCCAGTTCACACAGATCATGCCCTAGAAGAGGATCAGAGCAACATGAGTAGCAGCCACTAGATGCAGAGCTAACCGGATTAGATGAATGAGAGGGTATGGCAGCCGCTATTGGGACCAGGCACCGTGCAACTTTGTACGGGTCAATGCTAGCCGATCAGCAATGTAAGGTGGGGAGCTACGGTGATCAATGATGCAAGATGATGGGGAGGGGCAGCTCTAGTGGTTTGGGCCTATGGGTCATGTAATGGGTATGGTATGCCTCTGGGCCTTCAGGTCATGTATTGAGGGTCACTCCGGGCCTTGTTCCTTGGGCCTACGGGTCATGTACGGGTTCCCCTTCAACCCTTAAAAGGGGGATTATCTATAATAAAATAAAAAAGAAGTCCTTCGGGCCATTCTCTTCATAATTAAAAAATTATAATAATATCATAAATATAATATATATATATATATAATAATTTAAGTAAATCATTATATCTATCCATGAAAGGTGGTAATGGAAAAATGAATAACATCGGTTCGTGAGGCGGTAGTTCATCGTACACACGAATAATGATTTTATAACTCATTTGATGGAAGAGGAGATAGCTTTAGATCATAAATATAACATAAAAAAATATAATATGGAGTATCATAAGTTTATTATATCATCATGTTTTAATAATAATTTAAGGATGTAGAAGAAGAAATAAAATGAAACGGTCTGCTAGGGGTGTAAAATGATCCTCAGCCAACTTCTTTTGGTTTTCACCAAAGGGATTATTATGTTGAATTTATAAATCAAATAATGATTATATGATGGTAGGAGTAAATTAAGGAAGTTATTTGGTCATTTATTTTCCTAAAAAGGGTTTTTGAAGGGAGAATAGGGTAAGAGATGGGTTTTCCTTTTACAAGTTAGGTGAGTGGCACACATGTAATTTTTGAAAAGAAAAGGGTGTGCCCACAATTTCCACATGATAAAAGGATACTGAATTGAACATTATTGATACTAGAATATATAAGGTCTAATTATGTATATATAATTTGGTTTTTAAAAGTTTCGTTTCATTTTTAACCCTTGTCGTTTTAGTTTAACCTCTAGTAAACCCATTTTTACAATAACAACAATAAATAGTTTTTTGTATTTTACTAGTCATTATGGTCAAAAATTAAGTTGATATTGTTAGATAATATAAATTATAGTTACTAAAAATATGGAATCCATTTTTCCGAATCCCATTCACATAAGTTAAAAATTATAATTTAAAATTTATCAGGATGACATGGTGAAAAAACAGGTTTTCAAAGAGAAAATGTTCAAAAGTTCAAACTGTTTTTATATCAAAATTCAACATGAAAATGATTCCAATGACCTAAATTAAATTAATAGATATATAATTTAACTATATTTTCGTTTAAAATCATGTTTAAATGATTTTTATGTTTTTAAAGTCCTTAAAAAAAATTACAATTCTTAATAAAAAAACAATATTTTTCACTATTCATCAAAAAATTTATCTTCTCATAGAATTATCAAAAAATAACCTTAAGATAATTTTTAAATTATGATTTAAAAAATGAAAATTAATTTTTAAAATAAACTTTCAAAAATTTTAAAATATTAGTTTTATAATAAGAGTTTAAAGGTAGACAAAACTATTTTTTAGAAAAATATAATTTTTAAGAAAAAAATTAGATTTATTCTTATCAGTTGTCTAGAAATCACATAAGATGAATTTTAAAAATTTTATGGGATATATAATATATAAATTTGATTAAAATAATTCACTAAAATTGGTTTGTTTAATTTATTTAGGTAAAAAATGATTGTTTTCTTAAAAATAGATTTTTAAAAAAGATTTCCTTCATCTTAAAATAGTTTTAATTTTCATTTCTAATTAATTATCCATCAAATAATCCATTTTAAATACATGTGTAAAACATTTATTTTCATAATTTAGTTAATTTTATTCACACTCTTCATACCAACAGCTAGATGATAACTATCAAATTAAATAATAATATAGTATATCAAATTCTATTTAAACTTGGGGTTGCCTGTAACACAAGATAAACTCAATGTTATGAGAAATTAAAGTTAAACTCAGTGTTTTTTTTGATGAAATATAAACTCAGTATTTCATGTAACACAAAATATCAAAATGATTAAATTTATTCGAAAAAAATATTCACAAAATCTCAGGGTGTTACAGCAAGAGACACGACCAGAGCTGGTTGTGTACTGTGAACATGGGAAGAAGACAAATACATGTTGTGAACTCTTATAAATGTCATATAGTATACTATCAAAAGAGTTATAAAATTATCTTGGAAAGAAGAATTAAATGTATAATTAAACCTATTTATTAGGTGTTTTGGGTGTTGTTCAGTCAACAATACATGTCATATTATATGATTAACAATTGTATATTAAATTAACTTCCATGTTAAAATTTTGATGGAAAAATGATGTTTCCTCAAAGTACACTTATGTACTACATTTATTTCAAATGAAATTATTATTTTTTTAATTATAGATGATGATTATTTAAGGATGGTTATTTGGAATTAATATAAATTGAATTAATTAGATTAATTCCTGGTGAATTAACTTAATTAAGGAATAAATCAAAGTAATCGATAACAAGATTACAAATATATTCTCATTTCATGTTTTGTGTGGATGATCATGAGATTAGACCATATTTTTGTATGTGAATAGTTTATTTTTATTTATTTTTATTAAATTAAAATGATTTTCTATGTGCCATCCCATTCCTTTTATTTTATAAGGGCCTTCGTTTCTAGGGTTTCTTTTAAGTAAACCTCATTTATACAATCCATTGGATCCCTTCACCTATGTGTGAGTAAAATATTATGTTAAGATGGATATCCCAAGTGACATGAGTTCGTTAGAGTCAAGTATCTTAGGAGAAACTAATTAAGGTGATACATAGAAGCTCAGGTGTAATTACTACATCATAAACAAAGATACAATTCAAGGTGTTTTCCCCTAGGATTAAGGGTTGTTTTATCATATTCTATATAAAATAACTATTATAGAATATCATGATCACACCAATTATATTTTATTTCAATTTGTTTCATGGTTAATTATTTAGTTTGGTGAATGTTTCATGATCACCTAATAAAAGAACTAACAAGCATGTAATATGGAATAAAGTATAAGTAGAGTATGCATAAATGTTTTATCATACATAGCTAATCACTAAAGTAAAATATACTTAAAATTTAAAATATGTGTAAAAGGATAAAAATGGGATTTATGAATAAGTACAAAAATCCCTCAAATAAAATATTATGTTAGCTTAGCCTTCCAATACTGAATTTAGAATTAACCTCGTTGTTCAAAGTACTTAACCAACCCAAGTTGGATTGATTTTAAATTTTCTTGGAAATTTTATCTTGAATTTATGGGTTTATATAACTTACTTTACATCAAGGTTTGACTACCGATGAAGGACTTGGTTTAATTAATATTAAAAGGTTGAGTAAATATTTAAACTGTATTTCAATATGGGGGATTCCACTCAACATATCAAGGAATTGTGAGTTAATGTAGTTATCAAGTTACGCATACTTGTAACCCTTCAAATTGCTTTTTAGGCCCTATTTTGGGTTATGATAAAGTAATAGGGGTCCTTGTCTCTAAAATATATAAGTTATAATATATTATATAATTCATTTTGAGGGCACTTGGGTTTTAAAAAATGGTGGGATATTAATAAGAAATTAATAAAATTTAATTTTTCAAAATATTTATGTAATAAAAAAGGTATAAATTGTCTTCTCTTAATTTATATAAATTGAATATAAAAATACTTTGAAAATATCACTATTATCCATACTATATAAAGAGAACCTTAACACAAATTAGAATTTCTAGGAATAATATAGGTTCTTTCATGTTATACTACGTTCTGAATGGAAATGATGCACACTGTAAGACCCACTTTCTGATTTTATTTCTAGAGAGGATAATGAGGAAGAAGTCACTATCAATTTGAATCATGTGGATGATTCTATGTATTCCTAATTTTTCATTCTATCCCCCATGTCCAATGAGATTATAAATAAATATGAGGATATGTATGTGTATAGAATTGTTTCCCACCATAAGGATATCTATCAAGAGAAGGCGAGATTAGAGAGCTATGAGAACTCTGATTCACTATTAATGTGCAATATTGGAGAGTGCGAATCGGATAGGGCACATTTAGTAAAGATTATTTGATATATTGAGTGTCTATATTAGTCAATATGGTTATGAGATCTTGGATGATCTATGCAGAAATCTCATTCTATCTTTATTACCTAAAAACTTATCCATATTTATTATGAATTATAATATGAGAAATAGTGATAAGAACCTTCTATAAATTCTTACACTTATTTTAAAATTTGATAAAGAAATAGGGCATGAAAAAATCATTAACCTTATATTGAATAAGAAGAAAAACAATAAGGAAAAGGTATCAAAGACTCATTCCAAGTATAAGTATCTAGAGCACCATCCTTCTTTGAAAAATAATATCCAAAGGTGTGGAAAAGAAAAGGATGTAATATATTTTTTGTGTGAAAAATAAGTCCACTATAATATGAATTGCACCCATCTAAACAAGAAAGTGGAAACTTCAGGTGTGTTCGTTAATGTGTGTAATCTTTCCATATCTACATGTTGGGTATTAGATACTGCGTGTGGTTCTCACATTTTTATCCAAATTTAGGAACCAAGTAGATTTAAAAAGATTACCATATATGAGTTAATGGGCTACCAATGGATAAAAGATAGCTTTTGTAGCCATTGTATACTACTATCTCACATTTATGACAGGATTAATTTTGATTTAAATAATTGTTATTATGTATCTAGTGTTACTAAGAACATTAATTCTATTTCTTATTTAGATTTGGATTTATTTATTTTCATATTTGAAAATAAGTGTTTATAATTTTAGAAAGATAGTAAATGTTATGTTATGGAACAATTGAATAATGTTATTTATGTATTAAATTATGAAAAAAAATATTGGAAATTGATAATGAAACTAATACACATGACTCATATGACACCCATTTGTGGTATCACCATCTAGGTCATGTAAATGAAAAATGTTTTATAAAGATCTATCAAGATGGTAATTTAGACTATTTCAAGATAAATCCACTTGAAATATTGCATGCTTGTTTACTAGGAAATATGACCAAATCACCATTCATTGTTCAAGTTTAAAGGTCCATAGAGCTTCTACATTTTGTACAAACTGATGTGTCCAGACATTTTCAAGTTGGGGCTAGAGTTTGATACTCATACTTTATTACTTTTATTGAAATCTTCAGTAGGTATGTTTATATCTACATAATTAGTTATATGTTTGAATCCCTTGAGAAGTTCAATAAGTTCAAGAATGAAGTTTAGAATCATATTGGTAAGAAGATGAAGAAACATTAATCAGATCAAGGTAGTGAATATATTAATGAATACTTTATCGATTTTATACAGGAGTGTGGGATTTTATCTCAACTTACTCTACCTTATACACCATAGTTTAATCGTGTTAGTGAAAGGAGGAACCAAACCCTATTATACATGGTAAGGTTGATGATGAGTTGTGTAATTCTTCCATTATCCTTTTGGGGATATGCATTAAAAATGGAATTAAACATATTAAACCAAGTAACAACTACAGTAGAAATCGGTATTTTCTTAAATTTATAGAGTGGAAAGAAACCTGTTTTTCACATGTTCATTCATGGGGTTGTGAAGAGTTTGTTAAAGAGAGAACAAACACAAAACTAGCACCTTGAGGCATGAAGTGTATATTTTTGGGGTATCCTAAGGAGGAAAGGGTATATTACCTATACAACCCTTCTGAAAAGAAAGTAACTATCACAAGTTAGGATTTTTTTTCTTGATAGGGATCACATACTTAAACTTGGTAGTGGGAGAAAGATTAACTTTAATGAAGTTTTTGCTCAAGATACACAATATTTAGCATAAAATCCAATTCTATGGGTCTCCAAGGAATAATTTGTTCTTGAAACACAAGTAATACATTGGAGTTCTTGAGAGGTAAGAGAACCAGAGAGATATGGTTTTCTTGTCACCAATAATGGTGACTCATTGTTTAGGGAAAATTACAATCTTCTCTTATATAAGGAAGTTTTATAGATTTCAGATGATGAAATATATAAATAATCCATGAATTATTATATGGATTCCATATATCAAAACCAAGTCTTGGTTCTGATCTATCCACTAGTTGATGTAAATCATGTTGGTTGTAAATGGGTGTTTAATAGAAAGATATACATGGAAGGTAAATTAAATACCTATAAATCATGGTTAGTGGATAAATTTTTTAGACAACATCGAGGAATTAACTATGAAAACCCCATTTCTCTATCTTCCATGTTTATATCAATCATGATTTTGTTTCCATAGCAACTAACAATGACTATGAGATTTCAAAAATAGATCTCAAAACTGCATTCCTTAACAGGAACCTTTAAGAGGATGTGTATATAACATAACTACAGTGGTTTGAAACTACAATAAATTCCAAAAATGTATGAAAGTTGTAGAGATCCATTTATGGATTAAAAAAAGTATCCATGACATGGAAAATACTATTTGATAAAGCTATATCTGAATTTTTTTATTATAATTTAATGTAATCCATGTTTTTAAAATAGGTTTACTAGTATATTTTTTATCAAAGTATTTTATGTTGATGAAATATTTATAATTGTAAATGATATAACATCCTTACAAGAGGATAATTATTGGTTGATAAAGTGGTTTTCCATGAAGTACATAGGTGAATAAACCTATATTCTAGGGATCAAGATCATGCATGGTAGATCCAAGAGGTTTCTTGGACTAATTAAAAGTACATATATTGAATATATACTGAAGATTTTCAGTATGGAACAATCCAAGAGATGATTGGTTCTAGTTTCAAATGGTATACATATTTCTAAGAAAATGTGTCCTTTGACATAAGAGGAAATATAGAGAATGAGTAATATCTCATGATCTTCTAAGATGGGATCTATCATGTATTCCATGTTTTGTATGAATATTTATTTTTCATATTCTTTAAGTATGGTAGGAAGATATCAAGAATACCCATGTGAACAGCATTGTACTATAATCAAGTTAATCCTCATATATCTGAGGTCAACTAAGGATATATTCATAGTGTATGGAGGAGATAAAGAGTCAACCATCTGGGATTACATAGATGTTATCTTTCGAGAAGATATTAATTATATAAAGTTGTAGTATGGATATGTATTTTGTATCAATAGAGGATTTATGATCTAGAAGAGTTCAAATTAGCCAGTTATTTCCAATTATATAGAGGAGTATGAGTATATTACAACTTCTTATTCAGCTAGTAATCAGTTTGGATTCATAACTTTGTCCTAGAGAATGATATAGTACCTAGAATTAAAGATCCTATCACAGTCTAGTTCAATAACCCTATAGTGGTGGCTCTCTCTAAAGAGCTAAGGCCTCACCAAAAGATAAAGAACATAATTCATAAGTTTTATCTCTTGTGGTATTTTTTTCAATGATGTGAAGTTGTAGTGAATAGATTTTCTATATTGAAAATGTGGTGGACCCCTTAATGAAGTATTTATCTTAAAAGAAGTAAGATTATCATTCTAGATCTTATGGAATTAAATTTGTTGTTATTTGGTTCTAATGAAAATGGGATTCTATTGGATTTGGTGCCCTAGAACCAACTTTTTGAGTACTTGATTACATCTTTTTATTATTAAATAAGTTTTATAATCACATCATGATTATTCATATATATAGTATTTGTATGTAATAATGTCTTTAAAATATATATCACACTAAAAGTTTATAAAAACACCCCACTATGATGAGAACCAAGAGATGTCACAATATTATTTTTCAACCTTATTTTATGGATGGATGATATTGTCTAATAGGGCATAGACCATGTGGTCTATCAGGGGTAGGAGGCTCAAAATACATTGAGACACCTTCTCATAGTGTTTATATTCGGTAATATCTAATATAGTATGTTATGATAATAGGAATGTCAATAGGAAATCCATATTTTTATGTGTCATTGGATGTTCATACCTACGGATGTATGTATTGATCATTAAACTTTAATATTATAATTAATGGATATCAGGAATTGTGTACATTGATGTATTGACTAAAAACATGTTGGAATAGGTTCACAGTGAAGTATAATATGTTTGGAGCATCATGAATGATATATAATTAATGGATAATGTGATAAAGTATATATCCCCTTTGTCTCTTGATAAAAGTTAATATATCTGGACCCTTGATGGGAATAGACCTTCCTAAATAAATACATGGACATAGTTTTTTATGGGAATATTCATTTATGGAAATTAAAAGAAAGATACATTGATCATATATGTCCATGGAACTGATATGAAACATTTTTGATTAGAGATGATGTGATAAAAGGATTATATTACACGGTAAACATTTGTAAGAGGTTAGATATCATTGGGATGTTAAATTATTTCTATATGGGTATCTTGGAATGTTTCTAGATTTTAACCTTGGACTTTAGGAGACTATAACTAATTCCCCTAAGAAAGTGGCCTGGAGGGTCACACACTATGTATGTCTATAATCTTAGTTAAATTTTAGTATTGAATTTAAGAAGTAAGAATAAATAATATTTTATTATGTTTGGTTTATCTCCAAAATTTAATAACAAGTAATTTGAAATAGTAAGTAATTTGTATAATAATAATTAATATTTTTTTCACATTTTTTAAATATAATATTTATTATATTTATCATATAATAATGAAGTTACATTAATTTAATTAAATAGTCATTATTCGAGGGTTGATAAATTCTAAAAGTGGAAAGTGAATAGAGTTTAATTTCCCAAATTTAAATAATTAATATTTATTTATATTATTAATCCACTTCACATGTTAATAAATTAATAACATTATTATTATTAATAATAAAGAGGGGTCAATTAAGAATATTAAAGATAGTTGGGGACTTGTGTGCAATTTTCCAACCCTAAACCATATATAATAAATATCTAGTTATATCACATTATTAACTCACTTTTGGTGTGATCAATGGATAAAGAGATTTAGATAAAACCCTAGACTCCACTCTCCTCTTCCTATTCTCTAAATACTTTAAGAGAAACCCAAGGGGTGTTCATCTTCTTTAAGACTACTCTCGTGATTAACTAGTAACAATGCAAGCGATAAGGATTGGTCATGCTAGCACCCATCATTTCTAAGGCATTGATCAGAGATTATGGTGCGTGTGTAGATCACTATTAGAGGGATTATAAAATTGGATCCTATATCACAATGATGGTGTGAATAATTCTATTCCATCTTATAATCAACGAAAGAGGAATTACAAGTTTGGTTAATTCAATATCTGCCCATAAATTAATTATAAATTACATGTAAAGATCCTCTACCTACAGTTCTATCATATTAATGTAGTCCATTATTAAACTATTTTTCATTGAACATTACCTCATGGTCATGTAAATAAATAAGTACACATGATTTTTTTCTGAAATCTGAGTTGGTAAAACATTCAAAGGATTATTTCACTACACCCAGAACCTACAATGAAAAACCAATCACAGATGACAAAGCTCAATATTTGGGCTCTAGACTATGGGAATACATACTCTGACATATAAAGAAGTCACTAAGACAATTATCATGTAAATACAACAAATATTGAGTCTTATCATAGTCTATTTATATCAAACCTCTAATGGTATACTTACACTAAAGTGAAAATTCTATTTCTCAATACACCCAAGGTTCCGGATACACCCATTTCATGCATAAATTTTTATATTAAAATGAATTAATTTTGGATTTAAATACTTAATTATTTCTTGTATATTTAATGAAATCATTCACATTTATAAGGATATAATATTTTATGTAAAATTAGAAAAATGATCTAAAACATTGATAAATTCCTTCAAAAGAAAACTTTTCCATTATGAGGGATGGTCATAGGGGCGTCCTAGGGCATAAAACTAAAGAAATGTAGTGAACCATAAAATTTGGAATCCAAAAACACATTTTATGATGTAAATGTATTATTTATGACATAATATTTTCTAGAAACAATTTTTGAGGATAACCCAGAAGAAGAAAACATGCTTGGGGTGAGAACCAGGTGTGTTAGGATGCGACACATACGTGTCACGTCGTGAAACACCATGAGAATTTCACAACAACCTTTTATGATTAAAATTCACTTTATATATAGTATTCCATGAATAATTAAGTTCTAAAATTCTGTATTATGATGTAAAAAATTATGGATCCCAAGTTAGTCAAATTGGATGGAATTATGATGAATACTTTCCTTTGATAACCCAGAATGACCGATAATGAATCAAGACCAACATTTATGACCCGAGAATCTTGTATGTAAACACTAATGGTAAATTAAATGAACCTTTAGAAACCCTATAGATATATAAATAATTTTTTTGTGTCATTGTTAAGGATTTGATCCAGATAACAAAGCTTGGGGCAAGAATCTATGTTGTGCAAGGTCATCCGCCATTCTTCTTCTCCAATTTTATTTCATGTTTTCTTCTTGTTTTCAACATTCAATTATCTCCTTCATCGCTAGACTAATGGTTTAAATTCTTCCATGTGATATGTTTATGTAGAAAAGGTGGGAAGATTCATTAGATTTTATTTCTTAATTTTATTCATGTATTTGGGTTGTCGTACTTTCCAATTAAGATTCTAATCTCTTTCTCTTTATTAAGTTCATGATAATTGATTTTTTAATTTGAAAGAAAAAATTTAATTATGAAACTAATTTCCAAAAAACTATACCATGACCATTGTATAGTCTAGAGTAATTATATTTAAATATGGTACTAAGATAAACTTAGTGCATTAGAACCCTAAATTATTAGACCAAGGTAAATAGGGTATTATTTTACTAAGGAGGGGATACCAAAACCACTAAATCCTCCTTATCCCAAGTCTAACACCAAACTAAAAAAATTTAATTTATATATCCACTTTCACCTAAACCCTAAATCTAAAAAATCCTGACACACTTTTCCAATAGATTTTCAAAACCCCAAACTGATTTTCCATCTCTTATTTTTCTAAAATTGTTTCCAAAATCCAAATATGTGTCTACTATATTTTATTGTTTTATAAAACTTATTTTAATTTCAAAACTCAATATGTTTCTTCTCCCCCTTATTCAAAACCAATTTAATCTGTTTTTTTTTTACCTAATAAATTAATTGCACTACCTCATGGGTTCTATATCAACTCACTACTATATTCCTTTAAATTAATTAATTGCAGTTGTATAAGTATATATAAATAAAAAAAAATTAGTTGTCAATATATGTAATTAATGATACCCGTTAAAGTTATAAAAACCATCATCATTTCTGAGGATGGTTTCATTTTAGTTTTTAGTTTTTTAAATTTTAATATTTTATTTGGTTGATTTTATTTTATTTTCTCTATTTTATGCTAGGATTTTTCTTACGTGAATTTTATAATTTAATTATTTTATGAACACCGACTACACTCTATAAAAAACGGTGAAATAATTCCTTGAGTTTGATCTTGAACTAGAATATATTCTGAGAAAAAAAGATATGTGTCCAAAGAGGGTGCATAGAAAAACTAAGTTAACGGGTTTTCAATAAAAGATCCTAGATTTTGAGCACTAGAAGACTATGGAAGACCATCGAATTTTAAAGCTCAACCAAATATACTCATACCAGTGGTGGATTCCATACATTTCAAGATTAATCGTACAATAATCTAAATGATTTCCAACATAGTACCCTTTTATGGACTCCCTCATGAAGACTTGAACATGCACCTGGGTAGTTTTCTCAATCTATATGACACCTTATAGTTATTAAACATTTCAAGTGATGTAGTAAGGATTCATTTTTTTATATTTTCTTTATGGTATTGGGCTTGAAAATGGATTTAGATATTACCAACCAATTACATCACTTTATGGGTTTAGTTGAAAATAAATATCTTATCTAGATTATTTCCTCAATAAAAATACATGGATGACCAGGTAAGTATTTTAAATTTCAATCAGTTTAAAGAAAAATCACTTTAACATGCTAGGGAATATTTTAAATAATTAGTTATAAAATCCCCTCATCGCAAAATAGAGTCCAAGATATTAATCCAAAAATTTTATAAAGGTATGGGGTAGGGTAACGGGTCAATTTTAGACATTGCAGTTGGAGTATCGTTGAAGAAGAAATCACTAGAGGAAAGCTACAAACTATTGTAAAAAATGTAAAGAAACATATTCTAATGGAAAACCGAGGTAACATAATGAATAGGAATATATATTGTCAAAATTAATAGTAGGATGGTGGTATAGATGGAAACATTAATGAATAAGATGGACACGATGATGGTTCAGTAACAACAACCCCAGGGTATATATACAGAAGAAGTAAAGTATGTTGATTATTATCATGGTAATAATTTTTAGGGTTGATGGCCACAAAGCAAAGTTCAATGATATCGTCAAAGAGAAAAGAGATTTCAAGTGCAGTATGGATCATCACTATAGAGCTAAGTCCTCATGCTAGAGGAGACTTTGGATACTTTCATGACTTCCACTAAAGCATCCATTAAAGAATTGACAGCCTATCCAAAAGAACAAAGTGCAACAACAAAAGAGATGAAGTACAACTCATGGGATCATAGGAATACACTATAAAACCTAAAATTACAAGTTTCATAGATCTCTAAAAAGTTTATAGAAATTCGAAGAATACCACTACCTCGGTGTCTCAAAGTTTCCCTTCAGGAATATTTGAAATTCATTACTCTGATGAGTGGAAAAGTCACTATGAATCATCCTAAACCGAGAAAATTGAAAAAATAAAAGCAATAAGAACTGGAAAAGAGTGAGGAATAAGAATATAAAGAGGATATAAAATAATAACCACCATATTTAAGGATAATGATACCATTTCTTAATTAACTAGTTAAGATTAAAATTGACACACAAAAAAGGTAAACTTTTTGGAAAAAAATAAAAAAATTCATATTAATATTCTATTTATAGAGGTAATCAATAAAATAATGAAATAATAAAATTTCATGAATGATCTAGTGAACAATAAGAATAATATAGAAGAAATTAGAACCATTTCACTCACATGAGAGTGTTTGATAGTGGTATCAAGGGACCCACCTAAGAAGTAACATAATCCATGTAGTTTTTTCATCCCTATCATTATTGGAGGTTATAAATTTTGAAAAAATGTATATGACTGGGGTGTGAGTGTCAACATCATTTCATACACCACTTTCAAGAGTCTAGGACTTGAATTACTGAATCCTGTAGGAGTTTCACTTCAATAGGAATATTCAATAGTGAAGTACCCTCGAGGGTTTATCGATGATATTCTGATCGAAGTCAAAAAAATATATACTTCCTTACTGAATTCATAGTGTTTTACATAGAAGAGGATCAGACACCACTCATTATAAGAAGACTATTTTTATCCATTGGTAAACCACTTATTGGCATAAAAATTGGAGAACTCTTTTTGAGAGTTGGAAACAATTAAATAAGTTTCAGCATTCATCGAGTGGTGAAAAATGTGGATGTGAAAGATGATAATGAGCTTGGAGAAGAAGAAATACCAAAATTTAAAGATATTTATGAAGTCAAATAAGTACATAAGGTAGATACTATTGTGTTATAGGATACTCAAAATAAAATTAGTAAGAATAATAAATAGAATCTAGGAGGTCAGACCAAAGAAATTGAAAAAGAGACTGAATCCACCCTGTTTGAAAAAGGCCAATAGGAATAAATGGTATATGACCTTCCATTTAGTTCTTTAGAACTAATGAAGAAATGGTGGATTATCCTAATGGAAATTAAGAAATTTATTTCATTAGGAAGACTTAATCTCTTTAGATAGTAAGGATAAGGACTTACCTATGTGGATAGGTCACAAATGATACCATTCATGGACCCCAACCAGGTAACTTATTTATAATAATTTTTAACCTAAGATAAATCTGAAATAGTTAAGTTCGATCAAATTATGGTAAAAAATATATATTTTAGGTGGTAACCTGATTTTTTATGAATTTTCTTTATTTATTTTTAGGAGTATGCACTCTCCCCAAAATATTTAAAATTCCTTTGATTATTTCCTGTACTTTAACATGTGTACTTTTATTTTTCAGGACCAATGGAATACAAATATAAAACAGCATGAGAAGAAGTTACATGAAAAATACAAATCGTGAAGCCCATTAATGTTATGAATTTGGTACAGGAAAAACTTACACAACTAATTACGAAGCTTCATTCAAAGGGGTGTCAGTCTTTTGAATCCAAATTTTAATTGTTTTAAATACTTAAACTACCAAATTCATGTCCCGCCTTGATTATTGATTTAATAAATTGAACTAGAAGATATAAATTTCCTAGAATACATATAATTCTAGGATTTTAAATTTCTTTATCAATAAATTTTAATAAGAAACATGGGAAAAAGAATTTTTAGAAATAAGCATGTGGTTTTGTATTTAAAAAATTATGATATAGGGGAGATTGATATTTTTTGTGAATAAAATTTTTCTGAGGTTTTTCCATGATTTGGATTCCTGATATCAATATTAATTGATTTAATTGTTCAAATGAATATCCATTAGTGATTATCCCAACCTTTCAATCTTGTTCCCAATACATCCTATGATCCTAATATCTCCCCCAAATTTCTATAGTATATTTCTTGTGAGACTCGGGCATGTTCTCTTCTAGAACTTTATTAACTTCTTATCAAATATATTAATAAATAGAAACATTTTTTATATGATATAGGTATATATATTTTTAACCATTTATCCTTGGACCCACCTTACATTAATCTTTTATGCCCGTAGAATCTAGGAATATCCTTGTTAAAAAATAATCCCAATTACAATCCTATTTTATCCATTCCAACCTTCCTCTAAATATATTGCAATATATTTAAAATAATAAGAGTGAATTCACAAGATCTATAGAGATATATTTCATTAAAGAGACATTATTGGGGTTTTTATTGTGATTCAAGGAGTGTCCATTATATCATTCATTGTACTTTATCATTACTCACCTCTCTTTCCTAAAAAATTAAAATATAATTATAATAAATAAATTTGTGTTGTGTCTTAGGAGAGTTAAAAATTACCACCACTAGACCAATGATATTTTTAACATATCTGGTTTGTGGTGGATGTGATATTTATATTAAGCAAGGATTTCAAAAAAAGAAAAATAATAATAATCAAGAGAGGAATATTCATTAAGTGATTTTACTTGTATCATGAACCCATTTTTGAGATTTGGGGGGGATATGACATCTATAAATGGATATTTTTATTGATATTATCTTTTTATATCAAGAACTAGGATTTATAATCAAACCACCTTTTGAGATTTTGTTTTACATCATTTACCTACCTACCCTAATCCTCAGAGTCATTTGAACTTTATGATGAAGCCCTGATAATTATTTTTTATTTTGTCTTTACAAGGAATAGATGTTAGATTTCTTTCAAGTATATGGTAAGTGAAATTTTTTTAGGTATATTTATAACTCTATATACAATTATACCTTAATACTAAGAGGAAAAATTCAAGTGAGGTAAATTTAAAAGGGCATGCATAGTAATAATAAATTGAAAAATGAAAATGTATGAATGAAAATGATAAGTATTTCAAAAGGATAAAACTAAAATACTTGATTGACTTGTTTCTTTAAAAATTAAAGTGTTAATGAATTTTCTTATGTTATGTTGAAATATGTAATTTCCCATTTAATCAATTTATTTTATTGACATTGAATTTATAGTGTGGTAAGTTGAGTGCCCTTTATAGCATATTTGGATTTCATCCTTGAGGACAAGTCTGAAATCAAGTTTGGTGGATTTGATGTGTCTATTTCATTCATAAATTTTTAATATTAAAATGAATTTATTTTTTATTTAAATTATTAATTTGTGCTCGTATATTTAATGAAATCATTCATATTTTATAGGATACAATATTTTAAGGAAAATGAGAAAAAATATCCAAAATGGTGATGAATCCCATCAAAAGATGGCATTCCATAAGAAGGGATGGTCAAAGGAGATTCTTGAGGCTTGAAACAGAAGAAATAGAGTGAACCATATATTTTAGGCCAATAAAAACATGTTTTATGATATAAATGTACTATTTAAAATGTAATATTTTTAGTAAAAAAGTCATAAGACTAAACTAAGAGAAGAAAACACACCCTAGGTGAGAACCATGTGTGTCGCGGCATGACACATATGTGTCACATCGTGACACACCTCAAGAATTTACAAACAACCTTTATTGTCACAAATTCTCTTGTGGGATGTTGAGATATGAAAATTTACACTGTAAAATGATGTATTACAATGTAAAAAAGTGTTTATGGGGCCCAAAATGGCCAAATTTGACGATAATTGTGATGAAGACCCTCCATTGATAACCCAAAATATAAACTAATGAATTGGTACCACCATTTATCACCCAAGAATAATTTATAGACACACAAATGGAAAATTAAATCAAACTCAAACAACCCTGAATATCTATAAATAATGAGTTGTTGCACCACTACCAAGGATCAAATCTGGAGACCAAGTTTTGGGGAAAGAAGTTCCATTGTACTAGGTCATCCACCATTCTTCTTCTCTAGTTTTCATTCATGTTTTATTTTTCCCCTTCCTCTTTATCCCTAATTGCTAATAAGAGGGGGTAACTCCAACCATGTTCAAGGGTGATATATACAGAGAGGTAAGGTGCAATGGAATGTATTTCTTTATTTTATTCATGTATATGGGTTGTTGTTCTTTTCAATTAAAATTCAAATCTCTTTCTCTTTCTTAAATTCATGACCATCGATTTCTAAATCTGAAAGAAAAAAATTAATTGTGTAACTAATTTCTCTAAAATATATGATGACAATTGAATAATATAGGGTAATTAGTATTAAATATAGTATATAGATAAACTTAGTTCATTGAAGCACTAAATAACCAAACCAAGGGAAATAGGTTATTATTATAATAAGAAGGGGGTACCCATACCACCATATCCTACTAATCTTGAATCTAATACCAAACTTGAAAAATTGATTTAATTTCTATATCCAATTGTTCATAAACCCTAAAGATATAAAACCCTAGCATACTTTTCTAATTGATTTTCAAAAACCCCAAAATTCTTTCCCTTTTCTCGTATTTCTAAAACTATTTCTAAAACCCAAATATTCTTCTACTCTCTTTTATTGATTTTTAAAATAGAATTAAATTTAAAAACACATTCTATTTCTTCACCCAATTCTATGAAAATAGTTTCATTAATTTTTTTGATTTTAAAAAAACAAATAAATTAATTACACAATCTCATTGGTTTGACCTCAAATCATTGATATATTAATTTTAATTAATTAATTTTACTTTTTTCAGTCTATAAAAATAAATAATATTTGGTTAGTATCATAGTTAATTAATGGTTCCCTTGCAGGTTTTCAGTTCACAATGTGCTATTTTTGTCAAAAACCATTTGAAAACCATGATCACTATTTATAAAACATTTTTATAGCAGAGCATTACTGTTTTCATTCTTGGAAATCCTTTTTTAATTTAAAATTCTCCATTATAGAATTTCATAAAAAACTTAGCATGTAAAAATCTATTTTTAAAGAAAACTACCATTTAAAATTAGATTTTAGAAAGAAAATACAGTTTAACATCAAATCCATCATTTTCATAAAATAAACCCAACAAATTGTACAATAACATCAAGTAATTCAGTAATTAGAATCCTTTTATAGAGACACCTACCTTGAGAAGGGTGGAAAATAATTACTTTTAGGAATAGATGTTGGGAATGAGTAGATCGAGTGCTCACATTCTTATCACCATAATAAATAACATCAATCCTCTGTCACACCCCTTAGATCTTGAATCCAAAACCCAATTTGGTTCCAATGAGATAAGGGTATAAGAGATCAAGTGAGGATATGATAAGAGGGGATAAAACCTAATCAAAAATGGATTATACCTTGAATAGATCTATCAAGAATAAAGTAAAACCATCAAGAATAAAAATGGAGGATCTTATAGAGTGTTATGGATGGTTTAGTTTGAGCCAAATTAATATTATGGGTGATTAGAAATAAAAATGACCAAGGAAAAGCGGAAATTTATAAATTTCTAGAGGCTTGAATCAGGGTGTGTGGTTATACCACAAGATTAGAAAAAATTTGTGTCAACCGTATGTGGAATCTATCTCTTGAAAAACAAGGTGCATAGTTTCCTAGAGATGAGCCACATGATTTTGTTAAAACTGTTCTTAAGCCATAAGATTCCCCTAGACAACCACCTAGACATCCACACAATTTCCTTGGCCAGCTGAATGGTTTGAATAACCATTCTCAATCTATAAAAAACACCATTGTACCTCAGAGATCCATAATGTAAAGTTATTGCAAGATTAGACTAACTGTTCACCCAAACCATTCCTCTGACCTAATTCCTCCAAAAATCTTTGTTTTCGACCTCAAACTCTTGGAAACCTTTTGAATAACCTCAGGGATAAAGAAATATCAAACTGAATCATACTTGTGACTTGTAGGGTGTTATAATTCTCCCCCACCATAAAATTTGTATGTCCCCATAATGTTATTAAGATTCTAAACTCATAAAAAGAGAATTTTATTACTTCCTCATAAATGATTCTTGCTCTCATGTCTCATGGCTATCCCATCTTTGCTGCCATAGTACACAAACCAGGAGAATTATTTTACTATGTAGTACCTTATATTATAAATCCATAATCTAAATCATTTTATTAACCATGGTGGTGTTGAGATCGTGATCAAAATACTCCCATTCAATGACATGGGAAGGGTCTTGTTGATACCTCCTAAACTAGGAAGCATTAAACACATTATGAATCGATTTCAAGAGATATGGAAATTCCAATAGATATACTACCTTTGTAATTCATTTAATAATCTCAAAGGTACCAACAAACATTAGTGCTAACTTACCCTACTTACCCAACAAACTATGTCCCAAGCAGGGTGAAACATGAAGAAATACCTAATCACCAACCACAAACTTTAGCATTTGATGATGACAATCCACATAGGATTTTTTATAACACTATTTCAGGACCAATATCTTTTGGATAAACTATACCATTTCTGGAATCTCCTAAACGACGATCAGTCCAACCAAGTACCACTCTCCCAACATAGCCTACTATAAAGGAGATCTACATGGACACCCTTACAACACTTTTAATGGAACTATCTTAATGAAAGTCTGATAACTATTATTATAGGAAATTTTGACCAAAGAATGATGATTTTCCTAGGAACCAAAAAAATTAATCAAACATTCTCTAAGTATATCCTCAAGAATCTGCATACCACTCTCAGTCTACCCATCCATTTTTAGATGATATTCAATGATTAATTTCAATTTCGAACCCATCACCTATTGAAAAAATTTCTAAAATAGGGATGAAAATCATGGTTCCATATCAGAAAAAATCATAGAGGGATGCCCATAAAATCTCATATCCTATTAGACATATAAGTTCCGAAGCTGATCCACCTTCTTCATCTCATTAATAGAGAGGAAATGAGCTAATTTCATAATTTTATCAATGATAACCCAAATCTAGATCCTTCCCACTAGGAGTATGTGGTAAATCAATGATTATTTCCATGGAAATATCATCCCACTTCGATATTGGAATGGGTAAGGGTTGAAAAAGACCAGAAATTCTCTACTCTTCCACCTTAGTCCTCTAAAAATTCAAGCACCATGACATGAAAAATATAATCAGATGCCTTATCCACATCCACCAATACTGATGTCTCAAATCATAATACATATTTTTAGTCCCAAGATGTATGGAAAAAATATCGGTTTCCATTTTCCATCATTTTCTACTTCAGAGTTACAAAAATAACAAGCTTATCACATAAACCCAAAGCACTAACTATAGATTGAGACCAGTCACTAAAGGTCTCCCCCTATTTTTTATTTTACAAGAGTGTTGTAAATTTACGTCTAATACTTACTTTAGTTGAACCCACTCATCGAATTATGATTCAACCTTCATTGAGGCTAGGAACACATATCCATCATCTTCTTCTACTCCAATGATCATCTCAACAAAAAAACTCTTCAGAAATCATTCCTCCTGTTATTCCTTCATGGATTGAGTTGATAATTTCCTACATAATGAATAGGTGACCACATTCCCTTTACCTGGATTATAAGTAATATAAAAATAAAAATTTTGAAGATACTCAACCCAATATATTTTTCACAAGTTTAGATCCATTTGATTAAAAATATACTTCAGGATTTAATGATCAGAATATGTTGGGAACCACTCCCAAAAGTGGTAGTGATGCAAAGTTATGAAATCATGCATAAGAGTTGCCAAATCAAGGTCATGGGTAGGATATCTCTTTTCAGGAGGGAATAATTGATGATAGATAAAGGCCACTGCATTATTTCCTTTCATCAAGACACATCCCAATCCTAAAGCAGAAGACTCACAGAATACATCATAATCTAAACCTGTATCTGGAAGAATCATAATTGGATCTAAAGTCAACCTCACCTTTAGTTCACCAAAATATCTCTAAAATTTGTGATTCTAATTAAATTTAAAACCCTTTCTAGTAAAATTTAACATAATATATTCAATCTTGGAGAGATCTTAAACAAACTACCTATAATAACCATCCATTCCAAAGAAACTTGGGATCTCAAACACATTCCTGGGATACTCCCATGAAATTAAAGATAGAATATTTTCAAGATGCACTAAGAATCCCCTATCAAATATAACATTCCCTACAAACTTCACTTCTTGGATATACAAGTCCCACATAGAAATCTTGTCATACAAGCAATTTTCTCTCATGATTCCAAGGATGGTATCCAAATGATCCTAGTTCTCCTCATATGGCCTAGATTACACCAAAATATCATCCACAAACATGGATACAAAATATTCTAGGAACAAATGAAATATTCATTTCCTTAGTTATATAAATACCAAAAGATCATTATTAAGACTTAATGGCATTACCAGAAACCCAAAATTTTAATATCATTTCATAAACATTGTATTAGGTGTATCCTCTTCTCAGACTCCCAACTAGTGGTACCCCATTTATTGGTCAATCTTAGAAAACCAACAATAAACTCTGAGTTGATAAAATAGATCAGTTATTCTTAGAAAGTGATACTTGTTCTTAATAGTAACTTGATTTAGATTTTGATAATCAATAAAAATTATGAGGCTCTCACTGTAATCCTAGAAAATAGGATAGTTGAAGCCCAAGGTGGCATGCTAGGATAAATAAATCCCTAATCCTCAAGGTATGAAAGTTGGAAGTTAAGTTACATTAAATTTATAGGTTTCATATGATATAATGGCATATAAATGGTCATATAAATGGGCATCATACTAGGTACTAGTCCAATAGTAAAACTGACCTCTCTCTGTGGTGGTAACAGAAAAAAATCATCAAGAAAGAACTCGGGTATGCACTCATGACTATAAGAAGTGTACTACTCAAGTGAGATTCAATGATAATAAAGAACATATCTAATAACGAGAACGAGATCAGTCCATTATAAGGTACAATAAACCTGACTCTCTGAGATCTATAATCTCACCCACTCTAAAATTAAAAATAGACTTCATTAGAAGATAAAAACCAAACTTCATTATGATAACAGAAAATATGGGCCTTAACACAGATCATGCAATCTATTCCAATGATCAGGTCAAATATATAAAGATCAAGAATTAATAAATCCCAAACCACTTCAAAGTATTCTATCATCACTCGACATAAAAGACATTTAAAACCTTTCTCAAACCTCTTTCCCAAAGGAGTGGAAAGATCAAAAAAGTATGTCATAATTTATAAACACAAACCTAACATGTAAATCAAATTTTATGATAAAAAATAATGTATAGAACTTGGTTCAAATAAATCTAGCACTATAGATGACAAAATAAACACCATAGCTCTAACAATAGTTGTCCCTACCTTAGATTTATATTGCACATACTTTACTATTTAAATAAATATATTCTCATCTCCTCATTGAGATTTCTTAAACATATGAAAATCCATTGTGGCAGGATGATAAGACCCACCACCCCTAAAAGCATTGTAAAAACCCTATTAACCCTTGGTGGGAGTGGAAACATCCTTATTTCTTTGGGACGTCCTTCCAAAAAAAACATCTGAGATAACCAAATTGTCCAAAATAATGACAAGCTTGGGGATCCTTTATAAAATTAGAATTGGTATGACTAGCCCTTCCACACTAATGTAAAATAACCTATTTTTTCAAAAACATCCCTTGAAATTAGTCCTGAATAAAACTAATCACTTTTACATTTCCTTTTCTATCTATAATACACACCCTGGCTAAAAACTATAGCTATTAAAGCTCCACTTAAACCTCTTTCCAATTATGTTTTCCTCATCTATATCTACTTTATCGGCCACCTCTATGATGTTTAGAAGGTTTAAGAGAATCAAAATCAACTTAATATCATCCCTAAGACCCATATTGAACCTCTAATATTTAAGTTAATCATTAGTAACAAGCTTGGGTTCTAGGTGCACCAAATCAAAAAAATAGTTGGAATACTCTAAAACTGTAAGCTCCCCTTTCTCTAATGTCAGAAATTATTGGGTATTCTTTATTAGTAAAATTTAATAATAAAAATACTAGTTTAATATGTTATTGAAAAATTTTTAGGTAATATCCTCATGAAATTTATCTTGCATGATGGATTCCCACTATATTCTTCTCTATCTATCAAACATGTATGCGAAAAACCCACCTTAGAGTCCCTAGGAATTTTTAGGAAATAGAACATCCTTTTAATTTGTTCAAGTTAATATTTAGATTTTTTGGGTACATTTTTTCCAAGGAATATAGGTGGATTATTTTTAGTAAATTTGGATCCATGATCTACCATTAATCCCAGATTCATAACACTTGCTTGACCAAGAGTCTGAATAGTATGGATTATAGATTCCACCAAATAAGGGTCCCCAAGAGTATTTTCCTATGAAACTTTTCTCAAACCATCCTCATTTATATTCCAAAGAGATCTTATAGGAATAATTTTATAATAACTATAATGACAATAACTAATTATTCTTTAGAAAAATTATATAATCAAAGACCAACTTTAAGAATCCAAAATTTTATCCTTTCAGTGATAATAATTTAAAGCAATCATAGATCTTATGAATGAAATACAACACCTTTAGAAGAAAATTTTTCACTTAAATAAAATCCAAATAAATTTCATTAAAATAATCATAAAAACTATGTCTTAATCTTGGAAAAATTCCCTAACCACTCAAGGTTACTTGAGTTCAGGCATGGAAGTGAGCTACCCAGACACCCTTCTAAACATACTATCTGAATTCTGATGGTCCTCAATCCTATCTACCAAAGGACATAAAATAAACCCAATAAATTTCATAACACTTTAGGATAGTTAATACCTTTTATACCATTTTTTAATGGACCATCACAGGTCAACTTGACATATCAGTTGACTAGCACTTACATAAGGTAGAGTAAAATAAAACAACCAAAACAAGTCTCATGTGCAATTGATTATCAAGAAGAGTATAAAGTAGAATATGAGTATAAATATATGATACATGTGATTTCAGGACTAAAGGGATGAAACTTAAATTCAAATAATACAAGGAATAAAAAATCTCTATTAGATCATTTTTCACCACCAAACAATCCCATTATGAAGGTGATGACAAGCAAGAGAATTTAGTGAACAACATGATTTTATTACCCTTAACTGAGTCCTGAAAAATAATATCTACAAACACAAAAAGGAAAAAATTAGGGTGTAATAATAAATCCTAATAGTATTTCCCCAAAGAATCTATACAATGTCTATTTCCATTAAGATGTTATCTCTGGCTTTAAAACAAAACCAATTTACAAAGTAGCTTCAAAGATAATTTTTAAAACAACCTTTAGTTTCCATAAAATCCTTTTATATTCACAAAAATAAGTAATATGACAAGTAAATTATATAAATAATGATATTATAATCAAATCCAACCATAGATACACCATAAGATAAATAAGTGGGAAACCAACCACGAAATATACCACCATGTGTAAAACCAATCACAAATGACAAAGAACAAGATTTGGGCTCTAGGATATGGGAATACATACTTAGACATATAAATAAAACACTAAGTTAGGAATCATATGAATCTAGCTAATATCATGTCCTATCACAAACTATTGATACCAAACCTCTAGTGGTATTTCACACACTAACGTGGAAAGTCCATTTCTAGATACACTCAAGGTTTTAAATGTACTAAGTTTATCAAAACACATTTGAAAGCTATGTTAACTATTTCTAAATAATATATACAAAAACCACTACCACTTTTGTTCTTTAAAATACATTTTAAAATTCAAATTCATCATTGAGCCATTTCATCAAACACATAGTGTGAACAGATCCATTTTTAAATCAAAACCCATTTTAAAACAAAGATTTAATGAATAAAATACACTTTGAAATCAAATACATTATTTTCATTAAAAAAACCAAATTAAATTGACAATAACATCAAGAAATTAAATAATTATAACCCTTGTATAGATACACTTACATTAAGAATAATGGAAAACTAATCACTTTCCAGAACAGAGGTTGGGAATGAATATTTTAGGTGGTCACAATACTAGATCCATAATAAATAATATAAAACCTCTATCAAACCAATTATATCTAGTATCCACAACCCCATTGGGTTCCAATTTGATGAGGGGAGAATAGATGTTCTGAGGATCTAAGAAGTGGGGATAAAAATTGATCAAAAATGGACCATTCCTTGAAAAAATTCATCATGAATGAAGGAAATCTATCAATACTAAAAATTGATAATCATATAGAGTATTGGGGAAGGTTTATTTAGATCCAAATAAAGATTATGGGGTGATTATACATAAAAATGATCAAGGTGAAAGATGTAATTTCTAACTTTTTAGAGGTTCAGATCGGGGTGCATGGTTAAGAAGCATGGTTAGACAAACCCTGATCCAACCATGTGTGGCCACTGTCTCTTGAAAGATAACAAACACAGTTTCCTAGAGATGATCCATATAGTTTTGGAAAACTATGCTCAATATATTTGACACCCTTGGACAACCACCCAAAAACTCTCACGGTTTCCGTGGCGAGACGCAAGGTTTTACTAACTATGGTCAAACCATGAAAATTTTCATTGGAACCTCATGGAGACACATCCTACAATTTCCCCATTATTAGACTAACTCTGTGCCCAAACCATATGAATGTAATATTTCCTCCCAAAAAAATTCCAATATCTAATGTAGTGACCCAGTTTTTTCCTTTTAAGAATGAAATATATTAAAAAATATTTTCAGATATATGTGTTGAGATGGAATGATATTTTGAGGCCCAGTGAGCCTAGAATTGATATTAAAAAAATATAAAATATATTAATATCACTCATGCATAATTTTTTAAAAATAATGGGATATATTCTGATTAATTCATTGGATCCAAAATATAATATCATGGTTGATTCCAAAATTTGGTGTTTACCCTAGGTATGACATAAGGTTGGTCGGTACCGGATGTCTGGTTGAGGAATTCATTGGCGGTGCATTTAATTAAAATAAATAATTAAATTTATCTATTTTATTTTAAATCTCATAAAATAAATCATCTATAGAAAACCAATTATTAAAAATCATTAAGGTTATCCGCATAACCCTAGGAGAATTTCAGAGGAGGTTTAGAGTGTTCTTCATTGGAATATCAAGATCGGATGATGAACAATGATCAGATTGAGATAGATCAATAGGCAGTGAACATAGTGGATCATCCTCATCATTGGTGAATGTTTTCTTCACAAATGATAAATCCTACATCGAGCTATAGATTTTAAATTGTGGTTTCCATCGTTGATTAAAATATTGAGCATGGACAGATATATATATATATATATATATATATATATATATATATATATATATCTTCTTTTAATCTATTATTTCCTACCCTTCGCATGATCCCACTGATGAATTAAATTGTTTTATTCAATTCATTATTTTTATGTTATGATCTAACCATGAATTACCCTATTTTCAATCTTAGTCTAATAATTCTTATCTAATGATTTTTATCACCATTTTTATTTTTATTTTCCCCCATCGTTCTTCGTGTTCTTCATCGTTAGCCTATGGGGTCGTGGTTTGAAATCGTTGAGACAGGTTCAAGCGTGATTGAATTCCTGGATTTAGGGTCATTGCATGAATGATTATTGGGATGGTGATTTCTGAATGTATTGGGTTTCATTGTGGGAATTGGGTGATGTTTTTCATAGATCTGGGATCCAGGATGAGTGGCATATGATGAGACGTGTTTCCAGTGATGTGTGGATTCATGCGAATGAGTGGTTTCCAATTTATGTCTATTGGAGGACCAAAATCGATTTCTAGGTACACGGGCATTGCCAAAAAAACTCAAGCATGGCCAGGAGAAAATAGGCAAGCCTAGGGTGGCTGAGAAACACCATTTGGACCCCCTTACACATCATGTACTCTGAAATGGTCTCCATGTAACACCCTGATATTTTAGGAGAACTAAAAAAAATTTCTTATGTTATACGCAACACCAAGAGAATAGTTTATGACACACAATACTGTCTCGGCTTGCGTTACACCTAGAATGAGATATGAAAAAAAATCAATTTTTCAGATAAAAGAAGTATTTTTCAAAAAATGCAGTTTTACCGCCTTTTCATAGCGCACCCATTTTAAATATAAGTTTTGACAAGTTTGTAAGTTAAATTTTAAAAAATAAACTTCTTATTTTGAATCAGGATATAAAAATTTACATTGGATAAATTTTTGATACTTTTCTGATAACTTTCATAATCTGATGAATAGTAAAAATACGCTAAATGTTTCTTAAAAACAACTTTTTTCATCAAGATAATTTAGATGGTTAAATGATAAAATTTAGTGGATTTAAAGTATAAATAGAATATATTTTTACCATTTAATATAATTCATGTAATTACCATTAATTTTATATTGAATTCATAGGTAAAAACATTTCAATCTTTGACAATGTTTTAACTTTTAAAACCCATTTTCTTAACAACGGGATTAATTTTAAAAAATTACTACAACTTATGTGTTTTGAATTTTGAAAAATGGATTCCATATTTGGATTTATTGGTTCTAGATTATTTTAACAGGTTACTTTTATTTTTTCGGCATTATGAATAGTAACTACGGTAATTTTTATTTACTATAGTTAAAGGTAAATCGGGTAATTAAAGGTAAAAATAATATTATAAAATTACCCTAACACCTGCAAAAATTATATTGGATGAATAAAAGTCAACCCATATCACCTGAGGTTCAGAATAGATTCGTTTCATGGACTATTGAACATGAAAATGATATAATTATAATTAAAACCAAAGAAAGTGACAACATGTCACTCTCTTGTATCTTTTAAGTGTAATAATTTTAATTTAGTGATAAACGTCATAAAACTTCTAACATGAATAGTCTCCAAAAATCTATTAAAATTATATACATAATGTAAATTTATTTACAATTTTTAAAGATTAAATAATTATCATTAATGATGACACAATAGTGATGTTGAAATTATTTTATTGATTGAAATATCAAATAAATGGTTTTAAAAATATTGAAATAAATATTATATGAACTATTTAATTTGATACACAAATTTTATAGATTTCTATGACATGTTAGGAATCTATTAAATATTTTGGTTTGAATATATCCTCTGTGTAGATTTTATTTAAATTCGAATAAATGAATAGTGTCAAAATTGACACTATTATTATTTTATAAAAATAACATATTATAAAATTGTTTAAAAATCAAAAAAATATTTAAAATTTATAAATTTAAATTTATATCATCTAAAATTTCATAAATTATCCAATTATGTACAATTACTAGCACATAAGTAATTTTTTATAACAATTTAAAACTTAGAATATTATTACCACAAATAAAATTAAATAGATTAAATAAGGATAAATCAATTTGATAAGGTTTAAAATAAATTCACAACATGTATAAATTTTATTGGTTGATGTGACTACAACCCTATATCATCTCATCTTCTAATTGATTCATTTTTGTAGGTTTTTAAGTAGGTTTGGAATTTATTAAAAATTAATATTTCTTATAATTCCAAAGGTGCCCCTCTCCTCCCTTATAAAAGGGCACCTCCTCCCTCTCCTCCTCACAGAATTGTGAGCCTTAAAGCTCAGACAAAACCTGATCATTTCTCTTATAAACATCTCTAGTTATATCATAGAGGTTCTGGTCTTCTCAAAAGACCAACTCTGGTGCCCTAAGAGGAAGTTTAAAAGAGGCACGTCGAGGAAGAGGTAATATCTTCTACCGATTCTTTCAAGTTTCTTTCTTCTTATACTTCATCTTATTTATTTGTTTCATTATAAAGTAATAACATCAGTATCACTCATATACTTATATATTACTATAAATATTAAACAACCCTATTTCACCTTCTATCTATCCTACGAAAAATGAAATCACCTCGCGTGCGTACGTACGGAATACCATCTCCACGCCGTGGTGTAATTTGTTTCCCACCACCACCTTAATTGGATGGGTATAATGGTGTAAATAATAACTATATATGGTTATTATAACATGATACTGATTCTAAGATATTATATCATCGGCTCCAATTCCATTCATATAAGTATGGGAATAATATCTTCGCTCGTGCGTACGTACGGCCTACCGTCTCCACAATGTGATGTGACTCGTTCTACATGATCTTCATTGAATAATGATTATATAAATGAATTGAATGAATATATATGATATATATTATTCAAATACCATTCTATAAATGATTTAGCTATAACCTAAAAAGAGGAATAAGAATTTATTCGACAAAACACGCATAAGAACATAAAGCAATGAACACCCGAATGACAAGTAGAAATGAAATATTACTAATAAGAAGCTAAGAATATGACCATATATGATATAATAACAATGATTATGATTCTGTAATAAGTCAATGACAGTATTTAAATCATTATACAGGAGGTTCGGACACATATAAAGCATATCGGACCTAAGGAAAGGGAAAATTCCGCAGTCTCATTTTTATCAGATATTGTTTATAATTCAGAATTTACTAGGGAATATTTATCATCCAAATCCATGTTTCATAGATATGTAATAATATTTCTATCCTCCAACAATTATTTACATCCAATTTTACCTATTGGTGAATTTTTTGTAAAATATATGAAAGTAATTATTTGTCATTTTCATTACGAGATACGTTTTGACTTTTTCTGGCCAAAGTACGAGAAGAATGTTTTTTTTAACTTATACGACGTGAATGTATTTTTATGATTTCATATAAAATTATTTCAATAAAGATTCCTTTACAAGTTTTCAAGTTTATTTTCAATTAACTTTTTTGGTATGACATGTTGAGAAAGGAAAGATGTTTTTGAAGTAGAAAGGATATTTTCCTCAAGAATGGAGTTCAAGTGTTTTATCAAAATTATTTTCCATCTAAGATAATATAGGGTTCTGTTTCTATCCCTATTATTACATTGATTTGATTATGTAATGATGGAATTATTTTTATGAAGTCCTTTTATCTTATATGGATTATCTTATGAAGGCATGATGTTTAAGAATCCCATTTTTATTACATGGGTTATGCTATGATGTATGATTTATGATTTTTGTGGAACACATAAGAATTGTTTCATTATGAGATGGGTGAGACCTATATCTCCCTCCAATGTATTGGGTAAAGATTTATATCTCATGAGATATACATGGCTGGAACGACAAGTTAAACTGGTTCAGTGATACAGGACTGAAAAGAGGAGTGAACTTGGTTCAGAAATGGACTTTGTCCACTAAGATAGTCTTGGCAATGAGTCTTGACTACTAAGAAATGATTTTCTATGATTCTGTGTGTATGCCACAAAGTTTCATTTTTTATGATATGATTATTGGGATTACATTTCACTACTATGATTTATCCCATGTTATGATATTATGATCTCTTTTGGAGGTTAATATTTTCAATATGTTATGTTCTTATGAATATGATATGATGGATATTTCCTTTGTCTACCCTTACTGAGCATTTGATCTCACCCTTTTGTATGTTTTCTTTTCCCCAGGTCAGGAAGAAGGGTATTAAGTTGGATATGCCAAAAGGGACTCTAGATATGATGAAATAAGCCGGAGACAATGTAGATTATTTATGAACCAGTTGTTTATGTTTCCCAGTTTCTAAAGACACTATACCTATATGGTCCTATCATGGTTTTGTTATATGTTGTAATAAGTATGCTTCAATACTGAAGTAATAACAATGTATATTAAGTATAGGTCATTATAGTTGGTATCAGAGGAAAGGTATAGTCAACATTTGGAAAATAGGATGTGAAAGACTTAGTAAGAACCCTAAGGATATGTCTAAGCATAGAATAAAATATTAGTGTTTTAGAAATGGCCATGAATAACTTCTGATAAGAACTAAAGTGTGAAATTTTATTCTTGATTATGTGGTTTTCCTATTAAGGTTAGTGTTTCTCACACTATGCTTATTGGTTTTAGTCAATGGATGGAACCTTAAGGAACTGTGTTAATGCTGAATGTGACGGGCAATGCAATGATTGCCCCCTTGAGAAACCAAACGTTATGGGATCTGGAATGTAAAATCTTGTAGCCATGCTCACACAACTTTCTCAAGCTATGAATCATGCAAGACTTCCAAACGAGAAAAGGAAGGAGCAACATTCTGTTGAATCCTTCATGAGGCAGTTTCCACCTTCATTCAATGGGTCTACTAATCCATTAGTGTATGAACAGTGGATTGGTACCACTGAAAAGAAATTTTCAGTTCTTTAATGTTCTGAACATGATAAAGTCATCTTAGCAGTATATCATTTGGAAGGTGAAACTGATCAATGTTGGAATCTTATCAAGAATATGAGGCAAAGAGACAAAATTGAGTCCATGGAATGGGACGAGTTCAAGAACTTATTTTTTAATAAGTAATTCCCTCATATTCTTCAAACAAAGATGGAGAAGGAGTTTCTTGAGCTGAAGAAAAAGGATGATGAATCTATTGGTACCTACAAAGAAAATTTTACAAGGCTTTCAAGGTACGCTTCTGGGATTATTATCCAACATAATAGTAAGATCGATCAATTATTTAGTGGCTTAAAACCAATTATTTGAAGGGAATTAGCCATAAGGGACTTCAATCGCTACGAGGAAATTGTTCGATGTGCTCTCAAGGTTGAGACGGATATTGGAGTAACCCATCAGTCATATGGGTTTGATAAGAAGAGGAAAATGGAATTCAAAGGGAAATATAAAGACCACACTGAAAAGAAGATGAGTTTTCCCTTATGCTCAATGTGTGTAAAGAAACATGGAGGGAATTATCTTAAAGGGGCAAGTAAATGTTTCAAATATGGAAAATAAGGTCATCGGGAATTTGAATGTCGTAGTGATGGGAAAAATATGTCTAGTGATGCGAAAAAAGAAAAGGCTTCAGATAATGCACCTCCTACACTTCAATGTTACAAGTGCAAGGAAATGGTGAATTATGCTAATCAATGCCCTAATCCAAGGGTTTTTTATGATGATCGACATCAACAAACTCTTAAGGCCAAAGACAAAGGAAAGTCACATGCAATTTCTATCGTTGATGTGGAGTATGATAATGAAGTGGTGAAAGGTACACTTACCATCCACTCTAAAGTAGAAAATGTTTTATTTGATTCTAGATCCACCCACTCTTTTATTTCTGGAGAATTTTCTAAGGGTATCACCTTACTACCTCAACAATTAGCTGTTGAGTTAGTTGTGACAACTCCTAATGGCACAATGGTTTCATCAAAAGTTTATAATTCTTCTCCAATTGACGTTTGTGGGAAAGTGCTTCCTGCAAATCTTGTGATCCTTCCTATAGTGGAATTTGATGTGATTCCTGGCATGGATTGGCTTTCCTTATATGGATCTCATATTGATTTCCAAATAAGGGAAGTCACATTTTATATTCCTGATCAATCTATGATCATCTATCAATACAAGGATGAATATAACCTTCCAGTGGAAAGTTCTTCCATCTTATGGGTCTTGATTCCAATAAATGAAGGTTATTTATCAAAAATGGTTGGAGATAAACTCACGATTAAGAATATGACCATTTTACGAAAGTTTTATGATACCGTTCCAGAGGAATTATCAGGTCTTCCACCAAATCGTGAAGTTGAGTTTTCAAAAGAACTCACATCGGGTGCTATGCCTGTTTCAAAGACACCGTATAGAATGGACCCAATTGAGTTGTAGGAATTGAAGAATCAACTCCAAGAGAATCTTGATAAGGGATTCAAACGCCCTAGTGAATCACCTTGGGGAGCACCTATTCTATTTGTTAAGAAGAAAGATAGATCAATGAGACTCTGCATTGATTATCGAGAACTTAACAATATCACTATCAAGAACAAATATCCTCTCCCACACATTGATGACTTATTTGAAAAACTACATGGAGCTCAATACTTTTCCAATATTGATCTTTGTTCATGGTATCATCAATTAAGGGTCAAAAGGGTGGATATACCAAAGACGGCTTTTCGTACAAGGTATGGAAACTATGAATTTATAGTGATTCTATTTGGTCTTACTAATTCCATTGCTATCTTCATGGATCTAATGAATATAGTCTTTAGAGACTATCTTGATCAGTTTTTGGTAGTCTTTATAGACGATATTCTTTTCTATTCAAAGAGTAAGGAAGATCATGAAGGTCACTTGAGAATTTTATTAAAGACCCTAAGAAATGAGAAGCTTTATGCCAAATTTACCAAGTTTAAATTTTGGATTCAAAAAGTTTCATTTTTGGGTCACATAATCTCAAAAGAGGGGATATCTGTGGATCCAGCAAAAACAGAGGTTATCTAAAGATGGTCGAGACCAACAAATGTAACTGAGATCCGAAGTTTTCTTGGTTTAGCTGGATATTATCAACACTTTGTGAAATATTTTTCACAATTATCTTACCCTCTCACTAGGTTGACTCGAAAAGGAGTTAAGTTCGTTTGGATGGAGGAGTGTGAAGATAATTTCAAGGAGTTAAAAAGAAGGTTATCCAGTGCACCTGTTCTCACACTGCCTTATAGTGGAGAAAAGTTTGTGATCTATAGTGATGCATCCAAGAAGGTATTGGGGTGTTTTCTCATGAAAAATGATATGGTGATAGCTTATGCCTCACGACAGTTGAAAATCCATGAGCAAAATTACCCAACTCATGATTTGGAGTTAGTTGCGGTAATCTTTGTACTAAAGATTTGGAGGCATTATCTTTATGGTGAAAGTTGTGACATTTATACTGATCATAAAAGTTTAAAGTATATTTTCACACAAAATGAGCTGAATATGCGCCAAAGAAGATTTTTGAAGCTGATTAAGGATTACGACTGCTCAATTCATTACCACCCTGGGAAAGAAAACAAGGTGGCAGACGCATTAAGTCAACAAGACCATGCTAGCTTATCCATGATGAGGATCACAAAAGATCCAATATTTATGGATTTACAAATGATGGATCTTGGAATTGTAATGGAAGGTGAAAAATCTTATCTTTCTCAAATTAATTTTTAACCATCTATACATGTGGAGAATAAAGAGGCACAAAAAGAAGATGTAGAGTTACAAAAGAAGGTGAGAAATGTTCCTGAATTCCACATTGATTGTGATGAAATAATAAGGTTTAGGAATCGGGTTTGTGTTCCTCCCATCCCAGAATTAAAGAAGTAAATATTGGATGAATCTCATATTTCTTCATTCTCTATTCACCCTAGAAGCATGAAGATGTATAGGGACCTGAAGGAGTACTTCTGGTGGGATGGCATGAAAAGAGATGTTGCTGAATATGTCTCTCGATGCCTGGTTTTTCAGCAAGTTAAAACTGAGAGATAGAAGTCTAAGGGGATGTTACAACCATTACCCATACCAGAATGGAAATGGGAAAACATCACTATGGACTTTGTCACTAGACTTCCCAAAACATCCAAAGGTAATAATGCTATCTGCGTTATAGTTGATCGTATTATAAAGTTGGCACACTTCATTGCTATTAGAGAGGATTTCTCTCTTGATCAACTTGTCAGGATATATGTAAAGGAAGTGGTAAGATTTCATGGAGTACCACTTTCCATTATATCTGATCGGGATCCGAGGTTTACCTCGAAGTTTTGGCGAAGTCTTCATCATACTATAGATATAGAGTTGAGTTTAAGCACTTCTTATCATCCTCAGACAGACGTTCATTCTGAGAGGACAATTCAAACTTTGGGAGACATGTTGAGAGCTTGATCTATGTATTTGAAAGGTGGTTGGGATCAACACATACCTTTGGTGTAATTTTCTTATAATAATAGCTTTCACTCCAGTATTCATATGGATCATTATTAAGATCTCTATGGAAAGAAATGCAGAACTCCAACTTGTTGGGATGAAGTTGGGGAAAGAAAGCTATTAAAACATGATCTTGTTGATGAGATGGCAGAAAAGGTCAGATCTATTCAACAACATATAAGAGCAGCTCAGAGTCGAAAAAAAATTTATGCAGATAACCGAAGAAAAGACCTAGAGTTTGAAGTGGGTGATAAAGTATTCTTACGAATATCTCTTTGAAAGAGAGTAATGAGATTTGGAAATAATGGAAAGGTGAGCCCTAGGTATATTGGTCTTATTGAAATACTGGATCATGTTGGGAAGGTATCTTACTGATTTGTGCTTCCACCAAATCTATCTCAAGTTCATGACGTGTTCCATGTATCTCTCTTGAAAAAGTACATACCTGATCCTTCACAAGTACTAAGCTCATAAGTTGTACCGCTGGAGCAATATCTTTCTTATGAAGAATAGCCGATAGAGATTTTGGATTGTAGCGAAAAAGTTCTATGAAACAAGACCACTCTCTTGGTTAAAGTTTTATGGAGGAACCAATAATTAGAAGAAGCTACATGAGAACTTGATGATATGATGAGGGAGAGGTATCCTCATCTGTTTGTAACAAAGTGACGAATTTTGAGGGAGAAATTCTTTTTAAGGGGGGTAGAATGTAACACCCTAATATTTTATGAGAAATAAATTTTTTTTGTATTATTTTATACGCAACACCAAGAGAATCTTTCACTACACACAACACTGTCTTGGCTTGCGTTACACGCAAGAGCAACCTTTCTCGATAGCTTGCGTTGTACGCAATACCGAGTTTCACTAAACAATGATATATTATTATAATATTATGAACTATAATTATTAATATTATTAACTTAATTTTTAATTTTATAACATTATAATTCATCTTACACATTTTCTAGAATGAGATATGAAAACATAATCAATTTTTTGAATAAAAGAAGTATTTTTTTAAAAATGCATTTTTACCTTCTTTTGATGGCGCACCCATTTTAAATATAATTCTTGACAAGTTTATAAGTTTAATTTTACAAAATTAACTTCTTCTTTTTAATCAGGATATAAAAATTTACATTGGATAAATTTTTGATACTTTTCTGATAACTTTCATATTTTGATGAATAGTAAAAATACGCTAAATTTTTCTTTAAAACAACTTTTTTCATCACGATAATTTATTTGGTTAAATGATAAAATTTAATGGTTTTAAAGTATAAATAGAATATATTTTTACCATTTTATATAATTCATGTCATTACCATTAATTTTATTTTGAATTCATAGGTAAAAACATTTCAATATTTGACAATGTTTTAACTTTTAAAACCCTTTTTCTTAACAACGAGACTAATTTTAAATTAATTACTGCAACTTCTGTGTTTTGAATTTTTAAAAATGGATTCCATATTTGGATTAATTGGTTCCAAATTATGTTAATAGGTTACTTTTATTTATTTGAAATTATGAATAGTAACTACGGTAATTTTTATTTACTACAGTTAAAGGTAAATCAGGTAATTAAAGGTAAAAATAAGATTATAAAATTACCCTAACACCTTAAAAAATTCTATTGGATGACTAAAAGTCGACCCATATTACCCAAGGGTCAGAAGTGATTCATTTCATGGACTATTAACCATGAAAATGATATAATTATAATTAAAACCAAAGAAAGTGACAACATGTCACTCTCTTATATCTTATAAGTGTAATAATTTTAATTTAGTGATAAACTTCATAAAACTTAGAAAATAAATAGTCTAAAGAAATATAATAAAATTATATATATCATATGAATTTATTTAAAAAAATTAGGTATTAAATAAGTATCATTAATGATGACACAATAGTGATGTTGAAATTATTGTATTGATTGAAATATCAAATAAATGGTTTTAAAAATATTAAAATAAATATTATATGAAATATTTAATGTGATCCAAGAAGTTTATAGGTGACTATGGCTTGTTAGGAATCTATTAAATATTTTTTTGAAATATATCCTCTGTGTAGATTTTATTTAAATTCAAATAAATGAATATTGTCAAAATTGACACTATTGTTATTTTATAAAAATAACATATTATAAAATTGTTTAAAAATCAGAAAAATATTTAAAAATTATAAATTTAAATTTATATGGTCTAACATGTCATAACGTATCCAATTATTGACAATTAATAGCACATAAGTAATTATTTATAACAATTTAAAAGTTAGAATATTATTACCACAAATAAAATTAAATAGATTAAATAAGGATAAATCAATTTGATAAGGTTTAAAATAAATTCAAAACATGTCTAAATTTTATTTGTTGAGTATATTACAACCCTATCTCATCTTATCATCAAATTTATTTATTTTATTAGGTTTTTAAGTGGGGTTGGAATTTTTTATAAATTAATATTTCTTATAATTCCAAAGGTGCCCCTCTCCTCCCTTATAAAAGGGAACCTTCTCCCTCTCCTCCTCACACAATTTTGAGCCTTCAAGCTCGGCCAACCCATGCCCATTTCTCCTCTAAACATATCTAGTTATATCATAGAGGTTCTGGTCTTCTCAAAAGACCAACTATAGTTCCCTAAGAGGAAGTTTAAAAGAGGCACGTCGAGGAAAATGTAATTTCTTCTACCGATTCTTTCAAGTTTCTTTCTTCTTGTACTTCCTCTTATTTATTTGTTTCATTATAAATTAATAACATAATTATCCCTCATATACTTATATTTTATTATAAATATGAAACAACCCTATTCCACCTTCTATCCATCCTACAGAAAACGAAATCATCGTGCGTACGTACGTACGGAATACCGTCTCCACGCCGTGGTGTAATTTGTTTCCCACCACCACCTTACTTGGATGGATATAATGGTGTAAATAATAAATATATATGTTTATTATAACATTATACTGATTCTGAGATATTATATCATCAACTCCAATTTCATTCATATAATTATGGGAACGATATCATCGCTCGTGCGTATGTACGGTCTACCGTCTCCACGATGTGATGTGACTTATTCTACATGATATTAATTAAATAATGATTATATAAATGAATTTAATGAATATATATGATATGTATTATTCTAATATCATTCTATAAATGATGTATCTATAACCTAAAAATATTAATAAGAATTTATTCCGCAAAACACGCATAAGAACATAAAGCAATGAACACCCGAATAACAAGTAGCAATGAAATATTACTAATAAGAAGCTAAGAATATGACCATTTATGATATCATAACAATGATTGTGATTCTGGAATAAGTAAATGACATTATTTAAATCATTATACAGGAGGTTCGGACACGTACAAATCATATTGGACCTAAGGTAAAGGAAAATCCCGCAATCTCATTTTTATCAAAGATTGTTTATACTTCAGAATTTACTACGGAATATTTATCATCCAACTCCATGTTTCCTAAATATGTAATATTATTTCTATCCTCCTAAAATTTTTTACATCCAATTTTACCTATTGGTAAATTTTTAGTAAAATATATGAAAGGAACCTTTTTTTGTTTTCAGTACGAGATACTTTTTGACTTTTTCCAGCCAAAGTATGAGAAGAATGTTTTTTTAACTTATATGACATGAATGGATTTTTATGATTTCATATAACATTATTTCAATGAATCTTCCTTTACAAGTTTTCAAGTTTATTTTCAATTAACTTATTTTAGTATGACATGTTGAGAAAGGAAATATTTTTTTTAAGTAGAATGGATATTTTCCTCAAGAATGGAGTTCAAGTGTTTTATCAAAATTATTTTCAATATAAGATAATATAGGGTTATGTTTATATCCCTATTATTACATTTATTTGATTATTTAATGATGGAATTATATTTATTAAGTCCTTTTATCTTATATAGATTATGTTATTATGGCATGATGTTTAAGAATCCCATTTTTATTACATGGGTTATGCTATGATGTATGATTTATGATTTTTGTGGAACACATAAGAATGGTTTAATTATGAGATGGGTGGGACCTATATCTACCTCCAATTAATTAGGTAAAGGTTTATATCTTAGGAGATATACATGGATGAAATGTAAAGTTAAACTGGTTCAGTGATACAGGACTGGAACGAGGATTGAACTCGGTTCAGAAATGGACTTTGTCAGCTAAGATAGTCTTGGAAATGAGTCTTGACTACTAAGAAATGATTTTCTATGATTATGTGTGTATTCCATAAAGTTCCATTATTTATGATATGAATATTGGGATTACATTTCACTACTATGATTTATCTCATGTCATGATATTATGATCTCTTTTGGAGGTTAAGATTTTCAATATGTTAGGTTCTTAAGAATATGATATGATTGATATTTCCTTTTTCTACCATTAATGAGAATTTTAGCTCACCCTTTTGTATGTTTTCTTTTCCCCATGTCAGGAAGAAGGGTATTAATTAGGATATTCCAAAAGGGACTCTAGATATGATGAAATAATCTGGAGACAATGTAGATGATTTATGAACCAGTTGTTTATGTTTCCAAGTTTCTAAAGACACTATACCTATATGGTCCTATCATGGTTTTGTTATATTTTGTAATAATTATGCTTCAATTCTGAAGTAATAACAATGTATATTAAGTATGGGTCGTTATACTCCAAGTCATGTCCAGAGGAGAACACGTCCAAGTAGTTGAGTAATACCACATGTCGTGTGGATCCCATACTTATTATTTACCCCAATGAAAAGATTTTAACTTATGTATCTCCTTTATAAGGACTAAAATTTTGGATCAAAAGGATCTTATCCTGATTAATTTTCCATCTAGAATGTGATAGTATCCTTCATAGTAACTTTTTAGATATGATTTGGAATGTTCTGAGTATGATGCTTCTTTAGGTGATGCTTAATGATGAAAGTGATCAAGTGGGATCATTAGAGTGAGGATTGTGTTGTAAACACCCTTATTGGATCAGTATGTGATCCCTCCATACTCCATGTAATGGTTTGAGTTTCATCCCCTCCCCCTATGGCATTAGGGTGGGAATCCTCTACCTACTGAGTGGTTCCCCCTAATAGATAAGGGAATGGGTCCTCTACCAACTGAGTGTCACCCCCTGATGAACTAGAGTGTGTTTCCTATACCTAATAAGTTACACCCCATGATGGAATAGGGAATGGGTTATCTACCAACTGAGTGGAACCCCCTAACAAATAAGATCATATTTCCTCTACCTACTGAGTGGAAACCTTAAAATAGACTAGGGAGTGGGTCCTCTACCTACTTAGTGGAACCCCCTTATGTACTAGGGTGTGGGTCCTCTACCTATGGAGTGGATCCCTTGACGTACTAGGGAGAGGGTACTCTACCTACTAAGTGGACCCCCCCCCCCCATCACACTAGGTTGTGGATCCTATGTTGAATATTTACACCCTTTAATGTGAGGCATAGTGGCGAGGTGTGGGTCCTTCATATAGTTACCTCAGTGGATACATGAGACATTGGGCATTCGATATGGACCCTTTGGAGTTGTAGGCAGAGTCATCATCATGGTTTGGGTTGTGAGATGGAAATCTCTTTTCTCCCATTGGGGTTTCTTTATTATAATATATATATATATAGGTTTCTTTTCCATCTTTATTTGGATTGAGATGACTACTTGTATTGTATATTCTATTGATCCCCCTTTGGTTTTTAGGTCATCCTACTGGGTATATAAATACTCACCCCTATATGGTTTTTCCCACATATATCATGTCTTATGCAGAAGATGGATATATCAATGGCGTTTTTAGTGGATAATTGGGATACTTAGGTGTATAGACCATTTATGGTGGTCGGGCATAAAGATCAAGAGTTAGGATCACTCGTCTTTCATTTATTCTAGTTCTTATAGGGTTGGGACTTAATTTCTATTTGGGTGTGTATTTTTTACCTTTTGGATTTGGTTTTATTCTACCATAATTATAAGTATTCCATAGAGGTTATTGTATTCATGGTTTTACTCTAGATGTTACATCCCTTGTTATTAATCCTTTGTAAAATTGCATGGAGATGATTGGGTCCATGCATACAGGTAAACTAGGAAATGGCATCTCATTTATGTTATTCCTTCTTGATGCTTATCGCCAACCCTTAGCCTATTTAAGGTAGGCTTGGGTTGTGGTTTCCTATCTTTTCTCTTTCTTGGTGGGCCCTAGTGGGTCAATTCATTGCAGTGTGGTATCATAGATGGTTCATCCTTGGTTAGGAGTTGGAGTTAAACCCATGGTGAGGATTTGTTTGTGAAATTAGGGAAATAGTATCAAAGTGTCTCGAGTGTGGCCTTTATACTAGGGAACTTGATAATGGTGTAATGACCAATGTATTCATACCCCAGGACTTTGACTACCTTCTTGTTAGATCGACATACTGATAAATTGGTTTTCGGTAACTTGGTACATACATCATATAATATTGAGTCCTTTGACTATCCTTATTGAGCCATATGCCCATATATATATTATCATCTTACCATGGTACATCTTGAACACTTTTATAATGCCTCGTTAAATAAATCCATCCAGGATATTGATTCAAAATCATAAAAATGATCTGATGAGAAAAGAAGCCTCAGATCATGGTCCATCTCAGGAGATCTTTCCTCCAGTAAGGTAGGTAGCATCACCCCCTCTCGTCAAGTAGCAGATTATACCAAACATTTAGGTTGATGATGTGCATAATATTACTGTAGAGACCTATTTTTTTCCTGTAAGACTTTGGAATATTTTTACATATGTTTCCAGTGCTAGGTGCTAAGGCGGAAAGCAATTCCGAGTCCTGGTGTGCCCGATATAAATTATACAAAAATATGTGTTTCTACTATTCATGCAATGAAAATGGGATATCTATTTAACGGTTGATCAGATCAGAAATATGAGACAACAGTTGGGTCCAAAACTTATTTTTTACCCTAGGCATGACATAAATCATGTTAGTGCTGGCAATTCGGACCCCTCACTTGTTAGCGGAAACTAAATGGATGAATTAATTTATTAATTCATTCATTTAATAGCTCAATCCCAAATAACTCTCAAACAGTAACTCATATTGGAAGTCTGAGTCCACAGTTGAGCATGAAGCTTGTCTTTTACCCTAGAAGGGGTATAAGCTTTTTTAGTGCAAGACTATTGTGGAAAAATTCACCCAGGGGAAAAATTGTCATTTTGGAATGACCACTTAGTGATTTTTGTCCCTGGCGTTGTTTTCGAATAAATTTTGAATGAAGTCTCGGAAGGGAAATCAAAGAGTTACCTTGAATTAGAAATGGGGTGTTTTTTCTAGGAACAATATAAAATGAGAGGGCATGACAGTTTAGGATTCCATGCTAAGTGGGTTTTTCTATAAATAGAAAAAATAGGAGTTTAGGAGTAAGGGTTTTCCCTTATCTCTCCTCTCTCTCTCTCTCTATACCACTTTCTCTCAACCGTTCTTTGGCATTATTTTCCGTTTTTCACCGAATTGAGGAGAAAATTTTGCCAGAACCTTGGCAGATCAAAGCAGGACTGTTGTGGATGCGCCGCCAATGACAAACAACCGAATCGAGGTAGGAATCTGGTTAATTTTTGCACCTTCATTGAATTCAGGGGTATTTATTAAATTCGTCATTTTAAATTCTATTATTTTAGAATTAGGATGATCGCCAAATGAACATGGCCACCATCTAAGCCCCATTCTAAATCTCATTCTTGGGCCTTCTTCATCCAAAATTTCAGACGCACCAAAACCTTGATGGATCATTGATTGGGGGTAGGCGTTGTGAAGGCCTCATCCTAAGGATCCCAAATTGACCTTCGTATTTAAAATTGGGCCTCCGGATTGATTGTGGTGGCTGAAGAAAATGTTGGATCCGGTAAGGTTGGTGGCCAGAGGCCGAGACGATGCAGCGGTGGAGCTGGTTAGAGGTTGCAGCGGCAATGTGGGACTTTGGCGAGCTAGCACTCGGCTGGACGATGGCGTTGACTGAAGTCGCTTAGCGCGGAGGTAGGTCGAGGTGTGTCCAGTGCGGTGTAGCAGGTTGGGGTGGATGGAATTGGGCCATTGCAGAGGATCTGTTGGGCACTGGGCTTCGGTGCGGCATATGGCGAGCTGGGACCAATAGGGTGGCGCGGTCGAGCGGCTAAGGTGGAGCGGTTGAGGCTTCGGAGCTGGGACAGCAGAGCTCAGAGAGAGTGTAGGACGGTGCCGAGGGTGGAGCATGGTAGGGTGCAGCCAGTATAGAGAAAGGAAGAGTAAGGCTTCGGTGGTGTCGGGTGGAGATGGTCGGTGCCGGTGCGCAGGGGGGAACGGCGGCTTCGGCCTGTCACACTCAGGAGGGAGCCCCAAGGCGTTGACCTCAGGGGAGAGCAGGACCTTCCTTCTGCGGGTCATTTTTGCATGCAGAGAGATAGGCCACCCTAGCCAGTCTATTAAATAATACCAGGCCACGTGGGCTGGTGGAGGTGGAACGGGCCGCAGACGGTGGGCTACGGCGAAGCGGGACGGCGGTCTGGACCGGGCCGGCCGGGATGGACCATCCCAATTGGGCCCCTTTGATTCAAAGGGGTACAACTTCTAAACAGCATGTCTATTTGATGTGCTATCTATGTCCATGGGTCCATCTCATCGGGATGGACATTTAAAAATGGGTTTCGGGGATTTTTAGTTCTACACCCGAAGGCGGGTGACCCAGAATGCCTTAATTTAATAATAATAAATTTTTATTAAAGTTCGCAACAGACGTATCTCACGTGTCGAGCGTCTGTATTACGCACCGTCAGATACGCAGTTGAGGCGGTTCTTCCAAAGTTGGTTCGGAACCTTCACGGTTTGGTTTTGTTGCTCAGTGGCACGAAACGCTTAATGAAAAATAATTAATTAACTAATTAATTAATTAATTATTCTTATGTCAGGCCTAACTCTCGCTTGGGATGTCTGATTGACGCACCGTCTGCGGAAGCATGACCCCAGTCCTCATGCAGAATTTTTGAGACACTTTCTGAAGTGTTCGGATGGGAGAAAAGGTGTCAGGCCCACATGTCCAGTTCACACGTTTTACGTTGAAATGCCACTTTTTCATCTAAAATCTGTTTGGGGTGTTTGAGTACTCATTTCTGAGTGTTTTTCTAAGGGTATTTCAGAGGTGCAATCCGCCCGCCTGAATTTGGGGCCGAGGCATGGGCCCCATGAGGCGGATTTCGGAAGTATGCTGCATTTTAACCACTTATGCTTCATAATTTAGTTCAGGGAAAATGAATAGCCTAATTTGTGTGTTTTTTCAAAAGGATCGCAATGGCGCAATCTGCGTGATGTGTTTCGGGATTGAGGTGCGGGCCCCATGGGCCCCATTTTCATATAACACTACGAGATGCAGCTTCTGCATCAGGAATCTATTTTGGATGAGTGAGTAGTCGATCTTGAATGTTTTCCTACAAGGATCGTGATGGTGTGATCTGTTTGGATGTGTGGATCCATATTCCTGATCTTTTTAAATGTAGAAACATGAAAGGAATATCAATAGAAGATACTTTTGACATGTTTGAAGAGAATCCACGTCTTAGGGTGGCTCTGAATCTTGTGAGAGTAGAGAAGATGTGTGAAGAGATATAGTTGATATTATAGGATAGTTTTAAGAGGCGTGTTAGCTGACCTATGTTTTTGATCCTCTGGATTAGCGATGAGCATTGTGCACTTGTTGGCCTTGCGACTGTTGTGTCGTGTACTCTGGGAGTACCTTGACACGTTGTGGCACTTTTTCACCCTTATGGTACCTAAAAATGGTACCTAAAAATGGTTAGGTACATGTTCAGGCGATGAGGAGGGGTCACACATCATGTGAGTCCTACATGGGTCATGTACCACTATGAATCTTCCACCTCCCATATCTCTTTCTTCTGAACTCGAATTGGGGCATGCGAGTAGTCTATCCGGAGTGTTTCTTCATGTATGATGAGGTAGTACCCTCTGTAGTGGATTTCGAGATATGATGTGAGATGTTCTGATCACGATGCCTATTTGAGGCGATGCTTGATGAAGACAATGATGATAATGATGTTTTTAGAATCACCAAAGCAATCTTGACATACCCTCCAGTGAGGCTGGGTAGTGGTGTTCATCATTTTTTTTGTCTTAACCTCCATCATAGCTAGTCAGTGGAGTTCCCTAGTTACTCTCTCAGGGCTTACCCACCAGCGCAGCTAGGCATTGGTGTTCGCCGATCTCTTTCAGGGCTTACCTCAAGCATAACTGGGCAGTGGTGTTCGCTGATCTCTTTTAGGGCTTACCCTCCAACGTAGCTGGGCAGTGGCATTCTCCAGTTACTCTTTCAGGGATTACCCTCTAGAAGGGATGGATAGTGGTGTTCATAGATGACTTTTATAAGTATATCATTTAGCAGGACTGGATAGTGGGTTCAAGAATTCATAATGCGATATCTTGACTGTGCAGCATAGCGACGAGACGTACTTGACATGAATTTTAAATCTCAAGAAAGAGGGTCACTTTTCCCACCAAGACGCATCCTTGCGACGTGACCTAAAACCATGCGAGTGAGACATTACTACCCAGAGCAGATAGTATCAAGATACGGTGATTGAGCCCCTTTGACTTACAGTTCAGGGAAGATGTGTGGGATGCTGGGCATCAATGGTGTTTACTTCTAGAACTGTTAGAGACTCTTTTCCTAGGCTGAGCTAGTGATATGGAGTTCCCCTTACTCTCTCGTTTGGGTTCCTTTGGTTGAGAATATGCATATATATATATATATATATATATATATATATATATATATATATATCATATTGCAGTACCCACTCCTTGGGCTTTGGTTACTCTCCTTCCAGGAGATGCGAAGATGCGTGGGGCATTCCACGTGCTTTCCATGTCTAGATTTTCATGGTTGGATGAGTCTACTCTCCTACTGTAGGTAGAAAAGACTTGATAAGAATTACATTGTCTCATCATTTCAAGCTCCTTGTGTTTGGATGAGCTTACGTCACTTATTTGTTGGGTTGAGCTGTACTCTTTTACTATACCTTGTTCTATCTACTGCTTCCCTCTTCAGTACCTCACTTTCTACTCCCTTGAGCCTTTGGGGCATCCTACTGAGTATTTTTATACTCACCCCTGCTTGGAATTTTCCCGCACTTGGTGTGCCCTTACAGACAACGAGCAGGTTGATCATGATATCAAAGGAGCATAGGGATACGTGGTGCTAGGACCGTGTGCGGTGGTCATAGCTTGGGTTCCAGGAGTGAGACTCTCTCAACTATTCTAATTTTCCACCTGTTTTCGGGTTGTGTCACTTTTCTATTTGGGCGTGTATTTTTTCCCTTTCCCTTTCAGTTTAATTTCCTATACTTGTACTGATTATAGTTCAATGCATATTTGTGGTTTATATATAGAAGTGGTGTATCTTTTTTTCCTTTACCTGTGCACTTTTTCATTGATTTGGCTGCATGTGTGTGTACAAGAACTCAGGAAAAGGCCTCCCCGAGTTTTTTATGCCTTCAGCACTGGTCCCCAGCCCCTGTCCAAAGGAGACGGGCCTGGGGTAGTTGCAACGTGAGCCCCGGTATGGGTTAGGTCATGACAAAGTGGTATTAAAGGTGGTTAGTTCATTGGGATGCTGTTTGGATGATCCCTAAAAAGGAATTGGTTTGGTTTTAGGGCAATAGTTTCAACATGTCTCGAGAGCAGATCTTAGTCTAGGGAGTCCAGTGATGGTGCGGCGGCTGACGTAACCATTCATGAGGATGCTGATTACATGTTTGTTGACTCAGTGTGCTAAGACACTTTTTTCATGGAACATTGGTACGTGCATAATATAGGATTGAGTATTTTACTATCCTTGCTAAGTCATCTCAACATCATTGTAGATATATATATATATATATATGATCATTTGACCATGGAACTCTTTGATCATATTCAGGATGCCTTCGTGATGATAGCCAACCATGATACTATCTTTGGTTTGTGACGAAGATTCCATGAGTGAAAAGACCTCAGTTCAAGATCCATCATATGTTTACCCTTTCTCCAACAGGACCAGAAAAGACACCTCCACCTATGGAGTAGCAGTTAGTACTGACAGAAAAGGTTTATGACGAGCACGGGATGAGAACACTACATGAGTTCTAGCTTCAAAGACCATTGAGGTTCCATAGTGATCCATACCCTCAGGTAGTGAAGGGATTTCTAGAGTCAGTGGTTTGCCTCTCCAGGCTTTTTCGGACACTGACAAGTTATATGGTGGCTTTGATATCCAGTGTTTTTCCATGAAGCAGTTTGGAATTGGTAGATCTAGGGTTACTCAGATGAACGATGAGTCGTTACTCTCATGGGATGAATTTTAGTAGTTGTTTTGTGAGGAGTACTACCCCTACTGCTTACGCTCCATACAATTTCAGGAGAAACTAGAGCTTCAGTGAGGAGTGATGGCAGTGGCTGAGTATGTGACTGGGTTCGCAGACCTTACTTGGTACTCTTTAGATGTGGTCCATGATAGAAACTTTCGAGTACGGATGTATGAGTAGGGTCTCTGTAGAGGCTATTCATGTTAGATTAGTACTCTTTTTCATCCTCACCTATATTAGGGTGTTGGATCAGGCACTGGTGACAGATAAATTTCTATCAAAGGGGCACCATTTGGATGGTTTTGGTAGTGGTCATAACAGAGTTGGGATGTCTTCCACAGTTAGCAGTTATTAGTTGGTAGATCCTCGACGTAGGAGGGATCCTCTTGATAAGACTCAGGCACATGGTCAGGGACAATTTAGAGAATCATGACATCCTAGGGAGGACTAGTGTTATGTTTGTGGTGGGTGAGGTCACATGGAATGATACTACCCAACCAGTTGTGCTGAGTTTTCTAGGCAGTAGGTAGATACGTTGTCATGGTAGAGTTAGTTTCATGATCAGAGATCTCTCAAATGAGGACAGGATGGTCCCCAGGGAGGTGGTATTGGTAGAGGAGCTGGAAGAACTATGGTTGGGAGATGACATTGTGAGGTCCTTCCACCACCACTAGGTGGACCACATCAGGCTCAGGGAGTTGGCGGCCGGGGCCGCGGGCAGCTGCATACTATGGATGTCTACAATCCTTCAGCATGTGAGATGATAAGAGGTATTCTTTTTTTCTTTAATATCTTTTTTAGTAGAATTTTTTAGACACTGTGTGAGGTACTCTTTTCTTCCAACTCCTCATTTGAGGAGTTACTGACGGTGACACAGGGAATCAGTGTAACCGTGTGTTGGTGTTGTTCGACGTAGATTTGAATGCATGAGAAATAGGGATTCTTCCCCCACTGAGACGCATTTTTGTGATACGAGAAAAACTGTGATGGAGAGTAAGTACCACCAAAAGTGGATAGTATCGAGGTGTGGTGGATGAGCCCCTTTGACATGTGCATTCATGGTGGGGTTATGCGGTGGAGTGTCATAGTAGGTTTTAGATTTTCCAGTGGATATTTTTTACTTGACCTCCTTTTGCTTGAGGTGCCACTTGTGGGTTTGGAAGAGTGTTTTTGTTTTGGGATTACTCCCCTTCAAAGAGGGGTAAAGACACGCAGAGTATGCCACATGATTTCTGTGTCTATCCTTTTTTGGTTGGATGAGTTTTCTCACCTGCCTTGTTCATTGGTACCTTGTGTACTAAATGTCAATCTTGATATTGTTATCAAGTATAGGTCGAGGTGATAGACACCCCATAAACAGAACTATGCGACTCTCTATCCGGTGATGGCAGTGTTGGTCTTCGCCTCGAGAATGTAGAGACTATATCTTCTGAGAGAGCGCATTGTGGTTTTCTCAGACCACCAGTGTCTCAGGTGTTTCTACACCCAGAGAGAATTAAACCAAAGATGGTGGTTTTGGTTTAAATCTTTGTAGGACTACGACTTTAAGGTAGTCTATGTTTTGAAAAAATGGTAGTGTTGTAGCAGGTGGCCTTAGTAGAGAGTCCCAGGCTCGCCAAGTGTGGTAAGATTCGTAGTAGTTAACTTCCCTATAGTTGACCTTATTGGAGCAGGAGGGTAAAACTTTTCTCCAGTCGATGGTGTTGACTCCATTTCTTCTTGATCATGTAAGAGAGTCTCAGTTGTGAAGCACATACTACAAAATCTTGCATGACCAAATATTCTTGGGTGTTTCACCAGAGGTATATTCTAAAGCAGGGAATAACGAGACCATGTTCAAGGAACAAACTATGATTCCGATCGCAATGTGGAATATATAGGTTCGGCCGACGAAGTCCCTTGAGTTTCTTCGGGCCGTTCAGAATCATGAAAGAGATGACAAGGTTGCCTACCGCCTCACCCTACCCTCCCAATAGTATGAGTGGGTGCACGATGTCTTCCACATTTCGTAGCTGATGAGATACGTGCATGTTCCTATGCATGTCATCGGAAGTAGCAGAACTTATGAGTACAAACCATCCCTTTGTTCTACATGTTGTTCCAGCATGGAGTTGTGCAGGCCTTCTTGGGAGTAGGAGAGCCAAGTGTGATCTTAGTATCCCAAGTTGTTTCTCTTTGTTTTTCTTTTCAGGGACAAAAATATTGAAGGATGGAATGATTTAGAGATCTTATTTTTTCCCTGTAGGACTTTGGAATATTTCTACATATGTTTATAGTTCTGGGTGATGAGACGGCATGCAATTCTGAGGCCCAGTGTGCCTGGAATAAATTATATAAAAATATTAAGTGTTTTGGTAATATTCAAGAAATGAAAATGGTATATCTCTTAAAAAGTTGATCAGATCAGGAATCTGAGACCACAGTTGGGTTTGAAACTTAGTTTTTACCATAATAATGATATAAATCATGTCGGTGCGGGCTGTTTGGACCCCTCTCTCATTAGCGGTAAGTAAATGGATGAATTAATTTATTAATTCATTTATGTAATATCTCAAACACAAATAACTCTCAAATAGTAACTTGGATTGGAAATCCGAGCCCATGATTGATCTCGAAGCATGACATTTACCGTAGGAGGGGTATAAGCTTTGTCAGTACAGGACCACTGTGAGAAAAGTCACACATGGGAAAATCTTCATTTTGGAATGGCCACTTAGTGATTTTTGTCCCTGCCATTATTTTCGAATAACTTTTGAACCAAGTATTAGAATGGAAATCCAAGACTTCTATTGAATTTGAAATGGGGTATTTTTCCTAGGTGTGATATAAAATGAGAGGGTGAGACAGTTTTGGATTCCGCACTAAGTGGGTTTTTCTATAAAGAGAAAAAAAATGAGTTTGGAGTTAGGGTTTTCCCTTCTCTATCCTCTCTCTCTCTCTCCCACTCTCTATCAATTGTTCTTCAGCGTTCTTCACCGTTCTTCACTGAACCGAGGAGCGACCTCTGCTGGAACCTTGGCGGATCGAAGAAGGAGCATCGTGGATGCACCGCCAATAACAAACGACTGAATCGAGGTAGGAATCTGGTTAATTTTCACACCTCCATTGAATTCATGGGTTTTTCTTCAATTATTCATTTTAAATTATATTATTTTAGAATTAAGATGATAGCCAAATGAACGTGGCCATTGTCCAAGCCCTGTTCTAAATCCCATTCTTGGGCATTCTTCCTCTAAAGTTTTAGACGCGCCAAAACCTCGATGGATCATCGATCAGGGGTAGGCGCTGTGAAGGCCTCATCTCGAGGATCCCAAATCCACCATCGGATTTGAAATCGAGCTGCTGAATTGGTTGTGGTGGCCGACGGAAGCCTCGGCTCCAGCAAGGTCGGTGGCCAGAGGCCGAGAAGATGTATGGGTGGAGTCGGCCAGAGGTTTCTGTGGAAACACAGGAATTTAGCAAGCTGACACTCGGTTGGACAGCGGCGTCGACCGGAGCCGCTCAGCGCGGAGGTTGGTCGAGGTGTGGCTGGTGCGTTGTATCAGGCTAGGGCGGACAGCATCAAGCCGGTGCGGAGGAGCGGTAGGGTTTTGGGATTCAGCACGACGTGCGGCGAGGTAGGATCAATGGGGAAACGCGGTCAAGAAGCTCAGGTGGAGCACCTAGGGATTTAGAGCCAGGATGGCAGAGCTCGGAGGGAGTGTGGGATGGCTCCGGGGGTGTAGCGCGGTAGGGTGCAGCCGGCGCAGAGGAAGGTGGAGCTGGGCTCCGGTGGTGTCGGTTGGAGTTGGCTGGTGCCAGTGCGCATGGGGGAGCAGTGTCTTTGTCCTGTCTGACTCAAGAGGAAGCCCCGAGGTGCTGACCTCAGTGGGCGGTGGGAGTAGGACCTACCTCTTGTGGGTCCTTGGTGCACGCAGAGAGACCGGCCACCCTGGTCGGTCTGTTCAAGCAGACCGGGCCACGTGGCCCGATGGAGGTGGAGCGGGCCGCGGCTAGTGGGCCATAGCAGAGCATATCGAACCCACGGTTGGGTCGTGGGCCGACACTCTTGACCGGGATGACCGGGATGGATCGGCCCAATTGGGACCCTTTGCGTTCAAAGAGGCACAACTTCTAAATGGTTCATCCTTTTAACATGTCGTCTGCGTCCACAGGTCCATCTCATCGGGACGGACATTTTGAAATGGGTTTTAGGGATTTTGAGTTCTGCGCCCAAAGGCAGGTGACCCAGAACGCCTTAATTTAATAATAAAAAAATATTATTAAAGTTTTCAACGAATGTATCGCACGTGTCAGACATCTGTTTGATGCGCTGTCAGAGGCGCAGTGACCCTGGAGTTGAGACCGTTCTTCCAAACTTGGTTTGGAACCTTTGCAGTTTGGTTTCGTTTCTTAGTTTCATGAAACGTTTAATGTGAATAATTAATTAATTAATTAATTATTCTTGTGTCGGACCTAACTTTTTTTTGGGGAGTCTGATTGACACGTCGTTAGTGGCAGCATGACCCCAGTCCTCATACGGTCTTTTTTAGACAATTTCTAAAGTTGTTGGGTGTGAGACAAGGTGCGGACCCAACAGGGGCGGTTCACACATTTTACGTTGAAATGCCACTTTTTAATCTGACATCCATTTGGGGTAATTGAGTACTCATTCCTGAGTTTTTTTTAGGGGATTACAATGGCGTAATTTTCCAGCCTAAATTTGGGGCTGAGGCATGGGCCCCATGAGGCGGCTTTCGGACGTATGTTGTGTTTTTACGACTTATACTTCATAGGTCTATTTGGGGAAATGAATAGCCTACTTTGCGTGTTTTTTAACAAGGATCACAATGGTACAATCTGCGTGATGTGTTTTGGGATCAAGGTGTGGGCCCCATAGGCCATGTTTGCGTATAACGCTGAGAGATGCAACTTATGCATCAGGAGTCCATTTCAGAAAAGTGAGTAGTTGGTCTTGCATGTTTTTATGCAAGGATCACAATGGTGTGATCTGATTTGATGTGTAGATCCTTATTAGTGATCTTGTTAAATGTGGAAACATGAAAGTAATATAAGTGGAAGATCCTTTTGACGTGTTTGAAGAGAATCCACGTCTTAGATCGGCTTCGACTCTTGTTATATCGGAGAATATGGGTGAAGAGATACGGTCAATGTTTTGGGATCATTTAAAGAGGCATGTCATCTAACCTATGTTTCTGACCCCCCCGGTTTAGCGATGAGTGTTGTGCGCTTGTCGGTCTTACGACTATTGTGTTGCGTACTCTGGGATTACCTTGACTTGTCGTGGCACTTGTTCACCCTTATGGTACCCATAAATGGTTAGGTACATAGTCAGGTAATGAGGAGGGGTTACATGTTTTGTGGGACCCACATGCATTGTGTACCACTATGAATATTCTACCGCTCATATATCTTTCTTATGAACTCATATTGTGGCCTATGAGTAGCCTATCCTGAGTGTTTCTCCATATACGAAGTGATGGTACCCTCTATAGTGGCTTTTGAGATATGATGCAAGATGTTCCGAGCACGATGCCTATTTAACGTTATGCTTGATGATGACGGTGATGACAGTGATATTTTTAGAATCAACAGAGTAATCCCAGCTTAACCTCTAGTAAGGCTAGGTAGTGGTGTTTTTCATTCTCTTTTGGACTTACACTCCAGCACAACTTGGCAGTGGGGTTCTCCAGTTACTCTCTCAGGGCTTACCCTCCAGTGCATCTGGGCAGTGGTGTTTGCATATCTCTTTCAGGGCTTACCCTCCAGCGCATCTTGGCAGTGGTGTTCATCGGTCTCTTTCAGGGATTACCCTCTACCACAGTTGGGCAGTAGTGTTTGCTGATCTCTTTCAGGGCTTACCCTCCAACGTAGTTTGGAAGTGGCGTTCACCAGTTACTCTTTTAGGGCTTACCCTCTAGTTGGGCTGGGCAGTGGCATTCATCGATGACTTTTATAACTATATCATCCTATAGGGCTAGATAGTGGGTTCATGACTTCATGACATGATCTCTCGATTGTGTGGCATAGCGATGAGATGTACTTTATGTGACTTTGGCCTCTCAAGAAATAGGGGCACTTTTCCCACCAAGACTCGCCCTTACGACGCGACCTAAAACCATATGAGCGAGACAAAACTGCCCAAAGAGGACATTATCAAGAAGCAGGGATTGACCCCCTTTAACTTGTAATTCGGGGCAGACATGTTGGATACTTGGCATCGATGGTGTTTACTTCTATAACTATTGGTGACTCATTTTCCTGGGTTGAGCTAGTGATATGGAGATCCCATTACTCTCTGGTTTGGGTTCCTTTAGTTGAGCATATATATATCGTATTGCAGTACCTACTCCTTGGGCTTTGGTTACTCTTCTTCCTCAAGAGGTGAAGACGCGTGGGGTATGCCACGTGATTTCTGTGTCTATATTCTCATGGTTGGATGAGTCCTCTCTCCTTCTGTAGGTAGCAAATACTTGATGAGAAGTTCAATTTCTCACTATTTCAAGCTCCTGGTGTTTGTGTGAGCTTACTTCACTTATTTTTTGGGTTCAGTTGTACTCTTTTATTATACCTTATTCTGTCTACAACTTCCCTATTTAGTACCTCACTTATTGCTCCCTTGATCCTTCGGGGCATCCTACTGAGTATTTTTATACTCACCCCTGCTTGGGCTTTGCCCACACTCAGTGTGCCCTTGTAGACGATGAACATGTTGATCATGACATCAGAGGATCATAGGGATACAGGTTTCTAGGACCACGTGTGGTGGTCATAGATTGGGATCCATGAGCGAGACTCTCTCAACTGTTTTACTTTAGCACCTATTTTTGGGTTGTGGCACTTTTCTGGTTGGGCATGTTCTTTTCCCCTTTCCCTTTCAATTTACTTTCCTGTAATTGTACCGATTAGAGGTCAATGCATATTTTTGGTTTAAATATAGCAGTTGTGTATTTTTTTTTTTCGTTTCCCTATACACTTTTTCATTGATTTGGCTATTTTTGTGTGTACAGGTACTTAGTCAAAGGCCTCCGCTAGTTTATTATGCCTTCAGTGCTAGTCGGCAACCCCTAGCCTATGGAGGAGGGCTTGGGGTAGTTGCGGCTCGAGCCCCAGTATGGGTTGGGTTGTGACTATTACCACACTCTATAAGTTCTAGTTTTAGAGGCTACTGATGTTGCACAAAGATCCAAGTCCCCAAGTAGTAGAGGATTTCCTTGAGTTGTTGATCTAATTCTTCATGCTCAGGAAAACTCTAACCAATCAAATACAGGTCCTGGTAGCCAATATTTTCTATGCAGTTGTGGGGAACTTCTGGAGTCTATTCACATAGACACGTGATGATTTATCAGTATCATGGACCAAATTCCAGTATCTATTTCATGAGGAGTATTTCCCCTCATAGTTGTTCTCTGTTCTGATTCAGGAGATTCTAGAGCTACAGTAGGGTAGTATGATGGTTTTTGAGTGCGTCATGGGGTTCACTGACCTTACACATTACTCCCTTGACATGGTTTAGTATGGTTACTTCAGGAAATGGAAGTTTGATTAGGGTCTTCATAGATACATCCATCGAAATGTGGTCCCCTAATTCATTCTCACCTATGTTGGAGTGATATAATGGGTACTGGTGACAGAGAGCTTCTTATCTAAGGGATGTCAGGTAGATGGGGATGGCAGTGGGTGTCATGGGTCTGAGTCATCTACAGTAGATAGCAGGCATCATTTTTCAGGGTCTTAGCATAATAGATCTTCCTATGGTCAGTTTCTATCATGTGGATATGTATCACATGATTTTTGTAGAGGACCAAGTCATACCATAGATGGTTTATGCTATACATGTGATGGGAGTGGTCACATGACATGTGATTGTCTGGCCAGGCATGTTAAGGAGGGTAGATAGGTAGCGTATGGACCAGTATGGAAGAGGTGGTATTATGATTAGGGTTTTCCATGCATGTCTAGGGTATCCCTTAGAGAGGAAGAGCTGGAAAAGAAGTGGGAGGGGCTCCGGGAAGAGGATCTTCTAATGGAGGGTTAAACTATGAGCTACTTCTACCACCACCACAAGGCAGCTCATGCCAGGCTCAAGGAGAAAGCATTCAGGGTCACAGGAAGCTATATTCCATGGAGTCTTATGACTTGGCAGCTCATGAGATGATATGAGATATGATATATGTTTATTATATACTTTCTTCAGTACTTATAGAAATAGGTGTGATTTACTCCTTCATTTTTGTATTTGTTTTGTGAGGTATAGATCCCCTCATTGAGACCTTAGAATAACAAATTTTACTAGAGGTTATAACTGGGTCTGATTATTCTTTATCTCTTATCTTTTAGCAGTATGATCTATCATTTAGTAGAGAGAGTTTCACGTGGGACCACATGGTCATCACAATGAAACCTTATGACACTATCTTGGCTATGGACTAGATTTCCATAGTTCAATCCTAGATCAACTTTCATTACAGGTGGTTCAAAGGCCATCATATGGATGGGAGAATATTTTCCTTTGTGAGTGAGAAGTATCTCATGGTAGAGAGAGTGAGACTTGTCAGAAGGAGGTTGCAACCCATCACCCATTTGTCAGTGAGTTTTCCCTTCACACAATCGGCTCTTCAGACATATGGATTCCTTCGGTAGTGGAATAATTTATGCACATATTCCCTGTATATGTTATGGGACTACCTCTGAGGTGAGATATGGACTTCTACATCAACTTTCACCCTAGGATCATGCCGATATCTTCTGTGAAATATTGGATGGTCGTTACCAAGATCCAAAAGATGATGTTGTGGTTGGAGGACCTTAGATAGAAATTTTTCATAATACCTAGTATGTTCCCCTAGGAAGATCTAGTTTTATTTTGTGAAAAGGTGGATGGGATCTTTTGTATTTTTATTGATTATTATCACCTGAATAAGGTAATAATAAAGAATATATACCCATTGTAAATGATTGAATACCTATTTTATAAGTTATAAGGTGTGATTTGGTTATCAATGATTGGTTTAAAGTCTGGATACCACTAGTTGAGGGTTCATAAAAATGATATTTTTATGTAGGTATTCTGATGTCAATATGGCCATTATGAGTTCCTCGTGACACCTTTCTGTGTGAAAAATTACCCCACTATGTTTATGGATTTAATGAACCAAATATTCCATTCATAATTGGATAAATTTTTGGTTCTCTTCATTGATGACATACTCATCTACTCTGTGTCATGGGAAGAACTTATAGAGCACTTAAGGATGTTTCTAGACATACTCTGAGAGTACTAGCCTTACGGTAATCTCTTAAAGTGTAAGTTTTGGATCTATGAGGTTTACTTTTAGGGTAATTTAAAAATTTAGTGTGCTTTAGTTATGGACCTAGTGAATACTGATGTGGTGCTTACTTGGTAGCCACCCAAGTGTGTTTCATAGGTGTAGAGTTTTCTTGGCCTGGAGGGTTACTATAGGAGTTTTGTGGAGGAATTCTCTAACATTTCATCTCCTTTGAATACCTTGACATATAAGGGTAGACATTTACTAGGATTAAGAAGTATTTGAGATCCTTCAAGTAGTTGAGGCTATGGTTGTCCAGTGCTCCTGTGTTTAAACTACCAAAGGAGGCTGTGGAGTACATAATTTATCATAATTCATCTAGAGTTATTCTTGATTGTGTGTTAATGTATAGGTGGGAAATTATTATATATGGGTTGAATCAGTTGATACACCATCAAAAAAACTACATGACTCATGACCTGGAGTTGGAAGTAGTAGTTTTCACTATAAAAATGTAGAGGCATTATCTTCTATGATAGCACTTTATCATTTACTCCAACTGTCATAATATCATGTATATCTTTATGAAAAGATATCTAAGTCTGGGATAAAGGTTTTGGTTATAGTTCCTGTAAGACTACAACTTCAATATAGTATATACTTCTGGGAATGGAAACATGGTCCTAGATTCCCTTAGTAGGAAGTATCATTCTCTCTTGGCGGAGGAGGCATCAGAGCATTTAGATTATTTGCAGCTATCCTTGGAATAGAAGAGGGGTGTAGCATATCTTCAAGAAATGGTGTTTAATCCTCCACTTATCCAGTATGTGAGGGATGCTTGGTTGGGATAAATCAACTATGAGGTTATTCGTGACTGAATAACCATAGGTGATTTACCAGATATATTTTCTGAAGGAGGGGATCACGTTAACCTATTTTAGGTATGGATAGTGTTTCAGGTTATGATTTGATAGGAGTTAATGAGGGAGTATCACACTTATCTTTTTTATGTACATAACGTTTTATATAAGATGTGCAAGGCCATTTAGTGGCAGTTTTGGTGGGCTGGAATGAGGCATAGTGTTGCCGAGTTCATCTCTTAGTGTCTCACATGTTAGTAGGTTGAGGGTGAGCACCAAGTTCCAGCATGTTTGACATAGTCACTTGAGATCCTAGAGTAGAAATTGGATGGTATATACATAGAATTTTTTATAGATCTTCCATGGATAGTGATATTCCACAATGTCATCTAGTTTATTTTTGACTGACTCACAAAGTTGGAAAAATCCTTTCCATTAGGGAGTAGAGTTTGGTGAGGAGTTCGAGATAGTTGTACATTAGATAGATCTTCCAAATTCATGGGGTAACCTCAATGATTGTCTTTTATCATGATTCATGGTTTATTTCATGTTTTTAGAGAGGCCTACAAAAGGAATTTGGAACCCAATTGCAGAAGAGTATGGAGTTTCACCCCCAAATGGATGGGTAGACTGGGTGAACTATCTAGGTATTTAGAGGATATGCTGAGAGATTGTGTTTTGTAATTCTATAAAATCTAGTACGATCACTTTCCATTGGTATATTTTTTCTATAATAATATTTATCACTTTAAAATTAGCATATAACCTTTTGAGGCCTTTTAAGAGAGACCATGGAGGTCACCCTTGTGTTGGACTGATATTTGTGAGACATATCTTGTTGTCCCAAATATGTTGTAGGTAATGACAAAAAATGTTTAGGTGATCCCTAAGTGGGTGAGGATAGCTTAGATATGATAGAAATATTAGGTAGATTGATTTCGTAGGACCTTAGAGTTCAAGCAGGAAGACTATGTTTTCTCATTATTCTCCCCATGATGAGGATTGTGAAGTTTTAGTTAGGGAGTCAATCTATCCCTGAGGATCATTAGGCCATTCAAGATCCTATGGAGGGTTGTAAAGGTTTATAATAACCTATCATTACCCCCATAGTTGTAGTGTCTACATGAAATCCTTCATGTGTCACATATGAGGAGATACATGCCTGAGCATAGACACATCATCTACTAGGGAGAGATGGATAGTAAGGATAGATCCACCTTCATAGAGCATCCATTGGAGATCAAGAATTGGTAAGAGGGGATCCTATGAGGCTAGACCATTCCCTTGCTTTGTATGTTGTGGTAGCACATGAGCATATAAGAGATCTCCTAGGAGTGGTATATCTAGATGTAGTCTCAGTATCCCCACATTTTTATTTAAATTTTTCTTTTTAGGGATGAAAATCCTTGAAAGGGGGAATAATTTAGTGTCTCTATTTTTCTTTGTAATACTTTTAAATATATTAAAGAATATTTTTGGAGCCAGGCGTAGTGATGACTTGAGATTCCAAGGCCTAGTGGTCCTATAATTAATATTATAAAAATGTTAAACATCTTAATATCATGAAAATATATTTTTTATAAATAATTGGATATCTTGTGATCAGATCCTTGGATTATAAATTTTAGTTCACAATTGATTCCAAAATACAGTGTTTTCCCAAGGTGAAACCTAAGGTTTCTTTATGTCGGACATCCAGTTGAAGAATTCATTGGTGGTGTGACCACGCTGTCATGACACGTCAAATTGATTATTATTTTAAGATTGATTTATATTCTAGGGAATACCCTAGGTCATCTCTCTAGGATCTTTGATAGGTTTTGAGTATGTATTTTTAATAAGGATTACTAAAAGAGGGGGGTGATTTTGAAAACAGTTTTAAGAAAATAATTTAACTTAAAGAGTTTAATAGTTGATAGAATAAGGTGGTGGTTTAAGAATTATGAGATAAGGAGATCACTTCAAGTTCACTACACATCTTGGATATTTCATTGTTCTGAAAATTTCACATGGTTTTGTTTAATTATTTAGTTTAGGGTTTTCAAGATCTTGATTCCCCTCTTGCCTCTCTAAACGTTGCACAAAGTACCAACCATTGACACAACAATTGTGTTGTCAAGGTTTGGACTTCAAGAACATATTAAAGGCTACCAAAGCATACTAATATCTTTTTTATGTGTGAGAGAAAGGGAATCCTTGTGTTTCCCAATTGGAAAAACTCATATTTCCCACTTGAAATTTCAACCCAATCGGTGTTGGAATGAAAAGAGGTTCACTTAATTAAACCCAAGAAATGAACTCAGAGGAGAAAAATTTGTAGATAAAACAAAAGTAAAATAATACAAACAACAATTACATAAAACCATAAGAGTATTAAGTGTCATAACTCCCTCCCAAGTATGTGTAGCTCCCTTGAAATGATCTTCCACCGTTTAGCTCACCATCTAGAGGAGGAGAAGGCTCAGTTGGAACTCCTTCTTCATTATTGACCCCCTATGATGATAGGGGCCTCCAGAACTTCAATTATGAGGAGAGAAATCCTTTGGGTATTCAAAATACCAGAGCTTTGTCTCCTGGTCGAACTTGCAAATGACGAGCCCAAGGTCCCATTTTATAGGAAAATGGGAAGGTGGTTTTGAGCACATAGAATTTTTAAAACCAATTGTCACAGGTGTTTTGACCTCCATACAACCTTATATCGATTTGGAAAATATAACAAAGTTGTATCCCCACCTCTTGGATATACCCACAGAAAGTTTGGCATAAATTGGAAACATATATCCCGAGATATGGACAGATCATAGCACACCACTTTTGACTTCGTGCAGATTTGGGTACAGTGGAATAATCAAAAAAAGTATCATTGATCTTTTTAAAAGTGATAAAAACAAGATAAATGATTCAAACATGGAATGAAACTTGTCATTATTTTTATAATTTTCAATACAAAACAAGTTTAGCACAGTGGTGTAAAGGTGAAAATTACACAGTGAGTCGTGGTACGATCACACCCCCACACCTAAATATTTTCACTCCTAGGAAAAGTCACATATCAAAATAAAATGAGGCATATATATATTCCCAACATCATAAATATTTAATATTTTAGAAAATTTTAATTCACTAAAGTAATGTGATCAATGCACAAAAAAAAATGAGTTCTTCCTAGTGAAAATGGAAAAAGATGTCTCATAAATCATATCACAATGAAATTCAAAGAGATTCATGACACCAATATGAGAAAGGAATTCAAAAGTCAACCATTCCACTAACTCTCCATGTGTGTGCGTGAAAACCATCCCATGCTATTCTTTCCACTTTCTATCCAATAAATATATGTTATTTTAAAATTATTCATCTTTAAATGAATTTTCACCAAACCTACCCTACATCTTTTCCAATCATATTTCAATACCCACTCACTTAAGCATTCCCAGAAGTCAAACCATAAGCTCCCAACCTAGATATCCCCATATGTTGTACATTTCATCACTCCCCTCATTTATTATTTTTGTTTTTTTAGAAGTTTCATTTGGAAACAATCTCACACTCATCTCTCAACCCTTGTTTGATCTCCTCACGACACTAATTACAATAGTTATAACAAGATCAAAGGATGAGGAGGAGTGGTTTTTGACCTGCCCAAGACACAATCCATTTTTTAGGGCGTACATTAGTCGGACATTAGGTACACACGCATAGGTCAATCTGGTACAGTAATGAAACAGATTGGATAAGGAACGAACGTATGGAAATATCATTTAAAGCTGAAAAATATAAACCTAAAATATATTTATGTTATATTAAGTAAGAAATATTCGCACTTTGTGGTTTGGTGCAAAACATTTGTGAAGATATTAGTGACATAGTTTTCTCAAAAAATACTCACACAAGGGGAATCAATCATCTAAAATTTTTCACAGTGATACAACCATTTTTATCATTGATAGAAAACCAATTCACTAAAAATAACTCCCTTTAGTTAACTTCATAGAAAAACTATTTTTCTCCATTCTTTATGGTATTTTTACTTTCCCCCTTTATGGTCACCGAATCATGGAACATTGAAATTGTTGATGGGGGGGAATAAAAATACCATAAATAAGGCCAAAAAGAGAATAAAGAAGAAAGACAATTGAAATCCTAATTAACCCAACAAGATGGGGAAAAGTGAAAATACTATAAAGAAGGTGAAAAGGAGAAGAAAGAGAAAAAAATGATGAAAATTCCTATATAACCCAGGAATGTACCCATCCCCCCACACCTAGAATGTGTAGTGTCCTAACTGTAATAATTGAGAATGTGAGAAGTAAGGATAAAACTTGGTGTGTTTCATTGGTATGTTGCTTCTTGAACATGGATTTCCTCCATTGAGAACTCTGAAAGGGCTTCGTGTAAGTGTTTCAGCCGCTGCCCATTAATAGTGAAGGTTTACTTGGTTTCTTCATTTTGAACCTGAACAATACCAAATGGAGATACACTAATAATAGTGTATGGGCCAAACCAATGGCAACGAAACTTACCTGGATGCAACTTCAGCCTTGCATTATAAAGGAGGACCTTATTCCCAATGTGGAACTGACGATGAAGTCTAAGACGGTCGTGGGAAGCCTTGGTTTTCTCCTTATAAATCCTGGAGTTTTCATATGCATCTCGTCTCATTTCCTCCAACTCCTTAATCTGTAGCTTCCTTTGGTAACCCACACCAGAAAGATTAGAATTGGATTGTTTGATGGCCCAGTAGGCCTGGTGCTCAATCTCAACAGGTAGGTGAAAACTCTTTCCAAACACAAGAAGATAAGGTGACATTCCAATGGGAGTTTTGAAAGTAGTACGGTAGGCCCATAATGAATCATCAAGTCGAAGACTCCAATCCTTTCTATTGGGTTGAACCATTTTTTCAAGAATCTATTTTACCTCTCTATTTGACTCCTCAGCTTGACCATTGGTTTATGGATGATATGGAGTAGACACTCTATAACCAACCCCATACCGACGCAAAAGTGATTGCATTGTTTGGTTGTAGAAATGAGAACCTTGGTCACTAATGATGAACCTAGGTAATCAAAACCTACAAAATATCTGAGTTCTCAAAAATTCCACAACTGTTTAGGAATCATCTATCCTTGTGGCTCGAGCCTCTACCCATTTTGACACATAATTGACTACCAGAAGAATGTACACTTTTCCAAATGAACTAGGAAATGGCCCCATAAATTCAATACACAAAACATCAAAAATGTCATGAAACAGCAACGGTTGTTGGGGCATTTCATTTCTTTTAGATACATTCCACATTCCTGGACAATGAGGACAAGATTTTCAAAAATCATGGGCATCCCAAAAAAAGTGTTAGCTAAAAGAGGCCAGAATCAAGGACCTTGTGAGCAGTCCGTTGGAGACCAAAGTGCCCCCCCACAAGCAAGAGTGTGGCAGAATCTAAGGACAAACTGAAACTCGTTATCAGGAACACAATGCCTAAGGACTTGATTGCTACATCCGCGCCATAGGTAGGGGTCATCACAAATGTATGAATGAGACTCATGTTTTAGAGGACTGGCTTGGTTTTTATTGAAATAAGTAGGAATACAAGTTGATACCAAATAAATTAAAATTTCATCATACCAAAAAATAACATCTTGCACTCGGTACAATTGATCATCAGGAAAAATATCATTTATAGGAATACAGGGGGATGAGTCAATGTAAGAGGATAGGGGAATCCTACTGATATGATCAGCCACCACATTCTATGCTCCTTTTTTATCTCTAATTTCTAGATTAAATTCTTGAAGGAGGAGAATCCAATGAATGAGATGTGGCTTGGCTCCAGGTTTCTTAAGGAGATACCGGAGGGCCGCATGGTGTGAGAAAGCAATGACTTTGGACCCCAAAAGATGTGACCTGAATTTTTCCAAGGAAAATACAATGGAAAGGAATTACTTTTTAGTTGTGGTGTAGTTTACTTGGGCAGGGTCCAAAGTATGTGAGGCATAGACAATGACATGTGGATCTCGATCAACAATTTCTGACAAGACTGCCCCAACTGCATAGTTAGAGGCATCACACATGATCTCAAAAAGTAAATCCCACCGAGGTGGTTGGATTACCGGGGGTGACATGAGACTCCATTTTAACTTATTAAAATATTCATTACATTCTTTATCAAAAACAAATTCCTTTTCTTTTTGGAGTAATCGGGAGAGGGTGAGTGCAATTTTACTAAAGTGGGGAATGAAACGACTATAAAATCCAGCATAACCTAGGAAAGTCCGCACATCACATAAATTTTTGGGGAATGGTAAGGAAGAAATTACATCCACTTTTGAGTTATCTACTTGGATTCCATCCCTAAAAATGACATGCCAAAAAACTATACCTTGTCTCACCATGAAATGGGATTTCTCATAATTTAATACAAGATTATTTTCAATATAGCGACATACGACTAGAACAAGACTACTCAAACATTCATCAAAAGAGGAGCCATAAACAGTGAAATCATCCATTAATACTTCCATGTAATTATCCAGGTAATCCGAAAAAATACTAACCATGCATCGTTGGAAAGTACCCAGAGCATTGCACAGACCAAATGGCATCCTTCTATAGGAAAATGTGCCAAAGGGGCAAGTGAAGGTTGTCTTTTTTTAATCCTTATAATAAATATGAATCTGAAAGTATCGATAATACCCATCAAGAAAAAATTAGTGGGACTTACCCGCTAGCCTCTCTAGAATTTGGTCAATGAATGGTAAAGGGAAATGGTCCCTCCTAGTGTGTTGGTTTAGTTGGTGATAGTATATACAGACATGAAAACTATTCTACACACAAATTGTAACCAATTCATTTTTTTCATTTTTGATTACTATAAGGCCAGTATTTTTAGGAACTACTTGAATGGGACTGACCCATTGGCTGTCTGAAATGGGTTAAATGATTCCAACAGCCAATAATTTTGTTACCTAATTTTTCACAACTTCGAGGAATTTTGGGCTCAGTCAACGTTGGGGCTACCTCACTGGATTAGCCTCAACATTTAATAAAATGTGATGTGTACAAATTGATGGGCTAATACTAGGAATGTCACCAAGTGTCCATCCCAAATCTTGTTTATACTCCCTCAAAAGTTCAAGCAGTTTCAATTCATGCTCAGGAGGGAGTGAACTAGAAATGATGACGAGAAACTTGTTTCCATTCTCAAGATATGAATATTTTAAATATTGAGGCAATTGTTTCAATTCAAATTCAAGTGTATTTTGTATTAATGGGAGTGTGTGTGAAAGTGAGAGGTCACTGATCTCATCTAACTGCTCAATGGTATCATCCTCAATAAAGTAATGAGCTTTTACAAGCTTAGCAGTATCATCTATGGTTAGTGGATCCTCAGTGTTTAAGAAATCATCAATTAATGAAAAATCATGACACGTTTCTAGACCACTACAATAATAAATGCATGAATCATTTCCTAGCATTTCTATCATTGAAGAAAACTCATAAATGGGGTTGGGGGAAAGAAAATTTGTTTTTTCAGTGGTAGGGAGTACATCAATTGAATTAATAGAGAGAGAGGAGTGTTCTTCTGAGGGATTCTTCATGGAATCAAGGATGTTGAAATGGACTATGTCACCACTAAATTCCATAGATAATTTACCATTATGGACATTAATTATGGATTTGGAGGTTTTCAAGAAGTTTCTCCCCAATATAATCGGGGCATGTCCATTCATCCTATCATCCTCCATTTTAAGCACATAAAAGTCACCAGGAAAAATTAAATTTTTAACCCTCACAAGAACATCCTATAACACACCAAAGGGGTGTGTGGTACTCTGGTTGGCCAGTTGAACAACAATTCCAGTGGGCTTCGGTTCCATGTCCTGTAATGTAGAGTAAATGGAGTGAGGCATCACATTTATTGAGGCACCTAAATCATGCATAGCATTAGAAAAAGAATAATCCCCTATGGTGCATGCAATTAAGAGTGTTCCAGGATCATTGAAATTGGTACAAAGTGATGGATCTATCAATGCTAAAACATTCATCCCCAAGCTCACTTTCTCATCACATCAAAGTCACATGTGGTGTGTACACATCTCCTTCATAAACTTGGCGTATCTTAGAATTTTCTTCACAGCATCAATCAAAGGAATGTTAACCTACACTTTTTAAAATTTCCAGTATTTCCTTGTCAAGTTCAGTTTCATTTTTTTTCCTTGGTTGGGTGGCCCTTTATTGAAATGGAAGAGGAATGGTTGGGCTAGGTGACTCATCAATGTACACTTTCTTTCCTTTGTAATGGCTTCTCTCAGGACAAGGTTCTTCAACATTTGGAACATTATTAATGGTTTTGATGGAGGTTTTCTCAGGAGGGGATGACTCTAATAGAGGATTCATTTTACTTTATAGTTGTTTTCCACTCCTAAGGGTGATGGCACAAACATTTCCCTTATCCCTAGGTTTAACTACTGGTTGAGAGGGAAGTTTGTCTGATCCATGACTTTGAATTTCACCCACTGAGTTAGCTAGTTGTCCTAATTGGGTTTTGAGGTATTGTATATATTTTTGAGTGGTTTGTTGCAATTGGATATTGTTGTCAGCCATTTGTTTCAACATGTATTCTAGGCTAGGCTCAGGTTTTGGAGGGGTTTGTTGGAAAGGCCTTTGGGGTAGTTGAGGATTTCTGGGTGGTGGTGGTGGATGACTACTCTTCCCCAGTTGGTTCCATTGTTGTTGAGGTTGGTTTGAATACCCCACCCCCCCCCCCATCGTGCCAATAGGATTGGATATCCTTCCACCTACAGTTGGATGGATAGTATGGTTCTTGCCTAAAGGGTTGGTTATAGGGGCGTCCTAGGAATATTGCCTCATAACTCTCAGAATTTTCTCTAAATTGGGGGCATTGGTCTGATTAGTGGGAGTCAGAAGAATATATAACACATTGGATGGGAGGAGGATATTGGGATTTCCATTTAAAAAGATAAAGTTATTGAAGAAGGTTACTTATCTCTTCGAACTTTGTGTCCACCTTCTTCTCAAATTCATTACTTTGCACCTCATGGACACCTCGAATTGGTATATTGGACCTTGAATCAAATTGTTGTGTGTTTTAAACCATGTTCTCAATCAGGGTTCTTGCAGAAATTGTGGTCTTATAAACTATCACACCACCTATAGCAGCATCGATCAAATTTCAATCAATAGGGATTAATACTTCATAAAAATACTGAATTAAAAGTTGATCACATATTTAGTGGTGTGGGAAACATTAACATAACCTTTTAAAGCATTCCCAATATTCATGTAATGTTTCCCTTTGAGATTGTCTTATAGCACAAATTTATTTCCTTATTGTTGCAGTTCGAGAGGCTGGGAAATATTTTTCAAGAAAAAGGTGATTCATGTCCACCCATCCTCTTATTGGGGAATTAACATAATATAACCAATCTTTTGTTGTGTATTATAATGAAAAAGGGAATTCCCTTAACTTTACTTGTTCTTCATCCACATTTTCAGGTTTTAATGTAGAACACACAGTGTGAAATTATTTTAAATGCTTGTGTTGATCCTCTCCAGGAAGTCCATGGAATCTTGGTAATAGATGAATTAAACCAAATTTTAGTTCAAAATTGGGTGCATCGCCTTCTAATTGAATGTATGTCGGCTGAATACCAACATCAGGTGAGGTTAGTTCTTTTAGTGTTTGATTGTTTCCATCCATGTTATTCACATTAATTTCAGTTTTGATATTAGTTCCAGAAGAAGATGAAGGGTGAATAATAGTTGTAATATGTGTTGTGTCCTCCTTCAAAGTATTGTCTTGTGTGTCTCAGTTTCATTGACGTAGGGTCCTCTTCAGTTCAGGTTCGAAAGGTGCTAAATCTTTTGGAGTATAACACATCATGCACCAAACCTACACAACAAATAGATCATATCAAAAATGGATTGAAAAGGTATAAGAGAAAACAAATAAATATTCACAAAAATTACAAAAACCTTATCAAAAACACGCATTAAAAACCAAATCCCTCACCGGAAACGGTGAAAAAATTTGACCAAGATGTCATGACACATCAAATTTATTATGATTTTAAGATTGATTTATAGTCTAGGGAAGACCCTAGGTCATCTCTCAAGGAGCGTTGATAGGTTTTGAGTATGTATTTTTAATAAATATTACTAAAAGAGGGGGTGATTTTGAAAACAGTTTTAAGAAAATAACTTAACTTCAAGATTTTAATAGTTGATAGAATAAGGTGGTGGTTTAAGAATTATGAGATAAGGATATCACTGCAAGTTCACTACACATCTTGGATAGTTAATTTTTCTGAAAATTTCACATGGTTTTGTTTAATTCTTTGGTTGAGGGTTGTCAAGATCTTGATTCCCCTCTTGCCTCTCTAAACATTGCACAAAGTACCAACCCTTGACACCAAAATCGTGTTGTCATGGTTTGTAATTCAAGAAAATATTAAAGGTTATTAAATCATACTAATATATTTTGTATGTGTGAGAGAAATAGGATCCTTGTGTTGCCCAATCGGAACACCTCAAGTTTCCCACTTGAAATTTCAACCCAATCGGTGTGGAAATGAAAAGTGGTTCACTTAATTAAACCCAATAAATGAACTCAGGGGAGAAACGTGTTTAGATAAAACATAAGTGAAATAATCCACACACAAATTACACAAAACTAGTAGAGTATAAAGTGTTGGAACTCCCCCCCAAGTATGTGTTGTTCCCTCAAAATGATCGTCCACTGTTTAGCTCACCATTGAGAGGAGGAGAAGGCTCGGGTGGAACTCCTTAATTGTTGACCCCCCCTATGATGATAGGGGCCTCTAGAGAATAAATTATGAGGACATAACTCCTTTGGGTCTCCAAGTCGAACTTGCAAATGAGGATCCCAAGGTTCCATTTTATAGGAAAATGGGAAGGTGGTTTTGAGCACACAAAATTATTAAAACCACTTGTCATAGGTGTTTCGACCTCCATACAGCCTTATCTCGATTTGGAGAAAATAAAAAAGTTGTATCCACACCTCTTGGATATCACCACAGAAAGTTTGGCATAAATTGGACACTTATATCCTGAGATATGGACAGATCACAGCACACCAATTTTGACTTCGTGTAGATTTGGGTTGTTGGACAGATCAAGTCGGATGGGCCAATAGATGGCCTAATGAGTCTTGGTTCCCTTAATAAGAAATGTGTCCAAATGAAATTTGTACCAGCTCACAAAATATCATCTCAATTGAATTCACGGTCTATTATACGTGTGTGAATTAATCCACTAGTGTACTTGGATCCAACACAGTTTTTCCCATCTTTCTTAGACATCATCATGGGCCCTCCAAATCACCTCCTCCTATAGTGTAATAATCAAAAAAAAGTATCATTGCTCTTTTTAACAGTGATAAAAACAAAATAAATGATTCAAACATGGAATGATACTTTTCATTATTTTTATAATATTCAATATAAAACAAGTTTAGCACAGTTGTGTAAAGGTGAAAATTACACGGTGAATCATGGTAAGATCACACCCTCACACCTAAACATTTTCACTCCTGAGAAAAGTCACATATCCAAATAAAATGAGGCATATATATATTACCAACATCATAAAGATTTAATATTTTAGGAAATTTTAATTCGCTAAAGTATTGTGATCAATGCACAAACAACAAAAAGGAGTTCTTCCTTGTGAAAATGGAAAAAGATGTCTCATAAATCATATCACAATGAAATTCAAAGAGATTCATGACACCAATATGAGAAATGAATTCAAAATTCAACCATTCCACTAACTCTCCATGTGTGTGTGTGAAAACCATCCCATGCTATTCTTTCCACTTTCTATCCAATAAATATAGGTTATTTTAAAATTATTCAGCTTTAAATGAATTTTCACTAAACCTGCCCTATATCCTTTCCAATCATATTTCAATACTCAATCACTAAAGAATTCCTAGAAGTAAATCCATAAGCTCCCAACCTAGATATCCCCATATTTTGTACATTTCATCACTCCCCTCATTTATTATTTTTTTTTTTTTTAGAAGTTGTATTTGGAACAAATCTCACACTCATCTCTCAACCCTTGTTTGATCTCCTCACGACACTAATTACAATAGTTATGACAAGGTAAAAGGTTGAGGAGGAGTGGTTTTTGACCATCCCAAGACACAATCCATTTTTTTAGGGAGTACAATAGTGGGACATTAGGTACACATTCATAGGTCAATCTGGTACAGTAATGAAACAAATTGGATAAGGAACGAATGTATGGAAATATCATTTAAATCTGAGAAATATAAACCTAAAATATATTTACCTTATATTAATTAAGAAATATTCTCACTTTCTAGTTTGGTGCAAAAACTTTGTGAAGATATTAGTGACATATTTTTTTCAAAAACTACTCACACAAGGGGAATCAATCATCTAAAATGGTTCACAGTGATACAACCATTTTTATCATTGATAGAAAAACAATTCACTAAAAATCACTCCCTTATATTAGCTTCATACAAAAATTATTTTTTTCCATTCTTTATGGTATTTTTAATTTCCCCCCTTTATGGTCACCGAATCCTGGAACATTGAAATTTTTGATGGGGGGGAATAAAAATACCATACAGAAGTTCAAAAAGAGAATAAAGAAGAAAGACAATGGAAATCCTAATGAACCCAACAAGATGGGGAAAAGTAAAAATACTATAAAGAAGGTGAAAAAGAGAAGAAAGAGAAAAAAATGATGAAAATTACTATCTAACCCAGAAATGTACCCATCCATCCACACCTAGAATGTGCAGTGTCCTCACTGTAATAATTGAGAAGGTGAGAAGGAAGGATAAAACTTGGTGCTTTTCATTGGTACGTTGCTTCTTGAACATGGAGTTCCTCCATCGGGAACTCTGAAAGGGCTTCGTGGAAGTGTTTCAGCCGCTGCCCATTGACAGTGAAGGTTTGCTTGGTTTCTTCATTTTGAACCTGAACAAAACCAAATGGAGATACACTAATAAGAGTGTATGGGCCAAACCAGTGGGAACGAAGCTTACCTGGATGCAACTTCAGCCTTAAATTATAAAGGAGGACCTTATTCCCAATGTGGAACTGATGATGAAGTATAAGACGGTCATGGGAAGCCTTGGTTTTCTCCTTATAAATCCTGGAGTTTTCATATGCATCTCGTCCCATTTCCTCCAACTCCTGAATCTGCATCTTCCTTTGGGAATCCACACCAGAAAGATTAGAATTGCATTGTTTGATGGCTCAGTAGGCTCTGTGATCAATCTCAACAGGTAGGTGAAAACTCTTTCCAAACACAAGAAGATAAGGTGACATTCCAATGGGAGTTTTGAAAGTAGCACGGTAGGCCCATAATGAATCATCAAGTCTAAGACTCTAATCCTTTCTATTAGGTTGAACTGTTTTTTCAAGAATCTATTTTACCTCTCTATTTGACACCCTAGCTTGACCATTGGTCTGTGGATGATATGCAGTAGACACTCTATGACCAACCCCATACCGACACAAAAGTGATTGCATTGTTTGGTTGCAAAAATGAGAACCGTGGTCACTAATGATGAACCTAGGTAATAAAAACCTACAAAAGATCTGAGTTCTCAAAAATTCCACAACTGTTTTGGAATCATCTATCCTTGTGGTTTGAGCCTCTACCCATTTTGACACATAATCGACCACCAGAATAATGTACATGTTGCCAAACGAATTAAGAAATTGCCCCATAAATTCAATACCCAAAACATCAAAAATGTCATGAAAGATCAATGTTTGTTGGGGAATTTCATTTCTTTTAGAGACATTCCCCATTCGTTGACAATGAGGAAAAGATCTGAAAAAATCATGGGCATCCCGAAAAAAGGGTTGTCCAAAAGAGGCCATAATCAAGGACCTTGTGAGCAGTCTGTTGGGGAACAAAGTGCCCCCCACAAGAAAAAGTGTGGCAGAATATAAGGACAGACTAAAACTCGTTATCGATAACACAACGCCTAAGGAATTGATTGATTCATGTGCTCCAGAGGTAGAGTTCATCCCAAATTTACCAATGAGACTCATGTTTTAGACGGCTGGCTTGGTTTTTATTGAAATCAGTAGGAATACAAGATGATACCAAATAAATTACAATTTCAGCATACCAAGGAATAACATATTGCACTCGGTACAATTGATCATTAGGAAAAATATCATTTATAGGAATACAGGGGGATGATTCAATGTACAAGGATGGGGGAATCCTACTAATATGATCAGCCACCACATTCTATGCTCCTTTATTATCTCTAATTTCTAGATTAAATTCTTGAAATAGGAGCATCCAATGAATGAGATATGGCTTGGCTTTAGGTTTCTTAAGGAGATACCGGAGGGCTGCATGGTCTGAGAATGCAATGACTTTGGACCCCAAAAGATATGACCTGAATTTTTCCAAGGAAAATACAATGGCAAGGAATTCCTTTTTAGTTATGTTGTAGTTTTCTTGGGCAGGGTCCAAAGTACATGAGGCATAAGCAATGACATGTGGAGCTCGATCAACCCTTTGTGACAAGACTGCCCCAACTGCATAGTTAGAGGCATCACACACGACCTCAAATAGTAAATCACACCGAGGTGGTTGGATTACCGGGGTGACATGAGATTCCATTTTAACTTATTAAAAGCTTCCTCACATTCTTTATCAAAAACAAATTCCTCTTCTTTTTGGAGTAATAGGGAGAGGGGAAGTGCAATTTTACTAAAGTCATGAATGAAATGACTGTAAAATCCAGCATGACCTAGGAAATAATGTACATCCCATACATTTTTGGAGAATGGTGAGGAATAAATGACATCCACTTTTGATTTATCTACTTGGATTCCATCACTAGAAATGACATTCCCAAAAACTATACCTAGTCTCACCAAGAAATGGAATTTCTCATTATTTAATACAATATTCTTTTCAATAAAGTGACATAGGACTAGAACAAGACTACTCAAACATTCATCAAAAGAGGATCCATAAACAGTGAAATCATCCATGAATACTTCCATGCAATTCTCCAGGTAATCTGAAAAAAATACTGACCATGCATCGTTGGAAAGTTCCCAGAGCATTGCACAGAACAAATGGCATCCTTCTATAGGAAAATGTGCCAAAGGGGTAAGTGAAGGTTGTCTTTTCCTAATCCTCATATGCAATATGGATCTGAAAGTATCCAGAATACCCATCAATAAAACAGTAGTGGGACTTACCTGCTAGCCTCTCTAGAATTTGGTCAATGAATGGAAAAGGGAAATGGTCCTTACAAGTGTATTGGTTTAGTTGGTGATAGTATATACAGACATGCCAACTATTCTGCACACGAATTGGAACCAATTCATTTTTTTCATTTTTGATTACTATAAGGACAGTATTTTTAGGAACTACTTGAATGGGACTGACCCATTGGCTGTCAGAGATGGGGTAAATTATTCCAGCAGCCAATAATTTTGTTACCTAGTTTTTCACAACTTCAAGGAGGTTTGGGATCGATCGATGTTAGGGATGCCTCACTGGATTATCCTCATCATTTAATAAAATATAATGTGTATAAAATTATGGGATAATACCAGAAATTTCACCAAGTGTCCATCCCAAAACTTATTTATACTCCCACAAAAGTTCAAGCAGTTTTAATTCATGCTCAGGAGGGAGTGAACTAGAAATGATGACGGGAAACTTGTTTCCATTCTCAAGATATTAATATTTTAAATATTGAGGCAATTGTTTAAATTTTAATTCAAGTTTATTTTGGATTAATGGGAGTGTGTGTGAAAGTGAGAGGCCACTGATCTCATCTAACTACTCAATGGTATCATCCTCAATAGAGGACTGAGCTTTTATAACCTTAGCAGTATCATCGATGGTTAGTGGATCCTCAGTGTTTAAGAAATCAACAATCAATGAACAAGCATGACACGTTTCTAGACCACTACAACAATCAATGCATGAAACATTTCCCAGAATTTCTATCAGTGAAGGAAACTCAGAAAGGGGGTTGGGGGAAAGAAAATTTGTTTTTTCAGGGGTAGAAAGTACATCAATTGAATTAATAGAGAGAGAGAAGAGTGTTCTTCTGAGGGATGATTCATGGAATCAAGGATGTTGAAATGGACTATGTCACCACCAAATTCCATAGATAATGTACCATTATGGACATTAATTATGGCTTTGGAGATTTTCAAGAAGGGTCTCCCCAATATAATCAGGGCATGTCCATTCATCCTATCATCCTCCATTTTAAGCACATAAAAGTCTGCAGGAAAAATTAAATTTTGAACCCTCACAAGAACATCTTATAACACACCAGAGGGGTGTGTGGTACTCCGGTTGTCTAGTTGAACAACAATTCCAGTGGGCTTCAGTTCCCCGACCTATAATGTAGAGTAAATGGAGTGAGGCATCACATTTATAGAGGCACCCAAATCAAGCATAGCATTATAAAAAGAATACTCCCCTATGGATCATGGAATTGAGAATGTTCTAGGATCATTGCACTTTGTATGAAGTGATGGCTCTATCAATGTTGAAATATTCCTCCCCAAGCTCACTTTCTCATCACCTTGAAGTCACCTTCGGTGTGTACACATCTCCTTTAGAAACTTGGCGTATCTTAGAATTTTCTTCACAGCACCAATCAAAGGAATGTTAACCTACACTTTTTTAAAAATTTCCAATATTTCCTTATCAAGTTCAGTTTCCTTTTGTTTCCTTGGTTGGGTGGCCCTTTGGGGAAATGGAAGAGGAATGGTTGGGCTAGGTGACTCATCAATGTACACCTTATTCCCTTTGTAATGGATTCTCTCAGGACAAGGTTCTTCAATATTTGGAAAATTATTAATGGTTGGTATAGAGGTTTTCTCAGGAGGGGTTGACTCGAATAGGGGATTCATTTTACTTTCTAGTTTTTTTCCACTCCTAAGGGTGATGACATAAACATTTCATTTATCCCTAGGGTTAACTTCTGGTTGAGAGGGAAGTTTGCCTGATCCATGACTTTGAATTTCACCCACTGAGTTAGCTAGTTTCCATAATTGGGGTTTGAGGTCTTGTATAGCTGTCTGAGTAGTTTTTTGGAATTGGATATTGTTGGTAGCAATTTGTTTCATCATGTCTTCTAGGCTAGACTCAGGTTTTGGAGGGGTTTGTTGGAAAGGCCTTTGGGGTAGTTGAGGATTTCTGGGTGGTGGTGGTGGATGACTACTCTACCCCAGTTGGTTCCATTGTTGTTTAGGTTGGTTTGAATACCCCCCCCCCCTTCCTATAGGATTTGATTTCCTTCCACCTAGAGTTGGATGGATAGTATGGTTCTTGCCTAAAGGGCTGGTTATAGGGGCGTCCTGGGAATATTGCCTCTCAACTCTCAGAATTTTCTCTCAATTGGGGGAATTGGTCTGATTAGTGGGTGTCAAAAGAACATATACCATAATGGATTGGAGTATGAGATTGGGATTTCCCTTGAGAAAGAGAAATTTTCTGAAGAATGGTACTTATCTCTTTGAACTTTGTGTCCACCTTCTTCTCTAATTCAGTACTTTGCACCTCATGGACACCTCGAATTGGTACATTGGACCTTGAATCAAATTGTTGTGTGTTTTACACCATGTTCTCAATCAGGGTTCTTGTAGCAATTGGGTTCTTGTAAACTAGTGCACCACCTGTAGCATCATCGATCAAATTTCGATCAATAGGGATTAATCCTTTGTAAAAATATTTAATTAAAAGTTGATCACTTATTTTGTGGTGTGGGAAACTTGAACATAACCTTTTAAAGTGTTCCCAATATTCATGTAATTTTTCCCCTTGATATTGTCTTATAACACAAATTTATTTCCTTATTGTTGCTGTTCGAGAGGCTGGGAAATATTTTTCAAGAAAAAGGTGATTCATGTCCACCCAGCCTCTTATTGGGGAATTAACATAATATAATCAATCTTTTGTTGCGTCTTCTAATGAAAAAGGGAATTCCCTTAACTTTACTTGTTCTTCATCCACATTTTCAGGTTTTAATTTAGAACACACTGAGTGAAATTATTTTAAATGCTTGTGTGGATCCTCTCTAGGAAGTCCATCGAATCTTATTAATAGATGAATTAAACCAGATTTTAGTTCAAAATTGGGTGCATCGCCTTGTAATTGAATGTATGTGCGCTGAATATCAACATCAGTTAAGGTTAGTTATTTTAGTTTTTGATTGTTTCCAGCCATGTTATTCACATTAATTTCAGTTTTGATGTTATTTCTAGAAGAACATGAAGGGTGAAGAATAGTTTTAATATGTGGTGTGTCCTCCTTCAAAGTGTTGTCTTGTGTGTCTCGGTTTCATTGACATAGGGTCCTCCTCGGTTCAGGTTCGAAAGGTGCTAAATCTCCCGGAGTAGAACGCTTCATGCACCAAACCTACACAACAAATAGATCATATCAAAAATTGATTGAAAAGGTATAAGATAAAACAAATAAATATTCACAAAAATTACAAAAACCATATCAAAAACATGCACTAAAAACCAAAGTTCTCCCCGGAAACAGCGCAAATATTTGACCGCGCTGTCATGACACATCAAATTGATTATGATTTTAAGATTGATTTATAGTCTAGGGAACACACTAGTCTGTCTCTTGAGGAGAATTGATAGGTTTTGGGTATGTATTTTTAATAAAGATTACTAAAATAGGAGGTTATTTTGAAAACAGTTTTAAGAAAATAACTTAAATTAAAGAGTTTAATAGTTGATAGAATAAGGTGGTGGTTTAAGAATTATGAGATAAGGAGATCACTTCAAGTTCACTACACATCTTGGATAGTTAATTGTTCTGAAAATTTCACATGGTTTTTTTTAATTCTTTGGTTGAGGTTTTTCAAGATCTTGATTCCCCTCTTGCCTCTCTAAATGTTGCACAAAGTACCAACCCTTGACACCACAATCGTGTTGTCAAGGTTTGGAATTCAAGTACATATTAAAGCCTATCAAATCATACTGATATATTTTGTATTTTTGAGATAAAGAGGATCCTTGTGTTGCCCAGTTGGAACAACTCAATTTTCCCACTTGAAATTTCAACCCAATCGGTGTTGAAATGAAAAGTAGTTCACTTAATTAAACCCAAGAAATAAACTCAGAGGAGAAACATGTTTAGATAAAACATAAGTGAAATAATCCAGACACAAATTACAAAAAAATAGTATAGTATCAAGTGTTGTAACTCCCCCCCCCCCAGTATGTGTTTCTCCCTCGAAATGATCGTCCACTGTTTAGCTCACCATTGAGAGGAGGAGAAGGCTCGGGTGGAACTCCTTATTCATTGTTGATCCCCCTATGATGATAGGGACCTATAGAACTTCAATTATGAGGAGAGAACTCCTTTGGGTCTCCAAAATACCAGATATTTTCCTCCTGGTCAAACTTGCAAATGAGGAGCCCAAGGTTCCATTTTATAGGAAAATGGGAAGGTGGTTTTGCGCTCACAGAATTCTTAAAACAAATTATCACAGGTGTTTCGACCTCCATACATACTTATCTAGATCTAGAGAAAGTAAAAAAGTTATATCCCCACCTCTTGGATGTCTCTACTGAAGTTTTGGCATAAATTGGACACCTATATCCCGATATATGGACAGATCACAGCACACCACTTTTGACTTCGTGCAGATTTGGTGTGCTGGAAAGATCTGGCCGGCTTGGCCACTAGATGGCTGAATGAGTCTTGGGTCCCTTCATAAGAAATGTATCCAAATGAAATTTGGACCAGACCACAAAATATCATCCCAATTGGATTCACGGTATAGTATTAGTGTGCAGATTAATCCACTAGTCTGCTTGGATCCTGTGCAGTTTGGCCCATTTTTCTTGGACATCATCATGGGCCCTCCAAATCACTACCACCTGCAGTGGAATAATCAAAAAAAGTATCATTTATCATTTTAACAGTTATAAAAACAAAATAAATGATTCAAAAATGGAATGAAACTTGTCATTATTCTTATAATTTTCAATATAAAACAAGTTTAGCACAGTGATATAAAGGTGAAAATTACACAGTGAATCGTGGTATGATCATGGTGTAATTAATTAAAATAAATATTTTACTTTTTTTATTTTATTTATTTTATTTATTTTATTTATTTTATTTATTTTATTTATTTTATTTATTTTATTTATTTTATTTATTTTATTTTAAATTACATAATCTAAATCCTCTATAAATAACATTTTATGAAAAACTCTAGGGTTATCTGCATAATCCTAGTATGATTTGATAAGATGTTTAGAGTATTCTTTGTTGGTGGATCAAGATCAGACAATGAAAAAATATCAAATCTAGGATGATCTATAGGTAAGTGGATGTAGTGGATCATTATCATCACTGGAAAACTCATTATTAACCAATGATCAATCCAAATCTAGCTAGGTCTCATAAATTTTGGTTTTCTCCCTTCATTAAAATATTGATCATGGATAAATATATTTATCTGCTAAGGATATATTTTTTATTAACCTTCACATGAGCTCATTGATGAATTAAATGTTTCATTAAAGTTACTCTTTTTTCAATGGTATCACCCTAAATTCCCCCATTTCAATTGTTGAAAAACAATTCTTGGATAATGGTGTTTATCACCATTTTTTATTGTGATTTTCTATCATCTTTTTTCATTTTATTAACTGTTAGCCTATAGAGTCACTGTTTGATAATTATGGGAGGGGTTTAAGTATTATCAAACCCCTAGATTCATGGAAGTTGTGTGAATAACATTTTAGATAGTTCTTTATGGATGGAAAAAGTTTTTTATGAAGGTTTTGGGTGATGTTTTCCATGGAGTAGGGATTCGAGATGAGTGTAAAATGATGGGAGGTGCGTCCGTAAATGTAAGACTTCATGAAAATAAGAGAATTTGGATTTTCGACCACTGAAGGGCCAAAATCAACAGATTGAGGTAGTTTCCTCCAATTTTAGCTGGTCAATAGGTGAAATTTGTGGTGGTGAAGTTGGATTTGGAGAATGTGTGATGAATTTGTACTTTCTATGGAAAATTTGGCTACACGACATGTAGTCAAAGAACACACATCGTGTAGCCCCACCTGGTTACATCGACTAGGTTTCTATGGAAGATAAGGATCACAAGTCATGTAGAAAGGCCCACAATATACATGACCCTACTCTAGTGGAAAATTCATGTACCAGCTACACACATATATGACCCCATATTGGTGGACACGTCATTTACTCTGGTAGTATACAAATATGGGTTGGTACCCGACATGGCCTGGTACACGACCAAGTACATGGGCATGGCCTGATGAATATAGGCACTGCCAAGAGTACATAGGTAGGCCTCTAGGGGATGAGAAATTTTTTTGGGTCCCCTTACACATCATGTACTATGAAATGGCCTATGATATGTGTCCATAGGAGAACACGTCCAGCTGGTAGAGTGGGGCTGCACACTCTATGGACCCCATACACACTATGTACCCCTATGAGAAACTTACTCCTTACATATGTCTTTCATCTGGAATCATATTTTAGCCTATGAGTATCCTATCCTAATTATTTTTTCATGTAAAATGTGATGGTAACCTTCATAGTTTATTTCAAGATATGAAGTGGAATGTTCTGAGAATGACACTTCTTTAGGGGATGTTTGATGACGCCAAAGACTGGGAAAGATCATCATAATTAGTTTGGGGTTGGAAACCTCATGTTGCATCATGGAATGGGTCCCCCATACTCATTACAACAGTTTGAGTGCCACCCCTCTATAGAATCCGGGCATGGGTACTCTACCTTCTTAGTGGAATCCCATGGATGACTTGGGCATGGGTCCTCTACCTATTGATTCAAATCCCACTGATGAGCTAGGGTGTGGGTCATCTACTAAGTGGAACCACCTTATAGACTAGCGAGTGGTTCTTATAACTACTGAGTGGAACCCCCTGATGGACTAGTTCGTGGGTCCTCTACCTACTAAGTGGAACCCTCCTAACGGACTAGGGCATGGGTCCTCTACCTACTGTGTGAAACCCCCTGACATACTAAGGATTGGATCCTCTACTTACTGAGTGTCACCCCCCCTAACAGACTAGAGATTGGGTCATATACCTACTGAGTGGAACTTGCCTACCACACAAAGGAATGATTCCTCTATTTGAGATTATTCCACCACCACTATGCGGCATAGTGGCAAAGTGTGTGTCCTTCACATGGTTACCTCGACAGATACATGATGTGTTGGGCATCAAAGATGAACCCTTTGGAGCTATAGAAAGACTCATCATTCTAGGATAGGCTATGAGACGGATATACCCTTTATCTCTCATCTAAGTTTCTTTATGAGCATATATATATATATATATGGGTTTCATTTCCCTCTTAATTTTGGTTGATATGACTACTTATATCATATCTTTTATTCATCCCCCTTTGGTATTTGAGGCATCTTACTAGGTATGTATATACTCACCCCCACATGAGTTTTTCCCACACATTTCATGTCTTATCTAGATAGAAAACAAAATGGTGGTGTTTTTTTTGGATTATAGGGATACTCTGGTGCATAGACCGTGGAAGGTGTTCGGGCTTAGAGATTAGAATTCAGACTCTCTTATATTTCCTTTAATCTAGTTATTGTTAGGTTAGGACTTAATTTTTTGGTTGGGCGTGTATTTTTTTCCTTTTCACTTTGGTTTTATTCTTCATTACTTTGATGTATTCCTGTAGAAGTTATTGAATGCATGGTATTACTCTATATGTTATAGCCCTTGTTATTGTTCCTTTTTATTGTTTCCTATATATGGTTAGGTGTATGAAAATAGGTACACTAGGAAATGGCCTCTAATTTATGTTATGAATTCTTAGCACTTTTCACCAACACCTAACCTATTAGAGATGGGTTTAGGTCATGGAAGCCCGACCTTCTACCATCCAGGTGGGCCCCGACAGGTCAGGTCAATACATATGACTCCCAAAAACCATTATATTGATACCAAGGATAAACCATGATCAAAATAAAGAATACCTATAAAATAGAGGGAATAGAATATAAATTATTATATCCATTTAAAATAAATAAAAAAATAAAAATTAAATCCTAAACACCAAAATACACATAGAAACTCATCCTTATAAGAACCAACTAGTTTTCTAAGATATGTTTTCCAAAATAATGGTGTTGACGGTAGGGGAGTATGTCATTGAAGGTCCATTGTAATGGGAGACACTCCTTAAGGATTTCATATAGGGGGATGTTTTTAAGGATCTATTTGAGGACACTATATAGAGGATGAGGAACCAGAGGCTCACCAAGAGAGAGAAATAAAGGGGGAATCAGTTTAGGGCTTTAACCGAGAGATGAAAAAGAAAGGTGACTATACTATTTATCTGTTAATTATTAGGAAGGGTTCTTTAAATAAGTGTATCCAAATATAAATTTGGTATGTGTTATATAAAATAATTCCAATAATAAATAGTTAGAGGTTTTATAAATGAAATCACCACAATTAAATTGATGGATATTCATTTTTCTTTTATTAGTGGTGCTTATATTAAACCACCACTAATTTTTTATTTTCTTATAGTGTATAAATGTATTGTTTTTATATTGTAACCACATCTCCTGTTATATTGGACTCTATATACTATGAAGAGATAGTATTGGTATTGATCCCTTATTTATGATTATAATATAATTTATTATGATATTTCCACATTAATTTTATTCCATAGCTACTTATTTATATCAAAAACCTTAGTTAATGATTTGGTACTTAGGATCTAAGTTGTAATAGGTGTGATTTTTTTATGTTATGTATTTTACACATGAATATTTTCTCGAACCCATATGTTTATCTCATTCTCACTTATGGTCTTTGATTCTTATCACTTAGGTTTACCTTTACTGAGCATTTGAACTCACCCTTTTCTTATGTTTCTCATTTCTTTGGGAAAATCTAAGAAATAGATATGGATAGGAAATTTGTATGTGTGGAGAATATGTGTAGAGGAAATGTGTATTGTACCATGAGTTTAGATGAATATATACCTTTTTCACAAATACACCTAAATTTTGATCTTTAGAGTTGGTTATATAACTAGTATTGTATTTAAAAGTATATATGTTTATCATCATATTTGGGAGTGCAAGTTTGGGGCATCTCATTTCGTATCAAGACAAAGTTTGGTTATTTTTTGGAATTATGACTTCAAAATTTATATATGGAGCCTTAGATAGATAACCAACTTCTCTATAAGGACTAGGTTAGCCTAGTATGACACCAAAATAATAGTATCTCCTAGGTATTTATAATTATTACTTTCTATAGATATCTTTTTAGTGAACCTTTGGGTATAATTAATGTTTATCATGGGTAAAATTGTGAAGAAACAATTTTTTTAAAGAATGTATAATGTAACATACCATTTTTATAATGAATGTTTTTATAAATTCTATTTCATAAATATAAATATAAAACATGAATGAACATTTTTATGGGAAAAGAATAGCATGTAGGCTGGTAAATAACCTTTCATGGCCAGAAAGGTTATTAGGCTTAACCCATGATTGAAGGGTGGACAGGGCATATCGCCCACCACTATCCTACAGGTTGCCTATTTATATCACTTTCACAATATTTATATATTTTATCCTAAGAACATTTTTTGATCATATATTTAGAAGCAAAATTACACCTAATTAGAAGAATAATTTCAGGAAATGTAAATATTTTCATATGTGAATAATTAATTTTCAATCATATAATAATTAATATATAATAAAAAAGATAAATGTAACCACTTGGAATAAAATAAATAATCTTTATTTTGAATAAATTGTTTTCCATATATTATTTTATTTTATTTAAAATTTAAATTTAGAAATTTTCTAAATTTAATTTGGTAAAATGGGCATTATTTTTTCAATTATCATGTCTAAATTACCTTAGGGCGAATTATTGTTATTTCTTTAAATAAGTCGGTTTTTGGGTAAATATTCAAAATACCACTTTTTAAAAAATATTATAACACTTAAAAACTAATCATCATATAATCATAACCTAAAAAAATTATTAAACATTTTTTATTAAAAATGTATTTATGGATTAATATAATGTATTTAAAAATATTATGTTATATCTAGAAACCTATGTTTGAAATATTGTAACCTAGGTTATATCTTTTCTAAAAATAGCTTTTATGAATTATAAATTTATTATTTTAGAGTTAATTTTTATCACATTTAAAAATTTAATCAAGTGAAATGAAATTCATATTTATAAACAAAATTTCAAAATTAGGTAACAAGGGAAATTTTACTTATAGACATAAAAAAAATTTACTGAGGTAAAAAGAGTGTTACCATAGAAAAGGTAAAATAAGGTAAATAGTTAAAATTAAAATGGAAAGGAATAAAAACCCAAGAAACCACACAATTAAATAAATGTTTAAGAGTTTTAATGACCTTAAATAACCTTTTCATCATTAATTATCAATGAAATTCATCAAATTAATTTCACCCAATGGTTGTTTTCCTTGATAATGAAGTAATAAATACTTTAAGCCTTAAATACCTCCCTCGCCAAATATAAATACCCACCGCATATTCTCATTATCCCAAACCAAAATTCAAATTTATCTCATAATATTACCCTCAATTAGTATCTTCCATTACTCTCTCTTAAATCTTTAGGATTTGTTTGGTTCAAATGGTTCACTTTAAGCTAAAAAACTCATGAGAAGTAAGGGTTTCAAATCCTACTATTTCCATTTCAATTGCTATTATTTTGTTATAATTTATTTTAAATTTTCATTTTAATATACTTATATTACTTAAATTATATGTTATTATCATCTATTTGACATAATTTCAATGATATGTTACTCATCCCCTCTCATTATATCCTTTTCCTATGTCATTACTTTACTGAATTAAGGGTTCCTAATTTCATTTTTTACCATTATTTTTATGAACCTTTCCAATTACTGTTCATCTAAACAAGAATTGATATATTTATTCATTATTATAAATTTATTATCAATTATATACCACCATTTCATCTCATTATACTTCTATCATATGTCATTATAATACTCGAACACTTCTGTAGCCATAAACTAACCAAAATTTTGGTAAAGTAAAGATTTTTTGATTTCCTGTAAAATAAATCCCAATAAAGATACTGGAAAGTGGATGAAGATATATAATATATTAACCTATGGGTAAAAACCTTTAAAATATACTTGAGTATCAATTCGATCTTCACAAAGTGCACGAGGAGTGGGCATCAGACAGCACAGTTGGCTACACACTCCCAAAGTATATGCTTCAGGTGATCCATGAGATCTTTACAAACCATAATGAAGGTTTATGTACTTTTGATACCAATTAACAATAAATTTAATATAATTATATTATTTCATCTTCATCTTATCTCTTATTTATTTTAGATTATATATTACCCCTCATTAAACCATTTTCATAAGTTTTTTCTATATCAAAATGTGGATTTTTTTAAAAAACTATGTTGTTGCCACAACTACGGTATTACTTTTTCCAATAACATAATTAATATTTAAAATTAACCCCAAATAGTAGAATAATTATAATATAATTTTTTTTAGAAAATTAAAAAATAACTTGGGTTTTCCCTTATTTTTCTAACTCTTTGAAAAGGATTACTTATCATAGTGGTTGTGTGCACCTTTTTTTTGCATGGAAATTATTTAAAATTTATTTAATGACTAGATATAACATTAATATTCAATTAATTTCATTTTTATGATTCTATAATTCTAAAATATAATTTATATTATTGAATCTAAAGCTAATAATCATAATCATTTTAAACCATTTCCAACAATTTTATCAGGGAATATTTTTTTAATGTTAATTATTTCATAAAAAATTAAACCCCAAAAATTATATAATGTTAAGAAACATATAAATTTATAATTATATATCTTATGGAACTATTGGAAAATTAACCTTGACCATTATAAATATATTATAGTATCTTTGGATACTATGAACCGAGTGACCTCAAAATGATCAACCTGGATTATACTAATTTAATAAATAAATTAAATAAGAAAATAGATGAATTAAAAGTAAAATTATTTCTTAATAAAATAAATAGTTAACATACCTAAATTTATCAAAAGATTAGATGACATATGAAGTGATTTATGACTCGAAGTATTTTTTTTATTTTCAAGTATTATTCCTTTATTCCTTATATTCTCTTCTAAGACTAAAATTCATTTTCATAAATGTTTATATTATTGTATTACCTTTATTTATGATGAGTTAAAGATTTTTATTCCTCCATTAAAGATTTATATTCTATATCTTATGTTGTCTAAGAGGGTTATCTCCTACTTATCTTGTATATTATGATTATGTTCTCTATATCTCTATATGTTTATCTTCACATTATTTTTCCACTTCTTGTCTGCATTCATATATATATGAGATGTGGTAGAAATGAAATATTTATATGAAAAATGATTTATCACCACCTTGTCCTTGCCTTATCATCAGTTATGGATAAACATGTCATTTCTTCTAATGTCTTTCTTTATGAATACCCTTGCATGCTTCTTCTAATTCAAGGGTGTTCACCCGGATACCCACACATTGATTGATTGGTGAAATTATTAACCAAATCATATACCCTTTGTAAAGAGCCGTAAAATTCAAGGGAAAGATTTTTTCTTAATTTTCTTTGGGATTTTACAAGAACGCAGTTTCTGACGACACCTGATTCTGAGGCCCGGTGTGCCTGGAATCATTTTCCGAAGTTTAGCTCGGGTACGTTCAGTGAACGAACGAGTGGGTTTTCCTAACTTCTGAACTGGTGATCGGAATTGAAATCTGAGGACACCGATGGAATCGCAGTGCCGGTAATTTCTTAGGAACACCTTTTTTGGAGTTGCGTTTGCTCGGGTGTGGTTACTAATTTTTTTGGGTTAGGTAAATGAATAAAATAAAATGGGGCAACCAATTTATTTTATTTAAAGTTGTTTAACCTAAACTAAGTGGTCGAAGTGGGAACCACTATATCTTACTCCACTAGGTAGGATATTTGTGGGGTGGGTCCCACATGAACCCCACCTTTTCAACTTTCATGAAACCCCACCTTTAATTAGGTAACGCACCGCACCCCCCTTTAAATGTAAGTCAACTCTTGGGTTTAAACTGATTAATAAACACATAATTAATTGGGCGGTTTAAACTCCTCAATTAATTCAATTAATTGTTTGATTCATTTTTGAATTTCAAAACGTTTGGCATGATAAATAAAATAAGACAAACACTTATTTTATTAGAGTTTTTAGGTTGTGAGAGGCTTGGGAGAAATCACTCAAAGCCTTGAAGTACTCCTTCCTCGACGAACAACGCGCAGAACGCCGACCTCCGACGAAGGTCGACAAGAACGCCGGATCCTCAGAGATCGATGACGTGACGTCAACGAATATTTTCTCTGCAACGCGACGATCCCCCTTCCGCGACACCTTATTCTGCGACGTGCAATTCCGCGATGAGCCTTCGTTAAAATACGCTCGAGGTAGGGAATTCATTTGTGATTGTTAGTGAACCCATGTTTACTTCCTTCTAAATCAAAGAACACGGATCAACTAAATGTTAAGTTGATCCGCGAAGAATATGTTTGCGGGTTGGGAATTCTTGATTGTGGGGAAAACTGTTAGGATTTATTACTTTTTTTCATGAAAAATCCTTGGTCGTTCTTCGTCTATTGGGCCGCTTGTTATCAACATAACGGGAGGAAGTCGGACCGCCCGAACACGGTCGACTCTCCTCCCCCTTTGTTGTTTTGTTTGTTGTGGCACGAACAAAGGCGGCGCGGTGCAACGGCACCACGTGGAAACAAGAAAGAACGCGACGAAGAAGCACGGCGCTGTTGCGCCGCGCCGTTGAGGCCAAACGAAACCGCTGCCGGAGTCGGGGCCGCGGAGGCGATTCGAAGACTCCCATGGTTGATCGTTTTGCGCGGATTGATGGGCGACGACAAATGGGGCCGCAAAGTCAATTTGAAGCCTCTCCAGTGAAGGTCGGGTCCTCGGAGGACCGTTGGCGAAGGCGGAGAGCAAAATGGACCACCGGAGCACGTCCGGTGGTCCGTGGAAAATTCTGTCGGTGCGCCACTCTGGCACGGCGGCACCGGCGGCCTGAGGTGGTGACCGGAGGCGGCGGCCGGAGGTGGCGACGCTCGGCACGCCGCCGAAAAGGGTTGTCACGGCTTCAGCCGCGGCGGCAGGTGGATGGTCCCGCAATCGCGCTGGACCAAGGATGATGCGGCGCCAGGGCGCATCGTTGGAAGGGAGCGGCCCCCACGTGGGGGTTGCGGCTTCAATCAGGGGGGAGCGTGCCTCCCCCACTGTCCGCTCAGCTCGGCTCACCGAGCTGGCCACGCGGCCACCCGAGCACGCCAGGCTAGGCCGGGCCATGACCAGGCCGGGCCGGGCTGCGCCCTGTTGGGCCAGACCTGGACCTGGGTCGGGTCGACCCAGTTCGGGCTGACCCAGGGGGTTTCGGGGCGGGTCAGACCGGGCCCGAACCCCTATTTTCAGGAAGTTTTCATTCAAAAGCCCATATCTTGGGCTACGGACCTCCGATCGATGCATCGTCTATTCCTATGCGATCCTTGGATCGAGACGGTCATTTCGGTATATTACACTCAAGGTTTCGGAGAATTTGGGTACGGCGGAGTTGGTTTGAACACGAAACCAACCGGGCCCTCGGAGCGGAAACGCTTATAACTTGAGCTCCGGACGTCCGATTGACGTGCCGTCAACTTTGTTGGATTCCTCTTGATGAGACAGAACTTTTGGAATACTTAGTTCGTGGTTTGGACGCAGTTGGATAGTGGTCGGGTTGGATTGTACCCGAAATCCAACCGGACCCCTGGAACGGAAAAGCTGATAACTTTCAGACCAGACGTTCGTTTGACGCACCATCAGCAGCGTTGGTGATCATGTTGAGAAATGGTCCCTATGAGTATACCCTATGAGAGTTCGGGGTACAGTTGTGATACGTCCGGGTTGGTTCGCACACGAAACCAACCGGGCCCCTGGGACGAAAAGGCTAATAACTCACAGATCGGGCGCCCGATTGACGCGTCGTCTGTTGTGTTGAGACCCCTATGATGTGGCGGTCCTTTGAGATACTTCTTCGTGGGACTTTGTAATACTTGGAGTATTGAATAGTAGCTCGTGGAGCGGACCCTCCTGGAAACGAGCGTGCGGAGTACGGAGATCGTCTAGCTGGCTGAGACCTAGCGACTGCTTGACCGACTCGAATTGGAGTGAGTCGACTAGCCTAGTAGACAGAGCACTACTTTGTTTGGGTGCAGACCCATGGCGGACAGAGCACTACTGAGCTTGGGTGCAGACTCGCAGTACTCATCCGGAGAGTACCTCTTCAGGTTATTAGGGGGGATGCACTACTATGTTTGGGTGGCAGACCCCGGCGGGGAGCACTACTGTGTTTTGGTGGCTGACCCGTGATACTCGACAGGAGGAGTACCTCAGCAGTCTTAGGTTATTGAGTAGTACCTCGGAGTCGTGACAGGACCACTGTACACTCCAGAGACGGGGCTCTTCAGCAGTTATAGTTTCGATAATTAAAATCCCGGTTTCATCTGAGTCTATGACCTAAGTGTTTACCTCATGATTGAGATGGGTCACTTGATAACTTAGGTATATGTATGGGCATATATCTAAGTAGTGTTTATCCGTTGATTCATAACCTTTGTGTATCCTCTTGATTGAGATGGGTTACTTGATAACTTAGGTATAAGTATGGGCTTATACCTAAGTAAGGGTTATCTGTTGAGATCCTTCTTTGTGGTTATCCTTGTTGGATTTAGTGAGACCTTGAGGGTCTCGGGGTCCCTACTGAGTATCGTATACTCACCCCTGCACGGGATATGCCCGCACCTCGTTGTGTTGGTTGCAGACGATGGGCAGCATTGACAGAGGCCGAGTGTTCGAGGACTGGAAGGTATCCGGAGGTGGACTTCATGACGATACGACACTCGGAGGAGGTTGGCGGGTGAGAGCATTGTGGAGTCTATCTGTACCTATCCTTCAGGTAGGATCTGTGGTGGATGATCCAGGAGCTGCGCTGTCTGTACCTACCCTTTAGGTAGGATCCATGGTGAACGATCCAGGAGATGCGCTATCTGTACCTACCCTTCATGTAGGATCCGAGGAGGATGACCCAGGAGCTGCTTCCTTTCTTCCAGTCGTTTGTCATTTTCTGTTGTACTTACATTCAGTTGTAACTGTACTTCCAGTTGAGTTTGTATTCTGACCCATTTACTTTTCAAATTTTTTTTCTTTTGTACTTAGTGTTTTACTTCCGCTTGTACTCTGTGGTGTTTGTTTACTTTTATAAAGGCAATGTCTTCCCAGTTATCGGGATTTACGCCTTTGGTGCTAGTCGCCAGCCCCTGGCCTATGGAAGGCAGGCTTGGGGTAGTCACGGCACGGGCCCCAAGGACGGGTCGTGACACACTTTATCTATATGGTGTAAAAAATTATATATCATTATCTTTATGGACTGGTATTTACCTAAAAAGACACATAATTTAATTGAATACCAATTTTATTTCAAATGGGTTTATCATTTTATGGTTATTCATGGATTTATGTATGCTTTTCTCTATATAGAACACATAATTTTTGGCATATGAAGGGTGATCCCTAATAGTACTCCAATTAATTGGGTAAAGAATTAATATATATAGATACCATGCTTATTATACATTTTAATCTTTCCTTGCTAATATTTTATGATACCTTTGTGAACAACCAAGGTAATATGTTTTCAGACACCTTAGTGATGAACCATAGTGATATGCTTATAAATGTATCATTTTTATATTGTGAATACATTTTCATGTTATATGGGACTTTTTACACTATGTGATAGTGTTATTGGTAGTGATCCCAGAATTATTATTTTTATTTCATGTTTTATGATATCTCCATATTCTTATGAACTCATGACTACTTATTTATGCCAAAAACCCTAAGTAGTGATTCAATAAATATGATCCAAGTTATATTGGGTATGATTATTTTACATTATATATTTTCCCATTGAATATTATCTCATACCTAAATGTTTATCTCATGCTCACATATGATCTTTTATCATTATCACATATATTTATCCTAACTGGTCATTTGAGATCACCATTTTCTTATGTTTCCTATTTCCCTAAGAATATCCATGAAAAGGATATGCATAAGAAAGTTGTATGTGTGAAAAATATTTATGGAATAAATATGTATTATACCATAAGTTTAGATGAATATGTACCTAGTTCATAAAGAAACATAAATTTTTATCTTTGAATTTGGTGCTATAAAATGTAATGTATAAAAAATTATGTATGTTTAGAACTAGAACCGGGAGTGCAGGTTTAGGGTGTCTCATTGAGTTTGTGTGGATGAGCCTAGGAAATTCCTTAGATCAAGTTCATGTAATCCGAGCATGGATAGAGTTAATTTATTTGATGTTAGAACCCCATTTTTGGAACATGTGTTGGGACCATGTTTCTAGAACACTCATTTTAATCTCCCGGTATTTTATGATATATTTATCTTTAAATAAGTATGATTTCTTTGATAGATTTCTTTACATGCAGCACCAAGTTTAAATGAATCCTTATATATTATTGATAATTTATTTTAAAAAATTTGTATATAATATATTAAATAAAATATTTTAACATTTATATAAATTTTTTAATATCCAATTAATTGGAATAAATTCAATTTTACGCTAAAAATACATTTTTCTAAAAATGGTTTTTATTACATTTTTCATGATTATTTTAAAATAAATTTCTTCTATTTATAGAAATAAAATCCGATAAAATGGTTTCCATATTTGGAATCATCATGTCTAAATTTTTTAATGATTTTAATTTTATTTTTTATCATTGTGAATAGTAATTGTGGTAAAAATTCAATATTATGGTACAGGTTAAAAGGGTTAATGATGGATTAAACTAAAGATATAAGTGTCTAAATAACCTAAAAACTTGTACAAAACTTATTTTTTGAGTGTATTTAAACCCCCAATTATCTTATATTCTAATTTAGTTTTCGTTTTTATAAATTTAACTTAAATATTACTTTATTATATTTTAATGTTTTAAGTATTTTCAAGAATGACACTCCCCTCATTTATAAAAGGTTCTCTCCTCTATTCCTCACACCAATTGATCCATTTATCTTTACCAATATCTACCCAAATACCCTCCCAATGTCATAATCCATGACCTTGATGTATTATTATTCCTAAAATACCAATCCAATAATCCTTAATATGATTTTCAATGGAAAATATTCGAAGAATAGGTATATATTCTTACCGATCTTTTTTAGTTTTCTTTCTTAATAACCTCATAAATATTTTATATAAACATATTCACATGATTTAATCAGTATATTTACTATATTAATATGTTTTTATTTTAATGTTATATCCATATTCTATCTCATTCCCATCTATCGTAAAATGATAACATCACTTGTGTGTATATGTGGACTCCTACCTCCACAAAGTGATGTGATTTATTTTTCATTTTCTATTTATATAGATATTCATAAGTATAAAATTAATGAATTTATATAATATTTATGATATTACAATTATTCTTTTAAGTTTAATTATTATTTACCTTTCTTTCATTCCATGCATTGAAAACTGGGAACATCACCCATGTGTATGTACATAATACGATCTCCATAAAGTGATGTAATCCATTTTTCATCACTGATTTATATGAATGGTTATAAAATTATATATAATTAACAAATAATATACTCATTAAATTATATATATTCTATAATTTATGAAACTAAGACAAATTTTCCAGGACCAGAACCATCAAACCCAAACATTTGTGGAAAATGGACCAATTTTCACATGAATGTTCGTTTTAATAAAGAATTGTTAATAAAAGGATAATTGGAAATTGTAAAATAATGATACATAGTAATCTATATAAGACTATAGTTCTATAATATATGTATAATAGATCTATATTTATAATACTTAAGGTTTTAACATGTACAAAGAAATACATGAGTTGACGTAAGGGTTTCTCATCTCACTTTTATTTCTATGAGACATATACCATATTCACCACTTTTTTCTTTTGTGTGGTATATATAATACCCATTAATTAATTTTATTATAACTTTTATGAAAATTATTGGGATTTAAAAATCTATTTATGTTCCACACTTTTATGATTTTTTGATTCATAAATTGCTAAAATTGTAAGGGTTTAGGTTACAATCCCATTTAATTTTGGGATTGACTATGGTAATTTTACATTAAGAGAATTTATATAATCCTTATCTTTTAAAACTCAAATATTTTATTATACTATGATTAATCCTATAATTTTTAATTATTATTACCACTTTACTCTCTTTGTTACTTAAATATGTTGAGAAAATATTTAAATAAAAACTGACCTTATTTCATCTTTAGTCGATGAACTTTTTATTTCATGTCTATATTCTTTAAAATGATTCCAAGACTGTTATTTTATATGATGAGATGATTATTTAAATCCATTTTCAACCATATTTGATTTTCTTTTTTTGTTTTGAAATTTAATTTTTACAACGTTTTTCAAACAGGTTATTTATGACTTTCTACAAAAACTGTGGAAGGAATATTTGTTATCATGTATATAGTATAAACAAATTTTTTTGGTGTCATGGTCATTCTTTCCTTTGAATATTCCTTTAAAATATTCCATATTTATTTTCAAAGAAAATATTTTTCTCAATATTACTGTAATTTTTTTTAATGATATAGAAAGAAATGGTATTTTCATATTTTCAAAGAAATGTTCAAATGTTTTTATAAATGTATTTTTCATCTATGTCAACATACTTTAAGGATTGATATGATTCACTGGGGATATGATCATATGATACCATAAAATTACTTTCTATGGATGGATTATGATGGTGATGATTTAAGGATGATTCTGTGAAATGTGTTTCTTTCATATGGGTTAACTAAGTTATTATTAAATCTTTATTAAATCCATTTCTTTTCATGAGTTATGTTATGATGAAATGATGAATATTTTTATGTTCTTATGGAACACTTATGTATGGTTTTAATAATGTGATGGGTGGTCCTGTAATTATATATACCTATAAATAATTGGGTAATGATTGATATATCATGAGATAATATGGACTATAATGTGAGTGAACCCTATTTCGGGCTCTATCCATTACAATAGTCTTGGGAGTGAACCTTGACTAATGAAATGATGAAATGGGGAGTGAACCCAATACACTATGGTAGTCTTAAAAGTGATCATTCACTAAGGAAATTTTTTTCTATAGTTATATGTATTCTATAAACTTATATCATCTGATTATGATATTTTCTCATGTATCATGATTGATTATTGATGATTCTACACTCCTATGACTTGTGTATTTTGTTATGAAAAAACCTTATTTCATGATTCATGATTAAAGAACATTGATTGATTGGATATAACTTTCATAAGTTATTATTATGTTATAATACCCTTATTATTATTTTATTATCACTTATTATCATTGATTGATATCTGCTATCTTTACCCCTTATTTAGCATTTGTGTTCACCCTTTATTATATTTTCCTCTCCAAGTTATGAATAAAGGTTTTAAGTAGGGTATGTCTGAGAAATAAAATATGTGAGAATAAAATTGTGGGAGATGTTGAATATCTTTCATGAAATATTATAATTATATATCTAGTATTCAAATACAATAAACCGTTATGATTAAGGGTTGTGTGTTGTTATGAGATTTATTGAATATTCTTATAGAATGATGCAATATTTATCTATGTAATGATTGGATCACCTTGTTTGGTATTAGGTCAGGGTTTATTTATTTTGGATATTAGGATTAGAGAAATTTAGTGATAACCCTAGGGATAATTCTAAGTATATGATATTATCCTGAAGGTTTGGTAAAGTAGATATTGGGTGGTTTCTGAGAAATTGAATCATTTTTTAGATACAAGAAATTGGATGCGATTGTGGAATAAATAAACCTAGGTTTAAAAAATTAAAAGGTATGGTTGATTATCAAAATTATCTTCACTAGAAATATGATGAGTGGGACTAAAACTTTACACCTATCCATTCACTTCTAAAGTATATGCTTTTGTTAATTCAAATTATATTTATGAACAATTAGGATGAATGAGTGGATAAAATCAATGAAAACTTATGATAATCCATAGTGATATGAGATGAACTTAAAGTATCATGGGTTAAAAGAAAGTGTCATAATTTTAGAGATAATATGAATTATTTTCATGATCATATCATTTATTACTATGATTACTTATATTTGATACTTACACTAAGTTTTTGGTTATAGTCAATGGATATAACCTAGAGAAACCATTTGAAAAACGCCAATGAAATTACTAAACTATAAGAAACTAAATTAAATGGGATTTGTGATGTGAAATATTATGGATATTCTCACCCAACTCTCTTAAATATGAATAGTAACATGAATCATACTGAATGTCCAAAATTGAAAATGAAAGAAAAAATAATTATTGAGTATTTTATGAGGTAAAATCCACCGTAATTTAGTGGTTCCTTTGATCCACTTATTACAATGAAATGGATCAATTATATAGAAAATATATTATTTTTTCTTCAATGATAAGACTATAAGAAGGTTATTTTAGTTATGTATCATTTGGAAGGTGATTTGAATAAATGGTTGACTTTTATCAAGAATACAAGGCAAGAGGAGGAAATTGAATACATGTAATTGAAAGGTTTTAAGAATTTATTTTAAAATAAATATTTTCTATAAACTCTTCACATGAAAATAAAAAGGGGATTTATGGAAATAAATAATATGGATAAGGAATACATTTTTACCTAAGAGGAAAATTTTACCATACTTTAAATGTATGCTTCCACTTTTTTCATCAACCATAAAAGAAAAGTTCAATGATTCTTTAATGTTTTAAAACCAATTATTTGAAAGGAATTGGAAGTCAGAGATTTTGATAACTATGAAAAAAATAATTTAATTTTCTCTCAATATTGAAATTGGTATTGGATACCCTCAATGTTCTCATGGTTTTGGGTACAAGAAGAGAAAGTTAGAATTTTTGGGGGATTCTAATAATAAAACCTAGGGAGTAAATAAAAATAATATCCCTTAATTCCATAAGTGTGAAAGGAATCATAGAGAAAATTACATTATACTGTCTTGTAAATGTTTTAAGTGTGGAAAATAACTTCACTAAGTAGAGGAATGTTGAATTGATGTGTAGGTATTACTTAATGAAATGAATAGAAAAAAATCTAAACTGAATGTGCCACCTAAACCCCAATGCAATTATTATAATAATTATGGAAATTATTTCAATTATTGCATGAATATGAGGTTTAATATAAATACTCTAACTCTAGTATCCCAGATATGGTGAATTACTTCATTACATTGGCATAGGATACAATAAATCACATCCCAAAGGACTAAATAATTTTGTAGTCTTGGTAAACTAGATATATATTTTATATTAAAATTAGATTTTAATAATAGAATAACAAAAGTATTTTATGTGATAATACCATTATTATACTAGCTTAACCCTACATATCAATAATAATAAACTTCTTGGTAACCTGTGTAAAATAAAACATAAGAAAAGGTTGAGCTCAAATGCTTAGTAAGGGTAAGTGTGTAGTGGAATCTAATAGTAGATAAGGCATAAAAATATGTAAAGGTTTATAACTAAAAAATATTACATTTAATAAATAACTTTAGAATAATATTATAGGAAAAAATATTATCAAATAATTCCATATAAATAATCACACGAAAATGAAACTTAACCATGGATATTCTAACCAATCGAATAATCACGTGGAATATCAATAACTGAATTCATAATGATGTAATGTATAATATTATACATATTAAACATATCATTGAGGTTTCATAATAGGAATATAATACTGTCAAGGATTCATTCCAAGAATATAACATTACCAAGGCTTCATACCAAGAATATAATAAATTTGTAAGCTCTTAGACAAAACCTAGTCTAGTTTGTATCATGATACCTACTGATGCATTGAGGGGTTAAAGTAGAACCACCCCAGTCACTTATTAAGTCCAAATAATTCCTCATATTAATGGGGTGAAACAAAATCCATATATATATAAGAAATTTAAATAACTTTCCCCAATCAGTGAACAAAATCACAAACCATTCTGAGTAATATGGTGAATGGTATCAAAATAGCACATCCATAGTCAATCTAATTATAAACAATTTAATAAAATATGGTATATGATTTCATAATAGATAAATATAAATGAATCATAATATTCAATAAATGGTGTTTACATTTATTAAAATACTCTAATAAAATCATTGAAATTTCTTGATAAAAATACCCTTTTTACTTTGAAAATATTTATTTAAAAGGATTCCTATTCATAAAAGAAAATATTTTATTTGAAAATAACCATTTGAAATTTTAAAGTAATATTCAAAACATTAAGGTTCCATGATAGTATGAAATTAAATTCATGTTTTATAAGTAAAAAATCATTCCTTTTATATTTCTAAGAAAAGTTATAAAGTGCTTTATTTTGAAAAATGACATGAAGATTCATTTTAAAAAAATTTAAAAAAAGAGTAAAAATTAATTTAAAAAATAATTCGATAATATTAAAAAAAATAAAAAAAAATTATAAAATATGGACAAGGATAAGAACTATTCCCCAGTGGAGACATAAACAAAAAAAATCTCAAATAACGATGAGATTGTGAAATAACCCTTAACTTACACTTTCCTTTAGTTGAACTTGATTTAACCTCATATATAGTGGTTTAAATCATGTTATTAATTTATAATAGTACCATATCACTATTTATGATATCATATATGATCCTATTATATCGTTTGGTTAATAATATTTCATTATTACCCTTGTTCTTGGGTGTTAACTACTTCATTTTCCAATGAAAGTTTTTTCATGAAAGTCATGTTTATTATGCATAGGATATATTTACTTCATCTAAAGAATGATATTAAGTTCATATTTATCATATTTATTCATTATATAAATTTTAATAATTATTCCTAAGTGGTAAACTGAGAAAATTAATCACATCACTTCGTGGAGACAGTAGGTTGTATGTACTCACAAGCAACGGTACCATTCCCTTAATGGGAAAAGGGTAAGGAAGTGTATGGTTTATTAATTTTTTCAGAATCAATATCATGTCATAATTATCATAAATGTACACAATTTCCATCATTATACCCATCCAAGTAAAGTGGTGATGAAAAACAAATTACACCATGGTGTAGAGATGGTAAGTCGTACATACGCACGCACAGTGCTTTCATTTTTCATAGGATGGATAAAATGTAGAATACGGTTGTCCCATAAAAATAATAAAATATCATAATTATATTATATTATAGTTTTTAATTTATTATATAAACAAAATATGAATAGGAAGTGGAAGAAGAAACAAACTTGAAAGAGTCGATAAAGATGACTACTTATTCTACGGTGGACTTCCTTTAATATCTTATTAAGTGATCTAGGGTAGGTATTTTGGAAGGATAAAAAACTTATAAATTAAATAAGGATTTTTAAAAGAGTTATTTTTATGGATTTTTCAATATAGATGTCTCAAATTGGTGTGAGGAAGTGAGGGAAGAGGTGATCTTTTATAATTGATGTGAGGGGAACTTTCAGAAATCCTCAAAATATTAAAATATAATAAGGCTTTTCTAGATCCAAAGACTTATAAATGGACTATAAATGAATATGGGGATATATTTTAGATCATATATTATTCCCTTTTTGAATATTTAACATTTTTATATTTTTATATTATTTAATAAAATATTAATTCAATAAAATAACATTATTGTCAAATTTGATACTATTTATTTAATTTGACTTCAAATACATCAAGATAAAGTGGGAATTAGAATTTAATTATTTAACACATATATAATATATCTTATATATCTATAAAATTAATTACAAACATTAAATCATCCCAAATATATAAAAACAATACTTTTAAAATCAATTATTTTATTTTTCTTTTAATTAAATATATATTGTATTAATATTACAGAAGAATTTAAGGTAATTATATAATTTATAAAAATTAAAAATAATTTTCTATAATGAAAATAATTTTATTATTATCAAAATATATATTTACTCTCATTTTTATCTTGAATTTTTTACTATGTGGACACATAAATCATATTAAATACAAAGAGAGTGACATTTTGTAACTATCTTTATTTTAAATAATATAAAAGTTATTTTCATGGAAAAGTATCCATTAAATAAATAAAATTTGATAAGGTGATAAGGGTTTAATATTATTTATAAAATCATTTTTAGATAAGTTTAGGTCATAGTCTTACCCTTATGTTTTTATTTTAACCCTTATTTAATCTCTTTAACTCTTACCGTGACAACACAGATTTTTACTCTTTGAGTGTCGATATTGTTACAATAAAATGTTAAAAGAACTATAAATGGATATTTGATGATTGTTTAAACCTTAAATAAGTAATTTTTCTGAATTTTATATTTTTATAAATTTATATCGCTTAATAAAATATTATTTATTTTAATAAAACATTAATGTCCATTTTGACACTATTCATTGTTTTGAATTTTACAAAAATCAATAAAACAATATATCTTCAAACCAACTCTTTTAAAAAATCACTAACATGTACAAGGTATCTATAAAATTATTGTATGACTTTTATTATGTAAATTATATTTATTTTAATATTTTTAATATCATTTATTTGATATTTTCATTTATTAAACAATTATTGTATCATCGTTGTGCAAGCCTTTAAGTTAATTATTTATTTATTAAAAATTAAAAATAAATTACCATTATTAAGATAAAAAAATAAATTTTAAAATAATATTTATAGTCAAATATATCCCCTAGGTTACCCCATATCAAAATATTTAACTAGTTGAAAACAAAATTATGACATATTTGACTTTTCTTTGAAATAAAATGCTATAAATGGATTAAAGTCATTCAAGTTCCTCCAAGAGCTCATAAAATTAGAACAATGATAATTTTGTTCAAAAATAACTCATCCAGTAAAATTAGGATAGGTGTTATGGTAATTCTATAATATTTATAATATTGTTTTACACTTAATTGACTAATTTACCCTTAATCGTGATAATTAAAATTACTAAAGTTATTATTCATATTGTCTAAAAATAAAAGGGACCTATTTACTAAATTTGAACCTTATTATTCCAAATATGGAATACATTTTTCCAAACTAAAAACACATTATAGGATAAAATTAATTTAAAATTAATCTTGTAGACATAGTGAGAAAATGGGATTTTAAAGTGAAAATGTGAAAAAAGTGTGAAATGTTTTTATATCCACATTCAATATAAAAAATATTAAAATAACCTTAATTATATTAATGTATATATTATTAATCTAATTTTAGAATTAAACTAGTTTAAAATATAATTTAATATCATAAATTATTTAGATGAAAAATCATTTTTCATTTAAAATACAATATTATTTTACTATTCATAAAAAAATGAAACATATCAAAAAATACCAAAAATTAAACCAAATTAAATTTTGATATTATTATTTCAAAACTGAAGTTTATTTTTTCAAATATAATTTATAAAATTGTCACATTTTAGTTTCAAAACAAGTGCGCAATCAAAAGGAGGAAAAAATCCTTTATAAAAATATAACTTTTATGCATAAAAGTACATTTATTTTTATATCATGTCTATAAAACACATAATATGATTTTAAAAAACATTATTGAACATATAATATATAAATTTCATAATTTGGTAAATAATATTAATTCCCACCAATTTTCATTGTTAGTTTAAGTTAGGTGTTGCGTGCAATGTAAGCTTTCGAGAAGATTAACATTTAAAAGATACATGCCATAAAATATCGGGGTGTTAAATTCTCCCCTCATTTAATAAATTTCATCCTCATAGTTTTAAATTATACTTCAAAAATCAAAGTTTGATACTAGAAAATTACTTTTTAGTAAAACCACATCGGAAATAGGATTAATAAAATATCATCTTAATAAGAGGGAAATGGAAATGCGATGGTTACCAAAAAATTAGACTTTTGAATAGAAGAACATTAGTGTAAAGTGAAAACATGGACATATAAGAGAAATATAACTATTAAGTTCTAATTGAGATTGATAGATAATAGGGTCATTAGAATTTTAACCATAACAAAACCATAAATTTTTTATTGGTTAATAAACCATTGATTTCTCAGAAATAAAAGTAAATAGATAATGTTTATCTCCAAAATCCCTTTCCTAGATTTGATTAATTCCTTTACTATCTAGATAAATCACTCAAAAAAACTTAATTTATTTCTTTTCATGTTGTAATCTCATCATTTTGTTGTGTTATGATCTATTTCCACTTTTATTAAACCAAGAGAAGGATATTCAAGATGAATTTTATGCCTAAATAACCTTTATCAAAAGATCCATAAGTCATTCCTTCAACCTTTAAATATTATCAAAACCAAAATGGTTGGCACAGGTTATCAAATATGAAAAATAATACTTCAACCAAATGAAATAATATCTAAAGTTCAACTTAATTCATTCCATAAGCAGTTACCTTAAGACTCATTTGAAATACTTCTATCCAAATTCAAAGTCCAAAATTATAGAAGGAAGTTCACTAAATTTCCAAAATCAACTTAACATTAGATTCCCCAAACAATATAATGTAGCTCTTATTGTCACATACCACATATATTAATACCTTTACCACCTTAAAACATTTATGAAATCATGAATAATTCTAAATCTTTAAAGAAAAAATAACACAATAGAATCCTTATATATATTATGATTATTATTACTATAAAAACAAATAATTTAATTATTTCACTTAGAATGTAGTAACATGATAAGATTAACCTTGATTTGTTTGCTTCTTTTGGAGTATATTTCATTGATTCTTGGTGAATTCATTTTCAGAGTGCCTCATATCCTTATATTGGAAGCATTTAATATTGGGAAATTATTTCTTTTCCTTAAAATCAAGATCATAGTGTCCTTTTTCACCACACTTGAAAGAAATTCATTTTCCTTTTAATAATGTACCTTGTTGTTTACTTTCCGAAGTATCACATGTTATAAAATCCTTATTTCCCTTCTTCCCCTTATCTAAATCTTTATTTTTTGTTTTATTCTTCTATTATTCCCTTTTAAGTCATAATACTTTGATAATTCTTTCTTTATCTTGACAGCCCATGAAACTATATCCTCTTATGATAAGAAATTTTAGGAGAGAAGTTCCCTTTAGAGTAATGGCTTTAACCCATAAAATAAATTATCAATCTTGCTCCTTGTGTTGTGTATGTATTATAAAAAATGTCTTGATAATATTGTAAAGTTTTCTTCATACTTAGTAACATTATCTTCCTCCTTTTTTCTCAGACTCAATAATTGTCTCTCTATATCTGCTCATAGTTCGTGAGGTACATATTTTTTCCAAGAAAATTTCTTTAAAATAATTCCCTTCTATGTTTATTATTTCATGATCCTCTTTATTATTTTGAATCAATGAAAACCATTTATCTTCTTCTCTAGAGAGATGATAAAATAACATAAAAACCTTCTCCCTTTCATTACTTCCCAAAATGAGAAATATCTTTTCTGAAGAACTTTTCCATTACACAGCTATAAATGGATTTTCATTCCTATTGAATGATGGAGGTTATTATTTCATGAAGCATTCAAACATTTTTCATCCACATTGTGGATCAGGATTCTTCATAAGGGTAAGGTTATTGTTCATAACTTGACTCATTTTTTCTATTATAGTTATAAGTTGTTCACCACCAGTTGTAGATCCAACGCCAACATCGTTATCATTTATAGGAGTTAAATCCCTATATGGATTAGTGTGTTGATATGGTTTCCATTCCTTCTACTAAGTTCTATTTATAAATAATGGAATATTGTAGATTAGATCATAGCATTATGAAACATAACATATAATCTCAAAACTAGTGAATTACATAACCTAAATTTAAAATTTAGTTATAACTAACCTCTAAATAATAATCTTAGTTTATTTGGATGTATTTATAAATTCTATGAAATAGATTCATTCACTAATCTATGTTTTTATAAATCTAGTTCCTAAGGTTTCTACTAAACATGATCTGATACCAACTGTAAAGACCCCAACCCCATTATCCCAGATTCGGTGTCTTACTTTATTACATTAGCATAATATACATAAAATCAAATCCCAAAGGGCCAAATAGTTTAGTATTCTTAGTAAACTATATATATATTTTATATTTAAATTACATTTTAAATATAAAATAAAAAAATTATTTTCTTTGAGAAAACCATAATTATCCTAGATTAACCCTGCATATCAGTCATTATAAACTTCTTGGTAACCTAGGTAAAATAAATCATAATAAAGGGGTGGTCTCAAATGCTCAGTAAGGGTAAGCATATAGCGGAATCCATGAGTAAATATTGAATAAACTATATGGAAAGGTTTATAACTAAAAAAATGTAATTTAATAAATAACTTGATCATAATACGATAGGAACAAAAGATTCTCAAATAATTCCATATAAATAATCACACGAAAATGAAACTTAACCATGGATATTCTAACTAATCTAATAATCATATGGAATATCAATAACAAAATTCATAATGATCTAATGCATAATTTTAGACATATAAAACATAACATTGAGTCTTAATACCAAGAATATAATACTTTAAATGCTTCAAGCCAAGATTTTAACATTATAAATGCTTCGTACCAAGAATTTAATAAATGGGTAAGGCTTTGGCCAAAACCCATTCTAGTTTGTCTCATAAGACGTACCAATGAATCAAGAAGATATATTGGTCCCATACAATCACTTAATAATTCTAATTAATTCCTTATATGAATTGGTTAAATCATAAACAAAATATACATATAAAAATTAAATAACTTTCCTCAATCAGTAAACAAAATCACAAACCATTCTGAGTAATATGGTAAATGGTATCAAAATAGCACATCCATAGTCAAACTGATCATAAAAAAATTTAATAAAATATGTTATATGATATCATAATATATAAATCTCAATTAATTATAAGATTCAAAAAAGGTTGTAGACAGCGATGAAAATACTGTAATAAAATCATTGAAAATTCTTGAGATAAATAAACTTTTTAAATTTAAAATCATTTATTTAAAAGGCTATACATTTATAAAAGAAAACATTTTATTTGAAAATAACATTTTAAAATTGTAAAGGAATCTTCAAAACATTAATCATTCATGATGGTGGGAAATTTTTTTCATGTCATATAAGTTAAAAAAGCATTCTTTTTACTTTTTTAAGAAAAGTCATAAAGTACCTTATTTTGGAAAATGATATAAAGATTCCTTTTTAAAAAAATTTAAAAAGTTAAAAAGGTGTAAAAATGATTTTAAAAAATAATTTTATAATACTAAAAACATTTTTGAAAAAAAAATTATAAATCATTGACATGGAGAAGAAATATTTCCCAATAGAGACTTAAATAAAAATAATCCCGAATAATGATGAGATTGTGAAATAACCCGTTGCCTTGCACTTTAGTTTAATATGATTTATTCTTCTGTATAATGGTTTAAATAATTTTATTAATTTATAAAAAAACCAAATATATATTTATTATATCATATATGATCCTATTATATCATTTTGTTATTAATATTTCATTATTACCCTTGTTTTATATGTTAACTGCTTTATTTTCCTATACATGTTTTGTCATGTAAGTCTTGTTTATTATGAATAGGATTTATTTCTTTCAAATTAAAAATTATATTAAGTTCATATATGTCATATTTATTCATTTTACACATTTTATAATCTTTCTTTAATGGTTAACATGGAAAATTAATCACATTGCATCATAGAGATGGTAGGTCGTACGTATACACGAGTGATGGTATCATTCCTTTAATGGTGAAAGGATAAGGAAGTGGATGTTATATTAATTTTTATATAATATATATAATTTCATAGTTATCATATATATATATATATTATTTTAATCATTATACCCATTGTAATAAATTGGGTATGAAAAAAAAATTACACTACGGTGAGGAGACGATAAGTCGTACGTACACACGCATGGTGCTTTTGTTTTTCATAGAATGAATTAAATGTGGATTATGGTTGTATAATAATAATAATAACATATAATAATATATATGGTACTTTACTTATTACTTTATCATGGAAACAACATATGAATATGAAGTGGAAGAAGAAACGCACTTGAAAGAGTCGATAAAAACGATTACCTCTTCTTCAGCAGACTTCCTTTAATCTCTTCTTAAGTGATCTAGGGTAGGTATTTTTGAAGGACCAGAAACTATAGAACTTAAATAATTATGTTTATAAGATAAATTTATAGGTTTTGATTGAGATATATGGCTCAAATTGGTGTGATGAATTGAGGGAGGATCCCTTTTATAATTGAGGTGATGGGCACTTTCAGAAATCCCCAAAATATTATAATATAATGTGGCTATTCTAGATTGAAAGACTTCCAAATGGATTATAAATAAATGGGATAATAACTTTTATACCATATATTATCCCCTTTTTAATTATTTAACATTTTTTGATTTTTAAATAATTCAACAAAATATTAATTCATAAAATATAATTATTGCCAAATTTGATATTATTCCTTTAATTTGAATTAACATATATCAATAAAAAGTTTGAATTCAAATATAATTCTTTAAAAAATATATAATATATACTATAGATCTATAAAACTAATTATACACATTAACTCATCCCAAATATATCAAAAGTAAAAAAATTTAAATTAATTATTTTATTTTTTGTTAGTTAAATAAATATTGTATTAGTATTGCATAAGCATTTAAAGTAATTATAAAATTTCTAAAAAATCATAATAAATTTATATAATTAAACTAAATTCATAAGTATCAAAATAGAAATTTATGTTCATTTATATCTTTAATTTTTTACTATGTTGACACATAAATGATATTAAATACAAAGGGAGTGGCATTTTTTAACTATCATTCTTTTAAATAATATATAAGTTATTTTTATAGATAAGTATTCATTAAAGAACTAAAATTTGATATTAAGGTGATAAGGGAATAATACTATTCATTAAATAATTTTTAGACAAATTTATATCACATTATTACCCTTATCTTTTGGTTTCAACCCTTATTTAATCCTTTTAACTCTTACCGTGACAACATGGATTTTTACTCTTTGAGCTTCAATATTGTTACTATAAATTAGAAAACGAACCATAAATAGATAATTGATTATATTTTAAACCTTAAATAAATAAGTTGCTCAAATTTTATCTTTTTATAAATTTTATATCATTTAATAAAATATTATTTATTTTAATATAAGATTAATGTCAATTTTGACACTATTCTTTAATTTGACTTTTACAAAAATCAATAAAACAATATATCTTTGAACCAAATCTTTTAACGCATCAATAACAAGTAAACGGTATCTAGAATATTTTTATATGACATTTATTATGTCAAATTATATTTATTTTAATATTTTTAATATCATTTCTTTCATATTTCCATTAATTAAACAGTTATTACATCATCATTGTGTAAGCCTTTAAGTTAATTATTTATTTCCAAAAAACGAAAATAAATTAACATGATTAAGATAAACCTTTTATATTTTTAAATACTATTCATAGTTTAATATATCCCTTAGGTAACCCCATATTAAAATATTTAACTTGTTAAAAATAATAGTGTGACATCTTTTACATTTCTTTAAAATAAACTATTATAAATGGATTAAAGTCAAAAAAGTGGATCCAAGAGCTCATAAGATTGGAATAATTATTATTTTAGTAAAAATAACTCATAAAATAAAATAAATATAATTTTTATTGTAATTTTATAACATTTAAAATATTATTTTTACCCTTAATTACTCGATTTACCCTTAATCATGATAATTAAAATTACAAAAGTTGTTATTCATATTGGCCAAAAATTAAAAAAAATAATAAATTTGGACCTTATTATTAAAAATATGGGATCCATTTTTCAAAATCAAAAACATATAATTGTCTAAAATTAATTTGAAATTAATCTTGTAGACGGGGTGAGAAAATGGGTTTTTAAAGTGAAAACATGCAAAGGTATGAAATTTTTTTATAACCAAATTCAATATAAAAAATATTCCAATTATTTTAATAGGATTAATAGATGTATTATTGATCTAATTTTACATTAAAACCAATTTGAAATATAATTTAACATCATAAATTATTTAGATGAAAAGTCAATTTTCAATTAAAATGTTGTATTTTTTTACTATTCATCAAAAAATGAAACATATCAAAAAAATGTAAACAATTAAACCAAAGTAAATTTTTAAATTATTATCTCAAAAATAAAGTTTAATTTTTCAAATTTAATTTATAAAATTATAAAAATGTAGTTTTAAAACAAATGTTCCATCAAAAGGCGGCAAAACTGTCTTTAGAAAAATATAGCTTTTTATGTGTAAAAGTGGATTTATTTTTATATCATGTCTAAAAAACACATAAGATGAGTATAAAAATTTATATTGAAATATAATATATAAATTTAATTTTATATTTAATTCTATTTATTTCTATCAATTTAAAGGCTAAGTTATAATAATATTTCATTGTTTGCTTAAGCTGGGTGTTGCATATAACATAAGCTTTCGAAAAGATTAAATTTAAAAAGATGCATACCATAAAATATTGGTTTGTTTTAGTTAATTATGAAAATTATAATATTTAATCTCTTTATCCAAGAGTAAAATGGAAAGCACATGTGATCATAATTGCTTAAGTGGGCCATGAGAATGAAGTAGTGAAAAGTACACTTATTATCCACTCTAAAACAAAAAATATTTTATTGGATTAGGTATCTACAAAATATGTTATATCTAAATGATTTTATAAGGTAATAACATCACAAAATCAATGATTATATGTTTAGTTATAATTAAAAACTTATAATGGTATGATGATCACTTCTCAAGTATATAGATCCTCTAAGATAGAATTTTGTGGGAATGTGCTTCCTAAATATATTATAATTATCCCTCTAGTTTAATTTGATGTTATTTTGGGTATGGATTGGATTTATTTATATATATACCATATCAATTTCCAAGGAAGGAAAGTAAAATTTGATATTCTAAATCAACCTATGATTTTCTTTCAGTGTGAGGGTGAATATGAACTTCCAATTGAAATTACTTCCATTGTATGGTTCTTAGTACCAATTCATGAGTAATATTTATCTCAAATGGTTGGGTAGATACTCATCATTAAAGATAATTCTATTTTTTGGAATATGTTAATTTATTTTCTGAATAATTTCATATTCTTCCCTTCAATCATGAAGTTTAGTTTTCAATAGAACTCATAACTAATGCTAAACCTATTTCAAAAACTCCATATATAATGGTCCTAAGTAAGTAGGAGGAATTAAAAAAGAAAATATAGTAGAATTTTGATCAGGTATTGATAGGACCTATTGTATCACCATAGGGTGAGCCTATTATTTTTTTAATAAAAATAATGGGTCAATGTGTCGTTTAATTGATTATTGAGAACATAATAAGATCACTATTAAGAATAAGTATTGCCTACCCCGTATTGATGACTTGTGTGATCAAATTTGAGAATATCAATACTTTTTTAATATTTAACTTCATTCTATATATCATAAATTAAGGGTTAGGAAGGAGGATATACCCAAGTGATCATTTCATACAAGGTATGGTCATTATGAATATATAGTGATTATATATGGACTTAATAATGTCATTGTTATCTTCATGGATTTAATAAATAAAGTCTTTATAGATTACCTCAATCAGTTTGTGGTAGTCTTTATAAATGATATTATTATATATTCCAAGATAAAATAAAAGCATAAATATTATTTTTATTGTGTTGAGGACCCTGTGGGTGGATAATTTGTGTTCTAAATTTAGAAATTGTGAATTTTGATTACAGAAATTTTCATTATTTGGTCATACTATATCATGTGTGGGTATATCAATCGGTCCTTAAAAGATAGAAGTTATTAATCAATAGCCTAAACCAACCATGGTGACCAAGATCCATAGTTGTATTAGGTTATATGGATACTATCAATTTTTTATATATTTTTAAGGGATATCTAATCTTATGATGAAGTTGGCATGGAAGGGATCTAAGTTCCTTTATATGGATGACTGTGGGAAAACATTCAGGGAGATAAAAATAAGGTTGATCAATTCACCTTTTCTCACACTACCCTACAATGAAGAAGGGTTTTTGATCTATCATGGTGTATCAAATAATGGATCTGGATGCATCCTCATGTAGAATTATATCGTAATATCTTATGCCTCATACAAATTTAAAATCCATGATCAAAATTATCTGACTCATTATTTGAATTTGGCCGTGATTATTTTTTCATTAAAAATATAGGTACAACATATTTGTGGTGAAATATGTGATATATATACTAATCATAACATCTTGAAGTATATATTCACATATAAAGATTTGAATATTCACCAAAGGATATGTCTAGATGTTATTAAATATTATGACTACTTAATAAATTACCACTATGGGAAGGCAAACAAGGTGGTTGATTCCATGAGTTAGAAGGACTATGCTTGTTTTTCAATTATGAGGATTAAAAGAGATCTAATTCTTATGGGTTTTTAGAATCCGAATCTTGAAATTGTGATAAAAGGTGACATATCATATCTTTCTCAGGTGAATGTTCAACCATCCATCCATGTGAGGATTAAAGAGTCACATAAGGAAGATATTAAACTATAGAAGAATATGAGGATTGTTCTTAAGTTAAACCATTATTATGATAGAATGATAAGATTTAGAAACCAATTATTTATCCTATCAATATCATATTTGAATGAGTTATTGGATGAAACTCATAATTCATTATTCTATATTCATCCTTGAAGTATGAATATATATAGAGGTCTAAAAGAGTATTTACCATGGGTAAAACTAAAAATATATATTGTAGATTATATATCTCTATGTCTATAATGTCTACAAGTTAAGTATGATATATATATTTTTATGGTAATGTTACCAAAATTAACCATACCATAATGGAAATGGGAAAACATTTTTATAGATTTTATCATCAGACTCCCCAAAACATCTAAAGGACATAATGTTATTTGGGTTATAGTATATTAGATTATGAAGTCAATACATTTTATTACAATCATAGAATATTTCTATATTGATCATATTTTTATAATATACATTAATTATGTGCTAAGGTTTCAAAGAGTGCCACATTATATTGTATCTAATTAATATATGAGGTTTACCTTGAAGTTCAAGAGAAGTATTCAAAAATATTTGAATATAGAGTTGAAATTTAGTACTGCATATCATCCTTATATAGATGGTTAATATGATATGATCATTAAAATATTATAAGATATGTTGTAATCATTTTCTATATATTCAAAAGGTTTTTGGGATCAGTACCTTTCTCTGGTTCAGTTTTCTTAAAATAAAAACTTTAACATAAGCATTCAGATGAATCCTTATAAATCCCTTTATGATGAGAATTGTAGAAATAGAATTTTCTAAGATCAATTTGGAGAATGAAAGCTATTACGACTCAATATAGATAATTAAATAGAATAGAATGTTATATCTATGATCTATACAACAGCACATCAAGGAATCTCAAAGTCAATAGAAAAATTATGTTGATAATCATCGATGATATTTAGAGTTTGAAGTTGATGATAAGGTATTCTTATGAATATATCCTTGGAATAAGGTTATTATATTTGTAAATAATAGAAATATGAGCCCTAAATATATTTTTCCCTTAGAAATTCTTAATTTTTTAGGACGGTTATTTATCTCCTAGTGCTTCCACATAATTTATCTCTAGTTCACGATGTGTTCCATTTATCTCTCTTGAGGAAGTACATAACTAACCCTTCACATGTAATTAACTCATAGGTCATACCAATAGTGAATGATATCTCTTATGAGTAACATCCAATGAGGATTATGGATTAAATATATAAAGTGATGAGGAATAATACCACTCACCTGGTCAATGTTTTGTTGTGAAACTGTAAATTTGAGGAAGCTATATGGGAACATGAGGATGTGATGAGGTAAAAGTATCCTCAGTTGTTTTCATCAAAGGGAGAATTTTTTGAGGTTAAAATTAGTATAATGGGATTTAATTTAACACTAGAATATTTAATAATGTATATCAATTTAAATAATTTTTATTTCTTTGATATCTTGATTTTAAAGCGATGCTGAGTTTAAACGAATCACGATATACTATTGAAATATTATTATTATTATATGTGATAGTTATTTACTTGTTGTTTTCTTAGAGGGTATGAATAGAACCAAATAAATTATGAAAATAAAATTATACATTTATAAAATTAATTAATTAGTTATCATTTGGTTATAAATGAATATATAATCATTTGAAAATAAAAAGGACATGTTTTTCTGGAAAAATAATTTTATTCACACAATGTGTCTTTATAAATTAAATTAATCACTATTGATGAATTTTTTTTATAAAATTTTTGTATAATATATTAAATAAAATATTTTATCATTAATTTAATGGTTTTTATTAGGCAAAGAATTGGAATAAATCTGTTTTTATGCTTAAAATGGTTTTTTCAAAAAACATTTTTCATTGCGTTTTGGGCACTTATTTTAGAATTTATTTATTCCACTTATAGAAATTGAATCTGATAAAATATATTTCATATTTTAAATAATAATTTAAAAAAAATTAATGACTTCAATTTCATTTTTTTCATTATGAATAGTAACTGAGGTAAAAAGTCATTACTATAATAAAGGTTAAAAGGGTGAATGAGAAATTAAACTAAATAGATAAGGGTATAAATAAAAAATAATCTTTTATAAATATTATTTTTTAAGTGGATTAAAACCCACCAATATCTTTTGTTTTAATTTAGGTTACTTTGGTTCCAATTTTACTTGAATGTGACTTTATTATATTTTAATGTTATAAGTATTTACAAGAGTGGCACTCCTCTTAATTATAAAAGGGCACCTTATCTCCTCTCTTATCTAGGCAACTTGGGCTTTTTATCTTGACCAAGATATACCCAAATAATCTCCCAATATCTTTACACATGACCTTTAGGTACTTTTCTTCCCATAAGACCCATTCAAGAAGCATTAAGGGGTTTTTCAAGTGATGATACCTGAAGAAGAGGTATATGTTCCTAACAATATTTTACATGTTTCTTTCTTTTTAAATCTCCTCCTATTATTCTATAACAATATTAACATAATTTAATTATTATATTTACTATACGTATATGTTTATATGTTAATTATATATCCATTTTCCCTCTCCTTCCCATCCGTTGGAAAATGATAACATTGCTCGTGTGTACATGTGGACTACTACCCCCAGAAAGCGATGTGATTCATTTTTCATTTTATATTTACAAGGATGGTCATAAGGATTTATTTAATGTATTTATATTATATTTATTATATAATTATGATCATTTAAAGGTGAATTATTTTTATCTTTGTTTCATTCCATCAATCGAAAAGTGGAAGAATCACTCATGTGTATATACAGATTATCGTCTCCATGAAGTGATGTAATTTATTTTTAAGAACTGTTTTATATGAATGTTTATAAAAGTGTATATAATGTATAAATATTATATTTAAGAAGATATTTAAATTATATATATTATGAAACCATGAAAATGGTTTTAGGACTGAAACTATCGAATTGAAATATGCATGGAAAATGGACCAGTTTTCAACCAAATGTTCATTTTAATAAAGAATTATTAATCGAAGGATAATTAAAAATTATAAAAGAATGATAGATAGTAATTCATATATTAATATGGTTTAATAATATATATATATAATAAATCTATATTTATAATATAGAAGGTTTGAACATGTATGAAGCAAGATGGGACTTAAGGTAAGGGTTTCTTGTCTCACATTTATTTTTCTGAGACACATTCCATATTCACTGCTTGTTTCTTTTGTGTGTTGTGTGTAATATCCATGAATATATTTTATAATTATTTTAATTAAAATTATGGGGATTTTAAAATACATATCATTTTATCACTTTTATGTGATTTTGATTTAGATATTACCAAAACTGTAAGGGTTTATGCTATAATCTCATTTATTTTCAGGATTTTCTATACTAAATTTTAATTAAGGAAATTATATGATACTTATCCTTTAAAACCAAGTTATTTTATTAAAAACTGGTTATTACTATAATTTTTAAGTATTAGTAACATTTTCCTCTCTCTTTTACTTAAAAATAAAGAAATATTTTTAATAAAAACTAGCTTTATTTCCACTTTTTCCATTGAACTTTTTATTCAATGTACATGTTATTTAAAATGTTTTCATGAATTTTATTTTATATGATACAATAATTATTTAAATTTATTTTAAAACATATTTTATTTTCTTTTCAACATTTTAAAATGGAATTTTTATAATTGTTTTCCAACAAGTTATTTATGAATTTTTACAAAAAGTGTGAAAGGAGTCTTTGTTTTAACATATACGGTATGAATATATTTTTGTATCATCATTATTCTTATTTAATTTGAAGATTAATTTATAAGTTACCAAGTTAATTTTAAAATAAATTATTTTTATGAATATTTTTGAAATTTTTATTTTTTAATGATACCAAAACAAAAGGATATTTTTCCTATTTTTTGAGAAATGTTTGAAGTTCTTTTAAAGGTATATTTCTTCTATGTCAACATCATTTAAGAATTTTTATGATTCACTGGGGATATGATATTATGATATTATCTAATTTATTTCTCAACTTGGCTTATGATGATGATGATTTTAGGATGATTCTATGAAAACTGTTTCTTTCCCACGGGTTAATTAATTTATGATGAAATATTTATGAGATTCATTTCTTTTCCATAGTTTATGTTATAATGAAATACTAAACTTTTTTATGATCTTGGGGCACACTTATGTATGGTTTTCATTGTGTGATGGGTGGGATCATATTTATATGTCCCCCTAATTCATTCGGTAAAGATTCATATATCATGAGATAATATGGACTAGAATATATAGTGAACCCAATAAAATAAGGGACTATGTCCGTTATGATAGTCTTGGGAGTGAACCTTGACTAATGAAATGATGGAGTAGAGAATGAACCCAATCCATTCTGAGAGTCTTGGTAGTGACCCTCTACTAAGGAAATGAATTTTTGTGCTTATTTATATGCCAAAAACCTATGTATTATTCCTATCATATATTCTTATGTTTCATGATTGATTGTTGGTAATTTCACACTCTTATGACTTTTGTTTTTTGTTATGAAAAAAAAACTTATGTAATGATTCCTGATTAAATATATTTGACTAATTGGGTATGAATTTTTTAATTTATTATCATATTATCATACACTTATGCTTATCTTATAGTTACTTATAATAATTGATTGATATCTCATGTGTTTACCCTTATTGAGCATCTAATATCACTATTTCTTATGTTTCCTTTTCCCAGGTTATGGAAAAAGTTTTTAAGTAGGGTGTGTATAAAAATTGTACTACATGAGAATAAATTTGCGGGAGACAGATCTTTTATAATATAATATTATTATGTATATAGTCTTCAAATGCATTACACATTTATGGTTATGGGAAATGTGTCATTATGAGGTGTATTTAATATTCATCAAAAATGATTTATTGTTAATATATATAATGCTTGGTTAACCTCACTCATGTATTTGATATATTTTCTTGATGATTGATCACTTAGATCATAAATTGCATGATTTGGGAACTTTTTCCAATTCTTACAACTGGCTTTCAACTATCTCTTTTTTCATCCTCTATGGGAATGTTAGAGGGGTTCTATATAGTTCTAAATTTTTATACTCCTATTTATTCTCTATTTTTGTTTCGTTTTTATATTTTTTTCAACTTTTTTTATTCATCCTTTTTCATATCCTTTGTCTTCATTTATTACTTTATTTCCTCCTCCTTATTTCTTTTCTTTGTTTTTTTAATCTTTTAACTTTTTCCCACTATATAGTGTCACAGAATTTAGGTCCTCTTTTAGTTTTTTACCAGTATTACTATACATTTTACTTGTAAGAACTTAGGTTTTGAGCCTGTAAGACTTTGAAATCTTCTTGATGTTATTCCAGAGCAGGGCGTTCAGACGGCGTGTGATTCTGAGCCCTAGTGTGGACGGAATTAAATTCTAAGTTCTTTCACACTAGACATGCCAAATAAATATAATAACTCCTAAATACTTTCTCAGATAGAAAAACTAAGGGCACCATTGAGTTTTGAGCATGCTGTTTACCCTAGGAGGGGTGTAACTTTCGCAGGCGTGACCCTTCTGTGGAAAACGCCACCAGGGGCATTTTCGTAATTTAGCAGCCTCGAGTAAAAAACTTTATAACATCTAAACAGAGCCTCAAATTAAATTTTTTATACCACTGTTGTGCTCAAAATGTGGATTTTACCCTAGGAGCGGCTTAACCTCGACCCCGTCGAGAGTTCAAGTACGGGCCTACTGGTGGGTGTTTAAAATTAATTAATTTTTAATTAATTTTTTTCCCAAATTAAACACATCCACTCCACCCCACCCCCCCCCCCCCCCTCTTCCCCCTTACACTCTCCCTATAGGAAGCTCTCCCAATGAAGGATCCACCTTCTTCAAATCCTCTCCCCACTTCTCCAAGGTGATTGCGGCTCCGGTGGATCGTTTGTGAATCAACAGGCTACACCCTGTGAGGTAGGTTCGTTGTGTTTCGTTTTAAATTTCCACATCTACTTTGAACTCATATTTTAGTGTCAAAATGTTTTTTAACTATCGAGCAGAAGCCATAGATGTGTAGGTTTCGATCTGAGCTTTCCAACTCTCTTTTAGGATCGAAAATCCGAGTCCTAGGGCGTCCGGGGTGGCCCCAGGAAGTTTTCCGGCCAATACCCTCATTTTCCAGCGGTTCTAGGGAGGTCCGGCGGCTCCGCGCGGCAGTCCGGCGAGTCCCCAGGCGGCGACGGGGCTCCCAGGTGGTGGCACGACTCCTCGGCGATCAGCACGGGTGAGCGGGATGGTGGGTCTCAAGCGGTGGCACAGTTGGCTGCGCACGAGTGGCTACGGGGCATTGGCAGTGCATGCGGGAGGACAGGGGTGTGCGCTGGCCGGCTTCGCCGGTCAACGTGCGGCACAAGACCAGGGTCATCGCAACCCCGGGAGCCGACCGAGACCTGCGAAGCGCGGGTCTCTTGGAAAAAAGTTGGACTAGCTTAAGATGGTCTGGGTGAGGTGGTGTGGCCCGTGCGATGAACCGTGGGCCAAATTGGAACGAGCGGTCCGGGCGGCTGAGCCGCGGACCGCCGGTTCAGGGAGAGGGTGGGCCGGCCAAACCGGCCCGGCCCACCTCCATTAGTACTAAAACGCCTCCTTTTTGAAAACCGAGTGTCGGATTCACATGCCGTCAGTGGTGATGCGATTATTGGATTGAGACGAAGGTTTTTAGATGGTCTCGGGGATTTTTAATTCCAAAGACGGGGGATCGGTGGCGTGACACGCCCATTAAGTGTTATTTAGCACCTCACCAGGATTCTTGTTTTGGATGGCGCGAGCACATCCGGAGTCCGTTTTAGGCACTGTCAGCGGCATTGTGACCCTGGCGTCGAGACGAAGTTGACAAGTGTGGTTTTATGCATTGAAGACGGAGTTGAGGCATCTGACCACGAGCCTTCATTCAAGCTGCGTGCATCATTTTTGCGACTTTTTCATCAGACATCCATTCGGGGTGTATAAATAGTTGATTTGGTGTGATTTTCTGAGAGCATCTCGATGGTGCAGTTCACCCGACATTTTTTGGGACTGAGGTGTGGGCCCTATGAGATTCCATATGGGCATAAAGCTGTGTTGAATAAATTTTTTGTCGGGAGTCCATTTCCAACGAGTAAATAGTCTATCTCGTGTGTTTTTTCGCAAGGATTACAATGGTGTAATATGTTTGGGCATGCAGAGCCTCTTTCGAGATCTCATTAAATATGGAAACATGAAAGGGCATTGGTCGGAGGTTCCTTTGACGCACTCTAAACCAATGCACACTAACGATGTTAGTGACACCCAGTAATGGTATGGGCAGTGCGGAGTTTTCGAACCAGTTCTGGGTTTACCCTCCAGTGGGGCTGGGCAGTGGGTTACCCACCAGTGTATCAAGGTTTACCCTCCAGTAGGGCTAGGTAGTGGGTTACCCGTTAACCTTAGGGTTTACCCTCCAGCAGGGTTGGGCAGTGGGTTACCCGTTAACCTTAGGGTTTACCCTCCAGCGGGGCTGGGCAGTGGGTTACCCAACGACCTCTTAGGGTTTACCCTCCAGCTGGGCTGGGCAGTGGGTTACTCGATAACTTCTTTCAGACTCAGCCCTTTCTATGAGGCTATTCAGTGACTTTTCACCGTGATTACCGGAGTGGGACCCTTGGTTGTACGGCTTAGCGATGAGACAACTTTGACATGTGGGACTGTTGGGCATCAGTGATGGATATCCTTAGAACAGTTGGAGACTTTTTCTGGGCTGATCTTGGAGATAGAGATCCCCTTACACACTCATTCGGGTTTCTTGTTGAGAATATATATATATATATCCTACTTTTGTTCCCACTCATTGGGTTTAGTTAGTCTCCTTCTAGTAAGGGCGAAGATGCACGGGGTATGCCACGTGCTTTCTATGTCTAGCTCTTATTGTGTTGGATGAGTCTACTTCCTTATTTTGTTGGGTTAAGCTACACTCTCTATGTTGTACTCTTACATTATTCTTTGTTCTGTCTACTCCTCACCGTTTTAGTACCTCCTTTGTGCTCCCTAGAGATTTCAATCCAGCCTACTGAGTATCTTTATACACACCCCTACTTGGACTTTTCCCTCACTTGGTGTGCCCTTGCAGACGACAGACAGGTTGATTGAGACTACGGGGGAGTGTAGAGGACATAAGATCTTGGGCTACGTTCAATGGTAATAGTAGGACTTTCAGGTGTGAGACTCACCAGTTGTTTACTTTTATTTACCTGTTTCTAGGTTGTGGCACCTTTCAGGTTGGGTGCGTGTTTTGATATTTTTCTGTTCAATTATCTTTTCAGTACTTTTCAACACTTTACTTGTTCTATTTAGAAGTTGATGCATGATTGTGGTTGGGTTATAGTTGTTTGTACTTTGGATTCCTTGTTACTCTGCACTTCTTCATTGAGTGGGTTGTGTGTGTGTACAGGTACTTAGGCAAAGGCCTCCCTGAGATTGTTACACCTTCAGCGCTTGTCGCCAGCCCATATCCTATAGAGGCGGGCTTGGGGTAGTTGTGGCTCAAGACCGGTAGGTTCAGGTCGTGACAAAGTGGTATCAAGGGTAGTTTATTCCTTGGGGCGTTGTTCGGACGTCCCTAAAAAGGAATTGGTTGGTAATTAGGGAAATAGTGTCAACGTGTCTCAAGAGCGGCTCTTTGGCCAGGAAGTCCAGTGATGGAATGGGTGGCTGATGTATCCATTCACCAGGACCCTGATAACCCGCTTGTCAACTCGGCACACTGAGACACTTGTTGCAAGGAATTTGGAACATGCATCTGGTAGGATTGAGTCTTTGACTATCCTTTTTGATTCATCTCCCCTTTTTTATTATAGATATATATATATATATATATATGCTCATCTTATCGCAGTAATCCTTGATAATTTTTAGGATTCCCCCACGATAGTAGCCAGCTAGGTTACCCTCTGCAGTTCGTGGTGACGACCTGGCAAACAACGAGGCATCAGTTCAGGGACCCTCACATGATCCCCTTCCACCCAGTGGTTCAGAAGTATCCCCTCCATCTAGATAGCGGTGGTTAGTACCGAAATCACAGCCAAGTTTGAGCACAAGCTGAGTGCACTCCAAGACTTCCAGCGCCAACGGCTGCAGAAGTTCCGTGAGTACTTAGATCCCCAGGCAGCGGAAGACTGGCTAGAGTCTGTGGACCGACTTTTCATGTTGGTATGGACACCATCAAACCAAATGGTATCCCTAAATTCCAGCCTTTTTCTTGGGATGGTCGGTTGTTGGTGGGGGTTGGTTACGAAGACCCATGACGAGTCGTCTCTCACATGGGATAGCTTCCAGCAGCTCTTCCGGGAGGAGTACTCCCCCTCTTGTTTACGCTCTGTTCAGATTCAGGAGTTTCTGGAGATGAAGCCGGGAGGGGATTACCATGGGGCAGTACTCAGCCCGGTTTACCGATCTGACACACTACTCGCAGGATATGATCCATGATAGTTACTTCCGGGTGTGGAAGTTTGAGCAGGGTTTTCACAGGGAGATCCATGATAGTGTAGTACCCCTATGCATCCCTGCTTATGATAGGTTTCTAGAGAAGGCACTCTTGACAGAGAGCTTATTGGATGAAAGACGCCAGCTAGAAGGGCCTAGTAGTGGCCACTTCAGAGTAGAGTCTTCGGTAACAGGTAGGCGGTAGAGAGCAGAGCCTCAGTCGAGGAGACCCTTCCATGATAAGACTCAGGGGTAGGGTCATACATCGTAGTGGCATTGTAGAGCACCAGGGAAATCAGGATAGATTCAGTGTTATGCTTGTGACGGACGGGGTCACCTAGCATGGGACTGCCTGACCAGGAGTACCGAGCAGTTGTGGCAGGCAGTGGGCACACCACAGCAGCAAAGGCAGCGCCTTGACCAGGGATTTCCCATGTGAGTACAAGGTGGTCCTCAGGGAGGTGGCGTAGGTAGAGCAGTAGGACCTAGAGGTGGGGGACAATGTTTCTAGTTCCTTCCACCACCACCATTGGGCGGCCCACACCAGGCTCAGGGAGTTGGCAGTAGGGGCCACGCGCAGCTTCATGCTATGGGTTTTCATGACCCCACAGCACATGAGATGGTCTGACGTACGCTTTGTTTTTACTTTATTCTTGCTTAGGTTCTAGTATAAATAGGCTCCAGCCACTCTTTTATATCGTTGCTTTTGGTATGGGAGTTGGCACTCCCAGTAGAGGCATTGACACCTGTTCTTAGCCTCGAGGTTCCTACGGGAAGTGCCTCGTTAGTGACCTTTGTTTGCAGATAATGTGAACTATCGTTCGGAGGAGAGAGTTTCATGTGGGACCTACTTGTCATCACGATGGAACCTTATGACATCATCTTGGGCATGGATTGTCTTTCTATGGTTTACGCCCAGATTGACTATCATCGCAGATGAGTCAAATTTGTGCATTCTGATGGGACGAGGTTCGCCATTCTAGGTGAACGAGACCTCATGGAAAAGCAGATGGGTACTCTGAGTAGGATACCATGACCTTTTTCTCACCAGTTAGCGAGCATGGATCTCAGATCAGCAGACACTATAGGCACATGGATCCCTACCGTTGTAGAGGACTGCATGGACATCTTTCCCAAGGATGTCCCAGGACTACCTCCAAGGCGAGAGATGGAGTACGGCATTGACTTGAAACCGGGGACTACCCCGATATCATGTGCGGCTTATCGGATGGCACCCACAGAGCTTCAGGATCTGCGAATTCAGTTGGATGACCTTCGTGAGAAGTGATTCATCAGTCCTAGTGTGTCCCCCAGGGCAGCTCCGGTTTTGTTTGTGAAGAAGGCATACGGAAGCCTACGGCTTTGTGTGGATTATCATCACCTGAATCAAGCCACGATAAAGAAAAAGTACCCTCTCTTGAGGATTGATGACTTCTTAGACCAGTTGAGAGGTTCAAAGTGGTTCTCCAAGATTGACCTTTGATCCGTATACCACCAGTTGCAGGTTTTTGAGGCTAACATCCCAAAGTTGGTTTTTCATTGTTGTTCTGGGCGTTATGAGTTTCTGGTGATTCCCTTTGGCATGATGAATTCCCCCTCTGTTTTCATGGATTTGATGAACTATATATTCCAGCCATACTTGGACAGGTTTGTGGTTGTCTTTACTGATGACATACTCATCTACTCTGTGACAAAGGAGGAGCACGCGGAGCATTTGAGGATGGTCCTAGACTTACTCCGAGAGCACCAGCTATATGGGAATCTCTCGAAGTGTCATTTCTAGATTCATGAGGTTCACTTTCTGGGGCATTTCATTTTGGAATAGGGTTTATCTGTAGATCCCACAAAGATAGAAGTAGTGCTTTCTTGGGATCCACCCAAAAATGTGTCTGAGGTGCCGAGCTTCCTTGGCTTGGCGGGGTACTACAGAAGGTTTGTGGAAGACTTCTCCAGGATTGATACCCATTTAAATGCATTGATGTAGAAGGGATGACCATTCACCTGGATGGATCAGTTCCAGAAGGCCTTCGAGGAGTTGAGGCAAAGGCTGAATAGTGCTCCAGTGTTGAGGCTACCAGAGGAGGGTGTTGAGTTCGTGGTATACTGTGACGCTTCAGGATATTGGCTCAGGTGCATGCTGATGCATCAGTGGGAAGTGATTGCATATGGGTCGAGGCAGTTGAGGCCCCATGAGCAGAATTATGTGACTCACGATTTGGAGCTAGCAGCGGTGGTCTTCGCCTTGAGGTTATAGAGACACTACCTTCTGGGTGAGCGTTTTGTGGTCTGCTCAGACCACCAGAGCCTCAATTACATCTTCACTCAGAGGGATCTGAATCTGAGGCAGAGGCTCTGGCTAGAGTTTCTACAAGACTATGATTTCGAGATAGTCTACACTCTAGGGAAGGGTAACATAGTAGCAGGTGCCCTTAGCAGGAAGTCCCAGGCTCATCAAGTGTGAGAAGCTTCACAACATTTGGATTCCCTACAACTGACCTTGGTGGAGCAGGAGGGTAAGGCTTTTCATCGGTCAATGGTGTTGACTCCTTCACTCCTTGACCGTGTGTGAGAGTCGTAGTTGGGGGATGTCGACAACGAGGTACTGCGTGATCAGATATCCACAGGTGATGCACCTGATGGGTACTCTGAAGGAGGGAATCACGAGATCCAATTCCAGGGGTAAGCTGTAGTACCAATGTAGATACGGGAGGAGGTGATGTGGTAATTCCATACTTCTCCCTTGGTTTTTCATCCCAGTGTGAAGAAAATGTACAGAGACATTCAGCGGCTGTTTTGGTGGTCTGGCATGAAGCGGAGAGTAGCAGAGTTTGTTTCTCAGTGTCTTACCTGTCAGCAGGTGAAGGCAGAGTATCAGGTTCCGACAGGGTTATTTCAGCCCCTTGATATCCTGAAGTGGAAATGGGATGTCATATCTAGGGACTTCGTCACAGGGCTTCCACGCATAGCGATGGGCCATTATTCTATTTAGGTTATAGTGGACCGACTCACGAAGTCAGCGGACTTCCTTGCCATCAGTGAGCAGATCTCGGTGGAGAGTCTAGGGAAGTTGTACATTTGGGAGATCTTCCGACTCCATGGAGTACCCTCGATGATCGTCTCTGATAGTGATGCGTGGTTTACATCACGATTGTGGCGAGGCCTGTAGGAGGCATTCAGGACTCAGCTGCGGATGAGAACAGCTTTTCACCCCCAGACGGACGAGCAGACGGAATTCACTATCCAGGTGTTGGAGGATATGCTCCGGGCGTGCGTGTTAGACTTTGGCCTAAGCTGGGAGGATCACCTGCCCTTGGTGGATTTCATGTATAACAATAGTTACAAATCTTGTATTGGCATGACACCTTTTGAGGCCCTCTACGGGAGACCCTACAGGTCACCGTTGTGCTGGACGAAGGTTGGGGAGACCTCCCTCATGGGCCCAGAATTGGTGCGGGTGATGACAGAGAAGGTGCAGGCCATTCTTGAGCGGATGAGGATGGCTCAAAGGAGACAGAAGTCCTACACAGACTGTCGTCGTAGGCCTTTAGAGTTCAAGTAGGGGGGGACCATGTCTTTTTGAGAGTCTCCCTACAACGTGGAACATGGAGGTTCGGTCGGGGAGGCAAGTTATTCCCGAGGTTCATCAGGCCTTTTGAGATCACGTGTAGGGTTGGTGAGGTTGCCTACCATCTTGCTCTACCCTCACAGCTGGAGAGGGTGCAAGACATCTTCAACGTGTCGCAGCTGAGCAAATACATGCATGACCCTATGCACATCATCGACTGGGGAGAGTATGACATTGAGGATGGAGCCACCTTTGTGGAGCACCCGGTGGCGATTTAGGACTGGTAGGAGTGGACTTTGTATGGACAAACCATTCCTTTGGTTTGAGTGTTGTGGCAGTACGGGAGGGTGCGGGAGAACACCTGGGAACAGGAGAGCCAGATGCGGGCTCAGTATCCCAAGTTATTTTTGTACTTTTGTTATTCAGGGATGAAAAACTTGAAGGTGGGAATGATGTAAGAACTCAGTTTTGGAGCATGTAAGACTTTGAAATTTTCTTGATGTTATTCTAGACTAGGACATTCAGACGGTGTGTGATTTTGAGCCCCGACGTGGCCGGAATTAAATTCTAAGTGTGTTCACACGATACATGCCAAATAAACAGAATAACTCCTAAACGGTTGCTTGTATGGGAAAACCAAGGGCACCGTTGAGTCTGGAGCATACCGTTTACCCTAGGAGGGGTGTAACTTTCACAGGCACGGCCCTTTTGTGGAAAATGCCACCAGGGGCATTTTCATAATTTAGCGGTCTTGGATGAAAACTTTATAACTTCTGAACGGAGGCTCGGATTGAAATTCTTAGAATATTGTTACAATCAAAACATGGATTTTACCCTAGGAGTGGCTTAACCTCGACCCCATCGAGAGTTTGGGTACGGGCCTACTGGTGGGTGTTTAAAATTAATTAATTTTTAATTAATTTTTTTCCCTACTTAAACACGTCCACCCCCCCCCCCCCCCTTATTCCCCTTACACTCTCCCTGGCGGAAGCTCTCCCAACGAAGGATCCACCTTATTCAACTCCTCTCCCCACCTCTCCAAGGTGGTTGCGGCTCCGGCGGATCATTTGTGAAGCGACGGGCTACACCATGCGAGGTAGGTTCGTTGTGTTTCATTTTAAATTTCTGCATCTACTTTGAACTCAAATTTTAGCATCGAAATGTTATTTAACTATCGATAAAAGGCCATATATGTTTAGGGTTCGATCCGAGCTTTCCAATTCTCTTTTGGGATTGACAATCCGAGTCCTGGGGCATTCGGGGTGGGCCCGGGAAGTTTTCCGGCCAATACCCACGTTTTCCAGCGGTTCCAGGGAGGCTCGGCGGCTCCGCGCGGTGGTTCGGCGAGTCCCCAGGCGACGGTACAGCTCCTAGGCGGCGGTGTGACTCCTCAGCGGTCGGCGCAGGCGAGCGGGATGGTGGATCTCAGGTGGTGGTGCGGTCGGTTGGGGGCGAGTGGCTACGGGCGTCAGCGGCGCACATGGGAGGCCATGGGTGCACGCTAGCCGGCTTTCCCGGTCGGCATGCGGCGCGAGACCGGGGTCGTCGTGACCCCGGGAGCCGACCGAGACCCGCAAAGCGTGAGACTTGTGGAAAAAAGCCAGGCCAGCTTAAGCCAGTCCAGGGGAGGTGGTGTGGCCCGCGCGGTGAACCGTGGGCCGAATTGGACCGGGTGGTCCAGGCGGATGAGCCGCAGACCGCAGGTTCAGGGAGAGGGTGGGCCAGCCGAACCGGCCCGGCCCACCTCCATTAGTACTAAAATGCCTCCTTTTTGAAAACTGAGTGTCAGATTCGCATGCCATCTATGTAGACGTGATCCTCGGATCGAGACAGAGGTTTTGATATGGTCTTGGGGATTTTTAATTCCCAATACGGGGGCTCGGTGGCGCGACACGCCAGTTAAGTGTTATTTAGCACCTCACCGGGATTCTTATTTCAGATGGTGCGAGCACATCCGGAGTCCGTTTTAGGCACAGTCAGCGGAGTTGTGACCCTAGCGTTGATACGAAGTTGACTAGGTTGGTTTTAGGCATTGAATCTAGAGTTGAGGCATGGGCCCACGGGTCTTCATTCAAGTTGCGTGCAGCGTTTTTGTGACTTTTTCACCAGACGTCCTTCCGGGGCATATGAATAGTCTATTTGGCATGTTTCTCTCAGATAATCGTTATGGCGCAATTCGCCCGACATTTTTTGGGACTGAGGTGTGGGCCCCATGAGATATCGTATGGGTATAAAGCAGTGTTGAATAACTTTTTTTTTGGGAGTCCGTTTCCAGCGAGTAAATAGTCTATCTCGTGTGTTTTTTCACGAGGATTACAACGGTGTAATCAATTTGGGCATGCAGATCCTCTTCCAAGATCTCATTAAATGTAAAAACATGAAAGGGTGTTGGTCGGAGGTTCCTTAGACACACTCCGAACCAATGCATGGTAATGTTTTTAGTGACACCCAGTAATGGTACGGGTAGTGCGAAGTTTTTGGACCAGTTCCGAGTTTACCCTCCCGGGGGTTGGGTAGTGGGTTACCCACCGGCATATCAGGGTTTACCCACTAGCAGGGCTGGGAAGTGGGTTACCCGTTAACCTTAGGTTTTACCCTATAGCAGAGCTGGGTAGTGGGTTACCCATTAACCTTAGGGTTTACCCTCTAGCGGGGCTAGGTAGTAGGTCACCTGACGACCTCTTAGGGTTTACCCTCTAGCTGGGTGGGCAGTGGGTTACCCAGCAACTTCTTTCAAACTCAGCCCTTTCTAGGGGGCTAGTCAGTGGATTTTCTCTGTGATTACCGAAGCGAGACCCTTGGTTTTACATCTTAGCGATGAGACATCTTTGACATATGGGATTGTTGGGCATCAGTGATGGATATCCTTAGAACTATTGGCGACTTTTGCTGGTCTGATCTTGGAGAGAGAGATCCCCTTACACACTCGTTCGGGTTTCTTGTTGAGAATATATACATATATACACCCTACTTTTATTCCCACTCCTTGGTTTCAGTTACTCTCCTTCTAGGAGGGGTGAAGACGCATGGGGTATGCCACGTGCTTTCCGTGTCTAGCTCCTCTTGGGTTGGACAAGTCTAGTTCCTTATTTTGTTGGGTTCAGCTGCACTCTCTCTTTTGTACTCTTACACTGTTCTTTTTTCTGTCTACTGCTCACCATTTTAGTACCTCCTTTTTTTCCCCCTCAAGCTTTTGCGGAATCCTTCTGAGTATCTTTATACTCACCCCTGCTTGGGATTTTCCCACACTTGGTGTGCCCTTGCAGACGACAGACAGGTCGATCGAGACTACAGAGGAGCGTAGAGGACATAGGAGCTTGGGTTGCGCTCAGTGGTTGTAGTAGGACTTTTAGGTGTGAAACTCACCAGCTGTTTAATTTTGTTTAACTATTGTTGGGTTGTGGGACCTTTCGTGTTGGGCACATGTTTTGCCCTTTTTCTATTCAGTTATCTTGTCAGTACTTTTCATCACTTTACTTGTTCTATTTAGAAATTGATGCATGACTGTGGTTGGGTTATAGTTGTTTGTACTTTGGGTTCCTTGTTACTCTTCACTTCTACATTGAGTGGGCTATGTGTGTGTGTATAGGTACTTAGGAAAAGACCTCCTCAAGATTGTTACGCCTTCGGCGCTTTTCACCAGCCCCTGGCCTATGGAGGCAGGATTGGGGTAGTTACGGCTTGAGACCGATAGGGTTGGGTCATGACATTACTGGTACTGTATTTGAAATATTTTGTGCATTTTCCCTAATTTATGGTTGATTTTGTGGAGGTAATATCACTTATTCATTAAAAAAATTATTGATTTTCCATCTACTAATTCAACATATGAATATAAACCCTTGACATGTGCTTGAGGGATTGTGTTGTGGGTTGGGAGGGTAGTTGTTACAAAAAATACTATGGTGGCTGATTAAATTGTGGTTTATGGGTATAAAGGGTTAGAATTTCCTATGGTGTTATGGTTTTTGTGATTATTTATGTTTTAATTGGTTTTTCTTAATGTTCTTCCACCTTGTTATTGGTTCCATTCTAGATTAAGTTATGGATTTGGCAGAATCAGCCTCCCTTATTTATAGGTATTTTAGAATTTTTTGGGGCTCATCTATAGGTCAAATAATTGAAATTGAGGTGATTATTATCATCTAAAATAGATTTTCATTTTTTTATTCATGAGGCCCTCCCCATATCCCACAAGATTGAGATTCGAGTGTGGGTGTGGGTGTGGTTGGTTATTGTTTCTACGGTTGGGTAGGTGCTATGGGAAATTGAAAATTTTAAAACTACTTTATTAATGCCTCTAATAGAATGATAAAACATTTATGCTTCTCCACATGGTGAATTCATATCCTTGGTGGACCTCTTTTACTTTTTAATAGGCTATCATAGTGAATAATTTCATCAAGAAGGTTTCATGTGACTTTGGGAGTTTTCATCAAAAGGCCACAATCAACTAAAGCATCGATCATGATTCATTCCATAGGTTGTAAATCATAGAATAACATTTTTATTTGTAACCAAACATTGATTACATAATACCAAAACTTCCATATTAACTCATTAAATCAATACCATACGTTAAATACATATTCTCCATCAATTTGGGGAAAAAATTAATGATGCTTCATAGCTTACATGTTTTTGCTCATAAAAAATGTTTATATAAGAACTTTTTCACTAGATCATCCTAGGGTGTGATTGATCCTACTGGTTATATTTTCAACAAATCATTTTATTAGTATCTAGGTGATATTGGAAATATCCTAAACTGGATGGAATATGAGGATACTCTATTATGCTTAAATGTTTCACATATTAATAGAAAATTGGATATTTGAGTGCGAGGATATTCACTTTATAATCAGTTAAACTATCCCATGTTCCAGATCATCTGGTACAGTGTAATTTGATTTTAATGCTATTCTATTAAATGAGATGATGAAAAATAATTTTGGAATCCCTAGGTAAAATCCCAAACTTTTAGGGTGATGTCTCCATCTCATCTACGAGTTCTCTTTTTCTTTTTTTGTTATAATTTGGTTGAGGCATGTCTTGGGTGATTTGGGGTGAAAAGTGGAGGTTTTAGAGGGGTTTTGGGTAGTGCACAGTTGGCGCACAGTTTTCCCAAACCATGTTCTCTACCCCATCAAACCATGAAACCCCATATAGAGAGGTATTTCACGGTTGGCGCATGGTTTTTCAAGCAGTGTGCCTCTTAGGAGTAATTGTACGCCCCCATAAGAGAGGCGTAGAGTTAGGGTTTATAGTTTGGAAAACTATGTGCCCCTACCCAAGAAACCATGCACACAAAATTAATTCCCCCAAAAAATTGATTTAAAATACTTAAACCCCCCGACCTTCACACTAATTCAACCCAACCCTAACTCGTTTCTATCATTTTTTGAGGCTTATGTATGGATTATAAGGGATTTCAAACTCTGTTCTTGATGAATCGAAGGTCAGATCAATGAATCTTCACCTATCCTAATAATAGATTCTCTTCCCATGTGTTTTCCTCTCTATCTGTGGTCTCTATTTCCTGGTGTCACAAACCCGGTTTTTATAGAATCGTATTTATTATAATTAAATAGTTATATTCATTATGTTACATAATTTTTAAAATAAATAATTTATTATATGGTTATTTATTTAAAATAGTATTTTTTCAATTATATAATTTTAATTCGAAAAAAATAATTTCATTTTTGAATTCATCATTTTCAAATTATATTAGTATGAATTTTTTATAATTTTCTAAAAATGTTTAATTTTTTTGAATAGTAAAAAATAAAGTTTTTTTTAATTCGGTATTTTTTTAAAAGTCAAGAAGACATAATTGAGATATAAAATTTATTAAATTTATTGAATAATTAAATAATGATATTATAAGATGAATTTTTTATATAAATAACTTAGAACATGAAAATTATATACTATTCATGATAAGTATAAAAATTATTGTCGGTGTTAACGTAGTGCATGTGCAGCATTGGAAATGTCAAATTTGATTCTTTTTAAATAATAATTAAGTGATAAAAATTATTTTCAAGAATAATTTATTAATTATTATGTATTATTGATTTTTTTGGCAGTTAATTTAAAATATTATAGTTATATAGCATTAATCTTACCCAAATGCATGTTCAGTGCATACACAGGACAAGAAAAGACAAAATAACAAATTTAAGATGTTATCTTGACATGTATATGAGTGAATATAAATAATGAATGAATATAGAATTTTATTTTGAACTTAATTAACTTTTTTTATGAAATTGATTTATTTTTAATTTATATATATAAAATAATTAACATTAATGTTAGTTCCATGTTGATGCAGTTTTTGTACAAGCATAAGAAAACTAAATAAAATGTTTTTATTAAAATTATAAGAATTATTAAATGATCTAAATTATAACTAAAACTTTTTATATAAGAAATTTTTGACAAATATAATGTTTAGATTTTTATTTGTGACATTTTGGACTCATATGAATTACATTAGTCCCTTTATATTATTTTAATAAAAAGAAAGAGAACTTGTTCACACTATAATATTCAATAAGTATAATATTATAATATGAGATTTTCTAGAATTTTTTTTTTAAATAATATTATTTATAAATCTAATAAAATTATATTTTTTATAGAATAATATTTTTAATTTTTAGGTAATAAATAATTACCTTAATATCTTGAACAATTATGATAGAGTAAATATTTAATTAATGAATAAATAAGATTAATTATTTTAAAAATAGGAAGAAAAAAATTATATTTTTAAGACAATTCACAATTTTTATAGGAAATTATAATATGTATAAGATATAATAAATATTTTAATTCTCATTGGAAACTTTTTTTTTTTGATTTGTTTAAATTCATGATTGTGAGGAGTTTTTATTATTGAAAATTTTATTTTTCCATGAATAAAATATATTATTAAATTTTTTAAAAATAAACAAATAATGAAAAAGGAAAAAAATGATAATATTCCTTCAAAAAATGGGATATCCTATGATTTTGAGGCTTTTTGGAAGTCTTAAACCTTATAATAGATTTATTATTTTTTAAATAATTTAAGTAATTCCAATGTTAACCCTCACTTCAATTATAAATGGAGGCTCCCACCTTCCCAAATTTTCGTAACCTTAAGCCTTATTTCATGGATAACCTATTACAAATTCCCTCCTAATCATACCTTACTAAATTATTTAGCTTCTAATCTCATAAAAAAACCACTTCCAAGATCCTTAATAAGGTTCTCAAGGATGAATTTTCATGAAGTATGATTCCTTTTTCTTCACTTTTAAATTCTTTTTCATTTCTACCTTATCCCCACCTCTAATCCAATATTTCATGAAAAATTAAGTATCACATATATACTGTATTATTATTGGTTTTATGGTATATTCAATATAAAATATCTTATATTCTACTTTTACTCTTAAATAACTAAATCATTGTCTATGGTGCGTCAATTCACCACCTTCATAGATGATGATTTTTCATTTCCCTTTTACCGAAATCATGGAAAGTTTAAATTAATATATAATTGTTTAAAATTACAGAAATATATATATTTTATAACTTCTGGAGTATTGTTTCTTTTTACAAGGAATCCTATAACAAACTGACCTTAGAAACCATGAAAATAACTCACCCAAAATAATGGAAATAAAAAAATATTAATAATAAATGGGTGTAAAATGTTATAAGAAGATTATTTAAGGTATTATAAATTTTATTTTAGATCTATAATATATTAATAAAACTTTTAAAACCATTATAAAGGAGTTTTGAACATATTTCAAGGAAGTAGAACCCGAGATAAGGGACTCTTTAACTAAAACGCTATTTTAAATGTTTTAAAGATTTATTCTTCTAAATATTTAGATTTTATCTATATATCTTCAAAATAGTTTTTATCAATGTATCTATATGATTATTAATGTTTTAATTTCTCTTATTTGTTTTTAAAATGGATCTTTTTCATGTGTTATGTAAGATACTTTCCTTTAAAATCCTTTTAAATGTCTCTTTTATGAAATTCAAAAAAGTTTGTTTTTTTATATGTATGCCATGAGTTATTTTTTCCGATTTAATGAATCTTTATTATTATAATGTTTATCTTATATGTTTTCAAAGTTATTATTGACGAATATGATTTCATTATTATGTGTGTAGTTTTAAAAGTGATTTTTATGAAAATTGTTATTTTGAAATCTGAATGTGTTTTTCTCAAGGGTTTAAATGAGTTATCAAGAGTTTTATTCATGATTTGTTCCTTGGAAATTGTTTATTATGGTTTGATCCCATTATAGCTCAAGATATGTTGGTTTGATCCCATTGTATCTCAATATATGATAGATTGATCCCCATTATATCTTAAGATATGTTGGGTTGATCCCATTATACCTCTAGATGTGATGAGTGAACCCCATTATAGCTCTCAAATGCATTGGGTAGTCTAAAGATGTAATTTGACCAAAAGATTATTCTATCTTTAAGTCTGAATATAAGAGTGAAATTTTAATGATGTACCAAGTCAACTGTGTGATTTTTCTATGCATGCTTATTAGTTTTCAAGAAAAGGGTTTTTAATGTATTTTCATATTTTCATTGGACTAATAATTTTATTTAATTATGTATATTATTGAGATTTTGTGCTCATCCCAAGTTTTTTTAAAAAATCATAGGATTAATTATAATTTCAAAGGATAGATAAAGTTCTAGTGCATATGAATCCAATTAGTTGTTTTATAATTATTTTCCTAAAATCTGATTTAAAGTATGGTTTATCTAATCCTCCAAAACCTGGACCATAAAAATTCCTCGATTGTATAATGTATTTTGTATTTTTTTCTCTTATAAAAAAATATACTACATATTTTATTACTGAATCGGGAAGTTCGGGTTCAGGGCTTTACACAGGGTGAAGAGGAGTGCTTTATTTACCATTGTAAAGAGTTTGGATCTAGGTTATGATATATCTAATTTTATTTGATCTCGAATCTAGGTTTTTGATCTAGATCATGTTCTTCATCATGATCTTGGTTGTTTCGCTTCAATTGGGGATTTCCATTGGTAAGAATTCTTCATCAGTCTTGCGGTAGGTGGTCAAAAATTGAAAAATTCCATAGTATTTATTTAATTAGGTGTATGTGATTGTAAAATTACAATTTCCCCAATTGAGAAATTGTATCATAAGTGGAATTTATTTAATTAAATTTCCATTTGATAATTGAAAGTTTTTAATTTGGAAAAATTATAATTGGTTGAATTGGATTAATTAATTGGTTAATTAATTAATGGGATGATGTGAATATAAAATTTATAGGATATTGGGATTATAGATTTGGTCAATTAAATGGGATTGTGTAATTGATTAAATGTTGAGATATGTAATTTATTGATAATGGGAAAAAAGGGGTGTTTAGATTAACCTTCAAGGGTTAATTGGTTATGTGAATAAATATCGATAAATGGTTTAATGATGAATTGTTTATATTATTCCTCCTGATTGAGATAAAGAATTGTGATTTTTGTGATAAAATGTAAAATGTATACTTTAATGGGAATTTTTTATAAGAATGTTAATGATATATAACGTTGATGTATATGAAATTTTGATTTTTGTGATATTTTAATATTTGTGAAATATGTGATGTTGAGGTGTGGGAAAAATATTGAGGCTCTAAATAATCATATATGATAAAAAAGTGTGAGAAAAAGTTTGAGGCTCCAAATGACCATATGTGATAGAAAGTGTGGGATAGGGACTGAGGCTCCAAATACCCATATGTGATTATTATTAAATTATATGATAAGGACAGATGCTCAAAATACCTATGAGGTGTGGTATAGGGACTGACGTTCTAAATACCCATGGGGTTCTAGACACGATGTTTTACACCCATGATATTGGAATTGGACTATAGTTCTAAATGGTTTTGATATAAATTGAATTTAAATGATAAATTATAACCATGGTTTTGTTATATGTGATATCCCTTGGGGATAGTTCAGACTCTGGCATGGGTTGAAGCAGGTATTAATGATTCATGTGTCCTTGGGAACCTGGGGGGTTTATGTGGTTAAATAAAGAATAATTGGATATGTAAATTGCTTGTTTTATCACTTGTATTTTATTCTTTATACAACTTCAAAAACTATTATTTACTGCATATTATTTTAGATATCATTGGTGTTGGCCTAATGTGTTTTACTCACACCCTGCTTAGGCTACCTAATCGGTACCCGAATAGACTTCATGTTTGCAAGACATGATGAGGGAAAGATACCTCTATTAAATAGATGATTCGATATGGATCATGGATGAGGGAACAAGACTTGATGTAGTGACCTCTTAGGAGTTTTAGTGTGTATTTATTTTGGTTTTTCATTTGACACTTGACACATATTTGGCATGACATGTATTCTATTTTGATTTTTATAATATATTCTGGTTTGTTCATTATGTGATACTAGTTTTGTCTAGTTATTGGTTATATCATTTTGATATTTCCTATTTACTTTTTCTATTGTGTTACTTTGATAAAGAGGTTATAGTCACCCCATGATTGATATTAGACCCCCACTACTAGTTGACAACCTCTGGTGTACAGGGAGGTGTGCCTGAGTCATGTGACTGATCGTCTCAGGGCACTGATGTGTAGAACTTGGGTCGGGATGTTACAAAGTGGCATCAATGGGGTTTTCTTTTCTTTCCTTTTTTATTACTATTTGGGAAAGGTAGATAAGATAATATGTTGATTTGGGCCTTGGTTAAGAGCTTGTTCATGTGATTAGATAACCCATGTATGAGGGTAAAACCAAGTACCAAAGGGGGGATTGATTTTATTGATGTTTGATGTTACATTTGGATGTTATTTCACCTTAGTTGATGCAATTGTTGTGTGATGTGATCATTTTTTCTAATATTTGACTTGTGTCCTAGTATGGCATGAGATTTGAGTATACATGCATCATTATAGGCACTCAATATTTATTTTGACATGCATAATTTTAGGCATGTATAGAAAAATAAAGTTTCGGGATGAATTGTTTATATGAATGTAATTTTATTTCTTGTTAAACAAATTAATGAAAAAGGTTCATAATGTGAATGTGAAAGTTATAAAATGGTGTAAGATATGAAAAAAATTGGTTTCTAATGAGAAACATGAATAATGATAATGATTATACCCTTTTTTAACTATAACCTAGATGTATAATGGTTAAGGGTAGTGATATTGCCTTGGTTTTGACTATGTGGTGGGGGTTTGGGGGATGAATTGTTATGGATTTATGTGAATCCCAAAAATTGTGATAATGTTGTGTTATGTTTTTTAATATGTTCATTTAGAATTTTTATACCTCTATAATGACTCTTATTGAGAGGATGATATGAGATTATGGAGGGACATAATCCACCAATAGTGGAACCTAAGGCACCAATAGTGTTGGGTGAAAGAGTCAGAGAGAAGTTTCATGAGAAATTTGATCACTCCATGTATTTTCTAGAGAGAGACCTAGAATGGGTTGTGAAGAGTATATCTTACTTGACATGGGAGTTTCAGTTACATCACCCTCTGAATTCCACTGAATAAGGCAGACCTAAGGCATTTGAGTTCAGCTAAGAATAGGGTCATGTTGGAAGCTTATTTTTTATGAGGATCAGAAAAGTATTGGTGGGATGTTCAAGCTCAAACTAGGTTGGAAGATGGTATGGAATGGAATAACTTTTTGGAGATGTTTCTAAAGAACTTTTATCTAGAGACACTAAGACAGAAGATGGATGTTGAGCTCATGAGTTTGACCCAGGGGAGTATTTCCATAATGGATTATGCTAGTCACTTTACTGACTTATAGCACTTTTCTCCAACATTGGCATGTGATTATATAGCTATGAAAAGGCATTACTAGGATAGAATTAAATTTGAGATTAATTATTAGGTTAACATCTTTTTGTTAAAGAAGTTTTCTAAGGTGGTGGATCAGGATTTCATATCTGAAGGGAACCTGAAGAAGGATTCCAATGGAGGATAGGTGGTTTCTACTGGATGATTAGGTGGTATGTCTTTTGAGAGTATAAAGTTTAACTATGATAATGTTGACCAAATCATTGGAAATAAGAGTGTTATGGGGGAAGGATCAGTTACTTGGTAACTTACCTAAGTTCTCTCCCACCAATGATGTAGGTAGAGTCACTTTGAAAGGTGTTTTTCTTAACCACTAGTTGAGTGTCGATCTTTTGATAGGATGGTACATCTATAGAGGTTCTACATAATCCCATGATAGACGGGTAGTGATGGAATATATAGGAAGAATCAGAGTGCTAGAAGAGGGTCTTCTACCCCATATCAGCCAGGAAGTTTGAGTTTTACCGGCTATGGTGGTTAAGGCAGTGGATGAGGTTCTTCTAGTAAAGAGCACCCATATCAGCGGAGTGCTATAGAATAGGGGACTCAGACTATATCATAGGGAATCGGGGAAGGAAATTTGCATGCATTTCAGTCTATAATTTTTAATATCAATGCTAGACCATCGATAGTTAGAGGTACAATTCTTATAGTTTTTATTCCATCTAGTGCCTTCTTTTATTCAAGTGCCTCATATTCTTATATATTTATAAAACTTCTGAATGGTTTGAGCCTAATAGTGGAGTTAGTGAGTGGTTTTGTGGAAATAGATACATCTTTGGGAGTATGGTAGATAGAAATATCTTTTCTCAAGGGGTGTTCTCTCAAGGTTGGGTTGTATCATTTTAGTTGGGATCTTTACATCCTTAACATGTCAGGATTTGGCCTAATTATGGGTATGGACTGGTTAGTAGCATATCAATCCCATATTGATTGTTATCAAATGAGAGTGACTTTTACATATCCTAAGGGTGAAAATTATATTCACTATAGACAGTGGGATATCAAGCTAGGTCATGCAAGGCTAGTTCATCAGTAATAGGGGAGCTCACCACCTAGGTTTCTAGTCTATTGCCAGATGAAAGAGGTGTAAATGAGGATTTATTTCCAATCATAGTGTACAGGTTATAGGATATGTTTCCTGAGCAGTTCTTAGGGCTTCCACCTAAGAGAGATATGAAATTTATAATTCATATCATTTTGGGGGATAAGCCTATTTCTATTCAACTATACAGAATGTAACCAATGGAGATTCAAGAGATTAATACTCAACTGGAAGAGTTTACAGATAATAGGTTTATCAATCTAAGTATGTATTCATGGGGTTCTTTGGTTTTGTTTGATAAGAAGGCTGATAGGAATCTTAACTTATGTTTTGATTATAGTAAGTTGAACCGAATGACATTGAAGAATCGGTATCCTCTTCCACATATCGATGATCTATTTGACCAGTTGAGAGCAACTTGTGTTTTCTCTAAGATTTACTTGAGATCAGGGTATCATTAGTTAATATTTTTACCTTCTGATATACATAGGCTTAATTTTATAATAAATTATGGACTTTATGAGATCTTAATGGGTTTTTTTTGGGTTAATGAATTCTCCTATAGTTTTTATGGCCTTAGTGAACTGAATCTTCCACCCGTACCTTGTGGTAGTGTTTTTGGATGAAATCTTGGTGTACGTCAAGACTCATGAAGATCATGCCCAATATCTTGACATCATCCTGAGTACACTAAGAGAGTATATGTTATATTCTAATCTATATAAGTTTCAATTATATATTGATCGGGTACATTTATTGGGTCACATCATCTCGGAGGAAGGTGTCTCTATGGACCTAGAGAAGGTGTAGGAAGTGATTTCTTGGGATCATCCCAATAATGTTTTTGATATCCACAATTTTTGGGATTAGCGGGTTATTATAGAAGGTTCATATAGGAATTTTCCTGTTTGGCAGCACCACTTTCAGTATTGACCAAGAAGGGAATAAGGTTGAATAGTCAGGAGCATGTTGGAATGCCTTCCAGGAGTTGAAGAAGTGCTTGAAAAAACAAAATTCTTGATCATATCTGGTATAGGGGAGGATTATGTGGTGTTACGTGATGCTTCAGGAGTGAGTCTTAGAGTAGTGTTGATAAAGGGAGATCGATTTGTGGCATATGGGTCTCGGCAGTTGAGGCCACATGAAAGGAACTACCCTACACACGACCTCAAGTTAGCTGCAGTGGTTTATGTTTTGATGTGTTTTTATCACTATCTATTGGATGAAAATTTTACCATGTATATTGATCATAATATCTTAAAATATATATTTTTGTAATGTTATTTTAATCAACGGTAGAATATGTTGGTTGAGTATATATAGACATTTTATTTTGATCTATAATATATGCCCAAGAAGGGAAATAGTGCTTCTGATACTCTAAGTAGGAAAACACAGACTCAAGAATTTCAAGAGTCTAGTTCTGAGTTGAAGATGATGACTTTTCTAGATAAGAAGCATGTTTGGCTCAGGAGGATCAGGAGCATATGACTCTCATATCAATTTCAATGGATTCTATACTTTTGAGATGGATCAGGGAGAGTCAATATGAGGATTTGAAATGTTTTTCCATGAGATAAATCCTTGAAGGTGAGGATACAACTTCAAATTGGACTATAGATAAGTATTAGAAAATTTATATCAGGAATCATGTTGTTGTACCAAAGAGTATATGGGAGGAGCTAATGCCTGAATTTCAAGTCTCTAAGTGGATGGTACATCTGAATTTTATCAAAATGTACAAGGACCTATGTTGACGTTATTGATGATTGGGCATGAAAAGGGAGATGCAAGGGTTTTGACATGATGCTACACATGTCATTAGGTAAAGTTCAGGCATCAACGACCTGGAGTTTTACTATAGTTGTTTCCCATTACATAATAGAAGTGGAATGGAATTTTCATGGACTTTGGGGTGGGTCTCCTGAGGACTCATCTGAATAATGGTGCTATTTGGGTGATAGTATATCAGTTAAATAAAGTAGCACATTTCTTACCCATATGGGAGACTTTCTCAGTGGTTCAGTTGGGAGAATTATATGTTCAAGAGACATTCCATTATATGGGGTTCCATGTAGTATTGTTTTATACCATGACTCATGTTTTAATTCATGCTTCTAGAAGGTTTTTTAGAAGTCACTTGGAATATAGGTTTTATTGAGTATGGAATTCCTCCCACAGATATATGTGTAGTCAAAACGTATTAGGAAGGTGCTTGAGTATATGCTTCATATGTGTGTTCTTGATTTTGGTGGATCTTGGGAGAATCACCTACCACTCATTGATTTCTCCTATAATAATAGTTATCATGTGAATTTTTAGATGGAACTATATAAGGGTATTTATGGTAGGCCACGCATATCACATCTATACTGGATAGAGGTAGGTGAGTCAGAGCTGTTTAGATTGAGTATCATGAAGAAGACATCAGAGAAGGTTCAAATAATTTAGAAATGTATGGCTATGGATTAGATTATGTATAATTCATATTCTAATAGATGCCAATGACCACTTGAGTTTGTAGTGGGTGTTCATGTATTCCTTCAGGTGTTACCTAGATTGGTTCACTATAGGATTCGAAGGTAGGGAAAGTTGGTACCCTGGATTTTTGTACCATTTTAGGTTACAGATAGAATCAGACTTGTGGTATACTGATTGGATCATCCACAGAGGTAAAGTTCTATGCATGATGTTTTCATGTGTTGCAACTTTAGTGGAATCACTCCAACCCTACTCATGTGATCTATGTGGATGATGTTGAGCTTGATACTAATGCATCCTTTGAGGAGCATTTGATACGTGTTATGGATCACAATAAGAAAGTGTTGTAGGGAAATATCATGTTGATAGTTCATGTATTGTGGTGAAATGGGTGTGTTCGAGAGGAGACATGGGAGAGATGAGATGATACATTTGATCAGTGGCCTAATCTTTCACCTCAAAGTCTTAGAGATTCTTGGGAGTACATCTTGAGGAATATTTTTTAAATGGTGGGGAGATTGTAAGATCCCGACCTTTTAGGGTGATGTATCTAGCTTCTATACAGGTGGTATTTTTCCTTATTTTGGTTATACTTTGGTTGAGGAGTGTATTGGGTGTTTTTGAGTGAAAATTGGAATTTTTTTAAGGGGTTTTGTGTAGTTCATAGTTGGCATACGATTTTCCAAAACCATGCACCCTATCCCAGCAAACCGTGCATCCCCAGACAAAGAGGGATTGCACAGTTGGTACTTTTTTTTAAACTGTGCACCCTCCTAGGAGTAACCATGCACCCCCATAGGAGAGGTACATAGTTATGGTGCACTGTTTGGAAAACCTTATGCCCCTTCCTTTGAAACCATGTGTTTGGAATTAATAACATTGAAAAATTGTTTTAAAATTTCCAAACCCTCAATCTTCACCCTAATTCGATCCCACTCGACCCTAACTCATTTATAACATTTTTTCAGGCTTCCAAATAGATTCTAAGGGATTTAAAACTCCTTTCTTGATGAATCTAAGTCTGTATTGAATAATTTTCACCTCTTCCGGTAAAATATTTTCATCCCATGTGGTTTCCTCTCTCTCTCTCCCATATCTCTTTCTAGGTAAAGAGGGGATTTTTTTTACCATGTGAAAGGGTTTGGATCTAGGTTAAGATATATCTAACTTTTTTTACCTTGGATCTAGGTTTCATATCTAGATACCATTCTTCATAATGATCTTGGTTGTTCTGCTTCAATTGGGGATTTCCATTGGCAAGCGTTCTTTATCGGTCTTGAGGTAGGTGGTCTAAATTACAAAATCCCATAGTCTTGATTTAATTATGTGTATGGGATTGTAAAATTTCAATTTCCATGATTGGTAAATTATATCAGAGTTTTAATTGATTTAATTAAATTTCCATGTGATAATTTAAATTGTTGAATTTGTGAAAATTATAATTAGTTAAATTTTTTTATTTAATTAGTTAATTAATTAATTGAATGATGTTGTTATGGAATTGATTGGATATTGGGATTCTGGATTTGGTTAATTAAACGGGATTGTGTAATTGATTAAATGTTGAGATATGGAATTGATTGATAATGGGAATAAAGGGATGTTTGGATTAACCTTGAAGGGTTAATGGGTTAGGTGAATAAATTTTGATAAATGGTTTAATGATAAATTGTTAATATTATTAATTTTGATTAATATAAATAATTTTTATTGTTGTGATAAACTAGGAAGGTACACTTTAATGAGAATGTTTGATAATAAGGTTAATGATGCATAACCTTGATGTATAAGAAATTGTGATTTGTGTGTTATTGTGATATTCATGATATATGTGATGTTGAGGTGTGGGACAAGGAATGAGGATCCAAATACCAATATATGATAACAAGTGTGGGACAGAGACTGAGGCTACAAATATCTATATGTGATAGAAAGTGTGATACAGGACGGGGGCTCTAAATACACATGTTATTATTATAGTATGGGATGGGGATAGATGATCCAAATACCCATGAGGTGTGGGATAGGGAATGACACTACAAATACCCACAAGGTTCTAGAAACGATGTTCTACACCCATGAGATTGGAATTAAACTATGGTTCAAAATTTAATTGGTATTAATTTAATTGAAATGATAAATGATAACCATGGTATTTTGATATGTGATGTCTTTTAGGGATAGTTTAGACTCTGGTATGGGATAAAGCGGGTATTGATGGTTTAGGTTTCCTCGAGAACCCAGGGGTTTATGTGGTTAAATAAAGAATAAATTGATATTTAAACTTCTTGTTTTATCACTTTTATTTTATTATTTATATCACATCATACACTATTATTGATTTGATATTTTTTGACATGCCATTGATAGTGGCCTATTATGTTTTACTCACACCCTACCCAAGATTCCTGATCGGTACCTGAATAGACTTCATGTTTGTAGGATATGATAAGGGAAATATCCCTATGTTAGATGGATGAGTCAGGATAGATCATGGATGAGAGAACCGGACTTGGTGTCGGGAAATCTTGGGAGTGTCATTGTGAATTTCTTTTTTTTTCATCGGACACAAGACACGTATTTGACATGACATATCTACTATTTTGGTTTGTGTATTGTATTTTGGTTTTGGTCATCATGTAATACTTGTTTTTTTTATTTATTGGTTATATCATTTAGATATTTTTTATTTACTTCTGATATTATGATACTATGATAAATAGGGTGTAGTCTCTCCATAATCGATATTAAACCCTCATTGTTAGTCAGCATCCTCTATTATACAGGGAGGCACACCTGAGGTCATGTGACTGACCAGCTCAGGCACCAGTGTGTGGTAGCCAAGTTAGGATGTTACACCCTATCAATTTATGGTTAGTCTATGGTGTCTCTTTCACATTCCTTTTTTTCCTTTATTTTGTGTATTCTCATTGGTAAATTTTCTATTAATACCAATGGTTTTTGCATTTTCTTCTATATTAGAATATCATTGAGATAAGGGGAGCAACTTGATCTCATGGTTTTACTCCAAGGGTTCTCATGAATCAATAATACATGATAGATTTATCATCATCCTCCCCATACACAAATTTTCATACAATGATAAAAACAATAAAAACTTAGTAATGTAAAAAATAATGGAAAGTAAAAAATAGAAATAGGATGGTGGAAATGGGTTAATAAATATATTTTTTAGTTTTCAAGTTCACCATGATCCCCATAAATGATGAAAAACACATTAATTTCCATGGTGGTTTCATTACTTATAATGGACAATCATGTTTAGAATTTTTTAATACATTCATTCCAAATACTACCTGCTGAGGAATAGAAAGTGGGTAGTCTGAGGTTGATCCCATGAGGAGTACAAGAGATCTCCAATATCTCAGATTTCTATGTTGTTAAATTCAATGTTTTTTAAATTAAAATATACTAAAAAAATTAAAAAATAATAATTTAAACGAAACTTAAATCAATTTATGAGAAATAGAAGAAATGGATCAATTTCAAAGGATTATTTCCCAAAAGGTGTTTATATATTTCATTTGTGAATGGGTTGAATTAATTGAATTCAAGATATTTATAATATTAAAAACATATATATAGTCAATTACATCGATTATACCTAATTAAATCTAGATATCTTAGTTAGATAAATAAACCTAAGTGTATTAAGATTGATCTTAAATGCATAAGATAAATCCAAACTACTAGTGATAGTTTAACTTTCTCAATCACCTTGGTGTTAAACCCTTAAAAATATTTTGTTCAAATATATATTATGGAATGGGATAAAATTTATTCTCAATTAAATTCCTAATCAAAATGAATACTCATGAATTAAATTTATTGAATAAATTAAGCACTCATATTTCTACCCTTGATTTCTCACCCTTTAAGTGACTAGCTACTATTATTTTAGATAAAATCTCCCATGATCTAATTTATCATATTCATAAGAGAGTAGTTAAAGAATAATAAAACTATAAATAACTTACTTGAATTAATAATACTATGAGAATTAAAAATTAAGGCCCAAGAGTGTGAAATCCTCAAAAAAATCCTTTAATATTTGACTAATGTGACCTATAAATAAACTTTTTACACATAAAAATTCAATTATGTTAATCATGAAATTAAAAAATAAAAACTAAAGATAAAATTCCTATATAATATCTCTTATTTTCTTTAAAAAGGTGTGGCAGGCATAATTGTGGCATGATCCATTTATCTTCTTCTTTAAAATCCAAATATTTTGAAGATCATGGTGCAACTATAACACCCAAGATTCAATTATAGTAAGTGAACATTATTTTTTTGTAAAACTATAATACAATGTAAATTTTAAAATTTCATAGCACAAAAATGCTAATTTTTTAGGATGAATATCAATTTTAAAATTACTAGGTCAAAATAAGCCTAGGATGAGTGTTTGATGTTTTCCTATAAAAATAAGATTCTATGAATAATTGAAAATGTAGTATTTAACTATTCATAATTTTATTTATAATAATGTTTTATAATATTTATAATTAACCTTATATTCACTATAATTTTAATAGAAATAAAGATAAGATCATTTGAAGGTAAAAAAGGGGTATTTTTCAGAAAACTGTCATTAAAAGCCTAATGTCTTTCCATTTTAATTAATTAAAACAATATTTAATAATAAATTATTTCAATGAAATTTATAGATTATATATCTAACTATGTGAATTTAAATCAATGTAATTATTATTATTAGTTATATAGTTAATTTAAGATCATCTTATGCTTAGAAAATGTATTTCTTGAAAAAATAGTTTTAAACGCATTTTGTAGGTTTATTTTTAAATTAAATTATGACACTTATGTGAATTTAATTTGATAAAATGGATTATATATTTGGAATAATAATAATTAATATTATCTAATCAGGTCAACTTGATTTTTTTTATAATGAATAGTAAAAACACTAAAAATTAATTACTATGGTTATGGTTAAAATGAGTTTCTCGGGGGTTAACCAAAAAAATAAGGGTTAAAAAGACATAAACACTTATTGAAACCCTGTTTTTTGGTTTTACTTCAAACTTAACCTTATAATCTTATAATATGAGTCATTTTGGATCTATTTTTTCAAGAAAGTGACTTGATATTATTTTAAAACTTTGATTAATTATAAGTGTATCACTCACCTAAATTATAAAAGGTCGCCACCTACCCTCATTTATTCACACATATTATGCCACTTATATTGACCAAAACCTAGATAAATCAATCCCAAATATTATTATACACATTGTAGATATTATGGTTTTCCAAAAATACTAACTCTGTGGTTATTAATAAGAGATGATATGAGGTTTTTTTAAGTGAAGGTGATTGTCTTCACCATGCTCTTTCTTTTTACTCATTATTTTACCACCTTAAATTATATCTTAATAATTCCAATATAATAACACCATTATCTACCATATATTGATATTTTATTATGTTGATGGAATAATATTTATCCATATCATTCAATATCACATCCATGAATTATTTTAAAGGTAAATTTCATTTTATTTCTATTATTTCTATGTTGTGGGGGTTCCTCATGCATTTTTGGAGGAAAGGGTGAGTTTTCACGATTTAGGCAAAACTATGCACTCATTTCCATATTTAAAAACCAATTTTGTTTCTTTCATAACTCTTTCATTTTTTAACATTTTTCACCCATTACACTTCCAAAATGGCCTCCCCTAACCTATTAACACCACAATATTAATTTGGACCCTTAAGGAATCCATAATCATGGTGGATTCGGGTTTTTAATTAAGGAATTGGGCCATCCCAGAATCCCATTTCTAGTTTAAAAAACTTTATTTAATAACTTATTCAAATTTTATGATTTTTCATTGATTCCAAGTCTCACCCGATCCCACTGAACCCAAGAGCACCCCCATTCTCTTTTCCCCCTCTTTGGAGCTCATATGCATCACAAATTAGGGTATAAATTCTTAGGCTTTCTCAAATCATCCAGATTTTAAATGGTAACTTGTTTCATTCATAACTCCTTCAATTTCTACTCTTTTTCCATAATTTTAGTTCTCACTTGACCTTCTCATCCTTATTAGAACCTCACTTTCATTTTTTGATGTTTGTAAATTTACATACTGGTGTATTTGGGGTGATTTCTTCAAGACCCATCAAGTGAGTGGGTCTCCTTCCTTGTTTTTTCAATTTGCTTAGAGTTCCTTCCTTTTTCATGGGGTTTCTTCCCTTATTCATTAAGTTCCTTATGAAAAAAAAGTTGGGTTTTGAACCTAGGGTTTGATCTTGGGTCTCTTGGTCTATTATTTTGGTTTTAGGATTGATTTAAGTCCCTTGTGGTGTGGCGGTGGTGCGGTTGAATTTTCGCACCAATATTCAAGGGTTTTGATACTTGTGGAAGGTGATTCCATGGTTAATCAATGATATATGATTTAGTTTTTCTGGATTTCTATTTTTATCACACTACTCTTTCATTTTCCTTGCTGGAAAATTTGGTTTGGTGACGTTTGTTAAGCAAATGATTTTTAGGTAACAATTTTGTGTTAAATGGGGTGTTTTACATGTCTATTTTATGTTATGACAATTGGGGTTGTTTTATAACTCATGTAATGGGTTTATTGAAATGTTTTTGGTGATGAAAATTCTGTTTTGGTAAATATGGGTATGCACATAGTGTTCAAAGTGGGGTTTTAAGGTATTTTGTGTGCAAAACATTATGAAAATTTGTGAAGTTATTTTATTGGAATCCGAAAGGTTTAATTGGGTGGTGTAAGTGGTGAAAAGAATGTGTAGCTACTGTTTTGAGTTGATTATGACCATAATTTATGTTTTTTTGTGATAATAGATTTTGTTATCATTTGAAAGTGGTTTTAGTACAAAGGGGGAAGCCGAGGTATCTCGGAGGGCGGATATGTACTAGTACGCTAGTGATCTGGAGCGGTTTTATCCCTGTTTCACTAATAAAAATGGATAAAAACAACAATAAAAAACTATATTGATGGTTTTTTGGGACCACTAGGTTATGGTTATGTTACCTACTAGTTTCTTGTGCATTAGAATGGATTTTTTCTATCGTTACTTTACACCGAGGTACGAGGTACATGGGGCCTGAGACTAACTAGTTCCTAGGGGTGTTCCTGAGATTAGTGCTCATTGAATCTTTTGTAATTGTCTTTAAAATATGGTAGTTTTTTATATAAAATACATTATCTTACATTTTTTACTTAAATATTCTCACTCATGTAAATTTCCCTTGAAAAATGATTACATTTAAATGTTTCATTCTTTAGAAATTATTTCCACCACTTTCTGCTTATCAAAACTGGCATGATTTTTATCTTGTATTGTTTACTCTATGGAATATCTTGGTGGTATCCTATTGGGATTAAAATAACACCCTTTGGGTGTAATTAGACTTTATCATGTTCGACACAGGTAAAGGCAAGGCCTTGGGTGATGGTGGTTCGGGTTGTTAGCTCCCTTCCATGGTACGATGTTATGGAGACGGCTTGTGGGTGATGTCCCCTTGTCATGTGGAGTCCTTGGGGATATTTGTATACTACTTTTATGTGTATTTGGACCTCCTGTTTTATGTTTAAACCTATTTATTCAGTTATGGATTTTTTTTAAATCTTGTTTGGCATGAATTTTTAGATTTGGTTTATCGATTTTTTTATGTTTTATGTATCCATACTCAGGTAAATCATTCCCAAACCAAAATATATGATACCCAAGCACTTGTTCCAGCATATGGGGATAAGGAATTCCATTCGGGCCTTATCACAGACTGTGTTTGGAGCCAGTTTTGATGGAAACCATATTCACTTCGTGAAAAAATAGTATCAGAGGTGGTTAATGTTTTTGAGTTATATTATTATTTTTGGATGAGTCGGGCTAGACAGGAGTTAGGACTTTAGAGACTCAGAGTTTTGGTCATGAGTAGGTTGATTTTCCTGCACCTCTCTTAGAAGACCTCAATTCACCATGGGACATTGTAATTGTTTTTTTGACTTCACTTCCAGGTGAGATGTGTGGGCTGCAGACTACACGTGGACATCGGGTGGGGGTGGGGTAGTTGTTTATTTTATTGTTGTAATGTGTTAGGATTGTTTATATTTGATGTTATTGATGAAATTTTAAAAAAAATGTACTAATGTTTTCTCTTGTGATTGTTTTCTTTTGGTAGCAACATGCCTCCCTGGAAATCTCTCACACACCCATGGGAGGAAGTCGAAGACAGTTATCCCTCACCGCTTGATCAGAGGTCAGTAGAGGTTGTGGTTTGGGTTATCCAGGATCTAGGACATGGACTGGATCCTATTCCATCTTTTGTTATAGAATATGATATTGGTCCTAGGAAGGAAAATTCCTAGGAGTTCCTAAAAAATAATCCTCCTAATTTCTGAGGTAGCATAAAACCGCAGGAAGTATAGGAATTGCTCGAAAAGATCGAGAACATGCTCAAGTTCTTGGATACACCCATGGAGCTCAGGGTAAAGTGTGACTCTTTTCTATTGGAGGGTCCCAGCAACAGGTGGTGGGAATCGGTACATCAAACTAGGAAGAATGAGAAGATGCGCTAGGGAGGTTTCAAGGCTGTCTTAAATAAACAGTACTGCCCAAAAGTCTTGGCATATGCTAGATCCCAAGAGTTCATGGATCTTATTTAGGGGGATCTTTTTCTGATGGAGTATGCCAATCGTTTCTCTGATTTGGTTTGTTATGCTCTTGAAATCATCTCTAATGAGCAAGAGAAGGCCTAGAGGTTTGAGAAAGGCTTATGACTAGATATATACTCCTATGTTTTCTTGTTTAAGCTGAGGACTTATGCTGACGTGGTTGACCGGGCATGTATGGTGGAGACTGACTCAAAAGGGAGGGCTGGTTTCTCTAAGATAGTATCAGTAGTGGGTAGTGGCAGCTTTTTAGAGAAAAAAAGGAAGAAGGAGGAGTAGAGGAAGAAGGTAGGTAGTAGTTTGGGCCACTCTTCCAGGTAGTTTTCATATTTGGCTTTTGATGCAAGATTGGCCGCCTGCCACCAGTGTGGGAGGTAGGGGCACATACGACCATAATTCCCATTTCCTCTGAATCCCTATTATCAATGTGGAGGTATGGGTCACTTGTAGCACTTTTTCGGGGTGGAACGTCCACTTCAGAGTAGGGCAGGATCAGTGGCTTCAAGAGGAGTATCAACTTAGTCATAGACGTCAAGGATGGGGGGATCTTGATTTAGTGGTCATGGTGGTAGGGTTGGGTCATCTTCTGGGCAAATCCAGTTTAGGGTACATCCATAGACTATCTTTCATCCTCAGGTAGAGACCAGACATCTTCATGTGGTGGATCAAGCACCAGCAGGATCATAGGTGAGACTGTCGACAGTTTGAGGTGTCGTTTTGATTGAATATTCTATAGATACTAATATTTTTTATATTTTTTACTCTGTTTCATTCATTTATTCCCGTTTTGTGGACATGCTGAATTTTTCAATTGAGTTGTTGTCTTTTTCCATGGAGTTGGTGATGTCGTTGGGAAAGCAGAAGGAGAAGGGTCTCAGGTGCCTGTCGTGTGTGCTTTCTGTGTCAGGGGTTGAGATGGGGTGGGGCCACTTGGTCTTAGATATGGATTTATTTGACATAATAATTGTAATGGATTGGCTATTACACTTCTAAGAAAACATCAATTTCTATTGGTGGTGGGTCAGTTTCACAACACCTAATGCGAGTCGTCAGGTTTTTCGTAGGGAATGGGATCCTCGGTCGAGTCATGCGGGACCTCCACTCCTAGAGTTAGGAGATCTTGTTTTTCAATTATCATCACTCATGATATAGTAAGATGGTCATGATCTTGATAGTGGACTACCTCATGTAGTTGATGAGTTTTCAAAGGTATTTTCGGATGATTTTTCAGGTTTTCCCCCGGAGCGGGATGTGGAGTTCTTGATTGATCTGGCATCGGGAAAACATCGAATATCTCATCCCTCATATTGCATGGCCCCCACCGAGCTAATGAAATTAAATATATAGCTATAATAATTATAATCCAAATGATTCATTCGCCCGAGAAACTCTCCTTGGGCCGCTTCTGTGTTGTTTTCAAAAAAGGCTGACGAATCCCTTCAGTTGTGCATTGACTACCGAAAGCTAAATAGGGTAACAATCAAGAACAAATATCATTTGCCTTGAATAGATGACTTATTTTATTAGTTGAAGGGGGTAAGTTGGTTTTTTAAAATCAACTTTCATTTAGGATGTCATCAACTCAGAGTGATAGAGGCAGATATCCCAAAGACAGCCTTCTGAAGCAGGTACGGCCACTTCGAGTACCTGGTCATGCACTTCGGATTAACCAATGCTCCAGTGGTCTTTATGGAACTTATGAACAGGGTTTTACATTGTTATCTTTATTATTTTTTCATGGTATTTGTGGATGATATCCTAGTTTATTTAGGATCCAAGGAGGAAGATGAGTATCACTTGTGGATCGTTTTGGGCACTTTGCGAGAGCATTGCCTTTATGAAAAGTTATCCAAATGCACATTCTGGATCAGGGAGGTGAAATTTCTAGGGCATGTGATCTCATAGTAGGGGGATTCATTGGACCCCAATAAAATTAGTGTGGTTATGTCATGGGAGCATCTGAAGAGTGTGTTTGAGATCAGGAGTTTCCTTGGCCTGGCTAGTTATTACAGGTGGTTTGTTCGGGATTTCTCTTGGCTTGCTTCACCGATGACTGTGCTCACCTAGAATGGGGTGAAGTTTTTATGGGGACCATAATGTCATGCATCCTTTGAGGAGATGAAAAGGAGGTTGAATACTACCCCTATTCTGATATTTTCATAGGCTAGAAAGGGGTGTGTGGTGTATTTTGATGCTTCAGGTATGTGTATTGGGTACGAGCTTATACAGGATGATCATGTAGTGGCATATGGCTCTTGCCAACTCCGACCACATGAAAATAATTACCCAAACCATGACTTGGAGTTATCATTTGTGATGCACGCTTTGAAGACTTGGCGTCACTACCTCTTTGGGGAGAAGTTTGTGGTCTACTCTAATCACAAAATTTTGGCCTATATCTTCTCGTAGAAGGACCTCAATATGAGGCAGCATCATTGGATCAAGTATTTGTAGGGGTTCAACTTTGACATTGTGTATACCCTAGGAAAGGGTAATGTGGTGGCTGATTCCTTAAGAATAAGAGTCCATGTGCAATATTTGAGGAATTCTGGTGATGAGGGGACTCTGGTGGCACTATTTTCTCAGATTCATGTGGAGACCAAGGAGAAAAATGGGGGTGCATTATTGGTGAGATTTTAGTTGAATCCTTCTCTAGTGGAGCTAATTCAGTGGGAATATCCTATTTATGAGCTTTTACAGTGGTCAAAGTATTTTATTCATGGTGGGGAGACATCTTCTGATTGGTCTTCATCCCCCTAGGGCATCATGTACTTCAAGGGTCGTTCAGTAGTGTCGTTATCTCTACGGAAGGTGGTGATGTAAGATAGCCACCAGTATCAATGGTATGTCCATCCGGGTGCCACCAATATGTATTATGATGTTCATCAGTAGTTCTTGTGGCCTTGTATGAGGTGAGACATTGTAGAATTTGTGTCGAGATGATAAACATGCTAGCAGGTGAAAGCAGAGAATCAAAGACCCTCTGGTTTGCTCCATCCATTACCCATTCCTACATGGAAGTGGGATAAGGTTGTAATGGAATTCATTGTTGGATTTCCTCTTACACCTCGGGGTAATAATTCCATTTGGGTTGTGATTGATCATCTGACTAAATCATCCCACTTCATTCCGATCATAGATACACCTAAAGTGGATGAGTTGGGCCATTTATATCTTCATAAGGTAGTAAGGATCCATGGTGTTCTGTCAGCAGTTGTCTAAAATAGAGATCCTTGTTTCACTTCTTGGTTTTGTTAAGTCCTTCATAAGGTCTTGGGGTCTCAGATTAAGACGATCATGTCATACCATCCTCAAACAGATGGTCAGAAAGAGCGAGAAAATCAGATTTTGGAGGACATGCTCCATGCATGTGTTTTGGACTTTGGAGGTTCCTAGGATAGGCATTTGGGATTGGTTGAGTTTTCTTATAATAACAATTATCAATCCTCGATTCGAATGGCTCATGTTGAGGTGCTCTATGGTCGGTCTGTCTCGTCCCCCCTGTGTTGGGCTGAGGTAGGTGAGACATCATTGTTGGGGCCAAGTCTAGTGCAGAAGACATCTGAGAAGGTCAAGTTGATTAGGCAGTGCTTATTGACAGCTTAGAGTCACCATAAATCATATGCTGACTATAGGTGTCGAGACATAGAGTTTTTTGTGGGTGACAGGGTATTCTTGAAAGTGGCCCCTCGTCTAGGCCATCGTCGATTGGCAAAGAAAGGGAAGCTGACGCTATGGTATGTTGGAACTTTTGAGATAACTGAGCATATTGTAAAGGTGGCATATAGGTTGGCCCTACCTTCTAAATTGGAATCCATCCATAACTTCTTCCATGTCTCCCAGTTGAATAAATACAACCCAGATCCATCCCATGTACTGAATTGGGAGGAGTTGGATATAGATCCTGATTTGTCTATTTTTGAGTGGTTGGTGTGAATAGTGGACTTCCAAGAAAAGGTGCTTCAGAGAAAGTCTATTACACTAGTCCGGGTTATTTGTAAGCATGGGAATGATACACATGAGACTTGGGAGTGGAATTTTTGGGTTGAGAAGGAGTACCCATTCTTGTTTTTTGATCAAGCTTCAGGTTGACTTTCTGGGGTAGAAAGTCTTTCATGGTGGGGATAATTGTCACATCCATGACTTTTTTTAAAGGTACATTTTATTTGATTTCCATTTTTTTTTGGGGTTTCCCATGAATTTTTGGAGGAAAGGGTGAGTTTTCATGATTTGGGCCAAACTGTGAGCTCATTTCCATATTTAAAAACCAAATTTTTTATTTTATAACTTTTTTATTTTTCAACATTTTTCACCCATTCCACTTCTAAAATGGCCTCCCATTACCAATTAACACCTCAATATCAATTTTTATCCTATAGGAATCCATAATCATAGTGTATTTGGGTTTTTAATTAAGAAATTAGGCCAGCCTGGAAGCCCATTTCCAGTTTAAAAAAATTGTTTATTTAATAACTTATTCAATTTTTAGGATTTTTTGGTGATTACAAGTCTCACCTGAGACCAATGAACCCAGGTGCACCCCCATTCTCTTTTCCCCCTCTTTGGATCTCATATGCATTGAGAATTAGGTCATAGCTTCTTAGGCTGTCTCAAATCATCTAGATTTAAAGAGGTAACTTGTTTCCTTAATAACTCCTTCAATTTATACTCTTTTTCCCCCATTTCAGTTCTCACTTGACCTTATCAACCTTATTAGAATCTCACTTTCATTTTTGGCTATTTTGAAATTAAAATACTGGTGTATTTGGGGCGATTTCTTCAAGATTCCTCAAGTAAGTGGGTCTCCTTATTCTTTCAATTTTCTTAGAGTTCCTTCCTTTTTCATGGGGTTTCTTCATTTATTCTTGAATTTCCATATGTCCATAAAATAGTATTTCGAACCTAGGGTTTTATCTTGGGTTTATTGTTCTATTCCTTTGGGTTTAGGCTTGATCTAAGTCCCTTGTGGTGCGGCAGTGGTGCAGTTGAATTTTCGCACAAAGATTCAAGGGTTTTGATACTTATGGTAGGTGATTCTATAGGTAATCAATTCTAGATGAGTTATATTTGATTAATTTATATTTTTATCACACTTTTACTTAATTATACATGCTATTAAATCTGGTTTTGGTGATGTTTTCTAAGAAAATTATTTTTAGGTACCAATTTTGTGTTAAATTGAGTGTTTTACATGTCTATTTTATGTTATGCCAATTGGGGTTGTTTTAAAAATCATGTAATGGGTTTATAGAAATTTTTTGGGTGCTAAAAATTATTTTTTGGTAAATATGGGTATAAAAATAGTGGTCAAAGTGGAATTTTAAGGGATTTTGTGTGCAAAACATTGTTAAATTTTTTGAAGTTATTTTATTGAAATCCTAAAGGTTTTATTGGGTTGTGTAAGTGGTGAAAAGCATGTGTAGCTACTATTTGGAGTTTATTATGACAATAAATAATGTTTTTATGTGATAATGGATTTTGGTATCATGTGAAAGTGGTTTAAGAACAATTAGGGAAGCCCATGTATCTAGGAGGGTGGATATTTACTAGTACGCTAGTGATCCGGAGCAGTTTTATCCCTATTTCACTGAGAAAAATGGATAACAACAGCACTAAAAAACTATATTGGTGATTTTTTGGGACCAATAGGTTATTTTTATGTTCTCTACTAGTGTATCATTCACTAGAATAGATTTATTCTATGGTTACTTTACACTGAGGTACAAGGTACATGGGGCCCGAGACTAACTAGTGCCTAGGGGTGTTCTCGTGATTAGTTCCCATTGACTCTTTTGTAATTATATTTTTCATATGGTGTTTTTTGATGTAAAGTAATGTATATTACATGTTTTATGTAAATGTGATCACTCATTGAAAATTCCCTTTGAAAATTGTTTACATTTAAAAGTTTCATTATTTAGAAATTATTTCCACCACTTTCTGCTTATCAAAACTGGAATGGTTTTTATCTTGTATTGTTTACTCTATGGAATGTCTTGGTGGTATCCTATTGGTATTAGGATAACACCCTAACTACACCCCTTGGGTTTAAGTATACTTGATCATGTTTGACACAGTTAAAGGCAAGACCTTCGATTATGACGGTTCAGGTTGTTAGCTCCCTTCCATGGTGCGGCGTTGTGGAGACGACTTGTGGGTGATGTCCCCTTGTTGTGTGGAGTCATTGGGGATGTTTTTATGATACTTTTATGTGTATTTGGACCTCTTGTTTTATTTTTAAACCTATGTATTCAGTTCTGTATTTTTTTTAAATCTTGTTTGGCATGAATTTTCAGATTCGGTTTATCGATTGTTTTTGATGTTTTATGTATCCATACTCAGGTAAATCATTCCCAAACCAAAATCTATGATACCCAGGCACTTGTTCCAGTATGTGGGGATAGGTAATTCCCTTCGTGCCTTGTCATGGTCTGGGTTTGGTTCCAGTTTTGATGGCAACCAGATTCAATTCATGACATTCACCATCAAATTGGAAACAAAACCATCGCTCATGATTATGGCTGACTCCTGCCTCGCAAACCAATATAATTTGTTTTACATCACCAAATCACATGTATTGTCATAATAATGGAAATGATTAATATATATTATATTTATGAAAAAATATTGATTCTATAAAATTAATATATCATCCAATTCCTTACCCTTTCAACCATTAAGTAAATGATAATGTCATCCATGCGTACATATGGCCTACTGTCTCCAAGAAGCAATGTGATTCATTTTCCATGTCCTAATTTCAAGAATGACTCTAAAAATATATCAAATGAATAAATAATATATTTATAACATTAATATAATCCTATAGATGATGTAAATTTTCATTACTCACTCCCACAAAATATTCCATAATAAAATTAGATAGATAATACCCCTGAGTTTTGCCTCCAGTAGGCCCCGAGTTGGTGACTAGCACCAAGGGTATAAAAATATCATGAAATAAGAGGCATTATCTTCTATATAAAAAAAAGATCGAGTTATATTAAATAATTAACCACAAGAAAATCTGTGTCAAAATATAAAAGAAACCAAAAACTATCCCACAATTAATGTATAAATAAAACTGATATAGATATCCCAATGTAAATACCCAAAAGTAAAAGATAAGGTAGTAACACAACAAATGTCTAAAATTCTAAGCTAGTAATATCCATCATGGTCTTTTTAATTATCCTATAAACCTAAAAATTATTTTATATACATAGGGTGAGCATACAAGTATACATAGTAGGAAAACTAAAGTCTCTCATGCAAATTTTAAAGAAGCATACTAATGTACCCATGAGAAAACAATAGAACCAACAGCATCTAAACATGTTAGCTATCCAAACCCTTCCTCACCAAGGCACAATCACCAAAAAATTAAATCCAAGTATAATAACTTAATAATAAGCATAATGATAAAGGGTTGCCTACACCTCTTTCCCAATAATCTTCCACTCTCAAACTCCAACGTCGCATATCCTAGAACTTTCATATATTTTGTATAACAAACATCACCACCCCACATCATGGTCACATCATATCTCACACGAAGACATCGGGGTCATCACATCACAACCATAGCTGGTGTATTAGGGTATCATGAATATGAATTACATCAACCTAATTCCCACCGCATACCATGAATAACCCCCACCATAAGTTTCCCCATAGTATGGTCACATATCATCTTGCACAAATGCACCTAGGCCACCACCCCACAGTATGGTCACATCACATATCACCCAAAGACACTTGGGCCATCACCTGGTGCACTATCATAACTTCACCCGTTGTATCTTGTGAATATATACTCACCTGGAAGAGATAGTGGGTAGTTATCCATCCATCCTTATCACTGGGACATTGGGAAAATCACCCCCATATAAATTTATGGGTGTCAGCGCATAGTTCTTGATGTGGGTGGGGTGAATATAAAAATAAAAAGGAATATAAAAGGTAAATATATATCCACACACAATCCCAACCTATGGGTTCACAATAAAAAACTGACCAACTCACAATATCTCCACTTTCACTACCTCTACTAAATGCACAACACCACACAAGCCACAAGACAAACTATTAAATTTTCATTACAAGCCAATCCAATTTCATTTAAACATTCCAATCCTTTCATTATTTATCAAAAAAATACTTAACCATGCTTTTCATTTTAATTCATTAATTATCCATTTACAACCCATTAAAAGAACTAACCCATGTCATTTCAATTTCAACATTTTCAAATTAATTCCATTACTACCTGAGAAACTAGCATAACATGACAATCCTCATCTCATCAGCCACATAACACAACCACACTTCACCACCCAACAGCACAGCCTCATACCACCCATATCATCACCCACATCATAACCACACATCACAGACCCATAACATGGCCTCACATGAACCACATTTTCTCCCCATAACATGGCCTCACAATCCCATATCCTCGCTACCCCATAGCATGAACTCATAAACCCATCAGCTCCACAAGCCACAACCACACATCACTGCCCCACAACACAGCCTCACAAACCCATTATCCCCACATGATCCAACCACACATCACCACCCCACAGCATGTCCACCCAAAAAAACACATCATAATTTTTTTTACAGATTTAGCAAGGGGATTTTTATCAATTTCACATCATTATTTTAGGGACATTATCACACAATCCATAAATTCTAGGGTAACCATTTTTATCTACCAAGTATAAGTGGCTATTCAATTTCTATTTTATGTTGATATAATAACCATCACACAACATAAACTCTATAAAAAATATCAATCCAACACAAACAAAGGCTCCCAACAAACATGATTTTCAGCAGGGCATCAAGCCCATTAATTCACAATATCATGATAATGTCAAAGTTATAAAAACATGTGAATCAAACCCCTTTCCCATTAAATTTCAATTAACTCATTAATTTATCTATATTAGGCCATTGTAAACCATACCCTATAGATAAAAAAGATTAATCCCCTCCCTCATGATACACAAAGTGATAAATGAGGGATTCTATGCCTTAAAGAAGCTTTTCCATCTTGTTGTACACCACAGGACGAAGAAGAAATTTCTGCAAACCACAACCGCACATGGGAAACCAGCACACCCAAGGATCATCAAAACGCAGGCCTTCTCACAACCAAAACCAAAATAACACCACCACAGTGGATCTTTGAAGAATAATGGAAGGAAAACCATGGGGGGAAGAGGATATAACTCACCATGGATCACCAAAAGACATCCACCAAAACCCAAGGATTGAAGCAGGAGAAGGAGGAATGGAAGATCCTCCAAAATATCCTAGATTTTTTCTAAAATGAAAGTAATAGGGGTATAATTTAATAAAGAAAAATTATGTGAGAAAATTATTTAAAACCTAAAACCCTCTCCTTTTATATTGTGAATTCCATTAGTAATGTGAATTCCATGGTATTTCCCACATTTTTAATTCTTATAAAAAGTAAGTTACCATATATTGATTTAATTACACATCATGTATTCTATTTTTATAACATGAATTTGTTTCATGGAATCCCCCCTTACCATACAATCCATGGAACTAGTCAGCTATAAAATCTTGGAAACATCAATTTATGATGTGAACCTGATTCACATCATGAACCACCTATTGCGGCACTCCTACAGCTCCAACCTCGACTAAAACCTCTGGGGATTCCCCTAAAGCACCCCAAACACTCTCCAACTACCAAAACTGGAAAAGTAATGGGCTAGGAAGGCATGGTCTGTTACATCAGATACCTCTCAAATGATTCATATCCTTGAGAATCAAAATCAAACCCAGAAAAATAAATGGATCTGAACAAACACTCTGTGAGATACCTCTCAAGGATATCACCTTACTACAAATGATAACTCTATCCAAAATTTCCAACAAAAAAACATATAAATGTCCCAAAAAATCATATCACCACTCAACCAAATCACCTCCTCTCACTAGGAACATCACTTCATCATATGGTATCAACCACAAACCACCTCCTATCACACAACCACACCTCTATCCACATAACCATGTAAAACTCCAAACATACCAAACCAAAAACTATCACAAAAAAACCACATTGCTTTGAACATATGAATCGGGAATTCCATTATCAATGACAAGATATTAACTTCTCTAGATGGCACTGACTCACCTGCATAGGTTTAACCACATCATAGTATAATGCATCTCGATTAGGAATCAGGTCCTACACTCTTAATATGTAAGAAGATTTATCACATATCAGATAAAAATGAAATAGATCATCTCATAAAACATAAAGATCCATCTTCACATCATAAGTAAAAATAGATAAAAGAACTCAAAATAGCTCCAGGTACTAGTCATGAATCTACATCTCATTCTCCCATGTGATATCCTCCAAGCCATCATGCTTCCACAAAAAGCGATCCAAGGGAACGGTTAATCCACTAAACACTCTCCCTCAGTGATCCTAGATCTCCAATGGATGATCCATTAATCTCATTTCATCCTTAATATCTAAATATCACCAATCAATGACATGGGATTCATTTTAAAAATACTGACAAAGCTTTAAAACGTGGAAGGTATTATGGATCCTCTCTAGTTGTAGTAGAAACATCAACTGATATTCAACCTTTCCAATAATCTACACCACCTCAAAGTTACCAAAAAAACCTAGGAGAAATATTAATCCCCCTACCAAGCCTTCACTTTTCACAATGAGGGAAGACTCTCAAGAACACATGGTCTCTAACCTCAAACTCCAAGGTCCTCCTCCTATGATCGACATAAGTATTCTACTAGTCTTGTACTTATATTATCCTCTCATGAATAAGATGAACATTTTCTATCATTCTCTTCACCACATCAGGACTAAGAATAGCTTCCATTCCAACCTATGTCCATTATAATGGAGAATGACACAGTCACACATACAAATCCTCAAATGTATCCATGCCAATGAAAGGGTGGTGGTTATTATTAAAAGAAAACTCAACCAAAGGTAAGTTTCATGACAATAATCCATAAAAGTCTAAGATGCATGCCTAAAAAATATTCTCAAACATTTGGATTGTATGCTTCATCTTCCCATCTGTATAAGGTTGAAAAGTAGTGTTGATGTGTAACTGGGTGACAAAACCATGATGCAATCCCCTCCAAACTCACATGGTAAAAAGTGAATCCTGATCAAAGATAATGGACCTAGGGACTCTTTACAACTACACTAACTCATCCACAAACCTCTTAGCCAAATAATACATGGAACATGATATCCTAATCACTAGGAAGTAAGATGATTTCTATAACTAATACACAATTACCTATATAGTATCATAACCTCCTTGATCCTGGGGTAACCCAAGGATGAAATTCATCGATATGTAATACCATTTTCATTTAGTAATATCCATGGGCTATAAAAAACTGATGAGAACATGATTCTAAGCCTTTACCTACTAGAATACCAAACACCTCACCATAAACTCTACCACTACCCTTTTCATCCCAGGACACCAATACTATATCCTAAAGACACGGTACATCTTGGATACTCTTGGGTGTACCACTAAATATGAGCTATAAACTCACAAAGAAATACCTTGTGCATTACTACTGGAATAGACAGCCTCCCCTAAAACAACATCTAGTCCCAACCATCCTCTAACAATACCTCTAGAGCATCATCATGTCTAACATGATCATGCATCACCTCTACCACTGAGTCTCCCCATTGAGACTCTTTCTCCTTCTGCATTAGAGAATGCTACATTTTCTTATGAAACAAATATCCTCTACTATCAACCAACCTTGAATCTAGTTGTAAGGATTCCAACTCCTCTATCACTCTCTAATCATTTCCAAACTCCTTAATAACATCCCTGCATGTGTTTTTGTTCAAATATTTGGTCACAATATTTCCCTTTCCTGAGGTTTATGAGATCTCAAAATAATAATCCTAAAAAAACTTCATCGACCACTATTTTCATAGATTCAAATCATGTTAAGAAAAGATATACCTCATGCTCTTTTGATCCATGAATACCACAAAGTGCTTCACAGTAAGGTAATGATACCATAACTTTAGTTAAAAAAAACTATTACTAACTCCATATCATGGGTGTTATATTTACACTTGTGGGGATATAATTTCCTAGACCTATAAGAGACCACTACTCTCTACTACATCAACACGCATCCCAAAACCAGATGAGAAGCATCAAAAAACACCTCAAACATCACCCCCTACTCTAGAAACCAAATCATTAGAGCACTAACCAACTTCTCCTTTAGGTAAGTAAACACTTCCTAGCATAGATTAGTCTACACAAAATTATGGTCCTTCCTAATCAATGTTGTCGATGGGGATGAAACTTAAGAGAAATCATGTATAAACCTATGATAATAGTCTGTGAGACTAAGGAAAATAAAAATATATATCATGTTATTGGGTGATTCCTAAGAAACGACTACCTAGACCTCCAATGGATCTACTTCCACACCCTTATAAGACACCACATGCCTCAGGAAGTGAACCTCTCGTATCCAGAACTTACACTTTGTTAACTTCCCATGGAGTAAGTGGCGTCTAAGAAACTACAAGATAGCTTTGATATGATTGACATTATCCTCTTAATTTGAGTAGATCAATATTTCATTGATGAAAATGACTATGAACCAGTCTATGAAATCATAGAACACAAATTTCATGATCCCCATGAACACAGTTGATGCATTCGTGACACCGAACAATATAACTATAAACTAGAAGTTCCCATACCTATGTATAAAGATAGCCTTTGGGATATCATCCTTCTTCACCCTCAACTAGTTATATCCAAATCGTAGATCGGTCTTATAAAACCAACTCTCCCCTCTCTGCTAGTTGAAAAGATCTTATATCCTCAAAAAAGGGTAATGATTATTGGTAATTACTTGATTCAACCTCCGGTAGTCTATAAAAACCTTATAATACCATCCATCTTCTTTGTGAACAACATTGGAGCACCCCACAGTAAAACATTGGGTTATATGAAACCCTTCTACATCATATCCTCTATCTAAATATTTAACTCATACAACTCCAAAAGTTTCATCTGATAAGGATCCATCGAAATTGGAAAATCACCAGGATGCAACTCTATACCAAACTTGACATGACATCGAGGGGGTAGTGACACAACCTATTTGAGAAAAACATAAAGAAACTCCCCAAAATCCTTGGAAAAATTCATCATCACGTCATCCACTGATTCCACAAACAAATCATCCATTAAAGAAAGAAGGGGATCCACATTTCTACTGCCCACAGGACAACCTCTCTTGCCAATAAAAACCACACAATGTATATCGATTTATGATAACATGACACTCTTCAAGTAATATTCAACAATGGAATGAATATAATACACCAAGACAATGTTGAGGATGAAATCATATGACTACATCTAACGTAATAAAATATCCCCATGATACTATTATGTCCCCATCATCATTCTATACCCTCAGAACACATCAAACAAGTTGTTATAGTCTCTGACTGGTGTATTCAACACCAGGGGCACTGAAAGCCTCTTTATGTCTATACCTAAGAAACATAATATAGTGGGTACAACAAAGGAGTGTTAATCTATTGAATTAAACAAGTAACAAACAAGGGTATATGAAAACTGAGGGTATCTCAAATGATCTCTAGCCCCTTTTTCACTGCTTCCACCACTACATCCAGCTGACTATACCCATCTCCTCTACCTATTTGTTGATGACCACCTCTATAGCCATGCTCAGGTCAAGGTACCTAAACATTATGAACATCCTAAGGCCATCCTATTCCTTCTCTATCTCCCATTTATGTTGTATAATCCTATTTTTCCTGCTACTGAAACGGTCTCATGGGTAGCTACTACTGATGTTGATGTTGAACCTGACTGCATGCACCAAATTGAGCTTGAAAAACAATAGGGAACTGGTTCTAATGATGGACATGAACCCCATATAAAAATCACATTGACCTGATTTTCCTAGGAAAATCATAAAAACCACTAGCCCTAGAAGGTAGGAAAGAAATCTGTGGAGGTTGACTCCCTACTAGTCAAAACCTTGAAGGCCCTATTGCCTGAGACTTGCCACTAACAACTCTACTCCTTAAGAAAACCTATTAGATCCCCTATCATGGAAAACCTCTTCGTGAGTGCATCCTCTTGATCACCCCCACCTTCTTCTAAACCTCAAAATATATCGGCAGGGTAAAGGGAGTAACATTGTAATGGATAAAAGGACAAAACACATCCTAATGATGTCTCGCACAAGACTCCTCATCTAGAAAACAATCTAGGGAAAATACAATAGCTCCTTAAACCTTATCCCAATATCCAGCACTAACATACTCCCCTGCTAAATATAAATAATCTCTCACCTCTTTACTACCTTCACGGTTAATCAAATGAAATCTACCTAGAACTAATTCTGAAAGTAGGCCCCCAAACATCTACCTCTTTTTTCTCACCCATAAATAGTGTCCACCACTAATGCACTTCTCCTACCATTTGACTAATTTCTAAAGAGAACCAGTACTCTACTAGGGCCCAGATAAAACTAAAATAAATCTCCATCTCCTCCAATAATATCATTATCTCCACATTAGAGACACCACCCTCATACTTTTCCAAATCCTAACACTGAAAAGCATACAACATCCTCTGCCACTGATCAGCCTCCTCGACTGGATCAACCCTATAGTGATCATCCAGATCATCCAGCTAAACCTCAACTACCTAAAAACATGTGGAAAATGACATGGATCCATTCCTATAAATCAAGTATAACATCCAAAGCCTGGTATCATGGAATTTTATTAAGATTATTTTAATTTATTTTACTTCATTTTACTTTATTTTAACTTCCCAAAACCACCCAATTCAAAAAATAATAGAAGTAATCATGATTCATGTACCTCTCTTAGGTCTCTACCCTAAAAACAGGTCCACCTAAATTGTTCTTTCAATAAACTCAGAGTTTGTGCACCAGATCATGGGGGCCCTAAAATACTATGTTGTAGCTTGTCTTACTAGCCTATGTCATGTACCAAGTTCAACTATAATTGTTTCCATACCAATCCATGCAAACCTCACAATTCCTAACTCCAAAATCTTTTCTATTCCTCAACCATCACCTTTGATACCACTCTATCATAACCCCCTCCCACCAAATATATTGTAATGAAGACAGAGAGAGAGTTAATGATCCACAATTCCCACCTCCAGTAAGCCCCGAGTTAGAGACTAGCACCAATGATAGAAAAATATCATAAATGGGAGGCATTAACCTCTATAATAATATAGGATTAGAAGATAAGATGAATAAACTAAAAAAATCCATGGAATAATATATAAAGGAAACCAAAACCATCCCACAATTCATGTATAAAGAAAACTGATACAGATAAAATTCTTCTAATATAAATACCCATTGTCCAAAATTCCAAGCTATTAATGTTTAGAACGGTCCACGTAATCCACCTAAAACCTGAAAATTAGTTTATATATGTAGGGTGAGCATACAAGTATACTCAGTAGGAAAACCAATGTCTCTCATGCACATATGAAAAAATCATACTAATGCACCCAGGAGAAAATAGTAGAACCAACAACACCTAAATAGGTCAACTATCAAAATCTATCATCACCAAGATATGCTCAATAAATAATGAAATCCAATTATAAAAACATAATAATAAGTATATCAATAAAGGGTTCCTCACATCAGTTTCCCATTGATTTTTATCTATCATACCCCAATGTCATACATCTTTGTGCTTCCATTTATTTATTACTATATACATTATCACCCTACATCCCGTTCACATCACATCTCACCCCAAGACACCAGGGTCATCACATCACAACCATAGTCAGTGTATTAGGATATCAATAACATTAAGTACATCAACCTCATTCCAACCTCCTACCATGCACGACCCCCACCATAAGCCACCCAACAGCACGGTCACACTCATCTTGCCCGAAGACACCTGGGCCACTGCCCCATAGCACAGTCATATTTCATCTCACCAAAAGACACCTGGTCCATCATATAGTGAACTATAAAACCTCTATCCATCATATAATGTGTATATATACTCACTTGGAAGAGAGTGTGGGAAAGAGAAGGTATCCATTCATCCATCCTCATCATTGGGATGTTAGAAAAACACCCCTCATATAAATTTATTGATTTCAGCACAAGGTTCTTGATGTGGGTGGGATGCATATAGAAATCACAAGGAAAATACAAGGTATATATATATAACCACAAACAATCCAAACCTATGGGTTCAAAACAAAACACTAAACAGTTCACAACACTACCACTTTCACCACCACCACTAAATGCACAACACCACACAAGACACAAGCCACACCATTCACTCTTCATTACATACTAATCCAATTTTATTTAAATATACCAATCCTTTAATTATTTATCCACAACCACATTTAACTACACTTACCATTTTATTTTTTTTATTAGTCATTCCCAAACCATTAACCAAACTAACTTATATCATTTAAATTTCAACATTAACAAATTAATTCCATTACAACCTAGGCGACTAACACAACACAACCATCCTCATTTCATCCTCCACATAACACAATCACACATAGCCAGCCCGCAGTATGTCCTCATACCACCCACATCATCACCCACATCACAACTGCATATCACTTCCCTAAAGAACAACCTCACACTAACTACATCATAACCCCATAACATGGCCTCACAAACCCACCTCCTTGTCAACCCATAGTACATCCTCACAAACCCATCAACCCAACATGCCACAGCCACACATCATCTCCCCATAGGACAGCCTCACAAATCCATCATCCCCACATTCCATAATTATACACCTTCCCATAGCACAACCACACACAAAACACATTAAAAAATTATATATTTAAAAGGGGGATTTTTATCAATTTCACTTATTTATTTTAAGAGATTTATCACAAAATAAATAAATCCAGGGGAAACCATTTTTATTAACCATGTATAAGTGGTTAGTCAATTTCTATTTTAGGGTGATATCACAACCATCACAGAATAATAAATCCAAAATTCATTTCAATCCAATGCAAATAAAGGCTTCCAATAACCATGATTTTCAATAGAGTGTTAAGCCCATCCATTCATAATATCAGGATAATATCAAAGATATAAAAACATGAGAATCAAACCCATTTTCCCTTAAATTTAAATTAAACAATTAATTTATCTTGATTAGGCCATAGTAAAACATCCCTCATAGATAAACAAGATAAATCCCCTTCTAAATGTTACAAAAAAGTAAGAAATGATGGATTCTCTACCTCATAAAAGATTTTCTAACTCACTGTGAACCACAAGGCAAAGAAGAAACACCTTCAAACCACAACTGCACATGGGAAATCGCAGGTCAACCTAAAACACACCCAAGGATCATCAAAAACATCCCTACTAATATACCAAAAAAAATAACACCACTATAGTTGATCTTCAAATAAAAAATAGAAGTAAAAACATGTGTAAGAGTGGATAAATCACCCTGTATTTCCAAAAAATATCCACTAGAACCCAATGATTGAATCAAGAGAAGGAGGGCTGAAAGATTTTCTAAAATCACATAGGGTTCACCCGAAAACAATAGAAAGGGGTATGGAAAAACGAATAAAAAATATATAAATAAATGGTTTTAAAACCTAGAACCGTCCCTTTCATGTCATGAATTCCATTCATGGTGTGAATTCCATGGGAATTCCAACATTTTCAAGTTTTATCAAAAATTAAGTCACTTAATCATGATTTAATTACATGTTATGGATTAACTTTTTACAACATGAATTAGTTTTATTGACTCCCGGTTATCCCATATAAAATTCATGAAACCAGCTAGCTATACAATTCGTGAAACATAAATTCATGTTGTTAACCCAATTCATGTCATGAACCACCTGTTGTAATACTCTTACAGCTCCAACCTCCACCAAACCCTCCGGGGATTCCCCTAAATCACACCTAACACTCTCCAGCCACTAAAACTTGAAAAATTAACATGCCAAGAAGGCATGGCCCATTACATAACTATATCCTATTCACAATAACCAAAAATTCTATGACAAAACATGCATGAGAAAACAAAGCAATTAACAACTAAAATTATGCTAATAGTGAAATATTATTAATGAATAGGTGATAATATATTATAATAGAATCATAAATGATGTTATAAATATTAATATAGTTCTTTTATAAATTAATAAAATGTTTAAAACCATTTTACATGATATCAAATCATTTACAAATAAAGTAAAGTGTAAGGTAAGGTATTTCATCTCGATTTTCATTTTATTGACAAATATTTGATACTATGAACCTATTTAATTTTATGTAGTGTATATACTACAAATTTTATATGTTCAAAATTAATAACCATTTATTAATTATGGTTAATAGTTAAATTCAATATTATTATTTTAATAGGTTGCAATTTAAAAGTTATCAAAGAGGTAAGGATTTATTTTACAATATCATTCTTTTGGGATTCCCTAAATTTTCATTAAAATAATATTATAATACATCCTTTACAAAATCAATTTATTTTTATATCCACTAGATGTTTAAGAATTTTCCTTATTTTCTTCTAACTTTTCTTCTCTTTGTCACTTGAATCGTGAAAATAAGTGTTTAAAAGAAAAAGTAATTTTATTTCTATTTTAATCGAATGTATTTTTATTTAATGTCTATATTTTTTAAAATATATTTACAAAATTAATTTTACTAAAATGATTTATTGTGGGATTTTTCTATTATCTGATACTTTTTAAAAGGTTTTAAATTATTCCTTCTAATGTTTTTTGAAATTTTAATTTTTTATATTCTTTGTAAAAATTCAAAATGAATGTTTTTAACATATACAACGTTCACAGACTTATCCACCTCCAAAACCATTTTATGATATTTAGCTTCTTATACATGTTTTAAATTTATTTACAAAGAAAAATATTTAGTTAAATGATGTTTTAATATTTCACTTCTATTTTCTTTTTTTTATAAATAACATGATTTTTTACAAAACCTATATTTCTAATGAATCCATGGTCATATCTTATCTATTATTAATTTTGTGGTCATTAACTTTATCTTGAAACATTGAATTTATTATGATCATTAGAAATTAAATTTCTCTTAAATATCCATATTCTTCATATCATGGATATGATTATTTCCTAAATTGTATACCATTTTTTACATATGGTGTCTTACTATGAAAGTTATTTGATTAAATCGGTAAAATATTGATAAATGTGTATTCTTTAATTGATATGGATATATAATAATAATTAATATTTATTATGAATTGAATTGACTATTTAATGTATGAGGAATAAATTGGACATGTGGTTATGTGTGGGACCCAATTATAAATAGCCCCTTGATGCATCGACAAGTCGCATGAGACAAATCAATTAGGCAAATTAAATGGGTTTTTAGTATATACCTACCCATAAATTAAAGTTTCTTGGATAAACATATTAATGGTATAGAAATCATGATGTATGAGATCATGTTTTACAATATTATTCATTTCATTCATTAAGAATTCAATTATTAATATCCATGATATTATTTCATTGATATTATCCATGGATTCATTTTTTTCCCAATTTATTGATTAAATGACATGTATTTTTAGCTATCTAAATTTCCAGATTTATTATGACTTATTTACTCATGGTATCTTATACCATAAATAATCAATACTGATAATTTGATCTCAAACTTATTTTGTATCCTTTCCTTGGGTTATGAAGAAGAAATCTTTAAATGAATTCCAATCATGAAGAACATTTACTTTTGTTATATATTTTATTCCCAATATAAAATGGGTATCATAAATGCATCTAGATATCTAAGACTACTAAACTAATTAGTCCTTTAGTTTTAGATCTCTTTAATCCATGCTAATTTAATAAATTAAACACAGACTTTGGGTTACTATATTTGGGGTTGTTATAGTTTTTATCAAAGAAAGTTTAGTAGAAACATTGGGAACTATATTTAGGAAAACATATATTAAGTAACATAAACCTATAATAGACTTTGAGGATATGTATAATTTTAGGAAAATATCATAAATTTTTTGTTAAGGTAGATATTATGTGCTTTTCCTATAAATACAACATTATATGGATACTACAAGTAGACTCAGTTTTTCTATAAATGCAACTAGGGGTAATAACCCTGAAAAAGTTAGTCGGGTATATCTCGGCCATCATTATGGTATATAGTGAATGGGAATTTACAATTCACTTTTTTTAAAACTATCAAGATATATTCTTGGGTTAATTCAAATTTTATTTACAAACCATTATGAAATATTTGAAAATATTTCTATGATTTAAAGATATCCCCAAAGAAACCAAGTTTATGATTAGGATATTGCATAAATTTTCAATTTATGTTATGTGTTACACTAGATTTAAAATTCATCATGCTATAAACTAATTCAGTATATAGCATTATTTATAAATATAACCTGGTAGAAGTAATAGTATTAATACCCATGGCCAATGTAGAAATTTCCCTACTGAGGAATATAATAGAACTAGTGTTGGAGTAAAAAAGATTATAGAAATATCAAGGTAGTTGAACCAAGTTATGAATAATAACATGTGGAGAATCATGATGTTCCATGGTAATATAAACCTATATTGGATCATTTCATGTGGCATAATCCCCCATCATTTAGTGGAACTACTAATCCTGTGGTAGTTGAGAAATGGATTAAGTCCCTTGAAAAAATATTTATGGACTTAGGATGCGATGAAATGGAAAAGGTTATACTTGAAGTATATTTTCTCAGATGAGATATTGATCAATGGTTCTCATTGATCTAAAATACTATGGTGGAAGAATAAATAGAACACATGGATTGGAGAGCTATTAAAGTAACATTCTTTTACAAATATTTATCTCATGAAAAATGAACTAAAATGAAGATAAAGTTCCTCATCTTAAAGAAAATGGAATAATAAAGTATTAAATAGTACGAGGCTAACTTTATAAGACAGTATAGGTTTTCTATAGATTACATAAGTAATACATAAAATCAAGATTGACCATTTCTTTGAAGGGATTAAGACAAGTCTCCAAAGGCTACTGGTTTCTCAAAAAGTTTCAACATGTGATGAAATAGTTTTATGAAAAATCAAAATAGAACATTAATTTTCTATATCCTATATATTTAAAGTAAATAAAGAGATTAATAGGTAGTTTAAACACTAAGAAAAAAGGAATTCTCTAAAGAAGAAGAAGAAAGTGAAGTAATTTCAATTATGTGAAAATTGTGGAAAGAAACATCTTGGAAATGATTGAAGGGAATGGGAGTTTGTTACAAGTGCAGAGATAAGGGTCATATAGCTAAGGAATATAAGGTAAATAAATATATCACTTATACATAGTGTTTCAACTATAAATAAATGGGGAATTAATCAAAATAATGTTCCAAGGTTTAATGGAACTTTTCGTAGAAGAGGCTAATGGGAGAAGGCCAAGACTATAAGATCACTACAACTGAGTTTTAATTTCCTAAAGATGTTGTGGAAGATACTTTAATGATATATTAAAATTTAATTAATTCTTTATTTAATTATGTATATTATCACTCTTTCATATATTCCATGTTTTCTAAGAAAATTATAATTTCTTTAGCACCATAAGAATGGAGTTATCAGTCAAACCTCCAAGTAGAAATCTCACTACAATAATGATGTGTTAGGTAGTT